>CM060910.1:337559676-347319676 GCA_030737875.1 Allium sativum
TTCAGAATGGGATAAACCCGGTCTTCCCGAATAACTCGCGTATATTTTAAATAAGTGTTACACAAACACAACATACGCCTCATTCCAATTCATCAGTCACTAACCGTAAATTAATCAAGAGAATAATTCCCCAAATATTAACCCCGAAGGCCGAAACCAACATCAGATCAATATCCAGAAAACCATTCCGCTTAGCTAACCGACAGTTAGTTTCTGAATTTCACATTCATAGGGAAAGGTTCCCATTAATTTTATCAAAGATAAATTCTTGAATTTATTCTTTAATCTACTTTTGAATATCAATTCAAACTAGTCGGGATTAGCGAACCTTACCGAAGTAATCATTTGTTTTAATTTCCCAATCCCAACCTATTCATCCCATGAAGTAAAACTGGTAATACTTCATATCTAACACCACAGTGTTATCGGTAAATTCAATTACCATTTCACGTTCAAATCTAATTAAAGATTTAACTATCGCCTGGAGCAAAACTGGTGATACTCCACTTTCGATCATTTCAATCTAATTAAAGATTCATTAAAACTCCACTTAGTTTTAATCTTCGACTGGGTTAAAGAATCAGTGTCATTTAAAACACGGTTCACGATAAACCCAAAATCACATTCCATTAATTATCGGGTTAAAGAACGAGTGTTATTTAAAACACTGTTCACGATAAACCCAAAAATCAATATCAATTCAATTCCAATTAAATATTATTTAATTGGTACACTTCATTAAATCTAAATAAAAAGATTTAATCTTTTCTCAACTGGGTTCAAGAACAGTGTTAGTGAAGACACCATTCACGACAAACCCAAATCACATTCGATATTCAATACAAGGCTCTGAATAGAAAATATATCCGCTTATATTCAATATCAAATTCTACGATTAACAAATGTCGTATTGGAAATAACGATACAAATACATATCTTTCAAATTTCCATAACAACACCTGTATAATCACGAATTCCAACATCGAAATATTCCGAAGACAATTTCGATTCAAATCCACTCCAATGCGATCATTGGATATTCTGGTTATTTTTTTTAAAACCCTTTTTATATTCAATTTATTTATTTAAAAATAAATAGAATTATAATTCTAGTTCAAAACTAGTTCATTTCGATAAAAACTATTTTTATCTTTTCAAATATGGAGTTTTTCATCCCAATTCTTTATAAATCATTTCTTATGATTTTACACAAATTATTTCTATTTTTAATAATTTTATCAAGGCCCGTACAGTCGATTTCCATCAACGGCCATCGAACTGCACTTACAGCGACCTTTTTCGAATTTGATTTGGACGTATCTCCAAATCCAACCGTTAGATTTCAAATTTCTAATATTCGTTAGAAAGCTCTTTTCGATACGAACCCAACGGTTCCGGTTTTAGGAGAATCCGACGGTCGGATCTCCCGTAATGTCCGTTTGAAATCAATGGTCGAAATTCACGAACTGCCGCGGCGCGGCGCGTTCTATTCAGGCCATTATATTATATATATAATATATATTTCGTCGATTTCTATTTAAAACGAATTATATAAATAGTTTTAAAATTCGTTTCAAAATCTATTTCAACTTCCATTTCAATTCAAGGCAAAATTGAAATCTTCTTTATAAATTCGTTTTAAAATTCATTTCTATTCAATTCAAATTTCAATTCATTTCGAATTCATATTCAATTCAATTCATTTCGAAATCGTTTTCAATTCAATTCATTTCGAAATCGTTTTCAATTCAATTCATTTCTCGATATTCATTTTCAATTCAATTCATTTCGAAATCGTTATATATTCAATTCATTTCGAAATCGTTTTCAATTCAATTCATTTCGAAATCGTTTTCAATTCAATTCATTTCGAAATCGTTTTCAATTCAATTCGTTTCGAAATCGTTTTCAATTCAATTCATTTCGAAATCGTTTTCAATTCAATTCATTTCGAAATCGTTTTCAATTCAATTCATTTCGAAATCGTTATATATTCAATTCATTTCGAAATCGTTTTCAATTCAATTCACTTCTCGATATTCCTTTTCAATTCAATTCATTTCGAAATCGTTATATATTCAATTCATTTCGAAATCGTTTTCAATTCAATTCATTTCGAAATCGTTTTCAATTCAATTCATTTCGAAATCGTTTTCAATTCAATTCATTTCGAAATCATTTTCAATTCAATTCATTTCGAAATCGTTTTCAATTCAATTCATTTCGAAATCGTTTTCAATTCAATTCATTTCGAAATCGTTATATATTCAATTCATTTCGAAATCGTTTTCAATTCAATTCACTTCTCGATATTCATTTTAAAATGAATAAAATCGATATAAATATCGTTCACGTCAAAATGGCGTCAATCTAATCAACACGGCTTCATATATTCCTATTTTCAAATATTCTATTTCAAATATTTCTTTTTTTCAAAATAGTCGTTATTATCAAAATATTTCGTTCAACACATGACCAATCTCAATGAATGAGTACTGTCAACACATGAACTTTTATTTTATATTATTCTTTGTTTTTCAAATTGGAATGAGGCCCAATCAATTACCATATAAAATTAATTATATGGATTTTCATACAACACATGTATATAATAGCATTGAAAATAATCAACCATCAACCAAAGTGCACTACACTGTATAAGCATCAAATATAGATATTCAACGCTTATAACAGCCTGTCAATCAATCGATCGACATATTTAATCAATCAGGATGAGTGAACTTCAAATTTCATCCTAACACCCGTGTGGGGTTTCAAACAATCAAACACCTATTTTATTTGTGCTGTTGGGCGATGTGTAAAATTTATCGTCCCAATCAATGTCATTCAAATAGGTGTACATAAACAAACCGTCCGGTTTATAGATGAATATTTTATTTTATTCACTTCACGTTAAAAATCATATTTTTAACGATAAAACATTTTATTTCAACCTATGAATTTCTATTCAATTCATTTATTCAATAAAATGATATTTTTATTTTTCTAACATATTTTAGAAAATTTCGGCGGCATAACGGCACGATACTAGAAACGGGACAAGGCCTAGCCTTATCCCCGGTCTAGTGAAGGCCCACGCCATTCACTCATCAATCAAATCAATTTCATTTTGCAAACCACAAAATTTGGAGTAAGGGTCTAACCTAGCCTTACTCCTTCGCCTTATAACGGCGCACGTCTAATCCTAACCAATTTATCGATTCGATTTTTCACACCACAAACCACATTCAAACCAATATCGCAATCAATCACCAAACAGTCAAACAAACAAGTCCATGGTCTGTGGACGATTGTGTCGGGTGCTACTAAGCAGCGTCTGCATCCTAGTATATATATATAACTAGAAAAGAAATTGAAAGGTGAGAAATTCTCAATTATAGCTATCCTAGCTCCACGGCACTTCATTGATAGAAATCTTCGCCAACTCGCCTTTTTGTCGCTTTCGCCCGTATTCTCTACATATGTAAAAATCGAATTTTTACTTCGCTATTCAATATATAAAAATCATATTTTTATTTCGAAGTTCAATATATAAAAATTCTATTTTTATTTCGAAGTTCAATATATAAAAATTCTATTTTTATTTCGAAGTTCAATATATAAAAATTCTATTTTTCTATCGAAGTTCAATATATAAAAATCCCATTTTTCTATCGAAGTTCAATATATAAAAATTCTATTTTTCTATCGAAGTTCAATATATAAAAATTCTATTTTTCTATCGAAGTTCAATATATAAAAATTCTATTTTTCTATCGAAGTTCAATATATAAAAATTCTATTTTTCTATCGAAGTTCAATATATAAAAATTCTATTTTTCTATCGAAGTTCAATATATAAAAATTCTATTTTTCTATCGAAGTTCAATATATAAAAATTCTATTTTTCTATCCCGAATCCTACATATAAAAATCTGAAATTGAATTCACTTATTTAAAAACAAGATCCTAATTTATATTTAAACAATGTTAATCTATATTTTTAAAATCTTCAAAGCATCATTAACTTAACTAAATAAGAGTGTTACCCTTAGCTTCTTCCACCTTCATCACAGCTATGCACTGCTGAACCCGACGCTCCTTCATCGCGGAAGAAGATCGCCAGCGCCGCCTGACAGGAGCCAACGGAGCTGAATCGGCTGACGCCACATGGAGCGGCGCAACACTTCCTCCCCACTTGCAGAAATCGAGGTGGCTCGATGGTCCTGGTTGCCAGAAAAACGGGCTCGTGAGGAGAGATAATAGAGAAGGAGAAGGGCGCGAGGTCAGAGGGGGTGCCCGCGAGTAGGTCGGAGGGTGGTGGAGGACGATCGTCGGTGAAGGGAAGGGCTGAACGTGGGCGGCGCTAGGGTTTAGGGGCTCGATGTTTTTCTGAAACGTGGAAATGGGTTTGATCGGGGAAGATAACGAAGGGGGGGGGGTTTATATGAAAAGAAAAAGTTTTTTTTTTATTATTATATTTTTATTTAATTATTTTAAATTTCAACAGCAACCTTTTATTTTCAACTCGAAATCGAACCCACCGACTGCCGTCCCTAGCTAATTACCCCCATTCCGAACACAATGGGATATGTATCGCAAGCTGATTCGACTGTTTCGATCAGTTTCCGTTGAATTTACATTTAAATCACTTTATTGAATTTTAAACGTACATTTCAATTTACCGGGGTCACATACTAACTAGAAAAATTCCAGAAAAATATTTTCTAGCTTCGTATTGACGATACGGTCCTAACAAAACTAGTTTCGTCGAATTCTGAGACCGTTGGAAAAATGGCCAATTTCCAGTCGATTAAAATCAACTGAAACTGGTCAAACGCGTTTTCCTTTGCCATGCTCACATATTGATTCGAAAAATTATGAAACTTGAAACCTAGCAATAACTTTACATCCCGGACCCAACAAAACTGGTTTCATCGAAATCCGAGGTCGTTTGCAAAATTGCTATTTTTAAGGGCCTTATATATATAAAAATATATATAAATTCCACAGCGACTATTTCTAATTTTAAACTGGACATATCTTATCATTTCTAAGATGAAATCTCAGTTTGTTAACTTCGTTACAAAGATATAGTTATACAGATTCAAATATTTCTTGTTTCGTTCCATTCTGACTTATATTGAATTCTGTATATTCATTTGAAATTAGAAATCGAATTTTCGAACTATCGCGCCATTTTCAATTCCTTTTATATTTATATATAATTAATATATATTCTTACGACGACGTATATAATATATACGTCGAATTCTATTCAAAATAAATTTTCTCGTCGATATTATTTAAAATAATTCATTTTAAATATCAAAATTCGCTAAAATTGCCAAAATAAAAATTTCAAACTGGCTCGCATTTTACGGGTTGTTACAATCTCCCCCACTTAAAACTTTTCGTCCCCGAAAAGGAACAAAGTCGAAAGTGGTTTGATTAATCAGCCCTACGTTCGATCCGGCTTCCATTCTCCAACTTTTCAGTTTCTGAGAATTTTCAAAATTTCAAAAATTTGGCTAACTCCCTAAATTTTCGAAAAATTTCGCCATAACCTCCCCTGCACCGGGAGCATCGGGGAATTTCAAATAGCTTCCCCGGTCCTTCAGATCTCAAAAAGAAAAAGAAAAAGCCAAGCGGCTAGCCTATAGGCTCACAAAATCATCATCACCCAAACAAAACAGTAAATTGTGTAGTAAACATGTACCTATTTGTCGGGCAAACAAATTTTATTCTTCGGCTCTAGCCTCCTTGCTATGACCTGTTCAATGATATACATGTATATGCAAGCAGATGCGACCAATTTTCAATATCGTTCAATATTTGATACAATTAGGCTAAATGGTTCAAAATTAGCAAACAAATAAACAAACAACTCAAACATCAATCAATTAGTTGATTAGCTTTTCAAATTGATAATTTTGATACATATACAAAAATCAAATTTTTGATGCCAAATCACAACAATAGGCCCTATCTAATTTTTGGTTCTCACACCAGTCAATAGGAAATATATAGATATCACACCTTCGAAACACGAATATAAATGTTGATGATGCGATCGCTATCATCAATATCATCTTCGGGCGACTAGAGTGTGTTGCTATATCTATCCAATATATTAAAATTTCAAATACACGTGGATCAGACGTATACGCAAAATCTTTATATACTGGACTGTCCAACTCAATATAAATAGATAATCAAATACGAATAATTGATTTAAATTTTCAAAACAAAAATTTGTTTTCACTTTAAAAATTTACTCTTCACACTCGTTCTAGGATACTACTGATCCCATCTCTAACGAGTCATTCCCATTGGATTTTACTAATCCAATATCTGATGAATTCTTTCGTATGGTTCTAATGTGCCTTGTTCTCTGCTTTGTAAACCAAAGCTCTGATACCAACTGTGACGGCAAGGAATTTCGCTCGGTCCGAACCAGTCGCTAAACCGATCCAGGCCGCTCGAAACGCCCTATCGTTTGAGAACACGACAAAACAGAACGCATATAAAAGAACGTTTCATTGCTTATTACAACAATGCATCAGATTACAGGAATATACAGAGTATAAATGAATAAATATTACACAGAAATATCAGAGATTTAAATTACATTTAAATACATCGCAGCGGAAAATAATACAATACACAACTAGAAGGAGATATACAGATACAAAGCTTTCCGGATATCGTTCCAGCTGTAAACCAGGATCCTGTGAATATAAATCTGCAAAACCAAAACTACTAGCTGCCCGTGTCAAAATAAGGGCACCCAGAGTTTAGGTTAAAACAATAAACTCCAGGTCAGTCATGTGACTGGTGTGAGAACTAAAACAGTTATTAATCTTTATTTTAAATCATTAGGTAAATCAAGGGACCACGCCGCATAACACGGAACGGGTTTCCTCCCAAGAATACCGGTGCATAAAACAAACAGCGCAATGCTAAATAAAGAAAAATGAAGCTGTTATAAGACCCAGGTCCCATCACACAATGCAACGCAGCCGAGGATAGGGTTTTCCCTTATAACAGCCAAAGAATGCTTGATACGTTTAAAACAAATCGTTTGATACTATAATAAGTGCATAGTGTATAAAACAACTTCAAATCATAAGTATCAATCATAGGCGGCATGAGCGTCCCATGCCACTATGTCGCCATATATAGGTTTACAAATAAAACCGCAAATGTCACGTATTTGGAAATTGGATTTCCGTCTATGAACCGAGGCAAAAGATAGTCCTCCACCGATTCGTGACTCTCTAGCCCGAGCCACAGGACCCAGACTCAGGTGGGCCCTTGGAGCGACAGGGCCGGTCCACCGATGTGGATTAAAATGCCTGAACACTACGTTTCCCCACCCTATGGGGTGTAAATGAGCCAACTAAATGACTCCATCGGTTCGAGAACGACCGATCAATCCGAGGCGCCTCGCAACAGCAACAACAACATAAGTCAAACTCGTCAGGGCGTGTAAAACCACTGACGCCACTTCTAGCTAGAAAGAAACGCAGGCCCTCCCTGAGGTCCGTCTCCCGTTTTTGGTTCATACCTGGTGTGAAACACGCGAGGTAAACGTTACACAAAGCTACGCCACAAAGGCCGTGCTTTGATCATCAACCACAAGACTTTGCTTTTCAACAGAAGCCTTGATCATTTGCATCTTAGCATGCCACACAGGCAAACCATCCTATGCAACCGATATCAATCACACAGAATGAAATCCGATGTCAGACACACAGTCCATTTACAAGTCCGTCCTGGGTCTGAACGAAACCGGAGGCACCTAGTACCTCGCATATCCATCGATCTCCAAGTACGTCTGGACGATCACCAACTGTTTCCATCTTCTTGGGTGTACAGCCCAATCAAGATCATCAGTTATCACCCAAACGACGTGAAGACCTCCGGTCTTCGACCATCGTCTTCATCTTCGACTTATCGTCGTATCAGTTATTCAGAATGGGATAAACCCGGTCTTCCCGAATAACTCGCGTATATTTTAAATAAGTGTTACACAAACACAACATACGCCTCATTCCAATTCATCAGTCACTAACCGTAAATTAATCAAGAGAATAATTCCCCAAATATTAACCCCGAAGGCCGAAACCAACATCAGATCAATATCCAGAAAACCATTCCGCTTAGCTAACCGACAGTTAGTTTCTGAATTTCACATTCATAGGGAAAGGTTCCCATTAATTTTATCAAAGATAAATTCTTGAATTTATTCTTTAATCTACTTTTGAATATCAATTCAAACTAGTCGGGATTAGCGAACCTTACCGAAGTAATCATTTGTTTTAATTTCCCAATCCCAACCTATTCATCCCATGAAGTAAAACTGGTAATACTTCATATCTAACACCACAGTGTTATCGGTAAATTCAATTACCATTTCACGTTCAAATCTAATTAAAGATTTAACTATCGCCTGGAGCAAAACTGGTGATACTCCACTTTCGATCATTTCAATCTAATTAAAGATTCATTAAAACTCCACTTAGTTTTAATCTTCGACTGGGTTAAAGAATCAGTGTCATTTAAAACACGGTTCACGATAAACCCAAAATCACATTCCATTAATTATCGGGTTAAAGAACGAGTGTTATTTAAAACACTGTTCACGATAAACCCAAAAATCAATATCAATTCAATTCCAATTAAATATTATTTAATTGGTACACTTCATTAAATCTAAATAAAAAGATTTAATCTTTTCTCAACTGGGTTCAAGAACAGTGTTAGTGAAGACACCATTCACGACAAACCCAAATCACATTCGATATTCAATACAAGGCTCTGAATAGAAAATATATCCGCTTATATTCAATATCAAATTCTACGATTAACAAATGTCGTATTGGAAATAACGATACAAATACATATCTTTCAAATTTCCATAACAACACCTGTATAATCACGAATTCCAACATCGAAATATTCCGAAGACAATTTCGATTCAAATCCACTCCAATGCGATCATTGGATATTCTGGTTATTTTTTTTAAAACCCTTTTTATATTCAATTTATTTATTTAAAAATAAATAGAATTATAATTCTAGTTCAAAACTAGTTCATTTCGATAAAAACTATTTTTATCTTTTCAAATATGGAGTTTTTCATCCCAATTCTTTCTAAATCATTTCTTATGATTTTACACAAATTATTTCTATTTTTAATAATTTTATCAAGGCCCGTACAGTCGATTTCCATCAACGGCCATCGAACTGCACTTACAGCGACCTTTTTCGAATTTGATTTGGACGTATCTCCAAATCCAACCGTTAGATTTCAAATTTCTAATATTCGTTAGAAAGCTCTTTTCGATACGAACCCAACGGTTCCGGTTTTAGGAGAATCCGACGGTCGGATCTCCCGTAATGTCCGTTTGAAATCAATGGTCGAAATTCACGAACTGCCGCGGCGCGGCGCGTTCTATTCAGGCCATTATATTATATATATAATATATATTTCGTCGATTTCTATTTAAAACGAATTATATAAATAGTTTTAAAATTCGTTTCAAAATCTATTTCAACTTCCATTTCAATTCAAGGCAAAATTGAAATCTTCTTTATAAATTCGTTTTAAAATTCATTTCTATTCAATTCAAATTTCAATTCATTTCGAATTCATATTCAATTCAATTCATTTCGAAATCGTTTTCAATTCAATTCATTTCGAAATCGTTTTCAATTCAATTCATTTCTCGATATTCATTTTCAATTCAATTCATTTCGAAATCGTTATATATTCAATTCATTTCGAAATCGTTTTCAATTCAATTCATTTCGAAATCGTTTTCAATTCAATTCATTTCGAAATCGTTTTCAATTCAATTCGTTTCGAAATCGTTTTCAATTCAATTCATTTCGAAATCGTTTTCAATTCAATTCATTTCGAAATCGTTTTCAATTCAATTCATTTCGAAATCGTTATATATTCAATTCATTTCGAAATCGTTTTCAATTCAATTCACTTCTCGATATTCCTTTTCAATTCAATTCATTTCGAAATCGTTATATATTCAATTCATTTCGAAATCGTTTTCAATTCAATTCATTTCGAAATCGTTTTCAATTCAATTCATTTCGAAATCGTTTTCAATTCAATTCATTTCGAAATCGTTTTCAATTCAATTCATTTCGAAATCGTTTTCAATTCAATTCATTTCGAAATCGTTATATATTCAATTCATTTCGAAATCGTTTTCAATTCAATTCACTTCTCGATATTCATTTTAAAATGAATAAAATCGATATAAATATCGTTCACGTCAAAATGGCGTCAATCTAATCAACACGGCTTCATATATTCCTATTTTCAAATATTCTATTTCAAATATTTCTTTTTTTCAAAATAGTCGTTATTATCAAAATATTTCGTTCAACACATGACCAATCTCAATGAATGAGTACTGTCAACACATGAACTTTTATTTTATATTATTCTTTGTTTTTCAAATTGGAATGAGGCCCAATCAATTACCATATAAAATTAATTATATGGATTTTCATACAACACATGTATATAATAGCATTGAAAATAATCAACCATCAACCAAAGTGCACTACACTGTATAAGCATCAAATATAGATATTCAACGCTTATAACAGCCTGTCAATCAATCGATCGACATATTTAATCAATCAGGATGAGTGAACTTCAAATTTCATCCTAACACCCGTGTGGGGTTTCAAACAATCAAACACCTATTTTATTTGTGCTGTTGGGCGATGTGTAAAATTTATCGTCCCAATCAATGTCATTCAAATAGGTGTACATAAACAAACCATCCGGTTTATAGATGAATATTTTATTTTATTCACTTCACGTTAAAAATCATATTTTTAACGATAAAACATTTTATTTCAACCTATGAATTTCTATTCAATTCATTTATTCAATAAAATGATATTTTTATTTTTCTAACATATTTTAGAAAATTTCGGCGGCATAACGGCACGATACTAGAAACGGGACAAGGCCTAGCCTTATCCCCGGTCTAGTGAAGGCCCACGCCATTCACTCATCAATCAAATCAATTTCATTTTGCAAACCACAAAATTTGGAGTAAGGGTCTAACCTAGCCTTACTCCTTCGCCTTATAACGGCGCACGTCTAATCCTAACCAATTTATCGATTCGATTTTTCACACCACAAACCACATTCAAACCAATATCGCAATCAATCACCAAACAGTCAAACAAACAAGTCCATGGTCTGTGGACGATTGTGTCGGGTGCTACTAAGCACCGTCTGCATCCTAGTATATATATATAACTAGAAAAGAAATTGAAAGGTGAGAAATTCTCACTTATAGCTATCCTAGCTCCACGGCACTTCATTGATAGAAATCTTCGCCAACTCGCCTTTTTGTCGCTTTCGCCCGTATTCTCTACATATGTAAAAATCGAATTTTTACTTCGCTATTCAATATATAAAAATCATATTTTTATTTCGAAGTTCAATATATAAAAATTCTATTTTTATTTCGAAGTTCAATATATAAAAATTCTATTTTTATTTCGAAGTTCAATATATAAAAATTCTATTTTTCTATCGAAGTTCAATATATAAAAATCCCATTTTTCTATCGAAGTCCAATATATAAAAATTCGATTTTTCTATCGAAGTTCAATATATAAAAATTCTATTTTTCTATCGAAGTTCAATATATAAAAATTCTATTTTTCTATCGAAGTTCAATATATAAAAATTCTATTTTTCTATCGAAGTTCAATATATAAAAATTCTATTTTTCTATCGAAGTTCAATATATAAAAATTCTATTTTTCTATCGAAGTTCAATATATAAAAATTCTATTTTTCTATCCCGAATCCTACATATAAAAATCTGAAATTGAATTCACTTATTTAAAAACAAGATCCTAATTTATATTTAAACAATGTTAATCTATATTTTTAAAATCTTCAAAGCATCATTAACTTAACTAAATAAGAGTGTTACCCTTAGCTTCTTCCACCTTCATCACGGCTATGCACCGCTGAACCCGACGCTCCTTCATCGCGGAAGAAGATCGCCAGCGCCGCCTGACAGGAGCCAACGGAGCTGAATCGGCTGACGCCACATGGAGCGGCGCAACACTTCCTCCCCACTTGCAGAAATCGAGGTGGCTCGATGGTCCTGGTTGCCAGAAAAACGGGCTCGTGAGGAGAGATAATAGAGAAGGAGAAGGGCGCGAGGTCAGAGGGGGTGCCCGCGAGTAGGTCGGAGGGTGGTGGAGGACGATCGTCGGTGAAGGGAAGGGCTGAACGTGGGCGGCGCTAGGGTTTAGGGGCTCGATGTTTTTCTGAAACGTGGAAATGGGTTTGATCGGGGAAGATAACGAAGGGGGGGGGGGGTTTATATGAAAAGAAAAAGTTTTTTTTTTATTATTATTATATTTTTATTTAATTATTTAATTATTTTAAATTTCAACAGCAACCTTTTATTTTCAACTCGAAATCGAACCCACCGACTGCCGTCCCTAGCTAATTACCCCCATTCCGAACACAATGGGATATGTATCGCAAGCTGATTCGACTGTTTCGATCAGTTTCCGTTGAATTTACATTTAAATCACTTTATTGAATTTTAAACGTACATTTCAATTTACCGGGGTCACATACTAACTAGAAAAATTCCAGAAAAATATTTTCTAGCTTCGTATTGACGATACGGTCCTAACAAAACTAGTTTCGTCGAATTCTGAGACCGTTGGAAAAATGGCCAATTTCCAGTCGATTAAAATCAACTGAAACTGGTCAAACGCGTTTTCCTTTGCCACGCTCACATATTGATTCGAAAAATTATGAAACTTGAAACCTAGCAATAACTTTACATCCCGGACCCAACAAAACTGGTTTCATCGAAATCCGAGGTCGTTTGCAAAATTGCTATTTTTAAGGGCCTTATATATATAAAAATATATATAAATTCCACAGCGACTATTTCTAATTTTAAACTGGACATATCTTATCATTTCTAAGATGAAATCTCAGTTTGTTAACTTCGTTACAAAGATATAGTTATACAGATTCAAATATTTCTTGTTTCGTTCCATTCTGACTTATATTGAATTCTGTATATTCATTTGAAATTAGAAATCGAATTTTCGAACTACCGCGCCATTTTCAATTCCTTTAATATTTATATATAATTAATATATATTCTTACGATGACGTATATAATATATACGTCGAATTCTATTCAAAATAAATTTTCTCGTCGATATTATTTAAAATAATTCATTTTAAATATCAAAATTCGCTAAAATTGCCAAAATAAAAATTTCAAACTGGCTCGCATTTTACGGGTTGTTACAATCTCCCCCACTTAAAACTTTTCGTCCCCGAAAAGGAACAAAGTCGAAAGTGGTTTGATTAATCAGCCCTACGTTCGATCCGGCTTCCATTCTCCAACTTTTCAGTTTCTGAGAATTTTCAAAATTTCAAAAATTTGGCTAACTCCCTAAATTTTCGAAAAATTTCGCCATAACCTCCCCTGCACCGGGAGCATCGGGGAATTTCAAATAGCTTCCCCGGTCCTTCAGATCTCAAAAAGAAAAAGAAAAAGCCAAGCGGCTAGCCTATAGGCTCACAAAATCATCATCACCCAAACAAAACAGTAAATTGTGTAGTAAACATGTACCTATTTGTCGGGCAAACAAATTTTATTCTTCGGCTCTAGCCTCCTTGCTATGACCTGTTCAATGATATACATGTATATGCAAGCAGATGCGACCAATTTTCAATATCGTTCAATATTTGATACAATTAGGCTAAATGGTTCAAAATTAGCAAACAAATAAACAAACAACTCAAACATCAATCAATTAGTTGATTAGCTTTTCAAATTGATAATTTTGATACATATACAAAAATCAAATTTTTGATGCCAAATCACAACAATAGGCCCTATCTAATTTTTGGTTCTCACACCAGTCAATAGGAAATATATAGATATCACACCTTCGAAACACGAATATAAATGTTGATGATGCGATCGCTATCATCAATATCATCTTCGGGCGACTAGAGTGTGTTGCTATATCTATCCAATATATTAAAATTTCAAATACACGTGGATCAGACGTATACGCAAAATCTTTATATACTGGACTGTCCAACTCAATATAAATAGATAATCAAATACGAATAATTGATTTAAATTTTCAAAACAAAAATTTGTTTTCACTTTAAAAATTTACTCTTCACACTCGTTCTAGGATACTACTGATCCCATCTCTAACGAGTCATTCCCATTGGATTTTACTAATCCAATATCTGATGAATTCTTTCGTATGGTTCTAATGTGCCTTGTTCTCTGCTTTGTAAACCAAAGCTCTGATACCAACTGTGACGGCAAGGAATTTCGCTCGGTCCGAACCAGTCGCTAAACCGATCCAGGCCGCTCGAAACGCCCTATCGTTTGAGAACACGACAAAACAGAACGCATATAAAAGAACGTTTCATTGCTTATTACAACAATGCATCAGATTACAGGAATATACAGAGTATAAATGAATAAATATTACACAGAAATATCAGAGATTTAAATTACATTTAAATACATCGCAGCGGAAAATAATACAATACACAACTAGAAGGAGATATACGGATACAAAGCTTTCCGGATATCGTTCCAGCTGTAAACCAGGATCCTGTGAATATAAATCTGCAAAACCAAAACTACTAGCTGCCCGTGTCAAAATAAGGGCACCCAGAGTTTAGGTTAAAACAATAAACTCCAGGTCAGTCATGTGACTGGTGTGAGAACTAAAACAGTTATTAATCTTTATTTTAAATCATTAGGTAAATCAAGGGACCACGCCGCATAACACGGAACGGGTTTCCTCCCAAGAATACCGGTGCATAAAACAAACAGCGCAATGCTAAATAAAGAAAAATGAAGCTGTTATAAGACCCAGGTCCCATCACACAATGCAACGCAGCCGAGGATAGGGTTTTCCCTTATAACAGCCAAAGAATGCTTGATACGTTTAAAACAAATCGTTTGATACTATAATAAGTGCATAGTGTATAAAACAACTTCAAATCATAAGTATCAATCATAGGCGGCATGAGCGTCCCATGCCACTATGTCGCCATATATAGGTTTACAAATAAAACCGCAAATGTCACGTATTTGGAAATTGGATTTCCGTCTATGAACCGAGGCAAAAGATAGTCCTCCACCGATTCGTGACTCTCTAGCCCGAGCCACAGGACCCAGACTCAGGTGGGCCCTTGGAGCGACAGGGCCGGTCCACCGATGTGGATTAAAATGCCTGAACACTACGTTTCCCCACCCTATGGGGTGTAAATGAGCCAACTAAATGACTCCATCGGTTCGAGAACGACCGATCAATCCGAGGCGCCTCGCAACAGCAACAACAACATAAGTCAAACTCGTCAGGGCGTGTAAAACCACTGACGCCACTTCTAGCTAGAAAGAAACGCAGGCCCTCCCTGAGGTCCGTCTCCCGTTTTTGGTTCATACCTGGTGTGAAACACGCGAGGTAAACGTTACACAAAGCTACGCCACAAAGGCCGTGCTTTGATCATCAACCACAAGACTTTGCTTTTCAACAGAAGCCTTGATCATTTGCATCTTAGCATGCCACACAGGCAAACCATCCTATGCAACCGATATCAATCACACAGAATGAAATCCGATGTCAGACACACAGTCCATTTACAAGTCCGTCCTGGGTCTGAACGAAACCGGAGGCACCTAGTACCTCGCATATCCATCGATCTCCAAGTACGTCTGGACGATCACCAACTGTTTCCATCTTCTTGGGTGTACAGCCCAATCAAGATCATCAGTTATCACCCAAACGACGTGAAGACCTCCGGTCTTCGACCATCGTCTTCATCTTCGACTTATCGTCGTATCAGTTATTCAGAATGGGATAAACCCGGTCTTCCCGAATAAATCGCGTATATTTTAAATAAGTGTTACACAAACACAACATACGCCTCATTCCAATTCATCAGTCACTAACCGTAAATTAATCAAGAGAATAATTCCCCAAATATTAACCCCGAAGGCCGAAACCAACATCAGATCAATATCCAGAAAACCATTCCGCTTAGCTAACCGACAGTTAGTTTCTGAATTTCACATTCATAGGGAAAGGTTCCCATTAATTTTATCAAAGATAAATTCTTGAATTTATTCTTTAATCTACTTTTGAATATCAATTCAAACTAGTCGGGATTAGCGAACCTTACCGAAGTAATCATTTGTTTTAATTTCCCAATCCCAACCTATTCATCCCATGAAGTAAAACTGGTAATACTTCATATCTAACACCACAGTGTTATCGGTAAATTCAATTACCATTTCACGTTCAAATCTAATTAAAGATTTAACTATCGCCTGGAGCAAAACTGGTGATACTCCACTTTCGATCATTTCAATCTAATTAAAGATTCATTAAAACTCCACTTAGTTTTAATCTTCGACTGGGTTAAAGAATCAGTGTCATTTAAAACACGGTTCACGATAAACCCAAAATCACATTCCATTAATTATCGGGTTAAAGAACGAGTGTTATTTAAAACACTGTTCACGATAAACCCAAAAATCAATATCAATTCAATTCCAATTAAATATTATTTAATTGGTACACTTCATTAAATCTAAATAAAAAGATTTAATCTTTTCTCAACTGGGTTCAAGAACAGTGTTAGTGAAGACACCATTCACGACAAACCCAAATCACATTCGATATTCAATACAAGGCTCTGAATAGAAAATATATCCGCTTATATTCAATATCAAATTCTACGATTAACAAATGTCGTATTGGAAATAACGATACAAATATATATCTTTCAAATTTCCATAACAACACCTGTATAATCACGAATTCCAACATCGAAATATTCCGAAGACAATTTCGATTCAAATCCACTCCAATGCGATCATTGGATATTCTGGTTATTTTTTTTAAAACCCTTTTTATATTCAATTTATTTATTTAAAAATAAATAGAATTATAATTCTAGTTCAAAACTAGTTCATTTCGATAAAAACTATTTTTATCTTTTCAAATATGGAGTTTTTCATCCCAATTCTTTCTAAATCATTTCTTATGATTTTACACAAATTATTTCTATTTTTAATAATTTTATCAAGGCCCGTACAGTCGATTTCCATCAACGGCCATCGAACTGCACTTACAGCGACCTTTTTCGAATTTGATTTGGACGTATCTCCAAATCCAACCGTTAGATTTCAAATTTCTAATATTCGTTAGAAAGCTCTTTTCGATACGAACCCAACGGTTCCGGTTTTAGGAGAATCCGACGGTCGGATCTCCCGTAATGTCCGTTTGAAATCAATGGTCGAAATTCACGAACTGCCGCGGCGCGGCGCGTTCTATTCAGGCCATTATATTATATATATAATATATATTTCGTCGATTTCTATTTAAAACGAATTATATAAATAGTTTTAAAATTCGTTTCAAAATCTATTTCAACTTCCATTTCAATTCAAGGCAAAATTGAAATCTTCTTTATAAATTCGTTTTAAAATTCATTTCTATTCAATTCAAATTTCAATTCATTTCGAATTCATATTCAATTCAATTCATTTCGAAATCGTTTTCAATTCAATTCATTTCGAAATCGTTTTCAATTCAATTCATTTCTCGATATTCATTTTCAATTCAATTCATTTCGAAATCGTTATATATTCAATTCATTTCGAAATCGTTTTCAATTCAATTCATTTCGAAATCGTTTTCAATTCAATTCATTTCGAAATCGTTTTCAATTCAATTCGTTTCGAAATCGTTTTCAATTCAATTCATTTCGAAATCGTTTTCAATTCAATTCATTTCGAAATCGTTTTCAATTCAATTCATTTCGAAATCGTTATATATTCAATTCATTTCGAAATCGTTTTCAATTCAATTCACTTCTCGATATTCCTTTTCAATTCAATTCATTTCGAAATCGTTATATATTCAATTCATTTCGAAATCGTTTTCAATTCAATTCATTTCGAAATCGTTTTCAATTCAATTCATTTCGAAATCGTTTTCAATTCAATTCATTTCGAAATCATTTTCAATTCAATTCATTTCGAAATCGTTTTCAATTCAATTCATTTCGAAATCGTTTTCAATTCAATTCATTTCGAAATCGTTATATATTCAATTCATTTCGAAATCGTTTTCAATTCAATTCACTTCTCGATATTCATTTTAAAATGAATAAAATCGATATAAATATCGTTCACGTCAAAATGGCGTCAATCTAATCAACACGGCTTCATATATTCCTATTTTCAAATATTCTATTTCAAATATTTCTTTTTTTCAAAATAGTCGTTATTATCAAAATATTTCGTTCAACACATGACCAATCTCAATGAATGAGTACTGTCAACACATGAACTTTTATTTTATATTATTCTTTGTTTTTCAAATTGGAATGAGGCCCAATCAATTACCATATAAAATTAATTATATGGATTTTCATACAACACATGTATATAATAGCATTGAAAATAATCAACCATCAACCAAAGTGCACTACACTGTATAAGCATCAAATATAGATATTCAACGCTTATAACAGCCTGTCAATCAATCGATCGACATATTTAATCAATCAGGATGAGTGAACTTCAAATTTCATCCTAACACCCGTGTGGGGTTTCAAACAATCAAACACCTATTTTATTTGTGCTGTTGGGCGATGTGTAAAATTTATCGTCCCAATCAATGTCATTCAAATAGGTGTACATAAACAAACCGTCCGGTTTATAGATGAATATTTTATTTTATTCACTTCACGTTAAAAATCATATTTTTAACGATAAAACATTTTATTTCAACCTATGAATTTCTATTCAATTCATTTATTCAATAAAATGATATTTTTATTTTTCTAACATATTTTAGAAAATTTCGGCGGCATAACGGCACGATACTAGAAACGGGACAAGGCCTAGCCTTATCCCCGGTCTAGTGAAGGCCCACGCCATTCACTCATCAATCAAATCAATTTCATTTTGCAAACCACAAAATTTGGAGTAAGGGTCTAACCTAGCCTTACTCCTTCGCCTTATAACGGCGCACGTCTAATCCTAACCAATTTATCGATTCGATTTTTCACACCACAAACCACATTCAAACCAATATCGCAATCAATCACCAAACAGTCAAACAAACAAGTCCATGGTCTGTGGACGATTGTGTCGGGTGCTACTAAGCACCGTCTGCATCCTAGTATATATATATAACTAGAAAAGAAATTGAAAGGTGAGAAATTCTCACTTATAGCTATCCTAGCTCCACGGCACTTCATTGATAGAAATCTTCGCCAACTCGCCTTTTTGTCGCTTTCGCCCGTATTCTCTACATATGTAAAAATCGAATTTTACTTCGCTATTCAATATATAAAAATCATATTTTTATTTCGAAGTTCAATATATAAAAATTCTATTTTTATTTCGAAGTTCAATATATAAAAATTCTATTTTTATTTCGAAGTTCAATATATAAAAATTCTATTTTTCTATCGAAGTTCAATATATAAAAATCCCATTTTTCTATCGAAGTTCAATATATAAAAATTCTATTTTTCTATCGAAGTTCAATATATAAAAATCCTATTTTTCTATCGAAGTTCAATATATAAAAATCCTATTTTTCTATCGAAGTTCAATATATAAAAATTCTATTTTTCTATCGAAGTTCAATATATAAAAATTCTATTTTTCTATCGAAGTTCAATATATAAAAATTCTATTTTTCTATCGAAGTTCAATATATAAAAATTCTATTTTTCTATCGAAGTTCAATATATAAAAATTCTATTTTTCTATCGAAGTTCAATATATAAAAATTCTATTTTTCTATCCCGAATCCTACATATAAAAATCTGAAATTGAATTCACTTATTTAAAAACAAGATCCTAATTTATATTTAAACAATGTTAATCTATATTTTTAAAATCTTCAAAGCATCATTAACTTAACTAAATAAGAGTGTTACCCTTAGCTTCTTCCACCTTCATCACGGCTATGCACTGCTGAACCCGACGCTCCTTCATCGCGGAAGAAGATCGCCAGCGCCGCCTGACAGGAGCCAACGGAGCTGAATCGGCTGACGCCACATGGAGCGGCGCAACACTTCCTCCCCACTTGCAGAAATCGAGGTGGCTCGATGGTCCTGGTTGCCAGAAAAACGGGCTCGTGAGGAGAGATAATAGAGAAGGAGAAGGGCGCGAGGTCAGAGGGGGTGCCCGCGAGTAGGTCGGAGGGTGGTGGAGGACGATCGTCGGTGAAGGGAAGGGCTGAACGTGGGCGGCGCTAGGGTTTAGGGGCTCGATGTTTTTCTGAAACGTGGAAATGGGTTTGATCGGGGAAGATAATGAAGGGGGGGGGTTTATATGAAAAGAAAAAGTTTTTTTTATTATTATTATTATATTTTTATTTAATTATTTAATTATTTTAAATTTCAACAGCAACCTTTTATTTTCAACTCGAAATCGAACCCACCGACTGCCGTCCCTAGCTAATTACCCCCATTCCGAACACAATGGGATATGTATCGCAAGCTGATTCGACTGTTTCGATCAGTTTCCGTTGAATTTACATTTAAATCACTTTATTGAATTTTAAACGTACATTTCAATTTACCGGGGTCACATACTAACTAGAAAAATTCCAGAAAAATATTTTCTAGCTTCGTATTGACGATACGGTCCTAACAAAACTAGTTTCGTCGAATTCTGAGACCGTTGGAAAAATGGCCAATTTCCAGTCGATTAAAATCAACTGAAACTGGTCAAACGCGTTTTCCTTTGCCACGCTCACATATTGATTCGAAAAATTATGAAACTTGAAACCTAGCAATAACTTTACATCCCGGACCCAACAAAACTGGTTTCATCGAAATCCGAGGTCGTTTGCAAAATTGCTATTTTTAAGGGCCTTATATATATAAAAATATATATAAATTCCACAGCGACTATTTCTAATTTTAAACTGGACATATCTTATCATTTCTAAGATGAAATCTCAGTTTGTTAACTTCGTTACAAAGATATAGTTATACAGATTCAAATATTTCTTGTTTCGTTCCATTCTGACTTATATTGAATTCTGTATATTCATTTGAAATTAGAAATCGAATTTTCGAACTACCGCGCCATTTTCAATTCCTTTTATATTTATATATAATTAATATATATTCTTACGACGACGTATATAATATATACGTCGAATTCTATTCAAAATAAATTTTCTCGTCGATATTATTTAAAATAATTCATTTTAAATATCAAAATTCGCTAAAATTGCCAAAATAAAAATTTCAAACTGGCTCGCATTTTACGGGTTGTTACATAAACAAATAATGCAAGAAAGTGAAACTGAAATAGGGGAACAACAAGAAAAGGAAGCACAACAAGAACGTTAAAAAAGCACCTATTTCAGTGTCAGCAATGATAACCGATGATCCATCAACATCAAACTCTTTTGAAGTCCTAAATATTGAAGAGAAGGAGGTAGACCACAAAATGAGGAATTCAACACCTGAGATGGAGAAAATACCAAACAAGTCAGTGTTCGTAGGAAGTATTGCTAAAAATATAAAATAAAATACTCAGCAACCAGAGCAAAATAATATTGGAAATGAAATGGTAGAAGATAATCCTGATTATTTAAAAGAAAAATCAAAAGAAACACCGACACAAGAAAGAAAAAACAAGCCCCCCTAAAAGAAAGATAATGGCTTCAAAAGTACGTAAATGACAATTGTTTCATGAAATGTAAGTGGGATTAATATTAATTTCAAGATGAATCAAGTATTAATCTTCCTTAATAATAATAAACCAAGCATAGTTGATTTATTGGAGAATAATGAAATGGTAGACAAATTTATGTCTAAAATGAATAAAGACTGGGAGTGTAGTCATAATGTGGAACCAAGAGTAGAATAATGATATGGGATAAAAGATGCTGGCAGAATGTGATAGGGAAAGGTGCTAAAAAAATTTACATGTAAAGCTATAAATAAAGGAGGATTTAACATGTACTTAACTATTGTATATGCAAAAAAATTGTTTTCAGACATGGAACCGCTATGGCAACAACTAATAGATATGCAGGCTTATATTGATGAAGCATGGATGCTACTAGGAGATTTTAATAATGTGCTTAAACCAAGGAAAAAAGGATTAGGACTACTTGTCCCTTTTTCACATATTAGAGGATTCACAAACTGTATGACAGGGTGTGGGCTTGCTGAAACCAAGATACAAGGGTAAAATTTCACTTGGAGGAGGAAAGGTACTGCAACTCATATAGATAAAGTTTTGATAAACATGGAAATGCTTCAAAAATGCTCAAATCTATCAGTTGTTGCATTAACAAATGCTATAAGTGATCTCACCCCTATCATCACTAAACTGCATACACATAGTGTACGTGACAAAGGCAAACCATTCAAATATATTAGCTCTTGGCAAAATATAGGACATGAAGAATAAGTCAGTTTAGCACTCAATTATCATGCTTGGGGAAATCCCATACAAAAATTGCGGTACAAATTAAAATGGACAAAACCAAACGAAAAGCATGGAACAAAACAGTACCAAAAAACAATAAGATATCATAAGCTTGGAAAATAATTTCACAGAATAAATGTTGCAAGTGGATAGATAGCCAGAAGATGCTTCATGCTTTGAAGTTATGATGGAGGCAAATGCAAAACTAAAGAAACAATTACATATGAAGTATATTGATGTTGTCCAAAAGTCAAAAATAAATTGGCTCAATCTTTTATGCTAAAATGTCAATGAGAAGTAGGGTCGGTTTTGGCCTAGTGCTAACCGTGCGTACGCACGGGGCAGCAGAAAGAAGAGGGCATCCGATTTGATCCCATAGAGAAAATAATAATAGTAAAAATGCGAAGAAAGAAAAATAAAATGAAGAGGTTCGAGCCGGGGCCTGCAAAACGGGTCAGAAACTAGAGTCGTAGGAAGATGCGGCGGTGTTTTTTGGTTGTAAAATCGACGAAAACATCAGCTAGGGTTTTTTCCTTCGGTTGTAAATGAGCTTATTTTAGGGATCGAGAGTCATCGGAGGCTTTGGCGGTGGAATATAGGGTGGAGGAGGAGTCGGAGGTGCCGGAAAGAGGTGCTGGAAGGCTAGAAGAGGAGCAATAGGGTTTTGCCCTGAAAATTCTTTTCTGTTCGCCATTGCTGGAAGGTCCGTATTCTAGAATAGTTATGCAGTTGTTTATATTTTTTTGGTTAAATAATATAGAATATTCGTCCAAACGCTTGTTTTCTTCTTCTCCTTGACAATTAGATTCGCCAAAATTGTCATTTTCATCATCTTTACTAGAGCAAATAAGCCAGGTAATTATCAGGCCTATCATCTTCATCCAAATTTTCAATGGAATTGTTGTTTTCAAAGCAAAATCATAACCTTAAAAAAATAATGTGATACCACACTAGAGTATCTATTTTGCATATCCAATCACCTGGCGTCAAGTTATTTCTCTGATGATGCTACCATTTTTTATTCGCAAGCAAGGGAAATCAATGTTCAGGGAAGTTATTTAGTTTTATGGAGTAGATGATCTTGGCGAGTGAAATCCAGGTTTTGAAGATGTCTTGGAATATGGATGAATTTGGAGACAAACACAATTTGTTTTTTCGACTAATATACAAACTGCATAGCAATTTACTAATATAAAAGGTTAAATCGATTGTATTGTATTTTTCGAAATTAAGTATGGTTTCTCATAAGGAAATTTTTTGTTTAACCACAAGGTGCACTATTTGAAAATTCGCACAGTGCATTGAAAACTCCAGAACCGGCTCTGATTAGAAGATATACAAATAATATACAAGCCTTGATAAGCGAAGATGGGGATATGGTATATGATCCAATTGTTATATAAGAACAAGCTATTCAATACAACAAATATATGTATAACACTGAAGGCATACAATGTGAGCAGTTTGAAGATATTAATTGTCATAAGTTGGTGAATGAGAAAGGCAGAAAATGCATGAGTAGTCAATGTATATATATGTATGTATATTATACACACACACACTCACCTATATTTATAATTTTCCTTATGTGTATATTTATATCTATTTTTCTCTTATAATATGCAATTTTTTAACCATCCCTCTAAAATTAAAAATATGACAATAGCAGGACTTGAACTTGCACAACTCGCATGGAAGAAACATGCCTCTACCAACTCACATGCTTAGCCTTTTGTTTACAAAACTAAAAACATTGGTATTTATTATTCTTATTAGTGTTTTTCTATATCTTCTTTTCGTGTTCTAAAACTCATTTAAAGATAACTTATTCATTTTAAATTCATTTTCTGCAAATCATAGGTCTAAATTGATCAGAAAATTGTCACGGACGCAATGACGCTAATTCCATGAATAATTTCCGAAAACTTTTCAAAATATTATTTTACTATTTAATTAAAAATGCAGGATGTTATATTCTCACACTCTTAGGAATTTTCATCCCTGAAATTTGGTAAGGGCAAAATTAAGTAATTCCTCATATAATTTACAATCATCATGTGTACATCCAATTTTGCAACCATTTGTGCACCAGTGCAAAGTGTAACAAAATATAATAATACATGAATGTAATGAATGCCTAAGCGGTACCTACTATATTAATATAATTTTTTTCTTGTAAACTTTTTGAAAACATGATGCACACATTCTAAATATACTGGCAATTTCTATGTGAATGCAATAGTTTAAAAATCAAAATACTTTTTCACCTAATTTTTCCTACACTCTTACAGGGTAAGAGCGTAGTTCATCCAACTTTATGCATCCAAACCCTACCAATCAACTTCAACTTTGCGAATTACAGAAAACTCTAACTTTCTGAATTCGATTTCTTATGTTTACAAAAAGGTAGAAAACGCAAAACTTTATCTTTTATTTTTCTTTTATATAGCTTTTCTACTTGTTTTTTGTATTTTATGCAACTATTATACGAAGATGTCCAAGCACAGTTTACATAAGAAAATTTTCTTTTCCAACTTACTTTGGAAAAATCCGTTTTCTTTCTATTTCTCGAAATTTTCCACTTTTCCCAATTGTCATATATGTTGCTTTATTGGATTTGTTGCTTTCTTTTAGTTATGTTATCAATTTTTTTCTTTAGCTTATTTAACTCAATCCACTTATTTAAGCTTGATCTTTAAATAAATCTTCTAATTCTTCCAAAACTATAATAGGAAAACAAGCTCACTACACAGCTACTACTGAGGGCTAAAAGTCCTAGGACCATGTCCCTACTAACAAAGAAAAGTCCAAATCACAGGATCTAAACAACTTGCTTGCCCTCTACCATCTAGCAGTCATGTTTGCGAACCAATTATACAATTGTAAACAACTGTAAAATCCGTTCGGTTTTCCTAAACAACAAGGATTGTTGTAGAGGGTGTCGAACTCTGGGACCAAATTATTTTATTAATAAATCCAATCAAGTTATCCCTAACTTTTGATTGGTGGAAAACAAAGAAAATAGCAGAAATTAAATAAAAGAGAGTTTTAACAATAAGTGAAAGCAATTAGGGGATAATGACATAGATCAGATTCATAATCATCAATCGCCAAAAGATTAACCAGATCTAATACATGTTTCTGTCACAAACATGAATCAACGATGATAGGTTTTTAGAAACAAATATGTAAATAACGACAAGCATAGCCTATGCAGGAGCTCAGCTCTACAACCATAGACTATCAGGACAGATTCACTAATTAATTTCTAAAACCCTAAAATTAGATCTAAATCTGATAATTGTTAGACCGAACACGAATATACCCTGTGAAGGAGCATAGCTCTTAAACGACACAGGATATTAAGGTTCGGATCTAACCCTTGGTTCAGATCTAGATCTATATACATGAATTCCTCATCCTTTGGCTATGTGATTCATATCGAATCATTTCTATTAGCGTCATCACCCCCTAATCAAAGGGGATTAGCTAGACATAGCTAAAGAAGAAGAAAATAAAAAGAAAATAACAGACATGAACATAAATAAAATGCAAATAAAAACTAAATAGAAGAGAGAAAGAAGAGTTTTATTCCAAGCAGAGGATTACAGAATAAAACTAAGTGTGTTTTACAATGAATGAGATACAAGGTATTTATAACTGATATGACAAAGACAACTAGGCTAGTTACACAATGTGGGACTAAAGATTTAGCCCAAATAACACATAAGCCAGTGTGAATAGGGTTGTAGAGTAAGAGGCCTTGTAAGTGAGCCCATTTTTTTAAAAAATTTCGCCCTTTTTTTTTAATTTAAAAGAGAGTAAAATGTGAAAAATTAAACCAAAAGAAGAACTAAGAAGAAATTAAAATTAACCCGAGTTACACAGTCAGAAATGAAAGCTCAAAACAATTATTTTTTTAGAAGAGAACACTAACAAAGATGAAAGAAACTAAAAGGGACCCTAGGAAAATATTATCAGGCCGACAAGCCCAAGCCCGTGCCCATTCAAGACCATAAGCCTACGAAGCCCACAAACAAACTTATTTGAAAATACAGAGGTTGGCTGAAATCAACGTTCCCTATCAGGAAACAACACTCGGTTCTTCTTCAAATTTAATTCAGGAAATTCACGAAAAGAAATAGAAAGCGAAGGATAAAGAAATTAAAACAAGAACGTGACTTAAATTCGAAGCCACAAACTGGAATCAAACCAAGTGGTCTGCAATTTTCAGGTGTGGTTTCCGGGTTCGATATGGATCGGTGAAAGTTGCGATTGGGGCAGGACGATGGAATTGGTGGAATCGGTGAAGAGTGCGACTGAAGTAGGGGTTTCGGTTTGGTGTATTGCGAATTGGATTTGCTGAGTGCGATGGCTTGTTCTAGGTTTGTGAAGGAGGGGAGTAACAGTTTGTTTTGAATCTGTGTTCGATTTTGGATATGCGGATTGTTGAAGCTTATGAACGGAGGGAGTTTCACTGATTTTTGGGAGAACACGGTTTCTGGTGGATCAATTCTGGTTGAGGATGGCTGATTGGTTTGCTCGGGTTTGCTGTGACTTGATGATCGAAAGAAAGGGGCGTGGTGTTGCGATGTGAGATAATCAGTGTGGTATTGGCAGGAGATGTTTTGTGGCGTTTTCTTCACGGTAGCTGTTTGTGGTCGTTTGGGAGGAAGGGATGAAGTCAGATGAGGGTGAATAGTATGGCAAACAGCGGTGAATTTCTGGTTTCGGGATTTGGTGATGAAGGCAGTGGAAGTTGAACGTTTTGTGGCCTGAAGCAGGGGTGAAGTGTGAAGATGGAGATGAAGGGGATGTGGGTACTGCAGTGGGTATTTTGTTATATTAGAAGGAAGATTTTGAACTGAAGGAGATGGATGGTTGAAGGCTTTCGGTGGACAGTGGTGCAGGGTTGCGTTTTATGGTGTTGATGCTTTGGTGCTAAAACGATTGAAGTTGATGAAGTAGGGGCTTTCTCAGATTTGAATGGAGTGACGATGAAGTTGGCGGCAGTGATCAGAGAATTAGATCGGAAATTGTTGGTGAGGACTGGTGAAAGTGGTTTGGTCTGTCGTGGGACGATGATGATTGAAGGAGAGACGATGGAGATGTATTGAAGTGGTACTGTGAAAGGAGAGAAGTCTGAATATATAGGAGGAAGAAATAAATGAAATAAAAGGGAAAGAAATTATACAGGGAATAAAAGGAAAGCACTGATTTTTTTTATATTATTGTGAAAAGAGGAAAGCAATGAAATGGGACAAAAATTAAAGAGGCAATGAAAGAGGAAGGAAACAAATAGAAAATCACAAAAAATTTTCTCTCTTAATTAGGAGATCATGGTATAAATCTGCAAATACCAAACCAAAGCTAATCCAGAGATTTTTTTTTTCTAAATATAAAGAGAATCCAGAAATGTGAGAAAAAAAAATAAAAATAAAAATAAAAAAAATAAACAAATCAACTAACAAGAATAAATTATTTTTGTGTTGTTTTTTTTATGAGGAAAATCTAAAGAGTGAAAAAAAAATTAAAAATATAACCCGAAGGATTATTAATAAAAATTAGTTTGGTCCCCGGCAACGGCGCCAAAATTTGTTTGCGAACCAATTATACAATTGTAAACAACTGTAAAATCCGTTCGGTTTTCCTAAACAACAAGGATTGTTGTAGAGGGTGTCGAACTCTGGGACCAAATTATTTTATTAATAAATCCAATCAAGTTATCCCTAACTTTTGATTGGTGGAAAACAAAGAAAATAGCAGAAATTAAATAAAAGAGAGTTTTAACAATAAGTGAAAGCAATTAGGGGATAATGACATAGATCAGATTCATAATCATCAATCGCCAAAAGATTAACCAGATCTAATACATGTTTCTGTCACAAACATGAATCAACGATGATAGGTTTTTAGAAACAAATATGTAAATAACGACAAGCATAGCCTATGCAGGAGTTCAGCTCTACAACCATAGACTATCCGGATAGATTCACTAATTAATTTCTAAAACCCTAAAATTAGATCTAAATCTGATAATTGTTAGACCGAACACGAATATACCCTGTGAAGGAGCATAGCTCTTAAACGACACAGGATATTAAGGTTCAGATCTAACCCTTGGTTCAGATCTAGATCTATATACATGAATTCCTCATCCTTTGGCTATGTGATTCATATCGAATCATATCTATTAGCGTCATCACCCCCTAATCAAAGGGGATTAGCTAGACATAGCTAAAGAAGAAGAAAATAAAAAGAAAATAACAGACATGAACATAAATAAAATGCAAATAAAAACTAAATAGAAGAGAGAAAGAAGAGTTTTATTCCAAGCAGAGGATTACAGAATAAAACTAAGTGTGTTTTACAATGAATGGGATACAAGGTATTTATAGCTGATATGACAAAGACAACTAGGCTAGTTACACAATGTGGGACTAAAGATTTAGCCCAAATAACACATAAGCCAGTGTGAACAGGGTTGTAGAGTAAGAGGCCTTGTAAGTGAGCCAGTATGAACGCGTGCAGTGCATGAATGAGAAGCCTTGCAAAGGAGCTAATGTGAACGCTACATGAGTGAAATGGTCTGCAATTGAGCCAATGTGAACACAATATGAGTCTTTAGTGAGCCAAATCTACCCAACTGAACTCTATTTGCAACCGTTCTTCAAGCTTTAAACTCTTCAAGCTTTAGTAATTTTAACTTCACTCTTTTTCAGCAAATTCTTCATGCTTTATTCATCAAATGCTCTAAACCATGATTTTTGTCAACAATCTGAAACACAGCCATAAATACACAATATCAATTATTTAAAAGATAAAATAAGATAAATATGCGGATAAAATATACACATTTACGCGTATATCAAGTCACAACTAGTCCTTGTTGTGTACTAACGGTATTTTCCAACCAAAAACTTAGGCCTATAATGCTTACGAACTCTTTGGGAATTTACTATTATTCCAAAATAATTTTTGCTATCTACTATATAGCCTCAAAATTATTCCTCGTCTTTCCTAGGTACTAATCCTTGCCTACTCCACGATTTAAAAAGGTGTTTGGCTTTGTCACTTTTTTTCAAAAATTAAAAGCTTCTAAACTTTATTTTTCTTCATTAAAACTTAATTTTGCCAAACCATAAAAACATGACATCCAAAAAAAAAAAAACACAATTTTTTTTTTTCGAATCACAAAACTGGAGTAGATAAGGACAACTATTTCTCAATTAATTTAACA
Organism: Allium sativum; assembly: GCA_030737875.1. Lineage (NCBI taxonomy): Eukaryota > Viridiplantae > Streptophyta > Magnoliopsida > Asparagales > Amaryllidaceae > Allium > Allium sativum. Next base: position 337,589,485 of record CM060910.1, read on the forward strand.
ACACATTCTTACTACGCTACTTCAATTACTTACAACTAGATGCAAGCATCTACTATATCCTAAATTTTTAACAACTTATTTTGTCCATCCACCATAGTTTATGATAAAACAATTGTCAAAAAATATTGTTAAAAGAATAGAGACTGTCAAAAAAACCTTATCATAAATTTTTGTTTTTGACAAAAGGCAATCTTTTTTATGTTTTGTTATTTAATTCTTTCATACTTAATAACTTAAAAACTAGTGAGTTATACATGCTATATAATGTACACATTTCTCTGAAAGAATTCATTTAGATAAAATTTTCATAAGAAATCCCCTTTTCCAAAATATACCCCATTTGATTTTCATTTTTCTCCAAAACCAATATGTACTTTTCAAATATGTTTCTTATTTTTTTTTTCAAACGTCAAAAATTCCTCTCTTTTGTTTCAAAAATTGTTTCTACACGGTTTAGCTAGTAGATAATTTTAAATTTTAAATTTATAAGATCAAACTTGAAAAACATCGTAAACTATCACCTAAAAGCTTTTAAAATTTCAAGTTCTTAAAAGTTAACAATGGGTTAGACTCAAAGTTGGTTTCTCACTTACTTAGACTTTCCTAAATATTCCCATAAAGTCATTTCTCTTAGATATACATACATGCATACATATATACATATATACATATATATATATATATATATATAAATGATCATAAGTTGGAATGTCAGAGGGATGAGTTCTCCTTTTCGTATGCGAGAAATCTTATCCCTTCTGACTAAATTTAGGCCAACAATTGTTGGTCTGGTAGAAAGCAAACTCAGTTTAGCTCATGAGAGACGTTTTAGTAAGCTTTTACCATCAAATTGGGATTATATTCCTCGGTAACATGAATTTTTTTCTGGACGTATATGACTTCTTTGGAGATCAGATGTATGGTCTTTGGTAACTGTTTCTTCCTCTAATCAGCATGTGACTGTTCAAGCTAATAATGTGGGTGGCATGCAAATCTATATTACAATTGTATATGCTAGCAATAGTTTTTATGCGAGACAAGGTTTATGGAAACACATTATAAATGAAGCTGCTGATATAAATGGTGATTGGATTCTCATTGGTGACTTTAATAATGCTATATCTCCACATGATAAGCAAAGGGGATTGTCGGTTCCTTTTCAACAATTAAGAGCATTTAATAATTGTCTGGCTCAATCTGGTTTGGTGGAGATAAAAGCAGTAGGTTTCAATTACACTTGGAGGAGAAGAGGTATTGCTAATCATTTGGATAAAATCTTTATTAATCATTCTTGTTTACATAAGTATAGTGATATGAAAGCTTTAACACTAACTCAGATGTCAAGTGTTCACAATCCTATATTACTTGATTTAATTCCTACTACTGTAACTAAAGGTTCTCCGTTTAGATATTGTAATGATTGGTGTTTCAAGTCAGGATATTGGGAGCGCATTGCCAAAGGCTTATGTGAAAGTGGGTGGGGTTTTCCTAATTACAATTCGTGCAAAAACTTAAAGCCTGTAAGAAGGAGCTTAAGCTGTGGAATAAGAACAAGGAAAAAGATGATGATCTTTTGAAGGAAGCTGAGAATAAATTTAATATGTGTGAGGCTGCAGTAGATATGGATCCTGAGAACATGGAATTATATGATTGTATGTTGGAGTCTAAACATCAACTTATGATTCAAAAGCAAATCAAGTTCTGGAATTATAGACAAAAGGCTAAGGTGTCATGGCTTCAAGAGGGGGATACAAATTCTAAATTTTTCCACTCTAAGATGTCTACTCGTAACCATTGCAACAATTTAAATTAATGTATAAAGCAGAGGAGATTGCTGGAGAAGCAATTGCATACTTCATGGAAATGTTTAATGATGTCACCAATAATGAATTTCCTTTCTTTTAGTCTTCACACATTATTAATCATCAAGGTCAAAGGGAGTTAATGAGAGCAATTTCTTTGGAGGAGGTCAAAAAGGCAGTTTTCTCTATACATGAAGACACAAGCCCAGGTCCAGACGGCTTTAATTCGAAGTTTTATAAATTGCGTTGGGAAGAGATAAAAGATGAATTGTTGGCTGCCACTCAAGATATTTTCAATTCTGCCAAATTACCCAAAGGTGCTAATCATACTTTAATCACTCTAATTCCTAAAATTGAGAGGCCATTTGAAATTTCTCATTTTCATCCTATTGCATGTTGCAATCTATACTATAAGATCTTTAGTAAGATTCTCTGTAATAGGATGAAATGGTTCTTACCACATATTATTTCAAATAATCAGTGTGCACTTGTTCCATCTAGAAGCATTGGTGACAACATATTACTAGCTTATGAATTGATTACAGATTTCAAAAAGCCTGGAATTAAAAAGTTTTATGTGAAAGTCGATTTGTATAAAGCTTATGATAAAATCAATTGAAAATTTATTTGTCATATTATGAAGTGCATGGGATTTCCAGTTCATTTTATCAATGTTGTTTTTGAATGCATTACTACTCCAACATGTTCTCTAATGATTCAAGGGGTGTTACATGGGTTTATATCATCAAATAGAGGGATTAGACAAGGTGATCCTCTTTCACCTTATCTATTTACGATTGCTATGAAGTTTTTCTCTTTTTGTATGCATGACGCTCTTCTGCAGAAAGAATTCATTCCAGTTCATGCTTTTTCTCCTGTGGCCACCCATTTGTTATATGCGGACGACTTAATGGTTTTTGGTAGAAGCTCAATATCAAGTGCTACTGCTTTGAAGCTAGTTTTTGATATGCTTGAATTCTATAGTGGATTATCAGTGAGTTCTAATAAGACTAAGATTTTTTTCAGTTCTTCGGCTGCATTTAAGAATGATATTATGAATATTCTTGGTTATGATGAAGGCAATCTTCCTATAAGGTACTTAGGGGTTCCTTTATCAACTAATTATATTCATTATCAAGACTGTCAAGATCTAATTCACAAAATTCAAAGCAAATTACAATCTTGGGATGCAAAGTTCTTGAGTTTTGCAGGGAGAGCCGAATTAATAAAATCTATCATTAATCCAACTGTCTTATATTGGTTGTCGGTTTATCAACTGCCGGAGTATACTATTGACAAACTAAATACCATGTGTGCTGATTTCTTTTGGGGTGATACAAAGCATAAAGTGAAATGGGAGAAATTATGCTCTCCAAAATCTGAAGGTGGTATTGGGTTAAAATCCTTTATGGATTTAAAGAAAGCTTCTAGCCTAAAGCTAACGTGGAAATTTTTAGTAGATGATTCTCTTTGGAGTAATTGGATAGCTGCTAAGTATTGTTCGGGCAAGAATTTTTGGAGTATGAGTTCAGATAACAATTCATCATGCACCTGGAAGAATATTCTGAGATTAAGAAGGAGTGGTATGCAATTTTTTAATACAGCTATTGTATTTGGTTGAACACTTCACTGTGGTTTGAGCCGTGGATCAATGGTAAATGTTTGGTTGATTTGATTGGGTTTTCTAGATTTCAGTCTTTGGGAAATCATAATGACAAGGTTGATGTTTTGATTAGTGATGGGAGAATCTGTAGCAACCTTCATCTAGCAACTAGAGAAGTGAGGCAGCTAATTGATAATGTAGAAATGAAGATAAATGTTGGTAGTGATTTTTATGAATGGGTTGATGGTGGTGTATTTTCTTTTCACAAAGCTTGGGACAAAACCAGAGATAGATCCACTCCAATGCAATGGGCTAATGTTATATGACACTCCAAAAATTCAAAGAGAATGGCTTTTGTTTCTTATTTAGCAATGTTGAAAAGATTGAGCACCAAGAATCAGCTATGCAGATTTGGCTTAATTAATGATGACAAGTGTGTGCTGTGTAATTCTCGTGAGGCGAACGTGGATCATTTGTTTTTCAATTGCTTTTATTCTAAGTTCATTTGGGATTCTCTGAAACTAAAACCTGGTTTGAATGTTAGAGCTAGATATAACATAGAGGAGGAAGCTGATCAATTATCTCGAGTATTTCATAAGAAGGATCAGCTGTAGGATATTGCGTGTGCATCACTAAATACTGCTGTTTATCAAATATGGTTAGAACGCAATGCTAGACTTTTTAATAATGTTGCTATATCCAGGGATGCTAGAATGCAGATGATTGTGATGGAGATCGGTTTTCTGGTGAAGGATAATGGAAGCAAGTCTGAGAGATCTTTGAGTAATGAAGTGTTTTTGAGAAGATGAGGGGTTGAATTGCGAGACACAGGATGATTTCTTCAGTTTTGATGATTAGTATATACGCTTGGGTGTTGTCTGTTATAGTTTTTCTTTCCATGTTTTGTAATGCTGTTATAAGTTTGCTTTTTGTATTTTGGTATGTACCCTTTTTCCTTGTTATCGCACCCATTAGGACGGATGCAAGGTTTTAATGAGGCATACATTATTGGTTAGCAATAAAGAGAACCAATTTTCAATATATATATTCCTAACCCATTTTCCATTACAATACACATTGTATATTTTTCACCCAAACCACCTAAGCGTCTCTTATTCTCAAATTTCCATAATCGTTTTTTTGTGTACATAACTGATATCCCAATTCATTCCATATGTCGCTCTTCCTATTTAGTGGTTTCCTTTATGGATCTAGGTGTGTGCATATATATAATATATTTATTTTTAAAAATACAAATACGTTCACTCATTATCTATACTTAGGAATCCTAAACCTATGCTCTGATACCAAATGTAACAATCTGATTTTTTTTCTTCTAAAATCTCAATCTAGCGAAGTTTGAGTTGGTTTCTTGGGTATCCTGCAGAAAAGATAGAGAAAATAAATATGTCAGAGCTTGATAAAATATCTCACAACGGAATGGATAAAATATAATATTCAAATATAGCCTTACCAAAATATTAATACCATATAAAAAGTATCCAAAGGCTACCAAATCTCTGACATAAACCCAACCTGCGAGCATGTCATGAGGAGGAGGTCAGAACACAAAGTCTAGTGAAAGGACAATTAATACACTTGGAAATAACCCTACATATACCGTTCAGTTATGTTTTCTTAATTATTAGTTTATTTGGGTTCACTACACTCAAGGCTCTACAATCACACCGTACCCATCTACTCCCCAACAGATTAACCTAATATGGTATGAATGTAGCTATACCCAACATCTCAAGGTACTTCCCATAGTACCCTCCTCGTACGGTCTTCGCCGTCACGCCACGGAAGCGTATGCAACTTTCGGCCTACACCAAACGGTGTACGGAAATTTAAATCATTAAGCCACGTAATCACACAGAACCACTATCTCTATGTCATGCAAGCGTATGACGCATCATATCCAAACTCCTCGGTCGAATAACATCTCAACACAAAGTAATGCCCTACTTTCTACAATATACCACCCAGTGCGTGTATCTAGACCCTCGCGCAAGCATACTGTCTACTATAACCCGAGTCTCATAATAGGGTTGCATCCAATGCACAAAACTCAGTCGAGAGCATTCAATATCTGTGAAGGACCGCCTTATTAGGCCTACAATACATATATTCAAGTATTTTCTTTCTTTTAACCGTGTCCATAGCCCCACTCTAGTACCTCACTCAACTAATGAAAGACTACATCACGAGCTAAGTGATGTGCCTCTAACAACCAATCTAACATCCAATTTGGCGTGTCCAACAACTGACATCTTGATAGTGAAAGATCGAAGGTCTATATGTTTAGTTCTAGTCTTTCCGCATCACACTGACTGTCGATGACAGGTATCCAACGATTACTATGCTTAATTTTGTCCTAACCAACCTCTCCCGTAGCAAACTGCTGAATCATCCAACGCCATCCGCCACAGCCTTCTGACTGCCAAACTATAGTTGCAGTTAAGGTGTATGTGACGACCGCCCATAACTCCTGCACTTAACAAGGGAAATAGTACGCTGAAAGATGTGTCAAACAGCTATGGACGATCATCAGGGTATTATAACACAAGCGGAACTTATCGTATAACTCACAACATAAGGATAAAATATAATAGAACATAAACAACATGCAGTAGTAGCAAAGCATAATTGTGCAGAACTTTAAACTTTCATACCATCATAAGAATATCCATAACACCAATACATCATCAAATTCTGTACAAAAAGCCTTAATACAATCACTCGGACAATAAAACAGACAACGGAATACAACAAGCAGTGGATAATAGAAACTAATACGCTAGCCTCCTGCTCATCATCGCTCAATAATATCGTCCCCATCTAGATATCACCTGTTACCTAATACTCGGTTTGCCCATCCAAAACCAGATGAACAACCCAAGGTAATAAGAGGGAGACATAAAACCTTGAGTCAGACAACAGTCTTAGTGAGCGATAAAACAACTAACATCATTAATAAAGTATATGCAAATAGGTAAATTAATCAATCAATCTACCAACACACCAAAGATGAACCCAACCCGTCTTCCCACATTCGACAGTGATAGCCTTTACAATAATCAAGAGGAAACAAACAGTACATTCATGACAATCAGTTATCAAGGTAGATCATCCAAATCGACATCAACATCTCCTAAGCACAAGCCCCGAAGGCCTAAACCAGCATCAGACAAGCACCTAAGAGATATCTCCATCAACGTCGAATAGTCTACACATAACGATAAAAGCAAACAATCATTATCCATGACTCTGGCTATCGCCGCCAATCCTGCTTTGAAACCAGCGTTAATCATATGACCGCCAAACACCTTGCCATCGACTATCAAGGGCTAGTGGTAACCCCAATTCTAGTCAAACTACTACACGTCCAACGTACATTTGACTCCTAAAGACAACTAGGACCATCAAGCTATCTAGTGTACTCAATTAGTCCAACTAGCCTTTTCGGTGTCCTTATTATACCCCTGCTTTGAGCCCGCTAGAACTTACAACAACGATAATCTCTCAGCCTTCATAACTTTAGTCATCATTGCCAGCGACTATTCACAAGCTTAGATACCATATCTAGCAACCATTATCCACGAGTTCAAGTCCAACTTGAATCTCCTTCACATTCGTTGCATTACGACGATTAACGAACATATCACGGCACTTCGACATTCCTGCCTGGATTCACTTTGAAGCCACATTATCAAACCAAAATAATCATCACCTTTAGTCGACATTCAATCCAAAAGAAAAATGACCCAACTCATCAGGTCATGAACGACCCAACTCATCGTGTCACAAACAAACTGACTCATCAAGTCAAAAATGACCTGACAAACTAGGTCAAAAACGACCTAACTGGCCAGGTCAAAAACAACCTAACTGACCAGTTCAAAAACGACCTAACTGACCAAGTCAAAAACGACATAACTGACCAAGTCAAAAACGACCTAACTCACTGGTCATAAACGACCTAAAGCCAACGATCTGCCCAGGGATGACCCGACCCAACTTCGGACGACCCGACCCAACTTCAGACGAGTTGACTTCAACTCAGATGCTCCATAACCCATCCATTTTGGACGAGCCAACTTTGTGCCGACGACATATCACGGCACTTCGACATTCCTGCCTGGATTCGCTTTGAAGCCACATTATCAAACCAAAATAATCATCACCTTTAGTCGACATTCAATCCAAAAGAAAAATGACCCAACTCATCAGGTCATGAACGACCCAACTCATCGTGTCACAAACGAACTGACTCATCAAGTCAAAAATGACCTGACAAACTAGGTCAAAAACGACCTAACTGGCCAGGTCAAAAACAACCTAACTGACCAGTTCAAAAACGACCTAACTGACCAAGTCAAAAAAGACATAACTGACCAGGTCAAAAACGACCTAACTCACTGGTCATAAACGACCTGAAGCCAACGATCTGCCCAGGGATGACCCGACCCAACTTCGGACGACCCGACCCAACTTCAGACGAGTTGACTTCAACTCAGATGCTCCATAACCCATCCATTTTGGACGAGCCAACTTTGTGCCGATGACCTGACTCCAACGACCCGAAGCTCTTTAACAACCCGACCTTCATTTCTTGGAGCATAAGCCAACGACCCGTCCAAAAACGACCCAACTCCAAATCTGACCAATCTAGCTCCAACCTTGAACAAATCATGATCAAACGACAACATCGATGCGAAAAACTCATCCAAATCATCCAATTCAACCGTCGACACTTTATGAAATCATCAATATCACTAAAACGACAATTATTCATCAACCACTATATAGAACTCAACAAATCATGATAAGTCAATGAATAAACAAAACAATGGATCTACACTTGCATTTACATGTGAATTAGCATAAGGATTATCGGTTTAAGTAGCTAGATTAGATCCATGGTGTTTCAAATGAAAATATACTTACCACGATGTAGATCTAGGTGAAAACAACTTAATATAATGAAAATAAGATCAAACAAACCATATACTCGATTGAATCTGTGAGAGAGATGCTTATCACTCACCAATTCTTCAAAACCACTCGAAATCACTAAATTCCTAATCCGAACAGTGAAGAACACTCTTCAAACCTTCCAGTTTGATACGATTTTCCTTCCCACGATGTAGATCTAGCTTTACTCGATGTAGATCTTCAATCTTCTCGCATAGATCTAAAATCTCTACTAATAAAGAAAATCTTTTTGGATGGTGAAGCTTTTAGGCGTTTCCAGAAATACCCACTGTTGATCATTAGAAAATACTAAGGTGTCAGGGCAATACCGTAATCACGCGTTCCAATTTGTGGTCCTTTATACCACGATATACAATTCTCAGCCGTTTCCACGCATTTCTACCACGTTCTTCACTTTCGCACCATCTTCTCTGCCTTTCTTATTTTTTTCCACATATTTCTTCCCCATTTCCAACCCTAACCGCGTTAATCTTCAACCTTTACTCCACCTTTTTCCTTTAATTTGGTTTTATACTATAGTCGATCTCCCATGCTGGCTAAGATTGTGTTCTCTTCTTCTTCTGAGCCGGTGTCGATTCGCCTTGAAGTTGGGTTTATTCGTTCTTCTGATCTTCAAATTTGAGGTTTGCGACAAAGACCGATGAGGTTGCCACTAGGTAAATTACTTGCTTTTCTTATGTGCCTGAGTTCGTTTTTTTTTTCTATTCAGTTAACATCGATTTTTTCATTAGTCCTGATGCTCACGTGCTTTTCAGATCTACCAGTCCACAGCTTCTGATGTGAGATTTCAAACATATCTAGAAGGTTTTCTATTTAATTAAATTGACTTCTCTATGCTCGAATAAGTAGTTACGCTTGGAATTTTCAGACATAACTGTGATATGTCAACATTGACTTCTACTACTATTTTCTTTAGGCATGTTTCGAAAGCTTACGGCCGCTCATGACATTGGATGGTGATTTATTCAGTTTTCTTGGATATTTATCAAAGTTTTTTTAATGATAGTTATGGCAATATTCTTCGATATACTATTATATATTTGTGTACTCTATTAACATTTTTTTATATATGTTTTGATTATTTGAAATTAATGTGTTTTAAGAGATATATTTATTAGCAACATAGCTCAAGCTGCTGTGCGGTTTGGTGATTCTTAAAGCTGAAGTAGAATGGCTGGCCTTAGATGATAGTGTGCGATCCATGGAGATATTTGATGTCGCATACAGGTATTCTTGATACATGCACTGTACCTTCACTTTCTATTATGGTGAAAAATGAGTTCAAATATAAATTGGTGTTACTGAGGTTCCATGTTTGTCTGTTGTGGTAAAAAAATAGTTCAAATTTAAATTGGTGTTACTGACGTTCCATGTTTATCTGTTGTGGTGATGCATGCGTTATACCTTCACTTTCTATTGGGTTTTATTTCTATAACACATGTTAATAAACTTGGATGTTTCCGTGTTTGTCTTTTTTGGACTTTCCAATTATAAAACTATTACTGTAAGCAAATGAACCTTTGATTTGTTAGTAATAATTATGCCATAAAAAAATTAGATCACACACTATTCTTGCAAGCTATTATGCATACTACCATCTTGCAAGCTGTCCATTTGAATTCCTTATCTTTAATGGGTTAGGATAGTCTTTTAATGCTGTATTTATTAGCAACATTACATCAAGTTATTATATTTGTTTTCTTCAAAAGATAAAGTTATTTTAAGTTTTTCCGGGGATGAAAATACTATCATATATTTGCATACTCTATTAATAATTTTTACATATGTTCCGATGTTTATTTGAAATTAATGTGTTTTAAGTGATATATTTATTAAAGTTGAAGGAGAATGGATGGCATTAGATGATAGTGTGTTACGCATGGAGATATTTGATGTTGCATACAGGTATTCTTAATACATGCATGGAGATAATAGCGTGTGTATGTGTGTGCCTTTTGTTATTTGGTCATAGACTGGGTAAAATTTATGCAATTATTTTAAGAAGATTAATTGTCATTATTATTTCCGCTTTTAACCAAAATGCATAATTCATAAAATATATTAGGTAATCAGTGGAGCTATAATTCATTGATCTCCATTTTTGGTGTTACTATTTACAATACTTCCTATATTTTAAAATCTTGATCGGTACCAAGGCCATTTCGCAACAAAGATCTTAGAAAAGAAAATGTCTCCATATATCCTTTTATTGCTTTTGATTCAATATTTTCATGTATCGTCCTTACTGCTTTCTTTCCAATCCTTACTGATACCCTTGCAAGGCTTGGTTTTAGGCATGGACTTTGGTTGACACCTGATATTTTTGACCTTGGTCTTAAAAAAATAATAGGATTTGAATCTCTATAGTTCCTATGAAATGGAAATAACTCTTTTAAGAAGATCGAGCTACGACTGATATGGTGTAAATAACATGGTATAATTCAGTATATGAATTTTTAAGTATAAGCAAGAATATAAAATATTTGCTAAACCAAAATGTATGTTTTCTAAATTAGTCAAAGTTAAGCTACAAAATGTTTTTCACCTATGTTTGTTGTATTTGTGATTTGAACATGGATGACCATGAATATGACTACAACCCAAATAGTTTTGGTGTGCTTTTTTTATCATCCTAAAGTCTGAGATATGATTTTTGATTTCTTCACTATTATGGTTTGATAGTTTTATGAATAACAAAAATATTAATTTATGCATGAATAATTAACTGCCTCAAATGATAGTGATATGAAAATAAAGAAAACATATGTTTATGAAAAACATCAAAAACTACTATTTAAGTTGGAAATTTCACTTAGATGTGGTATGTTTTGTAGCTAAATTTTTGGGAGACGCATGGAAAGATGTGCAAATATTAGTATTGATGAAATTTCTTTGTACTCTTACTGTCTTACATTTGTTATGAAATACAGTTAACTAACATGTTTAGTATAGTAACGCAATAAATTAGTGTAAGATAAATGTAGATGCGCGACACTAGATAAATGTTGTTGTGCAAACACATGATGTTAGATTCAGTCATCCAATGCTCATTTTTCCATTTTTGTACCTATTTATTAAATTTTGACCGACCTTTATCTTATTCCAAAGTAAAATGGTTAGTAAAATATTAATTAGGATATATAGAATATAAAAGCAGAATTACCATATAGTGAGATTTTGATGTGAAACCTATTAGCATGGTGTGATAAAACAATTATGCTTTACCCAGAAATTTGATTTCCATGTGTGAGATTATGTCATTCTGATTTGAGAATTCAGCTTCTTCAATGAATTTAGAAAAATTATTTAAATCATTGTGTACACGCATGTATCTGTAATTGTTTAGCATTGCCTTAACTATTAATTTTGTCTAAGTGACGTATTAGCATATTTTGGATGTGTAAGCCTGATTTGATTATTTTTAAACACTGACAGATTTTTTTTAGTTATGAACTTTTAATGTTGTTTATATCTGTTTTTATAGATTTAGAAAATATAATGATATATGTACAATAACAGATAATGTAGACTTGAAATTCAAGCACAACAGAAATTTTAATGAAATATTTACAAGTACAACAACATAGGAGTATAATCCACATAAATATTTACATGTATGCACAGCTTTGGATAAAAAAATAAATTGGTTTTTGCCTGAATTTAGCATGTAATTTTTCTTGCAGCAAGCCAAGAAATACGAGATAATTGTTTTATCTCATCCAATGCTAATTTTGCTTCACTTTTATTTGACCAAACTTTTGTTCAACCATGTAACTTTTTCCTAATCTTCATCAGTTCATCAGTTTTGTTAATATTGCTATCAATTAATTTATGATTGTAATATATTAATTATGATATGTTTTTCTTTAGATGGAGGGGAAGACAGAAAAGATGATAAAGAAGCTGCTACATTAGAATGGAAAATGTATGCTGTGAATAACTAATATTTCTAAAAAATATGTAACGCCTGGAGACAACATGATTTTTTTTTGTGGCTATCAATAAAGGTACTGATTTAGTTCATAATAACAATCATACATGCGATAATGTTTCGTATTCATAAATTTCATTCAAAATGTTATTATTACACTAACATTACATTTCAATATTAGTTTATTTCCAGACAAAACTGTAACCAGTTTTGAACAAAGCCATTGTGTACTCTAATGGATTTCATTTTTTATCTATTGGGCCACACATTTCATACGTTGCTAAACATAGGCTATGTGCATTGAATTGTTCTCACTACATGAGATGGAAAATCTAGCTTTAACTGTCTTAATGCATGTGGTCTACACTCAAATTTTGCAGCTATGTTTGAAAGCAACATATAAAAATGTCACATAAACAAAGGTGATGTAAAACTTGAAAAGACTCTAACTTACTACTTTGTTGTAAAAGGCTTCTAAATTCAATATAATATTTCCAAAATATTTATATAAATAAAAAGTAAAGTCATTTTTCAACCTTTTTATTTCTAAATATGATATTCATTATGTTTGAAAATTGCTATTACATATTGATGTATCTATAAGAAAAAAAATATTTTGAAGACTTAGAGTTTGCTATGATTATTTTTTAGTTAGTTGAGTTTTCAAAGTTTGTGTTTAAACAATAAATTATTATGGAAATTTAATTATGAAATCAATTAATTTTTTATACAAATTATGTTATACAGATGTACATTTACTTAATTGGAGCAAAATCATTTCATCTTAGAACATAACCTTGCCACTAATTTACTTAAACAAATTTGGTTAAGTAAATTAGTTTCTGTTATTTGACATTAAAGATGTTGTTTGCAATTATAAATTCATATCGAAATTGATGACTACGACTCGTATATATTCTGCCATACTAATAACTATACTCATACTTCATGTTTAAATAAATAACCATTAGGGAAATTTAGTTATGTAATCAATCAAACTTTTTTATAGAGATTCACATACATTTTGTTGAAACATAATTGTTTTAGCTTTGATCTTTTTATCTTAGCTATTTTTTTGTACATTCCTAAGTCATATTCTATAAATTTAGCCTCAAGTTTTCTCATTTATTTGGTATAATTTGATCTTAATTGATTTTCAAAGATTCTTAAATTTGTCTGTACAATTTAATGCTCATTTATTTGGTATAATTATGGAATTTGTAACAAGGCAATAAAGTGAATTCCTTTTTTACTATGAATTTCTACATTTCAATAAGTTATGAAATGCAAAATTGTGATTAGTGCAAAATAAAACAATCACATTTTACTACTACTGTAGAATAATACAAATAAATGTAACCTTTTCCTTTCGGATTAATGCCATATTGTGTAATTCTCAGACTGAGTATGTTCAATTTAAATCCTGCAAGTCTGTGTACCATCAAGAGCATATATGCAAGGCGATCAAGTTATTTAGGGAAAGATCTTGTACAATGCCAGCTCTGCATTAGGGAACAAGGTAATTTCAGTTAAATCCTGCATATTAGAACGATTGTCCATTGCTTTTTTTGCTTCAATAGGTTATCACTTCGATTATGTGTTTGATTGGGCAGCCTTGAAGTATCCTCAAATTGGTTCAAGTGGTTAAGCACATGTATGGCTGTTACTCAATATCGCATATATTGCAATCATCTATCGTTTTCTTCTTCACATTCTCATTTGTTTGCCACCATCCAGCTGTAGACCAAGTGGAGAAGTATGACAACCTCAAGAAAGAACAAAAGATGTGTGTTATTTGACGAATGTGTGAATAAGTTTTGGTTGTAGTCAAATGTATAGTCAATGTTTTTAACTCATATATAGGTCTGCTAAATCAAAATAAGGAAGATTGACTGTTACCCATCCAGTAACAATCTATGGAACTGTAACTTGATCGCAAACTGAACTTCTGTGTATTCGAGTAGCGTGATACTTGGCTTTGGTTGCTTGAGAGACCATATTGTCTTTTATCCCCATTTACAATGATAATTTATTTTAACTTCTAAAAAATCTCTTGGAGTGCTTCGTTAGATACATACATATGTAAAAAATTAAAAAATAATACATATTGATACTTAAATACCACTTTTTCTGCTGTATTTTCCTGTTAATTTCCATATGTTTGTTTCGCATCAGTTTCCTGACAAACATATGCATGCTTCACATCAGTTTCGGATATTGCCGACTTTGTCGACAAAGACCAAACATATGCATGTTTATATATTCGTCTACATCACGTCAAATTTTCCTATTGTATTCTATTTCGTTTTTTTCATATTTACATTATCCTAAATTTGTACACCCAAAGCGTTGCAACGATTGTCCATTTTAAACATCATTTCCAGCTTTGGTCGAATACATTTATGCATGCGCCCATCGGGCGTGCCTGCGTACTGGTTTTAATAGAGGAAAGGTGTATTTGATTAAGCAAGGAGGATCACGAGATCAACTAAATGAGAGAAAGAAGAAAGTAAACTATTCACCATGCCTCTAACCCCCTATTTATAGCCCCCAACCAGCCCACTAATGGGCCACATCAAATCGGCCCATTAATGACTTATAAAACCTAAACAGAAATTGTGTAGCACTAAAATAGCTATTTCTCCCAAACCACTGAACCAAATCCTTAATGTGACCATTCTACAGAATTGGAAACACCATTTATGTATCCTTTTGATGATAACAAAAGGGGGAGAATGGGTTGAGATTTTGATTTATGAGTGTATATTTTGTAAATATTTTTAATTTTGAAAATTCGTTCAATTTTCATGTTTCTTCACTCATGCACAGTTATAGGGGGAGCTAATAATGGGTTGAGATTTTGATTTATGAGTGAATATTTTATAAATATTTTTAATTTTGAAAATTCATTCAATTTTCATGTTTCTTCACTCATGAACAGTTATAGGGGGAGCTTCTGTTGTAGGGGGAGCTTTCAAATAGGGGAGTTCTGTCCTTCACTCTCAAACACATTTATTATATTCAAAATCTTCATATTTGTTTATCATCATCAAAAGGGGGAGATTGTTGTATATAACAGTGTTGTATACACAATTATATGATTTTTGTTTGATGATAACAACCAAATATATATATTATAAATGTGTTTGTTACTGTAATGTTCTATATATACATCACAGACATGAATATAATATTTATATTTAAATAGAATATGACTGTACATACATTCAAATATTCATACAGTATTTTATTTAAATATAATATTTTATTTCAAATATTCAGACAGTACAACTGTTTATAACTCCACTATTTAAACACTTCACAAGAATTTGCAAATAAACTGAATAAAATAGACAAGTTTGTTTGACAACAATAAAATGATATTTTATTTCAAACAAATTTGTTTATTACAAATACCAGTACAATTACATTCATACACTACTCTCCACTATAACATTGTCACTCAGTTATATAATTCTATGTACATTCTTTACATTTCATATACACTTAAACACTCTTTCACCGTTGTAACAACCCGAAAATCTGGGCCAGTTTAAATTTTTTATTTTGGCAATTTTAGCGAATTTTGATTATTTAAAATGAATTATTTTAAATAATATCGACGAGAAATTTATTTTGAATATAATTCGAACGAATATATTTATACGCGTCGTCGTTAGAATATAAATAATTATATATATAATTATAAATAGAATTGAAAATGGCGCGGTAGTTCGATAATTCGATTTCAAACTTCAATTGAATGTACCGGGTGCAAAACAATCCGGATTTTAGTGAAACCAAAAATAATGGGATCTAATTGATAATATCTTTCCAACGAATCCGAATAATCGAAATTTCATAGCGGGGATCAAAAGATATGTCCAGTTGAAAATTCTGAATAGTCGCTATGGAATTCAGGCCCTTAAAAATGGACATTTTGCAAACGACCTCGGATTTCGATGAAACCAGTTTTGTTGGGTCCGGGATGTAAGGTTATTGCTAGGTTTCAAATTTCATAATTTTTCGAATCAATATGTGAGCGTGGCAAAGGAAAACGCGTTTTGACCATTTCAGTTGATTTTAATCGACTGGAAAATGGCCATTTTTCTAACAGTCTCAGAATTCGACGAAACTAGTTTTGTTAGGACCGTATCGTTAATACGAAGCTAGAAAACATTTTTCGGGAATTTTTCTAGTTAGTATGTGGCCCCGGTAATTTGAAATGTACGTTTAAAATTCAATATAGTGATTTAAATGTAAATTCAACTGAAACTAATCAAAACGATCAAATCAGCTTGCGATACATATCCCATTTTGTTCGGAATGGGGGTAAAACGCTATGGACGACAGGCGGTGGGCCTCGTTTAGAGGTCGTATGTAAAAGTCAACTTTTTGAAATTAAAATAAATTAAATAAAAAAAAAATATTCCTTACTCTCCTTAACCTCGTTCTGGCCCCCCCCTCTTTCGTTTTCATTTCGATTCGATCCGATAAAAAAAAAAAAAAAAAAAAAAGAAGAGGAAAGGAGTGGCGGAGGAGCATCGCGCCCCCTCCAGGTCGGCGCCGCCCACCACCGCTACGGCGAGAACCCCGCCTTCGATCGCACCCCTCTCCCCTTCGACAGCCCTCCAGCCTCCCCGTCGCCACCTTCCCCTCCTCCTCCCACGACCACATCCGCACCCCCCCTTCTTGCACCGATCCTTCTCCTTCGCCTGAACGGAAAACGCGACCCCCCCCCCCATCCTCCGACGAAGCCGACATCAGCCCCCCCCCCCCCCCCCCGAGGTAAGTTCACTGTATTGTTTTTTTTATTTATTTACTTTAAAACTGTTTTTTTTATTTATTTACTTTAAACCTGAAATGTTATAAAGGATTTAAAACTGAAATTTTAATTAAGTAAAAACTGATTTTTGTTTTAGATTTTAAAACTGATTTTATAAAATTTTAAAACTGATTTTTAACAAAAGAAAAACTGATTTTAAAATAAAAGAAAAAAAAACTGATTTTTATATAGTTTAAAAACTGAAAAAGATTGATTTTTAAAACAGAAAAAGATGTGATTTTCAACAGCAACAAGATTTGATTTTTAGTAAATAAAATATGGATTTTCTTTATATGAAAGAAGCGATTAAAAATAGAATTTTTGTATGTTGAACTTCGATTAAAAATAGAATTTTTGTATGTTGAACTTCGATTAAAAATAGAATTTTTGTATGTTGAACTTCGATTAAAAATAGAATTTTTGTATGTTGAACTTCGATTAAAAATAGAATTTTTGTATGTTGAACTTCGATTAAAAATAGAATTTTTGTATGTTGAACTTCGATTAAAAATAGAATTTTTGTATGTTGAACTTCGATTAAAAATAGAATTTTTGTATGTTGAACTTCGATTAAAAATTCGATTTTTATATATTGAACTTTGAAATAAAAATTCGATTTTTATATATTGAACTTTGAACTAAAAATTTGATTTTTATATATTGAATAGCGAAGTAAAAATTCGATTTTTATATATATAGTGACTACGGGCAACGAAGATGGCGATGATGCGATAGCGATGAAGATTTCTATCAATGAAGTGCCGTGGAGCTAGGATAGCAATAAGTGAGAATTTCTCACCTTTCTATTATTTTTCTAGTTATATATATATATACTAGGATGCAGACGGTGCTTAGTAGCACCCGACACAATCGTCCACAGACCATGGACTTGTTTGTTTGGTTGCATAGATTAGTTGAATTATTTGTTTGAAATGAATTGAATTGTTTGGTGAGATGAAATTGATTTGATTGATGTGTGAATGGCGTGGGCCTTCACTAGACCGGGGATAAGGCTAGGCCTTGTCCCGTTTCTAGTATCGTGCCGTTATGCCGCCGAAATTTTCTAAAATATGTTAGAAAAATAAAAATATCATTTTTATTGAATAAATGAATTGAATAGAAATTCATATGTTGGAATAAAATGTTTTAACGTTAAAAATATAATTTTTAACGTGAATGTGAATAAATGAATAGTTATAAACAAATCGGCCGATTTGTTTGTATATACACTGATTTGACTGATATTGATTGGGTCGATAAATTTTACACATCGCCCAACTGCACAAATAAAATATGCGTTTGATTGTTTGAAACCCCACACGGGTGTTGGGATGAAATTGGAAGTTCACTCATCCTGATTGATTAAATATGTCAATCGATTGATTGACAGGCTGTTATAAGCATTAGATATCTATATTTGATGCTTATACAGTGTAGTGCACTTTGGTTGATGGTTGATTATTTTTCAAGGCTATTATACATGTGTTGTATGAAAGTCCATATAATTAACTTTATATGGTGATTGATTGGGCCTCATTCCAGTTTTAAAATAGAAATATTTGAAAAAGAAATATTTGAAATAGAATATTTGAAAAGAGAACTTTATGAAGCCGTGTTGATTAGATTGACGCCCTTTTTGACGTGAACGATATTTATATCGATTTTATCGATTTCGAAATGAATTGAATTGAAAACGATTTCGAAATGAATTGAATTGAAAACGATTTCGAAATGAATTGAATTGAAAACGATTTCGAAATGAATTGAATTGAAAACGAATTCGAAATGAATTGAATTGAAAACGAATTCGAAATGAATTGAATTGAAAACGAATTCGAAATGAATTGAATTGAAAACGATTTCGAAATGAATTGAATTGAAAACGAATTCGAAATGAATTGAATTGAAAACGATTTCGAAATGAATTGAATTGAAAACGAATTCGAAATGAATTGAATTGAAAACGAATTCGAAATGAATTGAATTGAAAACGATTTCGAAATGAATTGAATTGAAAACGAATTCGAAATGAATTGAATTGAAAACGATTTCGAAATGAATTGAATTGAAAACGAATTCGAAATGAATTGAATTGAAAACGATTTCGAAATGAATTGAATTGAAAACGAATTCGAAATGAATTGAATTGAAAACGAATTCGAAATGAATTGAATTGAAAACGATTTCGAAATGAATTGAATTGAAAACGATTTCGAAATGAATTGAATTGAAAACGATTTCGAAATGAATTGAATTGAAAACGATTTCAAAGTGAATTGAATTGAAAACGAATTCAAAGTGAATTGAATTGAAAACGAATTCAAAGTGAATTGAATTGAAAATGAATTCAAATTGAATTGAAATTTGAATTGAATTGAAATTTGAATTGAATTGAAATTTGAATTGAATTGAAATGAATTTTAAAACGAATTTATAAGGAAGGATTCAATTTTGCTTTGAATTGAAATGGAAGTTGAAATAGGTTTTGAAACGATTTTAAAACTATTTATATAATTCGTTTTAAATAGAAATCGACGAAATATATATTATATATATTATATATATAATATAATGGCCTGAATAGAACGCGCCGCGCCGCGGCAGTTCGTGAATTTCGACCATTTATTTCAAACGGACATTACGGGAGATCCGACCGTCGGATTCTCCTAAAACCGGAACCGTTGGGTTCGTATCGAAAAGAGCTTTCTAATGAATGTTAGAAATTTGAAATCTAACGGTTGGATTTGGAGATACGTCCAAATCAAATTCGAAAAAAGGTCGCTGTAAGTGCAGTTCGATGGCCATTGATGGAAATCGACTGTACGGGCCTTGATAAAATTATTAAAAATAGTAATAATTGGTGTAAAATCATAAGAAATGATTTGTGAAGATTTGGGATGAAAAACTCCCTATTTGAAAGGATAAAAATAGATTTTTATCGAAATGAACTAGTTTTGAACTAGAATTATAATTCTATTTATTTTTAAATAAATTGAATTTGAAAAGGGTTTTAAAAATAACCAGAATATCCAATGATTGCATTGGAGTGGATTTGAATCGAAATTGTCTTCGGAATATTTCGATGTTGGAATTCGTGATTATACAGATGTGGTTATGGAAATTTGAAAGATATATATTTATATCGTTATTTCCAATACGACATTTGTTAGTCGTAGAATTCGATATTGAATATAAGCCGATATATTTTCTATTCAGAGCCTTGTATTGAATATCGAATGTGATTTGGGTTTGTCGTGAATGGTGTCTTCACTAACACTGTTCTTGAACCCAGTTGAGAAAAGATTAAATCTTTTTATTTAGATTTAATGAAGTGTACCAATTAAATGATATTTAATTGGAATTGAATTGATATTGATTTTTGGGTTTATCGTGAACAGTGTTTTAAATAACACTTGTTCTTTAACCCGATAATTAATGAATGTGATTTGGGTTTGTCGTGAATGGTGTCTTCACTAACACTGTTCTTGAACCCAGTTGAGAAAAGATTAAATCTTTTGATTTAGATTTAATGAAGTGTACCAATTAAATAATATTTAATTGGAATTGAATAGATATTGATTTTTGGGTTTATCGTGAACAATGTTTTAAATAACACTTGTTCTTTAACCCGATAATTAATGGGATGTGACTTTGGGTTTATCGTGAACCGTGTTTTAAATGACACTGATTCTTTAACCCAGTCACAGATTAAAACTAAGTGGAGTTTTAATGAATCTTTAATTAGATTTGAATGTGAAATTTAGAAACTAACTGGCGGTTAGCCAAGCAGAATGGTTTTCTGGATATTGATCTGATGTTGGTTTCGGCCTTCGGGGTTAATATTTGGGGAATTATTCTCTTGATTAATTTACGGTTAGTGACTAATGAATTGGAATGAGGCGTATGTTGTGTTTGTGTAACACTTATTTAAATATACGCGAGTTATTCGGAAAGGCCGGGTTTATCCCATTCTGAATAACTGATACGACGATAAGTCGAAGATGAAGACGATGGTCGAAGACCGGAGGTCTTCACGTCGTTTGGGTGATAACTGATGATCTTGATTGGGCTGTACACCCAAGAAGATGGAAACAGTTAGTGATCGTCCAGACGTACTTGGAGATCGATGGATAGGCGGGGTACTAGGTGCCTCCGGTTTCGTTCAGACCCAGAACGGACTTGTAAATGGACTGTGTGTCTGACATCGGATTTCATTCTGTGTGACTGATATCGGTTGCATAGGATGGTTTGCCTGTGTGGCATGCTAAGATGCAAATGATCAAGGCTTCTGTTGAAAAGCAAAGTCTTGTGGTGATGATCAAAGCACGGCCTTTGTGGCGTAGCTTTGTGTAACGTTTACCTCGCGTGTTTCGCACCAGGTATGAACCAAAAACGGGAGACGGACCTCAGGGAGGACTTGCGTTTCTTTCTAGTTAGAAGTGGCGTCAGTGGTTTTACACGCCCTGACGAGTTTGACTTATGTGGTTGTTGCTGTTGCGAGGCGCCTCGGTTATATCGGTTTCGGCCGATGCATTCTGGTCGGCTGACGGACCAGACTTACACCCCATAGGGTGGGGAAACGTAGTGTTCAGGCATTTTAATCCACATCGGTGGACCGGCCCTGACGATCCAAGGGCCCACCTGAGTCTGGGTCCTGTGGCTCGGGCTAGAGAGTCACGAATCGGTTGAGGACTATCTTTTGCCTCGGTTCATAGACGGAAATCCAATTTCCAAATACGTGACATTTGCGGTTTTACTTGTAAACCTATATATGGCGACATGATATATGGTACCCATGCCGCCTATGATTGATACTTATGATTTGAAGTTGTTTTATACACTTATAATAGTATCAAATGATTTGTTTTAAACGTATCAAGCATTCTTTGGCTGTTATAAGGGAAAACCCTATCCCCCGGCTTGCGTTGCATTGTGTGATAGGACCTGGGTCTTATAACAGCTCCATTTTTCTTTATTTAGCATTGCGCTGTTGTTTTATGCACTGGTATTCTTGGGAGGAAACCCGTTCCGTGTTATACGGCGTGGTCCCTTGATTTACCTAATGATTTAAAATAAAGAATAATAACTGTTTTAGTTCTCACACCAGTCACATGACTGACCTGGAGTTTATTGTTTTAACCTAAACTCTGGGTGCCCTTATTTTGACACGGGCAGCTAGTAGTTTTGGTTTTGCAGATTTATATTCACAGGATCCTGGTTTACAGCTGGAAGGATATCCGAAAAGCTTTGTATCCGTATATCTCTTCTAGTTGTGTATTGTATTATTTTCCGCTGCTATGTATTTAAATGTAATTTAAATCTCTGATATTTCTGTGTAATATTCATTTATACTCTGTATATTCTTGTAAGCTGATGCACTGTTGTAATATATAGTGAAATGTTCTTCTGTATGCTTTCTGTTGTGGCTTGTTCTCGAACTATCCGACGCTTTCCTTTACGGGGAAGTTGCGGGTCTTTACAGTTGGTATCAGAGCTTTGGTTTACAAAGCTAGAGAACAAGGCACATTAGAAACATACGAAAGAATTCATCAGATATTGGAGTAGCAATACCCAATTAGAATGACTCGTTAGAGATAGGATCAGTAGTATCCTAGAACGAGTGTGAAGAGTATATTGTTGAAAGTAAGACAAATTTTGTTTTGAAAATCTAAATCAACTATTCGTATTTGATTATCTATATATATCGAGTTGGACAGTCCAGTATATAAAGATTTTGCGTATACGTCTGATCCACGTGTGTTAGAAGTTTTAATATACTGGATAGATATAGAATTACACTCTAATCGCCCGGAGATGATTTTGATGATGGAGCTCCATCATTAGAATTTATGTTCGAGTGACGAAAGTGGACTTTCTATATATTTCCTATTGACTGGTGTGAGAACCAAAATTAGATAGGGCCTATTGTTGTGATTTGGTATCAAAAACATGATTTTTGTATATATATCAAATTATGAATTTGAGACTCTAATTCACTAATTGATTGATGTTTGTGTTGTTTGTTTATTTGTTTGCTAATTTGTAGCCATTTAGCCTAATTGAACCGAATATTGAATTATATTAAAAATTAGTCGCATTTGCTTGCATACGAATATATCTTTGAACAGGTCATAGCAAGGAGGCTAGAGCAGAGAATAAAATTTGTTTGCCCGACAAATAGGTACATGTTTACTACATAATTTCCTGTTTTGTTTGGGTGATGATGATTTTGTGAGCCTATTGGCTAGCCGCTTGGCTTTTTCTTTTTCTTTTTGAGATCTGAAGGACCGGGGAAGCTATTTGAAATTCCCCGATGCTCCCATTGCAGGGGAGGTTATGGCGAAATTTTTCGAAAATTTAGGGTGTTAGCCAAATTTTTGAAATTTTGAAAATTCTCAGAAACTAAAAAGTTGGAGAATGAAAGCCAGATCGAGCGTAGAGCTGAATAATCAAACCACTTTCGACTTTGTTCCTTTTCGGGGACGAAAAGTTTTAAGTGGGGGAGATTGTAACAACCCGAAAATCTGGGCCAGTTTAAAATTTTTATTTTGGCAATTTTAGCGAATTTTGATTATTTAAAATGAATTATTTTAAATAATATCGACGAGAAATTTATTTTGAATATAATTCGAACGAATATATTTATACGCGTCGTCGTTAGAATATAAATAATTATATATATAATTATAAATAGAATTGAAAATGGCGCGGTAGTTCGATAATTCGATTTCAAACTTCAATTGAATGTACCGGGTGCAAAACAATCCGGATTTTAGTGAAACCAAAAATAATGGGATCTAATTGATAATATCTTTCCAACGAATCCGAATAATCGAAATTTCATAGCGGGGATCAAAAGATATGTCCAGTTGAAAATTCTGAATAGTCGCTATGGAATTCAGGCCCTTAAAAATGGACATTTTGCAAACGACCTCGGATTTCGATGAAACCAGTTTTGTTGGGTCCGGGATGTAAGGTTATTGCTAGGTTTCAAATTTCATAATTTTTCGAATCAATATGTGAGCGTGGCAAAGGAAAACGCGTTTTGACCATTTCAGTTGATTTTAATCGACTGGAAAATGGCCATTTTTCTAACAGTCTCAGAATTCGACGAAACTAGTTTTGTTAGGACCGTATCGTTAATACGAAGCTAGAAAACATTTTTCGGGAATTTTTCTAGTTAGTATGTGGCCCCGGTAATTTGAAATGTACGTTTAAAATTCAATATAGTGATTTAAATGTAAATTCAACTGAAACTAATCAAAACGATCAAATCAGCTTGCGATACATATCCCATTTTGTTCGGAATGGGGGTAAAACGCTATGGACGACAGGCGGTGGGCCTCGTTTAGAGGTCGTATGTAAAAGTCAACTTTTTGAAATTAAAATAAATTAAATAAATAAAAAAAAAATATTCCTTACTCTCCTTAACCTCGTTCTGGCCCCCCCCTCTTTCGTTTTCATTTCGATTCGATCCGATAAAAAAAAAAAAAAAAAAAAGAAGAGGAAAGGAGTGGCGGAGGAGCATCGCGCCCCCTCCAGGTCGGCGCCGCCCACCACCGCTACGGCGAGAACCCCGCCTTCGATCGCACCCCTCT
Source organism: Allium sativum (assembly GCA_030737875.1). NCBI lineage: Eukaryota > Viridiplantae > Streptophyta > Magnoliopsida > Asparagales > Amaryllidaceae > Allium > Allium sativum. Next base: position 337,614,242 of record CM060910.1, read on the forward strand.
CCCCTTCGACAGCCCTCCAGCCTCCCCGTCGCCACCTTCCCCTCCTCCTCCCACGACCACATCCGCACCCCCCCCTTCTTGCACCGATCCTTCTCCTTCGCCTGAACGGAAAACGCGACCCCCCCCACCATCCTCCGACGAAGCCGACATCAGCCCCCCCCCCCCCTCGAGGTAAGTTCACTGTATTGTTTTTTTTTATTTATTTACTTTAAAACTGTTTTTTTTATTTATTTACTTTAAACCTGAAATGTTATAAAGGATTTAAAACTGAAATTTTAATTAAGTAAAAACTGATTTTTGTTTTAGATTTTAAAACTGATTTTATAAAATTTTAAAACTGATTTTTAACAAAAGAAAAACTGATTTTAAAATAAAAGAAAAAAAAACTGATTTTTATATAGTTTAAAAACTGAAAAAGATTGATTTTTAAAACAGAAAAAGATGTGATTTTCAACAGCAACAAGATTTGATTTTTAGTAAATAAAATATGGATTTTCTTTATATGAAAGAAGCGATTAAAAATAGAATTTTTGTATGTTGAACTTCGATTAAAAATAGAATTTTTGTATGTTGAACTTCGATTAAAAATAGAATTTTTGTATGTTGAACTTCGATTAAAAATAGAATTTTTGTATGTTGAACTTCGATTAAAAATAGAATTTTTGTATGTTGAACTTCGATTAAAAATAGAATTTTTGTATGTTGAACTTCGATTAAAAATAGAATTTTTGTATGTTGAACTTCGATTAAAAATAGAATTTTTGTATGTTGAACTTCGATTAAAAATAGAATTTTTGTATGTTGAACTTCGATTAAAAATTCGATTTTTATATATTGAACTTTGAAATAAAAATTCGATTTTTATATATTGAACTTTGAACTAAAAATTTGATTTTTATATATTGAATAGCGAAGTAAAAATTCGATTTTTATATATATAGTGACTACGGGCAACGAAGATGGCGATGATGCGATAGCGATGAAGATTTCTATCAATGAAGTGCCGTGGAGCTAGGATAGCAATAAGTGAGAATTTCTCACCTTTCTATTATTTTTCTAGTTATATATATATATATACTAGGATGCAGACGGTGCTTAGTAGCACCCGACACAATCGTCCACAGACCATGGACTTGTTTGTTTGGTTGCATAGATTAGTTGAATTATTTGTTTGAAATGAATTGAATTGTTTGGTGAGATGAAATTGATTTGATTGATGTGTGAATGGCGTGGGCCTTCACTAGACCGGGGATAAGGCTAGGCCTTGTCCCGTTTCTAGTATCGTGCCGTTATGCCGCCGAAATTTTCTAAAATATGTTAGAAAAATAAAAATATCATTTTTATTGAATAAATGAATTGAATAGAAATTCATATGTTGGAATAAAATGTTTTAACGTTAAAAATATAATTTTTAACGTGAATGTGAATAAATGAATAGTTATAAACAAATCGGCCGATTTGTTTGTATATACACTGATTTGACTGATATTAATTGGGTCGATAAATTTTACACATCGCCCAACTGCACAAATAAAATATGCGTTTGATTGTTTGAAACCCCACACGGGTGTTGGGATGAAATTGGAAGTTCACTCATCCTGATTGATTAAATATGTCAATCGATTGATTGACAGGCTGTTATAAGCATTAGATATCTATATTTGATGCTTATACAGTGTAGTGCACTTTGGTTGATGGTTGATTATTTTTCAAGGCTATTATACATGTGTTGTATGAAAGTCCATATAATTAACTTTATATGGTGATTGATTGGGCCTCATTCCAGTTTTAAAATAGAAATATTTGAAAAAGAAATATTTGAAATAGAATATTTGAAAAGAGAACTTTATGAAGCCGTGTTGATTAGATTGACGCCCTTTTTGACGTGAACGATATTTATATCGATTTTATCGATTTCGAAATGAATTGAATTGAAAACGATTTCGAAATGAATTGAATTGAAAACGATTTCGAAATGAATTGAATTGAAAACGATTTCGAAATGAATTGAATTGAAAACGAATTCGAAATGAATTGAATTGAAAACGATTTCGAAATGAATTGAATTGAAAACGAATTCGAAATGAATTGAATTGAAAACGATTTCGAAATGAATTGAATTGAAAACAAATTCGAAATGAATTGAATTGAAAACGATTTCGAAATGAATTGAATTGAAAACGAATTCGAAATGAATTGAATTGAAAACGAATTCGAAATGAATTGAATTGAAAACGATTTCGAAATGAATTGAATTGAAAACGAATTCGAAATGAATTGAATTGAAAACGATTTCGAAATGAATTGAATTGAAAACGAATTCGAAATGAATTGAATTGAAAACGATTTCGAAATGAATTGAATTGAAAACGAATTCGAAATGAATTGAATTGAAAACGAATTCGAAATGAATTGAATTGAAAACGATTTCGAAATGAATTGAATTGAAAACGATTTCGAAATGAATTGAATTGAAAACGATTTCGAAATGAATTGAATTGAAAACGATTTCAAAGTGAATTGAATTGAAAACGAATTCAAAGTGAATTGAATTGAAAACGAATTCAAAGTGAATTGAATTGAAAATGAATTCAAATTGAATTGAAATTTGAATTGAATTGAATTGAAATTTGAATTGAATTGAAATTTGAATTGAATTGAAATGAATTTTAAAACGAATTTATAAGGAAGGATTCAATTTTGCTTTGAATTGAAATGGAAGTTGAAATAGGTTTTGAAACGATTTTAAAACTATTTATATAATTCGTTTTAAATAGAAATCGACGAAATATATATTATATATATTATATATATAATATAATGGCCTGAATAGAACGCGCCGCGCCGCGGCAGTTCGTGAATTTCGACCATTTATTTCAAACGGACATTACGGGAGATCCGACCGTCGGATTCTCCTAAAACCGGAACCGTTGGGTTCGTATCGAAAAGAGCTTTCTAATGAATGTTAGAAATTTGAAATCTAACGGTTGGATTTGGAGATACGTCCAAATCAAATTCGAAAAAAGGTCGCTGTAAGTGCAGTTCGATGGCCATTGATGGAAATCGACTGTACGGGCCTTGATAAAATTATTAAAAATAGTAATAATTGGTGTAAAATCATAAGAAATGATTTGTGAAGATTTGGGATGAAAAACTCCCTATTTGAAAGGATAAAAATAGATTTTTATCGAAATGAACTAGTTTTGAACTAGAATTATAATTCTATTTATTTTTAAATAAATTGAATTTGAAAAGGGTTTTAAAAATAACCAGAATATCCAATGATTGCATTGGAGTGGATTTGAATCGAAATTGTCTTCGGAATATTTCGATGTTGGAATTCGTGATTATACAGATGTGGTTATGGAAATTTGAAAGATATATATTTATATCGTTATTTCCAATACGACATTTGTTAGTCGTAGAATTCGATATTGAATATAAGCCGATATATTTTCTATTCAGAGCCTTGTATTGAATATCGAATGTGATTTGGGTTTGTCGTGAATGGTGTCTTCACTAACACTGTTCTTGAACCCAGTTGAGAAAAGATTAAATCTTTTTATTTAGATTTAATGAAGTGTACCAATTAAATGATATTTAATTGGAATTGAATTGATATTGATTTTTGGGTTTATCGTGAACAGTGTTTTAAATAACACTTGTTCTTTAACCCGATAATTAATGAATGTGATTTGGGTTTGTCGTGAATGGTGTCTTCACTAACACTGTTCTTGAACCCAGTTGAGAAAAGATTAAATCTTTTGATTTAGATTTAATGAAGTGTACCAATTAAATAATATTTAATTGGAATTGAATAGATATTGATTTTTGGGTTTATCGTGAACAGTGTTTTAAATAACACTTGTTCTTTAACCCGATAATTAATGGGATGTGACTTTGGGTTTATCGTGAACCGTGTTTTAAATGACACTGATTCTTTAACCCAGTCACAGATTAAAACTAAGTGGAGTTTTAATGAATCTTTAATTAGATTTGAATGTGAAATTTAGAAACTAACTGGCGGTTAGCCAAGCAGAATGGTTTTCTGGATATTGATCTGATGTTGGTTTCGGCCTTCGGGGTTAATATTTGGGGAATTATCCTCTTGATTAATTTACGGTTAGTGACTAATGAATTGGAATGAGGCGTATGTTGTGTTTGTGTAACACTTATTTAAATATACGCGAGTTATTCGGAAAGGCCGGGTTTATCCCATTCTGAATAACTGATACGACGATAAGTCGAAGATGAAGACGATGGTCGAAGACCGGAGGTCTTCACGTCGTTTGGGTGATAACTGATGATCTTGATTGGGCTGTACACCCAAGAAGATGGAAACAGTTAGTGATCGTCCAGACGTACTTGGAGATCGATGGATAGGCGGGGTACTAGGTGCCTCCGGTTTCGTTCAGACCCAGAACGGACTTGTAAATGGACTGTGTGTCTGACATCGGATTTCATTCTGTGTGACTGATATCGGTTGCATAGGATGGTTTGCCTGTGTGGCATGCTAAGATGCAAATGATCAAGGCTTCTGTTGAAAAGCAAAGTCTTGTGGTGATGATCAAAGCACGGCCTTTGTGGCGTAGCTTTGTGTAACGTTTACCTCGCGTGTTTCGCACCAGGTATGAACCAAAAACGGGAGACGGACCTCAGGGAGGACTTGCGTTTCTTTCTAGTTAGAAGTGGCGTCAGTGGTTTTACACGCCCTGACGAGTTTGACTTATGTGGTTGTTGCTGTTGCGAGGCGCCTCGGTTATATCGGTTTCGGCCGATGCATTCTGGTCGGCTGACGGACCAGACTTACACCCCATAGGGTGGGGAAACGTAGTGTTCAGGCATTTTAATCCACATCGGTGGACCGGCCCTGACGATCCAAGGGCCCACCTGAGTCTGGGTCCTGTGGCTCGGGCTAGAGAGTCACGAATCGGTTGAGGACTATCTTTTGCCTCGGTTCATAGACGGAAATCCAATTTCCAAATACGTGACATTTGCGGTTTTACTTGTAAACCTATATATGGCGACATGATATATGGTACCCATGCCGCCTATGATTGATACTTATGATTTGAAGTTGTTTTATACACTTATAATAGTATCAAATGATTTGTTTTAAACGTATCAAGCATTCTTTGGCTGTTATAAGGGAAAACCCTATCCCCCGGCTTGCGTTGCATTGTGTGATAGGACCTGGGTCTTATAACAGCTCCATTTTTCTTTATTTAGCATTGCGCTGTTGTTTTATGCACTGGTATTCTTGGGAGGAAACCCGTTCCGTGTTATACGGCGTGGTCCCTTGATTTACCTAATGATTTAAAATAAAGAATAATAACTGTTTTAGTTCTCACACCAGTCACATGACTGACCTGGAGTTTATTGTTTTAACCTAAACTCTGGGTGCCCTTATTTTGACACGGGCAGCTAGTAGTTTTGGTTTTGCAGATTTATATTCACAGGATCCTGGTTTACAGCTGGAAGGATATCCGGAAAGCTTTGTATCCGTATATCTCTTCTAGTTGTGTATTGTATTATTTTCCGCTGCTATGTATTTAAATGTAATTTAAATCTCTGATATTTCTGTGTAATATTCATTTATACTCTGTATATTCTTGTAAGCTGATGCACTGTTGTAATATATAGTGAAATGTTCTTCTGTATGCTTTCTGTTGTGGCTTGTTCTCGAACTATCCGACGCTTTCCTTTACGGGGAAGTTGCGGGTCTTTACAACCGTCTTCGGTCATCTTCGGTTTTCTGTCTTTACTGTCAATCCAGTCATCATCTTCATACCTGTCATATACAGAAACACACACACAGTTTATGGAACAGAAATAATTTCATACTCTAGCAAATATAAATTTTATTTTTAAAATTTTATTTGCCTCAGAATTTCGGTGTGTTTCTCATCATCTTTCATGGCTTGATCTGATTTGTGAATGTAGCACGCGCACATACATGTATACACACACATGTGTATGTATATACACATATATTTGTGCAGGGGCAGGAAAATCAGTCTGAATGACTGCATGTACACACGTGCATGAATATACACGTGCACACTGCCTCGCTAATTCAGTATGCAACTGAGGAGTAGCCACGTGGACCATCTCGACTCAGTGCAACTCAGTGAAAATGTCAAATACAAACAACCCAAACTCAACACACATATGTATACATACATGATTGTATGTATACACATGGAGCCGAGTACAAGTCAAATAAGACATGGCAACAAACTCAAGTATATCAAACTTTTCAAGCATATGTGAATGGTGAACTAATCGTGTACTCAACAACAAGTGGTCGAGCTTAAGAGATCAAAGTAAAGCAGCATTAATGGAGCATGTCAAGTCAATGAATAAAAGTCGAGCACCAACCAAACAACATTGTCAACACAACATACATATTTCTGGTTCAGGGGTACACAAGCTTTCATAGTACAAAAGTCAACCAGAATGGACATTGCATGTATTGGTCAGCACAATGACAACAGCTCAAGCATGAATGGGTGCAAGTAAAGGAATGTAAAGCAACACAATTGTTCATGTCAGAAACAGAACAATTACATGGTTCAAACTATCACGTGACATAGCACAAATATGGTGCAGCAACTCAAGTTCAAAGAAAGTGAAGCAAGTTTATATTGGTGCATGAGCGCAACATGTACAACAAATCAGTTCAAGGCAGCATGGTAAAACATGTACACGGAACTCAGGCAGCTTAATCAACATGTATACAAAGCTCATGTGAACTACACAATCGGTTGTGAAGGGATGAGCATGGTTCCAGTTTCAGATACAAATCAGCATGGTGTGATACAAACCAATGCAATGCAAAACACAAATGGACAGTACATCAGAAATGCAAGTATACATGAAACAAGGCTATATTAAGAATGGTCCAACAAGCTGATTTATACATAAGTCAAACCAACATGATTTCAACATATACAAGGGTAGAAGTGGTTTAAAAGTTTGCAAGCATTTCGAAGTTTTCCAGAAAATGAAGTAAACATTAAATCAGTATATGGCAAAGCATTTTTTGGCAACCGTTTATTTTCAGAAACCACTAAAATTCATATGCATGTTTTAAGGATTCAGATATGGGATAAAATCAATTCAAGGTTTCCTGAAATCAATATAGACAAACTCGGCATGTTTGAATTTGCCAAGAAATCACAAGTAAAAGGCATGTATTAATTTTGGGGAAATCAACTAAAAGGGGCCAAAAGATATTTCGAATTTAGTCCAGAAATTTGCATATGGCAAATGTTCAAAAAAAATGCACACTTTCCTTTTTCTGGTAAATAGCAAATTGAAGACATTTTTAGGCAAAAGCTCAAGTATTTTTGGCAACAACTTTATTTGGGCAGGCTATAAGGAATTAGTGTATCATGAAATCATTTTGAGCAAGAGCATCAATGCATATCTGGCAAAAATTAATTATGCGATTCAAATGCTGTTCTTCAATTTGTCAAAGATCAAAGTTGACCATAAAGTCATCCAGCTTCATAATAAATTCATGCAGAAATGTTTGCAACAAATTCGAAGATTTTTTTTGGAAACAAGTAAATTCGAGTTCAAAAAGGTTTCCAGAAATATTTCAAGGGCCGATTAAATCAAGGCACCAAAGGGATGAAATCACGCAACACAAAAAAATCAGTCAAGCCATTCATTATAGTGAAATCAGAGAACTAATTAAGGGTTTCAGATTACCCTATAAAATCACACCAATTCATCATCGGCAAGGGGGGATTTTTGAAACCACAAACAATTCAATCGGAAACAAAAGCCAAGAATTCAAAGAGAAAACAGTAAAAATCAATTCAGATAAACTCACAAGTTTTTCCATCGTTTTCGATCACCGTATCCCAAATCGATGAACAACAGAGCAGTGTGAATCTAAGGCAAATCAGAGGAACAAATTCGATTCAACCAAGCATCGCGATTTGAGGATCTGAAGAAAACCCTAGTTTTTTTATCTCAGCCGCCATTTTCAAGTAAAAGATAACGGGCAAAAACAAAAATAAGTGGTCGGCCTACTTTACACTTGGCTAAGCCAAGTTTTATATAAAGGGGAGATTTAGAGTGTTCTATACAAGGGTTTCTTTTGTTGTATTATTTTTGTATTTAAATTTGAGTTGTAAAACCGATTGTCGAACAGTTTTTCTAGTGTATGTAAAATACTAGAGGAATCAGTCAGGGTGTTGACTGACAGTTGACAGAGTCTGTAAAATCTGGGTTACTAGTTACGGGGTCGTAACTAGGGGAAATCTGATCGAGGGGATGTCGGTCAGTCTAAGGTCTTGAGCGTAGGGTTAGAATAGGAGCAGGGTTTGCGAGTGTACATGGTCTTGTATGCAGGATCTGTTCTATCACCTAGTAGAAACCTTAAAAATGTAGAAGTAGGCAGGGTTTTGCCGAAGCTAGGTATATCTGTGTGTGATTTGTTTTCTGCATTTCTGTTTCTGCTATATTCTGTGATCTGTTTATTATTATATATCTAGTTAGATTTTTAATTCAGTTAAAAACTGCGATAAACCCTATTCACCCCCCGTAAGGTTAATCTAGATCCAACAAGTGGTATCAGAGCAGGTATTTTTTTAACTCTAGAGCAATGGGTGATCCTAGTTGTCAGTCCATAGAGAGTCAGTCCAGTCACATTCCAAATATTTTTGATGGTACAGATTTTTTTAAACTGGAAATCCAAAATGGAATTTTATTTGAAATCTGTTAATATTAAATGTTGGGATGTTTTATCAATGGGTTTAACAGTGTAGATATTACTTTCAATACTCGTGCTATGAAAATTATATTTGATTATCTTAGTACTGAACAGTTTAATCTAATCTGTCATTGTTTATCTGCACAGGAAATCTGGGATACTCTCAATACAAAGTATGGAGGATCTGACAACCACAGCTCAAAACCCCAGAATGTTAACTCTGATTTGGATCTATGCTTAACAAGTCATATAGATGAAAATTCAGATGAATCAGTTAGTGGAGACTCAACAGACAACGAAATAGAAAATTTCTCATATGAAGATCTGGTTTATTTTTGTGTTGATTTAACCAAATTTGCTGATAAACTCAAATTGAAAAATAAATCTCTGAAATCTAGGAATCATGAGTTGACCAGCAAAATTAACTGTTTGGAATCAAAATTGTCAAATGTCATGAAATTTGAAAATTCTGATTTTAAAAATTGTTTGAAATTAAAAACTGATCTCGTTCATCTCAATAATAATAGTCAAAAGCTTGAAGAAGAAATTCTTATTTTAAAAGATAACGAGATTGAGTTGAAAGAGTCAAACAATTCTTTGCAAAAAGAATTTAATAATTTTAAGACCATGAAAAATTCCAAACATGAAATTGCTGAAAAAGAAAGTTTGTTGAAAAGTGATTTGATTTTAAATGAGCTTGAAAAAGAGATTGAAAATTTTAAGAAGCTTGAATTTGAAAAGCAAATTAAATTTGAATCTGAAATTTTTGAATCCAAGACCAAAATCAAATTACTTGAATCTGAAAATTTGGTTTTGAAACAATATGATGCTGAAAGGAAGATCACTTATGACCGTTGTTCAGATTTAATAAAAGATAACTGTGATCTTAAATTCAAAATTCAACGACTAGAGTCAACTTTGAATAAATTTTATGATAGTGAAAAATCTTTGAATATGTTGTCGAATAATCAATTTTCTGTTAGAAATAAAAGTGGTCTTGGCTTTGGGAAAAATAGTGGTTTTGAAAAACTAAATTTAAATGGTTTTGAATATCCTTCTAATTGTCATGGAAAAGATCGTTTTGAAAATTTAAACTCTGAAGGGTTCGAAGGTTTTTTAAATCGAAAGCGAAATAAAAATTTGTTTTATAACAATCCAGTTGAACAATCGTGGACCGCAAAAATAAATAAAACCAATTTTGGAAAAACTTAATGGATTTGGGTTCCTAAGGGTACAAAAGTAAATTCAGAGGGATTGTTATACAAATAGGTTTGGGTACCGAAAGCCGACACACAGCTATGAGTGGAAAAACACTCTTTGTTAGACCACTCAATCCTTTAAATGCTTAGGTACCGGATTCTGGCTAAGGAATGACCTTCTAGAAGAATCAAAGATCGTTCCACATTTTGAAGCTATCCAGCATATGTTCCTTAGCCCAAACTGGTTGAGTCAGAGATTCTAGTTTACACTGATCTCAGGTATGATCTTTGAACTCATCTTTGTAAATATTTTTTCCTTTGTTTATTTCTTCTTCTACCTCTTCTATTTTTTTTATTGTTTTGATTTAATTTATCAAGCCATATTTTTTCTGTGCTTCTTAACTTCCAATTACAGAATTCACGATCTTCTAGAAATTCAGTTCATCTTGAATAAAACTGTGATGTTGTTAAATTACTTCCAGATCTTGAATTCAATTTTGTAATATTTATGTAATTGTTTTGAAGTTCATCTTCTGTCTTTTGAATTCCTAACAGTGTTGACGTATTCTTGTTATATCTTGAACACTGTAAATTTGAATTCTAAATTTTTTTAAGATCTGAAAATTAAATGGAAATTCACACACCTTTGCTATTCTGAGTTTATTATACTCATTACAGCACTCTATTATTTATCAGTTGTGATAATTTCATTGATTCTCAGATTGGCTTGAATTCTCTAAACATGACTTAAATCAGTGATACATCTTAAAGCCCGTCTTTATTTATAATTATTATGGTTGAAATTTGCTTGTTCGAAATCATTTGAAATTCTTGATATTTTGAATCACACACACCTCCAAAATTTGAAATTATCAATCTTGTGTGACTGATTCATTATATTTCAAAACTTGACATTGTTTCAAGTGATTTCAAATAAATTATTTTGGATCATGAATATCTATCAAACCTGATGTAAATATATTTTTCTTTGGACTTGTCTGGAACATTTTTGAAAAAAAAAATCTTTGGAAATTTGGTTCTGAAAATCACTATTATTTCATGATTATTTGAATTAAATATTTATTTGTTTTAAAAAATCATTTGAAATTATTGATTTATTGAATCACACACATATCTTGAATCTGAAACTAATAATTTGGAGTGATTGATTCATTGAATCTAGAGTTTTTCTTATTCCTCAAATGATTTTAAATAAACGGTGTTTTTAATCATTGGATCATGAATCGTCTTGTGTGACCAACATCCTGACAAGTCTGTTTTGAAACTGTTTCTGCTGTGCTGCTCTGATACTGTTTTCAAATAACTGCCTGCTTTAATCTGACTGCTGCTCTGATAATTGTGCCAAATTTGTAATCTTGTCTATTTGGGCTTTGTGTTTGAAATTTCTTTAATCTGAGATATCTAGGGTGTAAATAATTTCCTTGATAAAGGAGACTACAATTGGTATCAGCTTTTTCATCCATCTGTTTTTGAATTTTCACCTTGTATAGACAACATACACATTTTTTTCCCTGGTATAAATCTGTATATATTCCTCTTGTAATTGATTTTCAAATTTAGAATTATTTATCAATTATTCATTCAGAAATTGAAATCAATATCTAAATTGTGCTGTAATTATAATTCATCAAAATTATTATCAGATCTTGAAATTGTGATGAGTTGTGACTGCAGTATATTTCACAACAAGAGGAGATTTTATCTGGATTTTCATGATGGTTGAGTATTTATTATAATATCTTTGAACTGGCAATTATTTCACGACCATCTTCATTATCTATCATCCTTCTACCATCCATTATGATTTTATATAAATATGGAGAGTTAATCTCTTTTAGAAAATCTTTTTGAATAAACAGTGGAAATATTTGTGATAGAAATTGGACTATGTTATTATTCAGAATTAGTGATAATTGAAAATTTTCAAGGATCTCGGAACAGTCGAGCATATTTCATAATATAATTAATTTAGAAATTTATTTCACAGTCCATTTCTGTACCTACCCCATTTTCTATCATCCATATATTGGATTTATATAATGTGGAGTTTTTCTTTTGAAGGTAAAAACGATAAATATATAATTAATATATAAGTGTGTCTCTAACCTCATTTAAAAATTCAAGCTCTGGTTATGCGTGGTTATAAGACGTCTTATAATTTAAGCTGTGACTGATCCCATTTAAAAATCCAAGCTCTGGTTATGCGTGGTCAGTGTGCTCTTAAATAAATAAATAAAAAAATTGAAATTCTCCTCAAAGTATAAAAACCAGCCTATCAATCCATCTTCTAATCTGTGAAATGTGTTAAAATCTTATGACATATTATGATTTGTTGATTGATAAGTATTGGGATTTGAGATTATTCGATTTTCTCACTTAAGTTGAATTATTAATTATAGTCCAAATCCGTCACTTTTTTTTGTGCTCTTTTTTATAAAATTCTTTGAAAATAATTGGAAATCATTTTTATAACTCTCCCCGTCTATATAAATTTCATCGTAAATCCGTCATTATCTGAAATGTGAAATATGCCACTAGTTCTCAGTTTATTATGATTTTTGTTTGACCGATTGATATTTAAGATGACCGTTCTTCCTCTTAAGCTGAAATTATATTTTTAGTCAATTTTCATGGGGAGAATGGGTTGAGATTTTGATTTATGAGTGAATATTTTATAAATATTTTTAATTTTGAAAATTCATTTAATTTTCATGTTTCTTCACTCATGCACAGTTATAGGGGGAGCTAATAATGGGTTGAGATTTTGATTTATGAGTGAATATTTTATAAATATTTTTAATTTTGAAAATTCATTCAATTTTCATGTTTCTTCACTCATGCACAGTTATAGGGGGAGCTTTCAAATAGGGGGAGTTCAGTCCTTCACTCTCAAACACATTTATTATATTCAAAATCTTCATATTTGTTTGTCATCATCAAAAGGGGGAGATTGTTGTATATAACAGTGTTGTATACACAATTATATGATTTTTGTTTGATGATAACAACCAAATATATATATATTATAAATGTGTTTGTTACTGTACTGTTCTATATATACATCACAGACATGAATATAATATTTATATTTAAATAGAATACGACTGTACAGACATACAAATATTCATACAGTATTTTATTTAAATATAATATTTTATTTCAAATATTCAGACAGTACAACTATTTATAACTCCACTATTTAAACACTTCACAAGAATTTGCAAATAAACTGAATAAAATAGACAAGTTTGTTTGACAACAATAAAATGATATTTTATTTCAAACAAATTTGTTTATTACAAATACCAGTACAATTACATTCATACACTGCTCTCCACTATAACATTGTCACTCAGTTATACAATTCTATGTACATTCTTTACATTTCATATACACTTATACACTCTTTCACCGTCTTCAGTCATCTTCGGTTTTCTGCCTTTACTGTCAGTACAGTCATCATCTTCATACCTGTCATATACAGAAACACACACACAGTATATTGAACAGAAATAATTTCATACTTTAGCAAATATAAATTTTATTTGCCTCATAATTTCGGTGTGTTTCTCATCATCTTTCATGGCTTGATCTGATTTGTGAATGTAGCACGCGCACATACACACACATGTGTATGTATATACACATATATTTGTGCAGGGGCAGGAAAATCAGTCTGAATGGCTGCATGTACACATGTGCATGAATATACACGTGCGCACTGCTTCGCCAATTCAGTATGCAACTGAGGAGTAGCCACGTGGACCGTCTCGACTCAGTGCAACTCAGTGAAAATGTCAAATACAAACACCCCAAACTCAACACATATATGTATACATACATGATTGTATGTATACACATGGAGCCGAGTACAAGTCAAATAAGACATGGCAGCAAACTCAAGTATATCAAACTTTTCAAGCATATGTGAATGGTGAACTAATCGTGTACTCAACAGCAAGTGGTCGAGCTTAAGACATCAAAGTAAAGCAGCATTAATGGAGCATGTCAAGTCAATGAATAAAAGTTGAGCACCAACCAAACAACATTGTCAACACAACATACATATTTCTGGTTCAGGGGTATGCAATATTTCATAGTACAAAAGTCAACAAGAATGGACATTGCATGTATTGGTTAGCAAAATGACAACAGCTCAAGCATGAATGGGTGCAAGTAAAGGAATGTAAAGCAACACAATTGTTCATGTCAGAAACAGAACAATTACATGGTTCAAACTGTCATGTGACATAGCACAAATATGGTGCAGCAACTCAAGTTCAAAAAAAGTGAAGCAAGTTTATATTGGTGCATGAGCACAACATGTACAACAAATCAGCTCAAGGCAGCATGGTAAAACATGTACACGGAACTCAGGCAGCTTAATCAACATGTATACAAAGCTCATGTGAACTACACAATTAGTTGAGAAGGGATGAGCATGGTTCCAGTTTCAGATACAAATTAGCATGGTGTGATACAAACCAATGCAATGCAAAACTCAAATGGACAGTACATCATAAATGCAAGTATACATGAAACAAGGCTACATTAAGAATGGTACAACAAGCTGATGTATACATAAGTCAAACCAACATGATTTCAACATATACAAGGGTAGAAAATGGTTTAAAAGTTTGCAAGCATTTCGAAGTTTTCCAGAAAATGAAGTAAACATTAAATCAGTATATGGCAAAGCATATTTTTTGGCAACCATTTATTTTTAGAAACCACTAAAATTCATATGCATGTGTTTTAAGGATTCGGATATGGGATAAAATCAATTCAAGGTTTCCTGAAATCAATATAGACAAACTCGGCATGTTTGCATTTGCCAAGAAATCACAAGTAAAAGGCAAGTATTAATTTTAGGAAAATCAACTAAAAGGGGCCAAAAGCTATTTCGAATTTAGTCCAGAAATTTGCATATGGCAAATGTTCAAAAAAAATGCACACTTTCCTGTTTCTGGCAAACAACAAATTGAAGACATTTTTAGGCAAAAGCTCAAGTATTTTTGGCAACAACTTTATTTGGGCAGGCTATAAGGAATTAGTGTATCATGAAATCATTTTGAGCAAGAGCATCAATGCATATCTGGCAAAAATTAATTCTGCGATTCAAATGCTGTTCTTCAATTTGTCAAAGATCAAAGTTGACCATAAAGTCATCCAGCTTCACAATAAATTCACGCAGAAATGTTTGCAACAAATTCGAAGATTATTTTTGGAAACAAATAAATTCGAGTTCAAAAAGGTTTCCAGAAATATTTCAAGGGCCGATTAAATCAAGGCACCAAAGAGATGAAATCACGCAACACAAAAAAATCAGTCAAGCCATTCATTATAGTGAAATCAACGAACTAATTAAGGGTTTCAAATTATCCTATAAAATCACACCAATTCATCATCGGCAAGGGGGGATTTTTGAAACCACAAACAATTCAATTGGAAACAAAAACCAAGAATTCAAAGAGAAAACAGTAAAAATCAATTCAGATAAACTCACAAGTTTTTCTATCGTTTTCGATCACCGTATCCCAAATCAATGAACAACAGAGCAGTGTGAATCCAAGGCAAATCAGAGGAACATATTCGATTCAACCAAGCATCGTGATTTGAGGATCTGAAGAAAACCTTAGTTTTTTTATCTCAGCCGCCATTTTCAAGTAAAAGAGAACGGGCAAAAGCAAAAATAAGTGGCCGGCCTACTTTACACTTGGCTAAGCCAAGTTTTATATAAAGGGGAGATTTAAAGTGTTCTATACTAGGGTTTCTTTTGTTGTATTATTTTGGTATTTAAATTTGAATTGTAAAACCGATTGTCGAACAGTTTTTCTAGTGTCTGTAAAATATTAGAGGAATCAGTCAGGGTGTTGACTGACAGTTGACAGAGTCTGTAAAATCTGGGTTACTAGTTACGGGGTCGTAACTAGGGGAAATCTGATCGAGGGGATATCGGTCAGTCTAGGGTCTTGAGCGTAGGGTTAGAATAGGAGCAGGGTTTGCGAGTGTACATGGTCTTGTATGCAGGATCTGTTCTATCACCTAGTAGAAACCTTAGAAATGCAGCAGTAGGCAGGGTTTTGCCGAAGCTGGGTATATCTGTGTGTGATTTGTTTTCTGCATTTCTGTTTCTGCTATATTCTGTGATCTGTTTATTATTATATATCTCGTTAGATTTTTAATTCGGTTAAAAACTGTGATAAACCCTATTCACCCCCCTCTAGGGTTAATCTAGATCCAACAAATAGGTCTAGCACCTTCGACCATATCGATTCTGAACTCAATTTCCCGATGCGGCGACAACCCTTTGACCTTGTCAAAGACATCATCAAACTCACTAGCGATCCACACCGATCACTAGTCTTCCCGTGGAACCACATGCGAATATAAATAGCTTATGAAGACCCCGTCTTCTGGCTTACATCGAATCACAACCATTCGCCCTTCAACATTACGACTATCACCCTAAGCATCTAGCAATCCACTTTTGCCACATACCTCTTGAGCCAGTCCATACCTAAAACAATCCCAAACCCAAAGAAGTTCAAAACAAAGCAATCACACACAAAGAAGAAACCATGACTCGACAACACTAGGCCACGACAAATCATACCCAAACTGGACGAACCCCCAACTAGATTAGTCACGATTAATGGCCTATCACAAATCTCGGGTTCCAAACTTAAGCGACAAACAAGATCATTACAAATGAATGAATGCGATGCTCCAGTATCGAACAACACACGAACTGAAACATATCTAATTGGAAAGAATACCTTAAGCGACGACACTCTTTCCTTTCCCCTCCGTCGTAGGAGCCCTCTAGGAAGATGGCATAACTTCCACAGCATACACCTTCCCAACCTACTTACCCATGGCTGGTTCAGGGCAATCCTTCTTATTGTGGCTAGATTTTCCATAGTTGAAGCACTTCTTCTCAACTTATGGATCCTTGCAGTCCCTGGAATAGTGGCCCGTCTTCTGGCGGTTGAAGCATATCACCTCGCTTTTCTACTTTTTCTGGCCACCTTTTCCTTTCTGTTGTTGCTGCTTCATCCTTTTGTCATTACCATCCTGTTGTGGTTTTGGTTCTTCCTTAGCTGCAAAAACAGTCTCTTCCTTGGGAAACAAACTCTCATGCCTTAGAGCTTTTTCCATGATCTTCTCATAAGTATCATCAAGATGATCAACCAGTTGGTTCCCAAGGTATTTGTCAAAGCCCATGAAAAATTTCTCGTTCTTCTGATAAGGAGTCTCGACATATGAACGAGCATGCTTCGGCAAAGCTTCAAAGTCAGAAACATACTCAAGCACTGGCCTACCGTTCTGTTTAAGCTCGACAAACTTCTTAAATAGAGTAGACTTTTGAACGGTAGAGATAAAATTCGTCTTGAACTTGACTTGGAAGTGCTCCCATGAAATATCATCTTTAGGAGTCTCAAGAGTGACAGAGTTTCACAAATCCATAGCTCTGCCCTATAGCCGTCTCGATGCAAGCTTCCTCTTCGTTGCATCATCAACTCTGTAACACCCCACGCCCATTAATGTCACTCGCAAAGGGAATGCATTAACTTCCATGGAGCATTTTAAGTGAATATAGAACAGAAAATCACAACAAGACAGATATAAAGCAGTACTCGAAAATTTAAAACTTTATTTATTGCAGCAAAAGGTAAATATGTTTGGTTACATCATCAAAAACCATAAATCAAAGTCAAGTACATAATATCCATCTTGATAAAACAAAGTACATAATCCCACTACTACAAATAGCCATAAAGAAAATGATAGGCCGAACTTTACTTCAGCAATCCAAATCCAAGTGCTCCCAAAGAGATCCCAATCAAGCTCCACTAGTACTAGTCCCACCCTTAGAACCGGGAAGGGGGGAGGGGGGAGGAAGGAAAGAGGTGGAAACAAAGGGGGTCAGACATAAAGTCTGGCGAGTCCGATAACTCTAACAACATAATTATTAAAGCAATATGATAAGATATAAGCTGGAGAATAAGGTAATGACTGTGTGAACCACATGGGTATGGCAAGGCAATTAAGAGAAACAGAGATAACGTTAATGGCGCTTCCTAATCAATATAGGATAATTACTATACTCTACCGTACTGTACCGTACTGCACTGTACTAACACTAACTGCACCCCTACTAGTCACCCTAGAAATTTGATCCCTCTTGGCTAAATAGAACGATGATAGCTTCGTGTACTACTAGATGTACCCACTATCCTCCATGTTTGATTGTATATCTCAAGTTGCTATCATAGGTACCCAGCGTGTACCTATCCCCACTAGATGTATCCCTTCAATAAGTAATAATGGTAATTCCATGTACTCCTAGCTGACGTCATAGGTGCCGCCAGCTCCTATCTCCACTAGGTGTACCCCCTTAATAATTATTAATAATAGTGGTAGCTTCGTGTACCCCTAGCTGACTACATAGGTGTCGTCTGCTCCTATCTCCACTAGGTGTACCCACTACCCTGCCCCATTCGATCGGCTCCCTAACTCGTAGATACCCGTGCAGGTCCCACCCACTCTCCAACATGGCAACCTTATACCACGCAAGGAATGCACGGCTTATAACTACATGATGCAACAACGTCTTACCTACCAGCCCGGACCCACGCACGCACGTGACCCCGTTGGACTTGCGTTGCCACCGCTAACCCGTTTTGGCCTCTAACAATCAGACCCAGTAGGCGTGTCCCCTCCTCGACTTGGGTCGAGCTCTCAAAGATACTTAATGGGCTACTGGACTGAAAAGGGCCCACCCATGCTTGACACAAGCTTTCCACCTAGGCTTGGTCCCCTCTAGTACATCCCACTTAACCCCCTTCATGTCCACTTACATGTTTTAAATTTGCTTAAGGGTTTCTATTAGTAATTCCACATGCCACCCAAGGCACCCACTTAACCCCTATGTCCCACTTACATGTTTTACCTTGGTTAAGTGTTACTAATCGTATTTCCTCATGCCACCCAAGGCACCCACTTAACCCCCATGTCCCACCACATGTTTTACTTTGGTTAAGTGTTTCTTAATTTATTACTACCGTAACCCCTGTAGGACCTCTCACATTAGACTGGCATTTGTGGCTGCTGGATTTGTCGGGCGGGTCCGGGCAGTCTTACACCACAAACGAGCCTAACCTCGTGTCCATACAATTGTTACACATCTAGTTTGGGCCTTTGACCTCTCACATTGGGCTACCATTTGTGGCTGCTGGATTTGCCGGGCGGGTCCGGGCAGTCTTACACCACAAATGAGTCCAACCTCGTGTCTTAGGCAATTAATTATACATAATTAATTTTCCCCAAATTTGAATTACTTTCCCTATTCAAATTTCTTTATTTATTTATATCCATAATTTATCACCTAAATTATGCTCATCTATTTATGGTATATAAATTATACCAATTTCATCACTAATTAATTTTATTCCTTAAAATTAATTACATGCCTTTTTAGGCCATTATATGCAAAATTCACAATATGTGTGTATCCACTATTATCCCCAACGTACCCCCGTCATTCGTTCGCTTAACATGACATATACATATTAGACTAGCAAATAGTCTAATACTTAAAAAAAGGGAATAAACGTCACAAAGTCACATACACACAATAATAGATCTAATTTGCATCTAACTTGCAATTAAGAATTACAACATACTTGCATAGTCTTTGTATTATCAAGGATCCAAAAATCATAGATCTAAAAGGTGTGAACTTGCATGTATGAACATGGTTTTATACCCAACTAGCCTAGGTAATTATCACAAACTTACATAAATTATGTACGACGTCAACCTAAACATAAAGGTGTCATCTTGCATAACAATGGATCCAATAAAAGGTGTTAACCTGAGTAAACTATGGATCCACATAAAGGTGTAAACTTGCATAACTATGCATGTCATAGTTTCAACATAAAAATGTCAACTTGAATATGGATCTAAACTTTAAAGGTGTGAACTTGTATATATGTGAATCAAATTATCACTTAAACTTGCATATGAACATAATACTTATACGAACTAGCATATGTTCCACATCCATATTCGCATAAAAACTAATGTTATAAACCTAGGTGATTGGATTATAAAAAGGGATTCATTGACACAAGTTAACATCATGAACTACTAGCATATATTTTCGATCCAAACTTACATAACATCATATAAGTCGCATACAACTTGCGTGATCTTATTAACTTGCATAACATCATATGTACAACTTGCATAATCATATTAACTTGCATAACATCCTATATGAAACTTGCATAATCATATTAACTGGCATAACATCATATATGAAACTTGCATAATCATATTAACTTGCATAACATCATATATGAAACTTGCATAATCATATTAACTTGCATAATCATATTAATCTTGCATAACATCATATATGAAACTTGCATAATCATATTAACTTGCATAATCATATTAAATCTTGCATAACATCATACATGAAACTTG
Organism: Allium sativum; assembly: GCA_030737875.1. Classification (NCBI taxonomy): domain Eukaryota; kingdom Viridiplantae; phylum Streptophyta; class Magnoliopsida; order Asparagales; family Amaryllidaceae; genus Allium; species Allium sativum. The sequence continues at coordinate 337,634,690 of CM060910.1, forward strand.
CATAACATCATATATAAAACTTGAATAACATCATATAATATGAATCAAGTTAACATACATGATTAAACATATGAATTAGATTCACAACCACAACTTATAATCCAACGTATATCACATCATAATTAATTTAGCAATTATTTTGTTAAAGTGATCAAACTCACCATTCAACGAAGTTCTGGAATTTATTAGCGTCCCTTTGTTGTAGTTGAATTTGTTGTTGGATTGAATTGAGTTGCTTTAATCTTCTTCTAATTAGTGGCGGCTATTCCAAGTTGTAGACTGACATCATGACGGCCATGGTTCTAATTTTATTTGATTTTAGAATGTGAGTCTACCCATGTATATATAGAAGTTAGATTTATTTACAGCCATCCGATCATCCTAGGATCCATCTAGGCCTTAGAAACCAAGAAGTGATGTCAACAGACCAACCAGAAATCGCCACCTAAGCCCTAAAACATAAAATTTCGTCATAGATCATTTAGTGCCGATGGGACCAATTCCAAACCTCCTGAGTCGACCCTGGGTTCGATCCATAAAATAGGTCGGTTTGGTGTTTTGTCTTCCAGCTTCCGCTGTTTCGAAATTTTTTTCTTAAATTTTAGGTTGAAGTTTATTTATTTATATATATATCTATATATATATTTCAATCTTCCTAATTAACAATTTTCACACTAAACTACTTTTTGAACCGCGTTCACACTAAGAAGCTTTTTAGCCATTCCCCTAAAACAAAAATATGGCGTCGGCGGGGATCGAACTCTGTACCTCTTGTATGCAAGTCACGTGTTCCAACCAAATGAGCTACTAAGTCTTTTGCTTACAAACCTTAGAACAATGCTTAACATTATTCTTTAATTTTTTATTTTAATATTCTCAGAAAATACGGGGTGTTACATTCTCCCCTCCTTAAAGGATTTCGTCCCCGAAATCTCCAAGTTAAGGAGAATGTATATCCTACCATCCAATCATCCATCTACTCAACCATCAATCATAGGCATCCATTGTCCTTAAAAGATTTCTAATGCCATATTAACATATGTAGAGTGTGTGTATATGTTTCTTATCTAATGCAAAATCAGGCGGTCTACTGATTCAGTTGACCTCCTTAATGCAAATCATGATAGTGCCATGCGTCCATTATGTATGCAAAAGTGTCCTAATGATACATATTAATTCTATATGCGTTCACTACCATTCATCTTAATGCAACATTCATATGATAATACAACCATTATTCATTCATTAATTTAAATATGCACACATATTTATATGCAATATGCAATATGAGAGTGACTGAGCCGATCTAGTGCCTAAAGTGTGTGTATATGCATCCACGAGCAACCACTAGCAAACACTTGCATCCACATGCATCCATCATACATAACATGTCTCAAACACATGTTTCAACCATAGGACTACCCTATCTAAAGGTCAAAGATACTATTGAGGGGACATGCTAAAGATATAATAAGTACAAGCTAAGCGATAAAGGAGAAATTAAAAGACATACCCTCGAAAAGCAAAGGGTACAATGAACGCATCTTCTCTTCCATCTCTCAAGTAGCGTCTTTCTCATCATCTCCCCATTGCACTTTGACTAACCTGACCTCTCGATTCCTCAACTTTTTAATCTCCGACCCAAGAATGCACGTGGGAGCTCTTTGAATCATTGCATCACGTTCTATCTCCACCTCTCTAAGAAAGCTCAGCACTACCACTTCCGCAGTCTCATGCAAGCACTTCCTCAAATGTGATACATGGTGTACGTCGTGTACACCACTAAGTCTCTCGGGCAACTCCACTCTATACGCCATCTGTCCAATCCTCTCCTTAATAGGAAACGACCCTACGAACCTTGGTGCTAATTTCCCAACGGGCCCAAAGCTAACAACATTCCATAATGGAGACACCTTGATAAAGACCATGTCCCCAATATCAATCTCAAGGTCTATCCTCCTCTTGTCCGCATAAGATTTCTGCCTATCTTGCGCCGCCTTCATCCTCCTTCGAATCAAATCGATCTTTTCTGAAATCTCTCTAATCATATCGGGCCCAAGCAAGATCTTATCTGTAGATTCCCACCAACATGTAGGTGAACGACAAGGCCTTCCATAAAGAGCTTCGAAAGGTGCCATGCCAATGCTAGACTGAAAGCTATTATTATATGCGAACTCCACCAACGGAAGATGCTCTTCCCATGTACCTCCAAAGTCTAAGACACATAGCCTCAAAAGGTCCTCTAGAATACGATTCACCCTCTCGGTATGGTCGTCCGTCTGAGGATGATATGCGGTGCTCAAACATAACTGAGTCCCTACCGCCTCTTGTAAGCTCTTCCAAAACTTGCTAGTAAAGATAGGATCTCGATCGCTCACTATGCTAGAAGGAACACCGTGCAAACGGACTACCTCTCGAATGTATACCGAAGCTAACCACGGAGCAGTCCTCTTACTCTTCACAGTAATGAAATGGGTGCTCTTTAGTAAGTCTGTCTACCACAACCCAAATCCCCGTATTACCCTTCCTCGATCTCGGTAATCCATCGACAAAATCCATCGAGACACTATCCCACTTCCATTGTGGAACCTCCAATGGGTGAAGCAACCCACCGGGTTTCTTTTGCTCTGCTTTTACTTGTAGGCACACCAAGCATCTAGCGACATACTCGGCCACATCCCTCTTCATACCGGCCCAAAAGAAAACTCGCTTCATGTCTTTGTACATCTTGTCCTCGCCGAGATGAATGGTCATCTTCGAACGATGTGCATCATCAAGAATAGCCTTCCTCAAGCTCTCATCCCATGATACACAATCGTCCCTACGCAACCAAGCCTTATCATCTAGGGTATACCTTCTTAGGTGGCTTGATGACTCCCCTCTTATGAGCTTCTCTACTAACTCCATCAACTGTGGGTCATCATGTTGTGCCTCTCCAACCCGTCCCAAAAGCGTAGGTCTGACCTCAAGGACGCTAGCAAACTGGGTACAACATCAATGGATGGTCTAAAGTCAAAGGTAGAGATAAACTCTAAGCTACGTTGCTCGACAAACAAAGGACTCAATGTCAACTTTTTCCTACTCAAGGCATCCGCCACAACATTACCCTTGTCAGGGGTATATGCTATCTCGAAATCGTAGGACGCCAAGAACTCCATCCACCTTTGTTGCCTCAGGTTTAGATCTTTCTGAGAGAAAAAGTACTTTAGCGACTTATGGTCTGCAAGCAACTCAAACTTCTCACCAAGCAAATAATGACGCCAAGACTTGAGCGCAAAAACTATGGCAGCCAATTCTGAGTCATGGGTAGGGTAATTCTTCTCATTGACTTTCGACTGTCTTCCACCATAACATATCACCCTTCCCTAGAGACCACATGCCCTAAAATACTCACTTCTTTCCTCCAAAAATGGTATTTTGGAGAACTTAGCTTTAAGCTGGTGCGCTTGTAGTGTCCCTAAGCTTTCCCTAAGATGTAGGGCATGCTCTTCTCTGCTTCTAGAGAAAACCAGGATATTATCCCATGCAAAATCGTCACAACTATCCATCTCGCACACAGACCATCCTAGTCGAACTCGAATTCCCCCAAGTGCAAGCCCCAAAGGCCTAAACCAATATCAGACAAACACCCAAGGGATACCTCCTTCGAATTCAGACGACCTACGTGAGATGATACTAGTAAGACGGCCAACCAATTGAGCACTTGACCGACTCTGGCTGTCTTGCCAGTCTTGCTCCAAAACCACTGCTGATCACATAACTGGCTTTGCTTAATCTATTAAGCACATACGAAAACTTATTTCGCGCCTCTGGGTAAACCCCGCACTTTATCAAAGATGTCTCCATACTCACGGACCACACAAACAGACTCCCAGTCATAGTTGGATGCGTCAGAAGATTCTAAGCAGCTAAGCATCACTGAACCCCTAGGGTCACAAGAAATATGAGGGTCTTTCCATAACGAATCAATAGTCTAACTACCCTCCTTTCACAATCTAGGATGGCACCCCGCCTGGCTCGCCAATCTACCCCTAGAATCAAACTATAGCCCGTGAAATCAAGGACGAAGGCGTTGCATTCAAATCCAATGCCCAAGATAGACACTCTCAAATCCCGACAAACCATTGAAGGATGAGCTGAACCACCAATAGGATTTGAGACTAGGATGGGATCCTTAACTAGACTAGTATTTAGGTGCAGTGTTTCAACTAATGAAGCAGATACTAACGAGTATGAAGCGCCAGAATCAAACAAAGTTCAAATAGGATGATAAAGAAAACCAAATTTCAACCTAGACGGTCCTACCCCCATCAGGTATACCAGCCGTGAGGGAATACAACTACCCTTCAGAAGATCCTGAACTTTGTCCTTGTCTCTTTGGACAATCCTAAGGTGTCCTATTTCTCCCAAACAACTAGCCTTCTTCTTCACATTCTCCATTCGTGACCTCCCACCAAGATGAGGTTTCGTTCTTTGTTAACCAAACAGCTATTTGAACCTTCCTCCCATCGTCTATCTTAAAGGTACCAACAAGCCCTCCATTTCCTTGGACTAACTTCTAGCCCGACAAACGTCTAAGTCCCTTGAAGTGGTTTTCCGTCCTTCGTACGGAAGTCCTTATTTATCTTAGAAAAAGCATCTATACGCGGAGGGGGGGGGGGGGAACTCAAAAAGAGAAAGAGGAAGAGATTCAAAACGGAGAATCGAAGGAAGGATATATGGCTCTTGGGGATTATGTTCTTAAAATAAACCTTTCTTTCAAAAAATACTCTTCTACAAACATATTTTTGAAAATATTCTTTATAAAAATGCTTTTGAAAAATAGTTTTTGAAAATATCTTATCTGTTCTGGTACGTGTAACACCCCACGTCCATTAATGTCACTCGCAAAGGGAATGCATTAACTTCCATGGAGCATTTTAAGTGAATATAGAACAGAAAATCACAACAAGACAGATATAAAGTAGTACATGAAAATTTAAAACTTTATTTATTGCAGCAGACGGTAAATATGTTTGGTTACATCATCAAAAACCATAAACCAAAGTCAAGTACATAATATCCATCTTGATAAAACAAAGTACATAATCCCACTACTACAAATAGCCATAAAGAAAATGATAGGCTGAACATTACTTCAGCAACCCAAATCCAAGTGCTCCCAAAGAGATCCCAATCAAGCTCCACTAGTACTAGTCCCACCCTTAGAACCTTGGGGGGGGGGAGGAAGAAAAGAGGTGGAAACAAAGGGGGTCATACATAAAGTCTGGCGAGTCCGATAACTCTAACAACATAATTATTAAAGCAATATGATAAGATATAAGCTGGAGAATAAGGTAATGACTGTGTGAACCACATGGGTATGGCAAGGCAATTAAGAGAAACAGAGATAACGTTAATGGCACTTCCTAATCAATATAGGATAATTACTATACTCTACCGTACTGTACCGTACTGCACTGTACTAACACTAACTGCACCCCTACTAGTCACTCTAGAAATTCGATCCCTCTTGGCTAAATAGAACGATGATAGCTTCGTGTACTACTAGATGTACCCACTATCCTCCATGTTTGACTGTATATCTCTAGTTGCTATCATAGGTACCCAGCGTGTACCTATCCCCACTAGATGTATCCCTTCAATAAGTAATAATGGTAATTCCATGTACTCCTAGCTGACGTCATAGGTGCCGCCTGCTCCTATCTCCACTAGGTGTACCCCCTTAATAATTATTAATAATAGTGGTAGCTTCGTGTACCCCTAGCTGACTACATAGGTGTCGTCTGCTCCTATCTCCACTAGGTGTACCCACTACCTGCCCCATTCGATCGGCTCCCTAACTCGTAGATACCCGTGCAGGTCCCACAGTGGGGTGTATCACTCCCCAATATGGCAACCTTATACCACGCAAGGAATGCATGGCTTATAACTACACGATGCAACAACGTCTTACCTACCAGCCCGGACCCACGCACGCACGTGACCCCGTTGGACTTGCGTTGCCACCGCTAACCCGTTTTGGCCTCTAACAAACAGACCCTGTAGGCGTGTCCCGTCCTCGACTTGGGATGAGCTCACAAAGATACTTAATGGACTACTGGACTGAAAAGGGCCCCCCATGCTTGACACAAGCTTTCCACCTAGGCTTGGTCCCCTCTAGTACATCCCACTTAACCCCCTTCATGTCCACTTACATGTTTTAAATTTGGTAAAGGGTTTCTATTAGTAATTCCACATGCCACCCAAGGCACCCACTTTACCCCTATGTCCCACTTACATGTTTTACCTTGGTTAAGTGTTACTAATCGTATTTCCTCATGCCATCCAAGACACCCACTTAACCCCCATGCCCCACCACATGTTTTACTTTGGTTAAATGTTTCTTAATTTATTACTATCATAACCCCTGTAGGACCTCTCACATTAGACTGGCATTTGTGGATGCTGGATTTGCCGGGCGGGTCCGGGCAGTCTTACACCACAAACGAGTCTAACCTCGTGTCCATACAATTGTTACACATTTAGTTTGGGCCTTTGACCTCTCACATTGGGCTACCATTTGTGGCTGCTGGATTTGCCGGGCGGGTCCGGGCAGTCTTACACCACAAATGAGTCCAACCTCGTGTCTTAGGCAATTAATTATACATAATTAATTTTCCCCAAATTTGAATTACTTTCCCTATTCAAATTTCCATATTTATTTATGTCCATAATTTATCACCTAAATTATGCTCATCTATTTATGGTATATAAATTATACAAATTTCATCACTAATTAATTTTATTCCTTAAAATTAATTACATGCCTTTTTAGGCCATTACATGCCAAATTCACAATATGTGTGTATCCACTATTATCCCCATCGTTCCCCCGTCATTCGTTCGCTTAACATGACATATACATATTAGACTAGCAAATAGTCTAATACTTAAAAAAAGGGAATAAACGTCACAAAGTCACATACACACAATAATAGATCTAATTTGCATCTAACTTGCAATTAAGAATTACAACATACTTGCATAGTCTTTGTATTATCAAGGATCCAAAAATCATAGATCTAAAAGGTGTGAACTTGCATGTATGAACATAGTTTTACACCCAACTAGCCTAGGTAATTATCACAAACTTACATAAACTATGTATGTCGTCAACCTAAACATAAAGGTGTCATCTTGCATAACTATGGATCCAATAAAAGGTGTTAACTTGAGTAAACTATGGATCCACATAAAGGTGTAAACTTGCATAACTATGCATGTCATAGTTTCAACATAAAAATGTCAACTTGAATATGGATCTAAACTTTAAAGGTGTGAACTTGTATATATGTGAATCCAATTATCACTTAAACTTGCATATGAACATAATACTTATACGAACTAGCATATGTTCCACATCCATATTCGCATAAAAACCGATGTTATAAACCTAGGTGATTGGGTTATAAAAAGGGATTTATTGACACAAGTTAACATCATGAACTACTAGCATATATTTTAGATCCAAACTTACATAACATCATATAACTCGCATACAACTTGCGTGATCCTATTAACTTGCATAACATCATATGTACAACTTGCATAATCATATTAACTTGCATAACATCATATATGAAACTTGCATAATCATATTAACTGGCATAACATCATATATGAAACTTGCATAATCATATTAACTTGCATAACATCATATATGAAACTTGCATAATCATATTAACTTGCATAATCATATTAATCTTACATAACATCATATATGAAACTTGCATAATCATATTAACTTGCATAATCATATTAAATCTTGCATAACATCATACATGAAACTTGCATAACATCATATATAAAACTTGCATAACATCATATAATATGAATCAAGTTAACATACATGATTAAACATATGAATTAGATTCACAACCACAACTTATAATCCAACGTATATCACATCATAATTAATTTAGCAATTATTTTGTTAAAGTGATCAAACTCACCATTCAACGAAGTTCTGGAATTTATTAGCGTCCCTTTGTTGTAGTTGAATTTGTTGTTGGATTGAATTGAGTTGCTTTAATCTTCTTCTAATTAGTGGCGGCTATTTCAAGTTGTAGACTGACATCATGACGACCATGGTTCTAATTTTATTTGATTTTAGAATGTGAGTCTACCCATGTATATATAGAAGTTAGATTTATTTACAGCCATCAGATCATCCTAGGATCCATCTAGGCCATAGAAACCAAGAAATGATGTCAACAGTCCAACCAGAAATCGCCACCTAAGCCCTAAAACATAAAATTTCGTCATAGATCATTTAGGGCTGACGGGACCAATTCCAAACCTCCTGAGTCGGGTCGACCCATAAAATAGGTCGGTTTGGTGTTTTGCCTTCCCGCTTCCGCTGTTTTGAATTTTTTTTCCTTAAATTTTAGGTTGAATTTTATTTTATTTATTTATATATATATATATTTGTATCTTCCTAATTAACCATTTTCACACTAAACTACTTTTTGAACCGCGTTCACACTAAGCCGCTTTTTAGCCATTCCCCTAAAACAAAAATATGGCGTTGGCGGGGTTCGAACTATGTACCTCTTGTATGCAAGTCACGTGTTCCAACCAAATGAGCTACTAAGTCTTTGGCTTACAAACCTTAGAACAATGCTAAACATTATTCTTTAATTTGTTATTTTAATATTCTCAGAAAATACGGGGTGTTACAAATTCCCAGGTCTTTAAAGATCTGAATGAAAGTATCAAGCCACCCTTGAATTTCTTCAGTCGGTTCTGTCCCTTTAAACTTCTTTCCTCATAGGGTAGTGAAGTATTTGCACAACTTTGTGAAGTCCGAGGCCCTAGGTACTTGCACTTGAACTCCTACATATACCGCAGTTTCCTCTGGAGCGGGGGCCCTTCTCATAATCGCTTGCACCATGGCCTTGAACATAGCTGGGTAATCTGGTATACCTCCATCACCCTCTCCAGGAACAGTCTCCTCCCTAGTAGTGTGTCTCGATGTTCTACAACTCATTCTAAATCTGTAATATAGAATGATTAGGACATGCGCGAGAAAAACTGTAAATGGAGTTCAAATGCTATTATACACTACTACATAGTATACACCCATCAAAAATCTACAAATATGTCTCTCATACGTTATTACGTCCTTGAACTTTGGCTAAAATCGTCAAGCAGAGCTCTGATGTCAAATGTGACAATCGCCCATAACTCCTGCACTTAACAAGGGAAATAATGCATTGAAAGACATGCCAAAAAGCTATGGACGATCATTAGGGTATTATAACACAAGCGGAACCTGCCGTATAACTCACAATGCAAGGACAAAATATAGTAGAACATATACAACAAGCAGAGTAGCGAAGCATGATTGTGAAGAACTTTAAACTTTCATACCATCAGAAGAATATCCATAACACCACTAGAATACATCATCAAATTCTGTACAAAAAGCCCCACTACAATCACTCAGAGAATACAACAGAAAGTGAAATACAACAAGTAGTAGATAATAGAAACTAATACGCTAGCCTCCTTCTGGTCATTGCTCAACAATATTGTCCCCATCAAGATATCACCGTACTCCTGCTACTCAGTCTGCCTATCCAAAACCGAATGAACAGCCCAAGGTAATAAGAGGGAGACATAAAACCTTGAGTCAGACAACAGTTTTAGTGAGCGATAAAACAACTAACTAACATCATCAATAAAGTATATGGAAATAGATAGACTAATCAATCAATCTACCAACACACCAGAGAAGAACCCAAACCGTATTCCCCACATCCGACAGTGATAGCCTTTACAATAATCAAGAGGAAACAAACAGTACATTCAAGGCAATCAGTTATCAAGCGTAGATCATCCAAATCGATATCCACATCTTCCAAGCACAAGTCCCGAAGGCCTAAACCAACATCAGACAAGAACCCAAGAGATATCTCCTTTGACGTCGAATAGTCTACACAAGATGATACAAGCAAACAATCATTATCCATGACTCTGGCTATCACCACCAATCCTTCTTTGAAACCATTGTTAATCGTATGACAGGCCAAACACCTTGCCATTGACTGTCAAGGGGTAATGGTAACCCCGGTTCTAGCCAGACTACTGCACGTCCAACGTACATTTGCCTCCCAGAGACAACTAGGCCCGTCAAGCTACCCAGGATACTCGACTAGTCTAACTAGCCTTTTAGGTGTCCCTATTATACCCCAGCTTTGAGCCCGCTAGAACTTATGACAATGATAATCTCTCATCCTCCATAACTCTAGTCGTATTCACCAGTGACGATCCACAAGCTCAGATACCATATCTAGCAACCATTATCCATGGGTTCAAGTCCAATTTGAATCGCCTTCACGTTCATTGCATTACGACGATCAACGAACACATCACAGCACTTCGACATTCTTGCCTAAATTCACTTCGAAGCTACATCCATTATCGAACCAAAATAATCATCAAGTTTGGTCAACATTCAATCCAATACAAAAACGACCCGGCTCATCAGGTCATGAATGTCTCAAATCATCAGGTCATAAATGACCCGACTCATCATGTCAAAAATGACCTAACAGACCAGGTCAAAAACGACATAACTGGCCAGGTCAAAAACGACCTAACTGTCCAGGTAAAAAACGACCTAACAGACCAGGTCATAAACGACCTAGCTGACCAGGTCAAAAACGAGCTAACTCACTGGGTCATAAACGACCTGAAGCCAATGACCCGCCCAAGGACGAACCGACCCAACTTCGGACGACTTGACTTCAACTCAGATACTCCATGACCCATCCATTCTAGATGACCCAACCTTGTGCCAGCGACCTGACTCCAACGACCCAAAGCTCTTTAACGACCCGGCCTTCGTTTCTTGGAGCACAAGCCAGTGACCCATCCAAAAATGACCCGACTCTAGATTTGACTGATCTAGCTCCAGTCTTGACCAAATCATCACCAAACGACAACATCGATGCGAAAAACTCATCCAAATCATCTAATTCAACCATCGACACTTTATGAAATCATCAAAATCACTAAAATGACAATTATTCATCAACAAGCATATAGAACTCACCAAATCATGATAAATCAATCGATATAAAAAACAATGGATCTAAACTTGCATTTACACATGAATTAACATAAGAATTACCAGTTTAAGTTGCTAGATTTGATCCTATGGCGATTCGAATGAAAACTTACCATGATGTATATTTGGGTGAAAACAACTTAATATGATGAAAATAAGATCAAACAACCCATATACTCGGTTGAATCCATGCGAGAGATGCTTATCGCTCACCAATTCTTCAAAACCACTCGAAATCAATAAATTCCTAATCCGGACAATGAAGAACACTCTTCAAACATTCCAATTTGATGCGATCTTCATTCACATGATGTAGATTTAGCTTTACTCGATGTAAATCTTCAATCTTCTAGCATAGATCTAGAACTTTAATGGAGGAAAGGTGTATTTGATTGAGAAAGGAGGATTACGAGATCAACCAAATGAGAGAATGAAGAAAGTAAACTATTCTCCATTCCCTAGCCCCCTATCTATAGCCTCTAACTAGCCCACTAATGGGCCACATCAAATCAACATATTAATGGCTTATAAAACCTAAATAGAAATTGTGCAGCACTAAAACAGCGATTCCTCCCAAACTGCTGAACCAAATCTTTAATGTGACCACTCAAAGGAATTGGCAACACCATTTCCTTTCCAATGAAATTAATCTCAGCACCTAATTCGATCCCAGTCAAAAGTTATGCCCTATACAGGACTAACATGGGAAAAATGGTCACAAATAAAATCGGTAAAAATTATGGACATGCCGCACATCCCTACAACCCGCATATCAAAATATGAGAACAATACAACCCTCAGGGAATTAAATAAAAATATTTTAAGATCCTCCAATACGTAAAATGCGAGTTGTTACAGTATACTCACCGGGTGGTACCGTACTCACCAAACCCCTACGAGTACGGCCTGAGCACGCACCGTACCGAGGACCGCCATGGAGTACCCTTTCACGTTCGGCAGAAGCTACGTGCTTCCCTCCAGTTCAGCAGAATAATTAGTTGGACATGCTCCTCTCGTATCTCCAGACACCACGATGATCTACCCCGTTGGGTTCTTCACGTTCAGAGGTACGGGCTGGTCCAAGCGCATCACGCAACGTGTTATTAGAACCTATGTTTAATCTTTTAATTTGGCGCTTGCTTTATCTCATCACGTTATTAATTAACTTGATTATCCCCATAATAACTTTTTATTCAAGTTACTTAGTTCGATTAGCTCACAATTGGCTGCTTACTTTCTTTATTTATCCCTATGCCGCCGAAGCGAACTTCTGCCTACTATTTATTACAATTATTAAACTTAATACCTTTAATTATACGTCTATCAATAACAAGTCTACTTTATTCTTTCTTATTTAATCATAACCTTGTCACGATAATTTGTTGTTGTTTACTTATTAACTTAGATCTCTTAATTAAGGTTTATTAGTAAGTTCTCTTTTATAAATTATAACCTATGTTATAATTTCTCTTGTTCTAAGACAAGCCTACCTATTTTATCCACTCATATGATCAATTGTAATAGGTTATATTCCCCGTTCATCACATTCCATTTTAGGTTTCTTAACATGAACCAACTTTTACTGTTGTAACATTTCTTTAATTATCGTCATGTACATTCTTATTATTTTAGGAAAATAGGTCGCACGCTTTATTAAATCGTTAACGGAAAGATGTAAAGATCTAATTCCATAACATACATCAATTAAGATCTTTTGTTGCAAGCTATTTCTTTTATTTTCGTTCAGGACACATGTATATTTTATTTGATTAGTGTGCAATACGGTAAAAAAAACCTATTTCACACTAACCCCTTTTTCCCTTTCTTTTCTTGCAGCTATGTTCTTAATAATTTTACCGTTAGAAATGTATCCATTTTTCTAAAATCCAACAAACTTAGTCCACTGCTAACTTTTCCCCTTTTTATTTTCTGAGTTAGATGTTAATTCCAGTTTTTCATTTACCATTTCCAATTATCATAAATTTCTATATGAAATTAGGCATATCAATTCTTCTACCTTTATTTCTACAGTTCAATGTGATTCCCTTTTCACCATATCATATTTATTATTGAATATCAATCTCAAGAAAATACGCATATTATTAAATTTACCATTTTAGCATTACAGTAATTCTTAATACAAATAGAGAATTAATTGAATAAATTACAACAACAATATTTTTAATGTACTTAGGGAATAAATTATATTGGAGTTACCATACATTTCATTATCATCATGTTATGAATTTCGGGGAAAGCAAACAGTATATATACCGTTACCCAAAAGGTATATTTTTTAATCCACTCAACCGACTGCTTTCCAATCCATGAATCTAACTCAGATTTTCTATTTCGTTGTCTTTCTAATTGAATCTAATATTAAGATAATCACAAATTTACAAATACGACGCTAAAAGAAGAAGGATAGAAAATACCTTGATAATTCAGATTCACAGGATTTACCATGCGTTGACCTGAACAACTATTTTGTAGTTTTACATTCTTTGTCTTCAAATCTGGAATCAAAACTTCTTAAAGCTAATATTCTAATTTCTGAAAGATTTGGAGAAGAAATAAAATGGCAGAGCCTTGGTATCGTCTCAGAAAATATTAGTTAGAGGCTAGACTCTACTAATCTATTTATAGGTGTACAAGAAATTTTGGTCTATCGGATATAATAATATAAAATTCGAACCGTACAAGCCAAGAAACACACATCAGAAAATCCAGATTTGGACCCTAGTGGGTTGACCCACCTTCATGGTGTGTCGACCCCATGGTCGACCCATGTAAGGCCTGGGTCGACCCACGACCTGGGTCTTTAACGTTGATTCTGCCATCTTTAGATCTTGTTTAATGTTGCTAATAACGTTTCTTTTTGTTGCTAAATATCATAATGTAAATTGATTTCTTCCGTTTATAACATATATCCAATATTTGATGTTCAGACTTATGCGTATATATATATATATGTATGTATATATATATGTATGTATGTATGTATGTATATACGTATAACTCTTCAAATCTTTGTCTATTAATAGCTGCTCAATTAATGTCATTATAACGCTATCAATTCATTGTTTTTTCTCCCTTTTTTATACATGTTTAAATTTCAATTGCATCTATCTTCTTTCCTATTTTTCATTTATTATACATTATTACTTCCCGCTCTTAAATTACACTTTTAATTTCAACATTTGAATTTATGCGTATATATCTACACACAATATCATTTCTTTTCAAATTCAAATGGCGTTTTGCCATCATTTATTTCTTTCCCATTTTTATTGTTTGTTGGTTACTTTTGGATTTCCTATTCATATATATATGCACACACACACACATATACACACACACTTACACACGCACATACACATTTATACACTTATACATGTATATATATATTTATACTCACTAATATTTATAATTTTCGTTATGTGTATATATTTATAAATATTGTTCTCTTAGAATTTACATTTCTTTAGTCGTCCCTCTAAAATTGAAAATATAACGTTAGCAGGACTCAAACTTGCACCACTCACATGGAAGAGACATGGCTCTACCAACTCACCTACTTAGCCTTTTGTTCACAAGACTAAAAACATTGGTATTTATTATTCTTATTAGTGTTCTTCTATATCTTCTTTTCACGTTTGTTCTGAAACTTCATTTAAAAATAACTTTTTCATTTTAAATTTATTTTCTGCAAATTGCAGTTCTAAATTGATTAGAAAATTGCCACAGACACGATGACGCTAATTTCATTACCAAATTCTAAAAACATTTCAAAATTTTATTGTATTATTTAATAAAAAATGTGGGGTGTTACAAGTCACATATGCACAGTCAATAAAAAAGATATCAAATTACTTGGCAATGTTCAAAACAAAGGTTTAGAGTTCAAACAGAGCCTACTCGAAGTACAAAAAGGTAGAGGTGAGATCACATGCAAAGTCACCCATGAATTTGGTGACAAAAAATACAATTATTCAAGCACTTATCCCTAAACAAATTTTTTCATAGAAACACAACAAAAGTACTTAATAAGCGGAATTTTAGCATGCAACATGTTTCAAGACACCAAAAGTACAACAATTTAAATGGTCAACTATGGGATTATTGGATATGCAAAACAAACGTCAAGTATTTTCAAGTCAGCAAGTACTTAGTTTAGGGCCATGGCACGGCACATAATGGCCAAGTACAAAATCCATAGCAAACATATGAACAGTCACCCTACATAAAACTACACCAGTATTTTCATGAATTATAATGTATAAGGAAAACGAAAACCTGCTTTAGAGGCTATAGATTTGAACATGCACATGAGTACAAGCATTTCAAGTTAGGGAAACCACAAAATACACAAGCATAGTTCGAGTTCAAGTCAGGCAGTCAGGTTTCAAGCTACTATAGGCCAAAAGGCAACAAATCAGGTAATAGTGGAAAATCAACACAGGGCCAGAGCTATAATGTGTAGTACAGACAACACTAAGGTTGGTGCAGGAACTCAAATGCATGTACAATGAGGCAACATGGTGAACAATTTCCGACTACAGGCTATTCATAGTGCATCAACAAGGAAAGCATGGGAAAATAACATGCGACCGCCAACAACAAGAACTAAAATCCAACTAGCTATATTATTTTTTGTTAACTCGATGTCCAAGTACTTGATATAAATTAATCATGAGGTGAACTCACCTTTGCACAACAGATAAAAGGGGAAATACGGGTACTGGAGAAATCATCCAGTCCAAGGAGGTAGCACTATCAAGTTAGCCATCAGCGCGTGGTGGTGGCAGCTCCGAGGTGAATGACGACAGTGCTGAGTTAGTTGGCGGTCGTGTTTTGGGCTTTCCCTGGAGCAGGCTGAAGTATGGAGAGGAAAAGGAAATCGCGATGCTGGGAAGATGCGCATGGGTTCTTCAGTGGTGCGATCTGGGAAGAGAAGCGATTTGGTGGTGATGGCGAAGGCAGAAGATGCCAATTATTAGAAGGGAATGCATTTTTTGATTTTGGAGAAAATGACTTCGGCTAGGAAAATCGAAGAAGGGAGGCGGGAAGGAAATAAAATGAAAGTGTGGACACTGAAATTTCAGAACATGAACAAATGTTTAATTTCATAGCAAAGTTTGAACAAGCATCAAACAAAAAAACTCTCCTTTACACAAATGTTTTAATCTCAACAATGTTTGTACAAGTGGATTATTTATTAAAGAAATATATTTACAAGTGTATATCCTATTTTATTTTACTTAAGTATACAAACATACAATTGCAACATATACATTCTCAAATACAAGCCTTAAGTTAAATTAAAACCAAGTTCAAATAAAACAAATTAGATTATAATTTTACAAGTTAAATTTCAAAATATTCAAACAAATCTATTTCAATTAGTTAAATATTAATAACGTTTAATTTTAAGAAAACAGTTTAGATTCAAATATCATAGTTAAATTTATACTTACAAGATTTATTCAAAATCACGTTAAAATAGACTAGATATAAAATTTTAAATAAATTTCTAGTATAAACATTAATTTCAACATTAAATCTAAATTAAAAACATTCTTTAAACATCAAAAATTTTAGGTCGTTACAATCTCCCCCACTCAAAGTTTTTCGTCCTCGAAAAGGAAAGGTTGTGTGATGGCCACCTCGTACCATCAGACGTTTCCTCGAAATGTGTTGTTCCATTGCCTGACTAACATGGTACGATCATCAAAAAGGTTGAAATGATGAATTACCAAAGAACCTGCAGTATATCTCACAGCGTATGGAATAAAATATAATAATAACATAAGTTGATATAAAACAGGTGCGACAGTATATAAGATGAAAACTAAACCATACCCATCAGAGTAGCGGAATCCAAAATATAGCTTCATATTCAATTATTAAAACTTTAAAATACTGTCTCTAAAAGGAAATAAAAGAGGTACACTACTGATGCCCAAAGCAATGACCAGCAACAACAATGGGATAATATATAAAGTATGTGGAAGTCTCTTGGTCGTCTCCGGATAACTACTCGTGCATAACCACCTAACATGTATTTAGTCTACTCGCTTAGGAGCACCCAGAGTAATAAGAAGAGACATAAAACTCTGGGTCAGACGAAAGTGTGGTGTGAGCGATAGAAAATTTATATCACTAATAAAACATTAACAAGTATAAATAATCATACCTGACCTGGGCCTACAACCAAAAAGTTAGCACAACAAAATGTACAATACTCTAAGGTAACACTAACATGGAGTGTAAAATGGAAGTGAGCGTGTCATGGTGATAGCAAACATCAAACATAGCAATCATCCTCACATCTCTCACTCAATGCGTAAAGCATGTGATATCCGTCGCTTTGATCACCAAATCCATTGGGGCCACGACGGGTCTACACCGCCCTGGACTCCGTACAACTATTGTTAAGACCACACCATCCTAGTCTATAGTCAATAACCCTACCCAGTCCACACAGCCCTGGCTCTGGGGTATGGGCCAACCAGTCCACACCGCCCTGACTCTGGTTCGTCTACATGCTCCATCTCTCAATAGTGAACCAAAGTTATAGATATCGATAACTCTTTTGCACACGTCCCGCAGCAAAGCCCAACTCTAGAAGTTAACTCATTGGTTCCCATCTGGATCCTGGGTGATAACTTCCCACTTGGACTTCCTTTGCATCTCAGGTTTCGGTCGAATTGGAGTTGGTATTCAAAAGAGCACAAGATCGTCGTCGCGTGGTAGAAGCTCAAATCTGGTTCGGTTCGGCTTCCTTTCCTCGGTTCGGTTCGGTACTCTGGTTCGGCTCCTCCATTTCTGTTCGGTTTTGTGCTCAGTTTCGGCTCCTCCATTTTGGTTCGGTTCGGTCCGTCTTATCCGATCTAATCCCTCTTGTCCGATCCGAACCGGATCCCTGCAGAATCTCCAACGAGCTATTTTTCACCGAACGACGACATTTTCGACCATTCTAACTTTTCTTTGCAATCATAAAACATACCAAACAACAGTAGCAACATGTAGAATCAACCAAAATAGCAAAACAATGATTTCACATGTTAATCCAGATCAAACATACCTAAATCCATGATTTTACCTTTAATCCCCTGAATTCCGGGACTAACAAAATAAATCCAACTCAACGCAATTTATATATGTGACATGAAATATGATTTTAGAATTTATGCATATTTTTCCATAATTTTTGATGTATAATTTCGCTAATTATCACTAATCACCCCTAATTAGCCCTAATTAGTGTATAAACATGCAAATCACTCACCTTATCAAATAATAAATGATAGATCTAAAACTTTTAATGATTTGGCTCAGATTCCAATGTGGTGTAGCAGCTCTACCTCAAATTTGGTGTTAATCCGGCTTCATTTGATGTAGATTTGATTAATTTGTGATTAGAGAGAGGTTTAGAAGATGGAAGCCATGATTAGGGTTTGAGAAAGCTTTGTGGCGGCTATAAAAATGAAAGGAGATGATTCTCCAACTCCTTTCAGCCCTCCCGTATCCGAAATACCGAATTGGGCCCTGCCATAACCCTAATCCCGAATTGGGTTATGGGCCTAGCTGCTAACCACTTAATTAAGCCCAATTAGGCTGTTTTCCATCTTCAAATCTTATTTCAGCCATATCTCCCAAAAGTTAAGTCCGTTTGATTAATGTGACCACTCTACGGAATGGGAAACCATCATCCAAATCCAATGGAAGTGGTTTCAGGTCAAACTCCCTACCAATCAAAAGTTATAGACAAAACAAGATTCGCCAAGGGAAAAAAGGGTCATTTTAAATCCGGCAAAAATCGTGAATGTGGGAAATGACCCCAGTAGTTGTTTCCCAAAGTTGCACGACCATATGACTTCGTATGAAAATAAAACAAATATTCTACCATCCTCCAATACGTAGAGTACGGGTTGTTACACTCCCCCCTTAATAAGTCCCCCCTCCCGAAATTCTGTTACCAAGAAAACATACAATAGTGTCCTACATGCCTATCAACCATTTACAAACAATCGAACATATAAGTAAACACAACAAGCATGTCCTAGCATGCGGTTTACTAACGTGGGAATAACTATATCACGATTAAAATCTTACCAGGTAAAGAGCTCTGGATACGATTTCCTTATTTCTCCTCAGTTTCCCAAGTGTAGTCACTCTCATTATCACCCCACTGGATCTTAACCAGTTTCACCATCTTTCTTCAAAGTTGTTTCGTATCGTGTCCGACAATACGAATCGTTCTGCGGCTTCCAACTGTATCGGATTCTACCTCGATATCATCCAACTGATTTGGTGAAATAGTTATATCATAATCGTGCACGAACTTCCTTAACTGGGATACATGAAATACGTTGTGCACTCCTGCCATCTTGTTAGGTAATCCAACTTTATGCGCTAAATTTCCAACTCGCTTGAGAACTGGAAATGGACCAACAAACCTTGGTGCTAACTTACCCCTTCTACCAAAACGAATCACACTCTTCAATAGAGAGATCTTGACGAATACCAAGTCGTCAACGAAGAATTTCAAATCTCTTCGTCTTTTATAAGCATAACTCTTCTGCCTATCTTGGGTAGCCATCATTCACTGTTGAATAACCTTGATCTTATCTAAAGTTTCTCTTATTACATCTGGCCCAAGCACAAATTTCTCACCAGTTTCCAACCAACATGATGGGTAGTTGCACGGTTTTCCGTATAAAGCTTCAAATAGTGCCATACCAATACTAGACTGATAACTATTATTATATGCGAACTCAACCGGATGCAAATGTTCATCCCATGACCCCCTAAAAATTCAATATGCAAGCTCTCAAGAGATCCTCTAGTACACAATTCACCCTATCTGTTTGACCGTCGGTTTGAGGATGATACGCGGTACTGAGATGTAATTCTGACCCTAAGGCCTCTTGTAAGCTCTTCCAAAATCCACTAGCAAAAAATGGATCTCGGTCATTCACAATACCTTTAGGTACTCCATGAAATCTCACTACCCACTTCATGTACAGTTCCGCTAACTTAGCTGCCGTTCTATTCGACTTGACCGGTATAAACCTTGCGCTTTTGGTCAATTGATCCACAATCACCCAAATACTATCATGATCCGATCTAGTCCTTGGTAAACCATCAATGAAATCCATTGAGACTTGTACCCATTGCCATTCGCGAATTTCCAATGGTTGTAACAGGCCACTAGGGTTCTTTTGTTCAGCTTTAACCGACTGGCAGTTCATGCACTTGGATATAAACTTCCTAACATCTCTCTTCATCCCTTCCCAGTAGTTGGTCTGCTTCATGTCTCGATACATTTTGTTACCACCGGGATGTATAGTCAGTTTCAAGTGATGACACTCTTTAAACACTTCATCCGTCAATCCATTAACATTGGGTACACCTAGTCTCTCATTCTTTTGAAGCCATCCTTCTCGATCGAGTCCATACATATTCATCTCCTCACCGTCGATGTCCATCTTTACTTTAGAGATGATTTCCAGTAAGTTAGGATTGTCCCTCTAACTGGAACCGATCTGCTCAATCAAAGTCGGTCTGATCGTCAAACTTGCTAACGTCTCTAGATCTAATTCACTCTTAGGTCTGAAATCATACCCCGCGATATACTCTAGTTGCTTCCATTCAAGAAACATAGCACCCAAACTGACATGTCTACTACTCAATGCATCAGCTACCGCATTTCCCTCCCCGGGTGTGTATGTGATATTGAAATCATATGAAGCAATGAACTCTAACCATCTCTGCTGATGAAGATTTAAATCCTTTTAGGAGAAAAGATACTTTAATGACTTATGATCGGTAAACAACTCGAATCTTTATCCCAAGATATAGTGACTCCATATCCTCAACGCGAACACGATTGCTGCCAATTCCAAGTCATGGGTAGGATATCTTTTCTCATGTGGTTTCAGTTGCCGACTATCATAAGCTACAACCTTATTGCCTTGCATTAGTACAACACCTATTCCGGTACCATAGGCATCTGTGCATACCGTCATCTCTTCATTCCCCGTAGGAATAAATAGAACTGGTGCACACGTTAACTTCTCCTTTAGACTCTTAAATGCATTCTCACACCTTTTGTCCTAAACAAAAGTTTGATTCTTCTTGGTCAACTGAGTTAACGGTGCTGCTATCTTGGAGAAGTCTTGAATAAACTTACGATAATATCCGGCTAATCCCAAGAAACTTCTCACATCCATTGCATTCTTGGACGTGGACCAATCTTGCACTGTAGCCACCTTCGCCGGGTCCACAACAATACCATTCTATGAAATAACATGGCCTAAAAACCTCACTTCCCTCCTCTAAAAGTGACAGAAAATTTCGCTTTCAATTGGTGTTCCTCAACACCTCCATCACTGTCCTCAAATGTTCCTTGTGCTCTTCCTCTATCCTCGAGTAAACCAAGATATCGTCCACGAACACAAGAAAAAACTTATTTAATTGATCCTTGAAAACCCTATTCATAAGATCCACAAAATATGTGGGTGCATTGGTCAACCCGAATGGCATGATCAACCACTCATAGAGTCCAAATGGCGTCCGAAATGCCGTTTTAGATATACTCTCAACTGCTATTTAGATCCGATGAAATCCTATCGCGAGATCCAACTAGGAAAACACTCTTGCTCCATTTAGTTGATCGAACAAATCATCTATCCATGGAATAGGATACTAATTCTTCCTTGTCACCTTGTTCAACTCGTGGTAGTCCACATATAAGCGAAGGGAACTATCGGCCTTGGTAGCGCATACAACTGGTGCTCCCCACTCGTAAACACTTCTTTGGATAAATCCCTTCTTCAAAAGATTATCTACTTGCACTTCGAGCTCTCGCTGCTCTTTTGGTGCCATACGACGAAGAGGCATCACTATAGGTTTGGCATCTTTCACGAAATCAATTTGAAACTCGATCTCTCGGTGTGGTGGAAGTCCGGTCACTCCCTCAAAGATGTCTGGATACTCGCATGCAATAGGCACGTCTAATAACTCATCATGCGGGATGTCAAGGGAATTTAAAAAACTAGCCATCACCCCATCACTAGGTAGGCAACCCAATACCACCCTCCGCCCATCATTCGCTCTAATGGTTACCAAAGACCCCTCTACCACCACCCCATACCTTTGGATCCAATCGACTTCCAAAATAATGCCAAACCCAGTAAAGCCCAAAACAAAGCAATCACAAGCAAACATACATCCATGTCTCGATAAGAGAAAAATACGACAAATCATACAAAGGTTAGTCGAACCACTGATCGGATTCGTCACAACTAAAGGTTTATCGACTATCTTGGATTTCAATTCCAACCTATCTACCAGGTCACTAGATACAAAGGAATGGGAAGCCCCGGTATCAAACAATACTCGAATAAGAACATCATAAATAGAAAGCATACCTTGAATAATGATACCCTTTCCCTTCTCCACCGTAGTAGGGGCATTTGACGAAGAAGGAACAACGTTGATAGCATATGCTTTCACGATCTACTTTTCCTTAGAGGGTTGTGGACATTTATTCAAATAAATGCCCCACTTAGCCACAGTTGAAGCACTTCTTTTCCCCTGGCTTTGCTCGACAATCTGTGATATAGTGGCCCTTCTTGCCATAGCCGAACACTCGATATCTTTCTTATTCTTCTTTTTCTGACCATCCTTAGTTTGGTTCTGTTTCCTCTTATTCTGGAACTCCTTCTTGCCTTCGACGCTTGCTTACGGTTTTGGCTCCTCTGTTGATGTAATAGCAACCTCGGTCTTCGTCTTAGGGTAAAGGCTATCCGATCTCAATGCCTTCCCCACAGTAGATTCGAAAGTCTCATCGATATGGTTTATAAGTCTTTCCCCAAAGTACTCATCTAGGCCAGTTATGAACTTCTCGTTCTTCTTCTCGGTAGTATCGATAAGTGATAATCCATATTTCGATAAGGTATCAAATTCAGCATTGTATTCCGAGACTGCCCTACCATTCTGCTTGAGCTCCAAAAACTTCCTGAACAATTCTGATATCCGAGCAGTTGGAATAAACTTGTCACTGAAGCAAGTGTTAAACTGATTCCAAGTAACTTGATCTTCGGTTGTAGCCACTTTAATAGCATTACACCAATTCATCACCCGTCCTTGAAGCTGAAGCGATGCTAGCTTTCTCTTCATTACATCATCGATCCCCAAATCCTTGAAGATGCGCTCACAACTATCAGGCCTATCATGTAGCCGGTTCCATTCTGTGGAATGGCTTCCCACCAAGATTAGTATAATCCTTGTTAAGCTTGTCGAAATCGGCTCTAGCGCCTGCACTACTGCACCACCACCGTTAGCAGCATTAGGAACAGCTCCCTGTGCATCTCTAAGCATCTCTCGCATGAAGGCAGTAAACATCGTCCTTATATCAGGGACACTCCCATTGTTGGCCCATGAACCCACTCCCTCTTCAACTCCCGATGCGGGGTTCCTTACATGCTCCTCGTATTTCGGCTCATCGTTCAATCCGTAAAAAGAAAATGATTAACCATCTCCTCAAGAAGTCTCCTTAGAGGTGCTAGTACAGTGCGACTTCATCCTTAGATACATTAACAATATATATATAGTTTTTGAAAACCAAGATATCACAAACGCACTCTCTCATCTACGTACACTATCTCTCCCTGATATCTTCCCTTAGATAAATTTCGCAACATAGGCTCTGATACCAAGTGTAACGGCCGCCACGTACCATAAGACATTTCCCCGAAATGCGCTGTTCTAATGCCCGACTAACGGGACGATCGTCAAAAAGGTTGAAACGATGAATTACCAAAGAACCTATACTATATCTCACAGCGCATGGAATAAACATAACTTGATATAAAACAGGCGAGACAGTATATAAACTGAAAACTAAACCATATCCATCAGAGTAGCGGAATCCAAAATACGGCTTCATATCCAATTATTATAACTATAAAATACTGTCTCTAAAAGGAAATAAAGGAAGTACATTACTAATGCCCAAAGTAGTGACCAGCAACAACACAGGGAGAATATATAAATTACGTGGAAGCCTCATGCTCATCGCCGAACGACTACTCGTGCATAACCCCCAAACTTGTCTCTAGTCTGCTAGTTTAGGAGCACTCAGAGTAATATGAAGAGACATAAAACTCTGGGTCAGACGAAAGTCTAGTGTGAGCGATAGCAAATCTATATCAACAATAAAGCAATAACATGTATAAATAATAATACCTGACCTAGATCTGCAACCAAAGAGTTAGCACAACAAGATGTACAATACTCTAAGGTAACACAAACATGGAGTGTAAAATGGAAGTGTGCGTGCCATGGTGATACCAAACATCAAACATAGCCATTATCCTCACATCTCTCACTTAGTGCGTAAAGCATACGATATCTGCCGCTTTGATCACCAAATCCATTGGGGCCATGACGGGTCCACGCTGCCTTGGACTCCGTACATCTATTGCTATGACCACACTGCCCTGGTCTGTAGTCAATAACCCAACCTAGTCCACACAGCACAGGCTCTGGGATACGGGCCAACCAGTTACAAATCGTCCTGGCTCTGGTTCGTCTACATGCCCCCTCTCTCAATAGTGAACCAAAGTTATAGATATCGATAACTCTTTTGCACATGTCCTGTAGCAAAGGCCAACTCTAGAAGTTAACTCGTTGGTTCCCATCTGGATCCTGAGTGATAACTTCCCACTTGGACTTCCTTCGTATCTCGATTTTCGGTCGAGTTGGAGTTGGTCTTCAGAAGAGTTCATGACCGTCGTCGCGTGATGGTGGTAGAAGATCAAATCCGGTTCGGCTCGACTTCCTTTCCTATGTTCGGTTCGATACTCCGGTTCGGCTCCTCCATTTCGGTTTGGTTCGGTGCTCTGGTTCGGCTCCTCCATTTCTGTTCGGTTCGGTCCGCCTTATCCGATCCGATCCCTCTTGTCTGATTTGAATCGGATCCCTGCAGAATCTCCAACAAGCTATTTTTCACCGAACGACGGTGTTTTCGACCATTCTAACTTTTCTATGCAGTCATAAAACATACCAAACAACAGTAGTAACATGTAGAATCAACTAAAAACATCAAAACAACGATTTCTCATGTTAATCAAGATCAAACATACCCAAATCCATGATTTTCCCCATAATCCCCTAAATTCCGGGATTAACAAAATAAATCCAAATTAGCCCAATTTCATATATGTGACATGAAATATGATTTTAGAATTTATGCATATTTTTCCATAATTTTTGGATGTATAATTTCGCTAATTATCACTAATCACCCCTAATTAGCACTAATTAGTGTATAAACGTGCAAATCACTCAACTTAGCCAATAATAAATGATAGATCTAAAACTTTTACTGATTTGGATCAGATTCCAATGTGGTGTAGCAGCTCTACCTCGAATTTGGTGTTAATCGGCTTGATTTGATGTAGATTCGATTAATTTGTGATTAGAGAGTGATTAGAGAGAGGTTTAGAAGATGGAAGCCATGACTAGGGTTTGAAAAAGGTTTGTAGAGACTAGAAGAATGAAAGGAGATGATTCTCCAACTCCTTTCAGCCCTCCCATAACCCTAATCCCGAATTATGCCCTCCTAAAACCCTAATCCCGAATTGGGTTATGGGTCTAACCGTTAATCACTTAATTAAGCCCAATTAAGTTATTTTCCATCTTTCAAATCTTATTTCATCCATATCTCCCAAAATGGTAAGTCCGTTTGATTAGTGTGACCACTGTACGAAATGGGAAACCATTATCCAAACCCAATGGAAGTGGTTTCAAGTCAAAAATCCCTACCAATCAAAAGTTATGGGCGAAAAAAGATGTCCTAGAGGAAAAATGGTCATTTTAAATCCGGAAAAAATCGTGAATGTGGGATATAACCTGAATAGTCGTTTCTCAAAATTACACGACCATATGACTTCATATGAAATAAATTAAATATTCTACGATCCTCCAATACGTAGAATACGGGTCGTTACAGGTTGTTAAAATCATACATATGTATGGAACAAAATACTTATGCTAGTAATTTTTTTTTTTTTTGCAAGGCTAACTGGTTTTAATAGTGGGTTGTGCCATTGTTTATTGGAAAAGAGAGATAAGAAAGAGACTCTGCACAAGCACAGAAACTCAATCTAGTTT
Source organism: Allium sativum (assembly GCA_030737875.1). NCBI lineage: Eukaryota > Viridiplantae > Streptophyta > Magnoliopsida > Asparagales > Amaryllidaceae > Allium > Allium sativum. The sequence continues at coordinate 337,660,992 of CM060910.1, forward strand.
GAAGTGCCAGCACATTATACAGTTATAATATAGGAGTGAAGCTATGTGCTTCCACTACTAGTCGTTCACATGGTAACCTAAGTTACCTCCCCAAAAGAGGAACTAGCACCTAGTTCAACAGTGTCGGGTGACATGGATCAGATATGAGAAAATAACAGCCCAGCCAATCCTTCAACATAGTCCATTTCTTCTTCATTATATATCAATTTCTTATCCCATTCAACCTTCAAGATTTCATCATTCATTTCACCTAGCGTACCTATCATGCATAACATCAGCCCATTTGCCAACTGGTTCATAAAAAGTCGTTTTCGCTCTCCAAACTCACCAACAAACTTAAAGAAATTGTTTTTAGAATCATATCTTATCTTAATTGTACCATATACCCAAGCACTCTCAGCTTCTGCCCAATAAATTTCAGGTTCCTCAACCACCTCCTTACTCACTGTAGAGATTTTGACTTTGGGCACCCACTTCCTAACAGGAGGCATATGGAGAGGGATCTTCTCAAGATAAAGCACATCAGCTGGAACTTTGCATGACTGTGTGGAGTGCCCAAATGACTTACATGTATTACAAATATCTGGTTTCCACTTATAAGTGACCTGAACAAAATACACATGTCCTTCTATGCATACCTTCAACTTATCGCGAAGTGGTCACTACACCAAAACATCAAATTTGGCACACCAGGATGCAGAGATTTGATGCGGCTTTAAGCCATATCAATTTTTCTAGGGCTCATAGTCGTATTAAATATAATTTGCGATCTGCACCACCCCAAACACCTAAGATCGAACCCTACATCTTCAAAGCATCGGATCATTTCACTTGATACGACTCTTATTTTCGCTCCTCCAGTTCCCCCGCTATTTTTCATTTCTTAGAATCCTATATTATACAATCCTTAAATCAAAATTCAATCCACTCGTTCGAGAAACTTCAAATCCAGACTGAAACTCACAGTTTGGGTGCTTTATTGTCGATGCGATCAATTATCAACAATATTAGTTTTGCTACATCGGATCTCGAAGAAAAGTGATTTATCTCATGCCAAACCATCTGCTTTTCTCACAAGCGGTCCTTAGAAAAGTCGGATCTGCGTAGATGTCGCTGCTCCAGTTTCAGTTGCAAAGGATATGTGCTCTGAAATTGGTCTCATCTTCTTGGATTTGGTTTTTTTACTACATTCGGTAGCCGTAGGATTTCAACTGCTTATTTTTTTGGGGCTTTTCACTTGTTGGCGTGATTGAGCTCATTCAACTTTGGGTGTGGACAATAAAGGATCGCTTAGTTTGATCTACCATCTGAATTAATGTCCATTAATTTTTTTGGGTTTGACTTGATGGTGTATAAATTCTTTCTTATTAAAATTTCAGGCGACTAGGATTTATTGCTTTGTGCACAAAATTCCTATTTGAGGAGAGTGCATTTGCTTTCCTGAGCATCAGATTTGCGTGGTAAGATTTCATATATTGTTACTAGATATTTTTTAATCATACTTACGTTTAATTCTTAAATGGTATTTTTGGGGACCAATGGAAGAAAAATATTTTATGTAAGCTTATTATATAGAAAACATCTTCTTTCCATAGACACACATACAACCTCCACCAGATTTGAGATGACTTACAGAACTCTCCATCAGTCAATTAGACAGATCGATGAAATGAAGATATATATCATCACCTTATGACACCCCACGTCCGTTAATGTCACTCATTTAGAGAATGCATTATGTTTCATAAAGCGTTATAGGTAAACAGAAACATTACAAGACATATATAAAATAGCAGCGGAATTAAAAACTTTATTAATCACAAAGCATCGTGGTTTAAAACATCATATGTTTGAAATAATAAAGACAAGTACAACATTGGAATTTCTGTCTTGTACTTAATATATCATAGTACAATAATAAAAGAAGCATAATTCCCAAAAAGAAACATAGCCATAGTAACAAGGATAAGAACTTGAGCAATACGTCTAAGCAGCTCCAAGCAAGACGATAGCAAAATCCTGATCAGGCTTGAGTATCCCACCCTGAGAACCTGTGAGGGGGGGGGGGGAACGAAGAGAAAGAAGAGGAAACAAATAGGTCAGACATGAAGTCTGGCGAGTCCAGTTACTTTTAGTATATAAATAAGTAAAAGTATTATGACAGGCATATAAAGTGGATAAGAGAGATAACATCATAAAAGACAGGTATGACAGGGTAAACAGGATAGAGTATATTGCGCTTCTCTAACGATTTCTCTACACTAGTACTAGTATAATCCAGAAATTAGTTGATCCCTAACTAGTATAAGATGGTAGACTTAGACGTACTTCTGGTGAGAGGTTTTAACCCCATACAATCAACAAGAAATACAATAACGGGCTCCTTAACTTACCAGAGTCTAGATGTACCTTAACTACTACCCTAATCGATCATCTCCCTACTCCGTGGGTATCCTGTGTCAGCACAACAGTAGGATGTATCACCTCCTAAAGTGGCAACCCTTCGTTGATGCGCACAATCATATCTACAGGTGTCACGGTCGTCTTATCCCCCTCTGCCCGGACCATGCACGCACATGAGCCCGGTCGGTTTGCGCTGCACACACCATCCTCCACATTTGAATCTCTTACAATCAGCCCAGTAAGCATGCCACGACTCCGATCTAGGGCGGAGTATTTGTTTGATACCATTATATGGGTTACCAACAGAAACGGGGCCCACACACAAGATGATGCAAGCTCTCCCCTTTGTCTTTCATCCCCACTAGAATTTCCACTGGTTATGTTGACCTAACAGTGTCTTTAATTACACAACCCTAACATTTCCACAGGTTATGCTAACCTAACAGTGTCTTTAATTACGTAACCTTAACCGGTTACGTTTTGTGGGCCTATATATAAATATCACCCATCGAACCCAGATATACTTAACCCTCCCATTATTTCAACCAAGTTTACTTAACCTCTACTCAAGTTAACATGTTCATACAATCCCTATGGACTCAACTAGGTCAAGTATTACAGACTAACGAGTTATCCCCATTCACATTGAGTTCTTTTCACTTGCCAAAATTCCACTTGCTTATTAATTTCATATGAATATAACTTAATCCATTTAAGTTCATTAATAAGTCACATTACATTTTATTCTTTAGATTGAAATTAACGGAAGTAATCTTATAGTATTTCACCCCTGGATCGTAATTCACGGAAGAAATCTTACAATCCCTTTATGTTATTCATTGTTTGACTCCATATTTACAATAACATGTTTTACTTGATATGTAATTAAGTATACTTCATCTTAGTTTGCTTTTTTTTTCTGTTTAACATATCACTACAACTTGTCGCTGTTTATTTATTAACCCAGTTCTCTTAACTAAGGTTTACGAATAAGCTTCCTTTCCTTTTATTACAACTTATGTAATAATTTCCACTTGTCCCTAGGACAAGCCTACCTACTACATAACATTCTCATTCAAGTAATTAATTATAATAGGTTATTATCATTTATCCATTTATGGTCATAATGCGCTAGACCTTCCACATTAAGCCTACAACTTGTGGATGCTAGATATGCCGGTCAGGTTCGGTCGGGTCCGCGCAGACTTCTACCACAACTATAATCTAACATCGTGTCTAAGCGCAGTTATAGTTTCTAATTGCTATAATTTTAGGCATTTTCCTTTATTAACCAATTATTCCTAAGTCACTATAGGTTTTCATGCCCCTTTCCCAAGTTATGTTCATAATGAACCATATTCCCCAAATTAATGTTTTTAATCACAATTTGATTTATGTCCCCAAACTCATATTCATGTATTTTATTCAAGTTATGCCCAAATTCCCAATACAAGTTATGTCCCAACAAAGATTTAGATCAACATGCAAATTATGCCCTAAATCCCAAGTATTGGCTCAAGGTACAAGTTATGCCCAATATTCCTAACCATGTGTTTCAATTATGAATTATACCCAAATTAAACATTCCCAATTGTTCTCAATTTCGTGCATTCACATATTTCTGCGACATGCCTAGGCTCAAGGTAGCCTAATTATAGAACAAAAAGAGAAAAGGGAGAAGGAGGAGAACAAGAGTAGAAATAATTAAGAGTAGCATATGATAATAGAATTAGTCATGCTAACAAAATAGGCATAGTGACAGGATTATGCGATCCAACATAATAGATATACGGTGACATAATTAGACCAACTATCATAATAGGCATAAAGTGACATAATTAATAGAATAAGGATGTCATAAACATGCATACTCAATGAATTAGATCCCCAACTAATAACAGATCCAATTTGGCCACAAACATAATAGAACAGGCATAAGATGATTTAAGATGTGAATTAGATCTACAATCAAAGGCAGATCTGACATGATAAATATGTATAGGTTCAGATCTAATGCATAGTCATGTCAGAATAACTTAGATGAACAAGTTATAACAGATCTGATGTGATTCAAATGGTCATAGGCATAGATCCAAGTTATAGTCATATCAAGATTTACTTTTTAATTATTTAGATCTTAAATTAACATGGACTCACAGTGATTTTGGATCTTAAAAAAGAAGAAGGAGAATAGCTGATGTTGAATCATAGATCCCTACACCTGAATATCTATAATTGGTTGTTGAAGAAGAAAAGATTTGATTTAACTAGGGCAAAGACAACATCTAGTTCTCCATTGTTTTAGAATGAGTAAAACAATGAGAATGGAGTCTTATTTATAGCCATCAACCACCGAAACCAGTCAGAAAGTGAGTCCAAGTTCAGAAGCTATGTAATGTTTGTAACATTTTAATTAAAACGTTTAATTACTTTCTTCTTTTAATTAATTAGGCACCTTATATATATTTCTCCATTTGAATTTTTAAATATTGCTTATGTATAACTACATACATCCCCTTTTTTTCAAACATTATTTTCTTACATGCATGATACATACCTTCCTAATGCAAATAACCCAATGAACCACATATATAAAAAAATAGTCTATGTTTAAATGCTAAATAATTGGGACTTTATTCCTTGCTTCCTTTTCTCAATATATTCCTTATCTTGACTTTCTTTAGTTGTGCCTTCTATTTACCAAATTTGAATTGTATATAAATATATATACATTTCCTTATCTTTCTCTTTAACCAATACAATAAATGTCCATTTGTAATGCATTAATAATATACTACTTTTTAAATTGAATTTTCATTGTATACGTTTGCATGCCTTACATTAATGTTTTCCCTCTTTTCATCATGTTTTTCTTTCTTTCTTTTGTTGCAATCAATTTATTGCATGTACTATTAGGTTTTCCATTATAATTATTTTTGTATGTATATACGCTTACATATTCTTTATCTTTTTTTTTAAATGTTAACATTTATTTCCTTCTACCACTAACTTGCATCCATAGAGATGTTTCTGCTTTTAGTTCTCATTCCCCTTATTTGGTTGTAAACCTATTTTTAAACGTTATGCATCTTATTAATTGCATGCATAAATTTCCTCTTTATGCATTGCATTTAATTTTTCCTTTTGAGCTTTTTTTTTCTTATATTCCTTTTCCCTTTTTATCATATGTACTAATTGCATTAATCTTTCTTGTAGTCTAATTAAATTCGCATGCACTTTTCTTTTTTTCAATGCGCATTTTTAAACTTGCACCTTCTTAACATAACTGCATATATATATGTATGCATCTGTTCATTATTATTATTATTAATTAATTAACCCTTTAATTAATTATCTTTACAGTATGATTATAGTGTATCTAATTTCGGGGTGTTACATTCTCCCCTTTTTAAAGGATTTCGTCCCCGAAATCTCCAAGTTAAGAAGAATGTATATCCTAACATCCATCATCCATCTACTCATCCTACAATCACAGGCATCCATTGTCCTTAAGAGTTTTTTAATGCTTGTATGAACATATGCAAAGGTGTGTGTATATGTCCCCATGTTATTGCGAAAGAACAGGCAGTCTACTGATTCAGTCGACCTCCTTAATGCAATGTATGTCTGTGTCATGAGTCCAACATGTATGCAACAATCCTAGTATAACATGTAAGTTCTATATGTGTGCACAATCATTCGTCCAAATGAAACATCCATATGATGATACATCCATTTTCATCCGCAAAATAAAGAAAAATGCACACCCAACCATATGCAGTATGAGAGTGATTGAGCCGATCTAGTGCCTAATGTGTGTGTGTATACATCCACGAGCAATCATTAGCAACCACTTGCATCAATCAAACATAACATGTCTCAAACACATGTTTACAATCATGGGATTTCTATCTAAAGATCGAAGATTCGATCAATAGGATACACACGAATGACAGAAGCAAGTACGAATAAAAGCTTGGAAAAAGAAGTTAATAACACAGTGCCAAAAAGGAAAGGGTATGAAACACGATCCTTGTCTTCAGTCTCCCAAGTCGCATCCTCGCTGTCATCTCCCCATTGCATTTTTATTAACTTAACCTCTCTGCTGCGCAGTTTCTTAACTTCTGATCCAAGTATACGGCTAGGAACTTGTCTAATTGTCGCCTTCCGTTTTACCTCTACTTCCTCAAGCATGTTCGGCTCAACTACCTCTATTGTATCATGCAGACACTTCCATAAATAAGAAATGTGGAGAAACACCATAAATATTCACACATAAGCGAATCGAGTTGTACGCCTTAGTTGCAAAGACGACCGGAGCACCCATTCTGATATTCTTCGCCTAACCAACACCTTTTTAAGTAGCTCCCCTACTTGTTTGGTGAGCTCCCTCCTTTCCTTAGGATCATGTGGCGCACAGGTAATGCGACTGGCTTTGCATTGTCCACCAAGTATATACGAAGTTCAATCTCGTGCCTCGAGTGTAAGCCCCGAACCTCCTCAAAAACATCAGGATACTCAGAGGCTACTAGAACAGATCATAGATCATTGATAGATGCATCAAGCGACTCTAGGAAACTGAGCATGATAGGCCCCTTTGGGTCACAAGAAATTTCGAGGGTCCTCCAATGGCAAGTCAAAAGTCTAATTACCCTCCTCTCACAGTCCAGAATGACACCATGCATGGCTAGCCAATCCATCCCTAGAATCAAATCATGGCCCATAAAACCGAGCACATATGCGTCGCACTCTAACTCGACGCCTAACACAGATATTCTTAAACCTCGACAAATCATGGACAAATGAGTCGTACCACCAATGTGGTTTGAGGCAACAACGGGATCCACTACCATGTAAGTACTAAGGTGCAGAGATTCAACCATAGAATCAGATATAAATGAATGCGAAGCGCCCAATTCAAAAAGAGTTATAACTGGATAATTTAAAAAGGGAAATTAAAAATTCAATGGAAATTTTTACTACCTCTATCCAGTACACTGACTACGAGAAATACACCTGCCCTTCAAAAGATCCTGCCCTTCGGCCCTGTCCTTGTTTCTTCGGGCATTCCCCCTTATAGTGTCCGACCTCACCACAGTTAAAGCAAATGTTCTTCCTTTTCCGGCAATCTTTTACCAAGTGGCCCACGTGCCCACAACTATGACACTTCCTCTTTTCTCAAGTTTTGCAATCTTTGGCCAACTGACCTTTACGTCTACAACCATTACATTTCTTCTTAGAGAAATCACCTACTAGCGATGGTGGAGGAACAATGGCTACAGCTAAGGGAGAGACGTTTCCTTGGCTCCTGGTTGGTGTCGTAGCCTTAAGATACCTACAAAACCAATCCGGTACTTGAACGCCCTCAGGATTATTCGGTTCCCCAGACACGCTTAAGAGAAAAGAGGGAAAAAGGATTCAGACAGAGAATCGAAAGATATTTTCCTATGGCTTTGGGAAATATATTTTTCAAAACAGACTTTTCTATTGGAAATGCTTTAAAACCATTTTCAAAACAATTTTCCAAATCTTTTATCCGACCTGGTAACCTTCAGCTCTGATACCAAGTGTGACACCCCACGTCCGTTAATGTCACTCATTAAGAGAATGCATTAAGTTTCGTGAAGCGTTATAGGTAAACAGAAACATAAACATTACAAGACAGATATAAAATAGCAGCGGAATTAAAAACTTTATTAATTATAAAGCATCGTGGTTTAAAATATCATATGTCTGAAATACATAAAAACCAGTACAACATTGAAATTTATGTCTTGTTCTTAAAACATCAGAGTATAATAATAAAAGAAGCATAATTCCCCAAAAGAAACATAGCCATAGGAGCAAGGATAAGCACTTGAGGAATACGTCTAAGCAGCTACAAGCAAGACGATGGCAGAATCCTGATCAAGCTTGAGTATTCGCACCCTGAGAACCTTGAGGGGGGGGGGGGACGGAAGAGAAAGAAGAGGAAACAAAATAGGTCAGACATCAAGTCTAGCGAGTCCAGTTACTTTTAGCATATTAATAAGTAAAAGTATCATGACAGGCATATAAAGTGGATAAGAGAGATAATATCATAAAAGACAGGTACGACAAGGTAAACAGGATAGAGTATATTGCGCTTCTCTAACGATTTCTCTGCACGAATACTAGTATAATCCAGAAATGAGTTGATCCCTAACTAGTATAAGATGGTAGACTTAGGCATACTTCTGGTGAGAGGTTTTAACCTCATACAATCAACAACAAGTCCAATAACGGGCTCCTTAACTTACTAGAGTCTAAATGTTCCCTAACTACTACCCTAATCGATCATCTCCCTACTCCGTAGATATCCTGTGCCGGCCCAACAGTAGGATGTATCACCTCCTAAAGTGGCAACCCTTCGTTGATGTAAACAATCATATCTATAGATGTCACGGTCGTCTTATCCCCCTCTGCCCGGACCATGCACGCAAATGACCCTGGTCGGTTTGCGCTGCACACACCGTCCTCCACGTTTGGATCTCTTAAAATCAGCCCAGTAAGCGTGCCCTGACTCCGATCTAGGGCGGAGTATTTGTTTGATACCAGTTTATGGGTTACTGACTGAAACGGGGCCTACACACAAGATGATGCAAGCTCTCCCCTTTGTCTTTCATCCCCACTAGAATTTCCACTGGTTATGCTGACCTAACGGTGTCTTTAATAACATAACCATAACATTTTCACAGGTTATGCTTACCTAATAGTGTCTTTAATTACGTAACCCTAACCGGTTAAGTTTTGTGGGCTTATATATAAATATCACCCATCGAACCCAGATATACTTAACCCTCCCATTATTTCAACCAAGTTTACTTAACCCCTACTCAAGTTAATATGTTCATACAATCCCTATGGATTCAACTAGGTCAAGTATTACAGACTAACAGGTTATCCTCATTCACATTGAGTTCTTTTCACCTGCCAAAATTCCACTTGCTTATTAATTTCATATGAATATAACTTAATCCATTTAGGTTCAATAATAAGTCACATTACATTTCATTCTTTAGATTGTAATTAATGGATGTAATCTTACAATCTTTCACCCTTGGATTGTAATTCACGGAAGAAATCTTACAATCCCTTTGTGTTATTCATTGTCTGACTCCATATTTACAATAACATGTTTTACTTGATATGTAATTGAGTATACTTCATCTTAGTTCACTTTTTTTTTGTTTAACATATCACTACAACTTTTCGCTGTTTATTTATTAACCCAGTTCTCTTAACTAAGGTTTACTAATAAGCTTCCTTTCCTTTTATTACAACTTATGTAATAATTTCCACTTGTCCCTAGGACAAGCCTACCTATTACATAACATTCTCATTAAAGTAACTAATTATAATAGGTTATTATCATTTATCCATTTATGGTCATAATGCGCTAGACCTTCCACATTAAGCCTACAACTTGTGGATGCTAGATATGCCGGTCGGGTCCGGGCAGACTTGTTCCACAAGTCGAACTTGACCTCGTGTCTTAGCACGTTTCGTGTTTATGCACTTAGACCTCTCACATTAGATTTACCACTTCTGGTCGCTGGATATGCCGGTCGGGTCTGCGCAGACTTCTACCACAACTGTAATCTAACATCGTGTCTAAGCGCGGTTATAGTTTCTAATTGTTGTAATTTTAGGCATTTTCCTTTATTAACCAATTATTTATATGTCATTATAGGTTTTTATGCCCCTTTCCCAAGTTATGTTCATAATGAACCATATTCCCCGAATTAAGGTTTTTAATCACAATTTGATTTATGTCCCCAAACTCATATTCATGTATTTTGTTCAAGTTGTGCCCAAATTCCCAATACAAGTTATGTCCCAACAAAGATTTAGATCAACAGGCAAATTATGCCCTAAATCCCAAGTATTGGCTCAAGGTACAAGTTATGCCCAATATTCCTAACCATATTTTTCAATTGTGAATTATACCCAAATTAAACATTCCCAATTGTTCTCAATTTCGTGTATTCACATATTTCAGCGACATGCCTAGGCTCGAAGGTAGCGTGATTATAGAACAAAAAGAGAAAAAGGGAGAAGGAGGAGAACAAGAGTAGAAATAAATTAGAGTAGCATATGATAATAGAATTAGTCATGCTAACAAAATAGGCATAGTGACAGGATTATGCGATCCAACATAATAGATATACAATGACATAATTAGACCAACTATCATAATAGGCATAAAGTGACATAATTAATAGAATAAGGATGTAATGAGTAGGCATAATGATACATAAACAATGAATTAGATCCCCAACTAATAACAGATCCAATTTGGCCACAAACATAATAGAATACGTATAAGGTGATCTAAGCTGTGAATTAGATCTACAATCAAAGGCAAATCTGACATGATAAATAGGTATAGGTTCAGATCTAATGCATAGTCCTGTCTGAATAACTTAGATGAACAGGTTATAACAGATCTAATGTGATTCAAATGGTCATAGGCATAGATCCAAGTTATAGTCATATCAAGTTTTACTTTTAAATTATTTAGATCTTAAATTAACATGGACTCACAGTGATTTTGGATCTTAAAAAAGAAGAAGGAGAATAGCTGATGTTGAATCATAGATCTCTACACTTGAATATCTCTAATTGGTTGTTGAAGAAGAAAGATTTGATTTAATCTGGGCAAAGATAACTTCTAGTTCTCCATTGTTTTAGAATGAGTAAAACAATGAGAATGGAGTCTTATTTATAGCCATCAACCACCGAACCCATTCAGAAAGTGAGTCCAAGTTCAGAAGCTATGCAATGTTTGTAGCGTTTTAATTAAAACGTTTAATTACTTTCTCCTTTTAATTAATTGGGCACCTTATATATATATGTATATATATATATATTTCTTCATTTGAATTTTTAAATATTGCTTATGTATAACTACATACATCCCCTATCTTTCAAACATTATTTTCTTACATGTATGATACATACCTTCCTTATGCAAATAACCCAATGAACCGCATATATAAAAAAATAGTCTATGTTTAAACGCTAAACAATTGGGACTTTATTCCTTGCTTCCTTTTCGCAATATATTCCTTGTCTTGCCTTTCTTTAGTTGTGCCTTCTATTTACCCAATTTGAATTGTATATAAATATATATACATTTCCTTATCTTTCTCTTTAACCAATGCAATAAATGTCCATTTGTAACGCATTAATAATATACTACTTTTTAAATTGAATTTTCATTGTATACGTTTGCATGCCTTAAATTAATGTTTCCCCTCTTTTCTTCATGTTTTTCTTTCTTTCTTTTGTTGCAATCAATTTATTGCATGTACTACTAGGTTTTCCATTAGTTTTTTTTTGTATGTATATATGCATACGTATTCTTTATCCTTTTTTTTGTTAAATGTTAACATTTATTTCCTTCTACCACTAACTTGCATCCATAGAGATGTTTTTGCTTTTAATTCTCATTCCCCTTATTTGGTTGTAAACCTATTTTTAAACGTTATGCATCTTATTAATTGCATGCATAAATTTCCTCTTTATGCATTGCATGTAATTTTTCCTTTTGAGTTTTTTTTTCTTATATTCCTTTTCCCTTTTTATCATATGTACTAATTGCATTAATCTTTCTTGTAGTGTAATTAAATTTGCATGCACTTTTCTTTTTTTCAATGCGCATTTTTAAACTTGCACCTTCTTAACATAATTGCATATATATATATATATATGCATCTGTTCATTATTATTATTATTAATTAATTAACCCTTTAATTAATTATCTTTACAGTATGATTATAGTGTATCTAATTTCGCGGTGTTACATTCTCCCCTTCTTAAAGGATTTCATCCCCGAAATCTCCAAATTAAGAAGAATGTATATCCTAACATCCATCTACTCATCCTCCAATCACAAGCATCCATTGTCCTTAAGAGTTCTCTAATGCTTGTATGAACATATGCAAAATATGTGTGTATATGTCCCCATGTTATTGCGAAAGAACAGGTAGTCTACTGATTCAGTCGACCTCCTCAATGCAATGTATGTCTTTGTCATGAGTCCAACATGTATGCAACAATCCTAGTGCAACATGTAAGTTCTATATGCGTGCACAATCATTCGTCCAAATGCAACATCCATATGATGATACATCCATTTTCATCCACAAAATAAAGAAAAATGTATACCCATCCATATGCAGTATGAGAGTGATTGAGCCGATCTAGTGCCTAATGTGTGTGTATATACATCCACGAGCAACCATTAGCAACCACTTGCATCCATCAAACATAACATGTCTCAAACACATGTTTACAATCATGGGATTTCTATCTAAAGGTCGAAGATTCGATCAATAGGATACACACGAATGACAGAAGCAAGTAAGAATAAAAGCTTGGAAAAAGAAGTTAATAACATAGTGCCAAAAAGGAAAGGGTATGAAACGCGATCCTTGTCTTCAGTCTCCCAAGTCGCATCCTCGCTATCTTCTCCCCATTGCAGTTTTATTAACTTAACCTCTCTGTTGCACAGTTTCTTAACTTCTAATCCAAGTATACGGCTAGGAACTTGTCTAATTGCTGCCTCCAATTTTACCTCTACTTCCTCAAGCATGTTCGGCTCAACTATATCTGTTTTATCATGCAGACACTTCCATAAATAAGAAATGTGGAGAAACACCATGAATATTCACACATAAGCGAATCGAGTTATATGCCTTAGTTGCAAAGACGACCGGAGCACCCATTCTGATATGCTTCGCCTAACCAACACCTTTTCAAGTAGCTCCCCTACTTGTTTGGTGAGCTCCCTCCTTTCCTTAGGAGCATGTGGCGCGCAGGTAACACGACTGGCTTTGCATTGTCCACCAAGTATATATGAAGTTCAATCTCATGCCTCGAAGGTAAGCCTCGAACCTCCTCAAAAACATCAGGATACTCACAGGCTACTGGAACAGATCGTCGATCATTGATAGATGCATCAAGCGACTCTAGGAAACTGAGCATGAAAGGCCCTTTGGGTCACGAGAAATTTCTAGGGGTCCTCCAATGGCAAGTCAAAAGTCTAATTACACTCCTCTCAAAATCCAGAATGACACCATGCATGGCTAGCCAATCCATCCCTAGAATCAAACCATGGCCATAAAACCGAGCACATATGCATCGCACTCTAACTCGACGCCTAACACGGATATTCTTAAACCTCGACAAATCATGGACAAATGAGCCGTACCACCAATGTGGTTTGAGACAACAACGAAATCCACTACCATACAAGTACTAAGGTGCAGAGATTCAACCATAGAATCAGATATAAATGAATGCGAAGCTCCCAATTCAAAAAGAGTTATAACTGGATAATTTCAAAAGGGAAATTAAAAATTCAATGGAAATTTTAACTACCTATATCCGGTACACTGACTACAAGAAATTCACCTGCCCTTCAGAAGATCCCGCCCTTCGCCCTGTACTTGTTTCTTCGGGCATTCCCCCTTATAATGTCCGACCTCACCATAGTTGAAGTAACCGTTCTTCCTTTTCCGGCAATCTTTTACCAAATGGCCCACGTGCCCACAACTATGACACTTCCCCTTTTCTCAAGTTTTGCAATCTTTGGCCAACTGACCTTTACGTCTACAACCATTACATTTCTTCTTAGAGAAATCACCTACTAGCGACGGTGGAGGAACAATGGCAGCAGCTGGGGGAGAGACGTTTCCTTGTCTCCTGGTTGGTGTCGTAGCCTTAAGATACCTACAGAACCAATCCGGTACTTGAACGCCCTCCGGATTATTCGGTTCCCCATACATGCTGAAGAGAAAAGGGGGAAAAAGGATTCAGATAGAGAATCGAAAGATATTTTCCTATGGCTTAGGGGAATATGTTTTTCAAAACAGACTTTTCTTTTGGAAATGCTTTCTTTTAAAACCATTTTGAAAACAATTTTCCAAATCTTTTATCCGACCTGGTAACCTTCAGCTCTGATACCATGTGTGACACCCCACGTCCGTTAATATCACTCATTAAGAGAATACATTAAGTTTCGTGAAGTGTTATAGGTAAACAGAAACATAAATATAAACATAAACATTACAAGATAGATATAAAATAACAGCGGAATTAAAAATTTTATTAATTATAAAGCATCATGGTTTAAAATATCATAAGTCTGAAATACATAAAAACCAGTACAATATTGAAATTTCTGTCTTGTTCTTAAAACATCAGAGTACATTAATAAAAGAAGCATAATTCGCCAAAAGAAACATAGCCATTGGAGCAAGGATAAGCACTTGAGGAATACGTCTAAGCAGCTACAAGCAAGACGATAGCAGAATCCTGATCAAGCATGAGTATTCCCACCCTGAGAACCTGAGGGGGAGGGGGGGACGGAAGAGAAAGAAGAGGAAACAAAATAGCTCAGACATAAAGTCTAGCGAGTCCAGTTATGTTTAGCATATAAATAAGTAAAAGTATCATGACAGGCATATAAAGTGAATAAGAGAGATAATATCATAAAAGATAGGGGTAAACAGGATAGAGTATATTGCGCTTCTCTAACGATTTCTCTACACTAATACTAGTATAATCTAGAAATTAGTTGATCCCTAACTAGTATAAGATGGTAGACTTAGGCGTACTTCTGGTGAGAGGTTTTAACCCCATACAATCAACAAGAAATCCAATAACGGGCTCCTTAACTTACCAGAGTCTAGATGTACCCTAACTACTACCCTAATCAATCATCTCCCTACTCCGTAGATATCCCGTGCCGGCCCAACAGTAGGATGTTTCACCTCCTAAAGTGGCAACCCTTCGTTGATGTGCACAATCATATCTACAGGTGTCACAGTCGTCTTATCCCCCTCTGCCCGGACCATGCACGCACATGAACACGGTCGGTTTGCGCTGCATACACCGTCCTCCACGTTTGGATCTCTTATAATCAGCCAAGTAAGCGTGCCTCAACTCCGATTTAGGGCGGAGTATTTGTTTGATACCATTATATGGGTTACTGACTGAAAAGGGGCACATACACAAGATGATGCAAGCTCTCCCCTTTGTCTTGCATCCCCACTGGAATTTCCACTGGTTATGCTGACCTAACAGTGTCTTTAATTACATAACCCCAATATTTCCACAGGTTATGCTTACCTAACAGTGTTTTTAATTACGTAACCCTAACCGGTTAAGTTTTGTGGGCCTATATATAAATATCACCCATCGAACCCAGATATACTTAACTCTCCCATTATTTCAACCAAGTTTACTTAACCTCTACTCAAGTTAACATGTTCATACAATCCCTATGGATTCAACTAGATCAAGTATTACAGACTAATAGGTTATCCCAAATCGCATTGACTTCTTTTCACTTGCCAAAATTCCACTTGCTTATTAATTTCATATAAATAGAACTTAATCCATTTAAGTTCATTAATAAGTCACATTACATGTCATTCTTTAGATTGTAATTAACGGAAGTAATCTTACAATCTTTCACCCCTAGATTGTAATTCATGGAAAAAATCTAACAATCCCTTAGTGTTATTCATTGTCTGACTCCGTATTTACAATAACATGTTTTACTTGATATGTAATTAAGTATACTTCATCTCAGTTCACTTTTTTTCTGTTTAACATATCACTACAACTTGTCGCTATTTATTTATTAACTCAGTTCTCTTAACTAAGGTTTACTAATAAGCTTCCTTTCCTTTTATTACAACTTATGTAGTAATTTCCACTTGTCCCTAGGACAAGCCTACCTATTACATAACATTCTCATTAAAGTAATTAATTATAATAGGTTATTATCATTTATCCATTTATGGTCAAAATGCGCTAGACCTCCCACATTAAGCCTACAACTTGTGGATGCTAGATTTGCCGGTCGAGCCCGGGCAGACTTCTTCCATAAGTCAGACTTAACCTCGTGTCTTAGCACGTTTCGTGTTTATGCACTTAGACCTCTCACATTAGATTCACCACTTGTGGTTGCTGGATATGCCGGTCGGGTCTGGACAGACTTCTACCACAAGTGTAATCTAACCTCGTGTCTAAGCGCGGTTATAGTTTCTAATTACTGTAATTTTAGGCATTTTACTTTATTAACCAATTATTCCTATGCCATTGTCGGTTTTCATGCCCCTTTCCCAAGTTATGTTTGTAATGAACCATATGCTCCAAATTCTGGTTTTTAATCATGATTTGACTTATGTCCCCAAACTCATATTCATTTATTATTCAAGTTATGCCCAAATTCCAATACAAGTTATGTCCCAACTAAGGTTTAGATCAACATGCAAATTATGCCCCAAATTCCAAGTTTTGGCTCAAGGTACAAGTTATGCCCAATATTCCTAATCATGTCTTTTCAGTTATGAATTATGCCCAAATTAAACATTCCCAATTGTTCCCAATTTCATGCGTTCGCATATTTCAGCGACATGGCTAGACTCGAAGATAGCCTGACTATAAAACAAAAAGGGAAAAAGGGAGAAGGAGGAGAACGAGAGTAGGAATAAATAAAACTAGCATATGATAATAGAATTAGTCATGCTAACAAAATAGGCATAGTGACAGGATTATACGATCCAACATAATAGATATACGATGACATAATTAGCCAACTATCATAATAGGCATAAGGTGACATAATTAATAGAATAAGGATTAATAGAATAGGGATGTCATGAATAGGCATAATGAGACCTAAAAAATGAATTAGATCCCCAACTTATAACAGATCCAATTTGGCCACAAACATAATTGAATATGTATAAGGTGATCTAAGCAGTTAATTAGATCTACAATCGAAAGCAGATCTGACATGATAAATAGGTATAGATTCAGATCTAATGCATAATCATGTCAGAATAACTTAGATGAACGGGTTATAACAGATCTGATGTGATTTAAACGGTCATAGGCATAGATCCAAGTTACACTACAACAAATCAGGGTTGTAATAGCACTCGTTGTAATGTCTACTTGGCTCTAGTGGTATGGAATAAAAAATTCATAAACACTGAATGCTATACCCCTGTTGGTTCACACGTTAAATTTAACTTATATGCTATATGTTTCACACGGGTTCTTTCCATTTCCTTTTTATTTAGGGTGTGTTCTTTGCAAGCGGAAGCGGAGATTTTGAGCGGAGAATGTTAGCGGAGAATTGTAGTTAGCGGAGAATGTGTTCTACGCGTTAAGCGGAGAATTTAAGCGGAGTATTTTTTTTTATTTAGTAATTTAATTATTAAATGATTAATGCAAAATAACACATTTAACCATAAATAACAGTTCAGTACATAATAATATTTCAAACCAGTTCACTACATAATAATAGACACATGCGAGCAACTACCTATTTCAAACCAGTTCACTACAAACTACTACTGTCTGCGGAATCTAGAAAGATGATAACTCATGTACCCCATCAACTCCAAATCAGACAAGGTCTCAACCACCTCTAAAATAGACCTGTCGCGATGAAAAATCTCAACGATCTCCCATCGGCTTACATCACTGATGGGCGAGAGATGGGCATAGCATTTCTCCACTGCCGCGGCGAAACGTTCTGTCTGTATTAAGGCCGGTTCGGGAGGAGCGGGTTCGGACGGAGCTACCCTACTAGATGTGGCGCGCGTCGACTGCCTCCGTGCAGACTGAACCGGCGGTGGACTATCTGAGGCGGCCTCTGGAGCAGGGGGGATCTCATAACCGCAAGTTCCTGTGCCAATGAAGCCCCTAAAAAGCTGGTCCTGCTCACGAAACTTTAGAGGTGGCTGTCTCCTAAACTTCTGGTACAAGCGTGCAGGTCCATGCCACCAGTCTTCTGATCCGTCCAAGCGGTCCTGCGAAGCATCCCAAAAACCGCCATGAATATGTAAAAGTGCATTCCATGAATTCCATACCCTCTTCAGATTATCCCATTTGTTTTTTATTTGTATCTGCTTCAACTCGTCTTCAAACATCTCATTGAACTCAGCCTACACCGCACTGAGGAATCTGTTGGTTCCTCGAAGACCAATATTGTTGACGTAAATATCTATAAAAGCCTCCGTGCAATCCACTGGCCATAAAGCATTTGGGGCATTGGAAGAGCCAGAAGCAGAAGCAGACGAATGTGCCATTAGTCTGGAAAAAGGAAAAAAATGAACATAAAAAAAGCGTAAATATATATAAAAAAAAAGAGTACCTGATCCTAAGCTGAAAGCAGAAGGAGGAAGAAGGTAGGAGAAGTGAGGAGAAAGAATGAAGGGGGGGGGGAGGGTTATGAAGGCAAGGAGCCAACGGCTCAAAATTGAGCCGTTGGCTCAACGGTCCAAATAGGACCGTTTGCCAACAGACGCCTCCGACGCGTCGGAGGCGTCAGTTGGCCAAACGGTCCGTTTGGACCAAAAGAACGCCCCCTTAACCTCCAAAAATTTGACCTTCCCGCCCCTTTTCTCTTGCTTTCCCAATTCCCAGATATCACGCCTAATTTCATCCAATATATTTCAATCTCTAATCCATTTTCCACCAAATCACATTTGATTTCAATCATCACAACACCACAAATTTCATGCTGAATCTCATTCATCACGACTAATTTCAGAACACTCAATTCATGGTAGATTACCCTTGCTTCCTTATCTTTGATCTTCGATCGCAATTGTCGAGATCGCAGTTGCCAAATGCTTGTTTTGTTCTCTGGGAATTTAGGTATTTTCTTTTAACACGTTGTTTTTCTGCCATTATCTGTGTTAAATTGGTGGTTATACTTGTATCATTGCTTATTGATTTGATTTTTTTCTTTCTGTTTGTGGTTATAAATTCTCCGAAACTGTCCAGATGGTTATGAATTCTCTTGATGGTTTGGGCCTAGTGAAAAACTCCCTACCAAAATTGATTGTATCTTAGTTAACGTGTAGTGGTTAGAGTTGTTCAGGTAGTTTAGAGCTACTTTTCTTTCTCTGGTCCAAGTGACCATAACCCTATGTTAGTGTATTCAATTAAGAAATATGTGAATTTTCCAAAACTGTTAAACTATATGAATCACCGGATATTATTTGAAAAACATGGAGAATTATGTGTGAATGTTTGGAATACACAAATTATGGGAAGACTGATGTTTATCCCTATCGATAAATAAAAAGTAGTAAAGGAGAAGCTCAGAAGCTGGTGTAAAAATAAAAACAGCTCTAAGAAACAAATAGAAGAATATAGAAATCTTTGTGGAGACTTACAACAATGGTTGGAAACTAAAAATGAGTTTGGAATAAATTGATGGAAATGGCAAAACATAATTTAGAGCGAGCAGTTCAACAGGTGTACATTGACACTAAATATAAATCGAAATATGACTCGTTGCTCTTGGCCAATGAAGCAATAACATCTTGCTATGCTAAAATATCATCATGGAACCATCAAAGTGTTGGAAATGAATAAGTGGATGTGGCAAAGTCACTAAGTCCCACATTGGGAAAAATTGTGCCTTAATCCACTACATATACAAAAGCTTGATATGTTATATCAAAAGAAAGAGGAAGAGAGAGAGGCAATGGAATAGCATGCACATATTTAATATTAAATTAAATAGGTCAAAGATTAGGGCCTTGGGGCTCTTGGGGTCTCGTGATCGTATAGGGCCTCCGGAAGCCGCCAGGCATGCTTGCGCTGTTCAAACGGCTGTTTTTTTTAAATCCGGCCGCGTAAATACCAACGGAACTAACTGTTGGTAAAGGGTCGCAACCTTTCCAACAGTCGTTGCCGTTGCAATTCGAACAGTGGCACCCTTTCGCGAATAAAAACCTCTTCACAGCCTATATAAGGGCTAGCGAAAAATCAAATCATGATCGATTTTCTTGATTTTGCCCTCTTCTTCCTCATACTCTCTGTTCTGTACATACAACTCTCTTGAGTTCGCCGTTGCTTCGACTGCTGCACTGCATGTCGAAGTTGATCCGTTTTATCTTGGGAATCGATTTGCATCACAGCCCTCCAGTGCTATGAACGGGCGCAAATACGATTTAAAGAAGCAGTCGATTTGGAATGGACTCGGATTACTACATATTTCCTGATCAACTGCGACGGTATTCTTTCCTCCCTTTGATCTCTATTGCATTCATATTGCAAAGTTTCCAGATTATTTTTATATAATCTGCAGATTACTGTACCGACACAGTTTTCACTGTCGTTGGTGAAAACAATTTTAAATCGTATTTTTGCTGTGGTTGTTTGTACAGGCGAATATGTCTAAACAAACCGACACCGCGGCACCAGTGCTGGCTGTGACTCAGCCTCCGATAATCCATCCACCTATGGTCCTTCCAACGCTGTCCCACGGCGAAAAGCCCAAAAAATTCACAGGGATGGATTTCAAGAGGTGGCAGCAAAAGATGTTGTTCTATTTGACAACTCTGGGCCTAGCGAAGTGTCTGACAGAAGATGCTCCGACGGTGGCTGAATTGGAACCAGATGAAACGAAAGTTGAAGCCCTCAATGTCTGCAAGAATGCAGATTTTATGTGCAAGAATTATATACTCAATGGCCTTGATAATTCTTTGTATAACGTCTACTGTACTGCTGCGACTTCTAAGGAACTATGGACTGCACTGGACAAGAAATACAAATCTGAGGATGCAGGAATGAAGAAGTTTATAGCAGGGAAATTCCTCGACTTCAAGATGATTGATAGCAAGACTGTTATTAGTCAAATGCAAGAACTGCAAGTCATATTCCACGAGTTAAATGACGAAGGAATGACGCTCAGCGAATCATTCAAAGTTGCTGCTGCAATTGAAAAACTTCCACCTTCATGGAAGGATTTCAAAAATTACTTAAAGCACAAACGTAAGGAAATGACTGTTGAATAATTGGTAGTTCGATTGAGGATTGAGGAAGACAATCGAAAATCAGAGAAAAAGGGGTCCTTCAACATGGCAGCCTCGTCTAATGTTGTTGAAGAAGAAAAACCCAACAAAAGAAAGCGCGAAAATGGTCCTAATAAAAAGGCTAAAAGGTTTAAAGGTTCTTGTCACAACTGCGGAAAGAAAGGACACAAGGCAGCGGAATGTTGATGAAAGAAGAAGAAGTCTGAAGCAAATGTAACTGAAGTTTCTGATGGCATTTCTGACATGGACTTGTGCACGGTAGTTTCTGAATGTAACCTTGTTGGCAACAACAAGGAATGGTTTGTGGACACCGGGGCCACTCGCCACATTTGTGCAAATAAATGGATGTTCACGACTTACAAAGTTGCTACCGAAGAGGAACAGTTGTATATGGGCAGCTCGTCTGCATCAAAAGTTGAAGGAAAAGGAAAGGTTGTGCTCAAATTGACTTCTGGAAAGGAACTTACCTTGACCGATGTCCTTCACATTCCAGACATCCATAAAAACTTGATTTCTGGATCGCTTCTTAGCAAGCATGGTTTCAAACTCATATTTGTGGCAGATAAATTTGTATTATCGAAAAATGGGGTGTATGTGGGAAGGGGCTATGTTAGTGATGGCTTGTTTAAAGCTAATGTAACTACCATTGTACCAAAAGACGATATGAATAAAGTTGAATCTTCTGTTTATATCGTAGACTCTTCTGACATTTGGCATTCTAGATTAGGGCATGTTAATTTTGAAACATTGCGAAAGATGATTAATCTAGACTTTATACCAAAATGTAACATAGACTCCAACTATAAATGTCAAATCTGTGCAGAAGCAAAAATGACTAGAACCTCGTTTCATCACGTTGAACGAGAGACCGAACCTCTAGAATTAATACATACTGATGTATGCGATTTGAAAATGTGTCAAACTAGAGGTGGAAAGAGGTACTTTATCACATTCATTGATGATTGTACCAGATATTGTCATGTATATCTCCTTAGAAGTAAGGACGAAGCAATCGACATGTTTAAACAGTATAAGGCAGAAGTTGAGAATCAACTCAATTAGAAAATAAAATCTTTAAGGAGTGATAGAGGAGGAGAATACGAATCTCCGTTTGAGGAATTCTGTGCTGAGCATGGAATTATACATCAAACTACAGCCCCGTATTCACCTCAATCCAACGGTATAGCCGAACGGAAAATTAGAACTCTTAAAGAAATGATGAATGCCTTATTAATTAGTTCTGGCTTGCCAGATAACTTTTGGGGAGAAGCTATTCTTTCGGCAAATCATATTTTGAATAAAATACCACGAAACAATACATCTAAATCTCCACATGAACTTTGGAAAAATAGACCACCATCCTACAAATACTTGAAAGTGTGGGGGTGTCTTGCCAAAGTAGAAATACCGAAACCGAAGAAGGTCAAAATTGGACCAAAGACTATAGATTGCATATTCATTGGATATGCTCATAATAGTAGCGCATATCGATTTTTGGTGTACAAATCTGAAATTGAGGACATTCATGAAAACACCATAATCGAGTCACGAAATGCTAGATTTTTTTAAAACATTTATCCTCTAAAATCCTCTATTGAAACAACTGTTCAAAAGAGATCAAGAGATACAGATACTCCTGAGGATAGTGTTAATCAAAACTCGAATGAGAGAAATGTTGAAACTGAGGTAGAGAAACCCAGAAGGAGCAAACGTCAAAGGACTTCTAAAACCTTTGGACCCGATTTCTATGCATATATGATAGAAAATGAACCTCTTACTTACCAACAAGCAATGTCATCTCCTGAGGCTCCATACTGGAAGGAGGCTGTCAACAGTGAAATAGAATCCATTTTACAAAACCATACATGGGAACTAGTGGATCTACCCAAAGGATCAAAACCACTAGGGTATAAATGGATATTTAAGAAAAAATTGAAAGCTGACGGCTCAATAGACAAGTATAAAGCGAGACTTGTAATAAAAGGATTTAGACAGAAGGAAGATCTAGATTACTTTGATACGTATTCACCAGTAACTAGAATAACATCGATTAGGATGCTTATTGCAATCGCATCCATATTAAATTTGGAAATACACCAAATGGATGTGAAAACTGCGTTTTTGAATGGTGAACTAGAAGAAGAAATATATATGCAGCAACCTGAAGGGTTTCTAAGCCCAGGAAATGAAAATAAGGTATGCAAATTAGTAAAATCACTTTATGGCCTTAAACAAGCTCCGAAACAATGGCATGAGAAATTTGATGAAACTATGTTATCAAATGGATTCAAAATAAATGAATCAGATAAATGCGTATATGTAAGATATACGGATATTGGATATGTCATTGTATGTCTTTATGTTGATGATTTGTTAATCCTAGGGAATAATAAGGCCATAATAAAATCTACGAAGGATATGTTATCCTCTAGATTCGATATGAAAGACCTAGGAGAGGCTGATGTAATCTTGGGTGTAAAAATTATAAAAACACCACAAGGATATGCATTATCTCAATCACATTATATTGCCAAATTACTTGAAAGGTTCAAGCAGTATAATATAACCATTGCAAAATCACCAGTGGATATGAACCAAAATTGGGTAAAGAACACCGGTGATGGAATATATCAGCTTGAATACTCTCATATACTAGGAAGTATTATGTACGTTATGAATTGTACTAGGCCTGATATTGCATACGCTATAAGCAAGTTGAGTAGATATACCAGTAATCCTGGTAAACATCACTGGAAAGCAATTATCAGGGTCTTAGGATATCTAAAATACACACAAAACTATGTGTTGCAATATGAGAAGTATCCTTTAGTAGTAGAAGGATATAGTGATGCCAATTGGATAACTGGCTCAAATGACACAAAATCCACAAGTGGATATGTGTTTACATTAGGAAATGGAGCAATCTCGTGGAAATCATCCAAACAGACTTGCATAGCAAGGTCGACAATGGAATCGGAGTTCATTGCTCTAGATAAAGCCGCAGAAGAAGCAGATTGGCTTAGGAGTTTCTTGGAAGATATTCCAAATTGGGAAAAACCTGTACCTCCAATATGTATACATTGTGATAGTCAATCTGCTATAGGAAGGGCAAATAGTACATTGTATAATGGTAAGTCTCGACATATTCGTCGTAGACATAAAACCATAAGACAACTTCTCTCTAATGGAGTTATCACTATAGACTATGTAAGGTCAAAGGATAACATATCGGATCCACTAACAAAAGGCTTGCCAAGAGAGAAAGTTCAAACCTTATCGATGGGAATGGGCTTAAGACCTATGAACTAAAAGTTTTCTAAAACGGAAACCTCACCTAGTTGACTGGAGATCCCAAGATCTAGGTTCAAAGGAACAACTAAGTTTAAGATTAACTTGGCGGCACTGTTAAATACAAACCATTCCTATGATAAGTCAGTGCACAACCCGTCGGAGAATAGGATAAGCTTGGCTTTTAATGATGTCTATACTGTGGTGTTATAAAGAACCAAGTGGGGTATTACGGGATACTCTTTATAGAATCACCTATATGAGTGCGAAGGCGCCGCTTCAAGAAGAATTATAAGGTCGAATTCTTCAAGCACTCATGAAACCAAGGCGGTGTTCATGGAAAAAACGAACACAAACAGAGAACCAAGGAGTTAAAGAGCATTTATCATGTGTTATCTTTATAGACTTACACAAACGGCTTACAGTTCAAAGACAGTCTAGTCTACTGATTCGCCAGTTAGTTATAACGATAAAACACTAGGAAAAGTTCAAGGCCTCTGTGCTACTTTTACCGATATGATAAATGTTACACAAAGTTTCAGAATAGATTATACAACCACTCATTCATGTGGGGGATTGTTGGAAATGAATAAGTGGATGTGGCAAAGTCACTAAGTCCCACATTGGGAAAAATTGTGCCTTAATCCACTACATATACAAAAGCTTGATATGTTATATCAAAAGAAAGAGGAAGAGAGAGAGGCAATGGAATAGCATGCACATATTTAATATTAAATTAAATAGGTCAAAGATTAGGGCCTTGGGCCTTGGGGCTCTTGGGGTCTCGTGATCGTATAGGGCCTCCGGAAGCCGCCAGGCATGCTTGCGCTGTTCAAACGGCTGTTTTTTTTAAATCCGGCCGCGTAAATACCAACAGAACTAACTGTTGGTAAAGGGTCGCAACCTTTCCAATAGTCGTTGCCGTTGCAATTCGAACAGTGGCACCCTTTCGCGAATAAAAACCTCTTCACAGCCTATATAAGGGCTAGCGAAAAATCAAATCATGATCGATTTTCTTGCTTTTGCCCTCTTCTTCCTCATACTCTCTGTTCTGTACATACAACTCTCTTGAGTTCGCCGTTGCTTCGACTGCTGCACTGCACGTCGAAGTTGATCCGTTTTATCTTGGGAATCGATTTGCATCACAGCCCTCCAGTGCTACGAACAGGCGCAAATACGATTTAAAGAAGCAGTCGATTTGGACTGGACTCGGATTACTACATATTTCCTGATCAACTGCGACGGTATTCTTTCCTCCCTTTGATCTCTATTGCATTCATATTGCAAAGTTTCCAGAATATTTTTATATAATCTGCAGATTACTGTACCGACACAGTTTTCACTGTCGTTGGTGATAACACAAAGCTCTTGAAGGAATCATATTTTGATAAACAGTGAGACTTGTAATAGTCAAGTGGAGTTTGCGTTTTAGGCTATATATTACTTTTCAAATTATTCAACCAATCCCAAATGGATAATTTTCTTAAGATTGTCCGTAAAACCATCATTTCAGACTATGGTAATATGTTTTTTAACGACTGCATAGAGTTGGATGAGATCAGGGAGCCAAATTTTAATATGAAGGATAACATGTCATCTGGATCTAACGATGTAAATGCCAAATTTATAAAGTGCACTGCAGTCAAATTAATAATTTTCTACTACAAGCAACTAATAACTCTTTTATAGATGTGAAACCGTTGCAGGAGAGTATCAATTATAAAGACTCAAAATGCAAAAAATATTCAACAATTTAGACTCATGGCTTATTGTAACATGGTATACAAAATTTGTTCATGAAAGATCTAATGTCTTAAAATTAGTGTGCTTTCACAAAAGATACAGCAATTGGGGGTGGTATTTTAATGGCTCACAGATAGTGGTTTTTGTAGTGCTCATAACAAGTACATGTGCAACGGAGCTGATTTGTTGAAAGAATATGATTTGATCAACAGGGAATTAATGGTCTTCTCTAACAAGTGGATTATACATAAGATGATATGCTTGCCTAGTTTCTCGGTCATGAGTACTGTTGTCCGCACGGTTTCTTCCAAAGCGATAATGAATATAGTCATAGAGATCCATTGTTCCCTTTTCTTTTAACAACTGTGATGGAAATTTTCACTTTGTTAATGGATTAAAAAATTGGAGTGAGTGAATTTTTTCCTTTAAAACCGAATAATATTTCTATCTCTCATCGTATCTATGTTGATGATGTTACGATCTGTGTAAAAGCAGATAAGAAAGTTTCAATACAAATTAGTGAAATTTCTAAACAAATGTTAGAGATAAGAGTGCTCAGAATTAATCCCGAAATTTTTGAAGTTTTCTTTAAGGGAGACACTTCAAATTCCTAGGAAATCAGTTGAGTACATGGTATAGACTGTAGTGATCTTCCACTCTTGAACGTGAGCTATAAAGATAATGACTTTTCTACCTAGAAAAGATTGGAAGATGAGATTCTAAGATTTTAGCAACCAGATTGGAACTGATTTGCACAACGTATCCAATCGTCTATCTTTTTTGTTTTAGTTCCAAATCTCTATATTGTCTCTCATGACATGAGTAAGTTTATTTTTGGATAACATTATTGAACTATATTGTCAATCACTGTTGTTTGAACAGTATTTCACGATAATATATAAGTATCAATTTTCCGATAATCAACCCATGAAGTACCTGTTCATAGCATGCTCTACCTTTAGGTAGTTAGGGTCCCGCCTTAAGTTTTTGGCAATCATGTAACTTTGGTTTTTCCTTACCCTTTCCCTACCAACTTTTCTAGCCTTTCTTTCATATAAATGGTATTTCTTTTTACAATTTTATAAGCAGAATTTGATGGATATATTGAATATTTTAATTTCAAAATGCAGGTATCCTTCTTCGGTTTTTGTCAGTCACACTTACACTTATTTTGGTGGAATGGCTATGGTTGTAGTTGGAGTGCTTAGCCATTTCAGGTATTTACATGATGATCAAACCATTAAACCTTAGTGATGATCATTATTCCCATTTCACACGGTTTAGTATTGAATACTGACAAGTGATAAACTATATTGTCTAGGGGATTTAATTATAGAAAAATTGCAATATGATAAAAAATATAACTTGGATACTGGATACAGTTTTTGAATGAATATCAACAATCAAAGAATATTATTTCTGCCAACTTAACAGTTTGCATGATCAACTGATTAGCCCATTTTAATCGGGAAACACTTCCTTATTGTATTTTTTGTTGCCTTTTTTATCGTAGTTACTTCCACTTTTTTTATTTCCTCTATGACACATATGGGAATCACTTCCTCTCTCATGGTGTTTAAGTTGGGCCAGTAAATTATTATTTGTTTCCCTTATTTGGTGACTCCACTTTTTTGCTAAATATTAGGAAAAATCATTAAATCATTTTAATGAAATGAAAGCTACTAATTGAAATAGTTGTTTTGGTGCTATTCCGAAAACACCAAGTAATGACAAATTTTGTAATCACATACTTATCTGTTTTCTTCAAGTTTTAATTACGAAGAAATGTTTTTGTAGGACATGCCATGCTATTATTTTACAACAATCTAAAATAGATGTAAATAAATTTTATAGTTACTAAGGAAAATTTGAAGCAAAATGGGATACCTTTGTAGCAGCCAATAATGAAGCTGGTACTGATAAAAGTAAATGCAAAAATAGAAAACCAGATTGTATGAAAACTGAAATAATCTAGCTGAAGCATGAGAATGAGACTGAAGATCAAGCACTAATGCTTGTAGGTGACAGTTTCAAAAAGAGAGAGTGACCACAAGCATTGATAAATAATATTTAGGCATGTATCATATATTATCAATTAACTTTTTAAAACTCGAATACTAGTCAATATGTATCCTATCTAAAATTTAATAATGCGTTAACCTCAAATAAGAATATTGTCAGCCTGCTTTGTAACCAGGCTACCCAAAGCCAGGGAATTGAGTATGAACTTACACTGATTGGTGATCACTTAGATGGAGTAATAGGAAACTGGAAAACTTGAATTATACATGTAAATGTTACCAGATCAGATCCCCACTTTCAGATCGGATCGGATCGGATCCCCCCCTCCGGATCGGATCGGAGTATCCTATACCCGAACCGCCTGAAGCTGCAACCGCTCCTCAACGTGCTCTTATTTTCTAGGCTTATCATTCGGATCTACTTACATGTGGCAGCCCACGATCTAGAAACCGTTTCTCCACGTCTCCCACTACTTTTCCATGACCCGCTGGATGGCTGCCACGTCACACCCGAACCGATCCCAGGAGCAACCTCCATTCGCCTATAAATACCGCATTTCATGGAGATTTCAGGGAGGTTTTTGATGCTTAGTTCTTTCATGGCCGCCATGCTAGTATTCTTATACAGAGAACTACCTTCTTCTCCAATGAAAATCGATGAATTCAGAGGGAAATATTTATTGATTTCGAGTGATTGTATGAATATACTCATTGTAATTGTAATCTACGAACGAAATGAGAATTTATGAAGTGGATGTAGGCTTGTTAATGTCGAATCACTATAAATCTTGTGTGTTCATTGCTTTTCTATGCTTCTTGATGATTATTCCCAATTATTCTCTATAAAATATAGTCATTTGGGTGTTAGAACCATTTTTTGTCTAACATTTTGGTGCTTTCACTGAGAAATGAAAACTTTCAGCATATAAGGATTCTCCAGTCTACTATTGGATCACCAAGTTCGATGAGGAAATCCTGTGAAACTATATTTGCAATCGTGGAGATCACCAGACGTGAAGTCATCTCCACTTCGTCCAGCAACAATCGCCAAAATCCAGAAGTGGAGTCTAGGAAACCTTCTGAATCAGATCGAATATGTTTTCAGTTTAGATGAAGTCTTCGGATTGGATGTAGGTGAAGCATTCAAATCGGATATAGTAGAAGACTTCGGGTAGGATAGATAGTAGCAGATCAGTGCAGATGGATGATAGGCCTTTGGATCAGAGAGGGCATTCTGTTTTCTGTCACACTAAGAATCCCGGGTCGGATGATAGCTCGGATAGGTTCGGGGTACCCAAATCCGACCCGCACGACTCCTAAAGACTAAATGTTGATCCGACCCAGAATGGCACCCGAACCGACCGGCCCGGAGGAACTTGTCCGATCCGACCCAACCTGAAGGAACTCCCGATCCGTGACTTGAAGGCAATTTCCGATCCGACCTAGTATGGCCGTTTTTGAGAAAAAATACATTTTTCTGATCATTTCATGAAAGGCTCCATCTTCCAAAATCGAAAAAAATACATTTTTCTGATCATTTTAGAAAAGGTCGATCGCCACCGGGACTGTGGGGCCCCGGACTCTCACCAGCGCTGTGCCCGGACCCGTTGACGGCTCGCCTTTGGCTCGGAGAACAGCTCGCCTTCGGCTCAGAACGTGGCTCGTTTTCGGCTTGGCACATATTTTGGCTAACAGCAGTCATCGAAGCTTGTCAATGAATATTAGACGGATTGTTTGAGAATATCACAGCGAGTTCGCAACCACTGGGATTCTTCCCAGAGCCATGACACTAATTTACATCAGTAAGCCAATATAAGGGGCTATCGATCAGATTCAGTTTGTTATCAATGACAGTATACGAGACATTGATTTTCTCATAGCAGCTTCCTCTTCCTTAGCTCTGATGGTGTATAGATTTCATCGATGCAACTGATGTTGCTCGCTAACGAGTGGTGACCACCTTATTTATATGACTTAAACTTGTCCAATTGGCGGAGCATCGAATGACGGTTATATGGAACAGTCCACGCACTACTCCAAAGATGATTCATATGGTCTTAGTGGCCATGATTGTGAATAAGGGGATACCAGAAAGCAGCTAAGGATCCCAACATCCCAAAGTTACACTTCAATTGTATGATGTGATGAATGTAATATGTCTTGTGGTTCACCTCCCGAAGAACTTGGCTAACCTTTGCAATGGCTATTTGCTGTCAACCGCATCGAGGAAGATTGATTTCCATCGAATAAGGGTTAGGTCAATATACTTTGATGCCCAGAGTTATGTACTAGTTGAACCATCACACGCCATGATTGGACCTATGGATCCTTTCCCAGATTATAACAACTTGACTGCTCACCAACCACCATACGGTCTTGGTCAAGTGATAAGAGCTCGAGATTAAAGCAAATATGAATCAAATATTAGCTCTCCACTTCTTATTTCCGTTGTGACGTAACACATGAATATTACTTGAAGGCTCGCAAGCTATTCTATCGTACTCAAGCTTATCTGATCAAGGTCTAGACCGACCAACTCCAGCAGAATCCAGAGCTTACATTGCACCCTAGTGTCTACTACTCATTCCTAACCAAAGTTGGAGTGGTAATGGTCCGTGATGACCAAGTCAGTGGAATAGCCTGCTATTTGGCTGGATGGAATATGTTATGCAACAGAGATGGAGTGGAACCCAAAAACTCTTCCCCTTCTGAGGAGATGTAGTGTGAAGGATGCGGGGGCTGAGCAAGCAAGGGAGACATCGCAGAAAGAGTTGCTTGATGATCTTCCCGAAGACAAAAATCCCAAAGAGGATGAAGATTCGAGATGCAAGAGGGCAGCATCTAACGAAGCAACAACCCAAAGATTGAAAAGCTCGTTTACAACTTGTTGATTGCTTCGAGACAACTCTGCCACTATTTCAAAGTTCATCTGATTGTGATACGCACTGATTAGCCACTACGACAGGTCCTGCAACGACCTGAGGCATATGAAAGATTGCTCGAACGAAGCATCGAGCTGAACCAGCTCGATTTCGATTCCCTCCTAAAAGAAGTCCATATGGGGGAAAGCATTAGCCAACTTCATCAATGAATTCACCATTCCCGAAGAGGATATGTTAGATGAAGAAGATAGCCCCTTAAAATGAAAGATGAAAACAAGCACTCGGAAGTTGTATACAGACGGTGCAAAGAATAATCGACAGTCCGACATTGGAGTTGTATTAATTAGAAGGACATTTCAAATGAAGGGACTACGACTTGCAGCTTACCTAGAATGGATAGAAGAGCTATTGGATGGATGGGAACATTACAACATATCTTATATTCCGCATGCATAAAATCAGAAAGTGGGTAATCTGGCCACCTAGCAAGCTCCGATAATACAGAAGAGATGGAGATGATCCCAATCGAGACACTCGGAAGTTGATCCAGTATTGGAGACCGAATCTGGAAGAGAGTCATGGATAACTCTCTTTAGAAACTTCCTGTAGCACGGAGTGTTTCCAGCAAGGAGAAGTGAAGGGCGTATCATCGTTTGTTATGCCTTGAGATATGACATGCAAGTCGACATTGCTTATTTCCTTTGAAAGGTTGACCCGAGATAGATATCAACGAGTCTTATTGCTCAATTTACAGCCCTGAATGATTTGATAAAATCACTAACCAGCCTCCCGCTAAATGGGAGATGAACGCGAATGAAACTTCTGACAAATGACGTTTTGGAGTTAGAAAGTGAAGAATCACAATTTCACTCCCTTCGTCGATTATTAGTCAAGTAACTCGTGTCCCAGACATTGGGAGAAACCTGAGATTCGAATGTCGATTGCTTGTGATTACATCATCTTATTCAAAGCTGATACATAATAGGCTTGCATGATAGACTGCCTCAGCCTTGCCCGAAAATTGGCGAGTTAAAAGTTTTGAGCACTTAAGCCTGGATGCTGATTGATTATCTGTCCATTAGATCTTATCCCCGACGTGGGAATGAAGACATATGCGGATGAATGAGATATGACTGTCCCCTAAGCGGCCGTATCCTATTTCCTAGCATGGAAAGCAAAAAAGCTTCTATAAGCATGGATCTATTATTCTCCTGCCAATTACTGCCCTAGCACCAATGTGATGATATGATACCATTAGCAATACATACATGACTCCCTGACACTCAACCCTTGGCCTTAGCATGGGGGAAAGAAGGCGATTCAAAGGAGATGCGACCTTGTCATTCGCTTGCAGTATTTACCTAACTGCCTTTGTCACTCCAAGACCACAGTTAAGGTCTGTTCATTCTTGGAACCGCCACCTTACGACGATTTGAAAAGACATCCATCACCAGCTAAAGATTTTGGCAGCCATTTCGTGGAAGAGATTGGGCGAGGCAAAATGGACCTGCAAAGAGCATGCAATGCCATTTTTGCACAAAATGATATTCATTCCTTTAGCAGAATTATTCTTTAACCATGACTCTTATATTTCCATGTTTTATGAGTTATTGATGTAATTAACTTAGTTGAATTAATATGTAGATGGTGTAGGTATCCAGGATTTTCTACGATCAGATTTGTGACATCCACATATAGAGTTATGGAACAAAACTATAACGAGCTTGACTGAATTGCTCGTCTACAAAGCCACGCCCTCCATCTATAAAAAAAAGTTTTATGCCTTAAGGCGGATCCGAGATGACCACCCACTCCTTGGCTCATACGTGGCAGACCACAAGAAAATTATGCCTTAATCTTTGCATCACAAAGTCGAAGTCTGGCTCCAGATGGACACGGTTCGACCGT
Source organism: Allium sativum (assembly GCA_030737875.1). NCBI lineage: Eukaryota > Viridiplantae > Streptophyta > Magnoliopsida > Asparagales > Amaryllidaceae > Allium > Allium sativum. The sequence goes on from CM060910.1 coordinate 337,694,118, forward strand.
CTATATGACTCGATCCTATGCTCGACGCCACCAGATTGAACGAATCTGAATAAAGGAGGAAGCACTGCCCCTTGATATGCTTACTTTTCACTCATGCAATTTACTTTTATGTGCTTCATGAGTTATGAACATGACTAATTCATGCGATATAAATGATGCAGGTACGCGAAGTTCGGTGCCAATCACTCCTCCCATACATCGATCGGAGGAACGCAAAGCTTTGGCAAACGTCTTTTGACTTCTTGCCCAATTAACTCTAATCCTCAAAGCTTGGATAAAAGTATAAACCTAGGACGAGCGTGATGGGCGTGCCATGATTAAAGACCACTCGATCCGTGACTCTATCCCTCATGACTTGAGAGAGAGTATAAGAAACGATTTCACGATGTCCGACCAAACTCCATCCCATGAGTCGACAGGACGAGAGAGACTTGATTATTGCAAACGACCACCTTTTCCCATAAACCAGGGATTATGAGGTTATGCCTTGGCGAGTGTGATCCGACCACTTGCCCGAAAATCTCCATTCGACAGAGTGAAGCGTGGAGTAAGGACTAAAACTGAGATTGAGAATGACACTCGAGACAGCGGACTCCTACTCTTTGAAACAGAGTGAAGGAGCGCCAGGGCAAATGACACGACCATTAACCTGGACAACTCTAACTCTCTTGATTCACGAGAGAGTATAAAGGACGGGAAGACGACGTCCACAACTCTAACTCTCATGATTCGAGAGAGAGTATAAAGGATGTGAAGATGACATCCTAAAGGCATGAATGTGCACCACGAGTAAAAGACCGCCTTGATTCCACTCTACCCTTGGTCTAACAAATATTGTGCAGCATAAGAATACCGAATAATCTTCTCAATTTTTACATGTAGCTCTACATCATAATTTGCTTCGTGTTTTGTCAAAAGACCACCTAAGCAATACTGACGATGCAATTAGTCCTATGGTGGATAAAACATCACAACCACAATTTCTCTTTCTTCTTTCATTCATGTTTAACAGTCCTCGCTCTTATGGAAAAGTTAATCAAAAAATTAGTAATAGGAACAATTATTGAAATAGTTATAAAATCATTAGCAGACTCGAGCTCAGTTCAAGCAAAGCAAGGATCCGGTATTCTGAGTCATCTTCTCCTATACTTAACATGTCATCGCTCTTTTGTTTCATTTTTTCCTCTGGGAACAAAGCATACAACCCAACCTAATCTGAATAGTGTTAGGTCACATGCTAGCATCCCAACCTCTGGACGGATCCAGGTGACTAAATAGGTAGGTAGTCAAATGCTTGGCGCCTGGATGATGCAACTGCATGTGTTATTGCGCAAAGAAACAACACATGGCTGCTATTAGGCAGTAGCCAACGGTGCTGCTGCATTAACCAACAACCAAGCAGTTGTACCAGCTCTATGTTATTTTTTTAAAAGAGTGTTGATGCATGAAATTACCTACGTAATTATATCTGCTATAATATAGTCTATTAAATTTCCGTAATCTAACAATGGAGGGTTAATAGATTGATTCTAGGTTTTATTAATATTTCATAAACAAGCATTGAATTATTTATTATTCATCTTCTGGTTTTTGAATCCATAACCAGTGACTTACATAAAATCCAAACCTGATATAAAACTTTATAATGCATCGGAATTTTTAAACTTCTACTGTGTCTTTCTACACATGCTTACGTGTTTTGACTTTAACGAATGCAGATGAAAACTAAGTGCAGTCTTTCTATTGAGTTGCAGCATGTGCATACTTTTATTGAGTATGAAGGTAAAAATGCATATGCATATGTAAAACTCGCAAACATGCTCAAACACATAAGACACACACACTTACATATATAAATTACTGTTGCAATTATGTTGAACATTTTATGAATTTATTTGTTAGAATATATTGCAGCTAACTTGAAATTTCTATTATGCCTTTTTCTTTTACGTAGAGTATTGGATTATGCAATGAAACCCTTTTAATGTTATAGAAGAGTCGTCTAAAATGTTAGGAAATTTGTTTAATTCCAAATCCTACAAGAGTAAGCTTAAGAAACACTTGAATTGGCAATGTATAATATATTGCTTCGGGTTTATAATTAAATACTGTTGTCCCTTTATGGGAGCGGCTGCTGGGCACAGTGTTAAATACGAAATTTGTTACACAAAATTTATTTATCAGTTTCTTACCAATTCAATTTCTCCAAGCAAATGTTAACTTACAGTTTCTTTGAATATAGTTATACACACATATACATGGAAGAGGAAAAAGGGATGGTAAGACTTACCTTTTTTGCTTTATTATTGAAATCAAACACTTCTCGTTACTGACATAAAAGTTTGCAGCAATTATTGATTTCCTCTACTTAAGTAGAAAAATATGGTTTTCTAAGTTCAAAAAATCTTTCAAAATAAGTGCAGTAAGTACTAAATGTTTAAAGCGCTTTTCATTTTATTTTTCTAATAATAATGATTAAATTTATGTCTGTTCCAAAGAGGATATATTTCTTCTAAATGTGAGGTTAAAGGAATCTTAGTCTTGCTGATTGTATGGAGTATCTTCCTTGTTCTTCAAATTGCTAAGGCAACTACTTTATTTCTCAGGCACATAATGAACTTATGTGATGTAGTTTTATTTTGCAAATGGAAAAATTGATGTTTATACACCTGCTACATGTTTTACTTATAGATCTAATGCATGTTTTACTTATGGATCTGCTGCATGAATAGGTGTTGCAGTGTAAGCTTATAGACTTGCTACATGTTTTACTTTATTTAACATTAGATAGACCACACACACATATATATACATACGTACGTACGTATATATATATATATATATATATATATATATATATATATATATATATATATATATATATATATATATATATATATATATGTTGTATGCGTATATAAACACACACATACATGTATGTAGTTTAATTACATACAGGACCCATCACGTTGACTTTTTGCATATATGGAAGGGAGGCAGTGTTGTTTTAGGTGGGAAGACTGAGGTGATTGGTTGAAATATGAGTTGTGGTGGAGTATTTTGTAAGCAGGTAGAATTCTCTGTTGTTCATGAGTTCAGTTATAGGAAATGTTCAAGTGATTGAGGGAGGTGTAGTTGCTGATTGGTGATTTAAAATGGAAGAGTCATTTGGAAGAGGAGATGAAGTTAGTGGCTTCTTTTGTGACTGTTTTTGGGGACAGGTGTTAACAAGGTTTTGTTTTTCATGATTTTTTTCCTTCACTTTTTGGTGCGTTATGTGGTTAAGTTTTAACATATAATTTTTGTGCACTTCAGGAGGTGGTGATTCGATGGAAAGTCATGGAAAACACATCATGTTTGATTTTAAATAATCATGTTTACTGGTTTGGTGTAAGGGTTGGAGTAAGGATCTTTGCTGCAAGGCGAAACTGAGATTTTATGGTTGTACGATAGATATTCGAAAGCTTGTGATGATAGGGATTTAATTTGCTTTATTTTATTTTTCTTCTTTTATTAGAACTCACTTCCATCGTTAATTTATCAAAAATTAATTAAAATGTTTTTTCCCTTGTTCCGTCCAGCAAAATTCAACTTACTCTATAATATAGCTGAACTTTCATTGAATCTATGTAGGTGGAAAAGCAGATTTGTTTAGCTGTGTGGTGTACCATTGATTTTTGGTTTGAATTGATGTTTATTCACAGATTTTAAAGCAAACTGACAAGAGGGAGTTACTAGAAAATTTGCTGACTTTTGACCAACGGCTACATTATTAAGTCATGTTAATTTTTTATAAATGAAACACCCCACCTCCGTTAAGGTCACTCACAAAGGGAATGCCTTAACTTCGGTGGAGCATTTTAGGTAAAAGATGCAGATAAATTACAAGACAGACAAATAAAGCAGCGGAAAATAAAGTCATTTTATAAACGACGTGGTTCAGTCAAAGCTTTTACAATGGTTGTTTTAATCATTCTTAAAAGTAGTACATAGAACTTCTGTCTTGATTTAAAAATTTCCAAATATAAAACAAGCATAAAAATAACAATGATATTCCCCAATAAAGCATGAACCAGACATAGAAGTGGAAGAGAGAGTCCAAAGCAATACATCGACTATCTTCGAGCTTGGAAAGAAAACTGAGCTAAGTGGTAACATTTCTTCCCGGGGCGGGGGGGAGGGGGAAACGGAAGAAAAGAGGCGAAACAAAACTAGGTCAAATATAAATCTGGTAAGTGCAGTGACTTTCAGCATATAAACAGGCAAAAGCATCATAACATGAATAAACTGAATATAAGACAATACTGTGAGAAAAAGGATAACAAGATAACGTACGATTAGTATAGTTATGATAAGGCAAGATAAACTGAATGTGCTTCAACTCTTTCTCTGCTTCGCAACTACCTTGTTATTTTGATTTTTATATCTCTGCACCACCTAACTAGTGTCCCAACTAGTAATCTATTTATACAAAAACGATCATATTGTAATGTGATCCTAATCCCCGCAATTGCGGTAGCCTTCAGGTACATCTATCGTGAGGATTCCACCTCAATCTGCCTAATTGCCATGAACATGTTAGATGTACCCTTGCTACCCTATCGATCGACTCCTTACTCGTATTAATTTTTCCTTGTGTCTGTGTCAAACGGCCCTCTCTTGCGTGTAGATACCCTATGCTGGTCCCACCATAAGGTGTATCAATCCTTATGATAGCAACTCGACACGATTCAAGATGCACAGTGTATAACTACTGGTACTCAATGCCTTCTTTTTCCCACTTCGGAGTACAAGCATGCCCGTAAATCGTCAGAACCTACACTGACGTACCCCCTGCCGCTATTTTGACCGCTTATAACCAGTCCAGTAATCGTGCCCCACCCTGCCTAGTTCAGGGTACCATGATACATCTATGTGGGTTACTGCTGAAATGAGTCCCCGTTACTAAGGTTTCCTACTGGTTAAGTTTGTAGGCCTATATTTACTAATATTACCCACTAACCCGATATGTACTTAACCCTCCCACTGATTCAAGCATGTTTATTTAATGGTTAAGTTTGTGGGCCTATATTTACTAATATTACCCACCAACCCGATGTGTACTTAACCTTCATACTTATTCAAGCTTGTTTATTTAATGGTTAAGTTTGTGGGCCTATATTTACTAATATTACCCACCAACCCGATATGTACTTAACCCTCCTACTGATTCAAGCATGTTTATTTAATGGTTAAATTTGTGGGCTTATATTTACTAATATTACCCACCCAACTTGATATGTACTTAACCCTCCCGCACATTATGCCATATTGGTTAAGTGTTGTCCATTCTTGTTAACTTAATCCACCCATTCATCATGTCATGTTGGTTAAGTGTGTAACAAACCGGATTCCGACGGACCGATTTTTTTACAAAAAATCCAATCCACCGAAACCCGAGTTGGTTGCTATGGTATCCTGCAGAAAAAGACAGAGAAAAGAGATATGTCAGAGTTCGGAAAACACCTCACAGCGGAAGAAGTAAAATATAATATATTTAAAACATAGCTTTACCTTAATCACAATACTGCTAAATGAGTCTTCCCAAAGCTATAAGTCTCTGTCTAACCTGCGAATGTTATGAGAAGGGGGTCAGAACATAAGTTCTGTGTGAATGAATTTAAACTACACTTCTTAAATAATCCTACATATACCGTTCAATTACACTTTCTTATTTATTAGGTTATACGTGTTATTAACACTCAAAGCTTACATACACGTCACACCCATCCACCCCCAGTAGATTAACCTAATATAGTGTATATGTAGCTACCCCCAAACTGAGGTACACCCCGTGATACCCCACTCGCACGGTCTCCTCCGTATCGCTACAGTAATATGCGCAGTCCCTCATCCTCTGCCATTGTAACGTACAACGCTACATCCGCATAGAACCACTATCGCTGTGCTACGTAAGCGTACTGACTGCTATCCTCGAACTATTCGATCGAGTTTGGTTCCATTACTGAATAATGCCCTCTAGTCTACGATACACCACCCAGAGCATACATGGTTGTACCTAGACTTTCCCACGTACGTATCATCAATAGTACTCGATGTTTCTACTGCACATAACCTCTACTTGTGCACCCAAGTTCCGTGGCTGGGCTACACCAGAAAACACGGAACTCGGTCTGGAGCTTTTCTATATCTGTACGGGCCCGCCTCTAAGAGTGTCCAATTTACAGATATCCCTCGGGTTTGGTTTTTCTATGGTGGCTATGGCCCCACCTCAGCCCCTCCCTCAACTAGTAAAGACCACACGAGCTAAGCGACCACCCCTAACAAGCAAACAATCTAAACATCCATATGGGGTCTCCCCGCACCCGTCCCTTGATAGCAAAGGTTAACGATCTCTAGGGGTTAGATCTTGTCTTTTCGCATTCCTTAGGCTGCTGGTGACAGGCGTCCAACGATCTTGCTATCGTTTGGTCTTGACCCTCCACCTCCGCCTGAGGCAATCGCCGAACCACCCTTAATGCCACCGCGTACAACATTCTGACTGTCCCCTACTTGTGCAGTCAAGGCCCACACACCGGTAGTTCCGCGCAGACCCAACCTCTGTAATCTTAGCCCGAAGCTAAACCACTACACATGACTAGCAGGAGCACCTTCAATGTTTCAAGAAGCTGCGTGCTTCCCCTCCCAGTCCGTTGGAGCCGCCAAAATAGTGAACGTGCGCTCTTCTCGTGCCTTATGACACTATCATGATCTACGTCGTTGGGTTATTCATCCTACAACGTACGGACTGCTTCAAGCGCCTTAGTTTTATATGTCATTAGACCCTAAGTCTAGCCATTTATTTCACGCTTGTGCCACCTCGTCAACTTTCTCATTTAACTTGGTTATTCACATTAGCTTCCTTTTTTTTCGTATTCACCAAGTTACCCTTGCTTATTAATTCAATTTATACTTAACCCACTTATGTCCATTAATAAGCCCACAACATGTTATTTTCCAATTTCATAAATTATTCCCTTTTTGGGTTACAACAACATGTTATACTTAATTCATAGTTATGTATGCCTTATCTCACATACATACTGATTAGGAGAATAACCCTCTAAACACCAGCCCCGAAGACCGAAATCAACATCATAATGGCACCCAGAGAATTACTCAACCCAACCAACATATATGATTCTAATTTACTTCTTTTCCACTCATATAACTTATATCATTTTTAATTTCACATTTCTTCTTTCCAAACCACTTAATTTAAGTATATCTTTACATATAAGTTATCTCATCTTCCTTATCATTTCCCATAACTTATCTTGTCCCATAAGCTATAATTTCCACCTATTATCCTTTCTTGCCTTATTCAAGTTTATTCATAATAGGTTATTTATCATTCCCCATTTCTTGTCATTAATTTTAGATTAACTTATTTCATAGTATAAGTCGTCCTACTCTTTAAGTCTTGTATTACATCTTAAGTCATAACCTTCCCATGTCCCCATGACAAGTTTGCCTATTATTAAATTTTACATCACCGCAGGTTAAGTTTATAATAGGTAATTATCTTTCCCCCATTACCGTGTCATTAATTTTAGATTTGACTTAACCCTTCCTTTTACTCATCCCGTTACTTAAATTTTACCCAATTCAATTAATTTATGATATCGTTACGGGTCCCATTTCGTTAAGCATATCTAAATTCTGTTTCACATGTCACGCGTGTCCCACTTAACTCCCTTTATTATAGTTTCCACATCTTACACATGTCTTACTACGATTTAGTCCACCTTAGTCATGTTTTACATCACATGTCTTACAACAGTTAAGTCCACATTTGTCATGCTTTACATGTCATTTATATCACCCACTTAACCCTCTAACCATACCCATGTCACCCACATGTCTTATTATGGTTAGTATTTCTTAATTTATTTATAATGCCGTAACGATGTATGACCTCTCACATTAGACGTCCGTTCATGGCTGCTGGATTTGTCGGGCGGTTCCGGGTAGTCTTACACCACAAACGCGCCTAACCTCGTGTCACAAACCGTTACGCCTCTAGTTCTTGCCGTTGACCTCTCACATTAGACGTCCGCTTGTGGTTGTTGGATTTGCCGGGCGGTTCCGGGCAGTCTTACACTACAAATGCGTCTAACGTCGTGTCATAGGCGTTCATTTACATTCATCTTTCACCCAAACCCCAAATTCATGTCATATGTTCCAAATTCAACTTAATTACATTTCATTTTTATGCTATTTCCAACTTGCATTCACTACACCAATTATGTAATAGTTAGCCAATTTTCATGTTACCCAAATTATCCAATTATAGCCAAATTCACTAATTCCATGTTATTCATACCCAAACATGTCAATTTCCAATATTCAATTATACCCAATTTCATATAATCTGTAAGAACCCATAACTTCCCCGTGAAGGAAAGCACGGATACTTTGAGAACAACACACAAATGAACGCATACGGAAGAACATTTCATTGTTATTACAACAATTCCATCAGATACAAGAATATACAGAGTATAAATGAATAAATTACATTCGACAAATATCAGAGATTACAATAAATTACATAGCAGCGGAAAATAATACAAAAGCACAACTAGAAGTGATACACGGATACAGAGCTTTCCGAGCATCGTTCCAGCTGTAAATCAGGACCCTGTGGATATAAATCTGCAAAACCAAAACTACTAGCTGCCCGTGCGGAAAATAGGGGCACCCAGAGTTTAGGTTAAAACAATAAACTCCAGGTCAGTCATGTGACTGGTGTGAGAACTAAAACAGTTATAATTCTTTATTTTTAAAGTAAGGTAAATCAAGGGACCACGCCGTATAACATGGAACGGGTTTCCTCCCAAGAATACCAGTGCATAAAACAAACAGCGCAATGCTAAATAAAGAAAAATGAAGCTGTTATAAGACCCAGGTCCCATCACACAATGCAACGCAAGCCGGAGGATAGGGTTTTTACCTTATAACAGCCAAAGCATGCTTGATACGTTTAAAACACATTATTTTGATATTATAAGAAGTGTATAGTGTCAAAACATTTCAATCATAAATATAAATCATAGACGGCATGAGTGCCCCATCCCACTATGTCGCCATACTAGGCTCTACAAATAAAGCCGAAATACACGTATTGGAAATTGGATTCCGTCATGAGTCAAGGCAAGGGGCAAGCTCCTCTCCGCGTTCGAGACACTCTAGCAAATGCCTCGGGACCGCACACAGCAATCCCCTGGATCCTCCAAGGCCGGTCCTCTCTTACTTTTGAGGATTGGCAATTCCTGAACACACGTTTCCCGGTCCTTACAGACCTATATCCGAGGCGCCTCGTATCCAACAACCACACAGGTGAAAAGTATATAAATGTCAGGGCTGGTAGGTCACTGACACCACCCTAGCTAGAAAGAAACGTCGTGCACTCCTTGGGTCCGTATCCCGTTTTTGACTCATACCGAGGTGTGATGCTCGCGAATTCACGTTATACACAAAGCTACGCCACACAGGCCGTGCTTTGATCATCAACCACAAGACTTTGCTTTTCAACAGAAGCCCTGATCAATTGCCACTTACGCGTGCCACACTGGCAATTCACTCCATGCGACTGATGTCCATCGATATACAACCTCTGAGCTCGTACGTCTCAGAGAAGGGCGTTAAGTAAGAGAATAAATTCTCCGCCGCCAAACAGATGTATATTTAATAGAGATCAATCAACACAGAATAAAATCCAATGTCCGACACACAATCCACTTACAAGTTCGTTCTGGGTATGAACGAAACCGGAGGCACTTTCCTTGCATATCCATCCATCTCCAGGTACGTCTGGACGATCACCAACTGATTCCCTCATCCTGGGTGTACAGCCCAATCAAGATCATCAGTAATCACCCAAACGATGTGAAGACTTCCGGTCTTCAACCACCGTCTTCATCTTCGACATCTCGTCGAATCGGTTATTCAGAATGGGTATAAACCCGGCCTTTCTGAATAACCCACGTATATAATAAACGAATGTTACACAAACACAACAAACGCCTCATTCCAATTCAGAATATTCTTTTATTCACAAAATCACATTCTTAGGGAAAGGTTCCCATTAATTTTATCCAAGATAAATTCTTCTAAATTTATACTTTAATCCTCCTTGGGATATCATTTCAAACTAGTCGGGAATAACGAACCACACCGAAGTAATTATTTATTTTATTTCCCAATCCCAACCTATATCCCATGGAGCAAAACTGGTGATACTCCATATCTAACACCACGGTGTTATCGGTAAAATTAATTACCATTTCACGTTCCAATCTAATTAAAGATTTAACTATCGCTTTGGAGCAAAACTGGTGGTACTCCATTCTCGATCACCTTTCAGATTTGATAATTTAAATTATCAATTCACATTTTAATCTAATTAAAGATTCATTAAAACTCCACTTAGCTTTAATCTTTTCAAAAATCAATATCCTGTCTTTAACTGGGTTAAAGAACCAATGTCATCTAAAACACGATTCACGATAAACCCGAAATCACATTTGATATTAAATACAAGGCTCTGAATAGAAAATATATCGACTTATATTCAATACCAAATTCTGAAACCAACAAATGTCGTATGGGAAATAACGATATAAAATATCTTTCAAATTCCCATAACAATATCTGTATAGTCACGAAATCCAACATCGAAATATCCCGAAGATAATTTCGATTCAGCTCCAGTCCAATCCACGTATTGGAAATTATCGATTATTTTCAAAATCACTTTCAAATTCAATTTATTTATTTAAAAATAAATTGATTTTAATTCTAGTTCAAAACTAGTTCATTTCGATAAAAATCTATTTTTACCTATTCAAATGTGGAATTTTCCAGCCCAATTCTTTCCAATTCACATATTATAATTTTACACAAATTATAGATATTTTTAATAATTTTATCAAGGCCCGTACAGTCGATTTCCATCAACGGCCATCGAACTGCACTTACAGCGACCTTTTCTGAAATTGATTTGGACATAATTCCAAATCCAACCGTTAGATTTCAAATTTCTAATATTCAATGGAAAGCTCTTTTCGATACGAACCCATTGGTTCCGGTTTTAGGAGAATCCGACGGTCGGATCTCCCGCAATGTCCGTTTGAAATAAATGGTCGAAATTCACGAACTGCCGCGGCGCGGCGCGTTCTATTCAGGCCATTAAATATATAATATATATATATATATTATATATGTCGTCGATTTCCTTTTAAAACGTATTATATAAATAGTTTTAAAATTCGTTTTCAAAACCCTTTCAACACTACATTCAATTTCAAATCGATTTGATTTCAATTCAATTCGAGTTCATTTCAATTCAATTCAAATTCTAACTCGTTTCAATTCAATTCAAATTCAAATTCAAATTCGTTTCAATTCAATTCAATTCGAGTTTACTTTCTATTTGATCTAATTCGAATTCGTTTCAAATTGATTTCAATTCACTTTCAGTTCGTTTTAAATTTCAATTTCAATTTAATTCAATTTGAATTCATTTCTATTTTACTCGAATTCAAATTCACTTTCTATTCAATTCAAATCGAATTCATTTCAAATTGATTCAATAGAATTTCAATTTCAATTTTTAATCTAATTCAATTTGAATTTCATTTCAAAATATTTAATTTTGAAATCACTTTTCAATATTCATTATAAAACGAAGAAAATCGATATAAATATCGTTCGCGTCCAAATAACGCATCTCTAATCAACACGGATTTATATTTCAATAATTCGTTATTCTATTCAACAAATGAATATTTGTTCTATTCAACACATGAATCTATATTTCTTTCAACACACGACTAATCTCAACACATGAGTACTGTCAACACCTCACTATTTTTGTTATGTAAAATATTTTATAAAACTATGGTATCTATCATTTGATTTTCAATTAGACTTCTACTGGGAAGTAGTTCTAATTTTAAATATGATAAAGATGTAAATTTTATTATATAAAATATTTCACTCAACACATGAACATCGTCAACACATGACTATTTTTATATTCAACACATGAATTTTCTTTTATAATATTCATTATTTTCCCGATTGGAATGAGGCCCAATCAATCACCATATAATGTTAATTATACGGATTCCATACAACACATGTATATAATAGCAATAATAAACAATCAACCATCATCCAAAGTGCACCACACTGTATAAGCATCAAATATAGATATCTAACGCTTATAACAGCCTGTCAATCAATCGATCGACATATTTAATCAATCAGGATGAGTGAACTTCAAATTTCATCCCAACACCCGTGTGGGGTTTCAAACAATCAAACACAGATTTTATTTGTGCAGTTGGGCGACGTGTAAAATTTATCGACCCAATCGATATCAGTCAAATCAGTGTATATAAACAAATCGGCCGATTTGTTTATAAATATTCATTTATCCATTTTCACGTTAAAAATTATATTTTTAACGATAAAACATTTTATTTTAACACATGAATTTCTATTCAGTTCATTTACTCAATAAAATGATATTTTTATTTTTCTAACATATTATAGAAAATTTCGGCGGCATAACGGCACGATACTAGAAACGGGACGAGGCCTAGCCTTATCCCCGGTCTAGTGAAGGCCCACGCCATTCACACATCAATCAAATCAATTTCAATTCACCAAACAATTCAATTCAAACTAATTAGACTAACCAACTACACAACCAAACTATTTAACAAACAAGCCATCCATGGTCTGTGGATGACGGGTGTCGGGTGCTACTAAGCACCGTCTGCATCCTACTATATATATATATAATTTGAAAATGAAATTTGAGTGAGAAGTTCTCACCAGTAGCTAATCCAATCCCGCGACTCTTCTTAGGTAGAAATCTTCGTCGTTCTTGCCTCTTGTCACTTTCTCTGCCCGTATCCTCTACATATGTAAAAATCGAATTTTTTTACATCGCTATTCAATATATAAAAATCGAATTTTTACTTCGCTATTCAATATATAAAAATCGAATTTTTACTTCGCTATTCAATATATAAAAATCGAATTTTTACTTCGCTATTCAATATATAAAAATCGAATTTTTTCAAAGCTATTAAATTAGAAAAGATTATATTTTTAACACGTTGTTTAATCAAAAAGGATTATATTTTTAACATGTTGTACATACTAAAAAGAATATATTTTTACAACGCTCTTTAAATAGAAAAGATTATATTTTTACAACGCCACTTTGAATATAAAGATTATATTTTTATATTGCTATTTTATATACAAAGATTATATTTTTATATTGCTATTTTATATATAAAGACAATATTTTCACTATTTTAAAAATCCTATCTTTTTTATTTATAAAAATTATACCTTTTCAATTTATAAAAATTATAGATTTCGATAAACCTTTAAAACTGATTTATAACCTAATGCTAATATATATAAATTCTCTTACTCCTAATTTCATAAATAAAATAAGTAAATAAACAAATAAAATAAAAGAAACTCACGTTGGACTTTGGGACTGGGGTCGCCGGAGTTTGGAGGTGGCAGTGGTGAAGTTTGGGCAGCGAATGACGGAGGGAGGCGGGGTTGGTGGCTGCGTCAGCTTCAGGGAGGGGTTTGGGGGGTCACGGGTTTGGGGATTGGAAGGGGGCTGATGGTCGATGGCCTGGGGATGGGAGCGCTGCTCCAGTGGCGGTGATTGGCGAGGGTAGGGCGTCGCGCGAATTTGGGCTCCGCCTATGTGGGCTCGCGCACAACAGAAGGGCGAAAAGGGAAGGAGAAGATGAGCGGGGAAGAGGGAGGGGGCGACGGCGGGGCTCGCTGGCCGGAGGTGGCACCAGCGGCGGTGGCAGCGATCGGAGGAGATCGAAGGGGAAGCAGCGGGCTTTTTTTTTTTTTCTTTTTTTTTTCCAGTGATGAACGAGAATGAAGGGAAGGGGGGGGGGGCAGAACGATTTTAAGGAGGAGGTTTTTTTTTTTATTTTTAATTATTTTATTTTAATTATTTTATTTGCAAATAGTTGACTTTTACATACGACCTCGAAACGAGGTCCACCGCCTGTCGTCCATAGCGTTCTACCCCCATTCCGAACACAATGGGATATGTATCGTAGGCTGGTTCGGCTGTTGCAATCAATTTCCGTTAAATTTACATTTAAATCACTATATTGAATTTTAAACGTACATTTCAAATTACCGGGGTCACATACTAACTAGAAAAATTCCAGAAAAATATTTTCTAGCTTCGTGTTGACGATACGGTCCTAACAAAACTAGTTTCGTCGAATTCTGAGACCGTTGGAAAAATGGCCAATTTCCAGTCGATTAAAATCAACTGAAACTGGTCAAACGCGTTTTCATTGGCCACGCTCACATATTGATTCGAAAAATTATGAAATTTGGAATCCAGCAATAATTTGACACTGCGGATCCAACAAAAGTGGTTTCGTCGAAATCCGAGGTCGTTTGCAAAATGTCCATTTTTTTTAGGGCCTGAATTCCATAGCGACTATTCAGAATTTTCAACTGGACATATCTTTTGATTCCCACTATGAAATTTTGATTTGTCGGATTCGTTGGAAAGATATTCACTATTAGATTCCATTATTTTTGGTTTCACTAAAATCCGGATTGTTTTGCACCCGGTACATTCAGTTGAAGTTTGAAATCGAATTATCGAACTACCGCGCCATTTTCAATTCTATTTATAATTATAAATAAATATTTATATTCTAACGACGACGTATATAATATATACATCGAATTCTATTCAAAATAAATTTCTTGTCGATTTTATTTAAAATAATCTATTTTAAATATTCAAAATTCGCTAAAATTGCCAAAATAAAAATTTTAAACTGGCTCAGAATTTCCGGGTTATTACAATCTCCCCCACTTAAAACTTTTCGTCCCCGAAAAGGAACAAAGTCGAAAGTGGTTTGATTATTAAGCTCTACACTCGATCTGGCTTCCATTCTCCAACTTTTCAGTTTCTGAGAATTTTCAAATTTTCAAAAATTTGGCTAACACCCTAAATTTTCGAAAAATTTCGCCATAACCTCCCCTGCAATGGGAGCATCGGGGAATTTCAAATAGCTTCCCCGGTCCTTCAGATCTCAAAAAGAAAAAGAAAAAGCCAAGCGGCTAGCCAATAGGCTCATAAAATCATCATCACCCAAACAAAACAGTAAATTATGTAGTAAACATGTACCTATTTGTCGGGCAAACAAATTTTATTCTTCGGCTCTAGCCTCCTTGCTATGACCTGTTCAAAAGATATACATGTATGCAAGCAAATGCGACCAATTTTCAATACAATTCAATATTTGGTTCAAGTAGGCATAGTGGTTAAAAATTAGCAAACAAATAAACAAATAACACAAACATCAATCAATTAGTGAATTAGAGTCTCAAATTCATAATTTTGATATATATACAGAAAATCTTGTTTTTGATGCCAATTCACAACAAATGAATCTATCTATATAAGTTTTGGTTCTCACACCAGTCTAATGGAAATATATAGAAAATCACACCTTCGAAACACGAATATAAATACTGATGATGTGGCCACATCACCAGAATTATCCCCGGGTGTCTAGAATGTGACTCTATATCTATCCAGTATATTGAAACTTCGACTATACGTTCATGACGCGTATACGCGAAATCTTTATATACTCGATTGTCCATATTCAAAATAAATAAATATTCAAATACGTATAAAACGATTTAAATTTTAAAAACAAAATTGTTTTCATTTGAAAAATATACTCTTCACACTCGTTCTAGGATACTACTGATCCTATCTCTAACGAGTAATTCTAATTGGATATTACTAATCCAATATCTGATGAATTCTTTCGTATGGTTCTAATGTGTCTTGTTCTCGAGCTCTGTAAACCAAAGCTCTGATACCACTGTAAGAACCCATAACTTCCCCGTGAAGGAAAGCACGGATACTTTGAGAACAACACACAAATGAACGCATACGGAAGAACATTTCATTGTTATTACAACATTCCATCAGATACAAGAATATACAGAGTATAAATGAATAAATTACATTCGACAAATATCAGAGATTACAATAAATTACATAGCAGCGGAAAATAATACAAAAGCACAACTAGAAGTGATACACGGATACAGAGCTTTCCGAGCATCGTTCCAGCTGTAAATCAGGACCCTGTGGATATAAATCTGCAAAACCAAAACTACTAGCTGCCCGTGCGGAAAATAGGGGCACCCAGAGTTTAGGTTAAAACAATAAACTCCAGGTCAGTCATGTGACTGGTGTGAGAACTAAAACAGTTATAATTCTTTATTTTTAAAGTAAGGTAAATCAAGGGACCACGCCGTATAACACGGAACGGGTTTCCTTCCAAGAATACCAGTGCATAAAACAAACAGCGCAATGCTAAATAAAGAAAAATGAAGCTGTTATAAGACCCAGGTCCCATCACACAATGCAACGCAAGCCGGAGGATAGGGTTTTTACCTTATAACAGCCAAAGCATGCTTGATACGTTTAAAACACATTATTTTGATATTATAAGAAGTGTATAGTGTCAAAACATTTCAATCATAAATATAAATCATAGACGGCATGAGTGCCCCATCCCACTATGTCGCCATACTAGGCTCTACAAATAAAGCCGAAATACACGTATTGGAAATTGGATTCCGTCATGAGTCGAGGCAAGGGGCAAGCTCCTCTCCGCGTTCGAGACACTCTAGCAAATGCCTCGGGACCGCACACAACAATCCCCTGGATCCTCCAAGGCCGGTCCTCTCTTACTTTTGAGGATTGGCAATTCCTGAACACACGTTTCCCGGTCCTTACAGACCTATATCCGAGGCGCCTCGTATCCAACAACCACACAGGTGAAAAGTATATAAATGTCAGGGCTGGTAGGTCACTGACACCACCCTAGCTAGAAAGAAACGTCGTGCACTCCTTGGGTCCGTATCCCGTTTTTGACTCATACCGAGGTGTGAGGCTCGCGAATTCACGTTATACACAAAGCTACGCCACACAGGCCGTGCTTTGATCATCAACCACAAGACTTTGCTTTTCAACAGAAGCCCTGATCAATTGCCACTTACGCGTGCCACACTGGCAATTCACTCCATGCGACTGATGTCCATCGATATACAACCTCTGAGCTCGTACGTCTCAGAGAAGGGCGTTAAGCAAGAGAATAAATTCTCCGCCGCCAAACAGATGTATATTTAATAGAGATCAATCAACACAGAATAAAATCCAATGTCAGACACACAATCCATTTACAAGTTCGTTCTGGGTCTGAACGAAACCGGAGGCACTTTCCTCGCATATCCATCCATCTCCAGGTACGTCTGGACGATCACCAACTGATTCCCTCATCCTGGGTGTACAGCCCAATCAAGATCATCAGTAATCACCCAAACGATGTGAAGACTTCCGGTCTTCAACCACCATCTTCATCTTCGACATCTCGTCGAATCGGTTATTCAGAATGGGTATAAACCCGGCCTTTCTGAATAACCCACGTATATAATAAACGAATGTTACACAAACACAACAAACGCCTCATTCCAATTCAGAATATTCTTTTATTCACAAAATCACATTCTTAGGGAAAGGTTCCCATTAATTTTATCCAAGATAAATTCTTCTAAATTTATACTTTAATCCTCCTTGGGATATCATTTCAAACTAGTCGGGAATAACGAACCACACCGAAGTAATTATTTATTTTATTTCCCAATCCCAACCTATATCCCATGGAGCAAAACTGGTGATACTCCATATCTAACACCACGGTGTTATCGGTAAAATTAATTACCATTTCACGTTCCAATCTAATTAAAGATTTAACTATCGCTTTGGAGCAAAACTGGTGGTACTCCATTCTCGATCACCTTTCAGATTTGATAATTTAAATTATCAATTCACATTTTAATCTAATTAAAGATTCATTAAAACTCCACTTAGCTTTAATCTTTTCAAAAATCAATATCCTGTCTTTAACTGGGTTAAAGAACCAATGTCATCTAAAACACGATTCACGATAAACCCCAAATCACATTTGATATTAAATACAAGGCTCTGAATAGAAAATATATCGACTTATATTCAATACCAAATTCTGAAACCAACAAATGTCGTATGGGAAATAACGATATAAAATATCTTTCAAATTCCCATAACAATATCTGTATAGTCACGAAATCCAACATCGAAATATCCCGAAGATAATTTCGATTCAGCTCCAGTCCAATCCACGTATTGGAAATTATCGATTATTTTCAAAATCACTTTCAAATTCAATTTATTTATTTAAAAATAAATTGATTTTAATTCTAGTTCAAAACTAGTTCATTTCGATAAAAATCTATTTTTACCTATTCAAATGTGGAATTTTCCAGCCCAATTCTTTCCAATTCACATATTATAATTTTACACAAATTATAGATATTTTTAATAATTTTATCAAGGCCCGTACAGTCGATTTCCATCAACGGCCATCGAACTGCACTTACAGCGACCTTTTCTGAAATTGATTTGGACATAATTCCAAATCCAACCGTTAGATTTCAAATTTCTAATATTCAATGGAAAGCTCTTTTCGATACGAACCCATTGGTTCCGGTTTTAGGAGAATCCGACGGTCGGATCTCCCGCAATGTCCGTTTGAAATAAATGGTCGAAATTCACGAACTGCCGCGGCGCGGCGCGTTCTATTCAGGCCATTAAATATATAATATATATATATATATTATATATGTCGTCGATTTCCTTTTAAAACGTATTATATAAATAGTTTTAAAATTCGTTTTCAAAACCCTTTCAACACTACATTCAATTTCAAATCGATTTGATTTCAATTCAATTCGAGTTCATTTCAATTCAATTCAAATTCTAACTCGTTTCAATTCAATTCAAATTCAAATTCAAATTCGTTTCAATTCAATTCAATTCGAGTTTACTTTCTATTTGATCTAATTCGAATTCGTTTCAAATTGATTTCAATTCACTTTCAGTTCGTTTTAAATTTCAATTTCAATTTAATTCAATTTGAATTCATTTCTATTTTACTCGAATTCAAATTCACTTTCTATTCAATTCAAATCGAATTCATTTCAAATTGATTCAATAGAATTTCAATTTCAATTTTTAATCTAATTCAATTTGAATTTCATTTCAAAATATTTAATTTTGAAATCACTTTTCAATATTCATTATAAAACGAAGAAAATCGATATAAATATCGTTCGCGTCCAAATAACGCATCTCTAATCAACACGGATTTATATTTCAATAATTCGTTATTCTATTCAACAAATGAATATTTGTTCTATTCAACACATGAATCTATATTTCTTTCAACACACGACTAATCTCAACACATGAGTACTGTCAACACCTCACTATTTTTGTTATGTAAAATATTTTATAAAACTATGGTATCTATCATTTGATTTTCAATTAGACTTCTACTGGGAAGTAGTTCTAATTTTAAATATGATAAAGATGTAAATTTTATTATATAAAATATTTCACTCAACACATGAACATCGTCAACACATGACTATTTTTATATTCAACACATGAATTTTCTTTTATAATATTCATTATTTTCCCGATTGGAATGAGGCCCAATCAATCACCATATAATGTTAATTATACGGATTCCATACAACACATGTATATAATAGCAATAATAAACAATCAACCATCATCCAAAGTGCACCACACTGTATAAGCATCAAATATAGATATCTAACGCTTATAACAGCCTGTCAATCAATCGATCGACATATTTAATCAATCAGGATGAGTGAACTTCAAATTTCATCCCAACACCCGTGTGGGGTTTCAAACAATCAAACACAGATTTTATTTGTGCAGTTGGGCGACGTGTAAAATTTATCGACCCAATCGATATCAGTCAAATCAGTGTATATAAACAAATCGGCCGATTTGTTTATAAATATTCATTTATCCATTTTCACGTTAAAAATTATATTTTTAACGATAAAACATTTTATTTTAACACATGAATTTCTATTCAGTTCATTTACTCAATAAAATGATATTTTTATTTTTCTAACATATTATAGAAAATTTCGGCGGCATAACGGCACGATACTAGAAACGGGACGAGGCCTAGCCTTATCCCCGGTCTAGTGAAGGCCCACGCCATTCACACATCAATCAAATCAATTTCAATTCACCAAACAATTCAATTCAAACTAATTAGACTAACCAACTACACAACCAAACTATTTAACAAACAAGCCATCCATGGTCTGTGGATGACGTGTGTCGGGTGCTACTAAGCACCGTCTGCATCCTAGTATATATATATATATAATTTGAAAATGAAATTTGAGTGAGAAGTTCTCACCAGTAGCTAATCCAATCCCGCGACTCTTCTTAGGTAGAAATCTTCGTCGTTCTTGCCTCTTGTCACTTTCTCTGCCCGTATCCTCTACATATGTAAAAATCGAATTTTTTTACATCGCTATTCAATATATAAAAATTGAATTTTTACTTCGCTATTCAATATATAAAAATCGAATTTTTACTTCGCTATTCAATATATAAAAATCGAATTTTTACTTCGCTATTCAATATATAAAAATCGAATTTTTTCAAAGCTATTAAATTAGAAAAGATTATATTTTTAACACGTTGTTTAATCAAAAAGGATTATATTTTTAACATGTTGTACATACTAAAAAGAATATATTTTTACAATGCTCTTTAAATAGAAAAGATTATATTTTTACAATGCCACTTTGAATATAAAGATTATATTTTTATATTGCTATTTTATATACAAAGATTATATTTTTATATTGCTATTTTATATATAAAGACAATATTTTCACTATTTTAAAAATCCTATCTTTTTTATTTATAAAAATTATACCTTTTCAATTTATAAAAATTATAGATTTCGATAAACCTTTAAAACTGATTTATAACCTAATGCTAATATATATAAATTCTCTTACTCCTAATTTCATAAATAAAATAAGTAAATAAACAAATAAAATAAAAGAAACTCACGTTCGACTTTGGGACTGGGGTCGCCGGAGTTTGGAGGTGGCAGTGGTGAAGTTTGGGCAGCGAATGACGGAGGGAGGCGGGGTTGGTGGCTGCGTCAGCTTCAGGGAGGGGTTTGGGGGGTCACGGGTTTGGGGATTGGAAGGGGGCTGATGGTCGATGGCCTGGGGATGGGAGCGCTGCTCCAGTGGCGGTGATTGGCGAGGGTAGGGCGTCGCGCGAATTTGGGCTCCGCCTATGTGGGCTCGCGCACAACAGAAGGGCGAAAAGGGAAGGAGAAGATGAGCGGGGAAGAGGGAGGGGGCGACGGCGGGGCTCGCTGGCCGGAGGTGGCACCAGCGGCGGTGGCAGCGATCGGAGGAGATCGAAGGGGAAGCAGCGGGCTTTTTTTTTTCTTTTTTTTTTCCAGTGATGAACGAGAATGAAGGGAAGGGGGGGGGCCCAGAACGATTTTAAGGTGGAGGGTTTTTTTTTATTTTTAATTATTTTTTTTAATTATTTTATTTGCAAATAGTTGACTTTTACATACGACCTCGAAACGAGGTCCACCGCCTGTCGTCCATAGCGTTCTACCCCCATTCCGAACACAATGGGATATGTATCGTAGGCTGGTTCGGCTGTTGCAATCAATTTCCGTTAAATTTACATTTAAATCACTATATTGAATTTTAAACGTACATTTCAAATTACCGGGGTCACATACTAACTAGAAAAATTCCAGAAAAATATTTTCTAGCTTCGTGTTGACGATACGGTCCTAACAAAACTAGTTTCGTCGAATTCTGAGACCGTTGGAAAAATGGCCAATTTCCAGTCGATTAAAATCAACTGAAACTGGTCAAACGCGTTTTCATTAGCCACGCTCACATATTGATTCGAAAAATTATGAAATTTGGAATCCAGCAATAATTTGACACTGCGGATCCAACAAAAGTGGTTTCGTCGAAATCCGAGGTCGTTTGCAAAATGTCCATTTTTTTTAGGGCCTGAATTCCATAGCGACTATTCAGAATTTTCAACTGGACATATCTTTTGATTCCCACTATGAAATTTTGATTTGTCGGATTCGTTGGAAAGATATTCACTATTAGATTCCATTATTTTTGGTTTCACTAAAATCCGGATTGTTTTGCACCCGGTACATTCAATTGAAGTTTGAAATCGAATTATCGAACTACCGCGCCATTTTCAATTCTATTTATAATTATAAATAAATATTTATATTCTAACGACGACGTATATAATATATACGTCGAATTCTATTCAAAATAAATTTCTTGTCGATTTTATTTAAAATAATCTATTTTAAATATTCAAAATTCGCTAGAATTGCCAAAATAAAATTTTTAAACTGGCTCAGAATTTCCGGGTTATTACATAATCAATATTTTCCCAATATATATCCCAACATTCCCACGTTCATACATATAATCTAATTCACCCTCTAGGCTTACTTTTCAAGTCACAAATAAATTTCACCAATCCATGTTATCCAATTACATGTTGTTAATATTGAATTATACCAATTCCATATCCAATAGGTCCAATTAAATTTACACAATTTCACGTTAACACCATAAATCAAAATTCATAGTTGCGCACTATTTAGCATAGATTATATTCCTCGACTGCATAAAATAGATTATGCCCAATATATGCAATAACAATTGTTATGCCACAAACCCCAAAATTTCAGATTATATTCCAATATCCCTATATTCCAATCGTGCGTATTGTATAATAAGATTTCGTCTAGGTTAGAGATAACCTAGATCCAAAAATAAAAAGTGGAATGGATAAAAAGGAGAGAACTCAAACGTGGGCATAAATAAAATAACAGATCTTATTAAATTAACATCATATTCATTATGGGAAATGGTAAACGATAGAAGAAACATTATACAACAAATATAGTTCAAATCCACTCACATTGACTGGATTAGAGAAATAAGTGATTTGTCGTTGATGTAGAACGCTGATTTAATCTTCTTATTTGATTGGTGAAGAGCATGAATTGTTGATGAAGAACTTTGCTACTTGATTTGATTAAACTCCAAAGTTGATGAAGAACTTGCAAATCAATTTAGGGTTTTGAGGCGACGTCCATGTTTGGTTGAAGTTTAGCGGCATGGAAGCGTCATAGAGAATTTTTATGAATTAGGTTAGGTCTAGGCACTATTTTATAGGTGTAGAGAGTGTTTTAGAGCCATTAGATCGCCCTAGAAGCCATCTGGTCCGTCCAGCACATTAAAAATCATCACTGCCCAGATCTGAAAAAAAATCAGAGGGGAGGTCGACACTAAGGTCGACCCCCAGGTCGACCTCCCTGGGTAGGTCAACCTACCTGGGTATTTTTTTGAATTTTTGTTGAATCTTCCGCAGGCCATAACTCTTTCATACGGAGCCCGATTTTCGAAAACTTGGACTCTATTCCAAGCAGAATTTCGAGACGAACGCAATGGTGATGTTCATTTTACTTAATTCCTGATATTTAAATTAAGTATCCTTACTTTATTCTCTTCTCTGTTACGTACACTGTTATCGAATTAATTTTTCCTTCACTTCCATGTATTAATTAATTCTCATTGTACATCACCATTATTTACCTATCTATGCGTATACACATAATTTTACATATTTTTAATTATATTAAAAATGCGGGGTGTTACAAAGTGTTTCTTATCAACTTAACCCTCCTCACTTATCATGTTGGATTGGTTAAGTGTTTCATATTAACTTAACCCCGTTCGTCCATCAAGTTATATTGTTTAAGTGCTTCTTGTTAACTTTACCCCACGTGTTCATCATGTTGTATTGGTTAAGCGTCATCAATCAATTCAAGTTACTTAACCCACCTACTTGTCATGTTACTTTGGTTAAGTGTTGCCTTCTTGTGTCAACTAAACCCTACCACAAATCAAGTTATATTGGTTAAGTGTTGCCCTCTTATTTTAACTTAACCTTACCACAAATCAAGTCATATTGGTTAAGTGTTGCCCTCTTGTTTTAACTTAACCTTACCACAAATCAAGTTATATTGGTTAAGGGTTCCTTATTACTTAACCCTACCCATTCATCGTACTATAGTGTTTCCTATTAACTTAACCCTAGTCATTCATCTTGTTATATTGGTTAAGTGTTTCTCATTAACTTAACCCTAGTCATTCATATTATATTGGTTAAGTGTTCCTATGAACTTAACCCTAGTCATTCATGTTATATTGGTTAAGTGTTCCTATGAATTTAACCCTAGTCATTCATCTTGTTCATTAGCATTAATTGATTTATTAATGCACCAACCTCTCACATTAGATATATGTTGTTGCAGTTACTGGATGTGCCGGGAGGTTCCGGACAGTTTTACACCACAACTCAATCTAACCTCGGGTTTTTCTTGGGCATGATGGACTAACCTCTCACATTAGATAAGTGTTGTTGTGGTTACTGGATGTGCCGGGCGGTTCCGGGCAATTTTACACAACTCAATCTAACCTCGGATTAGGCATGTTCATCTTTAATTTACACATTTACCATATATACCCAAATCTAGATTTTACATGCTAAATACCAAATTCAACAAAAGTAGTCATGTTCCAATCCCCAAGTTATGCCCAACAAATTCCAATTTCAAGTTATAAATCAAAATTAGCTATACCCAATCTTCCATAAATTTGCAATAATAGTCATGCCCAAAATCACTATGCATTATGTTTGGCGTCCCAAATCAATAGTTAAGCCCAAGCTAAATTTAATATTCCAATTTACAGTTTATGCCCAAAACTAGGTTTTTCATGCCAAATTTCATACTTTGTCTTTCATGCCAATTCTTGGTTCAATATGTCAAATTACGTATTCCATAATTCATGTCAAATTACCCCAAATTGCATCTTAATAGTCATGCCATAATACATGTTCCAAATTATGCCAAATAAATGTCAATTTCATGTTATACCCAATTACCCCTGCATTCATAACATACGTATTTCGAGATTCAACGCAAGATTCATGGAATAAGCTGAGAAACAAAATGGAACATAAGAGGCTTAAGTATAGGCATATGACGATAAGAACTATTGGTGCAATAAATTTGATATACCAAATTGACAAGTTTTGCATAGAATACATTGCAGGCATATTGATATGATATGAATATCATTATGAACCATCACAAACGAATAGGTTTGACAAGAGTTATGAACTTAAACAGGATTGCAATTCCGATATATAAACAAGGATAGATATGATTGGACCAATAACGAGTCCTAAAGGCATATACAAGCACGGATTCAAACGAAAGGATTACTTACATCAGGCATAAATCTAATGGATTAGATTTGAATAACATTGCAAGCATAAATTTAATAGATTAGATTTGATACATCTAAAAGGATTGTCTCATAATCAAGTATAGCTTAGATCCAGATTATTACATGCCAAGAATTTCAATTAAGAATTCACAACTGAAAGTAACTTGAACTTACAAAAAAAGAATGATTCTTGTATTTCTGGAATCTGTTTTCTGAAACTGAAAAGCTATCCCTTGACATAGATTATCGATTCTCTAATTTAGATTTGATTCTTAGAAAATAGTTGTTGAAGTCGTTGAATTAGCCTTTGAATCTCTACTTGAATTCTAAACTTGATTTCTTGAAGAACTAGAGCAGCATAAGGACGTCTTTAATTTATTTTGATATGAATTAGTGTAGAGTATAGGCGTACTGAAGTTGTGTAGAGAAAACTGTAGCCTTAGGGGTGTTTATATAGCCTAGGGATTGACGAATCTAGTCAGAACTGGCGTCTAAATGCAGAAAAACGAACCAATCCTCGGATCTGGAAATAGGGGGGAGGTCGACCCCCTGGTCGACCTATGTCGACCCAGGTCGACCCCCTGGTCGATCTGGGTCCTGGGCGGGAAATTTCCCACCCAGTCCGGGTGTGTGATTTGAATTTTGAACTTAAATCTGAGTTTTTTTAATTTATTTAAATTTCTGAAGCTTCTGAGGGCCATAACTTCCTCATACGAAGTCCGATTTATGAAAACTTGGACTTTATTCCAAGAAGAATTTCGAGATGAACGCAATGGCGTAACCCATTTCCCTTAATTCTTCTTTTAAAAATTAAGTATACTACAATTTCTTACTTTGACGTTCACAGAAAATACGGGGTGTTACATTCCCTCCACCTTAAAGGATTTCGTCCCCGAAATCTTCAAGTCAAGAAGAATGTATATCCTACCATTCAATCGTCCATCTACTCAACCATCAAATGTAGGCATCCATTGTCCTTAAAAGGTTTCTAATGCCGTATGAACATATGCAGAGTGTGTGTATATATGTTTCTTATCTAATGCAAAATCAGGCGGTTTACTGATCCAGTTGACCTCCTTAATGCGAATCATGAGAGTGTCATGCATCCAATACGTATGCGAATATCCCTAATTATGTAAATACTATATGTGTATTCACTCATCCATATGATAACACATCAAGTTTCAATCCATATACAAATACATTCATATGCATATGCAATATGAAAGTGACTGAGACGATCTAGTGCCTAATATGTGTGTATATGCATCCACGAGCATCCACTGGCAACCACTTGCAACCACCAATCATAACATGTTTCAAACACATGTTTACTTCCATTGGTTTCTACCTAAGGATAAGGAATAGGATCAAGGAGATATACTTAAAAGTTAGATACAAGCATGCATAAACTTAAGGAAAGAGAGATCAAAGATGTATCCTCAAAAAGAAAGGGTTAGGCTGCGCGTATCTAGTCTTCAGTCTTCTAAGTCGCATCTTCTTGAGCTTCACTCCACTGTACCTTATCTAATTTAACTTCACAATTGCGAAGCTTCTTGACCTCCATTTCCAAAACCAACTAGTAAAGATAGGACCTCGATCACTTACTATGCTAGAGGGTATCCAATGTAGTCGAACTATCTTTCCAAGATAAACAGGTGTTAACCATGATACCAAGTGTATATACTAAGATGATTAGAGGTCTCTCCTCTACTTAGCTTATCCATCATGTCACAAATCTGAGGGTCTATAGCTAAAGGTTGCTATGTACTTTTTACCTCTCTTAAGGTCAGTCTTACTTAGGGCGCCTGCCACAACCATTTATTTCTCACGTAAACCATCCTAGTCGAACTCGATATCCCTCAAGTACAAGCCCCAAAGGCCTAAACCAATATCAGACAAGCACCCAAGGAATACCTCCTCCGAATTTGGACGATCTATGTCAGATGATACTAGGAAAACAACCAAACAATTGAGCACTTAACCGACTCTGGCTATCCTCACCAATCTTGCTCCAAAACTATCGTTGATCGCATAACTGGCTTTGCATTGTCAACTAGATATATGCGAAAGTCTGTCTCGAGTTTTAGGGGGAAAACCTCTAACCTAATCAAAAACATCTGCGTACTCATGGACTATTCTAACGGATAGCAAATCATCGATAGATGCATTAAGTGATTCTAGGTAGCTAAGCCTAACTGATCCCCTCAGGATCGCACGAAATCTCGAGGGTATTCCCGAGGCAAGTAAAAAGTCTAACTACCCTCCTTTCGCAATAACTAGCTAACCAACCCATGCCTAGATTCAATCCATAGCCCATGGAACCAAAAACATAAGAATTATACTTAAACTCAATCCTTAATATAGATATTCTCAAATCCTTACAAACCAAAGATAAATGAGTCGAACCACTAATTGGATTTGAGACAATAATGGGATCTTCTACTATACAAGTACTAAGGTGTAGAGACTCAACTATGGAAGCAGATACAATCGAATGTGAAGCGCTAAAATAAAAAAAAGAGTACTAACAGGAGGATCAAAAAGAAAAGCTAAGCCCCCCTCTTTTTTTTCAACAGAAACTTTATTACCTCTCTCTCAGGTATGCTGGTGGTGAGAGCATGCACTTTCCGCCTAAAAATCATGTTCTTTGTTCTTGTTCTTGCTCTTGTCCTTGATTATATGACCCGTTATACCATAATAAAGACACTTCCTCCTATCTTAGGTTTTACTATTCTTTCCTCCCTTCTTGTCCTGTGATTCTTCCACTTACACCTCTTCCTTTTTGCCTCCTTTGTGAACCAAGTCCATATCCATGAGTTTCTCATCCTTGGGTTGTGCTCCTTAGCCAAACTCCCTCATTCTCATCTTTGCCATCCTTGTGTAACTTGTTGACAAGTCTCTTGAAAGCTGCCTCCATCGCATGAAAACCCCTACAAAGCTTGAAAGAAAATTAGCCGTAGGTGAAACTACTGCGGCTATAGATGGAAGTTGGGCGCTTATTTGCCCTTTGACAAGTGTCGTAGTCTCATCAAGCCTAGGAACCATGCCGCGATGAGGTTACCTCCCAGAAAACCAGGAGCCCCGGAGACTAAGGAAAGAAGGAAACAAGGATTCAAACAGAGGATCAAAAGTAGTGCATATGACTTTGGGGAATATTCCTTTAAAACAAAACTTTTCTTTTGAAAATGGTTCTTTTAAAACCGTTTTCAAAAATAATTTTTTAAATCTTTTATGTGATCCGGTAAATTTCAGCTCTGATAATAAGTGAAACACCCCACCTCCGTTAAGGTCACTCACAAAGCGAATGCCTTAACTTCAGTGGAGCATTTTAGGTAAAAGATGCAGATAAATTACAAGACAGACAAATAAAGCTGCGGAAAATAAAGTCATTTTATAAACAATGTGGTTCAGTCAAGCTTTTACAATAGTTGTCTCAATCATTCTTAAAAGTAATACATAGAACTTCTGTCTTGATTTAAAAACTTCCAAATATAAAAGAAGCATAAAAATAACTATGATATTCCCTAATAAAGCATGAACCAGCCATAGCAGTGGAAGAGAGAGACTAAAGCAATACATCGACTATCTTTGAGCTTGGAAAGAAAACTGAGCTAAGTGGTAACATTTCCTCCCTGTGAACCTGAGGGGGGGGGGGAACGGAAGAAAAGAGGCGAAACAAAACTAGGTCAGACATAAGTTTGGTAAGTCCAGTGACTTTCAGCATATAAACAGGCAAAAACATCATGACATGAATAAACTGAATATGAGACAATACCGTGAGAACAAGGATAACCAGATAACATATGATTAGTATAGATATGATAAGGCAAGATAAACTGAATGCACTTCTACTCTTTCTCTGCTTCGCTACTACCTTGTTATTCTGATTGTTATATCTCTACACCACCTAACTAGTGTCCTAACTAGTAATCTATACAAAACGATCATATTGTAATGTGGTCCCAATCCCCACAATTGTGGTAGCCTTCAGGTGTACATATATCGTGAGGATTCCACCTCAATCTGCCTAATTGCCATGAACATGTTAGATGTACCCTGACTACCGTATTGATCGACTCCTTACTCGTATTAATTTTTCTTTGTGTCCGTGTTAATCGGTCCTCTCTTGCGTGTAGATACCCTGTGCTAGTCCCATCATAAGGTGTATCAATCCTTATGATAGCAACGACACGATTCAAGATGCACAGTGTATAACTACTGGTACCCAGTGTCTGCTTTTTCCCACTCCGGAGTACGTGTACGCCCGTAAACCGTCGGAACGTACACTGATGTACCCCCTGCCACTATTTTGACCGCTTATAATCAGTCCAGTACTCTTGCCCCGCCCTTCCTAGTTCAGGGTACCATGATACATCTATGTGGGTTACTGCTAAAATGGGTCCCCGTTACTAGGGTTTCCTACCGGTTTAGTTTGTGGGCCTATATTTACTAATATTACCCACCAACCCGATATGTACTTAACCCTCCCACTGATTCAAGGATGTTTATTTAATAGTTAAGTTTATGGGTCTGTATTTACTAATATTGCCCACCAACCCGATATGTACTTAACCCTCCTGCTGATTCAAGCAAGTTTATTTAATGGTTAAGTTTGTGGGCCTATATTTACTAATATTACCCACCAACCCAATATGCACTTAACCCTCCTACAGATTCAAGCATGTTTATTTAATGGTTAAGTATGTGGGCCAATATTTACTAATATTACCCACCCAACTTGGTATGTACTTAACCCTCCCGCACATTTTGCCATATTGGTTAAGTGTTTTCTATTCATGTTAACTTAACCCACCCATTCATCATGTCATGTTGGTTAAGTGTTTCTTATTAACTTAACCCTCCTCAATTATCATGTTGGATTGGTTAAGTGTTTCCTATTAACTTAACCCCGTTCGTCCATCAAGTTATATTAGTCAATTGTTTCCTATTAACTTAACCCCACGTGTTCATCATGTTGTATTGGTTAAGTGTTATCAATCAATTCAAGTTACTTAACCCACCTACCTGTCATGTTACTTTGGTTAAGTGTTGCCTTCTTGTGTCAACTTAACCCAACAAATCAAGTTATATTGGTTAAGTGTTTCCCTATTGTTTTAACTTAACCTTACCACAAATCAAGTCATATTGGTTAAGTGTTGCCCTCTTGTTTTAACTTAACCTTACCACAAATCAAGTTATATTGGTTAAGTGTTTCTTATTACTTAACCCTAACCATTCATCATGCTATAGTGTTTCCTATTGACTTAACCCTATTCATTAATCTTGTTATATTGGTTAAGTGTTTCTCATTAACATAACCCTAGTCATTCATGTTATATTGGTTAAGTGTTCCTATGAACCTAACCCTAGTCATTCATGTTATATTGGTTAAGTGTTCCTATGAACTTAACCCTAGTCATTCATCTTGTTCATTAGCATTAATTGATTTATTAATGCACCATCCTCTCACATTAGATATGTGTTGTTGCGGTTACTGGATGTGTCGGGCGGTTCCGGGCAGTTTTACAACACAACTCAAACTAACCTCAGGTTTTTCTTGGGCATGATGCACTAACCTCTCATATCAGATAGGTGTTGTTGTGGTTACTGGATGTGCCTTGCGGTTCCGGGCAGTTTTACACCACAACTCAATCTAACCTCGGGTTAGGCATGTTCATCTTTAATTTACACATTTACCATATATACCCAAATCTAGATTTTACATGCTAATTTACCAAATTCACCAAAACTAGTCATGTTCCAATTCCCAAGTTATGCCCAACAAATTCCAATTTCAAGTTATAAATGAAAATTGGCTATACCCAATCTTCCCTAAATTTGCAATAATAGTCATGCCCAAAATCACTATGCATTATGTTTGGCGTCCCAAATCAATAGTTAAGCCCAAGCTAAATTTAATATTCCAATTTACAGTTTATGCCCAAAACTAGGTTTTTCATGCCAAATTTCATACTTTGTCTTTCATGCCAATTCTAGGTTCAGTATGTCAAATTACATATTCCATAATTCATGTCAAATTACCCCAAATTGCATCTTAACAGTCATGCCATAATACATGTTCCAAATTATGCCAAATAAATGTCAATTTCATATTATACCCAAGTACCCCTGCATTCATAACGTACGTATTTCGAGATTCAACGCAAGATTCATGGAATAAGCGAAGAAACAATATGGAACATAAGAGGCATAAGAATAGGCATATGACGATAAGAACTATTGGTCCAACTAATTTGATATACCAAATTGACAAGTTTTGCATAGAATACATTGCAGGCATATAGATATGATATGAATATCATTATGAACCATCACAGACGTATAGGTTTGTTAAGAGTTATGAACTTAAACAGGATTGAAATTCCGTTATTCAAACAAGGATAGATATGATTGGACCAATAATGATTCCCAAAGGCATATACAGGCACAGATTCAAATGAAACAATTACTTACATCAGGCATAAATCTAATGGATTAGATTTGAATAACATCGTAGGCATAAATCTAATAGATTAGATTTGATAAATCTAAAAGGATTATCTCATAATCAAGTACAGCTTAGATCCAGATTATTACATGCCAAGAATTTCAATTAAGAATTCACATCTGAAAGTAACTTGAACTTACAAAAAGAGAATGATTCTTGTATTTCTGGAATCTGTTTTCTGAAACTGAAAAGCTACCCCTTGACGTAGATTATCGATTCTCTAATTTAGATTTGATTCTTAGAAAATAGTTGTTGAAGTCGTTGAATTAGCCTTTAAATCTCTACTTGAATTCTAAACTTGATTTCTTGAAGAACTAGAGCTGCATAAGGACGTCTTTAATTTATTTTGATATGAATTAGGGTAGAGTATGGGCGTAATGAAGTTGTGTTGAGAAATCTGTAGCCTTAAGGGTGTTTATATAGCATAGAGATTGATGAATCTGGTCAGAACGGGCGTCCAAATGCAGAAAAACGATGCAATCCTCGGATCTGGAAATAAGGGGGAGGTCGACCCCCTGGTCGACCCCCTTGTCGACCTGGGTCCTGGGCGGGAAATTTCCCGCTTAACCCGGGTGTGTGATTTGAATTTCGAACTTAAATCTGAGCTGTTTTAATTTATTTAAATTCCTTAAACTTCTGAGGGCCATAACTTCCTCATACGAAGTCCGATTTATGAAAACTTGAATTTGTTCCAAGTAGAATTTCGAGACGAACGCAATGGCGTAACCCGTTTCTCTTAATTCTTCTTTTAAAAATTAAGTATACTTTAATTTGTTACTTTGACGTTCATAGAAAATACATGGTGTTACAATAAAGCTTGCTGAACATATATTATTGCATTCAGTATTTAAGCAGTACAGGAAACCCTATTCTGCGGCCATTCTGTTGTCATTTATTAATGCTAATTCCTTGCATAGCTGTGGGTTTATTTATACATATTTCTTATAATATTTAATGAGTATTAACTAGTTAGTGGATTCATTTTTGCATGTTTGTTGAAATATTTGCAAGTTGCAAATGATAGAATGATATGTTCTGTACACATAATTTAAACCTTAGCAAATAAGCCCTATCTTACATGCAGGCGAGAATGAATAGGCATTCTGCAATTAGGCACACAACTTGAACCTTAGCAAGTAAACCTTGTTCTATGCATATAACTGTTGTGATTATTTAATTTTGTGTTCAAATTGCTGAATTTGCCGCTTTTAAATCATAACTTTAAACTTTGATTAGGTTGAATTACGAAATTTTTGGGTTTGATGCTTTTGCTTAATATTTGGATGCAACCAAGTTAGACAAGTAAAATTTCCCTCTTTTGATTTGATATGACGACTAGGTGTGAAATAAGTTAAAGCCGATAAGTTAAATTTTTATTTAGAAAGTTGCTGCATATTCAAATACATAATAATAGTAATCCTTTACATAAGTGTGTTATATTTTTTTGTTTTAGTTGCATTTTTTCTTTTGGTTTCTTTTACTTTGTCTTATATGTGATATAACAATTACCAACACATTGACTGTTTATTTGACATTAACAGGACCACTATCATTCGTGTAAAGCTGGAAATATCAAAAGCAGAGCAAGACTAATTCTATTGTTTGTATTTTGCAAGTAACTTGTTAATGTGAAAATGTATGACATATTAAATGTGGACATGGAACAGTTGATAAAACAATATGTATGAAATACTAAGATGTTTGAATGATATGCATGAATATTATGCTGTAATTTATATATTCGTTTGTGAAAATTTGTTATGCTTAAATGCAAATAAGAAATGTTTAAATATGTGTATATGTATAAAAAAACTGAAATGGACAAAAATTGATAATTTCATAATATAATCAATAGCGTTTCAAAAACGCTATTGAATAAAAAACGCTATAGAAAGAGACAATGGAAATGTTATAGAAATATCACAATAAACGCTATAACATACAAGTAAAACGCTATAGAAACATACACATAAACGCTATAAAAAGTCAGCATGGGATAGTACATTTTATAGCGTTTTCGTTTGATAGCAAATAAAAACGCTATATAAAATTCATCTTTCATAGCGTTTTTTTCTGCTATTCAAAATAGGTGGTCTAAGATAGCATGTCGTTACATGGCATTCTCTGAAACGCTATGTTAGGTTATAATAGCGTTTTTCGAACGTTATGGAAGGCTTAATTTGTTGTAGTGCTATAGTCATATCAAGTTTTTCTTTTTAATTATTTAGATCTAAAATTAACATGGACTCACAGTGATTTTGGCTCTAAAAAAAATAGAAGGAGAATAACTGATATTGAATTACATATCTCTACACTTGGATATCTCTAATTGGTTGTTGAAGAAGAAAATATTTGATTTAATCTGGGCAGAGACAACTTCTAGTTCTCCATTATTTTAGAATGAATAAAACAATGAGAATGGGGTCTTATTTATAGCCATCAACCAACGAATCCAGTCAGAAAGTGAGTCCAGTTTCAGAAGCTATGCAATGTTTGTAATGTTTTAATTAAAATATTTAATTACTTTCTCCTTTTAATTAATTGGGCACCTTATATATATATTTCTCCATTTGATTAAATATTGCGTATGTATAACTACATACATCCTCTATCTTCCAAACATTATTTTCTTACATGCGTAATACATACCCTCCTTATGCAAATAACCCAATGAACCGCATATTTAAAGAAAATAGTCTATATTTAAATGCTAAATAAATGGGACTTTATTCCTTGCTTCCTTTTCACAGTATATTCCTTTTCTTGCCTTTCTTAAGTTGTGCCTTCTCTTTACCGAATTTGAATTGTATATAAATATAAAAACATTTCCTTATCTTTCTCTTTAACTAATGCAATAAATGTCCATTTATAATGCATTAATAATATACTATTTTGTATACGTTTGCATGCCTTACATTAATTTTTTCCCTCTTTTCATCATGTTTTCTTTCTTTCTTTTGTTGCAATCAATTTATGTACTATTAGGTTTTCCATTAGAATTTTTTTGTATGTATATATACATACATATTCTTTATCTTTTTTTAAAATGTTAATATTTATTTCCTTCTACCACTAACTTGCATGCATAGAGATGTTTCTGCTTTTAATTCTCATTCCCCTTATTTGGTTGTAAACCTATTTTTAAACGTTATGCATCTTATTAATTGCATGCACAAATTTCTTTTTGTAACACCCCACATCCGTTAGTGTCACTCACAAAGGGAATGCACTAAGTTCTGTGGAGCATTTAGGGTAAAAGATGCAGATAAATTATAAGACAGACAGAAATTAAACAGCGAAAAATAAAACTTTGCTTTATTGATAAAATAGTTTGTACAATGGTTTCTTTACAATATCAGAGTATCATCTGTCTTACAAAATAAAGAAGCATAAAAACAACATTTATATTCCCCGATTTTAGCAAGAGCCAGCCATAGCATCTGAAAAGAGAATCCAACCAAACTTCGACAAATCTTCAAGCTGGGAAAGAGTGGCAGTCCAACTTAACCTGAGCTAAACTATTCCCTCCTTTACTACCTGGGGAGGGGGGGGGGACGGGAGAAAAGAAGATGAAAGAAAAAAAGAGTCAGACATAAAGCCTGAGTAAGTTCAGTAACTTCTAGCATGTGAACATGGAAAAATAAAACGACATGAATTAACTGAATACAAGATTACACCATGACAATAGGGTCAACAAGATTAGACAAGGTAATCACAAGATATGCTAAGATAAGATAAACTGGATACGCACTAATACTTTCGCCGCTTCGCTATTTCCTTGTTATACTGGTTTCTATATCTCTGCACCACCTAACTAGTGTCCCAACTAGTAACGATAACGTGATCCCAATCCCCTTATTTTCCATTGCCTTCGAGCATCCATTTATTATTTATTACCTAGATCTAATCTAGGGTTTTCTATCCAGTGCTTTCTAGATTCAACTAGAGTTTACGCTATCTGCTGAACGCTTCTCGGATTCAGGATTTATGCCACCTAGTCCAACTAGGGATTATGCTACCTGTCGAACGATGCCCCAAGTCTAGGACACACTACCTAGATTGGTATATGTTCCTATACTTCCCCACGCATGTATCGCGGATCGTTATCGCTTGTCTAGATGCACATGTCCTGTAATGTACGGTCCGAGTCCTGTGACAGGGCAAATCAAGGAATACAGAACTCGGTCGGGAGCTTTCAGATATCTGCCGATGCAGATGCCAAGGTCTGTTTTTATTCCAGTTGCTATGGTCCCACTTGACCCCTCCCTCAACTAATGAAAGGCACACCTTGAAAAATGAGAACTATACGCCGGCCCCCGGTGCCCCACTATCCTATGGCCATCCTCACCCATAACTAGATAGCAAGTATATGGTCTTTTGGAGTTCTCCGCCTTTCCGCTTCACGTATCTCGACTGACTCAAGATGGATGGTAGATGACGAGTTTCTATCACAGGGCTACTGTTTTCTCGCCGAATCACGTCGGTCCATCCTACTCTTTAGGTTGCCATATATTGCAACCAAGGTATACCCCTGGTTCTTCTACGCAGACCTTAACCTCTGTGAGCCCAGGAGGATCATCTGTAGCCTCACAGAGGGATACCAAGAGTACCCTCATATCCCCTCGAAGCCTCGGGCTTCGTAACCCAATTCGTTGGAGCCTCCTTTTTACTCAGACGTACATTCGCTCCTTCCCGTGTTATACTAAGAATTACTACTTAGTTTTACTAACTAAGATTTACCACTTAGTTTCCAGAATCGTTGTTTTCTTAACTAAGGTTTACTACTTAGTTCTCTTTCCCGTCAAATTTGTATTGGTTAAGTGTCATTAGTCAATTCAAGCCAACTTAACCCTCTTCATTTACCCTGTTAAACTGGTTAAGTGTTGTCAGTAACTCATGTTGACTTAACCCTACCACAAACCAAGTTATATTGGTTAAGTATTACTTAACCCTACCCATTCACCCTGTGTTGGTTAAGTGTTCCTTTTTAACTTTACCTTGCCCGTCTGTTTTAACTAACATGTTATTATTAATGGTTAAGTATTATCCCTTCATGTTTTAGACTTAACCCCGTTCCTTTATCACAACCTGATGGTTAAGTGTTCAAGTTTACTTAACCCTACGGTCTAGCCCAGCTAACATATCAAATTGGCTAAGTGTATTAGATTTTACTTAACCCCAACCTCTGGTCTAGTTAACATGTTAATTTGGCTAAGTGTATTAACTTTACTTAACCCCTACAAATCTTGTATTGCTACCTTGAATTTGGTTAAGTGTCTCTATGGACTTAGCCCTCCCATTCTAGCTTAACTGTGTTAAGTTGGTTAAGTGTTCCTATGGACTTAACCCTCCCATTCTAGCTTAACTGTGTTAAGTGTTGGTCTGAACCTAACCCCACCCATCAGTTTAGTTATCACGTTGAACTGGTCAAGTGTCTTAGTTAACTTAACCTACCTTTCTTGTTCTAGCTTTAACTAAATAAATTAAAGCCGCGACCACTCACATTAGACAGATATTGTTGCGAATACTGGATGTGCCGGTTGGTTCCGGGCAGGTTTACATCGCAACTCAGTCTAACCTCGGGTTAGGCATATTCGTGTTTTCTAAGTTCAAAGGGTTTTGATTAGTTTTCAAATCAGGTTTTGAAAGTAACCATCCCGTCCGTCGGATCAGTTAGGGATAGCCAGAGAGAGCAGGAAACTTGTATTTTCCAAACCCAAGCCTAGACACTATCCTCTCTGTCACCCTAGAACTTTCTGGTTTATTATTAAAAGAGATGTCGTTAACTAACCTTTAATTTGTCTAAATTAACATTTCCTCATTTAGGACAAATTTTATAAGTAAATTAATCCTAATTTACTTATTTCCCAATTACTCTTTTAATGTAAATTGTCAACATTTATTCTTACGGCCCATTTTCCCCTCTATATCATGTTTATGCTTTTTGGTATGTAAACCATACCAAATGAAGTGTCACTAACCATGATTTTGCTAATCCTGACAATTACTCCCAATTATGGCCAATTTCAAGTTTATGCCAATATACTTATCGAGCCAAATTAGCTAATCCAATTTTGATTTAACATTCTAATTCATGTCAAACTAGACTTATTACTCTAGTTCACAATTCATGTAAATGCTAGATTTACATGTCAATACTAGATTCAAATTACACATCCTATAATTCATGTCAAATTTATCCCCTTTGCATTTCTATGAACATGCCATAATACATGTTCCCAATTTATGCCAATTTCCAAGTTTATAACTATGTTTTAGTAAATTTCATATTTTGCCCCAAATCGTATTCCCACCGTTCGTATAATCGTGTTTCAATCTAGATTATAGATAAATCTAGATTATAGATAAATCTAGATTCATAGCAAATAGGGAATGAACCAAAGATTGCTATGAAAAGGATAGAAATAACAACTGGCATAAAATGGTTTTGAATAACGACGTAGGTTCAAGAACATGGGTAGACCTAACTTAATAGGTAAATTCCCAAGGTCTAAAACCAAGAATAGACAGAGTAGGTTCAAGAACATGGGTAGACCTAACTTAATAGGTAAATTCCCAAGGTCTAAAACCAAGAATAGACAGAATAGATAATCGGGTTTAGACCCAATTTCATAGTCACCAAACTTAAGCAACACTTTCCTAGTCATGAATCATAGGTGTTTAATCACAGTCGTCCTTGTTATGTCCTAGGCAACAGTTTATGTTTTCTAATCAAAGGCATAGGCTTGGCCGAGAAAATAATTCTCATAGTCACGGTCACAGTCATAGGCAGTGTTCA
This sequence comes from Allium sativum, assembly GCA_030737875.1. Classification (NCBI taxonomy): domain Eukaryota; kingdom Viridiplantae; phylum Streptophyta; class Magnoliopsida; order Asparagales; family Amaryllidaceae; genus Allium; species Allium sativum. The sequence continues at coordinate 337,732,847 of CM060910.1, forward strand.
TAGTCATAGGAAATGTTCATAGTCATAGGCAATGTTCATAGTCAAAGAGGCATATGGTTTTAAGGTCCATAGTTTCATAGTCACAGTCTTATTTTCCCCGAATCATAACAGTTCTTAATTAGGTCCAAGAGTATAGGCACTGATTCGAATAGAGAGAGAGAGATTTGGCATATTCTTTTATTCCTTTAATTTCATGTCACGAACAGAGAAAACGTTCAAATCTAAAAAGTAACTGACTTACAGAGATTAGATTAGAATAGAAGGATGGCGATGCTATGATTCGTGCGACGTTGTTCGAAATCGTTTGAGTTAGCCTTTGATTCTCATTCTGAAGCCTTAATCTTGATTCGAACCTCCTCTTGACAACTTGAGCAGCACTTCCTCGTCTTGATTTATTTTATATATTACTTATTTATATATTTTCTCAGAGGCAGCATAAGGATAGAAAAGAATTATGAATAGAGAAGGAGACTTGGGCTGTTTATATAGTGTAAAAGTCAACGAATCTGGTCAGAATGGCGTCCGGATACAGAGAAACGAATCAGGTTCAGAAAGCTGGGAAAAGCACGGGGGGGGGGGGGGGGGGGTGTCGACTACCCAATCGACCTGGGTCCTGGACGGGAAATTTCCCGCCCAGCCCGCTTTTGAGTCTGTTTTGAAATTTGAACTTTGCTGAAACTTCCGGAGGCCATATCTTCCTCATACGGATCCGATTTTCGCAAACTCGGACTCGTTTTCATGCAGAATTCCGAGACGAACGCAAAGGCGCAGACCGTTTCCCTTGACTTTGATTTCAACTTTTAATTCTGCCTTGATTTGTGAATCTTAGTGTTACAGAATTACGGGGTGTTACATTCTCCCCCACTTAAAAGGATTTCGTCCCCGAAATCTTCAAGTTAGGAAGAATGTGTCCTACCATCCAATCACCCATCTACTCAACCATTCACTCACAGGCATCCATTGTCCTTAAAAGATTTCTAATGTTTTCATGTTCATATGCATAGTGTGTGTGTATGTCTTTTCTACTGTAAAATCAGGCGGTCTACTGATTCAGTCGACCTCCTTAATGCGAGTCATGTCAGTGCCATGCGTCCAACCATGTATGCAAGCATCCCTAGTTATGTAAATACTATATGCGTGCATGGCCATTCATCCATATGCAACACCCATATGATAACATATCAAGTTCAATTTACAAACAAATACATATCTGTAAATGCAATATGAAAGCGTCTGAACTGATCTAGTGCCTAATACGTATGCATATGCATTCACAAGCAACCATTAGCAACCACTTGCAACCATCAACCGTAACATGTTTCAAATACATGTTTACATCCATTGGCTTCTACCTAAGGATCGAAGATACGACCTAGGTGATATACTTTGGAAAGAGAGAAACAATTATGCGTAAAGCTCCTAAAACAAAGAAATCAAGGATGCACCTTCAAGGAAAAGGGTATGATGCTAGTATCTAGCCTTCTTGAGCTTTACTCCACTGTATCTTAACTAATTTAACTTCACGATTGTGAAGTTCCGGATCTCCATTTCCAAAATAAACAGATGTCAATCACGGTACCAAGTATATGTACTAAGATGATTAGAGGTTTCCCTCTTATCCGCCATGCCATAACTATAAGAGTCGAAAGGTCACTACGTGCTCTTTGGAGTGCCTTCCACAATTATTCATCTCTCACGCAAACCATCCAAACCGAACTCGACATTCCTCAAGTACAAGCCCCAAAGGCCTAAACCAATATCAGACAAGCACCCAAGGAATATCTCCTCCGAATTTAGACGATCTACGTGAGATGATATAAGCAAACTCGATAGCTATTCTCAAATCCCTGCTAACCAAAAATAAACTGGTCGGACCACCAATTGGATTTGAGACTCTAGTGGGATCTTTCTACTATACAAGTACTTTGGTGCAGAGACCCAATTATGGAAGTGGATATGAACAAATGAGAAGCGCTAGAACCTAAGGAAATAGTACGAACAGAAAACTAGACTCTTCCAACCAGACTACCTTTCTCCTAGGTACGCTTGGTGGTGAAAGCATGTACTTGTACTTCTGAAAATCTCGTCCTCGTTCTAGCCCTTGTCCTTAAGTATATGACCTATCATACCCTAGTAAAGATACTTCCTCTTGTCTTAGGTTTTATAATTTCTTCCTCCTTCGTGTGCTAAGTCTACATTCATGAATTCCTCATCCTAGGGTTATGATCCTTAGCCAAACTCCTCATCCCCTTCCGTGTGTACTCATGTTGACAAATCTCTCGAAAACTGCCTCCATCGTCCGGAAAACCCTATAAGCTTCGAAAGAAAACTGCCCGTAGATGAAACAACTACGACTATGGATGGAAGTCGGGCACTACTTTGCCCTTCGATGAGGTTACCTCCCAGAAAGCCAGGAGCCCCAGAGACTCAAGAAAGAAGGAGACAAGAATTTAAACAGAGGAAGAGAAGATAGTGCGTATGGCTTAGGGGAATATGCCTTTAAAACAAATCTTTTCTCTTGAAAATGCTTCTTTTAAAACCGTTTTGAAAATAATTTTTCAAATCTTTTATCTGATCCGGTAACCTTCAGCTCTGATACCACGTGTAACACCTCACATCCGTTAGTGTCACTCACAAAGGGAATGCACTAAGTTCTGTGGAGCATTTAGGGTAAAAGATGCAGATAAATTACAAGACAGACAGAAATTAAATAGCGGAAAATAAAACTTTGCTTTATTGATAAAATAGTTTGTACAATGGTTTCTTTACAATATCAGAGTATCATCTATCTTACAAAATAAAGAAGCATAAAAACAACATTTATATTCACCGATTTTAGCAAGAGCCAGCCATAGCATCTGAAAAGAGAATCCAAGCAAACTTCGACAAATCTTCAAGCTGGGAAAGAGTGGCAGTCCAACTTAACCTGAGCTAAACTATTCCCTCCTTTACTACCTAGGGGGGGGGGGGACGGGAGAAAAGAAGACGAAAGAAAAACATAGTCAGACATAAAGCCTGAGTAAGTTCAGTAACTTCTAGCATGTGAACATGGAAAAACAAAACGACATGAATTAACTGAATACAAGATTACACCATGACGATAGGGTCAACAAGATTAGACAAGGTAATCACAAGATATGATAAGATAAGATAAACACGATACACTCTAATACTTTCGCCGCTTCGCTATTTCCTTGTTATACTGGTTTCTATATCTCTGCACCACCTAACTAGTGTCCCAACTAGTAACGATAACGTGATCCCAATCCCCGTAGTTTCCATTGCCTTCGAGCATCCATTTATTATTTATTACCTAGATCTAATCTAGGGTTTTCTATCCAGTGCTTTCTAGATTCAACTAGAGTTTACACTATCTGCTGAACGCTTCTCGGATTCAGGATTTATGCCACCTAGTCCAACTAGGGATTATGCTACCTGTCGAACGATGCCCCAAGTCTAGGACACACTACCTAGAGTGGTATATGTTCCTATACTTCCCCACGCATGTATCGCGAATCGTTATCGCTTGTCTAGATGCACATGTCCTGTAATGTGAGGTCCGAGTCCTGTGACAGGGCAAATCAAGGAATACAGAACTCGGTCGGGAGCTTTCAGATATATGCCGATGCAGATGCTAAGGTCTGTTTTTATTCCAGTGGCTATGGTCCCACTTGACCCCTCCCTCAACTAATGAAAGGCACACCTTGAAAAATGAGAACTATACGCCGGCCCCCGGTGCCCCACTATCCTATGGCCATCCTCACCCATAACTAGATAGCAAGTATATGGTCTTTTGGAGTTCTCCGCCTTTCCGCTTCACGTATCTCGACTGACTCAAGATGGATGGTAGACGACGAGTTGCTATCACAGGGCTACCGTTTTCTCGCCGAATCACGCCGATCCATCCTAGTCTTTAGGTTGCCATATATTGCAACCAAGGTATACCCCTGGTTCTTCTACCCAGACCTTAACCTCTGTGAGCCCAGGAGGATCATCTGCAGCCTCACAGAGGGATACCAAGAGTACCCTCACGTCCCCTCGAAGCCTCGGGCTTCGTAACCCAATTCGATGGAGCCTCCTTTTTACTCAGACGGACATTCGCTCCTTCCCGTGTTATACTAAGAATTACTACTTAGTTTTACTAACTAATATTTACCACTTAGTTTCCAGAATCGTTGTTTTATTAACTAAGGTTTACTACTTAGTTCTCTTTCCCGTCAAATTTGTATTGGTTAAGTGTCATTAGTCAATTCAAGCCAACTTAACCCTCTTCATTTACCCTGTTAAACTGGTTAAGTGTTGTCAGTAACTCATGTTGACTTAACCCTACCACAAACCAAGTTATATTGGTTAAGTATTACTTAACCCTACCCATTCACCCTGTGTTGGTTAAGTGTTCCTTTTTAACTTAACCTTGCCCGTCTGTTTTTACTAACATGTTATTATTAATGGTTAAGTATTATCCCTTCATGTTTTAGACTTAAGCCCATTCCTTTATCACAACCTGATGGTTAAGTGTTCAAGTTTACTTAACCCTACGGTCTAGCCCAGCTAACATATCAAATTGGCTAAGTGTATTAGATTTTACTTAACCCCAACCTCTGGTCTAGTTAACATGTTAATTTGGCTAAGTGTATTAACTTTACTTAACCCCTACAAATATTGTCTTGCTACCTTGAATTTGGTTAAGTGTCTCTATGGACTTAGCCCTCCCATTCTAGCTTAACTGTGTTAAGTTAGTTAAGTGTTCCTATGGACTTAACCCTCCCATTCTAGCTTAACTGTGTTAATTGTTAGTCTGAACCTAACCCCACCCATCAGTTTAGTTATCACGTTGAACTGGTTAAGTGTCTTAGTAAACTTAACCCTACCTTTCTTGTTCTATCTTTAACTAAATAAATTAAAGCCGCGACAACTCACATTAGACAGATATTGTTGCGAATACTGGATGTGCCGGTTGGTTCCGGGCAGGTTTACATCGCAACTCAGTCTAACCTCGGGTTAGGCATATTCGTGTTTTCTAAGTTCAAAGGGTTTTGATTAGTTTTCAAATCAGGTTTTGAAAGTAACCATCCCGTCTGTCGGATCAGTTAGGGATAGCCAGAGAGAGCAGGAAACTTGTGTTTTCCAAACCCAAGCCTAGACACTATCCTCTCTGTCACCCTAGAACTTTCTGGTTTATTATTAAAAGAGATGTCGTTAACTAACCTTTAATTTGTCTAAATTAACATTTCCTCATTTAGGACAAATTTTATAAGTAAATTAATCCTAATTTACTTATTTCCCAATTACTCTTTTAATGTAAATTGTCAACATTTATTCTTACGGCCCATTTTCCCCTCTATATCATGTTTATGCTTTTTGGTATGTAAACCATACCAAATGAAGTGTCACTAACCATGATTTTGCTAACCCTGACAATTACTCCCAATTATGGCCAATTTCAAGTTTATGCCAATATACTTATCGAGCCAAATTAGCTAATCCAATTCTGATTTAACATTCTAATTCATGTCAAACTAGACTTATTACTCTAGTTCACAATTCATGTAAATGCTAGATTTACATGTCAATACTAGATTCAAATTACACATCCTATAATTCATGTCAAATTTATCCCCTTTGCATTTCTATGAACATGCCATAATACATGTTCCCAATTTATGCCAATTTCCAAGTTTATAACTATGTTTTAGTAAATTTCATAGTTGGACAGTGAATAAAATTATTAGTTAAATTTCTTTACTCCGCCGAGGTATTCACACATAAAATTTCTCTACTCGAGTTTCTAGCCAAGTAATACCCAATAGAGACCAAGCGTATAATGGAATATTAGTTAAATTAATCCAAACAGGGACACTTTTTGCACACGAACTTGAATTGCTTAAGAGTGCTTCCCATAGTTGGACAGTGAATAAAATTATTTCTGGTAATGACTGGGTCTGAGTCAACAATTTTATTTTTGTTTTCTACACGGATAGATGAAAGAAAAACTTGTTTCCATTTGACTTGAATTGATAGAGTCTCTCGGCTTTCGAACACGCTTGAGATGACTAAGAACTATTGTGCACGAAAGTGGTTTATCTAAGAAAAGCTGGTGAGGTAATCTTTCCACATATCCACACCAGTTGCACAATTTCATTCGAAGGCAGAGGTATCTTCCAGCAAAACAAAGAGCAATGGTGGAGGAAGAGAAAGCTCCAGTATTTCTCTGCTTGGCAGTAAACAAGGAAGACCAACTGACTGACATCATGGGATCGGGTGGAGGGGTTCCAAAGGTGTAACAACCCGTATTTTTTTACTATTTAAATTATTAACCTAATATGAATTTGAATATTATTATGCTTATAAATAAAACTTAATTTAATTATGTAATTTTATGATGTAACTTAATTAAATTAATTATGTAATGAATTCCAACTAGTCATAGCAATGATAACTTGAAATTATTGTAAATGAAATTATGATTGTTTTGTAATTTTTAATTTTTAATTTTTAATTTTGAATTCGATATATTGAATGTGGTTGATTTAATTTATTTACAATTTTAAATTTTAAATTGGTAAATAGTCAAAATTGGATAAAATATAAATAAAAATTAAATTTGTGAAGTTGATTCAAATTCAATTTTGATTTGAATTAAGCTAATGAACTTTGAAGTTTAATTTAAAAAGTGAATAAATAAAAATTGAAATATTATTTATTAATTAACCTGTTAAATTAGCCATTTTGCAAACGATTATGGAATTCGATGAAATCATTTTCATCGGATCCAGAATTGTAAACTATTGTAAGATTTTAAATTTTGTTTCAGTCGGAGTTATTATGTGATTGTGCGCTATATAAACACGTATCGTTTCACAATTTGAGATTAAAATAGTTTTTTTTTTTTCAAATCACCTCGGATTTCGATGGAATTAGTTCCATCGAGTCCGGAATATTGAAATATACTAGAATGTCAAGTTTCGTGGCTAACAGAGCCATTATGTGGTCGTACAATTGTGAAACACTATATGAAATATAATCGAATATGATAATAAAAATGTTAGAACTCTCTTGCTATAAATATTACTTTCTCTGCTAACCTTACGCATTCATTCTCATTCCTATAACGAAAATTTCAATGGTCGCCTCCTTCCAATTCCTTCATCACATTAAATAAAATTCACTTCCCAATGAAATCAAGCGATTTTGGATCCGTTGAAATCGTATGAGTGAGTGCTTCTGTTTGATAGACTTCATTTTTGGTTCGATGAAATTTTAGGTCGCACCTATTCAAAGCAGTGTGGGTAGGGCATCGGTCGCGAGTCCTTTAAGGTGGCCCGAGTTGGAATCGAGGCGATGGTTGAACTCGTGGCAAGAAATTGAGTCGATTGGTAGAATTTGAAAAGTTTTGGAAAACAAAAATGTCGCACCAAATTGTGCAGCAAGGAACCACCTGGAAGTCACGATCTGCACGACGAGGTTGAAGTGGAAATGGTAGTGTCAAGCAAGCAGAGGTTGAGGCGAGCGGCGCGATGGCAGTGTTGGTTTATGGAATCGTCATTTAGGTTGGTGTATCACTAGAAGAAGGTGCACGGTGGTTTTTGGGTGCGTAAAATTTATTTTTGGAGAAGATGAATGTGGATGGGTCGTGAGGAAGAAATAATGACGTGGTAGAAAAATATTAGGTGAGACTGTTTTCTTGTTTATATATATATATACATATATATATATATATATATATATATATATATATATATATATATAGAGAGAGAGAGAGAGAGAGAGAGAAAGAGAGAAATTCCCATGCGTTAATATGAATAACTTTTTTATACGGATCAGATTAACGTGCAATTTGTTTCGTTAGAATCATATTGGAATTCCAACTGAAATAGAGCTGGTTTGGTTGGATTTGGAGACCATTCAATTTTGAACCTCCAATTGGATTTCGAACACGTTCGAAATCAAATTTGAGTAACTAAACCAACTCACACTTAACTAAAATATTTGATTGTTTGTTAAATTAAAATCATGTTATGATATGATTGTATTGATTGTTGTTTGGTAGTAAAAATTGCATATTTATGTTGACTGACATCGATAGTGTAATTTAATTTGATATTAGTTTAAATTTTACAGTTAGGTTAAATTTGATGTTTACCCTAGATGTCACGAGCATCAAATGAACTTGGGATTGATTACTAAAGTGAATTAAAAACGTAGGATGAAATGATAAATACCTATGACCCCCTGATTTGGACTAAAATGATATATGTCCTTTCCCAAAGTACTAAATTAAATGTAAGTATTACTTGGCCATAGGATAGAAAATTGTATACGAATACCAGTTGGTTAAATAAAATTTGTTTCAACCTTGAAATATTGTTTAAGGACAATATAAATGATGTTTGTAAATGATTTCCTTTAAATTTGAACTTTGAAATTTAAATGTTAAAGGAAATTTATTAACGTTGTAAATTGAAGTTTAAACTCGAAATGGAATACGAATTGAATTCGTTGAAATTGGATTTCTTTCCAATCTACTTCATATTAATTTGATTCAAAGTAATATTTGAAATCGTAAACTCGAGATTATTATAAATCGAAATAATTCAAAAATGAGAAGCCTAGTTTGGAAACTTTAAATATTTGAATCCAAGGGGTATAATTGAATTGAATTTGAAATGGGAGTCGATTTGATTTGAAATATCGATATTGAGTTGAATTGATTTGAAATTTGGAATATGATTTCCGGTTGTTTACAATTTAGAAGAAACAATTCTCATTCCAATTATTTTATTTAAACCCTTATATAAATTGTTTTACTAAATAACCATTTTCTTTATAAATTTTCTATATTTTAATTTTCATATAGTGACTATTCTACTTATTATACTATTCTATTTTTTAACTTATAATGTAAATATCTTAATAGACTATTTTAATAAATAATTATTTACTTTACAAACTATTTTTAACTATATATATATATATATTCTATTTTGAATGAACTATTTTAATAATTAACTATTTATTTAACTCTGTAGTTGAAGGGATAAAAATCAGGAAAATAAGAATCCTTATATAGAGTAAGAGGGGGAAGAAGAGGTTGAATATATAATATTTTATATATTTAATTCTCGTTTCTCTTTCTGTTGTTGGAATCGGTTCTTCTGTGGTCAAGGGAAAATTCAAAAATGGGTGCAGGAGGAAGAATGACTGTCAAAGAACGTGAGGTCCAGGAAGACCTTGACACATTCCGCCGTGTTCCAAGTGACAAACCACCTTTCACTGTAGGGCAGCTTAAGAAGGCTATGCCTCCCTACTGCTTCCAGCGCTCCGTCCTCCGCTCCTTCTCGTATGTCTTCCACGACCTTGTCATAGTCTCCGCCCTGCTCTACCTAGCCCTCTACCAAATCCCCAAACTACCCTCCCCTTACCACTACCTTGCTTGGCCCCTTTACTAGGTTTTCCAGGGCTGCGTCCTCACGGGAATTTGGGTCATTGCCCATGAATGCGGCCACCATGCCTTCTCCGACTACCAACTGTTAGACGACATAGTCGGCCTTGTTCTGCACTCCACCTTACTAGTGCCTTACTTTTCTTGGAAGTATAGCCACTGTCGCCACCATTCAAACACGGGCTCGTTAGAAAGAGACGAGGTATTCGTACCCAAACCCAAATCCTCAATCCCATGGTTTGCGAAATACCTGAACAACCCACCGGGCCGCTTCATCTTCCTATTCGTCAGCCTCACCATGGGTTGGCCCTTGTACCTCTGCTTCAATGTATCAGGCCGTGAGTATCCGCGCTTCGCCTACCACTACGACCCGTATGGCCCAATCTACACCGACCGTGAGCGTGCCCAGATCTTCATCTCCGATGTCGGCGTCCTCACCGTCTTCTACATCGTATACAAAGCAGCGATCTCCTATTCCTTTCTTCAGGTCATGCAGATCTACGGTGCACCGCTGATGATAGTGAATGGGTGGCTGGTGCTGATCAAGTACCTGCAGCACACGCATCCGGCGCTGCCCCATTATGACTCAAGCGAGTGGGATTGGCTCAGGGGTGCCTTGGCCACGGTGGATTGGGACTATGGGATTCTGAACAAGGTGTTTCATAATATAACGGATACTCACGTCACACACCACTTGTTTTCGACCATGCCTCATTATCATGCTATGGAGGCGACCAAAGCGATAAAGCCAATACTGGGTGAGTATTATAAGTTGGATACTACTCCGGTTTATAAGGCCATGTACCGTGAGGCTAAGGAGTGTGTTTATGTGGAGGAGGACGGTGGTAAAACCAAGGGAGTTTACTGGTACGGTAACAAGCTTTGAATTCTCTGAAGTTAGGAGCATCTTCCCCCTTCACCCTTCCCCCTTCCCCCTTTTTGAAGTGTACTTGTGTGTTCTCTGTCTTTGCGTCTCTCTCTTGGTTTGTTTTCCTTGTTTTTTTTTCTCTTCTAATGGCTGCTGCTGTTGTAATGTTAGAATAACGATGAAAAAAAAAATCATGTTTGATGAGATTTTCGTAATTTTGATACTTAGAGGGATATGTTTGTATGAGTAGATAATTATTATAAGTTCACGGTAAATTTGACAAAAAAATCAACTATTTATTTTATAAACTACTTTAATATTAATGTTGGATCTCATTGTATAGCGTTTTGATTATGACAACTATACATGTACACACACACACACATATATATACATATATATATATATATATGTATGTATATATATCAACTAACTCTGTTTTACAGGAAGATGATTCGACAACAAATTCAAGAACTTAGATTGTAAATTATGTGTTGGGAGTCTGTGAGCCTTAGATTAAATTATTAAAATCTTCCTTGATGACACACACACACACATATTATATATATATATATATTCTAGAAAACAGATGTTTGAAATATTTTCATCTGACATCTGTTTGCTAAAATAATCTTCAACTTTATACAATATTCAAACGTCTGACCTAAACATTTCAGATGTCTGAAATACCCCAGAAATTACCTATTTCTTTGCTGTTTCCTTTTCAATTCAAAAACAGACATCTGAGATTATTATTCAGACATCTGAAAATGAAAGGGTGCAACTTGTCAATGAAGAGTTGCAACTTCTAATTCAATCTTTTAGATAAAACTCTTCATGATTAGTTGCAATCTTCCGTACTTTATAAATAAAGATTTCACCAAAAGCTTTAATCATCGAAACTTATTCTAATTCTTTCTATCTTACTCAAAGCATTCAAAATCTCTAAAGCATTTTATTTTCATATTCTGAAGATTTCAAATCTTCCATATTCTTTTACAAGTTACACGATTATCATCAAGGAAAGATTATAGGAAGGTGCACATCAATTTGACATATCCGTGTTATCAAGAACACAAGCAGTCAACAAATTATTCTGTATTGTGGAAGTCCTCTTCAACAGTTAATACAAGAAATCCCGTTCGGCTTTTCGGGTAATTGTGAACCTATTCCTTTGGGTGAAGTGAGGGTTATTGTGTTAGTGAAATAACAGAAAGGAGTCTGGGACTGGACGTAAGACAGTGGTCCGAACCAGTATAAAATCGACTGTGCGATTTTACTCGCTACTACTGCTCTACCATATACACATTACCTTGCTTATACTCTATGCTATATGAACCTAACACTGCATAGACTCTTTTAATTGGTATCAGAGTAAGGACATCCTATAACTGTAACACCATTATTTGATACATTGATAATATGGAGAACAACCCAAGTACCAGTACAACCACTTCTACATTTGTCGAAGGACAATCCACTGAAAGGCCACCTCTATTTAATGGATTACACTATAATTACTGGGCAATTAGAATGAGAATGTATATGCAAGCGAATAGTTTTGAAGCATGGAATGCAACTTAAACCTAATATACAACACCTACTACAGAATATTCAGCATGGACGATAGCACAGAAAAATGAAGCAAATGCAAATGCCAAAGCTATGAATATGTTATTTTATGCTTTGGATATAAACGAATTCAATCATGTTAGCATCTGCACTACTGCACATCAAATATGGGAAACACTCAAAACATTACACAAGGGCACAAGCAAGGTCAAACAAACCAAGATTTCAATGCTCAAAAACCAGTTTCAAAATTTCAAAACGAGACAAAATGAAAACAAAAACGACATGTATTCAAGATTTCAAGACATACTACATGCCTTGATAGGGTTAGGAGAAAAGTATAGTGACTTTGATATTATATCAAAGGTACTAAATTCCTTAACCGATGATTGGGAGAGAAAAGTATTAGCAATTGAGGAAGCCTATGATTTATCGACAATGAAACCAGAACTCATAGGTAATCTAATTTCTTATGAAGTAAATCTCCAAGCTAAAAGGAACAAGCACATGAGAAAAAGAATGTAGCCTTTCATGCGGAAAACGAAGATTCATCGTCAAAAATTTTAAGAAAATTTTGAAATTCAGAAAAGGGAATAAAAGTAATTTCAAAAATAATTCCTTGAGTAAACCTTCATCCTCAAACTTAGAATGTTTTAATTGTCACAAGAAAGGTCACACGGTGAAAGACTGTCCAAAACTTAAAGAAAATCAGAAAAACTTCAACAACAAAAATAAGAAAGATAAATTCAAAAAGGAAGTTTTTTCTGTTACTTGGGACGACTCAGATTCAGATTCATCATATAGTGATGGCGACAGTGACAATGAACAAGCAAATGTTTGCTTTATGGCTCAAGAATCTGATGTAAGTGATTAATCTTATGATGATTTAGTAGAAGTTAATACTGAATTTTTGAACACTATAAAAATTCTTAAAAGGAAACTCATGAAAATTAGAATAAAGCAGAATTTGAAAGAGACATGCTAAAAGCTGAAAAGAAAATTTTAGAGGAAGAATTTGAAAAAGTCCAGGAATTTCTCTCAAACTCAAATAGTCAGCTTTCTTGTTTGAGTCAAGAAATTGAAACTCAAAAGGCAAACAATGATGAGATTAGTTCTGAAAATCACATTTTGAAAACCAAAATAAAAGAATTAGAATTAGAATGCTAGTATTCAAACCAGATTAGGTAGCATTTCTAAAAATGTGTCTAACTTTAATAAGGATCGAGAAAATTTGTCTAGAATCATAGAAAATTCTCAATCCTCTTCAAATAAAAACGGGTTAGGATTTAAGAATGAATCAAAAATTCTTCCAAAGAAAAATGTAAATCCTAAAAGGAAAATTGATTCAAATTTTAATAAAGTCTTTAGTAAACCAAAATACACTAGAAAGATAAATAAAATCGAGATATGGGTTCCAAATAATTTGATTAGGAACAAACATATCAATCCATTAATGGAGACTGTTCCGAATAATAAAAATTATACTTATTAAAGGGATACTAAAACCACTTGGGTTCGGCTTCCTAAGATATAACTCTTAGGACCCTATCAAAAAGTAGGCACCAATGTGTTTATTAATATTTTTTGCAGGTCCCACTCAAGAAGAGAAAATAGATTTTAGATAGTGGTTGCTCAAAACACATGAGCAGAGACAAAGATATGCTTACAAATATTTCATACTTTGATAGTGGTCCTGCTACCATCAGAGATAATTCAAAAGGCTTTATCATTGGCAAAGGTGATGTATGCAACTAATTATATCAAATCTACCTCTTATTACTAATGTGTCTTTAGTTACAAATTTTAAACATAATTTACTAAGTATTAGTCAATTATGTGACAAAGATTTTAAAATAATTTTTTATGAAAAATAAATGTAGTATTTTTGACAAAGATAAAAATCTTATTTTTGAAGTAAATAGAGATAGAAATATTTATGTTTTGATTATAAAATTTAATAATAATAAAGAAATGTGTTTAATAGCCAAAGATAATGATTCTTGGTTATGGCACAAACGATTTTGTCATATAAACTTTAAAACTATTCGGAGACTTTCGGAAAATGAATTAGTAAAGGGATTACCTAAAATAAATTTTAAAATAAAAATCTTTGCGAAGATTGTGAAATAGGAAAACTAACCAAATCTTATTTTAAATCTAAGAAAGTCGTCTTAACTTTACAACCATTAGAATTATAACATATGGATTTATTCGGACCAACCCAGGTTCAATCCATAAATCACAATCGATATGTGTTTGTAATAGTTGATGACTTCTCAAGATACACATGACGATTTTTATGAAAAATAAAAGAAATACTTTTGAACATTTAAAGTTTTTGTCAAAAGAATTCGAAATCTTAAAACTTAAAAGTAAAGAACATTCGAAGTGATCACGGTGGTGAATTCAAAAATGAATTATTTGAACATTTTTGTAAAAAGAAAGGGATAAATCATAATTTTTCCTTTTCTAGAACTTTACAACAAAATGGAGTTATGGAAATAAAAAATAGAACACTACAAGAATGTGTTGGAACTCTACTAAATGGAAGCTCTTTACCAAAACATTTTTGTGTAGAAACTGTAGCAGCTGCATGTTATGTATTAAATCATATTTTCATACGTCCATTAACTAAAAACACTTCTTATGAACTTTTTTATGGAAGAAAACCTAATATTTCCGACTTTAAGATTTTTGGGTCAAAATGGTTTATTCTTAACACAAAAGATCAACTCGCAAAATTTGATCCAAAAGCCGATCATGGGATTTTTGTCGGATATTCAGAACGTAGTAAGGATTATCGTGTTTTCAATAAACGTGCAAATATTATAGAAGAAACTTTACATGCATCCTTTGATGAAAATTTAAATAAAAATACAATCATCAAAGATGATGACGAAATTATCGAAAACAGTAATTTTGAAAATAATCAAAATAATCCTATAGAACAAAGTAGTTCACCTCCCAGAATTCTACGAGACCGTCCTACACAAAATATTATTGGAGAAATTGATTCACAAGTTCGAACAAGAAGTTAACTAAATCAAATGGGTCATGTAGCATTTCTTTCAACTACCAAACCTAAAAACCCATAAGAATCCTCTAGAGATGATTATTGGATTATAATTATACAAGAGGAATTAAATCAATTCGAACAAAATGATGTCTGGGAGTTGGTACCTCGACCAAATGATCAATCAGTCATCAGTATCAAATGTGTCTATAAGAATAAAGAAGATAAACTGGGAAATATTACACGAAACAAAGCTAGATTAGTAGCACAAGGATATAATCAAGAAAAAGATACTGATTACGAAGAAACATTTGCTCCTGTAGCAAGGCTTGAAGCGATACGTATTTTATTAGCTTACGCATGTTTCCATAACTTTAAACTTTATCAAATGGATGTTAAAAGTGCTTTCTTAAATGGTTTTATTAAAGAAAATGTATATGTAGAACAACCGCCTTTATTTGTACATGGAGAACATCCAGATTATGTTTATAAACTTAAAAAGGCTCTATATGGTCTAAATCAAGCACCTCGTGCTTGGTATGATAGACTTAAAATTATTTTATAAACTCAGGATTTCGAGTTGGAAAAGCTGATCAAACGTTGTTTATTAAAAATACCAATAAAGATATCTTAATTATATAAATTTATGTAGATGATATCATTTTTGGTCCAACTAATGACGAATTATGTAAAGAATTTTCTTCTATTATGACAATGATTTTGAAATGTGACATATGGGAGAGTTATCATACTTTCTCGGATTACAAATTAAACAATTTTCAAATGGTATCTTTATTAATCACGAAAAATATTGTAATAATTTAATTAAATGATTTGGTTTGGACAACACTTCCAGAAAACAAACTCCTATGAGTACTACAACTCATCTTGATCGAGATGAAAAAGGAAAAAGTGCTGACCAAAAACTATATAGAAGTATGATCGGTTCGCTTCTCTATTTAACTGCAAGCCGCCCAGATATAACGTTGAGTGTGTGTTTATGCGCCAGATTTCAAGCAGATCCTAAAGAATCACATTTAAGAGCAGTGAAACAAATTTTGAGATATCTTAAAAATACTGAGGACTTTGTCCTTTTCTATCCGAAGAAATGTTCATTCAAATTAGTATATTACAGTGATGCTGATTTTGGTGGACCTCGGATGGATAGGAAGAGTACAATTGGTACATGTCATTTAATTGGAAAATCACTTGTCTCTTTGTTTAGTAAGAACCAGAATTGTGTATCACTCTCGACATGTGAAGCAGAATATGTATCTACTGCTTTAGCTTGTGCTCAGGTAATTTATAAGCAACAAATACTCAGAGATTTCGGAATAAATTTAACTAAGTCAACAATATACTGTGATAATACAAGCACAATCAATTTATCCAAAAACCATGTAAATCACTCGTGAAATAAACATATTGACATTCATCACCATTTATTATGTAATAATATAGATAAAGATATTATAAATTTAAAACATATCTCAGCTGAAAATCAAATGCCGATATATTTACCAAACCATTATTAGAAAATACGTTTGTAAAACTCTGATGAGAATTAGGTGTTATGTCTATAAAAGATATATAAAGGGCCATAAGAATTAATAAAAACCTATTACGTTATGTGTAATGACCCGCATTCTACGCATCACAGGATCGTAGAATATTTATTTCTTTCATATACGAAGTCGTATGGTAACTTTGAGAGACGACTATTGGAGTCATTTCCCATGTTCATGATTTTTGCCGATTTTTAAAAGATCATTTTACCCTTAGCCGATACTGTTTTGGCCATAACTTTTGATTGGAAAGGAGTTTTGACCTGAAACCACTTCCATTGGCTCCGTATGATGGTTTACAATTCCGTAGAGTGGTCATATTAGCCAAACGGACTTACCGTTTGGGAGATATGGCTGAAACAAGTTTCAGATGGTGAAAAACAGCTTAATTGGGCTTAACCGGGTAATTAACAGCTAGGCCCAATGGGGAATTTCGGGATTAGGGTTATGAGGAGGCTGAAATCAGTTAGAGAACGATCTTATTTTCATTTTTCAGCCGCCACTTTCATTCTTGAACCCTAACAATGGCCGCCAACATCTAGAAACATCCCCAAATCACTTTCTAATCAAGGATTAAGCTTAGCAACATCAAATCAAGGAGAAATAGCACCAAATCAGTATTAGAGCTGCTGTTTGACATCAGTATTCACCCAAATCAGCGAGGTTTCAGTTCTAAAATTTTTATTTGTGGCCAAGGTGAGTGATTAGCATTGTTTTGATACTAATTACAGTTAATTAAGGGTAATTGGTGAAGATTAGCGAATTTATACACTAATAAATTCTGGAAAAATATTTATAAATTCTTAAATAATGTTTTAGACCTCTGTTAGAAATTTAGTTTAATTTGATTAAGTTTTGCTAATCATGTCATTAGTTTTACTTAAACATGCTTAAGGGAAAATATGGGGTTTTGGCTATATTTGATCCGTTTAACATGTTATGGTTGATGTTTTGGTGTTTATGGTCACTTCTATTTGTTGCTATGACGGTATGACTTGTTTTGTGATTGATTAGTATAGTTAGATTGGTCGAAAACGTCGTCGAATGGCGTAAACAAGTCGTTGGAAAAAGCTGCAGAAAGTTGTGCAGGGCTTCGGATCGGGTTAGGGGCTTGGATCGGATAGGAGAGCTGGGCAAGGAATCCGAACCGAACGGAAGTCTGGCACAAAGGAAGTTTGGCAGGGAGGAAGGCCATTGCTTAGAGTTGGAGTTGGACAGAGGATCAGATCGGAGCTAGGGAGCGGATCGGAGCAGGCAAGCGGGCGGGATCGGATCGGAGTAGGCAAGCTGGAGCAGGAGGGACGAACCGAACCGAATGGAGCATGGCACCCGAACCGAACCGAATGGAGCGTGGTACCCGAACCAAACCGAATGAGGACAACCTAACCGAACCGAGGCTGGAGCACTTGAACACGTCCGAACCGAACCGAATGGCCAGGAAGTGGAGTGAGCCGAACCGAACTAGGGAAGAACAACCGAACCGTATATGTGTTATTACTACTACGCGACGACTCTTTTGAATACCAACTCCAATTCGACCAAAACCCGAGATGCAAAGGAAGTCCAAATAGGAAGTAGAACTCTGGATCCAGTTGGGAACCAACGAGTCGACTTCATGAGTTGGGCTTTACTGCGGGACGTGTGCCAAGGGGCTGTCGATGTCTATGACTTTGGATCACTATGTATGGGAGGTACGTGGACAGATTCAGGGTCACAGTGGCCTAGGTATGACTAAAGAGCTAATAGACCAATGAAGGGGGTCATTTGTAAAGATTTGGTTGTGACTCCATGTGGCAAGCTTGGTAGTAGCAGTAGTTGTACAAGTCGAACTCCGTCACTACTTCGATGGGTCTAGTGATTGACAGTGGTGGACATCGTATGCTTTACGCACTGAGTGAGAGATGTGAGGATGGTTGCTATGCTTGATTTGTTTGCCATCATTATGACATGCACACCCCACCCCCGTATTCTTTACACTATTCGTTATGGCACCTTAGAGTATTGTACGGTATGTAGTGCTAATTCTTTGGCTGCAGGTCCAGGTTCAGGTATGGTTTAGTATACCTGTTATTGTTCTGCTTAGCTGCTTATCGCTCATACCAGACTTTTTGTCTGACCCAGAGTTTTATGTCTCTTCTTATTACTCTGGGTGCTCTCACGAGCAGACTAGAGACAGGTTAGCTGGGTGTGCACGAGTAGCTGATTCGGAGACGAGCAGGAGGCTTCCACGTATGATACATATAGTATTCTCCCTGTGTTGTTGAAGATCACTGCTTGGGCATTAGTAGTGCATCTTCTACTTTAGCTTTCTTTTGTTTTAGAGACAATAAATTTGGAAAGTTGTAATAAGCTGTATTTGGATTTCCGCTGCTATGTTGGTTTAGTTTTCAGCTTATGCACTGTCTCGCCTGTTTTATGTCAAGATTATGTTATTATTATATTTTGTTCTATGCGCTGTGAGACATTCTACAGGTTCCTTGTTAGTTCATCCTCTTCTTTCCTTTCTTTGGCGACCGTTCCGTGCTAGTCGGGCATGTGTACAGCGCACCTTCGGAGGAAATGCAGGCTGGTGCGGGGCAGGGCGTCACATTTGGCATCAGAGCTCTAGGTTGCGTAGTTAACCTAGGCAAGTTACCAGGGAGAGATAGTATACGTATATGAGGGCACGTATTTGTGATTATTTTGATTTTTAAAAGCTATATATATATATACACTATTAGCATAGCTACGGATGAAGTCGCACTGCACTAGCACCACTATGGAGATGGTTAATCGTTTTTTCTTTACAGATTGAACGATGCGCCGATACGCAAGAGGTGCCGGTAGGGGAGCCAATAATGGGAATGCTGCTGACATGAGGACGATGTTTATTGACCTCATGAGGGAGATGCTTAGGGATGTGCAGAGGGCAGCTCCCAATGGTGGTAATGGTGGTGGTCCAATAGTGCAGGCGCCTAAGGCCGATTTCGCCAAGCTGAATAAGAATTATACTAGTCTTGGTGGGAAGCCGTTCCACGAAACGAAATCGGCCACGGATGTTCAGGATTGGCTGGATAGCTACAAACGTATCTTCAAAGACTTGGGTATCGAGGATGCGATGAAGAGAAGGCTAGCATCCCGTCAGCTGCAAGGACGGACAATGAATTGGTGGAATGTTATAAAGGCACCTACTCCCGAGGATTAGATTACTTAGGAGCAGTTTAAGGTTCGCTTTAGCGAGAAGTTCATCCCAGCTGCCCAGTAGTCAGTGTTGTTTAAGAGATTCTTGGAACTAAAGCAGAATGGCAGAGCTGTCTCGGAGTATATTGCTGAATTCGACACTTTGTCGAAGTATGGGTTATCTCTTATTGATACTGCCGAGAAGAAGAACGAGAAGTTCATAACTGGTTTGGATCAGTACTTGGGGGAAAGGCTTATTAACCACATCGATGAGACGTTTGAATCGATTGTGGGGAAAGCATTGGGGTCAGAGAGCCTTTACCCTAAGCCGAAAACTGAGGTTGCATCTGCAGAGGAGCCAAAACCACAAGCAAGTGGTAGAGGTAAGAGTGGTTCTTAGAATAAGAGGAAGCAGAACCAGACTAAGGATGGTCAGAAGAAAAAGAATAAGAAAGATGTTGAGTGCTTCAGCTGTGGTAAGAAGGGCTATTATGCTAGTAATTGTCGGGCCAAGCCAGCAGATAGGAAGTGCTTCAACAGTGGCCAAGTGGGACATCACAAGGACAAGTGTCCGCAACCCCCTAAAGAAAAGCAGATTGTGAAAGCATATGCCCTTAATGCTGTTCCTTCTTCGTCGAATGCCCCACCTGAGGCGGAGAAGGGAAAGAATGTTGTCATTCAAGGTATTCTTTCTGTTTATGATGTTCCTGTTAGAGTTTTGTTTGATACCGGAGCTTCCAGTTCTTTCAAATCTAGTGACCTGGTAGATAGGTTGGGATTGGAGCCCGAGATTGTCGATAGACCTTTAGTAGTGACGAACCCGATTGGTGGTTCGATTAGCCTTAGCACGATTTGTCGTAATGTGGTCTTATCGAGTCATGGATGCATGTTTGTTTGTGATTGCTTTGTTTTGGGCTTTACTGGGTTTGGCATTATTTTGGGAGTCGATTGGCTCCAAAGATACGGGGTGGTGGTAGACTGTGAGGGCTTTTTGGTGATAGCTAGAGCGGATGATGGGCGGAGGGTAGTGTTTGGTGGTCTACCCGGTGATGGGGTAATGGCTAGTTTTCTAAATTCTCTCGACATCCCGCATAGTGAATTGTCAGGGTTGCCTGTGGTTGTCCAGTATCCGGACGTCTTCGAGGAAGTGACCGGGCTTCCACCACACCGAGAGATTGAGTTCCGTATTGATTTGGTGAAAGATGCCAGACCTATAGTGATGCCACTTCGTCGTATGGCACCAAGGGAGCAACGAGAGCTCGGGGTGCAAGTCAGCGATCTTTTGAAGAAGGGATTTATCAGAAGGAGTGTTTCTGAATGGGGAGCACCAGTTGTGTTTGCTACCAAGGCGGATGGTTCCCTTCGTTTGTGTGTAGACTACCGCGAGTTGAATAAAGTGACGAGGAAGAATAATTATCCTCTACCGCGGATAGATGATTTATTTGATCAGTTGAGTGGCGCGAGAGTATTTTCTCAGTTAGATCTCGCGACAGGTTTCCATCAGCTTAGAGTGGAAGCTGAGAGTATAGCTAAAACGGCATTTCGGGCGCCGTCTGGATTTTATGAGTGGTTGGTCATGCCATTCGGGCTGACCAATGCCCCAGCATATTTTGTGGATCTTATGAATAGGGTATTCAGAGACCAGTTGAATAAGTTTGTCCTTGTGTTCGTGGATGATATTTTGGTCTACTCGAGGAAAGAGGAAGAACACAAGGAACATTTGAGGATAGTGATGGAGGTGTTGAGAAAACACCAATTGAAAGCGAAGTTTTCTAAGTGTCACTTCTGGAGGAGGGAAGTGAGATTCTTGGGCCATGTTGTTTCAGAGAATGGTATTGCCGTGGATCCTGCGAAGGTGGCTACGGTACAAGATTGGTCTACGCCCAAGAATGCAACGGACATAAGAAGTTTCTTGGGATTAGCTGGATATTATCGTAAGTTTATCCAAGGCTTCTCCAAGATAGCAACACCGTTGACTCAGTTGACCAAGAAGAATCAAGCTTTTGTCTGGGACGAAAGGTGCGAGAATGCATTCAAGAGTCTAAAGGACAAGTTGACATGTGCACCAGTGTTATTCATTCCTAAGGGGAATGAAGAGATGACGGTATATACGGATGCATGTGGCACAGGGCTAGGTGCTGTATTGATGCAAGGAGGTAGGGTTGTAGCTTATGCAAGTCGGCAATTGAAACCGCATGAGAGAAGATACCCTACCCATGATTTGGAATTGGCAGCAATCGTGTTTGCACTGAAGATGTGGAGACATTATCTCTTGGGAGAAGGATTCGAGTTGTTTACCGATCATAAATCGTTAAAGTATCTCTTCTCTCAGAAAGATCTAAATCTCCGACAGCAAAGGTGGTTAGAATTCTTAGCTTCCTATGATTTCGACATCGTATATACACCGGGAAAGGGAAATGCGGTGGCTGATGCATTAAGTAGGAGACATGCCAGTTTAGGGGCTATGTTTCTAGAATGGAAGCAACTGGGGTACATCGCTGGGTATGATTTCAGGCCAAAGTGCGAATTGGATCCAGAAATGTTAGCAAGTTTGACGATCAGACCCACTTTGATTGAGAGGATTGGTTCCAGCCAGAGGAACGATCCTAACCTATTGGAAATCATCTCAAAGTTAAAGATGGGAATCGACGGAGAGATGAACAAGTATGGACTTGATCGAGATGGATGGCTTAGAAAGAATGCAAGACTAGTTGTACCCAATGTCAATGGATTGAGGGATGAAGTGCTTAGAGAATGTCATCACTCAAAACTGACTATACACCCTGGTGGTAACAAGATGTACCGAGACATGAAGCAGACCTACTACTGGGAAGGGATGAAAAGAGACATTGGGAAGTTTATATCCAAATGCATGAACTGCCAGCTAGTTAAAGCTGAGCAAAAGAAGCCTAGTGGTTTGCTACAACCATTAGAAATTCCAGAATGGAAATGGGAACAAGTGTCAATGGATTTCATTGATTGGTTACCAAGGACTAGATCGGGCCATGATAGCATTTGGGTTATTGTGGACCGATTGACCAAAAGTGCAAGATTTATACCCATCAAGTCGAATAGGACGACAGCTAAGTTAGCAGAACTATATATAAAGTGGGTAGTGAGATTTCATGGAATACCCAAGGGCATTGTGAGTGACCGAGATCCGTTGTTCACTAGTGGATTTTGGAAGAGCTTACAAGAGGCGTTAGGATCAGAATTACATCTCAGTACCGCGTATCATCCTCAAACCGACGGTCAAACAGAGAGGGTGAATCGAGTATTGGAAGACCTCTTGAGATCCTGTGTATTGGATTTTGGTGGATCATGGGATGACCATTTGCATCTAGTAGAGTTTGCATATAATAATAGTTATCAATCCAGTATCGGTATGGCTCCGTTTGAAGCTTTGTACGGAAGACCGTGCAACTCACCGTCATGTTGGGTAGAAACTGGCGAGAAGTTTGTGCTTGGACACGATATGATAAGAGAAACTTCAGCTAAGATTAAGATTATCCAACAGCGAATGAAGGCTGCCCAAGATAGGCAGAAGAGTTATGCTGACAGGAGGAGAAGAGAATTAAAGTTCTCCATTGGCGACTTGGTGTTTGTCAAGATTTCTCCGTTGAAGAGCGTAATACAATTTGGCAGGAGAGGCAAGTTAGCACCAAGATTTGTTGGTCCATTCCTCGTTCTTGAGCAAATTGGGAATTTGGCGTACAAAGTTGAATTACCAGAGAAGATGGCAGGAGTTCACAACGTATTTCATGTTTCCCAGTTAAGAAAGTTTGTACACGACCCAGATGTGACTATTTCACCTGATCAGTTGGATGATATCGAAGTTGAACCCGAGGCGGTTGGGAACCGCAGGCCTATGCGTATCGTTGGGAACGATACGAAGCAGCTTCGAAGGAAGACGGTGAAATTAGTCAAGGTTCAGTGGGTCGAGAATGAAAATGACTGTACTTGGGAGACAGAGGAGAGCATTAGGAAGACGTATCCAAAACTCTTCGCCTGGTAAGATTTCAGTTTCGATTAGTCTTTCCGCATGCTAGGATAGGCTTGTTTTGTTTGTTTTGCATGTTTGATTGTTGTTTGTGGCTGGTAGGCATGCGGGATCCTTTATATGTTTTGGGTTAAGGAATTTCGGGGACGAAATTTCTTAAGGGGGAGAATGTAACGACCCGCATTCTACGCATCGCAGGATCGTAGAATATTTATTTATTTCACATACGAAGTCGTATGATCATGTAACTTTGGGAGATGACTATTGGAGTCATTTCCCATGTTCATGATTTTTGCCGATTTTTAAATGACCATTTTACCCCTAGCCGATACTGTTTTGGCCATAACTTTTGATTGGAAAGGAGTTTTGACCTGAAACCACTTCCATTGGCTCCGGATGATGGTTTACAGAGTGGTCACATTAGCCAAATGGACTTACCGTTTGGGAGATATGGCTGAAACAAGTTTTAGATGGTGAAAAACAGCTTAATTGGGCTTAACCGGGTAATTAACAGCTAGGCCCAATGGGGAATTTCGGGATTAGGGTTATGAGGAGGCTGAAATCAGTTAGAGAACGATCTTATTTTCATTTTTCAGCCGCCACTTTCATTCTCGAACCCTAACAATGGCCGCCAACATCTAGAAACATCCCCAAATCACTTTCTAATCAAGGATTAAGCTTATCAACATCAAATCAAGGAGAAATAGCACCAAATCAGTATTAAATCTGCTGTTAGACATCAGTATTTACCCAAATCAGCGAGGTTTCAGTTCTAATTTTTTTATTTGTGGCCAAGGTGAGTGATTAGCATTGTTTTGACACTAATTACAGTTAACTAAGGGTAATTAGTGAAGATTAGCGAATTTATACACTAATAAATTCTGGAAAAATATTTATAAATTCTTAAATAATGTTTTAGACCTCTGTTAGAAATTTAGTTTAATTTGATTAAGTTTTGCTAATCATGTCATTAGTTTTACTTAAACATGCTTAAGGGAAAATATGGGGTTTTGGCTATATTTGATCCGTTTTACATGTTATGGTTGATGTTTTAGTGTTTATGGTCACTTCTATTTGTTGCTATGACTGTATGACTTGTTTTGTGATTGATTAGTATAGTTAGATTGGTCGGAAACGTCATCGAATGGCGTAAACAAGTCGCTGGAAAAAGCTGCAGAAAGTTGTGCACGGTTTCGGATCGGATCGGGTTAGGGCCTCGGATCGGATATGAGAGCTGGGCAAGGAATCCGGACCGAACGGAAGTTTGGCACAAAGGAAGTTTGGCAGGGAGGAAGGCCATTGCTTAGAGTTGGAGTTGGACAGAGGATCGGATCGGAGCTAGGGAGCGGATCGGATCGGAGCAGGCAAGCGAGCGAGATCGGATCGGCGCAGGCAAGCTGGAGCAGGAGGGACGAACCAAACCGAATGGAGCATGGCACCCGAACCGAATGGAGCATGGTACCCGAACCGAATCGGATGAGGACAACCTAACCGAACCGAGGCTGGAGCACTTGAACACGTCCGAACCGAACCGAATGGCCAGGAAGTGAAGTGAGCCGAACCGAACTAGGGAAGAACAACCGAACCGTACATGTGTTATTACTACTACGCGTCGACTCTTTTGAAGACCAACTCCAATTCGACCAAAACCCGAGATGCAAAGGAAGTCCAAATAGGAAGTAGAACTCAGGATCCAGTTGGGAACCAACGAGTCGACTTCATGAGTTGGGTTTTACTGCGGGACGTGTGCCAAGGGGCTGTCGATGTCTATGACTTTGGATCACTATGTATGGGAGGTACATGGATGGATTCAGGGCCACAGTGGCCTAGGTACGACTAAAGAGCTAATAGACCAATGAAGTGGGGTCATTTGTAAAGATTTGGTCGTGACTCCATGTGGCAAGCTTAGTAGTAGCAGTAGTTGTACAAGTCGAACTCCGTCACAACTTCGATGGGTCTAGTGATTGACAGTGGTGGACATCGTATGCTTTACGCACCGAGTGAGAGATGTGAGGACGGTTGCTATGCTTGATTTGTTTGCCATCATTATGACATGCACACCCCACCCCTGTATTCTTTACACTATTCGTTATGGCACCTTAGAGTATTGTACGGTATGTAGTGCTAACTCTTTGGCTGCAGGTCCAGGTTCAGGTATGGTTTAGTATACCTGTTATTGTTCTGTTTAGCTGCTTATCGCTCATACCAGACATTTTGTCTGACCCAGAGTTTTATGTCTCCTCTTATTACTCTGGGTGCTCTCACGAGCAGACTAGAGACAGGTTAGCTGGGTATGCACGAGTAGCTGATTCGGAGACGAGCAGGAGGCTTCCACGTATGATACATATAGTATTCTCCCTGTGTTGTTGAAGATCACTGCTTGGGCATTAGTAGTGCATCTTCTACTTTAGCTTTCTTTTGTTTTAGAGACAGTGAATTTGGAAAGTTGTAATAAGCTGTATTTGGATTTCCGCTGCTATGTTGGTTTAGTTTTCAGCTTATGCACTGTCTCGCCTGTTTTATGTCAAGATTATGTTATTATTATATTTTGTTCCATGCGCTGTGAGACATTCTACAAGTTCCTTGTTAGTTCATCCTCTTCTTTCCTTTCTTTGGCGACCGTTCCGTGCTAGTCGGGCATGTGTACAGCGCACCTTCGGAGGAAATGCAGGCTGGTGCGGGGCGGGGCGTCACATTATGATAAGAGTTCAACGTAATATGAGAAACTAAAGACATTGATCTTAAAATTAGTTATATTTCAACTTTAGCTTCAGACCAGTCATTTTCAAAGTAACTTTTTTTAACCAATAAAACAATCTCTGGTCATAATCTCTTTTGATTTTACACCATTACTTCTTTGCAACCATCAGTCTATAAACAAACAACTTCGATAAACCAAAAACACAAACTATATTTCAAAACAAAGGGTACAAACACAAACGACTCAAAATTTCTTCAAATAACTCAACTCCTCAGTCAACATAACTTTTTCAATGGATAGCTCGGCAGAAACTCCTCACCTTCCTACACCAACTCCTCGAAATGAGCCTACGCATAGATGGGGAGATTACCATACAGGACTTATACCAAACTCAAACAAAGCAAAACGTGCTCTTTTTACTTCTCCAGACACGAAAAGAAAAATTCAAACGTCTGAATTTTGGAAACAGGCGTCTGAATCGGTTCTGACGACTTTTTTAAAAAGGCACATACCTTTGACACCAACCATCATTTCTTCTAACCCATTCAATTTTTATCTTTCTCTTTTAGCTTCTATAAAATCCTAGCCCCCAAAATTACCATTCCACTTCAAAAACAATTCCAATTTTTACCAACAAATCCTCATGACTAGCCAACCAAAAAGGTTTAGACTTTAAGAATCAGAACAACCCTTTGACGAACTCATTCAACGATGCCTTTGGGATGACACCGCCAAAGAGAGGTACAAAGCCATGAAGATTGCCAAGTTTTTTTAAGGTGCTTTCATCAAATTCAATGCTTTCTCTAATTATTGCCTTCTTCACTTTGTTAGACACTTTAATTTTGAGTCTTTAGTGGATTATAATACCGACAATGTCAAAATCTATCCCTTGCTTGTGAAATTGTTCTTAGCAAATTTGAACTTAGACAACACACGACCTCAGAACACTACAGATTTTGTTTGGTTTATGGTATGAGGCGAGCGTATCCTTCTCCCAATTCAAAGATTAGGTCAAATTGTAAAGTGTTCTTGGCAAGGAACTGATATTGATACTTTATAGATTGATATGAGTGTGAGAGATGAAAGAGAAATGAAATATCACACAAGTTTATTTCCGACAATTTACTTAACATGGAAAATCTTACTTCTACCCATCTCCGACCACAAGCATGCTTATTGAATCGTATCTTGGTCTGAACAATTCAACCACGTAAAGGAAGTTACGAGAAAGTTTATAAACGTGATTTTCAAGCATTATATGCCTTGTATTCTAACAAACAAATAAATTGGGCAAAGATTATTCTTGATGAATGGATGGATATCACATACAAACCGAAATATAAGACCCTTCACTACGGTGCCTATATCCCTCGAATTCTCCTTGATTCTCAAGTCCGAATGCCCGATACTCCTTCTCTAAGTGTCAAAGAAATTGGGCAAAAAGCATTAAAGCTTATGGATATTTACCCAAACCCTTCAACTTGGGAATACATGACTTTTGGGACTTGGATCGAACATGTAGCATCATAACCGGAAACAATTATAGCCGATTCCTCTCATCGTCGTCGTCAAAGGGAAGAAGAAGAAGAAGAAGGCATTCACATTGTCTCTTCCAATCATCCATCCAAACAAGCCTTAGTCATGCTCTCTCGCAATCAATCTAAAATGCACACGGATCTCAAGCATTTTGTGCATGGAACTAACAAGAAATTCGACTCAATCAAAGGTTTCTTAAACATGATTTGGGAAAAACTTGCTTGTACTGGCTCTTAAAAATCTCAAGCTTTTGATCCGGCTCCTTTTCAGTGTTCATCTAGCTCTGCAGAAGAAGTTCCTAATTCTAGCTCCGACCATAGTAATCCCAAAGGGGGAGATACTAGTGCGGGTCCAAGCATGACGTCTTCGGAAAGTTGGTAAGAAATTTCTGATGGTATGGTACTTAATGAAATATTTTTCTTTAAAACTCTTACTTAATTATGGTTTATAATATTCTTTTGGCACTTTGATCTATCTTAAAGCACAAAACTCTACTATGTGCTTATTATGTTATGTCTGAGTATTGTGCTTATCTATGTTATGTCTGTGATTATGTAGTGTTGTGATTGTGTGTTATGAATATATGTTTTTAAACTTTTACATAAGTATCTCCCTTTTGTCAATGACAAAGGGGGAGAAACATATGATAATATATGCATATCGACAGGGGGAGATACATATATAGTTGTCATTATCAAAAAGGGAGAGAATGTTGGATCTTGCTGTATAGCGTTTTGATTATGACAACTATACATGTACGCATATACATACATACATACATATATATATATATATCAACTAACTCTGTTTTGCAGGAAGATGATTCGACAACAGATTCAAGAACTTAGGTTGAAAATTATATGTGTTGGGAGTCTATGAGTCTTAGATTAAATTGTTAAAATCTTCCTTGATGATACACACACATTTTATATATATTTAGATTTCAAATGACATTCACAAAAACATAGGTCTTTTCTAGAAAACAGATGTCTGGAATTTTTTCATGAGACGTCTATTTGCTGAAATATACTTCAACTTCATACAATATTCATACGTCTGACCTAAATATTCCATTTGTCTGAATTACCCTCGAAATTACCTATTTCTTTGTTGTTTGCTTTTCAATTCAAAAACAAACTATAACGACCCGCCTTTTTTCTCGGTTTTCGCCGGTAATTAAACCAACTTAAACCATTCAGAAAGACGAATTGTTATGGGTACATACATATATTGAACAAAATAACAGAACTTTTCATTGCTCAAAACAATATTACATCAGAGTTACATGAATATCAGAGTTACAACGTAAACATATATACAGAGGAAGAAAGAAATTATACTCTCAGCGGAAGATCAAAATGATACAGCGGAAGCTTCAAACCCTAGCGTGGACTTCAACTTAGAAAGTGCTTTGAACCTCGCTCCAACGAATCATAACTGCAAAACTAAACTACTGGCTGCCCGTGTGAAAATTAATGGGCACCCAAAGTTTAGAAAGGAACAATAAACTCCAGGTCAGTCATGGGACTGGTGTGAGAACATAAAATAGTTGCTTTTAGAATTCATTTTAAGGTTGGGAAATTCACCGGACCACGCCGCTAATGCGGAATGGGTTTACTCCATGTAAATGCCCATGCATATAAATACGCGATGACTATTGAAAATGAAGCTATCATAAGCTCGTCCCATATCACACAATGCAAGCGCACACCAAATGGGCGAGTTTTATCTTATGATAACCAAAATGCCTTCATACGTGAAAATCCTCTTTTCGATACTATCATATAGTGTGGAAAACCATTTCGCAAATAAATGTATTAATCCTAGACGGCATAATACCCATAATATTATGTCATCATATATATATATATATATATATATACAACCCAAAATCGTATGGCTCGTATTGGAGATTTGAATTTCCAACTTGATGATTCCTGGCACGAAAGATCAATCGGAACACAAACGAAATGTAATCACGGGTTTTTCATCCAGACGCGGACACCAATACAAATCGCGAGGTAGATCAACGGTTATCGACCAGACACGGCCCCCCGAACATACCCTATTCCATAAGTCATAAGTGGTTTCCCACTGCTGCTGCGGTCATCATCAATTCATATATATATATATATATACACAACCTAACCGCCAGTTTCTCATCATCCGGGGTGTGAGGTTTGTCGATGTCACGTCATACACAAAGCGATGCTTCGATAAGCCTTTCTTTGATCATCACTAGCTCGTTTCATAACTCGGGTATGCCACATTGACAATTCATAACATATCACTGATTTAAATCAATGCATACCCTCTAAGTTCATATGACTTAGAGATAAGGATAATATATTGCCACCAATCCGATATACATTAATGGAAATCAATGCTATGCTGTCAATTTCAATGTCAGACACACCATCCATACAAGTCCATTCTGGGTCTGAACGGAACAAAATCCGAAAATTCTCCAAATACGTTCGGACTTTTTGCCACTCCGGTAATAGGGGCATCCCACTACTGTAGCTATTCAGTAAAGAAACCAATCAGCAAGCAGTCCGCTTGATTTAAAGAACCACGGTCTTCATTCATCAATTTCAAGTCTCGAATTTGCTTCATGCGTCGTATTACTACTTGGAATGAGTTTCGGACTAAAAATCCGATCCCGGTCTTTCCAAGTAATAAGCGTATTTTAAATCGATAGTCATGGATCATAGGGCCTTTCAATCTAGTCTCCTTCCAATCATTTCAATTCATTAAAAATGTCAAGGTTGGATTCGCCATAAATTCTTTCATCATTTTAACTTCTCTTTGAAATAAAAATAATCGATTTATACACCCTTATTCCAACAAACCCTTCAATCCTTATACTCAAAACAAAATCCTTTGATTCCTTAAGTCTTTAAGTTTATCGAATCTTTATTTAGATAGGAATTCCATTATCGATGACCCGAACAATATATATTCAAACATAAGTTTTGATAAAGTTAATTCGACATATATTCGACATAAATTCATGACTCAACAAGCACTATCAGAACCTTGGTGTGAATATTTTCTAGTGCTTCTGATAGTATTTGTTCAACCTTGGAATCACATATCGAATATCCGTCACAACTCCATCCAACTCATTTCCATTTTTTTTCCTAACTTTTAGAATTAGTAAATAATTCCACATTAAATTACTTAGAATATTTCCAAACCATTTAAAATCATTTAACCATTTTTAAATAATGGTTTACGATTTATAAGTTTCAAAAACCCATTTTTCTTTGGAAATGAGATAATAACATTTTGAACGTTACTAAAAGCGCTGCAGTAGCCATTTAATTCAAATCGATTTCAAATCAATTCAAAAATTCAAAAAAAAATTCATTTCTAATTACTTTAAGTTAATAAAGTAAGATTTCCATGAATTCTCTCTAAATTTAAAACTGGTTTTATTTGAAATTTCGTTACGGTTGCCGAACTGCACGAACATCGACTTTTCCCCCAAATTTGTTTTGAACACAACTTGAAATTCATATGCTAAAATTCAAAAAATTTCTCTTCTATTCAAAAATTGTTAATATTTGAAAATCAACGCTTCTTGTTTCAAGTCAAACCGATTTCAAATGGTCAAGTTATAATCGCTTGAAAGTTTAAATCGATATTTACGAACTGTCGCGTTGTAGTGCGTTATAATCGATTTAAATATTATTCCTTCAAATCCCTTTGAATTTAAATTTAAAATTTTAAAACAACTTAATTTCAAAACCGATTTTAAGTTAAATCAAAAAATCATTTTCAAATCATAATTTAAATTTAAGTAAGTTGTAAACCATCGGAATTCAAAACCCTTTTTAAATTTAAATTCAAATATAAACCTCACAAAAGGTCATTCGCGACATTTATTATTTTAAATTTCAATTGGGTTGTTAAGTTTTAAAACAACTTCACATTCAAATTTCAAATTATATTTGAATTAACCATCTCGCCCACCGGACCAGTTAGGGATAGTCAGGGAGAGCAGGAAACTGGATTTCCAAACCCAAGTCTAGACACCATCCTCTCTGTCATCCTAGAACGGTCTGGTATATAATATTATAAAATATTATATTTAAATTTCCAAATCTCTTTCAAATTTAATTTGACTTAAAAGAAATAATATTTTAATATTTGGAAATAAATCTTCATTTATATGGAAGGAGGATTCGAATCGATCGTCTATACGATTCCACAACCATGGTGTTGTATATGCATCATGAAAACAAAGTAAATCAACCATGCAGTCATATGATCATAAATTATAATCATCACTAAAACAAACAATTCAGTTGTGCATAAGTGTTACGGTCAATAACGCTTATCAGTGTTCGGTGTTTATCTAATTACATGCACAACCATTCACACAATAACATCCATATCCACACAATTCATTCATCCATCACAATTCATTATTTAATCACTACTAATTAAAATAAATGAATAAATTAATTGTTCTCACCTTAATTTCCTTTCAGTAAAACCTTCCCAAGCTGCTACTGTTTTTGTCTCTCTCTGCGCGTGCTTCCCTGTTCTTACGTTCTGTTCACTTTTTTTTTCCCGCTCTCTCTTCTTTGCTCACGTCTTTCCTCTTTTTTTTCTTTTTTTTCTTTTTACAAGAGGCCGACTGCTCTTAACTAAGGGAAAGAAGGCGGACACAATGTTTGGCCGAGGGGTACTTGAGCAGGATGAGGAAAGTTGGTTAGTGGACTGAACAAGGCGGAAGTTAGAGGAGGCCAACGGTGGAAGCCATGCAAGCTTCTCACATTTGCATTTTCTTCCTTTTTTTTTAAATTAAACTTTAAATCTGAAAAGAAATACACAAAAGTTGGACTTGGCGAAAGTATGGTATCGGTCAGCATGGCTCGCGTGTGAACAGTCCCTTTCTTTATTGCGTTTTTTTTTTGAGTGAAGGGCGGAACAGAAGGAAGTGCTGGAGATGGAAAACGTGAGGGAAGAGTACGGTGGAAGATGAAGCGTGAGTGGGGAGAGGGAAGGAAGCACGTACATGAGGAAGAGGAGCGGTGCTGTACGCATGCAAGGACATCCCTTTCTTTTTCATAGCAATGGCGGAACATAGAAGATGAAGTTGTGGCGGTTTATAGTGGGAAGAAGGAGATTTGTTGTCTTGCAGTCCGCGGTAATAAACAAAATAGGTGGACGCAAACAAAAGATGGAAAACACGTTTACCCAAGAATTTAAGTGACAAATGGCCATACAAGTTGTATTTGTTTACCACGTATAACTTGTTTTAAAACTCTCTTTTTGTATAAGTGAATGGGTATGCATGTATAAAACGTGTAGAAAAGATCCCAAACAAATAATACAATTTTTGTTCACCATGTCCGTATCATATAGCACCTTACTCAAAATAAATAAATAAACGTTGGTACAATACAAAATTTTCAATACACTTGTCAAACTACACCACATTTGCATGCCACGTTTTCTTGCTTGCCAGATTTTAGAAGCCATACTTTGAGTGTCTTTGAAATTTGTTCACCAATTTTTTTCCTTTTCAATTTCTTTCATTTCTAATTATCTACAACCATCAACACCAAACTAACAATATAATTGTGTATAATAATGTGTCACGATCCCAAAACAGTAATAAAACAGACCGGTTGATTAGTTTTTTTTAAAGTGTCAAAAAGGACCACAGTTACCCTAAAATACGTTAGAAAAATATATGCTTATTTTCCAAAATAAAAATTACAGAAAAGTTCTATAAAATATTTTAAGGCTACGCAAACTGAAACTGAACAAAAATTTTAAACGAATATTTAATTATAATTTAATTTCAGATTCTGATCGATTCTAGCAACTGAACTAGAACTTATTTTGATGATTCGATTAACGACGAAACATTTTCTCCAAACAAACATTGTTGTAACAAATTCCACAATAAAATTTTAATTTTCCATCATTTAAATATTATTATCGCCTTAAAGACTGATTCAACAATCATTTAAACCTTCCAACTTTTATTTAAAATTCATATCAAATTCAAATTTGTTCTTCAAAAATTTTCGATCGTTACATTCTCCCCCACTTAAGGCTTTTCGTCCTCGAAAAGGAGA
Source organism: Allium sativum (assembly GCA_030737875.1). Taxonomy (NCBI): domain Eukaryota; kingdom Viridiplantae; phylum Streptophyta; class Magnoliopsida; order Asparagales; family Amaryllidaceae; genus Allium; species Allium sativum. The sequence goes on from CM060910.1 coordinate 337,766,804, forward strand.
GCTCATGAAATTATACATAAGCAAAATAAATCTTATATATAAATTTGTTAAACTTACAAATTCTTATATTAAGTCTAAATTTATCAACGCAACTTATAAGAAAATTTTCATATGATTAAACTTGCCAAAACCTTTATATGAAAGCATATTAAACAAAACTCAAATTGTTATATTAGGAAGGTATAAATTTGGAAGGGTTAATTAAAGGAGTTCGAGTTTATATTATGATTACATGTCGTCATTTGCAACGCATTTTGAAAATCTCAAAATGATTTCTCCGACTTAGAATCCCATTTTCAACACAAACCATTGAAATATTATATATTTCTTCCATATACATAAGTTACTTCGGGATTTTCAAAACCAAATTTACTTTCAAAGTTTCAACATACCTTAATCAAATCTATATGTTATTTGTTCGAGAAATTCATCCTCATGACAGGGCCACTGAGTACCAGCCATCATACAAAATCAAATACCTCATCACAACCCAGTTTTAGTCACGGTTACTCGAACAAACCAAATCATTTCATATCCCGAAGTTGTAAATCATTTTGCGACAATAATTTACAAATACTTGTCATTTTCGAAACATTTCAAAATATCGGGATTCCAGTCGTCGAAATTTCTTTTATAAACTATTCATCATATCTAAACTAGTTGGAAACCAAATTCGTCCAATTGAAAATAAAATTTTCAACTTTCAAGAATGCAATTTATGTTTCATATTTCGAAATCCATGATCATATTTAAACCATTCGAATCTTTCAAATCTAATTCCATACGAATTCAAGCCTTTCTAGTTTTTGAAGTTTTCGAAAAATCATTTACACTTCCTTCATTTCAAATATCTTCGTATATCACAAGATAGAATATTTCAAGATCCATAAGTCGAAATCTCAGAAATCTCTTTACGATTCAAATAGTTGCACTTTTTTTTTTCTTTTCAAACATAACTCATTTTAACCATACTATAGGGCTTTATTCATTCTTATTCAAATATACCATCACGCTTTCGCTGCGCACTCTAATTTAGTACGTGCATGTTTCAAACCATCATTATTCAAACATTAGAAATAAGTTTCGATATTTGGAACCAAATCCTTACAGTTTATCTTTCAAAATCCATTTTCCTTGCATAATTAAATTATATATTTTAAACACTTCCAAATTTTTATGCAAACTTATTTGTTTAAATTCCGTTAACATAATGTCTTGGATAAATCAAAGTTATTTAGTTGAGATCGATCTTGGTTTCATTCGAAAACTGACACAAAAGGGTATACATACATGGGTCAAGTCAAATTCCATCGTATTCAAAACAAAAGCTTAATATCAATTGAGCATCAAAAGGTATAATGGCCTAAATCAAAACACGCCTAAATCAAAAGATGAACTACTCAAGATCAAATAAGTTTGGTCCAAATTCTCAAATAGGATCAAGACAAGAAAGTCAAGTGCACCCAAGGATACGAGTATAGGCAGTTCAAAAGTACGATGATTTGAGTCAAGGTATTCGACCAAGCTTAAGAAAAAGGGGATGAGCGACGCTACTCAACTGTTCGAATTAAACAATGGAACAAACTTAGGCCAAGATAGGGAAGTTGAGCACACCCAAGGATACAATCATAAGTAGTTTATTCTTAGGATACTCGTTTTTCCATTAACCATCTCTTGGATAAATCTTACTTCAAATTTTGTTTTTCTTTGCATCCTAAGCGGTTACTCTTCGAATACTTTCTATTTGGATTGCACATAAAGTTCCAATTGAGGAAAAATGGTTTCTTCCCCCCACTTAGATATTTTTTACAAATTTTAAATCATCCTTTTTAACCAAATTCTTAACTCAAGTCCAAATTACCTTCAATTTCTTAAAGGGAGTTTGATAGCCGAAATATACTTCCGAGAAAAAAATAATAATAATAATAATAATAATAGCTTAACTTGCATTTTATCATTTACAATTCCTGCTAGTTATAGGTTTGAGTCTATTACTTCTTTAACATTCATCGAGAAATATGATATCTTCCTTAATTACACTAAAAGGTTCATACTCAAACATTTGTTATAACTTGATCAATTAACTTTTTGTTAAAACTGAGTGATGTTCAACATATATGGTTTACAAATAAGCTTACTTACGTGTACTTTCAAGATTCATTTTCCAATTATTATTTTTAATGAATTTTACTCCTAAACAAACCTCTTTTCCGGCTATCAATAGGAGACTTATGACTTATTACCTGGGTTAAATATGTTTTTAGCTTATCTACCATATATTAGATTCTTTTAATATTTTCAATTATATTGAAATCTTTTAAGTATTTCTCGACGTCCTAACCGGAATTATATAGTCATCCCACTTTCGAAACTCGTAAATAAGTACCGATGATGATGCATCAATCATCAGAATCATCCCCGAGCGACTAGAGTGTGACTCTATATCAATCTAGTATATATTGGACTTCATATATACGTTGATCAGACGTATATTCAAAATCTTTACATACTCGATAGTCCAATCGTGATGTCGAATAAAAATACTCGAAAATTCTTATTATTAAAAGTTATTTTTCAATATGATTTTCAAATAGTTTACATAATTCAAAAATAATTTTCTTTCAAATTACGCTTTCTCAACGAAATATTCCAAAATCTTATTCTAGGGTATTCCTGACCCTATCTCTAATGAGACGTTATAACTCTGATGTGTCCTATCTTTTGTTCAAAATATGTCGTACCCCATAGCTTTGTATAAACCAAAGCTCTGATACCAACTATAACGACCCGCCTTTTTGCTCGGTTCTCGCCGGTAATTAATCCAACTTAAACCATTCAGAAAGACGAATTGTTATGGTTACATACATATATTGAACAAAATAACAGAAATTTTCATTGCTTAAAACAATATTACATCAGAGTTACATGAATATCAGAGTTACAACGTAAACATATACAGCGGAAGAAAGAAATTATACTCTCAGCGGAAGATCAAAATGATACAGCGGAAGCTTCAAACCCTAGCGTGGACTTCAACTTAGAAAGTGCTTTGAACCTCGCCCCAACGAATCATAACTACAAAACTAAACTACTGGCTGCCCGTGTGAAAATTAATGGGCACCCAAAGTTTAGAAATGAACAATAAACTCCAGGTCAGTCATGGGACTGGTGTGAGAACATAAAATAGTTGCTTTTAGGATTCATTTTAAGGTTGGGAAATTCACCGGACCAAACCGCTAATGCGGAATGGGTTTACTCCATGTAAATGCTCGTGCATATAAATACGCGATGGCTATTGAAAATGAAGCTATCATAAGCTCGTCCCATATCACACAATGCAAGCGCACACCAAATGGGCGAGTTTTATCTTATGATAACCAAAATGCCTTCATACATGAAAATCCTCTTTTCAATACTATCATATAGTGTGGAAAACCATTTCGCAAATAAATGTATTAATCCTAGACGGCATAATACCCATAATATTATGTCGTCATATATATATATATACAACCCAAAATCGTATGGCTCGTATTGGAGATTTGGATTTCCAACTTGATGATTCCTGGCACGAAAGATCAATCGGAACACAAACGAAATGTAATCACGGTTTTTTCATCCAGACGCGGACACCAATACAAATCGCGAGGTAGATCAACGGTTTTCGACCAGACACGGCCCCCCGAACATACCCTATTCCATAAGTCATAAGTGGTTTCCAACTGCTGCAGCGGTTATCATCAATTCATATATATATATATATATATATATACAACCTAACCGCCAGTTTCTCATCATCCGGGGTGTGAGGTTTGTCGATGTCACGTCATACACAAAGCGATACTTCGATAAGCCATTCTTTGATCATCACTAGCTCGTTTCATAACTCGGGTATGCCACATTGACAATTCATGACATATCACTTATTTAAATTAATGCATACCCTCTAAGTTCATATGACTTAGAGATAAGGATAATATATTGCCACTAATCCGATATACATTAACGGAAATCAGTGCTATGCGGTCAATTTCAATGTCAGACACACCATCCATACAAGTCCATTCTGGGTCTGAACGAAACAAAATCCGAAAATTCTCCAAATACGTTCGGACTTTCTGCCACTCCGGTAATAGGGGCATCCCACTACTGTAGCTATTCAGTAAAGAAACCAATCAGCAGGCAGTCCGCTCGATTTAAAGAACCACGGTGTTCATTCATCAATTTTAAGTCTTGAATTTGCTTCATGCGTCGTATTACTACTTGGAATGAGTTTCGGACTAAAAATCTGATCCCGGTCTTTCCAAGTAATAAGCGTATTTTAAATCGATAGTCATGGATCATAGGGTCTTTCAATCCAGTCTCCTTCCAATCATTTCAATTCGTTTAAAATGTCAAGGTTGGATTCGCCATAAATTCTTTCATCATTTTAACTTCTCTTTGAAATAAAAATATTCGATTTATACACCCTTATTCCAACAAACCCTTCAATCCTTATACTCTAAACAAAATCCTTTGATTCCTTAAGTCTTTAAGTTTATCGAATCTTTATTTTGATAGGAATTCCATTAGCGATAATCCGAACAATATATATTCAAACATAAGTTTTGATAAAGTTAATTCGACTTATATTCGACATAAATTCACGACTCAACAAGCACTATCAGAACCTTGGTGTGAATATTTTCTAGTGCTTCTGATAGTATTTGTTCAACCTTGGAATCACATATCGAATATCCGTCACAACTCCATCCAACTCATTTCCATTTTTTTTTCTAACTTTTAGAATTAGTAAATAATTCCACATTAAATTACTTAGAATCTTTCCAAACCATTTAAAATCCTTTAACCATTTTTAAATAATGGTTTACGATTTATAAGTTTCAAAAACCCATTTTTCTTTGGAAATGAGATAATAACGTTTTGAACGTTACTAAAAGTGTTGTAGTAGCCATTTAATTGAAATCGATTTCAAATCAATTCAAAAATTCAAAAAAAATTCATTTCTAATTACTTTAAGTTAATAAAGTAAGATTTCCATGAATTCTCTCTAAATTTAAAACTGGTTTTATTTGAAATTTCGTTATGGTTGCCGAACTGCACGAACAGCGACTTTTCCCCCAAATTTGTTTTGAACACAACTTGAAATTCACATGCTGAAATTCTAAAAAATCTCTCTTCTATTCAAAAATTGTTAATATTTGAAAATCAACGCTTCTTGTTTCAAGTCAAACCGATTTCAAATGGTCAAGTTATAATCGCTTGAAAGTTTAAATCGATATTTACGAACTGTCGCGTTGTAGTGCGTTATAATCGATTTAGATATTATTCCTTCAAATCCCTTTGAATTTAAATTTAAAATTTTAAAACAACTTAATTTCAAAACCGATTTTAAGTTAAATCGAAAAATCATTTTCAAATCTTAATTTAAATTTAAGTAAGTTGTAAACCATCGGAATTCAAAACCCTTTTTAAATTTAAATTCAAATATAAACCTCACAAAAGGTCATTCGCGACATTTATTATTTTAAATTTCAATTGGGTTTTTAAGTTTTAAAACAACTTCACATTCAAATTTCAAATTATATTTGAATTAACCATCTCGCCCACCGGACCAGTTAGGGATAGCCAGGGAGAGCAGGAAACTGGATTTCCAAACCCAAGCCTAGACACCATCCTCTCTGTCATCCTAGAACGGTCTGGTATATAATATTATAAAATATTATATTTAAATTTCCAAATCTCTTTCAAATTTAATTTGACTTAAAAGAAATAATATTTTAATATTTGGAAAGAAATCTTCATTTATATGGAGGGAGGATTCGAATCGATCGTCTATACGATTCCACAACCATGGTGTTGTGTATGCATCATGAAAACAACGTAAATCAACCATGCAGTCAGATGATCATAAATTATAATCATCATAAAACAAACAATTCAGTTGTGCACAAGTGTTACGGTCAACAACGCTTATCAGTGTTCGGTGTTTATCTAATTACATGCACAACCATTCACACAATAACATCCATATCCACACAATTCATTCATCCATCACAATTCATTATTTAATCACTACTAATTAAAATAAATGAATAAATTAATTGTTCTCACCTTAATTGCCTTTCAGTAAAACCTTCCCAAGCTGCTACTGTTTTTGTCTCTCTCTGCGCGTGCTTCCCTGTTCTTACGTTCTGTTCACTTTTTTTCCCGCTCTCTCTTCTTTGCTCACGTCTTTCCTCTTTTTTTATTTTCTTTTTTTCTTTTTACAAGAGGCCGACTGCTCTTAACTAAGGGAAAGAAGGCGGACACAATGTTTGGCCGAGGGGTACTTGAGCAGGCTGAGGAAAGTTGGTTAGTGGACTGAACAAGGCGGAAGTTAGAGGAGGCCAACGGTGGAAGCCATGCAAGCTTCTCACGTTTGGATTTTCATCCTTTTCTTTGTTTTTTAAATTAAACTTTAAATCTGAAAAGAAATACACAAAAGTTGGACTTGGCGAAAGTATGGTATCGGTCAGCATGGCTCGCGTGTGAACAGTCCCTTTCTTTCTTGCGTTTTTTTTTTGAGTGAAGGGCGGAACAGAAGGAAGTGCTGGAGATGGAAAACGTGAGGGAAGAGTACGGTGGAAGATGAAGCGTGAGTGGGGAGAGGAAAGGAAGCACGTACATGAGGAAGAGGAGCGGTGTTGTACGCATGCAAGGACTTCCCTTTCTTTTTCATAGCAATGGCGGAACATAGAAGATGAAGTTGTGGCGGTTTATAGTGGGAAGAAGGAGATTTGTTGTCTTGCAGTCCGCGGTAATAAACAAAATAGGTGGTAGCAAACAAAAGATGGAAAACACGTGTATCCAAGCCAACGAATTTAAGTGACAAATGGCCATACATGTTGTATTTGTTTACCACGTATAACTTGTTTTAAAACTCTCTTTTTGTATAAGTGAATGGGTATGCATGTATAAAACGTGTAGAAAAGATCCCAAACAAATAATACAATGTTTGTTCACCATGTCCGTATCATATAGCACCTTACTCAAAATAAATAAATAAACGTCGGTACAATATAAAATTTTCAATACACTTGTCAAACTACACCACATTTGTATGCCACGTTTTTTTGCTTGCCAGATTTTAGAAGCCATACTTTGAGTGTCTTTGAAATTTGTTCACCAATTTTTTTCCTTTTCAATTTCTTTCATTTCTAATTATCTACAACCATCAACACCAAACTAACAATATAATTGTGTATAATAATGTGTCACGATCCCAAAACAGTAATAAAACAGACCGGTTGATTAGTTTTTTTAAGTGTCAAAAAGGACCACAGTTACCCTAAAATACATTAGAAATATATATGCTTATTTTCCAAAATAAAAATTACAGAAAAATTCTATAAAATATTTTAAGACTATGCAAACTGAAACTGAACAAAAATTTTAAATGAATATTTAATTATAATTTAATTTCAGATTCTGATCGATTCTAGCAACTGAACTATAACTTATTTTGATAATTCGATTAACAACGAAACATTTTCTCCAAACAAACATTGTTGTAACAAATTCCACAGTAAAATTTTAATTTTCCATCATTTAAATATTATTATCGCCTTAAAATCTGATTCAATAATCATTTAAACCTTCCAACTTTTATTTAAAATTCATATCAAATTCAAATTTGATCTTCAAAAATTTTAGATCATTACACAAACATTTGAGATTATTATTCAGACATATGAAAATGAAAGCTTGCAACCTTTTAATGAAGATTGCAACTTTTAATTCATATCTTTTAGATAAAACTCTTCATGATTAGTTGCAATCTTTCGTACTTTATAAATAGAGATTTCACCAAATGCTTTATTCACCAAAACTTATTCTAATTCTTTCTGTCTTACTCAAAGCATTCAAAATCTCTAAAGAATTCTATTTTCATATTCTTAAGATTTCAAATCTTCCATATTCTTTCACAACTTACACGATTATCATCAAGGAAAAATTATAGGAAGGGTATACATCAATTTGACATATTCGTGTTATCAAGAACACAAGTAGTCAACAAATTATTCTGTACTGTGGAAGTCCTCTCCAATAGTTAAGGAAAGAAATCCCATTCGGCTGTTTGTGTAATTGTGAACCTGTTCCTCCGGGTGAAGTGAGGGTTGTTGTGTTAGTGAAATACGAGAAGGGGGTCTGGGACTAGATGTAGGGCAGTGGTCCGAACCAGTATAAAATCGACTGTGTGATTTTACTTGCTGCTGCTGCTACTACTACTACTACTCTACTATATACTCATTACCTTGCTTATACTCCATACTATACGATCCTACCGCTACATAGACTCTTTCAATTTTAACTATAGATTTTACTAAATTTTGATAATTCTATCTTTAATATAAATTATTTGTATAAACTTTTATTATCCTAACTATTTATTTTCGAACTGTTTCAAATTTATCTAAACTAATTTAATATATGTATGTAAATTTAACTTTTAATACTCAAATTATTTTAAGATTGGAATTGTTTCAATTTTTGAGTTTAATTTAGACAGAGATTTTAATACAAAAGTATATTCTATTTTGGATATAAAATGACTTAAAAGAGAAATTATGATATTTCTATATAAAGTATGAACCATTTGAAACGTAAAAATTCAACCGGTGTGAAAATATAAATGTTTAGTTGTTAGAAAAATCGGGACCAGACTTTGTCATACTCTCTGCCAATAGAAAAAACCATTTTAACAACTGTGCACATAGTGGAGAATCCAGAATGAAGTAGGATAGTTTGGCGAACGATTCAGATATGAGGTACTAACGAGACCCTGATTTCCGTATGTCAGCTTGACATGACTAAAATATGAGCTATGCCGAGACCAAGTGAGGTCATTCCTCATATTGAGCATACTTCTTCCATGCCTTCCTATTACTTTTGGGTTGTGATATGGTGGCCACCCTTCGATTTTTATTATGGGAGTGTATCTCGAGGTCGGTAGTAGTAGCTACTATGTGTTACCACCAGTCCGGTTCTACAAACGATGTATCCACCCTGACATTCCTCGTATGCCTTGCCATATATCTTATAACAACCCTGTGACGACCCCATACCCCGTACGATGGTGGCAAGGGTAATCTTTGGAATATAACACATAAACAAATAACAACAGAACAAAAATAATTAAATACACCAGATAATGTACAATAGAATACACTGGATAAACATAATCATCAGAGTTACACAGTATACAGGATCATACTTAGTACAAAATACAGTTCAGCTTTACATAAAATGACTACAGCGGAAATCTAAACATAATATGTACAACAGGAGCTGAATAGCATAAAAAGAGATAAATGATAGAATCCATCTTCAGCTCCAGCTATCCAGAAAGAGCTAGCTAAAACCTAAATATAAGGTTGCCCGTGTAGAAATAGGCACACCCGAGTTTGCAAGTGAAACAAACTACGAGTCAGTCATGGGACTGGTATGAGAAATCTACTTAACTTACTTTAATATATGGCCAATGTGACGGCAAGGAATTTCGCTCGATCCGAATCAGTCGTTAAACCGATCTAGACCGTTCGAAACCCCTGATCGTTTGAGAACAGGACAAATCAGAACACAAACAGAAGAACATTTCATTGTATATTACAACAATTCCATCAGATACAAGAATATACAGAGTATAATGAATAAATTACATTCGATAAATATCAGAGATTACAATAAATTACATGGCAGCGGAAAATAATACAAAGCACAACTGAAGGTGATATACGGATACAGAGCTTTCCGGATATCATTCCAGCTGTAAACCAGGATCCTGTGAATATAAATCTGCAAAACCAAAACTACTAGCTGCCCGTGCGGAAAATAGGGGCACCCAGAGTTTAGGTTAAAACAATAAACTCCAGGTCAGTCATGTGACTGGTGTGAGAACTAAAATAGTTATTAATATTGGTTTTAAAGTTAGGTAAATCAAGGGACCACGCCGTATAACACGGAACGGGTTTCCTCCCAAGAATACCAGTGCATAGAACAAACAGTGCAATGCTAAATAAAGAAAAATGAAGCTGTTATAAGACCCAGGTCCCATCACACAATGCAACGCAAGCCGGAGGATAGGGTTTTCCCTTATAATAGCCAAACATGCTTGGTACGTTTAAAACAAATCATTTGATACTATAATAAGTGTATAGTGTCAAAACAATTTCAATTATAAATATCAATCATAGGCGGCATGGGTACCATCTATCATGTCGCCATACTAGTTCTACAATTAAAACCGCAATACGCGTATTGGAAATTGGATTTCCGTCATGAGTCGAGGCAAGGGGCAAGCTCCTCTCCGCTTCAAGACACTCTAGCAAATGCCTCGGGACTACACACTCTGGGTAACCCCTGGATGCTTCAGGGCTGGTCCTCTCTTACGTTTGAGGATTGGCAATTCCTGAACACACGTTTCCCGGTCCTTACAGACCTAAAATCGAGGCACCTCATCCAACAACCACATAGGTGAAAAGTATATAAATGTCAGGGCTGGTAAGTCACGGACACCACCAAAGCTAGAAAGAAACGTCGTGCTCTCCCTGCAGTCCTTATCCCGTTTTTGACTCATACCGAGGTGTGAGGCTCGTGAATTCACGTCATACACAAAGCTACGCCACAAAGGTCGTGCTTTGATCATCACCCACAAGACTTTGCTTTTCAACAGAAGCTTTGATCCATGCAACTCAGCGTGCCACATAGGCAATTCATGCCATGCGATTGATATCTATCGATATATAACCTCTAAGCTCGTACGTCTTAGAGAAGGGCGTTAAGCAAGAGAATAAATTCTCCGCCGCCAAACAGATATATATTTAACATAAATCAATCAACACAGAATAAAATCCAATGTCAGACACACAATCCATTTACAAGTTCGTTCTGGGTCTGAACGAAACCGGAGGCACTTTCCTCGCATATCCATCGATCTCCAAGTACGTCTGGACGACCACCAAATGATTCCCTCATCTTGGGTGTACAGCCCAATCAAGATCATCAGTAATCACCCAAACGATGTGAAGACTTCCGGTCTTCAACCACCGTCTTCTTCTTCGACATATCGTCGAATCGGTTATTCAGAATGGGTATAAACCCGGTCTTTCCGAACAACCCACGTATATTAAAAACAAATGTTACACAAACACAACATACGCCTCATTCCAATTCAGCAGCCACTAGCCGCAAATTTCATATTCTCAGGGAAAGGTTCCCATTAATTTTATCCAAGATAAATTCTTTAAAATTTATCCTTTAATCTTCCTTTGGATGTCATTTCAAACCAAATTATGGTTTTTCCAAACTAGTCGAGATTAGCGAACCACACTGAAGTAATTATTTATTTTATTTCCCAATCCCAACCTATTCATCCCATGAAGCAAAACTGGTAATACTCCATATCTAACACCACGGTGTTATCGGTAAAATTAATTACCATTTCACATTCAAATCTAGTTAAGGATTTGACTATCTCTTTGGAGCAAAACTGGTAATACTCCATTCTCGCTCATTTTCTAAATTTGATAATTTAGATTATCAAATCACATTTCAATCCAATTGCAGATTCATTAAAAACTCCTTTTACTGGGTTAAAGAACTAATGTCATTTAAAACACAGTTCACAATAAACCCAAATCACATTCCATTTATTATCGGGTTAAAGAACAAGTGTTATTCAAAACACTGTTCACGATAAACCCACAAATCACATCTAATTTAATTTCAATCGAATATATTAGAAATTCCGATTATTAAAAACCCCTTCTTCTTTTTTAAATCCAATTTATTTATTTAAAAATACTTGGGTTTTAATTTTAGTTCAAAACTAGTTCATTTCGATAAAAATCTATTTTTATCTTTTCAAATATGGAGTTTTTCATCCCAATTTTTCCCAAATCACTTCTTATGATTTTACACAAATTATTACTATTTTAATAATTTTATCAAGGCCCGTACAGTCGATTGCCATCAACGGTCATCGAACTGCACTTACAGCGACCTTTTTCAAATTTGATTTGGACGTATCTCCAAATCCAACCGTTAGATTTCAAATTTCTAATATTTAGAAAGCTCTTTTCGATACGAACCCAACGGTTCCGGTTTTAGGAGAATCCGACGGTCGGATCTCCCGTAATGTCCGTTTGAAATAAATGGTCCAAATTCACGAACTGCCGCGGTGCGGCGCATTCTATTCAGGCCATTATATTATATATATAATATGTATTTCGTCGATTTCTATTTAAAACGGGTTTATAAATAGTTTTAAATTCGTTTCAAACAAAATTTCAACTTCCATTTCGATTCAAATCAAAATTGAATTTTTCCTTATAAATTAGTTTTAAAATTCATTCCTATTTAATTCAAATTTCAATTCAATTTGAATTCATTTCAATTCGTTTTCAATTCGAATTCGTTTTCAATTCAATTCAAATTCGTTTTATATTCGATTCAATTCAAATTGGTTTTCTATTCGATTCAATTCAAATTGGTTTTCTATTCGATTCAATTCAAATTCGTTTTCTATTCAATTTGAATTCAATTCGTTTTCTATTCAATTCAATTCAAATTCATTTTCTATTCAATTTGATTCAAATTCGTTTTCTATTCAATTTGAATTCAATTCGTTTTCTATTCAATTTGAATTCAATTCGTTTTCTATTCAATTTGAATTCAATTCTTTTTCTATTCAATTTGAATTCAATTTGTTTTCTATTCAATTTGAATTCATTTCGTTTTCTATTCAATTCGAATTCATTTCATTTTCTATTCAATTCGAATTCATTTCGTTTTCTATTCAATTCGAATTTATTTCGTTTTCTATTCAATTCGAATTCATTTCGTTTTCTATTCAATTCGAATTCAAATTTCATTTCAAAATATTCGATTTCGAAATCACTTTTCAATATTCATTTTAAAATGAAAAAAAATCGATATAAATATCGTTCACGTCAAAATGGCGTCAATCTAATCAACACGGCTTCATATATTTCTATTTTCAAATATTCTATTTCAAATATTTCTATTTCAAAATATTTCTATTTCAAATATTTCTATTTCAAAATATTTCTATTTCAAATATTTCTATTTCAAAATATTTCTATCTCAAATATTTCTATTTCAAAATATTTCTATTTCAAATATTTCTATTTCAAAATATTTCGTTCAACACATGACTAATCTCAACGGATGAGTACTGTCAACACGTGAATCTTTATTTCATAATATTCTTTATTTTTCAAATTGGAATGAGGCCCAAACAATCACCATATAATGTTAATTATATGGATTTTCATACATCACACGTATATAATAGCATTGAAAAATAATCAACCATCAACCAAAGTGCACTACACTGTATAAGCATCAAATATAGATATCTAACGCTTACAACAGCCTGTCAATCAATCGATCGACATATTTAATCAATCAGGATGAGTGAACTTCAAATTTCATCCCAACACCCGTGTGGGGTTTCAAACAATCAAACAAAGATTTTAGTTGTGCAGTTGGGCGATGTGTAAAATTTATCGACCCAATCAATATCAGTCAAATCAGTGTATATAAACAAATCGGCCGATTTGTTTATAAATATTCATTTATTCACAATCACGTTAAAAATTATATTTTTAACGATAAAATATTTTTAACTATATAAATATTTTATTTTATTTCAACAAATGAAATTCTATTCAGTCCCTTTACAAAGTAAAAATGGTATTTTTATTTCTCTAACTTATTTTAGAAAATTTCGGCGGCATAACGGCACGATACTAGAAACGGGACAAGGCCTAGCCTTATCCCCGGTCTAGTGAAGGCCCACGCCATTCACACATCAATCAAATTCATTCATTTCACCAAACAATTCCATTCAAACCAAATAAACTAACCAACTACACATCCAAACAATTTAACAAACAAGCCATCCATGGTCTGTGGATGACGGGTGTCGGGTGCTACTAAACACCGTCTGCATCCTAGTATATATATATATATATAACTAGAAAAAGAAATTGAAGAGTGAGAAATTCTCACCAATAGCTATTCCAACTCCACGACACTTCCTTCATAGAAATTTCCATCGTTCTCGCCTCTTATCACTTTCGTCGCCCGTAGTCACTACATATGTAAAAATCACATTTTTACTTCGCTATTCAATATATAAAAATCGAATTTTTACTTCGTTATTCAATATAGAAAAATCAAATTTTTACCTCTCTATTCAACATAGAAAAATCGAATTTTTACTTCGCTATTCAATATAGAAAAATCGAATTTTTACTACATTATTCAATATAGAAAAATCAAATTTTTACTTCGCTATTCAATATAGAAAAATCGAATTTTTACTTCGCTATTCAATATAGAAAAATTGAATTTTTACTACGCTATTCAATATAGAAAAATCGAATTTTTACTACGCTATTCAATATAGAAAAATCGAATTTTTAATTCGGTATTCAATATAGAAAAATCCTATTTTTATACCACTACTATATAGATAAAAATTCTATTTTTACATTGCTACTATATAGGTAAAAATTCTATTTTATCACGCTATTCTCTATATAAAGTTTCCGCCTTTTCAAAAATAAATCTTTCACCTTTTCTAAAATAAAGATTTCGCCTTTTCAAAAATAAAGATATAATCTTTTTCATTTATAAAGATCTCATCTTTTCATTTATAAAGATCTCATCTTTTCATTTATAAAGATCTCATCTTAAAATCAGTTTTTAAACTGATTATCCTAAGCTAAACATTTAAAATGAATTAAAATAAAACAAAAATAAACAAATAAATGAAATAAAGAAAAAAAACTTACAGTGGATATTTGGGAGGGGGGGGGGAGTATCTCGTCGTGGTGGTTTGGGTTGGGCGGCAGTCGGTTTTCTGATGGAGGGGGGCCGAAATCGAGTAGAAGAAGAAGGGGAGGGGGCGCGCATCGCCTGAGGTGGAGGCGGAGGGAGGAGGTGGCGTGGCTTCTAGGGGGTGCGGGTCTGGGTGCTAACGGGTTGCGGGTTTTGTGCTCCAGGGAGGGGGGCGCCGCTCGATTAGGAAGAGAAGAGGAGGATGGAGTGAGGGAGAGGAAAACGGGGAAGGAGGGGGCGGCTGCGCCACCATGACGGCGGTGGTGATCGCCAGGGGAATATCGATTTCGGGGTTTTTTTTCCGATTGAAATGAATTTCAATGGGGGGGGGGGGCAGAGAAGATAAAGGAAGAGAGAAGGATATTTTAATTATTTAATTCAAAAAGTTGACTTTTACATACGACCTCTAAACGAGGCCCACCGCCTGTCGTCCATAGCGTTTTACCCTCATTCCGAACACAATGGGATATATATCGTAAGATGATTCGATCGTTTCGATCAGTTTTCGTCAAAATCAACATATACTCTATATATTGAATTTGAACGCGCATTTCAATTCACTGGGGTCACATACTAACTCTAAAAATTCCCGAAAAATATTTTCTAGCTTCATATTGACGATATGGTCCTAACAAAACTAGTTTCGTCGAATTCTGAGACCGTTGGAAAAATGGCCATTTTCCAGTCGATTAAAATCAACTGAAACTGGTCAAACGCGTTTTCCTTTGCCACGTTCACATATTGATTCGAAAAATTATGAAATTTGAAACCTAGCAATAATTTGACATCACGGACACAACAAAAGTGGTTTTGTCGAAATCCGAGGTCGTTTGCAAAATGTCTATTTTTAAGGGCCTGAATTCCATAGCGACTATTCAGAATTTTCAACTGGACATATCTTTTTATTCCCGTTATGAAATCTCAATTTTTCGGATTTGTTAGAAAGATATTATCAATTAGATCCTAATGTTTTTGGTTTCACTAAAATCCGGTTTATTTTGCACCCGGTACATTCAATTGAAGTTTGAAATCGAATTATCGAACTACCGCGCCATTTTCAATTCCTTTTATAATTATATATAATTATTTATATTCTAACGACGACGTATATAATATATACGTTCGAATTATATTCAAAATAAATTTCTCGTCGTTATTATTTAAAATAATCTATTTTAAAGTTTCAAAATTCGCTAAAATTGCCAAAATAAAAAAATTTTAAACTAGCCCAGAATTTCCGGGTTATTACAATCTCCCCCACTTAAAACTTTTCGTCCCCGAAAAGGAACAAAGTCGAAAGTGGTTTGATCAATCAACTCTACGTTCGATCTGGGTTCCATTCTCCAACTTTTCTGTTTCTGAGAATTTTCGAATTTTCAAAAATTTGGCTAACACCCTAAATTTTTGAAAAATTTCGCCATAACCTCCCCTGCACCGTGAGCCACGGGAAAATCCCGAAATTGCGATACAGGCCTTCTGATCTCAAAAAGAAAAAGAAAAAGCCAAGCGGCTAGCCAATTGGCTCATAAAATCATCATCACCCAAACAAAACAGTAAATTATAGTAAACATGTACCTATTTGTCGGGCAAACAAATTTTATTCTCTGCTCTAGCCTCCTTGCTATGACCTGTTCAATGTAAGTACATGTATATGCAAGCAAATGCTACCAATTTTCACTACAATTCAATATTTGGTTCAATTAGGCATAATGGTTCAAAATTTATCAAACAAATAAACATACAAAACAAACATCAATCAATTAGTGAATTAAAGTTTCAAATTCATAATTTTGATATATATACAGAAAATCTTGTTTTTGATGCCAATTCACAACAAAGTGTTCTAGCTATATAAGTTTTGGTTCTCACACCAGTCTAATGGAAATATATAGAAAATCACACCTTCGAAACTCGAACACACACTACTGATGCTATATAGTCATCAGTAGCATCATCTTCGGGCGACTAGAGTGTGATTCTATATCTATCCAGTATATTAAAATTTAGAATATACGTTCATGACGCGTATATACAAAACCTTTATTTATTGGATTGTCCATATTCAAAATAAATAAATAATCAAATACGTATAAAGCGATTTAAATTTTCAAAACAAAATTGTTTTCATTTGAAAAATATACTCTTCACACTCGTTCTAGGATACTACTGATCCTGTCTCTAACGAGTCATTCTAATTGGATATTACTAATCCAGTATCTGATGAATTCTTTCGTATGGTTCTAATGTGTCTTGTTCTCGAGCTCTGTAAACCAAAACTCTGATACCAAATGTGACGGCAAGGAATTTCGCTCGATCCGAATCAGTCGTTAAACCGATCTAGACCGTTCGAAACCCCTGATCGTTTGAGAACCGGACAAATCAGAACACAAACAGAAGAACATTTCATTTTATATTACAACAATTCCATCAGATACAAGAATATACAGAGTATAATGAATAAATTACATTCGATAAATATCAGAGATTACAATAAATTACATAGCAGCGGAAAATAATACAAAGCACAACTGAAGGTGATATACGGATACAGAGCTTTCCGGATATCATTCCAGCTGTAAACCAGGATCCTGTGAATATAAATCTGCAAAACCAAAACTACTAGCTGCCCGTGCGGAAAATAGGGGCACCCAGAGTTTAGGTTAAAACAATAAACTCCAGGTCAGTCATGTGACTGGTGTGAGAACTAAAACAGTTATTAATATTGGTTTTAAAGTTAGGTAAATCAAGGGACCACGCCGTATAACACGGAACGGGTTTCCTCCCAAGAATACCAGTGCATAGAACAAACAGCGCAACGCTAAATAAAGAAAAATGAAGCTGTTATAAGACCCAGGTCCCATCACACAATGCAACGCAAGCCAGAGGATAGGGTTTTCCCTTATAATAGCCAAACATGCTTGGTACGTTTAAAACAAATCATTTGATACTATAATAAGTGTATAGTGTCAAAACAATTTCAATCACAAATATCAATCATAGGCGGCATGGGTACCATCTATCATGTCGCCATACTAGTTCTACAATTAAAACCGCAATACGCGTATTGGAAATTGGATTTCCGTCATGAGTCGAGGCAAGGGGCAAGCTCCTCTCCGCTTCGAGACACTCTAGCAAATGCCTCGGGACTACACACTCTGGGTAACCCCTGGATGCTTCAGGGCCGGTCCTCTCTTACGTTTGAGGATTGGCAATTCCTGAACACACGTTTCCCGGTCCTTACAGACCTAAAATCGAGGCGCCTCATCCAACAACCACATAGGTAAAAAGTATATAAATGTCAGGGCTGGTAAGTCACTGACACCACCAAAGCTAGAAAGAAACGTCGTGCTCTCCCTGCAGTCCTTATCCCGTTTTTGACTCATACCGAGGTGTGAGGCTCGCGAATTCACGTTATACCCAAAGCTACGCCACAAAGGCCGTGCTTTGATCATCAACCACAAGACTTTGCTTTTCAACAGAAGCCTTGATCCATGCAACTCAGCGTGCCACACAGGCAATTCATGCCATGCGATTGATATCTATCGATATATAACCTCTAAGCTCGTACGTCTTAGAGAAGGGCGTTAAGCAAGAGAATAAATTCTCCGCCGCCAAACATATATATATTTAACATAAATCAATCAACACAGAATAAAATCCAATGTCAGACACACAATCCATTTACAAGTTCGTTCTGGGTCTGAACGAAACCGGAGGCACTTTCCTCGCATATCCATCGATCTCCAAGTACGTCTGGACGACCACCAACTGATTCCCTCATCTTGGGTGTACAGCCCAATCAAGATCATCAGTAATCACCCAAACGATGTGAAGACTTCCGGTCTTCAACCACCGTCTTCTTCTTCGACATATCGTCGAATCGGTTATTCAGAATGGGTATAAACCCGGTCTTTCCGAACAACCCACGTATATTAAAAACAAATGTTACACAAACACAACATACGCCTCATTCCAATTCAGCAGCCACTAACCGCAAATTTCATATTCCCAGGGAAAGGTTCCCATTAATTTTATCCAAGATAAATTCTTTAAAATTTATCCTTTAATCTTCCTTTGGATGTCATTTCAAACCAAATTATGGTTTTTCCAAACTAGTCGAGATTAGCGAACCACACCGAAGTAATTATTTATTTTATTTCCCAATCCCAACCTATTCATCCCATGAAGCAAAACTGGTAATACTCCATATCTAACACCACGGTGTTATCGGTAAAATTAATTACCATTTCACGTTCAAATCTAGTTAAGGATTTGACTATCGCTTTGGAGCAAAACTGGTAATACTCCATTCTCGCTCATTTTCTAAATTTGATAATTTAGATTATCAAATCACATTTCAATCCAATTGTAGATTCATTAAAAACTCCTTTTACTGGGTTAAAGAACTAATGTCATTTAAAACACAGTTCACAATAAACCCAAATCACATTCCATTTATTATCGGGTTAAAGAACAAGTGTTATTCAAAACACTGTTCACGATAAACCCACAAATCACATCTAATTTAATTTCAATCGAATATATTAGAAATTCCGATTATTAAAAACCCTTTTTTTTTTAAATCCAATTTATTTATTTAAAAATAGTTGGGTTTTAATTTTAGTTCAAAACTAGTTCATTTCGATAAAAATCTATTTTTATCTTTTCAAATATGGAGTTTTTCATCCCAGTTTTTCCCAAATCACTTCTTATGATTTTACACAAATTATTACTATTTTAATAATTTTATCAAGGCCCGTACAGTCGATTTCCATCAACGGTCATCGAACTGCACTTACAGCGACCTTTTTCAAATTTGATTTCGACGTATCTCCAAATCCAACCGTTAGATTTCAAATTTCTAATATTCGTTAGAAAGATCTTTTCGATACGAACCCAACGGTTCCGGTTTTAGGAGAATCCGACGGTCGGATCTCTCGTAATGTCCATTTGAAATAAATGGTCGAAATTCACGAACTGCCGCGGCGCGGCGCGTTCTATTCAGGCCATTATATTATATATATAATATATATAATATATATTTCGTCGATTTCTATTTAAAACGGAGTTTATAAATAGTTTTAAATTCGTTTCAAACACAATTTCAACTTCCATTTCGATTCAAATCAAAATTGAATTTTCCCTTATAAATTCGTTTTAAAATTCATTCCTATTTAATTCAAATTTCAATCCAATTTGAATTCATTTCAATTCGTTTTCAATTCAATTCGAATTCGTTTTATATTTGATTCAATTCAAATTGGTTTTCTATTCGATTCAGTTCAAATTGGTTTTCTATTCGATTCAATTCAAATTCGTTTTCTATTCAATTTGAATTCAATTCGTTTTCTATTCAATTCAATTCAAATTCGTTTTCTATTCAATTTGATTCCAATTCGTTTTCTATTCAATTTGAATTCAATTCGTTTTCTATTCAATTTGAATTCAATTCGTTTTCTATTCAATTTGAATTCAATTCGTTTTCTATTCAATTTGAATTCAATTCGTTTTCTATTCAATTTGAATTCATTTCGTTTTCTATTCAATTCGAATTCATTTCGTTTTCTATTCAATTCGAATTCATTTCGTTTTCTATTCAATTCGAATTCATTTCGTTTTCTATTCAATTCGAATTCAAATTTCATTTCAAAATATTCGATTTCGAAATCACTTTTCTATATTCATTTTAAAATGAAAAAAAATCGATATAAATATCATTCACGTCAAAATGGCGTTAATCTAATCAACACAGCTTCATATATTTCTATTTCAAAATATTTCTATTTCAAATATTTCTATTTCAAAATATTTCTATTTCAAACATTTCTATTTCAAAATATTTCTATCTCAAATATTTCTATTTCAAAATATTTCTATTTCAAATATTTCTATTTCAAAATATTTCGTTCAACACATGACTAATCTCAACGGATGAGTACTGTCAACACGTGAACCTTTATTTCATAATATTCTTTATTTTTCAAATTGGAATGAGGCCCAAACAATCACCATATAATGTTAATTATATGGATTTTCATACATCACACATATATAATAGCATTGAAAAATAATCAACCATCAACCAAAGTGCACTACACTGTATAAGCATCAAATATAGATATCTAACGCTTACAACAGCCTGTCAATCAATCGATCGACATATTTAATCAATCAGGATGAGTGAACTTCAAATTTCATCCCAACACCCGTGTGGGGTTTCAAACAATCAAACACAGATTTTAGTTGTGCAGTTGGGCGATGTGTAAAATTTATCGACCCAATCAATATCAGTCAAATCAGTGTATATAAACAAATCGGCCGATTTATTTATAAATATTCATTTATTCACAATCACGTTCAAAATTATATTTTTAATGATAAAATATTTTTAACTATATAAATATTTTATTTTATTTCAACAAATGAAATTCTATTCAGTCCCTTTACAAAGTAAAAATGGTATTTTTATTTCTCTAACTTATTTTAGAAAATTTCGGCGGCATAACGGCACGATACTAGAAACGGAACAAGGCCTAGCCTTATCCCCGGTCTAGTGAAGGCCCACGCCATTCACACATCAATCAAATTCATTCATTTCACCAAACAATTCCATTCAAACCAAATAAACTAACCAATTACACATCCAAACAATTTAACAAACAAGCCATCCATGGTCTGTGGATGACGGGTGTCGGGTGCTACTAAACACCGTCTGCATACGACCTTTAAACGAGGGCAGAGAAGATAAAGGAAGAGAGAAGGATATTTTAATTATTTAATTCAAAAAGTTGACTTTTACATACGACTCTAAATGAGGCCCACCGCCTGTCGTCCATAGCGTTTTACCCCCATTCCGAACACAATGGGATATGTATCGTAAGCTGATTCGATCGTTTCGATCAGTTTTCGTCAAAATCAACATATACTCTATATATTGAATTTGAACGCGCATTTCAATTCACTGGGGTCACATACTAACTCTAAAAATTCCCGAAAAATATTTTCTAGCTTCGTATTGACGATACGGTCCTAACAAAACTAGTTTTGTCGAATTCTGAGACCGTTGGAAGAATGGCCATTTTCCAGTCGATTAAAATCAACTGAAACTGGTCAAACGCGTTTTCCTTTACCACGCTCACATATTGATTCGAAAAATTATGAAATTTGAAACCTAGCAATAATTTGACATCACGGACCCAACAAAAGTGGTTTCGTCGAAATCCGAGGTCGTTTGCAAAATGTCTATTTTTTAGGGCCTGAATTCCATAGCGACTATTCAGAATTTTCAACTGGACATATCTTTTGATTCCCGTTATGAAATCTCAATTTTTCGGATTTGTTAGAAAGATATTATCAATTAGATCCTAATGTTTTTGGTTTCACTAAAATCCGGTTTATTTTGCACCCGGTACATTCAATTGAAGTTTGAAATCGAATTATCGAACTACCGCGCCATTTTCAATTCCTTTTATAATTATATATAATTATTTATATTCTAACGACGACGTATATAATATATACGTTCGAATTATATTCAAAATAAATTTCTCGTCGTTATTATTTAAAATAATCTATTTTAAATGTTCAAAATTCGCTAAAATTGCCAAAATAAAAAATTTTAAACTGGCCTAGAATTTCCGGGTTATTACAGCCAATCACAGGACCACGCCACTTTCGCGGAACGGGTTTACTCCATTGGATTGCCAGTGCTTTAAAACAAGTAATTCTTTTAAACATCGCAATGCTTTTTATAAAAATGAAGCCAGTATAAGACTCAGTTCCCATCACACAATGCAACACAAAACAGAGGATAGAGTTTTACCTTATAATGGCCAAAATATGCTTGATACGAATAAAACAAAAGCATTTGATATTATTACTAGTGTTTATATGTTTCAAAAACAATTTCAAATCATAAGTATCAATCATAAACGGCACGGGTACCATATATCATGTCGCCATATATATATATACAATCAAAACCGCATGGTGTCGTATTTGGAAATTGGATTTCCGTCATGAACCAAGGCAAAAGATAGTCCTTACCGAATTCGAGACTCTCTAGCCCGAGCCTCAGGCAAGTACTCAGTCAAGCCTTAGGAGCCACAGGGTCGGTCCACCGATGTGGATTAAAATGCCTGAACACTGCGTTTCCCCTCCCTTTGGGGCGTAAATGAGTCATATGACTCCATTGGCTCCACAAAGTCACCGATATATCCGAGGCGCCTCGCAATCTAATAACCACATAGGTGAACATAATATAAATGTCAGGGCTGGTAGGTCACTGACACTACCCTAGCTAGAAAGAAACGCATGTCCTCCCTGGATCCTTCTCCAGTTTCTGGTCCATACCGGGGTGTGAGGCTCGCGAATCAACGTTATACACAAAGCTATGCCACACAGGCCGTGCTTTGATCATCAACCACAAGACTTTGCTTTTCAACAGAAGCCTTGATCATCGGCCACTTAGGCATGCCACATAGGCAATTCACTCCATGCGACTGATTTCTATCAATATATAACCTCTGAGCTCGTATGTCTCAGAGAAGGGCGTTAAGCAAGAGAATAAATTCTCCGTCGCCAAACAGATATATATTTAATAGAGATCAATCAGCACAGAACAAAATCCAATGTCAGACACACAGTCCATTTACAAGTTTTCTCTGGGTCTGAACGAAACCAGAGGCACTTAATACCTCACACATCCGTACAATCAATAAGTACGTCTGGACGGCTACTATTTCAGCCCCTTCAAGGTAGCTACTCCTATCATGAGCATCAGTAGCACCCCTCCATTCGACGTGAAGATCATCGGTCTTGCACCGTCTTCATATCTTCGACTTCTAACCGTCGATCAATTATTTGAAATGAGAATTAACTCGGCGTTTTCAAGTAATTCACGTATATTTAGAATTTCAAATCAATTCGTTTCAATGGTTAAATTATTCGATATCACTAATTCTGTTCTTTAATGTAATTTTCAGGCCAATACATTCAACCATCAAATATCAAATAAACCAAGCAAATTCAATTTATTTCCATTCCATATCGTTTATAATATTTTATCACGATTCATCGCTATTTTTATTTATTTAAAAATAGCTAATTCATTCAAACGACGCTTCAGGCCATAATGCGGCCGTGGCGCTGTTTTTCTTCAGATTTGATTTACATATATCTGAAAATCTAACCGTTGGATCTTCACAAATTTTATATCATTAGAAAGATCTTTTCAAAATGAATCCAACAGTTCCAGTTTCGGGAAAATCCGATGGTCGGATCTCCCGGTACAATCGTTTGAAATCACGATTTCAAAATACGAACAGCAGCGTCGTTATTTGATTTAATTATATTTATTTATATATAAATATAATCGATTCTGGCGCTGTTTTTCTTCAGATTTGAATTAAACATTCCAGACAATCCAACCGTTGGATCTTCACAAAGTGGGTGTCGTTGGAAAGATATTTTTGAGCGAACCCAACGGTTTCGGGAAAATCCGATGGTCGGATCTCCCGGTACAATCGTTTGAAATCACGATTTCAAAACACGAACTGCAGCTTCGTTATTCGATTTATTTTAATTATATTTATATACATATATAAATATAATTCATTCTTCGATTTCAAAACCCTGTTCACTTCATATATTTGATAAAAATGATATTTTTATCCAACAGATATTTATTTCAACACATCACTATTTTTAATAGTTCACATATATCATAAAAATGTGATTTTTATTGTAAAACAATTTATTTGAAAACACGATTATTTTATATATTTCATACATAAGGTAAAAATGTTATTTTTGGTGTTAAAACAATTTATTTAAAACACTAATATTTTATGTAGTATATATATATATATGAAAATTGTTATTTTTATCTTTCAAAGAATTTATTCAACACATGAATTTCTATTCAACACATGAATATGGTTTTCAACACATGAAAATAATTCTAACACATGGATATTATTGAAAATTTCGGCAGCATAACGGCAGGGTAGTTAAAACCGGCACCGTCCCGAGTACGGCTCCTCGCTCTACCTTAAAATCTCGCGGTTTTTGACAATGGGGATTTTCAATATCCAGTTCGTACGTAGACGAATTTTCCCATATACTAATCCTATTGGGATTTCAACCACAATCAATCATTTCAAATCAACCATTCATGATATTCACTAAATTTCACATCAACCAATAATCCGAACAATATTACAACCAATATATATCGTCCATGGTCTGTGGACGAGGGGAGTATATATATATATAGATATACGTATATAACTATATTTCGATTTCATTTCATATCATTTCAACGCATATATTATTTTTACAACGCATATATAACTTATACATCGAACATACAACTTATACAACGCTTATACATGTGGTGTACAATGCTTATATAACTCATACATCGACTATATAATTTATACATCGTTGTTTTCCATATCGTTTATAATTCAGAAATCTCACATTGTGTTCCACTCCACCAAAAATTGTAGAAGGCTCAGAAAAATATCCGGTCCCTTCTAGAATGTAGAAGACGTCCACACGGTCCCGGCGTCTCCTGTTTCATCGAATTTCGTTAACACACGATAAAGATACGATTTTTTGAAGTTTTGCAACACTTAAAAGTGTTATATTCAGTTCAGAATAGCCAAAGCTGATACCTTTCACGATGCTTCCAAACTAGGTTTGAAAAAATCGCGAGATCCGTAGCCCTGTGACCAGATCGAACTATATGACGTCGGAGAGGGGACCGAGGCGCGCCTGCGTGTGGTGGCGCTATTAACTCGGTGGTCATAATCGGGTGGCGCGGCGGTTTGAAGACCCGATCTTTGAGAGGGTCGTTCTCCTCGACGGTGACACGATGGGGGCTCTAACTGGTATTGATTTGAAGAGGGAGGAGGGGGCTTCAAAAATTGGGTGGTTGCAAGGTCTGGTTCGCCGTGGTTTGCTCGGAAAGTGGCCGGGAAGTTTTGAGCAGTGGCTGCCGCACGATGAACAGGGGTAGCGGGTTTTATGAGATTTTTTATATTTTTAATTTATGAAAGGAAAAATCTGATTGATTGACATATATATTTCAGAAAATTAGGGTTTTCACAAACGAACCCCTTTTCAAACCCAACGACTGTCGCCCTAGCTAAATACGCCCATCCCCGACACAATGGGATATGTTTCGTAGGCCAATTCGACTGTTATAGTAAGTTATTTTTCAAATTAAAGTATAAAACATTCAATATTTGTTTTGAACGTACATTTCAATTTGCCGGGCCCACATATTGATCCCAAAAATTCCCGAAAAATATATCTAGCTATGTTTTGACGATACGGTCCCAACAAAACTAGTTTCGTCGAATTCTGAGACCGTTTGAAAAATGGTCATTTTCTGGTCGATCCAATTTAACTAAAATCAACCAAAGACATTTTCCTTCGCCACGCTCACATATTAACTTCAAAAATTATGGAATTTGCAACCTAGCAATAATTTGACATCCCGGATCCAACAAAAGTGGTTTCGTCGAATTCTGAGGTCGTTTGCAAAATGTCTATTTTCAAGGGCTATATATACTCTATAGCAACCTTTCTGAAAATTCATTTAGCCATAACTTTTGATTCCCGCTATGAAACTTCGATTTTTCAGATTGGTTAGAAATATATTCACTAACAGATTTAAATATTTTTGGTTTCACTAAAATCTGTTTTATTTTGCACCCGGTACAGTCAGTCAAAGTTTGAATTCAAATTTTGAAACTACCACGCCATTTCAGGCCTTGTTTATAATTAAAAATAATTATGTTTATTTTCAAACATCGATTCAGACATACTTTTCGTTGTTATTATTTAAAATAATTTATTTTAAATATTTAAAATCCACTAAAATAGCCAAATTAAAAAAAATTAAAATGGCTCAGATTTTCCGGGTTGTTACAATCTCCCCCACTTAAAACTTTTCGTCCCCGAAAAGGAACAAAGTCGAAAGTTGTTTTACAAATTAACTCAACTTTCCTTCTAGCTTCCATTCTTCAACTTATCAGTTTCTAAGAATTTTCAAATTCTTTAAAAATTTGGCTAACACCCTAAATTTTCGAAAAATTTCGCCATAACCTCCTTTGTACGGGGAGGGGTTTGGAAATTTATTGGGCCGTATTAGGTACCCAATAAATCCTAATAAGCATGCACATATTTATAGTGATATATTCCGGTGTCCACAGGGGAGTGTGTATAGATCATAACTCCAGAGAATAAATTCTCGTCACCCTATAAATGGTTTTTGTGACTTAATGACCAGAGAGATGTGTTTATTGTCATCTCCAGACCCGTGTGGGTTTTTTATTAATCTTGCAATTTACCGTTACATTTTACATGGTCCATATCAGTCATCAGTTCAACCTGTAATATATAGTCATCGCCATTCAAGCCTCTCGCTCGTATGGTAAATCTTCAACCTCATCACACAAGCTCCAAATGCTTATGTGGTATATGATAAAGTATGCCCATCCTCAAGAAGTATGCCATGTAGTGTAGTTCAAAATTAATTGTTACTATCCTATGGCGACATTTATTATTACACACAGAACAACCAGCATTCCGCATCCAATGGCATTCACAGGAGTTGATATAATAATAAAATTTCGCATCCAACTCATTAAGGTTTACCTATTTGTCGGGCACGCAAATAAATTCTCTACTCAACAGCTAATCCATTTACCTGTTCAAACATATATAATGCACATGTATATATTTCTGTCTATTTTTAAATCAGTTCAATACTTGATTTAATTGCATAAATTTACCTTCATTCTCATATTGATTAAATTAGCTATCATTATAATAATTTAATTAATCAAATCCGCAATCACAACACAAACAACAATCAATTTGTTTTTAACTTTTCAAAAATATACCAATTAATTCATATACTCTTTTAAAATCATTAAGACTATATGATTAAAAGTTTACATCCATGCAAAGAAGACAACAACAAAGTAAAGAACAGATTGGAAATGCAAAATATGGTAAATGTACCTTGCACCAGAGTCAATCAGAGACATCCACCCTTGTAGTGACCCGAAAATCCGGTCCAATTTGAGCTGACTAAATAACACAAGTCCAACCCCAAATTGCACTAGAAATTCAAGAAACTAATAGAAAGAAGATAGAGGGTGAGGATAGATAAGATAGAAACTTAGAATAGAAGAAGAAGAAGACAACAACAACAACATCAGAGTAACACGAATCTCACAGCGGGACGAATAAAATATAACATAACTTTTGAAATACAAAGTTATAACTGTTTATACATACCATTTTCAGAGTACAACATATAACATCACAGCGGAATAAATAATAGCTATCGACTGCTGAAGCCTCCTGCTCCAAGCTCTCCAAGTGCATCTGTAAATCCCGACTACTTGACTGCTCGTACAAATTTAGGCACCCAAGAGTTTAGGGAAGACAAAACAAATAAACTCCGGGTCAGTCATGTGACTGGTGTGAGTAAACTCAAATCATTTAAACAGGTATATGATATCTCATAAGACCACGCCGTGAATACGGAACGGGTTTTTCCCTTATGAGAATCCAAACATCTTTGAAAAGCAATATCATTATGATATTATGATAATGTCTAAATACAAATAGATATCAGTCTAGTAGAAACGCTTGCATCTCACGTTCTACATATATAGTATACAATCAAAACCGCAGGTGCGTATTGGATGATTGGGTTTCCAACTATGACAAGGTATGGAACCACCTTCCGATCAGTGTACTCTAGGAACGATACACTGGAGTTCAACAAGAACATCACGCAACTCAGCCACACATGACCGACCACTCATTTCGCTTGAGTGTATCGAATGTACATCACCAACGGTCGGGATCAGCAACCGTTTCCCGTATATATATGGGACAGCATTGATAGATTAAAGAAGCAAATGAATATTCTCTAGATAGGTGATTATACACCCTACTTCGGTGCGACCGACTTAGCCATGCTGCCTGCCCGATTTTTGTCATTTACCAGATGTGAGGCTAGAAGCTACGCTTACTTTCCATTCATTGATAACACGATCACTTTGAATGCCACATTATCAGATCCGTTAATCATTAGTTGGATCTGCACAAATAGATTCTGGATATTATGCAAAGGGAATAAATCCGTTGGCCACCATATATATTTGTACAGTCCAACTCTTTCGATCATTGGAACTATTCTGTCAGACATTCGTCCATATACGTTCGTTCTGGGACTGAACGAAACCGAAGGCACTATTCCGTAAACAGGACAGCCCTTGCACTTTACTCCGTCTTCAATTTCTTCATCGTATTTGATCACAACGCTTATGCCAATACGGAGTGGTTCTTCGGATAATAATCCAACCGGTCTCTCCATATTAACAACGTAAAATGGTCAAAACTTCGATAGTCTGTGATTTAACTATCAAATGAAAATATGTCGGTGTACAAACAACGATTTTAATTCCAAATGGAATTATCGATCCAATCATCAACCATATATATATATATATATATTCATATCTCCTTATTTTCTAAAATTAGAAAATATACGTTTTCAACATTGGAAAACATTTCCAATCCTCATTTACGCATCACTACCATTCCACAACTATTAGTCCCTAACTGTAAACTAGTAAGAGAACAATTCTCTAAGTATAAACCCCGAAGGCCGAAACCAACATCAGATCAACACTCAGAAAACTATTCAACTTACTAATCTCTAGTCAGTTTCTAATTTTTGTTTAACTTCACTTCTTAATTTCTATATTCGATTAACCCCTTTTGATAAACTACGTTTTCCATTACAACTATTTCCTTTTTATAACGTTTACTTACCGTTACAAATATTTCCTATTTTTAACTTCTATTTACCGTTACAAATATTTCCTATTTTTAACTTCTATTTATTTTCTAAATAAATATTCCTTTATAATCCTATTTGTTTACTAACAAATATTTCCCTTTTATAAAACCGTGTTCGTTTTATAAATAATTTCCTTTTTATAAAATCTTGTGATTTTCTAAATACTCTATTTTCAAATTGTTTTCCTTTTATAAAATTGGTTGATTTTATAAAACTCCTTTATTTCGATATACATTGAAATATTCCTTTTTTTACAACTCAGGGTTTCTTATGATATTTAAAATATCAAACATCGATGATCAATATCGTTCTAACATCCATAATCAATAATAGATTATAAATCACAACATATATCACAATATATGAAAACAGTAAAATGATTGTTGAGGAACCCAGTCGGATTCCTCCAACCTGTCTCCCTGCATCCACAGATGTTACACTGTATAATACATATCATATTTCATTTTGAAATGAAATATCCTGCTGTACAGAACCATACATAGATTAACTATAACTACGTTTTCAATCAAATCTATTTAACAGTCCAGTTTAACAATCAATATACAGCAGTCAATTAATAAAGTACAATTTATATTAAAATATAAATTGAGGAGAGTTAGTGAGTTTTACTCACATTGCGCGTTAACCGTTGAATAACGGTTTGCGTTATTCGACTCAGTCGGACAATTTATTTCTCCATAAATTGTAACGAGCTCGGATTCACTCCCAGTCAGTCTCATTGTGTTGCTCCCTTCCATACGATCCCGACAGATCTGACGGTTTGTAATTCTGACTCCGTATGAATGAAATATTCGGTTTACAAGTTAGTGTACTATTTTAAATAAAATAAACTTTAAATTCAATTCAATTGGGCCTCACTTGAATCCGGCCCATGCCTCTACCATACCAGCCCGCTTAATCTCCCTTCTTCCCCATTTATATGCTGAAGCCTTCCTGTTCCAATTACCATTATTCGGTCCCCCTTCTCTTCCTCTACACTCGACCGTCTCCCAAACCAAAGCCATCAATGATTTTCTCTTCGTGACTACATCCTCCTCCACCATCAAATACTCAACTCGCGCCTCACTCTCACATTCCGACACCGAGCCTTCCTCGTGATAACCAGTAACGGGTCCGACGTTTTTATTCATCGAAATGTGCTAAAGTACCACACGAGGTGCGATTCAAGCTCATGAACTCAAATCCTCCGTCAACTCACACTTCGATTGCCTTAAATCCCTGAAATCCCGAACCCTAGTTCACGCTCAAAATTCCCAGCGAACCCAAAGACTGTCGAACGACACACAAAGTACACAGAAATGAAGAGCGGGTGATGAGGGTTTCGAATATACATCTTTTAGGATTAAGGAATTTGTTTGAATTTTTTTTTGATTTTTCCTTGGATGAACTTTTACTGGAAGAGTGAAGAGAGAATGCGGCGGAATGTTTCCTGTGTTTGACTTTGGCAGAGGGAAATTTAGGTTTAGACAGAGTTGGTTATTTATAGGATTTTTGTTTTCATTTGTATGAATTTTCAGAGGGCCACGTTCTTGTGTTTTGCTTTTGTGGTGGTTGAGAAAATTGAGGGGCTGGCCTAATTCGGATCATGGAAAAAGAATGAAGCTATGGAAGGGGATATTATAGTGAACATTAAATATTAAAATATTTATTCCATTTTATTTATCGCTCATTACGGACAGAGATAAAAATGCAATCGTGTCCAGTATCGCATCACGGTCCCAAAAATAAAATAATACCGGTAGATTAACTTATATTTTGAAACCTCAAAATATTGATTACAGGGTGCAAAATGCTCCAAATAAAAAGTTGCTTATTTAATTTATTAAAAATTACAGTAAAATTCTAAAAATTAAATTATCACTACGCCTCAAAAGAACCTCGTCTAAATTCGAAACCGGTATCCACTTATATCGAATAAACCGTTACGGTCACGAACGAATATACCGCTGTTTCTCTGAATAATTGATTTGGACATAAATCAAAATCTACACGACGAAATCCCGATTTTTCTCTTCCATTAGAAAAATATACCCCACCAGCTCCACACGTTTCTTGTTTCACAGAAATCCGATTTAAAACGAACCATGTACATTCAGTTGAAGTTCAAATCGCCAAATAGCGAACTGCAACGCCATTTCGAGCTCTATTTCAATTATAATATAATTCCACGTTCAAACTGCTGTTTATATAATATATTCGTTATTCAAATTCAATTCCAAACTGAATTATTCCTTATATAAAATCCAATTCACACTGTATTGTGAATTCAGCTATTTTGACTATTTCGACATTATAATATATTATTATATTATAATTATCAATTAAATATTCAACATTATTTTAATTCCAGTTATCGATATCGCCAAAACGATATATAAATAATTAAATAAATTAATTATTCAACGGTCAGAAATGCGGGTCATTACAATCTTTCCCCCTTAAAATAATTTCGTCCTCGAAATTGCTAAGGTAGTGGACGACCCAATCTACTGGGTAAAAATATATCCGTTTACCTCTTATCTTCGGTTTCAATTGAACCAATTAATATCGACTAAAATATTAATTCATTCCGACTAGCTAAATTCTGAAAATTTCCTAACATCTTAACTTTTCGGAAAATTTCGCCATAACCTCCTTTGTACAGCCCTATCGGTAAAACTCCAACTCGCCTCTCTAGGCCTTCTCCAACCCAAAAGAAAATCAAACAGCCAAGCGGCTTGCCAATTCGGCTCATCAAAATCTCAAACTCATATGAAATATAAACTTGTACCTTTTTGTCGGGCCTACCATTATATCATTTCCATCGATTAACACCCTGCATATACCAATTTCATACTAATCTAACTTCGATTAGTTTATATCCTCAACTCAAACCATTCGCTTATACTTAAGTCGAATTTCATTTAAACTCCAATATCCAATTTCAACTCTTGGTTTATCAACTTAATTTCATTCAGATTAGTTCAATCCAATTTTAATTTCTATAATCCAATCCAGTTTTAATTTAACTTAGTTCAAGTTAAATTCAAATTTATTATTCACTTTCACTATTTTAACCCATTTAACTTCATAAGTTAAATTTAGATTTCAAATTTCAAATCCCTGTGTTTATTCAAATCACTTGAAATCATAATAACAATTCAAAATCCTTCAAATTCCTGAATAACTTGTTTTTGCAAAACAATTTCAAAACAAAATCTTTGGTAGTAATCCGTCACTTTAGAAACTCGAAAATGACACTGATGATGCGGCCGCACTCATCAAAATTATTTTCCAGCCATCAAAGTAAGTTTAATACTATATTTCTTTCGAAAATCATTTCTAAACACTTTCATTTTGAAAACATTTCAAAATCTCCCAGGAACTTAAAATTTCCTTATTTTAATTCCAATTCTGATTTAACTCCAGATTTAATTCAACTTATTTCATATACTTACTTATATGAATTCTGATAAGTTATTTATAACTATTCACTTTTATAATCTTACTCGATTATAATAACAACCATCACAACCAATTATACTATGTTAATTTCAAAACATACCATGTCGGTTCATCGTGTTCAAGTGTTTATAAAACTCCTACCGATACAGTGGATCAAACTGATCGACCAGAATTTATAAGCCACTCAACCAATAAATCTCCACAATATAAAACAAATTTTTATATCAAATAACAATTACGTTCACTCGTATATATACACTCAAATTCAGTCTAGGATATTACTAACCCTATCTCTACCGAGTCACGCCACAGAGCCAAGTAATTCTTAACTTAAGCTCTGATACCAAATGTAGTGACCCGAAAATCCGGTCCAATTTGAGCTGACTAAATAACACAAGTCCAACCCCAAATTGCACTAGAAATTCAAGAAACTAATAGAAAGAAGATAGAGGGTGAGGATAGATAAGATAGAAACTTAGAATAGAAGAAGAAGAAGACAACAACAACAACATCAGAGTAACACGAATCTCACAGCGGGACGAATAAAATATAACATAACTTTTGAAATACAAAGTTATAACTGTTTATACATACCATTTTCAGAGTACAACATATAACATCACAGTGGAATAAATAATAGCTATCTACTGTTGAAGCCTCCTGCTCCAAGCTCTCCAAGTGCATCTGTAAATCCCGACTACTTAACTGCCCGTACAAATTTAGGCACCCAAGAGTTTAGGGAAGACAAAACAAATAAACTCCGGGTCAGTCATGTGACTGGTGTGAGTAAACTCAAATCATTTAAACAGGTATATGATATCTCATAAGACCACGCCGTGAATACGGAACGGGTTTTTCCCTTATGAGAATCCAAACATCTTTGAAAAGCAATATCATTCTGATATTATGATAATGTCTAAATACAAATAGATATCAGTCTAATAGAAACGCTTGCATCTCACGTTCTACATATATAGTATACAATCAAAACCGCAGGTGCATATTGGATGATTGGGTTTCCAACTATGACAAGGTATGGAACCACCTTCCGATCAGTGTACTCTAGGAACGATACACTGGAGTTCAACAAGAACATCTTGCAACTCAGCCACACATGACCGACCACTCATTTCGCTTGAGTGTATCGAATGTACATCACCAACGGTCGGGATCAACAACCGTTTCCCGTATATATATGGGACAGCATTGATAGATTAAAGAAGCAAATTAATATTCTCTAGATAGGTGATTATATACCCTACTTCGGTGCGACCGACTTAGCCATGCTGCCTGCCCGATTTTTGTCATTTACCAGATGTGAGGCTAGAAGCTACGCTTACTTTCCATTCATTGATAACACGATCACTTTGAATGCCACATTATCAGATCCGTTAATCATTAGTTGGATCTGCACAAATAGATTCTGGATATTATGCGAAGGGAATAAATCCGTTGGCCACCATATATATTTGTACAGTCCAACTCTTTCGATCATTGGAACTATTTTGTCAGACATTCATCCATATACGTTCGTTCTGGGACTGAACGAAACCGAAGGCACTATTCTGTAAACAGGACAGCCCTTGCACTTTACTCCGTCTTCAATTTCTTCATCGTATTTGATCACAATGCTTATGCCAATACGGAGTGGTTCTTCGGATAATAATCCAACCGGTCTCTCCATATTAACAACGTAAAATGGTCAAAACTTCGATAGTCTGTGATTTAACTATCAAATGAAAATATGTCGGTGTACAAACAACGATTTTAATTCCAAATGGAATTATCGATCCAATCATCAACCATATATATATATATTCATATTTCATTATTTTCTAAAATTAGAAAATATACGTTTTCAACATTGGAAAACATTTCCAATCCTCATTTACGCATCACTACCATTCCACAACTATTAGTCCCTAACTGTAAACTAGTAAGAGAACAATTCTCTAAGTATAAACCCCGAAGGCCGAAACCAACATCAGATCAACACTCATAAAACTATTCAACTTACTAATCTCTAGTCAGTTTCTAATTTTTGTTTAACTTCACTTCTTAATTTCTATATTCGATTAACCCCTTTTGATAAACTACGTTTTCCGTTACAACTATTTCCTTTTTATAACGTTTACTTACCGTTACAAATATTTCCTATTTTTAACTTCTATTTACCGTTACAAATATTTCCTATTTTTAACTTCTATTTATTTTCTAAATAAATATTCCTTTATAATCCTATTTGTTTACTAACAAATATTTCCCTTTTATAAAACCGTGTTCGTTTTATAAATAATTTCCTTTTTATAAAATCTTGTGATTTTCTAAATACTCTATTTTCAAATTGTTTTCCTTTTATAAAATTGGTTGATTTTATAAAACTCCTTTATTTCGATATACATTGAAATATTCCTTTTTTTACAACTCAGGGTTTCTTATGATATTTAAAATATCAAACAACGATGATCAATATCGTTCTAACATCCATAATCAATAATAGATTATAAATCACAACATATATCACAATATATGAAAACAATAAAATAATTGTTGAGGAACCCAGTCGGATTCCTCCAACCTGTCTCCCTGCATCCACAGATGTTACACAGTATAATATATATCATATTTCATTTTGAAATGAAATATCCTGCTGTACAGAACCATACATAGATTAACTATAACTACGTTTTCAATCAAATCTATTTAACAGTCCAATTTAACAATCAATATACAGCAGTCAATTAATAAAGTACAATTTTTATTAAAATATAAATTGAGGAGAGTTAGTGAGTTTTACTCACATTGCGCGTTAACCGTTGAATAACGGTTTGCGTTATTCGACTCAGTCGTACAATTTATTTCTCCATAAATTGTAACGAGCTCGGATTCACTCCCAGTCAGTCTCATTGTGTTGCTCCCTTCCATACGATCCCAACAGATCTGACGGTTCGTAATTCTGACTCCGTATGAACGAAATATTCGGTTTACAAGTTAGTGTACTATTTTAAATAAAATAAACTTTAAATTCAAGTCAATTGGGCCTCACTTGAATCCGGCCCATGCCTCTACCATACCAGCCCGCTTAATCTCCCTTCTTCCCCGTTTATATTCTGAAGCCTTCCTGTTCCAATTACCATTATTCGGTCCCCCTTCTCTTCCTCTACACTCGACCGTCTCCCAAACCAAAGCCATCAATGATTTTCTCTTCGTGACTACATCCTCCTCCACCATCAAATACTCAACTCGCGCCTCACTCTCACATTCCGACACCGAGCCTTCCTCGTGATAACCAGTAACGGGTCCGACGTTTTTATTCATCGAAATGTGCTAAAGTACCACACGAGGTGCGATTCAAGCTCATGAACTCAAATCCTCCATCAACTCACACTTCGATTGCCTTAAATCCCTGAAATCCCGAACCCTAGTTCACGCTCAAAATTCCCAGCGAACCCAAAGACTGTCGAACGACACACAAAGTACACAGAAATGAAGAGCGGGTGATGAGGGTTTCGAATATACATCTTTTAGGATTAAGGATTTTGTTTGAATTTTTTTTTTTGATTTTTCCTTGGATGAACTTTTACTGGAAGAGTGAAGAGAGAATGCGGCGGAATGTTTCCTGTGTTTGACTATGGCAGAGGGAAATTTAGGTTTAGACAGAGTTGGTTATTTATAGGATTTTTGTTTTCATTTGTATGAATTTTCAGAGGGCCACGTTCTTGTGTTTTGCTTTTGTGGTGGTTGAGAAAATTGAGGGGCTGGCCTAATTCGGATCATGGAAAAAGAATGAAGCTATGGAAGGGGATATTATAGTGAACATTAAATATTAAAATATTTATTCCATTTTATTTATCGCTCGTTACGGACAGAGATAAAAATGCAGTCGTGTCCAGTATCGCATCACGATCCCAAAAATAAAATAATACCGGTAGATTAACTCATATTTTGAAACCTCAAAATATTGATTACAGGGTGCAAAATGCTCCAAATAAAAAGTTTCTTATTTAATTTATTAAAAATTACAGTAAAATTCTAAAAATTAAATTATCCCTACGCCTCAAAAGAACCTTGTCCAAATTCGAAACCGGTATCCACTTATATCGAATAAACCGTTACGGTCACGAACGAATATACCGCTGTTTCTCTGAATATTTGATTTGGACATAAATCAAAATATACACGACGAAATCCCGATTTTTCTCTTCCATTAGAAAAATATACCCCACCAGCTCCACACGTTTCTTGTTTCATAGAAATCCGATTTAAAACGAACCATGTACATTCAGTTGAAGTTCAAATCGCCAAATAGCGAACTGCAGCGCCATTTCGAGCTCTATTTCAATTATAATATAATTCCACGTTCAAACTGCTATTTATAAAATATATTCGTTATTCAAATTCAATTCCAAACCGAATTATTCCTTATATAAAATCCAATTCACACTGCATTGTGAATTCAGCTATTTTGACTATTTCGACATTATAATATATTATTATATTATAATTATCAATTAAATATTCAACATTATTTTAATTCCAGTTATCGATATCGCCAAAACGATATTTAAATAATTAAATAAATTAATTATTCAACGGTCAGAAATGCGGGTCATTACAACCCTGCACTTAGGATAGGCTTTCTTAATACTCTCCTCAGTTTACCAAGTACAATCTCGCGGATCTCCACTCCACCGCACTTTGACTAAGTGAACTGTAACACTCCACGTCCATTAATGTCACTCACAAAGGGAATGCATTAACTTCCATGGAGGTCATAAGTGAATATAGAACAGAGAAATTACAACAAGACAGATAATAAATAACACTTGGAAATCTAAAACTTCATTTTATTGCAGCGGAAATTAAATATGTCTGTTACATCATAAAACCATAGATCATAACCAAGTACAACATCCGCCTCCACAAAAACAAAATACATAATCCCATTACAATAAATAGCCATTAAAAAGAAAGATAACAAGCTGGACTTTACTTCTGCAGTCCAAGCTTTCCAAGAGATAAGCGATCCAATTAGACTCCACTAGAACTTGGCCCAACCTGAGGACCTGAAGGGAGAAAAAGATGGAAAAGAGGGGGTCAGACATAAAGTCTGGCGAGTATGATAATTCTACAATACTATTATCAAAATAACTGGACTAAGGCATAAGCTGGAAAACAAGGAAATGTCTATGAAAGAGCAGATTAAGGACATAGACAATCGCTAAAGGCAACGTTATAGGCGCTCCTAAATACTAAAGGATAAACACTATACTGCACCACACCAGTCACCCTAAAGATTGATCCCACTTAGCTTCACTTAGAAACTTTCTTAATGGCTTTACGTACTCCTAGCTGACTACATAGGTGCCGCATGCCCCTATCTCCACTAGGTGTACCCCACTTTCCATTTTTCAATCGGCTCCCTACTCGTAGATACCCGTGCTGGCCCCACAGTGGGGTGTATCATTCCCCTAAAGTGGCAACCCGATATAACGGAGATGCACGGCTTATACCTACACGATGCAACAACGTCTTACCTACCATCCCGGGTCCACACACGCATATGAAACCCGTTGGACTTGCGTTGCCACCGCTCCCTGTTTTGGCCTCTTATAGTCAGACCCAGTATGCGTGTCCCGTCCTCGACTTGGGTTGAGCCCACAAAGATACGTTTTGGGATACTGGTTGAAATGGGCCCCCATTATTTCCCACAAGCATTCCACCTAAGCTTGTCCCATTAGTCCATCCACTTAACCCACTTAGTCATGTTCATTTACATGTGTATTTGGTTAAGTCTAATCGTATTTCAAATGCCTCTAAAGGCAACCACTAGATTCCTCATGCCACCCAAGGCACCTACTTAACCCCCATGTCCCACCTTACATGATTATCTGGCTAAGTATTTCTTAATTCATTAAGGCCATAACCTCATAAAGACCTCTCACATTAGACTGGCATTTATGGCAGCTGGATTTGCCGGGCGGGTCCGGGCAGTCTTACACCATAAAAGA
This sequence comes from Allium sativum, assembly GCA_030737875.1. NCBI lineage: Eukaryota > Viridiplantae > Streptophyta > Magnoliopsida > Asparagales > Amaryllidaceae > Allium > Allium sativum. Next base: position 337,806,086 of record CM060910.1, read on the forward strand.
GTCTAACCTCGTGTCTTTACAACTATTATGCTTTAGTTTGGGCCTAGGACCTCTCACATTGGGCCGACATTTGTGACTACTGGATTTGCCGGGCGGGTCCGGGCAGGTTTACGTCACAAACGGGTCCAACCTCGTGTCCTAAGCATTGATTATTATTAATAATCCACTTTCCCCAATTTTAATAATTCCCTACTTGAATTATTAATTAATTCCAAATTCAACAATGTCCATAATTGACTCAATTATGGACATCCATTCAAGGCGTGCAAAATCATACAAAATTGCACCCAATTTATTAATTCCTAATATCACCCCTACCCCACGTTTGAACGTTTATTCGCAAAATATATATATTAGACTCGAATAGTCTAACTCATAGCATAAAAGAGATTATCACAATAACAACATGTATATATGACTAAATGAATCATAATAAGGGGTGAAACTTGCATATGCACAACTTGCATAGGATTATACTTGTCATGGATCTAAAGATGTCAACTTGTTCATAATTCACATAATATGATCTCAATCAAATTTCATAAACTTGCATGAACATGTGTGAATCAACATCATCTAATCTAACAATATGGGTTTTTATGGGTACACCTAACTCAATAGGCAAATTCCCATAATAAAAAAAAATTCATTTAGTCATAGATTCATGCATATGGGTACACCTAACTTAATAGGCAAATTCCCATATTCAAGATCCAATTTAAATTGTGGATTCATGTATATGGGTACACCTAACCTAATAGGCAAATTCCCATAATCATGATCCATTTAATTTTAAAAAAACATAAACTTTAAACATGATCCAATTCACATAAATAACAACATCATGATTTTACAACTTGTACGATTCAACACAACTTAACATGATATCATTATCATATAACATATGGATTTCAACATATGTGTTAACATGAGATCTACAACATATATAAGATTTATGACATAACATAGCATGATTTACACATAGCATAGCATGATAGCATAACATAGCATAGCATGATTTTCATCATAGCATGGCATAGCATAGGAGAATTTACAACATATAATTTACAACATATGACAACATAATAACATAACAAGAGATCCACAATATAGAATTTACAATTACAATTCACATCACTTTCTTGTGATCCATTCATAACTTAATCGAATTATTTTATAATAACATTGTGAGAATCATCATACTCACAATTTAAAGAAGAGAAATAGAAAGAGTCTTTGATTTAATTTGTTTGTTGAGTAGATTTAGTTGTAGGCTAGGCTTTCTCCTTCTTCTTTAGTTTGTGATGGCTACGCTGAACTCCATGGCAACGGCATGTCGGTAGCTCTCCAATTTTTCAAGTGATTTAGGGTTAGAGTCTACCCAAGTATTTATAGATGTTAGGATGCATTTAGGCCATTAGATTTACCCTAGAATAGATTAGAGCCATTAGATTTCGTCCAGCCTTCAAAACACAGCCCGAAAACCCAACCAGATGCACCCAGGTCACCTGGGCTCGACCAGGGAGGTCGACACCCAGGTCGACTCTAGTGTCGACCGGGCCCCCGCCAGGTCGACTCCCAAGTCGACCCCCAGGTCGACCTGGTCTGGGCGGGAGTTTTCCCGCCTGCCTCCATTTCTGTGTTTTTGAAATCTGTTTTAAAATTTGAATTTTTCGTGTAACTTCTCGAGGCTATATCTCGGTCATACGAACTCCGATTTACAAAATTTCGGACTCTATTTCGCGTATTTTTCCGAGACGAACACAATGGCGCAGCCCGTTTCCCAATATTCTTATATTTGAAATTAATTATTCTTTCATTTGTGAATATTAGTATTAACTGATTTACGGGGTGTTACATGAACCTTCTTGTTCCTCAGTTCTTTGGTTTCTTTGCCAATAATCTTTATCGGCTCTCTTCTTACAGCCAATTCTAGAGTAATTTCTATATCCCATTGCCCTGCTTCTTCCACGATCAAGTCTGGATCATGAACATGCTTTCGAAGTTGAGATACGTGAAACACATTATGTACTCCAGGCAACCAATCAGGCAATTGAACTCTATAAGCGAGAGTTCCAATCTGTTCAAGAATAGGAAACGGACCAATAAATTTAGGCCCCAATTTCCCTGTTTTACCGAACTGGATTGCTCCTCTCATCAGAGATACCTTCAAATACACGTTGTCGCGAACAACAAATGATATATCTCTTCTTCTCTTATCTGCATAGCTTTTCTGTCGGCTTTGAGCGGCAAGTAATCGTTTCTTAACAAAATCGACTTCGTCCGCAGCTTCGCGAATCATATCTGGCCCCAATACAAATCTATTGCCCGGTTCTACCCAACAAGCAGGACATCGGCACGGTCTTCCATACAATGCTTCGAATGGTGACATTATCAGGCTCGCTTGGTAGCTGTTGTTGTATGAGAACTCGAGCAAATGCAAATGGTCTTCCCAAGATCCGCCAAAATCAATAACACAAGCCCGCAATAAATCTTCTAGAATACGATTCACCCTCTCAGTTTGGCCATCTGTTTGATGATGATAAGCGGTGCTCAAGTTCAGTTTCGTTCCCAATTCTTCTTGGAATGCTTCCCAAAATTTACTAGCAAAAATCAGGTCATGATCACTAACGATGCTTATGGGAACTCCATGAAGTTTAACAATATCTCTAAAATAAATCTGCGCCAGACTCTGAGCAGTTCTGTTCGATCTGACGGGTATAAAATGGGCGGTTTTCGTGAAACGATCTACGATCACCCAAATACTGTCATTTCCTTTTCTGGTTCTGGGCAAACCATCTATGAAGTCCATAGAAATCTGTTCCCACTTTCCACCCGGAATTTCCAACGGTTGCAACAATCCAACGAGCTTCTGTTGATCGCTCTTGACTTGTTGACAAATAGGACACCGGCTAACATATAAAGAAATGTCCCTTTTCACAGATTTCCACCAGAAAGTGCGTTTGATATCATTATACATCTTGCTCACTCCTGGATGGATACTCAGCTTGGCTTTGTGACATTCATCTAATACTTCTTTTCGGAGTTCAGAAATGTTCGGAACACAAATCCGACCCTTTAACCTCAGAATCCCATCGTTATCAACCTGAAAACTCGAGGGCTCGCCTTTCTGAATTCTCTCTCCAATCTTCTGGATGAAGTGATCATCCTTTTGAAGAGCAGATATGTTATCAATCAATGAAGGCGTGATGATAAGACTGGCGATAATTACATTCTTTCTGCTGAGCGCATCAGCCACAACATTAGCTTTCCCCAGAGTATATAAGATATCAAGATCATATGCCGCGAGAAATTCTAACCAGCGCAGCTGTCTCATATTTAGATCCTTCTGGGTGAATAAATACTTCAATGACTGATGATCAGTATATAATTCAAATTTCTCACCCAATAGATAATGCCTCCAGATTTTCATAGCAAACACGATGGCTAACAATTCAAGATCGTGAGTTTCATAATTCTTTTCATGTGGTTTCAATTGATGGCTAGCATAAGCAATAACATAGCCTCTTTGCATTAATACCGTACCAAGACCTTCTTTAGAAGCATCGGTCCAGACTTTCAAGTCTTGGTTGCCATCAATAATTGTTAACACTGCAGCAGTTGTCAGTTTTAACTTCAGCTCGTGGAAAGCTGTCTTACACTCCGGAGTCCAATTGAATCTCGAATGCTTCTTGGTGAGCTTCGTCAAGGAACTGGATGTGTTCGCAAAATCCTTAATGAATTTCCAATAATAACTGGCCAATCCGAGAAAACTTCGGTTTTCTGTGGGTGTACGAGGCTGTTTCCAGTTCTGAATAGCAGTTATTTTTCTGGGATCCACTGAAATTCCTTGCTTTGACACGACGTGGCCAAGAAATTTGACTTCTTCTTGCCAGAATATACATTTGGAAAATTTGGCTTTCAAAACATTCTTTCTCAGAATTTCTAACACTTGTTCCAAATGTTTTTCGTGCTCGCTTTCTGATTTAGAGAAGGCCAATATGTCATCAATGAAAACTAGAAAAAATTTATTTAATACTTCTCTGAATACCCGACTCATTAGATCGACAAAATAAGCTGGAGCGTTACATAAGCCGAACGACATAACTAACCACTCGTAAAATAAATCTGGACCTCTGAATGCTGTCAAAGGAACACACTCTTCGGCAATACGAAGCTAATGGAAACCTGTAGCTAGGTCCATTCGTGAAAACACTTGTGCGCCATTCAATCGATCCAACAAATCATCAATTCGCGGCAATGGATATTTGTTCTTCCATGTCTGCTTGTTCAAGTCATGATAATCCACACATAGTCTGAGAGTACCGTCTGACTTCGGGACAAACACCACAGCTGCTCCCCAATCAGAGAAACTAGGCCTGATTAGACCCTTCCATACTAGCTGTCGAGTTTGATTGTCTAACTCTTCTTTTTCCTTCATGGTCATTTTTCGAATAGCGTAAACTACTAGCCTTGCATTCGGAACTAAAGAGATTTTAAAATCAATTTCTCTCTGCAGAGGTAAGCTAGCAACTTCTTCGAACACATCCGCATAGTTCTTGACAACTGGAATATTTTCAATGTCGACCGAAATATTCTCCGGAACGACAGGAACAGGTTCTATTAGAGCAGGAGAGACATCCAAAGCTGCCCAGAAGTCTTTTCTATCAGAATTCTGACCTTCACATGGTATTACAATATTGGCAAGCTTTGTTTTAACCTTGACAACCCTTTCTGCACATTTAACTTCCGCTTCGTATTTGGTTAACCAATCTAATCCTAAAATAAGATCGAATTCGGTAAAATTCATGACGATCAAGATACAAGGAAACCGATAATGAGAAAAAGAAACAGGTACCCCACAAACCCAACTAAGATCGAGGGAACCCCTAACCGGATTATGGACAGTTATGGGTTCTTTGAGCTTTTTCAAATTTAAATCCAATTTCTTAACCGCATTCTTTGCAACAAAGCTTCGTGACGTGCCTGTATCAAATAGTACTTTCACTAGAATATTTTTTACAGTAAGCATGCCTTCTAAAACATCTGGCCTTTCCGGACTAGCTGAGGGTTCAGAAGTTTCTGCTACCTCATTTACTTGCACTTCCTCAGATTTTCCAAATAGCAGGCAATTTCTAGCAAGATGACCAGTCCGATGACACTTATGGCATCCCCTTGAACCATGAGATTTCTTTTGCTTCTCATTGGGTTTAGACCCACCCTTTATTCGTTTATTCAGAGATTTGCAAATTATCGATAGGTGTCCTTGCTTCTTGTAGTTAGAGCATATGGCAGTTGTTACTGGTCCCCTTTCAGAGTTAACCTTTTTCCCTTTGAATCTAGGCTTCTTTCTGACCCTGGATGTCGTACCTGACTCTGGCTGTGTACTTGTCTCCGGGCTATCAGCTTCAAATTTCCTTTTACTGCTAGTGTTGACTTCCTCTTCATCAACAAAAAGACCTCTCTTATCAAGATCTTCATACTGATAAGCCATGTATATCATTTCAAAAAAAGGAAGCTTCACATGCCCCATTACACTATTCCGGTATTTTCTTTGAAGCCTGTTAATAAACCTCAGATTCTTCCTCTTTGGATCTTGAATTAGATGCGGGGTAAAATGAGAAAGTTAATTGAATCTCTTATGATATTCTGGGATATTCATATCTCCTTGTATCAGATATAAAATTCATCACATAACCGCTCAGTTGCTTCTGGAGGAGTAAATATTTCTAAGAAAATCTCTTTGAATCTATCCCAGGTAATATTACCTTCTGGATTATCCTTAATAACTGTTTCCCACTAGATTAAAGCTTCATATTTGAGCGCCCAAGATGCCACTAATCTTTTCTGATCTTCTCTCAGCTGGGAACGTTCAAAAATTCTTTCAGCGGAACTCATCCAAGCTTGAGTTTGTATAATGGATTCATTGCCCGAGAATGGTACTCCACCCAAATTTCGATATTTCTTTAATAGAGTTTCTAGATATGGTTCTGTATTCCTTCTCCTGTTTCTAACACTCATTTTCTAGTACTTCTGCAAGTAGCAGACTAAGTGTCAGGTCAACAGATAAGATATTATAAAGCATAGAAACATATACTTGAATGTAAATGCGTCTATTGAGGTATATTTCATTCTGCTTTACTCATACTAGGACCTTATCGGATCATATCTGTAATGAGCTATTCGTCCTAGAACACTACTGGTTCTATTTCTGACGAGTTCGTTCATATGTTATATTCCAGAACTAAGCTTAACCAAAGCTCTGATACCACGTTTGTGACGACCCCACACCCCGTACGATGGTGGCAAGGGTAATCTTTGGAATATAACACATAAACAAATAACAGGAGAACAGAAATAATTAAATACACCAGATAATGTACAATAGAATACACTGGATAAACAAAATCATCAGAGTCACACAGTATACAGGATCATACTTAGTACAAAATACAATTCAGCTTTATATAAAATGTCTACCGCGGAAATCTAAACATAATATGTACAACATGAGCTGAACAGCATAAAAAGAGATAAATGATAGAATCCATCTTCAACTCCAGCTATCCAGAAAGAGCCCACTAAAACCTAAATACAAGGCTGCCCGTGTAGAAATATGGGCACCCGAGTTTGCAAGTGAAACAAACTACGAGTCAGTCATGGGACTGGTATGAGAAATCTACTTAACTTACTTTAATATATAGCCAATCACAGTACCATGCCACTTTCGCGGAACGGGTTTACTCCATTGGATTGCCAGTGCTTTAAAATAAGTAAATCTTTTAAACATCGCAATGCTTTTTATAAAAATGAAGCCATTATATGACTCAGTTCCCATCACACAATGCAACACAAACCGGAGGATGGAGTTTTACTTTATAATGGCCAAAATATGCTTGATACGAATAAAACAAAAGCATTTCATATTATTACTAGTGTTTAATTGTTTCAAAAACAGTTTCAAATCATAAGTATCAATCATAGACGGCATGGGTACCATATATCATGTCGTCATATATATATACAATCAAAACCGCACGGTGTCGTATTTGGAAACTGGATTTCCGTCATGAACCAAGGCAAAAGATAGTCCTTACCGAATTCGAGACTCTCTAGCCCGAGCCTCAGGCAAGTACTCAGTCAAGCCTTAGGAGCCACAGGGACGGTCAACCGATGTGGATTAAAATGCCTGAACACTGCGTTTCCCCAGTCTTTGGGGCGTAAATGAGTCCTATAACTCCATCGGCTCCGCATAGTCATCGATATATCCGAGGTGCCTCGCAATCCAACAACCACACAGGTGAAAATAATATAAATGTCAGGGCTGGTAGGTCACTGAAACCACCCTAGCTAGAAAGAAACGCATGTCCTCCCTGGATCCTTCTCCCGTTTCTGGTCTATACCGGGGTGTAAGGCTCGCGAATCAACGTTATACACAAAGCTATGCCACACAGGCCGCGCTTTGATCATCAACCACAAGACTTTGCTTTTCAAAAGAAGCCTTGATCATCCGCCACTTAGGCATGCCACACAGGCAATTCACTCCATGCGACTGATTTCTATCGATATATAACCTCTGAGCTCGTATGTCTCAGAGAAGGGCATTAAGCAAGAGAATAAATTCTCCATCGCCAAACAGATATATACTTAATAGAGATCAATCAGCACAGAACAAAATCCAATGTCAGACACACATCCCATTTACAAGTTCGTTCTGGGTCTGAATGAAACCGGAGGCACTTAATACCTCGCACATCCGTACAATCAACAAGTACGTCCGGACGGCTACTACTTCAGCCCCTTCAAGGTAGCTACTCCTATCATGAGCATCGGTAGCACCCGTCCATTCGACGTGAAGATCATCGGTCTTGCACCGTCTTCATATCTTCGACTTCTAACCGTCGATCAATTATTTGAAATGAGAATTAACTCGGCCATTTCAAATAATTCATGTATATTTAGAATTTCAAATCAATTCATTTCAATGGTTAAATTATTCGATATCACTAATTCTGTTCTTTAATGTAATTTTCACGCCAAATACATTCAACCATCAAATATCAAATAAACCAAGCAAATTTAGTTTATTTCATTCTATATCGTTTATATTATTTTATCAATATTTATCGCTATTTTTATTTATTTAAAAATAGCTAATTCATTCAAACGACGCTTCAGGCCATAACGCGGCCGTGGCCCTGTTTTTCTTCAGATTTGATTTACACATATATGAAAATCTAACTGTTGAATCTTCACAAATTTTATATCATTAGAAAGATCTTTTCAAAACAAATCCAACGGTTCCAGTTTCGGGAAAATCCGACGGTCGGATCTCCCGGTACAATCGTTTGAAATCACGATTTAAAAATACGAACTGCAGCGTCGTTATTCGATTTAATTTAATTATATATATATACATATGTATATATAATCGATCCAGGCGCTGTTTTTCTTCAGATTTGAATTAAACATTCCAGACAATCCAACCGTTGGATCTTGACAAAGTGGGTGTCGTTGGAAAGATATTTCAAAAGCGAACCCAACGGTTTCGGTTTCGGGAAAATCCGATGGTCGGATCTCCCGGTACAATCATTTGAAATCACAATTTCAAAACACGAACTGCAGCTTCGTTATTCGATTTATTTTAATTATGTTTATATACATATATAAATATAATTCATTCTTCGATTTCAAAACCCTACTCACTTCATATATTCAATAAAAATGATATTTTTATCCAACATATATTTATTTCAACACATCACTATTTTTAACAGTTCACATATATCATAAAAATGAGATTTTTATTGTAAAACAATTTATTTGAAAACACGATTATTTTATATATTTCATACATAAGGTAAAAATGTTATTTTTGGTGTTAAAACAATTTATTTAAAACACTAATATTTTATATAGTATATATATATGAAAAATGTTATTTTTATCTTTCAAAGAATTTATTCAACACATGAATTTCTATTCAACACATGAATTTCTATTCAACACATGAATATGGTTTTCAACACATGAAATTAATTCTAACACATGAATATTATTGAAAATTTCGGCAGCATAACGGCATGGTAGTTAAAACCGGCACCGTCCCGTGTATGGCTCCTCGCTCTACCTTAAAACCTCGCGGTTTTTGACAGTGGGGATTTTCAATATCTAGTTCGTACGCAGACGAATTTTTCCATATACTAATCCTATTGGGATTTCAACCACAATCAATCATTTCAAATCAACCATTCATGATATTCACCAAATTTCACATCAACCAATAATCCAAACAATATCACAACCAATATATATCGTCCATGGTCTGTGGACGAGGGGAGTATATATATATAGATATGCGTATATAACTATATTTTGATTTCATTTCATATCATTTCAACGCATATATTATTTTTACAACGCATATATAACTTATACATCGAACATACAACTTATACAACACTTATACATGTGGTGTACAACGCTTATATAACTCATACATCGACTATATAATTTATACATCGTTGTTTTCCATATCGTTTATAATTCAAAAATCTCACATTGGGTTCCACTCCACCAAAAATTGTAGAAGGCTCAGAAAAATATCCGGTCCCTTCTAGAATGTAGAAGACATCCACATGGTCTCAGCGTCTCCTGTTTCATCGAATTTCGTTCACACACGATAAAGATACGATTTTTTGAAGTTTTGCAACACTTAAAAGTGTTATATTCAGTTCAGAATAGCCAAAGCCGATACCTTTCATGATGCTTCCCAACTAGGTTTGCAAAAATCGCGAGATCCGTAGTCCTATGACAAGATCGAACTATATGACATCGAAGAGGGGACCGAGGCGCGCCTGCGCGTGGTGGCGCGGCGGTTTAAAGACCCAATCTTTTCGAAGGTCGTTCTCCTCGACGGTGACACGATGGGGGCTCTAACTGGTATTGATTTTAAGAGGGAGGAGGGAGCTTCAAAGATTGGGTGGTGGCAAGGTTTGATTCGCCGTGGTTTGCTCGGAAAGTGGCCTGGATGTTTTGAGCAGTGGTCGCCGCACAATGAACAGGGGTAGCGGGTTTTCTGAGATTTTTTATATTTTTAATTTATGAAAAGAAAAATCTGATTGGCCGACATATATATATTTTCAGAAAATTAGGGTTTTCACTAATGAACCCCTTTTCAAACCCAACGATTGTTGCCCCTAGCTAAATACCCCCATCCCGGACACAATGGGATATGTTTCGTAGGCCAATTCGACTGTTACAGTAAGTTATTTTTCAAATTAAAGTATAAAACATTCAATATTTGTTTTGAACGTACATTTTAATTTGCCGGGGCCTACCGATCCCAAAAATTTCCAAAAAATATATCTAGCTATGTTTTGACGATATGTTCCCAACAAAACTAGTTTCATTGAATTCTGAGACCGTTTGAAAAATGGCCATTTTCTGGTCGATCCAATTTATCTAAAATCAACCAAACACATTTTCCTTTGCCACACTCACATATTAACTTCAAAAATTATGGACTTTGCAACCTAGCAATAATTTGACATCCCGGATCCAACAAAAGTGGTTTCATCGGATTCTGAGGTCGTTTGCAAAATGTCTATTTTCAAGGGCTATATGTACTCTATAGCGACCTTTCTGAAAATTCATTTGGCCATAACTTTTGATTCCCGCTATGAAACTTCGATTTTTCAGATTGGTTAGAAAGATATTCACTAACAGATTTAAATATTTTTGGTTTCACTAAATTCCATTTTATTTTGCACCCGGTACAGTCAGTCAAAGTTTGAATTCAAATTTTGAAACTATCGCGCCATTTCAGGCCTTGTTTATAATTAAAAGTAATTATATTTATTTTCAAACATCGATTCAAACATACTTTTTTTTGTTATCATTTAAAATAATTTATTTTAAATATTTAAAATCCACTAAAATAGCCAAATTAAAAATTTTAAACTGACTCAGATTTTTCGGGTTGTTACAAACCCACTATGATTTTAGTTTGTACTGTATTATATGGAGTTCCCTCTGATATCCCTCCAGTGTACGGAGGAATTACGGTACTGTATATACTATGGGAATATATAAACGCTGAAAGGGCAAGAATGGTAATCCTTCTTATGCTGTTTTGATAGTTTACTTTACTGAATATACATTATTATAATAGCGAAAATATACTATATATTATCTAGTTTGGCGGATCCTTAGGAGATGGAAATTTCCGTAACATCTCTTAAGTTATTGAACTCACAAACACATTGGATAGGAGATGTGAATTACCGTAAGCATCTCTTATGTCGTGACACTCATATTATTACTTGGTTTTTATTTGACGAATATGAGAATTATTTAGTTTTGATCTAAGTATTTTTGTACTATCATTTATGCTCGGGTCACCTAAATTTTTTCAGGCTGCGAAGACTATAATATATTGGAGGACGAAGATAGAGTTTTGGTATATTATATATATTATGTATTCCCACTACATAATATATGTTAAGCTGTGTTATTATATCATGTCTAGGTATGTAGAACTTTGATAATTGTTGTAATGTATAATAAAATATATGTTTTAATAGCTTCATGAACAGTTATACATTTATAAATTATATTCTATCCTTCCGTTGTGAGATTCAGTTATCGACTTAAACAGTCGAAAATGCATGTCGTTACAATTGGTATCAGAGCTATGTTTATGTAACGAACCGACAGAATTCGACGCCCGAATTCTGACAATAACACATAAAACTCGTATTTATTTGCCAAAACCCAAGTATCTAAAACATCAGATAGTTAATAGAAAGAATATAAAGGGTGAGGTAAGAAAAAAAGAAATAATAGAATTGATAAGGAAGAGGAACACAACACAGAGTCTCACATCGTAGCGGAACAAAATATAATATAGAAATAAATCTTTATAGAGAGCTTAAATAAAACTTACAAATTGTAACAACCCGGAAAATCAGAACCAATTTAAAAATTTTAATTTGGCTATTTTAATGAATTTTGAATATTTAAAATGAATTATTTTAAATAATAACAACTAGAAATTTATTTTGAATGGAATTAGAATGTATATATTTATTTGAATCGACGTTAGAATATAAATATTTATTTTAATTATAAAAAAAATTGGAATGGCGCGGTAGTGTGAAAATTCGATTTCAAATTTCAAATGAATGTACAGGATTCAAAATAAACTGGATTTTAGTGAAATCAAAAATATTGGAATCTATTTGGAAATATCTTTCTAACGAATCTGAAAAATCAAAATTTTATAGCGGAAATCAAAAGTTATGCCTAGTTGAAAATCCAGAATAGTCACTATGGAAAAATAACCCTTAAAAATAGCCATTTTGTAAACGACCTCAGTTTTCGACGAAACCACTTTGGTTGGATCCGAAATGTCAAATTATTATTATGTTTCAAATTCCATAATTTTTGGAATTGATATGTGAGCGTGGCAAAGGAAAACGCGTTCGGTAATTTCAGTTTGAATTGGATCGACCAGAAAATGGCCATTTTTCAAACGGTCTCCAAATTCGACGAAATTAGTTTTATGGGGACCGTATTGTCCCAACATAGCTAGGTTTATTTTTCGGGAATTTTTAGAATCAGGATGTGACCCCGACAAATTAAAATGTACGTTCAAATCCAAATTTGAAAGTTTTATATTTTTATTTGAAGAATAACCAACTGTAACAGTCGAATGGGCTTACGAAACATATTCCATTGTGTCCGGAATGAGGGTATTTAGCTACGAGAAACAGTCGTTGGGTTTGATTTGGGGTTCGTATGGAAAAAATCCTAATTTTTGAATTAATATAAATATCAACGAATAAGATTTTTTTCTTTCATTATTTAATTTTATTAAAAAAATCAGAAAAACCCGCCCCCTATATCGTGCGACGGGCCTGCTTCCTCCGTTCTTGGCCAATTTCTGGCGAATCCACGCATCATTAGCCCCTGCCCCACTTGAACTTTTTGAAGTACTCCCTCCCCTCTTCAAATCAATACCGATTGCACCCCTTATCGTCGCTCCATCGTCGGGTTTTACCCCCAGGAAGTTCCGACCTTCAAGCCGCCGCAGTGCCTCGCCCCCTGCGTTGAAGTGGGCCCCCTGACCATCGATAAACGCGACATTCCAGACTCTAGGTCGTGGCTCAACCGGATCTGCATATCGTGCTACAGATTTGAAGTAATTCCGTGACCTAGTTTTGAACCATCGTGAAAGGTATACGGCTATTCACTTTTCAATTGAATATAACACTTTTAAGTGTTGTAAATCATGATTTTCAAATAAAAATCATATCTTTTTGCTATGTTGTCGAAATCCAGTGAAACTGGAGACATCGGACTCGTAGCGACGTCATCTACATTCTAGAAGAAGCTAGAACGTATTTCGAGCTCGCTACAATCAGAAGGATTAAAAATCGAAATGAGACTTCTAAATTCAAATATGGAATGGAAATGCATTGTATAAATTATATAAGCGAAGTATAAATTAAATATGCATTGTATACCTCACGTATGGGCGTTGTATAAATTATATGAGCGATGTATAAATTATACATGCTTTGTATAAATCATATGTGTGTTGAATTGGAAATGAAATATATTTATATACGTATATATATACTCCCCTCGTTCACAAACCATGGACAATATGAATTGATTTTGATTAGCAAGAAAATTGGTTGATAATGCGAATGGTTGAGAATGATGGATTGTGGTTGAAATAATTGTTTGCGGTTGAAAACGAATTGGAATTGTTTGTGAAAAATTCATATGATATGAAATGGATCTTAGATCATTTAGATAAGCCCCTTATGGAACGCCGCGAGGCCTAAGGTAGTGCGAGGGGCCGTACTCGGGACGGTGCCGTTTTTAAACCCCCTACCGTTATGCTACCGAAATTTTCAGAAATATTTATGTGTTTGAATTGTTTTTATGTGTTGAATTATATTCATGTGTTGAATAAATTGTTTAGATAATTAAAATCACATTTTTACTATGCGTATGAAGTATATGAAATATTCATGTGTTGAGAAATTCATGTGTTGAATAACATTCATGTGTTGAATAAACTCTTTGAAAGATAAAAGTCACATTTTTATCATATATATGGACTATATAAAATATTCGTGTTTAAAATAATTATTTTGAACGATAAAAATAACATTTTTATCTTATGTATGAAGTATATAAAATATTCATGTTTAAAATAAATTGTTTTAACAATAAAAATCACATTTTTATTATATGTATGAACTATATTAAATATTCATGTGTTGGAAAGGATTCATGTGTTGAATAAAAGGATTGAACAATAAAATTAACATTTTTATTGTGAATATGAAGTACTAAAAACATTCATGTGTTGAATAAATATTTTGAATGATAAAAATATCATTTTTATCATGTATACGACTCACTAAAAATACACATGTGTTGAAACATATTTTTTTCGCCAAAAATATCATTTTTTTCCGATGTATGTAGTGTTAAAAATAACCGTGTGTTGAAATAAACATTTGTTTGCTAAAAATATTATTTTTAGCTTAGTTCTGCATATATATGTATATATATATATATATATATATATATGCTGAACATGAGAATGGATTAGCTATTGAGTAAAGAATATATTTGCGTGCCTGACAAATAGGTAAATCTTAATGAGTTGGCTGTGTGATTTTATTATTATATAAACTCCTGTGAATGCCATTGGATGCGGAGTGCTGGTTGTTCTGTGTGAAATCATAAACGTCACCATAGGATAGTAACAATTAATTTTGAACTACACTACATGGCATACTTCTTGAAGATTGCATACCCTATCAAATACCACATAAGCATTTGGGGCTTATATGATGAGGTTGAAGGTTTACCATACAAGTGAGAGGCTTGTATGGCGATGACTATATTTCAGGTTGAACCGAAGACTGATATGGACTATATAAAATGTAACGGTAAATTGCCAGATTAATAAAAACCCCACACGGGTCTGGAGATGACAATAAACACGTCCCTCTAGTCATTAAGGCACAAAAACTATTTATAGGGTGACGAGAATTTATTCTCTGGAGTAATGATCTATACACACTCCCCTGTGGACACCAGAATATATCACTATAAATATGTGTATGCTTTTTAGGATTTACTGGGTGCCTAATACGACCCAATAAATTTCCAAACCCCTTCCCGTACAAAGGAGGTTATGGCCAAATTTTCTGAAATTTAAAGGCGTTAGTGAAATATTTGAAGTGAAAAATGATATTGAAATCATCGAATGAATTATATATATAAATTAAAATAAACGAATCACGCAGCAGCAGTTCATGTTTTGGAATCGTAATTTTAAACGATTATACCGAGAAATCCGACCATCGATTTCCCCGAAACCAGAACCGTTGGGTTCGCTTTGGAAAAATCTTTCCAACGATATAAAATTTGTTAAGATCCAATAATTGGATTGTGTGAAATGTTTAATTCAAATCTGAATAAAAACAACGCTAGAAAGAATTATATTATATATATATATATATATAAATTAAATAAAACGAATAACGACGCTGTAGTTCGTGTTTTGAAATCATAACTTTAAACGATTATATCGATAGATCCGACCATCGGATTTTCCCGAAACCAGAACCGTTGGGTTCGCTTTGGAGAGATATTTCCAATGGAATTAACTTCGTTAAAATCCGACGATTAGATCTTTAGATATGTGTAAATCAAATCTGATGGAAAACAACGCCTGTGCCACGGCACGACCTGAAACTCCGTTTAATTAAATGGAGCTATTTTTAAATAAATAAAAATAGCGATATATAATTATAAAATATTATAGGCGATATGGAATGGAAATAAACCGATTTTACTTGGTTTGCTTGATATTTGGTGGGTGAATGAGTTTGACATGAAAACTATATAAAGAACTGAAATATGGATGTCGAATAATTTAACCATGGAAAAAATTGATTTGAATTCTAATATACGTGAATTATTTGAAAAGGCCGAGTTAATTCTCATTTCCAATAATTGATCAGCGAATAAAAGTCGAAGATATGAAGATGGTGCAAGACTGGTGATCTTCACATCGTGTAGATTACTACTGATGCCTTTGAGATGGGTAGTTCCCTTGACGAGGTTACAATGGTAGTGGTCTAGACATACTTGTTGATCGTCCGGATGTGCGAGGGCCTCTCTTCCGTATTGGACATATTGAACGAGGAATAAGGTGCCTCCGGTTTCGTTCAGACCCAGAACAGACTTGTAAATGGATGTTTGTCTGACGTGTATTCTGTGCTGTATTCATTGATCTCTAGTAAATATACATATGTTTGGCGGCGGGGAGTTTATTCTTTTGCTTAACTCCCTTCTCTGAGACGTACGAGCTCAGAGGTTGTATATCGGTAGACATCAGTGGTATGGTGTGGATTGACACCATGGCATGCGAAGATGCAAATGATCAAGGCTTTTGTTGAAAAGCATCGTCTTGTGGTTGATGATCAAAGCACAGCTTTAATATAGCGTAGCTTTGTGTATAGCGTTGATTCACGAGCCTCACACCTCGGTATGAGTTAAAAAGGGATAAGAGAACCCAAGGAGGACATGACGTTTCTTTCTAGCTATGGGTGGTGTCACTGTTTTGCAAGCCCTGACATGTATATTATCTTTACCTTTGTGGATGTTGAAATGCGAGGCGCCTCGATTATATCGGTCTCTACGGAGCCGATGGATAGGTCTGATAGGACCGGGAAACGTGTGTTCAGGAATTTCCAATCCACTAACGTAAGTGTGGACTGGCCTTGGAGGATCCATGGGTTGCCCAGAGTGTCAGTCCCGAGACATTTGCTAGAGTGTCTCGAAGCGGAAAGGAGTACATCCCTTGCCTAGACTCATGATGGAATCCAAATTTCCAATACGAAATTATAGATTTGATTGTAACTTATATATGGCGACACAGTAGATGGTAGCTATGCCATCTAGGATTGATATTTATGATTGAATTTTCTTTTGAAACATATATGCACTAGTAATAATATCAAATGATTTTGCTTTACACGTATTAAGCATATTTCGGCCATTATAAGGTAAAAACTCTATCCTCCGGTTTGCGTTGCATTGTGTGATGGGACTTGAGTCTTATAACAGCTTCATTCTTTCTAAAAATCATTGCGTTGTCTAAAGATTTACTTTATCTCATGCACTGGCAATCACTGGAGTAAATCCGTTCCACGAAAGTGACGTGGTCCTATGATTTACCTTATTATTGTTGTTTTACCAGTTAAATAGATTTCTCATACCAGTCCCATGACTGACTCGTAGTTTGTTTCACTTTGCAAACTCGGGTGCCCTTACCTTCACACGGCCAGCCTAGTGACAGGTGATAGGTTGTATTTTGGCTTTTGCACTGCAGCATAGAGTGCATCTTTTGGCTTGTATGGCGAAGACTAGATTTCTCAGTATTTTGGCTATTTGACATTCCGCCATTAGTATCTTATGTATATGATTTCGCTTATCGCGGTGTAGACAGATTTACTTCTATTATGTACTCTCTGATGTACATGTCCCAATGATCTTGATGTAGACTGATCATTTCCTTTAATGCACCAAGTTGTATCCTGCACTGCGCTACTCTGATGTTTATTACATTTAATGATTCCTCTGTCATATTGATGTAAACTATTCTATTTCATGCTTATGCTATTATCTGTACTCTGCTAATGCTGCTTAATGTGTTATATTACAATGGTTATCCTTAATTCCATGACACGGGATTTCGGGATCGTCACACGATCATCAGAATACATTAACACATCTGGACAGTTATAACACCCTATCCTTATATACAACACACAACAGAATAACGACCATATATCATACGTTTGGAGACTTCCAGCATGCCTCTTCACTACATCCGATAACCAAAACTTGTACAACCCGGTCTAACCCGAGCATTACAAACGCACGGATCAGTCTGGTGAACCAGAGTGAGAAAAACACACTAAGTTTATAGGCAACATCCAACTTGATTTTAAAGTTAAAATCTTTTTGAAAGAAAGGATAATAGTAAGACCAAATCCACACATAAATACGAACGGTTTTTACTTTACTATAACCCAAATCGTTTTTGAAATCATATATCGTCTGATATTATAATAATGTCTAATATCGAGTAAATAGCAATCTAGCAGTACGCTTGCATCTCACGCTCTACATACATAGTTTGCAGTCAAAAACCGCGGGCTCTTATTGGAGAATGGATTTCCAATTATGGCATGGTATGGGACCACCTTCCGACAATATACCTCTGGAGATGAATACATTGGGGATTCAACAAGAACATCTTGCAACCCCGACTAAACATGACCGGCCCCTCACTTCGCTTGAGAATACCGAATATATCATTGCCATGGTTGGGGCCAGCCAACCGAACCGATAGCATACAAATAAAATAAAGGGACAACCAAAGGCATTTAATTTCACCAGATCAGGTAATGATATACCCTTTTGATAGGTGCGACCCACATAGTCATGCAACCTACCCGATTTTATACAATTTCCCGGTTGATGAGACATGAGGTTCATATTAATTAATTAATTAATGAGTTTGTTTATTTTTATTTCATTTAGAACATATGGGTTCTCCTTCAGAACAATATATCTCCATCCACTTTGAATGCCGCATCGTCAGATCCGCTGAATATCACTTAATGTTGATTTCCACAAAAATACTCTGAGCGTTAAGCTAAAAGAAGGTGTCCAGCCTTCTCTGCCACCAATAGAGATACTTTGTAGAAAATCAATATATGTGATTCCTTTGGAAATACTTTGTTAGACACTCGTCCATTCAAGTTGTCCTGGGACTGGACAAACCGAAGGCACTCTCCTACTGCATCCTTGAATTACCCTATGGATCAGTAGCGAGTAGTCCTTGCAATCCGTAAAACCTCACTTACGACTTTATCACATCAGAATAGCTCTGGTGGCGACATAGAATATTCGATAAGCAATTATTCCGCTTATGAAGATCCACGATCTTCAATTGCTCCATCTTCTATCTTCAACGTTTGTATTTGTTGGTCGGAATGGTTTTCAAATATAAAATTCGATCCCAGTCTTTCCATACCAACAATCGTATTGGCTAGATTTGATAGTCGGTTATTTAACTATCAAATGTACAATGTAAAATGAAATGAGTTATTGATTCAACACTTGGTCTTTACTAACAAATAATTAACGCATGTTAATTTAAAATCCTTTAGAATATTTTGATATTACGAATATCGCTTTCCATTTCTTCTTACTTGAAAATACTGTCATAATTTCGCAGTCTCTTTTATTTCTTTTACTTCGGGAATATTATTATATATAACCTCAAATCTTTCCATTTCCGTTACTTTGGAAATCGCATTATATATTCTCAAATTCTGTTTATTTCCATTACTTTGAAAATCTCATTATATTCTCAAATCTCACAATTTATGTTGCATTATTATTTGTCATCTGGAAATGTTCTTAACCTCTTATACATTATAAACTAATATCATTCTCAGATAATCCTGAAGTTATTCAGGTTGGGGTATTTGAATTACCTCTCAGACCTTAATCAACAACATTCTTATCTTAAGATAGATACAAGTTGTAATTTAAACTGATATTTATTCTAATATCAGCAAATCTCTTTAAACTACTTTATTTGAAATATGATTTATAAAATCTTCTTATTTTTTTTAAAAATACTCTTTTTAAATACAACTTGTTATTACTTAATATATTAATTAAATCACTTCTTAACCTTAACTTCTTTCAAAGCATTCATTCTATAACTAGAATTTTATTATTACTAAATCTCATTTTAAAATCCTTTACCAAATTCACTTACAAATCTTTTCCAATATCATTCCTTTTTGGAGATCTCATTTCAATTCTAACCCTTTTACTTAATTCCATTTTTAAGTATCGCCAATTCAAATCACGCTTTGACTCCTCATTTCCTTTCATAATCTTTGTTATAAAATCTCAGGTTAAAACCCCTTTTAATCTCGTTTTCATTTACTTAATTCAAATATTAAGTAAACATTTATTTTAAACCATCGTTTTCGCTTAAAATATCCTTTAAAACTCGAGTTTAACATAAAATCATTTATAACCTCTTTCCAAAACTCATCCGTATTCCATTTCAAAATTTGGGTACTTACTTAAATGTATTTCATTTAAAAAGTAAGTACTTAAATGATTAAAATAATATTTTACTTCATTATTCTAGAATTAGTATTAAATTTATTTTTAAAATCTTATTCAAGTTAAACAATTTTAACTCGTCTCTTCATTTAAATTAATTTAAATAACCTCATTTAAATTAACAATTTAATTTAAATATATATCATTTACTTTGATTAATATTTAAATAAATAATAATATAATTCTATTTTAATTGTTTCTTAAAAACCATTAATCTCAGTTGTAAATCGTTACATTAATTAAGATGAGGCACTTGCTCCGGACACGGCTGATTTCCCATTTTATAAACTACATTTTTAAATAATATATTTATAAATCCATATTCAATTATAAAATAAATTTCATAACTTCATATTTACATCGATTTACCTGACGATAACTTAATATTTCAAACGAATGATTTATCGGCCAACTACTGCCAATTACTCAACCAATATTTCCCATTGGTTAAAACAAAACAATTTATTGAATTTCAGGTCAATAATCATTAATCAAATCAACTATCCAAGAAGATGGGTTTAAACAGTTCATATAACAACAATATGAAAATAAATAACATCTAATATATTTGAGGAATCCGGTTGGATTCCTCCAACCTGTTCTTCTCTGCATCCAAATGGGTTACTTCAAATAACATCATTTACTTCAATTTTACTAGTTATTTCTATAGCAGTAAAATAATCACAATTGAATATCAACCAATTTATTTAATGCTAACCAATAATTTAGACAATTCAAATATTTCACTAAATTAAACATGGTTACTTCATAACCATGACCAACAAGTTAAGTTACCTTCATTGGGACCAATCATTAAAATAACGATTTGGTATTCATTAACTAACATGCAATTCAATCAATTCATACAATATATATGTAAACAGTCAACATACAACCAACAATCAACAATTATAGCACACAAAATAAAAACCCGACATATATAAAATATAAGTGGGAAGACATGAGTGAGTTTAACTCACCTTGATCTGATTCGTCTGCAGTTCTGTTACAGTTAAATTAAACAATCGTTAACTGTAAATTCCAGTCGTCTCTACTCGTGTCCAGATCTGTTCCATGGCGTAAATCTCGGTGATACAGTTCCAACGGTATATTGTTTGTTTTATTCAGTTAAGATATGCAATAATTATTAGTGATTTAATTTTTAAAAAATAATTTATAATTAACTCAACCCTTAATTAAATAATCTAGTTATCGTCAGCTAAACGATTTGCCTAATTACATACCGAAATTATTCGGCTATCAGATCTTATAAGTTTTAAACTAATATATTAAACATTTACTCTTTAACTAACATTTAAAACTAACATCTCAAATTAATACGGGTTTTATTAACTAATATACTCCAAATTAGCTTAAGTTGATATACTAATTTCGTTATATAAAACTAAGCCGACAGTTTATATTACCTCCACTGTTTCCTTTTCAGTCACGTTCTACCCTATTCCATTTTTACTTCACATCTCTATACTTTACCTTAACCATTAATTTAACCCAACTAAATTACTATTAGCCAAATAATTAAACTATTAATTCTATAAAAATAATAACTAGTTTAATCACAATGGGATTATTACATCAATCGACGGTTCTCCCTTTCGCTCACGATTTCACCATTCCTGTAGAGTTCAAAAAATATCATATTGGCATGATATAATTAAATGATTATCCCTTAGTAAATTAAGGGTTTTAACTAATTACTTTACTTTAGATAATCAAACTGATTCCATCGCGCTGCTCTTCATTTTTCACTGATACTCCATCATTCCCAGTTCAAAAGGCTACAGCTGACTTTGACCCTCCCACAACACCACCGGACCATCCATCTTCAACCAGAAAATCCTTTGCCGCATGACACCCAAAATCCCCATGTCTTCATACTATATTCACATTGTCACTCTTTAGCTACCGCTCAAGCAACACCCTCCAATCACGCCACTTCCTTAGGATCTGACACGTCCCTTTCCCATGTTCAAACTTTTGCCCAACGTAATAAGCCTCCACATCCCAGGTGAGCTACATAGTACCACACAACAACTCTATTCAAAAATTTGCCACCACGCACTCCACAACTTCTCCAACCCCGCCGTCATTGTATCTAGATCGACCGACAAGCAGACTCACGCCCTACCATCCTCCATTGAAACACACACCCTTCCTCTCCAACGTAGCAACAACATGATCTCCCCCCTTCGCTTCTCTTCAAACTGTGTCTTCCATCTTCTATGCTGCTTGCGCCGATGTGCACATGATGACGTCGATCAGACAACTGCAGTCACTACACCCGATCCTCACTGACTTATGATCCAAACGCCTCCTTCCCAGTCTCCGCTAAACGAAGACAGGAACACATGAAAGTCAGTGCCTCTCAGGAGAGATCACGACCACCCCGCCACTCCAAACACCATCGCCACCATTTAGGTTGCATATCTCACTAAGCCGAATAAGTTTGATGTTAGGGTCATTTGATTTAGATGCGTGAGTTTGAAGGAAAAGGAGGGAGAAGCTCGAACATTTGTGGGCGTTATGGAGGCGAGTTTCATTTGTTTTTCTGAGGAAAGAATTTACAAGGCAGTATGCGGTTTATATTTAATAGGTAGAAATTAAATGGATAGGAACCAAGTAAAATCACCAATGCAAAGTATCATGTGCGTTAGCTTTTAGGCTAGCTGTAAATTCATTTATTGGTTTGTTTGTTTATTTAAAGCTTAAGCATATGTTTGCTGTAGACTTTAGGTCTGCATTTAGGGTACCTGTGCATGAGCATGTATGGAGAAATTGGACACATGTAAAAATACCAATGAAAACAGGATCATGGTAAAGGTTCCAAGAAAGAAGAAAAAGTAAAATTCGGTCCAAAATAGCGAAGAAAGAGGAGCGAGTTTGAATATGAGCATGACCGGATTGTCATACAATATAAAGGTAAAGCAAATAACTATATGTTAATTGGATATTATTTATTTGGCAGTGTTTGTTATTGTTAACTATATAGTTTGAATATCATTATTGTTTATAATATATATATATCTCAATTGAATCAATTTTCATATGTTGATTATGGACTTCTATTATATAAAAATAGTACGTACCCAAAATATTTATCAATATTATTTAATTTCGAAATAATTCAATTTAATAATTATAATTTATTATCATCATATATATTCAAATTATAAAGAAATCTATTTGAATTTATTAATTAAACGCTATCGTTTATTACGAATTCCATAGCGACTATTCCAAAATTTGAATTGGACATATTTAACAATCTATAAACTGAAATCTGAATTTTTCTCTTTCATTAGGAAATTATCATCAACAAGATCCCAACATTTCTTGTTTCACAGAAATCCGACTTATATCGGATCCGTATATTTAAATGAAGTTCAAATCGTAAATTACGAACTACCGCGCAATTTACGAGCTCGATGTATATTATATATAAACTAATGTTCAAACTTTGTTTTAATAAACAAATTATATATTTTAAATCCATTTATAAATTCTAATTCAAAATTTAAGATATAAAATATATTAAATATATTAAATATTGGCTACTATAAAATACGGGACATTACGGTTTAGCGATAACCATGGCCCTACTTTGGGTTAGCTCATTATAGGTAGGTAGTAACACCCTAGAATGAGATTGAGTTTATATAAGAGAGCTTATCTGTAATTTTGATATAGCAAAGGTTTTTTATTGTTTTAATTTATTCCATTGAGTATTTATTGATTCTGGTCGATACGTGGGACGCCAAGGCATCGATAGGGATTTCTAAACACTCGAATAGGATAGATGACATAATATTGTTTTGGATATATTATATATAATTATTTTGAAAATATTTTAACTTTTATTTCGTTGGTTGATTACGAGATAATAATCCTTGATATCTTCATTTATGGTTTGATTAGTCGATATATCTATAGTATTGACTATTGAACAATTTAGAAAGAATGGGATATTGTAAATTAATTAATAATGAGATAAAATGGACTTAAATATGGAATTAGTTTCTTATAGAAATTGTCTTCAAATGATTTAAAGAAAGTAAGTGTAATGAGTGATTCGTTCCCCTATAGATCATGTTCTACCCTCTTATCTCTGGAAATGATTTCGATGATGAGTTCATGCTTCACTTCGAGAGTCTGAGTATGGGAGACCACTAAGAAACTTTTATATCTTGTCTTGAGAAATTAAACTTCATTTAAATCTTTTAAATTATGGTTTAAAGTATTATATATATATTATTTCAAAGGTTGCTTTGGAAACGACCCGGAGTTTGAATCCTTAAGTCCAATAATAGTTAATGATTTTCAAATGATTGAAATGAATTAAAACATGAAATTGTACAAGCTTATGAATTATGACATTAAAGATCGAACCTAAAAGAAATAAATTAGAGTTGAAATTCTTAGAAACGTGGAATAGTGAATTTGATCCATATTGAAACTGTTGAACTTGTACAATACTCGATTCATTTTCTATAACATATATATAACTTACCAAATATTTAAGAAGTTAAAATGCTATAGGAATAATAAACTGAATAATATACAAGTATTGGTATGAATCATGAATGGTGAAATAAAATTAATGATTTATAAATACGAATGAAACTAATGTTATGACAATAAATGGTATATACTTAGTTTTGTTATGAAATTGAATTCAACTAAGTAAGGCAGATAAACCAAATCAATGAAATAAGCTAATAAAATGAATTGTTTGGTTATGAATTAAATGTAGTAGTATTGATGATTGGATGATCGATGATTTAGAATAGTTGATATTTCCAAGTTGAATATGAATGTTTAACTAGTTAGGTGAAACATAGTGAAATAGGTTTATAATTTATAAACTTAATAATGGTTGAATAGATTAATTAAATTAATTAAAACGAGCTCGCCACGAAGCGGTAGTTTATAATTTTTCCAAATTGAATTTTGAATGAATGTTTATAATACAAAATAAGTCAGAATTCTTTGAAATAAGAATCTTTCGGATCTGTTGGAATATAATTTTCTAATGAAAGAGAAAAATTTTAATTTCAACTTATAGGTTTTAAGACACGTGTAAATCAAATTATTAGAAAAAATCGCGATTTGGTAATTCGCGATTTAAAACTAAAATATTAATATAGAATTTGAGAAATAATGAGTCAAAATCAGTTCTAAAAATTTTAAACCTATTGAGTTAAGTAAAATGAACATGTTAGTGCTTATACACTTAGCTAATATTAGAATATGTATAAATTTGGAATAACTATTGAATGAACTATAAACGTATATGAAATGGATTATGCTTATAATAGGGTTATTAAACTAAAATATTGACATTCAGAAATGTGAATTTATACAAAAGGAATAAACCAAACGAAATTATATAAATAAGCTAAATTGCTAATAACGCTTGTAACGACCTAGATTTTTAACTGTTTAGTTGAATATTAAAAGATAGTTTTAAATGATGATTTGAAATTTAAATGACTTGAATTCAATGGTTTTGAATATATTATTAATATAAATAGTAAAATAATAGTTTAATTTCGAAATTGTCGGAGAAATTTGGATTTGCAGTATAGGATGAATTGGATAGTATAAAAAGAATTATTAAAGTTAGAATTGAATTACAATAAGGAATTCCTTTATTAAATGATGATTGAACTATAATTTATATATAAAATGAGCCCGTAGCCTCGTGGTAGTTCGTAGTTATACGTTTTCAACTTTAAACGAATGTACAGGATCCAATATAAGTTGGAATTCTTTGAAACAAGAATCGTTCGAATCTATTGGATTATAATGTTCTAATGAAAGAGAGAAAACAAAATTTCATATTGTAGATTTTGAGTTATGTCTGTTGACATCAAAAATTGGTCTAGTGACGATCAACCCCTAACGTGTGTTAGACACATACGAATGATAATCACAGAGATGCAATAAAAAGTAAATGAACAAAGTGCACATAATATTTTGTAGTGGTTCGACTTATATCGATGCCTATGTCCACTTATAATCTTTGTTTATACTATTGATTACAGGTTACAGTAGTTTTTCAGTGGAAGAAAGTAAAGATTACGTATAATCCTTGTGTTGTTTGAGGTGCACGGTTGGATGTTTCCAGTATACCGGGCGTAGGTGGATAATTCAATCTGTGAACCCAACTTCCCTTTTCCATTTTCAGCAATGGTGTATTTATAGGTGAAGATAGTGGGCTGAGTTGTATGCCACGTGGCTTGCTTCTTTTTCAGAGCTTGGACACGTGGAGCTCGATCCGGCTAAGTAGTTGCGGCGGGGGACCCGGTCTACTGTTGATGAATAGTTCTTCACGGAAATCACTATTGACATAGAGCTTGATATTTGGAGTATCAAAAGGGAAGCTGGTCAAAAGCACATTTAAAATTAGCAACCTTGGGAGTAGGTCTTCGTCCGATAGAGCATAACTCTCAAGATACTTCTGGTGTGACCCAAGACTTTAGGCTTGACGTGGTATTATAGGATTGACTCGATCTACTGATAGATGGCTCGATCGGTTGATCCGGAGATGGCTCAACTGACTTGTTTAATGTTTTTATGGCTTGGGATCCGGCTTATCATTGATCGACCTATGATAACAAACATCCCATAAAGCCTACTATGGGCCGAGATTTGGCTGTGGCCCCTTTGGAAAGGATTTTGCCAAAAAGTTGGCCAACACTTTGCCCTCTAGAATAAATCTTCATGAGGAAAGGAGATGTGTTCTGGTTCTTCTAGGAAGCATTGATCTGAAGTCTTTTATGTGAAGCCACAATGAGATGGGATGGAAAACCAACAATCGACAATGGTTATATTAAGGCTAGAAGTCCGACGACCGCCGAGGATCATATTAAGGGCGGGAAACTGACAACCATTGGCGATCGCATTAAGGCCAGAAAACTTTTGAATAAGTCAATCGTTCCGTGTTAATCTTTGATAACAATAGAAGAACCAGGATTCCACCAATTAAATAAAACCTATCAAAGATGGGAGTACGAGCATTGGATATGCTCAAATTTCTTTTGGTAAGACGGTATCTTCTGAGGGAAGAGCATAATCCATGCTCGGTTTTGTAAAGCTGGCGAGTATCAGCCATACTCGGTTTTGTGAGTTGGCGAGTATATACCATACTTGGCTTATGGAGTTGGCGAGTATTAACCATACTCGGCTTTGCCTGGTGAGACGGTGTAGTCTGTTGTTCTAGGATTTCGAAGGTTATATTTTGACCATGTTTAGTGAGTGATCAGAAGGTTTGAGTATAAACCATGTTCTTGAATTGGTAGTTTTTTTTAACTTGTGAAATCCTGACAACGTTTGGTGAGGTTTGACGAGTGGTAATCACACTCGGCTTGAAAAGTTGGTGAGTATAACCATACCCGGCTTAACCATATTCGGCTTTGTGGAGCTCGTTAGATATGGTGGCAAGCATCGACCATGGTTTAGAAATGGTGGCTAGCACTGACCATATTTTGAGTTGGCGAGCGTTATTCATGCTCGGGTTGAGTCATCTAAACGTAATCCATGTTTGAAAAAGAAAGTTTATTGCTGCTAAGGAGCTATTACAGAAAAATAAAAATAAATTCTAAGTGGGTGATAGCTGAATCCAGAGCACGCCTAGGAGCTAAATCCAAACTCTGTACATGTGTACTTCAACATAACCACATTATTGAAAATAAAAATACATTTCTTATATCCTAAGATATGGAAAAAATCTAAATCTTATTAATTAATGATGATGTCGCAGTTGCTGGGCTCAGGGTCCTTACCGTTTCTAGAATCTCGAGGACCAACCTGAGGAGCTTGGCCTGAAGATTGTGGTGGAATGGCCTATGTAGGTTTCTTGACGTACTCAGGTAGTTCTCTACGCCTTTAACCCTATCCTCGATGAAATCGCGCAAATGCATGCACTCGCTAGTTCTATAGCCTGCCTTGTTGTGGTACATGCAGTGCTTTTCAAAGTCGAGTTCTTTTTGAGTCGGCTCCCTTTGAGGAGGTTTTGGGAGGGGTAGAGATCCTCGTACGTTAAGGTAGATGTCGAGAAAGGTGGAGTTGAGCTCGGTGTACTGATCATACTTGTTCTCCCTCCAAAGGCATACGTTGCGATCGTTCTTTTCCGAGACTTTTCCTTTGCCTATATTTTGGCTATTGGTGTTGGATGAACCTCCGTCCTTGGTAGCAAGCACCTCGAGGTTTTCCATTTCAATGCTAGCATCTTCTTGTCGAAGGAATCTATCGGCCTCGACATAAAAATCTTCGATGTCCTTGGGAGGGCCTTTGGTTAAAGTGATCCTGAATACTGATTGATTCTGAATGGCGGCCATAAGAACCATCGATGACTCAAGTTGATCAGCTGATGCTATGGATGCATTGAATCTTTTTAGGAAGGATCAGAGGGTCTCGCCGGACCGTTGCTTGATGGAAGTAAGGAATATGACGCTGTTTGGTTGGGCGACGTGAACTCTGAACTGCTCGATGAAGTGGGTAACCAACATGTTCCAATAGTTGATCGATTTAGTTGTTAACTGTCAGAACCACATGCCATCCATGTCAGTGTGGAAGAGAGGGAAGCATTTGGCCATGACATTGGTTGATGAGAAAGCACTTCCATGTGACGCATGTATCGCATGAGGTGAATGGTCAGTTCAGTCCGGCCGTTGTAGGGCTCCAGGACCGAAAGCTTGAAGTCAAGAGAATTTCGTGAGTTCCTAATTTCCCGTGTGAACAGACTGCGATGGATGTCATCCACGTCCTGCTATGAAGATGTGCATTGAGTGAAGCATTTGATGATGTTTGCAAGCTGTCTTCCATCTCTGAGGAGTCGTTACCATGAATCTAGCTTTACATTAAAGATGTCGGTTAGAATTCCAATACTAGGATCTGATGAAAGCATGTTTGGAAGGCCAGCGGTCGGTTGGGCTTGACCTCTGAGAGCTGAGTGAAAGTGAGGGTGTATCCTAGCCTCGGGACATGGCTCAACCGCAACTAAAGTTTCTTGGTTATTATTGGACCGAACCATATTTGCTTCTGTTGGGAGTAATGGGCTCAGGCGAGTGGTACCCATCTGGGGCTCGACATTTCCCCTGCTCAGAGCTATATTAGAAGGATTTACGGTAGTGTTTCCATCCATCGCGTTGGGGACCGGTATGGTAAAGTTCTTGGTGATAAAGAGGGTTGTCGTCACCATCTCTTCGTTGAGGGCGAGACAACATAAGACGGGTTTGTAGTAAGATGTTGGATCAAAACAGATGTAGCAACGTTTCTGGTTTTGGCCGACCCACTGGTTGACTGGATTTGGAGCTATCTGTTGAGGGGGTTGAGTCGATACTTGGACTGGAGGTAAATCGGTCGACTGGTCCTAAATTTGGTTAGGATTGACCTATGAATTTGCAGCTACCAAAGCTCTACTTGAAGCTCAAAGTGATGTCCCTGGCTGTGGTCAATCAGAAGTGATGTTGAGCCAAGAGGAAGAAAATGTGTGGTCCGATCTAGGGCTTCTATTTTCACAGACCAAAGATCAGTTATTGCCCCAACCACGCCCGGTGTAGGAAATGATACTAGAATGTGAGATCCCTTTTCAATCTGGGCAAGGAGGTCATTCATTACCCCCTGCTGATGTTTGAGAAGCTCACCCTGAGATGCCATCTGATTTCTGAATTACAAGATTTTATCAGTGGCGTCCCTAGTAAGGTATTGGGATGTGTCTTCATGGGAGGAAGTCTCATGGCTTGCCTCCATTGCTGCTGTTCCTACTGCATCGGCAGGTAAAGGATGGGATGTTGAAGCATCCTTCTTCTGCTCGATTGCCGTGATCGGCTTAGAAATTGCTGAAGGCGGTCAAAGGTCATAGGTTTGACCACTTTCTGGTGCGCCAAAGTGTTGACATCAGAAGTTGGTCTAGTGACGATCAACCTCCAAAGTGTGTTGGACACACACGAATGATAATCACAAAGATGCAATAAAAAGTAAATAAACAAAGGGGACACAATATTTTATAGTGGTTCGACTTATATCGACGCGTACGTCCACTTATAATCTTTGTTTATACTATCGTTTATAGGTTACCGTAGTTTTTCAGTGGAAGAAAGTAAATATTACACAAAATCCTTGTGTTATTTGAGGTGCACGGTTGGATATTTCCAGTATACCAGGCGTAGGGTAAAGGTAGAGAATTCAATTTGTGAACCCAACATCGCTTTCCCATTTTCAGCAATGGTGTATTTATAGGTGAAGATAGTAGGCTGAGTTGTGTGTCACGTGGCTTGCTTCTTTTTCAGAGCTTGGACACGTGGAGTTCGATTCGGTTGAGTAGTTACGGTGGGGGGACCCGGTGTACTGTTGATGAATAGTTCTTCTCGGAAATCACTGTTGACGTGGAGCTTGATATTTGGAGTATCAAAAGGGGTGCTGGTCAAAAGCTCATTTGAATTAGCAACCTTGGGAGTAGGTCTTCGTCCGGTAGCGCATAACTCTCAAGATACTTCTGGTGAGACCCGAGACTTAAGCTTGACGTGGTATTATGGGATCGACTCGATCTACTGATAGATGGCTCGGTCGGTTGATTTGGCGATCGCTCGACCGACTTGTTTAATGTTGTTATGGCTTGGGGTCGGCTTATCATTGGTCTATATATGATAACAAACATCCCATAAAGCCTGGTATGGGACAAGATTTTGTTGTGGCCCCTTCTATTGGTTGGAACGGCTTTTTCCAAAAAGTTGGTCAACAATGTCGAAATCAAATTTTCAGAAGGTTGCTATGGAATCGTTTATAAACCATAACAATTAATTTAATAAAATAAAAGGGTTTTTGTTATATTGAATATAGACTTAACCTAAATTCAATATGTTAAGTTTAAAATCTGAAGTAGTTTACTTTGAAGTTATATTAAATTTTATTTGAATATATACTATAATAATAATTAATTATTATATTGAGTTGTTTTGAAATCGATTTATATCGATTTAATTTAGACCTTAAAAAGAGCTCTTCTTCAAACAACCTCATATTTCAATGAAACTAATTTTATTAAATCTGTAATGGATAATTATTGATCGATTTCAAGTTTGGTGCCAATTAGAGTTATTTTATGAGCATGCAAAAATTAAAATGTAAATAAATCAATAATTTAAACTCAAACTAGCCTCGTTTGGGAAAACGGTTGGTTTGAAATGTAAAACTATAGCATGATATCCATTTTCATTTAAATCGGAGTTCGCATATGATCATATGGACAAATAAACGTCAATCGGAAATGGTGATAGACACGAGTTAATAAAATAATAATAATCCAAAATATCATTAATCGCTTTTAAAGAAATATCCTTAGTCATTTTAGGATAAAATAATATAAATCTCCTCTATATAATCACCCTAACCATAACCCTAAAATCCCAAATCAATCAGACGCATTTTTTATTTAAACCTGTTTCCATATTTTAATTTATATCTCTCAAAGGGTGAGGAATTGATCGATGTTGTCACCTAGGAAGTTGAAGAGGATGTTGAGGGCGACATAATGGTAAAATTTGATGGCAGAAAATTCGCCATAACGAGAAAGGACAAGTTTTGTTCTTTCTCGTTTTACGTGCATACCATGGGGTTTCAGGCCAAGAGCCCTGAAGGGCGGAGGTAGAGGGGAGGAATGGATTTCCAACGGTGGTGGTCCAGTGACGAATGGTGGTGTGTGGTGGTCAAATATTGGAGATGATTTTGGTTTGTGTTTTTGGGGGGGTTTCTATCGGAATTTTTGGTTTCCGATCACTGGAGAGGTCAAGGGATGTTGGACCCTGAAGCAAAGTTGAGCGCAGGTGGATGGCGAAGGCAACAGTGGAGGTAGGGTGTGTTATGGGCGTCGGTGGTGGCAGCACTTTCGAGATGGACTGAGATAGTTTAGCAACGTTTTTGGTGACTTCGGTGGACTTTGGGGGTCGGATTTCTTGGTGGTGGTGCTGCTATGAACCGAGAGATCGGTGCTAGCAGTGGCATGGGTCCCAGATGTCAGAGGCAGCGGCGGTGCGTGAATATCGAGGTCGTGCTTTCCTTTCGAGGCATGGATCTAGTATTGCGATATAATTCGTGATTCAGGGGTAATTAACGTTAAGACATAATTAATTATTAATAACGTGGTTAGGGAATTATTTTATTTTATTTTTAGTTTAAACTTATAACATGCGTATCTATTTCATACATGTACAGAATCAAGCAAAACATGCCACGTTAGAATCGATGGAAAGAATACTATGCAATCAAGCAGAAATGGAATGATTCAGAAGCAACTGGAATTTCGTTTAATTTTAAATGCTTGTTTAAAATTAAATTAATCAACGTGACATCGTCAAATCGAAAAATAAATGGTGAGTTAACTCTCACACCTTCTGGAATCCTTTGATGCAGTTAGACTATAACCTATCGTAGAATAAATTGGATGATTGGATATTATGAATGTTTATTGTTTGTTTGTTTATTTGTTGTCGTTATCATATTTTCGTCATTTAAATGTATTAGATTAAAGTTCTTATCTCATATGCAGTTATTAAATGTTATTACGATCTGTGTTGCAGGGAAAAACTGGTTGGAACGGTCCAACTGGATTCCTCAAATATTTTATATGTTATTAGATTTTATATTATTCATATATGAACTATTTTACCTTAGTAACATTGTAACCTATTTGGATGTTGAATTGAAATTCAACGTTGTTAGGTTTTTAGTCAATAGACAGTATTTATTAAGATATTTGCAGCAGATGGCCTAAAATCCGCCTTTTAAGACGTTAATTAGCCATCAGGCGAATCGACGTAATTGAAGTTATACTTATTTAACTGAAGCAAAGTTTTAAAGTATATCTTATATTAGAATAGAAGTTTTATAAATAGATCGATATTTATAAATGGTTTTTATGAAAGTAGTTATATAATATTATGTGTAGCAATTTTAATATTTTAATAAGTTTAAGCATGTAAGTCAGAATTTAACCTACGGGTTAGTAATTCAAAATAATTGTTTTTAATAAAATAATTAAGTGATATTATTAGATTAGTTATATTAATCTAAGAGGAAGAAGAAATTGAAATCAGTTACCAAGTAATTGATGATTTCAAGTTGACTAAATCAACGGTTTAATTTGTAATTGGTTATTAGATTAAATTGGTCTTTAGTTAATCTAATGAAAATAGTTAAACGAAGAGTTATTTAATTTAATGAGATCTCTTAAAATATAATTTACCTTGTAATTAACGATGTTTAAAGATTATTGAAAATTATTAATGCAGTTAGTTGTTGTTTAATAATTTTAATTTCCAAAGTGATTAACTAATCTATTCTCAATTAATAATGAAGTAAACTGCTTTTACTTCAGTAAACAATGAAGTTAATTATTATTTGACTATTAATAAATAAAGTGATTATTTATTAAATGAAGTTCATTTAAGAAAGAAAACCAAGTTTGTAGTAAGATTTAGTCGGATATTCGTAAGGATTTTTGTAAAGAAAATTTATAATAAGGATCCAAGTGTTAAGGAAAAGGGTTATAAAGGAGTTTTCATGGCAAAATAATATTTTTAAAAGAGGCATTTACTTAATGACTAAATTAAGAATAATGATTAGAATTGGAAGAAAATATCAAAATGACACAAGAGGAAGAAATGTTGAATGGATGTGGGTAAAGAAATTAATAAATGTATTTTAGTTATAACATCAAAATTTTAGTTTTATAATATGATGTTAAGTGGTTTTGGGTAAAGTATTTGGGAAATGTGTTATCATAATATAATCCAAGTTGTGAATGGAAAGTGTATAAAGAGGTTTAAAGCAAATGGTTTGTATGTTAGTAAACAATTTACTTAATCAACGAATTAAGGAAAAATGGTTATAATCGACAGGGATTTTCAAAAGTAAGTGTAATGACCCATATTTTTAGCGATATAATAATTAATTTATTTAATTAATATTATAATGGTTTGATAATTTAAAAGGTTTAAATTAAATATTTTAAATATTTAATGAATATAAATAATGGGACAATAATATATTTATTTCCGAAATAGGCGAAAATAGCTAAATTTGCAATATTGTGTAATTTTGGATAATATATGATATTAAATTTAGTTTATATTCGAGATTTTATTAACGTATATATTATAGAAACGACAGTTGAATGTATTAATTATAATATTAATTATAATCGAGCTCGTAACGTAGTGGTAGTTCGTAATATCGAGTTTTCAATTTTAAATGAATATACAGGATTTGTTTTAAGCCGGAATTCTTTGAAACAAGAAATTTTTGAATCTATTAGATCATATTTTTCGAATGGAAGTGCAAAATTGAGATCTCGTCTTATATATTGTGAGTTATGTCCAAATCAAATTTTCAAATAGTCGCTATGGAATTCGTTTATAAGCCATAACGATTTATTAAATATAATAAATCATTGGTTTCGAATTTGGACAAGATATTTGAGATGTATACTTAATTTAATTTATATAATTTTTCTAAAAATTTTAATTTGGAAAAATAAGAAACTTTTTATTTGAAGTGTTCTACACCCTATATAAGCATTTTGGTGTTTCGTAAAATAAGGTAACTAGTCTATATTATTATATTTTTAGGGTCGTGACATATTGCTCATCTCAATGGTATTTTTAGTTTTGTCGATGACAGTCCGTAAATGAATGGAATTTCACATAATGGAACATTCAAATGAATTTAATCTTACAAGACAAAACGTAACAAACGCACGTTGCATATTGCATGAGCTATCTCAATAAAATGTTACCGTCCTATCTCATTGAGGCTTCTGCAGCCCCTAGTCTTCTTTTAAATTCATTTAAATATACAGTACCCTTCCATTCAATTCAATGCACAATAACCTACCCAGCATGTCCCTATTTTACATTCAATACTTCTGAACACACACGTCCTCTCTCGTATAGATTTTTCCTTAACCAGTCCTCTCTCATATTGATTTTTCCTTAACAGCAAGGAACTTTATATTTTATCTTATTTCTATCAGCAAAGTAAATTTACACTTATAAATATATGTAGTCGCAGCTTTCACCTAGTTTCACCACTTCAGGAAATTCATGGTTGAACTCTCTAAATGGCCATCAAAAACAAAAATTTAATCTAACAAAGTCCTTTGCTATGAAAATCCAAAACCCAAAATATGATGCAATATTTCGAAAGTGGATAAGATCCTCCAATCGAGCTAGGGCACAACTTAGCAGCGCATACAGTAATCCATGGTGCGTGATTAGTGCGGATTCAAGTTGGAGGATGGAATGGCACTTCTGGGTGGAGTTTAAACATCATGGGTTTTAAGCTAGTATGAAGATCTTTAGCTTTTTTGGTTGAAATGATTTTCGTAACGTGATGATGTCAGCGGCAAGCTGCTCTTGGACGCAGTGTCCACGTATGGTGCGAGCTTCGAAAAGTGGTGTTGGGAACGTAGTAGTAACATGTTCAAATGGTGCAGTGTCATTGTGCGGATGTGAATCAGATGCAGCTGCATCATTGTGTGCATGTGAATATCCATGGTTAAGGGTGGAAGGAAGATAGTCCTCGGTGATGGAGAAAAGGGGGTTTGCAGTCAAGTTTTCAAAGGGAGAAGTTGGCTTTTTTTGTTTTGGTTTCATGAACGAGTAGTGAAATGAGAGTGGGGGCAATGGGTTAAAGTGGGCACTGGAACACGTGGAAATATTGGTGAAATATACTAGAGTTGAGTTTTATTTGTAGGAGAAGGGACTGTGTATGTTGTGGGAGGGGCTGGAGAACGCAAATACAATTTGCGAGCAGGTCAAAATCTGGCGGAGTAGAAGATAAACTGTTTGAACGGATTGGAGAATTGCCAACAAGAAATGGGTAATGGTGCATACTGAAGTGAAAAGGCAGCGGGATAACTTTGATTCATGGAAGAAAACTGTTTATAGGGTCTGGGTTAAGATGTGGATGGGCCCAATTAAATAATGCGACGCCCAAAGGAACGATTAAATAAAAGGACGTGGATTAGTTAAGGAAAGAGGACGAGCGGTTTAAAGAATAGAAGATGCAGGTTTTTCTGAGTGAAGAAGAGGACAACATAGCGTGGTTTTCAAACTTGGGTGGGCCAACTTTTAATTGTTAAAGCCCAATATAAATATATATTAAGTTTTAAATTTATTTAAATACGGTATAAACTAATAAATGTAACATTTTGCTCGTACGATAACGGAATTGCGAATGGTTGGTCACATAGGGATCGTGTGGACGCAAGCTATGCGATGGAATTAGTCTGGAATGATTTGGAGCTCGTTTGGATTTATGGCGAAATAAAATGCCTAATTTGAATCATCAACCATAAATCGTTATTTAACGATTAACGACTAAAGTGAGTAAACTCACTAACTTTGTCCAGTTTTATAATTTTACAAACAATATTTGATATGGATAAAAATGATTGAATGCTATGTGTGATAGTTGTTTGGATGATTTTATAATTAATTATTTGGAATTATATATACTGTTATATATAAAACGTTGCATAAATGTGGATTCTATTTATTACTTATTTCATAATTATATGAAATAAATGTTGATTAACGTCTGTGGATGCAGGGAAACAGGTTGGAGGGATCCAACTGGGTTCCACAACAATTTAATTACTTATTTTAATATATTACATTATATGATGTGATGAATAATCTATGATTGATTATTGTATGGTGGGGATGTTTGAACAACATTGACATGAATTAATTGGTATTAAAATACCGTGAAATATATTCGAATATATTGGAAAAGAAATTGGGGTTTTATAAAGGAATTTCTTTTATAAAAATGGAATTTCGATTAGTTAGAATAAAATAACTTGTTTTTGATTTTATAATAACAAGTAATTTGATTTATAAACGGAGCAAAATTTTTATTATTAACTAGTTCTAAAAAAATATAAATTCAAGAAAAGAATTTATTTAGAAAGGAAAATGGAAATCATTTCAAAAGAAAACAATGAAATTATTTCGATATTCGAAATGGGAATAGAATTGAAACAAATCAATGAGAATTTGTAACTTAAATTCGACGATGTCGAATGGTATTAAAATGATATATTCTTATAAATAATATATTATATAATTCAGTAATTGGCAAGATAGTTTGTATTTGATTTAAAACAAATAATCAGTAATTAAATAGGTAATTAAGATTAAGTTATAAACTTGATATTTATTTAACAGGAAGTTGATTTACAAATGTGGTATATGGAGTGAAATACGAATATGAATTTATAAAAGAACTAGATAGATGGGATTTTAAACTGTAATGGAAATATTTATTTAAATCAAGATTTGATTTAATAAAATGAGTTTTGTTTTCTGTAAAGTAATAATATTCACATTTTGAAGTGAATAAAGATTTAAAAGAAAACGTTTTGCAGATTTAAATGGAGTTAAGGTGTAACGACCCGGATTTTCGGCGACTTTGGTTATCGACGTAAGCTCGACGTCGATAACCAAAACATCGAAAAATCCCGGTAGTTAATGAAAGAAATTAGAAGGTGAGAATAAATAAGATAGAAACTTAGAATAGAAGAAGAAGAAGAACACAACATCAGAGTAACACGAACCTCACAGCGGAACGAATAACATATAATAGATAACATAACTTTGAAATATAACAGTTATGTATACAATAGCACTTATAAGAGTACAGCACTTACAACAATAGCGGAAATAACTATAGCTATATGATCTTGAAGCCTCCTGCTCCAAGCTCTTCCAGTATATCTGTAAAACCCGACTACTTGACTTCCCGTACAAATTTAGGCACCCAAGAGTTTAGGGAAAACAACAAATAAACTCTGGGTCAGTCATGGGACTGGTGTGAGTAAAACAGTTTAAACATGTATATGAACAAGTAAACGATATCTCATAAGACCACGCCGCAGAACGGAACGGGTTTTTCCCTTATGAGAATCCAAAATATCTTTATATCAAAAACCTTTTGATATTATAATAATGTCTATGTACAAATAGATATCAACTAGCAGAAACGCTTTCATCTCACGTTCTACATATATAGTATACAATCAAAACCGCAAGCACGTATTGGGTAATGGATTTCCAACTATGACAAGGTATGGAATCACCTTCCGATCAGTGTACTCTAGGAACGATACACTGGAGTTCAACAAGAACATCTTGCAACTCAGCCACACATGACCGACCACTCATTTCGCTTGAGTGTATCGAATGTACATCACCAACGGTTGGGATCAGCAACCGTTCCCGTATATATATATGGGACATCATTGATAGATTAAAAGAAGCAAATGAATATTCACTAGATAGGTGATTATACACCCTACTTCGGTGCGACCGACTTACCATGCTGCCTGCCCGATTTCTGTCATTTACCGGTTGATGAGGCTAGAAGCTACGCTTTATCATCATATCAGATTCACTTCGAATGCCACATTTGTCAGATCCATCGAAAATCACTAATTGACGTCTACAACCATACATTACGTGTCAGCTAAAAGAAGTTTCCTTCTCCGCTTCCACTCTTGGTACGGTTGAAGAAGTCAATGTACGTGACCGTTTGGAAATACTATGTCAGACATCCATCTTCGTTCGCTTAGAAATGTCACATCGTCATACCCGCCAAATCACAAATTGACTTATCCAAAAATAACACGAGTATACAGCTAAGAGAAACGAATTCCTCCACCACCAATCGTGAATACGTTTGAATAGATCAACTTACGCGATCCATTGGATATACTCTGTCAGACCTTCGTCCATACAAGTTGTCCTGGGACTGGACAAACCGAAGGCACTATTCTGTAAACAGGATAGCCGTTGCATTTTACTCCGTCTTCAATTTTCCTTGGCATATATGATACGCGATGCTTATGCCAATGCAGAGTGGTTCTATGGATAATAATCCAACCGGTCTCTCCATATTAACAACGTTAAAATGGTCAAAACTTCGATAGTCGGTGAGTTAACTATCAAAGAAAAACAAGTGTGCAAACAACGATATTATTTCCAAATGGAAATTATATCGAACAAACATCATTTAACATAATCTCTTTAGTTCATTTATCTACTTATCTCCTGTTTCCCTATATTCTAAATTCTTGTTTTCTTTTATCAGAAAACATTTCTGATTCTCGTTTGGAAAACATTTCCAAAACTCCTTTACGATCAAACCTTACCATTTCTTAGTTAAGAAGGAAGTCACTCAAGTTGGGGTATAATTACCTCTCAGACCTTAACTGAACAACGTTATAACTTCGAAATGGTCAAAGTTTATCTTTTAATCTTTAACAACTTCTTTACGCCTTTCTCGGATTCAATTTTACTAATCCACTTCTATATTTAAAACATTGGTTATAACGATAACGTTATAATCCCTACTTTCGAATTATCTATTAATTATAACTTCTATTCTTATTAGTGAATAATTAACCTAACGCTTATTTATTTATAAATAGATAAATCTCTATTTAAACACTGGAAAGTATAAGTACTTTCCCGAATTCGATATAATCGAATTTGCCGATTAACTCTCTTCGAGAAATCTCTATTTGATTAACTCTTCTTCGAATAACCTATATTCGACTAACTCCTTCTCGAATAAACGATATTCGATAACCTCTCTTCGAATAACTAATATTCGATAACTCTTCCCTTCAAATATCCCATATTTGAAAATCTCACTTCGATTAAACTATAATCGATAACTCCCTTCGATGAAACTAACATCGATAACTCCTTTCGATGAAACTAACATTGATAACTCCTTTCGATGAAACTAACATCGATAACTTCTTTCGATGAAAC
Source organism: Allium sativum (assembly GCA_030737875.1). Taxonomy (NCBI): domain Eukaryota; kingdom Viridiplantae; phylum Streptophyta; class Magnoliopsida; order Asparagales; family Amaryllidaceae; genus Allium; species Allium sativum. The sequence goes on from CM060910.1 coordinate 337,846,207, forward strand.
TAACATCGATAACTCCTTTTCGATGAAACTAACATCGATAACTTCTTTCGATGAAACTAACATCGACAACTTCTTTCGATGAAACTAACATTGATAACTTCTTTCGATGAAACTAACATCGATAACTTCTTTCGATGAAACTAACATCGATAACTTCTTGACTCGACTAACTCGACTTACTTGGTCCGACCAATTCGATTCGATTAACTAGGCTCGACTAACTTGGTCGAACCACCCGATCAACTCAACTTATTTAACTTAACTTATTTCTCAACTCGATCAACTCGATTAACTCCTATCGAATAACTAATATTCGATTAAACTCCATTCGCTTGACTCTAGATCGCAGCGATCACAATGGTTACGCCGGACTCCCTCAGGAAACATCCGACCGCCGTAGGCTATTTACAGCCCTACGAATTACGCTTGCAGTCATACGAGATGGCAACTTATCCTGAATAACTATGTTTGATTAACTCTGTCTCAAATAACTATATTTGATTAACTCTACTTCGTTTTAACTCTAATCGATTAACTCTAACTAATTAACTCCAACTGGTTAACTCTAACTGATTAACTCTAACTGGTTAACTCTATTTGACTAACTCGACTTGACTAACCCCATTCGAATAACATATTCGATTAACTAACCTTCGAATACCATATTCGATTAACTAACTTCGAATACCATATTCGATTAACTAACTTCGAATACCATATTCGATTAACTCCTTTCGAATGTCTATATTCGATTAACTAACTTCGAATACCATATTCGATTAACTCCTTTCGAATGTCTATATTCGATTAACTAACTTCGAATACCATATTCGATTAACTCCTTTCGAATGTCTATATTCGATTTACATTATTCACTTTATAAAGATTTCCTTCTTAACAACGTTTTATTCATTTGAAAAGATTTACTTTTAAATAACGGATCTACACTTTACAAATGTCCTTTTTATAATGTTCCATTTCCAATTCTATTTGTAAATGGTTTACAACTATTTCCTTTTCAAATTTATTCTTGAAATACTCTAACTCCTTAAATTCCCGGGAAAATTCGCCATAACCTCCTTTGTATCGGGAGCATCGGGAAAATCTCCAAACCCGCCACATAGGCCTTTCCATTCAAAAAGAAAATGTTTTGAATTTTTTTTTTTAAATATCTCCTATTTATAAATATCCCAATTTATAAACATTTCTTATTTATAAATATTCCACTTTATAAATATCTCTTATTTATAAATATCCCATTTTATAAATATTCTATTTTCAATATCACTTTGAAAATCCCTTTATCAACATTTCGGTATGTTACGGTGTTTCAACATATCAAATTACGATGTCCAATATCGTCCATACACACACAATCAACAACAGGTTATACTTCACATCATATATCAAACTATATGAAAAACAATAAAATAACTGTTGAGGAATCCAGTCAGATTCCTCCAACCTGTTTCCCTGCATCACAGATGTTAGACAATATAGATAACATCACTTTCAGTTCCATATGATATATTCTGTTAAACAGAATCAATATAGAAATTTAACTAACTGACTAGCAGTTAAATCAAACAATCAATACACAGTCAAACAGACAATATTTTAACAGTTCTAAGAATACAACGTGAAAATAAAACTGTTTAGAGTTTGTGAGATTTACTCACAGTTGCGCGTTAGCCGTTAAATAACGGTTTGCGTTATTTGACTCAGTCGGACAATTTATTTCGCCATAAATTGTAACGAGCTCAGATGGACTTGCGGTCAGTCCCATTGTGTAGCGTCCGTCCATACGATCCTGTCGGATCTTGTTTCGTTGGATTTGGTTATGCTTCCAGGAAGGACCAGCTGAAACAAAACCTTCTCTCCACCCACCAAATCCTGCTTTCCGCCCAACACAAGAATCAACGGCTTCTTCAAAACTTGGCAGTCCTCAAACTCCATTTTCCAGACTTCTTTTCTTCATGAATTCACAAGCTTAGACATACGTTTCTTTCCTTTTGGGCTTCTCCTTGTTCATTCGGCCCAACATCATTACCGTACCCAAGGCCACAAAAACTTCCATCTTCCTCAATTAAAAGAACCCGTACCTGCCCCTTCATTCAGCAAATACACACGCCACTTCCCATATACCGTTTATATACAAACAACTATCACCCACAACATTCCTCATAGCAGTCTTTCTCCCCACATAACCATGAACGCCGCACTCAAAAACCCCACCGCAACTCAAAGAACCGCACTCCAGAAATCACATGGCCATCACGTTTTACACTTTCTTATCTCAAACAACAGGAGCTTGCGCCCCCTGCTTAATCACCGAAACCACCCTGAACACTCAGCGCTCCTCCCTCTCGCTGGTTTTCTCAAACTGTAGCTCGCCTTCTCGCTCGCTGGAAAATAACCCAGCTACCAAGTGCCGATCGAATACTTCGATTTACCTATAAGCTTGAGCGGAAACAAGGCAGGAATTCAAATGTAACGGTTTTATTATTTATAGGATTTTACATGAATTTCTAGGATTTTATTGAGGCTCGATTTTCGTTTTCCTGAAGGATACGGTGGCGGCTACAAGTTTTCATGAGGAAGTGAACCCAATTAGGTCTTGGACGAAACGTTGTACTTATAGGGATTTTCTTTTGGATTTTTGTGGAGTATTGGTCTCCACGTTTTTGCTTTGCTTAGGTCCATACATTTTTTTCTGAAGCCAGCAATATGGCGTGGTGGCTATCGTCTATCCACATCTCTTTGTTTAGTTTATAAAGTTTAGTGAACTCCAGTGCACAACTTCGTTACACAAGACTTATACGATTGTACGGACTGCTATAGACAGAGTTGAACATACCATTGGGATGACCAACGTACCACGACCCCAAAGATACAAAAATATCGGTAGGTGGACTCATATTTTGAAACTTCAAAATGTTGACTTCAGGGTGCGAAATACTTCAAATAAAAAGTCGCTTATTAAATTAATTAAAAATTACAGTAAAATTCTAAAAATTATTTTATCACTATTTTCCAAAAGAACCGTGTTCAAATTCGAATCCGATAACTAGTTATATCGAATAGACCGTTATGGTCGATAAACGATTCTATAGCGACTATTTTAAAATTTGATTTGGACGTAACTCAAAATCTACACGACGAAATCCCCATTTTTCTCTTCCACTAGAAAGATATACTACACCAGCTCCACACGTTTCTTGTTTCACAGAAATCCGGCTTAAAACGAATCCTGTACATTCAGTTGAAGTTCAAATCGCCAAATAGCGAACTACCGCGTCGTTACGCGCTCTATTTTAATTATATTATAATTATACGTTCAAACTGTCGTCGATTGAATATATTCGTTCTTATATTTCGAATCGAAACTCAACCACATCTCGTATACTATTCAATTCACACTCTATTGTGAATTCTACTATTTCTGACTATTTCGATATTTATAATTTATTATTCATTTTAAATATTAATTAAATATTCAATATTGTTTAATTAAACGATCATTAACTTCTCTAAATCACCAATTATATAATTAAATAAATTAATTATATATCTCTAAAAATGCGGGTCATTACATTCTTCCCCACTTAAAATAATTTCGTCCTCGAAATTGCTAAGTTAGAGGACGACACTATCTATTTGAAATTCCTAAGATTTGTTTACCCCTTATTTCTGGTTTCAACTGAACCAATTAATATCGACTAAAATATTTATTCATTCCGACTGACTAAAATTTTCAAAAATTCTGAAAATTTCTAACACTTTAAATTTTCGAAAAATTTCGCCAGCACCTCCTTTGTACTGGTCAATAGCTCAAACTCCAACTCGTCTCTCTGGGCCTTCTCCAATCCAAAAGAAAATCAAACAGCCAAGCGGCTTGCCAAATCGGCTCATAAATTCCAAACTCGTATAGAATATAAACTTGTACCTTTTTGTCGGGCATATCGCTGTATCCCTGTTATTCGTTACCACTTCTGCATATAACAATGCATTACCAACTTGATCTCAAATCAGTTCATTCTCAAAACCAAATCATTAGCTTATACCTAAGTCGGATTCTATTTCAACTCGAGTTCCATTCTCGATTTCAACTCTTAACTCATCATTTCAATTCTACCCTAGATTATTCTATAATCAAATCAAGTTTTATTTAACTTGGTTCAAGTTAAATTTCAATTTATTTATTCAATTTTTACCATCTCAATCTCATTAACTTCATAAATTAAATTCTAATTCCATAACTTAAATCCCTGGGTTTCTTTCAAATCAATTTGGAATCATAATACCAATTCAAAACATTTGAATTTTCTAAACCATTTGTTTTCTCAAAACAATTTTAAAAACAAAATCTTCGGTAGTAATCCGTCACTAAGAACTCGAAAATGAACACCGATGATGTCATGATCATCATCGGAATCTACTTTCCAGCTGTCAGAGTGAGTTCAATACTATATCACTTTCAGTTTGAAAAACGTTTTCAAAATCTCCCAAGAACTTAAAATTTCCTTATTTAAATTCCAAATCTGATTTAAATCTAGATTTAATTCATCCTCTTTCATATACTTTACTTATGTGAATTCTGATTAGTTATTTATAACTATTTCATTTTATAATCTTACTCGATTATAATAACAACAAATATATCCTATATATGATGATATATCATATATCCATACTGTGTCGGTCCATCGTATTCAAGTATTTATTTACTCCTACCGATACAGTGGATCAAACTGATCGACCAGAACTCATAAACAACTCAGCCAATGAATCTCCACAATATAAAACCATTTTTATATCAAATACAAATACGCACTCGTATATACACACTCAACTCAATCTAGGGTATTACTAACCCTATCTCTACCGAGTCACGCCACAGAGCCAAGGTAATTCTTAACTTAAGCTCTGATACCAACTGTAACGACCCGGATTTTCGGCGGCTTTGGTTATCGACGTAAGCTCGACGTCGATAACCAAAACATCGAAAAATCCCGGTAGTTAATGAAAGAAATTAGAAGGTGAGAATAGATAAGATAGAAACTTAGAATAGAAGAAGAAGAAGAACACAACATCAGAGTAACACGAACCTCACAGCGGAACGAATAACATATAATAGATAACATAACTTTGAAATATAACAGTTATGTATACAATAGCACTTATCAGAGTACATCACTTACAACAACAGCGGAAATAACTATAGCTATATGATCTTGAAGCCTCCTGCTCCAAGCTCTTCCAGTATATCTGTAAAACCCGACTACTTGACTGCCCGTACAAATTTAGGCACCCAAGAGTTTAGGGAAAACAACAAATAAACTCTGGGCCAGTCATGGGACTGGTGTGAGTAAAACAGTTTAAACATGTATATGAACAAGTAAACGATATCTCATAAGACCACGCCGCAGAACGGAACGGGTTTTTCCCTTATGAGAATCCAAAATATCTTTATATCAAAAACCTTTTGATATTATAATAATGTCTATGTACAAATAGATATCAACTAGCAGAAACGCTTTCATCTCACGTTCTACATATATAGTATACAATCAAAACCGCAAGCACGTATTGGGTAATGGATTTCCATCTATGACAAGGTATGGAATCACCTTCCGATCAGTGTACTCTAGGAACGATACACTGGAGTTCAACAAGAACATCTTGCAACTCAGCCACACATGACCGACCACTCATTTCGCTTGAGTGTATCGAATGTACATCACCAACGGTTGGGATCAGCAACCGTTCCCGTATATATATATATGGGACAACATTGATAGATTAAAAGAAGCAAATGAATATTCACTAGATAGGTGATTATACACCCTACTTCGGTGCGATCGACTTAGCCATGCTGCCTGCCCGATTTCTGTCATTTACCGGTTGATGAGGCTAGAAGCTACGCTTTATCATCACATCAGATTCACTTCGAATGCCACATTTGTCAGATCCATCGAAAATCACTAATTGACGTCTACAACCATACATTACGTGTCAGCTAAAAGAAGTTTCCTTCTCCGCTTCCACTCTTGGTACGGTTGAAGAAGTCAATGTACGTGACCGTTTGGAAATACTATGTCAGACACCCATTTTCGTTCGCTTAGAAATGTCACATCGTCATACCCGCCAAATCACAAATTGACTTATCCAAAAATAACACGGGTATACAGCTAAGAGAAACGAATTCCTCCGCCACCAATCGTGAATACGTTTGAACAGATCAACTTACGCGATCCATTGGATATACTCTGTCAGACCTTCGTCCATACAAGTTGTCCTGGGACTGGACAAACCGAAGGCACTATTCTGTAAACAGGATAGCCCTTGCATTTTACTCCGTCTTCAATTTTCCTTGGCATATATGATTCGCGATGCTTATGCCAATACAGAGTGGTTCTATGGATAATAATCCAACCGGTCTCTCCATATTTACAACGTTAAAATGGTCAAAACTTCGATAGTCGGTGAGTTAACTATCAAAGAAAAACAAGTGTGCAAACAACGATATTATTTCCAAATGGAAAGTATATCGAACAAACATCATTTAACATAATCTCTTTAGTTCATTTATCTACTTATCTCCTGTTTCCCTATATTCTAAATTCTTGTTTTCTTTTGTCAGAAAACATTTCTGATTCTCGTTTGGAAAACATTTCCAAAACTCCTTTACGATCAAACCTTACCATTTCTTAGTTAAGAAGGAAGTCACTCAAGTTGGGGTATAATTACCTCTCAGACCTTAACTGAACAACGTTATAACTTCGAAATGGTCAAAGTTTATCTTTTAATCTTTAACAACTTCTTTACGCCTTTCTCGGATTCAATTTTACTAATCCACTTCTATATTTAAAACATTGGTTATAACGATAACGTTATAATCCCTACTTTCGAATTATCTAACTTTAATTATAACTTCTATTCTTATTAGTGAATAATTAACCTAACGCTTATTTATTTATAAATAGATAAATCTCTATTTAAACACTGGAAAGTATAAGTACTTTCCCGAATTCGATATAATCGAATTTGCCGATTAACTCTCTTCGAGAAATCTCTATTTGATTAACTCTTCTTCGAATAACCTATATTCGACTAACTCCTTCTCGAATAAACGATATTCGATAACCTCTCTTCGAATAACTAATATTCGATAACTCTTCCCTTCAAATATCCCATATTTGAAAATCTCACTTCGATTAAACTATAATCGATAACTCCCTTCGATGAAACTAACATCGATAACTCCTTTCGATGAAACTAACATTGATAACTCCTTTCGATGAAACTAACATCGATAACTTCTTTCGATGAAACTAACATCGATAACTCCTTTTCGATGAAACTAACATCGATAACTTCTTTCGATGAAACTAACATCGATAACTTCTTTCGATGAAACTAACATCGATAACTTCTTTCGATGAAACTAACATCGATAACTTCTTGACTCGACTAACTCGACTTACTTGGTCCGACCAATTCGATTCGATTAACTAGGCTCGACTAACTTGGTCGAACCACCCGATCAACTCAACTTATTTAACTTAACTTATTTCTCAACTCGATCAACTCGATTAACTCCTATCGAATAACTAATATTCGATTAAACTCCATTCGCTTGACTCTAGATCGCAGCGATCACAATGGTTACGCCTGACTCCCTCAGGAAACATCCGACCGCCGTAGGCTATTTACAGCCCTGCGAATTACGCTTGCAGTCATACGAGATGGCAACTTATCCTGAATAACTATGTTTGATTAACTCTGTCTCAAATAACTATATTTGATTAACTCTACTTCGTTTTAACTCTAATCGATTAACTCTAACTAATTAACTCCAACTGGTTAACTCTAACTGATTAACTCTAACTGGTTAACTCTATTTGACTAACTCGACTTGACTAACCCCTTTCGAATAACATATTCGATTAACTAACCTTCGAATACCATATTCGATTAACTAACTTCGAATACCATATTCGATTAACTAACTTCGAATACCATATTCGATTAACTCCTTTCGAATGTCTATATTCGATTAACTAACTTCGAATACCATATTCGATTAACTCCTTTCGAATGTCTATATTCGATTAACTAACTTCGAATACCATATTCGATTAACTCCTTTCGAATGACTATATTCGATTTACATTATTCACTTTATAAAGATTTCCTTCTTAACAACGTTTTATTCATTTGAAAAGATTTACTTTTAAATAACGGTTCTACACTTTACAAATGTCCTTTTTATAATGTTCCCTTTCCAATTCTATTTGTAAATGGTTTACAACTATTTCCTTTTCAAATTTATTCTTGAAATACTCTAACTCCTTAAATTCCCGGGAAAATTCGCCATAACCTCCTTTGTATCGGGAGCATCGGGAAAATCTCCAAACCCGCCACATAGGCCTTTCCATTCAAAAAGAAAATGTTTTGAATTTTTTTTTTAAAATATCTCCTATTTATAAATATCCCAATTTATAAACATTTCTTATTTATAAATATTCCACTTTATAAATATCTCTTATTTATAAATATCCCATTTTATAAATATTCTATTTTCAATATCACTTTGAAAATCCCTTTATCAACATTTCGGTATGTTACGGTGTTTCAACATATCAAATTACGATGTCCAATATCGTCCATACACACACAATCAACAACAGGTTATACTTCACATCATATATCAAACTATATGAAAAACAATAAAATAACTGTTGAGGAATCCAGTCAGATTCCTCCAACCTGTTTCCCTGCATCACAGATGTTAGACAATATAGATAACATCACTTTCAGTTCCATATGATATATTCTGTTAAACAGAATCAATATAGAAATTTAACTAACTGACTAGCAGTTAAATCAAACAATCAATACACAGTCAAACAGACAATATTTTAACAGTTCTAAGAATACAACGTGAAAATAAAACTGTTTAGAGTTTGTGAGATTTACTCACAGTTGCGCGTTAGCCGTTAAATAACGGTTTGCGTTATTTGACTCAGTCGGACAATTTATTTCGCCATAAATTGTAACGAGCACAGATGGACTTGCGGTCAGTCCCATTGTGTAGCGTCCGTCCATACGATCCTGTCGGATCTTGTTTCGTTGGATTTGGTTATGCTTCCAGGAAGGACCAGCTGAAACAAAACCTTCTCTCCACCCACCAAATCCTGCTTTCCGCCCAACACAAGAATCAACGGCTTCTTCAAAACTTGGCAGTCCTCAAACTCCATTTTCCAGACTTCTTTTCTTCATGAATTCACAAGCTTAGACATACGTTTCTTTCCTTTTGGGCTTCTCCTTGTTCATTCGGCCTAACATCATTACCGTACCCAAGGCCACAAAAACTTCCATCGTCCTCAATTAAAAGAACCCGTACCTGCCCCTTCATTCAGCAAATACACACGCCACTTCCCATATACCGTTTATATACAGACAACTGTCACCCACAACATTCCTCATAGCAGTCTTTCTCCCCACATAACCATGAACGCCGCACTCAAAAACCCCACCGCAACTCAAAGAACCGCACTCCAGAAATCACATGGCCATCACGTTTTACACTTTCTTATCTCAAACAACAGGAGCTTGCGCCCCCTGCTTAATCACCGAAACCACCCTGAACACTCAGCGCTCCTCCCTCTCGCTGGTTTTCTCAAACTGTAGCTCGCCTTCTCGCTCGCTGGAAAATAACCCAGCTACCAAGTGCCGATCGAATACTTCGATTTACCTATAAGCTTGAGCGGAAACAAGGCAGGAATTCAAATGTAACGGTTTTATTATTTATAGGATTTTACATGAATTTCTAGGATTTTATTGAGGCTCGATTTTCGTTTTCCTGAAGGATACGGTGGCGGCTACAAGTTTTCATGAGGAAGTGAACCCAATTAGGTCTTGGACGAAACGTTGTACTTATAGGGATTTTCTTTTGGATTTTTGTGGAGTATTGGTCTCCATGTTTTTGCTTCGCTTAGGTCCATACATTTTTTTCTGAAGCCAGCAATATGGCGTGGTGGCTATCGTCTATCCACATCTCTTTGTTTAGTTTATAAAGTTTAGTGAACTCCAGTGCACAACTTCGTTACATAAGACTTATACGATTGTATGGACTGCTATAGACAGAGTTGAACATACCATTGGGATGACCAACGTACCACGACCCCAAAGATACAAAAATATCGGTAGGTGGACTCATATTTTGAAACTTCAAAATGTTGACTTCAGGGTGCGAAATACTTCAAATAAAAAGTCGCTTATTAAATTAATTAAAAATTACAGTAAAATTCTAAAAATTATTTTATCACTATTTTCCAAAAGAACCGTGTTCAAATTCGAATCCGATAACTAGTTATATCGAATAGACCGTTATGGTCGATAAACGATTCTATAGCGACTATTTTAAAATTTGATTTGGACGTAACTCAAAATCTACACGACGAAATCCCCATTTTTCTCTTCCACTAGAAAGATATACTCCACCCGCTCCACACGTTTCTTGTTTCACAGAAATCCGGCTTAAAACGAATCCTGTACATTCAGTTGAAGTTCAAATCGCCAAATAGCGAACTACCGCGTCGTTACGCGCTCTATTTTAATTATATTATAATTATACGTTCAAACTGTCGTCGATTGAATATATTCGTTCTTATATTTCGAATCGAAACTCAACCACATCTCGTATACTATTCAATTCACACTCTATTGTGAATTCTACTATTTCTGACTATTTCGATATTTATAATTTATTATTCATTTTAAATATTAATTAAATATTCAATATTGTTTAATTAAATGATCATTAACTTCTCTAAATCACCAATTATATAATTAAATAAATTAATTATATATCTCTAAAAATGCGGGTCATTACATAAGGAAATTAAAAACTGACTGAAAACTAGTTAAGTTGAACGGTTTTCTGGGTATTGATCTGACATTGGTTTCGGCCTTCGGGGTTAATACATAGGGAGATGTGCTCTTACTAGTTTACACTTAGGGACTAATGGATATAGAAAAGGAATGAAGTATGAATAAGATATGGAAATGTTTTCTAGTGTTAATAACGTATATTTTCGAAACAATGGAAATAAGGAGTTGTGAATATATGGAAACATTTTCCAAGAAAATCGTGAGAAGTAAAACGGGTTTTAAGAAATGAATGGGAAATTGAGAAATGAAATGATGATTGATTAGTAAGATTTCCATTTTGGAATACGACCATTGTTGTACACATGTTTTTCTTTGATAGTTAAATCAACGACTATCAAAGTTTTTGACCATTTCCGTTGTCAATACGGAGAGATTAGGATCATAATTATTATCTGAAAACCACTCCATATGGGCATTATCGTTTCGAATCAAATTGATCAAAGGCAATTGAAAACGAAGTTTATACAAGGGTTATTTTGGCGATCCTAGGTAGAATTTGCCTAAGATGGATTTACAGAATAATTCCTTCAGGTTGTCCAGTCCCAGGACAACTTGAATGGACGAATGTCTGACATAATGTATCTGGTGGATCGCGTAAGTTGATCGTTTCAAATGTATTTACGTTGGTGGTTGAGGAATTCATTTATCTTAGCTTATACCCATGGTATTTTTGGGGAAATCAATTTATGATTTGATGGGTATGGCGGTGTGGCATTCAAAGTAAATAAAGGAGTGATCTGTTAAAAGATACGTTATGACCTCAAGCCTCATCAACTGGGAAATGACAGAAACCGGGCAGGCAGTATGGCTAAGTGGGTCGAACCCAAGTAGGGTATATTGTCACCATCTAAAGAATATTTATATTTGTTACTTCTTTTTATTTCTGTATCTCCCAAGAATGGTTTTGTTGGTATACTAATAGTAAGGTGACAAAATATTCAGAACATTCAAGCGAAATGAATGGCCGGTCATGTATGGCCGAGTTACAAGATGTTCTTGTTGAACTCCAGTGTATCGCTTCTAGAGTACACTGATAGGAAGGTGATTCCATACCTTGTCATAGTTGGAAATCCATTACTCAATAAGAGCCGCAGTTTTTTTTGATTATATGTTATATATGTAGAGTGTGAGAAGAAAGCGTTCTACTAGATTTTTTATATACTTGATTTAGACACTATTATAATATCAGAAAAGTATTGATGTTGAAAATGTTTTGGGTTATCGTAAGATAAAAACTATCTGTGTTTATGTGTGGATCGGTCTTATGATTATCATTTCTTTTAAAAAGGATTTTAAAAGTAAAACCAAGTGATTAGAGTTTACTCCCACCAGTCACATGACTGACCCAGAGTTTATTTTGTTTTGTTTTCCCCTAAACTCTTGGGTGCCCAAATTTGTATGGGCAGTCAAGTAGTAAGGATTTTACAGATACAATTGGAGGAGCTTAGAGCAGAGGCTTCAGTATTAGTTATACATAGAGTTTATTTTTGTTGTGGTAGATATGTTATGTACTCTGATGATGATGAATGTAAGTACAAATACCATTTTGTATTTCAAAGTTATGTTATAATATATTTTGTTTGTTCCGCTGTGAGATTCGTGTTTACTCTGCTTTCTTATTCTATTCTAATTTTCTTTCTATTTCTTACCCTCTAACTTCTTTCTATTAACGATCCGATATTTACGATGCTTGAATAGTCGACATGGTGTTTATGTTGATTTTAGGGGTCGAAAATCCTTGGGTCGTTACAATGAGGATATGGTTTATAAAACCATATTTTCAATAAAATAGAAAATAAGATTTGACTGATATTATAAGTAATATCGGTTTTTGAGTTACGAACTTTTATCTACCTCATGATAAGAACGTTGCCGATCAAGGTCTAAGAAGTACTAAAATACCGCAACTTGAACGACTTGCCCATTATCAAGAGATGGTATTAGTTTGTAATGGTAAAGGATGTTAAAATTAGTTTATTATTTCTATGAGAGGAATATTGCAACTTACTTGCAAGATTTTGAAATGTAATTAAAACTATTGGACCTTAAAGTAAACAAGGTATAATTAAACATTGTTCGACCCAAGTTCGAAGTGTGATTATATTCATACCATTCGGTTAAATATTTAGCATTATTTTCTAGATAATGGAAATAATATAATTTGAAATACACTTATTCTAAATAATAATTAAATGACGATGGTCTTTCCGAAGAAACGGAAAAGGGACACATTGGGTTGGGGATGAAGGTAAACATGTGAAATTTAATTATATATTTCCATAAGTGTCAGTATTAGATTGCAATCTTCAAAATTTGAAGTTTGATAAAGCAATTTTGGGGTATATAATAATAAATATGTTTTCTGACATTATTTTGTCCCGTATAGGAATTGGTAATTAGATTTATACCATTAAGCAAATAATATATTGCGATATTTCCAAAGTAAAGGAAATAAAAAGGGTTATATAAAAATGTAGCGATATTTTCGAGGTAAAGGAAATAAAGCGGAGTTTGGTAAATATGTTATTCTGAAGAATGAAGAAGAGCTATTGTTTTTAAAAGACCAAAATATAGGAGATTTGTCGAAATAAGAATGTAGAATCATTTTTTTAAGAATCGATGAATAGTTTTAATAATTGGTTTTAATTAAAAGGTCTGTGCTGCCAATGTACTTGACCATACTGTTTCGATTGATAGTAAAACCTCGACTATTAGTAAAATACCCTATTGGACCTTTGACGTGTTAGTTTGAAGAGAATGAGATGAGAACTAGGCCTAAAACCACTTCGAACCAATGTTGAGATCGAAACTTACTTGCTGGGATGCTTATAAAGCTAAAAGAATGAAGACCGTAGATCTTCATAAAATAGAAAAACCCTTATAATCTCTGACTTGCAACCAGATATAAACTGTGATTCTGACGTGGTCGAAATGTACGGATTGCAAGGACTACTCGCTATTGATCCTTGGGGTGGTTCCTATATACGATGTAGTAGGAGGGTGCCTTCATTTCATCCTGTTTCTAGATGATTTGTATGGATGAATGTCTGACAGAGTATTTCCTAGGAATCACATACGTTTATTTTTACAAATATACCAAATTTGGTGTAAAAGGAAATTTCTTTTAGCTTAACACCCAAAGTATATTTGTGAATGTTAATTAGTTATTTGATGGATCTGACGATGTGACATACAAAGTAAATTTGAAATTTTATGAAAGATAATCATAACCTCAAGCCTCATCAACCGGAAATGACAGAAATCAAACAGGCAACATGGCTATGTAGGCCATTCCCATTAGGGTCTATTGTTACCATTTAGAAAAAAATTTCATTTTGTTTCTTCTGTCACTTTTGTATCTATGGGAAAACGGTGGTTGCACAACAATGGATGACACTACATTCCGTACACTCAAATTGAATGAGTGGTCGGTCATGTGTGGCGGAATTGTAAGATGTTCTTTTTGAACCCTAGTGTATTGCTCTTTAGAGGTACACTTTTCAGGAGATGGTCTCATACCTTATTATGTTGGAAATCCATACTCCAATATGAGCCGAGCGTTTCTAGTTGTATGCTAACTATCTTGGAAAGCGAGATGCAAGCTTTCCAGCTATATTCCTATTTACTTATGGTTTGATATACATTATTATAAGGACAAATTTTCAAAATAGCCTTGTTTTTAAAACTAATAGCGGATTTAGGCTAGTTTTAAAACTATTTGCAGAAATAGGCTTGTTTTGTCCACCTCAGCGCTGAGGTGGCCAGTTGTTTTTAAAAAAAATACACATGAGCGGACTTGTGAAATGCGCCCCTTATAAAAATATAAGGGATAAATTTTCAAAATAGGCTTGTTTTTAAAACTAATAGCAGATTTAGGCTAGTTTTGAAACTATTTGCAGAAAAAGGCTTGTTTTTGAACAACTATTGCCAAAAACAAGCTTATTTCTACAAATAGTTTCAAAACTAGCCTAAATCTGCTATTAGTTTTAAAAACAAGTTTATTTTGAAAATTTTTCCTTATTATAATATTATTGGATTTTGATATAAAAAGTAATTTGGCTATCATAAGATAAAAACATGTGCTATACTTATTTGTGGTTATGTTAACAACCGGAAAATCAAAGCTAATTTAAAAAATTTATTTTGGCAATTTTAACGAATTTTGAATATTTAAATGAATTGTTTTAAATAATAACAAAAAGAAATTTATTTTAAATAGAATTACAATGCATATATTTATTTGAATCGAAGTTAGAATATAAAAATTTATTTTAATTTCAAATGGAGTTAGAAATAGCGCGGTAGTTTGAAAATTCAACTTTGAACTTTGACTGAATGCACATGATTAAAAATAAACTGGATTTTAGTGAAACCAAAAATATTTAAATCTGCTTAGAAATATCTTTCTAATGAATCTGAAAAATTGAAGTTTCATAGCGGGAATCAAAAGTTATGACCAAACGAAATTTCAGAAAGGTCGTTGTAAAACTAATGCAGCCCTTAAAAATAGAAAATTTGCAAACGGCCTCCGTTTTTGACGAAACCACTTTGGTTGGATGCGGAATGTCAAATTTTTGCTAGGTTTCAAATTCCATAATTTTTGGAATTAATATGTGAGCGTGGCAAAGGAAAACATGTTTGGTAATTTTAGTTTGAATTGGATCAACCAGAAAATGGCCATTTTTCAACCTGTCTCCAAATTCGACGAAATAAATTTTGTTGGGACCGTATTGACAAAACAAAGCCAGATATAATTTTTCTGTAATTTTTAGAATCAATATATGGGCCCGACAAATTAAAATGTACGTTCAAATCATATTTGAATGTTTTATATTTTAATTTGAAGAAAAAATGACTGAAACATTCGAATGGGCTTACGAAACATATTCCATTGTGTCCAGAATGGGGTAATTAGTTAGGAGCGATAGTCGTTGGGTTTGAATTGGAGTTTGTATGGAGAAACACTAATTTTCAAATTAATATATATACGACCCAATCATAATTTTCCTTTATTATTTTTAAATTTCCAAAATTATTTCTCTCTCCCCGATTACCCAGCGACGAACGACGGAAGTGTACTCCGACCTTCTCTCCTCCGTTCCTCGCGATCCTCTCAATAAAATGCCATGGCCCTTTGGAACTTTTTATAGATCGAGACTTCCTCTTCAAATCCATATAAGCCACTTCCTCCATCGTCGTGTATTTCTCGAGTTTCGCACTCGAGAAGTCATCGACTCGAAGAGCCACCGCCGTCGCTAGGGGTGTTCGAACCAGCACCACCACCCTACGCGGAAAGCCCTCTCCATCCTCGTCCAAGGGGCAGTGGCCGATTATCCTATCGTGCAACGGTTTGGGTGTAAAATCCAAACCTAGTTTGGAACGAACTGCTGAAAGGTACAGGTTTGTTTATTTAAATGGATTTCAACACTATAAAACCATCGCAGAATATGATTAACTTATAAAAATCATATCTTTTTTCTATGTTGTCGAAATCCAGTGAACCAAGAGACACTGGGACCGTGAGGACGTCTTCTACATTCTAGAAGAAACCGGGGAATTCTAAGAGCTTGCTACAATTTTTGGCAAAGAAAAAAATAGGGTGAGATTTCTAAATTCTATTTAATTTAGAAATAAAATATATTAGGATGTTGACGGAGTTTAGAAACTCCAACACCCGTCGTCCACAGACCACGGACGACTTATTTGATTTTATTGTGTTGTGAAAATTGATTGTGATGTGGAATGGAATAAATAAAATATTCATGGGTTGAATAAAATATTTTATTGTTAAAAATATAATTTTTATTGTGTATATGAATAAAATAAATATTCATTTACAAACGGACGATTTGTTTATGTACACCCATTTGACTAATACGGATTGGGAAGATATATTTTACACATCGCCCAACTGCACAAATAATAATCAGTGTTTGTTGCTTGAAAACCCCACATGGGTATTGGGATGATATTGGACATACACTAATCCCAATATTAAGTTGTATGTCAATCGATGGGTTGATAGGCTGTTGTAAGCGTTAATTATTTATATTTAACGTTTATGCAGTTGTGCAATGCACTCTGGATGATGGTTGATTATCTGTCGTTGTTGTTCAATACATATATTGTATGAAATCCATATAAATCAAATTATATGGGAATTGACTATGTCTGATTCCAGTTCAGAAATAAGGAATATTTTAAAATAACGATTATTTTAAAATAATGAATATTTTAAAATAATATTCATTTAAAGATCAAAATCTGATTTTGATGTCCGATTTGGGATGGACACGAATATATTTAAATATATAAAGCCGTGTTAATTAGATTAACGCCATTTTGACGTGAATGATATTTATATCGATTTTATTCATTTTTATAACAAATATCGAAAAGGAAGTGATTTCAAAATTTATTGTTTTGTAAATATTATCATTTATATATTAATGATATGGAATATCCAATTTTGATTTGAAATTGAATATGAAGTTGAAATCGTTTTGAAAACGAATTTAAATTTTTTTATTAAAAAAAACGTTTTAAATGGAAATCGACAAAATATATATTATATATATAATATAATATAATATAATGGCCTGAATAGAACGCGCCATGCTGCGGCAGTTCGCGAATTTCGACCATTGACTTTGAATGGACATTACCGGAGATCCGACCGTCGGATTCTCCTAAAACCAGAACCATTGGGTTTGTATCGAAAAGAGCTATCTAACGAATACAAGAAATTTGAAATCTAATGGTTGGATTTGGAATTATATCCAAATCAAATTTGGAAAAGGTCGCTGTAAGTGCAGTTCGATGACCGTTTATGGAAATCGACTGTACGTGCATTGATAAAAATATTAAAAATATTAATAATTTGTGTAAAATCATAATAAATGATTTGGAAAGAATTAGGATGAAAAATTCCATATTTGTAAAGATAAAAATATATTTATATCAAAATGACTAGTTATTAACTAGATTTGAAATCCAATAATTTTGAAATAAAATAAATTGGATTTGGAATGGTTTTAAAATAACCAGGATTTCCAATATATAAATTGGAATGGATTTGAATAGAAATTGTCTTCGGAATATTTCGATGTTGGATTTCATAATTATACAGATATTGTTATGGAAATTTGAAATATATATCAATATCGTTATTTCCAATACGATATTTGTTGGTTGTAGAATTAGATATTGGGTTTAAGCCGATATATTTTCTATTTAGAGTCTTGTATTTAATATCAAATGGGATTTTGGGTTTGTCGTGAATGGTGCCTTCAGTAACATTGTTCTTGAACCCCAGGTGAAGAGAATAAATTTTTTAATTAAGATTGTTAGTGTTCTAATTTTATTTAATATTTGGAATTAAATGGAATGTGAATTGGGTTTATTGTGACCTGTGTTTTTAACGACATTCGTTCTTTAACCCGATTTACAGTGAAATGTGATTTGGAATTTATAAATCTTTTGTTAAGATTTAAAGGAGATTTTCCAAAGTAAAGTTTTCCAATTTAACATATTATATTGGAATGGAATGGAATCCGATTTGATAATAACCGAAGTGAGTTTCTGTGGAGGAAGATCGTTAATATATATGGAATTTAAAAGGCTTTGCCGTTATTCCATTTATATTATCGGTTGGGTATGGAAGTTCATATAGATTATATATATATTGATCTGTATTCCGTGAAGAATCCATTGTTAATGGAATGTGATTTTGGGTTTATCATGAGCTGTGTTTTAAATGACATTAGTTCTTTAACCCAGTTAAAGTAATTACTTAACTTTGAATAATAATTAAGAAATGATTTTTGGAAATTAAAACTGAATTAGAGTTTTAATGAATCTTTAAATAGACCGAAAGGTGAATTTGATAACTAAAATTATCAAATTCAAGAAATGATCGAGAAAGGAGTATCACCATTTTTGCTCCAAAGCGATAGTTAAATCTTTAATTAGATTTGAACATGAAATGGTAATTAATTTTACCGATAACACTGTGGTGTTAGATATGAAGTATTACTAGTTTAACTTCATGGGATGAACAGGTTGGGATTGGGAAATTAAACAAATGATCACTTCGGTAAGGTTTGCTATTCTCGACTAGTTTGGATAAGCCATAATTTAGTTTGAATTGATATCCAAAGGAAGATTAATGAATAAATTTAAAGAATTTATCTTTGATAAAATTAAAGGGAATCTTCCCCATAGTATAAGAATATTTGAATAAAGGAATATTCTTGATTGGAATGAGGCGTATGTTGTGTTTTTATAGCACTTGTTTATTATATACGCGAGTTATTAAGAAATGCCGGGTTTATCCCGTTCTGAATAACTGAATCGGCGATGAGTTGACGATGAAGACGGTGGTCGAAGACCAGAGGTCTTCACATCATTTGGATGATTACCGATGTCTTGATTGGGTTGTACACCCAAGACGAGGTAATAAGTGGTGATCGTTCCAGATGTACTTGGAGATCGACCTGATATGCGAGGACCTCTCTCCTTTATTGGACATATGGGACGAGGAATAAGGTGCCTCCGATTTCGTTCAGACCTAGAACGAACTTGTAAATGGATGTGTGTCTGACATTGGATTTCATTCTGTGTGATTGATATACATCGGTTGCATAGCGTGAATTGCCTGTGTGGCATGCTGAGATGCAAATGATCAAGGCTTCTGTTGAAAAGCAGAGTCATGTGGTTGATGATCAAAGCACGACTTTAATATAGCATAGCTTTGTGTAGCGTTAATTCGCGAGCCTCACACCCCGGTGTGAACCAGAAACGGGTGAGGACCTCAGGGAGGACCTGCGTTTCTTCTAGCTAGGAGTGGTGTATGGGTTTTGCACGCCCAGATGTTTTACTTATGCGGATGACGGATAGCGAGGCGCCTCAGTTATCGGCACTGCGATGCCGATGGATGATATGGTCTTTATACAGACCAGACTTACGCCATATAGGGCGAGGAAAAGCATGTTCAGGTATTTTAATTCACCCTTTGCGCTTCGGGTGGACTGGCCCTGACGATCCATGTAACACCCCGGATTTTTCCGTTAACAGTAAATTAACAAATTAAAGTATAATTAAATTGTAACAGAAAAATTAAGGGAAACGGACATCACCATTGCGTTCGTCTCGGAATTCTGCTTGAGATAGAGTCCGAGTTTGCGCAAAACGGATAACGTATGAAGAAGATATCTTTAATTTAAATATTACAGCAAAACATGAAAAAAGAGAAGTAAGGAGAGGACAATAATTATTATTATTCTAAGACTTATTAACAAAAGCCTCTGTAGCTCAGTTGGTTAAGGCATTGGATTTGTAGCATGGAGGTCGGGGGTTCGAACCCCGGCGGCGACATAATTTTTATCTCTGTTTTAGAGAGGGCCAACTGAGCATGCAAATACATGTACGTATACAAATTCAAATTTTGAAAGGATAAGAACGTACATATAAGGAAATAAAGAAAATATATGTATATATATGAGAATATATATATATATATATATGCAAAAATATATGTATACAATAGATAAAATTCAAATAGACTAAAACAGCTCAATTTAAAGTTTAATTTTTGAAAATCGAACCCAGTCCCTCCTGGCTGGCCTGGTCTGTGTTTGGTCGAATTTCTGTGGGTTGCTTTGTCATTAGGGCTAGGTGGCAAGTTTTAATTGGTCTCTCTATCTAATGAATGGCTACGATCTAACCTAGCAACATCAATGGTTCTAATCAATTCCTAACCTCTATATAAACAACCCTAGACTAAACCCTAATCTATTCATTCAAATTAAGAGCATAGCCGCCATGTTGCTGAGGAACGACTAAGAGTAGCCGCCATCTAGAGAGAGAGGATTAGGGAGAAAGTTCTAAAGCCTAAAGCAATTCAAGCAACCTAAAGCTAATCAATTCAACAAAGGAATCATATCTCTTAATTAGAGAATTTGCCGCAACCATTGTAAGTAGAGTATTACTTTGGTATGAACAAATGATTGTGTAGATATGTATGCTTGAATTGTGGCAATGAAATTCGTATTTGTGCGATTTATATACTTTTGGATATTCTGAATTATGTCATTCAATTATAAAGAACTACATGCGGTAGTTCTATGCAAATATACGTTTGGAATATTGCGCAAATTATGTAGTCTATGTTGAAGCTACATGTATGTAGTTGATTGAAATTCATGCAAGTTTGGGGCTTTGTTATTATGCCATCATGATGTCTATTTTGTGCATAAATCATTTTGCAAGTAATTGAGACAAGTTTGGTTGTTATAGTTCATATGAAACTATGTTGGAATTTTGACACCATAATCCATGTATTAAGTCATGCTTTTGCAAAACTTATGAATATGGCTAGGCTATGAATGATATTGGGCATAATTGAAATTCATGATTAAGTCTATCTTGTTTAAAAGAATTATATGATGACATATGTGAGACATGGCTAAGTTAGACACAAAAATCCCTTTTTTGCAAGTTAAAAGCAAACACCATGATTAGGAATATTTATGCATAAGTATACCATCGTTATGTGATTAAATTTAATTAAGTTGAACTATGCTTTTGTGTTAGTAACAAAGTATCCTCTTTGTAAACATGTAGAAACCTTATGAACATGACTTGTTTATATTTATGCCATGAACAAATTTAACTATACCTATGCCATGTTTATGCTAGAAGTATTTATGCCATGCTTATGTTTGACATTATGCCATGTTTATGCTAGAAGTATTTATGCCATGCTTATGTTTGACATTATGCCATGTTTATGCTAGAAGTATTTATGCCATGCTTATGTTTGACATTATGCCATGTTTATGCTAGAAGTATTTATGCCATGCTTATGTTTGACATTATGCCATGTTTATGCTAGAAGTATTTATGCCATGCTTATGTTTGACATTATGCCATGTTTATGCTAGAAGTATTTATGCCATGCTTATGTTTGACATTATGCCATGTTTATGCTAGAAGTATTTATGCCATGCTTATGTTTGACATTATGCCATGTTTATGCTAGAAGTATTTATGCCATGTTTGACATTATGCCATGTTTATGCTAAAAGTATTTATGCCATGCTTATGTTTGACATTATGCCTAAGTAAAAATATAGGTTCATGGGTCAATAATGATATCTCAATTACAAGTTCACATGCTTTGATTCATGTCACCTATGTTACCACTATGCAAGTACACCAGTTTCTATTATGTATTTCCAACGTCATATGCAAGTTCATGCGCTCACCTTCCCCTCTTTGTGTATGTAATCACGCTTTAAGCCTCCCCTTTTCGCATGGCTAAATTGGGCTTTAAAAGGCTAAGCCCAATATATATAAACGGACGTGTAAAACGGGGGAAAATAATGTTGGGTTAAAATTACTAATGAATGAAAACTAAAGTAGAAGGGCCCAAATTCAAGTATGGGTTGGGCCCATGATTGGTGTAACCTTTACACCATTAACTTAATAATGGGCCGCAAATATTTACATATAAGAAATAAAGAAGAATGACAAAATATGTAAATGTAGAACATACGATGTGTTTAACCCGAGGTTGGATTGAGTTGTGATGTAAACCTGCCCGGAACCGCCCGGCTGTCCAGTAGTCACAACAATACCTATCCAATGTGGGAGGTTAAACATGGAGCCCAGCAAGGACCCGAGGTTAGACTGAGTTGTGGCGTAAGACTGCCCGGAACCAACCGGCAACAGGCAGCCACAACAATACCTGTCTAATGTGAGAGGTCAGGGCCTTAATAAGACAATTAAGGCTGAGTCAGGATTGTTAGGATTAAGTGGACTAAAGACTTAATCAAAATGGAACATGCTAAACTAAACGGACTGGTGGGGTTAGGTTAGGAAACACTTAACCAACTTAGCATGTTGGCTAGAGATAGAAAACCTAGTAACGGGGGACCCTTTTCAGCAGTAACCCTAGAAGGTGTATCAGGATACCCTGAAACTAGGCAGGGTGGGGCACGATTACTGGGCTGATTGTGAGGTCAAATCGACGGCGGTGGTGTAGCAGTGTAGGTTCTAACGGTGTGCGGGCGTGCACGCACTCCGGCGTAGAAAAATAAAGCACTGGACACCAGTAGCATACCTTTGCACTCTAAGGTTGTGTCGGGTTGCCACTATGGGACTTGATACACCCCATGGTGGGACCAGCATAGGTAACTACGGACATCGGGGGCCGTAAGACACATGTAACTATGCGAGTAGGAGCCGATCATCATAGAATGGATCACATCACCCTGATTATGGGGTGCCAGTGGGAAACTAGTTTATATGGGTTCAGAGATTAACATGGGGTACGATAGTATATTCGACCCTAGACAACTTAACCAAGTTTATAGTGCATGCCCATTTCTTGTTTATACTTATCATACCCAGTTCTTTATTCATAGACAAAATAGTACTAGACTTACTCAGGCTTTATGTCTGACTCTATTTTTCTTTCGTCTTCTTTCTTCCGTTTCCCCCCCCAGGTCCTCAGGGAGGGAACACAGCAGCTTGACCTACCTCAACATCCAGCTTGAAGAAGAGAAATGTATTGCTTGGACTTTCCTGTTTTGAACTATGGCTTTGGACAATCCACTATGGGGCTTTTGCAGTTTATCTACGTTTTATTTATGCTTCTTTAAATAATGTACTCAAGACAGATTAT
Source organism: Allium sativum (assembly GCA_030737875.1). Classification (NCBI taxonomy): domain Eukaryota; kingdom Viridiplantae; phylum Streptophyta; class Magnoliopsida; order Asparagales; family Amaryllidaceae; genus Allium; species Allium sativum. Next base: position 337,869,854 of record CM060910.1, read on the forward strand.
GAAAGTGTTATGTTATGTTTTTGGAAAGGATGTTTTTGTAACACGTATTTGACTTTATGAAATAAAAGTTTGTTGTTCTTCCGCTGTTTACAAATATGTGTTCTTATATCTGTCTTGTATATCTGTGACTTGTACTTATAAACCTCCACCAAAATTAGGGCATTCCCTTTGAGAGTGACCCTAACGGAGGTGGGGTGTTTCAATCCAAGGGTCGATGCGCTCTGACCCTAAGGCTCGGGCTAGACAGTCTCGAAGCGGTAAGGATGATCGATTGCATTGGTTTACAGATGGAAATCCAACTTCCAATACGTGACTTTGTGGTTTTGATTGTAAAGCCTAGTATTTGCGACATGATATATGGTACCTATGCCGTCTTGGATTGATACATTTATATTTGAAGTTGTTTTATACACTATGCACTTATAATAGTATCAAATGATTTGTTTTAAACGTACCAAGCATGTTTGACTATTATAAGGGAAAACCCTATCCTCCGGCTTGCGTTGCATTGTGTGATGGGACCTGGGTCTTATAATAGCTTCATTTTTCCAAAAAGCATTGCGTTTTTTATTCTATGCACGGGTATTCTTGGGAGGAAACCCATTCCGTGTTATACGACGTGGTCCCTTGATTTACTTTATTTTAAAGTAAAGGTTCAAATAACTGTTTTAGTTCTCACACTAGTCACATGACTGACCTGGAGTTTATTGTTTTAACCTAAACTTTGGGTTCCACTTTTTACCACACGGGCAGCTAGTAGTTTTGGTTTTGCAAATTAATATTCACAGGATCCTGATTTACAACTAGAACTATACTCGGGAAGCTCTGTATCCATGTATGCCTTTCAGTTGTGTTATGTATTATTTTCCGCTGCATTGCAGTTTGTAAATCTCTGATATTTTTCTGATGTATAATATTTGTTCATACTCTGTATATTCTTCTACTCTGATGTAAATTTTTGTAATAAGCACTGAAATGTTCTTCAGTTTGTGTTCTTATTTGTCGTGTTCTCAACTCAATCCGGGCTTTCCTTTACGGGGAAGTTCGGGTCGTTTCATTTTAGTATCAGAGCTTTTGTTTACAAAGCTCGAGAACAAGACACGTTAGAACCAGACGAAAGAATTCATCAAAGATTGGATTAGTAATATCCAATGAGAATGACTCGTTAGAGATGGGATCAGTAGAATCCTAGAATGAGTTGAAAGTTTGTTATTTTGAAAATAAAATTGAAAACAAACTTTGTTTTGAAAATTAAATCTTATTATACGTATTTGATTATTTATTTATATTAAATTTGGACAATCAAGTATATAGAGATTTTAATATATGTATGATCCACGTGTACTTGAAGCCTCGAATACACTAGATAGGCATAGAATAACACTCTAGCCGCAGGGGGATAATCCTGATGATGATGCATCATCTTCAGCATTCATGTTGGAGTTTCGAAAGTGAGATAACTATATTTTTTCCAATTAACTGGTGTGAGGACCAAAACTAGATAGGGTTATTGTTGTAAATCGGCATCAAAAACATGATTTTCTGTATATATGTCAAAATTATGAATTTGAAAGTTAATTCACTAGTTGATTGATGGTTGTGTAGTATGATTTTTTGTTATCTAAAAAAACCATTATGTGAAAGAAAGGTACATATAACCAAATTGTATCTAATATTGAACTGAAATGGAAAATGGTTGCAAATGCATATACATGTATATACATTGAACAGGTTACAGCAAGAAGGCTAGAGCAGAGAAATAAAATTGTATGCCCGACAAATAGGTATACGTTTACAAATTTATTGGGTTTGGATGATTTTATGAGCCGATTAGCTAGCCGCTTGGCTTTTTCTTTTTCTTTTTGAGATGAGAAGGCCCATGTGGCAGTTTGGGGATTTTCCCAATGCTCCCCGTATAAAGGAGGTTATGGTTACGAAAATTGTAACGATACACATTTTGCCCCGACCTTCATCGATCGCTAGATCGATCAAAATCGTTCAAAACCCGCATACGTTAACTTTGGGAATACTACACATTAGAACAAATAACAGCAGACTTTTATAAACATCATAATAATGTTACATCAGAGTATAGAATATCAGAGTACATTGGATAAATAATACAGCGGAAGATAAATTACAATAATCTAATACAATACACAGCGGAAGACCTTCTATGCTCTGGACATAGCTTTAAACTTCGATCCAGAATCCTACTCAAGAGATAAATATCTGCAAAAAGCTACTCGACTGCCCATGGGGAAAAGAGGGCACCCGAGTTTGCAAGTGAAACAAACTACGAGTCAGTCATGGGACTGGTATGAGAAATCTTATTTAACCTATTTAATAATAAGGCTAATCACGGGACCACGCCGCTAACACGGAACGGGTTTGCTCCATTGGATTGACAATGCAGGAAATAAAGTAAATCGTTAAACAACGTAATGCTTTTTAGAAAAATGAAACCATTATAAGACTCAAGTCCCATCACACAATGCAACGCAAACCGGAGGATAGAGTTTTACCTTATAATGGTTAAAAATGCTTGATACGATAATACGGATTTGATATTATTATTAGTGTATATATGTTTTAAAACATTTCAGTCATAATATCAATCATAGATGGCATAACTACCATACACTATGTCGCCGTACTAGTAATACAATCAAAACCGCATGGGTCGTATTGGAAGTTCGATTTCCATCATGAACAAAGGCAAAAGATAGTCCTTACCGAATTCGAGACACTCTACCCTGTGCCTCAGGACTCAGACTCAGGTGAGCCCTTGGATCTTCAGGGCCGGTCCACCAAAGTGCAATGGTTGGATTAGTTATGCTTGAATAATACATTTCCCTGCCTTATGGGGCGTAAATAGAGCCACTAGTGACTCAAATAACTGAGGCGCCTCATTCCATCATCCACATAAGTAAAAATGTCAGGCCTTGTAAAAACCATGACACCACTTCTAGCTAGAAAGAAACGTATGTCCTCCCTGCAGTCCTTACTCCCATTTCTGGTTCATACCGGGGTGTGAGGCTCGCGAAGTATCGCTATACACAAAGCTATGCTACTTAAAGCCGTGCTTTGATCATCAACCACAAGGCTCTTCTTTTCAACAATAAGCCTTGATTATTTGCATCTTAGCATGCCACATTGTCAATCCATACCATACCATTGATTTCTGCCAATGTATAACTTCTAAGCTCGTATGTCTTAGAGAAGGGTGTTATGGAAGAGAAGAAATTCTCCGCCACCAACTGATATATATTTAGCAGCGATCAACGAATACAGTATAAAGGAATACAACGTCAGACATACAATCCAATTACAAGTTCGTTCTGGGTCTGAACGAAACCGGAGGCACCTTATACCTCGCATATCCGAACGATCAAAAATACGTCCGGACAACTACCACTAGAACCTTATCAAGGCAGCAACTCCAATCAAAGGCATCAGTAGTCCTCATCCATTCGATGTGAAGATCGCCGGTCATCAACCACCGTCTTCATCTTCGACTTTTAATCGTCGTAGTAATTATTCAGAATGGGTTAAACCCGGTCTTTCCGAATAACTCGCGTATTATATAATAAAGATCAAGTGCTATAAACCACATCATACGCTACATTCCAATTCAGAATATTCTTTTAATAAGATAATCACATTATTTGGAAAAAGGTTCCCATTAATTTTATCAAAGATAAATTCTTTAATTTAGTCTTTAATCCCCCTTTTAAAGATTCATTAAAACCCCAATTTGGTTTTAATATCCAAAATCATTACTTTATGATTATTCAAATTTAAGAAATAAATCTTATCTTTAACTGGGTTAAAGAACAAATGTCTTTTAAAAACATTGTTCACGATAAACCCAAAATCATCTTTCATAAAATATGGAATTTTCACAGAAATCAGATCAATATACGATCGATATAAATTTCTGTATCAGACGAATAATATAAATGGAATAACGACAAAGCCTCTTGAATTCCATATATAGTAACAGTCTTCATTCACAGAAGCTCATCTTGATCATTATTAAATCGAATTCCATTCAATTCCTAATTTAATATATATATTAAATTGGAAAACTTTACTTTGGAGAATTTCCAATTAAATCTTAATAAAAGATTTATAATTTCCAAATTTAATTGAGTTAAAGAACAAATGTTGTTAAAAACACAGTTCACAATAAACTCAACTCACATTTCATTTTATTCCAATTATTAAATATAATTTAAACTCTAATAATCTTAATTTAAAAGATTTATTCTTTTCTTATGGGGTTTAAGAACAGTGTTATTTAAGATACCATTTAGGACAAACCCAAAATCCAATTTATCTTATTTAATTCCAATTAAATATCAATTAATTGGAAAACTTCATTAAATCTTATTTGAAGATTTATTCTAGTTAATAACTAGTTCAATTCGATAAAAGTATATTTTTATCTTTTCAAATATGGAATTCTTTCATCCAAACTCTTTCCAAATCATTTACTATGATTTTACATAATTTTTCCATATTTTAAATAATTTTATTATCGCTCGTACAGTCGGTTTCCAATAACGGCCACTGAACTGCATCCACAACGACCTTTTCCAAATTTGATTTGGACATAATTCCAAATCCAACCGTTAGATTTCAAAACTCTTACATTCATTGGAAAGTTCTTTTCGATACGAACCTAATGGTTCCGGTTTTAGAAGAATCCGATGGTCGGATCTTCCATTACGCGAATTCGAAGTTAATGGTCGAAATTCGCGAACGGTCGCTGTGCGGCGCGTTCTATTCAGGCCATTCTATAATTATATATAATATATCATCGATTTCTATTCAAAACGTATTTATAAATATTTATAAATTCATTTTAAATGATTTTAACATCATTTTCAATTTTTAATACAAAATTGCATATTTTATGTCTTTATCATATTAGAATATGTTTCAAAATATTGGATTTTGAAATCGCTTCTTTTCGATATTTATTATCAAATAAATAAAATCGATCAATAAATCTGTTTGGGTTGAAAATGGCGTTTCTACTTAACTCGGCTTCATATATTCTTCTTTCCTGAATATTATCTCAAATATTCGTTATTAAAAATATTCTTTATTTTAAAAGATTCTTTATTTTAAAATATTGTTTTATTAAAAATATTCTGAATCGGAATGCGACTCAATCATTTACCGTACAAATTCGTCATATAGATTTCATATATCACATGTATATATATAACAATAATGATACATAATCACTAAGCAATCCATTCACAACCAGAGTGAAATTTATAATTGTGTGAGCGTTAAAATAAATAAATAAATAAATAATGCTCAACACAATCTGTCAATCCATCGATTGACATACAGTTAAATATTGGGACTAGTGTATGTCATCCGAACACCCGTGTGGGGTTTCCAAGAAACAACAATTCATCTAAATAGATTATTGGTTAATGAATTTAACCAATTGTGATGTCGAACAAAAAGAATATTTTATTTGCATTACAATTCTATTTTAAACACGACAAATAAAAAGAAATACTTTTATTTATATGACATTTTTCATATTTCTAGCGACGAAATAAAAGACAATTTTGTTTCGTCGACAATTCCTATTTCAACAAAAATGAAAGTGACAATTCTAATTTCAATATAAATGAAAATGAAAATGATACTTTGGTATGTCGACAATTTCCATTTTACAAAATTGACAATTTTAGATGTCAATTCCAAATTTGACAAAAGTGACAAATTTATATCTAAATAAACATTCCTAGCTACAATGTTATTTTTAATCTAAATAAACATTCCTAATGATAATGACCATTTTTTTTATTCTCATGCACATTTTATAACAAAATGTATTTTATTTTCATACAACATTTCATACTAAAATGTTATTTTTCTCTAATGCAACATTTTATGTTAAAAAATGTTATTTTTCTCTAATGTGCATTTTCAAACAAAATGTTCTTTTTATTCTAATATGCATTTTCTAATATAATGACCTTTTAATTTTATGTTTTATTTGCATCAAAGAATGCAAATAAAAATGCAACCCTTTTAAATTCATGTTTTATTTGCATCAAAGAATGAAAATAAAAAATATAACTTTTTATTACAATGTTTTATTTGCATCAAAGAATGCAAATAAAATACAACTTTTTATTTCAATGTTTATTTGCATCAAAGAATGCAAATAAAAATGTAATTCTCATCCCATGCTTTATGTTTGTAGCTAAAATGCAAACAAAAATGTAATCTTTTCTACGGTGTTTGTTTGCATCTAAATATGCAAATAAAAATATAATCTTTTTCTTTGATGTTTATTTGCATCTAAATATGCAAATAAAAATGAAATCTTTTCCCTTTTAAATGCAGCATTTTACACATAAAATAAAGATATGGTTTTAACATTTTTATACTTAACAAAAGGAATATTTTGATTTTCACATTTTTTTCTTCTAATTGTCAATTCTAACATAAATGGTGTTTTAATACTAATTTGTCAATTCTAACATAATGCCATTTGATTATGTTTAATCCAATTCAACAAAATGACAATCTAATTATTGCCCAACATAAATGAAAATTTAATCATGTTTAATCTAATTTCAATCAAAATGACAATTTGATTATTATCACTAGCATGATATAACTATTTCCAACAATCATATTTTAACAAATACGAGACACACAATTCAACTCAATAATTCATCGCAATCAACACTAAATAAATATGTACACAACAACCACATGAATATGAAATATAAATTTCACATTTCAGTAAATAATTAATTTTAAATTATAAAACAGAAATGTCACAGTGATTTTTGTCTAAATTTTCAAGGTGCTCCTTTTTGGTCCTAGTCAATCCCATCGCGTAGATCTCGTCCAGAGGATTCCAGCGCTTCGAAAATCGCTGAATTCCGATTTGATATGGCCAAGTTATAGTAGTGTAAACATTGGTTAAAATTCGAGATATTCAAAATATTATTAATTAAATCTTAATCCTTTAGTTAGCCTTAATCGAAGAAAATAGGCCTCTCCATCATCGTTTCTTCTGTAAACCTTCAGTACACCGATCGAACAAAAAAACCCAAAACCTTGCCACCGTCCACCTCGAATTGCGCACGCCACCGCTGATCTGAACGTGATCGGAGTAGCCCGCGTCGGGCGCCTTCGCGTCGCCTTCCCCCTCGGCGAGCACCGCCGTGCTTGATGGTCCACTGCCCCCTCAAATTGCCTGCAAACGCCCAGCTTTGGAGCTCCGAATTTGAGCACCCCATGCCTCAAGAATCCATCATCACCGTATAGAATCAAAGCCCCTCCAACACTCTTCTATTTTGTTTTGATTTCATGATCTAAGCCGCTGAAAATTGGGAGAAATTATCGGTTGAATTTGGGAGCCTTAGGTCCATTTGTTTGACATGGCGGCTGCGTTCATTGGAGAATTAGGGTTCCTATATTCTGGCCGTATTTATACTGTATTTTTATTTATTTAATTATTTAATTCAAACAAAAAAGCCCGTTCCCCTATACAAACTCCAAATCCAGCCCAACATGTGTCGCCCATAGCCAAATACCCCCGTTCAGAACACAATGGAACAAGTCCCGTCAGCCCGTTTGACCGTCTAATCCCACTTTTCTTTATTTTAAAATATAATTCATTTAATTATTAAATTTGGTCGTACATTTAAATTTACTGGGGCCACATACTAGCTCTAAAAATTACAGAAAAATTATTTCTAGTTATGTTTTGATGATACGGTTCTAACAAGACTAATTTCGTCGAATTCCGAGACCGTTTGAAAAATGGCCATTTTCCAGTCGATTAAATTTGATTGAAACTAACAAAACACATTTTCTTTGCCGCGCTCACATATTTATTCGAAAAATTTCAAAAATTGAAATATAGCAATAATTTGACATTCCTGTTCCAACAAAAGTGGTTTCATCGAAAACAGAGGTCGTTTGCAAAATGGCTATTTTTAATATTAAAATATATATATAAATTCTACAATGACTATTCTTAAAATTAAACTGGGCATAACTTTTGGTACCCGCTATGAAATTTCAATTTTTCGGATTCGTTGGAAAGATATTCTTAAACCAATTTACATATTTTTGGTTTCACTAAAATCCGATTTATTTTGCATCCTGTACGGTCAGTCAAAGTTCAAATTCAAATTTTCAAACTACCGCGCTATTTCTAACTCGTTTTATAATTAAAATAAATATATTCGTGCTAACCTCAATTAAAATAAATTTTTAATCATTTTTATTTATAATAAATCATTTTAAGTATTTAAAATTCCATCAAAATTTCAAAAATAAAAAATTTAAATTGGTTCAAAATTTCCGGGTTGTTACAATCTCCCCCACTTAAAATCTTTTCGTCCTCGAAAAGGAACGGAGCTAAATATTGTTTAACTTACCAATTATATTTTTTCATTCTTTCATTTGTTTCAATAATTTTATTAGTTGAATTAATTATTACACAACACAAACATCAATCAATTAGTTGATTAGCTTTTGAAATATATATAACTTTAATATATTCAAAAATCATATTTTCTAAGATCGAATTATATATATAATCAAAAATATGCTAATTATAAACTTGTTACTCTCAACTTATTCTAGGGCATTGCTAACCCCCTCTCTAACGTGTTCTCTCATTCTAGGATACTACTGATCCTATCTCTAATGAGTATTCTTATTGGATATTACTAATCCAATCTCTGATGAGTCTTTTGTTCAGTTCTAACAAGTTGTACCCCAAAGATTTGAGCTAACTAGAGCTCTAATACCAGCTGTAGCGATACGCGTTTTGCCCGACCTTAATCGATCGCTAGATCGATCAAAATCGTTCAAAACCCGCATACGTTAACTTTGGGAATACTACACATTAGAACAAATAGCAGCAGACTTTTATAAACATCATAATAATGTTACATCAGAGTACAGAATATCAGAGTACAATGGATAAATAATACAGCGGAAGATAAATTACAATAATCTAATACAATACACAGCGGAAGACCTTCTATGCTCTGGACACAGCTTTAAGCTTCGATCCAGAATCCTGCTCAAGAGATAAATATCTACAAAAAGCTACTCGACTGCCCGTGGGGAAAAGAGGGCACCCGAGTTTGCAAGTGAAACAAACTACGAGTCAGTAATAGGACTGGTATGAGAAATCTTATTTAACCTATTTAATAATAAGGCCAATCACAGGACCACGCCGCTAACACGGAACGGGTTTACTCCATTGGATTGCCAGTGCAAGAAATAAAGTAAATCGTTAAACAATGTAATGCTTTTTAGAAAAATGAAACCATTATAAGACTCAAGTCTCATCACACAATGCAACGCAAACCGGATGATAGAGTTTTATCTTATAATGGTTAAAAATGTTTGATACGATAAAATGAATTTGATATTATTATTAGTGTATATATGTTTTAGAACATTTCAGTCATAATATCAATCATAGACGGCATAGCTACCATATACTATGTCGCCGTACTAGTAATACAATCAAAACCGCATGGATCGTATTGGAAGTTGGATTTCCATCATGAACCAAGGCAAAAGATAGTCCTTACCGAATTCGAGACACTCTAGCCCGTGCCTCAGGACTCAGACTCAGGTGAGCCCTTGGATCTTCAGGTCCGGTTCACCAAAGTGCAATGGTTGGATTAGTTATGCCTGAACAATACGTTTCCCCTCCCTATGGGCCGTAAATAGAGCCACTAGGGACTCAAATAATCGAGGCGCGTCATTCCATCATCCACAAAAGTAAAAATGTCAGGCCTTGTAAAAACCATGACACCACTTCTAGCTAGAAAGAAACGTATGTCCTCCCTGCAGTCCTTACTCCCGTTTCTGGTTCATACCGGGGTGTGAGGCTCGCGAAGTATCGCTATACAAAATGCTATGCTATTTAAAGCTTTGCTTTGATCATCAACCACAAGGCTCTGCTTTTCAACAATAAGCCTTGATCATTTGCATCTTAGCATGCCACATTGTCAATCCATACCATACCATTGATTTCTGCCAATATATAACCTCTAAGCTCGTACGTCTTAGAGAAGGGTGTTATGCAAGAGAAGAAATTCTCCGCTACCAACAAATATATATTTAGTAGCGATCAACGAATACAGTATAAAGGAATACAACGTCAGACATACAATCCATTTACAAGTTCGTTCTGGGTCTGAACGAAACCGGAGGCACCTTATACCTCGCATATCCGAACGATCAACAATACGTCTGGACAACTGCCACCGGAACCTTCTCAAGGCAGCAACTCCAATCAAAGGCATCAGTAGTCCTCATCCATTTGATGTGAAGATCGCCGGTCTTCGACTTTTAATCGTTGTAGTAATTATTCAGAATGGGTCAAATCCGGTCTTTCCGAATAACTCGCGTATTTTGTAATAAAGATCAAGTGCTAAAAAACACATCATACGCTACATTCCAATTCAGAATATTCTTTTAATAAGATATTCACATTATTTGGAAAAAGGTTCCCATTAATTTTATCAAAGATAAATTCTTTAATTTATTCTTTAATCCCCATTTTAAAGATTCATTAAAACCCCAATTTGGTTTTAATATCCAAAATCAATACTTTATTATTATTCAAATTTAAGAAATAAATCTTATTTTTAACTGGGTTAAAGAATAAATGTCTTTTAAAAACATTGTTCACGATAAACCCAAAATCATCTTCCATAAAATATGGAATTTTCTCAGAAATCAGATCAATATACAATCGATATAAATTTCTGTATCATACTAATAATATAAATGGAATAACGGCAAAGCCTCTTAAATTCCATGTATAGTAACGGTCTTCATTCACAGAAGCTCATCTCGATTATTACTAAATCGAATTCCATTCAATTCCTAATTTAATATATATATTAAATTGGAAAACTTTACTTTGGAGTATTTCCAATTAAATCTTAATAAAAGATTTATAATTTCCAAATTTAATTGAATTAAAGAACAAATGTCATTAAAAACACAGTTCACAATAATCTCAACTCACATTTCCTTTTATTCCCATTATTAAATATAATTGAAACTCTAATAATCTTAATTTAAAAGATTTATTCTTTTCTTATGGGGTTTAAGAACAGTGTTATGTAAGACACCATTCACGACAAACCCAAATTCCAATTTATCTTATTTAATTCTAATAAAATATCAATTAATTGGAAAACTTCATTAAATCTTATTTAAAGATTTATTCTAGTTAATAACTAGTTCAATTCGATAAAAGTATATTTTTATCTTTTCAAATATGGAATTCTTCATCCAAACTCTTTCCAAATCATTTACTATGATTTTACATAATTTTTCCATATTTTTAATAATTTTATTATCGCTCATACAGTCGGTTTCCAATAACGGCCACTGAACTGCATCCATAGCGACCTTTTCCAAATTTGATTTGGACATAATTCCAAATCCACCTGTTAGATTTCGAAACTCTTACATTCATTGGAAATCTCTTTTCGATACGAACCCAATGGTTCTGGTTTTAGAAGAATCCGACGGTCGGATCTTCCGTTACGCCAATTTGAAGTTAATGGTCGAAATTCGCGAACGGTCGCTGCATGGCGCGTTCTATTCAGGCCATTATATAATTATATATAATATATCGTCGATTTCTATTCAAAACGTATTTATAAATTCATTTTAAATGATTTTAACTTCATTTTCAATTTTTAATGCAAAATTGCATATTTTATATCTTTATCATATTAGAATATTATTTCAAAATATTGGATTTTGAAATCGCTTCTTTTCGATATTTATTATCAAATAAATAAAATCGATCAATAAACCCATTTGGGTTAAAAATGGCGTTTCTACTTAACTCGGCTTCATATTTTTCTTCTTCACTGAATATTATCTAAAATATTCGTTATTAAAAATATTCTTTATTTTAAAAGATTCTTTATTTTAAAATATTGTTTTATTAGAAATATTCTGAATTAGAATGCGACTCAATCATTTACCATACAAATTCGTCATATGGATTTCGTACATCGCATGTATATATAGAACAATAATGATACAAAATCACTAAGCAATCCATTCACAACCAGAGTGAAATTTATAATTGTGTGAGCATTAAAATAAATAAATAAATAACGCTCAACATAATCTGTCAATCCATCGATTGACATACAGTTAAATATTAGGACTAGTGTATGTCATCCCAACACCCGTGTGGGGTTTCCAAGCAACAACAATTAATCTAAATAGATTATTGGTTAATGAATTTAACCAATTATGATGTCGAACAAAAAGAATATTTTATTCGCATTACAATTCTATTTTAAACACGGTAAATAAAAAGAAATACTTTTATTTGTATGACATGTTTCATATTTCTAGCGACGAAATAAAAGACAATTTTGTTTTGTCGACAATTCCTATTTCAACAAAAATGAAAGTGACAATTCTAATTTCAATATAAATGAAAATGAAAATGATACTTTGGTATGTCGATAATTTCCATTTGACAAAAGTGACAATTTTAGATGTCAATTCCAGATTTGACAAAAGTGTCAAATTTATATCTAAATAAACATTCCTAGCTACAATTTCATTTTTAATCTAAATAAACATCCCTAATGATAATGACCATTTTTTATTCTCATGCACATTTTATAACAAAATGTATTTTATTTTCATACAACATTTCATACTAAAATGTTATTTTTCTCTAATGCAATATTTTATAACAAAAAATGTTATTTTTCTCTAATGTGCATGTTCTAATAAAATGTACTTTTTATTCTAATATGCATTTTTTAATATAATGACCTTTTAATTTCATGTTTTATTTGCATCAAAGAATGCAAATAAAAATGCAACCCTTTTAAATTCATGTTTTATTTGCATCAAAGAATGCAAATAAAAAATATAACTTTTTATTACAATGTTTTATTTGCATCAAAGAATGCAAATAAAATATAACTTTTTATTTCAATATTTATTTGCATCAAAGACTGCAAATAAAAATGTAATTTTCATCCCATGCTTTATGTTTATAGCTAAAATGTAAACAAAAATGTAATCTTTTCTACGGTGTTTATTTGCATCCAAATATGCAAATAAAAATATAATCTTTTTCTTTGATATTTATTTGCATCTAAATATGCAAATAAAAATGAAATCTTTTCCCTTTTAAATGCAACATTTTAGACATAAAATAAAGATACGGTTTTAACATTTTTCTACTTAACAAAATGAATATTTGGATTTTCACATTTTTTTTCTAATTGTCAATTCTAACATAAATGGTGTTTTAATACTAATTTGTCAATTCTAACATAATGCCATTTGATTATGTTTAATCCGATTCAACAAAATGACAATCTAATTATTGCCAAACATAAATGAAAATTTAATCATGTTTAATCTAATTTCAATCAAAATGACAATTTGATTATTGTCACAAACATGATATAACTATTTTTAACAATCATATTTTAACAAATACGAGACACACAATTCAACTCAATAATTCATCGCAATCAACACTAAAGAAATATGTACACAACAACCACATGAATATGAAATATAAATTTCACATTTCAGTAAATAATTAATTTTAAATTATAAAATAGAAATCTCACAGTGATTTTTGTTTAAATTTTCAAGGTGCTCCTTTTTGGTCCTGGTCAATCCCATCGCGTAGATCTCGTCCAGAGGATTCCAGCTGTGACGAAAAGGAATTTCGCTCGGTCCGAACCAGTCGCTAAACCGACCCAGACCATTCGAAACGCCCTATCGTTTGAGAACAAGCCACAACAAAACGTAAACGAAAGAACATTTCATTGTATATTACAACAATGCATCAGATTACAAGAATATACAGAGTAAGAATAAATATTACACAGAAATATCAGAGATTTAAATTACATTTAAATACATAGCAGCGGAAAATAATACAATACACAACTAGAAGAGATATACGGATACAAAGCTTTCCGGATATCGTTCCAGCTGTAATCCAGGATCCTGTGAATATAAATATGCAAAACAAAACTACTAGCTGCCCGTGTCAAAATAGGGGCACCCAGAGTTTAGGTTAAAACAATAAACTCCAGGTCAGTCATGGGACTGGTGTGAGAACTAAAACAGTTATAATTCTTTATTTTAAAGTTCGGTAAAACAAGGGACCACGCCGTAACACGGAACGGGTTTCCTCCCAAGAATACCAGTGCATAAAACAAACAGCGCAATGCTAAATAAAGAAAAATGAAGCTGTTATAAGACCCAGGTCCCATCACACAATGCAACGCAGCCGAGGATAGGGTTTTCCCTTATAACAGCCAAAGAATGCTTGATACGGTTAAAACAAATCGTTTGATACTATTATAAGTGCATAGTGTATAAAACAACTTCAAATCATAAGTATCAATCATAGGCGGCATGAGCGCCCCATCCCACTATGTCACCATATATAGGTTTACATATAAAACCGCAAAGTCACGTATTTGGAAATTGGATTTCCGTCTATGAACGGAGGCAAAAGATAGTCCTTAACCGATTCGAGACAATCTAGCCTACCATGTCTCAGGATCAGAGCTCGAGTGACCCTTGGATCGTCAGGGCCGGTCCACCGATGTGGATTAAAATGCCTGAACACTACGTTTCCCCGCCCTTTGGGGCGCAAACGAGCCAACGAATGACTCCATCGGACCCGGATCGTCCGATCTAACCGAGGCGCCTCGCAACAGCAACAACCACACAGGTGAAAAGTATATAAATGTCAGGGCTGGTAGGTCACTGACACCACCCTAGCTAGAAAGAAACGCATGCCCTCCCTGAGGTCCTCTCCCGTTTTTGGTTCACAACCGGGGTGCGAGACTCGCGAATTCACGTTACACAAAGCTGTGCCACACAGGCTGTGCTTTGATCATCACCACAAGACTTTGCTTTTCAACAGAAGCCTCGATCAATTGCCACTTAGGCATGCCACACAGGCAATTCACTCCATGCGTTTGATATCCATCAATATATAACCCCTGAGCTCGTACGTCTCAGAGAAGGGCGTTAAGCAAGAGAATAAATTCTCCGCCGCCAAACAGATATATATTTAATAGAGATCAATCACACGGACTAAAATCCAATGTCAGACAAACAGTCCATTTACAAGTCCGTTCTGGGTCTGAACGAAACCGGAGGCACCTAGTACCCCGCATATCCATCGATCTCCAAGTACGTCTGGACGATCACCAACTGTTTCCATCTTCTTGGGTGTACAGCCCAATCAAGATCATCAGTTATCACCCAAACGACGTGAAGACTTCCGGTCTTCGACCACCGTCTTCATCTTCGACACCACGTCGAATCAGTTATTCAGAATGGGATAAACCCGGTCTTTCTGAATAACTCGCGTATATATTATAAAAGTGTTACACAAACACAACATACGCCTCATTCCAATTCAGAATATTCTTTTATTCAAATATTCCTATACTTTGGGAAAAGTTCCCATTAATTTTATCCAAGATAAATTCTTTAAATTTATTCTTTAATCTCCTTTGAATATCAATTCAAACTAGTCGGGATTAGCGAACCACACCGAAGTAATCATTTATTTTATTTCCCAATCCCAACCTATTCATCCCATGAAGTAAAACTGGTAATACTTCATATCTAACACCACAGTGTTATCGGTAAATTCAATTACCATTTCACGTTCAAATCTAATTAAAGATTTAACTATCGCCTGGAGTAAAACTGGTGATACTCCATTCTCGATCTTTTCAATCTATTTAAAGATTCATTAAAACTCCACTTAGTTTTAATCTTTAACTGGGTTAAAGAATCAGTGTCATTTAAAAACACAGTTCACGATAAACCCAAAACCACATTCATTAATTATCGGGTTAAAGAACGAGTGTTGTTTAAAACACTGTTCACGATAAACCCAAAAATCAATATCAATTCAATTCCAATTAAATATTATTTAATTGGTACACTTCATTAAATCTAAATAAAAAGATTTAATCTTTTCTCAACTGGGTTCAAGAACAGTGTTAGTGAAGACACCATTCACGACAAACCCAAATCACATTTGATATTCAATACAAGGCTCTGAATAGAAAATATATCGGCTTATATTCAATATCAAATTCTACGACTAACAAATGTCGTATTGGAAATAACGATATAAATATATATCTTTCAAATTTCCATAACAACACCTGTATAATCACGAATTCCAACATCGAAATATTCCGAAGACAATTTCGATTCAAATCCACTCCAATGCAATCATTGGAAATTTTGGTTATTTTCAAAACCCTTTTCAAATTCAATTTATTTATTTAAAAATAAATAGAATTATAATTCTAGTTCAAAACTAGTTCATTTCGATAAAAATCTATTTTTATCTTTTCAAATATGGAGTCTTTCATCCCAAATCTTCACAAATCATTTCTTATGATTTTACACAAATTATTACTATTTTTAATAATTTTATCAAGGCCCGTACAGTCGATTTCCATCAATGGCCATCGAACTGCACTTACAGCGACCTTTTTCAAATTTGATTTGGACATAATTCCAAATCCAACCGTTAGATTTCAAATTTCTAACATTCGCTAGAAAGCTCTTTTCGATACGAACCCAACGGTTCCGGTTTTAGGAGAATCCGACGGTCGGATCTCCCGCAATGTCCGTTTGAAATAAATGGTCGAAATTCACGAACTGCCGCGGCGCGGCGCGTTCTATTCAGGCCATTATATTATATATATAATATATATAATATATACTTCGTCGATTTTCTATTCAAAACGAATTATATAAATAGTTTTAAAATTTGTTTCAAAATCTATTTCAACTTCCATTTCAATTCAAAGCAAAATTGAATTCTTCTTTATAAATTCGTTTCAAAGTTCATTTCTATTCAATTCAAATTTCAATTCAATTTGAATTCATTTCAATCCACTTTCAATTCAATTTGAATTCGTTTTCAATTCAATTCATTTCGAAATCGTTTTCAATTCAATCCATTTCGAAATCGTTTTCAATTCAATTCATTTCGAAATCGTTTTCAATTCTATTCATTTCGAAATCGCTTTCAATTCAATTCATTTCGAAATCGCTTTCAATTCAATTCATTTCGAAATCATTTTCAATTCAATTCATTTCGAAATCGTTTTCAATTCAATTCATTTCGAAATCGTTTTAAAATCGATATAAATATCGTTCACGTCAAAATGGCGTCAATCTAATCAACACGGCTTCATATATTCCTTTATTTTCAAATATTCTATTTCAAATATTTCTTTTTCAAATATTTCCTTTTTCAAATATTTCCTTTTCAAAACTGGAATGAGGCCCAATCAATTACCATATAAAATTAATTATATGGATTTTCATACAACACATGTATATAATAGCATTGAAAAATAATCAACCATCAACCAAAGTGCACTACACTGTATAAGCATCAAATAAAGATATCTAACGCTTATAACAGCATGTCAATCAATCGATCGACATATTTAATCAATCAGGATGAGTGAACTTCAAATTTCATCCTAACACCCGTGTGGGGTTTCAAACAATCAAACACATATTTTATTTGTGCTGTTGGGCGATGTGTAAAATTTATCGTCCCAATCAATATCAGTCAAATCAGTGTACATAAACAAACCGTCTGGTTTGTAAATGAATATTTTATTTTATTCACATTCACGTTAAAAACTATATTTTTAACGATAAAATATTTATTCCAACACATGAATTTTCTTTTCAGTTCATTTATTCAATAAATGACATTTTTATTTTTCTATCATATTTTAGAAAATTTCGGCGGCATAACGGCACGATACTAGAAACGGGACAAGGCCTAGCCTTATCCCCGGTCTAGTGAAGGCCCACGCCATTCACACATCAATCATATCAATTCATTTCACCACACAATTCAATTTCAATCAAATAATCTAACTAATTTTTGCAATCAAACAAACAAGTCCATGGTCTGTGGACGATTGTGTCGGGTGCTACTAAGCACCGTCTGCATCCTAGTATATATATATTACTAGAAAAAGAAATTGAAAGGTGAGAAATTCTCACCGATAGCTATCCTAACTCCACGGCACTTCTAATGCAGGAAATCTTCACTGTTCTCCTCTCTAATTAGTTTCTTCGCCCATAGCCACTACATATATAAAAATCATATTTTTACATCGATGTTCGATATATATAAAAATCATATTTTTAGTTCGAAGTTCAATATATAAAAATCATATTTTTAGTTCGAAGTTCAATATATAAAAATCATATTTTTAGTTCGAAGTTCAATATATAAAAATCATATTTTTAGTTCGAAGTTCAATATATAAAAATCATATTTTTATACTACTATGTTGTATAGATAAAAATTATATTTTTATCCTCATAAAAATATTTCAATTCCAAGAAAATCTAATCTTTCATTTCAAAGAAAATCTCTTTTTCAATTCTAGGGAAAATCCATTTTCCACTTCAAAGAAAATCTATATTCGAAATCAAAGAAAATCTATATTCGAAATCAAAGAAAATCTATATTCGGAATCAAAGAAAATCTATATTCGAAATCAAAGAAAATCTATATTCGAAATCAAAGAAAATCTATATTCGGAATCAAAGAAAATCTATATTCGAAATCAAAGAAAATCTATATTCGAAATCAAAGAAAATCTATATTCATTCAAAGAAATATCTATTCTTTAAGCGAAGAAAAATCTAATCTTCTCATGATAGAAATTCAATCTTTTTCTTTATAAAAATTCAATCTTTTTCTTTATAAAAATTCAATCTTTTTCTTTATAAAAATTCAATCTTTTTCTTTATAAAAATTCAATCTTTTTCTTTATTTTCCTAAAACATTAATTTCAGTTTTAAAATGAAAATAAGTTTTCAGTTTTTATACTTTATAAATTTCAGTTTTTTATACTTTATAAATTTCAGTTTTTTATACTTTATAAATTTCAGTTTTTATAACCTGTTTAAAAATCGAAATTTATAGATTAAAAATAAAAATGAAATAAAATAAAATAAAATAACGTACCTTTACCTGCGAAGGGGGGGGGGCGACTCGTCTTCGTCGGCGGCAAGCTCCAGGGGGCGTCGCGATGTGGTGTTCGAGGTGGACGCGGTAGGGTTCAGGGTGAGGGCGGGGTGCTGCTTCGTGGGCTTCGTCGGCTTCGAGGTATTGTTCGGTGGGAGGAGGAGGCTGGACGGAGGGGTGGGGCGGCGATAGGTTCGTCGGCGTCAGTCTTGAGGGGGGGGGGGGGGCGGCGGCTCCGTTCGATTAGGTTAGGGTTTTTTTTTTCGTTTCTGAATTGTGAATCGGGGGGGCCAATGAAGAAAAAGGGGGGAAACGAAAATTAAAATAATATATATTTTTTTCATTAATTAATTATTTAATTTTGGTAAAAAGGTTGACTTTTACATATGTCCTCGAAACGAGGCCTACCGCCTGTCGTCCATAGCGTTTTACCCCCATTCCGAACACAATGGGATATGTATCGTAAGCTGATTTGATCGTTACAATCAGTTTCCGTTGAATTTACATTTAAATCCTTATATTGAATTTTAAACGTACTTTTCAAATTACCGGGGTCACATACTAACTAGAAAAATTCCAGAAAAATATTTTCTAGCTTCGTATTGACGATACGGTCCTATCAAAACTAATTTCGTCGAATTCTGAGACCGTTAGAAAAATGGCCAATTTCCAGTCGATTAAAATCAACTGAAATGGTCAAAACACGTTTTCCTTTGCCACGCTCACATATTGATTCGAAAAATTATGAAATTTGAAACCTAGCAATAACCTGACACCACGGACCCAACAAAACTGGTTTCGTCGAGATCCGAGGTCATTTGCAAAATGTCCATTTTTAAGGGCCTGAATTCCATAGCGACTATTCAGAATTTTCAACTGGACATATCTTTTGATTCCCGATATGAAATCTTGATTTTTCGGATTCGTTGGAAAGATATTCACAATTAGATCCCAATGTTTTTGGTTTCACTAAAATCCGGATTGTTTTGCACCCGGTACATTCATTTGAAGTTTGAAATCGAATTATCGAACTACCGCGCCATTTTCAATTCTATTTATAATTATATATAAATATTTATATTCTAACGACGACGCGTATAATATATACGTTCGAATTATATTCAAAATAAATTCCTCGCCAATTTTATTTAAAATAATTCATTTTAAATAATCAAAATTCGCTAAAATTGCCAAAATAAAAATTTCAAACTGGCTCGCATTTTACGGGTTGTTACAATCTCCCCCACTTAAAACTTTTCGTCCCCGAAAAGGAACAAAGTCGAAAGTGGTTTGATTAATCAACTCTACGTTCGATCTGGCTTCCATTCTCCAACTCTTCAGCTTCTGAGAATTTTCAAAATTTCAAAAATTTGGCTAACACCCTAAATTTTTGAAAAATTTCGCCATAACCTCCCCTGCACCGGGAGCATCGGGGAATTTTAAATAGCTTCCCCGGTCCTTCAGATCTCAAAAAGAAAAAGAAAAAGCCAAGCGGCTAGCCAATAGGCTCATAAAATCATCATCACCCAAACAAAACAGTAAATTATGTAGTAAACATGTACCTATTTGTCGGGAAAACAAATTTTATTCTCTGCTCTAGCCTCCTTGCTATGACCTGTTCAATGATATATATGTATATGCAAGCAAACGCAACCAATTTTCGATATAATTCAATATTTATTTCTGTTAGGCTAAATGGCTAAAAATTAGCAAACAAATAAACAAACAACACAAACATCAATCAATTAGTTGATTAGCTTTTCAAATTCATAATTTTAATACATATACAAAAATCATGTTTTTTAATGCCAATTCACAACAATAGGCCCTATCTAATTTTTGTTCTCACACCAGTCAATAGGAAATATATAGAAAATCACACCTTCGAAATACGAACATAAATACTGATGATGTCATGACAATCATCAGTACCATCTTCGGGCGACTAGAGTGTGATGCTATATCTATCCAATATATTAAAATTTCGAATACACGCGGATCAGACGTATACGCAAAATTTATATATACTGGATTGTCCACATCAATATAAATAAATAACCAAATACGAATAACTGATTTAAATTTTCAAAACAAAAATTGTTTTCATTTGAAAAATATACTCTTCACACTCGTTCTAGGATACTACTGATCCCATCTCTAACGAGTCATTCTCGTTGGATATTACTAATCCAATTTCTGATGAATTCTTTCGTATGGTTCTAATGTGCCTTGTTCTCTGAGCTTTGTAAACCAAAGCTCTGATACCAACTGTGACGAAAAGGAATTTCGCTCGGTCCGAACCAGTCGCTAAACCGACCCAGACCATTCGAAACGCCCTATCGTTTGAGAACAAGCCACAACAAAACGCAAACGAAAGAACATTTCATTGTATATTACAACAATGCATCAGATTACAAGAATATACAGAGTAAGAATAAATATTACACAGAAATATCAGAGATTTAAATTACATTTAAATACATAGCAGCGGAAAATAATACAATACACAACTAGAAGAGATATACGGATACAAAGCTTTCCGGATATCGTTCCAGCTGTAATCCAGGATCCTGTGAATATAAATCTGCAAAACCAAAACTACTAGCTGCCCGTGTCAAAATAGGGGCACCCAGAGTTTAGGTTAAAACAATAAACTCCAGGTCAGTCATGGGACTGGTGTGAGAACTAAAACAGTTATAATTCTTTATTTTAAAGTTCGGTAAAACAAGGGACCACGCCGTAACACGGAACGGGTTTCCTCCCAAGAATACCAGTGCATAAAACAAACAGCGCAATGCTAAATAAAGAAAAATGAAGCTGTTATAAGACCCAGGTCCCATCACACAATGCAAAGCAGCCGAGGATAGGGTTTTCCCTTATAACAGCCAAAGAATGCTTGATACGGTTAAAACAAATCGTTTGATACTATTATAAGTGCATAGTGTATAAAACAACTTCAAATCATAAGTATCAATCATAGGCGGCATGAGCGCCCCATCCCACTATGTCACCATATATAGGTTTACATATAAAACCGCAAAGTCACGTATTTGGAAATTGGATTTCCGTCTATGAACCGAGGCAAAAGATAGTCCTCAACCGATTAGAGACAATCTAGCCTACCATGTCTCAGGATCAGAGCTCGAGTGACCCTTGGATCGTCAGGGCCGGTCCACCGATGTGGATTAAAATGCCTGAACACTACGTTTCCCCGCCCTTTGGGGCGCAAACGAGCCAACGAATGACTCCATCGGACCCGGATCGTCCGATCTAACCGAGGCGCCTCGCAACAGCAACAACCACACAGGTGAAAAGTATATAAATGTCAGGGCTGGTAGGTCACTGACACCACCCTAGCTAGAAAGAAACGCATGCCCTCCCTGAGGTCCTCTCCCGTTTTTGGTTCACAACCGGGGTGCGAGACTCGCGAATTCACGTTACACAAAGCTGTGCCACACAGGCTGTGCTTTGATCATCACCACAAGACTTTGCTTTTCAACAGAAGCCTCGATCAATTGCCACACAGGCAATTCACTCCATGCGTTTGATATCCATCAATATATAACCCCTGAGCTCGTACGTCTCAGAGAAGGGCGTTAAGCAAGAGAATAAATTCTCCGCCGCCAAACAGATATATATTTAATAGAGATCAATCACACGGACTAAAATCCAATGTCAGACACACAGTCCATTTACAAGTCCGTTCTGGGTCTGAACGAAACCGGAGGCACCTAGTACCCCGCATATCCATCGATCTCCAAGTACGTCTGGACGATCACCAACTGTTTCCATCTTCTTGGGTGTACAGCCCAATCAAGATCATCAGTTATCACCCAAACGACGTGAAGACTTCCGGTCTTCGACCACCGTCTTCATCTTCGACACCACGTCGAATCAGTTATTCAGAATGGGATAAATCCGGTCTTTCTGAATAACTCGCGTATATATTATAAAAGTGTTACACAAACACAACATACGCCTCATTCCAATTCAGAATATTCTTTTATTCAAATATTCCTATACTTTGGGAAAAGTTCCCATTAATTTTATCCAAGATAAATTCTTTAAATTTATTCTTTAATCTCCTTTGAATATCAATTCAAACTAGTCGGGATTAGCGAACCACACCGAAGTAATCATTTATTTTATTTCCCAATCCCAACCTATTCATCCCATGAAGTAAAACTGGTAATACTTCATATCTAACACCACAGTGTTATCGGTAAATTCAATTACCATTTCACGTTCAAATCTAATTAAAGATTTAACTATCGCCTGGAGTAAAACTGGTGATACTCCATTCTCGATCTTTTCAATCTATTTAAAGATTCATTAAAACTCCACTTAGTTTTAATCTTTAACTGGGTTAAAGAATCAGTGTCATTTAAAAACACAGTTCACGATAAACCCAAAACCACATTCATTAATTATCGGGTTAAAGAACGAGTGTTGTTTAAAACACTGTTCACGATAAACCCAAAAATCAATATCAATTCAATTCCAATTAAATATTATTTAATTGGTACACTTCATTAAATCTAAATAAAAAGATTTAATCTTTTCTCAACTGGGTTCAAGAACAGTGTTAGTGAAGACACCATTCACGACAAACCCAAATCACATTTGATATTCAATACAAGGCTCTGAATAGAAAATATATCGGCTTATATTCAATATCAAATTCTACGACTAACAAATGTCATATTGGAAATAACGATATAAATATATATCTTTCAAATTTCCATAACAACACCTGTATAATCACGAATTCCAACATCGAAATATTCCGAAGACAATTTCGATTCAAATCCACTCCAATGCAATCATTGGAAATTTTGGTTATTTTCAAAACCCTTTTCAAATTCAATTTATTTATTTAAAAATAAATAGAATTATAATTCTAGTTCAAAACTAGTTCATTTCGATAAAAATCTATTTTTATCTTTTCAAATATGGAGTCTTTCATCCCAAATCTTCACAAATCATTTCTTATGATTTTACACAAATTATTACTATTTTTAATAATTTTATCAAGGCCCGTACAGTCGATTTCCATCAATGGCCATCGAACTGCACTTACAGCGACCTTTTTCAAATTTGATTTGGACATAATTCCAAATCCAACCGTTAGATTTCAAATTTCTAACATTCGCTAGAAAGCTCTTTTCGATACGAACCCAACGGTTCCGGTTTTAGGAGAATCCGACGGTCGGATCTCCCGCAATGTCCGTTTGAAATAAATGGTCGAAATTCACGAACTGCCGCGGCGCAGCGCGTTCTATTCAGGCCATTATATTATATATATAATATATATAATATATACTTCGTCGATTTTCTATTCAAAACGAATTATATAAATAGTTTTAAAATTCGTTTCAAAATCTATTTCAACTTCCATTTCAATTCAAAGCAAAATTGAATTCTTCTTTATAAATTCGTTTCAAAGTTCATTTCTATTCAATTCAAATTTCAATTCAATTTGAATTCATTTCAATCCACTTTCAATTCAATTTGAATTCGTTTTCAATTCAATTCATTTCGAAATCGTTTTCAATTCAATTCATTTCGAAATCGTTTTCAATTCAATTCATTTCGAAATCGTTTTCAATTCAATTCATTTCGAAATCGCTTTCAATTCAATTCATTTCGAAATCGCTTTCAATTCAATTCATTTCGAAATCGTTTTCAATTCAATTCATTTCGAAATCGTTTTCAATTCAATTCATTTCGAAATCGTTTTAAAATCGATATAAATATCATTCACGTCAAAATGGCGTCAATCTAATCAACACGGCTTCATATATTCCTTTATTTTCAAATATTCTATTTCAAATATTTCTTTTTCAAATATTTCCTTTTTCAAATATTTCCTTTTCAAAACTGGAATGAGGCCCAATCAATTACCATATAAAATTAATTATATGGATTTTCATACAACACATGTATATAATAGCATTGAAAAATAATCAACCATCAACCAAAGTGCACTACACTGTATAAGCATCAAATAAAGATATCTAACGCTTATAACAGCATGTCAATCAATCGATCGACATATTTAATCAATCAGGATGAGTGAACTTCAAATTTCATCCTAACACCCGTGTGGGGTTTCAAACAATCAAACACATATTTTATTTGTGCTGTTGGGCGATGTGTAAAATTTATCGTCCCAATCAATATCAGTCAAATCAGTGTACATAAACAAACCGTCTGGTTTGTAAATGAATATTTTATTTTATTCACATTCACGTTAAAAACTATATTTTTAACGATAAAATATTTATTCCAACACATGAATTTTCTTTTCAGTTCATTTATTCAATAAATGACATTTTTATTTTTCTAACATATTTTAGAAAATTTCGGCGGCATAACGGCACGATACTAGAAACGGGACAAGGCCTAGCCTTATCCCCGGTCTAGTGAAGGCCCACGCCATTCACACATCAATCATATCAATTCATTTCACCACACAATTCAATTTCAATCAAATAATCTAACTAATTTTTGCAATCAAACAAACAAGTCCATGGTCTGTGGACGATTGTGTCGGGTGCTACTAAGCACCGTCTGCATCCTAGTATATATATATTACTAGAAAAAGAAATTGAAAGGTGAGAAATTCTCACCGATAGCTATCCTAACTCCACGGCACTTCTAATGCAGGAAATCTTCACTGTTCTCCTCTCTAATTAGTTTCTTCGCCCATAGCCACTACATATATAAAAATCATATTTTTACATCGATGTTCGATATATATAAAAATCATATTTTTAGTTCGAAGTTCAATATATAAAAATCATATTTTTAGTTCGAAGTTCAATATATAAAAATCATATTTTTAGTTCGAAGTTCAATATATAAAAATCATATTTTTATACTACTATGTTGTATAGATAAAAATTATATTTTTATCCTCATAAAAATATTTCAATTCCAAGAAAATCTAATCTTTCATTTCAAAGAAAATCTCTTTTTCAATTCTAGGGAAAATCCATTTTCCACTTCAAAGAAAATCTATATTCGAAATCAAAGAAAATCTATATTCGAAATCAAAGAAAATCTATATTCGGAATCAAAGAAAATCTATATTCGAAATCAAAGAAAATCTATATTCGAAATCAAAGAAAATCTATATTCGGAATCAAAGAAAATCTATATTCGAAATCAAAGAAAATCTATATTCATTCAAAGAAAATCTATATTCGAAATCAAAGAAAATCTATATTCATTCAAAGAAATATCTATTCTTTAAGCGAAGAAAAATCTAATCTTCTCATGATAGAAATTCAATCTTTTTCTTTATAAAAATTCAATCTTTTTCTTTATAAAAATTCAATCTTTTTCTTTATAAAAATTCAATCTTTTTCTTTATTTTCCTAAAACATTAATTTCAGTTTTAAAATGAAAATAAGTTTTCAGTTTTTATACTTTATAAATTTCAGTTTTTTATACTTTATAAATTTCAGTTTTTTATACTTTATAAATTTCAGTTTTTATAACCTGTTTAAAAATCGAAATTTATAGATTAAAAATAAAAATGAAATAAAATAAAATAAAATAACGTACCTTTACCTGCGAAGGGGGGGGGGGCGACTCGTCTTCGTCGGCGGCAAGCTCCAGGGGGCGTCGCGATGTGGTGTTCGAGGTGGAGGCGGTAGGGTTCAGGGTGAGGGCGGGGTGCTGCTTCGTGGGCTTCGTCGGCTTCGAGGTATTGTTCGGTGGGAGGAGGAGGCTGGATGGAGGGGTGGGGCGGCGATAGGTTCGTCGGCGTCAGTCTTGAGGGGGGGGGGGGCGGCGGCTCCGTTCGATTAGGTTAGGTTTTTTTTTTTTTTTTTTTCGTTTCTGAATTGTGAATCGGGGGGGGCCAATGAAGAAAAAGGGGGGAAACGAAAATTAAAATAATATTTTTTTTTCATTAATTAATTATTTAATTTTGGTAAAAAGGTTGACTTTTACATATGTCCTCGAAACGAGGCCTACCGCCTGTCGTCCATAGCGTTTTACCCCCATTCCGAACACAATGGGATATGTATCGTAAGCTGATTTGATCGTTACAATCAGTTTCCGTTGAATTTACATTTAAATCCTTATATTGAATTTTAAACGTACTTTTCAAATTACCGGGGTCACATACTAACTAGAAAAATTCCAGAAAAATATTTTCTAGCTTCGTATTGACGATACGGTCCTATCAAAACTAATTTCGTCGAATTCTGAGACCGTTAGAAAAATGGCCAATTTCCAGTCGATTAAAATCAACTGAAATGGTCAAAACACGTTTTCCTTTGCCACGCTCACATATTGATTCGAAAAATTATGAAATTTGAAACCTAGCAATAACCTGACACCACGGACCCAACAAAACTGGTTTCGTCGAGATCCGAGGTCATTTGCAAAATGTCCATTTTTAAGGGCCTGAATTCCATAGCGACTATTCAGAATTTTTGAGACGACCCGAATTCCCGTTCTCACGGAAACAAGGTTATCTTTGGAATATAACACAGAAACAGATAATAGCAGAACAGAATTAAATAAATACCCCAGATAATGAACAACAAAATATACTGGATAAAAGTAATCATCAGAGTTACACAGTATACAGGATCTTACTTAGTACAAATACAGTTCAGCTATACATAAATGTCTACAGCGGAAATAAACAAAATATGTACAATAGGAGCTGAACAGCATAAAAAGAGATAAATGATAGAATCCATCTTCAGCTCCAGCTATCCAGAAAGAACCAGCTAAACCTGAATACAAGGCTGCCCGTGTAGAAAAAGGGGCACCCGAGTTTGAAAGTGAAACAAACTACGAGTCAGTCATGGGACTGGTATGAGAAATCTACTCAACACATATATAATATGGCCAATCACAGGACCACGCCACTTTCGTGGAACGGGTTTACTCCATTGGATTGCCAGTGCTTTAAAACAAATCTTTCTTTTAAACATCGCTATGCTTTTTATAAAAATGAAGCCGTTATAAGACTCAGTTCCCATCACACAATGCAACGCAAACCGGAGGATAGAGTTTTTACCTTATAACGGCCAAGATATGCTTGATACGAATAAAACAAAGGCATTTGATATTATTACTAGTGTTTATATGTTTTGAAAACAATTTCAAATCATAACTATCAATCATAGGCGGCATTAATGCCCCATACCACTATGTCGCCATATATAGGTATACAATCAAAACCGCACGATGTCGTATTTGGAAATTGGATTTCCGTCATGAACCAAGGCAAAAGATAGTCCTTACCGAATTCGAGACGCTCTAGCCCGCCCCTCAGGATCAGAGCTCGAGTGACCCTAGGAGCGACAGGGCCGGTCCACCGATGTGGATTAAAATTCCTGAACAATACGTTTCCCCGCCCTTTGGGGCGTAAACGAGCCAACGAATGACTCCATCGGACCCGGATCGTCCGATCAAACCGAGGCGCCTCGCAACAGCAACAACCACATAGGTGAAAAGTATATAAATGTCAGGGCTGGTAGGTCACTGACACCACCCTAGCTAGAAAGAAACGCATGTCCTCCCTGAGGTCCTTCCTCCCGTTTTAGGTTCATACCGGGGTGTGAGGCTCGCGAATTCACGTTATACACAAAGCTACGCCACACAGGCGGTGCTTTGATCATCACCACCAGACTTTGCTTTTCAACAGAAGTCCTGATCACTGCATCTTAGCATGCCACACAGGCAGTTCATGCCATGCGACTGATGTCCATCGATATACAACCTCTGAGCTCGTACGTCTCAGAGAAGGGCGTTAAGCAAAAGAATAAATTCTCCGCCGCCAAACAGATGTATATTTAACAGAAATCAATCAACACAGAATAAACTCCAATGTCAGACACACCGTCCATTTACAAGTCCGTTCTGGGTCTGAACGAAACCGGAGGCACTAAATACCTCGCAAACCCTTCGATCACCACGTACGTCTGGACGATCACCACTCATTATCCATATTTCGGGATGCCTCCCAATCAGGACCTCGGTTACCATCCAAACGAGGTGAAGATCTCCGGTCTTCGACCATCGTCTTCATCTTCGAATTTCAATCGTCGGTCGATTATTCGAAATGAGAATTAACTCGGCCTTTCCAAATAATTCACGTATATTTAGAATTTCAAATCGATTTATTTCAATGGTTAAATTATTCGACAACACCAATATTGTTCTTTAATGTAATTTTCACACCAAACACATTCAACCATCAAAAGCCACCTAAATCAAGCAAATTCAGTTTATTTCCATTCCATATCGCTTCTGATATTTTACAACTATTTATCGCTATTTTTATATATTTTAAAATAGCCAATTTATTCAAAACGACGCTTCGGGCCATAAAGCGGCCGTGGCGCTGTTTTTCTTCAGATTTGATTTACACATATCTGAAAATCTAACCGTTGGCTCTTCACAAAATTTACATCATTAGAAAGGTCTTTTCAAAACGAACCCAACGGTTCCAGTTTCGGGAAAATCCGACGGTCGGATCTCCCGGTACAATCGTTTGAAATTTCGATTTCAAAATACGAACTGCAGCGTCGTTATTCGATTCAATATAATTCTATTTATATTTATATATAAATAAAATTGATTCTGGCGCTGTTTTTCTTCAAATTTGAATTAAACATTCCAGACAATCCAACCGTTGGATTTTTACAAGGTTGGTGCCGTTGGAAAGATTATTCCAAGGCGAACCCGACGGTTGAGATTTCGGGAAAATCCAATGGTCGGATTCCCCGCACTAGTCGTTTGAAATCATGGTTTCGAAATACGAACTGCACAACTTCGTTTCGTTTTAATTTTATTTATATTTATATAGTTATATAAATATAGTTCATTCAACAATTCCAATATCGTTTTAACTTCAAATATTTTTCTAACGCCTTAAATTTTTGAAAAATTTCGCCATAACCTCCCCTGCACCGGGAGCATCGGGAAATCGCAAATAGCGTCCCGGTCCTTCTAATCTCAAAAAGAAAAAGAAAAAGCCAAGCGGCTAGCCAACAGGCTCAAAATCATCACCCAAACAAATCAGTAAATGTGTACCTATTTGTCGGGCACAAAATTTTTATTCCTCTTCTCTAGCCCCTTTGCTATAACCTGTTCAATGAATATGCATGTACATATATATATACAGTTCTTATCATTTATCATTTTCTATTCAACTGCATATTTGATTTCTATTTGGTTCAAAAACACCATTCATTCTAATGTTACATAAATAGGTGCAAATCATTTCATTAGCTAATTAATGAATATTTCAACTCATATATGTTTATTTTGAACAAGTGGCTATTTTTAACACTTCACATTTTAACGATTTATGCATACAATAAAAATGTGATTTTTATTGTAAAACAATTCATTTCAAAACACTACTCTTCTATATAGTTCATATAGGTGATAAAAATGGGATTTTTATCATAAAACAATTTATTTCAAAATATGAATACCATTCAACACATGAATTTCTAAACAACGAATGAATATCAATTCAACACATGAATGTTTTCTATAGTTTCTATATATAGATAAAAATGTGATTTTTATTATCGAACACTTTATTTCAAAATATGAATACCATTCAACACATGAATTTCTAAACAACGGATGAATATCAATTCAACACATGAATGTTTTCTATAGTTTCTATATATAGATAAAAATGTGATTTTTATTATCGAACAATTTATTTCAAAATATGAATACCATTCAACACATGAATTTCTAAACAACGGATGAATATCAATTCAACACATGAATGTTTTCTATAGTTTCTATATATAGATAAAAATGTGATTTTTATTATCGAACAATTTATTTCAAAATATGAATACCATTCAACACATGAATTTCTAAACAACGGATGAATATCAATTCAACACATGAATGTTTTCTATAGTTTCTATATATAGATAAAAATGTGATTTTTATTATCGAACAATTTATTTCAAAATATGAATACCATTCAACACATGAATTTCTAAACAACGGATGAATATCAATTCAACACATGAATGTTTTCTATAGTTTCTATATATAGATAAAAATGTGATTTTTATTATCCAACAATTTATTTCAGAATATGAATACCATTCAACACATGAATTTCTAAACAACGAATGAATATCAATTCAACACATGAATGTTTTCTATAGTTTCTATATATAGATAAAAATGTGATTTTTATTATCCAACAATTTATTTCAAAATATGAATACCATTCAACACATGAATTTCTAAACAACGAATGAATATCAATTCAACACATGAATGTTTTCTATAGTTCTTATATATAGATAAAAATGTGATTTTTATTATCGAACAATTTATTTCAAAATATGAATACCATTCAACACATGAATTTCTAAACAACGAATGAATATCAATTCAACACATGAATGTTTTCTATATAAGGAATAAATATAGTTTAAGCATATGAAAATAATTCAAACACACGAATATTATTC
Source organism: Allium sativum (assembly GCA_030737875.1). Classification (NCBI taxonomy): domain Eukaryota; kingdom Viridiplantae; phylum Streptophyta; class Magnoliopsida; order Asparagales; family Amaryllidaceae; genus Allium; species Allium sativum. Next base: position 337,901,450 of record CM060910.1, read on the forward strand.
AAAATTTCGGCAGCATAACGGCAGGGTAGTTACACCGGCACCGTCCCTAGTACGGCTCCTCGCTCTACCTTAAAACCTCGCGGTTTTTGACAATGGGGTTCATGCATCTAGTTCGCACGCAGGCGGCATGTATATATTTATTTCATTTCCACAAACTAATCCTATGTGGTTTCAACCAAATATTTTCCAATCACAAACGGGTATTTTTCAACCGCAATCAACCAATATCAATCACAAACAATCCCAAACAATCATTCGCTATCAATCAATTTCACAACAATTTCAACCAATAAATATCGTCCATGGTTTGTGGACGAGGGGCGTATATATATATATATAGATATTTATATATAGCTATTCACTTTCATTTCACACATATATAATATTTTTAAAACAGAAATCTCACCAATAGCTATCCAACTTCACGACACTTCACTTATAGAAATCTTCGCCTTTCTGTCGCTTTCGCCCGTATTCTCTACATATGTAAAAATCGAATTTTTACTATGTTATTCAATATATAAAAATATAATTTTTACTTCGACTTTCAATATCTAAAAATCTGATTTTTACTTCTTAAAGTTCAAATCCTTTTTCTCTTTAAAGATTAAACCTTTTTCCTATTTAAAGTTTTTACTTTTAAACAAAATCAGTTTTTTTTTTACTTTTAAACAAAAATCAGTTTTTGTTTTTAAAACAAATTCAGTTTTTATTTTTAAAACAAATTCAGTTTTAATACTTTATAAAAATTTCAGTTTTAATACTTTATAAAAATTTCAGTTTTACTTTATAAAAATTTCAGTTTTACTTTATAAATAAATCAGTTTTTACTTTATAAATAAATCAGTTTTTACTTTATAAATAAATCAGTTTTTAACTTTATAAATAAATCAGTTTTTACTTTATAAATAAATCAGTTTAAAAATCTGTTTTAAAACTTTTTTCTTCTCTGGTATAAACAGTTTTTAAATCCTTAAAAATAAAATAATAAAACAACAAAAAAACTTACGGGGGGGGGGGGGGGGGGTTTCTGTAGTTCGTCGGAGGGGAGGCTTCGAGGTGGCGGCTCAGGTTTCGAACAGTGGTGGCAGGAGGAGTTGCTTCGAGGGGGGTGGCGCGACGCCTTCGCGAGGGGCTCGAGGGCTTCAAGGGGGGCGCGGCGACTTCGAGGTGGGCGGCGGCTTCGGGGTCGGCGTCGAGGTCTGGAGGGGGGCGGCGGCTTGATTCGATTTAGGTTTTTCTCTTTTTTTTTTTCGTTTTCTGATAACTGATTCGGGGGGGGGGGGCAAGCAGGAGATATAGGAGGGAAAGTATATATTTTTATTTTATTTTATTATTATTTAATTATTTAATTTCGCAAATAGGTTGACTTTTACATACGACCTCGAAACGAGGCCCACCGCCTGTCGCCCATAGCGTTTTACCCCCATTCCGAACACAATGGGATATGTATCGCAAGCTGATTTGATCGTTACAATCAGTTTCCTTTTGAATTTATATTTAAATCACTATATTGAATTTCAAACGTACATTTCAAATTACCGGGGTCACATACTAACTAGAAAAATTCCAGAAAAGTATTTTCTAGCTTCGTATTGACGATACGGTCCTAACAAAACTAGTTTCGTCGAATTCTGAGACCGTTTGAAAAATGGCCAATTTCCAGTCGATTAAAATCAACTGAAATCGGTCAAACGCGTTTTCCTTTGTCACGCTCACATATTGATTCGAAAATTTATGAAATTTGAAACCTAGCAATAACTTGACACTGCGGATCCAACAAAAGTGGTTTCGTCGAAACCCGAGGTCATTTGCAAAATGTCCATTTCAAAGGGCCTGAATTCCATAGCGACTATTCAGAATTTTCAACTGGACATACCTTTTGATTCCCGCTATCAAATTTCGATTGGTCAGATTCATTAGAAAGATATTATCAATTAGATTCTATTATTTTTGGTTTCACTAAAATCCGGATTGTTTTGCACCCGGTATATTCAATTGAAGTTTGAAATCGAATTATCGAACTACCGCGCCATTTTCAATTCTATATATAATTATAATTAATTATATTCGTTTTCAATCGTCGATTCGAACTCAGTTTTCATCGCCATTATTTAAAATATTTATTTTAAATATTTAAAATCCATTATTTTAGCCAATTTAAAAATTTTAAATTGGTTCAGATTTTCTGGGTCGTTACAATTTTCAACTGGACATATCTTTTGATTCCCGATATGAAATCTTGATTTTTCGGATTCGTTGGAAAGATATTCACAATTAGATCCCAATGTTTTTGGTTTCACTAAAATCCGGATTGTTTTGCACCCGGTACATTCATTTGAAGTTTGAAATCGAATTATCGAACTACCGCGCCATTTTCAATTCTATTTATAATTATATATAAATATTTATATTCTAACGACGACGCGTATAATATATACGTTCGAATTATATTCAAAATAAATTTCTCGCCAATTTTATTTAAAATAATTCATTTTAAATAATCAAAATTCGCTAAAATTGCCAAAATAAAAATTTCAAACTGGCTCGCATTTTACGGGTTGTTACACCAGCGCTTTGAAAATTGCTGAATTCCGATTTGATATAGCTAAGTTATAGTAGTGTAAACATTGGTTGAAATTCGAGATATTCAAAATATTATTAATTAAATCTTAATCCTTTAGTTAACCTTAATCAAAGAAAATAGGCCACTCCATCATCGTTTCTTTTGTAAACCTTCTGTACACCGATCGAACAAAACAAACCCAAAACCTTGCCACCGTCCAACTCGAATTGCGCGCGCCACCGCTGATCTGAACGTGATCGGAGTAGCCAGTGTTGGGCGCCTTCGCTCTGCCTTCCCCCTCGGCGAGCACCGCCGTGCTCGGTGGTCCACTGGCCCCTCAAATTGCCTATGAACGCCCAGCTTTGGAGCTCCGAATTTGAGCACCCCATGCCTCGAGAATCCATCATCACCGTATAGAATCAAAGCCCCTCCAACGCTCTTCTATTTTGTTTTGATTTCATGATCTAATTCACTGAAAATTGGGAGAAGTTATCGGTTAAATTTGGGAGCCTCAGGTCCATTCGTTTGACATGGCGGCTGCGTTCATTGGAGAATTAGGGTTCCTGTATTCTAACCGTATTTATACTATAATTTATATTTATTTAATTATTTAATTCAAACAAAAAAGCCCGTTCATCTATACAAACTCCAAATCCAGCCCAACAAGTGTCGCCCCTAGCCAAATACCCCCGTTTCGAACACAATGGAACAGGTCCCATCAGCCCATTTGATCGTCTAAGCCCACTTTTCTTTATTTTAAATATAATTCATTTAATTATTAAATTTGGTCGTACATTTAAATTTACCGGGGCCACATACTAGCTCTAAAAATTACAGAAAAATCATTTCTAGTTATGTTTTGACGATACGGTTCTAACAAGACTAATTTCGTCGAATTCCGAGACCGTTTGAAAAATGACCATTTTCCAGTCGATTAAATTTGACTAAAACTAACAAAACAGATTTTCTTTGCTACGCTCACATATTGATTCGAAAATTTTCAAAAATTGAAACATAGTAATAAAAGTGGTTTCATCGAAAACAGAGGTCGTTTGCAAAATGGCTATTTTTAATATTAAAATATATATATATATATAAATTCTACAGCGACTATTCTGAAAATTAAACTGGGCATCACTTTTGATTCCCGCTATGAAATTTCAATTTTCGGATTCATTGGAAAGATATTCTTAAACAGATTTACATATTTTTGGTTTCACTAAAATCCGATTTATTTTGCATCCTGTACGGTCAGTCAAAGTTCAAATTCAAGTTTTCAAACTACCGCGCTATTTCTAACTCCTTTTATAATTAAAATAAATATATTCGTTCTAACCTCAATTAAAATAAATTTTTAATCGCTTTTATTTATGATAAATCATTTTAACTATTTAAAATTCCATAAAAATTTCTAAAATAAAAATTTTAATTGGTTGTGAATTACTGGGTTGTTACAAAAATTTAGGGTGTTAGCCAAATTTTTGAAAAATTAGAAATTCTTAGAAACTGAAAAGTTGAAGAATGATAGCCAAAATGAAAGTTGAGTTAGTTAGTTAAACAACTTTCAGCTCCGTTCCTTTTCGAGGATGAAAAGATTTTAAGTGGCGGAGATTGTAACAACCCGGAAAATCAGAGCCAATTTAAATTTTTTATTTTGGCAATTTTAATGAATTTTGAATATTTAAAATGAATTATTTTAAATAACAACATGAAGAAATTTATTTTGAATAGAATTAGAACGTATATATTTATTTGAATCGAAGTTAGAATATAAATATTTATTTTAATTTTAGAAGGAGTTAGAAATAGCGCGGCAGTTTGAAAATTCAACTTTGAACTTTAACTGAATGCACAGGATTCAAAATAAACCGGTTTTAGTGAAACCAAAAATATTTAAATTTGCTTAGAAATAATTTTTAACGAATTTGAAAAATTAAAATTTCATAGAGGGAATCAAAAGTTATGTCCAAATGAATTTTCAGAAAGGTCGATGTGAAATTAATGTAGCCCTTAAAAATAGAAATTTTGCAAACGACCTTCGTTTTCGACGAAACCACTTTGGTTGGATGCTGAATGTCAAATTATTGTTAGGTTTTAAATTCCATAATTTTTGGAATTAATATGTGAGCGTGGCAAAGGAAAACGCGTTTGGTAATTTCAGTTTGAATTGGATCGACCAGAAAATGGCCGTTTTTCAAACTGTCTCCAAATTCGACGAAATTAATTTTGTTAGGACCGTTTCGACAAAAAAAAAGCTATATATAACTTTTTTGTAGTTTTTAGAATAGTATGTGGGCCGACAAATTAAAATGTACTTTCAAATCCATATTTGAATGTTTTATATTTTAATTTGAAGAAAAACTGACTAAAACATTCGATTGGGCTTACGAAACATATTCCATTGTGTCCGAAATGGGGGTAATTAGCTAAGGGCGACAATCGTTGGGTTAGAATAGGAGTTCGTATAGAGAAACCCTAATTTTCAAATTAATATACATGCGGCCCAATCAGAATTTTGTTTTATTATTTTTAAATTTCCAAAATTATTTCTCTCTCCCCGATTACCTAGCGACGAACGACGAAAGTGTACTCCGACCTTCTCTCCTCCGTTTCTTGCGATCCTCTCAATGAAACGCCTGGCCCTTTGGAACTTTTTGTAGATCAAGACTTCCTCTTCAAATCCATATAAGCGACTTCCTCCATCGTCGTGTATTTCTCGAGTTTCGCGCCCCAGAAGTAATCGACTTCGAAGAGCCGCCACTGTCGCTAGTGGTGTTCGAGCCCAGCGCCACTACCCTGCGCGGAAAACCCTCTCCTTCCTCTTCCAAGGGGCAGTGGTCGATTATCCTATCGTGCGACGGTTTGGGTGTAAAATCCAGACCTCGTTTGGAACGAACTGCTGAAAGGTACGGGTTTGTTTATTTAAATGGATTTCAACACTATAAAACCGTCGCAAAATATAATTAACTTATAAAAATCATATCTTTTTGCTATGTGGTCGAAATCCAGTGAAATAAGAGACATCGGGACCGTGAGGACGTCTTCTACATTTTAGAAGAGACCGAGGAATTTTTAGAGCTTGCTACAATTTTTGGCAAAGCGAAAAATAGGGTGAGATTTCTTTAATCTATAAATAAAATATATTAGGATGTAGACCGAGTTTAGAAACTCCCGACACCCGTAGTCCACAGACCATGGATGACTTGTTTGATTTTATTGTATAGTGAAAATTGATTGTGTTGTGGAATGGAATAAATAAAATATTCATAGGTTGAATAAAATATTTTATCGTTAAAAATATAATTTTTATTGTGCATATGAATAAAATAAATATTCAATTACAAATCAGACGATTTGTTTATCTACACCCATTTGACTGATATGGATTAGGACGATATATTTTACACATCGCCCAACTGTACAAATAATAATCAGTGTTTGTTTTTTGTAAACCCCACACGGGTATTGGGATGATATTGGGCATACACTAATCCCAATATTTAGTTGTATGTCAATCGATGGGTTGACAGGCTGTTGTAAGCGTTAATTATTTATATTTAACGCTTATGCAGTTGTGTAATGCACTCTGGATGATGGTTGATTGTTTGCCGTTGTTGTTCTATACATATGTTGTATGAAGTCCATATAAATCAAATTATATGGGAATTGACTATGTCTGATTCCAGTTCAGAAATAAGGAATATTTTAAAATAACAATTATTTTAAAATAATGAATATTTTAAAATACTATTCAGTAAAAGATAAAAATCTGATTTTGATGTCCGATTTGGGATGGACACGAATATATTTAAATATATAATGTCGTGTTGATTAGATTAACGCCATTTTGACATGAACGATATTTATATCGATTTATTCATTTTCATAATGAATATCGAAAAGGAAGTGATTTCAAAATTTAATGTTTTGAAAATATTATCATTTATATATTAATGATATGGAATATCCAATTTTGATTTGAAATTGAATATGAAGTTGAAATCGTTTTGAAAACGAATTTAAAACGATTTATAAAAAAACGTTTTAAATGGAAATCGACGATATATATATATATATATATATATATATATATATATATTATATAAATGGCCTGAATAGAACGCGCCACGCTGCGGTAGTTCGCGAATTTCAACCATTGACTTCGAATGGACATTACGGGAGATCTGACCGTCGGATTCTCCTAAAACTGGAACCGTTAGGTTCGTATCGAAAAGAGCTTTCTAATGAATACAAGAAATTTGAAATCTAACGGTTGAATTTGGAATTATGTCCAAATCAAATTTGGAAAAGGTCGTTGAAATGTAGTTCAATGGCCGTTTATGGAAATCGACTGTACGGGCATTGATAAAATTATTAAAAATATTAATAATTTGTGTAAAATCATAATAAATAATTAGAAAAGAATTGAAATGAAAAATTCCATATTTGTAAAGATAAAAATATATTTTTATCAAAATGAACTAGTTATTAACTAGATTTGAAATCCAATAATTTTTAAATAAAATAAAGGGGCATTTTACAATAAGGGCGTACTTCCCTCAACCAATTTATTTTAAGGACACGGGTTTAAAATAATTATTTTTAAGGACAAAATTTTATCGTCTCATTTCGTATGCATTCTCGACGCTCAAAAAAACCTCAAATCCACTTTCTTCTTCATTTTTATACTTTCGAAATCAAATCTGCTGGTAATCTACTTTCGAAACAAAATCGCCTCAGCTGATTTGTCGATTGGCTGAAGAAATCCAACCGCATCACTTTTCTCAGCTGAACAAGTAAGTAATTGTGTATTTCAGCTATTTGTTATACATCGATTGCTGATGTTAATCGCCTCACCTTTATTCAGGTGATGAAACTAAGACGCAATTTCTATTCACTATTTGTAAGACGCGTTTGTGTTCGTTGTTGAACAAGTAAGTACTTGTTTATCTTTTTTGTTTGTTGTTGCTTGATTTTTTTTATTTGCTATATATCGATTGTTCTTATTAGCTGAAGTATGTAGTCATTCACTGATTGATTTCATTTGCTATATACAACTGTTTATACGTATATATTCAGCGGTACATTTTATTTTGTTTCACAACTTAAAAAGATAAAGGTGTTTATCTTTTGATTTGAATTATTTCATTACGTATTAAAATTTAGTAATATTTGAAAATTACTGATACATGTAAAACATATTTTTTTGTTTTGTTAATTATATGTATATACTCGGTGGGTTAATAATACGTAATATGAATCAATTTATAGTGATGATGAAACTGTTCATACATATATATTCAGTGGTAGATGCTAATTTATTTGACAGCTTAAAAAGATAAAGGTGTTTGTCTTTTGATTTGAATGATTTAATTACGTATTAAACCTTAGTAATATTTGATAATTACTGATATATTTTAAATATATTTGTTGTTTTTCTTATGATTTGGATTTATTACGATAAAAGCATTAAAAGATAAGTTATATAGAATATCATATTTTATCTTTTAGTAAATGATAAATATTAACATGTTTATTTCTTAATAGAATATCATATTTTATTTCATATTTTAAAAAAGATAATTGCATCTATCTTTTACTAAAAGACAAAGGATAAGTTACATAGAATATCTTTTTTATTTCATATTTAGTAGAATACGAAATAAGTTACATAGAATATCTTATTTTATATTTTTACTAAATGATACATATTAACATGTATATTTTTTATGTAGAATACCTTCTTTTATTTCAGATTTAAAATAGATAATTGCATTTATCTTTTACTAAAAGATAAAAGATAAGTTACATAGACTATCTTATTTTACCTTTAACTAAATGATAAATATTAACATGTTTATTTTTTTACATAGAATAACTTATTTTATTTCCGATTGAAAAAAATTAATTGCATCTATCTTTTACTAAAAGATAAAAGATAAGTTACATAGAATATCTTTTTTATTTCATATTTAGTATAATACAAGATAAGTTACATAGAATTTTTTACTTAATCTTTTACTAAATGATAAATATTAACATGTTTATTTTTTACATAGAATATTTTATTTTATTTCAGATTTAAAATTGATATTTGCATTTATCTTTTACTAAAAGATAAATTACATAGACTATCTTATTTTTTCTTTAACTAAATGATAAATATTAACATGTTTATTTTTTACATAGAATAACTTATTTTATTTCAGATTTAAAAAAGATAATCACATCTATCCTTTATTAAAAGATAAAATATAAGTTACATAGAATATCTTATTTTGTTTCAGGTTTAGTAGAATAAAAGATAAGTTACATGAAATATCTTATTTTATCTTTTACAAAATGATAAATATTAAAATGTTTATTTTTTACATATAATATCTTATTTTATTTCAAATTTGAAAAAGTTAGATGCATCTATCTTTTCAAAACTGAACTTCAGCTTTAAAAAAGATAAATGAATATACATGTCATGTGTTAATTGTTAGTTGCAAATATGCAATGTTAATGATAAAACTGACCTTTTGATTTTGCATTTTTGTAATTAACAATTTTTAAATGTAGTAGAATTTCTTAATTTATTTCTGATTTAAAAAAGATAGTTGCATCTATCTTTTCAAAACCGAACTTCAAGTTTAAAAAATTTAAATGAATATTGTAACACCCCGAATTTTCTATTAACACTAAAGTTGCTAAAATAATAATAAGTGTGTAGAAGAGGGGATGTATCTAATATGAATATAAAAATATTAATAAGTATGTAAGAGAGGGGATGTATCTAATATGAATATAAAAATATTAATAAGTATGTAAGAGAGGGGATGTATCTAATATGAATATAAAAATATTAATAAGTATGTAAGAGAGGGGATGTATCTATTATGAATATAAAAATATTAATAAGTGTGTGAGAGAGGGGATGTATCTAATGTGTATATAAAAACAATAATAAGTAAAGGGGGATGTATCTAATATGTACATTGTAGAAAAAATATATATATTTATGACATGAATAGAAGTTTATTAATATGCTGAGTGTTTGCTGAGTCACTTCTGACTCATTGCTGAGTCAACAAGATAAACCCCATCTTGTCTGGACGGCTGCGGTTATTTCTAGGTTAAATCTAATGGCCTAAACGCATTCTAAAATCTATAAATAAGTGGGTAGACCCTAGACCTAAATCACTTGTAAAATTAGAGAAGCTACCGTCATGCTGCTGCCATGGAGTTCAGCATAGCCGTCACAAACAAATAAGAGGAAGCCTAATCTACTACAACTAAATTCTTCTCAACAAAACAAATCAAACCAAAGAACTCTCTCTCTAATTCTCTTCTTTTGTTGGTGAGTATGATGATTCTCACAAGACTATTACAAACTAATTTGACTCAGTTATGAATGGATCACAAGAAAGTGATGTGATTTGTAATTGTAAATTCTATATATTGTGGATCTCTTATTATGTTATTATGCTGTCGTATGATGTAAATTATATATGCTATGTCATGCTATGTTGTAAACTCTCTTATGCTATGTCGTGCTATGTTGAGAATCATGTCAAGCTATGTTATACTATCATACTATGCCATGTTATAAATCATGCTATATTATGTTGAAAAATCATGATGTTGTTGGATCATGCTTAAAGTTATGTTTTTTTTTTCTTAATTTAAATGGATCTTGTTTATGGGAATTTGCCTATTAGGTTAGGTGTACCCATAAACTTGAAACTATAATTAAATAAAACTTGATTATGGGAATTTGCCTATTGAGTTAGGTGTACCCATATAAAACCATGTTGTTAAAAAATTAGATGATGTTGATTCACACATGTTCATATGTAAGTTTATGAAAATTGATTGAGATCATATTAGGTGAATTTTGAACAAGTTGACACCTTTAGATCCATGACATGTATAATCTATGCAAGTTGGACATATGCAAGTTTCACCCCTTATTATGATTCATTTGGTCACATATACATGTTGTTATTATGATAATCTCTTTTATGCTATGAGTTAGGCTATTCGAGTCTAACATATATTTTGCGAATAAACGTTCAAACGTGGGGTAGGGGTAATATTAGGAATTAATAAATTGGGTGCAATTTTGTAAGATGTTGCATACCATGAATGAATGTCCATAATTGAGTCAATTATGGACATTGTTAAAAATTGGAAGTAATTAATAATTCAAGTAGGGAATTATTAAAATTGGGGGAAAGTGGATTATTATTAATAATCAATGCTTAGGACACGAGGTTGGACCCGTTTGTGATGTAAACCTGCCCGGACCCGCCCGGCAAATCCAGTAGTCACAAATGTCGGCCCAATGTGAGAGGTCCTAGGCCCAAACTAAAGCATAACAGTTGTAAAGACACGAGGTTAGACTCTTTTATGGTGTAAGACTGCCCGGACCCGCCCGGCAAATCCAGCTGCCATAAATGCCAGTCTAATGTGAGAGGTCTTTATGAGGTTATGGCCTTAATGAACTAAGAAATACTTAACCAGATAATCATGTAAGGTGGGACATGGGGGTTAAGTAGGTGCCTTGGGTGGCATGAGGAATCTGGTGGTTGCCTTTAGAGGCATTTGAAATACGATTAGACTTAACCAAACACACATGTAAATGAACATGACTAAGTGGGTTAAGTGGGATGGACTAATGGGGACAAGCTTAGGTGGAATGCTTGTGGTAAATAGTGAGGGCCCATTTCAACCAGTATCCCAAAACGTATCTTTGTGGGCTCGACCCAAGTCGAGGACGGGACACGCATACTGGGTTTGACTATAAGAGGCCAAAACAGGGAGCGGTGGCAACGCAAGTCCAACGGGTTTCATATGCGTGTGTGGACCCGGGCTGGTAGGTAAGACGTTGTTGCATCGTGTAGGTATAAGCCGTGCATGTCCGTTGTATCAGGTTGCCACTTTAGGGGAGTGATACACCCCACTGTGGGGCCAGCACGGGTATCTACGAGTTAGGAAGCCGATCGAATAATGGGAAGTAGGGTACACCTAGTGGAGATAGGGGCAGGCGGCACCTATGTAGTCAGTTAGGGGTACGTAAAGCCATTGGGAAAGTTTCTAAGTGAAGCTAAGTGGGATGAATCTTTAGAGTGACTGGTGTGGTGCAGTATAGTGTTTATCCTTTAGTATTTAGGAGCGCCTATAACGTTGCCTTTAGCGATTGTCTATGTCCTTAATCTGCTCTTCATAGACATTTTCTTGTTTTCCAGCTTATGCCTTAGTCCAGTTATTTTGGTAATAGTATTGTAGAATTATCATATTCACCAGACTTTATGTCTGACCCCCTCTTTTCCATCCTTTTTCTCCCTTCAGGTCCGCAGGTTGGGCCAAGTTCTAGTGGAGTCTAGTTGGATCGCTTATCTTCTGGAAAGCTTGGACTGCTGAAGTAAAGTCCAGCTTGTTATCTTTCTTTTTAATGGCTATTCATGTAATGGGATTATGTACTTGTTTTATCAAGATAGATATTGTACTTGACATTGAATATGGTGTTATGATGTAATCAAACATGTTTTGACTTCTGCTATAATGAAATAAAGTTTTTGAATTTCCAAGTACTATTTTATATCTGTCTTGTTGTAATTTTACTGTTCTATATTCACTTAAAACCTCCATGGAAGTTAATGCATTCCCTTTGTGAGTGACATTAATGGACGTGGGGTGTTACACGTGGTATCAGAGCATAAGGTTACCAGAACAGATAAAAAATTTTTTTAGAAAAATATTTTTTTTCTAAAGTATTTTTGGAAGAAGTGCTTTCAAAAAAAAAAACATGTTATTTAAAGAGAGTTTTTATGAAAAACATAATCCCAAATAGCCACATCCTTATCTTTATCTTTCGAATTCTCCATTTTGAATCTTTCCTTTTTCGTTTCAGCATGGCTGAAGATCTTAATCTCCCAGAAGGTGTGACGATTCCAGGGTGGTTTAGGAGATACTTGGAGGCTAGGGCCACCACTGTAGGCCCAGCGGATACTCCTCCACCCCTAGTTGCACCCATTCCTCCTCCTCCTCCTCCTCCTCGTGTTGACACTTTTGCAAAGACGTGCAAGGAATTCAAGGCTATGGGAGGAAAAACTTTTCAAGGGACTGAGACGTTTGTGGAGGCCAGAGATTGGCTTAAGGAGACTGAGGAATTGTTGGATATCTTTGAAGTGGAAGATGGGAGGAAAGTCCGTTTAGCTGCTTGGTTAATGAAGGGAGAGGCCTCGTTTTGGTGGGAGGTCACTAACGGGGAACGTCCAGTTGATTCATGGCCGGATTTCAGACGAAGGTTTGAGGCAAAGTTTCTTTCAAGGGCAGAGGAGAACTTAAATATGGAAAAATTCCTGGCACTAAAGCAAGGGAGCTCATCAGTAAAGGAATATGTCAATAAATTTAATCAGTTAGCAAGGTTTGGCTTGGAGTTGGTGAACACGCCAGAGAAGAAAGCTTTGAGGTTCGTTAGAGGCTTGAATGAACCGTTGCAAGGGTTGGCTATGACCCACATCCCTATGGGAGCCACCTTTGAAAAGCTAGTAGAAATGGCACTTATGCATGAGGATAAGGCAGTTGAAAAGAAAGGGGATCAGAAGAAACCCCAACAGCAAAATAAGAAGGGTGGTAAAAACAATAATGGCAAAGGGAAGAAGAAATGCTTCAATTGTGGGACGCCTGTCCATCTCAGCAGAGATTATAGAAAGAAAAAGAAGACTGGTTGTTTTCATTGTGGAGATGCGGGACATTTAGTAAAGGACTGTCCAAAGAAGGGGCAGAGGGCAGGGTCTACCTCGGGAGGACAGGTGCAGGCTCTTATGGCACCAGGGCAGGCAAGGGGGCAAGTTCAGGCTATTGCGGCCCCACCGCTGCAAGAAAGAGGTAGAACAATTTCCGTTGAAAGCTTAGTTTTTCTGTTTGATCATCCTGTCCGTACCTTATTCGATTCTGGCGCATCTCATTCGTTTATCTCTGCATCATTAGTTGAATCACTGCACTTGAACACCAGTTTAGTAGAGGATCCCTTGGTCGTTTCAAATCCAATTGGGGGTTCGGCTCATTTGACCATGATATGTTTGGATTTGAAAATCTCTATACTTAGCGTTGAATTTAGATGTGATGCTTATGTATTGGGCTTCACGGGCTATGGGCTAATTTTAGGAATGGATTGGTTGTCTAGAAATAGGGCCATTCTTGATTGTGAAAGGAGAGTAGTTAGGCTTGTGACTCGCCTTGGTAATGCTCTCGACATCTTTTGTAATCCCATAAATTCCGTTATGCTAAGTTATCTTGAATCGCTTGACGCGTCTGTAGAGAACCTGCGATCGGTAGAAGTGGTCTGGGAATATCCGGATGTGTTTGAGGAGGTGAAGGGCTTACCTCCAAAGCGGGAGATAGACTTTCGAATTTATCTTGTGGATAATGCTAAACCCGTATCTTTGCCAGTGCGCCACATGGCTCCTCGTGAAAGGAGGGAACTCAATAAGCAAGTAAAGGAGTTGCTTGAGAAGGGGTTCATAAGACGTAGTATATCGGAGTGGGGTGCTCCAGTAGTTTTTGCCACAAAGGCGGATGGGTCTCTTAGACTTTGTATGGACTATAGAGAACTAAACAAGCTTACTAAAAAGAACCGACACCCACTGCCGAGGATTGACGATCTCTTTGATCAGTTAGTTGGCGCCTCAGTGTTTTCGCAGTTGGACTTAGCCACTGGCTTTCATCAACTGAGAGTGGCTGAGGATAGTATAGATAAGACTGCTTTTAGGACTCCTGACGGATTCTATGAATGGCTAGTGATGCCCTTTGGTTTGACAAACGCCCCTGCATATTTTGTTGATTTGATGAGTAGGGTGTTTAGGGAATACCTTAACAAGTTCGTGGTAGTCTTTGTGGATGACATCTTAGTCTTTTCTAAGAATAAAGAAGAGCACTCCCTACATCTTAGGGAAGTGTTGGAAACCCTTCGAGCGCATAACCTTAAGGCAAAATTTTCTAAGTGTCACTTCTGGAGGAAGGAAGTACGGTTCTTAGGGCACGTGGTTTCCAAAGAAGGGATAGCAGTGGATCCCGCAAAGGTGGTGGCCATCCAAGATTGGAAGGTCCCTAAAAATGCAACCGAAGTAAGAAGTTTCTTGGGGTTGGCTGGCTATTATAGGAAGTTTATCAAAGACTTCGCAAAAATATCATCTCCATTAACACGGTTAACGAAGAAGAACCTGGTTTTTACGTGGGACAAAGATTGCGATGATGCGTTCCAACGTTTAAAGAGAGCCTTAACTTCAGCCCCAGTCTTAGTGCTGCCAGACGGGAATAAACCGTTTACCATCTATACTGATGCTTGTGGGACGGGACTTGGCGCGGTCCTCATGCAAGAGGGAAGAGTAATAGCCTATGGTGGAAGGCAGTTGAGGGTTCATGAAAAGAATTACCCCACGCATGACTTAGAGCTAGCCGCAATTGTTTTCGCGCTTAAGTCTTGGCGTCACTATCTTCTTGGTGAGAAATTCGAACTGTTCACTGACCACAAATCATTAAAATACTTATTCTCTCAGAAGGATTTGAATTTAAGGCAGCAACGGTGGATGGAATTCTTAGCCTCCTACGATTTTGAAATAGCATATACCCCGGGCAAGGGTAACGTGGTGGCAGACGCCTTAAGTAGGAAAAGTTTGTCCTTGAGTCCGTTGTTTGTTGAACGACAAAGCTTAGAATTCATCTCTATGTTTGACTTTAGACCCTCCGTTGACTTAGTACCCGGTCTGTTAGCATCCTTGGAGGTTAGACCTACACTTCTAGGACGGGTTGGTGAGGCACAGCGAGACGACCCACAGTTGGTTGAGATAGTAGAAAAACTCAAAGGGGGGGGGGGGAGTCGTCAAGCCATCTTCGTAGGTATACCCTAGACGATAAGGGTTGGTTACGAAGGGATAATAGACTTTGTGTACCACAAGACGAAGACTTAAGGAAGGCCATTCTTGATGATGCTCATCGCTCAAAAAGGACCATTCATCCCGGCGGGGATAAGATGTACAAAGATATGAAGCGGGTTTTCTTTTGGGCCGGTATGAAAAAGGATGTGGCCGAGTACGTCGCTAGATGCTTGGTGTGCCAACGAGTTAAAGCAGAACAAAAGAAACCCGGTGGGTTGCTTCACCCATTAGAAGTTCCACTATGGAAATGGGAAAGCATCTCAATGGATTTTGTGGATGGATTACCAAAATCAAGGAAGGGTAACACGGGGATTTGGGTTATAGTAGATAGACTTACTAAAAGCGCCCATTTTATTCCCGTGAAAAGTAAGAGGACTGCTCCGTGGTTGGCTTCTGTATACATTAAGGAGATAGTTCGTTTGCACGGTATTCCTTCTAGTATAGTAAGCGACCGTGACCCCATCTTTACTAGCGAATTTTGGAAGAGTTTACAAGAGGTGGTAGGAACTCAGCTATGTTTGAGCACCGCATATCATCCTCAGACAGACGGCCAGACCGAGAGGGTGAATTGCATTCTAGAGGATCTTTTAAGGCTTTGTATCCTAGACTTTGGGGTACATGGGAAGAGCACCTTCCGTTAGTAGAATTCGCATATAATAATAGCTTTCAGTCTAGTATTGGCATGGCACCTTTCGAAGCTCTTTATGGAAGGCCTTGCCGTTCGCCTACATGTTGGTGGGAATCTACCGATAAAATCCTACTTGGGCCCGATATGGTTAGGGAAACCTCGGAGAAGATTGAGTTGATTCGAAGGAGGATGAAAGCAGCACAAGATAGGCAAAAATCGTATGCTGATAAGAGGAGGACAGATCTTGAGTTTGACATTGGGGACATGGTTTTTATCAAAGTATCTCCGTTACAGAATGTTGTTCGCTTTGGGTCCGTGGGGAAATTAGCACCAAGGTTTGTAGGGCCGTTTCCTGTAAAAAACAGGATTGGGAAGATGGCATATAGGGTGGAGTTGCCTGAGAAACTTAGTGGAGTACACGACGTATTCCATGTATCACATTTGAGGAAGTGTTTGCACAAGACCGCGGAGGTGGTAGAGCCGAGCTTGCTTAAAGAGGTGGAAATAGAGCGTGATGCAACAATTAGACGAGCTCCTACATGCATTCTTGGGTCGGAGATCAAAAAGTTGAGGAATCGAGAGGTCAGACTGGTTAAAGTGCAATGGGGAGATGATGAGAGCAACGCAACTTGGGAGACAGAAGAGAAGATGCGTTCGTTGTACCCTTTTCTTTTTGAGGGTATGTCTTTTAATTTCTCCTTTATCGCTTAGCTTATCTTATCTTATCTTTAGTATGTCCTCTCATTAGTATCTTTGACCTTTAGTTAGGATAATCCTATGGTTGAAACATGTGTTTGAGACATGTTATGTATGATGGATGCAAAATGGATGCAAGTGTTTGCTAGTGGTTGCTCGTGGATGCATATATACACACACTTTAGGCACTAGATCGGCTCAGTCACTACATATTGCATATTGCATATATATGGATGTATTTAGTAAAATGGATGAACGATGGTTGTATTATCATGTGGATGCTTCATTCAGATGATGGTTGTGCACGCATATAGAAGTATTATGTAGCATTAAGAATCTTTTGCATACATAATGGATGCATGGCACGATCATAGTTGCATTAAGGAGGTCAACTGAATCAGTGGACCGCCTGATTTTGCATTAGATACGGACATATACACACACTGTGCATTTAAACATGAAAGCATTAGAAGTCTGTAAGGACAATGGATGCCTGTGTATGATGGATGAGTAGATGGACGTTTGGATGGTAGGATATACATTCTTCCAGACTTGAAGATTTCGGGGACGAAATCCTAAAAGGAGGGGAGAATGTAACACCCCGAATTTTCTATTAACACTAAAGTTGCTAAAATAATAATAAGTGTGTAGAAGAGGGGATGTATCTAATATGAATATAAAAATATTAATAAGTATGTAAGAGAGGGGATGTATCTAATATGAATATAAAAATATTAATAAGTATGTAAGAGAGGGGATGTATCTATTATGAATATAAAAATATTAATAAGTGTGTGAGAGAGGGGATGTATCTAATGTGTATATAAAAACAATAATAAGTAAAGGGGGATGTATCTAATATGTACATTGTAGAAAATATATATATATTTATGACATGAATAGAAGTTTATTAATATGCTGAGTGTTTGCTGAGTCACTTCTGACTCATTGCTGAGTCAACAAGATAAACCCCATCTTGTCTGGACGGCTGCGGTTATTTCTAGGTTAAATCTAATGGCCTAAACGCATTCTAAAATCTATAAATAAGTGGGTAGACCCTAGACCTAAATCACTTGTAAAATTAGAGAAGCTACCGTCATGCTGCTGCCATGGAGTTCAGCATAGCCGTCACAAACAAAGAAGAGGAAGCCTAATCTACTACAACTAAATTCTTCTCAACAAAACAAATCAAACCAAAAAACTCTCTCTCTAATTCTCTTCTTTTGTTGGTGAGTATGATGATTCTCACAAGACTATTACAAACTAATTTGACTCAGTTATGAATGGATCACAAGAAAGTGATGTGATTTGTAATTGTAAATTCTATATATTGTGGATCTCTTATTATGTTATTATGCTGTCGTATGATGTAAATTATATATGCTATGTCATGCTATGTTGTAAACTCTCTTATGCTATGTCGTGCTATGTTGAGAATCATGTCAAGCTATGTTATACTATCATACTATGCCATGTTATAAATCATGCTATATTATGTTGAAAAATCATGATGTTGTTGGATCATGCTTAAAGTTATGTTTTTTTTTCTTAATTTAAATGGATCTTGTTTATGGGAATTTGCCTATTAGGTTAGGTGTACCCATAAACTTGAAACTATAATTAAATAAAACTTGATTATGGGAATTTGCCTATTGAGTTAGGTGTACCCATATAAAACCATGTTGTTAAAAAATTAGATGATGTTGATTCACACATGTTCATATGTAAGTTTATGAAAATTGATTGAGATCATATTAGGTGAATTTTGAACAAGTTGACACCTTTAGATCCATGACATGTATAATCTATGCAAGTTGGACATATGCAAGTTTCACCCCTTATTATGATTCATTTGGTCACATATACATGTTGTTATTATGATAATCTCTTTTATGCTATGAGTTAGGCTATTCGAGTCTAACATATATTTTGCGAATAAACGTTCAAACGTGGGGTAGGGGTAATATTAGGAATTAATAAATTGGGTGCAATTTTGTAAGATGTTGCATACCATGAATGAATGTCCATAATTGAGTCAATTATGGACATTGTTAAAAATTGGAAGTAATTAATAATTCAAGTAGGGAATTATTAAAATTGGGGGAAAGTGGATTATTATTAATAATCAATGCTTAGGACACGAGGTTGGACCCGTTTGTGATGTAAACCTGCCCGGACCCGCCCGGCAAATCCAGTAGTCACAAATGTCGGCCCAATGTGAGAGGTCCTAGGCCCAAACTAAAGCATAACAGTTGTAAAGACACGAGGTTAGACTCTTTTATGGTGTAAGACTGCCCGGACCCGCCCGGCAAATCCAGCTGCCATAAATGCCAGTCTAATGTGAGAGGTCTTTATGAGGTTATGGCCTTAATGAACTAAGAAATACTTAACCAGATAATCATGTAAGGTGGGACATGGGGGTTAAGTAGGTGCCTTGGGTGGCATGAGGAATCTGGTGGTTGTCTTTAGAGGCATTTGAAATACGATTAGACTTAACCAAACACACATGTAAATGAACATGACTAAGTGGGTTAAGTGGGATGGACTAATGGGGACAAGCTTAGGTGGAATGCTTGTGGTAAATAGTGGGGGCCCATTTCAACCAGTATCCCAAAACGTATCTTTGTGGGCTCGACCCAAGTCGAGGACGGGACACGCATACTGGGTTTGACTATAAGAGGCCAAAACAGGGAGCGGTGGCAACGCAAGTCCAACGGGTTTCATATGCGTGTGTGGACCCGGGCTGGTAGGTAAGACGTTGTTGCATCGTGTAGGTATAAGCCGTGCATGTCCGTTGTATCAGGTTGCCACTTTAGGGGAGTGATACACCCCACTGTGGGGCCAGCACGGGTATCTACGAGTTAGGAAGCCGATCGAATAATGGGAAGTAGGGTACACCTAGTGGAGATAGGGGCAGGCGGCACCTATGTAGTCAGTTAGGGGTACGTAAAGCCATTGGGAAAGTTTCTAAGTGAAGCTAAGTGGGATGAATCTTTAGAGTGACTGGTGTGGTGCAGTATAGTGTTTATCCTTTAGTATTTAGGAGCGCCTATAACGTTGCCTTTAGCGATTGTCTATGTCCTTAATCTGCTCTTCATAGACATTTTCTTGTTTTCCAGCTTATGCCTTAGTCCAGTTATTTTGGTAATAGTATTGTAGAATTATCATATTCACCAGACTTTATGTCTGACCCCCTCTTTTCCGTCCTTTTTCTCCCTTCAGGTCCGCAGGTTGGGCCAAGTTCTAGTGGAGTCTAGTTGGATCGCTTATCTTCTGGAAAGCTTGGACTGCTGAAGTAAAGTCCAGCTTGTTATCTTTCTTTTTAATGGCTATTCATGTAATGGGATTATGTACTTGTTTTATCAAGATAGATATTGTACTTGACATTGAATATGGTGTTATGATGTAATCAAACATGTTTTGACTTCTGCTATAATGAAATAAAGTTTTTGAATTTCCAAGTACTATTTTATATCTGTCTTGTTGTAATTTTACTGTTCTATATTCACTTAAAACCTCCATGGAAGTTAATGCATTCCCTTTGTGAGTGACATTAATGGACGTGGGGTGTTACAAATATACATGTCATGTGTTAATTGTTAGTTGCAAATATGCAATGTTAATGATAAAACTGAAATTTTGATTACCAAATTGCATTTTTGTAATTAACAAATTTTAAATGTCTAGTAAAATATCTTATTTTATTTTAGATTTAAAAAAGATAGATGTGACAACCCTATTCCCCGTACGACGGTGGCAAGGGTAATCTTTGGAATATAACACATAAACAGATAACAGCAGAACAGAAATAAATAAATACACCAGATAATGTACAATAGAATACACTGGATAAACATAATCATCAGAGTTACACAGTATACAGGATCATACTTAGTACAAAATACAGTTCAGCTATACACAAATGTCTACAGCGGAAAACAAAACATAATATGTACAATAGGAGCTGAACAGCATAAAAAGAGATAAATGATAGAATCCATCTTCAGCTATCCAGAAAGAGCCTGCTAAAACCTGAATACAAGGCTGCTCGTGTAGAAATAGGGGAACCCGAGTTTGCAAGTGAAACAAACTACGAGTCAGTCATGGGACTGGTATGAGAAATCTACTTAACTTATTTTACAATATGGCTAATCACAGGACCACGCCACTTTCGCGGAACGGGTTTACTCCAATGGATTTCGAGTGCTTTAAAACAAGTAAATCTTTTAAATATCGCAATGCTTTTTATAAAAATGAAGCCATTGTAAGACTCAGTTCCCATCACACAATGCAACACAAACCGGAGGATAGAATTTTACCTTATAATGGCCAAAATATGCTTGATACGAGAAAAACAAATAATTTGATATTTCTACTAGTGTATATATGTTTCAAAAACAATTTCAATCATAACTATCAATCATAGATGGCATGGTTATCATATATCATGTCGCCATATATATATATACAATCAAAACCGCATGGTGTCGTATTTGGAAATTGGATTTCCGTCATGAACCAAGGCAAAAGACAGTCCTTACCGAATTCGAGACAATCTAGCCCATGTCTCAGGCTACAGCCGCAACTGCACCTAGGAACCACAGGGTCGGTCCACACACAGCGGATTAAAATAAAACCTTGAACAATACGTCTCCCCGCCCTATGGGGCGTAAATGAGCTAAATGACTCCATATCCGAGGCGCCTCGCAATCCAACAACCACATAGGTGAAAATAATATAAATGTCAGGGCTGGTAGGTCACTGACACCACCCTAGCTAGAAAGAGACGCATGTTCTCCCTGGATCCTCTCCCGTTTCTGGTTCATACCGGGGTGTGAGGCTCGCAAATCAACGTCATACACAAAGCTATGCCACACAGGCTGCGCTTTGATTATCACCCACAAGACTTACTTTTCAACAGAAGCCTTTATCATCTGCCACTTAGGCATGCCACATAGGCAATTCACTCCATGCGACTGATTTCTATCGATATATAACCTCTGAGCTCGTACGTCTCAGAGATGGGCATTAAGCAAGAGAATAAATTCTCCACCGCCAAACAGATATATATTTAATAGAGATCAATCAGCACAGAACAAAATCCAATGTCAAACACACAGTCCATTTACAAGTTCGTTCTGGGTCTGAATGAAACCGGAGGCACTCAATACCTCGCATATCCGTACAATCAACAAGTACGTCCGGACGGCTACTACTTCAGCCCCTTCAAGGTAGCTACTCCCATCATGAGCATTAGTAGCACCCCTCCATTCGACGTGCAGATCGTCGGTCTTGCATCGTCTTCGTATCTTCGACTTTCAATCGTCGATCAATTATTTGAAATGAGAATTAACTCGGCCTTTTCAAATAATTCACGTATATTTAGAATTTCAAATCAATCCATTTCAATGGTTAAATTATTCGACATCAATAATTCTGTTCTTTAATGAAATTTTCACACCAATCACATTCAACCATCAAATATCAAATAAACCAAGCAGATTCAGTTTATTCTCATTCCATATCGTTTATAATATTTTATCACGATTTATAGATATTTTTATTTATTTAAAAATAGCCAATTCACTCAAACGACGCTTCAGGCCATAACGCGGCCGTGGCGCTGTTTTTCTTCAGATTTGCTTTACACATATCTGAAAATCTAACCGTTGGATCTTCACAAATTTTATAGCATTAGAAAGATCTTTTCGAAACGAACCCAACGGTTTCAGTTTCAGGAAAATCCGACGGTTGGATCTCTCGCACTAATCGTTTGAAGTTAAGATTTCAAAATACGAACTGCAGCGTCGTTATTTGATATAATTTAATTATATATATATATAATCGATTCTGGCGCTGTTTTTCTTCAGATTTGAATTAAACATTCCAGACAATCCAACCGTTGGATCTTCACAAAATGGGTGTCGTTGGAAAGATATTTCCAAAGCGAAACCAACGGTTTCGGTTTCGGGAAAATCCAATGGTCGGATCTCCTGCACTAATCGTTTGAACTCACAGTTTCAAAATACGAACTACAGCTTCGTTATTCGATTTATTTTAATTATATTCATATAAATATATATAAATATAATTCTTTCTTCGATTTCAAAAATATATTCATTTCATATATTTGATAAAAATGATATTTTTGTCATCAAAAATATTTATTCAACACATGAATATTTTTAGCACTTCATATCCATAGTATAAATGTAGATTTTATTGTTCAATCTATATATTCAACACATGAATGTTTTCAACTTCACACACATGATAAAAATATGATTTTTATCGTTCTAGTCCTTTACTCAACACATGAATATTTTCTATAGTTTATATATATAATAAAAATGTGATTTTTATTGTAAAACAATTTATTTCAAAACACGATTATTTTATATAGTTCATATATAAGGTAAAAATATTATTTTTATATTTCAAAGAATTTATTCAACACATGAATTTCTACTCAACACATGAATTTCTATTCAACACATGAATATGGTTTCAACACATGAAAATAATTCTAACACATTAATATTATTGAAATTTTCGGCAGCATAACGACAGGGTAGTTAAAACCGGCACCGTCCCTGGTACGGCTCCTCGCTCTACCTTAAAACCTCGCGGTTTTTGACAATGGGGATTTCATGCATCTAATTCGTACGCAGACGAGCATGTTTATTTTTCTTTTCCACAAACTAATCCTATTGGGATTTCAACCACAATCAATCATTTCAAATCAACCATTCATGATATTGACCAAATTTCACATCAACCAATAATCCAAACAATATCACAACCAATAAATATCGTCCATGGTCTGTGGACGAGGGGTATATATATATATATACGTATATAACTATATTTCAATTTCATTTCAATATCATTTCAATTTATTTCAACGCATATATTACTTATACATCGAACATACAACTTATACAACGCTTATACATGTGGTGTACAACGCTTATATAACTCATACATCGACTGTATAATTTATACATCGTTGTTTTCCATATCGTTTATAAATTAGAAATCTCACATTGGGTTCCACTCCACCAAAAATAGCAGAAGGCTCAGAAAAATATCCGGTCTCTTCTAAAATGTAGAAGACGTCCTCACGGGTCCACTGTCTCTTGTTTCACTGAATTTCGACAAAAAACGAAAAAGATATGATTTTTATTGTAAAATCATAAACCGTAGCGCTTTAAAGCATTATAAACAATTAAAATAATATACTTCCGTATACCTCTCTATTCTGTTCAAAACTAGGTTAAGGATTTTATGCAAATCCGCGAAGCGGTTGGACGATCAGACGCTGCAGCGTCGAAGAGGGTCGGAGGAGCTTTCTGGTGCCAGCAGCCTTGCTCAGATCGACGCACCATAGCGAGCACGACGGCGGTCCAAAGTCTCAGACTTTGGGGACTCGAATCTCCCTCTACACTTGATGATAGACAAGCTGACAACTTCTTCGAACTAAAGACTTTGGGAACTACTGGCCTTGCATTCGGAACTAAAGAGATTTTAAAATCAATTTCTCTCTGCGGAGGCAAGCTGACAACTTCTTCGAACACGTCCGCATACTTCTTAACAACAGGGATATCTTCTATAGAAGCAGAAATATTTTCCATAGCAACGGGAGTATTCACTATAGTAGTGGGAGTAACATCAAGAGCTGACCAGTATTCCTTTCTGTCCGAATTTGGACCTACACATGGTATAGCAATATTGGCGAACTCCATTGTAACTTTAACTACCCTTTCTGCACATTTAACTTCGGCCTCATATTTAGTTAGCCAATCCAGCCCAAGAATGATATCAAACTCGGAGAAATTCATGACGATCAAGATACAAGGAAATTGATAATGGAAGAAAGAGACAGGCACTTTACAAATCCAGCTAAGATCAATGGAACCCCCAATCGGATTATGGACATTGATGGGTTCCTTGAGCTTCCTTAATTTTATATCCAATTTCTTAATCACATTAGTCGAAATAAAGCTTCGTGATGCTCCCGTATCGAACAGTACTTTAACTGGAATACCTCTGACAGTAAGTGTGCCTTCCAAAACATCTGGTCTTTCCTGACTAGCTGAGGATGTTGGAACTTCTGCCGTGCTATTGATTTGAGCTTCTTTGGCCACTTCATTAACATGTGCGGCTTTAGACTTTTTCTTTAATAGCTGGCAATCTTGCTTTACATGACCAAACTGATGGCAAATGTTGCATTCTCTGATCTCTTGAACCTTCTTGCCGGATTTAGATCCCTTCTTCCTTTGTTTCTTTAAAGATCTGCAATTTCCTTGCAAATGCCCTTGCTTATGGAAGTTATTGCATATGGCAGTCGTTACTGGTTCTTTCTCAGATTTAACCCTTTTCCTCTTGGCTTTGGGCTTCTTACTGACCTCAGGCATCGTACTGGCCTCAGGACTATCAGTCTCAGCCTCCCCTTTGTTACTAGAACTGACTTCCCCTTCGTCGTTCAAAAGACCTTTCTTATGGAGATCTTCATACTAATAAGCCATGTATATCATTTCAGAAAAAGGGAGCTTCACGTGCCCCATCACGTTACTTTGGTACTTTCTTTGGAGCCACTTAATAAACCTCAGATTCTTCCTCTTCGGATTTTGAATTAGATGAGGGGCAAAATGAGAAAGTTCATTGAATTTCCTATGATATCCCGGAATGGTCATATCTCCTTGTATCAGATAATGGAATTCATCACATAACCGCTCGGTTGCTTCTGGAGGAATAAATCTTTTAGTGAAAATCTCTTTATTTCTATCCCAGGTGATATTACCTTCTGGATTATCCCTAATAATCGAATCCCACCAGAACAAAGCTTCGTCTTTGAGTGCCCAAGACGCCAGTAATATTTTTTGATCATCTCTCAGCTTTGAACCTTCAAAGATTTTCTCAGCAGAGCGAATCCAGGCTTGAGTTTGACTAATAGATTCATTGCCCGAGATGGGTACTCTACCCATATTTCGATACTTAATTAACAGAGCCTCAATATCTGGTTCTGCCCTACCTCCTCTACTTTTGTCACTCATTTTTCAATGTCTGCAAATAGCAGACAAAGTGTTAGGCCAACAGAAAAGGTATTTTAAAACATAGAGACATATTCTTGAATGTAAGTGTGTCTATCGAGGTGTATTTCATTCTGCTACTCATTCTAGGATATTACTGATCCTATCTGTAATGAGTTATTCTCCCTAGAACACTACTGGTTCTATTTCTGACGAGTTCGTTAATATGTTATATTCCAGAACTAAGCTTAACCAAAGCTCTGATACCACGTTTGTGACAACCCCATTCCTCGTACGACGGTGGCAAGTGTAATCTTTGGAATATAACACATAAACAAATAACAGCAGAACAGAAATAATTAAATACACCAGATAATGTACAATAGAATACACTGGATAAACATAATCATCAGAGTTACACAGTATACAGGATCATACTTAGTACAAAAGACAGTTCAGCTAAACATAAATGTCTATAGCGGAAAACAGAACATAATACGTACAATAGGAGCTGAACAACATAAAAAGAGATAAATGATAGAATCCATCTTTAGCTCCAGCTATCCAGAAAGAGCCTGCTAAAACCTGAATACAAGGCTGCCCGTGTAGAAATAGGGGCACCTGAGTTTGCAAGTGAAACAAACTACGAGTCAGTCATGGGACTGGTATGAGAAATCTACTTAACTTACTTTACAATATGGCTAATCACAGGACCACGCCACTTTCGCGGAACGGGTTTACTCCATTGGATTGCTAGTGCTTTAAAACAAGTAAATCTTTTAAATATCGCAATGCTTTTTATAAAAATGAAGCCACTATAAGACCCAGTTCCCATCACAACGCAACACAAACCGGAGGATAGAGTTTTACCTTATAATGTACAAAATATGCTTGATACGAGCAAAACAAATCATTTGATATTACTGCTAGTGTATATATGTTTCAAAAACAATTTCAATCACAACTATCAATCATAGACGACATGGGTACCATATATCATGTCGCCATATATATATACAATCAAAACCGCATGGTGTCGTATTTGGAAATTGGATTTCCGTCATGAACCAAGGCAAAAGACAGTCCTTACCGAATTCGAGACAATCTAGCCCATGTCTCAGGTTATAGCCGCAACTGCACCTAGGAGCCACAGGGCTGGTCCACACACAGTGGATTAAAATAAAACCCTGAACAATACGTCTCCCCGCCCTATGGGGCGTAAATGAGCCAAATGACTCCATATCCGAGGCGCCTCGCAATCCAACAACCACACAGGTGAAAATAATATAAATGTCAGGGCTGGTAGGTCACTGACACCACCCTAGCTAGAAAGAGACGCATGTTCTCCCTGGATCCTCTCCCGTTTCTGGTTCATACCGGGGTGTGAGGCTCGCGAATCAACGTCATACACAAAGCTATGCCACACAGGCCGCGCTTTGATCATCGCCGACAAGACTTTGCTTTTCAACAGAAGCCTTGATCATCTGCCACTTAGGCATGCCACCCAGGCAATTCACTCCATGCGACTGATTTCTATCGATATATAACCTCTGAGCTCGTACGTCTCAGAGAAGGGCAGTAAGCATGTAACGACCCAGCGGTTTTCGGCCTCGAAAATCGACATAAATACCTTTACCGTAACTCATGCCGACCTTCCAACACCGAAAAACACTGGATAGTATTAGAAAGAAATTAGAAGGTGAGATAAGAAAGAAAGAAATATCAGAATAGTAGAAGAAGAAGGAACAACACAACACAGAGTCTCACATCGCAGCGGAAACAAATTATAATATAGAATATAAATCTTTATTGAGAGCTTTAAACTTACAATCATCAGAGTACAACACACATCTGGTCAGTTTTGGTAATCTGTCCATATATATATATATATATATATATATATATATATATATCACACAGCGGAATATCATTCGTCTGAACGTCTTCAGCTCGTCACTGGACTTCACGGTACCTGATCACCTGAACCTGTACATCCGGGCTAACCCGAGCATTTACAAAACACCGGGTCAGTCTGGTGAACCAGAGTGAGATAAACTCGCACAGCAATTTACAGTATCACACAACTTGATTTTTAAGTTAAAATCCTTTCGAAAGAAAAGATAATCGTAAGACCGATCCACACATAAACACGGACGGTTTTTACCTTACGATGACCCAAACCAGTTTTCGAAATCAATATCTTAATCTGATATTATGATAATGTCTAGATACAAATAATTAACAAATCTAGAGGAACGCTTGCATCTCACGCTCCCCGTATATAATATACATTCGAAAATCGCAGGCGCTTATTGGATATTGGATTTCCAACTTGACAAGGTATGAGACCACCTTCCGCACGTGTATCTCTAGAGACGAATACACAGGGTTCAACAAGAACGTCTTGCAACCCGGCCCTCACATGACCGACCACTCATTTCGCTTAAGTGTATCGAATGTATATCACCAACGGTTGGACTCAAACCACCGTTCCCGAATGGGCAGAATCGATAGATTAAGAAACAAAAGGAATTTCTCTAGATAGGTGATTATACACCCTAATGGGAGCGACCCACATAGCCATGCTGCCTGCCCGATTTTTGTCATCTCCCGGTTGATGAGGCTTGAAGTCAGAATTTCTTTTACAGCACCTGGCCACCATTCACTTCGAATGCCACATCGTCAGATCCGCCAGGTATCACAGAACACTGATTTCCACAAAAATACTCTGACCGTTAAGCTAGAGAAGGTGTCCAGTCTTCTCTGCCACCAACAGAGATACGTTTGTAGAAAATCAATATACGTAATCCCTTTAGAAATACGTTGTCAGACACTCATCCATACAAGTCATCCAGGAACAGGATGAACCGAAGGTACTCTCCTACTGCATCCAATATAGGAATCACCCCATGGATCAGTAGCGAGAAGTCCTTGCAACCCGTGGATTCCAACCACGACCGAACCACAGTTCATCTCTAGGAGCTCACCAAAGATTTATTAGCAGTCCTTCCGCTTATGAAGATCCACGGTCTTCAATGCTCCATCTCGACCATCTTCAAATATCTTCACGTATTTGTTGGCCGGAATGGTTTTCGAATATAAATTCGATCCCGGTCTTTCCACACCAACAATCGTATTGGTCAGGCTTTGATAGTCGGTGATTTAACTATCAAATAACACATGTGTCAATAAAATGATTTCACTGGTTCAGTACTTGGCATGACTTGGCCTTTTAAAAATATATTTAACAAAATCGTTAATCAATTCTAATATTCGACTTAACTCTACTCGCTTGACCTTAGATCGCAGCGATCACAATGGTTACGCCTGATTCCCTCAGGAAACATCCGTCCGCCGTAGGCTATCTGCAGCCCTGTAAATTTCGCTAGCAGTCGTACGCAATGGCAACTCTTTCTGACTAACTACGTTTGATTTACTCTACTATATTCGATCAACTCTAATTAAATGACAAATGTTCGATATAAATTTGAAATCAATATTCTTATTCCTTTTTAAACCAATATTGCGATATTCCTTAATTTCCCAAATCCTTGCATTAGAGTTCATTATTTCTTGTATAAGATAAAACCAATTCATCACCTTCGCTCACACCAAACTAATATCGTCCCTTGATAATAGTGAGGCCAACCAAGTTGGGGTATTTTAGTTACCTCTCAGACCTTGATCGACCCGTTCTTACCTCAGAATAATATTAGCTTATCACATAACTATCGATACTAAATCTCATTTCAAATCTTGATTTCAAATCTAGGTTATTTAACCTTTCTTATACTCGAAACCCTTGTTCGAACATCTCATCACTTAACCCTTTTAAAGTATCATTCCAATTTGGATTTGCTTTACTTAATTTGAAGCATTGAGTAAAACCCTTATTTAAATAACATTTATTAATTCTTTGTACCTCAATTCTTTTTATAAATTTTATTTATAAAACCACGGTCCTGTATAACTCCTTATTTATCACTTTCCTTTATAAAATCATTTAAAACCCAATTATAAATTCAAATAATAAATATTTGCCTTTTTACAACTTTTAATCCAAATAATAGATTTAAAAATCCAATTTCAGTTATAAAATGAATCTTATAACTTTATCTCGTCGATTTACCTGACAGTAGATCGATATTTTTAAAATGGTAAATTCCCAGGCCATGTACTGCCAATCACTCAACCAATAATACCCATTGGTTTAAACCAAGCAAATGGTAAATCATCAGGTCCATACTCAACCATCAAACAATTCAATAATGGTCTTATAAAAGTTTATAATGACAATTCAAGGTCGACCACAACAATCAATCAAACAATTCATTTATTAAAAACACGTTTATTTTATAAACGTGACCAATGAGGCAACTTACCTCTTTTGGAACCAATCGTTAAAATTAACGATTTGGATTTTCTGAAATTAAACGACGTTTAATTCCATCAGTTCAACAATAACTGGATATATACCAGCAATCAGTCAATCACTAGCAACCATAGCATACAAAAATAAACACCCAGCTTATAAAATATAAGCGGGAAATAACTGAGTGAGTTTAACTCACCTTTGAATTTGATTTCGATAAATCATCTTGTTTTCAATTGAATTAACGACGTTTCATTTTTCTGAAAAATCCAGCTGCTGCCCGCCTTGCTCAGTCCCTATCCATCGTGTAGTGCTCGTCTTCAGGGTCCCAACGTTTTTTGTTTCATTGAAATCTGATTACGTATGTATTTTATATTAATATTTGAATTTTATAAACTATAAAACTAAGAAACTAAAAATTAAAATAAAAGTTTGGGCCTTACTTTCTTTTCAGCCCAGCCCACCCGAATTGATTGAAGCCGCACACTTTAAAACCCTAAAACAAATCGGCCTTCTTCATTTCTTCCAAACCCTCGTACTCTCCAAAAATCCTCCGCCGCCACAAATGGAGGAACCCGAACCCTTTTCCCCGAAACTCCACTCGTCGCTGCTCCCTCCCACCACACAGACCATGTCGCCCGCTTCTACCTCGCCTCCGCCTTGTCCAGTGGCTCCACCAACCCACGAAGACGAGACCCGATGTCGAAGACGAAGATTTCCTCCACTGCGACGCCCCACTGCCTTGACCTCACCCTCAGTCGCTCCGCCACCCTTTCTTCCACTCGATTTAACCTAGGCCGAAGCCTCCTCCAAAAGCTAAGTAATTTTTTCCATTTTAATTTCTGTTTTGATTTTCTGGTTTAATATTTTCGGTTTCGAAATTGTTATGTTCTGAAACGTGATGCGTGGTCTATATTTGTACTAGGAAGTGTTACTGTGATTCACGTATTGTTACATCCTAGTTAGAATTAGCTGCGCCTAGATTTTAGGCGTTTACTTCCTCATTTCGGCTCTGCCATGAATTGTCGAACTGTGTGTGTGATTGATGTTTGATCTTTGCGTGGGTTCTTGACAGTGGACAGTTCGGTTTTGTGATGGATGTATGATGTTTACCGGACCATGAATGTCGATCAGTGTTGGTCTCCCATGTGAAATTTCTGATCTAAATGTACCAACCGAACAGTTCCTATTAGATTTGGCCTAACCTATGAATTGTTTATTGTCAATCCACATTGTAATCCCTTTAGTTGTTTGTGACAAAATATGTAGGGCATATCAGGTTTAGATAGGATTTTAGGTACGGTCACTGGTCAAAATTTGAACTGTGCCCATGTGAATTATCCATTCGAATTGTATTGTCAGTTCATCTATTTAATTGTTCATGTTCCCATGTGATCAATCCTGCTTAGATACACATACTGAACTGCCCCTATTCATTAAGCTATACATCTAAAAATACTGCTTGTTCACATTGTCTTGTTTGTTCGTTTTTATTGCTTGAGTACGGCTATAGATTTTGTGGTATTGTCCTCTTGTTTTCACTCACTGTGCATTGATAATGCACTCTTGTTTACTTGGTTATTCGGTACTGTGGATTTGATATAGAATATACACATATTTTAGTCCCCTTTTTGAATGGTCCATGCTTTGTTACTTAAATTCCGAGATTCGAAAATTATGAATACAGATTTTCTGTTCCACTTTCAGATGTAGTGTAGAATTCCTTGTATAAATAAACTCATGTATGAGCTGTTTGATTGTCTGTTAGAGTTGATGGTGTACACATACTTTGTTTTCTTTATCTGTTCATTTTACTGTTCTTTTATAGCTGTTCATTTGAAATATCAAATCATAATATATTGTTCTTTCTTTTCTTTATATCTATACCTATACATAAAGTTCCAGCTACTCATAGCCTTCCTTTTTCTTTTATATAGGACAGACGTCCAGGTTTGCACATGGCACTTTGAAAAAGTTTGCACATGGAATTGGCAGTGATTCCTTTCCCCTAGATTGGCACTCTGGCAGATCTTATAAAGGTGTGTTCTTGTTGCTGAAGACAGAACAAGGACCTCAAGCGCAGTGATAGGCCTGCGCCTTCTACTTCATAGATTAAGACGGTTTCCTTTCAATGTATTAGGCTCAAGTACTTGTGGATGTATATATATATATTTTTTTTTTGTTTCGATGGTCTGTAGCAAATTATACATATTTTTGATCTTTCTAGCCGTACATTTTACTGTATAGGTTTGATATATAATTATATATATATTTTCCATTATCTGTTCATTGTACTTATTGATGTATGAATATATATATTCATACTTGTTTAAACTGTGCAGTGTCTTAGCTATTCATGTACCGTCTCTTGATACATTTGTCTGTTACTATTTTGTGAAAGAAACAAGTCAATGCTGCATTAAAATATTTGAATGAATTCTTTTGTTCTTCGTGAATATATCCAACATGGTTGAGTTTTACTTAAATGGCTTTGTTTCTTTTTGCTTTGGTACATACTTTGTTATTAAATAAATTTGGTTGGCCATTTCTTATTGACGTTGTACATATCTACGGTTTGTATATGGGTGAGAGAATGATATAAAAGGTCAATTTAAACATGCATGGTCAAGTAGATATATACCACGCCCGCATCCACGATATGCACACATACATCATTTGATATAGTTCATTTTTTCCTATTATCTGCATTGAGGTTTGCTGTATTCGCAATTTCACCATTCATGACTTATTATAAGTTGGTTATTATCATTAATCATATTATGTTGTCTATATGATTTGTCGCACGACGCACACTCACTTACCGTAAAACAATTATATACCGCTCCGTATATTATACCGTTTCTTTTCTATTATACATTAAGGACTGTAAATAATTTTACAAAATATTATCGATAAATATTTAAGATCCATTAATACCTTAATTAAAATATTTAAAAACATAATTAAATATACAAATTAAAATGGTTAAAATTCGGGTCGTTACATTCTTTCCCCCTTAAAATAATTTCGTCCTCGAAATTGCTAAGGTAAGGAAGAACGTTACAAAACCATTTTCTTCTAAATCCAATTTAATTTAAATCGAAACCCAATTTAATATCGTAAATAAATATTTTCAAAAATCAAGCATGAAGTATTCATTTGCAACACAGAACGGGATTATTCAACTTCAGTCCATGTGATTACCCCCCAGTTGACTATACCGGAATTATAATTCAACTTTTATTAAACCGTCGGTGAATTTATATTCAAACAATCTAACACCAAACCAATACAAATCAACCATCCATACGCCACCAAACTCAATCAAAATAATTGAATTTATGCTTAATTTAATAATTTACTTTGGTTTCACATATTTGAACATTAATCGATTAATTTCTATTCGATTATCATTTACTCATCAAATTCCCAATTTATTTAATTAAATTTCAATATCATTCTTAATTCAATTCCCTCAACAAATTTAGGTTTCCATCCAAATTTGCATTCCGATTTGAATTCTTTTCAAATCGATCAAACACACTAATATTACAATAATTTGATAAAATTATTTCCTTACTAAACAAAAATATAATTTGGGTAAAATTATTTCATTTATCCCATTTCAAAACTATATTGCATTCTTTGTCAGTTCTATGCTTCTCAACACTTGAACCGACCAACAAACACAATACAAACCATTTATATATAACATTTTACAAATACGCTCTCATATATATACACTCAAACTCAATCTAGGGTGTTACTAACCCCATCTCTATTGAGTTATGCCACAGAGCTAAGGTTATCACTAAACCAATAGCTCTGATACCACTGTAACGACCCAGCGGTTTTCGGCCTCGAAAATCGACATAAATACCTTTACCGTAACTCATGCCGACCTTCCAACACCGAAAAACACTGGATAGTATTAGAAAGAAATTAGAAGGTGAGATAAGAAAGAAAGAAATATCAGAATAGTAGAAGAAGAAGGAACAACACAACACAGAGTCTCACATCGCAGCGGAAACAAATTATAATATAGAATATAAATCTTTATTGAGAGCTTTAAACTTACAATCATCAGAGTACAACACACATCTGGTCAGTTTTGGTAATCTGTCCATATATATATATATATATATATCACACAGCGGAATATCATTCGTCTGAACGTCTTCAGCTCGTCACTGGACTTCACGGTACCTGATCACCTGAACCTGTACATCCGGGCTAACCCGAGCATTTACAAAACACCGGGTCAGTCTGGTGAACCAGAGTGAGATAAACTCGCACAGCAATTTACAGTATCACACAACTTGATTTTTAAGTTAAAATCCTTTCGAAAGAAAAGATAATCGTAAGACCGATCCACACATAAACACGGACGGTTTTTACCTTACGATGACCCAAACCAGTTTTCGAAATCAATATCTTAATCTGATATTATGATAATGTCTAGATACAAATAATTAACAAATCTAGAGGAACGCTTGCATCTCACGCTCCCCGTATATAATATACATTCGAAAATCGCAGGCGCTTATTGGATATTGGATTTCCAACTTGACAAGGTATGGGACCACCTTCCGCACGTGTATCTCTAGAGACGAATACACAGGGTTCAACAAGAACGTCTTGCAACCCGGCCCTCACATGACCGACCACTCATTTCGCTTAAGTGTATCGAATGTATATCACCAACGGTTGGACTCAAACCACCGTTCCCGAATGGGCAGAATCGATAGATTAAGAAACAAAAGGAATTTCTCTAGATAGGTGATTATACACCCTAATGGGAGCGACCCACATAGCCATGCTGCCTGCCCGATTTTTGTCATCTCCCGGTTGATGAGGCTTGAAGTCAGAATTTCTTTTACAGCACCTGGCCACCATTCACTTCGAATGCCACATCGTCAGATCCGCCAGGTATCACAGAACACTGATTTCCACAAAAATACTCTGACCGTTAAGCTAGAGAAGGTGTCCAGTCTTCTCTGCCACCAACAGAGATACGTTTGTAGAAAATCAATATACGTAATCCCTTTAGAAATACGTTGTCAGACACTCATCCATACAAGTCATCCAGGAACAGGATGAACCGAAGGTACTCTCCTACTGCATCCAATATAGGAATCACCCCATGGATCAGTAGCGAGAAGTCCTTGCAACCCGTGGATTCCAACCACGACCGAACCACAGTTCATCTCTAGGAGCTCACCAAAGATTTATTAGCAGTCCTTCCGCTTATGAAGATCCACGGTCTTCAATGCTCCATCTCGACCATCTTCAAATATCTTCACGTATTTGTTGGCCGGAATGGTTTTCGAATATAAATTCGATCCCGGTCTTTCCACACCAACAATCGTATTGGTCAGGCTTTGATAGTCGGTGATTTAACTATCAAATAACACATGTGTCAATAAAATGATTTCACTGGTTCAGTACTTGGCATGACTTGGCCTTTTAAAAATATATTTAACAAAATCGTTAATCAATTCTAATATTCGACTTAACTCTACTCGCTTGACCTTAGATCGCAGCGATCACAATGGTTACGCCTGATTCCCTCAGGAAACATCCGTCCGCCGTAGGCTATCTGCAGCCCTGTAAATTTCGCTAGCAGTCGTACGCAATGGCAACTCTTTCTGACTAACTACGTTTGATTTACTCTACTATATTCGATCAACTCTAATTAAATGACAAATGTTCGATATAAATTTGAAATCAATATTCTTATTCCTTTTTAAACCAATATTGCGATATTCCTTAATTTCCCAAATCCTTGCATTAGAGTTCAGTATTTCTTGTATAAGATAAAACCAATTCATCACCTTCGCTCACACCAAACTAATATCGTCCCTTGATAATAGTGAGGCCAACCAAGTTGGGGTATTTTAGTTACCTCTCAGACCTTGATCGACCCGTTCTTACCTCAGAATAATATTAGCTTATCACATAACTATCGATACTAAATCTCATTTCAAATCTTGATTTCAAATCTAGGTTATTTAACCTTTCTTATACTCGAAACCCTTGTTCGAACATCTCATCACTTAACCCTTTTAAAGTATCATTCCAATTTGGATTTGCTTTACTTAATTTGAAGCATTGAGTAAAACCCTTATTTAAATAACATTTATTAATTCTTTGTACCTCAATTCTTTTTATAAATTTTATTTATAAAACCACGGTCCTGTATAACTCCTTATTTATCACTTTCCTTTATAAAATCATTTAAAACCCAATTATAAATTCAAATAATAAATATTTGCCTTTTTACAACTTTTAATCCAAATAATAGATTTAAAAATCCAATTTCAGTTATAAAATGAATCTTATAACTTTATCTCGTCGATTTACCTGACAGTAGATCGATATTTTTAAAATGGTAAATTCCCAGGCCATGTACTGCCAATCACTCAACCAATAATACCCATTGGTTTAAACCAAGCAAATGGTAAATCATCAGGTCCATACTCAACCATCAAACAATTCAATAATGGTCTTATAAAAGTTTATAATGACAATTCAAGGTCGACCACAACAATCAATCAAACAATTCATTTATTAAAAACACGTTTATTTTATAAACGTGACCAATGAGGCAACTTACCTCTTTTGGAACCAATCGTTAAAATTAACGATTTGGATTTTCTGAAATTAAACGACGTTTAATTCCATCAGTTCAACAATAACTGGATATATACCAGCAATCAGTCAATCACTAGCAACCATAGCATACAAAAATAAACACCCAGCTTATAAAATATAAGCGGGAAATAACTGAGTGAGTTTAACTCACCTTTGAATTTGATTTCGATAAATCATCTTGTTTTCAATTGAATTAACGACGTTTCATTTTTCTGAAAAATCCAGCTGCTGCCCGCCTTGCTCAGTCCCTATCCATCGTGTAGTGCTCGTCTTCAGGGTCCCAACGTTTTTTGTTTCATTGAAATCTGATTACGTATGTATTTTATATTAATATTTGAATTTTATAAACTATAAAACTAAGAAACTAAAAATTAAAATAAAAGTTTGGGCCTTACTTTCTTTTCAGCCCAGCCCACCCGAATTGATTGAAGCCGCACACTTTAAAACCCTAAAACAAATCGGCCTTCTTCATTTCTTCCAAACCCTCGTACTCTCCAAAAATCCTCCGCCGCCACAAATGGAGGAACCCGAACCCTTTTCCCCGAAACTCCACTCGTCGCTGCTCCCTCCCACCACACAGACCATGTCGCCCGCTTCTACCTCGCCTCCGCCTTGTCCAGTGGCTCCACCAACCCACGAAGACGAGACCCGATGTCGAAGACGAAGATTTCCTCCACTGCGACGCCCCACTGCCTTGGCCTCACCCTCAGTCGCTCCGCCACCCTTTCTTCCACTCGATTTAACCTAGGCCGAAGCCTCCTCCAAAAGCTAAGTAATTTTTTCCATTTTAATTTCTGTTTTGATTTTCTGGTTTAATATTTTCGGTTTCGAAATTGTTATGTTCTGAAACGTGATGCGTG
Organism: Allium sativum; assembly: GCA_030737875.1. Classification (NCBI taxonomy): domain Eukaryota; kingdom Viridiplantae; phylum Streptophyta; class Magnoliopsida; order Asparagales; family Amaryllidaceae; genus Allium; species Allium sativum. The sequence continues at coordinate 337,939,184 of CM060910.1, forward strand.
GTCTATATTTATACTAGGAAGTGTTACTGTGATTCACGTATTGTTACATCCTAGTTAGAATTAGCTGCGCCTAGATTTTAGGCGTTTACTTCCTCATTTCGGCTCTGCCATGAATTGTCGAACTGTGTGTGTGATTGATGTTTGATCTTTGCGTGGGTTCTTGACAGTGGACAGTTCGGTTTTGTGATGGATGTATGATGTTTACCGGACCATGAATGTCGATCAGTGTTGGTCTCCCATGTGAAATTTCTGATCTAAATGTACCAACCGAACAGTTCCTATTAGATTTGGCCTAACCTATGAATTGTTTATTGTCAATCCACATTGTAATCCCTTTAGTTGTTTGTGACAAAATATGTAGGGCATATCAGGTTTAGATAGGATTTTAGGTACGGTCACTGGTCAAAATTTGAACTGTGCCCATGTGAATTATCCATTCGAATTGTATTGTCAGTTCATCTATTTAATTGTTCATGTTCCCATGTGATCAATCCTGCTTAGATACACATACTGAACTGCCCCTATTCATTAAGCTATACATCTAAAAATACTGCTTGTTCACATTGTCTTGTTTGTTCGTTTTTATTGCTTGAGTACGGCTATAGATTTTGTGGTATTGTCCTCTTGTTTTCACTCACTGTGCATTGATAATGCACTCTTGTTTACTTGGTTATTCGGTACTGTGGATTTGATATAGAATATACACATATTTTAGTCCCCTTTTTGAATGGTCCATGCTTTGTTACTTAAATTCCGAGATTCGAAAATTATGAATACAGATTTTCTGTTCCACTTTCAGATGTAGTGTAGAATTCCTTGTATAAATAAACTCATGTATGAGCTGTTTGATTGTCTGTTAGAGTTGATGGTGTACACATACTTTGTTTTCTTTATCTGTTCATTTTACTGTTCTTTTATAGCTGTTCATTTGAAATATCAAATCATAATATATTGTTCTTTCTTTTCTTTATATCTATACCTATACATAAAGTTCCAGCTACTCATAGCCTTCCTTTTTCTTTTATATAGGACAGACGTCCAGGTTTGCACATGGCACTTTGAAAAAGTTTGCACATGGAATTGGCAGTGATTCCTTTCCCCTAGATTGGCACTCTGGCAGATCTTATAAAGGTGTGTTCTTGTTGCTGAAGACAGAACAAGGACCTCAAGCGCAGTGATAGGCCTGCGCCTTCTACTTCATAGATTAAGACGGTTTCCTTTCAATGTATTAGGCTCAAGTACTTGTGGATGTATATATATTTTTTTTTTGTTTCGATGGTCTGTAGCAAATTATACATATTTTTGATCTTTCTAGCCGTACATTTTACTGTATAGGTTTGATATATAATTATATATATATTTTCCATTATCTGTTCATTGTACTTATTGATGTATGAATATATATATTCATACTTGTTTAAACTGTGCAGTGTCTTAGCTATTCATGTACCGTCTCTTGATACATTTGTCTGTTACTATTTTGTGAAAGAAACAAGTCAATGCTGCATTAAAATATTTGAATGAATTCTTTTGTTCTTCGTGAATATATCCAACATGGTTGAGTTTTACTTAAATGGCTTTGTTTCTTTTTGCTTTGGTACATACTTTGTTATTAAATAAATTTGGTTGGCCATTTCTTATTGACGTTGTACATATCTACGGTTTGTATATGGGTGAGAGAATGATATAAAAGGTCAATTTAAACATGCATGGTCAAGTAGATATATACCACGCCCGCATCCACGATATGCACACATACATCATTTGATATAGTTCATTTTTTCCTATTATCTGCATTGAGGTTTGCTGTATTCGCAATTTCACCATTCATGACTTATTATAAGTTGGTTATTATCATTAATCATATTATGTTGTCTATATGATTTGTCGCACGACGCACACTCACTTACCGTAAAACAATTATATACCGCTCCGTATATTATACCGTTTCTTTTCTATTATACATTAAGGACTGTAAATAATTTTACAAAATATTATCGATAAATATTTAAGATCCATTAATACCTTAATTAAAATATTTAAAAACATAATTAAATATACAAATTAAAATGGTTAAAATTCGGGTCGTTACAAAGCAAGAGAATAAATTCTCCACCGCCAAATAGATATATATTTAATAGAGATCAATCAACACAGAACAAAATCCAATGTCAGACACACAGTCCATTTACAAGTTAGTTCTGGGTCTGAACGAAACCGGAGGCACTCAATACCTCGCATATTCGTACAATCAACAAGTACGTCCGGACGGCTACTACTTCAGCCCCTTCAAGGTAGCTACTCCCATCATGAGCATCAGTAGCACCCCTCCATTCGACGTGCAGATCGTCGGTCTTGCATCGTCTTCATATCTTCGACTTTCAATCGTCGATCAATTATTTGAAATGAGAATTAACTCGGCCTTTTCAAATAATTCACGTATATTTAGAGTTTCAAATCAATCCATTTCAATGGTTAAATTATTCAACATCAATAATTCTATTCTTTAATGAAATTTTCACACCAAACACATTCAACCATCAAATATCAAATAAACCGAGCAGATTCAGTTTATTCTCATTCCATAACGTTTATAATATTTTATCACAATTTATCGCTATTTTTATTTATTTAAAAATAGCCAATTCACTCAAACGATGCTTCAGGCCATAAAGCGATCGTGGCGCTGTTTTTCTTCAGATTTGATTTACACATATCTGAAAATCTACCCGTTGGATCTTCACAAATTTTATATCATTAGAAAGATCTTTTCAAAACGAACCCAACGGTTTCAATTTCGGGAAAATCCGACGGTTGGATCTCCAGCACTAATCGTTTGAAGTTACGATTTCAAAATACGAACTACTACGTCGTTATTCGATATAATTTAATTATATATATATAAATATAAATATAATCGATTCTGGCGCTGTTTTTCTTCAGATTTCAATTAAACATTCCAGACAATCCAGCCGTTGGATCTTCACAAAGTGGGTGTCGTTGGAAAGATATTTCCAAAGCGAACCCAACGGTTTCGGTTTCGGGAAAATCTGATGGTCGGATTTCCCGCACTAATCGTTTGAAATCACGGTTTCAAAATACGAACTACAGCTTCGTTATTCGATTTATTTTAATTATATTTATATAAATATATAAAAATATAATTCTTTCTTCAATTTCAAAACTATATTCATTTCATATATTTGATAAAAACGATATTTTTATCATCAAAAATATTTATTCAACACATGAATATTTTTAGCACTTCATATCCACAGTAAAAATGTAGATTTTATTGTTCAATCTATATATTCTACACATGAATGTTTTCAACTTCACACACACGATAAAAATATGATATTTATCGTTTTAGTCCCTTACTCAACACATGAATATTTTCTATAGTTTATATATATAATAAAAATGTGATTTTTATTGTAAAACAATTTATTTCAAAACACGATTATTTTATATAGTTCATATATAAGGTAAAAATATTATTTTTATATTTCAAAAAATTTATTCAACACATGAATTTCTACTCAACACATGAATATAGTTTCAACACATGAAAATAATTCTAACACATGAATATTATTGAAAATTTCGACAGCATAACGGCAGGGTAGTTAAAACCGGCACCGTCCCTATTATGGCTCCTCGCTTTACCTTAATACCTCGCGGTTTTTAACAATTGGGATTTCATGCATCTAATTCGTACGCAGACGAGCATGTTTATTTTTCTTTTCCACAAACTAATCCTATTGGGATTTCAACCACAATCAATCATTTCAAATCAACCATTCATGATATTCAACAAATTTCACATCAAACAATAATCCAAACAATATCACAACCAATAAATATCGTCCATGGTCTGTGGACGAGGGGAGTATATATATATATATATATATATATACGTATTTAACTATATTTCAATTTCATTTCAATATCATTTCAGTTTATTTCAACGCATATATAACTTATAAATCGAACATACAACTTATACAACGCTTATACATGTGGTATACAACGCTTATATAACTCATACATCGACTATATAATTTATACATCGTTGTTTTCCATATCGTTTATATATTAGAAATCTCACATTGGGTTCCACTCCACCAAAAATAGTAGAAGGCTCAGAAAAATATCTAGTCTCTTCTAAAATGTAGAAGACGTCCTCACGGGTCCACTATCTCTTGTTTCACTGAATTTCGACAAGAAACGAAAAAGATATGATTTTTATTGTAAAATCATAAACCGTAGCGCTTTAAAGCGCTATAATACCCCAACGACTGTCGTCCCTAGCTAAATACCCCCATTCCGAACACAATGGGATATGTTTCGCAGGCCCATTCGACTGTTCCACTCGGTTTCTCTTCAAATTAAAACATAAAACATTCAATATTTGATTTGAACGTGCATTTCAATTTGCCGGGGCCACACACTGATCCCAAAAATTCAAGAAAAATAAACCTGGCTATGTTTTGATGATACGGTCCCAACAAAACTAGTTTCACCGAATTCTGAGACTGTTTGAAAAATGGTCATTTTCTGGTCGATCCAATTTAACTGTAATTGACCAAACACATTTTTCTTCGCCACGCTCACATATTAACTTCAAAAATTATGGAATTTGAAATCTAGCAATAATTTGACAGCCCGGATCCAACAAAAGTGGTTTCGTCGAATTTAGATGTCGTTTGCAAAATGTCTATTTTCACGGGCTATATATTCTCTATAGTGACCTTTCTGAAAATTCATTTGGCCATAACTTTTGATTCCCGCTATGAAACTTCGATTTCTCAGATTCACTAGAAAGATATTCACTAACAGATTTAAATATTTTTGGTTTCACTAAAATCCATTTTATTTTGCACCCGGTATAGTCAGTCAAAGTTTGAATTCAAAATTTGAAACTGACGCGCCATTTCAATCCTTGTTTATAATTAAAAATAATTATATTTATTTTCAAACATCGATTCAAACCTACTTTTCATCGTTATTGTTTAAAATATTTATTTTAAATATTTAAAATCCACTAAAATAGCCAATTTAAAAAATTTAAATTGGCTCAGATTTTCCGAGTTGTTACAATAGATGCATCTATCTTTTCAAAACTGAACTTCAGATTTAAAAAAGATAAATGAATATATATGTCATGTGTTAATTGTTAGTTGCAAATATGCAATGTTAACGATAAAACTGAACTTTTGATTACAAAAATGCATTTTTGTAATTAACAATTTTTAAATGTTTAGTAGAATATCTTTATTTATTTCAGATTTAAAAAAGATAGTTGCATCTATCTTTTTAAAACTGAACTTAGGATTTAAAAAAGATAATTACATGTTTATCTCTACTTATGTTTGAAAAAAAAGGATACATGTTAAATAAGTTTGATGTTTTACTCATTATTTACAATTACTACATACCATATGAACTTGATTTCAAGCTTGCATAAAAAAGATTAAAGCATTTATGTTTTTGTACAAACACCTTAGTTACATAATAATCTATAACGAAATGCTTTTAGTTGTTTATGAATATCAAAAGATATGCCAAAATTAGGTTACATAATAAATTACAACATAGCATATAACTCCGAATTCATGGTAGGCTAACTAAATCAAAAATATGTTATCATTTTATCAATTATTTTTCTTTCTTTCTAATTTCATCCTTGGTGATACATATTCAAATTTCCTTTGTAGGAATTCGAGGATCAACAAGCTTTATTTAGTGGATGCAGCGATATGGAGACTGGTCTACCATGATAGTCATAGTCGAAGTGTTTATTATTGTGCTTGTAAATAGAATGGCTATGAACTTGCAGAGTCATGTTTTGTTTTGTTTTTTGTTCTGGTGACCTTAGGTTTTTTCTGTTAATTGTTCTTTGTTGCGGAGTTAAAACCATAAATGAGCTGTGCAAATTTGTGTATAAAGGAGCTGGAAAGAACAATGGGAAGTTACGCAGTTGGGTGTTCTTCCTTTTTATTTATCTTTTTGTGTTAAAAACAATAGCTACGACTTCTGCATTGTTCGCAATTTTAATTATACTGTAGTACACAGTATACAAAAAAGTTCACGTATGCCAATATGTTTTAAATCATTATTGCAAGTTGTTCTTCCTTTTCTAAAAAAGATAAAAGTATTTATCTTTATCTTAAAAATATAAAAATATATACATGACAGACACTTAAAGCTAGTATTCCATTGTATCAAAAAAATATACATGAGCAGACAGTTTCATAGTTAAATCACATAAACCAACCAATATTCCATTGTATCATTACTGCAGGCTGTTCTTTCTTCTCTCAAAAAGATAAAAGTGTTTATCTTTATCTGAAAATACAAAAAGAAGTACATGAAACCAACTACGTGAACATTATAACTATTAGTTACAAAATCGAAAATGCACTTGCATTCAAACCACACAAAATTATATTTTACATTGCACTTGCAGTATTGTTAACTATTGTTTTAAATTTGATTTCCATTTGCTTCCCATATTCTCTTTGTTTTGCAGTTCTATGCACTCTGAAACCAACCATCCATCATCAAAACACAACAGTCCTCCTTCACTTAATCAACACATGACATAAAATGAAAAGCTTTTGAAAATCAAATCGTTTAATCGATTCGTTCAATCGATTCGTTCAATCGAATCGTTTAATCTATTCGTTCGATCGAATCATTCAATCGATTCGTTCAATCGATTTGTTCAATCGATTGTTGCTGTAGAAATAAAACTGAATCGTTCAATATATTCGTTTGAAACATGAAAAGCTTTTGAAAATCTCCATTTTTATGAAGATGGACTAGGGTTTCATATTTGCAAAATAACGGTCGCGACATTTTTTTTCCTTGAAACTTATTCTTTAATTGCTGTGTCCTTTAAAATAATTGGACCTAACTAGTAAGCCCTTCACACAAATTTCCACCAAAATAAATTGGAATTGGAATGGTTTTAAAAATAACCAGGATTCCCAATATATAAATTGGAATGGATTTGAATAGTAATTGTTTTCGGAATATTTCGATGTTGGATTTCGTGATTATACAGATATTGTTATGGAAATTTGAAAGATATATTAATATCGTTATATCCATTACGATATTTGTTGGTTGTAGAATTTGATATTGAGTATAAGACGATATATTTTCTATTCAGAGTCATGTATTTAATATCAAATGGGATTTTGGGTTTGTCGTGAACGGTGCCTTCAGTAACACTGTTCTTGAAACCCAGGTGAAGAGAATAAATCTTTTAATTAAGATTATTAGAGTTCCAATTATATTTAATAATTGGAATAAAATGGAATGTGAATTGGGTTTATCGTGAACTGTGTTTTTAACGACATTCGTTCTTTAACCCGATTTACAGTGAAATGTGATTTGGAATTTATAAATCTTTTGTTAAGATTTAAAGGAGATTTTCCAAAGTAAACTTTTCCAATTTAACATATTATATTGGAATGGAATGGAATCCAATTTGATAATAATCGAAGTGAGTTTCTGTGGAAGAAGACTGTATATATATATATATGGAATTTAAAAGGCTTTACCGTAATTCCATTTATATTATCGGTTGGATATGGAAGTTCATATCGATTATATATATTGATCTGTATTCCATGAAGATTCCATTGTTAATGGAATGTGATTTTGGGTTTATCGTGAGCTGTGTTTTAAATGACATTAGTTCTTTAACCCAGTTAAAGATAAGATTAATTTCTTAACTTTGAATAATCATTAAGTAATGAATTTTGGAAATTAAAACTGAATTAGAGTTTTAATGAACCTTTAAATAGATTGAAAGGTGAATTTGATAACTAAAATTATCAAATTCAAGAAATGATCGAGAATGGAGTATCACTATTTTTGCCCCAAGCAATTGTTAAATCTTTAATTAGATTTGAATGTGAAATGGTAATTAATTTTACCTATAACACCGTGGTGTTAGATATGAAGTATTACCAGTTTTTCTTCATGGGATGAATGGGTTGAGATTGGGAAATTAAACAAATGATTACTTCGGTAAGGTTCGCTAATCCCGACTAGTTTAGATAAACCATAATTTGGTTTGAATTGATATCCAAAGGAAGATTAAGGAATAAATTTAAAGAATTTATCTGTGATAAAATTAATGGGAACCTTTCCCAAAGTATAAGAATATTTGAGAAAAGGAATATTCTGGATTGGAATGAGGCGTATGTTGTGTTTTTATTGCACTTGTTTATTATATACGCGAGTTATTCAGAAAGACCGGGTTTATCCCATTCTGAATAATTGAATTGGCGATGAGTCAACGATGAAGACGGTGGTTGAAGACTTGAGGTCTTCACATCGCTTGGATGATTACTAATGTCCTGATTAGGCTGTACACCCAAGACGAGGTAATAAGTGGAGATCGTTCCAGATGTACTTGGAGATAGACCGGATATGTGAGGACCTCTCTCCTGTATTGGACATACGGGACGAGGAATAAGGTGCCTCCGATTTCATTCAGACCCAGAACAAACTTGTAAATGGATGTGTGTCAGACATTGGATTTCATTTTGTGTGATTGATAAACATCGGTTGCATAGCGTGAATTGCCTGTGTGGCATGCTGAGATGCAAATGATCAAGGCTTCTGTTGAAAAGAAGAGTCTTGTGGTTGATGATCAAAGCAGGGCTTTAATATAGCATAACTTTGTGTAGCGTTAATTCGCGAGCCTCACACCCTGGTGTGAACCAGAAACAGGAGAGGACCTTAGGGAGGACATGTGTTTCCTTCTAGCTAAGAGTGGTGTCTGGGTTTTACACGCCCAGATGTTTTACTTATGTGGATGATGGATAGCGAGGCGCCTCAATTATCGGCACTGCGGGTTCGATGGATGATATGGTCTTTATACAGACCAGACTTACGCCACATAGGGCGGGGAAACGCAAGTTCAAGCATTTTAATTCACCCTTTGCACTTCGGGTGGACCGGCCCTGACGATCTAAGGGTTGATGCGCTCTGACCCTGAGGCTCGGGCTAGACAGTCTCGAAACGGTAAGGACGATCCCTTGCCATGGTTCATCGATGGAAATCCAACGTCCAATACGTGACTTTGCGGTTTTGATTGTAGAGCCTAGTATTGGCGACATGATATATGGTACCCATGACGTCTAGGATTGATACATTTATATTTGAAGTTGTTTTATACACTATGCACTTATAATAGTATCAAATGATTTGTTTTAAACGTACCAAGCATGTTTGGCTATTATAAGGGAAAACCTTATCCTCCGGCTTGCGTTACATTGTGTTATGGGACCTAGGTCTTATAATAGCTTCATTTTACCAAAAAGCATTGCGTTGTTTATTCTATGCATGGGTATTCTTAGGAGGAAACCTATTCCATATTATACGGCGTGGTCCCTTGATTTACTTTATTTTAAAGTAAAGGTTTAAATAACTGTTTTAGTTCTCACACCAGTCACATGACTGACCTGGAGTTTATTGTTTTAACCTAAACTCTGGGTGCCCCTATTTTCCACATGGGCAGGTAGTAGTTTTGGTTTTACAGATTAATATTCACAGGATCCTGATTTACAGCTGGAACTATACTCGGGAACCTCTGTATCCGTGTATGCCTTTCAGTTGTGTTATGTATTATTTTACACTGCATTGTAATTTGTAAATCTCTGATATTTTTCTGATGTATAATATTTGTTCATACTCTGTATACTCTTGTACTCTGATGTAAGTTGTTGTAATAAGCAATGAAATGTTCTTCTGTTTGTGTTCTGATTTGTCGTGTTCTCAACTTAATCCGTACTTTCCTTTATGGGGAAATTCGGGTCGTTTCATATGTCTTACGAGAGTTCCATTCTTTCAAAAGAATTTCTAAAGTTAAGCAAGTTGTTGGTGATATGAATTTAGCACTAAAAGTATTCCAAACTGATCTAGATTGATTTTGCTTTGCTTCAAAATGTGCTCAGGTCAGACGGAGCACATTTCAAGGTTATATTTCGCTTGAAGTTCAGAGATAAGTTGAAGTCGAGACGTATAACCGTATTTTCTGGTATTACTTTATCTCCACTGTGTGTGTTTATCTAATGTGTACTTTGATGTTGTAATTAAATATATCTACAATATTCTTTTGAATAAAGAATTGTTGATATATTATATTTTGTTCGTTCCACTATGAGGTTTTATTCTACTCTGATTCTGTCTTATTATTGTTGTTCTTCTTCTATTCTAATATTTCTTTCTTTTTACTTCTCACCCTCAAATTTATTACTATTACTATCCGGGTTCTTGATACTTGGGTTTTGGCAAGTAATACAGGATTATATATTATTTTCAAAATTCGAAGGACGAATTCCTCGGACAGTGGTATTAGAGCATAATATTTAGTGATAACCTTGGCTCTGTGGCGTAACTCAATAGAGATAGGGTTAGTAATACCCTAAGATTGAGTTTGAATGTATATCTATATGAGAGCGTGTATTTGTAATTAGATAAAATTGTCTTTATATTATTTTTGCCCAGTATATTTCATAAAGCGATAAATGTAATAATTTTATCAAACTATTATAATATTGTTAATCAACCAATTTTGATTTGAATAGAATTCCAATTTGATTATGAAGTGTGAGTGATTTAACTAAAAAGAGATTTCAAATATGAATGTGTAAATGAAAATTTAATACTTAATTTAACTTATGTTGAGTTCAAACGAATCGCATAAGTTGAGTTTGAACTTGAATTTTGAATTAAAATTTAACTTAAGTCAATAGGAATTTGGCTTGTGTTTGGAAAATAGAAATACATGCAAGTTAATGAATCCAAATTGAATGTTCGGGAATCAGTGAATTGTATGGTTGAAATAGATTGCATGGGTATAGATTTGAACTTGATTGAGAACCAGTAAATGAATTAAACTTATAGAATTACATTCAAATATATAGGATGTGAATGGAATATAAGAAATTGACGTATGTATCCAAAAGGGATTACTTAGAAATGGTTATAAATAAAATTCATGTGAATTGAATAGTATGTGAAACAGATTGAAATGGATAGTATGAATGTTTGAATCCACATTGCATGGTTATGGAACTAATGATTTAATATGAATTAAAAACAGATGCAGGGCCTAATTTATCTTTAAGCCTATATTGGTTGAGTTCTGGAGCTAACTGGGTCTAGTTTGGCTGTAGTTGCGTATTAATTGAGCAAGCTCACATATAGCTTATTGCTTATCGCTTAATAACGCTAACATAAGGTACTCCTGCGCAAAATATAAATTTTGGTTTATGAATTGGGTTTTTTCGACCGTGTGGGTCGATGTATATATATTTGTTGTTCCTGCAATATTGCAGAAGTCCCTTTGTACAAAGAAGACCCTGTCGAAATTTTTCGAAATTTTAAGGTATTAGAAAATTTTCAAATCTTTTTGGAAATTTTTGTTGGCAATAATGAATTGGTTTTTTCGATTAAAATAAATTGAATTCATTGAACTAGAGGTTTAGAAAGTGGAACAGAAGATTTTAACTAAAATAGATTTTTGAAAATTAATGGGTTGGAATCATTTTTCTTGCCTTAGTAATTTCTCGAACGAAATTCTTTTAAGAGGAAGGAATGCATAGCCTAGATTTTTAACTGTTTAGTTTAATATTTAAAGATGGTTTTAAATGTTGATTTGAAATTTTAATGGCTTTAATTCAACGATTTTGAATATTTTATTAATATAAATAATAAAATAATAATTTAATTCTGAAATAGTCGGAATAAGTTGGATTTGCAGTATAGTATGAATTGGATAATATAGAAAGAGTTCTTAAAGTTAGAATTGAATTACAATAAGGAATTCGTTTATTAAACGACGTTTGAACGTATAATTTAGTATAAAAGAGCCCGTAATGTCGCGTTAGTTCATACTTTTACGTTTTGAACTTTAAATGGATGTACATGATCCAATATATGTCAGAATTCTTTGAAACAAAAATCGTTAGGATCTATTGGATTATAATTATCTAATGAAAGAGAAAAATCGAAATTGGGTTATGTCCAAATTTTTTTTCCAGAAAGTCGCTATGGAATTGTTTATGAACCATAATGATTTAATTCATAAAATAAAAGGGTTTTTAATATATTGAATATCGATTTAACATGAATCCAATATGTCAAGTTTAAAATCTAAAGCAGTTTATTTTGAGGCTATATGAAATTCTATTCGAATATATGCTATAATAATTTTTATTATTATATTGAATTGTTTTGAAATCGATTTAATTTAGACCTTAAAAAGAGCTCTTCTTCAAACTACCTCAGATTTCGACAAACTAATTTTATTAAATTTGTAATAGCTAATTATTGCGAGATTTCAAGTTTCGTGCCAATTAGAGTCATTTTGTGAGCATGAAAAAATTAAAATGTAAATAAATCAATAATTTGAACTTAAGCTAGCGCCATTTGGGCAAACGGACTCGAATTTCGACCAAAAATGTTTCGTTGGGGTCTGGAATGTCAAACTATAGCATGATGTCTATTTTCATCGCAATCGGAGTTCGTATATGATCATACAGATAAATAAACGTTAATCGAAAGTGGCGATAGGCTCGAGTTAATAAAATAATAATAATCCAAAATATCTTTAGTCACTTTCAAAGGAATATCATTAGCCACTTCAAGATAAAATAATATAAATCTCCTCTATATAATCACCCTAACCAAGACCCTAAAATCCCAAATTAATCAGACACATTTTGCATTTAAACCCGTTTCCACATTTTAATTTATATCTCTCAAAGAGTGTGGAATTTATTGAAGTTGTCAACTAGGAAGTTGGAGGGGATGCTGAGGGCGACAGACTGGTAAAATTTGGTGGCCAATGGTCACTTGTGGTTGTCAGAAAATTCGCCATAACCGAGAAATGACAAGTTTCATTTTTTCTTGTTTTGCGTGCAAACTGTGGGGTATCAGTCTGAATGCCAAGAGGGGCGAGGGGCGAGGGTAGAGGGGAGGAAGGGATTTCCAATGGTTGTGGTCCAGTGGCGAATGGTGGTTTGTGGTGGTCAAATTTTGGAGATGATTTGGGTTCGTTTTTTGGGGTGTTTCGACCGAGATTTGTAGTTTTCGATCACTAGAGTTGCCACGGGGTCCTGGACCCTAAAGCATAGTGAAGCACAAGTGGATGGAGAAGGCAAGGGTGGCAGTGCGGTGAGGTATGTCGGTCGGTGGAGGCAGCATTTTGAGATGGACTGAGATGGTTTAGAAACCATCACTACTACAAAACAGGCCAGTTGCATCGGTTGTTTACCCCCTTGTTGCATCAATTTAGCAACCGATGCATATGGAGCCGAAGCAACAAGTCAAAAATATTGCATCGACTTTAGAGCTGCTGCAACATATGTACTTTTGCATCGGTTTTTAGTAATAACCGGTGCAAAAAGGAAGGTTTTTGGCTCCAACCTAATTACAATATTGCATCGGTTACCCGTAAAAACCAGTGCAAAAAATATATTTTAGCATAGCTTATTGCTGACAACCGATGCAAATTCACCTAAAGCAAAAAATAAAATAAAAAATTGATTTCTGGTTCTAAAACCTAAAATGTCATTAAATTGCACTTAACAAATATTGCACGATAAAGATAAAATAAAATAATATTATAATGCGTATATCAAATATCATACAAGAATGATAAATAAATGCTACTAACAAATTGAAGGAAAATGGATCAATATTACATTAAAATTAATTCAAGTACTACACCAATATTAAGTACTACATAAGTATCTCAATTATGATACAAAAAAATGAAACTAAACCACGCTAATTCTAGAAATGTTCAGCTATGTAATAAACAAAACACTTGAACTGTTCAGATGTTTAATGAAAACCAAAGGCGCAGGCTAAAGGAGTACAACTTATGAAGTTGCAGCTGAGATCCAAATGTATTATTTGCTTTTTCATAGTTACCGTAACTGAAACCTGCATGTACAAATTAAAGGGTACATAAAAGATATATAAATTTGAATAAATAACATTATTGTGCATCTTTCGAAATATTAAACAGAAACAATGAAATTCCAGTGACAAGATTAAGTCTTTGACTTTATCAGCAGTGCAATTAAATGGTCCATAACAAATACATGACTTGTGAAATATTATTATATAGCAGATCATAATATGTTGAAATAGAGAATTAGTTCCTACACTTAAAGAAATTTATATTGTATTTATATTGATAGTACATGTACACAGATCTTTATACAACTGTCAATTTACGAGAAAATTCATAACATAGCAAGGAATTAAGATAGAAATAAAATTGCATCTAAAAGTAATAATGTTTACAACATATAACATGCTCTCTTCTGTGTGTGACCGATTGACGTTAACAATTTCAAATAGCGTTGGGGGTATGTCTACTACTTTTAAAAAATTATGGATTGTAGCATGTAAACTTGTAAAGAAGTATATTTTTAAGTTGTTTGTATGATGTTCAAAGTTTTTTTATTACAAGGCAATGCAAATAATTATTTTTTCACATTGGCAATTTTTTTATGATCAAAAATATAAAAAGAAAAACGTTTTTTTAACAAAAAGGGTAATTATATACAAACTGAGAATTACAAGAGATTCAAAGTGTGCTAAAAATATAACAAAAAACAGAACAAATACAAAAGGTAAACAACCAACTGAAAAAGCACACAGAAGAATCATGACACAAACTCAATTTTTGCTACTCAATTAGATTTTTAGTGAAAAAACAGAGATAAAAAAACTTTATTAATGGTATATAAACAATATATTTTCAGAATTTCACTCTTATTTAGAATATCTTTATCATGTACTTCAATTCGAAAATACTGTACTGTAAATTTAACAAGCAATTATAACATTTGACATGGTAGCATCCAGAAACATAGAAAAACCAAATACATCAAAAAAAATTTGGTTTATAATATGTGACCAAATTTTTGGTTTTCAATTTACAAGGCAATTTCGGTTGTTTATAAAGATTCGTGTAACAACCTCAATTTTTAGAGTATTTTAATTAATGATTTAATTTAAAATTTTGGTTTATTTATTTTATTTGTTTGCATTCATTCTTGAATTTTTATATAAATATTTAATTTGTATAATTATACCCTTCGTTTCAATATGAAATTATATCTTTAATTTGATTTCAATATGTATTTATTGTTGTTGATGTAAATGTAGCAAAATTTTAATTGTCATATTCTTTTTCTTTGATATCGTTTATTTTATATTTTATTGGCAAAATTGTTGTTAATTTTGTATTGCCAAAAACCGTTGGTTCCTTTGTATTTAATATTTTTTTTGTAATCAATGTTTACCATTTAAAGATGACGTCCATTTAATTAGTTTAATTTCTTTCCTTGCATGTTCGTTATTTTCAAAATTAAATCCGTTTGTTCCCAAAATTCATGCGTATACATTCGATTTGTTGCTAAGTGTTTATAATGCTCCTCCAATTTCTTTTCTTATTCTTACCGTTTTTCCCTTGATTCTTCCCATTATTTAATTCATTATTTCCCAAATTAAAACCGTTCAATCCTTAATGTTATAATCCATTCGTTTCCTTCTATCTTAAAAATGTTCTCAATTGGTAAATGAAATTTGCAGACTATTTATTCTTGTTTCTACTTTAACCGCACCATTATTTTTTGAAATTTAAGCAAAAAGTTTGTTTTGAATGGCAAGCATAAAATCTGTACATTTATTATTCCAAAAGATCCGTTCCATTTCCTTTGTCATTAAAATATGACTGATTTAACTGATCTGCCTATTTTATTTATCACCATTATTTATCCAATTTATTTCCCACCTTGGTTGCCTTTTTGAAATTTAAAGTGAAACATGATTAGCTCAAAAATTTGTGGTAGGTTTCTAAAGTCGTTCGTTTAGAAATTTCCCTATTTCTTTATTTATGGATCTACTCCGTTCTCCTTCATCTTTTCTTTTGCAGTCCATTACGCTATGTTTTTTCTCTCTTTCTCCATCATTTTACATATTCAAAGAAAGGAGCAGAAATCCCCTTAATTCCTTCCCATCCACTCTTGCGTGAGCATCTCCCATCCCTGTTGTCCCACTTGGTTCTATCTCCACCACATAAAGCATACGCCAAAGCCAAGCCTCGCCTCTCCTTTTTCACATACTGACCCTGCCATTCACTCGAACGCGCGCCCTTCAGCGATGCCACCACCTTTTTTCTTCCTTATGAGAATATTTCCGGTTCATTATTATATTTTTTATTAGTGTGCGGATTTAGTTAGTTTTGGGGAGTGCTTGTGTAACAACCCGTCTTTTTAGAATCAATTAAAAATTTTGATTTAAGCTATTTTAATAAATATGTGAATATAAATTGGTTATTTTTGCTAAATAAAATTAGAGAATAATTTTAAAATTAGTTTTTATCTTTTATTTGACTTAAAATAAACTCAGTAAAATTATTAAATTGATTTGTATGCTTTGTTTTTTGAAAATTTTAAAAACTCGATTTTTAAAATCATCGCATAGCCCTTAAAGAGTGAGAATTTGATAGGAAGCTCAGAATTCGACGAAATAAATTTTTTGGATTCATAATGACAAATCATTGCAAAATGCGTGTCGAACGGAGTCAGTATGTGGTCGTGCGAAGCAAAACCATTTGTTCAAAAACAGGCAGTCATTTTACAAAGGAACACTACTGTGACGATATTGGAATTCGATTCCACTTTTTTTTTGGATTCATATCGTTAAATAATGGTTAAATTCAAAAGGGCATAATTTTTGAAGTTAGTGTTTAGGCGTACAAGAAGAAAAGGTATGCTAAAATCGCATTTTTAAAGCAAATTTGAGCAATTTTACAAAGGACCATTATTGGGACGACCTCGGAATTCGACGAAACTTTTTTTATTTGATCCATAATATCGAATAATGGTAAGATTACAAGTTTCGTGAATTTTAGAGTTAGTATGTGGTCGGGCATGATTTTTAAAGTGAAAAACAGACAATATTTTGACTTTAAAAATTCGCTTTTTGTGCATACCGACTCGGAATTCAACGAAACCTGTTTTGTTGGGTCCATAACGTCAAAGAGTAGTTGCATGTCAATTTTCATTGAAAACGGGATCCGCAGGTGATCACACAGATTTTTAGACGGTGAAAATAAACAAAAATTTAGCATAATTTTAATAAATTAAATATAACAACCAATAAAAAAATAATTTTTCCTATTTTATATAATGTCCTTAACATTTCCCAAACCCTCAACTTTTTCTTTTTGGTCAACATGGAGCTTTCGCTTCTATTTCTCTTCTCAAAACAAATTCGTAAGCTTTAAAAATGGGAAACCAATGAAAGAAAAATGGATACATCTCCAAACGTATATATTTTGATTCACCATCAGAAGCTCTTCGACTTGATCTGGCTTTTATGGGGTGTGATGCCCATTTCCATATCACATCTGTGTACAGTGAGCACTTAGGGTTCGTGAATTCAAGGAGTATAAGCAACGTTGTGAGAATCTTAGGATGTTGTTGGACTGAGGGGGTAATTTAGAGTCGGTATGCAAATTTTTGTGGGA
This sequence comes from Allium sativum, assembly GCA_030737875.1. Lineage (NCBI taxonomy): Eukaryota > Viridiplantae > Streptophyta > Magnoliopsida > Asparagales > Amaryllidaceae > Allium > Allium sativum. The sequence goes on from CM060910.1 coordinate 337,956,768, forward strand.
TTTTATGCAAAACGATGTCTCAAAAAATATGGACTAGCGTGAAGATGTTGTTCCGACGGGAAATGGATGAGAGGATCAAGTAGTTTGAAATAGTGATGTGTACATAGAGATTTTGAAGAGGGATTCAATGGTATTTTCTATTTGATATGTTTCGAAGAGGAGAATGAGATTGTGGAAGCAAAATGAACGGCAATGGCCATTGCGGAGTAGCAGCGTGCGCTACTTTTAGGGGGGTAGAAAGGATTAGTGACTAATGACTTATTAAGTTTGTAATCAAATATATTTTTATTGTTAATAGTGTTTAAATTATATACAACCTTGTAAAAATCATAAATTCTTCACATGTGATCGGAATTCAGCGAAACAGGATCTGTTGGAACCGTATGGATGAGAGCTACAGCATGGAACTGACTAGAATGAAAACGGAGCAAGTTGGATTTTGAGCTAAATTAAACGGTCGTTTAATTTAGTTTAAAAACAAAAATTCAGAAATAAAGACTGGCGGAGTGGAACCCAAAGTGAGAACTTCTCACTACAATTATTTTACAGTTATTTATTATATAACTGCATATATGAACTGTTAGTATGGATTTTTATCAGTTTTTAATTATCACAAATGTTGTACGGTGCCTGTTAGCTCACCTCCCTCGTCCACAGACCATGGACGATTTAAGTGACTATATTGTGTTGTGATTGTGATGTGAAATAGAGTAAATAAAATATATATATATATAAGATGTGAATAATATATATATATATATATGCGATGGGAATAATATATATATATATATATATATATATATGAGAAGTGAATAAAATATATATGCAATGTGAATAAATTATATATATGCGATGTGAATAATATATATATATATAAGCGATGTGAATAAAATATATATATGCGATGTGAATAAAATATATATATGCGACGTGAATAATATATATATATATATGTATATGCAATGTGAATAGAATATATATATGCAATGTGAATAAAATATATATACGAGATGTGAATAATATATATATATATATATATATATATATATATGCGATGTGAATAAAATATATATATATATGCAATGTAAATAATATATATATGTATATATATATATATGCGATGTGAATAAAATATATATACGAGATGTGAATAAAATATATATATATGAGATGTGAATAATATATATATATATGCGATGAGAATAATATATATATATATATGAGATGTGATATATGCGTTGTATAAAATATATATGTGTTATATAAATTATATATATGCGTTGTATCAATTTTATATATGCGTTGTATAAATTATATATGAGATATATAAAATGGTCATGAAATGGAATAACTATTGGATGGTTAAAAATATAATTTTTAACATATATATGCACTGTATAAAATTGTTAGGTAATGGAATCTTCAATTTTGATTTAAAATTGAAATGGAAGTAGGAATCGTTTTTAAAACGAATTTATAAACGATTTATAAAATATGTTTTAAATGGAAATCAACGAAATATTATATATATATATAATAATGGCCTGAATAGAACGCGCCCTACAGCGACCGTTTGCGAACTTTGACCATTAATTCAAACTGATGTAACTGGAGATCCGACCGTCGGATTCTCCTAAGACCAGAACCGTTGGGTTCGTATCGAAAAGATCTTTCTAGAATATAAGAGATTTAAATTTGAATGGTTATATTTTAAGATATGTCCAAATCAGTTTCAGAAAAGGTCGCTATGGTTGCAGTTCGGTGGCCGTTATCGAAAAACGACTGTAAATTCCTGAATAAAGTTATAATAAATATGGAAAAATTGTGCAAAATCATAATAAATGATTTGGAGAGATTTTGGATGAAAAATATTTGAAAAGAATAAAATATATTTTTATCGAAATGAACTAGTTATTAACTAGAATAATAATCCAATTATTTTTAGAAATAATAAATTGGATTGAAAAATGGTTTTAATATAACCAGAATTTTCCACTGAATAAATTGGAATGGATTTGAGTGGAAATAATCTTTGAATATTTCGATATTGGATTACTTAATTATATAGATATTGTTGAGGAATTTGGAAGATATATAAATCGTTATTCCTAATACTTTATCGGTTGGTTTCAGAATTTGATGTTGAATATAAGCCGATATTATTTCGATTCAAAGCCTTATATTTAATATCAAATTATATTTTGGGTTTTATAGTGAACAATGTTTTAAATAACATTCGTTCTTTAACCCGATTAATAGTGAAGATATGATTCGGAGTTTATAAATTTTTATTCTAAGATAATGGGAATTTTCCAAAGTAAAGTGTTCCAATTTAAAATATTAAATTGAGATTGAATGGAATTTAATTTGGTAATAATCGAAATGAACTTCTGTAAAGGAAGACCATTACTATTTATGCAATTTAAAAGGCCTTGCCGCTATTCCACTTATAGTATTAGTTTGATACGAAAATTTATACTGATTATATATTGTTATGATTTCCGTGAAGATTCGTTTTTGATGGAAGATGATTTTGGGTTTATCGTGAACTTTGTTTTAAATGAAATTGGTTCTTTAACCCCGTTAAAGGTAGGATTAATTTCCAGAAAGTTGAAGAATCATAAAGTATGATTTTCGAGATTCAAACTAAGTGGAGTTTTAATAATTCTTTAATTAGATTTAAATGAATGAATGGTGACTAAATTTTCCAAAACATGAGATGTGATATAAACCAAATATACTTGGTTGTTGATATTAATTATGATTGATCGTTTGGATTGTGCTCGACCAGTTTATGAGAAAATATGCTTTTACATTTAGCATTGGGTTGGGTAGAAATATTTGTATGCTAACATCTTGCGAAACACCTCACGATTTGACTATGAGATGTTTAGTGATGTGGTTGAGTACATTTCAAATTTGGTGAATGATTTTGAAATGATATTTTTTCAAGTGAAAAGAAACGTGTTCCTGATTTTGGACAGGGAGTATTTTATAAAAATGTTTTATAAAATAGAAAGGATTCTGAGGGCTTAACCCGATGTTGTCGAAATGATTTCGAAATGTATTATGTGTTTGACATTATGGTTCATCACATAACCGACTAGTTGTTATTGATGATGTTTCTGTTTGGTGGCAGAGAATTTATTCTCTTGCTTAACACCCTTCTTTGAGACGTATGAGCTCAAAGGTTATGTGATTAATAGTGAGTCTTGTTATGTAACAACCCGGAATTTCAGAACCAATTTAAAAAATTTATTTTGGCTATTTTAATGTATTTTGATTATTTAAAATGATTTATTTTAAATAATAACGATTTAAAATTTATTTTGAACGAAGTTAGAACGTATAAATTTATTTTAATTATAAAACGAGCCTGAAATGGCGTGGTAGTTTGAAAATTCGATTTCAAATTTCAATTGAATGTATAAGATTCAAAATAAATCAGACTTCAATAAAACCAGATATATTTGAATCTGTTTAATTATATATTTATAACGAAAGTGAAAAATCCAGATTTCATAACGAGAATTAAAAGTTTTGTCCAGTTTAAAATTCAGAATAGTCGTTGTGGAATTTACATATATTTTAATATAATATATATCCCTTAAAAATATCCATTTTGCAAACGACCTCCATTTTCGACGAAACCACTTTTGTTGGATCTGAAATGTTGAATTATTTTTAGGTTTCAAATTTCATAATTTTTGGATTTAATATGTGAGCATAGTAGATTTAAATGTGTTTGGTAATTTAAATTTGAATTGAATCGACCAGAAAATGACCATTTTTCAAACGGCCTCCAAATTCGACAAAATTAATTTTGTTAGGATCGTATCATCAAAACATAGCTAGATTTATTTTTTTGAATTTTTGGAGTCAATATGTGGCCCCGGTAAATTAAAATGTGCGTTTAAAATTCAATATATATTGATTTATATTTTAATTTAAAGGAAAACTAATAGAAACGATAGAATTGGCTTACGAAACATATCCCATTGTGTCCGGAATGGTGGTATTTAGTTACGGGCGACAGTCTTTGGGTTTTAATTGGAGTTCGAATGAGAAATTCACTTTTGAAAAGATTTTGAATTAAATATTATTTAAATAATATATAAATAGCCCCTTCATTATACAAACCCTACTCCATTATAATCAGCCACCGCCTTTTTCCTCCAAGAGCGAACGATTTTGTCCGATTTTAATTTACTAACCATTTCCTATCTGCTCTAAATTAATTCAAACTCTAAAGCAAAGATTAAAGATCACTTTGAGGGCTTTAGTATTGTTAGACCAAAAAATGGTCCTAACACCCAAATTGTCGTATTTTGAGCATAGGATATGAAGAAATAACTGAAAAATATGGAAAAAGCGAGACAACAAGATTTTTATAGTGGTTCGGCGTTAACGAGCCTACGTCCACTTCATATTTTCTCATTTCATTCGTGGATTACAATTACAACGAGTATTGCCTCTCTCTCAGTCGAATTCAATGAATAATTCTCTCTGAATTCATTGATTTTATTGAGGAAGATTGTGGTTGTTCATAGATTAGTGTCGGCCATGGCTGCCATGTATGTTGAGATGCCAAAAGTCCCTTGAAAATGCCCTCTGGAGGTGTATTTATAGCTGTAGGAAAGCCCGTTTGGTGACCAGGTCGTGGTAGGACACATGGCACCCTATCCGGGAAAGTAGGAGCGGTCATAGCCTTGAGAATAGGTCAAAATCTACATGTGTAGTAGCAGGTCCTGGTCGCGGTTCGTGGTCATGGTTCATGAACCGGGGTGGTGAGCTGGTGATGGTCGTGATGGTGATAGTCACGATCCGAATCGATTAGCGTACTTGATCACGATCCGAATCGGTTAGCATACATGATCACGATCCGAATCGGTTAGCATACATGATCACGATCCGAATCGGTTAGCATATATGTCCGCGATCCGACCTTGGGGGGTGGTCACGAACCGATCTTCAAAAGTGCCAAAATCCAGATTTTTCCGTATTCTGCCGCTTCATCCAAACGATTGATGATCAATGCATGCTCATACTCAAATCCTTTGCTTTGGGTAGCCTGGTCACAAAGCAGGCTAAAATTTTGCCCCCCCCAAAGTACATCTTATAGCAGATGAGATGTGCTTTGAATGTGCTGAGCTAAGTCTCTCTGGAACGTCATTCGTCCTTGGAGAGGCTTTATCAAATTGTTGCAATGCTTCCCTGGGAGCCAGTCAGGCCAAGTTCTATGGAAGGAGCATTCGAGATGATCAAGTAACTGTCTAAACCTTGTCGAATCAAAAGGTCTAGTTTATTCATCAAAAGTCATGCTAAATCGTTGGCTCTCGAGCGTGATTCTACACGCACAGGTCATTGCCAACAATTTTATCATTTTTCGCAAGTCGAGTGCATCGTCAGGCCAGATTTTCTTTTACATATGGGTCAATGTACGAAGTAGCCATCCAAATCATTGGGTAATTCAAGAATCCTCGAGCTTTGAGTCGGTATCTGGATCGCCGGGACCGAGCACATTAGAATCAACATATGAAATTTTCATTTATACTCAAGTTTGGACTAGCTTGATATCTTGATATTGATCCAGGATATTAAAATTGCGTTGAATTGTAAAAGTAAGGAATCTGAAAGCCATGATCACTCTGGATCGTGGTCAAAGAAATCCATAATCGCTCTGGATCGCTTCGTTATCCAATAATCACATATGAAGTAGTCAATAAGGGATGTTGTTAAAATCATGTGCACCAGCGCCTATATGATCGTTTCCATCGTAAGGTAATAGATAGGTTTGTCACACCTTCCATCCGGTGTTGTTTGAGTCTTTAAGTTAACATCTGATCAACATGCTTGCTCGCTTGGTCGGGGAAGATGAGTAAGGTCGTACTCCGGAGGCATGACGTACATGCTTTGAATCCGTTCCATGCCGGAATTGTCTTCAAGGTTAGTCTATGAACCGACACTTGTGCTCTTAGTGCTCTCGGAGGACAAGCAAAGTCAGTACTCATGCCCCCAGGATCATTGGGGTTAAGCTAAGTTGATGGGGGCATACAGTCTTTAAGCTCTTATACTCTCTGCAGTTGATTCAGGTCGTAGCTGAGTTGCAAGTTCAGCTATTCTAGTTGACCCAAGTTGTCCTGTGCTCTTCTTGAGTCGGCAAGAGTTCGAGTTGTACATGCGAATGGTCGAATCACATTTTCTTTGATATCATCCCTTCCCTTTAGTCAGAAGGCGGGAATTTACTCATTTGGTGTTAGCTAACATTAGCACACTTATCGGATCAATCATGAGGATAAATAGGCTCGTCGAAGATGAAAGCGGATTAGTCGAGCCCCTCCGCTCATACTTCAAGATAATCCAAAATGGTCTTCATAGTCTTGTTGAATCTCTTTGTCATGATCGGTTCAATTGAGCTTGACAAACAATATCGTGGGCCCGATAAGTGATATAGATTCTCTTTAGAACTGCACATTCTAATCATTCATTTCCAAGGTTTTTTCTTTATCCTTATCAGTTCGAGAGTCGGATGGTGCTCCATCCTTTATCATAAAAGCATTGAGATTTTCTATCTCGACATTAACACCTTCTTGTCGTAGAAGTATGTCCACCTCAGGGTTGAATTCATCAAAGCTTCTAAGCAACTCTCGTTAGAGAGGAAATTTAAAGTCTGGGGGAATAACAGGGGATCCTGACGTCCCACGTGTAAGGGTTGACTGTCGTTGTCCATATCATCTTGAGAAGTGCCGCCTCTCGAGAGGCGCTGAATCAAACTGGCGAGCAGGTTGCCATCAAAGAAATGCTGCATATCGTCAATATCATGACTGGTGCCCCCAGCATTGAATCTGAGGTTACAAAGGGGGTCTTTGTTGATTTCTTACTTCCGCTTCGATATTGCCTCCGGGTAGTGGTTTGAGTCATTTGACCCGACTGGGTTCCTGTTCTTCGAATTATTGCGTTCTTGCTTGGAGCTGAGTATGGAATATCGCTCGAATATCCATTCGAGTTGGAGCTAAAGCTAGTCGTGCATAACCTGAGTTTATTACAATTCTTGCATTATCATCTAGGATGTTGCAGGTAGCTATTCCATTGTCCACGTTTCCATCCACGATGTTCTGAATCGAAGCCGCATGTTGCACGCCTGCTGATTGGTTTATGTTCGATCTGAGGTGATGGTTGCTTAGCCTTTAAATTGTCATTGATGCCCCCAGCGTAAAGTCTTGAAATAAGTGAAGATCGGCCTCGGGTTTCTTAAATCCACATGTGCAGTAGCCATCAATCAGGCTTCTGTCACTCGACTGGGAACGGAGGCATCGAGTAATTGAACTATGCTACTCAAGGCTCGTATCATGTGCCCCCTATCCAATGGGGGTTTTGTTGAGCAGTACACTTCGAATTCATGTCTTCTCTGGATTCATGTTCACTTCTCGCATCAAGAGCCGGAGTTGAGTGCAAAAATGAATTGTTGGTATTCAGCCCATGCTAAGCCCTAGTCTCCCATACAAGCTCCGAGGACAGAAATCAAGCGGTGAAGGATCAGATTGTAGTCGCCTCGAGTGCTCCCGTTTGCTCTTTGCATCAAGGGAAAGGTCGGGGACGAAATGGTTGCATCACGTTCAATTATTACATGGGATATATCCAGCCTTATCTGAGCTTCCCATTCTGGAAGTAAGTTGAGATCAGCAGATGGACGTTCTCTTTGCATCTGCTTTCTGGTCTTCAAGGGGCCTGCATCATCCTTATGGACGCGACCCTTTGTTCATTTTCCATTAGGATGTTGCCATTGTTGCGAGTGAGGCCCTCGCGTTCTTGACTAGTTATCTTTTGTAAACCTGCATTTAGTAATTAAAATTTTGTTTCTTTCGCATTGTCTTGTACCTGCGAATATTCCATAATTAGTTACGCATTTAAACATTTGAAATGCAAATGGGCAAATAAGTCATGAAGCGTTATAAGTAGTAACCGCAAACGGGCAAATAAGTCATGAAGCGTTATAAGTAGTCAATGCGATTATAGATGAAAGTGCACTCAAGTGGTATGTGTATATAGGTACGCCCCCAATCAATCATTGACTTAGTGCTTGGTCAGGACTTTGTTGAGGATTGATTAGGACCTTAATTGTTTTGTCCCTATGTTCGGACATGGAGGATCCGGGCTCAGCTTTCAGTCTGGCCCCCGACACTCCGGCGGGATAAGAGCCCTTGATTGGCATTTCAATCTATGCCTTTATACTCTCTCTGGAGTTCGAACTCAGCTTTCAGTCTGCTCCTCGATCCTTCAGCAGGGTAGGAGTTTTTGTGGCGCTAAGTCTCTAGCGCCTTTATACTCTCCCAATCCTTCAGCGGGTTAGAGTTCGAGTGGCGCTAAGTCTCTAGCGCCTTTATACTCTCCCGATCCTTCAGCGAGTTAGAGTTCGAGCTTGGTTTTCATTCTACTCCCCGATCCTTCAGCGGGGAGGGAGTTCTGGGGGCGCTGAGTCTCCAGCACCTTTCTCAGCGCTTAATCATAGACGCTTTTATACTCTCCTGGCGGTCGCCAAGGTTAGAATTCGAGCTCATCTGTTCTGTCACTCCCCGATCCTTCAGTGGGTAAGAGCTCTTTCTCAGCGCTTAATCATAGACGCTTTTATACTCTCCTGGCGGTTGCCAAGGTTAGAGTGTTGTCAAGGCGGTTCTTATCATGGCGCATCGTCACGCCTTGCGGACGTCATCTTCGCGTCCTTTATAATTTCTCTCGAATCTTGAGAGTTAGAGTTACGGATCGAGTGGCCTTCAATCATGGCGTGCCCATCACACTCGTCCTAGATTTATACTCCTATCCAAGCTCCGAGGATTAGAGTTTATCGAAAAATATTCGCCAAGGCTTTGGGTTCCTCCAATCCATCTGTGGGAGGATTGGTTGGCACCAAACTTTGGGTACCTACATCATTCATATTTCTTGAGTTAGTCATGTCATTGACTCAGGAAACATGTAAAAGAAAATTGCATTATTAAGGAATATGCATATCAAGGGGCAACGTTGCCTCCTTTATTTGAATTCATGTAATCTGGTGGCATCGAGAATAGGATCGAGCCATATAGACGGTCACACCGCGTCCATCTGGAGTAGGACTCTGACTTAGCAACTCAATGATTTATGTATAATTGTCTTGTGGTCTGCCATGTGTGATCCAAGGATTGGACGGTCATCTCGGATCCATCTTGAGCTATGCAGCTTTCTTTAGATGGAGGGCATGGCTTTGTAGACGAGCAGTTCGGTCGAGCTCGTTATGGTTTTGTTCCATAAATCCATATGTGGGTGTTAGAAATTTGATCGGCATAAAATCTGGGGTACCTATACCATCCACATATTAATTCATCTGAGTTAATTACATCAATAACTCATAAAGCATGCAAATATAAGAGTCATGGTTAGAGAATAATCCTGTTAAAGGAGTGAGTATCATTCTGAGCGAAAAATGGTGTTGTATGTTCATTGCAGGTCCATTTTGCTTCGCCCTATCTCTGCCAATAAAGGGCTGCCAAAGTCCTTTAGTTGATGAGGGGTATCTTTTCAAACTATCATGGGGGCGGCAGTCCCAAAAAATGAATAGACCTTGATCGGGGTCTTGAGATGGCAAAGGCGGCTAGGTAGGTACTATAAGCGAGTGATGAGGTCGCATCTCTTTTTGAATCGCCTCTTTGCCCCCTATGCTGAGGGTAAGGATAGAGTGTCAGGAAGTCATGACTGTATCGCTAATGGTAACACATCGTCGCATTGTGCTAAGAAATAGGATAATGTTGCTGGTGAGATAATCATATCTTACAAATTTGCTGATACGCCTTCGATTCCATAATGGGGGCAAGAATTGGAGTGTAGACGATCAATTAGAATTCGGGCGTAAGCGTTTTAAATACTCAATTTGGTACTCTTCAAGCAAGAATAAGGCAATCGGTCGTGCAAACTCCTGATGTGTCAGCTTTGAATTGGATGATTTAATCTCGAGCGATTCATGCTCAAATCTCCAGTTGTCCCCAGTGTTTGGGGAATGAGTCACTTGGCAGATAATTAATGAAAGGAGTGGAGGTGTGCATCTTCACTTTCTAATCCCAAAACATTGCTCACTAGACATTTCATTCGCATAAATTTCCCTGAAAGCGGGAAGTTAATTAGCGATTTTGTTGAATCATTCAGGGCGGTGGACTCAGCAATGGTAGTCGCTGGTGTCTGTCTTGGGACAACCTTCCAAGAGAAATAGGCAGTATTGACTTGCATGTCATATCTCGATGCCTAAAGAACAATGGTACGCCATTCATTCTCCTTGTTGGAAGCATTCCTTGCTGTAAGAAGTTTATCACGGAGTTGTCCATGACTCTCTTCCGGGTTCGGTCTCCAACGCTGGATCAACTTCCATCTGGTCAATGGTCGGATTTTGTAGTGTCTTGATAGGGATTATCTCTATCTTTTCTAGACAATCGGAACTTCCTCATTCGGCTAGATTATTCGCTTTTTGATTTTCCGTTCGTAGGGCATGAGATATGCTTTAACATTTCAATCCATCCCACAGTTCTTCTACTGGTTCTAGGTAAGCCGCGAGTTGTGGCTCCTTCGCCAGGAATTCCTTTCGAGCCATCCTTCGGGGGTTATCTACAAAAACTTCAGCGTTGGATCGTCGGTCATTTCTCGCACCGTCTGTATACATTTTCCAGGTGCTTGATTTCATCTTTCATTTCGATGGGCCATCTTCTTCATCTTACACATCCTCTTCGAGAGCGGTACATTCAGCGATGAAGTTGGCTAATGCTTGCCCTCGTATGGACTTCTTTAGGAGGGAATCGAAATCAAACTGGTTCAGCTCTATGTTCCGTTCGAGCAATTTTCCAGATGCCTCAGGTCGCTGCAGGGCCCGCCGTAGTGGTTAACTTGGGAATAGTGACATAATTTTCTCGAAGTAATCAAGCTGTAAGCGAGCTTCTCCATCTTTGGGCAGTTGCTTCGTTAGATGTTATCCTTCTGCATCCCGAATCACCGTCCTCTCTGGGATCTATGTCTTCGGGCAGATCATCCGGCAACTCTTCTTGCGACATCTTTCTTGCTTGATAAGCCCATGCCTTCTTCACAATCCAGCTCATCGGGAGGGGAAGCGTCTTTGGGTTTCACGCTATCTGTGTTTCGTAGCATACTCCATCCAGCCTAGTAGTAGGTTCTCTTTGTGACTTAGTTACCACTGACCATTCCCATTCCAGCTTTGATTGGGAATTTTAACAATAGACAACAAGTAGCAATGTATGCTCTGAATTTTGCTGGAGATAGCCGCATGGTTGCTGATGAGAATTTAAGTTGATGATCCATAGGTCCGACCATAGCCTGTGGCGGTTCAACTGATACCTAACTCTGGATACCAAAATAAGCCTAGCTCCTCGGGGAGTGCACCGCATGACGTATGTCATCCATCGCGTTGTACAAATGATGGGTAGCTTTGTAGTGTTAGGATCCTTAGTTGCTCGTCGGCATGAAATAATGTTCGGACCATTCCACATAAACGTCATTCGGGACTCCGCCGATTGGACAGATTTAAGCCACATAAATCGGATGATCACTGCTCGTTCAGGGGCAGCGTCAGTTCCATTGGTGAAATCTATACACCAGTGAAAATCTGGAAGAGGAGGCTGCTATGAGACAAACATCTCATATACTGTCATAGCCCGCGTGCCGAATTCTTTCAATAGCTCCTCACATTGAATAACATCGGTAAATAGAGGTCATGGCTTCGGGAGGAATCCTAGTCATTGCCACTTCATCGTCATATTCTTTGAATATCCGTCCAATCTTCATTGACAAGCTTTGATGAATGCTGTTGGCCAAAATATATGCCGAGCCGAAGGCGACCCGTGCTCCGAGCCGAAGGCGAAGCCGTCAGCGGGTCCGGGCGCAGCGCCGGTGGGGGTCCGGGGCCCCACAGTCCCGGTAGCGATCGACCTAACCGGTTAGGTCGAAAATGTGGGCACCGCACGATTTTTTCGATTTTGGAAGATGGGGGCTTTTCTAAAATGATCCGAAAATTGCATTTTTCTGAAAACTGTCACTTTTTCGGATCGGGTCATGACCCTTGTTCGTCATTCATTTTCGGGATCGTGGGTGCCGATTCGTGATGCATCTACGGTTCGTGATTTATACTTCTGACAATGGGATGCAGAACTTCGGTTCGTGATTACATACAAAAATAGTGACATAAAGGAACATAACGATCCAGTTAGTTTGTGCTCACGAACCGCTCTTCAGGTACCTCATGTAATGAACTTTGTATGATTTTCTCATGAACAAGCATGAGAGTTTGGCTCGTTCTTAAAATATGTTGTCCACACATGCACCGTTATTAAGTTATAATACTGTTACCCCCAGTTAGTCATGTCCACGTATGTACCCACTTTCAAATTCAATGAATAACTGGAGCAATCTCCACGATCCGTGCGAGTTCCGGAAGCTACCAAGATCTAACGAATGGATAGCACACTGATTAGAGGTACACACTCGCGATCATACAAGGGAACCGCGTCCCAGATTTCATACGAAACTTCACTAATTCACGTGTGGCCACATGGCACCATATGTTTGCATTGTGAACAGTGCATTATTGAACCATGCACGATCCAGCTTCAATGCAGTTTCTATCTTTTGTACTATCACATGCTGAATGATCCAAGTCCATGTCCTTAAAACAACAGGTGTGTCAATCTTTTCTTTTGCATACACGACTACGCGTTGCAAGTTGGTGGTCCATACGTTGACTTCTCAAAATCAATTGCATTCATGCGTTGTGGTATTCAAGTGTGAAGCTGAGAGTGATGATTTGGAGAAGAGGTATGGTCATCAACTGAATCAGGATCTTCGGATCGGGTCGCGGGACTTGCTTTAGGTTGGATCGTGATAATACCATCGAGTCAAGTACATCTCTTCCATTCGCTGATGTTATGCGGGTCGCAGTTCGAACAAGTCTTCTGGGATCGTGGGTCGTAGATGTTCCATCGGATCGTGAACTCAACACATTTTAGATCGTGAATATGGTTCGTGGAAGTGGTCAGCCCGCGTACAGTATATTTACAGTGTCCATGTTTCAAGTCTAAGGTCAGGCTCATGATAACCTGTTCGTGCATGGTCCGTTATCCACTCGTGAACAGCGCGCATGAGTCAGCAGAAACCACCCATGAAACCCAGAAACATGTATTTGTGCTCAAGCGATTTTTAGTAAGTCCCCATTATTACTATATTATTATCACTTGCTTTTCGTATTATACACCTTTACTACTGGATTGGGTTCAAATATGTTGCAAGAATCTCAGCATGTGACCCAGGGGTCTGTTTGCGTATGATCTCTACATGCAGTCCACGTGTCCCATGCTTGCCTCGTGATTCCACATTCAAACGTACACACGTTCCAAACTGACGTGTCCCCTTTCTTGAAATTACACAGTAAGAATCATCAGCATTAGCAACTATAACCTTGTTATTTCTAATGACTGCCATATAAGTTGTGCACCCTAATGTAGGTTCCATAAAAATGGCAACTTGGACCGACTCATGTGTATGAACGATGTATAGTTCATCGTTAACATATTGCCAATTTTCGCTGTTTATCCTTACAACTACCCACAGACACGAAGCAAACCCGAAGGTGATGAAGATGATAGCACTACTCCAGGTCAGGTCCGCACTACAATCTCGCTGCTCTATGGCTTCGGGTCATGATATTGTTCCCATATTACTGCATGGATCACACATACGTCCTGCTCGTGAAGGCATGCACTACCTGCTTGCGAAGGCATGTACTACCGGCTGTGGATGGGGTCAAGAGGACACTGTGCCTTCGAGTTGTTGTCGTCCATCGGGTTGCGGATCGTTGTTCGCGAGTAGGGTCCTAAGTTTCTTCGGTTCGTGGGTAGGGGGCGATCCAGTGGTCACGAACCGATCTGCTCCTGTATCCTCATCTAGCCCTATACTCGACCCAGTGAAATGTAGTGATCCAGCTGAGCTCCAGGACCAGCGAGATTACTGTCTTTTTCATGAATGGCGAACAACATCTTAAACTCGGCTGCTCACATGCTATTAGAACCGTTACTCATCAATGTTGGCCTTCAACGCTTTTATTATATCTGATTTACTGCTGAAATTCATGATTCGCTGATGTTTGTTACGACTCGTGTTCTCCGAACCAAAGGATAATAGCAATCCCTTTTTTGCGGTCCATACAACAGCAAACGAGTTCCCCAACTTCAGAGAGAGAGGAGCACATAATTGATGATCGATTCCAGGACTATGCTAACTGATGTTGAATGGCGTGGAGATGTCTTCATGTTTGGTGATCTCCACGATTGTGAAGTCAATATAGAATTCATGGAATTTCCTCATCAGACTAGGCGATCCAATAAGTAGACCGGAAAATCCTTAAACGTCGAGAATTTTCATTTCTCAGTGAAAGCACCAAAATGTTAGACCAAAAAATGGTCCTAACACCCAAATCGTCGTATTTTGAGCATAGAATATGAAGAAATAACTGAAAAATATGGAAAAAGCAAGACAACAAGATTTTATAGTGGTTCGACGTTAACGAGCCTACGTCCACTTCATATTTTCTCATTTCATTCATGGATTACAATTACAACGAGTATTGCCTCTCTCTCAGTCGAATTCAATGAATAATTCTCTCTGAATTCATTGATTTTATTGAGGAAGATTGTGGTTGTTCATAGATTAGTGTCGGCCATGGCTGCCACGGATGTTGAGATGCCAAAAGTCCCTTGAAAATGCCCTCTGGAGGTGTATTTATAGCAATAGGAATGCCCATTTGGTGACCAGGTCGTGGTAGGACACATGGCACCTGATCCGGGAAAATAGGAGAGGTCATAGCCTTAAGAATAGGTCAAAATCTACATGTGTAGTAGCAGGTCCTGGTCGTGGTTCGTGGTCATGGTTCATGAACCGGGGTAGTGAGCTGGTGATGGTCATGATTGTGATGGTCACGATCCGAATCGGTTAACGTACATGGTCACGATCCGAATCGGTTAGCGTACATGATCACGATCCGAATCGGTTAGCATACATGATCACGATCCGAATCAGTTAGCATATATGTCCACGATCCGACCCTGGGGGGTGGTCACGAACCGATCTTCAAAAGTGCCAAAATCCAGATTTTTCCATATTCTGCCACTTCATCCAAACGATTGATGATCAATGCATGCTCATACTCAAATCCTTTGCTTTGGGTAGCCTGGTCACAAAGCAGGCTAACAAGTATCACATGGTGATGATGATATTCCATCGAGTAAATTGCTCGAATCGTCACTCCAAATCCCGCGGGTTTGAAGCGTTCGTTGGGGATGGATGCGGAGTTGCGCCTGGCACTGCTCAGGGCGGAGAAGGCTCATGCGAAAGGCTTCCATGTGGCAGAGTCGGATTGACGTCAGGGTGTCCTATGGAGGTGCGATTTTAAGCCCTAGAAATGGATATAGGTTTCAATGATGTCGAGTTTTATCTAGAGGAAACGATAACAAGCAGGAAGAAGAGGTTAAGGAAAATTAAGGAATTATTAATTAATTAGTTAAGTAAATTATATATTTAATTATATAAATATATAAATGATCATATCTTTTTCAAACAGCGTCAGAATTTCGCGATTTCAGTCACATTGGAATCGTGACGAAAAATTCTACAACATGGAACCAACCAGAATAGAAATGAAAGCAGAAAGGTTTAACAATATATTTATTTTCAGTTTTTTAATTTAAGTAAACAGTGAATTTATTTACAGATTTTAAAATAAATTAGCATTGATTTTATTTTTAGATTTTAAAAATATTTATAGCACTGTTTTAAAAAGGTGTTATTTTTAAATAATATAGCGTTTTAAAAATGTGATTTTTAAAAATATAAATATCATACTGCAAATGTGATTTTTAAATATAAGTAGCGAAAATAAAAATATGATTTATATATATATATATAACTTTGATATTAAAAATGTGATTTTTAAAAAAGGTTTTAAAATATAAATAGACGGCTTTAAAAATTTAGAAATATGATTTTTAAAATATAAAAGCATTGTTTAAATATGATTTTTAATATGAAGAAAGTGGTTTTAAAAATGAAATTTTTATACAGGTAGCAATAATAAAAATATGATTTATATATATATAATTTTGAAATAAAAACATGATTTATATTAGAAATGTGATTTTTAAATATATATATAGCATTAATAAAAATGTGATTTTTAATATAGAAATAGCGTTGCTTCAAAATGTGATTTTTAATATAAACGGCGTGAAACAGATTGCGACGGAACCGATTGGAAGCGAACAAAATCCAAACCGTCCAATAAAGAATGGCGAAGTGGAAACCAAAGGTGAGAACTCCTTCTCACTCTAATTATTTTACAGTTAAATATATACTAGGATGCAGACGGGGCTTAGAAGCCCCCGACACTATTTATTTTACAAACTTGGGTTGTTTGTTTGGATTGAATGGACAGTATTGTGGTCGTTGTTTGTATTGTGTGAATAAAATATTTGAACAATAAAAATATAAATTTTATTGAATAAATGGACTATTAAAAATATTCATGTGTTGAAATAAATGTTTTATCATTAAAAATATACTTTTAACATATATATGAATGGCATAAAATTCTCCTGAAATGAAAATAAATATTCATTTATAAATCAGATGATTTGTTTATGTACACCCATTTGAATGATATTGATTGGGACAATAATATTTTGCACATCGCCCAACTACATAAAAATAATCAGTATTTGTTGTTTGAAAACCCCACACGGGTATTGGGATGATATTTGACATAAACTGATCCCAATAATTAGTGGTATGTCAATCGATGGGTTGACAGAATGTATTAGCATTATTTATTTATTTTAATGCTTATACAGTTGTAAAATGCACTCTGGATGTTGTATGAATTTTTGATGATTATTTATCATAATCGTTGTATACATGTGATGTATGAAATCCATATAACTGAAATTATATGGTAATTGATTGAGTCTGATTCCAATTCAGAATTAGACGCTTTTTTAAAATAATATTCAGTATATAATCAAAATTAGATATTTTGAAAATATCACCATTTTAATATTACAGTGATAAGAAATATTCAAATTTGATTTAAAAATTGAAATGAAATTGAAATCATTTTAAAATGAATCTAAAACGAATTTATTAAGGAATATTCAAATTTGATTTGAAAATTGAAATGAAATTGAAATTGTTTTAAAATGAATTTAAAATGAATTTATTAAGGAATATTCAAATTTGATTTGAAAATTGAAATGAAGTTGAAATCGTTTTGAAATGAATTTATAAACTAATTTATAAAATACAATTTAAATAGAAATCGATGAAATATATATAATATATATATTAAATGGCCTGAATAGAACGCGTCATGCCACGACTGTTCGCGAATTTCGACCATTGAATTCGAATTGACATTACGGAAGATCCGATCGCGGGTGTAACAACCCAGATTCCGACAGACCATTTTTTTTCTTCAAAAACCCAATCTATCGAAACCCGAGTTGGGCACTCTAGTATCCTGCAGAAAAAGACAGAGATAAAGAAAACATGTCAGAATTCGTAAGCATCTTACAGCGGAAGGAATTCAAAGTATAATATGCTTTAAATATAGCCTTACCTTATAGAACATACTGCCTGACCAGTATCCCATCTCTGTCATGAACCTAACCTGGAAGTATGTAATGAGGAGGGGGTCAGAACATAAGTTCTGTGTGAGTGGACTTAGAATAAACTTCAGTATAATCCTACATATACAGTTCAGTTATATTTTCTTGCTTATTAGGTTATTCGCGATATTATCTCTCTAGGCTATACTCATGTCCCACTAGTAGATTAACCTAATACAACGTTTATGTAGATACCCCCAACTCGTATAATCCTTTCCATGTATATATACAGTCCCTTGTCGTATGTCGTACGGGCTTCAGCATGTAAATCTATACTACTTTAGTGTAGTGCAACTATTCTCAAAATCGTTTGGACTACCACTCTTGATCTTGCTAGATTCCGTTTATTACCTAGATCTAATCTAGGGTTTTCAATCCAGCGCTTCCTAGATTCAACCAGGGTTTATGCTACCCAGGGCCACTTGGGTTTATGCTACCTATTGAACGCTTTCTAGATCCGACCAGGTTTTATGCTACCTAGGGCCACTAGGGTTTGTGATACCTATCAAACAATGCCCCCTAGTCTAGGACACACTACCCAGAGCGATATATGTTCCTAGACATTACGTCCCAATCGTGTCGTTAAACGTGCTAGATATCCAGTTTCACATGTCCTCTATATGTGCGGCCCGAGTCCCATGGCAGGGCTAATCAAGGAACACGGAACTCGGTCGGGAGCTTTATGTTATCTGCCGATGCAGATTCTAAGGTCTGTTTTATCTGTATGTGGCTATGGTCCCACTTGACCCCTCCCTCAACTAATGAAAGGCACCCAAGAAAATCAAGAATGAGAACAATATGCAGGCACTCTATGCCCCCACAAACCTATTGGCCACCCTCACCCATAATTAGATAGCAAAGTATATGGTCTTTTGGAGTTCTCCGCCTTTCCGCTTGCGTATCACGATTGACTCAAGATGGTAGGTAGACGACGACGTGCTATCATAGGGCTAAACAAGTTATCGCCGCCTCACGCTGACCCATCCTAGTCTTTATATAGCTTATATTGCAACCAAGGCATAACCATGGCCCTTCTAACGCATACCTTAACCTCTGTGAGCCCAGGAGGATCATCTGCAACCTCACAGAGGGATACCAAGAGTACCCTCACGTCCCCTCGAAGCCGCATGCTTTGTAACCCAGTTCGTTGGAGCCTTCTTCATGATCAGATGGACGTTCGCTCCTCCTCGTGTTCTATTTGGCTTCCTTGACTAAGGTTTACTACTTAGTTCTCTTAACTAAGGTTTACTACTTAGTTTCCTGAATCGTTAGCTTTCTTAACTAAGGTTCACTACTTAGTTTCCTGAATCGTTAGCTTTCTTAACTAAGGTTTACTACTTAGTCCTCTTAACTAAGGTTTACTACTTAGTTCTCTTAATCGTTCGTTTTCCTAACTAAGGTTTACAACTTAGTCCTCTTAACTAAGGTTTATTACTTGGTTCTCTTAACCAAGGTTTGATACTTAGTTTCTGTTACTTAGTTTCTGTTACTTAGTTCTCTTTAACTAAGGTTTGTTACCTAGTTCCTTTTAACTAAGGTTTACCAATGAATTCAAGCATGACTTAAGTTCTCTTTATCAAATGATAGCATATGGGTGTTTTCCCACATTTTCAGCTTAGATTAACTTATTTCATGGTATAAGTCGTCCCACCCTTCGAGTCTTGTAATATAAGTCATATTCATTTCTTATCCCTAGGATAAGTTTATCTATTATTTAATCTTATCATTCCCTACTTTTCCTTGTTTTGATACTGTTATATTGGTTAAGTTTGCCCATGTGTCCAAGTTGACTTAACCCCCAATCACGTATTTAATTCAACCCACGTACCAAGCTAAATTGGTTAAGTGTTCTCTATCAGTTCATGTAGACTTAACTCACCCTTATATCTTGTCAAATTGGTTAAGTGTTATCTAGCGGTTTACGTTGACTTAACCCACCCATATATCATGTCAAATTGGTTAAGTATTGTTTAGTGTTTCATGTTGACTTAACCTTACCATACTAGCATGTGTCATTAGCATTAATTAATTATTAATGCCCAACCTCTCACATTAGACCTATTGTTGCGGTCACTGGATGTGCTGGTTGGTTCCGGGCAGGATTACACCACAACTCAATCTAACCTCGGGTTTCAAGCACGTTATGACTAACTTCTCACATTAGAACCTATTGTTTGCGGTCACTGGATGTGCCGGGCGGTTCTGGGCAGGATTACACCGCAAACTCATTCTAACCTCGAGTTAGCCATGTTTTATGTTTAGCCAATTAACAATTCATGTCTATTCTAGGTGTCATAGGCCAATTATAAATTTACAAGCATCTTCATCTTCATTCTAGATATCAAATGTCAATTACGAATTCACAAGCATGTTCATGTTCAAGTTATGTCACTATTGTCGATTTCATGTTATGTGTCGAGTTCCATAATTACATAAAAACATGGTTTTTCCAACATATTCCATTTTTAATTATGTTTCTAGGATCTTAACGGCATATCCAATTTTCAAGTCTCAAATTCAAGCTTTACCCAAAAACCCCAATTTATGTTCATGCTTATAATCCCGTTAATAGGCTATACCTATTATTCCAGTTTCCCATACATGTGTTCCTAACAGGTTGCTATCATTCCTCATATGCTGGTTAAGCTTATTCATATGTCAAGTGCTACTTAACCCATTTCTACTTTGCTTACACAACCATTGGTGTAATAATCTTTTTACCCAAATTGCCTAATTCATCGATTAAATCTCAAGCTCTTCCCAAATAACAATAATTTACGCGTTGTTGGCCTTGGCTCGAAGGTAGCCAAAGTTCCAAAAATAAAAAGGAAGAATAGGGAAGAGGAATATATTAAGCATACAAAGATTATTTTAAATTGCAACATGAATTTTAACTGAGGAATGACGAACGATAATAATACTATTGTGCATGAAGTGTATTGTAATCCCACTCACTGATTTAAGAACGGATCTTGAATTCTGGGATCTGATTTCTGAAAATGAAAAGCTATCCCTTGACGTAGATTATCGATCCTCTAATTTAGATTTGATTCTTAGAAAATAGTTGTTGAAGTCGTTGAATAAGCCTTTGATTCTATACTTGAATTCTAATGAAGAACTTGAGCAGCATAACCCCATCTTTGATTTATTTTGATATGAATTAGGGAAGAGTATAGGCATAATGAAGTTTTGTAGAGAAAACTGTAGCCTTAGGGGTGTTTATATATGTGCTCAAGACCTTATCGTATACGCAACGCAGAGTCAGCATTGAACCCAGTTAAGAAAATAGTCCAGCTTCGCAGATTAATCTAGCCAAATCTTATCGTACATGCAGCGCTGAGTCAGCATTGGGTCCCCCAAGATGTTTTGGCGTAGAAATTCGAATTTCGAATGTTTGAATTGTTTTGGCGTAGAAATTTGATTTTTGAACTTTTGAATTTATGGAATTTATTTAACTGTTTTATTCACATGAAATATTTTTACATGTGTACAATTACTCTACCGACCATTTTACGCGTATATATATACGTACAATTTTCGTTTTATTTTCAAAATTCAAACGATGTTCGACCGTTATTTGATTCTTTCCATATTTCATTGATTGTAGCCTTATCTTGAATTTTATCTTTTGTATACATATATTTATGCATATATATATATTCTCATATATATACATATATTTTCTTTATTTCCTTATATGTACGTTCTTATCCTTTCAAATTTTGAATTTGTATACGTACATATATTTGCATGTTCAGTTGGTCCTCTCTAAAACAAAGATAAAAATTATGCCATCGCCGGGGTTCGAACCCCCGACCTCCATGTTACAAATACATTGTCTTAACCAACTGAGCTATGAAGTCTTTTGTTAATAAGTCTTAGAACAATGATAATTATTGTTCACTCCTTACTTCTCTTTTTCATGTTAGTTACAATAATTAAATTAAACCATTGCATGAATCTTTTTCTTTTAATGTTAATGCATTATGTTTGCAAATCAGTGCATGCAAAATATTTACATTGCATGCAACCAATCCTTTCTTTCTTTTAATGCATGAATTACATTTTTTTCAGTGCATATATTTATTACATGCAATCCTTATTTTATTCTTTATTTTATATTTTAATTTGTTTGTATATATATATATACATATATATATATATACATATATATATATACATATATATATATATATATATATATATTTCTCTTGTGCGTATACAAACTTCTAAGCTTAATAACTTCTTCATATGATGTCCGTTTTACACAAATCAGGTGTCTATCTTGACCAGAATTCCGAGACGGACATAATGGTGATGTCCTTTTTACTTAATTCCTGATATTTAAAATAATTATTTTTATTTTATCATCTCTCCGATTACACACATTGTTATCGCATTAATTTCCTTACTCTTCAATGTATGAATTAATTTTTCATTATACATCACCATATCTATGCATATATACATATTTGTACATTTTTAATTATATTAAAAATGTGGGGTGTTACATTCTCCCACCCTTATCGAATTTCGTCCCCGAAATTCGACAAGAGTAAAATAGATAATCCCTCGCAATATCCATCCATCCAGTGTGCATCCAATTGTTGCAAACATTGTGCACATGTGCAAAGTGAGATACATCATAGTAAAGTATGTATGCCTAATTTGGATCCACCTATATGTATGCAAATTTTAAAAACCCTTTCAAAACATGATGCTCACATCCTAAATATACTAGCAGTTCTATATGAATGCAATATTCTTGAAAAATCAAAATATTTTTCATCCAAATTCTCCCATACTCTTATAGAATAAGAGCATGGTTCACCCAATTATCGCATCCAAAACCCTACCAACCATCATTAAATTCGAAATTAAGAAAAATCTAATTTTCTAAATTCGATTTCTTATGTTACAAAAAGATATAAAACAGAAGGATTTACATTTTCCGCTGTACCTTTTATAATTGCACTCGGATTTTTATATAACTATTCTATAAAAACTACCTACTTTCCTATCCAAGCACAACCACATAAGTAAACTTTCCTTTCTCTTTCATCTTATCTTGGAATAATTTCATATTTATTCATCTTTTTATTAAGTTTTCCATTTTCTTTTCCCATCACATTTGTTGCCTTACTGAATTTATTGTCTCTTGTTAGCTTAGGCTTTTCTCTTTCGTAGCTTATTTGACTTAACCCAATTACTTAAGTTTATTATTTCAAATAAGCTTTTTCTGTTGTCAACTCAAACAGCATCCTACACAGCTACTACTATGGGCCAAGAATCTTAGGACTTTGTCATCTCAGACAATTGCGAGTCCACACAACAAGATCTACCCATTTACTTGCCCTTTACTACTTAGTAGTCACTACTAATCCTTGCTGTGCATTACTAGCCTATACTTTTTCTCTCTTTCTCAAGCAACAAACCTAGGTTTCTCAATGCTTATGCATTCTACGGGAATTTTCCATTAATTTAATACTAGCTAATCCCTGATTGTAAATTGGCACGAGAGTAACTCCCTAAATATCAACCCCGAAGACCGAAATCAACATCAGATTGACACCCAGAGAATCACTCTACTCAACCAATCTCTTGTTGGTTCCAATTGTTTAATTCATAGCTTTAACTTTCTCTCGTCCTTTTCTAGGCACTAATCCTTACCTACTTCATTCTTTTTAAAACATGGTTTGGCCTCCTTTCTTTTCATTATATTTTTCTTTCAAAAATTAAAAGTGTTAAAACTTTGTTTTCTTCTCCAAAACTTGTTTTTGCCAAACCATAAAAACATGTTACAGAATAAAATGCAAAACATTTTTTTTCCAAATCACAACACTGGAGTAGATAAGGACAACTATCGGGCTTACATTGTTTCTAATTACAATGTTAATTTAACTACTCGCTATAAGGTGCAGACATCTATTCTATTCCTACAACTTGTTTTGTCCACCCAACAAAATTTCTTCGTAAATCAATAATCAAAATTTATTGTTAACAGAGTAGAATTTTCTTTTACAAAACACAACACTTTCTTTTCAATCCTTTCATATATTATAATATGAAAACTATCGAGCTATATATGCTCTATATTATGCACTTTTTAATGAGAGAGTTCTTTTAAAATAAGAAATCATTGTTTTACCAAAGTATACACCACTTTACTTTAAAAACCCAACATGCACTGAATATGTCCTTTACGTATTTTTCTTAAACATCAAAAATACTTTGAAGATTAAAACATGAAAAACACCACAAACTCTTTTACAAATTCAAGTTCTTAAAAGTTTATTATTGGGTTAGACTCAAAGTGGGTCTTTCAACTCAACTAGGCTTTCCTAGGCACTTTCCAAACCAATTCTCTCAACTATATATATTCCTAATCCATTTTCCACATTTTAACCTTTTTCTAACTTATAAGGTTTCACTTCTAAATCCACTACTCTGAAATAACAACATTTCAGTTTTAATTATTATGGGACACTTTCTTTCTCCAATACCAAAACATATTGTACACTTTCCAACCAAACCACCTAAGGGTCTTAAAATTTCTAGGTTCATTCCTTTAGTGTACAAAATAGCTATCCCAACTCTTTCCATTCCTAGTGGGCTACTTTATGGATTTAGTTTTACATATATAATATATTTATATTTTAGAAAATACAAATACGTTTACTCATTATCTCCCTAAGATCACTAAACCGAAGCTCTGATACCAGATGTAACAACCCGAATTCTGACAGACCGAATTTTTTTTTAGGGAGGGGGGGGGGGGGTCAGAACATAAGTTCTGTGTGAGTGGACTTAGAATAAACTTCTGTATAATCCTACATATACCGTTCAGTTATATTTTCTTGCTTATTAGGTTGTTCGCGATATTAGCTCTCTAGGATATACTCATATCCCACTAGTAGATTAACCTAATACAACGTATATGTAGATACCCCTAACTCGTATAATCCTTTCCATGTATATAAACAGTCCCTTGCCGTATGTCGTACGAGATTCATCATGTAAATCTATACTACATTATTGTAGTGCCACCATTCTCGAAATCGTTTGGACTTGTAATGGCGCGTTTTGTTAGCTGTCGAATAATTAATTTATTTAATTATTTATATATCGATTTGGCGATATCGATAACTTAAAGTAAAACGTTCGAACTTATAATTTATAATTATAATTAAAACGAACTTGAAATGGCGCTGCAGTTCGTTAATTGGCGATTCAAACTTCAACTGAATATACAGGGACCGTTTGAAGTTGGATTTCTGTGAAACAAGAAACGTGTGGAGCTGGTGGAGTATATCTTTCTAGTAGAAGAGAAAAATCAGGATTTCATCCTGTGGATTTTGGTGTATGTCCAAATCAAATTTCAGAAAAGTCGTTGTAGAATTCCTTTATAATTTGCGACGCTTTATTTACGTTATAAAAGGGTTTTTCAATATAACTAGATATCGGGTTTGAATTTAGACGAGATTCTTTTGGGAAGTAGTGATAAATAAATTTTTAGAATTTTATGGTAATTTTTATTTAATTAAATAAGCAACTTTTTATTTGGAGTATTTGGCACCCTGTAATCAACATTTCGAGGTTTCACAATATGAGTT
Organism: Allium sativum; assembly: GCA_030737875.1. Lineage (NCBI taxonomy): Eukaryota > Viridiplantae > Streptophyta > Magnoliopsida > Asparagales > Amaryllidaceae > Allium > Allium sativum. The sequence goes on from CM060910.1 coordinate 337,982,116, forward strand.
AATCTACCGGTATTATTACATTTCTGGGATCGTGACACCTCACTGAGCACGACTGTACTCTTATTTCTGTCTGTAGCAGTCAGACATGAATGATATCTTACATTACTAAAAGTTAAAACAAAGTATGTGATTCCTTAATGCTCCACGTGAAGATAAAACAAGGTATATGGTTCCTAAATGTTCCACGGCCCTTCTTTTCTACCCACCAGTTCTTTGTGTAATTTACTAAGCCACGTCCTCCATTGTTCTTAAACCCAAGCATCATCACATTTTAAATACAGCAAGCACCACCGCTTCTATGCTTTGAGCTTTCACGAAGAAACAAACTCAAGTCTGACATTTTAATGGCGACCAAAAATAGAAATTTAATCCCATTCTCCTTTGCAAAATCTCGAAACAAGATTCCGTGAATAAATTGAATTCCAAGGTTCATAGTAAGTTGCGGAAATATATCTATAAAAACGCAACAGTAAGGGAGTATACGGCTGTATGGGGTGGACGAGATCTTGAAGAGTGGCGGTATTTGTTTATAGAGTTTCATGGGGGAGCGGGCGTGAGCAACATCGTGGCATCGGTTTGGAGGTGTATTTATATTTGTTTGGAAGAAGAACCGTGAATTAGTGGCGGATTTAGTAGTGAACGTGGAAAGCCATTTGCATGCAAGAAATGGAGAGATCTAGCTGACGGTTTGAATTGTGGAGGTGGAGACGTGTTCGCATGGTTTAAAGTGGAGCATTTGTATACGTGAAGGGATGGCTTGGTCCGCATGCGGTGTACGGTGGAAAGTAGTTTTGTTGTACTGTGTACGTGAGTGTTTGGGTCATGAAGAACGGGTGGAGCAGCACGTTGGGAGGTTTGGAGCAACGCTGTGAAACGGACTGGGACTAGAACGCAAGGGTTCAGACTGGGTAATGAGAACTGTCAGTTGGTTACTAAGGAGGATATTTGCATTGTTGATTGGTGAAGCAGAGAAATGGGAGTGTTTCGGTGATGACGTCGGAGACTGGGAGTGCGATGGTGCGTGGGCTTGAGTTCTAAATATAAATAAAGAAAAGAAATCACAGAAGGAAGAACTGGAGAGAAACGGAAAGCACAGCAGTGGTCACCTTTTTACGGAAACATGGTACGGGGAGGGGAAGTTTTGGGAGCTGCTGTACTGCATGGACGTACGGGAGAAAGAGGAATTGCATAAAGGAGAGAACGTGGTGTGTCTCTGTAGCATGCATGAGCGTAGCGGGTCGGATTTCTTAAGTATGGGGGGGCGGGCCAGATTTGTTAGTGGGCTGAAGTAAGAAGGGTTTAGGCCCATCTTTAATTTGAATTCAAGTTTTGTTTTTAATTAAATATAGTGCATAACTTTGAAAATACGTAACTTTATCATAGTTTATCAGAATTTCAAACCGTAAGTTGCGCTGGGATCGTATGGACGGACACTACCAAATGGAACTGACTGGAAGTGGATTGGGGTTCGTTACAATTTATGGCGAAATAAATTGTCCGTCTAAATCAAAGACAGTTAATCGTTTTTAACGATAACAGTCCAATGTGAGTAAATCTCACTAACTCTGAACAGTTTAGAATTTCATGTTGTATTGTTAGAACTGTCAAAATTGTCTGTTTGACTGTGTGTTGATTGTTTGATTGAACTGCTAGTCAGTTAGTAAAATTTCCATATTGATTCTGTTTAACAGAATATATCATATGGAACTGAAAGTGATGTTATCTATATTGTCTAACATCTGTGGTGCAGGGAAACAGGTTAGAGGAATCCAACAGGATTCCTCAACAGTTATTTTACTGTGATTTTTATATTGTGATATATAATGTGATGTATATAATCTGTGTGATTATGTGTGGTGAGACGATATTTATCGTTGCTATATGGCGTGTTAAATACCATGAGAAATACCAGAATGTAGGAGAGGGGTTTTCAAAGTATATTTTGAAAATAGTTTATTTATATAAAATCAAGGGATTTTATATATATATATATATATATATATATGTATATATATAAGAAAAAGGATTCTGAATATAAAGGAATATAGTTGGTAAAAACAAATATAAAAGAATTATATTTGTAAATCAAATACAAGGGAATATATATATGTTAATCGAATATAAGGGGATATATTTGTTAATCAAAATATAAAGGAATTATATTAGTTAAAAGAAATATAAAGGATATTTATTTAAAGATTAAATAAATAGAATTTAACTAAAGGAGATATTTATTTGTTAAATAAATAGGAGTTAACCAAGTGAATTGGTCGAGTTAACCAAGTGAATTGGTCGAGTTAATCGAAGTGAATTTGTTAAGTTAAACTAAGTGAATCGGTTAGAGTAAATCAAAGTGAATTAGTTAAGTTAACTAAGTGGTTAATCGAAGTGAATTAGTTGAGTTAAACTAAGTGAATCGGCTAGAGTTAATCAACGTGAATTAGCTAAGTTAAACTAAGTGGATTAGTTCAGTTAATCGAGACGAGTTAACCAGTTAGGTTAAACCAGTTAGAGTTAACCAGTTAGAGGTGACCAGTTAGAGTTAACCAGTTAGAGTTGACCAGTTAGAGTTGACCAGTTAAAGTTGACCAGTTAGAGTTATCCAAGTGGAGTTAATCGAGTAGCATTGTCGAATATCACTTATTCGAAGAAGAGCTATCGAATATAGTTTATTCGAGTGGAGAAATCAAATGTTACTCATTTGAGAAGAGTTACCGAATATTATTTATTCGAAGAGTAGTTATCGAATATTGGTTATTCGAAGTTAGTTAATCCAAAGGAGTTATTCGAAGTTAGTTAATCCAAAGGAGTTATTCGAAGTTAGTTAATCCGAAGGAGTTAATCGAAGAGTTAATCCGAAGGAGTTAGTCGAAGAGTTAATCCAAAGGAGTTATTCGAAGTTAGTTAATCCAAAGGAGTTATTCGAAGTTAGTTAATCCGAAGGAGTTAATCGATGAGTTAATCCGAAGGAGTTAGTCGAAGAGTTAATCCAAAGGAGTTATTCGAAGTTAGTTAATCCAAAGGAGTTATTCGAAGTTAGTTAATCCGAAGGAGTTAGTCGAAGAGTTAATCCAAAGGAGTTATTCGAAGAGTTAATCCAAAGGAGTTAGACGAAGAGTTAATCGAATATAGTTATTCGAAAGAAAGTGTTAATCGAATATAGTTTATTCGAGTAAAGTTAAAAGAGTTAATCGAATATAATTTATTCGAGTAGAGTTAGAGAAGTTAAATCGAATTTAGTTATTCGAAAGGAGTTAATCAATTTGAGTTAAGTTAATCGATTTGAATTAAGTTGAATCGAAATGGAGTAAATCGATTAGAATTAAGTTAATCGAGTTAGAGTAAATCGAATATTGGTTATTCGAAGGTAAGTTATTCGAATTAGTTATTCGAAGGAGTTAATCAAATGAGTTGATCCAAAGGAGTTAGTCGAATATTAGTTATTCGAATAGAGTTAAAGGAGTTATCGATTTTAGTTTGATCGAAAGGAGTTATCGATTAGTAAATCGAAAGGAGATTTTCGAATATAGCATATTCGAAAGAAAGAGATCGTATATTGTTTATTCGAAAGAGAGAGATTTCGAATACGAGTTATTCGAAGAGAGATAATCGAATATAGGTTATTCGAGGGAGAGTTAATCGAATAGAGATTACTCGAAAGAGAGTTATACGTCGAATTCGATTATAGCAAATTCGGGAAAAGTACTATTTACTTTCCAGGGTTTAAATCAAGATTTAGTTATTGATTTAGAAATTTGGTGTCTGTTAAATTATTCGAGTTAGGAGATAAAGTTATAATTTAGGTTAGATATTGCAGAAGTAGGAATTATAACGTTATAGTTATAATCAAACGTTTTCATATAAGAAATAGATTCGTAACCTGAATCCGAGAATTTGCGTAAACAGATGATTGGAAAAAGTGAGTGATGAGCTTCATCTATTTCACAGTAAAGGACGTTGTTCAATTAAGGTCTGAGAGGTAATTATACCCCAACTTGATTGACTTCAGAATTGATAAAGGAATAGTTGTGGTTCGATCTAAAAGGTTGATTTGGAATAAAGTTAAGGAATAAGCGATAAATGGATTAAGCGAAACGATGTTTTATACAACGTTCATTGGAAATCCGTAAATGAGTTTTGGAAACGTTTTCCAAATATAGTCAGATATGTTTTCTAAACATAGAAAATGAAATGTTTTCATGATAAGAATTTAAGAAATAGAGTTAAGCAAATTCAGAAACTAACTGGAGAGGGTAAGTTGAACGGTTTTCTAAGTGACGATCTGATGTTGGTTTCGACCTTCCGGATTGATACTTAGAGAATTGTTCTTATACTAGTTACAGTTAGGGACTGATAGTTGCGAAATAATAGTGATGTGAAAATAAGCTATGGAAATGTTTTCCAATGATTAATAACATATATTTTCTAAATATATGAAATAAGGAAATATGAACATATGATGATTGATCGATCGAATTCCCATTTGGAAATAAGATCGTTGTTTGTACACCGACATGTTTTCATTTGATAGTTAAATCACAGACTATCAAAGTTTTGACCATATTTACGTTGTTAATATGGAGAGACCGGTTGGATTATTATCCAAAGAACCACTCTGTATTGGCATAAGCGTTGAGAGCAATATATGCCAAAGATAAATTGAAGACGGAGTAAAGTGCAAGGGCTGTTGTATAAGTCTTAGATAACAATGACTAAGATGGATATACTGAATAGTGCCTTCGGTTTGTCCAGTCCCAGGACAACGTATATGGAAGAAGGTCTGACAGAGTATATCCAATAGATCGCGTAAGTTGATCTGTTCAAACGTATTCACGTTTGGTGGCGGAGGAATTCGTTTCTCTTAGCTGTATACCCGTGTTATTTTTGAATAAGTCAATTTGTGATTTGGCGGGTATGACGATGTGGCATTCAAAGTGAATGGTGATCAGATGTTCTGAAGATAGACGTAGCTTCTAGCCTCACACCGGGAAGTAACAAAAGTTGGGCTAGGCAGCATGGCTAGTTGGGTCATCCCCAAGCAGGGTGTATTGTCACCGATCTAGGGAATATTCATATTTATACTTCTTTTTGATTCTGTATCTTCGGATGACGGTTTGATGGCCTACAACCGTGGTGGCAATATATTCGCGACACTCAAGCTAAATGAGTGAGCGGTCATGTGTGGCCGGGTTGCAAGACGTTCTTGTTGAACCCTGAGTGTATCACCTCTAGAGTACACTATTTAGAAGGTGCTCCCATACCTTGTTTGTTGGAATCCATTCTCCGATAAGCGCCCTGCGGTTTATGATTTTATACTATGTATGTAGAACGTGAGATGTAAGCGTTTCTGCTAGATTGATACCTATTTGTACTTAGACATTATTATAATATCACAATGATATTGCTTGTCAAAGTTGTTCAGATACTCATAAGGGAAAAACCCGTTCCGTATTCACGGCGTGGTCTTATGAGATATCCTATACCTGTTTTAAACTGTTTTACTCATACCAGTCCCATGACTGACCCGGAGTTTACTTTGGTGTTTTCCCTAAACTCTTGGGTGCCTAAATTTGTACGGGCAGTCAAGTAGTCGGGATTTACAGATATACTTGGAGAGCTTGGAGCAGGAGGCTGCAAGATTTTATAGCTATAGTTATTTCCGCTGTGTTGTAAGTGTGGTACTCTGATAAGTGCTATTGTATATATATAACTGTTTACTTCAAAGTTATGTTATATATTATATGTTATTCGTTCCGCTGTGAGATTCGTGTTACTCTGATGATTCTGATGTTCTTCTTCTTCTTCTATTCTATTAGCTCTATCTTTTCTTTCTCACCTTCTAAATTCTTTCACTAACGTCTCGGGATTTCCGACTCCCGAGGAGTCGGAAATTTCCAGCCGTTACAGTTGGTATCAGAGCTTAAGGTTAAGTGATTACCTTGGCTCTGTGGCATAACTCGATAGAGATGGGATTAGTAATATCCTAGATTGAGTTTGAGTGTATATATATACGAGTGCGTATTTGTTATTTAATATAAAGTGGTTTTATATTGTGGAGACTCATTGGTTGAGTGGCTTATGAATTTTGGTCGATCAGTTGATCCACTGTATCGATAAGGGTTACTAAACACCCGAATACGATGAACCGTCATGGTATGTTTTGAAAGAGGGTAAATGAAATAATTTTTCCCAAAATATATTTGTTTATGGAAGAAATATATATATATCTTGAAATTATTATAGTATATTGATTGTGTTGGTTGTTATTATAATCGAATAAGATTATAAAAGGGTGAAATGGTTATAAATGACCAATCAGAATTCATATGAATGTAATATATGAAATAGAAGTAAATCTGAAGTTAAATCAGATTTGGAATTAAAATAAGGAAATTTTAAGTTCCTGGGAAATTTGAAAATGTTTTTCAAATTTAAAACGATATAGTATTGAACTCACTTCGATAGCTGGAAAATAGATTCTGATGATGAATCTAGACATCATCAGTGTTCATTTTCGAGTTCTAAGTGACGGATTACTACCAAAGGTTTTGTTTTTGAATTGTTTTGAGAAAACAAGTTGTTTAGAAATTCAAAGGTTTTGAATTGGCATTATGATTTCAAATTGATTTGAAAAAAACCAGGAACTTAAGTTCTGGAATTAAAATTTAACTAATGAAGTTAAATAAAATGAGATGGTAAAAATAAATTGAAATTTAACTTGAACCGAGTTAAATAAAATTGAATTGGATTAGAGATAATCTAGAATGGAACCAAATTGATAAGTCAATAATTTGGAATTTGATATTAGAGTTCGAATGAAATTCGATTTTGATTTGAGGACATGAACTGATTAGAGATCAATTGGAATGGATAACATTGGTATATGTGGATTGATAACAGGTAAAAGTTATAAAGTTAAATGCCCGACAAAAAGGTACAAGTTTATATCATATATGAGTTTGGATTTTATGAGCCGAATTGGCAAGCCGCTTGGCTGTTTGATTTTCTTTTGGGTTGGAGAAGGCCTAGAGAGGCAAGGGGTGGTTTGACGTATTGAGCCGTACAAAGGAGGTTATGGCGAAATTTTTCGAAAATTTAAGGTTTTAGAAAATTTTCAGGATTTTTGAAAATTTAGTTAGTCGAAATAAATTAATATTTTAGTCGATATTAATTGGTTCAGTTGAAAACTGAAATTTAGAGGTAAACAAAAAAAAGGGATTTTTAAATCTAGTTAGTAGAGTTAGTAGCATTTTTCTAACTTAGCAATTTCGAGGAAGAAATTATTTTAAGGCGGGAAGTCTGTAATGGCGCGTTTTGTTAGTTGTCGAATAATTAATTTATTTAATTATTTATATATCGATTTGGCGATATCGATAACTTAAAGTAAAACGTTCGAACTTATAATTTATAATTATAATTAAAACGAACTTGAAATGGCGCTGCAGTTCGTTAATTGGCGATTCAAACTTCAACTGAATATACAGGGACCGTTTGAAGTCGGATTTCTGTGAAACAAGAAACGTGTGGAGCTGGTGGAGTATATCTTTCTAGTAGAAGAGAAAAATCAGGATTTCATCCTGTGGATTTTGGTGTATGTCCAAATCAAATTTCAGAAAAGTCGCTGTAGAATTCCTTTATAATTTGCGACGCTTTATTTACGTTATAAAAGGGTTTTTCAATATAACTAGATATCGGGTTTGAATTTAGACGAGATTCTTTTGGGAAGTAGTGATAAATAAATTTTTAGAATTTTATGGTAATTTTTATTTAATTAAATAAGCAACTTTTTATTTGGAGTATTTGGCACCCTGTAATCAACATTTCGAGGTTTCACAATATGAGTTAATCTACCGGTATTATTACATTTCTGGGATCGTGACACCTCACTGAGCACGACTGTACTCTTATTTCTGTCTGTAGCAGTCAGACATGAATGATATCTTACATTACTAAAAGTTAAAACAAAGTATGTGATTCCTTAATGCTCCACGTGAAGATAAAACAAGGTATATGGTTCCTAAATGTTCCACGGCCCTTCTTTTCTACCCACCAGTTCTTTGTGTAATTTACTAAGCCACGTCCTCCATTGTTCTTAAACCCAAGCATCATCACATTTTAAATACAGCAAGCACCACCGCTTCTATGCTTTGAGCTTTCACGAAGAAACAAACTCAAGTCTGACATTTTAATGGCGACCAAAAATAGAAATTTAATCCCATTCTCCTTTGCAAAATCTCGAAACAAGATTCCGTGAATAAATTGAATCCCAAGGTTCATAGTAAGTTGCGGAAATATATCTATAAAAACGCAACAGTAAGGGAGTATACGGCTGTATGGGGTGGACGAGATCTTGAAGAGTGGCGGTATTTGTTTATAGAGTTTCATGGGGGAGCGGGCGTGAGCAACATCGTGGCATCGGTTTGGAGGTGTATTTATATTTGTTTGGAAGAAGAACCGTAAATTAGAGGCGGATTTAGTAGTGAACGTGGAAAGCCATTTGCATGCAAGAAATGGAGAGATCTAGCTGACGGTTTGAATTGTGGAGGTGGAGACGTGTTCGCATGGTTTAAAGTGGAGCAGTTGTATACGTGAAGGGATGGCTTGGTCCGCATGCGGTGTACGGTGGAAAGTAGTTTTGTTGTACTGTGTACGTGAGTGTTCGGGTCATGAAGAACGGGTGGAGCAGCACGTTGGGAGGTTTGGAGCAACGCTATGAAACGGACTGGGACTAGAACGCAAGGGTTCAGACTGGGTAATGAGAACTGTCAGTTGGTTACTAAGGAGGATATTTGCATTGTTGATTGGTGAAGCAGAGAAATGGGAGTGTTTCGGTGATGACGTCGGAGACTGGGAGTGCGATGGTGCGTGGGCTTGAGTTCTAAATATAAATAAAGAAAAGAAATCACAGAAGGAAGAACTGGAGAGAAACGGAAAGCACAGCAGTGGTCACCTTTTAACGGAAACATGGTACGGGGAGGGGAAGTTTTGGGAGCTGCTGTACTGCATGGACGTACGGGAGAAAGAGGAATTGCATAAAGGAGAGAACGTGGTGTGTCTCTGTAGCATGCATGAGCGTAGCGGGTCGGATTTCTTAAGTATGGGGGGGCGGGCCAGATTTGTTAGTGGGCTGAAGTAAGAAGGGTTTAGGCCCATCTTTAATTTGAATTCAAGTTTTGTTTTTAATTAAATATAGTGCATAACTTTGAAAATACGTAACTTTATCATAGTTTATCAGAATTTCAAACCGTAAGTTGCGCTGGGATCGTATGGACGGACACTACCAAATGGAACTGACTGGAAGTGGATTGGGGTTCGTTACAATTTATGGCGAAATAAATTGTCCGTCTAAATCAAAGACAGTTAATCGTTTTTAACGATAACAGTCCAATGTGAGTAAATCACACTAACTCTGAACAGTTTAGAATTTCATGTTGTATTGTTAGAACTGTCAAAATTGTCTGTTTGACTGTGTGTTGATTGTTTGATTGAACTGCTAGTCAGTTAGTAAAATTTCCATATTGATTCTGTTTAACAGAATATATCATATGGAACTGAAAGTGATGTTATCTATATTGTCTAACATCTGTGGTGCAGGGAAACAGGTTGGAGGAATCCAACAGGATTCCTCAACAGTTATTTTACTGTGATTTTTATATTGTGATATATAATGTGATGTATATAATCTGTGTGATTATGTGTGGTGAGACAATATTTATCTTTGTTATATGGCGTGTTAAATACCATGAGAAATACCAGAATGTAGGAGAGGGGTTTTCAAAGTATATTTTGAAAATAGTTTATTTATATAAAATCAAGGGATTTTATATATATATATGTATATATATAAGAAAAAGGATTCTGAATATAAAGGAATATAGTTGGTAAAAACAAATATAAAAGAATTATATTTGTAAATCAAATACAAGGGAATATATATATGTTAATCGAATATAAGGGGATATATTTGTTAATCAAAATATAAAGGAATTATATTAGTTAAAAGAAATATAAAGGATATTTATTTAAAGATTAAATAAATAGAATTTAACTAAAGTAGATATTTATTTGTTAAATAAATAGGAGTTAACCAAGTGAATTGGTCGAGTTAACCAAGTGAATTGGTCGAGTTAATCGAAGTGAATTTGTTAAGTTAAACTAAGTGAATCGGTTAGAGTAAATCAAAGTGAATTAGTTAAGTTAACTAAGTGGTTAATCGAAGTGAATTAGTTGAGTTAAACTAAGTGAATCGGCTAGAGTTAATCAACGTGAATTAGCTAAGTTAAACTAAGTGGATTAGTTCAGTTAATCGAGACGAGTTAACCAGTTAGGTTAAACCAGTTAGAGTTAACCAGTTAGAGGTGACCAGTTAGAGTTAACCAGTTAGAGTTGACCAGTTAGAGTTGACCAGTTAAAGTTGACCAGTTAGAGTTATCCAAGTGGAGTTAATCGAGTAGCGTTGTCGAATATCACTTATTCGAAGAAGAGCTATCGAATATAGTTTATTCGAGTGGAGAAATCAAATGTTACTCATTTGAGAAGAGTTACCGAATATTATTTATTCGAAGAGTAGTTATCGAATATTGGTTATTCGAAGTTAGTTAATCCAAAGGAGTTATTCGAAGTTAGTTAATCCAAAGGAGTTATTCGAAGTTAGTTAATCCGAAGGAGTTAATCGAAGAGTTAATCCGAAGGAGTTAGTCGAAGAGTTAATCCAAAGGAGTTATTCGAAGTTAGTTAATCCAAAGGAGTTATTCGAAGTTAGTTAATCCGAAGGAGTTAATCGATGAGTTAATCCGAAGGAGTTAGTCGAAGAGTTAATCCAAAGGAGTTATTCGAAGTTAGTTAATCCAAAGGAGTTATTCGAAGTTAGTTAATCCGAAGGAGTTAGTCGAAGAGTTAATCCAAAGGAGTTATTCGAAGAGTTAATCCAAAGGAGTTAGACGAAGAGTTAATCGAATATATTTATTCGAAAGAAAGTGTTAATCGAATATAGTTTATTCGAGTAAAGTTAAAAGAGTTAATCGAATATAATTTATTCGAGTAGAGTTAGAGAAGTTAAATCGAATTTAGTTATTCGAAAGGAGTTAATCAATTTGAGTTAAGTTAATCGATTTGAATTAAGTTGAATCGAAATGGAGTAAATCGATTAGAATTAAGTTAATCGAGTTAGAGTAAATCGAATATTGGTTATTCGAAGGTAAGTTATTCAAATTAGTTATTCGAAGGAGTTAATCAAATGAGTTGATCCAAAGGAGTTAGTCGAATATTAGTTATTCGAATAGAGTTAAAGGAGTTATCGATTTTAGTTTGATCGAAAGGAGTTATCGATTAGTAAATCGAAAGGAGATTTTCGAATATAGCATATTCGAAAGAAAGAGATCGTATATTGTTTATTCGAAAGAGAGAGATTTCGAATATGAGTTATTCGAGGAGAGATAATCGAATATAGGTTATTCGAGGGAGAGTTAATCGAATAGAGATTACTCGAAAGAGAGTTATACGTCGAATTCGATTATAGCAAATTCGGGAAAAGTACTATTTACTTTCCAGGGTTTAAATCAAGATTTAGTTATTGATTTAGAAATTAGGTGTCTGTTAAATTATTCGAGTTAGGAGATAAAGTTATAATTTAGGTTAGATATTGCAGAAGTAGGAATTATAACGTTATAGTTATAATCAAACGTTTTCATATAAGAAGTAGATTCGTAACCTGAATCCGAGAATTTGCGTAAACAGATGATTGGAAAAAGTGAGTGATGAGCTTCATCTATTTCACAGTAAAGGACGTTGTTCAATTAAGGTCTGAGAGGTAATTATACCCCAACTTGATTGACTTCAGAATTGACAAAGGAATAGTTGTGGTTCGATCTAAAAGGTTGATTTGGAATAAAGTTAAGGAATAAGCGATAAATGGATTAAGCGAAACGATGTTTTATACAACGTTCATTGGAAATCCGTAAATGAGTTTTGGAAACGTTTTCCAAATATAGTCAGATATGTTTTATAAACATAGAAAATGAAATGTTTTCATGATAAGAATTTAAGAAATAGAGTTAAGCAAATTCAGAAACTAACTGGAGAGGGTAAGTTGAACGGTTTTCTAAGTGACGATCTGATGTTGGTTTCGACCTTCCGGATTGATACTTAGAGAATTGTTCTTATACTAGTTACAGTTAGGGACTGATAGTTGCGAAATAATAGTGATGTGAAAATAAGCTATGGAAATGTTTTCCAATGATTAATAACATATATTTTCTAAATATATGAAATAAGGAAATATGAACATATGATGATTGATCGATCGAATTCCCATTTGGAAATAAGATCGTTGTTTGTACACCGACATGTTTTCATTTGATAGTTAAATCACAGACTATCAAAGTTTTGACCATATTTACGTTGTTAATATGGAGAGACCGGTTGGATTATTATCCAAAGAACCACTCTGTATTGGCATAAGCGTTGAGAGCAATATATGCCAAAGATAAATTGAAGACGGAGTAAAGTGCAAGGGCTGTTGTATAAGTCTTAGATAACAATGACTAAGATGGATATGCTGAATAGTGCCTTCGGTTTGTCCAGTCCCAGGACAACGTATATGGAAGAAGGTCTGACAGAGTATATCCAATAGATCGCGTAAGTTGATCTGTTCAAACGTATTCATGTTTGGTGGCGGAGGAATTCGTTTCTCTTAGCTGTATACCCGTGTTATTTTTGAATAAGTCAATTTGTGATTTGGCGGGTATGACGATGTGGCATTCAAAGTGAATGGTGATCAGATGTTCTGAAGATAGACGTAGCTTCTAGCCTCACACCGGGAAGTAACAAAAGTTGGGCTAGGCAGCATGGCTAGTTGGGTCATCCCCAAGCAGGGTGTATTGTCACCGATCTAGGGAATATTCATATTTATACTTCTTTTTGATTCTGTATCTTCGGATGACGGTTTGATGGCCTACAACCGTGGTGGCAATATATTCGCGACACTCAAGCTAAATGAGTGAGCGGTCATGTGTGGCCGGGTTGCAAGACGTTCTTGTTGAACCCTGAGTGTATCACCTCTAGAGTACACTATTTAGAAGGTGCTCCCATACCTTATTTGTTGGAATCCATTCTCCGATAAGCGCCCTACGGTTTATGATTTTATACTATGTATGTAGAACGTGAGATGCAAGCGTTTCTGCTAGATTGATACCTATTTGTACTTAGACATTATTATAATATCACAATGATATTGCTTGTCAAAGTTGTTCAGATACTCATAAGGGAAAAACCCGTTCCGTATTCACGGCGTGGTCTTATGAGATATCCTATACCTGTTTTAAACTGTTTTACTCATACCAGTCCCATGACTGACCCGGAGTTTACTTTGTTGTTTTCCCTAAACTCTTGGGTGCCTAAATTTGTACGGGCAGTCAAGTAGTCGGGATTTACAGATATACTTGGAGAGCTTGGACCAGGAGGCTGCAAGATTTTATAGCTATAGTTATTTCCGCTGTGTTGTAAGTGTGGTACTCTGATAAGTGCTATTGTATATATATAACTGTTTACTTCAAAGTTATGTTATATATTATATGTTATTCGTTCCGCTGTGAGATTCGTGTTACTCTGATGATTCTGATGTTCTTCTTCTTCTTCTATTCTATTAGTTCTATCTTTTCTTTCTCACCTTCTAAATTCTTTCACTAACGTCTCGGGATTTCCGACTCCCGAGGAGTCGGAAATTTCCAGCCGACTACCACTCTTGATCTTGCTAGATTCCGTTTATTACCTAGATCTAATCTAGGGATTTCTATCCAGCGCTTCCTAGATTCAACCATGGTTTACGATACCCAGGGCCACTAGGGTTTATGCTACCTATAGAACGCTTTCTAGATCCGACCAGGGTTTATGCTACCTAGGGCCACTAACGTTTATGCTACCTATCAAACAATGCCCCCTAGTCTAGGACACACTACCTAGAGCGATATATGTTCCTAAACTTTACGTCCCAATCGTGTCGTTAAACGTGCTAGATATCTAGTTGCACATGTCCTCAATATGTGTGGCCCGAGTCCCGTTGTAGGGCTAATCAAGAAACACGGAACTCGGTCGGGAGCTTTAAGTTATTTGCCGATGCAGATGCTAAGGTATGATTTATCTGTATGTGGATATAGTCCCACTGGACCCCTCCCTCAACTAATGAAAGGCACCCAAGAAAATCAAGAATGAGAACTATAGGCAGGCCTCTATGCCCCCACAAACCTATTGGCCACCCTCACCCATAACTAGATAGCAAAGTATACGGTCTTTTGGAGTTCTCTTCCTTTCCGCTTGCATATCACGATTGACTCAAGATGGTAGGTAGACGACGACGTGCTATCACAGGGCTAAACAAGATATCACCACCTCACGCTAACCCATCCTAGTCTTTAGTTTGCTTATATTGCAACCAAGGCATACCTTTGGCTCTTCTAATGCAGACCTTAACCTCTGTGAGCCCAGGAGGATCATCTGCAACCTCACAGAGGGATACCAAGAGTACCCTCACGTCCCCTCGAAGCCGCATGCTTCGTAATCCAGTTCGTTGGAGCCTTCTTCATGATCAGATGGACGTTCACTCCTCCTCGTGTTCTACTTGGCTTTCTTGACTAAGGTTTACTACTTAGTTCTCTTAACTAAGATTTACTACTTAGTTTCCTGAATCGTTAGCTTTCTTAACTAAGGTTCACTACTTAGTTTCCTGAATCGTCAGCATTCTTAACTAAGGTTTACTACTTAGTCCTCTTAACTAAGGTTTACTACTTAGTTCTCTTAATCGTTCGTTTTCTTAACTAAGGTTTACAACTTAGTCCTCTTAACTAAGGTTTATTACTTGGTTCTCTTAACCAAGGTTTGATACTTAGTTTTTGTTACTTAGTTCTCTTTAACTAAGGTTTGTTACTTAGTTCCTTTTAACTAAGGTTTACCAATGAATTCAAGCATGACTTAAGTTCTCTTTATCCAATGATAGCGTATGGGTGGTTTCCCACATTTTCAGCTTAGATTAACTTATTTCATGGTATAAGTCGTCCCATCCTTCGAGTCTTGTATTATAAGTCATATTCATTTCTTATCCCTAGTATAAGTTTATCTATTATTTAATCTTATCATTCCCCACTTTTCCTTGTTTTGATTCTGTTATATTGGTTAAGTTTGCCCATGTGTCCAAGTTGACTTAACCCCCAATCACGTATTTAATTCAACCCACGTACCATGCTAAATTGGTTAAGTGTTCTCTATAAGTTCATGTTGACTTAACCCACCTATATATCATGTCAAATTGGTTAAGTGTTATCTAGCGGTTCACGTTGACTTAACCCACCCATATATCATGTCAAATTGGTTAAGTGTTGTTTAGTGTTTCATGTTGACTTAACCTTACCATACTAGCATGTGTCATTAGCATTAATTAATTATTAATGCCCAACCTCGCACATTAGACCTATTGTTGCGGTCACTGGATGTGCCAGTTGGTTCTAGGTAGGATTACACCACAACTCAATCTAACCTCGGGTTTCAAGCATGTTATGACTAACTTCTCACATTAGAACCTATTGTTTGCGGTTACTAGACGTGCCGGGCGGTTCCGGGCAGGATTACACCGCAAACTCATTCTAACCTCGAGTTAGCTATGTTTCATGTTTAGCCAATTAACAATTCATGTCTATTCTAGGTGTCACAGGCCAATTATAAATTTACAAGCATGTTCATGTTCATTCTAGATATCAAATGTCAATTACAAATTCACAAGCATGTTCATGTTCATGTTCATGTTATGCCACTATTGTCAATTTCATGTTATGTGTCGAGTTCCATAATTACATAAAAACATGGTTTGTCCAACATATTCCATTTTTAATTATGTTTCTAGGATCTTAACGGCATATCCAATTTTCAAGTCCCAAATTCATGCTTTACCCAAAAACCCCAATTTATGTTCATGCTTATAATCCTGTTAATAGGCTATACCTATTATTCCAGTTTCCCATACATGTGTTCCTAACAGGTTGCTATCATTCCTTATATGTTGGTTAAGCTTATTCATATGTCAAGTGCTACATAACATATTTCTACTTTGCTTACACAACCACTCGTGTAATAATCTTTTTACCCGAATTTCCTAATTCATCGATTAAATCTCAAGCTCTTCCCAAATAACAATAATTTTTGCGCTGTTGACCTTGGCTCGAAGGTAGCCAAAGTTCCAAAAATCAAAAGGAAGAATAGGGAAGAGGAATAGATTAAGCATACAAAGATTATTTTAAATTGCAACATGAATTTTAACTGAGGAATGAAGAACGTTAATAATACTATTATGCATGAAGTGTATTGTAATCCCACTCACTGATTTAAGAACGGATCTTGAATTCTGGGATCTGACTTCTGAAACTGAAAAGCTATCCCTTGACGTAGATTATCGATCCTCTAATTTAGATTTGATTCTTAGAAAATAGTTGTTGAAGTCATTGAATTAGTCTTTGATTCTCTACTTGAATTCTAATGAAGAATTTGAGTAGCATAACCCCGTCTTTGATTTATTTTGATATGAATTAGGGAAGAGTATAGGCATAATGAAGATGTGTAGAGAAAACTGTAGCCTTAGGGGTGTTTATATAGGTGCTCAAGACCTTATCATACACGCAGCGCTGAGTCAGCATTGAACCAAGTTAAGAAAATAGTCTAGGTTCGCAGATGAATCTAGCCAAATCTTATCGTACACGCAGCGCTGAGTCAGCATTAGGTCCCTCAAGTTGTTTTGGCGTAGAAATTCGAATTTCGAATGTTTGAATTGTTTTAGCATAGAAATTTGATTTTTGAACTTTTGAATTTCTGGAATTTATTTAACTGTTTTATTCACATGAAATATTCTTATATGTATACAATTACTCTACCGACCATTTTACGCGTATATATATACGTACAATTTTCGTTTTATTTTCGAAATTCAAACGATGTTGCACTGTTATTTGATTCTTGTTATATTTGATTGAATGTAGCCATATCTTGAATTTTATCTTTTGTATACATATATTTATGCATATATATATATATATTCTCATATATATACATATATTTCCTTATATGTACGTTCGAACCCCTGACCTCCATGTTACAAATTCAATGTCTTAACCAACTGAGCTATGAAGTCTTTTGTTAATAAGTCTTAGAACAATGATAATTATTGTTCTCTCCTTACTTCTCTTTTTCATGTTAGTTACAATAATTAAATTAAACCATTGCATGAATCTTTTTCTTTTAATGTTAATGCATTATGTTTGCAAATCAGTGCATGCAACATATTTACATTGCATGCAACCAATCATTTCTTTCTTTTAATGCATGCATTTCATTTTTTTTCAGTGTATGTATTTATTACATGCAATCCTTATTTTATTCTTTATTTTATATTTTAATTTGTTTGTATATACATATACATATATATATATATATATATATATATATATTCTCTTGTGCGTATACAAACTTCTAGGCTTAATAACTTCTTCATATGATGTCCATTTCACGCAAATCAGGTGTCTATCTCTACCAGAATTCTAAGACGGACGCAATGGTGATGTCCTTTTTACTTAATCCTGATATTTAAATTAATTATTTTTATTTTCTCATCTCTTCGATTACACACATTGTTATCGCATTAATTTCCTTACTCTTCAATGTATGAATTAATTTTTCATTATAGATCACATTATTGACCTATATATATGCATATATTCATATTTGTACATTTTTAATTATATTAAAAATGTGGGGTGTTACAGCCGGATTCTCCTAAAACGGAACCATTGGGTTCGTATCGAAAAGAGCTTTTTGACGAACATAAGTGATTTGAAATCAAACGGTTGGATTTGGAATTATGTACAGATCAAATTTGGAAAAGGTCGTTGTAAGTGCAGTTCGATGACCGTTTATGGAAACCGACTAAAAGGGCCTTGATAAAATTATTAAAAATATTAATAATTTGTGTAAAATCATAATAAATGATTTGGAAAGAATTTGGATAAAAAATCCATGTTTCTAAAGATAAAAATATATATATTTATCAAAATGAACTAGTTATTAACTAGTATAACAATCCAATATTTTTAAAGAAATAAATTGGATTTGAAATGGTTTTGAAAATAACCAGAATTTTCCAATGAATAAATTGGAATGGAAATAATCTTCGGAATATTTCGATATTGGATTCCGTGGTTATATGGATATTGTTCTGGGAATTTGGAAGATACATATATCGTTATCCCCAATACGATATTCGTTAGTTTCAGAATTTGATATTGAATATAAGCCGATATAATTTCTATTTAGAGCCTTGTATTTAACATTAAATTGGATTTTGGGTTTGTCGCGAATGATGTCTTAAATAACACTGTTCTTAAACCCAGTTAAGAAAAGAATAAATCTTTTAATTAAGGTTTAGTGAAGTTTTCCAATTAATTGATACTTAATTGGAATTGAATAAATGGATTGGATTTTGGGTTTGTCATGAATGGTGTCTTCAATAACACTGTTCTTAAACCTCATGTGAAAAGAATAAATATTTTAATTAAGATTATTAGAGTTTCCAATTCTATTTGGTAATTGGAATAGAAAGGAATGTGGTTTCGGGTTTATTGTGAACTGTGTTTTAAATGACATTGGTTCTTTAGCCCAGTTAAAGGCACGATTGATTTCCAAAGTTAAAAAATAATGATGGTTGGAAGATTAAAACTAAGTGGAGTTTTAATGAATCTTTAATTAGATTAAAATGTGAATGTGATAATCCAAATTATCAAATTTGGGAAATGATCGAGAATGGAGTACCAAAAGTTTTACTCCAAGCGATAATCAAATCTTTAATTAGATTTGGACAAGAAATGGTAACTAAATTTACTGATAAAACCGTGGTGTTAGATATGGAGTGTTACCAGTTTTGCTCCATGGGATGAATAGGTTGGGATTGGGAAATAAAAATAAATGATTACTTTGGTAAGGTTTGCTAATCCCGACTAGTTTGGAAAACCTTAATTTGGTTTAAATTGTGAATAGAATATTTGAATAAAAGAATTTTCTTGATTGGAATAAGGCGTATGTTGTGTTTTTATAGCACGTGTTTATGAAATACGCCAGTTATTCGAAAAGACCGGGTTGATCCCATTCTGAGTAATTGATATGACAATAAGTCGACGATGAAGACGGTGATTGAAGACCGGAGATCTTCACATCGTTTGGATGATTACCGATGTCTTGATTGGGCCGTACACCCAAGACAAGGTAATAAGTGGTGATCGTCCACACGTACTTGGAGATCGAGCGGATATGCGAGGAACTCTCTCCTGTATTGGACATATGGGATGAGGAAAAAGGTGCCCCCAGTTTCGTTCAGACCTGTGATGACCACAAACTTACGTTGTACGAAAGCGAGGATAATCTTTGGAATATAACATAATTACAACAATAGAAGATCTTAGATAACATCATAACACATAAATCATTGCATTGGAAATAAAAATGTCATCAACATCACAACATCAAAACATCAGAGTGGCACAGTTACAGGATGCAACTTAGCAAATAGAAATAAGTCTAAAACTCCATCAAGTACATCATAAATAAAGGATGTCTAAACGTCTCAAAATAGAAATAAAAAGATAAAAATGTTCTTCGTCTTCCTTTCATCAACATACTTCAATCCAGCATATGTCCAAATAACCTAAACCTATCACTTGGCTAACCATGTGAAAAGTGGGCACCCGAGTCTGCAAAGTGAAACAAACTACGAGTCAGTCGTGGGACTGGTATGAGAAATCTTTCCTAACTTATCTAACAATATGCCTAATCACAGGACCACGCTGCTAATGCGGAACTGGTTTACTCCATTGGATTCCCAGTGCATAATTTAAATAAATTTTATTCAAAACTACACAATGCTTTTCAGAAAAATGAAATCATTATAAGACTCAAGTCCCATCACACAATGCAATGAAAAACGGAGGATAGAGTTTTACCTTATAATGATCAAACATGCTTGATCCGTAGAAAATAATATTTTAATATTATTATTAGTGTCTAATCAGTTTTAAAATACTTCAAAGTAAATGTATCAATCCTAGACGACATAATACCCCATCCTACTATGTCGCTATATATAGGTTTACAATCAAAACTGTAATGTCCTATTAGAAATTGGTTTCCATCGTGAGTCAAGGCTAGGGACGATCTCCTTATCGATTCGAGACACTCTAGCAAATTTCTCAGGATCACACCAAAGGGAAACCCTTAGATCCTGCAGGGCCGGTCCACAAATACTTTAGTGGATTGGCAATTCCTGAACACACGTTTCCCGGTCCTATTGAACCTATAATTTGGTCACTATCGACCAATAAATCCAGGGTACTTCATAATCCATCAACCACATAAGTAAAATGTAAGGGCTTGCAAAACCCTGATACCACTTCTAGCTAGAAAGAAATGTGTGCACTCCCTGCGTTCCCTTGTCCCGTTTCTGACTCTTACCGGGGTGTGAGGCTCACGAGGTAACGCTATACACAAAGCTATGCCGAAATAGGCTATGCTTTGATCATCAACCACAAGGCTATGCTTTTCAAAAAAACCTTGATCATCTGCATCTTGGCATGCCACATTGACAATCCATGCCGTGCGATTGATAACTACTAATATATAAGCTTTGAGCTCGTGCGTCTAAGAGAAGGGTGTTACACAAGAGAATAAATTCTCTTCCACCAATCAGATATATATTAAATAGAAATCAATTTACATGGAATGAAATCCAATGTTAGACATGCAACCATTTAAAAGTCCGTTCTGGGTCTGAACGAAACCAGAGACACCTTATTACTCGTCCCGTATGTGCAATACGGAAGAGAGGTGCTCGCTTATCCAGACAATCAACAAGTACGTCCGGACAACAACCACTTTAACCCTTTCCTTGGAGCGACCCAGTACCAGGCATCCGTAGCCCTCCATTCGATGTGAAGATCGCCAGTCTTCAATCACCATCTTCTATATCTTCGATTTAAATCGTCGTATAATTATTTGAAATGGGATTGGACTCCGCCTTTTTAAATAATTCTCACATATATATAATTTTAAACCATTTTATATCGTTAATATTATTTTATAACGATTTATCGCTATTTTTATTTATATAAAAATAGCTAAATTAATTTAACGACACGCTAGGTCAATAGGCGGCTCTAGCGCTGTTTTTATCAAAATTTGATTTACACTTATCTAGAAATCTAACCGTTGGATTTTAACAAAATTTATATCATTGGAAAGATCTTCCCAAAGCGGTCCTAAAGGTTACAATTTGGGGAAAATCCGACGGTCGGACCTTTCGGTATAATCGTTTAAAGTGACGATTCTGAAATGCGAACTACCGCGCGCGATTCGTTTAATTTTAATTTATATTTATATATATAATTATATAAAAATATAAATCATTCGATGATTCCGCTAACGTATTTAACACGCAAAATTAAAGAATGTTTTATTGGCATATCATATCTACATGTTTTGTAATGTCAAATAAAATTTCTTTATTACATGACATTTGCTAATGAGAAATAAAAGATAAACTTTTATTTTCTTTACTTGTATGCAATTTCTATATTTGACTTTAGCAAATAAAAGGAAATATTTTATTTGTGTATATATATAATTTCAATGTATAATGTAACATATAAAATGTTTACTTTAAATTTGCATACAAATTATATTGTATGCATTGACAATAAAAATGATATTTTAACTTGCATACAAATTCTAGTGTATGCATTTTCAATAAAAATGATATTTTACCTTTTATACAAATTCTAGTGTATGCATTTTCAATAAAAATGTTCCTTGAATTGCATACAAATTCTAATGCATGCATCTTCAGTAAAAATGATATTTTATCTTGCATACAAATTCTAGTGTATGCATTTTTCAATAAAAATTATTCTTTGAATTGCATACAAATTCTAATGTATGCAATTTAAAGAAAAATGATATTTTATCTTGCATACAAATTCGTATGCATTTTTCAATAACAATGATTCTTTGAATTGCATACAAATTCTAATGTATGCATCTTCAATAAAAATGATATTTTATCTTACATACAAAATTATAGTAAAAATATGTTCTTTAATAACCAATCTTTTTATTGCAACTAAAATGACAATAAAAATGTCTTTTAAACCTACTCTTTTTATTGGAACTAAAATAGCCATAAAAATATGTCTTTTAAATCTATTCTTTTTATTTGAAACAAAGTGACGAATAAAATATGTTCTTTTAATTCTAATTATTCTACGTTCATGGATTCAAATAAAAATAATATTTTTATTGCTGAACAAAATCTAATCGAAACCCATGTTCCATATTTAAATAAAAAAAATGAATATTTTTATTATTAATAAAATCTAAACAAATCCATGTTTCATGTTTCAATAAAAATGAATATTATTATTATTAATCAAAACCTGACACAACCCTGTTCATGAAAACAAATAAAATAAGATTTTTATTGTTAATCTAAAATTTGACAAAAACCAAGTTCATGTAAACAAGAAAAATGTAACTTTTATTTTAAACCTAATCTCAATGTTCATGGATTCCATAAAGATGATATTACTATTATAAAAACAAATCTATGTTCATGGATTCAAATAAAGATGATATTTTAATTCAAACCAAATCAATATTCCTTGATCTAAAATAAAAAATAGAAATAAGTTTTTTATTCCAAATCTAACCAATATTCATAGATCCAAATAAAGGATGAAATCTTTACTATTAAACTAATCTAACAATAAGCTAGAGATTCAAATAAAAGAAAGGATTTTTATTGTAGATCTAGATCTAACAAAACATGAACATCGCAATCCATCACAATCCACAAACAACAAATTCCAATCTCAAACATCACAGATCTGATTTTATAATAATACGTACATGGATTTCAAATAGAGAGAAATAATTAAATTTTAATTAATTATTAAAAATAGAAATCTCGCAGTCGGTTTTAATTCTGAATAATTCAGAATTGAATTCTTGTCCAAAATCTGATCTGCTCCGAATCAGTTCTAATCAGTCCAGAAATGTAGATCTCGTACTCACGATCGCAAGCTTCTGAAAATTTTCAATTTCGAATTCGTATGCATTAGGTATGAATTTATTAAGGTAAATAACATTTTAAATTAATTAATTAATTAATATAAAATCGAATTACTCTATCTTCTTCTTTCAGGAAAAGAGGCCGCGTGTTTACCTAATTCGTTCGATCATAGGGTTAGAGTTTTTGACCAAACCACTGAGCTTCGCGACAATCAGAGACCCCCACGCCGGAGAGGAGAGCGGCGCGCACCAGGGGGACCCACGCCGTCAGGTGCGATCATGGCAGGGGGCTGGGCGGCGGTTCAAACCCAGCGACTTCGGTGTACTGGAACTCCGCGAATACTTGATGGTAGAGGGCAAATCGAGTATGGATGTGGAGAGGAGGAAGAATACTACAGAATTATCAAGAGGATCGATTGTCTTTGGTGAGTGGATCGTGAGTTATTGTGGAAGAACGATAGGATCTTTTCTAGCCATTGAGAATGGAGGCGACGGTTTTTGTAATGTAATTAGGGTTTGGTTTTTCTAGGATATTTATAATATTATAATATTAAATCCCTAGTTTTGCAAATAAACCCGTTAAGTCTCAGTAGCTCCAATTTCAGCCCAACGAGAGTTGTCCCTAGGCAAATACTCTGTCCCGGACACAATGGGCTAGGTCCCGTCAACCCAAACGATCGTTTTCAACCTGTTTTCTTTAAATTAAAATTTAAATCATTTATTTTTTCAATTCGATCGTACATTTAAATTTACAGGGACCATATACGGACTCCGAAAATACCCAAAAAATAAACCTAGCTGTGTTTTGACGATCTGGTCCTAACAAAATTAGTTTCATCGAATTTGGAGACTGTTTGAAAAATGGCCTTTTAACGGTCGATTAAATTCAACAAAAATTATCGAACGCAGTTTAATTTACCACGCTCACATATTAATTCCAAAAATTATGGAAAATTAAACTTAGCAATAATTTGACATTCCGGATCTGACAAAAATGGTTTCATTGAAAATGGAGGTCGTTTGTATAATGGCCATTTATATAGGCTATAAATTATATTAAATTCCATAGCGACTATTCTGAATATTCAGCTGGCCATAACTTTTTATTCCCGCTATGAAATTTCAATTTTTCGGATTCATTGGAAAGATATTTTCAAACAAATTTAAATATTTTTGGTTTCACTAAAATCCGATTTATTTTGAATCCTGTAATTTCAGTCAAAGTTCAAATTCAAATTTTCAAACTACCGTGCTATTTCTAACTCCTTCTAAAATTAAAATAAATATATTCGTTCTAACTTCGATTTAAATAAATTTTAAATCGTTGTTATTTAAAATAAATTATTTTAACTATTCAAAATTCATTGAAATAGCAAAATAAAATTTTTAAATTGGTTCTGATTTTCCGGGTTGTTACAATCTCCCCCACTTAAAAGCTTTTCATCCCCGAAAAGGAAACAATAGTAAAGTAGGAAACAAAACGGAAAATGCAAAATATTGTAATTGTACCTTTACACAAGAGTTACTAGGAGATGTCCATTATGCACTTGGGATAAGCCTGTTTGATGCTATCCTCAGTCTCCCATGTACAGTCTCTAGGATCCCCGCTCCACTGCACTTTGACTAAGTGGATCCTCTTGTTCCTCAGAACTCGGGTATCTTTGCCAACAATTTTCACTGGCTCCCTCCTTACTGCTAAGCTCGGGGTAATCTCCAAATCTTGTAGTGCTACTTCCTCCACAATCAAGTCTGGACCATGTACATGCTTCCGGAGTTGGGACACATGGAATACATCATGCACCTATGGTAACTAGTCAGGCAACTGCACCTTATAAGAGAGAGTTCCAATCCTTTCGAGAACAGGAAATGGACCAATGAATCTCGGTGCCAATTTCCCAGTCTTCCCAAAATGAATCACACCTCTCAATAGGGAAACCCTCAAGTATGCATAATCACCAACAGAGAATTCTGAATCCCTCCTTCGTGAGTCTGCATAGCTCTTCTGTCGGCATTGAGCAACCAGTAGTCGCTTCTTAATGAAATAAACTTTATCTGATGCTTCACGAATCATGTCGGGACCCAATACTAATTGATTGCCTAGTTCTACCCAACATGCGGGAGATCTGCATGGCCTTCCATATAATGCTTCAAATGGCGACATCTGGAAGCTTGCTTAGTAACAGTTATTATAAGAGAACTCAACCAAGTGCAAGTGATCCTCCCATGACCCGCCAAAATCAAGAATGCATGCTCGCAACAAGTCTTCTAGTATGTGGTTCACCCTCTCAGTCTGGCCATCAGTCCGAGGATGATAAGCGGTGATCAGGTTCAGCTTTGTGCCTAGTTCTTCTTGGAATGCTTCCCAGAATTTACTGGAAAATATCGGATCGCGATCACTAACGATGCTACTGGGAACTCCATGTAGTCTGACAATCTCTCTGAAATAATGCTGCGCCAGACTTCGAGTTGTTCTATTAGATCTGAGAGGAATAAAATGGGCGGTCTTCGTGAAACGATCTACAGTCACCCATATACTGTCATTCCCTTTTCTGGTTTGGGGCAAGCCATCAATGAAATCCATAGAAATTTTGTCCCACTTCCAACTTGGAACCTCCAGTGGTTGCAACAATCCTACAAGCTTCTGTTGATCGCTTTTGACTTGCTGGCAGGTGGGACATCTAGCAACATGTATAGAAAATTCTCTCTTCATTGCCTTCCACTAGAATGTGCGCTTAAGATCGTGATACATCTTGCTCACTCCTGGATGGATGCAAAGTTTAGATTTTTGACATTTATCCATAACTTCTCTTTTTAGCTCAGGAATATCTGGCACACAGATTCGCTCTTGCAATCCAAGAGTCACCTTGCTATCAATTTGGAAGCTTGAAGCTTCGCCCTTTCGAACTCGCTCGCTAATCATCTGAATAAACTTATCGTCTTTCAGAAGAGTTGAGATATTATCCATTATTGTAGGCGCAATGATAAGACTGACGATGATAAGATTGGTGCTGGCCTCATTCTTTCTGCTGAGTGCATCGGCAACAACATTGGCTTTCCCTGGAGTATATAAGATGTCCAGATCATAGGGGTCAAGAAATTCTAACCACCGTTGTTGCCTCAAATTCAAGTCCCTCTGGGTGAACAGATACTTTAAGGATTTATGATATGTATATAATTCAAACTTCTTACCCAAAAGATAATGCCGCCATATCTTTAAAGCAAATACGATGACCAACAATTCAATATCATGAGTAGGATATCTCTTTTCATGTGGCTTCAATTGACGGTTAACATATGCAACTACTTTGCCCCTTTGCATTAACACCGCACCAATACCTTCAATAGAAGCATATGTCCAGACTTTCAGATCTTGATTGCCATCAATAATGGTCAACACGGGAGCAGTGGTCAATCTCAATTTCAGCTCTTGGAAAGCTCCTCACATTCAGGTGTCCAAATAAACTTTGTATGCTTCTTAGTCAGCTTCGTCAATGGACAAGATAGCTTTGAAAAATCTTTAACAAATTTCTGATAATAGCCAGCCAATCCTAGAAAACTTCTGTAGGAGTGTTAGGCTGCTTCGAATCTTGGATGGCTGAGATCTTGCCTGGGTCTACTGAAATGCCTTTCTTGGATACAACATGGCCGAGGAATTTCACTTCTTCTTGCCAAAATATGCATTTAGAGAATTTGGCATTCAACACATTCTTTCTCAAAATCTCCAAAACTTCTTTCAAATGCTTTTCATGCTCAGCAGTGGATTTAGAAAAGATTAAGATATCATCGATGAAAAACGGTAAGAATTTATTTAAGACATCCTGGAATACTCTGTTCATCAGATCGACAAAGTAGGCCGGAGCGTTACATAAGCCGAACAACATTACCAGCCATTCATAGAATAAGTATGGACTATGAAAGCTGTCAAAAGAACACATTCTTCGGCAATGCGCAATTGATGGAATCCTGTAGCTAGGTCCATCCTAGAGAATACTTGTGCTCCATTCAAGCAGTCTAACAGATCATCAATACGCGACAATGAATATTTATTTTTCAGCGTTTGCTTATTGCGGTCAATCAACACATAGTCTGAGAGTACCGTCTAACTTTGGGACAAACACCACTGCTGCACCCCAATTTGAGAAGCTAGGACTCATCAATCCTGAAGTCGATTTCTCTGCGCGGAGGTAAGCTATCAACTTCTTCAAACACATCCACATAATCTCTGACAACTGGAATATCCTCAATAGAAGTAGGAGTAACTTCTAGAGAAGTCCAGAATTCTTTCCTATCAGTGGCTGAGCCATGGCATGGTACAACAATAATATCTCCAAATTTGGTTTTGATTTTGACTATTCTTTCAGTGCATAGTAATTCAGCCTCATACTTTGCTAGCCAATCCAGTCCAAGTATGATATCACATCCACAAAAACTCATAACGATCAAGTCAAAAGGGAGCTTTAAATAAGAGTAAGAAACATGCACTCTATAATAGTGATCGAGAATAAGTGAACCTCCTATCAGACTATGGGATCTAATAAATTCTTTAATGGTTTCAGTTTTTACTTTTTAATTGTGTCACTAGAAATGAAACTTCGCGATGCACCAGTGTCAAACATTATTGTAATAGGAATGTTCTTAATAGTAAGAGTACCTCCTAAAACATCGGGTTTACCTGCTCCTTTGGAAGAAGCTGGTGCAGCCGCTCCATCGTATACATGAGCCACCTCATATTTCTTCAAAGAAGGACAATTTCTGATAAAGTGTCCCGTCTTATGGCAGCTAAAGCACTCCTGAGTATTTCGAGGATTCTGACTGCGATTCTGACTGAGTCCAGACTCATTCCTCCTTGGTTTCTTTGCAGCTCGGCATTCGTAGTCGAAGTGTCCCATCTTTTGACAATAAAAGCATTTCACATTGGCTTTTTTTATTTCCTTGGGGCTTGGCGGCTGAAGAGTTGCTCGCCTCTGGTTTCTTGTCATCTTGTTTCCTCTTGTTGTTATTTTGATTCTTCTCCCGATCTTGCTGTGAATTCTTGTCATTGTCTTCATATCGACAAGCCATCTCGACCACCTCATTAAATAGAAACTTACTGTGTGTTGTGACTCTATTCATATTTTTCTTGGAAAGGCCATTAATGAATCTTTTGTTCTTCTGGAATGGGTCCTGAATTAATTCAGGAGCATAACGTGAGAGCTCATCAAATTTCCGCACATACTCTGAAACATTCTTATCTCCTTGCTGCAAGTTGGCGAGTTGATCGTGGAGACGGTCTAATTCTTGCGGAGGAATAAACTTCTCGTTAAAGAGTTCCTTGAATTTGACCCAAGACATGTCGGCCTCGTTATTTCCAATTATGACAGTATCCCACCAATTCTCAGCCTCATCCTTCAATAGCCACGATGCCATAAAATGCTTGTGGTGGTCTTCTAATTCCAGGCCTCCAAACATCTTCTCGCAATTTTTTAGCCATGCCTTAGCTTCTATTACTATCTCTCGCCCTGTGAATGACACACCCCTAAATTCCTGAACTTCTTGGCTACCTTTTCCAGGTCAAAAGGCTGTGGGGGTAGAGGTGGTGGTGGTGCTACAGCCTCGGGATTGTGCTGGTCCTGAACAATGGGGGTTTCATCCCTTACTGGTCCTCTGGCTCCACCTCTGCCTCGGGCTCTTGCTCTCGCTCTAGTGCTCATTTTCAGTTAGTTCTGTCCATCAAGGAAATAGTCAGACCAACAGAAATGAAAATTTTAAAGGAAAGGTTAAAAGCAGAGACATATGGAAAGATGATAATGATGTAATGACTGATTAATATGTGCTATTCTGCTGTGCTGATTCTAGGACATTACTAATCCTATCTCTAATGAGCTACTCGCCTTAGAATACTACTGATTCTATCTAGACGAGTTGTTTTAAATATGTTATACTCCGAAGCTAAGGTTAACCTTTCGCTCTGATACCAACTGTGATGACCCCAAACTTCCGTTGTACGAAAGCAAGGATAATCATTGGAATATAACATAATTACAACAATAGCAGATCTCAGATAACATCATAACACATAAATCATTGCAGCGGAAATAGAAATGTCATCAACATCACAACATCAAAACATCATAGTAGAACAGTTAAAGGATGCAACTTAGCAAATAGAAAGTTTCAGCAAATAGAAATAAGTCTAAAACTCAATCAAGTACATCATAGATAAAGGATGTCTAAATGTCTCAAAATAGAAACAAAAAGATAAAACTGTTCTTCGTCTTCCATTCAACCACATACTTCAATCCAGCATATGTCCAAATAACCTAAACCTGTCACTTGGCTTCTCGTGTGAAAAGAGGGCACCCGGGTTTGCAAAGTGAAACAAACTACGAGTCAGCCGTGGGACTGGTACGAGATATCATTCCCAACTTATCTAACAATATGTCTAATCATAGGACCACGCCGCTAAGCGGAATGGGTTTACTCCATTGGATTGCCAGTTCATAATTTAAATAAATTTTATTCAAAACAACACAATGCTTTTCAGAAAAATGAAATCATTATAAGACTCAAGTTCCATCACACAATGCAATGCAAACCAGAGGATAGAGTTTTACCTTATAATGTTCAAACATCCTTGATACATAGAAATTAATATTTTAATATTATTATTAATGTCTTATAAGTTTTAAAATATTTCAAAGTAAATGTATCAATCCTAGATGGCATAGTACCCTATCCTACGATGTTGCCATATATAGGTTTACAATCAAAACCGTAATATCGTATTGGAAATTGGGTTTCCATCATGAGTCAAGGCTAGGGACGATCTCCTTACCGATTCGAGACACTCTAGGAAATTTCTCAGGATCACAACAAAGGTAAACCCTTGGATCCTGCAGGGCCGGTCTACAAATACTTTAGTGGATTGGCAATTCCTGAACACACGTTTCCCGATCCTATTGAACCTATAATTTGGTCACTATCGACCAATAAATCTGAGGTACCTTATAATCCATCAACCACATAAGTAAAATGTCAAGGCTTGCAAAACCCTAATGCCACTTCTAGCTAGAAAGAAACGTGTGCACTCCCTGCGTTCCCTTGTCCCGTTTTTGACTCTTACCGGGGAGTGAGGCTCGCGAGGTAACGCTATACACAAAGCTATGCCGAAATAGGCTATGCTTTGATCATCAACCACAAGGCTCTGGTTTTCAATAAAAGCCTTGATCATCTACATCTTGGCATGCCACATTGACAATCCACGCCATGCGATCGATAACTACTAATATATAACCTCTGAGCTCGTGCGTCTCAGAGAAGGGTGTTAAGAAAGAGAAAAAATTCTCCACCACCAATTAGATATATATTAAATAGAAATCAATTTACATGGAAGTAAATCCAACGTCAGACACACATCCATTTACAAGTCCGTTTTGGGTCTGAACAAAACCGGAGACACCTTATTCCTCGTCCCATATGTCCAATACAGAAGAGAGGTGCTCACTTATCCGGATAATCAACTAGTACGTCTGGACAACAACCACTTTAACTCTTTCCTAGGAGCGACCCAGTGCCGGGAATCAGCAGCCCTCCATTCGATGTGAAGATCGTCGGTCTTCAATCACCGTCTTCCATATCTTCGATTTAAATCATCGTATAATTATTTGAAATGAGATTGAACTTGGTATTTTTGAAATAATTCTCGCATATATATAATTTTAAGACATTTCATATCGTTAATATTATTTTATAACGATTTATCGCTATTTTATTTATATAAAAATAGTTAAATTAATTTAACGACACGTTGGGTCAATAGGCGGCCCTGGCGCTGTTTTTATCAAAATTTGATTTACACTTATCTCGAAATATAACCGTTGGATTTTAACAAAATTTATATCATTGGAAAGATCTTCCCAAAGCGGTCCTAACGGTTAGGTTTTAGGAAAATCCAAAGGTCGGACCTTTCGGTATAATCATTTAAAGTTACGATTCCGAAACGCGAACTACCGCGCGCGATTCATTTTATTTTAATTTTAATTTATATTTATATATATATAATTATATAAAAATATAAACCATTCGACGATTCCATTGACGTGTTTAACACGCTAAATAAAAGAATTTTATATTGGAATATCATATCTATATATTTTGTAACGTCAAATAATATATCTTTATTTAGATGACATTTGCTAATGAGAAATAGAAGATAAACTTTTATTTTCATTACTTGTTTGCAATTTCTATATTTGACTTCAACAAATACAAGGAAATATTTTATTTGTGTATATATATAATTTCAATGTATAATGTAACATATGAAATGTTTACTTTAAATTTGCATACAAATTATAATGTATGCATTGACAATAAAAATGATATTTTAACTTGCAAACAAATTCTAGTGTATGCATTTTCAATAAAAATGATATTTTACCTTGCATATAAATTCTAATGTATGCATTTTCAATAAAAATGATTCCTTGAATTGCATACAAATTCCAATGCATGCATCTTCAATAAAAATGATATATTATCTTGCATACAAATTATGGTGTATGCATTTTTAATAAAATTGACTCTTTGAATTGCATACAAATTCTAATCTATGCAATTTAAATAAAAATGATATTTTATCTTGCATACAAATTCTAGTGTACGCATGTTTCAATAACAATGATTCTTTGAATTGCATACAAATTCTAATGTATGCATCTTAATAAAAATGATATTTTATCTTGCACACAAAATTATGGTAAAAATATGTTCTTTAATTACCAATCTTTTTATTGCAACTAAAATGACAATAAAAATATGTCTTTTAAATCTACTCTTTTTATTGTAACTAAAATGGCCATAAAAATATGTCTTTTAAATCTACTCTTTTTATTTGAAACAAAGTGACGAATAAAATATGTTCTTTTAATTCTAATGTATTCTACGTTCTTGGATTCAAATAAAAATAATATTTTTATTACTGAACAAAATCTAATCCAAACCCATGTTCCATATTTAAATAAAAAAATGAATATTTCTATTATTAATCGAATCTAAACCAATCCATGTTTCATGTTTCAATAAAAATGAATATTTTTATTATTAATTAAAACCTGACACAACCCTGTTCATGAAAACAAATAAAATAAGATTTTTATTGTTAATCTAAAATTTGACAAAAACCAAGTTCATGTAAATAATAAAAATGTAAATTTTATTTTAAACCTAATCTCAATGTTCATGGATTCCATAAAGATGATATTACTATTATAAAAACAAATCTATGTTCATGGATTCAAATAAAGATGATATTTTTATTTCAAACCAAATCAATATTCCTAGATCTAAAATAAAAATAAAAATAAGATTTTTATTCCAAATACAACCAATATTCATAGATCCAAATAAAGGATGAAATATTTACTATTAAACAAATCTAACAATAAGCTAGAGATTCAAATAAAAGAAAGGATTTTTATTTGTAGATCTAGATCTAACAAAACATGAACATCGCAATCCATCACAATCCACAAACAACAAATTCCAATCTCAAACATCACAGATCTGATTTTATAATCATACATAGATGGATTTCAAATAGCGAGAAATAAATAAATTTTAATTAATTATTAAAAATAGAAATCCCTTTGTCGGTTTTAATTCTGAATAATTCAGAATTGAATTCTTGTCCAAAATCAGATCTGCTCCGAATCAGTTCTAATCAGTCCAGAAATGTAGATCTCGTACTCACGATCGCAAGCTTCTGAAAATTTTCAATTCTGAATTCGTATGCATTAGTTATGAATTTATTAAGGTAAATAACATTTTAAATTAATTAATTAAATAATATAAAATAGAATTACTATCTTCTTCTTTCAGGAAAATAGGCCGCGTGTTTACCCAATTCGTTCGATCCTAGGGTTGGAGTTTTCAACCAAACCACCGAGCTTCGCGACAATCTGAGACCACCACGCCGGAGAGAAGAGCGGCGCGCACCAGGGGGGACCCACGCTGTTAGGTGCGATTGTGGTAGGGGGGCTGGGCGGTGGTTCAAACCTGACGACTTTGGGGTACTGGAACTCCACGAATACTTGATGGTAGAGGGCAAATTAGGTATGAATGTGGAAATGAGGAAGAATGCTACAGAATTGTTAAGAGGATCGATTGTCTTTGGTGAGTGGATCGTGAGTTATTGTGGAAGAACGATGGGAGATTTTCTGGCCATTGAGAATGGAGGCATTGGCTGTTGTAATATAATTTGGGTTTGGTTTTTCTAGGATATTTATAATATTAAATCCCTAGTTTTGCAAATAAACCCGTTAAATCTCAGTAGCTCCAATTTCAGCCCAACGTGAGTTGTCCCTAGGCAAATACCCCGTCTCGGGCACAATGGGCTAGGTCCGGTCAGCCAAAACGATCGTTTTCAACCTGTTTTCTTTAAATTAAAATTTAAATCATTTATTTATTTAATTCGATCGTACATTTAAATTTACTGGGACCAAATACGGACTTCGAAAATTCCCGAAAAATAAACTAGGCTATGTTTTGACGATACGGTCCTAACAAAATTATAGAACGTAATTTAATTTGCCACGCTCACATATTAATTCCAAAAATTATGGAAAATTAAACTTAGCAATAATTTGACAATCTGGATCCGACAAAAATGGTTTCGTTGAATACGGAGGTCGTTTGTATTGTGGCCATTTATATGGGCTGTAAATTATATTAAATTCCATAGCGACTATTCTGAATATTATAAGGGAAAACTCTATCCTCCGGCTTGCGTTGCATTATGTGATGGGACCTGAGTCTTATAATAGCTTCATTTTCCCAAAAAGCATTGCGTTGTTTGTTTTATGCACTAGTATTCTTGGGAGAAAATTTGTTCCGTGTTATAAGGCGTGTTCCCTTGATTTACTCTATTTTAATGTAAAGTTTTAAATAACTGTTTTAGTTCTCACACCAGTCCCATGAATGACCTGGA
The DNA here is from genome assembly GCA_030737875.1 of Allium sativum. Taxonomy (NCBI): domain Eukaryota; kingdom Viridiplantae; phylum Streptophyta; class Magnoliopsida; order Asparagales; family Amaryllidaceae; genus Allium; species Allium sativum. The sequence continues at coordinate 338,016,224 of CM060910.1, forward strand.
GTTTATTGTTTTAACCTAAACTCTGGATGCCCCTATTTTCCACACGGGCAGCTAGTAGTCTTGGTTTTGCAGATATATTTTCATATGATTCTGGATTTACAGCTGCAGTTATATTAGGAAAGCTCTGTATCCGTGTATTTCCTTCAGTTGTGTTATGTACAATTTTTCCGCTGCTTTGTAATTTAATCTCTAATATTTTTCTGATGTATATTATTTATTCATACTCTGTTATATTCTTGTACTCTAATGTAATTGTTATAATAGCAATGAAATGTTCTTCTGTTTGCGTTCGAAGTTGTTGTGTTCTCAACTCAGTCTGGGCTTTCCCGTAAGGACGAGTTTGGGTCGTTTCAGTTTGGTATCAGAGCTCTGGTTTACAAAGCTCAAGAATAAGACACATTAGAACCGAACAAAAGAATTCATCAGTGATTGGATTAGTAATATCCAATAAGAACGACTCATTAGAGATGGGATCAGTAGTATCCTGGAATGAGTTTCAAAGAGTGTTATTTTTGAAATAAAAATGAAAACAAACTTTGTTTTGAAAATTTAAACCTTATTATACGTATTTGAAAATTATATTTCAATTTGATTTGGACAATCGAGTATATAGAAATTTTGCATATACGCCTAGCTAGCGTAAATACGAAGCCTCAAATATACTCGGTAGGTATAGAATCACACTCTAGTCGCCCGGAGATGGTTCTGATGATGGCATGTCATCATCAACATTTATGTTCGAGTTTCAAAAGTGGGATATCTATATATTTCCAACTGACGGGTGTGAGAACCAAAACTAGATAGGGTTTATTGTTGTGATTTGGCACTAAAAATATGATTTTTGAATATTTTAAAGTTATATTTTTGAAAAGATAATCAACAAATTGATTGCTGGTTGTGTTGTATGATAATTAGTTTGATTGATTAAAATGTTGGACCAATAAGAGAATGTAAGGTAAATTTTCCAAATCGAATCAAACATTAAACTAAACTGAAAATTGATTGGAATTGCATGCATATATATGTATATACATTGAACAAGTCAAAGCATGGAAGCTAAGAAGAGGAATAAAATCGTATGTCTGACAAATAGGTACATGTTTACTAATTTATTGGGTTTTGATGTTTTATGAGCCGATTGGCTAGCCGCTTGGCTAGCCGCTTGGCTTTTTCTTTTGGATTGATGAGGGCCCTGTGAGGCAAGTTGCAGTTTTAAATGTCAACCCGTACAAAGGAGGTTATGGCGAAAATTTTCGAAAATTTAGGGTGTTAACCAAATTTTTGAGAAATTAGAAAATTCTTAGAAACTGAAAAGTTGAAGAACGAAAGCCAGAATGAATGTTGAGTTGGTTAGTTAAAAAACTTTCAGCTCCGTTCCTTTTCGAGGACGAAAAGATTTTAAGTAGGGGAGATTGTAACAACCAGGAATTTCATAACCAACTAATTTTTTTTATTTTGGCTATTTTAATGTATTTTGAATATTTAAAATGATTTATTTTAAATAATAACAATTTAAAATTTATTTTAAACATAGTTAGAACGTATAAATTTATTTTAATTATAAAACGAGGCTGAAATGGCATGGTAGTTTGAAAATTTGATTTCAAATTCCAATTGAATGCATAAGATTCAAAATAAATCGGATTTCAGACAAACAAGAAATATTCGAATCTATTTGAAAATATCTTTCCAACGAATGTGAAAAATCCAGATTTCATAACGAGAATTAAAAGTTATGTCCATTTTAAAATTCAGAATAGTCGCTATGGAATTTATATATTTTTTAATACAATATATAGCCCTTAAAAATAGCCATTTTGCAAATGACCTCCGTTTTCGACGAAACCACTTTTGTTGGATCCAGAAGGTCAAATTATTATTATGTTTCAAAATTTATAATTTTTGGAATAAATATGTGAGCACAGTAGATTTAAATGTGTTTGGTAATTTAAATTTGAATTGGATCGACCAGAAAATGATCATTTTTCAAACAACCTCCAAATTCGACGAAATTATTTTGTTAGGACCATATCATCAAAACAAAGCTAGATTTATTTTTCTGGAATTTTTGGAGTCAATATGTAGCCCTGGTAAATTAAAATGTGCGTTTAAAATTCAATATATATTGATTTATATATTTATTTAAAGGAAAACTGATCGAAACGATAGAATTGGCTTACGAAACATATCCCGTTGTGTCTGGAATGGGGGATTTAGTTGGGGGAAATAGTCATTGTGTTTTAATTGGAGTTCAAATGAGAAATTCACTTTTGAAAAGATTTTGATTTAAATATTATTTAAATAATATATAAACAGCCCTTTCATTTTACAAACCCTTCTCCATTATAATCAGCCACCGCCCTTTTCCTCCGAGAGTGGATGATTTCATCCAATTTTAATTTCCTAACCATTTCCAATCTGCTCCAAATTAATTGACAAATCTAAAGCGAAGATTGAAGATCACTTTGAGGCCTTCCGAATCATACGGTGGCGATGATATTCCATCGAGTAAATTTCTCGAATCGTCACTCTGAATCCCGTGGGTTCGCAGCGTACACTGGGGTTGGATAGGGAGTCGCTCCTGGCGTTGCTCAAGGAAGAGGAGGCTCATGCGAAGGGCTTCCATGTGGCAGGGTCGGATCAACGTCAGGGTGGCCTGTGGAGGTGTGGTTTTAAGCCCTAGAAATGGACATTGGTTTCAACGGGGTCGAGTTTTATCTAGAGGAAACGATAACAAGCAGGAAGAAGAGGTTATGGAAAATTAAGGAATTATTAATTAATTAGTTTAGTAAATTATATATTTAATTATATAAATGTATAAATGACCATATCTTTTTCAAACAGCGTCAGAATTTCGCGATTTCAGTCACATTGGAATCATGACGAAAAATGCTACAACATGGAACTAACTAGAACGGAAATGGAAGCATAAAGGTTTAACAGTGTATTTATTTTCCATTTTTTTAATTTAAGTAAATAGTGAATTTATTTATAGATTTTAAAATAAATTAGCATTGATATTATTTTTAGATTTTAAAAATATTTATAACATAGTTTTAAAAAGGTGTTATTTTTAAATAATATAGCGGTTTAAAAATGTGACTTTTTAAAATATAAACATCGAATGTGATTTTTAAATATGAATAGCAAAAATAAAAATATGATTTTTATGTATATAACTTTGATATTAAAAATGTGATTTTTAAAAATGGTTTTAAAATATAAATAGTTAGTTTTAAAAATATAAAAATATGATTTTTAAAATATAAAAGCATTGTTTAAATATGATTTTTAATATGAATAAGGTGGTTTTAAAAATGAAAATTTTATAAATATAGCAATAATAAAAATATGATTTATATATATATAGTTTTGAAATAAATATATGAATTTTAAATATATATAACATTATTAGATATTTGATTTTTAAATATATATAGCATTAATAAAAATTTGATTTTTATTATAGAAATAGTGTTGCTTTAAATTTGAATGTCAAATTATTGTTAGGTTTCAAACTATTGTTAAGTTTCAAATTTTATAATTTTTGGATTTAATATGTGAGCGTAGTAGATTTAATTGTGTTTGGTAATTTAAATTTGAATTGGATCGACCAGAAAATGACTATTTTTCAAACGGCCTCCAAATTCGACGAAATTAGTTTTGTTAATACCGTATCATGAACGCATAGCTAGATTTTTTCTGAAATTTTTGGAGTCAATATGTGGCCCTGGTAAATTAAAATGTGTGTTTAAAATTCAATATATATTGATTTGTATTTTAATTTAAAGGAAAAATGATTGAAACGATCGAATTGGCTTACGAAACATATCTCATTGTGTCCAAAATGGGGGTATTTAGTTATGGGCGATAGTTGTTGGGTTTTAATTGGAGTTCGAATGAGAAATTCACTTTTGAAAAGATTTTTAATTAAATATTACTTAAATAATATATAAATAGCCCCTTCATTTTACAAACCCTACTCCGTCATAATCAGTCGTCGCCCTTTTCCTCCAAGTGCGGACGATTTCGTCCGATTTTAATTTCCTAACCATTTCCAATTTGGTCCAAATTAATTCACAACTCTAAAGAGAAGATTGAAGATCACTTTAAGGGCTTTAGTATCATATGGTGATGATGATATTCCATCGAGTAAATTGCTCGAATTGTCACTCCAGAATTTAGGCTGTTAGCCAAATTTTTGCAAAATTAGAAAGTTCTTAGAAACTGAAAAGTTGAAGAACTCAAGCCAGAATGAAAGTTAAGTTGGTTAGTTAAACAACTTTCATCTCCGTTCGTTTTCGAGGATGAAAAAGTTTTAAGTAGGGGAGATTGTAACAACCCATATTTTCAGAATCAAATAATTTTTTTGATTTAAGTTATTTTAATGAATATGAGAATATAAATTGGTTATTTTTGTTAAATAATTTTGAGAATAATTTTAAAAATAGTTTTTATCTTTTATTTGACTTAAAATAAACTCAGTAAAATTATTAAATTGATTTAGAAGCTTTGTTTTTGAAAATTTTAAAAATTCGATTGTTAAAATCATCTTATAGCCCTTAAAAAGCGAGATTCTGCTAGGAAGCTCAGAATTCGACGAGATAAATTTTTATGGATTCATAATGACAAATCATTGATGAGTTCCAAAATGCATGTCGAATGGAGTCAGTATGTGGCCGTGCGAAGCAAAACCATTTGTTCAAAAGCAGGTAGTCATTTTACAAAGGAACATTATTGAGACGATCTCGGAATTCGATTCCACATTTTTTCTGGATTCATATCATCAAATAATGGTTTAGTCCAAAAGTGTATAATTTTTGAAGTTAGCATTTGGGCGTACAAGAAGAAAAGGTACGCTAAAATAGCATTTTTAAAGCTAATTTGAGCAATTTTACAAAGGAACTTTATTGAGACGATCTCGGTATTCGACGAAACTTTTTTTATTGGATCCATAATGTCGAATAATGGTAAGACTCCAAGTTTCTTGATTTTTAGAGTTAGTATGTGATCGGGCATGATTTTTAAAGTGAAAAACAGATAATATTTTGACTTTAAAAATTCGATGTTTGTGCATACGGATTCAGAATTTGACGAAACCAGTTTTGTTGGGTCCGTAATGTCGAAGAGTAACTACATGTCAATTTTCATTGAAAACGGGATCCATAGGTGATAACACGGGTTTTTAGACGATGAAAATAAATGAAAATTTAGTATAACTGAATAAAATAAATATAACAACCAATAAAAATAATAATTTTTCCTATCTTATATAATGTCCTTAACATTCCCCAAACCCTCAGCTTTTTCTTTTTGGTCAACATGGAGCTGCCGCTTCCATTCCTCTTCTCAAAACAAATTCGTATGCTCTGAAAATGGGAAACCATTGAAAGAAAAATGGATAAATCTCCAAACATATATATTTGGATTCACCATCAGAAGCTCTTCGACATGTTACGCTTTTTATGGGGTGTGATGCTCATTTCCAGATCACATTTGTGTATAGTGAGCACTTAGGGTTCGTGAATTCAAGGAGTATAAGCATCGTTGTGAGAATCTAAGGATGTAGTTGGACTAAGGGGGTAATTTAGAGTCGGTATGCAAATTTTTGTGGGATTTTATGCAAAACAATGTCGCAGAAGATACGAACCAGCGTGAAGACGTTGTTCCGACACGAAATGGATGAGAGGATCGAGCAGTTTGAAATGGTGATGTGTACATAGAGATTTTGAAGAGGGATTCAATGGTATTTTCTATTTGAAATGTTTTGAAGAGGAGAGGGAGATTGTGGAAGCAAAATGAACGACAATGGCCATTGAGGAGGAGCAGTGTGCGTTATTTTGGGGGGGGGGAGGCAGAAAAGATTAGTGACTAATGAATTATTAAGGTTGTAGTTAAATATGTTTTTATTGTTAATAATGTTTAAATTATATACAACCTTGTAAAAATCATAACTTCTTCACACGTGATTGTTATTCAGCGAAACAGGATCCATTGGAACCGTATGGATGAGAGCTACAAAAGGGAACTGGCCAGAACGAAAACGGAGCAAGTTGGATTTTGAGCTAAATTAAACAGTCGTTTAATTTAGTTTAAAAACAGAAATTCAGAAATAAAGACTGGCGGAGTGGAACCCAAAGTGAGAACTTCTCACTACAATTATTTTACAGTTATTTATTATATAACTGCATATATGAACTGTTAGTATGGATTTTTATCAGTTTTTAATTATCACAAATGTTGTACGGTGCCTGTTAGCTCACCTCCCTCATCCACAGACCATAGACGATTTAAGTGACTGTATTGTGTTGTGATTATGATGTGAAATGGAGTAAATAAAATATATATATGAGATGTGAGTAATATATATCTATGTTCGATGAGAATAATATATATATATATATATATGAGATGTGAATAAAATATATATATGCGATGTGAATAAAATATATATATATATGCGATGTGAATAAAATAAATAAATATGCGATGCAAATAGAATATATATATGAGATGTGAATAATATACATATATATATGCGATGTGAATAACATATATATATATATATATATATATATATAAACGCGATGTGAATAAAATATATATACACGATTTGAATAAAATATATATACGAGATGTGAATAAAATAAATATATGAGATGTGAATAATATATATATATATATATATATATATATATATGCGATAAGAATAAAATTAATATATGAGATGTGAATAAAATTTATACGCGTTGTATAAAATATATAAGTGTTGCATAAATCATATACATATGTTGTATAAAATATATATATGTGTGTTGTATAAATTATATATGAGATATATAAAATGGTCATGAAATGGAATAATTATTGGATTATTAAAAATATAATTTTTAACATATATACGCACTGTATAAAATTGTCGTGTAATGGAATCTTCAATTTTGATTTAAAATTGAAATGGAAGTATGAATCGTTTTTAAAATGAATTTATAAATTACGTTTTAAATGGAAATCAATGAAATATTTTATATATATATATATATATACATACATACATACTTACATGATAATGGCTTGAATAGAATGCGCCATGCAACGACCATTCGCGAGTTTCGACCATTAACTTCAAACTGATGTAACGGGAGATCCGACGTCGGATTCTCCTAAGACCGGAACCGTTGGGTTCGTATCGAAAAGATCTTTCCACTGAATATAAGAGATTTAAATTTGAATAGTTAGATTTTAAGATATGTCCAAATCAATTTCAGAAAAGGTCGTTATGGATGCAGATCGGTGGCCGTTATCGGAAACCGACTGTAAATGCCTTAATAAAATTATAAAAATATGGAAAAATTGTGTAAAATCATTATAAATGATTTGGAGAGATGTTGGATGAAAAATTCCAAGTTTGAAAAGATAAAAATATACTTTTATCGAAATGAACTAGTTATTAACTAGAATAATAATCCAATTATTTTTAGAAATAATAAATTGGATTGAAATTGGTTTTAATATAACCAGAATTTTAAATCAAATAAATTGGAATGTATTTAAGCGGAAATAATCTTTGGAATATTTCGATATTGGATTCCGTGATTATACAGATATTGTTGAGGAATTTGGAAGATATATATATCGTTTTTCCAATACGATATCGGTTGGTTTCAGAATTTGATGTTGAATACAAGCCGATATTATTTCTATTCAGAGCCTTATATTTAATATCAAATTGGATTTTGGGGTTTATAGTGAAAAATGTTTTAAATAACATTCGTTCTTTAACCCGATTAACAATGAAGATATGATTTGGAATTTATAAATCTTTATTCTAAGATAATGGGAATTTTCCAAAGTAAAGTTTTCCAATTTAAAATATTAAATTGGAATTGAATGGAATTCGATTTGGTAATAATCGAGATGAACTTCGGTAAAGGAAGACCGTTACTATTTATGGAATTTAAAAGGCCTTGCCTCTATTCCACTTATAGTATTAGTTTGATACGGAAATTTAAATCGATTATATACTGTTATGATTTCCTTGAAGATTCCATTTTGATGGAATATGATTTTGGGTTTATCGTGTACATTGTTTTAAATGACATTGGTTCTTTAACCCAATTAAAGGCATGATTAATTTCTGGAAAGTTGAATAATCATTAAGTATGATTTTTGAGATTAAAACTAAGTAGATTTTTAATAAATATTTAATTAGATTTGGATGAATGAATGGTAATTAAATTACCAAAAACATGAGATGTGATATAAACCAAATATTCTTGGTTGTTGATATTAATTGTGATTGATCGACTGTTTGGATTATGCTCGATCAGTTTATGAGCAAATATGCTTTTACATTTAGCATTGGGTTGGGTAGAAATATATGTATGCTAACATCTTGTGAAACACTTCCCGATTTGATTATGAGGTGCTAGCGATGTTGAGTTCATTTCAAATTTAATGAATGATTTTGAAATGATATTTTTCTTAAGTGAAAAGAAATGTATTCCCGATTTTGGACATAGAATGTTTTATTAAAAAATGTTTTATAAAACAGAAAGGAATTCGAGGGCTAAACCCGATGTTGTCGAAATGATTTCGAAATGTATTATGTGTTTGACATTGTGGTTCATCATGTAATAGATTTGTTGCTATTGATGATGTATCTGTTTTGTGGTGGAGGATTTATTCTCTTGCTTAACACCCTTCTTTCAGACGTACGAGATCAAAGGTTATGTGAATAATAGTGATTGATCATATGTGTGAATTGCTATTGTAAAGTACTATATTTTGGAAAGTACTTGTGATTATTATGTTGTGAAATGATTTTCCCTACCTCGGGATATAAAAATGATTTAGTTCGTGGCTAAAGATTCAGGTAACCCGGACGACTAAAAGTATGGGTGAGATGGCGGTGTAGTCCACAAGGCAATGGGATTGTGCATCGTCCGTGTAGCCTGCTCCATTGCGGGAGGTGTGCACACACAAACACACACACACACATACATACATACATATATATATATCGAGTTAGTCAGGTACGTATCCTTTGCCTTGTCTAAGGGGATCCCAATATTTGGTTGCATACTTGTTTGTATGCATTGTGATGTTCTGGAATTCATATTTCCAAAGATTTTGGTTTGAGATCTGGAAGTGAAATATACTTTGATATAAAAGCTAGATATGTATTTCAAATGATTTGAAATAAGAATTCGGGAATAAAGTCCAAAGAAATAATTTCTGTAAAGTGAATTGGATTTTGAAAATCCAAATTTGGGATTGCCTAAATGGGTAGATTGGAAAATTGCATGTTGTGTGATGCATTGTAGATCCATATGAATGTTATTAGTTGTTGTTTATGCACTGGTATTCATGGGGGTGAACCAGTTCCGTGACATACGTCGTGGTCCCGTGATTTACCTTACTTTAAAATAAAGTTTAATAACTATTTTTAGTTCTCACACTAGTCCCATGACTGACTCGGAGTTTATTGTTTCTACCTAAACTCTGGGTGCCCATATTTTCCACATGGGCAGCTAGTAGTTTTGGTTTTGCAGATTATTTAATATAGCAGGATTCTGAATCGAAGCTTAAAGCTGTGTCCAAAGCATTGATAGTCTTCTGTTGTGTTAGTTTATTTCTTTCCGCTGCATTGTATTACATTTATTGTAAATTTATTTTCCGCTGTATATTATTTTCGATACTCTGATATTCTGGACTCTGATGTAACATTATTATGATGTTTATAAAAGTCTTTTGTTGTTTGTTCTGATGTGTTGTGCGCCCAAAGTTAGCGTATCAGCCTTTTTGGTTCGATTTAAGTTGGTTTAACGATCGATTTGGATCGACCAGGAAGAAGGGTCACTACAGCCTGTGAGAGGGTATGTATATAATGTTGTGATAGTTTTAATTTGTGTGTATTGTCTTGTGAGTGATACTGTGCGCGTAAGTGGTGTGTGTTCATTGTTGAGTTGTGTGTGTCTTTTTTGGCATGTGTCAACTTTTAGATATATATATATATATAATATAATATTTCGGTGTTTATATATACATACATATATATATAAATGTATATATATATATATATATATATATATATTTGTTTAAAAGTTTATATATATTTATATAATAGTTTTGGTGTGTTTATACAACTTATAATATATATGGTTCTGAAGTATATTGATGTGTTGTGTATACATATATAAAATTTATATATGTATATTTACTGTTATGGTGTTTACACAATTTATAATATATATATATATACATATATATGTTATAAATTTGTGTTGTGTGTACGGTGTGTGTGTATGAGTTTATGTGTGTGTTTCAAATTATATATTATATATAAGTGTATATGATTTAGTATGCGTTAGCGTTGTGTTTTATTTAAATATATAATTTATAAAATATATTTTTGTGCGTCGAATTTTAAATATATACATATATATTTGTTAATTAAAAAGTTATATATGAATATATATATATAAAGCTTTGGTTGTGTTCTATATGATTTATAAGATATACATTATAATTTACGTTGTGTGTTTGTGTTGTGCGTTGAATTTTAAAAATATATATGTTATGATTTTTTTGAGTGTACATGTATATATGTATATAATTTGGTGTAAAGAATTATTGAGTTTTATTTTTGGTTTAATCAGGCCAGTGTTGTGTTTATTTTTGAGTCGAATGTAGTGTTGAGTTCCAAAACCCATTCCTAAACCCAACAACTGTACCAATCTTTTGAAAACTCCCTAGCATCCTCTTATGAAAATAAATTATATCACGAGCGGTTTTCAAGATATAGATCTGTACTGAATCGTGCCTACAAGTCGTCATTTCATTTTGGGCCACGAAAGGTGAGTTTATCTCACACTTGACTCACATTATTTCATAGATGTTAGATGGACTAAATGAACTGTTATGAAATGTATAGGATTTCCGGTAGAAATTGTTTGTTTAAAATATACACTTTCATATGTGACACGATATTCATATGACATGTATGTACACTGATTATATATGACTACGACGTGATTGATGATATGTGATGATTCATATGTTGTAGATACCCCTAGTTTAGGAAAAAATCATTAAGGGTTGAAATGATACATACCCGAATGGACATTAGATTAGGGAAAAATCGTTATGGGTTGAAATGATAGACTTGAACGATTTTTACTAAATTGGATTGCGGGTTGAAATGATAAACCCGTAGAAAATTTATAAATTGCGGGTTGAAATGATAAATATCCGTATCACTTGACCATAGGGTAGAAAACTATACACGCAAACCATTGGTCATGTTTTCGAATTAAAATGATTTGGAAAATTTGATTGTAATAATATTAATTTAAGATCTTATATTTTATATTTGTATTTTAAAGATTCATATTTTAATTTTGTAAATTTTAAATTATATGTTTAAAAATGATTTGATGAGTAAAAATGTATTTAAATTCTTATTTAAGATTTTACTTATAATTTATTTATTTTAAGCTGTATGATTTAATCATATATGTATTTTTAACTTTAAATAAATATAATTATAATAAATTATTCTTTTCAAACCTATTTTTAAATTATTTTAAACCTGTATATATATTTATAAAGCTATTTTTTCTATATAATTTTATAACTTATAAATATATTTTCATTGTTTATTTTATATATATTTTATAAACTTTAATAATAAACTCAATAGGTGGATAAGTTTTGATTTTGCGATTTAATCAAGGTTTGAAGATTTAAATGTATATAATGATACTTGATTCAATGAATTTGATTTTAATTTAACTAAATGTGAATTTTGAATTGATTAAATATTGAACATTATAGGAAATGAACGTGAACTACGTAATTAATTGGAATTTGAATTTATAGTTGATACTAATATATGAATTCGATTATAAATTGACTAAATATGAATTGAAATAATTTAATATATGGAATTGATTCATAAACTATTTGGTTTGAATTAAAGAAATTTCTTAAATCAATTTATTTCAAGATATGATTTTATAAAATGGCTACGGTGTGAAAAATGTAGATGTTTGGTTGTTAAATAGACCGTGATCGGATATTGTCATACTCTCTGCCAATATCGAAAACCACTTTAACAACTGCGTATGCAGTGGAGTTCCAGAATAAAGTAGGATGGTTTGGTGGTGATTACTGGATTTGAAGAAAGAGAACGATGATGGATATCCTTGACCTTCGGTTAATAATTAAAATGACTAAAACAGCGCTATACCGTGACGAAGTGGGGTTAGCTACCTCCATCGGCAACATTTCTTCCTTTATTACTATAGTCCCTCGGTTTGATTGATTTGATTTGATGCGCATCCGTGATTTTGGAGTGTTATCCGAGGTGGGCAGTAATCGCGGCTATGCGTTACCACAGTCCAAATGTGCAACTAGTATATTCATACTCTGGGCATTCCTCGTGTGCCTTGTGATATTATCCTGATCGAACCCCTTACGATTTTGATTTGACGTTGTCGTATAGCGGTGCACCGATATCCATCGACCTTTATGGTGTTTTATATGCAATGTTTACAACAATGTTTATAAAATGTGTAAGGGTAAAAATGTAATCCCGCTTACGCTATTTTTCTATGTTATATTTAACCATAGACACTATTATAATAGCGTGTTATATTATATGATATTAGTTTAACGGATCCTTAGAGGATGGTGATCCCAAACATCCTTTAAGTTACTGATGCATTTTATTGAACATTTCCTATGAGTTGATTTACTTCCATGAGAATGTTAGTCCTGATCCGAGTTGTTTTGTTTTGCATTATTGCTCGGGTCAGATCGAGTATTGCAGTGTTTAGATTTCACCTTTTGAAGGTGGAGACTATTGAATATATCACCTCTACCTATTGATTCTGGCTATTTCTCTTTTGTATTAGAAATTCTTGTATTTAGACTTCCGCTGTATTAAATTTTGTAACTCTGCTATTATGTATAAATTTTGATTTTTATTTAGTTGTTTCATGAAATACTATTGTATAATTTTTTTATTCTGCTGCGAGATATTCTGTTTTTATGTGGCTGCGATTCTGTGATTTATTCTATTTACCTTAGAAACTAACAACATTCTATCATTTCGAATGGTCTGAGTTCGTTTAATTACCAACTCGAAGTTTTGTTTAGTATTTAAATCCTTTTGAAATCTCCCTTTCATTTGAATTCATCTTCCTTTGTAGATCCTCTTTGATTAGGTTCTTTCGTTTGTTTAACTTTTAACTCGAATTCTTTAATTTATCCTTGTCTATAACAAGGTAGGAAGTAGAAGAAGAGTATAATACATCCAGTGAGTCCATTCTTATTTAATATTGATTTGAAATTGGTATTTTGAAAGGTATTATAAAACAAGTTTTATTGAGGCAATTTTCTTATATATTATGTAAATAATATTATGTTTTGGTAATACCAAAATTTTGAAAAGATTTGATGTTTATACTTTAAGATTTTATAAACTATATTTTTTTGAATAAGATTTAAAGATGTAGATTTTGTAAGAAATTGATTTTATCTTGATTAATGTAACAACCTGGAAAATCAGAACCAACTTAAAAATTTTATTTTGGCAATTTTGATGAATTTTGAACATTTAAAATGAATTATTCTAAATAATAACGACTAAAAATTTATTTTGAAAAGAATTAGAGCGTATGTAAATTATTTAAATCGAAGTTAGAATATAAATATTTATTTTAATTATAAAAGTAACTAAAAATGGCGAGGTAGTTTGAAATTCGATTTCAAATTTCAAATGAATGTACAGGATTCAAAATAAACTGGATTTTAGTGAAACCAAAAATATTAGAATCTATTTGAAAATATATTTCCAACGAATCCGAAAAATCAAAATTTCATAGAGGGAATTAAAAGTAATGACCAGTTGAAAATTCGGAATAGTCGCTATGGAATTTTAGCTCTTAAAAATGGAGATTTTGCAAACGACTTCCATTTTCGACGTAACTACTTTTGTTGGATTCGGGATGTCAAATTATTGCTAGATTCCAATTTTCATTAATTTTGGAATCAATATGTGAGCGTGGCAAAAGAAAACGTGTTTTACCAGTTTCACTCAATTTGGATCGACCAAAAAATAACCATTTTTCAGACGGACTCCAAATTCGATGAAATTAGTTTTGTTAGGACCGTATCGTCAAAACATAGCAAGATTTATTTTACGGGAATTTTTGGAGTCCGTATGTGGCTCCGGTAAATTGAAATGTACGTTGGAATTGAATATATATATATTTATATTTTAATTTAAATGGAAACTGATCGAAACAGCCGAACTAGCTCACGATACATATCCTATTGTGTTCGGAATGGGGGTAATTAGTTATGGACGACAGTCGTTGGGTTTCTTTTGGAGACCAAATGCAAAGTAAACTTTTTAGAGAATAAATAAAATTAAAAATAAATAATAATATAAATTTACACATCAGCCCCCCTTAAACTATTTTCTTCGATTAAAACCATCTCCCCTTTTTCAGAAAGAAAACCGAACCCCCCTTCCCCCGTGATCGATTTTGGCGATCGACGTCACATCCTCTGCGGTGACCCGCCGCCGGCTCCATCCGCAACCACCCCTCCTTCCACCGCTCCCCTCCTTCTGCCTCTCTCCTCCATCGCGTGAATCACCTAAACCCCTCTCGATCGATGGCAAAGCCCAGATCCGTGAAGAAGCCCTCCGCCGCAGTCACCAACGGCCATCCTCTGCACCGTGTCACCACTGTCGGTCATCCGAGCCTCCAACGTGCCGCTGCAACGCCCAGCACCCGCGCCTCCCATCGAACACCGATCCAAAACCCTAAATCAATGTAGGTTTTTTTAGGGTTTTCAGTTTAATGAAGCTAGGATTTTCAACGATGAAATGCTGGGATTTTTAACAATGAAAAGCTAGGATTTTTAACACTATAGATATATGATTTTTTTGAATGAAAATATATGATTTTTGAGAATGGAAAAACATGATTTTTGTGGATGGAAATATATGATTTTTGTGAATGAAAGGTATGATTTTTAATGAAGGAAAAATACGATCTTTAGTATATGTATAACAATATAAAAATACGATTTGTATTCATATGAAAATATGATTTTTATTTGAATAGCAATATAAAAATTTGATTTTTATTTGAATAACGATATAAAAATACGATTTTTAAATATAAAAACATCATAATAAAAATGTGATTTTTTCTATGAACAGCGAATCTAAGCGACAATAGGGAAAGGCGGAGTGGATCCCAAAGGTGAAAACTCTCTTATTGAATTTATTTGTATAGTTATTTATTTTATAATTGCATATATGAACTGCTCCCCGTCGTCCACAGACGATGGACGACTTGTTTGGTTTAGTTTGGTTGATTTGTTTGTTTAAATTGATTGTGATGTGTAATGGAATATAAATATTCACGTGTTGAAATAAAATATTTTATCGTTAAAAATATAATTTTTAACGTGTATATGAATAAAATAAATATTCATTGGCAAATCGAACGATTTGCTTATGTACATCCATTTGACTGATATTGCTTAGGACGATAAATTATACACATCGCCCAACTACACAAATAAAATCTGTGTTTGTTGTTTGAAAACCCCACAATAGTATTGGGATGATATTGGACATGCACTAATCCCAATATTTAGTTGTATGTCGATCGGTTGGTTGATAAGCTGTTGTAAGCGTTGATTATTTATATTTAACGCTTATGCAGTTGTGTAATGTACTCTGGGTGATGGTTGACTATGTTTGACTATTGTTGTGTACACGTGTGTATGAAATCCATATAATCAACATTATATGGTAATTGGCTGTGTCTGATTCCAGTTCAGAAATAATGAATATTTTAAAATAACGAATATTTTAAAATAATATTCAGTAAAAGATCAAAATTTGATTTTGATGTCCAATTTGGGTTGGACACGAATATATTTAAATATATAAAGCCGTGCTGATTAGATTAACGCCATTTCGATGTGAATGATATTTATATCGATTTTATTCATTTTTATAATGAGTATCGAAATGGAAGCGATTTCAAAATTTGAAGTTTGAAAATATTATCATATATATATTAATGATATGAAATATTCAATTTTGATTTGAAATTAAATATGAAGTTGAAATCGTTTTGAAAACAAATTTAAAATAATTTATAAAATACATTTTAAATGGAAATCGATGAAATATATATTATATATACTATATATATGATATAATGGCATGAATAGAACGCGCCGCGCCGCGGCAGTTCGAGAATTTCGACCATTGACTTCGAATGGACATTTCAGGAGATCCAACCGTCGGATTCTCCTTAAACTGGAACCATTGGGTTTATATCGAAAAGAGATTTCTAACGAATACAAGAAATTAGAAATCTAACAGTTGGATTTGGAATTATGTCCAAATCAAATTTGGAAAAGGTCGTTGTAAGAGCAGTTCGATGGCTATTTATGGAAATCGACTGTACGTGCCTTGATAAAATTATTAAAAATATCAATAATTAGTGTAAAATCATAAGAAATGATTTGGAAAGAATTGGGATGAAAAATTCCATATTTGAAAAGATAAAAATAGATTTTTATCGAAACGAACTAATTATGAACTAGAATTATAATCCAATTATTTCTAAATAAATAAATTGGATTTGAAAGGGTTTTAAAAATAACCAGAATTTCCAATATATGAATTGGAATGGATTTGAATCGAAATTATCTTCAGAACATTTCGATATTGGATTCCGTGATTATACGGGCATTGTGGAGGAATTTGGAAGATATATATATATATATATATATATATATATATATATCATTATTCCAATACGATGTTTGTTGAGTTCAGGATTTGATATTGAATATGAGCCGATATATTTTCTATTCAGAGCCTTGTATTTAATATCAAATGGGAATTTGGATTTGTCTTGAATGGTGTCATGAATAACACTGTTCTTAGACCCCATGCAAAGAGAATAAATCTTTTAATTAAGATTGTTAGAGTTTCCAATTATATTTAATAATTGGAATAAAATGGAATGTGATTTTGGGTTTATCGTGAACTGTGTTTTTAACGACATTCGTTCTTTAACCCGATTTACAGTGAAATGTGATTTGGAATTTATAAATCTTTTGTTAAGATTTAAAGGAGATTTTTCCAAAGTAAACTTTTCCAATTTAACATATTAAATTGGAATTGAATGGAATTCGATTTGGTAATAATCGGTGAACTTATGTGGAGGAAGGTTGTTACTATATATGGAATTTAAAAGGCTTTGCCGTTATTCCATTTATATTATCGGTTGGATATGGAAGTTTATATCGATTATAAATATTGATCTGTTTTCCATGAAGATTCCATTATTAATGGAATGTGATTTTGGGTTTATTGTGAGCTGTGTTTTAAATGACAATATTTCTTTAACCCAGTTAAAGATAGGATTTATTTCTTCACTTTGAATAATCATTAAGAAATGATTTTTGGAGATTAAAACTGAATTAGAGTTTTAATGAATCTTTAAATAGATTGAAAGGTGAATTTGATAACTAAAATTATCAAATCCAAGAAATAATCAAGAATGGAGTATCACCGGTTTTGCTTCAAGTGTTAGTTAAATCTTTAATTAGATTTGAATGTGAAATGGTAATTAATTTTACCGATAACACCGTGGTGTTATATATGAAGTATTACCAGTTTTACTTCATGGGATGAACAGGTTGGGATTGGGAAATTAAACTAGTGATTACTTCGGTAAGGTTCGCTAATCCCGACTAGTTTGAATAAACCATAATTTGTTTTGAAATGATATCTAAAGAAAGATTAAAGAATAAATTTAAAGAATTTGTCTTTGATAAAATTAATGGGAACCTTTCCCAAAGTATAAGAATATTTGAATAAAGGAATATTCTGGATTGGAATGAGGCGTATGTTGTGTTTTTATAGCACTTGTTTATTATATACGCGAGTTATTCAGAAAGACTGGGTTTATCCCATTCTGAATAACGGATTCGACGATATGTCGAGGATAAAGACGGTGGTTGAAGACCAGAGGTCTTCACATCGTTTGGATGATTACTGATGTCTTGATTGGGCTGTACACCCAAGACAAGGTAATAAGTGGTGATCATTCTAGACGTACTTGGAGATTGACTAGGTATGCGAGGGCTTCTCTCCTGTATTGGACATATGGGACGAGGAATAAGGTGCCTCCGGTTTCATTCAGACTCAGAACGAACTTGTAAATGGATGTGTGTCTGACATCGGATTTCATTATATGTGATTGATAGACATCGGTTGCATAGCGTGAATTGCTTGTGTGGCATGCTAAGATGCAAATGACCAAGGCTTCTGTTGAAAAGCAGAGTCTTGTGGTTGATGATCAAAGCAGGGCTTTAATATAGCATAGCTTTGTGTAGCGTTAATTCGAGAGCCTCACACCCCAGTGTGAACCAGAAACGGGAGAGGACGTCAGGGAGAACATGTGTTTCCTTCTAGATAGGAGTGGTGTCTTGGTTTTGCACGCCCAGATGTTTTACTTATGTGGATGATGGATAGCAAGGCGCCTCAGATATATCGGCACTACGGGGCCGATGGATAGTATGGTATTTATACAAACCATACTGATGCCCCATAGGGTGGGGAAACGTAGTGTTCAGGAATTTTAATCCATATCGAGTGGACCGACCCTGACGATCCAAGGGCCCACCTGAGTCTGGGTCCTGAGACACGGGCTAGAGCGTCTCGAAGCGGTAAGGACGATCCCTTGTGAAACACCCCAAGTTCATTAATGTCACTCACAAAGGGAATGCCTTAACTTTAGTGAAGCGTTATAGGTAAGAGATGCAGATAAATTACAAGATAGACAAATAAAGCAGTGGAAAATAAAGTCATTTTATAAGCAACGTAGTTCAGTCAAGCTTTTACAACAATTGACTCAATCATACTTAAAAGTATTACATAAAACTTCTGTCTTGATTCAAAAACTTCCAAGTATAAAAGAAGCATAAAACATAGCAAAGTAGCATAAGTCCCCAAATTAAAGTGCAATCACAGCCATGGCCAAAGATAAGAGGTTCTAAGCCATACATCACAGAATCTCCGAGCTTGGAATGGGAAACGGTCCAAATTAAGCTGATCTATTCTCTCCCTGACTACCTGAAGGGAGGGGGGAAACGGAAGAAAAGAAGACGAAAGAAAATAGGTCAGACATAAGTCTGGTAAGTCCAGTGTGTGACGGCCCGCCCCGCACCAGCCGACATTTCCAATGAAAGTACGATGTGCCAGTGTCCAACCAGCACGGGATGGTCGTCAAAGAAAGGAAAGAAGGAAATTTGAACTAACAAGGAACCTGTAGTATATCTCACAGTGCATGGAATAAAATATAAAAATAACATAACTTAACATAAAATAGGCGAGACAGTGCATAAGCTGAAAACTTAAACCATCATAGCAATGGAAAATCCAAAATTACAGCTTATGTTCCACATCATCTTTATTACAACTTCTAAAACTGTCTATAAAGAAAAATAAGAAAGGTACACTACTAATGCCCAAAGTAGTGACCAACAGCAACACAGGGAGAATATATATAGAGAATAGTATGTGTAAGCCTCCTGCTCGTCTCCGGACAGCTACTCGTGCACAACCAGCTAACCCGTCTCTAGTCTGCCCGTTTAAGAGCACCCAGAGTAATAAGAAGAGACATAAAACTCTGGGTCAGACAAAAGTCTGGTATGAGCGATAAGCAGCAAAACAAAACAATAACAGGTATACTAAAATGTACCTGAACCTGGACCTGCAACCAAAGAGTTAGCACATCATACCGTACAATACTCTAAGGTGCCACTAACATATGGTGTAAAGGATAAGGAGGTGGGGGTGTGCATGTCATAGTGATGGCAAACAATCAAGCATAGCAACCATCCTCACATCTCTCACTTAGTGTGTAAAGCATACGATATCCACCGCTTTGAGCACCCAAATCCTTGCTATGATCACTCTACCCTATGGAGTCACAGTGACTCCACTGCACTGATCCATAACCACAAATCCTTTGCTATGTCCACTCTGCCCCATGGAGTCATAACAACTCCACTGCACTAGCTCATAGCCTTGCTACGATCACTCTGCCCCATGAAGCCAAGATGACTTCACTGCACTGATCCGTAGCCAATATCTGTCTCTCAGTGGTGAATCAAAGCTATAGACATCGATAACCCCTTTGCACACGTCCCGCAGCAAAGTCCAATCTTGAAATTGACCCATTGGTTCCCAACTGGATCCTGAGTACAAACTTCCCATTTGGACTACCTTTGCATCTCGGGTTTTGGGCATTATCCCGTTCGCACTTCAATTTCCATTCGTGTCCATAATTCAGCTCAGATATGCTCGATTCGTGACTCCTTCATTCATGGCACTACGGTTCGCGACTCTTGGGCAGCTCGTGATGAGCATCCGGGTCGTGGTCCTCCTCCGAGCATGGATTTTGGTCCTCCTCGAAGCACGGATCATGGTCCTCCTCGAAGCACGGGTCGGTTCATGGTCTTCGTTCGTCGCCATTGGCTCATGAATGGGGTGGTACGACTCATGATGGTCCTCCGTGGTCGGGTCGGGTCGTGATAGCTCTCCCCGGCCGGGTCGGGTCGTGAACTTCAGGTGTGAGCAGTCCTCCAGCTCGTGGTCTTCACATTCATGATCGGGTCGGTTCGGATAAGGGGGGCGATCCGATCCGACTCTGGGTCATATCCTGCAACTTTTCCTACGACTATTTTATACCATACGACGGCGTTTTCGACTATTCTAACTGTTCTAATCAATCACAAAGCATACCATACAGTCATAGCAACATATAGAATTGACCACAAACACCAAAACAACAATTTGATATGTTAAAATGGATCAAATCTACCCAAAACCCATATTTTTCCCTTAAACATGTTTAAGCAAACCTAATGATAGGGTTAGAAAAACTTAACCAAATTAACCCAAACTTCCAACAGAGGTCTAAAACGGTGTTTAAGAATTTCTAAACATTTTTCCAAAATTTAGTTATGTTTAAATTCGCTAATTAACACTAATTACCCTTAATTAACCATAATTAGTGTAAAAACAAGGCTAATCACTCACCTTTGCCACAATTAAAACTTTCAGAACTGAAACTCCTCTGATTTGGGTGAATACCAATGTCTAACAGCAGCTTTAACTCTGAAATGGTGGTATTTCTCCTTGATTTGATGTTGCTAAGCTTAATCCTTGATTAAAGAGCGATTTGGGATGAAATTAGAAGGTGGAGGCCATTGTTAGGGTTTCTAAGAGGTCAATGGCAGCTAGAAAACTAAAATAAAATGAAAATCTAACTCATTTCAGCCTCCCCATAACCCTAATCCTGAAATGGGTTATGGGCCCATTCACTAATCATCTCGTTTGGCCCGGTTAAGCAGTTTTTCACCTTCTAAGCCTTATTTCGTCCATATCTCCCAAACGGTAAGTCAGTTTTTCACATATGACCACTCTACGGAAAGGAAAACCATCATCCGGATCTAATGGAAGTTGTTTCAAGTCAAAAATCCTTCCCAATCAAAAGTTATGGCCGAAACAAGATCAGCTAGGGGCAAAACTGTCATTTAAAAATCGGCAAAAATCATGAACATGGGAAATGACCCCAATATTCGTCTCCCAAATTTACATGGCTATACGACTTCGTATGTGAAAGAAATAAATATTCTATGATCCTTCGATGTGTAAAATGCGGGTCGTTACATTCTTCCGCCCTTAAGAAATTTCGCCCCCGAAGTTCCTTAACTAAACAACAAATAAAGGATCCCGCATGCCTATCAGCCATGTACAACAATCAAACATACAAAACAAACAGACAAGTCTATCCTAGCATGCAGAAAACAAAGTTGTAATTAAAATCTTACCAGGCAAAGAGCTCTGGATACGTCTTCCTAATGCTCTCCTCTGTCTCCCAACTACAGTCACTCTCATCCTCTCCCCGCTGAACCATGACTAGATTCACCGCTTTCCTTTGAAGTTTCTTCATATCGTGCTCGACAATACGAATTGACTTGCGGTTCCCAACTGCCACGGGTTCTACTTCGATATCATCCAACTGATCAGGTGAAATAGTCATATCGGGGTCGTGCACGAATTTCCTTAACTGGGAAACATGAAATATGTTATGAACTCCTGCCATCTTCTCTGGTAATTCAACTTTATATGCCAAATTCCCAACTTGCTCGAGAACTAGGAATGGACCAACAAATCTTGGTGTTAACTTACCTCTCCTACCAAATCGTATCACACCCTTTAATGGAGAAATCTTGACAAAAACCAAGTCGCCAACGGAGAATTTAAATTCCCTTCTCCTTTTATCAGCATAACTCTTCGGCCCAAGCCTTCATTCGTTGTTGAATGATCTTGATCTTGTCTGAGGTTTCTCTTATCACATCAGGCCCAAGCACAAATTTCTCAACAGTTTGTAACCAACATGACGGTGAGTTGCACGGTCTTCCGTACAAAGCTTCAAATGGAGCCATACCAATACTGGATTGGTAGCTATTATTATATGAAAACCCTACTAGATGCAAATGATCATCCCATGATCACCGAAATCCAATATACAAGCTCTCAAAAGATCTTCTAATATACGATTCACCCTCTCTGTCTGACCGTCGGTTTGAGGATGATACGCAGTACTGAGGTGTAGTTCTGACCTTAGAGCCTCTTGTAAGCTCTTCCAAAACCTACTAGTAAACAACGGGTCTCGGCCACTAATAGTGCTTTTGGGTATTCCATGAAATCTCACTACCCACTTCATATACAGTTCTGCTAATTTAGATGTCGTTCTATTCGACTAGATGGGTATAAACCTTGCACTCTTAGTCAATCGATCCACAATCACTCAAATGCTATCATGGCCCGATCTAGTTCTTGGTAACTCATTATGATGAGTTCCATTGAGACTTGTTCCCATTTCCATTCTGGAATTTCTAATGGTTGCAACAAACCACTAGGTTTCTTTTGCTCAGCTTTAACTAGTTGGCAATTCATGCATTTCGATATAAACTTCCCAAAATCTCTTTTCATCCCTTCCCAGTAGTAGGTCAGCTTCAAGTCTCGATAAATTTTGTTACCACCGGGATGTATAGTCAGTTTTGAGTGATGACATTCTCTAAGCACTTCATCTCTCAATCCATCAACATTGGGCACAACTAGTCTTCCATTCTTTCTAAGCCATCCATCTCGATCAAGCCCATACTTGTTCATTTCTTCGTCGATTCACATCTCTAACTTTGAGATGATTTCGAATAGGTTAGGATCGTCCCTCTGACTAGAACCAATCCGCTCAATCAAAGTGGGTTTGATCGTCAAACTTGCTAACATTTCTGGATCCAATTCGCCCTTTGGTCTGAAATCATACCCAACGATGTAATCCAGTTGCTTCCATTCTAGAAACATATCCCCTAAACTGGCATGTCTTCTACTCAATGAATTAGCTACCGCATTGCCCTTTCCTAGTGCATATGCGATATCGAAATCGTAGGAAGCCAAGAATTCTAAACATCTTTGCTGTCGGAGATTTAGGTCCTTCTGAGAGAAAAGATACTTTAACGATTTATGACTGGTGAACAACTCGAATCTTTCTCCCAAGTGATAATGTCTCCACATCTTCAAGGCGAACACGATCGCTGCCAATTCCAAATCATGGATAGGATACCTTTTCTCATGCAGTTTCAGTTGCCGACTAGCATAAGCTACAACCCTACCTCCTTGCATCAATATGACACCTAGCCCGGTACTACATGCATCTGTGTATACTTTCATCTCTTCATTCCCCTTTGGAATGACTAACACTGGTGCACATGTCAACATTTCCTTTAGACTCTTGAATGCATTCTCGCACTTTTTGTCCCAGACGAAACTTGATTATTCATGGTCAACTGAGTCAATGGTGCTGCTATCTTGGAGAAGTCTTGGATAAAGTTATAATAATATCCAGCCAATCCCAAGAAACTTCTTATGTTTGTTGCATTCTTGGGCGTAGACTAATCCTGTACTATAGCCACCTTCGCAGGGTCCACGGCAATACCATTCTCTAAAACAACATGGCCCAAGAATCTCACTTCCCTCCTCTAGAAGTGACACTTAGAAAATTTTCCTTTCAATTGGTGTTTTCTCAACACCTCCATCACTATCCTCAAATGTTCCTTGTGTTCTTCCTCTGTTCTCGAATAAACCAAGATATCGTCTACGAACACAAGAACAAACTTATTCAACTGATCTCTGAATACCCTGTTCATAAGATCCACAAAATATGCTGGTGCATTGGTCAAACCGAATGGCATGACCAACCACTCATAAAATCCAGACAGCGTCCGAAATGCCGTTTTAGCTATACTCTTAGCTTCTACTCTAAGATGATGAAAACCTATCATGAGATCCAACTAGGAGAACACTCTCGCGCCACTCAACTGATCAAACAAATCGCTTATCCGCCGTAGAGGATACTTATTCTTCCTCGTCAATTTATTCAATTCGCGGTAATCCACACACAATCGAAGGGAACCATCTGCCTTGGTAGCAAACACAACTGGTGCTCTCCACTCAGTAACATTTCCTCTAATAAATCCCTTCTTCAACAAATCTCTTACTTGCACCCTGAGCTCTCGCTGCTCCCTTGGTGCCATACGACGAAGTGGCATCACTATAGGTCTGGCATCTTTCACTAAATCAATACGAAACTCAATCTCTCGATGTGGTGGAAGTCCGGTCACTTCCTCGAAGACGTCTGGATACTGGCCAGCCACGGGCACATCTGACAACTCATCATGCGGGATGTCGAGGGAATTTAGAAAACTATCCATTACCCCATCACTAGGTAGACCACCAAACACTACTCTCCGCCCATCATCCGCTCTAACTGTCACCAAAAAGCCCTCACAGTCTACCACCACCCCATATCTTTGGAGCCAATCAACTCCCAAAATAATGCCAAACCCAGTAAAGCCCAAATGAAAGCAATCACAAATAAACATGCATCCATGACTTGATAAGACCACATTACGACAAATCATGCTAAGGCTAGTTGAACCACCAATCGGGTTCGTCACCGCTAAAGGTCTATCGACTATCTCGGGCTCCAATCCCAACCTATCTACTAGGTTACTAGATATGATGGAACGGGAAGCCCCGGTACCAAACAATACTCGAATAGGAATATAATAAACAGAAAGCATAATGATGACATTCTTTCCCTTCTCCGCCCCAGTCGGGGCATTCGACGAAGAAGGAACAACATTGATAGCATATGCTTTCACAATCTGCTTTCCTTTAGGGGGTTGCGGACACTTATCCTTGTGATGTCCCACTTGGCCACGGTTGAAGCACTTCCTGTCCGCTGGCTTCGCTTGACATTCTTTAGCATAATGGCCCTTCTTGCCACAGCTAAAGCACTCCACATCTTTCTTATTCTTTTTCTTCTGATCATCCTAGGTCTGATTCTGCTTTCTCTTATTCTGAAAACCATTCTTGACTCCACCACTTACTTGCGGTTTTAGCTCCTCTACAGATGCAACCTCAGTCTTCGACTTAGGGTAAAGACTCTCTAACCTCAATGCTTTCCCCACAATTGATTCAAACATCTCATCGATGTGGTTAATAAGCCTTTCCCCCAAGCATCCATCCAAACCAGTTATGAACTTCTCGTTCTTCTTCTCGGCAGAATCGATAAGGGATAATCCATACTTTAATAAAGTATCGAACTCTGCAATGTACTGTGGGACTGCCCTAACATTCTGCTTAAGCTCCAGAAATTTCCTAAACAATTCTGACTTCTGAGCAGCTGGGATAAACTTATCACTGAATTGGGCCGTAAACTAGTCCCATGTAACTTGATCGTCTGGAGTAGCTGCCTTAATAGCATTCCACCAATTCATCGCCCGTCCTTGCTGCTGACGGGATGCTAGCTTTCTCTTCATTGCATCCTCAATACCCAAGTCTTCGAAGATATGATCACAGCTATCCAACCAATCCTGAACTTCTGTAGCCGATTCCGTTCCGTGGAACAGCTTACCACCAAGGCTAGTGTAATCCTTGCATAGCTTGGCGAAATCGTCCCTAGGCGCCTGCACCGCTGCACCACTACCATTTGCAGCATTAGGAGCTGCCCTCTTAACATCCCTAAGCATCTCTCTCATGAGGTCAGTGAACATCGTCCTCACATCAGGAGAATTCCCATTATTAGCTCCTCTACCAGTACCCCTAGTATATCAGCTCATCGTTCAATCTGTAAGGAGAAAACGATTAACCATCTCTTCAGTGGTGCCAGTGCAGTGTGACTTCATCCTTAAATATACTAATAGTATATATATAGCTTTTGAAAACCAAAATATCACAAATACGCACTCTCATATACGTACTGTCGCTCTCTGGTGTCTTCCCTAGGTTAACTACGCAACCTAGAGCTCTGATACCAAATGTGACGTCCCGCCTCGCACTAGCCGACATTTCGAATGAAAGTACGCTGTGCCAATGTCCAACCAGCACGGGACGGTCATCGAAGAAAGGAAAGAAGGAAATTTGAACTAACAAGGAACCTGTTGTATATCTCACAGCGCATGGAATAAAATATAATAATAACATAACTTGACATAAATCAGGCGAGACAGTGCATAAGCTGAAAACTTAAACCATCGTAGTAGCGGAAAATCCAAAATTACAGCTTATGTTCCACATCATCTTTATTACAACTTCTAAAACCGTCTCTAAAGCAAAATAAGAAAGGTACACAACTAATTCCCAAAGTAGTGACCAGCGGTGACACAGGGAGAATATATATAGAGAATAGCATGTGTAAGCCTCCTGCTAGTCTCCAGACAGCTACTCGTGCACAACCAGCTAACCTGTCTCTAGTCTGCCCGTTTAAGAGAACCCAGTGTAATAAGAAGAGACATCCTGGAATACTCTGTTCATCAGATCGACAAAGTAGGCTGGAGCGTTACATAAGCCGAACAACATTACCAGCCATTCATAGAACAAGTATGGACTATGAAAGCTGTCAAAGGAACACATTCTTCGGCAATGCGCAATTGATGGAATCCTGTAGCTAGGTCCATCCTAGAGAATACTTGTGCTCCATTCAAGCAGTCTAACAGATCATCAATACGCGACAATGAATATTTATTTTTCAGCGTTTGCTTATTGCGGTCAATCAACACATAGTCTGAGAGTACCGTCTAACTTTGGGACAAACACCACTGCTGCATCCCAATTTTCGAAGCTAGGACTTATCAAACCCTTCCATAAAAGCTGTTTAGTTTGATTGCTTGGCTCCTCTTTTTCTTTCAGCGTCATTCTATGAATAGGATGCACAACTGGCCTTGCGTTCAGAACTAAGTCAATCCTGAAGTCGATTTCTCTGCGCGGAGGTAAGCTATCAACTTCTTCAAACACATCCGCATAATCTCTGACAACTGGAATATCCTCAATAGAAGTAGGAGTAACTTCTAGAGAAGTCCAGAATTCTTTCCTATCAGTGGCTGAGCCATGGCATGGTACAACAATAATATCTCCAAATTTGGTTTCGATTTTGACTATTCTTTCAGTGCATAGTAAATCAGCCTCATACATTGCTAGCCAATCCAGTCCAAGTATGATATCACATTCGCAAAAACTCATAACGATCAAGTCAAAAGTGAGCTTTAAATAAGAGTAAGAAACATGCACTCTATAATAGTGATCAAGAATAAGTGAACCTCCTATCGGACTATGGGATATAATCGATTCTTTATTGGTTTCAGTTTTAACTTTTTAATTGTGTCACTAGAAATGAAACTTCGCGATGCACCAGTGTCAAACAATATTGTAATAGGAATGTTCTTAATAGTAAAAGTACCTCCTAAAACATCGGGTTTACCTGCTCCTTTGGAAGAAGCTGGTGCAGCCGCTCCATCGTATACATGAGCCACCTCATATTTCTTCAACGAAGGACAATTTCTGATAAAGTGTCCCATCTTATGGCAGCTTAAGCACTCCTGAGTATTCCGAGGATTCTGACCGCGATTCTGACTGAGTCCAGACTCATTCCTCCTTGGTTTCTTTGCAGCTCGGCATTGGTAATCGAAGTGTCCCATCTTTTGACAATAAAAGCATTTCACATTGGCTTTTTTTATTTCCTTGGGGCTTGGCGGCTGAAGAGTTGATCTCCTCTGGTTTCTTGTCATCTTGTTTCCTCTTGTTGTTATTTTGATTCTTCTCCCGATCTTGCTGCGAATTCTTGTCATTGTCTTTATATCGACAAGCCATCTCGACCACCTCATTAAATGGAAACTTAATGTGTGTTGTGACTCTATTCATATTTTTCTTGGAAAGGCCATTAATGAATCTTTTGTTCTTCTGGAATGGGTCCCGAATTAATTCAGGAGCATAACGTGAGAGCTCATCAAATTTCCGCACATACTATGAAACATTCTTATCTCCTTGCTGCAAGTTGGCGAGTTGATCGTGGAGACGGTCTACTTCTTGCGGAGGAATAAACTTCTCGTTAAAGAGTTCCTTGTATTTGGCCCAAGACATGTCGGCCTCGTTATTTCCAATTATGACAGTATCCCACCAATTCTCAGCCTCATCCTTCAATAGCCACGATGCCATATAATGCTTGTGGTGGTCTTCTAATTCCAGGCCTCCAAATATCTTCTCGCAATTTTTTAGCCATGCCTGAGCTTCTATTACTGTCTCTCGCCCTGTGAATGACACGCCCCTAAATTCCTGAACTTCTTGGCTACCTTGTCCAGGTCAAAAGTTTATGGGGGTAGAGGTGGTGGTGGTGCTACAGCCTCGGGATTGTGCTGGTCCTGAACAATGGGGGTTTCATCCCTTACTGGTCCTCTGGCTCCACCTCTGCCTCGGGCTCTTGCTCTCGCTCTAGTGCTCGTTTTCAGTTAGTTCTATCCATCAAGGAAATAGTCAGACCAACAGAAATGAAAATTTTAAAGGAAAGGTTAAAAGCAGAGACATATGGAAAGATGATAATGATGTAATGACTGATTAATATGTGCTATTCTGCTTTGCTCATTCTAGGACATTACTAATCCTATCTCTAATGAGCTACTCGCCTTAGAATACTACTGATTCTATCTAGACGAATTGTTTTAAATATGTTATACTCCGAAGCTAAGGTTAACCTTTGGCTCTGATACCAACTGTGATGACCCCAAACTTCCATTGTACGAAAGCAAGGATAATCATTGGAATATAACATAATTACAACAATAGCATCTCAGATAACATCATAACACATAAATCATTGCAGAGGAAATAGAAATGTCATCAACATCACAACATCAAAACATCATAGTGGAACAGTTAAAGGATGCAACTTAGCAAATAGAAAGTTTCAGCAAATAGAAATAAGTCTAAAACTCAATCAAGTACATCATAGATAAAGGATGTCTAAATGTCTCAAAATAGAAATAAAAAGATAAAAATGTTCTTTGTCTTCCATTCAACCGCATACTTCAATCCAGCATATGTCCAAATAACCTAAACCTGTCACTTGGCTTCTTGTGTGAAAAGAGGGCACCCGGGTTTGCAAAGTGAAACAAACTACGAGTCAGTCGTGGGTCTGGTATGAGATATCTTTCCTAACTTATCTAACAATATGTCTAATCACAGGACCACGCCGCTAAGCGGAATGGGTTTACTCCATTGGATTGCCAGTTCATAATTTAAATAAATTTTATTCAAAACAACGCAATGCTTTTCAGAAAAATGAAATAATTATAAGACTCAAGTTCCATCACACAATGCAATGCAAACCGGAGGATAGAGTTTTACCTTATAATTTTCAAACACCCTTGATACGTAGAAATTAAAATTTTAATATTATTATTAATGTCTTATCAGTTTTAAAATATTTCAAAATAAATGTATCAATCCTAGATGGCATAGTACCCCATCCTACGATGTCGCCATATATAGGTTTACAATCAAAACCGTAATATCGTATTGGAAATTGGGTTTCCATCATGAGTCAAGGCTAGGGACGATCTCCTTACTGATTCGAGACACACTAGGAAATTTCTCAGGGTCACACCAAAGGGAAACCCTTGGATCCTGCAGGGCCGGTCCACAAATACTTTAGTGGATTGGCAATTGCTGAACACACGTTTCTCGATCCTATTGAACCTATAATTTGGTCACTTTTGACCAATAAATCTAAGGTACCTTATAATCCATCAACCACATAAGTAAAATGTCAAGGCTTGCAAAACCCTAATGCCACTTCTAGCTAGAAAGAAACGTGTGCACTCCCTGCGTTCCCTTGTCCCGTTTTTGACTCTTACCGGGGAGTGAGGCTCGCGAGGTAACGCTATACACAAAGCTATGCCGAAATAGGCTATGCTTTGATCATCAACCACAAGGCTCTGGTTTTCAATAAAAGCCTTGATCATCTACATCTTGGCATGCCACATTGACAATCCACGTCATGCGATCGATAACTACTAATATATAACCTCTGAGCTCGTGCGTCTCAGAGAAGGGTGTTAAGAAAGAGAATAAATTCTCCACCACCAATTAGATATATATTAAATAGAAATCAATTTACATGGAAGGAAATCCAACGTCAGACAAACATCCATTTACAAGTCCGTTTTGGGTCTGAACGAAACCGGAGACACCTTATTCCTCGTCCCGTATGTCCAATACAGAAGAGAGGTGCTCACTTATCCGGATAATCAACAAGTACGTCCGGACAACAACCACTTTAACCCTTTCCTAGGAGCGACCCAGTGCCGGGCATCAGCAGCCCTCCATTCGATGTGAAGATCGTCGGTCTTCAATCACCGTCTTCCATATCTTCGATTTAAATCATCGTATAATTATTTGAAATGAGATTGAACTTGGTCTTTTTCAAATAATTCTCGCATATATATAATTTTAAGACATTTCATATCATTAATATTATTTTATAACGATTTATCGCTATTTTTATTTATATAAAAATAGCTAAATTAATTTAACGACATGTTGGGTCAATAGGCGGCCCTGGCGCTGTTTTTATCAAAATTTGATTTACACTTATCTCGAAATCTAACCGTTGGATTTTAACAAAATTTATATCATTGGAAAGATCTTCCCAAAGCGGTCCTAACGGTTACAGTTTTAGGAAAATCCAACGGTCGGACCTTTCGGTATAATCATTTAAAGTTACGATTCCAAAACGCGAACTACCGCGCGCGATTCATTTAATTTTAGTTTTAATTTATATTTATATATATATAATTATATAAAAATATAAACCATTCGACGATTCCACTGACGTGTTTAACACGCTAAATAAAAGAATTTTATATTGGAATATCATATCTACATATTTTGTAATGTCAAATAATATATCTTTATTTAGATGACATTTGCTAATGTGAAATAGAAGATAAACTTTTATTTTCATTACTTGTTTGCAATTTCTATATTTGACTTTAACAAATACAAGGAAATATTTTATTTGTGTATATATATAATTTCAATGTATAATGTAACATATGAAATGTTTAATGTAAATTTGCATACAAATTATAATGTATGCATTGACAATAAAAATGATATTTTAACTTGCAAACAAATTCTAGTGTATGCATTTTCAATAAAAATGATATTTTACCTTGCATATAAATTCTAATGTATGCATTTTCAATCAAAATGATTCTTTGAATTGCATACAAATTCCAATGCATGCATCTTCAATAAAAATGATATAATATCTTGCATACAAATTATGGTGTATGCATTTTTTAATAAAAATGATTCTTTGAATTGCATACAAATTCTAATCTATGCAATTTAAATAAAAATGATATTTTATCTTGCATACAAATTCTAGAATACGCATGTTTCAATAACAATGATTCTTTGAATTGCATACAAATTCTAATGTATGCATCTTCAATAAAAATGATATTTTATCTTGCACACAAAATTATGGTAAAAATATGTTCTTTAATAACCAATCTTTTTATTGCAACTAAAATGACAATAAAAATATGTCTTTTAAATCTACTCTTTTTATTGTAACTAAAATGGCCATAAAAATATGTCTTTTAAATCTACTCTTTTTATTTGAAACAAAGTGACGAATAAAATATGTTCTTTTAATTCTAATGTATTCTACGTTCTTGGATTCAAATAAAAATAATATTTTTATTACTGAACAAAATCTAATCCAAACCCATGTTCCATATTTAAATAAAAAAATGAATATTTCTATTATTAATCGAATCTAAACCAATCCATATTTCATGTTTCAATAAAAATGAATATTTTTATTATTAATTAAAACCTGACACAACCCTGTTCATGAAAACAAATAAAATAAGATTTTTATTGTTAATCTAAAATTTGACAAAAACCAAGTTCATGTAAATAATAAAAATGTAATTTTTATTTTAAACCTAATCTCAATGTTCATGGATTCCATAAAGATGATATTACTATTATAAAAACAAATCTATGTTCATGGATTCAAATAAAGATGATATTTTTACTTCAAACCAAATCAATATTCCTAGATCTAAAATAAAAATAAAAATAAGATTTTTATTCCAAACCCAACCAATATTCATAGATCCAAATAAAGGATGAAATCTTTACTATTAAACAAATCTAACAATAAGCTAGAGATTCAAATAAAAGAAAGGATTTTTATTGTAGATCTAGATCTAACAAAACATGAACATCGCAATCCATCACAATCCACAAACAACAAATTCCAATCTCAAACATCACAGATCTGATTTTATAATCATACATAGATGGATTTCAAATAGCGAGAAATAAATAAATTTTAATTAATTATTAAAAATAGAAATCCCTTTGTCAGTTTTAATTCTGAATAATTCAGAATTGAATTCTTGTCCAAAATCAGATCTGCTCCGAATCAGTTCTAATCAGTCCAGAAATGTAGATCTCGTACTCACGATCGCAAGCTTCTGAAAATTTTCAATTCTGAATTCGTATGCATTAGCTATGAATTTATTAAGGTAAATAACATTTTAAATTAATTAATTAATTAATTAAATAATATAAAATAGAATTGCTATCTTCTTCTTTCAGGAAAATAGGCCGCGTGTTTACCCAATTCATTCGATCATAGGGTGGGAGTTTTCGACCAAACCACCGAGCTTCGTGATAATCTGAGACCACCACGCCGGAGAGAAGAGCGGCGCGCAACAGGGGGGACCCACACTGTCAGGTGCCATTGTGGTAAGGGGGCTGGGCGGTGGTTCAAACCCGACGACTTTGGGGTACTGGAACTCCACGAATACTTGATGGTAGAGGGCGAATTGGGTATGAATGTGGAAATGAGGAAGAATGCTACATAATTGTCAAGAGGATCGATTGTCTTTGGTGAGTGGATCGTGAGTTATTGTGAAAGAACGATGGGAGATTTTCTGGCCATTGAGAATGGAGGCATTGGCTGTTGTAATATAATTAGGGTTTGGTTTTTCTAGGATATTTATAATATTATAATATTAAATCCCTAGTTTTGCAAATAAACCCGTTAAATCTCAGTAGCTCCAATTTCAGCCCAACGAGAGTTGTCCCTAGGCAAATACCCCGTCTCGGACACAATGGGCTAGGTCCGGTCAGCCAAAACGATCGTTTTCAACCTGTTTTCTTTAAATTAAAATTTAAATCATTTATTTATTTAATTCGATCGTACATTTAAATTTACCGGGACCACATACGGACTCCGAAAATTCCCGAAAAATAAACTAGGCTATGTTTTGAAGATACGGTCCTAACAAAATTATAGAACGTATTTTAATTTACCATGCTCACATATTAATTCCAAAAATTATGGAAAATTAAACTTAGCAATAATTTGACAATTTGGATCCGACAAAAATGGTTTCGTTGAAAACGGAGGTCATTCGTATAATGGCCATTTATATGGGCTGTAAATTATATTAAATTCCATTGCGACTATTCTGAATATTATAAGGGAAAACTCTATCCTCCGGCTTGCGTTGCATTGTGTGATGGGACCTGAGTCTTATAATAGCTTCATTTTTTCAAAAAGCATTGCGCTGTTTGTTTTATGCACTAGTATTCTTGGGGGGAAATCTGTTCCGTGTTATAAGGCGTGGTCCCTTGATTTACTCTTTTTTAATGTAAAGTTTTAAATAACTGTTTTAGTTCTCACACCAGTCCGATGACTGACCTGGAGTTTATTGTTTTAACCTAAACTCTGGGTGCCCCTTTTTTCCACACGGGCAGCTAGTAGTCTTGGTTTTGTAGATATATTTTTACAGGATTCTGGATTTACAGCTGCAGTTATATTAGGAAAGCTCTGTATCCGTGTATTTCCTTCAGTTGTGTTATGTACTATTTTTCCGCTGCTTTGTAATTTAATCTCTAATATTTTTCTGATGTATATTATTTATTCATACTCTGTTATATTCTTGTACTCTGATGTAATTGTTATAATAGCAATGAAATGTTCTTCTGTTTGCGTTCGAAGTTGTTGTGTTCTCAACTCAATCTGGGCTTTCCCGTAAGGACGAGTTTGGGTCGTTTCAGTTTGGTATCAGAGCTCTGGTTTACAAAGCTCGAGAACAAGACACATTAGAACCGAACGAAAGAATTCATTAGTGATTGGATTAGTAATATCCAATAAGAATGACTCATTAGGGATGGGATCAGTAGTATCCTAGAATGAGTTTCAAAGAGTGTTATTTTTGAAATAAAAATGAAAACAAACTTTTTTTTGAAAATTTAAACCTTATTATATGTATTTGAAAATTATATTTCAAATTGATTTAGACAATCGAGTATATAGAAATTTTGCATATTCACCTAGCTAGCGTATATACGAAGCCTCAAATATACTCGGTAGGTATAGAATCACACTCTAGTCGCCCGGAGATGGTTCTGATGATGGCATGTCATCATCAACATTTATGTTCGAGTTTCGAAAGTGAGATATCTATATATTTCCAACCGACGGGTGTGAGAACCAAAACTAGATAGGGTTAAAAGTTGTGATTTGGCACTAAAAATATGATTTTTGAATATTTTAAAGTTATATTTTTGAAAAGATAATCAACAAATTGATTGCTGGTTGTGTTGTATGATAATTAGTTTGATTGATTAAAATGTTGGACCAATAAGAGAATGTAAGGTAAATTTTCCAAATCGAATCAAACATTAAACTGAACTGAAAATTGATAGGAACTGCATGCATATATATGTATATACATTGAACAAGTCAAAGCATGGAAGCTAAGAAGAGGAATAAAATCGTATGCCTGACAAATAGGTACATGTTTACTAATTTATTGGGTTTTGATGTTTTATGAGCCGATTGGCTAGCCGCTTGGCGTTTTCTTTTGGATTGATGAGGGCCCTGTGAGGCAAGTTGCAGTTTTAAATGTCAACCCGTACAAAGGAGGTTATGGCGAAATTTTTCGAAAATTTAGGGTGTTAATCAAATTTTTGAGAAATTAGAAAATTCTTAGAAACTGAAAAGTTGAAGAACGAAAGCCAGAATGAATGTTGAGTTGGTTAGTTAAACAACTTTCAGCTCCGTTCCTTTTCGAGGTCGAAAAGATTTTAAGTAGGGGAGATTGTAACAACTCGGAATTTCATAACCAACTAATTTTTTTTATTTTGGTTGTTTTAATGTATTTTGAATATTTAAAATGATTTATTTTAAATAATAACAATTTAAAATTTATTTTAGACATAGTTAGAACGTATAAATTTATTTTAATTATAAAACGAGGCTGAAATGGCATGGTAGTTTGAAAATTTGATTTCAAATTCCAATTGAATGCATAAGATTCATAATAAATCGGATTTCAGAGAAACAAGAAATATTCGAATCTATTTGAAAATATCTTACCAACGAATGTGAAAAATCCAGATTTCATAACGAGAATTAAAAGTTATGTCCATTTTAAAATTCAGAATAGTCGCTATGGAATTTATATATATTTTAATACAATATATAGCCCTTAAAAATAGCCATTTTGCAAACGACCTCCGTTTTCGATGAAACCACTTTTGTTGGATCCAGAATGTCAAATTATTATTAGATTTCAAATTTTATAATTTTTGGAATTAATATGTGAGAACAGTAGATTTAAATGTGTTTGGTAATTTAAATTTGAATTGGATCGACCTGAAAATGACCATTTTTCAAACAGCCTCCAAATTCGACGAAATTAGTTTTGTTTGGACCATATCATCAAAACAAAGCTAGATTTATTTTTCTGGAATTTTTGGAGTCAATATGTAGCCCTAGTAAATTAAAATGTGCGTTTAAAATTCAATATATATTGTTTTATATATTTATTTAAAGGAAAACTGATCGAAACGATAGAGTTGGCTTACGAAACATATCCCGTTGTGTCCGGAATGGGGGTATTTAGTTAGGGGCGATAGTCATTGTGTTTTAGTTGGAGTTCAAATGAGAAATTCACTTTTGAAAAGATTTTGATTTAAATATTATTTAAATAATATATAAACAACCCTTTCATTTTACAAACCCTTCTCCATTATAATCTGCCACCGCCCTTTTCCCCCGAGAGTGGATGATTTCGTCCAATTTTAATTTCCTAACCATTTCCAATCTGCTCCAAATTAATTGACAACTCTAAAGCGAAGATTGAAGATCACTTTGAGGCCTTCCGAATCATACGGTGGTGATGATATTCCATCGAGTAAATTTCTCGAATAGTCACTCTGAATCCCGTGGGTTCGCAGCGTTCACTGGGGTTGGATAGGGAGTCGCTCCTGGCGCTGCTCAAGGAAGAGGAGGCTCATGCGAAGGGCTTCCATGTGGCAGGGTCGGATCAACGTCAGGGTGGCCTGTGGAGGTGCGGTTTTAAGCCCTAGAAATGGACATTGGTTTCAACGGGGTCGAGTTTTATCTAGAGGAAATGATAACAAGCAGGAAGAAGAGGTTAAGGAAAATTAAGGAATTATTAATTAATTAGTTTAGTAAATTATATATTTAATTATATAAATGTATAAATGACCATATCTTTTTCAAACAGCGTCAGAATTTCGCGATTTCAGTCACATTCGAATCATGACGAAAAATGCTACAACATGGAACTAACTAGAACGGAAATGGGAGCAAAAAGGTTTAACAGTGTATTTATTTTCAATTTTTTTAATTTAAGTAAATAGTGAATTTATTTATAGATTTTAAAATAAATTAGCATTGATCTTATTTTTAGATTTTAAAAATATTTATAACATAGTTTTAAAAAGGTGTTATTTTTAAATAATATAGCGGTTTAAAAATGTGACTTTTTAAAATATAAACATCGAATGTGATTTTTAAATATGAATAGCAAAAATAAAAATATGATTTTTATGTATATAACTTTGATATTAAAAATGTGATTTTTAAAAATGGTTTTAAAATATAAACAGTTAATTTTAAAAATATAAAAAATATGATTTTAAAAATATAAAAGCATTGTTTAAATATGATTTTTAATATGAATAAGGTGGTTTTAAAAATGAAAATTTTATAAATATAGCAATAATAAAAATATGATTTATATACATATATAGTTTTGAAATAAATATATGATTTTTAAATATATATAACATTATTAGATATTTGATTTTTAAATATATATAGCATTAATAAAAATTTGATTTTTAATATAGAAATAGTGTTGCTTTAAATTTGAATGTCAAATTATTGTTAGGTTTCAAACTATTGTTAAGTTTCAAATTTTATAATTTTTGGATTTAATATGTGAGCGTAGTAGATTTAATTATGTTTGGTAATTTCAATTTGAATTGGATCGACCAGAAAATGACTATTTTTCAAACGGCCTCCAAATTCGACGAAATTAGTTTTGTTAAGACCGTATCATGAACGCATAGCTAGATTTTTTCTGAAATTTTTGGAGTCAATATGTGGCCCTGGTAAATTAAAATGTGTGTTTAAAATTCAATATATATTGATTTATATTTTAATTTAAAGGAAAAATGATTGAAACGATCGAATTGGCTTATGAAACATATCCCATTGTGTCCAAAATGGGGGTATTTAGTTATGGGCGACAGTTGTTTGGTTTTAATTGGAGTTCGAATGAGAAATTCACTTTTGAAAAGATTTTTAATTAAATATTATTTAAATAATATATAAACAGCCCTTTCATTTTACAATCCCTTCTCCATTATAATCAGCCACCGCCCTTTTCCTCCGAGAGTGGATGATTTCATCCAATTTTAATTTCCTAACCATTTCCAATCTGCTCCAAATTAATTGACAAATCTAAAGCGAAGATTGAAGATCACTTTGAGGCCTTCCGAATCATACGGTGGCGATGATATTCCATCGAGTAAATTTCTCGAATCGTCACTCTGAATCCCGTGGGTTCGCAGCGTTCACTGGGGTTGGATAGGGAGTCGCTCCTGGCGTTGCTCAAGGAAGAGGAGGCTCATGCGAAGGGCTTCCA
Source organism: Allium sativum (assembly GCA_030737875.1). Lineage (NCBI taxonomy): Eukaryota > Viridiplantae > Streptophyta > Magnoliopsida > Asparagales > Amaryllidaceae > Allium > Allium sativum. The sequence continues at coordinate 338,054,747 of CM060910.1, forward strand.
TGTGGCAGGGTCGGATCAACGTCAGGGTGGCCTGTGGAGGTGCGGTTTTAAGCCCTAGAAATGGACATTGGTTTCAACGGGGTCGAGTTTTATCTAGAGGAAACGATAACAAGCAGGAAGAAGAGGTTAAGGAAAATTAAGGAATTATTAATTAATTAGTTTAGTAAATTATATATTTAATTATATAAATGTATAAATGACCAAATCTTTTTCAAACAGCTTCAGAATTTCGCGTTTTCAGTCACATTGGAATCATGACGAAAATGCTACAACATGGAACTAACTAGAACGGAAATGGAAGCAAAAAGGTTTAACAGTGTATTTATTTTCAATTTTTTTAATTTAAGTAAATAGTGAATTTATTTATAGATTTTAAAATAAATTAGCATTGATCTTATTTTTAGATTTTAAAAATATTTATAACATAGTTTTAAAAAGGTGTTATTTTTAAATAATATAGCGGTTTAAAAATGTGACTTTTTAAAATATAAACATCGAATGTGATTTTTAAATATGAATAGCAAAAATAAAAATATGATTTTTATGTATATAACTTTGATATTAAAAATGTGATTTTTAAAAATGGTTTTAAAATATAAATAGTTAATTTTAAAAATATAAAAATATGATTTTAAAAATATAAAAGCATTGTTTAAATATGATTTTTAATATGAATAAGGTGGTTTTAAAAATGAAAATTTTATAAATATAGCAATAATAAAAATATGATTTATAAACATATATAGTTTTGAAATAAATATATGATTTTTAAATATATATAACATTATTAGATATTTGATTTTTAAATATATATAGCATTAATAAAAATTTGATTTTTAATATAGAAATAGTGTTGCTTTAAATTTGAATGTAAAATTATTGTTAGGTTTCAAACTATTGTTAAGTTTCAAATTTTATAATTTTTGGATTTAATATGTGAGCGTAGTAGATTTAATTGTGTTTGGTAATTTCAATTTGAATTGGATCGACCAGAAAATGACTATTTTTCAAACGGCCTCCAAATTCAACGAAATTAGTTTTGTTAAGACCGTATCATGAACGCATAGCTAGATTTTTTCTGAAATTTTTGGAGTCAATATGTGGCCTTGGTAAATTAAAATGTGTGTTTAAAATTCAATATATATTGATTTATATTTTAATTTAAAGGAAAAATGATTGAAACGATCGAATTGGCTTACGAAACATATCCCATTGTGTCCAAAATGGGGGTATTTAGTTATGGGCGACAGTTGTTTGGTTTTAATTGGAGTTCGAATGAGAAATTCACTTTTGAAAAGATTTTTAATTAAATATTACTTAAATAATATATAAATAGCCCCTTCATTTACAAACCCTACTCCATCATAATCAGTCGTCGCCCTTTTCCTCCAAGAGCGGACGATTTCGTCCGATTTTAATTTTCTAACCATTTCCAATTTGGTCCAAATTAATTCACAACTCCAAAGAGAAGATTGAAGATCACTTTAAGGGCTTCAGTATCATATGGTGATGATGATATTCCATCGAGTAAATTGCTCGAATCGTCAATCCAGAATTTAGGCTGTTAGCTAAATTTTTGCAAAATTAGAAAGTTCTTAGAAACTGAAAAGTTGAAGAACTCAAGCCAGAATGAAAGTTAAGTTGGTTAGTTAAACAACTTTCATCTCCGTTCGTTTTCGAGGATGAAAAAGTTTTAAGTAGGGGAGATTGTAAAAACCCATATTTTCAGAATCAAATAATTTTTTTGATTTAAGTTATTTTTGAATATGAGAATGTAAATTGGTTATTTTTGTTAAATAAAATTTGAGAATAATTTTAAAAATAGTTTTTATCTTTTATTTGACTTAAAATAAACTCAGTAAAATTATTAAATTGATTTATAAGCTTTGTTTTTGAAAATTTTAAAAATTCGATTGTTAAAATCATCTTATAGCCCTTAAAAAGCGAGATTCTGCTAGGAAGCTCAGAATTCGACGAGATAAATTTTTATGGATTCATAATGACAAATCATTGATGAGTTCCAAAATGCATGTCGAATGGAGTCAGTATGTGGCCGTGCGAAGCAAAACCATTTGTTCAAAAGTAGGCAGTCATTTTACAAAGGAACATTATTGAGACGATCTCGGAATTCGATTCCACTTTTTTTTTCTGGATTCATATCATCAAATAATGGTTTAGTCCAAAAGGGTATAATTTTTGAAGTTAGCATTTGGGCGTACAAGAAGAAAAGGTACGCTAAAATCGCATTTTTAAGGCTAATTTGAGCAATTTTACAAAGGAACGTTATTGAGACGATCTCGGTATTCGACGAAACTTTTTTTATTGGATCCATAATGTCGAATAATGGTAAGACTCCAAGTTTCTTGATTTTTAGAGTTAGTATGTGATCGGGCATGATTTTTAAAGTGAAAAACAGATAATATTTTGACTTTAAAAATTCGATGTTTGTGCATACGGATTCGGAATTCGACGAAACCAGTTTTGTTGGGTCCGTAACGTCGAAGAGTAATTACATGTCAATTTTCATTGAAAACAGGATCCATAGGTGAAAACATGGGTTTTTAGACGATGAAAATAAATGAAAATTTAGTATAATTGAATAAAATAAATATAACAACCAATAAAAAAATATTTTTTCCTTTCTTATATAATGTCCTTAACATTTCCCAAACCCTCAACTTTTTCTTTTTGGTCAACATGGAGCTGCCGCTTCCATTCCTCTTCTCAAAACAAATTCGTAAGCTCTGAAAATGGGAAACCATTGAAAGAAAAATGGATAAATCTCCAAACATATATATTTGGATTCACCATCAGAAGCTCTTCGACCTGTTACGCTTTTTATGGGGTGTGATACTCATTTCCAGATCACATCTGTGTATAGTGAGCACTTAGGGTTCGTGAATTCAAGGAGTATAAGCATCGTTGTGAGAGTCTAAGGATGTAGTTGGACCGAGGGGGTAATTTAGAGTCGGTATGCAAATTTTTATGGGATTTTATGCAAAACAATGTCGTAGAAGATACGAACCAGCGTGAAGACGCTGTTCCGACATGAAATGGATGAGAGGATCGAGCAGTTTGAAATGGTGATGTGTACATAGAGATTTTGAAGAGGGATTCAATGGTATTTTCTGTTTGAAATGTTTTGAAGAGGAGAGGGAGATTGTGGAAGCAAAATGAACGAAAATGGCCATTGAGGAGGAGGAGTGTGCGTTATTTTTAGGGGAGGGGGAGGCAGAAAGGATTAGTGACTAATGAATTATTAAGGTTGTAGTTAAATATGTTTTTATTGTTAATAATGTTTAAATTATATACAACCTTGTAAAAATCATAACTTCTTCACACGTGATTGTTATTCAGCGAAACAGGATCCATTGGAACCGTATGGATGAGAGCTACAAAATGGAACTGACCAGAACGAAAACGGAGCAAGTTGGATTTTGAGCTAAATTAAACAGTCGTTTAATTTAGTTTAAAAACAGAAATTCAGAAATAAAGACTGGCGGAGTGGAACCCAAAGTGAGAACTTCTCACTACAATTATTTTACAGTTATTTATTATATAACTGCATATATGAACTGTTAGTATGGATTTTTATCAGTTTTTAATTATCACAAATGTTGTACGGTGCCTGTTAGCTCACCTCCCTCGTCCACAGACCATGGACGATTTAAGTGACTGTATTGTGTTGTGATTGTGATGTGAAATGGAGTAAATAAAATATATATATGAGATGTGAATAATATATATCTATGTTCGATGAGAATAATATATATATATATATATATATGAGATGTGAATAAAATATATATATGCGATGTGAATAAAATATATATATATATACGATGTGAATAAAATAAATATATATATATGCGATGCAAATAGAATATATATATGCGATGTGAATAAAATAATATATGTGATAAAATATATATATGAGATGTGAATAATATACATATATATATATGCGATATGAATAATATATATATATATATATATATATATATATACGCGATGTGAATAAAATATATATACGCGATATGAATAAAATATATATACGAGATGTGAATAAAATAAATATATGAGATGTGAACAATATATATATATATATATATGCGATAAGAATAAAATTAATATATGAGATGTGAATAAAATTTATACGCGTTGTATAAAATATATAAGTGTTGCATAAATCATATATATATGTTGTATAAAATATATATATGTGTTGTATAAATTATATATGAGATATATAAAATGGTCATGAAATGGAATAATTATTGGATTATTAAAAATATAATTTTTAACATATATACGCACTGTATAAAATTGTCGTGTAATGGAATCTTCAATTTTGATTTAAAATTGAAATGGAAGTATGAATCGTTTTTAAAATGAATTTATAAAGGATTTATAAATTACATTTTAAATGGAAATCGATGAAATATTATATATACATACATACATACATACATGATAATGGCCTGAATAGAATGCGCCATGCAACGACCATTCGCGAGTTTCGACCATTAACTTCAAACTGATGTAACGGGAGATCCGACGTCGGATTCTCCTAAGACCGGAACCGTTGGGTTCGTATCGAAAAGATATTTCCACTGAATAGAATAGATTTAAATTTGAATAGTTAGATTTTAAGATATGTCCAAATCAATTTCAGAAAAAGTCGTTATGGATGCAGATCGGTGGCCGTTATCGGAAACCGACTGTAAATGCCTTAATAAAATTATAAAAAATATGGAAAAATTGTGTAAAATCATAATAAATGATTTGGAGAGATGTTGGATGAAAAATTCCAAGTTTGTAAAGATAAAAATATATTTTTATCGAAATGAACTAGTTATTAACTAGAATAATAATCCAATTATTTTTAGAAATAATGAATTGGATTGAAATTGGTTTTAATATAACCAGAATTTTAAATCAAATAAATTGGAATGGATTTAAGTGGAAATAATCTTTGGAATATTTCGATATTGGATTCCGTGATTATACAGATATTGTTGAGGAATTTGGAAGATATTTATATCGTTTTTCCAATACGATATCAGTTGGTTTCAGAATTTGATGTTGAATACAAGCCGATATTATTTCTACTCAGAGCCTTATATTTAATATCAAATTGGATTTTGGGGTTTATAGTAAACAATGTTTTAAATAACATTCGTTCTTTAACCCGATTAACAATGAAGATATGATTTGGAATTTATAAATCTTTATTCTAAGATAATGGGAATTTTCCAAAGTAAAGTTTTCCAATTTAAAATATTAAATTGGAATTGAATGGAATTCGATTTGGTAATAATCGAGATGAACTTCGGTAAAGGAAGACCGTTACTATTTATGGAATTTAAAAGGCCATGCCTCTATTCCACTTATAGTATTAGTTTGATACGGAAATTTTAATCGATTATATACTGTTATGATTTCCTTGAAGATTCCATTTTGATGGAAGATGATTTTGGGTTTATCGTGTACTTTGTTTTAAATGACATTGGTTCTTTAACCCAATTAAAGGAATGATTAATTTCTGGAAAGTTGAATAATCATTAAGTATGATTTTTGAGATTAAAACTAAGTAGATTTTTAATAAATCTTTAATTAGATTTGGATGAATGAATGGTAATTAAATTTACCAAAAACATGAGATGTGATATAAACCAAATATTCCGGGTTGTTGATATTAATTGTGATTGATCGAATGTTTGGATTATGCTCGACCAGTTTATGAGCGAATATGCTTTTACATTTAGCATTGGGTTGGGTAGAAATATATGTATGCTAACATCTTGTGAAACACTTCCCGATTTGATTATGAGATGTTAGCGATGTTGAGTTCATTTCAAATTTAATGAATGATTTTGAAATGATATTTTTCTTAAGTGAAAAGAAATGTATTCCCGATTTTTGACATAGAATGTTTTATAAAAAATGTTTTATAAAACAGAAAGGAATTTGAGGGCTAAAGCCGATGTTGTCGAAATGATTTCGAAATGTATTATGTGTTTGACATTGTGGTTCATCACGTAACAAATTTGTTGCTATTGATGATGTATCTGTTTAGTGGTGGAGGATTTATTCTCTTGCTTAACACCCTTCTTTCAGACGTACGAGATCAAAGGTTATGTGAATAATAGTGACTAATCATATGTGTGAATTGCTGTTGTAAAGTACTATATTTTGGAAGTACTTGTGATTATTATGTTGTGAAATGATTTTCCCTACCTCGGGATATAAAAATGATTCAGTTCGTGGCTAAAGATTCAGGTAACCCGGACGACTAAAAGTATGGGTGAGATGGCGGTGTAGTCCACAAGGGCATGGGATTGTGCATCGTCAGTGTAGCCTGCTCCATTGCGGGAGGTGTGCACACACAAACACACACACACATACATACATATATATATATATATATCGAGTTAGTCAGGTACGTATCCTTTGCCTTGTCTAAGGGGATCCCAATATTTGGTTGCATACTTGTTTGTATGCATTGTGATGTTCTGGAATTCATATTTCCAAAGATTTTGGTTTGAGATCCTGAAGTGAAATATACTTTGATATAAAAGCTAGATATGTATTTCAAATGATTTGAAATAAGAATTCGGGAATAAAGTCCAAAGAAATAATTTCTGTAAAGTGAATTGGATTTTGAAAATCCAAATTTGGGATTGCCTAAATGGGTAGATTGGAAAATTGCATGTTGTGTGATGCATTGTAGATCCATATGAATGTTATTAGTTGTTGTTTATGCACTGGTATTCATGGGGGTGAACCAGTTCCATGACATACGTCGTGGTCCCGTGATTTGTAACAATCTAAGATTTTTGAAAATCAAATTTGAATTTAATATGAATTTTAAATAAAATTTGGAAGGTTTAAATAATTGTTGAATCAGATTTTAAGGCGATAATAATATTTAAATGATGGAAAATTAAATTTTACTGTGGAATTTGTTACAACAGTGTTTGTTTGGAGAAAACGTTTCGTCGTTAATCGAATTATCAAAATAAGTTGTAGTTCAGTTGCTAGAATCGATCAGAATCTAAAATTAAATTATAATTAAATATTCGTTTAAAATTTTTGTTCAGTCTCAGTTCGCGTCGCCTTAAAATATTTTATAAAATTTTACTGTAATTTTTATTTCGGAAAATAAGCATATATTTTTCTAACGTATTTTGGGGTAACTGTGGTCCCTTTTGACACTTTACAGAATCGATCAACCGGTCTATTTAATTATTGTCTTGGGATCGTGGTACATTATGGTACACGATTTTATTATTAGTTTAGTTTATTCGCTCTCTGTAATAAAAAAATGAGGAAGGAAAAAAACACAACATGTAAACATAAACACCAAAGTAACCAAAAATAGTAAAGGTTGTGCATACAGTATCCTGATGCGTGCGGGAAAAAAAAGACAACATAGGAAAAAAGAATGTGAGGAAGTTCCATAGTATTTACAACATGCATGCCTGTAACACTAAGTATGGAGATGATAAACAAACGTGTGATACACTAAGGCATACATGTAACACTTGGCAAATTTGAACACATGTGCCCCTCTGAAATCATCATATGTTATTTTATTTTATTGGAATTCTCCTCCACTAACGTTTTCTTCCACCAACACGTTTCTACTCTCCCACTTCAATTTGCAGTTCCGCCATTCCAATTCATAAAAGAATCGCAAGCAAATGGTAGCATAATATATAAAGTAAAATTCATAGTCAAGCAGACCAGCAAGAACTCGGTTAAGTAAGCTCATCTTGCAACTAGACACATGCAAAAGAATATATGAATTTACAAAATGATAGTCTAAAACGTGGAAGGCAAACAAATGTATGGTGAGACAAGTGGCAACAAGACCCACACGTGTTTCCTCCTCTCCACTATTTTCAACTTATACAAAGCTTCTTCCTCCTCGCTTTCTTCCTCCGCCTTTTTATTTTCTCTTGCTCTCCAATTCTTCTGCAAGTTGCACCATAAATACATGAGAAAAAAAATGAAACCTGAACTGTGCACTCGCACTCACCTCCCCTTTCTTCTACAGGCATGTCTCCTTCCCATTTACAATCTCCTCTTCCCAAATTTTTTTGCGCAGACCATCTTTTCCACCCTCCTCTCAAATAGCGCTTAGCTCCTCCTTGCTTGCAAACTCCACCGCAATTACCCACTCAAACTTCCCTTTCCCTTCAGCAAGTTTCGCTACTGATAAAAAAAAACCACCTGTGCGTGCAACCACCTAGACATCTTTCAAGTACCCACTTCCCTCACCAAGTTAGCCTGGTGTCTCTTGCATAAACAACTCCCCTCAACTTTGCATGCATGCGGAATTAACTTGGATGATCCAAAGCTTAGTTTAAGAAAAAAAAAAGAAAAAAAAGGAAACGCAAAAGAAGAAAAGAAAGAAAACGAAGAGAAGAAGCGTAAGCGAAGGAATGACGCGGAAAGGAAATACGTAGAGAGAGAGAGAGGCATGCCGCACAGTTTGGGTAGGCTATTAATTATGGGAGAGCATGACTGGTGAGAACAATTTTATTTTATTTTATTTTATATGATTTAAATTTTACATGCATGGTAATGAATCCGAAATAGTGCGGTTACATGAATGGCTAATTAATTGTCGTTAATGTGTGATGGTTGCCAAATAACTGCATTTGATGCGCGTTAGTGTATAACGCATATTAGGAATTTTATTGGTTGATTGCATATAGGAATTGTTAGTGTGTGATGGTTGCCAAAATAAATACATTTGAGGCGCGTTAGTGTATACCGCGTATTTGGAATTTTTTTTTCTTTTCGTTGATTGCATGTAGAAATGAATGTATAAAATGGTGTTGAATGTGTGCATATATGGTATATATGTACTCACTACTACCTTATATGAATTGTCAGCGGAAAATTAGGAATTTCCTAAATTTATGTAAGAAACGATTTGTTAAATGAGAATTTAAAGATTTGCAAGTGTTTCGTTAACTATATAATATTGACTAGATAATGTTTGTTGATTTTTATTCAATAACATTTTTTTTAATTTAGTAATATTTGATTACGTGAATAATTTCTCTAATTAAGAGTTCATGACATTGAATACATTTGATGATGTTGATTTAAAATTTTATGGAGTCATTAAAGAAATTTATTAACCAAGTTATGTTATTAAATATGAATGAAATAATGGTTTGACCAATATTTGGGAACTTGTCAATTTGATTTAATAGTATAAATAAATTCGATTTTGGTAACCAATTAACATGATATTATCAACATTAAGTGTTATTATGTATTTTGATGTAGCTCAAAATGAAAATGGTTGAGTTTGAACTTAATGATACAATATTTGTGAATAAAAATTGTAAATTGAATATTAAGAAGTGTTAATTATTTTTGTGAGTTAAGTATTAAGTTAATGATAGTCATCTTGTGAATCAAGTATGGTGTATTTAATATAAATCATTTGGTTTAACTTAAATGATATGATAATAACTGCATTGTTCTGAATGAAGCTTAGGTTAATTATGGAAGCTAACGCGGAACTAAGTAAACAAAAGTGAATAAGTTGAGTGTCTTTGAAATTGATGTGAATCGACTCGAGATATTGAAGCCAATTATACTTTACTGAGTGTGAATATAAGTTCATGTCATCGACATGGAAAGGAAACGATTCTAATTTAAAGCATTTGTATAATTATATAGGTTTTCAACTATTTAAACATGATATGTTAATTTCAAAAATATTTAAATAAAACAATTGTTTTAAGGATATGTATATGTTTAAAGTATTATATTTGTATACCTCTTCAAAGTTAAATATATGTTAAGTAATTATTTTAAACATTTCTATTTTAAAGTTAGTATATATATATATATAAAATTATTAGTTTATAACAAATGTATTATTTCCAAATATTTTTATTTAATTAAATTTGGAATTGTTTCGGTCCTGAATCTTTCGATTTGAATATAATGAATCTGTTTTGAATGATTTCAATGAATTTAAATTAAGGAAATATTGAAATTACGATCCTTGGGTTATATTGATTTTTCGAAAGTAAGGCATTAAGAAAAAGACTAAGAGATGTATGTATATATATATATGTATGGAAAACACTTGTTTTGAAATATGAAGCGCTGGTTATTTGGAAGACCGGGATCGGATTTTATTTTCCGAAAACCATTCGAAATAACTATACGACGTAAATAATGAAGTTATGAAGATGGCGATTGAAGACCATGATTCTTCACATCGAACGGACTTCCTGCTGATTGGTTTCTTTAATGAATAGCTACAGTAAAGAGATGCCCCTATTACCTGAGTGGCAGAAAGTCTGAACGTATTTGGAGAATTTTCGGATGTTGTTCCGTTCAGACCTAGAATGGACTTGTATGGATGGTGTGTCTGACATTGTAATTGACGGCATAACACTGATTTCCGTTGATATGTATCTGGTTTGTGACGTATGAGCTCGAAGTGGATATATATAGACGGAAATCAGTGGTCATGTTGTGAATGGATAATGTGACATACTTAAGAGATGAAATGAGCTTGTACGATCAGGGCATTGCTTTTCTTGGCATGCTTTGTGTATGACGTGACATCGACAATCCTCACACCCCGGATGATGAGAAACTGGCGGTTAGGTTGTGTATATATATATGAATTGATGATGACCGCTGCAGCAGTGGGAAACCACTTATGACTTATGGAATAGGGTATGTTCGGGGGGCCGTGCCTGGTCGAAAACCGTTGATCTACCTCACGATTTGTATTGGTGTCCGCGTCTGGATGAAAACCCGTGATTACATTTCGTTTGTGTTCTGATTGATCTTTCGTGCCAGGAATCATCAAGTTGGAAACCCAAATCTCCAATATGAGCCATACGATTTTGATTGTGCATATATACGGCGACATAATATTATGGGGTATTATGCCGTCTAGGATTAATACATTTATTTGCAAAATGTTTTCCACACTATATATATGTATTATGGCATTGAAAAGAGGACTTTTACGTATGAAAGCATGTTTGGTTATCATAAGATAAAGCTCGCTCATCTGGTGTGCGCTTGCATTGTGTGATGTGGGACGAGCTTATGATAGCTTCATTTTCCAAAAGTCATTGTGTATTTATATTCACGGCTATTCACCTGGAGTAAACCCGTTCCGCGTTAGCGGCATGTTCCGGTGAATTTCCCAACTTTAAATAAATCCTAAAGAAACTGTTTTATGTTCTCACACCAGTCCCATGACTGACCTGGAGTTTATTGTTCCTTCCTAAACTCTGGGTGCCCACTAAATTTTTTATGGGCAGTTAGTAGTTTAGTTTTACAGTTATAGATCGTTGGAGCAAGATTCGTTGCGCTTTCTGGATTGGAGTCCACGCTAGAGTTTGGAGCTTTTGCTACATCATACTATTTGAGTATATTTACTTTTCTTCCGCTATATAAGTTGTACTCTGATATTCTATGTAACTCTGATGTAATATTGTATTATGCAATGAAAAGTTCTATTATTTTGTTCAATATATGTAAGTACCCATAACAATTCGTCTTTCTGAACAGTTTAAGTTGGTTTAATTACCGACAAGAACCGGGCAAAAAGTTGGGTCGTTACAGTTGGTATCAGAGCTTTGGCTTATACAAAGCTTTAGGGTACGACATATTTTGAACAAAAGATAGGACTTCTCAGAGTTATAATATCTCATTAGAGATAGGGTTAGAAATGCCCTAGAATGAGATTTTGGAAATATTTCGTTGAGAGAGCGTATTTTGAAATCTATATAAACTATTTTGAAACCAGGTAAATCATTTTGAAAACGATAATTATGTTGAAATATAATTGAAGTTAATGGTTTTGAGTATTGTATTTGACGTCAAGATCGTACTATCAGTATGTAAGGATTTCGAATATACGCCTGGCCAGTGTATGTACGAAGCCCAGTATATACTAGATAGATATAGGATCACCCCTTAGTCGCTTGGAAAGAAATTCTGGGATGAGCGCGACATCCCTGATATTTGTTTTCGAGTTTCGAAGGTGTGATGACTATATAATTCCGATTTAAGCGTTGAGGAATATTTAAAACCATTTAACTATGTGTTGTAATGAATAAGTCTTAATAAAATGGTTTGATAAACTAATATAGGAATTTAATTTGAGAAAGAAAAAAAAAACTAGAAGTTTTGGAAAGAAAGTAAAACTGAGATTAGCTTAAGAATACTTAAAGACCTTGAAGCCTTAAAACTTTGAATAAGTTAAACGACAAGTACTTGAGAAATTAGAAAGATATCTTTTTAGGAGTAATCTCACTTAAAGAATTTGGAAATAAATGGTTGAAAATGCATGTAAAAAAAAGATAATTTACCCATATCCCAAATTTGACAAAAATAATGGATAAATTATAATGAACATTTGAATATGAATTTTTGTAGTCTAATAAGTCGTAATCAGAAAAGATATTAAACTTCTTGATGGATGTTAAAGTAAGTTAATATAAGCAGCAGATCTAAATCGATAACTAGCATGAACTGTAAATATGCAAGTTAAATTATTTTGTTTGGAAGTAGATTAGCAAAGCAAAACCCTTAAGAAATATAAAGGTGAATTTGACTTAAGTTAAGAATTTGGCTAAAAGATGATTTAAATTGTAACAAATATTTAGGTGGGGGAGGAAACCACTTTAACCCAATTGCCACTGTATGAGCAATTCAAATAGAAAGTATTTAAAGAGTTGCCGCTTAAGGTGCAAAGAAAACGAAATTTGAAGTAAGATCTACTCAAGAGGTAGTCAATTGAAAAAAAAAAACGAATATCCCAAGAATAAACTACTTATGCCTATATCCTTAGGTGCGCTCGATTTTCCTAGCTTAGCCTAAGTTAGTTCCATTGTTTAATACGAACCGTTGTATAGCGTCGTTCATCCCCTTTTATTTAAGCTTAGTTGAATATCTTGACTCGAATCATTGTACTTTTGAACCGCCTATACTTGTATCCTTGGTTCCCTTGATTTCCTCGTCTTGATCATGTTTGAGAATTTAAACCAAACTTGTTGATCTTGAGTAGTTCATCTTTTGGATTTAGGTGTGTTTTGATTTAGGCCATTATATCTTTTGATGCCCATTTAATATTGAGCTTTTGTTTTGAACACGTGGAATTTGACTTGATCCATGTATGTATATATTTTGTGCCGTTTATTGAATGAAACAAAAATTGAGTTCAACCAAGATAACTTTGACTTATCCAAGACAAGAGATTAACGAAACTTAAACAAATGAGCTTCGCATAGAAATTAGAAAAGTTTGAAATATGAATTTCGATTTATGCAAGGAAAGTGGATTTTGAAAAGAGGAATGTTAAAGGATTGGTTCTAAAATTTTTGAAACTTATTCTAATGTTTTGAATAATGATGGTTTGAAACATGCACGTACCAAATTGGAGTGCGCAATGGAAGCATGATGGTATATTTGAAATGAAGGAAATGTAAACGATTTTAGAAAACTTTAGAAAGTAGAAAGCTTAAATTTGTGTGTAAATTCGATTTGAAAGGCTCGAATAGTTTACATACGAGCATTGTTTTCGAAATGTGAAACATAAGTTGTATACTCGAAAGTTGAAAATTTTATTGAACGAATTTGTTTTCCAACTAGTCTAGATGTGATGAATGGTTTATAAAAGAAATTTCGACGACTTGAATCCCGATATTTCGAAAATATTTAGAAACAACAAAGTTATGGTTTAAGTATTTGCAAAATTTTGATTTACAGCTTCGGGATATGAAATGATTTGGTTTGTTCGAGTAACCATGACTAAAACTGGGTTGTGAAGAGGGAATGGATCTCGTATGAGGGGTGGTACTCAGTTTCCCTGTCATGAGGATGAACTTCTCGAAATAATAACATATAGATTTGATCATAGTATGTTTGAAACTTTGAAAGAAAATTAGGTCTTGAGAACCCCGAAGTAAAAGTATTTTTATGAAATAATATTTCAATGGTTTGAAATGGAATGGGATTCAAAGTCAGAAAATTCATTTTGAAGTGCTTTGCAAACTATGATTTGTAATAACAGTTAAACCTCAAACTTCTTTAATCGACCTTTCCAAAATTATACCTTTCTAATATAATGAATTGAATTTTGTTTGGATAAGTTTCGTATAAAAGTTTTGGCAAATTTAATCATATGAAAATTTTCCTATAAGTTGCGTTGATAAATTTAGATTTAATATAAGAATTTGCAAGTTTAACAAATTTATGAATAAAATTTATTTTGCTTATGAATAATTTCACGAGCTCTCCTTTTCGAGGACGAAAAGCCTTAAGTGGGGGAGAATGTAACAATCTAAGATTTTTGAAAATCAAATTTGAATTTAATATGAATTTTAAATAAAATTTGGAAGGTTTAAATAATTGTTGAATCAGATTTTAAGGCGATAATAATATTTAAATGATGGAAAATTAAATTTTACTGTGGAATTTGTTACAACAGTGTTTGTTTGGAGAAAACGTTTCGTCGTTAATCGAATTATCAAAATAAGTTGTAGTTCAGTTGCTAGAATCGATCAGAATCTAAAATTAAATTATAATTAAATATTCGTTTAAAATTTTTGTTCAGTCTCAGTTCGCGTCGCCTTAAAATATTTTATAAAATTTTACTGTAATTTTTATTTCGGAAAATAAGCATATATTTTTCTAACGTATTTTGGGGTAACTGTGGTCCCTTTTGACACTTTACAGAATCGATCAACCGGTCTATTTAATTATTGTCTTGGGATCGTGGTACATTGTGGTGCACGATTTTATTATTAGTTTAGTTTATTCGCTCTCTGTAATAAAAAAATGAGGAAGGAAACAAAAACACAACATGTAAACATAAACACCAAAGTAACCAAAAATAGTAAAGGTTGTGCATACAGTATCCTGATGCGTGCGGGAAAAAAAAAGACAACATAGGAAAAAATAATGTGAGGAAGTTCCATAGTATTTACAACATGCATGCCTGTAACACTAAGTATGGAGATGATAAACAAACGTGTGATACACTAAGGCATACATGTAACACTTGGCAAATTTGAACACACGTGCCCCTCTGAAATCATCATATGTTATTTTATTTTATTGGAATTCTCCTCCACTAACGTTTTCTTCCACCAACACGTTACTACTCTCCCACTTCTATTTGCAGTTCCGCCATTCCAATTCATAAAAGAATCGCAAGCAAACGGTAGCATAATATATAAAGTAAAATTCATAGTCAAGCAGACCAGCAAGAACTCGGTTAAGCAAGCTCATCTAGCAACTAGACACATGCAAAAGAATATATGAATTTAGAAAATGATAGACTAAAACGTGGAAGGCAAACAAATGTATGGTGAGACAAGTGGCAACAAGACCCACACGTGTTTCCTCCTCTCCACTATTTTCAACTTATACAAAGCTTCTTCCTCCTCGCTTTCTTCCTCCGCCTTTTTATTTTCTCTTGCTCTCCAATTCTTCTGCAAGTTGCACCATAAATACATGAGAAAAAAAAATGAAACCTGAACTGTGCACTCGCACTCACCTCCCCTTTCTTCTACAGGCATGTCTCCTTCCCATTTACAATCTCCTATTCCCAAATTTTTTAGCGCAGACCATCTTTTCCACCCTCCTCTCAAATTGCGCTCAGCTCCTCCTTGCTTGCAAACTCCACCGCAGCTACCCACTCAAACTTCCCTTTCCATTCAGCAAGTTTCGCTACTGATAAAAGAAAAAAAACCACCTGTGCATGCAACCACCTAGACATCTTTCAAGTACCCACTTCCCTCACCAAGTTAGCCTGGTGTCTCTTGCGTAAACAACTCCCCTCAACTTTGCATGCATGCGGAATTAACTTGGATGATCCAAAGCTTAGTTTAAGAAAAAAAGGAAACGCAAAAGAAGAAAAGAAAGAAAACGAAGAGAAGAAGCGTAAGCGAAGGAATGACGCGGAAAGGAAATACGTAGAGAGAGAGAGAGAGGCATGCCGCACAATTTGGGTAGGCTATTAATTATGGGAGAGCATGACTGGTGAGAACAATTTTATTTTATTTTATTTTATATGATTTAAATTTTACATGCATAGTAATGAATCCGAAATAGTGCGGTTACATGAATGGCTAATTAATTGTCGTTAATGTGTGATGGTTGCCAAATAACTGCATTTGATGCGCGTTAGTGTATAACACATACTAGGAATTTTATTGGTTGATTGCATATAGGAATTGTTAGTGTGTGATGGTTGCCAAAATAAATACATTTGAGGCGCGTTAGTGTATAACTCGTATTTGGAATTTTTTTTTTCTTTTCGTTGATTGCATGTAGAAATGAATGTATAAAATGGTGTTGAATGTGTGCATATATGGTATATATGTACTCACTACTACCTTATATGAATTGTCAACGGAAAATTAGGAATTTCCTAAATTTATGTAAGAAACGATTTGTTAAATGAGAATTTAAAGATTTGCAAGTGTTTCGTTAACTATATAATATTGACTAGATAATGTTTGTTGATTTTTATTCAATAACATTTTTTTTAATTTAGTAATATTTGATTACGTGAATAATTTCTCTAATTAAGAGTTCATGACATTGAATACATTTGATGATGTTGATTTAAACTTTTATGGAGTCATTAAAGCAATTTATTAACCAAGTTATGTTATTAAATATGAATGAAATAATGGTTTGACCAATATTTGGGAACTTGTCAATTTGATTTAATAGTATAAATAAATTCGATTTTGGTAACCAATTAACATGATATTATCAACATTAAGTGTTATTATGTATTTTGATGTAGCTCAAAATGAAAATGGTTGAGTTTGAACTTAACGATACAATATTTGTGAATAAAAATTGTAAATTGAATATTAAGAAGTGTTAATTATTTTTGTGAGTTAAGTATTAAGTTAATGATAGTCATCTTGTGAATCAAGTATGGTGTATTTAATATAAATCATTTGGTTTAACTTAAATGATATGATAATAACTGCGTTGTTCTGAATGAAGCTTCGGTTAATTATGGAAGCTAACGCGGAACTAAGTAAACAAAAGTGAATAAGCTGAGTGTCTTTGAAATTGATGTGAATCGACTCGAGATATTGAAGCCAATTATACTTTACTGAGTGTGAATATAAGTTCATGTCATCGACATGGAAAGGAAACGATTCTAATTTAAAGCATTTGTATAATTATATAGGTTTTCAACTATTTAAACATGATATGTTAATTTCAAAAATATTTAAATAAAACAATTGTTTTAAGGATATGTATATGTTTAATGTATTATATTTGTATACCTCTTCAAAGTTAAATATATGTTAAGTAATTATTTTAAACATTTCTATTTTAAAGTTAGTATATATATATATATGTAAAATTATTAGTTTATAACAAACGTATTATTTTCAAATATTTTTATTTAATTAAATTTGGAATTGTTTCGGTCCTGAATCTTTCGATTTGAATATAATGAATCTGTTTTGAATGATTTCAATGAATTTAAATTAAGGAAATATTGAAATTACGATCCTTGGGTTATATTGATTTTTCGAAAGTAAGGCATTAAGAAAAAGACTATTTATAAACGATCATCTCTTAAGCAATTAATTCTGGATTTAGAAAAGACTAAGAGATGTATGTATATATATATGTATGGAAAACACTTGTTTTGAAATATGAAGCGCTGGTTATTTGGAAGACCGGAATCGGATTTTATTTTCCGAAAACCATTCGAAATAACTATACGACGTAAATAATGAAGTTATGAAGATGGCGATTGAAGACCATGATTCTTCACATCGAACGGACTTCCTGCTGATTGGTTTCTTTACTGAATAGCTACAGTAAAGAGATGCCCCTATTACCTGAGTGGCAGAAAGTCCGAACGTATTTGGAGAATTTTCGGATGTTGTTCCGTTCAGACCTAGAATGGACTTGTATGGATGGTGTGTCTGACATTGTAATTGACGGCATAACACTGATTTCCGTTGATATGTATCTGGTTTGTGACGTATGAGCTCGAAGTGGTTATATATAGATGGAAATCAGTGGTCATGTTGTGAATGGATAATGTGACATACTTAAGAGATGAAATGAGCTTGTACGATCAGGGCATTTCTTTTCTAGGCATGCTTTGTGTATGACGTGACATCGACAATCCTCACACCCCGGTTGATGAGAAACTGGCGGTTAGGTTGTGTATATATATATGAATTGATGATGACCGCTGTAGCAGTGGGAAACCACTTATGACTTATGGAATAGGGTATGTTCGGGGGGCCGTGCCTGGTCGAAAACCGTTGATCTACCTCACGATTTGTATTGGTGTCCGCGTCTGGATGAAAAACCCGTGATTACATTTCGTTTGTGTTCCGATTGATCTTTCGTGCCAGGAATCATCAAGTTGGAAACCCAAATCTCCAATATGAGCCATACGATTTTGATTGTGCATATATACAGCGACATAATATTATGGGGTATTATGCCGTCTAGGATTAATACATTTATTTGTGAAATGTTTTCCACACTATATATATGTATTATGGCATTGAAAAGAGGACTTTTACGTATGAAAGCATGTTTGGTTATCATAAGATAAAGCTCGCTCATCTGGTGTGCACTTGCATTGTGTGATGTGGGACGAGCTTATGATAGCTTCATTTTCCAAAAGTCATTGCGTATTTATATGCACGGCTATTCACCTGGAGTAAACCCGTTTAAAATAAAGTTTAAAATAAAGTTTAAAATAAAGTTTAAAATAAAGTTTAATTAACAAGAACCGGGCAAAAAGATGGGTCGTTACAATTTACCTTACTTTAAAATAAAGTTTAATAACTATTTTTAGTTCTCACACTAGTCCCATGACAGACTCGGAGTTTATTGTTTCTACCTAAACTCTGGGTGCCCATATTTTCCACATGGGTAGCTAGTAGTTTTGGTTTTGCAGATTATTTAATATAGCAGGATTCTGAATCGAAGCTTAAAGCTGCGTCCACAGCATTGATAGTCTTCTGTTGTGTTAGTTTATTTCTTTCCGCTGCATTGTATTACATTTATTGTAAATTTATTTTCCGCTGTATATTATTTTCGATACTCTGATATTCTAGACTCTGATGTAACATTATTATGATGTTTATAAAAGTCTTCTGTTGTTTGTTCTGATGTGTTGTGCACCCAAAGTTAGCGTATCAGCCTTTTTGGTTCGATTTAAGTTGGTTTAACGATTGATTTGGATCGACCGGGAAGAAGGGTCACTACAGCCTGTGAGAGGGTATGTATATAATGTTGTGATAGTTTTAATTTGTGTGTATTGTCTTGTGAGTGATACTGTGCGCGTAAGTGGTGTGTGTTCATTGTTGAGTTGTGTGTGTCTTTTTTGGCATGTGTCAACTTTTAGATATATATATATATAATATGATATTTCGGTGTGTATACATATATTTGTATGTATATATATATATATATATTTGTTTAAAAGTTTTTATATATTTATATAATAGTTTTGGTGTGTTTATACAACTTATAATATATATATATATGGTTCTGAAGTATATTGATGTGTTGTGTATACATATATAAAATTTATATATGTATATTTACTGTTATGGTGTTTACACAATTTATAATATATATATATATATATATGTTATAAATTTGTGTTGTGTGTACGGTGTGTGTATGAGTTTATGTGTGTGTTTCAAATTATGTATTATATGTAAGTGTATATGATTTAGTATGCGTTAGCGTTGTGTTTTATTTAAATATATAATTTATAAAATATATTTTTGTACGTCGAATATTAAATATATACATATACATTTGTTAATTAAAAAGTTATATATTAATATATATATATATAAAGCTTTGGTTGTGTTTTATATGATTTATAAGATATACATTATAATTTACGTTGTGTGTTTGTGTTGTGCGTTGAATTTTAAAAATATATATATGTTATGATTTTTTTGAGTGTACATGTATATTTATATAATTTGGTGTAAAGAATTATTGTGTTTTATTTTTGGTTTAATCAGGCCAGTGTTGTGTTTATTTTTGAGTCGAATGTAGCGTTGAGTTCCAAAACCCATTCCTAAACCCAACAACTATAACAATCCTTTGAAAACTCCCAAGCATCCTCTTATGAAAATAAATTATATCACGAGCGGTTTTCAAGATATAAATCTGTTCTGAATCATGCCTACAAGTCGACATTTCATTTTGGGCCGCGAAAGGTGACTTTATCTCACACTTGACTCACATTATTTCATAGATGTTAGATAGACTAAATGAACTGTTATGAAATGTATAGGATTTCCAGTAGAAATTGTTTGTTTAAAATATACACTTTCATATGTGACACGATATTCATATGACATGTATGTACACTGATTATATATGACTACAACGTGATTGATGATATGTGATGATTCGTATGTTGTAGATACCCCTAGTTAGGAAAAAATCATTAAGGGTTGAAATGATACATACCCGAATGGACATTTAGATTAGGGAAAAATCGTTATGGGTTGAAATGATAGACTTGAACGATTTTTACTAAATTTGGGATTGCGGGTTGAAATGATAAACCCGTAGAAAATTTATAAATTGCAGGTTCAAATGATAAATATCCATATCACTTGACCATAGGGTAGAAAACTATACACGCAAACCATTGGTCATGTTTTCGAATTAAAATGATTTGGAAAATTTGATTGTAATAATATTAATTTAAGATCTTATATTTTATATTTGTATTTTAAAGATTCATACTTTAATTTTGTAAATTTTAAATTATATGTTTAAAAATGATTTGATGAGTAAAAATGTATTTAAATTCTTATTTAAGATTTTACTTATAATTTATTTATTTTAAGCTGTATGATTTAATCATATATGTATTTTTAACTTTAAATTAATATATTATAATAAATTATTCTTTTCAAACCTATTTTTAAATTATTTTAAACCTATATATATATTTATAAAGCTATTTTTTCTATATAATTTTATAACTTATAAATATATTTTCATTGTTTATTTTATATATATTTTATAAACTTTAATAATGAACTCAATAGGTGGATAAGTTTTGATTTTGCGATTTAATCAAGGTTTGAAGATTTAAATGTATATAATGATACTTGATTCAATGAATTTGATTTTAATTTAACTAAATCTGAATTTTGAATTGCTTAAATATTGAACTTTATAGGAAATGAACGTGAACTACGTAATTAATTGGAACTTGAATTTATAGTTGATACTAATATATGAATTCGATTATAAATTGACTAAATATGAATTGAAATAATTTTATATATGGAATTGATTCATAAACTATTTGGTTTGAATTAAAGAAATTTCTTAAATCAATTTATTTCAAGATATGATTTTATAAAATGGCTACGGTGTGAAAAATGTAGATGCTTGGTTGTTAAATAGACCGTGATCGGATATTGTCATACTCTCTGCCAATATCGAAAACCACTTTAACAACTGTGTATGCAGTGGAGTTCCAGAATAAAGTAGGATGGTTTGGTGGTGATTACTGGATTTGAAGAAAGAGAACGATGATGGATATCCTTGACCTTCGGTTAATAATTAAAATGACTAAAACAACGCTATACCATGACGAAGTGGGGTCAGCTACCTCCATCGGCAACATTTCTTCCTTTATTACTATAGTCCCTCGGTTTGATTGATTTGATTTGATGCGCATTCTTGATTTTGGAGTGTTATCCGAGGTGGGCAGTAATTGCGGCTATGCGTTACCACCAGTCCAAATGTGCAACTAGTATATTCATACTCTGGGCATTCCTCGTGTGCCTTGTGATATTATCCTGATCGAACCCCTTACAATTTTGATTTGACGTTGTCGTATAGCGGTGCATCGATATCCACCGACCTTTAGTGGTGTTTTATATGCAATGTTTACAACAATGTTTATAAAATGTGTAAGGGTAAAAATGTAATCCCGCTTACGCTATTTTTATATGTTATATTTAACCATAGACACTATTATAATAGCGTGTTATATTATATGATATTAGTTTAACGGATCCTTAGAGGATGGTGATCCCAAACATCCTTTAAGTTACTGATGCATTTTATTGAAAATTTCCTTTGAGTTGATTTACTTCCATGAGAATGTTAGTCCTGATCCGAGTTGTTTTGTTTTGCATTATTGCTCGGGTCAGATCGAGTATTGCAGTGTTTAGATTTCACCTTTTGAAGGTGGAGATTAATGAATATATCACCTCTACCTATTGATTCTGGCTATTTCTCTTTTGTATTAGAAATTCTTGTATTTAGACTTCCGCTGTATTAAATTTTGTAACTCTGATATTATGTATAAATTTTGATTTTTATTTAGTTGTTTCATGAAATACTATTGTATAATTTATTTATTTTGCTGCGAGATATTCTGTTTTTATGTGGCTGCGATTCTGTGATTTATTCTATTTACCTTAGAAGCTAACAACATTCTGTCATTTCGAATGGTCTGAGTTCATTTAATTACCAACTCAAAGTGGACGAAAGACGGTATGTTATAGTTTGGTATCAGAGCTTTGGTTTATCAAAGCTTTAGCTTATGTGGTAAAAGCTCATTAGAGATAGGGTAGTAATACCCTAAAATGAGTGGAATCAATCGCAGAATCCTTCTTGAGAGAGAGAGAGCATATTTTTAAAGTGTAAGCAGTTTCAAATGTTTCTAAAATGTTTTTAAACAAATATTTTTGGATATAAAGTTTTGTTTAGTATTTAAATCCTTTTGAAATCTCCCTTTCATTTGAATTCATCTTCCTTCGTAGATCCTCTTTGATTAGGTTCTTTCGTTTGTTCAACTTTTAACTCGAATTCTTTAATTTATCCTTGTCTATAACGAGGTAGGAAGTAGAAGAAGAGTATAAGACATCCAGTGAGTCCATTCTTATTTAATATTGATTTGAAATTGGTATTTTGAAAGGTATTATAAAACAAGTTTTATTGAGGCAATTTTCTTATATATTATGTAAATAGTATTATGTTTTGGTAATACCAAAATTTTGAAAAGATTTGATGTTTATACTTTAAGATTTTATAAACTATATTTTTTTGAATAAGATTTAAAGATGTAGATTTTGGAAGAAATTGATTTTATCTTGATTGATGTAACAACCTAGAAAATCAGAACCAACTTAAAATTTTTATTTTGGCAATTTTGATGAATTTTGAATATTTAAAATGAATTATTCTAAATAATGACGACTAGAAATTTATTTTGAAAAGAATTAGAGCGTATATGAATTATTTAAATCGAAGTTAGAATATAAATATTTATTTTAATTATAAAAGTAACTAAAAATGGCGCAGTAGTTTGAAAATTCGATTTCAAATTTCAAATGAATATAGAGGATTCAAAATAAACCGGATTTTAGTGAAACCAAAAATATTAGAATCTATTTGAAAATATCTTTCCAATGAATCCGAAAAATCAAAATTTCATAGAGGGAATTAAATGTAATGCCCAGTTGAAAATTCGGAATAGTCGCTATGGAATTTTAGCTCTTAAAAATGGAGATTTTGCAAACGACTTCCGTTTTCGACGTAACTACTTTTGTTGGATTCGGGATGTCAAATTATTGCTAGATTCCAATTTTCATTATTTTTGGAATCAATATGTGAGCGTGGCAAAAGAAAACGTGTTTTACCAGTTTCACTCAATTTGGATCGACCAAAAAATAACCATTTTTCAAACGGTCTCCAAATTCGATGAAATTAGTTTTGTTAGGACCGTATCGTCAAAACGTAGCAAGATTTATTTTACGGGAATTTTTGGAGTCCGTATGTGGCTCCGGTAAATTGAAATGTACGTTGGAATTGAATATATATAGATTTATATTTTAATTTAAACGGAAACTGATCGAAACAGCCAAACTAGCTTACGATACATATCCTATTGTGTTCGGAATGGGGGTAATTAGTTATGGACGACAGTCGTTGGGTTTCTTTTGGAGACCAAATGCAAAGTCAACTTTTTAGAGAATAAATAAAATTAAAAATAAATAATAATATAAATTTACACATCAGCCCCCCCTTAAACTATTTTCTTCGATTAAAACCATCTCCCCTTTTTCAGAAAGAAAACCGAACCCCCTTCCCCCCGTGATCGATTTTGGCGATCGACGTCGCATCCTCTGCGGTGACCCGCCGCCGGCTCCATCCGCAACCACCCCTCCCCACCTTCTGCCTCTCTCCTCCATCGCGTGAATCACCTAAACCCCTCTCGATTGACAGCGAAGCCCAGATCTGTGAAGAAGTCCTCCGCCGCAGTCACCAACGGCCATCCTCTGCACCGCGTCACCACCGTCGGTCATCCGAGCCTCCAACGTGCCGCTGCAACGCCCAACACCCGCGCCTCCCATCGAACACGGATCCAAAACCCTAAATCAATGTAGGTTTTTTTAGGGTTTTCAGTTTAATGAAGCTAGGATTTTCAACGATGAAAAGCTGGGATTTTTAACAATGAAAAGCTAGGATTTTTAACACTATAGATATATGATTTTTGTGAATGAAAATATATGATTTTTGGGAATGGAAAAACATGATTTTTGTGGATGGAAATATATGATTTTTGTGAATGAAAGGTATGGTTTTTAATGAAGGAAAAATACGATCTTTAGTATATGTATAACAATATAAAAATACGATTTGTATTCATATGAAAATATGATTTTTATTTGAATAGCAATATAAAAATTTGATTTTTATTTGAATAACGATATAAAAATACGATTTTTAAATATAAAAACATCATAATAAAAATGTGATTTTTTCTATGAACAGCGAATCTAAGCGACAATAGGGAAAGGCGGAGTGGATCCCAAAGGTGAAAACTCTCTTATTGAATTTATTTGTATAGTTATTTTATAATTGCATATATGAACTGCTCCCGTCGTCCACAGACGATGGACGACTTGTTTGGTTTAGTTTGGTTGATTTGTTTGTTTGAATTGATTGTGATGTGTAATGGAATGTAAATATTCACGTGTTGAAATAAAATATTTTATCGTTAAAAATATAATTTTTAACGTGTATATGAATAAAATAAATATTCATTGGCAAATCGAACGATTTGCTTATGCACATCCATTTGACTGATATTGCTTAGGACGATAAATTATACACATCGCCCATCTACACAAATAAAATTTGTGTTCGTTTTTTGAAAACCCCACAATAGTATTGGGATGATATTGGACATGCACTTATCCCAATATTTAGTTGTATGTCGATCGGTTGGTTGATAAGTTGTTGTAAGCGTTGATTATTTATATTTAACGCTTATGCAGTTGTGTAATGTACTCTGGGTGATGGTTGACTATGTTTGACTATTGTTGTGTACACGTGTGTATGAAATCCATATAATCAACATTATATGGTAATTGGCTGTGTCTGATTCCAGTTCAGAAATAATGAATATTTTAAAATAATGAATATTTTAAAATAATATTCAGTAAAAGATCAAAATCTGATTTTGATGTCCAATTTGGGTTGGACACAAATATATTTAAATATATAAAGTCGTGTTGATTAGATTAACGCCATTTCGACGTGAATGATATTTATATCGATTTTATTCATTTTTATAATGAATATCGAAATGGAAGTGATTTCAAAATTTGAAGTTTGAAAATATTATCATTTATAAATTAATGATATGAAATATTCAATTTTGATTTGAAATTAAATATGAAGTTGAAATCGATTTGAAAACAAATTTAAAATGATTTATAAAATACATTTTAAATGGAAATCGATGAAATATATATTATATATACTATATATATATAATATAATGGCCTGAATAGAAAGCGCTGCGCCGCGGCAGTTCGAGAATTTCGACCATTGACTTCGAATGGACATTTCAGGAGATCTGACCGTCGGATTCGCCTTAAACTGGAACCATTGGGTTTGTATCGAAAAGAGATTTCTAACGAATACAAGAAATTAGAAATCTAACAGTTGGATTTGGAATTATGTCCAAATCAAATTTGGAAAAGGTCGTTGTAAGTGCAGTTCGATGGCCATTTATGGAAATTGACTGTACGTGCCTTGATAAAATTATTAAAAATATCAATAATTAGTGTAAAATCATAAGAAATGATTTGGAAAGAATTAGGATGAAAAATTCCATATTTGAAAAGATAAAAATAGATTTTTATCGAAACGAACTAATTATGAACTAGAATTATAATCCAATTATTTCTAAATAAATAAATTGGATTTGAAAGGGTTTTAAAAATAACCAGAATTTCCAATATATGAATTGGAATGGATTTGAATCGAAATTATCTTCAGAATATTTCGATATTGGATTCCGTGATTATACGGGCATTGTGGAGGAATTTGGAAGATATATATATATCATTATTCCAATATGATGTTTGTTGAGTTCAGGATTTGATATTGAATATGAGCCGATATATTTTCTATTCAGAGCCTTGTATTTAGTATCAAATGGGAATTTGGGTTTGTCTTGAATGGTGTCTTGAATAACACTGTTCTTAGACCCCATGCGAAGAGAATAAATCTTTTAATTAAGATTGTTAGAGTTTCTAATTATATTTTATAATTGGAATAAAATGGAATGTGATTTTGGGTTTATCGTGAACTGTGTTTTTAACGACATTCGTTCTTTAACCCGATTTACAGTGAAATGTGATTTGGAATTTATAAATCTTTTGTTAAGATTTAAAGGAGATTTTTCCAAAGTAAACTTTTCCAATTTAACATATTAAATTGGAATTGAATGGAATTCGATTTGGTAATAATCGGTGAACTTATGTGGAGGAAGGTTGTTACTATATATGGAATT
This sequence comes from Allium sativum, assembly GCA_030737875.1. Classification (NCBI taxonomy): domain Eukaryota; kingdom Viridiplantae; phylum Streptophyta; class Magnoliopsida; order Asparagales; family Amaryllidaceae; genus Allium; species Allium sativum. Next base: position 338,081,634 of record CM060910.1, read on the forward strand.
TAAAAGGCTTTGCCGTTATTCCATTTATATTATCGGTTGGATATGGAAGTTTATATCGATTATAAATATTGATCTGTTTTCCATGAAGATTCCATTATTAATGGAATGTGATTTTGGGTTTATTGCGAGCTGTGTTTTAAATAACATTAGTTCTTTAACCCAGTTAAAGATAGGATTTATTTCTTAACTTTGAATAATCATTAAGAAATGATTTTTGGAGATTAAAACTGAATTAGAGTTTTAATGAATCTTTAAATAGATTGAAAGGTGAATTTGATAACTAAAATTATCAAATCCAAGAAATAATCAAGAATGGAGTATCACCGGTTTTGCTCCAAGTGTTAGTTAAATCTTTATTTCGATTTGAATGTGAATTGGTAACTAATTTTACCGATAACACCGTGGTGTTATATATGAAGTATTACCAGTTTTACTTCATGGGATGAACAGGTTGGGATTGGGAAATTAAACTAGTGATTACTTCGGTAAGGTTCGCTAATCCCGACTAGTTTGAATAAACCATAATTTGGTTTGAAATGATATCTAAAGGAAGATTAAAGAATAAATTTAAAGAATTTGTCTTTGATAAAATTAATGGGAACCTTTCCCAAAGTATAAGAATATTTGAATAAAGGAATATTCTGGATTGGAATGAGGCGTATGTTGTGTTTTTATAGCACTTGTTTATATATACGCGAGTTATTCAGAAAGATTGGGTTTATCCCATTCCGAATAACTGATTCGACGATATGTTGAGGATAAAGACGGCGGTTGAAGACCGGAGGTCTTCACATCGTTTGGATAATTACTGATGTCTTGATTGGGCTGTACACCCAAGACAAGGTAATAAGTGGTGATCGTTCTAGACGTACTTGGAGATTGACTGGGTATGCGAGGGCTTCTCTCCTATATTGGACATATGGGACGAGGAATAAGGTGCCTCCGGTTTCATTCAGACTCAGAACGAACTTGTAAATGGATGTGTGTCTGACATCGGATTTCATTCTGTGTGATTGATAGACATCGGTTGCACAGCGTGAATTGCTTGTGTGACAGGCTAAGATGCAAATGATCAAGGCTTCTGTTGAAAAGCAGAGTCTTGTGGTTGATGATCAAAGCAGGGCTTCAATATAGCATAGCTTTGTGTAGCATTAATTCGAGAGCCTCACACCCCAGTGTGAACCAGAAACGGGAGAGGACGTCAGGGAGAACATGTGTTTCCTTCTAGATAGGAGTGGTGTCTGGGTTTTGCACGCCCAGATGTTTTACTTATGTGGATGATGGATAGCAAGGCGCCTCAGATATATCGGCACTGTGGGGCCGATGGATAGTATGGTATTTATACAAACCAGATTGATGCCCCCATACGGTGGGGAAACGCAGTGTTCAGGAATTTTAATCCACATCGAGTGGACCGACCCTGACGATCCAAGGGCCCACCTGAGTCTGGGTCCTGAGACACGGGCTAGAGCGTCTCGCAGCGGTAAGGACGATCCCTTGTGAAACACCCCACGTTCATTAATGTCACTCACAAAGGGAATGCATTAACTTTAGTGAAGCGTTATAGGTAAGAGATGCAGATAAATTACAAGATAGACAAATAAAGAAGTGGAAAATAAAGTCATTTTATAAGAAATGTAGTTCAGTCAAGCTTTTACAACAATTGACTCAATCATACTTAAAAGTATTACATAAAACTTCTGTCTTGATTCAAAAACTTCCAAGTATATAAGAAGCATAAAACATAGCAAAGTAGCATAAGTCCCCAAATTATAGTGCAATCACAGCCATAGCCAAAGATAAGAGGTTCCAAGCCATACATCACAGAATCTCCGTGCTTGGAATGGGAAACAGTCCAAATTAAGCTGAGCTATTCCCTCCCTGACTACCTGAGGGGAGGGGGGAAACGGAAGAAAAGAAGACGAAAGAAAACAGGTCAGACATAAGTCTGGTAAGTCCAGTGCGTCACGGGCCGCCCCGCACTAGCCGACATTTCCAATGAAAGTACGCTGTGCCAGTGTCCAACCAGCATGGGATGGTCGTCAAAGAAAGGAAAGAAGGAAATTTGAACTAACAAGGAACCTATAGTATATCTCACAGCGCATGGAATAAAATATAATAATAACATAACTTGACATAAAATAGGCGAGACATTGCATAAGCTGAAAACTTAAACCATCATAGCAGTGGAAAATCCAAAATTACAGCTTATGTTCCACATCATCTTTATTACAACTTCAAAACTGTCTCTAAATCAAAATAAGAAAGGTACACTACTAATGCCCAAAGTAGTGACCAACAACAACACAGGGAGAATATATATAGAGAATAGTATGTGTAAGCCTCCTGCTCGTCTCCGGACAGCTACTCGTGCACAACCAGCTAACCTGTCATTAGTCTGGCCGTTTAAGAGCACCCAGAGTAATAAGAAGAGACATTAAACTCTGGGTCAGACAAAAGTCTGGTATGAGAGATAAGCAGCAAAACAATAACAGGTAAACCGTACCTGGACCTGCAACCAAAGAGTTAGCACAACATACCGTACAATACTCTAAGGTGCCACTAACATATGGTGTAAAGGATACGGAGATGGGGGTGTGCATGTCATAGTGATGGCAAACAATCAAGCATAGCAACCACCCTCACATCTCTCACTTAGTGCGTAAAGCATACGATATCCACCGCTTTGAGCACCCAAATCCTTGCTATGATCACTCTACCCTATGGAGTCACAGTGACTCCACTGCACTGATCCATAACCACTAATCCTTTGCTATGTCCACTTTGCCCCATGGAGTCATAACAACTCCACTGCACTAGCTCATAGCCTTGCTACGATCACTCTGCCCCATGAAGCCATGATGACTTCACTGCACTGATCCGTAGCCAATATCCGTCTCTCAGTGGTGAATCAAAGCTGTAGACGTCGATAACCCCTTTGCACACGTCCCGCAGCAAAGTTCAATCATGAAATTGACCCATTGGTTCCCAACTGGATCCTGAGTACAAACTTCCCATTTGGACTTTGCATCTCGGGTTTTGGTCATTATCCCGTTCGCACTTCAATTTCCATTCGTGTCCATAATTCAGCTCAGATATGCTCGATTCGTGACTCCTTCATTCATGGCACTACGGTTCGCGACTTGTGGGCAGCTCGTGATGAGCATCCGGGTCGTGGTCCTCCTCCGAGCATGGATTTTGGTCCTCCTCGAAGCACGGATCATGGTCCTCCTCGAAGCACGGGTCGGTTCATGTCTTCGTTTGTCGCCATTGGCTCATGAATGGGGAGGTACGACTCGTGATGGTCCTCCGCGGTCGGGTCGGGTCGTGATAGCTCTCCCCGGTCGGGTCGGGTTGTGAACTTCAGGTGCGAGTAGTCCTCCAGCTCGTGGTCTTCACATTCACGATCGGGTCGGTTCGGATAAGGGGGGCGATCCGATCCGACTCTGGGTCATATCCTGCAACTTTTCCTATGACTATTTTATACCATACGACAGCGTTTTCGACTATTCTAACTGTTCTAATCAATCACAAAGCATACCATACAGTCATAGCAACATATAGAATTGACCACAAACACCAAAACAACAATTTGATATGTCAAAATGGATCAAATCTACCCAAAACCCATATTTTTCCCTTAAACATGTTTAAGCAAACCTAATGATAGGGTTAGCAAAACTTAACCAAATTAACCCAAACTTCCAACAGAGGTCTAAAACGGTGTTTAAGAATTTCTAAACATTTTTCCAAAATTTAATTATGTTTAAATTCGCTAATTAACACTAATTACCCATAATTAACCATAATTAGTGTAAAAACAAGGCTAATCACTCACCTTTGCCACAATTAAAACTTGCAGAACTGAAACTCCTCTGATTTGGGTGAATACCAATGTCTAACAGCAGCTTTAACTCTGATATGGTGGTATTTCTCATTGATTTGATGCTGCTAAGCTTAATCCTTGATTAAAGAGCGATTTGGGATGAAATTAGAAGGTGGAGGCCATTGTTAGGGTTTCTAAGAGGTCAATGGCAGCTAGAAAACTGAAATAAAATGAAAATCTAACTCATTTCAGCCTCCCCATAACCCTAATCCTGAAATGGGTTATGGGCCCATTCACTAATCATCCCATTTAGCCTGGTTAAGCAGTTTTTCACCTTCTAAACCTTATTTCGTCCATATCTCCCAAACGGTAAGTTGGTTTTTCACATATGACCGCTCTATGGAAAGGAAAACCATCATCCGGGTCTAATGGAAGTTGTTTCAAGTCAAAAATCCTTCCCAATCAAAAGTTATGGCCGAAACAAGATCAGCTAGGGGCAAAACTGTCATTTAAAAATCGGCAAAAATCATGAACATGGTAAATGACCCCAATAGTCGTCTCCTAAAGTTACATGGCTATACGACTTCGTATGTGAAAGAAATAAATATTATACGATCCTTCGATGCATAGAATGCGGGTCGTTACATTCTTCCCCCCCTTAAGAAATTTCGCCCCCGAAATTCCTTAACTAAGCAACAAATAAAGGATCCCGCATGCCTATCAGCCATATACAACAATAAAACATACAAAACAAACAAACAAGTCTATCCTAGCATGCGGAAAACAAAGTTGTTATTAAAATCTTACCAGGCAAAGAGCTCTGGATACGTCTTCCTAATGCTCTCCTCTGTCTCCCAACTACAGTCACTCTCATCCTCTCCCCACTGAACCATGACTAGATTCACCGCTTTCCTTTGAAGTTTCTTCCTATCGTGCTCGACAATACGAATTGACTTGCGGTTCCCAACTGCCTCGGGTTCTACTTCGATATCATCCAACTGATCAGGTGAAATAGTCATATCGGGGTCGTGCACGAATTTCCTTAATTGGGAAACATGAAATACGTTATGAACTCCTTCCATCTTCTCTGGTAATTCAACTTTATATGCCAAATTCCCAACTTGCTCGAGAACTGGGAATGGACCAACAAATCTTGGTGTTAACTTGCCTCTCCTATCAAATCGTATCACGCCCTTTAATGGAGAAATCTTGACAAAAACCAAGTCGCCAACTGAGAATTTAAACTCCCTTCTCCTTTTATCAGCATAACTCTTCTGCCCAAGCCTTCATTCGCTGTTGAATGATCTTGATCTTGTCTGAGGTTTCTCTTATCACATAAGGCCCAAGCACAAATTTCTCAACAGTTTGTAACCAACATGACGGTGAGTTGCACGGTCTTCCGTACAAAGCTTCAAATGGAGCCATACCAATACTGGATTGGTAGCTATTATTATATGAAAACCCTACTAGATGCAAGTGATCATCCCATGATCACCGAAATCCAATATACAAGCTCTCAGAAGATCTTCTACTATATGATTCACCCTCTCTGTCTGACCGTCGGTTTGAGGATGATACGCAGTACTGAGGTGTAGTTCTGACCTTGGAGCCTCTTGTAAGCTCTTCCAAGCCCTACTAGTAAACAACGGGTCTCGGTCACTCACAGTGCTTTTGGGTATTCCATGAAATCTCACTACCCACTTCATATACAGTTCTGCTAATTTAGATGCTGTTCTATTCGACTAGATGGGTATAAACCTTGCACTCTTAGTCAATCGATCCACAATAACTCAAATGCTACAATGGCCCGATCTAGTTCTTGGTAACTCATTATGATGAGTTCCATTGAGACTTGTTCCCATTTCCATTTTGGAATTTCTAATGGTTGCAACAAACCACTAGGTTTCTTTTGCTCAGCTTTAACTAGTTGGCAATTCATGCATTTCGATATAAACTTCCCAAAATCTCTTTTCATCCCTTCCCAGTAGTAGGTCTGCTTCATGTCTCGATAAATTTTGTTACCACTGGGATGTATAGTCAGTTTTGAGTGATGACATTCTCTAAGCACTTCATCTCTCAATCCATCAACATTGGGCACAACTAGTCTTCCATTCTTTCTAAGCCATCCATCTCGATCAAGCCCATACTTGTTCATTTCTTCGTCGATTCACATCTCTAACTTTGAGATGATTTCGAATAGGTTAGGATCGTCCCTCTGACTGGAACCAATCCGCTCAATCAAAGCGGGTCTGATCGTCAAACTTGCTAACATTTCTGGATCCAATTCGCCCTTTGGTCTGAAATCATACCCAACGATGTAATCCAGTTGCTTCCATTCTAGAAACATATCCCCTAAACTGGCATGTCTTCTACTCAATGCATTAGCTACCGCATTGCCCTTTCCTGGTGTATATGCGATATCGAAATCGTAGGAAGCCAAGAATTCTAAACATCTTTGATGTCGGAGATTTAGGTCCTTCTGAGAGAAAAGATACTTTAATGATTTATGACTGGTGAACAACTCGAATCTTTCTCCCAAGAGATAATGTCTCCACATCTTCAATGCGAACACGATCGCTGCCAATTCCAAATCATGGATAAGATACCTTTTCTCATGCGGTTTCAGTTGCCGACTAGCATAAGCTACAACCCTACCTCCTTGCATCAATATGACACCTAGCCCGGTACTACATGCATCTGTGTATACTTTCATCTCTTCATTCCCCTTTGGAGTGACTAACACTGGTGCACATGTCAACATTTCCTTTAGACTCTTGAATGCATTCTCGCACTTTTTGTCCCAGACGAAACTTGATTATTCATGGTGAACTGAGTCAACGCTGCTACTATCTTGGAGAAGTCTTGGATAAAGTTATGATAATATCCAGCTAATCCCAACAAACTTCTTATGTTTGTTGCATTCTTGGGCGTAGACCAATCCTGTACTGTAGCCACCTTCGCAGGGTCCACGGCAATACCATTCTCTAAAACAACATGGCCCAAGAATCTCACTTCCCTCCTCCAGAAGTGACACTTAGTAAATTTTGATTTCAATTGGTGTTTTCTCAACACCTCCATCACTATCCTCAAATGTTCCTTGTGTTCTTCCTCTGTCCTCGAATAAACCAAGATATCGTCTACGAACACAAGAACAAACTTATTCAACTGATCTCTGAATATCCTGTTCATTAGATCCACAAAATATGCTGGTGCATTGGTCAACCCGAATGGCATGACCAACCACTCATAAAATCCAGACAACGTCCGAAATGCCGTTTTAGCTATACTCTTAGCTTCTACTCTAAGATGATGAAAACCTATCACGAGATCCAACTAGGAGAACACTCTCGCGCCACTCAACTGATCAAACAAATCGCCTATCTATGGTAGCGGATACTTATTCTTCCTCATTACTTTATTCAATTCGCGGTAATCCACACACAATCGAAGGGAACCATCTACCTTGGTAGCAAACACAACTGGTGCTCCCCACTCAGTAACATTTCCTCTAACAAATCCCTTCTTCAACAAGCCTCTTACTTGCACCCCGAGCTCTCGCTGCTCCCTTCGTGCCATACGACGAAGTGGCATCACTATAGGTCTGGCATCTTTCACTAAAACAATACGAAACTCAATCTCTCGATGTGGTGGAAGTCCGGTCACATCCTCGAAGACGTCTGGATACTGGCCAGCCACGGGCACATCTAACAACTCATCATGCTGGATGTCGAGGGAATTTAGAAAACTAGCCATTACCCCATCACTAGGTAGACCACCAAACACTGCCCTCCGCCCATCATCCGCTCTAACTATCACCAAAAAGCCCTCACAGTCTACCACCACCCCATATCTTTGGAGCCAATCGACTCCCAAAATAATGCCAAACCCAGTAAAGCCAAAATGAAAGCAATCACAAATAAACATGCATCCATGACTCGATAAGACCACATTACGATAAATCATGCTAAGGCTAGTTGAACCACCAATCGGGTTCGTCACCGCTAAAGGTCTATCGACTATCTCGGGTTCCAATCCCAACCTATCTACTAGGTTACTAGATATGAAGGAACGGGAAGCCCCGGTATCAAACAACACTCGAATAGGAATATCATAAACATAAAGCATACCTTGAATGATGACATTCTTTCCCTTCTCCGCCGCAGTCGGGGCATTCGACGAAGAAGGAACAACATTGATAGCATATGCTTTCACAATCTGCTTTCCTTTAGGGGGTTGCGGACACTTATCCTTGTGATGTCCCACTTGGCCACGGTTGAAGCACTTCCTGTCCGCTGGCTTCGCTTGACATTCTTTAGCATAATGGCCCTTCTTGCCACAGCTAAAGCACTCCACATCTTTCTTATTCTTTTTCTTCTGGTCATCCTTGGTCTGATTCTGCATTCTCTTATTCTGAAAACCATTCTTGACTCCACCACTTACTTGCGGTTTTAGCTCCTCTCCAGATGCAACCTCAGCCTTCGACTTAGGGTAAAGACTCTCTGACCTCAATGCTTTCCCCACAATTGATTCAAACATCTCATCGATGTGGTTAATAAGCCTTTCCCCCAAGCATCCATCCAAACTAGTTATGAACTTCTCGTTCTTCTTCTCGGCAGTATCGATAAGGGATAATCCATAATTTAATAAAGTATCGAACTCTGCAATGTACTGTGAGACTGCCCTTACATTCTGCTTAAGCTCCAGAAATTTCCTAAATAATTCTGACTTCTGAGCAGCTGGGATAAACTTATCACTGAATTGGGCCTTAAACTAGTCCTATGTAACTTGATCGTCTGGAGTAGCTGCCTTAATAGCATTCCACCAATTCATCGCCCGTCCTTGCTGCTGACGGGATGCTAGCTTTCTCTTCATTGCATCCTCAATACCCAAGTCTTCGAAGATACGATCACAGTTATCCAACCAATCCTGAACTTCTGTAGCCGATTCCGTTCCGTGGAATAGCTTACCACCAAGGCTAGTGTAATCCTTGCATAGCTTGGCGAAATCGTCCCTAGGCGCCTGCACCGCTGCACCACTACCATTTGCAGCATTAGGAGCTTCCCTCTTAACATCCCTAAGCATCTCTCTCATGAGGTCAGTGAACATTGTCCTCACATCAGGAGAATTCCCATTATTAGCTCCTCTACCAGTACCCCTAGTATATCAGCTCATCGTTCAATCTGTAAGGAGAAAACGATTAACCATCTCTTCAGTGGTGCCAGTGCAGTGCGACTTCATCCTTAAATATACTAATAGTATATATATATATAGCTTTTGAAAACCAAAATATCACAAATAAGCACTCTCATATACGTACTGTCTCTCTCTGGTGTCTTCACTTGGTTAACTACGCAACCTAGAGCTCTGATACCAAATGTGACGTCCCGCCTCGCACTAGCCGACATTTCGAATGAAAGTACGTTGTGCCAATGTCCAACCAGCACGGGACAGTCGTCGAAGAAAGGAAAGAAGGAAATTTGAACTAACAAGGAACCTGTTGTATATCTCACAGCGCATGGAATAAAATATAATAATAACATAACTTGACATAAATCAGGCGAGACAGTGCATAAGCTGAAAACTTAAACCATTGTAGTAGAGGAAAATCCAAAATTACAGCTTATGTTCCACAACATCTTTATTACAACTTCTAAAACTGTCTCTAAAGCAAAATAAGAAAGGTACACAACTAATGCCCAAAGTAGTGACCAGCGGTGACACAGGGAGAATATATATAGAGAATAGTATGTGTAAGCCTCCTGCTAGTCTCCAGATACCTACTCGTGCACAACCAGCTAACCTGTCTCTAGTCTGCCCGTTTAAGAGCACCCAGAGTAATAAGAAGAGACATAAAACTCTGGGTTAGACAAAAGTCTGGTATGAGCGATAAGCAGCAAAACAGAACAATAACAGGTATACTAAACTATACCTGAACCAGGACCTGCAACCAAAGAGTTAGCACAACATACCGTACAATACTATAAGGTGCCACTAACATATGGTGTAAAGGATACGGGGGTGGGGGTGTGCATGTCATAGTGATGGCAAACAATCAAGCATAGCAACCATCCTCACATCTCTCACTCAGTGCGTAAAGCATATGATATCCACCGCTTTGATCACCCAATCCTTGCTATGATCTCTCTGCCCCAGGGAGTCACAGTGACTCCACTACACTGATACATAGCCACTAATCCTTTGCTATGTCCACTCTGCCCCAGGGAGTCATAACAACTCCACTACACTGGCTCATAGCCTTGCTACGATCACTCTGCCCCCATGAAGCCATGATGACATCACTGCCCTGATCCGTAGCCAATATCCGTCTCTTAGTGGTGAATCAAAGCTGTAGACGTCGATAACCCCTTTGCACATGTCCCGTAGCAAAGTCCAATCATGAAGTTGACCCGTTGGTTCCCAATTGGATCTTGGGTACAAACTTCCCATTTGGACTACCTTTGCATCTTGGGTTTTGGTCATTATCCCGTTCGCACTTCAGTTTTCATTCGTGTCCATACTTCAGCTCAGATATGCTCGATTCGTGACTCCTTCATTCATGGAACTACGGTTCGCGACTCATGGGCAGCTCATGATGAGCATCCGGGTCGTGGTCCCCCTCCGAGCATGGATTATGGTCCTCCTTGTAGCATGGATCGTGGTCCTCCTCGAAGCACGGGTCGGTTTGTAGTCTTCGTTTGTCGCCACTGGCTCGTGAATGGGGTGGTACGACTCGTGATGGTCCTCCATGGTCGGGTCGGGTCGTAATAGCTCTCCCCGGTCGGGTCATGAGCTTCAGGTGTGAGCAGTCCTCCAGCTCTTGGTCTTCACATTCACGATTGGGTCGGTTCGAATAAGGGGGGCGATCCGATCTGGCTCTGGGTCATATCTTGCAACTTTTCCTATGACTGTTTTACGCCATACGACGGCGTTTTCGGCTGTTCTAATCAATTACAAAGCATACCATACAGTCATAGCAACATGTAGAATTGACCACAAACACAAAAACAACTATTTGATATGTCAAAATGGATCAAATATACCAAAAACCCATATTTTTCCCTTAAACATGTTTAAGCAAACCTAATGATAGGGTTAGCAAAACTTAACCAACTTAACCCAAACTTCCAACAGAGGTCTAAAACGGTGTTTAAGAATTTCTAAACATTTTTCCAGAATTTAATTATGTTTAAATTCGCTAATTAACACTAATTACACTTAATTAACCATATTTAGTGTATAAACAAGGCTAATCACTCACCTTTGCCACAATTAAAACTTTCAGAACTGAAACTCCTCTGATTTGGGCGAATACCAATGTTTAACAGCAACTTTAACTCTGAAATGGTGCTATTTCTCCTTGATTTGATGTTGCTAAGCTTAATCCTTCATTAGAGAGTGATTTGGGATGAAATTAGAAGGTGGAGGCCATTGTTAGTGTTTCTAAGAGGTAAATGGCGGCTAGAAAACTGAAATAAAATGAAAACCTAACTCATTTCAGCCTCCCCATAACCCTAATCCCGAAATGGGTTATGGGCCCATTCACTAATCACCTCATTTGGCCCAGTTAAGCAGTTTTTCACCTTCTAAACCTTATTTCGTCCATATCTCCCAAACGGTAAGTCCGTTTTTCACATATGACCGCTTTATGGAAAGATAAACCATCATCCAGATCTAATGGAAGTGGTTTCTGGTCAAAACTCCTTCCCAATCAAAAGTTATGGCCGAAACAAGATCAGCTAGGGGCAAAACAGTCATTTAAAAATTGGCAAAAATCATGAACATAGGAAATGACCCCAATAGTCGCCTACCAAAGTTACACGGCTATACAACTTCGTATGTGAAAGAAATAAATATTCTACTATCCTTCGATGCGTAGAATGCGGGTCGTTACATTCTTCCCCCCTTAAGAAATTTCGCCCCCCCCCCCTTGAAATTCCTTAACTAGGCAACAAACAAAGGATCCCGCATGCCTATCAGCCATATACAACAATCAAACACACAAAACAAATAAACAAGTCTATCATAGCATGCGAAAAACAAAGTTGTAATTAAAATCTTACCAGGCAAAGAGTTCGGGATACGTCTTCCTAGTGCTCTCCTCTGTCTCCCAACTACAGTCATTCTCATCCTTGCCCCACTGAACCTTGACTAGATTCACCGCTTTCCTTCGTCTTCGTATCATGCTCGACAATACGAATCGGCTTGCGGTTCCCAACCGCCTCGGGTTCTACTTCGATATCATCCAACTGATCAAGTGAAATAGTCATATCAGGGTCGTGCACAAATTTCCTTAACTTGTAAACATGAAATATGTTATGAACTCCTGCCATCTTCTCTGGTAATTCAACTTTATATGCCAAATTCCCAACTTGCTCGAGAACTGGGAATGGACCAACAAATATTGGTGTTAACTTGCCTCTCCGACCAAATCGTATCACGCCCTTTAATGGAGAAATATTGATAAAAACCAAGTCACCAACAGAGATTTTCAATTCCCTTCTCCTTTTATTAGCATATCTCTTATGCCTATCTTGGGCAGCCTTCATTCGCTGTTGAATGATCTTGATCTTGTCTGAGGTTTCTCTTATCACATCTGGCCCAAGCACAAATTTCTCACCAGTTTCTAACCAACATGACGGTGAGTTGCACGGTCTTCCGTACAAAGCTTCAAATGGAGCCATACCAATACTAGATTGGTAGCTATTATTATGTGCAAACTCTACTAGATGCAAATGATCATCCCATGATCCACCGAAATCCAATATACAAGATCTCAAGAGATCTTCTAATATACGATTCACCCTCTCTGTCTGACCGACAGTTTGAGGATGATACGCGGTACTGAGGTGTAGTTCTGACCGTAGAGCCTCTTGTAAGCTCTTCCAAAAATCACTAGTAAACAACGGGTCTCGGTCACTCACAATGCTTTTGGGTATTCCATGAAATCTCACTACCCACTTCATATACAAATCTGCTAATTTAGTTGCCATTCTATTCGACTTGATGGGTATAAACCTTGCACTCTTAGTCAATCGGTCCATAATCACCCAAATGCTATCATGGCTCGATCTAGTTCTCGGTAACCCATCAATGAAATCCATTGAGACTTGTTCCGATATCCATTCTGGAATTTCTAATGGTTGCAACAAACCACTAGGTTTCTTTTGCTCAGCTTTATCTAGCTGGCAATTCATGCATTTGGATATAAACTTCCCAACGTCTCTTTTCATCACTTCCCAGTAGTAGGTCTGCTTCATGTCTCGATACATTTTTGTTACCACTGGGATGTTTAGTCAGTTTTGAGTGATGACATTCTCTAAGCACTTCATCTCTCAATCCATCAATGTTGGGCACAACTAGTCTTCCATTCTTACTAAGCCATCTATCTCGATCAAGCCCATACTTGTTTATTCCTTCGTCGATTCCCATCTCTAACTTTGAGATGATTTCGAATAGGTTAGGATCGTCCCTCTGACTGGAACCAATCCGGTCAATCGAAGTGGGTCTGATCGTCAAACTTGCTAACATTTCTGGATCCAATTCGCACTTTGGTCTGAAATCATACCCAATGATGTAATCTAGTTGCTTCCATTCTAGAAACATATCCCCTAAACTGGCATGTCTTCTACTCAATGCATTAGCTACCGCATTGCCCTTTCCTGGTGTATATGTGTTATCGAAATCGTAGGAAGCCAAGAGTTCTAACCATCTTTGTTGTCGGAGATTTAGGTCCTTCTGAGAGAAAAGATACTTTAACGATTTATGATCGGTGAACAACTCGAATCTTTCTCCCAAGAGATAATGTCTCCACATCTTCAATGCAAACAAGATCGCTGCTAATTCCAAATCATGGGTAGGATACCTTTTCTCATGCGGTTTCAGTTGCCGACTAGAATAAGCTACAACCCTACCTCCTTTCATCAATACAGCACCTAGCCCAGTACCACATGCATTTGTGTATACCGTCATCTCTTCATTCCCCTTAGGAATGACTAACACTGGTGCACATGTCAACTTTTCCTTTAGACTCTTGAATGCATTCTTGCACTTTTCGTCCCAGACGAAAGCTTGATTCTTCTTGGTCAACTGAGTCAACGGTGCTGCTATCTTGGAGAAGTCTTGGATAAACTTACGATAATATCCAGCTAATCCCAAGAAACTTCTTACGTATGTTGCATTCTTGGGCGTAGACCAATCCTGTACTGTAGCCACCTTCGCAGAGTCCACGGGAATATTATTCTCTGAAACAACATGGCCCAAGAATCTCACTTCCCTCTTCCAGAAGTGACACTTAGAAAACTTTGCTTTCAATTGGTGTTTTCTCAACACCACCATCACAATCCTCAAGTGTTCCTTGTGTTCTTCTTCTATCCTTGAATAAACCAAGATATCGTCTACGAACACAAGAAAAAACTTATTCAACTGATCTCTGAATACCCAATTCATAAGATCCACAAAATATGCCCGTGCATTGGTCAACCCGAATGGCATGACCAACCACTCATAAAATCCAGACGGCATCTAAAATGCCATTTTAGCTATACTCTCAGCTTCCACTCTAAGCTGATGAAAACTTGTCACGAGATCCAACTGGGAGAACACTCTCGTACCACTTAGCTGATCAAACAAATCGTCTATCCATGGTAGAGGATACTTATTCTTCCTCGTCCCTTTATTCAATTCGCGTTAGTCCTCACACAATCGAAGGGAACCATCTTCCTTGGTAGCAAACATAACTGGTGCTCCCCACTCAGAAACATTTCTTTTGATAAATCCCTTCTTCAACAGATCGCTTACTTGCACCCCTCGCTGCTCCCTTGGTTCCATACGATGAAGTGGCATCACTATAGGTCTGGCATCTTTCACTAAATCAATACTAAACTCAATCTCTCGGTATGGTGGAAGTCCGGTCACTTCCTCGAAGACGTCCGAATACTGGCCAGCCACGGGCACATCTGACAACTCATCATGCGGGATGTCTAGGGAATTTAGAAAACTGGCCATTACCCCATCACTAGGTAGACCACCAAACACTACCCTCCGCCCAACATCCGCTCTAACTATCACCAAAAAGCCCTCACAGTATACCACCACAATGTATCTTTGGAGCCAATCGACTCCCAAAATAATGCCAAACCCAGTAAAGCCCAAAACAAAGCAATCACAAACAAACATGCATCCATGACTCGATAAGACCACATTACGACAAATCAGGCTAAGGCTAGTTGAACCACCAATCGGGTTCGTCACTGCTAAAGGTCTATCGACTATCTCGGGTTCCAATCCCAACCTATCTACCATGTCACTAGATATGAAGGAACGGGAAGCCTCGGTATCAAACAATACTCGAATAGGAATATCATAAATAGAAAACATACTTTGAATGACGACATTCTTTCCCTTCTCCCCCGCAGTCGGGGCATTCGACGAAGAAGGAATAGCATTGATAGCATATGCTTTCACAATCTGCTTTTCTTTAGGGGGTTGCGGACACTTATCCTTGTGATGTCCCACTTGGCCACAGTTGAAGCACTTCCTGTCCGCTGGCTTCGCTCGACATTCTTTACCATAATGGCCCTTCTTGCCACAGTTAAAGCACTCCACATCTTTCTTATTCTTTTTCTTCTGGCCATCTTTGGTCTGATTCTGCTTTCTCTTATTCTGAGAACCATTCTTGCCTCCACCGCTTACTAGCGATTTTGGCTCCTCTACAGATGCAACCTCAGTCTTCGACTTAGGGTAAAGACTATCTGACCTCAATGCTTTCCCCATAATTGATTCAAATGTCTCATCGATGTGGTTAATAAGCCTTTCCCCCAAATATCCATCCAAACCTGTAATGAACTTCTCGTTCTTCTTCTCGGCAGTATCGATAAGGGATAATCCATACTTCGATAAAATATCGAGCTTTGCAATGTACTGTGAGACTGCCCTTACATTCTGCTTAAGCTCCAGAAATTTCCTAAACAATTCTGACTTCTGAGCAGTTGGGATAAACTTATCACTGAATCGGCCCTTAAACTTATCCCATGTAACTTGATCCTCTAGAGTAGCTGCCTTAATAGCATTCCAACAATTCAACGCCCGTCCTTGCTGCTGACGGGATGCTAGCTTTCTCTTCATCACATCCTCAATAACCAAATCTTCGAAGATACGCTCACAGCTATCCAACCAATCCTGAACTTCTGTAGCCGATTCCGTTCCATGGAACGGCTTCCCACCAAGGCTAGTGTAATCCATGCATAGCTTGGCGAAATCGGCCCTAAGCGCCTGCACCGCTGCACCACCACCATTTGCAGCATTAGGAACTGCCCACTGAACATCCCTAAGCATCTCTCTCATGAGGTCAGTGAATATCGTCCTCACATCAGGAGCATTCCCATTATTATCTCCTCTACCATTACCCCTAGTATATCGGCTCATCGTTCAATCTGTAAGGAGAAAACGATTAACCATCTCTTCAGTGGTGCCAGTGCAGTGCGACTTCATCCTTAAATATACTAATATTACATATATATATAGGTTTTGAAAACCAAAATATCACAAATACACGCTATCATATACATACTATCTCTCTCCGGTGTCTTCCCTAGGTTAACTACGCAACCTAGAGCTCTGATACAAAATGTGACGGCCCGCCCCACATCAACTGACATTTTGAATGAAAGTCCGTTGTGCCAATGTCCAACCAGCACGGGACGGTCGTCAAAGAAAGGAAAGAAGGAAATTTGAACTAATATAGAACCTGTAGTATATCTCACAGTGCATGGAATAAAATATAATAATAACATAACTTAAAATAAAACAGGCGAGACAGTGCATAAGCTGAAAACTAAAACCATCGTAGCAGCGGAAAATCCAAAATTACATCTTATGTTCCACATCGTCTTTATTACAACTTCTAAAACTATCTCTAAAGAAAAATAAGAAAGGTACACAACTAATGCCCAAAGTAGTGACCAGCAGCGACACAGGGAGAATATATATAGAAAATAGTACGTGTAAGCCTCCTGCTGGTCTCTGGACAGCTACTCGTGCACAACCAGCTAACCTGTCTCCAGTCTGCCCGTTTTAGAGCACCCATAGTAATAAGAAGAGACATAAAACTCTAATTCAGACAAAAGTCAGGTATGAGCGATAAACAGCAAAATAGAACAATAACAGGTATACTAAACCATATCTGAACTTGGACCTGCAACCAAAGAGTTAGCACAACATACCGTACAATACTCTAAGGTGCCACTAACATATGGTGTAAATGATACGGGGGTGGGGGTGTGCATGTCATAGTGATGGAAAACAATCAAGCATAGCAACCATCCTCACATCCCTCACTCAGTGCATAAAGCATACGATATCCACCGCTTTGATCACCCAAATCCTTGCTATGATCACTCTGCCCCATGGAGTCACAGTGACTCCGCTGCACTGATCCATAGCCACTAATCCTTTTCTATGTCCACTCTGCCCCATGGAGTCATAACAACTCCACTGCACTGGCTCATAGCCTTGCTATGATCACTCTGCCCCATGAATCCATGATGACTTCACTACACTGATCCGTAGCCAGCATCCGTCTCTCAGTGGTGAATCAAAGCTATGTACGTCGACAACCCTTTGCACACGTACCGCAGCAAAATCCAATCATGAAGTTAACCCGTTGGTTCCCAACTGGATCCTGAGTACAAACTTCCCATTTGGACTACCATTGCATCTCGGGTTTTGGTCATTATCCCGTTCGCACTTCAGTTTCCATTCGTGGCCGTACTTTAGCTCAGATATGCTCGATACGTGACTCCTTCATTCATGGCACTACGGTTCGCGACTCGTGAGCTGCTCGTGATAAGCATCCGGGTCGTGGTCTTCCTCCGAGCATGGATCGTGGTCCTCCTCGAAGCACGGATCATGGTCCTCCTCGAAGCACGGGTCGGTTCGTGGTCTTCGTTTGTCACCTTCGGCTCGTGAATGGGGTGGTATGTCTCGTGATGGTGCTCCACGGTCGGGTCGGGTTGTGATAGCTCTCCACGGTCAGGCCGGGTCGTGAGCTTCAGGTGCGAGCAGTCCTCCAGGTCGTGTTCTTCACATTCAAGATCGGGTCGGTTCGGATGGGGGGGCGATCTGATCCGGCTCTGGATCATATCCTACAACTTTTCCTGCGACTGTTTTATGCCATACAACAGTGTTTTCGACTATTCTAACTATTTTAATCAATCACAAAGCATACCATACAGTCATAGCAACATATAGAATTGACCACAAGCATCAAAAGAACAATTTGATATGTCAAAATGGATCAAATCTACCCAAAACCCATATTTTTCCCTTAAACATGTTTAAGCAAACCTAGTGATAGGGTTAGCAAAACTTAACCAAATTAACCAAAACTTCCAACAGAGGTCTAAAACGGTGTTTAAGAATTTCTGAACATTTTTCCAGAATTTAATTAGGTTTAAATTCGCTAATTAACACTAATTACCCTTAATTAACCATAATTAGTGTCAAAACAAGGCTAATCACTCACCTTTGCCCCAATTAAAACTTTCAGAACTGAAACTCCTCTGATTTGGGCGAATAACAATGTTTAACAGCAACTTTAACTCTGAAATGGTGATATTTCTCCTTGATTTGATGTTGCTAAGCTTAGTCCTTGATTAAAGAGCGATTTGGGATGAAATTAGAAGGTGGAGGCCATTGTTAGGGTTTCTAAGAGGTAAATGGAAGCTAGAAAACTGAAATAAATTGAAAACCTGACTCATTTCAGCCTCCCCATAACCCTAATCCCAAAATGGGTTATGGGCCCATTCACTAATCACCTCATTTGGCTCGGTTAAGCAGTTTTTCACCTTCTAAACCTTATTTCGTCTATATCTCCCAAACGGTAAGTCTGTTTTTCACGTATGACCACTCTTTCGAATGGTAAACCATCATCCGGATCTAATAGAAGTGATTTTAGGTCAAAACTCCTTTCCACTCAAAAGTTATGGCTGAAACAAGATCAGCTAGGGGCAAAACGATCATTTAAAAATCGGCAAAAATCATGAACATGGGAAATGACCCCAATAGTCGTCTCCCAAAGTTACATGGCTATAGGACTTTGTATGTGAAAGAAATAAATATTCTATAATCCTTCGATGCGTAGAATGCGGGTCGTTACATAGTGATTTTTCAGCATGTAAACAAGATAAAGGATCATGACATGAATAAACTGAAAATAGGATAATACCATAAAACAAGATAACTTAAGACAAGATAAGGAAAGATAAACTAAATGCGCTTCTACTCTTTCTCTGCTTCGCTACTACCCTGTTATTTTGATTTCTATATCTCTGCACCGCCTAACTAGTGTCCCAACTATTAATCTGTATAAAATGATAATATGACAACGTGATCCCAATCCCCGCAATTGTGGTAGCCTTCAGGTGTACATATAGTAGGAGGATCTTACCTCAATAATCCTAATTGCCATGAAGATGTTAGATGTACCCTTACTACCCTATCGATCGGCTCCCTACTTGTATTAATGTTCCATGTGTCTATGTCAATCGGCCCTCTCTTGCGTGTAGATACCCTGTGCTGGTCCCACCATAAGGTGTATCAATCCTTACGATAGCAACCCGACACGATTCAAGATGCACAGTGTGTAACTACTGGTACCCGTTGCCTGCTTTTTCCCACTCCGGAGTACGTGCATGCCTATAAACTGTCAGAACCTACACTAACGTACCCCCTGCCGCTATTTTGACCGCTTATAATCAGCCCAGTAATCGTATCCCACCCTGCCTAGTTCAAAGTACCATGATACATCTATGTGGGTTACTGCTGAAATGGGTCCCCGTTACTAGGGTTTCCTACTGGTTGAGTTCGTGGGCCTATACATACAAATATTACCCACCTACACGAGATGTACTTAACCCTCCCACCGATTGAAGCATGTTTATTTTACGGTTAAGTTTGTGGGCCTATATATACTAATATTACCTACCTACACGCGGTGTACTTAACCCTCCCACTGATCAAGTCAATACGTATTATTGGTTAAGCTTGCCTTAACCCTATCCGCTTCGTCTATGTAATATTGGTTAAGTGTTGTCCGTTCATGTTTCCTTAACTCACCCACACATCATGTTGTGTTGGTTAAGTGTTGTACCACCCCACGTCCATTAATGTCACTCACAAAGGGAATACATTAACTTTCATGGAGTATTATTGGTGTATAGAACGGAATATAACAAGACAGATACATATATTTGTACTTGAAAAATTTAAAACAACTTTTGTTGCAGCGGAGAAATAGTTTGGTTACAACAACATCAAAAACCAACACTAAAACCAAGTAGACTTAATATCCATCTTGACAAATTGTTTTCTGATTACATAAAGTAAAAAGCATAACCCCAACATAAGTAGCCATACAAGAGATAAGCTGAACTTTACTTTCAACATTCCAAGCGCTTCCAAAAGAGAGAGAAAGAGATCCAAATCAAGCTCCACTAGCACTAGTCCCACCCAGAGAACCTAGGGGAGGGGGGGAGGAAGAAAAGAGGCGAAAACAAAGGGGGTCAGACATAAAGTCTGGCAAGTCCAATAACTTTAACAATATAATTATTAAAGTAATTAGGATAAGGCATAAACTGGTAAAACAAGAAATGACTGTGAAAAAAATGGGCTTGACAAAACCAACAAGAGGAATAAGATGACGTTAATTGCGCCTCTTACACTATAGGATAATTACTATACTACACCAATACTAGTCACCCTAAAAGTTGATCCCGCCTACTGAACTAAATAATAATAATGGTAGTTTCGTGTACCCCTAGCTGTCTTCATAGTTGCCGCCTGCTCCTATCTCCACTAGTTGTACCCTCTACCCTTCCCATTCAAATTACAACATTTATTCATAATATGGTAGTTGGACTCCTAGCTGTCTTCATAGGTGCCACCTGCTTCTATCTCCGCTAGTCGTACCCACTACCTTCCCCATTCGATTGGCTCCTTAACTCGTAGATACCCGTGCTGGTCCCATAGTGAGGTGTATCACTCCCTAAAGTGGCAACCCGATACCACTAAAGATGCACGGCTTATACCTACACGATGCAACAACGTCTTACCTACCAGCCCGAGCCCACGCACGCACATGACCCCATTGGACTTGCGTTGCCACCGCTAACTTGTTTTTGACCTCTTACAATCAAACCCAGTAAGTGTGTCCCGTCCTCAATCTAGATCGAGCTCATTTAGATACTAAATGGGTTACTGGTTGAAAAGGGTCCCCACACTTGACACAAGCTTTCCACCTATGCTTGGTCCCCACTAGGATTTCCCACTTAAACCCCTCTTATTCATGTCTTCTTACATGTTTCAACTTGGTTAAGTGTTTATAATTAATTCCACATATCACCCATGTTACCCACTTATCAAATCAACATGTGTTATTGGTTAAGCTTGTCTTAACCCTATCCGCTTATCAGATCAATATATATATATATATATATATGTACTTTGTTAAGCTGGTCTTAACCCTATCCACTTATATGTTATTGGTTAAGTTGGTTTTAGCCCTATTCACTTATATATTATTGGTTAAGTTGGTCTTAACCCTATCCTCTTATTAGATCAATATGCATTATTGGTTAAGTTTGTCTTAACCCTGTCCACTTATCAGATTAATATATATATTATTGGTTAAGCTGGTCTTAACCCTACCCACTTATCAAATTATTGGTTAAGATGGTCTTAACCCTATCCAGTTATCATGTTTTATGTATCATATATATATATACATACATATATATATATATATATATCATATAACATGTTTTACTTAATTTACGATTAAGTACATCTTAATTCACATATACATTGGTTAAGAGAATAACTCCCTAAGTATCAACCCCGAAGACCGAAATCAACATCAGATTGGTACTCAGAGAATTACTCAACTCAACCAAATTTCTGTTTGTCATTCTTATTCGTCTTTGATCAGCATTAATTTATTATTAATGCACAAACCTCTCACATTAGGTCGATTACTTGTGGCTGCTGGATATGTCGGGCGGTTCCGGGCAGACTTCCACCACAAGCCAGACTTAACCTCCTGTCTACGCATCTTTTAATTATGCCAACGACCTCTCACATTAGACTGCCGTTTGCGGTTGTTGGATGTGCCGGGCGGGTCTAGGCAGTCTTATACCACAAACGAGTCTAACCTCGTGTCATAAGCATTTATTACGCACTTAATTTATGCCTTTGACCTCTCACATTAGACTACCATTTGTGATTGCTGGATTTGTCGGGCGGGTCCGGGCAGTCTTATACCACAAATCGTGTCTTAGGCAGTTATTATTACACATTATTATTCAACCCCAATTTGAATTAGTATCCCTATTTCAGATTGTCACTAACTTCCAATTTTAATCCATGTTCATAATTATCACTTAAATTATGTCCATAATTTTCAAGTATATAAATTATACCAATTAATGTCTCAAATTAATTATATGCTTGTAAAGCCATTATATGCCAATTCACAACATTAATATTATATATTTTCCCATTGTCCCCATGTCGTTCGTACGTTTAATATGAAATATGTTAGACCCGCAAATAGTCTAACTCATAAAAAAGAAAAGAAACATCACAAGTTGCCTAACACATAAAATAGATCTAACTTGCAAATAAGAATAAGCTAGCATGGATCAAAACTTGCATTTATATAATCATAAATTTGCATAATAAATAACTTGCATAAGCAATGGCATAATTTCCATAAACTACAAACTGGCATGGATCAAATTATATAAGATATGATTTGCATAGAACTATACACATAAAGGTGAACTTGCATATATGAACATGGTTTTCGCATAAACTTTCATATGATCTACATAAAACTTGTATTAAACTTGCATATGCAATTTAGACAAGTAAACTAAAACTTATATATGATTTGCATAAAAACTTACATATAAACTTGCATATGATTCACATCTTAACTTATATATAAACTTGCATATATAATTTAGACATGTAAACTAAGATTTTCATATACACTTGCATATGATTTAGACATGTAAATTAATATCACAAAATGAATCAAATCTAGCATTTGATTTACATCCAAACTCGCATATAAACTTATGAAATAAAATGAATTAAGTTAAACATATGTGATTGGTCATATGAAATAGATCCACTAACATAAGTTAACAAAACTGTCATATGTTCACAAATAGACGATAAGAAAATTAAGTAACATCACATGATTCAACATGCATGTTCTCATAATCCAAATTATAACTCATCATAATTAGTTTATTAATTATTTTGTGAAAGAAATTGTGCACACAAAGACGGATTAGAGAAGAGAATAATTCGTTCGTCGTTTGTATTTGAATCCTGACTTGCTATTCCTAAGCTTTAAGAAGAAGAACCATTCTAGCAGTAGCACGGAGGCCAAGAGATTAATTTATTTTAGGTTTAGAGCTTGAGTCTATGCGTGCTTATACAGAATTTTAAATCAATATAAGCCGTTAGATTATCATAGGAGCAATCACAATCGTCCAGACTAGATAGAGTTATCCAGAATTGCCACCAATGCCCTAGTGACCCAGCAACAGGTCAGAAAAGACTCAGCAACAAGTCAGAATCGTCACAGTTCAGATCTGTCCAGGGGTAGGTCGACCCCCAGGTCGACCTGTATAGGGGAGGTCGACCCCCTGGTCGACCTGGTCTGGGGCGGGAAAAATCCCTCCCTGCCCGCTTCCATGTTTGAATTCGAATTTTGAATTTAATTCTGAGCTGTTTTAATTTATTTAAATTCCTAAAACTTCGAAGGGTCATAACTTCCTCATAAGATGTCCGATTTACGAAAACTTGGACTCTATTCCAAGCAGAATTTCGATACGAACGCAATGGCATAACGCATTTCCCTTAATTCTTCTCTTAAAAATTAAGTGTTCTTAAAATATGTTAATTTTAATATTTAAAATTACGGGTTGTTACATTCTCCCCTCCTTAAAGGATTTCGCCCCTGAAATCTCTAAGTTAAGGAGAATGTATATCCTAACATCCAATCATCCATCTACTTAATCATCAAACACAGGCATCCATTGTCCTTAAAAGACTTCTAATGCCGTATGAACATATGCAAAAAGTGTGGTTATATGTACCTTATCTAATGCAACATCAGGCGGTCTACTGGTTCAGTTGACCTCCTTAATGCGAACCATGATAGTGCCATGCGTCCATTATGTATGCAAAAGAATCCTAATGATACATATTATTTCTACATGTGTGCACAACCATTCATCAAAATGAGGCATCCATATGATAACACAACCATTATACATCCATTAATTTAAATATGCACACATATTTATATGCAATATGAAAGTGATTGAGCCGATCTAGTGCCTAATGTGTGTGTACATGCATCCATGAGCAACCACTAGCAACCACTTGCATCCATTTGCATCCACCAAACATAACATGTCTCAAACACATGTTTACAACCATAGGGTTTTTCCTACCTAAAGATCGAAGATATCATCAAAAAATGCATATTAAACGATAGGACAAGTACCAACAAAGTGGTAGAGAAAGGAGAAGGAAAAAACATACCCTCAAAAAGGAAAGGGTACAACGTACGCATCTTGTCTTCCGTCTCCCAAGTCGCGTCTCCTTGATCGTCTCCTCATTGCACTTTGACTAACTTGACTTCTCTGTTGCGTAGCTTTATGACCTCCGATCCAAGGATGCATGTAGGGGCTCATCTAACCGGGGCATCTCACTCCACTTCCACTTCTCTAAGCCTTCCCGGCTCTACTACTTCCACGATACCTTGTAAACACTTCCGCAAATGTGACACGTGAAACACGTCGTGAACACCACTAAGTTCGTTGCCTCTTTTCATGTCCCTCCAAAATCTAGGATACATAACCTCAAAAGATCTTCAAGGATTCTATTCACCCCTTTCTGTCTGCCCATCCGTCTGTGGATGATAAGAGATGCTCATACTTGCCGCCTTTTGCATATCACCTTTGCCTTTTGCATCGAAAACTGCTCCAAGCCCTGTCCCGCAAGCACCGGTATACACTGTGAATGACTTACTTCCATCTGGCAAAACTAAAACTAGAGCTGTCATCAAAGCCCTCTTCAAATGTTGGAAAGCATCGTCACAGTCAACATCCCATTAAAAAGTCAAGTGGGACTGATATCTTTGCAAAGTCCTTAATGAACTTCCTATAATAACCAGCCAGCCCTAAAAAGCTTCTTACTTCTGTTGCATTCTTACGAATCTTCCAATCTTGGATTGCCACCACCTTTGCGGGATCCATAGCTATCCCCTCCTTAGAGACTACGTGTCCTAGGAACCTCACTTCTTTTCTCCAAAAATGGCATTTGGAGAACTTAGCTTTGAGTTGATGCGCTCGTAGGGTCTCTAAGACTTCCCTAAGATGTAGGGCATGCTCTTCTTCGTTTCTAGAGAAAATCAAGATATCGTCCATAAAGACTACCACAAACTTGTTTAGAAACTCCATGTACACCCTACTTATTAAGTCAACGAAGTATGCTGGTGCATTCGTCAAATCAAAAGGCATGAGTAGCCACTCAAAGAAACCGTCAGGAGTTCTAAATGCAGTCTTATTTATGCTGTCTTCAGCCAACTTAGCTGATGAAAACCTGTAGCTAAATCCAACTGCGAGAAAACTGAAGCACCAACCAACTGATCGAATAAATCATCTATCCTTGGCAATGGGTATTTGTTCTTCTTTGTGAGCTTATTCAGCTCTCTATAGTCCATGCATAATCTAAGTGAACCATCAGTCTTTGTAGTAAAAACAACTGGAGCACCCCATTCCGAAAAACTTCTTCTTATGAACCCCTTCTCAAGCAACTCTTTCACCCGCTTACTGAGTTCTCTTCTCTCTCTCGGAGCCATGTGGCGTACTGGTAATGCAACTGGTTTTGCATTATCTACAAGGTATATACGAAAGTCTATCTCTCGCCTCGGGGGTAAACCCCGAACTTCATCGAAGACGTCACCATATTCACGGCCCACACGAACAGATTCCAAATTATCATTGGATGCGTCAAGAGATTCTAGGTAGCTAAGCATCATCGGACCTCTAGGGTCATAAGAAATATCAAGGGTCTTTCCACAATGAGTCAACAATGTAACTACCCTTCATTCACAGTTTAGGATGGCACCATATCTGGCTAGCCAATCCATGCCTAGAATCAAGCCGTAGCCCATGAAGCCAAGAACGAAGGCGTTGCATCCAAACCCAACGCCCAAGATTGACACTCTCAAATCCCGACAAATCATCGAAAGATGAGCCGAACCACCAATAGGATTTGAGACTACTATGGGATCCGTAACTAGACTAGTATTTAGGTGCAGTGTTTTAACTAACGAAGCAGATACAAACGAGTGTAAAGCGCCAGAATTCAAACAAGGTTCGAACAGGATGATCGAAAAGAAAAACCAAACTTCCAACCAAGATATTTCTACCTCTATCAGATATGCCATCCATGAGGGAATGCGTCTGCCCTCCAGAAGGTCCTGTGCTTTGTCCTTACCTTTGCCTTTTGCTTCTTTGGACGATCCTAATAAGATGTCATGTTTCTCCGTAACGATAACAACTAGTCTTCTTCTTCTTTCTAATGTCTTTATTTAAGTAGTCAGGTATTTCACAAGTGTGGCCCTTCCTTTTCTCTTGGCCCCTTGTTATCCTTACCGCCTTTTTTTGGATCTACTTTCTTATCGTGTGTCTTATCCATGTCTCTCCTGCACATTCTCCATTCGTGACCTCCTACCAAAATGAGGCTTCGTCCTTCGTTAACCAAGCAGCTAATTGAACCTTCCTCCCATCGTCTATCTTAAAGGTACCAAAAATTCCTCCACTTCCTTCTATCTTTGACAAACGTCCCAGTCCCATGAAGCGGTTTTCCGCCCACCGTACAGAAGTTTTTACATATCTTAGAAAAAGCGTTTATACATGGAGGAAGAAATTCAAAAAGGAAAGAGGAAGAGATTTAAAACGGAGAATCGAAGGAAAGATATATGGCTCTTGGGGGTTATGTTTTTCAAAATAAACTTTTCTCTTAAAAATACGCTCCTTAAAACATATTTTGGAAAGTATTTCTTTATAAAAATGCTTTTGAAAAACGTTTTCCAAAATCTCTTATCTGTTCTTGGTAACCTCGCTCTGATACCACGTGTAACACCCCACGTCCATCAATGTCACTCATAAAGGGAATACATTAACTTTCATGGAGTATTATTGGTGTATAGAACGGAATATAACAAGACAGATACATATATTTGTACTTGAAAATTTTAAACATCTTTTATTACAACGGAGAAATAGTTTGGTTACAACAACATCAAAAACCAACACTAAAACCAAGTACACTTAATGTCCATCTTGACAAATTGTTTTCTGAGTATATAAAGTAAAAAACCATAACCCCAACATAAGTAGCCATACAAGAGATAAGTTGAACTTTACTTTCAGCAATTCAAGCGCTTCCAAAAGCGAGAGAAAGAGATCCAAATCAAGCTCCACTAGCACTAGTCCCACCCTGAGAACCTGAGGGGTGGGGGGAAGGAAGAAAAGAGGCAAAAACAAAGGGGGTCAGACATAAAGTCTGACGAGTCCATTAACTTTAACAATATAATTATTAAAGTAATTAGGATAAGGCATAAACTGGTAAAACAAGAAATGACTTTGAAACAAATGGGCATGACAAAACCAACAAGAGGAATAAGATAACGTTAATTGTGCCACCAACACTATAGGATAATTACTATACTGCACCAATATTAGTCACCCTAAAAGTTGATGCCGCCTACTGAACAAAATAATAATAATGGTAGTTTCGTGTACCCCTAACTGTCTTCATAGGTGTCGCCTGCTTCTATCTCCACTAGTTGTACCCACTACCCTCCCCATTCTAATTACAACATTTATTCATAATATGGTAGTTGGACTCCTAGCTGTCTTCATAGGTGTCACCTGCTCCTATCTCCGCTAGTCGTACCCACTACCTTCCCCATTCGATCGGCTCCCTAACTCGTAGATACCCGTGTTGGTCCCACAGTAAGGTGTATCACTCCCCAAAGTGGCAACCCGATACCACTAAAGATGCATGGCTTATACCTACATGATGCAACAACGTCTTACCTACCAACCCAGGCCCACGCACGCACATGAACCCGTTGGACTTGCGTTGCCACCGCTAACCCGTTTTTGATCTCTTACAATCAAACCCAGTAAGCGTGTCCTGTCCTCGATCTAGATCGAGCTCACTTAGATACTAAATGGGTTACTGGTTGAAAATGGTCCCCACACTTAACACAAGCTTTCCACCTATGCTTGGTCCCCACTAGGATTTCCCACTTAACCCCCTCTTATTCATGTCTTCTTACGTGTTTCAACTTAGTTAAGTGTTTATAATTATATCCCACAAGTCACCCATGTTACCCACTTATCAAATCAACATGTGTTATTGGTTAAGCTTATCTTAACCCTATCCGCTTATCAGATCAATATATATATATATATATATATATGGTTAAGCTGGTCTTAACCCTATCCACTTATATATTACTGGATAAGTTGGTCTTAAGCCTATCCATTTATATATTATTGGTTAAGTTGGTCTTAACCCTATCCTCTTATCACATCAATATGTATTATTGGTTAAGTTTGTCTTAACCCTATCCACTTATCAGATTAATATATATTATTGGTTAAGCTGGTCTTAACCCTACCCACT
Source organism: Allium sativum (assembly GCA_030737875.1). Taxonomy (NCBI): domain Eukaryota; kingdom Viridiplantae; phylum Streptophyta; class Magnoliopsida; order Asparagales; family Amaryllidaceae; genus Allium; species Allium sativum. The sequence goes on from CM060910.1 coordinate 338,110,243, forward strand.
TATCAAATTATTGGTTAAGCTGGTCTTAACCCTATCCACTTATAATGTTTTATTTATCATATATATATATATATCGTATAACGTGTTTTACTTAATTTATGATTATGTACATCTTAGTTCACAGATACATTGGTTAAGAGAATAACTTTCAAAGTATCAACCCCAAAGACCGAAATCAACATCAGATTGGTACTCAGAGAATTACTCAACTCAACCAAACTTCTGTTTGTCATTCTTATTCGTCTTTGATCAGCATTAATTTAGTATTAATGCACAGACCTCTCACATTAAGTCGATTACTTGTGGCCGCTGGATATGCCGGGCGGTTCCGGGAAGACTTCCACCACAAGCCAGACTTAACCTCGTGTCTAAGCATCTTTTAATTATGCCTACGACTTCTCACATTAGACTGCCGTTTGCGGTTGTTGGATGTGCCGGGCAGGTCCGGGTCGTCTTATACCATAAACGAGTCTAACCTCGTGTCTTAGGCATTTATTACGCACTTAATTTATGCCTTTGACCTCTCACATTAGACTACCGTTTGTGGTCGCTGGATTTGCCGGGCGGGTCCGGGCAGTCTTATAGCACAAACGAGTCTAACCTCGTGTCTTAGGCATTTATTATTACACATTATTATTCAACCCCAATTTGAATTAATATCCCTATTTCAGATTGTCACTAACTTCCAATTTTAATCCATGTCCATAATTGTCACTTAAATTATGTCCATAATTTTCAGGTATATAAATTATACCAATTAATGTCTCAAATTAATTATATGCTTTTAAAGCCATTATATGCCAATTCATAATATTAATATTTAATATTTTCCCATTGTCTCCACGTCGTTCGTACGTTTAATATGAAATATGTTAGACCGGCAAATAGTCTAACTAATAAAAAAGAAAGAAACATCACAACTTGCCTAACAAATAAAATAGATCTAACTTGCGAATAAGAATAGGCTAGCATGGATCAAAACTTGCATTTATATAATCATAAATTTGCATAGTCAATAACTTGCATAGGCAATAGGCGTAATTTGCATAAACTACAAACTGGCATGGATCAAATTATATAAGATATGATTTGGATAGATCTATACACACAAAGGTGAACTTGCATATATGAACATGGTTTTCGCATAAACTTGCATATGATCTACTTACAAACCTGTATTAAACTTGCATATGCAATTTAGACATGTAAACTAAGACTTACATATGATTCACATACAAACTTACATATAAACTAGCATATGATTCTCATCCAAACTTATATATAAACTTACATATATAATTTAGACATGTAAACTAAGATTTACATATACACTTGCATATGATTTAGACATGTAAATTAATATCACAAAATGAATCAAATCTAGCATATGATTTACATCCAAACTCGCATATAAACTGATGTCATAAAATGAATCAAGTTAAACATATGTGATTGGTCATATGAAATAGATCCACTAACATAAGTTAACAAAACTGTAATATGTTCACAAACAAACGATAACAAAATTAAGTAACGTCACATGATTCAATAGGCATGTTCTCATAAGCCAAATTATAACTCATTATAATTAGTTTATTAATTAGTTTGTGAAAGAAATTGTACTCACAAAGACGGATTAGAGAAGAGAATAATTCGTTCGTCGTTTGTATTAGAATCCTGACTTGCAATTCCTAAGCTTTAAGAAGAAGAACTATTCCAACAGTAGCATGGAGGCCAAGCGATTAATTTAGATTAGGTTTAGAGCTTGAGTCTATGCGTGCTTATATAGAAGTTTAATTCAATATAAGCCGTTAGATTATCATAGGAGCAATCACAACCGTCCATACGAGATAGAGTTATCCAGAATTGCCACCTATGCCCTAGTGACTCAGCAACAGGTTAGAAAATACTCAGCAACAAGTAAGAATCATCACAGTTCAGATCTGCCCGGGGGTGTAGGTCGACCCCTAGATCGACCCCTAGGTCGATCCCCAGGTCGACCCCTAGGTCGATCCCCAGGTCGACCTGTATAGGGGAGGTCGACCCCCTGGTCGACCTGGCCTGGGGCGGGAAAATTCCCGCCCAGCCCGCTTCCATGTTTGAATTCAATTTTGAATTTAATTATGAGTTGTTTTAATTTATTTAAATTCCTAAAATTTCTGAGGGTCATAACTTACTCATACGAAGTCCGATTTACGAAAACTTGGACTCTATTCCAAGCAGAATTTCGAGATGAACGCAATGGCGCAACCCATTTCCCTTATTTCTTCTCCTAAAAATTAAGTGTTCTTAAATTTTGTTAATTCTAATATTTAAAATTATGGGGTGTTACAAGAGTTTTCTATTAACTTAACCCCACTCGTTCATCATGTTATATTGGTTAAGTGTTGCCCTCTTGTGTTACTTAACCCTATCATACATCATGTTATATATATATATATTGGTTAAGTGTTTCCTTTTTGTGTTACTTAAACCTACCATACATCATGTTATATCGGTTAAGTTTTGCTTTCTTGTGTTACTTAACCCTACCATACATCATGTTATATCGGTTAAGTGTTGCCTTAGTTAACTTAACCCTACCATTTGTTTAATTAACATGTTGTACTGGTTAATTGTTGCCTTAGTTAACTTAACCCTACCATTCTTAACATGTCCTGCTCATTAGCATTAATTGATTTATTAATGCACCAACCTCTCACATTAGATCTGTGTTGTTGCGATTACTGGATGTGCCGGGCGGTTCCGGGTAGTTTTACACCATAACTCGATCTAACCTCGGGTTTTTCTTGGGCATGACGCACTAACCTCCCACATTAGATAGGTGTTGTTGCGGTTACTAGATGTGCCGGGCGGTTCTGGTTAGTTTTACACCACAACTCAATCTAACCTCAGGTTAGGCATGTTCATCCTTTATTTAATTTACATATTCGTCATTTATGTCAAGTTTATATGTAAATTATCCACAAGTGTTGTCATGTCACATTTACTATTTAAATTATGTTCATAATTAATGGTATATAAATTATAACATTTCATGCTATTAATCATTTACATGATTATGAGCCAATCTATGCCATTATCATGTAAATTGAATGTATTACCCCAACCTTTCCCCCCGTTATTCGTTCTCATAATTTACATAGAACGTTAGGCTCGCAAATTAGCCTGACTCATAAACAAAAGGAAAAAGAAAGGAACATGTAGCATTCCAACAACACAAATAAATATGAATCTAACTAAGCATGTGTAATACAAATTTTTCATGAACAATATAAACTTAATCAAGCATATCAATGTGAACTTGTACTTTAGTTAGATCCAATTAACATAGATCTTAAGCATATGAACAGGAAGTTACATAGATCTTAAACATATGTATTAACTTGGATCTAAACATGCAAGCATTAGATCTAAACATATAAGCATATATGAACACGACTTAGTTTATGAACATGTACATAAAATAACATAAAAGCAAGCATGTAAATCTAAACATATAAGCATATATGAACATGACTTAGCTTATGAACATGTACATAACATAACATAAAAGCATCATCAACTTAATATACAATATAATAGGTCCAATTGTACAAATCACAATAGTCTCATAGACATAGTTAATTTCATATTTGTCATAAGGATAAACATGAATCAGAATCACAATCAGGCACAGTTCTAGATTTGATTTATTTCAAGTCATGACTTTTATATATTTAAATCTGAAATATAACTGAACTTACAAAAAAAAGAACAGTTCTTGTATTCTGGAATCTGATTTTAGAATTTGTTAAGCTATTCCTTTGATGTAGACTATTGATGTTCTTGTAATTGATTTCTAGTTGAAGAAGATATTCTAGTTTTAAGAAGATGGAGGCTAGGCTAGTTCAGAGAGAGACAGCATGACGACTTCATAGAATGTGTTTATGTGTTTTAGATTTAGGGTTTGAGTTGATTATATAGAAGTCTAGGATTAATTCTAGCCTTTAGATTAGTCTAGGAGTAATCAGAGTCATCCAAACTAAAGAGATGTGTCACTCAGCCAATCACAATATGACACATAAGTCCTAATATTTCAGAATTCGTCAACGGGCCAATCAGAGAAGGCCACATCATCTCAGAACTACAGAAATCGTCATAGGAGCAGGATCTCGGAAGGGGTCTACCCCCTAAAGGGGGGTCGACACCTATGTCTAAGGGGGGTCGACACCTATGTCAACCCCACTTAAGAGGAGTCGACACCATTTGAGCAGGATCTTTCCTGCTCACTCGTCTTTTACTTATTTTGGTTCTGGAGATGATTTTGTTTGTATATATATGTACTTCCTTGCGTGTATATAAACTTCTACGACTTATAACTTCTTCATACGTTGTCCGATTTACGCAAACTCGGACTCTATCCCAAGAAGAATTCCGAGACGAACACAATGGCGTAACCCATTTCCCTTAATTCCCACTTTTAAAATTAAGCATTCTTTAATTCGTTACTTTAAAATTCACAGAAAATACGGGGTGTTATGTCTTGCCTTGGTTCACAGATGGAACTCCAACTTCCCATACATGACAATTGCGATTTTGATTGCAGAGCCTAGTATTGGCGATATGGTATATGGTACCCATGCCGTCTAGGATTGATACATTTATATTTGAAGTTGTTTTATACACTATGCACTTACAATAGTATCAAATAATTTGTTTTAACGTACCAAGCATGTTTGGCTATTATAAGGGAAAACCCTATCCTTCGGCTTGCGTTGCATTGTGTGATGGGACCTAGGTCTTATAATAGCCTCATTTTTTCAAAAAGTATTGCACTGTTTTTCTTTATGCACTGGTATTCTTGGGAGGAAACCCGTTCCGTGTTATGCGGCATTGTCCCTTGATTTACTTAACTTTAAAATAAAGATTAATAACTGTTTCAGTTCTCACACCAGTCACATGACTAACCTGGAGTTTATTGTTTTAACCTAAACTCTGGGTGCCCCTAATTTCCACACGGGTAGCTAGTAGTTTTGGTTTTGCAGATTAATATTCATAGGATCATGATTTAAAGCTGAGGCGATATTCGGAAAGCTCTTTATCCGTGTATTACTTTCAGTTGTGTTTTGTATTGTTTTTCCGCTTCTATGTATTTAAATGTAATTTGTAAATCTCAGATATTTTTCTATTGTATATTATTTGTTCATGCTTTATGTATTCTTGTACTTTGATGTAAATTGTTGTAATAAGCATGAAATGTTCTTCTGTATGTGTTCCGATTCGTCTTGTTCTCAGACAATCCGTTCTTTCTCTTCTCTTCGGAGACCGGGGAAGTTCGGGTTGTTACATTTGGTATCAGAGCTTTGGTTTATAGAGCTCGAGGACAAGGCACATTAGAACCAAACGAAAGAATTCATCAGAGATTGGATTAGTAATATCCAATAAGAATGACTCGTTAGAGATGGGATCAGTAGTGTCCTAGAATGAGTCGAAAGAGTGTTATTTTTTAAATAAAAATGAAAACAAATATTGTTTTGAAAATTTAAACCATTTCATACGTATCTGAGTATTTATTTGTATTGATTGGGCAATCCAGTATATAGAGATTTGCATATACGCCTAGCTAGCGTATATACGAAGCCTCCAATATACTGGATAGATATAGAATCACACTCTAGTCACCCGGAGATGATCCTGGTGATTAATGCATTATCATCAGTATCTATGTTCAAGTGATGACAGTGGGATATCTATATATTTCCAATTGGTTGGTGTGAGAACCGAAACTAGATAAGGTCTATTGTTGTGATTTGGCATCAAAAATGGATTTTTATATATATAAAAGTTATGATTTTGAAACGATAATCAACTAATTGATTGTTGATTATGTTGTTTGATTATTGGTTGATTAATTAAAATTTGAACCATTCAGCCAAATTGTATCAAATGTTGAACTAAATTGAAAATTGTTTGAGATTGCATGCATATACATGTATACACATTGAACATGTCATAACAAGGAGGCTAGAGAAGAGGAATACAATTGTATGCCCGACAAATAGGTACATGTTTATTAATTTCTTGGGTTTGGATGATTTTATGAGCCGATTAGCTAACTGCTTGGCTTTTTCTTTTTGAGATGAGAGGGCATGTGTGGAGGTTTGGGGATTTTCCCGGTGCTCCACGTACAAAGGAGGTTATGGTGAAATTTTTCGAAAATTTAGGGTGTTAGCCAAATTATTGAAAAATCTTAGAAACTGAAAAGTTAAAGAATGAAAGCCAGAATAGAAGTTGAGTTGGTTAGTTAAACAACTTTCAGCTCCGTTCCTTTTCGAGGACGAAAAGATTTTAAGTGGAGGAGATTGTAACAACTCGAAAAATCAGAACCAATTTAAAAAATTTATTTCGGCAATTTTAATGAATTTTGAATATTTAAAATGAATTATTTTAAACAATAATGACTAGAAATTTATTTTGAAAAGAATTAGAGCGTATATAAATTATTTAAATCGAAGTTAGAATATAAATATTTATTTTAATTATAAAAGTAAATGAAAATGACGCGGGAGTTTGAAAATTCGATTTCAAATTTCAAATGAATGTTCAGGATTCCAAATAAACAGGATTTTAGTGAAACCAAAAAATATTAGAATCTAGTTAAAAATATCTTTCCAACGAATCCGAAAAATCAAAATTTCATAGCAGGAATAAAAAGTTATGCCCAGTTGAAAATTCAGAATAGTCGCTATGGAATTTTAGCCCTTAAAAATGGAGATTTTGCAAATGACCTCCGTTTTCAACGAAACCATCTTTGTTGGATCCGGGATGTCAAGTTATTGCTAGATTCCAATTTTCATAATTTTTGGATCAATATGTGAGCGTGGCAAAAGAAAACATGTTTTACTAGTTTTAGTCAATTTGGATCGACCGAAAATGACCATTTTTCAAACGGTTTCCAAATTCGATGAAATTAGTTTTTAGGACCGTATCGTCAAATCATAACTAGATTTATTTTACGAGAATTTTTGGAGTCCGTATGTGGCCCGGTAAATTGAAATGTACGTTAGAATTGAATATATATAAATTTATATTTTAATTTAAATGGAAATTGATTGAAATGTTCAAACTGGCTCACAATACGTATCCCATTGTGTTCAGAATAGGGGTGATTGATTATGGACGATAGTCGTAGGGTTTCTTTGGAGACCAAATGCAAAGTCAATTTTTTGAAGAATAAAATTAAATTAAAAATAAATAATAATATAAATTTACACATCAGCCCCCCTTAAACTATTTTCTTCGATCAAAACAATCTCCCCTTTTTCAGAAAGAAATCCCAAACCCCCCTCCCACCCGCGAACGATTTTGGTGATCGACGGCGCCTCCCCTGCGGTGACCCGCCGTTGGCCCCATCCGCAACCACACCTCCTTCTTCCTTCGCTGCCCTCCTTCTGTCTCTCTCCTCCATCGCGTGAACCACCTGAACCCTTCTCGATCGACGGCGAAGCCCAGATCCGTGAAGAAGCCCTCCGCCGCAGTCACCAACGGCCATCCTCTGCACCGTGTCACCACCGCCGGTCATCCGAGCCTCCACCGTACCACTGCAACACCCAGCACCCCCGCCTCCCATCGAACACCGATCCAAAACCCTAAATCAATGAAAGTTTTTTAGGGTTTTCAGTTTAATGAGGCTAGGATTTTTAACGATTAAAAGCTAGGTTTTTAACGATGAAAGGCTAGGATTTTTAACACTATAGATATATGATTTTTGTGAATGAAAATATATGATTTTTGTGAATGAAAAAGTATGATTTTTTTGAATGGAAATATATGATTTTTGTGAATGAAAGGTATGATTTTTAATGAAGGAAAAATACGATCTTTATTATATGCATAACAATATAAAAATACGATTTGTATTCATATGAAAATATGATTTTTATTTGAATAGCAATATAAAAAATTGATTTTTATTTGAATAACGATATAAAAATACGATTTTTAAATATATAAACATCATAATTAAAATGTGATTTTTTCTATGAACAGCGAATCTGAGCGACAATATAGAAAGGAGGAGTGGATCCCAAAGGTGAGAACTCTCTCACTGAATTTATTTATACAGTTATTTATTTTATAACTGCATATATGAACTGCTCCCCGTCGTCCACAGACCATGGACGACTTGTTTGGTTTGGTTGATTTGTTAGTTTGAATTGATTATGATGTGTAATGGAATGTAAATATTTATGTGTTGAAATAAAATGTTTTATCATTAAAAACATAATTTTTAACGTGTATATGAATAAAATAAATATTCATTTCCAAATCGAACGATTTGCTTATGTACACTCATTTGACTGATATTGATTGGGACAATAAATTTTACACATCGCCCAACTGCACAAATAAAATCTGTGTTTATTGTTTGAAAACCCCACATGGGTATTGGGATGATATTGGACATACACTAATCCCAATATTTAGTTGTATGTCGATCGATTGGTTGACAAGCTGTTGTAAGCATTGATTAGTTATATTTAATGCTTATGCAGTTGTGTAATGCACTCTGGGTGATGATTGACTGTGTTTGATTATTGTTGTGTACACATGTGTATGATATCCATATAATCAACATTATATGGTAATTGGCTGTGTCTGATTCCAGTTCAGAAATAATGAATATTTAATATTTTAAAATAATATTCAGTAAAAGATCAAAATCTGATTTTGATGTCCGATTTGGGATGGACACGAATATATTTAAATATGTAAAGCCATGTTGATTAGATTAACGCCATTTCGACGTGAACGATATTTATATCGATTTTATTCATTTTTATAATGAATATCGAAAAGGAAGTGATTTCAAAATCTGAAGTTTGAAAATATTATCATTTATATATTAATGATATGAAATATTCAATTTTGATTTGAAATTGAATATGAAGTTGAAATCGTTTGAAAACGAATTTAAAACGATTTATAAAATACGTTTTAAATGGATATCGATGAAATATATATTATATATATATAATATAATGGCTTGAATAGAATGCGCCGCGCCGCGGCAGTTCACGAATCTCGACCATTGACTTCGAATGGACATTACGGGAGATCCGACCGCTGGATTCTCATGAAACTAGAACCATTGGGTTCGTATCGAAAAGAGCTTTCTAACGAATACAAGAAATTAGAAATTGTAATGGTTGGATTTCGAATTATGACCAAATCAAATTTGGAAAAGGTCGTTGTAAGTTCAGTTCAATGGCCATTTATGGAAATTGACTGTACGGGCCTTGATAAAATTATTAAAAAATATCAATAATTAGTGTAAAATCATAAGAAATGATTTGGAAAAAATTGGGATGAAAAATTCCATATTTGAAAAGATAAAAATAGATTTTTATCGAAACGAACTAGGTATGAACTAGAATTATAATCCAATTATTTCTAAAGAAATAAATTGGATTTGAAGTGGTTTTAAAAATAAACAGAATTTCCAATATATGAATTAGAATGGATTTGAATCGAAATTATCTTCGGAATATTTCGATATTGGATTCCATTATTATACGGGCATTACGGAGGAATTTGGAAGATATATATACATATATATATATATATCATTATTCCAATACAATGTTTGTTGAGTTCAGGATTTGATATTGCATATGAGCCGATATATTTTCTATTCAGAGCCTTGTATTTAATACCAAATGGGATTTTGGGTTTGTCGTGAATGGTGTCTTCAGTAACACTATTCTTGGACCCCGTGTGAAGAGAATAAATCTTTTAATTAAGATTGTTAGAGTTTCCAATTATATTTAATAATTGGAATAAAATGGAATGTGATTTTGGGTTTATCGTGAACTGTGTTTTTAACGACATTTGTTCTTTAACCCAATTTACAGTGAAATGTGATTTGGAATTTATAAATCTTCTGTTAAGATTTAAAGGAGACTTTTCCAAAGTAAAGTTTTCCAATTTAACATATTAAATTGGAATTGAATGGAATTCGATTTGGTAATAATCGAAGTGAACTTCTGTGGAGGAAGACTGTTACCATATATGGAATTTAAAAGGATTTGCCGTTACTCCATTTATATTATCGGTTGGATATGGTAGTTTATATCAACTACAAATATTGATCTGTTTTCCGTGAAGATTCCATTGTTAATGGAATGTGATTTTGGGTTTATTGTGAGTTGTGTTTTAAATGGCATTAGTTCTTTAACTCAGTTAAAGATATGATTTATTTCTTAACTTTGAATAATTATTAAGAAATGATTTTCAAAGATTATGACTGAATTAGAGTTTTAATGAATCTTTAAATAGATTGAAAGGTGAATTTGATAACTAAAATTATCAAATCCAAGAAATGATCAAGAACGGAGTATCACCAGTTTTGCTCCAAGCGTGAGTTAAATCTTTAATTTGATTTGAACGTGAAATGGTAATTAATTTTACCGAAAACACCGTGGTGTTAGATATGAAGTATTACCAGTTTTACTTCAAGGGATGAACAGGTTGGGATTGGGAAATTAAACTAATGATTACTTCGGTAAGGTTCACTAATCCTGAGTAGTTTGGATAAACCATAATTTGGTTTGAAATGATATCTAAAGGAAGATTAAAGAATAAATTTAAAGAATTTATCTTTGATAAAATTAATGGGAACCTTTCCCAAAGTATAAGAATATTTGAATAAAGGAATATTCTGGATTGGAATGAGGCGTATGTTGTTTTTTATAGCATTTATTTATTATATACGCGAGTTATTCAAAAAGACCGGGTTTATCCCATTCTGAATAACTGATTCGACGATATGTCGAGGATGAAGACGGTGGTTGAAGACCGTAGGTCTTCACATCGTTTGGATGATTACTGATGTCTTGTTTGGGCAGTACACCCAAGAAAAGGTAATAGTGATCGTTCCATACGTACTTGAAGATCGATTGGGTAAGCGAGGGCCTCTCTCCTGTATTGGACATACGAAACGAGGAATAAGGTGCCTCCGGTTTCTTTCAGAACCAGAACGAACTTGTAAATGGATGTGTGTCTGACATCGGATTTCATTTTGTGTGATTGATAAACATCGGTTGTATAGCGTGAATTGCCTGTATGGCATGCTGAGATGCAAATTATCAAGGATTCTGTTAAAAAGGAAAGTCTTGTGGCATGATGAGATGCAAATGATCAAGGCTCCGGTTTCGTTCAGACCTAGAACGAACTTGTAAATGGATGTGTGTCTGACATCGGATTTCATTCTGTGTGATTGATAAACATCGGTTGCATAGCGTGAATTTCCTATATGGCATGCTGAGATGCAAATGACCAGGGATCCTGTAGAAAAGAAGAGTCTTGTGGTTGATGATCAAAGCAGGGCTTTAATATAGCATAGCTTTGTGTAGCGTTAATTCGCGAGCCTCACACCCCGGTGTGAACCAGAAACGGGAGAGGACGTCAGGGAGGAGATGCGTTTCCTTTTAGATAGGAGTGGTGTCTGGGTTTTGCATGCTCAGATTTTTTACTTATGCGGATGATTAATAGCGAGGCGCCTCAGATATATCAGCCCTACGGGGCCGATGGATAGTATGGTCTTTATACAGACTAGATTGACGCCCCATAGGGCAGGGAAACGTAGTGTTCTGGAATTTTAATCCACACCGAGTGGACCAGCACTGACGATCCAAGGGCCCACCTAAGTTTGGGTCCTGAGACACGGGCTAGAGCGTCTCGAAGCGGTAAGGACGATCCCTTGACTTGGTTCACAGATGGAAATCCAACTTCCAATAGGTGACAATTGCGATTTTGATTGTAGAGCCTAGTATTGGCTACATGGTATATGGTACCCATGCCGTCTAGGATTGATACATTTATATTTGAAGTTGTTTTATACACTATGCACTTATAATAGTATCGAATGATTTGTTTTAACGTACCAAGCATGTTTGGCTATTATAGGGGAAAACCCTATCCTCCGGCTTACGTTGCATTGTGTGATGGGACCTGGGTCTTATAATAGCCTCATTTCTTCAAAAAGCATTGCGCTGTTTTGTTTTGTGCACTGGTATTCTTGGGAGGAAACCCATTCCGTGTTATACGGCGTGGCCCCTTGATTTATCTAACTTTAAAATAAAGATTAATAACTGTTTTAGTTCTCACACCAGTCACAAAACTAGCCTGGAGTTTATTGTTTTAACCTAAACTCTGGGTGCCCCTATTTTCCACACGGGCAGCTAGTAGTTTTGGTTTTGCAGATTTATATTCACAGGATCCTTATTTACAGCTGAGGCGATATTCAGAATGTTCTGTATCCGTGCATTACTTTCTGTTGTGTTTTGTATTGTTTTTCCGCTGCTATGTATTTAAATCTAATTTGTAAATCTCTGTTATTTTTCTAATGTATATTATTTGTTCATGCTCTGTGTATTTTTGTACTCTGATGTAAATTATTGTAATAAGCATGAAATTTTCTTATGTATGTGTTCCGTCTCGTCTTGTACTCAAACAACATTCTTTCTCTTCTCTTCGGAGACCGGGGAATTTCGGGTCGTTACAATTGAATTATATTATTTTGTATTTGATTTAATAATAATATTGATTGTATATTTATCAAGGATTAAGGTTGAATTTCTTGTAAATAAATGAGTGGAGGAGACATATATATTCCCTACTTAAATTTTGATTCTTGTGATTTGAAATATAATATTTATAATATATGATTTGGAAATTTGGTATATATTTTATTTAAATATAGAAAAATGTTTTGAGTACTTACTTTGTGTAAAGTTGGCCTATCAAATAATTAGAGATTTGGGTATACATCTGATCAACGTATATGTTAAATCCTATGTGTATTAGATAGATATAGAGTCACACTCTAGTCGCTTGAAAATGATTCCGATGATGACTACGGCATCATCGATATCTATTTTCAGGTTTCAAAAGTGGGATAAATATATTTAGCCAATCGAGACGTCGAGTGAATACTTAAAACTAATTTGAAATGTTTGGAATTTTTATTTTTATATATGTATATTTCTGAATATCTATAGGTATAAAGATAATATGAACAGTTCGGTTTAAATATATTAATTATTTAATTACTGTTTCCCTAACTCGTTCCTTTTCGGGGATGAAAAGGTTTGAGTAGTGGAGATTGTAACAACCTCAATTTTTAAGGTATTTTAATAAATGATTTAATTTTAAATTTTGGTCTATTTATTTTATTTATTTGCATTCATTCTTGAATTTGTATATAAATATTTAATTTTTATAATTATACCCTTCATTTTCAATATGGAATTATATCTTTAATTTAATTTCAATACGTATTTATTGTTGTTGATATAAATATTGCATAATTTTAATTTTCCGATTCTTTTTCTTTGATATCGTTTATTCTATATTTGATTTGCAAAATTGCTGTTAATTTCGTATTGCCAAAAACCATTGGTTCCTTTTTATTTAATATTATATATATATATTGTAATCAATGTTTACCATTTAAAGATGACGTCCATTTAATTAGTCTAATTTCTTTCCTTGCATGTTCGTTGTTTTCAAAATTAAATTCGTTTGTTTCCAAAATTCATGCATATAAATTCTATTTGTTGCTAAGCATTAATAAAGCACTTCCAATTTCTTTCCTTATTCTTACCGTTTTTCCCTTGATTCTTCCCCTTTTTTAATTCATTATTTTCAAAATTTAAACCGTTCATTCCTTAATGTTATAATCCATTCGTTTCCTTTTATCTTAAAAATATTTTCAGCTGGTATATGAAATTTTCAAACTGTTTAATTCTTGTTTCTATTTTAACCGCACCATTAGTTTTTGAAATTTAAATAAAACGTTTGTTTTGAATGGAAAGCATAAATTCTATACATTTATTATTCCAAAAGATTCATTCCATTTCCTTTGTCATTAAAACCTGACCGATTTAACCGATCTGCCTATTTTATTTATCACCATTATATATCCAATTTATTTCCCACCTCGGTTACCTTTTTGAAATTTAAAGTGAAACGTGATTAGCTCAAAAATTCGTGGTAGGTTTCTAAAGCCGTTTGTTCATAAATTTTCCCATTTCTTTATTTATGGATCTGCTCCGTTCTCCTTCATCTTTTCTTTTCCAATCCATAACGCCATGTTTTTTCCTCTCTTTCTCCATCGTTTCACATATTCAAAGAAAGGAGCAGCAACCCCTTTAATTCCTTCCCATCCACTCGTGCGTAAGCATCTCCCATCCCCGCTGTCCCACTTGGTTCCTTCTCCACCACACGAAGCCCACGCCAAAGCCAAGCCTCGCCTCTCCTTTTTCACATACTGACACCGCCATTCACCCCAACCCGCGCCCTTCAGCGACGCCACCACCTTTTTTCTTCCTTGTGAGAATATTTTTGGTTTATTATTATATTTTTTATTAGTGTGTGTATTTTGTTAGTTTTGGGGAGTAACTGTGAGAGGGTATCTATATAATGTTGTGATAGTTTTAATTTGTGTGTATTGTCTTGTGGGTGATGCTGTGTGTGTAAGTGGTGTGTGTTCATTGTTCAGTTGTGTGTGTCTTTTCTGGCATGTGTTAAATTATATATATATATATATGTATATTATATAATATACCGGTGTGTATACGTATATATATATATAATGTATATAAATATATATATATTTGTTTGAAAGTTTATATATATTTATATATTAGTTTTGGTGTGTTTATACAACTTATAATATATATATGGTTCTAAAGTATATTGATGTGTTGTGTATACATATATAAAATTTATATATGTATATTTACTGTTATGGTGTTTACATAATTTATAATATATATATGTTATAAATTTGTGTTGTGTGTACGGTGTGTGTGTATGAGTTTATGTGTGTGTTTCAAATTATATATTATATATAAGTATATATGATCTAGTATGCATTAGCATTGTATTTTATTTAATTGTATAATTTATAAAATATATTTTTGTGCGTCGAATTATATATATATATATTTGTTAATTAAAAAGTTATATATGAATATATATATATATAAAGCTTTGGTTGTGTCCAATATAATTTATAATATATACGTTATAATTTACGTTGTGTGTTTGTGGTGTGCGTTGAATTTTAAATAAATAAATAAATATATATATATATATATGTTATGATTTTTTTGGTGTGCACCTATATATATATATATATTCTGGTGTAAAGAATTATTGTGTTTTATTTTTGGTTTAATTGGTTCAGTGTTGTGTTTATTTTCGAGTCCAATGAAGTGTTGAGTTCCAAAACCCATTCCTAAACCCAACAACTGTACCAATCCTTTGAAAACTCCCTAGCATCCTCTTATGAAAATAAATTATATCACGAGAGGTTATCAAGATATAAATCTGTTCTGAATCGTTCCTACAAGTCTTCATTTCATTTTGGGCCACGAAAGGTGAGTTTATCCCACACCTGACTCACATTATTTAAAAGATGGTAGATCAACTAAATGAACTGTTATGAAATGTATAGGATTTCCAGTAGAAATTGTTTGTTTAAAATATACACTTTCATATGTGATGCGATATTCATATGACATGTATGTACACTGATTATATATGACTATAATGTGATTGATGATATTTATGATTTGTTATGTTGTAGATACCCTTGGCTTAGGGAAGAATCACTAAGGGTTGAAATGATACATACCCGAATGGACATTAGATTAGGGAAAAATCGTTATGGGTTGAAATGATAGACCTGAACGATTTTTACTGAATTTGGGATTGCGAGTTGAAATGATAAACCCGTAGAAATTTTATAAATTGTGGGTTGAAATGATAAATATCTGTATCACTTGACCATTGGGTAGAAAACTATATACAAACACAGTTGGTCATGTTTTCGAATTAAAACGATTTGGAAAATTTTATTGTAATAATATTAATTTAAGATCTTATATTTTATATTTATATTTTAAAGATTTATAAATAAATTTTGTAAATTTTAAATTATATGTTTAAAAATAATTTTATGAGTAAAAATGTATTTATATGCTTATTTAAGATTTTACTTATAATTTACTTATTTTAAACTGTATGATTTAATCAGATATGTATTTTTAACTTTAAATTAATATATTATAACAAATTATTCTTTTTAAACCTATTTCTAAATTATTTTAAACGTATATATGTTTATAAATCTTTTTTTCTATATAATTTAATAATTTATAAATATATTTTCAATTCTTATTTTATATATATTTTATAAACTTTAATAATAAACTCAATATGTGGATAAGTTTTGATTTTGCGATTTGTATTCAAGGTTTAAAGATTTAAATGTATATAACGATACTTGATTCAATGAATTTGATTTTAATTCAACTAAATGTGAATTTGGATTGACTTAAATATTGAACTTTATAGGTGTTAGATCGAAATTTGGACCTAACACCCAAATTGTTATGCACAGTAGAGAATTTCAAATGAAGAAAAAGGAAAAAGAAAATAACACTCAGAATTTATAGTGGTTCGGCGTTAACGAGCCTACGTCCACTTTATATATTATTGATTATGCTTTAAAAGCTAATACAACAATGATTTCTCTCAATATTTCAGTAGTTTGATAACAATGGCGGATTCAATGCTCAATATTGCCAGAAAAGATCCCGAAAAATGCCAAGCTCTGGGCTATTTATAGTTGATTTTGTCAGGCGGATCGTGGACACGTGGCACGAATCCCGAGAGCACCGGGTCGGATCGCCGCCGTTGAAGAAATGGTCAAATTAGCCGTTGTGGACAGGTGTCGCAATCTGCTTGAAAATCGGATCGTGCAGATGGGGAGAATCGGTCCAAGTGACGGTTAGAGACACGCGTCGCCAGATCCGTGCGATTCGGATCGCTGAAGACTAGCTCGTGAGTGAACAGGTCAGAGGGTTCGCCATGCACCAGGGGATCGGATCGGTTCGCTCGGGGGCAGCAATGTATGTTTCGATCGGATCGCCCGGATGCCTCGTTCGCTGATGAGATGGGGGCGAGACGATGGTGCGCGATCCGATCCTGGACGAGACGATGGTGCGCGATCCGACCCTTCATATTCTTCGGGAACGTGGTTTCCTGCTTTCCTTTTACAAATGATCCTGGCTGGCTTGATCAAAAAAGCGAGCCAACATTTTGCCCCCTCGAAGTATGTTTTATCGAAGGTGGAACATGCTTCGAAAAATTGTATCTTCCCATCGAATCGTGGGTCGCGAAACTCTTCTTTTTCTGTGATTTTCTCAGAATCCTTGTTTCCGAATTCACCGATTCGTATCGCGGTTTCGAATCGCGTAATGTCAGCGAGACGTTTGTTTCGTTTATGGGTGTGGACCTGGTCCTCGGAACGACGTGGGCTCCCCCCCGAGTTGTGGTGGGCCTTTGGTTCGCGGCCCATGGGTCTTGCGTGGATCGAGCAGGACAACGAAGGGGAGACAAACGGTCGCCCCCGTTGCCTATATATGCCGACCTTCCCCTCTTCACTTCTCCTTCTTCTTTCCCTCTGCCGTATCGTTTCGCCCTAGCCATTGAAAAACGAACCCGACTTTTGCAATCTTTCGAAATTTCAAGTATCGTCTCAGTTTTTAGAAAGGTAACTTCATAGAGAACATTCTCCTTTGTAAACGCAGCACTTTCCTGAATTTTTACGACTGATTCGAGGGAGAACTGGTGGAAATCCGCAATTTTCTGAAGAAATTACCAAGTTGCCATGGCCATCGGGCGTAGAGCTCGGAATTCGAGGATGGGAAGGGGAGGAAGAAAACGAAGGAGGCAGAAGGAGAAGGAAAGGCGACTCGGATCGTGGTCAAAGATAGAAGACGAACGCGAGTGGCGAGACAAAAGATCGAGGTGGCAGCGAAGGGACGGATCGTGGGAGTCGCAACGGTTCATGAAGGGGCGATCCCTTCGCCCGGCGATTCGATGGGGGACGATTCCCCTGCTACGCGAGTCGAAAGGGGGGCGATCCCTCTGCTTTGCGATCCGTCTCATAGCTAGCGATACGAAAAAATTTCAGACTTTAATCAACGTCTTGTCACCATAAATCTCTGAATAGTTAGGCTAGAGCCGCGACGTTGGACTTTCTGGACTAAATGACCTCATGATTTGATTGCATATGACGACTAATGCTTCTGATAACCTTGACTGCTTTTATGCTTTATTTTTTGTTAATACGCACACACAAGTACACACACCGGCACTTGCACACACGGGGGATGGGTAGTGTTAATCTTATTGTTCATATTTTCTCGTCCTAGCAGCAATGTCGAACGATCACTCTTCCTCAAGATCTGTAGCAGAAGCGGAATCCGAGACTCCTGAACAGTATAATCCTGAAATTCCCCCAATCAATCCGGGAGGTGAAGATTCTTGATCTGAGTACGAAGCCACAGAATCAGATCCGACAGAAAGTACTTCATCCAGCAACAACTCTGAGACTGATGAGCGAGCTCCTGATGAAATCCCAGGCGCAGTCGGGATAGATAAATTCTCTGATTCTTTAGCGTCCAAGCTTGACGAGGTAAAACTTAAGAGAATCTGCCGAAGACGCGGCATTCCTTGGGACGATGTCTTGACGCCCGGAAGCGAAGATAGACCCCACCTTGCACCGGAAGGGTATATGGCGATTAGTCGAACAATGTGTCTAGTAGGAGCTATCCCTCCGTTCCCTCCGATCGCCATCGAAACTTTAAGACGACTGGGCATCGCTCCGATGCAGCTCCATCCAAACGCCTACGCATCGTTATATACCCTGTACATTGCATATGCGGAGATCTTACATGCCGAACTTAAATTTAGAGATTTGACGTTCTTCTTTCTTTTCAAGCACCGTTCTTCGGCAACTCCAAACTTCTCCTTCTTTGAGTCGGTGGCGAACAGGAAGGTTTTATATGATGGGTACAGCAATATAGGGGACCCTAAATCGGACTGGTTTTATATAAAGAGACGGCTGGATGCTCACGAAGATGGCTTAAATCAAGTAAGCTTTGATCACATAATCGAATATCTTGCTCGAGGAGTCTAAGTATTAACATTCTTCCGCTTTTTCCTTTGTTTCGAACAGATCATATCTTCCCGAAAACGGAGGGTCCTCTATACAGCCATCGGTTATCCATTCTTTCACAAAGCAGATCCGACTTTCTAAGGATCAAAAAATGCGTTACTGACGACAATCTCCATAAGCATCGCCTCCTAGACAGAAGATTTGGACTTGGCACCGGCGGCAAACCCTATAAGTACTTGCCCCCAACAGAGGGAGAGGGAACTTCACAAGCGGTAGAAACAACTAAATTTCGCAAAAGTCCTTCTCCGATAGTCATCCAAGACGACGAAGACTTGAACATATACAGAGGGGATGAGTCCCGTGGCGATGTGTCCAAGGAAATTCCTATTTCTGCTCCAATAGAAACTGTTGCTGACGATGACTTGACAGAAGAACAGTTATTTGATGAGCTGAATAAAATCCCTATACCCGATATTGTATATACAGAAAAAGACTTCGGCGAAGAGCCTTTCTTTTCTGCTCCTGAAGAGGCGATTGCTTCAACAAGGGGACGAGAAACGGGTCAGATGAGCCTGTCTCCAGGCCCGGGTCTGTTAGGGGGAATTATATGGGATGCACACCTCACACACTGTCTGACCTTGCACTCTAACTTTGCGGGTATTCAAAGTTTTAATATACTCTTTTCTTTTTTGCAGGAACGATGTCCCGTAGGAAATCTTATTCGTATCGTTCTCTCCGCGAGGGCACACCCAGCCTTCGTCCGGATACTGAGCGCCCTCGCGGTCCTCCTCATAGGCCGAGTTCCTCGCAACCTCGATCTCCACCCAAATCAACCTCTACCAGGCCTTCGAGTCATCCGACAATTCCGACCGGGGGAAAGAAACTTCCAAAAGAGTTGACTCCTCCTAAGAGTGCGCCTTCCCACAGTCGGTAGTCCAAAAGGCATCACGAATCCAAAGATAGGGACAGAGATTCATCCAAAGAAACTGAGAAGGAGAAAAGTGACATTGTCCCCACCAGCCAATCAGAGTTAGCTGCCCCCGGATCACGGGATTACGTCCATGGTCCCGAGATCCAAGGTAGGCTGGAAAAGCTGCGGGAACAATTTCCAGGCATGTTCTTCGACAGGATGGTCTTCGTTCCTGCCTTGGAACTGGTCCCTAAAAATTGGGATGATGAAGTTATCGGGCACATCCAGCACGCAGCCAGGCAATATGAGATGATGAAAAAGCATGCAGTTAACCTTTCGGAGGTCATCCGAAAACTCGAAGTAGAAGCACACGGGTCTAAAGCAAAACTTGAAAATAACGAAAGGGCTAGGACAAAATTGGAAAAGGACCTGGAAGATGCTCAGTCCCAGCTTGCTTCAGCACGGAGGGACGTCGAAAATTATAAGACTGAATTAGAGAATGCCAAGCAGCGTTTTCATTCAGAACTGGACTCCAATAGCCAAGAAAAAATGGCTTTAAAGAAGGAGGTTGAAGATCTCAAAATGGCCAATATCGAGTTGAAAACAGCACAAGGTCATTTTGAAGCTGAGAAGGCTGCCTGGGAAGCAGAAAAAGCGAGTTTAAAAGAGAGTCTGGCTCTAGCTAAAGCAGAAAAGGTTATTTTAAATGACCAGGTCTCGGATGCGGAGAGGAGGGCAGCCCTTGCCGAAAAGAACGTTGAAAGTGCCATTGAACTGGCCACTGCTTCCAACAACAAACTCCTTGAAAGAGAGAAAGAAATTGAGGGGTTTGAAGAAATGATTTTCGATTTCCTTGGCCAGGTTCTCAAAACTCGCAACATCTCATGGATCCCGGATTATCATGTTACTTTGGCCAACTTATGGGATGCCATTGTGGAGGGCAAAAAACATAGACTGGGGGTCGAAGAGATCAATGAGGATGAATTGATGAAGAGCATCCTAAGAGACAACGAGCCTGAGGACCTGGCAGAGGGTCGTCGCCTAATCCTGGCGGAAATGGAAAAGGAGAGAACCTTGGCTAAAGGTAAAAGCAAAATTGACGAAGGTTCCAGTTCCGCCGCGAAGCCTAAAACTTCCGGAGTTGAGGAGTACCATCCTGATGATCCGCTAATCCCTTTGGGCCTAACTCCCGTGGTTGTTGGAGCATCTGGAACTACTCAAGAGGGAGCATCTGCTGAAGGTATCTCTCTCTTTTTCCCGCAATTTGTTAAAGCAATTGCGAATTGTCGTCGTCTGGCAGGACAACCAATTGAGTTAGTAATGTGTGTCTCTCGTAATGCAGGTGGTGAGCCCGTTGACAAGGGTGCTGAAAAAGAGAGAGAAGTGGAGAAGGAGGCTGTCCTGCCAGGTGCTGGTATTGATGTCTCAGAGCGGGTCGAGGTCACAACAGTAGAAGGAAGCATCCCGGCAGCTAGCACCGATGTACCCAAGGATGCCGAGACTATCGAAGCTTTAAAAGACATGGATGGTCGTCATGTGGATGACGAAGAGGACATTACCGGCACCAAAAAGGCCGATGATGATGATGATGAGGAACCCCTGGCCAGCCGAAAAGCCAGACAAGAGAGAGAGTTGGCTTCAAAGAAGGTGGGAGATGAGGCTTTGGATGTAGTCCCTCTTGCAGAATTCGATCCCAAAACTGGGATGATTGTGAAAATCCAGTCCAAGTCCATCAGCCGGCAGCTTTACTTCGCAAACCCCGATGACTTCCCAGCTTCCCTCTCTAGTAGAAGCAAGAGAAAAGAGGTGGAAGAGGAAACTTCAGAGGAGTCGGATGTTACCCTCGTAGACAAGCGGAAAAGGAAGAAAGGGGATCCATCTGAAGCCGACAAGGAGAGGCTGGAGAGGCAGAAGCAAGAGAAGAGGTCAAAGCGTAAATAGGATGTTTGTAGTTTGTTGATATTTTGTCTTTAGGTTTTCCACTGGCCAGGAAGTGTAATTGTGAGACTGGTCCTCACTTTTTGTTTCTAGGTTGTCTTTCACTTTGTTGATTTGCAGTATATAAACAAGGATTCATCTCTCCTCGCATCATTGTGTACCTGTATTCAGAGAAACTTTCCATGTTTAGTCATTAGCCAATTATTAATAATTATAAATCGGTCAATCAACAGGAAGAAGAATGTTCATGCTATGTTACACTGTTGTATCAAAGTTTAGTGTTTGCATATGAGTGCATGGTCCCCCCCAATCAGTTGTTACCATAGCATCTGACTGGGGTTTACTAGGGATTGGTTAGTACTGTCGGCAAGTTGCCCCCTATTTCTGAATACGGGGGTATAGGAGATTTCATGGGATAACAGTAGCTCAGTTAGCCCTTGTTCCTTTAGCAGGGAATAAGTTCTTTCTTAGCGCTCAATCGGAGACGCTTTTATACTGTCTCTCTCTCTGGAGAGTTAGGGTTTTGTGCTTGGCGATTCATTCGCTCCCCAATCCTTCAGCAGGGAAGGAGTTATTTCTCAGCGCTCAATCGGAGACGCCTTTATACTCTCTCTCTCTGGAGAGTTAGAGTTCGAGCTCAGCGATTTACTCGCCCCCCGATCCTTCAGCGGGGAAGGAGCTCTTTCTCAGCGCTCAATCGGAGACACCTTTATACTCTCTCTCTCTCTCTGGAGAGTTAGAGTTCGAGCTCAGCGATTTACTCGCCCCCCGATCCTTCAGCGGGGAAGGAGCTCTTTCTCAGCGCTCAATCGGAGACGCCTTTATACTCTCTCTCTCTCTGGAGAGTTAGAGTTCATGCTTAGGCAGCTCCGATCATGGTACACCGCCGTTATTCGTGGATGTCGATTTTCGTGTCCTTTATACTCTCTTTCTACTCTGGAGAGTTAGGGTCACGGATCAAGCAATCTGCAATCATGCATTCTCATCAAACTCATCCTAGGTGTATACTTTAACCCATGCTCCGTGGATTAAAGCTAATCGGACAAGCAGTTGGAGCCTTTGCCAAAGCTTTGAGTTCCTCCTATTAGTCTATGGGAAGATCGGTTGGCACCGGATTTCGGGTACCTGCATTATTCACATTGATTTTCACAAAAATAAATAGGCAAATAAATAAAGATGCAAATAAAGGCAAATAACACACAGTATTTTTATAGTGGTTCGGTCGAATCATGACCTACGTCCACTTTATAATCTGTTGCTTTAAGGAATCAGACTATTCTAGGCAAGTCATGCCCTGTACATAGTTTTTTAACAAAGCAAAAGAATAGATTTGAAACTCTCATGTTAAATATGGCCGTAAATGTTGGGCATTCCACACTCTGGGGATTTCCCTTCCATCTACGGTTGCCAGCTTGAAGGTTCCATTATCAAGCTTGCTCAGAATAGAGTACGGTCCTTCCCACTTCGCTCCCATATGAGTTGGGGGTGGAAAGACACGTTTCAGAACCAAGTCTCCGGGTTCCCAGGTTCGGACTCGGACCTTTTTGTTGTAATATCGGGCGACCTGTTGTTTGCATCTCAGGGCACGCAGGTCTGCTTCATCCCTCTTTTCTTCGATCATATCCAGGGACTCAAGGAGCAATTCATTATTGGTCATCGGATCATAATAAGTCACCCGATGAGAAGGTACCTTTATCTCAACCGGGATGACTGCTTCCGTTCCAAAAGCAAGGGAGAACGGGGTATGTCCCGTTGCCGATTTATATGTTGTCCTGTAAGCCCATAGTGCCAAGGGCAATTCATCAGCCCACATGGCTCTAGCCCGCTTCATTCTTCTTTTCATAATGGACTTAATTACTTTATTTGCCGCTTCGACTTGCCCGTTCGATTGTGGGTGCGCCACGGAGGTGTACCGATTCTCGATGTGGTATCTTTGGCAGAAATTTCTGAATTCAGCACTATCGAACTGAGTTCCGTTGTCTGTTATCACAATCTTTGGAATCCCAAATCGACAGATGATGTTTCTCACGATGAAGTTGATCACTCGTTTAGTTGTGATTGTAGTTAGTGGTTCTGCCTCGACCCACTTAGTGAAATAATCTACGGCCACAATAGCGAACTTTGCTCCGCCCCTTGCTATGGGGAGGCTTCCTATGATATCAATCCCCCACATAGCAAAAGGCCATGGACTCATCATTGTTTTTAACTGACTTGGAGGCGCTCTAGGTATCTTTGAGAATCTCTGGCACGCATCACATCGTCGTGCATATCTTACTGCATCCTTGTTTATGGTAGGCCAGAAATAACCATGCCGCAATACCTTTTTCGCCAAAGTTTGCCCTCCAGTGTGGCCGCCACATTCGCCTTCGTGGACTTCTTGCAGCACACGTTTGATGTCATCGTGTGCTATACACCGAAGGAGGGGCATTGAAAACCCTTGTCTGTAAAGAACTCCGCCTTGCAAAACGTATCGGGCGGCTTTACGAATCACTTTACGCCTCTCGCTTTTCTTGGTCGGAAGCGTTCCATCCATTAGGAAATTCTTTATAGGGGTCATCCAGGACTCCCTTTCTGGTTCCGTCTCTAGTACTAGGTCGATTTCCATCTGATCTATGCTGGGGGACCGAAGTACTTCAACGGGGGCTAGCCCGATCACTTCGGGATCATTAGAACTAGCCATCTTTGCCAACTTGTCTGCCTGCTGATTTTCTGACCGCGGAATATGAGATATGCTGTAGTGAACAAAATCATTCAGCAGTTCTTTCACTTTCTTCAAGTAAAGAATCAATCTCGCACTTTTAGCTTGGATTCTTCCAGTGACTTGATTCACAACTGACTTGGAGTCGCAGAAGATGTTCAGCTTTGTGACTTCTAGTTCCTTTGCAATCTTCAATCCGGCTATCAGAGCTTCATATTCGGAATCGTTGTTAGTGGCCTGAAACTCCATTCGGATTGCATAGGTTATCAATCGTTTCTCGGGGGTTTCAAGCACTATTCCAGCGCCGGATCTTTCGTCGTTCCTAGCGCCATCAGTATACAATCTCCAGGCATTTGGATCGAAAAGTAACTTCGAAGGATCCACTTCTTCGTTGGCTATATCTTCTTCAGGGACAGTGAACTCTGCTATGAAGTCGGCTATCGCTTGCCCCCGAATTGATCGTCTGGGCTGAAAGTTCAAATCAAATTGACTTAACTCAATATTCCATTTGAGTAACCTTCCAGATGCCTCCGGTCTCTGTAGAACTTGCTTGAGTGGATGATCGGTGTAAATGGTGATAGGATGTGCCTGAAAATAATGCCGAAGTTTTCTAGAGGCAATCAGTAAACTATACGCCAACTTTTCTATCCGTGGATAATTACGTTCGGCTGCTGTCAATTTTTTGCTCACATAATACACAGGTCTTTGGACCTTGTCCTCTTCCCTTACCAATGCTGAGCTGATCGCATGGGATGACACCGCCAAATACACGAATAAATCCTCGTGATCTATTGGCTTAGATAAAATCGGAGGTTTCTCCAAATGCCTGAGCAA
Organism: Allium sativum; assembly: GCA_030737875.1. Lineage (NCBI taxonomy): Eukaryota > Viridiplantae > Streptophyta > Magnoliopsida > Asparagales > Amaryllidaceae > Allium > Allium sativum. The sequence goes on from CM060910.1 coordinate 338,135,641, forward strand.
ATTTTGAAACGCTTCTACGCAGTCAGGTGTCCATTTAAAGTGGCGTTTACCTCGCTTTATTAATTCAAAGAATGGGATGCACTTGTCCGTAGCCCTGGAGATAAATCTGCTTAGTGCGGCCACTTTTCCGGCAAGGCTTTGCACATCCCTAATTTGCCTAGGTTCCTGAATGTTTCTGATTGCCGCGATCTGGTCTGGATTAATCTCGATACCACGGGAACTGACAATGAATTCTAAGAATTTTCCAGAAGCAACACCAAATGAACATTTGGTTGGATTGAGTTTCATTCCATACTTTCGGAGAATGCCGAACATCTCTGCCAAGTCAGTAGTGTGTTGAGAAGATTGTTTGGACTTAACCAACATATCGTCGATGTATACTTCCATTGTTCTTCCGATCTGGTTATAAAACATTCTGTTGACTAAGCGTTGATATGTAGCGCCCGCATTCTTCAAGCCAAAGGGCATCACCACATAACAATACAATCCCAGATCAGTGATAAAACTAGTGTGCTCTTGATCTGGAACATGCATCGGAATTTGGTTGTATCCTGAATAAGCATCCATAAATGAGAGAAGCTCGTGACCTGCCGTCGAGTCTACCAACTGGTCAATTCGAGGTAATGGGAAACTATCTTTTGGACAAGCCTTGTTCAAATCCGAGAAGTCGATACACGTTCGCCACTTCCCGTTGGCCTTCTTCACTAGGACTGGGTTCGAAATCCAGTCTGGATAGGTTGAATCTCTGATAAACCCATTACTCTTCAGCTTTCCAACCTCTTCTTTCAAGGCAGCGGACCTCTCTGGGCCCAGCATTCGCCTTTTTTTCTTAACTGGAGGATGTTTGGGGTTAATGCTCAAGGAATGGCTCATGATTGATGGGGATATTCCACACATGTCCGCGTGGGTCCAAGCAAATACGTCCAAATTGTTCTTTAAGAAATCCGTCAATTCTTTAGCAAGATTCGGACTTAACTGGGATCCAATCTTAAGGACCTTCTCCGGGTCACTGTCATCGATTGGTACATCCACAGTTACCTCGTTGGGAGTCGCCATTCTGCCCCCGGGTTCTTGATCCTCTCTGGGATCTATATCCTCGGGCATCTCTCTGGGCGACTCTCCAACGATTATCCTCTTTGGTTGCTATAAGGTCTCCGCCCCCGAAGGGGGAGAGGTGCCTTTAGTTTCGATATCTCCTCCATTGCGGAGTAACTTTAGTTCGGCAACATAACACGCTCGCGCAGCAACTTGATCCCCTCTGACGATACCAATGCCAGCTTCTGTGGGGAATTTCAATAACAAGCACCAGGGGGCTATACAGGCTCTGAACTTTGCGAGGGCCGGTCGGCCCAAGAAGGCATTGTATGGCGATTCAACATCCAAAACCACAAAGGGAAGGATTCTCACTCTCTGGCGTTCTCCTTCCCCAAGTGTAACTGGCAACTCTACATAACCCATTGGAGCGGTGGATGCTCCGTTGAATCCACGGATCCATCCTTGGCAGGGCTTCAAGTCTTTTATTTCAAGATTCATCTGGTCAAAGGTCTTTTTGAAAAGAATATTAACGGAACTCCCGTTGTCCACCAGAACCTTATGAACAGTGGCTGGCCCAATGGGTATCGTAATTACAAGTGGATCTTCAGTTCGAGCATGGACTCCGATGCTTTCTCGTTCTCGGAAAACAACATCATCGGTCATCATCTTCTGCTGCTTCACCGGGATACTGTCCTCGGGGTTGCTACATTCCCCCACCTCGAGGTGTTGTTTGGCCGCATTGACGTATTGATCCAATGCTTTGGAACTGTGCCCAGCAAGATAAAGTCCTCCGATCACGGTATTGATAACAATATTCTTTCCTTTTTGCTGAGCAGTCGGCCTAGCAGCAAGTTGATTTTGATTCTGATTCGGGGCCTGCACTGCTTGCCCCCTGTCTCTAGGCATTACTCTGTATTCATCTAGCTTTCCTTCTCGAAGCAGCCTTTCGACTACATCCCTCAGGTGACGACATTCGTTCGTCGAATGGCCGTGGATTTGATGAAAGAGACAAAACTTCCCTGTCTCACGCTCTTTCTCTGTCGACTCTCTAGGAGGTGGCCTCTTATTCTGGAGGACTTCATACGCATCCATGAAGATATTTTCCAGAGTATCACTTATGGGTGTATAACTTTCAAAGGCCCTGGGACGAGTCCTTCTCTGGGAGTCGTTCCCTCGGCCCCTCTTCCGGTTGTTGCCGTTACCATTGTTATTGTTGTTACCTGGTTGGCGACCACCCTGATTCTGATTTCCGACGTTAACTTCAACTTTCCCCGAGCTGTCTCCAGTCTGTTTGATGGCGACATTACTCTGAATTTCCTCCTTGTCAGTTGTTTTAACCTTTCGGTTTGCGTATACCTCTTCCCGGCGTAGATGTACGTTGGCTTTCTCATAGAATAACTCTCTAGTGTGGGGCGGTTTGCCAGCCAAGTACCTCCCGAATTCAGTGTCCTTATCCACTCCGTCAATCAGTGCTGCGACAATGGTTGGTTCATGAGGATCTTTAACCTCAGTGGCGGCCAAATTGAAACGATCCAGGTACATCTTTAGACTCTCGCCTGGTCGCTGTTTGACAAGGAATAAATCGATCACGCTTTTTGTCTTCTGTGCGTAGATATGAAATTGTTCTACGAACTTCTCGCTCAGCTCCCTAAAGCTAGAAATCGATCTCGCCGGCAGGCGAGTAAACCATAACAAAGCCATGTCCTCCAGGAATATGGGAAACGCTTTACACTTAACCGCGTCAGAAGCGGCGGCAGCGGTCATCGACCAAGAGTATCTCATTAGGTGCTGGACAGGATCAGATCTTCCCGCATATCGATTCATTTGTGGCATGTTGAAACGCCTTGGAAAAGTCGCATCCAGAATATCGTCAGTAAAAGGGGTATGACTGCGGTCGATCCCCCAATCTTCGTTCCGCTGTCCACGGCTGTCGGCCAGAATCTGGTGGACCATGGCTACAACATTTGCACTGGTCAAAGGAGGTTCAGGGTCAGTGCCTCTGGCCCGACGAGGTTCTCTGATCTCTCTTCGGAAAGCAGCCACAAAATCCGGGGCTCGGGCAGGGCTTCGTTGCCCCCTGTTATCATGAGTATGCATGCGGCGACGGGGCTGAGGTGGTCTGTTATGCACAGGACTGTTCACATCTCGAGTCCTGAGAGCCGCTGCTTTATCATTAACATTACGGTTCGAGGGCCCCTCTCCTAGCGCTTCTTCTTCTTGTGAGGGCAAGGTTCCGAACCGAAGCTGTTCTATGTTTTCGGCTCTCTCATATGGTCGTCGCGGAGGTCTCGGCGATTCTTCAGACGAAGAAGAATATACTGGGGTGAGTGAACGAACCGACGATGTTCTTTGCCTTGCTAGTTCATCAAGTCTTCTATCCATAGCCGTCAGATTTTGCCGCAGGATGGAATTCTCTTGCCTTTGGGCAGCCAACTCATCAAACAACCTATCCCACATTTCGGCGAAGCGAGAGAGATCCCCCTCAGTGACATGAGCAGCGGGATCATATTGATCATCATCAGTCTCTCTTATGCGCAAAGAGCTCGAACCGGGTCGAGCAGAGGTTCCAGGACGGTAAGAGCGGGTCATAGGTTCTTTTCCAGGTCGAGTTGTAGTCTGACCATCAGTTCGGATAGCTGCGGTTCGTGGAGGGCGATTCGCTACGCCCCCCTGAGATCGACTCGTGGTCGTGGTACGCAGAGGTTGCGAGGCGTTACCTCGAGATCGAGTAACAACCCCCTCAGCGGCCTGGATCGTCTCGTTCTCATCGACTCGGAACGCGGTGTCTTCATCGGATCGGTTCGCCCCCTGCGCTCCGCGATCCAGAGTTTCTTCGTTACCCAGTTCGTGCACACTCTCCTCAATCGTTTCGTTGGTCTGCGAAGCTTTAGATCTTTTTCCAGCCATGGTACCAGAATCGCTGGAATCTTCAAAGTAGCGAATAGTGAAACTTTAGGACTGAGTTTCTCAGTGAAAGCACCAAAAATGTTAGATCGAAATTTGGACCTAACACCCAAATTGTTATGCACAGTAGAGAATTTCAAATGAAGAAAAAGGAAAAAGAAAATAACACTCAGAATTTATAGTGGTTCGGCGTAACGAGCCTACGTCCACTTTATATATTATTGATTATGCTTTAAAAGCTAATACAACAATGATTTCTCTCAATATTTCAGTAGTTTGATAACAATGGCGGATTCAATGCTCAATATTGCCAGAAAAGATCCCGAAAAATGCCAAGCTCTGGGCTATTTATAGTTGATTTTGTCAGGCGGATCGTGGACACGTGGCACGAATCCCGAGAGCACCGGGTCGGATCGCCGCCGTTGAAGAAATGGTCAAATTAGCCGTTGTGGACAGGTGTCGCAATCTGCTTGAAAATCGGATCGTGCAGATGGGGAGAATCGGTCCAAGTGACGGTTAGAGACACGCGTCGCCAGATCCGTGCGATTCGGATCGCTGAAGACTTGCTCGTGAGTGAACAGGTCAGAGGGTTCGCCATGCACCAGGGGATCGGATCGGTTCGCTCGGGGGCAGCAATGTATGTTTCGATCGGATCGCCCGGATGCCTCGTTCGCTGATGAGATGGGGGCGAGACGATGGTGCGCGATCCAATACTGGACGAGACGATGGTGCGCGATCCGATCCTGGACGAGACGATGGTGCGCGATCCGACCCTTCATATTCTTGGGGAACGTGGTTTCCTGCTTTCCTTTTACAAATGATCCTGGCTGGCTTGATCAAAAAATCGAGCCAACACTAGGAAATGAACGTGAACCGCGTAATTAATTAGAATTTGAATTTATAATTGATATGAATATATGAATTCGATTATAAATTGGCTGAATATGAATTGAAATAATTTTATATATGGAATTGATTCATAAACTGTTTGGTTTGAATCAAAGAAATTTCTTAAACCAATTTATTTCAAGATATGATTTTATAAAATGGCCAAGGTGTGAAAAATGTAAATGTTTGGTTGTTAACGAGACCGTGATCGGATATAGTCGTACTCTCTGCCAATACCGAAAACCACTTTAACAACTGTGTACGCGGTGGTGTTCCAGAATGAAGTAGGATGATTTGGTGGCAGTTACTGGATTTGAAGAAAGAGAACAATGATGGATATCCTTGACCTTCGGGTAGTAATTAAAATGACTAAAACAGGGCTATACCGTGACCAAGTGGGGTTAGCTACCTCCGTCGGCAAAACTTCTTCCTTTATTACTGTAGTCCCTCGGTTTGATTGATTTGATTTGATGCGCATCCATGATTTTGGAGTGTTGTCCGAGGTGGGCAGTAGTCGCGGCTATGCGTTACCACCAGTCCGAGGGTGCAACTAGTATATTCTTACTCTGTGCATTCCTTGTGTGCCTTGTCATATTATCCTGATCGAACTCCCTATGATTTTTATTTGATGTTGTTGTATAGCAGCACATCCCTATCCACCGATCGTTACTGGTGTTTTATATGCAATATTTATGACAATGTTTATAAACTATGTAAGGGTAAAAATGTAATCCCACTTACGCTATTTTAATATGTTATATTTAACCATAGACACTATTATAATAGCGTGTTATATTATATGATATTAGTTTAACGGATCCTTAGAGGATGATGATCCCAAACATCCTTTAAGTTACTGATGCATTTTATTGAACATTTCATTTAAGTAGATTTACTTCCATGAGAATGTTAGTCCTGATCCGAGTTGTTTTGTTTTGCATTATTGCTCGGGTAAGACCGAGTATTGCAGTGTTGAGATTTCACCTTTTGAAGCTGGAGACTGTTGAAGATATCACCTCTACCTATTGATTCTGGCTATTTCTCTTTTGTATTAGAAATTCTTGTATTTAGACTTTTGTTGTATTAAACTTTGTAACTCTGATATTATGTATAAATTTTGGATTTTATTTAGTAGCTTCATGAACTACTATTGTATAATTTATTCATTCCGCTGCGAGATATTCAATTTTTATGTGGCTATGATTCTGTGATTTATTCTATTTACCTCAGAAGCTAATAACATTCTGTCATTTCGAATGGTTTGAGTTGGTTTAATTACCAACTTGAAGTGGATGAAAGACGGTATGTTACAATTCGTATACCACGTAAGAACAATAAAAAGGATAAAGTTGAGGAACATGTTCACCTCAGAATTCACATGCTGTCAAGGGAATCTGTTCACCTGTTCCATTCAAATGTGTGAACACCATCAATTAAGGTTTTACAACTACCAGGCTACAAAAATGGCAACATATTAAGTTGAAGCTTGTAACAGTATAATCATGGTCAGTAGATTTTACTTCTTCATTTTTGTTATTTTTTTTGTTTCAAGCACATTTTGAGAACTACATGTTATCATGCTTCTCTCTTCCTTCTATAACTATTGGTCTTTTTTCTCACTATATACACATATGATACTATCCGTTATTCAACTTCTGAATTTAACTTACTTTTTCCTGCACACATAGATTGAAACAGCTGAGTGTTCAACAACTGATCATTCAGAGGACTGAATACCTCACACAGATTGAAAAAATTGTTCGACTAACCAGGTGCTCACACTGGTTTCAACTAGGTTATTTCAGGACCGCCACCATAAGCATCAAACATAAGCAAATCGACAGCCTCCCTCCATAAACGCTGTAAGCACCAACAACCCATCACGCGTCCTTCAAAGAAAAAATCCGAAAATAAACAAATGACATAATCAAGATGAAACATATCGTACTAGAGGTTAGCGCTAGTCACTAATCATAAAACAAAATTGAAAATGATTTAATTGCGGTGGAAAATAAAAATGAACAAGAGAAACAACAAATGCCATAGCCTATTCTCCAGATCGAGATTTATAGAAAAATGGAGAAAAGAAACTGGGAAAGAGGAATTTGATGGGGGTGGCGGAAAATCTAAGAATTAGTATTTTATAGATGATGGAGAGTTTGGGTTTGAGAAGCATACAACATGTGAATAGGGTCGGATATGTCCTATTTATCAATTAATAATGCGTGAATAAGGTAACGTGTGAGCAGGTAACAGAGAATTGTTATCTTTTTCGTTTTGGGATCACTTATTAATTAATTACCAGGTTTTTACTACTTAATTATTCAATAGTAATTACTAAAATTTAATAATCAGTATTAATATTATTTAAGGTAGTTGTTTAATCATAATGATTAGTAAGTAAATATTATTTAAAAAATCAAATATTAAACATTAATAATAATATTATAATTAACAATATTATTTATAATTAAGTAAACATATTAAATAGAATTTGTTTAAAGTAATTACTCATAATAATTAATAATTACTAGGTAATCAATAATAATTAATAAATAACTGATAATAGGAACTAAATATTAATTATTAAGTATTTGTAGTAAATAGTAGTTATAGTATAACTGTCAATAGCCAAAAATTCTATAGTAATTATTCTCCAATAATTTTTTAATATTAGTCATTAAATATTTCACATTAAATATTACTATATAACATTACTTATTAACCTAATATTAAATGTTAAACATTAACTGTCAAATAGTGACTATTACAAATAATTCACAATAATTCACTAATTATTTTAACTAACAAAAATAAAATTACATGTAAACTATTGTTTATTTCTAGTTTATTAAATACTACTTACTAATTTATAGTTTACTAGCTATAGTCTACTAGTTTGCTTCTACTTTATAAACTATTATTTATTTCTAATTTATTAACAAAAATTACTAGTTTACCTCCAGTTTATTTGTGACACCCCACGTCCATTAATGTCACTCATTAAGAGATACATTAAGATTCGTCGTGAAGCGTTATAGGTAAACAGAAATAGAAACATTACAAGACAAATATAAAAATAGCAGCAAAATAAAAACTAATTTTATTAATCATAAAGCATCGTGGTTCAAAACAACATATATCTGAATATACATAAACGCAGTACATCATCAAAACTTCTGTCTTGCATTTTATACATAAGAGTACAAAATAAAAGAAGCAAAATCCCCAAATAAAACATAGCCATAATAGCAAGGATAAGAGCTTGAGCAATACACCTATGCAGCTCCAGCAAATGATAACATAATCCTGTTCAAGCTCGAGTATTCCCTCCCTGAGAACCTAGGGGGAAAACGGAAGGAAAAAGAGGAAGCAAAAAGGGTCAGACATAATGTCTGGCGAGTCCAATTACTTTTAGCAAATAAATAAGTAAAAGTATCATGATAGGCATATAAAGTGGATAAGAAAGATAACATCACAAAAGGCAGGTGTGACAAGGTAAACATGATAGAATGTATACGCTTCTCTAACGATTACTCTTATTCTCTGCATCGATACTAGTATAACTAGAATGAGATGATCCTAACGGCTATAAGATGGTAGACTTAGGCGTACTTCTAGTGAGAGGTTTTAAACCTATACAATCCACAAGCAGCCCAACCTAACAGGCTCCTAAACTTTTTACCAGAGTCTAGATGTACCCTAACTACTACCCTAATCAATCGGCTCCCTACTGCATAGATACCCTGTGTTGGCCCCATAGTGGGTGGTATCACTTCCTAAAGTGGTAACTCTTCATTGATGTGCACAACCATATCTACTGGTGTCATGGTCATCTTATCCCCTTCTATCCTGACATGCATGCACATGCTCTGGTCGGTTTGCTCCGCCCACACCGTCCTCTATGTTTGGATCTCTTACAGTCATCCCAATAAGTGTGCCCCGACTCCGACCTAGGGCGGAGTCCTCGTTCGATACCGTTATATAGGTTACTGACTGAAACGGGTCCCACACACCAGATGATACAAGCTCTTCCCCTTCCCACTAGGATTTCCTAAGGTTTTGTATACCTATTGGTGTCTTTAATAACATAATCCCCTTAGGTTAAGTTTGTAGGCCTATATATAAATATTACCCACCCCCCTCGGTTTTACTTAACCGATCCACTAATTCAAGCATGTTTATTTAACGGTTAAGTTTGTGGGACTATATATAAATATTACCCACCCCTCAGATTTACTTAACCCATCCACTAATTCAAGCATGTTTATTTAACGGTTAAGTTTTTGGGCCTATATATTAATATTACCCACCCCCCCTCCAATTTACTTAACCCATCCACTATTTTCAACCAAGTTTACTTGACCCCTACTCAAGTTAACATGTTCACACAATCCCTATGGATTCAACTAGGTTAAGTATTACAGACTAACAGGTTATCCTCATTTACATTGAATTCTTTGCACTTTCCAAAATTCCACTGGCTTATTAATTTCATATAAATATAACTTAATCCGTGTATGTTTATTAATAAGCCCCATCACATGTTATTCTTTATATTGTAAATAACGGAAGTATTCTTACAATCCCTTTGTATTATTCATTATATGATTCCATAGTTACAATAACATGTTTTACTTAATATGTAATTAAGTATACTTCATCTCAGTTCACCTGTTTTTTGTTCAATGTATCACTACAACTTGGCGTTGTTTATTTATCAACTTAGTTTTCTTAACTAAGGTTTACTAATAAGCTTTCTTTCCTTTTATTATAACCTATGTTATAATTTCCACTTTTCCTTAGGACAAGACTAAACATTATATAACATTCTTATTAGAGTAATTAGTCATAATAGGTTACTATCATTCCCTGTTTTCCCCAATTCATTACCATATATCCAATTATGGTCGTAATGCACTAGACCTCCCACATTAAACCTACAACCTGTGGATGCTGGATATGCCGGGCGGCTTCGGGCAAGCTTCTTCCACAAGTCGGGTTTAACCTCGTGTCTTAGCATGTCTCGTGTTTATGCACTTAGACCACCCACATTAGATTCACCACTTATGGTTGCTGGTTATGCCGGGAGGCTCCAGGCAGACTTCCACCACAAGTGTAATCTAACCTCGTGTCTAAGCGTGATTACAATTTCAGTTATTGTAATTCTAGGAATTTTCATTATTAATCAATTATACCTATGCAATTATAGGTTTTCATGCCCCTTACCCAAGTTATGTTCATAATGAACCGTATGCCCTAAATTTTAGGTTTTTAATCAATTTAAAGTTATATCCAAATTCCATATTCATATGCCCAAATTCGATATTCATCTATTTGATTCACATTATGTCCAAATTTCCCAATTCAAGTTACGCCCCAATTCTAACATTTTTCCCTCGTTCCTAATTTAACGCGATCGCATATTTCAGCGGCATGCCTAGGCTTGAAGGTAGCATGGCTATAAAAATAAAAAGGGAAAAGAAGGAGGGCAGAAGACAGAAATGAACATAATGACAAGATTGACATAAACACATAGTGACATATTGATAAGATGGGCATATAAGAACAGATCTGGTGAACATGAGATAATAGAACTGTGTCTAACATATTAGGGATGTCATAATAGGCATGATAAGATCTAAATAATAATTTAGATGCCCAGATCTATAGGGGGTCGACCCCCCTTTCAGTGTCGACCCCAAAGACCCTGGGTCGACCCAACGGGGTCTTGGTCGACCCCCAGAAATGGTCGGTTTGCTGTTTTCCCGCTTTTGGTCTTCTCGCTTGGCTACTTTGAATAATTTTATTTGTTTGTATATATTTATAATTTTCTTGTGCGTATACAAACTTCGAACCTTCATAACTTCTTCATACGGTGTTCGTTTTATGCAAACCAAATATTTATCTTGTCCAAAATTTCGAGACGGACGCAATGGTGCAGTCCGTTTCCCTTAATTCTAAATATTAAATTAATTATTCTTTAATTTATCCTCTTTAGTGTTGTTAAAATTACGGGGTGTTACATTATTAGTTGTTACTTATTATTTCTTTAATGTTTATTATTTTTTTATTTTTTTAACAATCATTATGAATTAATAATTAATTAAGATTAATTCATAAATACTAGATTACTTCACACGTATTAGATTTTATTATTAATTACTTATTGTTAAATATTAACCTCAATTATTATATAGTTTTTTGGAAAAAGTTATTATTATATAGTTTTTAGTAATTAATTAGTGTTAACATTTTAAAGGTAATTATCAATTCTTATTTATTAACTTTTAATTATTAAATATTACTGTAATGACCGGGAATTTCGCTCGATCCGAATCAGTCGCTAAACCGATTAAGACCGTTCGAAACGCCTGATTGTTTTGAGAACACGACAAATTAGAACGCAGACAGAAGAACATTTCATTCTTAATTACAACAATTTCATCAGATTATAAGAATATACAGAGTATTAACAAATAAAATACAGAAGATATCAGAGATTACAATACATTACATAACAGCGGAAAATAATAAAATACACAACTAGAAGTGATACACGGATATAGAGCTTGCCGGATATCATTCCAGCTGTAAATCAGGATTCTATGAATATAAATCTGCAAAACCAAAACTACTAGCTGCCCGTGCCAAAATAAGGGCACCCAGAGTTTAGGTTAAAACAATAAACTCCAGGTCAGTCATGTGACTGGTGTTAGAACTAAAACAGTTATTTAAAACTTAACTTTAAATCAGATATATCAAGGGACCACGCCGTACAACACGGAACGGGTTTCCTCCCAAGAATACCAGTGCATATAACAAAACAGTGCAATGCTTTTTGAAAAAATGAAGCTATTATAAGACCCACGTCCTATCACACAATGCAACGCAAGCCGGGGGATAGGGTTTTCCCTTATAATAGCCAAACATGCTTAGTACGTTTAAAACAAATCATTTGATACTATTATAAGTGCATAGTGTATACAACAATTTCAAATCATAAGTATCAATCATAGACGACATGGGTACCATATATCATGTCGCCATACTAGTTCTACAATTAAAACTGCAAAATCACGTATTTGGAAATTGGATTTCCATCTGTGAACCGAGGCAAAAGATAGTCCTCTACCGATTCGAGACAATCTAGCCCATGTCTCAGGCAAGCGCGCAGACAAGCCTTGGATCGTCAGGGCCGGTCCACCGATGTGGATTAAAATGCCTGAACACTTCGTTTCCCCCCCTTTGGGGCGTAAATGAGCCAACGAATGACTCCATCGACTCCACATAGTCACCGATATATCTGAGGCGCCTCGCAACAACAACAACCACATAAGTCAAACTCGTCAGGGCGTGTAAAACCACTGATGCCACTTCTAACTAGAGGGAAACACATGCCCTCCCCGATGTCCTCTCCCGTTTCTGGTTCACAACCGGGGTGTGAGGCTCGCGAATCAACGTTAAACAAAGCTATGCCACACAGGCCGTGCTTTGATCATCAACCACAAGACTTTGCTTTTCAACAGAAGCCTTGATCAATTGCCACTTAGGCATGCCACACAGGCAATACACTCCATGTGATAGATATCCATCAATATATAACCCCTGAGCTCGTACGTCTCAGAGAAGGGCGTTAAGCAAGAGAATAAATTCTCCGCCGCCAAACAGATATATATTTAATAGAAATCAATCACACAGACTGAAATCCAATGTCAGACACACAGTCCATTTACAAATTCGTTCTGGGTCTGAACGAAACCGGGGGCACCTTGTACCTCGCTTATCCATCGATCCCCATGTACGTCTGGATGACCACTAACTGATTCCCTCCTCTTGGGTGTACGGCCCAATCAAGATCATCAGTAATTATCCAAACGACGTGAAGACCTCCGGTCTTCAACCACCGTCTTCATCTTCGACACCACGTCGTATCAGTTATTCAGAATGGGATAAACCCGGTCTTTCCGAATAACTCGCATATATAATAAACAAGTGTTACACAAACACAACATACGCCTCATTCCAATTCATCAGTCACTAACCGTAAATTAGTAAGGGAACAATTCCCTAAATATTAACCCCGAAGGCCGAAACCAACATCAGATCAATACCCAGGAAACAATTCATTTTAACTAATCTTCAGTTAGTTGCTAAACTTCACATTCTTAGGGATAGGTTCCCATTAATTTTATCAAAGATAAATTCCTCAAATTTATTGTTTAATCTTCTTTTGAATATTGATTCAACTAGTCGGGATTAACGAACCTTACCAAAGTAATCATTTGTTTTAATTTCCCAATCCCAACCTATTCATCCCATGAAGTAAAACCGGTCATACTTCATATCTATCACCACGGAGTTATCGGTAAATTCAATTACCATTTCGCGTTTAAATCTAATTAAAGATTTAACTATCGCCTGGAGCAAAACTGGTGATACTCCATTCTCGATCATTTCAATCTAATTAAAGATTCATTAAAACTCCACTTAGTTTTAATCTTTGACTGGGTTAAAGAATCAGTGTCATTTAAAACACGGTTCACGATAAACCCCAAAATCACATCACGTTTCAATCAGTCCCTAACCGTAAATTAGCAAGTGAGCAATTCCCTATGTATTAACCCCGAAGGCCGAAACCAACATCTGATCCTACCCCAGAAACCATTCAACTTAACTAATCTCCAGTTAGTTTCTGATTTTCTTAACTCCTTTGGGTCTAAGAACAGTATTTTTGAAGATGCCATTCACGGCAACCCAAAATCACATTCCATTAAGTATCGGGTTAAAGAACATGTGTTATTTAAAACACTGTTCACGATAAACCCAAAAATCAATTTTAATTCAATTCCAATTAAATATCGTTTAATTGGTATTCTTCATTAAATCCAAGTAAAAAGATTTAATCTTTTTCTCAACTGGATTTAAGAACAGTGTTAATGAAGACACCATTCACGACAAACCCAAATCCTATTTGATATTAAATACAAGGCTCTGAATAGAAAATATACCGCCTTATATTCAATATCAAATCCTACGACCAACAAATATCGTATTAGAAATAACGATATTAATATATCTTTCAAATTCCCATAACAATATCTGTATCGTCACGAAATCTAACATCAAAATATTCGGAAGACAATTTCGATTCAAATCCCTTCTAATTAAATTATTGGAAATTCTGGTTATATTTCAAAACCATTTCAAATCCACTTTATTTATTTCAAAAATAAATGAATTACAATTCTAGTTCAAAACTAGTTAATTTCGATAAAAATCTATTTTTATCTTTTCAAATATGGAGTTTTTCATCCCAATTCTCCCCAAATCATTTCTTATGATTTTACACAAATTATTACTATTTTTAATAATTTTATCTAGGCCCGTACAGTCGATTTCCATTAACGGCCATCGAACTGCACTTACAACGACCTTTTCAAATTTGATTTGGACATAATTCCAAATCCAACCGTTAGATTTCAAATCTCTAATATTCACTAAAAAGCCCTTTTCGATACGAACCCAACGATTCCGGTTTTAGGAGAATCCGACGGTCGGATCTCCCGCAATATCAATTCGAAGTCAATGGTCGAAATTCACGAACTGCCGCAGCGCGGCGCGTTCTATTCAGGCCATTATATTATATATATATTATATATAATATATATTTCGTCGATTTCCTTTTTAAAACGTATTTCATAAATCGTTTTAAATTCGTTTTCGAAACGATTTCAACTTCATTTCAAATTCAAATCAAAATTGAATTTTTCCTTATAAATTCGTTTTAAATTCATTTCAAATTGATTTCAATTCAAATCGATTTTTAATTCAATTTCGGTTCGTTTTCAATTCAATTCGAATTCATTTCTATTCAATTTTAATTCGAATTCATTTTCAATTCGAATTCATTTAAAATTGATTTCCATTCAATTTCAATCGATTCGAATTCATCTTATTTTCAATTCGAATTCTAATTTGTTTCAATTCGATTCAAATTCTAATTCGTTTCAATTCAATTTAATTAGAATTTCATTTCAAAATATTCAATTTTGAAATCACTTTTCAATATCCACTATAAAAACAAATATAATCGATATAAATATCATTCGCGTCAAAATAGCGCATATCTAATCAACACGGCTTTATATATTTCTATTTCAAATATTCTATTCAAATATTTCGTTTCAAATATTTCTTCTCAAATGTTTTATTAAAATATTTCACTTCAAATATTCTATTTCAAAACTGGAATGAGGCCCAATCAATCACCATAGATTTTATTTCTATGGATTTCCATACAACCCATGTATATATCAACGGTGACAAATAATCAACCATCTTCCAAAGTGCATTCTACACTATATAAGCATCAAATATAAATATTTAACGCTCATAACAGTTTGTCAATCAATCGATCGACATACAACTAATTATTGGGATTAGTGTATGTCATATATCATCCCAATACCCGTGTGGGGTTTCAAACAATCAAACACAGATTTTATTTGTGCAGTTGGGCGATGTGTAAAATTTATCGTCCCAATTAATATCAGTCAAATGTGTGTATATAAACAAATCGTCCGATTTGTTTATATTTATTTATTCACGTTACAAATTATATCTTTAACTATAAAATATTTTTAACTTTATAAATATTTTATTTCATTTCACATCACATTACACAATCAACTACACATCAAAATCGAACAAACAAACAAGCCGTCCATGGTCTGTGGACGACGGGTGTCGGGTGCTACTAAACACCGTATGCATCCTAGTATATATATTTCACACTAGAAATAGAAATAAAAGTGAGGAGTTCTCACCGACTAGCTAAACCAAACGCCACGACTCTTCATATGTAGAAATCTCCATCGTTCTTCCAATGCAGTCTGTTTCACTAAGTATATGTTAAAAATTATATTTTAATAACGCTACTTCCTATATCTAGATTATATTTTTAGATCGCTCTTCTTCTAATAAGGATTATAATTTTTACTTCGCCTTATATAAAATAAAGTTCACATTTTCATTTTTATCTAATCCAAGAATCGATCCTTCATACTACCAAAAATTCAATATTTTCATTTCTAAAAATTTGACCTTTTTATTATTAAAAATCCGATCTTTTTATTTCTAAAAATAACAACTTTTTATTAAAAAGATCACGTCTTTTTCCTAACACATTAAATCAGAAAAAGAAAATTAAATAAACAAACCAAAATAAATAAATTGAACACTTACAGTTAAAAAGGGAGAGAGGGGGTGTTTCACGTCGGGCTTGGTCGAATGGGGAGGAGCTGAGTTCGTCGGGTTTCAGGAGGGTGGAGGGGAGCTCGGCTAGGGTTTTTCCGTGGGTCCAAGGGGTTTCAGCGTTGGGTCTTCGGGTTAGGGCGTGGCCGCGTTCGGGTTTTTGGAGAAGGTAGGCGACGGTTTGGGGATGAGGAGGGAGAAACGAGGGCTGGGTGGAGTCTGCTCAGGCGAGGCTCATCGGAGGAGAGGGTTGCACGTCGCCGGAGGGGGGGGGGGAGGGCGATCGCCAGCAGCGCCTCGCTCGGCTGCTGCTGCGCATCTCCTTCTCCTTCTTCTTCTTTTTATTTTATTTTATTTCATTTCATTTCTGGTCAACGGGGGTAGGAAGACGGAAAGAAGAGGGGGGGGGTTTATATATATTATTTTATTAATATTTTAATTTAATTTATCCTAAAAATGTAACTTTAAATTTCGATCTCAAAACGAGGCCCACCGCCTGTCGTCCCTAACCAATTACCCCCATTCCGAACACAATGGGATATGTTTCGTAAGGCAATTCAGCCATTTCGATGAGCTTTCATTTAAATTTAAAATGTAAATCACTATATATTCAATTTAAATGCACATTTTAATTTACCGGGGCCACATACAGTCTCTAAAAATTCCAAAAAAATTATTTCTAGCTTCATATTGACGATACGGTCCTAACAAAACTAATTTCATCAAATTACGAGACCGTTTGAAAAATAGCCATTTTCCAGTCGATTAAAATCAACTGAAACTGGCCGAACGCGTTTTCCTCTTCCACGCTCACATATTGATTCGAAAAATTATGAAATTTGAAACCTAGCAATAATTTGACATCGCGGATCCAACAAAAGTGGTTTCGTCGAAAACCGAGGTCGTTTGCAAAATTTCCATTTTCAAGGGCCGAAATTCCATAGCGACTATTCTGAATTTTCAACTGGGCATATCTTTTGATTCCCGCTATGAAATTTCGATTTTCCGGTACATTAATTTGAATTTTAAAATCGAATTATCGAACTACCGCGCCATTTTCAATTCCTTTTGTATATATAAATAAATATTTATATTCTAACGACGATTCGAATAAATATATACGTTCAAATTCTATTCAAAATAAACTTCTCGTCGTTATTATTTAAAATAATTCATTTTAAATAATCAAAATTCATTAAAATAGCCAAAATAATTTTTTTAAATTGGCTCGGATTTCCGAGTTATTAAAATTACTTTTACTAATTATTGAATTTTTAATACAAACAATTAGATGAGTTACTATTTAATTATTATTAACTGTTAATTATATTTATTAATTAATAATTGTAGATAATGATTAATAGTTATAGATTATTATAAATAATACTTATTCATTAATTACAAATAGTTACCTATCTAATTATTTAATCATAAATTATTGATTACTGGTCTAAATTTTTAAATAACTATTTAAGTAAATTGTTTAGTAGTAATTATTAATTAATGGTGATAGAAAATTAATTGTTTAATACTAAATGCTACCTATTAATTATTAATTAATACAAATTATTTTTCAAACATTAATGTTGCATATTTAGTATGTAATATTTATTGATATAAACTATCAAATATTAATTATTTATGTAATTGATAAAGTTTAACTATAATTACATTAGTTACTAATATTTAAGCGTATTAGATAAAAATAATAATTATTGATAATTTATAATAGTTAGTAATTATATATTATTTATTAATTAATAATACTTGTCTAAATAGTGCATAATTACGTAATAGTATTTGTTAAAAATTAATAATCAGTTATTAATTATTTAATGGTTAATGCTGAATAATAACTTTTAATTTTTTAAATATTACTCATTCTATAATAATAATTATTACTTACTAATCATTATTAAACAAATTTTATTATAAATAATAATCATTAATTATTAAACATAACTTATTAATGATTAAATATTACACATTAATTAAATATTAATTGTTAAATACTAATTACTAAGTATTGATTGTTAGTTAGTTAAATATTTACTTTAATTAATAAATATTAATAATAATTGCTAATTATAATAACTAAATATAATATATTACCAAACAAAAAACTACTCATCCTATAATAATTTTTTATCGATAATCATTAATTATTATAAATTATAAACAATGGCATATATGAATGAGTATTTATGGTTATTGGCTTCGATTAAAATAATCAGTAATTGTTTCAATTTTTAAAGAAACGCTGCAAACAAACTATTCGCTGCGATGCATTTGCATCGTTCTTTGATGCGAACAAATGCAAATGACACTACTTTCATCGGTTGTGAGTAAAACCGGTGAAAATAATACTATTCACTTCACTGCATTTGCATTGGTTCCTCAAGAGCCGACGTAAATAATACTATTTGCTTCGTTTCATTTGCATCGGTCCCAAAAAAATCGATGCAAATAACATTATTTACATCGGTTGTAAAGAAAACCGAAGCAAATGAGGCGTGGCAACATGCATATTTTGTACTAGTGCATTTTCTGGCGACGTTGCTGGACGTAAAGGGTCAGATTTCTCGGTGGCAGTGTTGCTCTGAACAGGGAGGACGGTGGTGGAAGTGGCATAGGTTCTAAATGTCAGATGTGGTGGTGGTGAGTGAAGATCGCGGTTGTGCTTTCTATTTGATGCATGGAGCTGGTCTCACGATATAATTCATGATTTAAGGGTAATTAACATTAAGACATAATTAATTAGTTATTAATGACGTAGTTAAAAATTAATTCAATTTAAGTTTAATCATATAACATACATATATATTTCATACGTGTACAAAATCAAGTGAAAGAAGTCACGTTGGAATCAAAGTAAAGAATACTACGCAGTCGAGCTGAGATGGAATGATTCGGAAGCAATTGGAATTTCATTTAATTTTATACGCTTGTTTAAAATTAAATGGACAACCTGACATCGTCAAATCGAAAAATAAATGGTGAGTTAACTCGTACACCTTCTGGAATCCTATGATGTGGTTAAATTCATATGACTATAATCTATCGTTGATATTATAAATTGGATGATTGGATGTTATGGATGCTTATTGTTTGTTAGTTTTAATTATTGATTGTCGTTATTATATTTTCGTCATTTAAATTTATTAGCTTAAAATTCTTATGTTATACCAAGTTATTAAATGTTATTATGAGCTATGTTGCAGGGAAAAACAAGTTGGAGGGATCCAACTTGGTTTCTTAAATATTTTGTATCTTATTAAATTTCATACTATTCATATATGAACTGTTTAACCCCAGTTACGTTGAAACCTGGTTGGATGTTGAATGTTGAATTGAAATTCAACGTTGTTATGTTTTTGGTCAATAGGTAGTACTAATTAAGCGATTGGCAGCAGATGGCCTAAAATCCACCTTTTAAGATCTTAATTCGCTGTCAGGCGAATTGACATAATTGAAGTTATAAAATTTATTTTTTTAACTGAAGAAAAGTTTTAAAGTATACCTTGTATTAGAATAGAAGTTTTGTAAATAAGTCGATATTTATAAATGGTTTATATGAAAATAGTTATATAATATTATGTGCAGCAATTTTAATGGTTTACTAAGTTGATAAGCATTTAACTCAGAATTTTACCTATGGTTTAGTAATTCAGAAATATTGTTTTTAAGAAAACGATTATGTGATATTATTAGATTAATTATATTAATCTAAGAGGAAGAAGAAATTGATATCAGCCACCAAGTATCCGATGATTTCAGGTTGACTAAATCAACGGTTCAATTCGTAATTGGTTGTTAGATTAAACTGGTCTTCAATTAATCTAATGAAATTAGTTTAACGAAGAGTTGTTTAATTTAATGAGATTTATTAAAATATAATTTACCTTGTAAATAACAATGTTTGAAGATTATTGAAAATTATTAATGTAGTTAGTTATTGTTTGATAATTTTAACTTCAAAAGTAATTAACTAATCGATTTTCAATTAATAATGAAGTAAACTACTTTTATTTCACTAAATGATGAAGTTAATTATTATTTGATTATTAATAATAAATTGATTATTCCTTAAACGGAATTAATTTAAGAAAGAAAGCAAGTTTGTAATAAGAATTAATTAGATAATCGTAAAGATTTTTGTAATTTTTTTATAATAATGATTTAAGTGTTCTGGAAATGGGTTATAAAGGAGGTCTAAAGCAAAAATAATATTTTTAAAAAGGAATTTACTTAATCACTGAATTAAGAACAACGATTAGAATTGGAAGAAAACGTTAAAAAGGTACAAGAGGAAGAAATGTTGAATGGATTTGGATAATGAAATTAATAAATAGACCTTAATTATAAAATCCAAAAATTCCGTTTTATAATATGATTTTAAATGGTTTAAGGTAAAGTATTTGGTAAATGTGTTATAGTAATGTAATCCAAGTTGGAATGGAAATTGTATAAAAAGGTTTAAAGAAAATGGTTAGTATTTTAGTAAATAACTTACTTAATCAACAAATTAATTAAAAATGGTTATAATCAACATGGATTTTGAAAAGTGAAGATGTGGTTTATAAAACCATATTTTAAATAAAATAGAAAGTAAGATTTGATTGATATTATAAGTAATATCGGTTTTTGAGTTATAAACTTTTATCTATCTCAAGATAAGAACGTTGCCGATGAAGGTCTGAGAGGTAAATAAAATACCCCAACTTGAACGACTTCACTATTATCAAGAGATAGTATTAGTTTGTAATGGTAAAGGATGTTGAAATTAGTCTATTATTTCCATAAGAGGAATATTGCAACTTAATTGCAAGATTTTGAAATATAGCTAAAACTATTGATCTTAAAGTAAAGAAGGTATAACTAAACACATTTTAGGCTAAGTTTGAAGTGTATTATATTTATACTATTTGGTTAAATATAAAGCACTATTTTCTAGATGATGGAAATAATATGGTTCTAAATACACTTATTCTAAATAATAAGTAAATGGCTATTGTTTTTCTGAAGAAATGGAAAAGGGTTACAATGGGCTAGAAACGGAGGTAAATATGTGAAATTTAACTATATATTTCCATAGGTGTCAGTATTAAATAGTAATCTTAAAAGTTTGAAGTTTGATAAAGCTGTTTTGGGTTATATAATAATAAATATATCATTTGACATTATTTTGGCCCGTATAGGAATTGGTAATTGGATTTATACCATTGAGCTAATAATATATAGTGATATTTCCAAAGTGAAGCAAATAAAAAGGTTTTTATAGAAATGTAGCAATCTTTTCGATGTAAAGGAAATAAAGCGGAGTTTGGTAAATATGTTATTCTAAAGAATTAAGTAGAGTCGCTGTTTTCAAATGACAAAAACAAAGAAGATTTGTTAAGATAAGAATATGGAATCAATTTTTAAGAATCGATGAATAGTTTTAATAATTGGTTTTAATTAAAAGATATAAGCTTCCAATGTACTTGACCACACTGTTTGGATTGATAGTCAAAACCCTGATTATCAGTAAAATACCCTATTGGACCTTTAACGTGTTAGTCTGAAGAGACCGGGATGGGAACAAGACCCAAAACCACATATAACCAACGTTGCATTTGAAACTAACTTGCAGAAATTCTTATAAAGATAAAAGATTGAAGACCATAGATCTTCATAAAACGGAAGAGCCCCTTATAATCTATGACCAGCAACCAGAGATAAACTGTGATTCTATCATGGTTGAAATCTACGTATTACAAGGACTACTCGCAACTGATCCTTAGTGTGATTCCCATATAGGTGTGGTAGGAGGGTGCCTTCAGTTCATCCTATACCTGGATGACTTGTATGAATGAATGTCTAACAGAATATTTCCTAAGAGTCACATACGTTTATTTTTACAAATATACCAAGTTTCATGGCCAAGAAGGAAACTTCTTTTAGCTTAAAAC
Organism: Allium sativum; assembly: GCA_030737875.1. NCBI lineage: Eukaryota > Viridiplantae > Streptophyta > Magnoliopsida > Asparagales > Amaryllidaceae > Allium > Allium sativum. The sequence continues at coordinate 338,157,675 of CM060910.1, forward strand.
CCAGAATATATTTGTGAACATCAATTAGTGATTTAATGGATCTGACGAAGTGACATTCAAAGTAAATGTGATATTGTATAAGTGTAACGACCTAAAAATCCCCGCCTTTTCTAATCGACCAAAAGGCCCACAGGTTCGATCCAAAAGACAGAAATTCTTGTACCGTTAACTTTGGGCATACAACAACATCAGAACAAAATACAAAATACTTTTCATTAACATCATTACCAGGTTACATCAAATTACAAGAATATATATCAGAGTGTAATGATTACAATGCACAGTGGAAATACAAAATTACATCAGTGGAAGATTCTCAATTGTTCTGGACACAACTTTATGCTTCGATCCAGAATCCTGCTCTAAGAAGATTGCAAGTCACATCTACAAAAAAACTACTCAGCTGCCTATGTAGAAAATATGGGCACCCGAGTAAGTGCACAAACATTAATCAATAACATCCAGCTCTTAAAATCGTTTAAGAGGTCACACGTAGGGTTCCACTCCACCAATCTTTAATCGAAGGATATCCTAATGTTCCCGGATGATTTTGGTAGCCTCCCAGCATCACCAAAGATTTATGGAATTGAAATGGGAAGTTGTTCGATGCTCCGATATTTTATAAACTAATCGGGGAATATATGGGTATAAATTTGGTTAGAGGAGAAAACAGTTAAGGATTTCTTAGTGTTAGGGGATTGGAATAGAGGTGGGAAAAGAGGGAGAGAAAGGATGGAAAGGAAGGGGAAAGAAGGTAGCCAAGAAGCCATGGACATAGAGCTTAGAAATGGAGAGAAGGAGGATGTAACAACCCGTATTTTGATAATGTGTTATAACCATAAATCAAGGCAGAATTTATTTTTGAAATAAGAATCAAGGGCAACAGGTTACGCCATTACGTTCATCTCGAAATTCTGCTTGGAAACGAGTCCGAGTTTTCGAAAATCGGAGTCTGTATGACCAAGTTATGACTCTTTGAAGTTTTCAAAAAAATTCAAGTTCAAAACAGCTCAGAATTCGAATTCAAATTTCGAATTCAAACTCCACAACGGACTGGGCAGGAAATTTCCCGCCCAGGACCAGGTCGACCTGGGGGTCGACCATAGAGTCGACCTGCCCAGGACCAGGTCGACCATAGAGTCGACCTGGGTGTCGACCTGGTTGCCGAGCCCATTTTTGAGTCAGAATTCACTCTGATGTTTCTAGTCCGATTTCTATCTAGATTCGTTGGCCTGACCCTATATAAACAACCCCTAACCCTAGTCTCTCTACACAAATTCTCTCTGGTCTTATGCTGCTAAAACTCTGGTTGAAAAGTTAAAGAAAAGGAATTGCTTCTTCTCCAACAAGGCTACGTGTAGAGTATTGCAATTTGGGGGATTTCTGTTAGACTCGAGATTCAACATCGCCTCTTTGTTTTCTAATTCTCAAACCACGATCTGTAAGCCCCAGTTACTTTTAGATCTAAACTTTAAACTTAATATGGACATGTTATAAATTGAAATTGAACATAAGTATGACAATCATCTTGGACCCATCAATGTATATCTTGGATCTATTCATCTTGAATCTTGACTTGTGGTAATATTTATATGAAATTGATTTGGGGCCTAAACATGTTGTAAACCTAAACCCCTCATGTCCATGTTGTTAACATGCCTGTGATGTTGAATCAGTTGTAATTCACAAGTTTGGGGTTATTATATGTCAACTGTTACTATGATTATCACCTATTTTGCTAGGTTAGATATTTGAGACCTATATTCCATATGCCAGTATTGTTCAGTCATTTATTTCAAGTTATACCATGCTTGACTTATAATCTTTTTTGCTACCTTATGCCCGTTCTTTCTATGTTATTCCCTAATTAGATTTGTTTATATCGATTCGAATTCATGTTTGATGGGAATACGATTTGGGTAGTTTAGGCAAACCTGAATTTACTATAAACTTGAAACATGAACATTGTTATAACTTGAACCTGGATATGGACATGAACTTGACACGATTTGACATGAAACATGACATGAAGACTTGGCATGAATTCAGACTTGAAACTTGAACCTGGACATGACACTTTGTGTAACACCCCGAATTTTCTATTAACACTAAAGTTGATAAAATATTAATAAGTGTGTAAGAGAGGGGATGTATCTAATATGAATATAAAAATATTAATAAGTGTGTAAGAGAGGGGATGTATCTAATATGAATATAAAAATATTAATAAGTGTGTAAGAGAGGGGATGTATCTAATATGAATATAAAAACAATAATAAGTAAAGGGGGATGTATCTAATATGTACATTGTAGAAAATATATATATATATTTATGACATGAATAGAAGTTTATTAATATACTGAGTGTTTGCTGAGTCACTTCTGACTCATTGCTGAGTCAACAAGATAAACCCCATCTTGTCTGAACGGCTGCGGTTATTTCTAGGTTAAATCTAATGGCCTAAATGAATTCTAAAATCTATAAATAAGTGGGTAGACCCTAGACCTAAATCACTTGTAAAATTAGAGAAGCTACCGTCATGCTGCTGCCATAGAGTTCAGCATAGCCGTCACAAACTAAGAAGAGGAAGCCTAATCATCTACAACTAAATCTACACAAATCAAATCAAAGGATCTCTCTTTCTCTAATTCTTTTCTTTTGTTGGTGAGTATGATGATTCTCACAAGACTATTACAAACTAATTTGACTCAGTTATGAATGGATCACAAGAAAGTGATGTGATTTGTAATTGTAAATTCTATATATTGTGGATCTCTTATTATGTTATTATGTTGTCGTATGATGTAAATTATATATGCTATGTCATGCTATGTTGTAAATTCTCTTATGCTATGTCGTGCTATGTTGAGAATCATGTCAAGCTATGTTATACTATCATACTATGCCATGTTATAAATCATGCTATATTATGTTGAAAAATCATGTTGTTGGATCATGCTTAAAGTTATGTTTTTTTTCTTAATTTAAATGGATCTTGTTTATGGGAATTTTCCTATTAGGTTAGGTGTACCCATAAACTTGAAACTATAATTAAATAAAACTTGATTATGGGAATTTGCCTATTGAGTTAGGTGTACCCATATAAAACCATGTTGTTAAAAAATTAGATGATGTTGATTCACACATGTTCATATGTAAGTTTATGAAAATTGATGGAGATCATATTAGGTGAATTTTGAACAAGTTGACACCTTTAGATCCATGACATGTATAATCTATGCAAGTTGGACATATGCAAGTTTCACCCCTTATTATGATTCATTTGGTCACATATACATGTTGTTATTATGATAATCTCTTTTATGCTATGAGTTAGGCTATTCGAGTCTAACATATATTTTGCGAATAAACGTTCAAACGTGGGGTAGGGGTAATATTAGAAATTAATAAATTGGGTGCAATTTTGTAAGATGTTGCATACCATGAATGAATGTCCATAATTGAGTCAATTATGGACATTGTTAAAAATTGGAAGTAATTAATAATTCAAGTAGGGAATTATTAAAATTGGGGGAAAGTGGATTATTATTAATAATCAATGCTTAGGACACGAGGTTGGACCCGTTTGTGATGTAAACCTGCCCGGACCCGCCCGGCAAATCCAGTAGTCACAAATGTCGGCCCAATGTGAGAGGTCCTAGGCCCAAACTAAAGCATAACAGTTGTAAAGACACGAGGTTAGACTCTTTTATGGTGTAAGATTGCCCGGACCCGCCCGGCAAATCCAGCTGCCATAAATGCCAGTCTAATGTGAGAGGTCTTTATGAGGTTATGGCCTTAATGAACTAAGAAATACTTAACCAGATAATCATGTAAGGTGGGACATGGGGGTTAAGTAGGTGCCTTGGGTGGCATGAGGAATCTGGTGGTTGCCTTTAGAGGCATTTGAAATACGATTAGACTTAACCAAACACACATGTAAATGAACATGACTAAGTGGGTTAAGTGGGATGGACTAATGGGGACAAGCTTAGGTGGAATGCTTGTGGTAAATAGTGGGGGCCCATTTCAACCAGTATCCCAAAACGTATCTTTGTGGGCTCGACCCAAGTCGAGGACGGGACAAGCATACTGGGTTTGACTATAAGAGGCCAAAACAGGGAGCGGTGGCAACGCAAGTCAAACGGGTTTCATATGCGTGTGTGGACCCGGGCTGGTAGGTAAGACGTTGTTGCATCGTGTAGGTATAAGCCGTGCATGTCCGTTGTATCAGGTTGCCACTTTAGGGGAGTGATACACCCCACTGTGGGGCCAGCACGGGTATCTACGAGTTAGGGAGCCGATCGAATAATGGGAAGTAGGGTACACCTAGTGGAGATAGGGGCAGGCGGCACCTATGTAGTCAGCTAGGGGTACGTAAAGCCATGGGGAAAGTTTCTAAGTGAAGCTAAGTGGGATGAATCTTTAGGGTGACTGGTGTGGTGCAGTATATCCTTTAGTATTTAGGAGCGCCTATAACGTTGCCTTTAGTGATTGTCTATGTCCTTAATCTGCTCTTCATAGACATTTTCTTGTTTTCCAGCTTATGCCTTAGTCCAGTTATTTTGGTAATAGTATTGTAGAATTATCATATTCACCAGACTTTATGTCTGACCCCCTCTTTTCCATCCTTTTTCTCCCTTCAGGTCCGCAGGTTGGGCCAAGTTCTAGTGGAGTCTAGTTGGATCGCTTATCTTCTGGAAAGCTTGGACTGCTGAAGTAAAGTCCAGCTTGTTATCTTTCTTTTTAATGGCTATTCATGTAATGGGATTATGTACTTGTTTTATCAAGATAGATATTGTACTTGACATTGAATATGGTGTTATGATGTAATCAAACATGTTTTGACTTCTGCTACAATGAAATAAAGTTTTTTCGAATTTCCAAGTACTATTTTATATCTGTCTTGTTGTAATTTTACTGTTCTATATTCACTTAAAACCTCCATGGAAGTTAATGCATTCCCTTTGTGAGTGACATTAATGGACGTGGGGTGTTACACTTAGAATAAACTTGAAAATGGCCAACTCGAGGTTGGGTTGAGTTTGCAGTGTAAATCTGCCCGGAACCGCCCGGCGAATCCAGTGACTGCAGACAATAGGATCCAATGTGTGTAGTTGGTCATATCACACGTAAAACCCGAGGTTAGACTATGTTGTGGTGTAAATCTGCCCGGAACTGCCCGGCAAATCCAGTAACCTCAACAACTAGTCTAATGTGAGAGGTTAGGGTGCATTAATGAATTAATGCCACATGATATGGTTAAGTCATGAACCACTTGAATATACTTAACCAATTTGACAAGATGATTTGATAGGGTTAAGTCATGAACCGCTTGAACACACTTAACCAGCTTGATACATGATTTGGATAGGGTTAAGTCACGAATTTGAATGACAACACTTAACCCATTAGAAACCCTAGTTACGCGGTCCTTTTCAGCAGTAACCCACTTAGATGTATCGCGATACCCTAGGACTAGGCAGGGTGGGGCACGATTACTGGGCTGATTGTAAGCGACCAGAACGACGGCTGAGTAGGTGCGCCATTGTAGGTTCAGGCGGACTATGGTCGTGCATGTAGTCCGGAGTTGAAAAAGCAGGCATTGGGCACCAGTAGGTTTACACTGTGCGTGCTTGATTCGTGTCGGTGGTTGGCACCCTAGGGATTGATACACCCTATGGTGGACCTAGCACAGGTGGCTACATTTCATGATTGGGCCGTATGACACAGACACATGACGAGCTAGAACTTGTAGGGAGCCGATCGATTAGTAGATCGTACCGTGGACCCCGTAATGGGTCACTTCATGATATTGGGCCAAGGGATCATTTCATAGTTAATACTTGACATGGGTTAGAATACTAGTACAATTGGTGCAGCGAATCTTGAATATGCGATTCTAGACTTGATTTATCTTGTTATCTTAGTTTCTTGCCAGACTTATTATCATCCCTATGTTTACTTTCCGTTTACTCATGTCTTGTTAAATTTACTAGTTTTTATACTAAAAGTCATCAGGACTTACCAGTCTTTATGACAGAACCTTTTTCTTTCGGCTCTTTTTCTTCCGTTCCCCCCCCCCCAGGTTCTCAGGAAGGAAACACTAGCTCTTAGCTTGGATTTAGCTTTCTTTCTATCAGCTCATGTACGGTTTGGTCTTAAGCTATGCTATGGCTGCACTTCTGCTATGTTTGGGGAATAATTTACTTTTGTTATCTTAAGTTTATGCTTCTTTATTTGGAACTTGATGTAATGTAATAATTTGTACCTTGGATATATGAGGTTTTGACTCTTTTCTCGAAAGTACTAAAAATTTGGTTTTTAATTTCTACCGCTGCTTTATTTATGTTTTGCCTTGTGATATCTCTGTGTATGTTTACCTAGATAATACTCCACCAAAACTAGTGCATTCCCTTTGTGAGTGACCCTAGCGGAGGTGGGGTGTTACATTTGGTATCAGAGCAGAAGGTTACCAGACGGGACAAAAGTTTTAAAAACCTTCTAAAACTATTCTCCAAAACCGTTTATAAAGAAGCATTTTTCAATAGAAGTTTTATGTTTAAAAAAAAGGGCTATTCCCCTAAAGCCATTAGCACTTTCCTCGTTTGAATCTTTTTCTTTTCGTTTTTCAGCATGTCTGATTTAACCTTCCTGAGGGAGTACCCGTACCTGGATGGTTCCGAAGGTACTTAGAAGCTAGGGCCAACGGCGCGGGCCCGGCAGACATCCCTCCTCCTCCTCCCCCAGTGGTCGCGGTTCCTCCTCCTCCTGGTACCGTCTTTGCCAAAATATGCAAAGACTTTAAAGCAATGGGTGGCAAGAACTTCGTTGGAACTGAAACCTTTGTTGAGGCACGAAATTGGCTAAAGGAGACCGAAGACTTGTTTATTATCTTTGATGTGGAGGACCATAGGAAAGTTCAGTCGGCAGCATGGTTGTTGAAAGAGGAAGCTGCGTTTTGGTGGGAAGTCACCAACGCTACCAGGCCAATTGAGACTTGGGCAGACTTTAGAGAGAGGTTTGGGCTTAAATTATTATCGTCAGCAGAAGAGAACCTTCAGATGGAGAGGTTCCTAGCACTCAAGCAAGGTGACATGTTTGTTAGGGAGTACGTGAATAAGTTTAATCAGCTTGCTCGGTTCGGTTTGGACTTGGTCAACACGGCCCAGAAAAAGGCTATACGCTTTGCTCGAGGATTGAACGAGCCACTACACAGTTTGGCCATAACTCATATACCCATGGGGGCGACCTTTGAAAGCTTGGTGGACATGGCCCTACTTCATGAGGAAGTCAAGAACAGCAAGAAGGAGGTTAAGCCTAATGAGACTCAGAATAAGAAAGTTGATTCCAAGAAGGGAGGCAACAAGAATAACAAGAATAACAAGGGCAACAACAACAATAACAACAAGGCACGTGAGACAAGGAAGTGTAACTTTTTTGGTATTACGAGACATCTAGCTAAAGACTGTAGAAAGAAGAAGAGAAAATTGGGTCAATGCTTTCATTGTGGAGATACTGGACACATCAGCAAGGATTGCCCTAAGAAGCAAGGACAGGGGCAAGGGTAGACCCAGCGAGCAGGACCTTCTGGAGGGCAGTTGCATGCTCTCAACACCACTCCAGCTCTTGACCGACGTAGTAATATTTCTGTAGAAAGCCTTGTTTACATTTCTGACTTTCATGTTCGAACCTTATTTGACTCTGGCGCATCACATACTTTTGTTTCTTCTGATATTGTTGAAAATCTGCACCTAAGTACTAGTCTAGTTGAGGATCCCGTTAGTGTTTCAAATCCAATTAGGGGCTCCACTCATTTATCTATGATATGTGTGGATTTTAGGATCTCTATCTTAAGCGTAGAATTCGCGTGTAATGCTTATGTTCTCAGATTTTTGGGATACGGTTTGATCCTAGGTATGGATTGGCTGTCCAATTATGGAGCCATTCTTAATTGTGAACGAAGGGTAGTGAGGCTCGTGACTCGCCTTGGTAATACCCTTGAAATTTCTTGTAACCCTAAGGGTCCGGTCATGTTGTGTTATCTTGAATCTCATGACTCGTCCATCGACAATTTGCAATCTATAAGAGTGGTCCGAGAATATCCAGATGTCTTTGATGAGGTGAAGGGGTTACCCCCTAAACGCGAGATAGATTTCCGTATTTATCTTGTTGATAATGCCAAGCCAGTTTCATTGCCCGTTAGGCACATGGCCCCGCGAGAAAGAAGAGAGCTCAGTAAACAAGTTAAGGAGTTGCTTGAGAAAAAATTCATAAGACGAAGCATTTCTGAATGGGGTGCTCCGGTGGTATTCGCTACTAAGGCGGATGGTTTGCTTCGTTTATGCGTAGATTATCGTGAGTTAAACAAGCTAACTAAGAAAAATAGGCACCCACTACCAAGAATCGACGATTTGTTTGACCAGCTTGTGGGAGTATCTGTTTTCTCTCAACTCGATCTAGCCACAGGATTCCATCAGCTTAGAGTGGCTGAGGTTAGCATTGACAAAACTGCGTTTAGCACTCCAGATGGGTTCTTCGAATGGCTCGTCATGTCGTTTGGGTTAACGAATGCACCCGCGTATTTTGTAGATTTGATGAGTAGGGTGTTTCGGGAGTTCCTTAACAAGTTTGTAGTGGTTTTCGTGGACGATAATCTGATCTTCTCAAAGGATGAAGGAGATCATGCTTGACATCTCAAGGAAGTCCTGGATACGCTTAGAGCACACCAGTTAAAGGCTAAGTTTTCCAAATGCCATTTTTGGAGGAAGGAAGTTCGGTTTCTTGGACATGTAGTTTCTAAGCAAGGCATAGCCGTGGACCCCGCAAAGGTAGTTGTGGTGCAAGACTGGAAAATTCCTAAGAACACAACGGAGGTGAGAAGCTTTCTCGGTTTGGCAGGCTACTATAGGAAGTTCATTATGGACTTCGCTAAGATTTCAGCCCCTTTTACTAGGTTAACAAAGAAAAACCTAGCATTTGCATGGGACATAGAATGTGAGATTGCTTTTAAGAGACTTAAGAGAGCCCTCACCACAGCTCTAGTTTTGGCATTACCCGATGGAGGTAAGATGTTTACCGTGTACATAAATGCATGTGGCACGGGATTAGGCGCAGTCCTAATGCAAGAAGGGAAAGTGATATGCTATGGGGGTAGACAACTTAAAGTTCATGAGAAGAACTATCCCACACATGACTTGGAGTTGGCGGAGATCGTTTTTGCACTTAAATCTTGGCGCCGTTATCTTGTAGGAGAGTGGTTCGAGTTGTATACCGACCACAAATCGCTTAAGTACCTCTTCTCACAGAAAGATTTCAATCTGAGACAACAGCGGTGGATGGAATTCTTGGCATCATATAACTTCGATATAGCTTATACCCTTGGCAAGGGGAACGTGGTGGCAGATGCGCTAAGTAGGAAAAGGTTGACTTTGAGCCCCTTGTTTGTTGAAAGGAAAAGTCTAGAGTTTATAGCAACATTTGATTTTACACCTGCTGTTGAGTCATTGACTGTTACGTTAACATCTCTTGAGTTAAGACCTACACTTCTAGATCAAGTAGGGACTTCACAGAAGGAAGACCCACAGATAGTCGAAATCATGGACAAGCTGATTAGTGGTGAGACGTCAAGTCACCTCGGTAGGTATGCCATAGATGACAAGGGATGGCTAAGGCGTGATGGAAGGCTATATATCCCACAAGTGGGAGACTTAGTAAGGAAAGTTCTCGAAGAGGCGCACCACTCGAAGATGACTATACATCCCGGAGGGGATAAGATGTACAGAGATATGAAACGCATATTCTTTTGGACTGGGATGAAAAAGGACGTGGCAGAGTTCGTTTCAAGGTGCATGGTGTGCCAACAAGTAAAGGCCGAGTCAAAGAAGCCCGGTGGGCTATTACGTCCTTTGGAGGTTCCGCAATGGAAATGGGAGAGTATCTCAATGGATTTCGTGGATGGACTGCCTAGGTCAAGGAAGGGAAATACTAGCATATGGGTCATAGTTGATAGACTCACGAAAAGTGTTCACTTCATTCCGGTGAAAAGCAAGAGGACCGCATCATGGCTAGCGTCTATTTACCTTCGAGAGGTAGTACGGTTGCACGGGGTCCCTTCTAGTATAGTTAGTGATCGAGACCCGATTTTCACTAGCCAGTTTTGGAATAGCATGCAAGAAGCAATGGGTACACGACTGAGCTTAAGCACGACCTATCACCCGCAGACGGATGGACAAACCGAAAGGGTAAATAGGGTACTAGAGGATCTTTTGAGACTATGCATTCTTGACTTTGGTGGTACTTGGGAAGACCATCTTCCTCTCGTGGAGTTTGCATATAATAATAGTTAACAAGCTAGCCTCGGAATGGCACCATTCGAAGCCCTGTATGGAAGACCGTGCAAGTCGCCAATATGTTGGTGGGAGACGACAGACAGGCTTATACTTGGGCCCGACATGATAAGGGACACTTCTGAGAAGGTTGAGTTGATACGAAGACGGATGAAAACGACCCAAGATAGACAGAAATCTTATGCGGACAAGAGAAGGACAGACCTAGAGTTCGAAGTCGGAGATATGGTCTTTATAAAAGTTTCTCCTTTACGCAATGTGGTTCGTTTTGGAGCGGTTGGAAAGCTAGCACCAAGGTTCGTAGGACCGTTCCCTATCACTGAGAGGATTGGGCAGATGGTCTATAAGGTAGAATTACCTGAGAGGCTGGCCGGAATACACAATGTCTTTCATGTCTCGCATCTCCGAAAGTGCTTACATGAATCAGCCGAAGTGGTTGAGCCAAGCATCCATGAAGGCGTAGAAGTGGAAAAAGAAGCAACATTGAGGCGAGTTCCGATTCGTATCTTAGGAACGGAGATCAAGAAGCTAAGGAATCGAGAAGTCAAGCTAGTTAAAGTTCAATGGAGTGAAGCCCAAGAAGACGCAACTTGGGAAACCGAAGAGAAGATACGCGCGCTTTACCCATTTCTTTTTGAGGGTACATTCTCGATCTCTTTTTCCTATAAACTTAAAAACCTTTCGTAACATGCTTTTACTACCTACGTTTGTCTTGTCATCTTCTCGATCTTATCTTGAGAACCTTAGGTAGAACCATATGGATGTAAACATTTGATTGAAACATGTTATGGTTGATGTTTGCAAATGGTTGCAAGTGTTTGCAAGTGATTGCTAGTGGATGCATGGCACACATTAGGCACTAGATCGGCTCAGTCACAATTTCATGTTGCATATGCATGAGTGCTTATACTTGTACATGGATGGAACTTGTTATGCTATCACTTGGATGTTGCATATGAATGAATGTTTGTGCACTCATGTAGATATTATAAAGTATGTTAGGAATTTTGCATACATGTTGGATTCATTACACTAACATATTTTGCATTAAGGAGGTCTATTGAATCAGTAACTGCCTGATCTTTTTCATTAGATAAGTACATATACACACACTTACTGCATATGTTCATACAGCACTAGAAATCTTTTAAGGACAATGGTTGCCTGTGGATGATGTTCTGAGTAGATGGATGATTGGATGGTAGGACACATCCTCCCTAACTTAGAGATTTCAGGGACGAAATCCTTTAAGGAGGGGAGAATGTAACAACCCGTATTTTGATAATGTGTTATAACCATAAATCAAGGTAGAATTAATTTTTAAAATAAGAATCAAGGGAAACGGGTTACGCCATTACATTCTTCTAGAAATTCTGCTTGGAAACGAGTCCGAGTTTTCGAAAATCGGAGTCCGTATGACCAAGTTATGACTCTTTGAAGTTTTCAGAAATTTTCAAGTTCAAAACAGCTCAGAATTCGAATTCAAATTTCGAATTCAAACTCCAGAACGGACTGGGCGGGAAATGTTGGATCTAGATTAACCCTAGAGGGGGGTGAATAGGGTTTATCACAGTTTTTAACTAAATTAATATTCTAACGAGATATATAATAATAAACAGATCACAGAATATAGTAGAAACAGAAATGCAGAAAATAAATCACACACAGATATACCCAGCTTCGGCAAAACTGTGCCTACTACTGCATTTCTAAGGTTTCTACTAGGTGATAGAACAGTTCCCGCATACAAGACCGTGTACACTCGCAAACCCTGCTCCTATTCTAACACTACGCTCAAAACCCTAGACTGATCGATATCCACTCGATCAGATTTCCCTGTTTACTACCCTGTAACCAGTAACCCTAGACTGATGGATATTTGTTCTTTATTGTCTGTTTGTTCAGATCACGATAATCCACACATAGACGTAGAGTACCGTCAGATTTTGGGACAAACACCACTGTTGCACCCCAGTCAGAGAAACTAGGCCTGATTAGACCCTTCCATACTAGCTGTCGTGTTTGACTGTCAAGTTCTTCTTTCTCTTTCAAGGACATTCTTCGGATAGCGTGAACTACCGGCCTTGCATTGGGAATCAAAGCGATCTTGAAATCTATTTCTCTTTGCGGAGGTAAGCGAACAACTTCTTCGAACACATCCGCATAGTTCTTGACGACAGGGATATCTTTCACTAGGTCGAGGATATTCTCTGTAACTTCAGGGATATTTTCTATTTGGGCTAGAGAAACATTTAGAGCTACCCAGAAGTCTTTTCTATTAGCTTTCTGTCCTTCACAAGGAATGGTTATATAACCACCCGATTTTATCTTTGCCCTAACAACTCTCTCGGCGCATCTAACCTCTGCCTCATATTTGGTTAGCCAATCCAATCCCAGAATAAGATCGAATTCATTAAAATTCATGAACATAGAGATAGTAGGGAATTTATAGCAGGAAAAAGAGACAGGTACTGCATAAGCCCAACTGAGACCGATGGAACCCCCGACCGAATTCTGGACAGTCATTGGTTCTTTGAGCTTCTTCACATTTAAATTTAACTTCTTGACTACACTCTTTGCTATAAAGCTTCGTGACGCGCCAGTATCAAACAGTACTTTAACTGGAATGTTCTTGACATTGAGCGTGCCTTCTAAAACATCAGCCCTTTCTTGACTAGCTGAGGGCTCGGAAGTCTCTGCCAATTCATTTATATGCACTGTTTCAGATTTCTCTGAGAGTTGGCACTCCCGTGCAATATGACCTGCTTGGTGGCACTTATGGCATCTCCTTTCCCCATGTGGGTTCCTTTGTTTCTTAGTAGGCTTAGATCCACTTTTTCTTCGTTTGTTCCAAGATTTGGAAATTATCGCCAAATGTCCTTTTCTATTACAGCTTGAGCACGTGGCGGTCGTTATTCGTTCGTTCCCAGATTCGGCCCTTTTTCTCTTGGCACTGGGCCTCTTATTGACCTCAGACCTCGTACTGGCTTCAGGAATATCAGCTTTCGACTCTTCTTTGTCACTACAACAAACTTCTTCTTCGTCGCGCAACATTCCTTTCTTATGGAGATCTTCATACTGATAAGCCATGTATATCATTTCAGCAAAAGGAAGCTTCACATTCCTCATTACACTATTCTGATATCTCCTTTGCAGGCCATGAATAAATCTCAAATTTTTCCTCTTTGGATCTTGAATCAGATGAGGAGCAAAGTGAGCAAGTTCGTTGAATTTCTTTTGATATTCTGGGATGGTCATATCACCTTGTATTAGATAAGAAAATTCATCACATAGTCGCTCCGTCGCTTCAGGAGGAGTAAATCTTTCTAGGAAAATCACTTTGAATCTGTCCCAGGTGATATCACCTTCTGGATTATCTTTGATGATTGCTTCCCACCAGATTAAAGCTTCTTCTTTGAGCGCCCAAGAGGCTACTAATCTTTTCTGATCATCTCTCAACTGGATACGCTCAAAAATTCTTTCTGCAGAGCTCACCCAAGCTTGAGTCTGAATTATAGATTCATTGCGCGAGAACTGCGCTCCGTTCAAATTTCGATATCTCTTTAATAGAGCCTCTAGATCGGGTTCTGCATTTCTCCTATTTCTGACACTCATTTTTCTAGTACTTCTGCAATTAGCAGATCAAGTGTCAGGTCACAGAAAAGATAATTTAAAATATAGAGACAAATACTTCAAATGTAAATGTGTCTATCGCGGTGTAATTTCATTCTTTTTTACTCATACTAGGATATTGCTGATCCTATCTGTATAGAGTTACCCATCCTAGAACACTACTGGTTCTATTTCTGACGAGTTCGTTCAAATGTTATATTCCAGAACTAAGCTTAACCAAAGCTCTGATATCAAAATGAGACGACCCCAAACCCCGTACTGACGGTGGCAAGGGTAATCCATGGAATATAACACAGAAACAGATAATAGCAGAACAAAATTAAATAAATACACCAGATAATGAACAATAGAATATACTGGATAAAAGTAATCATCATAGTTACACAGTATACATGATCTTACTTAGTACAAATACAGTTCAGCTATACATATATGTCTACAGCGGAAACAAACAAAATATGTACAATAGGAGCTGAACAGCATAAAAAGAGATAAATGATAGAATCCATCTTCATCTCCAGCTATCCAGAAAGAACCAGCTAAACCTGAATACAAGGCTGCCCGTGTAGAAAAAGGGGCACCCGAGTTTGAAAGTGAAAAAAACTACGAGTCAGTCATGGGACTGGTATGAGAAATCTACTCAACACATATATAATTTGGCTAATCACAGGACCACGCCACTTTCGTGGAACGGGTTTTTCTCTATTGGATTGCCAGTTCTTTAAAACAAATCTTTCTTTTTAAACAACGCAATGCATTTTATAAAAATGAAGCCATTATAAGACTCAGTTCCCATCACACAATGCAACTCAAACCTGAGGATAGAGTTTTACCTTATAATGGCCAAAATATGATTGATACGAATAAAACAAAGGCATTTGATATTGTTACTAGTGTTTATACGCTTTGAAAACAATTTCAAATCATAACTATCAATCATAGACGGCATGGGTACCATATATCATGTCGCCATATATATATACAATCAAAACCGCACGATGTCGTATTTGGAAATTGGATTTCCGTCATGAACCAAGGCAAAAGATAGTCCTTACCGAATTCGAGACGCTCTAGCCTGCCCCTCAGGCAAGTACTCAGTCAAGCCTTTGGATCTTCAGGGCCGATCCACCGATGTGGATTAAAATTCCTGAACACTGCGTTTCCCCACCCTTTGGGGTGTAAATGAGCCAACGAATGGCTCCATCGGACCCGGATCGTCCGATCTAACCGAGGCGCCTCGCAACAGCAACAACCACACAAGTGAAAAGTATATAAATGTCAGGGCTAGTAGGTCACTGACACCACCCTAGCTAGAAAGAAACGCAGGCCCTCCCCGATGTCCTCTCCCGTTTCTGGTTCATACCGGGGTGCGAGGCTCGCGATTTTACGTTATACACAAAGCTACGCCACACAGGCGGGGCTTTGATCATCACCACAAGACTTTGCTTTTCAACAGAAGCCCTGATCACTGCATCTTAGCATGCCACACAGGCCATTCATGCCATGCGACTGATGTCCATCGATATACAATCTCTGGGCTCGTGCGTTTCAGAGAAGGGCGTTAAGCAAAAGAATAAATTCTCCGCCGCCAAACAGATGTATATTTAATAGAGATCAATCAACACAGAATAAAATCCAATGTCAGACACACAGTCCATTTACAAGTCCGTTCTGGGTCTGAACGAAACTGGAGGCACTAAATACCTCGCAAACCCATCGACCACCACGTACGTCTGGACGATCACCACTCATTATCCATATTTCGGGATGCCTCCCAATCAGGACCTCGGTTACCATCCAAACGAGGTGAAGATCTCCGGTCTTCGACCACCGTCTTCATCTTCGACTTTCAATCGTCGGTCAATTATTTGAAATGAGAATTAACTCGGCCTTTTCAAATAATTCACGTATATTTAGAATTTCAAATCAATTTATTTCAATGGTTAAATCATTCGACAACACCAATTTTGTTCTTTAATGTAATTTTCACACCAAACACATTCAACTATCAAACACCACATAAATCGAGCAAATTCAGTTTATTTCCATTCCGTATCGTTTATGATATTTTATAACGATTTATCGCTATTTTTATTTATTTTAAAATAGCCAATTTATTCAAAACGACGCTTCGGGCCATAACGCGGCCGTGGCGCTGTTTTTCTTCAGATTTGATTTACACATATCTGAAAATCTAACCGTTGGATCTTCACACAATTTACATCATTAGAAAGGTCTTTTCGAAACGAATCCAACGGTTCCAGTTTCGGGAAAATCCGACGGTCGGATCTCCCGGTACAATCGTTTAAAGTTTCGATTTTAAAATACGAACTGCAGCGTCGTTATTCGATTAAATATATATATATATATAATCATTTCTGGCGCTGTTTTTCTTTAGATTTGAATTAAACATTCCAGACAATCCAACCGTTGGATTTTTACAAAGTTGGTGCCGTTGGAAAGATTTTTCCAAAGCGGACCCAACGGTTGCGATTTCAGGAAAATCCGATGGTCGGATTTCCCGCACTAGTTGTTTGAAATCACGGTTTCAAAACACGAACTGCACGACCACGTTTCGTTTTAATTTTATTTATATTTATATATTTATATAAATATAGTTCATTCAATAATTTCAATATCGTTTTCACTTCAAATATTTCACTAACGCCTTTAAATTTTGGAAAATTTCGCCATAACCTCCTTTGTACGGGAGGGGCTGGGAAAATTCCCAAATAGCAATACGGGCGTCTCATGTCAAAAAGAAAAAGAAAAAGCCAAGCGGCTAGCCAACAGGCTCATAAAATCATCACCCAAACAAAACAGTAAATGTGTACCTATTTGTCGGGCACAAAATTTTATTCCTCTTCTCTATCCCCTTCGCTATAACCTGTTCAATAAATATGCATGTACATATATACAGTTCTTATCATTTATCATTTTCCATTCAACTTCATATTTGATTCCATTTGGTTTTAAAACACTATTCATTCTAATGTTGCATGCCTAGGCAAAAACCATATCATTAGCTAATTAATGAATATTTCAACTCATATATATTTATTTGAACGAGTTGCTATTTTTAACACTTCACATTTCAACGATTCATGTTTATGATAAAAATGTGATTTTTATTGTAAAACAATTCATTTCAAAACACTATTACTTTATATAGTTTATATCGGTGATAAAAATAGGATTTTTATTGTAAAGCAATTTATTTTAAAACAAGGTCAATTTACATGGTTCATATAGATGATAAAAAGGTGATTTTTATTATAAAACAATTTATTTCAAAATGTGAATACCATTCAACACATGAATTTCTAATCAACGAATGAATATCGATTCAACACATGAATGTTTTCTATAGTTTCAATATATAGATAAAAATGTGATTTTTATATTTAAAACACGAAGACCATTCAACACATGAATTTCTAATCAACGAATGAATATTGATTCAACACATGAAGGTTTTCTATACAACGAATAAATATAGTTTCAGCAATGAAAATAATTCAAACACATGAATATTATTCAAAATTTCGGCAGCATAACGGCAGGGTAGTTAAAACCGGGACCGTCCCTAGTACGGCTCCTCGCTCTACCTTAAAACCTCGCGGTTTTTGACAATGGGGATCATGCATCTAGTTCGCACGCAGGCGGCATGTATATATTTATTTCATTTCCACAAACTAATCCTATGTGGTTTCAACCAAATATTTCTCAACCACAAACGGGTATTTTTCAACCACAATCAATCAATATCAACCACAAACAATCCCAAACAACCATTCGCTATCAATCAATTTTCACACCAATCACAATCAATAAATATCGTCCATGGTTTGTGGACGGGGGGCGTATATATATATATATATATATATATATATATATATATATATATATATATATAGCGATTCACTTCTATTTCAACACATATATAATTTTTACAACGCATATATAACTTATACATCGAACGTACAACTTATACAACGCTTATGCAAGAGGTGTACAACGCTTATATAACTCATACATCGACTATATAATTTATACATCGTCGTTTTCCATATCGTTTATAAATTAGAAATCTCACATTGGGTTCCACTCCACCAAAAATAGAAGGAGGCTCAGAAAAATATGCGGTCTCTTCTAAAATGTAGAAGGCGTCCACATGAGTCCACTGTCTCTTGTTTCACTGAATTTCGACCACAAAGAAAAAAGATATGATTTTTCAAAGTTTGCAACACTTAAAAGTGTAAAAACAGTTGAAAATATAGAGCAGCCGTTAGTTTTCAAACCTGGTTCGAAACTAGGGTTTGATCTTTCGACCAAACTGTTGCGCGATAGGGGAATCGGGTCATACGGTGTCGAAGAGGGCTGGAAGGCGCCTGAACGGCGGGTGGAGGCGGCCGGCTCGGTGGGACCCAGTGGCCACGGCGGCGCCCCAAAGTGCGGACCTTCTCGTGCTCGGCTCTCTCTCCACACGCAATGAAAATATTCAAACTTGGTATGGATTTAAAGAGGGGAAGAAGAGCTTTAAAATGGATCTAGAATCACTCGATTTCATTAAGAAACGACAGAGAAATCTCTCCAGGAAGATTTGAAATCATTCCCGCCGTGCGCGGGGGGGGGGGGGGGGGTGGGGGGTTACGGGTGGAAGATGAATTGTGACTGGCCGGTTCATTTTTTTTATTTATTTATTTCAAAAATCCGAAAATACCCCTCTTCGCATACGAACACCAATTCAAACCCAACGACTGTTGTCCCTAGCGTTTTACCCCCATTCCGAACACAATGGGCTATGTTTCGAAGGCCCATTCGACCGTTTCAGTCAATTTCCATTCAAATTAAAATATAAAACATTCAATATTCAATTTGAACGTACATTTCAATTTGCCAGGGCCACAGACTGATTCGAAAAATTCCAGAAAAATAAATCTAGCTATGTTTTGACGATACGGTCCAAACAAAACTAGTTTCGTCGAATTCTGAGACCGTTTGCAAAAAGGTCCATTTCTGGTCGATCCAATTTAACTCTAATTGACCAAAACAGATTTACCTTTGCCACGCTCACATACTAGCTTCAAAAATTATGAAATTTGAAACCTAGCGATAACTCCACATCCCGAATTCAACAAAAGTGGTTTCGTCGAATTCCGAGGTCGTTTGCAAAATGGCCAATTTCACGGGCTATATAAATCCCATAGCGACCTTTCTGAAAATTCATTCGGCCATAACTTTTGCTTTCCGCTATGAAAATTCGATTTTTCAGATTCGTTAGAAAGGTATTCACTAACAGATTTAAATATTTTTGGTTTCACTAAAATCCGTTTTGTTTTGCACCCAGTACAATCCGACAAAGTTTGAATTCAATTTTTGAAACTGCAGCGCCATTTCAGGCCTTGTTTATAATTAAAATTAATTACATTCGTTTTCAATTGTCGATTCAAGCTCAGTTTTCATTGCCATTATTTAAAATATTTATTTTAAATATTTAAAATCCATTGTTTTAGCCAAATTGAAAAAAATTAAATTGGTTCAGATTTTCTGGGTCGTTACACGTTCCCCCCCCCCAGGTTCTCAGGGAGGAAACACTAGCTCTTAACTTGGATTTAGCTTGCTTTCTGCCAGCTCATGTACGGTTTGGTCTTGAGCTATGCTATGGCTGCACTTCTGCTATATTTGGGGAATAATTTACTTTTGTTATATTAAGTTTATGCTTCTTTATTTGGAACTTGATGTAATGGAATAATTTGTACCTTGGATATATGAGGTTTTGACTCTTTTCTCGAAAGTAATAAAAATTTGGTTTTTAATTTCTACCGCTACTTTATTTATGTTCTGCCTTGTGATATCTGTGTATGTTTACCTAGATAATACTCTACCAAAACTAGTGCATTCCCTTTGTGAGTGACCCTAGCAGAGGTGGGGTGTTACAGAGGAGAAGTAAAGAGTAAGGATGGAATGAAAATGAGAGGGTGTAAGAGCCTTTATATAGACATGTTTAAGGGCATTTATGTCATTAACATAAGGACACTTGTCATATTCCTACCATTACTTAACATGTAAGCATACATGTATCAAGGCTTCCTTAAGAGGCCATAAGTTTAAGGAAGAAAAAACCAAATTGTCTTCTTACACTTGTTGCTCTCTTTAGCTTCTTTCCACATGGGCAGTCGATTAGTTTGTTTTTCAGTTATCGAGATTAGAGGAAGCTTGAAGACTTGGAGTTCCACAGTGGATTGGAGCTTCATTTAAAAATCGAACATACTGCATTATCAGTGTATTATGTTAAGTTGGCATGGATATAATGGTATGCAAAATCATATTTGTATTCAAAGATGTTTCAGCTAAAATGATATATTCTTATTATATTTTATCTGTTATGCTTTGAGTTTTGTATTCCGATGTGTTTTCTCTGATAAACCCTAACGAAACATTACTTTACTTACTTTGAATTGACATGGGCTCGGTTTTTGGTCGGTTTGAAGTGAGTTGAAGTGCGGGTCATTATCCTACCATCATGATAATAATCGAGGTATGTCCTCTCTCCATTCTCAAGAGTGAACCATACATTTCATGGACCGTAGTCTACACATGCCCGACTTTTCATCAACAGGGCCATTACCAATAATGTAACGACCCAAACATCCCTGCCTTTCGAAATGACCGCGGGCCACACAAGTCCGATCCAAAAGACAGAAATTCTCGAACCATCAACTTTGGGTGTACGACAACATCAGAACAAAACACAAAAGACTTTTAATTAACATCATAAAATGTTACATCAGAGTACAAGAATATATATTAGAGTATAATGATTACAATGCATAACAGAAATACCAATATTACGCTCTCAAGATAACCTCAAAATCGTCCGTTTTTAGTTCAAATTTTAACCTTTCATTCTTTAATCAATATTAAACGGATTCTGTTTTTAGCCAAACTTGGCTAGCTTCCTAATTTCATTATTCGGGATTCAATGGAACCAATTTCAGGGTCTGGAAATGAATATTTATTATACTTCCTTTGTAAAAGTGCTATTTTTATATTGAAACACATTATTATAACCCTATACCAATTATATCATTATTCATTTTAAATTTTATTTTGATTCTTATGAAATGTGGAAGTTCTAAATTGGTTCCAAATTTCTGGGTCGTTGCAGTCTCCCCTACTTAAAAACCTTTTGTCTTCGAAAAGGAAGGAAGACGTAATACTGTTAACTCATTCTAGGGCATTACTAACACTGTCTCTAATGAGTCACTCATTCTAAGATACTACTGATCCTATCTCTAATGAATATTATTTTATAGGATGTTACTAATCCTATATCTGATGAGCCTTTTCATTATGTTCTAACGAGTTGTACCCCAAAGCTTTTGAATTAACCAATGCTCTAATTCCTGGCTTACGGTCGATCCAAAAGACGGGGATTTTCGGGTCGTTATGGATATTCTCTGAAAGATTATCGTAACAACAAGCCTCATCAACCAGGATACGATAGAAATCGAGCATACATCATAGCTATATGGGTCATTCTCATTAAGTTGTATTGTCACCATCTAGAGAAATTTTCATTTTGTTTCTTTTGTCACTTCTATGTCTACGTGAAACGGTGGTTACGCAACCATGGATGACAATATATTCGGTACACTCAAGTTGAATGATTGGTCGGTCATGTATGGCCGGATTGCAAGATGTTCTTGTTTAACCCTAGTGTATTGCTATCTAGAGGTACACTATTCGGAGGTGGTCTCATACCTTGTCATGTTGGAAATCCAAACTCCAATATGAGCCACACTTTTTTAGTTGTATATCAGCTATGTTAGAAAGTGAGATGCAAGCCTTCCGGCTATATTCCTATTTACTTGTGGTTTGATAGACATTATTATAATATCATTAGATTTTAATATAAAAAGTAATTTGGGAATCATTAGGTAAAAACATGTGCCTTGTTTATGTATGGTCGTGTCTTACGAGAGTTCCATTCTTTCAAAAGAATTTCTAAAGTTAAGCAAGTTGTTTGTAAAATGAATTTATCACTGAAAGTATTCCAGACTAATCTAGATTCATCTTTTTTTTTGCTTCAAAATGTGATCGGGTCAGACATATCATATTTCCAGGTTAGGTTCCACTTGGAGTTTCAGAGAGAAGCTAGAGTCAACACGTATACCCATATTTTCTGATATTAAATTATTTTTGCTGTGTGTTGATCTAATGTGTACTCTGATGTTGTAATCATATATATATATATATATATATATATGAATATACAGTTTTGTTTTGAATAAAGAATTGTTGATATATTATATTTTGTTCGTTCTGTTGTGAGGATCTATTTTACTATGATTATGTGTTATTGCTGTTATTGTTGTTCTTCTTGTATTCTAAAATTTCTTTCTTCCTACTCACCCTCTAATTTCTTTCCATTAACTATCCGGGTTTTTGATACTTGGGTTTTGACAAGTAATACAGGATTATGTACTATTGTCGAAATTCTAACGTCGAATTCCTTGGGTCGTTACAACGCTAATGAAAGGTATGTATATTGGATTATATATCATGTTT
Organism: Allium sativum; assembly: GCA_030737875.1. Taxonomy (NCBI): domain Eukaryota; kingdom Viridiplantae; phylum Streptophyta; class Magnoliopsida; order Asparagales; family Amaryllidaceae; genus Allium; species Allium sativum. The sequence goes on from CM060910.1 coordinate 338,180,232, forward strand.
GGGTTATATATTGTTTCCACATGATTTGGGTTGCCTCATCACCAAAATTAGATGTATATTCATGGTTATATATATTGTCGTTTTACGAGACCTAAATCGTACAGCTGAGACGACCCAAACTCACCCTTATGGGAAAGCCCGGATTGAATTGAGAACATGACAAATCAGAACACGAACAATAGAACATTTCATTTCTTATTACACAATTACTTCAGAGTACAAGAATATATCAGAGTATGAATAAATATTACATAGAAAAATATCAGAGATTAAAATACATAGCAGCGGAAATAAAATGTATAAATACAATGCATAGCGGAAAATACAATAACTAGCACAATTGAATGAAATACACGGATACAAAGCTTTCCGAATATAGCTCCAGCTATAATCCAGGATCCTGGGAGAAGAAATATCTGTGAAAACCAAAACTACTAGCTGCCCGTGTGGAAAATATGGTCACCTAGAGTTTAGGTTAAAACAATAAACTCCAAGTCAGTCATGGGACTGGTTTGAGAACTAAAACAGTTTTTAAATTGATTTTAAAGTTTGATAAATCAAGGGATCGCGCCGAATAACACCGAACGGGTTTACCCCCAAGAATACCAGTGCATAAAAATAACAGCGCAATGCTAAAGAGAAAAATGAAGCTATTATAAGACTCAGGTCCCATCACACAATGAACACAGTCGAGGATAGAGTTTTACCTTATAATAGCCAAATATGCTTGGTATTCAAAATTTAAATTATCTTTTATTATTACTATAAGTGAAGAAATCAGCTTCAAATATAAATGTATCAATCCTAGACGACATGAATGTCCCATACCACTATGCCGCCAATAATATACAACTAAAACCGTAAAATGTTGTATTGGAAGTTAGATTTCCATCATGATGGATACTGGTCAAAAAGATCGATTGTGTAGTGCAATACTCAACGGCTTACGTCTCATGCATCAAAAAACGTTGTAATGCACATCCGCACTATATCCAGGATATCAAGTATCTCAACGTCTTACGTCCTGTGCATGAGAAAATGTTGTATACTCTATCCATCTGGGAATCGGGGGTGTGCCCTATCCCTACCAGCTGTACAGTGACCACACCCAGTCTATCTCGGTCGACCGAATCCATCCTCATATCGAAAGTATACTGATCTAACCATCAGTTCACTATCATACTGATGTATGAGGCTCGCGAATTAATGCTACAAAAAGCTGTGCCACTTAAAGCTATGCTTTGATCATCATCCACCAAACTTTGCTTTTCAACAACAGTTTGGATCACTGCATCTCAGCATGCCACACTGTCAATCCATACCGTACCACTGATTTCTACCAATATATAACCTCTAAGCTCGTACGTCTCAAAGAAGGGTGTTAAGCAAGAGAATTAAATTTTCGCCCCCAAACATATACATATTTAGTAGAGATCAACGAATACGATATAAAAGAATACAACGTCAGACATACCATCTATTTAGAAGTCCATTCTAGGTCTGAACAAAACCGGAGGCACCTTATTCCTCGTCTGGTATGTCCAATACAGGAGAGAGGCCTTCGCATTTTCGAACAATCAAAAAATACGTCCAGACGGCTACCACTGTAGCCCCTTCAAGGTAACTACTCCAATTATGGGCATCAGTAGCAACCCATCCATTCGATGTGAAGATCGTCGATCTTGCACCGTTTTTAATCTCTTCAACTATTAGTCGTCGTATCACTTATTCAGAATGGGTTAAACCCGGCCTTTTCGAATAACTCGCGTATCTTATAATCAAGTGCTATAACAACAAATCATACGCCTCATTCCAATCCAGAGTATTCTTTTATTCAAATATCCTTTTCACAATTTAAACCAAATTAAGGTTTTCCGAACTAGTCGGGATTAGCGCACCTTATCGGAGTAATTACTTATTATATTTCCCAGTCCCAACCTATTCTTCCCATGGAGGAAAACTGGTCATACACCATATTTAACACCTCGGTGTTATCAGTAAAATTAATTACCATTTCCTGTTCAAATCTAATTAAAAATTTAATTATCGCCTAGAGTAAAACTGGTGGTACTTCATTCTCGATCATTTCCCAAATTTGATAATTTAAATTATCCATTCACATTTCAATCTAATTAAAGATTCATTAAAACTCCATTTAGTTTTAATATTCCCAAAAATCATTATTAATGATTATTTAACTTTTGGAAATCAAACATGCTGCATCGATAATCTACACCTACCACTGATTTCTGCCAATATACAACCTCTAAGCTCGTACGTCTCAAAGAAGGGTGTTAAGCAAGAGAATAAATTCTCTACCACCAAACAGATATATATTTAGAAGAGATCAACAATATAGTTCGAAATACAATGTTAGACATGTAATCCTGTCTTTAACTGGGTTAAAGAACCAATGTCATTTAAAACATAGTTCATAATAAACCCAAAATCACATTTCATTAATTGTGGAATCTTCACGGAAAACATATCAATATATATAATCTATATAAATTTCTGTATCCGACTAATAATATGTAACAACCCGGAAAATCAGAACCAATTTAAAAATTTTATTTTAGCAATTTTAATGGATTTTGAATATTTAAAATGATTTATTTTAAATAATAATGACTAAAAATTTATTTAAATCGAAGTTATAACGAATAAATTTATTTTAATTGTATAACGAGCCTGAAATGGCGTAGTAGTTTGAAAATTTGATTTCAAATTTCAAATGAATGTACATGATTCGAAATAAATCGAATTTCAGCGAAACAAGAAATATTTGAATTTGTTTGAAAATATCTTTCCAATGAAGGTGAAAAATCCAGATTTCATAACGGGGATAAAAAGTTATGTCCAGTTTAAAATTCAAAATAGTCGTTATGGAATTTAATATAATATATAACCCTTAAAAATAACGATTTTGCAAATGACCTCCGTTTTCGACGAGACCACTTTTGTTGGATCTGGAACGTCAAATTATTTCTAGATTCCAAATTCATAATTTTTGGATTTAATATGTGAGCGTGGTAAAAGAAAACGTGTTTTGTTAATTTCAGTTGAATTGGATCGACCAGAAAATGGCCATTTTTCAAACGGTCTCCAAATTCGATGAAATTAATTTTTTAGGACCGTATCGTCAAAATGTAGCTAGATTTATTTTTCGACAATTTTTGGAGTCAGTATGTGGCCCTAGTAAATTAAAATGTATGTTTAAATTCAATATACATTGATTTATATTTTAATTTAAAGAAAAACTAATCGTAACAGTCGAATTGGCTTGCGGGACCTATCCCATTGCGTTCGGAATGCGGGTAATTAGCTAGGTGCGATAGTAGTTGGGATTTATTTGGAGTTTGGAATGTTAAATTGCAAAATTTAGAAATAAAGGAATAAAATAATATTATAATTTTTTTTGGGGAAGACGGGTGTGTAGCGTGGCACTACACAGCCGGTTACACATAGATATAATTAGCTAAATAAATATCTGGTTGACAAGCCCAACCAATGGCATAAAGTTCCGCCAAGAAGGCCAAAGTAGATAGTACCAGCTTACTACAACGCAAAATTATTCATCAGATAGATCAGAGCATACCATAACTTATTAGATTACAAGCCAAAATAAAGTAAAGCAGGTAGCATAAGTGCACTGTGCCGATCAAAGCGGGATCTGGGTGCTACTTTCTTATGAACCAGGCGAATGAGGCATAGGCATAGTTAGCCTGAAACGAGCAGGCCTGGTCGATCCTGTCCAAGAGTCGAAAAGATGCAAGATGTGATGACAAATACCCAATAGAAGTTTCTTTGGTCTGCCGAAGATATGAGCGTTTCGTTCCAGCCGGATACTCCAGGCAAAGAGAGCCACTAAAGAATACAATGTAGGGTCTGGGGGGTTATGCTGCCAATATTCAAAAAATGAGTGAATCGAGGGGATAAAACCAAGAAGGAAGGAGCTGATTGCAGCCCAAACCGCATAGGAGAAATCGCATTCAAAAAAGAGGTGAGTGAGAGATTCATTATGACTGTTACAGAGGACAGAAATAGGATCGATATTGTTGTTGAAGCGATAAATACGGTCTTTGGTGTTGGTGCGGTTAAGAATGAGTAGCCATTGAAAGAAGATAACGCGGGGAGGAAGATGACAATTCCAGACACGAGCGTAAGTGAAGCACCTACCTGGATGAATAAGGAATTTATAACAGGCCGCTACAGAGAAGTTGGGGCCCAAGGCCCAAATAAATCTATCAGGATCAGGGTTAAATTGGGTTGAGTTAAGGATATGATCAATGCACAAAAGCTCATTAATCGTTTCTAGCCCAAAATAGGTGGAAGGTAAAAATCCCAATGGGCCCAGAGAATGTGCTGAAGCAACTGACAAGGGATTAAATTGGTTTAAAAATGCCAAGTTTGAAAAAAGGGAGGAGAAGGGGATCTGTTCGTTCCAAATATCCATCCAAAATAAGCAAGAGTTTCCATTATTGACTATAATGTGAAAGAGAGATTTTAATCTGGGAATGATGGATAATACTCCTTTCCAGAAAGGCGATGGATTAAAAGAAGGGCTGAAGTGAAGGATGAAGAAGGGGTTAGCTTGATACAGTCTGTGAAGTTTCCAGTCTTTCCAAATAAATTGTCCTGGGGTAAGGCAGCGCCAAAGCCATTTAGCCAGAAGCGCCATGTTGAAGATAAAGAGGTTGTGAATTCCAAGTCCCCCATGGTTCAACGGAAGGCAAACAGTTTGCCAATTGATTAGTTTTTTCAATTTACCCCCATTCTAGAGGAAAGAGCTTCGAATTGAATCAATTTTGTTGATTACCCAAACTGGGATTTCTAGGAAACCCTAAGCCCCATTTTTCTTCCCCTTTAGGTAGAAATCAAAGGCGATAATAATCCTTAATTCAACCCTTAATTTCTTCCATCCTATTTCGAATTAATTCATGGTTATAAAATGAATTTTGGAGCGATTTTCGAGCACTTCATTTCTATACGGATATGTGTAATGACCCGGATTTTGGGGACTTTGGTTATCGACATAAACATGATGACGACTAACCAAACATCGAAAAATCCCAGTAATTAATGAAAGAAATTAGAGGGTGAGGAAAGATAAGATAGAAACTTAGAATAGAAGAAGAAGAAGAACACAACATCAGAGTAACACGAACCTCACAGCGGAACGAATAACATATAATAGATAACATATCTTTGAAATAAAATGATTGTACTTGAATATACATATCATCATCAAGTACAACACTTACAACACAGCGGAAATAAACTATAGCTATATGATCCTGAAGCCTCCTACTCCAGCTCTTCAAGTATCTGTAAATTCCTGACTACTTGACTGCCCGTACAAAATTGGCCACCCAAGAGTTTAGGGAAAACAAAACAAAATAAACTCCGGGTCAGTCATGGGACTGGTATGAGTAAAACAGTTAAAACAGTTCGAACAGGTAAACGATATCTCATAAGACCACGCCGTATAACGGAACGGGTTTTTCCCTTATGAGAATCCAAAATACCTTTATATCAAAAACCTTTTGATATTATAATAATGTCTATCAACCACAATTATATTAATCGTCTAGCAGAAACGCTTTCATCTCACGTTCTACATATATGGTATACAATCAAAACCGCAAGCATGTATTGGGTAATGGATTTCCAACTATGACAAGGTATGGAACCACCTTTCGCTAGTGTACCTCTAGAAAGGAATACACTGGGTTCAACAAGAACATCTTGCAACCCGGCCACACATGACCGACCACTCATTTCGCTTGAATGTATCAAATATATATCACCAACGGTCAGGATCAGCAACCGTTTCCCGAATGGGACAGTATCAATAATAGATTTTTAGAAGTAAATGAAACTCTAGATCAGGTGATTATACACCCTAATAGGTGCGACCTACATAGCCATGCTGCCTGCCCGATTTTTGTCATTTACCGGATGTGAGGCTAGAAGCTACGCTTTATCATCACATCAAATTCACTTCGAATGCCACATTGTCAGATCCATCGAAAATCACTAATTGACGTCTACAACAGTACATTACGTGTTAGCTAAAGAAGTTTCCTTCTCCGCTTCCACTCTTGGTACGGTTGAAGAAATCAATGTACGTGACCTTTCTGGAAATACTCTGTCATACATTCATCCATAGAAGTCATCCAGGAACAGGATGAACCGAAGGTACTATTAAGTTTATCCATCTTAGGCACTGTTATCTAAGATTTATACAACAGCCCTTGCACTTTACTCCGTCTTCAATTATCTTTGGCATATATGATTCGCAACGCTTATGCCAATACAGAGTGGTCCTTTGGATAATAATCCAACCGGTCTCTCCATATTAACAACGTTAAAATGGTCAAAAAACTTCGATAGTCGGTGAGTTAACTATCAAAGAAAACACGTGTGCAAACAACGATATTATTCCCAAATGGTAATTTCTATCAATCAATCATTAATCATATATATATATATATTCATATTTCCTATTTCAATATTTGATTACGTTTCTGATTCTATTTGGAAAACATTTCCAAATCTTCTTTGCTTGGATTTAAACAGATGTTTAAATCAACATCGCGACGACAACTCAAACCACTATACTTATTTACTAAATTCACTTAACCACTTTCACTCTCGAACCTTAACCATTTCTAAATTAAAAACGAAGTCAATCAAGTTGGGGTATAACTACCTCTCAGACCTTAACTGAACGACATTTAAAATCTCGAAATAGGGTAAGTTCATCTTTTAACCCTTTAATACTTTCTTACGAACCCTCGGATTCTATTTACGAGTCCAACTCCTTTACAGAATCATTTGATTATAACAGTGGTGTTAAAATCTCCTGCTTCTGAAATATAATAACTTTAATCTAACTCTTATTTCCTAACTCGAATAAATAACGAACAACTAATTTATCAAATCCTATTTGGTTAACTCTTATTCTATAACTCCTATTCGAATAACTCCAATCTAATAACTCTTATTCGATTAACTTTAATTCTATTTAATTCTTACTGGATTAACTTTTATTCGGATACTTACATACGAATAACTTATATTCGATTTGCTTACTTTCGAATACTTATATTCGATAATCTCTTTCTTCGAATAAATCTTATTCGATTTAACTCCTGTCGAATAACTAGATTCGATCAACTCACTTCGAATATTTCTAGTTCGATTATCTCACTTCGAATATCTCTGATTCGATTATCTCACTTCGAATATCTACTATTCGATTATCTCACTTCGAATATTTCTGATTCGATTCACTTCTTCGAATAACTAAATTTTATTAACTCATTTCAACTCTATTCGAATAACTAAATTCGATTTACTCCATTTGAATAACTCTAGTTCGATTTAACTCTATTCAATAACTCTAGTTCGATTTAACTCTACTTATTTAACTTAACTTAAATCACTCAACTCGATTCACTCCCATCGATTAACTTAACTTTATTCACTTAACTCGATTACTTAACTGGTTAACTCTAACTGGTTAACTCTAACTCTAATAGATTAACTCTAATCGTTTAATCCTAACCCGATTAATTCCAATCGATTAATTCTTTTATATAATCCGTTAAGTATCAAACACTTAAATCTTATTTAAAATTCCCTTTTATCTTTATTTATTTACCAAATAAATATGTCCTTTTATAATTCTATTTGTAAATGTTTTACAAATATTTCTTCTTTCTATTTGTTTTACAAATCTTCCCTTTTCATTTGTTTTACAAATCTCCCCTTTTCATTTGTTTTACAAATCTTCCCTTTTCATTTGTTTTACCAAACAATTTCCTTTTATATTTGTTTTACCAAACAATTTCCTTTTTATATTTGTTTTACCAAACAATTTCCTTTTCATATTTGTTTTACAAATATCTTCCTTTATAAAACTCTATTTGTTTTACAAATAATCCCTTTTGATTATCTTATTTATTTACTAACAAATAACTCATTTAATATATAGCCTATTTATTTAACAAATAAATATCTCATTTATAAAATCTTATGATTTTATAAATATCTCCTTTTATAAATATTCCATTTATAAAGATCTCCCTTTATTTATGATTCCACTTTAAAATATTTCCTATTTATAAATATTCCATTTATAAATAAATTCCCTTTTTAAAATCTTCTTTGATTTCATAAATCTTTTTCTCTTTTATAAAATCCCTTTGATTTTATAAATATTTTATTTTCAAATATCACTTTGAAAATTCCCTTATCAACATTCCGGTATGTTATGGTATTTAACATACCATATAACAATGATCAGTATCATTTACACATATAAAATCATCAACAGATTTCACATCACATCGTATAACACAATATATAAAACAAAACAGTATTTATATATTGAGGAACCCAGTTGGGTCCCTCCAACCTGTTTTCCTGCATCACAGATGTTAGACAATACGAGTATAACATATTCTGATAACAGGATCAATATTCGATTAACGATTTATATGTATATCGTTATCTATTATTTCAATCAATACATAAGCAACTCAACCAAACAGTTAACACACAGCAATCAGTCATCATTTATCAGTTCTAAATATACGTTATAAAAATAGAACTGTTCAAAGTTGGTGAGTTTTACTCACATTGGCAGTTCGTCGTTAAAGAACGATAAACTGTTGTTTGATTTGAATCAAACAGTTTATTTCGCCATAAATTCATACGAGCCCCAATCCACTTCCTGTCAGCTTCATTGTGAAGCTCTCGTCCATACGGTCCCAACGCAACTTACGGTTCGTGATTCTGAATTCATATGAATAAGTTATTGAATTAACAAGTTCACACAAATTTTAAATTAAATTAAAACTTAACCGAATTAAACTTTTGGGCCTCACCCCTCTTGCAATCGGCCCATACCCTTAACTTGGCCCGCTACCATTTCTACCCGTCTTCCCCGATAAATCAACGCAACTCCAGTAACCCAATTCGACAGCCATCACCGAATACAACTCTACCTCGATCTCCCTCCATATTCAACAGAATCACCAACCATCACCACCATTGTTCTCCTGTAATGGCGCGTTTTGTTAGCTGTCGAATAATTAATTTATTTAATTTTTTATATATCGATTTGGCGATATCGATAACTTAAAGTACAACGTTCGAACGTATAATTATAATATAATTAAAATAGAGCTTGAAATATCGCTGCAGTTCGCTATTTGGCGATTCGAACTTCAACTGAATGTACAGAGTTCGTTTTAAATCGGATTTCTGTGAAACAAGAAACGTGTGGAGCTGGTGGAGTATATCTTTCTAGTGGAAGAGAAAAATTGGGATTTCGTCGGATAGATTTTGATTTATGTCCAAATCAAATATTAAAATAGTCGCTATAGAATCGTTTATCGACCGTAATGGTTTATTCGATATAACTAGAGATTGGGTTTGAATTAAACGAGGTTCTTTTGGGAAATAGTGATAATTTAATTTTTAGAATTTTTCTGTAATTTTTAATTAATTTAATAAGCAACTTTTTATTTGGAGTATTTGGCACCCTGTATCGACATTTCGGGGTTTCACAATATGAGTCCATCTACCGGTATTATTATATTTTTGGGATCGTGGCACCGAGCTCGATAAAACGGTGTTATTACTTCTGTCTAGAGCAGATCATTTGGGGATGGAATTGTATATACATACGGTATCCTAACTCTTAAAATCAAAACAAAACAATATCCTAAGTCATTTTGTGACCAAAGGAAGGCCACGTCCCCTTCTCCTTTCAGCACCACACAAGTCCTTTGTCCCTCAAAAAGAAAATCGTGTAGAAACCAAAGCCACTCAACCACTATATATTAACTAACCCTATATATAACAGCCAAAATCCATTATAACCTAATTCCCATCTGCAAATCGAAATCAGGCCGCCACTTCTTTCTCTTCCTCTTCAAAGAACGTGAGAAAACAAAAATCCACAAGAAATACAAATCAAATTCCATAAATTATTTCATGTATATAGTGAGAATCCTTGAAGGACCCTCTTCATTCCGATGTATTTTCTTGTGGGCTCGATCATACGAGCAGCGAACTAGGGCTGGCACCCGGAGCCAACATCGACGTCGCTAGGGAGTATAACATGAAGGAGAAACAAAGGCGGAAGGGAGGGCGACCTGAGGACGGTGGAGAGGTCGGACTCGACGGTCCCTGGCGATGGTGGTTGCAGCTCAAAGTTCTTCAGTTCGGGATGGTTTACAGATGACCTGGGGTTCGATTTTTGGCGTCCTGATGTTGTTCTGATGACGGTTTGGCAGGATGCGACTGACCTTGGATTGAGCTCGTTTTCGACGGCACAACTATGTTCCGGTTCGCAGTCGTTTTAGGCGGAGTAGGGTGAGGCTCTGGTCGACGCAGTGATTAGAGGGGCGTGAGGCGCTGTTACAAGCCACTGGGATGAGTGTTGGGAGTACTGTGAATAGCGTGAGTAGGATGGAGGTAGGGGTGTTGTCGGGGAGTTGAATGGCGGTGCTAATGTCAGTTCTCGTCGTTGTTAAGGGAGTACGGATGGAGGAGGTTCATAACTTAGGCCATGGGGTGTTCCTGTCGAAGGTTGATGGTGTGAGCATTGAAGTGCTTTCGAAGGGGATGCTGAGATGAAGTCTGGTGATGGTTTTATTGGGAGAGGAATGGCAAAGCAAAACAAAATAGAGTGCGGGATGGTTCTATCAATGTGATGCATGAAATCCGGGCGGAGAAGCAAAGTCCAGAAGCTTGCGTAATAGTGAAAAGAGGAGAAACAAAGGAGATGGAGACCTGAAAGGGTGCGGAAATGGCAAGATGGGAAGATGCAGTTCTGATTTGATAAATGGTGATGACGTGAAAGAAAAGTTGAAGGAGTGTGGGGGGGGGGATTGTATGCGGTTATGGCAAAATAGTAAGGAGCGTATGTGTTGGAGTGGAGATCGGGGAAGAAAGGGGTGGTTCTGGGCTTCAATGAGAATGGGTGATGGGCCTGGTGGGCCATAATAAAAGGTGAAGCCCCAAATAAATAAATAGTGTTCAAGTTTAATTAAATTAAATAACTGTATAATTTGTAAATTAAATATCTCGACCATACAGTATCAGAATTTCGAACGGTCAAATCCGTTGGGATCGAATCGACGGACACTACAACATGGAACTGACTGGAAGTCCATCGGAGCTCGTTACAATTTATAGCAAAATAAATTGTCCGTATGAATCAAGCGATGGTTATCGTTATTAACGATGATCGTCCAATGTGAGTAAATCTCACAAACTCTAAACAGTTTTATTTTCACGTTGTATTCTTAGAACTGTTAACTATTGTCTGTTTGACTGAGTGTTGACTGTTTGATTGAACTGCTAGTCAGTTAGTGGAATATATATATATATATATATATATAAATATAAACCGATAAATATTTATGTGCTGATTCTGCTTATCAGAATATTATACCAGTGTTGTCTAACATCTGTGGTGCAGGGAAACAGGTTGGAGGAATCCAACTGGATTCCTCAACAGTTATTTTTACTGTAATTTATGTATTGTGATATATAAATGTGATATATATAATCTATTGTGATTATGTGTGGTTGGACGATATTCATCGTTGTTAGATGATGTGTTAAAAACCATAAGAAATACTAGGATATAGAAAAGAGATTTTCAAACTATAATTTGAAAATAATTTATTTATATAAAATCGATGGATTTTATATTATAAAGAAAAGGGGATTTTGAGTATAAAGGAAAATATTGGTTAATCAAGTATAAAGGAGAACTATTTGTTAATCGAGTATAAAGGATTAAACAAAGTAATTGGTTAGGTTGACCAAAGCAAGTTAGTCGAGTTAAACAAAGTAATTGGTTAGGTTAACCAAAGCGAGTTAGTCGAGTTAATCAAAGTAATTGGTTAAGTTAACCAAAGTAAATTAGTTAAGTTAAACTAAGCGGTGAATCAAAGTGAATTTGTTAAGTTAAACTAAATGATTAATCGATGTGAATTAGTTAAGTTAAACTAAAGGATTAATCGATGTGAATTAGTTAAGTTAAACTAAGTGGTTAATCGAAGTGAATTAGTTAAGTTAACTAAGTGGTTAATCGAAGTAAATTAGTTGATTTAAACTAAGTGAATCGGCTAGAGTTAATCAACGTGAATTAGCTAAGTTAAACTAAGTGGATTAGTTCAGTTAATCGAGACGAGTTAACCAGTTAGGTTAAACCAGTTAGAGTTAACCAGTTAGAGTTGACCAGTTAGAGTTGACCAGTTAGAGTTGACCAGTTAGAGTTGACCAGTTAGAATTGACCAGTTAGGGTTGATCAGTTAGAGGTGACCAGTTAGAGTTAACCAGTTAGAGTTGACCAGTTAGAGTTGACCAGTTAAAGTTGACCAGTTAGAGTTATCCAAGTGGAGTTAATCGAGTAGCGTTGTCGAATATCACTTATTCGAAGAAGAGTTATCGAATATAGTCTATTCGAGTGGAGAAATCAAATGTTATTCATTTGAGAAGAGTTATCGAATATAGTTTATTCGAGTGGAGAAATCAAATGTTATTCATTTGAGAAGAGTTATCGAATATTATTTATACGAAGAGGAGTTATCGAATATTGGTTATTCGGAGTTAGTTAATCCAAAGGAATTATTCGAAGTTAGTTAATCCGAAGGAGTTAGTCGAAGAGTTAATCCTAAAGAGTTATTCGGAGTTAGTTAATCCAAAGGAGTTAATCGAAGAGTTAATCCGAAGGAGTTAGTCGAAGAGTTAATCCAAAGGGGTTATTCGAAGTTAGTTAATCCAAAGGAGTTATTCGGAGTTAGTTAATCCAAAGGAGTTATTCGAAGTTAGTTAATCCGAAGGAGTTAGTCGAAGAGTTAATCCAAAGGAGTCATTCGGAGTTAGTTAATCCAAAGGAGTTATTCGGAGTTAGTTAAAGCAAATAGAGTCAACCCAATAGGGTCAGCCCAATAGAGTTAAGTGAAAAGAGATAATCAAATATAGTTATTCAAAAGAAGGTGTTAATCGAATATAGTTATTCGAGTAAAGTTAAAAGAGTTAATCGAATTTAGTTAGTTGAAATGAGTTATTCGAATTAGTTATTCGAAGGAGTTAATCAATTAAGTTATTCGAATGAGTTATTCGAAGGTGTAAATCAAATTAAGTTAATCGATTAGAGTTGAGTTAATCGATTTGGGTTAAGTTAAGTTATCGAGTTAAGTAATTGAGTTAAGAAATCGAGTTGAGATAATCGAGTTAAGAAAATCAAGTTGAGTTAATCGAATAAGTTATTCGATAAGAGTAAATCCATTTAAGTTAATCGGATGTTAGTTATTCGATAAGAATTGACACATTTAAGAAAATCGAATATTTGTTATTCGATAAGAGTTAATGAAATAGAGCCAACCAAGAAGAGTTATTCGAATATTAGTTATTCAATAGGAGTTAATCGAAATAGAGTTTATCGAATATAAGTTATTAAAAAGGGAGAGTTAATCGAATAGAGATTACCCGAAAGAGAGTTATACGTCGAATTCGATTATAGCGAATTCGGGAAAGTACTATTTACTTTCCAGGGTTTAAATCAAGATTTAGTTATTGATTTAGAAATTAGGTGTCTGTTAAATTATTCGAGTTAGGAAATAAATTTATAATTTAGGTTAGATATTTTAGGGGTAGGAATTATAACGATATAGTTATAATCAAACATTGTCATATAAGAAGTGGATTCGTAACCTGAATCCGAGAATTTGCGTAAACAGATGATTGTAAAAAGTGAGTGATGAGCTTCATCTATTTCACAGTAAAGGACGTTGTTCAATTAAGGTCTGCGAGGTAATTATACCCCAACTTGATTGACTTCAGAATTGACAAAGGGATAGTTGTGGTTCGATCTAAAAGGTTGATTAGCAATAAAGTTAAGGAATAAGCGATAAATGGATTAAGCGAAACGATGTTTTATAAAACGTTCATTGGAAATCCGTAAATGAGTTTTGGAAACGTTTTCCAAATATAGTCAGATATGTTTTCTAAACATAGAAAATGAAATGTTTTCACGATAAGAATTTAAGAAATAGAGTTAAGCAAATTCAGAAAACTGACTGGAGAGGGTAAGTTGAACGGTTTTCTAAGTGACGATCTGATGTTGGTTTCGACCTTCCGGATTGATACTTAGAGAATTGTTCTCATACTAGTTACAGTTAGGGACTGATAGTTGCGAAATAATAGTGATGTGAAAATAAGCTATGGAAATGTTTTCCAATGATTAATAACATATATTTTCTAAATATATGAAATAAGGAAATATGAACATATGATGATTGATCGATTGAATTCCCATTTGGAAATAAGATCGTTGTTTGTACACCGACATGTTTTCATTTGATAGTTAGATCACAGACTATCAAAGTTTTTACCATTTTAACGTTGTTAATATGGAGAGACCGGTTGGATTATTATCCAAAGAACCACTCTGTATCGGCATATGCGTTGCGAGCAATATATGTCAAAGATAAATTGAAGACGGAGTAAAGTGCAAGGGCTGTTGTGTAAGTCTTAGATAACAGTGACTAAGATGGATATACTGAATAGTGCCTTCGGTTTGTCCAGTCCCAGGACAAGGTATATGGAAGAAGGTCTGACAGAGTATATCCAATGGATCGCGTAAGTTGATCTGTTCAAACGTATTCACGTTTGGTGGCGGAGGAATTCGTTTCTCTTAGCTATATACCCGTGTTATTTTTGGATAAGTCAATTTGTGATTTGGCGGGTATGACGATGTGGCATTCAAAGTGAATGGTGATCAGATGTTCTGAAGATAGACGTAGCTTCTAGCCTCACACCGGGAAGTAACAAAAGTTGGGCTAGGCAGCATGGCTAGTTGGGTCATCCCCAAGCAGGGTGTATTGTCACCGATCTAGGGAATATTCATATTTATACTTCTTTTTGATTCTGTATCTTCGGATGACGGTTTGATGGCCTATAACCGTGGTGGCAATATATTCGCGACACTTAAGCTAAATGAGTGAGCGGTCATGTGTGGCCGGGTTGCAAGACGTTCTTGTTGAACCTGAGTGTATCACCTCTAGAGTACACTATTCAGAAGGTGCTCCCATACCTTGTCTGTTGGAATCCATTCTCCAATAAGCGCCCTGCGATTTATGATTTTATGCTATGTATGTAGAACGTGAGATGCAAGCGTTTCTGCTAGATTGATACCTATTTGTACTTAGACATTATTATAATATCACAATGATATTGCTTGTCAAAGTTGTTCAGATACTCATAAGGGAAAAACCCGTTCCATATTCACGGTGTGGTCTTATGAGATATCCTATACCTGTTTTAAACTATTTTACTCATACCAGTCCCATGACTGACCCGGAGTTTACTTTGTTGTTTTCCCTAAACTCTTGGGTGCCTAAATTTGTATGGGCAGTCAAGTAGTCGGGATTTACAGATATACTTGGAGAGCTTGGAGCAGGAGACTGCAAGATTTTATAGCTATAGTTATTTCCGCTGTATTGTAAGTGTTGTACTCTGATAAGTGCTATTGTATATATATAACTGTTTACTTCAAAAGTTATGTTATATATTATATGTTATTTATTCCGTTGTGAGATTCGTGTTACTCTGATGATTCTGATGTTCTTCTTCTTCTATTCTATTAGTTCTATCTTTTCTTTCTCACCTTCTAAATTCTTCCACTAACGTCGCGGAATTTCCGACTCTCGAGGAGTCGGAAATTTCCAGCCGTTACAGTTGGTATCAGAGCTTAAGTTAAGTGATTACCTTGGCTCTGTGGCATAACTCGATAGAGATGGGATTAGTAATATCCTAGATTGAGTTTGAGTGTATATATATGAGCGCGTAATTGTTATTCAATATAAAATGATCTTATATTGTGGAGACTCATTGTTTGAGTGGCTTATGAATTCTGGTCGATCAGTTTGATCCACTGTATCGATAAGGGTTACTAAACACTCGAATACGATGAACCGACATGGTATGTTTTGAAAGTGGGTAAATGAAATAATTTTTCCCAAAATATATTTGTTTATAGAAGAGATATATATCTTGAAATTATTATAGTATATTGATTGTGTTGGTTGTTATTATAATCGAATAAGATTATAAAAGGGTGAAATGGTTATAAATGACCAATCAGAATTCATATGAATGTAATATATGAAATAGCTTGAATTAAATATGAATTTAAATCAGAATTTGGAATTTAAAATAAGGAAATTTTAAGTTCCTGGGAGATTTTGAAAATGTTTTTCAAATTGAAAATGATATAGTATTGAACTCACTTCGATAGCTGGAAAATAGATTCTGATGATGAATCTAGACATCATCAGTGTTCATTTTCGAGTTCTAAGTGACGGATTACTACCAATGGTTTTGTTTTTGAATTGTTTTGAGAAAACAAGTTGTTAGAAATTCAAAGGTTTTGAATTGGCAATATGATTTCAAATTGATTTGAAAGAAACCCAGGAACGTAAGTTCTGGAATTAAAATTTAACTAATGAAGTTAAATAAAATGAGATGGTAAAAATAAATTGAAATTTAACTTGAACTGAGTTAAATAAAATTGAATTGGATTAGAGATAATCTAGAATGGAACCAAATTGATAAGTCAATAATTTGGAATTTGATATTAGAGGTCGAATGAAATTCGATTTGGATTTGAGGATATGAACTGATTGGAGATCAATTAGAATGGATAACATTGGTATATGTTGAAGTGGTAGAAGATGAAAGGGATAGAGTTAAATTCCCGACAAAAAGGTACAAGTTTATATCATATATGAGTTTGGATTTTATAAGCCGAATTGGCAAGCCGCTTCGCTATTTTGATTTCCTTTTGGGTTGGAGAAGGCCTAGAGAGACGAGGGGTGGTTTGTCATATTGACCAATACAAAGGAGGTTATGGCGAAATTTTTCGAAAATTCCAGGCGTTAGAACATTCTCATGATTTATGGAAATTCAGTTAGCCAGAATGAATTAATAAATTAATTAAAATTAAATGTGTCCAGTCGAAACGGAAATTTAGAGGTAAACAAAGAAGATTTTTAAATCTAGTTAGTAGAGTTAGTAGCATTTTTCTAACTTAGCAATTTCGAGGACGAAATTATTTTAAGGGGGGAAGTCTGTAATGGCGCGTTTTGTTAGCTATCGAATAATTTATTTATTTAATTTTTTATATATCGATTTGGCGATATCGATAACTTAAAGTACAACGTTCGAACGTATAATTATAATATAATTAAAATAGAGCTTGAAATAGCGCTGCAGTTCGCTATTTGGCGATTCGAACTTCAACTGAATGTACAGAGTTCGTTTTAAATCGGATTTCTATGAAACAAGAAACGTGTGGAGCTGGTGGAGTATATCTTTCTAGTGGAAGAGAAAAATTGGGATTTCGTCGGATAGATTTTGATTTATGTCCAAATCAAATATTAAAATAGTCGCTATAGAATCGTTTATCGACCGTAAAGGTTTATTCGATATAACTAGAGATTGGGTTTGAATTTAGACGAGGTTCTTTTGGGAAATAGTGATAATTTAATTTTTAGAATTTTTCTGTAATTTTTAATTAATTTAATAAGCAACTTTTTATTTGGAGTATTTGGCACCCTGTATCGACATTTCGGGGTTTCACAATATGAGTCCATCTACCGGTATTATTATATTTTTGGGATCATGGCACCGAGCTCGATAAAACGGTGTTATTACTTCTGTCTAGAGCAGATCATTTGGGGATGGAATTGTATATACATACGGTATCCTAACTCTTAAAATCAAAACAAAACAATATCCTAAGTCATTTTGTGACCAAAGGAAGGCCACGTCTCCTTCTCCTTTCAGCACCACACAAGTCCTTTGTCCCTCAAAAAGAAAATCGTGTAGAAACCAAAGCCACTCAACCACTATATATTAACTAACCCTATATATATCAGCCAAAATCCATTATAACCTAATTCCCATCTGCAAATCGAAATCAGGCCGCCACTTCTTTCTCTTCCTCTTCAAAGAACGTGAGAAAACAAAAATCCACAAGAAATACCAATCAAATTCCATAAATCATTTCATGTATATAGTGAGAATCCTTGAAGGACCCTCTTCATTCCGATGTATTTTCTTGTGGGCTCGATCATACGAGCAGCGAACTAGGGCTGGCACCCGGAGCCAACATCGACGTCGCCAGGGGGTATAACATGAAGGAGAAACAAAGGCGGAAGGGAGGGCGACCTGAGGACGGTGGAGAGGTCGGACTCGACGGTCCCTGGCGATGGTGGTTGCAGCTCAAAGTTCTTCAGTTCGGGATGGTTTACAGATGACCTGGGGTTCGATTTTTGGCGTCTTGATGTTGTTCTGATGACGGTTTGGCAGGATGCGCCTGACCTTGGATTGAGCTCGTTTTCGACGGCACAAATATGTTCCGGTTCGCAGTCGTTTTAGGCGGAGTAGGGTGAGGCTCTGGTCGACGCAGTGATTAGAGGGGCGTGAGGCGCTGTTACAAGCCACTGGGATGAGTGTTGGGAGTACTGTGAATAGCGTGAGTAGAATGGAGGTAGGGGTGTTGTCGGGGAGTTGAATGGCGGTGCTAATGTCAGTTCTCGTCGTTGTTAAGGGAGTACGGATGGAGGAGGTTCATAACTTAGGCCATGGGGTGTTCCTGTCGAAGGTTGATGGTGTGAGCATTGAAGTGCTTTCGAAGGGGATGCTGAGATGAAGTCTGGTGATGGTTTTATTGGGAGAGGAATGGCAAAGCAAAACAAAATAGAGTGCGGGATGGTTCTATCAATGTGATGCATGAAATCCGGGCGGAGAAGCAAAGTCCAGAAGCTTGCGTAATAGTGAAAAGAGGAGAAACAAAGGAGATGGAGACCTGAAAGGGTGCGGAAATGGCAAGATGGGAAGATGCAGTTCTGATTTGATAAATGGTGATGACGTGAAAGAAAAGTTGAAGGAGTGTGGGGGGGATTGTATGTGGTTATGGCAAAATAGTAAGGAGCGTATGTGTTGGAGTGGAGATCGGGGAAGAAAGGGGTGGTTCTGGGCTTCAATGAGAATGGGTGATGGGCCTGGTGGGCCATAACAAAAGGTGAAGCCCCAAATAAATAAATAGTGTTCAAGTTTAATTAAATTAAATAACTGTATAATTTGTAAATTAAATATCTCGACCATACAGTATCAGAATTTCGAACGGTCAAATCCGTTGGGATCGAATCGACGGACACTACAACATGGAACTGACTGGAAGTCCATCGGAGCTCGTTACAATTTATAGCAAAATAAATTGTCCGTATGAATCAAGCGATGGTTATCGTTATTAACGATGATCGTCCAATGTGAGTAAATCTCACAAACTCTAAACACTTTTATTTTCACGTTGTATTCTTAGAACTGTTAACTATTGTCTGTTTGACTGAGTGTTGACTGTTTGATTGAACTGCTAGTCAGTTAGTGGAATATATATATATATATATATATAAATATAAACCGATAAATATTTATGTGCTGATTCTGCTTATCAGAATATTATACCAGTGTTGTCTAACATCTGTGGTGCAGGGAAACAGGTTGGAGGAATCCAACTGGATTCCTCAACAGTTATTTTTACTGTAATTTATGTATTGTGATATATAAATGTGATATATATAATCTATTGTGATTATGTGTGGTTGGACGATATTCATCGTTGTTAGATGATGTGCTAAAAACCATAAGAAATACCAGGATATAGAAAAGAGATTTTCAAACTATAATTTGAAAATAATTTATTTATATAAAATCGATGGATTTTATATTATAAAGAAAAGGGGATTTTGAGTGTAAAGGAAAATATTGGTTAATCAAGTATAAAGGAGAACTATTTGTTAATCGAGTATAAAGGATTAAATAAAGTAATTGGTTAGGTTGACCAAAGCAAGTTAGTCGAGTTAGACAAAGTAATTGGTTAGGTTAACCAAAGCGAGTTAGTCGAGTTAATCATAGTAATTGGTTAAGTTAACCAAAGTAAATTAGTTAAGTTAAACTAAGCGGTGAATCAAAGTGAATTTGTTAAGTTAAACTAAATGATTAATCGATGTGAATTAGTTAAGTTAAACTAAAGGATTAATCGATGTGAATTAGTTAAGTTAAACTAAGTGGTTAATCGAAGTGAATTAGTTAAGTTAACTAAGTGGTTAATCGAAGTAAATTAGTTGATTTAAACTAAGTGAATCGGCTAGAGTTAATCAACGTGAATTAGCTAAGTTAAACTAAGTGGATTAGTTCAGTTAATCGAGACGAGTTAACCAGTTAGGTTAAACCAGTTAGAGTTAACCAGTTAGAGTTGACCAGTTAGAGTTGACCAATTAGAGTTGACCAGTTAGAGTTGACCAGTTAGAATTGACCAGTTAGGGTTGATCAGTTAGAGGTGACCAGTTAGAGTTAACCAGTTAGAGTTGACCAGTTAGAGTTGACCAGTTAAAGTTGACCAGTTAGAGTTATCCAAGTGGAGTTAATCGAGTAGCGTTGTCGAATATCACTTATTCGAAGAAGTGTTATCGAATATAGTCTATTCGAGTGGAGAAATCAAATGTTATTCATTTGAGAAGAGTTATCGAATATAGTTTATTCGAGTGGAGAAATCAAATGTTATTCATTTGAGAAGAGTTATCAAATATTATTTATACGAAGAGGAGTTATCGAATATTGGTTATTCGGAGTTAGTTAATCCAAAGGAATTATTCGAAGTTAGTTAATCCGAAGGAGTTAGTCGAAGAGTTAATTCTAAAGAGTTATTCGGAGTTAGTTAATCCAAAGGAGTTAATCGAAGAGTTAATCCGAAGGAGTTAGTCGAAGAGTTAATCCAAAGGGGTTATTCGAAGTTAGTTAATCCAAAGGAGTTATTCGGAGTTAGTTAATCCAAAGGAGTTATTCGAAGTTAGTTAATCCGAAGGAGTTAGTCGAAGAGTTAATCCAAAGGAGTCATTCGGAGTTAGTTAATCCAAAGGAGTTATTCGGAGTTAGTTAAAGCAAATAGAGTCAACCCAATAGGGTCAGCCCAATAGAGTTAAGTGAAAAGAGATAATCGAATATAGTTATTCAAAAGAAGGTGTTAATCGAATATAGTTATTCGAGTAAAGTTAAAAGAGTTAATCGAATTTAGTTAGTTGAAATGAGTTATTCGAATTAGTTATTCGAAGGAGTTAATCAATTAAGTTATTCGAATGAGTTATTCGAAGGAGTAAATCAAATTAAGTTAATCGATTAGAGTTGAGTTAATCGATTTGGGTTAAGTTAAGTTATCGAGTTAAGTAACTGAGTTAAGAAATCGAGTTGAGATAATCGAGTTAAGAAAATCAAGTTGAGTTAATCGAATAAGTTATTCGATAAGAGTAAATCCATTTAAGTTAATCGGATGTTAGTTATTCGATAAGAATTGACACATTTAAGAAAATCGAATATTTGTTATTCGATAAGAGTTAATGAAATAGAGCCAACCAAGAAGAGTTATTCGAATATTAGTTATTCGATAGGAGTTAATCGAAATAGAGTTTATCGAATATAAGTTATTAAAAAGGGAGAGTTAATCGAATAGAGATTACCCGAAAGAGAGTTATACGTCGAATTCGATTATAGCGAATTCGGGAAAGTACTATTTACTTTCCAGGGTTTAAATCAAGATTTAGTTATTGATTTAGAAATTAGGTGTCTGTTAAATTATTCGAGTTAGGAAATAAATTTATAATTTAGGTTAGATATTTTAGGGGTAGGAATTATAACGTTATAGTTATAATCAAACACTGTCATATAAGAAGTGGATTCGTAACCTGAATCCGAGAATTTGCGTAAACAGATGATTGTAAAAGGTGAGTGATGAGCTTCATCTATTTCACAGTAAAGGACGTTGTTCAATTAAGGTCTGCGAGGTAATTATACCCCAACTTGATTGACTTCAGAATTGACAAAGGGATAGTTGTGGTTCGATCTAAAAGGTTGATTAGGAATAAAGTTAAGGAATAAGCGATAAATGGATTAAGCGAAACGATGTTTTATACAACTCTCATTGGAAATCCGTAAATGAGTTTTGGAAACGTTTTCCAAATATAGTCAGATATGTTTTCTAAACATAGAAAATGAAATGTTTTCACGATAAGAATTTAAGAAATAGAGTTAAGCAAATTCAGAAAACTGACTGGAGAGGGTAAGTTGAACGGTTTTCTAAGTGACGATCTGATGTTGGTTTCGACCTTCTGGATTGATACTTAGAGAATTGTTATCATACTAGTTACAGTTAGGGACTGATAGTTGCGAAATAATAGTGATGTGAAAATAAGCTATGGAAATGTTTTCCAATGATTAATAACATATATTTTCTAAATATATGAAATAAGGAAATATGAACATATGATGATTGATCGATCGAATTCCCATTTGGAAATAAGATCGTTGTTTGTACACCGACATGTTTTCATTTGATAGTTAGATCACAGACTATCAAAGTTTTTACCATTTTAACGTTGTTAATATGGAGAGACCGGTTGGATTATTATCCAAAGAACCACTCTGTATCGGCATAAGCGTTGCGAGCAATATATGTCAAAGATAAATTGAAGACGGAGTAAAGTGCAAGGGCTGTTGTGTAAGTCTTAGATAACAGTGACTAAGATGGATATACTGAATAGTGCCTTCGGTTTGTCCAGTCCCAGGACAAGGTATATGGAAGAAGGTCTGACAGAGTATATCCAATGGATCGCGTAAGTTGATCTGTTCAAACGTATTCACGTTTGGTGGCGGAGGAATTCGTTTCTCTTTGCTATATACCCGTGTTATTTTTGGATAAGTCAATTTGTGATTTGGCGGGTATGACGATGTGGCATTCAAAGTGAATGGTGATCAGATGTTCTGAAGATAGACGTAGCTTCTAGCCTCACACCGGGAAGTAACAAAAGTTGGGCTAGGCAGCATGGCTAGTTGGGTCATCCCCAAGCAGGGTGTATTGTCACCGATCTAGGGAATATTCATATTTATACTTCTTTTTGATTCTGTATCTTCGGATGACGGTTTGATGGCCTATAACCGTGGTGGCAATATATTCGCGACACTCAAGCTAAATGAGTGAGCGGTCATGTGTGGCCGGGTTGCAAGACGTTCTTGTTGAACCTGAGTGTATCACCTCTAGAGTACACTATTCAGAAGGTGCTCCCATACCTTGTCTGTTGGAATCCATTCTCCAATAAGCGCCCTGCGATTTATGATTTTATACTATGTATGTAGAACGTGAGATGCAAGCGTTTCTGCTAGATTGATACCTATTTGTACTTAGACATTATTATAATATCACAATGATATTGCTTGTCAAAGTTGTTCAGATACTCATTAGGGAAAAACCCGTTCCGTATTCACGGCGTGGTCTTATGAGATATCCTATACCTGTTTTAAACTATTTTACTCATACCAGTCCCATGACTGACCCGGAGTTTACTTTGTTGTTTTCCCTAAACTCTTGGGTGTCTAAATTTGTACGGGCAGTCAAGTAGTCGGGATTTACAGATATACTTGGAGAGCTTGGAGCAAGAGACTGCAAGATTTTATAGCTATAGTTATTTCCGCTGTATTGTAAGTGTTGTACTCTGATAAGTGCTATTGTATATATATAACTGTTTACTTCAAAAGTTATGTTATATATTATATGTTATTCGTTCCGCTGTGAGATTCGTGTTACTCTGATGATTCTGATGTTCTTCTTCTTCTTCTATTCTATTAGTTCTATCTTTTCTTTCTCACCTTCTAAATTCTTCCACTAACGTCGCGGAATTTCCGACTCTCGAGGAGTCGGAAATTTCCAGCCGTTACATCTCCTCTTCCCGAGCCGCCCCTTTTACTCACCACCATAACCAGCTCGCCGCCTTCTTGCTCATCGCGACTTCAGCCTTGTCATGAACAGTACAGTGGACGGCCGACGGTTTTGTGCACCGAACCTCACCAAACTTTGCCAATACCCTCCTCTCAACTCCCCGAACTCAAATACACTACTCGAAATCCAAATTATGGCTTCATCTCGTCGATTGGTTGAACCCTAGGTTCGCTGGCCTTCTTTCAGCACCAACGTGCTTGCATTGCACACCACAAAACAGTACCAAACTGAAAGAGAACCCCTCATGGAACCAAAGTATACAAGTTTTATAATTTATAGTATTTGTTTTGATTTCCTGGAAATTTTTGAAGATTGATAGTTTACTGAAGGGAGGAAAATACAGCGGCGGAAATGTGTTTGACCAGAGAGTGATGTAGTTTAGGGTTTAGGAAGTTAAGGGTATTATATAGGGTAAATATAATATATTTTTAACCGATTTTTATTTTGAATTTTAAGCAAACGTTATTTTTACTTATCCTCTAAAATTCCTGTGATCACATACGACACCCTAAAATCATGAAAATTGTCATGCAGCTAGAGCTCGACATTACGGTCCCAACGAAACTGGTTTCGTCGAATTCCGACTCCATATGCTCACACAACGTATTTTTAAAGGTCAATTTATCGACTGTATTTCACATTAAAATCTCATACGGCCACATACTGACTTCAGAAATCACGAAACTGGAAATCTAACAACTATTTGACATTGCGGATCTAACAAAATTAGTTTCGTCGAATTCCGACCTCGTTTGCAGAAGTTGCTATTTTTAAAGCTCTAGATAACCCATTTAAATATATAAATACATTTAAATATAATTAAATTAAATATTTATAAATAAATATTATCGTATATATTCACATACGATATCATACAGCTTCAGAATATTCCTATATGAATTTCGAACTTGATATTTCAAATCTGGGTCAACCTTATATTCGGTTTATATTGAAATTCCTTTTAAAAATATAAATAATTCCTTTATAAATTATAAAGGAATTCCACAGCGACTTTTCTAAAATTTGATTTGGACGTAAATCAAAATCTACACGACTAAATCCTGATTTTTCTCTTCCACTAGAAAGATATACTCTACCAGCTCCACACATTTCTTGTTTCACAGAAATCCGGCTTAAAACGAATCATGTACATTCAGTTGAAGTTCAAATCGTCAAATAGCGAACTGCAGCGCCATTTCAAGCTCGATTTTAATTATAATATAATTATATGTTCAAACTGTCATTCAAATAATATATTCGTTATTCAAATTCAATTCTAAACTGAATTAAATATCACAAATGATCCAGTTCACACCATATCGCCATTTCAGCCAATTCTGATTATTTCAGAATTAAGTATATTATTTAATTTATTATTTTAATTAAATATTACCATTATTTAATTCAACGACCATTTAATTCAGTATATCACTATTTATATAATTAAATAAATTAATTATAATACCTCTGCAAATGTGGGTCATTACAATATGATTGGTTTTCGTGGCTTGGCGTTCTCGATTTTTGTGTTCAAATGGGTGCGGTTTGGGCTCGTTTTCTGAGGAGGATTGCCCGTCGAGTGGGTGTTGATCACGGCGAAAATGGAGGCTGGCGCGGCCTTCATTGTGGGCTAATTTGATCGATGCCTAGATGAACTTGGAGGCGTGCGATTTAGTGCTGAGGAGGTCGACGTTTTGGGTTGCGGCTTCAGGAAGAACGACGATGAAGAGGAGTGATTAAGCTATGTAATTAATTCATTAATTATGTTATTAATTAATTAATTTTTGTAATGAATGTATATAATGCTATAACTTTTTCATACGAGGTCCAAATCTGATGGAATCTGTTGCGTTGGAATCGTCTGAACGCGATCTACATTTCAGAACTGACCAAGATGAAAATGGAAGGAGTTGCATTTTTTGATAAAATTAAACAGTCGGTTTAATTTTATTAAATCAATTCAGAATTAAAGAATGATGGAGTAGAACCCAATGTGAGAACTTCTCTCACTATAAATTTTTGCATAGTTATTATTTTCTGTTAGATCACCTCCCTATCGTCCACAGACCATGGATGATTTATTCGATTGTGTTGCGATTGTGATTGTGATGTACATATATATATATATATATATATGCATGTATGTATGCGATGTGAATATAATATATATATATGGAATGAATAATATATATATGGGTTGTGAAAATAAAAAATATATATATGTGTTGTGAAAATAAATATATATATATATGCATTGTGAAAATAAAATATATATATTTGTTGTGAAAATTATATATATGTGTTGTGAAAATAATATATATATATATGTGTGTGTGTTGTGAGAATAAAATATATATATGTGTGTGTGTGTTGTGAAAATAATATATATGTGTGTGTTGTGAAAATAAAATATATATATATGCATTGTGAAAATTATATATATGTGTTGTGAAAATAATATATATATATATATATATTGTGAAAATTATATATATATGCGTTGTGAAAATTATATATATGTGTGTTGTGAAAATAACATATATATATATGCGTTGTGAAAATTATATATATATGCATTGTGAAAATATATATACGCGTTGTGAAATATAATATATATGAAATGGAAATAATATATATATATATATATATGAAATGTAAATAATATATATATGAAGTGAAAATAATATATAAATGAAGTGAAAATAATATATATATGAAGTGAAAATAATATATATATATATATATATGAAATGTAAATTATATATATGCGTTGTGAGAATTATATATATATATATATGATGTGAGAATTATATATATGAAATGTGAATAATATATATATGAAGTGTGAATAATATATATATGTATATATATATGAAATGTGAATAATATATATATGAAATGTGAATAATATATATATATATATAAAGTGTGAATGAAATAAATATTGGTTTGTTAAAAATATTATTTTTAACATATATATGAGATGTATAAAATTGTCATGTAATGGAATATTCAATTTTGATTAAAAATTGAAATGGAAGTTGGAATCATTTTAAAATGAATTTATAAACGATTTATAAAATACGTTTTAAATGGAAATCGATGAAATAAATATAATATAATATATATATATATATGTACTATGTTTAATGGCCTGAATAGAATGCGCAGTGCCGCGACCGTTCGCGAATTTCGACCATTAACTTCAAATCGATGTAACGGGAGATCCGACCATCGGATTCTCCAAAAACTGGAACCTTGGGTTCGTATCGAAAAGAGATTTCAAAAGAATACAAGAGATTTGAAATCTAATGGTTGAATTTGTAATTATGTCCAAATCAATTTGGGAAAGGTCGTTGTAAGTGCAGTTCGATGACCGTTTATGGAAATCGATTTAAAGGGCCTTAATAAAATTATTAAAAATATTAGTAATTTGTGTAAAATCATAATAAATGATTTGGAAAGAACTGGAATAAAAAATTCCATGTTTGTAAAGATAAAATTATATTTTTATCAAAATGAACTAGTTATTAACTAGATTTGAAATCCAATAATTTTTAAGTAAAATAAATTGGGTTTGTGAATGGTTTTAATATAACCAGAATTTCCTATATATGATTTGGAGTGGATTTGAATAGAAATCATCTTCGGAATATTTCGATGTTGGATTTCGTGGTTATACGGATATTGTTATGGAAATTTGGAAGATATAGTTCTATCGTTATTTCCAATACGATATTTGTTGGTTTCAGAATTTGATATTGAATATAAGCTGATATAATTTCTATTCCAAGCCTTGTATTTGATATCGAATTGGATTTTGGGTTTGTCGTGATTGGTGTTTTCAGTAACACTATTCTTGAACCCCGTGTGAAAAGAATAAATCTTTTAATTAAGATTAAGTGAAGTTTTCCAATTAATTAACTATTAATTGGAATTGAATAAAAGAAATGGATTTTTGGGTTTATCGTGAACGTTGCTTTCAATAACACTTGTTCTTTAACCTGATTAACAATGAAGTTAAGATTTGGAATTTATAAATCTTTATTCAAAGATTTAATGGAATTTTCCAAAGTAAAGTTTTCCAATTTAATAAAATAAATTGGGATTGAATGGAATTCAATTTGGTAATAATCGAAGTGAGCTTCTATGGAGGAAGACTGTTAATATATATGGAATTTAAAAGGCTTTATTGTAACAGACTTGTTTTGAAGTGGTTTAAATCTTCCGCTGTTTTATCTATGATATTTACTCTGTTTACATATATACATATGTTCTTGTTCTGCCTTGATATATCATTTTGCATGTTTACCTGATTCAAACGCCCCTCCAAAGTCAGTGCACTTGCAAGAGCGGTACTGGCGGAGGTGGGGTGTTACATTTATCGTTATTCCATTTATATTATTAGTTGGATACGAAAACTGATATTGATTATATATTGATCGGTTTTTCGTGAAGATTCCATAATTAGTGGAATGTGATTTTGGGTTTATCGTGAACTGTGTTTTAAATGACATTAGTTCTTTAACCCAATTAAAGACAAGATTACATGTCTAACATTGTATTTTGAACTATATTTGTTGATTTCTGCTAAATATATATTTGTTTGGTGGCGGAGAATTTATTCTCTTGCTTAACACCCTTCTCTGAGACGTACAAGCTCAGAGGTTATATATCGGCAAAGATCAATGGTACGACGTAGATTGTCGATGCGGCATGTTTGATTTCCCAAAGTTAAGTAATCATTAATATTGATTTTTGGGAAGATTAAAACTAAGTGGAGTTTTAATGAATCTTTAATTAGATTGGAATGTGAATATGATAATTTAAATTATCAAATTTCTAAAATGATTGAGAATGGAGTATCACTTGTTTTACTCCAGGCGATAGTTAAATCTTTAATTAGATTTGAATGTGAAATGGTAATAAATTTTACCGATAACACAGTGGTGTTACATATGGAGTATCACCAGTTTTGCTCCATGGGATGAATAGGTTGAGATTGGGAAATTAAACAAATGATTACTTCGGTTAGGTGCGCTAATCCCGACTAGTTTAGATAAACGTTAATTTGGTTTGAATTGATATCCAAAGGAAGATGAAATAATTTATCTTTGATAAAATTAATAGGAACCTTTCCCAAAGGATATGAATATTTAAATAAAAGAATATTTAGAATTGGAATGATGCGTATGTTGTGTTTTATAGCACTTGATTATAAAATACGTGAGTTATTCGGAAATGCCGAATTTATACCCATTCTGAATAACTGATTCGACGATAGGTCGACGATGAAGACGGTGGTTAAAGACTAGAGGCCTTCACGTCGTTTGGATGATTACTGATGTCTTGATTGGGTTGTACACCCAATACAAGGTAATAAGTGGTGATCGTCCAGAGGTACTTGGAGATCGATCGGATATGCGAGGACCACTCTCCTGTATTAGACATATGGGATGAGGAATAAGGTGCCTCTGGTTTCGTTCAAACCCAGAAAGAACTAGTAAATGGATGTGTGTCTGACATTGGATTTTATTCTGTGTTGATTGATCTCTATTAAATATATCTATATATATATGTTTGGTGGCGGGAAATTTATTCTCTTTCTTAACACCCTTCTCTAAGACGTGCGAGCTCAGAGGTTATATATCAATAGTCATTAGTTGCATGGCGTGAACTGTCAGTGTGGCATGCTGAGATGCAAATGATCAAGGCTTCTGTTGAAAAGCAGGGTCTTATGGTTGATGATCAAAGCACGGCCTTAAAGGGCATAGCTTTGTGTATAGCGTTAATTGGCGAGCCTCGCACCTCAGTACGAGTCAAAAACGGGATAAGGGACCCAAAGAGGACATGACGTTTCTTTCTAGCTATGGGTGGTGTCATGGTATGGAGCCCAGACATTTATTATATTTTTACCTATGTGGATGATTGATTGTGAGGCACCTCGGATATATCGGCTACTACGGAGCCGATGGATAGGTCCTATACGACCAGGAAACGTGTGTTCAGGAATTTCCAATCCTCAAACGTAAGGGAGGACCGGCCTTGGAGGATCCAAGTGTCTGCTGTTGGAGATCCTGAGGCATTTGCTAGAGTATCACGAAGCCGGTGAGGAGTAAATCCCTTGCCTCGACGCATGACAAAAACCCAATTTCCAATACATGACATTTCGGTTTTGATTGTAGAGCCTAGTATGGCGACATGATAGATGGTAACCATGCCGCCTATGATTGATACATTTATATTTGAAGTTGATTTCTTCACTTATAGTAATAATAAAAGATAAAATTTCACTTACCAAGCATTATTTGTCTATTATAAGGTAAAACTCTATCCTTCGGCTTGCGTTGCATTGTGTGATGGGACCTGAGTCTTATAATAACTTCATTTTATTTAATTAGCATTGCGTTGTTTATTTTATGCACTGGTATTCTTGGGGGTAAACCCGTTACGTGTTATACGGAGTGGTCCCTTAATATACCTAACTTTAAAATCAAATTAATAACTGTCTTAGTTCTCACACCAGTCACATGACTGACTTGGAGTTTATTGTTTTAACCTAAACTCTGGGTGCTCCTATTTTCCACACGGGCAGCTAGTAGTTTTGGTTTTGCAGATATTATATTCACAGGATCCTGGATTTACAATTGGAACTGTATTCGGAAAGCTCAGTATCCGTGTATTCTTTTCAGTTGTGTTATATATTATTTTCCGTTTCTATGCATTTAAATGTAATTTAAATCTTTAATATTTGTCAAATTTATATTATTTTTTCATACTCTGATGTAATTGTTGTAATAAGCAATGAAATGTTCTTCTGTTTGCGTTTTGATTTGTCGTGTTCTCAACTCAATCCAGGCTTTCCCGTAAGAGCAAATTTGGGTCATGTCATAATATAAATGGAATATTGGCTAAGCCTTTTAAATTCCATATATATTAACAGTCTTCCTCCATAGAAGCTCACTTCGATTATTACCAAATCGAATTCCATTCCATTCCAAATTGATATATTAAACTGGAAATCTTTACTTTGGAAAATTCCATTAATCTTAATTAAAAGATTATAAATTACAAATCATATTCTTCACTGTTAATTGGGTTAAAGAACAAGTGTTATTTAAAACATTGTTTACGATAAACCAAAAAATCCAATTCTTTTATTCAATTCGAATTAATTATTAATTGGAAAACTTCACTATATCTTAATTTAAAGATTTATTCTTTTCTCAACTGGGTTTAAGAACAGTGTTATTAAAGACACCGTTCACGACAAACCCAAAATCCAATTTCAATCCAATTATATATTAATTAATTGGTAAAGTTTCCTAAATCTTAATTAAAAGACTTATTCTTTTCTCAACTGGGTTTAAGAACAATGCTAGTAAAGACACCATTCACGACAAACCCAAAATCCAGTTTGATATCAAATACAAGGCCTTGAATAAAAATTATAATGGCTTATATTCAATATCAAATTCTGAAACCAACCAATATCGTATTGGGAATAACGATATATATATATATATATATATATATATATATATATATCTTTCAAATTCCTCAGCAATATCCGTATAATCACGGAATTCAATATCGAAATACTCCGAAGATTATTTCCACTCAAATCCCTTCCAATTTATTCATTGGAAAAATTCTGGTTATTTTAAAACTATTTTCAAATCCAATTTATTTATTTCTAAAAATAATTGGATTATTATTCTAGTTAATAACTAGTTCATTTCAACAAAAATATATTTTTGTCTTTTCAAACTTGGAATTTTTCATCCAAAAACTTTTCAAATCATTTATTATGATTTTACACAATTTTTCCATATTTTTAATAATTTTATTAAGGCCCTTACAGCCGGTTTCCAATATCGACCACCGAACTGCATTCACAACGACCTTTTCCAAAACTGATTTGGACATATCTTCAAATCCAACCGTTAGATTTCAAATCTCTTATATTCATTGGAAAGCTCTTTTCGATACGAACCCAATGGTTCTGGTTTTAGGAGAATCCGAGGTCGGATCTCCCGCTACATCGATTTAAAGTTAATGGTCGAAATTCGCGAATGGTCATTGCGTGGCACGTTCTATTCAGGCCATTTAATATAGATATAATATAATATATATATTTCATCGATTTCAATTCAAAACGTATTTATAAAAAATTTATAAATTCATTTTAAAATGATTCCCACTGCTATTTCAATTTTAAATCAAAACTGAATATTCCTTATAAATTTGTTTTAAATCGATTCCAACATCATTTCAATTTTAAATCAAAACTGAATATTCCTTTATAAATTTGTTTTAAATTCATTATAAAACAATTTCCACTTCATTTCAATTTTCAAATCAAAATTGAATATTTCATATCATTATAATATTAAAATGATAATGTTGAAATCACTTTTCGATATTCATTATAAAATGAAAAAAATCCATAGAAAATTCCGTTCGTGTTAAAATGGCGTTTAACTACTTAACACGGCTTCACATTTCAATATTCACTAAATATTATTTTAAAATATTCGTTAATTCTAAACTGGAATTAAACTCAATCAATTACCATATAATTTCAGTTATGCGGATTTCATACATCGCATGTATACAACAATAATGATAAACAATCATTAATAATTCATAAAACATCCAGAGTGCATTTTTACAACTGTACAAGCATTAAAATAAATAAATAATGCTTATACAGTCTGTCAACCCATCGATTGACATACCAATAATTATTAGGATCAGTGTATGTTAAATATTATCCCAATACCCTTGTGGGGTTTTCAAACAACAAATATTATTTATTATTTGTGCAGTTGGGCGACGTGTTAAAATTATCTTCCCAATCAATATCAGATAAATAAGTGTACATAAACAAACCGTCCGATTTGTAAATGAATATTTATTTTCTTTTCTTTTCATGATAATTTTTATGTACATTTTATATAAATAATTTTATATACAACAAGATCAATCCATGACAATCCCAATCACATTCCAAACAAATAATCAACCATGGTCTATACAAAAAAATAGTGTCATGGGCTACTAAGCCCCATCTGCAACCTATTATATAATAACTGTAAAGTAATTTGAGTGAGAGAGAGTTCTCACTGTCGGTTTCCACTCCGTCATTTTTTATTGGACGGTTTGGATTTAAATCTGTCATAAATTTTAACAAGCTCCAAATTTAACCCGGTTAGTCTTGTTGCGAAGCTCTCATCCCCACGATCGCAACGGATCTTGTTTCATATGATTTGGAGTTCGTATGAGAAAGTTATGATTTTATAAATGTTAATGACATTTTTAAGTGTAACAAATGGATTAATTAATAAAAAAATACCTTTCTTCTTCTTCAATCACAACCGATGTTTCAATAGATGGTTCAAAACTAGGGCTCCAGTTTTCTCGAGATCCGTGATGTCGTGCCATGATCCACCTGCTCCACGAGCTCCGCCTTTGAGAGAGCTTCCCGCTAGCACCCCTTTTGGCCAACTCGATCACAGCTGGACGTCGGAATCAGCCTTCGAATGGTGTGTGTTTGAGCCCCTGTTGCTCACGATTTCCAGACCCAAACCCCATGGATTTGAAGATCCAATTATGCTCTATGATCTTTGTTTATCAAATTTCAGAAATCTTTTGGTGGATTGATCAAAAAATGGAGAGGAAGGATTGAAGATTCTGATCGTCGGTTTCATTTGGGAGCGGCTGCTAGGGTTGACCACGGGTTTTAATGGATAAGGGTTTTGACCATTTTGCCATTTATGTATATTAATTAATATTTAATTCAAAATATACTTGTTTATTGCTACGAACTCCAAATGAGGCCCAACGTGTAACATCCCGTATTTTTCATTGGTATAATAATTAATTAATTTAATTATTTAAATAATGGTATGGAAATTAAAATGATTTGAACTAACATATATTGAATATTTGATTAATATAAATAGTGGAATAATAAAGTTTAATTCCGAAATGATCGGAAATGGTTGAATTGGCAATGTTATGTGAATTAGATAATTTAACAGATTCAATTCAGTTTAGATTTGAATTATAATAACGAATATATTATTTAATCAACAATTGAGCGTATTAATTATAATATAAATAATAATCGAGCTCGTAATGTCGTGGCTGTTCGTTATTTAACATTTGGAACTTCAACTGAGTGTATAGGATTTGTTATTTATCGGATTTCTTCGAAACACGAAATGTTGGAATCTAATTAACTATATTTTTCTAATGGAAATGAAAAAAAGGAGATTTCGCTTTATAGATTGTAAGTTATGTCCAAATCAAATTTTCAAATAGTCGTTATGGATTTGTTTATAAACCATAACGATTATTTAATATAATTAAATATTGGTCTCGAATTTGGCTAAGATTTCTTAGACGTAGTTATAATTTAATTTTAAGAATTTTACTATAATTTTTATTTTGGAAAATAAGCACTTTTTATTTTGAGGTATTTTACACCTTATATCAACATTTTGGGGTTTTACAGGATAAGCCATCTTGTGTATATTATTATTATATTTTTGTGATCGTAACACATTGTCTGTCACTACGGCATTTTTAACTTTGTTGATAACGATCCGGAAATTTACAGAGTTTTAAGTAGTGGACGCTAAGTCATTTAAACTTAAATAATATAGCTATAGTTTTAAAAACCTTAACAATCTAAATAAAGATCCGCAAGTCGCAGAAGCAAAGGAAGGGCATTTCAAATAGAAAACAAATGGAAAGAAATATAACCTGGACAAGAGCCAGAGCATTTCACATATATGCTGTAACATGGCATATTATCAAATATTATTACTTCATGCGTAAGCAGATAAAATAAGCCAAAACCATATTACTTTATTTCTTTACCTATCAAGCCTCCTACACTCTAGTTCTTCCCAACACACCCAGTAGGAGTTTGTTCACATCTTTTTAACAGATGTGAACATAACACCACTAATGGTGTTAGTGGTGTAGGGCTATGATTGGCCCCTGAATTCCACCTATTTAATCTCAGCGCCACACCACTAATACCGTTAGCGGTGTGAACATAACATCAGTTAAATAAGTGTGAACAAACTAGCTCCCCAACACACCAGCAAAGGGACGTTGGCTACTCTACTTACACTACGCATGACTTGACTTTACAATAAAATTGTTGCAATTAAAACTTAACAATGAAGCAACTACCTATGAAAAGAAGTTTCATGGCAGACCCATCTCTTCTACAGTCTACATTTCGAAAATACAATCTACCCTAATATAAAGTCTTCTTAAGACAATTCACGCAGGCTAGGACTTAAACAGGCAATTCATGCAAGGCTAAGGATACAGCCTAAACATGTTTATCGAAAATTTAAGCTATTCTAAAAATCTAAGCATGCCTAGGGTTAAAACTTCACGCCTAAGATAAGAAAAAAACTTGCATAGCCATTGACTTTAACATTCACTCTTCAAATCCATTGTCAAAAATCAAATCGTAGTTATATAAATCACATGCAACAACAGTGTAATTTCAAGTCCTCACCACCCTATAACTGAATAAATGACATGCTTAAGTAAGAAATACGTACAGACTAATATTATTTTATATATAGCTTCATGGTTAAGTCTGTACCTTCCAAAACACCACGTGTTACCTATATGCTAATGCTTGAGCGCAAAGTTGTCGAAACTCTATGTATATATGTATGAGTTCAAACATCTTCAGAAACAAACATTTTTGAAAACCGCAACTTTAAGGAATAAAAAGAAAATATACATAAAATAGAGAGGAGACTAGAAACTTTAAAGGAAAGGAGCTTGAAGGGGTTGCGCTAAATGGGTTCTTCACAAGGAAGGTTTTTAGAGATTTTAGCTTAAACTCTAAGGAACGAATGAAAGGTCTAGAACATCATTCGAATAAGTATAGTGGACGTTCATTTCTGGAGGAGCAAGTTTTTGGGAAAGTTTGTGTTCAATGATGGCGTAGCTAATATCAAAGAGGGATGTGTACAGGAGGACAGGGCACTATTTAGTGCGAGTTGAAGATTGAAGGGTGGACTGGAGTTTGTGAAGCTAGAACGAAACACGGAGACGAAGGTGAGTTGCAGAAGGCGTGCTCTGTTGTATGGGTATGGACATGAGCAGCGTAGTTTTAGCGCAGGAAAAATGAAAAGAAAAGAAAATACTAAGGAGGGGCTCTCATGCAGTACGTATGTTGCAAGGAGGAGGACTCGTGTGGATACCAGGTGTATACATGGACAGTAACGTAGGAGACTATGTGGTACAGGCATGAAAAAGAAGAGAGAGACATCTACAAATTCGGCCATGTGGGGTTATGGGTACTGGAGCATCTCGTTGTAGTAAAGGGGAAGAGTGCGATTTCCTGTTTGGATAATGGGGTGTGCGAGTTTTAACGATGGCGTTCAAAATGATCAGGAGCGGAATGTTTTGGAAGAGGAGAAACAGTTCACGAGCGGGCTTGGGTTTGTTATTATGGAGGTATGCTGCGGGTTTTAAAGGGAAAGGCCCAATTAAAAGAAGAAAAATGCTTGTTGTTGCATATTTTAGAAGGAGGAGAGGAAAACCGTTTTGAGTGGAACTGTTGTGGAGACATACTGTTTTGGAGCGGGTGGACTAAACATGGTCTTTAACGAATGGAACTGGGCCGAATAAAATAAAGGGTTAGGACCCAAATTGTGACACCCCACGTCTATTAATGTCACTCTCAAAAGGAATGCAATAACTTCCATGGAGTATTATTAGTGTATTGAACAGAATATAACAAGACAGATACATATATTGGTACTTGAAAAATTCATAAACCACTTTTATTGCAGAGGAGAAATAGTTTGATTACAACAACTTCATAATCCAACAGTAAAACCAAGTATACTTAGTAACCATCTTGACAAATTGTTTTATGAGTACATAAAGTAAAAAAGAATAACCCCAACATAAGTGGCCATAAAAGAGATGAGCTGAACTTTACTTTCAGCAACCCAAGCACTTCCAAAAGAGAGAGAAAGAGATCCAAATCAAGCTCAGCTAGTACTAGTCCCATCCTGAGAACCTTGGGGGGGAAGGAAGAAAAGAGGCGAAAACAAAGGGGGTCAGACATGAAGTCTGGAGAGTACCATAACTTTAACAATACAATTATTAAAGTAATTAGGATAAGGCATGAACTAGTAAAACAAGGAATGACTGTGAAACAAGTGGGCAAGACAAAACAAACAAGAGGAATATTCTGGTGCTAATCTCGTTCCTAATCACTATAGGATAATTAATATACTGCACCAATGCTAACTACACAGCACCATTATTAGTCACCCTAAAAGTTGATCCCGCCCACTGAACAAAATAATAATAATGGTAGTTTCGAGTACCCCTAGCTGTCTTCATAGGTGTCGCCTGCCACTATCTCCACTAGTTGTACCCACTACCCTCCCCATTCTAATTACAATGTTTATTCATAATATAGTAGTTATACTCCTAGCTGTCTTCAGAGGTGTCGCCTGCCCCTATCTCCACTAGTTGTACCAACTACCCTCCCCATTCTAATTACAATGTTTATTCATAATATGGTAGTTATACTGTTAGATGTCTTCATAGGTGTCGCCTGCTCCTATCTTCGGTAGTCGTACCCACTACCTTCCCCATTCGATTGGCTCCCCAACTCGTAGATACCCGTGCTGGTCCCACAGTAGGGTGTATCACTCCCCAAAGTGGCAACCCGATACCACTAGAGATGCACAGCTTATATCTACACGATGCAACAATGTCTTACCTACCAGCCCGAGCCAACGCACGCACAAGACCCCGTTGGACTTGCGTTGCCACCGTTAACCCGTTTTGACATCTTACAATCAAACCGAGTAAGCAAGTCCTGTCCTCGATCTAACTCGAGCTCACAAAGATATTTAATGGGTTACTGGTTTGAAAAGGGTCCCCATGTTTGACACAAGCTTTCCACCTATGTTTGGTCCTCACTAAGATTTCCCTACGTATCAACACCGAAGACCGAAATCAACATCAGATTGGTACTCAAAGAATTACTCAACTCAACCAAACTTTTGTTTGTCCCTCATATTTGTCTTTGATTAGCATTAATTAATTATTAATGCACAGACCTCTCACATTAAGTCGATTTCTTGTGGCTGCTGGATAAGTCGGGCGGTTCTGGGAAGACTTCCACCACAAGCCAGACTTAACCTCGTGTCTAAGCATCATTTAATTTATGCCTTCGACCTCTCACAATAGACTACCGTTTGTGGTTGCTAGATTTGCCGGGCGGGTCCGGGCAGTCTTATACCACAAACGAGTCTAACCTCGTGTCTTAGGACTTTATTACACATTTTAATTTATGCTTTTGACCTCTCACATTAGACTACCGTTTTTGGTTGCTGGATTTGCCGGGCGGGTCAGGGCAGTCTTATACCACAAACGAGTCTAACCTCGTGTCTTAGGCATTTATTATTACACATTATTATTCAACCCCAATTTGAATTAATATCCCTATTTCAAATTGCCAATAACTTCCAATTTTAATCCATGTCTATAATTGTCACTTGAATTATGTCCATAATTTCTATTCATATAAATTAGGCCAATTAATGTCTCAAATTAATTATATGCCTTTATGCCATTTTATGACAATTCACAATTTTGCAAAATTAATATTTTCCCATTGTCCCCACGTTATTCGTACGTTTTAACACGAAATATGTTAGACTCGAAAATAGTATAACTTATAAAAAAGAAAAGCAACATCGCAACTTGCATAACACATAAAATAGATCATAACATAAATTTGCATAGCCAATAACTTGCATGGACAATGGATACATATATAACATAAATTTGCATAAACTATCATAGATCTAAATATAGATCTAAACATGTAGTCGTGAACTTGCATATACGGATATGGTTTTAATATAACTTGCATAAGAATTTCATACAAACTTACATTCAAACTAACATATGATTCACATACAAAACTAGCATAGGAAATGGTCACAAATTTATATAAGTATGTTACTGCCATGGATCTAAATATAAATCTAATAAAGATGTGAACTTGTGCATAAATATGGTTTTTTCACCTAAACCCATGGATCTCAAATATAAAAATGTGAACTTGCATATAGATTCCTACAAACTTGCATATGGATCTAAACATGTAAATTAATGTCACATGTTTTTCATATAAACTAGCATATGTATATACTTGATTCACATAAGAACTTGTGTACAATTCACATATAGACTTGCATAAGATTCATATTCAAACTAGCATAAAATTTAACATCCCAAACTTGCATAAGGTTTCACATACGAATTAACATATGATTTAACATCCAAACTTGCATAAGATTCACAAATTAACATATGATTTAACATCCCAAACTTGCATAAGATTCACAAATTAACATATGATTTAACATCCCAAACTTGCATAAGATTTACATAACATAAACTTGCATAAGATTCACAAATTAACATAAGATAACAAAGTTAAACAATCATCACGTGATTCAACCGACATGTTCTCATAATCAATTTACAACCCATCATAATTAATTTATTAATTATATTGTGAATGAAATAGTACTCACAAATAAAAGAACAGTCTTGTTTTTCTGGAATCTGTATTCTGAAACTGAATTGCTCGCCTTTGATGTAGACTAATTATTATTCTAATTTAGATTAGGTTTGATTTTGATTCTTTCTTCTATCTTGCTTTTGAGTTGAAAGAGAACGGTGGCTACTCTAGGTTCACCATTGACGGCATGGCGGCTCTTGGTATGAATTAGTGTAATTTTAGGCTGCTTATATAGAATTTTAATTAATTTGGAGCCGTCAGATTAACCCTAGAAGCAATCAAGACCATCCAGTCAAGATAGATAACACCTCAGCCCTAATGACTCGGCAATGAGTCGAAACACCGTCATCTTTCAGCTCTTCCCGGGGGAGGGGGTAGGTCGACCTATAAGGATAGGTCGATCGCCTGGTCGACCTGGCCCTTGGGCGGGAGAATACCCCCCCCCCCAGCCTGCTCCCCTGTTTGAATTTGAATTTCAAATTTTATGAACCTGAGCAGTTTTTAATTTGTTTAAATTCTAAAACTTCGGAAGGCCATAACTTCTTTATACGGAGTCCAATTCACGCAAACTCGGATTCTATCTCAAGCAGAATTCCGAGACGAACGCAATGGCATAACCCGTTTCCCTTAATTCTCAAATTTGAAATTAAAGTATTCTTAATTTTGTTAATTTAATATTTAAAATCACGGGGTGCTACATTCTCCCCTCCTTAAAGGATTTCGCCCCCGAAATCTCCAAGTTAAGGAGAATGTATATCCTAACATCCAATCATCCATCTACTCTACCATCAAACAGAGGCTTCCATTGTCCTTACAAGATTTCTAACGTCGTATGAACATATGAAAAAAGTGTGTGTATAAGTTCCTTTTCTAATGAAAAATCAGGCGGCCGACTGATTCAGTTGACCTCCTTAATGCAAATCATGATAGTGCCATGCATCCTTTATGTATGCGAAAGAATCCTAACGATACATATTACTACATGTGCGCACAACCATTCATCTAAATGCAGCATCCATATGATAACACAACCATTATACATCCACTAATTTAAATATGCACACACATTTATATGCAATATGAAAGTGATTGAGTCGATCTAGTGCCTAATGTGTGTTTACATGCATCCACGAGCAACCACTTGCATCCATTTGCAACCACCAACCATAATATTTCTCAAACACATGTTTACAACCATAGGGTTTTATCTAACTAAAGATCGAAGATATCATCGCAAGGACATATTAAACGATAGGACAAGTATCAACAAAGCGGTAGAGAAGGGAGAAGTTAACTCTCAAAAAGGAAAGGATACAGCGTACGCATCTTGTCTTCTGCCTCCCAAGTCGCGTCTCCTTGATCATCTCCCCATTGCACTTTAACCAACTTGACCTCTTTGTTGCGTAGCTTTTATACCTCCGACCCCTGGATGCATGCAGGAGCTCGTCTAATCGTGGCATCTCCTTCTACTTCCACTTCTCTAAGCATGCTCAGCTCCACTACTTCCGCGGTATCTTGTAACACTTCTGCAAATGTGATACGTGAAACACGTCGTGAACACCACTAAGCTCATTACCTCTTCTCATGTCCCTCAAAATCTAGGATACATAACCTCAAAAGATCTTCAAGGATTCTATGTACCCCTTTCTGTTCGTCCATCCGTCTGTGGATGATAAGCGATGCTCGTACTTACCACTTTTTACATATCACCTTTTCCCCTTGCATCGAAAACTACTCCAAGCCCTGTCTCGCAAGCACCGGTATACACTGCGAATGGCTTACTTCCATCTAGCAAAACTAAAACTGGAGTTGTCGTCAACGTCCTCTTCAAATGCAGGAAAGCATCGTCATAGTCAACATCCCCAAGCAAAAAACAAGTTCTTCTTCGTTAACCGAGTAAGTGGGGATGATATCTTTGCGAAGTCCTTAATGAACTTCCTATAATAACCAGCTAGCCTTAAAAAGCTTCTTACTTCTGTTGTGTTCTTAGGAATTTTCCAATCTTGGATTGCCACCACCTTTTGCGGGATCCACAGCTATCCCTTCCTTAGAGACCACGTGTCCTAAGAACCTCACTTCTTTTCTCCAAAAATGGCACTTGGAGAACTTAGCTTTGAGTTGATGCACTCGTAGGGTCTCTAAGACTTCCCTAAGATGTAGAGCGTATTCTTCTTCGCTTCTAGAGAAAACCAAGATATCGTGCACAAAGACTACCGCAAACTTGTTTAGAAACTCCCTACTCATTAATTCAACGAAGTATGCAGGTGCATTCGTCAAACCAAAAGGCATGACGAGCCACTCGAAGAAACCTTCAGGAGTTCGAAATGCAGTCTTATCTATGCTATCTTCAGCCACACTTAGCTGATGAAATCCTATAGTCAAATCCAGTTGCGAGAAAACCGAAGCACCCACCAACTGATTGAACAAATTATCTATCCTCGGCGATGGGTGTATGTTCCTCTAGGTGAGCTTATTCAACTCTCCATAATCCACGCACAGTCTAATTGAACCATCAGCTTTCGTAACAAAAACAACTGGAGCACCCTATTCCGAAATACTTCTTCTTATAAGTAACTCTTTCACTTTCTTACTAAGTACTCTTCTCTCTCTCGAGGCCATGTGGCGCACTTGTAATGCAACTAGCTTTACATTATCTACTAGGTATATTCGAAAGTCTATCTCGCGCCTCGGGGGTAGACCCCGAACTTCATCGACGACGTCACTATATTCACGGACCACACGAGCAGATTCCAAATCATTGTTGGATGCGTCAAGGGATTCTAGGTCTCTAGGGTCACAAGAAATATCAAGGGTCTTTCCACAACGAGTCAACAATCTAGCTACCATTCTTTCACAGTCTAGGATGGCACCGTATCTAGCTAGCCAATCCATGCCTAGAATCAAGCCGTAGCCCATGAAGCCAAGAACGAAGGCATTGCATTCAAACCCAATGCCCAAGATAGACACTCTCAAATCCCGACAAATCATTGAAAGATGAGCCGAACCACCAATAGGATTTGAGACTACTATGGGATCTGTAACTAGACTAGTATTTAGGTGCAGTGTTTCAACTAACGAAGCAGATACAAACGAATGTGAAGTGCCAGAATTCAAACAAGGTTCAAACAAGATGATCAAAAAGAAAAACCAAACTTGCAACCAAGATATTTCTACCTCTATCGGGTATGCTAGCCGTGAGGGAACGCGTCTGCCCTCCAGAAGATCAT
The DNA here is from genome assembly GCA_030737875.1 of Allium sativum. NCBI lineage: Eukaryota > Viridiplantae > Streptophyta > Magnoliopsida > Asparagales > Amaryllidaceae > Allium > Allium sativum. The sequence goes on from CM060910.1 coordinate 338,222,992, forward strand.
GTACTTTGTCCTTACCTTTGCCTTTTGCGTCTTCGGACGATCCTAATAAGATGTCATGTTTCTCCGTAACGATAACAACTAGTCTTCTTCTTCTTTCTAACGTCTTTATTTAAGCAGTCAGGTATTTCACAAGTGTGGCCCTTCCTTTTCTCTTGGCCCCTTGCTATCCTTATCGCCTTTCCTTGGATCTATTTTCTTATCGTGTGTCCTTTGTCTCTCTCCTGCACATTCTCCATTCGTGACCTCCCACCAAAATGAGACTTAGTCCTTTATTAACCAAGTAGCTAATTAAACTTTCCTCCCATCGTCTATCTTCAAGGTACCTAAAAGTTCTCCACTTCCTTCTAGCTTTGACAAATGTCCCAGTCCCATGAAGCGGTTTTTCGCCCATCGTACGGAATTTCTTTTATATCTTAGAAAAAGCGTATATAAGCGGAGGAAGAGATTCAAAAAGAAAAGAGGAAGAGATCCAAAACGGAGAATCGAAAGAAAGATATATGGCTCTTGGGGGTTATGTTTTTAAAACAAACTTCTCTCTTGAAAATACTCTCCTTAAAACAAATCTTTGAAAGTATTTCTTTATAAAAACGCTTTTGAAAAATAGTTTTTAAAAATCCCTTATCTGTTCCGTTAACCTTCTGCTCCTATACCACGTGCAACACCCCACATACATTAATGTCACTCTCAAAGGGAATGCATTAACTTCCATGGAGTATTATTAGTGTCTTGAATAGAATATAACAAGACAGATACATATATTGGTACTTGAAAAATTCAAAAACAACTTTTATTGTAGAGGAGAAATAGTTTGATTACAACAACTTCATAAACCAACAGTAAAACCAAGTACACTTAGTAACCATCTTGAAAAATTATTTGCTGAGTACATAAAGTAAAAAGCATAACCCCAACATAAGTAGCCATAAAAGAGATGAGCTGAACTTTACTTTCAGCAATCCAAGCACTTCCAAAAGAGAGAGAAAGAGATCCAAATCAAGCTCCGCTAGTACTAGTCCCACCGTGAGAACCTGGGGGGGAAAGGAAGAAAACAGGCGAAAACCAAGGGGGTCAGACATGAAGTCTGGCGAGTACCATAACTTTAACAATACAATTATTAAAGTAATTAGGATAAGGCATGAACTAGTAAAACAAGGCATGACTGTGAAACAAGTGGGCAAGACAAAACAAAAAAGAGGAATATTCTGGCGTTAATCTCGTTCCTAATCACTATAGGATAATTACTATACTGCACCAATGCTAACTACACAACACCATTATTAGTCACCCTAAAAGTTGATCCCGCCCACTGAACAAAATAATAATAATAATGGTAGTTTCGTGTACCCCTATTTGTCTTCATAGGTGCCTCCTGCCCTTATCTCCACTAGTTATACCCACTACCCTCCCCGTTCTAATTAAAATGTTTATTCATAATATGGTAGTTATACTCCTAGCTGTCTTCATAGGTGTCGCCGCCCCTATCTCCACTAGTTGTATCCACTACCCTCCCCATTCTAATTACAATGTTTATTCATAATATGGTAGTTATACTCCTAGCTGTCTTTATAGGTGCCGCCTGCTCCTATCTCCGCTAGTCGTACCCACTACCTTCCCCATTCGATCGGCTCCCTAACTCGTAGATACTTGTGCTGGTCCCACAGTGGGGTGTATCACTCCCCAAAGTGGCATACCACTAGAGATGCACGGCTTATATCTACACGATGCAAGAACGTCTTACCTACCAGCCCAGGCCCACGCACGCACATAACCCCGTTGGACTTGCATTGCCACCGTTAACCCGTTTTGACCTCTTACAATCAAACCCAGTAAGTGTGTCCCGTCCTCGATATAACTCGAGCTCACAAAGATACTTAAAGGGTTACTGGTTTGAAAAGGGTCCCCATGTTTGACACAAGCTTTCCACCTGTGCTTGGTCCCCACTAAGATTTCCCCACTTAACCCCTTCTTATTCATGTCTTCTTACATGTTTCAACATTGTTAATTGTTTATAGTTATATCCCACATGTCACCCATGTTACCTACTTATCAGATCAACATGTGTTATTGGTTAAGCTTGTCTTAACCCTATACGCTTATCAGATCAATATGTTATTGGTTAAGATGGTCTTAACCCCACCCACTTATCTATTGGTTAAGTTTGTATTAACCCTATCCACTTATCAGATCAATATATATATTATTGGTTAAGTTTGTCTTTACCCTATCAGATCAATATATATATTATTATTTAAGCTGGTCTTAACCCTATCCACTTATCAGATATATATATATATATTATTGGTTAAGCGGGTCTTAACCCTACCCACTTATCAAATTATTGGTTAAGATGGTCTAAACCCTGTCCACTTATCATGTTTTACTTAATTTATGATTAAGTACATCTTAGTTCACAGATACATTGGTTACGAGAATAACTCCCTAAGTATCAACCCCAAAGACCGAAATCAACATCAGATTGGTACTCAAAGAATTACTCAACTCAACCAAACTTCTGTTTGTCCCTCATATCCGTCTTTGATCAGCATTAATTATTAATGCACAGACCTCTCACATTAAGTCGATTGCTTGTAGCCGCTGGATATGCCGGGCGGTTCCGGGCAGACTTCCACCACAAGCCTGACTTAACCTCGTGTCTAAGCATCATTTAATTTATGGCTTTGACCTCTCACATTAGACTACCGTTTGTGGTTGCTGGATTTGCCGGGCGGGTCCGGGCAGTCTTATACCACAAACGAGTCTAACCTCGTGTCTTAGGCCTTTATTTCACATTTTAATTTATGTCTTTGACCTCTCATATTAGACTACCATTTGTGGTTGCTGGATTTGTCGGGCGGGTTCGGGCAGTCTTATAACACAAACGAGTCTAACCTCGTGTCTTAAGCATTTATTATTACACATTGTTATTCAACCCTAATTTGAATTAATATCCCTATTTCAAATTGCCAATAACTTCCAATTTTAATCCATGTCCATAAATGTCACTTAAATTATGTCCATAATTTCTATGCATATAAATTAGTCCAATTAATGTCTCAAATTAATTATATGCCTTTATGCCATTTTATGCCAATTCACAATTTTGCAAAATTAATATTTTCCAATTGTCCCCACGCTCTTTGTATGTTTTAACATGATATATGTTAGACTCGAAAATAGTCTAACTTATAAAAAAGAAAAGCAACATCACAACTTGCATAACACATAAAATAGGTCATAACATAAGTTTGTATAGCTAATAACTTGCATAGGCAATGGATATATATAACATAAATTTGCATAAACTATCATAGATCTAAATATAGATCTAAACATGTAGTCGTGAACTTGCATATACGGATATGGTTTTCCTATAACTTGCATATGAATTTCATACAAACTTACATTCAAACTAACATATGATTCACATACAAGACTAGCATAGGAAATGGTCATAAATTTATATAAGTATGCTACTGCCATGGATCTAAATATAGATCTAATAAAGATGTGAACTTGTGCATAAATATGGGTTTTTCACCTAAACCCATGGATCTCTAATATAAAAATGTGAACTTGCATATAAATTCCTACAAACTTGCATATGGATCTAAACATGTAAATTAATGTCACAAGTTTTTCATATAAACTAGCATATGTATATACTCGATTCACATATGAACTTGTGTACAATTCACATATAGGCTTTCATAAGATTCATATTCAAACTAGCATACAATTTAACATCCCAAATTGGCATAAGGTTTCACATAGGAATTAACATATGATTTAACATCCAAACTTGCATAAGATTCACAGATTAACATATGATTTAACATCCCAAACTTGCATAAGATTCACATAACATAAACTTGCATAAGATTCACAAATTAACATAAGATAACAAAGTTAAACAATCATCATGTGATTCAACATACATGTTCTCATAATCCAACTACAACCCATCATAGTTAATTTATTAATTATATTGTGAAAGAAATAGTACTCACAAACAAAAGAACAGTCTTGTTTTTCTGGGATCTGTATTCTGAAACTGAATAGCTCGCCTTTGATGTAGACTAATTATTATTCTAATTTAGATTAGGTTTGATTTTGATTCTTGCATCTATCTTGCTTTTGAGTTGAAAGAGAACGGTGGCTACTCTAGGTTCACCATTGACGACATGGCGGCTCTTGGTATGAATTAGTGTGATTTTAGGTTGAGAGTTAGGTTGCTTATATATAATTTTAATTAATTTGGAGCCGTCAGATTAACCCTAAAAGCAATCAAGACCATCCAGTCAAGATAGATAACACCCCAGCCCTAATGACTCAGCAATGAGTCGAAATACCGTCATCTTTTAGATCTGCCCTGGGGGAGGGGGGTTGGTCGACCCCCTGGTCGACCTGGCCCTTGGGCGGGAGAATTCCCGCCCTTCCTGCTCCCCTGTTTGAATTTGAATTTCAAATTTTCAGAACCTGAGCTGTTTTTAATTTATTTAAATTCTGAAACTTCGGAAGGCCATAACTTCTTCATACGGAGTCCAATTCACACAAACTCGGACTCTATCTCAAGCAGAATTCTGAGACGAACGCAATGGCGTAACCCATTTCCCTTAATTCTCACATTTGAAATTAAGTATTCTTAAATTTGTTAATTTAATATTTAAAATCACGGGGTGTTACACAAATGATTTGTTAATTTAAGTTCAATTTAAATTTAATTAGTTCATTAACTTACAAATGTAATATCTCGACCATATGACGTCAGAATTTCGAACTATTGCACACATTGAATCGTGTGTTTGGAGGCTACATATTGGAACTAGTCTGGAGCAATTCGGAGATCATTACAATTTTAGACAAAATAAAATGCTCGATTGGATAAACCAAAGTTAATTGTTATTCAATGATTAACGACTAAGGTGAGTAAACTCACTAACTTTGTCCAGTTTTATAATTTTATAAATGTTATTTAATTTTGATAAAAATGAATGAATGTTGTTTGTGATGGTTGTTTGGAAGATTTACAATTAGATTGGTTGATATATATATATATATATATATATATATATGAAGTCATTGGTTAAATACTTATAATTTCATATTGACATGAAATTGTGTTATTTATGTTGATTAACATCTGTGGATGCAGAGAAACAGGTTGGAGGGATCCAACTGGATTCCTCAACAACTATATTGTTTTTTCCATATATTGCATTATATGACGTGAAAAATAATCGATGATTGATTATTGTGTTTTGGAATGTTTGTATAACATTGACTTAAAATAATTGATATTTAAATACCATAAGTTATACTCAAATATATTAAACAAGAATCTGGGTTTTTTAAAAGGGAAATTTCTATTTTTATATAGAAATTGAACTTCGATTGGATTAGAATAAATAACTTGTTTTAATTATATTAAAAACGAGTAATTTAGTTTATAAACAATATTTATAAAGTGAACAACAAATATTGATTATGAAATAATTTAGGAAGTAAATTCAAGAATGAATTAAAAGGGGAAATGGAAAATCGTTCAAAGGAAACGATGAAGGTATTTCGAGGTTCGAAATGTAAGTAAAATGGAAACAAGTCCATAAAAATTTAAAATGAAAATTCGACCAAGTCAGATATTAGTAAAATAAATTATTTGTAGAAATCATATATGATATAAGAGGTGATAAAAAAGTTAATATTTGATTTAACACCAATAATTTATAATTGAATTTCTAGTCGAGATTTAAGTTATAAACATGGTATATTATTAATAAGGAATTGATTTATAATTGGAGTATATGAAGTGAAATATAAAAATAAATTTATAAAATAACTCGATAAAGAGGATTTGAACGTGTAATGGTAGTAGGTGTATATATAAATAAAATTCAAGATTTGATTGATATAACGGTCCAGTTTTCTGTAAAGGAACAATATTCACTTTATAAAATGAATAACGGTTTTTAAACCAAACGTTGTAGAAATTGGAATAGTGTTAAAGGTGAATTGGTAAATATTGGAAGTAATAAATTCAAAGGTTAATGTGTTAACCTGAAACGGTAAGTCTATTCCGAAGTTCAGAATGTTAATCGGATATAGACCATTCGAAAGAGAGTTATAAGTTGAAATTCGATTATATCGAATTTAAGGAAAGTACTACTTACTTTCCTGTTCTATCAAGACCTATTTATTATTTATTTAATTTATTAATTGTTTATTTAAAAGTAATTAATCTAAGTTATATTGTAATGACCCGGGGATTTTCGACTCCGAAAATAGACACAAATACTAATGTTGACTATTCAAACATCGGAAATATCGGATAGCTAATGAAAGAAAATAGAGGGTGAGAATAGATAAGATAGAAACTTAGAATAGAAGAAGAAGAAGAAGAATATACAACATTAGAGTAACACGAATCTCACAACGGAACGAACAACATATAATAGATAACATATATTTGAAATAAAATCAGTATATGTATACAGTAACATTATCAGAGTACAACACTTACAACACAACGGAATAAACAGTAGCTATATAATCCTGGAGTCTCCTGCTCCAAGCTCTCCAAGTATATCTGTAAAATCCTGACTACTTGACTGCCCATACAAATTTGGGCACCCAAGAGTTTAGGGAAAACAAAACAAAAAAAAACTCTGGGTCAGTCATGTGATTGGTGTGAGTAAACTCCAAACATTTGTTTAACTTTTAAAATCCTTTTAAAAGAAAGGATAATTATAAGATCGATCCACACATAAACAGAGATGATCTTTACCTTACGATAAACCAAAAAATTCATTTTAACATCCATACTCTTCTGATATTATAATAATGTCTAAATCAACTAAATAGCAATCTAGTGGAACGCTTTCATCTCACGTTCCACATATATAATGTGACAACCCGGATTTTTACAACATGCTAAGACAAGAATCAAGGCGGAATTTAATTATAAAATCTGAATCAAGGGAAACAGGCTGTGCCATTGCGTTCGCCTCGGAAAAATACGCGAAATAGAGTCCGAGTTTTCGAAAATCGGAGTCCGTATGACCAAGTTATGGCCCGTCAAAGTTTTCAGAAAAATTTCAAGTTCAAAAACAGTTCAAATTTGAATTCAGAATTCAAATTCAGCCAAGCAGAACAGGCGGGAAAAATTCCCGCCACCCCCAAGTCGACTGGGGAGTCGACTTGGGAGTCGACACACCCTAGGTGGTGTCGACTGCCCAGTCGACACCCTTGTCGACTTGGGTGGTCGGCCAGTTGGCCTGGGTGTGCCTGACTTGTTCCTCAAGACATGCTTTTGGGTCTGGTCTATTGGCCTGTGACGGGTTTTGAGGGCTCAGATCTATCCTAGGGTTAATCTAAGGGCCTAAACTACCCCTAATCTCTATAAAAACACCCTAGGACCTAACCTAAATCACTAAAAATCATTCTAGCAACTAAGTGATGCCAAAATCTATCTTGATCATGGCCTCCATCTCCAACTCCAAGGGCTTATGCATTCAAATCGGGTTCAAATCAAAAGGTGCTAGCTTGCTACATCAAATCAAGGGAGTGGATCAACGTTGTTAGGCCAATTTCATGACAATTCTTCAATAAAGGAGCCACCTTTCTTGGTCAAGACGATTCATGATCTTTCCCTAAGCCTCGCTATGTAAGTTCTAGCTACTTGTAGATTCTAACGGTGGTTCTAATGTGACATGGAATACAATGCGATGAAACATAAGTATGCTAGCCTGTGTGAACCTAATTTTGCCCCTTTTCTATGATCTATGACCTTGGGCTAAGTTTTAGCGACTTAATCATGCCACTCATGTTGTGTTTAACCTAGTTTATCTTGCAAGTTTGAATCTTTATCTATGGAATGTTAGCATGAACCTTTGGGAACCATTTGACTTGTGAAACATTGGCAAAGACTTGACTTTGGGGTTTATGCATGTAAATGAACCCAAACCCCTTGTGTTATCATGCATGTTTGTGGCCAAAATCCCCTTATGATACTTTGCATGTTGTGGCTAATCCCGTTGTGACATTATGCATGTTTGAGGCCAAAAACCCCTTATGATGCTATGCATATTTTGAGGCCAAACCCCTAATGATACATGCATGTTTTTGGCCAATCCCTCTTTGACATCATGCATGTTTTGAGGCCAATATGTAGCATAGTATCCTTACTATGTTGACTTTCTTTTACTTGGGTTGGAAACATGATTTGGGGTAGGTTAGACGAGCGTGATTATGACATGATAATTTGACATGGGATTTCATGAAAATATGATACTCAAGATACACCAAAATGTGGACATGACATGTGGGGTAAACATGGGACTTGAAACTAGACACGTATGGGTTGTAAGTGTAATATGACACTAGACCAAACATGAAAGTGGCCAACTCGAGGTTGGGTTGAGTTTGTAGCATAAATCTACCCGGACCCTCCCGGCTTAACTAGTGGCTACAAACAATAGGACCCAATGTGAGTAGTTGGTCATATAGCACTTAAAACCCGAGGTTAGACTAGGTTGTGGTGTAAATCTACCCAGACCCGCCCGGCTTAACTAGTAACCACAACAAAGTCTAATGTGAGAGGTTGGGGTGCATTAATCTAATTAATGCCACATGGAAAGGTTAAGTAATTTCGACTAATGACACTTAACCGATATGACACGAATGGGTAGGTTAAGTTAAACCGGACTTGATTTCTTAATGACACTTAACCATATAAGACAATTAGGGGATGGGGTTAAGTAATTTACACTTAACTAATCCGACTTGGTAATTAGATGGGGTTAAGTAACTTAGACTTAACTAATCTAAGCACGGTAATTAGATGGGGTTAAGTAACCTACACTTAACTAATCTAAACACGGTAATTAGATGAGGTTAAGTAACTTACACTTAACCAATCTAAACACGGTAATTCGATGGGGTTAAGTTAAACACTTAACCAATCTAAACTTGGTAATTCAATGAGGTTAAGTAACCAATACTTAACCAACTTAACATGATAATTTAATGGGGTTAAGTAACTTATATTTAACCAATTATACATGATGATTTGATGAGGTTAAGTAACCTATACTTAACCAATCTAACACGCGGACCTGATAGGGTTAAGTCACAAGACCTTTTGAATATACTTAACCATTGTAATACGATTAGTGGATGAGGTTAATCTAACCCATACTTAACCAATCCGACTCGATAATCCGATGAGGTTAAGATAATCTATGCTTAACCAATCTAACACGATAATCTGATAGGGTTAAGATAAACAAATACTTAACCAATTTGACTTGATGATTGAATAGGGTTAAGTCATGAGCTTCTTGGTATACTTAACCAACTGGTAGGGCTAGGTCTTGGACTTGAATACTTAGCCAATCTTGACATGATCCGTAGGCAGGTTAAGTCATGAACTTAAATGACAATACTTAACCCATTAGACAAAACCCTAGTTCAGGGGACTAGGTGGAAAACATGGATTAACAAGGATAACGGGAAAGGAGACTAAGTGGTAAACCTTAGTTTAGGAAACTAAGTAATAATTCTTAGTCAAGGGATTTGGACCAGTTCACAGATAGATGAGTAACCCGATACGGTAGGTCATCGCTTAAAACACGAGGAGGAGCAAATTATCTGACTTAGATAAAGGCTCCAACGAACTGGGTGTGTAATGACCCGCATTCTGATGGGTTAATTTTAACTATCTAATACAGATTTAAATATTGGGTGGATAATATAAATGGAAATTTTTATATTAGAGTTATCGATTTGATAATCAATTTCGATTTAATATCATATATATTAAATTATCAAAATAAGGAATCAGCGAATAACTGAATTCGAAGTAAAAACTGATTTGAAATCAGTTCAGATAATCAATACATAATTCTGTTTGAATTAGAATAATAATATTAAATTATTATTGAAGAATTTAAATAGTTTGAAATTTAGTTTATATCGATTTAAATTAATATCTTCTCCAGATGATCGAATCGGACTTTGTGACCTATCCCAGTGTGTTCGGAATAGGGGTATTACCCTAGGATTGACAGTTGTTGTGTTCAGAAAGGAGTTCAGAATCAGGGGTATTTAAATAAAAGGATACGATAAAAACTAATTTAAAATAAAATATAAATATCCTAGTTTGTACGGACAAAATCAAAACAACCAGCTCCTTCCTCCTCCACAAATGAAAAACGTCGGTGGTTTCTTCATCTCCACAAGCCTAAAGCCAAACCGCATGGCATCCTTTCTTCCACTCTTTTCCTTTATAAATCGCGTACCCCCTCTATCTTCTTTTCTGCTGGAAATCAAAAGCAAAAATGGCCGAAGCCTCCTCAAATTAGAATCGAACAGAAAGGGGGAAAAGCAAAAATCAAGCAACGCAAGGATGGAGACCGCGATTACTTTTCGGTCTCGAAATCAGAAGGCGCGATTGAACTCATCACCGCGAGGTCGAGTTCATCGTCAGGAAGAAGGAGCGCTCGCTGGAACCGCGTCTTCGAACAGCTACATTAGGTCATCGATTTCAAATTGGGGATGCCGACTTTGGGATCAACGGTGGGGTTTTCAACGTTGTGGTGTAGTGTGCGATGGTTTTGAAGAGGCGCTGTGACTTTAGAAGGGGCCGACGTTCATTTCTCTGCAAATTTGGGGGACTGCGAGTTTGGTTCTGGAGCTCGACAGTGAGCTTCTGCATCGGTGAGAAGGCCGACGCTGTGAAGTCGAACCAGTGGACGATGGCGCTGAGGTTGAATGGTGAAGTCGCGATGGGTCTTGGGGTTCACCAACGTTGCGCAAGTATGGAGGATGGAGTCTGAATAAGTTACGATGGAGTGATTTGGGATTCGCAATGTTGTTTCGAGCATGACTGGCGATTGACAGTGCCAGTCACAGACAGTGCGATGGTGTCTTGGGGGAAAAAAGATTCTGGAAGGTCTGGGAAGGTCGACGTCAACCTGGAGGCACGTCGGAAGGGTCAGTCCAGGCGTTGGTGGCCATAAGAATGAACGACAACGTAATTTGGAGATCGACCATGAGGTGTTCGATGGAATGTCGAAGTGTATGGTGCAAGAGTTTAAAGCTGTTTGCAGTAATAATCAATAAGGTAGTTAAATAAATTATTTAGTTCATAATTAATTTGTTTGGTATAGTAGTTAATATAATCGAAAAATCATTGATCGATAAATATAAAATAGGTGTATGATAAATTCATTTGAGATGATTCAAGTAGAGGCTAGCCAAGACAATTCGAAAATATGGATAATCGAAGATAAAATATCACGGTGAGTAAACCTCACTCACCATTTAATTAGAATTATTTCTAGTTGTTAAAAATAATTGCTATGCTTGTTTGAATATTGTTTGGTTGATTTAAAATATATATTAGTTATTTAGGACTATTATATATATATTGGGTTGATTGATTGGTTGGATTCCCGCAGTCTCATTAGCGGATGCCCGCAGTTTCATAGCGGATGATTTCCCTATACGCCCCACGCTATGATTAGTGGATGACCTTCTATACCGCGATATTCTGCCTCAAAGCAGGATGGGTATTACTATGTTGACTAACGTCTGTGGATGCAGGAAAACAGGTTGGAGGAATCCAACTGGATTCCTCAAAAATATATTATCTGTTGTTGTTTGTTTGATTTCATATATATTCATATATGATGTGTTAAAAATCAAATGATTGAAAATTGGTTGATTGATTGTTTAAAATATCACTGGGGCTTGGGATATTGGTTTATAAAAATATCAAAAAGGGTATTTGAAATTTAAAAGGGGAATTCTATTTTTATAAATAGAATTTGAATTTTAAATGAAGTATAGAAACATTAACTTGTTTTGAATATATATATAAACAAGTAATTGAATTTATAAACTTTGTTTATAAATGGAAATGTGGAATTTGAATTGAATTTATAAACTTTGTTTATAAATGAAAGGATGGAATTTGAATCGAATTTATAAAGTTGTTTATAAATGAAAATATGGGGTTTGAATTGAATTTATAAACGTTGTTTATAAATGGAAAGGTGGGATTTGAATTGAAGTTATAAACGTTGTTTATAAATAATGCCGAGAATTCAAATGGACTTTGAATATAAGGAATTGAATTATAGATTTGAATATAGAAATTCAAATAGACTTTAAACTATAGATTTGAATATAGAAATTCAAAGGGACTTTAAACGATTTGAATATAGAAATTCAAATAGACTTTAAACTATAGATTTGAATATAGAAATTCAAAGGGACTTTAAACGATTTGAATATAGAATTCAAATGGACTTTAACTATAGAATTTGAATATAGAATTCGAATGGACTTTAAACTATAGAATTTGAAAATAGAATTCAAATGAAGTTTTAAATAAAGATAATTCAAATAGAATTGAATTGGAATTTGAATGGAGTAGTCGATAAGGAAACGAGAGTATGAGTATAATTAGAATTTGTTAATATGCAGTTAAAATATATTTGAACATGTCATGTTCAAATATGAAGGTGAAATAGACTGAAAAATTAATTAACAGATTTAATTAACAAATTGAGTTAAAACGATTTGGTATAGTTAAATAGATTGGGCAGGTATAGATACAGGAGACAGGTATGGAATAAAGTATAGAAGTGAAATAAATAGAATGCCCGACAAAAAGGTACGTATTTAATTCATATATGAGATTTTATGCGCCGTATCGGCTAGCCGCTTGGCTTTTTCTTTTTCTTTTTGAGATGAGAAGGACTGGGAAAGCTATTTGAAATTTCCCGATGCTCCCGGTACAAAGGAGGTTATGGCGAATTTTTCCGGGAATTTAAGGAGATAGAATATTTTTAAGATAATTCGACAGTTAGAAATCAACGTATCGATATATATAGAAGTCGATAAGAAAACGAACTTAGAAATAGAGTAGTATAATAAAAAAAGAAAGTATAAGAATAAAATCTAGTAAGAATAGAAAGAGAAAATGTATATGTGTTTGAAGGTGAATAATCAGTTGTATGGTATTGATTATTCGAGTAAGTAGTCTTGTCTGTTTTGACGTTAAATGTTATTCAGTCAAGGTCTGAGAGTTAATTATACCCCAACTTGGTTGATTTCATGATATACCGATAAGTAGCAAGACTCAGGCTCGAAGATCAATGTGGAATAAGAATTAGTTAAATACTGTATTTGGGTTGTCGTAACGATGTTTTACACAACATCTGTTTTAACCCAAATGAAATGTAAGCTTGGAAATAGAATATAGATTATTTTCTAAGTATAGAAATAAATGAGATTGGAAAAGAGATAAGTAATTGGAATATTTTCCAATTATAAATAACATATATTTTCTAAAGTTTAGAAAATAAAAAGAAGGCGATATATGGAAATGTTTTCCAAAGAACGAAAAAGGGCAATATGGTTATTGAAATATTTGATTAACAAATATTGATAAAGAAATAGAAAAGAGATTTAATTAATGGAATATTAATTAAAGGTTCAGTGATTGTTGGATGTTTGGATGAACACTGGTTTTATTCGATAGTTAAATCATCGACTATCAGAACACTTGTTTTTATTCGATAGTTAAATCACAGACTATCGACGTTTTGACCATCGTTGTCAATATGGAGAGACCGGTTGGATTATTATCCGAAGAACCACTCCATATCGGCAGTAGCGTGCAAATCAGATTATATAAAGATAATCGAAGACGGAGTAGAGTGCAAGGACTTTTTCTATAAATAGAAATAGTGCCTTCAGTTCATCCTGTTCCTGGGTGACTTGTATGGATGAATGTCTGACAGAGAATTTCCAGAAAGGTCACGTACATTGATTTCTTCAACTGTACCAAGAGTGGAAGCGGAGGAGGAAACTTCTTTTAGCTGACACGTAATGTACTGTTGTAGACGTCAATTAGTGATTTTCGATGGATCTGACGATGTGACATTCGAAGTGAATCTGGTGTGATGATAAAGTGTAGCTTCTAGCCTCAACATCCGGTAAATGACAGAAATCGGGCAACCAGCCTGGCTATGTAGGTCGCACCTATTAGGGTGTATAATCACCTGATCTAGAGTTTCGTTTACTTCTAAAAATCTATTGTCGATGCTGTCCCATTCGGGAAACGGTTGCTGATCCCAACCGTTGGTGATATACATTCGATACACTCAAGCGAAATGAGTGGTCGGTCATGTGTGGCTGAGTTGCAAGATGTTCTTGTTGAACTCGGTGTATTCTCCTCTAGAGATATACCAGCGGAAGGTGGTTCCATACCTTGTCATAGTGGGAAATCCATTACCCAATACGTGCTTGCGGTTTTGATTGTATATATATGTGGAGCGTGAGATGCAAACGTTCCACTAGATTGTTATTTACTTGATTTAGACATTATTATAATATCAAAAGAGTTTTGATATAAAGATAAGTCAAGTGTTTGGATCTTCATAAGGGAAAAACCCGTTCCGTGTTATACGGCGTGGTCTTATGAGATATCATTTAGTTTTTCTGAAACTGTTTTTAAACTGTTTACTCATACCAGTCCCATGACTGACCCGGAGTTTATTTTGTTTTGTTCTACCTAAACTCTTGGGTGCCTAAATTTGTACGGGCAGTCAAGTAGTTCAGGATTTTTCAGATATATCTAAAGGAGCTTGGGGCAGGAGGCTTCAGCGTTATCTAGTTATAGTGGTTCCGTTGTGTTGTAAGTGATGTACGTTGATATTGATGTATATTCAAGTACATATTTGTATTTCAAAGTTATGTTATGAAATATATTTATTCGTTCCGCTGTGAGATTCGTGTTACTCTGATGTTGTGTTCTTCTTCTATTCTAATTTTCTATCTTATCTTTCCTCACCCTCTAACTTCTTTCTATTAATGGTTCGAATTTCTGTGTTATTTGGGGTTGGACTTGTGTTTTTGGTCAGCTCAAATTCTACCGGATTTTTTGGTCGTTACAGTTGGTATCAGTGCTTAGGTTGAGCGAATACCTAGGCTTGTTGGAATGTGCTCATTAGAGATAGGATCAGTAGTATCCTAGAATGAGTTGAGTGTATATATACACGAGAGAGCGTATTTGTTATTTGATATAAAAAAAACTATTTTATATTGTGTTGACTAGTCTGTTGAGTGAATTATAAATTTTGGTCGAATCGTGGGACGCCACGATGTCGATAGGAGTTTATAAACACTTGAACAGAAGATTGGACACGATATTGTTTTTAGATATTTAAGTTGATTGTTAGGATTATAATCGAATTAGATTATAAAAACAGAAATAGTTATATATATATAACCAATGGAATTTGTATATGAAATCAAATATACAAATGAGATAAATTGAAATTGAATTCCAACCAGAATTCAGAATTTAAAATCCTGGGAGTGTGGAAAATATTTTTCTAAATGGATTTTGAAAGTAATATAGTACTGAACTCATTCAGTGGCTGGAAAATAATTCTGATGATGGTCGCAACATCACCAGTGTTCATTTTCGAGTTTCTAAGTGACGAATTGTTGCCTTAGAAAAGTTTTGATGGAAATTTGTTTAAAAGAAACAAGTTGTTTGAAAATTCAAATGTTTTGAATTTGGGATAGATATAAATATATGTATATATTTATATTACTTCAAAGGAATTTTGAAATGTGAAATGGGAATATAGATTTCAAATAGAAGTAAAATAAAGGAATTTGAATATATATATATATATATAATACAAATAAAAGTGAAATAGAATTTGAATTCAAAGGAATTCAAATGAGTTTGAATAAAGAAAAATTCAAATAGAAATTGTATAAGAAAAATTGAAATAGAATTTGAATTCAAAAGAATTCAAATGGATTTGAATAAAGAAAAATCAAATAGAGATTTGAATATTAGAATTCAAATGGAATTTGGTTAAATAGAATTCAAAGAAAATATAAAGTTTGAAATAGAATTTGAATTCAAAGGAATTTAAATAGAAATGGAATTCAAAGGATTTCAAATTTGAAATTGAACAAAGGAATTTAAATAGAAATTGAATAAAGGAGTTAAAATAGAATTTAAATTGAACAATGGATTTCAGATGGATTTTGAATAAAGAAATTCAAATAGAAATTGAAGATAAGAAATTCAAATAGAATCTGAAGATAAGGAAATTGAATTAGAATTTGAATCGAGGAAAATTCAAATGGAAATTGAATAGAAGGAAATTCAAATATAGAGTTTGAATAAAGAGATTCAAATGGAATTTGAATATTGTGAAAATATAGGATTTGAATATTAGAAGTGAAATAGATCGGAAATATTATGTTGGAATGGATTGGATATATATTAAAAATATATCAAAATGGAGTTGAATTTATTATAAACAAAGTTAAAACGTTTATATTTATAAATATAATTAAAACGAGCTCGCCATAGCGCGGCAGTTCGTAAATTGGCGATTCGAACTTCAATTTAGTATACAGAACTCAATTGAAGTCGGAATTCTTCGAAACAAGAATCGTCGGGACCGGTTGAACAATAGTTTTCTAATGAAAGAGAAAAATCAGGATTTCGTCGTATAGATTTTGAGATAGGTCAAAATCAAATTTCAAAAAGGTGCAGCGCTAGGAACCATTAAAAACCACAATGGTTTATATATATATATATAAGTAAAAGGATTTTTAAAGTAAATAAAATCCGAATGGCCATGAGAAAAATATAGACTTGAGTTATAAAATAAATGTGAACTCAAGTGAAGTAGATAAAATGATTTGGGAAACAATGATCATATTTCTGATTATTGAATAGAATTAACTAAGTAAAAGAGAAATTAGTTAATCAAAGTTGAATCGAAATTGAGGTTTTGGATAAATGAAAGAGATTGAGGATTTATATTCGAAACCGAATATATAACTCGAGTTGAAAATATAATTAGATTAGTCTATAATTAAGTTGACATATATTTGAACAAGTTATATTCAAATAAAAAGGGTGAAATAGGCAAAACGGTTAATTAGCAACTAGTTAATTGGAATTTGAACGATTGAAATTAAATTTAACTTAAGTAAGTTAAATGGATTGAAATGAATAAATGGAGTAAAATCAATGTGAATGAAATATGAATTTGGTGTGAATAAACGATTTGGTGTGAATAAAGGATTTGGTGTGAATAAAGGAAAAACCAAAAGAGTTAAAGAGGAAATATATTTGTCAAACAAATATAAAGGAAATTATTTGTCAAACAAATAGAAAGAGAAATATTTGTAAAACATTTGCAAATAGAATTTGAACAGGAAATATTTGTAAAACATTTACAAATAGATCCAATGGAAAAATTTATTTATAGAAAATAAATAGAATGTTATAAATGAGATATTTATTTGTTAAATAAATAGAATTATTCAAAGGAATATTAGAAGATGAATAGGAAAATGGAAATCTGTTTTTAACAGATAAATAGAAAAGATTAATTTATAAATAACAGTTTATAAATTAAATTAAGTATTTATCATTCGATAAATGGAATATATAAGTCTGAACTTATATAGAGGAGAGATATTGGTTTTTAACACCGTTAGTTTTAAATAGAAGGGGTACACAACACTTGTATAAGTGAAGTAAAGTTATTAAAGAGAACATTTATAAAGTGAAGAACCGTTACAAAAAGTAAATTTTTGTAAATGAATAAATGTTATCCAATAGGAGTTATTCGAATAGGAGAAGTCGATTAGTATTAGAGTAGATCGATTAGAGTAAGAATTTACCAGTTAGAGTTAATCAGTTAGGGTTAATCCGTAGAGTTAATTGAATATTAGTTATTCAATTAGAATTTATCGAATACTTGTTATTCAAATTAAGAGTTAACCAGATAGAGTTAATTGAACATAGTTAGTCGAATTAGGATTTAATTGAATGTTAGTTATTCAATTAAAGTTGATCGAATATAGTTATTGAGATAGAGTTAGTCAAACATCGTTACTGATAAGTTGCCATTTCGTACGACTACTAGCGTAATTCGCAGGGCTGCAGATAGCCTAGGGCGGTCGGATGTTTCCTGGGGGAATCAGGCGTAACCATTATGATCGCTGCGATCTAGAATTAAGCGAGTGGAGTTAAATCGAATATTAGTTTATTCGGATAGAATTAAAGGAGTTATCGAATATAGTTTATTCGAAAGGAATTATCGATTTTTGGTTATTCAGAAGGAGTTATCGATTATTTGTTAATCGAAATGAGTTATCGATTATAGTTTAATCGGAAAGAGTTATCGATTAGTTTAATCGAAGTGTGTTATAAAATATTGGCTATTCGAAGGAGTTATCGAATTTAGTTATTCGATGGAGTTAATCGAAAAGAGTTAAATCCAACAGAGTTAAGTGATAAGAGTAAATTGAATATAGTAAATCGAATGTAGTTATTCGAAGGGAGGAGTTATCGAATAGGGATCTATTCGAAAGAGAGTTATGCAAGGAAGTTTGAAATGTTGAATATCAACATAAATAAGTTCTGAAAAGTTAATGGGTTTGTAGCACTTTTTCTACCTTAGCAATTTCGAGGACGAAATTATTTTAAGTGGGGAAGATTGTAATGACCCGCATTCTGATGGGTTAATTTTAACTATCTAATACAGATTTAAATATTGGGTGGATAATATAAATGGAAATTTTCATATTAGAGTTATCGATTTGATAATCAATTTCGATTTAATATCATATATATTAAATTATCAAAATAAGGAATCAGCGAATAACTGAATTCGAAGTAAAAACTGATTTGAAATCAGTTCAGATAATCAATACATAATTCTGTTTGAATTAGAATAATAATATTAAATTATTATTGAAGAATTTAAATAGTTTGAAATTTAGTTTATATCGATTTAAATTAATATCTTCTCCAGATGATCGAATCGGACTTTATGACCTATCCCAGTGTTCGGAATAGGGGTATTACCCTAGAATTGACAGTTGTTGGGTTCAGAAAGGAGTTCAGAATCAGGGGTATTTAAATAAAAGGATACGATAAAAACTAATTTAAAATAAAATATAAATATCCTAGTTTGTATGGACAAAATCAAAACAACCAGCTCCTTCCTCCTCCACAAATGAAAAACGTCGGTGGTTTCTTCATCTCCACAAGCCCAAAGCCAAACCGCATGGCCTCCTTTCTTCCACTCTTTTCCTTTATAAATTGCGTACCCCCTCTGTCTTCTTTTCTGCTGGAAATCAAAAGCAAAAATGGCCGAAGCCTCCTCAAATAAGAATCGAACAGAAAGGGGGAAAAGCAAAAATCGAGCAACGCAAGGATGGAGACCGCGATTTCTTTTCGGTCTCGAAATCAGAAGGCGCGATTGAACTCATCACCGCGAGGTCGAGTTCATCGTCAGGAAGAAGGAGCGCTCGCTGGAACCGCGTCTTCGAACGGCTACATTAGGTCATCGATTTCAAATTGGGGATGCCGACTTTGGGATCAACGATGGGGTTTTCAACGTTGTGGTGTGGTGTGCGATGGTTTTGAAGAGCCGCTGTGACTTTAGAAGGGGCCGACGTTCACTGCTCTGCAAATTTAGGGGACTGCGAGTTTGGTTCTGGAGCTCGACAGTGAGCTTTTGCATCGGTGAGAAGGCCGACGCTGTGAAGTCGAACCAGTGGACGATGGCGCTGAGGTTGAATGGTGAAGTCGCGATGGGTCTTGGGGTTCACCAACGTTGCGCACGCATGGAGGATGGAGTCTGAATAAGTTACGATGGAGTAATTTGGGATTCGCAATGTTGTTTCGAGCATGACTGGCGATTGACAGTGCCAGTCATAGACAGTGCGATGGTGTCTTGGGGGAGAAAAGATTCTGGAAGGTCTGGGAAGGTCGACGTCAACCTAGAGGCACGTCGGAAGGGTCAGTCCAGGCGTTGGTGGCCATAAGAATGAACGACAACGTAATTTGGAGATCGACCATGACGTGTTCGATGGAAAGTCGAAGTGAATGGTGCAAGAGTTTAAAGCTGTTTGCAGTAATAATCAATAAGGTAATTAAATAAATTATTTAGTTCATAATTAATTTGTTTGGTATAGTAGTTAATATAATCGAAAAATCATTGATCGATAAATATAAAATAGGTGTACGATAAATTCATTTGAGATGATTCAAGTAGAGGCTAGCCAAGACAATTCGAAAAGATGGATATTCGAAGATAAAATATCACGGTGAGTAAACCTCACTCACCATTTAATTAGAATTATTTCTAGTTGTTAAAAATAATTGCTATGCTTGTTTGAATATTGTTTGGTTGATTTAAAATATATATTAGTTATTTAGGACTATTATATATATATATTGGGTTGATTGATTGGTTGGATTCCCGCAGTCTCATTAGCGGATGCCCGCAGTTTCATAGCGGATGATTTCCCTATACGCCCCACGCTATGATTAGTGGATGACCTTCTATACCGCGATATTCTGCCTCGAAGCAGGATAGGTATTACTATGTTGACTAACGTCTGTGGATGCAGGAAAACAGGTTGGAGGAATCCAACTGGATTCCTCAAAAATATATTATCTGTTGTTGTTTGTTTGATTTCATATATATTCATATATGATGTGTTAAAAATCAAATGATTGAAAATTGGTTGATTGATTGTTTAAAATATCACTGGGGCTTGGGATATTGATTTATAAAAATATCAAAAAGGGTATTTGAAATTTAAAAGGGGAATTCTATTTTTATAAATAGAATTTGAATTTTAAATGAAGTATAGAAACATTAAGTTGTTTTGAATATATATAAACAAGTAATTGAATTTATAAACTTTGTTCATAAATGGAAATGTGGAATTTGAATTGAATTTATAAACTTTATTTATAAATGAAAGGATGGAATTTGAATCGAATTTATAAAGTTGTTTATAAATGAAAATATGGGGTTTGAATTGAATTTATAAACGTTGTTTATAAATGGAAAGGTGGGATTTGAATTGAAGTTATAAACGTTGTTTATAAATAATGCCGAGAATTCAAATGGACTTTGAATATAAGGAATTGAATTATAGATTTGAATATAGAAATTCAAATAGACTTTAAACTATAGATTTGAATATAGAAATTCAAAGGGACTTTAAACGATTTGAATATAGAAATTCAAATAGACTTTAAACTATAGATTTGAATATAGAAATTCAAAGGGACTTTAAACGATTTGAATATAGAATTCAAATGGACTTTAACTATAGAATTTGAATATAGAATTCGAATGGACTTTAAACTGTTGAATTTGAAAATAGAATTCAAATGAAGTTTTAAATAAAGAGAATTCAAATAGAATTGAATTGGAATTTGAATGGAGTAGTCGATAAGGAAACGAGAGTATGAGTATAATTAGAATTTGTTAATATGCAGTTAAAATATATTTGAACATGTCATGTTCAAATATGAAGGTGAAATAGACTGAAAAATTAATTAACAGATTTAATTAACAAATTGAGTTAAAACGATTTGGTATAGTTAAATAGATTGGGCCGGTATAGATACAGGAGACAGGTATGGAATAAAGTATAGAAGTGAAATAAATAGAATGCCCAACAAAAAGGTACGTATTTAATTCATATATGAGATTTTATGCGCCGTATCGGCTAGCCGCTTGGCTTTTTCTTTTTCTTTTTGAGATGAGAAGGACCGGGAAAGCTATTTGAAATTTCCCGATGCTCCCGGTACAAAGGAGGTTATGGCGAATTTTTCCGGGAATTTAAGGAGATAAAATATTTTTAAGATAATTCGACAGTTAGAAATCAACGTATCGATATATATAGAAGTCGATAAGAAAACGAACTTAGAAATAGAGTAGTATAATAAAAAAAGGAAGTATAAGAATAAAATCTTGTAAGAATAGAAAGAGAAAATGTATATGTTTTGAAGGTGAATAATCAGTTGTATGGTATTGATTATTCGAGTAAGTAGTCTTGTCTGTTTTGACGTTAAATGTTATTCAGTCAAGGTCTGAGAGGTAATTATACCCCAACTTGGTTGATTTCATGATATACCGATAAGTAGCAAGACTCAGGCTCGAAGATCAATGTGGAATAAGAATTAGTTAAATACTGTATTTGGGTTGTCGTAACGATGTTTTACACAACATCTGTTTTAACCCAAATGAAATGTAAGCTTGGAAATAGAATATAGATTATTTTCTAAGTATAGAAATAAACGAGATTGGAAAAGAGATAAGTAATTGGAATATTTTCCAATTATAAATAACATATATTTTCTAAAGTTTAGAAAATAAAAAGAAGGCGATATATGGAAATGTTTTCCAAAGAACGAAAAAGGGCAATATGGTTATTGAAATATTTGATTAACAAATATTGATAAAGAAATAGAAAAGAGATTTAATTAATGGAATATTAATTAAAGGTTCAGTGATTGTTGGATGTTTGGATGAACACTGGTTTTATTCGATAGTTAAATCATCGACTATCGAAACACTTGTTTTTATTCGATAGTTAAATCACAGACTATCGAAGTTTTGACCATCGTCGTCAATATGGAGAGACCGGTTGGATTATTATCCGAAGAACCACTCCATATCGGCAGTAGCGTGCAAATCAGATTATATAAAGATAATCGAAGACGGAGTAGAGTGCAAGGACTTTTTCTATAAATAGAAATAGTGTAACACCCCACTCCCGCTATGATCACTCACTAAGGGAATGCCATAGCATCGGTGGAGTATTTTAGTGAATATAGAACAGAAAAATTACAACAAGACAGATATAAATAGTACTTGAAATTTTAAAACATCATCTCATAACAGCGGAAGTAAAACATGTCTGGTTACATCATAAAACCACAATAAAGGTCAAGTACAATATCCATCAAAATAAAGAAGTACATAATCCCACTCTCATACAATAGCCAAACAAAAGAAAAGATAACTGGATAACTGGAGCTTTACATCTATCCAAGCTCCTAAAGACTGGAACAGCAATCCGATCAAGCTCCACTACTGCTAGGATCCACCGTAGGACCTGAGGGTTGGGAAAAAGATAAAAACAACGGGGTCAGACATAAGTCTGAGCGAGTCCTATAACTTTAACAATACAATCGTTAAAGTAACCAGAGAAGACATAAACTGATATACGGTAACATATAGGGATGAATGGCTACCCTAAGCAGTCAACTAAACGAAGATAAAGGATAAAGACGCATCTACCCTCCCTAAGGTAAATTACTAAACTGCACCACACCAGTCGTTCCTAACTTAAAGGTTGATCCCACCCAAGGACTTATAAAATTTACTAATTAGTACCTGCGTACCCCTAGGTGACCAAGTAGGCGCCACGGGGCCCTACAATCCACTAGGTGTACACACTACTTCCCATTCGATCGGCTCCCTAACGTAGATACCCGTGCTGGCCCCACCGTGGGATGTATCATTCCCCAATGTGGCAACCTGATGAAACTAAAGGTGCACGGCTTATATCTACTCGATGCAACAACGGCTTACCTACCAGCCCGGGCCCACTCACGCATATGAAGCCCGTTGGACTTGCGTTGCCACCGCTAACCCGTTTGCCTCTTACAGTCAAGCCCAGTATGCGTGTCCCGTCCTCGACATGGGTCGAGCCCACAAAGATACGTATGGGTTACTGGTTGAAATGGGCCTCCACAAGCTACCCACCTAAGCTTGTCCCTTTTTCTAGTATATCCCACTTAACCCTTTAATCATGTTTTAATTACATGTTCCATTTTGGTTAAGTATTCTAATCGTATTTTCTATTGCCACCCAAGGCAACCACTAGATTTTCTCATGCCACCCGAGGCACCCACTTAACCCCTCATGTCCCTCTACATGCTAATGTGGTTAAGTGTTTCTTAATTAATTAATTAAGAACGTAACCTTTGTAAAGACCTCTCACATTAGACTGTCTTTTATGACCGCTGGTTAAGCCGGTTGGGTCCGGGCAGCCTTATGTCATAACAGAGTCTAACCTCGTGTCTTTACATTAATTACGTATTTAGTTTGTGCCTAAGACCTCTCACATTGGGCTAACATTTGTAGCAACTGGTTAAGCCGGTTGGGTCCGGGCAGTTTTACGCTACAACTGAGTCCAACCTCGTGTCTTAGTCAATTAATTACACCTAATTAATCACCCTCATAATTTTATATTAATTATCCCTAATTAATCAAGTTTTCTTAACATGGGTAGACCTAACTTAATAGGTAAATTCCCATGGGGTAGACCTAACTCAATAGGTAAATTCCCAACACATAGTATGGGTACACCTAACCAAATAGGCAAATTCCCATACTATGTTTATTTATTTTGTGTTATGCATAATTATATTAATTTCACACAATCTTATTAACTTATGCATTTAATTACCCCATCGTTCCCACGTAATTTCGTTCATGATATAACACATATAAAAGGTGTCAACTTGCATATGAATGAACATGTTTCAAAGGTGCCATCTTGCATATTAACAAACACATAACTTGCATATGAACTTGCATAACATGTCACATAACTTGCATATAATATGTCACATAACTTACATATTCATTTTGCATAACAAACTTGCATATTAGCTTATAGACTTGCATAATGTGTCATCATGAACTTGCATATTAATAAACATGTAACTTGCATATTTACATACATGTAACTCGCATATTAACAAACATGTAACTTGCATATAAAGAAACATGTAACTTGCATATTTACATACATGTAACTTGCATATTAACAAACATGTAACTTGCATATTTACATACATGTAACTTGCATATTAACAAACATGTAACTTGCATATTTACATACATGTAACTTGCATAGCATATTACCATGAACTTGCATAACATGCATATGATTACATAGCCCACAACTTGCATATTTAGCATCATGCAAACATAACATACATCATATTAAACTTGCATAAGCTTACATACTCAACATGCATAAACATAAGATTAATGCTAACATCATATCATATGATTCAAAGCTCATTAACCCACATACAAAACCATAAATCTCATCACATCTCATCTAATTAGTTTACCAAAAGATCATCAAAGTGATAGAAACTCACAACTAGCAACTTTGAACACCAAATGAAGAAGATTAAGATGCTAAGAAGGGATTAGAAGTTGATTAGAGAGTGATTAGTATGCAACCCTCTTCATAAAATTAGTGGAGGCCATGAGAGCTAGCATTTTGCCATAGTTTAGTCACTAGGTTTAATTATGAATGAATTAGGGTAGGTTAGGGTCTTATTTATAGATTAGGCAAGTGTTTTAGGCCATAGGATTAACCCTAGATTCAATCCAAGCCATCAAAGCATGTCTTGGGGAAGAAGTCAAGTGTAGGAACCATCTAGGGCCTTTAGATTAAAGATGGACCATGAGAACCATTCAAATGCAAAATCTGCACTTGAGCGAATCGGCCCACGGGTTGACAGCCAAACACCCTGGATTAACCCCTAGTCGACCCAGCGGGCTCGGGTCGACTTCAAAAATCGGCCGGTTCGGTTATTCCCCTCTCCCAATTCGCTGTTTTGAGCATTTTTGCATATTTATTTATTAAATTTTCAATTATATATATATATATATATATATCAATATATATATATATATATATATCTACACAACCCATTTCACTTAATTAAGTATACTTTAATTTGGGAATTTTCGTGAAACTTCGCGAGGCCATATCTTGGTCATACGGACTCCGATTTTCGAAAACTCGGACTCTATTTCGCGTATTTTTCCGAGACGAACGCAATGGCATAGCCCGTTTCCCTTGATTCCCATTTTAGAATTAAATTCTGCCTCGATTTATGTTATTACAGGTTATTGAAAATACGGGTTGTTACATTCTCCCCTCCTTAAAGGATTTCGTCCCCGAAATCTTCAAGTTAGGAAGAACGTATCCTACCATCCAATCATCCATCTACTCAAAGCATCATCCACGAGCAATCATTGTCCTTACAAGATTCTAAATGCTGGATGGATATATGCAAAAGTGTGTGTATATGTACTTACCTAATGCGAAAATCAGGCGGTTACTGATACAGTAAACCTCCTTAATGCAAACCATGATAGTGCCATGCATCCAATATGTATGCGAAACCCTATTGACACATACAAATTTCTACATGCGTGCACAACCATACACAAAAATGCATCATCCATATGATAACACAGCCATGATACATCCATCAATCTAACTACCACATCCATTTATGCAATATGCAACATGAAGTGACTGAGCCGATCTAGTGCCTAATGTGTGTGTATATGCATCCACGAGCAACCACTAGCAAACAATTGCATCCATATGCATCCATCAACCATAACATGTTTCAAACACATGTTTCAACCATAGGTTTTACCCTATCTAAAGGTCATAGGTATTAGCGAGAGGATATACTAAATATAAGATAAGTACTAGACAAGCAATAAAGGAGAAGTTAAAAGACATACTCTCAAAAAGAAATGGATACAAAGAACGCATCTTTGCTTCCGTCTCCCAAGTAGCATTGCTTTCGTCATCTCCCCATTGCACTTTAACTAGCTGAACTTCTCTGTTCCTCAACTTCCTAGTTTCTGACCCAAGGATGCGAGTAGGAGCTCGTCGAATCGTCGCATCACGCTCTACCTCTACATCTCTAAGCAAGCTCGGCTCTACCACCTCCGCGGTCTCATGTAAGCACTTCCTCAAATGTGATACATGGAATACATCATGAACACCACTAAGTCTGTCGGGCAACTCCACCCTATATGCCATCCGTCCAATCCTTTCCTTAATAGGAAACGGCCCAACAAATCTCGGTGCTAACTTCCCTACGGACCCAAAGCGAACAACATTTCTCAATGGAGATACTTTGACAAAAACCATGTCCCCAACCTCAAACTCAAGATCCGTCCTTCTCCGATCCGCATAAGATTTCTGTCTATCTTGCGCTGCTTTCATCCTTTTTCGAATTAAATCAATCTTCTCTGAAGTCTCTCTAACCATATCCGGCCCAAGCAAGATCTTATCCGTAGATTCCCACCAACATGTAGGAGATCGACAAGGCCTTCCATAAAGAGCTTCGAAAGGAGCCATACCAATACTGGACTGAAAGCTGTTATTATATGCGAACTCCACCAAAGGAAGATGTTCTTCCCATGTACCTCCAAAATCCAAGATACGAAGCCTCAAAAGATCTTCTAAGATACGGTTCACCCTCTCAGTCTGACCGTCCGTCTGAGGATGATATGCGGTGCTCAAACACAACTGAGTCCCTACCGCCTCTTGCAAACTTCTCCAAAACTCACTAGTGAAAATAGGATCTCGATCACTCACAATGCTGGATGGTACGCCATGCAATCTAACAATCTCTCTAACATAGACTGAAGCAAGCCATGGAGCGGTCCTCTTACTCTTTACGGGTATAAAATGGGCACTCTTGGTAAGTCTGTCTACCACAACCCAAATTCCCGTATTGCCCTTCCTCGATCTCGGTAACCCGTCGATGAAATCCATCGAGACACTATCCCACTTCCACTGTGGAACTTCCAATGGGTGTAGCAACCCACCGGGTTTCCTTTGCTCCACTTTAACTTGTTGGCACACTAAGCATCTAGCCACATACTCGGCCACATCTTTCTTCATACCGGCCCAGAAGAAAACTCTCTTCATGTCTTGGTACATTTTGTCTCCACCGGGATGAATAGTCATTCTTGAACGATGTGCATCATCCAAAATAGCCTTCTTCAAACCCTCATCTTGCGGTACACAAAGTCTACCGTCTCTATGCAACCATCCCTTATCATCTATGGTGTATCTACCCAAATGGCTGGACGACTCCCCTCTTATAAGCTTCTCTACCAACACAACCAACTGTGGGTCGTCTCGCTGAGCCTCGCCAATCCGTCTCAAAAGAGTAGGTCTAACCTCCAAGGATGCCAACAAACCAGGTACAAAATCAACAGAAGGTCTGAAGTCAAACAAAGAAAGAAACTCCAAGCTTCGTCGTTCCACGAACAATGGACTCAAAGATAGCCTTTTTCTACTTAAGGCGTCTGCCACCACGTTACCCTTACCAGGGGTATACGCTATCTCGAAATCATAGGATGCTAAGAACTCCATCCACCTTTGCTGTCTTAAGTTTAAATCCTTCTGAGAGAATAAGTACTTCAATGATTTATGGTCGGTGAACAACTCGAATCTCTCACCAAGAAGATAATGGCGCCAAGACTTAAGTGCGAAAACAATCGCGGCCAACTCTAGATCATGGGTAGGGTAATTCTTCTCATGCACTCTCAATTGTCTCCCTCCATAGGCTATTACCCTTCCCTCCTGCATCAAGACTGCGCCTAATCCTGTTCCACAAGCATCGGTATAAACAACAAACGGCTTACTCCCATCCGGGAGCACTAAAACTGGAGCGGTGGTCAAAGCTCTCTTTAACCGTCGGAAAGCATCATCACAATCTACATCCCACGAGAAAACCAGATTCTTTTTCGTCAAGCGGGTTAATGGGGCTGATATCTTCGCGAAGTCTTTGATGAACTTCCTATAATATCCTGCCAACCCCAAGAAACTTCTTACCTCGGTAGCATTTCTAGGAACTTTCCAATCCTGGATAGATACTATCTTTGCGGGATCCACAGCTATCCCTTCCTTAGAGACCACATGCCCTAAGAATCGCACTTCTCTTCTCCAAAAATGGCATTTAGAGAATTTAGCTTTAAGACTATGCGCTCGAAGAGTCTCCAACACTTCCTTGAGATGTAAGGCATGCTCTTCTTCATTCTTGGAAAAGACCAAGATGTCATCCACAAAAACTACTACAAACTTATTCAGATACTCTCTGAACACTCTACTCATGAGATCAACAAAGTATGCGGGGGCGTTTGTCAACCCAAATGGCATCACTAGCCACTCATAAAAACCATCCGGAGTCCGGAAAGCAGTCTTCTCTATACTGTCCTCCGCCACTCTTAACTGATGAAACCCTGTAGCTAAGTCCATCTGCGAAAATACTGACGCGCCAACCAACTGATCAAAGAGATCATCTATCCTCGGTAATGGGTGTCTATTCTTCTTCGTGAGCTTATTAAGTTCTCTATAATCCACACAAAGTCTGAGGGACCCATCCGCCTTCGTGGCAAACACTACTGGAGCTCCCCACTCCGATATACTTCGCCTTATGAACCCCTTCTCAAGCAACTCCCCTACTTGCTTATGAAGTTCTCTTCTCTCACGAGGAGCCATGTGGCGTACTGGCAAAGACACTGGTTTGGCATTATCCACCAAATAAATTCGGAAATCTATCTCCCGTTTCGGAGGCAAACCCTTTACTTCTTCAAACACATCCGGATATTCCCGGACTACTCTGACAGAACACAAACTCTCGACCGAAGCATCGAGCGATTCAAGATAACTTAGCAAAACAGATTCCATGGGATTGCAAGAGATCTCGAGAGTGTTACCCAAGCGGGTCATGAGCCTGACAACTCTCCTTTCGCAATCAAGAACGGCACCATTACTGGATAACCAGTCCATGCCCAAGATCAACCCATAGCCCGTGAAGCCCAATACAAAAGCATCACATCTAAACTCAACGCTAAGTATAGAAATCTTCAAACCCAAACATATCATAGACAGATATATGGAGCCCCCAATTGGGTTTGAGACAACCAAGGGATCATCAACTAGACTGGTGTCTAAGTGCAGTGACTCAACTAACGATGATGAGATAAAAGAATGCGATGCGCCAGAGTCAAACAAAGTACGAACTGGATGATCAAACAGAAAAACCAGACTTTCAACGGAAATAGTTCTACCTCTCTGCTGAATCGGTGGAACTGAGAGAACCTGAACTTGCCCCCCTGACTGAGGTGGTGCTATAAGAGCTTGCACCTGGCCTCCTGAGGTAGACCCCGTCTTCTGCCCCTTCTTTGGGCAGTTTTTCACAAGATGCCCTGCTTCACCACAATGAAAGCAACCGGTCTTCTTCTTTTTGCGACAATCCTTACTAAGGTGTCCTGGTGTTCCACAATTGAAGCACTTCTTCTTCGTCTTCTTTTTGTCACCATTGCCTTTTCCGCCCTTGCCTTGTTGTTGCTGTTGCGGTTTCTTCTGATCCCCCTTTTTCTCTGGTGCCTTAGAATTCTTATCATCCTCATGCATAAGTGCCATGTAGACAAGCTTCTCAAAAGTGGCCCCCATAGGAATGTGAGTCATAGCTATTCCTTGCAATGGTTCGTTCAAGCCTCTAACGAACCTCAAAGCCTTCTTCTCCGGTGTATTCACCAACTCTATGCCAAACCTTGCTAATTGATTGAATTTGTTGACATATTCTTTCACCGTGAGATTCCCTTGCTTCAAATTCAAGAACTTCTCCATAAACAGATTCTCTTCCGCCCTTGAGAGAAACTTAGCCCCAAACCTTTGCTTAAAATCTGCCCAAGAGTCAACAGGGCGTTCTCCATTAGTGACCTCCCACCAGAATGAGGCCTCTCCCTTCATTAACCAAGCCGCCAACTTGACTTTCTTTCCCTCTTCCACTTCAAAGATATCTAGCAACTCTTCCACTTCCTTAAGCCAATCTCTAGCCTCTACGAAAGTCTCTGAACCAAGAAAAGGTTTTCCTCCTATAGCCTTGAACTCCTTGCAAACCTTAGCAAAATTATCCACTCTAGGCTGAGGAGGAGGAGCGGTTGTCTCTGGTGTAGTAGCATTGGCCGGACCCGCAGCCGCGGCCCTAGCCTCTTGCAACCTCCTATACCATAGTGGTATAACTAAACCCTCCGGGATGTTAAGATCTTCAGCCATGCTGAAACGAAAGAGGAAAGATTCAAAAAGGAGATTCCGAAAGATAAAGATATGGCTATTGGGGATTATGCTTTTCTTTTTCAAAAACTTTTTCTCTTAGAAGACATGCTTTTTAAAAATACTTTCTTCGAAAATACTCTTAGAAAGTAGTTTTTCTCAAAAATTTTATCTGTTCTGGTAACCTTAAGCTCTGATACCACGTGTAACACCCCACTCCCGCTATGATCACTCACTAAGGGAATGCCATAGCATCGGTGGAGTATTTTAGTGAATATAGAACAGAAAAATTACAACAAGACAGATATAAATAGTACTTGAAATTTTAAAACATCATCTCATAACAGCGGAAGTAAAACATGTCTGGTTACATCATAAAACCACAATAAAGGTCAAGTACAATATCCATCAAAATAAAGAAGTACATAATCCCACTCTCATACAATAGCCAAACAAAAGAAAAGATAACTGGATAACTGGAGCTTTACATCTATCCAAGCTCCTAAAGACTGGAACAGCAATCCGATCAAGCTCCACTACTGCTAGGATCCACCGTAGGACCTGAGGGTTGGGAAAAAGATAAAAACAACGGGGTCAGACATAAGTCTGAGCGAGTCCTATAACTTTAACAATACAATCGTTAAAGTAACCAGAGAAGACATAAACTGATATACGGTAACATATAGGGATGAATGGCTACCCTAAGCAGTCAACTAAACGAAGATAAAGGATAAAGACGCATCTACCCTCCCTAAGGTAAATTACTAAACTGCACCACACCAGTCGTTCCTAACTTAAAGGTTGATCCCACCCAAGGACTTATAAAATTTACTAATTAGTACCTGCGTACCCCTAGGTGACCAAGTAGGCGCCACGGGGCCCTACAATCCACTAGGTGTACACACTACTTCCCATTCGATCGGCTCCCTAACGTAGATACCCGTGCTGGCCCCACCGTGGGATGTATCATTCCCCAATGTGGCAACCTGATGAAACTAAAGGTGCACGGCTTATATCTACTCGATGCAACAACGGCTTACCTACCAGCCCGGGCCCACTCACGCATATGAAGCCCGTTGGACTTGCGTTGCCACCGCTAACCCGTTTGCCTCTTACAGTCAAGCCCAGTATGCGTGTCCCGTCCTCGACATGGGTCGAGCCCACAAAGATACGTATGGGTTACTGGTTGAAATGGGCCTCCACAAGCTACCCACCTAAGCTTGTCCCTTTTTCTAGTATATCCCACTTAACCCTTTAATCATGTTTTAATTACATGTTCCATTTTGGTTAAGTATTCTAATCGTATTTTCTATTGCCACCCAAGGCAACCACTAGATTTTCTCATGCCACCCGAGGCACCCACTTAACCCCTCATGTCCCTCTACATGCTAATGTGGTTAAGTGTTTCTTAATTAATTAATTAAGAACGTAACCTTTGTAAAGACCTCTCACATTAGACTGTCTTTTATGACCGCTGGTTAAGCCGGTTGGGTCCGGGCAGCCTTATGTCATAACAGAGTCTAACCTCGTGTCTTTACATTAATTACGTATTTAGTTTGTGCCTAAGACCTCTCACATTGGGCTAACATTTGTAGCAACTGGTTAAGCCGGTTGGGTCCGGGCAGTTTTACGCTACAACTGAGTCCAACCTCGTGTCTTAGTCAATTAATTACACCTAATTAATCACCCTCATAATTTTATATTAATTATCCCTAATTAATCAAGTTTTCTTAACATGGGTAGACCTAACTTAATAGGTAAATTCCCATGGGGTAGACCTAACTCAATAGGTAAATTCCCAACACATAGTATGGGTACACCTAACCAAATAGGCAAATTCCCATACTATGTTTATTTATTTTGTGTTATGCATAATTATATTAATTTCACACAATCTTATTAACTTATGCATTTAATTACCCCATCGTTCCCACGTAATTTCGTTCATGATATAACACATATAAAAGGTGTCAACTTGCATATGAATGAACATGTTTCAAAGGTGCCATCTTGCATATTAACAAACACATAACTTGCATATGAACTTGCATAACATGTCACATAACTTGCATATAATATGTCACATAACTTACATATTCATTTTGCATAACAAACTTGCATATTAGCTTATAGACTTGCATAATGTGTCATCATGAACTTGCATATTAATAAACATGTAACTTGCATATTTACATACATGTAACTCGCATATTAACAAACATGTAACTTGCATATAAAGAAACATGTAACTTGCATATTTACATACATGTAACTTGCATATTAACAAACATGTAACTTGCATATTTACATACATGTAACTTGCATATTAACAAACATGTAACTTGCATATTTACATACATGTAACTTGCATAGCATATTACCATGAACTTGCATAACATGCATATGATTACATAGCCCACAACTTGCATATTTAGCATCATGCAAACATAACATACATCATATTAAACTTGCATAAGCTTACATACTCAACATGCATAAACATAAGATTAATGCTAACATCATATCATATGATTCAAAGCTCATTAACCCACATACAAAACCATAAATCTCATCACATCTCATCTAATTAGTTTACCAAAAGATCATCAAAGTGATAGAAACTCACAACTAGCAACTTTGAACACCAAATGAAGAAGATTAAGATGCTAAGAAGGGATTAGAAGTTGATTAGAGAGTGATTAGTATGCAACCCTCTTCATAAAATTAGTGGAGGCCATGAGAGCTAGCATTTTGCCATAGTTTAGTCACTAGGTTTAATTATGAATGAATTAGGGTAGGTTAGGGTCTTATTTATAGATTAGGCAAGTGTTTTAGGCCATAGGATTAACCCTAGATTCAATCCAAGCCATCAAAGCATGTCTTGGGGAAGAAGTCAAGTGTAGGAACCATCTAGGGCCTTTAGATTAAAGATGGACCATGAGAACCATTCAAATGCAAAATCTGCACTTGAGCGAATCGGCCCACGGGTTGACAGCCAAACACCCTGGATTAACCCCTAGTCGACCCAGCGGGCTCGGGTCGACTTCAAAAATCGGCCGGTTCGGTTATTCCCCTCTCCCAATTCGCTGTTTTGAGCATTTTTGCATATTTATTTATTAAATTTTCAATTATATATATATATATATATATCAATATATATATATATATATCTACACAACCCATTTCACTTAATTAAGTATACTTTAATTTGGGAATTTTCGTGAAACTTCGCGAGGCCATATCTTGGTCATACGGACTCCGATTTTCGAAAACTCGGACTCTATTTCGCGTATTTTTCCGAGACGAACGCAATGGCATAGCCCGTTTCCCTTGATTCCCATTTTAGAATTAAATTCTGCCTCGATTTATGTTATTACAGGTTATTGAAAATACGGGTTGTTACAAATAGTGCCTTCAGTTCATCCTGTTCCTGGGTGACTTGTATGGATGAATGTCTGACAGAGTATTTCCAGAAAGGTCACGTACATTGATTTCTTCAACTGTACCAAGAGTGGAAGCGGAGGAGGAAACTTCTTTTAGCTGACACGTAATGTACTGTTGTAGACGTCAATTAGTGATTTTCGATGGATCTGACGGTGTGACATTCGAAGTGAATCTGGTGTGATGATAAAGCGTAGCTTCTAGCCTCAACATCCGGTAAATGACAGAAATCGGGCAAGCAGCCTGGCTATGTAGGTCGCACCTATTAGGGTGTATAATCACCTGATCTAGAGTTTCATTTACTTCTAAAAATCTATTGTCGATGCTGTCCCATTCGGGAAACGGTTGCTGATCCCAACCGTTGGTGATATACATTCGATACACTCAAGCGAAATGAGTGGTCGGTCATGTGTGGCTGAGTTGCAAGATGTTCTTGTTGAACTCGGTGTATTCTCCTCTAGAGATATACCAGCGGAAGGTGGTTCCATACCTTGTCATAGTGGGAAATCCATTACCCAATACGTGCTTGCAGTTTTGATTGTATATATATGTGGAACGTGAGATGCAAACGTTCCACTAGATTGTTATTTACTTGATTTAGACATTATTATAATATCAAAAGAGTTTTGATATAAAGATAAGTCAAGTGTTTGGATCTTCATAAGGGAAAAACCCGTTTCGTGTTATACGGCGTGGTCTTATGAGATATCATTTAGTTTTTCTGAAACTGTTTTTAAACTGTTTACTCATACCAGTCCCATGACTGACCCGGAGTTTATTTTGTTTTGTTCTACCTAAACTCTTGGGTGCCTAAATTTGTACGGGCAGTCAAGTAGTTCAGGATTTTTCAGATATATCTAAAGGAGCTTGGAGCAGGAGGCTTCAGTGTTATCTAGTTATAGTGGTTCCGTTGTGTTGTAAGTGATGTACGTTGATATTGATGTATATTCAAGTACAGATTTGTATTTCAAAGTTATGTTATGAAATATATTTATTCGTTCCGCTGTGAGATTCGTGTTACTCTGATGTTGTGTTCTTCTTCTTCTTCTATTCTAATTTTCTATCTTATCTTTCCTCACCCTCTAACTTCTTTCTATTAATGGTTCGAATTTCTGTGTTATTTGGGGTTGGACTTGTGTTTTTGGTCAGCTCAAATTCTACCGGATTTTTGGGTCGTTACAGGGTGACGAAGCGGTAGCTTCGGGGGACGTGAGGGTACTCTGGGTATCCCTCTGTGAGGTGGCAGAAGGTCCATGAAACCTGGCCTCACAGAGGTTAAGGTCTGCGGTAGAAGAGCCAAGAGTATGCCTTGGTTGCTATGCGAGCGACCTAAAGACTGGGATGGATTAGCGTGGAGTCGACGATACTTGTTTTTGCCCTGGATAGCATGTCACTGACTACCTACCATCTTTAGTCAATCGTGTACGTACGGAAAGGCAGAGAACTCCCAACAGACCATATACTTGCTTTCGAGTTATGGGTGAGGTTGGCCCATAGGAAAGTGGGGCTATAGTAGGGCCGGGATGTAGTTCTCATACATGATTTTTCTTGGATTGCCTTTCAGTAGTTGAGGGAGGGGTCACGTGGGACCATAGCCACGGATACAAAAACAGACCTTGATATCTGTATCAGCAGACGACTTAAAACTCCCG
Organism: Allium sativum; assembly: GCA_030737875.1. Classification (NCBI taxonomy): domain Eukaryota; kingdom Viridiplantae; phylum Streptophyta; class Magnoliopsida; order Asparagales; family Amaryllidaceae; genus Allium; species Allium sativum. Next base: position 338,258,868 of record CM060910.1, read on the forward strand.
ACCGAGTTCCATATTTCTCGATTTGCCCTGGCGCGGAACTCGGATGGCACATTGAGATACAGGTGCGTCTAGACATGGAAAACGGTTCACGATATACACGTGGGACAAAGGGCGTGGTTGACGGGTGGCATAATGCCTAGTGGCCCTAGGTGGCTTGAACCCAAACCGAGACACGGAAACGTTCATTAGGTGGCATAATCCCTAGTGGTCCTAGGTGGCATAAATCCTAAGTGAACACGCGATAGTTCATGGTAAGAAAACATAACCAGATCAAGGGTAGCAGTCCAAAACAACTTCAAGGATAAAATGGTACTACGTTGAGGTGGTATAGATTTACATGGGAAAGCCCGTACGGCCTACGGCAAAGGACTGAACTTATACATAGAAAGAAACATACGAGTTGGAATAACCTACATATGCTATATATTAGGTTGACATGGACCATTACATGACATTGGGCAAGGGACATTCATAGTTAACACATGACGCGGGTTGGGATACTAGTACGAGGGGTGCAGAGCAAATATACATGATAAATATCGTGGGATGTTAGACATGATAGGTACCTTGGGGTAGTATACTGGATAGAAACCTGACGATGTGATACCTTGATTTATCTTGACACCGTAGTTTATCATGATACCTTAGTTTATCTTACTACAGTAGTTCATCCAGTTATCTTGGCTTAGCTTATCTATCTTGTCGTCATCCTTATGTTTACTTTCAGTTTATGCATGTCATGTTACCTTTACCTGTTTTTATGCTGGAAGTATATAGGACTTACCAGTCTTTATGACTGACCCCGTTTTCTTTCGCCTCTTTGTCTTCCGTTCCCCCCCCCCCCAGGTTTTCTGGGAGGAAATGATGTGGTTTAGTTCGGACCTCATATGCTTGAAGGTCATCATGTATAGCGTGGTCTTCTCTTGGCTATGGCTGCTTCACCGCTTTATTTTGGGGAATAATTTATGAAAAGGTTTTATGCTTCTTTACTATTGCAAGACAGGTTTTTGATGTATTCTGATGTAAAAGGCTTTAGACCTTATTTTATAAGGTAATGAAATTTGTTTTACTTCCGCTGTTTTATATATGTTCTGTCTTGTAATATTTCTGTGCATGTTTACCTCGATAATGCTTCACCAAACCTAGTGCATTCCCTTTGTGAGTGACCCTAGCGGAGGTGGGGTGTAACATATAATATATAATAAAAAACCGCAAGCGCTTATTGGGTACTAAATTCCAACTGGCAAGGTATGGGACCACCTTCCGATAGTGTATCTCTAGAGAGGAATACGCCGGGTTCAACAAGAACATCTTGTAACCTAGGCTAAACATTACCGGTCACTCATTTTGCTTGAGTGTACCGAATGTATTATCACCAACAGTTGGGATCAACAACCGTTTCCCGAAAGGGACAGCATCGAAATAGATTATATAAGTAAATGAAATTTCTCTAGATCAGGTGACAATACACCCTAATTGGAAGCTAACCACTTAGCCATGCGACCTACCTGATTTTATACCATTTCCGTTTGTGAGGTTAGAGGCCATAACGTATCCTTTACAAATCACATCTTCATTCACTTTGAATGTCACATCGTCATACCCACCAAATCACAAATTGATTTCCCCAAAAATACCACGGGTATACAATTAAGAGAAACGAATTCATCCGCCACCAAATGTAAATACGTTTGGAGAGATCAACTTACGCGATCTATTAAATATACTCTGTCAGACATTCTTCCATACAGGTCGTCCTGGGACTGGACAGACCGAATGCACTATTCTGTAAATAGGACAGCCCTTGCATAACTCCGTCTTCAATTATCTTCATCATATTCGATCGCAACGCTAACGCCCATACAGAGTGGTTTTCAGATAATGGATCCGATCCCGGTCACTGCGAATTTGACAATGAAAATGGTCAAAATCTTTGATAGTCGGTGATTTAACTATCAAAAGAAAACATGTGTGCAAACAACGATATGATTTCCAAATGGAAATTCTCATCAATCAACATTTATTCATTTCCCTATTTCTCATTTCCATATATTCATCAAATCCTTATTTTCTAATTTTAGAAAATATACGTTATTAACTTTGGAAAATGTTTCCACTTTTGTTTCACGCATCACTATCTTTTCACATATATCAGTCTCTACCTGTAAACTAGTAAGAGAACAACCCCCTACGTATTAACCTTGAAGGCCGAAACCAACATCAGATCAATGCCCAGACAGCTGTTCAATTAAACTAATCTCCAGTCAGTTTCTAATTCCTTTAACTCCATTTTAATTCCTATTTCAAACCCTATTTCCTTTATAAATATTTTATTTGCAAAATATTTACTTAAATCCTTTATTCACATTAAATGTAAATAATATTTCTTTATAAAATCAAAACAGTTTGATTTCATATTTAAAAACAATATCGTAAATCCAATTTCTATTTATACTTCTAGTTATATAATTATTCATACAAATCTCCTTTTTATTTCTAACACTTAAATCACAACTATAATTCCCTTTATATAAATTTATTTATTTTATATAAATCCTTTTTATATAATTCTATTTATTTTATATAATTCTATTTATTCTATATAAAAATATTTCATTTTCAATATACACTTTGAAAATTTCCTTTTATACATTCCAGTAATTCATATGGTATTTAAAATGCCAAATAACATGACCAGTGTCATCATAATCAATCACATATTTTATATCACATCATATATCACAATATATGAAAACAAACAATATTATAATATTGAGGAATCCAGTTGGGTCCCTCCAACCTATCTCCCTACATCACAAATGTTAAACAATATAAATAACATCGATTTCATTTCAATATGAAATATTCTGATAACAGAATCAATATTTGATTAACGATTTATATATATATATATATATATTGTTATTTATAATTTCAACCAGTACATCAGCAATTCAACCAAACGATCATCACACAGCAATCAATCATCATTTATCAATACTAGATTATATTTATAAAAATATAAACTGTACAGAGTTAGTGAGATTTACTCACATTGGACGATCATCGTTAAATAACGATAATTGTCGTTGATTCAGATCAGACAATTTATTTCGCTGTAAATTGTAATGAGCTCCAATTCACTCCCAGCCAGTTCCATTGCGTAGCCGCCGTCCATAGGATCCCTTGTTTTGCTGAATTCTGAATACATACAGGATAATTATTGATTTTACAAGACAATACACTATTTTAAATTAAATTAAAACTTGATTAATATTGGGTGGGCTTTACCATTTTCTATTTACCGGCCCACTAAAATATCACACCCGCACCCTTAAATTTCCTTTCTTCCCGAACTCAGCTATTTCACCGTGCTCTTCATAACACCATTACCCATGTCCACCATGTTTAATTCGAACTCCATACCATGGAATCACGTCTTCGAGAATCCCCAAGGTTTCAGCAAAATATCGAACTCGTTTAACATGAAATCCCCTAAACATCTCCGCGCGTAACTCCCTTCCATCCACTAATCATCTCGTCACGCCCCCTCCCCCCTCAACATTTCCTATCGTATCTCACTTCAACGCAGTTCCAAATAAAAGGGTGCGAACCTTCTAACATCGGATAACCCTCGAAATCATTACGCAGAAACTAAACCACTTCTTGATCTTGAAAATCACCTCGAAACATGAATGAAGACATTAATCCCCAAACGACATTAACCCTAAGCACACAACAGTATTTCGAGATCCAGGACATTATCTTGAGTTGCTCTAAAATGGTACCATGTTGAAGTTTGGGTCCACGCGAGTGTAAAGGAGTTTGTGTTGTGATTTTCTGTGGAGTAAAACATTAAATCTCGAATTTTGTATGCCATTGGAGTTTTCGGTTTTACTTCATGAAGAAAGGGAACGAGCTTTAGCTCATGCCTGCTTTATTTATAACTGAGGAGCCTTAGGAATTAAGGTATCATAGCTTAGTAGCCATGTTCTCAGTACATAGTAGGTTTGTATTTTCCCATCATATGTCCACTCATATACAGGTTGTCTGTAGCGTTGAAGAAAAATGGTACCAAATCCTTAGCTTCTAAAGAAACGAAAAAAATGAATAAATATATATTCTCTATTTCTCTTTGTATCTATCTATCCGTATTGTCAATCAATGTACGAGCTAACCTTAGATGTGGCTTTCATGAGATTCGATTATTGCCGTTTATGGGTTTACATAGGAATTGGTTATAATATTTCTATCGAAAAGATAGTCCGCCAACATCCTTTGTCTTCCTTTATTATAAATTTTGAATACATGTTGAGCGAGATCATCTTGCCTTTTTGTTTTAAAGTTTTAAAAATTTGCATACTCTGCTACATACAATTTATATTCATTTTCGAGCGCTACTGACTGAAATAGAAATGCCTTTGTGAAGATAAATATGTCACGATCCCGAAAATATAATAATATAGGTCCGTTTACTTATTCTGTGAAACCCCGAAATGTTGATATAGGGTGTAAAATACTCCAAAATAAAAAGTGCTTATTTTACGAAATAAAAATTACAGAAAAATTCTAAAAATTAAATTATAACTATGTCTAAAAAGAATTGTCCAAATTCGACGCCAATATTTAATTATAATTAAATATATCGTTATGGCTTATAAATGTTCCATAGCGACTATTTTAAAATTTGATTTGATCATAAAACAAAATCTACCCAACTGTAACGACCCGCGTTCTACGCACCATAGGATCGTAGAATATTTATTTCTTTCACATACGAAGTCGTATGGTCATGTAACTTTGGGAGACGACTATTGGGGTCATTTCCCATGTTCATGATTTTTCCCGATTTTTAAATGACCATTTTACCCCTAGTTGGCACTGTTTTGGCCATAACTTTTGACTGGAAAGGAATTTTGACCTGAAACCACTTCCATTGGCTTCGGATGATGGTTTCTCTTTCCGTAGAGTGGTCACATTAGCCAAACGGACTTACCGTTTGGGAGATATGGCTGAAACAAGTTTCAGATGGAGAAAGACAGCTTAATTGGGCTTAACCGGGTAATTAGCAGCTAGGCCCAAGGGGAATTTCGGGTTTAGAGGTATAGGAGGTCTGATTAGGGTTAGGTTATCACTTTCATTTCAGTTTTGAGCAGCCACAAACCTTCTTGACACCTTAGTAATGGTTTCCTACATCTAAAACACCCAAAATCACTCTCTAATTGAAGATTAGGCTTAGCAACACCAAATTAAGGAGAAAAAGCACCAAAGCAAGGTTAGAGCTGCTGTTAGACACCAGTTTTCACCCCAAATCAGAGGAGTTTCAGTTCTGAGAATTTCATTTGTGGCCAAGGTGAGTGATAGCATCATTTTGACACTAATTAAAGTTAATTAAGGGTAATTAGTGAAGATTAGCGAATTTATACGTAAATAAATTCTGGAAAAATCCTTAAAATTCTAAAATAATGTTTTAAGGCTCTGTTAGAAATTTGAGATAATTTCGATGTGTTTTGCTAATTGTATGCTTAAGCATGGTTAAGAGTGCTTAAGGGAAAATATGAAGTTTTAGCTACTTTTGATCCATTTTGATTCATTTGAATTGTTGGTTGCTGTTTGTGGTTGCTATTACATGCTACTATGACTCTTTAGTATGTTTCATGATTGATTAGAATAGTTAAATTGCTCGAAAACGTCGTCGAATGGCGTAGAAAGCTTGCTGGAAAGTTGCAGAAGTGTGCAGGCTCCGAACCGGTTCGGATCGGAGAAAGGGGTCGGATCGGACTAGGGAAATGACCAAGGGAATCCGAACTGGATGAGGACTTGCCACTGGAAGAAGTTTGGCAGGAAGGAAGGCCATTGCTTAGAGTTGGAGTTGGACAGAAGATCGGATCGGAGCGATGGAGCGGATCGGATCGGAGTAAGCTAGGGAGCGGAGCGGATCGGATCGGAAGAGTGATTGGAGGCCAGATCGGATCGACTTGGAGATGCAGGGCTCGGATCGGAAGCAAAGAAGAAATAAGCTAGGGATTGGAGCGCTGGAGGGAAGGACACCCGACCCGACCTGGAGGAGGACCCCGACCCGACCCGGAGCGAAGTGCCCGACCCGAAAAGACAAGGAGAAGGACTCGAACCGAGCATGGGCGACCGAACCGAACCGAGCATGGGTGACCGAACCGAACCGAGCATGGGTGACCGAACCGAACCGAGCATGGGTGACCTAACCGAACCGAATTCTAGAGCTGCTACTGCACGACAACTTTTCTGAAGACCCACTCCAATTCGACCAAACCCGAGATGCAAAGGAAGCTCAAATGAGAAGTTAGAGCTTAAGATTCAGATAGGAATCAACAAGTTCACTTCATGATTGGGCTTTGCTGCGGGACGCGTGCTAAGGAGTTATCGACACCTATAGCTTTGGACCACTATGGTAGGAGGTACGAAGGCGGATTCAGGGCCATTATGGCATTGGTAGAACCAAGGGCTATGACCAATGAAGTGGGTCATTGAAATGTTTGGTCATGACTCCAAGTGTTTGGCTTGGTCACAGCAGGGTTTCTACAAGTCGGGATTCGTCGTTGCCTCAGTTTGGCTAGTGTTCCAAAGTGGTAGATGTCGTACGCTTTACGCACTGAGTGAGAGACGTGAGGATGGTTGCCATGGATGATTTGTTTGCTATCATTATGACATGCACACCCCACCCCCGTATTCTTACACTATTTATTATGGCACCTTGGAGTATTGTACGGTATGTGGTACTAACTCTTTGGTTGCAGGTCCAGGTTCAGGTATGGCTTATTATACCTGTTATTATTCTGTTTAGATGCTTATCGCTCATACCAGGCTTTAAGTCTGACCCAGAGTTTTATGTCTCTTCTTATTACTCTGGGTGCTCACACGAGCAGACTAGAGACAGGTTAGATGGTGATGCACGGGTAGATGATCCGGAGACGAGCAGGAGGCTTCCACGTACTATATACATAATATTCTCCCTGTGTTGTTGAAGATCACTGCTTGGGCATTGTTGGTGTATCTTCTATTTTAGCTTTCTTTTGTTTAGAGACGGTAAATTTGGAAAGTTGTAATAAGCTGTATTTGGATTTCCGCTGCTTTGAGATTGATGTTGGTTTTAGTTATCAGCTTATGCACTGTCTCGCCTGTTTTATGTCAAGTATGTTATTATTATATTTTATTCCATGCGCTGTGAGACATTCTACAGGTTCTTTGATTAGTTCATTCCCTTCTTTCCTTTCTTCTGACGACCGTCTTGTGCTAGTCGGGCATGTGTACAGCGCACTTTTGGAGGAAATGCAGGCTGGTGCGAGGCGGGCTGTCACACTTGGTATCAGAGCTCTAGGTTGCGTAGTTAACCTAGGGAAGTTATCAGGGAGAGATATTATACGTATACGAGAGAGCGTATTTGTGATTACTTTGGTTTTTAAAAGCTATATATATATACTATTAGTAGTATAAGGATGAAGTCGTACTGCACTAGCACCACTATGGAGTCGTTAATCGTTTCCTTTTTCAGATTGACGATGAGCCGAGATACTAGAGGTGCTGGTAGGGGAGCCAATAATGGGATTGCTGCCGACATGAGGACGATGTTTACTGACCTCATGAGAGAGATGCTTAGAGATGTGCAGAGGGCAGCTCCCAATGGTGGAAATGGTGGTGGTCCAATAGTGCAGGCGCCAAGAGTCGACTTCGCCAAGCTGAATAAGGATTATACTAGTCTTGGTGGGAAGTCATTCCATGGAAAGGAGTCGGCTACGGACGTTCAGGATTGGTTGGATAGTTGCGAGCGTATCTTCGAGGATTTGGGTATCGAGGATGCGATGAAGAGAAAGCTAGCGTCCCGTCAGCTGCAAGGGCGGGCAATGAATTGGTGGAATGCTATAAAGGCAGCTACTCCCGAAGACCAGATTACTTGGGAGCAGTTTAAGGCTCGCTTTAGTGAGAAGTTCATTCCAGCTGCTCAGAAGTCAATGTTGTTTAAGAAATTCTTGGAGCTCAAGCAGAATGGCAGAGCTGTCTCGGAGTATATTGCTGAATTTGACACTTTGTCAAAATATGGGTTATCTCTTATTGATACTGCCGAGAAAAAGAATGAGAAATTTATAACTGGTTTGGATCAGTACTTGGGGGAAAAACTTATTAACCACATCGATGAGACGTTTGAATCGATTGTGGGGAAAGCATTAAGATCAGAAAGTCTCTACCCTAAGTCGAAGACTGAGGTTGCATCTGCAGAAGAGCCAAAGCCACAAGCAAGTGGTGGAGGCAAGGGTGGTTCCCAGAATAAGAGAAAGCAGAATCAGGCTAAGGATGGCCAGAAGAAAAAGAATAAGCAAGATGTGGAGTGCTTCAGCTGTGGTAAGAAGGGCCATTATGCTAGTAATTGTCGGGCCAAGCCAGCGGATAGGAAGTGCTTCAACTGTGGCCAAATGGGACATCACAAGGACAAGTGTCCACAGCCCCCTAAAGAAAAGCAAATGGTGAAAGCATATGCCCTTAATGCTATTCCTTCTTCGTCGAATGCCCCAACTGCGGCGGAGAAGGGAAAGAATGTCGTCATTCAAGGTATGCTTTCTGTTTATGATGTTCCTGTTAGAGTTTTGTTTGATACCGGAGCTTCCAGTTCTTTCATATCTAGTGACCTGGTAGATAGGTTGGGATTGGAGCCCGAGATTGTCGATAGACCTTTAGTAGTGACGAACCCGATTGGTGGTTCGACTAGCCTTAGCATGATTTGTCGCAATGTGGTCTTATCGAGTCATGGATGCATGTTTGTTTGTGATTGCTTTGTTTTGGGCTTTACTGGGTTTGGCATTATTTTGGGAGTAGATTGGCTCCAAAGATACGGGGTGGTGGTAGACTGTGAGGGCTTGTTGGTGACAGCTAGAGCGGATGATGGGCGGAGGATAGTGTTTGGTGGTCTACCCAGTAAGGGGGTATTGGCTAGTTTTCTAAACTCCCTCGACATTCCGCATAGTGAGTTGTCAGGTTTGCCCGTGGTTGGCCAGTATCCGGATGTTTTCGAAGAAGTGACCGGACTTCCACCACACCGAGAGATTGAATTTTGTATTGATTTGGTAAAAGATGCCAGGCCTATAGTGATGCCACTTCGTCGAATGGCACCAAGAGAGCAGCGAGAGCTCGAGGTGCAAGTCAGCGATCTTTTGAAGAAGGGATTTATCAGAAGGAGTGTTTCTGAATGGGGAGCACCAGTCGTGTTTGCTACCAAGGCGGATGGTTCCCTTCGTTTGTGTGTAGACTACCGCGAGTTGAATAAAGTGACGAGGAAGAACAAGTATCCTCTACCGCGGATAGATGATTTGTTCGATCAGTTGAGTGGCGCGAGAATATTTTCTCAGTTGGATCTCGCGACAGGTTTTCATCAGCTTAGAGTGGAAGCTGAGAGTATAGCTAAAACGGCATTTCGAACGCCGTCTGGATTTTATGAATGGTTGGTTATGCCATTTGGGCTGACTAATGCCCCGGCATATTTTGTGGACCTTATGAATAGGGTATTCAGAGATCAGCTGAATAAGTCTGTCCTTGTGTTCGTTGATGATATTTTGGTCTATTCGAGGACAGAGGAAGAACACAAGGAACATTTAAGGGTAGCGATGGAGGTGTTGAGAAAACACCAATTGAAAGCAAAGTTTTCTAAGTGTCACTTCTAGAAGAGGGAAGTGAGGTTCTTGGGCCATGTTGTATCAGAGAATGGTATTGCCGTGGACCCGGCGAAGGTGGCTACGGTACAGGATTGGCCTACGCCCAAGAATGCAACAGATGTAAGAAGTTTCTTGGGGTTAGCGGGATATTATCGTAAGTTTATCCAAGGTTTCTCCAAGATAGCAGCACCGTTGACTCAGTTGACAAAGAAGAATCAAACTTTTGTCTGGGATGAAAGGTGCGAGAATGCATTCAGAAGTCTAAAGGACAAGTTGACAAGCGCACCAGTGTTAGTCATTCCTAAGGGGGATGAAGAGATGACGGTATACACGGATGCCTGTGGTACCAGACTGGGTGCTGTATTGATGCAAGGCGGTAGGGTTGTAGCTTATGCAAGTCGGCAATTGAAACCGCACGAGAGGAGATACCCTACCCATGATTTAGAATTGGCAGCAATCGTGTTCGCGTTAAAGATGTGGAGACACTATCTCTTGGGAGAAAGATTTGAGCTGTTTACAGATCATAAGTCGTTAAAGTATCTATTCTCCCAGAAGGATTTAAATCTCCGTCAGCAGAGATGGTTAGAGTTCTTGGCTTCCTATGATTTTGACATCGCATACACACCAGGAAAGGGCAATGCGGTGGCTGATGCATTGAGTAGAAGACATGCCAGCTTAGGGGCTATGTTCCTTGAATGGAAGCAACTGGAGTTTATCGCGGGGTTTGATTTCAGACCAAAGTGCGAATTAGATCCAGAAATGTTAGCAAGTTTGACGATCAGACCCACTTTGATTGAACGAATCGGCTCTAGTCAGAGGGACGATCCTAACCTATTATAAATCATCTCCAAGTTAAAGATGGGTATCGATGAGGAGGTGAACAAGTATGGGCTTGATCGAGATAGATGGCTTAGAAAGGATGGAAAGCTTGTTGTACCTAATGTCAATGGATTGAGAGATGAAGTGCTTAGAGAATGTCATCACTCAAAGCTGACTATACACCCCGGTGGTAATAAGATGTATCGAGATATGAAGCAGACTTACTACTGGGAAGGAATGAAACGAGACATTGGGAAGTTTATATCCAAGTGCATGAATTGCCAGCTAGTTAAAGCCGAGCAAAAGAAGCCTAGTGGGTTGTTACAGCCCTTGGAAATTCCCGAATGGAAATGGGAGCAAGTCTCGATGGATTTCATCGATGGATTACCAAGGACTAGATCGGGATATGATAGCATTTGGGTAATTGTGGATCGACTAACTAAAAGTGCAAGGTTTATACCAGTCAAATCGACTAGAACGGCAGCTAAGTTAGCAGAATTGTATTTGAAGTGGGTAGTGAGATTTCATGGAGTACCTAAAAGCATTGTGAGCGACCGAGACCCGTTGTTCACTAGTGGGTTTTGGAAGAGCTTGCAAGAGGCGCTAGGGTCAGAGCTACATCTCAGTACCGCATATCATCCTCAGACCGACGGTCAGACGGAGAGGGTGAACCGTATTTTGGAAGATCTCTTGAGAGCATGTATATTGGATTTTGGAGGATCATGGGATGACCATTTGCATCTAGTAGAGTTTGCATATAATAATAGCTACCAATCCAGTATCGGTATGGCTCCGTTTGAAGCTTTGTACGGAAGGCCGTGTAACTCACCATCATGTTGGATAGAGACTGGGGAGAAGTTTATGCTTGGACCAGATGTGGTGAGGGAAACTTCAGATAAGATCAAGATCATTCAGCAACGAATGAAGGCAGCCCAAGATAGGCAGAAGAGTTATGCTGATAAGAGGCGAAGAGACTTAAAATTCTCCGTTGGTGACTTGGTGTTTGTCAAGATTTCCCCGTTGAAGAGCGTAATACGATTTGGCAGGAGAGGCAAGTTGGCACCAAGGTTTGTTGGCCCATTCCCTGTTCTTGAACTTGTCGGGAATTTGGCATATAGGATTGACTTACCAGAGAAGATAGTGGGAGTTCATAACGTATTTCATGTTTCCCAACTAAGGAAGTTCGTTCACGACTCAGATATGACTATTCCACCTGATCAGTTAGAGGACTTCGAAGTAGAACCCGAGGCGGTTGGGAACCGCAAGCCGGCCCGTATTGTCGAGTACGACATGAAACAACTTCGAAGGAAGGCGGTGAAGCTAGTCAAGGTACAGTGGAGCGAGGACGAGAGTAATTGTACTTGGGAAACAGAGGAGGACATAAGGAAGAAGTATCCAGAACTCTTTGTCTGGTAAGATTTTGACTTCGATTTAGTTTTCCGCATGCTAGGATAGGCTTGTTTGCTTGTTTTACATATTTGATTGTTGTATATGGTTGTTAGGCATGCGGGATCCTTTGTATGTTTTGGGTTAAGGAATTTCGGGGGCGAAATTTCTTAAGGGGGGGAGAGTGTAACGACCCGCGTTCTACGCACCATAGGATCGTAGAATATTTATTTCTTTCACATACGAAGTCGTATGGTCATGTAACTTTGGGAGACGACTATTGGGGTCATTTCCCATGTTCATGATTTTTCCCGATTTTTAAATGACCATTTTACCCCTAGTTGGCACTGTTTTGGCCATAACTTTTGACTGGAAAGGTATTTTGACCTGAAACCACTTCCATTGGCTTCGGATGATGGTTTCTCTTTCCGTAGAGTGGTCACATTAGCCAAACGGACTTACCGTTTGGGAGATATGGCTGAAACAAGTTTCAGATGGAGAAAGACAGCTTAATTGGGCTTAACCGGGTACTTAGCAGCTAGGCCCAAGGGGAATTTCGGGTTTAGAGGTATAGGAGGTCTGATTAGGGTTAGGTTATCACTTTCATTTCAGTTTTGAGCAGCCACAAACCTTCTTGACACCTTAGTAATGGCTTCCTACATCTAAAACACCCAAAATCACTCTCTAATTGAAGATTAGGCTTAGCAACACCAAATTAAGGAGAAAAAGCACCAAAGCAAGGTTAGAGCTGCTGTTAGACACCAGTTTTCACCCCAAATCAGAGGAGTTTCAGTTCTGAGAATTTCATTTGTGGCCAAGGTGAGTGATAGCATCATTTTGACACTAATTACAGTTAATTAAGGGTAATTAGTGAAGATTAGCGAATTTATACGTAAATAAATTCTGGAAAAATCCTTAAAATTCTAAAATAATGTTTTAAGGCTCTGTTAGAAATTTGAGATAATTTCGATGTGTTTTGCTAATTGTATGCTTAAGCATGGTTAAGAGTGCTTAAGGGAAAATATGAAGTTTTAGCTACTTTTGATCCATTTTGATTCATTTGAATTGTTGGTTGCTGTTTGTGGTTGCTATTACATGCTACTATGACTCTTTAGTATGTTTCATGATTGATTAGAATAGTTAAATTGCTCGAAAACGTCGTCGAATGGCGTAGAAAGCTTGCTGGAAAGTTGCAGAAGTGTGCAGGCTCCGAACCGGTTCGGATCGGAGAAAGGGGTCGGATCGGACTAGGGAACTGACCAAGGGAATCCGAACTGGATGAGGACTTGCCACTGGAAGAAGTTTGGCAGGAAGGAAGGCCATTGCTTAGAGTTGGAGTTGGACAGAAGATCGGATCGGAGCGATGGAGCGGATCGGATCGGAGTAAGCTAGGGAGCGGAGCGGATCGGATCGGAAGAGTGATTGGAGGCCAGATCGGATCGACTTGGAGATGCAGGGCTCGGATCGGAAGCAAAGAAGAAATAAGCTAGGGATTGGAGCGCTGGAGGGAAGGACACCCGACCCGACCTGGAGGAGGACCCCGACCCGACCCGGAGCGAAGTGCCCGACCCGAAAAGACAAGGAGAAGGACTCGAACCGAGCATGGGCGACCGAACCGAACCGAGCATGGGTGACCGAACCGAACCGAGCATGGGTGACCGAACCGAACCGAGCATGGGTGACCGAACCGAACCGAATTCTAGAGCTGCTACTGCATGACAACTTTTCTGAAGACCCACTCCAATTCGACCAAACCCGAGATGCAAAGGAAGCTCAAATGAGAAGTTAGAGCTTAAGATTCAGATAGGAATCAACAAGTTCACTTCATGATTGGGCTTTGCTGCGGGACGCGTGCTAAGGAGTTATCGACACCTATAGCTTTGGACCACTATGGTAGGAGGTACGAAGGCGGATTCAGGGCCATTATGGCATTGGTAGAACCAAGGGCTATGACCAATGAAGTGGGTCATTGAAATGTTTGGTCATGACTCCAAGTGTTTGGCTTGGTCACAGCAGGGTTTCTACAAGTCGGGATTCGTCGTTGCCTCAGTTTGGCTAGTGTTCCAAAGTGGTAGATGTCGTACGCTTTACGCACTGAGTGAGAGACGTGAGGATGGTTGCCATGGATGATTTGTTTGCTATCATTATGACATGCACACCCCACCCCCGTATTCTTACACTATTTATTATGGCACCTTGGAGTATTGTACGGTATGTGGTACTAACTCTTTGGTTGCAGGTCCAGGTTCAGGTATGGCTTAGTATACCTGTTATTATTCTGTTTAGATGCTTATCGCTCATACCAGGCTTTAAGTCTGACCCAGAGTTTTATGTCTCTTCTTATTACTCTGGGTGCTCACACGAGCAGACTAGAGACAGGTTTGCTGGTGATGCACGGGTAGATGATCCGGAGACGAGCAGGAGGCTTCCACGTACTATATACATAATATTCTCCCTGTGTTGTTGAAGATCACTGCTTGGGCATTGTTGGTGTATCTTCTATTTTAGCTTTCTTTTGTTTAGAGACGGTAAATTTGGAAAGTTGTAATAAGCTGTATTTGGATTTCCGCTGCTTTGAGATTGATGTTGGTTTTAGTTATCAGCTTATGCACTGTCTCGCCTGTTTTATGTCAAGTATGTTATTATTATATTTTATTCCATGCGCTGTGAGACATTCTACAGGTTCTTTGATTAGTTCATTCCCTTCTTTCCTTTCTTCTGACGACCGTCTTGTGCTAGTCGGGCATGTGTACAGCGCACTTTTGGAGGAAATGCAGGCTGGTGCGAGGCGGGCTGTCACACCAACGAAATCCCGATTTTTCTCTTCCATTAGAAAAATATACTTCACCAGCTCCGAACGTTTCTTGTTTCACAAAAATCAAATTTAAAACGGCTTATGTATATTCGTCTAAAGTTCGAATCGCCAAATTACGAACTGCCGCGCCATTTCGGGCTCGATTATAATTATAATATAATTATACGTTCAACTGTCATTTATATAATATATTCGTTAATATAATTCAACTCTAAACTGAATTATATATTATATATGATCCAATTCACACAATATTGTGAATTCCAATATTTTCGACTTTTTTGAAAATTGAATATATTATTCTATTATTTATATTAATTAAATATTCAATATTATTTAATTTTGGTCATTTTAAATTACCAAACCATTATTTAAACAATTAAATAAATTATTTATTATCCGTAAAAAATATGGGTCGTTACATATATTTTGAAATTAAACATTCCGGAAACAAGGATTATAATGATATCGTTATAGTCAATATTTTCCGTAAAGGAAGGAGATTTTTAAATTGAATCTGAGAGTCGCATGCCATGTTCTTTTTAAAATTGTGAACTTTGACTATTTCAAAGTTGAGAATGTTGTTCAGTTAAGGTCTGAGAGGTAATTATACCCCAACTTGATTGACTTCATGATTAACTGAGGAATGGTTAAGGTTCATTGGCGATATTGGTTAGTAATACGATCAATAAATTGTTAAGGAGTTGAGTTACGGTAATAGAGTTTTATATATAACATCGGTTTAACCAAATTTAAAAAGATTTTGCAAATGTTTTCCAAAGTAGACCAGAGATGTTTTCTAAGTATAGAAATTGAAATAATTTGGGACAACGAGAAGTTAAGAAATGGTAATTGGAAATGTTTTCCAATGTTAAGAATGTATATATTCTAAATATATAAAGTAAAAGTTGTGAAGATATGGAATTAATTCCCGATGTCAAAAAGAGATGTTTTCGAAATATAGAAAATAAATAGTTTAAAATAGATGAAATGGTTTTCCAATGATCGCGTAAGGCAAAACGGGTTTTGATAAGTATATGGGAAAATATGAAAAGAGGAAATTGGGAAAATGAATAAATTATTGATAAATTAATTTAAACGGGGCTCAGTGTTGATGGATGGTTGATCGATAAAACTTCCATTTAGAAATAAGATCGTTGTTTGTATGTATGTTTTCCTTTGATAGTTAAATCACAGACTATCAAAGTTTTTCACCATTTTCCATTGTCAATACAGAGAGACCAGGATCAGATTTATTATCTGAAAACCACTCCACATGGGCATTAGCGTCGCGAATCAAATATGATGAAGATAATCAAAGACGGATTTTATGAAGGGTTTGTTCTGGCAATCCTAGGCAGAAATTGCCTAAGATGGATTTACAGAACAGTGTCTTCGGTTTGCCCAGTCCCAGGGCAACTTGTATGGACGAATGTCTGACAGAGTATATCCAATGGATTGCTTAAGTTGATCTTTTCAAACGTTTGAATGTTGGGTGGCGGAGAAATTTGCTTCTCTTAGCTTTATACCCATGGTATTTTTATGGAAATCAGTTTGTGATTTGGCGGGTATGACGATGTGGCATTTATAGAAAACGGATTTGTGATTTGTCAAAAGATACGTTATGATCTCAAGCCTCATCAACCGGGAAATGAAAAAAATCGGGCAGGCAGCACGGCTATGTGGGTCGCCCCCATTAGGGTGTATTGACACCATCTAGAGAATATTCATATTTGTTACTTCTTTTCACTTCTGTATCTCCTGGGAGCGGTTATGTTGCTAGCAACCGTAGGTGACAATATATTAGATACACTCATGAGATATGAGTCGTCGGTGATGTGCGCTGAGTTGCAAGATGTTCTTGTTGAACTCCAGTGTATCCCCTCTAGAGTACACTGGTCTGAAGGTGGCTCCATACCTTGTCATAGTCGGAATCCAATCTCCAGTAAGCGGCTGTGGTTTTGATTGTATATTATAAATGTGGAGCTTGAGATGCAAGCGTTCTGCTAGATTTATATTTATTTGTGATTAGAAGCTATTATAATATCAGAAAAATATTGATTTTTTTAAAATGTTTTGGGTTATTGTAAGGTAAAAACCATCCGTGTTTATGTGTGGATCGGTCTTACAATTATCATTTCTTTGAAAAGGATTTTGAATAGTTAAACCAAATGGTTGGAGTTTACTCACACCAGTCCCATGACTGACCCAGAGTTTATTTTGTTTTGTTTTCCCTAAACTCTTGGGTGCCCAAATTTGTACGGGCAGTGTGACGGCCCACCCCGCACCAGCCGACATTTCCAATGAAAGTGCGTTGTGCCAATGTCCGACCAGCATAGGACGGTCTCCAAAGAAAGGAAAAGAAGGGAATTTGAACTAACAAGGAACCTGTAGAATGTCTCAATAACATACTTGACATAAAACAGACGAGACAGTGCATAAGCTAAGAAGTAAACCATAATCATCATAGCAGCGGAAATTAAAAATACAGCTTATGTTCCACATCATCGTTATTACAATTTTAAAACTATCTCTAAAGCAAAATAATAAAGGTACACTACTAATGCCCAAAGTAGTGACCAGCAGCGACACAGGGAGAATATATATATATATATATATATATATATATATATATATATATCATACGTGGAAGCCTCCTACTCGTCTCCGGTACAGCTACTTGTGCATACCACCTAACCTGTCTCTAGTCTGCCCGTTTAAGAGCACCCAGAGTAATAAGAAGAGACATAAAACTCTGGGTCAGACAAAAGTATGGTATGAGCGATAAGCAGCAAAATAGAACAATAACAGGTATACAAAACCATACCTGATCCTCGACCTGCAACCAAAGAGTTAGCACAACAAGATGTACAATACTCTAAGGTGACACTAACATATGGTGTAAGGATACGGGGGTGGGGAGTGTGCATGTCATAATGATACCAAACAATCAAGCATAGCATCCATCCTCACATCTCTCACTCAGTGCGTAATGCATACGATATCCACCGCTTTGATCACCCAAACCCTTACTATGATCACTCTTCCCCATGGAGTCATGGTGACTCCACTACACTGATCAATAGCCACTAGTCCTTGCTATGTCCACTCTGCTCCCATGAAGTCGTGATGACTTCACTGCACTGACCCATAGCCATGCTATGATCACTCTGCCCCATGGAGTAATAACTACCCACTGCATTGTTCCGTAGCCTAACATCCATCTTAATGGTGAATCAAAGTTATGGACGTCGATAACCCCTTTGCATACGTCCCGCAGCAAAGCCCAACTCATGAAGTTAACTCGTTGGTTCCCAACTGGATCTTGAGTTCTACTTCCTATCTGTACTTCCTTTGCATCTCGGGTTTTGGTCGAATTGGAGTTGGTCTTCAAAAGAGTCGTCACGTAGAAGTAAAAGTATACATCTTGTAACACCCCACATCCATTAATGTCACTCTCAAAGGGAATGGATTAACTTTCATGGAGTATTATTGGTGAATAGAATAGAATATAGCAAGGCAGATACATATACTTGTATTTGAAAATTTTCAAAACAACATTTATTACAACGGAGAAATAGTTTGATTACAACAACATCATAAACCAACAGAAAAACCAGGTACACATAGTAACCATCTTGACAAATTGTTTTATGAGTACATAAGTAAAAAAGCATAACCCCAACACAAGTAGCCATAAAAGAGATGAGCTGAACTTTACTTTCAGCAATCCAAGCACTTCCAAAAGAGAGAGAAAGATCCAGATCAAGCACCACTAGTACATGTCCCACCCTGAGAACCTTGGGGGTGGGGGGAAGGAAGAAGAGAGGCAAAAACTAAGGGGGTCAGACAAAAAGTCTAGCGAGTACCATAACTTTAACGATATAATTATTAAAGAAATTAGGATAAAGCATAAACTGGTAAAACAAGGAATGACTGTGAAGCAAGTGGGCAAGACAAATCAAACCAGAGGAATATTCTGGCGTTAATCTCGCTCCAAATCACTACAGGATAAGTACTATACTGCACCATTACTAGTCACCCTAAAAGTTGATCCCGCCTACTGAACATAATATTCATAATGGCAGTTTCGTGTACCCCCAGTTATCTTCATAGGTGTCGCCTTCTCCTATCTCCACTAGTTGTACCCACTACCCTTCCCTCTTCTAATTACAGCGTTTATTCATAATATGGTAGTTGGACTCCTAGCTGTCTCCATAGGTGTCGCCTGCTCCTATCTCCGCTAGTCGTACCCACTACCTTCCCCATTCGATCGGCTCCCTAACTTGTAGATACCCGTGCTGGTCCCACAGTGGGGTGTATCACTCCCCAAAGTGGCAACCCGATACCACTAAAGATTCACGGCTTATATCTGCACGATGCAACAATGTCTTACCTACCAGCCCGGGCCCACGCACGAACATGACCCCGTTGGACTTGCGTTGCCACCGTTAACCCGTTTTGACCTCTTATGATCAAACCTAGTAAGCGTGTCCCGTTCTCGATCTAACTCGAGCTCACAAAGATACTTAATGGGTTACTGGTTTGAAATGGGTCCCCCATGCTTGACACAAGCTTTCCACCTATGCTTGGTCCACACTAGAATTTTCCACTTAACCCCTTCTTATTCATGTCTTCTTACATGTTTCAATTTGGTTAAGTGTCTCTAATCGTATTTCACATGTCTCCCATGTCATCCACTTAACCCCCATGACCAACCACATGTTTATCTTGGTTAAGTGTTAATGATTATATCCCACATGTCACCCATGTTACCCACTTATAATATCAACATGGGTTATTGGTTAAGCTTGTCTTAACTGTATCCGCTTATCAGATCAATATGTATATATTTGGTTAAGCTGGTCTTTAACCCTATCCACTTGTATATTATTGGCTAAGTTGGTCTTAACCCCATCCACTTATCAGATCGATATGTATTAATTGTTAAGTTTGCCTTAACCCTATCCACTTATCAGATTAATATATATTATTAGTTAAGCTAGACTTAACCCTACCCACTTATCAAATTAATATATATTATTGGTTAAGATGGTCTTAGCCCTACCTACTTATCGGATTATTGGTTAAGCTGGTCTTAACCCTATCCACTTATATATTATTGGTTAAGCCGGTCTTAACCCTACCTACTTATCAGATTATTGGTTAAGCTAGTCTTAACCTTATCCACTTATCAGATTATTGGTTAAGCTGGTCTTAACCCTATTCACTTATCATATTATGTATCATATATATATATATATATATATCATACAACATGTTTTACGTAATTTATGATTAAGTACATCTTAGTTCATAGACGCATTGGTTAAGAGAATAACTCCCTAAGTATCTACCCCGAAGACCGAAATCAACATCAGATTGGTACTAAGAGAATTACTCAACTCAACCAAACTTCTGTTTGTCATTCATATTCGTCTTTGATCAGTATTAATTAATTATTAATGCACAGACCTCTCACATTAAATCGATTGCTTGCGGCCGCTGGATATGCTGGGCGCTTCCGGGCAGACTTCCACTACGAGCCAGACTTAACCTCATGTCTAAGCATCTTTTAATTGTGCCTATGACCTCTCACATTAGACTGACGTTTGTGGTTGCTGGATGTGCCGGGCGGGTACGGGAAGTCTTATACCACAAACGAGTCTAACCTCGTTTCTTAGGCGTTTATTACTCATTTAATTTATGCCTTTGACCTCTCACATTAGACTACCGTTTGTGGTTGCTGGATTTTTCGGGCAGGTCCGGGCAGTCTTATACCACAAACGAGTCTAACCTCGTGTCTTAGGCATTTATTATTACACATTATTATTCAACCCCAATTGAATTAATATCCCTATTTCAAATTTTCAATAACTTTCAAATTAATCTATGTCCATAATTGTCACCTAAGTTATGTCCATACTTTTTAAGTATAAAAATTATACCAATTAATGTCTCAATTTAATTATATGCTTCTAAAGCCATTTTATGCCAATTCACAATTAGCATAATTAATATTTTCCCATTGTCCCCATGCTATTCGTACGCTAAAATATGAAATATGTTAGACTCGCAAATAGTCCAACTTATAAAAAAAAAGAAACATCACAACTTGCTTAACACACAAAAATAGATCTAACTTGCAAATAGGAATTTTAACATAAATTTGCATAGCCAATAATTTGCATGGACAATGGTAATATAGAATCATATATTTGCATAAACTACAACGGATCTAAATATAGATCTGAACATGAAATTGTGATATTGCATACATAAATTATGGATCTTTCCTAAATTGCATATGCGAATATAATTTTCACCCAAAAATGTGAATATAGTTTTTCACCTAAACTTGCATATGGATTCCTACGACTTGCATATGAATTTATCACATGTTTTTGCATATAAACTAGCATATGTATATGCTTGATTCACATATAAACTTGTGTACAATTCACATATAGACTTGCATAAGATTCATATTCAAACTAACATACAATTTAACATCCCAAACTTGCATAAAATTCACATACGAATTAGCATATAATTTAACATCCAAACTTGCATAATATTCACATATCAATTAACATATGATTTAACATCCTAAACTTGCATAAGATTCACATATGAATTAACATATAATTTAACATACCAAACTTGCATAAAATTCACATATGAATTAACATATGATTTAACATCCAAACTTGCTTAAGATTCACATATGAATTAACATATGATTTAACATCCCAAACTTGCATAAAATGAATCATGTTAAATATGAAATAGATCTACCAACATAAGATAACAAAGTTAAACAACATCACGTGATTCAACAGACATGTTCTCATAATCCAATTACAATCCATCGTAATTAATTTATTAATTATATTGTGAAAGAAAAAGTACTCACAAAGATTGGTTAGAGAAGAGAATGATTCATTCGTCTTTTGAATTGGAATTCTGACTTGCTAAATCATAAGCTTTAGGAAGGAGGACTATCCTATTAGCAGCAAGGTGGCCAACAGATAATTTTTTTTAGGTTTAGGGTTTGAGTCTAAGTACTCTTTTATAGAAGTTTAAATCAACCTAAGCCGTTAGATTAACCTAGGACCAATCGAAGCCATTCAAACTAAGAGAACCAACCAGAACTTGCCACACAAGCCCTAATTAGTCATAAAATCGTCACACAAAGAAACACATCAGGTTTCAGATCTGGCCCGCGGGGGAGGTCGACCCCCAAGTCTACCCCCAGGTCGACCTGTATATAGGGAGGTCGACCCCCTGGTCGACCCGGCCTGGGGTAGGTCGACCCCCAGGTCGACCTGCCTTGTTATTTAATTTTCTGAATTGTTTTATATAAATTTCTAAAAGTTCCGAGGGCCATAACTTCTTCATACGAAGTCCGATTTTTGAAAACTTGTACTATATTCCAAGAAGAATTTCGATACGAACGCAAAGGCGTAACCCGTCTCCCTTAATTCTCAATTTAACAAATAAGTATTCTTAAATTTGTTAATTTTAATATTTAAAATTTCGGAGTGTTACATTCTCCCCTCCTTTAAGGATTTCGCCCCCGAAATCTCCAAGTTAAGGAGAATGTATATCCTACCATCCAATCATCCATCTACTCACTCAATAAATCCATTGTCCTTAAAAGACTTCTAATGTCGTATGAACATATGCAAAGTGTGTGTATATGTTCCTTATCTAATGCAAAATCAGGTGGTCTACTGATTCAGTTGACCTCCTTAATACAAATCATGATAGTGCCATGTGTCCATTATGTATGCAAAAGAATTCTAATGATACATATTATTTCTACATGCGTGCACGACCATTCATCTAAATGCAGCATCCATATGATAACAAAACCTCTATACATCCATTAATTTAAATATGCACACATATTTATATGCAGTATGACAGTGACTGAGCCGATCTAGTGCCTAATGTGTGTGCACATGCATCCACGGGTAACCACTAGCAACCACTTGCGTCCATTTGCATCCACCAAACTTAACATGTCTCAAACATATGTTTACAACCATAGGGATTTTCCTAACTAAAGATCGAAGATACAATCGCGAAGGCATACTAAACGATTGGATAAGCATAAACAAAGCGGTAGAAAAGGAGTAGTTAGAAACATACAGCGTACGCATCTTGTCTTCCATTTCTCATGTCGCGTCTCTTTGATCATTTTCCCATTGCACTTTGACCAACTTGACCTCATTGTTGCATAGCTTTAATATCTCCGACCCCAGAATGCATGTAGGAGCTCGTATAATCGTGTCATCTCACTCTACTTCCACTTCTCTAAGCATGTTTGGCTCTAACACCTCCGCAAATGTGGCACGTGAAACACGTCGTGAACACCACTAAGCTCGTTGCCTCTTCTCATGTCCCTCCAAAATCTAGGATACATAACCTCAAAAGATCTTCAAGGATCCTATTCACCCCTCTCTGTTCGTCCATTCATCCGTGGATGATAAGCGATACTCGTACTTGCCGCCTTTTGCATATCACCTTTTCCTCTTGCACCGAAAACTGCTCCAAGCCCTGTCCCGCAAGCACGGGTATAATCTGTGAATGTCTTACTTCCATCTGGCAAAACTAAAACTGGAGCTATCGTCAAAACCCTCTTCAAACGTTGGAAAGCATCGTCACAGTCAACATGCCAAGCAAAAGTCAAGTTCTTCTTTGTTAACCGAGTAAGTGGAGATCATATCTTCGCGAAGTCCTTAATGAAATTCCTATAATAGCCTGTCAGTCCTAAAAAGCTTCTTACTTCTGTTGCGTTCTTAGGAATCTTCCAATCTTGGATTGCCACCAACTTTGCGGGATCCACAGCTATCCCTATTCCGAAATGCTCCTTCTTATGAACCCCTTCTCAAGCAACTCTCTCACTTGCTTACTGAGTTCTTCTCTCTCTCTCTCTCTCTCTCGGAGCCATATGGCGTACTGGTAATGCAACTGGCTTTGCATTATCGATTAGGTATATACGAAAGTCTATCTTGCGCCCCGGGGGTAAACCCCGAACTTCATCGAAGACGTCACCATATTCACGAACCACACGAACAAATTCCAAATCATCGTTGGACGCATCAAGAGATTCTAGGTAGCTAAGTATCACCGGACTTCTAGGGTCACAAGAAATATCAAGGATCTTTCCATAACGAGTCAACAATCTAACTACCCTTCTTTCACAGTCTAGGATGGAACCGTATCTGGCTAGCCAATCCACGCCTAGAATCAAGCCGTAGCCTATAAAGCCAAGAATGAAGGCGTTGCATTCAAACCCAACGCCCAAGATAGACACTCTCAAATCCCGACAAATCATTGAAAGATGAGCCAAACCACCAATAGGATTTGAGACTACTATGGGATCCATAACTAGAGTAGTATTTAGGTGCAGTGTTTCAACTAACGAAGCAGATACTAACGAGTGTGAAGCGCCAGAATTCAAACAAGGTTCGAACAGGATGATCAAAAGAAAAACCAAACTTCCAACCAAGATATCTCTACCTCTATCAGGTATGCCAGCCGTGAGGGAACGCGCCTGCCCTCCAGAAGATCATGTACTTTGTCCTTACCTTTTCCTTTTGCTTCTTTGGACAATTCTAATAAGATGTCCTGTTTCTCCGTAATGATAACAGCTAGTCTTCTTTTTCTTTCTAACATCTTTATTTAAGTAGTCAAGTATTTCACAAGTGTGGCCCTTCCTTTACTCTTGGCCCCTTGTTATCCTTACCGCCTTTCTTTAGATCTACTTCCTTATCGTATGTCCTATCCATGTCTCTCCGACCCATTCTCCATTCGTGACTTTCTACCAAAATGGGGCTTCGTCCTTCATTAACCAAGTGGCTAATTGAACCTTCCTCTCATCGTCCATCTTAAAGGTACCAACAAGTCCTCCACTTCCCTCTAGCTTTGACGAACGTCCCAGTCCCATGAAGCGGTTTTCCGCCCACCGTACGGAAGTTCTTACAAATCTTAGAAAAACATCTATACGTGGAGGAAGAAATTCAAAAAAAAGGAAAGAGGAGGAGATTCAAAACGGAGAATCGAAGGAAAGATATATGGCTCTTAGGGGTTATGTTTTTAAAACAAACCTTTCTCTTGAAAATACTCTCCTTAAAACATATTTTAGAAAGTATTTCTTTATAAAACGCTTTTGAAAAACAGTTTTTCAAAATCTCTTATCTATTCTTGTAACCTTCATCTCTAATACCACGTGTAACACCCCACGTCCGTTAATGTCACTCTCAAAGGGAATGCATTAACTTTCATGGAGTATTATTGGTGAATAGAACAGAATATAACAAGACAGGTACATATATTTGTATTTGAAAACTTTCAAAACAACATTTATTGCAGCGGAGAAATAGTTTGATTACAACAACATCATAAACCAACAGAAAAACCAAGTACACTTAGTAACCATCTTGACAATTTGTTTTCTGAGTACATAAGTAAAATGTATAACCCCAACACAAGTAGCCATAAAAGAGATGAGCTGAACTTTACTTTCAGCAATCCAAGCACGTCCAAAAGGGAGAGAAAGTTCCAGATAAAGCTCCACTAGTACTAGTCCCACCCTGAGAACCCGGGAGGGGGGGGGGGGAGAAGAAAAGAGGTGAAAACAAAGAGGGTCAGACATAAAGTCAGGCGAGTACCATAACTTTAACGATATAATTATTAAAGTAATTAGGATAAGGCATAAACTGGTAAAACAAGGAATAGCTGTGAAGCAAGTGGGCAAGACAAAACAAACAAGAGGAATATTCTGGCGTTAATCTCGCTCCTAATCACTATAGGATAACTACTATACTGCACCATTACTAGTCACCCCAAAAGTTGATCCCGCCTACTGAACATAATAATCATAATGGTAGTTTCGTGTACACCTAGTTGTCTTCATTGGTGCCGCTTACTTCTATCTCCACTAGTTTTACCCACTACCCTTCCCTATTCTAATTACAGCGTTTATTCATAATATGTAGTTGGACTCCTAGCTGTCTCCATAGGTGCCGCCTGCTCCTATCTCCGCTAGTCGTACCTACTACCTTCCCCATTCGATCGGCTCCATGACTCGTAGATACCCGTGATGGTCCCAAAGTGGGGTGTATCACTCCCCAAAGTGGCAAACCGATACGACTAAAGATGCACGGCTTATATCTACATGATGCAACAACGTCTTACCTACCAGCCCGGGCCCACGCACGCACATGACCCCGTTGGACTTGCGTTGCCACCATTAACCCGTTTTGACCTCTTACGATCAAACCCAGTAAGCGTATCCCGTCCTCGATCTAACTCGAGCTCACAAAGATACTTAATGGGTTACTGGTTTGAAATGGGTCCCCCCATGCTTGACACAAGCTTTCCACCTATGCTTGGTCCCCTCCAGAATTTTCCACTTAGCCCCTTCTTATTCATGTCTTCTTACATGTTTCAATTTGGTTAAGTGTCTTTAATCATATTTCACATGTCTCCCATGTCCCACCACATGCTTATCTTGGTTAAGTGTTAATGATTATATCCCACATGTCACCCATGTTACCCACTTATCAAATCAACATGTGTTATTGGTTAAGCTTGTCTTAACTCTTTCCGCTTATCAGATCAATATATATATATATATATTTGGTTAAGTTGGTCTTTAACCCTATCCACTTATATATTATTGGCTAAGTTGGTCTTAACCCCATCAACTTATCAGATCAATATGTATTATTGGTTAAGTTTGCCTTAACCCTATCCACTTATCAGATTAATATATATTATTGGTTAAGCTAGACTTAACCCTACCCACTTATTGAATTAATATTATTATTGGTTAAGCTGGTCTTAACCCTACCTACTTATCAGATTATTGGTTAAGCTTGTCTTAACCCTATCCACTTATATATTATTGGTTAAGCTGGTCTTAACCCCACCTACTTATCAGATTATTGGTTAAGCTGGTCTTAACCTTATCCACTCATCAGATTATTGGTTAAGCTGATCTTAACCCTACCTACTTATCAGATTATTGGTTAAGCTGGTCTTAACCTTATCCACTTATCAGATTATTGGTTAAGCTGGTCTTAACCCTATCCACTTATCATGTTATGTATCATATATATATATATATCATACAACATATTTTACTTAATTTATGATTAAGTACATCTTAGTTCACAGACGCATTGGTTAAGAGAATAACTCCCTAAGTATCAACCCCGAAGACCGAAATCAACATCAGATTGGTACTCAGAGAATTACTCAACTCAACCAAACTTCCGTTTGTCATTCATATTCGTCTTTGATCAGCATTAATTAATTATTAATGTATAGACCTCTCACATTAAGTCGATTGCTTTCGGCCACTGGATATGCAGGGCGGTTCCGGGCAGAATTTCACCACAAGCCAGACTTAACCTCGTGTCTAAGCATCTTTTGATTATGCCTATGACCTCTCACCTTAGACTGACGTTTGTGGTTGCTGGATGTGCTGGGCGGGTCCGGGCAGTCTTATACCACAAACGAGTCTAACCTCCTGTCTTAGGTGTTTATTACTCATTTAATTTATGCCTTTGACCTCTCGCATTTGACTACCGTTTGTGGTTGCTGGATTTACCGGGCGAGTCCGGGCAGTCTTATACCACAAATGAGTCTAACCTCGTGTCTTAGGCATTTATTATTACACATTATTATTCAACCCCAATTTGAAATATCCCTATTTCAAATTGTCAATAACTTCCAAATTAATTTATGTCCATAATTGTCACCTAAATTATGTCCATATTTTTTAAGTATAAAAATTATACCAATTAATGACTCAATTTAATTATATGCTTTTAAAGCCATTTTATGCCAATTCACAATTTAAATAATTAATATTTTTTGATTGTCCCCACGCTATTCGTACGTTCAAATATGAAATATGTTAGAATCGCAAATAGTTTAACTTACAAAAAAAAGAAACGTCACAACTTGCTTAACACATAAAAATAGATCTTACTTGCAAATAGGAATTTTAACATAAATTTGAATAGCCAATAATTTGCATAGACAATGGTCATATAGAATCATATATTTGCATAAACTACCATAGATCTAAATATAGATCTAAACATGAAATTGTGAACTTGCATATATAAATTATGGATCTCTCCTAAATTGCATATGTGGATATAATTTTCACCCAAAAATGTGAATATAGTTTTTCACATAAACTTGCATATGGATTCCTACAACTTGCATATGAATTTATCACATGTTTTTGCATATAAACTAACATATGTATATGCTTGATTCACATATAAACTTGTGTATAATTAACGTATAGACTTGCATAAGATTCATATTCAAACTAACATACAATTTAACATCCCAAACTTGCATAAAATTCACATACGAATTAGCATACGATTCAACATCCAAACTTGCATAAGATTCACATATGAATTAACATATGATTTAACATCCCAAACTTGCATAAGATTCACATATGAATTAATATATGATTTAACATCCCAAACTTGCATAAAATTCACATATGAATTAACATATGATTTAACATCCAAACTTGCATAAGATTCACATATGAATTAACATATGATTTAACATCCCAAACTTGCATAAAATGAATCAACTTAAATATGAAATAGATCTACCAACATAAGATAACAAAGTTAAACAACATCACGTGATTCAACAGACATGTTCTCATAATCCAATTGCATCCCATCATAATTAATTTATTAATTATACTGTGAAAGAAATAGTACTCACAAAGATAGGTTAGAGAAGAGAATGATTCATTCGTCTTTTGAATTGGAATTCTGACTTGCTAAATCCTGAGCTTTAGGAAGGAGAACTATCCTAGTAGTAGCATGGTGGCCAATAGATAAATTTTGTTTAGGTTTAGGGTTTGAGTCTAGGTACTCTTTTATAGAAGTTTAAATTAACCTAAGCCGTTAGATTAACCTAGGACCAATCGAAGCCATTCCAACCTAAGAGAACAAACCAGAACTTGCCACACAAGCCCTAATGAGTGAGAAAATTGTCACACAAAGAAACACATAAGGTTTCAGATCTGGCCCGAGGGGGAGGTCGACCCCAAGGACGACCTGTTTATAGGGAGGTCGAACCCCTGGTCGACCTGGCCTGGGGTAGGTCGACCTGCCTTGGTATTTAATTTTCTGAATTGTTTTATATAAATTTCTGAAAGTTCTAAGGGCCATAACTTCTTCATACGAAGTCCGATTTTCAAAAACTTGGACACTATTCCAAGCTGAATTTCGAGAAGAACACAATGGCGTAACCCATTTCCCTTAATTCTCATTTTAACAATTAAGTATTCTTAAATTTGTTAATTTTAATATTTAAAATTTCGGGGTGTTACACATCTGGTTCGGTTCGGTACTCCTAACCCGGTTCGGTTCGGTGGTCCTAGCCCACGCCTTGATTTTGTTTAGGTATGCGCAGTGCTCCGTTCCTCATTGGTTCAGTCCAATCACACTTACTTGGTTCGGGTTGGTGGTCACCTCCATCCGGTTTGGTTTGGTTACGACGAACCGATCCCATCCGTTGCTCCAGCTCCTCTTCTTTGATCCGATCCGCAGCCCCTTCCTTGCTCCATGTACGAACCCAACTCCAACTCTTATGCAAATGGCCTTCCTTCTTGTCAAGCCTCCTTCAGTGTCAAGTTCCGATCTGAATCGAATCCCCCTTGCCCAGTTCTCTTATCCGATCCGAGCCCCATATCCGACACGATCCGATCCGAAACCCTGCACATTTCCTGCAACATTTCCAGCGACTGTTTTACGCCACATGACGGCGTTTTCGACCATTCTAACTATTCTATTCAATCACAAAGCATACCATATAGTCATAGCAACATATAGAATTGACGACAAACACCAAAATAACAATTTGATATGTCAAAACGGATCAAACATACCCAAAACCCATATTTTCCCCTTAAGCATGTTTAAGTAAATCTAATGATAGGATTATCAAAAGTTAACCAAATTAACCCAAACTTCTAATAGAGCCTTAAAATAATATTTAAGAATTTCTAAACATTTTTTCCATATTTTTAACATGCATAATTTCGCTAATTTACACTAATCACCCAAATTTACTATAATTAGTGTAAAAACAATGCTACTCACTCACCTTAGCGCAAATTAACTTTAGATCTGAAACTCTCTGATTTGGGTCGAATCTCTATGCAACACAGTAGCTCTATTCTCAATTTGATGCTAATTTGCCTTGATTTGATGTAGATTAGGCTAAAACTTGATTAGAGAGAGATTTGGGATGAAATTAGAAGGTTGAGGCCATGGCTAGACTTGAAGGAGCAAGAAGTGGCGGCTGGAAAATGATAAAAACCGAATTTTCTAACCCTATCAGCCTTCCCATAACCCTAATCCCGAAATGGGTTATGGGCCCACTCACTAATCACCCTAATTAGGCTTGGTTAAGCTGTTTTTCACCTTCTAAACCTTGTTTCAGCCATATCTCCCAAACGGTGAGTCCGTTTGGCTAATGTGACCAGTCTATGGAAAGTTAAACCATCATCCAAATTTAATGGAAGTGGTTTCAGGACAAAACTCCTTATCAATCAAAAGTTATGGCCGAAACAATATCAGCTAAGGACAAAACGGTCATTTAAAAAATGTCAAAAATCATGAACATGGGAAATGACTCCAATAATCGTCTCCTAAAGTTACATGGCTATACGACTTCGCATGAAAAAGAGATAAATATTCTACGAACCTCTGAAGCGTAGAATGCGGGTTGTTACATGCTTCGTGTCGTGCTCGACAACACGAATCGGCCTGCGGTTCCCAACCGCCTTGGGTTCTACTTCGATATCATCCAACTGATCAGGTGAAATAGTCATATCGGGGTCGTGCACGAATTTCCTTAACTGGGAAACATGAAATACGTTATGAACTCCTGCCATCTTCTCTGGTAATTCAACTTTATATGCCAAATTCCCAACTTGCTCGAGGATTGGGAATGGACCAACAAATCTTGGTGTTAACTTGCCTCTCTTACCAAATCGTATCATGCTCTTTAATGGAGAAATCTTGACAAACACCAAGTCGCTAATGGAGAATTTCAGATCTCTCCTCCTCTTATCAGCATAACTTTTCTGCCTATCTTGGGCAGCCTTCATTCGCTGTTGAATGATCTTAATCTTGTCTAAAGTTTCTCTTATCACATCTGGTCCAAGCACAAACTTCTCGCCAGTTTCTAACCAACATGACGGTGAGTTGCACGGTCTTCCGTACCAAGCTTCAAATGGAGCCGTACAATACTGGATTGATAACTATTATTATATGCAAACTCTACTAGATGCAAATGTCATCCCATGATCCACCAAAATCCAATATGCAAGCTCTCAAGAGATCTTCTAATATACGATTTACCCTCTCTGTTTGACAATCGGTTTGAGGATGATACGCGGTACTGAGATATAATTCTGACCCTAGAGCCTCTTGTAAGCTCTTCCAAAACCCATTAGTAAACAACGGGTCTCGGTCACTCACAATGCTTTTAGGTAATCCATGAAATCTCACTACCCGCTTCATATATAGTTCCGCTAACTTAGCTTCCGTATTATTCGACTTGATAGGTTTAAACCTTGCACTCTTGGTCAATCGGTCCACAATCACCCAAATGCTATCATGGCCCGATCTAGTCTTTGGTAACCCATCAATGAAATCCATTGAGACTTGTTCCCATTTCCATTCTGGAATTTCTAATGGTTGCAACAAACCACTAGGTTTCTCTTGCTCAGCTTTAACTAACTGGCAGTTCATGCATTTGGATATAAACTTCCCAACATCTCTTTTCATCCTTGCATCCTCTGTCTTACCGCGACTGCTGGCACAGAGTTAGCCGATGCTTATTCCTCAGATACCGTCCCTTCCCAGTAGTAGGTCTCCTTCATGTCTCGATACATTTTGTTAAAACCGGGATGTATATTCAGTTTAGTGATGACATTCTTTAAGCACTTCATCTCTCAATCCATTGACATTAGGCACAACTACTCTTCCATTCTTTCTAAGCCACCCATCTCGATCAAGCCCATACCTATTGATCTCCTCATCGATACCCATCTCTAACTTGGAGATGATTTCCAATAGGTTAAGATCATCTCTATGACTGGAACCAATCCGCTCAATCAAAGTGGGACTAATCGTCAAACTTGCTAACATCTCTGGATCCAATTCGCACTTTGGTCTGAAATCATACCCAGTGATATACTCCAGTTGCTTCCATTCCAGAAACATAGTAACACCCCACCTCCATTAAGGTCACTCACAAATGGAATGCATTAACTTTAGTGGGGGTCATAAGAGTATAGAACATATAAAATTACAAAACAGACAAATTTAAGCAGCAAAAAACAATTAGAACTTTTATTCCATAGCATCATAATAGGATAAACTTTTGTAAGGGTTGTTTCAAACATCAACACCAAAACATCAAAACCCATTACGTCAAATATCTGTCTTGTTTCTCAAAAGAAGCATAATACAAAATAATATAACATAATCCCCCAATTAAGCAGTAGTCAGCCATAGCAGTAAAGCAAAGAGTCCAAAGCAATACATCACAATCTTCGAGCTTGAAAAGAATCTGAACTAAGTGGTGGTATTCCCTCCCTGTGGAACTGGGGGGGGGGGAACGAAAGAAAGAAGGCGAAACAAAAACAGAGTCAGACATAAAGCCTGGTAAGTCCAGTGACCTTCAGCATGTAAACAAGTAAAGGTATCATGACATGAACAAACTAGATACAAGACATAACCATGATAATAAGCATCGCAAGACAACGAGATAAGCATAAGATAAGACTAGAACATGATAAGGTATCGTACTGATTCCTAATTTCTCTGCACCACCTAACTAGTGTTCAACTAATGCCATTTGTTACAAAACAAGATAAGTGATCCCCATTTCCCACATGATAGTTTTATAGGTACATATCTCATGATGAGGGTTCCACCTCATATTGACAGTTTACCTGTCCTAACCGTAACTATCTTAATTGATCGGCTCCTACTCATAACGTTCCGCATGTGTTTTATCAACCCGACCCCTACGTGTAGATACCTGTGTTGGTCCCACCATAGGGTGTGTCATTTCCTAGGGTGGCAACCCGATACAGTTCTAGAGTGCACAGCTTTATACCTACTTGGTACTCAGTGTCTAAATTTTCCCATGCCAGAATTACGTGCACGCCCGTAATCCTTCGGAACCTGCTCTGTCATACCACCTGCCGCTATTTTGACCGCTTATAATCAGCCCAGTAATCGTGCCCCACCTTGCCTAGCTCAGGGTCTCGTTGATACCTAATGTGGGTTACTACTAAAAAGGATCCCGCTACTAGCGTTTTCCTTGGGTCTATTCGTATACCCCCCATATTGGTTAAGTGTCATCAATCAATCAATCAATCAATCAATTCGTATACTAGGGCTTTGGCCCCTCTGCAGAAGCAACAACGACTTCAGTCTTGG
Organism: Allium sativum; assembly: GCA_030737875.1. Classification (NCBI taxonomy): domain Eukaryota; kingdom Viridiplantae; phylum Streptophyta; class Magnoliopsida; order Asparagales; family Amaryllidaceae; genus Allium; species Allium sativum. Next base: position 338,292,095 of record CM060910.1, read on the forward strand.
GTTTAGGATAAAGGCTCTCTGACCTCAATGCTTTCCCCACAATCGATTCAAACATCTCATCGATGTGGTTAATAAGCCTTTCCCCCAAGTACTGATCTAAGCCTGTTATGAACTTCTCATTCTTCTTCTCGGGGGTGTCAATAAGAGATAATCCATACTTCGACAAAGTATCGAACTCCGCAATACACTCCGAGAATGCCCTACCAATTTGCTTAAGCTCCAAGATCTTCCTAAACAACTCTGACTTATAAGCAGCTGGGATAAACTTTTCACTGAATCGGGCATTAAACTGATCCCATGTAACTTGATCCTCTGGAGTAGCCGCCTTAATAACATGCGCCCCTCCTTGCAGCTGACGGGATGCTAGCTTTCTCTTCATCACCTAAGTCTTCGAAGATTCGCTCACAGCTATCCAACCAATCCTGAACTTCTGTAGCCGATTCCATTCCGTGGAACGACTTCCCACCAAGACTAGTGTAATCCTTGCAAAGCTTGGCGAAATCGGCTCTAGGCGCATGTACCGTTGCACCACCACCATTTGCAGCATTGGGAACTGGTCCTTGCACATTTCCAAGCATCTCCCTCATGAAGTCAGTGAACATCGTCCTTATATCAGGAGCATTCCCATTATTAGCCCCTCTACCAGTACCCCTAGTATATCGGCTCATCATTCAATCTGTAAGGGGAAAACGATTAACCAACTCTTTAGTGGTGCCAGTGCAATGCGATTTCATCCTTAAATATACTAATAGTATATATATAACTTTTGAAAACCAAAATATAACAAATACGCGCTCTCATATACGTACTATCTCTCCCTGGTGTCTTTCCCTATGTTAACTACGCAACCTAGAGCTCTGATACCAAATGTGACGGTCCGCCCCGCATCAGCCGACATTTCCAATGAAGGTGCGCTGTGCCAATGTCCGACTAGCACGAGACGGTCGCCAAAGAAAGGAAAAGAAGGGAATTTGAACTAACAAGGAACCTGTAGAATGTCTCACAACGCATGGAATAACATATAATAATAACATACTTGACATAAAATAGACGAGACATTGCATTAGCTGAGAACTAAACCATAATCATCATAGTAGTGGAAATTCAAAATACAGCTTATGTTCAACATCATCATTATTACAACTTTTAAAACTTTTTCTAAAGCAAAATTAGAAAGGTACACTACTAATGCCCAAAGTAGTGACCAACAGCGACACAGGGAGAATATATATATATATATATATCATACGTGGAAGCCTCTTGCTCGTCTCCGGTACAGCTACTCGTGCATACCACCTTACCTGTCTCTAGTCTGCCCGTTTAAGAGCACCCAAAGTAATAAGAAGAGAATAAAACTCTGGGTCAGAAAAAAGTCTGGTATGAGAGATAAGCAGCAAAACAGAACAGTAATAGGTATACTAAACCATACCTGATCCTGGACCTGCAACCAAAGAGTTAACACAAGAAGATGTACAATACTCTAAGGTGACACTAACATATGGTGTAAAGATATGAGGGTGGGCAGTGGGCACTGTGCATGTCATAATGATATCAAACAATCAAGCATAGCATCCATTCTCACATCTCTCACTCAGCGCATAAAGCATACGATATCCACCGCTTTGATCACCCAAACCTTACTATGATCACTCTGCCCCCATGGAGTTATGGAGACTCCACTGCACTGAACCATAGCCACTAGTCCTTGCTATGTCCACTCTGCCCCATGAAGCCATAACGACTTCACTGCACTGGCTCATAGCCATGCTACGATCACTCTGCCCCCATAGAGTAATAACTACCCCACTACACTGATTCGTAGCCTAATATCCATCTTGGTGGTGAATCAAAGTTATGGACGTCGATAACCCGTTTGCACACATCACGCAGCAATGCCCAACTCATGAAGTTAACTCGTTGGTTCCCAACTGGATTCTGAGTTCTACTTCCTATCTGGACTTCCTTTGCATCTCGGGTTTTGGTCGAATTGGGGTTGGTCTTCAAAAGAGTCGTTGCGTAGATGTAAAAGTATACATCTGGTTTGGTTCGATACTCCTAACATGGTTTGGTTCTGTGGTCCTAGCCCACGCCTTGATTTGGTTTAGATATGCGCAGTGCTCCATTCCTCCTTGGTTCGGTCCAGTCACACTTACTTGGTTCGGGTCGGTGGTCACCTCCATCCGGTTCGGTTTGGTTACGACGAACCGATCCCATCCGTTGCTCCAGCTCCTCTTCTCCGATCCGATCCGCAGCCCTTCCTTGCTCCCTATCCGAACCCAACTCCAACTCTTATGCAAATGGCCTTCCTTCTTTTCAAGCCTCCTTTAGTGCCAATTTCTGATCTGAATCGAATCCCCCTTGCCCAGTTCTCTTATCCGATCCGAGCCCCATATCCGACCCGATCCGACCCGAAACCCTGCATATTTCCTACAACTTTTTCAGCGACTGTTTTACACCACACAACGGAGTTTTCGACCATTCTAACTGTTCTAATCAATCACAAAGCATGCCATATAGTCATAGCAACATATAGAATTGACCACAAACACCAAAACAACAATTTGATATGTCAAAACGGATCAAACATACCCAAAACCCATATTTTCCCCTTAAGCATGTTTAAGCAAATCTAATGATAGGATTATCAAAACTTAACCAAATTAACCCAAACTTCTAACAGAGGCTTAAAATATTATTTAAGAATTTCTATACATTTTTCCAGATTTTTAACATGCATAATTTCGTTAATTAACACTAATCACCCTAATTAACTGCAATTAGTGTAAAAACAATGCTACTCACTCACCTTAGCCACAAATTAACTTTAGATCTAAAACTATCTCTGATTTGGGTCGAATCTCTATGCAACACAGCAGCTCTATTTCCAATTTGATCCTAATTTGCCTTGATTTGATGTAGATTAGGCTAGACTTGAAGGAGCAAAAATTAGCAGCTGGAAAATAATAAAAACAGAATTTTCTAACCCTATCAGCCTTCCCATAACCCTAATCCCGAAATGGGTTATGGGCCCACTCACTAATCACCCTAATTAGGCCCGGTTAAGCTGTTTTTCACCTTCTAAACCTTGTTTCAGCCATATCTCCCAAACGATGAGTCCGTTTGGCTAATGTGACCACTCTATGGAAAGGTAGACCATCATCCGAATCTAATGGAAGTGGTTTCAGGTCAAAATTCCTTATTACTCAAAAGTTATGGCCAAAACAAGATCAGTTAGGGGCAAAACGGTCATTTAAAAATCGGCAAAAATCATGAACACGGTAAATGACCCCAATAGTCGTCTCCCTAAGTTACATGGCTATACGACTTCGCATGAAAAAGAAATAAATATTCTACGATCCTTTGAGGCGTAGAATGCGGGTCGTTACAGGTAGTCAAGTAGTTAGGATTTTATAGGTACCTGGAAGAGCGTGGAGCAGGAGGCTTTAACATTAGTTATATACATAGTTTATTCCTGTTGTGATGTTATGAGTTGTACTCTGAAATGGTATGTATATATAGATATAAGTTTGTATTTCAAAAGTTGTGTTATATAATATATTTTATCCATTCCGCTGAAAGATCCGTGTTTACTCTGATTTTGTTCAATTGTATTCTTCTTCTTCTTTTATTCTAATTTTCTTTCTTTCTATTTCTCACCCTCTAACTTCTTTCTATTAATGATCTGGTATTTCCGATGCTTGAATAGTCGACATGGTGTGTTAAATGTCGATTTTCGAGGTCGAAAATCCTTAGCCGTTACACAACGACTGCCACCCCTAGCCAAATACCAATATTCCGGACATAATGGGATATATTTCGTAAGCCAATTCTATCATTTCGATTAGTTTTTCTTTAAATTAAAATATAAATCAATATATACTGAATTCAAATATACATATTAATTTATCGGGGCTACATACTGACTCCAAAAATTCCAGAAAAATAAATCTAGTTATGTTTTGATGATACAGCCCCTAACAAGACTAATTTCGTCGAATTTGGAGACTGTTTGAAAAATGGCCATTTTCCAGTCGATTAAATTCAAACTAAAAGCACCAAACGTGTTTAAATTCACCATGCCCACATATTAATTCCAAAAATATGAAAATTGGAAACTAGCAATAATTTGACATTTCGGATCCAATAAAGGTGGTTTCGTCGAAAATAGAGGTTGTTTGCAAAATGGTTATTTTTAAGGGCTATTAAATATACATAAATTCCATAGCGACTATTTTGAATTTTAAACTGGACATAACTTCCAACTCTAGTTGTGAAATTTGGATTTTTCAGATTCGTTAGAAAGATATAATCAAGCAGATTCAACTGAAATCCGATTTATTTTGAATCTTGTACATTCATTTGAAATTTAAAATCGAATTTTCAAACTACCTCGCCATTTCGAGTTCGTTTTATAATTAAATTAAATTTATAGGTTATAACTTCATATAAATAAATTTTTAGTCGTTATTATTTAAAATAAATCAATTTAAATATTCAAAATCTCTTAAAATAGCTAAAATATAAAATTTAAATTGGTTCTGAAAATCTGGGTTATTACAACAAAGGGACTCTACCAAAACTTTACACTAATTTAAGACTTAGAAATGGTTAAATATATTAAAAAAACAACTTCCTTAGCGCGCCCGTTTCGAGGATAAAAAGTTTTGAGTGTGGGAGAGTGCAACATCCAGTATTTTTCTACTATTTTAATTATGGATTTAATATGATTTTTGAATATTATTATCCTTATAAATAAAACCACTACGACAAATATGATATTTGTAACGCCATTTAATAACACGTTATGCTGAACTGTTATTATTTACATTTAATTGTTTACTTTCCAAGTCATTTTTTTTTAACTATTTTGCGTAAGCGTAACGCTCACATTTTCTCTCCCTCCAACATCGTGAATTCTTTTCCCTCTCCCTACAAAATAATTTCGCCTCCCCCCTACAATCAGCGATTCATCCTTTATGTTTACGAAACCCTAATTTTCAATTTCGATTTTGGTATGCCATATTCTCCCTCCGTATCCCCACTACTGGATTTCGACATCTTCTTTAACCTACCAATCGATTTTATTGTCTTGGGTATATCTTCATTTGTTTTTTTTTATTGTTTAAATTCCATCACATCTTCCTGCATTTTGTCCATTTAGGCTTTTCTACATGCTGGTGTTGCTTGCTCTTTGAAACCGTCAGTTGAATGGATAGCCGCATCAGATCTTCAGATCTGGAAGATGAAAGTGCACACGGGGTAAAGTTAGTCCTTTTATTAATTGCTTTGATCAATTTTTTCATCAGAAGTTTAACCTACATTTTTCAAGCATATAGACCGTTCGTACAAGCGAATTGTCATCATCGAACCTTCTACGATCGGTGTATCGAATGTTTTTCTCAGTTGAAAAATTCCTCATTCGCAACTGGGCGACGAACTTGGAGGAAGGAGAACATGTACACGTTTACCCATTCGTTAGCCAAAGATCACATTTTTCATAGTCTTCCCTGCAGAACCCTGTTACCTTAAATTCGTTTGACAGTCAAACTGAATGGTTGGCTATATCAATCAGCGTGTTTTTTTAAGAATACATGGTTGTTGTATTTATGTTCATACCGTTAACAGGAAATCTAATTTTAGTACAATCCGAAAACACCTAACTATAGATAAGTATTATAGTTTAGTATAACAAAAAATTTGACTCCCGCCATATTTTTAAAACTGACTAATTACTGAAATGGTTTGATATAAAAAGTGGACATTTTATAACCTGAACATGTAGTGAGGTTTAGTCCGATTTGATTCTTATTCTATCAGTTAGCATGAATTGATACTGTACTCTGGAAATAACAGCGGTGAAAGTATAATATTATACGTTATAACCTTAATAAGTATATATTTACTTGTATTCAAGCTTTTTGCTGTTTGTATGTCACGATACAACGGTAAACCACTGTTGCACAGTAACATATTATTCAACACATACAATGAATCTAATTTCATCCTTATCACATATGTTAACTTATGGTGCCTCCACCTTTGTTAATTGCTATCAGGCTACATAGTAAGTACATTTCACTCGAGTCGGTTGTTTTTTATACACCTGGAACCTTCGTTTGCTGCTTTTATTAGTTTTGTTAAATACCTATATCTACCCCCATTTTTGTAATATAGCAATGCAAAATACAAACATAATCTATCAATATATAAACAGAATCTTTCTATTTCTTCCAAAACTATGTTCACAGCACCAAAAAAACCAGACATTGCTTAAATTCCATGTTTTCACACATAACTGCATGAGACTTTTAGCTATTAATTAACTTTCAATATGATTTATTCTCTCTACATGGGAAGAAAATGTGTGCCGTGTCAAAAAAAAATGTAAAAACGTATTAGAACGTTGATGTTTGGTTTTCATATGTATGGATGTTTACTATAACAAAACATACCAATTAGTAAAGATGTTTTGTGTGCTTTCAGTGCAGGAGGTTACTTGGTTTGCTGCCTGATAACTGAATATCATCTTGATTATAGCAAGGTATGTAAACCGTAGTTTATGTTTAAGCGGCAAATGAATGTGGATTTTATGTTTTACGACTGCATAACAAATTTTTGGGAATATAACATTACTGAATTGGTTTGTTTGTACTTTCTTATGTCTGCAGGTGTTGTTCCGAGGACATCAGTTGTGTAAGGGATTTGATTGTATTCATTGCACAAACAATTTATTCAATGGGAAGACAATTGGAAAATGCAAACCATGATCACGGCTACATGAATTTGGTAAGCACATAAATTTGTCATGTTGTACATTTCTTAGCTTTTAGTTGACTCCTACTAAACTTTTGGTTGCTGCCGCTACTGTGCGCATGTTGCAAAATTGGAAGATCGGTTAAGGGACGAATGGAGTGGTCTATCTGTGTGTGAAGTAATATTCTAAAATTGCAATATTAGTTAGTGCATCTGAAGAGAATAAAAATAAAAGTGGAAACAGAGGAAGCTTGAAATGCAGATAACATGGTGAAATGAAAATGAAGAGATTCAAAACGGAGAATTCGAAAATGAAGAGATTCAAAACGGAGAATTCGAAAGAAATATATATGGCTCTTGGGGGTTATGTTTTTAAAACAAACTTTTCTCTTGAAAACACTCTCCTTAAAACATACTTTTGAAAGTGTTTCTTTATAAAATGCTTTTGAAAAACATTTTTTCAAAATCTCTTATTTGTTCTGTTAACCTTCAGCTCTGATACCACATATAACACGCCACATCCATTAATGTCACTCTCAAAGGGAATGCATTAACTTTCGTGGAGTATTATTGGTGAATAGAACAGAATATAACAAAATAGATACATATATTGGTACTTGAAAATTTTCAAAACAACATTTATTGCAGTAGAGAAATAGTTTGATTACAACAACATTATAAACCAACAGAAAAACCAAGTACACTTAGTAACCATCTTGACAAATTGTTTTCTGAGTACATAAAATAAAAGCATAACCCCATCACAAGTAGCCATAAAAGAGATGAGTTGAACTTTACTTTCAGCAATCCAAGCACTTCCAAAAGAGAGAGAAAGAGATCCAAGATCAAGCTCCACTAGTACTAGTCCCACCCTGAGAACCTTGGGAGGGAGGAAGAAAAGAGGCAAAAACAAAGGGGGTCAGACATAAAGTCTGGCGAGTATAATAACTTTAACAATATAATTACTAAAGTAATTAGGATAAGGCATTACTGGTAAGACAAGGTATGACCGTGAAACAAGTGGGCATGACAAAGCAAATAAGAGGAATATTCTGGCGTTAATTGCGCTCCTAATCACTATAGGATAATTACTATACTGCACCAATGCTAATTACACCGCACCATTACTAGTCCCATACTAGAAGTTGACTCCTCTTTCTAATCATAATTATAATAATTATAATAATAGTAGCTTTGTGTACTCCTAGCTGCTATCGTAGGTGTCGCCTGCTCCTACCTCCACTAGTTGTACCCACTACCCTCCCCAGTCTAGTACCGCATTTATTCATAATATGGTAGTTTCTTGTACTCCTAGCTGCTGTCATAGGTGCCGCCTGCCCCTATCTCCGCTAGTCGTACCCACTTCCTTCCCCATTCGATCGGCTACGTAACTCGTAGATACCCGTGCTAGCCCCACAGTGGGGAGTATCACTTCCCAAAGTGGCAACCCGATACCACTAAAGATGCACGACTTATATCTACACGATGCAACAACGTCTTATCTACCAGCCCGGGCCCACGCACGCACATGACCCCGTTGGATTTGCGTTGCCACCGTTAACCCGTTTTGACCTCTTACAATCAAACCCAGTAAGCGTGTCCCGTCCTCGATCTAACTCGAGCTCACAAAGATACTTAATGGGTTACAGGTTTGAAAAGGGTCCCCATGTTTGACACAAGCTTTCCACCTATGCTTGGTCCCCACTAAGATTCCCCACTTAACCCCTTTTCATTCATGTCTTCTTACATGTTTCAACTTGGTTAAGTGTTTATAATTATATCCTACATGTCACCCATGTTACCCACTTAACAAATCAACATGTATTATTGGTTAAGCTTGTCTTAACCCTATCCGCTTATCAGATCAATATATTATTGGTTAAGCTGGTCTTAACCCCATCCACTTATATCTTATTGGTTAAGTTGTTCTTAACCCTACCCACTTATCCGATCAATATATATTATTGGTTAAGTTTGTCACCCTATCAGATCAATATATATATTATTGGTTAAGCTGGTCTTAACCCTACCCACTTATGAAATTATTGGTTAAGTTGGTCTTAGCCCTATCCACTTATATATTATTAGTTAAGATGGTCTTAACCCTATCCACTTATATATTATTGGTTAAGCTGGTCTTAACCCAATCCACTTATATATTATTGGTTAAGTTGGTCTTAACCCTATCCACTTATATATTAATGGTTAAGTTTGTCTTAACCCTATCCACTTATCAAATTAATATATATTAGTGGTTAAGTTGGTCTTAACACTTTTCACTTATCATGTTTTACTTAATTTATGATTAAGTACATCTTGGTTCACAGATACATTGGTTAGGAGAATAACTCTCTAAGTATCAATCCCAAAGACCGAAATCAACATCAGAATGGTACTCAGAGAATTACCCACTCAACCAAACTTCTGTTTGTCATTCATATTCGTCTTTGATCAGCATTAATTAATTATTAATGCAAAGACCTCTCATATTAAGTCGATTGTTTGTTGCCGCTGGATATGCCGGGCGGTTCCGGGCAGACTTCTACCACAAGCCAGACTTAACCTCGTGTCTAAGCATCATTTAATTTATGCCTTTGACCTCTCACATTAGACTACCGTTTGTGGTTGCTGGATTTGCCGGGCGGGTCCAGGGAGTCTTATACCACAAATGCGTCTAACCTCGTGTCTCAAGCCTTTATTGCTCATTTAGTTTATACCTTTGACCTCTCACATTAGACTACCGTTTGTGGTTGTTGGATTTGTCGGGCGGGTCCGGGCAGTCTTACACTACAAACAAGTCTAACCTCGTGTCTTAGGCATTTATTATTACACATTATTATTCAACCCCAATTTGAATTAATATCCCTATTTCAAATTTGTCAATAACCTCCAAAGTAATCTATGTCCATAATTGTCACTTAAATTATGTCCATAATTTCTATGCATATAAATTAGGCCAATTAATGTCTCAATTTAATTATATGCCTTTAAAGCCATTTTATGCCAATTCACAATTTTGCAAAATTATTTTCCCATTGTCCCCATGCTATTCGTACGTTTTAATACGATATATGTTAGATTCGAAAATAGTCTAACTTAGAAAAAGAAAAGCAACATCAGAACTTGCATAGCACATAAAATAGATCTAAGAATCATAACATAAGTTTGCATAGCCAATAACTTGCATAGGCAACATAAATTTGCATAAACTATCATGGATCTAAATATTGATCTAAACATGTACTCGTGAACTTGCATGGTTTTCCTATAACTTGCATATGAATTTCATACAAACTTACGTTCAAACTAGCATACGATTCACATACAAAACTAGCATAGGCAGTGGGCATATAGAACATAAATTTGCATAACTATGTACTGCCATGGATCTAAATATAGATCTAAACATAAAAATGTGAACTTGCATATGAATCCAAACATGTAAATTAATGTCACATGTTTTGCATATAAATTAGCATATGTGTGTACTTAATTCACATATGAACTTGTGTATAATCCATCTACAGACTTGCATAAGACTCATATATAATTAAACATCCCAAACTTACATAAGACTCGCATATGCTTTAACATCCTAAACTTGCATAAGATTCATGTATGATTTAGATCTACAAACATAAATTAATAAAACAATCATATATTCACAAACAAAATCAAGTAACGTCACATGATTCAACAGACATGTTCTCATAATCCAAGTCATGACCCATCATAATTAATTTATTAATTATTTTGTGAAAGAAATTATACTCACAAACAAAAGAACATTCTTTTTTTTCTGGGATCTGTATTCTGAAATTGAATTGCTCGCCTTTGATGTAGACTAATTGTTATTCTAATTTATATTAGATTTGATTTTGATTCTTGCTTCTATCTTGCTTTGAGTTGAAAGAGAACAGCGGCTACTCTAGGTTCACCATTGACAGCATGATGGCTCTTGGTATGAATTAGTGTGATTTTAGGTTGAGGGTTAGGTTGCTTATATAGAATTTTAATTAATTTAGAGCCGTCAGATTAACCCTAGAAGCAATCAAGACCATCCAGTCAAGATAGATAACACCTTAGCCCTAATGACTCAGCAATGAGTGGAAACAGCGTCATCTTTCAGATCTGCCTGGGGGGGGGGGGTAGGTCGACCCCTTGGTCGACCTGTATGGGTAGGTCGACCCCCTGGTCGACCTGGCCCTTGGGCGGGAGAAATCCCGCCCAGCCTGCTCCCCAGTTTGAATTTGAATTTCAAATTTTCTGAACCTGAGCTGTTTTAAATTCTGAAACTTCGGAAGGTCATATCTTCTTCATACGGAGTCCAATTCATGCAAACTCGGACTCTATCTCAAGTAGAATTCCAAGACGAACGCAATGGCGTAACCCATTTCCCTTAATTATCATATTTGAAATTAAGTATTCTTAAATTTGTTAATTTAATATTCATAGAAAATTCAGGGTGTTATATCCTTTGTTCTTTCTCTTCCCTACTCCCTCTCCTTCCAAATTAAACCCCTACGCACAAAACTCTACTGACCGCCGCGCCTGGAAGGCACCACCCCATCGGATCCGACGCCCCTTCCCCTCCTCGACCACCTGAGCCCTTCCTCCGACGCCAACAGTCGCTGTGGGTTCCCCCCTCCCTCTTTAAAAAGCCCTGTATGCTTTATCTTCCTATGACTTGATAAAATCCGATTTTCGTATGTGGTATTGCATGATAAAGATCTGAATTTTATATATGTGATTTCAGAGTGAAGATTTGAATTTTATATATACGGTTTTAGAATAAAAACCTGATTTTTAGAGATATGAAGAATTGATTTTTAAGTTAATAAAAATTAGCTTGTTATGTTAATAAAGATTAGATTTTTATCAATATGAAGTAGCGTTAAAAATTGGATCTTTATTGTATGAAAAGCATTGTAAAGGTATAAACTTATATATATATATAATGTATAAAGATTTGAGTTTTATTTATATATATATATAACTTCGTGATAAAGATTCGATTTTTATCATATGGTTAACATTAGAAAAATATGATTTTTAGCCAATGAAAAGATTATATTTTTCTATATGAAAAGGTCACATTTTTATAAATGAAGAGATTAGATTTTTGTCTATGAAAAGATATGATTTTTACGAATATAAAAATATGATTTTTATTTATGGGGAGTAATAAAAATATAATTTTTAAATGAGTAGCGATATAAAAATATTATTTTTATATGAGTAGCATAATAAAAATGTGATTTTTATTATATGGATAGCGAATCAAAAATATGATTTTTATTTATGTTGTAGCGAAATAAAAATCTGATTTTTTTAATACAAATGCGTGGAACAGACTGCGTTGGAAGCACGGTTGAGAACGCTACGCATACGAGAAAATTCCGAATTTCAAAAATAAAATGGAGGAGTGGAACCCTCAGTGAGAACTTCTCACTTTTAATTTATTTTCTAATTGAAATATATAACAGGGTGCAGACGGTGCTTAGCAGCAACCGACACCCGTCGTCCACAGACCATGGACGACTTGTTTGTTTGATTTTGTTGTGAAAATTGATTATGTGATATGGAATGGAATAAAATATTTTATAGTTAAAAATATTTTATAGTTAAAAATATAATTTTTAACGTGTATATGAATGAAATAAATATTTATAAACAAATCGAACGATTTGTTTATATACACACATTTGACTGATATTGATTGGGATGATAAATTTTACACAACGCCCGACGGCACAAACAAAATTCATTATTTGTTGATTAAAACCCCACACAGGTATTGGGATGATATATGACATACACTAATCCCAAAATTTAGTTGTATGTCGATCGATTGATTGACAGACTGTTGTAAGCGTTAAATATTTATATTTGATGCTTATGCAGTGTAGAATACACTTTGGATGATGGTTGACTGTGTTTGAATGTTGTTGTATACTTGTGTGTATAAAATCCATATAAATCACATTATATGGTAATTAACTGTGTCTGATTCCAGTTCAGAAAGAATGAATATTTTAAAATAATGAATATTTTCAAATAATATTCAGTAAAAGATCAAAATATGATTTTGATGTCCGATTTGGGATGGACGGGAATATATTTAAATATACATAGCCGTGCTGATTAGATTAATGTCATTTTGACGTGAACGATATTTATATCAATTTTATTCATTTCTATAATGAATATCGAAAAGGAATTGATTTCAAAATATAATGTTTTGAAAATATTATCATTTATATATCGATGATATGGAATATTCAATTTTGATTAGAAATTGAATATGAAGTTGAAATCGTTTTGAAAACGAATTTAAAATGATTTATAAAATACGTTTTAAATGGAAATCGACGAAATATATATTATATATATAATATAATGGCCTGAATAAAACGCGCCGCGCAGCGGCAGTTCGCGAATTTCAACCATTGACTTCGACTGGATATTACGGGAGATCCGACCGTCGGATTCTCCTAAAACCGGAACCATTGGGTTCATATCGAAAAGAGCTTTCTAACGAATATAAAAGATTTGAAATCTAATGGCTGGATTTCGAATTATGTCCAAATCAAATTTGGAAAAGATCATTGTAAGTGCAGTTCGATGGCCGTTTATGGAAATCGACTGTACGGGCCTTGATAAAATTATTAAAAATATCAATAATTTGTGTAAAATCATAATAAATGATTTGGAAAGAATTGGGATGAAAAATTCCATATTTGAAAAGATAAAAATATATTTTTATCGAAATGAACTAGTTATGAACTAGAATTATAATCCAAATATTTTTAAAATAAATAAATTGGATTTGAAATGGTTTTAAAAATAACCAGAATTTCCAATATATAAATTGGAAATGGATTTGAATCAAAATTGTCTTCGGAATATTTCGTTGTTGGATTTCGTGATTGTATGGATATTGTTATAAAAATTTGAAAGATATATATATATCGTTATTTCCAATACGATATTTGTTGAATTCAGAATTTGATATTGAATGTAAGCCAATATATTTTCTACTCAGAGCCTTGTATTTAATATCAAATTGGATTTTGGGTTTTTCGTGAATGGTATCTTTAATAATATTGTTCTTAAACCCAATGGAGTTAAGAAAATTAGAAACTAACTGGAGATTTGTTAAGTTGAATGGTTTCCTGGGTATTGATCTGATGTTGGTTTCGACCTTCGGGGTTAATACTTAGGGGATTGTTCTCTTACTAATTTACGATTAGAGGATAATGTGAATTGGGTTTATTGTGAACTGTGTTTTTAACGACATTCGTTCTTTAACCCGATTTACAGTGAAATGTGATTTGGGATTTATAAATATTTTTATTTAGATTTAACAGGAATTTTCCAAAGTAAAGTTTTCGAATTTAATATATATTAAATTGGAATTGAATGGAATTCGATTTGATAATAATCGAAGTGAACTTCTGTGGAGGAAGACTGTTAATACATATGGAATTTAAGAGGCGTTGCCGTTATTCCCTTTATATTATTGGTCGGATATCAAAATTGATATTGATTTGTTTTTCCGTAAAGATTCCATAATTAATGGAATGTGATTTGGGTTCGTTGTGAATGGTATCTTTAATAATACTGTTCTTAAACCCAATGGAGTTAAGAAAATCAGAAACTAACTGAAGATTAGTTAAGTTGAATGGTTTCCAAGGTTAATACTTAGGGAATTGTTCACTTGCTAATTTACGGTTAAAGGCAGATGGAATGGAATGTGATTTTAGGTTTATAGTGAACCGTGTTATAAATGACATTGGTTCTTTAACCCAATTAAAGACAGGATATGATTTCCCAAGTTAAACAATCGTTAATATTGATTTTTGGGAAGATTAAAACCAAGTGGAGTTTTAACGCATCTTTAATTAGATTGAAATGATATCCAAAAGAAGATTAAAGAATAAATTCAAAGAATTTATCTCTGATAAAATTAATGGGAACCTTTCCCAAAGTATAAGAATGTTTGAATAAAGGAATATTTTGGATTGGAATGAGGCGTATGTTGTGTTTTTATAGCACTTGTTTATTATATACGCGAGTTTTTCAAAAAGACCGGGTTTATCGCATTTTGCATAAATGATTCGACGATGTGTTGAGGATGAAGACGGTGGTTGAAGACCGGAGATCTTCACATCGTTTGGATGATTACTTATGTCCTGATCGGGCTATACACCCAAGGCGAGGTAATAAGTGGTGATCGTCCAGACGTACTTGGAGATCGACGGATATGCGAGGGCCCCTCCCCTGTATTGGACATACGGGGGAGGAATAAGGTGCCTCCGATTTCGTTCAAACCCAGAATGAACTTGTAAATGGAAGTGTGTCTGACATCGGATTTCATTCTATGTGATTGATATACATCAGTTGCATAGCGTGAATTGCCTGTGTGGCATGCTGAGATGCAAGTGATCAAGGTTTCTGTTGGAAAGCAGAGTCTTGTGGTTGATGATCAAAGCACGTCCTTTGTGGCGTAGCTTTTTGTAGCGTTAATTCGCGAGCCTCACACCCCAATGTGAACCAGAAACGGGAGAGGACCTTAGGGAGGACGTGCGTTTCTTTCTAGCTAGGAGTGGTGTCAGCGTTTTGCACGCCCTAACATTTTACTTATGTGGATGATGGATAGGAGGCGCCTCGATTATATCAGTCGATTCGGGACCGATGGAGTTATTTGGCTCAATGATACCCCATAGGGCGGGGAAACGCAGTGTTCAGGCATTATAATCCACATCGGGTGGACCGGCCCTGACGATCCAAGGTGCAGTTGCGGCTGTTCCTGAGACACGGGCTAGAGTGTCTCGAAGCGGTAAGGACGATCCCTTGCCTTGGTTCACAGATGGAAATCCAACTTCCAATACGACATTTTGCGGTTTTAATTGTAAACCTATATATGGCGACATAGTGGTATGGGGCACTTTTGCCGTCTATGATTGATACTTATGATTGAAATTGTTTTGACACTATACACTTATAGTAATAATAAAAAATGAAATTTTACGTACCAAGCATTCTTGGCTATTATAAGGTAAAAACTCTATCCTTCGGCTTGTGTTGCATTGTGTGATGGGACATGAGTCTTATAATAGCTTCATTGTTCTTTATTTAGCATTGCGCTGTTGTTTTATGCACAGGTATTCTTGGGAGGAAACCCATTCCGTGTTATATGGCGTGGTCCCTTGATTTACCGAACTTTAAAATAAAGATTAATAGCTGTTTTAGTTCTCACACCAGTCACATGACTGACTTGGAGTTTATTGTTTTAACCTAAACTCTGGGTGCCCCTATTTTCCACATGGGCAGCTAGTAGTTTTGGTTTTGCAGATTTATATTCACAGGATCCTGGTTTACAGCTGGAATGATATTCGGAAAGCTCTGTATTCGTATATTCCTTTCAGTTGTTTTTTGTATTATTTTTCCGCTACATTGTAACATGTAAATCTCTGATATTTATCAAATGTATATTATTTTTTCATACTCTGTATATTCTTGTATTTTGATGAAATTGTTGTAATAAGCAATGAAATGTACTTCTGTGTGTGTTCTGATGTGGCTTGTTCCCAACTCAATCTGTGCTTTCCTTCATGTGGAAGTTTGGGTCATCTCAGGGTTGGAAAAGGAAGAGACATCAAACCTAAAACCCAAATTAAAACCTAACTAAAACATAAGGAAAGTAAGGCTTGAAATATGAGTTCGCTAAGAAAAATGAGTTCACTGATACAGTTATAAATTTGTAATTTACAACTTTGTGCTTCTCGACTTTGATGCATATGGTAACAAGGATTACCAACTCCGATGCTTGTACCGCATATTTATAAATTTAGGATGTAGAATAGGTTAACATCTCGATCTACGTAAGTGCAAGTATGAATACAAGCAATGACAAAACAAAGCAATATAGTTAAATATGTTGTCCACACAAAGGACCTGAAATGCATATACACAACATTGTTTTGTTCCTTTTTCACATGTTATTACCAAAATGATGATTTCTTCTTGCACACATGAATTTAATCTTTGACTGTTACTTATCCATGCTATTATACATTTATCCAGAATTATAACTTCCTTGATAGGTATGCTTTACCCAAATTTAGCTCTGCTAATGACTCTCATGTAATATTTTTTTGCTTTGCTACTTACTATGCTTAGTAAAATATGACAGATATGTCTTCCAAACAATAATATTTCAAATATCTGACCAATTCCCCAGAGTGTGCTCTTTTGCATTAAATACTTATTCAAAGATATCAACTTTACGTTTGAATGTTTAATGGACCATATTGTGTTATGTATAATTTAATGAAATTATGTTTATTATTAGATGTGGAATCTGCAACCATTTCCAGAATGAAGCCCCTTTCTTCTTAAAAGTGGCTCTTCAGATCCATGATCATCAAAAATGGCTATTCGCTGCAGGTGGTTTCAGAGTAGATGCCTTGGATTCGAAGTGCATTCAATGGATAAACTATGAAAGGGACTGCAAAAGGTTAACTGTAAATGAAATTATAGTTTTAATGTGAAATTCAATAGCATTTTTATCTTATTTTCAAGCTACCTAAATTAATTTTTCAACCTCAGCAGAGATTAAACTAACATTTATCTCATTAACTATTTCTTTGTTTCACCTCCACATTTTTGCATTGCTTTCATTTACTGTTTTTTAAAGTTAGAAATGACATATATTTTGAAAGCTAAGTTCTAGAAATTTTGCAAGGGCCAATATACAGTCAAACAAAGGGAAACCTCTACAAATTATTGAATCCATTATCTACAAGACAAGCATATCAAAAAAATTACTATAGGATGTTTTGCTGGAGCTTATACTGGTATGATAAAAAATGGTTCTATTTTTGTTGCTATTGCTTTTCTCTTTGACTATTGTATGGTACATTTATGCCTGCAAACCATATTTATAATAATAACTGATAAAAAAAACTATTTTCCGACATCCTTATATATTGTAATCCTGCACCTACCGAAAAAAAAACAACGAATGATACATTATCTCCTTTATAAAAATTAGTGTAACAATCTGATATTTAGCTTACATGATATTGTGCCTGTAATTTTTCTTCATTAAAGACAAATATTTGTTAATTAAGACCAGGTACATATGAATAAAACTAACAAAAAGGTTCATTTTTATATTGTTAATTTTTATGTTTTTTTTTTGTTTTTGTGGAGTTGTCGGCTAATTAAACTTCCATAACTAATGTTGATATATAGAATAACTTGGTGCATAAAAACTAAGTTGATCACATGTTGCATTAATTTTGTGGAGTGATTAGTTAATTTTATGCCTATTAGATATGTTTTTGCATTAATTTTGCATTAATTTGGTGCATAAAATCTTATGTTTTATGCCTATTAGATCTGTTTTTGTGGAATGATCAGTTAATTTTTATGTCCATAACTAAGTTGATATAGAATAACTTGGTGCATAAACTAAGCGGACATGTATAATAGTTTTGGTGGATACTAGATATGAAATATTACATTAATTTAAGAGTTTCTATCGGTGATTTGATGCAAATACATGCAAACCGAACAAACTGGCAAAATACTAGGCATGGTAAGATGCTAAATTTAATCACATATTGCATTGCTTTCCTTAGACTATCAAAATTTACAATTGTTCAAATAATCTGTATTTCATCATATATTAGCTCAATATTGATTTCTATTTCAGTACTTAAATGTTAGTACTTATATAAAATGCACAATTATCTGAAATAATAATTTTTTTATTTGATAAAATTACATGATGACATACAAAACATTCGATATTTTTTTTGGCTTTCTGATGTTTAGCTTTAAATATATATAAATATTATATGATTATATAAAACGATGGTTTCAGACATGGATTTGAAACATCCTCTATACTTAAAAATTGAATAAACTATTGAAACAACAGTTATATGTAATTTTATTTCTTATACTATCCACTTATATCTCCAACCTTCCATCTAATATCATTTCCATTCATTTGTATTCAGATCATTGATTTGTCATGAAAACATTGTCCAACTAAACTACAAATCATATTCTTTATTTTATAGCTAACAAGGTGCACCTGTTTTATCTCTCTTTTATTCACATAAAGTTTTGTATACAAATTTTAAAATTAGAGGAAGTTGATATTGCAGAAACAAAGTTTCATGTATTATATATAGTCGTTAATGTATTAGTAACATCGAGTTTTCAATACATGCAGAAGTCATAATACATTTTATTTATGTAGACCTGTCAACATATTTTTTTTATTTGTTGAATTTTCACTATGTTTTGTACCTATTTGTTGCATTGATTGTAATATACTAAGTTTAATAGTTAATATCTACGTGAAAGAGAGTAGCCATATGTGAGGGTCACTAAAACTTATTCCATAGCACCAAAAAAAGACTCTAGAATAAAATTCTTTGTAGGATCTGAGGTTTAAGCATGCTTAAAATTACACCCTGCACCTTGTAGGTTCTGTGAGCAATCACAAAATAAGGAGTAGAACACATGGAACATATCAGCAATGTCTACTGGTCACTTATTTAAGCAATACAATAGGCGATTTCTTGAAAATCTCAGTCTTTAACTAACTCATATTTCCATGTTCTCCTTCTAATCCAATCTCAATCTTGCTTTTCTTACTGGTTTTGATCCAACTTGCATCTAAATCTCAGTATAAAATATGAATATTTAATTTCCAATCAAAATGCAACAACTATCAAATTGTCACCATACAAGAAAAATATATTGTCACCATACAACTATCAGTATAAAATATGAGCTATATATCACTTATCAGTTATTATTGTTTGAATTTGTTATTTCCATCTTTTTCATTTTTTTTATTAACCAGAAGAATGTGTACATTATGGAGGGCCTGAAGGGAGAGATTGCAAAGCAAAATGTTAAAAGGCTTGTAAGCACTCATACTGTATTATTATATTTATTTGTTTGAAAATGCAAAACACAATATAAACGAAACACTATCTAAATTTGTGACCATTTCAGTTTTAATTGGTAGTGATTTGTATGAAATTATGTTAAAATATATCGGTATTTTAGTATAAATCTGAAAATAAAACCGGTAAAGAAACAAAACTGAATAATATAGTTTTGACATTGTCAAGTTCATAGTCGTTTATATTAGCGTCCAGATTACCATTTTATATTTTTCTTGACACTGTCAATTTCATAGCTTTCTAATTTATCGTCAGGAGTATTGTTTTATATTTTTCTTTCTCATCAAAATTCCTTTATAATTATTAACATCACGCGTTGTTTTCATTTACTTTGCTTGACATAAAAAATTGTTATTAATAACACATTTTCGTCTCCACAGTTGAGAAGGCAAATTATTATCTACATTGCTGGATTTTTTCTTACAGTATCTCCAGAATCTGTTTTGCTTGTAGCTAAGCATGCAGTTGCAAATAACAAGGTATTGGTTCATTTTTTTTCATTTATGTATTTTTCAACTGATGTATAGTCACTTTCATTGTCATTAATTGTGTCGGGTGTTCTTGCTTAATCTATCTGCTCCTTTCATCTGTGAGTTTTTCATGGATGCACGAGGCAAAGCTATATCGTATGTTTTCTTCTTTATTTCTTTATCTCTTCTATATCGTATGCATTCAGACCATTGACTGACCCATCATTTTGGATATAATAGGTGATGCATTTATGGGGAACGGTTATTTAAGAGAAGAGCATTGAGGATTGTGTTAGAGAAGGATGCTATGCTTCAAATGTTATTATCCAAAGGTCAGGAAGCACCTACCTTGACAAGCCTGATTTTGAGTAATACCTTTAGTAGCTTCGTAATCAATAAGGGTGTAGCTTATTAAATCACGGTCGAGAATTATTTAATAGCGATGGTGGTGAACGGTCGTGGTGTAGTCATTAGTTATGGTCGCGCATTATAGTTGAAAGTTTCTATGTCAACCGGAAGTGTGCTGATGGTGTTGTTGATGGCATGGTAGGTGGGAGGCAGGTGGAGTAAGTTGTAGTTGTTGTCGTGAGAGGAGAAAGTTGTTCCATCTTGAGGAGTGACAGTTTGATGATGGAGATGTATTTGGGTATGCGAAGTGTAGGAGTTCCAGTCTGAATTAGCTGAAGTTGAAAGTGGTCTGTATAGGTTGTTGTTTCAAGCAACATAGAAATAATATGTAGTGGCGGCTTGTTCCAGTGCAAACTCAAGTGGATGCATGTTACTTTATAGGTTATAATTTTCTGGTAGAGGAAGGGAGGAAGCTGGTCTGTTTGGAAAAATAAAAAACAGAACGAATATGTGTTATATTTGCTAGTTATTTAACTCATGTATTGAAATTAATTTTTATTAGTTAATACTTTATTTTGTTATCAAGAATACATGTTATATTTGCTGATTATTATATTTTTTTCGTTCAAACATTACTCTTTAAATTATTATAAAGATTCATTTTGATTGATATTATTGAAACGTAATATATAGGCATAGCTCTTGAAAGTGTTATAACTATTATTTCTACGAATTTTATAGTGGCGTATATGAGCTGTAAAAGGATTTAGCAATGTTATAACACGTTGATTTAAAAGCGTCAAATAGCCGCTATTGTATAAATATGTTATTGCGGTTATATCGTGTTATAAGATTATTACTATCATTGAAATTTATATGTTTAATAGCGGCGATGATGAGCTATTGTCTTTAAATAACATAGCAGCAAATTTGCGTTATAAAACTATACTCTTTTATAATGTTTTTAATTGTGTTATAAATATTCAGCAGTCTTTTATAACATGTCGATATACAGCATTTATTAAACCGCTATAAAAGTGATTAATAGTGGCTATATGCCGCTATAAAAGACAATTTCTATTGTAGTGAACTTAATGATTTAATTATGTAATTTTATGATGTAACTTAATCAATTTGATTACATAATGAATTTTAACTCATTATAGCAATGATAACTTGTAATTATTGTAAATGAAATTTTGTTTTGTTTGTATTTTTGAATATTGAAATTTTAATTCAATATTAAAATATTTAATGAAATTGATTTAATTTATTTACAATTGTAATTTAAAATTTTGACTTGGTAAATAATCTAAATTGGATTTAATATAAATAAAAATTTGATCTATAAAGTTGATTCGAATTTTATTTTGATTTGAATGAAGATAATGAATTTTGAAGTTTAATTTAAAATGTGAATAATAAAAATAAAAAGTGAATAACCATCTCAATTATAATCTTGCTCGATTATAATGACAACTAACACATCTAATACTATAATATTTCAAATATATATTTTCTTTATATCAAAATATATTTTGGGTAAAATTATTTCATTTACCCTCTTTTCAAAACATATTGTGTTGGTCTATCATATTCAAGTGTTTATAAACCTCTTCTGATAAAGTGGATCAAACTGATCGACCAGAACCCATAAACAACTCAACCAATAAATCTCCACAATATAAAACCATTTTACATCAAATAGCAAATACGTTCACTCGTATATATACACTCAACTCAATCTAGGGTATTACTAACCCCATTTCTACTTAGTTACACCACTGAGCCAAGGTAATTACTTAACCTTCAGCTCTGATGCCACTGTAACGAACGCGAAGTTTTGACCTAGAAAATCGACACAAATACAAATGTCGACTATTCAAGTATCAAAAATACCCGAACGTTAATAGAAAGAAGTTAGAGGGTGAAAATAGATAAGATAAAAAATTAGAATAGAATAAGAAGAAGAACATACAACACATCAGTGTAACACGAATCTCACAGCGGAACGAAGAAAACATAGTATACAACATAACTTTAAAACACAAACCTGTATTTGAACATCACAGCGGAAATAAATAATAGCTACATAATCTTGAAGCCTCCTGCTCTATCTCTCCAAGTATATCTATTAAAATCCCAACTACTGGACTGCCGGTACAAAATTGGGCACCCAAGAGTTTAGGGAAAACAAAAAAAAAATAAACTCAGGGTCAGTCATGTGACTAGTGTGAGTAAAATCCAACCATTTGTTTAACTTTTAAAATCTTTTTAAAAGAAATAATAATCGTAATACCGACCCACACATAAAGATGGATGGTTTTAACCTTACGATAACCCAAAACATTCTTTTATAATCCATAGTCTTCTGATATTATAATTGTAATGCCCCGTAATTTTAAATATAAAAATGACAAATTAAAGAATACTTAATTTTTAGAAGAAGAATTAAGTGAAACGGGTTACGCCATTGTGTTCGTCTCGAAACTCTGCTTGAGATAGAGTCCGAGTTTGCATAAAACGGACATCGTATGAAGAAGTTATGAAGCTCGAAAGATTTAAAGTTTAAAGCTGCAAAATAAGTCGACCGCCATTTTTCACCATTTGACCGGTACAAGTCGACCGCCCATTTATTACTAGTCGACCGTTTTTAGGCAGAAGTGAAAACTGTCGACTGGTTGAAATTGGCCAGTCGAATGGTTGATTCTGGGCAGTTTCATGATGACGTGTTTTCTAATTTGAGTGGTTCACATGGTTCCTAATCAAATCTAAAGGCCCTTATACACCTAATACGTCTATAAATAAACACCTAAACCTTACCCTAATCTCATTATGTTCATCCATGGTGCCTCCATGCTGCTCTAATCTAAATTAAAATAAGCCTTTCATCTCCATAAAGTCAAATTAGAAGATCAAATTCTACAACAACGGTTTAGCTAATCAAATTCAGAATTCAGATTTATTCTCTCTCAATTCTCTAAACCTAACACTATGAGTTTCTAGATTAATTTTAGGTTTAGATAAATAAAAGTATTGATATGTTGTAAAATATGATTCTGTGTTGATATGAAACTTTATCCTAAGTCATGACAAGATCTAATTTCCTAGATCAAATATAATTATGGTGATTCGATTATGATGTTTATATGGATCTTGACTTGTAACCATGTTATGATGGTAGTACATCTGTTAATTTAGATAATTGTGACATTACTTGGATCTAGACTTTTATGCTAATCACCTTTCACTTGTCATATTGTGATACATTGATATATGTTGTAAATTTGACATGTGAATCTACCTTTTGATCTAAACAAGTTGCCATGACTATGCTAGATCTTGGTAATTGGACACCTAATGTTAGATCTAGATCTCATTATGCTTTCTTAAACATCATAGTAATTGTCACAAGTTATTAATTATGCCCACTTAGTTATGATGTTAATCACATGTCCATTCACTTTGTTACTATGCCAATTTATGATCATGTTTATGTCACGACATGTTGAAACTATCACCCTCGTCATATTCCCTTTTAATTATTATGGCTAGGCTACTTTATAGCCTAGATGCCGCCAAAATACGTATGAATACGTTAGAGAGAAAACGGGGAAATGGGAATTAAAATTGGCATGATTTATGTAATGTTTAATAGGAAATGGGACAGGTAAATCAAATGGGGAAAATATAGAAATAGTTACCTATAATGACATAGGTAGATTTGGATTAATTTGGAATGTTTTGTAATTTACAATTAGGAATCATAAATTGTACTTATGACACATGGTTAGGTTACATTAGTGGCGGAAGTCTGCCCGGATCCGACCGACATATCCAGCAGCCACTAATGTTGAACCTAATATGGGAGGTCTAAGTACGCAATTACGAATCGGGATAAGCCACAAGGTTAGGCCCAACTATGGAATAAGACTGCTCGGACCCGACCGGCATATCCAGCATCCACATGTTGTAGGCTTAATGTGCAAGGTCTAGCCCATTATAACCATAATTGGACATGGTAAAGAAATGGACTACATAACCTAATTTAATATGAATATTGTAACACCCTGGATTTTTGAATAGTCAAATTAACTAAATTAAAGAATAATTAATCTCAGACGTGAGAATTAAGGGAAACGGGTTGCGCCATTGTGTTCATCTCGGAATTCTGGTTGAGATAGAGTCCGAGTTTGCATGAATTGGACTTCGTATGAAGAAGTTATGGCGATCAGAAGTTTCAAAAAATTCAAAACAGATTTCAAATTTCAAAAATTCAGAGTCAAACAGGCTAGGCGGGAAAATTCCCGCCAGGTCCAGGTCGACCATAGGGTCGACCTGGGGGTCGACCTACCCTGACCAGGTCGACCATAGTGTCGACCTGGGGGTCGACCTAGGGGTCGACCTGCCCCCCCTCCCCCCCCCCCCGGGCAGAATTGATTTATGACCTGTAGATGACTGTGTGCTGACTCATTAGGGTTTCTGATATGCTCTGATTGGCTGGGATTAATTCTGGGCTTATCAGACGGCTTAAACTAATCCTAAACTCTATAAAAACACCTATAGACCCAAACCGTAAAATCAAAATAAAATTGGATTTATGGCCTCCATGCCATCACCTAGCAACTCAGCACAGCCGCCACCAATTAGAGAGGGAGAAAGCAAATCAAATTCAATACTTTTCAACTCTAACAACGAATTTTCATCAAAGGAGCGCTAATTCAACTCCAGAAATCAGAATTCAGAACTCAAGACTGCTTTTGAGTTGTGAGTTCGATAGTCTCAACAAAATAATTAATAAATTAATTGGATTGAGTTATAATGCGGATAATTCGGATGTGATATGAATTGTTGATTGCATGTTGTAATTATGTTGTAGGATTATGTTGTGATTTCTATGATACTATGTTATGATGCTATCATCTACGATGTAAAGTTATGATGCTATCACCCATGTTATAATCCTATGATTGGCTTAGGTCCAGTTGAATTATCATGTTTCTTATGCTAGTTTGTTATATTGATTCATATGATAAATCATATGTAGGAAAGTTTAGATGTTGATTCAAACATGAACCATATACAAGTTTGGGTAGAATTATATGTGACCTTACATGGCTATGGCACCTAGTTTATGTGAGAATTTAATTGAAAGTTAGGCTATGACATATGCTAAATTCTACATGATACTTTACATGTCTACACCATTGTTGCGATGTGTGACGGCAAAGAATTTCGCTCGGTCCGAATCAGTCGCTAAACCGATCCAGGCCGTTCGAAATGCCCTATCGTTTGAGAACAGGACAAAACAGAACGCATACAGAAGAACATTTCATTGTATATTACAACAATGCATCAGATTACAAGAATATACAGAGTATGAATGAATATATATTACACAGAAATATCAGAGATTTAAATTACATTTAAATACATAGCAGCGGAAAATAATACAATACACAACTAGAAGGAGATATACGGATACAAAGCTTTCCGGATATCGTTCCAGCTGTAAACCAGGATCCTGTGAATATAAATCTGCAAAACCAAAACTACTAGCTGCCCGTGTCAAAATAAGGGCACCCAGAGTTTAGGTTAAAACAATAAACTCCAGGTCAGTCATGGGACTGGTGTGTGAACTAAAACAGTTAATCTTTATTTTTAAAACTAGGTAAATCAAGGGACCACGCCGTATAACACGGAACGGGTTTCCTCCCAAGAATACCAGTGCATAAAACAAACAGCGCAATGCTAAATAAAGAAAAATGAAGCTGTTATAAGACCCAGGTCCTATCACACAATGCAACGCAAGCCGGGGGATATGGTTTTTACCTTATAACAGCCAAAGAATGCTTGATACGTTTAAAACAAATCATTTGATACTATCATAAGTGCATAGTGTATAAAACAACTTCAAATCATAAGTATCAATCATACGCGGCATGAGTGCCCCATCCCACTATGTCGCCATACTAGGCTCTACAAATAAAACCGCAGAATCACGTATTTGGAAATTGGGTTTCCATCTATGAACCGAGGCAAAAGATAGTCCTCAACCGATTCGAGACGCTCTAGCCCGCCCCTCAGGAACAGCCGCAACTGCCCCTTGGATCCTCAGGGCCGGTCCACACGGAGTGGATTATTATGCCTGAACACTACGTCTCCCCACCCTATGGGGTGTAAGTCTGGTCCATCAGCCGACCAGAATGCATTTGGCCGAAACCGATATAACCGAGGCGCCTCGCAACAGCAACAACCACATAAGTCAAACTCGTCAGGGCGTGTAAAACCACTGACGCCACTTCTAGCTAGAAAGAAACGCATGCCCTCCCTGACGTCCTCTCCCGTTTTTGGTTCATACCGGGTGTGAAACACGCGAAGTAAACGTTACACAAAGCTACGCCACAAAGGCCTTGCTTTGATCATCACCACAAGACTTTGCTTTTCAACAGAAGCCTCGATCAATTGCCACTTAGGCATGCCACACAGGCAATTCACTCCATGCGTTTGATATCCATCAATATATAACCCCTGAGCTCGTACGTCTCAGAGAAGGGCATTAAGCAAGAGAATAAATTCTCCGCCGCCAAACAGATATATATTTAATAGAAATCAAACACACAGACTAAAATCCAATGTCAGACACACAGTCCATTTACAAGTCCGTTCTGGGGCTGAACGAAACCGGAGGCACCTAGTACCCCGCATATCCATCGATCTCCAAGTACGTCTGGACGATCACCAACTGTTTCCATCTTCTTGGTTGTACAGCCCAATCAAGATCATCAGTTATCACCCAAACGACGTGAAGACCTCCGGTCTTCGACCATCGTCTTCGTCTTCGACTTATCGTCGTATCAGTTATTCAGAATGGGATAAACCCGGTCTTTCCGAATAACTCGCGTATATTTTAAATAAGTGTTACACAAACACAACAAACGCCTCATTCCAATTCATTAGTCACTAACCGTAAATTAATCAAGAGAATAATTTCCCAAATATTAACCCCGAAGGCCGAAACCAACATCAGATCAATATCCAGAAAACCATTCTGCTTAGCTAACCGACAGTTAGTTTCTAAATTTCACATTCATAGGGAAAGGTTCCCATTAATTTTATCAAAGATAAATTCTTGAATTTATTCTTTAATCTACTTTTGAATTTCAATTCAAACTAGCCGGGATTAGCGAACCTTACCGAAGTAATCATTTATTTTAATTTCCCAATCCCAACCTATTTATCCCATGAAGTAAAACTGGTAATACTTCATATCTAACACCACAGTGTTATCGGTAAATTCAATTACCATTTCCCGTTCAAATCTAATTAAAGATTTAACTATCGCCTGGAGCAAAACTGGTGATACTCCATTTCGATTATTTCAATCTAATTAAAGATTCATTAAAACTCCACTTAGTTTTAATCTTTGACTGGGTTAAAGAATCAGTGTCATTTAAAAACACGGTTCACGATAAACCCAAAATCACATTCATTAATCATCGGGTTAAAGAACAAGTGTTATTTAAAAACACTGTTCACGATAAACCCAAAAATCAATATCAATTCAATTCCAATTAAATATTATTTAATTGGTACACTTCATTAAATCTAAATAAAAAGATTTAATCTTTTCTCAACTGGGTTCAAGAACAGTGTTAGTGAAGACACCATTCACGACAAACCCAAATCACATTTGATATTCAATATAAGGCTCTGAATAGAAAATATATCGGCCTATATTCAATATCAAATTCTACGATCAACAAATGTCGTATTGGAAATAACGATATAAATATATATCTTTCAAATTTCCATAACAACACCTGTATAATCACGAATTCCAACATCGAAATATTCCGAAGACAATTTCGATTCAAATCCACTCCAATGCAATCATTGGGAATTTTGGTTATTTTCAAAACCCTTTTCGAATTCAATTTATTTATTTAAAAATAAATAGAATTATAATTCTAGTTCAAAACTAGTTCATTTCGATAAAAATCTATTTTTATCTTTTCAAATATGGAGTTTTTCATCCCAATTCTTTCTAAATCATTTCTTATGATTTTACACAAATTATTACTATTTTTAATAATTTTATCAAGGCCCGTACAGTCGATTTCCATCAATGGCCATCGAACTGCACTTACAGCGACCTTTTTCAAATTTGATTTGGACGTAACTCCAAATCCAACCGTTAGATTTCAAATTTCTAATATTCGTTAGAAAGCTCTTTTCGATACGAACCCAACGGTTCCGGTTTTAGGAGAATCCGACGGTCGGATCTCCCGTAATGTCCGTTTGAAATAAATGGTCGAAATTCGCGAACTGCCGCGGCGCGGCGCGTTCTATTCAGGCCATTATATTATATATATAATATATATAATATATATTTCGTCGATTTCTATTTAAAACGAATTATATAAATAGTTTTAAATTCGTTTCAAAATCAATTTCAACTTTCTTTTCAATTCAAATCAAAATTGAATTCTTCTTAATAAATTCGTTTTAAAATTCATTTCTATTCAATTCAAATTTCAATTCAATTCATTTCAATTCCATTTCGAAATCGTTTTCAATTCAATTCATTTCGAAATCGTTTTCAATTCAATTCATTTCGAAATCGTTTTCAATTCAATTCATTTCGAAATCGTTTTCAATTCAATTCATTTCGAAATCGTTTTCAATTCAATTCATTTCGAAATCGTTTTCAATTCAATTCATTTCGAAATCGTTTTCAATTCAATTCATTTCGAAATCGTTTTCGATTCAATTCATTTCGAAATCGTTTTCGATTCAATTCATTTCGAAATCGTTTTCGATTCAATTCATTTCGAAATCGCTTAAAATCGATATAAATATCGTTCACGTCAAAATGGCGTCAATCTAATCAACACGGCTTCATAAATTTCTATTTTCAAATATTCTATTTCAAATATTTCTATTTCAAATATTTCTATTTCTAAACTGGAATGAGGCCCAATCAATTACCATATAAAGTTAATTATATGGATTTTCATACAACACATGTATAATAGCATTGAAAAATAATCAACCATCAGCCAAAGTGCACTACACTGCATAAGCATCAAATATAGATATCTAACGCTTATAACAGCCTGTCAATCAATCGATCGACATATTTAATCAATCAGGATGAGTGAACTTCAAATTTCATCCCAACACCCGTGTGGGGTTTCAAACAATCAAACAAATATTTTATTCGTGCAGTTGGGCGATGTGTAAAATTTATCGTCCCAATCAATGTCCTTCAAATAGGTGTACATAAACAAACCGCCGGGTTCGTAAATGAATATTTATTTTATTCACATTCACGTTAAAATTATATTTTTAACGATAAAACATTTTATTCCAACATATGAATTTCTATTATTCATTTACACAATAAAATGATATTTTTATTTTCTAACATATTTTAGAAAATTTCGGCGGCATAACGGCACGATACTAGAAACGGGACAAGGCCTAGCCTTATCCCCGGTCTAGTGAAGGCCCACGCCATTCACACATCAATCAAATCAATTCCAATTCACCAAACAATCAAATTCAAATCAAATCATATAACTAAGCTATGCAACCAAACAAACAAGTCCATGGTCTGTGGACGATTGTGTCGGGTGCTACTAAGCACCGTCTGCATCCTAGTATATATATATATAACTAGAAAAATAAATTGAAAGGTGAGAAATTCTCACTTATAGCTATCCTAGCTCCACGGCACTTCATTGATAGAAATCTTCGTCGTTCCCGCCTTTTTGTCACCTTCGTTGTCCGCTTTCACTACATATGTAAAAATCGAATTTTTACTTCGCTATTCCATATATAAAAATCGAATTTTTATTTCAAAGTTCAATATATAAAAATCGAATTTTTATTTCAAAGTTCAATATATAAAAATCGAATTTTTATTTCAAAGTTCAATATATAAAAATCGAATTTTTATTTCAAAGTTCAATATATAAAAATCGAATTTTTATTTCAAAGTTCAATATATAAAAATCGAATTTTTATTTCAAAGTTCAATATATAAAAATCGAATTTTTATTTCAAAGTTCAATATATAAAAATCATATTCTTAACTTGCTCTTCGAATGACAAAAATTATATTTTTAAATTGCTTTTCATATGACCAAATTATATTTTTATACTTGCTTTTCATATAAACAACTTAAGCTTTTTATATATAAAAATGTAAGCTTTTCATATAAAGAAAATCAAATATTTACTATCTTTATAAAATCAAAGCTTTACACAAATAAAGATCTCGCCTTTCTTTATATGAAAATCCCGCTTTTCTTTATATAAAAATCTCACTTTTATGTTAAATAAAAAAAATCTCCTTTACAAAATGTTATACATATTAAAAATCAAATTTTTTTCCACAATGTTTTCTATAAAAATAAAAACTGATTTAACAAATATGTTTTCAACATAACCCAGAACTCAGATTTAAAATTAAAAATCGAAAACTTACTGGGCTTTTGCTGTAGAGTTCGTCGGGGTGGTTCTTGCGCTGAATCGGAGGCAGGGGCTCCTCGCTGGTGTCGAGTCGGAGGTGGTAGGGAGGGTGGCTCGGGCTTCAGGCGGTGGAGCTTTCGAGGTAGGCGGCGGCAAAGGGGAAGGCTAGGGTTTGTGGCGGTTTGGGTGGGGGCTCCGTCATCGAAGCAGGGGCTGGAGCTTTCGAGGTAGGCGGCGCGGAAAAGGGGGAGGGGGCCCTCCGCGATGGTGTCGCCTGGAAGAGGGTGGCGTTCATAGTTTTTTTCTTTTTTTCTTTTTTTTTCCGTCGATTTCTGTTTTGAATCGGGGGGGGGGGCCTGGAGGGGTTAAGAGAGGAAGGGATTATATTTTTTTTTATTTATTTATTTTATTTATCACTAAAAAGCAACCTTTATTTTCGACCTCGAAACGAGACCCACCTCCTGACGTCCCTAGCGTTTCACCCCCATTCCGAACACAATGGGATATGTATCGCAGGCTGGTTCGATCATTTCTATCAGTTTCCATTAAATTTACATTTAAATCACTGTATTGAATTTTAAACGTACATTTCAAATTACCGGGGTCACCTACTAACTCTATAAATCCCATAAAAATATTTTCTAGCTTCGTATTGACGATACGGTCCTAACAGAACTAATTTCGCCGAATTCTGAGACCATTGGAAAAATGACTATTTTCCAGTCGATTAAAATCAACTAAAACTGGTCAAACACGTTTTCCTTTGCCACGCTCACATATTGATTCGAAAAATTATGAAATTTGGAATCTAGCAATAACTTGACATCACGGACCCAACAAAACTGGTTTCGTCGAAATCCGAGGTCATTTGCAAAATGTCCATTTTTAAGGGCCTGAATTCCATAGCGACTATTCAAAATTTTCAACTGGACATATCTTTTGATTCCCGCTACGAACTTTTGATTTTTCGGATTCGTTGGAAAGATATTCACTATTAGATTCCATTATTTTTGGTTTCACTAAAATCCGGATTGTTTTACACCCGGTACATTCAATTGAAGTTTGAAATCGAATTATCGAACTACCGCGCCATTTTCAATTCTATTTATAATTATATATAATTATTTATATTCTAACGACGACGTATATAATATATACGTTCTATTCTATTCAAAATAAATTTCTCGTCGATATTATTTAAAATAATCTATTTTAAATAATCTAAATTCGCTAAAATTGCCAAAATAAAAATTTTAAACTGGCCCAGATTTTCCGGGTTATTACAATCTCCCCCACTTAAAACTTTTCGTCCCCGAAAAGGAACAAAGTCGAAAGTGGTTTGATTAATCAATTCTACGCTCGATCTGGCTTCCCTTCTCTAACTTTTCAGTTTCTGAGAATTTTCAAAATTTCAAAAATTTGGCTAACACCCTAAATTTTCGAAAAATTTCGCCATAACCTCCCCTGCACCGGGAGCATCGGGGAATTTCAAATAGCTTCCCCGGTCCTTCAGATCTCAAAAAGAAAAAGAAAAAGCCAAGCGGCTAGCCAATAGGCTCACAAAATCATCATCACCCAAACAAAACAGGAAATTATGTAGTAAACATGTACCTATTTGTCGGGCAAACAAATTTTATTCTCTGCTCTAGCCTCCTTGCTATGACCTGTTCAATGATATATATGCATATGCAAGCAAATGCAACCAATTTTCAATACAATTCAATATTTGATACAATTAGGCATAATAGTTCAAAATTATCAAACAATTAAACAAACATCACAAACATCAGTCAATTAGTGAGTTAGAGTTTCAAATTCATAATTTTGATACATAGTCAAAAATCAGATTTTTGATGCCAAATCACAACAATAGGCCCTATCTAATTTTGGTTCTCACACCAGTCAATAGGAAATATATAGAAAATCACACCTTCGAAACACGAACATAAATACTGATGATGTCATGACAATCATCAGTACCATCTTCGGGCGACTAGAGTGTGATGCTATATCTATCCAATATATTAAAATTTCGAATACACGCGGATCAGACGTATACGCAAAATCTATATATACTGGATTGTCCACATCAATATAAATAGATAATCAAATACGAATAATTGATTTAAATCTTCAAAACAAAATTTGTTTTCATTTGAAAAATATACTCTTCACACTCGTTCTAGGATACTACTGATCCCATCTCTAACGAGTCATTCCCATTGGATTTTACTAACCCAATATCTGATGAATTCTTTCATATGGTTCTAATGTGCCTTGTTCTCTAAGCTTTGTAAACCAAAGCTCTGATACCAAATGTGACGGCAAAGAATTTCGCTCGGTCCGAATCAGTCGCTAAACCGATCCAGGTCGTTCGAAATGCCCTATCGTTTGAGAACAGGACAAAACAGAACGCATACAGAAGAACATTTCATTGTATATTACAACAATGCATCAGATTACAAGAATATACAGAGTATGAATGAATATATATTACATAGAAATATCAGAGATTTAAATTACATTTAAATACATAGCAGCGGAAAATAATACAATACACAACTAGAAGGAGATATACGGATACAAAGCTTTCCGGATATCGTTCCAGCTGTAAACCAGGATCCTGTGAATATAAATCTGCAAAACCAAAACTACTAGCTGCCCGTGTCAAAATAAGGGCACCCAGAGTTTAGGTTAAAACAATAAACTCCAGGTCAGTCATGGGACTGGTGTGAGAACTAAAACAGTTAATCTTTATTTTTAAAACTAGGTAAATCAAGGGACCACGCCGTATAACACGGAACGGGTTTCCTCCCAAGAATACCAGTGCATAAAACAAATAGCGCAATGCTAAATAAAGAAAAATGAAGCTGTTATAAGACCCAGGTCCTATCACACAATGCAACGCAAGCCGGGGGATAGGGTTTTTACCTTATAACAGCCAAATAATGCTTGATACGTTTAAAACAAATCATTTGATACTATCATAAGTGCATAGTGTATAAAACAACTTCAAATCATAAGTATCAATCATAGGCGGCATGAGTGCCCCATCCCACTATGTCGCCATACTAGGCTCTATAAATAAAACCGCAGAATCACGTATTTGGAAATTGGGTTTCCATCTATGAACCGAGGCAAAAGATAGTCCTCAACCGATTCGAGACGCTCTAGCCCGCCCCTCAGGAACAGCCGCAACTGCCCCTTGGATCCTCAGGGCCGGTCCACACGGAGTGGATTATTATGCCTGAACACTACGTCTCCCCACCCTATGGGGTGTAAGTCTGGTCCGTCAGCCGACAAGAATGCATTCGGCCGAAACCGATATAACCGAGGCGCCTCGCAACAACAACAACCACATAAGTCAAACTCGTCAGGGCGTGTAAAACCACTGACGCCACTTCTAGCTAGAAAGAAACGCATGCCCTCCCTGACGTCCTCTCCCGTTTTTGGTTCATACCGGGTGTGAAACACGCGAAGTAAACGTTACACAAAGCTACGCCACAAAGGCCTTGCTTTGATCATCACCACAAGACTTTGCTTTTCAACAGAAGCCTCGATCAATTGCCACTTAGGCATGCCACACAGGCAATTCACTCCATGCGTTTGATATCCATCAATATATAACCCCTGAGCTCGTACGTCTCAGAGAAGGGCGTTAAGCAAGAGAATAAATTCTCCGCCGCCAAACAGATATATATTTAATAGAAATCAAACACACAGACTAAAATCCAATGTCAGACACACAGTCCATTTACAAGTCCGTTCTGGGGCTGAACGAAACCGGAGGCACCTAGTACCCCGCATATCCATCGATCTCCAAGTACGTCTGGACGATCACCAACTGTTTCCATCTTCTTGGTTGTACAGCCCAATCAAGATCATCAGTTATCACCCAAACGACGTGAAGACCTCCGGTCTTCGACCATCGTCTTCGTCTTCGACTTATCGTCGTATCAGTTATTCAGAATGGGATAAACCCGGTCTTTCCGAATAACTCGCGTATATTTTAAATAAGTGTTACACAAACACAACAAACGCCTCATTCCAATTCATTAGTCACTAACCGTAAATTAATCAAGAGAATAATTTCCCAAATATTAACCCCGAAGGCCGAAACCAACATCAGATCAATATCCAGAAAACCATTCTGCTTAGCTAACCGACAGTTAGTTTCTAAATTTCACATTCATAGGGAAAGGTTCCCATTAATTTTATCAAAGATAAATTCTTGAATTTATTCTTTAATCTACTTTTGAATTTCAATTCAAACTAGCCGGGATTAGTGAACCTTACCGAAGTAATCATTTATTTTAATTTCCCAATCCCAACCTATTTATCCCATGAAGTAAAACTGGTAATACTTCATATCTAACACCACAGTGTTATCGGTAAATTCAATTACCATTTCCCGTTCAAATCTAATTAAAGATTTAACTATCGCCTGGAGCAAAACTGGTGATACTCCATTTCGATTATTTCAATCTAATTAAAGATTCATTAAAACTCCACTTAGTTTTAATCTTTGACTGGGTTAAAGAATCAGTGTCATTTAAAAACACGGTTCACGATAAACCCAAAATCACATTCATTAATCATCGGGTTAAAGAACAAGTGTTATTTAAAAACACTGTTCACGATAAACCCAAAAATCAATATCAATTCAATTCCAATTAAATATTATTTAATTGGTACACTTCATTAAATCTAAATAAAAAGATTTAATCTTTTCTCAACTGGGTTCAAGAACAGTGTTAGTGAAGACACCATTCACGACAAACCCAAATCACATTTGATATTCAATATAAGGCTCTGAATAGAAAATATATCGGCCTATATTCAATATCAAATTCTACGATCAACAAATGTCGTATTGGATATAACGATATAAATATATATCTTTCAAATTTCCATAACAACACCTGTATAATCACGAATTCCAACATCGAAATATTCCGAAGACAATTTCGATTCAAATCCACTCCAATGCAATCATTGGAAATTTTGGTTATTTTCAAAACCCTTTTCGAATTCAATTTATTTATTTAAAAATAAATAGAATTATAATTCTAGTTCAAAACTAGTTCATTTCGATAAAAATCTATTTTTATCTTTTCAAATATGGAGTTTTTCATCCCAATTCTTTCTAAATCATTTCTTATGATTTTACACAAATTATTACTATTTTTAATAATTTTATCAAGGCCCGTACAGTCGATTTCCATCAATGGCCATCGAACTGCACTTACAGCGACCTTTTTCAAATTTGATTTGGACGTAACTCCAAATCCAACCGTTAGATTTCAAATTTCTAATATTCGTTAGAAAGCTCTTTTCGATACGAACCCAACGGTTCCGGTTTTAGGAGAATCCGACGGTCGGATCTCCCGTAATGTCCGTTTGAAATAAATGGTCGAAATTCGCGAACTGCCGCGGCGCGGCGCGTTCTATTCAGGCCATTATATTATATATATAATATATATAATATATATTTCGTCGATTTCTATTTAAAACGAATTATATAAATAGTTTTAAATTCGTTTCAAAATCAATTTCAACTTTCTTTTCAATTCAAATGAAAATTGAATTCTTCTTAATAAATTCGTTTTAAAATTCATTTCTATTCAATTCAATTCATTTCAATTCCATTTCGAAATCGTTTTCAATTCAATTCATTTCGAAATCGTTTTCAATTCAATTCATTTCGAAATCGTTTTCAATTCAATTCATTTCGAAATCGTTTTCAATTCAATTCATTTCGAAATCGTTTTCAATTCAATTCATTTCGAAATCGTTTTCAATTCAATTCATTTCGAAATCGTTTTCAATTCAATTCATTTCGAAATCGTTTTCGATTCAATTCATTTCGAAATCGTTTTCAATTCAATTCATTTCGAAATCGCTTAAAATCGATATAAATATCGTTCACGTCAAAATGGCGTCAATCTAATCAACACGGCTTCATAAATTTCTATTTTCAAATATTCTATTTCAAATATTTCTATTTCAAATATTTCTATTTCTAAACTGGAATGAGGCCCAATCAATTACCATATAAAGTTAATTATATGGATTTTCATACAACACATGTATAATAGCATTGAAAAATAATCAACCATCAACCAAAGTGCACTACACTGCATAAGCATCAAATATAGATATCTAACGCTTATAACAGCCTGTCAATCAATCGATCGACATATTTGATCAATCAGGATGAGTGAACTTCAAATTTCATCCCAACACCCGTGTGGGGTTTCAAACAATCAAACAAATATTTTATTCGTGCAGTTGGGCGATGTGTAAAATTTATCGTCCCAATCAATGTCCTTCAAATAGGTGTACATAAACAAACCGCCGGGTTCGTAAATGAATATTTATTTTATTCACATTCACGTTAAAAATTATATTTTTAATGATAAAACATTTTATTCCAACATATGAATTTCTATTATTCATTTACACAATAAAATGATATTTTTATTTTCTAACATATTTTAGAAAATTTCGGCGGCATAACGGCACGATACTAGAAACGGGACAAGGCCTAGCCTTATCCCCGGTCTAGTGAAGGCCCACGCCATTCACACATTAATCAAATCAATTCCAATTCACCAAACAATCAAATTCAAATCAAATCATATAACTAAGCTATGCAACCAAACAAACAAGTCCATGGTCTGTGGACGATTGTGTCGGGTGCTACTAAGCACCGTCTGCATCCTAGTATATATATATATAACTAGAAAAATAAATTGAAAGGTGAGAAATTCTCACTTATAGCTATCCTAGCTCCACGGCACTTCATTGATAGAAATCTTCGTCGTTCCCGCCTTTTTGTCACCTTCGTTGTCCGCTTTCACTACATATGTAAAAATCGAATTTTTACTTCGCTATTCCATAGATAAAAATCGAATTTTTATTTCAAAGTTCAATATATAAAAATCGAATTTTTATTTCAAAGTTCAATATATAAAAATCGAATTTTTATTTCAAAGTTCAATATATAAAAATCGAATTTTTATTTCAAAGTTCAATATATAAAAATCGAATTTTTATTTCAAAGTTCAATATATAAAAATCGAATTTTTATTTCAAAGTTCAATATATAAAAATCGAATTTTTATTTCAAAGTTCAATATATAAAAATCATATTCTTAACTTGCTCTTCGAATGACAAAAATTATATTTTTAAATTGCTTTTCATATGACCAAATTATATTTTTATACTTGCTTTTCATATAAACAACTTAAGCTTTTTATATATAAAAATGTAAGCTTTTCATATAAAGAAAATCAAATATTTACTATCTTTATAAAATCAAAGCTTTACACAAATAAAGATCTCGCCTTTCTTTATATGAAAATCCCGCTTTTCTTTATATAAAAATCTCACTTTTATGTTAAATAAAAAAAATCTCCTTTACAAAATGTTATACATATTAAAAATCAAATTTTTTTCCACAATGTTTTCTATAAAAATAAAAACTGATTTAACAAATATGTTTTCAACATAACCCAGAACTCAAATTTAAAATTAAAAATCGAAAACTTACTGGGCTTTTGCTGTAGAGTTCGTCGGGGTGGTTCTTGCGCTGAATCGGAGGCAGGGGCTCCTCGCTGGTGTCGAGTCGGAGGTGGTAGGGAGGGTGGCTCGGGCTTCAGGCGGTGGAGCTTTCGAGGTAGGCGGCGGCGAAGGGGAAGGCTAGGGTTTGTGGCGGTTTGGGTGGGGGCTCCGTCGTCGAAGCAGGGGCTGGAGCTTTCGAGGTAGGCGGCGCGGAAAAGGTGGAGGGGGCCCTCCGCGATGGCGTCGCCTGGAAGAGGGTGGCGTTCATAGTTTTTTTTTTTTTTTTTTCCGTCGATTTCTGTTTTGAATTGGGGGGGCCTGGAGGGGTTAAGAGAGGAAGGGATTATAATTTTTTTTTTATTTATTTATTTTATTTATCACTAAAAAGCAACCTTTATTTTCGACCTCGAAACGAGACCCACCTCCTGACGTCCCTAGCGTTTCACCCCCATTCCGAACACAATGGGATATGTATCGCAGGCTGGTTCGATCATTTCTATCAGTTTCCATTAAATTTACATTTAAATCACTGTATTGAATTTTAAACGTACATTTCAAATTACCGGGGTCACCTACTAACTCTATAAATCCCATAAAAATATTTTCTAGCTTCGTATTGACGATACGGTCCTAACAGAACTAATTTCGCCGAATTCTGAGACGATTGGAAAAATGGCTATTTTCCAGTCGATTAAAATCAACTGAAACTGGTCAAACACGTTTTCCTTTGCCACGCTCACATATTGATTCGAAAAATTATGAAATTTGGAATCTAGCAATAACTTGACATCACGGACCCAACAAAACTGGTTTCGTCGAAATCCGAGGTCATTTGCAAAATGTCCATTTTTAAGGGCCTGAATTCCATAGCGACTATTCAGAATTTTCAACTGGACATATCTTTTGATTCCCGCTACGAACTTTTGATTTTTCGGATTCGTTGGAAAGATATTCACTATTAGATTCCATTATTTTTGGTTTCACTAAAATCCGGATTGTTTTGCACCCGGTACATTCAATTGAAGTTTGAAATCGAATTATCGAACTACCGCGCCATTTTCAATTCTATTTATAATTATATATAATTATTTATATTCTAACGACGACGTATATAATATATACGTTCTATTCTATTCAAAATAAATTTCTCGTCGATATTATTTAAAATAATCTATTTTAAATAATCTAAATTCGCTAAAATTGCCAAAATAAAAATTTTAAACTGGCCCAGATTTTCCGGGTTATTACACGATGTATGAATCACATATGTAAGTTTATGAGTTGGATATGAATCATGTTATGCAAGTTTAGGATTATTACCTATGCAAATATAGAACTATGACATATGTTATTTATGCAAGTTTGTGGCCATTATTTCATCAAGTTCACACCTTAGATTTGGATCCATGACATATGATGTTTATGCAAGTTTGTGGCCATTATCTAATCAAGTTCACACCTTTAGATTTGGATCCATGACATATGTTATTTATGCAAGTTGTAATTTTGGCCTATGCAAGTTTTAGATGTAGAACATCATTCACATATGCAAGTTCACCCCTATGTCAGATTTGTGATGTTTTCTTTTATTTTATGAGTTAGACTATTCGAGTCTAACGTATATTTTTACGTTAAACGAACAAACGTACTACATGGGGAAAAAGGGGATAATATTAAAAATATTTAATTGGCATAAATGCCTTAAAAGGCATAAAATATAATTGTGGTGAAAAATTGGTATGATTTTACATAACATAAATGGATGGACATAATTGAGTCAATTATGGACATCATTAATTGATTGATAATTTGAATAGGGAAAGTAATTCAAATTCGAGGAATGATTAATTAGGAGTAATTAATCGTCTAAGACACGAGGTTAGGCTCTTTTGTGGTGTAAGACTGCCCGGACCCGCCCGGCAAATCCAGCTGCCACAAATGCCAGTCTAATGTGAGAGGTCTTAGGCACAAACTAAATACGTAACAGTTGTAAAGACACGAGGTTAGGCTCTTTTGTGGTGTAAGACTGCCCGGACCCGCCCGACAAATCCAGCTGCCACAAATGTCAGCCTAATATGAGAGGTCTTTATGAGGTTACGGTCTTAATGAATTAAGAAACACTTAACCAGATAAGCATGTAGTGGGACATGAGGGGGTTAAGTGGGTGCCTTGGGTGGCATGTGGAATCTAGTGGGTGCCTTGGGTGGCATTTGGAAATACGATTAGAAACACTTAACCAAAAATTGAAACATGTAATTGAAACATGAATAAGAAGTGGGTTAAGTGGGATGTACAAGAGTGGACCAAGCTTAGGTGGATAGCTTGTGTCAAGTAATGGGGGCCCATTTCAACCAGTAACCCATACGTGTCTTTGTGGGCTCAACCTAAGTCGAGGACGGGACACGCATACTGGGCTTGATTGTAAGAGGCCAAACCGGGTTAGCGGTG
Organism: Allium sativum; assembly: GCA_030737875.1. Taxonomy (NCBI): domain Eukaryota; kingdom Viridiplantae; phylum Streptophyta; class Magnoliopsida; order Asparagales; family Amaryllidaceae; genus Allium; species Allium sativum. The sequence goes on from CM060910.1 coordinate 338,333,158, forward strand.
GCAACGCAAGTCCAACGAGTTCATATGCGTGTGTGGACCCGGGCTGGTAGGTAATACTTTGTTGCAACGTGTAGGTATAAGCCGTGCATTCTTCGTGGTATCAGGTTGCCACTTTGGGGAGTGATACACCCCACTGTGGGGCCAGCACGGGTATCTACGAGTTAGGGAGCCGATTGTTTGGGGGTAGTGGGTACACCTAGTGGAGATAGGGGCAGACGACACCTATGAAGGTAGCTAGGGGTGGACGAAACTACCAATATCATTATTAAGTCTGTAGGCGGAATCAACCTTAAGGTGACTAGTGGTGGTGCAGTATACTAGTGGCGGTGTAGTATAGCAATTATCCTATAGTGTTGGTGTAGTTTAGTAAATTTATCTTAGTGGGTTAGGTGCGCTTTAACGATATCGTTGTTCATCTTGTTTCCTTGTTTACTCTGTCATACTCAATGGTTCATGATCATTTCCTTATTTTCCAACTTATGCCTCAGCCTAGTTACTTTGTTAATTATATTGTTAGAATTATCGCACTCGCCAGACTTTATGTCTGACCCCCCGTTTTTCCATCTCTTTCCTCCCCCCCCCCCAGGTGCTCACACTACACCAGAAATGCCAATTTGGCAGTGCTCATGGCCGTATCAAAATCGATTTGATACGGTTTTCAGCCGTATCAAAAAATGGCGTCTCTGTTGCTTTGATACGGTTTTATGCCGTATCAAAATCATAAATTGATACGGCTTAAAACCGTATCAAATTGGTAATTTGATACGGTTTTAAGCCGTATCAATTTATGATTTTGATACGGCTTAAAACCGTATCAATTTATCTATTTGATACGGCTTAAAACCTTATCAAATTAAAAAAAATACATTAGCTACTATTTGAATTTACACAGAAAGAAAAATCAACACAAATATTTATGGATTTCAAAACTCATCATCAACACAAACATAAACTAGTCCAAGAAATAAATCTATAAACCATTTTATTAATGTAACATGACATCAATGATACAGATACAATACAATATACATGATATGTATTACATACTGATAGTCTGATAAAATGATACTCATACTTCCAGTTCCAGTCTTCCACTTCCACTCAGTCTCCACTTCCAAGTTCCAGTCATCATACCAGGCTATCAGCCGAAAGTCTAAAACCATGAAACATATTAATATGAACATTAGTAAATGTATCCCTGATGGACTACATATGATTAATAGAAACCAAAAAATATAATGTTGCAATGTAATTAACTAATACCATTTCTGATGTGCTTGCATCAATTTGATTTTCTTTACCCTGCTAAGCCGATAAATAAGTCAGCATTTTACCCTGTAAACAACCCCCCTAAAAATTAATACATAAATTTATACAGAAGTATAAATCTTGAATCAAAATACCACAATGCAAAAGTTAATATAAAATATGGTGAATATGAAATAGGTAAATTGAGATATGAACATGCATGTACATAATATTGTTTCTGAAATCTCCACTAAAAAAAGTTTCTATAACACATACGACATTTAAATCTTCAAAATCGGGTTATATAGTTATGTCATTTACTGATTCTGGAACGAGTTTGCAAACTCAGTTCCGGACTGAGTTTGCAAACTCAGTTCGAGTTTGAACTCACTGAGTTTGCAAACTCACAGATGGAATTGTCTGTGACATGCCACCTGTTTCCTGTAATAGTAAATGCAATCAACATTATATGCATGTATTTTATACATAAGCAAATTCTATATATATATATATATACACATATATACACATATTAGTTAAGAAAAACGATTTAAAGTTAATACATTAGCAACTGGCTACAATATATAAACCCTATGCTTTAAAAATAAATTTAAAAAGTACTTAAACAATCTGGTTTTTGTTTGCACATACCTCTACATGACACATGTAGTCTTCAAACCCCACACCAAAAATCATACCATATAGGATTCACTGAAGCTATCTTCATCAAAAGGAACTGAAGATGATGCAATGAATTTGGTAAAGCCTACAAAAGGAGAAACGAAAAACAATTTGTTAGCATTTAGAGCAGCAAAAAGGTATTTATATAAACTCGGTTCCGCAACTGAGTTCGCGAACTCGGTTCCGGACTGAGTTCGCGAACTCGGTTCTGGACTGAGTTCGGGAACTCGGTTCGAAGCGAGTATGCTACAAACACGGTTCGAAACCGTTTTGCTGCAACTCAGTTTCGGAACGAGTTTGCTGCAAACTCAGTTTCGGAACGAGTTTGCTGCAAACTCAGTTTCGGAACAAGTTTGCGAACTCAGTTCCGGAACTGAGTTTGCGAACTCAGTTCCGGGACTGAGTTTGCGAACTCAGTTCCGGACTGAGTTTGCGAACTCAGTTCCTGACCGAGTTTGCGAACTTTGTTCCGTGATGGAGTTTGCGAACTCAGTTCCGCGACTGAGTTTGCGAACTCAGTTCCGGGACTGAGTTTGCGAACTCAGTTCCGGGACTGAGTTTGCAAACTCAGTTTCGGGACTAACTCGTTCTAGAAATAAACTCAGTCCCGGACTGAGTTTGCAAACTTAGTCTTCCGAATTGAGTTTGCAAACTCAGCTTAATTGAGTTTGCAAACTCAGTCCGGAACATTAACAAAACTTGTGTTTACCCTAATCTAAGGTGATCAATATCTGCAGACTCAACATGCCTATTATTTAATAGTTTATGTTTCAATACTAGACAACTAAATTGCATTTACAAAATAAGAAGTTGATTACCTTATCAATATCCACGAGGAAACATATGCAGCACTAGCTTTTGGACCAAACTTATTTACGACATTAAGAATCCATTGCAAAATACCTGCCTGCTACCATTGTATATTTCAGTTATACAAAAAAATAACAAAACAATATATGGAAATTCGGGCATACCAATTTAGCCAAATGGGCATATTAGGGAGAAGAGAAAGGAGTATGTTCAGCAGGCTTGCTAAAGTAGATTGAAGAAGAGGGCAGACACCAGAATACTTCCAGATCCACTGTCTTTAAATATCAGATATTCGACAATCCAAATAATAAAAATGCTCCAAATGCCAGAAACTATATACAGGAAAATAAAAAATATTAATAAAATAACAACATAAGAGTAAGGTTTAGTTTATGGTATATCAATGATATATCATATATCCATAATCAGTATGACCTTTTGAAAGACATGTAATGGAGAACAACTTTCAGTTTTAGTGATGATACACATTTTTTACCTGATCAGTATAACTAATATGAATTATTTGATCATTGAAAAGTGCTCCACCACCCAAAAAGATTTGTAGCAGGTTACATAAAACAAATTATTATCGGAAAGCAATCTATGACGAATTCTAGCGGTATACCATTTATATAAAGAAGCACTAAATGTGCGAGTATTCTAGCATATAAGACCACGGACAAACTGGTAAATGCATGCTCGAATTTGTTATCAAAAAACCAAGATGGAACCGATAAATTTGTGTTCACATCGACATACACTAATTCAAGTACTAATAAATCATAGTTATAAAATTAACTGATTCAGACTTAACCCCACTCAACGTACACAGACATTATATATACATTCATATACGATGCAAGCTAGTTTAATTCAGACAAACCAACAAGCTAGTTTAATACAAACTTAACCCCACTCAACTATTTTTTGCATATGTTTTTAGTTCTTTTTTTGGTTTACTTTTATTTTGTTCTTCCTTCAGAAAAGATTAAAAAAATACTTATATTGAAAATTTCAATTTCTTCTCTATTTTTTTATATTTACTTCCTGTTATCAACCTTTATTCATACATTGCTTTCTGTTCTTGCATTTCTTATATGTCTGTGCATTTTTTATCAATTCTATTTTTATGCCATTATGTAGTAATATTGGAACACCATTTGGCATTATATCGGATGCTTTTACTTTTGCAGGAACTTTTGCAAAATTTGTTAAAAGCTTGTCTATGCTGAAATTGCATCTTGTCTAATTGGAGTTCCAGTACATCTAGCTATTTATGAAACTGCTTCTATTATCCAAAGTTCAACATTATGATTCATTGAATACACCTTCAACTGTTCTTATATTGCATATAGCATATTAAGTATAAACATTATGACTAACTAGAAACCTTTTTTCCCTTTATCAAGAAGATAAAAAGGATCTAACCTTGTTGGTGTTGCCTCGCAAAAATCAAGTAAACAATCAACAAATTACCGATATCTTCTGCAATCGGAAACATAAGCCTATGTGTATAAGTTCCCATCAGCATGACTACTGCTATCATAGTGCTGACATCTTCTATGCAACTGATGCGTTCTATAAACTGAAATCTTTATCATTGCCTGAATTCACTGAAAAACTTATTATTGAGTGTGATGCGAGTGGTTCGAGAATACTATAAAAGATAATTATTTGTACAAAACATTGTTTGCGTACAGTACTATCAACTTTGTTAGTATAAAATATTATAAAATGAAATGGGTGAACCATATGTTTGTATAAAATACTATAAAATACTCCGAAATAGTATAAACGACAGTATTTTATCGTTTGTGTTTCATGATCTTCACATCGACTTCATCCGCCTGAATCATTGTCCTCAAACACATCTACTACTATCAGCAAATTACAAATCATCTAAGCATTCCCCGTCGATGGCATTTTTTGTTCATAGCTTAGAAGGAAATCCAATCATCGACATCAAAACAAACACAATAAGTCTTCCAATAGTAACCTGTAGCTTCTCCTCCACACATTTGCTAATGCTCCGTCCACCGGTAGCTTCAGCCAGTTAGCCCTCTGGTTGCAACAATCTACTTGGTTGGTCCTGTACGGCTGTACCACTGATGTCCTCCATCCACTCATCTCCTTCAATCACCTAGACTGCACCTCCGAACCACAATCGTAATCACCAAACCCAAATCCTACACTTATGACCCCTATACCCAAATCACTACTAACCTAAGATTGTCTTTAATAACTGGCTCGTAAAACTTAAGCAGGATTGAATTTAAATGAGAAATAAAGCTTTTGATTGCATGCAATTAAATGAATTGGTAAAAGCCTTATCTTTCGATACCAGATCTAGAAAATCATACATTGAATTAAGATCTGGGCTTGATGAATTACCTTGGTTTCGATCTGTCCTTCCCTTAGCATGTAGCGATGAATTCAGATCTTGAGGAGCTTCCAAAAGATTTCCGCAATTTTGAGCTGAGAACCCTAATCGCCTTGTTGTTGAGATGACTGATAATCAGGGGGAAAAGCCGATCTGAAATCCGAGTCTGATTTAAGATTTGTCTTTGATTTAGATTTGGAAATTGGATTTACTAAGATTTGAAAATCAGTTTTACTGAGATTTGGAAATCGGCTAAAAAATAAAAGAAGCGATGAGGGGAGGGACGAAGAAAATTAGGAAGGAAAATTATCGTTGCATTTTGATACGGCTAAAGACCTTATTATATGAACTAATCCAAACCTTATGCGATCTACGGTTGGATCTTAAGGGATAGAGAAGGTGTGGATTGGTTGAGTGGTAGCAATTGAAATTTAGTACGGCTATGAGCCCTATCAAATTTGATACGGCTTAAAGCCGTATCAAATCTCAGAATCATGGTGTTACAAATTGGCTGTTTTGGTGTTGTGTCAGGTTGGAACTAGCACCAGTGGAGCTTAATTTTGGACTGCTTTTAGAAGATTTCTTGGACCGCTGAAATATAGTTCAGCTTCTCTTTATTTATGGCTACTTTAATGTTGGGGATTATGTCTTTCAGTCTATGTACTTTGTTTTATCAAGATGGATATGATGTACTTCGGTTTATGGTTTTGATGATGTAACCAAACATATTTACCTTCTGCTGCAATAAATGAAGTTTTAAATTTTCAAGTACTGCTTTATATCTGTCTTGTTGTGATTTTCTATTCTATATTCACTTAAAATGCTCCATGGAAGTTAATGCATTCCCTTTGTGAGTGACATTAATGGACGTGGGGTGTTACACGTGGTATCAGAGCTGAAGGTTACCAGAACAGATATGAATTTTGAAAAACTATTTTTCAAAAATAATTTTTATAAAGAAGTACTTTCAAAAGTATGTTTTAAGGAAAGTATTTTCAAGAGAAAATTTCAGAAAGCATAACCCCAAGAGCCATATATCTTTCCTTCAGTCCTTTTTGTATTGAATCTTTCCTTTTTCGTTTCAGCATGTCTAAAGCATCTGAGATACCAGAGGGCGTTCATGTGCCCGGTTGGTTTCGTCAATATCTTGAGGCTAGGGCCGCCGCCGCAGGTCCAGCAAATCCTCCTCCTCCTCCTCGTGTTGATAATTTCGCAAAGATATATAAGGACTTTAGAGTAATGGGTGGAAAACCTTTTCACGGGACGGAGACATTTGTTGAAGCTCGAAACTGGCTAAAGGAGGTGGAAGAATTGTTTAGAATCTTTGAAGTGGATGATGGAAGGAAAGTCCAGCTAGCTGCGTGGCTAATGAAGGATGAGGCCTCGTTTTGGTGGGAGGTCACTAATGGGGGACGTCCAGTCGATACGTGGCCAGATTTTAGGCAAAGGTTTGAGGCGAAGTTTCTCTCATGGGCTGAAGAGAATCTATACATGGAAAGATTTTTGTCACTGAAGCAAGGGAACCTATCGGTGAAAGAGTACGTTAACAAATTCAACCAATTGGCAAGGTTTGGTTTAGACTTGGTGAACATTCCAGAAAAGAAGGCTCTAAGATTTGTTAAGGGCTTAAACGAGCCACTTCACGGGTTAGCTATAACCCACATTCCCATGGGGGCTACCTTTGAGAGGTTAGTTGACATGGCACTCATGCATGAAGAAGAGAAGGGCGCCAATGCTAATAAGGCACCCGAGAAGAAAGGGGATCAAAAGAAGCCGCAACAACAACAACAAAACAAGAAAGGTGGAAAAGGCAACAATGCTAAGGGGAAGAAGAAATGCTTTAACTATGGGACACCCGGCCATCTAAGCAAAGATTGTAGGAAGAAAAAGAAGACTGGTTGTTTCCACTGTGGCGAAGCGGGACATCTTATTAAGGATTGCCCAAAGAAAGGGCAGAGAGCAGGGTCTACCTCGGGAGGACAGGTGCAAGCCCTTATGGCACCCGGGCAGGCAAGGGGACAAGTTCAGGCTCTCGTGGTTCCACCGCTGCAAGAACGAGGTAGAGAAATTTCCGTTGAAAGTTTAGTTTTTCTATTTGACCATCCTGTCCGTACTTTATTCGATTCTGGAGCATCGCATTCGTTTATTTCTACATCATTAGTTGAAACACTGCACCTAGATACTAGTCTAGTTACTGATCCCTTAGTAGTCTCAAATCCTATTGGTGGTTCGGCTCATCTTTCTATGATTTGTCGGGATTTGAGAGTGTTTATCTTGGGCGTTGAGTTTGAGTGCAACGCGTTTGTTCTTGGCTTCATGGGCTACGGTTTAATTCTAGGTATGGATTGGCCAGCTAGATATGGGGCCATCCTAGATTGTGAAAGAAGGATAGTTAGATTGTTGACTCGTTCTGGAAAGACCCTTGATATTTCTTATGACCCTAGAGGTCCAGTAATGCTTAGTTACCTAGAATCCTTGACGCATCCGATGATGATTTACATTCTGTTCCCATAGTCCGTGAATATGCTAATATCTTTGATGAGGTGAGGGGTTTACCCCCAAAACGTGAAATCGACTTTCGAATATATCTAGTAGATAATCTAAAGCCGGTTGCATTGCCAGTGCGCCACATGGCTCCAAGAGAGAGAAGGGAACTCAGCAAGCAAGTGAAAGAATTGTTTGAGAAGGGGTTCATCGGACGTAGTATATCGTAGTGGGGTGCTCCAGTAGTGTTTGCCACGAAGGCGGATGGGTCCCTTAGACTTTGTGTGGACTATAGAGAACTCAACAAGCTTACTAAGAAGAATAGACACCCACTGCCGAGGATTGATGATCTCTTCGATCAGTTAGTTGGCGCCTCAATGTTTTCGCAGTTGGACTTAGCCACTAGTTTCCATCAGTTGAGAGTGGCTAAGGATAGCATAGACAAGACGGCCTTTAGGACTCCAGACGATTTCTTCGAGTGGCTGGTGATGCCCTTCGGTTTGACAAATGCCCCCGCATACTTTGTTGATTTGATGAGTAGGGTGTTTAGGGAGTACCTTAATAAATTCGTGGTAGTCTTTGTAGATGACATATTGATCTTTTCTAAAAGCGAAGAAGAGCATGCCCTACATCTTAGGGAAGTGTTGGAGACTCTTCGAGCGCATAGCCTTAAAGATAAATTTTCTAAATGTCACTTTTGGAGAAAGGAAGTGTGATTCTTAGGGCATGTGGTTTCCAAAGAAGGGATAGCCATGGATCCCGCGAAGGTAGTGGCCATCCAAGATTGGAAGGTTCCTAAAAATGCTACCAAGGTGAGGAGTTTCTTAGGGTTGGCTGGCTACTATAGGAAGTTCATCTAAGACTTCGCAAAAATATCAGCTCCATTAACACGTTTGACGAAGAAAAACTTAGTTTTCACGTGGGACATAGATTGTGATGATGCGTTCCAACGTTTAAAGAGAGCTTTGAGAACAAACCCTAGTCTTAGTGTTGCCAGATGGGAGTAAGCCATTTACCGTTTATACCGACGCTTGTGGGATAGGACTAGGCGTTGTCTTAATGCAAGAGGGAAGGGTAATAGCCTATGGTGGAAGGCAGTTGAGAGTACATGAAAGAAATTACCCTACACATGACCTAGAGTTGGCCGCTATTGTTTTCGCGCTTAAGTCTTGGCGTCATTATCTTCTTGGCGAAAAATTCGAATTGTTCACTGACCACAAATCGCTAAAATACTTATTCTCTCAGAAGGACTTGAACTTAAGGCAGCAAAGGTGGATGGAGTTCTTATCATCCTACGACTTCGAGATAGCATATACCCCTGGCAAGGGTAATGTGGTGGCAGATGCCTTTAGTAGAAAAAGATTATCCTTGAGTCTGTTGTTTGTTGAGTGGCAAAGTTTAGAGTTCATCTCTACGTTTGACTTTAAACCTTCCATTGACTTTGTACCTGGTTTGCTAGCATCCTTAGAGGTCAGACCTACGCTTTTGGGACGGATTGGCGAGGCACGGCGAGACGACCCACAGTTGGTTGAGTTAGTAGAAAAGCCCAAAGGAGGGGAGTCATCGAGCCATCTCCGTAGGTATACCCTAGATGATAAGGGTTGGTTGCGTAGGGACAGTAGACTTTGTGTACCATGGGACGAGAATCTGAAGAGGGCCATTCTTGATGATGCCCATCGTTCGAAGATGACCATTCATCCCGGCGGGGATAAGATGTACATGGACATGAGATGAGTTTACTTTTGGGCCGGCATGAAGAAGGATGTGGCCGAGTATGTCGCCAGATGCTTGGTGTGCCAACAAGTAAAAGCAGAGCAAAAGAAGCCCGGTGGATTGCTACACCCATTGGAGGTCCCACAATGGAAGTGGGAAAGCGTCTCGATGGATTTTGTTGACGGATTACCAAGATCGAGGAAGGGTAATATGGGGATTTGGGTCGTGGTAGACAGACTTACTAAGAGCGCCCATTTTATTCCCATGAAGAGTAAGAGGACTGCTCCATGGTTAGCCTCCGTATACATTCGAGAAATAGTTCGTTTGCACGGTGTTACTTCTAGCATAGTGAGCGACCGCGATCCCATCTTCACTAGCGAGTTTTGGAAGAGCTTGCAAGAGGCGGTAGGGACTCAGTTATGTTTGAGCACTGCATATCATCCTCAGATGGACGGCCAGACCGAGAGGGTGAATCGTATTCTAGAGGACCTATTGAGATTATGTGTCCTAGATTTCGGGTTACATGGGAGGAACATCTTCCGTTGGTAGAGTTCGCATATAATAACAGCTTTCAGTCTAGCATTGGCATGGCACCGTTCGAAGCTCTTTATGGACGGCCGTGTCGTTTGCCTACATGTTGGAGGGAATCTACGGATAAGATCTTGCTTGGACCCGATATGATTAGTGAGACTTCGGAGAAGATCGATTTGATTCGAAGGAGGATGAAGACAGCTCAAGATAGATAGAAATCTTATGCGGATAAGAGGAGGTCAGATCTTGAGTTTGATGTTAAGGACATGGTCTTTGTCAAGGTGTCTCCATTACGGAACGTCGTTCGCTTTGGGTCCACTGGGAAGTTAGCACCAAGATTTGTAGGGTCGTTTCCTATTAGAGAAAGGATTGGGCAGATGGCGTATAGAGTGGAGTTGCCCGAGAGACTTAGTGGTGTACACGACGTATTCCATGTATCACATTTGAGGAAGTGCTTGCACGAGACCGCGGAAGTGGTAGAGCCGAGCTTGCTTAGAGAGGTGGAGATCGAGCGTGATGCTACAATTCGACGAGCTCCTACGCGCATTCTTGGGTCGGAGATTAAGAAGTTGAGGAATCTAGAGGTCAAACTAGTCAAAGTGCAATGGGGAGATGATGAGAGCAACGCTACTTGGGAGATGGAAACGAAGATGCGTTCATTATACCCTTTTCTTTTCGAGGGTATGTCTTTTAATTTCTCCTTTATCGCTTATCTCGTACTTATCTTATCTTTAGTATGTCCTCTCGTTAGTATCTTTGACCTTTAGATAGGATAGTCCTATGGTTGAAACATGTGTTTGAGACATGTTATGTATGATGGATGCAAGTGGACGCAAGTGTTTGCTAGTGGTTGCTTGTGGATGCATATACACACACTTTAGGCACTAGATCGGCTCAGTCACTTCAAACTGCATATTGCATATAAATGTGTGTACATATTTAAGAAATGGATGTATAATGGTTGTACCATCGTGTGGATGTTGCATTTTGGTGAATGGTTGTGCACGCATGTAGAAATGATATGTATCGATAGGGCTCTTTGCATACATAATGGATGCATAGCACTATCATGGTTTGCATTAAGGAGGTCAACTGAATCAGTAGACCACCTGATTTTGCATTAGATAAGGAACATATACACACACTTCTTGCATATGTTCATACAGCATTAGGAATCTATAAGGACAATGGATGCCTGTGTTTGATGGTTGAGTAGATGGTTGTTTGGATGTTAGGGTATGCATTCTCCTTAACTTAGAGATTTCGGGGGCGAAATCCTTTAAGGAGGGGAGAATGTAACACCCCGGATTTTTGAATAGTCAAAATAACTAAATTAAAGAATAATTAATCTCAGACGTGAGAATTAAGGGAAACGGGTTGCAACATTGTGTTCGTCTCGGAATTCTGGTTGAGATAGAGTCCGAGTTTGCGTGAATTGGACTTCGTATGAAGAAGTTATCGCGATCGGAAGTTTCAGAAAATTCAAAACAGATTACAAATTTCAAAAATTCAGAGTCAAACAGGCTAGGCGGGAAAATTCCCGCCAGGGCCAGGTCGACCATAAGGTCGACCTGGGGGTCGATCTACCCTGACCAGGTCGACCATAGTGTCGACCTGGGGGTCGACCTGCCCCCCCTACGGGCAGATTTGATTTATGACCTGTAGATGACTGTGTGCTGACTCATAAGGGTTTTTGATATGCTCTGATTGGCTGGGATTAATTCTGGGTTGATCGGACGACTTAAACTAATCCTAAACTCTATAAAAACACCTATAGACCCAAACCCTAAAATCAAAATAAAATTGGATTTATGGCCTCCATGCCGTCACCTAGCAACTCAGCATAGCCGCCACCAATTAGAGAGGGAGAAAGCAAATCAAATTCAATCCTTTTCAACTCTAACAACGAATCTTCATCAAAGGAGCGCTAATTCAACTCCAGAAATCAGAATTCAGAACTCAAGACTGCTTTTGAGTTGTGAGTTCGATAGTCTTAACAAAATAATTAATAAATGAATTGGATTGAGTTATAATGCGGATAATTCGGATGTGATATAAATTGTTGATTGCATGTTGTAATTATGTTGTAGGATTATGTTGTAATTTCTATGATACTATGTTATGATGCTATCATCTACGATGTAAAGTTATGATGCTATCACCCATGTTATAATCCTATGATTGGCTTAGGTCTAGTTGAATTATCATGTTTCTTATGCTAGTTTGTTATATTGATTCATATGATAAATCATATGTAGGAAAGTTTAGATGTTGATTCAAACATGAACCATATACAAGTTTGGGTAGAATTATATGTGACCTTACATGGCTATGGCACCTAGTTTATGTGAGAATTTAATTGAAAGTTAGGCTATGACATATGCTAAATTCTACATGATACTTTACATGTCTACACCATTGTTGCGATGTATGAATCACATATGTAAGTTTATGAGTTGGATATGAATCATGTTATGCAAGTTTAGGATTATTACCTATGCAAATATAGAACTATGACATATGTTATTTATGCAAGTTTGTGGCCATTATTTCATCAAGTTCACACCTTAGATTTGGATCCATGACATATGATGTTTATGCAAGTTTGTGGCCATTATCTAATCAAGTTCACACCTTTAGATTTGGATCCATGACATATGTTATTTATGCAAGTTGTAATTTTGGCCTATGCAAGTTTTAGATGTAGAACATCATCACATATGCAAGTTCACCCCTATGTTAGATTTGTGATGTTTTCTTTTATTTTATGAGTTAGACTATTCGAGTCTAACGTATATTTTTACGTTAAACGAACAAACGTACTACGTAGGGGAAAAAGGGATAATATTAAAAATATTTAATTGGCATAAATGCCTTAAAAGGCATAAAATATAATTGTGGTGAAAAATTGGTATAATTTTACATACCATAAATGGATTGACATAATTGAGTCAATTATGGACATCATTAATTGATTGATAATTTGAATAGAGAAAGTAATTCAATTTCGGGGAATGATTAATTAGGAGTAATTAATCGTCTAAGACACGAGGTTAGGCTCTTTTGTGGTGTAAGACTGCCCGGACCCGCCCGACAAATCCAACTGCCACAAATGCCAGTCTAATGTGAGAGGTCTTAGGCACAAACTAAATACGTAACAGTTGTAAAGACACGAGGTTAGGCTCTTTTGTGGTGTAAGACTGCCCGGACACGCCCGACAAATCCAGCTGCCACAAATGTTAGCCTAATGTGAGAGGTCTTTATGAGGTTACGGTCTTAATGAATTAAGAAACACTTAACCAGATAAGCATGTAGTGGGACATGAGGGGGTTAAGTGGGTGCCTTGGGTGGCATGTGGAATCTAGTGGGTGCCTTGGGTGGCATTTGGAAATACGATTAGAAACACTTAACCAAAAATTGAAACATGTAATTGAAACATGAATAAGAAGTGGGTTAAGTGGGATGTACTAGAGGGGACCAAGCTTAGGTGGATAGCTTGTGTCAAGTAATGGCGGCCCGTTTCAACCAGTAACCCATACGTATCTTTGTGGGCTCGACCTAAGTCGAGGACGGGACACGCATACTGGGCTTGATTGTAAGAGGCCAAACCGGGTTAGCGGTGGCAACGCAAGTCCAACGGGTTCATATGCGTGTGTGGACTCGGGCTGGTAGGTAAGACGTTGTTGCATCGTGTAGGTATAAGCCGTGCATTCTTCGTGGTATCGGGTTGCCACTTTGGAGAGTGATACACCCCACTTTGGGGCCAGCACGGGTATCTACGAGTTAGGGAGCCGATCGTTTGGGAGTAGTGGGTACACCTAGTGGAGATAGGGGCAGACGACACCTATGAAGGTAGCTAGGGGTGCACGAAACTACCAATATCATTATTAAGTCTGTAGGCGGGATCAGCCTTAAGGTGACTAGTGGTAGTGCAGTATACTAGTGGCGGTGTAGTATAGCAATTATCCTATAGTGTTGGTGTAGTTTAGTAAATTTATCTTAGTGGGTTAGGTGCACTTTAACGATATCGTTGTTCATCTTGTTTCCTTGTTTACTCTGTCATACTCAATGGTTCATGATCATTTCCTTATTTTCCAACTTATGCCTTAGCCTAGTTACTTTGTTAATTATATTGTTAGAATTATCGCACTCGCCAGACTTTATGTCTGACCCCCCTTTTTTCCATCTCTTTCCTTCCCCCCCAGGTGCTCAGGTTGGAACTAGCACCAATGGAGCTTAATTTTGGACTGCTTTTAGAAGATTTCTTGGACCGCTGAAGTAAAGTTCAGCTTCTCTTTATTTATGGCTACTTTAATGTTGGGGATTATGTCTTTCAGTCTATGTACTTTGTTTTATCAAGATGAATATGATGTACTTGACTTTGGTTTATGGTTTTGATGATGTAACCAAACATATTTACCTTCTGCTGCAATAAATGAAGTTTTAAATTTTCAAGTACTGCTTTATATCTGTCTTGTTGTGATTTTCTGTTCTATATTCACTTAAAATGCTCCATGGAAGTTAATGCATTCCCTTTGTGAGTGACATTAATGGACGTGGGGTGTTACAACTATGGACTTAAGTTAGGGTTAATTAAAATTGGATGGGTAGTGGGGGATTAAGTAAGATAGAGGGGATGGATGAACCAGATATGGACCGTTCCAATAAGATTTCATTCTTGAAAAAAAAATCCATTTTTGGATTTATTTCATCTATTCCATAACCGGAACAAAGGGGTATACATATATAGAAATATATATAGGCCCACATACTTAACCCAATAAGGTTATGTAATTAAAGACACCTAGTGGTATACATAACCAGTAGATAGTGTAAAAGGGTTATGTAATTAAAGACACCTAAGTCTTATACATAACCGGTAGATGATGTAAGAAAGTTATGTAATTAAAGACACCCTTTTAGGGTAAGCATAACTAGTATAGGGCTATGTAATTAAAGACACCTAAGGGTATACATAGTCAGTAGAAAAACCTAGTGGGGATACAAGACAAGGGGGAGAACTTGTATCATATTGAGAGGGACCCATTTCAGTCAGTAACCCGAAGTGGTATAAAGTAAAGACCTCCGTACTAGGCGGAGAATGGGCACGCTTACTGATTGATTGTAAGAGATCCAGACGAGGCGGATGGTGCAGGCGGCGCAAACCGACCGGGGACATGTGCATGCATGGGCCGAGCAGAGGGGGCTAAGACGATCATGACACCAGTAGATATAGTTGTGCATACCATGGGTTGCCACTTTAGGAAGTGATACCTCCTATTATTGGGCCAGCACAGGATATCTACAAGGTAGGGAGCCGATCGATTAGGGTAGTGGTTAGGGTATACTTGGACGTATGACCTAAGCCTACCAGCTTATAGTGGAAGGGATCATTTCATTTCAGTTATACTAGTAATAATGCAGAGTTATCATTAGTAAGGCACATAGACCTTAATTTTCTTGTCTTGTCACATGTAACAACCCAGAAAATCCGAACCAATTTAAAAAATTTATTTTAGCAATTTTAATGAATTTTGAATATTTAAAATAAATTATTTTAAATAATAACGAAGAAAAATTTATTTTGTATAGAATTAGAATGTACATATTTATGTAAATCGTCGTTAGAATATAAATATTTATTTTAATTATAAAAGGAATTGGAGATGGCGCGGTAGTTTGAAAATTCAATTTCAAATGAATGTACAGGATTTAAAATAAACCGGATTTTAGCGAAACCAAAAATATTAGAATCTATTTGAAAATATCTTTCCAACGAATCCGAAAAAATTGAAATTTCATAGTGGGAATAAAAAGTTATGCCCAGTTGAAAATTCAGAATAGTTGCTATGGAAATATAGCCCTTAAAAATGGAAATTTTGCAAATGACCTCCGTTTTCGATGAAACCACTTTTGTTGGATCCAGGATGCCAAGTTATTGCTAGATTCCAAAATTCATAATTTTTGGGATTAATATGCGAGCGTGGCGAAGTAAAACGTGTTTTGACAGTTTCAGTCAATTTGGATCGACCGGAAAATAGCCATTTTCTAACGGTTTCAAAATTAGTTTTGTTAGGACCGTATCTTCAATACGAAGCTAGAAATAATTTTTTTGGAATTTTTAGAATCAGTATGTGGGCCCGGTAATTTAAGATGTACATTTGAATTTAAAATATAATGATTTGTATTTTAAATATAGTGAAAACCGATCGTAACAGCTGAATTGGCTTATCGGACATATCCCATTGTGTTCGGAATGGATGTTTTTAGCTAGGATCGACAGTCGGTGGGTTGGATTTGGAGTTCAAATGAGAAATTTCCCTTTTACGAAATAATTAGAATTAAATATATTAAAATTAATATATAACCCTAGAAAGGGTCAAAGCCCTTTTATTTTCCTTCTCACGGTCAAACACCCGCCCCTCTCCAAATTAAAAATCCCGATGCCCTCTCAGCTGTTGTCTCCCATCGTGCCACCGCCTTTGGCCCTCCTCCTGCGCCATTGCACCGCCGCCACTTTCCCCTCCCCGCGCCTCCGACCATCCCTTCCCCCGGCGCCGTCCTTCTCCGTTCAAATCCCCTCCTCGTTTGAAGGTAACCCGCCGCTGCGAGCCGTTGTACGACCGCCACCTCCACTTGAAGCCCCTGCCGCCTCTCGCTGGTACCACCGTCGATGCCAGTCACCCTCCCCTATCCACACAGCCCCTGTAAGTTTTATGATTTATTTATTTTCATTTATTTTTGTTTACATATTTAGGTCAATCGATTTTAAAAGATAAAAATCAGTTTTCAAAATATTTTTATCATGTATAAAATCAGTTTTTAAAATAAATGGCATAGTTATATAAACGTGATTTTTTATATATAAATTACATTGATAAAAGTTGTGATTTTTAATTTAAAAAAGTTATGATTTATAAAACGTATGATTTTTACGAAAAAAAGATACAATTTTTAAGTTATGTAAAAATATAATTTTTATCATGAAGAGAAGAATATAAAAATACAATTTTTATTATGATGGTAGCAAAATAAAAATATGATTTTTCGTTATAAAAATATAATCTTTACATACGTAGTAGCTTTAGAAAGATATGATTTTTATCTATGTATTAGAGATGGAAAAATACGATTTTTATATCATATAGATAATAAAAATATGATTTTTATATTAAATAGATAATAAAAATATGATTTTTATATTATATAGATAATAAAAATATGATTTTTATAATGCAAACATAGATATGAAAATATGAACTTTATTTATACAATGAAGTAGCGACAATAAAGATTCGATTTTTATATGGAAAGTAGCATTGTAAAAGTATAATTTTATATAAACATCATTATAAAAATATGATTTTTAAATAGGAAGTAGCGATATAACGTGACTTTTTTTTAAAAACGTCATATTAAAAATGTGACTTTTACTATGAACAATGGGAAAGGATAGCGATGGTATCGACGGAAATCAAAACGAAACCCGAACCGTTCAGAAATAGAAAATGGAGGAGTGGATCCCCAAGGTGAGAACTCCTCACTTTTATTTTATTTTCTACTTAAAATATTTACTAGGATGTAGACGGTGCTTAGCAGCACCCGACACCCATCGTCTACAGACCATGGACGACTTGTTTGTTTGTTTGGTTATGTTGTGAAAATTGACTGTGTGATGAGGAATGGGATAAAATAATTTATAGTTAAAAATATAATTTTGAACGTGTATATAAAATAAATATTCATTTACAAATCGAACGATTTGTTTATGTACACACATTTGATTGATATTGATCGGGACGATAAATTTTACACATCGCCCAACTGCACAAAAAAAATATGTATTTGTTGATTGAAACCCCACACAGGTATTGGGATGATATATGACATACACTAGTCCCAATAATTAGCTGTATGTCGATTGATTGATTGACAGGCTGTTTTAAGCGTTAAATATTTATATTTGATGTTTATGCAGTGTAGAATGCACTCTGGATGATGGTTGACTGTGTTTGATAGTTGTTGTATACATGCATATATGAAATCCGTATAATAACATTATAATTGACAGTGTCTGATTCTAGTTTAGAAAGAATGAATATTTTAAAATAACAAATATTTTAAAATAACGAATATTTTGAAATAATATTCAGTAAAAGATCAAAATCTGACTTTGATGTCCAATTTGGGATGGACACGAATATATTTAAATATATATAGCCGTGTTGATTAGTTATGCGCCATTTCGACGCAAAGAATATTTATATCGATTTTATTCATTTTTATAATGAATATCGAAAAGGAATTGATTTCAAAATTTAATGTTTTGAAAATATTATCATTTATATATCGATGATATGGAATATTCAGTTTTTATTAGAAACTGAATATGAAGCTGAAACCGTTTTGAAAATGAATTTAAAACGATTTATAAAATATGTTTTAAATGAAATCGATGAAATATATATTATATATATAATAAAATGGCCAGAATAGAACCCGCCGCGCTGCGGCAGTTTGCGAATTTCGACCATTGAATTCGAATGGATATTACGGGGGATCCGACCGTCGGATTCTCCTAAATTGGAACCATTGGGTTCATATCGAAAAGAGCTTTCTAACGAATATTATAGATTTCAAATCTAACAGTTGGATATGGAATAATGTCCAAATCAAATTTGGAAAAGGTCGTTGTAAGTGCAGTTCGATGGCCGTTTATGGAAATCGACCGTATTGGCCTTGATAAAATTATTAAAATATCAATAATTAGTGTAAAATCATAAGAAATAATTTGTAAAGAATTGGAATGAAAATTTCCATATTTGAAAAGATAAAATTTGATTTTTATCGAAATGAACTAGTGTTGAACTAGAATTATAATCCAATTATTTTTAAAATAAGTAAATTGGATTTGAAATGGTTTTAAAAATAACCGGAATTTCCATTATATGGATTGGAATTGATTTGAATTGAAATTATCTTTGGAATATTTCGATATATGATTCTGTGATTATACGGATATTGTGGAGGAATTTGGAAGATATATATATCGTTATTCCAATACGGTATTTGTTGATTCCAGAATTTGATATTGAATATAAGCCGATATATTTTCTATTCAGAGCTTTGTATTTAATATTAAATGTGATTTTGGGTTTGTCGTGTATGGTGTATTCATTAACACTGTTCTTGAACCCAGTTGAGAAAAGATTAAATCTTTTTATTTAGATTTAATGAAGTGTACCAACTAATAGATATTTAATTGGAATGGAATTGAAATTGGTCTTTGGGTTTTTCGTGAACGGTGTTTTAAATAACACTTGTTCTTTAACCCGATTAACAATGGAATAAGATTTTGGGTTGTCGTGAATGGTATCTTTAATAATACTGTTCTTAGACCCAATGGAGTTAAGAAAATCAGAAACTAACTAGAGATTAGTTAAGTTGAATGGTTTCCTAGGTATTGATCTGATGTAGGCTTCGGCCTGCGAGGTTGATACTTAGGGAATTGTTCACTTGCTAATTTACGGTTAAAGGCTGATGGAATGGAATGCGATTTTGGGTTTATCGTGAACCGTGTTTTAAAGGACATTGGTTCTTTAACCTAGTTAAAGACAGGAATAAGATTTTGGGTTGTCGTGAATGGCATCTTTAATAATACTGTTCTTAGACCCAATGGAGTTAAGAAAAATCGGAAACTAACTGGCGATTAGTTAAGTTGAATGGTTTCCTGGGTATTGATCTGATGTTGTTTCGGCCTTCGGGGTTAATACTTAGGGAATCTTTCACTTGCTAATTTACAGTTAAAGACTAATGGAACGGGATGTGATTTTGGGTTTATCGTGAACCGTGTTTTAAATGACATTGGTTCTTGTGACGGCAAGGAATTTCGCTCGGTCCGAACCGGTCGCTAAACCGACCCAGACCGTTCGAAACGCCCTATCGTTTGAGAACAGGCCACAACAGAACGCATACAGAAGAACATTTCATTGTTATTACAACAATGCACCAGATTACAAGAATATATAGAGTATAAATGAATATTACACAGAAATATCAGAGATTTAAATTACATTTAAATACATAGCAGCGGAAAATAATACAATACACAACTAGAAGAGATATACGGATACAAAGCTTTCCGGATATCATTCCAGCTGTAAACCAGGATCCTGTGAATATAAATCTGCAAAAACCAAAACTACTAGCTGCCCGTGTCAAAATAGGGGCACCCAGAGTTTAGGTTAAAACAATAAACTCCAGGTCAGTCATGGGACTGGTGTGAGAACTAAAACAGTTATTAATCTTTATTTTTAAAGTTAGGTAAATCAAGGGACCACGCCGTATAACACGGAACGGGTTTCCTCCCAAGAATACCAGTGCATAAAACAAGCAGCGCAATGCTAAATAAAGAAAAATGAAGCTGTTATAAGACCCAGGTCCCATCACACAATGCAACGCAGCCGAGGATAGGGTTTTCCCTTATAACAGCCAAAGAATGCTTGATACGTTTAAAACAAATCATTTGATACTATTATAAGTGCATAGTGCATAAAACAACTTCAAATCATAAGTATCAATCATAGGCGGCATGAGCGCCCCATCCCACTATGTCGCCATATATAGGATTACAACTAAAACCGCAAATGTCACGTATTTGGAAATTGGATTTCCATCTATGAACCGAGGCAAAAGATAGTCCTCAACCGATTCGAGACAATCTAGCCCATGTCTCAGGTCAGAGCTCGAGTGACCTTGGATCGTCAGGGCCGGTCCACACGGAGTGGATTATTATGCCTGAATACTACGTCTCCCCACCCTATGGGGTGTAAGTCTGGTCCGTCAGCCGACCAGAATGCATCGGCCGAAACAGATATAACCGAGGCGCCTCGCAACCGCAACAACCACATAAGTCAAACTCGTCAGGGCGTGTAAAACCACTGACGCCACTTCTAGCTAGAAAGAAACGCAAGTCCTCCCTGAGGTCCGTCTCCCGTTTTTGGTTCATACCGGGTGTGAAACACGCGAGGTAAACGTTACACAAAGCTACGCCACAAAGGCCGTGCTTTGATCATCACCACAAGACTTTGCTTTTCAACAGAAGCCTTGATCATTTGCATATTAGCATGCCACACAGGCAAACCATCCTATGCAACCGATATCAGTCACACAGAATGAAATCCGATGTCAGACACACAGTCCATTTACAAGTCCGTTCTGGGTCTGAACGAAACCGGAGGCACCTAGTACCCCGCATATCCATCGATCTCCAAGTACGTCTGGACGATCACTAACTGTTTCCATCTTCTTGGGTGTACAGCCCAATCAAGATCATCAGTTATCACCCAAACGACGTGAAGACCTCCGGTCTTCGACCACCGTCTTCATCTTCGACTTATCGTCGTATCAGTTATTCAGAATGGGATAAACCCGGTCTTTCCGAATAACTCGCGTATATATAAAAAAAAGTGTTACACAAACACAACATACGCCTCATTTCAATTCATT
Organism: Allium sativum; assembly: GCA_030737875.1. Lineage (NCBI taxonomy): Eukaryota > Viridiplantae > Streptophyta > Magnoliopsida > Asparagales > Amaryllidaceae > Allium > Allium sativum. The sequence continues at coordinate 338,354,513 of CM060910.1, forward strand.
AGTCACTAACCGTAAATTAATCAAGAGAATAATTCCCCAAATATTAACCCCGAAGGCCGAAACCAACATCAGATCAATATTCAGAAAACCATTCTGCTTGGCTAACCGACAGTTAGTTTCTAAATTTCACGTTCATAGGGAAAGGTTCCCATTAATTTTATCAAAGATAAATTCTTGAATTTATGCTTTAATCTACTTTTGAATATCAATTCAAACTAGTCGGGATTAGCGAACCTTACCGAAGTAATCATTTGTTTTAATTTCCCAATCCCAACCTATTCATCCCATGAAGTAAAACTGGTTTTACTTCATATCTAACACCACGGTGTTATCGGTAAATTCAATTACCATTTCACGTTCAAATCTAATTAAAGATTTAACTATCGCCTGGAGCAAAACTGGTGCTACTCCATTCTCGATCATTTCAATCTAATTAAAGATTCATTAAAACTCCACTTAGTTTTAATCTTTGACTGGGTTAAAGAATCAGTGTCATTTAAAAACACGGTTCACGATAAACCCAAAATCACATTCATTAATCATCGGGTTAAAGAACGAGTGTTATTTAAAACACTGTCCACGATAAACCCAAAAATCAATATCGATTCAATTCCAATTAAATGTTATTTAATTGGTACACTTCATTAAACCTAAATAAAAAGATTTAATCTTTTCTCAACTGGGTCCAAGAACAGTGTTAGTGAAGACACCATTCACGACAAACCCAAATCACATTTGATATTCAACACAAGGCTCTGAATAGAAAATATCCCGGCTTATATTCAATATCAAATTCTCTGACAGGCAGATATCGTATGGGAAATAACGATATATATATCTATATCTTTCAAATTTCCATAACAACATCTGTATAATCACGAAATCCAACATCGAAATATTCCGAAGACAATTTCGATTCAAATCCACTCCAATGCAATCATTGGAAACTCTGGTTATGTTTAAAACCCTTTTCCAATTCAATTTATTTATTTAAAAATAAATAGAATTATATTTCTAGTTCAAAACTAGTTCATTTCGATAAAAGTCTATTTTTATCTTTTCAAATATGGAGTTTTTCCTCCCAAATCTTCACAAATCATTTCTTATGATTTTACACAAATTATTACTATTTTTAATAATTTTATCAAGGCCCGTACAGTCGATTTCCAACAATGGCCATCGAACTGCACTTACAGCGACCTTTTTCGAATTTGATTTGGACGTATCTCCAAATCCAACCGTTAGATTTTGAATTTCTAATATTCGTTAGAAAGCTCTTTTCGATACGAACCCAACGGTTCCGGTTTTAGGAGAATCCGACGGTCGGATCTCCCGTAATGTCCGTTTGAAATAAATGGTCGAAATTCGCGAACTGCCGCGGCGCGGCGCGTTCTATTCAGGCCATTATATTATATATATAATATATATAATATATATATCGTCGATTTCTATTTAAAACGAATTATATAAATAGTTTTGAATTCGTTTCAAAAATCTATTTCAACTTCCATTTCAATTCAAAACAAAATTGAATTCTTCTTTATAGATTCGTTTCAAAATTCATTTCTATTCAATTCAAATTTCAATTCAATTCGAATTCGTTTTCAATTCAATTCATTTCGAAATCGTTTTCAATTCAATTCATTTCGAAATCGTTTTCAATTCAATTCATTTCGAAATCACTTTCAATTCAATTCATTTCGAAATCGTTTTCAATTCAATTCATTTCGAAATCGTTTTCAATTCAATTCATTTCGAAATCGTTTTCAATTCAATTCATTTCGAAATCGTTTTCAATTCAATTCATTTCGAAATCGTTTTCAATTCAATTCATTTCGAAATCGTTTTCAATTCAATTCATTTCGAAATCGTTTTCAATTCAATTCATTTCGAAATCGTTTTCAATTCAATTCATTTCGAAATCGTTTTCAATTCAATTCATTTCGAAATCGTTTTCAATTCAATTCATTTCGAAATCGTTTTCAATTCAATTCATTTCGAAATCGTTTTCAATTCAATTCATTTCGAAATCGTTTTCAATTCAATTCATTTCGAAATCGTTTTCAATTCAATTCATTTCGAAATCGTTTTCAATTCAATTCATTTCGAAATCGTTTTCAATTCAATTCATTTCGAAATCGTTTTCAATTCAATTCATTTCGAAATCGTTTTCAATTCAATTCATTTCGAAATCGTTTTCAATTCAATTCATTTCGAAATCGTTTAAAATCGATATAAATATCGTTCACGTCAAAATGGCGTCAATCTAATCAACACGGCTTCATAAATTTCTATTTTCAAATATTCTATTTCAAATATTTCTTTTTCAAAATAGTTGTTATTATCAAAATATTTCGTTCAACACATGACCAATCTCAATGAATGAGTACTGTCAACACATGAACTTTTATTTTATAATATTCTTTATTTTTCAAATTGGAATGAGGCCCAATCAATTACCATATAAAGTTAATTATATGGATTTTCATACAACGCATGTATATAATGACATTGAAAATAATCAACCATCAACCAAAGTGCACTACACTGTATAAGCATCAAATATAGATATTCAACGCTTATAACAGCCTGTCAATCAATCGATCGACATATTTAATCAATCAGGATGAGTGACTCTTCAAATTTCATCCCAACACCCGTGTGGGGTTTCAAACAATCAACCGCATATTTTATTTGTGCAGTTGGGCGATGTGTGAAATTTATCGACCCAATCAATATCAGTCAAATCAGTGTATATACAAACAAATCGGCCGATTTGTTTATAACTATTCATTTATTCACATTCACGTTAAAAATTATATTTTTAACGATAAAACATTTTATTTCAACCTATGAATTTCTATTCAATTCATTTATTCAATAAAATGATATCTTTATTTTTCTAACTTATTTTAGAAAATTTCGGCGGCATAACGGCACGATACTAGAAACGGGACAAGGCCTAGCCTTATCCCCGGTCTAGTGAAGGCCCACGCCATTCACACATCAATCAAATCAATTTCATCTCACCCAACAATTCAATTCATTTCAAACAAATAATTCAACTAATCTATGCAACCAAACAAACAAGTCCATGGTCTGTGGACGATTGTGTCGGGTGCTACTAAGCACCGTCTGCATCCTAGTATATATATATGACTAGAAAAAAAGAAATTGAAAGGTGAGAAATTCTCACATATAGCTATCCTAGCTCCACGGCTCTTCTTTTGCAGAAGTCTTCGTCGTTTCGCCTTTTTGTCACCTTCGTTGCCCATAGCCACTACATATGTAAAAATCGAATTTTTACTTCGTTATTCAATTTATAAAAACCGAATTTTTATTTCAAAGTTCAATATATAAAAATCGAATTTTTATTTCAAAGTTCAATATATAAAAATCGAATTTTTATTTCAAAGTTCAATATATAAAAATCGAATTTTTATTTCAAAGTTCAATATATAAAAATCGAATTTTTATTTCAAAGTTCAATATATAAAAATCGAATTTTTATTTCAAAGTTCAATATATAAAAATCGAATTTTTATTTCAAAGTTCAATATATAAAAATCGAATTTTTATTTCAAAGTTCAATATATAAAAATCGAATTTTTATTTCAAAGTTCAATATATAAAAATCGAATTTTTATTTCAAAGTTCAATATATAAAAATCGAATTTTTATTTCGCTACTATATATATAAAAATTCTATTTTTATTTCGCTACTTCATCATAAAAACATTATACTTTTATATCGACCTTTTCATAACAAAGATCATATTATTACTTCGCCACTTCCTATATAAAAAACCACATTTTTATAATCATAAAAATCTAATCTTTTTCTTTTTAAAAATCAAATCTTTTTCTTTTTAAAAATCAAATCTTTTTCTAATCAGTTTTAAATACTTTTTTAAAATCAGTTTTTAACATAAACATAAAATCAGTTTTAAATTTTTAAAACCTAAATCAGTTTTTATCTTTATTTAGAAAACAGTTTTTCAGATTAAAATAAAATAAAATAAAAAAGAAAACAAAATACATATAAAAAAAAGGAAACGCTCACCGAACTGCGAAGAAGGGGAGGGGAAAGAAGAGGTCGTCGGCGGCTTCCAGGGGCTCGCGGTGGCGTTCGAACGGTCGTGGCAGGAGGCGCTGGCTTCCAGGGGGCTCGGCTTTGGGGTTTCAGCGAGGTGGCGATGGCTTCGAAGGGGCTGCGGTGGTGTTCGTCGGCGTCAAGGTCAGGGGGGGCGGCAGCGATTAGATTTAGGTTTTGGTTTTTTTTTTTTTTTATTTCTGTTGAATGAAATCGGGGGGGGGGGGCCAGGAAGAAGATAAAGGGGAGGGAGGGAATTAAAATTATTTAATTATTTTATTATTTAATTATTTAATTATTTAATTTCGGAAAAGGTTGACTTTCACGTACGACCTCGAAACGAGGCCCACCGCCTGTCGCCCATAGCGTTTCACCCCCATTCCGAACACAATGGGATATGTATCGCAAGCTGATTTGATCGTTACAATCAGTTTCCGTTTGAATTTACATTTAAATCACTATATTGAATTTTAAACGCACATTTCAAATTACCGGGGTCACATACTAACTAGAAAAATTCCAGAAAAATATTTTCTAGCTTCGTATTGACGATACGGTCCTAACAAAACTAGTTTCGTCAAATTCTGAGACCGTTTGAAAAATGGCCAATTTCCAGTCGATTAAAATCAACAGAAACTGGTCAAACGCGTTTTCTTTTGCCACGCTCACATATTGATTCGAAAAATTATGAAATTTGAAACCTAACAATAACTTGACACTGCGGATCTAACAAAAGTGGTTTCGTCGAAATCCGAGGTCATTTGCAAAATGTCCATTTTTAAGGGCCTGAATTCCATAGCGACTATTCAGAATTTTCAACTGGACATATCTTTTGATTTCCGCTACGAACTTTTGATTTTTCGGATTCGTTGGAAAGATATTCACTATTAGATTCCATTATTTTTGGTTTCACTAAAATCCGGATTGTTTTGCACCCGGTACATTCAATTGAAGTTTGAAATCGAATTATCGAACTACCGCGCCATTTTCAATTTCTATTTATAATTATATATAAATATTTATATTCTAACGACGACGTATATAATATATACGTTCGAATTATATTCAAAATAAATTTCTCGTCGTTTTATTTAAAATAATTCATTTTAAATAATCAAAATTCGCTAAAATTGCCAAAATAAAAATTTTAAACTGGCCCAGATTTTCCGGGTTGTTACAATCTCCCCCACTTAAAACTTTTCGTCCCCGAAAAGGAACAAAGTCGAAAGTGGTTTGATTTATCAACTCAACATTCGATCTGGCTTCCATCCTCCAACTCTTTAGTTTCTGAGAATTTTCAAAATTTCAAAAATTTGGCTAACACCCTAAATTTTAGAAAAATTTCGCCATAACCTCCCCTGCACCGGGAGCATCGGGGAATTTCAAATAGCTTCCCCGGTCCTTCAGATCTCAAAAAGAAAAAAAAAAAAAGCCAAGCGGCTAGCCAATAGGCTCACAAAATCATCATCACCCAAACAAAACAGGAAATTATGTAGTAAACATGTACCTATTTGTCGGGCAAACAAATTTTATTCTCTGGCTCTAGCCTCCTTGCTATGACCTGTTCAATGATATACATGTATATGCAAGCAAATCCGACCAATTTTCAATACAATTCAATATTTGATTCAAATAGGCTAAAGGTTCAAAATTAGCAAACAAATGAACAAACAACACAAACATCAATCTCATTAGTGAATTTAACGTTTCAAATTCATAATTTGATATATATACAAAAATCAGATTTTTGATGCCAAATCACAACAATAGGCCCTATCTAATTTTGGTTCTCACACCAGTCAATAGGAAATATATAGAAATCACACCTTCGAAACTCGAACATAAATGTTGATGATGCGATCGCTATCATCAATATCATCTTCGGGCGACTAGAGTGTGATTCTATATCTATCCAATATATTAAAATTTCAAATACACGCGGATCAGACGTATACGCAAAATCTATATATACTGGATTGTCCAACTCAATATAAATTGATAATCAAATACGAATAATTGATTTAAATTTTCAAAACAAAAATTGTTTTCATTTGAGAAATATACTCTTCTCACTCGTTCTAGGATACTACTGATCCTATCTCTAACGAGTCATTCTCATTGGATATTACTAACCCAATATCTGATGAATTCTTTCGTAAGGTTCTAATGTGACTTGTTCTCTGCTTTGTAAACCAAAGCTCTGATACCAACTGTGACGGCAAGGAATTTCGCTCGGTCCGAACCGGTCGCTAAACCGACCCAGACCGTTCGAAACGCCCTATCGTTTGAGAACAGGCCACAACAGAACGCATACAGAAGAACATTTCATTGTTATTACAACAATGCACCAGATTACAAGAATATACAGAGTATAAATGAATATTACACAGAAATATCAGAGATTTAAATTACATTTAAATACATAGCAGCGGAAAATAATACAATACACAACTAGAAGAGATATACGGATACAAAGCTTTCCGGATATCATTCCAGCTGTAAACCAGGATCCTGTGAATATAAATCTGCAAAAACCAAAACTACTAGCTGCCCGTGTCAAAATAGGGGCACCCAAAGTTTAGGTTAAAACAATAAACTCCAGGTCAGTCATGGGACTGGTGTGAGAACTAAAACAGTTATTAATCTTTATTTTTAAAGTTAGGTAAATCAAGGGACCACGCCGTATAACACAGAACGGGTTTCCTCCCAAGAATACCAGTGCATAAAACAAGCAGCGCAATGCTAAATAAAGAAAAATGAAGCTGTTATAAGACCCAGGTCCCATCACACAATGCAACGCAGCCGAGGATAGGGTTTTCCCTTATAACAGCCAAAGAATGCTTGATACGTTTAAAACAAATCATTTGATACTATTATAAGTGCATAGTGCATAAAACAACTTCAAATCATAAGTATCAATCATAGGCGGCATGAGCGCCCCATCCCACTATGTCGCCATATATAGGATTACAACTAAAACCGCAAATGTCACGTATTTGGAAATTGGATTTCCATCTATGAACCGAGGCAAAAGATAGTCCTCAACCGATTCGAGACAATCTAGCCCATGTCTCAGGTCAGAGCTCGAGTGACCTTGGATCGTCAGGGCCGGTCCACACGGAGTGGATTATTATGCCTGAACACTACGTCTCCCCACCCTATGGGGTGTAAGTCTGGTCCGTCAGCCGACCAGAATGCATCGGCCGAAACCGATATAACCGAGGCGCCTCGCAACCGCAACAACCACATAAGTCAAACTCGTCAGGGCGTGTAAAACCACTGACGCCACTTCTAGCTAGAAAGAAACGCAAGTCCTCCCTGAGGTCCGTCTCCCGTTTTTGGTTCATACCGGGTGTGAAACACGCGAGGTAAACGTTACACAAAGCTACGCCACAAAGGCCGTGCTTTGATCATCACCACAAGACTTTGCTTTTCAACAGAAGCCTTGATCATTTGCATATTAGCATGCCACACAGGCAAACCATCCTATGCAACCGATATCAGTCACACAGAATGAAATCCGATGTCAGACACACAGTCCATTTACAAGTCCGTTCTGGGTCTGAACGAAACCGGAGGCACCTAGTACCCCGCATATCCATCGATCTCCAAGTACGTCTGGACGATCACTAACTGTTTCCATCTTCTTGGGTGTACAGCCCAATCAAGATCATCAGTTATCACCCAAACGACGTGAAGACCTCCGGTCTTCGACCACCGTCTTCATCTTCGACTTATCGTCGTATCAGTTATTCAGAATGGGATAAACCCGGTCTTTCCGAATAACTCGCGTATATATAAAAAAAAGTGTTACACAAACACAACATACGCCTCATTTCAATTCATTAGTCACTAACCGTAAATTAATCAAGAGAATAATTCCCCAAATATTAACCCCGAAGGCCGAAACCAACATCAGATCAATATTCAGAAAACCATTCTGCTTGGCTAACCGACAGTTAGTTTCTAAATTTCACGTTCATAGGGAAAGGTTCCCATTAATTTTATCAAAGATAAATTCTTGAATTTATGCTTTAATCTACTTTTGAATATCAATTCAAACTAGTCGGGATTAGCGAACCTTACCGAAGTAATCATTTGTTTTAATTTCCCAATCCCAACCTATTCATCCCATGAAGTAAAACTGGTTTTACTTCATATCTAACACCACGGTGTTATCGGTAAATTCAATTACCATTTCACGTTCAAATCTAATTAAAGATTTAACTATCGCCTGGAGCAAAACTGGTGCTACTCCATTCTCGATCATTTCAATCTAATTAAAGATTCATTAAAACTCCACTTAGTTTTAATCTTTGACTGGGTTAAAGAATCAGTGTCATTTAAAAACACGGTTCACGATAAACCCAAAATCACATTCATTAATCATCGGGTTAAAGAACGAGTGTTATTTAAAACACTGTCCACGATAAACCCAAAAATCAATATCGATTCAATTCCAATTAAATGTTATTTAATTGGTACACTTCATTAAACCTAAATAAAAAGATTTAATCTTTTCTCAACTGGGTCCAAGAACAGTGTTAGTGAAGACACCATTCACGACAAACCCAAATCACATTTGATATTCAACACAAGGCTCTGAATAGAAAATATCCCGGCTTATATTCAATATCAAATTCTCTGACAGGCAGATATCGTATGGGAAATAACGATATATATATCTATATCTTTCAAATTTCCATAACAACATCTGTATAATCACGAAATCCAACATCGAAATATTCCGAAGACAATTTCGATTCAAATCCACTCCAATGCAATCATTGGAAACTCTGGTTATGTTTAAAACCCTTTTCCAATTCAATTTATTTATTTAAAAATAAATAGAATTATATTTCTAGTTCAAAACTAGTTCATTTCGATAAAAGTCTATTTTTATCTTTTCAAATATGGAGTTTTTCCTCCCAAATCTTCACAAATCATTTCTTATGATTTTACACAAATTATTACTATTTTTAATAATTTTATCAAGGCCCGTACAGTCGATTTCCAACAATGGCCATCGAACTGCACTTACAACGACCTTTTTCGAATTTGATTTGGACGTATCTCCAAATCCAACCGTTAGATTTTGAATTTCTAATATTCGTTAGAAAGCTCTTTTCGATACGAACCCAACGGTTCCGGTTTTAGGAGAATCCGACGGTCGGATCTCCCGTAATGTCCGTTTGAAATAAATGGTCGAAATTCGCGAACTGCCGCGGCGCGGCGCGTTCTATTCAGGCCATTATATTATATATATAATATATATAATATATATATCGTCGATTTCTATTTAAAACGAATTATATAAATAGTTTTGAATTCGTTTCAAAAATCTATTTCAACTTCCATTTCAATTCAAAACAAAATTGAATTCTTCTTTATAGATTCGTTTCAAAATTCATTTCTATTCAATTCAAATTTCAATTCAATTCGAATTCGTTTTCAATTCAATTCATTTCGAAATCGTTTTCAATTCAATTCATTTCGAAATCGTTTTCAATTCAATTCATTTCGAAATCACTTTCAATTCAATTCATTTCGAAATCGTTTTCAATTCAATTCATTTCGAAATCGTTTTCAATTCAATTCATTTCGAAATCGTTTTCAATTCAATTCATTTCGAAATCGTTTTCAATTCAATTCATTTCGAAATCGTTTTCAATTCAATTCATTTCGAAATCGTTTTCAATTCAATTCATTTCGAAATCGTTTTCAATTCAATTCATTTCGAAATCGTTTTCAATTCAATTCATTTCGAAATCGTTTTCAATTCAATTCATTTCGAAATCGTTTTCAATTCAATTCATTTCGAAATCGTTTTCAATTCAATTCATTTCGAAATCGTTTTCAATTCAATTCATTTCGAAATCGTTTTCAATTCAATTCATTTCGAAATCGTTTTCAATTCAATTCATTTCGAAATCGTTTTCAATTCAATTCATTTCGAAATCGTTTTCAATTCAATTCATTTCGAAATCGTTTAAAATCGATATAAATATCGTTCACGTCAAAATGGCGTCAATCTAATCAACACGGCTTCATAAATTTCTATTTTCAAATATTCTATTTCAAATATTTCTTTTTCAAAATAGTTGTTATTATCAAAATATTTCGTTCAACACATGACCAATCTCAATGAATGAGTACTGTCAACACATGAACTTTTATTTTATAATATTCTTTATTTTTCAAATTGGAATGAGGCCCAATCAATTACCATATAAAGTTAATTATATGGATTTTCATACAACGCATGTATATAATGACATTGAAAATAATCAACCATCAACCAAAGTGCACTACACTGTATAAGCATCAAATATAGATATTCAACGCTTATAACAGCCTGTCAATCAATCGATCGACATATTTAATCAATCAGGATGAGTGACTCTTCAAATTTCATCCCAACACCCGTGTGGGGTTTCAAACAATCAACCGCATATTTTATTTGTGCAGTTGGGCGATGTGTGAAATTTATCGACCCAATCAATATCAGTCAAATCAGTGTATATACAAACAAATCGGCCGATTTGTTTATAACTATTCATTTATTCACATTCACGTTAAAAATTATATTTTTAACGATAAAACATTTTATTTCAACCTATGAATTTCTATTCAATTCATTTATTCAATAAAATGATATCTTTATTTTTCTAACTTATTTTAGAAAATTTCGGCGGCATAACGGCACGATACTAGAAACGGGACAAGGCCTAGCCTTATCCCCGGTCTAGTGAAGGCCCACGCCATTCACACATCAATCAAATCAATTTCATCTCACCCAACAATTCAATTCATTTCAAACAAATAATTCAACTAATCTATGCAACCAAACAAACAAGTCCATGGTCTGTGGACGATTGTGTCGGGTGCTACTAAGCACCGTCTGCATCCTAGTATATATATATGACTAGAAAAAAAGAAATTGAAAGGTGAGAAATTCTCACATATAGCTATCCTAGCTCCACGGCTCTTCTTTTGCAGAAGTCTTCGTCGTTTCGCCTTTTTGTCACCTTCGTTGCCCATAGCCACTACATATGTAAAAATCGAATTTTTACTTCGTTATTCAATTTATAAAAACCGAATTTTTATTTCAAAGTTCAATATATAAAAATCGAATTTTTATTTCAAAGTTCAATATATAAAAATCGAATTTTTATTTCAAAGTTCAATATATAAAAATCGAATTTTTATTTCAAAGTTCAATATATAAAAATCGAATTTTTATTTCAAAGTTCAATATATAAAAATCGAATTTTTATTTCAAAGTTCAATATATAAAAATCGAATTTTTATTTCAAAGTTCAATATATAAAAATCGAATTTTTATTTCAAAGTTCAATATATAAAAATCGAATTTTTATTTCAAAGTTCAATATATAAAAATCGAATTTTTATTTCAAAGTTCAATATATAAAAATCGAATTTTTATTTCAAAGTTCAATATATAAAAATCGAATTTTTATTTCGCTACTATATATATAAAAATTCTATTTTTATTTCGCTACTTCATCATAAAAACATTATACTTTTATATCGACCTTTTCATAACAAAGATCATATTATTACTTCGCCACTTCCTATATAAAAAACCACATTTTTATAATCATAAAAATCTAATCTTTTTCTTTTTAAAAATCAAATCTTTTTCTTTTTAAAAATCAAATCTTTTTCTAATCAGTTTTAAATACTTTTTTAAAATCAGTTTTTAACATAAACATAAAATCAGTTTTAAATTTTTAAAACCTAAATCAGTTTTTATCTTTATTTAGAAAACAGTTTTTCAGATTAAAATAAAATAAAATAAAAAAGAAAATAAAATACATATAAAAAAAAGGAAACGCTCACCGAACTGCGAAGAAGGGGAGGGGAAAGAAGAGGTCGTCGGCGGCTTCCAGGGGCTCGCGGTGGCGTTCGAACGGTCGTGGCAGGAGGCGCTGGCTTCCAGGGGGCTCGGCTTTGGGGTTTCAGCGAGGTGGCGATGGCTTCGAAGGGGCTGCGGTGGTGTTCGTCGGCGTCAAGGTCAGGGGGGGGGGGGGGGCGGCAGCGATTAGATTTAGGTTTTGGTTTTTTTTTTTATTTTTATTTCTGTTGAATGAAATCGGGGGGGGGGGGGCAGGAAGAAGATAAAGGGGAGGGAGGGAATTAAAATTATTTAATTATTTTATTATTTAATTATTTAATTTCGGAAAAGGTTGACTTTCACGTACGACCTCGAAACGAGGCCCACCGCCTGTCGCCCATAGCGTTTCACCCCCATTCCGAACACAATGGGATATGTATCGCAAGCTGATTTGATCGTTACAATCAGTTTCCGTTTGAATTTACATTTAAATCACTATATTGAATTTTAAACGCACATTTCAAATTACCGGGGTCACATACTAACTAGAAAAATTCCAGAAAAATATTTTCTAGCTTCGTATTGACGATACGGTCCTAACAAAACTAGTTTCGTCAAATTCTGAGACCGTTTGAAAAATGGCCAATTTCCAGTCGATTAAAATCAACAGAAACTGGTCAAACGCGTTTTCTTTTGCCACGCTCACATATTGATTCGAAAAATTATGAAATTTGAAACCTAACAATAACTTGACACCGCGGATCTAACAAAAGTGGTTTCGTCGAAATCCGAGGTCATTTGCAAAATGTCCATTTTTAAGGGCCTGAATTCCATAGCGACTATTCAGAATTTTCAACTGGACATATCTTTTGATTCCCGCTACGAACTTTTGATTTTTCGGATTCGTTGGAAAGATATTCACTATTAGATTCCATTATTTTTGGTTTCACTAAAATCCGGATTGTTTTGCACCCGGTACATTCAATTGAAGTTTGAAATCGAATTATCGAACTACCGCGCCATTTTCAATTTCTATTTATAATTATATATAAATATTTATATTCTAACGACGACGTATATAATATATACGTTCGAATTATATTCAAAATAAATTTCTCGTCGTTTTATTTAAAATAATTCATTTTAAATAATCAAAATTCGCTAAAATTGCCAAAATAAAAATTTTAAACTGGCCCAGATTTTCCGGGTTGTTACAGTTCTTTAACCCAGTTAAAGACAGGATATGATTTCCTAAGTTAAACAATCGTTAATATTGATTTTTGGGAAGATTAAAACCAAGTGGCGTTTTAATGCATCTTTAATTAGATTGAATTGATATCCAAAGGAAGATTAAAGAATAAATTTAAAGAATTTATCTTTGATAAAATTAATGGGAACCCTTTCCAAAGTATATGAATATTTAGATAAAGAAATATTCTTGATTGGAATGAGGCGTATGTTGTGTTCTTATAGCACTTTTTTATTATATACGCGAGTTATTCAAAAAGACCGGGTTTATCCCATTCTGAATAACTGATTCGACGATGTGTCGAGGATGAAGATGGTGGTTGAAGACTGGAGGTCTTCACATCGTTGGGATGATTACTGATGTCTTGATTGGGCTGTACACCCAAGACACGGTAATAAGTGGTGATCATCAGGCGTACTTGGAGATCGAAGAATATGCGAGGACCTCTCCCCTGTATTGGACATATGGAGGAGGAATAAGGTGCCTCTGGTTTCGTTCAGACCCAGAACGAGCTTGTAAATGGATGTGTGTCTGACATCGGATTTCATTTTGTGTGATTGATAGACATCGGTTGCATAGCGTGAATTGCCTTGTGGCATGCTGAGATCTAAATGATCAACGCTTTTGTTGAAAAGCAGAGTCTTGTGGTTGATGATCAAAGCACGGGTTAATACAGCGTAGCTTTGTGTAGTGTTAATTTGCGAGCCTCACACCCCGGTGTGAACAAGAAACTGGAGAGGACATCAGGGAGGACATGCGTTTCCTTCTAGCTAGGAGTGGTGTCGGCGTTTTACTAGCCCTGACATTTTACTTATCTGGATGATGGATTGCGAGGCGCCTCTGTTATATCGGTCGATCCGGGGCCGATGGAGTCATTTTCCTCATTTACACCCCATAGGGCGGGGAAACGTATTATTCAAGGTTTTTTAATCCACATTGCACTTTGATGGGCCATCCTTGACGATCCAAGGCTTTTCTGCATGCTTGCCTGAGGCTCGGGCTAGAGAGTCTCGAAGCGGTAAGGACGATCCCTTGCCTTGGTTCATAGACGGAAATCCAACTTCCAATACGTGACATTGCAGTTTTGATTGTAGAGCCTAGTATTGGCGACATGATATATGGTACCAATGCCATTTAGGATTGATACATTTATATTTGAAGTTGTTTTATACACTATGCACTTACAATAGTATCAAATGTTTTGTTTTAAACGTACCAAGCATGTTTGGCCGTTACAAGGGAAAACCCAATCCTTCGGCTTGCGTTGCATTGTGTGATGGGACCTGGGTCTTATAATAGCTTCAATTTTCCAAAAGGCATTGCGTTGTTTTGTTACATGCACTGGTATTCTTAGGAGGAAACCCGTTCCGAGTTATACGGCGTGGTCCCTTGATATATCTGATTTTGAAGTAAAGTTTTAAATAATTGTTTTATTTCTCACACTAGTCACACGACTGACCTGGAGTTTATTGTTTTAACCTAAACTGTGGGTGCCATTTTTTTCCATGGGAAGCTAGTAGTTTTGGTTTTGCAGATTTATATTCACAGGATCCTGGTTTACAGCTGGGATGATATTCGGAAAGCTCTGTATCCGCATATTCTTTTCAATTGTGTTTTGTATTATTTTCCACTACATTGTAACTTGTAAATCTCTGATGTTTAGTAAATGTGTAATATTTATTCATACTCTGTATATTCTTGTATTCTGATGAAATTGTTATAGTAAGCAATGAAATGTTCTTCTGTTTTTGTTCCGATTTGTCGTGTTCTCAAAGCAATTCGGGCTTTCCTTCACGGGGAAGTTCGATTCGTTTCATTTTGGTATCAGAGCATTGGTTTATAGAGCTCGGCGGACAATACACGTTAGAACCAAACGAAAGAATTCATCAGAGATTGGATTAGTAATATCCAGTGAGAATGACTCGTTAGAGATGGGATTAACAATATCCTAGAATGAGTCCGAAAAGTGTTGTTTTTAAAATAAAATTGAAAACAAATTTTGTTTTGAAAATTTAAACTTTAATATTCGTATTTGAATATTTATTTTAAATTGATTTGGATAATCTAGTATATAGGGATTTGAATATATGTCTGATCCACGTGTATTGAAGCCTCAAATATACCGGATAGATATAGGATCACACTCTAGTCGCCCGGGGATAATTCTGGTGATGCGGCCGCATCATCAGTATTTATGTTTGAGTGTCGAAAGTGGGGTATCTATATATTTCCAATTGACTGGTGTGAGAACCAAAATATAGTTAGAATAATTGTTGTGACTTGGCATCAAAAACATGATTTTCTGTATATATGTCAAAATTATGAATTTGAAACGTTAATTCACTAATTGATTGATGGTTGTGTTATATGATTATTTGTTATCTAATAAAACCATTATGTGAAAGAACAGTACATATAACCAAATTGTATCAAATATTGTACTGTATTAGAAATTGATTGAAATTGCATAATTGTACATGCATACATATATATATATATATATATATATATATATATATATATATATATACAGAACAGGTCATAGCAAGGAGGCTAGAGAAGAGGAATAAAAAAATTTGCCGGACAAATAGTTACCTGTTTATTGTATTTCTTCGGGTTTTTGATGAATTTATGAGACGATTGGCTAGCCGCTTGGCTGTTTCTTTTTCTTTTTGATTGGAGAGGCCTGTGTGGCGGTTTGGGGATTTTCCCAGTGCTCCCATACAAAGGAGGTTATGGCGAAATTTTTCGACAATTTAGGGTGATAGACAAATTTTGAAAAGTTGGAAAATTCTTAGAGACTAAAAAGTTGAAGAATGTAAGCCTAATTGAAAGTTGAGTTGATTTGTAAAACAACTTTCAGCTCCATTCCTTTTCGAGGACGAAAAGATTTTAAGTGGGGGAGATTGTAACAACTCGGAAAATCCGAACCAATTTAAATTTTTTATTTTAGCAAATTTAAATAATTTTGAATATTTAAAATAAATTATTTTAAATAATAACGACGAAAAATTTATTCTGAATAGAATTAGAACGTACATATTTATATAAATCGTCGTTTGAATATAATTATTTATTTTAATTATAAAAGCAATTGGAAATGACGTGGTAGTCTGAAAATTCGATTTCAAATTTCAAATGAATGTACATGATTCAAAATAAACTGGATTTTAGCGATACCAAAAATATTAGAATCTATTTGAAAATATCTTTCCAACGAATCTGAAAAATTGAAATTTCATAGTGAGAATAAAAAGTTATGCCTAGTTGAAAATTCATAATGGAAATATAGCCCTTAAAAATGGAAATTTTGCAAATGACCTCCGTTTTCAACGAAACAACTTTTGTTGGATCCGGGATGTCAAGTTATTGCTAGATTCAAAAATTTAAAATTTTTGGGATTAATATGGGAGCGTGGCGAAGTAAAACGTGTTTTAACAGTTTCAGTCAATTTGGATCGACCGAAAAATGGCCATTTTTCATACGGTCTTCAAATTTGACAAAATTAGATTTGTTAGGACCGTATCATAAATACGAAGCTAGAAATAATTTTTCTAGAATTTTTAGAATCTGTACGTGGCCCTGATATTTTAAGATGTACGTTTGAATTTAAAATATAATGATTTATATTTTAAATATAGTGAAAACCGATCGTAACATCCGAATTGGCTTACTGGACATATCCCATTGTGTTCGGAATGGGGGTTTCAAGTTAGGATCGACAGTCGGTGGGTTGGATTTGGAGTTCGAATGAGAAATTTCCCTTTTACGAAATAATTAGAATTAAATATATTAAAATTAATATATAACCCTAGAAAGGCTGATGGAATTGAATGTGATTTTGGGTTTATCGTGAAACGTGTTTTAAATGACATTGGTTCTTTAACCCAGTTAAAGACAGGATATGATTTCCCAAGTTAAACAATAGTTAATATTGATTTTTGGGAAGATTAAAACCAAGTGGAGTTTTAATGCATCTTTAATTAGATTGAGTTAATATCCAAAGGAAGATTAAAGAATAAATTTAAAGAGTTTATCTTTGATAAGATTAATGGGTACCTTTCCCAAAGTATATGAATATTT
This sequence comes from Allium sativum, assembly GCA_030737875.1. Classification (NCBI taxonomy): domain Eukaryota; kingdom Viridiplantae; phylum Streptophyta; class Magnoliopsida; order Asparagales; family Amaryllidaceae; genus Allium; species Allium sativum. Next base: position 338,371,796 of record CM060910.1, read on the forward strand.
GGATAAAGAATTATTCTGGATTACAATTAGGCATATATTGTGTTCTTATAGCACTTGTTTATTATATACGCGAGTTATTCAGAAAGACCGGGTTTATCCCATTCTGAATAACTGATTCGACGATGTGTCGAGGATGAAGACGGTGGTTGAAGACCGGAGGTCTTCACATCGTTGGGATGATTACTGTTGTCTTGATTGGGCTGTACACCCAAGACAAGGTAATAAGTGGTGATCGTCCAGATGTACTTGGAGATCGACGGATATGCGAGGACCTCTCCCATGTATTGGACGTATGAGGGAGGAATAAGGTGCCTCCGGTTTCGTTCAGACCCAGAACGAAATTGTAAATGGATGTGTGTCTGACATCGGATTTCATTCTGTGTGATTGATAGACATCGGTTGCATAGCGTGAATTGCCTATGTGGCATGCTGAGATGCAAATGATCAAGGCTTCTGTTAAAAAGCAGAGTCTTGTGGTTGATGATCAAAGCGCGACTTTAATACAGCATAGCTTTGTGTAGCGTTAATTCGCGAGCCTCACACCCCGGTGTGAACCAGAAACGGGAGAGGACATCAGGGAGGACATGCGTTTCCTTCTAGCTAGGAGTGGTGTCAGCGTTTTACTAGCCTTGACATTTTACTTATGCGGATGATGGATTGGGTGGCGCCTCTGTTATATCGGTCGATCCGGGGCCGATGGAGTCATTTGGCTCATTTACGCCCCATTGGGCGGGGAAACGTATTGTTCAACGATTTTTAATTAACATTGCGCTTTGATGGGCCATCCCTGACGATCCAAGGCTTGTCTACGCACTTTCCCGAGGCTCAGGCTAGATAGTCTCGAAGCGGTAAGGGCGATCCCTTCCCTTGGTTCACAGACGAAAATCCAACTTCCAATACGTGACATTGCAGTTTTGATTGTAGAGCCTAGTATTGGCGACATGATATATGGTACCCATGCCGTCTAGTATTGATACATTTATATTTGAAGTTGTTTTATACACTATGCACTTACAATAGTATCAAATGATTTGTTTTAAACGTACCAAGCATGTTTGGCTATTATAAGGGAAAACCCTATCCTCCGGCTTGCGTTGCATTGTGTGATGGGACCTGGGCCTTATAATAACTTCATTTTTCCTAAAAGCATTGCGTTGTTTTGTTATATGCACTGGTATTCTGGGGAGGAAACCCATTCCGAGTTATACGGCGTGGTCCCTTGATATATCTGACTTTGAAGTGAAGTTTTAAATAACTGTTTTAGTTCTCACACCAGTCACATGACTGACCTGGAGTTTATTGTTTTAACCTAAACTCTGGGTGCCCTTATTTTCCATGGGCATCTAGTAGTTTTGATTTTTCATATTTTTATTCACAGGATCCTAGTTTACAGCTGGGATGATATTCGTAAAGCTCTGTATCCGCATATTCTTTTCAGTTGTGTTTTGTATTATTTTCCACTGCATTGTAACTTGTAAATCTCTGATGTTTAGTAAATGTGTAATATTTATTCATACTCTGTATAATCTTGTATTCTGATGAAATTGTTGTAAGAAGCAATGAAATGTTCTTCTGTTTGTGTTCCGATTTGTTGTGTTCTCAAAGCAATCCGAGCTTTCCTTCATGGGGAAGTTCGGGTCGTTTCATCACACCTGCCATTTATGCAATGATTTCTCTTGTATCCACTTTATATGCCTATCATCTTGCTTTTAATCATCTACTGGCTAAAAGTAACTAGACTCGCCAGATTTTATGTCTGACCCTGTTGTTTCTCTTTCTTTCTTCCGTTTCCCCCTCCCCCTAGGTTCTCAGGGAGGAAATAATCAAACTTAATCAGGAATCAAATATCATCTTGCTAGGAGCTACTTCTGAAGTATGTCTCAAGTTCTTGACTCTACTATGGCTTAACTCTTTTTATTGGGGAAATGATGCTTTTTATTTACTTATGTACTCTGATGGTGCAAGACAAAAGTATTTTTATTGTATTGGTTTTTATGACTTATGAAATTGTGGACCACGGAGTTATGACTTAATATTGAAATAAAAGTTTAAATTTTCTGTTGCTTCCTTATTTATCTCTGTCTTGTAATTATTCTGTGTCTTTTTACCTATAGCGCTTCATGAAACTTAATGCATTCCCTTGGTGACGACATTAACGGACGTCGGGTGATTCATTTGGTATCAGAGCTGAAGGATACCGGATTAGATGAAGGTTTCTGATTTTTTTTTTCAAAAAGGTTTTAAAGAAAGCATTTTCAAAAAGAAAAGTCTGTTTTGAAAAACATTCCCCAAAGAGCCATATGTAGTATCCTTTGGTCCTCTATCTAAATATCTTCCTTTTCCTTTTTTTCAGCATGTCTGAGGAACAAAACAACCCTAATATCCCAGAAGGCGTCACTATACCCAGATGGTTCCGTAGGTATTTGGAAGCCACGACGCCAGCCGGAGGCCAAAGAGATGTTCCTCCCCCAGCTGCACCAGTCATTCCTCCTCCGCCCTTCCCCTCCAAGAGCAGATAACTTCGCCAAGATCTCTAAGGACTTCCATGCTATAGGAGGGAAGCCATTCCATGGGAACGAGACATTCGTAGAAGCACGGAACTGGCTCAAGGAGATCGAGGACTTATTCGTAATCTTTGAAGTGGAGGATAGAATAAAAATCCAATTAGTTGCTTGGCTGTTAAGGACGAAGCCTCATTTTGGTGGGAAGTCACCCAAGCTAGACGTCATGTAGAGACTTAGGAAGACTTTAGACAGAGGTTCGAAATAAAATTTCTTTCCCAAGCGGAGCAAAGCATACAAATGGAGAGGTTCTTAGCTCTCAAACAAGGAAATTTGACGGTGAAGGAATATGTGAACAAGTTCAACCAGTTGGCAAGGTTCGGTTTAGACCTAGTGGATGCGCCGCACAAAAGGGCTTTCCTGTTTGCTAAAGGGCTGAATGAGCCTCTGCATGGGCTAGCAATGTCCCATATTCCAATGGGGGCCACGTTTGAAAAGCTTGTGGATATGGCCCTAATGCATGAGGAGGACAAGGGAGAAAAGAAGGAAGTGAAAGATGAGGGGACATCGCAGAATAAGAAGGTATGGTTCAAGAAGGGCAGCAACAGCAGCAACAACAGAAGAATGGGGGAAAAGATGTTAAAGGCAAGGATAAGAGAAAATGTCACAATTGTGGAAAGGAGGGCCACCTGATCAAAGATTGCAGGAGAAGGAAGGACAGTTGTTTTTATTGCCGAGAGGTCGGACACTTCTCTAAGGAGTGCCCGAAGAAACAGGGGTCGCAGGGACAAAGGCAAAGAGCAGGGACTTCTGGAGGGCAGGTGCATGCTCTCACGATCGGTGCTCTTGAAAGAGGTAGAAAATTTTCCGTAAAAAGTTTAGTTTCTCTTTCTAACTTTCCAGTTAGAACACTTTTTGATTCTGGTGCTTCACACTCGTTTATATCTATTTCTGTGGTTGAAACTCTGCATTTAATTACTAGTATGGTAGTAGATCCCGTAGTTATTTCAAACCCCATTGGTGGTTCGGCTCATTTTTCGATGATTTGTCGGGGTTTGAAAATATCTGTGTTGGGCGTCGAATTTGAATGCGACGCGTATGTGCTCGGGTTTATGGGCTATGGGTTGATACTAGGAATGGAATGGCTTACCACGTATGGGGCCATTCTGGATTGTGAGAAGAGGGTTGTTAGACTCCTGACTCGTTATGGGAAGACCCTCGAAGTTTCTTGTGACCCTCAAGGGTCTATTGTGCTTAGCTTCCTAAAGTCCCTAGATGCATCCATAGATGATTTACAAACTGTTCCAGTGGTTAGGGATTATCCCGATGTTTTTGATGAGGTACGGGTTTTACCTCCAAGACGTGAGATCAACTTCCGCATATATCTGCTGGATAATGCAAAGTCAATTGCATTACCAGTGCGTCACATGGCTCCAAGAGAAAGGAGGGAGCTGAGTAAGCAAGTAGGGGAGCTACTTGAAAAAGGGTTTATCATACGTAGCATATCTGAGTGGGGTCCTCCAGTAGTATTCCCAACTAAAGAGGATGGTTCGCTTTGTTTGTGTGTTGACTATAGAGAGTTAAATAAGCTCACCAATAAGAATAGGCACCCGCTTCCAAGGATTGATGATTTATTTGACCAGCTTGTTGGTGCCTCGGTATTTTCTCAGTTGGACCTGGTTACGGGGTTCTATCAGCTGAGGGTGGCTGAGGACAGCATAGATAAGACTGCTTTCAGAACTCCAGATGGTTTCTTTGAATGGCTAGTTATGCCTTTTGGGTTGACAAATGCACCCGCCTATTTTGTTGACTTAATGAGTAGGGTGTTTTAGGAGTTCCTAAACAAATTCGTTATAGTCTTTGTTGATGATATTTTGGTCTTCTCCAAGAGTGAAGAAGAGCATCCCCAATATTAGGGAGAAGTCTGAAAACTCTCCGTAACCATCAGCTAAAAGCAAATTTCTCCAAATGCCATTTCTGGAGAAAAGAGGTGAGATTCTTAGGGAATGTAGTCTCCAAAGAAGGGATAGCTGTAGATCACGCGAAGGTGGTTGCAGTAAAAGATTGGCCGATTCCTAAAAATGCAACTGAGGTGAGAAGCTTTCTTGGGTTGGCAGGTTATTACAGGAAGATCATTAAGGACTTCGCAAAGATATCAGCCCCTCTCACCAGGCTAAAAAAGAAGAATTTTTCATTTTCATGGGACATAGACTGTGACTTGCTTTCCAACGACTAAAAAGGGCTCTGACAACAGCCCCAGTCTTCACCTTGCCCGATGGGAGTAAAGTGTTTACTGTTTACACTTATGCGTGTGGTACAGGGCTTGGTGCGGTTCTGGTGCAAGAAGGAAAATTAATATGTTATGGGGGTAGACAGTTGAGAGTTCATCAGAAGAACTACCCCACACATGATCTAGAGCTAGCGGCCATTGTATTTGCGTTAAAGACGTGGCGTCATTACTTACTTGGAGAGAAGTTCGAGTTATACACCGATCATAAATATCTCAAGTATCTACTCTCCTAGAAGGATCTAAACCTAAGGCAACAACAATGGATGGAGTTCTTAGCCACATATGATTTTGAGACTGCTTATATCCCAAGGGTAATGTGGTGGCAAATGCACTAAGTAGGCAAAAGGTAGCCTTGAGTCCTCTGTTTGTGGAAAGAAAGAACTTGGAGTTCGTATCAGCTTTTGATTTTAGACCATCCATCGAAGTTTTTCCTGATTTATTTGCATCCTTGGAGATACGACCAACTCTTGTGGAGCAGATAGGAGCTTCACAACAAGCTGACCCATAGATTCTAGGCGTCATGGATAACCTCAGAAGAGGGGAGACTTCTAGTCATCTCAGTAGGTATGCCATAGATGAAAAGGGGTGGTTGCGACGAGATGGAAGGCTTTGTGTTCCTCAAGTTGAAAGCTTGATAAAGGCAGTACTAGAAGAAGCCCACCATTATAAGATGACCATACATCCAGGCGGTGACAAGATGTACAGAGACATGAAGAGGGTTTTCTTTTCGGCTGGGATGAAGAAGAACGTGGCCGAATTTGTTTCTCAATGTTTGGTTTGCCAGCAAGTCAAAGCTGAGCAAAAGAAGCCCGGTGGAATACTTCATCCGTTAGAGGTTTCACAATGAAAATGGGAGAGAGTCTCTATGGATTTCATAGATGGTTTGCCTAGATCGAAGAAAGGTAATACCAATGTTGGGGTGATAGTGGACAGACTCACTAAGAATGCACACTTTATTCCAGTTAAAAATAAAAGGACGGCACCATGGTTAGCAGCAATTTATGTTTGTGAGATAGTTCGTCTCCACGGGGTTCCTTCCAGCATCATGAGCGATCGTGACCCTATCTTAACCAGCGAATTTTGGAGGAGCTTGCAAGAAACATTAGGTACATAGTTGTATTTGGGCACTGCTTATCATCCTCAAACCAATGGACAGACGGAGAGGGTGAACAGAATTCTATAAGATCTTTTAAGGCTGTGTATCCTCGACTTCGGAGTGACTTGGGAAGAGCATCTTCCTTTAGTAGAGTTTGCCTATAATAACGGCTATAAGGCTAGTATCGTTATGGCACCCTTCGAAGCATTGTATGAACGACCTTGTAGATCGCCAACTTGTTGGTGGGAATCTACAGAAAGATTATTTCTTAGACCAGATATGGTTAGGGAAATGTCTGAAATGATTAACCTTATTTGACGACGGATGAAGACAGTTCAAGATAGGTAGAAGTCCTATGCAGACAAGAGATGGACTGGCATCGAATTTGAAGTAGGAGACCTAGTTTTTATCAAAGTATCACCTTTGAGGAATGTGGTTCGCTTTGGATCAGTAGGGAAGTTGGCACCTAGGTTTGTGGGACCATTTCCCATAACCGAGAGGATTGGCCAAATGGCCTACAGAGTAAAGCTCCCAGAAAATTTATTTGGTGTTCATGACGTTTTCCATGTCTCTCATCTACGGAAGCGCCTACATGACACCGCGGAAGTTGTTGAGTCGCGCATGTTGGAAGAAGTCGAAGTGGAACGGGAGGCAACAGTCAAACGGGTCCCCACCCATATTCTTTGGTCAGAGATTAAGATGTTGTGCAATAAGGAAATCAAGTTGCTATAGATTCAATGGGGAGATAACCCAGAAGATGCGACTTGGGAACCTGAAGATAAGATTCGTGCTTCATACCCTTTTCTTTTCGAGGGTATGTTCTTAACTCCTTTTTCCTAAATCTTATCAATACTTGTTTCTGTCAATAGAGTATGCCTTATCCATGATAGTTTCGGCCGTTAGATAGAAATCCTATGGATGTAAACATGTGCTTGAAACATGTTATGTTTGAGGGATGCAAGTGGATGCAAGTGTTTGCTTGTGGTTGCCTGTGGACGCATATACACACATTAGGCACTAAGATCGGCCCAATCACGCTCATATTGCATTTAAATGTGTGTGCATTTTCTTTTCTTTTATGGATAAAAATGAATGAACTAGCATATGGATGTCGCATTTGGACGAAAGGGTGTGCACACAAATAGAACTTATATGATACAATAGGTTTATTTGCATACATATTGGATTCATGGCACTAACATACATCGCATTAAGGAGGTCAACTGAATCAGTAGACCGCCTAATCTTTTGCATTAGCATTAGGACATATACACACACGGTTGCATACATTCATATAAGCATTAGAAAAATTTAAGGGCAATGGATGCTTGTGGATGATGGATGAGTAGATGGATGATGGACGGTACGATACATTCTTCTTAACTTGAAGATTTCGAGGACGAAATCCTTTAAGGAGGGGGAATGTAACACCTCGTAATTTTAAATATAAAATGACAAATTAAAGAATACATATTTTTATAAGAAGAAGAATTAAGTGAAACGGGTTATGCCGCTGCGTTCATCTTGGAATTCTGCTTGAGATAGAGTCTGAATTTGCGTAAAACGGACATCATATGAAGAAGTTGGGAAGCTCGAAAGATTTAAAGTTTAAAGCTGTAAAACAAGTCGACCGCCCATTTTTCACCATTCGACTGGTATAAGTCGACCGCCCATTTATCACCATTCGACCGTTTTTAGACAGAAGTGAAAATTGTCGACTGGTTGAAATTTGCCAGTCGACTGGTTGATTCTAGGCAGTTTCCTGATGACGTGTTTTTCTAATTTGAGTGGTTTGGATGGTTCATAATCAAATCTAAAGGCCCTTATACACCTAATACATCTATAAATAAACACCTAAACCTAACCCTAATCTCATTATGTTCATCCACGGCGCCTCCATGATGCTCTAATCTAAATTAAAACAAGTCTTTCTTCTCCATCAAGTCAAATTAGAAGATTAAATTCTACAACAACGGTTTAGCTAATCAAATTCAGAATTTAGAATTCAGATCTATTCTCTCTCAATTCTCTAAACCTAACACTGTGAGTTTCTAGATTACTTTTAAGTTTAGATAAATAAAAGTATTCTTTGATAGATAATGAATTGGATATGTTGTAAAGTATGATTCTGTGTTGATATGAAAATTTATCCTATGCCATGACAAGATCTAATTTCCTAGATCTAATATAATTGTGGTGATTCGATTATGATGTTTATATGGATCTTGACTTGTAACCATGTTATGATGGAAGTACATCTATTAATTTAGATAATTGTGGCATTACTTGGATCTAGACTTTTATGCTAATCACCTTTCACTTGTCATATTGTGATACATTGATATATGTTGTAAACTTGACATGTGAATCTACCTTTTGATCTAAACATGTTGCCATGATTATGCTAGATCTAGGTAATTGGACGCCTAATGTTAGATCTAGATCTCATTGTGCTTGCTTAAACATCATAGTAATTGCCACGAGTTATTAATTATGCCCACTTAGTTATGATGTTAATCACATGTCCACTCACTTTGTAACTATGCCAGTTTGTGATCATGTTTATGTCACGACATGTTGAAACTATCACCCTCGTCATATTCCCTTTTAATTATTATAGCTAGGCTTTTTTATAGCCTAGTTGCCGCAAAAATATGTACAAATAAGTTAGAGAGAAAACGGGGAAAATGGGAATTAGAATTGGCATGATTTACGTAATGTTTAATAGGAAATGGGACATGTAAATCAAATGGGGAAAACATAGAAATAGTTACCTCTAATGACATAGGTAGATTTGGATTAATTTGGAATGTTTAGTAATTTATAATTAGGAATCATAAATTGAACTTATGACACAAGGTTAGGTTACATTAGTGGTGGAAGTCTGCCCGGACTCGACCGGCATATTCAGCAGCCATTAATGTTGAACCTAATATGGGAGGTCTAAGTACGCATATACGAATCGGGCTAAGACACGAGGTTAGGCCCAACTGTGGAATAAGACTGCCCAGACCCAACCGGCATATCCAACATCCACACGTTGTAGGCCTAATGTGGGAGGTCTAGCCTATTATAACCATAATTGGACATGGTAAAGAAATGGACTACTTAACCTAATTTAATATGACTATGGATTTAAGTTAGGGTTATGTAAAATTGGATGGGTAGTGGGGGGTTAAGTAAGTTAGAGGGGGTGGGTAATATATATATAAATATATATAGGCCCACATACTTAACCCAATAAGGTTATGTAATTAAAAACACCTAGTGGTATACATAACCAGTAGATAGTGTAACAGGGTTATGTAATTAAAGACACCTAAGTGGTATACATAACTGGTAGATGATGTAAGAAAGTTATGTAATTAAAGTCACCCTTTAGGGTAAGCATAACTAGTATAGGGCTATGTAATTAAAGACACCTAAGGGTATACATACTCAGTAGAAAAACATAGTGGGGATACAAGACAAGGAGGAGAACTTGTATCATATTGAGAGGGACCCATTTCAGTCAGTAACCCGAAGTGGTATCAAGTAAAACCTCCGTATTAGTCGGAGAAGGGGCACGCTTACTGATTGATTGTAAGAGATCCAAACGAGGCGAATGGTGTGGGCAGCGCAAACCGACCGGGGACATGTGCGTGCATGGGCCAGGCAGAGGGGGCTAAGACGACCGTGACACCAGTAGATATAGTTGTGCACACTATGGGTTGCCACTTTAGGAAGTGATACCTCCTACTGTGGGGCCAACACAGGATATCTACAAGGTAGGGAGCCGATCGATTAGGGTAGTGGTTAGGGTATACTTGGATGTATGACCTAAGCCTGATAACTTAAAGTGGAAGGGATCATTTCATTTCGGTTATACTAGTAATAATGCAGAGTTATCATTAGTAAGGCACATATACCTTAACTTGCTTACCTTGTCACACCTGCCATTTATGTAGTGATTTCTCTCGTATCCACTTTATATGCCTATCATGTTGCTTTTAATTATCTACTGGCGAAAAGTAACTAGACTCGCCAGACTTTATGTCTGACCATGTTGTTTCTCCTTCTTTCTTCCATTTCCTCCATCCCCCAAGGTTCTCAGGGAGGAAATAATTAGACTTAATGGAATCAAATATCATCTAGCTAGGAGCTACTTCTGAAGTATGGCTCAAGTTATTGACTCTACTATGGCTTAACTCTTTTTATTGGGGAAAAGATGCTTTTTATTTACTTATGTACTCTGATGGTGCAAGACAAAAGAATTTTATTGTAATGGTTTTTGTGACTTATGAAATTGTGGACTATGGAGTTATGATTTAAACTTGAAATAAAAATTTAAATTTTCCGTTGCTACCTTATTTATCTCTTTCTTGTAATTTTTCTGTGTCTGTTTACCTATAGCGTGTAATACCCCATATTTTTAATGTAATTAAAAATGTATATATATCCATAGATAGGATTAATATGGTGATGTATAATGAAAATTAATTAATATATGAAAGAAAGAAAGGATTGGTTGCATGCGATGTAAATATGTTGCATGCACTGATTTGCAAACATAATGCATTAACATTAAAAGAAAAATAAAAGAAAAAGATTCATGCATTGGTTTAACTTAAGTATTGAAACTAACATGAAAAAGAGAAGTAAGGAGAGAACAATAATTATCATTGTTCTAAGACTTATTAACAAAAGACTTTGTAGCTCAGTTGGTTAAGGCATTGGATTTGTAACATGGAGGTCGGGGGTTCGAACCCCTGCGATAGCATAATTTTTATCTCTGTTTTAAAGAGGGCCAACTGAACATGCAAATATATGTACATATACAAATTCAAAATTTGAAAGGATAAGAACGTACATATAAGGAAATAAAGAAAATATATGTATATACATGAGAATATATATATATATATGTATGCAGAAATATATGTATACGAAAGATAAAATTTAAGATAAGGCTATAGTAAATGAAATATGGCAAGAATTAAATAACGGTGCAACATCGTTTGAATTTTGAAAATAAAATGAAAGTTGTGCGTATATATATATACGCGTAAAATGGGCGTTAAAGGAATTGTACACATATAAGAATATTTCATGTGAATAAAACAGTTAAATAAATTCCAGAAATTCAAAAGTTCGGAAATCAAATTTCTACGCCAAAACAATTCAAACATTCGAAACTCAAATTTCAGCGCCAAAACAGCTTGTGGGACCCAATGCTGACTTAGCACTGCATGTACGATAAGATTTGGCTAGATTCATCTGCGAACCTGGACTATTTTCTTAACTAGGTTCAATGCTGACTCAGCGCTGCGTGTACGATAAGGTCTTGAGCAGCTATATAAACACCCCTAGGCCTATTGTAATCTTCACTAAAGTTCATGGCAACGCCATGGCTCTACTCTAACTCATATTCTTCTTCTTCCTCACTAAATCTCTGATCTATTCTTCACTCCTCTCTCCTCACAAAACTATTCTTAAATTTAAAAAGAATTAGATTGAGGAATTCTATTAATACGAACAAAATAAAGGGGAGATTCAAGTATTGCGCAACAACATAAAAGAAATCCAGATCTGAAATTCAAGCTATGCAACACAAAAAGGAGGAAAATCAATCCAAGATCTATGGATTAAAGCACAAAAATCATTGTAAGTGGAATTATGATAAAATTTTGTATAATAGTATTACTATCGTTCATCATTTCCCCAGTTATATACTCAATGCAAAAATTTATGTTAAAATAATTGTTCCTTTATTCTCTTGCCCCTTTTTATTTTTTAGATCTAGGTTATCTCGAACCTAGATGAAATCTTATTATGTATACGCACGGTTGAAATAAGAAAATATTGGGGCATAACTTATTTTATGCGAACGAAGAACATAATTCGTAATTTTGGGGTTTGTGGCATAACAATTGTTATCTCATATATTGGGCATAATCTATTTTATACAGTCGAGGAATGTAATCTATAATGTTGGATTTAAGTAAGTTTGACACAATTGTCATTGGATATGGATTATATGAAATTAGGCATAATTGGACATTGGAAATTTACATGTTTGGGCATAACATGGATTGGAAGGATTTGTGTATGATTTGGAATATGGACATAATTATATTGCAATATTAAATTTATGCAAATTGGGAATAATTCTAATTGACTATGGTGTTGGTATTATTTAATATGAATAAATTGGTATGAACGTCATGTAATTTGATAACATTGATTTTATCAAAGTGAGTATTATTGGATATTTTGGATAACTGGAATATATATATGTATATATATATGAAATTGGCATATTTAGGTAGGAATTACATGGAATTGATGAAATTGCCTATAATTGGAAATTTGTAATTAAGGCTAATTAATATGTAACTAGTGACAAGTTGGAATAGGCAAAATTGTAAACATGACTATATGTTGAATTGGAAGCACATAACATGAAAATTGGGGTTCGGATGAAATACGATGTTAATGAACCTTTGACACGAGGTTAGGCGCAATTGTGGTGTAAGACTGCCCGGAACCGCCCGGCAAATCCAGCTGCCACAATTTGACGTCTAATGTGAGAGGTCAAAGGCATGAATTGTAGGCGTAACGGTTGGTGACACGAGGTTAGACCCGCTTTGTGGTGTAAGATTGCCCGGAACCGCCCGACAAATCCAGCAGCCACAAAGTGTTCGGTCTAATGTGGGAGGTCATGCACCGTTCGTCATAATGAATGAATTAAGGAATACCAACCATAATGAGACATGTGGGTGACATGGGTATGGTTAGAGGGTTAAGTGGGTGACATGTAAATATGGACTTAACCATAGTAAGACAAGACATGTAAAACATGTAAATGTGGACTTAACTATAGTAAGATACGTAAAGTAAAACATGAATTAGGTGGACTTAACCGTAGTACAGCATGTGTAAGACATGGATACAATAATAAAAGAGGTTAAGTGGGACATGGGCAACATTTAAGACATACGTACATAATGCTTAACCTAAGGGGACCCGTTATGGTATTACAAATTAATTGAATTGGGTAAATTTTAAGTAGCGGGTTAAGTAAAAGGAAGGGTTAAGTCAAACCTAAAATTAACGACACAGTAATGGGGGAATGATAACTACCTATTATAAACTTGAATTAAATATGTAAAACTTGTCCTAGGGACAAGGGAAGATTATGACTTAAGATATAATACAACACTTGAAGGGTGGGACGACTTATACTATGAAATAAGTTAATCTAAGTTGAAAATGTGGGAAAACACCCGAACGCTATCGTTTGATAAAGAAAACTTAAGTCATGTTTGAATTCGTTGAAAAACCTTAGTTAAAAAGGAACTAAGTAACGAACCTTAGTTGAAAAGAGAACTAAGTAACGGAAACTAAGTATCAAACCTTGGTTAAGAGAACCAAGTAATAAACCTTAGTTAAGATAACTAAGTAACGAGAAAGAGAACTAAGTAGTAAACCTTAGTTAAGAGGGCTAAGTAGTAAACCATAGTTAAGAAAACGAACGATTCAGGAAACTAAGCGGTAAACCTTAGTTAAGAGAACTAAGTACTAAACCTTAGTCAAGAAACTCTAGTAGAACACGAGAAGGAGCGAACGTCCGTCTGATCATGAAAAAGGCTCCAACGTCTTGGGTTACGAAGCACGCAGCTTCAAGGGGACGTGAGGGTACTCTTGGTATCCCTCTGTGAGAATGCAGATGATCCGCCTGGGCTCACAGAGGTTAAGGTCTGTGTTAGAAGAACCAAGAGTATGCCTTAGTTGCAATATAGGGCAACCTAAAGACTAGGATGGACCAGCGTGATTCGGTGAGACAAGTGGCCCTGTGATAGCGACTCGTCGTCTACCTACCATCTTGAGTCAGTCGAGATACGTAAAACGGAAAGGCGGAGAACTCCAAAAGACCATATACTTGCTATCTAGTTATGGGTGAGGTTGGCCAATAGGTTTGTGGGGCATAGGGGGCCTGCGTATAGTTCTCATTTTTCAAGGTGTGCCTTTCATTAGTTGAGGGAGGGGTCAAGTGGGACCATAGCCACTGCAAAAACAGACCTTAGCATCTGCATCGGCAGATAACTTAAAGCTCCCGATCGAGTTCCGTGTTTCTTGATTAGCCCTGCCACGGGACTCGGGCCGCACATATAGAGGACATGTGCAACTAGATTTCTAGCACGTTTACGATACGATTGGGACGTCAAGTCTAGGAACACTTATCACTCTGGGTAGTGTGTTCTAGACTAAGGGGCATCGTTCGATAGGTAGCATAATCCCTAGTTGGACCTAGGTCGCGTAAACCCTAAATCCGAGAAGCGTTCAATAGGTAGCATAAACCTCAATGACCCTGGGTAGTGTAAACCCTGGTTGAATCTAAGAAGTGCTCGATAGTATACCTTAGATTAGATATAAATGATACACGGAATCTAGCAAGATCGAGAGCGGCAGTCCAAACGATTTCAAGAATGGTGGCACTACACTAAAGTAGTATATATTTACATGATGAAGCCGTACGACATACGGCAAGGGGCTGTATATATACATGGAAAAGGATTAGATGAGTTGGGGGTATCTACATATACATTGTATTAGGTTAACCTACTAGTGAGACATGAGTATAGCCTAGAGAGCTAATATCGCGAATAACCTAATAAGCAAGAAAATATAACTGAACGGTATATGTAGTATTACACAGAAGTTTATTATAAGTCCACTCACACAGAACTTATGTTCTGACCCCCTCTTCATTACATACATCCAGGTTAGGTTCAAGGCAGAGATGGTATAACTATGGATACTGGTTAGACGGTATGATATATAAGGTAAAGCTATTTTTTAATATATTATATTTTAATTCCTTCCGCTGTGAGATGCTTTACAAGTTCTGACATATTTCTTTTTCTCTGTCTTTTTCTGCAGGATACCAGAGCACCCAACTCGGGTCTCGATGGATCGAATTTGAAAAATTCGGTCTGTCGAAATTCAGGTTGTTACATCTGGTATCAGAGCTTCGGTTTAGAGATCTTAGGGAGATAATGAGTGAACGTATTTGTATTTTCTAAAATATAAATATATTATATACAAACCTAAATCCATAAAGTAGCCCACTAGGTATGAAAAGAGTTGGGATATTTAGTTTGTACACAAAAGTAATAAACATAGAAATTTTTGAGACCATTAGGTGGTTGGGAAAGTGTACAATATGGCTTAGAGCTAAAGAAAGAAAAGTATCCCATAGGGTGGAAACTGAAATATTAGTATTTCAGATTAGTGGGTTTAGAAATGAAACCTTAGAAATTAGAAAAAGGTTAAAATGTGGAAAATGGATTAGGAATACATATATAGTTGAGAGAATTGGTTTGGAAAGTGCCTAGGAAAGCCTAGTTGAGTTGAAAGACCCACTTTGAGTTTAACCCAATAATAAACTTTTAAGAACTTGAATTTGTAAAAGAGTTTGTGGTGTTTTTCAAGTTTTAATCTTAAAAGTAATTTATGATGTTTGAAAAATTATTTAGTGCATGTTGGGTTTTGAAATTAAAGTGGGGTATAAAACAATGATTTTAAAAAAATCTCTCATTTAAAACGTGCATAATATAGAGCATATATAGCTCGCTAGTTTTCATATTATAATATATGAAAGGATTGAAAAGAAAGTGTTGCGTTTTGTAAAAGAAATTCTATTCTGTTAAAAATAAATTTTGATTATTGTTTTAAAAAGAAATTTTGTTGGGTGAACAAAATAAGCGGTAAATTGTAAGAATAGAGTAGATATTTGCACCTTAGCAGCCAAAGTTAACATTAGGAACAGTGTAACCCATTAGTTGTCCTTGTCTACTCCAGTTTCATGATCTGAAGAAAATGTTTTGCATTTTATTTTGTGACATTTTTTTTTTGGGTTTGGCAAAAGCAAGTTTTTGAGAAAAGAATAAAAGTTTTACCACTTTTAGTTTTTGGAAGAAGAATGTTATAAAAAAAAAAGGCCAAACCATGTTTTAAAAATGGAGTAGTTAAGGATTAAGGCCTAGAAAGAACGAGATAAAGTTAAAGCAATTAGAACCAACTGGGAATTAGTTGAGTTGAGTAATCCTTTGAGTGTCAATCTGATGTTGATTTTGGTCTTCGGGGTTGATACTCAGGGAGTTATTTTCTTGCCAATTTACAGTCAAGGATTAGCCAGTGTTGAACTAATGGAAAATTCCCGTAGAATGCATAAGCTGTGTGAGTACAGGATTGTTGCTTGAAAAGAGAAGTATAGGCTAGTAATACACAACATGGACTAGTAGTGACTACTAGGTAGTGAAGGGCAAGCAAGTGTAACAACCCGTATTTTCAATAACCTGTTATAACATAAATCGAGGCAGAATTTAATTCTAAAATCTGAATCAAGGGAAACGGGTTATGCCATTGCGTTCGTCTCGGAAAAATACACGAAATAGAGTCCGAGTTTTCGAAAATCGGAGTCCGTATGACCCAGTTAAGGCCCATTGAAGTTTTCAGAAAATTCCTAAGTAAAAACAGATTTAAATTAAAAACAAGGGTTAGGGCAAACTGGCGCAGGCGGAAAAATTCCCGCCAGAACCCGCATGTCGACAGGCCTGTCGACAGGGTCCCCAGGGTGTCGACAGCCCTGTCGACAGGGGGTGGCCGGGCTGTTTGGCCTGGTGCACCATTTCTGGTTTGGGCTTGGTTGTGTGGCTTGGTTCTAGAGAGTTCCGAGATCTGATGGACCTAATTCAACCTAGGGTTAATCCTAAGGCTAATATCACTCTAATCTTCTATAAATAAGACCCTAACCTACCCTAAATCACTCATTATTCATACTAGCAACCAAACTATGTCAAATTGAATTCTCAAATGTCCTCCACCTAAAAACCCTAGCCTCCAACCCCTTCATAAATCATTCCTATGAAGATTTTGATGTTCATACAAGCATTTCTAAGTTGTATGAATGATCATTAGCTTGCATACATCATCAAGTTGCAAGCTTTAATTGCTAAGCTAGAGTTTTTGGGATTTTTGTTAATTGGAGCTTTGTTTTGGGCTTTTATATGCTTGCATAAAGGGCTTCTCAATCTTTATTAGTAGATTTGTGTCTTCATAATATTTGTAAGCCCTCTTACCTTCATTTTAGAAACTCTAAAGTTAATATGTGATGAAAGTTGGGATTTATGCATGTTTAATAAGTTATGCATGCTTATGCGAGTTCACTATGCTATGTTGTGCATGTTTAATAAGTTATGCATGCTTATGCGAGTTCACTATACTATGTTGTGCATGTTTAATAAGTTATGCATGCTTATGCGAGTTCACTATGCTATGTTGTGCATGTTTAATAAGTTATGCATGCTTATGCGAGTTCACTATGCTATGTTGTGCATGTTTAATAAGTTATGCATGCTTATGCGAGTTCACTATGCTATGTTGTGCATGTTTAATAAGTTATGCATGTTTATACAAGTTCACTATGCCATGATTTGCAAGTTTAACAAGTTATGCATGTTTATGCAAGTTCACTATGCTAAGTTATGCAAGTCCAACATGTTATGCATGTTTATTATGATATGTAAGATTCCTCATGTATGTTGTGCCAAGTTCCCTCTTTCTATCCTTTATGCGTTATAACGAATATGTAAGCGATGGAATGACGTTGGGGGGTTTGGGTAAAAACTTAAATACATGAAAATATAAGATTGGGAATTTACCTATTAAGTTAGGTCTACCCCTTGGGAATTTACCTATTAAGTTAGGTCTACCCAAGTATTTATTAAACTTGTAATGATGTTTTGAAAATAAAGTGGACATGACACTTAGAAAACATAAGTGTGGCCAACTCGAGGTTGGGTTGAGTTTGTAGCATAAATCTACCCGGAACCGACCGGCTTAACTAGTGGCTACAAGCAATAGGACCCAATGTGGGTAGTTGGTCATGTTGCACGTGAGACCCGAGGTTAGACTAAGTTGTGGTGTAAACCTATCCGGACCCGCCCGGCCTAACTAGTAACCACAACAAGGTCTAATGTGAGAGGTTGGGTGCATTGAATTAATTAATGCCTCATGATTAAGGTTAAGTCATGGCCCACTAATACTTAACCAATTTTGGGGAAATACAAGGGATTAAATGGGGTTAAGTGGTGAACTGTTGGTTACACTTAACTAATTTAATCCATGATTAGTGAGGGGTTAAACCACACTTAACCCTCTTAGAAAACCCTAGCAACGTGGTCTGTTCCAGCAGTAATCCCAGTTGGGTATCATTCACAACCCTAGAGGACTAGGCTAGGGCGGGGGCACGATTACTGGACGGATGTAAGCGACCAAAGCGACGGATGAGTGGTACAGCGGTGCGGGTCCAGGCGGGCTACGGACGTGCACGTAGTCCGGTGTTGGACAAACTCGAGGCACGGGTACCAGTAGGTTTAGACTGTGCATTATTGCTTAAGTGTCTGGGGTTGGCACCCGAGGGCTTGATACACCCGAAGGTGGACCCGGCACAGTCTGACTACAACCATATGTGGGCCGTATGGGCACCAACACTTAACGTGTTAGGTTTATAGGGAGCCGATCGACTAGACCGTTGGGCTGGACCTTGTATTAAGGTCACTTCGTGTTATTGGGCCAAAGTTTTGGGCTAAGGGATCAATACCTGTTATGTTAGTTTGCTAGTACACTATGGTGCAAAGCTTAATCTTCTTTATGTGATGACACCTTTATCTATTGCCAGTATGTTCATCTCAGTTCCCATCATGATGTTAGCTTTATTAGTTTATAGACTGATCGTAGTAGGGCTTACCAGTCTTTTTGACTGACCTGTTTTCTTTCGCTTCTTTTCTTCCGTTCCCCCCCCCCCAGGTTCTCAGGGAGGGAATAGTGGTGCTTAGCTTGGATCGCTTGCTTGTTTGCTGGATAGCTCATGTATGACTGGACATTGAGCTCGCTATGGTTTATCATCTTTATTTTGGGGATAGCACTATGTATTTCAGTATTTCTGTTTATGATGTACTAGACATGTTTATTTTGGCAGTTGACTTTATGATGTCTAAAACTTGTTTTGAGATGGTTTGAGATATTCCGCTGTTTTATTCTCACTTACTCTGATTTACATATATATTTATGTTCATGTTCTGCCTTGATATATCATTATGCATGCTTACCCAGTTCTAACGCCCCCCAGAAGCTAGTGCCCCCGAAAGAGTGACCCTAGCGGAGGTGGGGTGTTACAAATTTGGTATCAGAGCATATGGTTTACAAGAAAGAACAAAAAGTTTTTAAAAAGACTTTTGAAAAAACTATTTTCAAAACAAGTATAAAGTATTTTCCAAAGAAAAGTCTAGTATTTTAAAAGGCTATTCCCCAAAAAGCCATTAGCGTTATCCTTCGTTCCCTTGACCTAATCTTATCTTATCTTTCGTTTCAGTATGGCTGAGAATCTTGCCATCCCGGATGGAGTAAACGTACCACTCTGGTATAGGAGACTTCTAGAAGCTAGGGCGGTAGCTGGTCCCGCAAACCCTACTCCCACTCCTCATCCTATAGTTGAGAATCCCCACCCTAATGTCCCTCCTCCGGTGGTTCCTGTCCCTCCTCCTCCAGTTGCTGAGGCTCCTCTTCCTCCTCCTCCCCCTCAGCATCCTCAGGTTGAGTTCACGAAGGTTTGTAAAGACTTCAAGGCGATGGGAGGCAAGAATTTCCTAGGCACGGAATCTTTTGTTGAAGCTAGGAATTGGCTGAAAGACACTGAGGACTTATTTGCTATCTTTGGGATTGATGACGAGAGGAAGATCTTATTGACAGTGTGGCTTTTGAAGGACGAAGCAGCCTATTGGTGGGAGGTCACCAATGGGACAAGGCCCGTCGAGACTTGGGCCGATTTGAGGACTAGATTTGTGGCCAAGTTCCTATCGGCTGCTGAGGCGAATTTACAGATGGAGAAGTTCATTGCATTAAAGCAAGGTGATATGTCGGTCAAGGAGTATGTGAACAGGTTTAATCAGCTGGCCCGTTTTGGTTTAGATATGGTGAACACTCCTGAGAAGAAGGCTCTTCGATTCGCTAGAGGGTTGAATGAGCCGCTGCAGGGCTTGGCGATGTCACATATTCCGCATGGAGCTACTTTCGAGAGTTTGGTCGATATGGCTCTACTTCAGGGTGATGGAAAGAAAGAGGTCAAGTCGGGAGATACTCAAGCAAAGAATACTGATTCTCAGGGTAAAGGCAATCAAGGTGGTCAAAGCAGTCAGGGGAATCAGAGCAAGAACAAGAAGGGGAACAACAACAAAGGCAAAGGAAAATGCAATTACTGTGGTGCGCCTGGACACTTTGCTAAGGATTGTAGGAAGAAGAAAAGGAAGCTTAGTGGTGGATGTTTTTCCTGTGGTGAGACTGGGCACTTCAGCAAGGAATGCCCGAAGAAGAAAGGACAGGCTGGACCTTCAGGAGGGCAAGTTCATGCTCTCAATACCGCTCCAGTTCCCGATCGAGGTAGTGTTTCTGTTGAGAACCTTGTTTATATTTCCGATCTTCCAGTTCGTACCTTGTTTGATTCTGGTGCATCACATAGCTTTATTTCATCTAATCTTGTCGATAGTTTGCACCTTAGTACTAGCTTAGTGGATGATCCCGTTTGTGTTTCGAATCCCATTGGGGGTTCTGCTCATCTATCTATGATATGTGAGGATTTAAGGATCTCTATACTCAGTGTAGAGTTCTTGTGTAGTGCGTATGTTCTTGGTTTCAGCGGATACGGATTGATATTGGGCATGGATTGGCTGTCCAGATATGGAGCCATCCTTGATTGTGAGCATAGGGTTGTGAGGCTTGTGACTCGCCTTGGCAACACCTTAGAGATTTCATGCAATCCGAAGGATCCCGTCATGTTGTGCTATCTTGAATCTCTCGACTCGTCAGAGGAAACCCTTCAGTCTGTAAGGGTGGTCCGAGATTATCCAGATGTTTTTGAAGAAGTTAAGGGGTTGCCCCCTAAACGAGAGATTGATTTTCGCATTTATCTGGTGGATAATGCTAAGCCTGTTTCTTTGCCCGTTCGGCACATGGCTCCGCGTGAGAGACGGGAGCTCAGCAAGCAAGTAAAGGAGTTGCTTGAGAAGAACTTCATCAGACGAAGTATATCCGAATGGGGAGCGCCTGTGGTGTTTGCTACTAAGGCAGATGGTTCTCTTCGACTTTGTGTGGACTATCGAGAGTTGAATAAGCTGACTAAGAAGAACAGACACCCGTTACCAAGGATCGACGATCTCTTTGACCAGCTTGTCGGTGCTTCTGTTTTCTCTCAGCTTGATCTTGCTACTGGATTTCATCAGCTCAGAGTGGCTGAAGATAGTATAGACAAGACTGCATTCAGAACTCCAGATGGATTCTTTGAATGGCTTGTTATGCCGTTCGGTTTGACGAATGCACCCGCGTATTTCGTAGACTTGATGAGTAGGGTGTTTCGGGAGTTCTTGAATAAGTTTGTCGTGGTCTTCGTAGATGATATTCTGATCTTCTCCAAGGACGAAGAAGAGCACGCGAGGCATCTTGTAGAGGTGATGGATACGCTTAGAGCGCATCAGTTGAAGGCCAGTTCTCCAAGTGTCACTTTTGGAGAAGGGAAGTTAGATTCCTTGGGCATATAGTGTCTAAGCAGGGCTTAGCGGTGGATCCCGCTAAGGTGGTTGCAGTTCAGGATTGGAAGACTCCAAGGAATGCAACCGAGGTGAGAAGTTTTCTAGGTCTTGCGGGCTTTTACCGGAAGTTCATCAAGGACTTCGCGAAGATATCCGCTCCTCTTACTAAGTTGACAAAGAAGAACTTAGTTTTTGCTTGGGATATGGATTGTGAGCTTGCTTTTCAGAGACTCAAGAGAGCCCTTACCTCAGCACCAGTTCTAGCTTTACCCGATGGTGGTAAGATGTTTACCGTGTACACTGATGCTTGTGGCACGGGATTGGGCGCCGTTCTGATGCAAGAAGGCAGAGCTATATGTTTTGGTGGTAGGCAACTTAAGGTGCATGAGAAAAATTATCCCACTCATGATCTAGAGCTGGCAGCGATAGTATATGCGCTCAAGGCTTGGCGTCATTATCTTCTGGGAGAGAGATTTGAGCTATATACTGATCATAAGTCTTTGAAGTATCTCTTTTCGCAGAAGGATCTGAACTTGAGGCAGCAAAGGTGGATGGAATTCTTGGCGTCCTATCATTTTGATATTGCCTATACCCCTGGCAAGGGGAATGTTGTAGC
Organism: Allium sativum; assembly: GCA_030737875.1. Classification (NCBI taxonomy): domain Eukaryota; kingdom Viridiplantae; phylum Streptophyta; class Magnoliopsida; order Asparagales; family Amaryllidaceae; genus Allium; species Allium sativum. The sequence continues at coordinate 338,393,925 of CM060910.1, forward strand.
AGATACGTTGAGTAGAAAAAGGTTGACACTAAGTCCTCTATTTGTTGAGATGAAGAATTTAGAGTTCTTGGCAACCTTTGATTTCTCTTTGGCGGTTGAGTCGATGACCGGTTCTTTAGCATCTCTTGAGCTCAGGCCTACCCTTCTGGATCAAGTTGGGGCTTCACAGAAGGAAGACCCGCAGATAGTTGAGATTGTGGATAAGCTAATTCGAGGGGAGACATCTAGTCACCTTGCTCGATATTCTATAGATGATAAGGGTTGGCTGAGGAGAGACGGAAGGCTTTGTGTTCCTATTGTAGAAGACTTGGTGAAGAAAGTTCTTGAGGAAGCACATCGTTCCAAGTTGACTATACATCCGGGAGGAGATAAGATGTATAAGGATATGAAGCGCATTTTCTTTTGGCCTGGGATGAAGAAGGATGTGGCGGAGTTTGTCTCTAGATGTATCATTTTCCAGCAAGTTAAGGCCGAGTCAAAGAAGCCCGGTGGGCTATTGCATCCTCTGGATGTTCCACTTTGGAAGTGGGAGAGTATCTCCATGGATTTTATTGATGGGCTTCCAAGGTCAAGAAAAGGGAATACGAGCATTTGGGTTATTGTGGATAGACTTACGAAGAGTGCTCATTTTATTCCGGTGAAGAGCAAGAGGACAGCATCTTGGCTAGCGTCTGTATACCTTCGTGAGATTGTAAGACTTCATGGAGTCCCTTCTAGTATTGTCAGTGATCGCGACCCAATCTTTACAAGTCAGTTCTGGAATAGCTTGCAAGAGGCTATGGGCACGAGGTTGAATCTGAGTACGGCTTATCACCCACAAACGGACGGTCAGACAGAAAGGGTGAATAGAGTACTTGAGGACTTGTTGAGGCTTTGCATTCTGGATTTTGGTGGTACTTGGGAAGACCATCTTCCTCTTGTGGAATTTGCTTATAACAACAGTTATCAGGCGAGCATTGGGATGGCACCATTTGAGGCTTTATATGGGAGACCGTGCAAGTCACCTACATGTTGGTGGGAGACTACAGATAAGCTTATACTTGGGCCTGATATGATCAGAGATACATCCGAGAAGGTCGAGTTGATTAGAAGACGGATGAAGGCGGCCCAAGACCGACAGAAATCCTATGCTGATAAGCGAAGATCTGATTTGGAGTTTGATGTAGGGGATATGGTTTTCGTGAAGGTTTCTCCTTTGCGGAATGTAGTCCGATTTGGAGCCGTTGGGAAGTTAGCCCCGAGATTTGTTGGACCATTCCCCATTGTTGAGAGGATCGGGCAGATGGCTTATAGAGTGAAGTTGCCCGAGAAGCTTGCCGGAGTCCACAATGTTTTTCATGTCTCGCATCTCCGGAAGTGTCTGCATAAATCAGCGGAGATTGTGGAGCCAAGTGTTTTGGAAGATGTGGAAGTGGAGAAAGAAGCTACCTTGAGGAGAGCTCCGATTCGTATCTTGGGGACGGAGACCAAGAAGCTAAGGAATCGAGAGGTCAAGTTGGTGAAGGTTCAATGGGGTGAAGCCGAAGAAGACGCAACTTGGGAAACCGAGGAGAAGATGCGTGGGCTTTATCCATTCCTTTTTGAGGGTACACTCTCAATCTCTTTCCTTTATTAGCATATCTTTCTCTTTGCTATCCATGTTTATCTAGTTATCGTGCTAATCTTGTCATGAGAACCTTAGGTAGAAACCCTTTGGATGAAACATGTGTTTGAAACATGTTATGCTTGGTGGTTGCAAGTGGTTGCAAGTGTTTGCAAGTGGTTGCTCGTGGATGCATTATACACGATTAGGCACTAGATCGGCTCGCACACTCCTCATATTGCATATGCATAAGTGTTTATGCTTATTCATGGATGAAAATTGTGTGTTATCACATGGATGTTGCATATGGGTGTATGTTATATGCACACATATAGATGATATACATTATGTTAGGAATTGCATACATATGGATTCATTTCACTAACATAATTTGCATTGATGATATTTGCATTAGATAGGTACATATACACACACCTCTGCATATGTTCATCCGGCATTTAGAATCTTGTAAGGACAATGATTGCTCGTGGATGATGTTTTGAGTAGATGGATGACTGGATGGTAGGATACGTTCTTCCTAACTTGAAGATTTCGGGGACGAAATCCTTTAAGGAGGGAGAATGTAACAACCCGTATTTTCAATAACCTGTTATAACATAAATCGAGGCAGAATTTAATTCTAAAATCTGAATCAAGGGAAACGGGCTATGCCATTGCGTTCGTCTCGGAAAAATACGCGAAATAGAGTCCGAGTTTTCGAAAATCGGAGTCCGTATGACCCAGTTAAGGCCCATTGAAGTTTTCAGAAAATTCCTAAGTAAAAACAGATTTAAATTAAAAACAAGGGTTAGGGCAAACTGGCGCAGGCGGGAAAATTCCCGCCAGGACCCGCATGTCGACAGGCCTGTCGACAGGGTCCCCAGGGTGTCGACAGCCCTGTCGACAGCCCTGTCGACAGGGGGTGGCCGGGCTGTTTGGCCTGGTGCACCATTTCTGGTTTGGGCTTGGTTGTGTGGCTTGGTTCTAGAGAGTTCCGAGATCTGATGGACCTAATTCAACCTAGGGTTAATCCTAAGGCTAATATCACTCTAATCTTCTATAAATAAGACCCTAACCTACCCTAAATCACTCATTATTCATACTAGCAACCAAACTATGTCAAATTGAATTCTTAAATGGCCTCCACCTAAAAACCCTAGCCTCCAACCCCTTCATAAATCATTCCTATGAAGATTTTGATGTTCATACAAGCATTTCTAAGTTGTATGAATGATCATTAGCTTGCATACATCATCAAGTTGCAAGCTTTAATTGCTAAGCTAGAGTTTTTGGGATTTTTGTTAATTGGAGCTTTGTTTTGGGCTTTTATATGCTTGCATAAAGGGCTTCTCAATCTTTATTAGTAGATTTGTGTCTTCATAATATTTGTAAGCCCTCTTACCTTCATTTTAGAAACTCTAAAGTTAATATGTGATGAAAGTTGGGATTTATGCATGTTTAATAAGTTATGCATGCTTATGCGAGTTCACTATGCTATGTTGTGCATGTTTAATAAGTTATGCATGCTTATGCGAGTTCACTATGCTATGTTGTGCATGTTTAATAAGTTATGCATGCTTATGCGAGTTCACTATACTATGTTGTGCATGTTTAATAAGTTATGCATGCTTATGCGAGTTCACTATGCTATGTTGTGCATGTTTAATAAGTTATGCATGCTTATGCGAGTTCACTATGCTATGTTGTGCATGTTTAATAAGTTATGCATGCTTATGCGAGTTCACTATGCTATGTTGTGCATGTTTAATAAGTTATGCATGTTTATACAAGTTCACTATGCCATGATTTGCAAGTTTAACAAGTTATGCATGTTTATGCAAGTTCACTATGCTAAGTTATGCAAGTCCAACATGTTATGCATGTTTATTATGATATGTAAGATTCCTCATGTATGTTGTGCCAAGTTCCCTCTTTCTATCCTTTATGCGTTATAATGAATATGTAAGCGATGGAATGACGTTGGGGGGTTTGGGTAAAAACTTAAATACATGAAAATATAAGATTGGGAATTTACCTATTAAGTTAGGTCTACCCCTTGGGAATTTACCTATTAAGTTAGGTCTACCCAAGTATTTGTTAAACTTGTAATGATGTTTTGAAAATAAAGTGGACATGACACTTAGAAAACATAAGTGTGGCCAACTCGAGGTTGGGTTGAGTTTGTAGCATAAATCTACCCGGAACCGACCGGCTTAACTAGTGGCTACAAGCAATAGGACCCAATGTGGGTAGTTGGTCATGTTGCACGTGAGACCCGAGGTTAGACTAAGTTGTGGTGTAAACCTACCCGGACCCGCCCGGCCTAACTAGTAACCACAACAAGGTCTAATGTGAGAGGTTGGGTGCATTGAATTAATTAATGCCTCATGATTAAGGTTAAGTCATGGCCCACTAATACTTAACCAATTTTGGGGAAATACAAGGGATTAAATGGGGTTAAGTGGTGAACTGTTGGTTACACTTAACTAATTTAATCCATGATTAGTGAGGGGTTAAACCACACTTAACCCTCTTAGAAAACCCTAGCAACGTGGTCTGTTCCAGCAGTAATCCCAGTTGGGTATCATTCACAACCCTAGAGGACTAGGCTAGGGCGGGGGCACGATTACTGGACGGATGTAAGCGACCAAAGCGACAGATGAGTGGTACAGCGGTGCGGGTCCAGGCGGGCTACGGACGTGCACGTAGTCCGGTGTTAGACAAACTCGAGGCACGGGTACCAGTAGGTTTAGACTGTGCATTATTGCTTAAGTGTCTGGGGTTGGCACCCGAGGGCTTGATACACCCGAAGGTGGACCCGGCACAGTCTGACTACAACCATATGTGGGCCGTATGGGCACCAACACTTAACGTGTTAGGTTTATAGGGAGCCGATCGACTAGACCGTTGGGCTGGACCTTGTATTAAGGTCACTTCGTGTTATTGGGCCAAAGTTTTGGGCTAAGGGATCAATACCTGTTATGTTAGTTTGCTAGTACACTATGGTGCAAAGCTTAATCTTCTTTATGTGATGACACCTTTATCTATTGCCAGTATGTTCATCTCAGTTCCCATCATGATGTTAGCTTTATTAGTTTATAGACTGATCGTAGTAGGGTTTACCAGTCTTTTTGACTGACCTGTTTTCTTTCGCTTCTTTTCTTCCGTTTCCCCCCCCCCCCCCAGGTTCTCAGGGAGGGAATAGTGGTGCTTAGCTTGGATCGCTTGCTTGTTTGCTGGATAGCTCATGTATGACTGGACATTGAGCTCGCTATGGTTTATCATCTTTATTTTGGGGATAGCACTATGTATTTCAGTTTTTCTGTTTATGATGTACTAGACATGTTTATTTTGGCAGTTGACTTTATGATGTACTAAAACTTGTTTTGAGATGGTTTGAGATATTCCGCTGTTTTATTCTCACTTACTCTGATTTACATATATATTTATGTTCCTGTTCTGCCTTGATATATCATTATGCATGGTTACCCAGTTCTAACCCCCCCCCCCAGAAGCTAGTGCCCCCGAAAGAGTGACCCTAGCGGAGGTGGGGTGTTACAGCAAGTGTATAGATCCTGTTGAGGGGACTTGTGGCATAGTCCTAAGATGCATGGCCCATAGCTGTAGCTGTGTAGGATACAGTTTGAGTTGAAAACTGAAGATCTTGGTTGAAAAATAAACTAAAGAAGAAGACTAGCCTAACTAACAAAGAAAACAACTGAATCAATCAAGAAACAAAGCAAGATGGGAAAAGAAAATGAAATTTTAAGAAAAAGATGAATAAATATGAAATTACTCCAAGATAAGTTAAAATAAAGGAAGCGTTCTAATGTGGTTGTACTTGGACAGGAAAATAGGAAATCTTTATAGAATAGTTATGTAAAAATCCAAGTGCAATTAGAAAAGAAAAACGGAGGATGTGGATATTTCCGTTTTCATAACATAAGAAATCGAATTTGGAAAATTAGATTTTTCTAAATTTCGAATTTAATGATGGTTGGTAGGGTTTTGGATGCGACAATTGGATGAACTATGCTCTTATTTTGTAAGAGTATGGGAAAATTTGGGTGAAAAATGTTTTGATTTTTCAAAAATATTGCATTCATATAGAACTGCAAATATATTTAGGATGTGAGCATCATGATTTGAAAGAGTTTTTAAAATTTGCATACATATAGGTGGATCCAAATTAGGCATACATGCTTTGCTATGATGTAATTCACTTTGCACATGTGCACAATGCTGCAACAATTGGATGAACCCTTATTGGATGTTGCAAGGGATTATCTATTTTACTCTTATCGAATTTCGGGGACTAAATTCTTTAAGGGTGGGAGAATGTAATACCCCGTATTTTTAATGTAATTAAAAATGTATATATATCCATAGATAGGATTAATATGGTGATGTATACTGAAAATTAATTAATATATGAAAGAAAGAAAGAATTGGTTGCATGCGATGTAAATATGTTGCATGCACAGATTTGCAAACATAATGCATTAACATTAAAAGAAAAATAAAAGAAAAAGATTCATGCATTGGTTTAATTTAAGTATTGAAACTAACATGAAAAAGAGAAGTAAGGAGAGAACAATAATTATCATTGTTCTAAGACTTATTAACAAAAGACTTTGTAGCTCAGTTGGTTAAGGCATTGGATTTGTAACATGGACGCCGGGGGTTCAAACCCCGGCGGTAGCATAATTTTTATCTCTGTTTTAAAGAGGGCCAACTGAACATGCAAATATATGTACATATACAAATTCAAAATTTGAAAGGATAGGAACGTATATATAAGGAAATAAAGAAAATATATGTATATACATGAGAATATATATATATATATATATATATATATATGCAGAAATATATGTATACGAAAGATAAAATTTAAGATAAGGCTATAGTAAATGAAATATGGCAAGAATTAAATAACGGTGTAACATAGTTTGAATTTTGAAAATAAAATAAGAGTTGTGCGTATATGTATATACGCGTAAAATGGTCGTTAAAGGAATTGTATACATATAAGAATATTTCATGTGAATAAAACAGTTAAATAAATTCCAGAAATTCAAAAGTTTGAAAATCAAATTTCTACGCCAAAACAATTCAAACATTCGAAATTCAAATTTCAGCGCCAAAACAGCTTGTGGGACCCAATGCTGACTTAGCACTGCATGTACGATAAGATTTGGCTAGATTCATCTGCGAACCTGGACTATTTTCTTAACTAGGTTCAATGCTGACTCAGCGCTGCGTGTACGATAAGGTCTTGAGCAGCTATATAAACACCCCTAGGCCTATTGTAATCTTCACTAAAGTTCATGGCAACGCCATGGCTCTACTCTAACTCGTATTCTTCTTCTTCCTCACTAAATCTCTGATCTATTCTTCTCTCCTCTCTCCTCACAAAACTATTCTTAAATTTAAAAAGAATTAGATTGAGGAATTCTATTACTACGAACAAAATAAAGGGGAGATTCAAGTATTACGCAACAACATAAAAGAAATCCAGATCTGAAATTCAAGCTATGTAACACAAAAAGGAGGAAAATCAATCCAAGATCTACGGATTAAAGCACAAAAATCATTGTGAGTGGAATTATGATAAAATTTTGTATAATAGTATTACTATCGTTCATCATTTCCCCAGTTATAAATTCAATGCAAAAATTTATGTTAAAATAATTGTTCCTTTATTCTCTTGCCCCTTTTTATTTTTGAGATCTAGGTTATCTCGAACCTAGATGAAATCTTATTATGTATACGCACGGTTGAAATATGAAAATATTGGGGCATAACTTATTTTATGCGAACGAAGAACATAATTCGTAATTTTGGGGTTTGTGGCATAACAATTGTTATCTCATATATTGGGCATAATCTATTTTATACAGTCGAGGAATGTAATCTATAATGTTGGATTTAAGTAAGTTTGACACAATTGTCATTGGATATGGATTATATGAAATTAGGCATAATTGGACATTGGAAATTTACATGTTTGGGCATAACATGGATTGGAAGGATTTGTGTATGATTTGGAATATGGACATAATTATATTGCAATATTAAATTTATGCAAATTGGGAATAATTCTAATTGACTATGGTGTTGGTATTATTTAATATGAATAAATTGGTATGAACGTCATGTAATTTGATAACATTGATTTTATCAAAGTGAGTATTATTGGATATTTTGGATAATTGGAATATATATATATATATATATATATATATATGAAATTGGCATATTTAGGTAGGAATTACATGGAATTGATGAAATTTCCTATAACTGGAAATTTGTAATTAAGGCTAATTAATATGTAATTAGTGACAAGTTGGAATAGGAAAAATTGTAAACATGACTATATGTTGAATTGGAAGCACATAACATGAAAATTGGGGTTCGGATGAAATACGATTTTAATGAACCTTTGACACGAGGTTAGGCGCAATTGTGGTGTAAGACTGCCCGGAACTGCCCGGCAAATCCAGCTGCCACAATTGGACGTCTAATGTGAGAGGTCAAAGGCATGAATTGTAGGCATAACGGTTGGTGACACGAGGTTAGACCCGCTTTGTGGTGTAAGACTGCCCGGAACCGCCCGGCGAATCCAGCAGCCACAAAGTGTTCGTTCTAATGTGGGAGGTCATGCACCGTTCGTCATAATGAATGAATTAAGGAATACCAACCATAATAAGACATGTGGGTGACATGGGTATGGTTAGAGGGTTAAGTGGGTGACATGTAAATATGGACTTAACCATAGTAAGACAAGACATGTAAAACATGTAAATGTGGACTTAACTATAGTAAGATACGTAAAGTAAAACATGAATAAGGTGGACTTAACCGTAGTACAGCATGTGTAAGACATGGATACAATAATAAAATAGGTTAAGTGGGACATGGGCAACATTTAAGAAATACATACATAATGCTTAACCAAAGGGGACCCGTTATGGCATTACAAATTAATTGAATTGGGTAAATTTTAAGTAGCGGGTTAAGTAAAAGGAAGGGTTAAGTCAAACCTAAAATTAACGACACAGTAATGGGGGAATGATAACTACCTATTATAAACTTGAATTAAATATGTAAAACTTGTCCTAGGGACAAGGGAAGATTATGACTTAAGATATAATACAACACTTGAAGGGTGGGACGACTTATACTATGAAATAAGTTAATCTAAGTTGAAAATGTGGGAAAACACCCGTACGCTATCGTTTGATAAAGAAAACTTAAGTCATGTTTGAATTCGTTGAAAAACCTTAGTTAAAAAGGAACTAAGTAACGAACCTTAGTTGAAAAGAGAACTAAGTAACGGAAACTAAGTATCAAACCTTGGTTAAGAGAACCAAGTAATAAACCTTAGTTAAGATAACTAAGTAACGAGAAAGAGAACTAAGTAGTAAACCTTAGTTAAGAGGGCTAAGTAGTAAACCTTAGTTAAGAAAACGAACGATTCAGGAAACTAAGCGGTAAACCTTAGTTAAGAGAACTAAGTACTAAACCTTAGTCAAGAAACTCAAGTAGAACACGAGAAGGAGCGAACGTCCGTCTAATCATGAAAAAGGCTCCAACGTCTTGGGTTACGAAGCACGCAGCTTCAAGGGGACGTGAGGGTACTCTTGGTATCCCTCTGTGAGAATGCAGATGATCCGCCTGGGCTCACAGAGGTTAAGGTCTGCGTTTGAAGAACCAAGAGTATGCCTTGGTTGCAATATAGGGCAACCTAAAGACTAGGATGGACCAGCGTGATTCGGCGAGACAAGTGGCCCTGTGATAGCGACTCGTCGTCTACCTACCATCTTGAGTCAGTCGAGATACGTAAAACGGAAAGGCGGAGAACTCCAAAAGACCATATACTTGCTATCTAGTTATGGGTGAGGTTGGCGAATAGGTTTGTGGGGCATAGGGGGGCCTGCGTATAGTTCTCATTTTTCAAGGTGTGCCTTTCATTAGTTGAGGGAGTGTAACGACCCAGAAAATCTGAACCAATTTAAAATTTTTAAATTGGCTAAAATAATGGATTTTAAATATTTAAAATAAATATTTTAAATAATGGCAATGAAAGGTGAGTTTGAATCGACAATTGAAAACGAATATAATTAATTATAATTATAAACAAGGCCTGAAATGGCGCTGCAGTTTCAAAAATTGAATTCAAACTTTGTCGGACTGTACCGGGTGCAAAACAAAACGGATTTTAGTGAAACCAAAAATATTTAAATCTGTTAGTGAATACCTTTCTAACGAATCTGAAAAATCGAATTTTCATAGCGGAAAGCAAAAGTTATGGCCGAATGAATTTTCAGAAAGGTCGCTATGGAATTTATATAGCCCGCGAAATTGGCCATTTTGCATACAACCTCGGAATTCGACGAAACTGCTTTTATTGGGTCCGGGATGTGAAGTTATTGCTAGGTTTCAAATTTCATAATTTTTGAAGCTAGTATGTGAGCGTGGCAAAGGAAAACGTGTTTTGGCCAATTACAGTTAAATTGGATCGACCAGAATTGGGCCTTTTTGCAAACGGTCTCAGAATTCGACAAAAATAGTTTTGTTGGGACCGTATCGCCAAAACATAGCTAGATTTATTTTTCTGGAATTTTTCGAATCAGTTTGTGGCCCTGGCAAATTGAAATGTACGTTCAAATCAAATATTGAATGTTTTATATTTTAATTTAAAGGAAAATTACTGAAACATTCGAATGGGCCTTCGAAACATATCCCATTGTGTTCAGAATGGGGGTAAAACACTAGGGACGACAGTCGTTGGGTTTGAATTGGGGGTCGTGGGCGAAAGGGGTATTTTGGAGATTTTAAATTATAAAATAAAATATAAAAAATCGAAACCCCCCCCCCCCCCCCCGTAACAGCTGCGATCGACGACGGAAGGCATCCGATTCTTCCCGGTCAGATTTCTCTCTCGTTTCTCAACGAAATTGAGTGAGGTTGGATCCATATCGAAGCTCTCGATCTCCTCTTCGAATCCATACCCATTTCGTGATTTATCGTGGCCTGTAGAAGGAGAATCACCTCCTCAAAGTCGTCGGCTTTGAGCCGCCGCCCCGACCGCCAGGCGCCACCGAACCCGACCGGACCACCACGCGCAGGTGCGCGCTTCCTCCCTCCTCCACGCTGCACCACCCGATCCTCCTATCGTCCACCGGTTTGTGCGAAAGGTGGATCCCTAGTTTCGAACTGTTTTCTGAGGTAACGAGCTTGTTTATTTTCAACTGATTTTCACACTTTAAAGTGTTGCAAACTTCGAAAAATCATATCTTTTTCGTTCGTTAACGAAATTCGATGAAACAGGAAACATCGTGACCGTGTGGACGCCTTCTACATTTTAGAAGAGACCGCATATTTTTCTGAGCCTTCTGCTATTTTTGGTGGAGTTGAACCCAATGTGAGATTTCTAATTTATAAACGATATGGAAAACGACGATGTATAAATTATATAGTCGATGTATGAGTTATATAAGCGTTGTACACCTCTTGTATAAGCGTTGTATAAGTTGTATGTTCGATGTATAAGCTATATATGCGTTGTAAAAATTATATATGTGTTGAAATAAAAGTGAATTGTTATATATAAATATATATATATATACGCCCCTCGTCCACAAACCATGGACGATATTTATTGATTGTGATTGGTGTGAAAATTGATTGATAGAGAATGGTTGTTTGGGATTGTTTGTGGTTGATATTGATTGATTGTGGTTGAAAAATACCCGTTTGTGGTTGAGAAATATTTGGTTGAAACCACATAGGATTAGTTTGTGGAAATGAAATAAATATATACATGCCGCCTGCGTGCGAACTAGATGCATGATCCCCATTGTCAAAAATCGCGAGGTTTTAAGGTAGAGCGAGGAGCCGTACTAGGGACGGTCCCGGTTTTAACTATCCTGCCGTTATGCTGCCGAAATTTTGAATAATATTCATGTGTTTGAATTATTTTCATTTGCTGAAACTATATTTATTCGTTGAATCGAAAACCTTCATGTGTTGAATCGATATTCATTCGCTGATTAGAAATTCATGTGTTGAGTGGTATTCGGGTTTCAAATATAAAAATCACATTTTTATCTATATATAGAAACTATAGAAAACCTTCATGTGTTGAATTGATATTCATTCGTTGATTAGAAATTCATGTGTTGAAAGGTATTCGTGTTTCAAATATAAAAATCACATTTTTATCTATATATAGAAACTATAGAAAACCTTCATGTGTTGAATCGATATTCATTCGTTGAATTGAAATTCATGTGTTGGATGGTATTCATATTTTGAAATAAATTGTTTTAGAATAAAAATCACCTTTTTATCCTCTATATGAACTATGTAAAATGACCTTGTTTTCAAATAAATTGTTTTACAATGAAAATCACCTTTTTATCATCTATATAAACTATATGAAATAATAGTGTTTTGAAAGGAATTGTTTTACAATAAAAATCACATTTTTATTATATTCACGAATTGTTGAAATGTGAAGTGTTAAAAATAGCCACTCGTTCAAATAAATATATATGAGTTGAAATATTCATTAATTAGCTAATGATATGATTTTTGCCTATACATGCAACATTAGAATGAATGGTGTTTTTAAACCAAATGGAATCAAATATGAAGTTTAATAGAAAATGATAAGTGATAAGAACTATATATATGTACATACATATTTATTGAACAGGTTATAGCAAAGGGGCTAGAGAAGAGGAATAAAATTTTGTGCCCGACAAATAGGTACACATTTACTGTTTTGTTTGGGTGATGATTTTATGAGCCTGTTGGCTAGCCGCTTGGCTTTTTCTTTTCCTTTTCGACTTGAGACGCCCGTGTGGCTATTTGGGAATTTTCCCAGCCCCTCCCGTACAAAGGAGGTTATGGCGAAATTTTCCAAAATTTAAAGGCGTTAGTGAAATATTTGAAGTGAAAACGATATTGAAAATTTTGAATGAACTATATTTATATAAATATATAAATATAAATAAAATTAAAACGAAACGTAGCCGTGCAGTTCGTGTTTTGAAACCGTGATTTCAAACAACTAGTGCGGGAAATCCGACCATTGGATTTTCGCGAAACCGCAACCGTTGGGTTCGCTTTGGAAAAATCTTTCCAAAGGCACCAACTTTGTAAAAATCCAACGGTTGGATTGTCTGGAATGTTTAATTCAAATCTGAAGAAAAACAGCGCCAGAAATGATTATATATATATATATAATTATATTTAATCGAATAACGACGCTGCAATTCGTATTTCGAAATCGAAACTTCAAACGATTGTACCGGGAGATCCGACCGTCGGATTTTCCCAAAACTGGAACCGTTGGATTCGTTTTGAAAAGACCTTTCTAATGATGTAAATTTTGTGAAGATCCAGCGGTTAGATTTTCAGATATGTGTAAATCAAATCTGAAGAAAAACAGCGCCACGGCCGCGTTATGGCCCGAAGCGTCGTTTTGAATAAATTGGCTAGTTTAAAATAAATAAAAATAGCGATAAATCGTTATAAAATATCATAAACGATATGGAATGGAAATAAACTGAATTTTCTCGATTTATGTGGTATTTGATGGTTGGATGTGTTTGGTGTGAAAATTACATTAAAGAACAAAATTGGTGTTGTCGAATGATTTAACCATTGAAATAAATTGGTTTGAAATTCTAAATATACGTGCATTATTTGAAAGGGCCGAGTTAATTCTCATTTCGAATAATTGACCGACGACTGAAATTCGAAGATGCAGACGGTGGTCGAAGACCAGAGATCTTCACCTCGTTTGGATGGTAACCGAGGTCCTGATTGGGAGGCATCCCGAAATAAGGATAATGAGTGGTGATCGTCCAGACGTACGTGGTGATCGATGGGTATGCGAGTTATTTTGTGCCTCCGGTTTCGTTCAGACCCAGGACGGACTTGTAAATGGACTGTGTGTCTGACATTGGATTTTGTTCTGTGTTGATTGATCTCTATTAAATATACATCTGTTTGGCGGCGGAGAATTTATTCTTTTGCTTAACGCCCTTCTCTGAAACGCACGAGCTCAGAGGTTGTATATCGATGGACATCAGTCGCATGGCATGAATTGCCTGTGTGGCATGCTAAGATGTAGTGATCAGGGCTTCTGTTGAAAAGCAAAGCCTTGTGGTGATGATCAAAGCACCGCCGGTGTGGCGTAGCTTTGTGTATAACGTAAATTCGCGAGCCTCACACCCCGGTATGAACCAGAAACGGGAGAGGACATCAGGGAGGGCCTGCGTTTCTTTCTAGCTAGGGTGGTGTCAGTGACCTACCAGCCCTGACATTTATTTACTTTTCACCTATGTGGTTGTTGCTGTTGCGAGGCGCCTCGGTTTGATCGGACGATCCGGGTCCGATGGAGTCATTCGTTTGCTAATTTACACCCCAAAGGGTGGGGAAACGCAGTGTTCAGGAATTTTAATCCACATTGGTGGACCGGCCCTGACGATCCAAGGGCCCACCTGAGTTTGGGTCCTAAGGCTCGGTCTAGACAGTCTCGAATTCGGTAAGGACTATCTTTTGCCTTGGTTCATGACGGAAATCTAATTTCCAAATACGTGACTGTGCGGTTTTGATTGTATACCTATATATGGCGACATAGTGGTATGGGGGTATTAATGTCGTCTATGATTTATAGTTATGATTTGAAATTGTTTTCAAAACATATAAACACTAGCAATAATATCAAATGCCTTTGTTTTATTCGTATCAAGCATATTTTGGCCGTTATAAGGTAAAAACTCTATCCTCCGGTTTGCGTTGCATTGTGTGATGGGAACCGAGTCTTATAATGGCTTCATTTTTATAAAAAGCATTGCGATGTTTAAAAGAAAGATTTGTTTTAAAGCACTGGCAATCCAATGGAGTAAACCCGTTCCACGAAAGTGGCGTGGTCCTGTGATTAGCCATATCATATATGTGTTGAGTAGATTTCTCATACCAGTCCCATGACTGACTCGTAGTTTGTTTCACTTTCAAACTCGGGTGCCCCTTTTTCTACACGGGCAGCCTTGTATTCAGGTTTAGCTGGTTCTTTCTGGATAGCTGGAGCTGAAGATGGATTCTATCATTTATCTCTTTTTATGCTGTTCAGCTCCTATTGTACATATTATGTTTGTTTTCCGCTGTAGACATTTATGTATAGCTGAACTGTATTTTTACTAAGTATGATCCTGTATACTGTGTAACTCTGATGATTACTTTTATCCAGTATATTCTATTGTTCATTATCTGGTGTATTTATTTAATTCTGTTCTGCTATTATCTGTTTCTGTGTTATATTCCACGGATTACCCTTGCCACCGTCAGTACGGGGTTTGGGGTCGTCTCAGGGATGGGTCAAGTGGGACCATAGCCACTGGAAAAACAGACCTTAGCATCTGCATCGGTCGATAACTTAAAGCTCCCGACTAAGTTTCATGTTTCTTGAATAGCCCTGCCACGGGACTCGGGCCGCACATATAGAGGACATGTGCAACTAGATTTCTAGCACGTTTACGATACGATTGGGACGTCAAGTCTAGGAACACTTATCACTCTGGGTAGTGTGTTCTAGACTAAGGGGCATCGTTCGATAGGTAGCATAATCCCTAGTTGGACCTAGGTCGCGTAAACCCTAAATCCGAGAAGCGTTCAATAGGTAGCATAAACCTCAATGACCCTGGGTAGCGTAATCCCTGGTTGAATCTAAGAAGTGCTCGATATTATACCTTAGATTAGATATAGATGATACACAGAATCTAGCAAGATCGAGAGCGGCAGTCCAAACGATTTCAAGAATGGTGGCACTACACTAAAGTAGTATATATTTACATGATGAAGTCGTACGACATACGGCAAGGGGCTGTATATATACATGGAAAAGGATTAGACGAGTTGGGGGTATCTACATATACATTGTATTAGGTTAACCTACTAGTGAGACATGAGTATAGCCTAGAGAGCTAATATCGCGAATAACCTAATAAGCAAGAAAATATAACTGAACGGTATATGTAGTATTACACAGAAGTTTATTATAAGTCCACTCACACAGAACTTATGTTCTGACCCTCTCTTCATTACATACTTCCAGGTTAGGTTCAAAGCAGAGATGGTATAACTATGGATACTGGTTAGACAGTATGATATATAAGGTAAAGCTATTTTTTAATATATTATATTTTAATTCCTTCCGCTGTGAGATGCTTTACGAGTTCTGACATATTTCTTTTTCTCTGTCTTTTTATGCAGGATACCAGAGCACCCAACTCGGGTCTCGATGGATCGAATTTGAAAAATTCGGTCTGTCGAAATTCAGGTTGTTACATAGCGCTTCACGAAACTTAATGCATTCCCTTAGTGAGTGACATTAACAGACGTGGGGTGTTTCAATAATAATGTCTAATATTATTGTATATAACGGTGTTGTATACACAATTATATGATTTTTTGTTTAATGATAACAAACAAATATTTATTGTTTGAAATGTGTTTGTTACTGTACTATTCTATATATACATCAAAGACAGGAATATAATATTTATATTTAAATAGAATACGACTATACAGACATTCATATATTCATACAGTATTTTATTTAAATTGAATATTATATTTCAACATTCAAACATTACAGCTATTTAATACTCCACTATTTAAATACATTCACAGAATATTTGTACTTGTAAATTAACTGAATAAAATAGACAAGTTTGTTTGACAACAATAAAATAATACTTTATTTCAAACGAATTTGTTTATTACAAATAACAGTACAATTCATATATACATACATTTTCACTGTCTGACTCATATACAGTTCACTTTGCACTCTTTGTACATTCATTTACAATTCATTTACATTCACCCTATACAATTTCATTTTACACTCATACTGTCACTCAGCCATACAGATACTTTGATTTTATATACATTCACATTTCATATATACATTTATACACTGTTTTTTTTTGTCTTCTGTCTTCACAGCATCTTCACTATCAGTCCAGTCATCTACACCTGTCATACACAGAAACACACACAGAGTACACTGCAATAGAAATAAAACTGTATACGCGCAAATATAAATTTTAATTTTTTTTGAAATTTTATTTGCCTCAGATTTCTGGTGTGTTTCTCATCATTTTTCATGACTTGATCTGATCTGTGTCCAGTCAGTTTGTATACGTATAGTACAGGGACAGGAAATCTTGTCTGATTGTTGCATATACACACGTGTATAGATATACACGTGTGCACTGCCTCGCCAATTAGCTTGCAACTGAGGAGTAGCCACATGGACCATCTCGACTCAGTGCACAATGCAAATCAGCGTGCAAATGGTCAAACATATCATGAAAATTCACACAACATAATGGTGTCAAGGCAGCACTCAAACCAGCAAATGGTCGAGCCACTCGGACACAAGTCAAAATGATGGACAAACATTTCAGCACAGTGCTACATGTATGTGTACAAGTCTTAAATACATGGTGAAATCCAAGTGACTAATGCCAAGCCATCAGATAGCAAACTGAAGTTCAGGAGAAATACATTAGAGCAAACAGCAAAACAGGGTTCTCAATTACATGCAACAATAATCATGTATGAGCCAAGCAGTTTAAACATGAATGCAAAACTGAGTGGATCAACATGAATGATAGCATGTCAAGTGCAACTTAGGTGATCAACTCAAAGTGGAGTGCAAATCAGCAAAGAGATGTCAGCAAACACGTGTGCAAATTTCAAACAACAGTACAATGCTTTTAATTTCATGTAAGAGAAGGAGAAAATCTTAGAAAAACATGAAATTGACTTATGGCAAAGATCAACTCAACCATAGTGAAAACGGATCAAAGTGTATGTGCATATGAGTATGGGCAGAGCAGTTTGGACATGCAATTCTGGATGCAACATGATGTCAAGAGCAACAAAGTAAGTACATGGCCAAAGCAGTTTCAGCCACAATCAGTATGGTACAAAGTGGAAAAGTTTTTTTTTCTTTGTCAAAATACAACAAGTTGACACAGCAGCATGTATATGGAGCAGTTTTTGTTAAGTAGGCAAGCAGTTCAAGTGTGCATGACAAAACAGTAGTATGGAGGATACAAGTGATCAATACACAATCTCTAAAATGGTCGAGCAACAGGTCAATAAAAATGAATTGTGCAACAAGGCTCAAAGCGATGTGAATGGAAAACAACAGTGAGCACATGCTCATGGTAAAAATGGCAAGGTAATACACTCAGTTCAATAATATATACATGTTTGGCAAACAGTTATTATGGGTAAGAAATTGTTTTCACAATTCAATACTTTCCATTTTTGGCCAAATGCAAGTGAATGTGTTGGCAAGCCAAAGTGGTTCGACCAAGGAAAATGATGAGAAACATCTAAATTCACAAAGCAGGTCAAACTCAAAGACAAAATCACAAATTTGTTTCCAGGAATGCAGAAATTCAAATCAGTTTGTTTTCTTCTCGAATGCACATTTTTGGTAGAAACAATTTTTGGAAAATCAATCCGGGATGCATTCCATTTTAATCGAGGCAACAAGTTTTCAGCAAGAAATCATTTCCAGCAATCACACATTTTTCTTTAAAATATTTCCAGTTTTACAATGCTGAATTTTGTGGCAGTAAATCAGGTTTTTATTCAAGGCATCTATCATGAAATCATACATGGACAAATTGATCGAATTCAGAAAAGGCAACAAGTTTTTTTTTTTAATCGACCAGGGTCATAAGAAAGATATTTTTTGAAGTATGCATTCATTATTTAAATCGGGACAGCCGTGAGTCAAAAGAGGAAACCCACAAATCAGATCGAAATCATGTTTTTGAAATCAGAGCTCAATTAACGGATTTCTAAATCCTATTTAACACCAACATCATCACTAGTACATGGATCATCAAAAACACTAGCAAAATCGAATTAATCAAGTCATAGTACTCACATTGTTTTCGGTCGAATTTCATCCCTATCGAAGCACGAGAAAGCTACAAAGTCTTGAGCATCATTGAAATAGATTCAATCCATCAAGCATCACGATTTGGGAGATTTTACGAAACCCTAGTTTTGATTTCATTTTCCAGAGCCGTAATTTCTAAGACAAAGGAGATCAGGCTAAACAAATGGGGTACGGGTGCACTCAAATGAAAGTGGATCGACCAGTTTTTTGAGTCAAGAGAATAAAGGGGATGACACTTTTTTAACTCCCAAGGGTTTTTAATTTCTTTTTATTTTATATTGTTTTTATTTTGAGTTGTAAACAAATCAAACAGTTCTAGAGTCTGCAAAATCTAGGGGATCCAGTCAGGGTGTTGACTGGCAGTTTACTAGAGTCTATAAAAACTAGGGTTACTGGTTACGGGGTCGTAATCAGGGGAAATCTGATCGAGGGGATATCGATTAGTCTAAGGTTTTGAGAGTAGGGTTAGTAAAGGAGTAGGGAGTGTGAGTTTACAGTGTCTGTAAGCGGGATCTGTTATTAACACCTAATAGAAACCTTAGGAATGCAACAGCAGGCAGGATTTTGCCGAAGCTGGGTATCTTTGTGTGTTATTTCCTTTCTGCTTTTTTACTTCTTCTGCATTCTGTGACCTGTTTATTATTTAATATTCCATCAGTTTTTTTAATTCATCAGAAAACTGTGATAAAACCTATTCACCCCCCCTCTAGGGTTAATCTAGATCCAACAAAATGAGTAAATATCAATCTAGCAGAACGCTTTCATCTCACGCTCCATATATATAATATACAGTCAAAAACCGCGGACTCTTATTAGGTAATGGATTTCCAACTATGACCAGGCATCGAACCAGCTTCCGATTAGTGTACTCTAGAAGCAATACACTAAAGTTCAACAAGAACATCTTGTAACTCGACCACACATAACCGGCCATTCATTTCGCTTGAATGTTCCGAATATATTATCACCTTATGGTTGGTATACCAACATAACTGTTCCTGGGAGATACAGAATTGAAAGAAGTAACAAATATGAATATTCTCTGGATGGTGACAATATACCCTACTTAGGTGCGACCCACTTAGCCATGCTGCCTGCCCGATTTCTGTCATTTCCTAATAGATGAGGCTTGAGGTCATAACGCATCTTTTAACAGATCACCCCTTTGTTTACTTTGAATGCCACATCGTCATACCCGTCAAATCACAAATTGATTTTCCCAAAAATACTATAGGTATAAGCTAAGAGAAACGAATTCGTCCGCCACCAACGTAAATAAGTTTGAAACGATCAACTTACGCGATCTACCAGATATACTATGTCAAACATTCATCCATTCAAGTTGTCCTGGGATTGAACAACCCGAAAGCACTACTATGTAAATCCATCTTAGGCAATTTCTCCCTAGGATTTACTGAACAGCCCTTGCATAACTCCGTCTTCAATTATCTTCATCATATTAGATTCGCAACACTAATGCCATACGGAGTGGTTTTCAGATAATAAATCTGATCCTGGTCGCTCTGTGTTGACAACGGAAATGGTCAAAACTTTGATAGTCGGTTATTTAACTATCAAAGGAAAACATGTGTACAAACAACGGTCGTATTACCAAATGGAAATCTTACCGATCAATCATCATTTCATTTCCCAATTTCCCATTTATCATTTCCATATATTCATAAATTCCTTATTTTCTAAAAAATATACGTTATTAACTTTGGAAAATGTTTCCATTTCTGATTCACGCATCAATATCTTCCCACCTCCATCAGTCTCTAACAGTAAACTAGTAAGAGAAAAACTTCCCATGTATAAACCCCGAAGGCCGAAACCAACATCATATCGATACCCAGAAAGCCATTCAACTCAACTAATTTCCAGTCAGTTTCTAATTTCAGTAGTTCCATTTAAATTCCTAATTCAAACCCCAAATTCCTTTATAATATTTTATTTGCAAAATATTTACTTTAATCTAATTTTACAGATAGAATGTGAATAATTTACTTTATATAATCAAAACAGTTTGATTTCGTATTTAAAAACAATATCTAAAACCCAAATTCTATTTATATTTTTATTTGCAGAATTATTAATACAAATCTTATTTCATTTCCCACATTTATAATCTCATTGCAAATTTCCTTTATAACTACTACGTTCACATTCCATTTAAAATATCGGTGTTAAAACCAATTTTACTTCTCTATATAAATTCAAATTTATATATCCAATTTATCAAATGATAAATATTTCCTTAATTTATAAACATCGTTTAAAAACTATTCTCCATAATTTATCTGTTAAAACAGATTTCTATTAAATATTTACTTTAAATCAATATCATGTTACACCCGTGTGCGAAGCACGGGTCAAAATTTTCCTAGTGTAAAATTCTCTTTTCATAAAATTCTATTCATTTTCCAAATATTTCCTTTTATAACATTCTTTTCATTTTATAATTATTTCCTTTTCTAAAACCCTTTTCATTTTATATAAATATTTTATTTTCAATATACACTTTGAAAATTCCCTTTTATACATTCCAATATTTCTTATGGTATTTAAAATACCAAATAACAAGAACAGTGTTATCATAATCAATCATAGATTATATATCACATCATATATCACAATATATGAAAACAAAAAGTATTATAAATATTAACGAATCCAGTTGGATCCCTCCAACCTGTTTCCTTGCATCTACAGATGTTAAACAATATTAATAACATCGATTTCATTTCAATATGAAATATTCTGATAAACAGAATCAATATTTGATTAACTATTTATATATATATCGTTATCCATAATTTCAACCAATAAATCAGCAATTCGACCATACAATCAACACACAACAATCAATCATCATTTATTAATACTAAATTATATTTATAAAAATATAAGCTGTACAGATTTAGTGAGATTTACTCACATTGGTTGGTTTATCGTTAAATAACGATAACCGTTGTTGATTAATATCAGACAATTTATTTTGCTATAAATCGTAAAGAGCTCCAATTCACTCCAAATCAGTTCCATTGTGTAGTGCTCGTCTATACGATCCCAACGGATCTAACCATTTGAAATTCTGATATAGTATGAACGAGATATTTAATTTACAAGTTCATTAATTATTTGAATTTAATTAAACATATATATATATATATATATTCAAATATTGGGCCTCACCCCTTTGTATTCCTTAGCCCATTTAGAAAAATACCGGCCTGCCACATACTTTCCTTCTTCCCCCACGAGTTCAGACCTCACGACTCATTCCAGTAAGCCATTTTCGAATCTTTTAACTCCACTCTCTCTCTCTCGTTTCTCCACCATTCTTCAAACCATTGCCACCGTGACACTCCTCTCCTGAATCTCCATCAACTCATACGATTTTCACTCGACTCGTGCGCTTCAAATAAATAGCAGCATAGACCTCATGTTGGCCACGCACAGTAAAGTGCGACATATAATTTCATGGATTTCAACGATAACGTGCCAACCTAACCTCCTCGACTTTCGATCATCACACTGTTCTCTATTTATCTCGCTTCGACCCGTATTACTTGCGGTTGCCAACCCTAGCATGCTCTAGTTATTTTCCAGTGGAAATTTTTGACGTCGAGCACCTTGAATTTGATACGAAAATGAAGAGGAGTTCACTAGCATCTCAACATACGCGTATTATGAATTATAAGATTTTATTCAAATTGATTCTTACTTTGAAAATCACGAAATCGTTTTTTCTGAAGAATATGGTGGCGGCGTATTTCTATTGACCAAAGAAAAATGCGATTTATGGTTAGAGAAGGGTATTTATAGAATAGGGTTACTTAGTAGTTAAGCATCGTATTTTTTAAAATAATTTATATTCTATTTTTATTTGTATTTGTGATCTAAAAATCCGCATGATCACACATGATATCCAAAAATCATGAAAATGGGAATGCAGCTACAATTTGACATTACAGACCCAACGAAACATGTTTCGTCGAATTCCGACTCTGTTTGCTCACATAGCATATTTTTAAGTCAAATTATTGACTGTTTTTCACATTAAAATCCCGTACGGCCACACACTGACTCCAGAAATCATGAAAATTGAAATCTAATAATAATTTAATATTCCGGATCCAATAAAATTAGTTTCGTCGAAAACGGAGGTCGTTTGCAAAAATGGCTATTTTTAATGCTCTAAATAAACCAATATAAATATATTTATAAATAATTAAATATTATTCCTATCTGAATTATAACTTGACATTTCAAATCCAGATTAAATCAGTATTCATTTATATTGAAAAATCCATTTATAATATAAATAAATCGTTATAAATTATATAGGAATTCCATCGCGACTTTTCGAAAATTTATTTGGACATAACTCAAAGTCTGCACGATGAAATCTCGATTTTTCTCTTCCATTAGAAATATATACTTCATCAGTTCTGAACGTTTCTTGTTTCACAGAAATCCGGCTTAAAACAGATTCTGTATATTCGTTTAAAGTTCGAATCGCCAAATTACGATCTGCCACGCCATTACGAGCTGTATTATAATTATAATATAATTTATACGTTCAACTGACATTTATAGATAAATTCGTTATTATAATTAAATTCTAAACTGAATTAAATATTATAAATAATCCAATTCACACAATATTGTGAATTCCACTATTTCGGAAATAAATATATTATTCTATTATTAATATTAATTAAATATTCAATATTATTTAATTAAAAGACCATTTAAATCCCTAAATCACTATTTAAATAATTAAATAAATTAATTATTATACCGTAAAAATACGGGACGTTACATGAACCCCCGCTCCACGCCATGCCTCCGCCGCCAGTCCCTTCCTCGACTCGCCGCTGTTCATCCAGAAACCAATCACGACCGAAAATCACCTCGAGCCCCCTAGCTGCCACCACAAGCCATTAACCACCACCAGATTTGACCAACACCTCGGCCTCACCACCACGAACACTTCTCCAGTTGGAGCCTTGGCCTGAATCGGCATATAGTGCATACAAGTCGATGCAGTATGATCGTATCCCCTAAAAACCGTTCACCGCCGGTTATTTTTACGACCACCACGGTCACTTTCAGGCCAACCTTCCAACAAGAAAGTTGTAGGACTCTCTCCCCTGTCCAACTTCTTAGTTGACACCTCTGACCAAATCTCCACCATTTGCACGCAATCTAAGAAAATCCAAAACAACCTAATTCATGGTCGTGGGTGATTTCCGGCCACCACGGGTGTCTGTTGGCTACGAATTTTTTGCAGTAGGTAGCCCTCAGCACGATCTACAACTTTTACGTTGATGACTTCCTCTAATTCTCAACCGTTTGGAAGATAAAATTAAAATAAGTTATTTTTGCAAAAATACTATTGTTGGAGGGTGGCGGCTACAAAATTTGGAGGAGAAGGAATAAATGAGGGTTGGAGAATTAATGTTATTATATAGGAGAGATATTTTGGGTTAATAATATTTTATTCGATTATTATATTATTTCTTGCCTATCTCTATCCCCGATCGATGTTTATCAACTCGTCGATCGCATACTAACTTCGTTGGTAGTGAAAATTGAAATACAGCTATGGTTTATCGTTACAGTCCTAATGAAACTTTTTCGTCGAAATCCAAGTTCGTTTGCTCAAATAGCGCTAGTTTGGGTTTAAATTATTGATTTTATATACATACGTATTGATATGAACGTTTATTTCTCGCACGACCACATACTAAGTCTAATTGGCATAAAATTTGAAATCTTATAGTAATTAATCATTACAGATCTAATAAAATTTGTTTCATCGAAAACGGAGGTCGTTTGCAAATTGGTTGTTTCTCCATATTCAACTAAATCGATATACTATAATTTAAACTCAAAAACAATTAAATTTAATAATATTAATTAATATTAACATTTATATCCAAATAGAATATCAAATAGCTCCAAAATAAACACACTTGATTTTATAAATCAATATTTCAAAATCTAAGATGATTATAATAAAATCCTTTTATTTTATTTAATAAATCATTATTGTTTATAAACGATTCCATAGCGACTTTTTGAAAATTTGATTTGGACATTACTTACAATCTACATGATGAAATCTTGATTTTTCATTTTCATTAGAAAATTATTGTTCAATAGATTCAAACGTTTCTTATTTCAACGAATACTGACTTATTTTGGGTCATGTACATTTATTTAAAGTTGAAAACGTAATATTACGAACTACTACACTGCTGCGAGCTCATCTTTAATTATATTATAAATTATACGTTCAAACCATAAATTAAATGAAATCCAAGTCGTTATTTCTTAAAATAAATCATTTTAAAATACTTAAATAAATTTAAGGGTGCGTTTTTTACAGGTCCCTGTTAAGGTTTTAAATTAGGCTCACATCCGGTCATAGTTTTCAATACACTTCCGCCCCCTGTTTTCAAATTTGTGCCTCCTACTTTATTGGATCCGCTTCCACCTTTTATGTTACGCCTGATGCCTTTCTTCTTTCGCTCCTACGTATTTTTCAAAAAAAAAAAAGTGCGGCCATGACTAAAAAAAAAAAATTTGTAAAATCTGGAAATAATCCCAGAAGTCCAGGCCAAGGAAAAAAACTTGCATATATGTATGCAAGTATTACGTATAATTGCATACATGTATGCAATTATTGCACAAAGGAAATTATGCTACAGTTTTGCCTGCACATATGTTCATGTTTCGGATTTAATTGCACGTTTGAATGCAAATAAAAATGAACTAATTCAACAGTGGATGCAACACTGGAATACTTGCACATATATACGCAGGAAATTGAAATTCTTGCATAAAAAATGCATTTAACTGCATTTATTGTTGTTTTTTTCTGTTTTAATTTATTTTTAGCATGTTTTTGAATTTTTTAAGTGAATTTATGATCGAATGAATAATTTATTTAAAAAATAGTTTCCGGATTTTTTCCCTTTTTTTTTGCAACTTTTGAAAAATAGGGACCTAATTTATAATAAGTTTATCACTGGATGTGAGCCTAATTAAGTTTCAAAATAGGGATGTGAGCCTAATATTCACTAAATTTAAATATTCCTTAATAAATCTGATCATTACAATCTCCCCCACTTAAAAAGATTTTGTCCTCGAAATTGAAGATGAAACTGAAGGTTGTTTACTTAACAAACAAATCCTTTATTCCAACCAACTTAAGTTCTTCAGCTTTTCAACTTCTTAAAAATCTACCTATTCTCGAAATTTTGCTAACGCCTTAAATTTTCGAAAAATTTCGCCATAACCTTTTTTATATGGTTTAATCGGTTCAAATACAACTCGCCTCTCTAGGCCCTCACCAATGAAAAGAAAACCAAAAAACCAAGTGGCTTGCCAGATAAGCTCATAAAATCATCAATTCCAACCAGTATAGTAAATATGTACTTTTCTGTCGAGCTCTTAAGTTTGTTCCTCTTTTTAGCTTCCATTCAATAACCTTTTAAATATATACGTCCAATCCCGACTAATTTCAAATTTATAAAGTAGTAAATTTAGCTTTCTCAAAATTCCTTCTAATTTTATTTAACTTTACTTAAGTCAAATTTTAATTTGTTTGATTCACTTTTACCCTTTTAACCTATTTCACTTGCACCAGCTAAATTTAAAGCTCAAATCATCTAAACCATTTCCCAAATTTAAATCATTAAATTTTAACCAAGTTCTTAGCTTAAGGCCATTCTTTCCTTTATCTTGGCATTTCGAATCATTTTCAAACACTTATCTAAGTGTTTTTAAGTATATCTCGATATTTCGATTGGAATTATATAGTCATCCCACTTTTGAAACTTGAGAATAAACACCGATGATGCTGCAGCTATCAACAGAATCATCCTCAAGCAACTAGAATGTTATTTTGTATCCACCTAATATATTTGAGACTTCGTATATACATTAACTAGGCATATATTCAAAATCTTCTTATACTCGATAGTCCAACCTCGACATCAAATAAAATACTTAAACTCTTATTATAAGATAATCAGGTAAGTTGACCTTATGTATTATTTTTTACCTTCTTTTCAAAGGTATAATCTTTCAAAACAAAATTTATTTTTATGAATACGCAAATTCATTCTCTTCTATATATTACTATTAAAACTCATTCTATGGCATTACTAACTCTATCTCTAATGGGTCACTCTTCTAGGATATTACTAATCTTATCTTTGATGAGTCATTTCCTTCTGTTCAAACAAGTCGCACCCACAAAGCTTTGTATAAACCAAAGTTCTGATACCAAATGTGACAGAACTAGGGTTTTAACTATCATCTAGCGAATACACTCCATCGTGGCATCACAATGATATCCCAATTTGCCTTGTTTTACGGCCACTCTTTAGAGCTTTCATCCAATCCAGAGGGACAAGTAGGAGTAAGAGTCCACTAATCGCCACCAAACAACCTACGACAAGAACCCCGTATTATGTTGCATCTTATTACCATGCATGCCAAATAAGGACCGGTGTGAGAAATAAAACAGTTATTTACTTTATTTTAAAGTTGGGTAAATCATAAGACCATGCCGCATAACACGGAACTGGTTTCCCCTTATGAATACCATTCTTAACAGCTCGCAACGCTTTTTGAAAATGAAGTTACCATAAGACTCACATCCCATCACACAATACGACACACACAAGAGGAGCAAGTTTTGCCTTTTGATAACCAAATATGCTTGCTACACGAAAGTCTCTTTTATTATTACTAGTTTATAGTGTGGAAATCACTTTTGAAAGTAAATTTATAAGCCTTAGATGACGTAGATACCCATATATTACATCTACATAATAGGTTACAACTAAAACCGTAGAAGGCCAGTCTTGAAAGTTAGATTCCATCAATGACCAAGGAAAAGGATTTTCCCTACCGTGATTCAGAACACCCCTAGCGGGATGTCCTAGGGCCAAAAAATGCTCCTTCTGTATTCGCAAAGATAGCCCACCACTATTTCAAGTGATGTTGGGGTTTCTCCTGAATATAACGTCTCCTGGACGTCATTGACCTTTATCCGAGGCATCTCATTCCATCATCCAATAAGCAAATTTACTGGGCTCCATATATGGCATCACTTTCTCAACTAGAAGGAAACGTTAGTCCTTATCTCTGCTATACTTCTTCCTACTTCAGCTCATTACCGGTTATGAAGCTTGAAGTCACGCTTCCCCACAAAGCTCTACTTTTTAACAATAAGCTTTGATCATCAATAGCTCATCACTTGGCATGCCACACTGTCATCTCATAACATATAATTCATAATCACTAACTATATTACCTTTGAGCTTATACATCTCCAAGGAGGGTGTTAAGCTAAGAGAATAAATTCACCGCCACCAATAGAAATACATTTAGCAAAAATCCATTATGTACTACAAGATACAATGTCGGCACACATCTACAAAAGTCCGTTCTGGGTTTGAACAAAACCAAGGGCACTTTATTCCTCGTCCAATAAAGGAGAGAGGCCCTTGCAAATCCATACAATCAACAAGTACGTCTGGACCATTGCCACTTATAACCTCGTCTTTGGTGTACCTCCCAATTGAGACATCAGCAATAAATCCAAACCATATGAAGATCCCCGATCTTTAACCACCATCTTCAAATATTCTTGAATATTCATTGGTTAGTTATTCGGAATGGGTTGAAACCTGGTCTTTTCGAAATAACCAACGCATCTTCATAAACCATAATTGATATACAAAAATATCATGAGTCTCATTCCATTTCAGAATATTCATTTACCCAAGTCATTCTTTACATTGGGGATTACTCTCTTAAATATTATCAAAAAATTCATTCTTTAAACTCTTGTTTAAATCTTTCCTTGGAAACCATTTCAAATGATTACAAAATCTCATTTAATACATTTAACTCAAATAAAGTTTTCTTTTCTTTATCAGGTTTATTGAGCCTCGTGGAAAAGGTATTTTCTCAAATCATTATACCATTCCCATCTTATTCATCCCATGAAGCAAAACAGACAATACTCCATGTCTAATACCCCTTGTATTTTAGTAAGTTTGATTATCTTCATTCATTTCAAATTTGATTAAAGATTTCAATTATCTTTATGGGAAAACATATTGTAACACCCGTAAAATGTACTATAGAGACTAAGTGAGTTAATGAATTAAATAAAATAATAATATATTAATGGGTTGAAATATGAAATTTTACAAATCTACGAATTTGGCAATAAAGATATCGTAATTCTATTCGTGGCGTGATTCTGATCCATTTTCATACACAATATGTCGAAAACGGAGTTCGTATGAAGGCTTCACATTTAAAAATGTTGTGCGTAAATATATATACATGATCGTTTGAAATTTGAGTTGAAAGCATAAATAAATGGAATAGAAATAAATAATTAATGGTTGATTAGAATATTCCATTAAATTCGAAATTTTATGTATATATATACATATAAGAGGGGACAAGAACATTAATTAAATGGAAAGGAATTAATACAATAAGTAACGTTTACTAATATAACTTTTTCAGCAATCAATGCAGGCTACTGGCCATTTTGGAGGCCAGGAGGTCAACCGCTTCCCTAAACGCGGTGTCGACCGCTGGTCGACCACCCTCCTAGGGAGGATATTAACTGCCTGGTGCGGCCAATGCCTAGTGAGGGTGGTTTGGGATGGTATTTTGGTTGGTTTTATAAAAAATGAATAGCTTAGATTAAATCCATGTTAATCTAATGGCTACTATTCATTTACATACTTATAAATACCACCAACTCACCTTACAATTCTCTAAACCCTCCCATTCTCTGTACCTCCATTCTGCTGCTGATATTCCAGACATTAGATTGAAATAGGTTTCTTCTTCTATCCCTAATCTATTTCATTTCTAATATATTTATATTTAGATTTCATTTTGGAATTTCTATAATTTATATATGAGATTCAAATTGACATGATTCTCTTATATAGATCTGCAATAAGATCGAAGAATGACATTTACAACATTAAAATCAGTGTTATTTCCATGCCTAAATCACAGTGAATGGAAATAATACTTGTTTTGAATGGAAATAATACTTATTTCCACTAAATTCTACATTTTGAGATTTCATATTGATTTGTATGCCTATGAAGGTTTGGGTTTTCACGACGGCATCATACTAAAAACTCCCAAATCTCCTATCTTTATATATATTGTAAAGTTATCAATCAATATTTTTGGTTTGTGAATTGTTTGGGTTATGCGGAGGAATAGTTTGGTGATTTTACCTTTTTAGTTGGATTTACCTCTTTTTATTAAAAAGTGTTTGTGATGTAAAAAGATTAAGATTTGGTTTGGTTTCGTTATTCGAATAAGTTTAGATTTCCATTCTAAAATGGGTAATTTGAACGTATTCTGATTTGAAATAATCAAATGTTAATGTTTTTGTGTGCAACATATAAAATGGTGAATTTGATTCAAATAGAAGTTCATGTATATGTGTATATATGTATATGTTAAATATGCATGCATGTATGTAATTAACACCTTGTTTATATTCCATTCCCAAATTATTTTAACAAGACTTGGATACAAGTTTGAATAGTTATGTTGTTATTTTTTCCATTTGCTGCTATTATTAGTTATGCCATGAATTTAGTAGTTTGATATGGGAATTAGGCTTGTATACCTTTAATTAGAAATGATTGACAAACTATACCATTAAAATGTTTCTTAATTCGAACAGAAATTAGCGTTTATAGTACGTATTAAATATTTTATATATATAGCATAATAAATGTAATCAAATGTAATAATGGCGTAATAAATACGTTAGAATAAGGTTGCAAATTTGAAATGTCCTCATATGAATTGTTTCTTGTGTATGTATAAAGAGATTATTTATATATAATAAATAATGACACACAGACACAAGGTTAGTCGTCACTTGTGGTAAAAGTCTACCTAGAGCCAACCGGCAAATCCAGCAATTATAAGTGAGTTTGGCTAATGTGAGAGGTCTGGGTGCCATGGGCCATAAAACTTGGTACACTATGACACGAGGTTAAGCTCGCTTGTAGTAGAAGTCTGCCCAGAACCGCCCGACATATTGAGCATCTATATGTAGTCGGTTTAATGTGAGAGGTATAGTATATATATATCTATTATGTGTGTAAATAGGTAGGCTTACGGCCGCCTTGAGAAGGTATTAAGTGGCTGACTCTCTTCTTATCTAGTTTTAGTCTTAAGTGGTTAAGACTTGGACCATTTCAAAGGTTTATTCCTTGGATTTAGACCAAAGTCATGGGACCCTCCCTTATTATATTTGAGGTGGTCTTGGGTCCTCATCTAAAAAGTGATTTAGTCATGGCAATAACAGAGAAGGGTGGTTCATCAGAATGTCCACTTCCTTTGGGAGCATTGTGAGGGCCAACCTAGGGACAAGTTTGGTACACGTGGGACGCATCATGCAATTTAATTAACCAAACCGTCTAAGGGAAGTCTTAAGCGGCATAGGTCTACTATGGTAATATTAGTTAAGTAGTAACATGAGGCGTCCACCAGAGGGGTCTTAAATGGCTATATGTGGGCCTACCTTAAACCGGTACCAAGCAGCGATATACTACTTCTCATATTACTTGTGAGAATATATATCTAATTAGGATGTAGACGTGCTAGGACAGTGTCTTAAGTAGCTAGGGTCCACCTTAGGGTCATAAGAGATCATGAGAATCCATCCTTAATAAATATACTTGAATGGGCCTTATGTGACCGAGAATGTCCACCTCGTTGGGTCTTATGTGATCGCCGGTCCACCCTAAATGCATTAATGAAGGTCATAAGCGATTGACTTGGATATTCACCTCATTAATTTAAAATATTCCTTCGAATGTGTGCCTGTATGTTTCGTAGAAATACTTTGAAATATGTAACCTGCCAATCTAGAGTATAGTCTTTAAACCCATATTATTTTCAGTTACAGGAACATTATGTTCTGACCCCTCTCTTTAACATATCCAACAGGTTACAAAGTGAGGAGTCGACATGATGGACGAGACGATAATGGATTTTAAAGAAGGAAATGAGACTATTATTATCCTATTAGCCTATTATTTCTCTTTTATGGTCGAAAATTATGGATAATGAATAATAATTATATATCGTTATAAACTTATGAATTTGGAATTTTGTATTTGGATCAGTGGTTTTTGAATCAATGGTACATCATACTTTATTTCTTGTTCCGTTGCGTGAGATTCCATCTCGTTATATTATTCTGTTATTCTGTGCAAATGTAATTCCATATAGGAACCGACGACCCATTTAGAGTGGCTTTAAGTTTCGATGGGTCTTTTCTAGGTTGAAATTTAGGCCTTCTCCGGGCGGGTTATTACATTTGGTATTAGAGCCTAAGTTACTCGATTATAAGGGAATTATAAGTATGAGAGGCATTGTAATGTCCTGCATTTTTATCGGTTTGAATTTGAATATTTAAATTAGTTTAAATATTGAATTCTTAATGTAAGTGGATTTATATATTAATAAAAACGAAGTTGAACGTATAAAAATATATATTAAATATAATCGAGCTCATAACGGCGCTGCAGTTCGTAATTTAATGTTCTGAACTTCAACTGAGTGTACAAGATTCATTTTAAATCGGATTTCTGCAAAACAAGAGTCATTGGAATCTGTTGATCTATATTTGTCTAACGGAAGTGGAAAATGGAGATTTCATCGTATAGATTGCAAGATATATCCAAATCAAATATTCGAAAAGTCGTAATGAAATCGTATATCGACCGTAA
The DNA here is from genome assembly GCA_030737875.1 of Allium sativum. Taxonomy (NCBI): domain Eukaryota; kingdom Viridiplantae; phylum Streptophyta; class Magnoliopsida; order Asparagales; family Amaryllidaceae; genus Allium; species Allium sativum. The sequence goes on from CM060910.1 coordinate 338,426,347, forward strand.
CGGTTTATTCGATATAACTAGATATCGGATTCGAATTTGGACAAGGTTCTTTTGAGGCGCAGTGATAATTTAATTTTTAGAATTTTACCAAAATTTTTAATTAATTAAATAAGCTACTTTTTATTTGGAGTATTTTGCACCCTATATCGATATTTCGGGGTTTCAAAATATGAGTTAAACTACTGATATTATTGTATTTTTGGGATTATGACACCTCGCTGGACAAGGCTCTATTTTTACTTCTGTCTAATATGAACGCAATCTTACAATAGGATATCGTTATTAAATATCTAATATAAAACAAAACGTCAAGTCATAACAAATTAAAAAACTTAATAACCCATTTCCCTAAGAGCTTACAGGTAATATTGATGCTACCCTATCCCTGAATTCACTCTCTGCAAAAACGAGGAGAAAAAAATATCTAACCTACCCCATACCCTATTGCTTTCAAACTAAGCTACCATATACCTTAGTAACTAAGTCTTCATACAATATAAATACGGGGCTCTCACTTCTTCCTTTTTAGGCAGAACGAAATCAGAAATCCAACCACTAAAAAATTAAAATAAAAACGCAAGCATTTGTTCTCTCCAAACAAAACAGCTAATAAGAATCGAAAGCACTCTTTCTTCATATGAAATGAAAATAACACGCTATGAACTGGGTTCGACTCCGGTGAGTTCTCAAAGGTGATGAGGTTGATGAAGCACGAAGTTGGCGGTAGGGGTGAGCCAAGGGAGAGTCAGTATATAAATACTGTCGCACCTTTTCTGAGATGTTGTACGGGGAAGTTTCTGACCAGGATTGCCAAGAGAGGCGTCAAGCTCACTGTCATGGAACTGTTACGGTTGATCTGGACCGGAGTTCGCTGCTGGACTTGGGATCACGTAGGAGAAAATGGCCGTGGAAGTTCGGGTCAAATAGTCTGCAAGGGAAGTACTGTAGTCATGTTATTTGTTTTGTGGAGGTTTTAGTGTCAATGTGTCATGCAGTACGAATTCTTGAAGGGAAGAATGTTTAAACGTGGTCAAAAGGGTGTACTGTGCATGATTCTTAGGTTCGATGTTTGCTTGCTGGTGAAGAAGTGAGGGGGTTCAAGTGCGAGTCTGGGCATGAGGATGGTAGTTTGAACGGAGGGTAGGTGAACGTGTAACAACCCGAAAATCCGGGCCAGTTTAAAATTTTTATTTCGGCAATTTTAGCGAATTTTGAATATTTAAAATAGATTATTTTAAATAAAATCGACGGGAATTTATTTTGAATATAATTCGAACGTATATATTATATACGTCGTCGTTAGAATATAAATAATTATTTTAAATTATAAATAGAATTGAAAATGGCGCGGTAGTTCGATAATTCGATTTCAAACTTCAATTGAATGTACTGGGTGCAAAACAATCCGGATTTTAGTGAAACCAAAGATAATAGGATCTATTTGATAATATCTTTCCAACGAATCCGAAAAATCAAAATTTCATAGCGGGAATAAAAAGATATGCCCAGTTGAAAATTCTGAATAGTCGCTATGGAATTCAGGCCCTTAAAAATTGAAATTTTGCAAACGACCTCGGGTTTCGTCGAAACTAGTTTTGTTGGGTCCGTGATGTAAAGTTATTGCTAGGTTCCAAATTTCATAATTTTTCGAATCAATTTGTGAGCGTGGCAAAGGAAAACGCGTTTGACCGGTTTCAGTTGATTTTAATCGACTGGAAATTGGCCATTTTTCCAACGGTCTCAGAATTCGACGAAACTAGTTTTGTTAGGACCGTATCGTCAATACGAAGCTAGAAAATATTTTTCGAGAATTTTTAGAGTTAGTATGTGACCCCGGTAATTTGAAATGTACGTTTAAAATTCAATAAAGTGATTTAAATGTAAATTTAACGGAAACTAATTGTAACAGCCGAATCAGCCTATGATACATATCCCATTGTGTTCGGAATGGGGGTAAAACTCTATAGACGTCAGGCGGTGGGCCTCGTTTAGAGGTCGTATGTAAAAGTCAACTTTTTGCAATTAAATTAATTAAATTAATTAAATTAATTAAAAATTAAAATTCTTTTCTCCCCCTTTAACCGTTCTGCCCCCCCCCCTTCTCGAATTCAGAAACGAAAAAAAAAAGAACAAGGGAGGGCGACGGAGCCCCATCGCGCCGCCGCGCGAGGCGCGCGCCCCCCCAGCAACCGCCGCCTCCCTCTCCTCTTCTTCCTCCTCTTCCTTTCTTCCCTCTCCCTCCTCCCAACTCGCGAAGCTCTAAACCCACCGACCCCGAAGTCAGCGAATGAGGGAATCGCGCCACCCCCTTTTGCCGCACCACCACCTGAAACTGAGCCGCCCACCTGCTTCATCTCCGACCCTCCACCAAGCGGCGTTGCGGCCAAGGCCACCTCCTCCTCCTGGAAGTTAAAAACCGTGAGTTCTATTGCTTCTAAACCCTGTTTTTTTAGTTATTCAAATCAGTTTTTGTAAAAATAACGCTGTGGTTAAATCTCAGTTCATTTATAAATAAATACGGCATTCTTTATTTTATTTTATTTTTGCAAAAGAAAAACCTAGGATTTTTACAAAAGAAAATAGAGTTTGTTTATATATAATATATGGTTAATTTTATTAAATAGAGAAAATAAAAATCAGTTTTTTTTTATATATACGAATAACAATAGAAAGTTTATACTTTTATTTAAAAGGAAAAGGCAAAAAGGAATGATTTTTATTCGTATGAAAAGGTGAAAACTTTATTTTTGAAAAGGCGAAAACTTTATTTTTGAAAAGGTGAAAACTTTATTTTTGAAAAGGCGAAAACTTTATTTTTGAAAAGACGAAAACTTTATTTTTGAAAGGTGAAATCTATATTTTTGAAATAGAATTTTTATCTATATAGCGAAGTAAAAATTCGATTTTTAAATATATGAAGTGATTATAGAAATATGATTTTTAAATTGGGAGTGAACAAATAAAAATGTGATTTTTATTTTAAAAACATCAAAATATAAAAATGTGTGATTTTTATATATGTAGTGGCTACGGGCAAACGAAGATGATAAAAAGGCGAGGATGAAGAAGATTCCTATAAATGAAGAGTCGTGGTATTGGATAGCTTTTGGTGAGAACTTCTCACCTTTCAATTTCTTTTTCTAGTTATATATATATACTAGGATGCAGACGGTGCTTAGTAGCACCCGACACAATCGTCCACAGACCATGGACTTGTTTGTTTGGTTGCATAAATTAGTTTGATGATTTGAATTTGGTTGTTTGGTGAATTTGATTGATGTGTGAATGGCGTGGGCCTTCACTAGACCGGGGATAAGGCTAGGCCTTGTCCCGTTTCTAGTATCGTGCCGTTATGCCACCGAAATTTTCTAAGATATGTTAGAAAAATAAAAATATCATTTTATTGAATAAATGAACCGAATAGAATATTCATAGTTTGAATAAAATGTTTTTATCGTTAAAAATATAATTTTTAACGTGAATGTGAATAAATATTCATTTACAAACCGGACGGTTTGTTTATGTACACCTATTTGAAAGACATTGATTGGGACGATAAATTTTACACATCGCCCAATTGCACAAATAAAATATGTGTTTGATTGTTTGAAACCCCACACGGGTGTTGGGATGAAATTTGAAGTCCACTCATCCTGATTGATTGAATATGTCGATCGATTGATTGACAGGCTGTTATAAGCGTTAGATATCTATATTTGATGCTTATACAGTGTAGTGCACTTTGGTTGATGGTTGATTATTTTTCAATGCTATGATATACATGTGTTGTATGAAAATCCATATAATTAACTTTATATGGTAATTGATTGGGCCTCATTCCAATTTAGAAAATAAAGAATTTTATAAAATAAAAGTTCATGTGTTGACTGTACTCATCCGTTGAGATTAGTCATGTGTTGAACGAAATATTTTAACAATAAAATTTATACCCTTATCACTATAAAATAAAGGTTCATGTGTTGACTGTACTCATTCGTTGAGATTAGTCATGTGTTGAACGAAATAATTTAACAAAAATAGTCACACGTGGACAGTACTCATTCGTTGAGATTAGTCGTGTGTTGACAAAAATAAATATTCATTTGTTGAATAGAATAAAGGAATATATGAAGCCGTGTTGATAAGAGATGCGCCATTTTGACGTGAACGATATTTTTATCGATTTTATTCATTTTGAAATGAATATTGAGAAGTAATTTTGAAATCAAATATTTCGAAATGAAATGAATTGAAAACGATTTCGAAATGAAATGAATTGAAAACGATTTCGAAATGAAATGAATTGAAAACGATTTCGAAATGAAATGAATTGATTATAAAACGATTTAGAAATGAATTCGATTCAAATAGGAAACGAATTTGAATTGAATCGAATTGAAAACGAATTCGAATTGAATTGGAAACAAATTGAAATGAATTCAAATTGAATTGAAATTTGAATTGAATAGAAATGAATTTTAAAACGAATTTATAAAGAAGGATTCAATTTTTGCTTTGGATTGAAATGGGAGTTGAAATTGTTTTCGAAACGAATTCAAAACTATTTATAAAATTCATTTTAAATAGAAATCGATGAAATATATATTATATATATATATAATATAATGGCCTGAATAGAACGCGCCGCGCCGCGGCAGTTCGTGAATTTCGACCATTTATTTCAAACGGACATTACGGGAGATCCGACCGTCGGATTCTCCTAAAACCGGAACCGTTGGGTTCGTATCGAAAAGAGCTTTCTAACGAATATTAGAAATTAGAAATATAACGGTTGGATCTGGAATTATGTCCAAATCAAATTTGGAAAAGGTCGTTGTAAGTGCAGTTCGATGGCCATTGATGGAAATCGACTGTACGGGCCTTGATAAAATTATTAAAAATAGTAATAATTTGTGTAAAATCCTAAGAAATGATTTAGAAAGAACTGGGATGAAAAACTCCATATTTGAAAAGATAAAAATAGATTTTTATCGAAATGAACTAGTTTTGAACTAGAATTATAATTCTATTTATTTTTAAATAAATAAATTGAATTTGAAAAGGGTTTTAAAAATAACCAGAATTTCCAATGATTGCATTGGAGTGGATTTGGATCGAAATTGTCTTCGGAATATTTCGATGTTGGAATTCGTGATTATACGGATGTTGTTATGGAAATTTGAAAGATATATATTTATATCGTTATTTCCAATACGACATTTGTTAATCGTAGAATTTGATATTGAATATAAGCTGATATATTTTCTATTCAGAGCCTTGTATTTAATATCAAATGTGATTTGGGTTTGTCGTGAATGGTGTCTTCACTAACGCTATTCTTGAACCCAGTTGAGAAAAGATTAAATCTTTTTATTTAGATTTAATTAGGTGTACCAATTAAATGATATTTAATTGGAATTGAATTGGTATTGGTTTTTGGGTTTATCGTGGACAGTGTTTTAAATAACACTCGTTCTTTAACCCGATAATTAATGAAATGGGATTTTGGGTTTATCGTGAACTGTGTTTTAAATGACACTGATTCTTTAACCCAGTTAACGATTAAAACTAAGTGGAGTTTTAATGAATCTTTAATTAGATTGAAATAATCGAAATGGAGTATCACCAGTTTTGCTCCAGGCGTTAGTTAAATCTTTAATTAGATTTGAACGTGAAATGGTAATTGAATCTACCGATAACACCGTGGTGCTAGATATGAAGTATAACCAGTTTTACTTCATGGGATAAATAGGTTGGGATTGGGAAATTAAAACAAATGATTACTTCGGTAAGTTTCGTTAATCCCGGCTAGTTGAATCGAAATTCAAAGGAAGATTAGAGAATAAATTCAGGAATTTATCTTGGATAAAATTAATGGGAACCTTTCCCTATGAATGTGAAATCAGAAACTAACTGTCGGTTTGCTAAGCAGAACGGTTTTCTGGATATTGATCTGATGTTGGTTTCGGCCTTCGGGGTTAATATTTGGGGAATTATTCTCTTGATTAATTTACGGTTAGTGACTGATGAATTGGGATGAGGCGTATGTTGTGTTTGTGTAACACTTATTTAAAATATACGCGAGTTATTCGGAAAGACCGGGTTTATCCCATTCTGGATAACTGATACGACGATTAGTCGAAGATGAAGACGATGGTCGAAGACCGGAAGTCTTCACGTCGTTTGGGTGATTACTGATGATCTTGATTGGGCTGTACACCCAAGAAGATGGAAACAGTTGGTGATCGTTCAGACGTACTTGGAGATCGATGGATATGCGGGGTACTAGGTGCCTTCGGTTTCGTTCAGACCCAGAACGGACTTGTAAATGGACTGTGTGTCTGACATTGGATTTTAGTCTGTGTGTTTGATTTCTATTAAATATATATCTGTTTGGCGGCGAAGAATTTATTCTCTTGCATAACGCCCTTCTCTGAGACGTACGAGCTCAGGGGTTATATATTGATGGATATCAAACGCATGGAGTGAATTGCCTGTGTGGCATGCCTAAGTGGCAATTGATCGAGGCTTCTGTTGAAAAGCAAAGCCTTGTGGTGATGATCAAAGCAAGGCCTTTGTGGCGTAGCTTTGTGTAACATTTACTTCGCGTGTTTCACACCCGGTATGAACCAAAAACGGGAGAAAGGACCTCAGGGAGGGCCTACGTTTCCTCCTAGCTAAAAGTGGCGTCAGTGGTTTTACATGCCCTGACGAGTTTGTCTTATGTGGTTGTTGCTGTTGCGAGGCGCCTCGGTTAGATCGGACGATCCGGGTCCGATGGAGTCATTCGTTGGCTCGCTTACGCCCCAAAGGGCGGCGAAACGTAGTGCTCAGGCATTTTAATCCACTCCGTGTGGACCGGCCCTGACGATCCAAGGCTTGCCTGCGCGCTTGCCTGAGACTCGGGCTAGGCAGTCTCGAATTGGTTGAGGACTATCTTTTGCCTTGGTTCATAGATGGAAATCCAATTTCCAAATACGTGACATTTGCGGTTTTAATTGTAGAACTAGTATGGCGACATGATATATGGTACCCATGCCGCCTATGATTGATATTTATGATTTGAAATTGTTTTGGCACTATACACTTATAGTAGTATCAAATGATTTGTTTTAAACGTACTAAGCATGTTTGGCTATTATAAGGGAAAACCCTATCCTCGGCTGCGTTGCATTGTGTGATGGGACCTGGGTCTTATAATAGCCTCATTTTTAGAAAAGCATTGTGCTGTTTACTTATATGCACTGGTATCCTTGGGAGGAAACCCGTTCCGTGTTATACGGCGTGGTCCCTTGATTTACCTAACTTTAAAATAAAGATTTATAACTGTTTTTAGTTCTCACACCAGTCACATGACTGACCTGGAGTTTATTGTTTTAACCTAAACTCTGGGTGCCCTTATTTTGACACGGGCAGCTAGTAGTTTTGGTTTTGCAGATTTATATTCACAGGATCCTGGTTTACAGCTGGAACGATATCCGGAAAGCTTTGTATCCGTATATCTACTCCTAGTTGTGTATTGTATTATTTTCCGCTGCTATGTATTTAAATGTAATTTAAATCTCTGATATTTCTGTGTAATATTTATTCATTAATACTCTGCATATTCTTGTAATCTGATGCATTATTGTAATATATAATGAAATGTTCTTCTATATGCGTTCTATTTTGTCGTGTTCTCAACGATAGGGCGTTTCGAACGGTCTGGGTCGGTTTAGCGACTGGTTCGGACCGAGCAAAATTCTTTCTCGTCACAGTTGGTATCAGAGCTTTGGTTTACAAAGCTCAGAGAACAAGACACATTAGAACCCTACGAAAGAATTCATCAGATATTGGATTAGTTATATCCAATGAGAATGACTCGTTAGAGATAGGGTCAGTAGTATCCTAGAACGAGTGTGAAGAGTATATTTTTCAAATGAAAACAATTTTTGTTTAGAAAATTTAAATCGTTTTATACGTATTTTATTATTTATTTATTTCGAATATGGACGATCCACTATATAAAGGTTTTGCATATACGCGTCATGAACGTATATTCGAAGTTTTAATATATTGGATGGATACAGAATCACATTCTAGTCGCCCGGAGATGGTACTGATGATTGTCATGACATCATCAGTATTTATATTCGTGTTTCGAAGGTGTGATTTTCTATATATTTCCATTAGACTGGTGTGAGAACCAAAACTTATATAGCTAGAACACATTGTTGTGAATTGGCATCAAAAACATGATTTTCTGTATATGTATCAAAATTATGAATTTGAAACTCTAATTCACTAATTGATTGATGTTTGTGTTGTTTGTTTATTTGTTTGACAATTTTGAACCATTATGCCTAATAGAACCAAATATTGAGTTATATAGAAATTGGTCGCATTTGCTCGCATATACATATACTTACATTGAACAGGTCATAGCAAGGAGGCTAGAGCCAGAGAATAAAATTTGTTTGCCCGACAAATGGTTACATGTTTACTACATAATTTACTGTTTTGTTTGGGTGATGATGATTTTATGAGCCTATTGGCTAGCCGCTTGGCTTTTTCTTTTTCTTTTTGAGATTAGAAGGACCGGGGAAGCTATTTGAAATTCCCCGATGCTCCCGGTGCAGGGGAGGTTATGGCGAAATTTTTCGAAAATTTAGGGTGTTAGCCAAATTTTTGAAAATTTGAAAATTCTCAGAAACTAAAAAGTTGGAGAATGAAAGCCGAATCGAACGTAGAGCTGATTGATCAAACCACTTTCGACTTTGTTCCTTTTCGGAGACGAAAATTTTTAAGTAGGGGAGATTGTAACAACCCGAAAATCCGGGCCAGTTTAAAATTTTTATTTCGGCAATTTTAGCGAATTTTGAATATTTAAAATAGATTATTTTAAATAAAATCGACGGGAATTTATTTTTAATATAATTCGAACGTATATATTATATACGTCGTCGTTAGAATATAAATAATTATTTTAAATTATAAATAGAATTGAAAATGGCGCGGTAGTTCGATAATTCGATTTCAAACTTAAATTGAATGTACCGGGTGCAAAACAATCCGGATTTTAGTGAAACCAAAGATAATAGGATCTATTTGATAATATATTTCCAACGAATCCGAAGAATCAAAATTTCATAGCGGGAATAAAAAGATATGCCCAGTTGAAAATTCTGAATAGTCGCTATGGAATTCAGGCCCTTAAAAATTGAAATTTTGCAAACGACCTCGGGTTTCGTCGAAACCAGTTTTGTTGGGTCCGTGATGTAAAGTTATTGCTAGGTTCCAAATTTCATAATTTTTCGAATCAATTTGTGAGCGTGGCAAAGGAAAACGCGTTTGACCGGTTTAAGTTGATTTTAATCGACTGGAAATTGGCCATTTTTCCAACGGTCTCAGAATTCGACGAAACTAGTTTTGTTAGGACCGTATCGTCAATACGAAGCTAGAAAATATTTTTCGAGAATTTTTAGAGTTATATGTGACCCCGGTAATTTGAAATGTACGTTTAAAATTCAATAAAGTGATTTAAATGTAAATTTAACGGAAACTGATTGTAACAGCCGAATCAGCCTACGATACATATCCCATTGTGTTCGGAATGGGGGTAAAACGCTATAGACGTCAGGCGGTGGGCCTCGTTTAGAGGTCGTATGTAAAAGTCAACTTTTTGCAATTAAATTAATTAAAAATTAAAATTCTTTTCTCCCCCTTTAACCGTTCTGCCCCCCCCCCCCTTCTCAAATTCAGAAACGAAAAAAAAAAGAACAAGGGAGGGCGACGGAGCCCCATCGCACCGCCATGCGAGGTGCGCGCCCCCCCAGCAACCGCCGCCTCCCTCTCCTCTTCTTCCTCCTCTTCCTTTCTTCCCTCTCCCTCCTCCCAACTCGCGAAGCTCTAAACCCACCGACCCCGAAGTCAGCGAATGAGGGAATCGCGCCACCCCCTTTTGCCGCACCACCACCTGAAACTGAGCCGCACACCTGCTTCATCTCCGACCCTCCACCAAGCGGCGCTGCGGCCAAGGCCACCTCCTCCTCCTGGAAGTTAAAAACTGTGAGTTCTATTGCTTCTAAACCCTGTTTTTTTTAGTTATTCAAATCAGTTTTTGTAAAAATAACGCTGTGGTTAAATCTCAGTTCATTTATAAATAAATACGGCATTCTTTATTTTATTTTATTTTTGCAAAAGAAAAACCTAGGACTTTTACAAAAGAAAATAGAGTTTGTTTATATATAATATATGGTTAATTTTATTAAATAGAGAAAATAAAAATCAGTTTTTTTTTATATATACGAATAACAATAGAAAGTTTATACTTTTATTTAAAAGGAAAAGGCAAAAAGGAATGATTTTTATTCGTATGAAAAGGTGAAAACTTTATTTTTGAAAAGGCGAAAACTTTATTTTTGAAAAGGTGAAAACTTTATTTTTGAAAAGGCGAAAACTTTATTTTTGAAAAGGCGAAAACTTTATTTTTGAAAGGCGAAATCTATATTTTTGAAATAGAATTTTTATCTATATAGCGAAGTAAAAATTCGATTTTTAAATATATGAAGTGATTATAGAAATATGATTTTTAAATTGGGAGTGAACAAATAAAAATGTGATTTTTATTTTAAAAACATCAAAATATAAAAATGTGTGATTTTTATATATGTAGTGGCTACGGGCAAACGAAGATGATAAAAAGGCGAGGATGAAGAAGATTCCTATAAATGAAGAGTCGTGGTATTGGATAGCTTTTGGTGAGAACTTCTCACCTTTCAATTTCTTTTTCTAGTTATATATATATACTAGGATGCAGACGGTGCTTAGTAGCACCCGACACAATCGTCCACAGACCATGGACTTGTTTGTTTGGTTGCATAAATTAGTTTGATGATTTAAATTTGGTTGTTTGGTGAATTTGATTGATGTGTGAATGGCGTGGGCCTTCACTAGACCGGGGATAAGGCTAGGCCTTGTCCCGTTTCTAATATCGTGCCGTTATGCCGCCAAAATTTTCTAAGATATGTTAGAAAAATAAAAATATCATTTTATTGAATAAATGAACCGAATAGAATATTCATAGTTTGAATAAAATGTTTTTATCGTTAAAAATATAATTTTTAACGTGAATGTGAATAAATATTCATTTACAAACCGGACGGTTTGTTTATGTACACCTATTTGAAAGACATTGATTGGGACGATAAATTTTACACATCGCCCAATTGCACAAATAAAATATGTGTTTGATTGTTTGAAACCCCACACGGGTGTTGGGATGAAATTTGAAGTCCACTCATCCTGATTGATTGAATATGTCGATCGATTGATTGACAGGCTGTTATAAGCGTTAGATATCTATATTTGATGCTTATACAGTGTAGTGCACTTTGGTTGATGGTTGATTATTTTTCAATGCTATGATATACATGTGTTGTATGAAAATCCATATAATTAACTTTATATGGTAATTGATTGGGCCTCATTCCAATTTAGAAAATAAAGAATTTTATAAAATAAAAGTTCATGTGTTGACTGTACTCATCCGTTGAGATTAGTCATGTGTTGAACGAAATATTTTAACAATAAAATTTATACCCTTATCACTATAAAATAAAGGTTCATGTGTTGACTGTACTCATTCGTTGAGATTAGTCATGTGTTGAACGAAATAATTTAACAAAAATAGTCACACGTGGACAGTACTCATTCGTTGAGATTAGTCGTGTGTTGACAAAAATAAATATTCATTTGTTGAATAGAATAAAGGAATATATGAAGCCGTGTTGATAAGAGATGCGCCATTTTGACGTGAACGATATTTTTATCGATTTTATTCATTTTGAAATGAATATTGAGAAGTAATTTTGAAATCAAATATTTCGAAATGAAATGAATTGAAAACGATTTCGAAATGAAATGAATTGAAAACGATTTCGAAATGAAATGAATTGAAAACGATTTCGAAATGAAATGAATTGATTATAAAACGATTTAGAAATGAATTCGATTCAAATAGGAAACGAATTTGAATTGAATCGAATTGAAAACGAATTCGAATTGAATTGGAAACAAATTGAAATGAATTCAAATTGAATTGAAATTTGAATTGAATAGAAATGAATTTTAAAACGAATTTATAAAGAAGGATTCAATTTTTGCTTTGGATTGAAATGGGAGTTGAAATTGTTTTCGAAACGAATTCAAAACTATTTATAAAATTCATTTTAAATAGAAATCGACGAAATGTATATTATATATATTATATATATAATATAATGGCCTGAATAGAACGCGCCGCGCCGCGGCAGTTCGTGAATTTCGACCATTTATTTCAAACGGACATTACGGGAGATCCGACCGTCGGATTCTCCTAAAACCGGGGTTCGTATCGAAAAGAGCTTTCTAACGAATGTTAGAAATTAGAAATCTAACGGTTGGATCTGGAATTATGTCCAAATCAAATTTGGAAAAGGTCGCTGTAAGTGCAGTTCGATGGCCATTGATGGAAATCGACTGTACGGGCCTTGATAAAATTATTAAAAATAGTAATAATTTGTGTAAAATCATAAGAAATGATTTAGAAAGAACTGGGATGAAAAACTCCATATTTGAAAAGATAAAAATAGATTTTTATCGAAATGAACTAGTTTTGAACTAGAATTATAATTCTATTTATTTTTAAATAAATAAATTGAATTTGAAAAGGGTTTTAAAAATAACCAGAATTTCCAATGATTGCATTGGAGTGGATTTGGATCGAAATTGTCTTCGGAATATTTCGATGTTGGAATTCGTGATTATACGGATGTTGTTATGGAAATTTGAAAGATATATATTTATATCGTTATTTCCAATACGACATTTGTTAATCGTAGAATTTGATATTGAATATAAGCCGATATATTTTCTATTCAGAGCCTTGTATTGAATATCAAATGTGATTTGGGTTTGTCGTGAATGGTGTCTTCACTAACACTATTCTTGAACCCAGTTGAGAAAAGATTAAATCTTTTTATTTAGATTTAATGAGTTGTACCAATTAAATGATATTTAATTGGAATTGAATTGGTATTGATTTTTGGGTTTATCGTGGACAGTGTTTTAAATAACACTCGTTCTTTAACCCGATAATTAATGAAATGGGATTTTGGGTTTATCGTGAACTGTGTTTTAAATGACACTGATTCTTTAACCCAGTTAACGATTAAAACTAAGTGGAGTTTTAATGAATCTTTAATTAGATTGAAATAATCGAAATGGAGTATCACCATTTTTGCTCCAGGCGTTAGTTAAATCTTTAATTAGATTTGAACGTGAAATGGTAATTGAATCTACCGATAACACCGTGGTGTTAGATATGAAGTATAACCAGTTTTACTTCATGGGATAAATAGGTTGGGATTAGGAAATTAAAACAAATGATTACTTCGGTAAGTTTCGTTAATCCCGGCTAGTTGAATCGAAATTCAAAGGAAGATTAGAGAATAAATTCAGGAATTTATCTTGGATAAAATTAATGGGAACCTTTCCCTATGAATGTGAAATCAGAAACTAACTGTCGGTTAGCTAAGCAGAACGGTTTTCTGGATATTGATCTGATGTTGGTTTCGGCCTTCGGGGTTAATATTTGGGGAATTATTCTCTTGATTAATTTACGGTTAGTGACTGACGAATTGGGATGAGGCGTATGTTGTGTTTGTGTAACAATTATTTAAAATATACGCGAGTTATTCGGAAAGACCGGGTTTATCCCATTCTGGATAACTGATACGACGATTAGTCGAAGATGAAGACGATGGTCGAAGACCGGAAGTCTTCACGTCGTTTGGGTGATTACTGATGATCTTGATTGGGCTGTACACCCAAGAAGATGGAAACAGTTGGTGATCGTTCAGACGTACTTGGAGATCGATGGATATGCGGGGTACTAGGTGCCTCCGGTTTCGTTCAGACCCAGAACGGACTTGTAAATGGAATGTGTGTCTGATATTGGATTTTAGTCTGTGTGTTTGATTTCTATTAAATATATATCTGTTTGGCGGCGGAGAATTTATTCTCTTGCTTAACGCCCTTCTCTGAGACGTACGAGCTCAGGGGTTATATATTGATGGATATCAAACGCATGGAGTGAATTGCCTGTGTGGCATGCCTAAGTGGCAATTGATCGAGGCTTCTGTTGAAAAGCAAAGCCTTGTGGTGATGATCAAAGCAAGGCCTTTGTGGCGTAGCTTTGTGTAACGTTTACTTCGCGTGTTTCACACCCGGTATGAACCAAAAACGGGAGAAAGGACCTCAGGGAGGGCCTACGTTTCCTCCTAGCTAAAAGTGGCGTCAGTGGTTTTACACGCCCTGACGAGTTTGACTTATGTGGTTGTTGCTGTTGCGAGGCGCCTCGGTTAGATCGGACGATCCGGGTCCGATGGAGTCATTCGTTGGCTCGCTTACGCCCCAAAGGGCGGCGAAATGTAGTGCTCAGGCATTTTAATCCACTCCGTGTGGACCGGCCCTGACGATCCAAGGCTTGGCTGCGCGCTTGCCTGAGACTCGGGCTAGGCAGTCTCGAATCGGTTGAGGACTATCTTTTGCCTCGGTTCATAGATGGAAATCCAATTTCCAAATACGTGACATTTGCGGTTTTAATTGTAGAACTAGTATGGCGACATGATATATGGTACCCATGCCGCCTATGATTGATATTTATGATTTGAAATTGTTTTGGCACTATACACTTATAGTAGTATCAAATGATTTGTTTTAAACGTACTAAGCATGTTTGGCTATTATAAGGGAAAACCCTATCCTCGGTTGCGTTCCATTGTGTGATGGGACCTGGGTCTTATAATAGCTTCATTTTTAGAAAAGCATTGCGCTGTTTACTTATATGCACTGGTATCCTTGGGAGGAAACCCGTTCCGTGTTATACGGCGTGGTCCCTTGATTTACCTAACTTTAAAATAAAGATTTATAACTGTTTTTAGTTCTCACACCAGTCACATGACTGACCTGGAGTTTATTGTTTTAACCTAAACTCTGGGTGCCCTTATTTTGACACGGGCAGCTAGTAGTTTTGGTTTTGCAGATTTATATTCACAGGATCCTGGTTTACAGCTGGAACGATATCCGGAAAGCTTTGTATCCGTATATCTACTCTTAGTTGTGTATTGTATTATTTTCCGCTGCTATGTATTTAAATGTAATTTAAATCTCTGATATTTCTGTATAATATTTATTCATTAATACTCTGCATATTCTTGTAATCTGATGCATTGTTGTAATATATAATGAAATGTTCTTCTATATGCGTTCTATTTTGTCGTGTTCTCAACGATAGGGCATTTCGAACGGTCTGGG
Organism: Allium sativum; assembly: GCA_030737875.1. Taxonomy (NCBI): domain Eukaryota; kingdom Viridiplantae; phylum Streptophyta; class Magnoliopsida; order Asparagales; family Amaryllidaceae; genus Allium; species Allium sativum. The sequence goes on from CM060910.1 coordinate 338,441,683, forward strand.
TCGGTTTAGCGACTGGTTCGGACCGAGCGAAATTCTTTCTCGTCACAGAACGCTTGGATCTTTATGAAGAAAAATGGTTGGTAGATGAAAGAGGTACTGAGTACCGGAAGGAGCGGATATGGTTGAGGGGGAAGGAGATGTGGGTACTTGCAGTTTGAGATACATAGAAGTGGAGGAATAACTGCGGTGGAGTTTGAGAAGAAAACGATGGGAGGGAAGTCATATTTTTCTAGAACAAACGGTGAACGATGGGTCACGTGAGGTTCCATTGAGGATACTAAAGAAACACGCATGGACTAGTCGGATACAGGAAGTTTGCGGGGGAATTCACGTCTGACTAGATCAACCGACGCAAATCGTTATTTAACGGTTAACACGCAAATGGTGAGTAAATTCACTCACTCTAATCTATTTTAAAATATTTTAATTATATTTTAATATTGATTGAATGTTGTGTGATTCCCGTGTAGATAGATTACAATTAAATTGGTTGAAATAATATAAACCGTTATATATCTAAACTGACGATTGAACACTGATATTTCATAATGATATGAAATTGATGATATTTATTGTGACTAACATCTGTGGATACAGGAAACGGGTTAAAGGAATCAAACCGGATTCCTCTATATTTGTATGTATTGTTTGTTTATATTATTTATATATACACGGTCTGAACCTAAAAAGCATTTTTAGGAATTAGAACTAAAATTCGATGATGTCGAACGTAATAAAGTAAATTATTTTAGGAATTATAATCTGATAGGATAGCTAATATTTAGATTTAAACCGACAAATTATAATAGGATATGAAATCAATATTTAGTTATAAACTTGATATTGATTTAATAAGAACCTGACTTAGAAACAGAGTTTATCAAATGAAATGGAAATATGGCAGCGTATTGCGGTAGTTATAAAAGAGAATATAGCAGCGTATTGCAGTAGTTATAAAAGAGAATATGGCAGCGTATTGCAGTAGTTATAAAAGAGAATATAGCAGCATATTGCAGTAGTTATAAAAGAGAATATAGCAACGTATTGCGTTAGGTATAAAGGAAAATATAGCAGCATATTGCATTAGTTATAAAGGAAAATATAGCAGTGTGTTGCATTAGTTAAACTATAACGGTTTTAAAGTGAGTCGATAAGTTATAATGTTTTAAAAAGATATACTGAGCATGATAAGGAAAGTGATATAGTTTTAAAGAAATTAGAACCTGTTGTACGGTGGTTGAGTTGAGTAACTTTCGAGGCATCAATCTGATGTTGGTTTCGGCCTTCGGGGTTGATACATAGAAATTTATTCACTTATCGATTTATAACGAGGAACTAATAGAGTAGAAGTGAAGGGAAGTAAGGAAGAGTTTATAAAAATATGGGAAACTAGAAAGTTAATATTAAATAAAAGGGACAGTGTTTGTGAATGGATGTTTGTTTTTACTTCGATAGTTAAATAGCCGACTATCGAAGTGTTTTGACCATCGTTGTCAATACGGAGAGACCGGTTGGATATATTATCCAGAAACCACTCCGTATAGGCATAAGCGCTGCGAATTATATTATACTGAAGACAATTGAAGACGGAGTGAAATGCAAGGGTCGTCCAGTTCCAGAATAGTGCTTTCTGTTTGTCCAGTCCCAGGACCACTTGTATGGACGAGTGTCTGACAGAGTATACCTAACAAATCATGTACAGCTGATCTCTTAAAGGTATTACGTCTGGTGGCGGAGGAATTCGTTCCTCTTAGCTTTTTATACCTGTGATATTTTTGGAAGTCGATTAGTGAATTGACGGGTTTGACGATGTGGCATTCAAAGTGAATGGTGATCAGATGTTCTGAAGATAGACGTAGCCTCTAGCCTCACAACCAGGAAGTAACAAAAGTTGGGCAAGGCAGCATGGCTAGTTGGGTCATTCCCAAGCAGGGTGTATTGTCACCGATCTAGAGAAAATTCATATTTGTCTTCTTTTCGATTCTGTATCTTCGGATGACGGTTTGATGGCTAATAACCGTGGGTGGCAATATATTCGCGACACTCAAGCTAAATGAGTGAGCGGTCATGTGTGGTCGGGTTGCAAGACGTTCTTATTGAACACAGGTGTATCCCCTCTAGAGTACACTGATCGGAAGGTGCTCCCATACCTTGTCTGTTGGAATCCAATCTCCAATAAGAGCCCTGTGGTTTATTATTTTATACTATATATATGTGGAGCGTGAGATGCAAGCGTTCTGCTACTTGGATATTTATTTGCTTAGACATTATCATAATATCACTGGATTTAATATGAAAGATATTTTGGGTTATAGTAAGTTTTTTCAAAGTTAAACAGTATATTTGGAATTTACTCACACCAGTACCATGACTGACCCAGAGTTTATTTTGTTGTTTTCCCTAAACTCTTGGGTGCCCAAATTTGTACGGGCAGTCAAGTGTTTCAGGCTTTGCAGATTCACCTGGAGGAGCTGGAAGCAGAAGGATTCAACAGTAGTTAGTTAATGATTATTTCCGCTGTAACATATATGAGTTGTACTCTGATATGGTATGTATATACAAATTCAGTTTTTGTATTTCAAAGTTATGTTATAATACATGTTATTCATTCCGCTGTGAGATTCGTGTTTTACTCTGATTCTGTTCAGTTGTGATCTCCTTCTTCTTCTATTCTATTAGTTCTATCTTTTCTATCTCACCCTCTAAATTCATCTATTAATGATCTGAATTTTCGTTCACTTTGAGTTGAATGTGTAGAATATTAGTCAGCTCAAATTGGTACGGATTTTCCGGCCGTTACAGTTGGTATCAGAGCTAGTTGCTTAATTGGTACGGATGATATAGGTGGTTCTCGCTTCGCGTTTGGTGGCGAACGAGAGACTCTTACCCCTACATCTCCCGACAATGTGGGTTGGTCGAGTCGAAAGGCTGGCCGTGAAAGCAGTTCTGAGGTATCTCTGTAAGCCACGGTGGGAGGTTAGCCCACTACCCCTGGGCCGTTACAGTTGGTATCAGAGCTGAAGGTTAAGTTGTTACCTTGGTTCTGTGGCGTAACTCAATAGAGATGGAGTTAGTAATACTCTAGATTGTGTTTGAGTGTATATATGAGTGCGTGTTTATAAATTAAAATAAAAACTATTTTATATTGTGTTGACTGGTCAGTCGAGTGGTTTATGAATTCTGGTCGAAACAGTAATGCAAACTGTGTCGATAGGTGTTCCTAAACTCTTGAACAGAGTAATTCGACACAGTATGTTTTGAAAAGAGGGTAAATAAAATAATTTTACCCAAAAATATATTTTGATATGGAAAAAGTATTTATATTGGAGTTATTACAATATATAGATATATTGAATGTGTCGATTGAAATTATAACCGAATAGGGTTATAATTGAATTGGTTATAAATAACCAATAAAAATTCACATAAGTATAATATATAAATCAAGTGAATTGAATCTGAATTTATAACCAGAATTGAAATAAAACTCTGAAAACTGGGAAAGGAGTTGGAAATAATATTTGGATTAAATATATGGGAATTTTAAAATCCTGGGAGATTTGAAATTGTTTTCCAAGTGCTGTGAAAGATATTTTGAAGTAATTTCAAAAATAAAAGTGTTTGAAAATAAGTTTTGAAAGTAATATGATATTGAACTCACTTCGATTGCTAGAAAATAATTCTGATGATGAAGCGCGCCATTATCGGTGTTCATTTTCGAGTTCTAAGTGACGGATTACTACCAAAGCTTCTGTTTTGAATTATTGTTAGAAATTCAAATATTTTGAATTATATATGATTTCATACTGATTTGAAATAAATTCCAGGAATTTGAATTCTGAAATTAAATTTAACTTATGAAGATAAATAGATAAAAGTAGTAAAAGTGAATAAATAAATTAGAATTTAACTGGAACTAAGTCAAATTAAAATTAGTTTGGATTAGAGATAATTTGGAATGGAATCAAACTGATGAATAAAGAGTTGGAATTGAGTTTGGAATTGGATTTTAAACGGAGTTATAAGTGGATGATGTGGTTTGAGGATAATTTGAATGGAAATCGAGTGGAACTGAAATGGTATATGCTGAAGTGGTGGCAAATCTCAGTGATAGAGTTGAATGCCAATAAAAGGTACATGTTTAAATTATATTAAGTATGGGGTTTATGAGCCAGTTTAACAAGCCGCTTGGCTTTTTTACTTTCTTTTGGATTAGAGAAGGCCCAGAGAGGCAAGTGGTGGTAATACCGATTAAGCCATGTAGAGGAGATGCTGGCAAAAAATTTCGAAAATTTGAAGTGTTAGAAATTTTCAGAAATTTCGAAATATTCGTTAATAAGAAGGAATTAATCTTCAATTGAAATAAATTAATTTAGTTGAAACTATAATTAAGAAATTAAATAAAAGATTTTTACCTGGTTATAACATGGATTGTAGCACTTTCCCTACCTTAGTAATTTCGGGGACAAAATTCTTTTAAGGGGGAAGGAATGTAATGTCCCACATTTTTATCAGTTTGAATTTGAATATTTAAATTAGTTTAAATATTGAATTCTTAATATAAGTGGATTTATATATTAATAAAAACGAAGTTGAACGTATAAAAATATATATTAAATATAATCGAGCTCATAACGGCGCTGCAGTTCGTAATTTAATGTTCTGAACTTCAACTGAGTGTACAAGATTCATTTTAAATCGGATTTCTGCGAAACAAGAGTCATTGGAATCTGTTGATCTGTATTTGTCTAACGGAAATGGAAAATGGAGATTTCGTCGTATAGATTGCAAGATATGTCCAAATCAAATATTCGAAAAGTCGCTATGAAATCGTATATCGACCGTAACGGTTTATTCGATATAACTAGATATCGGATTCGAATTTGGACAAAGTTCTTTTGAGGCACAGTGATAATTTAATTTTTAGAATTTTACCGAAATTTTTAATTAATTAAATAAGCTACTTTTTATTTGGAGTATTTTGCACCCTATATCGATATTTCGGGGTTTCAAAATATGAGTTAAACTACCGATATTATTGTATTTCTGGGATTATGACACCTTGCTGGACAAGGCTATATTTTTAATTCTGTCTGACATGAACGCAATCTTACAATAGGATACCGTTATTAAATATCTAATATAAAACAAAACGTCAAGTCATAACAAATTAAAAATCTTAATAACCCATTTCCGTAAGAGCCTACAGGTAATGTTCATTGTAACACCCCACACCCGCTACGGTTACTCACTAAGGGAATGCCATAACATCGGTGGAGTATTTTAAGTGAATATAGAACAGAAAAATTACAACAAGACAGATATAATTAACACTTGAAAATTTAAAACATCATTTCATTGCAGCGGAAAGTAAAACATGTTTGGTTACATCACAAAACCATAACAAGAGTCAAGTACATAATATCCATCCTTCTTAAAAATAGAAGTACATAATCCCACTACATAGATAATAGCCATAATAGAAAAGATAAACCGAGCTTCACTTCTACGGTCCAAGCCCCGAAAGATAGATATAGCGGTCTGATCCAAGCCCACTAGTGCTAGGCCCACTCTGAAAACCTGAGGGTTGGGAAAAAGATAAAAACAACGGGGTCAGACATAAGTCTGAGCGAGTCCTATAACTTTAACAATACAATCATTACTTTAACCAGAGTAAGACATGAGCTTGATATACGGTAACGACTGGGGATAAATGGCTACACTAAGCAGCCAACTAGACTTAGGATAAACTAAGATAACCGTAAAGACGCGCCTATCCACCCAAGGATAATTACTATATTGCACCACCCCAGATCTATCCACCCAAGGGTAATTCCTACACTGCACCACACCAGTTCTACCCACCCAAGGGTAATTCCTACTTAAAGGTTGATCCCACTAAGTGTACTTAGCAATTTTTAATAGTAGTTTCGTGTACCCCTAGCTGACTACATAGGTGCCGTCTGCCCCTATCTCCACTAGGTGTACCCACTACTCCCCAAGCGATCGGCTCCCTAACGTAGATCCCCGTGCTGGCCCCACAGTGGGGTGTATCATTCCCCAAAGTGGCAACCTGATAATATCAACGGTGCACGGCTTATACCTACACGATGCAACAACGTCTTACTTACCAGCCCGGGTCCACACACGCATATGAAACCCGTTGGACTTGCGTTGCCATCGCTAACCCGTTTTGGCCTCTTACAGTCAAGCCCAATATGCGTGTCCCATCCTCGACTTGGGTCGAGCCCACAAAGATACGTTTGGGATATTGGTTGAAATGGGCCCCCACAAGCTACCCACCTAAGCTTGTCATTTCTAGTGAATCCCACTTAACCCTTTAACCATGTCCACTTACATGTTATAAATTTTGGTTAAGTCTTTTAATCATATTTTAATTGCCACTCAAGGCACCCACTAGATTTCCACATGCCACCCAAGGCACTTACTTGATTCCCACATGCCTCCCCAGGCACTTACTTAACCCTTTAATCATGTTTAATTACATGTTCCACTTTGGTTAAGTATTCTAATCGTATTTTCTATTGCCACCCAAGGCAACCCACTGGTTTCCTCATGCCACCCAAGGCACCCCCACTAGTTACTACATGCCACCCAAGGCACCCACTTAACCCCTCATGCCCCACTACATGCTAATTTGGTTAAGTGTTTCTTAATTAATTAAGATCGTAACCTTTGTAAAGACCTCTCACATTAGACTGTCTTTTATGGCAGCTGGATATGCCGGTTGATTCCGGGCAGCCTTACACCATAACCAAGTCTAACCTCGTGCCTTTACACTTGTCACGTATTTAGTTTATGACTAAGACCCCTCACATTGGGCCAATCATTTGTAGCCGCTGGATTTGCCGGTCGGTTCCGGGCAGTCTTATGCTACAAAAGGGTCCAACCTCGTGTCTTAGTCGATTAATTACACCTAATTAATCACCCCCATAATTTGTATTAATTATCCCTAATTAATTACAAATTTCAAGAATATGGGTAGATCTAACTCAATAGGTAAATTCCCAATTCCATAATATGGGTAGACCTAACTTAATAGGTAAATTACCAATTATGTCCATTCACTTTATGTTATGCTTAAGCATACCCATTTCACACGATTTTATTAACGTGCATATTAACCCCATCGTTCCCCACGTAATTCGTTCTCATGACATAATAAAGGGAAGATTCATCACAAATGCCATGGGTTTAACCAACATAACATATAACTTTATCATGGGTTTAAAAGGTGTCAACTTTTATATATGAACATACATTAAACTCAACTAGCATTTAACCCAACTTGCATGAAGCACATATATCACAAAAGGGGTAACTTGCATATGATTCTTATGTCATACAAAGGTGTGAACTTGCATAGCATGTCACATGTTAACTTGCATATAACCAAACACATAACTTGCATAACATGTTACATATTAAATTGCATATAATCATGCACATAATTTGCATATAACCAAACACATAACTTGCATATAATCTCACATATAGCTTGCATAACATGTTACATATGAACTTGCATATGTATGTATGACATACAAAGGTAAACTCGCATATGTTATGCATATCACTAATCCAAACAACTTGCATAGATTATGCATATTATAGATCCAAACTTATGGGTTAAACTTGCATGTCATGTCACTTATTTCACACATGATTCTAGCATAAAACCAAGCATTTAACTTGCATAAAACCAAACACTTAGCATGCATAAAACCAAATACTTAGCATGCATAAAACCAAATACTTAGCATGCATAAAACCCACCACTTAACATGCATAAACCCAAACACTTAACTTGCATATACATAGTGTCATCATGAATAAGTGTTAAACATAGTGATTAGCAAACTAGCATCATAACATATGACCTAAAACCCATTGATCCGCAAGCAAAACCATATGATCTCATCACATCTCATCTACTTAGTTTAACAATTGGTTATTAAAGTGATAGAAACTCACCACTAAACTCCCATAAGCAAACCCTTGCCAAAAATCACCCAAAAACTCTAGCCTTGAAAATAAAGCTTGCAACTTGATGATGAATGCAAGCTAATGATCACTCATACAACTTAAAAATGCTTGTATGAACATGAAAGCCTTCATAGAAATAGTTTAGAAAGAGGATGGAGGCTAGGATTTTGAGTGGAGGCCATGATCATAGAAAATTTTGGCATAGTTTAGTTATAGGATAGGATTATGATCATTTAGGGCTAGCTTAGGGTCTTATTTATAGGATTAGGATGTGTTTCAGACCCTTAGATTAACCCTAGGTTAGTTTAGGTCCGTCGGATTTCGGAAGCTTCCAGAAAACAGCCCCAAAACACAGCCAAACCCTAAAATGGTGCACCAGGCCAAACTGGTCGAGCACCCCCTGTCGACACGCAAGTCGACAGGGCTGTCGACTTGGTCCTAGCCAAGTCGACTGCCCAGTCGACAGGGCTGTCGACTTGGTTAGCTCGGCGGGAATTTTCCCGCCTGGGCCCAATGGCCCCAATTTCGAAATTTGAACCTGAATTTATAATCTGTTTTGAACTTTGAATTTTCTGAAAACTTCATTAGGCCATAACTGGGCCATACGGACTCCGATTCTCGAAAACCCGGACTCTATTTCGCGTATTTTTCCGAGACGAACGCAATGACGCAGCCCGTTTCCCCCAGTTCTCACATCTGAGATTATTTATTCTGTAATTAGTGAATATTAGTATTAACTAGAATTCGGGGTGTTACATTCTCCCCTCCTTAAAGGATTTCGTCCCCGAAATCTCTAAGCTAAAGAGAATGCATATCCTACCATCCAAACAACCATCTACTCAATCCATCAAACACGGGCATCCATTGTCCTTAAAACAATTTCTAATGATGTATGAGCATATGCAAAAAGTGTGTGTATATGTTCCCTATCTAATGTATGAACATATGCAAACCATGATAGTGCCATGCATCCAATATGTATGCGAGAGAACCCTATCGACACATACTATATCTACATGAGTGCACAATCATTCACCAAAATGCATCATCCATATGATAACACAACCATTATACATCCATAAATATAGCTACCTACACACCCAATTATATGCAATATGCAATATGAAGTGATTGAGCCGATCTAGTGTCTAGAGTGTGTGTATATGCATCCACGAGCAACCACTAGCAAACACTTGCATCCACATGCATCCATCAATCATAACATGTCTCAAACACATGTTTCAACCATAGGTTTACCCTATCTAAAGGTCAAAAGTACTAACGAGAGGACATACTAAAGATAGATAAGTACTAGACAAACGATAAAGGAGAAGTTAAAAGACATACCCTCAAAAAGGAATGGGTATAGTGATCGCATCTTCGCTTCCGTCTCCCAAGTAGCGTTGTTCTCATCTTCTCCCCATTGCACTTTGACTAGTTGAACCTCTCGATTCCTCAACTTCCTAGTCTCAGACCCAAGGATGCGAGTAGGAGCTCGTCGAATAGTTGCATCACGCTCTACCTCCACTTCTCTAAGAAAGCTCGGCTCTACCACCTCAGCGGTCTCATGTAGGCACTTCCTCAAATGTGACACATGGAATACATCATGTACCCCACTAAGTCTGTCGGGCAACTCCACTCTATATGCCATCCGTCCAATCCTTTCCTTAATAGGAAACGGCCCAACAAATCTTGGAGCTAACTTCCCAACGGACCCAAAGCGAACTACATTCCGTAATGGAGATACTTTGACAAAGACCATGTCCCCAACCTCAAACTCCAGATCCGTCCTCCTCTTGTCCGCATAAGATTTTTGCCTATCCTGCGCTGCTTTCATCCTTTTTCGAATCAAGTCAATCTTCTCAGAAGTCTCCCTAACCATATCAGGCCCAAGCAAGATCTTATCCGTAGATTCCCACCAACATGTAGGTGATCTACAAGGCCCTCCATAAAGAGCTTCGAAAGGAGACATACCAATACTGGACTGAAAGCTGTTATTATATGCGAACTCCACCAATGGAAGATGCTCTTCCCATGTACCTCCAAAATCTAAGATACAAAGCCTCAAAAGGTCTTCTAGAACACGATTCACCCTCTCAGTCTGGCCGTCCGTCTGAGGATGATATGCGGTGCTCAGACACAATTGAGTCCCTACCGCCTCTTGCAAACTCTTTCAAAACTCTCTAGTGAAGATAGGATCTCGATCGCTCACTATACTGGAGGGTACACCATGCAATCTAATAATCTCACGAATGTAAACTGAAGCTAGCCATGGGGCAATTCTCTTACTCTTCACGAGTATAAAATGGGCGCTCTTAGTAAGTCTGTCTACCACAATCCAAATTCCCGTATTACCCTTCCTCGATCTCGGTAATCCATCGAGACACTATCCCACTTCCATAGCGGAACCTCCAATGGGTGAAGTAACCCACCGGGTTTCTTCTGCTCCGCTTTCACTTGCTAGCACACCAAGCATCTAGCGACATACTCGGCCACATCTTTCTTCATACCGGCCCAAAAGAAAACTCGCTTCATGTCTTGGTACATCTTGTCCCCACCGGGATGAATGGTCATCTTCGACCGATGTGCATCATCAAGTATAGCCTTCCTCAAACCCTCGTCTTGCGGTACACAAAGTCTATCGTCTTTACGCAACCACCCCTTACCATCTAGGGTGTACCTACTCAAATGGCTGGACGACTCCCCCCCTTATGAGCTTCTCTACTAACTCAACCAACTGTGGGTCGTCTTACTGTGCCTCGCCAATCCGTCCCAAAAGAGTACGCCTAACCTCCAAGGAGGCTAGCAAACCGGGTACAAAGTCAACGGAAGGTCTAAAGTCAAACATAGAAATAAACTCCAAGCTCCGTCGTTCAACGAACAATGAACTCAAGGACAACCTTTTTCTACTTAAGGCGTCCGCTACCACATTACCCTTGCCATGGGTATATGCTATCTCAAACTCATAGGATGCTAAGAATCCCATCCACTTTTGCTGTCCTAAGACTATGCGCTCGAAGAGTCTCCCACACTTCCCTAAGATGTAGGGCATGATCTTCTCCACTTCTAGAGAAAACCAGGATATTACCCCATCCAAAATCATCCCAACTGTCCATCTCTCACGCAGACCATCCTAGTCGAACTTGACATCCCCCAAGTGCAAGCCCCAAAGGCCTAAACCAATATCAGACAAACACCCAAGGGATATCTCCTTCGAGTTCAGACAACCTACGTGAGATGATACTAGTAAAAATGGCTAAACAATTAAGCTTTTGATCAACTTTGGATGTCCTCGCCAGTCTCGCTCCAAAACCACCGTTTTTCCCATAACTGGCTTTGCTCAACCTATTAAGCACACATGAAAAGTTATTTCGCTCCTAGAAAAGAACAAGATGTCATTTACAAAGACCATCACGAACTTATTTAGGTACTCCCTGAACACCCTTCTCATCAAATCAACAAAGTATGCGGGGGCGTTCGTCAAACCAAATGGCATCACCAACCACTCATAAAAACCATCCGGAGTCCTAACGGCAGTCTTCTCTATACTATCCTCAGCCGCTCTCAACCGACGAAACCCCGTGGCTAAGTCCAACTGCGAAAATACTGAGGCGCCAACTAACTGATCAAAGAGATCATCAATCCTCGGCAATGGGTGTCTATTCTTCTTTGTGAGTTTATTTAGTTCTCTTTAGCCTACACAAAGTCTGAGGGACCCATCCGCCTTCGTGGCAAAAACTACTGGAGCTCCCCACTCCGATATACTTCGTCTTATGAACCCCTTCTCAAGCAAATCGCCTACTTGCTTATGGAGTTCCCTCCTCTCACGAGGAGCCATGTGGCACACTGGCCAAGGTACTGGTTTGGCATTGTCTACTAGATATATTCGGAAGTCAATCTCCCGCTCCGGAGGTAAGCCCTTTACCTCCTCAAACACATCCGAGTATTCCCGGACCACTCTAACAGATCGCAAACTCTCGACCGACGTGTCAAGCGATTCTAGATAACTTAGCATAACAGATTCCATGGGATTACAAGAGATCTCGAGAGTGTTACCCAAGCGGGTCGTAAGCCTAACAACTCTCCTTCCACAAACAAGAACGGCACCATTACTGGATAACCAGTCCATGCCCAAAACTAACCCATAGCCCGTGAAGCCCAAGAAGCATCATATCTAAACTCAACGCTAAGTACAGAAACTTTCAAACCCAAACACATCATGGAGCCCCAATTGGGTTTGAAACAACTAAGGGATCATCCACTAAACTGGTGTCTAAGTGCAGTGACTCAACTAACAACGATGAGATAAACGAACTCGATGCGTCAGAATCAAATAAAGTTCGAACCGGATAATAAAGAAATCCAAATTCCAACCTAGACGGTCTTATCCCCATCTGGTACTTTAGCCGTGAGGGCATACAACTACCCTCCAGAAGATTCCATACCTTGCCCTTGCCCCTTTGGACAACCCTAATAAGGTGTCCTATTCCTCCCAAAAGGATAACTACTCGCCTTCTTCTTTCCATTCTCCACTCGTAACCTCCTACCAATGAGGTTTCATCCTTTATTAACCAAACAACTATTTGAGCCTTCCTCCCATCGTCTATCCTATAGGTACCTACCAGTCCTCCTCCTTCTTGAACCAACTTCTAATCCGACTAACGTCTAAGTCCCTTGAAGTGGTTTTCCATTCTTATCTATCGTAGAAAGATCACCAATACACGGAGGGGAAACTCAAAACGAGAGAGGAAGAGATTCAAAACGGAGAATTTGAAAGATATAGATATGGCTAATGAGGATTATGCTTTTCTTTCAAAAACTTTTCTCTCAAAAGACATGTTTTTGAAAATACTCCTTTCAAAAATATTCTTAGAAAATAGTTTTTCTAAAATTTTATCTGTTCTGGTAACCTTAAGCTCTGATACCACGTGTAACACCCCACACCCGCTACGGTCACTCACTAAGGGAATGCCATAACATCGGTGGAGTATTTTAAGTGAATATAGAACAGAAAAATTACAACAAGACAGATATAAGTAATACTTGAAAATTTAAAACATCATTTCATTGCAGCGGAAAGTAAAACATGTTTGGTTACATCACAAAACCATAACAAGAGTCAAGTACATAATATCCATCCTTCTTAAAAATAGAAGTACATAATCCCACTACATAGATAATAGCCATAATAGAAAAGATAAACCGAGCTTCACTTCTACGGTCCAAGCCCCGAAAGATAGATATAGCGGTCTGATCCAAGCCCACTAGTGCTAGGCCCACTCTGAAAACCTGAGGGTTGGGAAAAAGATAAAAACAACGGGGTCAGAAATAAGTCTGAGCGAGTCCTATAACTTTAACAATACAATCATTAAAGTAACCAGAGTAAGACATGAGCTTGATATACGGTAACGACTGGGGATAAATGGCTACACTAAGCAGCCAACTAGACTTAGGATGAACTAAGATAACCGTAAAGACGCGCCTATCCACCCAAGGATAATTACTATATTGCACCACCCTAGATCTACCCACCCAAGGGTAATTCCTACACTGCACCACACCAGTTCTACCCACCCAAGGGTAATTCCTACTTAAAGGTTGATCCCACTAAGTGTACTTAGCAATTTTTAATAGTAGTTTCGTGTACCCCTAGCTGACTACATAGGTGCCGTCTGCCCCTATCTCCACTAGGTGTACCCACTACTCCCCAAGCGATCGGCTCCCTAACGTAGATACCCGTGCTGGCCCCACAGTGGGGTGTATCATTCCCCAAAGTGGCAACCTGATAATATCAACGGTGCACGGCTTATACCTACACGATGCAACAACGTCTTACTTACCAGCCCGGGTCCACACACGCATATGAAACCCGTTGGACTTGCGTTGCCATCGCTAACCCGTTTTGGCCTCTTACAGTCAAGCCCAATATGTGTGTCCCGTCCTCGACTTGGGTCGAGCCCACAAAGATACGTTTGGGATATTGGTTGAAATGGGCCCCTACAAGCTACCCACCTAAGCTTGTCATTTCTAGTGAATCCCACTTAACCCTTTAACCATGTCCACTTACATGTTATAAATTTTGGTTAAGTCTTTTAATCATATTTTAATTGCCACTCAAGGCACCCACTAGATTTCCACATGCCACCCAAGGCACTTACTTGATTCCCACATGCCTCCCCAGGCACTTACTTAACCCTTTAATCATGTTTAATTACATGTTCCACTTTGGTTAAGTATTCTAATCGTATTTTCTATTGCCACCCAAGGCAACCCACTGGTTTCCTCATGCCACCCAAGGCACCCCCACTAGTTACTACATGCCACCCAAGGCACCCACTTAACCCCTCATGCCCCACTACATGCTAATTTGGTTAAGTGTTTCTTAATTAATTAAGATCGTAACCTTTGTAAAGACCTCTCACATTAGACTGTCTTTTATGGCAGCTGGATATGCCGGTTGGTTCCGGGCAGCCTTACACCATAACCAAGTCTAACCTCGTGTCTTTACACTTGTCACGTATTTAGTTTATGACTAAGACCCCTCACATTGGGCCAATCATTTGTAGCCGCTGGATTTGCCGGTCGGTTCCGGGCAGTCTTATGCTACAAAAAGGTCCAACCTCGTGTCTTAGTCGATTAATTACACCTAATTAATCACCCCCATAATTTGTATTAATTATCCCTAATTAATTACAAATTTCAAGAATATGGGTAGACCTAACTCAATAGGTAAATTCCCAATTCCATAATATGGGTAGACCTAACTTAATAGGTAAATTCCCAATTATGTCCATTCACTTTATGTTATGCTTAAGCATACCCATTTCACACCATTTTATTAACATGCATATTAACCCCATCGTTCCCCACGTAATTCGTTCTCATGACATAATAAAGGGAAGATTCATCACAAATGCCATGGGTTTAACCAACATAACATATAACTTTATCATGCGTTTAAAAGGTGTCAACTTGCATATATGAACATACATTAAACCCAACTAGCATTTAACCCAACTTGCATGAAGCACATATGTCACAAAAGGGGTAACTTGCATGTGATTCTTATGTCATACAAAGGTGTGAACTTGCATAGCATGTCACATGTTAACTTGCATATAACCAAACACATAACTTGCATAACATGTTACATATGAAATTGCATATAATCATGCACATAATTTGCATATAACCAAACACATAACTTGCATATAATCTCACATATAGCTTGCATAACATGTTACATATGAACTTGCATATGTATGTATGACATACAAAGGTAAACTCGCATATGTTATGCATATCACTAATCCAAACAACTTGCATAGATTATGCATATTATAATCCAAACTTATGGGTTAAACTTGCATGTCATGTCACTTATTTCACACATGATTCTAGCATAAAACCAAGCATTTAACTTGCATAAAACCAAACACTTAGCATGCATAAAACAAAATACTTAGCATGCATAAAACCAAATACTTAGCATGCATAAAACCCACCACTTAACATGCATAAACCCAAACACTTAACTGGCATATACATGGTGTCATCATGAATAAGTGTTAAACATAGTGATTAGCAAACTAGCATCATAACATATGACCTAAAACCCATTGATCCGCAAGCAAAACCATATGATCTCATCACATCTCATCTACTTAGTTTAACAATTGGTTATTAAAGTGATAGAAACTCACCACTAAACTCCCATAAGCCAACCCTTGCCAAAAATCACCCAAAAACTCTAGCCTTGAAAATAAAGCTTGCAACTTGATGATGAATGCAAGCTAATGATCACTCATACAACTTAAAAATGCTTGTATGAACATGAAAGCCTTCATAGAAATAGTTTAGAAAGAGGATGGAGGCTAGGATTTTGAGTGGAGGCCATGATCATAGAAAATTTTGGCATAGTTTAGTTATAGGATAGGATTATGATCATTTAGGGCTAGCTTAGGGTCTTATTTATAGGATTAGGATGTGTTTTAGACCCTTAGATTAACCCCAGGTTAGTTTAGGTCCGTCAGATTTCGGAAGCTTCCAGAAAACAACCCCAAAACACAACCAAACCCTAAAATGGTGCACCAGGCCAAACTGATCGAGCACCCCCTGTCGACACGCAAGTCGACAGGGCTGTCGACTTGGTCCTAGCCAAGTCGACTGCCCAGTCGACAGGGCTGCCGACTTGGTTAGCTCGGCGGGAATTTTCCCGCCTGGGCCCAATGGCCCCAATTTCGAAATTTGAACCTGAATTTTTAATCTGTTTTGAACTTTGAATTTTCTGAAAACTTCATTAGGCCATAACTGGGCCATACGGACTCCGATTCTCGAAAACCCGGACTCTATTTCGCGTATTTTTCCGAGACGAACGCAATGACGCAGCCCGTTTCTCCCAATTCTCACATCTGAGATTATTTATTCTGTAATTAGTGAATATTAGTATTAACTAGAATTCGGGGTGTTACATTCATAATACCATATCCCTGAATTCACTCTCTGCAAAAACGAGGAGAAAAAATATCTAACCTACCCCATTCCCTATTGCTTTCAAACTAAGCTACCATATACCTTAGTAACTAAGTCTTCATACAATATAAATACGGGGCTCTCTCTTCTTCCATTTTGGGCAGAACGAAATCAGAAATCCAACCACTAAAAAATTAAAATAAAAACGCAAGCATTTGTTCTCTCCAAACAAAACAGCTAATAAGAATCGAAAGCACTCTTTCTTCATATGAAATGAAAATAACACGCTTTGAACTGGGTTTGACTCCGGTGAGTTCTCAAAGGCGATGAGGTTGATGAAGCACGAAGTTGGCGGTAGGGGTGAGCCATGGGAGAGTCGGTATATAAATACTGTCGCACCTTTTCTGAGATGTTGTACGGGGAAGTTTCTGACCGGGATTTCCAAGTGAGGCGTCAAGCTCACTGTCATGGAACTGTTACGGTTGATCTGGACCGGAGTTCGCTGCTGGACTTGGGATCACGTAGGAGAAAATGGCCGTGGAAGTTCGGGCTCAAACAGTCTGCAAGGGAAGTACTGTAGTCATGTTATTTGTTTTGTGGAGGTTTTAGTGTCAATGTGTCATGCAGTACGAATTCTTGAAGGGAAGAACGTTTAAACGTGGACGAAAGGGTGTATTGTGCATGATTCTTGGGTTTGATGTTTGCTTGCTGGTGAAGAAGTGAGGGGGTTCAAGTGCGAGTCTGGGCGTGAGGATGGTAGTTTGAACGGAGGGTAGGTGAACGCTTAGATCTTTGTGAAGAAAAATGGTTGGTAGATGAAAGAGGTACTGAGTACAGGAAGGAGCGGATATGGTTGAGGGGGAAGGAGCTATGGGTACTTGCAGTTTGAGATACATAGAAGTGGAGGAATAACTGCGGTGGAGTTTGAGAAGAAAACGATGGGAGGGAAGTCGTATTTTTCTATAACGAATAGTGAATGATGGGTCACGTGAGGTTCCATTGAGGATACTAAAGAAACACGCATGGACTAGTCAGATACAGGAAGTTTGCGGTGGAATTCACGTCTGACTAGATCAACCGACGCAAATCGTTATTTAACGGTTAACGCGCAAATGGTGAGTAAATTCACTCACTCTGATCTATTTTAAAATATTTTAATTATATTTTAATATTGATTGAATGTTGTGTGATTGTCGTGTAGATAGATTACAATTAAATTGGTTGAAATAATATAAACCGTTATATATCTAAACTGACGATTGGACACTGATATTTCATAATGATATGAAATTGATGATATTTATTGTGACTAACATTTGTGGATACAGGAAACCGGTTAGAGGAATCAAACCGGATTCCTCAATATTTGTATGTGTTGTTTGTTTATATTATTTATATATACACGGTCTGAACTTAAATAACATTTTTAGGAATTAGAACTAAAATTCGATGATGTCAAACGTAATAAAGTAAATTATTTTAGGAATTATAATCTGATAGGATAGCTAATATTTAGATTTAAACCGACAAATTATAATAGGATATGAAATCAATATTTAGTTATAAACTTGATATTGATTTAATAAGAACCTGACTTAGAAACAGAGTTTATCAAATGAAATGGAAATATGGGAGTGTATTGCGGTAGTTATAAAAGAGAATATAGCAGCGTATTGCAGTAGTTATAAAAGAGAATATAGCAGCATATTGCAGAAGTTATAAAAGAGAATATAGCAGCGTATTGCATTAGGTATAAAAGAAAATATAGCAGCGTATTGCATTAGTTATAAAGGAAAATATAGCAGTGTATTGCATTAGTTAAACTATAACGGTTTTAAAGTGAGTCGATAAGTTATAATGTTTTAAAAAGATATACTGAGCATGATAAGGAAAGTGATATAGTTTTAAAGAAATTAGAACCCCTTGTACGTTGGTTGAGTTGAGTAACTTTCGAGGCGTCAATCTGATGTTGGTTTCGGCCTTCGGGGTTGATACATAGAAATTTATTCACTTGCCGATTTATAACGAGGAACTAATAGAGTAGAAGTGAAGGGAAGTAAGGAAGAGTTTATAAAAATATGGGAAACTAGAAAGTTAGTATTAAATAAAAGGGCCAGTGTTTGTGAATGGATGTTTGTTTTTACTTCGATAGTTAAATAATCGACTATCGAAGTGTTTTGACCATCGTTGTCAATACGGAGAGACCGGTTGGATATATTATCCAGAAACTACTCCGTATAGGCATAAGCGCTGTGAATTATATTATACTGAAGACAATTGAAGATGGAGTGAAATGCAAGGGTCGTCCAGTTCCAGAATAGTGCTTTCTGTTTGTCCAGTCCCAGGACAACTTGTATGGACGAGTGTCTGACAGAGTATACCTAACAAATCACGTACAGTTGATCTCTTAAAGGTATTACGTCTGGTGGTAGAGGAATTCGTTCCTCTTAACTTTTTATACCCGTGATATTTTTGGAAGTCGATTAGTGAATTGACGGGTTTGATGATGTGGCATTCAAAGTGAATGGTGATCAGATGTTCTGAAGATAGACGTAGCCTCTAGCCTCACAACCAGGAAGTAACAAAAGTTGGGCAAGGCAGCATGGCTAGTTGGGTCATTCCCAAGCAGGGTGTATTGTCACCGATCTAGAGAAAATTCATATTTGTCTTCTTTTCGATTCTGTATCTTCGGATGACAGTTTGATGGCCAACAACCATGGGTGGCAATATATTCGCGACACTCAAGCTAAATGAGTGAGCGGTCATGTGTGGCCGGGTTGCAAGACGTCCTTTTTGAACCCAGTGTATCCCCTCTAGAGTACACTGATCGGAAGGTGCTCCCATACCTTGTCTGTTGGAATCCAATCTCCAATAAGAGCCCTGCGGTTTATGATTTTATACTATATATATGTGGAGCGTGAGATGCAAGCGTTCTGCTACTTGGATATTTATTTGCTTAGACATTATCATAATATCACTGGATTTAATATCAAAGATATTTTGGGTTATAGTAAGGTTTCTCAAAGTTAAACAGTATAGTTGGAATCTACTCACACCAGTCCCATGACTGACCCAGAGTTTATTTTATTGTTTTCCCTAAACTCTTGGGTGCCAAAATTTGTACGGGCAGTCAAGTGTTTCAGGCTTTGCAGATTCACTTGGAGGAGCTGGAAGTAGAAGGCTTCACCAGTAGTTAGTTAATGATTATTTCCGCTGTAACATATATGAGTTGTACTCTGATATGGTATGTATATACAAATTCAGTTTGTGTATTTCAAAGTTATGTTATAATAAATGTTATTCATTCCGCTGTGAGCTTCGTGTTTTACTTTGATTCTGTTCAGTTGTGATCTCCTTCTTCTTCTATTCTATTAGTTCTATCTTTTCTATCTCACCCTCTAAATTCTTCTATTAATGATCTGAATTTTCGTTCACTTTGAGTTGAATGTGTAAAATATTAGTCAGCTCAAATTGGTAAGGATTTTTCGGCCGTCACAGGCATATTTATATTTTGAAAAAGATTTTCAAACTATATATATATACCCCAATAAGCATACACAACTATACTAGGCAACTTTACTGTTTTTTCCCTTTTCGGCTTAAATACTATCTTAGGAATATCCGCTGAAGGATTCTTCTCTTCTTTATCAGATAGTAGGACGGCTGATAAATCTTCCGGTCAGGGAAATTAGGCAAGACCTCCATATTTGCCAGAATGGTTCCAACAGTATCACTGTACTGAGGAGCAACTCCATGCCGCCAATCCCGCACCAGCGAACCCTGCAGATCCTACCGATGAGGTAGATTTCGTTTTTCCTCGACTCTATACAAATTTTGCAAACCGTGGTGGAAAACCATTCTTAGGAACAGAGGTTTTTGTTGGGGTTCAATCTTGGATAATGGACTACAAAAGGATTTTTGAGGCTGCAGGATGGTCATGCAAAGTTAAGGGGAGAGTTGATGCCTGACACTTAAAGGGGGAAGCCCATGAATGACGAAACCTAGTATCTGGAGAGAATGTAGGTCAAGTATTTAAGTGGGCTGAATTCAAGACCAGCTTTGAAGCAAAGTTTCTACCCAATGCTGAGATGATAATCCAATTAGAGAAGTTTATCCATCTCAAACTAGGAAAGAGTATGCTGGAGTATGTAGCTAAATTCATTTAGTTATGTAAGTTTGGTAGGGGTTTGTGGATACCCCCAATGACAAGGCTTTAAGATTTGTTAAAGGGTTAAACTCTACATTAAAGGAGACTTTGATGGCCCAAGTAACATTTGGAGCAACGTTCGAGATATTAGTGGAGATGACCATATTGTGCATAGCTGAAGGATCTAAAGAGAACAAGAATGGTGAGAAGAAGAAGGTAATTCTAGCTCTAATAAGAATAAGAAGGAAGAATGATGGAAGAGCAAGAAGAAAGGGGGTAAGTTTAAGAAAGAAGCGAAGACTTGTACAAGGTGCAATCGTAAGGGCCATGAGGCCAAGGACTGCTTTAGTAAAGAAGTAGTTTAAAGGGAAGTTCTTCGATTGCCATAAGGAAGGACACTTGTCTAGGGATTGCTCAAAGCCTAAAGTTGTTCAGAACAGTCAGAGTTAGGCATTGGAAGCAACACTAATATAGAGCTAAACCCGGAAAGACCAAGGTCAACCTGCACTTGACGTTATAACTTCTATTTTATGAATTTCCATATATACCTTGTTTTACTTTGGAGTGACCCATTCTTTTATTTCTAATAGATTGGTCGACTCATTAGACCTTTCCTTATCCATCACTAGTAATCCGATAGAGATGGCCAACCCAATTAAAGGTGCTAAGTATCTTGAGTTGATATGTAAAGACCTAGTATTGGATATCATCGATGTTGAGTTCCTTTGCAAAGCATATGCATTGGATTTTATGGTGGTACGACCTTGTAACACCCTGAATTTTTAATTAAATAAAAAATAAAATTTGAAGAGCTTCCAGAATCAAGTCACAAGATTAGCATCATTGCGTCCGTGGTGGTTTTCTAGCCAATTTAGACCAATGAATTGCAGAAAATATATTTAAGATGAAAAAGATACGTTAAATGTAATATTACAACAAAAGGAGGTATAAGAAAAGAACAATAACCACCATTGTTTTTAGACCACTTAACAAAAGCCAATGTAGTCAAGTTGGTAAGAGCATGTGACTTTCACGAGAGTGGCGCAGGTTCGATTCCCGTAGGCGCCATATTATTTATTTTAGGGAAAGGGCTAAAATAATACATGTTCTAAAGAGAAAATTTGTATAAATGCACATATAAGGAAAATTATACATATAAGGAAGTACAAAAATATATGTATACATGTATTTGTAAATATATGTGCAAAAATATATACATAGAAAGAAGAAATTCAAAATAAGCCTGCAATCAATGAAAATAGGTAAGAATTAAATAACGGCGTAACACCATTTGAATTTTGAAAACAAAATAAAAGTTGTGCGTGTATATATATATATGTGTGTGTGTGTGTGCGTGCATGTGTGTGTAAAATGCGCATTTGAAGTTTTGTATACATATAAGGAAATTATATGTAAATATATTATTTAAATAAATCAAAGAAAGTATCACAGGATCTTGGTCAAACTTATGAATTAAGAACATTAAAAAGTAAACATCGTGTCCAAAACCGCTCGTGGGACACAGTAGGGTCGACCCAGGGGTCGACACACCCATGGGGGGTCGACCCACCCCAGATCTGGGCAGATTCATTTGATGAATCTGGACTGTTTTTCAAGCCATATTCGTTGCTGACTCAGCGCTGCGTGTACTAGATCATATCCACTTGCTAGAACACCTATAAATAGGCTAGCAGTGCCTAGCCTAAATCTTATATTTTCTTAGAGGCTGCCTAAGCTCTGCCATTCTTCTTCCTCCTTAAATCTCTTTAGAAAAAATAGAATAATTAGTCTAAGGAAATTCAGATTCAAGGTCTGGAGGAAAAGAATGTATATCTGCAAATAGACGTTCAAAATATAAATCGAAGTGAGGTAAATTCTTGGATCTGGTCAATTTAAATTTCTCCTCTTTCTTCCTTTTTTCTTTTAGTTGAGAATTACGAATCCATGGTGATTTAGGTTCTAAAATCAGTTAAGGGAGCCATGGAATGCTAGGTATGGACCAGATTCATGAATTGGAATGCTATTAGTTGAGTGAATTTAAGTTATACCATTTTGATAATGGTATATTTATCGTTTGACATCACTACAAGAAAATAATATATTGATAGCAAGCAAGGATGACACAATAGTTGAACCTGCAATAGTTTAGTATGCTAGTCATTAGTTAGAATAAACCATAACTTAAAACATTATACGATGACATTGACTAATGCATTACTAAATAAGTGATTGGTTTGAACATTATAACATGACATACATGCCACGCAATGTCAGATAATAGGGCATATATTTTAGCCGCCTTACTTTTCATCGTTCCCTCCCAATTTTGGCCGCTAGAATTTGCTTTTCAGCTTTTTCATGAAATATTTTCACATTCCCTCTAATTTCACCAAACCCTCCTATTCACTCCCTCCCTTCGACAAAATCAAATTCACAAAATCTAATTTCACGCGTTCCCTCCGACGTTCCTCATCGATTCTTGGTTTGCTCGCTTCCCTCTGGCTGTATATGGAGTTCGGAGTTCGTTCCACATCGATTCTTCCACTGTCGCTTGATTTTAAGTATTAATTAGCTTCTTGATGCCTTTTTTTCTCATCATACCATTGAACATTTTCATTGTGTGTAATCACATATAGTTATTTTCTTTCAGACTGGTTATTCCATGCATTATTACTGTTTTTGCTACCGTCCTCATTTTGTATGGCACTGCTTCTGTCCTTTTGCTGCTAAAACACAAATAGGTTCAACTCCATACACATCCTTTTTAACAAATAAAGTGTGTGCTACTTGGTTCATTCTTTATGAATGTCCCATTTGTTAGGAGATGAAATTATTCCATGCTACCTTTACCCATCTTCTGCCAGTAAATGTACATTTTTTGGCGAACTATATTTCATTTACTCATTCTCTGTACATATTGTATCTAGTATGTATCCCAAAGAATCAATTTTTTTTACTACAAGAAGTGATCACAAAAATTATATCAAGAAGTGCATTATGTTTGTTACTAAGCAACTATTATATGTGATGCGAAATGCTAAAACTCCCGAAGCCTTTTTTGTCATTATGTGCGAAAATTACATCCAACGGCTGCTGTAACACACACCCCCTAAATCGCATGTCTTCCCTTAAAATGCGGCACTTTCACACATTTTCGCATCCCTATTTCAAGGCACTGTAGCACTGCCCATGTGTGATAGACAATTCAACAATGTACATCCCGTGCTCAGCTATTATTTTACTTGCTGTCTTTACACTTACTAACCTTGATCCACAGTTATCGTTTGCAAATCACATTATTATTTTACTTGCTGGATGTGTTTTCCTATGCGCCTGCTATGCAGTTTCTCTATTAACTGATCTGTATTACCAAAGTGTAATAAATATCTTCCAAAATTATGTTAGCGGCTCTACCTAAGTGAAAGAGGAATTCGACTGAAAATTTGATAAACGGAAGCATGTTAACATTAAAACATCGTTTTGTTTAACAGAGATATCCATCATTTTAAATTTTAAGTTTGTTTATACAAACCAGTTCATCCTACTTTTTTTTTCAACAATGACCATATCTCAATTTCTTCTCCACGACTTCTCGTACCAATCTTTACAACCATTTAACAAACGCATTGTGATGCGCATACATTGAGAATTTTTTTTTATAAACGACAGCATTTTAGGTGCATTTCTTTAGATGTTAACTCAACATATTACGTTTCTTTTCTGCACTATATACGATGTACATCATTATATTTTGTTTCACATATTTTATGCCTCCCTTTTCCCTTCTTCATTCACATGTTAGTACCACCTGCCAACTATGCCACATTGTTGTAAATGTCCTAAAATATAGATAAACAATGTATCCTATAACTACTTACAATTATCATTAATTTTAGCTTATCAGCTGAACTCTACCTATATAGTTCCTTTCCCTTTTATTGGTGATAGGGTTAAAAACATATTCCCTTCAAAATCATTACAACAGAATTACTTTTATAAGTTTTCAGAACTAGTGACGTACATTTTATTTAGTGATAAGGTCAAGAGTCATTGTTGCAAGAGTTGATATTGCATAACCATTGGTTATGGATGCTTGATTAATTTGTACTCTTTATACCTGTTTTAGCCTACCTATCATGATTTTACATCTGATTGTTAATACTTTTATGATTAATCCTTTGGATCTATTAGCTCTTTTCAGTCAAGTACAAGCCAACAAAATGCAATTGGTTGAAATGTAGGATACAAATGATTAGAAGATAGACAACACAGGGTAGTAAATTGATTGAAATGGTTAATTTTTGTACAAGCATATTTGTGTTTTTCAGGTGCTTTTACCTTTACTTAGGGAAATTTGTTGTAATGATGAAAATAATTTCTGGAAATCTCATGATATGATTGCGGTCTAATTTCTATTTTCGGAAGCTTAAGAAGCCATCAATTAAATTTTTATACCTTTACGAGTTTGAGCATTACAGCTAGATTTTTTTTACTTATCGTTATGCATTTTCACTCATTTTAGTACTTCTATTTTGAATTTATGAAACATATGTTTTCAACCATCTTCAACGGTTATTTCTACAGTTGTCTTCCTTTGTATCTATTGAAATTAATATGTTCTTTTCCTAGTTTACGTGATTTTTTTCTACAAAGACACTGTCCAATGCATAGAATGTTACACGATTCTATTTTCTGTTACAGTTTCACCTAGTGAACGTTTATATTCCTCTACTTATTTGGTCAATGTAATTCCAAATTTTTGATCTATGCATGCGAAGTTGGAAGGTCAACTATGATTCTCATTGGCTAACACTGTGAATATGTGTAGTTAAACAATTGAAAAAACATTTTGCATTACATTTCTTCTCTATTGTTTTTAAGTTTAGAAATTTGCAATGTAATTTATGCATTTAGAATTCATAGTTTCACAACATGCAGTTTCTGAGCATTACAGGCTTGATATTCGAGTCTGTTTTAACTGTAATAATTTTGTCCAAAATATATTGTTTGGATCCAAACCTAGCCCGATTCAATTGGATTATTGCTGTGACATGTATGTGTTGTAATGCAAGCTCTCCACCCTCTCATTTTTTCCATGAGACAATTTAAATGCTTAAGTAGTCCTGTAAATATGTTCCTTATTGTTCATGAGACAATTTCCACCTTTTTCTCCCCTCTCATTTTCATTTTAAAACAAAATACTCACTCAATTTTTATAAAATTTTACATACATGTAAGGCTGTTTTTTTTTCTAAAGACTAACTATAATTTACTTTGAATTTCATTTGCAGGTTCAGTTAGATATAGTGGATTAGTTTTACCTGGCAGAATTCTTGACCAAGAGATTGAGAAACAGTATGAGTGAATTCCCATCTCTTTCATCATCTTTACATCATCCCACAGAAAATTGATAGTTATATCTATTTTCCAACACATTGGTTAGTATTGACAATATTATTTTCTGATTTCAATTACTTTGTATTTGTGGTATGAATTCGTGGCAACGTCTTCATTAGTCCTGCCGTTGATTTTATCTACATGATAATAACCAATATCTTTATTCTCTAAACCACAGAAAAGTACAAATAATTTTTTGTATACAAATATATTGTTAAAATTAGTTAGCATAATTGGAATTTACTGTTTGTGCCTAGCTAAATTATGTTATTTGTTTCAAAAACTAAAATATTTATAAAATTATGAAATATTGTACTCTATTTATGCTAAAGTCATTATACTTAGTGCAGTGAAAACTACAAATCAAGTCAACACAATTTAACTTCGCAATATATAAAGGAAAAAAATAATATATATGTACGGGCTTGTTCATGAGTGAAAGTATCCATATACTAGGTCCTTTTCCTCCTTCATTCCATGCTCCTTCTACCTAAAGCCATATCACACATTATTACATGGTTTAACAAAGTATGATAGATATTAGTATATTGACATAAACATTCGACCATAGTTGGCAGGTGGGGATAATAGATATTAGTATACTTAACTGATTATGCTTTATAATCACATTGTTTTTTTTAATATAATTTATTGTTCACCTGAATGAGACAAAGAAAATAATTCTAACTGTCCATGTATAATTTAATTATCTATAAACTATTATTTTAGGAATACCATATATGAGTTCGACTGAAAACTTATAAACTGTGAGAAACAAGTGTAATATAGCCTACTACCTTTGGAACTTAAATATTCTTTTTTGACATTGAGTGCCTACTCTAATATTATGTTCTGTCTCTCTGCCATTGCACCTTGGTTTGACCTGTTGGGTACAATACAATATTTATTTTGTTAGATGCAAGCCATTATAACAACCATGCACAACTAAATTCTTAAATTCCTAATTTTTCGTGTAACATCTGATTTTTGGGAATGTTACCTTTATTTTAGACTTCTGATAATGCTTCTTTTCGCTATGCCTTACAGTAATATATAATGGCCCTGTCAGAAATATCTTTTAGTATATTATGTAGGTGTAGCAACAAAATCAAGGATAAATAAAACACATTGATCTGAAAATAAGTAGGCTTTACATATGATGTCATGTTGCATTCCAATATCTATACATCAATTTGCATGTTGCATTATAATATCTATACACATTGAATTGTCCACCTTTCTCATCTTTCCCACGAGTTCTCTGTATGATTGATCCATGATCGCAGCTCTTCATTTTCTTTTCTCAATTCCTTGTTCTGCTTTATCAGACTTGATCGGCCAGCATCATCACTGTTAGAACTGCTTTGTCTGGCATCGATAAAACTGGGGAATACGTTTCCTATTGACAGCAACCTAACTTAGTCTTCTATTCTGATTTCCAAACTTATAAGGCACTTAAACTCTCTAAACACTTTGTTTCATTTTGCTCAAAGGTAAGCTAAATACACGCATGCACACATATTTTAATTATTTTCTTAAAATAACGAATAACAAGTTTTATGTAGTGTCCGTCTGTTTCTCAAAAATTTGTTTCTTCGTCTTGTTACCTTATTATTTTGGTCAATTCTTTATTTTTCCTCTCCTTTGATATAAGTCGCGACTCTCATTGGTTTGTCTTTGTGCATGCAATGAATTACTTTTAATCCTACCTTACAAGATATGTTTATATATGAGATTGCTAACACGAAACAATAAGATATTTTTTTGTTACTACGAGTGTTGTCATTGATAAAAATAAGTGTGTCTTAATGGCAGTTGTAACACCCCGCCTCCGCTAGGGTCACTCGCAAAGGAATGCACTAGCTTTAGAGGGGCATTATTGGTAAACATGCACAGAAATATCACAAGACAGAACATATATAAATAGCGGAAGTAAAATCAAACTTTCATAACATGAATAAATAAGGTCTAAAGCCTTTTACATCAGAGTACATCAAAACCTGTCTTGCAATAGTAAAGAAGCATAAAGACTTTTTAATAAATTATTCCCCAAGTAAAACCGTAAAGTAGCCATAGCCAAGAGAAGTCCAAGCCATCCATGATGACCTTCAAGCAGAAGAAGTCCGAACTAAACAGCATTGTTTCCTCCCTGAAACCTGGGGGGGAACGGAAGAAAAGAGGCGAAACAAAACGGGTCAGTCAAAAAGACTGAGTAAGTCCTATCTACTTCCAGTATAAAAACAGGTAAAGGTAACATGACATGCATAAACTGAAAGTAAACATAAGGATAACTACAAGATAGATAAACCAGGGTAGCCGGTTGAACTACTGCGGCAAGGTAAACTAAGGTATCATGATATACTACGGTGTTATGATAAGTCAAGGTATCACATCGTCAGATTTCTATCGAGTACATTATCCCAAGGTATCTACCCCGTCTAACATCCCACGGTATCTATTATGTATATTCTTCCTAGTTCTAACATGTATATTTGCTCTGCACCTCTCGTACTAGTATCCCTACCCGCGTCATGTGTTAACCATGAATGTCTCGTGCTCAAAGTCGTGTAATGGTCCATGTCAACCTAATATCGCATATATAGGTTACTCAAATCATATGTTTCTTTCCATGTATATAAGTTCAGTCCTTTGCCGTACCTAGTACGGGCTTCCTCATGTCGTATTATCCTTGAAATCGTTTGGACTGTCACCCTTGTTCTAGCTAGGCTCTTCCATATGAATCATCGTTTGAACTACTAGGACTTACGCCACCTAGCACCACTAGGGATTACGCTTACCTATTGCACGCTTTCGTATTTCGGTTTGGGTTAAACCACCTAGGCCACTAGGGATTACGCTAACCCTCAACCGCGCCCTTTTTCCCACGCATTCATCGTGAATCGTTTTCCTATAACTGTATGCACATGTATCACATCGTGCCATCCGAGTCCTGTCACAGGGCAAAACAAGAAATACAGGACTCGGTCGGGAGCTTTAGATTTATCTGCCGATGCAGATACTAAGGTCTGCTTTTCTACACGTGGCTATGGTCCCACGAGACCCCTCCCTCAACTAGTGAAAGGCAACACAAGAGAAAATCTTGCATGAGAACTACACTCCGGCCAGCCCACATCCTACGGCCTACCTCACCCATAATTAGATAGCAATTATGGTCTGTTGGGTGTTCCCTGCCTTTCCGTACGTACACGCTTGACTCAAGATGGTAGATGATCGACGAACTTGCTATCTAGGGCACTATCATGTATTCGTTGACTCACTGCTATCCATCCCAGTCTTTAGGTCGCTCGTATAGCAACCAAGGCATACTCTTGGTTCTTCTAACGCAGACCTTAACCTCTTGTGAGCCCAGGATGATCATCTGCGACCTCACAGAGGGATACCAAGAATATCCTCACGTTCCCCGAAGCCGCTGCTTCGTTACCCAGTTCGCTGGAGCCTTTATCTAAATCAGATAGCCTGCTCCTACACGTATACTTAAACGATGACCTACCGTATCGGGTTACTCATCTATCTAAGAGGTGGTCCACATTTCCTTGGCTAAGGATTATTACTTAGTTTCCCTTAACTAAGGTTTACCACTTAGCCTTATTTCCATAATCCTTGTTAACTATGGTTATTTACCTAATCCTCCGAATTAGGGTTTATCTAATGGGTTAGGTGTCACTTAAGTTCATAACTTAGCCCGTCTACAAACCATGCCAAAATTGGCTAAGTATCCAAGTCCAAGACTTAACCCTACAAACCATGTGTCAAGTTGGCTAAGTATATTAAGCAATCCATAACTTAACCTCGTCTAATTATCATTTTAGATTGGTTAATTATATAAATTAACTCGACCTTGTCAAATTACCGAGTCAAATCGGTCAAGCGTATTCAAGTGATTCGTGACTTAGCCTTATCATGTTTTCACGTTAGATTGGTTAAGTATAGGTTAACTTAACCTCATCAAATTAACGAGTTAGATTGGTTAAGTATAGGTCACTTAACCTCATCAAATCATCGTGTTAAATTAGTTAAGTGTTTAACTTAACCCCATTAAATTACCAAGTTAAGTTGGTTAAGTATGGGTTACTTGACCTCATTGAATTACCAAGTTTAAATAGGTTAAGTGTTTAACTTAACCCCATCGAATTACCGTGTTTAGATTAGTTAAGTGTGGATTACTTAACCTCATCTAATTACCGTGGTTAGGTTAGTTAAGTCTTAATTACTTAACCCCATCTAGTTACCAAGTCGGATTGGTTAAGTGTAAATTACTTAACCTCATCCCCTAATCATCTAGCATGGTTAAGTGTCATTAAGAGATCAAGTCCGGTCCCACTTAACCTACCCATTCGTGTCATATCGGTTAAGTGTCATTAGTCAAATTTGCTTAACCTTATCATGTGGCATTAATTTAATTAATGCACTCTTAACCTCTCACATTAGACCTTGTTGTGGTTACTAGTTAAGCCGGGCGGGTCCGGGTAGATTTACACCACAACCTAGTCTAACCTCGGGTCTTAAGCGCGACATGACCAACTTCTCACATTGGGTCCTATTGTTTGCAACTACTAGTTAGGCCGGTCGGTTCCGGGTAGTTTTACGTTGCACACTCAACCCAACCTCGAGTTGGCCACACTTATATTATCTAAGTTCATCATGTTTCCAAAACATGTTACAAGTTTTCAAGCATTTGGGTAGACCTAACTTAATAGGTAAATTCCCAAAGGGTAGACCTAACTTAATAGGTAAATTCCCAAGCTCATGTTTTTATGCATACTTATATGCCAACTTCCGTGTTATCTCTCAAGTCATATTTTCAAGTATAAACACGTGTCATAATCAAGTTAAGATTTCACGACATGTTCATGTTTATCTAACTACCCAAAATCGTGTTTTCCCAACGCAAGCAAAGCGAGCCAACATAGTAAGGATACTATGTCACATATTGGTCTCAAAACATGCATGATACTAAAAAGGGCTTGGCTTCCACATGCATAACATCATAAAGGGATTGGCCATAAACATGCATAGTGTCATAAGGTAATTTGGCCACAAACATGCATATTATCAAAAAAAGGGTTTAGCCATAAACATGCACAACTTAAAAGAGGGGATTGGCCACGAGCATGCATAATCTCATAAAGGATTTGGCCACAAACTTGCATGTTACCATAAGGGGTTTGGGTTCATAAACATACATAAGCCCCAAAATCTTGTCTTAGCCAATGTTTCACACGTAAAGGGGTTCCTAAAGGTTCATGCTAGCATTTCATGCATAAAGATCCAAACTTGCAAGTTAAACTAGGTTATGCATAGCATGAGAGGCATGATTAAGTCACTCACATGGCCTAAAATCATAATCATGAACACAAGAGGCAAGGTAAGGTTCATATAGGTTCGCATAATCATGTTTAGCCTCATTTTATCCCATGTCATTATCAAAACTACCGTTTCCATCTAAAAGTAGCTAGAACTTACATAGTTAGGCCTAGGGAAAGGAGCATGAATCATCTTGGCTAAGAAAGGTGCCTCCTTTGTAGAAGAATCGTCATGGAACTCGCATAGCAATGTTGATTTGGCCTTGATTTGGTGTAGCAAGCTTGCACCTTTTGATTTGAACTTGATTTGGATGCATAGGCTCTAGGGATTTGAGATGGAGGCCATGAGAGTAGAAATTTGGCCATAGTTTAGTTACATGAGTGAATAATGAGGGTTTAGGGGTAGGTTTAGGGTCCTTTTATAGAGATTAGGATAGTTTTAGGCCCTTAGATTAACCCTAGGACCAACCTGAACCGTCAGATTTCAAACCAGGCCCAAAAACCTAGCCAAGATAGAAAATAGGTGCACCAGATCAGAATCAGCCGACAGGGCAAGTCGACAGCCCTGTCGACATGCCTGTCGACATGCCTGTCGACTTGTCTGGGCGGTAATTTTCCCGCCTGGCCCCATTTCTGCATGTTTCGAAATTCAAATTTCCCGAAAACTTCTTTGGGCCTTAACCGGGTCATACGGACTCCGATTTTCGAAAACTCGGACTCTATTTCGCGTATTTTTCCGAGACGAACGCAATGGCATAGCCCGTTTTACTTGATTCAGAATTTAAAATTAAATTCTGCCTTGATTCTCGTTTTAACATGTTATCGAAAAATACGAGTTGTTACATTCTCCCCACCTTTTAGGATTTCGTCCCCGAAATCTCCAAGTTAGGAAGAACATATCCTACCATCCATCATCCATCTACTCAAAACATCATCCACAAGCAACCATTGTCCTTAGATGATTTCTAATGCTGTATGAATATATGCAAAACGTGTGTGTACATGTTCCTTAGCTAATGCTAATGATCAGGCCTGAATAATCTTTCTAATGCAAAATATGTATAGTGCCATGAATCCAACATGTATGCAAATAGTCCTAGTCATAAAGATACTATATGCGTGCACAAACATTCATCCATATGCAACGTCCACATGGTAACACATTCAATTTCATCCATAAACAAGTATAAATACTCGTGCATATGCAATATGAAATGTGACCGAGTCGAGCTAATATCTAATGTAAATTCGCGCATCCACGAGCAACCACTTGCAACCATTTGCAACCATATCAACCATAACATGTTTCAAATACATGTTTACATCCATAGCGTTCTACCTAAGGTTCCCAAAATAAGATCGAGAAGATAAACAAAACAAACTCCTTACGGGGTTTGTAACAGAAACAGGACCGAGGGGATATCCATAAAAGATAGCCTACAAGCAAGCTCAACAGAAAACAGGGATCGAGGATATATTCCCAAAAGAGATATCATACACGTATTTAGTCTTCAGTCTCCTGAGTCGCATTACCTTGAGCTTAGTTCCATCGCGCCTTGACCGCCCCTTTTTCTTCACGATTTCGCAGCTTCTTATTTCCTGTTTCCATAACATGAGTTAGAACTCATTTCCTCGTCGCCTCTCGTTCCACTTGCACTTATTCTCCTTCTAGAATACTTGGCGCAAACAGGACTGCGTACACATTATTCCATGCGAGCCCTCCAAAATTCACTAGTGAATCCTGGACCTTGTACCATAAGGTATTCCACGTAGAAAAACTTTCTCTTGAAAGTAAACAGATGTCAATCAGGTTATCATGCGCACTTACTAGGGTAATTCCCATAACCCATACATATGCGAAGTAAACCAACCGTTTTATTAGCGAACACCACTCGATCGGGTTTCTAATTTCCAACAAAGGCATCTAGGGATCCTAAGTGACTAATCATGACAGAACCCAAGAGGTTACGCGATACTTCAAGGGTATTACCAAAGCAAGCCAAGAGTCTAACTACCCTCCTTCTAAAACCGAGAGTGGCACCCCTTACTGGATAACCACTTCATCCCTAGAATCCATCCACAACCTATAAACATAAGCATTATTTCCAAGCTCAACACTTGATATAGACATTCTCAAATCCAAACAAGCCATGAGTAAATGGACCGATCTTCCAATAGGACTTGAGACAAAAGCGGGATCCTCTACTACGCTAGTACTAAGGTGCAGAGACTCAACTATCGAAGCGGACTTAAAAGATGCGGTGATCCAAACAAAGTCCCGACGGGATGATAGAGAAGAAAAGCTAAACCTTTAACAAGATCGTTACCCTCCTTCTGAGGTACCCTAGAAATGAGAGCATACTATTGCCCTCCGAATGATCTTGTCCCTGTTCCATGATACTTAACTATCCGTCCCGTTTCACCATGCCAAAGGTACTCTCTCGTCATGGGTTTCATTGTTCATCTTTCTCCCTCCTTTTAGGACTCAGCCATACCAACATGTTGCTTATCCCTGAGCTCGTTTCCTTTATCCTTGTTCTTACTATCCTTTCATGCATAACTCTGCAACGGTCTCTCGAGAACCACCTCCATCGTACGGGAAACACTTACGCAGCTAGAAAGACTAGTCGCAGTCAAAACCACTGTGACTACAGATGGAGGAAAGAAAGGAAAAGAGATTCAATCAAGGATAATGTTAATGGCCTTTGGGGAATAGCCTTTTCTTTTTAAAAGAAAACTTTCTTGAAAAATGCTTCTTTATAAATGATTTTCAAATAGTTTTCAGAAGGTCTTTAAAAACTTTTGCCCAGTCTGGTAACCTTCTGCTCTGATACCAAATGTAACACCCCGCCTCCGCTAGGGTCACTCGCAAAGGAATGCACTAGCTTTAGAGGGGCATTATTGGTAAACATGCACAGAAATATCACAAGACAGAACATATATAAATAGCGGAAGTAAAATCAAACTTTCATAACATGAATAAATAAGGTCTAAAGCCTTTTACATCAGAGTACATCAAAATCTGTCTTGCAATAGTAAAGAAGCATAAAGACTTTTTAATAAATTATTCCCCAAGTAAAACCGTAAAGTAGCCATAGCCAAGAGAAGTCCAAGCCATCCATGATGACCTTCAAGCAGAAGAAGTCCGAACTAAACAGCATTGTTTCCTCCCTGAAACCTGGGGGGAACGGAAGAAAAGAGGCGAAACAAAACGGGTCAGTCAAAAAGACTGAGTAAGTCCTATCTACTTCCAGTATAAAAACAGGTAAAGGTAACATGACATGCATAAACTGAAAGTAAACATAAGGATAACTACAAGATAGATAAACCAGGGTAGCCGGTTGAACTACTGCGGCAAGGTAAACTAAGGTATCATGATATACTACGGTGTTATGATAAGTCAAGGTATCACATCGTCAGATTTTTATCGAGTACATTATCCCAAGGTATCTACCCCGTCTAACATCCCACGGTATCTATTATGTATATTCTTCCTAGTTCTAACATGTATATTTGCTCTGCACCTCTCGTACTAGTATCCCTACCCGCGTCATGTGTTAACCATGAATGTCTCGTGCTCAAAGTCGTGTAATGGTCCATGTCAACCTAATATCGCATATATAGGTTACTCAAATCATATGTTTCTTTCCATGTATATAAGTTCAGTCCTTTGCCGTACCTAGTACGGGCTTCCTCATGTCGTATTATCCTTGAAATCGTTTGGACTGTCACCCTTGTTCTAGCTAGGCTCTTCCATATGAATCT
This sequence comes from Allium sativum, assembly GCA_030737875.1. Classification (NCBI taxonomy): domain Eukaryota; kingdom Viridiplantae; phylum Streptophyta; class Magnoliopsida; order Asparagales; family Amaryllidaceae; genus Allium; species Allium sativum. The sequence goes on from CM060910.1 coordinate 338,476,795, forward strand.
TCGTTTGAACTACTAGGACTTACGCCACCTAGCACCACTAGGGATTACGCTTACCTATTGCACGCTTTCGTATTTCGGTTTGGGTTAAACCACCTAGGCCACTAGGGATTACACTAACCCTCAACCGCGCCCTTTTTCCCACGCATTCATCGTGAATCGTTTTCCTATAACTGTATGCACATGTATCACATCGTGCCATCCGAGTCCTATCATAGGGCAAAACAAGAAATACAGGACTCGGTCGGGAGCTTTAGATTTATCTGCCGATGCAGATACTAAGGTCTGCTTTTCTACACGTGGCTATGGTCCCACGAGACCCCTCCCTCAACTAGTGAAAGGCAACACAAGAGAAAATCTTGCATGAGAACTACACTCCGGCCAGCCCACATCCTACGGCCTACCTCACCCATAATTAGATAGCAATTATGGTCTGTTGGGTGTTCCCTGCCTTTCCGTACGTACACGCTTGACTCAAGATGGTAGATGATCGACGAACTTGCTATCTAGGGCACTATCATGTATTCGTTGACTCACTGCTATCCATCCCAGTCTTTAGGTCGCTCGTATAGCAACCAAGGCATACTCTTGGTTCTTCTAACGCAGACCTTAACCTCTTGTGAGCCCAGGATGATCATCTGCGACCTCACAGAGGGATACCAAGAATATCCTCACGTTCCCCGAAGTCGCTGCTTCGTTACCCAGTTCGCTGGATCCTTTATCTAAATCAGATAGCCTGCTCCTACACGTATACTTAAACGATGACCTACCGTATCGGGTTACTCATCTATCTAAGAGGTGGTCCACATTTCCTTGGCTAAGGATTATTACTTAGTTTCCCTTAACTAAGGTTTACCACTTAGCCTTATTTCCATAATCCTTGTTAACTATGGTTATTTACCTAATCCTCCGAATTAGGGTTTATCTAATGGGTTAGGTGTCACTTAAGTTCATAACTTAGCCCGTCTACAAACCATGCCAAAATTGGCTAAGTATCCAAGTCCAAGACTTAACCCTACAAACCATGTGTCAAGTTGGCTAAGTATATTAAGCAATCCATAACTTAACCTCGTCTAATTATCATTTTAGATTGGTTAATTATATAAATTAACTCGACCTTGTCAAATTACCGAGTCAAATCGGTCAAGCGTATTCAAGTGATTCGTGACTTAGCCTTATCATGTTTTCACGTTAGATTGGTTAAGTATAGGTTAACTTAACCTCATCAAATTAACGAGTTAGATTGGTTAAGTATAGGTCACTTAACCTCATCAAATCATCGTGTTAAATTAGTTAAGTGTTTAACTTAACCCCATTAAATTACCAAGTTAAGTTGGTTAAGTATGGGTTACTTGACCTCATTGAATTACCAAGTTTAAATAGGTTAAGTGTTTAACTTAACCCCATCGAATTACCGTGTTTAGATTAGTTAAGTGTGGATTACTTAACCCCATCTAATTACCGTGGTTAGGTTAGTTAAGTCTTAATTACTTAACCCCATCTAATTACCAAGTCGGATTGGTTAAGTGTAAATTACTTAACCTCATCCCCTAATCATCTAGCATGGTTAAGTGTCATTAAGAGATCAAGTCCGGTCCCACTTAACCTACCCATTCGTGTCATATCGGTTAAGTGTCATTAGTCAAATTTGCTTAACCTTATCATGTGGCATTAATTTAATTAATGCACTCTTAACCTCTCACATTAGACCTTGTTGTGGTTACTAGTTAAGCCGGGCGGGTCCGGGTAGATTTACACCACAACCTAGTCTAACCTCGGGTCTTAAGCGCGACATGACCAACTTCTCACATTGGGTCCTATTGTTTGCAACTACTAGTTAGGCCGGTCGGTTCCGGGTAGTTTTACGTTGCACACTCAACCCAACCTCGAGTTGGCCACACTTATATTATCTAAGTTCATCATGTTTCCAAAACATGTTACAAGTTTTCAAGCATTTGGGTAGACCTAACTTAATAGGTAAATTCCCAAAGGGTAGACCTAACTTAATAGGTAAATTCCCAAGCTCATGTTTTTATGCATACTTATATGCCAACTTCCGTGTTATCTCTCAAGTCATATTTTCAAGTATAAACACGTGTCATAATCAAGTTAAGATTTCACGACATGTTCATGTTTATCTAACTACCCAAAATCGTGTTTTCCCAACGCAAGCAAAGCGAGCCAACATAGTAAGGATACTATGTCACATATTGGTCTCAAAACATGCATGATACTAAAAAGGGCTTGGCTTCCACATGCATAACATCATAAAGGGATTGGCCATAAACATGCATAGTGTCATAAGGTAATTTGGCCACAAACATGCATATTATCAAAAAAAGGGTTTAGCCATAAACATGCACAACTTAAAAGAGGGGATTGGCCACGAGCATGCATAATCTCATAAAGGATTTGGCCACAAACTTGCATGTTACCATAAGGGGTTTGGGTTCATAAACATACATAAGCCCCAAAATCTTGTCTTAGCCAATGTTTCACACGTAAAGGGGTTCCTAAAGGTTCATGCTAGCATTTCATGCATAAAGATCCAAACTTGCAAGTTAAACTAGGTTATGCATAGCATGAGAGGCATGATTAAGTCACTCACATGGCCTAAAATCATAATCATGAACACAAGAGGCAAGGTAAGGTTCATATAGGTTCGCATAATCATGTTTAGCCTCATTTTATCCCATGTCATTATCAAAACTACCGTTTCCATCTAAAAGTAGCTAGAACTTACATAGTTAGGCCTAGGGAAAGGAGCATGAATCATCTTGGCTAAGAAAGGTGCCTCCTTTGTAGAAGAATCGTCATGGAACTCGCATAGCAATGTTGATTTGGCCTTGATTTGGTGTAGCAAGCTTGCACCTTTTGATTTGAACTTGATTTGGATGCATAGGCTCTAGGGATTTGAGATGGAGGCCATGAGAGTAGAAATTTGGCCATAGTTTAGTTACATGAGTGAATAATGAGGGTTTAGGGGTAGGTTTAGGGTCTTTTTATAGAGATTAGGATAGTTTTAGGCCCTTAGATTAACCCTAGGACCAACCTGAACCGTCAGATTTCAAACCAGGCCCAAAAACCTAGCCAAGATAGAAAATAGGTGCACCAGATCAGAATCAGCCGACAGGGCAAGTCGACAGCCCTGTCGACATGCTTGTCGACATGCCTGTCGACATGCCTGTCGACTTGTCTGGGCGGGAATTTTCCCGCCTGGCCCCATTTCTGCATGTTTCGAAATTCAAATTTCCCGAAAACTTCTTTGGGCCTTAACCGGGTCATACGGACTCCGATTTTCGAAAACTCGGACTCTATTTCGTGTATTTTTCCGAGACGAACGCAATGGCATAGCCCGTTTTACTTGATTCAGAATTTAAAATTAAATTCTGCCTTGATTCTCGTTTTAACATGTTATCGAAAAATACGAGTTGTTACAGCAGTTATATAATTTGATCATATCATCAAACTTTTATAATAAATTTTGTTCAAAATGAATCAAATTTTATTTTATTTTATATCATATTTGTTGATGTATTAATATATAAGTATTTTATAAATATGTTAGATATATGCAGGTTGAAAATGTATTTGATTGATTGTAGTAAAATCAGTGTAGTCAAGGCGCTCGCCTAGGCGCCAAAAAGTCCTAGCGCTAGCCTAGGACTTTTCCGGCCATCGAGGTGCCAGAAAAGCGCGCTTTAGTTAGGGTTTTTTTTTTGTTCAGTCCCAAATCAAAACTTCAAATTTTTTTTCGTATCTTTGAACAACAACTGTCTTTTTTAAACAAGTGTAAGTGCCATGTTTTTTTTTTTTTGAAGAAATGCCTTTTTAAAAAAAACAAACGTTGCTTTATTTACAAATGCAATTTTTTTTAAATGCATTTTTTTGAAGTTTTGAACAAATGCAGATTTCTATTTTGTACAAATGCTATTTTTTTTTAAAAAAATTGTTGTTTTTAGTTGGTGCAGTTTTTTTTAAAATAATTGCAGTGTGGTTTTTTTATTTTTTTAAACAAGTGTGGTGCAGTTTTTTTTTAATAAAAAAAATGTTGTTTTTTTAAACAAATGCAGAATATTTTTTGGAACAAATGCAGTCTTTTTTTTAACAAATGCAATTTCTAAAAAAACAGTGCCATTTTTTAAGTAATGAATTGTGTATGTGGTTATTTTGAACAATTACATACACAAACAATCACGAAATGAATAATCAGGAGTCTTATTTATGTTAAATTCAAAGTCAAATTAAAAATAGCAAGACGACCCTAAAACTTAGATACCGATTATACCAAATGATGAGTTATAATGGCGTCGGCTCAATGTAGAGCACACTCACCAATGGGGTAAAGTAACGGAATCTAAAAGCAGCCATATGTCTCATTGTGCATATACAAAATGTAATAACAACATTGATATAAAAATGCAAGAAAACAATTGCAATGTCTTTTGGCTTATCTGGTAGGGAGTCTTTGTGTTGGTTTGGTGGAGCAATTTCGGTTTTGGTCTGCTTGCTTCTTGTATTTGTTATGTTAAAGTAGCTGGCATGTTTACTTGTAGTTGATTCGTGGATTCTTCAGTGGTTTTTGTTCCGTATGAGTATTTGTGCTTTTAGCATGGGATGGTGTTTGTTTAGTGGAGTTGTTGCACTCGGAAGTTTGTTTTTTTATTAAGGTTTCTGCATGTTGTCGTGGCTTAGTTAAAGCTGTTATGATATTAATGGAAGGTTCCAAGGATTTTGGACTAGTTAAAGCTGTTGTGATATTGATGGAAGGTTTCTGCATGTTGTCGTGTGCAGACCATTGCCCATCTTTAAGGCCTCCTCAATACTTTGTCCGTGTTGTGTTTGTCGATGGTTAGGTTCTCAAACTATCTTACATGCCAGCTACAGTTTTACGTAACTTACGTTGTATAACCCAAAATTATTATTTTTTGATAGAAATTTGTTTATTGCAATATCATATATGGCGACGGAAAAAGATTGGGTGCATTTACATAGGTAAAATTATGCTTTTAGCTTAAAATTTAACTTAAAGTTTATAATAATGATTTTTTTATCATTAAGTATTTTATTTTTACTATAGAACTAGTACGGAGTACGGGCAAGGAGCAAGGAATTTTGTGCATGCAGCAAAGAAGAATTCAGGAAAAATTGAAAAAAAAAAATGTGTCCTTGCTTGGATTGTTGAATTCTTACTCTCCATTGTGATGAAATTATCGTTGAGCACCTAATTATAAGAGGAATGCATCCTTTATACAAGTGCAGTAAGTGTTATAGTCATGGCGAGCAAATAAATGTAGCTGAAAAAGTGAAGTTGGATGACACATGACTTATTTCAAGTTATTCATTTTGAAGATGAAGATTTTGTTAGTCATACTTTTTTCTTGGATGATAAACAAAATGATGATGCACAAAAGCGAACTAATGATTTCCATAAAAATTTGGAAGAGGTGGAAACACCACTGTTCCCTAATTGCGTAGATCAAACGAAATTTTCTGCTATCACTGCATTGTATAATCTTAAATGTGAAACTGGATTATCTGACAATGGTTTTGATAAGCTTCTAAGTGTGCAACAATTGTTATTACCCAAAAATAATGTCCTTCTAAGACTTTACATGAAGTAAATAAGTTTCTCAAAGTATTTGACATGGGATTTGAGAAGATTCACGCCTGCAAGAATGATTGTTGTCTATTTAGGAAAGAGTACAAAGATTTGAATACATGTTTGAAATGTGGTTCTTCGAGAAGGAAGATAAATGAGCGGACGAAAGAAATAATGCAAGGTATTACGGCCAAAGTATTGCGATATTTTCCAATTATTCCAAGATTCAAAAGAATTTTAAATCCCAACAGATGGTAGAAGATTGTAACGACCCAGAAAATCTGAACCAATTTAAAAATTTTAAATTGGCTAAAATAATGGATTTTAAATATTTAAAATAAATATTTTAAATAATGGCGATGAAAACTGAGTTTGAATCGACAATGGAAAACGAATATAATTAATTATAATTATAAATAAGGCCTGAAAGGGCGCTGTAGTTTCGAAAATAGAATTCAAACTTTGTCGGACTGTATCGGGTGCAAAACAATCTGGATTTTAGTGAAACCAAAAACATTAGGATCTAATTGGTAATATCTTTCTAACAAATCCGACCAATCGAAATTTCATAGCGGGAATCAAAAGATATGTCCAGTTGAAAATTCTGAATAGTCGCTATGGAATTCAGGCCCTTAAAAATGGACATTTTGCAAACGACCTCGGATTTCAACGAAACCACTTTTGTTGGGTCCGGGATGTGAAGTTATTGCTAGGTTTCAAATTTCATAATTTTTCGAATCAATATGTGGGCGTGGCAAAGGAAAATGCGTTTGACCAGTTTCAGTTGATTTTAATCGACTGGAAATTGACCATTTTCAAACGGTCACAGAATTTGACGAAACTAGCTTTGTTAGGACCGTATCGTCAATACGAAGCTAGAAAATATTTTTCGAGAATTTTTAGAGTTAGTATGTGCCCCCGGTAATTTAAAATGTACGTTTAAAATTCAATATAGTGATTTAAATGTAAATTCAACGGAAACTGATTGTAACGATCAAATCAGCTTGCGATACATATCCCATTGTGTTCGGAATGGGGGTAAAATGCTATGGACGACAGGCAGTAGGCCTCGTTTCGAGGTCGTATGTAAAAGTCAACCTTTTTGCAAAATTAAATAATAAAATAATAAAAAGGAAAAAAAATAATTTAATTCCCTCCCTTTATCTTTCTTTCTGCCCCCCCCCCCCCCCCCGTTCAATTTAATTTCAAACCAATAAAAGAAAAAAAAACCTAAGACAATCGACGCCACCGCCCTGACGACCCACGACCGCCGAACCCCCACCACGCTGCCGATCCCGCTCCTCCCCCTCGCGACGCATCCGAGCCCCCCCCCCGAAGCATCGCGAGCCCCCCCTGAAGCATCGACGCCACCACCACCGAAGACCACCCACGACCGCCATGCCCCTCCGCTTCGCCTGCTCCGCCTCCTGCCGCCGACCCTGACGACCCCCTCCTCCTTAACAAATCAATGTAAGTTATTTTTATTTTATTTTATTTTATTTTAATTCTGAAAAATTCTGATTTTTAATTCTGATTTTTATAAGATTTAAAACTGATCTTGAAAGGGTTTAAAACAGATTTTTGAAAGGGTTTAAAACAGATTTTTGAAAGGCTTTAAAACTGATTTTTAAAGAGTTTAAAACTGATTTTATTTTAAAACTTTAAAAAGAAAAAGGTTTAAACTTTAAATAGAAAAAGATTTGAACTTTAAATAGAAAAAGATTTGAACTTTAAATAGAAAAAGATTTGAACTTTAAATAGAAAAAGATCAGATTTTTTAGAATAGAAAAGATCATATTTTTAAAATAGAAAAGACGGAATTTTTATTAAGTAGGAGAAGTAAGATATGATTTTTATATTTTTAAAGTAATAAAAATATAATTTTTACATCATAGGAATATTAAAAATATAATCTTTATTTTTGAAAAGGCGGAATCTATATTATTGAAATTCGATGTTTATATATTGAATAGCATAATAAAAATTCGATTTTTATATATTGAATAGCATAATAAAAATTCGATTTTTTATATATTGAATAACATAGTAAAAATTCGATTTTTACATATGTAGAGAATACAGGCGAAAGCGACAAAAAGGCGAGATTGGCGAAGATTTCTATAAAGGAAGAATCGTAGTATTGGATAGCTATTGGTGAGAATTTCTGTAACGGCCCTAGGCTTTGCAACCATCAGGCAATGGGCTAACCTCCCACCGTGACATACAGTGATACCTCAGAACTGATTTTACGGCCAGCCTCTCGACTGCAACAACCAACCCAATCTTCCCATTGGGATGTGTAGGGGTAAGAGTCTCCTGCTCGCCACCAAACAGCCAAGCGAGAACCCCCTATCACATTCTCTAACCAGCTCTGATATCACGTTGTGACGACCCAAAATCCCGTTCTCACGGAAACAAGGGTTATCTTTGGAATATAACACAGAAACAGATAATATATAATTATATTTATATATATATATAAATATAATCGCTTCTGGCGCTGTTTTTCTTCAGATTTGAATTAAACATTCCAGACAATCCAACCGTTGGATTTTTACAAGGTTGGTGCCGTTGGAAAGATTATTCCAAGGCGAACCCGACGGTTGAGGTTTCGGGAAAATCCAATGGTCGGATTTCCCGTACTAGTTGTTTGAAATCATGGTTTCAAAATACGAACTGCACGGCTTCGTTTCGTTTTAATTTTATTTATATTTATATAGTTATATAAATATAGTTCATTCAATGATTTCCATATCGTTTTCACTTCAAATATTTTTCTAACACCTTAAAATTTTGGAAAATTTCGCCATAACCTCCCCTGCACCGGGAGCATCGGGAAATCGCAAATAGCTTTCCCGGTCCTTCTAATCTCAAAAAGAAAAAGCCAAGCGGCTAGCCAACAGGCTCATAAAATCATCACCCAAACAAAGCAGTAAATGTGTACCTATTTGTCGGGCACAAAATTTTATTCCTCTTCTCTAGCCCCTTTGCTATAACATGTTCAATGAATATGCATGTACATATATATACAGTTCTTATCATTTATCATTTTCTATTCAACTTCATATTTGATTTCTGTTTGGTTTAAAGACACCATTTATTCTAATGTTACATACATAGGTGCAAATCATTTCATTAGCTAATTAATGAATATTTCATCTCATATATGTTTATTTTGAACAAGTGGCTATTTTTAACACTTCACATTTCAACGATTTATGCATACAATAAAAATGTGATTTTTATTGTAAAACAATTCATTTCAACACACTATTCTTCTATATAGTTCAAGTTGGTGATAAAAATGGGATTTTTATCATAAAACAATTTCTTTTAAATCGAGGTTATTTTACATAGTTCATATAGTCGATAAAAGGTGATTTTTATTATCAAACAATTTATTTCAAAATATGAATACCATTCAACACATGAATTTCTAATCAACGAATGAATATCAATTCAACACATGAATGTTTTCTATACTTTCTATATATAGATAAAAATGTGATTTTTATTATCGAACAATTTATTTCAAAATATGAATACCATTCAACACATGAATTTCTAATCAATGAATGAATATCAATTCAACACATGAATGTTTTCTATAGTTTCTATATATAGATAAAAATGTGATTTTTATTATCGAACAATTTATTTCAAAATATGAATACCATTCAACACATGAATTTCTAATCAACGAATGAATATCAATTCAACACATGAATGTTTTCTATAGTTTCTATATATAGATAAAAATGTGATTTTTATTATCGAACAATTTATTTCAAAATATGAATACCATTCAACACATGAATTTCTAATCAACGAATGAATATCAATTCAACACATGAATGTTTTTCAAAATTTCGGCAGCATAACGGCAGGGTAGTTAAACCGGGACCGTCCCTAGTACGGCTCCTCGCACTACCTTAAAACCTCGCGGTTTTTGACAATGGGGATCATGCATCTAGTTCGCACGCAGGCGGCATGTATATATTTATTTCATTTCCACAAACTAATCCTATGTGGTTTCAACCAAATATTTCTCAACCACAAACGGGTATTTTTCAACCACAATCAATCAATATCAACCACAAACAATCCCAAACAATCATTCGCTATCAATCAATTTTCACAACAATTTCAACCAATAAATATCGTCCATGGTTTGTGGACGAGGGGCGTATATATATATATATTTATATATAGCAATTCACTTTTATTTCACACATATATGATATTTTTAAATCAGAAATCTCACCGATAGCTATCCAATACCACGACTCTTCCTTGCATAAAATCTTCGCCAATCTCGCCTTTTGTCGCTTCGTTGCCCGTATTCTCTACATATGTAAAAATCGAATTTTTACTATGTTATTCAATATATAAAGATTGCATTTCAAAAATATATATTCCGCCTTTTCTATTTTAAAAATATGATCTTTTCTATTCTAAAGTTTAAATTAAAAATCAGTTTTTAAATCTGTTAAAAAAAAATCAGTTTTTAACTTCTTTTTTTAAAAATCAGTTTTTAGACCTCTTAAAAATCAGTTTCTAAAAACTGATTTTTAATAGATTTAAAAACTGATTTTTAAGAGGTCTAAAAACTAATTTTTAAAAAAAGAAGTTAAAAACTGATTTTTTTTTAACAGATTTAAAAACTGATTTTTAATTTAAACTTTAGAATAGAAAAGAACATATTTTTAAAATAGAAAAGGCGGAATATATATTTTTGAAATGCAATCTTTATATATTGAATAACATAGTAAAAATTCGATTTTTACATATGTAGAGAATACGGGCAACGAAGCGACAAAAGGCGAGATTGGCGAAGATTTTATGCAAGGAAGAGTCGTGGTATTGGATAGCTATCGGTGAGATTTCTGATTTAAAAATATCATATATGTGTGAAATAAAAGTGAATTGCTATATATAAATATATATATATACGCCCCTCGTCCACAAACCATGGACGATATTTATTGGTTGAAATTGTTGTGAAAATTGATTGATAGCGAATGATTGTTTGGGATTGTTTGTGGTTGATATTGATTGATTGTGGTTGAAAAATACCCGTTTGTGGTTGAGAAATATTTGGTTGAAACCACATAGGATTAGTTTGTGGAAATGAAATAAATATATACATGCCGCCTGCGTGCGAACTAGATGCATGATCCCCATTGTCAAAAACCGCGAGGTTTTAAGGTAGAGCGAGGAGCCGTACTAGGGACGGTCCCGGTTTAACTACCCTGCCGTTATGCTGCCGAAATTTTGAAAAACATTCATGTGTTGAATTGATATTCATTCGTTGATTAGAAATTCATGTGTTGAATGGTATTCATATTTTGAAATAAATTGTTCGATAATAAAAATCACATTTTTATCTATATATAGAAACTATAGAAAACATTCATGTGTTGAATTGATATTCATTCGTTGATTAGAAATTCATGTGTTGAATGGTATTCATATTTTGAAATAAATTGTTCGATAATAAAAATCACATTTTTATCTATATATAGAAACTATAGAAAACATTCATGTGTTGAATTGATATTCATTCGTTGATTAGAAATTCATGTGTTGAATGGTATTCATATTTTGAAATAAATTGTTCGATAATAAAAATCACATTTTTATCTATATATAGAAACTATAGAAAACATTCATGTGTTGAATTGATATTCATTCGTTGATTAGAAATTCATGTGTTGAATGGTATTCATATTTTGAAATAAATTGTTTGATAATAAAAATCACCTTTTATCGACTATATGAACTATGTAAAATAACCTCGATTTAAAAGAAATTGTTTTATGATAAAAATCCCATTTTTATCACCAACTTGAACTATATAGAAGAATAGTGTGTTGAAATGAATTGTTTTACAATAAAAATCACATTTTTATTGTATGCATAAATCGTTGAAATGTGAAGTGTTAAAAATAGCCACTTGTTCAAAATAAACATATATGAGATGAAATATTCATTAATTAGCTAATGAAATGATTTGCACCTATGTATGTAACATTAGAATAAATGGTGTCTTTAAACCAAACAGAAATCAAATATGAAGTTGAATAGAAAATGATAAATGATAAGAACTGTATATATATGTACATGCATATTCATTGAACATGTTATAGCAAAGGGGCTAGAGAAGAGGAATAAAATTTTGTGCCCGACAAATAGGTACACATTTACTGCTTTGTTTGGGTGATGATTTTATGAGCCTGTTGGCTAGCCGCTTGGCTTTTTCTTTTTGAGATTAGAAGGACCGGGAAAGCTATTTGCGATTTCCCGATGCTCCTGGTGCAGGGGAGGTTATTGAGAAATTTTCCAAAATTTTAAGGTGTTAGAAAAATATTTGAAGTGAAAACGATATGGAAATCATTGAATGAACTATATTTATATAACTATATAAATATAAATAAAATTAAAACGAAACGAAGCCATGCAGTTCGTATTTTGAAACCATGATTTCAAACAACTAGTACGGGAAATCCGACCATTGGATTTTCCCGAAACCTCAACCGTCGGGTTCGCCTTGGAATAATCTTTCCAACGGCACCAACCTTGTAAAAATCCAACGGTTGGATTGTCTGGAATGTTTAATTCAAATCTGAAGAAAAACAGCGCCAGAAGCGATTATATTTATATATATATAAATATAATTATATATTATCTGTTTCTGTGTTATATTCCAAAGATAACCCTTGTTTCCTTGAGAACGGGATTTTGGGTCGTCACAATTTCTCACTCTTCAATTTCTTTATCTATATATATATGTGTTGAAATAAAAGTGAATTGCTATATATAAATATATATATATATATATACGCCCCTCGTCCACAAACCATGGACGATATTTATTGGTTGAAATTGATTGATAGCGAATGATTGTTTGGGATTGTTTGTGGTAGATATTGGTTGATTGTGGTTGAAAAATACCCATTTGTGATTGAGAAATATTTGGTTGAAACCACATAGGATTAGTTTGTGGAAATGAAATAAATATATACATGCCGCCTGCGTGCGAACTAGATGCGTGATCCCCATTGTCAAAAACCGCGAGGTTTTAAGGTAGAGCGAGGAGCCGTACTAGGGACGGTCCCGGTTTTAACTACCCTGCCGTTATGCTGCCGAAATTTTGAATAATATTCGTGTGTTCGAATTATTTTCATATGCTTAAACTATATTTATTCATTGAATAGAAAACATTCATGTGTTGAATTGATATTCATTCGTTGATTAGAAATTCATGTGTTGAATGGTATTCATATTTTGAAATAAATTGTTTGATAATAAAAATCACATTTTTATCTATATATAGAAACTATAGAAAACATTCATGTGTTGAATTGATATTCATTCGTTGATTAGAAATTCATGTGTTGAATGGTATTCATATTTTGAAATAAATGGTTTGATAATAAAAATCACCTTTTATCTATATATAGAAACTATAGAAAACATTCATGTGTTGAATTGATATTCATTCGTTAATTAGAAATTCATGTGTTGAATGGTATTCATATTTTGAAATAAATTGTTTGATAATAAAAATCACATTTTTATCTATATATAGAAACTATAGAAAACATTCATGTGTTGAATTGATATTCATTCGTTGATTAGAAATTCATGTGTTGAATGGTATTCATATTTTGAAATAAATTGTTTGATAATAAAAATCACATTTTTATCTATATATAAAAACTATAGAAAACATTCATGTGTTGAATTGATATTCATTCGTTGATTAGAAATTCATGTGTTGAATGGCATTCATATATTGAAATAAATTGTTTGATAATAAAAATCACCTTTTATCGACTATATGAACTGTGTAAAATAATCTCGTTTTAAAAGAAATTGTTTTATGATAAAAATCCTATTTTTGTCACCTATATGAACTATATAGAAAAATAGTGTTTTGAAATGAATTGTTTTACAATAAAAATCACATTTTTATTGTATGCATAAATCGTTGAAATGTGAAGTGTTAAAAATAGCCACTTGTTCAAAATAAACATATATGAGTTGAAATATTCATTAATTAGCTAATGAAATGATTTGCACCTATGTATGTAACATTAGAATAAATGGTGTTTTTAAACCAAATAGAAATCAAATATGAAGTTGAATAGAAAATGATAAATGTTAAGAACTGTATATATATGTACATGCATATCCATTGAACAGGTTATAGCAAAGGGGCTAGAGAAGAGGAATAAAATTTTGTGCCCGACAAATAGGTATACATTTACTGTTTTGTTTGGGTGATGATTTTATGAGCCTGTTGGCTTTTTCTTTTTCTTTTTGAGATTAGAAGGACCGGGAAAGCTATTTGTGATTTCCCGATGCTCCCGGTGCAGGGGAGGTTATGGCGAAATTTTCCAAAATTTTAAGGCGTTAGTGAAAAATTTGAAGTGAAAACGATATTGAAATCATTGAATGAACTATATTTATATAAATATATAAATATAAATAAAATTAAAACGAAACGAGGCCGTGCAGTTCGTATTTCGAAACCGTGATTTCAAACGACTAGTGCGGGAAATCCGACCATTGGATTTTCCCGAAACCTCAACCGTCGGGTTCGCCTTGGAAATATCTTCCCAACGGCACCAATCTTGTAAAAATCCAACGGTTGGATTGTCTGGAATGTTTAATTCAAATCTGAAGAAAAACAGCGCCAGAAGCGATTATATTTATATATATATATAAATATAATTATATATTTAATCGAATAACGACGCTGCAGTTCGTATTTTGAAATCGAAACTTCAAACGATTGTACCGGGAGATCCGACCGTCGGATTTTCCCGAAACTGGAACCGTTTGATTCGTTTTGAAAAGACCTTTCTAATGATGTAAATTTTGTGAAGATCCAACGGTTAGATTTTCAGATATGTGTAAATCAAATCTGAAGAAAAACAGCGCCACGGCCGCTTTATGGCCCGAAGCGTCGTTTTGAATAAATTAGCTATTTTAAAATAAATAAAAATAGCGATAAATAGTTATAAAATATCATAAGCGATATGGAATGGAAATAAACTGAATTTGCTTGATTTATGTGGCTTTTGATGGTTGAATGTGTTTGGTGTGAAAATTACATTAAAGAACACAATTGGTGTTGTCGAATAATTTAACCATTGAAATAAATTGATTTGAAATTCTAAATATACGTGAATTATTTGAAAGGGCCGAGTTAATTCTCATTTCAAATAATTGACCGACGATTGAAATTCGAAGATGAAGACGACGGTCGAAGACTGGAGATCTTCACCTCGTTTGGATGGTAACCGAGGTCCTGATTGGGAGGCATCCCGAAATATGGATAATGAGTGGTGATCGTCCAGACGTACGTGGTGATCGATGGGTTTGCGAGGTATTTAGTGCCTCCGGTTTCGTTCAGACCCAGAACGGACTTGTAAATGGACTGTGTGTCCGACATTGGAATTTGTTCTGTGTGATTGATAGCCATCAGTTGCACGGTGTGAATTGCCTGTGTGGCATGCTAAGATGCAGTGATCAGGGCTTTTGTTGAAAAGCAAAGTCTTGTGGTGATGATCAAAGCACCGCCTGTGTGGCGTAGCTTTGTGTATAACGTAAATTCGCGAGCCTCACACCCCGGTATGAACCAGAAACGGGAGAAGGACCTCAGGGAGGGCATGCGTTTCTTTCTAGCTAGGGTGGTGTCAGTGACCTACCAGCCCTGACATTTATATACTTTTCACCTATGTGGTTGTTGCTGTTGCGAGGCGCCTCAGTTTGATCGGACGATCCGGGTCTGATGGAGTCATTCGTTGGCTCGTTTACGCCCCAAAGGGCGGAGAAACGTATTGTTCAGGCACTATAATCCACTCCGTGTGGACCGGCCCTGTCGCTCCAAGGGGTAGTTGCGGCTGTTCCGGAGACATGGGCTAGATTGTCTCGAATTCGGTAAGGACTATCTTTTGCCTTGGTTCATGAAGGAAATCCAATTTCCAATTACGTGACTGTGCGGTTTTGATTGTATACTTATATATGGCGACATTGTGGTATGGGGCATTAATGTCGTCTATGATTGATAGTTATGATTTGAAATTGTTTTCATAACATATGAACACTAGCAATAATATCAAATGCCTTTGTTTTATTCGAATCAAGCATATTTTGGCCGTTATAAGGTAAAAACTCTATCCTCCGGTTTGCGTTGCATTGTGTGATGGGAACTGAGTCTTATAACGGCTTCATTTTTATAAAAAGCATTGCGACGTTTAAAAGAAAGATTTGTTTTAAAGCACTGGCGATCCAATGGAGTAAACCCGTTCCACGAAAGTGGCGTGGTCCTGTGATTTGCCAAATTATATATGTGTTGAGTAGATTTCTCATACCAGTCCCATGACTGACTCGTAGTTTGTTTCACTTTCAAACTCGGGTGCCCCTTTTTCTACACGGGCAGCCTTGTATTCAGGTTTAGCTGGTTATTTCTGGATAGCTGGAGCTGAAGATGGATTCTATCATTTATCTCTTTTTATGCTGTTCAGCTCCTATTGTGCATATTTTGTTTATTTCTGCTGTAGACATTTATGTATAGCTGAACTGTATTTATACTAAGTAAGATCCTGTATACTGTGTAACTCTGATGATTACTTTTATCCAGTATATTCTATTGTTCATTATCTGGTGTATTTATTTAATTTTGTTCTGCTATTATCTGTTTCTGTGTTATATTCCAAAGATAACCCTTGTTTCCGTTTGAACGGGATTTCGGGTCGTCTCAACGTGGTATCAGAGCTTTGGTTAAGCTTAGTTCTGGAATATAACATTTGAACGAACTCGTCAGAAATAGAACCAGTAGTGTTCTAGGACGGGTAACTCAATACAGATAGGATCAGCAATATCCTAGTATGAGTAAAGCAGAATGAAATAACTCATCGATAGACACATTTACATTCAAGTATTTGTCTCTATATTTTGAATTATCTTTTCTGTTGACCTGACACTTGATCTGCTATTTGCAGAAGAACCAGAAAATGAGTGCCAGAAACAGAAGAAGTAATACAGACCCGGATATTGAAGCCCTATATATGAAATATAGAAATCTAGGTGGAAAGCCGTTCTCGGGCGAAGAATCTATTATGAGAACACAAGCTTGGATTCGTTCGGCTGAGAAAATCTTCGAAGCATTAAAGCTGAGGGATGACCAGAAAAGATTACTGGCATCCTGGGCACTCAAAGATGAAGCTTTGTTCTGGTGGGATTCTGTTGTTAAGGATAATCCAGAAGGTGATATCACCTGGGATAGATTTAAAGTGATTTTCCTAGAAAGATTTACTCCTCCCGAAGCGACCGAACGACTATGTGATGAATTTTCTTATCTGATACAAGGAGATATGACCATTCCCGAATATCATAAGAAATTCAATGAACTTTCTCACTTTGCCCCTCATCTAATTCAAAATCCGAAGAGGAAAAATATGAGATTTATTCACGGACTTCAAAGGAAATACCAGAATAAAGTATTGGGGCATGTGAAGCTTCCTTTCTCTGAAATGATTTATATGGCTTATCAGTATGAAGATCTCCATAAAAAAGGGATGTTGCGCGACGAAGAAGAAGTCCGTTCTAGTGACAAAGAAGAGTCGGAAACTGATATTCCAGAAGCCAGTAAGAGGTCTGAGGTCAGTAAGAAGCCCAAGGCAAATCGAAAAAGGGCCAGATCCGAAAAAGAACTAGTAACGACCGCCACATGCAATAACTGCCATAAGCAGGGGCATTTGCAAGGAAAATGCAGATCTTTAAAGAAACTAAAGAAGAGTGAACTGAAGTCAAAGAAAAAGTTTCAAGAGACCAGAGAATGCAGCATTTTCCATCGGTTTGGCCATATAAAGCAGGATTGCCGGCTGTTAAGGGCAACCAATGAGGCTCAGGTAAATGAAATAGCAGAAACTTCTGGGCCTGCAGACGTTCTGGAAAGGGCTGATGTGTTAGAAGGCACGCTTACTGTCAAAAACATTCCAGTCAAAGTACTGTTTGACACAGGCGCGTCACGAAGCTTTATTGCAAAGAGTGCCGCTAAGAAGCTAGATTTGAATTTGAGGAAGCTCAAGGAACCAATGACTGTCCAGAATCCGGTCGGGGGTTCTATCAATCTCAGCTGGATTTGTGCAGTACCTGTCTCTTTTTCTTGCTATAAATTCCCTGTTACCTCTATCGTCATGAATTTTAATGAATTTGATCTTATTCTGGGATTGGATTGGCTAACAAAATATGAAGCAGAGGTTAGATGCGCCGAGAGAGTTGTTAAGGCAAAGGCACAATCGGGGAATTATATAACCATACCATGTGAAGGCCCGACATCAAATAGAAAAGACTTCTGGGCAGCTTTGGATGTTTCTCCAGCTCAAATAGAAAGTGTCCCTGAGATCACAGAGAATATTCCTGACCTCATCAAAGATATTCCTGTCGTCAAGAACTATGCGGATGTGTTCGAGGAAGTAGTTCGCTTACCTCCGCAGAGAGAAATAGATTTCAAGATTGCTTTGATTCCCAATGCAAGGCCGGTAGTTCACGCTATTCGAAGAATGTCCTTGAAAGAGAAGGAGGAATTAGACAATCAAACACGACAGCTAGTATGGAAGGGTCTAATCAGGCCTAGTTTCTCTGATTGGGGAGCAGCAGTGGTGTTTGTCCCAAAATCTGACGGTACTCTACGTCTATGTGTGGATTATCGTGATTTGAACAAGCAGACCATAAAGAATAAATATCCATTGCCTCGAATAGATGATTTATTGGATCGATTAAATGGAGCACAAGTATTTTTAAGAATGGACCTTGCTACAGGCTTCCATCAACTTCGAATTGCCGAAGAATGTGTTCCAATGACAGCGTTCAGAGTCCCCGACTTATTCTACGAGTGGTTAGTAATGCCGTTCGGCTTATGTAACGCTCCAGCTTACTTCATCGATCTGATGAATAGAGTGTTCAGAGGAGTTTTGAATAAATTTGTTCTGGTTTTTATTGACGATATTCTAATCTTCTCTAAATTAAAGGCCGAACATGAAAAACATTTGGAACAAGTGTTAGAAATCCTCAGGAGAAATGTATTGAAAGCAAAGTTTTCTAAATGTATATTCTGGCAAGATGAAGTAAAATTTCTAGGCCACGTCGTATCGAAAGAAGGAATCGCCGTGGATCCAAGTAAAATCACAGCTATTCAGAATTGGAAACAGCCCAGTACCCCCACTGAAGTCCGCAGTTTTCTCGGATTGGCTAGCTATTATCGGAAGTTCGTTAAAAACTTTTCGAAGATATCTGGTCACTTAACGAAGCTTACAAAGAAGCATTCTAAGTTCAAATGGACTCAAGAGAGTGAGGAGGCTTTCGAAGAGCTGAAGTTGAGATTAACGACAGCTCCAGTGTTAACCATCATCGACGGCAACCAAGATTTGAAAGTCTGGACTGATGCTTCTAGAGAAGGCCTTGGCGCAGTGTTAATGCAAAGGGGTCAAGTGATTGCTTATGCTAGCCGTCAACTGAAGCCGCACGAGAAAAACTATGTAACTCATGATCTTGAGTTATTGGCTATCATATTCTCTTTGAAAATCTGGAGACACTATCTTCTGGGCGAGAGATTTGAACTGTTTACAGATCACCAGTCGTTAAAGTATCTGTTCACTCAGAAGGACTTGAATTTGAGGCAACAACGTTGGCTGGAGTTTCTTGCAGCATATGACTTCGAAATTATATATACTCCAGGGAAAGCCAATGTCGTGGCCGATGCGCTGAGCCGAAAGAATGTAATGATCGCCAGCTTTATTATCACGACTTCCTTGATTGACAAAATATCTATTCTTCAGAAGGAGGATAACTTTATTAAGGATATGATTAAAAGGATTCAGAAAGGCGAACCCTCGTGTTTTCAAATAGATAACGACGAGACCTTGAGATTGAAAGGAAGGATTTGTGTTCCTGACATCCCCGAACTCAAAAGGGAAGTGTTAGACGAGTGTCACAAGTCCAAGCTGAGTATCCATCCTGGTGTGGCCAAAATGTATAACGATCTCAAGCGAACATTCTGGTGGAAGGCTATGAAAAGAGACGTTTCAATATACGTTAGCCGATGCCCTACTTGCCAGCTAGTCAAAAGCGACCAACAGAAATTGGCTGGATTATTACAACCGCTGGAAGTTCCTGGTTGGAAGTGGGAGCATATTTCTATGGATTTCATTGATGGTCTGCCCAGGACCAGAAAAGGAAATGACGGTATTTGGGTGATCGTAGATCGCTTCACGAAGACCGCCCATTTCATACCTGTCAGATCAAATAGAACCGCTCAGAGTCTGGCACAAATATACTTCAGGGAAATAGTTAGACTACATGGAGTGCCGCTCAGTATAGTTAGTGATAGAGATACAATATTCACTAGCAAATTCTGGGAAGCATTTCAAGTCGAGCTGGGAACGAAGTTAAACTTGAGCACCGCTTATCATCCTCAGACAGACGGTCAGACTGAGAGGGTGAATCGCATTTTAGAAGATCTATTGCGGGCTTGTGTTCTAGATTTCGGTGGATCATGGGAAGACCATCTGCATTTGGCTGAATTCTCTTATAACAACAGCTACCAGGCGAGTCTGACAATGTCGCCATTCGAAACATTGTATGGTAGACCGTGCCGATCTCCTGCTTGTTGGGTCGAGCCAGGAAATAGACTTGTGTTGGGTCCTGATATGATTCGGGAAGCTGCCGACAAAGTCGATTTTATTAAGAAGCGATTACTCGCCGCTCAAAGCCGACAAAAGAGCTATGCCGATAGAAGAAGAAGAGCTATATCCTTTGAAGTTGGCGACTATGTATATTTGAAGGTATCGCCGATGAGAGGAGTTATCCGTTTCGGTAAAACTGGAAAGTTAGCGCCCAAATTCATTGGTCCGTTTCCTATTCTGGAACGGATCGGAACTCTCGCTAATAGGGTCAAACTGCCTAATTGGCTGCCTGGAGTTCATGATGTATTTCACATATCTCAACTCCGAAAGCACGTTCATGATCTAGACTTGATCGTGGAAGAAGCAGCTCAACATGACATTGAAATTACCCCAGAATTAGCTGTGAGAAGAGAGCCGCTAAAGATAATAGGCAAAGAAACCAAAGAGCTGAGGAACAAGAAGGTTCGCTTAGTCAAAGTGCAATGGAGTGGAGATCCGAGAGATTGTACTTGGGAAACTGAGGAGAGCATTCAGAAAGCTTATCCTAGATGCCGAGTAGATATCTCTGATTGACTCTGGTGCAAGGTACATTTACCCTACTTTGCATTACCATTTAATTCTCTATTCTATTGCAATTTTCTTCCTATGGATGTGCACTATTTATTCTATACTCTGAATGATTTTTAAAGGAATATAGGATTTGATCAGAATATTTTAGAACGGTTAAAAACAAATTGGTTTTTGGGTTGTGTGATTGTAGATTTATCAAACCACTTTCGACTTTGTTCCTTTTCGGGGACGAAAAGTTTTAAGTGGGGGAGATTGTAACGACCCAGAAAATCTGAACCAATTTAAATTTTTTAAATTGGCTAAAATAATGGATTTTAAATATTTAAAATAAATATTTTAAATAATGGTGATGAAAACTGAGTTTGAATCGACAATGGAAAACGAATATAATTAATTATAATTATAAATAAGGCCTGAAAGGGTGCTATAGTTTCGAAAATAGAATTCAAACTTTGTCGGACTATATCGGGTGCAAAACAATCCGGATTTTAGTGAAACCAAAAACATTAGGATCTAATTGGTAATATATTTCTAACAAATCCAACCAATCGAAATTTCACAGCGGGAATCAAAAGATATGTCCAGTTGAAAATTCTGAATAGTCGCTATGGAATTCAGGCCCTTAAAAATGGACATTTTGCAAACGACCTCGGATTTCGACGAAACCACTTTTGTTGGATCCGGGATGTGAAGTTATTACTAGGTTTCAAATTTCATAATTTTTCGAATCAATATGTGGGCGTGGCAAAGGAAAACGCGTTTGACCAGTTTCAGTTGATTTTAATCGACTGGAAATTGACCATTTTTCAAACGGTCTCAGAATTTGACGAAACTAGCTTTGTTAGGACCGTATCGTCAATACGAAGCTAGAAAATATTTTTCGAGAATTTTTAGAGTTAGTATGTGCCCCCGGTAATTTAAAATGTACGTTTAAAATTCAATATAGTGATTTAAATGTAAATTCAATGGAAACTGATTGTAACGATCAAATCAGCTTGCGATACATATCCCATTGTGTTCGGAATGGGGGTAAAATGCTATGGGCGACAGGCGGTAGGCCTCGTTTCGAGGTCGTATGTAAAAGTCAACCTTTTTGCAAAATTAAATAATTAAATAATAAAAAGGAAAAAAAATAATTTAATTCCCTCCCTTTATCTTTCTTTCTGCCCCCCCCCTTTCATTTTAATTTCAAACCAATAAAAGAAAAAAAAAAAACCTAAGACAATCGACGCCACCGCCCTGACGACCCACGACCGCCGAACCCCCACCACGCTGCCGATCCCGCTCCTCCCCCTCGCGACGCATCCGAGCCCCCCCTGAAGCATCGCGAGCCCCCCCTGAAGCATCGACGCCACCACCACCGAAGACCACCCACGACCGCCATGCCCCTCCGCTTCGCCTGCTCCGCCTCCTGCCGCCGACCCTGACGACCCCCTCCTCCTTAACAAATCAATGTAAGTTATTTTTATTTTATTTTATTTTATTTTAATTCTGAAAAATTCTGATTTTTAATTCTGATTTTTATAAAATTTAAAACTGATCTTGAAAGGGTTTAAAACAGATTTTTGAAAGGGTTTAAAACAGATTTTTGAAAGGCTTTAAAACTGATTTTTAAAAATTTTAAAACTGATTTTATTTTAAAACTTTAAAAAGAAAAAGGTTTAAACTTTAAATAGAAAAAGATTTGAACTTTAAATAGAAAAAGATTTGAACTTTAAATAGAAAAAGATCAGATTTTTTAGAATAGAAAAGATCATATTTTTAAAATAGAAAAGATGGAATTTTTATTAAGTAGGAGAAGTAAGATATGATTTTTATATTTTTAAAGTAATAAAAATATAATTTTTACATCATAGGAATATTAAAAATATAATCTTTATTTTTGAAAAGGCGGAATCTATATTATTGAAATTCGATGTTTATATATTGAATAGCATAATAAAAATTCGATTTTTATATATTGAATAGCATAATAAAAATTCGATTTTTTATATATTGAATAACATAGTAAAAATTCGATTTTTACATATGTAGAGAATACGGGCGAAAGCGACAAAAAGGCGAGATTGGCGAAGATTTCTATAAAGGAAGAATCGTAGTATTGGATAGCTATTGGTGAGAATTTCTCACTCTTCAATTTCTTTATCTATATATATATATGTGTTGAAATAAAAGTGAATTGCTATATATAAATATATATATATATATATATACGCCCCTCGTCCACAAACCATGGACGATATTTATTGGTTGAAATTGATTGATAGCGAATGATTGTTTGGGATTGTTTGTGGTAGATATTGGTTGATTGTGGTTGAAAAATACCCATTTGTGATTGAGAAATATTTGGTTGAAACCACATAGGATTAGTTTGTGGAAATGAAATAAATATATACATGCCGCCTGCGTGCGAACTAGATGCATGATATAAGGTGGCATTCTAGTAATAAAAACAATGATGATAAAATGCGTCATCCTATGGATTCTTTTACATGGAGCATGGTGGATGATAGATGGAAACCATTTTCAAGTGATCCACGTAACCTTCGGCTTGGTCTTGCTACTGATGGTTTCAACCCATTTGATATTAAGAGTTCCAAGTATAGTTGCTGGCCAATAATGCTTGTGACATATAATCTCTCGCCTATATTGTGTATGAAAAAAGAGAATATTATGTTAACATTATTGATTCCTGGTCCAAAGCAACCTGGGATTGATATTGATATATATTTGGCTCCTTTAATAGAAGATTTGCAGCACTTATGGAGTAACGGGGTGAAGATTTACGATGCATTTAGCAAGACCCTTTTTAACTTAAAAGCAATTTTGTTATGGACTATAAACAATTTTCTAGCATACGGAAATCTGGCTGGATGTTGTGTAAAAGGGAAAAAAGGTTCTCCGCTATGCGGGGTTAATACTCATCATCAATAGCTAAATCATAGTCAAAAAATTGCCTATATGGGGCACAGAAAGTTTTTGCCTTTGTCGGATCCATTAAGAAAACAAAAGGCTTGTTTTGATAATAAAGTGGAGAAAGGTAACAAACCAAAAATTCTTACAAGTGGAGATATTTCTGTTATTTTGAGAGATTTCCCAAATAATTTTGGAAAAAATGAAAATGTTGAAAAAAAGGCAAGAAGATAAAGAAAAGAAAATGCATTGCCAATGAAAAAGACAGAAATGATCCTACAAAAGTAGAGCAATCAAGGTGGAAAAAAAAGATCTTTTTTTTTTTGAGTTACCATATTAGGAGGTTCGTGTTAAAAATTTATTTTATTTCGTAATAATCTAACTATAAAAATATATAATATCAAATTGTTATATTAATGATAATTATAGGAACTTCCACTCCGCCACAGTTTAGATGTGATGCATGTTGAGAAAAACGTTGGTGAAAGTTTACTCGGCATAATGTTGCATGATAGCAAATCCAAAGATGGTATTAATTCCAGAAAGGATTTAGAGAATTGGGAATTTGACATGCTTTATATGCACAACCTCGTGGGAAGAGAACATATCTTCCACCAACTCCATAGACTTTGTCTAGTTCTCGAAAAAAACATTTTGTAAAAGATTGTATGACTTTGAGGGGCCTGATGGTTACTGCTCAAATTTCAAAAGATGTGTGTCATTGGAGGATTGCAAAGTTAGTGGACTGAAGTCGCATGATTATCATGTTTTAATGCAACAAATGCTATCGGCTGCAATGAGAGGATTTCTTCCAAAAAAGCCAAGGAAAGCAATAACTCGATTGTGTATATATTTTAATAAAATATGTTAGCGTGTTCTAAATAGAGAGAAGTTGCAACAAATGGATGATGAGATTGTTAAAATTTTATGCGATCTTGAAAGATATTTTCAACCTTCATTTTTCGACATAATGATACATCTAACAATTCATCTTAGTAAAAAAGCTTGATTATTTAGACCGGTTCATTTTCGATGGATGTACCCCTTCGAAAGATATATGAAAACACTTAAAGAATATGTAAGTAACTATGCATGATCTAAAGGATGCATTGCTGAAAATTATCTAGCAGAGGAATCTATGAGGTTCTATATAGTTTCAAAATTAGGGGAGAAAGAAGGTAGAAATGAAGAGTCTGAGAATGATGATACAATACTCGAAGGATGTCCAATATCAACATGAAAGACAGTTACGTTGAGTACTGATGTAACGTCCCAGATTTTTCGGCCGTTCAAATTCGAATATTTAAATCAGTTTATATATTATAATGGATTTTTATTATCGAATTTATTTAATGATAGATTTCGAATATATATGATCTATTTGTTTAAATTCAAGGATTTTTATATAAATGGAATATTATTTAAAAACTAGAATTTTTAATGTCAAGTTGAATTCTATACGGTTTGGTGTTGAAGATGTTAAATAAATACGGTGATATTTATTTATTTACTTACGTTAATCTAGCTATTAAAATTTTATTATAACAAATATTTTTCAATACAAGTCTCTCTCAATATATATACGTGTATATGTATATATATATATATACAGATATACTACCCATTAACAATTCACTTGGTTCAGCAAAGCAAATGAAATCCGAATGCATATCATATTTGTCCAGCAAAGATAAAAGCTGATCCATGAATACGAAGAAAAACTGAAACGTAAATAATGATAAACTTAGATGCATACGGTATGAGAGTTGAAGGCGATCTTTACAAAGAAAACAACAACATATATTTTTGTTTGTACAAATACAAAACGTACAAAAGGATCCCTTTCAAAACTTTATGTCAGCATGCTTTGTCCCTTCCTTGAAAACAGTGAAATGTAAATATAACCATAGACACAGTTAGGCTCATAAGCACATCTAAAGAAAAAGCCGCACAGTACAATGAACAGCTAAGAGGTAACAAGTCTTTTGAATATATCACACCATCAAATTTATACAGATCGAAACAGCAAATTTTATATGTTCATATACACAGTAATTTTATTTACAAATCAATATGAGACCGTATCATACATCCGAAACCCAACCCAGAATCTACATACAGATCCAAATCTTTACAATGAATAAACAATTAAAATAGACTCAGCTAGACTCCACCTACTCTGTACACATCATGGCAGACAATAGCACATGTATCCAATGTGAATTCTTCAAATCTTCTGCCAAATTTAGCACGGCAACCACTTTCATTTCAAATACAAGACAGCTCGATCATGTACCCAATATACAGCACCTAAGAAAATGAAAAAATAAAATAAAAAAACAACTAATGAAACAGAAATGAACAGCAAATGAAATAATACAAGAACAACTGAAAACAACAAATTTATGTATATATTTTTACATCAAATCCGCAAGGATGTACAAAGGAGACAATACATAGCTAAACAATTAAAGGTGTTTACATTAATCGAACAGCTAATACATATATACAGAATTTCATGTACACAAAATTCAGACAGGAACTGTGCCATACAGATTTTCAAATCTTCGAATGAACAATTCAGTGGCTACATTTATCTAGACAGTACAAACGGACCTATGCACCATCAGACTCCATACAGGTGAATCGAAACAAATCATATATGTTTATATATATAGTTGATTCATGTGCAAAGTTACTGCTGCCATATTTTTAAAATGGGACAGAAAATCTACAGCATATAGATTCAAATCCCTCTGATTTGAATAAACAAGTGTATAGCCTCATAGGCCAAAAACTACACCTATACAGTTCAATCAATGTCCTTTTGGACCGATCAACAAACTTTGTAAAATCCAATACAAATATTGATACCTCACTGCTAAGCTTTCAGACATCAAAATGTCCATCAACCACAGTTCGATTGTACAGTGGAAATGAAAAACAGATAACACCTACGAATCAAAGAACAACTAAACCTAAATCTAGGATGTTACAATTCGAAATTGGCAGTGATCCTACCAGTATAAATACACATGCAGTGCGTTCTAAGAACGAACGAGATCAACTCTGTAAAGAAAAAACCAAATGCGAAACAAAAAAACAAAAAAAAAATTCAAAACAAAAATAATTCTTGCAATTTAAAGTCAGTTGAAAAACTTATCTGAATATACAAACTTCAGATCTGGAAGACTCCCTGATGTGTTGATCGAAGCCGCGGGCCACAGGGGTTCGGAAGTCATCAAATTGAAGCATGGAAGCTTCAGGTTGTTGTGGGTACAGACCGACGGAAGAGCTGGGTGGTTTGGGGTTTACTCGACGAGGCCAGGGTGGCATTCTGTCGCTAAATGGATGGAATTAGGAGATGGCGATCGAAATCAAGCTGAGGGACGAGGGAGAAGATCAGGCGATCGGGTATGAAAGGGTTTTCTTCTTCTGAGGCGGCGGCTGTTTAAGGAAAGGGATCGGACAAGATAGGAGGCGGCGGATGAAGAGGAAATTAGGGACCGAAGTAGGGTTTCTGATTATTATTTTGGTGGCGGCCTAAGTTATGAAAGAGATTAAGGGTTTGAGGGTTTATGTAGATTAAAGGGGACGGGCCTGTTTAATGGGCCGAACGGGATAATGAGGTAAAGCCTTGGAAATTTATTTAAATTAAAGTTAATTTAATTTTAATATTTGTGTAAACTTTGAATATTAATATCGAATGCATACGGGATCAGAATTCGATGAAACGGGAAGCGTCGGAACCACGTCGACGAGCACTTCATCGTGGATTTGGTTTGGTCTGTAATAGAAGAAGCAGAAATTTCTAGTCAAATTAAACACTGTTTAATTTGACTAAACCAGGCCGTTCTATCGACAGATAAATTCAAGGTGAGTTAAACTCACTCAGTTTCCCATTTATATTTTATATAAATTGGGTTCTTTATTCTGTGTGCTCTGCTTGCTGATGGTTGTTTATTTGCTAGTTATACAATTGTTTGTTGATTTAACTGATGGAATTAAACTGTGTTTAATTTCAGTGAAATACCAAATCGTTATTTTTAACGATTGGTTCCAATAAAAGGTAATCTACCTTGTTGGTCACGTTTATAAAATAAACGTGTTTAAGGGTTTGAATTGGTTGAATTGGTTTGTTTATTGGTTGATGATTAAATGGTCGTTATTTATTATTATCATATATGAACTGATCCGATGGGTTGGTTTATTTGAGTATTGGTTGTTGACTGGAACTTTAACACCTGTGTAGTTTAAACCAATGGGCAGTATTGGTTGGGTATTCGACAACACATGGCCTAGGAAATCAATCGTTTTATAGATGTTGATTTACCGTCAGGCAAATCGATATAAATGAAGTTATAAAAATTATTTTACAACTGGATATAGATTTTGAAATATATTATTTGAATAAAAGTTTGTTTAATGAAAATAAATAGTTCTTTTATTTATTTAAGTTAGAACTTATTTATTAACCAAAGTAAATTCTGATGATAATCAGAAAAGAAATTTAACCAATTGACCAAATTTGGATAATTATTTACTTAGAAACAGTCGAATGGAATTTATTTAAATTAATTTTTATTAATTAAAAGAGAAAATAAAGTAGAATCGATTGCCAAGATAACTTGTTTAAGTTAATTAAATCGACCATTTTAATTGAGATTTATTATTAAATTAGTGAGTCTGAATAAATTAGTTAAATGAATATTGTTTTAATTTTAATGAAGTTTCAGAAAGGGGATTCACTATTTATGTTAGTAAATAAAGGAATTAACTACCTTTATAGTAGTTAAAGATTGAGATAAGGTATTATTCTGATTTATAGTAATTTGGGAAATGACCTTTTAATTGAATCCGTTTCAAAGGTAATCAAAATTGAAAACTAAATCTTGTTGAATGGTGAAAGGAGTTTATGAACAGGTTTGTTTAAAACCTGAGTTTATAACAAAGTTATAAAAGAAGATTTGAAGCAGATATTATAGCTTAAAATAATGTTACTTAATTATTTAAATTAAGAAAAAGGGAAATTGAGATAAAGGCTTTATAATAAACCAGGGTTATATTAATGAGGTTAAAAGGGTGTGTTATAAAGAAGTTACCTAATTGAGTTAAGTAAAAATGGTATATTAAAGGAAAAGATTTTCAAAGTGATGATAAGGTTTATTTAACCTTATATTGAATTAAATAGTTAAATGGAATTTGCGTTGATATTAGATGAGATATTGGTTTTACATTACAACTCGTGTCTATCTTTAGATATGAACGTTGTTGATCAAGGTCTGAGAGGTAATTAAAATACCCCAACTTGAATGACTTCAGAATTATCTGAGGATGATATTGGTTGTAAGGGTAAAGAGGAAAGTGAAAATAGACAAACTGGGTAAGATCTAAGATTTCCTAAGTATGAAAAGAGAATTTGTTAAGGAAAAATCTTATGTTAAATAAGAAAGTGAGAAAACGATATTTAAAATATCGAAAGATGTAAAATTTTGAATTTACCTTTATTTGAATTAAAAGGCCAAGTGGTGCTGAATACTGAACCAGTGAACTCACTGGATTGTCATGATTGAAACACTGTTTATTTTGATAGTTAAAACACCGACTATCAAACCTGTCCAATACGATTGTTGGTACGGAAAGACCGGGATCGAATTTATATTCGTAAACCATTCCGACCAGCAAATACGTGGAGATATTAGAAGATGATCGAGATGGAGCATTGAAGACCGTGGATCTTCATAAGCGGAAGAACTGCTAATAATCTCTGGTCTGCAGCCAGAGATGTACTGTGGTTCTGTCGTGGTCGGAATCTACGGGTTGCAAGGACTTCTCGCTACTGATCCATGGGGTGATTCCTATATGAGATGCAGTAGGAGAGTACCTTCGGTTCACCCTGTTCCTGGATGACTTGTATGGACGAATGTCTGACAGAGATTTCCAAAGGAATTACGTACGTTGATTTCTTCAAACATACCAGAATTGGGTCGCTCCCAACCCGGTATTTTTGTAGACGTCAATTAGTGATATCTGGCGGATCTGACGATGTGGCATTCAAAGTGTATGATGACCAGATGTGTTCTGACCTCAAGCCTCATCAACTGGGAAATGACAAAAATCGGGCAGGCAGCATGGCTATGTGGGTCGCTCCCATTAGGGTGTATAATCACCTATCTAGAGAAATTCCTTTTGTTTCTTACTCTATCGATTCTTCCCATTCGGGAACGGTGGTTTGAGTCCAACCGTTGGTGATATACATTCGATACACTCAAGCGAAATGAGTGGTCGGTCATGTGAGGGCCGGGTTGCAAGACGTTCTTGTTGAACCCTGTGTATTCGCCTCTAGAGATACACGTGCGGAAGGTGGTCCCATACCTTGTCAAGTTGGAAATCCAATCTCCAATAAGCGCCCGCGGTTTTGATTATATACTATATATGTAGAGCGTGAGATGCAAGCGTTCTACTAGATTAATATTTACTTGTATTTAGACATTATTATAATATCAGATAAGATATTGATTTCAAAAATGGTTTGGGTTATCGTAAGGTAAAAACCGTCCGTGTTTATGTGTGGATTTGGTCTTACGATTATCCTTTTCTTTGAAAAGTTTTTAACTAAAAATCAAGATGTGTGTTACCTAAATACTGTGCGAGTTTTTCTCACTCTGGTTCACCAGACTGACCCGGTGTTTTGTAAATGCTCGGGTTAGCCCGGGATGTACAGGTTCAGGTTATCGAATAAAGTCCAAAGACAAGCTGGAGGTGTTCAGACGTATGCTATCTAGTTTTGTTCCGCTGTGTGTTGTATATGAGGACAGGTTATTATAACTGTCCAGCTGTGTGCTGTGCTCTGATATTGTAAGTATTTTCAAAAGCTCTCAATAAATATTATTTCTGTATTATATTTTGTTCCACTGCGATGTGAGACTCTGTGATGTGTTGATACTTCTTCTTCTTCTATTCTAATATTTCTTTCTTTCTTTTCTCACCCTCTAACTTCTTTCTAGACGCTCCAGTGTTTCGGTGTTTGGAGGATCGGTATAAGATACGGTAAAGGTATTTATATCGATTTTCGAGGCCGAAACCCGCTGGGTCGTTACAGTGGTATCAGAGCTATTGGTTGAGTAGTAACCTTGGCTCTGTGGCATAACTCAATAGAGATGGGGTTAGTAACGCCCTAGATTGAGTTGAGTGTATATATATGAGAGCGTATTTGTAATATTTTATATACAAAAGAATTTGTATTGTGTTATTTGACTGGTTCAAGTGTTGAGAAGCGTTGAACTAGTGAATTGACACGATATTATTTTATAAAAATAATTTTACCCAATGTATATTTTTATATAGGAAAAAGGAATTTATTTTCTATATTATAGCAATGTTGGGTGTTTGTTTGTTTGTTCTGATTGATTTGATATGAAATCAAATTTGGATTATGAAATAAAATTGAGTTGATTAGGAAATCAATTCGTCGATTGAATCAAATACGAGAAATGAAACTGAACCTGATTAAGTAAAACCAATTAAATAATTCAAAAAGAATGGACTTGAGTGAATCGGGGTTTGGAATTTTAATGGATAAATTGGGATTCAAATTAAGTGGGTTGCCATTTGGATTTTTTTTCTCTTTTCGAAGAAATTGAGGCCCAGAGCGGCAGTGGTAGTCGTGCCAATCGAGTCATGCAAAGGGAGTGCTGGCAAAATTTTAGAAATTTTAAAAGTTTGGATTTAATTCAAAGAAATGATTTTAAAATAATACGTTTCGAAATATTCTTCTTACTTTGCAATTTCGAGGACGAAATTATTCTAAGGGGGAAAGAATGTAACGTCCCAGATTTTTCGGCCGTTCAAATTCGAATATTTAAATCAGTTTATATATTATAATGGATTTTTATTATCGAATTTATTTAATGATAGATTTCGAATATATATGATCTATTTGTTTAAATTCAAGGATTTTTATATAAATGGAATATTATTTAAAAACTAGAATTTTTAATGTCAAGTTGAATTCTATACGGTTTGGTGTTGAAGATGTTAAATAAATACGGTGATATTTATTTATTTACTTACGTTAATCTAGCTATTAAAATTTTATTATAACAAATATTTTTCAATACAAGTCTCTCTCAATATATATACGTGTATATGTATATATATATACAAATATACTACCCATTAACAATTCACTTGGTTCAGCAAAGCAAATGAAATCCGAATGCATATCATATTTGTCCAGCAAAGATAAAAGCTGATCCATGAATACGAAGAAAAACTGAAACGTAAATAATGATAAACTTAGATGCATACGGTATGAGAGTTGAAGGCGATCTTTACAAAGAAAACAACAACATATATTTTTGTTTGTACAAATACAAAACGTACAAAAGGATCCCTTTCAAAACTTTATGTCAGCATGCTTTGTCCCTTCCTTGAAAACAGTGAAATGTAAATATAACCATAGACACAGTTAGGCTCATAAGCACATCTAAAGAAAAAGCCGCACAGTACAATGAACAGCTAAGAGGTAACAAGTCTTTTGAATATATCACACCATCAAATTTATACAGATCGAAACAGCAAATTTTATATGTTCATATACACAGTAATTTTATTTACAAATCAATATGAGACCGTATCATACATCCGAAACCCAACCCAGAATCTACATACAGTTCCAAATCTTTACAATGAATAAACAATTAAAATAGACTCAGCTAGACTCCACCTACTCTGTACACATCATGGCAGACAATAGCACATGTATCCAATGTGAATTCTTCAAATCTTCTGCCAAATTTAGCACGGCAACCACTTTCATTTCAAATACAAGACAGCTCGATCATGTACCCAATATACAGCACCTAAGAAAATGAAAAAATAAAATAAAAAAACAACTAATGAAACAGAAATGAACAGCAAATGAAATAATACAAGAACAACTGAAAACAACAAATTTATGTATATATTTTTACATCAAATCCGCAAGGATGTACAAAGGAGACAATACATAGCTAAACAATTAAAGGTGTTTACATTAATCGAACAGCTAATACATATATACAGAATTTCATGTACACAAAATTCAGACAGGAACTGTGCCATACAGATTTTCAAATCTTCGAATGAACAATTCAGTGGCTACATTTATCTAGACAGTACAAACGGACCTATGCACCATCAGACTCCATACAGGTGAATCGAAACAAATCATATATGTTTATATATATAGTTGATTCATGTGCAAAGTTACTGCTGCCATATTTTTAAAATGGGACAGAAAATCTACAGCATATAGATTCAAATCCCTCTGATTTGAATAAACAAGTGTATAGCCTCATAGGCCAAAAACTACACCTATACAGTTCAATCAATGTCCTTTTGGACCGATCAACAAACTTTGTAAAATCCAATACAAATATTGATACCTCACTGCTAAGCTTTCAGACATCAAAATGTCCATCAACCACAGTTCGATTGTACAGTGGAAATGAAAAACAGATAACACCTACGAATCAAAGAACAACTAAACCTAAATCTAGGATGTTACAATTCGAAATTGGCAGTGATCCTACCAGTATAAATACACATGCAGTGCGTTCTAAGAACGAACGAGATCAACTCTGTAAAGAAAAAACCAAATGCGAAACAAAAAAACAAAAAAAAAATTCAAAACAAAAATAATTCTTGCAATTTAAAATCAGTTGAAAAACTTATCTGAATATACAAACTTCAGATCTGGAAGACTCCCTGATGTGTTGATCGAAGCCGCGGGCCACAGGGGTTCGGAAGTCATCAAATTGAAGCATGGAAGCTTCAGGTTGTTGTGGGTACAGACCGACGGAAGAGCTGGGTGGTTTGGGGTTTACTCGACGAGGCCAGGGTGGCATTCTGTCGCTAAATGGATGGAATTAGGAGATGGCGATCGAAATCAAGCTGAGGGACGAGGGAGAAGATCAGGCGATCGGGTATGAAAGGGTTTTCTTCTTCTGAGGCGGCGGCTGTTTAAGGAAAGGGATCGGACAAGATAGGAGGCGGCGGATGAAGAGGAAATTAGGGACCGAAGTAGGGTTTCTGATTATTATTTTGGTGGCGGCCTAAGTTATGAAAGAGATTAAGGGTTTGAGGGTTTATGTAGATTAAAGGGGACGGGCCTGTTTAATGGGCCGAACGGGATAATGAGGTAAAGCCTTGGAAATTTATTTAAATTAAAGTTAATTTAATTTTAATATTTGTGTAAACTTTGAATATTAATATCGAATGCATACGGGATCAGAATTCGATGAAACGGGAAGCGTCGGAACCACGTCGACGAGCACTTCATCGTGGATTTGGTTTGGTCTGTAATAGAAGAAGCAGAAATTTCTAGTCAAATTAAACACTGTTTAATTTGACTAAACCAGGCCGTTCTATCGACAGATAAATTCAAGGTGAGTTAAACTCACTCAGTTTCCCATTTATATTTTATATAAATTGGGTTCTTTATTCTGTGTGCTCTGCTTGCTGATGGTTGTTTATTTGCTAGTTATACAATTGTTTGTTGATTTAACTGATGGAATTAAACTGTGTTTAATTTCAGTGAAATACCAAATCGTTATTTTTAACGATTGGTTCCAATAAAAGGTAATCTACCTTGTTGGTCACGTTTATAAAATAAACGTGTTTAAGGGTTTGAATTGGTTGAATTGGTTTGTTTATTGGTTGATGATTAAATGGTCGTTATTTATTATTATCATATATGAACTGATCCGATGGGTTGGTTTATTTGAGTATTGGTTGTTGACTGGAACTTTAACACCTGTGTAGTTTAAACCAATGGGCAGTATTGGTTGGGTATTCGACAACACATGGCCTAGGAAATCAATCGTTTTATAGATGTTGATTTACCGTCAGGCAAATCGATATAAATGAAGTTATAAAAATTATTTTACAACTGGATATAGATTTTAAAATATATTATTTGAATAAAAGTTTGTTTAATGAAAATAAATAGTTCTTTTATTTATTTAAGTTAGAACTTATTTATTAACCAAAGTAAATTCTGATGATAATCAGAAAAGAAATTTAACCAATTGACCAAATTTGGATAATTATTTACTTAGAAACAGTCGAATGGAATTTATTTAAATTAATTTTTATTAATTAAAAGAGAAAATAAAGTAGAATCGATTGCCAAGATAACTTGTTTAAGTTAATTAAATCGACCATTTTAATTGAGATTTATTATTAAATTAGTGAGTCTGAATAAATTAGTTAAATGAATATTGTTTTAATTTTAATGAAGTTTCAGAAAGGGGATTCACTATTTATGTTAGTAAATAAAGGAATTAACTACCTTTATAGTAGTTAAAGATTGAGATAAGGTATTATTCTGATTTATAGTAATTTGGGAAATGACTTTTTAATTGAATCCGTTTCAAAGGTAATCAAAATTGAAAACTAAATCTTGTTGAATGGTGAAAGGAGTTTATGAACAGGTTTGTTTAAAACCTGAGTTTATAACAAAGTTATAAAAGAAGATTTGAAGCAGATATTATAGCTTAAAATAATGTTACTTAATTATTTAAATTAAGAAAAAGGGAAATTGAGATAAAGGCTTTATAATAAACCAGGGTTATATTAATGAGGTTAAAAGGGTGTGTTATAAAGAAGTTACCTAATTGAGTTAAGTAAAAATGGTATATTAAAGGAAAAGATTTTCAAAGTGATGATAAGGTTTATTTAACCTTATATTGAATTAAATAGTTAAATGGAATTTGCGTTGATATTAGATGAGATATTGGTTTTACATTACAACTCGTGTCTATCTTTAGATATGAACGTTGTTGATCAAGGTCTGAGAGGTAATTAAAATACCCCAACTTGAATGACTTCAGAATTATCTGAGGATGATATTGGTTGTAAGGGTAAAGAGGAAAGTGAAAATAGACAAACTGAGTAAGATCTAAGATTTCCTAAGTATGAAAAGAGAATTTGTTAAGGAAAAATCTTATGTTAAATAAGAAAGTGAGAAAACGATATTTAAAATATCGAAAGATGTAAAATTTTGAATTTACCTTTATTTGAATTAAAAGGCCAAGTGGTGCTGAATACTGAACCAGTGAACTCACTGGATTGTCATGATTGAAACACTGTTTATTTTGATAGTTAAAACACCGACTATCAAACCTGTCCAATACGATTGTTGGTACGGAAAGACCGGGATCGAATTTATATTCGTAAACCATTCCGACCAGCAAATACGTGGAGATATTAGAAGATGATCGAGATGGAGCATTGAAGACCGTGGATCTTCATAAGCGGAAGAACTGCTAATAATCTCTGGTCTGCAGCCAGAGATGTACTGTGGTTCTGTCGTGGTCGGAATCTACGGGTTGCAAGGACTTCTCGCTACTGATCCATGGGGTGATTCCTATATGAGATGCAGTAGGAGAGTACCTTCGGTTCACCCTGTTCCTGGATGACTTGTATGGACGAATGTCTGACAGAGATTTCCAAAGGAATTACGTACGTTGATTTCTTCAAACATACCAGAATTGGGTCGCTCCCAACCCGGTATTTTTGTAGACGTCAATTAGTGATATCTGGCGGATCTGACGATGTGGCATTCAAAGTGTATGATGACCAGATGTGTTCTGACCTCAAGCCTCATCAACTGGGAAATGACAAAAATCGGGCAGGCAGCATGGCTATGTGGGTCGCTCCCATTAGGGTGTATAATCACCTATCTAGAGAAATTCCTTTTGTTTCTTACTCTATCGATTCTTCCCATTCGGGAACGGTGGTTTGAGTCCAACCGTTGGTGATATACATTCGATACACTCAAGCGAAATGAGTGGTCGGTCATGTGAGGGCCGGGTTGCAAGACGTTCTTGTTGAACCCTGTGTATTCGCCTCTAGAGATACACGTGCGGAAGGTGGTCCCATACCTTGTCAAGTTGGAAATCCAATCTCCAATAAGCGCCCGCGGTTTTGATTATATACTATATATGTAGAGCGTGAGATGCAAGCGTTCTACTAGATTAATATTTACTTGTATTTAGACATTATTATAATATCAGATAAGATATTGATTTCAAAAATGGTTTGGGTTATCGTAAGGTAAAAACCGTCCGTGTTTATGTGTGGATTTGGTCTTACGATTATCCTTTTCTTTGAAAAGTTTTTAACTAAAAATCAAGATGTGTGTTACCTAAATACTGTGCGAGTTTTTCTCACTCTGGTTCACCAGACTGACCCGGTGTTTTGTAAATGCTCGGGTTAGCCCGGGATGTACAGGTTCAGGTTATCGAATAAAGTCCAAAGACAAGCTGGAGGTGTTCAGACGTATGCTATCTAGTTTTGTTCCGCTGTGTGTTGTATATGAGGACAGGTTATTATAACTGTCCAGCTGTGTGCTGTGCTCTGATATTGTAAGTATTTTCAAAAGCTCTCAATAAATATTATTTCTGTATTATATTTTGTTCCACTGCGATGTGAGACTCTGTGATGTGTTGATACTTCTTCTTCTTCTATTCTAATATTTCTTTCTTTCTTTTCTCACCCTCTAACTTCTTTCTAGACGCTCCAGTGTTTCGGTGTTTGGAGGATCGGTATAAGATACGGTAAAGGTATTTATATCGATTTTCGAGGCCGAAACCCGCTGGGTCGTTACAACTGATGAGTAGGAAGTTGCTCATTTGGCCGTGCTAATGAATATGGCTATAACAGAGCCGTATTTAGAGTAAGCACATTTGATTTTTTTTGGTCTTAACATATGTGTAATTATAAATGTATCTTAACATCTTTTATATAATGCTAGTATGCATTTGGGAGAGTTATAAAGTTCAGACAAGCGCATGGAAAGAAATGCTACATTGATATGGAAAACTCACGCAAAAAACTTTACCGACTGGATTAAAAAGAAGGTTACTTAAATATTTTAAATTTCATTTATAGTTTTGAAAATATTATTTTTGAATTTATTGAATGGATTGAGTTTTTTTTCTTCAGATAAATATTAATTCCAGTGAACATGAGGAATTATCAAAATGGATTGCCTATGGTCCAAGTAGCACTGCTTTGTCATGCACAGGATTTATAATTAACGGGTTATGTTTTCACACAAGAGATGTTGAGAGAGAAACTCAGAATTCTAGAGTGACTTATTATGCTACTACCATGTGCAGATCAAGTGCGAAAGATGTCTCTCAAGTAGCAAGCGTGGTCACTTATTATGGGATTTTGACTGACATAGTTTTGTTAGACTATCACAAATTTTATATTCCAATGTTCAAGTGCATTGGGCAAACATTGGAAACAGGGTGAAGGTTGAAGATGGATTTACTATTGTTAATTTACATCAAAATTAAGATTAATTTTCGAGGGATCCGTATATCCTTGCATCTCAAGCTAAACAAATTTTTTATTCAAGAGAGGATGACTCGTCTAATTGGTATGTTGTAATAAAGGCACCACCAAGAGGTTTTCATGAATTAGAGACAATCGATTCTATCAAAAGCACAAACAGTGTTGTCCAAGATTGCGAAGAAAACCAGACAGATGTCGATATTTTAGAGGATGCTAGCTATGTTAGAGAGGATCGTAAAGGCAAATTTAGAAAAATTCTAAAAAACGTCGTTGATTACGCCTGGAAACTATAGGTAAAAAAAATATTTTGTTTATAACAATTCACCATTATTTAGTAGGCCTAAGCTGGTGACAGTTCTCGAAGTTGAAGATAATAACAACTCACCCTTATTTATTAACAGATTTATCAATGCATTATTCTTGAAGTTGAAGTTGAAGTTGAGAGAACCCAGTATTGCAGCTATAGATCAATGCTCATTCTCTTTCAGATACCTTATTTTGTTAAATAAACTTTTGGCTTTATTAAATCGGTTAGCTATATTTCTTAATCTATGCTGCTATAGATCAAAATTATGATTACTACTTTCCCCACTCATCCATGTGTGTTGATTGTTATAATCAGCAATATACTAGTAACACTATTGGCTTGATTGAAGATTTTGATTTACCATTTTGTATCAGTAAATATTTAGTATACTCTTGTTGTGAAAATCCTTGTGTTTGATTGTTATAAAATGCAACAAAATGTTTCATCTTTTGTTATTGGACTCAAGTATAATAGGGTGAAGAAACTGCTAATGTTAGCAGCAACCATCTGTTTTTTTTTTAAAAGTGAACTGCTAAATGGTGCAGCAACACTTTAATAATGATATATAAAAAATACTATCTAACCGACAAAATTAATAGCATCCTTAACAAGGAAGAAACTATTCACTGTAACATGAAAGCAAGTTAGATGTATAGCTTCAACGCAAAGCTAACCAATGTAACACAGTAGATGGAGTGTGCAGATTTAACATTTTCCTAAGTTAGTTGATATATTCAGTTAACTCAGATATAATTCATGTTATTTAAATGGACAGAGTTGATATAATTCACCATCTAGCAAAGATAAAATACTATAAATTTAAGGATATTCTTTCGTAAATATGCATATAAGCCATTTTGTAAATACAGATATAATCAAGTGACTCCAGTAAATTAGCACTTGAAAACATGTAATATTGATTTAGGTTTCAAGTTGACATTATTCATCTTCTAAACTGTGTTGCTCCTATGACGAAGAGGGAATTGTGGTCAAATTTAAATTCCTGATGCACTAACAGGTTAGGAACAAATATATAATAGCTGCTACCACCATCAATTGAGTTACTATATCTTATACCTTAGAGAAATCCTAAAGCATCATGGTTTTATAAAACACCAGTAACATATATTTGGTTTTATACATGGTATATCTTCTTATAATGGAAGGCTAATTTCCTTTAGCTGAATTGATCAACTACTGGGATAAAGTTTCCCTTTTAACTTGATTTTTGTTTCATCGTTATTTCACTAAAGAGCAGGGTAACTAACTTACTTTCACTAAAGTTACATAATTTGTCTACCTATCTAATGTTTACTAAAATGAAAGAAGGAAATTTAACTGTAAAGATGAATATGAAAATGTGAATAAAGTAGGGCATAGCGCAAAACTAAATCAAAAATTCAAATTGAGAAATTTAGATTAGTTTGTTATAATGATTTAGAAATAAACATATACAGCAAACTAGAAAATATTTCTTTCAATAATTACTTACACTTTTAAGTCATTTAGTAATTTTCAGTATGAATCATCCCAGGAGGCCTTTGAATATGTAAAGAGTGTGTGATGACACAGTCAGGTGAGCATTGCATATGATAGCAGCTATTATACATATAATTTTTATTTATTTGTTGAGCATCCAGATGATAGGAAACTATTTTATAAGCATGTAGGTAATAATAAATATCTTCAAATTTTATTTTATCTTTTTGGTAAAAATTGGAGGTAGTCTAAAGAAAATCTGATGTAAGGTTGCAATACAGGGAAGCCATATAGAAGTTTTGGCATCTTTCAAGTCTTTAAGAACAAAATATTGAAAGCTCCCTTTACACAGGAGAGTTTATCCAACTTGGATATCTTGCTGACAAAATTATTTAGGTGAAACTGACAAAACAAAAGAAACAAAACAACAAACACAGTACCATATATTAGTTACAATATCTTATATCTAGTTGATACTAATTCAATCCATGGCAGTTCGGTGATTTCTCATCTTAATGAGAAATGTATTGCTTTCTATGCTTGAAGAAATAATCATTTAAAATTTCTATTGCAGTCTGATACCGATACATGTATGCAGATTTGCGGGGTTTATGTGAGTGGTTGTGCAATATTGTGCAAGTAGTTATGCAGATTTGGGTTACGTGTATGCAGATTTGATTTTTTTAAAAGAATGACATGTTTTGACCTTTTTAGCCATTTTGTATTTTGCAGAAAATGAATAAAAGGAAGAGGATTGCTAAAAAATGGCTAAAAGCAATCCAAGAATCCAACACATCCAATGATAATTCTAAAGGCAACAACAACATGGTGGATAGCAACGTTCGCATTGAAGGCAACTCAAAAAAATTGGAAACCAAGACAACCAAATGGAAGTACACATTGAGAATTACGATGCTCAAATTCAAGACAACGTTGAAGCAGTTGACAAAGATTCAACGCTTGTTTCAGAAAATTTTGAAGCTGACATGAATGAGACTACAGGAGATGTCAATAAAAATCCAATTGTGAAGCGCAATGTTAGCAAAGTGAAAAGACTTCCATCGAATCTTTCTAGTCGTATTGAAGTTGAATTTGATGCGGATGGAAAACCAATAGGAGACGGGTCCATGAAGTTATCTTCATATCTAGGTCCGCTAATTAGAGACATGTTCCAGTTACCCTTGATAAGTGGAAGATGTACATCGTACATAAGGCAAAAAGGAAACGTAATATGCCGAATTTACATCTAAAGAAATGCACCTAAAATGCTGTCATTTATAGATTTTTTTTCTCAGTGTATGCGCATCACAATGCGTTTGTTAAATGGTTGTAAAGATTGGTATGAGAAGACATGGTAGAAGAATTTGAGATATGAGCATTGTGAAAAAAAAGTAGGATCAACTGGTTTGTACAACAGACTTAAAATTTAAAATGATGGATATTGCTATCAAACAGAACGATGTTTTAATGTTAACATGCTTTCGTTTATCATATTTCAGTCGAATTCTGTTGTAAATGATCTGCCTTATACATGTCAGTTACAGACCAGATTCATACCTGAATGGCCAGTAAGCCAAGTGTTTCATCTACACTTGCTCAAAGCATGATTTTTAATGACAGGATTTGAATTATATCTCTTTACCAACCAAATGCAATTCTTGGTCTGATCACTAAGAGGTAGATGGATCTCTTGAAGTCAACATGAGATATCAATTTTGGATTATATATATTTCTCATTAAGCTACACTGAGTTGATTTGGATGATTCTATATTTTTGAATTTTAGGTATTTTTCTAATTGGTGTTGGCAATAAAATGGATGAAAACCGTTCTAATGTAAATTTGATAATTTATCTTGATTCAGCATATTGTGCTATTATGAAGGATTTTATTCTTTTTATTTTTTTACAATTCACCTTACAGAATAATAAATTTTACATTCAAATCAAAATTAAATGATAAACACAAAGTGTGTACATGGATTTGAACAAGAAGAATTTTGCACGCATGCAGTCTGTTGCCTGGTTTTCTCCTTGCAAATTAAAATGCCCTTGATTCCTAATCTACCAATCACTATATTTGACTTGCAAATTAACATGTCCTTGCAAACTAATATAACATGATATTTGACTTGGAGCTCATATGCCTTTAAATATTGTACGTTAGATTTAAACTGGATGAAGAATGGAAAAAGGCGTGAATATTTCATCAAATGGGACGTATGTTTAGAGGTTTGAAATCTTGATTAGTTCGCAAAATAGAAAAAGCAAGGAGCGACGAAGAAAGAAATAGGTTGAAACCAGGCAACCTAAGTATGGATGAGTGGAAGAAGTTTGTCAAGTCCAAAACGACTCCAGAGTTTAAGGAAAAGTTACACATTTAATATTGATGAGATGCAAAAATCAATCTGGATTTTTTAATGCATGTTTTCATTTTATTCTTAGGAATTGAGTCAAAAATATCAAGCTATTAGAGACAATTTGATACCTCATACATGTAGTCGTAAAGGGATCGCTCGAGTGGCCGATGATTTGGTAAAAATTACTACCTTACATACCATAATATTTATTAGCTAGTTAGTCATTGTGGCGTGTTGTAAAAATATTCTATAAATATAGAAAAAGGCGAGTCCTCATCTATCTTTAGTCTGTCGAGAAAAAGTTTGGATCAAATCGCACACACGAAAGAATGGCGAGCTGGTAAATTCAATTGCCAGAGATGCTAATGTAAATACTTTGAAATTTTATTAGATAATAATATGTTTATTATTGTGATGGTTCGATTGCATATAATATGCATGTATGATAACATGTGTAGGAAAAAATTAAACAAATACAGAGTGAATCAAATTCCATCTCAACAACTAATTACAAAGATGATGCGCTTGCAAGAGTATTGGGGCAGGATAGGCCAGGATGATTGAGAGCAATGGGATGGGGTATGACATACACCAAGGCAATGTGGTCACACATGCGGGGTAAACAAACAATCGAGATGCAAAATAAAATTGCAGAATTAGACGCAATAGTTCGCGTTCTTGTGAAAAATAAGGTATATCTACTACACAACGTATGTGTTTTTAATATTGCCCATTTGTATCTTATTTTAGCACTTCAAATGATTGTACATGCTGTTGAAACAACATAACTTAATTTAATCACGACAGCCATGTATACATGTGGAGTATTGATCATTTGGACCCATTTGTTGGTAGAACTTAATTTAACCACAGCAGAATATTATAATTACTATTGTCGCCCAACCTAACAATTATTTTAGGTACGTCTTTCCCTTTAATCATGATAAATGTAATGTATTCATTCTTAGTTTATTCAAATGGCCGACGTGATATCCTAAAGATATGATATAACTTTGTGTAGATCACTACCAGGTTATCTTTTTATTCACGCAGTTGGTCATTTGATCAATTTCTAATATCTTTTTCAACATTAAAAGGCAACACAAAAAAATTCTAATTAGAGAATATAAATACAGACATATTGTTATGTTATTGTCTTTGTTATTAATTAAAATAAACAAGACTCAAATAATAAACCGAAAGAAAAAATGTCCCTCCTTAGTCCAGATATTTGAAGGTGTGTATATATGATGTGTTCATGATTCAAATTCTACATTGTCCTCCTTGCAACTTACTGCTCAATCACCTGACAAGACTTCTTGGCTTCAAAAGAGATTTTTTATTTTTATTTAGTGTACAGTTTTCTTGAGTTGTATCTTTTTCTTATCAAACCTTGATTTATACGATTATCTGGAATAACTTTTGAAACAATTTCAAGGACGCTGCGGATTCTATTCCAAAAGAATTAATATTATTGAAATTATCGAAATTTGAGAAAAAAGAAAAATATTCCTCACTGCTTCAAAAAGAAACTATATCACTGTAAATTCAAGAATGCTAATCGCCGATCAAGGACTTTTACTCGATGATTGATATGGTTTCTTCGCTATTTATCAAATATCACTCCTTACCATATTCATTTTTTTGACATTTAATGCCATAATTATTTACCATTATTTGTATTGTCTCTATCTAAATTTGTATTCTTTTTACTCCCTATCAAGGTTTGTTTGTCTAATACAACCCTAAATTTGTTTCTAGTGGGTGTGCATCAAATTTTCAGAACACAAGAAGCCAATAAAGTGATAATCAACTTTAACATGTCTAGTGTGAGCATAGAATGTAGGCTTGTGAGCTACATTTTGGTACTTTGATTGTTAGAAGAAGCCATGGTCGACATTCTAGATAGATGAACTGCTCGTAAAATGTTACCAGTGAATTTTGGAAATTCCAGTAAGCTAAATTTACAGAGTATTAGTAATCTGTGCAAGAAAGAGCAAGATAATTGAGAAAACTTCATAATGAATGATATTCAAATAGGATTTGGTGTCTCATTATCATCATAGGAAGTGTTGAATTTTCTTACCCATGGAAGTTTATTCAGGATGCATTAACCAATTTTGCTTTGGCCATGTGCATATTTCATTATTTTGAGCCCATTAGAAATATAATTAATTTCAACACAAATGTGCTGATTGTCCTATATAAATGTACTATTTTTTCTGACAGGGAAAAGAAAGCCAGGATGAAGCAAATGTGCATCAAGTGTTAAAAATTATTTATAGCAGTAGTGTGATTTCGTTATATTTGACATTTAATTTCATTATTAATATAATTTGTTTTTGATTAATAATAGAATAAACATGGTGAACAATATGACACATGTGACTTATTGGATTGGAATGAGACAGACGAAATTATTGCGGAAGGAAGAGTTGTGCCAAGTAACCCAAAAGAGCTTGTTCAACAAATCCCTTTATGGAATGATGCAAAGAAAATTATAATAGA
Source organism: Allium sativum (assembly GCA_030737875.1). Classification (NCBI taxonomy): domain Eukaryota; kingdom Viridiplantae; phylum Streptophyta; class Magnoliopsida; order Asparagales; family Amaryllidaceae; genus Allium; species Allium sativum. The sequence goes on from CM060910.1 coordinate 338,521,577, forward strand.
CACTGTGAGAAAACTAGATGCTTTCTTGTGGCGACCTTCACTTTATTCGGCACACATTGAAGACATTGTTGGTGAGATAGTAGCATGGCCAGTTACTAGAGTTATTATGCGCAACTTCGTTACCTTTGAAAAAGAAGATAATGGGGTAATCATTCATTTTTTTACTAATTCTTTTTTAATTTTCGATGTACAAAAATAATAATTTGTCTTTTCTTATTAGAGTAAAAGTAATAACGTAGATCATAAATGCAAATTAATCGATTAGACTGGTAGTGAAGAATTAGTTGCACATGGACGACTGCATTCGAGTGATCCAAAAGAACTTGTGAATGATCACCCTCTTGGTCCGGCTGCTGTTGCAGTTTGAATAGATAATCCAAAAAATCGAAGATGCTTTTCTATGGAGACCCACTAAAGGATTGACACGTGTTGGAGAAGCCAACAGTACCAAAGTTGCATGGCCTGAATCAAAAGTGGTTATCGAAATAATTTGCACAACATCATCAAATAATCCTACAAGTACTGTCGGAGTTGTCGAGAAGGTAGGTATCAAACTTGTATGCAATTCAATTATTTTTTCATCGGATAAATTATTGAAGCACATACGAAAATAATCTTTTTGTTTAATTGATAGAGTAAAAAAATTCATGGAGAAAAGTAAATGTCAGTTGATTAATTGGTCGAGAAAGAGAGAAGTACTTGCATTAGGCCGCATATCTTCAAACGATCCAACTTAGATGGTTCATTGTGTCCCTTTGGGTATAAATGCAGTTAAAGTTTGGGTAGATATTGTAAAAATTCCTAAAGCCCAACGTTTGATTTATAAGTCACTGAAGATGCTCTTGGTACAACGATAGCTTGGCCTGCTGCGAACATTATAATGGATTCAATTTCTAGTAAGTATAATTCAAGATTTTTTAGATATGAGATTTATTTGGTTCAAAATTTTCAACTTGGCAGTACAAATTGTAACGTTGTCTTGTATGTTGCTTTCATTCATATATATAGTCGACTATACTTTTCAGTTGAGTCAGTCATGCACTTTCATTCATCTGTCACCATATCATACAAGTACCCAAATCATCAACATGAAAGTTACAAAAGCCTCTATCTGAATTCAAGACTTGTATGAGAAAATTTAGGCCATCAATATGGTAGTTGTCCACAAAATCTAAAATCTGTACAAATAGAATTAGGCAAATTCATCGTCGGCCCTATTTCTAAAATCTATACAAATTGAATTAGACAAAATCTGAAATCTGTACAAATAGAATTAGACAAAATCTGAAATCTATACAAATTGAATCGGCTACCTTTCTCAGCTTTCCCTCGAGTTCTCTGTATGGTTGATCCGCGATCGCAGCTCTTCATTTTCTTTTCTGAATTCTTTGTTCCGCTTTATCAGACTTGATCAGCCAGCATCATCACTACTAGAACTGCTTTGTCTGGCATCGATAAAACTGGGGAAATAATGTTTTCTTTGTACTGAAACCAAATCCTTCCGCGATTGGATCATTCGCAATATCTTCGACTCCACCATTACCACATGATCTACCATTCAATCTCCTAATTTCCTAAGCTTTTTCTGGAAATGCATTTAATACAACATTAAATTAAAATTATACTAAAAGAAATGGTCGACGACAACAAGGGGAAATTTACACATGCATTCACAGTAAACCAAGACTTAGGCTTGGTAAATTGAGGCAGAACTCAGTCTTCTATTGACAAGAACCTAATTTAGTCTTGGGCCCAGTTCAAACTGAGCCTAATAAAATTTGATCCGCGCTCAGTTAAAGATAGCCTTTGCTCAGTTTTACAGAGCATTTGGGCTCGGTTCAAACTGAGCCTAAAACTGCAGTTCAAACTGAGCTCAGGCTCAACTTTACTGAGCCTTCAGGCTCATTTATATTGAGCCTCAACCCCATTTTGAACTGAGCCTTTAGGCTCAGTTTAAATTGGGTTGGAGGCTCGGTTTAAACTAGGCCAGAGATCAGTAATACTGACCCTCAATAACGATCATGTCATTTATATATTTTTTTAAGCAGTGGCTAGATGTGGGGAGCCAATCCCATGCAGCTCGTTCAATAACGTTGGATCAATTTATGTTAATGCAGTAAGTAAACTTCCGGTTTTTTCATTCTTTTTTATTTGTTTGTGACCTTTTTTGTTAAATTACTATGTTATGTGGTAAATAGCCTTTTGCAGAAACATAGCCCCTTTCATTTTTACTACCGTTGACATAGGCTTACACATTAATGCATTTAACTAGCCAACCTGCTGTGATATTAATGCATTTAAACTACTGTTGCCCATTCACATTAATGCATTTACACTTATAGTTGCATCTATAATTGTAAAACAAGACCACTCACAATAGACCTTATGTAAAGCGCTGCATGAATAAGTGAAAACCAGACCATTCACAACAACAGTCTGTTCGAATTAGTGTAAAGCGCTGCATGAATAAGTGTAAAACTAGACCATCACGCAGTCTTTGTTTTGTTCACTAAACCAGTTTGTTCGAATTAGTGTTGTATGCATGTCATGACCACTCACCTGTTGATGATCCTTGCTGCCATGTTTTGTGCACATTTTCCATGACTTATATTCAGTGCACTTATGAGCATGTAGTACAACTTGAGTTGTACACTTTGCATTCTTGAATAGTGGGTTGAGAGTCTAAATACACCAAATTATAGTTTAGACCATTGTTGCCGTCTGTTCTGATTTATGGGCTTGACCTATCCGGATGTGTTATTTTCCTGGCATAGTCTGGACGTTTATATATTTGGGTATGAGTGTGTGTGACTACTTATGCATTTAAAACTGGAGAAGCAACATGGATTATTTCAACATGCTTTATACATTTCAGAATGCTGAGCTTGCTGTTCATTTATACATGCAGTTTTGTACTGATAATATATATGTAGCAGGTTGTTTATCTCAATTGAACACGGGAAATATACATATATTACATTTTAGAGAAGCAATGAACCAAGACTTGACAACAAATATTAGCATTTCAAAGATGTGCTAATGATAAAAAGTGGTCGTTATAAGGAATAAATTTCCAGTCTCTTTTAGTTATTGATACTTGAATGAACAGTAGCTTTTCCAGGCTTACATATACATGTATATGTGTGTGTGGTTGTATCACCTACATCAATAGAAAATTCCAATATTTGACCCGGCTTTCTAATACAGTGAGGTATAATTAATATAGCAGTGTAATGTTTGTAACACCCCGTAATTTTAAATATTAAAATTAACAAATTTAAGAACACTTAATTTTTAGGAGAAGAATTAATGGAAATGGGTTACGCCTTTGCGTTCGTCTCAGAATTCTGCTTGAAATAGAGTCTAAGTTTTCGTAAATCTGACTTCGTATAAGGAAATTATGGCTTCAGAAGTTTTAGGGATTTAAATAAATTAAAACAGCTCGAATTCAAATTCAAATGAAAACACAGAAGCGGGCTGGGCGGGATTTTTCCCGCCCTAGGCTAGGTCGACTAGGGGGCCGACCAAGGGGTCGACCTCCCCTATACAGGTCGACCTGGGGGTAGACCTAGGGTTCGACCTGGGGGACGACCTCACCTGATTTGGTCAGATCCGAGGCAGATTCGGGATTTTGCACCTGGACATGTTTTCTGTTCAGATTCTTTGGCTCCTAACTTATTTGAACACCCCTAAACCCCACTTTCTCTCCACACCAAACCATTGTAATGCTATGCTTCCTCAATCCTAATTAAAATAAGTTAAAGATGTCCTTATGCTGCTGGAATAGTTCATCTTCTTCTTAAAGCTAATGAATTGCAAGTCGGGATTCTAATACAAACAACGAACGAATTATTCTCTTCTCTAATCCATCATTGTGAGTACAATTTATTTCACAAAATAATTAATAAACTAATTATGATGAGTTATAATTTGGATTATGAGAACATGCCTGTTGAATCATGTAACGTTACTAAATTTTGTTATCATATGTTTGTGAACATATGACAGTTTTGTTAACTTATGTTAGTGGATCTATTTCATATGTCCACTCACATATGTTTAACATGATTCATTTTATGGCATCAGTTTATATGCGAGTTTGGATGTAAATCATACGCTAGTTTGTATGTGAATCATATGCAAGTCTGTATGCGAATTATACACAAGTTTATAAGTGAATCAAGTATATATATATATATATATATATATGCGAGTTTATATGTAAAACATATGATATTAGTTTACATGTTTAAATTCATATGCAAGTTTAGGTGAAAACAATATTCATATATGCAAATTCACAATTTTATGTTTAGATCTATATTTAGATCCATGGCAGTACATAGTTTATGCCAATTTATGTTCTATATGTCCATTGCCTATGCAAGTTATTGACTATGCAAATTTATGTTATAATTCTTATTTGCCAATTAGATCTATTTTATGTGTTATGCAAGTTGTGATGTTTCTTTTCTTTTTATGAGTTAGACTATTTGCGAGTCTAACATATTTCATATTAAACGTACGAATGGCGTGGGGACAATGGGAAAATATTAATATACATATTGAGAATTGGCATAAAATGGCTTTAAAGGCATATAATTAATTTGAGACATTAATTGGTATAATTTATATACCTGAAAATTATGGGAAAGATTTATGTGGCAATTATGGACATAGATTAATTTGGAAATTTTTGACAATTTGAATAGGGATATTAATTCAAATTGGGGTTAAATAATTATGTGTAATAATAAACGCCTATGACACGAGGTTAGGCTCGTTTGTGGTGTAAGACTGCCCGGACCCACCCGACAAATCCAGCAACCACAAACGGTAGTCTAATGTGAGAGGTCAAAGGCATAAATTAAATGTGTAACAATTGTAAAGACACGAGGCTAGGCTCGTTTGCGGTATAAGAATACCCGGACCCGCTCGGCAAATCCAGCGACCGCAAACGGTAGTCTAATGTGGGAGGTCTTACAAGGTTACGGTTATAGTGAATTAAGTAACACTTAACCAATATAAACATGTAGTGGGACATGGGGTTAAGTGGGTGACATGGGTGGCATGTGAAATCCGATTAGGAACACTTATCCAAAGTGAAACATGTAAGAAGACATGAATAAGAAGGGGTTAAGTGGGAAATCCTAGTGGGGACCAAGCATAGGTGGAAAGCTTGTATCAAGCATGGGGGACCCTTTTCAAACCAGTAACCCATTAAGTATCTTTGTGAGCTCGAAATAGGTCGAGGACAGGACATGCTTACTGGGTTTGATTGTAAGAGGTCAAAACGGGTTAGCGGTGGCAACGCAAGTCCACCGGGGTCATGTGCGTGCGTGGGCCCAGGCTGGTAGGTAAGACGTTGTTGCATCATGTAGATATAAGTCATGCATCTTTGAGTAGTATCGGGTTGCCACTATGGGGAGTGATACACCCCACTTTGGGACCAACACGGGTATCTACGAGTTAGGGAGCCGATTGCATGGGGGTAGTAGGTACAACTAGTGGAAATAGGGGCAGGCGGCACCTATGAAGACAGATAGGGGTACACGGGACTATCATTATCATTATTATGATTATTATGTTCAGTAGGCGGGATCAACTTTTAGGGTGACTAGTATTGGTGCAGTAGAGTAATTATCCTATAGTGATTAGGAACGCAATTAACATTATCTTATTCCTCTTGTAGGTTTTGTCATGCCCATTTGTTTCACAGTCATTCCTTGTTTTACCAGTTTATGCCTTATCCTAATTACTTTAGTAATTATATTGTTAAAGTTATTACACTCGCTAGACTTTATGTCTGACCCCCTTTATTTTCGCCTCTTTTCTTCCTCCCCCTCCCCCCCCCCCCCCCTCCCCGGTTCTCAGGGTGGGACTAGTGCTATTGGAGCTTGATTTAGATCTCTTTCTCTCTCTCTCTCTTGCAACTGCTTGGATTGCTGAAAGTAAAGTTCAGCTTATCTCTTTTATGGCAACTTATGTTGGGGTTATGCTTTTTACTTTATGTACTCAGAAAACAATTTGTCAAGATCGATATTAAGTGTACTTGGTTTTATTGTTGGTTTTTGATGTTGTTGTAACCAAACTATTTCTCCGCCGCAATAAAAGTTGTTTTAAAATTTCAAGTACCAATATATGTATTTGTCTTGTTATATCCATTATATACACCAATAATACTTCATGAAAGTTAATGCATTCCCTTTGTGAGTGACATTAATGGACGTGGGGTATTACACGTGGTATCAGAGTTGAAGGTTTATAGACCTGATAAGAGATTTTGAAAAACCGCTTTCAAAAGCATTTTTATAAAGAAATACTATCAAAACTATGTTTTAAGGAGAGTATTTTCAAGAGAAAGGTTTATTTTGAAAACATAACCCCCAAGAGCCATATATCTTTCCTTCGATTCTCCGTTTTGAATCTCTTCCTTTTTCTTTTTCAGCATGTCTGGGGAACCCGAGATACCCGAGGGCATACCGATACCAGCCTGGTTCAGAAGATATCTGGAGGCTAAGGCCACTGCCGCAGGCCCAGCAGACGTTCCTCCTCCCCTAGCTGCAGCCGCTCCTCCTCCTCCCCCTCCCCGCGTTGACACTTTTTCGAAGATATGCAAGGACTTTCGGGCAATGGACGGGAAACCTTTTCATGGGTCAGAGACGTTTGTTAAAGCTCGAAATTGGCTTAAGGAGGTGGAAGATTTATTTGGTATCTTCGAGATAGAAGATGGAAGGAAGGTCCAATTAGCTGCTTGGTTAATGAAGGATGAAGCCTCATTTTGGTGGGAGGTCACGAATGGAGAGCGTCCGGTGGAGACGTGGATGGATTTCAGGCACAGATTCGAGATGAAATTTCTCTCGCAAGCAGAAGAGAATTTATACATGGAGAGTTTCTTGGCATTGAAGCAAGGGAATTTATTAGTAAAAGAGTATGTCAACAAGTTCAATCAGTAGGCAAGATTTGGCTTAGACTTGGTGAACACACCTAATAAAAAGGCCCTGATATTCGTTAAAGGTTTGAATGAGCCGCTACATGGGTTGGCTATGACCCACATTCCTATGGGGGCTACCTTTGAGAAACTGGTTGACATGGCACTTATGCATAAAGAGGAGAAAGGTGCTAATGCTAATAAGGCACCGAGGAAGAAAGGGTATCCAAAGAAATCACAGCAGCAACCCAAGAAAGGTGGTAAGGATAACAATAGCAAAGGAAAGAAAAGTTGCTTTAATTGTGGAACACCAGGCCATCTGAGCAAGGACTGTAGGAAGAAGAAGAAGACTGGCTGTTTCAACAGTGGTGAGGCAGGACATCTGATTAAAGACTGCCTGAGAAGATAAGGGCAAGGGCAGAGGTCAGGGTCTACTTATGGAGGGCAAGTTCAGGATCTCATGGCACCAGGGCAGGCAAGAGGGCAGGTTCACGCTCTCATGGCACCAGGACAGGAGAGAAGTAGGAACATCTCTGTTGAAAGTTTGGTTTTTCTGTTTGATCATCATATTCGTACTTTGTTTGATTTTGGCGCTTCACACTCGTTTGTATCTGCTTCATTAGTTGAAACACTGCACCTAAATACTGGTCTAGTTACAGATCCCATAGTAGTCTCAAATTCTATTGGTGGTTCGGCTCATCTTTTAATGATTTGTCGGGATTTGAGAGTGTCTATCTTGGGCGTAGGGTTTGAATGCAATGCCTTCATTCTTGGCTTCATGGGCTACGGCTTGATTCTGGGCATGGATTGGCTAGCCAGATATAGTGCCATCCTGTAGTGACCCGAAAATCCGGTCCAATTTGAGCCGACTAAATAACACAAGTCCAACCCCAAATTGCACTAGAAATTCAAGAAACTAATAGAAAGAAGATAGAGGGTGAGGATAGATAAGACAGAAACTTAGAATAGAAGAAGAAGAAGACAACAACAACAACATCAGAGTAACACGAATCTCACAGCGGAACGAATAAAATATAACATAACTTTTGAAATACAAAGTTATAACTGTTTATACATACCATTTTCAGAGTACAACATATAACATCACAGCGGAATAAATAATAGCTATCGACTGCTGAAGCCTCCTGCTCCAAGCTCTCCAAGTGCATCTGTAAATCCCGACTACTTGACTGCCCGTACAAATTTAGGCACCCAAGAGTTTAGGGAAGACAAAACAAATAAACTCCGGGTCAGTCATGTGACTGGTGTGAGTAAACTCAAATCATTTAAACAGGTATATGATATCTCATAAGACCACGCCGTGAATACGGAACGGGTTTTTCCCTTATGAGAATCCAAACACCTTTGAAAAGAAATATCATTCTGATATTATGATAATGTCTAAATACAAATAGATATCAGTCTAGTAGAAACGCTTGCGTCTCACGTTCTACATATATAGTATACAATCAAAACCGCAGGTGCGTATTGGATGATTGGGTTTCCAACTATGACAAGGTATGGAATCACCTTCCGATCAGTGTATTCTAGGAACGATACACTGGAGTTCAACAAGAACATCTTGCAACTCAGCCACACATGACCGACCACTCATTTCGCTTGAGTGTATCGAATGTACATCACCAACGGTCGGGATCAGCAACCGTTTCCCGTATATATATGGGACAGCATTGATAGATTAAAGAAGCAAATGAATATTCTCTAGATAGGTGATTATACACCCTACTTCGGTGCGACCGACTTAGCCATGCTGCCTGCCCTATTTTTGTCATTTACCAGATGTGAGGCTAGAAGCTACGCTTACTTTCCATTCATTGATAACATGATCACTTTGAATGCCACATTATCAGATCCGTTAATCATTAGTTGGATCTGCACAAATAGATTCTGGATATTATGCGAAGGGAATAAATCCGTTGGCCACCATATATATTTGTACAGTCCAACTCTTTCGATCATTGGAACTATTCTGTCAGACATTCGTCCATATACGTTCGTTCTGGGATTGAACGAAACCGAAGGCACTATTCTGTAAACAGGACAACCCTTGCACTTTACTCCGTCTTCAATTATCTTCATCTTATTTGATCACAACGCTTATGTCGATACGGAGTGGTTCTTATGATAATAATCCAACCGGTCTCTCCATATTTACAACGTAAAATGGTCAAAACTTCGATAGTCTGTGATTTAACTATCAAATGAAAATATGTCGGTGTACTGTAACACCCCACACCCGCTATGGTCACTCGCTAAGGGAATGCCATAACATCGGTGGAGTATTTTAAGTGAATATAGAACAGAAATATTACAACAAGACAGATATAAGTAATACTTGAAAATCTTAAAACATCATTTCAATTGCAGCGGAAAGTAAAACATGTTTGGTTACATCACAAAACCATAATAAGAGTCAAGTACAAAATATCCATCCTGATAAATAAAAGTACATAATCCCAATACATGAACTGATAGCCATAAAAGAAAGGGTAAGCTGAGCTCTACATCTATGGTCCAAGCTCCAAAAGAGAATAAAGCAGCCTGATCTAAGCCCACTCGTACCGGCCCACTCTGATAACCTGAGGGTTGGGAAAAAGATAAAAACAACGGGGTCAGACATAAGTCTGAGTGAGTCCTATAACCCTAACAATACAACCATTAAAGTAATTAGGGTATGACATAAACAAGGTACGGTACCTCTGGGGATAATGACTACACTAAGTAGCCAACTAAACACCGGATGTACTACGATAACCGAAAAGACGCATTTATCCACCCAAGGATAATTACTAGCTTACACCACCCCAGATCTACCCACCCAAGGGTAATTCCTACACTGCACCACACCAGTTCTACCCACCAAGAGTAATTCCTACTTAAAGGTTGATCCCACTAAGTGTACTTAGTAAATTTTACCCAGTAGTTTCTTGTACCCCTACACAGGTGCCGTCTGCCCCTATCTTTACTAGGTGTACCCACTACTCCCAAGCGATCGGCTCCCTACCGTAGATACCCGTGCTGGTCCCACAAAGGGGGTGTATCATTCCCCAAAGTGGCTACCAGATAATATCAACTGTGCACGGCTTTATATCTACACGATGCAACAACGTCTTACCTACCAGCCCGGGTCCACACACGCATATGAAACCCGTTGGACTTGCGTTGCCACCGCTACCCCGTTTTGGCCACTTATAGTCAAGCCCAATATGCGTGTCCCGTCACCCGACCAGAGTCGAGCCCACAAAGATACGTTTGGGATATTGGTTGAAATGGGCCCCCACAAGCTACTACTTAAGCTTGCCACTTTTATCTAGTGCATCCCACTTAACCCCTTATATAGTCATGTCTACTTACATGTTAAGATTTGGTTAAGTCATCAATCATATTTTAATTGCCACTCAAAGCACCCACTAGATTTCCACATGCCACCCAAGGCACTTACTTGATTCCCACATGCCACCCAAGGCACTTACTTAACCCTTTAATCATGTTTAATTACATGTTCCACTTTGGTTAAGTATTCTAATCGTATTTTCTATTGCCACCCAAGGCAACCCACTAGTTTCCTCATGCCACCCAAGGCACCCCCACTAGTTACTACATGCCACCCAAGGCACCCACTTAACCCCTCATGTCCCACTACATGCTAATTTGGTTAAGTGTTTCTTAATTAATTAAGACCGTGATCCTCATAAAGACCTCTCACATTAGACTACCTTTTATGACCGCTGGTTAAGCCGGTTGGGTCCGGGCAGCCTTACGTCATAACCGAGTCTAACCTCGTGTCTTTACGTTAATCACGTATTTAGTTTGTGCCTAAGACCTCTCACATTAGGCTAACATTTGTAGCAACTGGTTAAGCCGGTTGGGTCCGGGCAGTTTTACACTACAAATGAGTCCAACCTCGTGTCTTAGTCGATTAATTACACCTAATTAATCACCCCCACATTAATTATCCCTAATTTATATTAAGTTTTTCATAACATGGGTAGACCTAACTCAATAGGTAAATTCCCATGGGGTAGACCTAACTCAATAGGTAAATTCCCACTTATGCTTATTCATTTTATGGTATGCTTAATCATAACCATTTCACACCATTCATTAACATGTCTATTAACCCCATCGTTTCCCCCACGTACTTATGCTAACACGACATATTTCCAAGGGAATATTCTTTCACAATTAACATGGGTTTCACTTAGCACACATTAGCATTAACATGGGTTAAAAGGTGTCCACTTACATCATAATATTAACCCAACTAGCATTGCTAAATAACCCAACTTGCATGAACATACATATGTCATATATAAAGGCAACTTGCATAAGTGTTCATAGGTTTTACAAAGGTGAACTTGCATGTGTCTTAAAGGTGTGAACTTGCACAACATGTTACATGTTAACTTGCATAACATTATACACATAACTTGCATAATATTATAAACATAACTTGCATATCAACATACACATAACTTGCATAACATCATGCATATAACTTGCATCACATCATACACATAACTTGCATATGAACTTGCATAACAACATGTGCATAACTTACATAACATCATACACATAACTTGCATGACATGTTGAGCTTGCATATAAGCATACACATAACTTTACATAACATGTTGAACTTGCATATATGACTTGATTCTTAAAGGAGGGTAAACATGCATACACATATATATATACATAGCATATAAAGGTGTCATCTTGCATATGTATGCATCACATTTAAAAGGGTAAACTTGCATGTCATGATTTATGCATAATACCAAACACTTAGCATGCATAAAACCAATTACTTAGCATGCACAAAACCACATACTTAGCATGCACAAAACCAAATACTTAGCATGCATAAAACCAAACACTTAGCATGCATAAAACCCCATGTATAACTTGCATATCTTATTACATATAACTTGCATATACTCTCTCATATAGTTTGCATAACATGTTACATATGCATAAATGTTCAACTTAGTATTTTGCATCATAAAACATGGCATTAAACTTGCATATGGCATAAAACTTGCAAATCACATATCATACAAACTTGCATAAACTCATTTATCCACAAACATAGCCATGTCTTATCACATCCTACCATAATCAATTTAACAATTGGTTATTAAAGCTATAGGAACTCACCAAAACCAAGATTAGCAAACTTATGAAGTAGGACTAGTTGCTAAATATGAAGAAGATGATGATTAGAGGTTGATTAGCTTGCAACTCTCTTCATTGATTTGTGGAGGCCATGATCAAGTTTCATTTTGCCATAGTTTAGTTACAAGATCTAATTATGAATGAATTAGGGTAGGGTTGGGGTCTTAATTATAGGATTAGGTAGTGTTTTAGGCCCTTAGATTAACCCTAGATTAGATTAGGACCGTCAGATTTAGGAAACCTCTAGAACCCAGCCCTCCAAGCCAGCCTAAAGCCTAACCTGGTGCACCCAGGTTCACTGGACGCCACGCCCCTGTCGACAGGCAAGTCGACAGGCAAGTCGACACCCCTGTCGACAGGCCTGTCGACAGCCCTGTCGACATGGTCAGGGCGGGATTTTTCCCGCCTGACCCCACTTGTTCCAATTTAAAATCTGAATTTTAAATTCTTAAATCTGTTTTTAGTTTTGAATTTTCTGCAAACTTCATCGGGCCATAACTGGGCCATACGGACTCCGATTTTCGAAAACTCGGACTCTATTTTGCGTATTTTTCCGAGACGAATGCAATAACGCAGCCCGTTTCCCCTAATTCCCACATCTGAGATTATTTATCCTGTAATTAGTGAATTTTAGTATTAACCCAAAATACGGGGTGTTACATTCTCCCCTCCTTAAAGGATTTCGTCCCCGAAATCTCTGAGCTAAGGAGAATGAATATCCTACCATCCAAACAACCATCTACTCAATCCATCAAACACGGGCATCCATTGTCCTTAGAACAATTTCTAATGATGTATGAGTATATGCAAAGAGTGTGTGTATATGTTCCCTATCTAATGTATGAACATATGCAAACCATGATAGTGCCATGCATCCATTATGTATGCGAAAGAACCCTATCGACACATACAATATCTACATGAGTGCACAATCATTCACCAAAATGCATCATCCATATGATAACACAATCATTAGACATCCATAAATATAGCTTCCTACACACAATTTTATGCAATATGCAATATGAAGTGATTGAGCCGATCTAGTGCCTAGAGTGTGTGTATATGCATCCACGAGCAACCACTAGCAACCACTTGCATCCACATGCATCCACCAAACATAACATGTCTCAAACACATGTTTCAACCATAGGTTTACCCTATCTAAAGGTCAAAGGTACTAATGAGAGGACATACTAAAGATAAGATAAATACTAGACAAACGATAAAGGAGAAGCTAAAAGACTTACCCTCAAAAAGGAACGGGTACAATGAACGCATCTTTACTTCCGTTTCCCAAGTTGCGTTGCCCTCGTCTTCTCCCCATTGCACTTTGACTAGATGAACCTCTCGATTCATCAATTTCCTAGTCTCTGACCCAAGGATGCGGGTAGGAGCTCGTCGAATAGTCGCATCACGCTCTACTTCCACTTTTTTAAGCAAGCTCGGCTCTACCACCTCTGCGGTCTCATGTAGGAACTTCCTCAAATGTGACACATGGAATATATCATGTACACCACTAAGCCTGTCGGCAACTCCACTCTATATGTCATCTGTCCAATCCTTTCCTTAATAGGAAACGGTCCAACAAACCTTGGTACTCACTTCCAAAGTGAACCACATTCCGTAACGGAGATACCTTGATAAAAAGCATGTCCTAATATCAAACTCAAGCTCTGTTCTCCTCTTGTCCGCATAAGATTTATGTTTATCTTGCGCCGCTTTCATCCTTCTTCGAATCAAATCAATCTTTTCCCGAAGTCTTTCTAACCTTATCGGCCCAAGCAAGATCTCATCCGTAGATTCCCACCAACGTGTAGGTGATCGACAAGGCCTTCCATAAAGAGCTTCGAAAGGTACCATACCAATACTGGACTGAAAGCTGTTATTATATGCGAACTCCACCAATGGAAGATGCTCTTCCCATGTACCTCCAAAATCTAAGATACAAAGCCTCAAAAGGTCTTCTAGGACACGATTCACCCTCTCAGTCTGGTCATCCGTCTGAGGATGATATGCGGTGCTCAGACACAATTGAGTCCCCACTGCTTCTTGCAAACTTCTCCAGAACTCGCTAGTGAAGATAGGATCTCGATCACTCACTATGCTAGAGGGTACCCCATGCAATCGAACTATCTCTCGAAGATATACAGAAGCTAGCCATGGAGCAGTCCTCTTGCTCTTCACAGGTATAAAATGGGCGCTCTTAGTAAGTCTGTCTACCACCACCCAAATTCCCGTATTACCCTTTCTTGATCTGGGTAACCCGTCAATAAAATCCATCGAGACGCTATCCCACTTCCATTACGGAACTTTCAATGGGTGAAGAAACCCACCTGGTTTCTTTTGCTCCGCTTTTACTTGTTGGCACACCAAGCATCTAGCGACATACTCGGCCGCGTCTTTCTTCATACCGGCCCAAAAGAAAACTCGCTTCACGTCTTGGTACATCTTGTCCCCACCGGGATGAATGGTCATCTTCGACCGATGTGCATCATCAAGTATAGCCTTCCTCAAACCCTCGTCTTGCGGTACACAAAGTCTACCGTCTCTACGCAACCACCCCTTACCATCTAGGGTGTACCTACTCAAATGGCTGGACGACTCCCCCCCTCATGAGCTTCTTTACTAACTCAACCAATTGTGGGTCGTCCCGCTGTGCTCCGCCAATATGCCCCAAAAGAGTAGGCCTAACCTCCAAGGAGGCTAGCAAACCGGGTACAAAGTCAACGGAAGGTCTAAAGTCAAACATAGAAATAACTCTAAGCTCCGTCGTTCAACGAACAATGAACTCAAGGACAACCTTTTTCTACTTAAGGCGTCCGCTACCATGTTTCCCTTGCCATGGGTATACGCTATCTCAAGCTCATAGGATGCTAAGAATCCCATCCAAAATCATCACAACTGTCCATCTCTCACGCAGACCACCCTAGTCGAACTCGACATCCCCCAAATGCAAGCCCCAAAGGCCTAAACCAATATCAGACAAACACCCAAGGGATATCTCCTTCGAGTTCAGGCGACCTACGTGAGATGATACTAGCAAAAATGGCTAATCAATTAAGCCTTTGACCAACTTTGGATGTCCTCGCCAGTCTCGCTCCAAAACCACCGTTTTCCCCATAACTGGCTTTGCTCACCCCATCGAGCACATACGAAAACTTATTTCGCTTCCTAGAAAAGACCCAGATGTCATCCACAAAGACCATCACGGACTTATTTAGGTACTCCCTGAACACCCTTCTCATCAAATCAACAAAGTATGCGGGGGCGTTCGTCAAACCAAATGGCATCACCAGCCATTCATAAAAAAAAACATCCGGAGTCCTAAAGGCAGTCTTCTCTATACTATCCTCAGCCACTCTCAACTGATGAAATCCCGTGGCTAAGTCCTACTACAAAAATACTGAGGCGCCAGCCAACTGATCAAAGAGATCATCAATCCTCGGCAATGGGTGTCTATTCTTCTTTGTGAGTTTATTTAGTTCTCTTTAGCCTACACAAAGTCTGAGGGACCCACCCGCCTTCGCGGCAAAAACTACTGGAGCACCCCACTCCGATATACTTCGTCTTATGAACCCCTTCTCAAGCAAATCGCCTACTTACTTATAGAGTTCCCTCCTCTCACGAGGAGCCATGTGGCACACTAGCCAAGATACTGGTTTAGCATTATCCACCAGATATATTCGGAAGTCAATCTCCCGCTTCGGAGGTAAACCCTTCACCTCCTCACACACATCCGAGTATTCCCGGACCGCTCTAACAGATCGCAAACCTTAGACCGGCATGTCAAGCGATTCTAGATAACTTAGCATAACAGATTCTATGGGATTACAAGAGATCTCGAGAGTGTTGCCCAAGCGGGTCATAAGCCCAACAACTCTCCTTCCACAATAAGAACGGCATCATTACTGGATAACCAGTCCATGCCCAAAACTAACCCATAGCCCGTGAAGCCCAACAAGCATCACACCTAAACTCAACGCTAAGTATAGAAACTTTCAAACCCAAACACATCATGGAGCCCAATTGGGTTTGAAACAACTAAGGGATCATCTACCAAACTGGTGTCTAAGTGCAGTGACTCAACTAACAATGATGAGATAAACGAACTCGATGCATCATAATCAAGTAAAGTTTGAACCGGATAATATAGAAATCCTAATTCCAACCTAGACGGTCCTATCCCCATCTGGTACACTAGCCGTGAGGGAATACAACTACCCTCCAGGAGATTCCATACCTTGCCCTTGCTTCTTTGGACTATCCTAATAAGGTGTCCTATTCCTCCCAAAAGGATAACTACTAGCCTTCTTCTTCCCATTCTCCACTCGTAACCTCCCATCAATGAGGTTTCGTCCTTCATTAACCAAACAACTATTTGAGCCTTCCTCCCATCGTCTATCCAATAGATACCTACCAGTCCTCCTCCTTCTTAAACCAACTTCTAATCTGATTATCGTCTAAGTCCCTTGAAGGGGTTTTCCATTCTTATCTATCTCAGAAAGGTCATCTATACGCGGAGGGGAAACTCAAAACGAGAGAGAGGAAGAGATTCAAAACGGAGAATTCGAAAGATAAAGATATGGCTATCGGGGATTATGCTTTTCTTTCAAAAACTTTTCTCTTAAAAGACATGTTTTTGAAAATACTCCTTTCCAAAAATATTCTTAGAAAATAGTTTTTCTAAAAAATTTATCTGTTCTGGTAACCTTAAGCTCTGATACCACGTGTAACACCCCACACCCGCTATGGTCACTCGCTAAGGGAATGCCATAACATCGGTGGAGTATTTTAAGTGAATATAGAACAGAAATATTACAACAAGACAGATATAAGTAATACTTGAAAATCTTAAAACATCATTTCAATTGCAGCGGAAAGTAAAACATGTTTGGTTACATCACAAAACCATAATAAGAGTCAAGTACAAAATATCCATCCTGATAAATAAAAGTACATAATCCCAATACATGAACTGATAGCCATAAAAGAAAGGGTAAGCTGAGCTCTACATCTATGGTCCAAGCTCCAAAAGAGAATAAAGCAGCCTGATCTAAGCCCACTCGTACCGGCCCACTCTGATAACCTGAGGGTTGGGAAAAAGATAAAAACAACGGGGTCAGACATAAGTCTGAGTGAGTCCTATAACCCTAACAATACAACCATTAAAGTAATTAGGGTATGACATAAACAAGGTACGGTACCTCTGGGGATAATGACTACACTAAGTAGCCAACTAAACACCGGATGTACTACGATAACCGAAAAGACGCATTTATCCACCCAAGGATAATTACTAGCTTACACCACCCCAGATCTACCCACCCAAGGGTAATTCCTACACTGCACCACACCAGTTCTACCCACCAAGAGTAATTCCTACTTAAAGGTTGATCCCACTAAGTGTACTTAGTAAATTTTACCCAGTAGTTTCTTGTACCCCTACACAGGTGCCGTCTGCCCCTATCTTTACTAGGTGTACCCACTACTCCCAAGCGATCGGCTCCCTACCGTAGATACCCGTGCTGGTCCCACAAAGGGGGTGTATCATTCCCCAAAGTGGCTACCAGATAATATCAACTGTGCACGGCTTTATATCTACACGATGCAACAACGTCTTACCTACCAGCCCGGGTCCACACACGCATATGAAACCCGTTGGACTTGCGTTGCCACCGCTACCCCGTTTTGGCCACTTATAGTCAAGCCCAATATGCGTGTCCCGTCACCCGACCAGAGTCGAGCCCACAAAGATACGTTTGGGATATTGGTTGAAATGGGCCCCCACAAGCTACTACTTAAGCTTGCCACTTTTATCTAGTGCATCCCACTTAACCCCTTATATAGTCATGTCTACTTACATGTTAAGATTTGGTTAAGTCATCAATCATATTTTAATTGCCACTCAAAGCACCCACTAGATTTCCACATGCCACCCAAGGCACTTACTTGATTCCCACATGCCACCCAAGGCACTTACTTAACCCTTTAATCATGTTTAATTACATCTTCCACTTTGGTTAAGTATTCTAATCGTATTTTCTATTGCCACCCAAGGCAACCCACTAGTTTCCTCATGCCACCCAAGGCACCCCCACTAGTTACTACATGCCACCCAAGGCACCCACTTAACCCCTCATGTCCCACTACATGTTAATTTGGTTAAGTGTTTCTTAATTAATTAAGACCGTGATCCTCATAAAGACCTCTCACATTAGACTACCTTTTATGACCGCTGGTTAAGCCGGTTGGGTCCGGGCAGCCTTACGTCATAACCGAGTCTAACCTCGTGTCTTTACGTTAATCACGTATTTAGTTTGTGCATAAGACCTCTCACATTGGGCTAACATTTGTAGCAACTAGTTAAGCCGGTTGGGTCCGGGCAGTTTTACACTACAAATGAGTCCAACCTCGTGTCTTAGTCGATTAATTACACCTAATTAATCACCCCCACATTAATTATCCCTAATTAATATTAAGTTTTTCATAACATGGGTAGACCTAACTCAATAGGTAAATTCCCATGGGGTAGACCTAACTCAATAGGTAAATTCCCACTTATGCTTATTCATTTTATGGTATGCTTAATCATAACCATTTCACACCATTCATTAACATGTCTATTAGCCCCATCGTTTCCCCCACGTACTTATGCTAACACGACATATTTCCAAGGGAAGATTCTTTCACAATTAACATGGGTTTCACTTAGCACACATTAGCATTAACATGGGTTAAAAGGTGTCCACTTACATCATAATATTAACCCAACTAGCATTGCTAAATAACCCAACTTGCATGAACATACATATGTCATATATAAAGGCAACTTGCATAAGTGTTCATAGGTTTTACAAAGGTGAACTTGCATGTGTCTTAAAGGTGTGAACTTGCACAACATGTTACATGTTAACTTGCATAACATTATACACATAACTTGCATAATATTATAAACATAACTTGCATATCAACATACACATAACTTGCATAACATCATGCATATAACTTGCATCACATCATACACATAACTTGCATATGAACTTGCATAACAACATGTACATAACTTACATAACATCATACACATAACTTGCATGACATGTTGAGCTTGCATATAAGCATACACATAACTTTACATAACATGTTGAACTTGCATATATGACTTGCCTCTTAAAGGAGGGTAAACATGCATACACATATATATATATATACATAGCATATAAAGGTGTCATCTTGCATATGTATGCATCACATTTAAAAGGGTAAACTTGCATGTCATGATTTATGCATAATACAAAACACTTAGCATGCATAAAACCAATTACTTAGCATGCACAAAACCACATACTTAGCATGCACAAAACCAAATACTTAGC
The DNA here is from genome assembly GCA_030737875.1 of Allium sativum. Taxonomy (NCBI): domain Eukaryota; kingdom Viridiplantae; phylum Streptophyta; class Magnoliopsida; order Asparagales; family Amaryllidaceae; genus Allium; species Allium sativum. Next base: position 338,541,083 of record CM060910.1, read on the forward strand.
ATGCATAAAACCAAACACTTAGCATGCATAAAACCCCATGTATAACTTGCATATCTTATTACATATAACTTGCATATACTCTCTCATATAGTTTGCATAACATGTTACATATGCATAAATGTTCAACTTAGTATTTTGCATCATAAAACATGGCATTAAACTTGCATATGGCATAAAACTTGCAAATCACATATCATACAAACTTGCATAAACTCATTTATCCACAAACATAGCCATGTCTTATCACATCCTACCATAATCAATTTAACAATTGGTTATTAAAGCTATAGGAACTCACCAAAACCAAGATTAGCAAACTTATGAAGTAGGACTAGTTGCTAAATATGAAGAAGATGATGATTAGAGGTTGATTAGCTTGCAACTCTCTTCATTGATTTGTGGAGGCCATGATCAAGTTTCATTTTGCCATAGTTTAGTTACAAGATCTAATTATGAATGAATTAGGGTAGGGTTGGGGTCTTATTTATAGGATTAGGTAGTGTTTTAGGCCCTTAGATTAACCCTAGATTAGATTAGGACCGTCAGATTTAGGAAACCTCTAGAACCCAGCCCTCCAAGCCAGCCTAAAGCCCAACCTGGTGCACCCAGGTTCACTGGACGCCACGCCCCTGTCGACAGGCAAGTCGACAGGCAAGTCGACACCCCTGTCGACAGGCCTGTCGACAGCCCTGTCGACATGGTCAGGGCGGGATTTTTCCCGCCTGACCCCACTTGTTCCAATTTAAAATCTGAATTTTAAATTCTTAAATCTGTTTTTAGTTTTGAATTTTCTGCAAACTTCATCGGGCCATAACTGGGCCATACGGACTCCGATTTTCGAAAACTCGGACTCTATTTTGCGTATTTTTCCGAGACGAATGCAATAACGCAGCCCGTTTCCCCTAATTCCCACATCTGAGATTATTTATCCTGTAATTAGTGAATTTTAGTATTAACCCAAAATACGGGGTGTTACATGTACAAACAACGATCTTAATTCCAAATGGAATTATCGATCCAATCATCAATCATGTACATACATATATATATATATATATATTCATATTTCCTTATTTTCTAAAACTAGAAAATATACATTTTCAACATTGGAAAACATTTCCAATCCTCATTTACGCATCACTACCATTCCACAACTATTAGTCCCTGACTGTAAACTAGCAAGAGAACAATTCTCTAAGTATAAACCCCGAAGGCCGAAACCAACATCAGATCAACACTCAGAAAAATATTCAACTTACCAGTCTTTAGTCAGTTTCTAATATTGTTTAACTCTATTTGATTTACTCTTATTCGCATACTATAAGTCGATTAACTCTATTGATTTAACTCTATCGAATAACTAAATTCGATAAACTCCTTTTGATTTACTCTATCGAATAACTAAATTCGATAAACTCCTTTTGATTACTTGTATTCGGTTACTAAATTCGATTAGCTAATATTAGACTATTCTCAAATCAGGTTATTTCTAATTGAATGACTAATATTCAATTACTCCATTTCGATTATCTCTTCAATTTCCTTTTTATAACGTTTATTTTCCGTTACAACTATTTCCTTTTTTAACGTTTACTTACCGTTACAAATATTCCTTATTTACAACTTCTATTTACCGTTACAAATATTCCCTATTTACAACTTCTATTTACCGTTACAAATATTCCATATTTACAACTTCTATTTACCGTTACAAATATTCCCTATTTACAACTTCTATTTACCGTTACAAATATTTCCTATTTACAACGGTTTATTTATCTTCTAAATAAATATTCCTTATTCTATTTATTTTCTAAATAAATATTTCCCTTTTCAATTCTATTTATTTTCTAAATAAATACCCCTTTTATAAAACTCTATTTGTTTTATAAATACTTCCTTTTATAAAACCGTGTTCGTTTTATAAATAATTTCCTTTTATAAAATCCTGTGATTTTATAAAATTCCTTTATTTCAATATACATTGAAATATTCCTTTTCACAACTCAGGGTTTCTTATGATATTTAAAATATCAAACAACGATGATCAATATCGTTCTAACATCCATAATCAATAGCAGATTATAAATCACAACATATATCACAATATATGAAAACAGTAAAATAATTGTTGAGGAACCCAGTCGGATTCCTCCAACCTGTCTCCCTGCATCCACAAATGTTACATAGTATAATATATATCATATTTCATTTTGAAATGAAATATCCTGCTGTACAGAACCATATTTGATTAACAGTACATAGATTAACTATAACTACGTTTTCAATCAAATCTATTTAACAGTCCAGTTTAACAATCAATATAAAGCAGTCAATAAATAAAGTACAATTTATATAAAAATATAAATTGAGGAGAGTTAGTGAGTTTTACTCACTTTGGTTCACGGTTGACGATTTTGCGTTTGTTTCATTTAAAATGAAACAGACGTATAATTTTCTACAAAAATTCCCATAGCTCAATTTTCAGTCGCATCGGTTCCCAACAATGTTCTCCCCGTCATGGTTCCAACTGTTGTGGTCGCGTCTGATTCATATCAAATTTCAGCCCAACACCCTTGCTATCCATCTGCTACACACTACAGTATCCAGTCTCCCACAAGTCAGTCCATGGTTTTTTTGTAACTGGGCTTTTCCCCTTTTCTTTAATGCATGGGCTTAATCATTTCAAAACAAAGCCCAACGTCCACTTCAAAACTTCCATCCCCGATCTGCTACACAAGCAAATTCTGAAATTATTTACCTCTCGCATCCTGCCATCCTCATCACAACCGTTTCCATCTTCATACCAAGTCATCCTCAAACAAACTACCAGTTCTTTCTCTGTACACAGAAACGAGTCCGACATCTCAACCCTCTTCTCACTAGTATCTATTCCTTCCTCCTGTCTGAACAAACGCATCCGACTCCAGTTCCTTTTCATGGCCACTTCCCTGTGATCTTCCATCCATTCTTCCTCTCCCATTCATAAATCAACTACTGCCTTAACTGTTAGCTCAGTCCTCAACGTCTCTTCTCTTTCTAAGGCACATCTCGCACCCCTCCCTTCTACTTCCGTTCATCTTACCGCTAGTGCCTCCCTTGATGACATGAGTTCGCCGGACCTTGGCCAACTGACCGCAATTGACTCGGCTACACCCTTTAATTTTCCTCACCGCCCTTTCGTACCCTGTAGCTGTCTTATGAGCTCTAAATATGAACAACCAGTGAGCCACGCTTTGACCCAAAGACCGACCAACAGAAGCCACCGCAATAGTGGCGACCACTGCTACTGGTTGCACCTCCTATCCCCGCTCCACTTCACTTCAGATTCCAACATACTCCGATGCCCCCTAATGATGGAAAGTCGAGCCCTAAGCTCACGCTGTGGAGGAACAACGTACAAAAATCCCACGCAAACCAGAAGGAAAATGGCATACTGAAGCTCTCTTTGAAATAAACCCAACCATCTATGTTTTCGGATTAATAAGAATTTATTTGATTTTAACTTGATTTTCCAAGAGGAACTGTTTACTGAAGATAGAAAATTTGTGGCGGCTCATTGTATGTTGACTGCGGATGAATGAATTAGGTTAGAGAGTGAATAGGTATTTATAGGGGAAAAAGGTTTAGATATTTTATTTTAGCATTTTGGTGACCCTTATATATGAAGTTCTGTTCTTATCCAAACGGCCAACGACAGAAATAAAAATACCGTTGTGACGAGCATCGTGTCACGGTTCCAAAAATATAATAATATCGGTAGGTGAACTCATATTGTGAAATCCCAAAAATATCGTCACAGGGTGCAAAACACTCCAAATAAAAAGTTGCTTAATTAATTAATTAAAAATTACCATAAAATTCTAAAAATTAAATTATCGATATGTCTCAAAAGAATCTGTCTAAATTCAAACCTTGTCTCTAGTTATATCGAATAAACCGTTACGGTCGATAAACGATTCTATAGCGACTATTTTAAAATTTGATTTGGACATATCTCGAAATCTACACGACGAAATCCCGATTTTTCTCTCCCACTAGAAATACATAATCCACCATCTCCACACGTTTCTTGTTTCACGGAAATCCGATTTAAAACGAATCCTGTACATTCAGTTGAAGTTCGAATCGCCAAATAACGAACTGCAGCGCCATTTCAAGCTCGATTTTAATTATAATATAATTATACGTTCTAACGTCGACGATTAAATAATATATTCGTTATTTTAAATAATTAAATAAGTTAATTATTACACCGTCAAATATCCGGGTCATTACATTCTTCCCCACTTAAAATAATTTCGTCCTCGAAATTGCTAAGGTAGAGGACGACCCTATCTACTGGGTAAATATTTATCGGTTTACCCCTTAACTTCAGTTTCAACTGAACCAATTAATATTGACTAAAATATTAATTCATTCCGACTAACCTAAATTTTCAAAAATTCTGAAAATTTTCTAACACTTAAAGTTTTCGGAAAATTTCGCCATAACCTCCTTTGTACAGCCCTATCGGTAAAACCACAACTCGCCTCTCTAGGCCTTCTCCAACTCAAAAGAAAATCAAAACGCCAAGCGGCTTCCCAAATCGGCTCATAAATTCCAACTCATATGAAATATAAACTTGTACCTTTTTGCTGACCATATCATTATACCATTCCCATTGGTTATCAACTTAACATATACCAATGTCATTCCAATCCATCTCCTGTCAGTTTTTATCCTCAAACTCAAACAATTGCTTATACTCAAGTCAAATTCCATTTCAAACTTAAGTACAATTCTTGATTCCAAATCCTTATAAAATCAATCAATTTACTCGATATCATCCCAATATAATTCCATATTATATTTAACCTTGTCCAAGTTTAATTCAAATTTATTTATTCACTTTCAATATTTTAATCTATTTAACTTCATAAGTTAAATCTTAATTCCAGAATTTATATTCCTGGGTTTATTTCAAATCAATTTGAAACCATAATACCAATTCAAAACCTTTGAATTTCTAAACACTTGTTTTCCTTAAACAATTCAAAAACACAACCTTTGGTAGTAATCCGTTACTTAGAACTCGAAAAAGAACACTGATGATGTGGCCACACTCATCAGGGTTATTTCCCAGTTTATCGAAGTGAGTTCAATACTATAACACTTCCAATTCGAAAATATTTTCAAAATCTCCCAGGAACTTAAAATTTCCTTATTTTAATTCCAATCTGATTTAAATTCAGATTTACTTCATCTTATTTGACATACTTTACTTATATGAATTCTGATCAGTTATTTACATAACCATTTCACTTCTTATAACCTCATTCGATTATAATAACAATCAACACAACCAATTATACAATGTTAATGTCAAAGCATATCATGTTGGTTCATCGTATTCGAGTGTTTAGAAACCCCTATCGATATTGTGGTGCCCCACCATCGACCAGAATTCATAAGCCACTCAATCAATAAATCTCCACAATATAAAACAAATTTTTTATATCAATTAACAAATACGTTCACTCGTATATATACACTCAATCTCAGTCTAGGATATTAGTAATCCCATCTCTACTGAGTAACGCCACAGAGCCAAGGTAATTCGCTTAACTTAAGCTCTGATACCAACTGTAGTGACCCGAAAATCCGGTCCAATTTGAGCTGACTAAATAACACAAGTCCAACCCCAAATTGCACTAGAAATTCAAGAAACTAATAGAAAGAAGATAGAGGGTGAGGATAGATAAGATAGAAACTTAGAATAGAAGAAGAAGAAGACAACAACAACAACAACATCAGAGTAACACGAATCTCACAGCGGAACGAATAAAATATAACATAACTTTTGAAATACAAAGTTATAACTGTTTATACATACCATTTTCAGAGTACAACATATAACATCACAGCGGAATAAATAATAGCTATCGACTGCTGAAGCCTCCTGCTCCAAGCTCTCCAAGTGCATCTGTAAATCCCGACTACTTGACTGCCCGTACAAATTTAGGCACCCAAGAGTTTAGGGAAGATAAAACAAATAAACTCCGGGTCAGTCATGTGACTGGTGTGAGTAAACTCAAATCATTTAAACAGGTATATGATATCTCATAAGACCACGCCGTGAATACGGAACGGGTTTTTCCCTTATGAGAATCCAAACATCTTTGAAAAGCAATATCATTCTGATATTATGATAATGTCTAAATACAAATAGATATCAGTCTAGTAGAAACGCTTGCATCTCACGTTCTACATATATAGTATACAATCAAAACCGCAGGTGCGTATTGGATGATTGGGTTTCCAACTATGACAAGGTATGGAATCACCTTCCAATCAGTGTACTCTAGGAACGATACACTGGAGTTCAACAAGAACATCTTGCAACTCAGCCACACATGACCGACCACTCATTTCGCTTGAGTGTATCGAATGTACATCACCAACGGTCGGGATCAGCAACCGTTTCCCGTATATATATGGGACAGCATTGATAGATTGAAGAAGCAAATGAATATTCTCTAGATAGGTGATTATACACCCTACTTCGGTGCGACCGACTTAGCCATGCTGCCTGCCCGATTTTTGTCATTTACCAGATGTGAGGCTAGAAGCTACGCTTACTTTCCATTCATTGATAACACGATCACTTTGAATGCCACATTATCAGATCCGTTAATCATTAGTTGGATCTGCACAAATAGATTCTGGATATTATGCGAAGGGAATAAATCCGTTGGCCACCATATATATTTGTACAGTCCAACTCTTTCGATCATTGGAACTATTCTGTCAGACATTCGTCCATATACGTTCGTTCTGGGATTGAACGAAACCGAAGGCACTATTCTGTAAACAGGACAACCCTTGCACTTTACTCCGTCTTCAATTATCTTCATCTTATTTGATCACAACGCTTATGTCGATACGGAGTGGTTCTTCGGATAATAATCCAACCGGTCTCTCCATATTTACAACGTAAAATGGTCAAAACTTCGATAGTCTGTGATTTAACTATCAAATGAAAATATGTCGGTGTACAAACAACGATCTTAATTCCAAATGGAATTATCGATCCAATCATCAATCATATACATATATATATATATATATATATATATATATATATATATATTCATATTTCCTTATTTTCTAAAACTAGAAAATATACATTTTCAACATTGGAAAACATTTCCAATCCTCATTTACGCATCACTACCATTCCACAACTATTAGTCCCTGACTGTAAACTAGCAAGAGAATAATTCTCTAAGTATAAACCCCGAAGGCCGAAACCAACATCAGATCAACACTCAGAAAAATATTCAACTTACCAATCTCTAGTCAGTTTCTAATATTGTTTAACTCTATTTGATTTACTCTTATTCGCATACTATAAGTCGATTAACTCTATTGATTTAACTCTATCGAATAACTAAATTCGATAAACTCCTTTTGATTTACTCTATCGAATAACTAAATTCGATAAACTCCTTTTGATTTACTTGTATTCGGTTACTAAATTCGATTAGCTAATATTAGACTATTCTCAAATCAGGTTATTTCTAATTGAATGACTAATATTCAATTACTCTATTTCGATTATCTCTTCAAATTCCTTTTTATAACGTTTATTTTCCGTTACAACTATTTCCTTTTTTAACGTTTACTTACCGTTACAAATATTCCTTATTTACAACTTCTATTTACCGTTACAAATATTCCCTATTTACAACTTCTATTTACCGTTACAAATATTCCATATTTACAACTTCTATTTACCGTTACAAATATTCCCTATTTACAACTTCTATTTACCGTTACAAATATTTCCTATTTACAACGGTTTATTTATCTTCTAAATAAATATTCCTTATTCTATTTATTTTCTAAATAAATATTTCCCTTTTCAATTCTATTTATTTTCTAAATAAATACCCCTTTTATAAAACTCTATTTGTTTTATAAATACTTCCTTTTATAAAACCGTGTTCGTTTTATAAATAATTTCCTTTTATAAAATCCTGTGATTTTATAAAATTCCTTTATTTCAATATACATTGAAATATTCCTTTTCACAACTCAGGGTTCTTATGATATTTAAAATATCAAACAACGATGATCAATATCGTTCTAACATCCATAATCAATAGCAGATTATAAATCACAACATATATCACAATATATGAAAACAGTAAAATAATTGTTGAGGAACCCAGTCGGATTCCTCCAACCTGTCTCCCTGCATCCACAGATGTTACATAGTATAATATATATCATATTTCATTTTGAAATGAAATATCCTGCTGTACAGAACCATATTTGATTAACAGTACATAGATTAACTATAACTACGTTTTCAATCAAATCTATTTAACAGTCCAGTTTAACAATCAATATACAGCAGTCAATAAATAAAGTACAATTTATATAAAAATATAAATTGAGGAGAGTTAGTGAGTTTTACTCACTTTGGTTCACGGTTGACGATTTTGCGTTTGTTTCATTTAAAATGAAACAGACGTATAATTTTCTACAAAAATTCCCATAGCTCAATTTTCAGTCGCATCGGTTCCCAACAATGTTCTCCCCGTCATGGTTCCAACTGTTGTGGTCGCGTCTGATTCATATCAAATTTCAGCCCAACACCCTTGCTATCCACCTGCTACACACTACAGTATCCAGTCTCCCACAAGTCAGTCCATGGTTTTTTTGTAACTGGGCTTTTCCCCTTTTCTTTAATGCATGGGCTTAATCATTTCAAAACAAAGCCCAACGTCCACTTCAAAACTTCCATCCCCGATCTGCTACACAAGCAAATTCTGAAATTATTTACCTCTCGCATCCTGCCATCCTCATCACAACCGCTTCCATCTTCATACCAAGTCATCCTCAAACAAACTACCAGTTCTTTCTCTGTACACAGAAACAAGTCCGACATCTCAACCCTCTTCTCACTAGTATCTATTCCTTCCTCCTGTCTGAACAAACGCATCCGACTCCAGTTCCTTTTCATGGCCACTTCCCTATGATCTTCCATCCATTCTTCCTCTCCCATTCATAAATCAACTACTGCCTTAACTGTTAGCTCAGTCCTCAACGTCTCTTCTCTTTCTAAGGCACATCTCGCACCCCTCCCTTCTACTTCCGTTCATCTTACCGCTAGTGCCTCCCTTGATGACATGAGTTCGCCGGACCTTGGCCAACTGACCGCAATTGACTCGGCTACACCCTTTAATTTTCCTCACCGCCCTTTCGTACCCTGTAGCTGTCTTATGAGCTCTAAATATGAACAACCAGTGAGCCACGCTTTGACCCAAAGACCGACCAACAGAAGCCACCGCAATAGTGGCGACCACTGCTACTGGTTGCACCTCCTATCCCCGCTCCACTTCACTTCAGATTCCAACATACTCCGATGCCCCCTAATGATGGAAAGTTGAGCCCTAAGCTCACGCTGTGGAGGAACAGCGTACAAAAATCCCATGCAAACCAGAAGGAAAATGGCATACTGAAGCTCTCTTTGAAATAAACCCAACCATCTAGGTTTTCGGATTAATAAGAATTTATTTGATTTTAACTTGATTTTCCAAGAGGAACTGTTTACTGAAGATAGAAAATTTGTGGCGGCTCATTGTATGTTGACTGCGGATGAATGAATTAGGTTAGAAAGTGAATAGGTATTTATAGGGGAAAAAGGTTTAGATATTTTATTTTAGCATTTTGGTGACCCTTATATATGAAGTTCTGTTCTTATCCAAACGGCCAACGACAGAAATAAAAATACCGTTGTGACGAGCATCGTGTCACGGTTCCAAAAATATAATAATATCGGTAGGTGAACTCATATTGTGAAATCCCAAAAATATCGTCACAGGGTGCAAAACACTCCAAATAAAAAGTTGCTTAATTAATTAATTAAAAATTACCATAAAATTCTAAAAATTAAATTATCGATATGTCTCAAAAGAATCTTGTCTAAATTCAAACCTTGTCTCTAGTTATATCGAATAAACCGTTACGGTCGATAAACGATTCTATAGCGACTATTTTAAAATTTGATTTGGACATATCTCGAAATCTACACGACGAAATCCCGATTTTTCTCTCCCACTAGAAAGACATAATCCACCATCTCCACACGTTTCTTGTTTCACGGAAATCCGATTTAAAACGAATCCTGTGCATTCAGTTGAAGTTCGAATCGCCAAATAATGAACTGCAGCGCCATTTCAAGCTCGATTTTAATTATAATATAATTATACGTTCTAACGTCGACGATTAAATAATATATTCGTTATTTTAAATAATTAAATAAGTTAATTATTACACCGTCAAATATCCGGGTCATTACACATCCTAAACTGTGAAAGAAGGGTAGTTAGATTGTTGACTCGTTGCAGAAAGTCCTTTGATATTTCTTGTGACCCTAGAGGTCTGGTGATGCTTAGCTACCTAGAATCTCTTGACGCGTCCAATGATGATTTGGAATTTGTTCGTGTGGTCCATGAATATGGTGACGTCTTCGATGAAGTTCGGGGTTTACCCCCGAGGCACGAGATAGACTTCTGTATATACCTTGTAGATAATGCAAAGCTAGTTGCATTACCGGTACGCCACATGGCTCCGAGAGAGAGGAGTGAACTCAGTAAGCAAGTGAAAGAGTTGCTTAAGAAGGGGTTCATAAGAAGAAGTATTTCAGAATGGGGTGCTCCAGTTGTTTTTGCTACGAAAGCTGATGGTTCACTTAGATTGTGCATGGACTATAGAGAGCTGAATAAGCTCACAAAGAAGAATAGACACCCATTGTCGAGGATAGATGATTTATTCGATCAGTTGATTGGTGCTTTGGTTTTCTCGCAGATGGATTTGGCTATAGGATTTCATCAGCTAAGGATAGCTTAAGACAGCATAGATAAGACTGCATTTAGAACTCCTGACGGTTTCTTCGAGTGGCTCGTCATGCCTTTTGGTTTGACGAATGCTCCTGCATACTTTGTTGACTTAATTAGTAGGGTGTTTAGGGAGTTTCTAAACAAATTTATGGTAGTCTTTGTGGATGATATCTTGATTTTCTCTAGAAGCGAAGAAGAGCATGCCCTACGTCTTAGGGAAGTCTTAGAGACCCTACGAGCGCATCAACTAAAAGCTAAGTTCTTCAAATGTCATTTTTGGAGGAAAGAAGTGAGGTTCTTAGGACACGTGGTCTCTAAGGAAGGGATAGTTGTGGATCCCGCAAAGGTCGTGGCAACCCAAGGTTGGAAGGTCCCTAGAAACGTGACGGAAGTAAGAAGCTTTCTAGGGCTGGCGGGCTATTATAGGAAGTTCATTAAGGACTTCGTGAAGATATCAGCCCCACTTACTCGGTTAACGAAGAACTTGGCTTTTGCTTGGGATGTTGACTATGATGATGCTTTCCAACATTTGAAGAGGGCTTTGACGACGGCTTAAGTTTTAGCTTTGCTAGATTGGAGTAAACCGTTCACAATACATATACCGGTGCTTGCGAGACAGGGCTTGGAGCAGTTTTCGATGCAAGAGGAAAAGGTGATATGCAAAAGGCGGCAAGTACGAGTATCGTTTATCATCCACAGACGGATGGACGGATAGAAAGGGGTGAATTGAATCCTTGAAGATATTTTGAGGCTATGTATCCTAGATTTTGGAGGGACATGAGAAGAGGCAACGAGCTTAGTGGTGTTCACGACGTGTTTCACATGTCATAATTGCGGAAGTGTTTACAAGATATCGTGGAAGTAGTAGAGCCGAGCAGGCTTAGAGAAGTGGAAGTGGAGTGAGATGCCTCCATTAGATGAGCCCCTACATGCATCCTTGGATCGGAGGTCAAAAAGCTACGCAACAAAGAGGTCAAGTTGGTCAAAGTGCAATGGGGAGATGATCAAGGAGACGCGACTTGGGAGACAGAAAACAAGATGCGTACGCTGTACCCTTTCCTTTTTGAGGGTATGTTTTTTTTCTCCTTTCTCTACCACTTTGTTGATACTTGTCCTATCGTTTAATATGTCTTTGCGATGATATCTTCGATCTTTAGTTAGGAAAAATTGTAACAACCCGAAAATCTGGGCCAGTTTAAAAATTTTATTTTGGCAATTTTAGCGAATTTTGAATATTTAAAATGAATTATTTTAAATAGTATAGAGGAGAAATTTATTTTAAATAGAATTGGAACGTATATATTATATACGTCGTCGTTAGAATATAAATAATTATATATAATTATAAATAGGAATTGAAAATGGCGCGGTAGTTCGATAATTCGATTTCAAACTTCAATTGAATGTACCGGGTGCAAAACAATCCGGATTTTAGTGAAACCAAAAATAATGGAATCTAATTGTGACTATCTTTCCAACGAATCCGAAAAATCAAAATTTCATAGCGGGAATCAAAAGATATGTCCCGTTGAAAATCCTGAATAGTCGTTATGGAATTCAGGCCCTTAAAAATGGGAATTTTGCAAACGACCTCGGATTTCGACGAAACCACTTTTGTTGGGTCCGTGGGGTAAAGTTATTGCTAGGTTTCAAATTTCATAATTTTTCGATTCAATATGTGAGCGTGGCAAAGGAAAACGCGTTTGACCAGTTTCAGTTGATTTTAATCGACTGGAAATTGGCCATTTTTCTAACGGTCTCAGAATTCGACGAAACTAGTTTTGTTAGGACCGTATCATCAATACGAAGCTAGAAAATATTTTTCTGGAATTTTTCTAGTTAGCATGTGGCCCCGGTAAAGTGAAATGCGCGTACAAATTCAATATATAGAGTTATATGTTGATTTTGACGGAAACAGATCGTAACGATCGAATCAGCCTACGATACATATCCCATTGTGTTCGGAATGGGGCTAATACGCTAGGGACGACAGTCGGTGGGTTCGATTTCGAGTTGAAAATAAAAAGTTGCTTATAGAATTTAAAATAATTAAATAAATATATTATATTATATAATCCTTCCCTCACCCCCTCCCTCCCTCATTAGTCAAACCCGGTACCCAGAAAACCGTTCCCCCTTTTTAAAACCCGACCCCCCCTCCATCGCCGCCGCCCCATTCAACAGAGTCGCCGCGGCCAGGCGCGACCGCGCCCCACCACCAACGCCGCTCCGGCGAGACCCCCTTCCACTCCTCCCTTTTTCTCCAACGCGAACCCAAACCTCCACAAATCCACTCCACCGGCCACACCCTGGCAAGCCGCCACCCACCGGAGCACCAGCAGCCGAAGCCCCGCCTCCTTGACCACCCGAGCACCCCAAGCCGCCACCTCAGCATGCCGTGAGCACCCCCTTACCCCCTTCCTCCAGTAAAACAGCAACCCTCACCCCCTCGGCAACAAACTCCGACCAACCCGGCCACCTCCTCGACCACAGCGCGGACATCCACCCCTCCACCTCGAGCCCGGCGATCCAGAAATCGATTTGAGTGAGTTTTGTTTATTTATTTATTTTATTTCCTTTTGTTTAATCAATATTTGATTGGTAAAAATCTGATTTATATGTGTGAAGCGTTGAAATTGTTCTTGGGTTTCAACGTAATCAAAATTTGATTTTTACTTTTATGTATAACATGAAAAGATACGACTTTTAGAAAGGTAATGTTATGATTTTTTTTTTAGAAGAGTAAAAATTCGATTTTTATATATTGAATACCATAGTAAAAATTCGATTTTTATATATTGAATAGCATGGTAAAGATTCGATTTTTATATACTGAATAACATAGTAAAGATTCGATTTTTATATATTGAATAGCATAGTAAAAATTCGATTTTTATATATTGAATAGCATAGTAAAAATTCGATTTTTATATATTGAATAGCATAGTAAAAAATTCGATTTTTATATATGTAGTGGTTACGGGCGAAGAAAGTGATAAGAGACGAGAACAGTGAAGATTTCCTGCATTAGAAGTGCCGTGGAGTTAGGATAGCTTTCTGTGAGAACTTCTCACTCTTCAATTTCTTTTTCTAGTTATATATATACTAGGATGCAGACGGTGCTTAGCAGCACCCGACACCCGTCATCCACAGACCATGGATGGCTTGTTTGTTTAATTGTTTGGTTGTGTAGATGGTTAGATTATTTGGTTTGAATTGAATTGTTTGGTGAAATGAAATTGATTTGATTGATGTGTGAATGGCGTGGGCCTTCACTAGACCGGGGATAAGGCTAGGCCTTGTCCCGTTTCTAGTATCGTGCCGTTATGCCGCCGAAATTTTCTAAAAATAAGTTAGAAAAATAAAGATAATGTTTTATTTAATAAATGAACTGAATAGAATACTCATAGGTTGAATAAAATAGTTTGGTCGTTAAAAATATGATTTTTAACGTAAATGTGAATAAATAAATATTCATTTACAAACCGGACGGTTTGTTTATGTACACCTATTTGAAGGACATTGATTGGGACGATAAATTTTACACATCGCCCAACTGCACAAATAAAATCTGTGTTTGATTGTTTGAAACCCCACACGGGTATTGGGATGATATATGACATACACTAATCCCAATAGTTAGTTGTATGTCGATCGATAGATTGACAAACTGTTATAAGCGTTGAATATTTATATTTGATGCTTATACAGTGTAGAATGCACTTTGGATGATGGCTGATTATTCATCGTTGTTATTGAATACATGTGTTGTAGAAAATCCATATAATTAACATTATATGGTAATTGATTGGGCCTCATTCCAGTTTAGAAATAGAATATTTGAAAAGAAATATTTGAAATGGAAATATTTGAAATAGAATATTTGAAATAGAAATATTTGAAATAGAAATATTCGAAATGGAATATTTGAAAATATCAATATATGAAGCCGTGTTGATTAGATTGACGCCATTTTGACGTGAACGATATTTATATCGATTTTATTCATTTTAAAACGAATATTGAAAAGTGATTTCGAAATCGAATATTTTGAAATGAAATTTAATTTGAATTGAATCGAATAGAAAACCAATTTGAATTGAATCGAATAGAAAACCAATTTGAATTGAATCGAATAAAAAACCAATTTGAATTGAATTGAAAACGAATTCGAATTGAATTGAAATGAATTCAAATTGAATTGAAATTTGAATTGAATAGAAATGAATTTTAAAACGAGTTTATAAGGAAGAATTCAATTTTGATTTAAATTGAAATGGAAGTTGAAAATGTTTTTGAAACTAATTCAAAACTATCTATATAATTCGTTTTAAATAGAAATCGACGAAATATATATTATATATATTATATATATTATATAATGGCATGAATAGAATGCGTCGCGCCGCGGCAGTTCGCGAATTTCGACCATTGACTTCGAACGGACATTACGGGAGATCCGTCCGTCGGATTCTCCTAAAACTGGAACCGTTGGGTTCGTATCGAAAAGAGCTTTCTAACGAATTTTAGAAATTAGAAATCTAATGGTTGGATTTGGAATTATATCCAAATCAAATTTGGAAAAGGTCGCTGTAAGTGTAGTTCGATGGCCGTTGATGGAAATCGACTGTACGGGCCTTGATAAAATTATTAAAAATAGTAATAATTTGTGTAAAATCATAAGAAATGATTTAGAAAGAATTGGGATGAAAAACTCCATATTTGAAAAGATTAAAATAGATTTTTATCGAAATGAACTAGTTTTGAACTAGAATTATAATTCTATTTATTTTTAAATAAATAAATTGAATTTGAAATGGTTTTGAAAATAACCAGAATTTCCAATGATTGCATTGGAATGGAATTGAATCGAAATTGTCTTCGGAATATTTCGATGTTGGATTTCGTGATTATACAGATGTTGTTATGGAAATTTGAAAGATATAGATATATATATATATCGTTATTTCCAATATGATATTTGTTGGTCGTAGAATTTGATATTGAATATAAGCTGGGATATTTTCTATTCAGAGCCTTGTATTTAATATCAAATGTAATTTGGGTTTGTCGTGAATGGTGTCTTCATTAACACTGTTCTTGAATCCAGTTGAGAAAAAGATTGAATCTTTTTATTTAGATTTATTGAAGTGTACCAATTAAATAATATTTAATTGAATTGATGTTGATTTTTGGGTTTATCGTGAACAGTGTTTTAAATAACACTTGTTCTTTAACCCGATAATTAACGTGATGTGATTTTGGGTTTATCGTGAACCGTGTTTTAAATGACACTGATTCTTTAACCCCGTTAAAGATTAAAACTAAGTGGAGTTTTAATGAATCTTTAATTAGATTGAAATGATCGAGAATGGAGTATCACCAGTTTCACTCCAGGCGATAGTTAAATCTTTAATTAGATTTGAACGTGAAATGGTAATTGAATTTACCGATAACACCGTGGTGTTAGATATGAAGTAAGACCCGTTTTACTTCATGGGATGACTAGGTTGGGATTGGGAAATTTAAAACAAATGATTACTTCGGTAAGGTTCGTTAATCCCGACTAGTTTGAATTGACATTCAAAAAGAGATTAAAGAATAAATTCAAGGAATTTATCTTGGATAAAATTAATGGGAACCTTTCCCTATGAATGTGAAATTTAGAAACTAACTGTCGGTTAGCCAAGCAGAATGGTTTTCTGGATATTGATCTGATGTTGGTTTCGGCCTTCGGGGTTAATATTTGGGAAATTATTCTCTTGATTAATTTACGGTTAGTGACTGATGAATTGGAATGAGGCGTAGGTTGTGTTTGTGTAACACTTATTTAAAGTATACGCGAGTTATTCGAGAAGACCGGGTTTATCCCATTCTGAATAACTGATACGACGATAAGTCGAAGATGAAGACGATGGTCGAAGACCGGAGGTCTTCACGTCGTTTGGGTGATTACTGATGATCTTGATTGGGCTGTACACCCAAGAAGATGGAAACAGTTGGTGATCATCCAGGCGTACTTGGAGATCAATGGATATGCGGGGTACTAGGTGCCTCCGGTTTCGTTCAGACCCAGAACGGACTTGTAAATGGACTGTGTGTCTGACATTGGATTTCATTTTGTGTGACTGATATCGGTTGCATAGGGTGGTTTGCCTGTGTGGCATGTTAAGATGCAAATGATCGAGGCTTCTGTTGAAAAGCAAAGTCTTGTGGTGATGATCAAAGCACGGCCTTTGTGGCGTAGCTTTGTGTAACGTTTACTTCGCGAGTTTCGCACCCCTGTTGTAAACCAAAAACGGGAGAGGACCTCAGGGAGGACATGCGTTTCCTTCTAGCTAGGGTGGTGTCAGTGACCTACCAGCCCTGACATTTATATACTTTTCACCTGTGTGGTTGTTGCTGTTGCGAGGCGCCTCGGTTTGATCGGACGATCCGGGTCCGATGGAGTCATTCGTTGGCTCATTGACACCCCAAAGGGTGGGGAAACGCAGTGTTCAGGAATTTTAATTCACATCAGTGGACCGGCCCTGACGATCCAAGGGTCACTCGAGCTCTGATCCTGAGACACGGGCTAGAGCGTCTCGAATCGGTTGAGGACTATCTTTTGCCTCGGTTCATAGATGGAAACCCAATTTCCAAATACGTGACTTTGCGATTTTGATTGTATAACCTATATATGGCGACATAGTGGTATGGGGCATTCATGTCGCCTATGATTGATACTTATGATTTGAAGTTGTTTTATACACTATGCACTTATAATAGTATCAAATGATTTGTTTTAAACGTATCAAGCATTCTTGGCTATTATAAGGTAAAAACCCTATCCCCCGGCTTGCGTTGCATTGTGTGATAGGACCTGGGTCTTATAATAGCTTCATTTTTCTTTATTTAGCATTGCAATGTTGTTTTATGCACTGGTATTCTTGGGAGGAAACCCGTTCCGTACTATACGGCGTGGTCCCTTGATTTACCTAACTTTAAAATAAAGATTAATAACTGCTTTAGTTCTCACACCAGTCACATGACTGACCTGGAGTTTATTGTTTTAACCTAAACTCTGGGTGCCCTTATTTTGACACGGGCAGCAAGTAGTTTTGGTTTTGCAGATTTATATTCACAGGATCCTGGTTTACAGCTGGAACGATATCCGGAAAGCTTTGTATCCGTATATCTCCTTCTAGTTGTGTATTGTATTATTTTCCGCTGCGATGTATTTAAATGTAATTTAAATCTCTGATATTTCTGTGTAATATTTATTCATTTGTACTCTGTATATTCTTGTAATCTGATGCATTGTTGTAATATACAAGGAAATGTTCTTCCGTCTGCGTTCTGTTTTGTCTTGTACTCAACGCTATCCGCGCTTTCCTTTACGGGGAAGTTCGGGTCGTGTCAAAAATCCTATGGTTATAAACATGTGTTTGAGACATGTTATGTTTGGTGGATGCAAATGGATGCAAGTGGTTGCTAGTGGTTGCTCGTGGATGCATGTACACACATATTAGGCACTAGATCGGCTCAATCACTTTCATATTTCATATAAATATGTGTGCATATTTAAATTAATGGACGTATAATGGTTGTGTTATCATATGGATGCTGCATTTTGATGAATGGATGTGCACGCATGTAGAAATAATATGTATCATTAGGATTCTTTTGCATACATAATGGATGCATGGCACTATCATGATTTGCATTAATGAGGTCAACTAAATCAGTAGACCGCCTGATTTTGCATTGGATAAGGAACATACGCACGCACTCTTCATATGTTCATACGGCATTAGAAACATTTTAAGGAAAATGGATGCCTGTGTTTGATGGTTGAGTAGTTGGACGATTGGATGGTAGGATATACATTCTCCTTAACTTGGAGATTTTAGGGGCGAAATCCTTTAAGGAGGGGAGAATGTAACACCCCGTAATTTTGAATATTAAAATTAACAAATTTAAGAACGCTTAATTTTTAGCAGAAGAATTAAGGGAAGCGGGTTACGCCATTGCATTCGTCTTGGAATTCTGCTTGGAATAGAGTCCAAGTTTTCGTAAATCGGACTTCGTATGAGGAAGTTATGGCCTTCATAAGTTTCAGGGATTTAAATAAATTAAACAGCTCGAATTCAAATTCAAAATTCAAATGAAAACACAGAAGAGGGCTGGGCGGGATTTTTCCCGCCCTAGGCCAGGTCGACCAGAGGGTCGACCTCCCCTATACAAGTTGACCTAGGGGTCGACCTCCCCAGATTTGGTCAAATCCGAGGCAGATTCGGGATTTTGCACCTCGACATGTTTTCTGGACAGATTCTTTGGCTCCTAACCTATTTAAACACCCCCAAACCCCACTTTCTCTCCACACCAAACCATTGTAACGCTATGCTGCCTCAATCCTAACTAAAATAAGTTAAAGACGTCCTTATGCTGCTGGAATAGTTCATCTTCTTCTTAAAGCTAAGGAATTGCAACTCAGGATTCTAATACAAACAACGAACGAATTATTCTCTTCTCTAATCCGTCTTTGTGTGTATAATTTCTTTCACAAAATAATTAATAAACTAATTATGATGAGTTATAATTTGGATAATGAGAACATGCCTGTTGATTAATATGACGTTACTTAATTTTGTTATCATCTGTGTGTGAACATATGACAGTTTTGTTAACTTATGTTAGTGGATCTATTTCATATGTCCAATCACATATATTTAACTTGATTCATTTTATGACATCAGTTTATATGCAAGTCTGGATGTAAATCATATGCCAGTTTGTATGTGAATCATAAGCAAGTCTGTATGCGAATTAAACACAAGTTTATATGTGAATCAAGTATATATATATATATATATATTCGAGTTTATATGTAAAACATATGATATTAGTTTACATGTTTAAATTCATATGCAAGTTTAGGTGAAAACCATATTCATATATGCAAATTCACAATTTTATGTTTAGATCTATATTTAGATCCATGGCAGTACATAGTTTATGCAAATTTATGTTCTATATGTCCATTGCCTATGCAAGTTATTGACTATGCAAATTTATGTTATAATTCTTATTTGCAAGTTAGATCTATTTTATGTGTTATGCAAGTTGTGATGTTTCTTTTCTTTTTATGAGTTAGACTATTTGCGAGTCTAACACATATTTAAGGAAGGTTGGCCGAATCCCTACAAAAATAAGGAAGTATTTATTTTTTGACTTTTCTCAGATACTCAAATCTCCATAAAAATAGCATAATAGAATATTTTATCACCCTTCAAATACCAATTGTAATCCCCACTTCCCTCTTCATTTTCGCTAATCTTTATTGTTCACTTCTCTTGGCTACTGCTGCTATGGTTTCAAGTTTCACGTTAGATTGCGTACATCATACAAACTTTTCTTTTGGTATGTTATTATATATAAACATATGTAGTGCCTTATTTACAAATATTTTTCTTATTCAAATTAGTACTGCAACACCTACCACCATTACTCAGGTACTTTTCATACCTTGATGATGTACTTTATAATGTCAAGATATGTTTGTCTTACGCCGTGTTTTTTAAAGCTGAAGCTTCATTGTTGTTTGGATTTTTGCCTGGTGTTCTCTTTGTTTTTTCCAGCAAAAATTTTAGGCGCTTCTCTTTCCTTCTACGTCGGACATTTAATTTTCCAGAGTTCAAAATCAGCGATGGACTAGGCCGAAAGTAGCAAATACTTTCATCTACTCACTTAAGGTGTCAAAAAGGATGGCTGGAGCTATAGTATCGTCTTCTACTGGCTCACAGAAAGATTTCTTCATATTTTTTTCTTTAATTGGAATTGGTTCAAATATGTTGATATCTTTGAGGATTAAGAAATACTCCTCTGTATTGGTTGTCATTGAGGACCAAAAGCCATATTTGTCCGAAAGAAGCAATTGAGATTGTAAACATTTGACACTAATTATATGTTGTTCTTGCTGTTTCATGATGGTGAATGTTAAGATTACTCACAAACTCTGAGCATAGATTGAACTTGCATTGATCTAAGATTTATATCATTAATCTTAAACTTTTTATCTTTTTAAAACTTTATTTTTTGTATGCGTTGGCCGTTGAATGATGAGTCAACAACAATCCATGTGCGGAGCGCGTGCCGTCATCACGCGCGGAGCGCGTGCCTTCATCACGCGCGAAGCGCGTGCCGTGACACTCGTATTTTATAGTTGAAATGCATTATGTACACTATGCATATTAGCACATGGTTGCAAAGTGGTTGTACCCAAATTGGTCGTGTAAGATAAGATAAGTAGGTGTCAGAATTTTAGGACGAAATTCCTTTTTTTGAAGGGGAGGGGGGAGAATGTAACAACCCGGAATTTTGACAACAAACTAGTTATTTAATTATATCTCAAAAACAGGAATTTGTACATGTGATGAAATTTGACCATGAAACTTTAATTATTGCATTTGTCTTGTAATTCGGGTCAACTTTTATGTTTGGAGTTTCGCGAGCGGAGTCCGTATGAAAAAGTTATGGACAAAATTCGATAAATGGACGGAAATAAATAAACTGAACAAATACAATATATATATATTATAATATAAACGAACGGATGCTTATTTAACCAGATCTAATGGTTCATGACCAATTCCACTCCTATAAATGAAGGGGTAATGCCTCATTCTTTTTCACATAAATCTGTAGGCAATAGTGAAGCTTTTCCATTTCCCTTTCTCTTCCAATCATTTTATTAATCAAAAATATATTCATATACAATCAATAAAACATAAATCAAATAGATTTGAAAGGGTAATCAGATTCAAACGGAAAATGGTGTGAATTGACGGCTACACTATTCTTCATCAGATTCTCCCCTCTTTTCCTATTTCCATGCAGATATGTAGATCTGAAAGTATCCCTTTTCAGATCAATTGCAGATCTGTAAGAATTTAGTAATTGTAGGCCTAAAAGATTATTCAGATTTGGATGCTTTTAGGTGAGTGAGAAATTTTTATATAAAGTTACAATAAACTATTTATCTCGCTTGAATTATATCTCAAAACATATGCCCAATATCATCAGATATGTTTATAGTATTGTTGAAGTTGAAATGACACCTATCAATGCTTATAAATGTTATCAAAACTTGAAAGTATAAATTTATGGTTATGAAAAAGTTGTGTGCTTACTTAATTGTTCATACATATCGCCTACAATTATGCTTAAAAATATATTGTGGTTGTTGAAAAAAACTATAGATCTGGAAATCAGTCCCATTAAACACTGTTTGGATGTGGTTATATTCTAGATCTCTAGTTTCAGGGTTGAAATAATAAAATATGTGATTTGATTAAAAAGATACAATAGTGAATTATGTAATTTTGATTTAAAAGACATAAACCTGTTTGTATTCAGTGCTGTTGGGGTTTTGGCTTAGTTGTTGTAAATATGTTTCTTTCTCCTTTTTGAACAAAAATTCATTATTTTGAAACCTACGAGAAGTAGGATAAAAGATTTATAAAGGGTAAAGTTGTGTAAACGTATGTATAAATATAAATATACATATTTGTGCGTAGTTTGCATCAACTATTCCAAAATATACATAGACATATATATATATATATATATATATATATATATATATATCTTGTGGTTTGAGAACATGTCTATTCCAACAATCAGGCATAATTTACAATAACTGTAGCTAACATTCTTTTTGTAAGATTTGAAACCTTATGGCAAGATTGAATACAAAAAGGAATGTTTGGTTATTGATTAAACCAAAATTTTAAATTAATGATAATAATAATAAAGGAAGATAACTACGTTAACCGCATAAAAATAAACAAATAAATAAATATACATTATCCATCTGAATCTACGTAAACGACAAAGTATACATTGCATTGAATGTTTGAATGTTGAACGGTATTTAGTTATGGAATCATACATATAAATGTAATCCACATTAAATTAACATATTTGTGGTGACCATTGTAGCAATTAATGTGATTGGTTGCTATAAATAGGGCCACAAATAAATAAATAACTATTGTAACCAACATTGATTTGGGGAAAGTAATACTTATCTAGGGAATATAGTCTAATGGCTACAATTCCTAAGGTTTATTAGAATTAATGTTGTAAACCCCAATTAGGGAACTTTATTTATAATCGCATTAAGACACGAGGTTAAGCTCAACTCGTGGTAGAAGCCTACTTGGAACTGACCGGCGTATCCAGCATCCACAAGTGGTCAGATTTATGCGAGAGCTCTGGCGCACAAATATATATTATATATATATATATATATATATATGTATGTATGTATGACATATAATAAATAAACAAAAATTATCAATGTCTATTTGGGGTACAACAAATAGATTGTTCGGGACTGCTAAGATAAGGATATCCATTGGTAATAAATGTCTTAGGAAAATTATGGCTGTTAGACTCATAAATGACAATAATTGTAACCAATGGTGATAATAGAAACTTAAAGATTAATTGTTGCCTTAGGAAAATATGACCTTTATGGTTATTAAGGGTAATAAACATATAACATAAATAAATGAAATAAAAAGGGGATTAAAGGGTATGGATGGTTGTTTAAATTACTAAGTCCAAATAGGGGAAATAATCAAATAAATATCATAGGATAAGGAGGATATAACTTTCCTTATTATAAAAATTAATATAGAACTTATAAATGAAGTTAGAATTGGACTGGGCAAGTTAATGATGTGAAACATTATTAACCATAGGAACCCGTGACGATAATTAACTATGTGCATATGGTATTTCTGTGAAGAGAAACTAAACGGGAATAACCCGAAATGTGGATCGCTTCATTCCAATAGGGAAAAGCATTAAAGGCTAAATGGGGTACGAACTTAATAATCTTCGTGTATAGTCTGCTTCCTTGGGTATTAACTGGCTTGGGTCGAGGAGTCCACCTGGGGGTAGGTCGTCCAGTCTAAGGGCCTTTAATGGAATGTGCTTAAGGCCTACCCAAACCTAGAAATCTAAAAAGAGCAGATATGACTACTATCCTATGAGAAGTAGTAAGCAGCTAAGGAGATTATCAAATGAGGTCTGCTAGATGGCAAAGAGAAACAGCCTCTCTTACCTTACGCGGGGTATGGGTATGCACGAATGAAGGAAGTCTTAACTAGTAGGAGCCCGTAGCTAGTTCCCTCTAGTTTATGTTAACGTTGAATAAATCATCGAGGAATATTAAGTGACCAACATGTCCGCCTAAGGTCTTAAGTGATCGGGAGAATACACCATATCTATCAATGATAGTGAGGTGTTAAATAACTAAGAATGTACGTGTGAATATATATATATATATATATATATATATATATATAAACTCTGTAATTGGGGGTCTTCTCTCGATTAAATAACCAGCCTTATTCTGATATAAAGGCTTCATAAGTATATGCGTAATCGTTCTATCTCGGTATCATATTTTGGATAAACTTCCATAGGAAGGGTAGCTAG
Source organism: Allium sativum (assembly GCA_030737875.1). NCBI lineage: Eukaryota > Viridiplantae > Streptophyta > Magnoliopsida > Asparagales > Amaryllidaceae > Allium > Allium sativum. Next base: position 338,565,466 of record CM060910.1, read on the forward strand.
AGTCGTACTTAAACATTTACAAGGATGGCTAGAATCACTAACCTTGGTACGCATACATCTTGGGTTGAACCAAACGGGATGCATCTGTGTATTATAATCTGTGTTGTACATTTCCTATTTGCTAGAATCTTATTGTTCTGACCCCCTCCTTATTACAACCTACCAGGTTTTTAGGAAAGGTCGGGTTCTCATAGGTGTTTAGATTTGGATTCCAGTTCTCCATCTCTCTCATGCTCAGTATTGGAAAAGTGATTTACTTTAAAATTGTAGTTACTTGAGTTAATCCTAGTTTATCCTATTTTTTTGTGATTTATCTTTATCGTACTCTGATTATGCTCATACTCATTTATTTAATGGTATCAGATTTACATGCTCCATGCTTGGATGTGTTCAAGTTTCGATTTTGTCAAAATTTGGCCTTAGAAAAGTGTGGGGTGTTACAACCTAGATCGGAAGTAGAGAAGGAAAAAACAAACTAAGTCATCATATATTTGGTAAATTCTAGTAATATCTAGAATGAGCATAAAGTAAGGAAGCATTAGACAGATGAACAATTATAAGGACATAAGAAATAAAGGTATAAAAGCAGTAAACAAAGTTAAACATGAATAAAGATTCGCTTCTCATTCATTTCCAAGATTGCTGCACCAACTTACCAAAGATATCATAATTAGGCTTTACCTTATTTCTACATGTCAATCGGCTCATATAACCACAATGGGATAACTTATGTCAGCTCCGGGTTATCAACCCCCAACTCATCAACTAAAAATATATAGTTGTTAATCACAGGTGTTACAACGACTTATTTTCCCAAATTGGCACGATGCATGCTCATCATCCTGCTGGAACGCTCCCATACTCACCTCATGTGGACCTCTTACTATCCAGTGCAATACAATATGCCCTCGCTTCTACCTAGTGTGAGACCTCCATAGATGATAAAAGGGATACTGTTTGATATGGGTTCCCAACCAAATATGCAATTGATAAGAGTGAATGCCTAGACTTGGTCCCTATTATTTTTCTATTAGGCCATTTAGTTTCCCCAATCAGCCCATGCTGCCAGAACGAACCTTATCTACGAGCCATTTATTTTCCCTAATAGCCCCACGTCAGCGGAACAGACTCCCACTACAATTTTATTATTTTATTAAGCCTCTTATTTTCCCCAACCAACCTCATGCTGCAGGAACGGACCTACGAGCCACTTATTTACCCCAATCAGCCCCGTGTTGCCAGAACAGACTCCATTAATTTAGCTTATTAATCTTGACCTTAATTTAACTTAACACCATTCAAGTTTATTAACAAGCCCAACATAACATCATGTTATATTCCTAGGTCGTATCAAACATTCCTAATCCTATTTATCTTTTTATACAACCCAACCCGGTGTTACTTAGCATTTAAATAAGTTAACTATTCCAGTTTAAATGCTTGTATGTTCTCCAATTACATATTAAGTTTTATCCCTAATTTATAGTCCAATACTGATTATAATGCTTAATAAGATCTAACTGCTCAATAATCCTTCTTTATTTAATTTAGATTATTCTAATTTAACGCAAAAATAACAATAAAGTCCTAGGCTCCCTTTAGACCTAGACTCAGCAGTAAAATAAAAGTGAAATGTTCTAGGCTACTCGCAAGGCCTAGACTCAAAAATAAACAAAACAAATAAAATAAGGCATAAGTATAATTGTAAATAAAGCCGCAATAGAGAAGTGGATAGAAGAAAGAGAATTACTTATAAGCAGTAAATAACTGGAGGTAAATAGGCATATATAGTAAATAAATTACAGTAATTTTACAGAAAAACTAAACCTGTAAATACTGTTAATAACCATAAATATTAAACTTGCAAATACTAGACTATTTAACCATCTAATTTTTCTACAAAAATTACCAGACTAGAAATCACATAAAAACTCACAGATTTGATGAAAAAGAGCTTCCCCCATGGCCTTTCTTATTATAAAAGAACCACCATCTTTAGAAGTATTTATAAAAGTAAATATTTAAAAGTATAGAACTTATTTATCCCCTTAAAAATTTTAATTATTTGGCCTTTCTTAATTTTAAGGATATGCCTAGGGAAGAAGAAGAAGAACAGAGAAATAATGGATGTGCAGAAATGAGAGAGGCTCTGCTAGTCTATTTATAGGATTTAATTGATATTCTCAACCATCCATGTTTAATATTAACTCTGGGCTAGCCATGCCACTGGGCCAATCAAAAAACGCCATATTAGTCTTTGGTTCAAAATTAAACCAATGAAACAAAGCCATATCAACCAAAATAGCATTAGAACGAAATAAACATTCACTGAAGATTTCGTGTGCACCACGTCACCGCCTACAAGCGCTTTGGGTCGACCTCCCTGCCTTGGGTTGACACCGGGTCGACCCAAGTACCCTTTTAATCAAAAAATAGCTTATTCATTCTAACTCCGATTTCAGCAAACCAAGTGTCCATTTTAATCAAAAAATTACAACGGACCCAATGGTGCTAGTCCTGATGTCTAATTCTAAAGTTTATTATAATTAATAATTAATTTATTATCCTTTTCTATTTAATTATTGTTTATTAAAATTTGGGGTGTTACGTCCTCACCTCCTTAAAGAATTTCGTCCCTGAAATCTCCAAGACTAGAAGAATGATAAATATTATCAACTATTATCTACACCCATCTACTCAACCATCAACCACTAGCATCCACTGCCCTTAGATTTACTAGTTCTTTTTATGAACATACGCAAAGTGTGTTGTGTATATGTATCTAAACTAATACAAAAATCAGGCGGTCCATTGATTCAGTCGACCTCCTTAATGCAGTTTATGTCTGTGTCATGTATCCAATATGTATGCAATGGAATCATAATAATACATATAATTCAATATGCGTGCACAATCATTCACCAAAATGCAACATCCAAGTGATGATTCAACCATTTCTATCCATATTTAAAATAAAACAATGCACACATATCCAAGTCCTAGTTTACCAATATCTAACTAGTGTCTAGTGTGTGTATATGTATCCATTGCATCCACGTGCAAACATTGTGTCCACTTGAATCCATTCAATCATAACTTGCTCTGCTAACATGTTTTAAACCATTTCCTACCATCCAGAGGCTTTCACCTAAGACTTCTAATTCAAATAATAGAAAAAATAGATTTAAATTCAAAGCTTATGAAAGGATTAAAAGCATACTATTGAAGAGAAATGGAAAAGAAGCTTGTTAGCCTACTTTGTGACCAGGCTACCCAAAGTCGAAGGCTTGATCACTCACGATCGAACGTCGTACAGAACATGAGATTGTCATTCACGAACAAAGATGTGGGGATGAATCAGTGGATAAGCTCCAAGTCAAAGGAATGATTCACATCATTGAAATTCTCAAATATAAGGTGCGGCTCGTGGTGACCAGTTCGTGATGCCCAACTCATGGTCATCGTATCATGGTTGCTGGCTCATAATATAGAACTTAAGACAAGTGGCTCGTGGTCCCCGTTTGTGATGGCCTGCTTGCACTTGCTCGTTGTAACACCCCGTATTTTCTGTGAACATTAAAGTAACGAATTAAAGAATACTTCATTTTAAAAGTGGGAATTAGGGGAAATGGGTTACGCCATTGCGTTCGTCTCGGAATTCTGCTTGAGCTAGAGTCCGAGTTTGCGTGAATCGGACTCTGTATGAAGAAGTTATGGAGTTTAGAAGATTTCAAGTTTAAACAGAAAACAAATATAAATAATAATTAAATTAAAAAAAAAAATCAGTTCAAATTCAAAATTCCGAGACAAGCGGTTGGGCAGGAAAATTCCTGCCCATAGGGTTCGACTCCCCCTAGGGGGGATCGACATAGGAGTCGAGCCCCCAAGAGGGGTGTCGACTGGGGTGTCGACCCCCCTGTAGGGGGTCGACCCCCTCGCACAGATCTGGACAGTTTTGTCCAGTGACATTTTCTGAGTCACTAGGGCTTATGCGGCAACTTCCGGTTAGCTCTGTTTGGTCTGGATGGCTCTGATTACTCCCAGGTTGATCTAATGGCGCTCCTTAATCTAAACTTCTATATAAACAATCCCAACCCTCAACCCTAAAACCACATAAAATTACTCTCTGAAGCCGTCATGCTGTCCATGGCCAAATTAGCGTAGCCTCCATTTTTCTCTAATACAAGTCAAGTTAGGAAGTCACTAATCAAATCAAAACTAGAGAATCAGTAGTCTACATCTAAGGATAGCTTTTCAGTTTCAGAAATCAGATCCCAGAAAACAAGATTTGTTCTTTTGTTTGTATTCTTTAGATTTGAACAAATAAAAATCATGACTTGTAATGAAGAGAAACTAGAACTGTGCCTAGTTGTAAGATAATCGTATTCTGATTCATGTTGAAATTCTGAAATTACCTATGCCTACGTGACTATTGTGATTGATACAACCTATTATGTTGTATATTAGTTTGGTGATGAACCTATCATGTAGTATATTAAATTGGTTATGGACTTATCATGTTGTATGTTAAATTGGTAATGAACCTATTATGTTGAATAATAATTTGGCAATGAACCTACCATGTTGTATATAAGTTTGGTGATTCCTTATGTTATGTTATATGCAAGATCATAAACTAAGTCATGTTCATATATGCTTATATGTCTAGATCTACATGCTTAGATGTTTAGATCTATGTTAATTTGATCCAACTCAAATGCAAGTTCACATTTACATGCTTAATTAAATTTGTGTAGTACTATGCCAAATTTATATCACACATGCTTAGTTGATCTTTACTGTTTTATGCCATTGGAATGTTACATGTCCCTTTTGCTTTTCCCCTTTTTTTATGAGTTAGGCTAATTTGCGAGCTTAACGCTCTATGTAATTTATGCGAACGAATAACGGGGGATACGTTGGGAAAAATATTAAATTATATGTTATTGGCATAGGTTGGCTCATAATCATGTAAATGATTAATGGAATGAAATGGTATAATTTGTATACCTAAGAATTATGGACAAAATTTAGAAGGGTAAATGGGAGATGACTTGAGTTGACAACATTGGTTGATAATTTACATATAAACATAAATAGTAAATATGTAAATTAATTAAAAGATGATTGTGCCTAACCCGAGGTTAGATTAAGTTACGGTGTAAGAATGCCCGGAACCGCCCAGCACATCCAGCAACCGTAACAATATAGATCTAATGTGAGAGGTTAGCGCATTAAGCCTGAAAAACCCGAGGTTAGATTGAGTTGCGATGTAAGACTGCCCGGAACCACCCGGCACATCCAGTGAATATCTAATGTGAGTGGTTGGTGCTTTAATGAATGATTTAAAGCTAAGATAGGCTAAGAATGGTAGGGTTAAGTTATTTAAGGCAACAATTAACCAATACAACATGTTAACTAAACTAATGTGTGGGGTTAGGTTAATTTGAGAACACTTAACTATTTTAACATGTTGATTAGGAAACCCCAGTAATGGGGACCCATTTCAGCATTTACCCACATAGATATATCATGGTACTCTGAACTAGGCAGGGTGGGGCACGATTACTGGGCTGATTATAAGCGGTCAAAATAACGGCGGGTGGTGCAGCAGTGTAGGTTCCGACGGAGTATGGGCGTGCACGTACTCCGGCATGGACAAATCATGCACTGGGCATCAGTAGTATACAATGTGCATCTTGAATTTGTGTCGGGTTGCCACCATAGGAATTGATACACCCCATTGTTGGACCAGCATAGGTATCTACAATTGAGCGGGGCCGAATGACACAAGTCATAAATGCATGCGAGTAGAAGCCGATCGATAAAGGGATCATTTTGTCATGAACACGTAGTGCTAGTTGAAACACTTGTTAGTAGGTGCAGAGAAATAGAAATGAGTGTGATAGTTTATCCAGTTTATATTGCCTTATTTATTGTTATCTTATTTCTAGGGTATTGTCCTAGGTTCTGCTTATTCATGTCATGATCCTTTTACCTATTTACATGCTAAATAATCACTGGACTTACTAGACTTATGTCTGACCCGTTTTCATTCGCCATCTTTTCTTCCGTTTCTCTCTCCTCCCCCCCCCCCCATGTCCGAAGGGAGGGAATACTTCAACTTAGTCCAGACCTTTTCCAGCTTGAAGAAAGTAGACGTATTGCTTGGACTCTCTTTTCTTGGGCTATGGCTGTGGTTACACTCTTAATTGGGGATTTATGCTACTTTGTTATTGTTTATGCTTCTTTATGTTTTAGTCAAGATAGAGGCTTTACTGTAATGATTTTGGAAGTTGATTTTTAAGATAGTTGTTGTAATGTTTTGACTGGACCACGTGTTTATGAAATAAAATTTAGTCATTCCGTTGTTCATATGTATGTCTTGTAAATTACTTGTACCTTTTACCTATACTACTCCACAAAGTTAATGCATTCCCTTTGTGAGTGACCTTAACGGAGGTGGAGTGTTTACACTTGGTATCAGAGCAATGGTTTACCAGATCAGATAAAAGTTTTTGAAAAATATTTTTCAAAAAGAAGTTTAAAGAAGCATTTTTGAGAAAAATGTTGTTTTTATTTTAATGGCATAATCCCCAAAGCCATATGCACTATCTTTTTATCCTTTGTTTTGAACCTTTTCTTTTCGTTTCAGCATGTCTGGGGATCTTAATCTTCCGGAGGGCGTGCCGGTACCTGGTTGGTTCAGAAGGTACCTGGAGGCTAGGGCAAATGACGCAGGCCCAGCAGTGGTTCCTCCTCCCCCAGTTACAGTTGTTCCTCCTCCTCCTCGTGCAAATGCTTTCTCGAAGATATATAGAGACTTTCGAGCCATGGGTGGAAAGAACTTTAATGGGACTGAATCATTTGTGGAAGCAAGAAACTGGCTCAAGGTAACAGGAGATTTGTTTGTTATCTTCAAAGTGGACGATAAGCAGAAGATACAATTGGCTGTCTGGTTACTTAAGGACGAAGCCGCTTATTGGTGGGAAGTTACTAATGCTGAGAGACCATTTGAAACTTGGGAGGATTTCAGAATGAGGTTTGAAATGAATTTCCTCTCGCAAGCTGAACGAAGCCTACAGATGGAAAAGTTCTTAGCTCTCAAACAGGGAAGCCTATCGGTCAAGGAATACGTCAACCAATTCAACCAGCTAGCTAGATTCAGATTGGAGTTAGTGAACACTCCACATAAGAAAGCTCTTTGTTTCATTAAAGGGTTGAACGAGCCACTGCACAGCCTAGCTATGTTCCATATACCTATGGGTGCGACTTATGAGAGACTAGTGGACATGAGACTATTATAGGAGGAAGACAAGGACGGTAAGAAAGAGACAAAGGTGGAAGTACCTCAAGACAAGAGAGTGGAGGGATCATAGAACAAGAAGACGGATTCCAAGAAAGGCGGGAAGAATAACAAACCCCATGACAAGAGGAAGTGTAATTTTTGTGGCATACCTAGACATCTGATTAAGGACTGCAAAAAGAAGAAGAGGAAGATGGGTGGTTGTTTTCAGTGCGGCGAGACAGGACACATGGCTAAGGAATGCCCATGAAAGCAAGGGCAGGGGCATAGGACTGGATCTACTTCTAGAGGTCAGGTTCACACACTCATAGCACCTCCGCAAGAACGAGGTAGAAATATTTCTGTTGAGAGTTTAGTTTATCTTTTTGATCATCCTATTCGTACTCTCTTTGATTCTGGCGCATCACACTCTTTTATATCTACTGCTTTAGTTGAATCTCTGCACCTAGACACCAGTATAGTAGAGGATCCCTTGGTTGTTTCAATTCCAATTGGGGGTTCGGCTTATTTATCAATGATTTGTTTGGATTTGGAAATTTCTATACTAAGCGTTGGGTTTAGATGTAATGCCTATGTTTTGGGCTTCACGGGCTATGGGTTGATTCTAGGCATGGATTGGCTATCCAGCAATGGTGTCGTCCTCGACTGTGAAAAGAGAGTGGTTAGACTTATGACTCGCCTCGGTAACACTCTCGAAATCTCTTGTAATCCCATGAACTCTGTTATGCTTAGCTACCTAGAATCTCTTGATGCATCTGTTGAAAACCTGAAATCTGTTAGAATAGTCTGTGAATACTCGGATGTCTTTGAAGAGGTAAAGGGTTTACCTCCGAAGCGAGAGATAGACTTCCGCATATACCTTGTTGATAATGTAAAACCCGTTGCTCTACCCGTTAGACATACGGCTCCAAGGGAAAGGAAAGAGCTCAGCAAGCAAGTTAAAGAGTTTCTTGAAAAAGGGTTTATAAGGCGGAGTATTTCTGAATGGGGTGCTCCAGTGGTGTTTGCAACCAAAGCGGATGGTTCACTTCGCCTATGCGTTGACTATAGGTAGCAAAACAAGCTGACCAAGAAGAATAGGCACCCACTTCCAAGATAGGCGACTTGTTCGATCAACTTGTAGGCGCATCGGTTTTCTCCCAACTAGATCTGGCTACCGGGTTTCATCAACTAAGAGTGACTGCGGACAGCATTGATAAGACCGCATTTAGGACCCCGGATGGTTTCTTCGAATGGCTTCTCATGCCTTTCGGCTTAACAAACGCACCTACTTATTTCATTGACTTGATGAGTCGGGTGTTCAGGGAGTTCCTTAATAAATTTGTGGTGGTCTTCATGGACGACATTTTGATCTTCTCAAAAAGTGAGGAAGAGCATGCTTTGCATTTAAGGGAAGTCATGGATACTCTTCATGCACACCAGATGAAAAAAAATTCTCCAAATGCCATTTTTGGAGAGACGAAGTAAGGTTTCTTGGACATGTGGTGTCCAAAGAGGGGATAGCTGTGGATCCCGCGAAAGTAGTTGCGGTGCAAGATTGGAAGGTCCCCCAGAACACAACCGAAGTACGAAGTTTTCTCAGACTAGCGGGCTTTTACCGAAAGTTCATTAAAGACTTTGCAAAGATCTCAGCCCCACTTACTAGATTGACGAGGAAGAACCTAACTTTTGCTTGGGATTTGGATTGCGATGTTGCTTTCCAACGACATAAAAGGGCTCTGACAACAGCCCCAGTTCTGACATTGCCTAATGGGAGTAAGATATTTACAGTATACACAGACGCATGCAGGACAGGATGCAAGAGGGCAAAGTAGTTTTTTATGGAGGAAGGCAGTTGAAGATACATGAGAAAAACTACCTAACTCATGATTTAGAACTAACTGCCATTGTTTTCGCTCTTAAGTCATGGCGTCATTACCTACTAGGAGAAAGGTTTGAATTGTTTACTGACCATAAATCGTTAAAGTACCTTTTCTCATAGAAGGACCCTAACTTAAGACAACAAAGGTGGATGGAATTTCTAGCCTCGTACGATTTTGAGATTGCTTATACCCCTGGCAAGGGCAATGTGGTGGCAGACGCTTTGAGTAGGAAAAAGCTGACCTAAAGTCCTCTCTTTGTAGAAAGGCAAAGCTTGGAGTACATAGCAAACTTTGACTTTAGACCCTCCTTCGAATTTGTACCTGGTTTGTTAGCAACACTAGAGGTGCGGCCTACGCTTTTGGACTCAATAAGAATCGCACAATGTGAAGACCCTCAGCTAGTTGATGTGATGAATAAGCTAATGAGAGGTGAGACTTCTAGTCACCTCAATAGATACTCCATCGATGACAAGGGTTGTTTGAGACGGGATGGAAGACTATGCGTCCCACAAGCAAGGGATTTGGTGAAAAATGTTCTCGAAGAAGCACACCATTCTAAATTGACCATACATCCAGGTGGGGGCAAGATGTATAAAGACATAAAAAGGGTTTTCTTTTGGAACGGCATGAGGAAGGATGTAGCTGAGTTTGTCTCTAAATGCTTGATATGCCAGCAAGTCAAAGAAGAGCAGAAGAAGCCTGGTGGTCTGCTTCATCCTCTAGAAGTCCCACAGTGGAAATGGGATAGCATTTCGATGGACTTTATTGATGGGTTGCCTAGGTCAAGAAGGGGCAATACCAGTATTTTGGTGATACTAGACATGCTCACTAAAAGCGCTCACTTTATACCTGTTAAGAGTAGGAGGACTGCCTCATCGTTAACATCATTTATCTTAAAGAGGTGGTTCGACTGCATGGAATACTCTCTAACATAGTAAGTGACCAAGATCTATCTTTACGAGCGAGTTTTGGAAGATTTTGCAGGAAGTTGTAGGCACACAGCTATTCTTAAGTACAGCCTATCACCCTCAACCGATGGAAAGGGTGAACAGAGTATTAGAAGACCTCTTGAGATAGTGCATTCTTGATTTTGGAGGGATATGGGAGGATCATCTTCCTTTGGTGGAGTTCACCTACAACAATAGCTACCAAGCCACCATAGGCATGGCACCCTTTGAGGCTTTATATGGAAGACCATGCCGATCACCAACTTGTTGGTGGGAGTCTACAGACAAGCTCGTACTTGGGCCTGACATGATCAGAGAAACTTCAGAGAAGGTGGACTTGATACAAAGACGAATGAGGATTGCACAAGATAGGCAGAAGTCCTATGCTGATAAAAGAAGGACCGACCTTGAGTTTGAGTTGGAGACAGGGTTTTCCTTAAAGTATCTCCTTTGAGGAATGTCGTTCGCTTTGGGACTACAGGAAAATTGGCACCAAGATTTGTAGGGCCATTTCCTATCATTGAAAGGATTGGGAAGATGGCTTATAAAGTAGAGCTACTCGAAAGATTGGCTGGAGTTCATAATGTTTTTCATGTCTCTCACCTACGAAAGTGCTTACATGAGTGTCGGCAGAAGTTGTGGAGCCAAGCATACTAGAGGAAATAGAAGTGGAGCGAGAGGCGACAGTGAGGAGAGTTCCAACTCGTATCTTAGGGAAAGAAGTCAAAAAGCTATGCAACCATGAAGTCTAGCTTGTTAAAGTTTAATGGAGTGACGCTGAGGAAGACGCGACTTGGGAGACTGAGGACAAGATATGCACATCCTACCCTTTTCTTTTTGAGGGTACATCCTTGATCTCTTTTTCCATAAGTTTATGCATGCTTATATCTATCTTTTAAGTATATCTCCTCGGTCCTATTCTTGACCTTTAGGTAGAAACCAATGGAAGTGAACATGTATTTGAAACATGTTATGATTGATGGTTGCTAGTGGTTGCTCGTGGATGCGTATACACACACATTAGGTACTAGATCGGCTCAGTCACTTTTATATTGCATATGCATGTATGTATTTGTATATGGATTGAAAGTTGATGTGTTATCATATGGACGTTCCATTTGTATGAATGATTGTGCACTCATGTAGAAAGAATGGTTAGGAATAATTGCATACATAATGGACTCATGACACTATCATGATTTGCATTAAGGAGGTCAACTGAATCAGTAGACCGCCTGATTTTGCATTAGATAAGGACATATTTACACATTATGCATATGTTCATGAAAAGCAATAGATACCTTTTTAAGGACAATGGATGCCTGTGATTGAATGGTTGAGTAGATGGATGATGGATGGTAGGATTCGCATTCTTCTTGACTTGAAGATTTCGGGGATAAAATCCTTTAAGGAGGGGAGAATGTAACACCCCATATTTTATATGAACATTAAAATAACGAATTAAAGAATACTAAATTTTAAAAGTGGGAATTAGGGGAAACGGGTTATGCCATTGCGTTCATCTCAGAATTCGGCTTGAGATAGAGTCTGAGTTTGCGTGAATCGGACTCCGTATGAAGAAGTTATGGAGTTCAGAAGATTTCAAGTTTAAACGGAAATTAAATATAAATAATAAATAAATTTAAAAAAAACATTTCAAATTCAAAATTCAGAGACAAGCGGCTGGGCGGGAAAATTCCAGCCCATAGGGGTCGACTCCCCCCAAGGGGGTTCGACATAGGTGTCGACTCCACCCAGGGGGGGCCGACATAGGTGTCGACCCCCCAAGAGGGGTGTCGATTGGGTGTCGACTGGGGTGTCGACCCCCCTTGTATGGGTCGACCCCCTCGCCCAAATCTGGACTGTTTTGTCCAGTGACGTTTTTTGAGTCACTATGGCTTATGTGGGGACTTCCGGTTGGCTTTTTTTTGGTTTGGATGGCTCTGATTACTCCTAGGTTGATCTAACGACTCTCATTAATCTAAACTTCTATATAAACAACCCTAACCCTCAACCCTAAAACCACATAAAATTGTTCTCTGAAGCCGTCATGCTGTCCATGGTCAAATTAGCGTAGCCTCCATTTTTCTCTAAACTACAAGTCAAGTTAGGAAGTCCCAAATCAAATCAAAACTAGAGAATCAGTAGTCTACATCAAAGGATAGCTTTTCAGTTTTAGAAATCAGATCCCAGAAAACAAGATTTGTTCTTTTGTTTGTAAGTTCAGTTATTCTTTAGATTTGAACAAATAAAAGTCATGACTTGTAATGAAGAGAAACTAGAACTGTGCCTAGTTGTAAGATAATCATATTCTAATTCATGTTGAAATTTTGAAATTACCTATGCCTACGTGACTATTGTGATTGGTACAACCTATTATGTTGTACATTAGTTTGGTGTTGAACCGATCATGTTGTATATAAATTTGGTGATGAACCTATCATGTTGTATATTAAATTGGTGATGGACTTATCATGTTGTATGTTAAATTGGTGATGGACTTATCATGTTGTATGTTAAATTGGTGATGAACCAATTATGTTGTATAATAATTTGGCAATGAACCTACCATGTTGTATATAAGTTTAGTGATTCCTTATGTTATGTTTTATGCAAGATCATAAACTAAGTCATGTTCGTATATGCTTATATGTCTACATCTACATGCTTAGATGTTTAGATCTATGTTAATTTGATCCAACTCAAATGCAAGTTCACATTTACATGCTTAATTAAATTTGTGTAGTGCTATGCCAAATTTATATCACACATGCTTAGTTGATCTATACTGCTTTATGTCGTTGGAATGTTACATGTCCCTTTTGCTTTTCCCCTTTTTATTATGAGTCAGGCTAATTTGTGAGCCTAACGCTCTATGTAATTTATGCAAACGAATAACAGGGGATACGTTGGGAAAAATATTAAATTATATGTTATTAGCATAGGTTGGCTCATAATCATGTAAATGATTAATGGCATGAAATGGTATAATTTGTATACCTAAGAATTATGGACAAAATTTAGAAGGGTAAATGGGACATGACTTGAGTTGACAACATTGGTGGATAATTTACATATAAACATAAATAGTAAATATGTAAATTAATTAAAACATGATTGTGCCTAACCCGAGGTTATATTGAGTTATGGTGTAAGACTGCCTGGAACCGCCCGACACATCCAACAACCAAAACAATATAGATCTAATGTGAGAGGTTAGCGCATTAAGCCCGAAAAACCCGAGGTTAGATTGAGTTGCGGTGTAAGACTGCCCGGAACCGCCCGGCACATCCAGCGACCGCAACAATACATATCTAATGTGAGTGGTTGGTGCTTTAATGAATGAATTAAAGCTAAGACAGGCTAAGAATGGTAGTGTTAAGTTAATTAAGGCAACACTTATACAACATGTTAACTAAGCTAATGGGTGGGGTTAGGTTAATTTGAGAACACTTAACCATTTTAACATGTTGATTAGGCAACCCTAGTAACAGGGACCCATTTCAGCAGTAACCCACATAGATGTATCATGGTACTCTGAACTAGGCAGGGTGGGGCACGATTACTGGGCTGATTATAAGTGGTCAAAATGACGGCAGGTGGTGCAGCAATGTTGGTTTCGATGGAGTATGGGCGTGCACGTACTCCGGCATGGACAAATCAGGTACTAGGCATCAGTAGTATACACTGTGAATCTTGAATTTGTGTTGGGTTGCCACCATAGGAATTAATACACCCCATGGTGGGACCAGCAGAGGTATCTACAATCGAGCGGGGCTGAATGACACAAGTCATAAATGCATGCAAGTAGAAGTCGATCGATAAAAGGGATCATTTTGTCATGAACACATGGTGCTAGTTGAAACACTTGTTAGTAGGTGCAGAGAAATAGAAATGAGTGCGATAGTATATCCAATTTATCTTGCCTTATTTATTGTTATCTTATTTCTATGGTATTGTCCTGGGTTCAGCTTATTCATGTCATGATCCTTTTACCTGTTTACATGCTAAATAATCACTGGACTTACCAGACTTATGTCTGACCCGTTTTCTTTCGCCTTCTTTTCTTCTGTTCCCCCCTCCCCCCAGGTCCGTAGGGAGGGAATACTTCAACTTAGTCCAGGCCTTTTCCAGCTTGAAGAAAGTAGACGTATTTCTTGGACTCTCTTTTCTTGGGCTATGGCTGTGGTTACACTCTTAATTGGGGATTTATGCTGCTTTATTATTGTTTATGCTTCTTTATGTTTTAGTCAAGACAGAGGCTTTACTGTAATGATTTTGGAAGTTGGATTTTAAGACGGTTGTTGTAATGTTTTGACTGGACCACGTGTTTATGAAATAGAATTTAGTCTTTTCGTTGTTCATATGTTTGTCTTGTAAATTACTTGTACCTATTACCTATAATACTCCACCAAAGTTAATGCATTCCCTTTGTGAGTGACCTTAACGGAGGTGGGGTGTTTACACTTGTCGTCCACGGTTCGTGGTAGCCTTCTCGCACTCATTCGTGGTCTTCGGCTTATGGTCTCAGGAGAACGACCCGACCCCCTGGAGCTGCAACTACCCTTCAACGAGATCCTACTTTCTAGGCATGAACTGCTCCTACGTTCATGTGACGAACAACATGTGTCAATCCACAATCAGAAGACCATCTCCACTTCTCCCACTACTCAACTGAAGCCCGTCGGATGCGCGCCATGTGGCACCCAATCTATGGCTCTCTAAAGCCTATATATACGTGAAGACATGGCCATTTTGAGGGACTTTTCGCATCTCAACATCCATGGCTGCCATGGCTGACACTTCAATAAAATTCAATGGATTCAGAGAGAATTATTCGTTGAATTCGTGAGATTGAGAGACAATATTCCTTGTAATTGTAATCTATGAATGAAATGAGAAAATATGAAGTGGACATAGGCTCGTTAATGCCGAACCACTATAAAAATATTGTTGGCTTGCTTCTTCTCGTATTTTTCAGTTATTTCTTCATATGGTACGTTCTAAATATGACATTTTTGGTGTTAGGACAATTTTTTGGTCGAACATTTTGGTGCTTCCACTGAGAATGGACTAATTCTCAACCATAGATCTACTCATCTACTGATGGATACCGTAGTTCATTGAGGGGAGATCCGTATCTAACTTGAACGATTCACCGAATACTCACACGTATAGGCCTTTACTACACAAATCTACACGATCTTTATCGAGTTTGAAGTTTCTAGAATTGAAGTCCAGAAAAGCTTCCAGTCATGGTAGAGTCCTAGCTTTTGCTACACTTGTTAGGGTTGAATTATCTTAACTCGAGTGGATGACAATTCAATCTAACGCATCACTGTTCTATTCGCGGGTCGAATGCAGAAGAAGAGAATGGGTCGGATCGCCTTTACCTCAGATCGGGTACACTCACGCAAAATAGAGTTAAGGTCAACGTCTAGAGTTTGGATCATGTTTAGAAGATGCCTTCAGATCATGTTTCGAAGGAACCTTCGGATCGGGTGTAGCGTATGAATTTTACGTGCTGAATAGAGTGGGTGAGCGGACTACCGGTTCAGATCGAGTTTACGCAACCCAGAGTGATACACGATCCACGACCCAAAGAATTATATGAATCGTGATCTGAAAGGCAACAGTGACTAGAAGACAAGTTAGATTCAAAAGTGGCTCGTAGGAATAGCAGCGAGCCGCGACCAACGAACCGACTTGATGACACTTCCTAACCGCAAACCGCGACCCGAATGTGCACTTTCGAACTGTGATCTACGAATTGAACCTACTTCCTCGATCCAACCCCAATCAAAGGCAAATCTCGACCTAATCCGTGGTAGTCATTTTTGGAGGAAAATTGTATTTTTTCTGACATCGTTTCATAGAAGAACCGATCTTCCAAAATCGAAAGAATCGGACTGTAGGACCTCGGTTCCCCATCGGCGCTGCACCCGAGCCCGCTGACGGCTCGCCTTTGGCTCGGAGTACGTTTTGTCTTACAATTATCACCAACACTTATTAATCAAGATTTAGTAGATAGTCTGAGGATATCGACAGCAAATTGGCAACAACTGGAATTCTTCCTAAAGCCATAACACCTGCTGATGTTATTCAATGTGAGGATCTATTGAAAAGATTTGGCATGCTGGCTATGGCAATATATGAGATAATGATTGCCTCATAGCAACCTCCTCTTCTAGAGCTCCGATGCTGTATAGATTTCACTAATACAATTGATGATTTCTCTCGAACGAGTAGTGATCACTTGATTTATGCAACTTAGAACTGTCTAATCAGCGGAGTCCCGAATGACGGTTATATGAAGTAGTCCGGGAGCTTCTATGAAGGTAGTTCATATGATCCTAGCGATCATGATTCTCAATGATGGGATATCAGATAGTAACTAAGGATCCTATAACTATGAAGCTACACCTCACTTGAATGACATAGTGAAAGACATATGTCCTGTGGTTTGCTTCCTGAATAGCTTAGCTAACCTTTGCAATGCCTATTTTCTTTCTACCGTATCAAGGGAGATTGATTGACATCGAATAAGGGTTAGATCAACATATTTTTAGTGCCCAGAGTTAGGTATCAGTTGAACCACCATAGGCCATGATTGGACCTATGGATCCTTGCTCGGATGATAGCAACGTTGACTGCTCACCAGCCACCATACGACCTCGGTTAAGAGATGAGAGCTCGAGATCAACACAAATATGAATCAACCATTAGCTCTCCACTTCATACAACAAGTTGTGACAAAATGTGTGAACATTTGAAGCCTTGCAAGCCATACTCTTGCATTTAAGTTTATCTGATCAAGGTCTCAACCGACCAGCTCTAGCGGAATTCAGAGCTTACATAGCACCCTAGCATTTATTGCTAGAAGTCCCAACCAAAGCTGGAATGGGAATAGTCAATGGTGACTAAGTTACTAGGGGAGCTTGCTATTTGGCCGAATGGAATATGCTACGCAACAGAGATGGCATGGAACCCATAAATGCTTGCCGTCCCGATGAGATGGAGTGTGAAGGAGGCATGGGCTTAGCAAACAAATGAAACATTGCAAAAAGAGTTACCCGACGATCTTCCTCGAAGACATATATCCCAGAGAGGATGAAGATTCAGGATGTAGGAGGGCAACATCTAACGAAGCAACTGCCCAAAGATTGAAAAGCTCGCTTATAACTTATTAATTGCTTCGAGAAAACTCCACCACTATTTCCTAGATCACCTAATTGTAATACATACTGATTAGCCACTACGACAGATCCTGCAGTGACTTGAAGCATCTGAAAGATTGTTCAAATGAAACATCGATCTAAGCTAGTTTGATTTAAATTCCCTTCTAAAGAAGTCCATACGGGGGAAAACATTAGCTGACTTCATCGCTAAATTCACCATTCCCGAAGAGGATGAGTTAGACGAAGAAGATGTCCCCTCGGAATGAAAAATGAAATCAAGCACATGGGAAGCTATATAAGACGGTGCAGGAAATGATCGACGGTCCAATGCCGGAGTTTTTGCAGATAACCCCTGAAGGACGGTCAATTTAATGTGCCTTATGATTAGAATTTTCCACTACTAACAATTATTCCGAATATGAGGCCTTGATTGCCGGGTTAAAACTCATTAAGGAGTTGGGAGTAATGGCATCGAACATATTTTATGGCTCACAAATAGTTGTTTGCCAGATCTGAAGGGAATTCCAGATGAAGGGACCACGACTTGTAGCCTACCTAGTATGGGTAGAAGAGCTGTTGGATGGATGTAAACATTACAACATGTATCGTATTCCACATACAGGAAACCAAAAGGTGGATAATCTGGCTAATCTATAAAGTTCCGGCAATCCAGAAGATATGGAGATGATCCCAATCAAGACACTACAAATTCCGACCATTAATCAGATGGAAGTTGATTCGGTGTTGAAGATCGAACCCGGAAGAGATTCATGGACAACCTCTGAAAGAACTTCCTGCAGTACGGAATGCTTCTGGAAAGGAGAAGTGAAAGGTGTGCCATCATCCATTATGCCTTAAGATATGACATGCAAAGTGACATTGCTGATTTCCCATGGAAGGTTATCTCGAGATAGACATCAATGAGTCTCATTGTTGATTCACCGCCCTGAATGATTCGGCAAAATCACTATCCAGCTTCCCGCTAGACGAGAGATGTACATGAAAGAAAACTTCAGATGAACGACCTTTTGGAGTTAGAAAACGAATATTCACACTTACACTCCCTTCATCGATTATATATCAAGTAACTCAAACCCCAGATAATGGGGGCATTTGGAGATTCAGGCATGGATAGCTCGTGACTAGTGGAGATTCGATTCACAATTGCGTATGACCAACTACCTCAATCTTGCCTGAAGATTGGCAAGTTAAAGGTTTGGAACACTTAAGCCTGGATGTTGATTGATTGCCTGCGCATCATCCTTTGTCCCCGACATAGGACCGAAGGAATATCGAAGGATGGATGAGATATGACTATCTCTCCAGCAGCCATATCCTATTTCCTAGCATGGAAAGTGTAAAAGTTTCTATAAGCATGGATCCATTGTTCTCCTACCAGTTACCATCCTAGCACCAATGTGGTGATGTGCTACCATTAGCGGTACAGACATGACTACATGACACTCAATTCTTGCCCTTGACATGGGGGCAAGAAGGCGATTCAAATGAGATGCGACCTTGTCACTCCCAGACCCCGATCAAGGTCTGTTTATTCTTGGGACTGCCCCCTCCTGCAATAATTTGATAAGACATTCATCATCAGCTAAAGACTTTGGCAGCCCTTCCCTGGCAGAGACAAGACAAGGCAAAATAGACCTACAAAGAGCATGCAATGCCATTTTGCACAGAATGATATTCAGTCCTTTAACATGATTATTCTTTAACCATGACTCTTATATTTGCATGCTTCAAGAGTTATTGATGTAATTAACTCAGATGAATTAATATGTGGATGGTGTAGGTACCCAGGACAATTAGACTTGTAACACCCATATATAGAGTTGTGGAGCAAAACCATAACGAGCTCGGCTGAACGGCTCATCTACAAAGCCATGCCCTCTGTTTAGGGAAAGTTGCATAGCTCAAGGTGGATCCGAGATGACCATCCAATCCTTGGCTCACACATGGAAGACCTCAAAACAATTATGTGTTAATCTTTGCATTGCAAAGTCGGAGTTCGAATCTAGATGGACGCGGTTCGACTGTCAACATGGCTCGATCCTATGCTTACCACCACCAGATTACATGAATCCAAATAAAGGAGGTACCCAAAGTTTGGTGCCAATCACTCCTCCCATAGATTGTTCAGAGCAACGCAAAGCCTTGGTAAACGTTTTCCAGCCATTTGTCTGACTGATTCTAATCCTTAGAGCATAGATAGAAATATAAACCTAGGATGAGTGTAGTGGGCACGCCATGATTAAAGGCAACTCGATCCGTGATTCTAACTCTCATGACTTGAGAAAGAGTATAAAGGACGATATCACGATGTCCAACCAAACTTCATCCCACTAGTCGACGGGACGAGAGAGACTTGATTATTACAAACGACCACCTCTACCCATGAATTGGAGATTATAAGGTAGCGCCTCGGCGAGTGTGATTTGACCGCTTGCACGAAAGCTCCATCCGCCAGAATGAAGCGTGGAGTATGGACTAGAACCAAGTTCGAGAATGACATTCGAAACAGTAGAATCATGTTCTTTGAACAAGAGTGTAGAAGGAATGTTGGGGCGAATGATATGACTGTTCGCCTGAACCACTCTAACACTCATGATTTGAGAGAGTATAAAGGACAGGAAGGTGATGTCTGCCACTCTAACTCTCATGATCCGAGAGAGAGTATAAAGGACGAGAATATAGCTTACACAAGGCATAATGGTGCACCACGATTAAAGACCGCCTTGATTCCACTTTATCCTTAGTATCCGACGGGAGAGTATAAAGGCGCCAGGGACTGTGCGCTACAAGTGAACTCCTACCCTACTGAAGGATTTGGGGGCAGATTGAAAGCTAAGTTCAAACTCTATCCTGGGCATACGACATAAGAGTATAAAGGCATTGCGATTAAATGCCACGAAAGGGCTCCTACCCCACTGCAGGATCAGGGGCAAGAATGAAAGCTAAGCCCGAACCCCTCATTTCTGGATATAGGGGGCAATGCACTGTCGATTCTAATCAATCCTAAACAAGCCCTGGCCAGGCACTATGTTCACGATTGATCGGGGGTATACTCACACATCGCACCCCTACGATAGCTGCAATATGATATGGTATTTATTTACAGGAATTTTGATTTGCAGGGACACCAGGTTAAAACACTCATCTGATCTGTGGTATGATTTATTGTTCATTAGTTCGTATAGTTATGCTTTGAATACAAATGTATTCGATTGAAATATATAACAAACTTGCAAATGCATGATATTATAGGAATACTACTTTGTTTACTGAATCCAGATTTATAAAGGATAACTGGTCAGGAACGCGAGGGTCGAACTCGCAGCAACGATAGTTGGCTAGTGGAAAAGAAACAAAGGGCCGCGTCTAGAAGGTTGACGCAGGTGCCTAATGCTAAATTTCCTATGCGACTCAAAGCGGCGACAGCAAGGAGGCCATGGGAGTGAACTATTCAATGACATGTCATGCGGCTTAGTACTCTTAGCTGGAAGGACCCAACGAGGTCCTGTTATTCTTGGATTTCTATCCGACCTTAATACGATCTTAAGTGATCGTCAGTTCTATGGCCCTAATACGATCTAGAGAGATCGTCGGTTCTTTGGTCTTAATACGATTCGATGCAATCATGACATTTAGAATTTCTATGGATTGAATATTTCTTGGACTATCTAGAACACATCTCCCACGTTAAAATTTGAAAGGGCCTTTCGAAGACCACGAAAAGGATGCAAAGAGAACATCCATTTGCTGATCCCAGCCTACATCCAGATTGAAAAGCTCAGATAAGGCTGGGCATATCCCATGCAACAATTAGGTGTGACACGACCACCTTGTCTTTGACCTTTCGCTTGATGCAGGGGGAAAGTGGGAACACTCAAGATGACCATGGTCTGACTTTTCGCCGTTTGATGTCGATCCTCAGAGCCTGGATGGCAGATAAGAGATTAGTATGAGTTGAGTAACAAAAAATCGATTTTCACCCAACTCTGACTAATGATGCAAAGAGGGAGTATGAATCCAGGGAAGATATAGATTTCAAGTCTACTACTCAGAAAAAACCCCGAGGATGGAGGCACGGAACAAGAACCTCAAGCAGCATAGTTCAACTACCCGATGCCTCTATTCAAAGTTGAATGACAGAAGCCTGATTGATGGCTACTGCACATGCGGAACCAAGAAGCCCAAGGCCAACCTTCACCTATTTCAAAAATTCAAGCTGGGGGCACCAACGCTAAGTTAGGAGGCCGAGCAACAATCATCAACTCGATAGAAATGATAGAACTGAAGTTCAAGCAGTGACGAACTTGGCTCGGTCAAATAGCAACCACCAACTCAAGTTAAGCACAAACCGATCAACAGGCACGCAGCGTGTGGCTTCGATTCAGAATGTTTGGATGTAAACGCGGGCTATGGAACAGTTACCTGCAACATCCTAGATGAGATTGCAAGAATCAAAACAGACTCAGGTCATGTACGACCAACCTCAACTCCAAGATGGAGTGCAACAAGTCGAAGAGCGGGAACCCGGTCGGGTCGAATGACTCGAACCGTGACCCGGGGCCAATTTCGACTCGGCAATGAGAAATTAGCAAACACCCCCTCGTGATCTCGAATTTGATGCTGGGGGCAACCAGTCCTGATCTTAGCAATATGCAACAGCTTCTTGGTGGTAATCAGTTCGCCATTATGTTTCGACGACTCTCGAGAGGCGGAACTTCCCAAGTTGATGTGGATAATGATAATCACAGCCATTTCACACGGGACATTAGGATTTCCTGTTATTCCCACGAATTTCAATATTTCTCTGCAATGAGGTCTACTTAGAGGCTTTGATGAATTCAACCCTTAAGTGGACCAACTTCTATGACAAGAAGGTGCTAACGTCAAGATGAAAAATATCAATTCTTTTATGACAATGAATGGATTACCATCCGACTCCTAAAATGATAAGGATAAAGAAAAAGCCCTGGAAACGAATGGTAAGAAAGTGTGGTCGGGGAAAGAACCAATTTTACTGGTCGAGCACACGATGTTGTTTCTTGAACTCAATGGAACTGAGTTAAGAAAGAGACTCAACCAGACTATGATGACCATTTCAGATTGTGCTAAATTATGAATAGAAGGGTTCAATTATCCTCATTGATAAGTTTAATCAACACCACAACTGATACGATGAGAGTAACTGGGTCCGCTAATGCCCGGTGAGGTAATCCTTACTTCTTGACTAAATAGAAAAGATGACATCAAAGCGAAGGTGATACGACCACTTGCGTATACAGCTTGAATTCTTGTTGGCATGAGAAAAAGTACATAACAACTTGGGTTGACTAGAATTACTAAACCTGCAACTCTGCCCGATGCAATGACAGAGGGTATAAAGGCTAGATGTCCCACTGACTTACCTCAAACCCTACCAACGCTAGGGGCATGAGCACTGAATTCACTAGTCCTCCAATGGAACTGAGAGCATGAGCGTCGATTCGCATAATGACTTTAAAGACGACACCGACTTGGGGCATGATGCAGAACGTGTACATTATATCTTCGAAATATTACATGACTCATCTTGCCCGTCCAAGCGAGTCAGCTAGCGGGTCAAATGTGACTTCAGAGACTTAAGTCACAGCTACATTAAATGGAAGGTGTGATAAATTTCTCTACTGCCTTACGATGGTGGCGATCATGTAGGCACTAGTTCACATGATTTCAGTAACATCCCTCACTGATTAGTATATGAATAGTGGATTACGAAACGATCCAGGACGATTATGGATTCCTTAAAATATGGTCCGATGCGACCATAGATTTCTGATTTTTTATTGACATGATCCGGAGTGATCATGGCTTTCGGGTTCCTTATTGTTACGATTTGATGCTATCGTGGAGCCCTCAATTAATATCCCGATGTCAAGATAGTCTAAAGCCGAGTATAAATGACAGTTTCACATGCTGATTCCGATGTGCTTTATCCTGACAGTCCAGATGTTAGCTCAGAGCCTGAAGATTCCTACATCGCCCCATGATTTGGATGGCTTCTTTATACATTGACTCATATATAAAAGAAAGTCTGGCTCGATAATGCGCTTGACTTGCATAGAATGACGACATTGTTTGGCAACGACCTGCACGTGTAGAACCACACTAGGGAGCCAACGATCTAGCATGACTTTTGATGAATGAATTAAACCTCCTAATTCGACGAGGTTTAAATGACTTCTTGATTATCTTGACTACTCCTTCCATAGAATTTGACTTGTCCAACACCTATGGAAGCAGTGCAACAATTTGATAAAGCCTTCTCAAGGATAAATGATGTCCTGGAAAGATATAACCCGATTTATTCAAAGCATATCTCATCTACGATAAGACGCACTTTGGGGGGAAATGTTAGCCTACTTTGTAACCAGGCTACCCAAAGCCAAAGGCTTGAGCACTCACGATCGAACGCCGTACAGAACATAAGATCATCTTTCATGAACAAAGATGTCAGGATGAATCAATGGATAAGCTCTGAGTCAAAGGAATGATCCACATCATTGAAATTCTCAAATATAGGGTGCGGTTCATGGTAACCGAGTAGTGATGCCCAACTCGTGGTCATTGGATCATGGTTGTTGGCTCGCAATACATAACTTAAGACAAATCAACTCGTGGTCCCCATTTGCGACGGCCCGCTCGCACTTGCTCATGGTCCTTGGTTCGTGATAGCCTTCTCGCACTCATTTGTGGTCTTCAGCTCGTGGTCTCAGGAGCACAACCTGACCCCTTGGAGCTGCAACTACCCTTTAATGAGATCCTAATTTCTAGGCATGAACTGCTCCTACATTCATGGGATTAACTACACGTGTCAATCCACAATCAGGAGACCATCTCCACTTCTCCCGCTACTCAACTGAAGCCCGTCGGATGCGCGCCATGTGGCACCCAATCCATGCTCTCCAACGCCTATAAATACGTGAAGACTTGGCCATTTTGAGGGACTTTTGGCATCTCAACATCCATGATAGTCATGGCTAACACTTCAATAAAATTCAATGGATTCAGAGAGAATTATTCATTGAATTCGAGAGATTGAGATACAATATTCCTTGTAATTGTAATCAATGAATGAAATGAGAAAATATGAAGTGGACGTAGGCTCGTTAATGCCAAACCACTATAAAAATTTAGCTGTCTTGCTTTTTCTCGTATTTTTCAGTTATTTATTCATATGCTACGCTTTAAATATGACATTTTGGGTGTTAGGACCTTTTTTGGTCTAACAAAGCTCGAATCATATCCTCTATTTCCCAAGTTGTGCCATCGCTGTCCTCTCACCTCTGAATCTTAACAAGCTTGATCTCTTTATTCTGCAACTTCTTTACCTTAGATCCTAATATTCGTGTAGGAACTCTCCCGACTGATGCCTCCATCTTTACCTCAACCTTCTCTAGAGTACTCGCCTCCACCACCACCACGGAATCATGAAAGCACTTCCACAAGTGAGAAACATGGAATGCATCATGAGCTCCAGCCAATATCTCTGGTAGTCTAATCCTGTGGGCCATATGACCTACCTACTCCACTGTAAGGAATGGCCCTACAACATCCACGAACAAACACTTTCGTCCACTTGAATCCATTCAACCATAACATATTCTATTAACATGTTTTAAACCATTTCCTACTATCCATAGGCTTTTACCTAAGACTTCTAGTTTAAACGATAGAAAAAATAGATTCAAATTCAAAGCTTAGGAAAGGATTAAGAGCAGACTATCAAAGAGAAATAGAAAAGAAGCTTGAATCCTATCCTCTGCTTCCTAAGTCATGCCATCATTGTACTCTCACCCCCGAGTCTTAAAAAGCTTGATCTCTTTATTCTGCAACTTCTTCACCTCATATCCTAATATCCGTGTAAGAACTCGCCCGACTGATGCCTCCCTCTCTACCTCAACCTTCTCTAGAGTACTCGCCTCCACTACCACCACAAAATCATGAAAGCACTTCTGCATGTGAAAAACATGGAATACATCATGAGCTCCATCCAATATCTCTGGTAGTCTAATCCTGTAGGCCATATGACCTATCCACTCCACTATAAGGAATGGCCCTACGAACCTCGGTGCCAACTTCCCTACTGCGCCGAACCAAACAACACTCCTCAAAGGTGACACCTTAACGAAAACCAAATATCCTACCTCGAACTCTAGGTTTGTCGTTCATTGATTTGCATAAGACATTTGATTGTCCTGAGCTGCCTTCATTTGCCTTCTAATCAAATATATCTTCTCAGTGGTCTCCCAAACCATCTCAGGCCCAAGTAGAAGTCTATCCATGGACTCCTACCAATAAGTAAGGGATCTGCAGGGCCACCTATATAATGCCTCAAAGGGAGTCATTCCTGTACTGGTTTGGTAGTTGTTATTGTATGCGAACACTACCAATGGAAGATACCCCTCCCAAGTCCCTCATAAGTCAAAGGTACATAGCCGCAATAAATCCTAAAGAATCCTATTAACCCTCTCCATCTGTTTATCCATCTGAGGGTAATAGGCAATGCTAAGTGATAGATGTGCCCCCAATGCCTCCTGTAGGCTCCTCCAAAACTCGCTGGTAAAGATGGGTCTTTATCACTAACAATACTAGAGGGTACTCCATGAAGTCCGACGATCTCTCTAAGATACACTGATGCTAATCAGGCTACCATCCGCTTACTCTTAATTGGGATAAAATAAGTACTCTTAGTCAACCTATAGACTATAACCCAAATACTAGTGTTTCCCTTCCCCGATCTGGGCAACCTGTCTATGAAGTCCATAGAGACTCTCTCCCACTTCCACTATGGCATATCTAGAGCCTAAAGCAATCCAACAGTCTTCCTCTGCTTAGCCTTCACTCTCTAATAATTCATACATATGGACATGTACTCTGCCATGTCCTTCTTCATCCCTATCCAATGGAAGACCTTCCTCATGTCTCTATACATCTTATCACCTCCCAAATGGATGGCCATCCGAACCGATCTTAACAAATCATCAACTCAAGGAAAACATAATCTCCTATCACAATGTAACCATCCTCTCTCATCCACAGAATGCATAGCAAGGTGACTAGAGGTCTCTCCTCTAGTGAGTTAGTCAATGATATCCGCTAACCGCTGATCTCGAACTGACTGGATCCAATACGCTCTAAAAGAATACGTCACACCCCCAATGATGCCAATAATCCCGATGCAGAATCCGTAGATGGTCTAAAATCGAATGATGAGATAAACTCCAAACTCGGACACTCTATGAACAATGGATTCAAAGTCATCCTCTTCCTACTCAATTAATCAACCACTCCATTCCCCTTTCCTGGGGTATACTAAATGTTAAAGTCATAAGATGTACGAAACTCCATCCAGCGTTGTTGTCGCAAATTAAGATCTTTTTGCAAAAAAGTACTTGTGAGACTTTTGGTTTGTGTAAAGCTCAAACCTCTCACCTAATAAATAATGTCTCCAAGACTTGAGAGCAAACACGATCACCTCTAGCTCCAAATCATAGGTAGGATAATTCTTCTGATGTATCATCAACTGCCAACTCCCGTAGCAGACAACCCTACCCTCCTGCATAAGCATCGCAGCTAAACTCATGCCGCAAGCATCCGTATACACAGAGAAAATCTTTGTACCATTAGGAAGAGTCAATATTGGAGCTGATGTGAGAGCCTTTTTCAACCTAAAGAATGCATCCTCACAATCCACATCTCAAACAAGTACTAGGATTTTCTTCGTAAAGCGGGTAAGTAAAGCTGAGATGCATGCAAAATCCTTAATGAACTTCCAACGGTAACATGCCATACCTAGAAAGCTCCTCACCTATGTCGCATTCTTGGAAGCTTTCCAATCCGATACTACGACAACCATAGCGAGATCCAGCATTATACCATCTCTAGAGACAATATACCCCCAAGAACCTCACATCCTTCCACCGAAAGTGGCACTTAGAGAACTTCCCCTTCAATTGATGTGCACAGAGAGTACGGTGGACCTTTCCCAAGTGCAGGGCATGCTCGTCCTTCCTCATCGAGAACACTAAGATAACATTAACAAACACCACTACAAACTTATTTATGAACTATCTAAATACCTGGCTCATCAAATCCACAAAGTACATCGATGCATTGGTTAGCCTAAAAAGCATAGCCAACCACACAAAGAATTTGTCTGGAGTCCTAAAGGTAGTCTTATCTATGTTATCATCCACCACCCTAAATTAATGAAAACCTGGAGCCAAATCTATCTATGAGAAAACTAAAGCACCCTCAACTGATCAAACAAGTCATTTATCCAAGGGAGTGGGTGTCTATTCTTCTTCTTTAGCTTGTTCAATTCTCTGTAATCCACACATAGATGAAGAGAGACGTCGACCTTAGTTGCAAGGATGACTAGTGCTCCCGACTTAGAAATACTCCGTCTAATAAATCCTTTCTCGAACAGCTCACCTACTTTCTTACTAAGCTCCCTCCTCTCCCTCGGAGCCATATGGCTCACTGGCAATGCAACAGGCTTAGCATTCTCCACCATGTATATCCAGAAATCAATATCGCACCGAGGAGGTATCCCACTCACCTCCTCGAATACATCCAGAAAGTCTCTAACTACGAGCACTAAACTGAGATTGTCTATATAAGCATATAGGGAATCTAAAAAACTAAGCATGACTGACCCCCGCGGGTCGTAAGAAATCTCGATATTCCTACCATGGCACATCAAAAACCTTACCACTCTCCTTTTGCAGTCAACGATGGCACACACAGGGATACAAAATCCATCCCTAGAATGATTCTGTAACCCATGAAACACAGAACGTGCGCGTCATAATCAAAATCGACGCGAAGAATATAAATCCTCAAACCCCTACACATCATAAATAGGTGACTCGTACCACCAATAGGGCTTGAGACAACTACTGGATTAGAAACTATATAAGTATCTAGGTGCAGACTATCAACAACATAATTTGATACGAAAGAATGAAAAGCACTGGATTCGAAAAAGGTCCTAATGAGAAAGTCGTAAAGAGAAATCAAACCTTCTACAGTGAACTTCCTACCTCCTTCCTAACCGTTACCACCAGTCTGAGCTGCCTTAAGCACATGAACCTATGCTCCAAATGAACATGCTCCCCGTCCTTGCTTTTGAGGGCATTGTCTACTATAATGTCCCATATATCCGCACTGAAAACATGCACCCTTATTATCTGTCTTCTTGCAATCTTTAATGAAGTTCCCCATCATACCACACGTATG
Source organism: Allium sativum (assembly GCA_030737875.1). NCBI lineage: Eukaryota > Viridiplantae > Streptophyta > Magnoliopsida > Asparagales > Amaryllidaceae > Allium > Allium sativum. The sequence goes on from CM060910.1 coordinate 338,594,057, forward strand.
ACACTTCATCTCCTTGATTTGTGCTTTATCCGGTTTCGCTCCCTTTTTTCTTTCCATCTTTCTTAGGCCACCACGTTTCCTTTTCAAAACCTGTCATGGCCACCTCAGTCTTAGCCTCATGTGTACTCTCCTTCCCATCACCATGCATAAGAGTCATCCCCACTAAAGACTCAAAATTTGCACCCATAGGAATATGAGTCAATACTAGCCCTTAGACGGGTTGGTTCAACCCACCCACAAACCTCATAGCCTTCTTATGCGCAGCATTAACTAGATCCAAGCCTAATATTGCCAACCCATTAAAGCTATTCACATACTCAATAATCGACATATCACCCTATCTCATACTCAAGAATCTTTCCAACTACATCCCTTCTTCAACTAGCGGTAAAAACTTCTTCTCAAACTTATCCTTGAACTCATGCCATATCCTCATAGCCTGCTCTGCCTCAACCACATCCCATCAATATGAAACCTCTTCTTTAGGTTGCCAGACGGTCAACTTAATTCTCCTCCAGTTGTCAGGCTATAATAATTCAAATACATGATTGGTCCCTCTAAGCCAATTACGAGCATAAAAAAACTCTCCAATCCAAAAAATGGTTTGCCGCCTATAGCAAAAAAATCCTTATAGAGCTTATAAAAATTAGCCGTTGGATTCGGTGGAACTACCGCGGATGCAGTTGGAGGTTGGGCATTTCCTTGCCCTTCGGCAGATGTTGTAGATTCAACTTATCTACAGAACCATGCCGGGATGGAAGGTTGGGAGTGCCAAACATGCTGAAAGAGGAAAAGAGATATGGATTCAAAAGGAATTAAGGGAATATTGTACTTGACTTGAGTGGATTTTTTTCCAAACACAAGTTTTACATGAAAATAAATTTTCAAAAACTTTTCTCTGATCTTATAACCTTAGGCTCTAATACAAATGAAACACCCCATACCCCGTAATTTCACCCATCTGAGGATGCGCTAAGATTTATGAAGCGTTAGTTATAAATTAACAACACATAGACTTAAAATTCAGAAGACAAAGATATAAAACACAACGGAAATTTTAGAACATCATTTAATAAAGCAAGTCAAATCACAATACTTATTACATTTCATAAATACCAAATACTTACAAGCATAAAACCAATACACTACCCCGTGGAGAACCATAATATTAGATTACATAAGTAAAACCATCCCTCTCAAATGTCAATACTACAATTAGAAAATGAGAAATGAACAAATACATGAGTTAGAATCAAAACTGAACCGAAAAGTAAAGAATCACTGCTGAGACCCTCCATCCGGAGAACCTGAGGGTGGAGAGGAAGAGAAAAGGAGAAAACAAACTAAGTCAGAAATACATTGGTGAGTTCTAGTAATTTCTAGCATGAGCATAAAGTTAGGAAGCATTAGAAAGATGAGCAGTTCTAAGGACGGGAGACATAAAGGTATAAAAGCAGTAAAAAAAGTTAAGCATGAATAAAGATTGGCTTCTCATTCATTTTTAAGATTGCTACACCAACTTACCAAAGATATCATAATTAGGCTTTACTTAATTTCTACCCGTCGATCGGCTCTTATAACCACAATGTGATAACCTACGCCAGCTATGGAACTTCGGGTTATCAATCTTGATCCCATCAACTACTTATTTTCCCCATTCACAGGCGTTGTAATGGTTTATTTTCCCCAGTCAGCACAATGCACGCTCATCGTCCCACTGGAACACACCTGTACCCACCTCGTCTGGACCTCTTACTATCTAGCGCAATAAATCATGCCCTCGCCTCTACCTAAGGTGAGACCTCCATAGATGATAATAGGGATACTACCTGATATGGGTCCCCAACTAATATGGAATTGACACAAGTCACCATCTAGATATGGTCCCATTAGTTTTATAATAGGCCACGTAGTTTTCCCAATCAGCCCCATGCTGCTGGAACGGACCATAACTACGAGCCACTTATTTTCCCCAATCAGCCCCACGCTGCTGAAATAGACCCACACTACAATATTATTATTTTATTCGGCCTCTTATTTTCCCCAATAAGCCCCCACACTGCTGGAACGGACCTACGAGCCACTTACTTTCCCCAATCACCCACGCATTGCATGAACGGGCTCCACTAACTTGGCTTATTAATTTTGTCTTCAGTTTGACTTAACACAATTTAAGTTTATTAATAAGCCCAACATAACATCTTGTTATATTCATGGGCTATATCAAAAGTTCCTCTTCCTCAAAAAGCGACAGTGACAGAGATAATGAACAAGCTAATATATGCTTCATGGCTAAAGATAATGAGGTTAGTAATTTTACTTTTTATTATATAGTCAAAATAAATTCATACCTATTAGAGTGTAGGAATAACTATAGATTAAAATTTAAAAAAGCTCGTGAACATCAAAAAAATACAGAATTCAAAAGGGATATACTCAAAGATGAGAAATAAATATTAGAAGAAGAACTTGGAAAAATTCAAGAATCATTTTCTAATATTAATTCTCAGCTTACTTTATTGATTCAAGAAATTGAAACTCAAAAAGAAAAGAATATTGCTCTTGCTTTTGAAAATCATGAACTAAAAACTAAGATTAAAATGATAGAATTAGATTTGAAACCGAAATTGGAAGACATTACCAAAAATGTCACATAATTCTAAAAATGAAGAGGAAATTTATTTAGAAATATTAAAAAAATTCAACCTACATCTGTTAAATAGGGATTAAGATATAAAAATTCTAAGGTTTCACTACAAATAGTTTGAGCAGGAAGAATGTTAAACCTAATAAAACATTAAAACCCTTTAAAAAGAAAACAATTTCTGAAACTATTAAGATACAGTTTCCGAAAACTAACAATAATTTGATTAGGAATAAATGTAGAGATTAATTTTTGGAAAATGTCCACTGATATAAAAATTATATTTATAAAAGGGATACTGAATTCTCTTGGGTTTGGTTTTCTAAGACCTAACTATTAGAACCCTATTAAAAAGCGGGTACCAATGTCACTTCTTATTATTTCCAGCACCCACTTAAGAAAAGAGGAAAAAGGATACTCAATAGTGGTTGCTCAAAACATTTGACTGGAGACTAAGATATGATAATAAATATTATCTACTGAAATGGAGGTTTGTCAATTTTGGAGACAATTCCAAAGGATATATCATCGGTAAAGGTGATGTAAGCAATAATTGTAATGACTCGCATTTGCAGATGTATTATAATTAATTTATTTAATTATATAAATAGTGATATAGTGAATTTAATAGTCGTGGAATTAAATAATGATGAATATTTAATTAAAATAATAATTAAATAATATATTTAATTCTGAAATAATCAGAATTGGCTGAAATGGCGATATGGTGTGAACTGGATCATCTGTGATATTTAATTCAGTTCAGAATTGAATTAGAATAACGAATATATTATTTGAACGACGGTTTGAATGTATAATTATATTATAATTAAAATCGAGCTTGAAATGGCGCTATAGTTCGTTAATTGGCGATTTGAACTTCAACTGAATGTACAGGATTCGTTTTAAGTCGGACTTTTGTGAAATAAGAAACGTGTGGAGCTGGTGGATATATCTTTCTAGTGGAAGAGAAAAATCGGGATTTCGTTGTGTAGATTTTTATTTATGTCCAAATCAAATTTCAGAAAAGTCGCTGTGGAATTCCTTTATAATTTATAACGATTTAATTTTATAATAAAAGGAATTTCATTTTAAATCGCATATCGATTTAATCGGGATTTGAAAATATTGAACTAGAAATTCACATAGGAATATTCTGAAGCTGTATGATATTCTGTTGTGAATATATACGATAATATTTATTTAAAAATATTTAATTATTTTTAAATATATTTATATATTTAAAAGGGTTATTTGGGACTTTAAAAATAGCCACTTTTGCAAATGAAGTCGGAATTCAACGAAACTAATTTTGTTGGATCCGCAATATCGAATTATTGTTAGATGTCAAGTTTCGTGACTTTTAGAGTCACTGTGCGGTCGTACGTATTTTTAGAGCGAGAAACAATTAGTAATTGGACCTTTAAAAATACGTCGTGTGAGCAAACGGAGTCGGAATTCGACGAAACCAGTTTCATTGGGACCGTAATGTCGAACTGTAGCTGTATGTCAATTTTCATGATTTTTAGGTACCGTGTGTGTTCGTAGGGATTTTTAGATTGAAGAAACAAAAATAAATGAATATAAAAAAAAATATCTAAAAGCAAAAATATCTAAAAATATCTCTTGAAAATATCTACACTATATAAGCAACCTAACTCCTTCCCTTAAACCTAATTTTCATCAAACATTTTCCGCCGTCGTTCTTCACTTCTCAGTAAAACATCCATCTTTCAAAAATCGAAATCAATTCAAATAAATTCCCAGAAATTATAAAATATATACAAATAGATCACTGGGATGTTCTCTTCACGTTGGTATGAATAGTGTGGAGCTCGACGTTCCGTTACTGTCATTGGTTTGTGAACAGAAAACCTAGGGTTGAGAAAATCATGGATATGAATCATCGATTCAAGTTTCTGAGGGTTTTTTCGAGATCAGGAGGTAGAATCGAACCCGTGTGCATCGATTTGGGTGTTGCGATGATGAACAACTTCGGTGGTTGCTATAGGTAGCTCGACGACGGGATTCGACTGGGGAGAGCGAGCGTGGATTTAAGGACATAGGGAGGAAGAGGAAATCAAGAGGAGAATTATGGTGATTTTATTGGGATTTATAGTTGAGAGGAAGAGAAGGTAGGAGCAAGGGAAGGATCGGTGATGGTGATACAGGAAATCGCGAATGGGAATTTGGGGAAGAAGGATACAGTGCGGGTTGGGTTTTTAGCAGGAGGGTTTGGGCCGAGGAATGGTGGTGAGGCCCAAGTAATAATTATAATTCAAGTTTTATTTAATTTAAAATAGTGTATCGAGTTGCAAATTCAATAACTTGATCATACGATATCAGATTGACGAACCGTAAGTTGCATTGGGATCGTATGGACGACGACTACCAAATGAGACTGACTGGAAGTGGATTGGGACTCATATGAATTTATGGGAAATAAATTGTTTGATTCAAATCAAATAACTGTTTATCGTTCTTTAACGATGAACTGCCAAAGTGAGTAAATCTCACTAACTCTGAACAGTTTATAATTTCATGTTGTATTTTTAGAACTGTTAAATATTGGCTGATTGACTGTGTGTTGACTGTTTGATTGAACTGCTAGTCAGTTAGTTGAATTTCTATATTGATTCTGTTTAACAGAATATATCATATGGAACTGAAAGTGATGTTATCTATATTGTTTAACATCTGTGATGCAGGGAAACGGGTTGGAGGAATCCAACTGGATTCCTCAACATTTATTTTACTGTGATTCATATATTGTGATATATGATGTGATATATAATCTATTGTTGATTATGTGTGTTTGGACGATATTTATCGTTGTTATATGGTATGTTAAATACCATAAGAAATACTTGATGTGGGAAAGGGGATTTTCAAATTGTATTTTGAAAATGAATTATTTATATAAAATCGATGGATTTTATATAGAAAAGGAAAAGGATTTTTATAAAAAAGAATAATTATAAAATCGAAGGATAAGTTATAATAAAGGAAATATTTATTGGTTAGAATAAATAGGATAGATAAAAGAAATATTTATTTGTTAAATAAATAGAATTATTAAAAGGGAGTATTTATTCAGGGAATAAATTAATCAAATGAGTTAGTTAAACCAGATTGTCAAATGAGTTAGTTAAACCAGATTGTCAAATGAGTTAGTCAAACCAGATTTGTCAAATGAGTTAGTTAAACCAGATTGTCAAATGAGTTAGTTAAACCAGATTGTCAAATGAGTTAGTTAAACCAGATTGTCAAATGAGTTAGTTAAACCAGATTTCTCAAATGAGTTAGTTAAACCAGATTGTCAAATGAGTTAGTCAAACCAAGTTAAATGAGTTGATCAAACCAAGTTGATCGAGTTAGTTAAACTAGTTAACCCAAAGGAGTTAGTCGAAGTGAGTTAAAACCAAAGGAGTTAGTTGAAGTTAGTAAATCCAAAGGAGTTAGTCGAAGTGAGTTAAATCCAAAGGAGTTAGTCGAAGTTAGTTAACCCAAAGGAGTTAGTCGAAGTTAGTTAACCCAAAGGAGTTAGTCGAAGTTAGTTAATCCAAAGGAGTTAGTCGAAGTGAGTTAATCTAAAGGAGTTAGTCGAATCGAGTTGGTCGAACCAAGTTTGTCGAGCCTAGTTAATCGAATTGAGTTGAGTTAATCAAGTAAGTAAATCAAGTTGAGTTAGTCAAGATGAGTTAATCAAACCGAGGTAATCCAAATGAGATAATCGAATATGAGTTATTCGAAGTGCGATATCGAATATGGTTTATTCGAAAGGAGATATCGAATATAGTTTATTCGAAATGAGTTATTCGAATATAGTTTATTCGAAATGAGTTATTCGAATATAGTTTATTCGAAAAGAATTAATCTAAAAGGATTACTCGAGAAGAATTTATCAAATAAAGTTAAACGGTTAAAGTGAATGCAATAGGGTAAATCGAATAGAGTAAATCAAATAGAGTTAATCAAATAGAGCTAATCAAAAAAAGGAGCTAATCGAATATAGTTATTCGAAAAGAAAGGTTAAGTAAGGAAGGTTAAAGAAATATAAAGTGAACTTTTCCTATTTCAAAGTTAGAAATGTTGTTCAGTTAAGGTCTGAGAGGTGGTATTACCCCAACTTGATTGACTTCATTTTTCACTAAGGAATGGTTAAGGTTCGATAGTGAAGGTGGGTTAAAGGAATTTAGTCAATAAGCGTAATGGTTTGAGTTGGCATCACGATGGTTTGTTTAAACATCTGTCTAAGTCCAATGAAGGAGTTTTGGAAATGTTTTCCAAATAAGAACCAAAAATGTTTTCTGATATAGAAAACAAGAAATGGAAATGTTTCCCAATGGTAATAACATATATTTTCTAAATTTAGAAAATAAGAAATGTTGAATATAGGGAAACAGGAGATGAAAAATGAACTAAGGAGATAAGTGTTAAATGATGTTTGATCGATATAATTTCCATCTGGAAATAATATCGTTGTTTGCACACCTGTTTTTCTTTGATGGTTAAATCATAGACTATCGAAGTTTTGACCATTTTAACGTTGTTAATATGGAGAGACCGGTTGGATTTATTATCCAAAGAACCACTCTGTATTGGCATAAGCGTTGCGAATCATATATGCCAAAGAAAATTGAAGACGGAGTAAAGTGCAAGGGCTATTGTATAAGTCTTAGATAACAGTGCCTAAGATGGATGTACTGAATAGTGCCTTCGGTTCATCCTGTTCCTGGATGACTTGTATGGATGAATGTCAGACAGAGTATTTCCAGAAAGGTCACGTACATTGATTTCTTCAACCGTACCAAGAGTGGAAGCGGAGAAGGAAACTTCTTTAGCTAACACGTAATGCACTGTTGAAGACGTCAATTAGTGATTTTTGATGGATCTGACAATGTGGCATTCGAAGTGAATCTGGTGTGATGATAAATCGTAGCTTCTAGCCTCACATCCGGTAAATGACAGAAATCGGGCAGGCGGCATGGCTAAGTCGGTCGCTCCGAAGTAGGGTGTATAATCACCTGATCTAGAGTTTCATTTATTTCTAAAAATATATTGTTGATGTTGTCCCATTCGGGAAACGGTTGCTGATCCCAACCGTTGGTGATATACATTCGATACACTCAAGCGAAATGAGTGGTCGGTCATGTGTGGCCGGGTTGCAAGATGTTCTTGTTGAATCCAGTGTATTCCTCTCTAGAGGTACACTAGCGAAAGGTGGTTCCATACCTTGTCATAGTTGGAAATCCATTACCCAATACGTGCTTGCGGTTTTGATTGTATACTATATATGTAGAACGTGAGATGAAAGCGTTTCTGCTAGATGATTATTATAGTTGTGGTTGATAGACATTATTATAATATAAAAAGGGTTTTGATATAAAGATATTTTGGATTCTCATAAGGGAAAAACCCGTTCCGTTATACGGCGTGGTCTTATGAGATATCATTTACCTGCTTGAACTGTTTTAAATTGTTTTACTCACACCAGTCCCATGACTGACCTGGAGTTTATTTTGTTTTGTTTTCCCTAAACTCTTGGGTGCCCAATTTTGTATGGGCGGTCAAGTAGTCAGGATTTACAGATATACTGGAAAAGCTTGGAGCAGGAGGCTTCAGGATTATATAGCTATAGTTATTTCCGCTGTGTTGCAAGTGTTGTACTTTGATAATGATGTATATTCAAGTACAGATGTATATTTCAAGTTATGTTATATATATTATATGTTATTCGTTCCGCTGTGAGGTTCGTGTTACTCTGATGTTGTGTTCTTCTTCTTCTTCTATTCTAAGTTTCTATCTTATCTTTCCTCGCCCTCTAATTTCTTTCATTAATGACCGGTATTTTCGATCCTTGGATGTTCGATATGTGTTGTATATCGGATAACCAAGATCGCCAAATTCCCGGGTCATTACAATAATGGTACATTTAATTTACCTCGCATTTCTACTCTTTTACTAGTTAACGATCTAAAACATAATTTGTTAAGTATTAGCCGACTACATGACAATGGTTTTAGAATGTCGTTTTCAGAAAATAAATGTAGCATTCTAGATCACAACCAAAATATTATATTTGAATGTAATAGAAATAGAAATATATACATTCTAAATATAAAAGTAAATCATAATTCAGATATGTGTCTAATAGCTATAGAAAATGATCCTTGGTTATGACACAAATGTTTCTGTCATGAAATTTTTTAAACAATAAATAAATTTTTTGAAAATGATTTAGTAAAAGGATTACCAAACATGAATTGCAAAGTTAACAATCTTTATGACGCATGTCAATCAGAAAAATTAACTAAATCATCATTTAGATCTAAGAAAGACATTTCAACATTACAACCGTTAGAATTGCTTCATATGGATTTATTTGGAGTTGGACCAACCCAAGTTTAAGCCAAAAATCATAATAAATACATGTTTGTAACTGTTGATGATTTTTCTAGATACACTTATACTATTTCTATGAAAAATAAAAGTGAACATTTTAAACCATTTGTTAAAAGAATTAAAATTTAAAAGGATTTAATATAAAGAATATAAGAAGCGATCACAGAGGAGAATTCGAAAATGATGTATTCGAGCAATACTAGAAAGGTATTTTTCATTTCTAGAACTTCACAACAGAATGGAGTTGTAGAATGAAAAAATAGAACATTACGAGAATGTGTTAGAACTTTGTTGAAGCATGTTACCAAAACATTTTTAGGCTGAAGCTATTGAATGGCCTATTATGTATTGAACCGTGTTTCTATTCGACTACTCACGGAAAGTACTCCCTACGGGTTTTCTAATGGACGAAAACCAAATAATTCATATTTTAAAATCTTTGGTACATAATGTTTTATTTTAAACACAAAAGATAAGCTTGGTAAATTCAACTCAAATCTGATGAAAGAATTTTCCTTGGATATTCAGACCGAAGCAAAGCCTATCGAATTTCTAATAAAAGAACACAAAAAAATTAAAGAATCTTCATGTATCTTTCGATGAGGATTTTAATCAACTATCATATAAAGATAATGAAAATTTCACATATAATACAAAAACTTCAAATACTAGAAAAGATGAAAACATTATTCACAATAGTAGAGATGGTGAAAACAATACTAAAGAAGATGAAAAAATTATTTATAATACTAGAGATAATGAATACATTATTCATAATACTAGAGAAGATGAAAACATTATTCATAATACAGAGAAGATAAAAACACTATTCATAATAATAACGAATTAAGATATCCAACAAAAATATTACGGGATCATCCCATTCAAAATATTATTAGAGAAACTAATTCGAATGTACAAACTAGGATTCAATTAAATACAAGGGCCATGTAGCTTTTCTTTATAATATAAATCTAAAAATACAAAGGATGCTTCTAATTATGACAATTGAATTATAGTTATGCAATAAGAGCTAAACTAATTTGAACGCAATGAAGTTTGGGAACTAGTTCCTAGACCCAATGATCAAGCAGTCATCTGTACAAAATGAATTTATAGAAACAAAGAAGATGAAATAGGCAATATAACTAGAAATACACCTAGACTAGTAGCATAAGGATATAATCAAGAAGAAATAATAGACTACGAAGAAAAGTGTGCTCTTGTTGCCAGATCAAAAGCAATACATATCTTATGGCTTAAGCGTGTTTTCATAATTTCAAACTTTATCTGATGTATGTAAAAAGCGCATTTTTGAATGGATATATAAAAGGAAATTTATATCTCAAACAACCTCCTCTTTTTGTACATGAAAAATATCCCGATCACGTCTTTAAATTAAAGAAAGCTTTATATGGTTTAAAACAAGCACCTCTGCTTGGTATGAGCAATTTAAGAATTATCTTATTAATTTAGGATTTCAAATAGGAAAATTTGATCAAACCTTTTTATGAAATGTCCCATATAGGATCATTGCCTTACTTTCTTGGTCAACAAATTAAAAAAATTATCAAATGGCATTTTTATAAATCAAGAAAAATATTGTAATAACTTAATTAAATGATTCAGAATGGAAAGCACTTCTACTAAACCAACTCGCATGAGTACAACAACACATCTCGATAAATTACTTCGGCAAAAGTGTTAACCAAAAATTATATAGTATTGTGATTGGATGATTATTATATTTAACAACAAGTCATCCAGATATAATAATGAGCGTTCGTCTATGTGCAAGATTTCTGTCCGTCCAAAAGAATCACACCTACAGGGAGTGAAATGTATGTTTTGTTCTCTCAGCAATACCAAAAACTTTGGACTTTATTACCCTAAAGAGCATTCATTCGATTAGTATCGTTTAGCGATGTTGATTTCGATGGATCTCGAACATATCGGAAAAATACAAGTGGAGAATGTCATTTTATTGGCAAATACCTAGTCTTTTTGTTTAGCATGAAACAAAATTGCATATCACTATTAACAAGTGAAGAAAAATATTTTTTTCAGCTTTGGCTTCTACTCAAGTTATTTATATACAACAAACACTCAAACATTTTAGAATAAATATATCGAAATCAACTATTTACCGTGATAACTCTAGTGCAATTAATTTATCCAAAAATCCGGTTAATCATTCACCAACTAAACTATTGATACTTGCCGTCATTTTGTACGAGATAATATAGAAAAAGATGTAATAAATTTAGAATTTGTTTCTTTAAAAATCAATTAGCTGTAATCTTTACAAAACTGTTACTAGAAAATATCTTTACAAAGTTACGGCGAGAACTTGGAATAATATCTGCAAAAGATATATAAAACTTTACGTATAAACTTATTCTATTTAAGTTCATGACTAATTTTTTTTTTTTTTATCATGCCGGGAATTGAACTTGTGACCTATGTCCTTACCATCTGATCTATGGGTATTTCTTATTAGACCTACGATTTCACAATCATCTATAATTCTAAACATATAAAGACATATATATACATATATTATGTTCCAGTATATATTTACATAGAAACTTTTTTAATCAAATAAATTAACAGTACATTTTTGTGCTCTTTAATAGGTTGTTAGTTTAAAACAAGTTTTTCACCACTCGTCTGACTCTTTAAATCCTCTTTTCCTCAAATTGTTTCGTGCTTAGGTTCCTACATTTCCACACTCTATACCGTATGTATACCTGAATCTATTTACTACCATATTTTATCACTCAAACTTTCAAACTCCTCATCATAATATTCTACTTTTTAAATTCCTAAAACATAATGTCATCCTCCACAAAAAAAGAAACTCAACAGTCGATATCACCTCACCATCTTAATAATCTTATGATTAACAAACTCTGTGCTATCAGCATACATGATTCAATGCATCTGTGGCTCATACCAGATATTCGTCGGAAAAGACGAAAGCTAAGAAAACATTGTTTTGTGATTGTCCATCAATAAAGAGAAAACTAAAGACATCCATAATTACCAACATGAAAATTTTGAACTTTAACGTGAACAGAAAGTTAATTCAAGACGCTTGGGTATAATCAAATACACTGCTACGAAATTCTATGGTTCATCATCCCATTATATTGACGAACGCGCCACTTCTCCAATTTGTCCTCCCTGGAATCCTTTACCACAACGTCCACCTATCTCACCAAATTCTTGGGATTGAAATGGGGCATCAAATCAGAGGAAGAAAGAAGAATTTCACAAGAATAAAACCCTCGGTCCATCTAACTAAAGAGTTTAATATATATTGTCTAATACTTCTTAATTTCCAATAATTGTATGTTATGTTGAATTCTCGAAATAAATTCTTGTATGTTATCTCTATATGCTATTTCAAACGAATACACATACAACTCATATAAGCTCACGAACTCAATATATATATATATATATATATATATATATATATATATATATATATATATTCCAAACTACTAAAATAAAAATTCATAATAAAACTTTCCCATAGTCAGCCGAATGACTCAGGGGGTCAGTCTACTGACCCAAAAATATAGTTATGACTCGTTCATAACCATTCGACTGGTTAAAAAATCATTTTTTACCGTCTTACATCAGTCGACTGCCTCAGACGGTCAGTCGACTAACCCAGCAGGCCAAAAACTTATAGGAAATATGATCAGTTGAAAGATCGGTGAATCCAGTCACCTAGACAGTCATATCTTGCATCAATAACTACCCATATCTACCTTCTTACTTCCCCTTATTCTCAATTTTTACCTTTTACTAGCCAAAGCTCTCAAAGTCCAAAACCTTAAAACTTAGAAAAATCAAAATTTTAACTTCCAACTTTTATCAAATGGCACCTCCAAAACGTGTTAGAAAAGGTTCAACATCATCTCAACGTCTAACTAATTTAACACAAACTTCAGCAACATTGTTTGCTTCATCATCATCACTTCAAAATCACATAAATATACCATGTCTACAACTCAATTTCAGTAGCCATCTCCCACTACTATTTGCAACCCTCAAATCACCATTTCCTTCTGCTTGCCGCCATCACTACCACGAAAAAACTACTTCACCACTTTCACAAACCAACTTCCTCAAAACAACAACATAACAAACTCCTTTATCCACATTACGAACGCCATCCTCCTTTCATATCACTCAAACCAACCCCCGACCAGCTCTGCTCATATACAATGCCTTGTGTCACCAATATCATGCACCTGCACTAGCTTCAATTAACATAGCAACATCAGTCTTTTCCCTATAATAGAAAACCAAATCACGCTGCAACCTCTTTGATGAGAACTATCATCATCAATCACTAACCAGTCTCCAACCACATTGCACAATATCACAAATGCAAACTTCATCCTTCTCATCACCATCTCTAACCTGACCATCAACCACAAACTGTTGTGCCTTAGCCAAAACTTTCTTCATCACAAACTGACTCAATTCACAACCATGAACACAACACATAGCACATCCTCCTTCCATATCAACTTAAACTGTTAGCTTTTGCAAACCATCTCCAACCTCTACCTTCTTGAAAAATTCAGCAACCAAAATCACAACCTTTACCTGAGCATCCTAAACCTTTCCACCATTTCGAAAATTCACCACTCAATTCATTTTTGAAGTTCGAGTCATTTCTGTTTTTTTACATTGAATTTCTGGTACACTTATTTCAAGTTTCTCCTCCTTACTTCAGACTATTTCAACTACACAGTGCACACAAACACAAATCCAATCACCTTCTTCTCTCACAAATCAGCATTTTATAACCGCAGCTCAAACCTCCATCGCAGAACTGCTATTCCACTTCACACTATCAACAACTCCACAAAGCATATACAACACTTGATTAATAGCCACAAGCAACCACATCAATATCATGCCACACTCCATAACAGAACAGACTTCATGTTCAAGTAAACTCGAAGTCCACCATATCACCACTCCACCTCTAGCAATAATCTTTCCCATTTCAAGGTCTCCAGCGCAATCACAGAAAGACTAAAATGCAGTCGACAATACCCTGCTCCATAAAAAAGTTTGTTGCTGCGAACCTACACCAAAAAATGATTAACGCCCCATATGCTGTAAATGCGTTGGAACCCATAGCTGCATTTATACACGTCAAGATATTTCGTAACCTTACATAAACATTGCACCGTAGTTAACTGGATTGATTCTTCGAAATCTTCAGGTAAAACCAATATTACACTAAGAACTTGTGCAACATAATGCTGCATGAAAGACTCGGGTATATGAACTAATCCTCTTAAGCATAAGCTTCTAACTATTGTTGACTCATCAGAAACATGCAGTCGCATAACCTCAACCATACAATTCTCTTCGTAATCATCACCATCTAGAATACCCCAATAGTATAACCCTTCTGCACTTAACCACCCACTTCTTCACTTCTGTGTACATAACCTCTATTTCTGAACTGCAATCAAAGACCTTTAACAACAAAAACAAACTCTGTATTCGTCAGCACAATGAAAAACACTGCCACATCACACAACTACACTACATCCAAACTACATAGCTAGCCTGCACTACATAATTCACTTCAATCGCACGCAAACTCTCCCTCCTACACCACAAGCCAGTCCACCATCTCCGCATACATATATCATCCATCATTGTTACTTGTTTCTCCTTCCTCCATGGTCTCCTTTACTTCCAAACTGAACCATCATAAAATTTTGCCCACCAACCGACCTGCAACTTCTTAACTACACACAACCTGCCTCTACAAACTTCAACTAGAACTTCGTCACCCAACAAAACTTCACAATTGCAGTGCTTTCATCTTCCTATGAACCAACTATAACAAATCACACCACAAAACACAACCGCCTCAATTAAAGCTGCACCTTACATCCTGAACATTAGTACTTTCAACCACATTGCAATCCAACCTTTCAATCACTTCATTACAGGCAAATCCAAACATACATCCACCTGATTCAATTCCTCTTCAAAATTCCTACACTACCACTATCATAACCAAATACAAACAACAATCAATTGTCGGAAACAACTTCTTCATCATGCCCAATTCCTCCTTCGCCAACTCTCCATCTGACTACATTCCCATCACCAAAACAGTTCATTTAGCACACAACACTCTCCACAACAGTAGCCACTCACTATCTATAACACGACAAATCCGACCAACCACTTCCTGATTGCTGTAGTAACTACATCACCCTTCCACCAAAATGCCACGCAACCACCCAAACCGACAATCACAACCCATCAACTAACCTACTTTTTTAATAGATTCAAGCCGAGGTTGCTGTTGCGTGGTTCCTAGAAGGTTTCAGAAGTTGTTACTTCTCGTCGACAAGGTCATTGTCCGCGTCGATTGCGTAATCACATACGATCCTCAATCCGCATTTTCGGACTCCGACTCCGACGGAGGTGAGAGAACGCGTGACGTGTTCCTGAACGTGGCGTGTTTTGTTATCGAAAGTATTGTCGAGCTTCTTCATAATTTGGGTTAGATTATCAGATCTCCTAGCGGTGCATCTTCTTCGCAAAAATCTAGTTTGGCCGATTTGGGTTCAGAAATTTCTCATCGTTCCCCTATGCTGGAAGTTTTTGAGAGTTTAGATTTGACGGATTCAAACGGGCAAGTACAGTTTAAATGTCGTCATCCCAAGTCTTAAAACACAAGCGGTCGACATCTAGTAGATTTTTAGATCCATGCGGCAAAGCTTTAAACAGTCATGTTATGTTTTTTTTTCACTTTGTATGGTTTCTTCCCCCTCTCATTTAACCAAGCTCTGATACCATGTTAGAGTTTAACGAACAGTGAAGAGACTGATTAAACAGAAAAGCACAAAAAGACTACATCGTTATTTCTTCAATGCTAGTTGATTACATCTTCATAGTCAATACTTCCTTGAACCATTATAGATAGTTCCTATTTAAAACTGTTAATTCTATGTTTGATGATTTTTTGTAAGATAATAGATTAGGAATATAGGTGCTGTAATTAGGAGTTATATGGATATATAGTCGTATATAAGTTGTTGTATATATTGTAATTTGTACTGAGTAATAAAAAAAATTCGCGCTTGCCTTTCATCAAGAAGAAAAGAAACTACTTCCTAAATTCTAGATACACTCCTAAAGACTAGATAAAAATCTTATTTCCAATAGAAGGGAACAAATACGACTACTCTTTCCTAACAGTAACCATAAGATCAAAATTTTAATCCTTTACATGTGTTAAAGGATGTACGTTTTTTATTTTTTCCCAGCTAGATAATAATATATGTATGCACTAGATACTAGTTCAACTGTATCTTAGCAACGATCAAAGAAGCAGGTATAGTGTGATTCCATTGTGATTGCCTGCTTGTAGCCAACCTTAGATCTGCTTGTCATGATCATGCGACTATGCATATTCATTGATGCCTACACTGTCAATAGTAACAATACAACATTTTCGTTTCATTTTTGATAGGGAAATGATATTGATGTTACCTTTTTATATGCACTTTCTCTGAAATCAAGTGGCCTTTTCTTTTAAGATTTTTCATGGATGATGGATTTTTGTAAGTCCATTACTAACTGGCTAGTGGCTGCAGCTTAATTAAATTAGGAGTCCATTAACATTGGCCCATCAAATATATCATACACTATTGAATATCGGCCACTTAACCTCAACTTCAACTCAACAATCGTTGATGACCTTTTCACTGCAACCCTTACCATAGACACATCTAATGCTTGGACTTTTTGGCCTTTTTTATTCAAACGTACACAGACTAATTGAAGAAGAGTTGAAGAGAATGATACTTTTCCATTCAGTAATCAAAAATATATAAAGTTACAAGATACATACAGTCATACGTACTGCTACAATTATGGAATAATATCATTAATGATATTTATATTATTCCCTCATATTATGGCATACCATTTATATAATATCATTAATGATAGTTATACTATTTTCTCATATTATGGCATACCATATGCAAGGATTGACTTAGAATATGTCAATCCTTATCATGCCGCCTTAAAACGGACGGCTAAGATGAAAGACCGATTTTGGTAACTAATGTTGTGAAACAGGTTCGTGGTGGTAGCTTGGTGAGGGAATCCGCAAGCTGGTCATTAGTGGAGATGTAAGAAACCCTCAAGTTTCCACTTTGCACATTCCTTCTGACAAAATGGTAATCCAATCGCAAATGCTTCATTTTAGAATGAAAAACCGTATTAGCACTCACATATGTAGCTCCAACATTATCACAATAGATGACTGGTGCGAGAGTGAGGTTATGACCAAGCTCCTGGATTAAATTTCCTACCTAAAGAATTTCGGCAGTAGCATTTGCCACTACCCTGTACTCGGACTCGGTAGATGATCAAGCTCTTGTACGCTGCTTCTTTAGCGTTCAAGACATAGTACTCTTGCCCAAATAGACTATATATGCTATTTTAGAAATGTAGTCATCTTTGTCACGAGCCCAATCTGCATTAGAGTAAGCATGGAGAGTGAGAGATGAATCTTTATGTATAATTAAACCCATATTAGATGTACCACTTAGATACTGAAGAAGATGATGTGGAGGCTACATGTGTTCCTCAGTTGGACGCTACATGTATTGAGCTAACTTATTCTGTGAATGCCACATCAGGCCTTGTGAGACTTAAATATTATAAACTACCTATCAGAGTATTATACTCAGTAGGATCGTTGAGAAGATTTCCATGTATAGCTAATGGAGGATGAGTTGCTAATGGTGTTGCGTCGTCCATATTAGCTTTGCACAAAATATCAGCAATATACCTCTATTGACTCAAGAAAATACCTTTTGGATGAGGCACTACTTCCACTCCCAAGAAGTAAGATAATTTTCTAAGGTCTTTGAGCGAGAAACGTGTTGCCGAACTTTTTATAAAAGCTTCCAGAGCATGAGTTGCATTACTTGTAACGATAAATCATCCATATAAACCAACAGATAAATGATGCCACCATTTTTGTGCAATGTGAGCAAGGATGAATCAGAGACCGTATTCTTGAAGCCCAACTCAATTAAATATTGTCGTAACTCTTTATACCACTTGGATCTTGTTTTAACTCATACAATGCCTTGTTTAATTCATATACATGTGTTGGATGTACAGGATCTGTGTAGCCAGGAGGTTGTATGGTGTATACATCATTAGTGTGTGCCCTGTAGAAAAGCATTGTTTATGTCAAGTTGGCGCAATGACCAACCTTGACTAAACACAAGTGAGAGCACAAGCCGAACTGTGGCGGGTTTAACTACGGGGATAAAAGTTTCACCGTAGTTGATGCCAGCTCTCTGATTAAAACCTCTTGCAACATAGCGAGCCTTGTACTGAATAATGTTACTATCCTTGTTCTTTTTAATTTGAAAATCCATTTGCATCCCACTACATTTTGTGACATAGATGAAGGTACAAGATCCCAAGTTCTATTTTTCACCAATGCATTAATCTCTTCGTCCATAGCTTTACGCCAAATGGGGCTTTTTAATGCTTGGGTGATATTTTTTGGGATCTCCATTTCATTGACTTCTGCATTTAAATTCAGTTTACTAATTGGTTTCCTAATGCCATGTTGTAGTCTTGTGGTCATTTGAGGAGAATGTACAGGATTGTTGGATGTTGAATTTGTAGATGTAGATATATCAAGGTTTGACTGAGATGAAGTAGAGGAAAGCTCAACGGTGGTATTAGGAGGTTGAGATGAGTTTGTTGCGGATATAAGAGATGAAAGGGGCGAAGTGGGGAATAAGGTAGGAGGTGTGTTGGAAGGTTAGTTAGTTTGTAATGAATGAGAAGAGGAAGATTGACTATTTGATAATGTAGATAATGTGAGAGGTGCCCATTATTCCATTAGGTTAGACAAGGAGGTATTTGAATTATTAAGTTCAGAAAAAGGAAAAATGTTCTCTTTGAAATGAACATAACGAGAAACATAGACACAATTAGTGTTTAATTCGAGACAATAATATGCACTTTGAGTGGGTGAATAACCAAAAAAATAAACGGTTGAGATTTGAGTTCAAGATTGTGAGAATTGTAGGGTTTAAGCCATGGGTAGCAAAGACAACCAAAACTTCGAAGCTTGGAATAATCAGGATGTTGATCAAATAATTTAAAGTTGGGTGACACATTGTTTAGAGTTGGCGTGGGAAGTCGATTAATCAAGAAAACAGCTGTTGAGCAAGCATTTGCCCAATATTCAAGGAGCATTTTAGCATGAGTTAAGAGTGATAAATTGGAGATACTAGGAACATGAGTTTATTTTTGGAAACAATTTGCCTAAAAACATTACGATACAGATTCCCTAACGATGATGTCAATCAAGTGAACTAGTTGTGCTTGCGTAGAATGTTGGGGTTGTGGATTTGAGTTGATAAATGTATGTTGCAACCAGCCCCTAAAATAGAGATTCCCCTTTTTGAGATCCTTCATATGAAAAGAGGTGGAAGAAAAGACAATTGAGATATTGTTATCATGTCAAAGTTGAGAAACAAAAATTATATTTTTAGATATGGCAGGAACAACTAAGACATTATTTAGTTTGAGTGATGATAAAAAAACAATAACCGAAGTAAGTGACTTTAAGGCCATGGACATCACCGATGATCAACTCTTCAGTTACATCATAAGGAGCATGGAGGGATAGATTGTTCAAATCTGTCGTGATGTGGTAGGAAGAACCACTGTCGAGAAGCCATATTGAATAGAATGAAGAGGCAGAGGGATTTTCAATGTTTGCTTGAGGTTTTGGTGTGAATCAGTTTGACAATGGTTGAGAATTTGAAGGAGTAAGGACATTAGGAAACTTTTGCTTAAATAATGGACAATGAGCAATCATATGTCCTTATTCTCAACACCATTGAAATTTGCCTAGAAAAGTGTAGGGCATTGTGGGATCACTGCCATTAAGAATCTGATAGGATGAAGTTGGGTTAGTGAGAGCCATTGAAGAAGAGGAAGTTGAACTGTTTTGGATCAGAGCTCTGATACCATGAAGAAGAATTGAAGCGAAGGATACTTTTCCATTCAATAATCACAAATATATAAAGTTACAAGATACATGCAGTCATACGTACTGCTACAATTATGGAATAATATCATTAATGATATTTATATTATTCCCTTGTATTATGGCATACCATTTATATAATATCATTAATGATATTTATATTATTCCCTCATATTATGGCATATCATTCATATAATATCATTAATGATATTTATAATATTTTCTCATATTATGGCATACCATATGGAGGGTTGACTTAGAATATGTCAATCCTTATCACTAATGTTAGTTTACTTCATCAACATTGCTGCATATGAATGACTCATGACACGTTTCATTACTGCAAAAGGTTTTATTTAAATAAACAGGGATCGTTTTGTGAGGACGACCCAATTGTTGGACGAGTGCATTGCTGTATATATTTAGTTGCATGACACATTTCCTTCATCAGTGAGAATCAGATTAAGAGGTGAGAATCAAGATTGATACACATGATCTTTTCTGATTGTATTGAGACATTGTACATATGTAGATTGTGAGATGGATGCGGTAGGTTGGTTTTTTTGCTATGGTGTTTGAAAGCTGAGTATACCATGAGAATATGAGATAAGTAACATTGATGTCATCTGACACTTTGATGCATTCTAAGACGTTGTTGGATGTATTTTAACAATGTGATGTGGTCTTTTACACATTTTGAGATATTGTTTGATTTGTGGTTTATTTTTGAATATTTCTATTTGGTTTGTTATATACATTAATGTTATTTACTGTTGATATATTTTGTGATATTTGTGATTTCAGTTTTGACATATAAGATTTAAATAGTTGAAATTGAATTATGAAATATACAGCTGTGTATGTTGGTTGGATGCGGAGGCGCAGCTAAATTAAAAAAATGCTAAGGTGGTGTTTGGCTTACCATTTTAAGTTTTGGGTTTTCGACCATATAAAAATGTGCACAGCGCATGTATATTATGGAAAACAACCATTTTAGAAAACAAAGTTAACACACAAAATAAGAAACAACTTTTATCTATTTTTTATGTTTTGAGAAATGAAAGAAACATGGATACCAATTCTTCTTTCCATGATTGCTACATCCCCCCGCGGTCCCCTCCATCTTCCTTTCATTCTACCAATCCTCATTTCACATCTTTAATGTTTTGAAATTAATTTTAAAAAGTAAAAACCCAAAACTCATTTTTATCCAAACGCACCCTTAGTTTTGAACGACTTCAATGACTTATATATGTTATAGTTTTTTATGGCTTTCAAGTTGTGTTGTTCTAATCTTAATGCGGCTACTAATGACTTTACAATGAAAGCATGATCATGCATGTGTACATGACAGGCCAGCCGTGAGAAATATTTAATCGCCAAAAGTGGGTTAAAAACATCTGTTCAACACCACAAATTTTGATAGTTTTTCTGATGGCTATCGATGGTTGTTAATGGTCGTTGGGATTGCCAGTTGCTTCTTAAAGTGCAACCCACTCATCCCACCTCTATACCAATCCTACCATGCCCTTCTCCAATTTATACATCGCACTCATCTTACGGTTTAATTTTTTTCATTTTTTGGTTGCATATCTTACCATTTAAGTACTTTTTTTTCATTTACGTGCACATTTTTCATTGTTTCAAGTAATTTTTTTCCTATTTTTTCATTTATTATGTTTCAGTTTATAACATATTGTTGTAATATATAAAAGTGTATATTCTTTTATAATATTTTGTTTAGTCCCACATCATAGGATAAGCATAACACCAGTTCCAAAACCTACATATAAAGGAACCAATGTAGTAGAAATTATATACATCTGAATCAATAGAAATAAAAGTCACTCCTTATCTCTTCTATTATCTCTAATGTCTTATGTATATTATATATTATGTTTTATTTTATAACACGTTATCAGCATGAGATTCAAGTAGAGCTATTTTTTTATTTTTTGAAATCATCTTGATCTACATCTATGAATTTGTGAGGTAAGTAATTTTTATTTGAGGATTCTTAATTCATGGATTTCTAGATTTGTTCTGCAATTATTTTCTTTTGTTTGAAAATCTTTGATTAATGGATCTATGAATTTATGTTATCTTCTTTTCTTTTAGATCTGATTCAAACTTCTAGATCTGTTTCTCTATTTCTTTGTAGATCTAGAATGGGTTCTAATAGATCTATATTTTTTAGATCTAATTATTTTTAATGACTCTACATATGTGTCTAGATTATTCTTTTAATTTTTTGCGGATTTAATTTTTCCAAATCCAATTTGATGGAGATTCGATTATATATGTATTTTTTACATTATTGATGGTATAGAGGTTTATCTAACTTTATCTTTTCCGATCTACTATAACTCTTCATATGCAATTCTTTTGGATATATTAAAAATAGAATATCTATTAAAAAAGTTTTTTTTATGTATACCTAACAAAGACGGAATATAACTTGAAAAAAAATGATTTTTTAATGTATATCCAACATAATTATGGGTATAAAATATAATGATGTAGCCTTTAAATTCAATAGAAATATTTATTTATCACTGGAAGTGAGACTGAAAACTCATGATGTAAAAAAAATCTTTCGAATGAGGAACCTGAAGTTCATATGCAAAGGACCTAAAGTTCATATATAATTTTTTTTCAAATGAGGAACCCGAAGTTCATATGCAAATGAGTAACCTTATGTTCATATGAAAATGAGGAATATGAAATAAAGCTTCGAAGCATATAATTGCATTTAATATTTGCTTATATTAAATGACTATAATAGGAAAGGATTTGAAAAATGGGTGAAAGGAAAAGTTTCAATAAAAGGTAAAAGGCATATATTTCAATTTTGTGCCACACATAATCTCTTAAAGTAATTTATCGTTAGAAGAGATCATTAGAAAAACTATTTTCTTGAAGAAAAATAGTAAAATGACTCTCATATGTGAATAAAAGAACAATCTAGAGGGTTTGCTTCAGTTTAAAATATACAATGATAACATGTAAATTATAATAAAACCAGAAGTTTTAATACAGTAGTTTTAGAACATATCATATTTCCAGAAGAAATACTTTTTTGTTTCTTAGAAAACCTATATTATAAAAAAATACGCATCTTGAAGATCATATTAAGTTAAGATCTAAAAATTGATCTTAATTTAGCACACCTGAAGTGAATATAGAAGCAATATTTGTTATAAAAATGGAAATTTTAGAACCTGCAGTTTCTATAATGGTAAGAGACAGTTTGGATGTAAAAAGAAGATCTATATATGAATTGTATAATTTGAAACTAAAACATGTAATTTTTATGTTTGTTAATTTTATGTATAGATCTCCAAATTTTTCAAATCATTCATGTCAAAGATTATAAAATCTCAGTTCTATAATTATCCATTTCTGCTCAATTCTCGATCAGATATTATGCATTTATATGGTATTTTAGAAAATTTGATTATTGAAAAATGCAGTACAACTATAAGTTGTTTATTTCAGTTTTGTCGTTGATCAATACTATAGCTAGATCCAAATTTTATTCTGTTGATTTAAGTAAAATTTATTTATTTGACTCATATACTTAGACCGTATAATGGTTATTTCCATTATATTTATAATAAATGCATTAAATGTATCATTATGGTAATATATATTCTATTATCATATTATAATAAATGTATTAAAAGCATTAGTTATTGTAGTTAAATGATGTATGTTTGTGTTTGGAATAAGAATAGACATATGTATTATTATTCGATGTATTTGGCAACTAATATCTAATGTAATGGAAGAAGTTGTATAACTCAGATCTGAGACCTGAAGTCTTAAATTATGAAAAAAGGAACTTTTTGATAAAGTTTACAAGTTTGACATCTTGACAATTAGCAAGAATATAAAAGCTTCTAAATTAGAAGTATGTTAAAAGATTGAGAACCAGAAGTTCATCATAAATTAATAAACTTGATATAATATGTATATGTATATATATGCATAAGAAATTGAAGTTCTTTAATCAATGAACTTGAAATACTTCATAATTTAAAAGTCTGAAGCTTTATTGAAACTGTGTGAAATAATAACATTATACTTCTTAAAAAAGTTACATCATATGTGGTAATGATAATGCATCCATAAGTATGTGCAATATTTGGACAGTAAACAAAGGTTCAAAAATTAACGATAAGGACCGAAGTAGCAATTTTTTGTTTACAAGTAATATATATAATAGTTTGACAATATGATGGAGACATTTATGGGTTCAAGACAAAAACAATATGGTTATCCACCATATTATGCGACGTAAGATATTGAAAATACTATGAAAATAGTCCATATATGTAAATTCAAGAAATAGTTCCAGATGTAATACTAATAATATTGTATGTTGCATTATTGTATTTTGTAAACTATATTTCTATGTGGATTCGCAACATTTATCATTAACATTTTCACAAAAAATATAAAAGTTTGATTTTTAGACCGAAACCATCAAAAATTAGTAAATTTTCAAATGACCTAAATCGAGTTTTGAACCTTGCTGCAAAGCACGATGCTATAACCAATTGTTAAAGTCTAGCTACATGGATTGGGGATGGAAAAGTAGGCATTTGTGAAAACTGAACGGTATGGGTTAAAGTAGATGATTCCATTTTAAGGAATAATGGATACGTGCATTAAATATTCAATTCCATTAACTTTTCATGACAGATAAGGGATTTAATTAGCAATGATATTGAAGTAAGTGGCAATTACGGGGAAAGGGAGAACTCAAGGAATTTAATCGGCAATGAAATTGGAGTAAATGGTTGTTAAGGAGAAAGGGATAATTTAATTTGGGGAAGATAGATATTAATACTAGCGGTTATTGAAGGGATTAATAAGGAAGAGATAAAGAGCCATACAATAATGGACATAGAATACGAATCTTGTATTTTGAAATGAATGAAAACTGAGATTTCGCTTTGTTTTATGACTGAAAAGTAAGTTGAAGCTTAGGTTTAAACTGAGCCAAAGCCCAGTTTTGCATTAAGAGTAATCAAGGACCTTTTATCATAGGCAATTCTATGTACTTATGTAACCATGTAAAATGATGGATTTTATGGACTTTGGTTTAAGCAAGGACTTTTTAATTTGTATACGCTGCACTAAAATGGAATAGAAATAATAATGAACTAAATTATTAGTTTTCAAACACCTTTTCCATTGATTGCAAAAAGTAAACATTTCAATGGACAGTTTCATATTTATCCAACTACCATATGCATGTATCAAATACACAAGTACATGCACAAAACAAAGGGGAAATATTAGTTGGAACTCTTAATACCATGTCAGGTTTGATAATGCAATATTCTCAAATATAAACCATATAATGAGAATGATGCATGGTAAAAGTTTGACTTTTCAAAATAATAACTTTGTCTACCTTTGTGTGGAAGAAACAGACCAGCTGTTGTTGTGATGTTTCATATATATTATGGTTTCAAGGTAACACAAAAAGTGCAAAATGTATTTATGAATAAGGAATTCAAAGAAACAATGCAAAAAGATGAAAAATGATTGAATATCTATTATTCAACTAAGATCTACTTCGAGAATCAACATTCCAGACCTCATACAACATATTTCAATTTTCAATTAACTTACTTTTGTAGTGATTTGGATGCTTCCACTATGAACAACAACTACATGATTCCAAATTCAAGGCATTAGATTGGAACCACAACAAGCCCAACCTTGGAGATCTGGAGGCCACGGGAACCACCCTGCAGGTTAAGCATCGATTGAAATCAAAATCTAGCATATATGTATACACGAAATGAAAGCGGATCTAGGGTTTTTAAGTTAATGCAGTATCTATCAGCCGCGAGCTCGATGATGAGATCTCTTTCGATGTCGGACGACGAAAATGGCAGTGACTAGAGTTTTGATAGTAAGGAGAGAGGGGTTCGTGGGTTGAAAGGGGGATTCGTGGATGAAACAGGTTTTTATAAAGTGAGACCTGTTTTTTGGAAGAGGAGTGAAAAGAGAGAATTAGCGGGCACAAGAATAAAAGATGGAAACAGAGCGCTAAACCAATTTGGTCAAAAATAATGACACCAAGGCACGCCATCTATTAATTTACAAAAGGGATTATGACTAAACCATCGCAGGTTAACCTTCTGTGCCTTCTTCACTTGCTATTAAAAGAATACTTTATTATAGTGACACATCCATATGCAATATGTAAGTGCTTGAGACGATCTAGTGCCTAGTGTGTGTATATGCATCCATGGGCAACCACTATCAAACACTTGCATCCACTTGCAACCATCAATCATAACATGTCTCAAACACATGTTTCTAGTCATTGGTTTCTACCTAAGGATCGAAGATTTGAACGATAGGATAAACATACATAAATGATAGAAGCAAATTTAAATTAAAAGCTTGGAAAAGAAATTAAGAACGTACCCTCAAAAAGAAAAGACATAAGAACCGTGAATCTTGTCTTCGGGTTCCCACGTCGCATTTGGAGGTCTTCTCCCCACTGTATCTTCACTAATCTGATTTCTTTATTGCGAAGTTTCTTAACCTCTGATCCAAGAATATGAGTAGGAACTCTTCTCACAGGTGCTTTCCTCTCCACATCTTCAAGTGTGCTTGGCTCCACTACTTCTATTGTATAATGTAGACATTTCCTCAAATGGGAAACATGGAACACGTCGTGTACGCCCATCAGTCTCCCTGTTAGTCTAACCGTATAGGCCATCTGACCTACCCGCTTTACTATGGGGAACGGCCCTTCAAATCTTGGAGCCAACTTCCCTATTGAGCCAAAGCGAACAACATTTCTTAGGGGTGATAGTTTAATGAAGACCATATCTCCTACTTCAAATTCCAAATCAGTCCTCCTTTTACAACATATGACTTCTGCCTGTCCTAAGATGCTCTCATTCTTCGGCGGATAAAGTCAATCTTCTCAGGAGTCTCCCGAATCATATCAGGCCCAAGTACAAGTCTATCCGTGGACTCCCACCAGCAAGTCTGCGATCTGCAAGGTCATCCATAAAGTGCCTCGAAGGGTGTCATGATCATGCTTGACAGATAATTGTTGTTGTATGAAAACTCAACCAATGGAAGATGCTCCTCCCAAGGCCCTCTGAAATCTAGGATACATAGTCTTAGAAGATCGTCAAGAACCCTATTAACCCTCTCAATCTGTCCATCGATCCGAGGGTGGTGTGCTGTGATCAAACGTAGTTGTGTACCTAGTTCCTCTTGTAAGCTCTTCCAAAACTCACTAGTGAAGATGGGGTCACGGTCGCTTACCGTACTGAAGGTACCTCATGATGTCGGACTACCTCTCGAAGGTATACCGATGCTAGCCAAGTTGTCGTCCTCTTGCTTATGATAGGAACAAAGTGAGCGCTCTTCGTATGTCTATCCACTATCGCCCAAATACTGGTGTTTCCTTTCCTTGATCTGGGCAGTCCATCAATGAAGTCCATAGAGACGCTCTCGCACTTCCATTATGGGACATCCAAGGGCTGAAGTAATCCTCATGGTTTCTTTTGTTCAGCCTTTACTCATTGGCACGTCAAACATCGGGCCACAAATTCTGACATGTCCTTCTTCATAACAGTCCAAAAGAAAACTCTCTTTATGTCTCGTTACATCTTGTCGCCGCTTAGATGGATAGTAATCCGAGAATGATATGCCTTCTCAAGGACCGTCCTTAACAAATTTTATCTCAGGGAACACAGATCCTTCCATCTTATCATAGCCACCCTTTATCATCCACAGAGTACCTACTTAGGTGACTAGAGGTCTCTCATTTGCTAAGCTTGTCCATGATGTCTGCCATTTGCGGGTCCTCTTGTTGCATAGACCCAATATGCTCCACAAGAGTAGGTCGCACATTCAATGATGCTAACAAACCAGGTGTAAAATCCATAGTTTGCCTAAAATCGAAAGTCGATATAAACTCCAAGCTTCACCTCTCTACGAATAGAGGACTCAAGGTCATCGTCTGCCTACTCAATGCGTCCGCCACTACATTACCCTTGCCAAGTGTATAAGCTATCTCAAAGTCATAGCACGCTAGGAACTCCATCCATCGTTACTACCGTAGATTGAGATCCTTCTATGAGAACAAATATTTGAGCGACTTATGATCCGTGTATAGCTCAAATCTCTCTCCAAGTAGATAATGTCACTAAGACTTCAATGCGAACACTATAGCAGCAACTCTAGGTCATGGGTAGGCCAGTTCTTCTCATGAACTCTCAACTGTCTACTATTGTAGCATACTACCTTTCCTTCTTGCATCAACACGACACTAAGTCCTGTGCCACAAGCATCTTTGTAGACCGTTGTAACACCCCACGTCCGTTAATGTCAATCATTAAGAGAATGCATTAAGTTTCATGAAGTGTTATGGGTAAACAGAAACATAAACATTACAAGATAGATATAAAATAGCAGCGGAATTTAAAAATTTATTAATCATAAAGCATCCTAGTTCAAAACATGTGTACATCATATGTCTGAAATGCATAAAACCCAGTACATCACTAAAATTTTGTCTTGTACTTAAAACATCAGAGTGCAATAATAAAAGAAGCATAATTCCCCAAAACATAGCCATCGTAGAAAATATAAGAGCTTCAGCAATACATCTAAGCAGCTCCAAGAAAGATGAAAGCAGAATCCTGATCAAGCTTGAGTATTCCCACCTGAGAACCTGTGGGGGGAACGGAGGAGAAAGAAGAGGAAACAAAATGTTTCAGACACGTCCGCAGCAGTAACCCAGCGATTAAGGAATTTCCGTCATGGTAATAGCGACGCGAGTTCAAAACCCGGAATGGCATGCTCAGAGCTTTCCATATGCATATGCTAAGATCAACCACTTATGTGGTGCTCGCAGACCAGTCTAGGTGCACTAGGGAGGGTTTTACGACTCCGGTCAGTTTCCCTTCTGAACAAATTCAAAAAATGTGTCAGATATAAAGTCTGTCGAGTCTAGTTACTTTTAGCATATAAATAATTAAAAGTATCATGATAGGCATATAAAGTGGATAAGAGAGAGAACATCATAGAAGGCAGGTATGACAAGGTAAACTGGATAAACATGATAGAGTATATTGTGCTTCTCTAGTACTTTCCCTTATTTCTCTCTCCACTAATACTAGTATAACCGAAATGAAATGATCCCCAAGATGTATAAGATGGTAGACTTAGGTGTACTTCCAGTGATAGGTTTTAACCCCATACAATCAACAGGTAGCCCAACATACCGGAGTTAACCCTAAGGATAATAACGGGCTCCTAAACATACCGGAGTCTAGATGTACCCTAATTACTACCCTAATCGATCGGCTCCCTACTCCATGGATACCCTGTTTTGGCCCCACGGTAGGATGTATCACTACCTAAAGTGGCAACCCTTCGTTCTCAGGATGTGCACGACCATATCTACAGGTGTCACGACATCTAAATCTCTTCCGTCGGACCCATGCACGCACATGACTCCGTCGGAATGCACCGCCCACACCGTCCTCCACTTTTAGATCTCTTACCATCAGCCCGGTAAGCATGCCCCGACTCTGACCTAGTTCGGAGTACTCGTTTGATTCATATATATGGTTTACTAAATGAAACGGGTCCCACACACAAGATGATACAAGCTTCCCCCTACGCTTGCATCCCCACTAGGTCTTCCACAGGTTATGCCATACCAGAGTAAAAGATTGCATAACCCCACAGGTTAAGTTTGTGGGCCTATATATATAAATATTACTCACCAACCCAAGATATACTTAACCCTCCCACTGTTCATACAAGTTTACTTAACCCCTATTCAAGTTAACATGTTCATGCAATCCATATGGATTCGATTAGGTTAAGTATTCAACTTTATAGCCATATTCAGTTATGGTTACAATGTACTAGATCTCCTACATTAAAACTACAACTTGTGGATGCTGGTTATGCCGGGCGGCTCCAGGCAGACTTCTTCCACAAGTCGGATTTAACCTCGTGTCTTAGCATGTCTCGTGTTTATGCATTTATACCCCTCACATTAGATTCAGCACTTGTGGTCACTGGATATGCCGGGCGGTTCCGGGCAGACTTCCACCACAATTGTAATCTAACCTCGTGTCTAAGCGCAGTTACAGTTTCTAATTACTGCTATTCTAGGCATTTTAATTATTAGCCAATTATTCCTATGTCGTTATAGGTTTTCATGCCCCTTTCCCAAGTCATGTTCATAATGAACCATATGCCCCAAATTAAGGTCTTTAATCACAACTCAATTTATGCCCCACATTCATATTCGTATATTTCATTCAACTTATGCCCAAATTTCCAATTACAAATTATACCACAAATTTAACGTTTTCCCTTATTCCCAAGTTAACGCGTTCGCATATTTCAGCGGCATGCCTAGGCTCGAAGGTAGTCTGGCTATAAAAATAAGAGGGAAAAGATGAAGGGAAGAGGACAGAAATGATCATACTAACAATATTAACATATAATGTCAGAAATAGGCATAAACATATAGTGGCATAATGGCAAGATATGCATATAGGAACAGATCTGATGAACATGTGACAATAGAACTGATTCTAACATAATAGGGGTATCATAAACATACATGATGAGATCTAAGTAATAAATTAGATCAACCAACATTGGCAGATCTAACATGATAAATAGGTACAGGCTTAGATCAAGTTCATAGTCATGTCAGAATAACTCAAATACACAGGTTATAGTAGATCTGATATGATTCAAATAGTCACAGGCATAGATCCAAGTTATAGTCATATTAAGATTTACTTTTTAAATATTTAGATCTAAAATTAACATAGACTCACCGTGACTGGATCTAAGAAATAGAAGAAGAATAGAAGATGTTGGATGACAGTTCTCTGAATTAGTCTAACCCCCTGTGACACCCCACGTCCATTAATGTAACTCACAAAGGGAATGCATTAAGTTTCGTGAAGCGTTATAGGTAAACGGACATGGAATATTACAAGACAAATATATAGAATAATAGCGGAATAAAAACTTTATTTATCATAAGATATCGTGGTCCAAAAACATCACATGTCTGAAACATAAAAGCCCATTACAATGTAAAAGTTATTGTCTTGTACTTCAAAAATATCAGAGTACATAAAAGAAATAAAATTCCCTAAGAACAAAATGTATCCATAGCAACAAGGATAGGAGCTTGAACCATACATATCAGCAGCTCTAGCAAAAGTAAGCAGAATCACAATCAAGCCTGAGCGTTTCCTCCTTGAGAACCTAAGGGGAAAATGGAAGAAAGAAGGAGAAACAAAAGGGTCAGACATAAAATTTGGCGAGTCTAGTGAATTTTAGCAAGTAAATAAATAAAAGTAGCATGACAGGCATATAAAGTGGATAAGAGAGATCACTACATAAATGACAAGTGTGACAAGGTAGACAGGATAAGGTATATACGCTTCTCTAATGATTACTCTGCATTATTACTAGTATAATCAGAATGAGATGATCCCTTTCACTATAAGGTGGTAGACTTAGGGCATACATCCAAATGTACCCTAAACACTACCCTAATCGATCGGCTCCCTACTTCGTAGATACTCTGTGTCAACCCCACAGCATAATGTATCACGTCCTAAAGTGGCAACCCCTCGTTGATATGCACAGCCCTATATTTACAGGTGTCAAGGTCGTCTTATCCCCCTCTGCCCGGCTCATGCACGCACATGGCCCGGTCGGTTTGCGCCGCCCACACCGTCCTCCACATTTGGATCTCTTACAATCAGTTAGTAAGCGTGCCCCTTCTCCGCTAGTACAGAGTACTTTGTTTGATACCTACTCCAGGTTACTGACTAAAAAAGGTCCCACACAATATGATACAAGCTCTCACCTTTGTCTTGTATCCCCACTAGGTTTTCCTCGGCTATGTATAACAATAGGTGTCTTTAATTACATAACCCTATTATTTCTACAAGTTATGCTTACCATAAAAGGTGTCTTTAATTACATAGCTTTATTATTTCCTCTGGTTAGGTATACCACTAGGTGTCTTTAATTACATAACCTTATCGGGTTAAGTTTGTGGGGCTATATATAAATATTACCCACCCCCTCTGGATTTTGCTTAACCCATCCATTATCCAACCAATTTTACTTAACCCTGACTTTAGTTCATACTCATACAATCCATATGGATTAAATTAGGTTAAGTAGTCAAATTCATTACCATGTCCGTTTATGGTTCAAAATGGGCTAGACCTCCCACATTAGGCCTACAATGTGTGGATGTTGGATAGGCCGGTCGGGTCCGGGCAATCTTATTTCACAGTTGGGCCTAACCTCATGTCATAGCCCGATTAATATTTGCGCACTTAGACCCCCTACATTAGGTTCAACATTAGTGGCTGCTGATATGCCAGTCGGGTGTGGGCAGACTTCCACCATTAATGCAACCTAACCTCGTGTCATAAGTTCCACTACAATTTCTAATTGTAATCCTATGCATTTATTATTAATTATACATGTGTCAATTATAGGTTTTATGCCCCCTTTTTCCCAATTATGTCCATAATTGATTTTATGCCAAATTTATTCATTACTCCAATTAATAACCAATTTAACATTCAAATTTCCAATTATGCCTAAATGTCTAATTATATTCATAGCGGATTATATGTCCAAATTCATATCAAGTTATGCCAGATCTAATATTTTCCCCCGTCCCCTAACTGACGCATTCACATATTTTTGGCGGCATACCTAGGCTAAAAAGTAGCCTAGGCATATACGGTAAAAAGGGAAAGGTGATGGAAAAAATGACAATAGTGATCATTCTGACAAAGGTGACATGAACATATATACTGGCATAGACATGTTTTGGCATAATAAGGCGGACATAAAAATAGATCTAGCATAATTATAATGTGGACATAAAAACAGATCTGATATAATTAGGATGACATAGTAGCATGTTTAGATCTAAATATGGATTCACATGTCCAATTTACAACATATCTAAATTGACCACAATATGACAGATGAAAGGTAATTTACATAAATAATTAGATCTAACCAATGTTGTAAATGTCCAAATTAACAGATTTACATTAACCATAATATAGTTACAAATCAAGATCCATAAAGGTGACATAATAGAATAACCACAATTGAATTAGATCTAGAGAAGTAGATCTATCATGACATGATATAAGATTTAACAATAGCATAGATTCATAGTTTACAACATATCCAAATAATAGTCTTTCACAATCTACTTTTATTCATTTAAACATAAAAGTAACCAACTCACAGTGTTCGGATTGTTAAGAAGATAGAAAAGAAGTTGGTGTTGAATCTATGCTTGATTCTCAGAATTTGATTTGCAGAAGATGAATAGAATTAGGTTTAGTCCATCTACTGACAACATCTGGCCTCCATTGCATTTCAAGACAGAAAACAAGTGAAAATGGACCTTTATTTATAGCTGCCAGCCTCCAAACCGACTATGCCACATTAGCCCTAGAGGCGTCGACACCCCTTAAGGGGGGTCGCCCCTGGTGTCGACACCCTTCTAGGGGGGTCGACCCCCTAGAGCGGGAAATATGCCGCCACTTTTCATTTTTCGAATTCGAAAAGTTCTGGATAAAATTCCGACTCATCTCTGACTCATGTGTATATATATATTCTTTCTGCACGTATACAAACTTAAAACTCTCATATCTACTTCATAAGGTGTCCGTTTTACACAAATCATATGTCTATCTTGGCCAGAATTTCGAGACGGATGCAATAGCGTAGTCCGTTTTCCTTAGTTCTGAATATTAAGTTAATTATTATTTAATTTATCCTCTTTAATGTTAACAAAATTACGGGGTGTTACATTCCCCCTACTTAAAGGATTTCTTCCCCGAAATCTCTATGTTGAGAAGAATGCATATCCTACCATCAATCATCCATCTACTCATCCATCAATCATCGGCATCCATTGTCCGTAAAGATTTCTAGTGCTTATATGAATATGTGCAAAGGTGTGTGTATATGTCCCTATACTAATGTGAAGATCAGGCCGTCTACTAATTCATTTGACCTCCTTAATGCAATGTATGCTAGTGCCATGAATCCAATATGTATGCAAATAATCCAATTGTAACATGTAAGCTCTATATGTGTGCACACTCATTCATCCAAGTGCAACATCCATATCCTAACTCATCCATTTCCATCCATAAAAGAAAAGAAAATGCACACACATCCATATGCAGTATGAGAGTGATTGAGCCGATCTAGTGCATAACTTGTGTGTATATGCGTCTACGGGCAATCACTAGCAAACACTTGCATCCATCAAAAATAACACGTGTCAAACACATATTTACATCCATAGGATTCTTATCTAAAGGCCGAAAAATACTATGGATAAGATATACTCAAATGATAGAAATAAGCACTGATAAAATTTTGAAAAATGAATTAAGAACATACCCTCGAAAAGGAAAGGGTACGAAGCACGAATCTTGTCTTCGGTCTCCCAAGTCGCATCCTCTAGGTTATCTCTCCATTGAACCTTTAGCAACTTGATCTCTTTAATGCGTAGCTTCTTAGCTCCTGATCCAAGAATACGGTAGGGACTTGCCTGACTGTCGCCTCCTGTTCCACTTCTACTTCTTCCAACACACTCGGCTTGACAATTACTGCGGTGTCATGCAGGCACTTCTGCAAATGAGAAACGTGGAAAGCATCATGAATACCGGATAGATTTTCTGGGAGCTTTACTTTATAGGCCAATCCTCTCGGTTATGGGAAATGGTCCCACAAACCTAGGTGCCAACTTCCCTACCGATCCGAAGCGAACCACATTCCTCAAAGGTGATACTTTGATAAAAACTAAGTCTCCCACTTCAAATCGATGTCAGTCCTTCCCTTGTCTGCATAGGACTTCTGCCTATCTTGAGCTATCTTCATCCGCCATCGAATTAGGTCAATCTTTTCGGATGTTTCTCTAACCGTATCTGGTCTAAGTAATAATCTATCTGTAGATTCCCACCAACAAGTTGATGATCTACAGGGTCGTCCGTACAATGCTTCGAAGGGTGCCATGCCGATGCTGTCTTGATAACTGTTGTTATAGGAAAACTCTACTAAAGGAAGTTGCTCTTCCCAAGTCCCTCCAAAGTCTAGGATACACAGCCTCAAAAGATCTTCAAGAATCCTATTCACCCTCTTCGTCTGTCCATCAGTCTGAGGATGATAAGAGGTGCTCAAACATAACAGTGTACCTAATGCTTCTTGCCAGCTCCTCCAAGATTCACTGCTGAAGATGGGGTCACGATCACTCACGATGCTGGAAGGTACTCTATGAAGACGAACTATCTCACGAACATAAATTGCTGCTAACCATGATGTCATCCTCTTACTCTTCACTGGAATGAAATGAGCACTTTTAGTCAACCTGTCCACTACTACCCAAATAATGGTGTTTCCTTTCTTCGATCTAGGCAAACCATCTATGAAATCCATAGAGACGCTCTCCCATTTCCACTGAGGAACCTCCAAAGGATGAAGTAAACCACCGGGCTTCTTTTGCTCAGTTTTAACTTGCTGGCAAACTAGACATTGGGAAACTAATTCGGCCACATCTTTCTTCATCCCAGTCCAAAAGAAAACCCCTTTCATGTCTCTGTACATCTTATTGCCGCCTGGATGAATAGTTATCTTAGAATAACGGGCTTCTTCTAGGACTACCTTTATCAAGCTTCCAGTTTAAGGAACGCAAAGCCTTCCACCTCGTCGCAACCACCCCTTTTCATCTATGGCATATCTACTAAGGTGACTAGAAGTCTCCCCTTTTCTGAGCTTTTCCATGATGTCTAAAATTTGTGGGTCACCTCGTTGCGAAGCTCCTATCTAGTCCATAAGAGTTGGTCTTATCTCTAAGGATGCAAAAAAATCAGGAAAAATCTCGATGGAGGGTCTAAAATCAAAAGCTGATATGAACTACAAGTTCTTTCTTTCCACACATAGAGGACTCAAGGCCAACCTCTGCCTACTTAATGCGTCTGCCACCACATTACCCTTGCCATGGGTATAAGCAATCTCAAAATCATAAGAAGCTAGGAACTTCATCCACCGTTGTTGCCTTAAATTGAGATCCTTCTGCAAGAACATATACTTGAGAGATTTATGATCTTTATATAACTCGAAGCTCTCTCCAAGTAAATAATGGTGCCACATCTTAAATGCGAATACTATGGCAGATAGCTCTAGATCATGGGTGGGGTAGTTCTTCTCATGGACCCTTAACTGCGTACCCCCATAGCACACTACTTTCCCCTCTTGCATCAAAACTGCACCAAGCCCTGTACCACACGCATCAGTGTAAACGGTAAACACTTTACTCCCATCAGGCAAGGTCAAGACTGGGGCTTTTGTTAGAGCCCTCTTTAAACATTGGAAAGCAACATCACAATCTATATCCCATGAAAACGCCAAGTTCTTCTTTGTTAGCCTGGTGAGTGGGGATGACATCTTTGTGAAGTCCTTAATGAACTTCGTATAATAACCTGCTAACCCAAGAAAGCTTCTCACCTCGGTTGCATTTTTAGGAATATGCCAATCTTGCACTGCCACCAACTTTGCGGGATCTACATCTATCCCTTCTTTGGAGACCACATTCCCTAAGAATCTCACCTTTTTTCTCCAAAAATGGCATTTGGAGAACTTTGCTTTAAGCTGATGTGCAGGGAGAGTTTTCAAAACTTCTCTTAAATGCTGGGCATGATCTTCTTTGCTCTTGGAGAAGATCAAAATATCATCAACAAAGAATATGAAAAATTTGTTTAGGAACTCCCGAAACACCCTGCTCATCAGATCGACAAAATAAGTGGATGCATTCGTCAGCCCAAAAGGCATCACTAGCCATTCAAAGAAACCGCCCGGAGTCCTAAAAGCAATCTTATCTATGCTGTCCTCAGCCACCCTCAACTGATGAAACCCCATGGCCAAGTCTAACTGAGAAAATACCGAGGCACCAACAAGATGATCAAATAAATCATCAATCCTCGGAAGCGAGTGCCTATTCTTCTTGGTGAGTTTATTCAACTCCATATAGTCAACACACAAACGAAGCGAACCACCCGCCTTAGTCACGAATACTACTAGAGCACCCCATTCAGATATGCTTCGTCTAATAAACCCTTTCTCAAGCAGCTCCCCTACTTGATTACTCAGCTCCCTCCTTTCCCTCGGATCCATGTGGCGCACTAGGAATGGAACTGGCTTTGCATTGTCCACCAAATATATACGAAAGTCGATCTCGCGCCTCGGAGGTAAACCCCGAACCTCATCAAAAATATCAGAATAATCTCGGACTACTGGAACAGATTGCAGATCATCAATAGATGCATCAAGAGACTCTACGAAACTAAGCATAACCGACCCTTGTGGGTCACAAGAAATCTCGAGGGTCCTCCCATGACATGTCAGAAGCCTAACAACCCTCTCTCACAATCCTGAATGGCACTATATATGGTAAGCCAATCCATTCCTAGAATTAACCCATCGCCCATAAACCCGAGCACATACGCATCGCATTCAAACTCGACACCTAACACAGATATTTTCAAACCCCGACAAATCTTAGATAAATGATCCGAACCACCAGTGGGATTTGAAACAACTACGGGATGCACTATCATACTAGTAATTAAGTGTAGAGATTCAACTATAGAACTTGATATAAATGAATGTGAAGCGCCAGAATCAAAAAGTCTTCTAATAGGGTGGTTTGAAAGAGAAATTAAACCTTCCACAGAAATTTTTCTACCTCTATCAGGAGCACTGAACGTGAGAGCATGCACCTGCCCTCCAGAAGTTCCTGCCCTTTGACCTTGTCCCTGCGATCCCTATTTCTTTGGGCACTCCCTAGCAAAGTGTCCGACCTCTCTACAATGGTAGCAAGAGTTCTTCCTTCTCATACATTCTTTGATCAAGTGACCTTCCCACAATTGTGACATTTCCTCTTATCCTTGCCTTTGTCATTCTTCCCTCCTTTTTTCTGCTGTTGTGGTTGTTACTGTTGTTACTGCCCCTTCTTGGGCCACACCTTCCTATTTTGCGATGTCTCCTCAGCCTTTGCTTCCTTCTTTTATCCCTTGTCTTCCTCATGCATTAGGGCCATATCGACAAGCTTTTCAAAAGTGGCCCCCATTGGAATATGGGACATGGCTAACCCATGCAGAGGTTCATTCAGCCCTTTAGCAAACTGCAAAGCCCTTTTTGCGGCATATCCACCAACTCTAACCCGAACCTTGCTAGCTGGTTGAATTTATTCACATACTCTTTCACCGTCAAGTTTCCTTGTTTGAGTGCTAAGAATCTCTCCATCTGCATCTTCTCTCAGCTTGGGAGAGAAATTTCATTTCAAACCTCTGTCTAAAATCCTCCTAAGTTTCCACCGGACGTCCAGCTTGGGTGACTTCCCACCAAAATGAGGCTTCGTCTTTCAATAGACAGGCGGCTAACTGAACCTTCCTTCTATCCTCTACTTCAATGATTACGAACAAGTCCTCGGTCTCCTTGAGCCAATTCCGCGCTTCTACGAATGTCTAGTTCCCATGGAATGGCTTCCCTACCATAGCACGGAAGTCTTTGCAGATCTTAGCGAAGTTATCTGCTCTTATAGGAGGAGGAGGAATGACCGTTGCAACTGGGGGAGGAACATTTCCTGGGCCTTCGGCAGGTGTCGTGGCCTCCAAATACCTATGGAACCATCCGGGTATCATGACGCCTTCGGGGATATTAGGAATGTTTTGTTCCCTAGACATGCTGAAAAAGGAAAAGGAAGAGATTTAGACAAAGGACCAATGGACATTACATATGGCTTTTTGGGGAATGTCTTTTAAAACAAACTTTTCTTTTTGAAAAATGCTTTCTTTTAAAACCTTTTTGAAAATAATTTCCAAAAACTTTATCCAATCTGGTAACCTTCAGCTCTGATACCAAGTGTGACACCTACGTCCGTTAATGTCCCTCAAAAAGGGAATGCATTATGTTTCGTGAAGCGTTATAGGTAAACAGACACAAAATGTTACGAGATGGATATATAGAATAATAACGGAATAAAAACTTTATTTATCATAACATATCGTGGTCCAAAAACATCACATGTCTGAAACATAAAAGCCCATTACAACATAAAAGTTACTGTCTTATACTTCAAAAATATCAGAGTACATAAAAGAAGTAAAATTCCCCAAGAACAAAATGCAGCCATAGAAACAAGAATAGGAGCTTGAGCAATACATATCAGCAGCTCTAGCAAGAGTAAGCAGAATCATGGTCAAGCCTGAGTGTTTCCTCCCTGAGAATCTGGGAGGGAATGGAAGAAAGAAGGAGAAACAAAAGGGTTAAACATAAAGTCTGACGAGTCTAGTGATTTCAAGCAAGTAAATAAATAAAAGAAGCATGACAGGCATATAAAGTGGATAAGAGAGATCACTACATAAATGGTAGCTGTGACAAGGTAGACAGGATAAGGTATAAACGCTTCTCTAAAGATTACTCTACACTATTACTAGTATAACCAGAATGAGATGATCCTTTCCACTATAAGGTGGTAGACTTAGGGCATACGTCCAAATGTACCTCAACCACTACCCCAATCGATCGACTCCCTATTTTGTAGATACTCTGTGTCGGCCCTACATTAGAATGTATCACGTCCTAAAGTGGAAACCCCTCGCTGATATGCACAACCCTATATCTACACGTGTCACGGTCGTCTTATCCCTCTCTGCCCGGCTCATGCACGCACATGGCCCGGTTGGTTTGCGCCGCCCACACCATCCTCCATGTTTGGATCTCTTACAATCAGTCAGTAAGCGTGCCTCCTCTCCGCCCAGTACGAAGTACTTTGTTTGATACCTACTCCGGGTTACGGACTAAAATGGGTCCCACACAGTATGATACAAGCTCTCCCCTTTGTCTTGTATCCCCACTAGGTTTTCTTCGGCTATGTATACCAATTGGTGTCTTTAATTACATAACTCTGTTATTTCTACAAGTTATGCTTACCCTAAAAGGTGTCTTTAATTACATAACTTTATTATTTCCTCCGGTTATGTATACCACTAGGTGTATTTAATTACATAACTTTATCGGGTTAAGTTTGTGGGCCTATATATAAATATTACCCAACCCCTCCAGATTTTGCTGAACCCATCCACTATCCAACCAATTTTACTTGACCCTAACTTTAGTTCATAATCATACAATCTCTATGGATTAAATTAGGTTAAGTAGTCCAATTCATTACCATGTCTGTTTATGGTTCATAATGGGTTAGACCTCCCACATTAGGCCGACAACGTGTGGATGCTGGATATGTCGGTCGGGTCCGGGCAGTCTTATTCCTAGTTGGGTCTAACCTCGTGTCATAGCCCGATTCATATTTGTGCACTTAGACCTCCCACATTAGGATCAACATTAGTGGCTGCTGGATATGTCGGTCGGGTCCGGGCAGACTTCGACCACTAATGCAACCTAACCTCGTGTCACAAGTGCCAATACAATTTCTAATTGTTATCCTAAGCATTTATTATTAATTGTACCTATGTCATTTGTAGGTTTTATGCCCCTTTTTACCAATAATGTCCATAATTGATTTTATGCCAAATTTATCCATTACTCCAATTAATAACCAATTTAACATTCAAATTTCCAATTATGCCTAAATGTCCAATTATACTCATAACGGATTATATGTCCAAATTCATATCAAGTTATGCCAAATCTAATATTTTCCCCCGTCCCCTAACCAACGCATTCGCATATCATTGGCGGCATACCTAGGCTAGAAAGTAGCCTAGGCATATACAATAAAAAGGGAAAGGTGATGGGAAAAATGACAATAGTGATCATTCTAACAAAGGTGACATGAACATATATACTGGCATAGACAAGTTTTTGCATAATAAGGTGGACATAAAAACTGATCTAGCATAATTATAATATGGACACAAAAACAGATCTAACATAATTAGGATGACATAGTAGCATATTTAGATCTAAATATGGATTCACATGTCCAATTTACAACATATCTAAATTGACCACAATATGACCGGTGAAAGGTGATTTACATAAAGAATTAGATCTAACCAATGTTGTAACTGTCCAAATTAACAGATTTACTTTAACCATAATATAGTTACAAATCAAGATCCACAAAGGCGACATAATAGAATAACCACAATTGAATTAGATCTAGAGAAGTAAATCAATCATGACATAGTATAAGATTTAACAATAGCATAAATTCATAGTTTACAACAAATCCAAATCATAGTCTTTCACAATTTACTTTTATTCATTTAAACCTAAAAGTAACCAACTCATAGTGTTTGGATTGCTAAGAAGATAGAAAAGAAATTGGTGTTGAATCTATGCTTGATTCTCAAAATTTGATTTGCAGAAGATGAATATAATTAGGTTTAGTCCATCTACTGACAGCATCTGGCTTCCATTGCATTTCAGGATGGAAAATAAGTGAAAATGGACCTTTATTTATAGCTTCCAGCCTCCAAAATGACAATGCCACTTCAGCCCTAGGGGTGTCGACACCCCTTAAGGGGGGTCGACCCCCTAGAGCGGGAAATCTGCTGCCACTTTTCATTTTTTGAATTTGAACAGTCCAAGATAAAATTCTAGCTCATCTCTGACTCTTGTATGTGTGTATATATATATTGCTTCTGCATGTATACATACTTAAAACTCTCATAACTACTTCATACAGTGTCCGTTTTATGCAAACGAAATATCTATCTTGACCAGAATTTCGAGACGGACGCAATGGCGCAGTCCCTTTTCCTTAATTCTGAATCTTAAATTAATTATTATTTAATTTATCCTCTTTAAGGTTAACAAAATTACGGAGTGTTATATCCCCGTTGTAGAAAAAAACAAACTATTTTAGTCTAGGCAGAGGTGGCACCTAGTTCTCCATTATTTTTGTTTGAAGAAAACAATGGGTATAGGGTCCTATTTATAGCCTAGAATCAACGAATCCAGACCAGAAATCGGTCTACGTTCTGAAGAAAGAATCTTCCCTGGATCTAGGGGGTGTCGACATGGAGTTCGTTCCCTCTGTGTGGGTGTCGACACCCCTATGATGGTGTTGACCCCTAGGTGACACCCAGAGCGGGAATTTTCCGCCCAGGTCTTCCGCGTGATTTTGAAATATTTTGAATTTCTGGACTTATTATATATATATTCTTCTTATGCGTATACAAACTTCAAACCTTAATAATTTCTTCATACGTTGTCTGTTTTACGCAAACCAGGTGTCTGTTTTGACCAGAATTCTGAGAACACAATAGCGCAGTCTGTTTCACTTAATTCTGGATATTAAATTAATTATTATTTATTTTATTGTCTTTAGTATTGTTAAAATTACGTGGTGTTACATTCTCCCCTACTCAAAAGATTTCGTCCCTGTAATCTCTAAGTTAAGAAGAATGTATATCCTAACTGTAATGATACGGATTTCACCTGGCCTAATCGATCGCTAAATCGACCAAGACCGCTCAAAACCCGAATATGTTAACTTTGGGAATACAATACATTAGAACAAATAGCAGTAGACTTTTATTACATTATGACAATGTTACATCAGAGTACCGAATATATCACAGTACATCGAATATAATCATAAAGCGGAAGATTAAATTACAATAAATGTAATATACTGCAGCGAAACAATTAAATTAACACAGCGGAAGACTACCAATGCTCTGGACACAGCTTTGTGCTTCGATCCAGAATCCTGCTCAATATATCTACAAAATAAGCTACTCGACTGCCCGTGTGGAAAAGAGGGCACCTGAGTTTGCAAAGTGAAACAAACTACGGGTCAGTCATGGGACTAGTATGAGAAATATTTTCTAACTTATCTAATAATAAGGTTAATCTCAGGACCCCACCGATAACGCGGAACGGGTTTACTCCATTGGATTGCCAATGCATGAAATAAAGCAAATCGTTTAAACAACGCAATGCTTTTTTTGAAAAATGAAACCATTATAAGACTCAAGTCCCATCACATAATGCAATGCAAACCAGAGGATAGAGTTTTACCTTATAATGGTCAAAAATGCTTGATATGATAAAAACAGATTTGATATAATTATTAGTTTATATATGTTTCAAAAACATTTCAATCATAATGTATCAATCATAGATGGCATAGTACCCCATCCTACTATGTCGCCATACTAGTTCTACAATCAAAACTGCACGATGTCGTAATAGAAATTGGGTATCCATCATGAGTCAAGGCTAGAAACGATCTCTTTACCGATTTGAGACACACTAGCAATGTATCAGGATCCCCCGCAGTGAACCCTTGGATACAGCAAGGCCGGTCCACAAATAACGTTAGAGGATTGGCAATTCCTAAACACAAGCTTCCCGGTCCTATTGAACCTATAAAATGGCCATTGGCGACCAATAATACGAACTCCATCGTCCACATAAGTAAATGTCAGGGCGTGTAAAACCCTGATACCACTTCTAGCTAGAAAGAAACATGTGCACTCCCTGCGTTCCCTTGCTCCATTTCTGACTCATACCGGGGTGTGAGGCTCGCGAGGCCACGCTATACACAAAGCTATGCCATAATAGGCTATGCTTTGATCATCAACCACAAGGCTCTGCTTTTCAACAAAAGCCTTGATCATTTGCATCTTGGCGTGCCACATTGACAATCAACGCCATGCGATCAATAACTACTAATATATAACCTCTGAGCTCGTACGTCTCAGATAAAGGTGTTAAGAAAGAGAATAAATTCTCTGCCACCACAGATATATATTAAAGAGAAATCAATTTAATTACATGGAATGAAATTCAATGTCAGACACACAACCACTTACAAGTCCGTTATGGGTTTGAACGAAACCGGAGACACTTTATTCCTCGTCCCGTATGTTCAATACGGAAGTGAGGTGCTCGCATATCCGGACAATATACAAGTACGTCCGAACAAACTTCCACTTTAACACTTTACTGGTAACTAGCCAATATCGGGCATCAGTAGTCGTCCATTCGATGTGAAGATCGCTAGTCTTCAGCCACCATCTTCGACTCTAATCGTCATAGTAATTATTCAGAATGGGTCAAACCCGGTCTTTCCGAATAACTCGTGTATTTTATAATTAAAAAATCAAGTGTTATAAAGACACATCATACGCCTCATTCCAATTCAGAATATTCTTTTAATAAAATGTTCATATCAATAGGGAAATGATCCCATCAATTTATCGCAGATAAATCCTTTTAAATCAATTTTTTAATCTTCCTTTTTAAAGATTCAATAAAACTCCAATTCGGTTTTAATACCAAAAATCATAACTTTATGATTATTCAAATTTAAGAAATTAATTTTGACTTTAACTAGGTTAAAGGACTAATGTTATTTAAAAACATTGTTCATGATAAACCCAAAATCATCTTCCAAAATGTGGAATTTTCACGTAAATC
This sequence comes from Allium sativum, assembly GCA_030737875.1. Classification (NCBI taxonomy): domain Eukaryota; kingdom Viridiplantae; phylum Streptophyta; class Magnoliopsida; order Asparagales; family Amaryllidaceae; genus Allium; species Allium sativum. The sequence goes on from CM060910.1 coordinate 338,638,765, forward strand.
AAATCAATATATAACCGATATAAATTTCCGTATCAGACTAATGATATAAATGGAATAACGGCAAAGCCTTTTAAATTCCATATATAGTAACAGTCTTCTTTTACAGAAGCCTATCTCGATTATTATCAAATCGAATTTCCATTAAATTCCAATTTAATATATATTAAATTGGAAAACTTCACTTTGGAAATTTTCCTTCTAAATCTTAATAAAAAGATTTATAAATTCTAAATCATATTTTCACTGTTATTTGGGTTAAAGAACAAATGTCGTTTAAAAACACCGTTCACGATAAACCCAAAATCCAATTCTTTTATTCCATTTACTAAATATAATTATAATTCTAAAATTCTTAATTAAAAGATTTATTCTTTCATACGGGGTTTAAGAATAGTGTTATTTAAGATACCATCCACGACAACCCAAAATCCAATTCTTTTATTACAATATCTTTTAAAAATATTCTTTATTTAAAACAAATTCTTTGTTTAAAATATTCTTTATATTAAAGATATTTTGAATCGGAAAGCGACTCAATCATTTACCATATAACTTCGGTTATATGGATTTCATACAACTTATGTAAATGACAACAAATGATAAATAATCATCAACCATCCATTCAACATCTAGAGTGAAGTTCACAACTGTGCGAGCATTAAAATGAAATAATAACGCTCATCGCAGCCTGCCAATCTATCGATTGACATTCAATTAAATATTGGGACTAGTGTATGTCAGTTATCATCCCAATACCCATGTGGGGTTTTCAGCCAACAACTCATGTAAATAAATAATTGGTTAATGAATTTAACCAATTTTAATTCTGCTAACATGTTGATGATTATTTCTAATGCCGAATAAAAATGTATTTTACTCGTATAATTTCCCTATACATTTCTAATGTCTAATAAACGGTAATTTATTTATATGGCCTTGTTACTGACGACAAATAAAAATAATTTTCATTTTTTCTTTATTTGTATGCAAATTTCTATTTTTAATTTTAACAAATAAAAGAGATAATTTTATTTGTTCATATTTCCAATGTATAACCTATCACATAAAAATGTTTTATTTTAAATTGCATACAAACTTTAATATATACATTAACACAGTAAAATGTCACTTTTACTTACATACAAATTCTAAGGCGTATTGTGACAATACAAATGATTCCTTATTTCACATACAAATTCTAATGTATGTTTGCAAATAAAGATGATTCTTATATTTGCAATATAAATTCTATTTCAACAAAATGTATAAAAGTTGATACATCCATTTTGCTGACAATTCTATTTTATCAAAATGAATATTTTTGTTGTAACACAAACCTATTTAACAAAATGCTATTTGTGTTTAACTCTTTTATTAAACCAAAAATGTGATTTTCGTTTTATTTCAAATCTAATTAACAAAAATGTAATTTTTTGTTTTCAACAATCATATTTAACAAAATGTAATTTTGGTTTCAACTAGTATATTTTGACACAAATGAATATATTGGTTCAACTAATCTATTTGGCCAAAAATGTTCTTTTTGACAAAAATTTGTATTTTGATCCAACTAACCTATTTTGATATATTTTGACAAAAATATATTGTTTGATTCAACTGATCTATTTTGACCAAAAATGAATATTTTAACAAAATTTATATTTTGATTTAACTAATCTATTTCAACAAAACAATAAAGACAATGACTTTGTTTGTTGACAAATCTATTTCAACAAAACAACAAAAATGATAATTTTGTTTTGTCGACCAATCTATTTCAACAAAACAATAAAAGTGATGTGTTTGTTTTGTCGACGATTCTAATTCACACAAACAAATGAAAGTAGTGTGTTTGTTTACATTTTTCTATTTAACATAAAAAAAATGATAATTTTATTTGTTTACAATTTCTATTTTATTCTTGTTCAATCCTTTTTAATTGACAAAATGTATATTATTGTTTCATCCTTTTTAAATGAACAAAAATGTATATTTTGGTTTAATTCTCTTTGATGACCAAAAATGTATATTTTGGGTTTAATCATTGTTAATAACCAAAAATGTATATTTTGGTTCAAACCTTTTTAAATGACAAAAATGCATCTTTTTGCTTCATTCTTTTAAATGACCAAAAGTGAATGTTTTTACTTATTTCTTTTAAATAACAAAAGTGAACATTTTTGCCTCATTCTGTTTAAATGACAAAAATGAATGTTTTATTTACATTATTTTTGAATGACGAAAATGAATGTTTTGTTTACATTCTTATAAATTAGACAAAATGAATATTTTTGCCTACTTCTAATTTAATGATAAAATGAATGTTTAGTTTCAGTCTTTTAAATTGAAAAAAATGAATGTTTTAATTCATCCTTTACAATGACAAAAATGAAAGTTTTTAATTCATTCTTTATAATGACTAAAATGAGTGTTATTAATTCATTATTTACAATGACAAAAATGAATGTTATTAATTCATCTTTTACAATGACAAAAATGTATGTTTATATTTCCATAACTATATTTTGACAAAATGTTTTATTTATTTATTTTTATTTCAATAACAATATTTTGGCAAAATGTACCTTTTTATTTCAATTCTTATGATTTGACCAAAATGATCATTTTAATTCCATCATTCTAATTTGACAAAAATGTATGATTTTTGTTCAATAAAACTATTTTGACAAAATGAACATTTTTGTTTCAAACTAAGTTTCAACAAATATTGATAATTTTTTTTCACTCTTTGGTTACAAAAAAAAATATTTTTGTTTTGAAATCCTTTGTCACAACCAAAAAGATATATTTGCTTTCATCTATTTTATAATAACCCAAGTGATGATTTTGTTTTCAATTATTTTATAATAACCAAATGTTGATTTTAAATTCTACTCTTTTATTAGTTCTAAAATGATGATAAAATGTGTCTTTTAAATCTATTCTTTTTATTGTAATCAATATGACAATAAAAACATTTCTTTTTATTTTAATCTAACATGAACATCTTTATTTTTATATATATAAAATAAAAGTATGTTTCCATTTTTGCTTCAAATTTTGACACACACTAATATTATACATTCTATATACACAACAAAAGTATGGTTTTTATTGTATATACTAAATCCTGACAAACATGAGTACAAAATCCAATTCGATGGTTCATCGCAATCAAAAAACAAATCAACATTGCAACAAATATACATACAACATCAACATGAAATAAGTATACATTTCACATCGAAATAAATAATTAATTTTAAATTTTAAAATAGAAATCTCACCGTGATCGGTTTTCAGAAATCATTCGTGTTCAAATTTGGCAGAATTTTCAAAGTGCTCCGATTCAGATATGGTCTGTTTCTTTGTGAAGTTCTCATTTTTCTGATTTCAACGCATCTGGAATTACTGAATTCTGACATCGTATGAAAGAGATACACCATTTTAAACATTGATTATAAAATTAAACTAATTAATTAATAATTAAATAACTAATTTTCCTCACCACTCCTTAATTACTTCTCTTCGTCGTTTGCATCAGGAATGAAACAACCCAAATCTTCATGGTGAATGCACCCTTGCGCACGTAAATCAAGGAGGCTGGAGACCGATCGGGTGATGTCACGAGGAAGGCTGGAGCCTCCTCTCCCTCCGCCGACGGTGGCGTCGAGCGCGATGGGCCCAGGTGGTCGGAAGACTCCCCCGGACGACGGCAGTTTGTGCCCAAAATTCGGGTTCTACACTTTACAAAATTTGATCATCTCCTTATGGTTTTGAAGATCTCGAAACTCTCTTCGATTTTTGCTTCATGGCCTTCTGAAATTATTGTCTGGATTGAGATATTTTAAGGGATTAAAACCAAACAATTTCAGTTATTCATCTAGGTAGGGGCGGCTACTATTAAAATCAAATTAGGGTTTTGTTTTGTTCGGTATTTATAATAATATTATTTAATTCATTATCATTAAAAATCCCGGTTTATTCTTAATAGCTCCAAACCCAACCCAACAAAAGTTGTCCCCAGACAAATATCCCCATTCCAGAACCAATAGGCTAGGTTCCGTCAGCCCTTTTGATCGTCTTTAGCCTGTTTTATTTAATTTAGAATATAATTTATTTCTTTATTTATTTCAGTCGTATAGTTAAATTCACCAGGGCCACAAACGGACTCTAAAAATTACAAAAAAAATTATCTCTAGTTATGTTTTGATGATACGGTCCTAACAAAACAAATTTTGTCGAATTCCGAGATCGTTTGAAAAATGGCCATTTTCTGGTTGATCCGATTTGAAAACAAATTTTGTCGAATTCCGAGATCGTTTGAAAAATGGCCATTTTAGGGTTTTGTTTTGTTCGGTATTTATAATAATATTATTTAATTCATTATCATTAAAAATCCCGGTTTATTCTTAATAGCTCCAAACCCAACCCAACAAAAGTTGTCCCCAGACAAATATCCCCATTCCAGAACCAATAGGCTAGGTTCCGTCAGCCCTTTTGATCGTCTTTAGCCTGTTTTATTTAATTTAGAATATAATTTATTTCTTTATTTATTTCAGTCGTATAGTTAAATTCACCAGGGCCACAAACGGACTCTAAAAATTACAAAAAAAATTATCTCTAGTTATGTTTTGATGATACGGTCCTAACAAAACAAATTTTGTCGAATTCCGAGATCGTTTGAAAAATGGCCATTTTCTGGTTGATCCGATTTGACTAAAACTGACAAAACTTATTTTCTTTTGCCACGCTCATATATTAATTCTGCAAATTATGAAAATTGAAAGATAGCAATAATTTGGCATTCCGGTTCCAACAAAAGTGGTTTCGTCGAAAACGGAGGTCGTTTAAAAAATGGCTATTTTTAATACTAAAATATATATATAAATTCTACGACGACTTTTCTGAATTTAAAATTGAGCATAACTTTTGATTCCTGCTATGAAATTTCAATTTTTCGGATTCTTGGAAAGATATTTTTAAATAGATTTAAATATTTTTGGTTTCACCAAAATCCGATTTATTTTGAATCCTGTACAGTCAGTCAAAGTTCAAATTCAAATTTTCAAACTACCTCGCTATTTCTAACTCCTTTTATAATTAAAATAAAATTATTCGTTTTAACTTCGATTTAAATAAAGTTTTTCGTCGTTATTATTTAAAATAAATTATTTTAAATGTTCAAAATCCATTAAATTTTCTAAAATAAAATTTTTAAATTGGTTCAGAATTTCTGGGTTGTTACAATCTCCCCCACTTAAAATCTTTTCTTCCTCAAAAAGGAATGGAGCTAAAAGTTGTTTAATTAACCGATTCAATTTTCATTCTTTAATTGGTTTCAATAATTTTTATTAGTTGACTAACTTTTTCGAATATATATAACTTTTATATATTCAAAAATCATATTTATTAAGATCTAGTTATATATATAATCACAAATACGTTAATTATAAACTTGTCACTCTCAACTCATTCTAGGGCATTCACCCCATCTCTAATGAGTTTTCTCATTCTAGGATACTACTGACCCTATCTCTAATGAGTATTCATTTATAGGATTTAACTAATCCTACCTCTGATGAGTCTTTTTTTAGTTCTAACGAGTTGTATCCCAAAGATTTGAGCTAATCAGAGCTCTGATATCAACTGTAACGATACGGATTTTACCCGGCCTAATCGATCGCTAAATCGACCAAGACCGCTCAAAACCCGAATACGTTAACTTTGGGAATACAATACATTAGAACAAATAACAGTAGACTTTTATTACATTATGATAATGTTACATCAGAGTACAGAATATATAAGAGTACATCGGATATAATAATACAGCGGAAGATTAAATTACAATAATGTAATATACTACAGCGGAACAATTAAATTAACACAGCGGAAGACTACCAATGCTCTGGACACAGCTCTATGCTTCGATCCAGAATCCTGCTCAATATATCTGCAAAATAAGCTACTCGACTGCCCATGAGGAAAAGAGGGCAGCCGAGTTTGCAAAGTGAAACAAACTACGGGTCAGTCATGGGACTGGTATGATAAATCTTTTCTAACTTATCTATTAATAAGGCTAGTCTCAGGACCACACTGCTAACACGGAACGGGTTTACTCCATTGGATTGCCAGTGCATTAAATAAAGTAAATCATTTAAATAACGCAATGCTTTTTTTTTTTTGAAAAATGAAACCATTACAAGACTCATGTCCCATCCCACAATGCAACGCAAACCGGAGGATAGAGTTTTACCTTATAATGGTCAAAATTGCTTGATACGATAAAAACGGATTTGATATTATTACTAGTGTTTATATGTTTCAAAAACATTTCAATCATAATGTATCAATCATAGACGGCATAGTACCCCATCCTACTATGTCGCCGTACTAGTTCTACAATCAAAACCGCATGATGTCGTATTGGAAATTGGGTTTCCATAATGAGTCAAGGCTAGGAACAATCTCCTTACCGATTCGAGACACACTAGTAATGTCCTAGGATCCCCCGCAGTGAACCCTTGGATACAGCAGGGCCGGTTCACAAATAACGTTAGTGGATTGGCAATTCATGAACACACGCTTCCCGGTCCTATTAAGCCTATAAAATGGACATTGGCGACCAATAATAAATCCGAGGCCTCTAAATCCATCATTCACATAAGTAAATGTCAGGGCGTGTAAAACCCTAATACCACTTCTAGCTAGAAAGAAATGTGTGCACTCCCTGCGTTCCCTTGCTCCGTTTCTGACTCATACTGGGGTGTGTGGCTCGGAGGTCACGTTATACACAAAGCTATGCCGAAATAGGCTATGCTTTGATCATCAACCACAAGGCTCTGCTTTTCAACAAAAGCCTTGATCATTTGCATTTTGGCGTGCCACATTGACAATCCACGCCATGCGATCGATAACTACTAATATACAACCTCTGAGCTCGTACGTCTCAGAGAAGGGTGTTAAGAAAAAGAATAAATTATCCGCCACCACAGATATATATTAAATATAAATCAATTTAATTACATGGAATGAAATTCAATGTCAAACATACATCCATTTACAAGTCCGTTCTGGGTCTGAACGAAACCGGAGACACCTTATTCCTCGTCCCATATGTCCAATACGGAAGTGAGGTGCATGCATATCCGGACAATCAACAAGTATGTCCGGACAAACTACCACTTTAACCCTTTACTGGTAGCTAGCCAATGCCGGGCATCAGTAGTCGCTCATTCGATGTGAAGATCATCGGCCTTCAACCACCGTCTTCATCTTCGACTATAATCGTCGTAGTAATTATTCAAAATGGGTTAAACCAAGTCTTTCAGAATAACTTGCATATTTTATAATTAAAAAATCAAGTGTTATAAAGACGCATCATACACCTCATTCCAATTCAGAATATTCATTTAATAAAATATTCATATCAATAGGGAAACGATCCCATCTATTTATCGAAGATAAATTCTTTTGAATCAATTTTTTTTATCTTCCTTTTTAAAGATTCATTAAAACTCTAATTCGGTTTTAATATCAAAAATCATAACTTTATGATTATTCAATTTTAAGAAATTAATTTTGACTTTAACTGGGTTAAAGAACTAATGTCATTTAAAAACTTTGTTCATGATAAACCCAAAATCATCTTCCAAAATATGGAATTTTCACGGAAATCAAATCAATATATAACCGATATAAATTTCCGTATCAGACTAATAATATAAATGGAATAACGCCAAAGCCTTTTCAATTCCATATATAGTAACAGTCTTCTTTTACATAAGCCTATCTCGATTATTATCAAATCGAATTTCCATTAAATTCCAATATAATATATATTAAATTGGAAAACTTGACTTTGGAAAATTTCCTTCTAAATCTTAATAAAAAGATTTATAAATTCTAAATCATATTTTCACTGTTAATTGGGTTAAAGAACAAATGTCGTTTAAAAACACTGTTCACGATAAACCCAAGATCCAATTCTTTTATTCCATTTACCAAATATAATTATAATTCTAAAATTCGTAATTAAAAGATTTATTCTTTCATACGGGGTTTAAGAACAGTGTTATTTAAGACACCATACACGGCAACCCAGAATCCAATTCTTTTATTACAATATCTTTTAAAAATATTCTTTATTTAAAAGAAATTCTTTGTTTAAAATATTCTTTATATTAAAGATATTCTGAATCGGAAAGCGACTCAATCATTTACCATTCAACTTCGGTGATATGGATTTCATACATCGTATGTAAATGACAACAAATGATAAATAATCATCAACCATCCATTCAACATCCAGAGTGAAGTTCACAATTGTGTGAGCATTAAAATGAAATAATAACGCTCATCGCAGCTTGTCAATCTATTGATTGACATTCAATTAAATAATGGGACTAGTGTATGTCAATTATAATCCCAATACCCGTGTGGGGTTTTCAGCCAACAACAACTCATGTAAAGAAATAATTAGTTAACGAATTTAACCAATTTTAATTCTGCTAACATGTTGATGATAGTGAACAAACATGTTATTTATTTCTAATGCCGAATAAAAATGTATTTTACTCGTATAATTTCCCTATACATTTCTAATGTCTAATAAACAGTAATTTATTTATATGTCCTTGTTACTGACGACAAATAAAGATAATTTTCAATTTTTCTTTATTTGTATGCAAATTCCTATTTTTAAATTTAACAAATAAAAGAGATAATTTTATTTGTTTATATTTCTAAGGTATAACCTAACACATAAAAATATTTTATTTCAAATTGCATACAAACTTTAATATATACATTAACACATTAAAATGTCACTTTTACTTACATACAAATTCTAAGGCGTATTATGACAATACAAATGATTCCTTATTTCACATACAAATTCTATTGTATGTTTGCAAATAAAGATGATTCTTATATTTGCGATATAAATTCTATTTCAAAAAAAATGTATAAAAAGTGATACATCCATTTTGCTGACAATTCTATTTTATCAAAATGAATATTTTTGTTGTAACACAAACCTATTTAACAAAATGCTATTTGTTTTTAACTCTTTTATTAAACCAAAAATGTGGTTTTCGTTTTATTTCAAATCTAATTAACAAAAATGTAATTTTTTTTCAACAATCATATTTAACAAAATGTAATTTTGGTTTCAACTAGTATATTTTGACACAAATGAATATATTGGTTCAACTAATCTATTTGGCCAAAAATGTTCTTTTTGACAAAAATGTGTATTTTGATCCAACTAACCTATTTTGATATATTTTGACAAAAATATATGGTTTGATTCAACTGATCTATTTTGACCAAAAATGAATATTTTGACAAAATGTATATTTTGATTTAACTAATCTATTTCAACAAAACAATAAAGACAATGACTTTGTTTGTTGACAAATCTATTTCAACAAAACAACAAAAAGGATAACTTTGTTTTGTCGACCAATCTATTTCAACAAAACAATAAAAGTGATGTGTTTGTTTTGTCGACGATTTTAATTCACACAAACAAAAGAAAGTGATGTGTTTGTTTACATTTTTTTATTCAACATAAAAAAATGATAATTTTATTTGTTTACAATTTCTAGTTTATTCTTGTTCAATCCTTTTTAATTGACAAAATGTATTTTTTGTTTCATCCTTTTTAAATGAACAAAAATGTACATTTTGTTTAATTCTTTTTAATGACCAAAAATGTATATTTTGGGTTCAATCATTGTTAATAACCAAAAATGTATATTTTGGTTCAAACCTTTTTAAATGTCAAAAATGCATCTTTTTGCTTCATTCTTTTAAATGACCAAAAGTGAATATTTTTACTTAATTCTTTTAAATGACAAAAGTGAACATTTTTTCCTAATTCTATTTAAATGACAAAAATGAATGTTTTATTTACATTCTTTTTGAATGACAAAAATGAATGTTTTGTTTACATTCTTTTAAATTAGACAAAATGAATATTTTTGCCTACTTCTAATTTAATGATAAAATGAATGTTTAGTTTCATTCTTTTAAATTGAGAAAAATGAATGTTTTAATTCATCCTTTACAATGACAAAATTGAAAGTTTTTAATTCATTCTTTATAATGACAAAAATGAATGTTATTAATTCAGTTTTTTCATTTTTTACAATGACAAAAATGAATGTTATTAATATATCTTTTACAATGACAAAAATGTATGTTTATATTTCCATAACTATATTTTGACAAAAAGTATTTTTATTTTTTTATTTCAATAACAATATTTTGGCAAAATGTACCTTTTTATTTCAATTCTTATGTTTTGACCAAAATGATCATCTTAATTCCATCATTCTAATTTGACAAAAATGTATGATTTTTGTTCAATAAAACTATTTTGACGAAATGAACATTTTTGTTTCAAACTAAGTTTCAACAAAAATTGATAATTTTGTTTCACTCTTTGGTTACAACAAAAATGATATATTTTTGTTTTGAAATCCTTTGTCACAACCAAACAGATATATTTGTTTTCATATATATTATAATAACCAAAGTGATGATTTTGTTTTCATTTATTTTATAATAACCAAATGATGATTTTAAATTCTACTCTTTTATTAGATCTAAAACGACGATAAAATGTGTCTTTTAAATCTATTCTTTTTATTGTAATCAATATGACAATAAAAATATTTCTTTTTATTTTAATCTAACACGAACATCTTTATTTATATATATATATAAAATAAAAGTATAATTTTTATTTTATACTTCAAATTTTGATATGCATGAATATTATACATTCTATACATACAACAAAAGTATGGTTTTTATTGTATATACGAAATCCTGAAAGACATGAATACACAATCCAAATCAATGGTTCATCGCAATCACAAAACAAATCAACATTGCAACAAATATACATACAACATCGACATGAAATAAGTATACATTTCACATCGAAATAAATAATTAATTTTAAATTTTAAAATAGAAATCTCACCGTGATCGGTTTTCAGAAATCGTTCATGTTCAAAATTGGCTGAATTTTCAAAGTGCTCCGATTCAAATCTGTCTGTTTCATTGTGAAGTTCTCATTTTTCTGATTTCAACGCACCCGTAATTACAGAATTCTGACATCATATGAAAGATATACACCATTTTAAACATTGATTATAAAATTAAACTAATTAATTAATAATTAATTAACTAATTTTCCTCGCCCCTCCTTAATTACTTCTCTTCGTCGTTTGCATCAGGAACAAAACAACCCAAATCTTCATGGTGAACACCCCCTTGTGCACGTAAATCAAGGAGGCTGGAGACCGATCGGGTGACGTCATTAGGACGGCCGGAGCCTCCTCTCCCTCCGTTGACAATGGCGTCGAGTGCAATGGGCCCAAGTGGTCGGAAGACTCCCTCGAACGACGGTAGTTTGTGCCCAAAATTCGGGCTTTACACTTTACCAAATTCGATCATCTCCTTATGGTTTTGAAGATCTCAAAACTCTCTTCGATTTTTGCTTCATGGCCTTCTGAAATTATTGTTTGGATTGAGATATTTTAAGGGATTAAAACTAGACAATTTCGAATGGTCATCTAGGTAGTGGCGGCTACTATTAAAATCAAATTAGGGTTTTGTTTTGTTAGGTATTTATAATAATATTATTTAATTCATTATCATTAAAAATCCCGGTTTATTCTTAATAACTCCAAACCCAACCCAACAAAAGTTTCCCCTGGGCAAATACCCCTGTTCCGGAACCGATGGGTTAGGTTTCGTCAGCCCGTTTGATCATCTTTAGCCTGTTTTATTTAATTTAAAATATAGTTTGTTTATTTCTTTATTTCAGTCGTACAATTAAATTCACCGGGGCCACATATGGACTCTAAAAATTACAGAAAAATTATTTCTAGTTATGTTTTGATGATACGGTCCTAATAAAACTAATTTCATTGAATTCCGAGACCGTTTGAAAAATGGCCATTTTCTGGTCAATCCGATTTGACTAAAACTGACAAAACACATTTTCTTTTGCCATGCTCACATATTAATTCTAAAAATTATGAAAATTGAAACCAAGCAATAATTTCACATTTCGGATCCAACAAAAGTGGTTTTGTCGAAAACAGAGGTAGTTTGAAAAATGGCTATTTTTAATATTAAGATATATATAAAAATTCTACAGCGACTTTTCTGAATTTAAAATTGGGCATAACTTTTGATTACCACTATGAAATTTTGATTTTTCAGATTCGTTGGAAAGATATTTTTTAATAGATTTAAATATTTTTGGTTTCACCAAAATCCATTTTATTTTGAATCCTATACAGTCAGTCAAAGTTCAAATTCAAATTTTAAAACTACCTCGCTATTTCTAACTCCTTTTATAATTAAAATAAAATTATTCGTTTTAGCTTCGATTTAAATAAAAAAATTCCTCGTTGTTATTTAAAATAAATTATTTTAAATGTTCAAAATCCATTAAATTTTCTAAAATAAAAATTTTAAATTGGTTCAGAATTTCCGGATTGTTACACTAACATCCATCACCCATCTACTCATCCACCAATCACAGGCATTGGATGTCCTTAAAAATTTCTAATGCCTATATGAACATATGCAAAGGTGTGTGTATATGTCCCAGTACTAATGCGAAATATCATGTGGTCTACTGATTCAGTTGACCTCCTTAATGCAATGTATTTTAGTGCCATGATTCCAACGCGTATGCAAACAATCCTATTATAACATGTAAGTTCTATATGTGTGCACAATCATCCATCCAAATGCAACATCCATATGATGATACATCCATTTCCATCCATAAAAAGAAGAAAAATGCACACACATCCATTTGCATTATGAGAGTGATTGAGCCGATCTAGTGCCTACTGTGTGTGTCCTCGAGCAACTACTAGTAAACACTTGCATCCATCAAACATAACATATCTCAAACACATGTTTACATCCATGGGTTTCCTACCTAAAGGTCGAAGATTCGATCAGTAAGATATATTTAAATGATTGAAACAAGCATAAATAAAAGCTTTGGAAAAGAAGTTAAGAACGTATCCTCGAAAAGAAAAGGGCATGAAGCATGAATCTTGTCTTCGGTCTCCCAAGTTGCATCATTGGGTTATCTCCCCACTGAACCTTCATCAACTTGACTTCTCTATTGCATAGCTTCTTAACTTCTGATCCAAGAATACGGGTAGGAACTCGCCTAACTCTCGCCTCCCGCTCTACCACTACTTCCTCTAGTATACTCGGCTCAACTACTTTAGCGGTATCATGCAAGCACTTCTGCAAGTGAGAAACGTGGAAAACTTCATGAACACCAGATAGTCTCTCGGGTAGCTTTACTCTATAAGCCATTTGGCCAATCCTTTCTATTATGGGAAATGACCCCACAAATCTTAGTGCCAATTTCCCTACAAATCCAAAGCAAACCACATTCCTCAAAGGTGACACCTTAAAAAAACCATGTCTCCCACTTCTAACTAAATGTCAGCCCTTCTTTTATCTCCGTAGGACTTCTGCCTATCTTGAGTGGTCTTCATTCGCCATCCAATATGATCAGTCTTCTCGGGCGTTTCCCTAACCGTATCTGGTCCAAGTAGTAGCCTTTTTGCATATTCGCACCAATAAGTTGGTGATCTATAGGGTCGTCCATACAATGCTTCAAAGGGTTCCATGCCAATGCTAGCTTGACAACTGTTGTTGTAGGCGAACTCTACTAAAGGAAGGTGCTCTTCCCAAGTCTAGGATACACAGCCTTAAAAGATCCTCAACAACTCTATTCACCCTTTTCATCTGTCCATCGGTATGAGGGTGATAAGCGGTGCTCAAACACAACTGTGTACCTAATGCTTCTTGCATGCTCCTTCAAAATTCACTAGTGAAAATGGAGTCACGATCACTTACGATGCTGGAAGGTACTCCATGAAGACGGACTATCTCACGAATGTAAACTGCTGCGAACCATGATGTCATCCTCTTACTCTTAACTGGAATGAAATGAGCACTCATAGTAAGTCTGTCTACTATAACCCAGATACTGATGTTGCCTTTCTCCGATCTCGGGAAAACATTTATGAAATCCATATAGACGATCGTCTACTTCCACTGCGGGACCTCTAAAAGATGAAGTAAACCACCGGGCTTCTTTTGCTCAGCTTTGACTTGCTGACAAATCAAACATTGAGAAACAAACTCCGCTACATATTTCTTCATCCCAGCGCAAAAGGAAACCCTCTCCCCTACGTTTGGATCCCTTATAATCAGCCCAGTAAGTGTGCCCCAACTCCGACCTAGGACGGAGTACTCGTTTTGATACTGTTATATGGGTTACTAACTGAAACAGGTCCCACACACAAGATGATATAAGCCTCCCCCTTGCCTTGTATCCCCACTAGAATTTCCATAGGTTATGCTTAATTAACGGTGTTTTTAATTTCATAACCCCAACCTATTAATTTTTGTGGGCCTACATATAAATATTACCCACCCAACCCAGATATACTTAACCCTTCCACTGTTTCAACCAAGTTTACTTAACCCCTTCTCAAATTAACATGTTCATACAATCCCTTATGGATTCAACTAGGTTAAGTATTACAGACTAACAGGTTATCCCCATTCACATTGACTTATTTTCACTTGCCAAAGTTCTACTAGCTTATTAATTTCATATAAATATACCTTAATCCATTTAAGTTTATTGATAAGCCCCATTACATGTTATTCTTTAGACTGTAATTAACGGAATTAATCTTATAATCTTTTACCCCTGGATTTCAATTAACTGGAGTAATCTTACAATCCATTTTGTATTATTCATGTCTGATTCCATAGTTACAATAACATGTTTAAGTATACTTTATCTCAGTTCACCTGTTTTCTGTTTAACATATCGCTACAACTAGACGTTGTTTACTTATTAACTTAGTTTTCTTAACTAAGGTTTACTTCTTTCCTTTTTATTATAACATATGTTATAATTTCCACTTGTCCCTAGGACAAGCCTACTGTTATCTACAACATTTTCATTAAAGTAATTAATGATAATAGGTTACTATCGTTCCTTGTTTATTCCAATTCATTACCATTTATCCATTTATGGTTATAATGCGCTAGACCTCCCACATTAAGCCTACAATGTGACGATCCCAAAACCCCGTGACACGGTGTTAAGGATAATCATTGGAGTATAACACATTAATCATCATTAGCAGATCACAGATAATAGCATAAACATAAAATAGAATAATTTACACACATATGATAGCGAAATCATATAGATATCACCACATCAGAGAGCACAGTGCAGGATACAACTTAGTGCATAATAATACATAATCAGTCACCATCGCCAGAGGCGGAATCATACATAAAGGGTACACAAAATAAATATCAGTCTACATCGCCAATGGTAGAATCATAATACATATATTAGAATGGCGGTAAGAGTCAAAGTCAGCACGGTGTAGTCAAGCCTCGCCATGAGCCAAAAGGTGCACCAGATACCTGTAACTAGGCTGCCCGTGTGAAAATGAGGGTACCCGAGTTTGCAAGGTGAAACAAACTACGAGTCAGTCATGGGACTGGTATGAGAAATCTACTTAACTTATTAACAACAATAATAAGGCAAATCAAAGGACCACGCCACTTTCGCGGAACGGGTTTACTCCAATGAGTGCTAGTGCATGAAATAAAGTAAATGATTAAATCGTCGCAATGCTTTTTATAAAATGAAGCCATTATAAGACTCAGGTCCCATCACACAATTCAATGCAAGCCGGAGGATAGAGTTTTACCTTATAATGGCCAAAAATGCTTCATACGTATAAAACAAAAGTGTTTGATATTATTACTAGTGCATATATGTTTTAAAAGCAAATTCAATCATAAATATCAATCCTAAGCGGCATAGCTACTATCTACTATGTCGCCATACTAGTAATACAATCACGTCCGCATATTTTGTATTGGAAATTGGATTCCTTCATGAGTCGAGGCAAGGGGCAAGCTCCTCTCCATTCGAGATACTCTAGCAAATGTCTCAGGACCCCACTATGATCCTTGGAATCGGCTGGGCCGGTCCTCTCTTACTGTTGAGGATTGGCAATTCCTGAACACACGTTTCCCGGTCCTTACAGACCTATAATCGAGGCGCCTCGCATTCCAACAACCACACAGGTGAAAAGTATATATAATGTCAGGGCTGGTAGGTCACTGACACCACCTTAGCTAGAAAGAAACGTCGTGCTCTCCCAACAGTCCGTTTCCCGTTTTTGACTCATAGCGAGGTGTGAGGCTCGCGAATTCATGTTATACACAAAGCTACGTCACACATACCATGTTTTGATCATCAACCACAAGACTTTGCTTTGCAACAGAAGCCTTGATTATATGCCACTTAGGCGTGCCACACAGGCAATTCACTCCATGCGACTGATTTCTATCAATACATAACCTCTGAGCTCGTACGTCTCAGAGAAGGGCGTTAAGCAAGAGAATAAATTCTCCGCCGCCAAACAGATATATATTTAACAGAGATCAATCATCATAGAACAAAATCCAATGTCGGACACACAGTCCATTTACAAGTCCGTTCTTGGTCTGAACGAAACTGGAGGCACCAATTCCTCGCATATCCGTACAATCAACAGTATGTCTGGACGGCTACTACTTCAGCTCCTTTATGGTAGCTACTCCAATCACAAGCATCAGTAGCGCCCATCCATCCAAAGTAAAGATCGTCGGTCTTCAACCGTCTTCGACTTTTCGACTTCTCAACGTCGATCGATTATTTGAAATGAGATGAACTCGGCCTTTTCAAATAATCCACGTATATTTAGATTTTCAAATCAATTTATCACATGGTTGGACTATTCAACATTCACCTTTCAGTTCTTTAGTTATAATTCTCATGTTAGATACTTTCAACCATCACATATCAAGCAAACACGGCAAAATTGGTTTATTTCCACTCTATATCGTCTATAGTATTTTATAACGATATATCGCCACTTTTATTTAATTTAAAACGACCATATTTAATTCAACGACGTTTCAGGTCGTGCCGATGCATTGGCGCTGTTTTTCACTAAATTTGTTTTACACATATCAGAAAATCTAACCGTTGGATCTTCACAAATTTTATGTCATTAGAAAGATCGTTTCAAAACGAATCCAACGGTTTCAGTTTTGGGAAAATCTGACGGTCGGATCTTCCACACTAGCCGTTTGAAGTTACGATTTCAAATTACGAACTGCAGCGTCGTTATTCGATTTAATTTAATTATATTTATTTATATATATATATAAATATAATCATTTCTGGCGCTATTTTTCTTCAGATTTGAATTAAACATCCCAGACAATCCAACCGTCGGATCTTCACAAAGTTGGTGCCGTTGGAAAGATATTTCCAAGGCGAACCCAACGGTTGCGGTTTCGGGAAAATCCAATGGTCGGATTTCCCGCACTAGTCGTTTGAAATCATGGTTTCAAAACACGAACTGCACGGCCACGTTTCGTTTTAATTTTATTTATATTTATATATTTATATAAATATAGTTCATTCAAAAATTCCTATATCGTTTTCACTTCAAATTTTTCACTAACACCTTTAAATTTTGGAAAATTTCGCCATAACCTCCTTTGTACGGGAGGGGCTGGGAAAATTCCCAAATAGCCACACGGGTGTCTCATGTCAAAAACAAAAACAAAAAGCCAAGCGGCTAGCCAACAGGCTCATAAAATCACCACCCAAACAAAACAGTAAATGTGTACCTATTTGTCGGGCACAAAATTATATTCCTCTTCTCTAGCCCCTTTGCTATAACCTATTCAACAAATATGCATGTACATATATACTATTCTCATCACTTATCATTTTCCATTCAACTTCATATTTGATTTACTTCATTTTAAAAACACCATTCATTCTAATGTTGCATGCATAGGCTAAAATCATATCATTAGCTAATTAAGGAATATTTCAACTCATGCATATTTATTTGAACAAGTGGCTATTTTTAACACTTCACATTTCAAAGATGTTAATTTTGGCGAACTAAAATATATTTCAACACATGACTATTTTATTTAGTTCCTATGCATGTTAAAAATAATATTTCATTCACAAATATTTATTTCAACGTTCGCATATCTTTAGCATATCACATATATGATAAAAATGATATTTTTATCACTTAAAATATTTATTCGACAAATGAATGTTTTCAACACTTCATAGTTTCAATAAAAATGTAATTTTTATTGTTTGATTTTTTTATTCAACATATGAACTTTTCCAATACACACATTTCTCAACACATAGGCATTTCCACACATGGATATTTTATATATGTTGTTCATATAAGAAAGATGAGATTTTTATTGTTGAAACTATTTATATATAAGGCGAATATTTTACATACTTCATATATATTATAAAAATGTGATTTTTATTGTTTAAACACTTCATTCATTCATACATGAATTTAATTTTCACATATCACTTTTCAACACATGAACATTTCCACACATGGATATAGTTTCAACACATGACTTTAATTTCAACGCACGAAGATAATTTCAACATATGAAAATAATTCTAACACATGGATATTATTCAAAATCTCGGCAGCATAACGGTAGGGTAGTTAAAACCGGCACCGTCCCTAGTACGGCTCCACGCTCTACCTTAAAACCTCGCGGTTTTTGACAATGGGGATTCATGCATCTAATTCGCACGTAGGCGGCATGTTTTATTTTTATTTCCACAATTATTTCCAATTCATTTCAATCACCAATGGGTATTTTTCAACCACAACCAAAAAATATCAACCACAAACAATTATTCAACCATTCGCATTTTTCATCCAATATTTCACACCAATTCACAACAATAAATATCGTCCATGGTTTGTGGACGAGGGGAGTGTGTATGTATATATATATATATATATATATATTATTGCTATATTTCACTTGCATTTCAATACATATATCAATTATTCTATGCATGTATAATTCATACTTCGCTTATATAGCTTACACCACGCATGTACATGAGGTATACAACACGTGTAATTTATATTTCGCTTATATAATTTATACACGACATTTTCCATTCAAGTTCATTTAATTTAGATTTCTCACATTGGTTTTCGGAGTGCTAAAAATCGTAGATGACTCAGAAAAATCCGCGACTTCTTCTATGTGGTAGAGAGCTTCCTTGCGATCCCGATGTTTCCTGTTTCATCGAATTTCGTCAACACACCATAAAGATATGATTTTTCAAAGTGAAAACATCAAAAAGGACTCACCTTTCTAAGTGGTTCGAAACTAGGGTTGCGGTTTTCACGAAAATCGAGGCACGAGGGGACGATCGGAGGTGCTGACGTGGAAGAGGAAGGAGAGGGGAGTCGATCGGTGGCGGTTTGGGGTGGCTCGGTGGTCGGTGGCGATCAGGGCGGCGGTGGGAAGTCGGCGACTTCCTGGGCTCGATTCGCGACGCTGGCTTGACGAGAGGTGGTGAGAGTTGGTCGGATTTGAAGAGGAGGAGGAGGCGGTTCGATTCTGGGTGGTGGCGCGGGGTATCGTCGCCTGTGGCGGCGGTGATCGGTCGGGGAAGATTTGAATGGGTTTCGCCGTTCGTTTCAGAGGGAAGCGGGTTTTTTTTTTAATTTATGAAAGAAATTTTCTGATTCGCCGATATATATATTATTCAGAAAATTAGGGTTTTCCCATACGAACCCCAATTCGAACCCAACGACTGTCGCCCCTAGCCAAATACCCCCATCCCGGACACAATGGGATATGTTTCGTTGGCCAATTCGACTGTTACAGTCAGTTATTTTTCAAATTAAAGTGTAAAACATTTAATTTTTAACTTTGAACGTACATTTCAATTTGCCAGGGCCCCAAACTGATTCGAAAAATTCCAGAAAAATAAATCTAGCTATGTTTTGACGCTACGGTCCCAACAAAACTAGTTTCGTCGAATTCTGAGATTGTTTGAAAAATGGCCATTTTCTGGTTGATCCAATTTAACAGAAATTGACCAAACACATTTTCTTTTGCCACGCACACATACTAGCTTCAAAAATTATGAAATTTGAAACATAGCAATAATTTGACATCCCGGACCCAACAAAAGTGGTTTCGTCGAATTCCGAGGTCGTTTGCAAAATATCAATTTTGCAGGGCTATATATTATATATAGCGATCTTTCTGAAAATTCAATCGGCCATAACTTTTGATTCCCATTATAAAATTTCGATTTTTTAGATTCGTTAGAAAGGTATTGACTAACAGATTTAAATATTTTTGGTTTCACTAAAATCCGTTATATTTTCCACCCTGCACAGTCAGTCAAAGTTTGAATTCAAATTTTCAAACTGACTCACTATTTCTAATTCGCTATTTTATTGAAATATTCTATTTCAATTGTTCAAATTCCTTTGAAATGACCAATTTAAAATTTTTAAATTGGCTCGTATTTTATGGGTTGTTACGTACAACTTGTGGATGCTGGATATGTCGGGTGAGTCCGGCAGACTTATTCCACAAATCGAGCTTAACCTTGTGTCTTAGCATGTCTCTTGTTTGTGCACTTAGACCTCTCACATTAGATTCATCACTTGCGGTCGCTGGATATGCTGGTCGGTTCCGGGCAGACTTCCACCGCAAGTGTAATCTAACCTCGTGTCATAAGTGCCATTATAGTTTCTAATTACTGTAATCCTAAGAATTTCAATTATTAATTAAGTATGCCTATGTCTTTATAGGTGTTCATGCCTCTTTTACCCCAATTATGTTCATAATTAATTATATGCCCAAATTCACGTTCATAAACATTAAGTTATGCCAAACTTTCCATTTACAAGTTATGTCCAAATTATACCGTTTTTCCCTTCGTTCCCATTTTAACGTATTTGCATTATTTAACGTCATTCCTAGGCTAGAAAGTAGCCAGGATAAAATAAAAGGGACCGGGTGACAGAAATGATTATTATAACAAGATTGACATAAACATGTGGTGGCATCATCATATATCGACATAATGATAAGATGGACATATATGAACGGATCTAGTGAACATGTGATATTAGAATCAATCTTAACATAATAGGGATGTCATAACTAGCATGATAAGATCTAAATAATAATTTTGATGTCAAACTAATTATAGATCCTATTTAATCGCAATATGATAGGAAAAAGGTAATCTAAATAGTGAAACCAAGGTAGACTTATCATGACAATTAGGTGAAAGTTTAGATCTAAATCTAAAACATGTCCAACTAATGGCAGATCCAAATCAACCACAACATAATAGGTAAAAAGTGATCTAAAAAGTGAATTAGATCCATGATCAAAAGTAGATCTGATATGATAATGGTTAAGATCCAAATCAACTACAACATGATAGGTACAAAATGATCTAAATAGAATAAGATCTATAACCAAAAGTAGATCTAATGTGATAACGGTTAAGATCCAAATCAACTACTAAATGATAGGTACAAAATGATCTAAACAGAATTAGATCTATTATCAAAAGGAGATCTAACATGGTAACGGTTAAGATCCTAATCAACTACAACATGATAGGTACAAAATGATCTAAATAGAATTAGATCTATAATCAAAAGCAGATCCAACATGATAACGGTTAAGATCCAAATCAACTACAACATAATAGGTACAAAATGATCTAAATAGAATTAGATCTATAATCAAAAGTAGATCTAACATGATAACGGGTAAGATCCAAATCAACTATAACATGATATGATTCAATCCTAAGCATATACCCAAATTAGAGTCATATCATGTCTTACTTTAATTATTTAATTCTAAAGGTAACTTGATCTCACAATGTTCGGATCTAGAAAAATAGAAGGAGAAAAAGGAAGCACATATCTACACTTGAATCTCTTGATTAACTTGATTTTATTGTTTGCAGAAGAAGAAGTTATAGTTTTGATTCAGTCAAAGCACCAATAGTATTTAGGCCTCCATTTTTTTCAGTGTAGAAAATAATAGAAATGGAGCCATACTTATAGCATAGGGTCAATGAATCAAGCCACAAAACAAGTCCACGTTCAAAAGCTATGCAATGTTTGTAATTAAAATGTTTAATTACTTTCTCCTTTTTATTAATTGGGCACCATATATATATCCATTTGAATTTTTTTAAATATTGCGTATGTATAACTACATACAGCCCCCTATCTTTCAAACATTAATTTCTTACATGCATAATACATACCTTCCTTATGTAAATAACATAATTAAACATAAAATAAAAAAATAGTCTTTGTTTAAACGCTAAATAAATGGGAATTTATTCCTTGCTTTCTTTTGTCAATATATTCCTTATATTGCCTTTCTTTAGTTGTGCCTTCTTTTACCAAATTTGAATTGTATATAAATATATATATACATTTTCTTATCTTTCTCTTTAACTAATGCAATAATGTCCATTTATAATGCATTAATAATATACTACTTTTTAATTTGAATTTCATCGTATACGTTTGCATGCCTTATATTAATGTTTTCCCCCTTTTCATCATGTTTTTCTTTCTTTCTTTTGTATGTATGTATATATATATACACACATACATACATACATATTCTTTATCTTTTTAAACATTTATTTCCTCCCATCACTAACTTTCATGAATAGATATGTTTCTGCTTTTAATTCATATTCCCCTTATTTTGTCGCATGCAAACCTATTTAATTATCACATCAGTTTCTTTATTCTTATTAACGCATTCCTATTTCATGCCACTTAACGCAATCGCATGCATAAATCCTTCCTTTTTTTAAACAAACTGATTGATTGCATGCATTTGTATGTTAGCCTTTTATTTATTTATTTATTTTATAATATGTTTAATTTATTGCATGTAATTCAATTCCCTTACATGCATCCTTTTCTTTCCTTGCATAAAACATTTCTCATGCATGCATTGCGTTATTTGTTTGTATAAATTTTCCTCTTTTTACCGTACATATTAATTTACACTAATCTTTCTTTTACTATAACCTAATTAAATTCGCATGCGTTTTTTCTTCATTAATTAATTAACCCCTTTAATTAATTTTCTTTACAGTATGGTTATAGTGTATCTAATTTTGGGGTGTTACACTGTTCCTCGATGACTTGTATGGATAAATGTCTGACAGTGCATTTCCTAAGAATCACATATGTTGATTTTTACAAATATACCAAGTTTGGTGGCGGAGAATGCAACTTCTTTTAGCTTAACACCAAGAGTATATTTGTGCAAATCAACTAGTGATTTGGATGGATCTGATGATCTGGCATTCAAAGTTTGAATGTGATGTTTCTAGAAAGGTAATCGTAACCTCAATCCTCATCAAACCGAGAAATGACTAAAATCGGGCAGGTAGCATGGTTATGTGGGTCAAACCCATTAGGGTATATCATCACTTGATCTATGGAAATCGATTGTCCCTTTTAGATGCTTCGGAGTAAATATGGTTGCACGACCAACAATCGTGGTGGTGATATATTTAGTACACACAAGTTGAATGAGTGCCCGGTTTTGTGTTGCCGGGTTGCAAGATATTCTTCTTGAACCCTAATGTTTCATCTTCGAACAACACTGAACGGGAGGTGGTTCTTTACCTAGTCATGCTGGAAATCCAAACTACAATACGAGTCCTACGCTTTTAGTTGTATACCAACTATGTAGATACAAGATTTCTGGCTATATTCCTGTTTTATTTGTAGATTGATATATACTATTAAAATAACCCTGGATTTTGATATATAAAAGTAATTTGGTTATCGTAAGGTAAAAACATGTGTCATGTTTATGTGCGATCATATCGTACAAGAGTTCCATTGTTTGAAATGATTTTAAAAGTTAAGCAAGTTATTGGCGGTGAGTTTTATCAATGAAAGTATTCTAGACTGATCCGGGTTTATTTTGCTTTGCTTTAAAATGTGCTCAGGTCAGACCGAGTATATTTAGCAGGTTAGGTTTACTTGGAGTCTCAGGAGAGGAGTTGTAGCCGGGACGTATTCCCGTATATTCTGGTATTAATTTATCTCCGTTGTGTGTGTTGTATTGATCAAATTTTATAGGCTGATCTAATGGTGTACTCTAATTGTATAATCATTTATTTATAGTTTTCTCTTTTTGTAAAGAGTTTTGATATATTATACTTTTTTAGTTCTGCCGTGAGATTCTATTCTACTCTGATTTTGTAGTGTTGGCATTTCTTCTTCTTTTATTTTAATATTCCTTTCTTTCTACTTCCCACCCTCTAATTTCTTTCTATTAACTATCTGGGTTTTTTATACTTGAGTTTTGGCAAGTGAATACAAGATAATGTATTATTGTCAAAATTCAAGCATTGAATTTCACTAGGTCGCTATAGTTGTATCAGAGTTAGGTTAAGTGATAACCTTGGCTTTACGGTGTAACTCAGAAGAGATGGCTTATTATACCCTAGATTGAGTTTGAGTGTGTGTGTGTGTATATATATATATATGAGAGCGCGTATTTGTAATTGAATATAAAATTATCTTGTACTATGTCAATTCCAGCATATTTTGTAAAGAAGGTAATAGAAACAATTTTCTCAAATTATTATAATATTGGTAATCAACCTAATACCCCAATGTTGATTTGAATGGAATTCAAATTAGATTATGAAGTTGGAGTTATTTAACCGAAAAGGAGATTTCAAATGTGAAACGTGTAAATGCGAATTTTAGTATTTAGTTTAACTTATGTAGTTAAATAGATTGAGTTAAAATAAATCGTAAAGTCTAATAAAGACTGGATTGGAATTGAAATAATATCAACTTATAATGAATGAATTAAACTTATTGAATTTAATTCAGGTATAATGAATCTGAATGGAATATAAAGGAACTGATTTTGTTTCCAAATGGATTGCTAAGAAATTGATTGTAAATAGATTTCATGTGAATTGAATAGTATATAAAATACATTGAAGCGAATAAACTGAATGTTTGTACCTACATTGCATGATTGCAGAACAATGAGTTTCATATGAGTTAAGAACAGGTGCTGGAGCTAATTCACCTTTAAACCTGATAAATTGAGTTATATAGCTAATTTAATCTAGTTTGGCTATAGTTGCATACTAATTGAGCGAGCTCACTTATAGCTTATTTCTTATCCCTTATTCTTAATAAACACTCACATAAGGTACGCCTACGCAAAAATTTAAAATTTGTTATATGAATTGTGTTTTCCGAGCGTGTGGGTCGATGTACACATATTTATCTCTCTTCTTATATTGCAAAAGTCTCTCCGCATATGGGAGACTCTGCCAAAAAATTCGGAAATTTAAGGTGTTAGAATTTTTTGAAATTTTTGTTAATAGAAAAGAATTGATATTTTAATTGAAACTAGTTAGATAAGTTGGAACTAAAAATTCAAAAAGTAGAACAAAAGATTTTAACTAAGTGAATTTGTGGAAAATTAGAAGATCGGTAGCATTTTTCCTGCTTTAGTAATTTCGAGGACGAAATTCTTTTATGGAGGAGGAATGTAACATCTTGGATGTTTAGTTATTGAATATTTAATTTATTTAAATATTAGAATAGTGATTTGGAAATTAAACAACTCAAGTTTTAGCAATCAAAGAGATAATTAGAAGGAAATTGCAAAGTACCTGGCCAGCGAAGACAAAGGCGTAGACTTGATACCCAAACTGAAGAAGATTACCTTGGCAACGGTAGTAGTATCAATATGGAGAGAGCGCAACGTGCATGTATACAAAGTAAGAAGAAGGCATCAGTGCTTAGCAAGCTTGCTACTTGTGAGATTAAGCTAAGCATGAAAAGAATAAAAACGGTAAACTTAGCTGATAATTAGGATTTAGTAATCGGTGATATAGAAGGTCTGGATCTGAGGGAGGCGTTTGGAGAAACTCAAGAAACCAGCAGATGCAATTGTTATGAGCCACCATGATTTAATTGAAGATGAAGGAGAGAAGGATTAGGGCTTAACTTGGGGAAAGTGATGTTTTAATTAAAGTATGTTTCGGTTATGTTTAAGTTCAGTTTATTTTCTTTTTACTACCAATAGTATGTTCATGTTGCGACGTGTGTCATGTAATCAAACATTTTGGGCCAGGTGCCTAATACAAAGTTTACCCAGTTTCAAAAAAAAATAGTGAAATAATAATTTTAATTTTGAATGATCGAAATAAGTTAGATTTGTAATACAGTATGAATTAGACAATATAAAAGGATTGAACTATGTTCAGATTTGAATTGTAATAAGGAATTTATTAATTAAGAAGTTTGATTGTACTAATTTCAAATAATTAAAACCGAGCTCCCAACATCGGGTAGTTCGTAGTTTTACGATTTGAACTTTAGTTGAGTATATAGGATTCAATATATGTCAAAATTCTTTAAAACAAGAATCTTCCAGATCTGATTGATTATAATTTTCTAATAAAAGAGAAAAATCAAGATTTAATCTAGTAGATTTTAAGTTATGCCAAAATCAAGTTTTTAGAAAAATCACGGCATACTCGCTTATGAAAATAATGATTTATTTAATAAAATCAAAGGATTTTAAATGAATTGGATATCAATTTAACTTGGAATTCAATATGTTGAGTTCAAAATTCGAATTAGTTTATTTTGACGTTATATAAGTCTCTATTTGAATAAATATATGATAACAATAATTTTTTATCAATGGGTTTAATCGTTTTGAAATCGATTCATATTTTATTGATTTAATTGAATATATGAAAATAGCCAATTCACAAACAACCTCAAATTTCAACGAAACTAATTTATAAAATCCGCAATAGATAATTATTGCTAGATTTCATGTTTCACATCAATTGGAGTTATTTTATGATCGTGCGCTACATAAACGCATATTAATTAACCGATTGAAATTAAAATAGTGATTTTTTTAAATGATCTCAGAATTCGACGAAACCAATTCCATTGGATTTGAATAGTACACTATTGATGGGTTTCAATATTTTGGTTTGGAGTTATTGTTGGGTCATACGAATTAAAAATGACTAGAGATAATTAAATTGAAATCAATTTAAAACGTTAATTATAAATTTATATCTTTTACATACGATCAAATCAAACCTCGAAACTTGTTCTAGTATGTTTACAATAACGATTAAAGCAAGAAACATAAGTCACGACATTTTGACTAGAGTCTGGAACTGTGAGATATTTTATAAAACAAGATTCGTTTTCAAAACTTTATTTCCAAATCCTTAAACAAAATCTAACCCAAATCCTTTATAAAATCTGCACATCTCAGCATGTCCAAACACGCATCATTTTCAATCCGCATGAAATCTTATCCAATCTTGGCCAAATCTCAGAAAAATCTTCGCGTAGCATATCTTGGAAAAGGATGTGCAAATCCATATTTAGCAAATCTGCAAATATCCTTTCCAAGTCCGCACAGAAGTTTCAAATCTTTTGCAAATCCTTATCTAAGCACAAAAGGCACATGTCCCTGTTCAAACATTTCGGCTAAAATGATCAGCATATTTGACTTATATACATATATATATATATGTATACATATATATATATATAATATACATCGGCCTTCATTCCTTTATACACTAAGCATCTTCGTTTAATTCTTCGTTCCAAATGCAGCAAATATAAAACCAACTATACGATCTCTCAACCGTCCGTATAAAATCGAAAAAAAAACTTAAACTTAGATATAATCTTACGATTTGGAGCTTCATCTCGGCATGATTTCTTTTGGTGCGATTCTAATTTCCTGTAACTCATTTCAGGATAGGCCATGGGTTCATCGGAGATAGCGTAGAAGTTTGGCAATGAGGGTGATGGCGTTGAGTTCATGGCTGCAGTGGATTCATCGGCAAATTCTTGATGAAATTCGAGGTTAAAAGGTCACATTTTTTTCTTGCAGTGCGTTAAAAGGTCCATAGTTAGTTTTTCATGGGGGTGTTCGAGTGAGATGCGGTGATGTCAGGGAGACGAGGCCTGGAAAGGAGAAGAAGTTGATGGGAATTTCACGGATTTTCATGGAGAATTGAGGGTGTTGGGTTGTGATGAAGGAGTGGTAATGGTGAAGAGCTGTTGCGTGGGAGACGTTGAGGAAGCTTTATCGTGAGTTAGGATGTGTTTAAGTAGGGTAATTAAGTTATAATTATTTTAAGTTAATGATTATTTAATTCGAATAAACTTCTAACATGTGTATTTTGTCCATACGTTATCAGATTTAAGTGAAATCAATTACATTGGAATCGTATTGATGTAAGCTACACATAGGAATTGGTTTGAAAAGATCTGGAGCTCATTGGAATTTGATCTAATTCATATGCTCATTTAAAATTAGATAAAACGACGCACAATCATCGATTGAAACGAATTTTCAGTTCACTCTCATGCTTTCTGAAATACTATGATGTGATTAAACTCATTCAATAATACTCATGGTTGTTACTATGAAATTGGAAGTTTGGATGTTATGGATGAATATTTTTTGTTTGTTTAATGATTGACGATATTTATATTTCCATCATTTAAATTAATTAGATTGGATTATTCATTTCATATGCATTTATATAATCATATTATGAGCTATGATGTAGGGAAAAATAGGTTGGAGGTATCCAACTGGATTCTTCAAACATATTGTATGTTACGTGTTCCATACTATTCATACATGAACTATTTAACCCAAGTGACGTTAAAATTTGTTTGAATATGGATTGTTGATTTGGGTTTGATGTTGATGTATTGTTAATCAATAACAATATTGGTTAAGTGATGGCAGCAGATGGCGTAATATCTGTCATTTTAAGACGTTGATTCGCCTTCAGGCGAATTGACTATTTTGAACTCATAAGACTTATTTTTATAATTGAATCAAAGTTTTCAAGTTATTTTATATAAGTTATTTAAAATAGAAGTTTTATAAATAATCGATATTATAATTGGTTTTTCTTTTTATAGTAATAATTATTTATATAGTAAATTCTTGTGCGTTTCAGTAATGTTTTATAATCAAGGAAGTATAAATTTAACCCCAACGGTTAATGATTTGAAATAATCGTTTTCATGAAAAAATTAAGCAATGTATCAAATTAATTAAGTCATTAACTAATTAAGATTAAGAATTAGTAGGAATCAGTTAACAAGACTAAATGATGTACTCAAGTTGACCAAGTCAACTGTTTTAATTGAAACAAGCTATTAAATTAATTTGTTTCAATTAATTTAATAAATATAATTTTAGCAAACAATTATTAAAAACTTAATAGGATTTCCTAAAAGTTAATTAGTCTTTTAGTTACTATGTTTTAAGATACTATAAAGTTAATTATTATTTTAATAACCTTTTAAAAGGGATTAACTACTCGATCCTTAGTTAATAAAGAAGTTAACAATGTTTAATTAGTTAACGATGAAGTAAACTACTTTTACTTCAGTTAATGTTGAAATTAATTATAATTTTAAATAATAATTAAATGGGTTAACTTTTTAACTGAAATCATTTGAGATGGTAACCAAGTTTGAAATGTGTTTTAATTGAAAAATCTTAAGGAGTTTTATAAGGGATTTTAAAATAAAAATCCAAATGATATAGCCAAGGATTATAAAAGAGGTTTCAAAAACTAATGCGACGATTTTAACTAATCGATTACTTAATAATTGAATTAATGTTGATTGTATTTGAAGGAAGATTTTCAAAATTAAAACGGAAGATGTTACATAGTTTTGGGTAAAAGGATTTAGTAAAGGGATTTTTAGGCACAAGGACAAAGTCAACAGAAAATTTAACCATAAGGATAGGAGACTAAAATTTTAACCTCAAAGACAATTTTTAGTGTAAAGGGAGGAATTCAGGGGCCCACTATAATTTCATACTTTACACTAAATTTTGTCCTTATGGCTAAATTTTTTTGCCTCTTGTCCTTTTGGCTAATTTTTTTTGTTTATTTTGTCCTTCACACTATTTTCTTGTTTAGTAAATAGATTTGTAACAAATCCAAGTTGTAATTGAATTATATTAAAAAGGATTAAAGCTAAGGCTAGTGTTGTAAGAGTTTATTTAATAATCAAATTAAGTAAAGTGATTATAATAGAAAGAGATTTGCAAAAGTAAAGAATGGTTTATAAAACCATATTTGTGGAATAATAAATGATATTTTTGAGATATTATTATTAATATCAGTTTTTGAGTTATAAACTTTTATTTATCTTAAGATAAGAACGTCATCGGATCAAGGTCTAAAAGGTAAATAAAATATCCCAACTTGAACGACTTCACTATCATCAAGAGATAGTACTAGTTTGTAATGGTAAAAGATGTTGAAATAGTTATTATTTCCCTAAGAGGAATATTGCAACCTATTTTTTTTGCACGATTTAGGTATTTAATTAAACTATTGGATTTTAAAGTAAACAATGCATTATTTGACATTGTTTGGCCCAAATACGAGGTGTGACTATACTTATACCATTTCGTTAAGTATCTAGCACTATTTCCTAAATAATGAAAATAGTTTTGTTTTAGGGATACACTTATTCCAAAAAATAAGTAAATGGCTAGGAAATGAATCAAGAAGTTATACTGGATTGAAAGGGAAATAAGAAATAACTATATGATTATCATTTTCCAAAGGAACATAAGCAATAAATAAGTATATGCTTATGAGTTTCAAAGTAAACCAAAACAAGAGTCTTGACTTTATTAAATATAGTCAAGTTATTATAAACAAAAAACTAAACAATTATAATGGCATATGTCTTTTTCCCAGCGACGACCTAGTTCTTTTTTCCTTGCGCCTTCGCCTCTTTACCGCTTCTCTTCCTCATCACAATTCCTCTTTTCACTCTAATGGCCAAGAACAAAAAATCTAAGCCTCGATTCCTGTCCTCAATAATCACACGTTTTGGTGGTCACTCAAAATCGCTAGCATCTTTCTTTGATTTCAAAATCTAACCTGAATTGGCTGTTGATGGTGCACCTGCGAGACCCATTTACTCGCTACCTAAATCACATCCCTCAAACACTCTAGCTGAGATTGGCGCAGCTGGACCATTAAATAACATGCAATCAAACTTGGGTAAGTCGACTTTGACATCTTTTCTTGTGCAGGCTTCATTTTCTTGGCCTTTGCCTACCGAGTATTTTACTGGTTGTGAATTTAATGCACATGAATCTCCTGTTTTTGGGGGCTTGAATGCCGATTTGGGTATAAAATTGCATAATAATGCTCATGATTTGGGTAAATGTGGTAATAAGTGTGAATCTGCGATGGTTGAGGATGTTGGTTTGATTGGTAGTCATCCCCCTAGCTCTTTGTTTTGTGAGAATCTGGAGCGAACATCTCCTACTTGACAGAATCCCCCAATCAATTTAAGTTCAAACCCAGCTTATCCCTCTATCAATCCTGCTTCTAGTAAACCGAAGTGGACATCCTTGTTTACTACACTTCCTAATATTGCAGGTGTTTTTACACCAATTGACTTCACTATTCCCCATGGTGAGCTTGGTTCGATTCCTCCACCGGAATTATTCCACGAAGCCTCGTCTTTTTGGAAGGACCATTTAGTTGGTTTTTTCTTAGATTCGAAGCATTCGTGTGCGGATATGAACAATGCTCGTCGACCGTCATGGAGGCTACGGAGTGGCATGCATTTGACCAATGTAGATGGCATCTATTACTTGAAGTTTTCATTACTTGAGGAATGACTTCATGTCTTGGAAGGTCTACCAACAATTGTTGATGGAAAGCCATTCATTTTAACTACTTGGAGCATGTCGGTTGATAAAGTAAAAGAGCAAGTTCTTTCCGTACCAATTTGGGTCCGATTCAAACATGTCCCCTTTTCCTTATAGCCTCTTCTGGGTCTGAAATGGTTAACCTGCCTTATTGTAAAACTGAAATGCTTTGATGCAAATACTGAAGACAGGAAGAACTTAGTTATACCCGGACCTTAATAGAAATAACCCCGGATAAGCCCTTTCCTTCTCAGATCAAAGTAAGACTTGATGATTGTGAATATTTTGGTGAGGTTAAATAAAAATGGAAATATGATATTTGCACGTTGGTCATTCGATGGATACTTGTAGTGTCACTGTTGGTACATTACCCCTTACCAAAAATCCCACTTCCACGCCCTCCTATTAGAATTTGGGTACGTAAGGCCAGAATTAGTGATCCTATTATCAATCCTCCTATGGTGGATACTGAAGATGGTTCTGGTGTTGAGTGGAATCATGTGAAGTGTGCTTGGATTCATGTTAGTTTTGGAATGCGCTATAATATGGAGTGATACTTGTATAAGTATGTTATTGATACTGGTGATACTAGACATCTTTTTTATCGCCCGATGGGGCAAAATTTGCAACTTTGGGATGAACGAGAGACTGGGGATGACAATAATATTCTCCTTCAGGACACGTCTTGGGATCGAAAGTTCATATTCTCACTGGAATCGCCTGATTATGTTGAGAATCTCGTTGGTATCATCCACATTCCTGTGGATTCAACATCTGACTTCTTGATGTTGGCGCCTGATAGTTTATCTGTGGATGATGTATCATTGGTTTATTTTCTCATGTAGTTGTAACCCGACTATATTTTTCTATTTTGCACTTTAGTGACTGGATTTTTCCAGCTTTAGTTGAAATGTGCAGTTCACCTACTTTTTCTTTTGTTAATAAAAAGTGGTACGACCACTATAATCTGGCTTGCCTTGCCAAAAAAAAGAGTTCTGTGAATATAAAAATTCCTTTGAGATAAATATATGGAATCAATGGAATGGTTTTTAATTTGAAAAGGGCATAAGCTGCTGATATACTTATCGGTACAATTTTGATTTGATAGTGAAAGAACCGACTATCAAATAAATATCCTTTTTGACCTTTAAGTTGTTAGTTCGAAGAGAATAGGATAGCAACTGGGCCCAAAACCACTTCGAACCAACTTTGCATTTGAAACCATACTCGCAGGGATGCTTGTGCGATTTAAAGATGGAAAAATTGAAGATCGTGGATCTTCTTGAGCAGAAGAACTACATGTTGAATTTCTATGATTTATAACCAGAGATATTTTAATGGTGATTCTATTGTAAATGAAATCTTCGGATTGCAAGGACTACTCGCTACTAATCCTTAGGGTGATTCCTATATTGGATGTGGTAGGAGAGTGCCCTCGGTTCATCATGTTCCTGGACGAATTGTATGGATGAATGTTTGATAGAGTATTTCCTTAGAATCATGTACGTTGATTTTTACAAATATACCAAATTTGGTTACGGAGAAGGAAACTTCTTTTAGCTTAACACCCAGTGTATATTTTTGCAAATCAACTAGTGATTTGTACGGATCTGACGATGTGGCGTTCAAAATTTGAGTGTGATATTTCTAGAAAGGTAATCGTAACCTCAATCCTCAACAACCGGGAAATGAATGAAATCGGGCAGGTAGCGGGACTACGTGGTCATACCCGTTAGGGTATATCATCGCCTGATCTAGAGAAATCAGTTGTCCTTTTTTATATGCTTCGAAATGAATACGATTGGATAGACAACAACCGAGGTGGTGATATATTCGGTACACTTAAGTTGAATGAGCGGTTGGTTTTGTGTGGCTGGGTTACAAGATGTTCTAGTTGAACCCCAGTGTTTAATCTCTGGAGAACACCGATCGGAAGGTGGTTCCATACCTAGTCATCTTGGAAATCCAAACTCCAATGTGAGTCGTACGTTTTTAGTTGTATACCAACTGTATAGATACAAGATTTCTGGCTATATTCCTATTTTATTTGTAGATTGATATATACTATTAAAATAACGCTGGATTTTGATATATAAAAGTGATTTGGTTATGGTAAGGTAAAACATGGGCCATGTTTATGTGTGATCATATCTTATGAGAGTTCCATTCTTTGAAATGATTTTAAAAGTTAAGCAAGTTATTTGCGGTGAGTTTTATCACTGAAAGTATTCTAGACTGATCCAGGTTTATTTTGCTCTGCTTTAAAATGTGCTCAGGTCAGATCGAGTATATTTAGCAGGTTAGGTTTACTTGGAGTCTCAGGAGAGGAGTTTTAGCCGAGAGGTATTCCCATATATTCTAGTATTAATTTATCTCAGATGTGTGTGTTGTATTGATCAAATTTTATAGAATGATCTAGTTGTGTACTCTAATTGTATAATCATATATTTACAGTCTTCTCTTTGTGTAAAGAGTTTTGATATATTAAACTTTATTCATTCCGCTGTGAGATTCTATTCTACTCTGATTCCATTGTGTTGGAATTTCTTCTTCTATTCTAATATTTCTTTCTTTCTATTTATCACCCTCTTATTTCTTTTTATCAACTATCTGGGGTTTTGATACTAGGGTTTTGGAAAGTGAATACAAGATAATGTTTTACTAATAGAATTCGAGCGTCGAATTTCGCCGGATCGTTACGTATATCATGTTTGGGTTATATATTGTTTCCCCATGATTTTGAATGCCTCATCACTTAAATTGAGATGTATATTTATGATTATATATATTGTTGTTTTACGGGACCTAAATCATACAAAGGAGACTCTGCCAAAATTTTGCGCAAATTTAAGACTTCTAAATGGTTAAATATACTAATTATCAACTTCCTTACTGCACCCTTTTCAAGGATAAAAGTTTTGGGTGAGGGAGAGTGTAACAACCCTTATTTTTCTACTATTTCAAATATTGACTGAATATGATTTTTGAATATTGTTATGCTTATAAATAAAACTTAATGATTTAATTATGTTATTTTATGATGTAACTTAATTAAATTGATTATGTAATGAATTTCAACTAGTTATAGCAATGATAACTTGT
The DNA here is from genome assembly GCA_030737875.1 of Allium sativum. NCBI lineage: Eukaryota > Viridiplantae > Streptophyta > Magnoliopsida > Asparagales > Amaryllidaceae > Allium > Allium sativum. Next base: position 338,673,670 of record CM060910.1, read on the forward strand.
AATTATTGTAAATGAAATTATGATCGGTTTTAAATATTGAAATTTGAATTCAGTATTAAAATATTTGATTGAAACTGATTTAATTTATTTACAATTGAAATTAAAATTTTAACTTGGTAAATAATCAAAATTGGATTTGATATAAATAAAAATTTGATCTATAAAGTTGATTCGATTTCTATTTTGATTTAAAGAAGCAAATGAACTTTGTAGTTTAATTTAAAAAGTGAAAAAATAAAAATTGAAATATTATATGATAATTGACCTTTTAAAATAACTATGTTGCAAACGATCTCGGAATTCGACGAAATCAGTTTCATCAGATCCGAAATTGTAAACTATTGTAAGATTTAAATTTCGTGTTAATCGGACTTATTATGTGATTGTGCACTATATAAACGCATGTCGATTTATGATTTCAGATTAAAATAGCCATTTCTAAATTGACCTCCGATTTTGATGAAATCAATTCCATCGAGTCTGAAATATTGGATTATAATGGAATATCAAGTTTTGTGGCTAACGGAGCCTTTATGTGGTCGTACGAGTGTGAAACGCTATACGAAAATATAAACGAATATGATCACAAAATTGTTAGAATTGTTTTTCTATGAATATTCCTTTTTTCCTAACACTTATCCATTCATTCTCATTTCAGTAATGAAATTTTTTAATAGCCGCCTCCTTTTGGTTCCTTCATCAAATTAAATAAAATTCATTTCTCAACGAAATCGAGTGATTTTGGATCCGTTGAAATCATATGAGTGAGAAATTCTATTTGATAGTCTTCGTTTTTGGTTTGATGAAATTTTAGGTTGCACCTATACAAACCAGTGTGGGTACGATGTATCACCCCACACTTTTTCGAAGCCTGAATTTCGACAAAAATCGAAACCCAAACCCATCCAAGAATGCAGAGTATAAATATGGTACCTGCAATTAATGAGCATGAGCATAATTAAAGTAAACTAAAACTAACTCATAGCGGTAATAAGATAAATAATTAATACCGACTAAGATGACTACCTTAAAGCACATCGTCACATCGATATTGATCATGAACGAACGAGAATTAAAAAACCAAACTGAACACCTGTTGGGACCTGTCTTCCCCAAGCTAAACCTAAGAGTTATTATAAGAAGGGTGTCTAAACAACAAGTCCTGGTGGGTAAAAAAATATATAACACTGTCTAAAATACACAAATGTATCCCAGGACTAAAACATATATTTAACAAGGCTAGTAATTCTAACCTAACCTTGTAAAAATGTATGCATGATGACTAACTACCATATGCTTTCCCAAACGATAACAATATTGATACTGAGATAGAACGTTTACGCATAAATATGAAGCCTTTAAACTACTATTTAACTAATTTACAAAGTCTAAGAGGCGGGCTCCCAACTACGCACTATTCCATCAGGGGGCTAATTAATTCTGTATAGCCACTCAAGACCTCACTGGTTATATAAGAAAAGGGTGGATCCTTTTAATCACTTAAGACCCAAGGAATACCTATCGATCACTTATACCTTATTCAGTGGTTTACTCTATTCTAACATAATTTAGAGGATACTAGCTACGAGTCCTATTAATTTTAGGCTTTCGTCTTTCACGCATATACCCATGCTCCGCATAAGGCGAGAGATAGTAAGTAGTCACTTATTACCTACAGGATAGGTAGATGACATCTCATCATTTATAGCCTTCCCCCGACGGACCCTCATGTTCCTATCTAGCTGACCTTATTAGATAATCCCCTAACCGCTTGCTACTTCCTATAGGATAGGTAGACCTATGGTACCTCCGTAGTGGTCATTTAATACATAATCCCAAGGTGGACTCTCACCCAAGTCACTTACAACCTAGATGAAGCGGGTCAATGCAAGGATTACCAAGATCGTACCCAATAACCATTTATTACTTCTTTTTAATGGGTAAGTGAGCTACGCGATCACTTAATACCCTTTTAAGGGTGGATCTAACTACTTAATATCTCTATCCCGAAGCAGGCTTACGCTTATAGATTATTTCCTTTTTTAAGGTTTTATCTTTTTGGAGGGAGGCATGCCTACGACCACTCAATACCTCATAGTTGGAAAAAACCTCAATTTAGGAAATAATTGTCGCTATGCAACTAACTATCGTCACAGGTTCATATGGTTAATGATATCTCACATTAGTTGTACATATATCCGACTACTAGAAAGTGCAGATTTCTGTCAAATAAAGCAATCGACCTCGCATCATTAACGTACTAAGTCCAATCCTTATACTTAATTATATTATTTCTAGGCTAACTAGAATACAATATGGAAAAATCTATAACTTCCTACCTTAGGATGTTTAATTTTTAATTTTAATTTCCTGATTGGACTTAGCATTTATTACGTTAATCAATCCCCATCAATTCCCCTTTCTATTCCATTTATTTCTATTATCTTGACGATATGCTACTTATGGCACTAACAGTCATATTTTCCTAAGGCATTCATTACCCTATTAAAACACCATTTATATCGGTACCTTTTAATTTTAATCTAAATACTGTAAGTCCCACTTATTACTATAATTTTATTCCATCTATTTCTTATTTGTGTATTTACATATATATGTTTATTATTTATTAGATTCCCTAATTGGAGTTACAATACCTATTCCTAACCAAATTCAATTTGTAACTATTTAGGCATGTTTATCCTATTCAATTCATTTCCCCCAATCAAATATAGTTATAATATTTATTACTTTAATTATAACATTTTATTCATTTATAGCAATTCAAGTATATTTATTGCTATAATGGTCTTAGTGTTCATTTCCATTTAACATGGGTTGTCATTCCATATATATTCCCATAATATGGAAACTAATCAAACATATAACAACAAACATTTCTTATAATATATTAACGTTATTTACGTAGATTTGGAAGAATAAGGTTATATATATAATTATATTTCAAGCATTGTTAATGTAACTGCTAAGTTTTATTTGTTATTATTAACCTGTGACGACCCGCCCCGCACCAACCGACATTTCCCTCGAAATGCACTGCAAATGCCTGACTAGCACGAAAAGGTCGTCAAAAGAAAAGGATTGGAATGATGAATCACCAAGAACCTATAGTATATCTCACAGCGCATGGAATAAAATATAATAGTAACATAACTTGATATAACATTGGCAAGACAGTACATAAGCAAAAACTAAACCATAACCATCAGAGTTGCAGAATCCAAAATACAGCTTATGATCCAAATCATTATTACAACTTCAAAATATTGTCTCTAGAAAAGAAATAAAGATGGTACACTACTAATGCCCAAATTAGTGACCATCAACAACATAGGGAGAATATATGTATATAGTACGTGGAAGCCTCCTGCTCGCCCCCGGACAGCTACTCGCGCACCACCACCTAACCAGCCTCTAGTCTACTCGTTTAGGAGCACCAAAAGTAATTAGAAGAGACATAAAACTCTGGGTCAAATGAAAGTCTAGTATAAGCGATAACAACAAAATCAAGCAATAACAGGTATAAATAATCATACCTGAACCAGGACCTGCAACCAAAGAGTTAGCACAACAAGATGTACAACACTCTAAGGTAAACACTAACATAGAGTGCAAAATAGGAGAGTGCGTGTCATGGTGATAGCAAACGTCAAACATAGAAATCATCATCACATCTCTCACTCAGTGCGTGAAGCATACGATATCCACCGCTTTGATCGCCAAATCCATTTGGGGCGGTGACGGGTCCATACCCTTCTGGACTCCGTACAACTATCGCTATGACCAGGCCCTTCTGGTCTTTAGTCAATAACCCTTACCCAGTCCACACTGCCCTAGTTTTGGGATACATATTAAGCAGTCCATACTTCCCTGGCTCTGGTTCGTCTACATGCCCCTCTCTCTCAATAGTGAACCTAAGTTATAAATATCGACAACTCCTTTGCGCACGTCCCACAGCAAAGCCCAACTCTAGAAGTTAACTCGTTGGTTCCCATTTGGATCCGAGTGATAACTTCTCATATGGACTTCCTTTGCATTTCAGGTTTTGGTCGGATTGGAGTTGATCTTCAGAAGAGTTTATAATCATCATCATGTGGTAGAAGCTTCAAATCCGGTTCGTGGTCATCATCCCGGTTCGCGGTCATCACCTGGTTCGTGTCGTGGCACCTCATAGGGGTCGGGTCATGATCCCTCCTGGGGTCGGGTCGTGATCCCTTGTGGGGTCAGGTCGTGATCCCTCCTGGGTCGGGTCGTGATCCCTTCTGTGGTCGGGTCGTGATCCCTTCTGGGGTCAGGTCGTGATCTCTACCCCCTTAAGGAACCGAATTTCTACAGTTTTCCTATGAGCTAATTTCGCCAAAGGACGGCGTTTTCAACCATTCTAATCTTCCTATGACATCACAAAACATACCAAATAGCAGTAACAACACATAGAATCAATCAAAAACATTGAAACATCAATCACATGAAATATTTTAGATCAAACATGCCCAAAAAGCATGATTTTCCCCTTAATCCCCTTAAGCATGTTTTAACCATAGGATTATCAAACTTAATCCAAATTAATCCAAATTTTCACCAGTGACATACAATATTATTTTAGAATTTCTACATATTTTTCCATAACGTTCTGATGTGTAATTTCTCTAATTATCACTAATCACCCCTAGTTAGCCATAATTAGCGTATAAAAGTGAAAATCACTCACCTTAGCCACAAATGAAATCTTAGATCTGAAACTTTACTGTTATGGCATGAATCTCTATGTATTACAGCAGCTCCAACCCTAATTTGGTGCTAATTTGACTTGATTTTGTGTAGTTTTTGTTAATTAGTGATTAGAAAGCAATTAGGGGTGAGATTTAGAAGATGTAGGCCATTGTTAGGGTTCAAGGGAGGTTAGTGGCGGCTGGAAAAATGAAAGGGAATGTTTCTCCAAACCCTTTCAACCCTCTCATAACCCTAATCCTAAAATGGGTTGTGGGCCTAGCTGCTAATCACCCTGTTAAGCCCAATTATGTTGTTTTTCCACCTCCAAATCTTATTTCAGCCATATCTCCCAAACGGTAAGTCTGTTTGATTAATGTGTCTACTCTATGGAAAGGTAAACCATCATTCGAATCAAATGGAAGTAATTTCAGGTCAAAACTCCTTATCAATCAAAAGTTATATGCAAAACAAGATTCGTCAAGGGTAAAATGGTCATTTAAATTTCGACAAAAATCGTGAACATGGGAAATGAAGCCAATAGTCGTTTCCCAAAGTTACACCACCATACGACTTCGTACGAAAATAAAATAAATATTCTACGATCCTCCAATATGTAGAATGTGGGTCATTACACTCTCCCCCTTAAGAAATTTCGCCCCAGAAATTCCTTAACTAAGAAAACAACTATGGGTCCCGCATACCTATCAACCTTTTGCAACAATCAAACATACATAATAAGCATAACAAGTCTGTCCTAGAATGCATAATAACTACATCACGACTAAAAATCTTACCAGGTAAAGAGTTATGGATATGACTTTCTTATGCTTTCCTTGGTTTCCCAAGTACAGTTGTTCTCATTATCGCCCCACTGGATCTTAACCATTCTCACCGTCTTCCTCCCAAGTTGCTTTGTATCGTGTCCGACAATACAAATCGGTCTTCGGTTCCCAACTGCCTCGGGTTCTACCTCGATATCATCCAACTGATCTGGTGAAATAGTCATATCAGAATCGTGCACGAACTTCCTTAACTGAGAAACAGGAAATACGTTATGCACTCCTGCCATCTTGTCAGGTAATCCAACTTTATAAGCTAAATTCCCAACTTGTTTGAGAACTGGATATGGACCAACAAACCTTGGTGTTAATTTACCTCTCCTACAAAATCGAATCACATTCTTTACTGCAGAGATCTTGACGAATACCAAGTCGCCAACGAAGAATTTCAATTCTCTTCTTCTTTTATCAGCATTACTCTTCTGCCTATCTTGGGCAATCTTCATTCATTGTTGAATAACCCTGATCTTTTCTGAAGTTTCTCTTATATACTCTGGCCCAAGCACAAATTTTTCACCGGTCTCCAACCAACATGATGGTGAATGCATGGTCTTCCGTACAATGCTTCAAATGGAGCCATACTAATACTGGATTGATAACTATTATTATATGCGAACTCAACTAGATGCAAATGGTCATCCCATAACCCTCCGAAATCCAATATACATGCCCTTAAGAGATCCACTAATACACGATTCACCCTCTCTATTTGATCTTCAGTTAGGGGATGGTATGCGGTACTGAGATGTAATTCTAACCCTGAAGCCTCCTGTAAGCTCTTCCAAAACCTACTAGTAGATAATGGATCTCAATCACTCACAATACCTTTAGGTACTCCATGAAATCTCACTACCCACTTCATATACAGTTCCGCTAACTTAGCTGTCGTTCTATTCGACTTGACCGGTCTAAACCCTGCACTCTTGGTCAATCGATCCACAATCACTCAAATACTAACATGACCCGATCTAGTCCTTGGTAAACCATCAATGAAATCCATTGATACTTGTTCCCATTTCCATTCAGGAATTTCCAACAGTTGTAACAAACCACTAGGCTTCTTTTGCTCGGTTTTAACTAACTAGCAGTTCATGCACTTAGATATAAACTTCCCAATGTCTCTCTTCATCCCTTCCCAGTTGTAGGTCTGCTTCATGTATTGATACATTTTGTTACCACATGGATGTATAGTGAGTTTCGAGTGATGACACTCTCTAAGCACTTCATCTATCAATCCATTAACATTGGGTACAATTAGTCTCCAATTCTTTCGAAGCCATCCTTCTCGATCAAGTCCATACTTGTTCATCCCCTTACCATCGATACCTATCTCTACCTTGGAGATAATTTCCAATAGGTTAAGACTGTCCCTCTGACTGGAACCGATCCGCTAAATCAAAGTCGGTCTGATCGTCAAACTTGCTAACATTTCTGGATCTAATTCGCACTTAGGTCTAAAAACAAATCCTGCGATACACTCCAGTTGCTTCCATTCTAGAAACGTAGCCCCCAAATTGGCATGTCTCCTACTTAATGCTTCAGCTACCGCATTGCCCTTCCCGGGTGTGTATGCGATATTGAAATCACATGAAGCGAAGAACTCTAACCATCTCTTCCGACAAAGATTTAAATCCTTTTGAGAGAAAAGATACTTTAATGATTATGATTGGTAAACTACTCGAATCTTTCTCCCAAGAGATAGTGTCTCCATGTCTTTAACGCGAACACGATTGCTATAAACTCCAAATCATGGGTAGTAGAAGAATTTTTCAAAACAGAATTAAACAGAGGGATATTTTGGCGATGCAAAAACTTCATCTTTTTTTTGGTTTTTCTTAGGATATCTTTTCTCATTTGGTTTCAGTTGCCGACTAGCATAAGCTACAACTCTACCTCCTTGCATCAGTACAACACCTAATCTGGTACCACAGGCATCCGTATATACCGTCATCTCTTCGTTCCCCTTAGGAATAACTAACACTGGCGCTCACGTTAACTTCTCCTTTAGACTCCTGAATGCATTCTCACACCTTTTGTCCTAACCAAAAGCTTGATTCTTCTTAGTCAACTGAGTTAATGACGTCGCTATCTTGGAGAAGTCTTGGATAAACATACGATAATATCCAGCTATCCCAAGGAAACTTCTCACGTCCATTGCACTCTTAGACGTAGACCAATCCTGCACCGTAGCCACCTTTGCAGGATCCATGGCAATACCATTCTTTGAAACAACATGGCCCAAGAATCTCACTTCCCTCCTCCGGAAGTGACACTTAGAAAATTTCTCTTTCAATTGGTGTTTCCTCAACACCTCCATCACTGTCCTCAAATGTTCCTTGTGTTCTTCCTCTATCCTCGAGTAAACCAAGATATCATCCACGAACACAAGAACAAACTTATTTAATTGATCCCTAAAAACCCTATTCATAAGATCACCGAAATATGCTTGTGCATTGGTCTACCCGAGTGGCATGACCAACCACTCATAGAATCCAGACGGCGTCTGAAATATCGTTTTAGGTACACTCTCAGCTGCTGCTCGGAGCTGATGAAAACCTGTTTCGAGATCCAACTGGGAAAACACTCTTAATCCATTCAGTTGATCAAACAAATCATCTATCCGTGGAAGAGGATACTTATTCTTCCTAGTTACCTTGTTCAACTCGCGATAGTCCACATATAAGCAAAGGGAACCATCGGCCTTAGTGGTAAATACAACCGGTGTTCCCCACTCGGAAACACTCCTTCGGATAAATCCCTTCTTCAAAAGATCGCCGACTTGCACCTCGAGATCTCGCTGCTCCCTTGGCGCCATACGACGAAATGGCATCACTATAGATCTGGCATCTTTCACTAAATCAAACTGAAACTCAATCTCTCGGTGTGGTGGAAGTCCGGTCACTTCCCCGAAGATGTCCGGATACTCGCCAACAATAGGCACATCTGATAACTCATTATGCGGGGTGTCGAGGGAATTTAGAAAACTATCCATCACCCCATCACTAGGTAGGCAACCCAATACCACCCTCCGCCCATCCTCCGCTCTAATTGTCACCGAAGACCCCTCACAGTCTGCCACCACCCCATACCTTTGGTGACAATCGACTCCCAAAATAATGCCAAACCCAGTAAAGACCAAAACAAAGCAATCATAAGCAAACATACATCCATGACTCGATAAGGCCAATTTAAGGCAAATCATACTAAGGCTAGTCGAACCACCAATCGGGTTCGTCACAACTAAAGGTCTATCTCGAGTTCCAATTCCAACATATCTGCTACGTCACTAGATACGAAGGAATGAGAAGCCCCGGTATTAAACCACACTCGAACAGGAACATCATAAATAGAAAGCATACCTTCAATAACGACACCTTTTCCCTTCTGCGCCGCAGTTGGGGCATTCAACGAAGAAGGAACAACATTGATAGCATATGATTTAACGATCTGCTTCTCCTCAGGGGGTTGTGGACATTTATTTTTGAAATGTTCCACTTGGTCACAGTTGAAGCACTTTCTTTTCGCTGGCTTTGCTCTACAATCTTTGATATAGTGAACCTTCTTGCCACAACCAAAGCACTGGACTTCTTTCTTATTCTTCTTTTTCTGACCATCCTTGGTTTAGTCATGTTTCCTCTTATTCTAAGAATTGTTATTACCTCCACCTCTCTCTTGCGGTTTTGGCTCCTCTGCAGATGTAATAGCAACCTCGGTCTTCAACTTAGGGCAAAGGCTCTCAGATTTTAATGCATTTCCCACGATAGACACGAAAGTCTCGTCGATGTGGTTTATAAGCCTTTCCCCCAAGTACTCATCTAAGCTAGTTATGAACTTTTCGTTCTTCTTCTCGACGGTATCGATAAGGGATAGTCCACATTTCGATAAGGTATCGAATTCAGCAATATATTCCGAGACTGCCCTATCATTCTGCGTAAGCTCCAAAAACTTCCTGAACAATTCTGATTTCTCAGCAGTTGGGATAAACTTATCCCTGAATCGGGTCTTAAACTGATTCCAAATAACTTGATCCTTGGGAGTAGCCGCTTTGATAGTATTCCACCAATTCATTGCTCATCCTTGAAGTTGACGCGATGCTAGCTTTGATACCATGTGTGACGACCCACCGCGCACCAGCCGACATTTCACCTGAAATGCACTAACAACTATCAAGCCAATCCTGAACCTCCGTAGCCGACTCCGTTCCATGGAATGGCTTCCCACCAAGACTAGTATAATCCTTGTAGAGCTTGGCAAAATCGGCTCTAGGCGCCTACTCTACAACACCATCACCGTTAGCAGCATTAGGAATTGCTCCCTTAACATCCCTAAGCGTCTCCCTCATGAAGGTAGTGAACATCGTTCTCATATCAGGGACATTCCCATTTGGCTCTTGAACCTGTACTCCTCGTATTTCGGCTCATTGTTAAATCTGTAAAGAGAAAATGATTAACCATCTCCTTAGTGGTGCCAGTGCAGTGTGACTTCATCCTTAGATATACTAATAGTATATATATATAGTTTTTGAAAACCAAGATATCACAAATACGCGCTCTCATATACATATACTATCTCTCCCTAATGTCTTCCCCTAGGTTAACTATGCAACCTAGGCTCTGATACCATGTGTGACGGCCCTCCCCGCACCAGTCGACATTTCCCTCGAAACGCGCTGCTAATACCCGACTAGCACGGAACATTCGTCAAAAGAAAAGGGTTGGAACGATGAATCACCAAGAACCTGTAGTATATCTCACAGCGCATGGAATAAAATATAATAGTAACATAACTTGATATAACACAGGCGAAACAGTACATAAGCTGAAAATAAACCATAACCATCAGAGTAGCGGAATCCAAAATACATCTTATGATCCAAATCATTATTACAACTTAAAAATACTATCTCTAAAAGGAAATAAAGAAGGTGCACTACTAATTCTCAAAGCAGTGACCATCAACAACACAAGGAGAATATATGTATATAGTACATGGAAGCCTCCTGCTCATCTCAGGACAGCTACTCGCGCACAACCACCTAACATGCCTCTTGTATGCTCATTTAGGAGCGCCCAGAGTAATAAGAAGAGACAAAAAACTTTGGGTTAGACGAAAATCTGGTATGAGCGATAGCAAAAAAATAAAGCAATAATAGGTATAAATAATCATACCTGAACCAGGACCTGCAACCAAAGAGTTAGCACAGCAAGATGTACAACACTCTAAGGTAAACACTAACATAGAGTGCAAAATGGGAGAGTGCAAAATGGGAGAGTGCGTGTCATGGTGATAGCAAACGTCAAACATTGAAATCATCCTCACATCTCTCACTCAGTGCGTAAAGCTTATGATATCCACCGCTTTGATCACCAAATCCATTTGGTGCGGTGATGGGTCCATACCCTTCTGGACTTCGTACAACTATCGCTATGACCAGGCCCTTCTGGTCTATAGTCAATAACCCTTACCCAGTCCACATAGCCCTGGTTTTGGGATACATATTTAGCAGTCCATACTTCCCTGGCTCTGGATCGTCTACATGCCCCTCTCTCTCAATAGCGAACCATAGTTATAAATATCGACAACTCCTTTGCACACGTCCCGCAGCAAAGCCCAACTCTAGAAGTTAACTCGTTGGTTCCCATCTGGATCCGAGTGATAACTACTCATTTGGACTTCCTTTGCATTTCGGGTTTAGGTCGGACTGGAGTTGATCTTCAGAAGAGTTTATAATCATCATCATGTGGTAGAAGCTTCAAATCCGGTCTGTGGTCATCATCACGGTTGGCGGCCATCACCTGGTTCGGGTCGTGGCACCTTATAGGGGTCAAGTAGTGATCCCTCCTGCGGTCGAGACGTGATCCCTTCTGGGGTCGGGTCGTGATCCCTCCTGGATCGGGTCGTGATCCCTTCTGAGGTCGGGTTGTGATCCCTTCTGGGGTCGGGATCCCAACCCCCTTCAAGAACCGAATTTCTGCAGCTTTTCCTACGAGCTGATTTCGCCAAACGACGATGTATTCAACCATTCTAATCTTCCTATGATAGCAAAAAAACATACCAAACCGTAGTAACAACACATAGAATCAATCAAAAACATTAAAACGTCAATCACGTGAAGTATTTTAGATCAAAAATACCCAAAAAACAAGATTTTCCCCTTAATCCCCTTAAGCATGTTTTTACCATAGGATTAGCAAACTTAATCAAAATTAACTCAAATTTTCACCAACAACATAAAATATTATTTTAGAGTTTCTCCATATTTTTCTGATGTGTAATTTTGCTAATTATCACTAATCACCCCTAATTAACTGTAACTAGTGTATAAAAGTGCAAATCACTCACCTAAACCACAAATGAAATCTTAGATCTGAAACTTTACTATTATGGCACGGATCTCTATGTATTGCAGCATCTCCAACCCTGATTTGGTGCTAATTTGACTTGATTTTGTGTAATTTTGGTTAATTAGTGATTAGAAAGCAATTAGGGTGAGATTAAAAGATGGAGGCCATTGTTAGGGTTCAGGGGAGGTTAGTGGCGGCTGAAAAAAAAATGAAAGGGAATGTTTCTCCCAACCCTTTCAGCCCTCCCATAACCTCAATCCTGAAATGGGTTGTGGGCCTAGTTGCCAATCACCCCATTAAGCCCAATTATATTGTTTTTCCATCTCCAAATCTTGCTTCAGCCATATTTCCCAAATGGTAAGTCCGTTCGATTAATGTGACCACTCTACGGAAGGGTAAATCATCATCTGAATCCAATGGAAGTGGTTTCAGGTCAAAACTCCATATCAATCAAAAGTTATAGGCAAAACAAGATTCGTTAGAGGTAAAATGGTCATTTAAATTTCGGCAAAAATAGTGAACATGGGAAATGACCCTAATCGTCGTTTCCCAAAGTTACACGACCATGCGACTTCATATGAGAATAAAATAAATATTCTACGATCCTCCGATACGTAGAATGCAGGTCGTTACATAACCATTTGTGTTTTGTTCTAAACTAACAACCAAAACAAACCCTTTTATGTTTAATATTGTTTAAGATTCAAAGCCATATTAATTACAATTTCTTTCTTTGATCGGCGAAGTTCAACTACTCAAAGTGTTGCTTAGCCTCGATTAGGTTCAATTGTCCTTGTTCGCCAGCTTACGAGAGTTGAACAAACTGTTATAGTTTTTTCCATTCTATTAAATTTTCAATAACATCTTTAAGGTGATGACACACATTGGTGTTGTGATTGTATGTTTCATGAAATCTGCGAAATTTCCCTAATTGTTTCTTTATCTCCATCGATTCTTTAGAAGCGAGTTTTCTATACTAGACCACCGTCGAGTATATATTCACTATTTTATTACCCAACGGCTTGTTTCCAACGAGGGAATCCTTGGTAGTGTAATGGCGCGTTTTGTTAGCTGTCGAATAATTAATTTATTTAATTATTTATATATCGATTTGGCGATATCGATAACTTAAAGTAAAACGTTCGAACTTATAATTTATAATTATAATTAAAACGAACCTGAAACGTCGCGGCAGTTCGCAATTTGGCGATTCGAACTTCAACTGAATATACATAATCAGTTTTAAACCGGATCGCTGTGAAACAAGAAACGTGTGGAGCTGGTGGAGTATATCTTTCTAGTGGAAGAGAGAAATCGGGATTTCGTCGAGTAGATTTTGAGATATGTCCAAATCAAATTTCAGAAAAGTCGCTATAGAATCGTTTATCGACCATAACTGTTTATTCGATATAAACTGGAGATCGGTTTTGAATCTAGACAAGGTTCTTTTGGGAAATAGTGATAATTCAATTTTTTTGAATTTTTCTGTAATTTTTATTTAATTAAATAAGCGACTTTTTATTTGAGGCATTTCGCACCCCGTAATCAACATTTTGAAGTTTCAAAATATGGGTCAATCTACCGGTATTATTATATTTTTGGGACCGTGGTACGTCGGTCGTCACAAAAGTACGTTCATTTCTGTCTGTAGCAATCCGTAAATAAAAATATAATTTGACGTAACGGCACTGTGAAACTTCACTTTGAAACTCATGATCTTCTGATGCCTAGCCGACCACGACATATATTAAAATATCCTAACCTTATTCTAATCTTCTTCTGCGGTCAAAAGGGAAGCCACGCACTTGAATTCTCACCCAAACAAAAGAGGAGACGGGGAGGAAGAAAATACATACAAACTAAAATATCTTGGTTATAAATACCCTGTTTTCTCCCCCTCCTTAAGACCTAATGACATTCTCTCAGCAAAAACATTTGCCGCCGCCACCTCTTTAATCAAAACTGTAAAGCCAAGTAAATGGCGAAATGAAAACCAATAAAACCCATTCACCTCAAAACAACACTGCCGAAAACATACACATAGATATGCTCGTTCACCCACATATTGAACGCTGGGAAGTGAAAACTGGATCTTGCGGAAACATCGCTCTTCAAGGAGATGGAGCGGAAGCTCGTGAGGGCTGAAGACTGAAAGGACTGGGATGGTCAGGGAGTACGGGTTCCGAAGTATGTGCGATGGTGGTGGTTTCATTCAAGACGAGGAAGCATGGGGAGAGTGTATGTTTCGAAATGGGTATGGCCGAGGGGGAGAAGGGATATGACGTTGAGTTTTAATGGGGAGTTCATGTTCGAAATAGCATGAAGGAGTGGAGCTTTGGACGGGGGCCATGACGGGCGTGTTGCAGCTGGAGACGTGAAGAATGGGAGGAGATGGTATGTTGGGGAATGCATGCATGGGCGTGCTGTGTTTGTGGAAAAGAAGTAAAGAATGGGACTGACGTGCAGACGCATGAATAGAGGACGCACTGCATGGGGGACAACACGTGATGAAGTCCCGTTCTTTTTCAATTCTGCATTTGCGTGGCATGCATGAAATCCAGTGAAGTCATGGTTGATCTGAGGGTCTTCTGGACGCGGTTGAGCAAGGCAAACGGTTGAAGGAGCTGGCCATTCTTTTATAGGATAGAGAGGCTCGGTGGAGAAACTTGAGTGGAAGTGGCGTGAGCATTTTGTTCTGATATAAGGAAGTGCATTCACGAACAGAAGAAGAAATGAGAAGCAGATGTACTTAGTTTGGTTGTGAGGTGTATTTCCGCATATGTAGTTCACCCTACCTGCTAATGCTATGACTATTGTAGCAGAAGGAACCTAACCAAATGTTAGCAAGTCCTCTTTGATGTCGTGAGAACCACTGTGGAGGCACGCAGGAGATTCAAGATGAGTAAATTAGAATGTTGGAAGAAGTACGCAACTGTGAACGCTTTCTGGAAGTAATACCCTGTGAGTAGCGGTAATACCCTGTTGATGGTGGAAGTGGAAAATATGGAAACACGTGAGCAAAAGGGTAGGTATGATTTTTGAGTAGGTGGCAGGCCAAAGTACCTACGTGGAAAGAGAATGGTGATCAACGAGTGGTGGTAACGTTGTCGGTGGCGTGTCCGACGTTGAGAGCAGGGGTTCGGTGCATGGGTGAGTTCAAATGGACGTGAAGCACAGACAAGGGAGTAAAGTTAGATATAACAAAGAAGGAGCTCGATAGTGGATGCATACATACGATGAGTGGACGGGGTTCGAAAGCATCATGAAACGATGGTGTGGATTAAAGGATGCAGATGACCGTACTGGAACTGATCTGGAGTGGTTAGTCAGAACAGAACGTCTGATTCAAATCAACCGACGCAAACCGTATTTAACGGTTAACGCGCGAAAGTGAGTAAAACTCACCAACTCTGAACAGTTCTATTTTACAACGTATTCTTAGAACTGTTAAAATTGTCTGTTTGACTGTGTGTTGATTGAACTACTAGTCAGTTAGTTAAATTTCTATGTTGATTCTGTTTAACAGAATATATCATATGGAACTGAAAGTGATGTCATCTATATTGTCTAACATATGTGATGCAGGGAAACAGGTTGGAGGAATCCGACTGGATTCCTCAACAGTTATTTTATTGTTTTTCATATATTGTGATATATGATGTGTTATGAAATCTGTTATTGATTTCATATGTTTGAATGATACCGATCATTGTTATACGACACGTTAAACACCGTAGGTGATACTAGAATGTAAAAAGGGAATTTTCAATGTTTATATTGAAAATAAATCTTATTTATAAAATCGATAGGATTTTATAAAATGAAACCATTTATTTATTTAGGAAATAAATAAAGGAACATTTATTTAGATTATAAATAAATGGAATAAAGGAATATTTATTTAGGGAATAAATAAAGGAACACTTGTTCGGAAAATAAATAGAATTATACAAGGATAGATTTAAACACGTGCTTCGCACACGGTATAACACGATATGGATTTAAATGAGATATTAAGTAGGAAATCTGTTTTAAATAGATAAATTGAAGTAGATTAATTTATAAATAATGTTTTATAAATTAAATAAATTATTTATCGTTGATAAATGGAATATATATAGGTCTGGACTTATATAGAGAAGTAGAAACGTTAATAAAAGGACATTTATAAAGTGAAGAACCGTTACTGAAAGTAAATCTTTATAAATGGATAAACGTTGTAAAAAGTAAATCTTTATCAATGGATAAACATTGTAAAAAGGAAATCTTTTGAAATGAATAAACGTTAATAAAAGGAGTTAATCGAATTTAGTTATTCAAAATGAGTTATTCGAATTAGATATTTGAATAGAGTTAAACCCATTAGAGTGATTCGAATTACTCATTCGAATAGAGTTAAACAAAGTAATTTGTTAGGTTAACCAAAGCAAGTTAGTCAAGTTAATCAAAGTAATTGGTTAAGTTAACCAAAGCGAGTTAGTCGAGTTAATCAAAGTAATTGGTTAAGTTAACCAAAGTAAATTAGTTAAGATAAACTAAGCGGTTAATCGAAGTGAATTAGTTAAGTTAAACTAATTGGTAAATCAAAGTGAATTAGTTGCGTCAAACTAAGTGACTTAGTTAAGTTAAACTAATTTGTAAATCAAAGTGAATTAGTTGCGTCAAACTAAGTGAATTAACTAAGTTAAACTAAGTGGATTAGTTCAGTTAATCGAGACAAGTAAATCAAGTTAGGTTAAACCATTTGAGTTAACCAGTTAGGTTAAACCATTTGAGTTAAACAGTTAAAGTTTACCAGTTAAAGATAAACAGTTAGAGTTGACCAGTTAAAGTTGACCAGTTAAAGTTGGCCAGTTAGAGTTGACCAGTTAGAGTTATCCAAGTGGAGTTAATCGAGTAGAGTTACCGAATATTATTTATTCGAAGAGTAAATCGAATATTAGTTATTCGAAGGTAAGTTATTCGAATTAGTTATTCGAATAGAGTTAAACACGTAAGAGTTAATTGAATATTAGTTATTCAATTTGAGTTAATCGAATTTAGTTATTCGAGAAGAGTTAAATCGAATTTAGTTATTCGAAAGGAGTTAATCAATTTCAGTTAAGTTAATCGATTTGAATTAAGTTGAATCGAAATGGAGTAAATCGATTAGAATTTAGTTAATCGAGTTAGAGTAAATCGAATATTAGTTATTCGAAGGTAAGTTATTCGAATTAGTTATTCGAAGGAGTTAATCAATTGAGTTATTCGAATGAGTTATTCGAAGGAGTAAATCAAATTAAGTTAATCGATTTGAGTTGAGTTAATCGATTTGGGTTAAGTTAAGTTATCGAGTTAAGAAATCGAGTTGAGATAATCGAGTTAAGATTTATCGAGTTAAGTAATCGAGTTAGTAATCGAGTTGAGATAATTGAGTTAAGAAAATCAAGTTGAGTTAATCGAATAAGTTATTCGATAAGAGTAAATCCATTTAAGTTAATCGGATATTAGTTATTCGATAAGAATTGACACATTTAAGAAAATCGAATATTTGTTATTCGATAAGAGTTAATGAAATAGAGCCAACCAAGAAGAGTTATTCGAATATTAGTTATTCGATAGGAGTTAATCGAAATAGAGTTTATCGAATATAAGTTATTAAAAAGGGAGAGTTAATCGAATAGAGATTACTCGAAAGAGAGTTATACGTCGAATTCGATTATATCAAATTCGGGAAAGTACTATTTACCTTCCGGGTTTTAAATCAAGGTATAGTTAAAATCAAACGTTTTCATATAAGAAGTGGATTCGTAACCTGAATCCGAGAATTTGCGTAAACAGATGATTGGACAAAGTGAGTGACGAGCTTCATCTATTTCACAGTAAAGGACGTTGTTAAATTAAGGTATGAGAGGTAATTATACCCCAACTTGATTGACTTCAGAATTGACAAAGGAATATTTGTGGTTCGATAGAAAAGGTTGATTTGAAATATAGTAAGTAATAAGCGATTAATGGATTAAGCGTAACGATGTTTTATACAACGTTCATTGGAAATCCGTAAATGAGTTTTGGAAACGTTTTCCAAATATAGTCAGATATGTTTTCTAAAACATAGAAAATGAAATGTTTTCATGATAAGAATTTAAGAAATAGAGTTAAGCAAATTCAGAAACTGACTGGAGAGGGTAAGTTGAACGGTTTTCTAAGTGACGATCTGATGTTGGTTTCGACCTTCCGGATTGATACTTAGAGAATTGTTCTCATACTAGTTACAGTTAGGGACTGATAGTTGCGAAATAATAGTGATGTGAAGATAAGCTATGGAAATGTTTTCCAATGATTAATAACATATATTTTCTAAATATATGAAATAAGGAAATATGAACATATGATGATTGATCGATCGAATTTCCATTTGGAAATAAGATCGTTGTTTGTACACCGACATGTTTACATTTGATAGTTGAATCACAGACTATCAAAGTTTTGACCATATTTACGTTGTAAATATAGAGAGACCGGTTGGATTATTATCCGAAGAACCACTCCGTATTAGCATAAGCGTTGCGAATCAAGTACGCTGAAGATAATTGAAGACGGAGTGAAGTGCAAGGGCTATTGTGGAAAGCCTAGGTAGGATGGATTCACTGAATAGTGCCTTCGGTTTATTCAGTCCCAGAACAACGTATATGGACGAGTGTCTGACAAAGTATTCTTAACGAATCGTATGTTGATCTCTTTTAACGTATTACGTTGGTGGCGGAGAAATTCGTTTCTCTTAGCTTTTATACTCGTGATGCCTTGAGAAATCGATAATGATTTGGCGGGTATGACGATGTGGCATTCAAAGTAATTGAAGCAATAATCTGTCAAAGTGATAAACGTGACCTCAAACCTCACCACCGGGAAATAACAGAAGTTGGGCTAGGCAGCATGGCTAGTTGGGCCATACCCAAGCAGGGTGTATTATCACCATCTAGAGAATATTCAATTGTACTTCTTTATAATCTATTTCAATGCTGTCCCTTATCGGGAAGGAGGGTTGCTGATCCCAACCATCGGTGATAATATATTCGTCACACTCAAGCTAAATGAGTGGACGGTCATGTGTGGCCGGGTTGCAAGACGTTCTTGTTGAACCCTAGTGTATCTCCTCTAGAGTACACTGATCGGAAGGTGCTCCCATACCTTGTCTGTTGGAATCCAATCTCCAATAAGCGCTCCCGGTTTTATTTGTATACTATGTATGTGGAACGTGAGATGCAAGCGTTCTGCTAGATTGATATCTATTTGTACTTAGACATTATTATAATATCACAATGATATGCTTGTCAAAGTTGTTCAAATACTCATAAGGGAAAAACCCGTTCCGTATTCACGGCGTGGTCTTATGAGATATCCTATACCTGTTTTAAACTATTTTACTCACACCAGTCCTTGTTGCTTGAGCGCTTGGTACGCATGATAGGGGGTTCTCGCTTCGCGGTTTGGTGGCGAACGGGAGACTCTTACCTCTACATGTCCCGACAATGTGGGTTGGTCGAGTCGAGAGGCTGGCCGTAAAACAAGGTGCTGGGTTACCTCTGTAAGCCATGGTGGGAGGTTAGCCCACTGCGTTAGGGTTGGAGGGATGGTTGAAAAGCCTACCGGAAATTTCCAGCCGTCCCATGACTGACCCGGAGTTTACTTTGTTGTTTTCCCTAAACTCTTGGGTGCCTAAATTTGTACGGGCAGTCAAGTAGTTGGGATTTACAGATATACTTGGAGAGCTTGGAGCAGGAGGCTGCAAGATTTTATAGCTATAGTTATTTCCGCTGTGTCGTAAGTGTTGTACTCTGATAAGTGCTATTGTATATATATAACTGTTTACTTCAAAGTTATGTTATATATTATATGTTATTCGTTCCGCTGTGAGATTCGTGTTACTCTGATGATTCTGATGTTCTTCTTCTTCTATTCTATTAGTTCTATCTTTTCTTCCTCACCCTCTACTTTCTTTCACTAACGTCTCGGAATTTCCGACTCTCGAGGAGTCGGAAATTTCCAGCCGTTACAGTTGGTATCAGAGCTTAAGTTAAGTGATTACCGTGGCTCTGTGGCATAACTCGATAGAGATGGGATTAGTAATATCCTAAATTGAGTTTGAGTGTATATATATGAGCGCGTAATTGCTATTCAATATAAAATGGTTTTATATTGTGGAGACTCATTGGTTGAGTGGCTTATGAATTCTGGTCGATCAGTTTGATCCACTGTATCGATAAGGGTTACTAAACACTCGAATACGATGAACCGTCATGGTATGTTTTGAAAGAGGGTAAATGAAATAATTTTTCCCAAAATATATTTGTTTATAGAAGAAATATATATCTTGAAATTATTATAGTATATTGATTGTGTTGGTTGTTATTATAATCGAATAAGATTATAAAAGGGTGAAATGGTTATAAATGACCAATCAGAATTCATATGAATGTAATATATGAAATAGATTGAATTAAATATGAATTTAAATCAGAATTTGGAATTAAAATAAGGAAATTTTAAGTTCCTGGGAGATTTTGAAAAGTTTTTTCAAATTGAAAATGATATAGTATTGAACTCACTTCGATAGCTAGAAAATAGATTCTGATGATGAATTTAGACATCATCAGTGTTCATTTTCGAGTTCTAAGTGACGGATTACTACCAAAGGTTTTGTTTTTGAATTGTTTTGAGAAAACAAGTTGTTTAGAAATTCAAAGGTTTTGAATTGGCATTATGATTTCAAATTAATTTGAAAGAAACCCAGGAACTTAAGTTCTGGAATTAAAATTTAACTAATGAAGTTAACTAAAATGAGATGGTAAAAATAAATTGAAATTTAACTTGAACCGAGTTAAATAAAATTGAATTGGATTAGAGATAATCTAGAATGGAACCAAATTGATAAGTCAATAATTTGAAATTTGATATTTGAGTTCGAATGAAATTCGATTTGGATTTGAGGATATGAACTGATTGGAGATCAATTGGAATGGATAACATTGGTATATGTTGAAGTGGTAGCAGATGAAAGGGATAGAGTTAAATGCCCGACAAAAAGGTACAAGTTTATATCATATATGAGTTTGGATTTTATGAGCCGAATTGGCAAGCCGCTTGGCTATTTTGATTTCCTTTTGGATTGGAGGAGGCCTAGAGAGGCGAGTTGTGGTTTGACGTATTGAGCCGTACAAAGGAGGTTATGGCGAAATTTTTCGAAAATTTAAGGTGTTGGAAAATTTTCAGAATTTTTGAAAATTTTAGTTGGTCGAAAATGAATTAATAAAATAAATTAAAATTAAATAGGTCCAGTCGAAACTGAAATTTAGAGGTAAACAAAAAAAAAAGGGATTTTTAAATCTAGTTAGTAGAGTTAGTAGCATTTTTCTAACTTAGCAATTTCGAGGACAAAATTATTTTAAGGGGGGAAGTCTGTAATGGCGCGTTTTGTTAGCTGTCGAATAATTAATTAATTTAATTATTTATATATCGATTTGGCGATATCGATAACTTAAAGTAAAACGTTCGAACTTATAATTTATAATTATAATTAAAACGAACCTGAAACGTCGCGGCAGTTCGCAATTTGGCGATTCGAACTTCAACTGAATATACAGAATCAGTTTTAAACCGGATCGCTGTGAAACAAGAAACGTGTGGAGCTGGTGGAGTATATCTTTCTAGTGGAAGAGAGAAATCGGGATTTCGTCGAGTAGATTTTGAGATATGTCCAAATCAAATTTCAGAAAAGTCGCTATAGAATCGTTTATCGACCATAACTGTTTATTCGATATAAACTGGAGATCGGTTTTGAATCTAGACAAGGTTCTTTTGGGAAATAGTGATAATTCGATTTTTTTGAATTTTTCTGTAATTTTTATTTAATTAAATAAGCGACTTTTTATTTGAGGCATTTCGCACCCCGTAATCAACATTTTGAAGTTTCAAAATATGGGTCAATCTACCGGTATTATTATATTTTTGGGACCGTGGTACGTCGGTCGTCACAAAAGTACGTTCATTTCTGTCTGTAGCAATCCGTAAATAAAAATATAATTTGACGTAACGGCACTGTGAAACTTCACTTTGAAACTCATGATCTTCTGATGCCTAGCCGACCACGACATATATTAAAATATCCTAACCTTATTCTAATCTTCTTCTGCGGTCAAAAGGGAAGCCACGCACTTGAATTCTCACCCAAACAAAAGAGGAGACGGGGAGGAAGAAAATACATACAAACTAAAATATCTTGGTTATAAATACCCTGTTTTCTCCCCCTCCTTAAGACCTAATGACATTCTCTCAGCAAAAACATTTGCCGCCGCCACCTCTTTAATCAAAACTGTAAAGCCAAGTAAATGGCGAAATGAAAACCAATAAAACCCATTCACCTCAAAACAACACTGCCGAAAACATACACATAGATATGCTCGTTCACCCACATATTGAACGCTGGGAAGTGAAAACTGGATCTTGCGGAAACATCGCTCTTCAAGGAGATGGAGCGGAAGCTCGTGAGGGCTGAAGACTGAAAGGACTGGGATGGTCAGGGAGTACGGGTTCCGAAGTATGTGCGATGGTGGTGGTTTCATTCAAGACGAGGAAGCATGGGGAGAGTGTATGTTTCGAAATGGGTATGGCCGAGGGGGAGAAGGGATATGACGTTGAGTTTTAATGGGGAGTTCATGTTCGAAATAGCATGAAGGAGTGGAGCTTTGGACGGGGGCCATGACGGGCGTGTTGCAGCTGGAGACGTGAAGAATGGGAGGAGATGGTATGTTGGGGAATGCATGCATGGGCGTGCTGTGTTTGTGGAAAAGAAGTAAAGAATGGGACTGACGTGCAGACGCATGAATAGAGGACGCACTGCATGGGGGACAACACGTGATGAAGTCCCGTTCTTTTTCAATTCTGCATTTGCGTGGCATGCATGAAATCCAGTGAAGTCATGGTTGATCTGAGGGTCTTCTGGACGCGGTTGAGCAAGGCAAACGGTTGAAGGAGCTGGCCATTCTTTTATAGGATAGAGAGGCTCGGTGGAGAAACTTGAGTGGAAGTGGCGTGAGCATTTTGTTCTGATATAATGAAGTGCATTCACGAACAGAAGAAGAAATGAGAAGCAGATGTACTTAGTTTGGTTGTGAGGTGTATTTCCGCATATGTAGTTCACCCTACCTGCTAATGCTATGACTATTGTAGCAGAAGGAACCTAACCAAATGTTAGCAAGTCCTCTTTGATGTCGTGAGAACCACTGTGGAGGCACGCAGGAGATTCGAGATGAGTAAATTAGAATGTTGGAAGAAGTACGCAACTGTGAACGCTTTCTGGAAGTAATACCCTGTGAGTAGCGGTAATACCCTGTTGATGGTGGAAGTGGAAAATATGGAAACACGTGAGCAAAAGGGTAGGTATGATTTTTGAGTAGGTGGCAGGCCAAAGTACCTACGTGGAAAGAGAATGGTGATCAACGAGTGGTGGTAACGTTGTCGGTGGCGTGTCCGACGTTGAGAGCAGGGGTTCGGTGCATGGGTGAGTTCAAATGGACGTGAAGCACAGACAAGGGAGTAAAGTTAGATATAACAAAGAAGGAGCTCGATAGTGGATGCATACATACGATGAGTGGACGGGGTTCGAAAGCATCATGAAACAATGGTGTGGATTAAAGGATGCAGATGACCGTACTGGAACTAATCTGGAGTGGTTAGTCAGAACAGAACGTCTGATTCAAATCAACCGACGCAAACCGTATTTAACGGTTAACGCGCGAAAGTGAGTAAAACTCACCAACTCTGAACAGTTCTATTTTTACAACGTATTCTTAGAACTGTTAAAATTGTCTGTTTGACTGTGTGTTGATTGAACTGCTAGTCAGTTAGTTAAATTTCTATATTGATTCTGTTTAACAGAATATATCATATGGAACTGAAAGTGATGTTATCTATATTGTCTAACATCTGTGATGCAGGGAAACAGGTTGGAGGAATCCGACTGGATTCCTCAACAGTTATTTTATTGTTTTTCATATATTGTGATATATGATGTGTTATGAAATCTGTTATTGATTTCATATGTTTGAATGATACCGATCATTGTTATACGACACGTTCAACACCGTAGGTAATACTAGAATGTAAAAAGGGAATTTTCAATGTTTATATTGAAAATAAATCTTATTTATAAAATCGATAGGATTTTATAAAATGAAACCATTTATTTATTTAGGAAATAAATAAAGGAACATTTATTTAGATTATAAATAAATGGAATAAAGGAATATTTATTTAGGGAATAAATAAAGGAACACTTGTTCGGAAAATAAATAGAATTATACAAGGATAGATTTAAACACGTGCTTCGCACACGGTATAACACGATATGGATTTAAATGAGATATTAAGTAGGAAATCTGTTTTAAATAGATAAATTGAAGTAGATTAATTTATAAATAATGTTTTATAAATTAAATAAATTATTTATCGTTGATAAATGGAATATATATAAGTCTGGACTTATATAGAGAAGTAGAAGCGTTAATAAAAGGACATTTATAAAGTGAAGAACCGTTACTGAAAGTAAATCTTTATAAATGGATAAACGTTGTAAAAAGTAAATCTTTATCAATGGATAAACATTGTAAAAAGGAAATCTTTTGAAATGAATAAATGTTAATAAAAGGAGTTAATCGAATTTAGTTATTCGAAATGAGTTATTCGAATTAGATA
The DNA here is from genome assembly GCA_030737875.1 of Allium sativum. Lineage (NCBI taxonomy): Eukaryota > Viridiplantae > Streptophyta > Magnoliopsida > Asparagales > Amaryllidaceae > Allium > Allium sativum. The sequence goes on from CM060910.1 coordinate 338,698,316, forward strand.
TTTGAATAGAGTTAAACCCATTAGAGTGATTCGAATTACTCATTCGAATAGAGTTAAAAAAAGTAATTTGTTAGGTTAACCAAAGCAAGTTAGTCGAGTTAATCAAAGTAATTGGTTAAGTTAACCAAAGCGAGTTAGTCGAGTTAATCAAAGTATTTGGTTAAGTTAACCAAAGTAAATTAGTTAAGATAAACTAAGCGGTTAATCGAAGTGAATTAGTTAAGTTAAACTAATTGGTAAATCAAAGTGAATTAGTTGCGTCAAACTAAGTGACTTAGTTAAGTTAAACTAATTTGTAAATCAAAGTGAATTAGTTGCGTCAAACTAAGTGAATTAACTAAGTTAAACTAAGTGGATTAGTTCAGTTAATCGAGACAAGTAAATCAAGTTAGGTTAAACCATTTGAGTTAACCAGTTAGGTTAAACCATTTGAGTTAACCAGTTAAAGTTTACCAGTTAAAGATAAACAGTTGGAGTTGACCAGTTAAAGTTGACCAGTTAAAGTTGGCCAGTTAGTGTTGACCAGTTAGAGTTATCCAAGTGGAGTTAATCGAGTAGAGTTACCGAATATTATTTATTCGAAGAGTAAATCGAATATTAGTTATTCGAAGGTAAGTTATTCGAATTAGTTATTCGAATAGAGTTAAACACGTAAGAGTTAATTGAATATTAGTTATTCAATTTGAGTTAATCGAATTTAGTTATTCGAGAAGAGTTAAATCGAATTTAATTATTCGAAAGGAGTTAATCAATTTCAGTTAAGTTAATCGATTTGAATTAAGTTGAATCGAAATGGAGTAAATCGATTAGAATTTAGTTAATCGAGTTAGAGTAAATCGAATATTAGTTATTCGAAGGTAAGTTATTCGAATTAGTTATTCGAAGGAGTTAATCAATTGAGTTATTCGAATGAGTTATTCGAAGGAGTAAATCAAATTAAGTTAATCGATTTGAGTTGAGTTAATCGATTTGGGTTAAGTTAAGTTATCGAGTTAAGAAATCGAGTTGAGATAATCGAGTTAAGATTTATCGAGTTAAGTAATTGAGTTAGTAATCGAGTTGAGATAATTGAGTTAAGAAAATCAAGTTGAGTTAATCGAATAAGTTATTCGATAAGAGTAAATCCATTTAAGTTAATCGGATATTAGTTATTCGATAAGAATTGACACATTTAAAAAATCGAATATTTGTTATTCGATAAGAGTTAATGAAATAGAGCCAACCAAGAAGAGTTATTCGAATATTAGTTATTCGATAGGAGTTAATCGAAATAGAGTTTATCGAATATAAGTTATTAAAAAGGGAGAGTTAATCGAATAGAGATTACTCGAAAGAGAGTTATACGTCGAATTCGATTATATCAAATTCGGGAAAGTACTATTTACCTTCCGGGTTTTAAATCAAGGTATAGTTAAAATCAAACGTTTTCATATAAGAAGTGGATTCGTAACCTGAATCCGAGAATTTGCGTAAACAGATGATTGGACAAAGTGAGTGACGAGCTTCATCTATTTCACAGTAAAGGATGTTGTTAAATTAAGGTCTGAGAGGTAATTATACCCCAACTTGATTGACTTCAGAATTGACAAAGGAATAGTTGTGGTTCGATAGAAAAGGTTGATTTGAAATATAGTAAGTAATAAGCGATTAATGGATTAAGCGTAACGATGTTTTATACAACGTTCATTGGAAATCCGTAAATGAGTTTTGGAAACGTTTTCCAAATATAGTCAGATATGTTTTCTAAAACATAGAAAATGAAATGTTTTCATGATAAGAATTTAAGAAATAGAGTTAAGCAAATTCAAAAACTGACTGGAGAGGCTAAGTTGAACGGTTTTCTAAGTGACGATCTGATGTTGGTTTCGACCTTCCGGATTGATACTTAGAGAATTGTTCTCATACTAGTTACAGTTAGGGACTGATAGTTGCGAAATAATAGTGATGTGAAGATAAGCTATGGAAATGTTTTCCAATGATTAATAACATATATTTTCTAAATATATGAAATAAGGAAATATGAACATATGATGATTGATCGATCGAATATCCATTTGGAAATAAGATCGTTGTTTGTACACCGACATGTTTACATTTGATAGTTGAATCACAGACTATCAAAGTTTTGACCATATTTACGTTGTAAATATGGAGAGACCGGTTGGATTATTATCCGAAGAACCACTCCGTATTAGCATAAGCGTTGCGAATCAAGTACGCTGAAGATAATTGAAGACGGAGTGAAGTGCAAGGGCTATTGTGGAAAGCCTAGGTAGGATGGATTCACTGAATAGTGCCTTCGGTTTATTCAGTCCCAGAACAACGTATATGGACGAGTGTCTGACAAAGTATTCTTAACGAATCGTATGTTGATCTCTTTTAACGTATTACGTTGGTGGCGGAGAAATTCGTTTCTCTTAGCTTTTATACTCGTGATGCCTTGAGAAATCGATAATGATTTGGCGGGTATGACGATGTGGCATTCAAAGTAATTGAAGCAATAATCTGTCAAAGTGATAAACGTGACCTCAAACCTCACCACCGGGAAATAACAAAAGTTGGGCTAGGCAGCATGGCTAGTTGGGCCATACCCAAGCAGGGTGTATTATCACCATCTAGAGAATATTCAATTGTACTTCTTTATAATCTATTTCAATGCTGTCCCTTATCGGGAAGGAGGGTTGTTGGTCCCAACCATCGGTGATAATATATTCGTCACACTCAAGCTAAATGAGTGGACGGTCATGTGTGGCCGGGTTGCAAGACGTTCTTGTTGAACCCTAGTGTATCTCCTCTAGAGTACACTGATCGGAAGGTGCTCCCATACCTTGTCTGTTGGAATCCAATCTCCAATAAGCGCTCCCGGTTTTATTTGTATACTATGTATGTGGAACGTGAGATGCAAGCGTTCTGCTAGATTGATATCTATTTGTACTTAGACATTATTATAATATCACAATGATATGCTTGTCAAAGTTGTTCAGATACTCATAAGGGAAAAACCCGTTCCGTATTCACGGCGTGGTCTTATGAGATATCCTATACCTGTTTTAAACTATTTTACTCACACCAGTCCTTGTTGCTTGAGCGCTTGGTACGCATGATAGGGGGTTCTCGCTTCGCGGTTTGGTGGCGAACGGGAGACTCCTACCTCTACATGTCCCGATAATGTGGGTTGGTCGAGTCGAGAGGCTGGCCGTAAAACAAGGTGCTGGGTTACCTCTGTAAGCCACGGTGGGAGGTTAGCCCACTGCGTTAGGGTTGGAGGGATGGTTGAAAAGCCTACCGGAAATTTCCAGCTGTCCCATGACTGACCCGGAGTTTACTTTGTTGTTTTCCCTAAACTCTTGGGTGCCTAAATTTGTACGGGCAGTCAAGTAGTTGGGATTTACAGATATACTTGGAGAGCTTGGAGCAGGAGGCTGCAAGATTTTATAGCTATAGTTATTTCCGCTGTGTCGTAAGTGTTGTACTCTGATAAGTGCTATTGTATATATATATAACTGTTTACTTCAAAGTTATGTTATATATTATATGTTATTCGTTCCGCTGTGAGATTCGTGTTACTCTGATGATTCTGATGTTCTTCTTCTTCTATTCTATTAGTTCTATCTTTTCTTCCTCACCCTCTACTTTCTTTCACTAACGCCTCGGAATTTCCGACTCTCGAGGAGTCGGAAATTTCCAGCCGTTACATGTAGCTTCTTTGAATCTTTTCTTCTATCGCGACCACCATTGCCCTTTCCTCCCCCCTCCCTTTTATGCTTATTCGGCTTATTTAGGACATTCACTTATATATTTTCGGAATTCTCTCCGGTTTATTCAATAGTAACATTAATTTGAACATTCTCGGCTTGATGACCAATTTCTTCCATCATACCTCCTTTCTATGCATGCACTGGGACGCTTGATTATAAAATCATTTCAGTCTGCTAAGAGGTTTTCTTTCTAGACATTTACCAAAGTCTGTATTCTCCTTTAATCAATGTTATCTAGACGATATCTGTTTGATAATTACTAATTTTAATATATGCGTTATGAAATCTCTCTAAGAGCCCTTCCATGTATCTTCCACCCCCTTAAATGATTCTATACATAATGATATCTTTGGAATGAGTTGTATGCATAGAAAATGTTCAACAAATTTCCTCATTAATTGGTTGAAAGAAGAAATTGGTGTAATCGACAAAGCCACAAAGTTACTACACCTTTCAGGAAACCTCTACATTTTACTGCGGTAGTCGCTTGGGTGAAGTCTAAATGCTATTCATATTTCATCAAGTGTTGTCGGGGATTAGTCTTCTCTAAATAAGTTGGTGTGACACCTCACGCCCTTTAATGTCACTCTTTATCATAATGCATTAAATTTCGTGAAGTGTTATGGGTAAACAAAAACAAAATCTCACAAGACAGATATATAAAATAGCAGCGGAAATTTAAGAATGTATTTTTCCAACTGAAAACATCGCAGTCTCAAAATCTAGTTACAACATTGGACTAAAATACTGGAACAAAATCGTCAAATAAAAACATCTATCTTGCGCTGAAAACCATTAGAGTACAGAAATGAAAAATCATAATCCCCATAAGTAGCCATAAGCAAGTAGACAAGTAGTCAAAGTGATACATCAAAGCAGATCAAAATCCAAGCAGAAACAAAAAAGAGAATCCTAAACAAGCCTGAGTGTTCCCACTCTGAGAATCTGGGGAGGAAAGGAAGAGAGAGAAAAGGAAACAAAATGGGTCAGACATAAAGTATGGCGAGTCCAGTGACTTTTAGCATATAAAGAAATAAAAGTATCATGACAGTAAATAAAATGGATGAGAGATAACTATAGTATATAATAGGTATAAAAAGGATGAACGGGATAAACAGAATAAACTATGCTTCTCAATTTCTTTCTCTGCACCAACACTAGTATACCGGATAAAGTGCTTTCTGATTACTTAACAGAAACGTAATGAACCCAATTGAAACATAATGATAGACTTAGGCGTACTTCTAGTAACGGGTTTTATCCCAAACAGAAATAACAAGTACCCCAATTGAAATAATGGGTGTTATCCCAAACATAAATAACAGGTACCTAAATAGGACTAGATGTACCCTAATTACTACCCCCAAGTGATCGGCTCCCTAACACGTAAATACCCTGTGCCAGCCCCATAGTATGGTGTATTACTTCCTAAAGTGACAACCTACAGATGGACACAGACATATTTACAGGTGTTACGGAGTCAATTGCTTGGTGGTAGTAATTAGGGTACATCTAGTTCTATTTAGATACCTTTTATTTCTATTTGGGGTAACACCCGTTATTTCTGTTGGGGTACCTGTTATTTTTGTTTGGGGTAAAATCCATTACTAGAAGTACACCTACATCTACCATTATGTTTTGATTGGGATCATTCTATTTCTGTAAGTAATTGGAAATCCCGGTATATTAGTATTGGTGTAGATAAAGTAATGGAGAAGCATAGTTTATTCTATTTATCTTGTTTATCTAGTTTATACATGTTATATACTATAGTTATCTCTCATCCAGTTTATTTACTGTTTTGATACTTTTATTTCTTTATATGCTAAAAGTCAGGGTACTTGCCAGACTTTATGTCTGACCCGTTTGTTTCCTTTTTCTCTCTCTCTTCCTTCCCCCCGGTTCTTAAGGTGGGAACGCTCAAGCTTAATTAGGATTCTCTCTTCTGTTTCTACTTGGATTTGGATCTTCTTTGATGTACCGCTTTGACTACTTGTCTACTTGCTTATGGCTACTTATGCGGATTATGATTTTTCATTTCTGTACTCTGATGGTTTTCAGCGCAAGACAGATGTTTTTATTTGATGATTTTGTTCTAGTATTTTAGTCTAATGTTGTAACTGGATTTTGATACCACGATGTTTTCAGTTGGAAAAATAAATTCTTAAATTTCCACTGCTATTTTATATATCTGTCTTGTGAGATTCAGTTTCTGTTTACCTGTAACGCTTCACGGAACTTAATGCATTATGATAAAGAGTGAAATTAACGGACGTGGGATGTCACATTTGGTATCAGGGCTGAAGGTTACAAGATTCGATAAAAGTTTTGAAAATTGTTTTCAAAAGCAAAGTATTTTCAAAGAAAAGTCTGTGTTTAGAAAAACATATTCCCCAAAGCCATATAAAGTGTCTTTCGATTCTCTGTTTAAACACCTTTTTATTTTCTTTTAACATGTCTGGGGAACCGAATCTTCCTGAGGGCGTTCAAATACCGGCTTGGTTCCGTATGTATCTTGAAGCTACAGTGCCTGCTAGAGGCCAAGGAGATGCCCCTCCCCTTGCTGCAGCCACTGTCCTCCTCCTCTACGAGCAGAAAATTTCTCTAAGATATGCAAGGACTACTGTGCTATGGGAGGAAAACCATTCCGTGGAACTAAAATCTTTGTGGAAGCATGGAACTGGCTAAAAGAAATAGAGAATTTGTTTGGAATTTTTGAGGTTGACGATCGCAGGAAGTTACAGTTGGTTGCATGGCAGCTTAAGGATGAGGCTTCGTTCTGTTGGGCAGCGATGCAAGTAGGGCGTCTAGTTGATACTTGGGATGATTTCCGATAGAGATTCGAGATGAAGTTTATTTCTCAGGCAGAAGAGAGTATGCAGATCAAGAGGTTTCTGGCACTTCAACAAGGAAGGATGTATGTTAAAGAGTATGTCAATAAGTTCAATTAGTTGGCAAGGTTTGGTTTGGAGCTGGTGAATACTCCGCACAAGAAGGCTTTAAGGTTTGCAAGAGGATTGAATCAACCTCTTCATGCATTGGCATTATCTCACATACCTATAGGAGCAACTTTTGAGAGAATGGTTGATCTGGCATTGGTGCACGAAGATGGTAAGGATGATAGAAAGGAGGATAAGACCGATAAGACGCAAAACAAGAAAGTGTGGCCTAAGAAAGAACACCAAAAGAAAGGTGGAAAGAACAAAAAATCTCAAAATAAGAAGAAATATCATGGTTGTGGGGGCATGGGTCATGTGGTCAAGGACTGCGGAAATAGGAAAATTCTTGCTACAGCTGTGGTGAAACTAGACATTATAGTAAGGATTGCCGAAGAAGCAAGGACGGGGTAGAGGACATGACCTTCTAGAGGGTAGGTGCATGCTCTCGAGGCTAGCAGACCGGAAAGAGGTAGGAAAGTTTCTATTGAAGGTTTGATTTCTCTTTCCGATCATCCCGTTAGGACTCTTTTTGATTTTGCCACTTCTCATTCTTTTAAATCTGATTCTGTGGTTGAGTCTCGGCACCTTAGTACTAGTATTATTTCTGAACTCGTTAATGTCTCAAACCACATTGGGGGTATGGCTCATCTGTCTATGATATGTCAGGGTTTGAGGATATCTATGTTGGGCATCAAGTTCGAGTGTGACGCATATGTGCTTGATTTTATGGGTTACGGTTTGATTCTAGGGATGGATTGGCTAGTCATGTATGGTGTCATCCTAGACTATGAGAGAAGGGTCGTTAGACTTTTGACTTGTCATGGGAGGACTCTAGAGATTTCTAGTGTCCCAAGGGGGTCTTCCATGCTTATTTTCCTAGAATCACTTGATTCTTATGTCGATGACTTGCGATCTATACCTATAGTCTATGAGTATCCGAATATTTTTAATGAGGTTAGAGGCTTACCTCCGAGACATGAGATTGATTTCCGGACATACTTGGTGGATAATGCGAAGCTAGTCCATTGCTTGTATGCCACATGGCTCCTAGGGAAAGGAGGGAGCTTAGCAAGCAAGTAGGGGAGCTACATGAGAAGGAGTTTATTAGGCGAAGTATATCAAAATGCGGTGCTCCAGTCATCTTTGCAACTAAGGCGCATGGCTCGCTTTGCCTATATGTGGATCATAGGAAGTTGAATAAGCTCACTAAGCAGAATAGGCACCCACTCCCGAGGATTGACTATCTGTTTAACTTGCTTGTTGGCGCATCTGTTTTCTCGCGGTTAGATTTGGCCATGGGATTTCATTAGTTGAGCATGGACGAGGACAGTATAGATAAGATCGCTTTTAGAACTCCGGATGGCTTCTTTGAGTGGTTAGTCATGCCTTTTTCTCTGACGAACGCACTCGCATATTTTATGGATCTGATGAGTAGGGTGTTCAGTGAGTTTCTGAATAAATTCGTTGTGGTCTTTGTGGATGACATCCTGATTTTCTCGAAGAGCGAAGAAGAGCATGACCTACATTTTGGAGAGGTCTTGAGGACTCTCAGAGCACACCAGTTTAAGGTGAAATTCTCCAAGTGTCACTTTTGGAGAAAGGAGTTGAGATTTCTAGGGCATGTGATCTCCAAGTATAGGACAGCGGTCGATCCCGCAAAAGTAGTTGCAGTTCAAGATTGGAAAGTTTCAAAGAATGCAATGGAGGTGAGAAGTTTTCTTTGTTTAGCGGGAAACTATAGGAAGTTTATTAAGGACTTCGCAAGGATATCAGCCCCACTTCCCATACCGAAGAAAAAGAATCAGACCTTTGCTTGGAGTAATGATTATGAGGATGCTTTTCAACTATTAAAGAGGGCACTGACAACAGCCCCAGTGTAACATAATGATATGTTTATCCAACACTACATATTATAACATAATGACATCTTTATCATAATTTATTTAGAGTCCACCTAATATTTTAGACCAACCTATTCAATGCTCATGCAAAAATAATTAAATATACATACATGGAGTAGATTTGCTTTTGGAGAGAGACAATAAAAGGAGAGAAAAAGGGATGTTAGTTTAAGAATTAAGAATTCAAAAGTTGTAAGAGAAAATAAGCATCATGATTTTGGCTTTAAAGGCAAGGCTATAAGGTTGCAATTAATGTGAAATAACTTTACATATGAAATGAATGTCACTAGTGTTTCTTGGTTCATCCAATTTCGATTTAAAACTAATTCTATATAATTTCTCAAAGTTGGAAATTAAAATTTGGAATTACCATGAATTTTAAGTTCAGAAAATAATAAACTTAATATTTCAGCCATTATTAATAAAATAATTTAATTAAAAATAGAATTTTTAATTTCTGACTCATTTTCTTAACAAAATTATTTAAAATAAAAATTTTAAATTGGCCCTAAATTGCGGGTTGTTACAGTCTCCCCCACTTAAAATCTTTTCGTCCTCGAAAAGGAACCAAGCTAAAGGTAGTTAAATTAACTAACTAAATTTTAATTTTAATATTATTAATTTCATTTGTTGGCTAACTTATCAAATATATATACTTTAATATATTTAAAACATATTTTCTAAAATAGGATTATATATAATCAAAATACTTTAATTATAAGCTTATCACTCTGAACTTATTCTAGGGCATTACTAACCCTATCTCTAATGAGTTTTCTCATTCTAGGATACTGTTGATCCTATCTCTAATGAGTATTCTTATTGGATATTGCTAATCCAATCTCTGATGAGTCTTTTGTTCAGTTCTAACGAGTTGTATCCCAAAGATTTTAGCTAACCAGAGCTCTGATACCACCTGTAACGACACGGATTTTGCCCGACCTTAATCGATCGCAAAATCGACCAAGATCGTTCAAAACTCGCATATGTTAACTTTGGGAATACAAAACATTAGAACAATAACAGCAGACTTTTATTACATTACAATAATATAACATCAGAGTACAGAATATCAGAGTACAAATAAAGTAAACTACAGCGGAAGATAAATTACAACAGATTTAATACATTAAACAGCGGAAGACTTCTAAGCTCGGGACACAGCTTTAGGCTTCGATCCAGGATCCTGCTAAAGAGAGAGATATCTGCAAAAAGCTACTCGACTGCCCGTGTGGAAAAGAGGGCACCCGAGTTTGCAAAGTGAAACAAACTACGAGTCAGTCATGGGACTGGTGTGAGAATTCTAAACTAATTTAACTAATAAGACAAATCCAAGGACCACGCCGCTAATGCGGAACGGGTTTTATTCCAATGGATTGTCGGTGCATAAACTAAAGTAAATCGAGAAATAACGCAATGTCTTTTTAGAAAAATGAAACCATTATAAGACCCAGGTCCCATCACACAATGCAACGCACACCAGAGGATAGGGTTTTACCTTATAATGGTCAAAAGATGCTTGATACGTATAAAACGGATTTGATATTAATGTGTATATGTTATAAATAAAAACATTTCAATCATAAGTATTAATCCTAGACGGCATAGTACCCCATCCTACTATGTCGCCGATACTAGTTCTACAATCAAAACCGCAAGGTCGTATTGGAGATTTGGATTCCATCATGAGTCGAGGCTAGGGGCAAGCTCCTCTCCGATTCGAGACACTCTAGCAAATGCCTCAGGATCCCCCGCAGTGAACCCTTGGAAGCGGTAGGGCCGGTCCCCGCCTATGGGCAGTGGATTGGTTATGCCTGAACACACGTTTCCCGGTCCCTTTGGACCTATAGTATGACCACCAATGGCCTATAAAAAACAAGGTGCCTCAAAATCCATCATCCACATAAGTAAAATGTCAGGGCTGGTAGGTCACTGACACCACTCTAGCTAGAAAGAAACGTGTGCACTCCCTACGGTCCGTATCCCGTTTTTTGACTCATACCGGGGTGTGAGGCTCGCGAAGTCACGCTATACACAAAGCTACGCCTAAACAGGCCGTGCTTTGATCATCAACCACAAGGCCTGCTTTTCAACAAAAGCCTTGATCAATGCATCTTAGCATGCCACATTGTCAGTCCATACTATACCATTGATTTCTGCCAATATATAACCTCTAAGCTCATATGTCTCAGAGAAGGGTGTTAACCACCAAGCAGATATGTATTAACAGAGATCAACGAATGTAGTATAAAGGACTACAACGTCAGACATACATTCCATTTATAAACTTATGCTCTGGGTCTGAGCGAACGTCAAATCCGTACAAACCAACACTTCATCCGAACGGCCACCACTGAGGCCCTTTCAAGGTAGCTACTCCTCTCACGGGTCTCAGTAGCAACACATCCATTCGATGTGAAGATCGTCGGTCTTCAATCACCGTCTTCAAATCTTCGACTTAGAATGTCGTATAAATCATTTGAAATGAGATTGAACTCGGTCTTTTCAAATGATTCTCGCATAGATATAATTTGAAATCATTTCATATCGTTATTGGTATTTAGTAACGATCTATCGCTATTTTTATTTATATAAAAATAGCTCGAATTAATTTAACAACGCTTCGGGTCAATGGGCGACCCTGGCGCTGTTTTCAACCATATTTGATTTAAACATATCTTAAAATCTAACCATTGGATTTTGATGAAATCTATATCGTTGGAAAGATCTTCCCAAAGCGGTCCTAACGGTTCCAGTTTTGGGAAAATCCGACGGTCGGATCTTTCGGTATAACCGTTTGAAGTTAAGAATGTCGATACGCGAACTACCGCGCGTGATTCGTTAAATTTATAATTTATATTTATATAAATATAAATATGAATCGTTTGGCAATTTCAACTATAAAAGTCTATTCTTTTTATCGCTTCTGAAATGACGATAAAAATATCACTTTAAATATCTCTGTTTTATTTACACTAAATGTAAATAAATTATACTTTTTCTATATTTTGTTTTATTTACCTAAATGTAAATAAATTATATTCTTTCTATATTTTAATTTATTTACACTAAATATAAATAAATTATATTCTTATCTTTTTCTTATTTATTTGCCTATATGTAAATAAATATTTTACTTTTACTTTTGCTATATTTATTTGCATTAATTGTAAATGAATATATCTAATTTCTTATTCATATGTATTTACACTATTTGTAAATAAATGTTTACCTTTACTTTTACTATATTTATTTACACTAATTATAAATAAATGTACCTTTTCCTTTATCTTATTTATTTACATAAGAAAATGTAAATAAATATTATTCACATAATTATTCTTTTAATCCCTTTTATTTACATAAAAAAAAATCCTTATTCACATATTTGTTCTTATAATCTTAATCACATAGAAATGTAATTTTATTTACAATGTAAAACATATATATATATATATATATATATATATATATATATATATTTTACTTACATTGGAAATGTACTTTTATTAAATCCTTTATTTACATTGAACAAATGTAAATTTCTTTGTTTCTTTTCTTTACATTGAAAAGTGTAATTCTTAAATTCTTTTCTAATTACATTGAAAAATGTAGTTCTTTAATCCTTTTTCTAATATTTCTTTTTAACATAAAAGAATATCTTATGTTAATTCTTTTCTAACCTTTCTTTTTACTATTTACCTAGAAAATGTAAATAATTACTATTTACAAATTGGTTCTTTTTATTTACATAAGAAAATGTAAATAAATACTTATTCACATAATTATTATTTTTATTCCTTTTATTTACATAGGAAAATGTAAATAAATTCTTATTCACATATTTGTTCTTTATATTCTATTTATTCTTAATTACATAAAATGTATTTTTATTTTTTATAATCATAATTACATAAAATGTAATTTTCTTTACAGTGTAAAATATATTCTTTTAATTACATAAAAAAAATGTAATTTATTCAATCTCTTATTTATCTAATGTAAATATATGTTTTCCTTTGTCTACATTTTATTTATTTATCATAAATATTTTGAAGTAATTTACATATATAAAATGTAAATTTAGAAAATTAATATATATGCTTTAACCTCTCACATTGGATAGGTATTGTTGTGACTACTGGACAGCCGGGCGGGTCCGAGCAGATTTACATCACAACTCAATCCAACCTCGGGTTTAAGCATTCTTTTTCTTTATATTGAATAATGTAATTCTTTTTATTCCTTTCTAATTACATTGAAAAATATAATTCTTCAATTCTTATCTTACTATTTCATTAATTCTATTTAAACAAAATGGATATTTTGTTTCTCACATTTTCTATTTACCTAAATGTTTATTTTTACATAAAGCATATTTTTGTCCGCAAACTCTAATGCGACAAAAATAATAATTTAACTAATGTATGTTATTGCATAAAGCATATTTTTGTTCGCAAACTCTAATGCGACAAAAATAGCAATTTAACCTATATATGTTTTTACATAAAATATATTTTTGTGCGCAAATCTAATGCGACAAAAATAACAATTTAACTAATGTATGTTATTGCATAAAGCATATTTTTGTTCGCAAACTCTAATGCAACAAAAATAGCAATTTAACTATGTTTATTTTTACATAAAGCATATTTTTGTCTGCAAACTCTAATGCGACAAAAATGGCAATTCAACCTATATATGTTTTTACATAAAATATATTTTTGTGCGCAAACTCTAATGCGACAAAAATAACTATTTATTTATATTTTTACATAAAATATATTTTTGTGCGTAAATTCTAATGCGACAGAAATAACTATTTATTTATATTTTGAATGCTAATATTTGATTCATTGCAATTATGCAACATGACGATGACTTTTATGTCGTCTCAACTAAATTAAACACGACGGTGATTTTAGCGTCATAACATTCAAAATAACACATTGATGGTTTTGGTCTCACAACATACAAAATAACACACTTATGGCTTTGGTGTCATAACATACAAATTAACACACTTATGGTTTTGGTGTATTTTTTTTTTTTTTTTTTTTTTTTTGATGAATCACAATAACGGTCCCAACTTCACTTTTATTTGCAAATGAAGATTTAAATTCACATTTTATTTATACATAAAAGTAAAGGTTAAACTTACATTCTATTATGTTAACAAAAGCGACATAAAAATTGGTATTTTGACTTTATCAACAAAAGAAAATATAAAAGTTGGTCTTTTTATTTTTAACAAAAGAAACATAAAAAGTGGTCTTTTACTTTATTAATCAAAAGAAACATAAAAGTTATTCTTTTTATTTTTAAAACAAAGACATAAAAAGTTATTCTTTTTATTTTTAACAAAAGACATAAAAAGTTATTCTTTTTATTTTTAACAAACGAATTATGTAAAAATGTTCTTTTGTTTCAACAACCAAATTAAGTAAAAATGTCCTTTGTTTTGTAAACAAATTTTTTCCCTTATTTGGTAACCAAAATATACATCAAAAATATGTCTTTTATTTTGTAAACAAATTTGTCCCTTTTAATTTTGACAACAAAATAATGTTAAAATTATCCTTTTTGTTTTACAACAAAAATAATGTAAAAATTGTTCCTTTTTGTTTTACAACAAAAATAAGTAAAAAATGTCTTTTTGTTTAAAAAACAAGAATAAACAAACAAGATTTTTTTTTCATTTATTTTGTATACAAAATTTAAGATTAAATTTTAATAGAAAATAAAAATAAAATAAAGAGGGGAACTTTATTATGAACTACATCACAAATTTCAGATCTAGATAAAGTAGTCATCACAGACATCACCACATATTTCAGCAATAATTATATACAAACATCATCACATCGCAGATCAGTAAATCACAATATACAATCACAATCTCAGCATTTCAATCATCACATAATTAAATTAAATAATTAATTATCTAAATAAAAGAAGGATTCTCACCTTGTTTTTAATAAAATTAAACCGCGTTTAATTTTACCAAAAATCCCAACTGCTATTGTTCTTGTCTATCAGTTCTGAAATTTTCCTCAAAAATCAACTTGTTCAGAATAACGTCTAGTCAGTGCCATCGCGAAGTATTTTTCGACGCGAGTCCAACGCACTTGAAATCGTCCAATTCTGACAAAGTTTGAGCGAGTTATAAAAGTTTGAAGTTTAATTATATTACTTAATTTAATAAAAAAAAAGATTAGTGTTTTAACCCTTCTTCATGTTCTGGAAACGGAGGCCGCCACTTCGAGACACCCACAGCCTCTAGGGCTTCAAATTCCGACCAGCACAGTGGGCGAGGAGGTGATCGGAGGGCGGGGTCTGGTCGGCCTTGGAGGGGCGCTTCGGCGGCGCGGTGCTGGGCTTCGCGCAAGGGGGTGCGTCGCAGTCGCGGTCGGCTCGGTAGACTGGGGCAGGCTGTGTCCGGCGGCCGAGCGGAGCGCCGGTGCGGCGACTTCATCGGCGCGATGGAGGGGGAGTAATGGAGGATTCCACCATCGTTTCTTTTTTTTTTCGATTTTGATTGAGGCGACTGAAGAATAATTTGGAGAATTTGGGTTTGGAGAAATAAGGTGTAGGAAGTACTTATATAGATTGATTAATTAATTATTCAATTAGCCAATTAAGGCCCGTAAAACCCCTTGTCCAATTTTAACATATTTAAATAATAACCTTTGTGTTATTATTCATATCAATTTTTTTTAGTTCTTTATATAAAAATGCTATAGTGGATAGAGAAGGGATTTACAAAGAAAAGGAAAAAAACAAATAAAGAAAAAGGAAGATGAGAAATAAGGAGCAAGGAATTAATGTTGCATTGCTTTTCCATTTAAAACCATGAATGCATTTCTTTTGTTGCCTTGCACCTTTGAAAATTATATTGCCAAAATTTGATTGTAGAAATAATGTTCCATTTGTCATTAATGTCGAAGGAAGGAATAAGAAGAAAGATTTTGAATTAGAAAACGTATCTGTAGGAACATGCATGAATTAAAAACAAAAGAAAATTAATGCACACTAATAAGAAATAAAAAGAAACAATATTTGTAGTAACAATAATGCACGCATTAAATAAGGCCATTGAAAACATGTATTGGAATATAATTAAGAAGAAAAAAAATAAAATGAAGAGGGAAGGTCATTGAAAACGTATGCAGCCATTAATATTTTAAAATTTATTAATTAACGATAGTCACACTTTGGATAGAAAAGGGAAGTATTAAAGACGACAATTTTTTTCTTTTAATCTAACAATGAAAAATTGTAACATAATGATATGTTTATCCAACACTACATATTATAACATAATGACATCTTTATCCTAATTTATTTAGAGTCCACCTAATATTTTAGACCAACCTATTCAATGCTCATGCAAAAATAATTAAATATACACACATGGAGTAGATTTGCTTTTGGAGAGAGACAATAAAAGGAGAGAAAAAGGGATGTTAGTTTAAGAATTAAGAATTCAAAAGTTGTAAGAGAAAATAAGCATCATGATTTTGGCTTTAAAGGCAAGGCTATAAGGCTGCAATTAATGTGAAATAACTTTACATATGAAATGAATGTCACTAGTGTTTCTTGGTTCGTCCAATTTCGATTTAAAACTAATTCTATATAATTTCTCAAAGTTGGAAATTAAAATTTGGAATTACCATGAATTTTAAGTTCAGAAAATAATAAACTTAATATTTCAGCCATTATTAATAAAATAATTTAATTAAAAATAGAATTTTTAATTTCTGACTCATTTTCTTAACAAAATTATTTAAAATAAAAATTTTAAATTGGCCCTAAATTGCGGGTTGTTACACCCAGTTTTGACATTGCCAGATGGGAGCAAGGTGTTCATAGTGTATACTGATGCATGTGGTACACGGCTTGATGTCATTTTGATGTAGGAAGGAAGGGTAATATACTATGGTAGTAGACAATTAAAGGTTCACGAGAAGAACTGCCCTACCCATGATTTGGAGTTGGCTGCTATAGTGTTCGCACTTAAGACTTGACGGCATTACCTCTTGGGAGAAAGGTTCGAGTTCTACACGGACCATAAGTTGCTCAAATATATGTTCTCGTAGAAGGATCTCAATTTGAGACAACAGAGATGGATGGAGTTCCTAGCGTCCTATGATTTTGAGATTGATTATACCCCTAGCAAGGGTAATGTAGTGGCAGTTGCATTGAGTAGGCAGAGGATGACATTTAGTCCTTTATTCGTAGAGAGGAGGAGTTTGGAGTATACATCGACCCTCATTTTAGGCCATCTACGGATCTTACACCTAGTTTGTTGGCATATCTAGAGGTGTGACCTACTCTTATGAATCAGATAAGATCTTCACAGCAGGAGGACCCACAGATAGCAGACATCTTATATAGTCTCAGTAGAGGGGAGACTTCTAGTCAGTTTAGTAGATACTTTATGGATGATGAAGGGTTGCTACGACGAGATGGTAGGCTTTGTGTTCCCCGAGTTGGGAGTCTGTTGAAGATAGTCCTTGAGGAACCCATCACTCCGGGATAACTATCCATCCGGGCAGCTATAAGATGTATAGAGATATGAAGAGGGTTTTTGTTTGGGCTGGGATAAAGAAAGATGTAACAGAATTTGTAGCTTGATGTTTAATATGCCAGCAAGTTAAAGTTGAACCGAAAAAGCCTGGCAGTTTGCTTCATCCTTTGGGGGTTCCACAGTGGAAGTGGGAGAGCGTCTCTATGGATTTCATAAATGGTTTTCATAAATCGAGGAAGGGAAATACCGGTATCTAGGTTATAATAGACATGCTTAATAAGAGCACTCATTTTATTCCTGTTAAGAGCAAGAGAATGGCAACATGGTTGGCATCAGTTTATCTTCATGAGATAGTCCGTCTACATGGAGTACCTTCTAGCATAGTGAGTGATCGTGATCTCATCTTTACTAGTGAGTTCTGGAGTATCCTACAAGAGGCATTAGGTTCACAGTTATGTTTAAGCAATGTTGATGGGCCTTTAGGCTAGCCCATCAAGGCTCAATAATGTCGTGGGCATGCATCTCGAATACCCAGAGTGGATAGCTGAAGTCAAAAAATGGGCCGAGCAATTGGGCCCATCACTTAGGTTTATCACTTGAGCCAGATGTGGTCCTGTCGAAGCCGCTATGATCATACCAATCAAGCTAGATCACACCCAGTTACAAACTTAATGTTCACCTGAAGAATAGCTCATGCTCAGCTTTACTCGTTCCAAGCCATCCGAACAGGTTGGATCAATGGCCACCTATCACCAGAAATTCAAAAAGTATCGATTCCATGGGAAGAGAACGCTACCTCAGGCCTTACTATTATTTTTGATCATATAACGTGTGTCCAAGCCGGTTCAAGCATGGTATCACCTATAAATACCTCTTCTGGATTCAGAAGAAAGGACTTTTGGAAGCTTAAGTGCTCTATCTTTCAAATCTTTGTTAATCTATTGTTGTATTGTGGTTGTAACTATTATGTCCAATAGTTCAAGGAATATATAAGAGATTATAAAGTGGATGTAGGCTCAATAATGCCGAACCACTATAAATTTGTGTGTGATTTCTTCTATTTTCAGTTTTTTACAATCATTTATCTTCATTTATTCTCTACACACCCCTTTCTTTGGGTGTTGTGCCAATTTTTGGTGTCAACACTTTGGTGTTGTCTTTGAGAATTGATATTATTAGCCTAAGATAGATTATTGTTCTACTTTCGCATCACTAAGTCTGAGACTAAAATCCTGCCTTTATCCAACATTGTTGAGTTATGGCTGGAAATACAACTCGCAATACCCAAAAACAACTGCAAGTCGGAACATCTATAGACGCAGCTGGTGGATCGGCTGCACCTGGAGCTACCGCGGATCAACCTGCATTGCCCCCCGCGGCAGATTTGGCTCCATCCTAAGCCTTCGCCACCTGAGATGAGTTCATGGTTGTGTTAAATTAGCTCTGGGAAACTAAGGATGCCTTAAAAGATCACGCTCGAGAGAATGCTACAAAGCGATAGGATATGAACCGCATGTCAAGGTGATGAGAGGAGTTCAGGAATTAACAGGCTTGGGAGGTCAGGGACCGTCACCTCTCCCCTCCTCAGCTAGACCACACCTCAGAGAGTTTATCATCATCCGGGGGAAGCAGGGATCCACGTCAGTCTTGACGTCCTTTATAATGATCCGAGAATATTCGCTAGCTGCGTCTCAAGGCATGTCAAGACCAACAAGAGGCAAAAGGTAAGACATAGACCGATCGGGACGAGGTAGAGGCTGCTGGCCCCGCAAAACAGAGAAGCCTCTTCTCCTGCTTACCATAATGCTAACGAAACAGGTCAGGCCCCTATACATCCCCCTTGGAATCTTATGATTGACCGAGATGCTCGGGGAGGAAGAAGGACTGCATGGACGACAAGTTCGACAATGCTACCCGTAGAGAGAGCCACGAGAGGTCGGTTGGTTGAGGAAACCGATCGAAACGTAGTCATTCCTCCGAATCTGACCGCCATCGTACGATAGATTATGAATGATAACAAAGGCCACAAGAATGAGGAGTCGACCGAAGCCATACACCATTCACCGATGACATCTTACAAGCAGAATTCCCCAAGAGACTCAATATGCCCCAGATGAACCAGTACGATGGTACCACCGATCCGTAACAGCATTTGATGAGGTACTCGTGGCATATGGAGGTTGCGGTTGCTCCCGACACAACCAAATACCAAGCCTTTCCAATCTTTTTGAGCGGAATGGCACTCATGTGGTTCGTGCACCTGCCTGCGAGGTCGGTCCCGAGCTTTAAAGATTTGAGTGAGAAATTCTTGAATCAATTCTGCCTCCATGCCACTAAATCAAAGCATGTCATGGCTCTTTCAGCAGTAAAGCAAGGGAGGGGCGAGTCTTGAGAAACTATCTCGATCGATTTAATCGGGCTGCCACAGAAGTAAGCAACCCTAACCATGAAACCATCCTGATGGCCATGATTGATGGAATCAATAAGCGAATAGAGTTCATAAAGTATTTGATCAGGAAGCCTCCCACAGCGACTAAAACATTATGAGAAAGCCAACATCGGACTGATACAGAAGGATGCACAGCTAAAAGAGGATAGGCCGAAAGATGTATCTACCACATCGATATAGAACAATGTCACGGTCAAAAAATTTGAGGATAACTCAGGAAAAGTAGAAGTGAATGTTGGGAACCGTGGTAACCGGAATGGTGAAGGATCGAAAGAAGCCAGTGGGAACCCTGGATAAAGGGGAAATGCTAGAAAACGACCCCGGTTCTAGGTTTTCGAAACTTATACAGCCTTTAATGACACATTGGAGAATATTTATCTTAATACCTATAGCACGGTCCAATATAAGAAGCCGCCCCAGCGAGAACCTACTGAGAAAGGGTGGGCGATTGGGAAGTATTACTTATTTCATGTAATTTTCGGATATACGACCAATGAATGTCGACATCGTCGAGACATCGTTGAGAAGTTAATTCGAGAGGGAAAACTTGATGAATATAAAATAGCCTCAAGAGGCCGGGGGCAAGGGACTTCAGCACCCAAACAAAGCTAGGCCATGCCTCGAGCGACCGCCCAGGAAAAAGGAAAAGGGATTGTGATTAACTCCATTGTCGGAGGACCACATCCTGCAGGTCACAGCATCTGATTTATGGAGCATTATGTAAATTCCGCGAAACACCTAGACATTGTGGAACCAGGTCCTCCCGAGGATGCAAGTCTTGTTAAGCAAATAAAAACGATGTCTGACGATATCATCTTCCGTGATCGGGAGTCGATCGGCGTAGAAGCCCTGACCGTCGACCCACTGGTGATAACAGCCATTATCGGACCAGCTACAGTGCGAAAGGTTCTGGTCGACAATGGAAGCTCGGTGAATATTTTGTTTAGTAGGCCTCTGACCAAATGAATTTGGAACTAAAGGACTTGGAGCAATGTACTGGTAAGATACCGGTTTCAATGGAGCATCTACTGAACCAGTCGGCCAGGTTGAGCTGCCTGTAGAGTTGGGAGATGGAGATCGTCGAAGAGTTAGGATTTCTCCATTTGTTGTGATGAACATCGACTCCAAGTATAACGCATTTCTGGGGAGACCGGCCTTATCTGCATTCAGGGCATGTATTGCTACCTGGTGTATGCTTTTGGAATTCCTAACTGATAGTGGAATTGGGACATACGGAGAGATCAGGAAACAGGACAAGCCTGCTACTTGCAAAATGGAAAGAGCTACGAAGCAAGAATATCAAATAGTCTGAAAAATCCTCCCATCCTGCAGAGGGGAAAGAAGCATAGAAACTACAGAAAACATCTCGGTCGGGACCGTCCATCTGTGAAGTCGAGGACATCGACCCAAGAGAGGACGAAGAACCGAGATGCAGAAAGGCAGCTCCGAACAAGGATACCGTAGAGATCTCGATCGATGGAAACGACCCTACCAAGGTTCTAAAGATCGGGTCTCGTCTTAATCCCCTCCATACGAAATTTCTCCATGCAAACCTTGATGTGTTTGCATGGACCCACGCTGACATAAGTGGAATTTCACCCTTTGTTATAACTCACTCAATCAGTATCAGTCCGAAGTATACCCTGACAAAGTAGAAGAGACGAATGCTCGTCCACGAAAGGTCTGCGACCCTGAAAGAGGAAATTGGGAAGCTACAAGCCAATGCATTTATCCGGGACTTGACCTATTCTGACTGGATAGCTAACTCGGAACTCCTGAAGAAGGCCAATGGAAAGTGGCATACTTGTATTGATTTCTTTGACATGAATAAAGCTTGCCCTAAGGATAACTTCCCAATTTCTAGGATCGACCAATTAGTGGACTCGATCGCATGGCATGAACTCTTATCCTTCATTGACATGTACTTGGGATACAATCAGATCGCCATGCATGTCCCCCACCAAGAGCACACCAGCTTCATTACTGACCTTGGACTATATTGTTACGTAGTTATGCCCTTTGGACTGAAGAATGCAGGGGCAACATATCAACGGTTTGTTAATCGGATGTTTCACGATCAGATAGGGAAGACAATGGAGGTATACATGGACGACATGCTAGTAAAGTCGAGGCAATCATCCGACCACGTAAGACACCTATCAGAAATGTTTGATACCCTTTGGAGGTATGGAATTAAATCCATTAAAGTGTTCCTTAGAAGTAGCATCAGGCAAGTTTCTAGGTTTCGTAGTCAGTTCCCGAGGGATCGAAATCAATCCCGACCAGATTTCGGGCCTTAAGGGAATTCAGGAACCTAGAAGAATCAAAGATGTTCAAAGCTTGGCAGGTAAGGTAACTGCAATGGGTCGATTTATTTCCAAGGCAACCGACAAATGCCTATGCTTCTTTGAGTTAATTAAAAGAGGAAAACGAAACTTTGCTTGGACACCGGACTGTGCCGAAGCCTTCCAAAACCTACTCGACCATTTGGAGAAACCCCCCCATCCTGTCCAAGCCCATCGATCATGTAGATCTATTTGTATGTTTAGCATTATCCGCACATGCGATAAGCTCGGTCTTAATCTGTGAAGAAGACCGGGTGCAACGATCGGTTTAATATGTAAGCAAAAAATCGACAAGGGCCGAGCGCAACTATCCGAAGATTGAGAAACTTGTCTATAGTTTATTAATTGTATCAAGAAAGATTTGGCACTACTTCTAGGATCATCCAATTAAAATATTCACCGACCAACCTCTTAGTCAAGTCCTGCAGCGACCCAAGGCGAGCAGGAGACTGCTTAAATGGAACATCGAGTTAATCCAATTCGATTTGACCTTTTTCCAACGAAATCTATCCAGGGTCAAGCCCTAGCCAATTTCATAGTTGAATTTACAACCCCAGAAGACGAAGGCTCAAAGGAGTATATCGAACCCTTAGATACCGAGCCAAAGCCAGTAACCTGGAAACTGTATACATATGAAGCCCGTAATGATCGGCGTTCGGGCGCTGGCGTAGTGTTATCGTCGCCTAAGGAAGTTCGGTTTACTACGCCCTGAGATTATACTTTTTGGCAATGAAAAATGACTCCGAGTACGAGGCCCTGATTGTCGGGCTCAAGCTCGCGAAGGACCTGAAAACGGCATCACTCGAGATATTTTGTGATTCACTACTTGTGGTATGCTAGTTTCGAACGGAATACCTAACCAAAGGAGATCAACTGACTTTCTATCTTAAGAAAGTCAAGAATCTGTTACTTAACTTCGGCTGATATAGAATCTCTTATATTCCTAGGGAAGAAAACTAAAAGGAGGATAGACGAGCTAAGCTCGGTAGTTCTGATAATCTAAGTGAAACAGAGTTGGTTCCCATGGAGACTCTTGACATCTCGAGCATCGAGTAGATGGAGATCGACCAAGCCGAAGCCGATCCTGAAAGGGAATCTCAGATGACTCTCATTAAAAACATCCTCCTCCATGGCACGTTACCAGAAAAGAGAAACGAGAGGTGAGCCATCGTGCGACAGGCTTCCAGGTACCTTATTCAACAAAACCAACTAAATAGAAGAGGTTTCTTCGTTCCCATGTTTCGGTGTGTGGCCAATGATGATATCAAGAGGATACTAAGAGAGGTACATGAAGGGGATTGCGGAGCACATACCGGGGGGACAAATCCTGACTAGGAAAGTGTTGCGATATGGGTACTTCTGGGCAACTATCAACAAAGATGCAGCCAACTATTCCAAAAGATGTGATAAATGCTAGAGGTTCGCACAAATCCCACGAGCTCCTCCAGAAGAGACCACCCAAATGGTTAGTCCTTGGCCATTCGCTGCATGGGGCATAGTCATCATTGGAAGCTTGCCATTTCGAAGGGAGACACTCGATATGCAATCATGGCAGTAGATTACTTCACAAAATGGGCAGAGGTCGAGTAGATGACCACAATCACAACAAAACGAGTCATCAACTTCATCGTGAGAGAAATATCACGTGTCGGTATGGGATACCTCAGACCATTATCATGGATAACGAGACTCAGTTTGACAGCTCGGAGTTCAGAGATTTCTGTGAGAAATTCCACATCGAAAAGAAATACACAGCAGTTGCACATCCACAGTATAATGGACAAGTTAAAGCGGTCAATAAAATTATCAAGAACATTTTGAAGAGGTGGTTAGAGTGAGCCAAGGGTAAATGGGTCGACGAATTGCCTCTAGCACTTTGGGCATATCGTACTACCCATAAGACCACCACTATCCATACTCCTTTTGCCTTGTCTCATGGTTCGGAAGATGTTCTTCAAATATAACTCGAAGTCCCTTCTCATCGAACGACTTATTATGACCCATTGTCGAATAAAGCACTTCTCCTAACATCGTTAGATACGATTGACAATAAAAGAGAGGAGGAAAATCTCCGTGCCGAAGCCCATAGGCGAAGGAATGCATGATACTATAACAAGAAGGTCCGACCGAAGACTTTCGATATTGGCGACCTTGTTTTAAATTGGTCTTTCCATTTCCTGTCCGCATGGGTCCCAAATGGGAAGGGCCATACGTCATTCAATGAAAGCTTGATAATGGAAGCTTCAGGTCGTCGACTGTTGATGGCGAGCCTTTTCAAAGAGCAAGGAATGCAGAGCGTTTACAACCTTATCTTTCTTAGGATTTCTAGTTTCTCTACTATTTTATTTATTTGAGCATTATATTAAATAATGGTTTATCGACTGCAATGGTTTATGAATAAAAGGCTCCTTTCCTGCTTTGACTAATTTTTATAATAGCTAAATGTTGTGATTCGACCAAATTTAGTTCAAGTCTTGGTACCCTAACATGCCGATCGGGGACAAAGCGAGCCGACACCATTAAAAAATCATCATAAGTATCGTTCCCAACTTGGACTGATCGATTTATTTCCAACTCTTACTTCGCTGACTGAAAATAAGGAAGACACCAAACCAAACACAATGACTAATTGTTTGGAAATGAATCTAATTCCCTCGACTTGGGAAAAAGCATGAATGATGGAAGAGTGTGAGAGGTGCACCCAACAAAAGATCGCTCGATCCTTGGAACTCTAATCCTCACTAATTAGAGGACAAGTATAAAAGACAAAAGACGCTCCTACTTAAGGACATCCGACCCTCGGTCTAGGTCGGGTCCACCTTAAGTATGATTGGAGAACTTGCTAACCAAGCAAAATCCCCCAACACTTAGGGAAAGAGGGTCGACGAATAACCCAGACAAGGGTAATGTCTAGGTAACCTTCGATGATTAAAATAAGATGGGGGACCTGAACAACGTCCTTATTTTTGACATTTTCAGCATATTATGAACACAAGTATTTAAAGATAAGTAGATTTTCACTAACGTGGCAAGATTACAAAATGTTTCTGCATGACAGATATGGTTAAAACATCGTCCACAAAAGTACAAAACTTGATAATGACATAAAACACGAGGGTCGCACTCGCATGACACTTCCAGAGGGCCTAATAGTAAAATTACAATGAAGGAAATTTACAACGGAGGTGGTATATCTTCACACTCAAGCATGTCCGCTAGCTCTTTCTGCTTAACCATTTCCACTGCTTCCTCGGTGGTCAGTCTTCGTCTCGATCCCACGAGCGTGATCCTGAAAGAACGTGGAGTTGATGCTGAGACTTTCCCTTATGGAATTGTTAAATTCACAGAAGGAAAGATTTTGACCGAAGAAAGGAGGGTCGAGGGGGGTAGCTTGGATGGGTTGGACGTTCAAAGGATCTTCAAATGGCTTGGGCTTCACAGATTAAATGTCCTTCTCACTTTGATCTTTGACCTCCGGCATTGATGGATGATCATCTCTCTTGGACTTTCCGACAATCTCAATATTATCGTTCTATGATGGTCCTTTATCGCCCTTTCTTTCCATCAAGACTTCGGTTGCATTCCCAGTGCTACTCTTCTCTACGGTAGTAGTCCCTGCCTTAACGCTCTCCTTCACCAATGAAGCACCTATATCGGAAGATACAAGTTACGGTTGAATAAGTAAATTACAGAATTAAAATGAAATGCATGAGCTTACCTCCAACACCGAGCTTGGTCGACCGCTCCCCCACGACTCTAAATGGCTTGGGGGGAGGAACCGAGGTCAAACCTGCCTCCACGTCAGCAGGAGGGAAAGAAAGGGATGCTTTAGTCTGACTACTACTAATTTCTCTTTAGGGGACTAACTTCCCCTTCACTCTGCGGCGTTCAGCCTCTAACCGCCATCTTTTCTAAGCTCTTACCCTCCGCTAATACTGCCCGCTCATCATCTTTCAAAAGCCAAGTCATCAAGGCTTCTTCATCCACCGGTTTCCCCTTTACTGCATCTCTCTCTTCTTTCAAGATAGTTTTCCAAGTGTCGATTAACACCGTGGGGTACCTCGATAACCAAGACAAGTCCCTGTGATGAAGGAACCTTGTGAAGAATGAAAGAGCTTGATGCCCGCGTGCCTTATATATTTTAGATACCTCTCGAGCATTCTCGGCTTTGATGGTTTGAATATCAATGTCGTGTTGAAGCTTTAGGTTGTTAGTTGACTCGATCGCCGCAGCAGCATTCTCCTCGTCCTGTCTTTTTGCCAACTCAGATGAATCGAGAAGAGCCTTGAGCTTCTGCACCTCTAGGTCATCCCGACTTTTATCACCCTTTAGGGTTTCAACTGCACCCTTCAAAGAATCACACTCTTGATTTTTCAGCTGGAAGCGGGTATTTAGTTCCTAGGCAGCCTTCACATATTTCCCTTAGTGGCAACTGCCTATGACTCGTAGTCTGAGATTTTCTTCTCAAGGAACCCTAAGGTTCTCTTGTTGCACTCCTCGTCCCTCTTCAGACCAGCAACCTCAGTCAGCTTGTGTGTAACGACCCATATTCTACATATCAGAGGATCGTAGAGTATTTATTTTATTTTCATATGAAGCCATATGGACGTGTAACTTTGGGAAAAGACTATTAGGGTCATTTCACACATTCACGATTTTTGCCGACTTTTAAAATGACCATTTTTCCCTAGCGAATCTTGTTTCACCTATAACTTTTGATTGGTAAGGAGTTTTGACCTAAAACCACTCCCATTAGGTTTAGATGATGGTTTCTCATTCCATAGAGTGGTCACATTAATCAAACGAACTTACCGTTTGGGAGATATGGCTGAAATAAGATTTGAAAGATGGAAAACAGCCTAATTGGGCTTAATTAAGTGATTAGCAGCTAGGCCCATAACCCAATTCGGGATTCGGGTTATCGGAGAGCTGAAAGGAGTTGGAGAATCATCTTCTTTCATTTTTCTAGCCGCCACAAACATTTCTCAAACCCTAATCATGGCTTCCATCTTCTAGATCTCTCTCTAATCACTCCCTAATCACAAATTAATCAAATCTACATCAAATCAAACCGGATTAACAACCAATTTGAGGTAGAACTGCTACATCAAATTGGAATCCGAGCCAAATAAGTAAAAAATTTAGATCTATCATTAATTATTGGCTAAGGTGTGTGATTTGCATGTTCATACACTAATTATGGCTAATTAGGGTTAATTAGCGAATTAATGACTCATAGAAATATGGGAAATTACGTAAAATCATATTTATGTCACATATACGAATTTGGTTGATTCTACATGTCACTACTGTTGTTTGGTTCATTTTATGATTGCATACGAAAGTTAGAATGGTTGAAAACGCCGTCGTTTGCCAAAATTAGCTCGTTGGAAAAATTGCAGGGTTTGGATCCCGAACCGAACCAGATAGGAGGAGGAGACCCGAAACAGGTAGGAGGAGAAGACTCGAACTGAACCGGATAGGAGGAGGATACCCGAACGGAACCGGATAGGAGGAGGGGGTGACGAACCGAACTGGATAGGGGAAGACGAACTGAGCTGGACAGGAGATGTCGAACCGAACCGGACATGGGGTGACGAACCGACCGAACACCTATTCTGTAACGACCCGCATTCTACGCATCGAAGGATCGTAGAATATTTATTTCTTTCACATACGAAGTCGTATGGTCATGTAATTTTGGGAGACGACTATTGGGGTCATTTCCTATGTTCATGATTTTTGCCAATTTTTAAATGACCGTTTTGCCCCAAGCTAATCTTATTTCGGCCATAACTTTTGATTGGAAAGGAGTTTTGACCTGAAACCACTTCCATTAGATCTGGATGATGGTTTACCTTTTCGCAGAGTGGTCATATGTGAAAAACGGACTTACAGTTTGGGAGATATGGATGAAATAATGTTTAGAAGGTGAAAAACTGCTTAACCGGGCCAAATGAGGTGATTAGTGAATGAGCCCATAACCCATTTCGGGATTAGGGTAATGGGGAGGCTGAAATGAGTTTGGTTTTCATTCTATTTCAGTTTCTAGCCGCCATTTACCTCTTAGAAACCCTAACAATGGCCTCCACTTTCTAGAATCATTTCTAATCACCGTTTAATCAAGGATTAGACTAATCTACACCAAATTAAGGAGAAATAACATCAAAGCAAGGTTGGAGCTGCTGTTAGACATTGGTATTCGCCCAAATTAGAGGAGTTTCAGTTCTGAAAGTTTTAATAGAGGCAAAGTTGAGTGATTAGCATTGTTTTCACACTAATTATGGTTAATTAGGGGTAATTAGTGTTAATTAGTAAATTTATGTATTAATAAATTCTGGAAAAATGTTTAGAAATTCTTAAACACCGTTTTAGACCTCTGTTAGAAGTTTGGGTTAATTTGGTTAAGTTTTGCTAATCCAATCATTGGATTTGCTTAAACATGCTTAAGGAGAAAATATGGGTTTTGGGTATGTTCGATCCATTTTAATACATTAGATTGTTGTTTTGGTGTTTATGGTTGATTCCCTATGTTGCTATTACTATTTGGAATGCTTTATGGTTGCTTAGTGAAGTTAGATTGGTCGAAAACGCCGTCGTATGGCGTAAAACGGTCGCTGGAAAAGTTGCAGGAAATTTGTGCAAGAACCGGATCGGATCGCCCCTACCCAAACCGACCCGATCGTGAGTCCTTCCTCACGAGCCGACCGAATCGAGCCTATGTATCACGAGCCGTGGATCACCATACACCACGAGTCGCTAGATGTTCCTCACCTCTTCGAGTTGATTGCCACGAGCGGAGCATCCACGAGCCGATCGCCTTGAAGACCATGAGCCAAGACAAGTCAGCACTTGAAGACCACGACCCGACCCGGTGACCTAGGTGGATACACCCGACCCGACCCAGTTAGGTAACCACGACCCGAATCCGAATGGTGATCACGAACCAATCCAGATAGAGGAAGAAGAAGAGTCTACCCGGAGGAGGAACCTGACCCGATCCGGAGGGGAGATCACGATCGGAACGTCGACTTAGATGGAGCATCACGACCGAACCGAACCAAGCTGCTTGGACGCGAGGCATGCACCCCGAACCAAATGAAGACCGATCCGGAGGAGACCAAAACCCATGATGCAAAGGTAGTCCAAATGAGAAGTTTGTACTCAGGATCCAGATGAGAACCAACGAGTCAACTTCATGATAGGGCTTTGCTGCGGGACGTGTGCAAAGGGGTTATCGTTATCCATAACTTTAGTTCACTACTTAGAGACGGGTTAGTGGCTATGGATCAATGTAATGCGGTCATAGTGACTCCATGGAGCAAAGTGATCATAGCAAAAGATTGGGTGATCGAATGGTGGGTATCGTATGCTTTACGCACTGAGTGAGAGATGTGAAGATGATTGCTATGTTTGATGTTTGCTATCACCATGACCCCCAAACCCACCGTGACCCCCAAACCCTCCATTTACACCTTGTGTTAGTGTCACCTTAGAGTATTGTACATCCTGTTTGTAATAACCCAATTTTTATATAATTAATTTATGGATTACTTAATTAAGGAATAAAATTCAAAAGTGCGCAAGAAAATAAAGAAAACATTAGTGTAAAGAAATGCATGTGACAAATTAAAGGTAAGAAAGATTTAACGTATTAGTATGTGTGTTAAATTAAGGAGATTTAACACAATAATGCATACGGTAAAAAGTATTAAATAAATATATGCATATATGTACATATGTGCAATTATGTTATAAAGATACAAATTTAAAAATGTGTGAGTACAGAAGGAATCAATACATGCAATAAATTGATTGCAACAAAAGAAAGAAAAACATTGATTTGTAGATATGTTTAACATGACATTGATTAGAAAACAAGTAATTTGTCATTTATGTTCGACTGATTGTCATTTACGTTTATTTGATGATAATTTAGGAAACCATGTAATTAATCTTAATTTGTATGAATACTTTTGCTAATTTGTCACTTATATCAATTAACATTAAAGAGAATATGATAATTTGTCACTTATGTTAATTGACAATAAAAAAAAAAGATGTACATTAATAGATTGCATACATAAGAATGGTTAATATTAATAAATGCATGAATATTTTGAATGTAATGTGCTAAATAAAATCCCATTTATTTAGCATTGAAGCATAGACTATTATTTTATTTTTATGTTAATTGGGTTATTTGTACAAGGAAGGTATGTATGAAAGATGGGGGGTGTATGTATTTATACATACATTTAAAAATTCAAATGGGGAAATATATATGTATATATATATGGTGCCCAATTAATTAAAAGGAGAAGGTAATTAAAATGGTACAAACATTCAAATCAAGTTAATCAAGTGTTTCTGGAGCGTTCTAGACTCTTCTTTCTGGACTTCCATATCTATATATAGAGTCCTAAACTTAATGTTTTTCTCCAAAACAAATCTATGACGTCTCTACTCCGCTCCAGCCTAAATTAGAATAAAATAAAAATCCTTTCTTCTTCTCCAAACCAAGAAATTCAACAAGATTAAGATTTGCATCTGCACACCTATTTTCTTCTAATCTAGCCGCTGTAAGTTCACGTTATTTTCATATTTAAATACCTGATTGTAATCTTGACATGTAATAAATTGAATCGAAGTCTATGCCAGATTGTAAGATAATCTTTTCATAGTTATCCCTATCCTTCTTTTGAATCTATGTCTTTACATGCCTTAAAGGTTATTTTTATTGATAAAATCAGGCCTATCTTTGTTGTACATCAGGTTTATAATCCTTTTTGGTTCATGATGTTATTTTTATGCCTGCAATAATGATTGTATCAGTTTATTCAAGAATCTATCTTTGTTGGATCTAAATTTCTTTTATTAGGTATATTGTTACATGCCTATCTTTATGCCTATTCTTATTTTATGCTCCTTCTCGCTCTCTTCCCCTATTTCCTTTTTCTTTTATGAACCTTGGTTACCTTCTAACCTAGGCTGAAATCGCGAAATACGAACGATTGGAATACAGGGTATATTTGGGTATAACCTGTTTTGGGTGAATATTGGGCATAATGTATTTGGTGAAATAATTGGGCATAACATATTCGGTGAAATTGTTGGGCATAAGTCGTAATTGATATTGGGGCATTATTATTATAACTGCAAGTTTGGGTTAATTGGTATGTAAATCAAATTTTGGGCGTAAACTGTAAATTGTAATATTAAATCTAGATTGGGCATGACTATTGATTGGGACGCCAAGCATAATGTATATTGTGATTTTGGGGCATGATTATTATTGCAAATTTGGGAAGATTGGGTGTAACCTATTTTGTGTAATAACTTGTAATTGAATTTGTGGGACATAACTTGTAATTGGAATTTGTTGGGCATAACTTGAGAATTGAAACATGACTAGTTTTGTGAAATTGGGTAATTAGCATATAAAATCTAGATTTGGGCATATATGGTAAATATGTAAATTGGCTAAAAGATGAACATGCCTAACTCGAGGTTAGATTGAGTTGTGGTGTAAAACTGCCTGAAACCGCCCGGCACATCCAGTAACCGCAACAACAGGTCTAATGTGAGAGGTTAGCGCATTAAGCCCAAAACCCGAGATCAGAATGAGTTTGCGGTAGAAGTCTGCCCGAAACCGCCCGACACATCCAGCAACCGCAAACAACAGTTCTAATGTAAGAGGTTAAGGCATTAATGAATGAATTAACGCCAATAAACAGACATGCTAAGAATAGTAAGGTTAAGTAACATATGAATAGGTGACACTTAACCAATATAACATGATGAATGGGTAGGGTTAAGTTAATCAGAAACACTTAACCAATATAACATGATAAATGGGTAGGGTTAAGTTAATAACATGATGAACGGATGGGGTTAAGTTAAGGGGAAACACTTAACCAATATAACATGATGAATGAACAGGGTTAAGTTAATAGGAAACACTTAACCAAGACAACATGATGTGTGGGTGGGTTAAGTTAACGTGAATGGGCAACACTTAACCATTCTTACATGTACAAAGTGGATAGGGTTAAGGCAAACTTAACCGTTAAATAAACATGTTTGAATCAGTGGGAGGGTTATGTACATCTCGCTTAGGTGGATAATATTTGTATATATAGGCCCACAAACTTAACCAGCAAGAAACCCTAGTAACGGGGACCCATTTCAGCTGTAACCCACATAGATGTATCGTGGTACCCTGAACTAGGCAGGGTGGGGCACGATTACTGGGCTGATTATAAGCGGTCAAAATAGCGGCAGGGGGTACGTCAGTGTAGGTTCCAATGGATTACAGGCGTGCACGTACTCCGGAGTGGAAAAAGCAGGCACTGGGTACCAGTAGTTATACACTGTGCATCTTGAATCGTGTCGGGTTGCTATCATAGGGATTGATACACCTTATGGTGTGACTAGCACAAGGAATCTACACGCAAGAGAGGGCCGATTGACACAGACACAAGG
This sequence comes from Allium sativum, assembly GCA_030737875.1. Classification (NCBI taxonomy): domain Eukaryota; kingdom Viridiplantae; phylum Streptophyta; class Magnoliopsida; order Asparagales; family Amaryllidaceae; genus Allium; species Allium sativum. Next base: position 338,730,723 of record CM060910.1, read on the forward strand.
AAAATTAATACAAGTAGGGAGACGATCGGTTACGGTAGTAAGGATACATCTAACATCTTCATGGCAATTAGGCTGATTGAGGTAAGATCCTCATATTAGATGTACACCTGAAGGTTACCACAATTGCGGGGTTGGGATCACCTTATTATACAACACAGGACACTAGTAGAGGATACGAATCCTTTTTCATAGGATACTAGTTGGGACACTAGTAGGGAATACGAATCATTCTATAAAAGACACTAGTTAGGATGCTAGTAGGGTGGTGCAGAGAAAATAGGAAATCAGAGAAAGAACCGAAGCGCATTCAGTGTATCTTGTCTTGTCATATCTAACGCTCATCAATTGTTGCCTTGCTATGCTTATTATCATGGTTAAGTCTTGCATCCAGTTTATTCATGTCATGATGCTTTTACCTATTTACATGCTGAAAGTCACTGGACTTACCAGGCTTTATGTCTGACTCTGTTTTCTTTCGTCTTCTTTTCTTCCGTCTCCCCCCCCCCCCAGGCAGTCAGGGAGGGAATAGCTCAGCTTAGTTTGGACCGTTTCTCTTTCCAAGCTTGAAGATTCTTTGATGTATTGCTTGGATCCTCTCATCTTTGGCTATGGTTGTGTTTGCACTTTTATTTGGGGACTTGTGCTTCTTATATACTTGGATGTTTTTGAATCAAGACAGAAGTTTTATACATTTAAGTATGATTGGATCAATTATTGTAAAAGCTTAATTGAACTACATTGCTTATAAAATGACTTTATTTTCCGCTGCTTTATTTGTCTGTCTTGTCATTTATCTTCATCTTTTACCTAAAACGGTCCACCGAAGTTAAGACATTCCCTTTGTGGGTGACCTTAACGGACGTGGGGTGTTACATTTGGTATCAGGGCTAAAGGTTACCGGATTAGATAAAAGATTTGAAAAATTATTTTCAAAACGGTTTTAAAAGAAGCATTTTCAAAAGAAAAGTTTTGTTTTAAAGGCATACTCCCCATAGCCATATGCACTATCTTTTGATCCTCTATTTGAATCCTTGTTTCCTTCTTTCCTGAGTCTCCGGGGTTCCTGGCTTTCTGGGAGGTAAACTCATCGTGGCATGGTTCTATAGGCTTGATGAGACTACGACACCGGTCAAAGGGAGAAGAAGTTCCCAACTTCCATCTATAGCTGTAGTAGTTTCACCTGCGGCTAATTTTCTTTCAAGCTTTGTAGGGTTTTCCATGCGATGGAGGCATCTTTCGAGAGACTTGTCAACATGTTACACGAGGATGGTAAAGATGATAATGAAGGAGTTTGGCTAAGGAGCACAACCCAAGGATGAGAAACTCATGGATATGGATTTGGTTCACAAAGGTTGAAAGTATAGTAAAACCTAAGACAAGAGGAAGTTTCTTTATTATAGTATAACGGGTCATATAATTAAGGACGAGGGAAAGAACAAAGGATAGGATTTTCAGGAGGGCAACTGCATGCTCTCACCGCCGGCGTACCTGAGAGAGAGGTAGTAAAGTTTCTGTTGGAAAAGTTTAGTTTTTCTTTTTGATCATCCTGTTAGTACTTTTTTTGATTTTAGCGCTTCACATTCGTTTATATCTGCTTCCATAGTTAAGTCTCTGCACCTTAGTACTTGTATAATAGAAGATCCCATTATTGTCTCAAATCCAATTAGTGGTTCGGCTCATTTATCTTTGGCTTGTAAGGATTTAAGAATAGCTATATTCAGTATTTAGTTTAAGTGTAATGCTTATGTTTTTGATTTCATGGGCTATGGGTTGTTTCTAGGCGTGGATTGGTTAGCTAGTAATTGTGAAAAGAGGGTAGTTAAACTTTTTGCTTGCCTCAGGAATATCCTCGAGATTTCGTGTGATCCTAAGGGATCAATTATACTTAGCTTTAGACCCTCAGTCGAGTTTGTACCTGGTTTGTTAACATCGCTAGAAGAGCGGCCTATGCTTTTGATCGGATAGGAGCGGCATAACATGAAGACCCTCAGATTTGTGACATGGTGGATAAGCTAAGTAAAGTAGAGACCTCTAATCATCTTAGTATATACACTTGGTATCATGGTTAACATCTGTTTATCTTGGAAAGATAGTTCGACTACATGGGATACCCTCTAGCATAGTAAGTGATCGAGATCCTATCATTACTAGTGAGTTTTGGAAAGGGAGGTCAAAAAGCTTCGCAATCATGAAGTTAAATTAAGTTAAGGTACAGTAGAGTGAGTCTCAAGAAGACGCGACGTGGGAGACTGAAGATAAGACACGCGCATCGTACCCTTTTTCTTGAGGGTATATCCTTGATCTCTTTTTCTAGGAATTTTATGCATACTTATTTCTATCTTTTTAGGTATATCCTCTAGGTCATATCTTCGACCTTAGGTAGAAGCCAATGCATGTAAATATGTGTTTGAAACATGTTATGATTGATGATTTCAAGTGGTTGCAAGAGGTTGCTAGTGGTAGCTCGTGGATGCATATACACACACATTAGGCACTAGATAGGCTCAGTCACTTTCATATTGCATATGCGTATGAATGTATGTATTTGTATATGGATTGAAACTTGATGTGTTATCATATGGATGTTTCATATGGATGAATGAATATGCACACATATAATATTTACATGATTAGGGATACTTGCATACATATTGGACGCATGGCACTCTCATGATTCGCATTAAGGAGGTCAACTGAATCAGTGGACCGCCTGATTTTTTGCGTTAGTATTGGGACATATACACACACTTTTGCATATGTTCAATAAGGCATTAGAAATCTTTTAAGGACAATGGATTCCTGGGATTGATGGATGAGTAGATGGATGATGGATGCTAGGATGGTAACATTCTTCTTAACTAGGAGATTTCGGGGACGAAATCCTTTAAGGATGGGAGAATGTAATAACCCAATTTTTTATATAATTAATTTATGGATTAATTAACTAAGGAATAAAATTCAAAAGTGCGCAAGAAAATGAAGAAAACATCAATGTAAAGAAATGCATGTGACAAATTAAAGGTAAGAAAGATTTAACATATTAGTGTGTACGTTAAATAAGGAGATTTAACGCAATAATGCATACGTTAAAAAGTATTAAAAAAATAGATCCATATATGTACATATGTGAAATTATGTTATAAAGATACAAATTTAAAATGTGTGAGTACAGAAGGAATCAATACATGCAATAAATTGATTGCAACAAAAGAAAGAAAAACACTGATTTGTAGATATGTTTAACATGACATTGATTAAAAAACAAGTAATTTGTCATTTATGTTCGACTGATTGTCATTTATGTTTATTTGATGATAATTTAGGAAAACATGTAATTAATCTTAATCTATACTATATTATAATTACTGAGTTCACAATGGAGTGCTCATAGGCTCCCAAAATTTTGCTCCTTAACTAAAAGCTGAATGTCTCTCCAACCCTATCGTGATCGCTTCTCTTCGCCTTATCCTTCTCATTCCCTGCTGCCCTAAATTCAATCTCAACCGCCTCCTCCTCCGTATTTCTCTCTTCCTTCCACCTCTCCTGCCCTAAATCTTCTCTTTCCCATCCAGTTGTGCTCGCCCTTTGCGCATCGCTCTCCCCGAAAAATTAGCAGTTTTAGCCCTTCGACACTCTACCACATCTGTCTAGCCCGTTCTATTGCCCTGGATGAATCAATTGCTTGGACCTTTTCTTCCCATTCCATCACAAATCGGTAAACCCTAACCGTTTCAGATTGAAAAATTCCGCTGGGTTTCTCCAACGTTGGCTTGGCATCACATCGTCACAGAGGTATGGTCCTGCTGCTGTTTCTGCAATTCGTTCGCATATGTTAGCCTGTATTGAACACCCCTTTTATTCAATCGGGGGAAAGATTAATCCAATTTTACGTTAGTTTCATTTCCCATATTCTTAATTCCCTATATTGAATTTTTTTTCATTTCCACTTTTCCAGCACTTAGTTGGCGAATTGGAAACAGAAATTTGTCAACTCTTACCTTCATTCCGTCAGGTATATTACTTTACTGTGCTTTTTCCTCCTTTTTCCAACTAATGGATGTTGCTTTTTGAACAGCATTTACAAAAGGTAATGAAATGTGATTCCTCTTATCCGTTATAGCAATTCAAACATGTCGCTCCCTTTTTGGTTTTTTTATAAAAAATTTTACCAGACCAATGAATAGATGTATTCTTGCTCTTGGACCCTTTTTGTTTCGTAACTTTTTTTGTTAACTTGGGTTTATTCATTCGGATTAGTTTTAATTTATTAATTGATTTTACGGTTTACTATAAATTAGGTTTATTTCATTTAAAGAAATAAATTTGAAATTCATTATCACTGTTTAGTACTTACATCATTCGTTTTGTGATTTCCAAGAAACTTGAAGGTATTTCTTTCCCTTTGCGTTCTTCGTGATATATTCTTCTCGGTAGAACTGTCTCTAAATGGATCAGACATTGTCTCCCGTTCAAGAGGTTAGCTGTTTATTTAGTTTTATATTTAATTATGGAAAATTTGAGTTAGCTTTTGGTTTTAAGTCTGTTTATGGATATTTGGTGTTAGGATTGAACGCAATACATTCTTGGATAAAAAATTCAAAATAAAAATAAAAGACAAGATATCTTGATTGAATGTTAAAAATTGCTTGGTAAATGCGATTGTTTAACATTGTTACTTTGAATATAGGTTGTCAAGACTTCTAGGGCGTTATAGTTATATAGACACTATCAAAACATGATTTTGCCCCTTTACGAATGTTAATTATATTCCCTGTTTTTAGTAACTCTTTGTTTTCTCCACTTTTGACTGTACTTGAACACATATAATACCTAACTCTGAGTAATCGTTATTTGTATTAATTCTATTACCAGTGTTTTGATCACGGTTTTGATTGGTCAACATTATTTTTGAAAACCTCTAAAACATATAACATGGCGCTTGAATGTGTTAGTAATCAAAGTTATAATTTATGGTACCATAACTAGCATTTTGTAATTATATCATAACCTAACACACATGGATTTAATAGTTATAGGCTAGAAATTAGCAGGTTGGTTGCATTATGTTTGTGATCAAGAGTGGAATTGGTCTGGACGATCTAAAATTTGATTGCGATAAGTTGGATTTGATTTTAATTATTCCGAACATGCATTGCATGAAAAAAAATCGTGTTTTCCACTTTTATGGAAAATATTAGTAAATCAGAAATTAAATTGTGAACCCATATTGATTAAACCAATATTAAAGATTTTTATGTCATGATTGATAAAATATGGAAGGTTCATAGATGTACATATAAAGAGATTGTTGGAAATGTTCCATATTTCACCATTTTTTTAATTCAAACCAAGTAGTCAATTGAGACCAACCTACTGTGGCACCATTGTATCATGCAATGTGTAATAACCCGGAAAATCTGAACTAGTTTAAAAATTTTATTTTGGCAATTTTAGCGAATTTTGAATATTTAAAATGAATTATTTCAAATAATATTGACGAGAAATTTATTTTGAATATAATTCGAACGTATATATTATATACGTCGTCGTTAGAATATAAATAATTATAAATAATTATAAATGGAATTGAAAATGGCGCGGTAGTTCGATAATTCGATTTCAAACTTCAATTGAACGTACCGGGTGCAAAACAATCCGGATTTTAGTGAAACCAAAAACATTAGGATCTAATTGGTAATATCTTTCCAACGAATCCGAAAAATCGAGATTTCATAGCGGGAATCAAAAGATATGTCCAGTTGAAAATTCTGAATAGTCGCTATGGAATTCAGGCCCTTAAAAATGGGAATTTTGCAAACGACCTTGGATTTCGACGAAACAACTTTTGTTGGATCCGTAGTGTCAAATTATTGCTAGATTCCAATTTTCATAATTTTTCGAATCAATATGTGAGCGTGGCAAAGGAAAACGTGTTTGACCAGTTTCAGTTGATTTTAATCGACTGGAAATTGGCCATTTTTCAAACGGTATCAGAATTCGACGAAACTTGTTTTGTTAGGACCGTATCGTCAATACAAAGCCAGAAAATATTTTTCTGGAATTTTTCAAGTTAGTATGCGACCCCGGTAAATTGAAATACGCGTTCAAATTCAATATATAGAGTTATATGTTGATTTTGACGAAAACTGATCGTAACAGCCAAATTGGCTTACCGGACATATCCCATTGTGTTCGGAAGGGGGGTAATTAGCTAGGGACGACAGTCGGTGGGTTCGATTTTGAATTCAAAATAAAAAGTTACTTTTAGGAATAAAATTAATTAAAATAAAAATATATAAACCTGTCCTCCTCTAACCTAAGTCAAACATCCCCTTTGGTCAAAATAAAAAAATCGCGCAGCCTCCTTTACAATTCCCGTTGCCCCCTCGTTCCAGAGCGCCACCCCCAGCCCTCGGCCACCGACACCCTATTGGCCCCCAACGCCGACGATCCCTTCCCCCCTCAACCCCTCCGCTCTCTCCTCCTCCCATTATCGAACCCCTAAACCCACCATTTGAGCTTGATTTTGAGGCCCTGCCGGAGTTCGAGTTTCATGGGGCTTCGAACGGTTGTAGAGATTGGAGTGGGGCGTCGAATTGAGGACTTCGATCATCGATCGGCGCTTGGTGGTGATAGCGATTAGAAGCCCTAAGTATCGTGGATTGGTTCGGCGTGTTTTTCCCTTGGTCCTGAAGCAGGTGTGAAAACGAAGAAGATAAAGGTTTTATCTTTTCTGTTTTAGCTAATTGTTTTATTTATAAAAAAAAAGAGATGAAAAAAAATCAGTTTTTATTATGTAAAGCATTATTTAAAATTCAGTTTTTTTATAGTATTAGCTTATGTAAAATTCAGATTTTTAGTGTAAAAGCATTGCATAACAATGTAATTTTTTTTATATATGTCTAGAACATATTAGAAATAGTATTGTTTTTGAAAATAAAAATAACTCTGTTTTAAAATGAAAAATAGCATAGATTTTTAAATGAAAAATAGCATAGATTTTTAAATGAAAAATAGCTTAGATTTTTAAAATAGAAAAGATTAGATTTTTAAAATAGAAAAGATTAGATTTTTAAAATAGAAAAGATTAGATTTTTAAAATAGAAATGATTAGATTTTTAAAATAGAAAAGATTAGATTTTTAAAATAGAAAAGATTAGATATTTGAAAAGGCGAAATCTTTATAATTGAAAAGGCGAAATCCTTATATTTGAAAAGGCGAAATCTTTATATGAAGAATAGCGGGATAAAAATAGAATTTTTATCTATATAGCACCGTTGTAAAAATAGAATTTTTATCTATATAGTAGCGGTGTGAAAATAGAAATTTTATCCATATAGCGTGATTGTAAAAATAGGATTTTTATATACATAGCGAAGTAAAAATTCGATTTTTATATATTGAACAACGAAGTAAAAATTCGATTTTTACATATGTAGAGAATACAGGCAACGAAGATGACAAAAAGGCGAGAACGACGAAGGTTTCTGTAAAAGAAGAGTCGTGGTATTGGATAGCTATCGGTGAGAACTTCTCACTCTTCAATTTCTATTTTTTTTCTAGATTTATATATACTAGGATACAGACGGTGTTTAGTAGCACCCGACACCCGTCATCCACAGACCATGGATGGCTTGTTTGTTAAATTGTTTGGTTGTGTAGTTGGTTAGATTATTTGGTTTGAATTGAATTGTTTGGTGAAATGAAATTGATTTGATTGATGTGTGAATGGCGTGGGCCTTCACTAGTCCGGGGATAAGGCTAGGCCTCGTCCCGTTTCTAGTGTCGTGCCGTTATGCCGCCGAAATTTTCTAAAATATGTTAGAAAAATAAAAATATCATTTTTGTTGTGTAAATGAACTGAATAGAAATTCATGTGTTGAAATAAAATATTTTATCGTTAAAAATATAATTTTTAACGTGGAAGTGAATAAAATAAAATATTCATTTACAAACTGGATGGTTTATTTATGTACACCTATTTGAAGAACATTGATTGGGACGATAAATTTTACACATCGCCCAACTGCACAAATAAAATATGTGTTTGATTGTTTGAAACCCCACACGGGTGTTGGGATGAAATTTGAAGTTCACTCATCCTGATTGATTAAATATGTCGATCGATTGATTGACAGGCTGTTATAAGCGTTAGATATCTATATTTGATGCTTATACAGTGTAGTGCACTTTGGTTGATGGTTGATTATTTTTCAATGCTATTATATACGTGTGATGTATGAAAATCCATATAATTAACATTATATGGTGACTGATTGGGCCTCATTCCAATTTGAAAAATAAAGAATATTATAAAATAAAGGTTCATGTGTTGACTGTACTCATCCGTTGAGATTAGTCATGTGTTGAATGAAATATTTTAATAATATAATTACATCTTTATCAATATATAAAATAAAGGTTCATGTGTTGACTGTACTCATCCGTTGAGATTAGTCATGTGTTGAACGAAATATTTTAATAATAAAATTACATCTTTATCAATATATAAAATAAAGGTTCATGTGTTGACTGTACTCATCCGTTGAGATTAGTCATGTGTTGAATGAAATATTTTAATAATATAATTACATCTTTATCAATATATAAAATAAAGGTTCATGTGTTGACTGTACTCATCCGTTGAGATTAGTCATGTGTGGAACGAAATATTTTAAAAATAGAAATATTTGAAATAGAATATTTGAAAATAGAAATATATGAAGCCGTGTTGATTAGAATGACGCCATTTTGACATGAACGATATTTATATCGATTTTGTTCATTTTAAAATGAATATTGAAAAGCGATTTCGAAATCGAATATTTTGAAATGAAATTTGAATTGAATCGAATAGAAAACGAAATTTGAATTGAATCGAATAGAAAACCAATTTGAAATGAATCGAATAGAAAACGAAATTTGAATTGAATCGAATAGAAAACCAATTTGAATTGAATCGAATAGAAAACCAATTTGAATTGAATCGAATAGAAAACCAATTTGAAATGAATTGAATATGAAACGATTTCGAAATGAATTGAATATAAAACGAAATGAATCTGAATTGAATAGAAAACCAATTTGAATTGAATTGAATAGAAGACCAATTTGAATTGAATTGAATTGAAAACGAATTCGAATTGAATTGAAACCGAATTGAAATGAATTCAAATTGAATTGAAATATGAATTGAATAGAAAGGAATTTTAAAACGAATTTATAAGGAAGAATTCAATTTTGATTTGAATTTGAAAGGTTGAAATTGTTTTTGAAACGAATTCAAAACTATTTATAAAATTCGTTTTAAATAGAAATCGACAAAATATATATTATATATGTTATATATATAATATAATGGCCTGAATAGAACGCGCCACGCCGCGGCAGTTCGCGAATTTCGACCATTGACTTCGGACGGACATTAAGGGAGATCCGACCGTCGGATTTTCCTAAAACCGGAACCGTTGGGTTCGTATCGAAAAGAGCTTTGGAAATTTGAAATCTAACGGTTGGATTTGGAGATACGTCCAAATCAAATTTGAAAAAGGTCGCTGTAAGTGCAGTTCGATGGCCGATGATGGAAATCGACTGTACGGGCCTTGATAAAATTATTAAAAATAATAATAATTTGTGTAAAATCATAAGAAATGATTTGGGAAAAATTGGGATGAAAAACTCCATATTTGAAAAGATAAAAATACATTTTTATCGAAATGAACTAGTTTTGAATTGAAATTAAAACCCATTTATTTTTAAATAAATAAATTGGATTTGAAATGGGTTTAAATAGAATTGATTCATGGGTTTATCGTGAACTGTGTTTTAAATAACACTAGTTCTTTAACCCGATAATAAATAGAATGTGAATTGGGTTTATCGTGAACTGTGTTTTAAATGACATTAGTTCTTTAACCCAGTAAAAGGAGTTTTATTGAATCTGCAATTAGATTGAAATGTGAATTGATAATTCAAATTATCAAATTTGGCAAATGAGCGAGAATGGAGTACTACCAGTTTTGCTCCAAAGCGATAGTTAAATCTTTAATTAGGTTTAAACGTGAAATGGTAATTAATTTTACCGATAACACTATGGTGTTAGATGTGGAGTATTATCAGTTTTGCTTCATGGGATGAATAGGTTGGGATTGGGAAATAAAATAAATAATTACTTCGGTGTGGTTCGCTAATCTCAACTAGTTTAGAAAACCATAATTTGGTTTGAAATGACATCCAATGGGAGATTAAAGAATAAATTTAGAAGAATTTATCTTGGATAAAATTAATGGGAACCTTTCCCTAAGAATGTGATTTCGTGAATAAAAGGATATTCCGAATTGGAATGAGGCGTATGTTGTGTGTGTTACATTTGTTTTAATGTACGCGGGTTGTTCGGAAAGTCCGGGTTTACACCCATTTTGAATAACCGATTCGACGATAAGTCGAAGATGAAGACGGTGGTTGAAGACCGGAAGTCTTCACATCGTTTGGGTGATTACTGATGATCTTGATTGGGCTGTACACCCAAGATGAGGGAATCAGTTAGTGGTCGTCCAGACGTACTTGGAGACGGATGGATATGCGAGGAAAGTGCCTCCGGTTTCGTTCAGACCCAGAACGAACTTGTAAATGGATTGTGTGTCTGACATTGGATTTTATTCTGTGTTGATTGATTTTTGTTAAATATGTATCTGTTTGGCGGCGGAGAATTTATTCTCTTGCTGAACGCCCTTCTCTGAGACGTACGAGCTTAGAGGTTATATATCGATAGATATCAATCGCATGGCATGAATTGCCTGTGTGGCATGCTGAGTTGTATGGATCAAGGCTTCGGTTGAAAAGCAAAGTCTTGTGGTTGATGATCAAAGCACGGCCTTTGTGGCGTAGCTTTGTGTATCACGTGAATTCGCGAGCCTCACACCTCGGTATGAGTCAAAAACGGGATACGGACTGCAGGGAGAGCACGACGTTTCTTTCTAGCTTTGGTGGTGTCAGTGACTTACCAGCCCTGACATTTATATACTTTTCACCTATGTGGTTGTTGGATGAGGCGCCTCGATTTTAGGTCTGTAAGGACCGGGAAATGTGTGTTCAGGAATACTAATCCTCAAACGTAAGAGAGGACCGGCCCTGAAGCATCCAAGGGTTGCCCAGAGTGCGTAACCCTGGGACATTTGCTAGAGTGTCTCGAAAGCGGAGAGGAGCTTACCCCTTTCCTCGACTCATGACGAAAATCCAATTTCCAATACGTGATATTGCGGTTTTAATTGTAGAACTAGTATGGAGACATGATAGATGGTACCCATGCCGCCTAGGATTGATATTTATGATTAAAAATGTTTTGACACTATACACTTATTATAGTATCAAATGATTTGTTTTAAACGTACCAAGCATGTTTGGCTATTATAAGGGAAAACCCTATCCTCCGGCTTGCGTTGCATTGTGTGATGGGACCTGGGTCTTATAATAGCTTCATTTTTTGAAAAAGCATTGCGTTGTTTATTGATATGCACTGGTATTCTTGGGAGGAAACCCGTTCCATGTTATACGGCGTGGTCCCTTGAATTACTCTCTTTTAAAGTAAAGTTTTAAATAACTGTTTTAGTTCTCACACTAGTCACATGACTGACCTGGAGTTTATTGTTTTAACCTAAACTCTGGGTGCCCCTATTTTCCGCACGGGCAGCTAGTAGTTTTGGTTTTGCAGATTTATATTCATAGGATCCTGGTTTACAGCTGGAATGATATCCGGAAAGCTCTGTATCCGTATATCACCTTCGGTTGTGCTTTGTATTATTTTCCGTTGCTATGTAATTTATTGTAATCTCTGATATTTATCGAATGTAATTTATTCAATTATACTCTGTATATTCTTGTATCTGATGGAATTGTTGTAATAGCAATGAAATGTTCTTCCGTCTGCGTTCTGTTTTGTCCTGTTCTCAAACGATCAGGGGTTTCGAACGGTCTAGATCGGTTTAACGACTGATTCGGATCGAGCGAAATTCCTTGTCGTTACATATGGTATCAGAGCTTTGGTTTACAGAGCTCGAGAACAAGACACATTAGAACCATACGAAAGAATTCATCAGATATTGGATTAGTAATATCCAATTAGAATGACTCGTTAGAGATAGGATCAGTACTATCCTAGAACGAGTGTGAAGAGTATATTTTTCAAATGAAAACAATTTTGTTTTGAAATTTAAATCGTTTTAAACGTATTTGATTATTTATTTATTTTGAATTTGGACAATCCGATATATAAAGATTTTGCATATACGCGTCATGAACGTATATTCGAAGTTTTAATATATTGGATAGATATAGAATCATACTCTAGTGGCCCGAAGATGATTCTGATGGTTGAGTACTCGTCGTCAGAATTTATATTCGAGTGACGAAGGTGTGATATCTATATATTTCCATTAGGCTGGCGTGAGAACCAAAACTTATATAGATAGATTTATTTGTTGTGATTTGGCATCAAAAACATGATTTTTGCATATATATCAAAATTTATGAATTTGAAAACTCTAATCCACTAATAGATTGATGTGTGTGTTGTTTGTTTATTTGTTTGATAATTTTTGAACCATTATGCCTAATGGAATCAAATATTGAACTGTATTGAAAATTGGTCGCATTTGCTTGCATATACATATACTTACATTGAACAGGTCATAGCAAGGAGGCTACAGTAGAGAATAAAATTTGTTTGCCCGACAAATAGGTACATGTTTACTATAATTTACTATTTTGTTTGGGTGGTGATGATTTTATGAGCCTATTGGCTAGCCGCTTGGCTTTTTCTTTTTCTTTTTGAGATCAGAAGGCCTATATGGCAATTTCGGGATTTTCCCGTTGCTCCCGGTGCAGGGGAGGTTATGGCGAAATTTTTCGAAAATTTAGGGTGTTAGCCAAATTTTTGAAAATTTGATATTTCTCAGAAACTGAAAAGTTAGAGAATGGAAGCCAGATCGAACGTAGAGTTGATTAATCAAACCACTTTCGACTTTGTTCCTTTTCGGGGACGAAAAGTTTTAAGTGGGGGAGATTGTAATAACACGGAAAATCTGAACCAGTTTAAAATTTTTATTTTGGCAATTTTAGCGAATTTTGAATATTTAAAATGAATTATTTTAAATAATATCGACGAGAAATTTATTTTGAATATAATTCGAACGTATATATTATATACGTCGTCGTTAGAATATAAATAATTATAAATGGAATTGAAAATGGCGCGGTAGTTCAATAATTCGATTTCAAACTTCAATTGAACGTACTGGGTGCAAAACAATCCGGATTTTAGTGAAACCAAAAACATTAGGATCTAATTGGTAATATCTTTCCAACGAATCCGAAAAATCGAGATTTCATAGCGGGAATCAAAAGATATGTCCAGTTGAAAATTCTGAATAGTCGCTATGGAATTCAGGCCCTTAAAAATGGGAATTTTGCAAACGACCTCGGATTTCGACGAAACCACTTTTGTTGGATCCATAGTGTCAAATTATTGCTAGATTCCAATTTTCATAATTTTTCGAATCAATATGTGAGCGTGGCAAAGGAAAACGTGTTTGACCAGTTTTAGTTGATTTTAATCGACTGGAAATTGGCCATTTTTCAAACGGTCTCAGAATTCGACGAAACTAGTTTTGTTAGGACCATATCGTCAATACGAAGCCAGAAAATATTTTTCTAGAATTTTTCAAGTTAGTATGCGACCCCGGTAAATTGAAATACGCGTTCAAATTCAATATATAGAGTTATATGTTAATTTTGACGAAAACTGATCGTAACAGCCAAATTGGCTTACCGAACATATCCCATTGTGTTCGGAATGGGGGTAATTAGCTAGGGACGACAGTCGGTGGGTTCGATTTTGAATTCGAAATAAAAAGTTACTTTTAGGAATAAAATTAATTAAAATAAAAATATATAAACCTGTCCTCCTCTAACCTAAGTCAAACATCCCCTTTGGTCAAAATAAAAAAATCGCGCAGCCTCCTTTACAATTCCCGTTGCCCCCTCGTTCCAGAGCGCCACCCCCAGCCCTCGGCCACCGACACCCTATTGGCCCCCAACGCCGACGATCCCTTCCCCCCTCAACCCCTCCGCTCTCTCCTCCTCCCATTATCGAACCCCCGAACCCACCGTTTGAGCTTGATTTTGAGGCCCTGCCGGAGTTCGAGTTTCATGGGGCTTCGGGCGGTTGTAGAGATTGGAGTGGGGCGTCGAATGGAGGACTTCGATCATCGACCGACGCTTGGTGGTGATAGCGATTAGAAGCCCTAATTATCGTGGATTGGTTCGGCGTGTTTTTCCCTTGGTCCTGAAGCAGGTGTGAAAACGAAGAAGATAAAGGTTTTGTCTTTTCTGTTTTAGCTAATTGTTTTATTTATAAAAAAAAAAGATGAAAAAAAAATCAGTTTTTATTATGTAAAGCATTATTTAAAATTCGGTTTTTTATAGTATTAGCTTATGTAAAATTCAGATTTTTAGTGTAAAAGCATTGCATAACAATGTAATTTTTTTTATATATGTCTAGAACATATTAGAAATAGTATTGTTTTTGAAAATAAAAATAACTCTGTTTTAAAATGAAAAATAGCATAGATTTTTAAATGAAAAATAGCATAGATTTTTAAATAAAAAATAGCTTAGATTTTTAAAATAGAAAAGATTAGATTTTTAAAATAGAAAAGATTAGTTTTTAAAAAGATTAGATTTTTAAAATAGAAAAGATTAGATTTTTAAAATAGAAAAGATTAGATTTTTAAAATAGAAAAGATTATATTTTTAAAATAGAAAAGATTAGATAATTGAAAAGGCGAAATCTTTATAATTGAAAAGGCGAAATCTTTATATTTGAAAAGGCGAAATCTTTATATGAAGAATAGCGGGATAAAAATAGAATTTTTATCTATATAGCACCGTTGTAAAAATAGAATTTTTATCTATATAGTAACGGTGTGAAAATAGAAATTTTATCCATATAGCGTGATTATAAAAATAGGATTTTTATATACATAGCGAAGTAAAAATTCGATTTTTATATATTGAATAACGAAGTAAAAATTCAATTTTTACATATGTAGAGAATACGGGCAACGAAGATGACAAAAAGGCGAGAACGACGAAGGTTTCTGCAAAAGAAGAGTCGTGGTATTGGATAGCTATCGGTGAGAACTTCTCACACTTCAATTTCTTTTTTTTCTAGATATATATATATACTAGGATGCAGACGGTGTTTAGTAGCACCCGACACCCGTCATCCACAGACCATGGATGGCTTGTTTGTTAAATTGTTTGGTTGTGTAGTTGGTTAGATTATTTGGTTTGAATTGAATTGTTTGGTGAAATGAAATTGATTTGATTGATGTGTGAATGGCGTGGGCCTTCACTAGACCGGGGATAAGGCTAGGCCTCGTCCCGTTTCTAGTATCGCGCCGTTATGCCGCCGAAATTTTCTAAAATATGTTAGAAAAATAAAAAAAATCATTTTTATTGTGTAAATGAACTGAATAGAAATTCATGTGTTGAAATAAAATATTTTATCGTTAAAAATATAATTTTTAACGTGGAAGTGAATAAAATAAAATATTCATTTACAAACCGGACAGTTTGTTTATGTACACCTATTTGAAGGACATTGATTGGGACGATAAATTTTACACATCGCCCAACTGCACACATAAAATATGTGTTCGATTGTTTGAAACCCCAAACGGGTGTTGGGATGAAATTTGAAGTTCACTCATCCTGATTGATTAAATATGTCGATCGATTGATTGACAGACTGTTATAAGCGTTAGATATCTATATTTGATGCTTATACAGTGTAGTGCACTTTGGTTGATGGTTGATTATTTTTCAATCCTATTATATACGTGTGATGTATGAAAATCCATATAATTAACATTATATGGTGATTGATTGGGCCTCATTCCAATTTGAAAAATAAAGAATATTATAAAATAAAGGTTCATGTGTTGACTGTACTCATCCGTTGAGATTAGTCATGTGTTGAACGAAATATTTTAATAATATAATTACATCTTTATCAATATATAAAATAAAGGTTCATGTGTTGACTGTACTCATCCGTTGAGATTAGTCATGTGTTGAACGAAATATTTTAATAATAAAATTACATCTTTATCAATATATAAAATAAAGGTTCATGTGTTGACTGTACTCATCCGTTGAGATTAGTCATGTGTTGAACGAAATATTTTAATAATATAATTACATCTTTATCAATATATAAAATAAAGGTTCATGTGTTGACTGTACTCATCCGTTGAGATTAGTCATGTGTGGAACGAAATATTTTAAAAATAGAAATATTTGAAATAGAATATTTGAAAATAGAAATATATGAAGCCGTGTTGATTAGATTGACGCCATTTTGACGTGAACGATATTTATATCGATTTTGTTCATTTTAAAATGAATACTGAAAAGTGATTTCGAAATCGAATATTTTGAAATGAAATTTGAATTGAATCGAATAGAAAACGAAATTTGAATTGAATTGAATAGAAAACCAATTTGAAATGAATCGAATAGAAAACGAAATTTGAATTGAATCGAATAGAAAACCAATTTGAATTGAATCGAATAGAAAACCAATTTGAATTGAATCGAATAGAAAACCAATTTGAAATGAATTGAATATGAAACGATTTCGAAATGAATTGAATATAAAACGAAATGAATCTGAATTGAATAGAAAACCAATTTGAATTGAATTGAATAGAAGACCAATTTGAATTGAATTGAATTGAAAACGAATTCGAATTGAATTGAAACCGAATTGAAATGAATTCCAATTGAATTGAAATTTGAATTGAATAGAAAGGAATTTTAAAACGAATTTATAAGAAAGAATTCAATTTTGATTTGAATTTGAAATAAAGGTTGAAATTGTTTTTGAAACGAATTCAAAACTATTTATAAAATTCGTTTTAAATAGAAATCGACGAAATATATATTATATATATAATATAATGGCCTGAATAGAACGCGCCGCGGCAGTTCGCGAATTTCGACCATTGACTTCGAACGGACATTACGGGAGATCCGACCATCGGATTTTCCTAAAACCGGAACCGTTGGGTTCATATCGAAAAGAGCTTTCTAACGAGTATTGGAAATTTGAAATCTAACGGTTGGATTTGGAGATACGTCCAAATCAAATTTGAAAAAGGTCGCTGTAAGTGCAGTTCGATGGCCGATGATGGAAATCGACTGTACGAGCCTTGATAAAATTATTAAAAAATAATAATAATTCGTGTAAAATCATAAGAAATGATTTGGGAAAAATTGAGATGAAAAACTCCATATTTGAAAAGATAAAAATACATTTTTATCGAAATGAACTAGTTTTGAAGTGAAATTAAAACCCATTTATTTTTAAATAAATAATTTGGATTTGAAATGGGTTTAAATAGAATTTATTCATGGGTTTATCGTGAACTGTGTTTTAAATAACACTAGTTCTTTAACCCGATAATAAATAGAATGTGAATTGGGTTTATCGTGAACTGTGTTTTAAATGACATTAGTTCTTTAACCCAGTAAAAGGAGTTTTATTGAATCTGCAATTAGATTGAAATGTGAATTGATAATTCAAATTATCAAATTTGGAAAATGAGAGAGAATGGAGTACTACCAGTTTTGCTCCAAAGCGATAGTTAAATCTTTAATTAGATTTAAACGTGAAATGGTATTTAATTTTACCGATAACACTATGGTGTTAGATCTGGAGTATTACCAGTTTTGCTTCATGGGATGAATAGGTTGGGATTGGGAAATAAAATAAATAATTACCTCGGTGTGGTTCGCTAATCTCGACTAGTTTAGAAAACCATAATTTGGTTTAAAATGACATCCAAAGGGAGATTATAGAATAAATTTAGAAGAATTTATCTTGGATAAAATTAATGGGAACCTTTCACTAAGAATGTGATTTCGTGAATAAAAGGATATTCCGAATTGGAATGAGGCGTATGTTGTGTTTGTGTTACATTTGTTTTAATGTACGCGGGATGTTCGGAAAGTCCGGGTTTACACCCATTCTGAATAACCGATTCGACGATAAGTCGAAGATGAAGACGGTGGTTGAAGACCGGAAGTCTTCACATCGTTTGGGTGATTACTGATGATCTTGATTGGGCTGTACACCCAAGATGAGGGAATCAGTTAGTGGTCGTCCAGACGTACTTGGAGACGGATGGATATGCAAGGAAAGTGCCTCCGGTTTCGTTCAGACCCAGAACGAACTTGTAAATGGATTGTGTGTCTGACATTGGATTTTATTCTGTGTTGATTGATTTCTGTTAAATATATATCTGTTTGGCGGCGGAGAATTTATTCTCTTGCTTAACGCCCTTCTCTGAGACGTACGAGCTTAGAGGTTATATATCGATAGATATCAATCGCATGGCATGAATTGCCTGTGTGGCATGCTGAGTTGCATGGATCAAGGCTTCTGTTGAAAAGCAAAGTCTTGTGGTTGATGATCAGAGTATGGCCTTTGTGGCGTAGCTTTGTGTATCACGTGAATTCGCGAGCCTCACACCTCGGTATGAGTCAAAAACGGGATACGGACTGCAGGGAGAGCACGACGTTTCTTTCTAGCTTTGGTGGTGTCAGTGACTTACCAGCCCTGACATTTATATACTTTTCACCTATGTGGTTGTTGGATGAGGCGCCTCGATTTTAGGTCTGTAAGGACCGGGAAATGTGTGTTCAGGAATACTAATCCTCAAACATAAGAGAGGACCGGCCCTGAAGCATCCAAGGGTTGCCCAGAGTGCGTAGCCCTGGGACATTTGCTAGGGTGTCTCGAAAGCGGAGAGGAGCTTGCCCCTTTCCTCGACTCATGACGGAAATCCAATTTCCAATACGTGATATTGCGGTTTTAATTGTAGAACTAGTATGGCGACATGATAGATGGTACCCATGCCGCCTAGGATTGATATTTATGATTGAAAATGTTTTGACACTATACACTTATTATAGTATCAAATGATTTGTTTTAAACATACCAAGCATGTTTGGCTATTATAAGGGAAAACCCTATCCTCCGGCTTGCGTTGCATTGTGTGATGGGACCTGGGTCTTATAATAGCTTCATTTTTCGAAAAAGCATTGCGTTGTTTATTGATATGCACTGGTATTCTTGGGAGGAAACCCGTTCCGTGTTATACGGCATTGTCCCTTGAATTACTCTCTTTTAAAGTAAAGTTTTAAATAACTGTTTTAGTTCTCACACCAGTCACATGACTGACCTGGAGTTTATTGTTTTAACCTAAACTCTGGGTGCCCCTATTTTCCGCACGGGCAGCTAGTAGTTTTGGTTTTGCAGATTTATATTCACAGGATCCTGGTTTACAGCTGGAATGATATCCGGAAAGCTCTGTATCCGTATATCACCTTCGGTTGTGCTTTGTATTATTTTCCGCTGCTATGTAATTTATTGTAATCCCTGATATTTATCGAATGTAATTTATTCAATTATACTCTGTATATTCTTGTATCTGATGGAATTGTTGTAATAGCAATGAAATGTTCTTCCGTCTGCGTTCTGATTTGTCATGTCCTCACGGTAATTCGTTCTTTCTCATCTCTTCGGAGACCGGGGAAGTTCGGGTCGCTTCACAATGTTTCACATCTCCGACACAACTACTTGCTATATTTTGGTCAAACTATCGTCAACGATCTAATTATTAAGGAATTTTATCAAACTATTATCAAAGCCCTAAATTTTTTGATGTTTATGGGGTTGCTATTACTGTAGTTTAAATTCAGTCTCTCGTGTTCATTTCGCTTTGGTTTAAAATCTTTTTTGTTTTGTGATTTTCTGGCACTGCAAAAAATTTCTATAAACCGTAGCCAATGGCCTCAACTCCATCGTATTTCTGCTACATGCTCACTACATGTTCTTGCTATAGGTCTTACTTTATTACACCAGTATCTTTCAGCGGTCTTCTTTAGCGTCATGTATAGTTTGTGCTACTCTACCGGCTTAGTCATGCAACACGTTATAGTATGCTTTGTGAACCAGCATAGTGTAGGATATACGATCTTCGATGATTGTTCACTACAATATCGTGAGCATTGAGTAATTTAGTAATTACTATCATTGAAACTTTTATATTTGATATTCTAGACTGAATACCAAGGTCAGACAATTTGAAAGACACTGTAAATTAAAGTAACCTTAATTATGTTCGTTTACAAATGTCCCCCCCCCCCAAAAAAAAACCTTTGAATTGTCCATATTTTTCTTCTTCTTAGGAATCCAAATTAAGAATCTAGGCTTTGTTTTTTGCGAACCGTTGCTTATATATTTATTTTCTACTAATCAAATACAAATTATTTTTAGTACTTTGGGTCTTAAGTTATCAAATTGAATTCAACTATTTTTGTGGTTCATCCAAATTTTATGTAGTGTATTAGTACAAGTTTGAATTTATTAGCCTTAATTTTTCGAAATAATAAACTTTGAAGGTGATAAACTTTGGAAGCATATTCATTTAATTTACTAAGAAATTAAAAGTTATCATGTTAACAATTATTTAGAGCTTACTGAAACAAGTTTCATTAATAATTGGTTCAATAAATTTATGAAACACACACACACACACACACACACACACACACATATATATATATATATATATATATATATATATACACGACATGTTATCTAAGATGCAAATTAGTTGAACTTTCATCTATGCAAATTCAGTGGGTGATTTGATGCAAATTCCTTCATCCCTTTTTACTCATTAGATGCACAACTCTTTTATATTCATCAATTTAATGGGTGATTTGATGCATTTTGTTCCTATGATCTACACTGCCTTGCTTTCACCCAAATAGGTAATCTTTGCTTTCACATACTTTCATGCTTTTGATCCATTAAAATTCTCATTTTTTTCGACTTTCATATCATTAAGTCAAGCCGTTGTTGGGTTCTCTTTCAGCTTTCAGGTTCTATATTATTTTTTATTTTTGTTTCTTATTCATTGTTATTTAAAGGTATTTTTTCCATCTTTGTGTCCTTACTGGAATATGTGGGATAAGGATATTGAGAACAATGAATTTTTATCATACAATAAACACAATATATACGATACTTTAACATACATTTATATTAAATTCTTTTGCTTACTTGATGTGGATATTACATAGATGCATATAGGGACGTGACTTATTAGATCAGTTTTCAGTTCATCTTCATTCAAATGATAATAATGCCATCAATTTTTAAAATTTAAGCTTATACTGATTATTATATTTATATACGTTGACAAAAAAAAAGTGTTGCCTGTTTTAGTTGTTGTACCAACAGTTGTTGATCTTGATCTTACTATTAAGCATATACGTATCCGGTGTCGATAATAGTGATTGGTTGTGGTTGATAAGAGTATGCTTTCTGTTGGTTTCATCAATGTCAAAAAGCGGGAAGTATGAATTAAAAAACTGATGGGGAACTTATTTATTTTGATTTGTAAATAAAAATCTGTGTTATGATTTTACTTTGCATACTCAACACATTGTTTTTATCCTATTTTTTCCAAATTCTAATGTCAATAGTATTTTAGCTAATGCATAGGTTTCATACACTACCTCTTATTAGAATTTGTATTTATGATTGATTCTTATAACTACACTTCTTAGGAATCTCACTTTTGATTCTGATTGATCCTTATATTCCTATTTGTGATTTATCCAAGTTTTTACAGTTTATTACTTCTGATTCAGTGTGCTCGATTTTTTTGGCTAGTTTTATGGAATTTCATTTTCTCATATGGTTAGTAATAGAGAGTGTGTGTGTGTATATACACACACTCCCACCTCCCCACCAACCTTAATAATGCACAATTTTAACATATTACAAGAAGATCAAACTCCATGTTATTACAAGTGACAACATCTATGTCTCTACGCATATATTCTCTTTTCCTTGCATGATAATAACTTCTTGGCAGGTTACCGAGAGATGGAAAAAATCCTTCAAGCACATAAAAATTGATTGATGCTATTATACATATTATAATTACTGATTATTGTATATCTCATCCATGCTGCAGATCCAAAACTAACTAGGAGGCGACCGCTATGGCTTTAAAGAATATAAAAGAGGCATGGAATCAAAAACGAAAGGTACATTCTTTTCTATAAAATTTTCATTATATCTTTAAAGTGTGTTAAGTTGTTATAATTAATTAGTTCTTTTTTGATTCAGCCTTTCAGTTTTTTTAGGTTAATCGTAGGCAATTTTATTTTCTGATATGGCTAGCAATAGTACACATCTATCCAAATATGGAAGAAAGATATAGTAATAATGGGCAATATAACTAATGAAGAATTGTATCTAAACAAATTGAACATAAGAAATTAACATGGACTTCTGTATCTGAATGACTATAGAATCATCTACATCTTAGATATGGTGGCGGATGGTCCTTGATGGATGCAAAATGTATTTGAATCTTAGTGCTAATTTGATGCACGGTCTTTGCTTCGGACATTATACTATGAATTTGTGCTAACTTAGTTTTTTAAAATCATCCTATTGTCTTAAAGTTTAGCCTTTGCGTCAGGTTGCATCAAAATGAACTTTGATAATCACATCGCTTAATGGGAAAAATTTGACAAAGTGGAACACATAATGATGAGAATAATCAAATGCTAGGCAATTTAAAATTTTCTTAAGTATTTCATTTTTAACTGATGTATTCTACAATTAGTGATTATCAAAGAATCGTTCTTAAGTTGTGGTATACCCAAGTCTTCTAAGTATTTACCTTCAGTTGTTAATGCTAGGTTTGTAACAGGACTATCATCAAGGTCCATTCGCATACAACACAATATTTTATTAAGCATCAGCTATTTCTATTAGTACACGGTACAACGTACTTCAGAAGCATTGGAAGTGTGTGGTTTTGTGCTCATCATTTGCATATTTTGCATCCATCTTCTGATTCTTAAAAAATAAGGATTGATTTCATTGTGCAAATTTCTTAGCGTTTACTGGAAATAGAAATGATATATATATGTATATGTATGCGTCTATGTCAAAATATGTGTGTGTGAGAGGGGGGGAGTGGTGTGTGTGAATATGTGTGTATGTAATGTGCTCACTGTTCGTTTTATTATCATGAATTACATGGATTTTTCTCTATGTAGAGCTCAACGGTCTTTAAATTTAATCAACTTATCTATGATCAGTAATTATTTTATCAATTCGATAGTCATTGCTTGCTACAAAAATGTTGTTGATGTAAAACCATCTTCATCATATATTCCAATCAAGGTACGGATTTCCCCTGCAATTTTAAACTTACCATCTCTTGAATTCCAATATTTCCATTAGGTATTTTTTTGTTTTTTTTATCATGTTTTTTTATTTGATATTTTCTACTTTTTACTTTCTATTAATAGGCTCCTTGGGTTTCTATTCACATCAATGTTGGAATTTCTTTTTGTTTCTTCTTTACATTGTAAAAGCAGTTTTAAAGATATCTTTTTACACCTCATGTTATCCTTTGAAATATGCACTGCTAGATGTTTTCACATGCAGTGTTATTTTGAATACAAGGCATATCTTTCTTCAAGTAAATTGATTTAATAGTTATTATCTCATCAATGTTGATTTTGTAAGTTACTAATTTCATTTCTGCCTTCCTGTTTTATATGTGACGGATTTAAGAATTAGCTTCTGTCCTTAACGGGATTACTCTACATTTAATTTCATGCTTAGAATTAGGTGAAATCTGAAGTATCATATACATAGTAAGTGGAGAAAATCTTTGTCATGTGTGATGGAAATTTTGCTTTTGCATGTTCTACCTGTAGTTTAAGGAATAACATATCAGTTATGCTAATTTTATTGGTGCTAAAACTTACTACAATGTTTTCCAACATGTTTGATGAAATTATTGTGTTTTCAAGTTCATTTGGGATGCCCGATGGATTGAAGAATGTTTCTATCAACAACTGCACCATGGATGTTGATGAATGGACTGCATTTTGTTCAATTAGTTTATTATAGTTTGATAAAAAATATTCATTCCATTAACTATGGGAAAAGATGAATAATTTCTATGGTAAGGCAAAAGATTAATAATTTCTTTTTCTTTTATTTTTGAAACATTTCATCCTCTTTATCAAGAAAAGTAAAATGTAGCAATTTCCCTATTTTTTTGCTCTTATTCAAAGAAAACAAATAAATTTATGTTTTGCCTGAACTAACGCTTTTGAATTTTATCAAAATGGCTTTCTTGGAAATTATGATCTTCCCCAATTTTATAATTTTTCCCGTAATTTATTTGCAATATGAAGAAATTAGGAATTTATATTTATTCTCCATATTTTATATTGGCTTTAAACGTTTTCCAACTTTTTTCACAAAAAGTTAAATACATTGAAAATTTAAAGATACATTGTGTTTGATATTTTTACTTTTTTTGTTATCAAGGCATTTTTTATTTTCTTTTACGTTTTTCTAAAATTTAACCAAAAAATTGAATCATCCAGATTGTTTATTGTTCAGGAGGTTGTCTTCATTCTTAAAATATCTTTTGTAATTATACAGGTTTTCAAAATATATCGATTTTTTTTAGACTCCATCTTCTATGTGGTTATTATCCAAATTGTAACAATAATCATTCGTTCGACTATCTATTTTCTAATTGACTGTACATCTTACACAAGTAGGTCAAAAAAATTACCCATAGTGATAGATGAAAAAAATCATTGACTTCACTAATTTTTTGGCTGTTGTTGGTACTAATATTCAATGTACCCTATTATATAGTTCTCCAGCATACTTTTTGTAAATATTATACAAGGTAGTATGTTCGTTAGTAAAATAAAAATAAAGCAAAAAAGTCGGACTGTAGGCACTAGCAAAAACATATTTTGTGCTTCTTTTGCTCTACACTAATTATCTCCTTCATATATACTGACTAAATTTATATTTTCTATTATGATTTGTGATGATGATAATGAAGAATTCTAATCCACAATTCAAATTATTTTACATGAATTTTTTTATAACACTAATTGACTAATGGACATTGAAAAATTATTAATTTCCTTATAGTTATTATTTTTGCTCAGGATAATATTTAGTCATACAGGTAGAAGAGCATATGGTAATGAAGATTCTGTTAATATCTTACAGTATAATATGTTCTTACAGAAAAACAATGACCCATATAGCCCTGTTTTTTGCTTCTATTCTACCATGACATTTTCTGATATTTGTTTCTCAGCATAAAATTTTCGTCTCAAATAATTTTTTCATATTATTTTCATACCAATCCACCATTTTGATATTGGTATTCGTTTTATTTTTGTATTAGAATTTGTGATGATGATAATGGATATATCTGATGCACCACGTTACTTGAATTAAAATATTTAGGTTGCTGCAGATTACTTTAACCAAATTTCTTTGAATGAACGAAGACCGTTTGAGGGAAATTAATTGATATCAACTTTTCTATGTAATATAAAAATTGTATGGATTTATAGTGTTTTTAAAACAATTTTTGGAATGTTCCTACATATGATAATTAATATTAGAATGCTTTCTCAAATTGGGCCAAGTGACGCTTAAAAACACAAAAATATATTAGTAATTATCCACTTGAGTAACCATTTTCAGTCATTTTTTAATCATCCATGTTATGAGATTCTTGCAAATGTTATATACTAGGCTGTGTTTTGTGGCAGTGTAATGCTACTATTATTTTCTTTGCTTTAATAGTGTATTTTTAGATCGCTTTTTGGGAGAAAAGTCTGGGTGGTTTTGTGTGGTAATGAATTAATTGTACATTAACTGGTTAAAATTATAAAAGGGTTGTATGAACATCGTAATTTGATATTATTTTATTTTTCCACCTGAATGACTTATCTCACACACATATCTAATCTTGAATATTTAATCCTACACATTTAATGTTGAATAATTATGACTGATGTTAAATACAACCTACTTTGTAATCTTCATCACTTGGTCTTCATTTTACTCCTATCTATTCAGCTACTTGCTTCATATCACCATTTTTTAATAAAAAACAAATCCCTTAACTTGGTTGTTGTTATGCTGTCTTTCATTATGTTGTGGCTGACTTAATGCACTGGCCTTGTGCATTTTGTCGTAGTAGATCGACCAGTGATATAACATCGTAATTGAGCAGCATGCTTATTCGTTTACTTTTCGTTATCGGAAGGATTAAAAAAGTTCATATGATGGTGCATTTAGCTCGAATCATAGTTAACAGGCACAGTTAAATTATAATAACCACTAAAAACCTTCATACTAAAATGTGGTTATATGGGTTTACTGGCAACTAAACATCAACACAATTAGTGTTGTACCCTTATTTTGATACATTGAATTGACCAAAAATTATAAGACCTGGAACACATCTGCTGCCATTGGACTTTTGTAGAAATTAGCACAGTAATAGCTTGAACTCAAATGAAACATGTCTTACTATTTGTGGCCTTTGCTTCATTGGTGATTTAGCATATATTTGTTTCCAAGCAGGACCGAAAGTAGCGGAATCATAGTACATGTTCATTACAATTGATAGCAACACATTCTCATGGATGGTCAACTCTTCCATTTTACCACTAAGTGCAGGTAAAATTATATGTACTTACTACATAATGATGATTTCAGCATAAATCTACAAAAACTTCTTTAATGTTTCATTACTAATGCCGTTATTTTAAGAACGTAGAATAAATGGATGATCTGGTATAGGTGGGAAGCTTAATTTTTTAAAGCTTGAATTTTAATTTGTTTGGACATTCTACCATTCATACGAGCTTCATATCAGTTGGGTTGAATTAAAAATATAAGTACAATTAGCAAACCAGTCCATATACTAAACAATGATATGCTGTGCAAAGTATGAAACTGTTTGGAGTAAATTTTTGGGCTGATGAACCATAATTTAATGTAAGTGAGTTTCCATTTCTTATTAAATGAGTTAGAAGCTTTACGTTGATTGAAGAGACATTGTTTATGTTATACATTCAGTTTAGCACCATGTAAGTCTGTTTGAGGTTTAGATATTACTATCTTTCTAATAATTGAGATGCATATTGTTTATATGCTATGACTAGAATTTTGGATAATTTCCTTATGTTTGATTTTATCCCTTCTAGGAATCGGGTAGTTTTTGTTATGGTTCTTGCTTTCACTCTCTACTAATTATTCAAATCAGTTGGATATCTTATGCTAAGATTTCATATTATGTTCACTTTCGTTAAAAGTTATGATTGTTGATTTAGTATTGTGAATAATGTTTTCTTTCATAGGTCAAAAAGCTATGCTTATTGCTCTATATCATAGTTAAATTTATTTTCGATGAATTAAACATCTACGGTTTAAAATAATTATTTATGATTGGTGTCTAGTTATCACTATCCCTTACTATTTATCCATACGTATTGTTATATTAGCTATATTATATTCATTTCGAAGATTAGGTATGTTCTTTTAGGTTTTTCCAATTTTCCGTGCTATAGTAATCTTTGTAATGTTAATTACTAACTAACATTTTGCTCCATGACTTAGTAACTTCGTAAATATAAAGTTATATATTTACAAGATAGTGTTTATAATGTATCCTAACAGATGAACAATGTACTTTATTATGGACAGCGAAGATAAGAAATTTGTTGGGTTGATGTCGTATGTGAAGCAAAGGTGTGGGTTGCCTGATGATATGGCCAGAATATTTGGGGCTGAGTGTAAGGTGCTTACATGGTGATAGCATATTTGAGGCTATTATCGCGGCTACAATGGGTGCCTGACTGAAGCAAGCCAGACTGAAAGCGGGCTAAACTAAAATAGTAAAAAAGCATTGTTAACCAAGGCATAACTAGAGTGGTTGAGGATGTCATATATCGCAACTTTCTTGATTACGATAAACATCCCTTATCTGTTTTATGAAACTGGAGCTGCATGGTGGACGGTGTTACCAGAGTAGAACTGAAGGATGTGCTATCATGTGATGTATTAGCTGAAGCGTACATGGTGGAGAGTGTCACTAAAGTGTAACTGGAAGAAGTATAGAATGTGTTATTTTAGATGAAGTATGCGTGTTGGAGAATATTATTATTCTTCGTTCTGTACTTTCACATATGATTTTTTTCAAATTTGTATCTAATGTGGTAATGTGTATGCAATTTTAAAAACTTATAAAGCATAATCGCACTTTAGTTACACTTTAATCTATGCTTATGTAGTGATAAGAAGATAAAAGCTACCTTATGTTACAATATTACAAGTTTAGTTATTTTAGTCTGTTCTTCAAAATGCATGGCAAATCATGTTATTTACAGTTCGTGTGCGAAGCACGGGTTTGCACTTGTTTGTATGAATACTTATGATAATTTCTCACTTATATCAATTTACATTAAAGAGAATATGATAATTTGAGAAATATGATAATATGTCACTTATGTTAATTGACAATAAAAAAAAGATGTACATTTGGTATATTAATAGATTACATGCATAAGAATGGTTAATATTAATAAATGCATGAATATTTTGAATGTAATGTGCTAAATAAAATCCCATTTATTTAGCATTGAAGCATAGACTATGATTTTATTTTTATGTTAATTGGGTTATTCGTATAAGGAAGGTATGTATGAAAGATGGGGGGTGTATGTATTTATACATACATTTAAAAATTCAAATGGGGAAATATATATGTAAATATATAAGGTGTCCAATTAATTAAAAGGAGAAGGTAATTAAAACGGTACAAACATTCAAATCAAGTTAATCAAGGGTTTCTGGAGCGTTCTAGACTCTTCTTTCTGGACTTCCACATCTATATATTGAGTCCTAAACCTAATGTTTTTCTCCACAACAAATCTATGGCGTCTTTACTCCGCTCCAGCCTAAATTAAAATAAAATAAAAATCCTTTCTTCTTCTCCAAGCCAAGAAATTCAACAATATTAAGATTTGCATCTGCACACCTATTTTCTTCTAATCTAACCGCTGTAATTTCACGTTATTTTCAGATTTAAATACCTGATTGTAATCTTGACATGCAATAAATTGAATTGAAGTCTATGCCTGGTTGTAAGATAATCTTTTCACAGTTATCCCTATCCTTCTTTTGAATCTATGTCTTTACATGCCATAAAGTTATTTTTATTGATAAAATCATGCCTATCTTTGTTGTACATCAGGTTTATAATCCTTTTTGGTTCATGTAACACCCCACCTCCGTTAAGGTCACTCACAAAGGGAATGCCTTAACTTTGATGGAGCGTTTTAGTAGACAGAACAGAAATTTACAAGACAGATAAAACAGTACTTGAAAAATTTATAACTTTATTACAAACAGAAACCGAAGCAAGTTTGGTTACATCTTTTCAAATCACAATATCAGAATTCAAGTAAAAATATCAGTCTTGTACAAAAGCCTTCAGAATGCATAGTTTTTAAAATCATAATCCCACAGAAGCTGCCATAAGGAGTCAAGCCATACTTTAAGCACTTCAAGAAGAAGAAATCCGGATTAAGCTAAAGTATTTCCTCCTTGGAAACCTGGGGGGGAACGGAAGAAAAAGGGGCGAAAACAAGCAAGGTCAGACATAAAGTCTGGCAAGTCCAGTGACTTTCAGCATATGAACAGATAATAATAATTATGACATGAAAATAAAACTGGATGCGATATAACAGTAACAGGAGTAGCAGATATACATAGGTTAAACAGAAAAAGAACATAATGATGTAAGCTTTTGCTTTTCACTTCTCTGCACTAATACCAGTATAACAGGATTAGGTGTTACCCTAATGTCTAAACTGAAACAGAATCGAAATAGAATAATCTATACAAAAACAGAATGCTAGTAATGGGCCTTCACCATCCCAACAGACAGAAAGTACAGAAGCGGAATACAAATAATGGGCCTTTACCACCCCAACAGATAGAAGGTACAGAAGCAGAATACTAATAATGGGCCTTTACCACCCAACTAATGGGCCTTTACCACCCCAACAGAAACAGACAGAAACAGAATGCTAATAATGGGCCTTAACCACCCGAACAGAAGGTACAGAAACAGATTAATCCTTACGGAAACAGAATGTAGAATTAGGTGTACACTAGTAAATGGGCCTTTACCACCCGAACAGACGGTACCACGCAGAAACAGATAGGTGTTACCACCCAACAGAAACAGACGGTACCAACAGAAACAAACAGAACTAAGTGTACCCTAAAACCCTACCCCAAGCGACCGGCTCCCTAATACATAAATACCCTGTGTCAGCCCCACAGTAGGGTGTATCACTCCCTAAAATGACAACCAATTGGCACAGGCCTATTTACAGATGTCACGGCGTCTTACATCCACAGAGGCAGGCCGGGATCCATGCACGCACATGACCCGGTTGGAACGTACCATAAACACCCCTCGCCATTATCAGAATGAACCGCTTATAATTAGTTCAGTAAGCGTGACCCGGTTGGAACGCACCATAAACACCCCTCGCCATTATCAGAATGAACCGCTTATAATTAGTTCAGTAAGCGTGCCCGAACCCTACCTACTGTTGGGTCGAAGTTTTGATACCAGAAAGGGTTACTGACTAATATGGGTCCCAAACAAAAGATGACACAGGTAGTTTCCCCCCAACCCTGTGTCCCCAGACTAACAGATTTCAGATTAACTTGTTTACAAGTTTAGACATATAGAGTTCAGATCAACTAGTTCACAGATCAGACAAGTTCTCAGACTAACGATTAGATATACGGATTTAACAGATTTACAGATTTTCCTAACTTTGTAATTGGGCCTACAGATTCACGGAACGGGTTTGTTAAATTCATTAGTCCAATTGGTTTAACCCTATTCAGCCAAAACGTTTTAGACATCATATTTATCCCAGATTTGCATCAATTAAATATTAATGCACAGACCTCTCACATTAGGTCGGTAGCTTGTGGCCGCTGGATATGCCGGGCGGTTCCGGGCAGACTTCTGCCACAAGCCAGACCTAACCTCGTGTCTAAGCATATTTTAGTTATGCCTACGACCTCTCACATTAGACTGACAGTTTGCGGTTGCTGGTTAAGCCGGTTGGTTCCGGACAGGCTTCCACCGCAAACAAAGTCTAACCTCGTGTCATAGACAATTCATTCCAATATAGATTTTACAGGTATCAGACTAATTCTTCTAATTTAACAGATTAAACTTCTGTACAAGTTACAGCAGATTATTCGAGGTTCTATTAACAAGTTTTGCTCAAATTTAAATCGAGCCTACAGATTCACATACTTCAAATTTCAGCATTTCAGTTCCAACAGATTTCGTCATTCAACAGATAACAGATCTTGCAGATTAGGCTATTTAGCATATTTAAAAGATAAGGCAATTTAACATAATTAGCAGATTAGGCAATTCAATCTAATTAGCAGTTTAGGCAATATAACAGATTTAGCAGTTTATATATATATCTAAAACTCTATTTACCTATCTTGCCTAATCATAAATTTGATTTGAGATTACTCCTCTTTAATTGTTGTTTTAGCTCTAAACTTTGATTTGAGATTTGATTTAGCTTTTAATTCTATTCAGGTTGGAAGAAGATGCATCAGTCCAAGTTTTGATTCCAGCAGAGTAGCGACGCCATTTTTATTTTAATTAGAACAGAGGCAGAGTATAGGCAGAATGAAATGGGGTAGAGAGAATGAGGCTAGGGGGTTGTTTATATAGGTTTAGAGTCATGAATCTGATCAGAAAATCGGGCTAAAAACATCAGAATGCATCAAGTTCAGGAAGTGGGTTCGGGAGGCAGGTCGACTCCCAGGTCGACTACCCAGTCGACCTGGTCAGGGGGGTCGACTACCCAGTCGACTCCCCCGTCGAACTGGGTCCTGGGCGGGAAATTTCCCGCCCAGCCTGCTTCTGGGTTTGAATTCGAATTTCGAGCTGTTTTCGATTCTGAAAATTCCTGAAACTTCGGAGGGTCATAACTTGGTCATACGGACTCCGTTTTTCGAAAACTCGAACTTGTTTTCAAGCTGAATTTCGAGACGAACGCAATGGTGCAACCCGTTTCCCTTGGTTCTTATTTTAAACTTTAATTTTGCCTTGATTTGTTATTCGTATGCTTATAGAAATACGGGGTGTTACATTCTCTCCTCCTTAAAGGATTTCGTCCCCGAAATCTTCAAGTTAAGAAGAATTCGTCCTACCATCCAATCATCCATCTACTCAACCATCATCCACACGCATCCATTGTCCTTAGAAAATTTCTAATGTTGTATGAACATATGCAAAAGTGTGTGTACATGTTCCTTATCGAATGCAAAGATCAGGCGGTCCACTGATTCAGTCGACCTCCTTAATGCGAATTATGTCTGTGCCATGAGTCCAACATGTATGCAATTTTCCTATTTGATACATATCATTCTTATATGAGTGACAACCATCCATTCATATGCAACATCCATGTGATGAGTCAATCATTTTGCATCCATAGAAATTGAAAATTCTCACACATCCATATGCAGTATGAGAGTGCTTTCGAGCCGATCTAGTGCCTAGTGTGTGTATATGCATCCACGAGCAACCACTAGCAACCACTTGCATCCACTTGCAACCATCAAACATAACATGTATCAAACACATGTTTACACCCATTGGTTTTTACCTAAAGTTCGAAGATTCGATCGATAGGATACAGTCGAATGATGGAAGCGAGTACAGATAAAACAAAAACTTGGTTTCCATTAGACATTGGTTGAGAGAATAATTCCCCTAAGTACCGGCCCCGAAGACTGAAATCAACATCAGATTGATACCCAGAGGTTTACCCTCTTTAGACAATGTCAAAACTGGAAATCTTAACCTTTTCAGAAATATCCAGATGCTTACAGACTACTAATACAAATCAGATTACCAAATGATTCTTAGGAAACTAAGCATGATAAAACCCAGAATGTATGCGTCCTACTTGACGCCTAACACAGATATCTCTCAAACCCCAATCTATCACAAGCAGATGAGTCATAACCCCTATAGGGTTTGAGACTATAACCAGATCAGAAACAAAACTAGTATTAAAGTGCAGAGACTCGACTACGAAGTCAGAATGCCATAATCGGAAAGAGTTCTAACTCAATAATCAGATAACGAAACTAAACTCTCTACGGAAATTTTCCTACTTCTATCCTATTCACCAACTATGAGAGCATTCGCCTGCCTTCATGAACCAAGTCCATATCCATGAGTTTCTCATCCTTGGGTTGTGCTCCTTAGCCAATCTCCCTCATTCTCATCTTTACTATTTGACAAGTCCCTCGAAAGCTGCCTCCACCGCACGGAAAATCCTACAAAGCTCGAAAGAAAATTAGTCGTAGGCGAGACTACTACGGCTACAGATGGAAGTCGGGCGTTTGTTTGCCCTTTGACCGGTGTCGTAGTCTTATCAAGCCTACATAACCTTGCCGCGATGAGGTTACCTCCCAGAAAGTCGGGAGCCCCAGAGAAAGAAGGAAACAAAGATTCAAACGGAGGATCAAAAGATAGATATATGGCTTTTAGGGATTATATTTTTTTTTTCAAAAATAGGCTTTATTTTCGAAAATATTTCTTTTAAAAACCTTTTTGAAAATAGTTTTCAAAAACTTTACCCAATCTGGTAACCTTCAGCTCTGATACCAAGTGTAACACCCCACCTCCGTTAAGGTCACTCACAAAGGGAATGCCTTAACTTTGATGGAGCGTTTTAGTAGACAGAATAGAAATTTACAAGACAGATAAAACAGTACTTGAAAATTTTATAACTTTATTACAAACAGAAACCGAAGCAAGTTTGGTTACATCTTTTCAAATCACAATATCAGAATTCAAGTAAAAATATCAGTCTTGTACAAAAGCCTTCAGAATGCATAGTTTTTAAAATCATAATCCCACAGAAGCTGCCATAAGGAGTCAAGCCATACTTTAAGCACTTCAAGAAGAAGAAATCCGGATTAAGCTAAAGTATTTCCTCCTTGGAAACCTGGGGGGGAACGGAAGAAAAAGGGGCGAAAACAAGCAAGGTCAGACATAAAGTCTGGCAAGTCCAGTGACTTTCAGCATATGAACAGATAATAATAATTATGACATGAAAATAAAACTGGATGTGATATAACAGTAACAGGAGTAGCAGATATACATAGGTTAAACAGAAAAAGAACATAATGATGTAAGCTTTTGCTTTTCACTTCTCTGCACTAATACCAGTATAACAGGATTAGGTGTTACCCTAATGTCTAAACTGAAACAGAATCGAAATAGAATAATCTATACAAAAACAGAATGCTAGTAATGGGCCTTCACCATCCCAACAGACAGAAAGTACAGAAGCGGAATACAAATAATGGGCCTTTACCACCCCAACAGACAGAAGGTACAGAAGCAGAATACTAATAATGGACCTTTACCACCCAACTAATGGGCCTTTACCACCCCAACAGAAACAGACAGAAACAGAATGCTAATAATGGGCCTTAACCACCCGAACAGAAGGTACAGAAACAGATTAATCCTTACGGAAATAGAATGTAGAATTAGGTGTACACTAGTAAATGGGCCTTTACCACCCGAACAGACGGTACCACACAGAAACAGATAGGTGTTACCACCCAACAGAAACAGACGGTACCAACAGACACAAACAGAACTAAGTGTACCCTAAAACCCTACCCCAAGCGACCGGCTCCCTAATACATAAATACCCTGTGTCAGCCCCACAGTAGGGTGTATCACTCCCTAAAATGTACATCAGGTTTATAATCCTTTTTGGTTCATGTAACACCCCACCTCCGTTAAGGTCACTCACAAAGGGAATGCCTTAACTTTGATGGAGCGTTTTAGTAGACAGAACAGAAATTTACAAGACAGATAAAACAGTACTTGAAAATTTTATAACTTTATTACAAACAGAAACCGAAGCAAGTTTGGTTACATCTTTTCAAATCACAATATCAGAATTCAAGTAAAAATATCAGTCTTGTACAAAAGCCTTCAGAATGCATAGTTTTTAAAATCATAATCCCACAGAAGCTGCCATAAGGAATCAAGCCATACTTTAAGCACTTTAAGTACTTTAAGCAGAAGAAATCCGGATTAAGCTAAAGTATTCCCTCCTTGGAAACCTGGGGGGAACGGAAGAAAAAGGGGCGAAAACAAGCAAGGTCAGACATAAAGTCTGGCAAGTCCAGTGACTTTCAGCATATGAACAGATAATAATAATTATGACATGAAAATAAAACTGGATGCGAAATAACAGTAAAAGGAGTAGCAGATATACTTAGGTTAAACAGAAAAAGAACGGAATGATGTAAGCTTTTGCTTTTCACTTCTCTGCACTAATACTAGTATAACAGGATTAGGTGTTACCCTAATGTCTAAACTGAAACAGAATGGAAATAGAATAATCTATACAAAAACAGAATGCTAGTAATGGGCCTTCACCACCCCCAACAGACAGAAAGTACAGAAGCGGAATACTAATAATGGGCCTTTACCACCCCAACAGACAGAAGGTACAGAAGCAGAATACTAATAATGGGCCTTTACCACCCCAACAGAAACAGACAGAAACAGAATGCTAATAATGGGCCTTAACCACCCGAACAGAAGGTACAAAAACAAAAACAAATTAATCCCTACGGAAACAGAATGTAGAATTAGGTGTACACTATTAAATGGGCCTTTAACACCCGAATAGACGGTACCA
The DNA here is from genome assembly GCA_030737875.1 of Allium sativum. NCBI lineage: Eukaryota > Viridiplantae > Streptophyta > Magnoliopsida > Asparagales > Amaryllidaceae > Allium > Allium sativum. The sequence goes on from CM060910.1 coordinate 338,766,538, forward strand.
CGCAAAAACAGACAGTTGTTACGACCCAACAGAAACAAACGGTGCCAACATAAACAGATAGAACTAAGTGTACCCTAAAACCTTACCCCAAGCGATCGGATCCCTAATACATAAATACCCTGTGTCGGTCCCATAGTAGGGTGTATCACTCCCTAAAGTGACAACCAATTGGCACAGGCCTATTTACAGATGTCACGGCGTCTTACATCCACAGAGGCAGGCCAGGATCCATGCACGCACATGACCCGGTTGGAACGCACCATCAACACCCCTCGCCATTATCAGAATGAACCGCTTATAATTAGTTCAGTAAGCGTGCCCGGACCCTACCTACTGTTGGGTCGAAGTTTTGATACCATAAAGGGTTACTGACTAATATGGGTCCCAAACAACAGATGACACAGGTAGTTTCCCTCCTAACCCTGTGTCCCCAGAATAACAGATTTCAGATTAACTTGTTACAAGTTCAGACATATAGAGTTCAGATCAACTAGTTCACAGATCAGACAAGTTCTCAGACTAACGGATCAGATATACGGATTTAACAGATTTACAGATTTGCCTAACTTTGTAATTGGGCCTACAGATTCACGGAACGGGTTTATTAAATTCATTAGTCCAATTGGTTTAACCCTATTCACCCAAAACGTTTTAGACATCATATTTATCCCAGATTTGCATCAATTAAATATTAATGCACAGACCACTCGAATTAGGTCGGTAGCTTGTGGCCGCTGGATATGCCGGGCGGTTCCGGGCAGACTTCTGCCACAAGCCAGACCTAACCTCGTGTCTAAGCATATTTTAGTTATGCCTACGACCTCTCACATTAGACTGACAGTTTGCGGTTGCTGGTTAAGCCGGTTGGTTCCGGACAGGCTTCCACCGCAAACAAAGTCTAACCTCGTGTCATAGACAATTCATTCCAATATAGATTTTACAGGTATCAGACTAATTCTTCTAATTTAACAGATTAAACTTCTGTACAAGTTACAGCAGATTATTCGAGGTTCTATTAACAAGTTTTGCTCAAATTTAAATCGAGCCTACAGATTCACATACTTCAAATTTCAGCATTTCAGTTCCAACAGATTTCGTCATTCAACAGATAACAGATCTTGCAGATTAGGCTATTTAGCATATTTAATAGATAAGGCAATTTAACATAATTAGCAGATTAGGCAATTCAATCTAATTAGCAGTTTAGGCAATATAACAGATTTAGCAGTTTATATATATCTAAAACTCTATTTACCTATCTTGCCTAATCATAAATTTAGCCTAAACTTATATGCCTAAATCAAGGTCATAATTCATAATCCAATATATGCCCCAAAATTTAGCCTTAATATTCCCATTTACAGTTCATGTCAAAACTAGATTTAATATTCTAGTTCACCCTTTATGTCCAAGACTAATACACATGTAAATCATTCTCTATTATAGCCAACTCAGATTATGCCAACATATTTTTTATGCCAAATTAACTTAATTAAGCTATGCCCAATCCCCGGATAACATGTTTCCACAAGTTCTCTAAATACTCATGAAATGGCCCTAGCAAAAGGAATAGGGGATAAACACAAGAAAGAAAAGGCATGCAATAATGGACCACATACAATGATAATGGCCCTACTAGGCTCTATGTACATAACAGTGAATGGGAATAAACTAGCAAGGTTACATACTAAATATGAGATCCAACATCATTAAGGGAATAGGCATAAGAAACTAGCTACAGTAGTTATAGGCAACTAACCACAATAGTCATGGGCGACTAATCACAATAGTTTCTTATTCAATGTCATAGGCAATAGTCTCATAGGCGTGAATCATAGTCACAGGCAATAGTCTCATGAATCATAGTCATAGGCAATAGTCTCATGAATCATAGTCATAGGCAATAGTCCCATAGGCATGAATCATAGTCATAGGCAATAGTCTCATGAATCATAGTCATAGGCAATAGTCTCATATCCAATTATGCATTATTCATTATTTGTCCCAAAATTTAGCGTCTGTGCGTTAATCTCTTATGAGATTCGGCGCAGGCTCGTAGTAGCCTGGCTATAGAACAGAAAGAAGAAAGAGATACAGAATAAGATAGGTCTAAACAGAACAGAATAGACATAACCTCAGATTCAGATTTACAATCCATGTCACAATCATAATTAACGTTTATATTGGAAAATAACTGTACTTGCCGTTCGTGGTTTTAAGAAAGGATAATAAACTATTTTTGATGCAGAAATGCTGAATTACTCCTCTTTAATTGTTGTTTTAGCTCTAAACTTTGATTTGAGATTTGATTTAGCTTTTAATTCTATTCAGGTTGGAAGAAGATGCATCAGTCCAAGTTTTGATTCCAGCAGAGTAGCGACGCCATTTTTATTTTAATTAGAACAGAGGCAGAGTATAGGCAGAATGAAATGGGGTAGAGAGAATGAGGCTAGGGGGTTGTTTATATAGGTTTAGAGTCATGAATCTGATCAGAAAATCGGGCTAAAAACATCAAAATGCATCAAGTTCAGGAAGTGGGTTCGGGAGGCAGGTCGACTCCCAGGTCGACTACCCAGTCGACCTGGTCAGGGGGGTCGACTACCCAGTCGACTCTCCAGTCGACCTGGGTCCTGGGCGGGAAATTTCCCGCCCAGCCTGCTTCTGGGTTTGAATTCGAATTTCGATCTGTTTTCGATTCTGAAAATTCCTGAAACTTCGGAGGGTCATAACTTGGTCATACGGACTCCGTTTTTCGAAAACTCGGACTCGTTTTCAAGCAGAATTTTGAGATAAACGCAATGGCATAACCCGTTTCCCTTGGTTCTTATTTTAAAATTTAATTCTGCCTTGATTTGTTATTCGTATGCTTATAGAAAATACGGGGTGTTACAGTTCATGATGTTATTCTTATGCCTGCGATAATGATTGTATTAGTTTATTCATGAATCTATCTTTGTTGGATCTAAATTTCTTGTATTAGGTATACTGTTACATGCCTATCTTTATGCCTATTCTTATTTTATGCTTCTTCTCGCTCTCTTTCCTTATTTCCTTTTTCTTTTATGAACCTAGGTTACCTTCGAACCTAGGCTAAAATCGAGAAATACGAACGATTGAAATACAGGGAATATTTGGGTATAACCTGTTTTGGGTGAATATTGGGCATAATGTATTTGGTGAAATAATTGGGCATAACATATTCGGTGAAATTGTTGGGCATAACTCGTAATTGATATTGGGGCATTATTATTATTATAACTGCAAGTTTGGGTTAATTGGTATGTAAATCAAATTTTGGGCGTAAACTGTAAATTGGAATTTTAAATCTAGATTGAGCATGACTATTGATTGGGACGCCAAGCATAATGTATATTGTGATTTTGGGGCATGATTATTATTGCAAATTTCGGAAGATTGGATGTAACCAATTTTGTGTAATAACTTGTAATTGAATTTGTGGGACATAACTTGCAATTGGAATTTATTGGGCATAACTTGAGAATTGAAACATGACTAGTTTTGTGAAATTGGGTAATTAGCATATAAAATCTAGATTTGGGCATATGGTAAATATGTAAATTGGCTAAAAGATGAACATGCCTAACCCGAGGTTAGATTGAGTTGCGGTGTAAAACTGCCCAGAACTGCTCGACACATCCAGTAACCGCAACAACAGGTCTAATGTGAGAGGTTAGCGCATTAAGCCCAAAACCCGAGGTTAGAATGAGTTTGCGGTAGAAGTCTGCCCAAAACCGCCGGGCACATCCAGCAACCACAAACAACAGTTCTAATGTAAGAGGTTAAGGCATTAATGAATGAATTAATGCTAATAAACAGACATGCTAAGAATAGTAAGGTTAAGTAACATATGAATAGGTGACACTTAACCAATATAACATGATGAATGGGTAGGGTTAAGTTAATAAGAAACACTTAACCAATATAAGATGATAAATGGGTAGGGTTAAGTTAATAAGAAACACTTAACCAACATAACATGATGAACGAATGGGGTTAAGTCAAGGGGAAACACTTAACCAATATAACATGATGAATGAACAGGGTTAAATTAATAGGAAACACTTAACCAAGACAACATGATGTGTGGGTGGGTTAAGTTAACATGAATGGGCAACACTTAACCAATATTACATGTACAAAGTGGATAGGTTAAGGCAAACTTAACCGTTAAATAAACATGTTTGAATCAGTGGGAGGGTTATGTACATCTCGCGTAGGTGTGTAATATTTGTATATATGGGCCCATAAACTTAACCAGCAGGAAAGCCTAGTAGCGGGGACCCATTTCAACAGTAACCCACATAGATGTATCATGGTACCCTGAACTAGGCAGGTTGGGGCACGATTACTGGGCTGATTATAAGTGGTCAAAATAGCGGCGGGGGGTACGTCAGTGTAGGTTCCGACGGATTACGGGCATGCACGTACTCCGGAGTGGAAAAAGCAGGCATTGGGTACCAGTAGTTATACACTGTGCATCTTGAATCGTGTCAGATTGCTATCATAGGGATTGATACACCTTATGTGGGACCAGCACAGGGTATCTACACGCAAGAGATGGCTGATTGACACAGACATAAGGAAAATTAATAAAAGTAGGGAGACGATCGGTTAAGGTAGTAAGGATACATCTAACATCTTCATGGCAATTAGGCTGATTGAGGTAAGATCCTTATACTAGATGTACACCTGAAGGCTACCACAATTGCGGGGTTGGGATCACCTTATTATACAACACAGGATACTAGTTGGGACACTAGTAGGGATTACGAATCCTTTTTCATAGGATACTAGTTAGGACACTAGTAGGGAATACAAATCAATCTATAAAAAACACTAGTTAGGATGCTAGTAGGGTGGTGCAGAGAAAATAGGAAATCAGAGAAAGAACCGAAGTGCATTCAGACCTTGTCATATCTAACGCTCATCATTTGTTGTCTTATTATGCTTATTATCATGGTTAGGTCTTGCATCCAGTTTATTCATGTCATGATGCTTTTACCTATTTACATGCTAAAAGTCGCTTGACTTACAAGGCTTTATGTCTGACTCTGTTTTCTTTCATATTCTTTTATTCCGTTTCCCCCCAGGTAGTCAGGGATGGAACAGCTCAGCTTAGTTTGGACTGTTTCTCTTTCCAGGCTTGAAGATTCTTTGATGTATTGCTTGGATCCTCTCATCTTTGGCTATGGCTGTGTTTGCACTTTTATTTGGGGACTTGTGCTTCTTATATACTTGGACATTTTTGAATCAAGACAGAAGTTTTATACCTTTAAGTATGATTGGGTCAATTTTTGTAAAAGCTTAACTAAACTACATTGCTTATAAAATGACTTTATTTTCCACCGCTTTATTTGTCTGTCTTGTAATTTATCTTTATCTTTTACCTAAAACACTCCACCGAAGTTAAGGCATTCCCTTTGTGAGTGGTCTTAATGGACGTGGGGTGTTACGCTGTTGTGCCAACTCTTTGGTTGCAGGTCCAGGTTCAGGTATGATTGGATTATACCTATTATTGTTCTGTTTTGTTGCTTATCACTCATACCAGACTTTTGTCTGACCCAGAGTTTTATGTCTCTTCTTATTACTCTGGTTGCTCCTAAACGAGCAGACTAGAGACCGGTCAGGTGGATATGCACAAGTAGATGTCCGGAGACGAGCAGGAGGCTTACACATACCATTTATACATATATTCTCCCTATGTCGCTGCTTGTCACTAATTTGGGCATTAGTAGTGTACCTTTCTTATTTTGCTTTAGAGACATTTTTTTAAAGTTGTAATAATAATGATGTGGAACATAAGCTATATTTTGGATTTTCCGCTGTTGTGATGGTTTAGTTTTCAGTTTATGCATTGTCGCACCTGTTTTATGTCAAAGTTATGTTATTATTATATTTTATCCCATGTCTGTGAGACATTCTATAGGTTCCTTGCTAGTTCAAATTCCTTTCTTTCCTTTCTTTGGTGACCGTCCCGTGCTGGTTGGACATTGGCACAGCACACTTTCATTGGAATGTCGGCTGGTGCGGGGCGGGCAGTCACATTTGGTATCAGAGCACTAGGTTGCGTAGTTAACCTACGGAAAGACAATAGGGAGAGATAGTATACGTATATTAGAGCGTGTATTTGTAATATTTTGGTTTTCAAAACCTATATATATATACACTATTAGTATATTTAAGGATGAAGTCGCACTGCACTGGCACCACTAAAGAGATGGTTAATCGTTTTCTCCTTATAGATTGAACGATGAGCCGATATACTAGGGGTACTGGTAGAGGAGCTAATAATAGGAATGCTCCTGATATGTAACAACCCGGAATGTGGGGCCAATTTAAAATTTTCATTTTAGGAGATTTTAGGGGTGTTTAGATATTTAAAATAAATTATTTCAAATAATTATGAATGGGATTTTACTTTGTGCAAAGTTAATACAAGTATATTACAAAAAGAATTAGAAATAGGAGGGTAGTTTGAAAAGTCAAACTTGAAATTTGACTAATTACCCAGGGTGCAGAATAAACCGGATTTTGTTGAAACGAAAATATCTAAATATGTTAATGAGAATCTTTCTTACGAATTTAAAAAATCGAAGTTTCATAGCAGACATCAAAAGTTATGGCCAAATGAATTTTCAGAAAGGTCGCTATAAGAAATATATCGCCCTTGAAAATTGGCATTTTGCATACGACCTCGGAATTCAACGAAACCACTTTTGTTGGGTCCGGAATGTAAAATTATTGATAGGTTTCAAATTTCATGATTTTTGAAGCTAGCATGTAAGCGTGGCAAAAGAATCTGTGTTTTGTCAATTTCGGTCAAAATTAATTGACTGAAAAATAGCCATTTTTCAAACAGTCTCAGAATGAGGCGAAATAAATTTTGTTAGGACCGTATTGACATAAGAAAGCCAAAAATAATTTTTCTGGATTTTTCTGAGCTAGTTGGTGGCCCTGGTGGAATTAACAAGTACGTTCAAATTTAAATTAAATGATTTATTTTAAAATTAAAAGAAACATGATTGTAACTTCAGAATTAGACCTTGGCAATAGCGCCATCGCGTTCAGAAGACGTCAAAACATTTAGTTTGACAGTCGTTGAGCTTCGTTTGGAGGTCGTATGAGAAAACACTAATTTCTAGAACTAATTAATTAAATAAAAAAAAACCCTAGAAATACTAGTATAAATACATCCGTATACAGCCCGTCTTCTTCCCTTTCGTCGATACGCCGCCGTAACCCATTATTTGCTCAAATCTTTGAGCTCCGTTTTCTCCCTCATCTCACAACGAAAATCAGCAAATTAATACTCGTATCGAAGCTCTTCCCGAGCTCTATAATCTCCGACAAGTACCACCCCTCCTCGTGCCCCGAATTTCGAGAACGACGCCCCCAAACCCACGCCCTTCGAACCGCCGCTGGCCCCACCAGGCACCTCCGCGCCCTCCGCCGTGCTCGGCGCACATAGGCCCCTCCTCCCCGGTCCTTCTCCAACAAACGGTGCCCAAATCCGTTAACTACTGCTCACGAAAATCGGATTTGAAATTTAGAACAAAACTGAACTATAAAGGTATTATCTTTTTCGGATTATGCGACGCTTCTAAGCGTTGCTGCAGCAGTTGTTAAAAGTCTGTATATTTAAAACGTTGATAACTAATTCGTGTGAACTCCAAATCAAAAAATTTCAGATCCGGGTGAGACGTGACAGCAAATACTTCGACCTAGGATCAATTGGGACATTTTCTGGATTTTATTTCGATTTTAGATCTAGAACTGAAGTCGAGGTGAGTATTCTGATTCTTAATTGATCTATTTTAATTTTAATTCAACGTGGTTGTGGTTCATAAATCATACTATATGGATTCGTGATTCTGATCTATGTTATTGATGTTGATTATTGATTTGTGTGAGATATTACATGTTATCCAATGTTAGTAATTCATCTAGAAAACAATTTACACCATGCTAGTTTGATGTTGAAAGTACACCTTGCTTGCTAGATTCACATTTTCTTGTCAGTTATTTAGATCTGTAAATTTTGGTTGCAAATAAATAAATGTTAAATGACGAATATGGAAAATAAGAAAGAAAAATATGACGACATGAGTATGAATTACATTATGATGTGGTGAAAAGACGAGATCTTGGACAAATAAGAAATTTACATTGTATGAGAAATTGACATTTTGTTTAATGTTAATAATAAGTAAGTTACAATGCATGGAAAATTAACATTTATTTTTAATGTTAATATTCAAAGTATTTACATCGTAGGGAATTAACATTTATTTTTAATGTTAAGAGTATTTACACCGTAGGATGATTTAACATTATTTTTAATGTTAAAATAAAAGAATTTCACCGTAGGATGATTTAACATTATTTTTATTGTTAAAATAAAAGAATTACACCATAGGATTAAATTAACATTATTTTTAAAGTTAATATTAAGAGAATTACGCGGTAAGATTAAAGCGCATTATTTTATAATGTAAATAAAAAGGGATTTAACTGTAAGATTAAAGCACATTATTTTAATGTTAATAAAAAGAAAATTCATAGTATGTTAAGTTAACATTATTTTTAATGTTAATAAAAAGAAAATTCATAGTATGTTAAGTTAACATTATTTTTAATGTTTATAAAAAGAAAATTCATAGTATGTTAAGTTAACATTATTTTTAATGTTAATAAAAAGAAAATTCATAGTATGTTAAGTTAACATTATTTTTAATGTTAATAAAAAGAAAATTCATCGTATGTTAAGTTAACATTATTTTTAATGTTAATTAAAAAGAAATGTACGCCGTAGGAAAAGTTACATCACTTTTAATTTAATTAAAAAGGATTTACACCGTAAGATAAATTTGCATTTTATTTAATGTATATAAAAAGAGAAAATACATCGCATGATAAAAATTACATTTTTCTTTGTAATTAAAAATGTGAATTTACACTACATGACAAAAATTTCATTTTTCTATGTAAACTAAATATGAGTTTGCATTATATGTAAACTTACATTATTTTAAATGTAAATGAAATAGGAATTTCACCGCATGTAATTTTACACTATTTTTAATGTAAATTAAATACTCATTACACCGTAGGAAAAAAATTACATTTTTGTTTATACGATGTATAAGGGGAATTTCACAGCATGTAAATTTACACTATTTTTTAATGTAAATTAAATACTCATTACACCGTAGGAAAAAGATTACATTTTTGTTTATACGATATATAAGGGGAATTTCACCGCATGTAAATTTACACTATTTTTTTAATGTAAATTAAATACTCATTACACCGTAGGAAAAAAAATGATATTTTAATGTATGTAATATATATAAGAATTTATACCGTAGATGAAAATTTACATTTTATTTAATGTAAATGAAATAAGAGGTGACAAGAATGAAAATTTACATTTTATTTAATGTAAATGAAATAAGAGGTGACAAGAATGAAAATTTACCTTTTATTTAATGTAAATAAAATAAGAAGGTGACAAAGAGGAAAGTTACATTTTATTTTATATAAATAAAATCAGAATGCGACATGTGAATAAAGATTACATTTTTATATGTAATTAGAATGAAAATTACATCGCAAAATCAAATTACATTTTAAATGTAATTAAAATTAAGAATGCACTTAAAAAACGAATGAACATTTTATATGTGAATAGGATTATAATGTAATTGAAAGATGAAAAGAAATGAATTAAACAATGTATTATAATTTACATTTTAATGTAAATTATAAAAGTGTAAAGTAAAAATAAAATAAAAAGGGATAATTCATCGTCTAATTATAAATTACATTTTCATGTAAGTAAAGAAGAGAAAAGATAAGAGAATAAGGGAGGTGTATGTAAGAGTGATGAGTCGAACGATATATATTTATATATATATAATTAAAATTAAACGAATCGAGCACGGTAGTTCGCGTTTTGAAATCGAACTTTTAAACGACTATACCGAGAGATCCGACCGTCGGATTTTCCAAAAACTGGAACCGTTAGGACCGTCTTGGAAAAATCTTTCCAACGATATACACTACGTCAAAATCCAACAGTTAGATTTCGAGATATATTAAAATCAAAAGTGATTGAAAACAGCGCTAGAATCGACATTGACCTGAATCGTCGGTAATTAAGGATTTAATTATTTTTAATCAAATAAAAATAGGAAATAATCATTATAAATTAAAAATAACGATAAGAAAGAATTTTCATTATATATGAATATATACATACGAAGGTTATTTGGATAGGCCGAGTTAATCTCATTCCGAATAATCAAACGACGTTAAGGATTGAAGTAGAAGATGACGAATGAAGACCGTCAATCTTCCCCTCAGGAGGACAGCGATTGAGGCTTTGGATTGATTTGCTCCCAATTCAAGGTCATGGTCATTGCCGAACGAACATGTTGATTGAACGGGTTAGGCTTTCGCTCAGACCCAGAGCATAAGCTATTAAATGGATTGTGTGTCTGACATCATACTCTATCAAATATCACGTTATTGATCTTTTGTCGAAGGTATGGATGTTTGGTGGCGGTGAATTTATTCTCTTACTTAACACCCGTTCGTATATTTCGGCAAAGGGTTGGTAGTATGGCATGGAGTGATGATGTGGCACGCTAAGGTGCATATGATCAAGGTTTGTTGAAAAGCAGGCCTTGTGGGACGAACAAAGCATAGCCTGTTTAGGCATAGTTTTGTGTACAACGAGACTTCGCGAGCCTCACACACCGGCGGAGTCTAAAATGGGAGAAGGGAACGCAGGGAGTGCAACACGTTTCTTTCTAGCTAGAGTGGTGTCAGTGACCTACCAGCCCTGACATTTTACTTATGTGGATGATGGAATGAGGTGCCTCGGATGATAGGTCCTATAGGACCGGGAAACGTGTGTTCAGGAATAACTAATCCGCAACTCGTATGGCGGACCGGCCCTGCAGCTTTCCAAGGGTTCACTGCAGGGAATCCTGAGACATTAGCTAGAGTGTCTCGAATCGGTAGGAGCTCCTCCCTAGCCTTAACTCAGATGGAAATCCAAATTCCAAATACGACCCTACGGATTTGATTGTATTACTAGTACGGAGGCATAGTATATGGTACCTATGCTTCCTAGGATTGATACATTTATTTTGAAATGTTTTGTTATATATGCTAATAATAATATTAAACCCGTATTTGCCGTATTTAGCATGTTTAATCACCATAAGGGAAAACTCTATCCTCTGGTGTGCGTTGCATTGTGTTATGGGACTTGAGTCTTATGGTGATTCCATTTTTCTAAAAAGCATTGCGTTGTTGCACGATTTATTTATCTACTTGTTCTGACACTTTTAAAATTATGCACGACAATCCATTGAATAAACCCGTTCCGCATTAGCGGCGTGTTATCTGGATTTGCCATATTATTATTAGTAAATTAGTTAAGAATTCTCACACCAGTCCCACGACTGACCTGTAGTTTGTTTCACCTTTTTGCAAACTCGGGTGCCCTCTTCTCTACACAGGCAGCCAAGTAAACAGGTTATCTTTCGCTGGGAGCCTTTCCTTGGAGCTGCTTATTATTTCTCTTGGATTTGCTTGTGGGGAGGTGATGACTAGGAGTTTGAAGACTTATCATTCGCTGCTCTTACATTTTTCTTTTCCTTCTATTTCAGACATGAAACTTGTTTTATTCCACGTTGTTTAAGTTGGAGTTGGAACTTATTTCTTTTCTGCGAATTTGATGTAATAATGTAGAAGTCTGTGACTGTGGATTTTCTGTGATGGACGACATTATATTTCCGCTGCCATGATGTTGTTACTCTATGAATTTTCCATGCTATTTTGTATCTGTGATATGTATTATTGTATTTATGTTGTATTCCAAATGATTTCTCTTACTTTCATTCCGTGGAAGTTTGGGGATATCACAGTTGGTATCAGAGCTTAGGTTAAACTTACCTTTGGAATATAGCATATTTATGGTAATTCGTTTACATAGAATCACAATATTCTGTGGCGAACATTTCATGTGAATACATAATAGACAGTCATTCTATCATTATCTTTTATCCGTCCTTTTATCTTGATCAACTCTTCAAATCACCATTATAGTTGTTCTGACTCTTTCCTTGATCATACAGAACTAACTAAAAATGAGTACCGCTGCCGCTAGAGCCGCTAGAGCTAGAGCAAGGAGGCAGAATGCTGCTGGAACCGAAGAGGCTACTGTCCAACAAGCACCACCACCCCAACCCTTTGATTTAGATAAGACGTCTAAGAAGTACAAAAACTTGGGAGGGGTGCCATTCAAGGGTACGGAGACTGTGACAAAAGCTCAAGCTTGGCTGAGGAACTGTGAAAAGATTTTTGGAGGATTAGAGCTGGAGGATCATAGGAAAAGACTAGTGGCTTCATGGATGTTACAGGAAGAAGCTCAAAACTGGTGGGACACTGTCACGGTTGGAGGAATTGCAGGCAATATGACTTGGACGAGGTTTAAGGAGCTTTTCAACGACAAATATATTCCAAGGCAAGAGGTAGAGAAGCTACATGATGAGTTCGCCAATCTGAAGCAAGGCGACAAGACCATTTCTGAATATGTACGAAGATTTGAAGACCTTTCCCGCTATGCGCCTGAGTTGGTTCAAGATGACTTTCAGAAGAATAAGAGATTCATAAATGGGCTTGCGAGGAAGTATATTGATAGAGCCACTGCTCACATCGACCTCTCTTTCAATAAGTTGGTGGAGTTCGCTTGTCATTATGAGGAAAACGATAGAAATAATTCTCAACAGGACAGGGAAAGGAGCTTAGCTAACAACAAAAGGAAGCAAACAGAGAAGAAGACTGAGGGAAACAACTCTGGAGCAGCTAAGGGCCACGATAAGTCAAAGGTGCAATGCTACAACTGCCAAAAATTTGGGCACTACAGCAAGGACTGCAGGAATCCTAAGAAGGCCCGAAACGACGACACCAAGGAATGCTACAATTGCCACAAGAAGGGTCACATTAAGCAAAACTGTCCGCTATTGAAAGGAGCGCATATAGCACATGTGTATGAAGGGGAAAGTGCACCATCTTCTTCCTCTCCTACTTCTTCCAAAGGGGCAGGTAAGCCTGATGTTTTAGATGGTACCATTTCTGTTAAAAATATCCCTGTTACTGCCTTATTTGATACGGGTGCATCGAGAAGCTTTATTTCTAGCAATGCGGTCCAGAAATTGAAACTTAAGCAAAGAAGTCTTAAAGAACCACTAAAGGTTCACAACCCTGTAGGAGGTTCTACCACTCTAGATTTATTTTGTAAAGTGCCTGTATCTTACTCCTATTTCAAATTTCCGTTTAACTTGATCATTATGAATTTCTCCGAGTTTGATATCATCCTCGGTCTCGATTGGCTGACCAAATATGACGCTGAAGTGTTATGTTCAGAAAGAGTGGTTAAGGTGAACACAGGTTTCGGAAACACTGTTGTTATACCTTGCCATGGGCCAAAATCTGACAGAAAGGCATTCTGGTCTTCCCTAGAGATCACTCCCATTTCCTTAGAAAATATTCCCGTGGTCAAAGACTACGCAGATATATTTGAAGAAGTGGACAGCCTACCCCCGCGAAGGGAAATCGATTTCAGGATTGATCTTGTTCCTAATGCAAGACCTGTAGTTCATGCTATCAGAAGGATGACTCCTAAAGAAAAGGAAGAATTGCAAACCCAAACCAAGAAGCTTCTGTGGAAGGGACTCATCCGACCTAGCTTTTCAAATTGGGGTGCAGCTGTGGTGTTTGTCCCCAAATCGGATGGTACTCTAAGACTTTGTGTCGATTACCGCGATCTTAATAAACAAACATTGAAGAACAAATATCCCTTGCCCCGCATAGATGATTTGATGGACCAATTGAATGGAGCCAAGGTGTTTTCAAAGATGGACCTAGCCACAGGTTTCCACCAACTCCGCATAGCAGAAGAATGCATACCTTTGACCGCCTTCAGGGGTCCCGATATGTTCTACGAATGGTTAGTGATGTCGTTCGGTCTATGCAATGCTCTAGCCTACTTTGTTGACTTGATGAATAGGGTATTCAGGGAGGTCCTAAATAAATTCGTCCTAGTCTTCATTGATGACATTCTAATCTATTCTAAAACTAAGGAGGAGCATGAAGGGCATTTAAAGGAAGTGTTGGAAATTCTGCGAAGAAATGTTCTAAAAGCAAAGTTTTCCAAATGCACATTTTGGCAAGAGGAAGTAAAATTCTTGGGCCATGTTGTGTCAAAAGAAGGAATTGCAATTGATCCAAGTAAAGTTGCCGCCATTCGAGATTGGAAGCGACCCAGTACGCCCACTGAAGTAAGAAGCTTCCTAGGTTTGGCCGGGTATTATAGAAAATTTGTCGAAGGTTTCGCCAAGCTGTCTAGTCCATTAACAAAACTTACCAAGAAGCATGCCAAGTTCAATTGGACATCAGATTGTGAGGAGGCATTCCAAAAGCTAAAGGTGAGTTTGACAACTGCTCCCGTACTCACCATCATCGATGGCAACCAAGATTTAAAGGTCTATATGGATGCTTCTCAAAGTGGTGGTCTTGGCGCGGTACTGATGCAAAGGGGCAGAGTTGTTGCATATGCAAGCCGTCAATTAAAGCCACATGAGAAAAATTATCGTGTCCATGACTTAAAGTTGCTGGCCGTAGTCTTTGCTTTAAAAATTTGGAGACATTATCTTTTGGGCAAAAAATTTGAATTATACACCGACCATCAATCTTTGAAATATCTCTTCGATCAAAAGGATCTGAATTTAAGACAGCAAAGGTGGCTAGAATTCCTTGCGGCATATGATCTCGACATCTTATATACGCCGGGGAAAGCCAATGTGGTGGCAAACGCACTCAGTAGAAAGAATGCCATTGTCGCAAGCCTTATCATTACCCCCTCTTTGATCGATAAAATTTCCGCTCTTCAAAAGGATGATAAATTTATTCAAAGAATTATGAAAAGAATCCAAGATGGGGAGAACACGAGCTTCCAAATTGATGGCAAGGGAATTATTAGATTGCAAGGTCGGATTTGTGTTCCAAATATCCCATAGCTCATAAGGGAAGTTTTAGATGAAGGACACAAATCAAAGCTTTGCATCCACCCAGGTGTGAGCAAGATGTATAAAGATTTAAAGCGTACTTTTTGGTAGAGATATATGAAGAGGGTTATATCCATATATGTGAGCAGATGCCCTACATGCCAACAAGTGAAGAGCGATCAACAAAAGCCTGCGGGGTTGTTGCAGCCATTAGAAGTTCCAGATTGGAAGTGGGACCAAGTCTCCATGGATTTCATAGATGGTCTGCCTTGTACTAGGAAAGGAAATGACAGCGTATGGGTGATCGTGGATCGCTTCACCAAGTCCGCTCATTTCATATCTGTCAAATCCACTAGAACTGCTCAAGGTCTGGCGCAAATCTATTTCAAAGAAATCGTCAGGCTACATGGGTAATAAAATTAAATCTTTCCTTCTCTTCATAATTTGAATGGAAATTTTCTTTTGCAAAATAAATATTAATCTTTTCTTTTTCACAGAGTCCCTAGTAGCATTGTTAGCGACCGTGATCCTATCTTTGCTAGTAAATTTTAGGAAGCATTCCAAAACGAGTTGGGAACGAAGTTGAATCTTAGCACCGCGTATCACCCTCAGACTGACGGCCAATCAGAACGGGTGAATTGCATTCTTGAAGATCTATTGCGATCTTGCATACTCGATTTTGGAGGGTCTTGGGAGGATCACTTGCGTTTAGTTGAATTCTCGTACAACAATAGCTATCAAGCAAGTTTGAAAATGCCTCCATTTGAAGCCTTATATGGTAGGCCGTGTAGATCGCCAGCATGTTGGGTTGAAAAGGGAAATCGGCTTGTGTTGGGTCCTGACATGATCCGAGAAGCTTCGGACAAAGTTGACTTTATTAAGAAGCGACTATTGGCGGCCCAAAGTAGACAGAAAAGTTACGCAGATGTAAGAAGGCGAGAGCTAGCTTTTGATGTGGGTGACTATGTCTATCTGAAAGTTGCTCCAATGCGAGGTGTTATCCGTTTTGGAAAAACAGGGAAACTAGCACCCAAATTCATCGGCCCTTTCCCTATTCTTGAAAAGATTGGCAGCCTAGCTTACAGAATTCAGATGCCCGACTGGTTGCCTGGAGTGCACGATGTATTCCATGTATCTCAACTTTGAAGACATGTCCATGATCCGAATCTAGTTGTGGAGGAAGCTGCACGGCAAGATTTGGAAATTACTCCAAGCCTAGCAGTGAGAAGAGAGCCACTGAAAATTATTGGCAAAGAAACTAGAGTGCTGAGGAATAAAAGAATCAACCTAGTCAAGGTGCAGTGGAGTGGTGATCCTAGAGATTGCACTTGGGAAACTGAAGAGAGTATCAAACAGGCCTATCCCAACTGCAGAGTGGATATCTCCAGTTAGGTTTTGTTTTGAGGTACGCTTAATCTTCTCAGTATTCTCGGTGTTGTTTCCTACTCTTCTATTTTCCTTTTTTCCTTTTCGAGGACGAAAAGTTATTAAGGAGGGGAGATTGCAACAACCCGGAATGTGGGGCCAATTTAAAATTTTCATTTAAGGAGATTTTAGGGGTGTTTAGATATTTAAAATAAATTATTTCAAATAATTATGAATGGGATTTAACTTTGAGCAAAGTTAATACAAGTATATTACAAAAAGAATTAGAAATAGGAGGGTAGTTTGAAAAGTCAAACTTGAACTTTGACTAATTACCCAGGGTGTAGAATAAACCGGATTTTGTTGAAACGAAAATATCTAAATCTGTTAATGAGTATCTTTCTAACGAATCCGAAAAATCGAAGTTTCATAGCAGAAATCAAAAGTTATGGCCAAATGAATATTCAGAAAGGTCGCTATAAGAAATATATCGCCCTTGAAAATTGGCATTTTGCATACGACCTCGGAATTCAACGAAACCACTTTTGTTGGGTCCGGAATGTAAAATTATTGCTAGGCTTCAAATTTCATGATTTTTGAAGCTAGCATGTAAGCGTGGCAAAAGAATCTGTGTTTTGTCAATTTCAGTCAAAATTAATTGACTGAAAAATAGCCATTTTTCAAACAGTCTCAGAATGAGGCGAAATAAATTTTGTTAGGACCATATTGACATAAGAAAGCCAAAAATAATTTTTCTAGATTTTTCTGAGCTAGTAGGTGGCCCTGGTGGAATTAACAAGTACGTTCAAATTTAAATTAAATGATTTATTTTAAAATTAAAAGAAACATGATTGTAACTTCAGAATTAGACCTTGGCAATAGCGCCATCGCGTTCAGAAGACGTCAAAACATTTAGTTTGACAGTCGTTGAGCTTCGTTTGGAGGTCGTATGAGAAAACACTAATTTCTAGAACTAATTAATTAAATAAAAAAAACCCTAGAAATACTAGTATAAATACATCCGTATACAGCCCGTCTTCTTCCCTTTCGTCGATACGCCGCCGTAACCCATTATTTGGTCAAATCTTTGAGCTCCGTTTTCTCCCTCATCTCACAACGAAAATCAGCAAATTAATACTCGTATCGAAGCTCTTCCCGAGCTCTATAATCTCCGACAAGTACCACCCCTCCTCGTGCCCCGAATTTCGAGAACGACGCCCCCAAACCCACGCCGTTCGAACCGCCGCTGGCCCCACCAGGCACCTCCGCGCCCTCCGCCGTGCTCGGCGCACATAGGCCCCTCCTCCCCGGTCCTTCTCCAACAAACGGTGCCCAAATCCGTTAACTACTGCTCACGAAAATCGGATTTGAAATTTAGAACAAAACTGAACTATAAAGGTATTATCTTTTTCGGATTATGCGACGCTTCTAAGCGTTGCTGCAGCAGTTGTTAAAAGTCTGTATATTTAAAACGTTGATAACTAATTCGTGTGAACTCCAAATCAAAAAATTTCAGATCCGGGTGAGACGTGACAGCAAATACTTCGACCTAGGATCAATTGGGACATTTTCTGGATTTTATTTCGATTTTAGATCTAGAACTGAAGTCGAGGTGAGTATTCTGATTCTTAATTGATCTATTTTAATTTTAATTCAACGTGGTTGTGGTTCATAAATCATACTATATGGATTCGTGATTCTGATCTATGTTATTGATGTTGATTATTGATTTGTGTGAGATATTACATGTTATCCCATGTTAGTAATTCATCTAGAAAACAATTTACACCATGTTAGTTTGATGTTGAAAGTACACCTTGCTTGCTAGATTCACATTTTCTTGTCAGTTATTTAGATCTGTAAATTTTGGTTGCAAATAAATAAATGGTAAATGACGAATATGGAAAATAAGAAAGAAAAATATGACGACATGAGTATGAATTACATTATGATGTGGTGAAAAGACGAGATCTTGGACAAATAAGAAATTTACATTGTATGAGAAATTGACATTTTGTTTAATGTTAATAATAAGTAAGTTACAATGCATGGAAAATTAACATTTATTTTTAATGTTAATATTCAAAGTATTTACATCGTAGGGAATTAACATTTATTTTTAATGTTAAGAGTATTTACACCGTAGGATGATTTAACATTATTTTTAATGTTAAAATAAAAGAATTTCACCGTAGGATGATTTAACATTATTTTTATTGTTAAAATAAAAGAATTACACCATAGGATTAAATTAACATTATTTTTAATGTTAATATTAAGAGAATTACGCGGTAAGATTAAAGCACATTATTTTATAATGTAAATAAAAAGGGATTTAACTGTAAGATTAAAGCACATTATTTTAATGTTAATAAAAAGAAAATTCATAGTATGTTAAGTTAACATTATTTTTAATGTTAATAAAAAGAAAATTCATAGTATGTTAAGTTAACATTATTTTTAATGTTTATAAAAAGAAAATTCTTAGTATGTTAAGTTAACATTATTTTTAATGTTAATAAAAAGAAAATTCATAGTATGTTAAGTTAACATTATTTTTAATGTTAATAAAAAGAAAATTCATAGTATGCTAAGTTAACATTATTTTTAATGTTAATAAAAAGAAAATTCATCGTATGTTAAGTTAACATTATTTTTAATGTTAATTAAAAGGAAATGTACGCCGTAGGAAAAGTTACATCACTTTTAATGTAATTAAAAAGGATTTACACCGTAAGATAAATTTGCATTTTATTTAATGTATATAAAAAGAGAAAATACATCGCATGATAAAAATTACATTTTTCTTTGTAATTAAAAATGTGAATTTACACTGCATGACAAAAATTTCATTTTTCTATGTAAACAAAATATGAGTTTGCATTATATGTAAACTTACATTATTTTAAATGTAAATGAAATAGGAATTTCACCGCATGTAATTTTACACTATTTTTAATGTAAATTAAATACTCATTACACCGTAGGAAAAAGATTACATTTTTGTTTATACGATATATAAGGGGAATTTCACCGCATGTAAATTTACACTATTTTTTAATGTAAATTAAATACTCATTACACCGTAGGAAAAAGATTACATTTTTGTTTATACGATATATAAGGGGAATTTCACCGCATGTAAATTTACACTATTTTTTTAATGTAAATTAAATACTCATTACACCATAGGAAAAAAAATGATATTTTAATGTATGTAATATATATAAGAATTTATACCGTAGATGAAAATTTACATTTTATTTAATGTAAATGAAATAAGAGTTGACAAGAATGAAAATTTACATTTTATTTAATGTAAATGAAATAAGAGGTGACAAGAATGAAAATTTACATTTTATTTAATGAAATAAGAAGGTGACAAAGAGGAAAGTTACATTTTATTTTATATAAATAAAATCAGAATGCGACATGTGAATAAAGATTACATTTTTATATGTAATTAGAATGAAAATTACATCGCAAAATCAAATTACATTTTAAATGTAATTAAAATTAAGAAGGCACTTGAAAAACGAATGAACATTTTATATGTGAATAGGATTATAATGTAATTGAAAGATGAGAAGAAATGAATTAAACAATGTATTATAATTTACATTTTAATGTAAATTATAAAAGTATAAAGTAAAAATAAAATAAAAAGGGATAATTCATCGTCTAATTATAAATTACATTTTCATGTAAGTAAAGAAGAGAAAAGATAAGAGAATAAGGGAGGTGTACGTAAGAGTGATGAGTCGAACGATATATATTTATATATATAATTAAAATTAAACGAATCGAGCACGGTAGTTCGCGTTTTGAAATCGAACTTTTAAACGACTATACCGAGAGATCCAACCGTCGGATTTTCCCAAAACTGGAACCGTTAGGACCATCTTGGAAAAATATTTCCAATGATATACACTACGTCAAAATCCAACTGTTAGATTTCGAGATATATGAAAATCAAAAGTGATTGAAAACAGTGCTAGAATCGACATTGACCTGAATCGTCGGTAGTTAAGGATTTAATTGTTTTTAATCAAATAAAAATAGGAAATAATCATTATAAATTAAAAATAACGATAAGAAAGAATTTTCATTATATATGAATATATATATATACGAAGGTTATTTGGAAAGGCCGAGTTAATTCCGAATAATCAAACGACGTTAAGGATTGAAGTAGAAGATGACGAATGAAGACCGACAATCTTCCCCTTAGGAGGACAGCGATTGAGGCTTTGAATTGATTTGCTCCCAATTCAAGGTCATGGTCATTGCCGAACGAACATGTTGATTGAATGGGTTTGGCTTTCGCTCAGACCCAGAGCATAAGCTATTAAATGGATTGTGTGTCTGACATCATACTCTATCAAATATCACGTTATTGATCTTTTGTCGAAGGTATGGATGTTTGGTGGCGGGGAATTTATTCTCTTGCTTAACACCCGTTCATATATTTCGGCAAAGGGTTGGTAGTATGGTATGGAGTGATGATGTGGCACGCTAAGGTGCATATGATCAAGGTTTGTTGAAAAGCAGGCCTTGTGGGACGAACAAAGCATAGCCTGTTTAGGCATAGCTTTGTGTACAACGAGACTTCGCGAGCCTCACACACCGGCGGAGTCTAAAACGGGAGAAGGGAACGCAGGGAGAGTAGCACGTTTCTTTCTAGCTAGAGTGGTGTCAGTGACCTACCAGCCCTGACATTTTACTTATGTGGATGATGGAATGAGGCGCCTCGGATGATAGGTCCTATAGGACCGGGAAACGTGTGTTCAGGAATAATTAATCCGCAACTCGTATGGCGGACCGGCCCTGCAGCTTTCCAAGGATTCACTGCGGGGAATCCTGAGACATTAGCTAGAGTGTCTCGAATCGGTAGGAGCTCCTCCCTAGCCTTGACTCAGATGGAAATCCAAATTCCAAATACAACCCTACGAATTTGATTGTATTACTAGTACTGAGGCATAGTATATGGTACCTATGCTTCCTTGGATTGATACATTTATTTTGAAATGTTTTGTTATATATGCTAATAATAATATTAAACCCGTATTTGCCGTATTTATCATGTTTAATCACCATAAGGGAAAACTCTATCCTCTGGTGTGCGTTGCATTGTGTGATGGGACTTGAGTCTTATGGTGATTCCATTTTTCTAAAAAGCATTGCGTTGTTGCACGATTTATTTATCTACTTGTTCTGACACTTTTAAAATTATGCACGACAATCCATTGAATAAACCCATTCCGCATTAGCGGCGTGGTCTTTGGATTTGCCATATTATTATTAGTAAATTAGTTAAGAATTCTTACACCAGTCCCACGACTGACCTGTAGTTTGTTTCACCTTTTTTGCAAACTCGAGTGCCCTCTTCTCTACACGGGCAGCCATGTAAACATGTTATCTTTCGCTGGGAGCCTTTCCTTGGAGCTGCTTATTATTTCTCTTGGATTTGCTTGTGGGGAGGTGATGACTAGGAGTTTGAAGACTTATCATTCACTGCTCTTACATTTTTCTCTTTCCTTCTATTTCAGACATGAAACTTGTTTTATTCCACGTTGTTTAAGTTGGAGTTGGAACTTATTTCTTTTCTGCGAATTTGATGTAATAATGTAGAAGTCTGTGACTGTGGATTTTCTGTGATGGACGACATTATATTTCCGCTGCTATGATGTTGTTACTCTATGAATTTTCCATGCTATTTTGTATCTGTGATATGTATTATTGTATTTATGTTGTATTCCAAATGATTTCTCCTACTTTCATTCCGTGGAAGTTTGGGGATATCACATGATATGAGGACGATGTTTACTACCTTCATGCGAGAGATGCTTAGGGATGCTCGAGGAGCAGTTCCTAATGTTGCTAACGGTGGCGGTGCGGTAGTGCAGGCGCCTAGGGCCGATTTCGCCAAGCTTAACAAGGATTATACTAGTCTTGGCGGGAAGCCGTTCCATGGAATGGAGTCGGCTACGAATGTTCAAGATTGGGTGGATAGTTGTGAGTGCATCTTCGAGGACTTGGGAATCGATGATGCCATGAAGAGAAAGTTAGCATCGCGTCAGCTTCAAGGACGAGCTATGAATTGGTGGAATGCTATTAAAGCAGCTACTCCTGAAGATCAAGTTACTTGGAATCAGTTTATGACTCGTTTCAGCGAAAAGTTCATTCCAGCTGCTCACAAATCTGAATTATTTAGGAAATTTTTGGAGCTTAAGAAGAATGGTAGGGCAGTCTCGGAATATATTGCTGAGTTCGATACTTTATCGAAGTATGGATTATCTCTTATCGACACTGCCGAGAAGAAGAAAGAGAAGTTCATAACCGACTTAGATGAGTACTTAGGTGAAAGGCTGATAAACCACATCGATGAGACGTTCGAGTCTATAGTGGCGAAAGCATTGAGATCGGGGAGTCTTTACCCTAAGTCAAAGGCTGATGTTGCTATTTCATCTGTAGAGAAACCAAAGCCGCAAGCAAGTGGTGGAGGTAAGAAAGAGTCTCAGAATAAGAGAAAACAAGATCAGACCAAGGGTGGTCAGAAAAAGAAGGACAACAAAGATAAAGAGTGCTTTAGTTGTGGCAAGAAGGGCCACTATGCTAGAGATTGTCAGGAAAATCATGGGAAAAGGAAGTGCTTTAATTGCGGCCAAGTGGGACATAACAAGGATAATTGCCCGTAACTCATAAAGAGAAGAAGATTGTGAAAGCATATGCTATCAACGTTGTTCCTTCTTCGTCGAATGCCCCAACTGCGGCGGAGAATGGAAAGGGCGTCATTATTCGAGGTATGCTTTCTATTTATGATTTTTCTGTTCTAGTTTTGTTGATAGCGAGTCATCCCATTCCTTCATATCTAGTGACCTGGTAGATAAGTTGGGATTGGAACCTGAGATAGTCGGTAGACCTTTAGTTGTAACGAACCCGATAGGTGGTTCGACTAGTCTTTGCATGATTTGTTGTAATGTGGTCTTATCGAGTTATGGATGTATGTTTGCTTGTGATTGCTTAGTTGTTTTGCTAGTATCATCTCACGTAGATTATCTGAATTCGGAGAAGATGTTCCTTGAGTGCTTGTTTGATATTGGTTTAGACCTTTGGGGCTTGTGCTTAGGGAATGTCGAGTTCGACTAGGATGGTTTGCGTGAGATATAAGTAGTTGTTGTGATTTCTATTGAATGATATCTCGGTTTACTCGAGGAGTGATTGCAGTCGTGACGTGATAAGACTATTCAATGGTATGGGCTGATGCGAGTTAGACTCGATAGGGTTATGAGATTGTTGTATATAACAGTGTTGTATACACAATTATATGATTTTTGTTTGATGATAACAACTAAATAAATATTATTTTAAATGTGTTTGTTGTTTTATTGTTCTATTTGTACATCACAGACAGGAGTATAATATTTATATTTATATTTAAATAGAATACAACTATACAGACATTCATATATTCATACAGTATTTTATTTAAAATAAATATTATACTTCAAACATTCAAACAGTACAACTATTTATAACTCCGCTATTTACAATTCAAATATTTTTGAATATTTTTGACATGACTCATTTAACACATCATAGAAATTGTACTATTAAATGATTCAAACAAATTGAAACATACTGAATTAAACAACATAAATATTTTTTATTTCAATCAATATCGATCATTACAAATAATAGTACAATTCTATTCAGTCGTGTCTACAACCACTCTCATAAACACATATTTCTTGTTACATACATATTGACTCATATTCACTGACTCATATACACTCTGCTTATCTATCTTCTGTCAGTCCAGTCTTCACAGCTTCCAGCTATCAGTCCAGTCATCTTCATACCTGTCACAGAAGAACACATACAGTAGACTGCAACAAAAATAAAATTCAATACAAACAAATAAAAATTTATTTGAATTTTATTTGCCTCATAATTTTGGTGTGTTTCTCATCATTTTTCTAGACGTGGTCTAATATGCAGGGACAGAAAAACTCATCTGGATTGTTGCATATACACACGTGTATATATATATACACTTGTGCACTGCCTCGCCAATCCAGTGTGCAACTGAGGAGTAGCCACGTGGACCTTCTCGACTCAGTGCACACATGAAAACAACTCAATATAAAGTCAACAATAATCAATGTGGTCGGGCCAAAAGTAAAAGTCAAAAACAAATATTCAAACAATCCAATCAAGTCGAGCACAAGCATGATCAAGCGCATAAGCATATACAATTTTACAGGAAAATACTTCAGAAAATAAATATAAAGGATGACAATAGGGATTTCCAAATTTCAAGTAAAGGCTGCCAAAACAGTTGAGCAGAAGTGGCTGGTGAGAAAATTCAAGTGGAAGTGGATGTGTGTGTGCAGCATCAAATATTGTTCAAACAGAATGACCAAGCCAAGGTTCATGTTACAAGTTGAAGTTAGTACAGAAATAAAACTCAAGTAACAGTTCATCAAGAATGTACAAATGGTTCAACAAGTCAGTGTCAATTCAAGTCAACACAAGTAATCAATTTCAGAAATGCAAGTATGTACTGGCAGCAGCAAAATTGTGCTGCATGAGCATGTGTACATGAATGAGTGGTACCAATTACAAAGTAGCAATGAAAATTGGAAAAAGCAGCATGAATACAAACTGTAATGCAAGTGTCAAAGTAGTGCTATAAAATAGTTCAAGTTTTGTACAACGGATCAACACATTGAGTTCGAGTCCAAGTGATACATGATCATAGCATATACCAATCAAATTAGTATGGTGCCAGCAAGTGATGATGGTGCGGCGAAGTGTACAAGCAAGGTTCATCTAATAAACATATACAGGTCAAGGTGCAACATGAACAAAGAGGATCAAAAACACCAAGAATAATCATGCAGCAACATATACAGCAAATCTACAACATGGAGACAAATATGTTTTAACAGGTCAAGTACATGTATGCAAAGTGGTGCAAAGTGGTGCAACCAAGGTGCAATTCAGCTGCAAAGTGGTTGAGCTAGATACATCAACAGATTACATATGAGGGTAGAAGTGCAAATACATTGGATGGCAGTAGTTTTAAAAATGGGAAAACTACAAGATCAAGTGTAGTAGCATGTACACTTAGAAGCGCAAATACATTGGATCAACACATCTTAAAAGGGGTCAAAAGAGGAACAAGGTTTGAGTGCACAAACACAAGGCCACAAAACAAATAGCACAAGCACAAGTCTGCTCGGGAAAAGGCGTGTTCAAGTGTAAAGCACCTGGTCATATCAAAGTTTTTGGATACATAAGAAACATGGTTGAGAAGCAATACAAAGTGCACAAGTGACAAGTGAAAAGGCATTTTTATTTTAACTAAGTGGTGTGATCAAATGAAACATCTGTTCTTAACAGTTCAAAAAATGACGAGTAGTATCAATCCCTATCAAAGTGGAGTGTAAATTCAAGACTTCAAGTGTAATACCAGTTCCAGAAATCACCAAGGAAAAATACCACGTTTTTCTTAATCAACATTTTTAAGGGAGGAAGTCATACAAATTCAAAGTCAAGATACACACGCAAGTATTTTTTTCAAGACTGATTAAAAATTACAAAAATAATCTTGCAATATCAAGAACAAATTCAAAGCAGTAAAAACCACACGCAAGATTCCAGAAGATTGAAGAATTAAAACTCCACATCAACAAAGCCGAGTAAAATCAAGCCCCAAATATTTTCGTATATATCATTACCAAATCAAATACGAAATCAGAGCAAGTTTTTAGGATTTTTAATCCTATAAATACACCCACATCATCATCGGCCTAAAATCATCCAAGTTCAAGCACAAATAGAAGAAAATTCAAATCGAAAATTCATACCAATATTTACTTGGATCTATATCAAGTGGAGTTGCGAATCGAAAATCATCAGAGCACGAGATCGACATCGGAAAACATCAGAGCACAAGTACGGTCAATCATCGGATTCCAGAAGGAAACCCTAGATTGGAAATCAGCCGCCACCATTTTTAATTCTTAGAGGAAAAGAGAAGGGTTGAACCGAATTACAAAGGGGTGCATCACTTTGAAGTGGACGGCCAAGCTTTAACTAGAGAAAAGGGATTTGTTTAATTCCTTTTTGAACTAGGGTTTTGTTTTTGGTTTTTGTTTTTTAAATTTTTGTTTGTTTTGAATTTTTTTTAAACTATCAATCAGTTTCTTGATCTGTAAAATCTAAGGGAGACGAATTATGGGAATTGTAATTTGAGGAAATCTGGTTTCAGGGATAGAAACCAGTGCAAGGTTTTGAGCGTAGGGTTAAGAATAGTTGGGAGCAAGTGTCGCGAGTTTACAGGGGATTGTAAGCATAGAGATTGTTTTAACTCCTAGTAGAAACCTTGTGGAATGCAGCAGTAGGCAGGGTTTTGCCGAAGCTGGGTATATCTGTGTGTTATTTATTTTCCGCATTTATTCTGATTATTATCTGTGCTGTTATTATTTATTTACTCTGTGAAAATCTGTGATAAACCCTATTCACTTCCCTCCCCCCCTCTAGTGTTAATTTAGATCCTACAGAGATGACTCGATTGGGACTCGAGAAAGATGCAAAGTAATGGATTGTTTAGGACCCTATGTTGATGTTCTTTTTGAAGGAATAAGATGTGTTCGTTGATCATGGAAGATGCAACGAAGGATTATGACGACTCAAGGTATACTTGAACTCGTAAAATAAAATAGGTGTTCGTTGATCATGGAAGATGCAACGAAGGATTAGGACCAATCAAGTTGGACTTGAACTCGTAAAATAAAATAGGTGTTCGTTGATCTTGGAGATGCAACGAATAGGGAGATGACTCACGCTGGATTAGAGTTTGTCGGTAATGGATACTCAAGACTGGGTCTGAGTTTATGGGTAATAGGTTGACTCGAGTTGGACTCGAGAAGGCTGCTAGGAAATCGATTGGCTCGAGTTGGACTCGAGAGGGCAGCAAGATAATGGATGGATTTGGGTGGGACTCGAGTGTTTTAGGCGGACTAGAAGCAGGGGTATCTGGGGACGCCCGTTACCTTGGATCCGTTGGACATGATCTAGTTATCCTTGGAGGATAAACGTACTTTGGACGTATGGTAGTCCGTATGGACGCGAGTCTTCCATTAGCCTTGGGATTGGTTGGACTAGTCAAGTAGGCATCGACATATGTATGGAGGCAGGGCTTCTGTTAGCCTTGGGATTGGTTGGACCAGTCAAGTAGGTATCGACGTGTGTATAGCTTTAGCAGGTGATAGATAGGACATGTTTGATGGATGCTATGGTTGCTATGTTTGTTCATGTTTTATCCCCTTGAGTAGACTATCACCAATTGGATTCTGGTAATAGAGAATGAAGAGATGACGATATACTCAGATGCATGTGGTACTAGACTAGGTTTTGTACTGATGCATTGAGTAGGAGACATGCCAGTTTAGGTGCTATGTTTCTTGAATGAAAGTAACTGGAGTATATCGTGGGATATGATTTTAGACCTAAGTATGGATTGGATCCAGAAATGTTAACAAGTTTGACGACCAAACCGACTTTGATTGAGAGGATTGATTCCGGTCAGAGGGACGATCCTAATCCATTGGAAATCATCTCCAAGGTAGAGATAGGAATCGATAGTGAGAAGATGAACAAGTATGGACTTGATTGAGGAAGATGGCTTTAAAAGAATGATAGATTAGTTGTACCCAATGTCAATGGATTGAGAGATGAAGTTCTTAGAGAACGTCATCACTCAAAACTGACTATGCACCCCTGGTGGTAACAAAATGTATCGAGACATGAAGCAGACCTACTACTGGAAAAGGATGAAAAGAGATGTTGGGATGTTTATCTATAAGAGTATGAACTGCTAGTTAGTTAAAGCTGAACAAAGGAAGCCTAGTGATTTGTTACAACCGTTGAAAATTCCCGAATGGAATTGGGAATAAGTTTCGATGGATTTCATAGATGGTTTACCGAGGATTAGATCGGGCCATGATAGTATTTGGGTGATTGTGGATCGATTAACCAAGAGTGTAAGGTTTATACCTGTCAAATCGAATAGAACGGCAGCTAAGTTAGTAAAACTGTATATGAAGTGGGTAGTGAGATTTCATGGAGTACCCAAAGGCATTGTGAGTGACCAAGATCCATTATTTACTAGTGGGTTTTGGAAGAGTTCACAAGAGGCTTTAGGATCAAAAATTACATCTCAGTACTGCGTATCATCCTTGAACTGATGGTCAAACAGAGAGGGTGAATCGATTATTAGAAGTTCGCTTGAGAGCTTGTATATTGGATTTTGGTGGATCATGGGATGACCATTTGCACCTAGTTGAGTTTGCATATAATAATAGTTGTCAGTCTAGTATTGAATTAGCTCCATTTGAAGCTTTGTACGGAAGACCGTGCAACTCACCATCATGTCGGTTAGAAAACAGTGCGAAATTTGTGCTTAGACTAGAAGTAATATGAAAAATTTCAGATAAGAACAAGGTTGTCCAACAGCGAATGAAGGCTGCCCAAGACAGGCAGAAGGGTTAGGCTGATAGAAGACAAAGAGATTTGGAATTCTTCGTTAACGACTTGGTATTCGTCAAGTTTTCTCCGTTAAAGAGCGTGATACGATTTGGTAGGAGAGGCAAGTTAACACCAAGATTTGTTGGTCCATTCCCAATCCTCAAGAAAGTTGGGAATTTGGCATATAAAGTTGAGTTGCCAGACAAAATGGCGGGAGTTCATAACGTATTTCAGGTTTCCTAGTTAAGGAAATTCGTGCACAACCCCGATGTGGCTATTTCACCTGATCAATTGGATGATATCGAAGTAGAACCCGAGGCGGTTGGGAACCGCAAGCCGATTCGTATTGTCAAGCACGATACGAAGCAACTTCGAAGGAAAGCGGCGAATATAGTCAAAATTCAGTGGGGCAAGAATGAGAATGGTTGTAATTGGGAGACAGAGGAGAGCACTAGGAAGACATATCCAGAACTCTTTGCCTGGTAAGATTTTAATTGCAATTTAGTTTTCCGCATGCTAGGATAGACTTGTTTGTTGTTTTGTATGTTTGATTGTTGTGAATGGTTAGTAGGCATGCGGGATCCTTTACTTGTTTCTTAGTTAAGGAATTTCAGGGGCGAAATTTCTTGGGGGGGAGAATGTAATGACCCGCATTCTACGCATCGAAGGATCGTAGAATATTTATTTCTTTTACATACGAAGTCGTATGGTCATGTAACTTTGGGAGACGACAATTGGGTCATTTCCCATGTTCATGATTTTTGCCAATTTTTAAATGACCATTTTGTCCCTAGCTAATCTTGTTTCTGCCATAACTTTTGATTGGAAAGGATTTTTGACCTGAAACCACTTCCATTAGATTCGGATGATGGTTTACCTTTCCGTAGAGTGGTCATATGTGAAAAACGGACTTACCGTTTGGGAGATATGGCTGAAATAAGGTTTAAAGGAGAAAAACTGCTTAACCGGGCCAAATGAGGTGATTACTGAATGGGCCCATAACCCATTTCGGGATTAGGGTTATGGGGAGGCTGAAATGAGTTAGGTTTTCGTTCTATTTCAGTTTTCTAGCTGTCATTTACCTCTTAGAAACCCTAGCAATGGCCTCCACTTTCTAGAATCATTTCTAATCACCGTTTAATCAAGGATTAGCCTAATCTACACCAAATTAAGGAGAAATAGCACCAAAGTAAGGTTGGAGCTGCTGTTAGACATTGGTATTCGCCCAAATCAGAGGAGTTTCAGTTCTAAAAGTTTTAATTGTGGCAAAGGTGAGTGATTAGCATTGTTTTTACATTAACTATGGTTAATTAGGGGTAATTAGTGTTAATTAGCAAATTTATGTATTAATAAATTCTGGAAAAACGTTTAGAAATTCTTAAACACCGTTTTAGACCTCTGTTAGAAGTTTGGGTTAATTTGGTTAAGTTTTGCTAATCCTATCATTAGATTTGCTTAAACATGCTTAAGGGGAAAATTTGGGTTTTGGGTATGTTTGATCCATTTTAATACATTAGATTGTTGTTTTGGTGTTTATGGTTGATTCCCTATGTTGCTATTACTGTTTGGAATGCTTTATGGTTGCTTAGTGAAGTTAGACTGGTCGAAAATGCCATCGTATGGCGTAAAACAGTCGCTGGAAAAGTTGCAGGAAATTTGTGCACGAACCGGATCAGATAGCCCTACCCGAACCGACCCGATCGTGAGTCCTTCCCCACGAGCCGACCGGATCGAGCCCATGTATCACGAGCTGTGGAGCACCATACACTACGAGTCGCTAGATGTTCCTCACCTCTTCGAGTTGATCGCCACGAGCGGAGCATCCACGAGCCGATCGCCTTGAAGACCATGAGTCAAGACAAGTAAGCACTTGAAGACCACGACCCAACCCGGTGACCTGGGTGGATACACCCGACCCGACCTAGGTGGGTAACCACGACCCGAACCCGAATGGTGATCACGAACCGATCCGGATAGAGGAATAAGACAAGCCTACCCAGAGGGGAGATCACGATCCGAACGTCGACCTAGGTGGAGCATCACGACCGAACCGAACCACGGTGCTTGGACGCGCGGCATGAGCCACGAACCAAATAAAGACCGATCAGGAGGAGACCAAAACCTGAGATGCAAAGGTAGTCCAAATGATAAGTTTGTACTCAGGATCCAGATGGGAACCAAAGATTCAACTTCATGATGGGGCTTTGTTGCGGGACGTGTGCAAAGGGGTTATCGATATCCATAACTTTAGTTCACCACTTAGAGACGGGTTAGTGGCTATGGATCAATGCAATAGGGCCATAGTGACTCCATGGAGCAAAGTGATCGTGGCAAAATATTGGGTGATCGAATGGTGGGTATCATATGCTTTACGCACTGAGTGAGAGATGTGAAGATGATTGCTGTGTTTGATGTTTGCTATCACCATGATCCCCAAACCCCTCATTTACACCTTGTGTTAGTGTCACCTTAGAGTATTGTACATCCTGTTGTGCTAACTCTTTGGTTGCGGGTCCAGGTTCAGGTATGATTGGATTATACCTGTTATTGTTCTGTTTTGTTGCTTATCGCTCATACCAGACTTTTTTCTGACCCAGAGTTTTATGTCTCTTCTTATTACTCTGGTTGCTCCTAAACGAGCAGACTAGAGACAGGTCGGGTGGATATGCACGAGTAGATGTACGGAGACGAGCAGGAGGCTTACACGTACCATTTATACATATATTCTCCTTGTGTCGCTGCTGGTAACTACTTTGGGCATTAGTAGTGTACCTTTCTTATTTTGCTTTAGAGACAATTTTTTTTAAAAGTTGTAATAATGATGATGTGGAACATAAGCTGTATTTTGGATTTTCCGCTGCTATAATAGTTTAGTTTTCAGCTTGTGCACTTTCTCACCTGTTTTATGTCAAAGTTATGTTATTATTAAATTTTATCCCATGCGCTGTGAGACATTCTACAGGTTCCTTGCTAGTTCAAATTCCTTTCTTTCCTTTCTTTGGCGACCGTCCCGTGCTGGTTGGACATTGGCACATCGCACTTTCATTGGAATGTCGGTTGGTGTGGGGCGGGCCGTCACAAATTCGGCCAAAACCCGAGATGCAAAGGAAGTCCAAGTGGGAATTTATCGCTCAGGATCCAGATGGGAACCAACAAGTTAACTTCAATAGTTGGCCTTTGTTGTGGGACGTGTGCAAAGGAGTTATCGATATCTATAACTTTGGTTCACCATTGAGAGAGAGGGCATGTAGATGAACCAGAACCAGGGCATTGTGGTCTAGTTGGCCCGTACCCCGGAACCAG
Source organism: Allium sativum (assembly GCA_030737875.1). Taxonomy (NCBI): domain Eukaryota; kingdom Viridiplantae; phylum Streptophyta; class Magnoliopsida; order Asparagales; family Amaryllidaceae; genus Allium; species Allium sativum. The sequence continues at coordinate 338,798,844 of CM060910.1, forward strand.
GGCGGTATGGACTGGGTAGGGTTATTGAATAAATATCAGGGCGACGTGGTCATAGAAATAGTTAAATAGAGTCCAGGACGGTGTGGACCCGTCATGTCACCAATGGATTTGGTGATCAAAACGACAAATATCGTATGCTTTACTCACTGAGTGAGAGATGTGAGGATGATTGCTATGTTTGATGTCTGCTATCACCATGACACGCACACTTCCATTTTACACTCTATGTTAGTGTTACCTTACAGTATTGTACATGTTGTTGTGCTTACGCTTTGATTGCAGGTCCAGGTCAAGTATGATTATTTATACCTATTATTGCTTTATTCAGTTATATAGATTTTCTATTGCTCACACCAGACTTTCATCCGACCCAGAGTTTTATGTCTCTTCTTATTACTCTGGATGCTCCTAAATGAGAAGACTAGAGGCATGTTAGTTGGTTATGCATGAGTAGATGTCCGGAGACGAGCAGGATGCTTCCACATACTTTATACATATTCTACCTATATTGTTGTTGGTCACTGCTTCGAGCATTAGTAGTGTACCACTTTTATTTCCTTTTAGAGGCAGTATTTTTAAAGTTGTAATAATTGGATATGATGTTGTATTTTGGATTCTGCTACTCTGATAGATACGATTTAGTTTTCAGCTTATGTACTGTCTTGCCTGTTTTATCAGGTTATGTTATTATTATATTTTATTCCATGCGCTGTGAGATATACTACAGGTTCTTTGGTAATTTATCATTTCAATCTTTTTGATGATCGTCCCGTGCTAGTCGAGCATTGGCACATCGCATTTCAGAGAAATGTTTGATGGTGCAGGGCTTCCGTCACACTTGGTATCAGAGCCTAGGTTTTTAACCTAGGGGAAGATATCAGGGAGAGATAGTATACGTATATGAGAGCGCGTAATTGTGATATTTTGGTTTTCAAAAACTATATATATACTATTAGTATATCTAAGGATGAAGTCGCACTGCACTGGAACAACTAAGGAGATGGTTAATAGTTTTCTCTTTACAGATTGAACAATGAGCCGAAATACGAGGAGTACAATAAGGAACTCCGCATCGGGAGTTGAAGAGGGAGCGGGTTTAGGGACCAACAATGGGAATGTCACTAATATAAGGACGATGTAAACTGCCTTCATGCTAGGGATGCTTAGGGATGCACGGGGAGCAGTTCCTAATGACGCTAATGGTGGTGGTGTAGTAGTGCAGGCGCCTAGAGCCGATTTCGCCAAGATTAACAAGGATTATACTAGTCTTGTGGGAAGTCGTTCCATGGAATAAAATCGGCTATGGTAGTTTAGGATTGGCTTGATAGTTGTGAGTGGATATTCGAGGATTTGGGGATTGATGATGCAATGAAGAGAAAGCTAGCATCGCTTCAGCTTCAAGGACGGGCAATGAATTGGTGGAATGTTATTAAAGCGGCTACTCCCGAAGATTAATTTACTTGGAATCGGTTTAAGACTCGCTTCAGTGATAAGTTTATTCCAGCTGCTCAGAAATCAGAATTGTTCAGGAAGTTTTTGGAGCATAAGCAGAATGGTAGGGCAGTCTCGGCATATATTGTTGAATTCGATACCTTATCGAAATATGGATTATCTCTTATCGATACTGCCGAGAAGAAGAATGAGAAGTTCATAACTAGCCTAGATGAGTACTTGGGGGAAAGACTTATAAACCATATCGATGAGACTTCCGAATCTATTATGGGGAAGGCATTAAGATCGGAGACCCTTTACCTTTAGACGAAGACCGAGGTTGCTATTACATCTGTAGAGGAGCCAAAACCGAAAGCAAGCGGTGAAGGAAAGAAGAAGTTCCAGAATAAGAGAAAACAGAACCAAACAAAGGATGGTCAGAAAAAGAAGAATAAGAAAGAAATTGAGTGCTTTGGCTGCGGCAGGAAGGGCCACTGTATCAGAGATTTTTGAGCGAAGCCAAGGGAGAAGAAGTGCTTCAACTGTGATCAAGTGGGACATTTCAAGAATGAATGTCCACAACCCCCTAAGGATATGTAGATCGTGAAAGCATATGCTATCAACGTTCTTCCTTCTTCATCTAATGCCCCAAATACGGCAGAGAAGGGAAAGGGAGTCGTTATTCAAGGTATGCTTTCCATTTATGATGTTCCTGTTCGAGTATTGTTTGATATTGGGGCTTTCCATTCCTACGTATCTAGTGACCTGGTAGATGGGTTGGAATTGGAACCCGAGATTGTCGATAAACCTTTACTTGTGACGAACCCGATTGGTGGTTCAACCAGCCTTTGTATGATATGTCGTAATTTGCTGTTATCGAGTGATGGATGTATGTTTTCTTGTGGTTGCTTTGTTTTGGGCTTTACTGGGTTTGGCATTATTTTGGAAGTTGATTGTCTCTAAAGGTATGGGGTGGTGGTAGACTGTGAGGGGTATTCGTGACCATTAGAGCGGATGATAGGTGGAGGGTGGTATTGGGTTGCCTACCTAGTGATGGGGTGATGGCTAGTTTTCTAAATTCCCTCGACATCACACATGATGAGTTATGAGGTGTGCCTATTGCTAGCGAGTATCCGGACATCTTTGAGGGAGTGACCGAACTTCCACCACAAAAAGAGATCGAGTTTCCGATTGATTTAGTGAAATATGCCAGACCTATAGTGATGCCTCTTCGTCGTATGGCGCCAAGAGAGCAGCGAGAGCTCGAAGTGCAAGTAGGCAATCTTTTTGAAGAAGGGATTTATCCGAAGAAGTGTTTCCAAGTGGGGAGCACCAGTTGTATTTGCTACCAAGGCCGATGGTTCCCCTCGCTTATGTGTGGACTATCGCGAGTTGAACAAGGTGCCTAGGAAGAATAAGTATACTCTTCCATGGATAGATGATTTGTTTGATCAAATAAATGGAGGAAGAGTGTTTTCCCATTTGGATATCACGACAGGATATCATCAGCTCCGACCAGCAGTTGAGAGTATACCTAAAAACGACATTTCGGATGTCGTCTAGATTCTATGAGTGGTTGGTCATGCCATTCGGGTTGACCAATGCACTCACATATTTTGTGGATCTTATGAATAGGGTTTTCAGGGATCAATTAAATAAGTTGGTTCTTGTGTTCATGGATGATATCTTGGTCTACTCGAGGACAGATGAAGAACATAAGGAACATTTGCGAACAGTGATGGAGGCGTTGAGGAAACACCAATTAAAAGCAGCAAAATTTTCTAAGTGTCACTTATGGAGGAGGGAAGTGAGGTTCTTTGGCTATGTTGATTGAGAGAATGGTATTGATGTGGACCCTGCGAAGGTGGCTAGAGTGCAAGATTGGCCTACGCCCAAGAATGCAACGGACATGAGAAGTTTCTTAGGATTAGCTGGATACTATCTTAAGTTTATTCAAGACTTCTCCAAGATAGCGGCACCGTTAACTCAGTTGACCAAGAAGAATCAAGCTTTTGTTTGGAATGAAAGGTGTGAGAATGCATTTATATGTCTAAAGGAGAAGCTAACGTGTGCACTAGTGTTAGTTATTCCTAAGGGGAATGAAGAGATAACGGTATACATGGATGCCTGTGGTACCGGACTATGTGCTGTACTGATGCAAGGAGGTAAGGCTGTAGCTTATGCTAGTTAACAACTAAAACCACATGAGAAAAGATATCCTACTCATGACTTGGAATTGGCAGCGATCATGTTCGCGTTGGAGATGTGGAGACGGTATCTCTTGGGAAAAAGATTCGAGTTGTTTACTGATCATAAGTCATTAAAGTAACTTTCTCTCAAAAGGATTTAAATCTTCGTCAGTAGAGATGGTTAGAGTTCTTGGCTTCGTATGATTTCAATATCCCATACACAGCCGGGAAGGGCAATGCAGTAGCTGATGCATTTAGTAGGAGACATGCCAGTTTGGGGGCTATGTTTCTTGAATGGAAGCAACTGGAGTGTATCGCGGGATATGATTTCGGACCTAAGTGTGAATTAAATCCAAAGATGTTAGCAAGTTTGATGATCAGACCGACTTTGATTGAGCGGATCGGTTCCAGTCAAAGGGACGATCCTAACCTATTAGAAATCATCTCCAAGGTACAGATGGGTATCGATGGTGAGGGGATGAACAAGTATGGACTTGATCGAGAAGGATGGCTTCAAAAGAATTGGAGACATGTTGTACCCAATGTTAATGGATTGAGAGATGAAGTGCTTAGAGAGTGTCATCACTCGAAACTCACTCGGTGGTAACAAAATGTATCGAGACATGAAGCAAACCTACTACTGGTAAGGGATGAAGAGAGATGTTGGGAAGTTTATATCCAATGCATGAACTGCTAGTTATTAAAAGCCGAGCAAAAGAAGCCTAGTGGTTTGTTACAACTGTTGGAAATTCCCGAATGGAAATGGGAACAAGTCTCAATGGGTTTCATTGATGGTTTACTAAGGACTAGATCGGGTCATGTTAGTATTTGGGTGATTGTGGATCGATTAACTAAGAGTGCAAGGTTTATACCGGTCAAGTCGAATAGAACGACAACTAAGTTAGCGGAAATATATATGAAGTGGGTAGTGAGATTTCATGGAGTACCTAAAGGTATTGTGAGTGACAGAGATCCATTATTTACTAGTGGGTTTTGGAAGAGCTTACAAGAGGCCTTAGGGTTAGAATTACATCTTAGTATCCTGTACCATCCTCAAATCAACGGTCAAACAGAGAGGTTGAATTGTGTATTAGAGGATCTCTTAAGAGCTTGCATATTGGATTTTGGGGGAACATGGGATGACCATTTGCATCTGGTTGAGTTCGCATACAATAATAGTTATCAGTCCAGTATTTGTATGGCTCCATTTGAAGCTTTGTACGAAAGACCGTGCAACTCACCATCATGTTGGGAGGAAACCAGTGAGGAATTTGTGCTTGGGATGGATGTAATAAGAGAAACTTCAGATAGGAACATGGTTATTCAACAGCGAATGAAGGCTGCCCAAGATAGGCAGAAGAGTTATGCTGATAAAATACGAAGAGATTTGAAATTCTCCGTTGACGAGTTGGTATTCGTCAAAATTTCTCCGTTGAAGAGTGTGATTTGGTTTGGTAGGATAGGTAAGTTAGCACCAAGGTTTGCTGGTCCATTTCCGGTTCTCGAGCGAGTTGGTAATTTAGCATATAAAGTTGTATTATCGGACAAGATGGCGGGAGTGCACAACGTATTTCATGTTTCTCAGTTAAGGAAATACGTACACGATTCTGATATAACTATTTCACCAAATCAGTTGGATCATATCGAGGTAGAATCCGAGGCAACTGGAAGCCACATAACGATTCGTATTGTCGGACATTATACGAAACAAATTCGGAGGAAGACGGTGAAACTGGTTAAGGTCCAGTGGGGTGATAATGAGAATAGCTGTACTTGGGAAACTGAGGAGAACATAAGGTAATCGTATCCAGAGCTCTTTACCTGGTGAGATTTTGATCGCGATATAGTTATTCCCTTGTTAGTAATCCGCTTGCTAGGGCGGTCTTGTTGTGTTTATTATATATGTTTGATTGTTTGTAAACAGTTGATAGGCATGCAGGACACTATTGTATGTTTTCTTGGTTAAGGAATTTCGGGGGAGAAATTTCATAAGGGGGAGAGTGTAATGACTCGTATTCTACGCATCGGAGGATCGTAGAGTATTTATTTTATTTTCATACGAAGTCATATGGACGTGTAACTTTGGGAAACGACTATTGGGGTCATTTCCCATATTCACGATTTTTGCCGGATTTTAAAATGACCATTTTACCTCTACTGAATATTGTTTCGCCTATAACTTTTGATTGGTAAGGAGTTTTGACCTGAAACCACTTCCATTGAGTTTGGATGATGGTTTCTCATTCCGTAGAGTGGTCACATTAATCAAACGGACTTACCGTTTAGGAGATATGGCTGAAATAAGATTTGAAAGATGGAAAACAACTTAATTGAGCTTAATAATTGATTAACAGCTAGGCCCATAACCCAATTCAGGATTAGGGTTATGGGAGGGCTAAAAGGAGTTGGAGAATCATCTCCTTTCATTTTTCTAGTCGCCACAAACCTTTCTCAAACCCTAATCATGGCTTCCATCTTCTAAATCTCTCTTCAATGACTCCCTAATCACAAATTAATCAAATCTACATCAAATCAAGCTAGATTAACACCAAATTTGAGGTAGAGCTACTGCACCACATTGGAATCTGAGCCAAATTAGCAAAAATTTCAGATTTATCATTAATTATTGGCTAAGGTGAGTGATTTGCATGTTCATAAACTAATTATGGCTAATTACGGTTAATTAGCGAATTAATGACTCAAAAAAATATGGAAAATATGTAAAATCATATTTATGTCACATAAATGAATTTGGTTGATTCTATATGTTACTACTATTGTTTGATATGTTTTATGATTACATAGGAAAGTTAGAATGGTTGAAAATGCCATCATTTAGCGAAATTAGCTCGTTTGAAAATTTGCAGGGATTCGGTTAGGACCCCGAACCGGATAGGAGGAGGAGACCCAAACCGAGTCGAATAGGAGGAGGAGACCCGAACCGGATAGGAGGAGGAGACCCGAGTTGAACCAGATAGGAGGAAGAGACCCTAACCGAACCCGATAGGAGGAGACCCGAGCCGAACCAGATAGAAGGAGGAGACCCAAACCTAACCAGATAGGAGAAGGAGACCAAACTGGATTGGAGGAGGAGACCCAAACCGAATCAGATAGGAGGAGGAAAACCGAACCGAATAGGAGGACGAGACCCGAACCGAACTGGATAGGAGATGAGGAACTGAACCGGATAGGAGATGATGAACCGAACCGGACAGGGGTGACGAACCGAACCGAACACCAATTCGACCAAAACTCGAGATGCAAAGGAAGTCCAAGTGGGAAGTTGTCTCTCAGCATCTAGACGGGAACCAATGAGTTTACTTCAAGAGTTGGGCTTTGCTGCGGGACGTGTGCAAAGGAGTTATCGATATCTATAACTTTGGTTCACCATTGAGAGAGGGGGCATGTAGACGAACCACAGCCAGGGCGATGTGGACAGGTTAGCCCGTACCCTAGAGACAGGGCGCTATGGACAGGGTAGGGTTATTGACTATAGACCAGGGCGGTGTGGTCATAGCAATAGTTGTACGGAGTCTAAAGCGGAGTGGACCTGTCATGGCCCCAATGGATTTGGTGATCAAAGCAGTGGATATCGTTTGCTTTACGCACTGAGTGAGAGATGTGAGGATGATTGCTATGTTTGATGTTTGCTATCACCATGACACGCACGCTTCCACTTTACACTCTATGTTAGTGTTACCTTAGAGAATTGTACATGTTGTTGTGCTAACTCTTTGATTGCAGGTCCAGGTCAGATATGATTATTTATACCTATTATTGCTTTATTCAGTTATATAGATTTGCTATCGCTCACACCAGACTTTCGTCTAACTCAGAGTTTTATGTCTCTTCTTATTACTCTGGGTGCTTCTAAATGAGCAGACTAGAGGCAGGTTAGTGGTTATGCACGAGTAGCTATCCGGAGACAAGAAGGAGGCTTCTATGTACTTTATACATATTCTTCCTATATTGTTGCTGGTCACTACTTCGAGCATTATTAGTGTACCTCTTTTATTTCCTTTTAGAGACAGTATTTTTAAAGTTGAAATAATTGGATATGATGCTGTATTTTGGATTCCGCTACTCTGATAGATATGATTTATTTTTCATCTTATGTATTCTCTCGCCTATTTTATATCAAGTTATGTTATTATATTTTATTCCATGCACTGTGAGATATACTACAGGTTCTTTTGTAATTTATCATTTCAACCTTTTTGACGATCGTCCCATGCTAGTCGGGCATTGGCATAACGCATTTCGGGGAAATGTCTGATGGTGCGGTGCGGCCGTCACATAATGTTTTAATGCCTTGCTCACTTGCTTAGCGTACTCATGCATCACGTCATGCTGAGAAAGAAAGTGGTAAAGATTTTTTTGAATACGTCGGCAGAAGCTATGTGATAGCGGTTGTAACTCAGGGGCCGGTTCAATTCTAGTGAAAATGAGATCGTGAAAATCTCGCTCTAGTACTTTAACTCGATCGGTGGAGGAGGGGTCGACCGGGAGCTTGAGGCAATTTTGCATGGCCTAAAAATGTTCGGCTTTCTCGCCACCCCTGGAGGTCTTATCTTGAGGGCCGGGGGAAAGCCGAAGCTCGTGGGGCTTGCGCTCTCTCTTCTTCTTGGATTCGCTCCCATATTCTTGTTTTTCCTCTGGCGCCCAATTGTGCTTCCCTAACTTCTTTTTCTCTGCTCATCTTGCTCTTGACCTTTCTCTTTTTCCTTCCCTCTCTCCTTTTCTTTCTCTTTCCCCTTATCTTTGTCCTTCTGCTCCTGTCTTCTCTTGTTGATGTCATCTCCATCTTCGTCTCCTTGCACAACTTGTTGCAAGGCGGGCTCGAATGGCCAGACCTCTGTCGAGATAGAAGTGAAAAGATTACCATAGAACTCTTTATTGGTTTCCTCTGGGAAAACAAATAAGATCACGATGAAGATAGTCAATATTCAATTTACACAAGGGAAAGTGGTACTGTAACGTGCAGTGCAAATGTTGTGTGACAAATTATTTTAGTAGACCTAGTACTGAGGTTAGACTCATACCGTCGGCGCCTTCTAGTTCAACTGGGGAAAACATCCCTTCGGACTGGCTAGCAAAGAATTTGTTCGGGTCTAAGCTCTATGGAGAAAGAATGGTTTCCGTCATCTTCAGCTTCTTTAGGCCATGGAGAGGAGACGTGGCTTGTTCATCCTACGGGCCATGAACCATAGAAGAATCTTTCTCAACCTCAGAATCTCTCGAGCGATCCTCAGTGGGAATTACTTTGGATAGCTCCTCTTGCACTTTCTTTGGAGCTTTCACAACAGGACATTTCTCTCTTTTTTGACGCTCGACCTCTCGAGTCCTTCTTTTGAAGGCGGGCCTTTTCTCCAACGGGCGGAGCTTCTTTTCTCCTTTAAGCTAGGGATGGGTGAAGGATTCCCCAACTAAATGGGTCGCCTGTGTACCATACGACTTTCCTTTGAATGGGGGCATCTCATCCCGACTCAGTGTTGTCAATCCAGATCCCTCCTTTTGAGACCCGATTGTTCTGTTCTCGTCAAGAAGAGCATACTGATGTAGATGTTTGTTAGACAAACTCTACCAAAATTTTCATCGCTTAGACTTCAACTTCACCAGCTTTATGTAGCGTCCTTCAAACACTTTATCCTCATACCTTATTGGCTCGTCCCCTGCAAAAGAAATGGTCGGTATATAAAAAACTCCATAATGGATGTATCAAGCATTAAAAAAAACTTACTGCATTAAAGCCAATATCTATCACATCCCAGTTTCTCTTTAATCCAAAACCATTCCCGCTTTGGGTCGCCCATCTTGCTCGGGACCTTTTCAACAATTTTCCAACCTCAGGTAGCTTCGAAATAAAGAAGGGAGAGAGATTGTTTCTCGTTGTGTCTAAAGTGAGAAAAGAAGGCCAAGTCATCAAAGGTCAGAGGGTGGCCCAAGTACCTCATGTACAAGTAATAAACATATAACAGATTGTCATAGGCAACTGGATGGAACTACATCAGGGCTAGGTTCATCCACAATAAGAAGTTAACGATAAATGGAGGAAAAGGAGGGATTGATCCTACATTACACATAAGAAGAGATAGCCATATAGCCTTCTTGGGGAATGTGAGGTCGATCCGTTTCTTCGGGGAGAAGAACATCTGTAAAAGAAATATTATGTTTGGCATTCAGGTTCTGCAGCTGTTTTAGAGTTATATCGGTCATTTTGGCATCCGGGGAGGGGGTTTCTTAGAATCTATGCACCTGGGAGCATGTCGGGTGCTATTGGGACAGGTGCTGCTTCATTCAACTCGACCGTAACTTCATAAGGAGGCAGCGAACTCATCGACCGACCTTGAGAGTTGTTATCCGAATCAGACTCAGAGTTATCTGAAGACCCAGAGGTACTATCTACTCTAACAGAAAATGGTAATTCCTTACCTGAACCATGCTTATGGTTGCCTTGACCATTGTTGATTAAAATATTATCGAGCTGAAATTGAAGATTAATTCAGAGGAGATTAGTTTCGCTTTATAGTGCTATCTCGGTAAATGACAAACCACATAATCATCTTCGTTCTCATATGTCAGCATGTGCAAAGATCGCTATCTTTATCACCACCCTCTCAAACACTACCACGTGTCCAAGGGTTTAACAACACCCTGATGCACGAAGCATTATGAAAAGGCGGGAAACTTTTCCACCTCCACCTGTAATCAGGTTAGGAGATCCAACACCATTGGATTTTACTAAAATGGCATCAAAACCACTATAGATAGTCACATCGCCGCTGACTTCGGCGATCCGACGCTGATGATCCCAATTATGGATTACATGGAACCCAGGTTATGACAAGGAAATGGAAAGAAGAGAGATCTTACACAAGAATAACGTCGAAGTGTTTTGAAGAAGATGAATTGATTTTTACCTAAAAAAGATGATCTTGGTTAAAGACGGTGATCTTTCTTCTTCTTCCTCTAGAGCGGTAAATCGATTTTGACGATAGGAAAAGTAAAAAGAAAAAGATAAAAGGGGTTTTCCTTTTATAAGATAATAAGATGGCCAATCATATTCGATTGACATGACTACTGGATCAGACTCGACTGAAGTGTCAAGCCATCATCGAGCCAATATCAGCTGAAAAGGCATATGATAATAAGGCATCATTATTACCTAAGCTCGTTTAAGTTTCTAAAACGACTAATGGACCCATCTCGATTTATGAACCTCATAAACGGATGGCTCGAGCCGACCTATGGAATTCTTTGACTGATAAAAAAAATTCAGAACACGTGTTTACAAAGTATGCCTCGTCTCCAGTGCAACATATTTTGGGGGGCAAAGTGTTGATGGGCCTTTCGGCTAACCCATCAAGGCTCAACAATGCCTTGGGCCCGTGGATTTGATAAAACGAGTCCAGTTTTCTGTAAAGGAATAATATTCACATTTTAAAGTGAATAACGATTTAAAAGCAAATGTTTTGCAGAATTTAAACATTTATAAAAGGAAATTGGTAATTGTTGGGAAGTACTAAATTCAAAAATGAATTTTTAAATTGAGTTAACTCGAAAGGGTAAAATATGTTGGAGTTCGTAACGTAAATCGAATATAGTTTATTGGAAAGAGAGATAATCGAATTCGTTAACTCTCTTTCAAATAAACTATATTTAATAACTCTTTTCTGAATAAACTCTATTCGATAACTCCCTTTCGAATAAACTATATTCGGTAATCACATCTCGAATATTCGGAGTGGATAGTTGAAGTCAAGAAATGGGCCGAGCGATGGGACCCATCACTTAGGTTTATCACTAGAGCCAGATGCGGTCTGGTCGAAGCCACTATGATCATACCAATCAAGCCCGATCACACCCTATGACGAACTTAATGTCCACCTGAAGAATAGCTCATGCTCGGCTTTACTCGTTCCAAGCCTTCCGAACATGCCGGATCAATGACCACCTATTACCAGAAATTCAAAAAGTACAGATTCCATGGGAGGAGAACGCTTCCTCAAGCCTCACTATTATTTTGGATCATACAATGTGTGTCCAAGCCAGTTCAAGCATGGTATCACCTATAAATACCCCTTCTGGACTCAGAAGAAAGGGCTTTTGGTAGCTTGAATACTCTATCTTTCAAATCTTTGTTAATCTCTTGTTGTATTGTCGTTGTAACTATTATGTACAATAGCTTAAAGAATATATAAAAGATTATAAAGTGGATGTATGCTCATTAACGCCGAACCGCTATAAATTTGTGTGTGATTTCCTCTATTTTCAGTTTTTTACAATCATTTATCTTCATTTATTCTCTACACAACCATTTATTTAGGTGTTGTGCCAATTTTTGGTGTCAACAAGAACCGCATATTACCATCAGAACGATGGACAGACCGAGAGGGTGAATAGAGTTCTTGAGGATCTTTTTCCAAGCCTTTATTTGTACTTGCTTCTATCATTTGTATGTATCATATCGATTGAATCTTCGACCTTTAGGTAAAAAACCAATGGGTGTAAACATATGTTTGAGACATGTTATGTTTGATGGATGTAAGTGGATGCAAGTGTTTGCTCGTGGATGCATACACAAACACTAGGCACTAGATCGGCTTAATCACTTACATATTGCATATGGATGTGTGTGCATTATGATTTTATATGGATGAAAATGGATGTATCATCATATGGATGTTGCATTGGGATGAATGATTGTGCACACATATAGAGATTACATGTTATACAAGGATTATTTGGATACATTCTGGTTACATGGCACGAACATAGATTGCATTTAGGAGGTCAACTAAATCAGTCGACCGCCTGATTTTCGCATTAGTGTAAGGACATATGCACACACTATTGCATATATTCATACAAGCATTAGAAAAATCTTAAGGACAATGGATGCTTGTGGATGATGGATGAGTAGATGGTTATGGTTGTTAGGAGTGTAACATTCTTCTTAACTTGGAGATTTCGGGGACGAAAGCCTTTAAGTAAGGGAGAATGTAACACCTCGTAATCTTAAAGAATATTAATAAACTATAGAATACTTAATTTAATATTAGGGATTAAGTAAAACGGGTTGTACCATTGCGTTCGCCTCAGAATTCTGGTTCAGACAGACTCCGAGTTTGCGTAAAACGAACATCGTATGAAGAAGATATTAAGGTTAGAAGTTTGTATACACATAAGAGAAATATATATAAACAAATCAAACCAGAAATTTCAAAACAATTCGAATTCGAAGGCGGGAGACCAATACGGGATTTTGACCTGTTGGGGGTCGACCCACACCCTGGGGGGTCGACCCAACCTAGATCTGGCTAGGTTCATTCCCTGAAACTGGGCTTGTTTCTTAGCGAGATTTGTTGGAAAAAGTCTGTATAAAGGCCATCATTTCTATTGTTTTCTACACCTAAAACAATGGAGACAAGGGGATGCTGTCTCAGCTTGGATTGAATTAGACTATCTTCTACAACAACAGCCTATACATATACAAGAATCTCTTCTGCGATATCAACATATTATTCTCTATTCTTTAGATCCAATCTCTGTGAGTTCATGTTACTTTTAGATATAAAAATTTAACAGTAACCTTAACATGTTAACAAACCGGATCTGAGTTTATGCCTATTAAGAAACTGATTTATATCTAAATAGATCTGCTATAATGACATGTAATTTTCCATGCACCTATTTTGTTATTCAGTTATTACTATATGTCTATTCTGTGCCTATTTCTGCCATATATGCATATTTCTGTTCTTCTTCCTCTCTCATTCCCTTTTTATTTTTATAGCCTAGTCTACCTTCGAGCATAGGCCAATATCACTGAAATATGCGTATGAACGAAATTGGGATTAATTGGGAATGATTGGGAATGATAATTTGGGGGCATATCCTGTACTATGAATATGACCAAAATTTGGGGCATACCTTATACTGTAGAATATGACTGAAATTGGGGGGAGGGGGGTGCTACAGGCTTAATTCAAAGATTAAGCAGAACATGTTAATGAAACTGTATGTCACCTGTGTAACCTGTTAAACCTATGAGGCTAAGCAAACCCATTTATTTTGTTGGGGGTTAAGTGAACTTGTTTAATCTGTTGGGGTTGTATGAACACTGTTAACCCGTGTAAAACTTAACCTGTTGAATTTGTATGGGGTTAGTGTAACAGCCCGCATTTTATGTATCGGAAGATCATAAAAATAATTTTATTTTATTCCCTGAGGGTTGGATCATTCTCATCTTTTAGTATGTTGCTTATGGGGATGTGAGACATGTCCATAAATTTTACCGATTTTGTTTGTGACCATTTTGCCCCTGTCAGTCTTGTACAGGGCATAACTTTTGACTCAAGTCGAATTAGAGGTGAGACCTGTGCCATTGGAAAGGAATTGATGATTCCCTTTCCATAGAGTGGTTACATTAAGGATTTGGTTCAGCGGTTTGGGAGAAATCGCTGTTTTAAGGTTTTTCAGTTGGCTGTTCAAGTTTTGGAAGGCTAATGGGCTGATTTGGAGAAGGCCCATTAGAGGGTGGGTGGAGACTATAAATAGGGGGTAAGGGGTATGGAGAAAGGTTGGCATTTTCCATTCTCTTATGGGGAGGCTTTGATCTCCTTCTTCCTCTAACATCTTTCGACCATCAAAATTCCAAAATCCAAGGAGGGAAATCGAAGATCTACACCATAAGAGGCTAGATCTACATCGTCTCAAGGGCGAATTCATCGGATGAAAGAGTTTGATTCGAAGTGTCCGCTGTCCGGATTGCGTTTTCATTGCTTTTGCTTAGATTTGGATAATTGGTGAGTGATTTACATCTCTCATTCGGATTCATGCAAGTATATGGGTTTTAGGATGTTAATTTCATCATTTCCATGTTATTTTCCTTAGATCCACACCATGCTAAGTCCATTTTATATATGAATCACCTTAGGATCTGATCTAGATAATTTAAATGGTTAATTTTATGATTTTTCTCAAGATTATGCAAGTTAGATCCGTTTTTATGTTCATATGATTCACTTATCATGTTTTGGGAAATTTATGTGTTTTGATGGAAATTGTTAGATTGAGGATATTGTTGGTTTCATAACATGTTTGTGATTGCGTTTGGATGAATCGGATAAGCTGGTTTCGTCGGATTCGTCGTTTGGCGAAGTTTTGGTCGAAATCGGAGTCGAATTGGAGATGTGCAGGTTTCTGGTCGTCCTAGAGTTGGTCGGGTCGGTCTGGAATGAGGTGGTCGGTCATAGTATGGCTTGGGAAGCAAGTCAGGGAGCTGGTCGGTTTAAGCTGGTCGGTCCAGAAGGAGCAGAAGTGTTTCTGGTCGGTCCAGAAGGAGCAGAAGTGTTTCTGGTCGGTTTCAGATGGTGGCATTCTGGTCGGTTTCAGATGGTGGCATTCTGGTTGGTTTTACTGGAAGCAAATCCTGGTCGCTCTGAAGGAGCTGGTCGGTCAGGTGGAGCAAAATCTGGTCGGTCTTGACGGGGTCGATCCAAAGCTGGTCGGTCCCAAGGAGGTCGAGTCGATCCAAAGCTGCATGGAGGCGGGTCGCTCTGGAGCAAGGCTGGTCGGTTTTTTTGGCGGGTCGTTCTGGAGCAAGGCTGGTCGGTTTTTGGCTGGTCATTCTGGAGCAAGGTTCTAGTCGGTTTTGGCAGGGTCGTTTTCTGAAAAAGTACGTTTTCGGGTTCGGTGATGGCGTGACTTCGAGGTGATTCAAGTAGGAAGACTCGAAGTGATGAATGTGTTCGTTGATCAAGGTGGAACAACGAATGCGGAGACAACTCAAAGGTCGTGAGTTGGTGGATAATGGCTGCTCGAGAAGGTTGCTTGAGCTATGAAACATCGTCAAGGTTGGACGATTAGAGATGCGAAGGCCGAGAAGTCATCGTTGTCGTAAGTTCTAGCAGGCTCAAAGCAGGGGTACGATGGGTATCGTTGAAAGGCCCAAAAGACCGGTTGTTGGTCGAGTACCCTGGGTCTTTCTGGTTGGGGAAAGGCCTAGTGTCAAGGTTGGACATTGCCAAGGTTGGGCATATGGAGTTCATGCTAGAACTGGGGTTATCATTAGCCCTTGACATATGGCAAGGTTGGCCGTCATACGATAATGATGGTTTCGAAGCAGGATTGGCAGTGATAGCCAGAGTCAGTCATGGATGATTAGTTGTTCTGTTTGTACTATCTCACATAGATTATCCAAAGTCGAGGGAGATGTTCTTTGAGTGCTTAAGTGATATTGGTCTAGGCCTCTGGCGAGAGTACTTGAGGAATGTTAAACTCGATTAGGGTTGTCTGCGTGAGACTTATCTGGATGTCATGTGTGTTTTCTATGATTGAATGGGTGTTCTGATTTCTATGAATGAATGGTTGAAATGCTTGTCGTAAAGGCTATCACTGTCCGATGTGGGGAAGATAAGGATGAGTTCTTCTCTGGTGTTGTGGGTAGATAAGTTTTTCATTTACCCATTCTCATATACTTTCTTGTTGAAGTTTGTTAGCTGTTTTATCGCTCACTAAGACTATTGTCTGACTCAAGGTTTTATGTCTCCTCTTATTACCTTGGGCTGTTCATCCGGTTGTGGATGGGCAGACTAAGTAGCAGGTTACAGGTAATGGAGCTTAGTGATACGAGGAAGCTGAGCGATGACGAGCAGGAGGCTAGCGTACCAGTTTTATTCTATCTAGTATTTCTGTTTCCGCTGTTTGAGTTGCTTGAGAGTTGTAGTGAGGCCTTATGTACAAACTTGGATATCAGTTGGATAATCAATCTGGATGTTGAAAGAGTTTCAAAAGTTTGCTATATGATACCGCATTACTATCACCTGTTGTATATGTTCTATTATATTTTATCCTTGCGCTGTGAGTTCTACGACAGGTTTCGATGTGTTCACTTACTATGATGATCGTCCATAGCAGCCTGACACGCCTTTCAGCGCATTATTCCTCTTGTTTAGTGCGGGGGTTATGGGCGGTCGTCACAGTTAGGCTGTAGGACTTAACCTGTGGAAATCCTAGTTGATTAGGGACACAACTTTAGGGGTTTGGCTAGGGTCATCTGTTGTGTGGGACCCGTATTTGTCATTAACTTATTAATAATAAACGGGGACCTAACACTAGGTAGGGGTCAGGGCACACTTACTGAGCTAATTATAAGATGTTCATCTGGGATGGGGTGTTCTGATGGTGCGTTCCAACGGTGTCATGTGATTGCATGGGTCTGACCTGCTTGGGAAGATAAGCCGCCATAACACCTGTAAATAGGTCTGTGTCCTTTTGTAGGTTGCCACTTTATGAAGTAATATGCCCTACTTTGGGGCTGATATAGGGTATTTACACGTTAGGGAGCCGATCGCTTGGGGGTAGTAATTACGGTACATCTAGTCCTGTTTAGGTACCTGTTATTTCCGTTGTTATTTCTGTTGGGCTACCTGTTATTTCTGTTTGGGGGTAAAACCCGTTATTAGAAGTACACTTAAGTCTACCATTTTGTTTCTGTTGGGATCATTATGTTTCTGTTTACCTATTACGCTTCACGGAGCTTAATGCATTCTGATAAAGTGCGACATTAACGTACGTGAGGTGTTACAGCTGTCATGGTAGACATATTGAATCTCCATGAGTACTTCGGACATAGAATGTCATTGGCAAATCGATTTTTAGTTGGTGGAGCTTCCTAATCATTATCAGTATGACCTTGCCTTTTTTGATAAGTTTTCTCACCATTGTGGTTAAGTTCAGAATTGAATATTTATCATATGTTGGCCTATAATCGTTGAGCCTAACTTGTACAGTCAATCTAAATATAGTTGGGTGAGAAGAGTGGTTAACACCATTAAAAGTATTTTCTTTCTTTCTTGTTATTTCATAAAATGATATATATTTTTCAAGTTGAATCATCCTTTACACAAAATCCATTTGGACGTTATAATATTTTCGTCAACCTATAAGATTTTGTACTCTTCTTCTTTCAAATTATCCCAATTTTTTTGTTAAAATTCTCCTCTTCTTCCTTTACTTAACTTTACTTAATGTTCCCATGAAAAATCCAACTTGTTCCCATTGAAAACAATTGCGTCCTTGCATTCTCTTCTTAAAGTAAATCCATAAGGAGCTATGCTTCTAATATTACTAGCAACTACAATTTAAATACAAGCATAAACAAAGCAACCATGACTTAAATCATATATGCAAACATAGTTGATTGTATAATTTTTGTTGTATATTTTCCGCTGTGATACCTATGGTGACACTACATTCTCTGTGTTATCAGAGACGGAGCCACGTTATGGCTGGTGAGGTCACGTGACCTCACCAGAAATCCATATTTTAATAAATAAAAAAAATACTGTACATCTATTTCTCTCTCGCACAAATGTCTAGCAATTGTAATCGCGGCCTTCCTCACCTTTTCAGGCCCCTTTCTCGCCTCTTCCTACACCGCTGCCGCCAGCTCCGCTGCCTCCAGAACCTCCGGACCCCAATAACGACCAACAGCTTCCAGTGTCCCTCTCGACTAATCCTACAAAGTCTCGCACAACAAACCCTAGGTCTGCTAATCCTGCCATACCGCGTTCTCCGATTCGTGTTTGGGTTTGTGTCGCGTGTGGTTTATAGGCGGTAGCTCGACCTGATTTCGGTTCGATTGGGAGATGGTTGGATTTGGGGTTGAGTTTATCAGTGAGTTAGAGGTGGAAGCACAATACACAGTGAAGTTTTGTTGTAGGAGCTTGGGTAGTTGTTGATGAGTGGTGAGTGAACGAGACAACCAGAATTAGCAACAGCTTTTGGATGCGGTCGATGGTTTTTTTTGAATTTGTGGAAGGTTTTCTTTTATGTGTTGTAGTAGTACTGTGGTTGGGTTAATGAAGATATGAAGCTGGTGTTTGTTGAATGGGTGTGGCTCGATGATGGTGATGGCATGATGGACTGGCCTGGTTTGTTAAATGCTCTCAGCGAACATAATTCAGCTATTTTCAGTTCTGGACAAAGAAAGGATCGAAGAAATGTTCCCCAGCCATCAAATTCAGTTTGCTTCTAGCTCTTTCTATTTCAATTATACGGTGTTGCGATGTTAAATATGAACAACGTTCTTTCAAAAAAAAAATCGGGGGCTGTCACCCCTCAACCTCCGTCACTTTCCCCAAATATGACCTCACCAATGTCGATTCCTGGCTCCACCACTATGTGGTGTTATGTATATTGTTTTAGGAAAATCTACATGTTTGCTGCTTTTTATTGACGTCGAGTACACCGTATGCTTAGCCACACCGTTTCAAAAATCGTACCAGATCGTGGTTTAACCGCGAACAACCGTGAGCAGTTTAAGCTGAAGGTCCGGAAATAAGTTGAGCCTCTAACAAGCACGAACCGTTGGTTGAACCGAAAACCGAAATTGAAGAAAGGTCTGGCCGTTTTTACATTTCAGAAAATTTTCCTCTTATTCGTTTTTCCCTTCACTGTTTTGAACCCCAAAAAAATGTCGAGCTGAAGTTCTAAACCCTCATCGTTTCTCACTGCCGCCACCAACTATTCGCTGCTGCAAGTCCCATCTTCTTTCCCCCACCGCCAATTGCTCGCTGCCGTAACCTCTTCCGCCTGGAGCCCCAGCTTCAGCAACCAGGTATCACGCTAATTTGTGTTGTATACTGTGCAGATTTTTTCATATTGGATCTTGTAAACTAGCATATTTGAAATATAAATTGGCAACTGTAGATTGATTTTTCTTTTCTTTACCGAAACAGTATCTAACTTGTAAATGGATTTGTGAGGTGGTGGATTGTGCTGTGTATTGTTTGTGTCTTGAGAGTGTTGTGTTGAGAGGTGAACGAGATTTTCTATGTCTTGTGATGGGTTGGAAGACATTTTCAATTTTTTATGTTATGTATGAGAGTTAAAAATCATTTTATGTGATTTATGCATGTTGGAGATTAAGTGCCTTGCTTTTGTTTTCTTTCCTTTTTTGTATTAATGGGTAAAAGTGCTGTCAATTTTCATACAGAATTTTTTTGTCTACATCTGATGTATGCAATGTTATTATTCTTCAATTGTAGTATGTTTGGAGTTTTATTACTGACTAAGATATCTTGCAGTCATAGTATGCTAATTTGCAAACAAAGTATAGTAAATTTGAAAGACAATTTGCAATTGTGATATTTCTACTTAACATTTTTATCTAAATATTTTTGTGTATGTCTTGTATTTAAATGTGTAAATTTTCAAAAAATAAATTCTATGGTTCTGATGTTTCGATCGGTTGAAACCTCAAAACCTTAAACCTTCAGTTATTACGGTTCTAGTCACGGCATGGTCATGAAAACTATGCATAGCCAGCTACGTACAAAACCGTAAACATGTGAATTTTTCCGAAACAGAATAATACACAATAACACATATGATAGAGATTAGAGAATCATCATAGAGACCGTGATAGAAATATACTAACCAGCTTTGATATATGATTACTTGATCAATAGCATACATATGATCAGCAACAGGACTGTTTTGTATTCATTTTGGGGCCTCATGTATTTAGTGATGGTATATATTCTGGGATGTATTTATGATAGACATGTATTTCCTGGACATATGGTCTATGTTTTGTATTGGTGACTCATTTTGTAGACCTACTATTGACTATATGTATATTTGGCTCTTATATTCCCATGATTTCTTCTATGAACCCCTAGTAGGTTGGTTGTCTTGCAATGCAAATTTCTCATCGGCAAATTTGTTTACTCAATTTCAGTATGTTGCGAAATGAGATTTAGGAGCGGTGTTGAGGAATGAGATGAAAAAACTTTATTAAAGAAACCGTTGGTTTTGTCAAACCAATGAAGAAATGTTAATCTTTGGGCTGGACAAGGTTTTCCAATTGATCGAACTAAAAATAAACTATTGCTTTCTTCTAAATCTGGAACGAAACAAAATCAGCTATGCTAATGGTGTGATAACAATGATATTACAGTTTCTTTCCTGTGTCTAAAATTATTAATTTTCAGTAGATATCATCAGCGATCTGTTACTAGCCAGTCTAACGATGGCAAAGAACAAATCTTAAGTTTATGTGATTAGACTTCTATGTAAAAGTCAAGTAATGCTTATCCACTTGGTGGAGTAGTTCTGTTGGAAATTTTTTGTCGTAATTCATCGCGATGGATTTTATATATTGTCATTGCTTTAGCACTAATATCAATGAAGAAACCGGGGAAAAAAGGATGGGATCGTACTGTGTATCAATACACCTGCTTTCCCAATTATTTGCTTTGAGCAATTGGATATTTTTTTGATAACTTTTCTCTTCCTGAAATTCTGTGTCGCATTCGTTGATGAAAATGTGACATTGTTTTGTTTGTTGAACTGTTATCTTTATGCATGCTTGTCATTTCACTTGTTTATGATGTGGCATTTGTATGTACTGCAGGTGTGATGAAAAGGGAAGCCCCATGGGAAGATGCTTTTAGTATTTCGTCTGATGATGATTCCCAGAGCGATTCATCCTCAAAGAAGAGAGCTTCCACTGTAAATTGCGGTAATCAATCGCCCAACTTCGAAGGTGAGTATATAATTTTGCTTCCGTCATAGGTGGCTGATTTAAAATGATTACAATTCCATGGATATATAATCAGCAGCATTTTACATGTGCTATGCAAGCGTATCTGCAAAAATAGGTTGACCAGCATTTTACTATTTTGTTTTATATAAAAATTTAAATGGCCCACACACACTCTTATGGATCAACTATTGGGACACAAAATAAAACACAAAACTTGACACACCAAGCATTGCATTCTTTTGTCTTTACGTGAAATGTGGAGATTAGAGAGGATCTAATGGTCAAGACCTTTTACGGATCGGCCATTGGGGCACAAAACTTCACACGCTAAGTATTGCTTCCTTTTATCTTTACATGAATGGTGAAAATTAGAGGATATCTAATGGTCAAGATCTCTTGTGTCTTATTTTGTGTTTATATTTTGCGTCCAAATAGGATTTCACACACACACACATGTATACATATATATGGGCTGGATTGGCTGCACCTCATTGTTGCTACACCTCTGATCCCCTAATTTCAGCCAGGCCACTGTTCCGATTATGTACAAACACACTTGCACACATACATACATGTGTTTCCTATTGAAATGTTTGGAGGCGAAGTAAACCTTCTTATCCTACTAAAATTATACAAACATGCGTTGCTTATCGAAATGTTTGAGGGCGAAAGAAACTTTATTATCCTAGTAAAATATTGAAGGAATCAAATCGGTATAAAATCCGAGTTAAATATTTGACAAAGGACTTCACCTGAGCTTGAATTCATTCATTATAAACATTTTGCGCTCTGTTGCAGCTGAACACCGGTTGAACGTACTGGATGACGACGCTATCTGAAAGTCATCTTTGTATTATTTTCTTACACGTAAAAGACAAGTCCATCTATCTTGTACTACTCCGTGTAAACCATGACAAGGGGAATTTTAATAGGTGTTAATCTGAATGCCATTATGAGTGAAACCCATAGTTAGGAATTAGGAAAGAGCCTCATATGTGAAACTAAATGCCTTTTCAACATAATCACTTTGTATATTTTCTGGTTAGTCATTTGGCACATATTTAGTAGAAATTTCCCCCCTCTATAAGTCAGTCTTAATAATAATAAAGATTTGTTCCAAATTTTTGAAAAAAAAAACATAGAAATACTTAGCTACGACACATTCACAGTGAGTTTACCGTCCTCGAACGTCAACTCAATTATATTTCTATGATGTTTATTGGTTAATTTCATTACATTTCATTTGATATGATGCAGATGCAGATGCACTAATCAGAAAAGCGGAGATGTACCAAGACTTCATGAAGAATATCCCAATCCCAAATAAGAGAGGGTCTTCAGTCCCATTTACTTCGTGGAAAGGGTTGGGCTCAGCCCTGAAGCTCTTATATAACCAGCCACTTCACTATTTTACAAACACTTTGCTTTCCGAATGGGATCGAGCTCGAGTTGGAAGTGAGAGTGAAAACAAACCGTTAGATTCGATCGTACACCCTATTAAGGCAGAGGCCATCATTTGGGCCAATGAAGAAATTCATAGGCTCACTTTTTGTCATCTTCAATTGGCAAAGCTGTGGACTTCAGATCCCATGTATGAAGCCTACACTGATCCTGTTCTCCCTTCTTGGTAAGCCTGTTAACATTTTTTTGCACAAGGTAAAATTTTGTGCAGGTCGGTTTTTTCCAAGTGTGTCGAAATCTCATGCCAAATGTTATTTTCATTCTTTGTTATATTTTTACCTCGGTAAAAGAACTTCGGGTAAAATTTACAAGCCATTATCCGCTGTGTAGTTAAAAGAATTGTACAATTACGTATTTCATTGCAACTCTGAATGATGCTTATGACTGGATATAGCTTTTACATGCTAACGGTCTGCACTTTGGATGCGACTTTTGCTTCCTAATCGTCTGTCATGTATCCGTGCATTAACATATCACATAAATGATACTGACATAACGTATAGATCTTAGCATACCAAGTTTCTTGTATGTATGGATATGAAAATAACCTGAAGGTGGAGTATTCGATTTGTATCATCGTACCCTAGAGTTAAGTTTACCTGTGCAAATGTATGTAAAGTTTCAATGTCAGTCTACCCGTCTATAAATGGGTTGACCCCATCCTACAACCCCTTTAACTAAACGGGTTGTACTGGGTAGGGTTTAACTGTTTGGTTCATTGACAAATATTACCCATTATTATAAACAACAAAAGAATCAAATCACCAAAAGACACAACTATTATATAATCACCAACAAGCAGCAAGTTACAAAATCACTAACATGCGGTAAGTTACAAAATCACCAACATGCAGTACATAAATAAAACATGAAATCACCATATCGAAAAATCGTTGTTTATACATAAAAATGTATAAACATACTGCATAGATAAAAGACTGACTGTATGGAAGATATACGTTTGTTTTAAGTAAAATATAACTAACAACATATAACAATAAATTGGTAAAATATAACAGCTTACATAAGAATATATGAGCATATTGATTACTGCATACGTAAAAGACTAACACTAACAGCATACATAAAGACTAACAATATGGAAGAAATACAACATATAATCGGGTTCGGCGGGGCAAAATCGGGTTAGCGAGGCAATCATAAACTCATTTATTTATAAATGGGTCAAATTCAGGTTGATCCGTAAATAACCTGCCAACTAAACGGGTCGGGTTAACCTGTTAATTTCCGTGCTGGTTTCAGATCGAGTTTCAGGTCATGTAGGAAATTGACAGCCCTACGTACCCTAAAGGCAAGAATAATTAGATCATGTATGGGACTTGTAAGAGTTTGACTTTGGGGCATTGCCAATTCAGAGTTGGAGTTGGATTGGGAAGCCACTGACGGGGATCAGTGAGGCCCTTCTGGGTTGCTTGGTTAACCAAAAGGGTTGCCAAGGCAACCAAGTCGGCAAATGCTAACCGGCTATAATTTAGCCGACTAAGCTCCATAATGGCCAAAAAAATGACCATTGCTCTTTAGTCGGTTAAACTTATAGTAGGTTAAGGGCAACTGCCCTTTTTTTGATTGTTGCCCCCTTTCATTATTCGCTTGTCTTCTTCTATATAAGCATGCATCCATATTTTAAATTACACAAAATTCTTTAATGTTCATGCTCTTTTCAATATAAAACAACATTTAAGATCAATAATGTCAAAAAAACATAAAATAAAATCAGTTTTGCAACATCGATCTGATAACCATATTTCAAACAAATGCAGTCAAAACTAGTTTCAATCACAGTAAAAACCAAACCGCTATCAGTCTCAATATAATTCATATCAACTTCCACAAAATTATAATTTCTACAACTTTCAACAGAATTTAAACCAGTACTGGAACTCCCAAAATTTAAATTATTATAAACATGTATCTTTTCAGCAGAATTGCAGTTGCGAAGAAAAGTGTGTCTCACCTAATAGCCAGCGACAAAGACTGACTCTTTACCCTGCTTTGATTTTGATTAGAAATTCAAATAGTCAATTCGGATATAGGGGATATGGAACCAGAGAAACACAGTTCGAAAATCTTGAAGTCGCAGAAGAAGATAGCATGAATCCTAATATGTTTTCAGCGCCATACAGAAGAAAGCAAACTTTCGGAATCAACACTAACAAATTTCCTATAGAAGAATTTGGAAATCAGGCTCATAATCTTCAAAACTCCGTAAATAGTCATCGGACGAGCAAATTGAATTTTCCTATTGTTGGATTGAATGTTTAAAAGATAAGCAAAAATGTACGAGCGAAAATGAAAGCTCTTTTTAGTTTTCTGTTTGCACTTTGTTCAACGAACGACGTTCAAATTGTTTACCTAGAACGATTGATTTTTTGAAGCAGTCTTAATAAGGAATAATTTCCTCTTGTCAACGTTGGCAAGAGGAAGTTATTCCTTATTACGAGCGAAAATGAAAGCTCTTTTTAGTTTTCTGTTTGCACTTTGTTCAACGAACGACGTTCAAATTGTTTACCTAGAACGATTGATTTTTTGAAGCAGTCTTAATAAGGAATAACTTCCTCTTGTCAACGTTGGCAAGAAAAAAATAATCGGTTTACATGCAAGACAACAAAGTGGGGCTAACGACATGGATAGGGTAATGCTCTTATAAAACTTTTTTATATGTCTTGGTTAAATGCTTTAGTTATGACGTACTGCATCAAATACAACTTACAAGCACATGCATTATACTTTACTTAGCACAACAATCAATCTTTCAACTCGCAACTTACAATGATATAGTGTCTAAAGAGGACAAATGAGGGTGAGTGCAACAAGAATACTCAGCTTTGCGGTTTCTATTTAGGAAAATGGGTGATGGCTCAAGCTCTGGCAGTTTAGATGCACATAAAGATACCCTAATCATAACTAGTATCGGTGATAGGTTGGGTGGAAGTAAAAGGGGAAGAAAAAAATCATCCATTGATTATAATAAACATTATAAACAAATCGGTGAGAGTCAGGCTAATGCTGAACACTCAACACATAAATACATCAAATCAAAGAAAGCAAAGAGACCCGAGAGGAATATGGAAAGAAACAACATCTTATTGAATTAACACAGGAACGACCTGAAGAGTTAGAGTTAAGGAGACAAGAACTAATTCATCAGCAAAATGCCAATGATTTACTTCTCTTGACTTGCAACTTGAATGCCCTCAATCTAGTGCAAAGGAGACAAATGAAGAAACGAATTGAGGAGTTTAATAGACGTAACGGAAATTTATAGGGAACTATATCCTTACCATATATCTTATTATCACTACATGTAACTGATTTATTTAAATTCTACAAGTAAATATTAAATTGATTGTTTTAGTGATTGTCATTCTCGATGTTATTACTAGGTACAAACATACAAATAACTGCTTAATTCAAATAATATTTGGTTAATAAATAAAGAATACGTACAACTACTTCATCATCTACTTAGTGCAATAGAGAAATGAGAGAAACATTAAAATTGAAATAAGAAATTAAAACGTCTATTTTACGACTGACTCCCTACTTATTACCAGTAATGCTCTACTAGATTTTCCCTGAGGTCGAGATGAGCCTGTGGATCCCGGATATCTTCAGTTTGCTGCATATGCTAGGCAAATGTATTACGGCCAATTTAAGTTTTTTTTTTTTTTTTTTTTTTTTTTTTTTTTTTTTTTTTGAAATGCAAAAACAATGTTTGGATAGTTTTTAAGTTGTAGCTTGTACCCACCACGTCCATCTTCGATAATCATATCATGTAAAATTACACAATAGCACATATCCTATAATACTGCAGGGTCATGGTAGTGCACATCCTTCCGTAATATATGAAACTTACCTTGAAGCAATCCAAATGCCCGTTCAACATCTTTTTTCAAACTCTCTTGTTGTTTTGTAAACATTATCTCTTTAGCATTATCAGGTACGTTATATGCTTGCACAAGAGTTTTCTACTTTAAAATAATTTCCATCTACCAGGTAATAACCCATAGTATAATCTATGATGCATAATTTGTAGTTGTTTGGAGGTGCTACATCATTGCGTAAGTCATTGAATAAGTACGACTATCGCAATCTATTTATACCATTTTGTGAACCTAGTGCTCCAAAAAACGCATGCCTTATATACAAATCAAATGATGCAACAACTTTCAATACAAGTGTCGCATTTTTGTTGTGTCTTGAGTATTGGCCTTGCAATGCAATTAGACTATTTTTCCACTTTCAATGTATACTGTCCAAGCTGCTTAACATATCTGGGAATTCACATTGTACTCCTGTTGCTAATAATCAGTCAATATCAAGAGAGGTTGGGGACCAAAGATATTCCTTACCAAATTGGGTAACAACTGTTTAAGATTGCCGATGAGTCCCTAATCCGCATTTGAATCACCAGAAGCTTTGTACGATAGCATCCGAAGTGTAGCCGTTGTTTTTTGAAGTGGAGGAATGCCAAGTTAGTCGATAACATTAACTTTTGAGTGGAAAAGACAATCATATCAGTTAATTTATCGAGAACTCTATTGAAGACAATCTTTGACATGTGAAACCCCTATCTGAAATCAACTTCTTCATATATGATATTTTTAGTAAAATAATCCATTACAAGTTGGTTGTGACTTGCAGTATAATTTCTCCCATATCACAGGTCTCTTCTTCCAAACACACTTCCTCCTTTAGTGGAACGATTACTTCCAAATTTTTGATGAGCCATTATATCTATCATTTGACACGTAATTACTCTTCGTTGATCCGTACGGGTGTCAGTGAACTCTTCCAAAGGCAATGAAGATGATGATGAGTAGCACCATAGCCTTTATAAGTTATTCATTTTTAAACGGCTTATGAATAAGGGTAAAGAAGCACCAAGTCTTTACCTGTATTTATAATCAAGTTTCGTTGCAATATACACTTGCTTATACATACCGTAACAACGTTGGTCTACCATGAGCGATTGAGTCGTTAATGTTGACAACACGTTACTTTTGAACACTATAGCCATGTTGTTGTGAGTAAAGAATACTGAATACGTTTTACTGTAGCTATGTTGGATTCTCTACCATGGATGATTGAGTCATTGATATTGACAACATGTTGTTTTTAAACGTTGTAGCCATGTTATTGTGAGTAAAGAATGTTGAGTGCTGATAACATTTTACTGTAGCCAAATTGGATTGTCTGCCACAGTTGATTGAGTCTTTGATATTGACAACACGCTGCTTTTGAACACTGAAGCCATGTTATTGTGAGTAAAAAATATTGACAACGTTTTGCTGTAGCCATGTTGGATTATCTGCAATGGGTGATGGAGTCGTTAATGTTGAGATTACGCTGCTTTTGAAAATTGCTGCCATGTTATTTGCAGCTTATGTATATTTAAGTAATGTTAACAATAGAGTAAATATGGATAGTAATAAATTTGAAAGTTACAAGAAATCATTAAGTATGAACTTCTGCCTTAATTGTTACAGGTGCTAATGGTAAATAATCAGATAACCTTGAGTTGAGTATGCAATCCATTACGAAGGCAATAATTCTACTGCATAATTTCATTGAGTTGAGTATGCAGCCGCCTAATCTCTTCTTCCAAATCTAAAGTGTAAGTAAATGAGAAGAAAACTGGTTGTCTATCCACTGACAGTATTCACAACTGTTCGGGTAGATTAGACATCAAAAGTACCGACGACCTACATTGTTCTCATGTCGCACGACCAGAACTGGTGATTCATAACCACATAACCACGTAACATCTGAAGACTTTACCTCATGGGCTTCAGTTGTTGTTTGGATTTGAGGTTGTATAGGTGCTACATGTTATTCTTGTTGAGCCAAAGATTGATATTGTTGCACTTGGAGTTGCCACATCCCTAATTCCATCTCTCGTTGTCGCATCATCGTAATGTCACTTTTCCATTTCTACATACCAGGTAGTGGATGTTCTAGCTAGCGACGGGTCCGGAATTGAAGGGGCTGACAAAATATCTTTGTATGTATAGGGTGAGGGAGAAGAAACAGGCATTATTATGAGTTGTTGATATTAATCTGTGTGATGGGTTGTCCTCTATTTATAAAATTATAGGTCCTCCCTTATTTATAAAGTTTACTATAGCCACATAGAATTGTCTACCATGGGTGATTGAGTCGCTGATGTTGACAACACGCTGATTTTGAACACTTTAGCCATGTCCTGGTGAGTAAAGATTACAGACAAAGTTTCACTGTAGACACAGTGAATTGTCAATCACAAGTGATTGAGTCGTTGAAGTCGACAACATATTACTTTTGAATCCAAGTTTATTCGAAAATGTAAGAGGATGAATTAGAAATTTATATTTTAATGAATTTGAATGAATTAATTAAATTAATTCGAGCTAATCGCATAGCGGAAGTTCGTAATTTTCCGACTTGAAGTTCAAGCTGATATAATGGATCCTGTGTAAGTTGAAATTCTTTAAAACAAGAATCTTCCAGATTTATTTGAATATGGTTTTCAAATAAAGTGAAAATTTAGGTTTCATCTTGTAGATTTTGAGTTAAGTTAAAATCAAAATTTCAAAAAAAATCATATGTATAGTAGTTCGCAAACCTAAACTAAATAATTTTTTGAACAGAAGATTTTAAACTAAGACCTTCTTGAATACAAACTAAACAATGTTCGTTATTCATAACAAACATTAACAACGCGAATGCATATCACAGAAATAGTCAAGAATACTCGATTGGTAAACAAAATACAAAAGCATCAAAATAAACAACACACAATAGATGGTTATACGAGTAGGAGAGAGAAGAACATTAAAGCTTATTCAAAACCTAGTCGCGTAAACCAATTATTATGAAATTTAATTGCTTCGTGACAGATGAATTTCATTCTGTATTCTGATAGGTAAAGCGAATCAAAAATAAAATGATTTGATTGAAAAATATTTCCTTCTTCAACATGCTCGGTAATTTTGTGGTAACAATCACGAGCTATCATAAAAAGGCTATAAGTTTTACAAATTTCAAAATAAGACTGCCTCACGGGGCAGTCGGGATGATTTCACCATGTTCCAAAATATTTCATGGCTTATAACCACATATGTACGCAACATAATTTCATGCCTGCGATCAATGTCAATATATGCTTTCACCAGTATAAGTAACTTCGAAGAAGGCCAACTAATGACAGACATTTTTCTGTAGAAGTTTAAGTTTGATGTTATGAAGACTGAAGGAAAATGTTTATAAACAGTGGTGTACAAATAATAATAAAAAGTGACATCATAACAAACAGTAACATCATCATCGTCAACAACATAATCTACAACATAGTCAGCACTACAACGTGTAATGATAATACAACAATGTCAACATATAATGCGTGCAACAACAATAATATAGTATTGTTCAAAGATAAAACAACAACATCATAATCATCATCAGTACCATAATCGGAATGACTACAGTCAATCTACGGATCATTAACGTCAGTATCATCTTGACCTGCTATGTCATCATCACCATCTACTCGAGGCCTAGGATGATACCACTCCTCATCATCAGCAGTAAGCCACGTCGATGCTCGACGTACATAATGTATCGCAACCCCAGCTGCATTTAGTACAAATCATCATACGGAAAAGCATTTGTATCTATGTACTGAATAGCCTCTACATGAGGAATATTGACGTATTTATCACCACCCTTAGCTGTAGGAATACCCACCGTCCAACCATAATCGGCTGCCAATGATGGAGGTGGAGCATGATATAACTGTGTGCTCTGAATCACGTCTTGCAGCACCGGGGAATAACACTAAGTTGGATAGCTGAGGATCTAACTAAATCATTTGCTACAACATGAATGAAAGGAGCCATATGTGATGGAGTGTAGAATCTACGCCAAAAGCTGCATAGTTCAAACCGATGATGATGAAGTAATTAGCAGTCCATCACTCATGATCTCGAGCTATATCCAAAGCATCCCTCCCATATACTCTCAAATAAGGTGTTTCTGGATGTGGATCTTTGGGCACGAAACCACCGTCTAAGATCTTCCTCCAACTACATTCCCCGTGGAACCAGTAACAACCACTAATGGGTGGAGATGACGCCAAAGGATGATGTCTCGCCGAATGCAAACCAGAATGAACCGTGCTCTCATCGGTCATATGAGGCGAACTATCATAACGATGCCAAATGATAGTCTCTCGTATGGTGCATAACTCAATTTAATTACGAGCCATTGTAGATATGCGACGATCCTGACCTCCTTACACAGTTCTCCGGTTCTCACGAGCCCACACCCTGACTCGGGAATAAAATAGGGATAAAGGAGAGTCTACTGTCGAGTAGTCATATTACAGAATTATCCATGGTACACATGTTGTAAAACCTGCCAAACACATGTAATGGATGTGGCTCTCTTACTAACAACGTACGTATGGTCTAAAGAGCGAAACATATATGCTCAGACCGGAGTCCCCCAGTCATATTTGACAGGACAATCAAATGTCAAATATGCAACTACTACTACATGTCCAGCCGACAATGTGTTTGGCAGGTTTGAAAATATTAAATTTCCCATAAAATATATGATAAGCAGTCGTGCTATCTCTAAATGGTAGTTTTCTTGGTCATGTACATTGATTAAATCTTGGATTGTGTCTAATGTAACTAACTTGCAATAGCAGTCTGGAACACGATCCATCATGTAAGTCAAAATGAGGCAGCATATTTGATAAAATGCTAAGGCGTTGATACTGCTCATGTAAGGTAGTGTCTCCCCCAATCCTACTGATAGTCTGGTAAGTATGGTAAGGTCCAAATGGGTGAAGTCTAACTCTCCAAACCCAAAGTGAAAAGTATGGGTGGTCTTCCACCAACGGTCAATTAATGTACCAGTCAACTGAACGTTCGAATTTAAACAGTTTTGAATACCTAAAAAAATAATTTACGGTTACATAAAACTATTATGAAGTATGAAATAATTCGATGATAGCTAAGTGAACACGTACTAATGAAATCATCAAGTCCCGCTTTATCGTGAAGTGTGTGTATAATGCCTTCTGTATCAGTGCAAATCATTGCATATAATCGAATAACACTTAGCTAAGAGTCACGCGTTCGCTCGACGTGCCTAGTTATAATTGGGTCGATGTTTATATTTGTAATATCAGAAAAGAAACTATTCTTGGTAAACAAAATTAGATAACTATGGAATCTTTAACATGCGTGCTTATGTGTTGTTCATCTTTAGAAAGTACACAGAAATTACTCAATATTTTGTCGGATCCAAATTTATGATCGATATTCAAGTCCAGTTGTGCTTCTCTCTTGCTCGTCGTCGCCTTGCTACATCTCGTCTGGCGGGAAGTGCAACATTTTCTCCTAACAAAATATTTTCTTCATGTGCCGACACATTTCCTGCACTGCGACATTTATTGCCTCGCAATTCCCTCTAAGCTGTTTTCATTTTTTTGGATGAAAGTGGCGGAAATGGCATAGGAAGGAAAAACGAGGAATGTGAAGAAGGGGAGGATGGGGAATGGGAGGCTGTAGTCGGATTATTTATAGACGGCAACAACGTTGTCATTTAACTTGCTAAACAAAACCTGGCTAAACGACCGGTGTAGATCGTAATCCACACCGCATGCCTTAGTCAGCTAAGGCAAACGCAATACCCCTTAAGGGGTTGTGTTTTATCCTACTATGGGGGAGGGGGGAGGGTACGGGGAGGGGATTGCTGGTCAATCCAAGCGGATTTGATCCGCAAGGATCCCTTTTTGAAGTAGTCTTAGACAAGTATTGTTGCGCATCCGTACATTATCAAATGTCACAAATTGTACGACATGCATACATTTAGATTACAATTACCGAATGTCACAAGTATCATACTACAAGTGTAAACCTAGACCGATGAGTGTTATATTCGAATAGTCTTGATATGCCAAGTGGCATGTAGATCAGTTCTTATGCACCAATAAGCACACGTGCAAAAAGATAACTTATTCTCCAAAGAAAATATTTATGCATTAATAATTTTTTCAAAACATAAAATAAAATACACTTGATGATGCAAAATTCTGGTACGAAATTTGAACCATTTAGTCTTTCTTGTTTTCATATGAAAGATGTGAATCACAAGATAATCCAATGATGTATGTCCATTATATCGTCAATTTTGTCAAAATTTCGTGTTAGTAGATCTTCCCATGCACCAATGCATAGTATTAAATTCAATTAGTTTAATAAGACAACTTAAGTTTCACATATTATCTATACATAGAATGATTGCTATTTTATATATCCATGATTCCATCTGTTAACGTCACTCAAAAGAAATACTAAAGAACCCCAAAAAAAAACACTTCATGATTGTCCATAATGCAAAAATGTACAAGTTATTACAAAAGTACAAAGAACTTCAATTTAAATGTATTTATTAGTTTGAGCAATTGCTTCTTTTCAAAAGGTCATCCTTTCTATATATCTAGTCTTTATCGTTTGGAAAGAGATTTTAAAATGAGATCGATCTAATATTCTAATATATTAAAGAGTAGAATTGTTTCAAAATTAATCACATTTCATTAGCAAATTTTGAAATTTGAAACAATATAAGTTGAGAAAACATTGTAGTTGATTAGTTTGAGTTCATGGTTATTGGTTATAATTTAATTTTAAGAACTGAAAATGGGAATACCCTTTCATTATTTTTCTAAAATAAAGAAAACGAAAGATGCATGTATAAAATTTAGTAAAATATTGTATAAAATACTGATGGACTTGATAGAGAAGGAAACAAGTTGATGTATATGATATCACTCTATGAAATACAATATTTACCCATCTTACTTTGAAGTTTAAAATATTCGCAAGGCATAATAATTATGAGCAATAACACTACTTCTTGTCAATTTCAATTTCCTTCAGTAAGCGAATGGTTACATAACTTAAAACTTAATGTGCAAACTTGAAAAATCGTTCTCCTCACAAAAATTACAAGTAATACTCATATTATTGGTGAGTATATTCTTTATATTCTTCGTAATGTTATCATGTAATCGCTTTAGTCGTTTATAACTTATCCTTGACAAATACAACTTGACTTTCTTTACATTGCTGTTGGACTTTTATATTTGCAAAGTTTTCTCATTATATGTATGTGTATATATGCCGTTAATTATCCAATATTTTGTGCCAATAATTCTTAGTTATATTGCATATTATATAGATTTATATCAACTTTATAATTTTATTTCCATCGTAAACATAATGCTCACTTGCTTTAAATATTTGAACTGTGAGTATCATATCATTCGCTTGTATATATAATATTTTATCCATCACAAACATAGCTACTTTAATGTGCTTAAATCGACCCACTTCATCATTTAAGTATCCACTAAATAAATATTGGACCAATTTATGCAAATGGTTCATCTTTATGCTAATATTAAAACACTTAAAAATCGTCTAAAACTATTTATGTAATATTATTCATCTCACTATTTATGTATTCTCTATATATCTGGCTTAAATCATAGAACAAAAATATGCAATTCATCATTATAGAAATAATGAAAATATTATATTTAATGAAACGAATATTTTCGTTTTAGTACATACATCACAGTGACTACTGGTTTCAATCTGTTTACGAGCAATGTTTTGTAAATAACATAGATTTGTTACTAAAACTTTAGCTAAAACAAGTTTTAAAGTTACTACTAGAACTCATAATCATTATACATGCAGGCATAAATGATTGCTCCCACCACAATAAGAACAATAACATATAGCCAAATATAAATTCTGACGGCAGCCAACGACTAGCGATATATGGCTCGCTATTTTCATGGTAAAAATGTTGTTAATAAATTAACCGCTTGAAGCCGTTTCTATATTTTTCATTTTTGGTCATTGCTAGCCGTTGAAAATTGCCTGTATGCTCATCTTCTAATCCACGAGCTTTTCGTCTTACATCCTCCACCCAAAAACGTACCAACCTCCCTCCTCCACTCAAAACGTTATCAACACCTATTACGCCCTTCAAACCACCTTTGGCGCCACCAACCACCTTGTGTTACATATCTCCACCCTCAGAGCCTCCCCAAATCAGGCTTTTCATTAAACCCTACTTATATTAAGTTTTCTAATTTACGCATAATTATGTACTATATTTGCATGCTAATTACTATTATTATCGTCAAAATATCCAAATTTTTAGTTAGAATTGATTTTATTCATCTGTTTTTGGATGGTTATGTTAGGGTTCATTATAAGTGTTCGAATATTGCATGCTAATTATTATTAGATTGTTTAGAATTGATTTGAGTTATTCTATGTATATGTTTTGTAAATATCTAGCATTAGATTCCTTAAGCATTATTTAAAGTCAACTTTGATACAATATTACATGACACATAAATTAGTTTTTTAAATACTATAATCTAATATATAAACAAAATATATATTTAATTTAGTATATAATTTAATATATAAAAAACATGAATTATATATTATGGGAAATAATATAAATCGCACAATTTAGTATATATCTAATAAAATAATGAAATATAAGCAAATTAATGCATGATATGCTTTATTTTTTATATTTAATAGAATGGTAAAATATAAACAAATATAAGATCCCTTAGAGAACTTTTGTCTCCGTATGACAGATGTTGTATATGATCATTGTACGAATATTCCTTTTTACTACAAACAAACATCCATAATCATCTAATACAATATTTGTCAGATTTGTCCTTATATTGGACAAGTTACAAAGGCTATGAAGTAATTACATTTCGTAAATGACCATATCATTTTAAACGATTCACAAAGCTTTGAGTCATTCCTTATGTATACGCGTTTATGTACAATACAAGGAATATGAGGGAAGTGTTATCTAAATTTTGGGAAATCGCTTAAAATGATATGATTCGGGAATGTAATCGCTGTTGTGGTTGTAATGGGAAATAGGATGACTGACCATCACAAAAGGCATGAAAATGTCAATGAGCCCTTAATCGTTTATTTAAAATCAAGTTTTGACACTATTGTGTATCACATTTTATAAACTTTTATAATATAAGTTTATAAATAATAGTAAAAAAATAGGAATATATATTTTGCAAAATAGTAAAAATCATATATAACTTAATATATATTTAATAAAATAGTAAAATAGAAACAAAACATAAATCGAATGATTAATTTTTTTTTTTTTTTTGATATTTATCATAGGTTTCAAAGTAGAAAAAATGATCAATTATTTTATTGATCGGATCTGGATGTATCAAGGAAGATAAATCAAAGGCTCAATAAGTGAACATTTTCATAATAGGGTACATTGTACCGCATTTGCATTAAGTAATATTGAAAACAATGTATAAATTCATTGTCCATATAGTAGGTGCGAATTGTTGAAGTATTTGATAATGGATACGCTTAGGGTTCATTTGCAGTAATACAGTTTCATACACAATTATTTGGTGTGGGATCGTCATGGAGAAATTATAGCACCTAGTTAAGAACAGTCAGAGAAGGTCTTTGGTGATAAAGTTATCACGATGAATCTCATAGATTATATGGTTGAAGATGCAGCATGATTAGTGTTCCCTACTGTTGAAGTTGATAATGGTGATGTTAACGTCGAAGAGGAACTAAATGTTCGAGCGAAAAAATATATGATTTATTAGATGTTAAAAACCTTATTGGAATGGATGTATAAGCGACACTAAATTATCTGTAACTATAGAGTACATTGTGTAACAACCATAAATGTATTGAATAGTAAATTAATTGATGAATTAAATAATTCAATAATAAGTTAGAAAATAATGAAAATTGGGCAATGGGGTTTGTGACATTGGGTCCATTATGATTTTCTGGTTTAGATCAATGTTTAGTTTGCATAAAAAGGATTTAAAATGAAGAAGTTTGAATTTAAACTCAAAATAGAAATAAACAAAACAAATTAACAAAAGTAATAACGTTGGAACTGGGACAACTGTAACACCCCGTATTTTCTATGAACGTCAAACTAACAAATTAAAGTATACTTAATTTTTAGAAGAAAAATTAAGGGAAACGAGTTACACCAATGCGTTCATCTCGGAATTCTGCTTAAGATAGAGTCCGAGTTTGCGTAAATCGGACTCTGTATGAACGAGTTATGACCTTCTGAAGATTCAAGAATTTAAATAATAAAATCAGCCCGAAATTCAAAATTAAGTTTCGAAATTCAAAAACCCCGAAGCAGGCTGGGTGGGAAATTTCCTGCCCAGAGACCAGGTCGACCTGGGTACATTGGTCGACCAGGGGGTCGACCTCCCCCTCGGGCCAGATCTGAAACTTGACGTGTTTCTTTGTGTGACGATTTTCTGAGTCTTTAGGGCTTGCGTGGCAAGTTCTAGTTGGTTCTCTTAGCTTTGAATGGCTTTAGTTGGTCCTAGGTTGATCTAACGGCTCTTATTAAATCAAATTTCTATATAAGCAACCTAAATCTAAACCCTAAACCACACAAATTCATTCCAAGGAGCTACCATGCTGTTAATGATCATCCTAACCTAGCCACCATTTCTTCTGAAGCTAGAAAGCGAGATTAAAGCTACGAATCAAATCAAATCAAATCTAAATTAGAAGAACAATTAGTCTACATCAAAGGAGAGTTATTCAGTTTTAGAAAACAGATCCTAGAAAACAAGATTTGCCTTTGTTTTGTAAGTCAGTTACTTTTTAGATTTGAGCACCTAAATTTAACTGTGACATGTAATAAAATGGATATGAGAATATGCCTGATGTAAGCTATCTTTTCATTGAATCTGTGCTTGAGTGTGTGTGTGTGTGTGTATATATATATATATATATATAAAACTTTGGGAATCATTTTTGACTATGAAATTGGTCCAATCATATATATCCTTGTTGTATATCGGAATTGTAATCCTGTTTAAATTCATGATGATATTCATATCATATCTATATGCCTGCGATGTATTCTATGCAAAACTTGTCTTTTTAGTACACCAAGTTTATTGGACCAATAGTTCTTATCATCATATGACTATGCCTATCCTTACGATGTTCCATCTTGCTTCTCCCCTTATTTTATGAATCTTGAGTTAAAACTCGAAATACGTACATTATGAATGCGGGGGTAATTGGGTATAACATGAAATTGACATTATTTGGCGTAATTTGGAACATGTAGTATGTCATGATTGTTAAGATGCAATTTTGGGTAATTTGACGTGAATTATGGAATATGACATATTGAACCTAGAATTGGCATGAACGACAAAGTATGAGATTGACATATAAATCAAGTTTTGGGGCATAATTGTTATTGTTGCGAATTTGGGGTAACCTGAGCATTGAATCTAGATTGGGCATAAAAATGTAAATTGGAACATTAAATCTAGATTTGGCCTAACTATTGATTTGGGATGCCAAGTATAATGAATATTCTAATTTTGGGGCATGTCTATTATTACAAACTTGGGAAGATTAGGTGTAACCTATTTTGAGTAATAACTTAAAATTGAATTTAGGGGCAATAACTTGCAATTAGCTTTGTTGGACATAACTTGAGAATTGGAATATGACTGGTTGGGATAATTAGCTTATAAATCTAGACTTGGACATTTGTGGAAACTGTGTCATAATCTGAAATTGACAACAATTGTGAATAATTTACACATAAACTGCAAATATGTAAATTAGTGAAAAGGCGAATGTGCCTAACCCGAGATTAGATTGAGTTATAGTGTAAAATTGCCCGGAACCACCCGGCACATCCAGTAACCGCAACAACACCTATCTAATGTGAGAGGTTAGTACATTATGCCCAAGAAAAACCCGAGGTTAGATTGAGTTTTGGTGTAAAACCGTCCGGAACCGCCCGGCGCATCCAGTAACCACAACAACACATATCTAATGTGAGAGGTTGGTGCATTAATAAATCAATGAATAAGATGAATGACTAGGGTTAAGTTCATAGGAACACTTAACCAATATAACATGAATGACTTAGGTTAAATTCATAGGAACACTGAACCAATATAACATGAATGACTTGGGTTAAGTTCATAGGAACACTTAACCAATATAACATGAATGACTTGGGTTAAGTTCATAGGAACACTTAAACAATATAACATGAATGACTTGGGTTAAGTTCATAGGAACACTTAACCAATATAACATGAATGACTAGGGTTAAGTTAATAGGAAACATTTAACCTGTATAGCATGAGGAATGGGTAGGGTTAAGTAATAAGAAACACTTAACCAATATAACTTGATTTGTGGTAAGGTTAAGTTAAAACAAGAGGGCAACACTTAACCAATATAACTTGATTTGTGGTAGGGTTAAGCTGACACAAGAAGGCAATACTTAACCAAAAGTAACATGACAAGTAGGTGGGTTAAGTAACTTGAACTGACTGCTGACACTTAACTAATACAACATGATGAACACGTGGGGTTAAGTTAACAAGAAACACTTGACCAATATAACTTGATGGACGAACGGGGTTAAGTTAATAAAAAACACTTAACTAATCCAACATGATAAGTGAGGAGGGTTAAGTTAACAAGAAACACTTAACCAACATGACATGATGAATGGGTGGGTTAAGTTAACATGAATGGACAACACTTAACCATTACATAAACATGTTCAAATCAGTGGAAGTGTTAAGTACATATTGGGTTGGTGGGTAATATTAGTAAATATAGGCCCACAAACTTAACCATTAAATAAACATGCTTGAATCGATGGGAGGGTTAAGTACATCTCGGTTGGTGGGTAATATTAGTAAATATAGGCCCACAAAACTTAACCATTGAATGAACATGCTTGAATCAGTGGGATGGTTAAGTACATCTCGTGTAGGTGGGTAATATTTGTATATATAGGCCCACAAACTTATCCAGTAGGAAACCCTAGTAACGGGGACCCATTTCAGTAGTAATCCACATAGATGTATCATGGCACCCTGAACTAGGCAGGGTGGGGCACGATTACTGGGCTGATTATAAGCGGTCAAAACAGCGACAGGGGTACGTCAGTGCAGGTTCCGATGGTTTACGAGCGTGCACGTACTCTGAAGTGGGAAAAAAGCAGGCACTGGATACCGGTAGTTATACACTGTGCATCTTGAATCGTGTCGAATTGCTGTCATAAGGATTGATACACCTTATGGTGGGATCAGCACAGGGTATCCACACACAAGAGAGGGCCGATTGACATAGACACAAGAGAAATTAATACAAGTAGGAAGCCGATCGATAGGGTAGTAAGGGTACATCTAACACATTCATGGCAATTAGGAAGATTGTGGTGGAATCCTCATAATAGATGTACACCTGAAGGCTACCACAATTGCGGGGATTGGGATCACGTTATCATATTATTATTTTATACAGATTACTAGTTACGACATTAGTTAGGTGGTGCAGAGATATAAAAATCAGAATAACAAGGTAGTAGAGAAGCAGAGAAAGAGTAGAAGCGCATTCAGTTTATCTTGCCTTATCATATCTATACTAATCATATGTTATCGTGTTATCCTTGTTCTCACGGTATTGTCTTATATTCAATTTATTCATGTCATGATGCTTTTTCCTGTTTATATGCTGAAAGTCACTAGACTTACAAGACTTATGTCTGACCTAGTTTTGTTTCGCCTCTTTTCTTCCGTTCCCCCCCGAGGTTCACAAGGAGGAAATGTTACCACTTAGCTCAGTTTTCTTTCCAAGATCGAAGATAGTTGATGTATTGCTTTGGACTCTTTCTTCCACTACTATGGCTGGTTCATGCTTTATTGGGGAATATCATTGTTATTTTTATGCCTCTGTTATACTTGGAAGTTTTTAAAATCAAGACAGAAGTTCTATGTATTACTTTTAGTAT
Source organism: Allium sativum (assembly GCA_030737875.1). Classification (NCBI taxonomy): domain Eukaryota; kingdom Viridiplantae; phylum Streptophyta; class Magnoliopsida; order Asparagales; family Amaryllidaceae; genus Allium; species Allium sativum. The sequence continues at coordinate 338,839,428 of CM060910.1, forward strand.
GATTGAGACAACTATTGTAAGAGCTTGACTGAAGCACATTGTTTATAAAATGACTTTATTTTCCGCTGCTTTATTTGTCTGTATTGTAATTTATCTGCATCTTTTACCTAAAATTCTCCATCAAAGTTAAGACATTCCCTTTGTGAGTGACCTTAACGGAGGTGGGGTGTTTCACTTGTTATCCGAGCTGAAGGTTACCAGATCAGACAAAAAATTTGAAAAATTATTTTCAAAACGATTTTAAAAGAAGCATTTTCTAAAGAAAAGTTTATTCTCCAAATCCATATGCACTATCTTTAGATCCTCTGTTTGAATCCTTGTTTCCTCCTTTCCTGAGTCTCCGGGGCTCCTGGCTTTCTGGGAGGTAACCTCATCGCGCCATGGTTCCGTAGGCTCGATGAGACTACGACACCTGTCAAAGGGCGAAGAAGTGCCCAACCTCCATCCATAGTCGTAGTAGTTTCACCTATGGCTAATTCTCTTCCAAGCTTTGTTGGTTTTCCCGTGCGATGGAGGCAATGTTCGCGAGAATTGTCAACATGGTTCACAAAGGAAGTAAAGAGGCCAAAGGGGAAGAATCACAAACAAGGGATTGGAATATAAGAAGGGTAGAGGAAATAATAGATCCCGCAACAAGAGGAAGTATCTTTTCTACGGTATAGCGGGTCATTTAATTGTAGGAAGTAAAAGACAAGTGGTTGTTTTCCGCATGATGAGGCAGGGCATCTTATCAAGGATTTCCCAGAGGACAAAGACAAGGACAAAGGACAAGATTTTCAGGAAGGCAAGTGCATGCTTTTACCGCCAGCGTACCTGAGAGAAAGATAGTAAAGTTTAGTTTTTCTTTTCATCCTGTTAGTACTCTTTTTGATTTCAGCGCTTCACATTCGCTCATATTTGCTTCCGTAGTTGAGTCTCTACACCTTAGTACTAGTGTAATAGAAGATCCCGTTATAGTCTCAAATCCGATTGGTGGTTCGGCTCATTTATCTTTGGTTCGTAAGGATTTGAGAATATCTATATTAAGGATTGAGTTTAAGTGTAATGCTTATGTTTTTGGTTTCATGGGCTATGGGTTGATTCTAGGCATTGTAACAACCCGTAAATTTAAATATTAAAGTTAACAAATTAAAGAATACTTAATTTTAAATGTAAGAATCAAGGGAAACGGGTTACGCCATTGTGTTTGTCTCGGAATTCTGGTTGAGATAGAGTCCGAGTTTGCGTAAATTGGACTTCTTATGAAGAAGTTATGGCTGTCGAAAGTTTCTAGAAATTCAAATTTAAATTCAAAAACGAATTCAGACTCAAAACTGGGCAGGGCAGGAAATTTCCCGCCCAAGGCCAGGTCGACCTGGGGGTCGACCTTAGTGTTGACCTCCCTCTATATATGTCGACCTTAGTCTCGACCTGAGGGTCGACCTGCCCCCCCCCCCATCGGGCAGATCTGAAAGATGACGATTTTGTGACTCAATGCTGAGTCATTAGGGCTGAGGTGTCACCCTATCTTGGCTGGATGGTCTTGATTTGATTCTAGGTTGATCGGATGGCCTAAATTAATCCTAAATACTATATAAACACATGTAGACTCAAACCGTGAAACCAAATAAAAATTAGAACCATGGCCGTCATGCTATCACCTTGCAACCTAGAGTAGCCGCCCCCAAATAGAGGGAAAGTGAAGCTAATCAACTCAATTCAACTCAAAATTTATAACAACAACAATGAATTTGTTTACTTCAAAGGCGAGCTAAATCAATTTCAGAGCAAATATCCCAGAACTCAAGAACTTCTTTGAGTTGTGAGTTCAATATCTTTAATAAGACAATTAATAAGTTAATTGGGTTAAGTTATAAATTGGGTTATATGGCTATGTTTGTGAGACATTGAAAAAATGTGATATTTTGTGAATATATGCTAGTTGTTCATAATAATAGTTTTGTTGTGGATCCCTTTTCATATGCCAAATCACCTATGTTCAACTTGATTCACGTTTGATATCATTTTATATGCAAGTTTGGGTGTAGATTATATACTAGTTTCTATATGAATTATACATAACTTTACATGTGAATCAAATAAAGCGACTATATGCAAGTTTAGGTAGAAATTGGATTCACATATATGCAAGTTTATGACTATGGCCTAAAACTATTATATATATATATATATATATATATATATATATATATATATGCAAGTTTACAAATTTGGATTTAGATCTATGATGTACATAGTTTTATGCAAGTTTGTGATTATGGCCTATGCAAGTTTTGGATGAAAACTATATTACATATCTGCAAGTTCACACCTTTAGGCCTATGTTTAGATTCATGACGATAACAATTTATGCAAGTTATGTCGCAATCTTTATTTGCAAGATTAGACCCATTTTGTGTGTTATGCAAATTTGTGATGTTTCTTCCCTTTTATGAGTTAGACTAATTGCTAGTCTAATATACATATATGTCATGATAAACGAACGAACAACGTGGGGGCGATGGGGGTAATATTGAATATACACATATTGAGAATTGACATAACGACCTTGAAAAAGGCATATAATTAAATTAAGACATTAATTGGAAAAATTGGCATTTATGGACATAATTGAGACAATTATGGACATAAGTATATTTGGAATTTATTTACAAATTTTGAATTGGGATATTAATCCACTTTGGGGTTAAATAAAGATGTGTAATAATAAACCGCCTAAGACACGAGGTTAGACTCGTTTGCGGAGTAAGACTGCCCGGACCCGGCAAATCCAGTAGCCACAAATGTCAGTCTAATGTGAGAGGTCGAAGGCATGAGTTAAATGCGTAACAGTTGTAAAGACACGAGGTTAGGCTCGTTAGTGGTGTAAGACTGCCCGGAGTCGCCCGACAAATCCAGTTGCCACAAATGCTAGTCTAATGTGGGAGGTCTTTATAGGGTTACAGTGTTAATGAATTAAGAAACACTTAACCAGATAAACATGTGGTGGGACATGAGGGGTTAGGTGGGTGCCTTGGGTGGCATGTGAAAATCAAGTGGGTGTCTTGGGTGGCATGTGAAATACGATTAGATACACTTAACCAAGATTGTAACATGTACGAAGACCTGGATAAGAATGGGGTTAAGTGGGGAAAAATCTTAGAGGGGACCAAGCATAGGTGGAAAGCTTGTGTCATGCATGGGGGCCCTTTTCAAACCAGTAACCCATTAAGTATCTTTGTGGGCTCGACCCAAGTCGAGGACGATACACGCGTACTGGATTTGATTGTAAGAGGTCAAAACGGGTTAGCGGTGGCAACGCAGGTCCAACGGGGTCATGTGCGTGTGTGGCCCCAGGCTGGTAGGTAAGACGTTGTTGCATCGTGTAGATATAAGCCGTGCATTTTTGGTAGTATCGGATTACCACTTTGGGGAGTGATACACCCCACTGTGGGGCCAGCACGGGTATCTACGAGTTAGGGAGCTGATCGAATGGGGGTAGTGGGTACACCTAGTGGAGATAGGGGCAGGCGGCACCTATGAAGGCAACTAGGAGTACACGAAACTACCATTATCATTATTAAGTTTGGTAGGCGGGATCAACTTTTAGGGTGTTTGGTGTGGTGTAGTGTAGTAACTATCCTATAGTGATTAGGTATGCCTTTAACATTATCTTTGTTCATCTTATTCCCTTTGTTTGCTCTGTCATACCCATTGGTTCACAGTCATTTCCTTATTTTACAGCTTATGCCTTGTCCTAGTTACTTAATGATTATATTGTTAAAGTAATTGCACTTGCCATACTTTATGTCTGACCCCTTTGTTTCCACCTCTTTTCTTCCTCCCCCCCCCAGGTGTTCAGGGTGGGACTAGTACTAGTGGAGCTTGATTTGGACAGCTTTATCTCTTTCTCTGGAAGTTTGCTTGGATCGGTGAAGTAAAAGTTCAGCCTATCTTACTTATGGCTATTTTATGTGGGGTTATGTCTTTCATTTTATGTACTCTGATTTAGTCAAGATGGATATTATTTATTTGACTCTAGTCTTTGGTTTTTGATGATGTAATCAAACTTATTTGTTTACCGCTGCAATGAATGAAGTTTTTAATTTTTAAGTACTGTTTTATATCTGTCTTGTTGTTATGTTTCTGTTCTATACACACTTAAAACGCTCCATAGAAGTTAATGCATTCCCCTTGTGAGCGACATTAACGGACATGGGGTGTCACACGTGGTATCAGAGCTGAAGGTTACTAGAACATATAAGATATTTTGAAAAACTATTTTTCAAAAGCGTTTTATAAAGAAATACTTTCAAAAGTATGTTTTAAGGAGAATATATTCAAGAGAAAATTTTATTTTAAAAACATAACCCCAAGAGCCATATATCTTTTTTTCGAATTCTTCGTTTGAATCTCTTCATTTTCTTTTCAGCATGTCTGGAATTCCCGAGATGCCCGAGGGGATACCGATACCAGGATGGTTTAGAAGGTATCTGGAAGCTAGGGCCCATGTCACAGGCCCAGCAAATGCTCCTCCTCCTCCTCCCCCTCCTCCTCCCCGTGTTGACACTTTCTCAAAGATATGCAAGGACTTTCGGGCAATGGGCGGGAAACCTTTTCATGGGTCGAAGACGTTTGTTGACGCTCGAAATTGGCTAAAGGAGGTGGAAGAATTGTTTGGAATCTTCGAGGTAGAAGATGGAAGAAAGGTCCAATTAGCTACCCGGTTAATGAAGGATGAGGCCTCATTTTGGTGGGAGGTCACTAATGGAGAGCGTCCAGTTGATACATGGCCGGATTTCAAGCGTGGGTTTGAGGCAAAGTTTCTCACATGGGCTGAAGAGAATCTATACATGGAAAAGTTTTTGGCATTTAGGCAGGGGAATCTATTAGTGAAAGAATACGTCAACAAGTTCAATCAGTTGGCAAGATTTGCCTTGGACTTGGTGAATACACCCGAAAAGAAGGCACTGAGATTTGGTAAGGGTTTGAACGAGCCGCTGCATGGATTAGCTATGAACCACATCCCTATGTGTGCCACCTTTGAGAGACTAGTTGACATGACGCTTATGCATGAAGAGGAGAAAGGCGCCAATGCTAATAAGGCACCTGAGAAGAAAGGGGATCAAAAGAAACCGCAATAGCAACAGTAGAACAAGAAGGGTGGTAAAGACAACAATGGTAAGGGAAAGAAAAGATGCTTTAACTGTGGGACACCAGGACATCTAAGCAAAGACTGTAGGAAGAAGAAGATGACTGGGTGTTTCCACTGTGGCGAGGCAGGACATCTGATTAAGGATTGCCCAAAGAAAGGGCAGAGGGCAGGGCCTACCTATGGGGGGCAGATTCAGGTTCTCATGGCACCAGGGAAGTCAAGGGGGCAGGTCCAGGCTCTCGTGGTCCCACCGCTGCAAGAATGAGGTAGAGCATTTCCGTTGAAAGTTTAGTTTATCTTTTCGATCATCCGTTCGCACACTCTTTGATTCTGGCGCATTGCACTCTTTTATATCTACTGCTTTAGTTAAGACACTACACCTAAACACCAGTATAGTAGAGGATCCCTTAGTTGTTTCAAATCCAATTGGGGGCTCAGCCTATTTGTCGATGATTTGTTTGGATTTGGAAATTTCTATACTTAGCGTTGGGTTTAGATGTGATGCTTATGTTTTGGGCTTCATGGGCTATGGGTTAATTTTGGGCATGGATTGGCTATCCAGAAATGGAGCCATCCTAGATTGTGAAAAGGGAGAGGTTAGGCTTATGACTCGCTTGGGCAACACTCTCGAAATCTCTGGTAATCCCATGAATTCTGTTATGCTAAGTTATCTAGAATCGCTTGATGCGTCTGTTGGGGATTTGCAGTCTGTTAGAGTGGTCCGTGAATACTCGGATGTCTTCGATGAAGTTCGAGGTTTACCCCCGAGGCGTGAGATAGACTTTCGAATATACTTAGTAGATAATGCAAAGCCAGTTGCATTACTAGTGCGCCACATGGCTCCGAGAGAGTGAAGAGAACTCAGTAAGCAAGTGAAAGAATTACTTGAGAAGGGGTTCATAAGGAGAAGTATTTCGGAGTGGGGTGCTCCAGTCGTTTTCGCTATAAAAGCTGATGGTTCACTTAGATTGTGCGTGGACTATAGAGAACTGAATAAGCTAACAAAAAAGAACAGACATCCGTTACCGAGGATAGAAGATTTATTCGATCAGTTGATGGGAGCTTCGGTTTTCTTGCAACTGGATTTGGCTACAGGGTTTCATCAACTAAGGGTGGTTGAAGATATCATCGATAAGACTGCATTTAGAACTCCCAACGGTTTCTTCGAGTGGCTCGTCATGCGTTTTGGTTTGACGAATGCACCCGCATACTTTGTTGACTTAATGAGTAGGGTGTTTAGGGAGTTTCTGAACAAGTTTGTGGTAGTCTTTGTAGACGACATTCTGGTTTTCTCTAAAAATGAAGAAGAGCATGCCCTTATCTTAGGGAAGTCTTAGAGACCCTACGAGCACATCAGCTAAAAGCTAAGTTCTCCAAGTGCTATTTTTGGAGAAAGAAGTGAGGTTCTTAGGACACGTGGTCTCTAAGGAAGGGATAGCTGTGGATCCCGCTAAGATAGTGCAATCCAAGATTGGAAAACGCCTAAGAACATAACCGAAGTAAGAAGCTTTTTAGGGCTGGTTGGCTATTATAGGATGTTCATTAAGGACTTCGCGAAGACATCAGCCCCTCTCACTCGATTAACGAAGAAGAATTTGACTTTTACTTGGGACGTTGAATGTGACGATGCTTTCCAACGTCTGAAGAGAGCTTTGACGACAGCTCCGGTTTTAGTTTTTCCAGACGGGAGTAAGGCATTCACCGTATATACCGATGCTTGCGGGACATGGCTTGGCGCAGTTTTAATGTAAGAAGGAAGGGTGATATGCTATGGTGGAAGACAGTTGAAAACCCATGAGAAAAATTATCCTACCCACGACTTGGAGTTGGCGGCCATAGTTTTTGCGCTTGAGTCGTGGCGTCATTATTTGCTTGGAAAGAGGTTTGAGTTGTATACAGACCATAAGTCGCTAAAATACTTATTCTCTCAGAAGGACCTAAACTTGAGGCAACAGAGATGGATGGAGTTTTTGGCATCCTACGATTTTGAGATCGCATATACCCCTGCATGGGTAACGTTGTAGCTGACGCCTTAAGTAGGAAGAAGTTAACTTTAAGTCCTTTGTTTGTGGAGCAGCAGAGTTTGGAGTATATATCTTCCTTTGACTTCAGACCCTCTGTCGATTTTGTACCCGGATTGTTGGCATCATTAGAGGTGCAACCTACACTTTTGGGTCGAGTTGGAGAGGCACAGCGAAATGAGCCACAATTGGTTGACACGGTAGGTAAGCTTATAGGAGGGGACTCCTCAAGTCATCTGAATAGATATGCTATAGATGAAAGAGGTTGGCTATGTAGAGATGGAAGACTTTGCTTACCACAGGACAAAAGTTTGAAGAAGGCAATTCTTGAAGAGTCACATCGCTCTAAGATGACCATACATCCAGGTGGTGATAAGATGTATAGGGATATGAAGCATGTTTTCTTTTGGGCCGAAATGAAAAAGGACATAGCCGAGTTCGTTGCTAGATGCTTAGTGTGCCAGCAAGTCAAGGCGGAGCAAAAGAAGCTCGGAGGTTTGCTCCATCCCTTAGAGATTCTGCTTTGGAAATGGGAAAGCATTTCCATGGATTTTGTAGATGGGTTACCAAGATCGAGGAAGGGTAATATGGGGATTTAGGTAATTGTGGACCGACTTACTAAAAGTGCCCATTTTATTCCCGTCAAAAGTAGAAGGACTGCCGCATGGTTAGCATCTGTTTACCTTCGAGAGATAGTCTGTTTGCACGACATACCTTCTAGCATTGTGAGCGATAGAGATCGTATTTTCACAAGCGAATTTTGGAAGAGCTTACAAGAGGCGGTTGGAACACAATTATGCTAAAATACGGCTATGCATCCTCAGACGGACGGCTAGACCGAGAGGGTGAATCAGATTCTAGAAGACCTTCTGACACTATGCATTCTAAACTTTGGAGGAACATGGGAAGAACACCTTCCACTAGTAGAGTTCGCCTATAATAATAGTTTTCAGGCTAGCATTGGCATGGCACCTTTTGAGGCTCTTTACAGACGACTGTGCCGATCACCTACATGTTGGTGTGAATCCACGAATAAGGTTTTGCTTGGACCCGACATGATTAGGGAAACTTCGGAGAAGATAGACCTGATTCGACGGCGAATGAAGACGGTGCAAGACCGACAGAAGTCATATGCTGATAAGAGACAAACCGATTTTGAGTTCAGTTGGGGACATGGTTTTTATTAAGGTGTCACCGTTAAGAAACTTAGTCCGCATTGGATCAGTAGGGAAGTTAGCACCAAGGTTCGTAGGACCCTTTCCACTTACAGAGAGGATTGGGCAGATGGCGTACAGTGTAAAGTTACCAGAGAAGCTCAGCGGAGTTCATGACGTGTTTCACATTTCACATTTGCGTAAGTGTTTGCACGATACGGCGGAAGTGTTAGAGCCGAGCACTATAACAACCCAAATTTTATAACATGTTTAAACAAGAAATCAGGGCAGAATTAAATTAAAAATTAAGAATCAATGGGAATGGGTTACGCCATTGCGTTCGTCTCAAAATTCTGCTTGAAAACGAGTCTGAAATTTTGTAAATCGGAGTCCATATGACCAAGTTATGGCCCATAGAAGATTTCAGAAAATTCAAAATTCAGCCTGAAATTCAAATTCAGCTCCAAACAGATTGGGCGGGAAAGTTTCCCGCCCAGCCCCAGTTCGACTGGGGAGTCGACTGGGGTGTCGACCTGCCCCAGCCTAGGTCGACTACCCAGTCGACTTGGGTGTCGACCTGGGGGTCGACCTCCCTGGTCGGCCATCTTGGCTTGGTGCACCTGTTTGCTCCTTTGGGTCTGCTTAGCTAGCTGTGACGAGATTTAAGGGTTCAGATCTAAACTAGGGTTAATCTAAGGGTGTAACACCCCACACCCGCTACGGACACTCACTAAGGGAATGCCATAGCATCGGTGGAGTATTTTAAGTGAATATAGAACAGAAAAATTACAACAAGACAGATATAAATAATACTTGAAAATTTAAAACATCATTTCATTGCAGCAGAAGATAAACATGCCTGGTTACAATACCAAAACCAACTAAACAAGAGTCAAGTACTAAATATCCATCTTGATAAAAACATAAGTACATAATCCCACTACATAACTAATAGCCATAATAGAAAAGATAAGCTGAGCTTTACATCACGGTCCAAGCTCCAAAAGATAGATAAAGCAATCTGATCAAAGCCCACTAGTGCTAGGCCCACTCTGAGAACCTGAGGGTTGGGAAAAAGATAAAAACAACGGGGTCAGACATAAGTCTGAGTGAGCCCTATAACTTTAACAATACAATCATTAAAGTAATTAGGGTATGATATAAACCTGGTACGGTAATGACTGGGGATAAATGACTACACTAAGCAGCCAACTAGACATAGGAAGAACTAAGATATCGGTAAAGACGCATATACCCACCCAAGGGTAATTACTACACTGCACCACACCAGTCATTTCTACTTAAAGGTTGATCCCACCCATGGACTTAGAAAATTTAACTAGTAGTTCCGTGTACCTCTAGCTGACTACATAGGTGTCGTCTGCCCCTATCTCCACTAGGTGTACCCACTACTCCCCAAGCGATCGGCTCCCTAACGTAGATACCTGTGCTGGCCCCACAGTGGGGTGTATCAATCCCCAAAGTGGCAACCCGATACAATCAACGGTGCACGGCTTATACCTACACGATGCAACAACGTCTTACCTACCAGCCCGGGTCCACACACGCATATGAAAACCCGTTGGACTTGCGTTGCCACCGCTAACCCGTTTTGGCCTCTTATAGTCAAGCCCAGTACGCGTGTCCCGTCCTCGACATGGGTCGAGCCCAATAAGATACATATAGGTTACTGGTTGAAATGGGCCCCCACAAGCTACCCACCTAAGCTTGTCCCTTTTTCTAGTGCATCCCACTTAACCCTTTAATCATGTTTAATTACATGTTTCCACTTGGTTAAGTATTCTAATCGTATTTTCTATTGCCACCCAAGGCAACCCACTAGATTTCCACATGCCACCCAAGGCACTTACTTGATTTCCACATGCCACCCAAGGCACCCACTTAACCCCTCATGCCCCACTACATGCTTATCTGGTTAAGTGTTTCTTAATTGATTAAGACCGTAACCTTTGCAAAGACCTCTCACATTAGACTATCTTTTATGGCAGCTGGATTTGCCGGTCGGGTCCGGGCAGCCTTACGCTATAACCGAGTCTAACCTCGTGTCTTTACACTTGTCACGTATTTAGTTTATGCTTAAGACCTCCCACATTGGGCCAATCATTTGTAGCCGCTGGATTTACCGGTCGGTTCCGGGCAGTCTTATACTACAAAATGGTCCAACCTCGTGTCTTAGTCGATTAATTACACCTAATTAATCACCCCCATAATTTGTATTAATTATCCCTAATTAATTACAAATTTAACGATGTACATAATTGACTCAATTATGTGCATCCACTTTATGGTATGCATAATCATACCAACTTCACACCATTTTATCAACATGAATATTAACCCCATCGTTCCCCACGTAATACGTTGACATGACATACTTAAAAGGGGAGATTCATCATAACACAATGGGTTCAACTTGCATTAGCATCAACATGGGTTTTAAAGGTGTCAACATGCATATATGACCATAGCATCAAACCCAACTAGCATAAATAATCAACCCAAACTTGCATGAATCACATATGTCATAAAGAGGGTAACTTGCATAAGTTACTTATGTCATACAAAGAGGTAAACTTGCATATGTATGTATGACATACAAAGGGGTTAACTTGCATATGTATGCATATCATACAAAGGTGTAAACTTGCACGTGTTACTTGCATATAATCAAACACCAAACTTGCATAACATGTCATATATGAACTTGCATATAATCAAACACCAAACTTGCATAACATGTCATATATGAACTTGCATATAATCAAACACCAAACTTGCATAACATGGTGTCATAATGGATCAATGTTTATAATAGTGATTTGCATAACTAGCATCATGAACACATAGCATAGATTACACCCAACTTGCATAACTAGCTTCATGGGCACATAGCATCAAACTTGCATAACTTGCATCATGAACATATAGCATACAACTTGCATAACTAGCATCATGAACATAAAGCATAAAACTTGCATAACTAACATCATGAACACATAGCATATGATAACATAACTTGCATTGATCCACATACATAACTATAACCTTATTATATCCTATCATAATTAGTTTAGCAATTGCTTGCTAAAGGCATAGAAACTCACAACTTGTTGATTAGCACTCCTATGAAGAAGATTTAGTTGCTAGAGTTGATTGGAAGTTGATTTGAGAAGCTATCTTCCTCTTTAATTTGATGGAGGCTCCTTCAAGTTGCATTTTGACGGCATGATGGCATTGTATCTATTTTTAGTATGAATTATGGTAGTCTTAGGTGTATTTATAGATTAGTTAAGTGTTTTAGGCCATAGGATTAACCCTAGGATAGTTTAGAGCCATCAGATCTCGTCACAAGCCACCAAACACAGCCCAAAAGCCAAAATAGTGCACCCAGCCAAACTGGCCGAGCCACCTGTGTCGACAGGGGTGTCGACACTACAGTCGACACGCCCCCATGTGTGTCGACTCCCCAGTCGACACGGGGGTCGACCTGGTGCAGGCGGGAATTTTCCCGCCTACCCCCATTTCTGCATTTGAAATCAGTTTTTCGAAATTTGAATTTTCTGAAAACTTCGTTGGGCCTTAACTGGGTCATACGGACTCCGATTTTCGAAAACTCAGAATCTATTTCGCGTATTTTTCCGAGACGAACGCAATGGCATAGCCCGTTTCCCCTGATTCAGATTTTAAAATTTAATTCTGCCCTATTTTATATTATAGCAAGTTATTCAACATACGGGGTGTTACATTCTCCCCTACTTAAAGGATTTCGTCCTCGAAATCTCTAAGTCAAGAAGAACGTATCCTACCAACCAAACAACCATCTACTAAACCATCAAACACTGGCATTCATTGTCCTTAAAGTTTCTAATGCTGTATGAATATATGCAAAAAGTATGTGTATATGTTCCCTGTCTAATGCAAAATCAGGTGGTCTACTGATTCAGTTGACCTCCTTAATGCAAACCATGATAGTGTCATGCATCCAATATGTATGCGAAAGAACACTATCGACACATACTATTTCTACATGTGTGCACATCCATACACCAAAATGCATCATCTATATGATAACACAACCATTATAAATCCATTAATATAGCTACCTACACACAGTTATATGCAATATGCAACATGAAGTGACTGAGCCGATCTAGTGTCTAAAGTGTGTGTATATGCATCCACGAGCAACCACTAGCAAACACTTGCATCCACATGCATCCATCAATTATAACATGTCTCAAACACATGTTTCAACCATAGGTTTACCCTATCTAAAGGTCAAAGGTACTAATGAGAGGACATACTAAAGATAAGATAAGTACTAGACAAACGATAAAGGAGAAGTTAAAAGACATACCCTCAAAAAGAAATGTGTACAGTGAACGCATCTTCGCTTCTGTCTCCCAAGTAGCATTGCTTTCATCATCTCCCCGTTGCACTTTGACTAGTTGAACCTCTCTGTTTCTCAACTTCCTAATCTCTGACCCAAGGATGCGGGTAGGAGCTCGTCGAATAGCCGCATCACGCTCTACCTCCACTTCTCTAAGCAAGCTCGGCTCTACCACCTCTGCGGTCTCATGTAGGCACTTCCTCAAATGTGACACATGGAATACGTCATGTACACCACTAAGTCTCTCGGTAAAATCCACTCTATATGCCATCTGTCCAATCCTTTCCTTAATAGGAAACGGTCCTACAAACCTTGGTGCTAACTTCCCAACAGACCCAAAGCGAACCACATTCCGTAATGGAGATACTTTGACAAAGACCATGTCCCCAACATTAAACTCAAGATCCGTCCTCCTCTTATCCGCGTAAGATTTCTGTCTGTCTTGCGCCGCTTTCATCCTTTTTCGAATCAAATCAATCTTTTCTGAAGTCTCTCTAACTATATCAGGCCCAAGCAAGATCTTATCCGTAGACTCCCACCAACATGTAGGTGATCGACAAGGCCTTCCATAAAGAGCTTCGAAAGGAGCCATGACAATACTAGACTGAAAGCTGTTGTTATACGCGAACTCCATCAATGGAAGATGCTCTTCCCATGTACCTACAAAATCTAAGATACATAGCCTCAAAAGGTCTTCTAGAACACGATTCGCCCTCTCGGTCTGGACGTCCGTCGGAGGATGATATGCGGTGCTCAAACACAATTGAGTCCCTACCGCCTCTTGCAAACTCTTCCAAAACTCGCTAGTGAAGATAGGATCTCGATCGCTCACTATGCTCGAAGGTACACCATGCAACCGAACTATCTCTCGAAGGTAAACTGAAGCTAGCCATGGAGCAGTCCTCTTACTCTTCACGGGTATGAAATGGGCACTCTTAGTAAGTCTGTCTACCACAACCCAAATTCCCATATTACCCTTCCTCGATCTCGGTAGCCCATCAATAAAATCCATCGAGACGCTATCCCACTTCCATTACGGAACTTCCAATGGGTGAAGCAACCCACCGGGTTTCTTTTGCTCCGCTTTCACTTGTTGGCACACCAAGCATCTAGCGACATACTCGGCCACATCTTTCTTCATACCAGCCCAAAAGAAAACTCGCATCATGTCTTGGTACATTTTGTCCCCACCGGGATGAATGGTCATCTTCGATGGACACTACCTTCGCGGGATCCACAGCTATCCCTTCCTTGGAGACCACGTGCCCCAAGAACCGCACTTCCTTCCTCCAAAAGTGACATTTAGAGAATTTAGCCTTAAGGCTATGCGCTCGAAGAGTCTCCAACACTTCCCTAAGATGTAGGGCATGCTCTTCTTCACTCTTAGAAAAGACTAAGATATCATCCACAAAGACCACCACGAACTTATTAAGGTACTCCCTGAACACCCTACTCATCAAATCAACAAAGTATGCGGGGGCGTTCGTCAAACCAAATGGCATCACAAGCCACTCATAGAAACCATCCGGAGTCCTAAAGGCAGTCTTCTCTATACTATCCTCAGCCACTCTCAACTGATGAAACCCCGTGGCTAAGTCCAACTGCGAGAAAACTGAGACGCCAACCAACTGATCAAAGAGATCATCAATCCTCGGCAATGGGTGTCTATTCTTCTTTGTGAGCTTGTTGAGTTCTCTATAGTCTACACAAAGTCTGAGGGACCCATCCGCCTTCGTGGCAAAAACTACCGGAGCACCCCACTCCGATATACTTCGTCTTATGAACCCCTTCTCAAGCAACTCCCCTACTTGCTTATGGAGTTCCCTCCTCTTACAAGGAGCCATGTGGCGCACTGGCAAAGATACTGGCTTAGTATTATCTACCAGATATATTCGGAAGTCAATCTCCTGCTTCAGAGGTAAGCCCTTCAGCTCCTCAAACACATCCGAGTATTCCCGGACCACTCTAACAGATCACAAACTCTGGACCGAAGCGTCAAGCGATTCAAGATAACTTAGCATAACGGAATTCATGGGATTACAAGAGATCTCGAGAGTGTTACCCAAGCGGGTCATGAGCCTAACAACTCTCCTTTCGCAATCAAGAACGGCACCATTACTGGATAACCAGTCCATGCCCAAAATCAACCCATAGCCCGTGAAGCCCAAAACAAAAGCATCACATCTAAACTCAACGCTAAGTATAGAAATCCTCAAACCCAAACATATCATGGACAAATAAGTGGAGCCCCCAATTGGGTTTGAGACAACCAAGGGATCATCTACTAGACTGGTGTCTAAGTGCAGTGACTTAACTAATGATGATGAGATAAACGAATGCGATGCGCCAGAGTCGAATAAAGTACGGACAGGATGATCAAACAGAAAAACCAGACTTTCAATGGAAATAGTTCTACCTCTTTCCTGAATCGGTGGAACCGCGAGAGCCTGAACTTGCCCCCTTGCCTGACCCGGTGCCATAAGAGCTTGCACCTGTCCTCCTGAGGTAGATCCCGTCCTTTGCCCCTTCTTAGGGCAGTCCTTCACTAGATGCCCTGCTTCGCCACAGTGGAAGCAGCCAGTCTTCTTCTTCTTCCGACAATCTTTGCTTAGGTGGCCTGGTGTCCCACAATTGAAGCACTTCTTCTTTCCCTTTCCACCATTGCCTTTCCCACCCTTGTTTTGCTGTTGCTGTTGAGGTCTCTTTTGATCTCCTTTCTTCTCGGGAGCCTTATTAGCATTGGGACCCTTCTCTTCCTCATGCATAAGTGCCATGTCTACTAGCTTCTCAAAGGTGGCCCCCATAGGGATGTGAGTCATAGCCAATCCATGCATCGGTTCATTCAAGCCTTTAACGAACCTCAAAGCCTTCTTCTCCGGTGTATTCACCATGTCTATGCCAAACCTTGCCAATTGATTAAACTTGTTGACATATTCCTTCACTGATAGGTTTCCTTGCTTTAGAGTCAAGAACCTTTCCATATACAGATTTTCTTCCGCCCTTGAGAGAAACTTTGCCACAAACCTTTGCCTGAAATCCGCCCAAGAGTCAACAACGCGTTCTCCATTAGTGACCTCCCACCAGAACGAGGCCTCTCCCTTCATTAACCAAGCAGCTAACTTGACTTTCTTTCCTTCTTCCATCTCAAAGATATCTATCAACTCTTCCGTTTCCTTAAGCCAATCCCTAGCTTCCACAAAAGTTTCTGATCCTTGAAAAGGTTTCCCTCCCATAGCCTTAAATTCCTTGCAATTCTTAGCAAAAGTATCCGTGCGAGGAGGAGGAGGGGGAGGAAGATCGGGTGCAACTGGTGGTGGAGGAACATTTGCTGGACCCGCAGCGGTGGCCATAGCCTCCATCAACCTCCTATACCATACTGGTATCGCTACACCCTCTGGAAAGTTAAGATCTTCAGCCATGATGAAACGAAAAAGGAAAGATTCAAAACGGAGAATTGGAAAGATAAAGATATGGCTATCGGGGATTATGCTTTTCTTTCAAAAACTTTTCTCTCAAAGACATGTTTTTGAAAATACTCCTTCGAAAATGTTTTTAGAAAAATAGTTTTTCTAAAAATTTTATCTGTTCTGGTAACCTTATGCTCTGATACCACGTGTAACACCCCACACCCGCTACGGACACTCACTAAGGGAATGCCATAGCATCGGTGGAGTATTTTAAGTGAATATAGAACAGAAAAATTACAACAAGACAGATATAAATAATACTTGAAAATTTAAAACATCATTTCATTGCAGCAGAAGATAAACATGTCTGGTTACAATACCAAAACCAACTAAACAAGAGTCAAGTACTAAATATCCATCTTGATAAAAACATAAGTACATAATCCCACTACATAACTAATAGCCATAATAGAAAAGATAAGCTGAGCTTTACGTCACGGTCCAAGCTCCAAAAGATAGATAAACCAATCTGATCAAAGCCCACTAGTGCTAGGCCCACTCTGAGAACCTGAGGGTTGGGAAAAGGATAAAAACAACGGGGTCAGACATAAGTCTGAGTGAGCCCTATAACTTTAACAATACAATCATTAAAGTAATTAGGGTATGATATAAACCTGGTACGGTAATGACTGGGGATAAATGACTACACTAAGCAGCCAACTAGACATAGGAAGAACTAAGATATCGGTAAAGACGCATCTACCCACCCAAGGGTAATTACTACACTGCACCACACCAGTCATTTCTACTTAAAGGTTGATCCCACCCATGGACTTAGAAAATTTAACTAGTAGTTCAGTGTACCCCTAGCTGACCACATAGGTGCCGTCTGCCCCTATCTCCACTAGGTGTACCCACTACTCCCCAAGCGATCGGCTCCCTAACGTAGATACCCGTGCTGGCCCCACAGTGGGGTGTATCACTCCCCAAAGTGGCAACCCGATACAATCAACGGTGCACGGCTTATACCTACACGATGCAACAATGTCTTACCTACCAGCCCGGGTCCACACACGCATATGAAAACCCGTTGGACTTGCGTTGCCACCGCTAACCCGTTTTGGCCTCTTATAGTCAAGCCCAGTACGCGTGTCCCGTCCTCGACATGGGTCGAGCCCAATAAGATACATATGGGTTACTGGTTGAAATGGGCCCCCACAAGCTACCCACCTAAGCTTGTCCCTTTTTCTAGTGCATCCCACTTAACCCTTTAATCATGTTTAATTACATGTTTCCACTTGGTTAAGTATTCTAATCGTATTTTCTATTGCCACCCAAGGCAACCCACTAGATTTCCACATGCCACCCAAAGCACTTACTTGATTTCCACATGCCACCCAAGGCACCCACTTAACCCCTCATGCCCCACTACATGCTTATCTGGTTAAGTGTTTCTTAATTGATTAAGACCGTAACCTTTGCAAAGACCTCTCACATTAGACTATCTTTTATGGCAGCTGGATTTGCCGGTCGGGTCCGGGCAGCCTTACGCCATAACCGAGTCTAACCTCGTGTCTTTACACTTGTCACGTATTTAGTTTATGCCTAAGACCTCTCACATTGGGCCAATCATTTGTAGCCGCTGGATTTGCCGGTCGGTTCCGGGCAGTCTTATGCTACAAAAGGGTCCAACCTCGTGTCTTAGTCGATTAATTACACCTAATTAATCACCCCCATAATTTGTATTAATTATCCCTAATTAATTACAAATTTAACGATGTACATAATTGACTCAATTATGTCCATCCACTTTATGGTATGCATAATCATACCAACTTCACACCATTTTATTAACATGAATATTAACCCCATCGTTCCCCACGTAATACGTTGACATGACATACTTAAAAGGGGAGATTCATCATAACACAATGGGTTCAACTTGCATTAGCATCAACATGGGTATTAAAGGTGTCAACATGCATATATGACCATAGCATCAAACCCAACTAGCATAAATAATCAACCCAAACTAGCATGAATCACATATGTCATAAAGAGGGTAACTTGCATAAGTTACTTATGTCATACAAAGAGGTAAACTTACATATGTATGTATGACATACAAAGGGGTTAACTTGCATATGTATGCATATCATACAAAGGTGTAAACTTGCACATGTTACTTGCATATAATCAAACACCAAACTTGCATAACATGTCATATATGAACTTGCATATAATCAAACACCAAACTTGCATAACATGTCATATATGAACTTGCATATAATCAAACACCAAACTTGCATAACATGGTGTCATAATGGATCAATATTTATCATAGTGATTTGCATAACTAGCATCATGAACACATAGCATAGATTACACCCAACTTGCATAACTAGCTTCATGGGCACATAGCATCAAACTTGCATAACTTGCATCATGAACATATAGCATACAACTTGCATAACTAGCATCATGAACATATAGCATAAAACTTGCATAACTAACATCATGAACACATAGCATATGATAACATAACTTGCATTGATCCACATAGATAACCATAACCTTATTATATCCTATCATAATTAGTTTAGCAATTGCTTGCTAAAGGCATAGAAACTCACAACTTGTTGATTAGCACTCCTATGAAGAAGATTTAGTTGCTAGAGTTGATTTGAGAAGCTATCTTCCTCTTTAATTTGATGGAGGCTCCTTCAAGTTGCATTTTGACGGCATGATGGCATTGTATCTATTTTTAGTATGGATTAGGGTAGTCTTAGGGTGTATTTATAGATTAGTTAAGTGTTTTAGGCCGTAGGATTAACCCTAGGATAGTTTAGAGCCATCAGATCTCGTCACAAGCCACCAAACACAGCCCAAAAGCCAAAACAGTGCACCCAGCCAAACTGGCCGAGCCACCTGTGTCGACAGGGGTGTCGACACTACAGTCGACACGCCCCTATGTGTGTTGACTCCCCAGTCGACACGGGGGTCGACCTGGTGCAGGCGGGAATTTTCCCGCCTACCCCCATTTCTGCATTTGAAATCTGTTTTTCGAAATTTGAATTTTCTGAAAACTTCGTTGGGCCTTAACTGGGTCATACAGACTCCGATTTTCGAAAACTCGGACTCTATTTCGCGTATTTTTCCGAGACGAACGCAATGGCATAGCCCGTTTCCCCTGATTCAGATTTTAAAATTTAATTCTGCCATGTTTTATATTATAGCAAGTTATTCAACATACGGGGTGTTACAAAGGGCCTAAACTAGTCTAACTTCTATAAAAACACCCTAAGACCTAACCTAAATCACTAAAAATCATTATAGCAACAAAGTGCTGCCAAAA
Organism: Allium sativum; assembly: GCA_030737875.1. Taxonomy (NCBI): domain Eukaryota; kingdom Viridiplantae; phylum Streptophyta; class Magnoliopsida; order Asparagales; family Amaryllidaceae; genus Allium; species Allium sativum. The sequence continues at coordinate 338,858,910 of CM060910.1, forward strand.
TGCTCCTAAATCATGGCCTCCATCTTCACCATTGAGAGTTTGAGAGTTCTAAACTAAAGCTAAGGCAAAGGAGCAATCTTTCTCCATCAAATCAAGGAGCTACTTATATTCTCAAGGCTTCTAGGGTTGCTACATCATTCCTAGAGCTTCCACAACGATTCTTTCTTCTAATTCACTAGCCATGCTTTGTAAGTTCTAGATGCTTTTAGATTGAAACGATAACTTGAATATGACATGTGATAAAGTTGGAATTGGATTTATGCATGATATTCAATCCATGCTCATTCTTGTTCATTTTGGATCTTGACCTTTGGGGTTGTTGCTATGACACTAATTTGAACCAATGCATGTTGCAAATCAGTTTTTCATGTTCTTATCATGCATGTAATGATGATTTTCTCTCGGATCTTGTTTTATGAAAAGTTTCTACCTTCTCCTATTTATTTTCTTTTGATGAACCTTGGTCGATTTCGGACCTAGGCCTAAACTACGATTTACGTGCGATTTGTATACGGGGGAATATTGGGATTTCACCTATTTGGATATAGGTGTGGGCGGTCGAATTTGTGCATAACATGAACAAGGAAAATTTAGGGTATTGCCAATATTATTTGCAAGTTTGGGCATACATGAGTTGACATATGAATTAAATCACGGGTTTTGAGACTATGCAAGTTAAATCAAGGGGTTGGGCTTTTGTTAACTAGGCATAAGTAGAATTGGAAACATAAACCATGATTTGGGTTTATTTGGGCATGAACTTGACAACATGTAACTTTGGCTAGAACTTGATAGGGTTGGGATGTCATAAACTTGGCATGCATGCAAATAGGCGAGAATTGGACATATGTAAAGTGGCTAGAATTGGGTACATATTTTCATGGGCATGTAATGTGGAAGTTGGGCATATGTTTAGTAATATGTAAAGTGGGGATATTGGCTTAGATGAAACATATGTAATTAACAATCTAACGGATGCCTTCGACACGAGGTTAGACTTGAGTTGTGGTGTAATTCTGCCCGGAACCGCCCGGCATATCCAGTGACCACAACAATAATAGTCTAATGTGAGAGGTCGTAGGCAAAGATTAGGTTGTGGTAATGCTTGAACCCGAGGTTGGAATGGGTTTGCGGTGTAATTCTGCCCGGAACCGCCCGGCATATCCAGTGACCGCAAACAAGTCCAATGTGAGAGGTTGATGCATTAATAAATAATAAATGAATATGACATGGACGGGTGGGTTAAGTAACCTGATTAGACTAATGACACTTAACCAATATGACATGGACGGGTGGGTTAAGTAACTTGATTAGACTAATGACACTTAACCAATATGACATGGACGGGTGGGTTAAGTAACTTGATTAGACTAATGACACTTAACCAATATGACATGGACGGGTGGGTTAAGTAACTTGATTAGACTAATGACACTTAACTAATATGACATGGACGGGTGGGTTAAGTAACTTGATTAGACTAATGTCACTTAACCAATATGACGTGGATGGGTGGGTTAAGTAAAACCGGACTTGATTTCTTGATGAAACTTAACCATATATCACGATTAGAGGATGGGTTAGTTTAACCTGAATGGATTGATAACACCCGACTAGTATAATGCGATGCATGGTAAGGTTAAGCAAACTCACAAGGGTAACACTTAACCGTTATAATTTGACTAGTGGATGGGGTTAGGTTAACATATACTTAATCAATCTAACACGGTAACTTGATGGGGTTAAGTCATGAATCGCTTGAATATACTTAAACAATCTAACATGATAACTTGATGGGGTTAAGTCATGAATCGCCTGAATATACTTAACTAATCTAACATGATAACTTGATGGGGTTAAGTCATGAATCGCTTGAATATACTTAACCAATCTAACACGGTAATTTGATGGGGTTAAGCTTAAATATACTTAACCAATCTAACACGGTAATTTATTGGGGTTAAGCTTAGATATACTTAACCAATCTAACACGGTAATATATTTAACCAATCTAACACGGTAATTTGATGGGGTTAAGCTTAAATATACTTAACCAATTTGACACGATGATTTGGATAGGGTTAAGTCATGAACCGCTGGAAAACGCTTAACCAACTTGACACGTGATTCGTAGGGGTAAGTCATGAACTTGAATGACAACACTTAGCCAACTTGACATGACATGTAGATGGGTTAAGTCACGAACTTGAATGACCACACTTAACCAACTTGACATGCTAGACTGATAGGGGTTAAGTCTTGAATTTAGTTGACAATACTTAACCTGCTGGATGGAAACCCTAGTTACGCGGTCCTTTTCAGCAGTAACCCTCTTGAAGGTATCACGATACCCTAGGGACTAGGCTAGGGTGGGGCACGATTACTGGGCTGATTGTAAGCGACCAGGACGACGGTTGAGTTGGTGCGCCATTGTAGGTTCAGACGGACTATGGTCGTGCACATGAGTCCGGAGTTGAAAAAGCAGGCATGGGCACCAGTAGTTGTACTCTGTGCGTGCTTGGAATGGTGTCAGTGGTTGACACCCTAGGGCTTGATACACCCTAGGGTGGACCTAGCACAGAGTAGCTACATTCGTGATTGGGCCGTATGACACCGACACACGATGAGTTAGGACTTGTTGGGAGCCGATCAATTAGATCATTCTGTGGAAAAAGGGCGTTGTTCGATAGGTAGCATAATCCCTAGTGGTCCTAGGTGGCATAAACCCTGATCGAATCTAGAAAACGTCCAATAGGTAGCATAATCCCTAGTGGTCCTAGGTGGTGTAAATCCTAGATGAACACGCGATAATTCATGATAAGGGAATCTGGCCAGAACAAGGATGGCAGTCCGAGCGATTTCAAGGATGGTGACACTACGTTGTAGTGGTACGGAATAACATGATGGAACCAGTATGATATATGGCAAGGGACTATACATATACATGGAAGGGATGATACGAGTTAGGATGCTAGTACGGTTGGTACAGAGGACGTTAGACATGCGATGATATTCCGAGTTTATCTTGTTATCTTGTTACCTTGGTTATCCTGTTACCTTGGTTATCTTGTTACTTGAGCTTATCTTGTTATCTTAGTTTGATCTGTTTATCTTGTCATCATGTTTATGTTTACTTTCAGTTTATACATGTCATGTTACCTTTACCTGTTTTTAGGCTGAAAGTAGCTAGGACTTACCAGTCTTTATGACTGACCCCGTTTTGTTTCGCCTCTTTTTCTTCCGTTTCCCCCCCCAGGTTTACAGGGAGGAAATGTTGCTACTTAGTGCGGATTTTCTGCTTCAAGATCATCATCTATGGCTTGGACTTTTCTTGGCTATGGCTATTTTACTGTTTTACTTGGGGAATAATTTATTATATGGTTTTATGCTTCTTTATTATTGCAAGACAGGTTTCGATGTAAGTAATTTAATGGCACTTTGATGTAAAAGGTTTTAGACCTTACTAATTTTATAAAGTAATGAAATCATGTTTTCTTCCGCTGTTTTATATGTTCTGTCTTGTTATATTTCTGTGCATGTTTACCTAGATAATACTCCACCAAAGCAAGTGCATTCCCTTTGTGAGTGACCCTAGCGGAGGTGGGGTGTTACATTTGGTATCAGAGCAGAAGGTTACCAGACTGGGCAAAAGTTTTTAAAACCTTCTGAAACTATTTTTAAGCCATTTTACAAAGAAGCATTTTCCAAGAAAAGTTTTAAAGAAAAAGGCTATTCCCCAAAAAGCCATTAGCACTATCCTGTGATCGAATCTCTTTTCCTTTCTTTCCTCCACCTGTAGTCACAGTAGTTTTAACTGTGACTAATCCTTTTCTAGCTACGTAAATGTTTTCTGTGCGATGGAGGAAGTTCTCAAGAGACCCGTTACCGCGTTATACAAGAAAGGATAGGAGTGGTTAAGGCGAATGAGGCTCAGCACAAGAAGGTAGTTAAGTACTATAGGACAAGGACATGGGCAAAGAACAAGATCGTCGAGTGGGCAATTGTATACTCTCACCTAAGAGGGATGGTAACGTTTCTGTTAAAGGTTTTCCTTTCTATCATCCCGTCAGGACTTTGTTTTGTACATAGCATCCTTTTTTTAAATCTTGCTTCGATAGTTGAGTCTCTGCACCTTAGTACTAGCACAATAGAGGGTCCGGTTTTTGTCTCAAATCCTGTTGGGGGATCGTCCCATTTATTCATGACTTGTTTGGATTTGAGGACATCTATGACTTTTGGGAATAATGCTTATGTTTTTGAGCTATGGGTTGATTCTAGGGATGAAGTGGTCATCCCGTAAGGGTGCCATCCTCGGGTCGGAAAGGAGGGTAGTCAGACTCTTGACTTGCCTCGGTAATACCCTTGAAGTCTCGTGTAACCTTTAGGGTTCTGTCATGATTGGTTACCTAGAATCTCTTGATGCATTTGTCGGTAATCCATTCTAGTAGTGTTCGCCACTAAGGCGGACGATTCATTTCGCTTGTGCATGCGTTATGGGAAATCACTCTAGTGAGTACACTTGGTAACATGGTTGGCATCTGTTTGTTTCCAAGAGATAGTTCTTCTGCATGGAATGCCGTATAGTGAGTAAACGAGATCCAGAGTTCACTAGTGAATTTTAGAGAGCTTGCATGAAAACCAAGAGTACACGGATATGGTTGAGCCAAGTATACTAGAGGGAGAATAAGTAAAAGTGGAACGAGAGGCGACAAGGAAGTGAGTTCCAGCTCATATTTGGAAATAGGAGTTAAGAGGCCACGAAATCATGAAGTTAAAGATGGTCAAAGCACAATGGAGTTAAGCTCAAGGAAATGTGACTTAGAAGATTGAAGACTAGATACGCGCATCATATCTCTTTTTAAGAGTATATCCTTGATCCCTGTTTTTCTATAGAGCTTACTCGCATGCTATCTTTTATGCATATCCTCTCGGTCCTATTTTCAATCTTATTTATGTTGCAAACTCCATAGGGGGTATGACTCATCGGTTAGTAATACATGTCAGGGTTTGAAGGTGTCCGTTAGGTTGGCTAAACCTTTTGGGCTTTATAGGATATGGGTTGGCCTTTGAAAGGGATTTCTTGTAATCCAAAAAGGAGTTTATCTTGCTTATCTTTTCGATCCTATCTTGAGAACCTTAGGTAGAACCCTATGGATGCAAACATGTATTTGAAACATGTTATGATTGATGTTTGCGAAATGGTTGCAAGTGGTTGCTCGTGGATGCATGAATACACATTAGGCACTAGATTGGCTTAGACACATTTTCATGTTGCATATGCATGAATGTTTATACTTGTTTATGGATGAAATTGAATGTGTTATCATGTGAATATTGCATATGGATGAATGGTTGTGCACACATATAGTGTTTATGTGACTAGGACTATTTGCATACATGTGGATTCATGGCACTAAACATATTCTGCATTTAGAAGATCAGTCAGGCCTGATCATTTGCATAAGATAAGGAACACATATACACACACTTTCTGCATATGTTCATACCGCATTAGAAAACTTTTAAGGACAATGGTTGCTTGTGGATGATGTTTTGAGTAGATGGATGATGGATGGTAGGATACGTTCTTCCTAACTTAGAGATTTCGGGGAAGAAATCCTTTAAGGTGGGGAGAATGTAACAACCCGAATTTTATAACATGTTAAAACAAGAAATCAGGGTAGAATTAAATTAAAAATTAAGAATCAATGGGAACGGGTTACGCCATTGCGTTCGTCTCGAAATTCTGCTTGAAAATGAGTCCGAAATTTTGTAAATCGGAGTTTGTATGACCAAGTTATGGCCCATAGAAGATTTCAGAAAATTCAAAATTCAGCCCGAAATTCAAATTCAGCTCCAAACAGATTGGGCGGGAAAATTTCCCGCACAGCCCCAGGTCGACTGGGGAGTCGACCTGCCCCCGCCCAGGTCGACTGCCCAGTCGACTTGGGTGTCGACCTGGGGGTCGACCTCCCTGGTCGGCCATCTTGGCTTGGTGCACCTGTTTTCTCCTTTAGGTCTTCTTAGCTAGCCTGTGACGAGATTTAAGGGTTCAGATCTAAACTAGGGTTAATCTAAGGGCCTAAACTAGTCCTAACTTCTATAAAAACACACTAAGACCTAACCAAAATCACTAAAAATCATTCTAGCAACAAAGTGCTGCCAAAATGCTCCTAATTCATGGCCTCCATCTTCATCATTGAGAGCTTGTGAGTTCTAAACTAAAGCTAAGGCAAAGGAGCAATCTTTCTCCATCAAATCAAGGATCTACTTATATTCTCAAGGCTTTTAGGGTTGCTACATCATTCCTAGAGCTTCCACAACGATTCTATGACAATTCTTGCTTCTTATTCACTAGCCACGCTTTGTAAGTTCTAGATGCTTTTAGATTGAAACGATAACTTGAATATGACATGTGATAAAGTTGGAATTGGATTTATGCATGATATTCAATCCATGCTCATTCTTGTTCATTTTGGATCTTGACATTTGGGGATGTTGCTATGACACTAATTTGAACCTATGCATGTTGCAAATCACTTTTTTCACGTTCTTATCATGCATGTAATGATGATTTTCTCTCGGATCTTGTTTTATGAAAAGTTTCTACCTTCCCCTATTTATTTTCTTTTGATGAACCTTGGTCGATTTCGGACCTAGGCCTAAACTACGATTTATGTGCGATTTGTATACGGGGGAATATTGGGATTTCACCTATTTGGATATTGGTGTGGGTGGTCGAATTTGTGCATAACATGAACAAGGAAAATTTGCGGTATTGCCAATATTATTTGCAAGTTTGGGCATACATGAGTTGACATATGAATTAAATCACGCGTTTTGAGACTATGCAATTTAAATTAGGGGGTTGGGCTTACGTTAACTAGGCATAAGTAGAATTGGAAACATGAACCATGATTTGGGTTTATTTGGGCATGAACTTGACAACATGTAACTTTGGCTAGAACTTGATAGGGTTGGGATGTCATAAACTTGGCATACATGCAAATAGGCAAGAATTGGACATATGTAAAGTGGCCAGAATTGGGTACATATTTTCATGGGCATGTAATGTGGAACTTTAGCATATGTTTAGTAATATGTAAAGTGGGGATCTTGACTTAGATGAAACATATGTAATTAACAATCTAACGGATGCCTTCGACACGAGGTTAGACTTGAGTTGTGGTGTAATTCTGCCCGGAACCGCCCGGCATATCCAGTGACCACAACAATAATAGTCTAATGTGAGAGGTCGTAGGCAAATATTAGATTGTGGTAATACTTGAACCCGAGGTTGGAATGGGTTTGCAGTGTCATTCTGCCCGGAACCGCCCGGCATATCCAGTGACCACAAACAAGTCCAATGTGAGAGGTTGATGCATTAATAAATAATAAATGAATATGACATGGACGGGTGTGTTAAGTAACCTGATTAGACTAATGACACTTAACCAATATGACATGGACGGGTGGGTTAAGTAACCTGATTAGACTAATGACACTTAACCAATATGACATGGACGGGTGGGTTAAGTAACTTGATTAGACTAATGGCACTTAACCAATATGACATGGACGGGTGGGTTAAGTAACTTGATTAGACTAATGACACTTAACCAATATGACAAGGACGGGTGGGTTAAGTAACTTGATTAGACTAATGACACTTAACCAATATGACATGGACCGGTGGGTTAAGTAACTTGATTAGACTAATGGCACTTAACCAATATGACGTGGATGGGTGGGTTAAGTAAAACCGGACTTGATTTCTTGATGACACTTAACCATATATCACGATTAGAGGATGGGTTAGTTTAACCTGAATGGATCGATAACACCCGACTAGTACAACGCGATGCATGGTAAGGTTAAGCAAACTCACAAGGGTAACACTTAACCGTTATAATTTGACTAGTGGATGGGGTTAGGTTAACATATGCTTAATCAATCTAACATGGTAACTTGATGGGGTTAAGTCATGAATCTCTTGAATATACTTAACCAATCTAACATGATAACTTGATGGGGTTAAGTCATGAATCGCCTGAATATACTTAACCAATCTAACATGATAACTTGATGGGGTTAAGTCATGAATCGCTTGAATATACTTAACCAATCTAACACGGTAATTTGATGGGGTTAAGCTTAAATATACTTAACCAATCTAACACGGTAATTTGATGGGGTTAAACTTAAATATACTTAACCAATCTAACACGGTAATTTGATGGGGTTAAGCTTGAATATACTTAACCAATCTAACACGGTAATTTGATGGGGTTAAGCTTAAATATACTTAACCAATTTGACACGATGATTTGGATAGGGTTAAGTCATGAACCGCTGGAATACGCTTAACCAACTTGACACGTGATTCGTAGGGCTAAGTCATGAACTTGAATGACAACACTTACCCAACTTGACATGACATGTAGTCGGGTTAAGTCACGAACTTGAATGACCACACTTAACCAACTTGACATGCTAGACTGATAGGGGTTAAGTCTTGAATTTAGATGACAATACTTAACCTGCTGGACGGAAACCCTAGTTACGCGGTCCTTTTCAGCAGTAACCCTCTTGAAGGTATCACGATACCCTAGGGACTAGGCAAGGGTGGGGCACGATTACTTGGCTGATTGTAAGCGACCAAGACGACGGCTGAGTTGGTGCGCCATTGTAGGTTCAGGCAGACTATGGTCGTGCACATGAGTCCGGAGTTGAAAAAGCAGGCATGGGCACCAGTAGTTGTACTCTGTGCGTGCTTGGAATGGTGTCAGTGGTTGACACCCTAGGGCTTGATACACCCTAGGGTGGACCTAGCACAGAGTAGCTACATTCGTGATTGGGCCGTATGACACTGACACATGACGAGTTAGGACTTGTAGGGAGCCGATCGATTAGATCGTTACGTGGAAAAAGGGCGTTGTTCGATAGGTAGCATAATCCCTAGTGGTCCTAGGTGGCATAAACCCTGATCGAATCTAGAAAACGTCCAATAGGTAGCATAATCCCTAGTGGTCCTAGGTGGTGTAAATCCTAGATGAACACGCGATAATTCATGATAAGGGAATCTGGCCAGAACAAGGATGGCAGTCCGAGCGATTTCAAGGATGGTGACACTATGTTGTAGTGGTACGGAATAACATGATGGAACCAGTACGATATATGGCAAGGGACTATACATATACATGGAAGGGATGATACGAGTTAGGATGCTAGTACGGTTGGTGCAGAGGACGTTAGACATGCGATGATATTCCGAGTTTATCTTGTTATCTTGTTACCTTGGTTATACTGTTACCTTGGTTATCTTGTTACTTGAGCTTATCTTGTTATCTTAGTTTGATCTGTTTATCTTGTCATCATGTTTATGTTTACTTTCAGTTTATACATGTCATGTTACCTTTACCTGTTTTTAGGCTGAAAGTAGCTAGGACCTACCAGTCTTTATGACTGACCCCGTTTTGCTTCGCCTCTTTTTCTTCCGTTCGCCCCCCCCCAGGTTTACAGGGAGGAAATGTTGCTACTTAGTGCGGATTTTCTGCTTCAAGATCATCATCTATGGCTTGGACTTTTCTTGGCTATGGCTATTTTACTGTTTTACTTGGGGAATAATTTATGACTATGGTTTTATGCTTCTTTATTATTACAAGACAGGTTTTGATGTAAGTAATTTAATGCACTTTGATGTAAAAGGTTTTAGACCTTACTACTTTTATAAAGTAATGAAATCATGTTTTCTTCCGCTGTTTTATATGTTCTGTCTTGTAATATTTCTGTGCATGTTTACCTAGATAATACTCCACCAAAGCTAGTGCATTCCCTTTGTGAGTGACCCTAGCGGAGGTGGGGTGTTACAAGCACGCTCGAAGAAGTGGAAGTAGAGCGCAATGCCACGATCAAATGAGCTCCTACACGCATTCTCGGATCAGAGGTCAAAAAGCTTCGCAACAAAGAGGTCTAGTTGGTCAAAGTGCAATGGGGAGATGATCAAAGAGACGCGACTTGGGAGACAGAAGATAAGATGCGTACGTTGTACCCTTTCCTTTTTGAGGGTATGTTTAAATTTCTCCTTTTTCTACCGCTTTGTTGATACTTGTCCTATCTTTTTGTATTATTTTTGCAATGACATCTTCGATCTTTAGTTATGAAGAACCCTATAGTTGAAACATGTGTTTGAGACATGTTATGCCTGATGGATGCAAATGGATGCAAGTGGTTGCTAGCAGTTGCTCGTGGATGCATATACACACATCTTAGGCACTAGATCGGCTCAATCACCTTCATGTTGCATATAAATGTGTGTGCATATTTAATTTAATGGATGTATAACGGTTGTGTTATCATAAGGATGCTGCATTCTGATGAATGATTGTGCACACATGTAGAAATAATATGTATCGATAGGATTCTTTTGCATACATAATGGACGCATGGCACTATCATGATTTGCATTAAGGAGGTCAACTGAATTAGTAGACCGTCTGATTTTGCGTTAGATAAGGAACATATACACGCACTTCTTGCATACGTTCATACGACATTAGAATTTTTTAAGGAAAATGGATGCCTATGTTCGATGGTTGAGTAGATGGATGATTGGATGTTAGGATATGCATTCTCCTTAACTTGGAGATTTCGGGGGCGAAATCCTTTAAGGAGGGGAGAATGTAACAACCCGTAAATTTAAATATTAAAGTTAACAAATTAAAGAATACTTAATTTTAAATGTAAGAATCAAGGGAAACGGGTTATGCCGTTGTGTTCGTCTCGGAATTCTAGTTGGGATAGAGTTCGAGTTTGCGTAAATTGGACTTCGTATGAAGAAGTTATGGCTGTCGGAAGTTTCCAGAAATTCAAATTTAAATTCAAAAACGAATTCAGACTCAAAACTGGACAGGGCAGGAAATTTCCCGCCCAAAGCCAGGTTGACCTGGGGGTCGACCTTAGTGTCGACCTCCCCCTATATAGGACGACCTTAGTGTCGACCTGAGGGTCGACCTGGGGGTCGACCTGCCCCCCTCCCCCGGGGCAGATCTGAAAGATGATGATTTTGTGACTCAATGCCGAGTCATTAGTGCTAAGGTGTCACCCTATCTTAGCTGAATGGTCTTGATTTGATTCTAGGTTGATCGTATGGCCTAAATTAATCCTAAATTCTATATAAACACTTGTAGACTCAAACCCTAAAACCAAATAAAAATTAGAACTATGGCCGTCATGCTATCACCTTACAACCTGGAGTAGCCGCCACCAACTAGAGGGAAAGTGAAGCTAATCAACTCAATTCAACTCAAAATTTATAACAACAACAACGAATTTGTCTGCTTCAAAGGCGAGCTAAATCAAATTCATAACTCAGATTCCAGAACTCAAGACCTTCTTTGAGTTGTGAGTTCAATATCTTTAATTAATAAGTTAATTGTGGGTTAAGTTATAAATTGGGTTATATAGCTGTGTTTGTGAGACATTGGAAAAATGTGATATTTTGTGAATATATGCTAGTTGTTCATAATGATAGTTTTTTTTGGATCCCTTTTCATATGCCAAATCATCTATGTTCAACTTGATTCACGTTTGATATCATTTTATATGCAAGTTTGGGTGTAGATTATATGCTAATTTCTATATGAATTATACACAAGTTTACATGTGAATCAAATAAAGCGACTATATGCAAGTTTAGGTAGAAATTGGATTCACATATATGCAAGTTTATGACTATGGCCTAAAACTATATTATATATATATATGCAAGTTTACACCTTTGGATTTAGATCTATGATGTACATAGTTTTATGCAAGTTTGTGATTATGGCCTATGCTAGTTTTGGATGAAAACTATATTACATATCTGCAAGATCACACCTTTAGGCCTATGTTTAGATTCATGACAATAACAAGTTTATGCAAGTTATGTTGTAATCCTTATTTGCAAAATTAGATCCATTTTATGTGTTATGCAAATTTGCGATGTTTCTTCCCTTTTATGAGTTAGACTGATTGCTAGTCTAATATACATATATGTCATGATAAACGAACGAACAACGTGGGGACGACGGGGGGTAATATTGAATATACACATATTGAGAATTGGCATAATGGCCTTGAAAAAGGCGTATAACTAAATTAAGACATTAATTGAAAAAATTGGCATTTATGGACTTAATTGAGACAATTATGGACATAAATATATTTGGAATTTATTTGCAAATTTTGAATAGGGATATTAATCCACTTTGGGGTTAAATAAAGATGTGTAGTAATAAACCGCCTAAGACACGAGGTTAGGCTCGTTTGTGGTGTAAGACTGCACGGACCCTCCCGGCAAATCCAGCAACCACAAATGTCGGTCTAATGTGAGAGGTAGAAAGCATGAATTAAATGCGTAATGGTTGTAAAGACACGAGGTTTGGCTCGTTTGTGGTGTAAGACTGCCCGGACCTGCCCGACAAATCCAACTACCATAAATGCCAGTCTAATATGGGAGGTCTTTACAAGGTTACAGTGTTAATGAATTAAGAAACACTTAACCAGATAAACATGTGGTGGGACATGACGGGTTAGGTGGGTGCCTTGGGTGGCATGTGAAAATTAAGTGGGTGCCTTGGGTGGCATGCGAAATACGATTAGATACACTTAACCAAGATTGAAACATGTAAGAAGACCTGGATAAGAATGGGGTTAAATAGGGAAAATACGAATGTGCCTAACCCGAGGTTAGATTGAGTTATGGTGTAAAACTGCCCGGAACCGCCCGGCACATCCAGTAACCACAACAACACCTATCTAATGTGAGAGGTTATTGCATTATGCCCAAGAAAACCCCGAGGTTAGATTGAGTTTTGGTGTAAAACCATCCGGAACTGCCCGACACATCCAGTAACCACAACAACACATATCTAATGTGAGAGGCTGGTGCATTAATAAATCAATGAATAAGATGAATGACTAGGGTTAAGTTCATAGGAACACTTAACCAATATAACATGAATGACTTGGGTTAAGTTCATAGGAACACTTAACCAATATAACATGAATGACTTGGGTTAAGTTCATAGGAACGCTTAACCAATATAACATGAATGACAAGGGTTAAGTTCATAGGAACACTTAACCAATATAACATGAATGACTTGGGTTAAGTTCATAGGAACACTTAACCAATATAACATGAATGACTTGGGTTAAGTTCATAGGAACACTTAAACACTATAACATGAATGACTAGGGTTAAGTTAATAGGAAATACTTAACCAGTATAGCATGATGAATGGATAGTGTTAAGTAATAAGAAGCACTTAACTAATGTAAATTGATTTGTGGTAAGGTTAAGTTAAAACAAGAGGGCAACACTTAACCAATATAACTTGATTTGTGGTAGGGTTAAGCTGACACAAGAAGGCAATACTTAACCAAAAGTAACATGACAAGTAAGTGGGTTAAGTAACTTGAATTGATTGATGACACTTAACTAATACAACATTATGAACACGTGGGGTTAAGTTAACAAGAAACACTTGACCAATATATCTTGATGGATGAATGGGGTTAAGTTAATAAGAAACACTTAACCAATCCAACATGATAATTGAGAAGGGTTAAGTTAACAAGAAACACTTAACCAACATGACATGATGAATGGGTGGGTTAAGTTAACATGAATGGACAACACTTAACCATTAAATAAACATGTTCGAATCAGCAGAAGGGTTAAGTACATATCGGGTTGGTGGGTAATATTAGTAAATATAGGCCCACAAACTTAACCGTTAAATAAACATGCTTGAATCGATGGGAGGGTTAAGTACATCTCGGTTGGTGGGTAATATTAGTAAATATAGGCCCACAAAACTTAACCATTAAATAAACATGCTTGAATCGGTGGGAGGGTTAAGTAAATCTTGTGTAGGTGGGTAATATTTGTATATATAGGCCCACAAACTTAACCAGTAGGAAACCCAGGTGACGGGGACTCATTTCAGTAGTAACCCTCATAGATGTATCATGGTACCCTGAACTAGGCAGGATGGGGCACGATTACTGGGATGATTATAAGTGGTCAAAACAGCGGTAGGGGGTACGTCAGTGTAGGTTCCGACGGTTTACGGGCGTGCACGTACTCCGGAGTGGGAAAAAGCAGGCACTGGGTACCAGTAGTTATACACTGTGCATCTTTAATCGTGTCGGGTTGCTATCATAAGGATTGATACACCTTATGGTGGGACCGGCATAGGGTATCTACACGCAAGAGAGGGCCGATTGACACAGACACAAGAGAAATTAATACAAGTAGGAAGCCGATCGGTAGGGTAGTAAGGGTACATCTAACACATTCATGGCAATTATGCAGATTGAGGTGGAATCCTCATAATAGATGTACACCTGAAGGCTGCCACAATTGCAGGGATTGGGATCACGTTGTCATATTATCATTTTATATAGATTACTAGTTGGGGCACTAGTTAGGTTGTTCAGAGACATAAAAATCAGAATAATAAGGTAGTAGAGAAGCAGAGAAAGAGTAGAAGCGCATTCAGTTTATGTTGCCTTATCATATCTATACTAATCATATGTTATCTTGTTTCCTTGTTCTCACGGTATTGTCTTATATTCAGTTTATTCATGTCATGATGCTGTTGCCTGTTTATATGCTGAAAGTCACTGGACTTACCAGACTTATGTCTGACCTAGTTTTGTTTCTCCTCTTTTCTTCTGTTCCCCCCAGGTTCACAGGGAGGAAATGTTACCACCTAGCTCAGTTTTCTTTCCAAGCTCGAAGATAGTTGATGTATTGCTTTGGACTCTCTCTTCCTATGCTATGGCTGGTTCATGCTTTATTGGGGAATACCATTGTTATTTTTATGCTTCTTTTATACTTGGATGTTTTTAAAATCAAGACAGAAGTTCTATGTATTACTTTTAGTATTATTGAGACAACTATTGTAAAAGCTTGACTGAACCACATTGTTTATAAAATGACTTTATTTTCCGCTGCTTTATTTGTCTATCTTGTAATTTATCTACATCTTTTACCTAAAATGGTCCACTGAAGTTAAGGCATTCCCTTTGTGAGTGACCTTAACGGAGGTGGGGTGTTTAAAGAACCCTGTCCTAGGACGGGTCGACCCAGGGATCGATCCTAGCCGACGATGGGTCGACCCCTGTATCGATCCACCCGGGTGATTAGTCGATCCAGATCATTTCCAAGCACGATTTCGTGCCTGGCATAGGATCGAAAAATTCTAAAGTGTTCATTACTTTCCTTTTATCCGATGTTTGAGATTTTTAACCTAAAATCTAAGGGCTTGGAAATCCCTACTTCCATTATAAATAAATCTCTAGCCCCCCAATCCAAACAACTCCTTTCTTCATTTCTAAATAAGTCTCTAGCCCCCTCATTCCAAACAACTCCTTTCTTCATTTCTATGCCTTCTTCACACCATTTTCCTTCAAATAAAAATTATGTTTTAAGTTAAAATCAGTTGTGCGTATATTTTGGGGAGAGGATTATTTATATTTTGGATATTTCTATCGGGGTAACTTGAAATGCTAATTTCTGTTATCATGATTATCTGAATTTTTAACAAGTTAAAGAAGAATACGTATAAAGTAGTTTTAGATACTCTCAGATCTAAATAGTTCGCAGTCTATTTATAGATTATTTACAGTTTGTTTTTAGATTTAATTTGTACCTATTTTCTTTTTGAATTCCTTCTGTCTATTTCAACAATTTCTACTTAGTTTTATTTCTTCCTTTTTCTATTTCTGGTTTTGCAATTTGTTTGAGTTATGCCAAAATATGCCTAAAAGGCATACACATACTATTAAATTTGGCATGGACATTATGCCTAATAACTTTCGATGGATTATTATATTTTTCTATTATTTTACGCTTGGATTGGGAAATGAAATTAATTGAATTAAAATAATCAAATTGAGGATACACTGGACTTGTTGGAAATTACAATTAAAAAGGGAATAATTGGATTAAACCTTATTTGGATTGTATAGATGTCAATTGAATAGATTAGACAAAAATTGGACTGTAATCAGAAAAATGCATAAATATGATAATTTGAAATCATAAAAAACACATAGGGTTTATATGCAATTTTGATATGACTGCAATTAATTGAAAAAGATAATTGGTCTTAATAAGTACATATTGATTTATGGTGGTTGGTTAAATTATGAACTTGAAAATTATAACGCTAGGCTTTAATTCATATATATTGATTTATGGTAATTGGGTAAATTATGAGCCTGAGGAGAAAACTTAAGTACTGTAGTTAGGCCTTAATACGTAACATATTGATTTACGATAGCTGGTTAAATTATAGGCCTAATAAACTACTAAAATTTGTATGGGCTAAATTGAGGGTTAGGGATTTGAGCCAAGTTACTTATTTGTTTGAGACCCATTCCATGTAGCATAACTTTTTACCATTTTTGGTCTCAATTAAGAGGCAAGGGCACACACCATGATATGTTGTGGATGTAAGTTGGTCCAAGTACAGGTGGGTAAAAGTGCATTCTGGCGGGTCATTGTGCATGCAATAGTCTGATTGGGGAAAATAAACCATTGTTACACTTATGGATAAGCTTATATCTTTTGTTGACGGATTAGAGGCTACGTAACAACCCGAATTCTGACAAACCGATTTTTTCTCAAAAATTCCAATCTATCGAAACTCGAGTTGGCTTGTCTGGTATCCTGCAGAAAAGACAGAGATAATATATATATCAGAGCTTAGAAACATTTCACAGCAGAATGAATGAAGTATAATATAATCAAATATGCCTTACCAAGGTAATAATACTGCCTAACCACAATCCAAAGCTATCATATCTCTTCCATAAACCTACCCTGCGAGTATGTTACTAGGAGGAGGTCAGAACACAAAGTTCTAGTGACAGGAAAAATTATATATTCTGAAATAGCCCTATATCTACCGTTCAGTTATGTTTTCTTATTTACTAGGTTATTTGGGGTTAAAAGCACTCAAGGCTCTATACGCACGTTATACCGATCTACTTCCCAGTGGATTAACCTAATATAATACATATACGTCGCTACTCCCAATATACCAGGGTACTTCTCATACTACCCTTCTCGCACGGTCTCCGCCGTCATGCCACGAAAGCATATGAAAACTTTCATCCTACGCCGAACAACGTACAAACATCCATATTGTTACGCCACGTTATCGCACAGAACCGCCATCGCTATGCCACGTAAGCGTACTGACTTCCATACCCAAACTCGTCGATCGAATTAAGTCTCAATACTGAGTAATGCCCTAGCATCTATGATACACCACCTAGTGTGTGTACCTAGACCCTTAAACGTAGTACTATCTAGTGTACCCCGAGTCCTGTAATAGTGCTGCATTCAATGCACTAAATTCAGTCGGGAGCTTTCTATACCTGTATAGGTCCGCTATAAATGACCTAAAGTACATATATCTTAACTATGGTCAGCATTTTCACAGTGGCTATGGTCCCACCTCGACCTCTCCCTAAACTAGTAAAAGACTACATCAAGAGCAAAGTGACGTGCCCCTAACAAACAATCTAACATCCAATTTTGCATGTCCCGCAACCAACATTTTGATAATCAAAGATCAATGGTCTCTTGGTTTAGCTCTAGTCTTTCTGCATCCCACTGACTGCCAATGACAGGTACCCGATGATTATTATCCTATATTAGTCCCGACCTGCCTATCTGAGGCAAAATCGCGGAATCACCCAACTCTATCCGCCATAGCCTTCTGACTGGAAACTACCGTTGCAGTCCAGGTATACTTACCAGGTGGTACCGCGCAGACCCAACCCCTATGAGTACGACCCGAGTGCTGTACTACAACAGAGGACCACTACGAAGTACCCCACCACATTCCACGGAGGCCCAAGTGCTTCCTTTTAGATTCATAGAGATAGCAAGTAGAATAACCAACAGAATAATCAGATGGACGTGCTCCTTCCGTTTCTCCAGACACCACTATGATCTACCCCGTTGGGTTCTTCACCGCTGTACATGCGGACTGGTCCAAGTGCGTCACATAATCGTGTTAGTAGACCCTATGTCTAATCTCTTATCTCGTGCTTGCTTTATCTTACCAGATTACAAATTAACTTGATTACCCAATTATTCCATTTTTATTCAAGTTACAAGGTTTTCCCGAGCCTCTTATATCTCCGAGGAATGGACCCTACTCGCTTATTAATTATACAAGTTTAACTTAATCTTCTTTTAAGTTCACTAATAAGCCCATAACATATCATTACCTAGATAGTAATTAACGAAAGTAATCT
Source organism: Allium sativum (assembly GCA_030737875.1). Classification (NCBI taxonomy): domain Eukaryota; kingdom Viridiplantae; phylum Streptophyta; class Magnoliopsida; order Asparagales; family Amaryllidaceae; genus Allium; species Allium sativum. Next base: position 338,877,240 of record CM060910.1, read on the forward strand.
ATAATCTCTTTACATTATCACCATGTCAACTACTATCTAATTACATGCTTACAAGTTCAATAATATGTTTTACTTAACGTATAATTAAATATATTTTTTCCAGTTCTCATGTTTTCTTATGACATGTCTACTTAATATTCAATTAAGTACAACTTATTTCATTCCATAACTCTACTTTTATTCTTTCTTTTTTAATTATAACTTTGTCTTACATTGTCATCACAATTGTTGTTGTTTACTTATTAAACTTAGTTCTCCTAACTATGGTTTATAAATACACTCTCTTTCTGTTTACTATAGCCCATGTTATCATTCCATTTGTTACTAGGATAAACCTACCTATTATATCATATTCTCATTAATATAATTAATTATGGTAGGTTATGTTTCCCGTTCTTCACATTTTCCTTGGTTCTTTAACATTAAGCAAACTTTTATTGTTGTAACATCTCTTTCTTTACGATCTTGTACATTTTCACACGTACCATTTATTTATTTATTTCCTATTGTATACATATATTTTTATATATTTTTATGCACCTGATTTCTCATATTAAGCTGACAACTTGTGGATGCTGGATTTGCCAGGCAGTTCTGGGTAGGCTTCTACCACAAGTTGAATTTAACCTCGTGACTTAGTGCGGTTATCTACAATTTTCCAATCACTGTACTTTTTCCACATGAATTAGGCATATCTCCTTTTTTCATTATTCCCAACTTCACTGTAATTTGATTTATAATATCCAGTTTGTCATTAACAACATTTTTAGTACCATATTCACTTTTATTGTAAATTCCACAATTCTAGCATTGCAACAATTTCCCAATTCATACGAAATATCTAACGGAAATAGGTTTTATACAAGAATAATGTTCTTAACATATTCTACATAGATTTAATCTAAATTACCACAATTTCCAATAATTTATCATGTTAAAAATAACGGGGAATGCAAGTGGTAAACATACCGTTACCCAAAAGGTATAATTTAAATCCACTCACCTGGCAACTTTCCAATCCTTGAATCTGATCCATATCTATTATTCCATGGTCTTCCTTATTAAATCGATTATTAAAAAAACCACAAAATCACAAATGTGATGCTAAAGGAAGATGGAAAAGGAGAGAGAAACCTAAACAAATCAGATTCAAGAAGTTAACTCACGTTAATCAGAAATGTGAACACTTACGTTGTACATTAATATCTCTTATCTTCAAATCTTGAATCAAAATCCCTAAGAACTAACATCTTAATTTCTGAAAAGGTTTGGAAAGAAAGGAGATTGGCAGAGCCAAGGCAGCATCTCAGAAAATATGAGTTCAAGGCTAGGCCCTGCTAGCCTATTTATATGTGTACGAGAAAGTCTGGTCCATTGAATTTAATCAAATCAAAATGTGAACTGTTTATATCAGAAAATCATGTCACACAGAAAAATAGATCTGGCCTGATCGGGTCGACCCCTGTTTCGACCCACCTTTGAGGTAGGTCAACCCCTGGGTCGACACATGGGTCGATCAGGTCTTTTATGGGTCAACCCATCCTGGGTCAGACAAGATTTCTGCACTAATGTGCTTTTTGATTTTAACGTTAATCAATAACGTTGATTACTTACTTAATATAATTCTCGTGATTTATATTATTCCAGTTATAAATTATATTTAAGTTTGAATTTTGAATCTACGCGTATATGTATACAATCCCTTGATTATTTAATTCATTAATAACTTATGCATATGTGCTCCGTTTTGGACATGCTATATACCCAAACGAACCAGAAAATTGCCACGAACACAATGGTATATATTTCGAGGATAAATTCCGAAATTAAAATTTATTGATATTTTCATTTTATTATTAACAAAATATGGGGTGTTATAGCTTGATAAAACCAAACCCATAGTTGGTATAAATTATTCATGTATGGGTTTACAGCCGATTGATTGGATAATATTAGGGTATTTCTTCCTAATTATATATATTATTCCAAATTTGTAGAAGTGCAAAACAGTCATCATTATCAAATCTTACGAATGATAATAGTCACATCTTTTATGTCATTTCTTTTATCTTTATTCTATTCGTTCACTTTTAGATGTGCACAGACACTTACCCTCTTATGACGCTAGTACCACCGTTTTATTTATTTCACGTTTTCTTATCAATCACACTAGTAATCACTACAACTCATCAGACTTATTGTCTGACCTATTTCTATATAAGCTATTGAGTTTTGAGATTTTCGTAGTATGGGATGATCTTAGGGATGGACTAGTTAGCCATGAATGGGACTATATTTGTAACACACCACATTTCTTAAAGTCATCCATATGAGGATTTCATTAAGAAAGTACGAAGCATCGTAGGTATAAAGACGTAAAACATCACATAGACTAGGATTTCACAAGGCATAAAAATATAAATTTACAGCGGAAGAAGAAACTTCCATTTTACAAAATACAAACCATCTTTGTTTCATTTAACTAAATGAGCACAAAATGTCATGTCTCAAAATCTCAACCAAACACAACACCAGAGTAAAATGATGTTACCCCCCAAATATAGTCAAAACCATACAACCTAACATTCGAAAGAGAACATGAAGTAGTCCAACTTGCAGAAATCCATCGTGACAAAGCTAACAAAGGAATATGAACTATGTACTTTCTCAATGTAAGCCTGGGGGAAAGAAAAGAGAAAGGAAGAAAGGAAATGGTTCAGACATAAAGCCTGGTGAGCTACTGTGATTACCAGTCGACCTGCTAAGTTAAGTAAAACAGATAAATAGTGGTTCTAGTGTCGTAAAAGGTTAAGTGTATAAATATATGTAAAGGTGAACAATAACTGATATAAACTGATAATAAGGACCGACAATTCTTATAAAAAGACAACATTAATGAAGATACCAATAATAAAAGAAATCGGATCAGGGAGATTGATTGTTTTGCACTTCTCTAGATTCAGACAGAAACGAGTAATTATAATGGATTTTTCCTAATGCTGCCCATCGATCAGCTCCCTACAGACACGAATAGAATGTGTTAGCCACAAAAGCAGGGGATATCAGCCCCTAACCCATCATCTTTAAAGACATGACTCTATCCGCTAGTGTTACAACGTCTTAGTTTACCCCATCGGACCCATGCACGCTCATGACTTCGCTGGACCGCTCCTGTACCAACCTCCAAGATTTTGAACCTCTTACAATCTAGATCAGTCCCCTGGCCACTACCTAGTGCGAGGCCTGTGACGGCCGGGAATTTCGCTCAATCTGATTCAGTCGTTAAACCGATCTAGACCGTTCGAAACCCCTGAACGTTGAGAACATGACAAATCAGAACACAAACAGAAGAACATTTCACTTGTCATTACAACAATTGCATCAGATACAAGAATATACAGAGTATAAATGAATAAATATTACACAGAAATATCAGAGATTTAAATTACATTTAAATACATAGCAGCGGAAAAATAATATAAAGCACAACTGAAGGTGATATACCGATACAGAGCTTTCCGGATATCATTCCAGCTGTAAACCAGGATCCTGTGAATATAAATCTGCAAAACCAAAACTACTAGCTGCCCGTGCGGAAAATAGGGGCACCCAGAGTTTAGGTTAAAACAATAAACTCCAGGTCAGTCATGTGACTGGTGTGAGAACTAAAACAGTTATTAATATTGGTTTTAAAGTTAGGTAAATCAAGGGACCACGCTGTATAACACGGAACGGGTTTCCTCCCAAGGATACCAGTGCATAAAACAACAGCGCAATGCTAATTAAAGAAAAATGAAGCTGTTATAAGACCCAGGTCCTATCACACAATGCAACGCAAGCCGGGGGATAGGGTTTTCCCTTATAACAGCCAAAGCATGCTTGATACGTTTAAAACAAATCATTTGATACTATAATAAGTGTATAGTGTCAAAACATTTCAATCATAAATATAAATCATAGGCGGCATAGCTACCATCTACTATGTCGCCATACTAGTTCTACAATTAAAACCGCAATCCACGTATTGGAAATTGGATTTCCGTCATGAGTCGAGGCAAGGGGCAAGCTCCTCTCCGCGTTCGAGACACTCTAGCAAATGCCTCAGGGTTACGCAAGCTGGGCAACCCTTGGATCGGTTGGGCCGGTCCTCACTTACGTTAGAGGATTGGCAATTCCTGAACACACGTTTCCCGGTCCTTACAGACCTATAATCGAGGCGCCTCATTCCAACAACCACAAAGGTGAAAAGTATATAAATGTCAGGGCTGGTAAGTCACTGACACCACCAAAGCTAGAAAGAAACGTCGTGTTCTCCCAACGGCCCGTATCCCGTTTTTAACTCATACCGAGGTGTGAGGCTCGCGAATTCACGTTATACACAAAGCTGCCACGTAGGCGTGCTTTGATCATCAACCACAAGTCTTTGCTTTTCAACAGAAGCCTTGATCATTGCATCTTAGCGTGCCATACAGGCAATTCATGCCATGCGATTGATATCTATCGATATATAACCTCTAAGCTCGTACGTCTCAGAGAAGGGCGTTAAGCAAGAGAATAAATTCTCCGCCGCCAAACAGATATATATTTAACAGAAATCAATCAACACAGAATAAAATCCAATGTCAGACACACAATCCATTTACAAGTTCGTTCTGGGTCTGAACGAAACCGGAGGCACTTTCCTCGCATATCCATCCATCTCCAAGTACGTCTGGACGACAACCAACTGATTCCCTCATCTTGGGTGTACAACCCAATCAAGATCATCAGTAATCACCCAAACGATGTGAAGACTTCCGGTCTTCAACCACCGTCTTCATCTTCGACTTATCGTCGAATCGGTTATTCAGAATGGGTGTAAACCCGGCCTTTCCGAACAACCCGCGTATATTAAAACAAATGTTACACAAACACAACATACGCCTCATTCCAATTCATTAGTCACTAACCGCAAATTAGCAAGAGAACAATTTCCCAAACATTAACCCCGAAGGCCGAAACCAACATCAGATCAATACCCAGGAAACCATTCTTCTTAGCCAACCTACAGCTAGTTTTTAAATTCCACATTCTTAGGGAAAGGTTCCCATTAATTTTATCCAAGATAAATTCTTTAAAATTTATCCTGTAATCTTCCTTTGGATGTCATTTAAAACCAAATTATGGTTTTTCCCAACTAGTCGAGATTAGCGAACCGTAACGAAGTAATTATTTATTTTATTTCCCAATCCCAACCTATTCATCCCATGAAGCAAAACTGGTAATACTCCATATCTAACACCACGGTGTTATCGGTAAAATTAATTACCATTTCACGTTCAAATCTAATTAAAGATTTAACTATCGCTTTGGAGCAAAACTGGTGATACTCCATTCTCGCTCAATTTCTAAATTTGTTAATTTAGATTATCAATTCACATTTCAATCTAATTGCAGATTCATTAAAACTCCTTTTACTGGGTTAAAGAACTAGGTGTTATTTAAAACACAGTTCACGACAAACCCAAATCACATTCTATTTATTATCGGGTTAAAGAACTAGTGTTATTTAAAACACAGTTCACGATAAACCCATTTCAAATCCAATCAAATATATTAGAAATCCCGATTATTTAAAACCCCTTTTAAATCTAATTTATTTATTTAAAAATAATTAGGTTTTAAATTTAGTTCAAAACTAGTTCATTTCGATAAAAATCTATTTTTATCTTTTCAAATATGGAGTTTTTCATCCCAATTCTTCCCAAATCATTTCTTATGATTTTACATAAATTATTACTATTTTTAATAATTTTATCAAGGCCCGTACAGTCGATTTCCAACAATGGCCATCGAACTGCACTTATTGCGACCTTTTTCGAATTTGATTTGGACGTATCTCCAAATCCAACCGTTAGATTTTGAATTTCTAATATTCTTTAGAAAGCTCTTTTCGATACGAACCCAACGGTTCCGGTTTTAGGAGAATCCGACGGTCGGATCTCCCGTAATGTCCGTTTGAAATAAATGGTCGAAATTCACGAACTGCCGCGGCGCGGCGCGTTCTATTCAGGCCATTATATTATATATATAATATATATAATATATATTTCATCGATTTCTATTTAAAACGAATTATATAAATAGTTTTAAATTCGTTTCAAGAACCATTTCAACTTCTATTTCAATCCAAAGCAAAATTGAATTCTTCTTTAAAAATTCGTTTTAAAATTCATTTCTATTTAATTCAAATTTCAATTCAATTTGAATTCATTTGAATTCGTTTTCAATTCAATTCAATTCAAATTGGTTTTCTATTCGATTCAAATTCATTTTCTATTCAAATCAAATTCGTTTCGTTTTCTATTTGAATCAAATTTATTATATATTCAATTGAAATCAAATTGGCTTTCTATTCCATTCAAATCGAAATCGTTTTATATTCAATTCATTTCGAAATCGTTATATATTCAATTCATTTCGAAATCGTTATATATTCAATTCATTTCGAAATCGTTATATATTCAATTCATTTCGAAATCGTTATATATTCAATTCATTTCGAAATCGTTATATATTCAATTCATTTCGAAATCGTTATATATTCAATTCATTTCGAAATCGTTATATATTCAATTCATTTCGAAATCGTTATATATTCAATTCATTTCGAAATCGTTATATATTCAATTCATTTTCGAAATCGTTATATATTCAATTCATTTCGAAATTGTTATATATTCAATTACGAATGTAATCGATATAAATATCGTTCGCGTCAAAATGGCGCATCACTAATCAACACGGCTTTATATATTCTATTTCAAATATTTCTTTTTGTCAACACACGACTAATCTCAACGAATGAGTACCGTCCATGTGTGACTATTTTTGTTAAAATACTTCGTTCAACACATGACTAATCTCAACGGATGAGTACAGTCAACACATGAACCTTTATTTTATATTGATAAAGATGTAAATTTTATTATAAAAATAATTCGTTCAACACATGACTAATCTCAACGGATGAGTACAGTCAACACATGAACCTTTATTTTATATTGATAAAGATGTAAATTTTATTATAAAAATAATTCGTTCAACACATGACTAATCTCAACGGATGAGTACAGTCAACACATGAACCTTTATTTTATATTGATAAAGATGTAAATTTTATTATAAAAATAATTCGTTCAACACATGACTGATCTCAACGGATGAGTACAGTCAACACATGAACCTTTATTTTAATATTGTTTATTTTTCTAATTGGAATGAGGCCCAATCAATCACCATATAAAATTAATTATATGGATTTTCATACAACACATGTATATAATAGCATTGAAAAATAATCAACCATCAACCAAAGTGCACTACACTGTATAAGCATCAAATATAGATATCTAACGCTTATAACAGCCTGTCAATCAATCGATCGACATATTTAATCAATCAGGATGAGTGAACTTCATATTTCATCCCAACACCCGTGTAGGGTTTCAAACAATCAAACACAGATTTTATTCGTGCAGTTGGGCGATGTGTAAAATTTATCGACCCAATCAATGTCAGTCAAATCAGTGTACATAAACAAACCGTCTGGTTTGTAAATGAATATTTTATTTTATTCACTTCACGTTAAAAATTATATTTTTAACGATAAAACATTTTATTTCAACATATGAATTTCTATTCAGTTCATTTATTCAATAAAAATGATATTTTTATTTTTCTAACATATTTTAGAAAATTTCGGCGGCATAACGGCACGATACTAGAAACGGGACGAGGCCTAGCCTTATCCCCGGTCTAGTGAAGGCCCACGCCATTCACACATCAATCAAAATCAATTTCGTTATGCAAACCACAAAATTTGGAGTAAGAGTCTAACCTAGCCTTACTCCTTCGCCTTATAACGGCGCACGTCTAATCCTAACCAATTTATCGATTAGATTTTTCACACCACAAACCACATTCAAACCAATATCGCAATCAATCACCAAACAGCCAAACAAACAAGTCCATGGTCTGTGGACGATTGTGTCGGGTGCTACTAAACACCGTCTGCATCCTAGTATATATATATAACTAGAAATAAAATTGAAGAGTGAGAATCCTCACCTAAAGCTATCCAATACCACGACTCTTCAATTATAGAAATCTTCTTCGTTATCCCATCTTCGTCATCTTCGTTGCCCGTAGTCACTATATATATAAAAATCACACATTTTTATATTTTGATGTCTTTAAAATAAAAGCCACATTTTCATTTCGCTATTCAATATATATAAATCATATTTTTATTTCGCCATTTTCAATATAAAGATTATATTTTCATTTTCTTTCAAGGAAAATCTATTTTTGAAATCAAAGAAAATCTACTTTACATTGTTATTCATATATAAAAGGTCAAATCTTTACTTAGCCACTACCGTAATAAAAAAAATATATTTTTATTCTCTAGTATATAAAAAACATATTTTTATATATTCATTATCGTTATAAAAATCATATTTTTATAATCACTTCATATATTTAAAAATCGAATTTTCCACAACGCTACTGTATGGATAAAAATGATATTTTTATCTCGCTATTCTTCATATAAAGATCTCGCCTTTCTAAAATATAGTTTTCGCCTTTATAAAACATAGACTTCGCCCTTTCAAATTTAAAGATTCCATCTTTATCAAAAATCTTATTTATATTTTTCTACACATATAAAGGTGATATTTTTAATATTCTAAAAATATAAAAATCATATTTTTACATCTTCTATATAGTAAAGATTATATTTTTAATACTTTAAAAATATAAAATCATATTTTTATTACTTTAAAAATATAAAAATCATATTTTTATTTCAAAGTTCAATATATAAAAATCGAATTTTTACTCCATTATTAGTTATTTCTATGTACGACCATTTTATAAATAACATACATACGATAAAAATGATATTTTTATCAAACCAAAAATTGTATTTTTCATATCAAAGAAAAATCATAATTTTCGATAGCAAATCTTATTTTCATTTCAAAGAAAAATATATTTTCACTATCACAGAAACTTATTTTTCAAAAATCAAAAATCATATATGCAAAATTCATATTTTTATATTTCTATTAATCATATAAAAAATCATATTTTTATATGTTAGAAACCATGCTATTCTTATTTTAAAACTAATGCTATATTTTAATTTTTTTTTTAAATTGAATCTTCCTATGTAATTAAATCAAGTTAGTTAAATAAAACAAAACAAAAAAAAAGTAAAAGAAATAAAAGAAACTCACAGAATAAAACACATTCTGCCTGTCGGATACCAGAACCCGTCGTTCATCTGTGTTCCAGGTTTGCGTCTTCACCATTGCTCCAGAACTAGGGCTCCACGCTGCTCGAGAATGAAGGCGGCGGACCAGGATCGGAGGGGCGCGACTTCGGAGCTGGCGGCTGACGAGATTTGGGCTAGGGTTTGTGATTTGGGGGGGGGGGGGTGTTCCGGTTTGGATTCGTGATGGGCTCGGGGTTCTCGTGTCGGATGGAGAAGAGATGGGGGAGACAGGGGGGTGCGACCGCCTGGCGACGGCGATGGGGTGGCGGGTGGCTGCGTGGAGCGGTCGATGCTTTAGGTTATTTTTTTTTATTTACAAATAAAAAATCTGTCGGGGAAGAAAAGAATAGAAGGGGGGGGGGGGGTTAAATGGAAAGTTATTATATTATTTTATTTATTTTTAAAATTCAAAAAGTTGACTTTTTAATACGAACTCAAAATCAGGCCCACCGACTGTCGTCCATTGCGTTTCACCCCCATTACGAACACAATGGGATATGTATCGTAAGCTGATTCGATCGTCTCGATAAGTTTCCGTTGAATTTACATTTAAATCGCTATATTGAATTTTAAACGTACATTTCAAATTACCGGGGTCACATACTAACTAGAAAAATTCCAGAAAAATATTTTCTAGCTTCGTATTGACGATACGGTCCTAACAAAACTAGCTTCGTCGAATTCTGAGACCGTATGAAAAATGGCCAATTTCCAGTCGATTAAAATCAACTGAAATTGGTCAAACGCGTTTTCCTTTGCCACGCTCACATATTGATTCGAAAAATTATGAAATTTGGAATCTAGCAATAACTTGACACTGCGGATCCAACAAAACTGGTTTCGTCGAAATCCGAGGTCGTTTGCAAAATGTCCATTTTTAAGGGCCTGAATTCCATAGCGACTATTCAGGATTTTCAACTGGACATATCTTAACATTTATAAAGTGAAATCTCTGTTTCTCAACTTCGTTGGAAAGATATTATCAATTAGATCCCAATTTTTTTGGTTTCACTAAAATCCGGATTGTTTTGCTCCCGGTACATTCAATTGAAGTTTGAAATCGAATTATCGAACTACCGCGCCATTTTCAATTCTATTTATAATTATATATAAATATTTATATTCTAACGACGACGCGTATAAATATATACGTTCGAATTATATTCGAAATAAATTTCTCGTCGATATTATTTAAAATAATTCATTTTAAATAATCAAAATTCGCTAAAATTGCCAAAATAAAAATTTTAAACTGGCCCAGATTTTCGGGTTATTACAAGGCCTCTCTATGATACTAATAGGGATAAAGTCTAATACAGGTTCCAAACAACAGCAAGATTGACACAAGACACCCCTAGGCTTGGTCCCGAAGTAACTAGGATTTTAAGAGTCCCAAACCGAATATAAACAACAAGATATGGGACCTCTTAGCTTATTAATTAACATGTTTAACTTAGTAGGTTTGGATTCAGTAATAAGCATGGTTGTAAATGACATTTCCTATTAAATGTAATTCTGTGTACAACCCGTCCCTAAAACAAACAAGCACCTGCTCAGATGTATGTAGATTACCATAACATGTTTTACTTAAACTTACATATGATCCTCATATTTTTCCCATGACATATTACTTTATTTTAAATTAAGTATAATTCACATGTTTGTTGGATCTAGATTAACAATAGAGGGGGGGGGGGGAGGGGCTAAATTGGGTTTACTGGATTTTTGCGGAATATTAAAAATATCAGAGCACAGATTGTAGTAGAGTATATAAATACAGAAAGTAAATAACATAGATTTCACCCAGCTTCGGCAAACCCTGCCTACTGCTGCATTCCCCAAGGTTTTTACTAGAATTAAACAGACACCAGCATACAAAAACCTATAAATTCACGAACCCCTCGTTAACCGCCTTTACAGTTTTGTACACTCACAAAATCTGCTGTTGTTCTAATCCTACGCTCAAAATCCTGCACTGATTTTTGTCCCTAAAACCAGATTTTCCCCTAGCTACAAACTCATAGCTAGTAAACCCTTGTTACAATCCTATAACCAGAAATCTCTAGTTTTACACTAAAAAAACAAATTGGTGATTTACAATAAAATAAAACAAAACAATAAGAAATAGAACCCCCCTTTTAAATAAAATGTAAGTCGGCCCTTCCTTTTTATTTCATTTGAAAAGCTTTGCTCCAAAATAATGTCGGCCGAACTAAAAACCAAATTAGGATTTTTCTTTGCTTTCCCAAATCGGGATCGATTGTTTGATGATTTGATTTTCTTGTGGCTTCGAATTCTTGTGGCTTGCTTCTTCTCAAATTTGGGCTCTCTTGCGAATGAAACCTTATGGCTTGCTTCTCGACAGATTTGGGATCTCTTGCGAATGAAACCTAGTGAGTAATTTTGATTTGGAATGCTTTCGAATTGGTTGTGGTTAAGATCCTCTGCCTATGATGAAAAAAATGTAGCTTATATAGGTTAATAAAACCTAAATGATTCTCTAATTTCATTAAATGGCTGATTTGATTTGTTGCGTGAATGTTGCTTTGTAAATTTGAGATGTATCCACGGTTTGATTGTGTGATTGAATTTATTACAATGACTGATTGAAATTGATAATTGCATGATGCTTGGTTTTGTTGCCTTGAACGATTTTTGATTAAAAAGGCCATGGGTTTGAGAATGAATTCTTGAATTGTTATCATGAACTTTTTTTGGAGTGATTTAAACCATGTTCATTCCCCTTGATGTACTCTTGCAAAAAAATGAAACGAAATTTCTAGAATTGAATGTTGCCTAAAATTGTTTCTTGATTGGTTTCATTTATGGAAGCAAAATCTGTTTCTACCCAAAATAACTTTTTAGAAGATTGTTTGCAAATTTCTAGAAACAAATTACATGGTTTCTTGTCTGAATTCTTGTGCAAAATAATTCTGTGATTTCTGGATAGATTTGTAATGCAAAACCTGATCTACCAAAAGTAATTCTTGCCAAAAATATATTCATTTATGGAAAAATGTTTTGGGAAAATCTGGAAAGTATTGAATTATGAAATCATTTTCTTACCAAAAAATTGTTTCTGACTGGAAATCTTGGTTCCCTGGAAACATTAAAAAATGCTTGTCTCTGGCCTATAGTTCTTTTGCACTTCCATATACTTGCTGTGTATTTTTAAACAAGGTATTTTCCTGTTATGTAAAAACATGAATGCGCACACACACACACACACATATATATATATATATATGTATATTCAGAAAAATTGTGTGTACATATGTATTTTATCTGAGTTGTACCCCTGAGTTGTTTCACTAGAATTTGCATATGTATTTGAGTCATGCAAATTTGTTCACTTATGACCATTCATGAAACCTGGCATGCAACCTTGTGTGAATATGTGTACACACAGTTTAAATACATATTCGTTTGCATACCTGAACTTGAATCATTTCTTGACCGTTCCTTGTTCTTGAGCCATGCATATATTGTCCAGTTCGAAGTTGAACTGTGCATGCATGTACATCCAGCTTGTAACTTGGCATTGCTATTTTCATTTCCATGCACATGAATTTTCCATATACAGCTGCACTGCCATATGAAGTTGTGTACGTTGATTTCTTGTATTTGCACGAGCTCACACTTTCCTAGTTTTGTACCTTGAATCTTGCTTTGATTACTTGGGCATTTCCCTTTTGTCACTTGCTGTCGAATATTGAACATTGCTGGGTTGTTTGTGAACCATTTTCATTTTCATTGTTGTGTGCACACATTATCTTTACACTATATAAATGACCTTGAAAACTGGTCTTGGTTTTGAGCTAGTTTTACATGTGCCATTTTGCTTTGAGGTTGTCCACATGTATAAATTCCATATGCACTGGTTTCTTTCATGACCCTTATTGGCTTGGTCTCATTTTAACTTGCAGATTTGAGTCCAGTATCTTATGTACTTGAACTTGAAAAACTGACTTGACCATGGTGCGTGATGACTTGTCATTGTTGTGCACTCGGATATTTTGAGCTTGTTGAACTACTGTTCCTACTATGTATATACATACATACATACACATATATATGCACAAATGTGTGTGTATATATTTATATATGTGTGTGTGCGGGCGCGTATTTGTGTCTGCATATGTATTGGATTTTTTGGTTCATGTCCGTTCACTTATTTGACCATGTTGCCCCTGCACAATATATATGTGTATATACATACACAAGTATGTGTATACATGTATGTGCAGAATATATATATGTGTGTGTATGTATAGATGTGAGCACTAGAAATAATGTCTACCTTGTGGTATTTACAATGTATCACTATGAATATCGCAAGCTGTCTAGACGCAGATAGATGTCCGTATAAATCAGATCAAGTCATGAAAAATGATGATAAACACATCAAAGTTATAAGGCAAATAAATTTTTAAAATAAAAATCATATCTGCTAGAATTTGAAATAGTTTTGTTCCAGTTTACTCTGTTTGTGTTCCTGTGACAGCTAAGCAGAAGACTGGACTGATAGTGAGGAAAGAGACAGAAGACATAAGTGAGTGATAATGAGTAAATGAGACAATATTTTAATTTGCACAACAAAGTGGAATATAAAATGTAGCTTAGTGTTATAGTAAGGAATCGATGTATCATAAGAAATTAAATGTATCGTATTACAGTGAGTTGTACAAATAGTGGAGTTATAAATTTGTACTGTTGAAATGTTGAAACAAAATATTGTATTTAAATAAAATACTGTTTGAATATTTAAATTCTTGTGCAGTAGTATTCTATTTAAATATAAATATTATATTCTATGTGTGATGTAGTGTAACAGTACAATTACAAACACATTTATAATAATATATATGCTTGTTATCATCAAACAAAAATCGTAGAATTGTTATATACCACAGTCTTCCTATTTTGATGATGACAAACATAAAATAAGATTTTGAATATAATAAATGTGTTTGACAGTGAATATTTATACTCCCCCTATTTGCATGCTCCCCCTACAAAAAAACTCCCTCTAGTTATATCCATGAGTGAAAAACAATAATTGAAACTTCACAATTAAAATATTCAAATAATATTCACTCATCAATCAAAATCATAATCCATTCTCCCCCTTTTGTTATCATCAAAATGATATAGAAAATTAAAATAGTGATGAAGAAAAATAACTAAAAATTTAAAATTAGCTTAAGAGGAAGAACGATCTTCATAAGTCTCAATCAGTCAAAAAAAATCATAATATTCTAAGAACTTTTGCCAAATTTCACATTGTAGAATGATGGATTTACGATGAAATTTATAAAAATGGTGGGAGTTAAAAAATATGGTTCCAATTATTTTCGAATAAAATTTTAAAAATTTAGCAAAAAAATAGTGATGGATTTGGACAACGATTATAAATTCAATTTAAATGATGCTATCAAATAATTTCAAATCCCAATAGCTATCGATCAACAAATCATAATATATCATAATATATGTAACAACCCGAATTCCGAAAGACCATTTTTTTTCAAAATTCTAATCCATCGAAACTTTTGCTGGTTTGCTCTGGTATCCTGTAGAAAAGATGGAGATATAAAATATGTTAGAGCTCAAAAAATATCTCACAATCGAACGGATAAAATATAATATAATCAAAGTATAAATTTAATGTATTAATAATACTACCTAACCAGTATCCAAACCTATCATGTCTCTACCACAAATTTAACCTGCGAGTATGCTATGAGGAGGGGGTCAGAACACAAGTTCTGGTGACTGGATTTAAATTATACACTTTGAATAATCCTGCATATACTGTTCAATCACAATTTCTTATTTATTAGGTTACTTGAGTTAACAACACTCAAGGCTTACACACACGTCGTACCCATTTACTTCCTAGTGGATTAACCTAATACACTATATATTTAGCTACCCCTCAATTTTAAGGTACATCCCATGGTACCCCACTCGCACGGTTTCCACCATAATGCCACAGAAATAAACGCAGTCCGTCATCCTACACCAGAGTGATGTACGGATCTCTACATAATAATGTTACATTCCACACATATATCTGTCATTACCATGCTACATAAGCGTATAGACTGCCGCCTTCGATCGAATCAGATTCCGTACCAGAGTAATCCTCTCAAGTCTACGATACACCACCTAGAGCAAACATGCATGTATCCAGACATTCCAACGTTTGTATCGTCAATTGTATTTTATGCCTTAACTGCACATAATGTGCACCGAGTTCCGTGGCAGGGCTATACAAGAAAAACGGAACTCGGTCGGAAGCTTTTCCATATCTGTATAGGTCCGCCTTTAAGAGCCTCAAAATACAGATATCCCTTGGGTCTGTTTTTCATGGTGGCTATGGCCCCACCTCGGCCCCTCCCTCAACTAGTAAAGACTACAAAAGCTAAGTGACTTTCCCCTAACAAACAATCTAAACATCCAGTTAGCATCTCCCCTCAACCAACGTACCTCGATAGTGAATGGTCTATTGTGTTTAGCTTTAGTCTTTTCGCATCCCACTGGTTCCCGATGACATGTACCTGATGATCTACTATCCTTGTTGGTCCTGGCCTCTGCCTCCCGTTCATGCGATTGCCGAATCATTTACGTGTTACCTTGTCACAGCATTTTGACTGCAATTCTACTTTTGTAGTCAAGGCCCACCCACTTAGTGGTTACGCGCAGACCCAACCTCTACAAGCATAGCCTAAACATCTGCCACCACACAGAGGACTACAAGGAGCACTTTACGTATCTCAGGAAGTCGCGTGCTTCCCCTTCCAGTCCTTTGGAGCCAACTGAATAATCATATAAATGTGCGCCCCCCTCGTGTGTTATGGTACCACGATGATCTACGTTGTTGGGTTATTACGCTCCAACGCACGGACTGGTCCAAGCGCCTCATTTTAATGTGTCATTAGACCCTATGTCTAAACATTCTTTTACACGCTTGCTTTACCTCACTAGGTTTCCATTTAACTTGGTTATCCCCGTTCACATTGAATTCTTTTTTAAGTTACCAAGTTTCTCTTGCTTATTAATTTTAGTCATATAACATAACCCGTTTAAATTTATTAATAAGCCCATAACATGTTATTCTCTAGATTATGATCGAAGGTCTGTAATCCACAATCCCTTTATATTCTTGTTTGATTTCATCATTAAAATAACATGTTCTACTTAATATGTAATTAAGTATATCTCAATTCACAAGTTTTCTATTTAACATGTCAGTCATTATTTGTGATTAAATATAACTTATTCCATTTCATAAGTTTTCATCATATCTTTCTCAATCATAATTCCATTTTACACCGTCACCACGACTTATCATTGTTTACTTAATAACGTAGTTCTCTTAACTAAGGTTTACTGATAAGTTCCCTTTCATTTATTATAACCTATGTTATAATTTCCTCTTGTCCCTAGGGCAAGCCTAAACATGTTATTCTTATCAGCAGATTTCAGACTTCCAAGCTTACAGATTACTTGACTTATAATTAAGTACAACTTCTTACATTTAATAAATTGTCCCCCTTTTCTCTACTTATTACAAACAACTGGTTTAAGGTTTCCCCGTTTACTGATTGCTAAATTTACAATTAAGTACCACTTGTCTCATTTCCCCAGTTATCTCATTTCCTTACTAGTTTATTTTAACCTAAGTTATAATCTCCACTTGTCCTTAGGACAAGTCTACCAATTATATAACATTCTCATTAATGTAATTTATTTATAATAGGTTATTATCATTTCCCCATTCATTTCCTTCCTTTTATTATTGTATCATCTATTCAATTCCATTTATTTCCATTAATTAAAATTAATGTTGTTTATCAGTCCTGCTATTTACATATATATATATATATATTTATGCATTAGACGTCTCACATTAATCCTACACTTGTGGATGCTGGATTTGCTGAGCGGTTCCGAGTAGACTTCTACCATAAGTTGACTTAACCTCGCGTCTTAGCACCACTACATGTTTTATTTATGCACTTAGAACCCTCACATCAAATTTAACACTTATTGATGCTTGTTAGATCAAAATTTGGACCTAACACCCAAATTGTTCTGATTCGTAGAGAATTATAACTGGAGAATAGAGAAAAAGCAGAAAACACACAGAATTTATAGTGGTTCGGCGTTAACGAGCCTACGTCCACTTTATATGTTATCGATTATACTTTGAATGCTAGTACAATCAATGATTTCTCTCAAACTCACTCTTACAATTATGATTTCTCTCAGTAATCTCGTAGTAAAATTGATAAGAAATAGTGGTATGACAGTAATGGTGGAATCAGTGCTCAATACTGCCAAAAAGATCCTTAAAAATGCCAGTCTCTGGGCTATTAATAGCTGATTCTGTCGGGCGGTTCGCGGTCACACGTGGCGCAAATCCCGAGAATATCGGATCAGATCAAGCAATGAGGAAGAATTGGTCAATATGACAGTTGTGGACACGTGTAGCTGGATCCATGTATTTTGGATCGCAGAAGACCAGTTCGTGGTTGAACAAGTCAGGAGTTTCGCCACGTAGCAGGGGATCGGATCGGAGTGAGGTGGTGACATAGGTGCGGATCGGGTCGTGCTCCCATGGGCGGATCAGGTCGTGTTCTGCGCTGGCGATCCGAAGGGCGCGATCCGCGTGTGCGATCTGCTGGTGCGATCTGGCCTTTCATGAACTAGAGGAACAAAGCTTCATACTCTCTTCTTATGTGTAAACCTTGGTGGCTTGGTCAAAAAGCTAGCCAACATTTTGCCCCCTCGAAGTATGTTTCATTGATGGAACATGCTTCGAAGTCGTTGAGGTATCTCTTCATGAGGTGACGTTATTTAATGGTCGTGCCGGTCTGAAAAGTCCTGCTACTTTGGAAAAGTCGCATCTTTTGACAAGTGTAAATATTAGTATAGTCTTCGATCATTTCTCGTTTGTTGAACAATTCTTTTCTGGAATTTTTGGAGACTTCGTTGTCGAATTTCCAGGTAGATCTCTGAATTTTTTCTTCCCCTCTTTTTCCTCTTTTTTTTATTGGGATCGGATCGCCAAAACTTCCCACGGCTCGTGAGACAAGGTATCTGTTTTGAGCTGGTCGCCATTTGGGCTTCCCCCTCGAAACACGATGGGCCTCCTTAATTCAGTCACGAGTCGCTTGAGGGTTTGGCCTCCCTTTTCTTTGATGGGCTTGGTTCCGCGATCCACCAAGGCCCACGGTCCGAATAGGACAAAAAATAGAATACTAAAGGTCACGGGTTTATCTATATAAACCCGACCCTTCCTCCACTTTCCCTCCTTCTTCTTTCTCTCTACAGCCGCCATCGATCTTCCCTTCCAAACCTTACCTCGCGATCCCTAGAAAACAATTTTCTTTCGCGATTTTAGTCAAAACGAGATAGGTAATTGTATTAATCAAGACCTTAATGCATTTTCATTTTCGCTTCTCTCTGGTTTTCACTAATTTGAGGGGAGAGGATAACGGGGTTTTGGTGGTGTTCGAGCCTTTAAAGGCGACTGGTTGATGGGTTCAAGCGTTCGGGTTCATGAAATGGATAAGAAGACGGAGGAGGAAGAAGGAAGAAGGTGCCAGGTCGATTCGTGGATAAAGCTTTGACTCGGGTCGTGGTAGTGACGAAAGTAAAAAGGGAAGCGGAGGAGTAGCTTTGGCAACGGATCAGATCGAGGAGTGTGGGCTCGTGGAAGTACAGGAGGGGACGGATCGGGATCTTCCTTCGCGAGACGAAGTCTTGTTATTATTCCCAGGATCTAGTTCAACGATCCGATCCCCCCTAGGCCGATCCGATTCCTCCGAGCCGATTTGTTTCCACATGTCAGCGTTTCTGTCACGATCCGAACTCCAATCTCTTCAACGAACCGACCCGGTTAACAGTTCCAAACATATATGGACTTTAATCAATCCACAATAATTGCAGTATATTGAACAGTTAGGTTAGAGCCTTTGAGACGGACTTCTTGGACTGACCAAACGCATAACTTAACAGCATATGACGACTAACACATTGATGATCTTGATAACCTTTATGCTTTTTCATTAAGACATGCATAGGCACACACTTGCACTCACACACACAGGGGGGACGGGTAATTATAATCTTATTTCTCATGTTTGCTCACCTAAACAGTAATGTCGGATAATCGTTCCCCTTCAAGATCTGACACAGAGACGGATCCCGAGGTGTATGAGCATCTCAACCCCGAGGTTCTTCCAACTAATCCAGAGGATGCGGATTCTGGATCCAAATATGAGGTGGAAACAGAATCGAATCCGTCTGAGAGTACCTCACTTGATGAAGGATTAGAGGTAGACGGCCGAGCTCCCGACGAAGTCCCTGGTGCAATAGAAATAGAGAAATTCACAGACTCTCTAGCGTCCAAACTTGATAACACAAAGCTTAAGAGAATTTGCTTGGGACATGGGATCCCCTGGGATGATGTGAGGACACCCGGCAGCGAAGATAAGCCTCATTTAGCTCCGGAGGGGTATATGACAGTCAGCCGACTCATGTGCTGGGTAGGAGCTATTCCTCCATTTCCTCCAATCGTCATTGAGACCTTAAAACGATTGGGTATTGCTCCGATGCAGCTTCATCCCAATGCCTACGCGGCTCTATACACACTATATATCACATACGCGGAAATCCTGCATACCGAGCTCACATTTAAAGATTTAAAATTCTTTTATCTTTTCAAGCATCGCTCCTCGGCAACCCCAAATTTCTCTTTCTTCGAATCAGTAGCAAATAGGAAGGTTCTGTCTGACGGATACAGCAACATAGGGGATCCCAAGGCCGATTGGTTCTATATAAAGAGACAGGCTGGATGTTCAAAAAGATGGCTTAAATCAAGTAAACTTTAAACTTTTGACTGAATAACTTGTTTAAGAAATCGAAGCATTAACATGCCCCCCCATTTTTTTTTCTCTAAGCAGATCACGCCTTTCCCAAGACGGAAGGCTCGGTATACAATAATCGACTGTCTCTTCTTCTACAAAGCAAATCCGATTTTCTAAAGATCAAGAAGTGCATTACTGACGAGAACCTTCACAAGCACCGCCTTCTGGATATAAGGTTTGGACTTGGTGCAGGCGACAAACCCTACAATACGTACCCCCGACAGAGGGAGAAGGAACGTCACGGGCAGCGGAAACAATTAAATTTCGTAAGAGTCCTTCGCCGATAGTCATTCAGGACGACGAAGATCTAAACATATATAGAGGAGATGAGGCCCGTGGTGATAAGTCTAAGGAAATCCCAGTTTCTCCGGGGGGTTTCCCCTCAAGGGCCTCTCTTCCGATTGAACCTGCTGCTCCCGATGATTTAACAGAAGAACAACTATTTAAAGAGCTGAGCAAAATTCCTTTGCCTGATGATGTATACAAACAGGGAGACTTTGAAGGGGAGCCATTTTTCCCTGTTTCTGAGGAAACAACTGTTCCAGTTGGAGAACGAGAAACTACTCAGATGTGCCTGACTTCGGGCCCTGGTCTGTTAGGGGAAATTATATGGGATGCACAAATCACACGCACTGCCTGACCCCACACTTTTATATCAACAGTATTCAAGGTTTTAATATGCTCTTTTTCTTTTGCAGGAAAGACGTCTCGCAGGCGGTCTTATTCTTATCGCTCTCTTCGTGAAGGCACACCTAGCCTTCATCCAAATCCTGAGCGTGCTTGCGGCCTTTCTCACAAGCCTACTTCTTCACAATCCCGGTCTCCATCAAAACCAACCTCTGGCAAGCTTCCCAGTTATTCGGTGCCACCTACAGGGGGAAAACAACTTCCCAAAGACTTAACCCCTCCGAAGAGTGCACCCTCTCACAGCAGGTTATCAAAAAGACACTACGAGCCCAAGGATAAAAGCAAGGATCCAATCAAGGATTTTAAGAAGGAGAAAATTGACATTGTCCCTTCCAGCCAACAAGATTTGGTTGCCCCCGGGTCACGAGATTACATCCATGGTCCTGAGACTCAGGCTAAGCTGGAAAAGTTGCGAGAACAATTCCCCGACATCTTCTTCGAAAGGATGATGTTTGTTCCAGCCTTGGAACCAGTCCCTAGGAACTGGGATACTGAGGTCATCGGGCACATTCGCCATGTAGCCAGGCAGTATGAAGCGATGAAGAAACATGCTGTTAATCTTTCAGAGGTCATCCGAACGCTTGAGATGGAAGCTCATAGATCCAAAGTGAAGATAGATAACAATGAAAGGGCCAGGGCAAAAATGGAGAAGGACTTATAGGATGCACAATCTCTGCTTGCCTTGGCCCAACGAGACGCTAAATCTTACAAAACAGAGCTGGAGGAGGCCAGGCAACGTTTCCATAATGAGCTTGATTCTAATAGCAAAGAGCGAGTGTTATTGAAGCAAGAGGTGGAAGATCTCAGGATGGCCAACTCCGAATTGAAAACAGCACAGGATCACTTCGAGGCCGAAAGAGCTGCTTGGGAGAAAGAAAAGGCGATTTTGAAGGAGAGTTTAGCTTTGGCCGAAGGAGAGAAAGTAATTCTGAATGAGCAAGTCGCGGATGCAGAGAGGCGCGCGGCTCTCGCCGAAAAGAATGTAGAAAGTGCCAGTGAAATGGCTACTACTTCTAACAACAAGCTCATCGAGAGAGAAAAGGATATCGAAGGGTTTGAAGAGACGATATTTGACTTCCTCGGCCACGTCCTCAAAACTCGTAACATCTCGTGGATCCCGGACTACCACGTCACTTTAGCCAACATATGGGATGCCATCGTCGAGGGTGAGAAGCGGAGATTAGGAGTTGAAGAGATTGACGAAGATGAGCTGATGAGGACCATTCTGAGGGATAACGAGCCCGAGGATTTGGCAGAAGGCCGGCACCTAATTCAAGAAGAGATGGAGAAGGAGAGGACTCTGGCTAAGGGCAAAAACAAGATTGACGAAGGTTCGAGCTCAGCTGTAGAGCCCAAGGCCTCTGGAGTTGAGGAATACAATCCTGATGATCCATTAATTCCTTTGGGCATGAATCCTTTGGTTGTCGGAGCTTCTGCAGCTATCTTGGATAGAGGATCAGCGGATGGTATCTCCATTTTTTCCCCACAATTTGTCAAAGCAATTGTGAGTTGTCGTCGTCTGGTGGAGCAACCAATCGAATTAATAACACGTGTTCCTCATAATACAGGTGGCGGGCTCGTCGATAAGGATGTCGAGAAGAATACAGAGGCCGAGAAGATTGACGTCTCGCCTAGCGCCGGTGTTGATGCACCGAAGGAGGCTGAAGGTACAACAGCGGAGAAGGGCGTCCTGGCACCCAGTGCTGATGCTCCCAAGGATGACGAAACCATCGATGCCTTGAAAGATATGGACGGGCGCAATGTAGATGATGAGGAGGATATCATTATCACCAAAGAAGTCGAAGGCGATGACGACGAGACCTTGGCTAAAAGAAAGGCTAGGCAGGAAAAGCAGCTGGCTTTAAAGAAGGTGGAACAAGAGCCTTTGAATGTAGCTCCTATCTTGGAGTTTGATCCCAAAACTGGGATGGTTCTGAAACTCCAGCCCAAATCGATCACTAAACAGTTCATTTTGAGAATCCTGATGATTTCCCAGCTTCCCTTACTGATAAAAGAAAGAGAAAGAAGGATGAGGAGGAGTCTTCGGATGAACCTTCAGCTCCTCTTATAGACAAAAGGAAGAGAAAGAAGGATGATCAATCTGATATTTACAAGGCGGAGCTGGAAAAGCAGAAGAAGGAGAAAAAGTCCAAACGTAAATAGGATTCTGCCGCTTGTCTATGTTTTGTCTTTAAGATTCCCACTGGCCATGAAATGTAGTTGTGAGACTGGCCCTCACTTTTGTTTTAGGTTGCTTTTCACGTTGTAGGCTTGCAGTTTATGAATGAAAGTTTATTTCTTTTGCATCACCGTGTACCTACATTTAATAACATTTCATGCTTAGTCATAAATTATTTGCTTATGACTACAAATCATTCAAGCAACAAAAAGACTTTAACAATATTGTATTGCATCAAGATACATGTATGCATATATCTGTCCCCAATTAATCGTTAAAGATTGATTTGAGTCGTATGCATGTTGCCCCCTGTTTCTGAACATGGGGGACTTGGAATTTTTTGTAGAATTAGAGTTCTTGCGGTGCCAAGTTTTTGGCACTTCGATACTATCCCAATCCATCTGCGGGTCAAAGTTCGAACTCGTGTCATAATCTACGCACCGATCCTTCAGCAGGGTAGAGATCCTGTGGGCGCTGAGTCTCCAGCACCGTTCTCAGCGCTTAATCATAGACGCTTTTATACTCTCCTAGCAGTCGCCGAGGTTAGAGTTCGAGCTCAGCAGTTATGTCGCTCCCCGATCCTTCAGCGGGATAAGAGCTCTTTCTCAGCGCTCAGTCGGAGACGCTTTTATACTCTCCTAGCAGTCGCCGAGGTTAGAGTTCGAGCTCAGCAGTTCTGTCGCTCCCCGATCCTTCAGCGGGGTAAGAGCTCTTTCTCAGCGCTCAGTCGGAGACGCTTTTATACTCTCCTGGCAGTCGCCGAGGTTAGAGTTCAAGCTCAGCAGTTCTGTCGCTCCCCGATCCTTCAGTGGGGTAAGAGCTCTTTCTCAGCGCTTAGTCGGAGACGCTTTTATACTCTCCTGGCAGCCGCCGAGGTTAGAGTTCCGTCAAGGCGGTTCCGATCATGGTACACCACCATGACTTATGGACATCGCCTTCATGTTCGTTATGCTCTCTCTCGGCTCTGGAGAGTTAGAGCACTATCAATGATATGATTTACTTTATCGCACCCTCAGAGTTTTGACTGTTGATTGCATTCCATTCTGATGGAAGGCACCTATAATTATATGCTTCTGTGATCGTTGCATGGTTCACAGCCATTTCCATAAAAATTAGAAAGGCAGATAAATAATAGTGCAATAAAGGTAAACGACACACAATATTTTTATAGTGGTTCGGTCGAATCATGACCTACGTCCACTTTATAATTTTTTGCTTAAGAAATCGGACTATTCTAGGCAAGTCATGCCTTGTACATGGTCCTTAATAAAGCAAAAGAACAGATCTGACATCTTTACGTTAGATACGGCCGTAAATGTTGGGCATTCCACACTCTGGGGATTTCCTTTCCATCTACGGTTGCTAGCTTGAAGGTTCCATTATCAAGCTTGCACAGAATGGAGTACGGTCCTTCCCACTTTGCACCCATATGAGTTGGGGGTGGAAAGACACGCTTCAGAACCAAGTCTCCAGGTTCAAAGGTTCGGGCTCGAACCTTTTTGTTGTAGTATCGGGCGACCTGTTGTTTGCATCTCAAGGCACGCAGCTCTACTTCGTCCCTCTTCTCTTCGATCATATCCAGGGATCCAAGGAGCAATTCGTTATTAGTCATCGGATCGTAATAAGTCACTCAGTGAGAAGGTACTTTTATTTCAACCGGGATGACTGCTTCTGCTCCAAAAGCAAGAGAGAAGGGGGTATGGCCTGTTGCCGATTTATACGTTGTCCTGTAGGCCCATAGTGCTAAAGGTAATTCATCAACCCACATGGCTCTGGCCTGCTTCAGTCTTCTTTTCAGAATGGACTTAATCACTTTATTCGCCGCTTCGACCTGTCCGTTCGACTGCGGATGCGCCACAGAGGTGTACCGTTTCTCAATGTGGTATTTCTGCCAGAAGTCTCTGAATTCAGTGCTATTGAACTGAGTTCCGTTGTCAGTTATAACGATCTTTGGAATCCCAAATCGACAGATGATGTTCCTAACGACGAAGTTGATTACTAGTTTGGTTGTGATTGTAGTCAGTGGCTCAGCCTCGACCCACTTAGTGAAGTAGTCTACAGCTATAATAGAGAACTTCGCTCCGCCCTTAGCTATGGGGAGACTTCCGATGATATCAATTCCCTACATAGCGAAGCGCCATGGGCTTGTCATCGTTTTTAACCGACTAGGAGGTGCCCTAGGTATATTTGAAAATCTCTGGCATGCATCACACCATCGTGCGTACTTCGCCGCATCTTTGTTTATGGTAAGCCAGAAATAACCATGCCGCCGCATTCGCCCTCATGTACCTCCTGCAGTACACGCTTGATGTTGTCATGAGCTATACACCGGAGAAGGGGCATCGAAAATCCCTGTCTGTAAAGGACTCCGCCTTGCAGAACGTATCGGGAAGCTTTACGAATTACTTTACGCCTCTCGCTTTTCTTGGTCGGAAGCGTTCCATTCATCAAGATATTCTTTAGAGGGGTCATCCATGACTCCCTTTCTGGTTCCGTCTCTAGTACCGGATCAATTTCCATCTGATCTATACTAGGAGACCGAAGTACTTCAACTGGGGCTAGCCCGGTCTCTTCAGGATCGTCGGAACTAACCATCTTCGCCAACTTATCCACTTGTTGATTATCTGACCGCGGAATATGAGATATGCTGTAGTGATCGAAGCCGTTCAGCAACTCCTTCACTTTCTCCAAGTTTAAAATCAATCTTGGGCCTTTGGCTTGGAATTTTCCAGTGACCTGGTTTACAACTTACTTGGAGTCGCAAAATATGTCCAGCTTTGTGATTTCCAACTCCTTTGCGATCCTTAGCCCGGCTATCAGGGCTTCATATTCGGAGTCGTTGTTAGTGGCGTGAAACTCCATCCGGATAGCATAGGATATCAGCCGTTTCTCAGGAGTTTCAAGCAGTACTCTAGCACCGGATCTCTTGTCATTACTAGCGCCATCAGTATACAATCTCTAGGCACTGGGATCGAAAAGTAACTTTGAGGGGTCAGCTTATTCGTTCGCTATATCTTCCTCCGGGACAGTAAACTCTGCTATGAAATCGGCTATCACTTGCCCCCGTATTGACCGCCGGGGCTGAAAGTTCAGATCAAATTGACTCAACTCAATGTTCCATTTGAGTAGTCTTCCAGACGCTTCTGGTCTCTTTAGAACTTGCTTGAGTGGATGATCAGTGTACAGGGTAATGGGATGAGCCTGAAAATAATGTCGAAGCTTTCTAGAGGCAATCAGCAAACTGTACGCCAACTTTTCTATCCTTGGATAATTACGCTCTTCTGCCGCCAATTTTTTGCTCACGTAATACACTGGTCTTTGAACTTTATCTTCTTCTCTCACCAATGCTGAGCTGATCGCGTGGGATGACACTGTCAAGTACACGAATAAGTCATCGTGATCCACCAGCTTAGATAATATCGGAGGTTTCTCCAGGTAACCCAGCAGGTTCTGAAACACTTCTATGCAGTCAGGCGTCCATTTGAAGTGGCGTTTTCCTCGCTTTATCAATTCGAAGAAAGGGATGCATTTGTCTGTAGCCCTGGAGATGAATCTGCTTAGTGCGGCTACTTTCCCTGCAAGGCTTTGCACATCTTTAATTTGCCTAGGCTCCTGAATGCCTCTGATTGCTGCGATCTGGTCTGGATTAATCTCAATCCCACGAGAACTGACGATGAATCCCAAGAATTTTCCGGAGGCGACCCCGAATGAACATTTTGTTGGGTTGAGTTTCATCCCGTACTTTCGAAGAATGCCAAACATCTCTGCCGAGTCTGTAGTGTGATTAGAGGATTTCCTGGACTTAACCAACATGTCGTCGACGTATACTTCCATTTTTTTCCCAATCTAGTTATAGAACATTCTGTTCACTAACCGTTGATATGTAGCGTCTACGTTCTTCAAGCCAAAGGGCATTACCATATACCAGTATAATCCTAGATCCGTAATGAAGCTAGTGTGTTCTTGATCTGGAACATGCATTGGAATCTGGTTATATCCTGAATAAGCATCCATAAAGGAGAGAAGTTCATGACCCGCCGTTGAGTCCACCAACTGATCGATCCTGGGTAACGGAAAACTGTCTTTCGGGCAGGCTTTATTCAAATCCGAGAAATTGATACACGTTCGCCACTTCCCGTTGGCCTTCTTTACCAGAACTGGATTTGAAATCCAGTCTGGGTAGGTTGAGTCTCTGATAAATCCATTACTCTTTAGCTTTCCAACTTCTTCTTTCAAGGCAGCGGACCTCTCTGGGCCCAGCATTCGCCTTTTTTGTTTTACCGGAGGATGCTTAGGGTTAATGCTTAATGAATGGCTCATGATTGATGGAGATATCCCACACATGTCTGCGTGGGTCCAAGCAAATACATCCAAGTTATCTTTCAAGAAATCCGATAGTTCTTTAGCTAAATTCGGATTTAACTGGGATCCAATCTTAAGGACCTTCTCTGGGTCACTATCATCGATCGGTACATCCACAATTGTCTCGTTGGGAGTCGCCATTCTGCCCCTAGGTTCTTTGTCCTCTCTGGGATCTATATCCTCGGTCAACTCTCTGGGCGGCTCACCTACTGTTATCCTCTTTAATTGCTATGAGGTCCCCGCCCTTGTGGGGGGAGAAGCGCCCTTGGTTTCTATGTCTCCTCCGCTGCGGAGTAGCTTTAGCTCTGCAATATAACATGCTCGTGCGGCAACCTGATCTCCTCTGACAATACCAACACCAGCTTCTGTAGGAAACTTCAATAACAAGCACCAGGGGGCTATACAGGCTCTGAACTTTGCTAAGGCCGGTCGGCCCAAGAAGGCATTATAGGGCGATTCAATACCTAAAACCACGAAGGGAAGAATTCTCACTCTCTAGCGTTCTCCTTCCCCAAGTGTAACTGGTAGCTCTAGATATCCCATTGGAGCGGTGGATGCTCCGTAAAATCCACGGATCCATCCCTCACAGGGCTTCAAATCTTTTATCTCGAGATTCATCTGGTCGAATGTCTTTTTGAAAAGAATGTTGACGGAACTCCCGTTATCCACCAAGACTTTATGAACAGTGGCCGGGCCAATAGGAACTGTGATTACAAATGGATCTTCGGTCGGAGCATGGACTCCAATGCTTTCTCGTTCGCGGAAAAAGACGTCGTCGGACATCATCTTTTGTGGCTTTACCGGGACATTGTCCTCAGGGTTGCTACACTCTCCTACCCTGAGGTGCTGCTTAGCTGCATTGACATACTAATCCAATGCCTTGGAACCGTGCCCGGCGAGATAAAGCCCTCCGATTATGGTATTGATAACAAGGTCCTTTCCCTTTTGCTGGGCAGTTGGCCTGTCAGTAGGTTGATTCTGGTTCTGATTTGGGGCCTGTACGGCTTGCCCCCCGTATCTGGGTGTCACTCTGTATTCATCCAATTTTCCTTCTCGGAGAAGCTTCTCGACCACATCTCTTAGGTGACGGCATTCATTTGTTGAGTGGCCGTGAATCTGATGGAAGAGACAGAACTTCCCCGTTTCACGTTCTTTCTCCGTCGACTCTCTAGGAGGAGGCCTTTTATTTTGGAGGACGTTGTATGAATCCATGAAGATATTCTCCAAAGTATCATTTATTGGCGTATAACTTTCAAAAGACCTGGGACGAGTCCTTCTCTGGGAGTCGTTCCCTCGATTCCTCTTCCGGTTATTGCCATTACTGTTATTACCATTGTTTCCTGACTTGGCGACCACCCTGGTTCCGGTTTCCGACATAAACTTCGACCTTCCCCGAGCTGTCTCCTGTCTGCTTAATGGCGACATTGCTTTGGATTTCCTCCTTATCGGTCATTTTTGCCTTTTGGTTAGCATATACCTCCTCCCGGCGTAAGTGCACATTAGCTTTTTCGTAGAATAACTCTCTAGTATGAGGTGGCTTGCCGGCCAGGTATCTCCCAAATTCAGTGTCTTTATCTACCCCATCAATCAGGGCTGCCACAATAGTTGGCTCATGAGGATCTTTGACTTCAATAGCGGCTAGGTTGAAACGGTCTAGATACACCCTCAAACTCTCGCTTGGTCGTTGCTTGACAAGGAACAAGTCAATCACACTCTTCGTCCTTTGTGCATAGATGCGGAACTGTTCCACAAACCTTTCACTCAACTCCCTGAAGCTGGAAATTGATCTTGCTGGTAAGCGAGTAAACCATAATAACGATACATCCTCCAGGAATATAGGAAATGCTTTGCACTTGACAGCGTCGGAAGCTGCGGCAACGGTCGTTGACCAAGAGTATCTCATCAGATGTTGGATGGGATCAGATCTACCCACGTAACGGTTCATTTGCGGCATGTTGAAGCGCCTCGGGAACGTCGCATCTAAAATGTCATCAGTGAAAGGGGTGTGACTGCGGTCAATTCCCCAATCTTCATTCCGTTGTCCACGGCTACCTGCCAGAATTTGATGGATCATAGCTGCAACATTTGCACTGGTCAGCGGAGGCTCGGGATTAGCGCTTCTTGCTCGGTGGAATTCTCTAATCTCCCTTCTAGGAGCAGCCACGAAATCCGGGGCTCGGATTAGGCTTCGTTGCCCCCTGTTACCATGGGCATTTGTACGGCGAAGGGGATGAGGTAGTCTATTCTCAACAGGGTTGTCCACAACTCGAGCTTTGGGAGTTGCGGCACGATCATTCACATTGCGGTTTGAGGACCCTGCACCCAGTACCTCTTCTTCCCGTGATGGCAGGGTTCCAAATCGGAGCTGCTCTATGTTTTAAGGCCTCTCATACGGTCGCCGCGGAGGTCTTGGCTATTCCTCTGACGAAGAAGAGTACTCTGGGGTGAGCGGACGAACTGGGGGCGTCCTTTTCCTTGCGAGATCATTGAGCCTTCTATCCATAGCAGTCAAGTTCTGTCGCAGCACGGAGCTCTCCTGCCTTTGAGCAGCCAATTCATCAAACAGCCTCTCCCACATTTCAGAAAAGCGAGAAAGATCTCCCTCAGTAACGGGAGCAGAAGGGTCATATTGATCATCAACATTTTCTCTTATACGCAGAGAACTTGAACCAGGTCGAGCAGAGGTACCGGGACGGGAAGTGTGAGCAATAACCTCCTTTCTAGGTCGAGTTGTAGTCTGGTCATCATTTTGGATTGTTGCGGATCGATGTCGGTGGCTCGTTGCGCCCCCCCTGGTTCGGTTCGTGGTGACGCTGGCTAGAGGGTTCAGTGTATTGTTATGGGATTGTGTGACAACCCCTTCAGTAGTCCGGTTCGCTCCGCCCTCGTCAGCCTAGATCGTGGCGCCCTCATCTGCTCGGATCGTGCCTTGGTCCCCGCGATCCGCGAGACCCACCTCGACCTGCTCGTGAACACTTTCTTCAATTGCCTCATTCGCGTGCGAAGCTCGTACTTCCTTAGACTTCTTTCCAGCCATGATATCAGATGTCGCTGGAATCTTCAGAAATCTGAATAGTGAAGTTTTGGGACTGTTTTCTTCGGACTTTCAAATCCAAATAGTAGAATAGCAATCCGGTAGGCTGAGAATTGAATTCTCAGTGAAAGCACCAAAATGTTAGATCAAAATTTGGACCTAACACCCAAATTGTTCTGATTTGTAGAGAATTATAACTGGAGAATAGAGAAAAAGCAGAAAACACACATAATTTATAGTGGTTCGGTGTTAACGAGCCTACGTCCACTTTATATGTTATCGATTATACTTTGAATGCTAGTACAATCAATGATTTCTCTCAAACTCACTCTTACAATTATGATTTCTCTCAGTAATCTCGTAGTAAAACTGATAAGAAATAGTGGTATGACAGTAATGGTGGAATCAGTGCTCAATACTGCCAAAAAGATCCTCAAAAATGCCAGTCTCTGGGCTATTTATAGCTGATTCTGTCGGGCGGTTCGCGGTCACACGTGGCGTAAATCCCGGGAATATCGGATCAGATCAAGCAATGAGGAAGAATTGGTCAATATGACAGTTGTGGACATGTGTAGCTGGATCCATGTATTTCGGATCGCTGAAGACCAGTTCGTGGTTGAACAAGTCAGGAGTTTCGCCACGTAGCAGGGGATCGGATCAGAGTGAGGTGGTGACATAGGTGCGGATCGGGTCGTGCTCCCATGGGCGGATCGGGTCGTGCTCCCATGGGCGGATCGGGTCGTGTTCTGCGCTGGCGATCCGATGGGCGCGATCCGCGTGTGCGATCTGGCCTTTCATGAACTAGAGGAACAAAGCTTCATACTCTCTTCTTATGTGTAAACCTTGGTGGCTTGGTCAAAAAGCTAGCCAACAATGCTGGATATACCGGGCAGTTCCAGGCAGACTTCTACCATAAGTGTAATCTAACCTCGTGTCTAAGCGTGGTTACGGTTTCCTGTTTACTGTAAATTTCCTATTTTTTACATGTCATCATATTAAACCCATTTTATGTCGTATGTTCTTTCTAACATACAATAAATTCTAATCTAACATGTAATCGTTTAATCGTGTAATTATTCAAATCAAACAAATTAATATGTAAATTTCTCAGTTTCTACCGTTAATGGTCCAGGTACATAAATGTTACAAGTTAACATGGAATTGAAACAATAGTAATTGCTACACATATTTTGACAAGTTTATATTTCAACATATGAACATTTTAGAACATTAAACATTTCAACATATGAATTTTCCCAACATATTAATATCTTAACATATTAATATTCCAATATGTCATATTAGTATTTCGTCACTTTAATCATTCTAACATATGTTTAAACATTTCAAACGCATGCAGACATGAAGATTCTGGAGAAGTGGGGTATTGATCTAAACGAGGGTTTCTTTTTTCAATATGGGAAAGTGGAGTTAAAGTGGTGCTTTACTGTCGGCTTTATCCTGACGTGTTGTGGTTTCGGGTTTCATGGACCCTAGTGTACATGTGTCCACATTTGTTTTGAGCCGTTTTGTTTCTATTAATATATGGTTTTTATTTTCATTTGGGTTGGGCTATTCTTGTTACTTTATTTATAAGCCCTTTGTATTTGGAACCATGTTCACTGTTTACTGATTTGTTGTCAATAAAACGCCGTACTCTTTTTCCCTAGCCAGTGCTTTCTCTGAGTACTAGTCTAGGTTTTTAATGAGGCGATTTTCCCACTTTCAAAAAAAAAAATATCAACATATTATATTTCAACATGTCATTTTAACGGGGAATGTCAAACGATAATATATCATTATCAAAAATGATAAAACTTAAATCCACTTACCCCATTTGCTTTCCAAATCCTGGATCTTATCCAGATCTAGCATTCCATGGTTTTTCTCTAATTGAATTTAGAACCTAACAACCATGGATTCATAATTTTTAATAAAAGAAAAAGGGAAGAAATACGAAGAAAATTGAATAGACCAGATCTAGAAAATTACCTCACTTCGCATATGATTCTCTGCACCTTTTTATTAACGTCAATTCTTTTCCTCTAGACCTTGAGTTAGAATTTTTCCTAAATTAATAATATTAATTTTGTGAAGAGATTTGAGGAGGAAAGAGAATGACAGTGCTCTGCGTTGTCTCAAAAATATGAGATTTAGCTAGGCTGCTAGCATATTTATAGGTGTTCAGGATCTTATCGTACAGGCATCGCTGAGTCAACAATTGTTTTGGCGCAGAAATTTAAATTTCGAATGTTTGAATTTCTGGAATTTATTTAACTGTTACATTCACATGCAATCTTCTTATGCGTATACAATTCTTCTAATAATTATTTTATGTGTATATATAAACACAACTTTCGTTTCATTTTCAAAATTCAAACGGTATTGCGCCTTTATTTGATTTTTGCCTTATTTCTATGATTTCAGCCTTATCTTGAATTTTATCTCTTATATATATGTATGTATGTATGTGTGTATATATATATATATATTCCTATACATATATACGCGTATATTCTCATATACATATATACATAAATTTTCTTTACTTCCTTATATGTATATTTTTTCTTATATGTGTGTTTATACATATTTTCCCCCATGAACATGTGTTATTTTAGCCGTTCCCTTAAAATAAAAATATGACAGTGGCAGGGATCAAACTCTGCACCTCTTGTATGCAAGTCACATGCTCTAACCAATTGGGCTACTAAGACTATTGTTAACAGGGCCTAGAACAATGGTAATTATTGTTCTCTTCTTACTCCTCTTTTCCATGTTTGTTACAATTTCATCTTTGTCTTGAATTTTATCTCTTATATATATATATATATTCCTATACATATATACGCGTATATTCTCATATACAGATATATATATATATATATAAATTTTCTTTACTTCCTTATATGTATATTTTTCCTTATATGTGTGTATATACATATTTTCCCTCATGAACATGTGTTATTTTAGCCGTTACCTTAAAACAAAAATATGACAGTGGCAGGGATCGAACTCTGCGCCTCTTATATGCAAGTAACATGCTCTAACCTACTGGGCTACAAAGGTTATTGTTAACAAGGTCTGGAACAATGGTAATTATTGTTCTCTTCTTACTCATCTTTTCCATGTTTGTTACAATATTATAGCTAAACCATTGCATGAATCTTTTTCTTTTATTTCTCTTTTATTATTAATGCATAATCAGTGCACGTAACATATTTACACCGCATGCAACCAATCCTTCCTTTCTTTTAATGTATGCATTACATTTTTATTCGCATTAATATTTCCTTCTTATATATATATATATATATATCTCGATGCATATATATATACACACATATATGCATTATTTAATTGTTTTAATTGCTACAAAATGCGGGGTGTTACATTCTCCCACCCTTAGGGAATTTCGTCTCCGAGATTTGATAATGGTAAAAATTAATAAACTCCTCGCATAATATACATCCATCATGTGTGCATCTAATTTTTGCAAATATTGTGCACTTGTGAAAATACAACCTAAGCGGTACCTCCTATGTGTATGCAAGTTTTTCAAAAATCCTTTTAAAATTTGATGCTCCCATCCTAAATATACTGGCAGTTCTACATGAATGTAATATTTTGAAAATCAAAATACATCTTTATTCAAATTTTCCCATACTCTTACTAAGTAAGAGCATATTTCATCCAATTTTGGCATCCAAAATCCTAGCAACCAACTTTATTTTTCGAGTTTCAGAAAAATCTAATTTTCTAAATTAAATTCCTTATGTTACAAAAAGGTGGAAAACGGAACATTTCACACCTTCCGTTTTTATTTTAATTACCTTTTTCCAACCGTACTTGGATTTTATGAAACTATTCTATAAAGATCCCCTATTTTACTATCCAAGCACAACCCTTATAAGATTTTTTTTTCTATAACTGATTTTCTTTTTCACTTATTTTGGAATTTTTTATCTTTATCTATATTTTCTCATAATTTATCATATTTGTTGCTTTACTGAATTTGTTGTTTCCTTTTTAGTTGTACCACATCTCTTTTCTTAACTTCTTTAATCATCAGATCTAAGTTTAGTTTTCAAATAAGCTCTCTGGTCTTTCAACTAAAACAAGAAAACATACACCTTACACAGTTACTACTAAAGGCCAAGAATCTCGGGACTATGTCCCCCTTTGAAGAATTCAACCAACAGGGTGTAAAACTTACATGCCCTCTAATGGCTAGTAGTCACCACTAGTCCTGGCTGTGTACCAATAATTATTTCAAGCAACACCCCAGGCTTTTCAATGCTTACACATTCTATGGGAGCTTACCATTATTCCTAGATAATTCTCGCTATTTACTTCATAGCCTCAAAACTTTTTCCGTCTTTCCTAGGCACTAATCCTTACCTACTCCATACTTTTAAAACATGGTTTGGCCTTTTCATTATATTTTTTTTATTCTAAGAAAAATCAAAAGTATCAAAATTTTATTTTCCTCATGAAAACTTACTTTTTCCAAACCATAAAAACACGTCATCTTAAATAATGCAAATAATCATTTTTTGTTAAATCACAAAACTGAAGTAGATATCGACAACTACTTCTCAATCGGGTTTACGGCTCGTTCTTTGCTATAAGGTTAGTTCAGTTTCTTACTTCAAGGTGCAAACATCCTCTCTATTATTAATTTCTACACTTATTTTGTCCACCCAACAAAATTCTCTTGTTAAAACAATTTATCAAAAATGATTGTCAAAAGAATAGAGACTTCAAAACTTTCTTTACTGGAAATTCTAGTTTTCAACAAAATGTTACTTTTTCCAAGTTTTGCTTTTAAATCATTTCATGTAATATAATAAGAAAATTAGCAAGCTATACGTGCTCTATAATATGCACCCTTTACTGAGAGAATTTTACTTTAGACAAAATTTTCATGAGAAATCATTGCTTGCAAAATATACCCCATTTTACTTTAAAACCCAATATGTATACTTTACATATTTATAACTTTTAAGATTAAAACTTGAAAACACCATAAACCATTTTCCCAAAACTTTTACAATTTCAAGTTCTTAAAATTTAACAGTGGGATTAGACCCAAAGCGGATTTCCAATTTTCTAGGCATTCCAGACACTTCCCAAGGTCAATTCTCTCAACTATATATATTCCTAATCCATTTTTCTCATAACCTTTTCCAATTTATAAGGTTTTACTGCCAAACCCACTAACCCAAAATACTAATCATATAGGATTCACCTTCCTTCCATACAAAGTACATAGTACACTTTCCACCCAAATTACCTAAGGGTCTCAGATTTCTATATTCCTTCCTTTAGTGTACAAAACAAACATCCCATTTCTTACCATATTATACTCTTTCTATTTAGTGGGTTCCTTTATGAATCTAGGTATATATATAATATTTATATTTTTAAAAATATAAATACGTTCACTCACTATTTATACATTAATCCTAAACCTAAGCTCTGATACCAAATGTAACAACCCGAATTCTGACAGACTGAATTTATTTCAAAATTCTAATCTATTGAAACTTGTGTTGGTTTGCTCTGGTATCCTGTAGAAAAGACAGAGACAAAATATGTTAGAGCCCAGAAAATATCTCATAGCGAAATGGATAAAATATAATATAATCAAAGTATAGCCTTACCGTATTAATAATACTGCCTAACTTGTATCCAAAATTATCATGTCTCAGCCATAAATCTAACCTGCGAGTATGCTATGAGGAGGGGGTCAAAACACAAGTTCTGGTGACTGGATTTAAATTATACACTTTGGATAATCCTACATATACCATTGAATCACATTTTATAATTTATTAGGTTACTTGGATTAACAGCTCAAGGCTTACACACACATCATACCCATTTACTTCCCAGTGGATTAAACTAATATAGTATATATGTAGCTACCCCTCAATAATGAGGTACACCCCTTGGTACCCCACTTGCACGGTCTCCACCGTAATGCCACAGAAATAAACACAGTCCCTCATCCTATGCCAGAGTGACGTACGGATCTCTAAATAACAATGTTACATTCTGCACATATCTGTCATTACTATGCTATATAAGCTTACGGACTGCCACATTCGATCGAATCAGATTCCATACCAAAGTAATGTCCTCAAGTCTACAATACACCACCCAGAGCAGACATGCATGTATCCTGTAATGACCCGCATTTTCAGAGGTAGTATAATTAATTTATTTGATTACAAAAATAGTGGTTTAGGGAATAAAATCGTCGTTTAATTAAATAAAGTGAATATTTAATTAATTTAAATAATAGAGTAATATATTTAATTCAGAAATAATCAAAAATATTGGAAATCACAATATTATGTGAACAGGGTCATCCCTAAGATTTAATTCAGCTTAGAGTTGAATTATATTGACGAATATATTCAATCGATGTCAGTTTGAACGTAGAATTATAATATAATTAAAATAGAGCTTGAAATGGCACGGCAGTT
This sequence comes from Allium sativum, assembly GCA_030737875.1. Lineage (NCBI taxonomy): Eukaryota > Viridiplantae > Streptophyta > Magnoliopsida > Asparagales > Amaryllidaceae > Allium > Allium sativum. Next base: position 338,914,258 of record CM060910.1, read on the forward strand.
CGCTATTTGGCGATTCGAACTCCAACTGAGGATATTGGGTTCGTTTTAAATCGGATTTCTGTGAAACAAGAAACGTGTGAAGCTGGTGGAGTATATCTTTCTAGTGGAAGAGAAAAATCGGGATTTCATCATGTAGATTTTGAGTTACGTCCAAATAAAATTCTCAGAAATGCAGCGCCCTGACCATAACGATTCAATTATATTTTATATATGGATTTAAATAGGAATCGAACATCGATATAACTCTGACGATGTAATATCGAGTTGTAAATCCATATAGGAATATTCTGAAGCTGTATGGTATTCCTCTATGAATATTGACGATAATATTTATTTTTAAATATTAAATTCAAATATATTTAAATATATTTATATATTTAAATAGGTTTTTTAGAGCGTTAAAAATAGCCACTTTTGCAAACGAAGTCGGAATTCGACGAAACCAGTTTTGTTGGATCCGCAATATCAAATAGTTGTTAGAATTCCAGTTTCATGATTTTTAGAGTCACTGTGTGGCCGCACGGATTTTTAGAGTGAAAAACAGTCAGTATTTTAACAGTTAAAAATACGCTGTGTGAACATACGAAGTCGGAATTCGACGAAACTAGTTTCGTTGGGTCCGTAATGTCAAACTCTAGCAGTGTGTCCAGTTTGGTGATTTTTGGGTACTTTATGTGATCACAGGAATTTTTAATTGATAAATACGAATATTAAAATAAGAATATAAAAGAAAACAATCCTATAAATACCCTCATTCCTGTCTAAACCTAATCCCCTTCATTTATCTCAGTCCAAATTATCCGCCGCCACTCTTTTAAACAAAAAGTGGAAATGGATCTTCAAAGAAATCGTAGAAAATCAAATAAATCCTCTTAAATTTCTAAACTCCTATATTCGAAATCCTTATCTCTTACTCTTTCATTTGCTGTAAGTTTTATTAAGTTCAAACCAAAATTTCTGGGTTCGAAATTTCACCGTGTAACTAGGGGTTCAAATCGAGTTAGGTTGAAGCCTAAATTCACGAAATAGATATTATCTTTGGATTTGTGGGATTTGTTTATGCTTGCGTATGATTTCTGGATGGGTTTCATGAATTAAAGTGACGCAAGTCTCAGGGACCCTCAAACGAAAGGAAATTCACTAGTATGATCGAGTGTATGTTTGAGGAGATAAGTTGGTAGGGATTTCAACGAGAAGAAGTTTGGGATATTGGTTTGTGTTTATGGTGAAAGAAAGAGGAAGGGATTAAGGAAGGAAGGCGCGACCATGGCATTGGAGCAGTACAGGTTTTGTTACCTGACAGTGAAAAGGGAGAGGAGTTTGAGTATTGCAGTTTGAGTTGGAGGTGATTAAGGAGTTGAAGAGTATGGTTATGGTGTGTTTAGTGTGTAAAATAATGGAGGGATGATGTCGCTTGAAAGGAGGTTCGGCCATTGGTGCATGAGCATCAGCAGGAGTATTTTACTGTTTTGGAGAAGACGAATGGTAAGGAGGTTGAGGATACAGGAACTGGAATGGGTGTTGTTATCAGAAGGAGCAAGCGGTGTGTTTCCCTTTATTGATGACGAAGGGTTGAGCTGGATATGTTAGGGACTTTGGTGATGTCGGAGGGTTGATCTTTGAGTCGGTGAAGGATTCCCTACAGGAGCCGATGTTTGTGAGTCACGATTTCTTGGTGGAGGAAGAAGGCTAACGTGGTGATGGGTTTGGGCTTTTAGTGAATGAAGATGGGCCAATAAGGGTGAGGTCCAATATTTAATAATAACCAAGTTTAATGTAATTCATATAATATTGTATGTAGATAACTTGTACATTATATATCTTTGTCATGTGATATCAGAACTTGACGAAAACTGGATCCGATATAATCGTATGGACGGGAACAACATGGAATTGGTTCAGAATGAGTTGGAGCTCATTACAATTTATTTTGAAACAAATTTCCCAATCAGAATCAACGACCGTAAATTGTTATTTAACGATTACGGACAATGTGAGTAAAACTCACCAACTCTGAACAGTTCTATTTTTACAATGTATTCTTAGAACTGTTAATTATCTATTGATTGCTGTGTGTTAACTGTTTGATTTAATTGCTTATGTATTGGTTGAAATTATAGATAACGATATAATTATATATCGTTAGCCAAATGTCAATTTTGTTTATCAGAATATTTCACAGTGAAGTGAAATCGATGTTAATTATATTGTCTAACATCTGTGATGCAGGGAAACAGGTTGGAGGAATCCAACTGGATTCCCCAACATTTATTTTACTGTGATTTATATATTGTGATATATAAAGTGATATATAATGTGATGTTGATTATGTGTGTTTGGACGATATTTATCATTGTTATATGGTGTGTTAAATACCATAAGAAACACCAAAATGTGGAAAAGGGATTTTCAAAGTATATTTTGAAAATAATTTATTTATATAAAATCAATGGATTTTATATTATAAAAGAAAAAGGATTTTGAATAAAAGGAATTATATTTGTAAATCAAATATAAGGGAATTATATTTGTAAATCAAATATAAGGGAAAGAATTGGTTAAACAGATATAGAGGGAAATATTTGTAAAACAAATATAAAGGAAAAATATTTGTCAAACAAATAGAAAGAGAAATATTTGTAGAACATTTACAAATAGATTAAAAGGGATTATTTATTTATTTAGGGAATAAATAGAATTAGAATAAAGGAATATTGATTTGAGAAAATAAATAGAATAAATGAAATATTTATTTAGAAAATAAATACGATATTATAAAAGGAGTTAGAATTAATCAGTTAGAGCTAAAGGACTAAAACGAATATAGTTTATTTGAAAGGAGTTAATCAGTTAGAGTTAACCAGTTAGAGGTAATCAAATAGAGTTAATCGATTAGAGTTAAAAACGAACTAGAGTTAATCGTATAGAGTAAAAGAAATAGAGTTAAGCAAAATTAGAAAATGACTAGAGATTAATAAGTTGAATGGTTTCCTGAGTATCGATCTGATGTTGGTTTCGGCCTTCGGGGTTTATACTTGGGAAGTTGTTCTCTTATTAGTTTACAGTTAGAGTCTGATAGTTATGGAATGGTAGAGATTGACAATTGATTGATAGAATTTCCTTCGGGAAATAATATCGTTGTTTGTGCACATATTTTCCTTCGACAGTTAAATCACAGACTATCAGAGTTTTTGACCATTTAACGTTGTTAATATGGAGAGACCGGTTGGATTATTATCCATAGAACCACTCTGTATTGGCATAAGCATTGCGAATCATATATGCCAAAGATAATTGAAGACGGAGTTATGCAAGGGCTATCTTATTTACGGAATAGTGCCTTCGGTTTGTCCAGTCCCAGGACGACCTGTATGGAAGAATGTCTGACAGAGTATATCTAATAGATAGCATAAGTTGATCTCTTCAAACGTATCCACGTTTGGTGGCGGAGGAATTCGTTTCTCTTAGCTATATACCCGTGGTATTTTTGGGGAAATCAATTTGTGATTTTGGCGGGTATGACGATGTGACATTCAAAGTGAATGAAGATGTGGCATGTAAAAGATAAGCGTAGCTTCTAGCCTCACATCCGGTAAATGACAGAAGTCGGGCAGGCAGCATGGCTACGTCGGTCACTCCGAAGTAGGATGTATAATCACCTATCTCGAGAATATTCATTTGCTTCTTAAATCTATCAATGCTGTCCCATATATATATATATATATATATATATATATATATATATATATACGGGAAACGGTTTCTGATCCCAACCGTTGGTGATATACATTCGATACACTCAAGCGAAATGAGTGGTCGGTCATGTGTGGCTGAGTTGCAAGATGTTCTTGTTGAACTCCTGTGTATCGTTCCTAGAGTACACTGATCGGAAGGTGGTTCCATACCTTGTCATAGTTTGAAATCCATTACCCAATACGTGCTTGCAGTTTTGATTGTATACTATATATGTAGAACGTGAGATGAAAGCGTTTCTGCTAGATGATTATTATACTGTGGTTGATAGACATTACTATAATATCAAAAGGTTTTTGATATAAACATAATTTGGATTCTCATGAGGGAAAAACCTGTTCCGTTATACATCGTGGTCTTATGAGATATCGTTTAATGGCTCAATCTGTTTTAAACTGTTTTACTCATACCATTCCCATGACTGAACCGAAGTTTATTTTGTTGTTTTCCCTAAACTCTTGGATGCTCAATTTTGTACGGGCAGTCAAGTAGTCAGGAATTTACAGATATACTGGAAGAGCTTGGAGCAGGAGGCTTCAGGATTATATATCTATAGTTATTTCCGCTATGTTGTAAGTGTTGTACTCTGATAATGTTATTGTATATATATACTGATTTTATTTCAAGGATATGTTATCTATTATATGTTGTTCGTTCTGCTGTGAGATTCATGTTACTCTGATATTGTGTTCTTCTTCTTCTTCTTCTTCTTCTTCTTCTTCTTCTTTTCTATTAGTTCTATCTTATCCATCCTCACCCTCTATCTTCTTTCTATTAATTTCTTGAATTTCCAGTGTAATTCGGGGTTGGACTTGTGTTATTTGGTCAGCTCAAATTGGACCGGATTTTTGGGTCATTACAGTTGGTATCAGAGCTTAGGTTAAGTATTACCTTGGCTCTGTGGCGTGACTCAGTAGAGATGGGGTTAGTTATACCCTAGATTGAGTTTGAGTGTATATATACGAGTACGCGTATTTGTAATTTGATATAAATTCATTGGTTGAGTTGTTTATGAGTTCTGGTCGATCAGTTTGATCCACTGTATCGGTAGGAGTTTATAAACACTCGAGTACGATTGGTCGACACGATATATTTTGAAAAGAGGGTAAACAAAAATATTTTTACCCGAAGTATATTGGTTGTTATTATAATCGTGTAAGATTATAAAGTGAAATGTTTATATATAACCAACCAGAATTCATATAAATGAAATACGTGAAATCAAATGAGTTAAATCTGAAATTTAAATCAGAATTAGAATTAAAATCACAGAAATTGGAAAGAAGTTGTAAATTAATCTAGATTAAATATAAGCGAATTTTAAAATCCTGGGAGATTTTAAATTGGTTTAAAAGCATTGTGAATGGTATTTCAAATATATTTCAAAGTGGAAGTGTTTGAGAAATGGTTTTGAAAGCTGATATAGTATTGAACTCACTTCTGTAGCTGGAAAATAAACTCTGATGATGACTGCAGCATTATCAGTGTTCATCTTCGAGTGGTAAGTGACGGATTACTACCAAAGGATTGTTTTTGAAATTGTTTAGAAAACCAAGTTGTTTGAAATCCAAAAAGGAATAGTTGGTTTTAATAAAGCAAAACTGTTTAAAAACTTCCAGGAAGAAAAGGTTGTTTGAATTTAATCAAATTAAAGTAAATTTTGTAAAAAAAACCAATAGAATTGAGATTGAATTAAAAGCCAGTAAGTGAAAATTGAATTGAAATAGATTGGTGTCAAGTAGAATTAGACTTGATTGGAGATAATATGGAATTATATTGGACTGGTAAGTTAAGAATTTGGAATAAAGGATTGGACTTTGATTTGAAATGAAATTCGATTTAGGTATAAGCGAATGGTTGGATTTGTGGATAAAAACAGATTGGAAGTTTGACTGAGATGACATTGGTATATGTGGATTGATAACAGGTGAAAGTTATAAGGTTAATATGCCCGACAAAAAGGTACAAGTTTGTATTTGATATAAGCATGAGATTTATGAGCCGATTTGGCAAGCTGCTTGGCTGTTTGATTTTCTTTTGGGTTGGAGAAGGCCTAGAGAGGCGAGTTGTGGTTTTACCGATAGGGCTGTACAAAGGAGGTTATGGCGAAATTTTCCGAAAATTTTCAGAATTTTTGAAAATTTTAGTTAGTCGGAATGAATAAATATTTTAGTCGATATTAATTGGTTCAGATGAAATCAGAAATAAGGGGTAAACAAATCTTAGGAATTCTAATAGATAGGGTCGTCCTTTACCTTAGCAATTTCGAGGACGAAATTATTTTAAGTGGGGAAGAATGTAATGACCCGCATTTTCAGAGGTAGTATAATTAATTTATTTAATTACATAAATAGTGATTTAGGGAATAAAATCGTCATTTAATTAAATAAAGTGAATATTTAATTAATTTAAATAATAGAGTAATATATTTAATTTAGAAATAATCAAAAATATTGGAAATCACAATATTTTGTGAACAGGGTCATCTCTAAGATTTAATTCAGCTTAGAGTTGTATTATATTGACGAATATATCCAATCGATGTCAGTTTGAACGTAGAATTATAATATAATTAAAATAGAGCTTGAAATGGCGCGACAGTCGCTATTTGGCGATTCGAACTTCAACTGAGTATACTGGGTTCGTTTTAAATCGGATTTCTGTGAAACAAGAAACGGTATAAGCTGGTGGAGTATATCTTTCTAGTGGAAGAGAAAAATCGGGATTTCGTCGTGTTGATTTTGAGTTACGTCCAAATCAAATTCTCAGAAATGCAGCGCCCTGACCATAACGATTTAATTATATTTTATATATGGATTTAAATAGGAATCGAACATTGATATAACTATGACGATGTAATATCGAGTTGTAAATCCATATAGGAATATTCTGAAGCTGTATGGTATTCCTCTGTGAATATCGACGATAATATTTATTTTTAAATATTAAATTCAAATATATTTAAATATATTTATATATTTAAATATATTTATATATTTAAATAGGTTATTTAGAGCGTTAAAAATAGCCACTTTTGCAAACGAAGTCGGAATTCGACGAAACCAGTTTTGTTGGATCCGCAATATCAAATAGTTGTTAGATTTCTAGTTCCGTGATTTTTAGAGTCATTATGTGGCCGTACGGATTTTTAGTGTGAAAAAAAGTCAGTATTTTGACGGTTAAAAATACGCTGTGTGAACATACGAAGTCGGAATTCGACGAAACTAGTTTCGTTGGGTCCGTAATGTCAAACTCTAGCAGTGTGTCCAGTTTGGTGATTTTTGGGTACTTTATGTGATCACAGGAATTTATAATTGATAAATACGAATATTAAAATAAGAATATAAAAGAAAACAATCCTATAAATACCCTCATTCCCGTCTAAACCTAATCCCCTTCATTTATCTCAGTCTAAATTATCCGCCGCCACTCTTTTAAACAAAAAGTGGAAATGGATCTTCAAAGAAATCGTAGAAAATCAAATAAATCCTCTTAAATTTCTAAACTCCTATATTCGAAATCCTTATCTCTTACTCTTTCATTTGCTGTAAGTTTTATTAATTTCAAACCAAAATTTCTGGGTTCGAAATGCCATCGTGTGACTAGGGGTTCAAATCGAGTGAGGTTGAAACCTAAATTCATGAAATAGATATTATCTTTGGATTTGTGGGATTTGTTTATGCTGGCGTATGATTTCTGGATGGGTTTCATGAATTAAAGTGATGCAAGTCTCATGGACCCTCAAACGAACAGAAATTCACTAGTATGATCGAGTGTATGTTTGAGGAGATAGGGTGGCAGGGATTTCAACGAGAAGAAGTTTGGGATATTGGTTTGTGTTTATGGTGAAAGAAAGAGGAAGGTATTAAGGAAGGAAGGCGCGACCATGGCGTTGGAGCAGTATGGGTTTTGTTACCTGACAGTGAAAAGGGAGAGGAGTTCGAGTATTGCAGTTTGAGTTGGAGGTGATTAAGGAGTTGAAGAGTATGGTTATGGTGTGTTTAGTGTGTAAAATAATGGAGGGATGATGTCGCTTGAAGGGAGGTTCGGCCATTGGTGCGTGAGCATCAGCAGGAGTATTTTCCTATTTTGGAGAAGACTAATGGTAAGGAGGTTGAGGGTACAGGAACTGGAATGGGTGTTGTTATCAGGAGGAGCAGGCGTTGTGTTTCCCTTCATTAATGATGAAGGGTTGATCTGGAAATGTTAAGGACTTTGGTAATGTCGGAGGGTTGATCTTTGAGTCGGTGAAGGATTCCCTACAGGAGCCGATGTTTGTGAGTCACGATTTCTTGGTGGAGGAAGAAGGCTAACGTGGTGATGGGTTTGGGCTTTTAGTGAATGAAGATGGGCCGATAAGAGTGAGGCCCAATATTTAATAATAACCAAGTTTAATGTAATTCATATAATATTGTATGTAGATAACTTGTACATTATATATCTTTGTCATGTGATATCAGAACTTGACGAAAACTGGATCTGATATAATCGTATGGACGGGAACAACATGGAATTGGTTCAGAATGAGTTGGAGCTCATTACAATTTATTTTGAAACAAATTTCCCAATCAGAATCAACGACCGTAAATTGTTATTTAACGATTACGGACAATGTGAGTAAAACTCACCAACTCTGAACAGTTCTATTTTTACAACATATTCTTAGAACTGTTAATTATCTGTTGATTGCTGTGTGTTAACTGTTTGATTTAATTGCTTATGTATTGGTTGAAATTATAGATAACGATATAATTATATATCATTAGTCAAATGTCGATTCTGTTTATCAGAATATTTCACAGTGAAGTGAAATCGATGTTAATTATATTGTCTAACATCTGTGATGCAGGGAAACAGGTTGGAGGAATCCAACTGGATTCCCCAACATTTATTTTACTGTGATTTATATATTGTGATATATAATGTGATATATAATCTGACATTGATTATGTGTGTTTGGATGTTATTTATCGTTGTTATATGGTGTGTTAAATACCATAAGAAATACCAGAATGTGGAAAAGGGATTTTCAAAGTATATTTTGAAAATAATTTATTTATATAAAATCAATGGATTTTATATTATAAAAGAAAACGGATTTTGAATAAAAGGAATTATATTTGTAAATCAAATACAAGGGAATTATATTTGTAAATCAAATATAAGGGAAAGAATTGGTTAAACAGATATAGAGGGAAATATTCGTAAACAAATATAAAGGAAATTTTTTGTCAAACTAATAGAAAGAGAAATATTTGTAGAACATTTACAAATAGATTAAAAGGGATTATTTATTTATTTAGGGAATAAATAGAATTAGAATAAAGGAATATTGATTTGAGAAAATAAATAGAATAAAGGAAATATTTATTTAGAAAATAAATACAATATTATAAAAGGAGTTATAATTAATCAGTTAGAGTTAAAAGAGTAAATCGAATATAGTTTATTTGAAAGGAGTTAATCAGTTAGAGTTAACCAGTTAGAGGTAATCAAATAGAGTTAATCGATTAGAGTTAAAAACGAACTAGACTTAGTTGTATAGAGTTAAAGAAATAGAGTTAAGCAAAATTAGAAAATGACTAGAGATTAATAAGTTGAATGGTTTCCTAAGTGTCGATCTGATGTTGGTTTCGGCCTTCGGGGTTTATACTTGGGAAGTTGTTCTCTTATTAGTTTACAGTTAGAGTCTGATAGTTATGGAATGGTAGAGATTGATGATTGATTGATAGAATTTCCTTTGGGAAATAATATCGTTGTTTGTACACATATTTTCCTCCGATAGTTAAATCACAGACTATCGGAGTTTTTGACCATTTAACGTTGTTAATATGGAGAGACCGGTTGGATTATTATCCATAGAACCACTCTGTATTGGCATAAGCGTTGCGAATCATATATGCCAAAGATAATTGAAGACGGAGTTATGCAAGGGCTATCCTGTTTACGGAATAGTGCCTTCGGTTTGTCCAGTCCCAGGACGACCTGTATGGAAGAATGTCTGACAGAGTATATCTAATAGATCGCGTAAGTTGATCTCTTCAAACGTATCCACGTTTGGTGGCGGAGGAATTCGTTTCTCTTAGCTATATACCCGTGGTATTTTTGGGGAAATCAATTTGTGATTTGGTGGGTATGACGATGTGACATTCAAAGTGAATGAAGATGTGGCATGTAAAAGATAAGCGTAGCTTCTAGCCTCACATCCGGTAAATGACAAAAGTCGGGCAGGCAGCATGGCTAAGTCGGTCGCTCCGAAGTAGGGTATATAATCACCTATCTAGAGAATATTCATTTGCTTCTCAAATCTATCAATGCTGTCCGATATATATATACGGGAAACGGTTGCTGATCCCAACCGTTGGTTATATACATTCGATACACTCAAGCGAAATGATGTCGGTCATGTGTGGCTGAGTTGCAAGATGTTCTTGTTGAACTCCAGTGTATCGTTCCTAGAGTACAAAGATTGGAAGGTGGTTCCATACCTTGTCATAGTTAGAAATCCATTACCCAATACGTGCTTGCAGTTTTGATTGTATACTATATATGTAGAACGTGAGATGAAAGCGTTTGTGCTAGATGATTATTATATTGTGGTTGATAGAAATAACTATAATATCAAAAGGTTTTTGATATAAAGATAATTTGGATTCTCATAAGGGAAAAATCCGTTCCGTTATACGGCGTGGTCTTATGAGATATCGTTTAATGGCTCAATCTGTTTTAAACTGTTTTACTCATACCAGTCCCATGACTGACCTGGAGTTTATTTTGTTGTTTTCCCTAATCTCTTGGGTGCCCAATTTTGTACGGGCAATCAAGTAGTCAGGAATTTACAGATATACTGGAAGAGCTTGGAGCAGGAGGCTTCAGGATTATATAGCTATAGTTATTTCCGCTGTGTTGTAAGTGTTGTACTTTGATAATGTTATTGTATACATATACTGATTTTATTTCAAGGATATGTTATCTATTATATGTTGTTCGTTCCGCTGTGAGATTCGTGTTACTCTGATATTGTGTTCTTCTTCTTCTTCTTCTTTTCTATTAGTTCTATCTTATCTATCCTCACCCTCTATCTTCTTTCTATTAATTTCTTGAATTTCCAGTGCAATTTGGGGTTGGACATGTGTTATTTGGTCAGCTCAAATTGGACCGGATTTTTGGGTCATTACATATCCAGATTTTCCAACGTATGTATCGTCAGTCGTATTCGATGCCTTAACCGCATATAATGTGCACCGAGTTCCGTGGCAGGGCTATATAAGAAACACGGAACTCGGTCGGGAGCTTTTCCATATCTGTACAGGCCCGTCTTTAAGAGCCTCAAAATACAGATATCCCTTGCGCCTTTTTTTCATAGTGGCTATGGCCCCACCTCGACCCCTCCCTCAACTAGTAAAGATTACAAGAGCTAAGAAACTTGCCCCTAGCAAAAAATCTAAACATCCAGTTGACGTCTCCCCTCAACCATCAGACCTCATTAGTGAAAGGTGAATGGTCTATTTGGGTTAGCTCTAGTCTTTTCGCATCCCACTAGCTAGCGATGACGGGTACCAAATGATCTGCTATCCTTGTTGGTCCTGACCTCTACCTCTTGTTGAGGCGATCGCCGAATCACCCAAGTGTCAACTCATCACAACATTTTGACGGCAAATCTACTTTTGCAGTTGAGGCCCACCAACCTAGTAGTTACCTGCAGACCCAACCTTTACGAGCACAACCTAAACATCTGCCATCGCACAGATGTAACCACCCACATTCTACGTATCAAAGGACCATAGGATATTTATTTCTTTTTCATATGAGGTCGTATAGTCGTGTAACTTTGGGGAACGACTATTGGTGTCATTTCCCATGTTCACGATTTTTGCCGATTTTTAAATTACCGTTTTGCCCCTAGCTGATCTTGTTTCGGGCATAACTTTTGATTGGTGAGGTGTTTTGACCTGAAAACACTTTCATTGGATTCGGATGATGGTTTACAATTCCGTAGAGTGGTTACATCAGCCAAACGGACACACCGTTTGGGAGATATGGCTGAAACAAGGTTTAGAAGGTGAAAAACATCTTAACCAGGCCTAATTATGGTGATTAGCAGCTAGGCCCATAACCCATTTAGGGATTAGGTTTATGGGGAGGCTGAAATCAGTTAAGAAATGATCTATTATCATTTTCTTAGTCGCCAAAAACATTTTCCTAACCCTAGCAATGGCCTCCAACACCCAAATCACCTTCTAATCACCATTTAATCAAGTTTTAGCCTAATCTACATATAATCAAGGCAAATTAGCATCAAACTGGGAATAGAGCTGCTGTGTTGCATAGAGATTCAATCCAAATCAGAGATATTTTCAGATCTAAGATTTATTTGTGGCTAAGTTGAGTGATTTGCATTGTTTTTCACTAATTACGGCTAATTAAGGGTGATTAGTGATAATTAGCGAAATTATAACTTAGAAAAATTTGTAAAATTCTAAAATATTATTTTAGGGCTCTAACAGAAATTTGGGTTAATTTGGATAGGTTTTGCTAATCCTATCTTTAGTTGTGCTTAAACATGATTAAGGGGAAAACAAGGGTTTTTGGGTATGTTTGACCCATTTTAACACATTAGATTGTTGTTTTGGTGTTTATGATTGATATTAAATGTTGCCATGACTGTTTGGAATGTTTTATGATTTCTTAGAATAGTTAGAATGGTCGAAAACGTCGTTGAGTGGCGAAAAATAGTCAATGGAAAGGTTGTAGGAAAATTGTGCAGGAAACCGGACCGGATCGGATCACCCGACCTGATCGTGACACCCCTCTCCGAACCGACCCGCTCGTGATGATGAAAACTGACCCGAACCACTCGCCTGAAGATGTGAATCACGACCCGATGCTTTGGAGCTGGCATCACGAACCGATCCCATTCGTGGCCTATGTACCACGATCCGAACCGATGTGCCAATCACGAACCGGAGCGAGAGCTATGAACCAAAGCACCCAGGAAAGGAGGACCATGAACCATTCATGTGAGCCACGATCCGACAAGGGGCACCACGAGTCACCATTGCCAGAGCTCCACAAACCGAACCGCCAAGGGAAATCATAATTGACCCGGACCAAGTTGCTTGGACTAGGGACGTGAGCCATGAATCGAACTAGGAGTGCGAACTAAAGTGAAGAGAAGTGGACAACCGAATCGATCTGGAGAAGACCAATAACCCGAGACGCAAAGGTAGTCCAAATTGGAAGTAGAACTCTGGATCCAGTTGGGGACCAACGAGAAAACTTCATGATTTGGCTTTGCCGCGGGATGTGTGGTAAGTTGTTGTCGATGTCCATAACTTTAATTCACCACCAAGACAGATGTTAGCCTACGGATCAATGCAGTGGGATAGTTATTACTCCATGGGGAAGAGTGATCGTAGCAAGGCTATGAGCCAGTGCAGTGGGGTTGTTATGACTCCCTGGGGCAGAGTGGACATAGCAAGGGATTCGTGGCTATGGATCAGTGCAGTGGAGCCATCATGACTCCATGGGGCAGAGTGATCATAGCAAGGATTTGGGTGATCAAAGCAGTGGATATTGTATGCTTTACGCACTGAGTGAGAGATGTAACGATGGTTGCTATGCTTGATTATTTGCCATCATTATGACATGCACACCCCCTCCTCCGTATCTCTACACCATATGTTAGTGTCACCTTAGAGTATTGTACATCTTGCTGTGCTGACTCTTTGGTTTCAGGTCAAGGTTCAGATATGATTACATTATACCTGTTATTGTTCTGTTTTGTTGCTTATCGCTCATACCAGACTTTTGTCTGACCCAGAGTTTTATGTCTCTTCTTATTACTCTGGGTGCTCCTAAACGAGCAGACTAGAGATAGGTTAGGTGGTAATGCGCGGGTAGCTATCCGGAGCGAGCATGAGGCTTCCACATATGATATACATATATACTCCCTGTGTTGTAGCTGGTCACTGCTTGGGCATTAGTTGTGTACCTTTTATTTCTTTTGCTTTAGAGACAAAAATTTGAAGTTGTAATAATGATGGTCATTTAGTTTTCAGCTTATGCACCGTCTCACCTGTTTTATGTCAAAATTATGTGATTATTATATTTTATTCCATGCGCTGTGAGATATACTACAGGTTCCTTGTTAGTTCAAATTCCTTCTTTTCCTTTCTTCGGCGACCGTCCTGTGCTGGTTGGACATCTGTGCAGCGCATTTCACTGAAATGTCGGCTGGTACAGGGTGGGCCGTCACAACAGAGGACTACCAGGAGAACCTTACGTATCTCAGAAAGCCACGTGCTTCCCCTTCCAGTCCTTCGCAGTTGATAGAATAACCAGATGAATGTGCGCTCCCCTCATGCCTTATGACACCACGATGATCTACCCCGTTGGGTTATTAACACTCAAGCGTTTGAACAGGTCCAAGCGGCTCATTTTAATGTGCCATTAGACCCTATGTCTAAACATTCTTTTATGTGCTTGCTTTACCTTACCGGGATTCCATTTAACATGGTTATCCCCGTTCACATTGACTTCTTATTCAAGTTATCAAGTTTCTCTTGCTTATTAATTTCAGTCATATAACTTAACCCATTTAAGTTTTTTAATTAGCCCACAACATGCTGTTCTCTAGATTGTGATCCAAGGTCTGTAATCCACAATCCCTTTATATTCTTGTTTTTTTTCATCGTTACAATAACATGTCCTACTTAATATGTAATTAAGTATATCTCAATTCACATGTTTTCTGTTTAACATGTCAGTCATTATTTATTATTGAATATAACTTATTTCATTTAATAAGTTCTCCTCATTCTTTCTCAATCATAATTCCATTTTAGATCGTCACCACGACTTATCATTGTTTACTTATTAACTTAGTTCTCTTAACTAAGGTTTATTGATAAGTTCCCTTTCATTTATTATAACCTATGTTATAATTTCCTCTTGTACCTAGGGCAAGCATAAACATGTTATTCTTATCAGCATATTTCAGACTTTCAAGTTTACAGATTACTTAATTTATAATTAAGTACAACTTCTTACATTTCATTTACCCCCTTTTCTCTACTTATTATAAACAAATGGTTTTAGATTTCCTTGTTTATAGATTACTTAATTACGCCACTTGTCACATTTCCCTAGTTATCTCATTTCCTTACTAGTTTATTATAACCTAAGTTATAATCTCCGCTTGTCCTAGGACAAGTCTACCTATTATATAACATTCTCGTTAATGTAATTAATTTATAATAGGTTATTATCATTCCCAGTTCATTCCCTTCCTTTTACTGTTGTATCTTCTATTCAATTCCATTAATTACAATTAATGATGTTTATCAATCCTTCTATTTACATATACTTGTATATATGTATATATTTATGCACTAGACCTCTCACATTAAGCCTACACTTGTGGATGCTGGATTTGCCGGGCGGTTTCGGGTAGATTTCTACCACAGGTTGACTTAACCTCGTGTCTTAGCACCACTACATGTTTTATTTATGCACTTAGACCCCTTATATTAGATTTACCACTTGTGGATGCTGGATATGCCGGGCAGTTCCGAGCAGACTTCTATCACAAGTGCAATCTAACCTCGTGTCTAAGCGCGGTTACAGTTTCCTGTTTCTTGTAAATTTCCTGTATTTTACATGTTATCATATTAAGCCCATTTTATGTCACATGTTCTTTCTAACATACAATAAATTCTATTCTAACATGTAATCGTTTAATCATGTAATTGTTCAAATCAAACAAATTAACTTGTAATTTTCTCAGTTTCTACAGCTAATGGTCCAAGTACATAAATGTCACAAGTTATCATGGAATTGAAACAATTGTATTTGCTACACAACATATGAACATTTTAGCACATTAAACATTTCAACATATTATTTTTTCCAACATATTAATATTCCAACATGTCATATTAGCATTTCGTCACTTTAATCATTCTAAGATACGTAAACATTTCAACATATCATATTTCGACATGTCATTTTAACGGGGAATGTCAAACGGTAATATATCATTATCAAAAATGATATAACTTAAATCCACTTGCCTCATTTGCTTTCCAAATCCTGGATCTGGTCCAGGTCTAGCGTTCCAAGGTTTTCCACTAATTGAATACAGAACCTAACAACCATGAATTCATAACTTTTACTAAAATAAAAAGGAAAGAAAGAGGAAGAAAATTGAATAGACCAGATCTAGAAAATTACCTCACTTCGCATATGATTCTGAACATCTTTTATTAGTGTTAATTCTTTTCCTCCATATCTTGATTTAGAATTTTTTCTAAACTAATAATCTTAATTTTCTGAAGAGATTTGAGGAGGAAGAAGAATGGCAGTGCTTCTGCATTGTCTCAGAAATATAAGATTTAGCTAGGCTCTGCTAGCCTATTTATAGGTGTTCAGGATCTAATCATACACGCAGCGCTGAGTCAACAATTATTTTGGCATAGAAATTTGAATTTCGAATGTTTGAATTTCTGAATTTCGAATGTTTGAATTTCTGGAATTTATTTAACTGTTATAGTCACATGCAATCTTCTTATGCATATACGATTCTTCTAACGATCATTTTACGTGTATATACATACGCACAACTTTCGTTTCATTCCGAAATTTCAAACGGTATTGCACCGTTATTTGATTCTTGCCATATTTCTATGATTTCAGCCTTATCTTGAATTTTATCTCTTATATATATATTCCTACACATATATACGCGTATATTCTCATATACATATATTTTCTTTACTTCCTTTTATTTATATTTTTCCATATATGTGTGTTTATACATATTTTCCCTCATGAACATGTGTTATTTTAGCCGTTCCCTTTAAAAAAGATATGATGGCGATGGGGATTGAACTCTGCACCTCTTATATGCGAGTTATGCAGTTAAAGCCCCGCAATATCCCCACTGTAGCCCGTAGCGCCCTTCAACCGCTACACTATTTCAATTTAGCGCTGATGAATAGTAGACCCGCTTGTAGCCCCGCTATTTCCCACTGCATCCGCTAAATCAACGCTTTTTACCATCCGCTTTAGCAATATTAATATATAAAGGTTGATTTGACAAATTCTTTTTAAAAATTATCAATAAAATTAGTGTAAAGAGATAATTTTAAGGCATTAGTGTCCAATATATTCCAAAAAATTATTATAATCATCAAATCTAATGTGTGTTACCATGATATTCTTTGATTCTACTATATATGATTAATTAATGTTAGTTTCTTCTACACATATAATGTGAAATTGATAATTAATTAATTTTAAATATTTGGTTTCACATTTTATGAACCTTTTTGCGTCTCCGCTATATCCCCGCTGTTTCCCCGCTTTATCCCCGCTACACCTTTTTGCACCTCCACCGCTATGGAACCGCTGAGCGCTTTAACTGCCCAGTATGCGAGTCACATGCTCTAACCAACTGGGCTACTAAAGCTATTGTTAACAAAGCCTAGAAAAATGGTAATTATTGTTCTGTTCTTACTCCTCTTTTCCATATTTGTTACAATACTGCAGTTAAACCATTGCATGAATCGTTTTCTTTTATTTCTCTTTTATTATTAATGCATAATCAGTGCATGTAACATATTTACACCGCATGCAACCAATCTTTTCTTTCTTTTAATGTATGCATTACATTTTTATTCTCATTAATATTTCCTTCTTTTAAATATATATATATATATATATATCAATGCATATATATACATATGTGCATTATTTAATTATTGTAATTATTATCAAAATGCGGGGTGTTGCAATATATTAACACATTTCACATATTAGAAAAATGGAATGCTAAGGCTGCTTTTTACATACAAAGGAGAATTTCAAAAAAAAAAAATATTTATAGAAAATTATTTCCTTTCCTTTTTCTTTTTATTTAAGAGCACACTGACCACGCATAACCAATCTTGGGTTTTTAAATGGTTGTGAAATAAGTTTCTAAATCAATTATATTATGAAATATGCTCAAGTGTACATAGATCATTGAAAATTTTCAATTGTCTATATTTTTGAAAAACAACACAGTCATATTTGCATCATAAATTTGACATTGTAAATTTATTAAGATGATTTAAAAATATTAAACTCTCTACATTAATATAAAATCGTGATGGATGGTAGAATAATGGTAGATAAAGGAGATGTTCATGAAATAACCGCCAATTCAAATATATTATAACAATTTTTCAATCATCAAGAAAATTTAAATTAAATCTCCTCTTATTTTGAAATATACTATAGTCACAACTCGTCACAATTTCAATAATCTAATAATAATTTTGATAAGTTCTAAATACAGTTCATTTTGGTCATTGATTTCAATTTCTAAAAAAATAATCAATAAATGATTTTAAAATTGAAAAATCAATCTCAAGAGGGAACGGAAAGATCTATGCAAGTCAAGAGGGACATTAAGAAACTATACAAGATGAAAATCAATATAAAGAATAAAAACAGATGAGGGAGGATATTATAAGACACCAAAGACTGAAACCAATTATGCTCTAATTTCCTAAAGTGGTACACTAGTGTACCTAAGATAAAAATTTCCATTTACCAAGCCCAAGCAAACAAAATAAGCACACAAGTTCCATCTATTAGAATAGCCATCAAAATTTACCAAAACAAGCAGTTATTAAATTTAATTTTTCAAAAAAAAAGAGTTAAAAAAATATAAATTCAAGAAGACAAATCATGATCCAAGATTTAAAGAAACGGTTTGTTTGAAATCACTTGAAGGGAAGTGGAAACTTCAAAATTCAATGAATCGGTCACACAAGATTTATAATTTTTGATCCAAGAAAAGTGTGAGACTCAAGATATTACAAATATTTAAATGATTTCAAATAAAATAATATCCAAGTAAATGATCATGATTTCAGAATGAATTTTCGGATGTAGCACAAAAATCTATGCCAAAAAGATTTTTAATTCAAGGTAGTTAAGTCAATTAGAATTTTTTTGAATCTTTTATTAGAGCAGCAGATGATACCAAAACAAGCAGTTATCTAAAAAACATTTCCAAATCAATTTCTTTTATCAGAGCAACACAACAACCAATTTCAAAGTAGACTTGTGAAGATATTTCTGATAGTCGCAAAAGATGATTCATGGTCCAAGATTAAAAATACATTTTATTTGAAATCATTTGAAGGAATATGAAAATCTCAAGATTCAATGAATCAGTCACACTAGATTATAAATTTCAAATCCAAGATGTGTGTGAGATTCAAGAAGTCAATAATTTTAAATGATTTCAAACAATCAAATATTCAAGCCAAATGATCATGAAATAACATTGAGTTTCAAGATCAAAATTTTCAAGAATTTTTTTCCACAATTATTTGTGATGAGTACAAGAAAAATGATTAAAATATTAACATCAAGCTTGAGATATATTCATGATCCAAAAATAGTTTATTTGAAATCACTTGAAGAAATGTAAATTTTGAGATACAATGAATCAGTCACGCAAGATTAATAATTTCAAATCTAAGAAGTGTGTGAGATTCAAAATATCAAAAATTTCAGATGATTTATAACAAACAAATGTACAACCAAAAATGATCATGAATAAAAATGAATTTCCAGATGTAACACAATGATCCAAGCCAAATGTTTTTTAATTCAGAAATAATCAAGCCAGTCCAAAAATCAATGAATTTATCAAAACTGAAAAATAGTAGTGTGCTGTAATGAGTTTGAATTTTCAAGTCTTTCCAAAATGAATTAGAATAAACTTAAAACAGCAATGGTGTGTTAAATTTCAATAAATTTTCTGATTTTCAAAAAAATAAAATTCAAATTAATAGTGTTCAAGCTATAACAGGAATGCTTTAGCACTATTAGGAATTCAAAAATAAAAAATAAACTTCAAAACAATTGCAGATATTTATAAGTTTAAATTCAAGGTCTGCAAAAGATTAAAACATGAGAGTTGTATTCAAATGAAGAGAATTTCTGGAAAACCAAGAATTATGCAATTGGAAGTTAAGAAACTCAAAATGAAAGAAAAATAAATATGGTAGTGTCAAACACAAATCAGAAATAATCAAAAGAAAAATTGTAACGACCCGCATTCTACGCATCGTAGGATCGTAGAATATTTATTTCTTTCACATACGAAGTCGTATGGTCATGTAACTTTGGGAGACGACTATTGTGGTCATTTCCCATGTTCATGATTTTTCCCGATTTTTAAATGACCATTTTACCCCTAGTTATCACTGTTTTGGCCATAACTTTTGATTGGAAAGGAATTTTGACCTCAAACCACTTTCATCGGCTTCGAATGATGGTTTCTCTTTCCGTAGAGTGGTCACATTAGCCAAACGGACTCACCGTTTGGGAGATATGGCTGAAACAAGTTTCAGATGGAGAAAAACAGCTTAATTGGGCTTAACCGGGTGATTAGCAGCTAAGCCCAAAGGGAATTTCGGGTTTAGAGGTATAGGAGGACTGATTAGGGTTAGGTTATCACTTTCATTTCAGTTTTGAACCGCCACAAACCTCCTTGAGACCTTAGTAATGGCTTCCTACATCTAAAACACCCCAAATCACTCTCTAATTGAAGATTAGGCTTAGCAACACCAAATTAAGGAGAAAAAGCACCAAAACAAGGTTAGAGCTGCTGTTAGATATCAGTATTCGCCCAAATCAGAGGAGTTTCAGTTCTGAGAATTTCATTTGTGGCCAAGGTGAGTGATAGCATCATTTTGACACTAATTACGGTTAATTAAGGGTAATTAGTGAAGATTAGCGAATTTATACGTAAATAAATTCTGGAAAAATTCTTAAAATTCTAAAATAATGTTTTAAGGCTCTGTTAGAAATTTGGGTTAATTTTGATGTGTTTTGCTAATCGTATACTTAAACATGATTAAGAAGGATTATAGGAAAATGTGAGGTTTTAACCACTTTTGATCCATTTTGGTTCATTTGAATTGTTGTTATGGTGTTTGCAATGGATGTTATATGTTGCTATGACAGTTTGACATGAATTATAATTGATTAGAATAGTTAGATTTGTCAAAAACGTCGTCGAACGGCGTAAACAAGTTGCTGGAAAAGTTGCAGAAAGTTGTGCAGGGCTTCGGATCGGATCGGATGGGGGGGGGGGGCTCGGATCGGAAATGTGAACTGGGCAAGAAACCCGACCCGAACTGGAGCTTGGCACATGGAAGACTTGGCAAAAAGGAAGGCCGTTTACTTAGAGATGGAGTGGACAAGGGGATCGGATCGGAGTAAAAGGAAGCGGAGCGGATCGGACTGAAGTAAAGCGAAGTGATCGGATCGGATCGGAATAGAAGGAAACGAGGGAGCTGATCGAAGAAGGAGCATGAGCTGGAAGGAGATAGCAACCCGACCCGATCCGGAGGAGGACACCGACCCGACCCGGGGGAGAACACCGACCCGACCCGGAGTGAAGAAACCCGAACCGAACCGACGAGGGCAATGACTACCGAACCGAACCGAATTCCAGGACTGTTACTGCGCGACAACTCTTTTGAAGACCCACTCCAATTCGACCAAACCCGAGATGCAAAGGAAGTCCGAATGAGAAGTTAGAGCTTAAGATTCAGATGGGAATCAACGAGTTCACTTCATGGTTGGGCTTTGCTGCGGGACGCGTGCCAAGGAGTTATCGACGTCTATAGCTTTGAACCACTATGGTAGGAGGTACGAAGGCGGATTCAGGGCCATTATGGCATTGGTAGAACCAAGGGCTATGACCAATGAAGTGGGTCATTGAAATGTTTGGTCATGACTCCAAGTGTTTGGCTTGGTCATAGCAGGGTTTCTACAAGTCGGGATTCGTCGTTGCCTCAGTTTGTCTAGTGTTCCAAAGTGGTAGATGTCGTACGCTTTACGCACTAAGTGAGAGATGTGAGGATGGTTGCTATGGATGATTTGTTTGCTATCATTGTGACATGCACACCCCACCCCCGTGTTCTTACACTATCTATTATGGCACCTTGGAGTATTGTACGGTATGTGGTACTAACTCTTTGGTTGCAGGTCCAGGTTCAGGTATGGTTTAGTATACCTGTCATTATTCTGTTTAGATGCTTATCGCTCATACCAGGCTTTATGTCTGACCCAGAGTTTTATGTCTCCTCTTATTACTCTGGGTGCTCACACGAGCAGACTAGAGACAGGTTAGCTGGTGATGCACGGGTAGATGATCCGGAGACGAGCAGGAGGCTTCCACGTAATATATATAGTATTCTCCCTGTGTTGTTGAAGATCACTGCTTGGGCATTGTTGGTGCATCTTCTATTTCAGCTTTCTTTTGTTAGAGACAGTAAATTTGGAAAATTGTAATAAGCTGTATTTGGATTTCCGCTGCTTTGAGATTGATGTTGGTTTTAATTATCAGCTTATGCACTGTCTCGCCTGTTTTATGTCAAGTACATTATTATTATTATATTTTATTCCATGCGCTGTGAGACATTCTACAGGTTCTTTGATTAGTTCATTCCCTTCTTTCCTTTCTTATGACGACCGTCTTGTGCTAGTCGGGCATGTGTACAGCGCACTTTTGGAAGAAACGCAGGCTGGTGCGAGGCGGGCCGTCACACTTGGTATCAGAGCTCTAGGTTGCGTAGTTAACCTAGGGAAGTTATCAGGGAGAGATATTTTACGTATATGAGAGAGCGTATTTGTGATTATTTTGGTTTCAAAAGCTATATATATACTATTAGTAGTATAAGGATGGAGTCGTACTGCACTAGCACCACTATGGAGTCGTTAATCATTTTCTTTTTCAGATTGACGATGAGCCGATATGTTAGAGGTACCGGTAGAGGGGCCAATAATGGGAATGCTGCTGACATGAGGACGATGTTTACTGACCTCATGAGAGAGATGCTTAGAGATGTGCAGAGGGCAGCCCCCAATGGTGGAAATGGTGGTGGTCCAATAGTGCAGGCGCCGAGGGTCGACTTCGCCAAGCTGAATAAGGATTATACTAGTCTTGGTGGGAAGCCGTTCCACGGAACGGAGTCGGCTACGGATGTTCAAGATTGGGTGGATAGTTGCGAACGTATCTTCGAGGATTTGGGTATCGAGGATGCGATGAAGAGAAAGCTAGCGTCCCGTCAGCTGCAAGGGCGGGCAATGAATTGGTGGAATGCTATAAAGGCAGCTACTCCCGAAGACCAGATTACTTGGGAGCAGTTTAAGGCTCGCTTTAGTGAGAAGTTCATCCCAGCTGCTCAGAAGTCAATGTTGTTTAAGAAATTCTTGGAGCTCAAGAAGAATGGCAGGGCTGTCTCGGAGTATATTGCTGAATTTGACACTTTGTCAAAATATGGGTTATCTCTTATAGATACTGCCGAGAAAAAGAATGAGAGATTCATAACTGGTTTGGATCAATACTTGGGGGAAAAACTTATTAACCACATCGATGAGACGTTTGAATCGATTGTGGGGAAAGCGTTAAGGTCAGAAAGTCTCTACCCTAAGCCGAGGACTGAAGTTGCATCCGCAGATGAGCCAAAGCCACAAGCTAGTGGTGGAGGCAAAGGTGGTTCTCAGAATAAGAGAAAGCAGAATCAGGCTAAGGATGGCCAGAAGAAAAAGAATAAGCAAGATGTGGAGTGCTTCAGCTGTGGTAAGAAGGGCCATTATGCTAGTAATTGTCGGGCCAAGCCAGCAGATAGGAAGTGCTTCAACTGTGGCCAAATGGGACATCACAAGGACAAGTGTCCACAGCCCCCTAAAGAAAAGCAAATGGTGAAAGCATATGCCCTTAATGCTATTCCTTCTTCGTCGAATGCCCCAACTGCGGCGGAGAAGGGAAAGAATGTCGTCATTCAAGGTATGCTTTCTGTTTATGATGTTCCCGTTAGAGTTTTGTTTGATACCGGAGCTTCCAGTTCTTTCATATCTAGTGACCTGGTAGATAGGTTGGGATTGGAGCCCGAGATTGTCGATAGACCTTTAGTAGTGACGAACCCGATTGGTGGTTCGACTAGTCTTAGCATGATTTGTCGTAATGTGGTCCTATCGAGTCATGGATGCATGTTTGTTTGTGATTGCTTTGTTTTGGGCTTTACTGGGTTTGGCATTATTTTGGGAGTAGATTGGCTCCAAAGATACGGGGTGGTGGTAGACTGTGAGGGCTTGTTGGTGACAGCTAGAGCGGATGATGGGCGGAGGATAGTGTTTGGTGGTCTACCCAGTAAGGGGGTATTGGCTAGTTTTCTAAACTCCCTCGACATTCCGCATAGTGAGTTGTCAGGTTTGCCCGTGGTTGGCCAGTATCCGGATGTTTTCGAAGAAGTGACCGGACTTCCACCACACCGAGAGATTGAGTTTCGTATTGATTTGGTAAAAGATGCCAGACCTATAGTGATGCCACTTCGTCGTATGGCACCAAGAGAGCAGAGGGAGCTCGAGGTGCAAGTCAGCGATCTTTTGAAGAAGGGATTTATCAGAAGGAGTGTTTCTGAATGGGGAGCACCAGTTGTGTTTGCTACCAAGGCGGATGGTTCCCTTCGTTTGTGTGTAGACTACCGCGAGTTGAATAAAGTGACGAGGAAGAACAAGTATCCTCTACCGCGGATAGATGATTTGTTTGATCAGTTGAGTGGCGCGAGAGATTTTCTCAGTTGGATCTCGCGACAGGTTTTCATCAGCTTAGAGTGGAAGCTGAGAGTATAGCTAAAACGGCATTTCGAACGCCGTCTGGGTTTTATGAATGGTTGGTTATGCCATTTGGGCTGACAAATGCCCCGGCATATTTTGTGGACCTTATGAATAGGGTATTCAGAGATCAGCTGAATAAGTCTGTCCTTGTTTTCGTTGATGATATTTTGGTCTATTCGAGGACAGAGGAGGAACACAAGGAACATTTAAGGGTAGCAATGGAGGTGTTGAGAAAACACCAATTAAAAGCAAAGTTTTCTAAGTGTCACTTCTGGAAGAGGGAAGTGAGGTTCTTGGGCCATGTTGTATCAGAGAGTGGTATTGCCGTGGACCCAGCAAAGGTGGCTACGGTACAAGATTGGCCTACGCCCAAGAATGCAACAGATGTAAGAAGTTTCTTGGGGTTAGCGGGATATTATCGTAAGTTTATCCAAGGTTTCTCCAAGATAGCAGCACCGTTGACCCAGTTGACCAAGAAGAATCAAGCTTTTGTCTGGGATGAAAGGTGCGAGAATGCATTTAAAAGCCTAAAGGACAAATTGACAAGCGCACCAGTGTTAGTCATTCCTAAGGGGGATGAAGAGATGACGGTATACACGGATGCCTGTGGTACCGGACTGGGTGCTGTATTGATGCAAGGCGGTAGGGTTGTAGCTTATGCAAGTCGGCAATTGAAACCGCACGAGAGAAGGTACCCTACCCATGATTTAGAATTGGCGGCAATTGTGTTCGCGTTAAAGATGTGGAGACACTATCTCTTGGGAGAAAGATTTGAGTTATTTACAGATCATAAGTCGTTGAAGTATTTGTTCTCCCAGAAGGATTTAAATCTCCGTCAGCAGAGATGGTTAGAGTTCTTAGCTTCCTATGATTTTGACATCGCATACACACCGGGAAAGGGCAATGCGGTGGCTGATGCATTGAGTAGAAGACATGCCAGCTTAGGGGCCATGTTCCTTGAATGGAAGCAACTGGAGTTTATCGCAGGGTTTGATTTCAGACCAAAGTGCGAATTGGATCCAGAGATGTTAGCAAGTTTGACGATCAGACCCACTTTGATTGAGCGGATCGGCTCTAGTCAGAGGGACGATCCTAACCTATTGGAAATCATCTCCAAGTTAGAGATGGGTATCGATGAGGAGGTGAACAAGTATGGGCTTGACCGAGATAGATGGCTTAGAAAGAATGGAAAGCTTGTTGTACCCAATGTCAATGGATTGAGGGATGAAGTGCTTAGAGAATGTCATCACTCAAAACTGACTATACACCCCGGTGGTAATAAGATGTATCGAGATATGAAGCGGACCTACTACTGGGAAGGGATGAAAAGAGATGTTGGGAAATTTATATCCAGGTGCATGAATTGCCAACTAGTTAAAGCCGAGCAAAAGAAGCCTAGTGGGTTGTTACAGCCCTTAGAAATTCCCGAATGGAAATGGGAGCAAGTCTCGATGGATTTCATCGATGGATTACCAAGAACTAAATCGGGATATGACAGCATTTGGATAATTGTAGATCGACTGACTAAAAGTGCAAGGTTTATACCAGTCAAATCGACTAGAACGGCAGCTAAGTTAGCAGAATTGTATATGAAGTGGGTAGTGAGATTTCATGGAGTACCTAAAAGCATTGTGAGCGACCGAGACCCGTTGTTCACTAGTGGGTTTTGGAGAGCTTGCAAGAGGCGCTAGGGTCAGAGTTACATCTCAGTACCGCATATCATCCTCAGACCGACGGTCAGACGGAGAGGGTGAATCGTATTTTGGAAGATCTCTTGAGAGCATGTATATTGGATTTTGGTGGATCATGGGATAACCATTTGCATCTAGTAGAGTTTGCATATAATAATAGTTACCAATCCAGTATCGGTATGGCTCCGTTTGAAGCTTTGTACGGAAGGCCGTGTAACTCACCATCATGTTGGATAGAGACTGGCGAGAAGTTTATGCTTGGACCAGATGTGGTGAGGGAAACTTCAGATAAGATCAAGATCATTCAACAACGAATGAAGGCAGCCCAAGATAGGCAGAAAAGTTATGCTGATAAGAGAAGAAGAGACTTAAAATTCTCAGTTGGTGACTTGGTATTTGTCAAGATTTCTCCGTTGAAGAGCGTAATACGATTTGGCAGGAGAGGCAAATTAACACCAAGATTTGTTGGTCCATTCCCTGTTCTTGAACTAGTCGGGAATTTGGCATATAGGATTAACTTACCAGAGAAGATGGCGGGAGTTCATAACGTATTTCATGTTTCCCAACTAAGGAAGTTCGTTCACGACTCAGATATGACTATTTCACCTGATCAGTTAGAGGACTTCGAAGTAGAACCCGAGGCGGTTGGGAACCGCAAGCCGGCCCGTATTGTCGAGTACGACATGAAGCAACTTCGAAGGAAGTCGGTGAAGCTAGTCAAGGTACAGTGGAGCGAAGACGAGAATGATTGTACTTGGGAAACAGAAGAGGACATAAGGAAGAAGTATCCAGAACTCTTTGTCTGGTAAGATTTTGACTTCGATTTAGTTTTCCGCATGCTAGGATAGGCTTGTTTGCTTGTTTTGCATATTTGATTGTCGTATATGGTTGTTAGGCATGCGGGATCCCTTGTATGTTTAGGGTTAAGGAATTTCGGGGACGAAATTTCTTAAGGAGGGGAGAATGTAACGACCCGCATTCTACGCATCGTAGGATCGTAGAATATTTATTTCTTTCACATACGAGGTCGTATGGTCATGTAACTTTGGGAGACGACTATTGTGGTCATTTCCCATGTTCATGATTTTTCCCGATTTTTAAATGACCATTTTACCCCTAGTTATCACTGTTTTGGCCATAACTTTTGATTGGAAAGGAATTTTGACCTCAAACCACTTTCATCGGCTTCGAATGATGGTTTCTCTTTCCGTAGAGTGGTCACATTAGCCAAACGGACTCACCGTTTGGGAGATATGGCTGAAACAAGTTTCAGATGGAGAAAAACAGCTTAATTGGGCTTAACCGGGTGATTAGCAGCTAAGCCCAAAGGGAATTTCGGGTTTAGAGGTATAGGAGGACTGATTAGGGTTAGGTTATCACTTTCATTTCAGTTTTGAGCCGCCACAAACCTCCTTGAGACCTTAGTAATGGCTTCCTACATCTAAAACACCCCAAATCACTCTCTAATTGAAGATTAGGCTTAGCAACACCAAATTAAGGAGAAAAAGCACCAAAACAAGGTTAGAGCTGCTGTTAGATATCAGTATTCGCCCAAATCAGAGGAGTTTCAGTTCTGAGAATTTCATTTGTGGCCAAGGTGAGTGATAGCATCATTTTGACACTAATTACGGTTAATTAAGGGTAATTAGTGAAGATTAGCGAATTTATACGTAAATAAATTCTGGAAAAATTCTTAAAATTCTAAAATAATGTTTTAAGGCTCTGTTAGAAATTTGGGTTAATTTTGATGTGTTTTGCTAATCGTATACTTAAACATGATTAAGAAGGATTATAGGAAAATGTGAGGTTTTAACCACTTTTGATCCATTTTGGTTCATTTGAATTGTTGTTATGGTGTTTGCAATGGATGTTATATGTTGCTATGACAGTTTGACATGAATTATAATTGATTAGAATAGTTAGATTTGTCAAAAACGTCGTCGAACGGCGTAAACAAGTTGCTGGAAAAGTTGCAGAAAGTTGTGCAGGGCTTCGGATCGGATCGGATGGGGGGGGGGGGGCTCGGATCGGAAATGTGAACTGGGCAAGAAACCCGACCCGAACTGGAGCTTGGCACATGGAAGACTTGGCAAAAAGGAAGGCCGTTTACTTAGAGATGGAGTGGACAAGGGGATCGGATCGGAGTAAAAGGAAGCGGAGCGGATCGGACTGAAGTAAAGCGAAGTGATCGGATCGGATCGGAATAGAAGGAAACGAGGGAGCTGATCGAAGAAGGAGCATGAGCTGGAAGGAGATAGCAACCCGACCCGATCCGGAGGAGGACACCGACCCGACCCGGGGGAGAACACCGACCCGACCCGGAGTGAAGAAACCCGAACCGAACCGACGAGGGCAATGACTACCGAACCGAACCGAATTCCAGGACTGTTACTGCGCGACAACTCTTTTGAAGACCCACTCCAATTCGACCAAACCCGAGATGCAAAGGAAGTCCGAATGAGAAGTTAGAGCTTAAGATTCAGATGGGAATCAACGAGTTCACTTCATGGTTGGGCTTTGCTGCGGGACGCGTGCCAAGGAGTTATCGACGTCTATAGCTTTGAACCACTATGGTAGGAGGTACGAAGGCGGATTCAGGGCCATTATGGCATTGGTAGAACCAAGGGCTATGACCAATGAAGTGGGTCATTGAAATGTTTGGTCATGACTCCAAGTGTTTGGCTTGGTCATAGCAGGGTTTCTACAAGTCGGGATTCGTCGTTGCCTCAGTTTGTCTAGTGTTCCAAAGTGGTAGATGTCGTACGCTTTACGCACTAAGTGAGAGATGTGAGGATGGTTGCTATGGATGATTTGTTTGCTATCATTGTGACATGCACACCCCACCCCCGTGTTCTTACACTATCTATTATGGCACCTTGGAGTATTGTACGGTATGTGGTACTAACTCTTTGGTTGCAGGTCCAGGTCCAGGTATGGTTTAGTATACCTGTCATTATTCTGTTTAGATGCTTATCGCTCATACCAGGCTTTATGTCTGACCCAGAGTTTTATGTCTCCTCTTATTACTCTGGGTGCTCACACGAGAAGACTAGAGACAGGTTAGCTGGTGATGCACGGGTAGATGATCCGGAGACGAGCAGGAGGCTTCCACGTAATATATATAGTATTCTCCCTGTGTTGTTGAAGATCACTGCTTGGGCATTGTTGGTGCATCTTCTATTTCAGCTTTCTTTTGTTAGAGACAGTAAATTTGGAAAATTGTAATAAGCTGTATTTGGATTTCCGCTGCTTTGAGATTGATGTTGGTTTTAATTATCAGCTTATGCACTGTCTCGCCTGTTTTATGTCAAGTACATTATTATTATTATATTTTATTCCATGCGCTGTGAGACATTCTACAGGTTCTTTGATTAGTTCATTCCCTTCTTTCCTTTCTTATGACGACCGTCTTGTGCTAGTCGGGCATGTGTACAGCGCACTTTTGGAAGAAACGCAGGCTGGTGCGAGGCGGGCCGTCACAAAAATAGAAGGGTTAAATGGAGGAATAAACAAAGGATACCAAAATAGAGAATATTAATATAGATGAGTTTAGAGTCATACCAAATTTTTCAAATGACATTGTGAATTCTCTAACTCAGCAATCTTGGTTAAGGAACTCTAAATGATAGAGAAATATGGAAAAGCTTGAATTCAATTATCTTTTGCACAACAGTTCCTCAACCTGCTTCGGTACCTAATAGTTTAGGGAATCGAGTGGTCTAACAAAATTTGTAAAACCGCACTAAAATGTATTCATGACTTTTGGTACCCAAACCTGTTTGTATAACAATCCATCAGAATTTACTTTTGTGCCCTTAGGAACCCAAATCTGTTTGAATTTAATCAACATCATTTTATTTGTTTTTGGAGCCCAAAATGGATTAAATAGATTGTTATTAAACAAATTCTTACCTTGTTTGTGATTCCAAAACCATCTGAAATTTTCAGAGTTTAAAATTTTAAAATGATTCTTCTTAAAGCAATTTGAGGGATTTTTAAAAGTGAAAATTAGTGTCACATCCTTAAAAGTAAACTTAATTAGGCTCACATCCTCCCCTTTTTAAACATATAAATTTCATCCTTATTTTTGAACTGGCGTCTTTTTTTGGACAGATTTGCCCATAATACAAATTGCGGCAGCAATTTCGGAATTAGTGGAATTAGTTCGCATATTTTATATTTCATCAGATCCGATGAATTTTAGTACTCGTTTAATCATTTCAGAAACATTTTTTTTTCATGGTGGCTGCTTCTTCTTCCTAATCCGCCTCGAAACAAACCATCGATCTGCAGTTTATTCCGTCTTACTCCGCCATACAAACCATCGATCTGCCACAAATCCGCACTACCCGAACTCAGCTCCTCCAAATCCATCGATCTGCCACAAATCCGCACTACCCGAACTCAGCTCCTCCAAATCCATCGATCTGCCACAAATCCGCCTTAACAAACCATCTATCTGCCACAAATCAGCCATACCCGAACTAACCCAACGACGCACCAAGCACCAGCCATACCAGACCCGAAGACCCGAAGCAACAGCCTTAATCCGCCCTCGTACCCGAAGTACCAGACCTGAAGACCCGAAGTACCAGATCCGAAGCACCAATCCGCACTAAAACTGCCCTGAACCCCGATACCATATTTGATGGCGGTGGCTTCTTCTTCATCAAGGTATTTATTATTTTTTAAAGTTTTGTTTTTTGTTATTCATTGTACAACCTGATATGCATTAATTTGGCAACATTTATTTTCATAGATTCTGTATAAATGTATCAACATATGCAGAATTTTTGAATATTAGCATATAGAAATGCAACTATCAGTATAATATGTGTGTATGGAATTATTCTGAAAAGTTTCGTATAAGTATGCTTATTTTCTGTATTTATGCATATAGATATTCAGGTATTTTGATTTTCTGTTCGTTTGTGTGGCTAGTGATTAATTGCGCACATCTATGAATATTTTCTTAATATTATCAAATTATTATTGTTCTGGATCTATTTTTTAAATAAAATATTTAGGAATATTCTGGATTTTTGCATGTGAATATGCCGATTTTAGAGTTCTTTGCATAGATGTATGCATCTTTTTATAACTATATGATTAAGTTTCCGTAACTTTATTTGATTATTGCATATCAGGCTGATTAATTTTGATTTTTTTTTAATTTTTCAAGCAGTGGTCCTGCAAATATTGTTGTACTAGTGTAGTTATTATTTTACAAATATATTCATATTTTTATGCATATATCTAGAATACTTGCATATAAATATTCAGAAATTATTGTTATTTTACTGCATTGTATGCATGTATTTATATTAATCTGCAGCTATTTTTGTAATTTAGGTTACTGCACATTACGCTTATTAATGTTGATTTTCTTTTTTTGATAACAGTGTTCCGGCGGATATTGGTGTAGTGGTGTTGTTGAAGCTTGGTCGTCCATCTTTTTCCAAATGATTGTAATCTGCAGTTGTTTCTAGAGAGACTAGTAGATGTAGTTTGTGCAATAATCTGGGTCTTAACAAAATTATTTGTTCTTCAAAAGACCATTAGCTCTGCTTTGTAAATATTCTGAAATTTTTGATGTAGTACATGTAAATGTGGTCCGTACTTATTTTTTGATGTAGTAGATGTTAATGTTATGAAATTTTTTATGTAAGTATGCACATATTTATGTTATTTGCATATATATATATGCATCTTGTTATAATTATATGTATTTATTTTGTTGTCATTTCTTTTGTTTCTGCAATTATACAGTACAGCTCTGTATATGTATGCAATTATTTCACTTAGTTGCATAAATGTATGCAATTTTATGCAATATTTGTTTCTAATTGTCTAGATTTTCGTAAAAATCAAAAATCTTAATAAAAAAAATTGTAGTCACTACATTCAAGTAATAATTTATTTCTGTATAATATTAATATATTTATGGAATTATTTCACTTAGTTGCATAAATGTATGCAATTTTACATAATTTTTTTTATCTAATTGTCTATTTTTTCGTAAAAAACAAAAAAAGTAATAAAAAAATGCTGTTGGAGTGGTCAACGGTTTTCCATAATTGTAGGATTAGGTTTTTGAGCGAAATATTAGGTGCGTAAGGGTAAATCAGGATTTTTTTTTACCGGAAATTCAAAAATAGGGATGTATTCTATATTATTTTTATCACCGGTTTTTTTTTTATATTTTGAAACTTAATAGGGACCTGTAAAAAACGCACCCTTTTTAAAATCACAAGAATTTGGTTTTTTGAAATCATTTGTTTTGCCAAAACTAAGACCATTTTTATTTCCTGAAGAAAGTTGATTTTTCAACAACATATTTAAAGATTTCTCTCCATTAAAAAATTTGGTCAGAGTTGATTCAAGTCATTGAATTTTAGATTTAAGATAAGAATTCTCTTTCATCAGATTCGAACAATGATTAATGCTGACCTTTATCCTTTCAGCATCATTTTGCTTCAAAACCAAATATTCAGATTCAAGTAATTTGATTTTGGTTTTTGACTCAAATATCTCAGATTCAAATTGAATTTGTTTTTCAAATTGATGTTTTTCAAAAATCTTGAAATTTTCCATTTCTTTTTCAAGTTCAATCAAGACTGATTCAGATTTCTGTAAATTTTGATTTTCAAAT
This sequence comes from Allium sativum, assembly GCA_030737875.1. Taxonomy (NCBI): domain Eukaryota; kingdom Viridiplantae; phylum Streptophyta; class Magnoliopsida; order Asparagales; family Amaryllidaceae; genus Allium; species Allium sativum. The sequence continues at coordinate 338,947,048 of CM060910.1, forward strand.
TTTTTTTGTTTGGAATTAAGATTATCTAACCCCTTTTGCAAAGCATCATTTTATAAATTATCTCATCCTCATTTTGTTTTAATACCATAATCTATTTTTAAGTTCTGAATTTTTTTATTGAGATAGGCTAAATCATTTTTCAAATTAAAACAATTATTGCAATTGTAGTTTCATGTTTTAGTTCCAACATATTATTTTTGTGAATCCAATTCATGATTTTTAGATTTCAGAAGTTTGTTTTTCCATTGGAGCTTATCAACAAATTTAGTTAAGTCTGTATAAATATAAACTAAATCTTCATTTGACAAATTTTCTGTTTCATCATCTGTTGAGTCATGATCATCTGAGTCATTTGAAATTTTGTATGTACATCCCGTTATACACAAATTTGAATCTGAGTTGTCACTTTGGGGTTTTCAATAGTTGTCTTTTTTTTGTCCATACAAAGTATTGAGAGTACTCCAGGTTTCCTGTGCAGACAAACAATGAGAGATATGGTTATATTGGTCATCATCAATATGAAATATAAAACATGAGTAGCACGAGAATTAAATCCATTGTCATTCCAGTCGACCATATTATATCCATTAACAACGGTATCCCAACATTTAATATTAACATATTTTAAATAGGATTCAATTTCTGATTTATAATTTAAAAATCTGTACCATTAAAAACAGTTGGAATACGACTGGATTGACTCTCACTGGGTTGATAACTAGGGAATACCATGACTCTAGAGTTTATGAAATACCTTCTCTGATACCACTTGTTGGATCTAGATTAACCCAAGAGGGGTTGGGGTGGTGAATAGAGTTTATTGGATTTTTATAGAATATTAAAAGTATCAGAACACATATTGCAGTAGAGAATATAAATGCAGAAAGTAAATAACACGGATTTTACCCAGCTTCGGCAAACCCTGCTTACTGCTGTATTCCCCAAGGTTTTTACTATAATTAAATAGACACCCGCATACAAAAACCTATAAACTTGCAAACCCCTCGCAAATCGCCTATTCAGTTTTGTACACTCGCAAAACCTACTGCTGTTCTAATAATATGCTCAAAACTCTGCACTTATTTCTGTCCCTGAAACCAAATTTTCCCCTAGCAACAAATCGTAGCTAGTAAACCCTAGTTACAATCCTATTTTATAGAAAACTAGAAAACTAAACTGGCAATTTACAATAAAGTAAAACAAAACAACAAGAAATAGAAAAATCCCTCCATCAAATAAAATATTATTAGTCCCTTCCTTTTTATTCATTTGAAAAGCTTTGCTCCAAAGTAATGTCGGTCGAACTAAAAACCTAGGGTTTTTCTACGCTTCCCCAAATCGCGATCCACTGTTTGATGATTTAATTTTCTTGTAACACCCTGAATTTTTGAATAATCAAATTAACTAAATTTAAGAATACTTAATATCAAATGTGGGTATTAAGGGAAACAGGTTGCGCCATTGCGTTCGTCTCGGAATTCTGCTTGCGATAGAGTCCGAGTTTGCGTAAAACGGACACCATATGATGGAGATATGGACGAACAAAGTTAGGCGGAAAAACCAAAAAAAAAATTGCACTAGCGCACTTGTGAAGTGCGCTAGTACAAAAATACACTGGCGCACTTCCCAAGTGAGCCTAGGCCGAGCAGAAAGCCTGCACAGCTTTCTGGTGTGATCTGATCCACACTGTGACTCATTGCTGAGTCCTTTCTGACTCCTTGCCGAGTTATTAGGGCTGAGGTGTCACCCTATCCTGACTGAGTTGTTTTGATTAACCCTAAGATCATCCGACTGCTATAATTAAATTGAAATTCTATTTAAACATGCGTAGACTCAAACCCTAAAATCAAATCAAAATTAGATCAATGGCCATCATGTTGTCACTTCAAACCCTAGAGTAGCCGCCACCAACTAGAGGCAAATTAAAGACAACACTTCAAATAAAATCAAAGTCTAATCTCAACAACGAAATTGTCTACAACAAGGGAACGCTAATCAATTATAGAATTCAGATCCTAGAACTCAAGACCCCTTTTTCTGTGAGTTCTAGTCACTTTTAGGTTTAAATAGATAAAAGTGAATTGTAGTAGACTATGATTTGGGTGTATGTTGTTTGTAGTTATGCAAGTTTATTGTTGTTGTGGATCATGAAATTATACAAGTTCATTGTTGTTGTGGATCATGAAATTATACAAGTTTATTGTTATTGTGGATCATGAAATTATACAAGTTTATTGTTGTGGTAATTCATGAAATTTTGCAAGTGAAATTCATAAACCAATGCAAGTTACCTATGCAAGTTATTATGTTGCAAATTCATGAATCTATGCAAGTTGTTATCATGAATCTATGCAAGTTGTTATCATGAACCTATGCAAGTTGTTATGAGATCATGCAAGTTACCTATGTAAGTTATTGTGTGATGAATTCATGAACCTATGCTAGTTGTTATGTTATGAATCATGAACCTATGCAAGTCACCTATGCAAGTTGTTATGTTGTGAATCATGATCCTATGCAAGTCACCTATACAAGTTGTGATGTTGTGAGTCATGAATCTATGTGAGTTGTTAATTATGTTGTTAATTCATGAACCTATGCAAGTTGTTATGTTGCAAAATCATGAATCTATGCAAGTTGTTAATTATGCGATGAATCATAATTATATGCGAGGTTATCATGTCATTTTCCCTAGTTGTCATGCTTATGCAAAAAATTCTACTGAAAACGATCACCTTGTCATTCCCTTTATTTTATTGTTATGGCGAGGCTACCTTGTAGCCACGATGACACCAAAAACGCAAACGGTTACCCTAGTTAAGAAACGAGGAAAAAGTGAATTTGTAATAGGCATAATTTACATAGTGTTTATGTAAATTGGACACATGATTCTAGTATGGAAACATATAAATAATTACCTATTATGACATAGGTAAAGTTGAGTAAAAATGGTATAATTTGAATATGACCATTTATGGATAAGAAATTCAAATTGTTAACAAAATAGGTATTGACACCTATAAAAAGGAAAGGATTAATTAATTAACTTAATTAATCAAAAGAGGAATGTTTAACTAATTAAAGTCTGAAAATTTAACTAACACTTATGACACGAGGTTAATTTACATTAGTGGTGGAAGTCTGCCCGGACCCGACTGGCATATCCAACAGCCACTAATGTTGAACCTAATGTGAGAGGTTTAAGTGTGTGAATATGACTCGGGCAGAGACACGAGGTTAGACCCAACTGTGAAATAAGACTGCCCGGACCCGACCGACATATCCAGCATCTAGGTTGTAGGCCTAATGTGGGAGGTCTAGCCCAATATAACCATAGTTGGACATGGTAATAAGAAAAGACTACTTAACCTAACTTAATACATGTGGACTGTATGATGATAGACATAAGTTAGGGTTAAGTAAAATGAGTTGGATAGTGGGCGGTTTAAGTACAACTGATGGGTAGGTGTGTAATATTAATATACATAGGCCCATAAACTTAACCATCAAATAAATAGGATTAAATTAGGGGGAGGGTTAAGTACAACTGAAGGGTAGGTGGGTAATATTAATATATATAGGCCCACAAACTTAACCGGATAAAAAGGGTTATGTAATTAAAGACACCTAATTGCATACATAACCGGGGCAAAATAGTAAAGTTATGTATTAAAGACACCCTTATGGGTACGCATAACTAATGGGAGCAGATAGAGTTATGTATTAAAGACACCTGTAGGTAAGCATAACCGATAGGTAGATTAAGGGTTATGTATTAAAGACACCTATAGGTACACATAACTGATTGAGGGCTATGTAATTAAAGACACCTTACGATATAATAGTCAGTAGAAAACCTAGTGGGGATACAAGACATATGGTAGTGCTTGTATCATGTTGTGTGGGACCCATTTCAGTCAGTAACCCGGAGGGGTATCAAAGTAAAGAACTCCGTACTAGGCGTGGAAGGGGCATGCTTACTGATCGATTGTAAGAGATCCAAAACGAGACGGATGGTGTTGGCGGTGCAAACCGACCGGGGACATGTGCGTGCATGGGCCGGGCAGAGGGGGACAAGACGACCGTGACACCAGTAGGTATAACTATGCACCATTGGGTTGCCACTTTAGGGAAGTGATACCCCCTAGTTGTGGGACCAGCACAGGGTATGTAACACCCCACCTCCGTTAAGGTCACTCACAAAGGGAATGCCTTAACTTTGATGGAGCGTTTTAGTAGACAGAACAGAAATTTACAAGACAGATAAAACATTACTTGAAAAATTAATAACTTAATTGCAACAGAAACCAAAGTAAGTTTGGTTACATCTCTACAAATCACAATATCAGAATTCAAGTACAAAATATCAGCCTTGTACAAAAGCCTTCATAATGCATAGTTTTTAAAATCATAATCCCCAACATAAACTGCCATGGAAAGATAGAGCCAAGGCCAAGCGGTACTTCAAGCAGAGAAAATCTGAATCAAGCTCCTATACTTCCACCCTAAAAAAACCTAGGGGGAAATGAAAGAAAAGGGGCGAAAACAAGCAAGGTCAGACATAAAGTCTGGCAAGTCCAGTGACTTTCAGCATACGAACAGATAATAATATCATGACAAGAAAATAAAGCTGGATAAGAGACAACAGCAACAGGAGTAACTGGTATACTTAAGCTAAACAGAAGAAACAGAATGATATAGCCCAAATTATGCTTCTTACTTATATTTTACTTCTCTGCACTAATACTAGTATAACAGGATTAGGCGTTACCCTAATGTCCAAACTGAAACAGAAACGGAACAGAATAATCTATACAGGAATAGAATGCCAGTAATGGGCCTTTACCACCCCAACAAACAGAAGGTACATAAACGGAATCAGAGACGGAAACAGAATAATCCCTACAGAAACAGAATGTTAGAATTAGGTGTACACTAGTAAATGGGCCTTTACCACCCTAACAGACGGTACCACGCAGAAACAGACAGGTGTTACCACCCAACAGAAACAGACGGTACCCCAACGGAAATAGACAGAACTAAGTGTACCCTAAATCTACCCCAAGCGATCGGCTCCCTAATACATAAATACACTGTGCCAGCCCCACAGAAGGGTGTATCACTCCCCAAAGTGGCAACCTTTAAATGACACAGACTTATTTACATATGTCACGGCGTCTTACATCCTCAGAGGCAGACCGGGATCGATGCACGCACATGACCCGGTTGGAACGCACCATCAACACCCCTCGCCATTATCAGAATGAACCACTTATAATTAGTTCAGTAAGTGTGCCCGGACCCTACCTACTGTTGGGTCATAGTTTTGATACCAGAAAGGGTTACTGACTAGTATGGGTCCCAAACAACAGATGACACAAGTATTTTCCCTCCTAACCTTGTGTCCCCAGACTAACAGATTTCAGTTTAACTTGTTTACAAGTTTTAGGCCTTCAGAGTTCGGAATCAACTAGTTCACAGACCAGAAAATCAAGTCAACAGGTTTTTAGACTAACGGATCAGATGTATAGTTTTAACAGACTTACAGATTGTCTAACTTTGTATTGGGCCTACAGATTCACAAAATAGGTTTATTAATTCATCAGTCCAGTTGGTTTAGCCTTATCTACCCAACACGTTTTAGACATCATATTTATCTCAGATTTGCATTAATTTTATATTAATGCGCAGACCTCTCACATTAGGTCGGTAGCTTGTGGCCGCTGGATAAGCCGGGCGGTTCCGGGAAGACTTCTGCCACAAGCTAGACCTAACCTCGTGTCTAAGCATATTTTAGTTATGCCTACGACCTCTCACATTAGACTAGCAGTTTGCGGTTGCTGGTTAAGCCGGTTAGGTCCGGGCAGGCTTCTACCTCAAACATGAGTCTAACCTCGTGTCTCAGCATTTTTATTTTAACCAGTTTATTCCATTACAAATTATACAAATATCATACTAATTATGTCAATTTAATAGATTTGACTTCTTTTCAAGTCGCAGCAGATTAAACAAATTAACATGTTTTACACAAATTATAATCATTCAGCTTTTCAACAGATTTAACAGATTTAGCAGCTTAGGCGGTTCAACAGATTTAGCAAATTAGGCAACTTAACAGATTTAGTAGATTAGGCAAAAGTAGCAGATTAGGAAATTCAACATATGTAACAGTTTAGGCAATTCAAAAGATTAAACAGGTAACAGGTTTAGCAGATTAGGCAAATTTAACATAATAAGCAGATAACAATTTTAGCCGATTTAAACATTCCTTAAAGTCCAATTCACATATCTTGCCTAATTCATAAGGTAAGCCTAAACTTATATGCCCAAATTATGGTCATAATCCACCATATAACATATGTCCCAATTTTTAGTTAAACTTTCATAGTTTAGAATATTCTCCAAAAACCTTACATATAAATTATGCCAAATATAGCCATTGATTACAATGCATGTCACATATCCAAAACCCCCCTTTTACTTAGGTGTATTCACACTTAATAATTATCCAATCTTAATATGGATCTTTACACCTAAGTTAAATGCAAATTAATTCTCTTTTTTCCAAATTTCAGAATATAATATATATAGTATGTCCAGATCTAGATCTTGAATTATAACTTGTACTATGCATCCAAATCAGTTACATGTTCACAGTTAAACTTTACACCACAAATCCCAAGTCATATGTCCAATATTCTTTATGCCTCAAAACTCAAGACATATGTTAAATACACCTTATGTTTTAAATACAACATGCCCAATTATATGTCTCAGATTTATGTTCTAAGTTCAACCTATGTTCTTTATGTTCTAAGTCATAGTAATCCTCTCCTTCCAAGTCATAGATCGTCTTATACAATATGCCTCAAATTTATGTCCAGAATTACAACATGCGTTGTATCCTCAAATTAGTTACAAATCAATTATGCCCAAATATGCCTCATTCAATATTCTTCTCAAATTTAGCGTTTATGCGTTCATCTCTTATGAGATCTGGCTCAAGCTCGTGGTAGCCTGGCTATCAAACAAAAAGAAAGAAAGGAGGAAGAAATACAGAACAAACAGAATAATAAAACAGAGGAAAAGATCTGATAAATAGAAAAAGGGCATAATCTCAGATTTAGTTTTGTAATTTTGTCAAGATCATGATTAAAATTCATATCAGAAAATAACTGCACTTGCCTTGATTGGATTATAGAAGAAGAGTTGCAGTAGTTCTCTTTTAATCTTATACAGATTTGGAAGAAGATGCACTAGTTCTGGTTTTGATCCCAGCAGAGTAGCGACGCCATTATTTTATTTACTTACTATAGAGGCATAGTATAGGCAGAATGAAATTGTGTGGAGAGAAAGTGAGGTTTGGGGGTGTTTTTATAGGAGAATAGGGTGATTTAGAGCCTTCAGATCAGTCCAGAAGTCATCAGAACCACCCAGCTCGAAGACAGGTCATCCACCCACTCAAAAGAAGACACGTCATCACAGAACACTCCAGAATTCTGTGCTGGATCGGTATGGGCACACTTGGCAGGTGCGCCAGTGTTTTTTGTACTGGCGCACTTCACAAGTGCGCCAGTGTATTCTGGCCTGTTTCCGGTTTTTCTGCCTAACTTCGTTCGTCCATATCTTCTTCATACAGTATCCGTTTTACGCAAACTCAGACTCTACCTCAAGCAGAATTTCGAGACGAACACAATGGAGCAACCTGTTTTCCTTAATTCTTCTCCTAAAAATTTAGTATATTTTAATTTGTTACTTATACGTTCACTGAAAATACGGGGTGTTACATTCTCCCCTCCTTAAAGGATTTCGTCCCCGAAATCTTCAAGTTAAGAAGAATGTGTCTTACCATCCAATCATCCATCTACTCAACCATCATCCACAAGCATCCATTGTCCTTAGAAAACTTCTGATGTTGTATGAACATATGCAAAAGTGTGTGTATATGTCTCTTATCTAATGCAAAGATCAGGCGGTCTACTGATTCAGTTGACCTCCTCAATGCGAACCATGTTGGTGCTATGAGTCCAATTATGTATGCAAGAAATACTATTTGATACGCTTCATTTCTATATGAGTGCACAAACGCTCATTCATATGCAACATCCATGTGCTGAGTCACCCATTTTGCATCCACAAAAAAAATGCACACACATCCATATGCAGAATGAGAGTGTTTTTGAGCCGATCTAGTGCCTAGTGTGTGTATATGCATCCACGAGCAATCACTAGCAACCACTTGCATCCACTTGCAACCATCAAACATAACATGTCTCTAACACATGTTTACACCCATTAGTTTCTACCTAAAGGTCGAAGGATAAAGTCAAGTGATAGAAGCAAGTATAAAACTAAAGCTAGGTTCCCATTAGACATCGGTTTAAGAAAATAACTTCTAAGTATCAACCCCGAAGACCGAAATCAACATTAGATTAATACCCAGAGAATCACTCCCATTAAACAAATGCGCAACTGGAAACCTATTTCACATTTTGAGTAAAAACTCCTATCCTTTTCAGAAACCTACAGACTACTGATACAGATCAGATTACCAAATGATTCTTAGGAAACTAAGCATGATAAAAACTCAGAATGTATGTGTCACGCCCAACACAGATGCCCTCAAACCCCAACTTATTACAAGCAGATGAGTCGTAAACCTCATGGGGTCTGAGACTAAAACAGAGACAGAAACAAGACTTGTATTAAAATGCAGAGACTCAACTACAAAATTAAAATGCCAGAAAGATCAGATAAGAAATTTAAACTTTCTACGGAATATTTTTCCACCTCTATCCTATCCACCAACTATGAGAGCATTCACCTACCTTCCAGAAGATTCTTCCCTTTGCCCTTGCCTTGTGACGAAAAGGAATTTCGCTCGATCCGAACCAGTCGCTAAACCGATCCAGTCGCTAAACCGATCCAGACCGTTCGAAACGCCTGATCGTTTTGAGAACGAGACAAATCAGAACGCAGACGGAAGAACATTTCATTGTATATTACAACAATACCATCAGATTACAAGAATATACAGAGTATAAATAAACATTACACAGAAATATCAGAGATTTAAATTACATTTAAATACATAGCAACGGAAAACAATACAGTACACAACTAGAAGAGATATACGGATACAAAGTTTTCCGGATATCGTTCCAGCTGTAAACCAGGATCCTGTGAATATAAATCTGCAAAACCAAAACTACTAGCTGCCCGTGTCAAAATAAGGGCACCCAGAGTTTAGGTTAAAACAATAAACTCCAGGTCAGTCATGGGACTGGTGTGAGAACTAAAATAGTTATTAATCTTTATTTTTAAAGTTAGGTAAATCAAGGGACCACGCCGTATAACACGGAACGAGTTTCCTCCCAAGAATACCAGTGCATAAAACAAACAGCGCAATGCTAAATAAAGAAAAATGAAGCTGTTATAAGACCCAGGTCCTATCACACAATGCAACGCAAGCCGGGGGATAGGGTTTTCCCTTATAACAGCCAAAGAATGCTTGATACGTTTAAAACAAATCATTTGATACTATAATAAGTGTATAGTGTTTAAAACAATTTCAATCATAAATATCAATCATAGACGGCATGGGTACCATATATCATGTCGCCATACTAGGCTCTACAATCAAAACCGCAAATGTCCCGTATTTGGAAATTGGATTTCCATCTATGAACCGAGGCTAGGGATCGTCCTCTACCGATTCGAGACGCTCTAGCCCGCCCCTCAGGAACAGCCGCAACTGCCCCTTGGATCGTCAGGGCCGGTCCACTGATGTGGATTATTATGCCTGAACACTACGTTTCCCTGCCCTTTGGGGCGTAAATAAACCAACGAATGACTCCATCGGACCCGGATCGTCCGATCAAACCGAGGCGCCTCGCAACAGCAACAACCACACAGGTGAAAAGTATATAAATGTCAGGGCTAGTAGGTCACTGACACCACCCTAGCTAGAAAGAAACGCATGCCCTCCCTGATGTCCTCTCCCGTTTTTGGTTCACAACCGGGGTGTGAGGCTCGCGAATTCACGTTACACAAAGCTGTGCCACACAGGATGTGCTTTGATCATCAACCACAAGACTTTGCTTTTCAACAGAAGCCTTAATCATTTGCATCTTAGCATGCCACATAGGCAAACCACTCTATGCAACCGATATCAGTCACACAGAATGAAATCCAATGTCAGACACACAGTCCATTTACAAGTCCGTTCTGGGTCTGAACGAAACCGGAGGCACCTAGTACCCCGCATATCCATCGATCTCCAAGTGCGTCTGGACGATCACCAACTGTTTCCATCTTCTTGGGTGTACAGCCCAATCAAGATCGTCAGTAATCACTCAAACGACGTGAAGACTTCCGGTCTTCGACCACCGTCTTCATCTTCGACTTATCGTCGTATCAGTTATTCAGAATGGGATAAACCCGGTCTTTCCGAATAACTCACTTATATTTTAAATAAGTGTTACACAAACACAACATACGCCTCATTCCAATTCATCAGTCACTAACCGTAAATTAATCAAGAGAATAATTCCCCAAATATTAACCCCGAAGGCCGAAACCAACATCAGATCAATATCCAGAAAACCATTCTGCTTGGCTAACCGACAGTTAGTTTCTAAATTTCACATTCATAGGTAAAGGTTCCCATTAATTTTATCCAAGATAAATTCCTTGAATTTATTCTTTAATCATCTTTTGAATTTCGATTCAACTAGTCGGGATTAACGAACCTTACCGAAGTAATCATTTGTTTTAATTTCCCAACCCCAACCTATTCATCCCATGAAGTAAAACTGGTAATACTTCATGTCTAACACCACAGTGTTATTGGTAAATTTAATTACCATTTCACGTTCAAATCTAATTAAAGATTTAACTAACGCCTGGAGCAAAACTGGTGATACTCCATCCTCGATCCTTTCAATCTAATTAAAGATCCATTAAAACTCCACTTAGTTTTAATCGTTAACTGGGTTAAAGAATTAGTGTCATTTAAAACACGGTTCACGATAAACCCAAAACCACATTCCATTAATTATCAGGTTAAAGAACGAGTGTTATCTAAAACACTGTCCACGATAAACCCAAAAATCAATATCAATTCAATTTCAATTAAATATTATTTAATTGGTACACTTCATTAAATCTAAATAAAAAAATTTAATCTTTTCTCAACTGGGTTCAAGAACAGTGTTAGTCAAGACACCATTCACGACAAACCCAAATCACATTTGATATTAAATACAAGGCTCTGAATGGAAAATCACCCGGCTTATATTCAATATCAAATTCTACGACCAACAAATATCGTATTGGAAATAACGATATATATATATCTATATCTTTCAAATTTCCATAACAACATCTGTATAATCACGAAATCCAACATCGAAATATTCCGAAGACAATTTCGATTCAAATCCATTCCAATGCAATCATTGGAAATTCTGGTTATTTTCAAAACCATTTCAAATTCAATTTATTTATTTAAAAATAAATAGAATTATAATTCTAGTTCAAAACTAGTTCATTTCGATAAAAATCTATTTTTATCTTTTCAAATATGGAGTTTTTCATCCCAATCTTTCCCAAATCATTTCTTATGATTTTACACAAATTATTACTATTTTTAATAATTTTATCAAGGCCCGTACAGTCGATTTCCGCCAATGGCCATCGAACTGCACTTACAGCGACCTTTTTCAAATTTGATTTGGACATAATTCCAAATCCAACCATTAGATTTCTAATTTCTAATATTCGTTAGAAAGTTCTTTTCGATGCGAACCCAACGGTTCCGGTTTTAGGAGAATCCTACGATCGGATCTCCCGTAATATCCGTTCGAAGTCAATGGTCGAAATTCGCGAACTACCGTGGCGCGGCGCGTTCTATTCAGGCCATTATATTATATATATAATATATATAATGTATACTTCGTCGATTTCAATTCAAAATGTGCTTTATAAATCGTTTTTAAATTCATTTTCAAAACGGTTTCAACTTCTAATTCAATTTCAAATCAAAATTGAATATTCCAATCTAAATTCATTTTTAATTCATTTCAAATTGATTTCAATTCAAATTGATTTCTAATTCAATTTCAGTTCGTTTTCAATTCAATTTCAATTCGAATTCATTTCTATTCCATTTCAATTCGAATTCATTTATATTCAATTTCAATTCGAATTCATTTATATTCAATTTCAGTTCGAATTCATTTCTATTCAATTTCAATTCGAATTCGTTTATATTCAATTTCAATTCGAATTTATTTATATTCAATTTCAATTTGAATTTATTTATATTCAATTTCAATTCGAATTTATTTATATTCAATTCTTTTCAAAATATCAGATTTTGAAATCACTTTCGATATTCATTATAAAATGAATAAAATCGATATAAATATCGTTCACGTCAAAATGGCGTCAATCTAATCAATACGGCTTCATATATTCCTATTTTCAAATATTCTATTTCAAATATTACTTTTTCAAATATTTCTATTTTAAAACTGGAATGAGGCCCAATCAATTACCATATAATGTTAATTATATGGATTTTCTACAACACATGTATATATCAACAACGATGAATAATCAACCATCATCCAAAGTGCATTCTACACTGTATAAGCATCAAATATAAATATTCAACGCTTATAACAGCCTGTCAATCAATCGATCGACATACAACTAAACAATCGGGATTAGTGTACGTCAAATATCATCCCAATACCCGTGTGGGGTTTCAAGCAATCAAACACATATTTTTATTTGTGCAGTTGGGCGATGTGTAAAATTTATCGTCCCAATCAATGTCCATCAAATAGGTGTACATAAACAAACCGTCCGGTTTGTAAATGAATATTTATTTATTCACATTCACGTTAAAAATTATATTTTTGACGATCAAACTATTTTATTCAACCTATGAATATTCTGTTCGGTTCATTTATTAAATAAAATGTTATCTTTATTTTTCTAACTTATTTTTAGAAAATTTCGATGGCATAACGGCACGATACTAGAAACGGGACAAGGCCTAGCCTTATCCTCGGTCTAGTGAAGGCCCACGCCATTCACACATCAATCAAATCAATTTCATTTCACCAAACAATTCAATTCAAACCAAATAATCTAACCAACTACACAACCAAACAATTAAACAAACAAGCCATCCATGGTCTGTGGATGACAGATGTCGGGTGCTGCTAAGCACCGTCTGCATCCTAGTATATATATAACTAGAAAAAGAAATTGAAGAGTGAGAAGTTCTCACCGAATTGCTAATCCAACGCCTCGACTCTTCATTTATAGAAATCTTCGCCGTTCTCGCCTTTCGTCACTTTCGTTGCCCGTAGCCACTACATATGTAAAAATCGAATTTTTACTTCGCTATTCAATATATAAAAATCGAATTTTTACTTCGCTATTCAATATATAAAAATCGAATTTTTACTTTGTTGTTCATTATATAAAAATCGAATTTTTACTTCGCTATTCAATATATAAAAATCGAATTTTTACTTTGCTATTCAATATATAAAAATCAAATTTTTACTTCGCTATTCAATATATAAAAATCGAATTTTTACTTTGCTATTCAATATATAAAAATCGAATTTTTACTTCGCTATTCAATATACAAAAATCGAATTTTTTCTATGTTAAAAATCTAATCTTTAAAATTAGTTTTTAAAAATGATTAACCTAACCTAAACATTTAAAATGAATTAAAACAAAACAAAAATAAACAAATAAAGGAAATAAAAAAACTTACAGTGGATATTGGGAGGAGTATCTCGTCCGGGGGGGGGTTCCTGGCGCGGAGAGGCAGCAGGGGGGGTATCGGTCAGGTAGGAGGAAGGGGGGTATTCGATCGCGTGTCGCTGCAAGGGAGGGGGTTCCGTCGCGCGGTGGCGCGGGGGGAGGGGGGTGTGGTCGCGACTGGCACAAGGGGGAGCGTCGGCTCAACGGTGGCTCGATGGCCCAGGGCGGCGGCGCGATTCGATTTGTTTTTTTTCCTCTTTTGAAAATGATTTCAGCGGGGGGGGGGGGGGGGGCTGGTTAAGGAGAAAAGGAAGGGGGATTATTATTTAATTATTATTTAATTAATTTATTTTCAAAAAGCAACTTTTTCATACGACCTCTAAATGAGGCCCACCGCCTGACGTTCATAGCTAATTACCCCCATTCCGAACACAATGGGATATGTATCGCAAGCTGATTCGGTCGTTTCGACCAATTTCCGTTAAAATCAACATATAACTCTATATATTGAATTTGAACGCGCATTTCAAATTACGGGGGTTACATACTAACTCTATAAATTGCAGAAAAATATTTTCTAGCTTCGTATTGACGATACGGTCCTAATAAAACTAGTTTCGCCGAATTCTGAGACCGTTGGAAAAATGGCCATTTTCCAGTCGATTAAAATCAACTGAAAATGGTCAAACGCGTTTTCCTTTGCCACACCCACATATTGAATCGAAAAATTACGAAATGTGAAACCTAGCAATAACTAGACATCCCGAATCCAACAAAAGTGGTTTCATCGAAATCCGAGGTCGTTTGCAAAATTCCCTTTTTTTAAGGGCCTAAATTCCATAGCGACTATTCAGAATTTTCAACTGGACATATCTTTTTATCCCCGCTATGAAATTTGGATTTTTCGGATTCGTTGAAAGATATTCTCAAATAGATCCTAATGTTTTTGGTTTCACTAAAATCCGGTTTATTTTGCACCCGGTACATTCATTTGAAGTTTGAAATCGAATTATCGAACTACCGCGCCATTTTCATTTCCTTTTATATATATAAAAAATTATTTATATTCTAACGACGATCTATATAAAATATACGTTCGAATTCTATTCAAAATAAATTTTTCGTCGTTTTTATTTAAAATAATTCATTTTAAATAATCAAAATTCGCTAAAATTGCCAAAATAAAATTTTTAAACTGGCCCAGATTTTCGGGTTGTTACATGCCTTCTGGGGAAATCCTTGATGAGATGCACTGAAACAACCAGTCTTCTTACATGTTAATAAGTCTTTCTCTAAAGTTGCTCCCATCGCGCGGAAAACCCTATGAAGCTCTAAAGAGGATTAGCCGTAGGTGAAATTACTGTGGCTATATATGGAAGTTAGGCACTTCTTTGCCGTTTGACAGGCGCCGTAGTCTCATTATGCCTACGGAACCATGTTGCGATGAGGTTACCTCCCAGAAAGCCAGGAGCCCCGGAGACTCAGAAAAGAAGGAAATAAGGATTAAACAGAAAATCAAAAGATGGATATATGGCTTTGGTGACTATGTTTTCCAAAATAAACTTTCCTTTTGAAAATACTTCCTTTTTAAAACCTTTTTGAAAATAGTTTTCAAAAACTTTTTATCAAATCTGGTAACCTTCAGCTCTGATACCAAGTGTAACAACCCACCTCCGTTAAGGTCACTCACAAAGGGAATGCCTTAACTTTGATGGAGCGTTTTAGTAGACAGAATAGAAATTTACAAGACAGATAAAATAGTACGTGAAAAATTAATCACTTTATTACAACAGAAACCGAAGTAAGTTTGGTTACATCTTTTCAAATCACAATATCAGAATTCAAGCACAAAATATCAGCCTTGTACAAAAGCCTTCATAATGCATAGTTTTTAAAATCATAATCCCCAACATAAACTGCCATGGAAAGATAGAGCCAAGGCCAAGTGGTACTTCAAGCAGAGAAAATCCGAATCAAGCTCCTTTACTTCATACCTAAAAAAACCTGGGGGGAAACGAAAACAAAGGGGAGAAAACAAGCAAGGTCAGACATAAAGTCTGGAAAGTCCATAAAGTCTGGCAAGTCCAGTGACTTTCAGCATATGAACAGATAATAATATCATGACATGAAAATAAAGCTGGTTAAGAGACAACAGCAACAGGAGTAACTGGTATATTTATGTTAAACAGAAGAAACAAAATGATATAGCCCAAGTTATGCTTCTTACTTATATTTTACTTCTCTGCACTAATACTAGTATAACAGGATTATGCGTTACCCTAATGTCCAAACTGAAACAGAAACAGAACAGAATAATCTATACAGGAACAGAATGCCAGTAATGGGCCTTTACCACCCCAACAGACAGAAGGTACATAAACGGAATCAGAGACGGAAAAAAACAATTCCTACAGAAACAGAATGTTAGAATTAGGTGTACACTAGTAAATGGGCCTTTACCACCCCAACAGACGGTACCACGCAGAAACAGACAGGCGTTACCACCCAACAGAAAATGACGGTACCCCAACGGAAACAGACAGAACTAAGTGTACCCTAAATCTACCCCAAGCGATCGACTCCCTAATACATAAATACAATGTGCCAGCCCCACCGAATGGTGTATTATCACTCCCCAAAGTGGCAACCTTTAAATGACACAGACCTATTTACAGATGTCACGGCATCTTACATCCTCAGAGGCAGACCGGGATCCTTGCACGCACATGACCCGGTTGGAACGCACCATCAACACCCCTCGCCATTATCAGAATGAACCACTTATAATTAGTTCAGTACGCGTGCCCGGATCCTACCTACTATTGGGTCATAGTTTTGATACCAGAAAGGGTTATTGACTAATATGGGTTCCAAACAACAGATGACACAAGTATTTTCCCTCCTAACCTTGTGTTCCCAGACTAACAGATTTCAAATTAACTTGTTTACAAGTTTTAGGCCTACAGAGTTCAGAATCAACTAGTTCACAGACCAGAAAATCAAGTCAATAGGTTTTCAGACTAATGGATCAGATGTATAGTTTTAACGAACTTACAGATTGTCTAACTTTGTATTGGGCCAACAGATTCACGAAACAGGTTTATTAATTCATCAGTCCAGTTGGTTTAGCCTTATCTACCCAACACGTTTTAGACATCATATTTATCTCATATTTGCATTAATTTTATATTAATGCGCAGACCTCTCACATTAGGTCGGTAGCTTATGGCCGCTGGATAAGCCGGGCGGTTCCGGGCAGACTTCTGCCACAAGCTAGACCTAACCTCGTGTCTAAGCATATTTTAGTTATGCCTACAATCTCTCACATTAGATTAGCAGTTTGCGGTTGCTGGTTAAGCCGGTTGGTTCCGGGCAGGCTTCTACCGCAAACATGAGTCTATCCTCGTGTCTCAGCATTTTTATTTTAACCAGTTTATTCAATTAAAAATTATACAAATATCATACTAATTATGTCAATTTAACAGATTTGACTTCTTTTCAAGTCGCAGCAGATTAAACAAATTAACATGTTTTACACAAATTACAATCATTTAGCTTTTCAACAGATTTAACAGATTTAGCAGCTCAGGCGGTTCAACAGATTTAGCAGATTATGCAACTCAACAGATTTAGCAGATTAGGCAAAATTAGCAGATTAGGCGATTCAACATATGTAACAGTTTAGGCAATTCAACAGATTAAACAGGTAACAGGTTTAGCAGATTAGGCAAATTTAACATAATAAGCAGATAACAGTTTTAGCCGATTTAAACATTCCTTAAAGTCTTATTCACATATCTTGCCTAATTCGTAAGGTAAGCCTAAACTTATATGCACAAATTATGGTCATAATCCACCACATAACATATATCCCAATTTTTAGTTAAACTTGCATAGTTCAGAATATTCTCCAAAAACCTTACATATAAATTATGCCAAATATAGCCACTGATTACAATGCATGTCACGTATCCAAACCCCCCCTTTACTTAGGTGTATTCACACTTAATAATTATCCAACCTTAATATGGATCTTTACACCTAATTTAAATGCAAATTAATTCTCTTTTTTCCAAATTTCAGACTTTAATATATATAGTATGTCCAGATCTAGATCTTGAATTATAACTTGTACTATGCATCCAAATCAGTTACATGTTCACAGTTAAACTTTACACCACAAACCCCAAGTCATATGTCCAATATTCTTTATGCCTCAGAACACAAGACATATGTTAAATACACCTCATGTTTTAAATACAACATGCCCAATTATATGTCTCAGATTTATGTTCTAAGTTCAACCTATGTTCTTTATGTTCTAAGTCACAGTAATCCTCTCTTTCCAAGTCATAGATCGTCTTATACAATATGCCTCAAATTTATGTCCAGAATTACAACATGCGTTGTATCCTCAAATTAGTTACAAATCAATTATGCCCAAATATGCCTCATTCAATATTCTTCTCAAATTTAGCGTTTATGCGTTCATCTCTTATGAGATCTGGCTCAAGCTCGTGGTAGCCTGGCTATCAAACAAAAATAAAGAAAGGAGGAAGAAATACAGAACAAATAGAATAATAAAACAGAGGAACATATCTGATAAATAGAAAAAGGGCATAATCTCAGATTCATTTTTATAATTATGTCAAGATCATGACTAAAATTCATATCGGAAAATAACTGCACTTGCCTTGATTGGATTATAGAAGAAGAGTTGCAGTAGTTGAATACGTTCAGTAATTGTGAGAAATACTGGAATCAGTATAGACTTGTTTATAAATCAAATCAGAGATACGTAATGGATTCCTTAGTTATTATCATTAGTTGGTTCATTTGGTTGGAAAGGAACCAGAGATTTTTTCATACTACTTCAGTGACCTCTGATAAATTAATCATTAAGATAGTTTATTTCTGTCTGGAATGGATGACCACTTCATGTAACAAGTATTGTACAGATATGAGATTTGGTAATTTTTTACAAAAGGTCAGGTTAAATTTGTGGTTATTTATGAGTATTATTAGCTATTTTAGGGGCAATAATTTGCGCATTTGTGGATAAATTTTTTGATTTTGATGATGACAATTTAACTTTATTTCAGTATCTTTTCCTTCTTATATTACATATATGTATGGATATATAAGTATTTATATATATATATATATATTTATAAATATAAATATATATAAATATAAATATATATAAATATATATAAATATAAATAAGTTCATACATATATGTTATGGTTACTTACGGTGGTTGTTTGGTAATTTTTCAGGTTATTTCAGGTAGTGGGCTACTATTAAAGAAATTTACAGATAGCTGACTGGTTTTGGTGCTTGGCTTTTCTGGTGGAGCTTATATTGTGATTGTTTTTAGAGAGATTTTGTGTGTTGTAATTCTTATTATATTACTTGGGGTATTTGGTTTATAGTATAGGAGTAGATATACTTCAATATCGGGTGGTGGCCTTGCCGGAACTCGATATTGGAGTAGATGGGCGGTGGTTTATCCGGAGCTCATCAATTTACAATCCTTACTTTCTCAGAGTCGTGTTGATGTTTGAGTTTTGTTGGTTGTTTTTACCCCTAGTGTGTTGTATATGGACTCTGTATATTTGTTATTATGATATATATGTGTGCTCTCTTCTTTTTAGAAGATCACACATTTTTGTTTTTCAAAAAAAAGTTCTCTTTTAATCTTATTCAGATCTGGAAGAAGATGCACTAGTTCTAATTTTGATCCAGCAGAGTAGCGACGCCATTATTTTATTTATTTATTATATAGGCAGAGTATAGGCAGAATGAAATTATGTGGAGAGAAAGTGAGGTTTGGGGGTGTTTTTATAGGAGAATAGGGTGATTTAGAGCCTTCAGATCAGTCCAGAAGTCATCGGAACCACCCAGCTCGTAGACAGGTCATCCACTCACTCAAAAGAAGACACGTCATCACAGAACACTCCAGAATTCTGTGCTGGATCGGTATGGGCGCACTTGGCAGGTGCGCCAGTGTATTTTTGTACTGGCGCACTTCACAAGTGCGCCAGTGTATTCTGGCCTGCTGCCTAACTTCGTTCGTCCATATCTTCTTCATACGGTATCCGTTTTATGCAAACTCAGACTCTATCTCAAGCAGAATTTCGAGACGAACGCAATGGCGCAACCCGTTCCCTTAATTCTTCTCCTAAAAATTAAGTATATTTTAATTTGTTACTTATACGTTCATAGAAAATACGGGGTGTTACAGGGTATCTACAGAGTAGGGAGCCGATCGATTAGGGTGGTGGTTTGGATATACACGGACGTATGCCCTAAATCTGCCAATTTATAGTAGAAGGGTAGTGGGTACGACTAGTTGAGATAGGAGAAGGCGGCACCTATGACAACGGCTAGGAGTACACGAAACTACCACCATCGTTATCGTTATTATGGTTAGCGGAAGGGATCATCCTATCTTGATTTTACTAGTAATAATGCAGAGTAGTTTGTAGTGAAGCATGCATACATCTTACCTTATTTGTCCTGTCATACCTGTCATCTGTACCGTGAATCCTCTTATCCACTTTGTATGCCTGTCATGTTTACCTTTATTTATTTACCGGCTAAAAGTTACTAGACTCACCAGACGTATGTCTGACCTAGTTTGTTTCGCCTCTTTTCTTGCGTTCCCCCAGGTTCTCAGGGAGGAAACACATAGGTTTAGTCAGGATTTGGATATCATCTTCTAGGAGCTACTTCTGAAGTATGGCTCGAGTCTTTGTCTCTTATATGGCTTGCTATTTAATCTGGGAATGATGTTTTTCTTTTAAATACCTGTGTACTCTGATAATGTAAGACAGAATTGTTTTATGACTCATGGTATTATGTAACAAAGTATTTTGGTGATTTAATAAAGCTGTTTATTTCCGCTGAAAATATTTTATATCTGTCTTGTGATACTCTATGTCTGTTTACCTAAACCGCTCCACTAAAGTTAAGGCATTCCTTTTGTGAGTGACCTTAATGGAGATGGGGTGTTACACTTGGTATCAGAGTTGAAGGTTACCAGATTAGATAAAAGTTTTGAAAATATTTTTCAAAAAGGTTTTAAAAGAAAGTATTTTCAGAAAGGAAAGTTATTTTGAAAAACATAATCCCCAAAGCCATATGTCTATCTTCTGATTTTCTGTTTAATCCTTGTTTTCCTTCTTTTTCTGTGTCTCCGGGGCTACTGACTTTCTGGGCGGTAACCTCATCGCGACATGGTCCCGTAGGCACGATGAGACTATGGCGTCTGTCGAAGGGCAAAGAAGTGCCTAATTTCCATCTGTAACCGCAGTTATTCCGTCTACGGCTAATCCTCTTTCGGGCTTCGTATGGTTTTCCGCGCGATGGGGGAAACTTTAGAGAAAGACTTGTTAACATGTAAGGAGGTTGGTTGTTTTCGGTGCCATGAGATAGGACATCTGATTTAGGATTGCCCAAGAAGGCAAGGGCAAAGGATAGAATCTTCTAGAGGGTAGGTGGATGCTCTCGTGGCAGATGGATAGAGATAGGAAAAATTTATGTAAAAGGTTTAATTTCCTTATCTGATTATGAAGTTAAGACTCTTTTGTATTCTGGCATTTAGACTCTACACTTTAATACTAGTCTTTTTTCTGATCCCGTAGTTGTTTCAAACCACTTTGGTGGTTCGGCTCATTTATTGGTGATTTGTAAGGAGTTGAAATTATCTATGTTAGGCGTCAAAAATTTGAATGTGACATTCGTGTGCTCAAGTTTATGGGCTATGGGTTGGTTCTAAATGGACCAGCTTTCTATGTAGAGGGTCGTTCTAGATTTTGAGAGGAGGGTCGTTAAGCTTCTAACTTGTTCGTTAAGCTTCTAACTTGTCATGGAAGACCCCCAAAATTTCTTGTAATCGGATCTGTATCAGTAGTCTGTAAGTATCTGAATATTTCTGAAGGATGGGGTTTTCTACTCAAAGCATGAAGTTGATTTCCAGTTTTGACAATGTTTATTGGGGGTAATTCTCTGAGTGTCAGTCTGATTTTGATTTCGGTCTTCAGGGCTGAGACTTAGGGAATTATTCTCTTAACCGATGTCAAATGAACAGAGCTTTTGTTTTAGTTATATCATTTGTCTGTATCCCATCGACCGGATCTTTGACCTTTGATAGGAAATCCGTGGATGTAAACATGTGTTTGAGACATGTTATGTTTGATGGTTGCAAGTGGATACAAGTGTTTGCTAGTGGTTGCTCGTGGATGCATATACACACACATTAGGCACTAGATCGGCTCAAATCACTTTCATATTGCATATAAAAATGTGTGCGTATTTAGGGTAATGGATGTATAATGGTTGTGTTATCATATGGATGCTGCATTTTGACGAATGGTTATGCACACATTAAGAGATAATATGTACCAAATAGGAAAATTGCATACATGATGGAATCATGGCACTGACATAATTCACATTAAGGAGGTCAACTGAATCAGTGGACCACCTAATCTTTGCATTAGATAAGGAACATATACACACTTTTGCATATGTTCATACAACATTAAAAGTTTTCTAAGGACAATGGATGCTTGTGGATGATGGTTGAGTAGATGGGTGATTGGATGGTAGGACACATTCTTCTTAACTTGAAGATTTCGGGGATGAAATCCATTAAGTAGGGGAGAATGTAACACCCCGAATTTTTGAATAATCAAATTAATTAAATTTAAGAATACTTAATTTCAAATGTGGGAATTAAGGGAAATGGGTTGCGCCATTGTGTTCGTCTCAGAATTATGCTTGGCATAGAGTCCGAGTTTGCGTAAAACGGACACCATATGATGGAGATATGGATGAACAAAGTTAGGCGGAAAACCCAGAAAAAAATTGCACTAGCACACTTGGGAAGTGCACCAATACAAAAATACACCGGCGCACTTCCCATGTGTGCCCAGGCCGATCATAAAGCCTGCACAGCTTTCTGGTGTGATCTGATCCACACTATGACTCATTGTTGAGTCCTTTCTGACTCCTTGCTGAGTCATTAGGGTTGAGGTGTCACCCTATCCTGACTGAGTGGTTTTGATTAACCTAAGATCATCTGACGGCTATAATTAAATTGAAATTCTATATAAACATGGGTAGACTCAAAACCTAAAATCAAATCAAAATTAGATCAAAGGCCATTATGTTGTCACTCCAAACCCTAGACTAGCCGCCACCAACTAGAGGCAAATTAAAGACAACACTTTAAATCAAATCAAAGTCTAATCTCAACAACGAAACTGTCTACAACAAGGGAATGCTAATCAATTACAGAATTCAGATCCCAGAACTCAAGACCCCTTTTTCTGTGAGTTCTAGTCACTTTTAGGTTTAAATAGATAAAAGTGAATTGTGGTAGACTATGATTTGGGTATATGTTGTTTGTAGTTATGCAAGTTTATTGTTGTTGCGGATCATGAAATTATACAAGTTCATTGTTGTTGTGGATCATGAAATTAAGTTTATTGTTGTTGTGGATCATGAAATTATACAAGTTTATTGTTGTTGTGGATCATGAAATTATACAAGTTTATTGTTGTGGTGAATCATGAAATTATGCAAGTGAAATTCATAAACCTATGCAAGTTACCAATGCAAGTTATTATGTTGCGAATTCATGAATCTATGCAAGTTGTTATCATGAATCTATGCAAGTTGGTATCATGAATCTATGCAAGTTGTTATCATGAACCTATGCAAGTTGTTATGAGATCATGCAAGTTACCTATGCAAGTTATTGTGTGATGAATTCATGAACCTATGCTAGTTGTTATGTTATGAATCATGAACCTATGCAAGTCACCTATGCAAGTTATTATGTTGTGAATCATGAACCTATGCAAGTCACCTATACAAGTTGTTATGTTGTGAATCATGAACCTATGTGAGTTGTTAATTGTGTTGTTAATTCATGAACCTATGAAAGTTGTTATGTTGCAAAATCATGAATCTATGCAAGTTGTTAATTATGCGATGAGTCATAATTATATGCGAAGTTATCATGTCATTTTCCTTAATTGTCATGCTTCTGCCAAAAATTGTACTGAAAACGATCACCTTGTCATTTCCTTTATTTTATTGTTATGGCGAGGCTACCATGTTGCCTCGATGACGCCAAAAACGCAAACGATTACGCTAGTTAAGAAACGGGGAAAAGGGGAATTTGTAATAGGCATAATTTACGTAGTGTTTATGTAAATTGGACACATGATTCTAGTAGGGAAACATATAAATAATTACCTATTATGACATAGGTAAAGTTGAGTAAAAATGGTATAATTTGAATAGGACCATTTATGGATAGGAAATTCAAATTGTTAATAAAATAGGTATTGACACCTATAAAAAGGAAAGGATTAATTAATTAACTTAATTAATCAAAAGAGGAATGTTTAAGCAATTAAAGTCTGAAAATTTAATTAACACTTATGACACGAGGTTAGGTTACATTAGTGGTGGAAGTCTGCCCGGACCCGACCGGCATATCCAGCAACCACTAATGTTGAACCTAATGTGAGAGGTCTAAGTGTGTGAATACGACTCGGGCTAAGACACAAGGTTAGACCCAACCGTGGAATAAGACTGCCTGGACCCGACCGACATATCCAGCATCCACAGGTTGTAGGCCTAATGTGGGAGTTCTAGCCCAATATAACAATAATTGGACATAGTAATAAGAAAAGACTACTTAACCTAACATAATACATGTGGACTATATGATGATAGACATAAGTTAGGGTTAAGTAAAATGAGTTGGATAGTGGGTGGGTTAAGTACAACTGATGGGTAGGTGGGTAATATTAATATATAGGCCCACAAACTTAACCATTAAATAAATAGGATTAAATCAGTGGGAGGGTTAAGTACAACTAAATGGTAGGTGGGTAAAATTAATATATATAGGCCCACAAACTTAACCGGATAAAAAGGGTTATGTAATTAAAGACACCTAATGGTATACATAACCGAGGGAAAATAGTAAAGTTATGTATTAAAGACTCCCTTAGGGGTACACATAACTAATGGGAATAGATTGAGTTATGTATTAAAGATACCTATAGGTAAGCATAACCGATAGGTAGGTTAAGGGTTATGTATTAAAGACACCTATAGGTACGCATAACTGATTGAGGTCTATGTAATTAAAGACACCTTAGGGTATACATAGTCAGTAGAAAAACCTAGTGGGGATACAAGACATAGGGCAGAGCTTGTATCATGTTTTGTGGGACCCATTTCAGTCAGTAACCCGAAGGGGTATCAAAGTAAAGAACTCCATACTAGGCAAGGAAGGGGCACGCTTACTGATTGATTGTAAGAGATCCAAAACGAGAGGGATGGTGTGGGCGGCGCAAACGACCAGGGACATGTGCGTACATAGGCCGGGCAGATGGGGACAAGACGACTGTGACACCGGTAGGTATAACTGTGCACCCCTTGGGTTGCCACTTTAGGGAAGTGATACCCCTTAGTTGTGGGACCAGCACAGGGTATCTACAGAGTAGGGAGCCAATCGATTAGGGTAATGGTTAGGGTATACCCGGACGTATGCCCTAAGTCTACCAATTTATAGTAGAAGGGTAGTGGGTATGACTAGTTGAGATAGGAGCAGGCGACACCTATGACAGCGGCTAGGAGTACACGAAACTACCACCATCATTATCGCTATTATGGTTAGCGGAAGGGATCATCCTATCTTGATTTTACTAGTAATAGTGCAGAGTAGTTTGTAGTGAAGCATGCATACATCTTACCTTATTTGTCATGTCATACCTGTCATCTGTACCGTGAATCCTCTTATCCAGTTTGTATGCCTGTCATGTTTACCTTTATTATTTACTGGCTAAAAGTTACTGGACTCACCCGACATATGTCTGACCTAGTTTGTTTTGCCTCTTTTCTTCCGTTCCCCCTCCCCCCCGCCCAGGTTCTCAGGGAGGAAACACCCAGGTTAAGTCAGGATTTGGATATCATCTTCTAGGAGCTACTTCTGAAGTATGGCTCGAGTCTCTGTCTCTAATATGGCTTGCACTTTAATCTGGGGAATGATGTTTTTCTTTTAAATACCTATGTACTCTGATAATGTAAGACAGAAGTGTTTTATGACTCATGGTACTATGTAACAAAGTATTTTGGTGATTTAATAAAGCTGTTTATTTCCACTGCAAAAAATTTATATCTGTCTTGTGATATTCTGTGTCTGTTTACCTAAAACGCTCCACTGAAGTTAAGGCATTCCCTTTGTGAGTGACCTTAATGGAGGTGGGGTGTTACATTTCCTGTGGTTTCGAATTCTGTGGCTTATTTCTTGACAAATTTGGGCTCTATTGTGAACGAAACGATGTGAGTAATTTTGATTTTGAATACTTTTTGCTTTCGAATTGGTTGTGGTTTCGTTCCTCTTACCATGATGTAAACGATATAGCTTATATAGGTTACTAAAACCTAAATCGTACTCTGATTTCATTAAATGGATGATTTTATTTATTGCGTGAATGTTGCTTTGTAAATTTGAGATGTATCCACAGCTTCGACTATGTGACTGGATTTGTTGCCATGACTGATTGAAATTGATAATTGCGTGATGCTTGTTGCCTTGAATGATTCTTGATTAAAAAGGCCGTGTTTTGAGGTTGAATTCTTGAATTGTTCTTGTGAACTTTTTTTAGAGTGATTTAAACCTTATTCATTCCCCGTGATGTATTCTTGCTAAAAAATGAAATGAAATTTCTAGAATTGAATGTTGCCCAAAATTGTTTCTTGATTGGTTTCATTTCTGGAAGTAAAATCTGTTTCTGCCCAAAGTAACTTTTTCAAAGATTGTTTGCAAATTTCTAGAAGCAAATTACATGGTTTCTTGTCTGAATTCTTATTCAAAATAATTCTATAATTTCTGGACAGATTTGCATTGCAAAACTTGATTTGCCAAAAGTAATTCTTGCCAAAAATATTCATTTTTGGAAAATTGTTTCGGCCAAATTCGGAAAGTGTTGAATTACGAAATCAATTTCTTGCCAAAAAATTGTTTCTAATTGAAAATCTTGGTTCTTTGGAAACATTAAAAAATGGCTATCTCTGGCCTGTAGTTCTTTTGCACTTCCATGTACTTGCTGTGCATGATGGTATTTTCCTATCTTGTAAAAATATGAATGCATATATATATATATACGCAAAAATTGTGTGTATATTTGTATGATATTTGAGTTGCACCCCCTGAGTTGGTTCACTGGCATTTGCATATGTATTTGAGTCGTGCAAATCTGTTCACTTATGACCATTCATGAAACCTGGCATGCAACCTTGTGTGGATATGTGTACAAACAGATTAAATACATATTCGTTTGCATGCCTGAACTTGAATCATTTCTCCCCTATTCCTTGTTCTTGAGTCATGCTTATATTGTCCGGTTCAAAGTTGAGTTGTGCATGCATGCATGTACATCCAACTTGTAACCTGGCCTTGCTACTTGCATATCCATGCACATGTATTTTCCACATACAGCTGCACTGCCATATGAACTTGTGCATGCTGATTTCTTGTATTTGCACGAGCCCACACTTTGCTAGTTTCATACCTTGAATCTTGCTTTGATTACCTGGGCATTTCCGTGTTATTACTTGATGTCGAATACTAAACATTGCTGGGCTGTTTGTGAACCACTTTTCATTTTCATTGTTGTGTGAACACATCATCTTTACACTATATAATTGACCTTGAAAGCTGGTCTTGGTTTCAATCTGGTTTTACATGTGCTATTTTGCTTTGAGGTTGTCTATATGTGTCGCTTCCATATGTACGAGTTTCTATCATGGCCCTTGTTGGCTTGGTTTCACTTTCACTTGCAGATTTGAGTCCAGTATCTTGTGTACTTGAACTTGAAAAACTGACTCGGCCATGGTGCATGCTAACTTGTCATTGTTGTGCACTCGGATATTTTGAGCTTGCTGAAAAACCGTTCCTACTATGTATATACATACATACATATACATATGCATATATATATATATGCACAGATGTGTGTGTGTGTATATATGTGTGTATGTGTGTGTGTATTTGTGTTTGCATATGTACTGGGTTTCTAGGTTCATGTCCATTCACTGATTTGACCATGTTGCCCCTGCACAACAAATATGTGTATATACATACACATGTATGTGCAATATATATATATAAGCACTAGAAATAGTGTCTGCCTTGTGGTATTTACAGTGTATCACTATCGATATCACAAGCTGTCTAGACACAACTATATGTCCATATAAATCAGATCAAGTCATGAAAAATGATGAGAAACACACCAAAATTCTGAGGCAAATAATTTTTTAAAATAAAAATTATATCTTCTAGAATTTAAAATTGTTTTGTTCCAGTTTACTCTGTGTGTGTTCTTGTGATAGGTAAGCAAAAGACTGGACCAACAGTGAGGACAGAGACAGAAGACAAAAGTGAGTGACAATGAGTAAATGAGACAATATATGAATTAATACAACAAAGTGTGAATATAAAATATAGCTGAGTGTTGTAGTGAGGAATAGATGTATCAAAAGAAACTGAATATATTGTATTACAGTAAGTTGTATAAATAGCGAAGTTATAAATTTGTACTGTTGAAATGTTGAAATAAAATATTGTATTTAAATAAAATACTGTTTGAATATTTAAATTCTTGTGCAGTAGTATTCTATTTAAATATAAATATTCTATTCTGTGTGAGATGCAGTGTAACAGTACAATTACAAACACATTTATAATAATATATATGCTTGTTATCATCAAACAAAATCATAGAAATGTTACATACAACAATCTTTCCGTTTTAATGATGACAAACATAAAATAAGATGTTGAATATAATAAATGTGTTTGAAATTGAATATTGAAACTTCCCTATTTGTTTGCACCCTACAATAAAACACCCCCTAGATATGTGCTTGAGTGAAAAACAATAGTTGAAACATCAGTATTAAAGTATTCAAAGAATATCCACTCATCGATCAAAATCTAACCCATTCTCCCCGTTTGTTATCATCAAAAGGACACAGAAAATTAAAGTAGTGATGAAGAAAAAATGACTAAAAATATATAATCAGCTTAAGAGGAACAATGATCATCATAAATCTCAATTAGTCAAACAAAAACCGTAATATTCTAAGAACTAGTGGCAAATTTCACATTGTAGAATGATAGATTTATGATGAAATTTATAAAAATGAAGAGAGTTCAAAAATATGATTCCAATTATTTTCCAATAAAATTTAAAAATTGAGCAAAAAAATAGTAAAATGGATTTGGACAATGATTATAAATTCAATTTAAGTGACGCAAATCAAATAATCTTAAATACCAATAGCTATAGATCAACAAATCATAATATATCATAATATACTAGCACATTTCACATATTAGAAAAATGGATTGATAAGGCTAGTTTTTACATACACTAATTTGACTATGCTCCCCCTGCACAACATATATGTGTATATTCATAGACATGTATGTGTATACATATATGTGCAGAATATATATATATATATATATATATATATATATATATATGAACACTAGAAATAATGTCTGCCTTGTGGTATTTACTGTGTATCACCGTGAATATCACAAGCTGCATAGACACAGATGGATGTCCATATAAATCAGATCAAGTCATGAAAAATAATGAGAAACACACCAAAATTCTGAGGCAAATAAATTTTTGAAATAAAGATTATATCTGCTAGAATTTAATTTTTTTTGTTTCAGCTTATTCTGTGTGTGTTCCTATGATAGGTAAGCAGAAGACTGGACTGACAGTGAGGACAAAGACAAAAGATAGAAGTGAGTGACAGTGAGTAAATGAGACAGTATATGAATTTGTACAACAAGTGTGAATATAAAATATATCTGAGTGTTGAGTGTTGTAATGAGGAAAGGATGCATCATAAGAAATTGAATGTATTGTATTACACAGAGTTGTACAAATAGTGGAGTTATAAATTTGTACTATTGAAATGTTGAAATAAACTATTATATTTAAATGAAATACTGTTTGAATATTTAAATTCTTGTGCAGTATATTCTATTTAAATATAAATTTATATTTTGTGTGTGATGTAGTGTAATAGTACAATTTCAAACACATTTATAATAATATATATGTTTGTTATCATCAAACAAAAATCATAGAATTGTTATATACAATAATGTTCTCCATTTGCATATTAATTTCCAATTAAGTACCATTTATTCCAATTAACATGTTTTCCCATACTGATTACTTAAAGTCATATTAAGTATAACTCATTCGGATTAACATATTTTCCCAATAAGATTCCTTACTATCATATTAAGCACAATTAACGTGTTTTCCGTACTAACGACAAATTAATGTACTATCCAAGTTAACGTTGAATGAACGTGTTTCCCATTTTAATGTCAAATGACAAATTACATGTTTTTCAATATCGATGCCAAATTATCATGTTTATAAATCAGTGTCAAGTAATATGTGATTCCAATATCAATGCCATGTTTACACTATTAAAATAACACTAACATGTCTTTTTTCCATCTCAACATCAAACGAACATAAACATCTAGTCAACATTTTTTCCAAACTAACATTAAATGAACATAAATGCCTAATTGACATGTTATTTTCCTGAATTGACATGAAATGAACATAGATGACCTATTTTCCTAAACTAAATTGAACATAAATGACAAATTACATGTTTTCTCTAATTAACATA
Source organism: Allium sativum (assembly GCA_030737875.1). Classification (NCBI taxonomy): domain Eukaryota; kingdom Viridiplantae; phylum Streptophyta; class Magnoliopsida; order Asparagales; family Amaryllidaceae; genus Allium; species Allium sativum. The sequence goes on from CM060910.1 coordinate 338,977,618, forward strand.
TTCTCCCTAATCAATGTCAATTAACTTGAATGCCTAATCTTTTTTGAATTAACATATCCTCCTTAATGTTAATTAACATGAATTGCCATGTTTCTCAAATTAATATACTCTCCTTGATGTCAATTTACGGGAATGACAAATTACTATGTTTTTGGCATATTCTCCTTAATGCCAATTAACATGAATGACAAGTTACTACGTTTAACGTATTCTCCTTAACGTCAATATGTTTCTCAAATTAACATAAACATATATACAGATTAATGTTAATTACGTGTTTTCCAATCAATGCCATTTTGACATGTTTACAAATTAGTGTCAAATGAGTGTTCACCAAGTCAATGCCATATTAACATGTCTACATTCTAATGTCAGATACATGGTTACAAATGACATGTCTTATTAATATAAAATTAAGTTTAGCCTATTCATGTTTATTTATTCTTCCTTTATAATAATCACAATTTACAGTACAAATTCTTATATGCCCAGTTTCCCCTTTTAAGGTTATTTCATTCTCTTCCAATTCTATGCAATCCAAATGGTAAAGGCATTATAATATTGTAAACAAAACAAACAAAGAAAGGGGATAAGGAAGAAAGATGTACATATAAATAGATAATAAATGAAAATGAACATGTAACTGACAATTATAAAAAGAACAATAACATACAAGAACAAACTTATAAACATTATTACTTTTCAAATCCAAAATATATTTACTATCAAAGTTCTTTTTGTTTAGATTGCTACAACAACTCTTGTATCTGTTTAACTTTAACTTAGAAGAATTCTGAAAAACACAGTAATATTCACAATAGTTGTTGTAGATCCAGAAAAATTCTCTAAAGTAGTTGTTGTAGAAGAAAAGTAAGAATTATCCCTTCAATCTAAGTTCCGGTAGCATCTTGACATTTTCTTAATTTTTATTCAGAAATAACTTGGAGGAGGAAGAAGCAGAACAATGTTTGTATGTAAGAAAATGGTGAGGCTGCTAGCCTATTTACAGATTAGTTAGGATAAATCTGAACTGTAACACCACATATTTTCTGAGAATATTAAAATAACAAATTAAAGAATAATTATTTTTAAAAAGAAGAAATAGGTGAAATGGGTTGCGACATTGCGTTCATCTCGGAATTCTGCTTGAGATAGAGTCCGAGTTTGCGTAAATCAGATTCCGTATGAAAAAGATATCTTTAAATTAAATATTGCAGCAAAACATGAAAAAGAAGAATGAGAAAAGAATAATATTTAGCATTATTCTAAGGTTTTTAAGCAAAAGACTTAGTAGCTCATTTGGTAAGAACATGTAACTTGCATACAAGAGGTACAGAGTTCAATCACTGCCAACACCATATTTTTGTTTTAGGGGAATGGCTAAAAAGTGGCTTAGTGTGAACGCAGTTCAAAAAGTGGTTTAGTGTGAAAATGGTTAATTGGGAAGATAGATAAAAAGAATATATATATATATATTTGTTTTAGGGGAATGGCTAAAAAGTGGCTTAGTGTGAACGTAGTTCAAAAAGTGGTTTAGTGTGAAAATGGTTAATTGGGAAGATAGATAAAAAGAATATATATATACATATATATGACGTGTTCGCATCATGTGGCGCACGTGGCACATTTTTTGTTGGTCAAGGATTGTCTTTTTTACGTGGCCTTCTCTGATTGACTTTGTGACAAATTCTGAGGTGTTATGGCTTATGTGTCATGCTATGATTGGCTGAGTGACACATTGCTTTAGTTGGATGGCTCTGATTGCTCCTAAAACGATCTAACGGCTAACATAAGATTTAACTTCTATAAAAGCAACCATAATCCTCAAACCCTAAATCACACAAATTCATTCCAAGGAGCCACCATGTCGTCCATGATCGTCCTAGTTTAGCCACCATTCCTTCTTCAACTTGAAAGCAAGATTAAAGCTACGAATCAAAACTAACTTAGAGAATTGATAGTCTTCTTCAAGGGATTGCTTTCCCATTTCAGAAAACAGATCCCAGAAAACAAGACTTTCTTTTCTTTGTAAGTCCTGTTATTATTTAGATGTGAACGATTAAAAGTTGTGATTTGTAATAAAATGTAAACTAGAATAATTCCTAGTTGTAAGATAATGACGATGCTGATTTATGCATATTCTTGTAACGATTCTATCGTACATGCTTGTGAGATTTTTGTGGTTATATGTTGATGTTAAACCAATCATATATTATGTAAATTTGGTGACTTTTTCATGTTAAGTAACATGCAAGTTGTTTAGATTTACATTTAGATCTATGTTTATTGAATCATGCAAGTTACATTTAGATATATGTTTATTGAATCATGCAAGTTGTTTAGATCTATGTTTATTGAATCATGCAAGTTGTTTATATCTACATTTAGATCTATGTTTATTGAATCATGCAATTTGTTTAGATCTACATTTAGATCTATGTTTATTGAATCATGCAAGTTGTTTAGATCTACATTTAGATCTATGTTTATTAAATCATGCAAGTTATTAGGCTAAGACATGTATTATGTTTAGATCTACATTTAGATCTATGTTTATTGAATCATGCAAGTTGTTTGGCTAAGACATGTATTATGTTTAAATTCACATTTAGATCTATGAAAAGTGGATCCAATGTTAAAGCTCATATTTACATGCCTTGTTAAACTTGTGTAAACCATATGCTTAAGATTCATGTTTGTTGGATCCAAAGATAAAAGTTCATATTTACATGCCTTGTTAAACCTGTGTAATTCCATATGTTTAAGTTTCATGATTATTGGATCCAAATTAAAGTTTAAATTCACGTGTCTAGTTGAACTTGTGCAATTCTATATGCTTAAGGTTTATGTTCATTAGACCCAAAATAAAAGTTTACATTTACATGCCTTGTTGGATTTGGGTAATCTCATATGCTTAAAGACTCATGTTAGTTGGATCCAAAAATGCAAGTTCATTATACTATGTCACGTTTACATGACACATGTTTAGTCAGTTCCTTATTATTTTATGTTGTGTGAATGGTACATGCTCCCTTCTTTCCCTTTTTGTATATAAGTTAGGCTAAGCTACGAGCCTAACATTCTATGTGAATTGTGCGAACGTATGACGGGAATAACGTTGGGAAAACCTTAAATTCATATTAATGGCATAATTTGGCCCATAAATATATGAATGATTAAGGGCATAAAATTGGCATAATCTACATAACTAGAATTATGAATAAGATTTAAAGAGGAATTGGGCATGATTTGAATGACAATAATTTACACATAAACACAAAAGGTAAATATGTAAATTTAGAAAAATACGAATATGCCTAACCCGAGGTTAGATTGAGTTACGGTGTAAGACTGCCCGGAACCGCCCGACACATCTAGCAACCATAACAATATATATCTAATGTGAGAGGTTAGTGCATCAAGCCCAAAAGAACCCGAGGTTAGACTGAGTTGCGGTGTAAAACTGCCCAGACCCGACCGACACATCCAGTAACCACAACAATACCTATCTAATGTGAGTGGTTGGTGCTTTAATGAATGAATTAAAGCTAAGACAGGAATGGTAAGGTTAAGGTAAAACAAGAGGGCAACACTTAACCAATATAAATTGATTTGTGATAGGGTTAAGTTAACACAAAAAGGCAACACTTAACCAAAGTAACATGACAAGTACGTGGGTTAAGTTAACTTGAATTGATTGATGACACTTAACCAATACAACCTGATGAACACGTGGGGTTGAGTTAACAAAGAACGCTTGACCAATGTAACTTGATAGACGAACGAGGTTAAGTTAATAGGAAACACTTAACCAATACAACATGATGAACACGTGGGGTTGAGTTAACAAAGAACGCTTGACCAATATAACTTGATGGACGAATGGGGTTAAGTTAATAGAAACACTTAACCAATTCAACATGATAAGTGAGGAGGTTTAAGTTTATAGGAAACACTTAACCAACATGACAGGATGAATGAGTGGGTTAAGTTAACATGAATGGACAACACTTAACCAGTACGACATAATGTACGAGAGGGTTAAGTACATATAGGTTGGTCGGTAATATTAGTACATATAGGCCCACAAACTTAATGTGACGGCAAGGAATTTCGCTCGGTCCGAACCAGTCGCTAAACCGATTTAGGCCGTTCGAAACGCCCTATCGTTTGAGAACACGACAAAACAGAACGCATACAGAAGAACATTTCATTGTATATTACAACAATGCATCAGATTACAAGAATATACAGAGTATAAATGAATAAATATTACACAGAAATATCAGAGATTTAAATTACATTTAAATACAACGCAGCGGAAAAATAATACAATACACAACCAGAAGAAGATATACGGATACAAAGCTTTCCGGATATCGTTCCAGCTGTAAACCAGGATCCTGTGAATACAAATCTGCAAAACCAAAACTACTAGCTGCCCGTGTCAAAATAAGGGCACCCAGAGTTTAGGTTAAAACAATAAACTCCAGGTCAGTCATGTGACTGGTGTGAGAACTAAAACAGTTAATCTTTATTTTAAATCATTAGGTAAATCAAGGGACCACGCCGTATAACACGGAACGGGTTTCCTCCCAAGAATACCAGTGCTTAAAACAAACAGCGCAATGCTAAATAAAGAAAGATGAAGCTGTTATAAGACCCGGGTCCCATCACACAATGCAACGCAGTCGAGGATAGGGTTTTCCCTTATAACAGCCAAAGAATGCTTAGTACGTTTAAAACAAATCATTTGATACTACTATAAGTGTATAAAACAACTTCAAATCATAAGTATCAATCATAGGCGGCATGGGTACCATATATCATGTCGCCATATATAGGTTTACAAGTAAAACCGCAAATGTCACGTATTTGGAAATTGGATTTCCGTCTATGAACCGAGGCAAAAGATAGTCCTCAACCGATTCGTGACTCTCTAGCCCGAGCCACAGGCAAGCGCGCAGGCAAGCCTTTAGATCGTCAGGGCCGGTCCACCGATGTGGATTATTATGCCTGAACACTACGTTTCCCCACCCTATGGGGTGTAAGTCTGGTCCGTCAGCCGACCAGAATGCATCGGCCGAAACCGATATAACCGAGGCGCCTCGCAACAGCAACAACCACATAAGTCAAACTCGTCAGGGCGTGTAAAACCACTGACGCCACTTCTAACTAGAAAGAAACGCAAGTCCTCCCTGAGGTCCGTCTCCCGTTTTTGGTTCATACCTGGTGTGAAACACGCGAGGTAAACGTTACACAAAGCTACGCCACAAAGGCCGTGCTTTGATCATCACCACAAGACTTTGCTTTTCAACAGAAGCCTTGATCATTTGCATCTTAGCATGCCACACAGGCAAACCATCCTATGCAACCGATATCAGTCACACAGAATGAAATCCGATGTCAGACACACAGTCCATTTACAAGTCCGTTCTGGGTCTGAACGAAACCGGAGGCACCTAGTACCCCGCATATCCATCGATCTCCAAGTACGTCTGGACGATCACTAACTGTTTCCATCTTCTTGGGTGTACAGCCCAATCAAGATCATCAGTTATCACCCAAACGACGTGAAGACCTCCGGTCTTCGACCATCGTCTTCATCTTCGACTTATCGTCGTATCAGTTATTCAGAATGGGATAAACCCGGTCTTTCCGAATAACTCGCGTATATTTTAAATAAGTGTTACACAAACACAACATACGCCTCATTCCAATTCATTAGTCACTAACCATAAATTAATCAAGAGAATAATTCCCCAAATATTAACCCCGAAGGCCGAAACCAACATCAGATCAATATCCAGAAAACCATTCTGCTTGGCTAACCGACAGTTAGTTCCTAAATTTCACGTTCAAATCTAATTAAAGATTTAACTATCGCCTGGAGCAAAACTGGTGATACTCCATTCTCGATCTTTTCAATCTAATTAAAGATTCATTAAAACTCCACTTAGTTTTAATCATTATCTGGGTTAAAGAATCAGTGTCATTTAAAACACGGTTCACGATAAACCCAAAATCACATTCATTAATTATCGGGTTAAAGAACGAGTGTTATTTAAAACACTGTTCACGATAAACCCAAAAATCAATATCAATTCAATTCCAATTAAATATCATTTAATTGGTACACTTCATTAAATCTAAATAAAAAGATTTAATCTTTTCTCAACTGGGTCCAAGAACAGTGTTAGGTGAAGACACCATTCACGACAAACCCAAATCACATTCATTAATTATCGGGTTAAAGAACAAGTGTTATTTAAAACACAGTTCACGATAAACCCAAAAATCAATATCAATTCAATTCCAATTAAATATTATTTAATTGGTACACTTCATTAAATCTAAATAAAAAGATTTAATCTTTTCTCAACTGGGTTCAAGAACGGTGTTAGTGAAGACACCATTCACGACAAACCCAAATCACATTTGATATTAAATACAAGGCTCTGAATAGAAAATATATCGGCCTATATTCAATATCAAATTCTACGATTAACAAATGTCGTATTGGAAATAACGATATAAAAATATATCTTTCAAATTTCCATAACAACACCTGTAATATCACGAATTCCAACATCGAAATATTCCGAAGACAATTTCGATTCAAATCCACTCCAATGCAATCATTGGAAATTTTGGTTATTTTCAAAACCATTTCAAATTCAATTTATTTATTTAAAAATAAATAGAATTATAATTCTAGTTCAAAACTAGTTCATTTCGATAAAAATCTATTTTTATCTTTTCAAATATGGAGTTTTTCATCCCAAACTTTCACAAATCATTTCTTATGATTTTACACAAATTATTACTATTTTTAATAATTTTATCAAGGCCCGTACAGTCGATTTCCATCAACGGCCATCGAACTGCACTTGCAGCGACCTTTTTCGAATTTGATTTGGACATAATTCCAAATCCAACCGTTAGATTTCAAATTTCTAATATTCGTTAGAAAGCTCTTTTCGATACGAACCCAACGGTTCCGGTTTTAGGAGAATCCGACGGTCGGATCTCCCGTAATGTCCGTTTGAAATAAATGGTCGAAATTCGCGAACTGCCGCGGCGCGGCGCGTTCTATTCAGGCCATTATATTATATATATATATATATATAATATATATTTCGTCGATTTCTATTTAAAACGAATTATATAAATAGTTTTGAATTCGTTTCAAAAACATTTTCAACTTCCATTTCAATTCAAATCAAAATTGAATTCTTCTCTATAAATTCGTTTTAAAATTCATTTCTATTCAATTCAATTTGCTTTCAATTCAATTTGAATTCGTTTTCAATTCATTTCGAAATCGTTTTCAATTCAATTCATTTCGAAATCGTTTTCAATTCAATTCATTTCGAAATCGTTTTCAATTCAATTCATTTCGAAATCGTTTTCAATTCAATTCATTTCGAAATCGTTTTCAATTCAATTCATTTCGAAATCGTTTTCAATTCAATTCATTTCGAAATCGTTTTCAATTCAATTCATTTCGAAATCGTTTTCAATTCAATTCATTTCGAAATCGTTTTCAATTCAATTCATTTCGAAATCGTTTTCAATTCAATTCATTTCGAAATCATTTTCAATTCAATTCATTTCGAAATCGTTTTCAATTCAATTCATTTCGAAATCGTTTTCAATTCAATTCATTTCGAAATCGTTTTCAATTCAATTCATTTCGAAATCGTTTTCAATTCAATTCATTTCGAAATCGTTTTCAATTCAATTCATTTCGAAATCGTTTTCAAATCGATATAAATATCGTTCACGTCAAAATGGCGTCAATCTAATCAACACGGCTTCATATATTCCTTTATTTTCAAATATTCTATTTCAAATATTTCTTTTTCAAATATTTCTTTTTCAAATACTGGAATGAGGCCCAATCAATTACCATATAATGTTAATTATATGGATTTTCTACAACACATGCATATATCAACAACGATGAATAATCAACCATCATCCAAAGTGCATTCTACACTGTATAAGCATCAAATATAAATATTCAACGCTTATAACAGTCTGTCAATCAATCGATCGACACACAACTAAACAATCGGGATTAGTGTACGTCAAATATCATCCCAACACCCGTGTAGGGTTTCAAACAATCAAACACAGATTTTATTTGTGCAGTTGGGCGATGTGTAAAATTTATCGACCCAATCAATGTCCTTCAAATAAGTGTACATAAACAAACCATCTGGTTTGCAAATGAATATTTTATTTATTCACATCCACGTTAAAATTTATATTTTTAACGACAAAACATTTTATTTCAACATATGAATTTCTCTTCAGTTCATTCTTTAAATAAAATGATATTTTTATTTTTCTAACATATTTTAGAAAATTTCGGCGGCATAACGGCACGATACTAGAAACGGGACGAGGCCTAGCCTTATCCCCGGACTAGTGAAGGCCCACGCCATTCACACATCAATCAAATCAATTTCATTATGCAAACCACAAAATTTGGAGTAAGAGTCTAACCTAGCCTTACTCCCTCGCCTTATAACGGCGCACGTCTAATCCTAACCAATTTATCGATTCGATTTTTCACACCACAAACCACATTCAAACCAATAGCGCAATCAATAACCAAACAGCCAAACAAACAAGTCCATGGTCTGTGGACGATTGTGTCGGGTGCTACTAAGCACCGTCTGCATCCTAGTATATATATATAACTAGAAAATAAATTGAAAGGTGAGAAATTCTCACACATAGCTATCCTAGCTCCACGGCACTTCATTTGCAGAAGTCTTCGTCGTTCCCGCCTTCTTGTCACCTTCGTTGCCCGCTTTCACTACATATGTAAAAATCGAATTTTTACTTCGCTATTCAATATATAAAAATCGAATTTTTATTTCGCTATTCAATATATAAAAATCGAATTTTTATTTCGCTATTCAATATATAAAAATCGAATTTTTATTTCAAAGTTCAATATATAAAAATCGAATTTTTATTCGAAGTTCAATATATAAAAATCATATTTTTTTATTCGAAGTTCAATATATAAAAATCATATTTTTTATTCGAAGTTCAATATATAAAAATCGAATTTTTATTTCGCTATTCAATATATAAAAATCGAATTTTTATTTCGCTATTCAATATATAAAAATCGAATTTTTATTTCGCTATTCAATATATAAAAATCGAATTTTTATTTCGCTATTCAATATATAAAAATCGAATTTTTATTTCGCTATTCAATATATAAAAATCGAATTTTTATTTCGCTATTCAATATATAAAAATCGAATTTTTATTTCAAAGTCTATATATTTTCAAAACAACTATATTTGATATTTTTATCATGTAAAATTTATATTTTTAATACTTCTCTACATAACAAAAATCACATTTTTAATTCTTTAAAAATATAAAAATCATATTTTTGCCCCCTACCTATATAAACATCATGTTTTTAACGAAGTAAAAATCCTACTCTTAACTATTTTAAACTAATTATTTAAAATAAATTCAAATAAATACTTACAGTGGGAATTTGGGGAGAGGGGGGGCTACTGCACTGGAGATGGAGGGGCGGAGGGGTTGCTTCGCTGGTGGTCTGGTGCTGGAGGCGGCGGATCTCAACAGGGGAGGGGGTGCGGGTTCGCTGTCGGCGCAGGGAGGACGTGGGCTGGGGGGGTTCATCGATCGAGTGTCGATCTGGGGGGGGGGGGGGCTTGGAGGGTGTCGCGCGGTGGGTCGTGGCGTGGTGGTGGCGCCGTCGAGCGCGGCGCTCAGTCGAGGGGGGGGGCGACGGGAAAGCATTAGGGGTTTTTTTTTTTTCTCTTTTTCTTCTATCTGCCTAAACGAAAGAAGGGGGGGCCTGGTTAAGGTGTTTTTTCTTTTTTTATTTTTTTATTTTTTTATTTTAATATTATTAAAAGTTGACTTTCACATACGATCTCTAAACGAGGTCCACCGCCTGCCGTCCATAGCGTTTCACCCCCATTCCGAACACAATGGGATATGTATCGTAGGTTGATTCGATCATTTGAATCAGTTTCCGTTTAATTTACATTTAAATCACTATATTGAATTTTAAACGCACATTTCAAATTACCGGGGTCACATTCTAACTCTAAAAATTCTCGAAAAATATTTTCTAGCTTCGTATTGACGATACGGTCCTAACAAAACTAGTTTCGTCGAATTCTGAGACCGTTTGAAAAATGGCCAATTTCCAGTCGATTAAAATCAACTGAAATGGTCAAAACGCGTTTTCCTTTGCCACGCTCACATATTGATTCGAAAAATTATGAAATTTGAAACCTAGCAATAACTTAACGTCACGGACCCAACAAAACTGGTTTCGTCGAAATCCGAGGTCGTTTGCAAAATGTCCATTTTTAAGGGCCTGAATTCCATAGCGACTATTCAGAATTTTCAACTGGGCATATCTTTTGATTCCCGCTACGAACTTTTGATTTTTCGGATTCGTTGGAAAGATATTCACTATTAGATTCCATTATTTTTGGTTTCACTAAAATCCGGATTGTTTTGCACCCGGTACATTCAATTGAAGTTTGAAATCGAATTATCGAACTACCGCGCCATTTTCAATTCTATTTATAATTATATATAAATATTTATATTCTAACGACGACGCGTATAATATATACGTTCGAATTATATTCAAAATAAATTTCTCGTCGATATTATTTAAAATAATTCATTTTAAATAATCAAAACTCGCTAAAATTGCCAAAATAAAAATTTTAAACTGGCCCAGATTTTCCGGGTTGTTACAATCTCCCCCACTTAAAACTTTTCGTCCCCGAAAAGGAACAAAGTCGAAAGTGGTTTGATTATTCAGCTCTACGGTCGATCAGGCGTCCATTCTCCAACTCTTTAGTTTCTGAGAATTTTCAAAATTTCAAAAATTTGGCTAACACCCTAAATTTTTGAAAAATTTCGCCATAACCTCCCCTGCACCGGGAGCATCGGGGAATTTCAAATAGCTTCCCCGGTCCTTCAGATCTCAAAAAGAAAAAGAAAAAGCCAAGCGGCTAGCCAATAGGCTCACAAAATCATCATCACCCAAACAAAACAGGAAATTATGTAGTAAACATGTACCTATTTGTCGGGCAAACAAATTTTATTCTCTGGCTCTAGCCTCCTTGCTATGACCTGTTCAAAGATATATATGTATATGCAAGCAGATGCGACCAAATGTGACCAAATTCCAATACAGTTCAATATTCGATCAAATTAGGCATACTAGTTCAAAATTATCAAACCACTAAACAAACAACACAAACATCAATCAATTAGTGGATTAACGTTTCAAATTCATAATTTTGATATATATAAAGAAAATCATGTTTTGATGCCAAATCACAACAATAGGCCCTATCTAATTTTGGTTCTCACACCAGTCAATAGGAAATATATAGAAAGCCCACTTTCGTCACTCGAACATAAATTCTAATGATGGAGCTCCATCATCAAAATCATCTCCGGGCGATTAGAGTGTAATTCTATATCTATCCAGTATATTAAAATTTCGAATACACGCGGATCAGACGTATACGCAAAATCTATATATACTGGATTGTCCACATCAATATAAATAGATAATCAAATACGAATAATTGATTTAAATTTTCTAAACAAAAATTGTTTTCATTTGAAAAATATACTCTTCACACTCGTTCTAGGATACTACTGATCCCATCTCTAACGAGTCATTCCATTGGATATTGCTAATCCAATATCTGATGAATTCTTTCGTATGGTTCTAATGTGTCTTATTCTCTAGCTTTGTAAACCAAAGCTCTGATACCAAATGTGACGGCAAGGAATTTCGCTCGGTCCGAACCAGTCGCTAAACCGATTTAGGCCGTTCGAAACGCCCTATCGTTTGAGAACACGACAAAACAGAACGCATACAGAAGAACATTTCATTGTATATTACAACAATGCATCAGATTACAAGAATATACAGAGTATAAATGAATAAATATTACACAGAAATATCAGAGATTTAAATTACATTTAAATACAACGCAGCGGAAAAATAATACAATACACAACCAGAAGAAGATATACGGATACAAAGCTTTCCGGATATCGTTCCAGCTGTAAACCAGGATCCTGTGAATACAAATCTGCAAAACCAAAACTACTAGCTGCCCGTGTCAAAATAAGGGCACCCAGAGTTTAGGTTAAAACAATAAACTCCAGGTCAGTCATGTGACTGGTGTGAGAACTAAAACAGTTAATCTTTATTTTAAATCATTAGGTAAATCAAGGGACCACGCCGTATAACACGGAACGGGTTTCCTCCCAAGAATACCAGTGCTTAAAACAAACAGCGCAATGCTAAATAAAGAAAGATGAAGCTGTTATAAGACCCAGGTCCCATCACACAATGCAACGCAGTCGAGGATAGGGTTTTCCCTTATAACAGCCAAAGAATGCTTAGTACGTTTAAAACAAATCATTTGATACTACTATAAGTGTATAAAACAACTTCAAATCATAAGTATCAATCATAGGCGGCATGGGTACCATATATCATGTCGCCATATATAGGTTTACAAGTAAAACCGCAAATGTCACGTATTTGGAAATTGGATTTCCGTCTATGAACCGAGGCAAAAGATAGTCCTCAACCGATTCGTGACTCTCTAGCCCGAGCCACAGGCAAGCGCGCAGGCAAGCCTTTAGATCGTCAGGGCCGGTCCACCGATGTGGATTATTATGCCTGAACACTACGTTTCCCCACCCTATGGGGTGTAAGTCTGGTCCGTCAGCCGACCAGAATGCATCGGCCGAAACCGATATAACCGAGGCGCCTCGCAACAGCAACAACCACATAAGTCAAACTCGTCAGGGCGTGTAAAACCACTGACGCCACTTCTAACTAGAAAGAAACGCAAGTCCTCCCTGAGGTCCGTCTCCCGTTTTTGGTTCATACCTGGTGTGAAACACGCGAGGTAAACGTTACACAAAGCTACGCCACAAAGGCCGTGCTTTGATCATCACCACAAGACTTTGCTTTTCAACAGAAGCCTTGATCATTTGCATCTTAGCATGCCACACAGGCAAACCATCCTATGCAACCGATATCAGTCACACAGAATGAAATCCGATGTCAGACACACAGTCCATTTACAAGTCCGTTCTGGGTCTGAACGAAACCGGAGGCACCTAGTACCCCGCATATCCATCGATCTCCAAGTACGTCTGGACGATCACTAACTGTTTCCATCTTCTTGGGTGTACAGCCCAATCAAGATCATCAGTTATCACCCAAACGACGTGAAGACCTCCGGTCTTCGACCATCGTCTTCATCTTCGACTTATCGTCGTATCAGTTATTCAGAATGGGATAAACCCGGTCTTTCCGAATAACTCGCGTATATTTTAAATAAGTGTTACACAAACACAACATACGCCTCATTCCAATTCATTAGTCACTAACCATAAATTAATCAAGAGAATAATTCCCCAAATATTAACCCCGAAGGCCGAAACCAACATCAGATCAATATCCAGAAAACCATTCTGCTTGGCTAACCGACAGTTAGTTCCTAAATTTCACGTTCAAATCTAATTAAAGATTTAACTATCGCCTGGAGCAAAACTGGTGATACTCCATTCTCGATCTTTTCAATCTAATTAAAGATTCATTAAAACTCCACTTAGTTTTAATCATTATCTGGGTTAAAGAATCAGTGTCATTTAAAACACGGTTCACGATAAACCCAAAATCACATTCATTAATTATCGGGTTAAAGAACGAGTGTTATTTAAAACACTGTTCACGATAAACCCAAAAATCAATATCAATTCAATTCCAATTAAATATCATTTAATTGGTACACTTCATTAAATCTAAATAAAAAGATTTAATCTTTTCTCAACTGGGTCCAAGAACAGTGTTAGGTGAAGACACCATTCACGACAAACCCAAATCACATTCATTAATTATCGGGTTAAAGAACAAGTGTTATTTAAAACACTGTTCACGATAAACCCAAAAATCAATATCAATTCAATTCCAATTAAATATTATTTAATTGGTACACTTCATTAAATCTAAATAAAAAGATTTAATCTTTTCTCAACTGGGTTCAAGAACGGTGTTAGTGAAGACACCATTCACGACAAACCCAAATCACATTTGATATTAAATACAAGGCTCTGAATAGAAAATATATCGGCCTATATTCAATATCAAATTCTACGATTAACAAATGTCGTATTGGAAATAACGATATAAAAATATATCTTTCAAATTTCCATAACAACACCTGTAATATCACGAATTCCAACATCGAAATATTCCGAAGACAATTTCGATTCAAATCCACTCCAATGCAATCATTGGAAATTTTGGTTATTTTCAAAACCATTTCAAATTCAATTTATTTATTTAAAAATAAATAGAATTATAATTCTAGTTCAAAACTAGTTCATTTCGATAAAAATCTATTTTTATCTTTTCAAATATGGAGTTTTTCATCCCAAACTTTCACAAATCATTTCTTATGATTTTACACAAATTATTACTATTTTTAATAATTTTATCAAGGCCCGTACAGTCGATTTCCATCAACGGCCATCGAACTGCACTTGCAGCGACCTTTTTCGAATTTGATTTGGACATAATTCCAAATCCAACCGTTAGATTTCAAATTTCTAATATTCGTTAGAAAGCTCTTTTCGATACGAACCCAACGGTTCCGGTTTTAGGAGAATCCGACGGTCGGATCTCCCGTAATGTCCGTTTGAAATAAATGGTCGAAATTCGCGAACTGCCGCGGCGCGGCGCGTTCTATTCAGGCCATTATATTATATATATATATATATATAATATATATTTCGTCGATTTCTATTTAAAACGAATTATATAAATAGTTTTGAATTCGTTTCAAAAACATTTTCAACTTCCATTTCAATTCAAATCAAAATTGAATTCTTCTCTATAAATTCGTTTTAAAATTCATTTCTATTCAATTCAATTTGCTTTCAATTCAATTTGAATTCGTTTTCAATTCATTTCGAAATCGTTTTCAATTCAATTCATTTCGAAATCGTTTTCAATTCAATTCATTTCGAAATCGTTTTCAATTCAATTCATTTCGAAATCGTTTTCAATTCAATTCATTTCGAAATCGTTTTCAATTCAATTCATTTCGAAATCGTTTTCAATTCAATTCATTTCGAAATCGTTTTCAATTCAATTCATTTCGAAATCGTTTTCAATTCAATTCATTTCGAAATCGTTTTCAATTCAATTCATTTCGAAATCGTTTTCAATTCAATTCATTTCGAAATCGTTTTCAATTCAATTCATTTCGAAATCGTTTTCAATTCAATTCATTTCGAAATCGTTTTCAATTCAATTCATTTCGAAATCGTTTTCAATTCAATTCATTTCGAAATCGTTTTCAATTCAATTCATTTCGAAATCGTTTTCAATTCAATTCATTTCGAAATCGTTTTCAATTCAATTCATTTCGAAATCGTTTTCAATTCAATTCATTTCGAAATCGTTTTCAATTCAATTCATTTCGAAATCGTTTTCAAATCGATATAAATATCGTTCACGTCAAAATGGCGTCAATCTAATCAACACGGCTTCATATATTCCTTTATTTTCAAATATTCTATTTCAAATATTTCTTTTTCAAATATTTCTTTTTCAAATACTGGAATGAGGCCCAATCAATTACCATATAATGTTAATTATATGGATTTTCTACAACACATGCATATATCAACAACGATGAATAATCAACCATCATCCAAAGTGCATTCTACACTGTATAAGCATCAAATATAAATATTCAACGCTTATAACAGTCTTACAATCAATCGATCGACACACAACTAAACAATCGGGATTAGTGTACGTCAAATATCATCCCAACACCCGTGTAGGGTTTCAAACAATCAAACACAGATTTTATTTGTGCAGTTGGGCGATGTGTAAAATTTATCGACCCAATCAATGTCCTTCAAATAAGTGTACATAAACAAACCATCTGGTTTGCAAATGAATATTTTATTTATTCACATCCACGTTAAAATTTATATTTTTAACGACAAAACATTTTATTTCAACATATGAATTTCTCTTCAGTTCATTCTTTAAATAAAATGATATTTTTATTTTTCTAACATATTTTAGAAAATTTCGGCGGCATAACGGCACGATACTAGAAACGGGACGAGGCCTAGCCTTATCCCCGGACTAGTGAAGGCCCACGCCATTCACACATCAATCAAATCAATTTCATTATGCAAACCACAAAATTTGGAGTAAGAGTCTAACCTAGCCTTACTCCCTCGCCTTATAACGGCGCACGTCTAATCCTAACCAATTTATCGATTCGATTTTTCACACCACAAACCACATTCAAACCAATAGCGCAATCAATAACCAAACAGCCAAACAAACAAGTCCATGGTCTGTGGACGATTGTGTCGGGTGCTACTAAGCACCGTCTGCATCCTAGTATATATATATAACTAGAAAATAAATTGAAAGGTGAGAAATTCTCACACATAGCTATCCTAGCTCCACGGCACTTCATTTGCAGAAGTCTTCGTCGTTCCCGCCTTCTTGTCACCTTCGTTGCCCGCTTTCACTACATATGTAAAAATCGAATTTTTACTTCGCTATTCAATATATAAAAATCGAATTTTTATTTCGCTATTCAATATATAAAAATCGAATTTTTATTTCGCTATTCAATATATAAAAATCGAATTTTTATTTCAAAGTTCAATATATAAAAATCGAATTTTTATTCGAAGTTCAATATATAAAAATCATATTTTTTTATTCGAAGTTCAATATATAAAAATCATATTTTTTATTCGAAGTTCAATATATAAAAATCGAATTTTTATTTCGCTATTCAATATATAAAAATCGAATTTTTATTTCGCTATTCAATATATAAAAATCGAATTTTTATTTCGCTATTCAATATATAAAAATCGAATTTTTATTTCGCTATTCAATATATAAAAATCGAATTTTTATTTCGCTATTCAATATATAAAAATCGAATTTTTATTTCGCTATTCAATATATAAAAATCGAATTTTTATTTCAAAGTCTATATATTTTCAAAACAACTATATTTGATATTTTTATCATGTAAAATTTATATTTTTAATACTTCTCTACATAACAAAAATCACATTTTTAATTCTTTAAAAATATAAAAATCATATTTTTGCCCCCTACCTATATAAACATCATGTTTTTAACGAAGTAAAAATCCTACTCTTAACTATTTTAAACTAATTATTTAAAATAAATTCAAATAAATACTTACAGTGGGAATTTGGGGAGAGGGGGGGCTACTGCACTGGAGATGGAGGGGCGGAGGGGTTGCTTCGCTGGTGGTCTGGTGCTGGAGGCGGCGGATCTCAACAGGGGAGGGGGTGCGGGTTCGCTGTCGGCGCAGGGAGGACGTGGGCTGGGGGGGTTCATCGATCGAGTGTCGATCTGGGGGGGGGGGGGCTTGGAGGGTGTCGCGCGGTGGGTCGTGGCGTGGTGGTGGCGCCGTCGAGCGCGGCGCTCAGTCGAGGGGGGGGGGCGACGGGAAAGCATTAGGGGTTTTTTTTTTTTCTCTTTTTCTTCTATCTGCCTAAACGAAAGAAGGGGGGGGCCTGGTTAAGGTGTTTTTTCTTTTTTTCTTTTTTTATTTTAATATTATTAAAAGTTGACTTTCACATACGATCTCTAAACGAGGTCCACCGCCTGCCGTCCATAGCGTTTCACCCCCATTCCGAACACAATGGGATATGTATCGTAGGTTGATTCGATCATTTGAATCAGTTTCCGTTTAATTTACATTTAAATCACTATATTGAATTTTAAACGCACATTTCAAATTACCGGGGTCACATTCTAACTCTAAAAATTCTCGAAAAATATTTTCTAGCTTCGTATTGACGATACGGTCCTAACAAAACTAGTTTCGTCGAATTCTGAGACCGTTTGAAAAATGGCCAATTTCCAGTCGATTAAAATCAACTGAAATGGTCAAAACGCGTTTTCCTTTGCCACGCTCACATATTGATTCGAAAAATTATGAAATTTGAAACCTAGCAATAACTTAACGTCACGGACCCAACAAAACTGGTTTCGTCGAAATCCGAGGTCGTTTGCAAAATGTCCATTTTTAAGGGCCTGAATTCCATAGCGACTATTCAGAATTTTCAACTGGGCATATCTTTTGATTCCCGCTACGAACTTTTGATTTTTCGGATTCGTTGGAAAGATATTCACTATTAGATTCCATTATTTTTGGTTTCACTAAAATCCGGATTGTTTTGCACCCGGTACATTCAATTGAAGTTTGAAATCGAATTATCGAACTACCGCGCCATTTTCAATTCTATTTATAATTATATATAAATATTTATATTCTAACGACGACGCGTATAATATATACGTTCGAATTATATTCAAAATAAATTTCTCGTCGATATTATTTAAAATAATTCATTTTAAATAATCAAAACTCGCTAAAATTGCCAAAATAAAAATTTTAAACTGGCCCAGATTTTCCGGGTTGTTACACTTAACGGTTAAATAAACATGCTTGAATCGATGGGAGGGTTAAGTACATCTCGTGTAGGTGGGTAATGTTAGTACATATTGTAACAACCTGAAAATTTGGGCCAGTTTAAAATTTTTATTTTGGCAATTTTAGCGAATTTTTAACATTTAAAATGAATTATTTTAAATAATATCGACGAGAAATTTATTTTGAATAGAAATCGAACGTATATATTATATACGTCGTCGTTAGAATATAATAATTATATATAATTATAAATAGAATTGAAAATGGCGCGGTAGTTCGATAATTCGATTTCAAACTTCAATTGAATGAACCGGGTGCAAAACAAACCGGATTTTAGTGAAACCAAAAATAATAGAATCTAATTGTGAATATCTTTCCAACGAATCCAAAAAATCGAAATTTCATAGCGGGAATCAAAAGATATGTCCAGTTGAAAATTCTGAATAGTCGCTATGGAATTCAGGCCCTTAAAAATGGGAATTTTGCAAACGACCTCGGATTTCGATGAAACCACTTTTGTTGTGTCCGTGATGTGAAGTTATTGCTAGATTCCAAATTTCATAATTTTTCGAATCAATATGTGAGCGTGGCAAAGGAAAACGCGTTTGACCAGTTTTAGTTGATTTTAATCGACTGGAAAATGGCCATTTTTCCAACGGTCTCAGAATTCGACGAAACTAGTTTTGTTAGGACCGTATCGTCAATACGAAGCCAGAAAATACTTTTCGGGAATTTATAGAGTTAGTATGTGGCCCCAGTAAATTGAAATGCACGTTCAAATTCAATATATAGAGTTATATGTTGATTTTAACGGAAATTGGTTGTAACGATCGAATCAGCCTACGATACATATCCCATTGTGTTTGGAATGGGAGTAATTAGCTATAGACGATAGGCGGTGGGCCTCGTTTAGAGGTCTATGAAAAAGTCAACTTTTTGTAAATTAAATAATTAAATAAATTAAACTCTCTCTCTCCCCCTTAAACTCCTCTGCCCCCCCCCCCCCCCCACACTCAAATTAGATTCAGAAGAAAAGAAAAAGAAAAAAACAAAGCGCTCTATCCCATCGCACCCCGTTTGCTGCCACCGCCGCGCCTCCGGAGCACCTCGCCGTCGAGCCGACCACCCAACGCCTCAGCTCCAATGACCTCCTCGTCTTCTTCGACCCCCCCACCCCCAAACGACGCTTAGCCCCTCAAATCCAAACACCCGCAAGCCTTAAATCGAGCCGCCGTGGACCCCTGGCCCCACCGCGGGACGCCAATGACCGACTCCAGCACCCCTCCGACCATCCCACTGTCTGCCGCGCGCCACCCCTTCTAGCCTTTATCGCCAACGACAGTGAACCCCCCTTCCCTCTGATAAAATCTAAGGCAAGTGAGTCTCCTTTTTCTGATTTTGTTTTGTTCCTCCAATAACATAGTTAAATCAATTTTCTTTTATTTATTTAAACAAAGTTTTGATTTTATTTTAGTTAGTTAGTTATTTATTTATATGTAGATTAAATAAAAAGTATAGATTTTTCTAAAATAAAAAGAATAGAGTTTTTATTATGAACATAGCAAGATAAAAACAATTTTTTTTAATATAGGAAAGTTAAAAATATAATTTTTATACTAGTGGCATATTAAAAATATGATCTTTATATGGGTATGATAATAAAGATATGATCTTTATATAATAGAAGATATACAAATACTATTTTTATATAGGTAGTTTATTGAAAATAGGATTTCTATATAATAGAGAATTTAAAAATAATATCTTTATATATGTTGCGAAATAAAAATCTGATTTTTATTATATATATGGTGAGGTAAAAATGTGATTTTTATAGTGATGATATATAAATAAAAATTCAATCTTTATATAAGAAGAAGAAATATAAAAATATAATTTTTATATTGAAATAAGCATTGTAAATATATATGAAGTAGAAATATAAATACGATTTTTATTCAATGAAATGAAGTAATAAAAATATAATTTTTATTTGAATAGCGTGAAAAGAACTGCATTGGGAGTTCAAAACCAATCCAGACGATTTAGCAGTTCAAAAGCAAAGCACGGCGGAGTGGAACCCTCTGTGAGAATTTCTCACTTTTTAATTTTATTTCTAGTTGAAATATATACTAGGATGCAGACGCTGTTTAGTAGCACCCGACACCCGTCGTCCACAGACCATGGACGGCTTGTATGCTTATTTGTTTGATTTTGATGTGTAGTTGATTGTGTGATGTGATGTGAAATGAAATAAAACATTTATATAGTTGAAATAAAATATTTTATAGCGGAAAATATTTTATAGTTAAAAATAGAATTTTTAACGTGTATATGAAATGAAATGAAAATAAACAAATCGGACGATTTGTTTATATACACACATTTGACTGATATTGATTGGGACAATAAATTTTACACATCGCCCAACTGCACAAATAAAATCTGTGTTTGATTGTTTGAAACCCCACACGGGTATTGGGATGATATTTGACGTACACTAATCTCGATTGTTTAGTTGTATGTCGATCGATTGATTGACAGATTGTTATAAGTGTTAAATATTTATATTCGATGCTTATACAGTGTAGAGTGCACTTTGGATGATGGTTGATTATTCATCGTTGTTATTGTATACATGTGTTGTAGAAAATCCATATAATTAACAATATATGGTAATTGATTGGGCTTCATTCAATATTTGAAAAAGAAATATTTGAAATAGAATATTTGAAATAGAAATATTGGAAATAGAAATATTTGAATAGAAATATTTGAAAAAGAAATATTTGAAATAGAAGCTTTGAAATAGAAATATTTGAAATAGAAATATTTGAATAGAAATATTTGAAAAAGAAATATTTGAAATAGAACACTTGAAATAGAAATATTTGAAATAGAAATATTTGAATAGAAATATTTGAATAGAAATATTTGAAAAAGAAATATTTGAAATAGAATATTTGAAAATAGAAATATATGAAGCCGTGTTGATTAGATTGACGCCATTTTGACGTGAACAAAATTTATATCAATTTTATTCATTTTATAATGAATATTGATTTTATTCATTTTATAATGAATATCGAAAGTGATTTCAAAATCTGATATTTTGAAAAGAATTGAAATTCAAACCGAATTCGAATGGAATTGAATAGAAAACGAATTTGAATTGAATTTAATAGAAAACGAATTTGAATTGAATCGAATAGAAAACAAATCTGAATTGAATTGAATTCAATTGAAAACGAATTGAAATAGAATTGAAATCAAATAGAAGTGAATGTAGAAAGAATTTATAAGGGAAAATTCAATTTTGATTTGAATTTGAAATAAAGGTTGAAATTGTTTTTGAAACAAATTTGAAATGATTTATAAAATTCGTTTTAAAACGGAAATCGACGAAATATATAATATATAATATATATATATATATTATATATATAATGGCCTGAATAGAACGCGCCGCGCCGCGGCAGTTCGTGAATTTCGACCATTGACTGCAAATCGACGTTACGGGAGATCCGACCGTCGGATTCTCCTGAAACCGGAACCATTGGGTTCGTATCGAAAAGAGATTTCCAATGAATATTAAAAATTTGAAATCTAACGGTTGGATTTGGAATTATGTCCAAATCAAATTTGAAAAAGGTCGCTGTAAGTGCAGTTCGATGGCCGTTGATGGAAATCGACTGTACGGGCCTTGATAAAATTATTAAAAATATCTATAATTTGTGTCAAATCATAAGAAATGATTTGGGAAAAATTGGGCTGAAAAATTCCATATTTGAAATGATAAAAATAGATTTTTATCGAAATGAACTAGTTTTGAACTTGAATTAAAATCAATTTATTTTTGAAATAAATAAATTGAATTTGAAAGTGATTTTAAAAATAATCAATATTCCCAATACGTGGATTGGACTGGAGTTGAATCGAAATTATCTTCGGAATATTTCGATGTTGGATTTCGTGACTATACAGATATTGTTATGGGAATTTGAAAGATATATTTTATATCGTTATTTCCAATACGATATTTGTTGGTTTCAGAATTTGATATTGAATATAAGCCGGTATATTTTCTATTCAGAGCCTTGTATTTAATATCAAATGTGATTTGGGTTTATCGTGAATCATGTTTGAGATGACATTGGTTCTTTAACCCAGTTATAGGCAAGATGTTGATTTTTGAAAGGATTAAAACTAAGTGGAGTTTTAATGAATCTTTAATTAGATTAAAATATGAATTGATAATTTAAATTATCAAATCTGAAGAGTGATCGAGAGTGGAGTATCACCAGTTTTGCTCCAAAGCGATAGTTAAATCTTTAATTAGATTTGAACGTGAAATGGTAATTAATTTTACCGATAACATCGTGGTGTTAGGTATGGAGTATTACCAGTTTTGCTCCAGGGGATGAATAGATTGGGATTGGGAAATAAAATAAATAATTACTTCGGTGTGGTTCGCTATTCCCGACTAGTTAGAAACGATATCCAAAGGAAGATTAAAGAATGAATTTACAAGAATTTGTCTTGGATAAAATTAATGGGAACCTCTCCCTAAGAATGTGATTTTTTGAATAAAAGAATATTCTGAATTGGAATGAGGCGTTTGTTATGTTTTTGTAACATTTGTTTATCATATACGTGGGTTGTTCAGAAAGGCCGGGTTTATACCCATTCTGAACAACCGATTCGACGAGATGTCGAAGTTGAAGACAGAGGTTGAAGATCGGAAGTCTTCACATCGTTTGGGTGATTACTGATGATCTTGATTGTGCTGTACACCCTAGATGAGGGAATCAGTTAGTGATCGTCCAGACGTATTTGGAGATGGATGGATATGCGAGGAAAGTGCCTCCGGTTTCGTTCAGACCCAGAACGAACTTGTAAATGGATTGTGTGTCTGACATTGGATTTTATTCTGTGTTGATTGATCTCTATTAAATATACATCTGTTTGGCGGCGGAGAATTTATTCTCCTGCTTAACGCCCTTCTCTGAGACGTACGAGCTCAGAGGTTGTATATCGATGGACATCAGTCGCATGGAGTGAATTGCCAGTGTGGCACGCGTAAGTGGCAATTGATCAGGGCTTCAGTTGAAAAGCAAAGTCTTGTGGTTGATGATCAAAGCATGGTCTGTGTGGCATAGCTTTGTGTATAACATGAATTCGCGAGCCTCACACCTCGGTATGAGTCAAAAACGGGAGACGGACCGCTGGGAGAGCACGACGTTTCTTTCTAGCTAGGGTGGTGTCAGTGACCTACCAGCCCTGACATTTATATACTTTTCACCTGTGTGGTTGTTGGAATGCGAGGCGCCTCGGATATAGGTCTGTAAGGACCGGGAAACGTGTGTTCAGGAATAACTAATCCTCAAAAGTAAGAGAGGACCGGCCCAGCCGATTCCAAGGATCAAAGTGGAGTCCTGGGACATTTGCTTGAGTGTCTCGAACGCGGAGAGGAGCTTGCCATTTGCCTCGACTCATGATGGAATCCAATTTCCAATACGTGTGTTTCGGTTTTATTTGTAGAACCTAGTATGGCGACATAGTGGTATGGGTCATTAATGCCGCCTATGATTGATATTTATGATGTGAAATTGTTTTGACACTATACACTTATAGTAATATCAAAATAATGTGTTTTAAACGTATCAAGCATGCTTTGGCTATTATAAGGTTAAAACCCTATCCTCCGGCTTGCGTTGCATTGTGTGATGGGACCTGGGTCTTATAACAGCTTCATTTTTCTTTATTTAGCATTGCGCTGTTTGTTTTATGCACTGGTATTCTTGGGAGAAAACCCGTTCCGTGTCATACGACGTGGTCCCTTGATTTACCTTACTTTAAAAATAAAGATTAATAACTGTTTTACTTCTCACACCAGTCCCATGACTGACCTGGAGTTTATTGTTTTAACCTAAACTCTGGGTGCCCCTATTTTCTACACGGGCAGCTAGTAGTTTTGGTTTTGCAGATTTATATCCACAGGTTCCTGATTTACAGCTGGAACGATGCTCGGAAAGCTCTGTATCCGTGTATCACTTTCAGTTGTGTTTTTGTATTATTTTCCGCTGCGATGTATTTAAATGTAATTTAAATCTCTGATATTTGTTGAATGTAATTTATTCAGTTATACTCTGTATATTCTTGTATCTGATGGAGTTGTTGTAATAACAATGAAATGTTCTTTTGTTTGCGTTCTATTTTGTCTTGTCCTCAAAAGTATCCGCGCTTTCTTTACCGGGGAAGTTACGGGTTCTTACAGTGGTATCAGAGCTTTGGTTTACAGAGCTCGAGAACAAGACACAATAGAACCATACGAAAGAATTCATCAGATATTGGATTAGTAATATCCAATTAGAATGACTCGTTAGAGATAGGATCAGTAGTATCCTAGAACGAGTGTGAAGAGTATATTTTTCAAATGAAAACAATTTTGTTTTGAAATTTAAATCGTTTTAAACGTATTTGAATATTTATTTATATTGAATTTGGACAATCGAGTATATAAAGGTTTTGCATATACACGTCATGAACATATATTCGAAGTTTTAATATACTGGATAGATATAGAATCACGCTCTAGTCGCCTGGAGATGATGTTGATAATGACCATGGCATCATCAATATTTATGTTCGTGTTTCGAAGGTGTGATTTCTATATATTTCCATTAGACTGGTGTGAGAACCAAAATATAGATAGATTTATTTGTTGTGAATTGGCATCAAAAACATGATTTCTGTATATGTATCAAAATTATGAATTTGAAACTCTAATTCACTAATTGATTGATGTTTGTGTTGTTTGCCTATTTGTTTGATAATTTTGAACCATTTAGCCTAATTGTATCAAATATTGAATTGTATTGAAAATTGGTCGCATTTGCTTGCATATACATGTGCTTACATTGAACAGGTCATAGCAAGGAGGCTAGAGCAGAGAATAAAATTTGTTTGCCCGACAAATAGGTACATGTTTACTATAATTTACTGTTTTGTTTGGGTGATGATGATTTTATGAGCCGATTGGCTAGCCACTTGGCTTTTTCTTTTTCTTTTTGAGATCAGAAGGCCTGTATGGAAATTTCGGGATTTTCCCGTGGCTCCCGGTGCAGGGGAGGTTATGGCGAAATTTTTCGAAAATTTAGGGTGTTAGCCAAATTTTTGAAGAATTTGAAAATTCTAGTAAACCGAAAAGTTGGAGAATGGAAGCCAGATCAAACGTAGAGTTAACTAATCAAACCACTTTCGACTTTGTTCCTTTTCGGGGATGAAAAGTTTTAAGTGGGGGAGATTGTAACAACCCGAAAATTTGGGCCAGTTTAAAATTTTTATTTTGGCAATTTTAGCGAATTTTGAACATTTAAAATGAATTATTTTAAATAATATAGACGAGAAATTTATTTTGAATAGAAATCGAACGTATATATTATATACGTCGTCGTTAGAATATAATAATTATATATAAATATAAATATAAATAGAATTGAAAATGGCGCGGTAGTTCGATAATTCGATTTCAAACTTCAATTGAATGTACCGGGTGCAAAACAAATCGGATCTTAGTGACACCAAAAATAATAGAATCTAATTGTGAATATCTTTCCAACGAATCCGAAAAATCGAAATTTCATAGCGGGAATCAAAAGATATGTCCAGTTGAAAATTCTGAATAGTCGCTATGGAATTCAGGCCCTTAAAAATGGGAATTTTGCAAACGACCTCGGATTTCGACGAAACCACTTTTGTTGGGTCCGTGATGTGAAGTTATTGCTAGATTCCAAATTTCATAATTTTTCGAATCAATATGTGAGCGTGGCAAAGGAAAACGCGTTTGACCAGTTTCAGTTGATTTTAATCGACTGGAAAATGGCCATTTTTCCAACGGTCTCAGAATTCGACGAAACTAGTTTTGTTAGGACCGTATCGTCAATACGAAGCCAAAAAATATTTTTCGGGAATTTATAGAGTTAGTATGTGGCCCCAGTAAATTGAAATGCACGTTCAAATTCAATATATAGAGTTATATGTTGATTTTAACGGAAACTGATCGTAACGATCGAATCAGCCTACGATACAAATCCCATTGTGTTCGGAATGGGGGTAATTAGCTGTGGACGACAGGCGGTGGGCCTCGTTTAGAGGTCGTATGAAAAAGTCAACTTTTTGTAAATTAAATAATTAAATAAATTAAACTCCCTCTCTCTCCCCCTTAAACTCCTCTGCCCCCCCCCCCCCCCACGCTCAAATTAGATTCAAAAGAAATGAAAAAAAAAACAAAGCGCTCTATCCCGTCACACCCCGTTTGCTGCCACCGCCGTGCCTCCGGAGCACCTCGCCGTCGAGCCGACCACCCAACGCCTCAGCTCCAATGACCCCCTCTCCTTCTTCGACCCCCCCAAACGATGCTTAGCCCCTCAAATCCAAACACCCGCAAGCCTTAAATCGAGCCGCCGTGGACCCCTGGCCCCACCGCCCGACGCCAATGACCGACTCCAGCACCCCTCCGACCATCCCACTATCTGCCGCACGCCACCCCCTCTAGCCTCTATCGCCAACGACAGTGAACCCCCCTTTCCCTCTGATAAAATCAAAGGCAAGTGAGTCTCCTTTTTCTGATTTTGTTTTGTTCCTCCAATAACATAGTTAAATCAGTTTTCTTTTATTTATTTAAACAAAGTTTTGATTTTATTTTAGTTAGTTAGTTATTTATATGTAGATTAAATAAAAATATAGATTTTTCTAAAATAAAAAGAATAGAGTTTTTATTATGAACATAGCAAGATAAAAATATATTTTTTATAATATAGGAAAGTTAAAAATATAATTTTTATACTAGTGGCATATTAAAAATATGATCTTTATATGGGTATTATAATAAAGATATGATCTTTATATAATAGAAGATATAAAAATACTATTTTTATATAGGTAGTGTATTGAAAATAGGATTTCTATATAATAGAGAATATAAAAATATTATCTTTATATATGTTGCGAAATAAAAATCTGATTTTTATTATATATATGGTGAGGTAAAAATGTGATTTTTACAGTGATGATATATAAATAAAAATTCAATCTTTATATAAGAAGTAGAAATATAAAAATATAATTTTTATATTGAAATAAGCATTGTAAATATATATGAAGTTGAAATAAAAATACGATTTTTATTCATTGAAATGAAGTAATAAAAAAATAATTTTTATTTGAATAGCGTGAAAAGAACTGCATTGGGAGTTCAAAACCAATCCAGATGATTTAGCAGTTCAAAAGCAAAGCACGGTGGAGTGGAACTCTCTATGAGAATTTCTCACTTTTTAATTTTATTTCTAGTTGAAATATATACTAGGATGCAGACGGTGTTTAGTAGCACCCGACACCCGTCGTCCACAGACCATGGACGGCTTGTATGCTTGTTTGTTTGATTTTGATGTGTAGTTGATTGTGTAATGTGATGTGAAACGAAATAAAACATTTATATAGTTGAAATAAAATATTTTATAGTGGAAAATATTTTATAGTTAAAAATAGAATTTTTAACGTGTATATGAAATGAAATGAAAATAAACAAATCGGACGATTTGTTTATATACACACATTTGACTGATATTGATTGGGACGATAAATTTTACACGCCCAACTGCACAAATAATATCTGTGTTTGATTGTTTGAAACCCCACACGGGTATTGGGATGATATTTGACGTACACTAATCCCGATTGTTTAGTTGTATGTCGATCGATTGATTGACAGACTGTTATAAGCGTTAAATATTTATATTCGATGCTTATACAGTGTAGAGTGCACTTTGGATGATGGTTGATTATTCATCGTTGTTATTGTATACATGTGTTGTAGAAAATCCATATAATTAACATTATATGGTAATTGATTGGGCGTCATTCAATATTTGAAAAAGAAATATTTCAAATAGAATATTTGAAATAGAAATATTTGAAATAGAAATATTTGAATAGAAATATTTGAAAAAGAAATATTTGAAATAGAATATTTGAAATAGAAATATTTGAAATAGAAACATTTGAATAGAAATATTTGAAAAAGAAATATTTGAAATAGAACATTTGAAATAGAAATATTTGAAATAGAAATATTTGAATAGAAATATTTGAATAGAAATATTTGAAAAAGAAATATTTGAAATAGAATATTTGAAAATAGAAATATATGAAGCCATGTTGATTAGATTGACGCCATTTTGACGTGAACGATATTTATATCGATTTTATTCATTTTATAATGAATATCGATTTTATTCATTTTATAATGAATATCGAAAGTGATTTCAAAATCTGATATTTTGAAAAGAATTGAAATTCAAACCGAATTCGAATTGAATTGAATAGAAAACGAATTTGAATTGAATTTAATAGAAAACGAATTTGAATTGAATCGAATAGAAAACAAATCTGAATTCAATTGAAAACGAATTGAAATCGATTTGAATTGAAATCAAATAGAAGTGAATGTAGAAAGAATTTATAAGGGAAAATTCAATTTTGATTTGAATTTCAAATAAAGGTTGAAATTGTTTTTGAAAGAAATTTGAAATGATTTATAAAATTCGTTTTAAAAAGGAAATCGACGAAATATATAATATATATATATATAATGGCCTGAATAGAACGTGCCGCGCCACGGCAGTTCGTGAATTTCGACCATTGACTTCAAATCGACGTTACAGGAGATCCGACCGTCGGATTCTCCTGAAACCAGAACTGTTGGGTTCGTATCGAAAAGATCTTTCCAATGAATATTAGAAATATGAAATCTAACGGTTGGATTTGGAATTATGTCCAAATCAAATTTGAAAAAGGTCGGTGTACGTGCAGTTCGATGGCCGTTAATGGAAATCGACTGTACAGGCCTTGATAAAATTATTAAAAATATCTATAATTTGTCTAAAATCATAAGAAATGATTTGGGAAAAATTGGGCTGAACAATTCCATATTTGAAATGATAGAAATAGATTTTTATCGAAATGAACTAGTTTTGAACTAGAATTAAAATCAATTTATTTTTGAAATAAATAAATTGAATTTGAAGTGATTTTAAAAATAATCAATGTTCCCAATACGTGGATTGGACTGGAGTTGAATCGAAATTATCTTCGGAATATTTCGATGTTGGATTTCGTGACTATACAGATATTGTTATGGGAATTTGAAAGATATATTTTATATCGTTATTTCCAATACGATATTTGTTAGTTTCAGAAATTGATATTGAATATAAGCCGGTATATTTTCTATTCAGAGCCTTGTATTTAATATCAAATGTGATTTGGGTTTATCGTGAATCATGTTTGAGATGACATTAGTTCTTTAACCCAGTTATAGGCAAGATGTTGATTTTTGAAAGGATTAAAACTAAGTGGAGTTTTAATGAATCTTTAATTAGATTAAAATATGAATTGATAATTTAAATTATCAAATCTGAAAAGTGATCGAGAGTGGAGTATCACCAGTTTTGCTCCAAAGCGATAGTTAAATCTTTAATTAGATTTGAACGTGAAATGGTAATTAATTTTACCGATAACACCGTAGTGTTAGGTATGGAGTATTTCCAGTTTTTCTCCAGGGGATGAATAGATTGGGATTGGGAAATAAAATAAATAATTAATTCGGTGTGGTTCGCTAATCCCGACTAGTTAGAAACGATATCCAAAGGAAGATTAAAGAATAAATTTACAAGAATTTATCTTGGATAAAATTAATGGGAACCTCTCCCTAAGAATGTGATTTTGTGAATAAAAGAATATTCTGAATTGGAATGAGGCGTTTGTTATGTTTTTGTAACATTTGTTTATCATATATGTGGGTTGTTCAGAAAGGCCGGGTTTATACCCATTCTGAACAACCGATTCAACGAGATGTCGAAGTTGAAGACAGAGGTTGAAGACCGGAACTCTTCACATCGTTTGGGTGATTACTGATGATCTTGATTGGGCTGTACACCCTAGATGAGGGAATCAGTTGGTGATCGTCCAGACGTACTTGGAGATGGATGGATATGCGAGGAAAGTGCCTCCGGTTTCGTTCAGACCCAGAACGAACTTGTAAATGGATTGTGTGTCTGACATTGGATTTTATTCTGTGTTGATTGATCTCTATTAAATATACATCTGTTTGGCGGCGGAGAATTTATTCTCCTGCTTAACGCCCTTCTCTGAGACGTACGAGCTCAGAGGTTGCATATCGATGGACATCAGTCGCATGGAGTGAATTGCCAGTGTGGCACGCGTAAGTGGCAATTGATCAGGGCTTCTGTTGAAAAGCAAAGTCTTGTGGTTGATGATCAAAGCACGGCCTGTGTGGCATAGCTTTGTGTATAACGTGAATTCGCGAGCCTCACACCTCGGTATGAGTCAAAAACGGTAGACGGACCGCTGGGAGAGCACGACGTTTCTTTCTAGCTAGGGTGGTGTCAGTGACCTACCAGCCCTGACATTTATATACTTTTCACCTGTGTGGTTGTTGGAATGCGAGGCGCCTCGGATATAGGTCTGTAAGGACCGGGAAACGTGTGTTCAGGAATAACTAATCCTCAAAAGTAAGAGAGGACCGGCCCAGCCGATTCCAAGGATCAAAGTGGGGTCCTGGGACATTTGCTAGAGTGTCTCGAACGCGGAGAGGAGCTTGCCCCTTGCCTCGACTCATGATGGAATCCAATTTCCAATACGTGTGTTTCGGTTTTATTTGTAGAACCTAGTATGGCGACATAGTGGTATGGGTCATTAATGCCGCCTATGATTGATATTTATGATGTGAAATTGTTTTGACACTATACACTTATAGTAATATCAAAATAATGTGTTTTAAACGTATCAAGCATGCTTTGGCTGTTATAAGGTAAAAACCCTATCCTCCAGCTTGCGTTGCATTGTGTGATGGGACCTGGGTCTTATAACAGCTTCATTTTTCTTTATTTAGCATTGCGCTGTTTGTTTTATGCACTGGTATTCTTGGGAGGAAACCCGTTCCGTGTCATACGGCGTGGTCCCTTGATTTACCTTACTTTAAAAATAAAGATTAATAACTGTTTTAGTTCTCACACTAGTCCCATGACTGACCTGGAGTTTATTGTTTTAACCTAAACTCTGGGTGCCCCTATTTTCTACACGGGCAACTAGTAGTTTTGGTTTTGCAGATTTATATCCACAGGTTCCTGATTTACAGCTGGAACGATGCTCGGAAAGCTCTGTATCCGTGTATCACTTTCAGTTGTGCTTTTGTATTATTTTCCACTGCGATGTATTTAAATGTAATTTAAATCTCTGATATTTGTTGAATGTAATTTATTCAGTTATACTCTGTATACTCTTGTATCTGATGGAATTGTTGTAATAACAATGAAATGTTCTTCTGTTTGCGTTCTATTTTGTCTTGTCCTCAAAAGTATCCGCGCTTTCCTTACCGGGGAAGTTACGGGTTCTTACACATATAGACCCACAAACTTAACCAATAAATAAACATGCTTGAATCGATGAGAGGGTTAAGTACATCTCGTGTAGGTGGGTAATATTAGTATATATAGGCCCACAAACTTAACCGTTAAATAAACATGCCTGAATCGATGGGAGGGTTAAGTACATCTCGTGTAGGTGGGTAATATTAGTACATATAGGCCCACAAACTTAACCATTAAATAAACATGCTTGAATCGATGGGAGGGTTAAGTACATCTCGTGTAGGTGGGTAATATTAGTACATATAGGCCCACAAACTTAACCGTTAAATAAACATGCTTGAATCAATGGGAGGGTTAAGTACATCTCGTGTACGTGGGGAATATTAGTACATTTAGGCCTACAAATTTAACCGTTAAGTAAAACATGCTAGAATCATTGGGAGGGTTAAGTACATCTCATGTAGGTGGGTAATATTTGTATATATAAACCCACAAACTTAACCAATAAGAAACCCTAGTAACGGGGGCCCATTTCAGTAGTAACCCACATAGATGTATCATAGAACCCTAAAAATAGGCAGAGTGGGGCACGATTACTGGGCTGATTATAAGCGGTCAAAACAGCGGTAGGGGGTACGTCAGTGTAGGTTCCGACGGTTTACGGGCGTGCACGTACTTTGGAGTGGGAAAAAGCAGGCAGTGGGTACTAGTAGTTATACATTGTGCATCTTAAATCGTGTCGGGTCACTATCATAAGGATTGATACACCTTGTGGTGGGACTAGCACAGGGTATCTACATGCAAGAGAGGGCCGATTGACACAGACACAAGGAAAAATTAATACGAGTAAGGAGCCGATCGATAGGGTAGTAAGGGTATATCTAACATGTTCATGGCAATTAGGCAGTTTGAGGTGGAATCCTCACGATAGATGTACACCTGAAGGCTACCATAATTGCAGGGATTGGGATCAATTACAATATGATCATTTTATGTAGATTACTAGTTGGGACACTAGTTAGGTGGTGCAAAGAAGTTGAAATGAGTACGATAGCATATTCAATCTTATTATCTTATTTCTAGGATGTTGTCCTAGATTCAGTTTATTTATATCATAATCCTTTTCTTGTTTACATGTTAAATAATCACTGGACTTACCAGACTCATGTATGACCCATTTTCCTTTCGTCTTCTTTTCTTCCGTTTCTCCCCCCAGGTCCGCAGGGAGGGAACATCTCAACTTAGTTCAGACCTTTTGCATGCTTGAAGAGAATAGATGTATTGCTTGGACTTTCCTTTCTTGGGCTATGGCTTTGGATGCACTCTTAATGGGAATTATGCTACTTTATTATCGTTTTATTCTTCTTTATGTTTTAATCAAGACAGAATTTCTATGTATTACTTTTAAGTTTGATTGAGACAACTGTTGTAAAATCTTGACTGAACCACATCATTAATAAAATGACTTTATTTTTCGCTGCTTTATTTGTCTGTCTTGTAATTTATCTGCATCTTTTACCTATAATGCTCCACCGAAGTTAAGTCATTCCCTTTGTGAGTAACCTTAACGGAGGTGGGGCATTTCACTTGGTATCAGAGCAAAGGTTTACCAGATCAGATAAAAGTTTTTGAAAACTAATTTTCAAAAAGGAAGTTTAAAGAAGCAATTTTCAAGAAAAAGTTTTGTTTTAAAGGCATATTCCCCAAAGCCATAAGCATTATCTTTAGATCCTCTGTTTGAATCCTTGTTTCCTTCTTTCCTGAGTCTTTGGGGCTCCTGGCTTTCTGGGAGGTAACCTCATCGCGGCATGGTTCCGTAGGCACGATGAGACTACGATACCTGTCAAAGGGCGAAGAAGTGCCCAACTTCCATCTATAGCCATAGTAGTTTCACCTGCGGCTAATTTTCTTTCAAGCTTTGTAGGATTTTCCGTGCGATGGAGGCAGCTTTCAAGAGACCCGTCAACAAGTTACACAAGGATGGCAAAGATGAGAATGAGGGAGTTTGGCTAAGGAGCACAACCCAAGGATGAAGAACTCAGGGATATAGACTTTCTTCACAAAGGAGTGGAGGAAAGAATAGTAAAACCTAAGACATGAGGAAGTATCTTTATTATGGTATAACGGGTCGTACAATTAAGGGCAAGGGCAAGAACAAAT
This sequence comes from Allium sativum, assembly GCA_030737875.1. NCBI lineage: Eukaryota > Viridiplantae > Streptophyta > Magnoliopsida > Asparagales > Amaryllidaceae > Allium > Allium sativum. The sequence goes on from CM060910.1 coordinate 339,011,831, forward strand.
GACAGGATTTTCAGGATGGCAAATGCATGCTCTCACCGCCAGCGTACCTGAGAGAGAGGTAGTAAGGTTTCTATTGAAAAAAATAGTTTTTCTTCTTGATCATCCTGTTAGTACTCTTTTTTATTTTAGCGCTTCACATTCGTTTATATCTGCTTCCATAGTTGAGTCTCTGCACCTTAGTACTTTTATAGTAGAAGGTCCCATTATTGTCTCAAATCCAATTTGTGGTTCGGCTCATTTACCTTTGGTTTGTAAGGATTTGAGATGCTTATGTTTTCGGGTTTCATGGGCCATGGGTTGATTCTAGGCATGAATTGGTTAGCTAGTAATTGTGAAAGGAGGGTTGTTAGACTTTTTTACTTGCCTCGGGAATACCCTCGAGATTTCATGCAATCCTAAGGATCAGTTTGTCTTAGCTACCTAGAATCACTTTATGTATTTATCGACGACCTTCGCTCCGTTGAAGTAGTCCATGAGTATGCAAATGTTTTGATTAGGTTAGGGGTTTTTCCCCTAACACTCGAGACATACTTCCGCATATATCTAGTTGACAAAGCAAAGCCAGTTATGCGATCAACGATAGTTTTGGGGCAAGATTGGCAAGGATAGCCAGAGTCGGTTAAGTGCTCAATTGTTTGGTTGTTTTGCTAGTATCATCTCAGGTAAATCATCCAAATTCGAAGGAGGTATTCCTTGTGTGCTTGTCTGATATTGGTTTAGGCCTTTGGGGCTTGTACGTAAGGGATGTCGAGTTCGACTAGGATGGTTTGCATGAGAAATAAATGGTTGTTGCAAGCGCCCTAAAGTAAGACTGACCTTAAGAGAGGTAAAAAGTACATAGAAACCTTTAGCTTTGGACCCTCAGATTTGTGACATGATGGATAAGCTAAGTAGAGGAGAGACCTCTAAACATCTTAGTATATACACTTGGTATCATGGCTCACAACTTTTTATCTTGGAAAGATAGTTCGACTACATTGGATACACTCTAGCATAGTAAGCGATCGAGGTCCTATCTTTACTAGTGAGTTTTGGAAATGGAGGTCAAGAAGCTTCACAACTGTGAAGTTAAATTAGTTAAGGTACAGTGGAGTGAAGCTCAAGAAGACGCGACGTGGGAGGCTAAAGATAAGACATGCGCATCATATCATTTTTCTTGAGGGTATATCCTTGATCTCTTTTTCTACGAATTCTATGCATGTCTGTTTCTATCTTTTTTAGGTATATCCTCTAGGTCATATCTTCAATCCTTAGGTAGAAGCCAGTGGATGTAAACATGCGTTTGAAACATGTTATGATTGGTGGTTGCAAGTGGTTGTTGGTGGATGCATATACAAACATTAGGCACTAGATCGGCTCAGTCACTTTTATAAAGCATATGCATGAGTGAATTTTTATCCATATGAACTGAAACTTGATGTTCTATCATATGGATATTGCATTTGTACAAATGATTGTTCACTCATGTAGAAGTTATAAAGTACAATTAGGAATAAGTGCATACATGATGGACTCATGGCACTGACATAATTTGCATTGAGGAGGTCAACTGAATCAGTAGACCGCCTGATTTTGCATTAAATAAGGACATGTACACACACTATGCATATGATCATGAAGGCATTAGAAATCTTTTTGAGTACAATGGATGCCTGTGTTTGATGGTTGAGTAGATGGATGATTGGATGGTAGAATATACATTCTTCTTAATTTGAAGATTTCGGGGACGAAATCCTTTGAGGGGAGAATGTAACACCCCGTATTTTCTGAGAATATTAAAATAAAAAATTAAAGAATAATTATTTTGAAAAAGAAGAAATAGGTGAAACGGGTTGCGACATTGCGTTCATCTCGGAATTCTTCTTGAGATAGAGTCCGAGTTTGCGTAAATCAGACTCCGAATAAAGAAGATATCTTTAAATTAAATATTGCAGCAAAACATGAAAAAGAAGAATGAGAAAATAATAATGTTTAGCATTGTTCTAAGGTTTGTAAGCAAAAGACTTAGTGGCTCGTTTTGTTAGAACATGTGACTTTCATACAAGAGGTACAGAGTTCGATCCACGCCAGCGCAATATTTTTGTTTTAGGGAAATGGCTAAAAAGTGGCTTAGTGTAAATGCAGTTCAAAAGGTGGTTTAGTGTGTAAATGGTTAGTTGGGAAGATAGATAAAAAGAAAAAAAAATATAGAATATATATATATACACATATACATATATATATACATATATGACGTGTACGCATCATGTGGCGCACGTGGCGCATTTTTTTGGGTCAAGGATTGTCTTTTTTACATGGACTTCTCTGAATGGCTTTGTGACAAATTCTGAGGTGTTAGGGATTATGTGTCATGCTATGATTGGCTGAGTGACACATTGCTTTAGTTGGATGGCTCTAATTGCTCCTAAAACGATCTAACGGCTCACATAAGATTTAACTTCTATAAAAGCAACCATAATCCTCAAACCCTAAATCACACAAATTCATTCCAAGGATCCACCACGCCATCCATGATCGTTCTAGTTTAGCCACCATTCCTTCTTCAACTTGAAAGCAAGATTAAAGCTACGAATCAAAACTAACTTAGAGAATTGATAGTCTTCTTTAAGGGATTGCTTTCCAATTTCAGAAAACAGATCCCAGAAAACAAGACTTTCTTTTCTTTGTAAGTCCTATTATTATTTAGATGTGAATGATTAAAAGTAGTGTTTTGTAATAAAATGTAAACTAGAATAGTTCCTAGTTATAAGATAATGACGATGCTGATTTATTCCTATCTTGTAACGATTCTATCGTATATGCTTGTGAGATATTTTGTGGTTATATGTTGATGTTAAACCAATCGTATATTATGTAAATTTAGTGACTTTTTCATGTTATGTAATGTAACACCCCGTATTTTCTGAGAATATAAAAAAAAATGGTTAATTATGAAGAAGTTATTAAGCCTTGAAGTTTATATGCATACGAGAGAAATATATATAGATATATATAAAAATTAAAAAAATAAACATGCAAAAAAGGTTCAAAACAGCAAATTGGGAGGGGGAATAACCGAACCGACCCATTTTTGAGGTCGACCCGAGCTCCGCTGGGTCGACTAGGGGTTAATCCAGGGTGTTTGGCTGTCATCCCGTGGGCCAATTCGCTCAAATGCAGATTTTGCATTTGAATGGTTCTCATGATTCAGGGTTAATCTAATGGTCCTAAATAACTTGCTACACCTATATATACATCCCTAACCTAAACCTAAATCTCATATACAATTCTCTAGCCTCCATTGCTCTCTTTCTCTCTAAAAAAATAAATAAATCAATGGCGTCTTTACTCTGCTGAAACCTAAGCTAGGACTTGTGCTTCTTCTTCCTCCAATTCTGATTAGGACTAAAAGAGAACAACTACAACACCTTTTTCTTTTAGAATCCAACCAAGGCAATACAGTTATTCTCCGCTATAAACGTTAATTATAATTTTGATATGCTTTTAAATCTGAGTTTGAGGTTGTATATATATTCTCTTCTGTTAGATCTGTTTTCTGTGACTGTTCTGTATTCCTTTCTTCTTTTCTGTTTCTATAGCCAGGCTACCACGAGCCTGTGCCCAATCTCATAAAGAGATTAACGTATGAACGCAAAATTTGGGACAATTAATGAATGATGCGAAATTTGACAAGACTGAATTGAACGTATGACTTTAGATCTGAAGCATAAAATATATTGGACATGTGACTTGGGATTGGATGCATAAATTTGACTATGAACATGTAATTTATATATTGCATGCATAGAGTATGTTGTAATTTAGATCTGTAACTAATTAGAGAAATGAACATATGTTATTTAGATCTGTAATTAATTAGAAAAATGAGCATATGTTGTAAACTAGATTTAGATCTATGCATATTTTGTGATAAAAGAAAAGAGGAACCATTGTATGTTTACATATGATTGGAGACTTTGGACAAAATGCATATAAAAGTCAAGATCTGATTTTTAGAAGATATAATTTAAAGATTTAGATTGTTGGGTATATTTTGCATTATGATTCATGACTTGAAAAGAAGAAGGATATGGAAAGTTAGGTGTAAAGATTTACATTAATTAGGATATCTATTATTGTGATTACACCTAAATAGGAATTTTTGGATATATGGCATGCATTGTAATTAATGATTATATTTGGTATAATTTACATGTGAATCTGCTGTAAAATGCTAGTTTAACAAAAATTCGAACATATGTTATATAGTAAATTATGTCCATATTCTGCGCTATGTAAATTTATGCAAACATGGAATATATGTTCATATTGTGAATCATGACAATTATGTAGGCATATGAATTTAGGCCTAATTTATGATTAGGCAAGGCATGTAAATAGAACCTTTAGAAATATTAAATCTGCTAAATCTGCTAATTTTCTAAGTTGCCTGAACTGCTAGTTCTGTTATATGGCCTAGACTACTATTTAGATTGAAATGCCTAATATGTTAAATTTGTCTGTTGAGATGCCTAATCTGTTATGTGCTAAAATCTGCTAAGTTGCTTAATCTGCTAAATCCGTTAAGTCGCCTAATCTGAAAATTCTGTTATATGTTAAATCTGTTACCTGCTATATCTGTTGTTTTGATATAATTAGTCTTTTATTGGCGTAATTTGAATTGACTGTAGTAATGAATAATTGACATGTATATTAGGCATAGGCATAAATGTTAAACTATTAATTAACTGACCGCAAAGATAAACATGGCTAACTCGAGGTTAGAATGAGTTTGCGGCGTAAACCTGCCCGGAACCGCCCGGCACATCCAGTGGCCGCAAACAATAGGTTCTAATGTGAGAAGTTAGTCATAACATGCGCAAGACACGAGGTTAGGTCTGGCTTGTGGCAGAAGTCTGCCCGGAACCGCCCGGCATATCCAGCGGCCACAAGCTACCAACCTAATGTGAGAGGTCTGTGCATTAATAATTAATTAATGCAAATCTAAGATAAGAATGACGTCTAAAACGTATTGGGGAAAATAGGGTTAAACCAACGGGATTAATAGGTGTAGTAAAACCCGTCCATGAAGCTGTAGGCTCAATACAAAGTTAGACAAATCTGAAAAATCTGTACATCTGACCCGTTAGTCTGAAAACTTGTTAACTTAATTTGTGAACTAGTAAATCTGAATTCTGTATGTCTGAACTTGTAAACAAGTTAATCTGAAATCTGTTAGTCTGGGGACACAAGGTTAGGAGGGGAATTACTTGTGTCATCTGTTGTTTGGGACCCATATTAGTCAGTAACCCTTTCTGGTATCAAAACTTTGACCCAACAGTAAGTAGGGTCCGGGCACGCTTACTGAACTAATTATAAGAGGTTCATTCTGATAATGGCGAGGGGTGTTGATGGTGCGTTCCAACCGGGTCATGTGCGTGCATGGATCCCGGTCTGCCTCTTAGGATGTAAGACGCCGTGACATCTGTAAATAGGTCTGTGCCAATTGGTTGTCACTTTAGGGAGTGATACACCCTACTGTGGGGCCGACACAGGATATTTATGTATTAGGGAGCCGATCGCTTGGGGTAGGGTTTTAGGGTACACTTAGTTCTGTCTGTTTTTGTTGGTACCGTCTGTTTCTGTTGGGTGGTAACACCCGTCTGTTTCTGTGTGGTACCGTCTGTTCGGGTGGTAAAGGCCCATTACTAGTGTACACCTAATTCTACATTCTGTTTCCGTAGGGATTAATCTGTTTCTGCTACTGTCTGTTTCTGATCGGGTAGTAAAGGCCCATTATTAGTATTCTGTTTCGGTTAAAGTATTCTGTACCCGTTCCTGCTTCAATTTAGACATTAGGGTGACACCTAATTCTGCTATACTAGTATTAGTGCAAAGAAGTGTAAAGCAATAGTTTATGTCATTCTGTTCTTCTGTTATATCTGCTACACCTGTTACAGTTATCTCTCATCCATTTTTATGTTCATGTCATATTATTATTATCTGTTCGTATGCTGAAAGTCACTGGACTTGCCAGACTTTATGTCTGACCCTTGTTGTTTCGCCTCTTTTCTTCCGTTTCCCCCCCCAGGTTTTCTAAGGAGGGAATACTCTAGCTAGATCCGGACTTCTTCTGCTTGAAGTGCTTAAAGTATGGCTTGTCTTCTTCTGTGGGGATTATGATTTTAAACCATGCATTTTGAAGGCTTTTGTACAAGACTGATATTTTGTACTTGAATTCTGAGATTTGAAAGGATGTAACCATATTGATTTCTGTTTCCGTTGTAATAAAGTCAAAAATTTTCAAGTACTGTTTTATCTGTCTTGTAAGTTTCTGTTCTGTTTACTAAAATGCTCCACCAAAGTTAAGGCATTCCCTTCGTGAGTGACCTTAACGGAGGTGAGGTGTTACACTTGGTATTAGAGCTAAAGGTTACCAGATTAGATAAAAGTTTTTGAAAACTATTTTCAAAAAGGTTTTAAAAGGAAGTATTTTCAAAATTAAAGCTTATTTTGAAAAACATGATCCCCAAGAGCCATATATCTTTCTTTCAGTCCTTTTTGTATTGAACCTTTCCTTTTTTGTTTCAGCATGTCTGAAGCATCTGAGATACCAGAGGGTGTCAATGTACCCGGTTGGTTTCGTCAATATCTTGAGGCTAGGACCGCCGCTGCAGGTCCAGCAAATGATCCCCCTCCCCCACCCCCTCCTCGTGCAATTGCTTTCTCAAAGATCTGTAGAGATTTTAGGGCCATGGGTGGAAAGGATTTCAAAGGAACTGAATCATTCGCAGAAGCGAGGAATTGGCTCAAAGAAACTGAGGATCTATTCGTTATCTTCGAGGTGGACGATAGGCAGAAGGTACAGTTGGCGGTATGGTTGCTCAAAGACGAAGCTTCCTACTGGTGGGAAGTCACTAACGCCGAGAGGCCGATCGAGACATGGATGGATTTCAGAAGAAGGTTTGAGACAAAATTCCTCTCGCAAGCTGAACGAAGTTTACAACTGGAAAAGTTCTTATCTCTTAAGCAAGGAAGTATGACGGTCAAGGAATACGTCAACCAGTTCAACCAACTGGCTAGGTTCGGATTGGATTTAGTCAACACTCAGCATAAAAAGGCTCTTCGCTTTGTTAAAGGATTGAACGAGCCACTGCACAGCTTAGCCATGACCCACGTACCTATGGGAGCGACTTACGAGAAATTGGTGGACATGGCACTACTGCACGAGGAAGACAAGGGCCCGAAAGAGACAAAGAAGGAAGAACCACCGAATAAGAAAGCGGGGCCCAAAAAGGAAACACAAAGGAAGGATGAGAAGACTGAAGATAAGAAGGGGAAAAAGTGCTTTACTTGTGGAAGCTCGACTCATCTGAACAAGGATTGCAGAAAAAGGAAGGGCGCTTGCTTCAACTGTGGGGAGATGGGACACTTCACTAGGGACTGCCCGAAGAGACAAGGACAAGGAGGGCAGGCGAATAATCTTGAGGCTAGTGGCTAGGATAGAAATAGGAAAATTTCTATAGTAGGTTTAATTACTTTATCTGATTATGGAGTTAAGACTTTTTCTGATTCTGGTATTTTGATTTTGTAATCGATACTCTGCACTTTAATACTAGTATTATTTCTGAATTCCGCTGTAGGCTCAGACCCATAAGGGTTATGGCCCATCTGTTTGAGATTAAGGTTTGAGGGATATCTGTGTTAGGCGTCAAATATGACGCATATATTCTGAGTTTTTGTGGGATATGATTTTATCATGCTTAGCTTCCTAAGAATCATTAGGGAACCTGATCTATATCATTAGTCTGTAAATATCTGAATAATTCTGATTTCCAGTTTTGACATTGTCTAAAGAAGGTAATCCTCTGAGTGTCAATCTGATATTGATTTCGGTCTTTGGGGTTGATACTTAGGGGAATTATTTTCTCAACCAATGTCTAATGGGAACCAAGTCTTCGTTCTATCTGTACTCGCTTCCATCACTAGACTCTATCCTATCGATCGAGTGTTCAACTTATAGATAGGAATCCTAATGGGTGTAAACATGTGTTTGAGACATGTTATGTTTGATGGTTGCAAGTGGATGCAAGTGGTTGCTCGTGGACGCATATACACACACTAGGCACTAGATCGGCTCGAAAACACTCTCATACTGCATATGGATGTGTGAGCATTTTCAATTTTTGTGGATGCAAATTGATTGACTCAGCACATGGATGTTGCATATGACTGAATGGTTGTGCACTCATATAGAAATGATATGTATCGAGTAGGAAAATTGCATACATGTTGGACTCATGGCACTGGCATAATTCGCATTAAGGAGGTCAACTGAATCAGTGGACCGCCTGATCTTTGCAGATAAGGAACATATACACACACTTTTGCATATGTTCATACAGCATTAGAAATCCCTAAGGACAATGGATGCCAGTGATTGATGGTTGAGTAGATAGGTGATTGGATGGTAGGACACATTCTTCTTAACTTGAAGATTTCGGGGACGAAATCCTTTAAGGAGGGGAGAATGTAACACCCCGTATTTTCTGAGAATATATAAAAAAAATGGTTAATTATGAAGAAGTTATTAAGCCTTGAAGTTTATATGCATATGAGAGAAATAAATATAGATATATATAAAAATTAAAAAAATAAACATGCAAAAAAGGTTCAAAACAGCAAATTGGGAGGGGGAATAACCGAACCGGCCCATTTTTGAGGTCGACCCGAGCTCCGCTGGGTCGACTAGGGGTTAATCCAGGGTGTTTGGCTGTCATCCCGTGGGCCGATTCGCTCAAATGCAGATTTTGCATTTGAATGGTTCTCATGATTCAGGGTTAATCTAATGGTCCTAAATAACTTCCTACACCTATATATACATCCCTAACCTAAACCTAAATCTCATATACAATTCTCTAGCCTCCATTGCTCTCTTTCTCTCTAAAAAAATAAATAAATCAATGGCGTCTCTACTCTGCTGAAACCTAAGCTAGGACTTGTGCTTCTTCTTCCTCCAATTCTGATTAGGACTAAAAGAGAACAGCTAAAACACCTTTTTCTTTTAGAATCCAACCAAGGCAAGTACAATTATTCTCCGCTATAAACGTTAATTATAATTTTGATATGCTTTTAAATCTGAGTTTGAGGTTGTATATATATTCTCTTCTGTTAGATCTGTTTTCTGTGACTGTTCTGTATTCCTTTCTTCTTTTCTGTTTCTATAGCCAGGCTACCACGAGCCTGTTCCCAATCTCATAAAGAGATTAACGTATGAACGCAAAATTTGGGACAATTAATGAATGATGCGAAATTTGACAAGACTGAATTGAACGTATGACTTTAGATCTGAAGCATAAAATATATTGGACATGTGATTTGGGATTGGATGCATAAATTTGACTATGAACATGTAATTTGTATATTGCATGCATAGAGTATGTTGTAATTTAGATCTGTAACTAATTAGAGAAATGAACATATGTTATTTAGATCTGTAATTAATTAGAAAAATGAGCATATGTTGTAAACTAGATTTAGATCTATGCATATTCTGTGATAAAAGAAAAGAGGAACCATTGTATGTTTACATATGATTGGAGACTTTGGACAACATGCATATAAAAGTCAAGATCTGATTTTTAGAAGATATAATTTAAAGATTTAGATTGTTGGGTATATTTTGCATTATGATTCATGACTTGAAAAGAAGAAGGATATGGAAAGTTAGGTGTAAAGATTTACATTAATTAGGATATCTATTATTGTGATTACACCTAAATAGGAATTTTTGGATATATGGCATGCATTGTAATTAATGATTATATTTGGTATAATTTACATGTGAATCTGCTGTAAAATGCTAGTTTAACAAAAATTGGAACATATGTTATATGGTAAATTATGTCCATATTCTGCGCTATGTAAATTTTTGCAAACATGGAATATATGTTCATATTGTGAATCATGACAATTATGTAGGCATATGAATTTAGGCCTAATTTATGATTAGGCAAGGCATGTAAATAGAACCTTTAGAAATATCAAATCTGCTAAATCTGCTAATTTGCTAAGTTGCCTAAACTGCTAGTTCTGTTATATGGCCTAGACTGCTATTTAGATTGAATTGCCTAATCTGTTAAATTTGTCTGTTGAGATACCTAATCTGTTATGTGCTAAAATCTGCTAAGTTGCTTAATCTGCTAAATCCGTTAAGTCGCCTAATCTGAAAAATCTGTTATATGTTAAATCTGTTACCTGCTATATCTGTTGTTTTGATATAATTAGTCTGTTTTTGGCGTAATTTGAATTGACTATAGTAATGAATAAATGACATGTATATTAGGCATAGGCATAAATGCTAAACTATTAATTAATTGACCGCAAAGATAAACATGGCTAACTCGAGGTTAGAATGAGTTTGCGGCGTAAACCTGCCCGGAACCGCCCGGCACATCCAGTGGCCGCAAACAATAGGTTCTAATGTGAGAAGTTAGTCATAACATGCGCAAGACACGAGGTTAGGTCTGGCTTGTGGCAGAAGTCTGCCCGGAACCGCCCGGCATATCCAGCGGCCACAAGCTACCGACCTAATGTGAGAGGTCTGTGCATTAATAATTAATTAATGCAAATCTAAGATAAGAATGACGTCTAAAACGTATTGGGGAAAATAGAGTTAAACCAACGGGATTAATAGGTGTAGTAAAACCCGTCCATGAAGCTGTAGGCCCAATACAAAGTTAGACAAATTTGAAAAATCTGTACATCTGACCCGTTAGTCTGAAAACTTGTTAACTTAATTTGTGAACTAGTAAATCTGAATTCTGTATGTCTGAACTTGTAAACAAGTTAATCTGAAATCTGTTAGTCTGGGGACACAAGGTTAGGAGGGGAATTACTTGTGTCATCTGTTGTTTGGGACCCATATTAGTCAGTAACCCTTTCTGGTATCAAAACTTTGACCCAACAGTAAGTATGGTCCGGGCACGCTTACTGAACTAAATATAAGAGGTTCATTCTGATAATGGCGAGGGGTGTTGATGGTGCGTTCCAACCGGGTCATGTGCGTGCATGGATCCCGGTCTGCCTCTGAGGATGTAAGATGCCGTGACATTTGTAAATAGGTCTTTGCCAATTGGTTGTCACTTTAGGGAGTGATACACCCTACTGTGGGGCCGACACAGGATATTTATGTATTAGGGAGTCGATCGCTTGGGGTAGGGTTTTAGGGTACACTTAGTTCTGTCTGTTTCTGTTGGTACCGTCTGTTTCTGTTGGGTGGTAACACCCGTCTGTTTCTGTGTGGTACCGTCTGTTCGGGTGGTAAAGGCCCATTACTAGTGTACACCTAATTCTACATTCTGTTTCCGTAGGGATTAATCTGTTTCTGCTACTGTCTGTTTCTGATCGGGTAGTAAAGGCCCATTATTAGTATTCTGTTTCGGTTAAAGTATTCTGTACCCGTTCTTGCTTCAATTTAGACATTAGGGTGACACCTAATTCTGCTATACTAGTATTAGTGCAGAGAAGTGTAAAGCAATAGTTTATGTCATTCTGTTCTTCTGTTATATCTGCTACACCTGTTACAGTTATCTCTCATCCAGTTTTATGTTCATGTCATATTATTATTATCTGTTCATATGCTGAAAGTCACTGGACTTGCCAGACTTTATGTCTGACCCTTGTTGTTTCGCCTCTTTTCTTCCGTTCCCCCCCCAGGTTTTCTAAGGAGGGAATACTCTAGCTAGATCCGGACTTCTTCTGCTTGAAGTGCTTAAAGTATGGCTTGTCTTCTTCTGTGGGGATTATGATTTTAAACCATGCATTTTGAAGGCTTTTGTACAAGACTGATATTTTGTACTTGAATTTTGAGATTTGAAAGGATGTAACCATATTGATTTCTGTTTCCGTTGTAATAAAGTCAAAAATTTTCAAGTACTGTTTTATCTATCTTGTAAGTTTCTGTTCTGTTTACTAAAATGCTCCACCAAAGTTAAGGCATTCCCTTTGTGAGTGAGCTTAACGGAGGTGGGGTGTTACATGTAACGTGCAAGTTGTTTTGATCTACACTTAGACCTATGTTTATTGAATCATGAAAGTTGTTTAGATCTATATTTAGATCTACGTTTATTGAATCATGCAAGTTGTTTAGATCTACATTTAGATCTATGTTTATTGAATCATCCAAGTTGTTTAGATCTACATTTGGATCTATGTTTATTGAATCATGCAAGTTGTTTATATCTACATTTAGATCTATGTTTATTGAATCATGCAAGTTGTTCATGGCAATTAGGCAGATTGAGGTGGAATCCTCACGATAGATGTACACGTGAAGGCTACAACAATTGTGGGGGTTGGGATCACATTACAATATGGTCATTTTATTTAGATTACTAGTTGGGACACTAGTTAGGTGGTGCAGAGAAGTTGAAATGAGTACGATAGCATATTCAGTCTTATTATCTTATTTCTAGGATGTTGTCCTAGATTCAGTTTATTCATATCATAATCCTTTTCTTGTTTACATGTTAAATAATCACTGGACTTACCAGACTCATGTCTGACCCATTTTCCTTTCATCTTATTTTCTTCCGTTCCCCCCCCCCCCCACGTCCGCAGGGAGGGAACATCTCAGCATAGTTCGGACCTTTTGCAAGCTTGAACAGAATATATGTATTGCTTGGACTTTCCTTTCTTGGGTTATGGCTTTGGATGCACTCTTAATGGGGATTATGTTAGTTTATTATTGTTTTATGCTTCTTTATGTTTTAATCAAGGCAAAATTTCTAAGTATTACTTTTAAGTATGATTGAGACAACTGTTGTAAAATCTTGACTGAACCACATCATTAATAAAATGACTTTTTTTCCGCTGCTTTATTTGTCTGTCTTGTAATTTACCTGCATCTTTTACCTATAATGCTCCACTAAAGTTAAGGTATTCCCTTTGTGAGTTACCTTAACGAAGGTGGGGTGTTTCATAAACCATATGATATTATGTTATTAAATAAAACTATACACCTCAAGCCGAGTCAACATATGTATATAGCATGCAAAATAGTTCAGATTTAGGTGTAGGAATCTGCTTGCTCTAAGGTGGGTCGACCCACCATAGACATGTGTAACATGTAACACCCTGAAATTTTCTATTAACAATAAATTAATAAATTAAAGTATAATTAATTCTAAATGAAAGAATTAAGGGAAACGGGTTACACCATTGCATTCGTCTCGGAATTCTACTTGAGATAGAGTCCGAGTTTGCGTAAATCGGACTTCGTATGAAGAAGTTGTGGTCTTCGGAAATTTCAGAATTCGATTTAAAATTCAAACAGCCCGAAACAAGTTCAAAATTTGAAAAATGGACCAGAATTGGGCTGGGTGGGAAAATTCAACGTAGGAAGAAAACGTTGCGAGTAAGAGATGATCGAATAAGGGATCACCTTATCTTGAAAATGTGGTGGTAGTTAGGCTAGTTAGTAGGTGCAGAGAAGTAATAGTGAGTGCGTTAGTATTTCCTGCCATATCTTGTCTTATATTCTGGTATTATCCTGTTCTCAGTTTATGCAAGTCATGATCTTTGTATTGTTCTCATGCTAGAAATATAACTAGACTTACCAGACTTATGTCTGACCCATTTTCCTTTCACTTTCTTTTCTTCCCTCCCCACCCTCAGGTCCACAGGGAGGAAACACCTCAGCTTAGTCAGATTTTTCATTCAGCTTGAAGATAGAGAATGTATTGCTTGGATCTCTTTCATTTGGGCTATGGCTTTGGATTCTATGGGGATTTATGCAGTTTTATTTATGTTTCATTCTTCTTTAAGTTTTAAATCAAGATAGTATTATGGTTGTAATAATTGGAAGTTTGTTTTGAGGCAACTATGGAAATGTTTTGTATGAACACGTATTTATGATATGAAAGTCTGTTTGTTTTTCCGCTATTTATATATATGTGTTTATATCTGTCTTGTGTTTTATCTATGACTTTTACTTATAAACCTCCACCGAAGTTAAGGTATTCCCTTTGAGAGTGACCTTATCGGAGGTGGGGTGTTTAACTTGGTATCAGAGCACAGGTTTACCAGATTAGATAAAGGTTTTTGAAACTATTTTCAAAAAGAAGTTTAAAGAAGCATTTTTTTTTCAAGAAAAAGCATAGTTTTTAAAAGGCATAATTCCCCAAAGCCATATGCACTATCTCTCTATCCTTTTGTCTTGAATCTTTCCTTTTTGTTTCAGCATGTCTGATCTTAACCTTCCAGAAGGAGTGCCGATACCTGGCTGGTTCCAAAGGTACCTAGAGGCTAGGGCCAATAATGCGGGCCCATCAGACATTCCTCCTCCCATAGTGGTAGCGGTTCCTCTTCCTCCTCCTCTTGGAAATGCTTTCGCTAAGATGTGTAGAGACTTCAAAGCTATGGGTGGAAAGGACTTTTATGGAACTGAATCCTTTGTGGTAGCAAGGAACTGGCTGAAGGAGACCGAAGATTTGTTCGTCATCTTCGAAGTTGACGACAGGCAAAAGATACAGCTAGCAGTGTGGTTGCTTAAAGACGAAGCTTCTTATTGGTGGCAGGTTACCCATGCTGAGAGGCCAGTGGAAACTTGGGAAGATTTCAGGATGAGGTTTGAGATGAAATTCCTCTCCCAAGCTGAAAGAAGCCTTCAGATGGAGAAGTTCCTAACTCTTAAACAAGGGAGTATGACGATCAAGGAGTACGTCAATCAGTTTAATCAGCTGGCCAGATTTGGGATGGATTTAGTAAACACCCAACACAAGAACGCCCTTCGCTTTGTCAAAGGTATGAATGAGCCTCTACACAGCCTTGCTATGACCCATATACCCATGGGAGCGACTTATGAAAGCTTGGTGGACGTGGCGCTGCTACACGAGGAAGATAAAGTCAAGAAAGAGGCAAAAGCAGAAGTGCCTCAAGACAAGAAGGGGGAAGGGTCACAAAACAAGAAGGATGATTCAAAGAAAGGTGGGAAGAAAAACAAACCCCGTGAAAAGAGAAAGTGTAATTTATGTGGCATTGTTGGACATATAGTGAAAGACTGCAGAAAGAAGGAGGCAAAGATGAATGGTGGTTGTTTCCATTGTGGCGAGACTGGACACATGGCTAAGGACTTCCCAAAGAAGCGAGGGCAGGGACAGAGGACTGAATCCACTTCAAGGGGACAGGTTCACGCGCTGGTGGCACCTCCATAGGAACAGGTAGAAATATTTTTGTAGAAAGTGTAGTTTATCTTTATGATCATCCAGTTCGCACTCTCTTTGATTCTGGCGCATCGCACTCCTTTATTTCATCTGCTTTAGTAGAATCTCTGGACCTATACACTACTATGGTAGAGGATCCCTTGGTTGTTTCAAATCCAATTGGGGGCTCAGCTTATTTGTCAATGGTTTGTTTGGATTTGAAAATCTCTATTCTAAGTGTTGAGTTTAGATGTAGTGCCTTTGTTTTGGGTTTCTCGGGATATGAATTGATCTTAGGCATGGACTGGTTATCCAGTAATGGTGCCATTCTTGATTGTGAGAAGAGAGTGGTTAGACTCTTGACTCGGCTCGGTAACACTCTAGAAATTTCTTGTAATCCCTTGAATGATGTTATGCTTAGTTATCTAGAGTCACTTGATGCCTCTGTTGAGAATTTGCAGTCGGTTAGAGTGGTCCGTGAATATCCGGATGTCTTCGAAGAGGTGAAGGGCTTACCTCCGAGGCGGGAAATAGACTTCCGCATATATCTTGTTGGTAATGCAAAGCCCGTAGCTTTACCTGTTAGACATGGCTCCAAAGGAGAGAAAGTAGCTCAGTAAGCAAGTTAAGGAGCTTCTCGAGAAGGGGTTTATAAGGCGGAGTATCTCAGAATGGGGTGCTCCAGTGGTGTTCGCCACCAAAGCAGATGGCTCACTACGTCTTTGTGTGGACTATAGGGAGCTAAACAAGCTGACTAAGAAGAATAGACACCCGCTTCCCAGAATAGACGATTTGTTTGATCAGCTTGTAAGTGCACCGGTTTTCTCCCAACTTGATCTGGCTACTGGGACAACTAAGGGTATCTGAAGATAGCATTGATAAGACGACGTTCAGAACCCCAGACGGTTTCTTCGAGTTGCTTGTCATGCCTTTCGGCTTGACAAACGCACCCGCTTATTTCGTAGACCTAATGAGCAGGGTGTTCAGAGAATTCCTCAACAAGTTGGTGGTTGTCTTCGTAGACGATGTTTTGATCTTCTCAAAGAATGAGGAAGAACATGCTCAGCATCTGAAAGAGATCATGGAAACTCTACGAATTCATTAGCTGAAAGCCAAATTCTCCATGTGCCACTTTTGGAGAGAAGAAGTAAGATTTCTTGGACATGTAGTGCCCAAAGAGGGGTTAACTGTGGACCCCGCGAAAGTGGTGGTGGTGCAAGATTGGAAGGCACCAAGAAATGCAATCGAAGTCCGAAGCTTTCTCGGGTTAGCAGGTTTTTACCGAAAGTTCATTAGAGATTTCGCGAAAAATCTCAGCTCCACTCACAAGGCTAACAAAGAAGAATGTAGCGTTCGCTTGGGATTTGGATTGCGAGTTTGCTTTCCAACGATTGAAAAGGGCTCTCACAACAACCCCAATTCTTACATTGCCAGATGGAAGCAAGATGTTTACAGTATACACGAATGCTTGTGGTACGGGACTAGGCGCTGTTTTGATGCAAGAAGGGAAGGTAGTAGCTTATGGTGGAATACAATTGAAAGTTCATGAAAAGAACTACCCAACCACGATCTTGAGTTAGCCGCCATCGTCTATGCGTTTAAGTCTTGTCCCCATTATCTCCTAGGTGAGAAGTTCGAATTATATACTGACCATAAATCATTGAAGTATCTTTTCTCGCAGAAAGATCTTAACTTAAGACAGCAAAGGTGGATGGAGTTTCTTGCCTCGTATGATTTTGGGATTTCCTATACTCCTGGCAAGGGCAACGTAGTAGCAGACGCCTTAAGTAGAAAAAAGCTGACCTTAAGCCCTCTCTTTGTAGAAAGGCAAAGCTTGGAGTATATAGTCAGTTTTGACTTTAGGCCCTCCTCTGATTTTGTACCTGGTTTGTTGGCATCACTAGAAGTACATCCCACTCTTTTAGACTCAATAGGGGCCGCACAACGCGAATACCCTCAACTTGTTGATGTGATTGATAAGCTAATTAGGGGTGAAACTTTCAGTCACCTCAATAGGTACTCCATCGATGATAAAGGTTGGCTGAGGCGAGATGGAAGACTATGCGTTCCATAAGCAAGGGAATTGGTAAAGATGGTTCTCGAGGAAGCACACCATTCCAAGATGACAATACACCCAGGTGGAGACAAGATGTACAAGGACGTAAAGAGAGTTTTCTTTTGGAGCGGCATGAAGAAAGATGTAGCAGATTTCGTTTCTAAGTGCATGATATGCCAACAGGTCAGGGCGGAACAAAAGAAGCCTGGAGGACTGCTTCATCCTCTAGAAGTCCCGCAATGGAAGTGGGATATCATTTCAATGGACTTTATTGATGTGTTGCCAAGGTCAAGAAGGGGCAATAATAGCATTTGGGTAATAGTGGACAGTCTCACAAAAAGCGCCCACTTTATACCTGTCAAGAGTAAAAGGACTGCCTCATCTTTAACATCTCTTTATCTCAAGGAAATAGTTTGACTCCATGGAATACCCTCCAGCATAGTGAGTGACCGAGATCCTATCTTTACAAGCGAGTTTTGGCAGAGTTTGCAAGAAGCTATAGGCACACAGTTGTGCTTGAGCACGACCTATCACCCCCAAACTGATGGTCAGACGGAAAGGGTGAACAGAGTATTAGAAGATCTTTTGAGACTGTGTGTTCTTGACTTTGGAGGGACATGGGAGGATCATCTTCCTTTTGTGGAATTCGCCTACAACAACAGCTACCAAGCCACCATCGGCATGGCACCCTTCGAAGCGCTATATGGAAGACCGTGCCAATCACCAACTTGTTGGTGGGAGTCTACAGACAAACTAATACTTAGGCCAAACATGATTAGGGAGACTTCAGAAAAATTGGACTTGATACGAAGGAGAATGAAGACTGCCCAAGATAGACAGAAATCCTACGCAGACAAAAGAAGGATCGACCTTGAGTTTGAGGTTGGGGACAGGGTTTTCCTTAAGGTATCTCCTTTAAGGAACGTTGTTCGCTTTGGATCCGCAGGAAAGCTGGCACCAAGATTTGTAGGACCGTTCCCTATCATCGAGAAGATTGGGAAGATGGCTTATAGAGTAGAGCTGCCCAAAAGGTTGGCTGGAATTCACAATGTCTTTCACGTTTCTCATCTCCGGAAATGTTTACATGAGTCTGCGGAAGTGGTGGAGCCAAGCCTTCTAAAAGAAGTTGAAATAGAACGAGAGACAACTGTGAGGAGAGTTCCAACTCGAATTGTAGGAACTGAAATCAAAAAGCTACGCAACCATGAAGTCAAGCTTGTTAAAGTTCAATGGAGCGATGCCGAGGAAGATGCGACTTGGGAAACTGAGGACAGAATACGCGCTGCTTACCCTTTTCTTTTTGAGGGTACATCTTTGACCTCTCTTTTTCCATAAGTTTATGCTTGTATCTACCTTTTAGTATATCTTCCCGGTCCTTTTTCTCCTAACTCCTTAGGTAGAAACTAATGGATGAAAACATGTATTTGAAACATGTTATGATTGATAGCTGCAAGTGGTTGCTAGTGGTTGCTCGTGAATGCATATACACACACCATAGGTATTAGATCGGCTCAGTCACTTCCATATTGCATATGCATATACGTATTCATATTTATATGTGGTTGAAACTTGATATGTTGTCATATGGATGTCGCATTTGTACGAATGGTTGAGCACTCATGTAGAATTATGAGTAGGGAAAAATTTGCATACATAATGGATTCATGACACTTACATGATTCGCATTAAGGAGGTCAACTGAATCAGTAGACCGCCTAATTTTTGCATTAGATAAGGACATATACACACACTATGCATATGGTCATGAAGCATTAGAAGTCTTTTAAGGACAATGGACGCCTGTGTTTGTTAGTTGAGTAGATGGACAATTGGATGTTAGGATATACGTTCTTCTAGACTTGAAGATTTCGGGGACGAAATCCTTTAAGGAGGGGAGTATGTAACACCCTGAATTTTTCTATTAACAATAAATTAATAAATTAAAGTATAATTAATTCTAAATGAAAGAATTAAGGGAAACGGGTTATGCCATTGCGTTCGTCTCGGAATTCTGCTTGAGATAGAGTATGAGTTTGCGTAAATCGGACTCTGTATGAAGAAGTTGTGGCCTTCGGAAGTTTCAGAATTCGATTTAAAATTCAAACAGCTCGAAACAAGTTCAAAATTTGAAAACTGGACCAGAATTGGGCTGGGCGGGAAAATTCCCGCCCAGGACCCAGGTCAACCTAGGGGTCGACCTACCCAGTCAACCTGGTCAGGTCTTGGCTGGTCTGGTCGGGTTCTGAGCTATTTTCTGAGTTTTGGCTGTCACTAGGGCTGATATGTCACTTTCTGGTTGGCTCTTATCGATGTGAATGGTCTAGATTCATCTATGATCATCTGACGGCTCTAATTAGTTAGAAATTCTATATAAACAAGTCAAGTCTCCAACCAAAATTCACACAAAAATTAGAACCAGAGCCGCCATACTGTCGGGAGAAAACTGAGAGTAGCCTCAACCTAAAGAAAGCTAAGAGACGAACAAATCTAATTCAAAAGTAAAATCAAAACAACGTTTATCTACCCAAGGAAAGCATCTCAATTCCAAAACTCAGAATCCAGAACTCAAGTTCGTCGTTCGTTGTAAGTTTAGTTATGTTTTGGGATGCGAATCAAAATTAATGTCATGCCTTGGAAATAAATTGATAATAGAACAATGTTTATTATGTTATATGTGGAATTGAATGATATTGATCTATGTCTGTGGTTCTATTTTATTATCATGTTGGATTGAGAATTAATGGATAAGTCTATTCATATGTATATGAACTTGGAGTATAACCTGTTACGAAAAGTTGTGCAGTTTATCATGTTATGCAAGTTTCAGGTTGTAAAATCATATCACATATGTGGTCAAATGTTAGATCTACATGTTTATGTGTGTATGTTAAACCTATGTCATATTTCAAGTTCACACATATTCATATGTTCGTGATTGATTCGCAAATTCACATATCTGTAAGTTGATTTAGCCTATGTTGCAAATTCACATATATGTAAGTTGATTTAGTCTATGTTGCAAATTCACATATATGTTTGTTAATTTAGTCTACGTTGCAAGTTCACACCTATGTTATTCATGTTGACTATTTTGCAAGTTCACACCTATGATGTTCATATAGACTATGCCGAAAATGCCAAGTTTACACATATGTCATGTTTATGTTAATGAATTTCTTTATGCTAATTTTGTGTACGCTAAATTAGGCTGATTTTTTAGCCTAATATTATATGTCAAAAATCATGCAGACGAAAATTTGGCTAAAATTGTTAGCCTAATATTTAGATGGGGTAACATTTGGAAAAACTGGTAATTATAGGAAACTTGACATAAATTGGTGAAAAATCACATAGGTAATTTATGGCATGAAACGGTATAAATCATATACCAAAAAATGATGAACTTGGAAAGTGGGCCATAACATTTAATTGTTAACAAATTTACATATAAGAATAAAAAGAACTAATATGTAAATTTAGAAAATACGAGTATGCTTAACCCGAGGTTGGATTGAGTTGTGATGTAAACCTGCCCGGACTCGCCCGACTGTCCAGTAATCACAACAATACCTATCCAATGTGGGAGGTTAAGGCATTGAGCCCAATAAGGACCCGAGGTTAGACTGAGTTACGGTGTAAACCTGCCCGGAACCGACTCGCTCATCCAGTAACCGTAACAATACCTGTCTAATGTGAGTGGTTGGTGCTTTAACTAATTAAAGTTAAGGACAGAAAAGTCAAGATGGTAGGGTTAATTTAACTAAAACACTTAACCAATTCAACATGTTAATTATACTGATGGGTGGGGCTAGGTTAATACAAACACTTAACCACTTAACATGTTTGACTAGAAAACCCTAGTAACGGGGACCCATTTCAGCAGTAACCCAATTAGGTATCATGGTACCTTGAAACTGGGCAGGGTGGGGCACGATTTCTGGGCTGATTGTAAGCGGTCAAAAGCGACGGCGGTTGGTGTAGCAGTGTAGGTTCTAACAGAGTGCGGGCGTGCACACACTTCGGAGCAGACAAACATAGCACTGGGCATCAGTAGTATAACCTATGCATTCTAGAATTGTGTCGGGCCGCCGCCATGGGACTTGATACACCCCATGATGGGACCAACATAGGTATCTACAAGCATGTAGGGTCGTATGACACAGAAAGAAAACGTTGCGAATAAGAGCCGATCGAATAAGGGATCACCTTGTCTTGAACACGTTGTGCTAGTTAGGCTAGTTAGTAGGTGCAGAGAAGTAATAGTGAGTGCGTTAATATTTCCTGCCATATCTTGTCTTATATTCTGGTATTGTCCTGTTCTCAGTTTATGCAAGTCATGATCTTTGTATTGTTCTCATGCTAGAAATATAACTAGACTTACTAGACTTATGTCTGACCCATTTTCCTTTCGCTTTCTTTTCTTCCGTTCCCCCCCTCAGGTCCACAGGGAGGAAAACCTCAGCTTAGTCAGATTTTTCATCCAGCTTGAAGAGTGAGAATGTATTGCATGGATCTCTTTCGTTTAGGCTATGGCTTTGGACATTCTATGGGGATTTATGCAGTATTAATTATGTTTCATGCTTCTTTAAGTTTTAAATCAAGACAGTATTATGGTTGTAATAATTGGAAGTTTGTTTTGAGGCAACTATGGAAATGTTTTGTATGAACACCTATTTATGATATGAAAGTCTGTTTGTTTTTCTTCTATTTATATATATGTGTTTATATCTGTCTTGTGTTTTCTCTGTGACTTTTACTTATAAACCTCCATCGAAGTTAAGGTATTCCCTTTGTGAGTGACCTTAACGGAGGTGGGGTATTTCATAACACCTCGTAATTTTAAATATTAAAATTAATGAATATATGAACACTTAATTTTTAAAAGAGGCATTGGGTGAAACGGGCTACACCATTGCGTTCGTCTTGGAATTCTAGTTGAGATAGCGTCCAAGTTTGCGTGAATCGGACTCTGTATGAAGAAGTTATAGAGTTCAAAAGTTTTCAAGTTTAAATAGTAATTAAATACAATAATAAATCAAGTCAGAAAACAGTTCAAATTTCAAAATCTGGCAAGAGTGGCCTGAGCGGGAAATTTCCCGCCCAGGGGTGTCGACCCCCCCGGGGGAGTTGACATAGGTTTCGACCCCCTTATAGGGGCGTCGACATAGGTGAAGACCCCCCCCCCCCCCGTAGGGAGTCGACCCCTCCCAGATCCAACACTTGTGATGAATTTTTACTGCCCTGTGATGATGTGGCCTTCTCTGATTGGCCAATGACTGATTTCTGAGGTATTAGGGCATATGTATCGTGCTATGGTTAGCTGGATGACACATCTCTTTGGTTTGATGGCTCTGATTTCCCCTAGACTTATCTAGGCTAGAATTGAACCTAGACTTCTATATAATCACCCCAAACCTCTACCCTAGAACTCATTCTATGAAGCCGTCATGTTGTTCGTCTACAAATTGGCCTAGCCTCCATTCATCTACCGCAAACTAGACAATCAAATTCAAACTTGGAATCAATTAGAAGAACTAGAGAATCAAATGTCTACATCAAATGATAGGTTTTTAAATTCAGAAATCAGATCCTAGAAATCAAGATCCGTCCTTTTTCTGTAAGTACGCTTATTGTTTAGATGTGAACATCTAATAAGAAATCATGACAGTAATAACTAGATCTAGAACTATGCCTAATTCTTTCGTGCCTATGAGACTATTGTAACTGATGTAATAACATCTATCGTGCCTATGAGACTACTATGATTGATGTAATAACACCTATCGTTCCTATAAGACTATTGTGATTGATTTAATGACACCTATCGTGCCTACGAGACTATTGTGATTGATGTAATGACACCTATCGTGCCTTTTAGACTATTGTGATTGACATAATGAAACCTAACATGCCTATGAGACTGTTGGATTGACAAAATGGAACCTATCATGCCTATGGAGCTGTTGTGTACATCCTATGCCTATGAGACTATTGGACTGACACAATTGAACCTACTATGCTATATTTGCAAATTACATGATAAGTTATGTTCATACATGCTTACATGTTTAGATCCAAGCTAGTACCCATGTTTAAGATCTATATAAGTTCATGCTTATACCATTAGATCTATGCTAGTTTGCATGTTAATTGGATCTACTTTAAATGTAAGATCACATTCTTGTGCTTAATTAAGTTTATGTATTTATATCCCAAATTTATACTACGCATGTTGATCTATATTGTTTAGGCCTGTTGGAATGTTACATGTCCTTTTCTTTTCCCTTTTGTTTATAAGTTAGGCTAATTTGCGAGTCTAACGTTCTATGTGAATTACGCGAACGAATAACGGGGGAGACGTTGGGAATAAAATGTTAAGCTTCATGCTACTGGCATAGATTGGCTCATAATCATGAAAATAATTAGTAGAATGAAATGGTAGAATTTGTATACCTAGAATTATGGATATAATTTAGAGTGTAAATGGGGCATGACTTGAATTGACAACAATTGTGGATAATTTACATATGAACATAAGTTGTAAATATGTAAATTAATTTAAAAATGTATATTCCTAACCCGAGGTCAGATTGAGTTACGGTGTAAGACTACCCGGAACCGCCCGACACATCCAGCAACCATAACATTATAGATCTAATGTGAGAGGTTAGCGCATTAAGCCCAAAAACCCGGGGTTAGAATGAGTTGCGGTGTAAGACTGCCCGGAACCGCCCGACACATCCAGCGACTGCAACAATATAGATCTAATATGATAGGTTAGTGCTTTAATGAATGAATTAAAGCTAAGAAACAGACAGGCTAAGAGTGGTAGGGTTAAGTTAACACAACAGGGCAACACGTAACCAATGTAACATGACAAGTGGTAGGGTTAACTACAAGAGGGCAACACTTAACCAATGTAACATGACAAGTGGTAGGGTTACGTTAACAAAAGGAGGCAACACTTAACCAATATAACATGATGTGTGATAGGGTTAAGTAACACAAGAAGGCAACACTTAACCAATATAGCATGATGTGTGATAGTTTAAGTAACACAAGAAGGCAACACTTAACCAATACGACATGATGTGCGATAGGGTTAAGTAACACAAGAGGGCAACACTTAACCAATGTAACATGACAAGTGGGTGGGTTAACGACTGGATTGATGACACTTAACCAATATAACATGATGAACGAATGGGGTTAAGCTAAAGGGAAACCTTAACCAATTATAACATGATTGAATGAGAAGGGTTAAGTTAATAAGAAACACTTAACCTACATGACATGACGTATAGATGAGTTAAGTTAACTAGAATGGATGGATAACACTTAACCAATTTGGGGGGTATACGAATAGTCCCTAGAAAACCCTAGTAATGGGGACCCATTTCAGCAGTAACCCACATAGATGTATCACGGTACCCTGAACTAGGCAGGGTGGGGCATGATTACTGGGCTATTTATAAGCGGTCAAAATAGCAGCAGGGGGTGCAGCAGTGTAGTTCCGACGGAGTATGGGCATGCACATGCTCCGGAGTGGAAAAGCAGGCACTGGGCATCAATAGTATACACTGTGCATCTTGAATCGTGTCGGGTCGCTATCATAGGGATTGATACACCTTATGGTGGGACCAACACAGGGTATCTACGGTATCTACACGCAAGAGAGGGCCGATTGACATAGACACAAGGAAAAATTAATACAAGTAGGGAGCCAATCGATAGGGTAGTAAGGGTACGTCTCACATATTCATGGCAATTAGGCTGATTGAGGTAAGATCCCCATACTAGATGTACACCTGAAGGCTACCGCAATTGCAGGGTTAGGATCGCCTTAATTTATAACATAGGATACTAGTTGGGACATTAGTAGGGGATACATATCCTTTTTCATAGGACACTAGTTCGGACACTAGTAGGGAATACGAGTCATTCTATAAAAGATATTAGTTGGGATGCTAGTCGGGTGGTGCAGAGAAATTAGGAAATCAGAGAAAGAACCGAAGCGCATTCAGTGTATCCTACCTTGTCATATCTAACGATCATCATTTGTTGTCTTGCTATGCTTATTATCATGGTTATGTCTGGTATTCAGTTTATTCATGTAATGATCCTTTTACATGTTTACATGCTGAATAATCATTGGACTTACCAGACTTATGTCTGACCCGTTTTCTTTTGCCTTCTTTTCTTCCGTTTCCCCCCCCCCCCCCCCCAGGTTCACAGGGAGGGAATATCACCACTTAGCTCAGTTTTCTTTCCAAGCTCGAAGATAGATGATGTATTGCTTTGGACTCTCTTTTCCACTGCTATGGCTGGCTCATGCTTTATTGGGGAATATCATTACCGTTTTATGCTTCTTTATTTTGTTAAACAAGACAGATGCTTGTTGTAATGGGTAAGGGTGTTTTGGTCTTGGAAAAAAATCTTTGTACAAGCTATTTTACCAAGCTGCTATTTTATCAATAAAGTGAAGTTTTTTATGTTTTTCCGCTGTTTAAATTTTTTGTCTGTTTTGTAATTTATCTGTTCTATACACTTATGAATCTCCACTGAAGTTAATGCATTCCCTTTATGAGTGACCTTAACGGAGGTGGGGTGTTACATGTGGTATCAGAGCTGAAGGTTACCACAACGAATAAAAGATTTTTCAAAAGCATATTTTAAAAGGGGTGTTTTCTAAAACATGTTTTAAAGAAGCGTTTTCCAAGAGAAAAGTATTATTTTTAAAAGGCATATTTCCCAAAGCCATATGCACTACCTTTCGATTCTCTATTTGAATCTCTTCTTCTTTTCTTTTCGCCATAGTTTCGTAGGCATATGGCACATGTCGAGGGCGAAGTAGTGCCCAACCTCCATCTGTGGCCGCAGTAGTTTCACCTGCGGCTAATCTTCTTTCAAACTTTGTAGGTTACTATGCGATGGAGGTAGTCTCGAGAAACTTGTCAACAAGCTACAAAAGGATAATAAGGATAAGAATTAGGGAGTTTGGGCTAAGGAGCACAAGCCCAAGGATAAGAAGCTTGTTGATATGGCTTAATCCACGCAGAAGGAGTAAGGTGAAAAGAAAGAGGCCACAGTGGAAGAATCACAAACAAGGGATTGGAATATAAGAAGGGTGGAAGAAATAATAGATCCTGCGACAAGACGAAGTGTCTTTTCTGTGGTATAGCAGGTCATTTAATTGTAGGAAGAAGTAGACAGGGGGTTGTTTTCAGTATGGTGAAGCAGGTCATCTTATCAAGGAGTGCCCGAAGGACAAGGGCAAGGGCAAAGGACATAATCTTCTAGAGGGAAATTGCATGCTCTCACTGCTAATGTACCTAAGAGAGGTAGGAACGTTTCTGTTGAGAGTTTAGTTTTTCTTTTCAATCATCCTGTTAGAACTTTGTTCGATTCTGGCGCTTCACATTCTCTTATATCTGCTTCCATAGTTGAGTCTCTACACCTTAGTACTTGTATAGTAGAAGATCCCATTATAGTCTCAAATCCAATTGGTGGTTCGGCTCATTTATCTATGATTTGTTTGGATTTAGGAATATCTATACTAAGCGTTGAGTTTAGATGTAATGCTTACGTTTTTGGTTTCATGGGCTATGGGTTGACTCTAGGGATGGATTAGTTATCCAGTAATAGTGCCATTCTCAATTTTGAAAGGAGGGTAGTTAGACTTTTGACTCACCTCGGTAATACCCTCAAAATCTCGTGTAACCCTAAGGGTTCTGTCAAGCTTAGTTACTTAGAATCTCTTGATACATCTGTTGATAATTTGCAATCTGTTTAAGTAGTCCATGAGTATCCCGATGTCTTTGATGAAGTGAAGGGTTTACCCCCAAAACGTGAATAGATTTCCGCATATACTTGGTTGATAACGCCAACCCAGTTGCATTACCCGCACGACACATGGCTCTAAGGGAAAGGAAAGAGCTCAGCAAGCAAGTTAAAGAGTTCCTTGAGAAAGGGTTCATAAGGCGGATAATTTCTGAATGGGGTGCTCCAGTAATATTCACTACTAATGCGGGTGGTTCACTTCGCTTATATGTGGATTTTAGAGAATTAAAAAAGATGACTAAGAAAAATAGGCACCCACTTCCAAGAATAGATGATTTGTTTGACCAGCTTGTAGGTGCATCTGTTTTCTCCCAACTAGATTTAGATACAGGGTTTCATCAGCTAAGAGAAGCTAAGGACAGTATAGACAAGACTACTTTTAGGACCCCTGATGGTTTCTTTCAGTAGCTCGTCATGCCTTTCGGTTTGACGAATGCACCCGCTTATTTTGTTGACTTGATGAGTAGGGTGTTTAGGGAGTTCCTTAATAAGTTTGTAATAGTCTTTGTGGATGATATCTTGATTTTCTCAAAGAACGAGGGAAAACATGCTTTGCATTAAAGAGAAGTCATGGATACACTTCGAGCTCATCAACTTATGGCGAAGTTCTCCAAAATGTCATTTTTGGAGAGAAGAAGTAAGGTTTCTAGGACATGTGGTGTCCAAAGAAGGGATAACAGTAGATCCGGCAAAAGTAGCTCTGGGGAAAGACTGAAAGGTACCAAGGAATGCAACAGAAGAAAGAATCTTTCTTGGACTAGCGGGCTGATATAGGAAGTTCATTAAGGACTTTGCGAAGGTATTAGTCCCACTTACTGGATTAATGAAGAAGAATCTAACCTTTTCTCGGGATATTGATTGTGATGTCGCTTTTCAACGATCGAAGAGGGCTATTACAACAGCCCCAGTTTTGACTTTTACCTTATGGTAGTAAAAGGTTTACAGTATACACGAATGCATGCGGCATGGGACTAGGCGCCATTTTCATGTGAAAAGGAAGGGTAAGGTCGTAGCGAATGCCTTAAGAAGAAAAAGGTTGACTTCAAATCCTCTTTAGGTGGAAAGGAAAAATTCAGAATACATATCAACCCATGATTTTTAAAACCTTCGGTTAAGTTAGTAGTTGGCATCGCTAGGAGTAAGACCTACGCTTTTGGATCAAATAGGGACTTCACAAAGAAAAGACTCTCAGATAGTTGACGCAATGGATAAGCTAAGTTGAGAAGATACCTCTAATCACCTTAATAAATGCACTTTGTAACATGGTTAGCATCTGTTTACTTTCAAGAGATAGTTCTTCTACATGGAATACCCTCTAGTGAATTTTGAAGACCCTTTGAGGAAATGTTAGCATGACACAACAGAAGTTGTAGTCCCGAGTAAACTAGAAGGAGAAAGGGTGGAACAAGAGGCGAAAGTGAAATGAGTTCCAATTCATACTTTGGAAACCGAAATGAAGAAGCTACTAAATCATGAAGTTAAGACAGTCAGAGCACAATGGGGTGAAGCTCGAGAAGATGCGACTTAGAAGGCTGAAGACTAGACATGCTCATCATACCCTTTTTGAGGGTATATCCTTGATCTCTCTTTTTCTGTAAAGTTTATTTGCATGCTAGCATTGATCTTTTAAGTATATCCTCTCGGTCCAATCCTCGATCCTTAGGTAGAATCCAATGGTTGTAAACATGTGTTTGAGACAAGTTATGTTTGATGGAAGCCAGTGGATGTAAGTGTTTGCTAGTGGCTGCTCATGGATGCATATACACACACATTAGGCACTTGATCGGCTCAGTCACTTTCATATTGCATATGCATATATGTACTTGTATATGGATTGAAATTTGATGTGTTATCATATGGATTTTGCATTTATATGAATGATTATGCACTCATGTAGAGGTTATAAGGTACGATTAGGAATAATTGCATACACAATGGACTCATGGCATTAACATAATTCTCATTAAGGAGGTCAACCGAATCAGTAGACCGCCTGATTTTGCATTAGATAAGGACATATACACACACTATGCAGATGATCATGAAAGCATTAGGAATCTTTTTAAGGACAATGGATGCCTGTGATTGAATGGTTGAGTAGATGGATGTTGGATGGCAGGATGTATATTCTTCTTGACTTTGAGATTTCGGGGACGAAATTCTTTAAGGAGGAGAGAATGTAACACCCCGTAATTTTAAATATTAAAATTAACGAATCTAAGAACACTTAATTTTTAAAAGAGGAATTGGGTGAAACGGGTTGCGCCATTGCGTTCCTCTCGGAATTCTGCTTGAGATAGAGTCCGAGTTTGCGTGAATCGGACTCCGTATGAAGAAGTTACGGAGTTCATAAGTTTTCAAGTTTAAACAGTAATTAAATATAATAATAAATCAAATCAGAAAACAATTCAAATTTCGAAATCTGGCAAGAGCGGCCTGAGTGGGAAATTTCTCGCTTAGGGATGTCGACCCCCCCTCCCCAGGAGGAGTCGACATAGGTGTTGACCCGACATAGGTGTCGACCCCCCTGTAAGGAGTCGACCCCTCCTAGATCCACCTCTTATGACGAATTTTTACAGCCCTGTGATGATGTGGCCTTCTCTGATTGGCCAATGACCGATTTCTGAGGTATTAGGGCATATGTATCGTGCTATTGTTGGCTGGATGACACATCTCTTTGGTTTGATGGCTCTGATTTCCCCTAGACTAATCTAAAGGCTAGAATTGAACCTAGACTTCTATATAATCACCCCAACCCTCAACCCTAGAACTCATTCTATGAAGCCATCATGCTGTTGGTCTACAAACTGGCCTAGCCTCATTTCATCTACCCCAAACTAGAGAATCAAATCCAAACTAGGAATCAATTAGAAAAACTAGAGAATCAAACGTCTACTTCAAAGGATAGCTTTTCAAATTCAGAAATCAGATCCCAAAAATCAAGATCCGTCCTTTTCTGTAAGTACAGTTATTGTTTAGATGTGGAAACCTAATAAGAAATCATGACAGTAATAACTGGATCTAGAACTATGCCTAATTCTATCGTGCCTATGAGACTATTGTGATTGATGTTATGACACCTATCGTGCCTATGAGACTATTGTGATTGATGTAATAACACCTATCATGCCTATGAGACTATTGTGATTGATGTAATAACACCTATCGTCCCTATGAGACTATTGTGATTGACATAATGAAACCGAACATTCCTATGAGACTGTTGGATTGACAAAATGGAACCTATCATGCCTATGGAACTGTTGTGATTAATTTATCATGTTGTACATCCTATGCCTATGAGACTATTGGACTGACACAATTGAACCTACCATGTTGTATATGCAAATTACATGATAAGTTATGTTCATACATGCTTACATGTTTAGATCCAAGCTAGTACCCATGTTTAATATCTATATAAGTTCATGCTTATACAATTAGATCTATGCTAGTTCACATGTTAATTGGATCTAATTTAAATGTAAGATCACGTCCATGTGCTTAATTAATTTTACGTCGTTCTATCCCAAATTTATACTACGCATGTTGATCTATATTGTTTAGGCCTGTTGGAATGTTACGTGCCCCTTTCTTTTCCCTTTTGTTCATAAGTTAGGCAAATTTGCGAGCCTAACATTCTATGTGAATTATGCGAACAAATAACGGGGGAGACGTTGGGAAATGTTTTATTAAACGACATGCTATTGGCACAGATTGGCTTATAATCATGTAAATAATTAGTAGCATGAAATGGTAGAATTTGTATACCTAGAATTATGGACATAATTTAGAGGGTAAATGGGGCATGACTTGAATTAACAACACTTGCGGATAATTTACATATGAACATAAATTGTAAATATGTAAATTAATTAAAAAATGAATATGCCTAACCCGAGGTTAGATTGAGTTACGGTGTAAGACTGCCCGGAACCGCCTGGCACATCTAGCAACCGTAACAATATAGATCTAATTTGAGAGGTTAGCGCATTAAGCCCAAAAACCCGAGGTTAGATTGAGTTGCAGTGTAAGACTGCCCGGAACCGCCCGGCATATCTAGTGATTACAACAGTATAGATCTAATGTGAGAGGTTAGTTCTTTAATGAATGAATTAAAGCTAAGAAATAGACAGGCTAAGAATGGTAGGGCTAAGTTAACACAACAGGGCGACACTTAACCAATGTAACATGACAAGTGATAGGGTTAAGTTAACACAAGAGGGCAACACTTAACCAATGTAACATGATAAGTGGTAGGGTTAAGTTAACAGAAGGGGGCAATACTTAACCAATATAACATGATGTGTGATAGGGTTAAGTAACACAAGAAGGCAACACTTAACCAATATAGAATGATGTGTGATAGGGTTAAGTAACACAAGATGGCAACACTTAACCAATACAACATGATGTGTGATAGGGTTAAGTAACACAAGAGGGCAACACTTAACCAATGTAACATGACAAGTGGGTGGGTTAAGTTAACTCGACTGGATTGATGACACTTAACCAATATAACATGATGAACGAATGGGGTTAAGCCAAGGGGAACACTTAACCAATTACAACATGATTGAATGAGAAGGGTTAAGTTAATAAGAAACACTTAAACCAACATGACATGACGTGTGGATGAATTAAGTTAACTTGAATGGATGGATAACACTTAACCAATTTGGGGGGTATATGAATAGACCCTAGAAAACCCTAGTAACAGGGACCCATTTCAGCAGTAACCCATAAAGATGTATCACGGTACCTTGAACTAGGCAGGGTGGGGCACGATTACTGGGCTGATTATAAGCGGTCAAAATAGCGGCAGTGGGTGCAGCAGTGTATTTCCGATGGAGTATGGGCATGCACATGCTCCAGAGTGGAAAAGCAGTCACTGGGCATCAGTAGTATACATTATGCATCTTGAATCGTGTCGGGTCGCTATCATAGGGATTGATAACCTTATGGTGGGACCAGCACAGGATATCTACATGCAAGAGAGACTCAAGGAAAAATTAATACAAGTAGGGAGCCGATCGATAGGGTAGTAAGGGTACATCTAACATCTTTATGGCAATTAGGGCGATTGAGGTAAGATCCTCATACTAGATGTACACCTAAAGGCTACCGCAATTGCGGGGTTGGGATCACCTTAATTTATAACACATGATACTAGTTGGGACACTAGTAGAGGATACAGATCCTTTTTCACAGGACACTGGTTAGGAAACTAGTAGGGAATACGAATCGTTCTATAAAAGACACTAGTTGGGATGCTAGTTGGGTGGTGCAGAGAAATTAGGAAATCAGAGAAAGAACTAAAGCGCATTCAGTGTATCCTACCTTGTCATATCTAACGATCATCATTTGTTGTCTTGCTATGCTTATTATCATGGTTACGTCTGGTATTCAGTTTATTCATGTTATGATCCTTTTACCTGTTTACATGCTGAATAATCACTGGACTTTCCAGACTTATGTCTGACCCGTTTTCTTTCGCCTTCTTTTCTTCCGTTCCCCCCTAGGTTCACAGGGAGGGAATATCACCACTTAGCTCAGTTTTCTTTCCATGCTCGAAGATATACGATGTATTGCTTTGGACTCTTTTTTCCATTGCTATGGCTGGCTCATGCTTTATTGGGGAATATCATTGTCGTTTTATGCTTCTTTATTTTGTTAAACAAGATAGATGCTTGTTGTAATGGGTAAGGGTGTTTCGTTGTTGGAAAACAATCTTTGTACAAGCTGCTGTTTTATCAATGAAGTAAAGTTTTATATATTTTTTCCTTTGTTTAAAATTTGTCTGTTTTGTAATTTATCTGTTCTATACACTTATGACGCTCCACTGAAGTTAATGCATTCCCTTTGTGAGTGACCTTAACGGAGGTGGGGTGTTACAACATGGGTCGACACTAGTGTCGACCCACCTTAGACAAGGATGAACCCATGTGTCGCCCCAGCTAAGGGTTTAGTCGTACATTTACCATTGTTTTATGTTCTGTTTATAAATTAAATTATTTAGTATAGTTAAAACTTCTTTTGATCATAACATGTTCATTTCTTGTCTGATTTAAGCAAACTAAAAGTCTTTTTTAATTAGAATTTCGTAACGGGCGCAACAGTAAAGTTTGTTTTACTCCGTTCTCAATATTTTTCTAATTAATATTTATTTTATCAGTTTATTCTTTAATTAATTAAACCATTTATTTATTATTATTTGTTGAAAATTTGTGTTGTTACATGCTCCCCTCCTAAACGGATTTCGTCCCCGAAATCTCCAAGGTTAGAAGAATGTTATGAATGCTTACACCCATCTACTCAACCATTGTCCACCGGTATCCATTGTCCTTAGAATTTTTAATGCTCTGTATGAACATATGCAAAGGTGTTCTGTACATGTCCCTATGCTAATGCAAAAATCAGGTGGTCTACTGATTCAGTTGACCTCCTTAATGCAATATGTATTTGTGCCATGTATCCAATATGTATGCAAAAGAATCCTAATAGTATATATAATTTCTGTATGTGTGCACATCCCTCCACCAAACTG
The DNA here is from genome assembly GCA_030737875.1 of Allium sativum. Taxonomy (NCBI): domain Eukaryota; kingdom Viridiplantae; phylum Streptophyta; class Magnoliopsida; order Asparagales; family Amaryllidaceae; genus Allium; species Allium sativum. Next base: position 339,045,456 of record CM060910.1, read on the forward strand.
CAACATCCATGTAATGATTTAACCATTTCCATCCATTAAAATTTGAAATGCGCACACATCCATATGCAATATGTAAGTGTTTGAGCCGATCTAGTGCCTAATGCGTGTATATATGCGTCCACTAGCAAACATAACATGTCTCAAACACATGTTTTATCCCTATCCTATAATCTATAAGCTCAGATCCTAATATCTATGCTCCCTAAGGATATACTAGAGGGAATCCCCTAATCAAAGGAAGAAGCGACATATAGGATATCAAAGAGGAAATACTTGTCAAAAGAATACGGTTAAGAAACTTGAATCCCATGGTATAGTCCTCTCATCTCACTTAGTTTATATAACTCGAGGAGAAACTCTCAAGTGAACCAATACAAAAGCTTACCTTAATCTTACCAGTAAAGTTACACTTTTCCACCTTTTCATGCCCAAATTTCTAGTCTTTTTTTTTCAATTTGGGTTCCTTAGTCCATTCCACTTATATCATCCAACCCCCAAAAGACTTAGTTACCACCCTACTTTTCATATATATGATTTTTCAAAACCTTATTTGAAAATTTTTAATGAGGCAAAATTTCAGTTAAAATTTTTGTTTTTGAAATATATACATATAGGTGCTTCTATGACACTCCAAGATACAAATTTCATATCAAAACACACTAGTCTTTCAAAATTTCTGTTCTTTGAAACATTATACATACGGGGTTTCAACTCAAAGTGGTTCTACAAGTTTTCTTGTTGCATTCTTGTCTAGGAACACAATTATTTCAAAATTCCTTTTACTTGGCTTCCTCCGAAAACCTTTCCAATACAACTAAAGTCCAACTACTTTCTTGAAATACATGTAGAAAGTTCTGACATAAGAGCTATATTATTCTTTTCAAAAGATAGGGTTTAGGGAGTAAAATATTCGAATCAACTAATCCTACACAAGTCAACACTCGAGTTCGAGTACCCCTAAGAAAACCCACTTTCTTTCCAACATCTAAGGCGACTTATTATACTGATGGCTTGCCTAAGTCTCAAACCCATTCATTGATGGTATATTCCCATAACTAGGAAAGATTCTACTCAAAACCATTAAACTCATTCCTCACTTACACCACATGCTTTATCCAAAAATGCTACAAACTTAGCATTGCCACAAACACAGATCCGAAAACTAATTCTCTCTCCTAGAGAAAATCTTTCAATCACTTACTATTCAGAATATATATAAAGCACAAACAGAACTGAACCAATACGTCCTAGAGATGCACTAAGAAAAATAGGAAAATCAACATGACTGATCCTTCGTCCTTCTTACAATCAAAATATCCCTAGAAATGCTTAGCAGGTATCAGGCCCGTAACTTTTCCCTTTAAGTTTGTATGTCGTACTAAAGCCTACGCTATGTTTTAGGCTCCAAATTTACCCTTTTTGCAGATCAATATATCATATAAGGCCTATTCATGGCAACCCAATCCATACCTGGAAATGCCCTAAAAATCAAGATTTTAGTTTCAAGCCCGACTCACCACAGATAAACAAATAATCAAGCCAATCCCAATAGGGTTCAGAAACTACCACTGGGCCTAAGTGCAAAGCAATCATTAGTGCTATCATCACACCCTCATGGACTTACCCTATCTGTAAAGGACCACACTATTAAGCCTATAATACAGACGCTCTACAAGATTCAACTTATCGTGGCTACGGCCCCACGCAACCAATACATCAAAGGAAAAAGGGATAGAATAATCCTAAACAAAATAGAAAAACTAGCAAGAACTAAAGATAAATGACGTTATTTCTTCCACCAAACCTTGCATTTTACGATTTTTCTCTTAATGTCCAATTTATTACTGCTCATATGTTCCCTATAATCATTTTATCGTTAGTTTACTCATCTTGACCTTTTACCTTGTAACACCCCATAATTTTATAACATTAAAATTCACAAATTAAAGTATACTTAATTTTTAGAGGAAGAATTAAGTGAAATGGGTTGTGCTATTGTGTTCGTCTCAAAATTTTGGGTCAAGATAGACATTTGTTTGCATACAACAGATAACTTATGAAGAAGTTATTAAGCCTTGAAGTTTCTATGCATATGAGACAAATATATATATATATATATAATATTCAAAAAAAAAGTTCAAAATAGCGAATCGGGAGGGGGAATAGCCGAACCGCACCATTTTTGGAGTCGACCTGAGGCCCGCTGGGTCGACAAGGGGTCGATCCAGGGTGTTTGGCTGTCAACCCGTGACCCGATTCGCCCTAAGGGCTGATGTGGCATCTGAGTGGTCCTGATGGTTCTGGTTATCCCTAGGTTAATCTGACCGCTCTTATTAAATTAAACTTCTATAAAAACACTCATAAACCCCTAACCTTAATCACATTAATACATAACAAGAGCCGTTATGCCGTCAATAGAGAACCTAGAGTAGCCGCCATAAACTTTCAACCTTAAAGCAAGATAGAACTTGAATCAAAGTCAAATCAAATCTAAATAACGATTAGTCTACATCAAAGGCGAGCAATTCAATTTCAGAATACAAGTCCCAGAAAGACAAGACTATTCTTTTTAATTGTGAGTATGATAGCTTTCACAAAATAATTAATTAATTTAATTATGATAAGATATAATTTCGATCATGAGAATATGATTTTGAATAATGTGGTGTAAATTATATGAATGTTTGTGGTGTTGAATCATATGTTAGCCTTATGCAAGTTGGATCATATGTTAGTTCTTATGTGAATCTTATGCAAGTTGAATCATATATCTTATGCAAGTTTGTGATGATTGGATCATATATTCATGTATGAATCTTATGCAAGTTTGGGTTGTTAAAATATATGTGAGACATGTATATGCATATTCTAGTTTATGTGACATTAACCTTTATGTCTAGATCCATATGCAAGTTTACATCTTTATGTTTAGACCCATATGCAAGTTTACATCTTTATGTTTATATCTATATGCAAGTTTACATCTTTATGTTTAGATCCATATGCAAGTTCACACCTGTATGTTTGGATCTATAGCAGTACATAAGTTATGCAAGTTTATGCCCATTACCTATGCTAGTTTTGTATCATTTGCTAGTTTGAATGAAATTCATATGCAAGTTATTGGCTATGTAATCTTATGTCATGATCCTTAGATCTATTTTATGTTTTATGTGATGTTGGTTTTCTTTTTATAAGTTAGACTATTTGTGAGTCTAACATATGTCATATTAAAATGTACGAATAGCGTGGGGATGATGGGATAATATTGAATATACATAAATTGTGAATTTGCATAAAATGGTCTTAAAAGGTATATAATTAATTTGAGACATTAATTGGCATAATTGGTATTTATGGACATAATTTTAAGAGACAATTATGGACATAAATAAATTTGGAATATATTGACAAATTTTAATAGAGATATTAATCCAATTTGGGGTTAAATAAAGATGTGTAATAATTAACCGCCTAAGACATGAGGTTAGACTCTTTTGTGGTGTAAGATTGCCCAGACCCACCTGGCAAATCCAGCAACCACAAATGCCAGTCTAATGTAAGAGGTCAATGGCATGAATTAAATGCATAACAATTGTAAAGACACGAGGTTAGGCTCGTTTGCTGTATGAGACTGCCCGGACCCGCCCGGCAAATCTAGCAACCGCAAATGTCATCCTAATGTGGGAGGTCTTTACAAGGTTACGGTTCTAATGAATTAAGTGACACTTAACCAGATAAACATGTGGTGGAACATGGGGGGTTAAGTGGGTGCCTTGGGTGGCATGTGAAATTAAGTTGGTGCCTTAGGTGGCATGTGAAATACGATTAGATGCACTTAACCAAGATTGAAACATGTAAGAAGACATGAATAAGAATGGGGTTAAGTGGGCAAAACCTTAGTGGGGACCAAGCATAGGTGGAAGGCATGTGCATGGAGGCCCTTTTCAAACCAGTAACCCGTTAAGTATCTTTGTGAGCTTGACCCAAGACGAGGACGGGACACACTTACTGGATTTGATTGTAAGAGGTCAAAACGGGTTAGCGGTGGAAACGCAAGTCCAACGAGGTCATGTGCGTGCGTAGGCCCGGGCTGGTAGGTAAGACGTTGTTGCATCGTGTAGATATAAGCCGTGCATCTTTGGTGGTATCGGGTTGCCACCTTGGGGAGTGATACACCCCACTATGGGACTAGCACAGGTATCTACGAATTAGAGAGCCGATCGAATAGGGCTAGTGGGTACAACTAGTGGAGATAGGGCAGACGACACCTATGAAGGCAGCTAGGGATACACGAAACTACATTATCATTATTAAGTTTTGTAAGCGGGATCAACTTTTAGGGTGACTTGTTGTAAAGACCCGCAAATTCCCGCCCTTTGAATCGACCATAAACCACACAGGTCTGACCCAGAAGGTGAAAATCTACGAATACTTTAACTTTGGGCATACAACACATCAGAACAAAAACATAGACTTTTATAACATCAATAATAAATGTTACATCAGAGTACAGAATATATCAGAGTACATCGATAAATAATACAGCAGAAGAAACATTTAAATTAAATTAAATACATTGCAGCGGAACTAATCTCAGCGGAAGGCCATCAATATTCTGGACCCGGCTTCAGACTTCAATCCAGGATCCTGCTTAACTATATCTGCAAAAAGCTACTCGACTGCCCGCGTGGAAAGAGGGCACCCGAGTTTGCAAAGTGAAACAAACTACAGGTCAGTCATGGGACTGGTGTGAGAATTCTTAACTTAACTTATCTAATAAGTAGGCTAATCACAGGACCACGCCGCTAACGCGGAACGGGTTTACTCCATTGGATTGCCAGTGCATAATTAAAGTAAATCGTCAAATAACGTAATGCTTTTTAGAAAAATGAAACCATTATAAGACCCAAGTCCCATCACACAATGCAACGCAAACCGGAGGATAGGGTTTTACCTTATAATGATCAAAAGATGCTTGATACGATAAACACGGTATTATATAATAATAGTGTGCAACCAATTTGAAATACATCAAAGTAAATGTATCAATCCTAGACGGCATGAGTGCCCCATCCCACTATGTCGCCATATATAGGTATACAATCAAAACCGTGTGATGTCGTATTGGAAATTTGGGTTGCCATCTGAGTCAAGGCTAGGAAGGAGATCCTTACTGATTCGAGACACTCTAGCAATGCCCCAGGATTGGTACTCTGTCCAACCCTTGGATCCTGCAGGGCCGGTCCACACTTACTTTTGTGGATTGGTTATGCCTGAACACACGCTTCCCGGTCCTTTTGGACCTATAATACGGCCAGTGGCGACCGCATAACCCGAGGCCTCGAAAAATCCAACAACCACAATGAATAAATGCCAGCGCTGGTAGGTCCCTGGCACCACTCTAGCTAGAAAGAAACGTGCGCACTCCCTGCGTTCCCTTCTCCCGTTTTAGACTCTACCGGGTTGTGAGGCTTGCAAAGTCACGATATACACAAAGCTATGCCTAAATAGACTGTGCTTTGATCATCAACCACAAGGCCTGCTTTTCAACAAAGCCTTGATCAATTGCATCTTAGCATGCCACATTGTCAGACTCTACCATATCATTGATCATCTACCAATATATATATATAACCTCTAAGCTCATACGTCTTAGAGAAGGGGGTTAAATGAAGAATAAATTCTCCACCACCAAACAGAAATATATAATCAGTAGCGTTCAACAAATACAGTAGAAAAGAATACAATGTCGGACACACAATCCATTTACAAGTCCGCTCTGGGTCTGAGCGAAACAACGTGTCCGTCGATCTCCAAATACATTTGGACGATCATTACCAAATACCTTGCCTTAGGGTGTCCAGTCCCAATTCAAGATACCAGTCATCATCATCCCAACGATGTGGAAACTTCGGTCTTCAATTGCCATCTTCATCTTCGACTCTTGATCGTCGTGATGATTATTCAGAATGGGTTAAACCCGGTCTTTCTGAATAACTCGCGTATTTTGTGATTAAAAATCAAATATTGGAAAATCACACATTACGCCACATTTCCCACTCAGAGTATTCTTTTAATAAGATATTCATATTAAAAGATTCTCATTAATTTTATCAAAGATAAATTAATAAATTTAATCATAAATCTTCCTTAAAAGATTTATTAAAAATTCTAAATTTGATTTAATATAAAAAATCATTTTCACAAGATTATTTATTTTAAAGAATAAATCTTCTTTTAAACGGGTTAAAGAACTCGTGTCATTTAAAACACAGTTCACGATAAACCCATAAATCAATTTCCAAAATATGGAATTCCACAGAAATCAATCAATACATAATCGATGTGAATCTCTGTATCGGACTAACAATATACATGGAATAACGGCAAAGCCTCTTAAATTCCATATATAATATCGGTCTTCTATTACAGAAGCCCATCTCGATTATTACCAATCGAATTTTCCACTTAATTCCCAATTGAATATATATTAAATTGGAAAACTAGATTTTTAGGAAATGCTCTTTTTAAATCTATAAAATAGATTTATAAATTCCAAATAATAATTTCAATGTAAATTGGATTAAAGAAGAAATGTCATTTAAAAACACCGTCCACGATAAATCCACTTCACATCTCAATTTATTTCATATCATAAAATAAGATTTGCAAATTCTAATAATCTTAAATAAAAGATTTCTCTTTAAATATTTATTATTATAAGAAAAACGTATTTTAGAGATAATCATTAAAAATATTCTTTATATAAAAGATTTTTATCCTTTACAAATATTCTTTGTTTTAACATATTTAATAGAAAATATATATACTTATGAAAATATATCCTTTATATAAAAAGAATTTCTAATGTAAGAATTTTCTTATTTAAAAGAACACCTGAATCGGAATGCAACTCAACCATTTACCATATAATTTGGATTATATGGATTTCACACACATCATATATATGACAATAACAATATAATCATCAAATCATCCATTTCATCCAAAGTGTAAATTCCAACTGTGTAAGCGTTAAAATTAAATAATAACGCTCATCACAGCCCGTCGATCTACCGATCAACATACAACTAAATATTGGGATTAGTGTATGTGAATTTTCATCCCAACACCCGTGTGGGGTTTTCAACCAATCAAGCAAATGATAAACTAATTTGTGCACTTGGGCGATGTGTAAAAATTATCGACCCAATCACATAAACAAGTCAGGTAACTCGCCTATGGCAGTGTAATAAACAATATATAACACGATGATAAAAATATCTCTTTTATTCCTGTTCTTTTTATCGCATGTAAAATGTCAATAAAAATGAAATCTTTATTTCTATTCTTTTAACGCACCAAAAATGATGATAAAAATATAATCTTTATTTCAATTTCTTTCATTGTAAATAAATGAAATGAAAAATGTAATCTTTTAATTCCATTCGTAATAGGGGGTATAAATAATAACACAAAATATAACTATTCATTTCATGCTTTATTTGCAATAGAGAATGCAAATAAAGATTCAACCTTTTTATTTGATGTTTATTTACATAGAGGAATGTAAATAAAAATTGTAACTTTTTTTTTCCATTTCACAATTTATTTGCATTAAGAATTGCAAATGAAAATGTATCTTTCGTTCTCATGTTTTATTTGCGTTGAGTAATGCAAATAAAAATGTAATATTAAATTTCTAGTTTTATTTACATCAAGAAATGTAAATAAAAGAAAAACTTCTTATTTTATGTCTATTTACATCAAGTGAAGTAAATAAATAAATAAAAATGTAACCTTTATTTTAAAGCTTTGTTCACCTTTAAAACATGCAACAAAAATGTAACATTGTTTTTTAATAAATTTGTTTGCATCTAAATTTGCAACAAAATGTAATTTTTATTTCTTGTTTGTTTGCAACTGAAGTTACAAACAAAAATGTAATTTTATCTCCTTTATTTTATTTGCATGACAGAATGCAAATAAAAATGCATATTCTCTTTTCTACATTTCGTTTGCATTGTAACATGCAAACAAAAATGTATTTTTTTCTTGTATTGTTTACATTATGAAATGTTAACAAAAATGTGAATTTTTGATTTCATGGAATATTTGCATTGAAAATGCAAATAAAAATAAAAATGCACTACTTTAAAATCATGTTATATTTGTGTTGGAGTACACAAAAAATGTTCTTTTATTTTTAATGTTTTATTTGTGTTTAAGAACGCGAATAAAAAGACCATTTTAATTTTCTATGTTATATTTGTATTTGAGAACACAAACATAAAGGATCATTCATTTTCTATAATGTATTTGTGTTTGGGAACGCAAATAAAAAGGTTCGTTCATTTTTCAAAATGTATTTGCATAAGTGAATGCCAATAAAAGAATAAATTTTACTTTAATATATATATTTGTATTCGTAAATACAAATAAGAGAACAAGTTTCATTTTTAAATATAAATTTGCATTTTTAGATGCAAACAAAAGAACAAGTTTATTTTTAATGTATATTTACATTGGTAAATGCAAATAAAAGAATAATTTTATTTTCAATATACTTTTGCATTGGTGAATACAAAATAAAGAACAACTTTTTTATTTACAAAATATATTTACAAATATAATGTAACTTCTGAAAATAATTTCTTATTTACATATAAAAATGTAATCAAACATTGTGATTTCCAAAACATGTCTTTTTTTTTATTTACACAAAAATGTAAACAAAAGTTTTACTTCTAAAATGAATTTTAATTTACATATGATATGTAAACCAAAATGTGATTCTTAATCTTTGATTACATTAAAAATGTAATCCTTTTCTGTTCATTTTTCATTACATATAAATGTAATCTTTTTTCTCATTACACATATGGATGCGATCTTTTCTATTCATTACAATGAACAAAATTTCAATAAAAATGCAATTTTATTTTATAAACTTTTCATTTCAACAAAATGAAAATAAAGATATAATCTTATTATTTTAATCTTTATGTAAAATCTTTCTACTGAAACCAATGAAAAATAAAATCTTTTACGTTGCTTCTTTTTTTGTTGACATCACTATTACATTCAAAAATGAAGTTTTAATGTTACTTCTTTTATCGAAACCAATACTATATTAAAAATGAGATTTTTCAATGTTATAACTTTTATTGAAATCAAAGTGACAAATAAAATATGACTTTTTATTGAGATCACTATTTCTACATAAAAATGTAATCTTTTAATTTCATTCTTTTTAATGACACAACCTCATATTAAAATATATCCTTTTTAATCACTCTTTTTAATGTAAACAAATTTACATAAAATCTTTTTTTTTTATGTAAACAAATTAAAATAAGAATTGATTTATCGCTCAATTTCTTTTGTAAATTCAACAAATAAAAATAAGCTTTCATTGTCGTTCAAGTTCTTATTATAATATCAACAAATAAAAATGAGTTTTTATTTGTCGATCAAATTCTATTTTTCATTACAGAATAATAGAAATAATATTTAGTAACCTGAAATAAATTATAATAACTAAATCTGAATAAATATGATGTAATTCGAAATATAATATATTTTAGATCAAATTTTAGATCTCATTTCTAATCGTAAATAAAATTCAATATTATCTGCAATTTTGATACCGATCTAACACATCGTACACAACAAAACATATCGCAATCACAACCAATGATTCATACAACACCAGACATTTCAGAATTGAATAAACATCATCATGCAATTATTTTTAAAGCGAGAAAATAATTTAATAATTATTTAAATAATAGAATTTTGAATTCTCACATTGAATTTTGGCTGAAATTCGACTGTCTCCTTTTCAGCTGCGGTCTGCGCCATCGCGAAGCTCTTAATTTTGTGATTCCAACGCAATTTACGGTTCGTCAAACGGACCTCGTATGAGAGAGTTATGAATTTTTAAAGATCGAACAAATAAAATAATTAGATAATAAAATAATATAAAAAAAGAAATCGGGACCTTTCTTCCTCTTCAACCCGTCGTATACCACCGAACCCAAACCCCCTTTCCAATGCCAAAATCGCACCCCTCTAGGAGCCTCCATTCGCCGATCCAACACGACCACCGCGACCGCCATGTCGAGAGCCACCTACACCATCAACCCCGTCGAACTCGGCCTCTCCTAGGGCCTGCAAACCAATAAAAACCGCAGCCCCTTCTCGGACGAAATTCGCGAAATCCGTGCGCCAAAACCCGATCTTAACCGTATAGATTGAAAGGTCTCTTAATTCTCTTCGATTTGGTAGGTCATATGTCAATTTTCGTCGAACGGATCAAAAGTTATTGAGGTTTGAAAATCGGACAATTCTGGCCATCAATTTCTGGGCGGCGGCTGGCCATTAGAGAATCAGGGTTAGGGTTTTCGGATTTTTATATTATTTTAATATTTAATTCCGAATTTCGTGAAATTAAGTGGATTTTTGGACTTTCTCGGATTTGGGCCTGCTTACTGTCGATCTTAACGTTTTGAGGCCTTCTGAACGCGATGGGCTATGTCCCAAGGTCCAATTCTGATGTCTACACGTTTTATTTTCGGTTTTAATTGAAAATACAATATTAAATTAATTATTTAATTCCTACCGTACATTTAAATATGCCGGGGTCACATACGACCACTAAAAATTCTAAAAAAAATATTTTTAGCTTTCTTATGACGATACGAATCCAACAAAATTATTTTCGTCGAATTCTGAGACTGTTTGAAAAATGGTTATTTTTAAGGCGTTCAAATTTAACTGTAAATAGTCAAAACACATTTTATTTCGCCACGCTCAAATATTAATTCGAAAAATTCTGAAAATTGAAACCTAGCAATAATTTGACATTCCGGTTCCAACAAAAGTGATTTCGTCGAAAACCATGGTCGTTTGAAAAATGACTATTTTTAAGGCCAATATATTTAATATTAAAATTATATTTTTAAACAAATAAATCCCGAAACTCAAAATATATAAGTGTTTACTGTTTTTCAATGTAGAAACATCATTCTGAACTCAATGGAAGTGGTTTCGAGTTCAAATTCCTTCGTATGCAAAAAGTAGCATTTTGACCTTTATAAATTTCATAGCGACCTTTCTAAATATTGAATTGGCCATAACTTTTGATTTCCGCTATGAAATTTCAATTTTTCGGATTCTTTGGAAAGATATTTTTAAATAGATTCTAATATTTTTGGTTTCACTAAAATCCGTTAAATTTTGCATCCTGTACGGTCAGTCAAAGTTCAAGTTTGACTTTTCAAACTACCGCGCTATTTCTAACTCTTTTGTTAATTAAAATTAAATCATTCATTCTAACTTCGATTTAAATCAAATTTGTGATCATTATTATTTAAATAAATTATTTTATATTGTCAAAATTCATTAAAATTTTCTAAAATAAAATTTTAAATTGGTCCTGATTTTTGCGGGTTGTTACACTTGTGGTGGTGCAATTATCCAATAGTGATTAGGAACGAGATTAATGCTAGAATATTCCTCTTATTTGCTTTGTCATGCCCACTTGTTTCATGGTCATATCTTATCTTACCAGTTTATGCCTTATCCTAGTTACTTTAATAATTATATTGTTAAAGTTATTATACTCGCCAGACTTTATGTCTGACCCCTTGCTTTCGCCTCTTTTCTTCCTTCCCCCCAGGTTCTCAGGGTGGGGCTAGTACTAGTGGAGCTTGATCTCGGATCTCTTTCTCTCTCTTTTAGAAGTGCTTGGATTGTCGAAAGTAAAGTTCAGCTCATCTCTTTTATGGCTACTTGTGTTGGGGTTTATGCTTTTTATTTTATGTACTCTGAAGCAATTTATCAAGATGGATATTAAGTGTACTTGGTTTATGAAGTTGTTGTAATCAGACTATTTCTCCGTTGCAATAAAAGTTGTTTTATATTTTCCAAGTACCATTATTTATATCTGTCTTGTTATATTCTGTTCCATATACTAAATACGCTCCATGGAAGTTAATGCATTCCCTTTGTGAGTGATATTAATGGACGTGGGGCGTTACACATGGTATCAGAGCTGAAGGTTACCAGACCTGATATGAATTTTGAAAAACTATTTTTCAAAAAGCATTTTATAAATAAATACTTTCAAAGGTATGTTTTAAGGAAAGTATTATCAACAGAAAATTTTGTTTTAAAAAAACATAACCCACAAGAGCCATATATCATTCTTTTGAATTCTCCATTTTGAATCTCTTCATTTTCTTTTCAGCATGTCTGGAATTCCCGAGATATCCAAGGGGATACCGATACCAGGATGGTTTAGAAGGTATCTGGAAGCTAGGGCCAATGACGCAGGCCTAGCAAATGCTCCTCCTCCTCCTCCTCCTCCCCGTGTTGATACTTTTGCAAAGATATGCAAAGATTTTTGTGCAATGGGTGGGAAACCTTTTCACGGATCAGAGACGTTTGTTGAAGCTCGAAATTGTCTTAAGAAGGTGGAAGATCTATTTGGTATTTTCGAAGTTGAAGATCGAAGGAAGGTCCAATTGGCTTCTTGGTTAATGAAAGACGAAGCCTCGTTTTGGTGGGAGGTCACGAATAGAGAGCATCCAGTGGAGACATGGATGGATTTCAAGCATAGGTTCGAAATGAAGTTTCTCTCACGAGCAGAAGAGAATTTATATATGGAAAGATTCTTGGCGTTGAAGCAAGGGGATTTATCAGTAAAGGAGTACGTCAACAAGTTCAATCAGTTGGCGAGATTTGGCTTGGAATTGGTAAACACACCTGAGAAGAAGGCCCTGAGGTTCATTAAAGGTTTGAATGAGCCGCTACATGGGTTGGCAATGACCCACATTCCGATGGGGGCTACCTTTGAGAAACTAGTTGACATGGCGCTTATGCATGAGGAAGAGAAAGGTGTGAATGCAAATAAGGCACCGGAGAAGAAAGGAGACCAGAAGAAGCCACAATAGCAAAACAAGAAAGGCGGGAAGAACAATATTGGCAAAGGAAAGAAGAAGTGCTTTAATTGTGGGACACCAGGCCATATGAGCAAAGACTATAGGAAAAAGAAGAAGACTGGTTGTTTCCACTGTAGAGAGGCCGGACATCTAGTTAAGGACTACCCAAGGAAACAGAGGCAAGGGCAAAGAACTTCTGGAGGGAAACTTCAGGCTCTCATGGCACCAGGGCAGGCGAGAGGGCAGATTCAGACTCTCATGGCACCAGTATAGGAGAGAGGTAGAAACATTTCCGTTGAAAGTTTAGTTTTTCTGTTTAATCATCATGTTCGTACTTTGTTTGACTCTGGCGCTTCACACTCGTTTGTATCTGCTTCGTTAGTTGAAACACTGCACCTAAGTACTAGTCTAGTTACGGATCCCATAGTAGTCTCAAATCCTATTGGTGGTTCGGCTCATCTTTCTATGATTTGTCTAGATTTGAGAGTGTCTATCTTGGGCGTTGGGTTTGAATGCAACGCCTTTGTTCTTGGCTTCATAGGCTATGGCTTGATTCTAGATATGGATTGGCTAACTAGATACGGTGCCATCCTAGATTGTGAAAGAAGGGTAGTTAGATTGTTGACTCGTTGTGGAAGGACCCTTGATATTTCTTGTGACACTAGAGGTCCGGTAATGCTTAGCTACCTAGAATCCCTAGACTCATCCAATGATGATTTGAAATTTGTTCGTGTGGTCCGTGAATATAGTGACGTCTTCGATGAAGTTCGAGGTTTACCCCCGAGGCACGAGATAGACTTTCGAATATATCTAGTAGATAATGCAAAGCCAGTTGCATTACCTGTGCGCCACATGGCTCTGAGAGAGAGAAGAGAACTTAGTAAGCAAGTGATAGAATTGCTTCAGAATGGGTTCATAAGAAGAAGTATTTCGGAGTGGGGTGCTCCAGTCGTTTTTGCTACAAAAGCTGATGGTTCACTTAGATTGTGCGTGGACTATAGAGAGTTGAATAAGCTAATAAAGAAGAACAGGCACCCAATGCGGAGGATAGACGATTTATTCGATCAGTTTGTGTGCGCTTCAATTTTCTCGCAACTGGATTTAGCTATAGGGTTTCATAAGCTAAGGGTGGTTGAAGATAGCATCGATAAGACTGCCTTTAGAACTTCTGACGGTTTCTTTGAGTGGCTCATCATGCCTTTTGGTTTGATGAATGCACCCTCATACTTTGTTGACTTAATGAGTAGGGTTTTAATTGAGTTTCTAAACAAGTTTGTGGTAGTCTTTGTAGACGATATTCTGGTTTTCTCTAAAAATGAAGAAGAGCATGCCCTACATCTTAGGGAAGTCTTAGAGACCCTACAAGTGCATCAGATAAAAGCTAAGTTCTCTAAGTGCCATTTTTGGAGAAAAGAAGTGAGGTTCTTAGGACACGTGGTCTCTAAGGAAGGGATAGCTGTGGATCCCGCCAAGGTGGTGGCAATCCAAGATTGGAAAACTCCTAAGAACGCAACAGAAGTAAGAAGCTTTTTAGGGCTAGCTGGCTATTATAGGAAGTTCATTAAAAACGTCGCGAAGATATCAGCACCTCTCACTCGATTAATGAAGAAGAATTTGACTTTTACTTGGGACGTTGACTATGACGATGCTTTCCAGCGTCTGAAGAGGGCTTTGATGACAACTCCAGTTTTAGTTTTGCCTGATGGGAGTAAGACATTCACCGTATATACCGATGCTTGCGGGATAAGGCTTGGCGCAGTTTTAATGCAAGAGGGAAGGGTGATATGCTATGGTGGAAGACAGTTGAAAGCCCACAAGAAAAATTACCCTACCCACGACTTAGAGTTGGTGGCTATAGTTTTTGCGCTTAATTCATGGCGTCATTATTTGCTTTGCAAGAGGTTTGAGTTGTATATAGACCATAAGTCGCTAAAGTACTTATTCTCTCAGAAGGACCTAAACTTGAGGAAACAGAGATGGATGGAGTTTTTGGCATCCTACGATTTTGAGATCGCATATACCCCTGGTAAGGGTAACATTGTAGCCGACGCCTTAAGTAGAAAGAAGTTAACTTTAAGTTCTTTGTTCGTAGAGCGGCAGGGTTTGGAATATATATCTTCCTTTGACTTCAGACCCTCTGTCGATTATGTACCCGGATTATTGGCATCGTTAGAGGTGCAACCTACACTTTTGGGTCGAGTTGGAGAGGCACAGCGAAATGACCCACAGTTGGTTGAGATAGTAAGCAAGCTTATAGGAGGGGAGTCCTCGAGTCATCTTGATAGATATGTTATAGATAAGCGAGGTTGGCTATGTAGAGATGGAAGACTTTGCGTACCACAAGACGAGAGTTTGAAGAAGGAAATTCTTGAAGACTCGCATCGCTCTAAGATGACCATACATCCCAGTGGTGATAAGATGTATAGGGATATGAAACGAGTTTTCTTTTGGGATGGAATGAGGAAGGACATGGCCGAGTTCGTTGCTAGATGCTTAGTGTGCCAACAAGTCAAGGCGGAGCAAAAGAAGCCTGGAGGTTTTCTCCATCCCTTAGAGATTCCGCTTTGGAAATGGGAAAGTGTTTCCATGGATTTTGTAGACGGGTTACCAAGATCAAGGAAGGGTAATACGGGAATTTGGGTAATTGTAGACAGACTAACCAAAAGTGCCCATTTTATTCCTGTTAAAAGTAGAAGGACCGCCGCGTGGTTAGCATCTGTTTACCTTCGAGAGATAGTTCGTTTGTACGGCATACCCTCTAGCATTGTGAGCGATAGAGATCCCATTTTCACAAGCGAATTTTGGAAAAGCTTACAAGAGGCGGTTGGAACGCAATTATGCTTAAGTACTGCTTATCACCCTCAGACGGACGGCCAAACTGAGAAAGTAAATCAGGTTCTAGAAGACCTGAGACTATGCATCCTAGACTTTGGAGGATCATGGGAAGAACACCTTCCACTAGTGGAGTTCGCTTGTAATAATAGTTTTCAGGCTAGCATTAGCACGACACCTTTTCAGGCTCTTTATGGACGACCGTGCCGATCATCTACATGTTGGTGGGAATCCACTGATAAGGTTTTGCTTGGACCCGACATGATTAGGTAGACTTCGGAGATGATAGACCTGATTCGGCGGCGAATGAAGACGGCGCAGGACCGACAGCAGTCATATGCTGATAGGAGACGAACTGATCTTGAATTCAATATCTGGGACATGGTTTTTTTAAGGTGTCACCGTTAAGAAACATAGTCCGTTTTGGATCAGTCGGGAAGTTGGCACCGAGATTCGTAGCACCCTTTCCAATTACGGAGAGGATTGGACAGATGGAGTATAGAGTAAAGTTACCAGAGAAGCTCAGCGGAGTTCATGACGTGTTTCATGTTTTGCATTTGTGTAAGTGTTTACATGATACGACGGAAGTGGTAGAGCCGAGCACGCTCGTAGAAGTGGAAGTAGAGCGCAATGCCACGATCAGACGAGCTCCTACACGCATTCTCGGATCGGAGGTCAAAAGGCTTTGCAACAATAGGTCAAGTTGGTCAATGTGCAATGGGGAGATGATCAAAGAGATGCGACTTGGGAGACGGAAGACAAAATGCGTACACTGTACCCTTTCCTTTTTGAGGGTATGTTTTAATTTCTCCTTTTTCTACCGCCTTGTTGACACTTGTCCTATCTTTTAGTATTATCTTTGCGATGACATCTTCGATCTTTAGTTAGGAAGAGGTTGCAAACATATGTTTGAGACATGTTATGTTTGGTGGATGCAAGTGGTTGCTTATGGATGCATGTACACACACATTAGGCACTAGATCGGCTCAATCACCTTCATGTTGCATATAAATGCATGTGCATATCTAAATTAATGGATGTATAATGGTTGTGTTATCATATGGATGCTGCATTTTGATGAATGGTTGTGCACACATGTAGACATAATATGTATCGATAGGATTCTTTCACATACATAATGGATGCATGACACTATCATGATTTGCATTAAGTGGGTCAACTGAATCAGTGGACCGCCTGATCTTTTCATTAGATAAGGAACATATACACACATTTTTGCATAAGTTCATATAGCATTAAAAATTTCGTTTAGGACAATGGATGCTTGTGGATGATGGTTGAGTATATGGATGATTGGTTGGTAGGATACATTCTTTTTAACTTAGAGATTTCGGGGATGAAATCCTTTAAGGAACGGAGAATGTAACACCCCATAATTTTATAACATTAAAATTCACAAATTAAAGTATACTTAATTTTTAGAAGAAGAATTAAGTGAAATGGGTCGCGCTATTATGTTCATCTCAAAATTTTGGGTCAAGATAGACATTTGGTTTACATAAAACAGATAACTTATGAAGAAGTTATTAAGCCTTGAAGTTTGTATGCATATGAGACAAATATATATATAGATATATATAAAAAAATATTCAAAAAAAAGTTCAAAACAGCGAATCGGGAGGGGGAATAGCCGAACCACACCATTTTTGGAGTTGTCCAGAGCCCCGCTGGTTCAACTAGGGGTCGATCCCGGGTGTTTGGCTGTCAACCCGTTACCCGATTCGCCCTAAGGGCTGATGTGGCATCTGAGTGGTCCTGATGGTTCTGGTTATCCCTAGGTTAATCCGACGGCTCTTATTAAATTAAATTTCTATAAAAACACTCCTAAACCCCTAACCCTAATCACATTAATTCATAACAAGAGCCGCCATGCCGTAAATGGAGAACCTAGAGTAGCCGCCATACGCTTTCAACCCTAAAGCAAAATAAAAGCTTGAATCAAAATCAAATCAAATCTAAATAACGATTAGTCTACATCAAAGGCGAGCAATTTAGTTTCAAAATACAGATCGCAGAAAGACAAGACTATTCTTTTTAATTGTGAGTATGATAGCTTTCCCTAATTAATTAATTTAGTTATGATAAGATATAATTGGGATTATGAGAATATGATTTTGAATCATGTGATGTAAATTATATGTATGTTTGTGGTGTTGAATCATATGTTAGTCTTAGGCAAGTTGGATCATATGTTAGTTCTTATGTGAATCTTATGCAAGTTGAATCATATATCTTATGCAAGTTTGTGGTGATTGGATCACATATTCATGTACGAATCTTATGCAAGTTTGGGTCATTAAAATATATGTGAGACATGTATATGCATATTCTAGTTTATGTGACATTAACCTTTATGTCTAGATCCATATGCAAGTTTACATCTTTATGTTTAGACCCATATGCAAGTTTACATCTTTATGTTTAGATCTATAGGCAAGTTTACATCTTTATGCTTAGATCTATATGCAAGTTTACATCTTTATGTTTAGATACATATGCAAGTTCACACCTGTATGTTTGGATCTATAGCAGTACATAAGTTATGCAAGATTATGCCCAATACCTATGCTAGTTTTGTATCATAAGCTAGTTTGAATGAAATTCATATGCAAGTTATTGGCTATGTAATCTTATGTCATGATCCTTAGATCTGTTCTATGTGTTATGTGATGTTGTTTTTCTTTTTATAAGGTAGACTATTTGCGAGTCTAACATATGTCATATGAAAACGTACAAATAGCGTGGGGATGATGGGATAATATTGAATATACATAAATTGTGAATTGGCATAAAATGACCTTAAAAGGCATATAATTAATTTGAGACATTAATTGGCATAATTGGTACTTATGGACATAATTTTAAGAGACAATTATGAACATAAATAAATTTGGAATTTATTGACAAATTTGAATAGGGATATTAATCCAAATTGGGGTTAAATAAAGATGTGTAATAATTAACCGCCTAAGACATGAGGTTAGACTCTTTTGTGGTGTAAGACTGCCTGGACCTGCCTGGCAAATCCAGTAGCCACAAATGCCAGTCTAATGTGAGAGGTCTAAGGCACGAATTAAATGCATAACAATTGTAAAGACAAGAGGTTAGGCTCGTTTGCGGTATAAGACTGTCAGACCCGCCTGACAAATCTAGCAACCACAAATGTCAGCCTAATTTCGGAGCTCTTTAAAAGGTTACGGTTCTGATGAATTAAGTAACACGTAACCAGATAAACATGTGGTGGGACATGGGGGGTTAAGTGGGGGCGTTGGGTGGCATGTGAAATACGATTAGATGCACTTAACCAAGATTGAAACATGTAAGAAGACATGAATAAGAATGGGGTTAAGTGGGGAAACCTTAGTGGGGACCAAGCATAGGTGGAAGGCTTGTGTCAAGCATGGGGGCCCTTTTCAAACTAGTAACCCATTAAGTATCTTTGTGAGCTCGACCCAAGTCGAGGACGGGACACACTTACTGGATTTGATTGTAAGAGGTCAAAACGGGCTAGCGGTGGCAACGCAAGTCCAACGGGGTCATGTGCGTGCGTGGGCCCGGGCTGGTAGGTAAGACGTTGTTGCATCGTGTAGATATAAGTCATGCATCTTTGGTAGTATCGGGTTGCCACTTTGGGGAGTGATACACCCCACTATGGGACCAGCACGGGTATCTACGAGTTAGGGAGCCGATCGAATAGGGGTAGTGGGTACAACTAGTGGAGATAGGGGCATACGACACCTATGAAGGCAGCTAGGGGTACACGAAACTACCATTATAATTATTAAGTTCCGTAGGTGGGATCAACTTTTAGGGTGACTAGTGGTGGTGCAATATAGTAATTAACCTATAATGATTAGGAACGAGATTAATGCTAGAATATTCCTCTTATTTGCTTTGTCATTGTAACGACCATTATTTTCTACGTTATATAATTAACTTATTTAATTATATAAATAGTGGTTTAGAATTCAAATGGTCGTTGAATTAAATAATAGTAAATATTTAATTAAAATAATAAATAAATAATATATTTAATTCTGAAATAATCAGAATGGGCTGAAATGACGATATGGTATGAATTGGGAAATTCGAAATATATAATTCAGTTTAGAATTGAATTATAACAACGAATATATTATTTAAATAAAGTTTGTACGTATAAATTATAATATAATTATAATAGAGCTCGAAATGGCGCGGCAGTTCATTGTTTGGCGATTCGAACTTTAAACGAATATACAGAAGCCGTTTTAAGTCGGATTTCTGTAAAACAAGAAAGGTTCAGAGCCGGTGAAGTATATTTTTCTAGTGGAAGAGAAAATTCGGGATTTTGTCGCGTAAATTTTGATTTATGTCCAAATCAAATTTTAGAAAAGTCGCTGTGAAATTCCTTTATAATTTATAATGATTTAATTATATTTATAAAAGGAATTTCATTATAAATCGAATATCGATTTAATCAGGATTTGAAATATCGAGCTGGAAATTTCATATAGGAATATTCTAGAGCTGTATGATATTCTGTTGTGAATATATACGATAATATTTATTTTTAAATATTAAATTTAATTGTTTTAAATATATTTATATATTTAAAAGGGTTATTTAGAGCTTTAAAAAAATAGCCAGTTTTGCAAACAACCTCAGAATTCGACGAAACTAATTTTGTTTGATCCGCAATGTTAAGTTATTGTTAGATTTCGATTTTCGTGATTTTTAGAGTTAGTGTGTAGCCGTACGGATTTTTAATTTGAAAAACAGTCGATATTTTGACAGTTAAAAATACGCTGTGTGAGCAAACAGAGTCGGAATTTGACGAAACCAGTTTTGTTGGGACCGTAATGTCAAACTCTAGGTGTATGTCCATTTTCGTGATTTTTGGGTATCATGTGTGATCATAGGAATTTTTAAGGACTTATGTAAACCGCATTTTCTTAAAAATAAAAAAATAATAAATAAAAAAATATTATATTCATTCTATAAATAGACCTAACTCTTTCTATACCTAATTTCCATTCCCAGTCTGGTCAACAGGTTTTTCCGCCATAACTTTTATCTCAGGAAAAATATTTCCATTTTTCTAAAATCAAAATCAAATGCAAATAAATTCTATAAATCGCTAGATAAGTATATTCGGGATCAATATTGTGTGCTCTTCGAGATGGTATAAATTCTGTGGTATGCGACGCATCTTCACTAATACTCGAAAACTTACAGTGAACCTAGGGTTCATGAATTCGGGTAAATGGAAGCGTCGATTCGAGATTGGAGGACACTGCGGAGTTCGTATAGGTGAGAGGATGGTCTCGGTAATTTTTGGTGGATTTTCGCAACCACATCTGTTGCGCGATGTACTGTGCGAACCCAGGTCAAGCTCGAGGTAGTGACAGAAAGAGAGGATCGAGTGATGACATTTTGGGTTGAGGTTGTGGAGGATTAAATGAGAAGTAGTTGGGTGATTTTTTTTGGGGTTATTGATGAAACAGAGGAGAAAATGGCAAGGGAAGAGGTCGACTATGGTGATTGGTTTAGGGGAGGAGTTGCGGTAGTTATAGAGAAGAGGAAGAAAGAGTGAAGCAGGTTTGGGCTTGTACAAGGGTAAATGGGCCGGGGAAATTTAGGTGAAGCCCAATATATATAAGTTAACATAGTTTTTATTTAAATTTTAATTAAATTGTATAACTTATTACTATCATACCTTGATTATACGATATCAGAATCACGAACGGGCGGATCTGTTGGGACCGTATGGACAACGGCTATAAAATGGAACTAATGGGGAGTGAATCGAAGCTCGTTACAATTTATTGCAAAATAAATTGTCCGTCTGAATCAAATCAAGCGATGGTTATCATTATTAATGATGATCATCCAATGTGAGTAAAACTCACCAACTCTGAACAGTTATATTTTTATAATGTATTCTTAGAACTGATAATTATCTATTGATTGCTATGTGTTAACTGTTTGGTTGAATTGCTTGTGTATTGGTCGAAAGTATAGATAAGGATATATATAAATCGTTAATCAAAATATTGATTTTGTCGAGCAGAATATTTCATATTGAAATGAAATCGATGTAAATGATATTATTTAACTTCTGTGATGCAGGGAAACAGGTTAGAGGAATCCAGCTGGATTCCTCAACATTTATTTTACTGTTATTCATATATGGTGATATATGATGTGATATATAATCTGTTATTGATTATGTGTGTTTGAATGATATCGATCAATGTTATTTGGTATTTTAAATACCGTAAGAAATACTGGGATTAAAAAAGGGGATTTTCAAAGTATATTTTGAAAATAATTTATTTATATAAAATCAATGGATTTTATATATAAAATGAAAAAGGATTTTATATAAGGAAATAATTATAAAATCAAAAGAGTTAAAAAGGAATATATTTGTAAAACAAATATAAAGGAAATATATTTGTAAAGCAAATACAAAGGAAGATATTTGCAAAACAAATAGAAAGAAAAATATTTGTAAAACATTTACAAATAGAATTTAAAAGGAAATATTTGTAAAGCATTTACAAATAGATTCAATGGAAATATTTATTTGTTAAATAAATAGAAAAGATAAAGGAAATATTTATTTGTTAAATAAATAGAAAAGATAAAGGACCTATTTATTTGTTAAATAAATAGAAAAGATAGAGGAAATATTTATTTGTTAAATAAATAGGAAAGATAAAAGAAATATTTATTCGTTAAATAAATAGAATTTGAAAAGGGAATAGTTATTTGTTAAGTAAACAAATAGAAAAGGAATAATTCAAAGGAATAATTCAAAGGGAATAATTAAAAGGAATAATTAAAAGGAATAATTCAAAGGAGATAATTCAAAGGAGATAATCCAAAAGAGATAATTCAAAGGAGATAATTCAAAAGGAAATGATTTAAAGGAGTTAGTTTAAAAAGAGTAAATCGAAATGAGTTAATCGGATATTAGTTATTCGATTAGGGTTAATCGATTAGAGTTAGAGTAAATCAGTTAGAGTTAACCAGTTAGAGTTAATCAGTTAGAGTTAACCAGTTAGAGTTAATCAGTTAGAGTTAATCAGTTATAGTTGACCAGTTAGAGTTGACCAGTTAGAGTTAACCAGTTAGAGTTAATCAGTTAGAGTTAATCAGTTGAGTTCATCAGTTCGTGTTGACCAGTTAGAGTTAACCAGTTAGAGTTATTCAAATGGAGTTAATCAAGTCGAGTTAATTAAGATGAGTTAATCAAACCGAGTTAATCCAAATGAGTTAATCCAAAGGAGTTAGTCGAATATTGGTTATTTGAATAGAGTTAAAGGAGTATCGAATATTAATTATTCAAATAAAGTTAAAAGGAGTTAATCGATGTTCGTTTAAATCAAAAGGAGTTTTTGATGTTAGTTTAATCGAAAGTGAGATTATCAAATAAAAGTTATTCGAAAGGAGGTTATCGAATATAGTGTATTCGAAAGAAAGGAGATAATCGAATATAGTGTATTCGAAAGAAAAGAGATTTTCAAATATAGCGTATTCGAAAGAAAAAGATTGAATATAAGTTATTCGAAGTGAGTTAATCGAATATTGGTTATTCAAAGTGAGTTAATCGAATACTGGTTATTCGAAGTGAGTTAATCGAATATTGGTTATTCGAAAGGAGTTATCAAATCTAGTTATTCGAAGGGAGTTAATCGAATATAGTTTATTCGAATAGAATTAAGGGAGTTAATTGAATATAGTTTATTCGAATAGAATTAAAGGAGTTAATCGAATATAGTTTATTCGAAAAGAATTAAAGGAGTTAATCGAATATAGTTTATTCGAATAGAATTAAAGGAGTTAATTGAATATAGTTTATTCGAATAGAATTTAAGGAGTTATCGAATCAAGTTATTCGAAGGGAGTTAAGTGAAAAGAATTAATCAAATAGAGTTAATCGATTAGAGTTAAATCAAATAGAGTTAATCGATTAGAGTTAATAAAATAGAGTTAATTGATAAGAGTTAATTGAATAGAGTTAACCGAATATGGTTTATTCTAAGAAAGGTTTTCGAATCTAGTTATTCGTAAGAGAGATTATCAAATATAGTTATTCGAAGGGAGGAGTTATCAAATAGAGATTATTCGAAAGAAAGTTATGCAATGAAGTTTGCTAAAGGTTTAGAAGA
This sequence comes from Allium sativum, assembly GCA_030737875.1. Taxonomy (NCBI): domain Eukaryota; kingdom Viridiplantae; phylum Streptophyta; class Magnoliopsida; order Asparagales; family Amaryllidaceae; genus Allium; species Allium sativum. The sequence continues at coordinate 339,069,418 of CM060910.1, forward strand.
TAAATTTTGACTATTTTGAAGTTAAAACGTTGTTCAGTTAAGGTCTGAGAGGTAATTATACCCCAACTTGATTGAGTTCCTTCCTAACTAAGGAATGGCTAAGGTTGATAGTAAAGGATGGTTAAGTGAATTTAGTAAATGGTTTGAGATGGCATGGCGATGTTTGAAGTAAACGTCAGTTTAAATCCAATGAAGGAGCTTTGGAAATGTTTCCTAAATAAGAATCAGAAATGTTTTCTAAATATAGAAAACAAGAAATGGAAATGTTTCCCATTGTTAATAACGTATGTTTTCTAAATATAGAAAATAAGAATTTAGAATATATGGAAACAGGAGATAAGTAAATTAATAAACTAAAGAGATAAATGTCAAATGATGATTGATCGATATAATTTCCATCTGGAAATAATATCGTTGTTTGCACACCTGTTTTTCTTTGATAGTTAACTCACCGACTATCGAAGTTTTTGACCATTTTAACGTGTTAATATGGAGAGACTAGTTGGATTATTATCCCAAGAACCACTCCGTATTGGCATAAGAGTTGCGAATCACATATGCCAAAGATAATTGAAGACGGACTAAAGTGCAAGGGCTATTGTATAAATCTTAAATAACAATTGCCTAAGATGGTTGTACTGAATAGTGCCTTCGGTTTGTCCAGTCCCAGGACGATCTGTATGGAAGAATGTCTGACACAGTATATTTAATAGATCACATAAGTTGATCTCTTCAAATGTATTTGCAATTGGTGGCAGAGGAATTCGTTTCTCTTAGCTGTATACCCGTGGTATTTTTGGGGAAATCAATTTGTGATCTGGCGGGTATGACGATGTGACATTCAAAGTGAACAAATGTGTGATCTGTCAGAGATAAGCATGGCCTCTAGCCTCACAACCGGGAAATGACAGAAATCGGGAAGGAGGCATGGCTATGTAGGCCGCACCTATTAAGGTGCATAATCACCTGATCTAGATTTTTATTTACTTCTAAAAATCTATTGTCGATGTTGTCCCATTCGGGAAATGGTTGCTAATCCCAACAGTTGGTGATATACATTCGATACACTCAAGCGAAATGAGTGATCGGTCATGTGTGGTCGGGTTGCAAGATGTTCTTGTTGAACAAAGTGTATTCCTCTCTAGAAGTACACTAGCGAAAGGTGGTTCCATACCTTGTCATAGTTGGAAATCCATTACCCAATACATGCTTGCGGTTTTGATTGCATACTATATATATAGAACTTGAGATGAAAGCGTTTCTGCTAGATGATTATTATATTGTGGTTGATAGATATTATTATAATATCAAAAGGTTTTCGATATAAAGATGTTTTGGATTCTCATAGGGGAAAAACCTGTTCCGTTATACGGCGTGGTCTTATGAGATATCGTTTACTTGTTCAAACTGTTTTTAATTGTTTTACTCATACCTGTCCCATGATTGACCCGGAGTTTATTTTGTTTTGTTATCCCTAAACTCTTGGGTGCCCAATTTTATACGGGCAGTAAAGTAGTCAGGATTTTACCGATATACTTGGAGAGCTTGGAGTAGGAGGCTTCAGGATTTTATAGCTATAGTTATTGCCGCTGTGTTGTAAGTGTTGTACTCTGATAATGTTACTGTATACATATACTGATATTATTTCAAGAATATGTTATCTATTATATGCTGTTCGTTCCGCTGTGAGATTCGTGTTACTCTGATGTTGTATCTTCTTTTCTTCTTCTATTCTAAGTTTCTATCTTATCTTTCCTCACCCTCTAACTTATTTCTATTAACTTTCCGGTATTTTTCGATGTTTGGTTAGTCATCATTGGGTTTGTGGTGATAACCAAAGTCGACAAAAACCGGGTCGTTACAGTTGGTAATAGAGCTTAAGGTTAAGTGAATTACCTTGGCTCTATGGTGTGACTCGGTAGAGATGAGGTTAGTAATACCCTAGATTGAGTTTGAGTGTATATATATATATGAGCGCGTATTTGTTATTCAATATTAAAATGGTTTTATATTATGGAGATTTATTGGTTGAGTTGTTTATGAATTCTGGCCGATCAGTTTGATCCACTGTATCGGTAGGAGTATCTAAACACTCGAATACGATGGGTCGACACGATATGTTTTGAAAAGAGGGTAAACAGAATAATTTTACCCTAATTATATTTTGATATAGAGAAGATATATATATATATATATATATTGGAATGAATATATATATTGGATATATTGGTTGTTATTATAATCGAATAAGATTATAAAAATATAAAATGGTTATGTAAATAACCAATCAAAATTCATATAAGTGAAATATATGAAACCAGATGAATTAAATCTGAAATTCAAATCAGAATTGAAATAAAAAAACCCTAGAAATTGGAAAAGTGTTGGTAAATGAATTTGGATTAAATATATGAGAATTTTAAAATCTTGGGAGATTTTAAATTGTTTTGAGAATGGTATTTTGAAATAAATTTCAAAGTGGAAATGATTTTGAAAAGCGATATAGTATTGAACTCACATCGAAGGCTGGAAATATATTCTGATGATGAATCGTGACATCATTAGTGTTCATTTTCGGGTTGTAAGTGATGGATTTCTACCGAAAAGATTTTGTTTTTGAATTGTTTTGAGAGAAACAAGTTATTGGAAATCCTAAAAGGAATATTTGGTTTTAGAAAAGCAAAGTAGTTTAAAATTCCCAAGAAGAGATTGTTTGAATTAAAAACAAATTTAAATAAAAAATTTGTGAAACCAAGCTGGAACTGAATTGAAACCAATTAGCTGGAAATTGAATTGGATACGATATATCAAGTAGAATCAAATTTTGAATTGTGAGATAAAATCTGAAATGGTATTGGATTGATGAGTTAAGAATTTGAAAATTGGGAATAGAACTTTGATTTGAAATTGAATTTGGCTTGGATAATCGAATGGTTGTGTTGAGAATAATTTGATCAGAGTTTGATTGGACTAATATTGGTATATGCTGAATTAGTAGCAGATGGAAAGGATATATTGATATGCCCGACAAAAAGGTACCAGTTTATATTATATATGGATTTGAGATTTTGATGAGCCAAATTGGCAAGCCGCTTGGCTGTTTGATTTTCTTTTTATTGAAGAAGGCCTAGATAGGCGAGATGGAGTTTGAGCTATTGAGCCGTACAAAGGAGGTGCTGCCGAAATTTTTCGAAAAGTTAAGGCGTTAGAAAATTTTCAAGATTTTTGAAATTTTTTGTTGATAATAATTAATTAATATTTAATTAAAATAAATTGGTTTAGTGAAACCGGAGTTAAGAAGTGAAGAAATAATTTTAACCCAGTTGGTGGAGTTTGTTTTCTACCTCAGTAATTTCGAGGACGAAATTATTTTAAGTGGGGAAGAATGTAACGACCCGTATTTTCTGCGATATATATTTAACTTATTTAATTATATAAATAGTGGTTTAGAATTCAAATGGTCGTTGAATTAAATAATAGTGAATATTTAATTAAAATAATAATTAAATAATATATTTAATTCTGAAATAATCAGAATGGGCTGAAATGGCGATATGGTATGAAATGGGAAATTCGAAATATATAATTCAGTTTAGAATTGAATTATAATAACGAATATATTATTTAAATAAAGTTTGAACGTATAAATTATAATATAATTATAATCGAGCTCGAAATGGCGCGGCTGTTCGTAATTTGGTGATTTGAACTTTAAACGAATATATAGAAGCTGTTCTAAGTTGGATTTCTGTGAAACAAAAACGTTCAGAGCTGGTGAAGTATATTTTTCTAGTGGAATAGAAAAATCAGGATTTCGTCGTGTAGATTTTGATTTATGTCCAAATCAAAATTTAGAAAAGTCGCTGTGAAATTCCTTTATAATTTATAATTATTTAATTATATTTATAAAAGGAATTTCGTTATAAATCGAATATCGATTTAATCGGGATTTGAAATATCGAGCTGGAAATTTCATATAGGAATATTCTAGAGCTGTATGATATTCTGTTGTGAATATATACGATAATATTTATTTTTAAATATTAAATTTAATATTTTTTTAAATATATTTATATATTTAAAAGGGTTATTTAGAGCATTAAAAAAATAGTCAGTTTTGCAAACGACCTCAGAATTCGACGAAACTAATTTTGTTTGATCCGCAATGTTAAGTTATTGTTAGATTTCAATTTTCGTGATTTTTAGAGTCAGCGTGTGGCCATACGGATTTTTAATGTAAAAAACAGTCGATATTTTGACAGTTAAAAATACACTGTGTAAGCAAACAGAGTCGGAATTCGACGAAACCAATTTTGTTGGGACCGTAATGTTGAACTCTAGGTGTATGTCCATTTTCGTGATTTTTGGGTATCATGTGTGATCATAGGAATTTTTAAGGACATATGTAAATCGCTTTTGCTTAAAAATAAATAAAATAATAAATATAAAAATATTATGTTCATTCTATAAATAGACCTAACTCTTTCTAAACCTAATTTCCATTCCCAGTCTGGTCAACAAGTTTTTCCGCCGCAACTTTTATCTCAGGAAAAATATTTCCATCTTTCCAAAATCAAAATCAAATGCAAATAAATTCTATAAATCGCTAGATAAGTATATTCGGGATCAGTATTGTGTGCTCTTCGAGATGGTATAAATTCTGTTGTATGCGACGCATCTTCTTTGATACTCGAAAACTTACAGTGAACCTAGGGTTCATGAATTTGGGTAAATGGAAGCGTCGATTCGAGATTGGAGGACACTGCGAAGTTCGTAGAGGTGAGAGGATGGTCATGGAAATTTTTGGTGGATTTCCGCAACCACATCTGTCGCGCGATGTACTGTGCGAACCCAGGTCAAGCTCGAGGTAGCGACGGAAAGAGAGGATCGAGTAAATGACATTTTGGGTTGAGGGTGTGGAGGATTAAATGATAAGTAGCTGGGTGATTTTTGTTTTGGGGTGAGTGATGAAACGGAGGAGAAAATGGCAAGGGAAGAGGTCGGCTATGGTGTTTGGTTTAGGGGAGGAGTTGCGGTAGTTACAGAGAAAAGGAAGAAAGAGTGAAGAGGGTTTGGGCTTGTACATAGTAAACGGGCTGGGGAAATTTAGGTGAAGCCCAATATATATAAGTTAACTTAGTTTTTATTTAAATTCCAATTAAATTGTATAACTTATTAATATCATACCTTGATCATACGATATCAGAATCACGAACGGTCGGATCTATTGGGATTGTGTGGACAACGACTACAAAATGGAACTGACGAGGAGTGAATCGAAGCTCATTACAATTTATTGCGAATTAAATTGTCCGTCTGAATCAAATAAAGCGATGGTTATCATTATTAACGATGATCTTCAATGTGAGTAAAACTCACCAACTCTGAACAGTTATATTCTTATAACATATTCTTAGAACTGATAATTATCTGTTGATTGCTGTGTGTTAACTGTTTGGTTGAATTGCTTGTGTATTGGTTGAAAGTATAGATAATGATATATATATATAAATCGTTAATCAAATATTGATTCTTTCTAGCAGAATATTTCATATTGAAATGAAATCGATGTAAATGATATTGTTTAACATCTGTGATGCAGGGAAACAGGTTGGAGGAATCCAACTGGATTCCTCAACATTTATTTTACTGTTATTCATACATGGTGATATATGATGTGATATATAATCTGTTATTGATTATGTGTGTTTGAATGATATCGATCAATGTTATTTGGTATTTTAAATACCGTAAGAAATACTGGGATGAAAAAGGGGATTTTCAAAGTATATTTTGAAAATAATTTATTTATATAAAATCAATGGATTTTATATATAAAAGGAAAAAGGATTTTATATAAGGAAATAATTAGAAAATCAAAAGAGTTAAAAAGGAATATATTTGTAAAACAAATATAAAGGAAATATATTTGTAAAACAAACATAAAGGAAATATATTTGTAAAACAAATACAAAGGAAGATATTTGCAAAACAAATAGAAAGAGAAATATTTTTAAAACATTTACAAATAGAATTTAAAAGGAAATATTTGTTAAACATTTACAAATAGATTCAAAGGAAATATTAATTTGTTAAATAAATAGAAAAGATAAAGGAATTATTTATTTGTTAAATAAATAGAAAAGATAAAGGAAATATTTATTAGTTAAATAAATAGAAAACATAAAGGAAATATTTATTTGTTAAATAAATAGAAAAGATAAAGGAAATATTTATTTGTTAAATAAATAGGAAAGATAAAAGAAATATTTATTTGTTAAATAAATAGAATTTGAAAAGTGAATAGTTATTTGTTAAGTAAACAAATAGAAAAGGAATAATTCAAAGGAGTAATTCGAAGGGAATAATTCAATGGAATAATTCAAAGGAATAATTCAAGGGAGATAATTCAAAGGAGATAATCCAAAGGAGATAATTCAAAGGAGATAATTCAAATGGAAATGATTTAAAGGAGTTAATTTAAAAAGAGTAAATCAAAATGAGTTAATCGAAATGAGTTAATCGTATATTAGTTATTCGATTAGGGTTAATCGATTAGAGTTAGAGTAAATCAGTTTGAGTTAACCAGTTAGAGTTAGTCAGTTAGAGTTAATGTGACGAGAAGGAATTTCGCTCGGTCCGAACCAGTCGCTAAACCGATCCAGGCCGTTCGAAACGCCCTATCGTTTGAGAACAGGACAAAACAGAACGCATGCAGAAGAACATTTCATTGTATATTACAACAATGCATCAGATTACAAGAATATACAGAGTATAAATGAATAAATATTACACAGAAATATCAGGGATTTAAATTACATTTAAATACATCGCAGCGGAAAAAAATACAATACACAACTAGAATGAGATATACGGATACAAAGCTTTCCGGATATCGTTCCAGCTGTAAACCAGGATCCTGTGAATATAAATCTGCAAAACCAAAACTACTAGCTGCCCGTGTCAAAATAAGGGCACCCAGAGTTTAGGTTAAAACAATAAACTCCAGGTCAGTCATGTGACTGGTGTGAGAACTAAAACAGTTAATCTTTATTTTAAAGTTAGGTAAATCAAGGGACCACGCCGTATAACACGGAACGGGTTTCCTCCCAAGAATACCAGTGCATAAAACAAACAGCGCAATGCTAAATAAAGAAAAATGAAGCTGTTATAAGACCCAGGTCCCATCACACAATGCAACGCAGCCGAGGATAGGGTTTTCCCTTATAACAGCCAAAGAATGCTTGATACGTTTAAAACAAATCATTTGATACTATAATAAGTGCATAGTGTATAAAACAACTTCAATCATAAATATCAATCATAGGCGGCATGAGCGTCCCATGCCACTATGTCGCCCTATATAGGTTTACAAATAAAACCGCAAAGTTACGTATTTGGAAATTGGATTTCCGTCTATGAACCGAGGCTAGGGATCGTCCTCTACCGATTCGAGACAATCTAGCCCATGTCTCAGGCAAGCGCGCAGGCAAGCCTTGGAGCGACAGGGCCGGTCCACCGATGTGGATTATTATGCCTGAACACTACGTTTCCCCGCCCTTTGGGGCGTAAATGAGCCAACGAATGACTCCATCGGACCCGGATCGTCCGATCACACCGAGGCGCCTCGCAACAGCAACAACCACACAGGTGAAAAGTATATAAATGTCAGGGCTGGTAGGTCACTGACACCACCCTAGCTAGAAGGAAACGTATGCCCTCCCTGAGGTCCTCTCCCGTTTTTGGTTCACAACCGGGGTGCGAGGCTCGCGAATTCACGTTACACAAAGCTGTGCCACACAGGCTGTGCTTTGATCATCACCACAAGACTTTGCTTTTCAACAGAAGCCTTGATCATTTGCATCTTAGCATGCCACACAGGCAAACCACTCTATGCAACCGATATCAGTCACACAGAATGAAATCCAATGTCAGACACACAGTCCATTTACAAGTCCGTTCTGGGCCTGAACGAAACCGGAGGCACCTAGTACCCCGCATATCCATCGATCTCCAAGTACGTCTGGACGATCACCAACTGTTTCCATCTTCTTGGGTGTACAACCCAATCAAGATCATCAGTAATCACCCAAACGACGTGAAGACTTCCGGTCTTCGACCATCGTCTTCATCTTCGACACCACGTCGAATCAGTTATTCAGAATGGGATAAACCCGGTCTTTCTGAATAACTCGCGTATATATTATAAAAGTGTTACACAAACACAACATACGCCTCATTCCAATTCAGAATATTCTTTTATTCAAATATTCCTATACTTTGGGAAAAGTTCCCATTAATTTAATCCAAGATAAATTCTTTAAATTTATTCTTTAATCACCTTTGAATATCAATTCAAACTAGTCGGGATTAGCGAACCACACCGAAGTAATCATTTATTTTATTTCCCAATCCCAACCTATTCATCCCATGAAGTAAAACTGGTAGTACTTCATATCTAACACCACAGTGTTATCGGTAATTCAATTACCATTTCACGTTCAAATCTAATTAAAGATTTAACTATCGCCTGGAGTAAAACTGGTGATACTCCATTCTCGATCTTTTCAATCTATTTAAAGATTCATTAAAACTCCACTTAGTTTTAATCGTTAACTGGGTTAAAGAATCAGTGTCTTTTAAAACACAGTTCACGATAAACCCAAAATCACATCCCATTGATTATCGGGTTAAAGAACGAGTGTTATTTAAAACACTGTCCACGATAAACCCAAAATCAATATCAATTCAATCCCAATTAAATATTCTTTAATTGGCACACTTCATTAAATCTAAATAAAAAGATTTAATCATTTCTCAACTGGGTTCAAGAACAGTGTTAGTGAAGACACCATTCACGACAAACCCAAATCACATTCGATATTCAATACAAGGCTCTGAATAGAAAATATATCGGCTTATATTCAATATCGAATTCTACGACTAACAAATGCCGTATTGGAAATAACGATATAAATATATATCTTTCAAATTTCCATAACCACACCTGTATAATCACGAATTCCAACATCGAAATATTCCGAAGACAATTTCGATTCAAATCCACTCCAATGCAATCATTGGAAATTTTGGTTATTTTCAAAACCCTTTTCAAATTCAATTTATTTATTTAAAAATAAATAGAATTATATTTCTAGTTCAAAACTAGTTCATTTCGATAAAAATCTATTTTTTTATCTTTTCAAACATGAAGTTTTTCATCCCAAATCTTCACAAATCATTTCTTATGATTTTACACAAATTATTACTATTTTTAATAATTTTATCAAGGCCCGTACAGTCGATTTCCATCAATGGCCATCGAACTGCACTTACAGCGACCTTTTTCAAATTTGATTTGGACATAATTCCAAATCCAACCGTTAGATTTCAAATTTCTAACATTCGCTAGAAAGCTCTTTTCGATACGAACCCAACGGTTCCGGTTTTAGGAGAATCCGACGGTCGGATCTCCCGTAATGTCCGTTTGAAATAAATGGTCGAAATTCACGAACTGCCGCGGCGCGGCGCGTTCTATTCAGGCCATTATATTATATATATAATATATATAATATATACTTCGTCGATTTTCTATTCAAAACGAATTATATAAATAGTTTTAAAATTCGTTTCAAAATCTATTTCCACTTCCATTTCAATTCAAAGCAAAATTGAATCCTTCTTTATAAATTCGTTTCAAAGTTCATTTCTATTCAATTCAAATTTCAATTCAATTTGAATTCATTTCAATCCACTTTCAATTCAATTTGAATTCGGTTTCAATTCAATTCATTTCGAAATCACTTTCAATTCAATTCATTTCGAAAACACTTTCAATTCAATTCACTTCGAAATCACTTTCAATTCAATTCATTTCGAATTCGTTTTCAATTCAATTCACTTTGAATTCGTTTTCAATTCAATTCACTTTGAATTCGTTTTCAATTCAATTCACTTTGAAATCACTTTCAATTCAATTCACTTCGAAATCACTTTCAATTCAATTCACTTTGAATTCGTTTTCAATTCAATTCACTTTGAATTCGTTTTCAATTCACTTTGAATTCGTTTTCAATTCAATTCACTTTGAAATCACTTTCAATTCAATTCACTTCGAAATCACTTTCAATTCAATTCACTTTGAATTCGTTTTCAATTCAATTCACTTTGAATTCGTTTTCAATTCAATTCACTTTGAATTCGTTTTCAATTCAATTCATTTCGAAATCACTTTTAAAATCGATATAAATATCGTTCACGTCAAAATGGCGTCAATCTAATCAACACGGCTTCATATATTCCTTTATTTTCAAATATTCTTTTTCAAATATTTCTTTTTCAAATATTTCTTTTTCAAAACTGGAATGAGGCCCAATCAATTACCATATAAAATTAATTATATGGATTTTCATACAACACATGTATATAATAGCATTGAAAATAATCAACCATCAACCAAAGTGCACTACACTGTATAAGCATCAAATATAGATATTCAACACTTATAACAGCCTGTCAATCAATCGATCGACATATTTAATCAATCAGGATGAGTGAACTTCAAATTTCATCCCAACACCCGTGTGGGGTTTCAAACAATCAAACAAATATTTTATTCGTGCAGTTGGGCGATGTGTAAAATTTATCGTCCCAATCAATGTCCTTCAAATAGGTGTACATAAACAAACCGTCTGGTTTGTAAATGAATATTCTATTTTATTCACTTCACGTTAAAAATTATATTTTTAACGATAAAACATTTTATTTCAACCTATGAATTTCTATTCAATTCATTTATTCAATAAAATGATATTTTTATTTTTCTAACATATTTTAGAAAATTTCGGCGGCATAACGGCACGATACTAGAAACGGGACAAGGCCTAGCCTAATCCCCGGTCTAGTGAAGGCCCACGCCATTCACACATCAATCAAATCAATTTCGTTATGCAAACCACAAAATTTGGAGTAAGAGTCTAACCTAGCCTTACTCCTTCGCCTTATAACGGCGCACGTCTAATCCTAACCAATTTATCGATTCGATTTTTCACACCACAAACCACATTCAAACCAATATCGCAATCAATAACCAAACAGCCAAACAAACAAGTCCATGGTCTGTGGACGATTGTGTCGGGTGCTACTAAGCACCGTCTGCATCCTAGTATATATATATAACTAGAAAATAAATTGAAGAGTGAGAAATTCTCACATATAGCTATCCTAGCTCCACGGCTCTTCATTTGCAGAAGTCTTCGTCGTTTCGCCTTTTTGTCACCTTCGTTGCCCGCTTTCACTACCTATGTAAAAATCGAATTTTTACTACTATGTTATATAGATAAAAATTATATTTTTATCACGCTATTTTCTATATAAAGATTTCGCCTTTATAAAAATCTCATTTTTATTTTTCTACACATATAAAGGTGATATTTTTAATATTCTATCATGTAAAAATTATATTTTTAACTCTTTAAAAATATAAAAATCACATTTTCACTACTTCTATATAGTAAAGATCATATTTTTAATACTTTAAAAATATAAAGATCATATTTTTAATTCTTTAAAAAAATATAAAAACTATATTTTTATTTCGACAATATAAAAGATTATATTTTCCTTTTCAAATCTTTTTTAAAAATCAGTTTTCATTTTGTTTAAAAATCAGTTTTCATTTTGTTTAAAAATCAGTTTTCATTTTGTTTAAAAATCAGTTTTCATTTTTTTATAAAATTTCAGTTTTTTACCATTTAAACAAAATCAGTTTCATAAGCTTATAAATATGTTCAAATTCAGTTTTTAAATATAATCAAATTCAGTTTTTAAATATAATCAAATATAAAATAAATAAATTAAAAAGAAAGACTTACAGGGGGGGGGTTTGGCAGTGGTCTTCGTCGAAGGGAGGAGCTGGAAACGGAGGAGGGGGTCGCGCTCTGGCTGGACGGTGGAGGACTGGGCGGAGGCGCCTCGATTCTGGGGGTTTAAGGCTTGGAGGTTTCAGAAGGGGGTGCGGGTTCTCGAGGCGGGCGAGGAGGAAAGGGAGGGGAAAGGAGAGAGGGTCGGCGAGAGGAGGAGGGGGGAAAGCGCCGTCGATCGGCAGTGGCGGTGGGGGAGGCTGAACGGGGCTCGATTTGTTTTTTTTTTCTTTAATTCTGAATTTTCGAAGTCAACGGTAGGGGAGAGGGAGGTAGTTAAAGGGGAGGGTTATTTATTAATTTATTAATTTAATTTTAATATTAAATCCATAAAGCAACTTTTTCGTTCGGACTCGAAACGAAACCCGCCGACTGTTGTCCATAGCTAATTACCCCCATTCCGAACACAATGGGATATGTATCGTAAGCTGATTCGATTGTTTGAATCAGTTTCCGTTGAACTTACATTTAAATCTATATATTGAATTTTAAACGTACATTTCAAATTACCGGGGTCACATACTAACTAGAAAAATTCCAGAGAAATATTTTCTAGCTTCGTATTGACGATACGGTCCTAACAAAACTAGTTTCGTCGAATTCTGAGACCGTTGGAAAAATGGTCAATTTCCAGTCGATTAAAATCAACTGAAACTGGTCAAACGCGTTTTCCTATGCCACGCTCACATATTGATTCAGAAAATTATGAAATTTGAAACCTAGCAATAATTTGACATCACGGACCCAACAAAACTGGTTTCGTCGAAATCCGAGGTCGTTTGCAAAATTTCCATTTTTTAAGGGTCTGAATTCCATAGCGACTATTCAGAATTTTCAACTGGACATATCTTATCATTCCTAAGATGAAATCCTGATTTTTCGGATTTGATAGAAAGATATCATCAATTAGATCCTATCATTTTTGGTTTCACTAAAATCCGGATTGTTTTGCACCCGGTACATTCAATTGAAGTTTGAAATCGAATTATCGAACTACCGCGCCATTTTCAATTCTATTTATAATTATATATAAATATTTATATTCTAACGACGACGCGTATAATATATACGTTCGAATTATATTCAAAATAAATTTCTCGTCGATATTATTTAAAATAATTCATTTTAAATAATCAAAATTCGCTAAAATAGCAAAAATAAAAATTTCAAACTGGCTCGCATTTTACGGGTTGTTACAATCTCCCCCACTTAAAACTTTTCGTCCCCGAAAAGGAACAAAGTCGAAAGTGGTTTGATTATTCAACTCTACGCTCGATCTGGCTTTCATTCTCCAATTCTTTAGTTTCTGAGAATTCTCAAAATTTCAAAAATTTGGCTAACACCCTAAATTTTTGAAAAATTTCGCCATAACCTCCCCTGCAATGGGAGCATCGGGGAATTTCAAATAGCTTCCCCGGTCCTTCAGATCTCAAAAAGAAAAAGAAAAAGCCAAGCGGCTAGCCAATAGGCTCACAAAATCATCATCACCCAAACAAAACAGGAAATTATGTAGTAAACATGTACCTATTTGTCGGGCAAACAAATTTTATTCTCTGCTCTAGCCTCCTTGCTATGACCTGTTCAATATAAACATATGTATATGCAAGCAAACGCAACCAATTTTCAATATAGTTCAATATTTGATTTAATTAGGCTAATTGGCTAAAAATTGTCAAACAAATAAACATACAACACAAACATCAATCAATTAGTGAATTAGAGTTTCAAATTCATAATTTTGATATTTAGTCAAAAATCAGATTTTTGATGCCAATTCACAACCATAGGCCCTATCAAATTTTGGTTCTCACACCAGTCAATAGGAAATATATAGAAAGCCCACTTTCGTCACTCGAACATAAATTCTAATGATGGAGCTCCATCATCAAAATCATCTCCGGGCGATTAGAGTGTAATTCTATATCTATCCAGTATATTAAAATTTCGAATACACGCGGATCAGACGTATACGCAAAATCTATATATACTGGATTGTCCACATCAATATAAATAGATAATCAAATACGAATAATTGATTTAGATTTTCAAAACAAAATTTGTTTTCATTTGAAAAATATACTCTTCACACTCGTTCTAGGATACTACTGATCCTATCTCTAACGAGTCATTCTCATTGGATTTTACTAATCCAACATCTGATGAATTCTTTCGTATGGTTCTAATGTGTCTTGTTCTCGAGCTCTGTAAACCAAAGCTCTGATACCACTGTGACGAGAAGGAATTTCGCTCGGTCCGAACCAGTCGCTAAACCGATCCAGGCCGTTCGAAACGCCCTATCGTTTGAGAACAGGACAAAACAGAACGCATGCAGAAGAACATTTCATTGTATATTACAACAATGCATCAGATTACAAGAATATACAGAGTATAAATGAATAAATATTACACAGAAATATCAGAGATTTAAATTACATTTAAATACATCGCAGCGGAAAAATAATACAATACACAACTAGAATGAGATATACGGATACAAAGCTTTCCGGATATCGTTCCAGCTGTAAACCAGGATCCTGTGAATATAAATCTGCAAAACCAAAACTACTAGCTGCCCGTGTCAAAATAAGGGCACCCAGAGTTTAGGTTAAAACAATAAACTCCAGGTCAGTCATGTGACTGGTGTGAGAACTAAAACAGTTAATCTTTATTTTAAAGTTAGGTAAATCAAGGGACCACGCCGTATAACACGGAACGGATTTCCTCCCAAGAATACCAGTGCATAAAACAAACAGCGCAATGCTAAATAAAGAAAAATGAAGCTGTTATAAGACCCAGGTCCCATCACACAATGCAACGCAGCCGAGGATAGGGTTTTCCCTTATAACAGCCAAAGAATGCTTGATACGTTTAAAACAAATCATTTGATACTATAATAAGTGCATAGTGTATAAAACAACTTCAATCATAAATATCAATCATAGGCGGCATGAGCGTCCCATGCCACTATGTCGCCCTATATAGGTTTACAAATAAAACCGCAAAGTTACGTATTTGGAAATGGGATTTCCGTCTATGAACCGAGGCTAGGGATCGTCCTCTACCGATTCGAGACAATCTAGCCCATGTCTCAGGCAAGCGCGCAGGCAAGCCTTGGAGCGACAGGGCCGGTCCACCGATGTGGATTATTATGCCTGAACACTACGTTTCCCCGCCCTTTGGGGCGTAAATGAGCCAACGAATGACTCCATCGGACCCGGATCGTCCGATCACACCGAGGCGCCTCGCAACAGCAACAACCACACAGGTGAAAAGTATATAAATGTCAGGGCTGGTAGGTCACTGACACCACCCTAGCTAGAAGGAAACGCATGCCCTCCCTGAGGTCCTCTCCCGTTTTTGGTTCACAACCGGGGTGCGAGGCTCGCGAATTCACGTTACACAAAGCTGTGCCACACAGGCTGTGCTTTGATCATCACCACAAGACTTTGCTTTTCAACAGAAGCCTTGATCATTTGCATCTTAGCATGCCACACAGGCAAACCACTCTATGCAACCGATATCAGTCACACAGAATGAAATCCAATGTCAGACACACAGTCCATTTACAAGTCCGTTCTGGGCCTGAACGAAACCGGAGGCACCTAGTACCCCGCATATCCATCGATCTCCAAGTACGTCTGGACGATCACCAACTGTTTCCATCTTCTTGGGTGTACAGCCCAATCAAGATCATCAGTAATCACCCAAACGACGTGAAGACTTCCGGTCTTCGACCATCGTCTTCATCTTCGACACCACGTCGAATCAGTTATTCAGAATGGGATAAACCCGGTCTTTCTGAATAACTCGCGTATATATTATAAAAGTGTTACACAAACACAACATACGCCTCATTCCAATTCAGAATATTCTTTTATTCAAATATTCCTATACTTTGGGAAAAGTTCCCATTAATTTTATCCAAGATAAATTCTTTAAATTTATTCTTTAATCACCTTTGAATATCAATTCAAACTAGTCGGGATTAGCGAACCACACCGAAGTAATCATTTATTTTATTTCCCAATCCCAACCTATTCATCCCATGAAGTAAAACTGGTAGTACTTCATATCTAACACCACAGTGTTATCGGTAATTCAATTACCATTTCACGTTCAAATCTAATTAAAGATTTAACTATCGCCTGGAGTAAAACTGGTGATACTCCATTCTCGATCTTTTCAATCTATTTAAAGATTCATTAAAACTCCACTTAGTTTTAATTGTTAACTGGGTTAAAGAATCAGTGTCTTTTAAAACACAGTTCACGATAAACCCAAAATCACATCCCATTGATTATCGGGTTAAAGAACGAGTGTTATTTAAAACACTGTCCACGATAAACCCAAAATCAATATCAATTCAATCCCAATTAAATATTCTTTAATTGGCACACTTCATTAAATCTAAATAAAAAGATTTAATCATTTCTCAACTGGGTTCAAGAACAGTGTTAGTGAAGACACCATTCACGACAAACCCAAATCACATTCGATATTCAATACAAGGCTCTGAATAGAAAATATATCGGCTTATATTCAATATCGAATTCTACGACTAACAAATGCCGTATTGGAAATAACGATATAAATATATATCTTTCAAATTTCCATAACCACACCTGTATAATCACGAATTCCAACATCGAAATATTCCGAAGACAATTTCGATTCAAATCCACTCCAATGCAATCATTGGAAATTTTGGTTATTTTCAAAACCCTTTTCAAATTCAATTTATTTATTTAAAAATAAATAGAATTATATTTCTAGTTCAAAACTAGTTCATTTCGATAAAAATCTATTTTTTCATCTTTTCATACATGAAGTTTTTCATCCCAAATCTTCACAAATCATTTCTTATGATTTTACACAAATTATTACTATTTTTAATAATTTTATCAAGGCCCGTACAGTCGATTTCCATCAATGGCCATCGAACTGCACTTACAGCGACCTTTTTCAAATTTGATTTGGACATAATTCCAAATCCAACCGTTAGATTTCAATTTTCTAACATTCGCTAGAAAGCTCTTTTCGATACGAACCCAAGGTTCCGGTTTTAGGAGAATCCGACGGTCGGATCTCCCGTAATGTCCGTTTGAAATAAATGGTCGAAATTCACGAACTGCCGCGGCGCGGCGCGTTCTATTCAGGCCATTATATTATATATATAATATATATAATATATACTTCGTCGATTTTCTATTCAAAACGAATTATATAAATAGTTTTAAAATTCGTTTCAAAATCTATTTCCACTTCCATTTCAATTCAAAGCAAAATTGAATCCTTCTTTATAAATTCGTTTCAAAGTTCATTTCTATTCAATTCAAATTTCAATTCAATTTGAATTCATTTCAATCCACTTTCAATTCAATTTGAATTCGGTTTCAATTCAATTCATTTCGAAATCACTTTCAATTCAATTCATTTCGAAAACACTTTCAATTCAATTCACTTCGAAATCACTTTCAATTCAATTCATTTCGAATTCGTTTTCAATTCAATTCACTTTGAATTCGTTTTCAATTCAATTCACTTTGAATTCGTTTTCAATTCAATTCACTTTGAAATC
Organism: Allium sativum; assembly: GCA_030737875.1. Lineage (NCBI taxonomy): Eukaryota > Viridiplantae > Streptophyta > Magnoliopsida > Asparagales > Amaryllidaceae > Allium > Allium sativum. The sequence continues at coordinate 339,086,917 of CM060910.1, forward strand.
ACTTTCAATTCAATTCACTTCGAAATCACTTTCAATTCAATTCACTTTGAATTCGTTTTCAATTCAATTCACTTTGAATTCGTTTTCAATTCAATTCACTTTGAATTCGTTTTCAATTCAATTCACTTTGAAATCACTTTCAATTCAATTCACTTCGAAATCACTTTCAATTCAATTCACTTTGAATTCGTTTTCAATTCAATTCACTTTGAATTCGTTTTCAATTCAATTCACTTTGAATTCGTTTTCAATTCAATTCATTTCGAAATCACTTTTAAAATCGATATAAATATCGTTCACGTCAAAATGGCGTCAATCTAATCAACACGGCTTCATATATTCCTTTATTTTCAAATATTCTTTTTCAAATATTTCTTTTTCAAATATTTCTTTTTCAAAACTGGAATGAGGCCCAATCAATTACCATATAAAATTAATTATATGGATTTTCATACAACACATGTATATAATAGCATTGAAAATAATCAACCATCAACCAAAGTGCACTACACTGTATAAGCATCAAATATAGATATTCAACACTTATAACAGCCTGTCAATCAATCGATCGACATATTTAATCAATCAGGATGAGTGAACTTCAAATTTCATCCCAACACCCGTGTGGGGTTTCAAACAATCAAACAAATATTTTATTCGTGCAGTTGGGCGATGTGTAAAATTTATCGTCCCAATCAATGTCCTTCAAATAGGTGTACATAAACAAACCGTCTGGTTTGTAAATGAATATTCTATTTTATTCACTTCACGTTAAAAATTATATTTTTAACGATAAAACATTTTATTTCAACCTATGAATTTCTATTCAATTCATTTATTCAATAAAATGATATTTTTATTTTTCTAACATATTTTAGAAAATTTCGGCGGCATAACGGCACGATACTAGAAACGGGACAAGGCCTAGCCTAATCCCCGGTCTAGTGAAGGCCCACGCCATTCACACATCAATCAAATCAATTTCGTTATGCAAACCACAAAATTTGGAGTAAGAGTCTAACCTAGCCTTACTCCTTCGCCTTATAACGGCGCACGTCTAATCCTAACCAATTTATCGATTCGATTTTTCACACCACAAACCACATTCAAACCAATATCGCAATCAATAACAAAACAGCCAAACAAACAAGTCCATGGTCTGTGGACGATTGTGTCGGGTGCTACTAAGCACCGTCTGCATCCTAGTATATATATATAACTAGAAAATAAATTGAAGAGTGAGAAATTCTCACATATAGCTATCCTAGCTCCACGGCTCTTCATTTGCAGAAGTCTTCGTCGTTTCGCCTTTTTGTCACCTTCGTTGCCCGCTTTCACTACCTATGTAAAAATCGAATTTTTACTACTATGTTATATAGATAAAAATTATATTTTTATCACGCTATTTTCTATATAAAGATTTCGCCTTTATAAAAATCTCATTTTTATTTTTCTACACATATAAAGGTGATATTTTTAATATTCTATCATGTAAAAATTATATTTTTAACTCTTTAAAAATATAAAAATCACATTTTCACTACTTCTATATAGTAAAGATCATATTTTTAATACTTTAAAAATATAAAGATCATATTTTTAATTCTTTAAAAAAATATAAAAACTATATTTTTATTTCGACAATATAAAAGATTATATTTTCCTTTTCAAATCTTTTTTAAAAATCAGTTTTCATTTTGTTTAAAAATCAGTTTTCATTTTGTTTAAAAATCAGTTTTCATTTTGTTTAAAAATCAGTTTTCATTTTTTTATAAAATTTCAGTTTTTTACCATTTAAACAAAATCAGTTTCATAAGCTTATAAATATATTCAAATCCAGTTTTTAAATATAATCAAATTCAGTTTTTAAATATAATCAAATATAAAATAAATAAATTAAAAAGAAAGACTTACAGGGGGGGTTTGGCAGTGGTCTTCGTCGAAGGGAGGAGCTGGAAACGGAGGAGGGGGTCGCGCTCTGGCTGGACGGTGGAGGACTGGGCGGAGGCGCCTCGATTCTGGGGGTTTAAGGCTTGGAGGTTTCAGAAGGGGGTGCGGGTTCTCGAGGCGGGCGAGGAGGAAAGGGGGGGAAAGGAGAGAGGGTCGGCGAGAGGAGGAGGGGGGAAAGCGCCGTCGATCGGCAGTGGCGGTGGGGGAGGCTGAACGGGGCTCGATTTGTTTTTTTTTTTTCTTTAATTCTGAATTTTTGAAGTCAACGGTAGGGGAGAGGGAGGTAGTTAAAGGGGAGGGTTATTTATTAATTTATTAATTTAATTTTAATATTAAATCCATAAAGCAACTTTTTCGTTCGGACTCGAAACGAAACCCGCCGACTGTTGTCCATAGCTAATTACCCCCATTCCGAACACAATGGGATATGTATCGTAAGCTGATTCGATTGTTTGAATCAGTTTCCGTTGAACTTACATTTAAATCTATATATTGAATTTTAAACGTACATTTCAAATTACCGGGGTCACATACTAACTAGAAAAATTCCAGAGAAATATTTTCTAGCTTCGTATTGACGATACGGTCCTAACAAAACTAGTTTCGTCGAATTCTAAGACCGTTGGAAAAATGGTCAATTTCCAGTCGATTAAAATCAACTGAAACTGGTCAAACGCGTTTTCCTATGCCACGCTCACATATTGATTCAGAAAATTATGAAATTTGAAACCTAGCAATAATTTGACATCACGGACCCAACAAAACTGGTTTCGTCGAAATCCGAGGTCGTTTGCAAAATTTCCATTTTTTAAGGGTCTGAATTCCATAGCGACTATTCAGAATTTTCAACTGGACATATCTTATCATTCCTAAGATGAAATCCTGATTTTTCGGATTCGATAGAAAGATATCATCAATTAGATCCTATCATTTTTGGTTTCACTAAAATCCGGATTGTTTTGCACCCGGTACATTCAATTGAAGTTTGAAATCGAATTATCGAACTACCGCGCCATTTTCAATTCTATTTATAATTATATATAAATATTTATATTCTAACGACGACGCGTATAATATATACGTTCGAATTATATTCAAAATAAATTTCTCGTCGATATTATTTAAAATAATTCATTTTAAATAATCAAAATTCGCTAAAATAGCAAAAATAAAAATTTCAAACTGGCTCGCATTTTACGGGTTGTTACAATCTCCCCCACTTAAAACTTTTCGTCCCCGAAAAGGAACAAAGTTGAAAGTGGTTTGATTATTCAACTCTACGCTCGATCTGGCTTTCATTCTCCAACTCTTTAGTTTATGAGAATTCTCAAAATTTCAAAAATTTGGCTAACACCCTAAATTTTTGAAAAATTTCGCCATAACCTCCCCTGCAATGGGAGCATCGGGGAATTTCAAATAGCTTCCCCGGTCCTTCAGATCTCAAAAAGAAAAAGAAAAAGCCAAGCGGCTAGCCAATAGGCTCACAAAATCATCATCACCCAAACAAAACAGGAAATTATGTAGTAAACATGTACCTATTTGTCGGGCAAAAAAATTTTATTCTCTGCTCTAGCCTCCTTGCTATGACCTGTTCAATATAAACATATGTATATGCAAGCAAACGCAACCAATTTTCAATATAGTTCAATATTTGATTTAATTAGGCTAATTGGCTAAAAATTGTCAAACAAATAAACATACAACACAAACATCAGTCAATTAGTGAATTAGAGTTTCAAATTCATAATTTTGATATTTAGTCAAAAATCAGATTTTTGATGCCAATTCACAACCATAGGCCCTATCAAATTTTGGTTCTCACACCAGTCAATAGGAAATATATAGAAAGCCCACTTTCGTCACTCGAACATAAATTCTAATGATGGAGCTCCATCATCAAAATCATCTCCGGGCGATTAGAGTGTAATTCTATATCTATCCAGTATATTAAAATTTCGAATACACGCGGATCAGACGTATACGCAAAATCTATATATACTGGATTATCCACATCAATATAAATAGATAATCAAATACGAATAATTGATTTAGATTTTCAAAACAAAATTTGTTTTCATTTGAAAAATATACTCTTCACACTCGTTCTAGGATACTACTGATCCTATCTCTAACCAGCTAGAGTTAACTAGTTAGAGTTAATCAGTTATTGTTAATCAGTTAGAGTTGACCAGTTAGAGTTAACCAGTTAGAGTTATTCAAATGGAGTTAATCAAGTCGAGTTAATTAAGATGAGTTAATAAAACCGAGTTAATCCAAATAAGTTAATCCAAAGGAGTTAGTCGAATATTGGTTATTTCAATAGAGTTAAAGGAGTATCAAATATTAGTTATTTGAATAAAGTTAAAGGGAGTTAATTGATGTTAGTTTAAATTGAAAGGAGTTATCGATGTTAGTTTAATCGAAAGTGAGATTATCGAATAGAAGTTATTCGAAAGGAGGTTATCGAATATAGTGTATTCGAAAGAAAGGAGATAATCGAATATAGTGTATTCGAATGAAAGGAGATTATCGAATATAGCGTATTCGAAATAAAAAGATCGAATATAAGTTATTCGAAGTGAGTTAATCGAATATTGGTTATTTGAAGTGAGTTAATTGAATATAAGTTATTCGAAGTGAGTTAATCGAATATTGGTTATTCGAAGTGAGTTAATCGAATATTGGTTATTCGAAGTGACTTAATCGAATATTGGTTATTCGAAAGGAGTTATCGAATCTAGTTATCCAAAGGGAGTTAATCGAATATAGTTTATTCGAATAGAATTAAGGGAGTTAATCGAATATAGTTTATTCGAATAGAATTAAAGGAGTTAGTCAAATATAGTTTATTCAAATAGAATTAAAGGAGTTAATCGAATATAGTTTATTCTAATAGAATTAAAGGAGTTAATCGAATATAGTTTTTTCGAATAGAATTTAAGGAGTTATCGAATCTAGTTGTACGAAGGGAGTTAAGTGAAAAGAGTTAATCAAATAGAGCTAATCGATTAGAGTTAAATTAAATAGAGTTAATCGATTAGAGTTAATCAAATAGAGTAAATCCAATAGAGTTAATTGATAAGAGTTAATTGAATAGAGTTAATCAAATATGGTTTATTCGAAGAAAGGTTTTCGAATCTAGTTACTCGCAAGAGAGATTATCGAATATAGTTATTCGAAGGGAGGAGTTATCAAATAGATATTATTAAAAAGAGAGTTACGTAAGGAAGTTTGTTAAAGGTTTAAAAGATAAACTTTGACTATTTCAAAGTTAAAACGTTGTTCAGTTAAGGTCTGAGAGGTAATTATACCCTAACTTGATTGACTTCCTTCTTAAGTCAGGAATGGCTAAGGTTGATAGTAAAGGATGGTTAAGGGAATTTAGTAAATGGTTTGAGATGGCATGGCGATGTTTGATGTAAACATCCGTTTAAATCTAATGAAGGAGCTTTGGAAATGTTTTTCAAATAAGAATCAGAAATGTTTTCTAAATATAGAAAACAAGAAATGGAAATGTTTTCCATTGTTAATAACGTATATTTTCTAAATATAGAAAATAAGAATTTAGAATATATGGAAACAGGAGATAAGTTAATTAATAAACTAAAGAGATAAATAATAAATGATGATTGATCGATATAATTTCCATCTGGAAATAATATCGTTGTTTGCACACCTGTTTTTCTTTGATAGTTAACTCACCGACTATCGAAGTTTTTGACCATTTTAACGTGTTAATATGGAGAGACCGGTTGGATTATTATCCGAAGAACCACTCTGTATTGGCATAAGCGTTGCGAATCATATATGCCAAAGACAATTGAAGACGGAGTAAAGTGAAAGGACTGTTGTATAAATATTAGATAACAATTGCCTAAGATGGTTGTACTGAATAGTGCCTTCGATTTGTCTAATCCCAGGACGATCTATATGAAAGAATGTCTGACAGAGTATATTTAATAGATTGCGTAAGTTGATATCTTCAAATGTATTTACGTTTGGTGGCGGAGGAATGCATTTCTTTTAGCTATATACCCGTGGTATTTTTGGGGAAATCAATTTATGATTTGGCGGATATGATGATGTGACATTCAAAGTGAATAAACGTGTGATCTGTCAGAGATAAGCATGGCTTCTAGCCTCACAATCGGGAAATGACAGAAATCGGGCAGGTAGCATGGCTATGTAGGTCGCACCTATTAGGGTGCATAATCACCTTATCTAGAGTTTCATTTACTTCTAAAAATCTATTGTCGATGTTGTCCCATTCGGGAAACGGTTGCTGATCCCAACCGTTGGTGATATACATTTGATACACTCAAGCGAAATGAGTGGTCGGTCATGTATGGCCGGGTTGCAAGACGTTCTTGTTGAACCCAGTGTATTCCTCTCTAGAGGTACACTAGCGAAAGGTGGTTCCATACCTTGTCATAGTTGGAAATCCATTACCCAATACGTGCTTGCGTTTTGGTTGTATACTATATATGTAGAACGTGGATGAAAGTGTTTCTGCTAGATGATTATTATATTGTAGTTGATAGACATTATTATAATATCAAAAGGTTTTTGATATAAAGATGTTTTGGATTCTCATAAAGGAAAAACCCGTTCCATTATACGGCGTGGTCTTATGAGATATCGTTTACTTGTTCAAATTGTTCTTAACTGTTTTACTCATACCAGTCCCATGGCTGACCCAGAATTTATTTTGTTTTGTTTTCCCTAAACTCTTAGGTGCCCAATTTTATACCGAAAGTCAGGATTTTATAGATATACTTGGAGAGCTTGGAGCAGGAGGCTTCATGATTTTATAGCTATAGTTATTTCCGTTGTGTTGTAAGTGTTGTACTCTGATAATGTTACTGTATACATATACTGATTTTATTTCAAGAATATGTTATCTATTATATGTTGTTTGTTTCGCTTTGAGATTCGTGTTACTCTGATGTTGTATCTTCTTCTTCTTCTTCTTCTTCTTCTATTCTAAGTTCTATCTTATCTTTCCTCACCCTATAACTTCTTTCTATTAACTTTCCGGTATTTTTCGATGTTTGGTTAGTCATCATTGAGTTTATGGCGATAACCAAAGTCGACAAAAACCGGGTCGTTACAGTCATGCCCACTTGTTTCATGGTTATATCTTACCTTACCAGTTTATGCTTTATCCTAGTTACTTTAATAATTATATTGTTAAAGTTATTATACTCGCCAGACTTTATGTCTGACCCCCTTGTTTTCGCCTCTTTTCTTCCTTCCCCCCCAAGTTCTCAGGGTGGGACTAGTACTAGTGGAGCTTGATCTCGGATCTCTTTCTCTCTCTTTTGGAAGTGCTTGGATTGCTGAAAGTAAAGTTCAGCTCTTCTCTTTTATGGCTACTTGTGTTGGGGTTTATGCTTTTTAATTTATGTACTCTGAAACAATTTATCAAGATGGATATAAAGTGTACTTGGTTTATGAAGTTGTTGTAATCAGACTATTTCTCCGCTGCAATAGAAGTTGTTTTAAAATTTTCAAGTACAATTATCTATATCTGTCTTGTTATATTCTGTTCTATACACTAAATACGCTCCATGGAAGTTAATGCATTCCCTTTGTGGGTGACATTAATGGACGTGGGGCGTTACATACCTTCCATCCTTAAATTCACCTTTTTGGATGTTCCCTAATTGATTGGTTACCGAAAACATATAAAAATCTATTTCCATACTATCAAAAAAACTATTTTATATAAACTCGTGATTGCAAGATATTTCTTTTTAATTATCTTTAGGTAGGCGGTTAGTGCACAATACGATAAAACTCCTATTTTGCACTAGCCCATTCATTCTTGCAGTGACGTTTTCTATGTTAATTTCAAACCAAACTATGGAAATACTTCCCCTTTATTTAACCAATCAATCTAAGTTTTCTTATCTTCCAAACTATCATTTTTATCACTAAACTAATAAGGTAGTTCTGTCCATGAGTAACCATTTTTAATACCCATCTAGCAAAAAGTTCCTTTTTAACATCGACTCTTCTCAACTACTAAGATAAACAGGTTTTCCATTATTCAAATTTTCAACCTATAAAGGAAAGCTTAGATAGAATGCCTTATAACTCAACTAAAATGATAAAGATTTAAAAAGAGTCAATGGAAGGTTGTAACTGGCTATAGGGGATATTTTATTTTCAAAAGTAATTTTTGATTTCTAAAAAATGAGTTTTCTTTTAAAAAAGTTCTTTTAAAACAAAACTTTAGCAATCCTGGTAAGCTTAGGCTTTGATACCAAATGCAACACCCCACATTCTTTAAAGTCACCCATACGAGGATTTCATTAAGAAAGTATGGAGCATTGTAGGTATAAAGACGTAAAACATCACAGATACTAAGATTTCACAAGACATAAAAACATAAATTTATGGCGGAAGAAGAAACTCTCATTTTACAAAATACAAAACCATCTTAGTTTATCTTAACCAAACAGTTACAAGATGTCACGTCTCAAAATATCAATCAGAAATAACATCAGAGTAAAATAATGTTATCCCCCAAATATAGTCAAAAAGATACAACCTAACCTTTGAAAGAGAACATGAAGTAATCCAACTTGCAGAAATCCATCACGACAAAGCTAACAAAGGAATCAAAACTATGTACTTTCTCTCTGTAAGCCTAGGAAAAAAAAGAGAAGGGATGAAAGGAAATCGGTCAGACATAAAACCTGGTGAGTTGCTGTGATCAAGCTCGACTTGCTAAGTGAAGTAAAACAGATAAATAGTGGTTCTAGTGTCATAAAAGGGTAAGTTTCCGAACATATCTGAAGGTGAACAATAACTGATATGAACTGATAATAAGGACCGACTATTCTTATATACTAACAACGATGATAACAATAATAAAAGAAATCAGATCAGGCAGATTGAATGTTTTGCACTTCTACAGATTCAGACAGAAACAAGTAATTAGGAGGGATTTTTCCTAATGCTATCCATCGATCAGCTCCATACAAACACAAATAGCCTGTGCCAGCCACGACGGTAGGGGATATAAGTTCCAAACCCATCAACTTTAAAGACATAACTATATTGGCCAGTGTTACAGTGTTTTAGTTTCCCCCAACGGACCCATGTACGGTCATGACACCGTCAGAACGTGCCCGTACCCACCTCCAAGATTTTGAACCTCTTAAAATCTAGATCAGTAAAGCATGTCCTGCCCTCTACGTAGGTACGAGGCCCCTTTATGGTACCAACAGGGATACTGAGAGATACAGGTTCCAAATAAAAACAAGTCTGACACAAGCCACCAATAGGCTTAGTCCCCAAGTAACTAGGATGTTAACAGTCCCAAACCGGATATAAACAACAAGAAGTCGGGCCTATTTTAATTAACAAGTTAAACTTAGCTGGTTTAGCTTCATTAATGAGCATAGTTGTAAATGACATTTCCTATTAAATGTAATTCTTTGTACAACCCTTCCCTAAAACAGACAAGCACCTGCTTAGATGTATGTAGATTACAATAACATGTTTTACTTAAACTTACATCTAATCCTTATATTTTCTAATGACATATTTACTTAATAATAAATTAAGTATAATGTAATAACCCGGAAAATCTGGGCCAGTTTAAAATTTTTATTTTGGCAATTTTAGTGAATTTTGATTATTTAAAATAGATTATTTTAAATAAAATCGGCGAGAAATTTATTTTGAATATAATTAGAACGTATATATTATATACATCGTCGTTAGAATATAAATAATTATATATAATTATAAATAGAATTGAAAATGGCGCGGTAGTTCGATAATTCGATTTCAAACTTCAATTGAATGTACCGGGTGCAAAACAAACCGGATTTTAGTGAAACCAAAAACAATAGGATCTATTTGATGATATCTTTCCAACGAATCCGAAAAATCGAAATTTCATAGCGGGAATCAAAAGGTATGTCCAGTTGAAAATTCTGAATAGTCGCTATGGAATTCAGGCTCTTAAAAATTGAAATTTTGCAAACGACCTCGGATTTCGACGAAACCATTTTTGTTGGATCCGCAGTGTCAAATTATTGCTAGATTTCCAATTTCATAATTTTTCGAATCAATATGTGAGCGTGGCAAAGGAAAACACGTTTGACCAATTTCAGTTGATTTTAATCGACTGGAAAATGGCCATTTTTCCAACGGTCTTAGAATTCGACGAAACTAGTTTTATTAGGACCATATCGTCAATACGAAGCTAGAAAATATTTTTCTGGAATTTTTCTAGTTAGTATGTGACCCCGGTAATTTGAAATGCGCGTTCAAATTCAATATATAGAGTTATATGTTGATTTTGACGGAAACAGATCGAAATGATCGAATCAGCCTACGATACATATCCCATTGTGTTTGGAATGGGGGTAATTAGCTATGGACGACAGGCGGTGGGCCTCGTTTTGAGGTCGAAAAGAAAAGTTGTTTTTGGGATAAAATAAAATAATTAAAATTAAAACCCTCACCCCTCTCTCCCTATTACCTCGTTGGCCCCCCCTTCAGTTCGAATCAAACAGAAATAAAAAAAAAGAAAAAAAAAGGGCTGTGCCCTAGCGATCGGAGCCGCGCCTCCAGGAGGACGCGTCGCCCCTGCGCCGCCGGCGCTCCGGCGGAGGAGCTCCTCCCCTGGCCCCGCTCTCCCCTCCGCTAGTTCTCCTCCTTCCCTGCCCCGTTCTTCCCCGCTCCGCCCCCTTTCTCTGATGAAGCCGCGCCACCCAAAAACCCATCCTCCGATGCTTCTCCTTCTCCCCCTTCAGCCAATCCGAACCCGAGCCCATCCAAGCCTCCAACTCCAACGGTGAGCCACTTCGGGAATAAAAATGCAATCTTTAACAATTTTCAGTGAGGCGAGCCCTCCTCCGAGCAAAAAGAAGTGAATGTTCATTTCAAATTTTATTCATTTACATTGATTTTTTTACTTTTCAGTTTTTATATAACATGAAAGGTCAAAATTTTAATTAATGAAAGGTCAAAATTTTAATTAATGAAAGGTCAAATTTTTAATTATATGAAAGGTTGAATTTTTAAAGTATGAAAGGCGATATGTTTATTAACATGAAAGCGAGTGGAAAACATGATTTTGTTTATACATAAAAGATTTGATTTTTAAAATAGAAAAGATTTGTTTTTTAAAATAGAATAGATTTGATATTTAAAATAGAAAAGATTTGATTTTTAAAATAGAAAAGATTTGATTTTTAAAATAGAAAAGATTTGATTTTTAAAATAGAAGAGATTTGATTTTTAAAATAGAAAAGATTAGATTTTTAAAATAGAAAAGATTAGATTTTTGAAATTGAAAAGGCGAAATCTTTATATGAAGGATAGCGTGATAAAAATAGAATTTTTATCCTTATAACGTAAAAGTAAAAATTCGATTTTTATATATTGAATAGCGAAGTAAAAATTCGATTTTTATATATTGAATAGCGAAGTAAAAATTCTATTTTTATATATTGAATAGCGAAGTAAAAATTCGATTTTTATATATTGAATAGCGAAGTAAAAATTCGATTTTTATATTTTGAATAGCGAAGTAAAAATTCGATTATATTGAATAGCGAGGTGAAAATGTGATTTATATATATATAGTGGCTACGGGCAACGAAAGCGACAAAAAGGCGAGAACGACGAAGATTTCTATAAATGAAGTGCCGTGAAGTTGGATAGCTATTGGTGAGAATTTCTCACCTTTCAATTTCATTTTCTAGTTATATATATATACTAGGATGCAGACGGTGTTTAGTAGCACCCGACACCCGTCATCCACAGACCATGGATGGCTTGTTTGTTGAATTGTTTGGTTGTGTAGTTGGTTAGATTATTTGGTTTATTGAATTGTTTGGTGAAATGGAATGGATTTGATTGATGTGTGAATGGCGTGGGCCTTCACTAGACCGGGGATAAGGCTAGGCCTTGTCCCGTCTCTAGTATCGCGCCGTTATGCCGTCGAAATTTTCTAAAATAAGTTAGAAAAATAAAAATATCATTTATTTAAAGAATGAACTGAATAGAATATTTTCTTAAGTTGAATAAAATGTTTTATCGTTAAAAATATAATTTTTAGCGTGAATGTGAATAAATAAATATTCATTTACAAACCGGACGGTTTGTTTATGTACACCTATTTGAATGGCATTGATTGGGACGATAAATTTTACACATCGCCCAACTGCACAACTAAAATCTGTGTTTGATTGTTTGAAACCCCACACGGGTGTTGGGATGAAATTTGAAGTTCACTCATCCTGATTGATTAAATATGTCGATCGATTGATTGACAGACTGTTATAAGCGTTAGATATCTATATTTGATGCTTATACAGTGTAGTGCACTTTGAATGATGGTCGATTATTTATCGTTACTATTATATACATGTGTTGTATGGAATCCATATAATTAACTTTATATGGTAATTGATTGGGCCTCATTCCAATCGGGAGAATAAAGAATATTATAAAATAAAGGTTCATGTGTTGACTGTACTCATCCGTTGAGATTAGTCATGTGTTGAACGAATTATTTTAACAATAAAATCTACATCTTTATCATATATAAAATTTGAAATTAACTGAAAAATAGATAAGAGGAGTGTTCTCCTGAATATTGATCTGATGTTGGTTTCGGCCTTCGGGGTTAATATTCAGGGAATCGTTCTCTTACTAATTTACAGTTGGAGTCTGATTCTAAATCAAACGATAGATACCATAATTTTTATAAAATATATTAAATAACAAAAATAGTAACACATGGACAGTACTCATTCGTTGAGATTAGTCGTGTGTTGACAAAGATATAGAGTCGTGTATTGAAAGAAATATAGATCCATTTGTTGAATATAGAGCCATGTTGATTAGAGACGCGCTATTTCGACACGAGCGATATTTATATCGAGTATATTCGAATTAGATTATTTGATTTGAATAGAAAACCAATTGGAATTGAATATAAAACGATTTCGAAATGAATTGAATATAAAACGATTTCGAAATGAATTGAATATATAACGATTTCGAAATGAATTGAATATAAAACGATTTCAAAATGAATTTAATATAAAAACGATTTCGAAATGAATTGAATAGAAAACGAATTGAATTTGGTTTGAATAGAAAATGAATTTGATTTAAATAGAAAACGAATGTGGTTTCAATTGAATATATAACGAATTGAATTTGATTTGAATAGAAAATGAAATGAATTCAAATTGAATAGAAAACGAATTCGAATTGAATTGAAAAGAAAATGAATTCGAATCGAATTAAAATCGATTTGAATTGAAATCAAATAGAAATGAAAGTAAAAAGGATTTAAAATAGAAAATTCAATTTTGATTTGAATTTGAAATAAAGGTTGAAATTGTTTTTGAAACGAATTCAAAACTATTTATAAAATTCGTTTTAAATAGAAATCGACGAGATATATATTATATATATAATATAATGGCCTGAATAGAACGCGCCGCGCCGCGGCAGTTCGTGAATTTCGACCATTTATTTCAAACGGACATTACGGGAGATCCGACCGTCGGATTCTCCTAAAACCGGAACCGTTGGGTTCGTATCGAAAAGAGCTTTCTAACGAATATTAGAAATTTGAAATCAACTGTTGGATTTGGAGATACGTCCAAATCAAATTAGGAAAAGGTCGTTGTAAGTGCAGTTCGATGGCCGTTGATGGAAATCGACTGTACGGGCCTTGATAAAATTATTAAAAATAGTAATAATTTGTGTAAAATCATAAGAAATGATTTGGGAAAAATTGGGATGAAAAACTCCATATTTGAAAAAAAAAAAAATTTTATCGAAATGAACTAGTTTTGAACTAAAATTAAAACCCATTTATTTTTAAATAAATAATATGGGTTTGCAATGGGTTTTAAATAGAATTGATTTGTGGGATTATCGTGAAAGATGTTTTAAATGACATTAGTTCTTTAACCCAATAAAAGGAGTTTTAATGAATCTGCAATTAGATTGAAATGTGAATTGATAATTTAAATTATCAAATTTACAAAGTGAGCGAGAATGGAGTATCACCAGTTTTGCTCCAAAACGATAGTCAAATCTTTAATTAGATTTGAACGTGAAATGGTAATTAATTTTACTGAGAACACTGTGGTGTTAGATATGGAGTATTACCAGTTTTGCTTCATGGGATGAACAGGTTGGGATTGGGAAATAAAATAAATAATTACTTCGGTGTGGTTCGCTAATCTCGACTAGTTTAGAAAACCATAATTTGGTTTGAAACGACATCCAAAGGAAGATTAAAGGATAAATTTTAAAGAATTTGTCTTGGATAAAATTAATGGGAACCTTTACCTAAGAATGTGATTTCGTGAATAAAAGGATATTCTGAATTGGAATGAGGCGTATGTTGTGTTTGTGTAACATTTGTTTTTAATATACACGGGTTGTTCGGAAAGGCCGGGTTTATACCCATTCTGAATAACCGATTCGACGATATGTCGAAGATGAAGATGGTGGTTGAAGACCGGAAGTCTGCACATCGTTTGGATAATTACTGACGATCCTGATTGGGCTGTACACCCAAGAGGATGGAAATAGTTTGTGGTCGTTCAGACGTACTTGGAGATCGATGGATATGCGAGGAAAGTGCCTCCGGTTTCGTTCAGACCCAGAACGAACTTGTAAATGGATTGTGTGTCCGACATTGGATTTTATTCTGTGTTGATTGATTTCTGTTAAATATATATCAGTTTGGCGGCGGAGAATTTATTCTCTTGCTTAACGCCCTTCTCTGAGACGTACGAGCTTAGAGGTTATATATCGATAGATATCAATCGCATGGCATGAATTGCCTATGTGGCTTGCTGAGTTGCATAGATCAAGGCTTCTGTTGAAAAGCAAAGTCTTGTGGTTGATGATCAAAGCACGGCCTTTGTGGCGTAGCTTTGTGTATAACGTGAATTCGCGTGCCTCACACCTCAGTATGAGTCAAAAACGGGATATGGACTACAGGGAGAGCACGACGTTTCTTTCTAGCTTTGGTGGTGTCAGTGACTTACCAGCCCTGACATTTATATACTTTTCACCTTTGTGGTTGTTGGATGAGGCGCCTCGATTTTAGGTCTGTAAGGACCGGGAAACGTGTGTTCAGGAATTGCCAATCCTCTAACGTAAGTGAGGACCGGCCCTGAAGCATCCAGGGGTTACCCAGAGTGTGTAGTCCCGAGGCATTTGCTAGAGTGTCTCGAAGCGGAGAGGAGCTTGCCCCTTGCCTCGACTCATGACGGAAATCCAATTTCCAATACGTGTATTGCGGTTTTAATTGTAGAACTAGTACGGCAACATGATTTATGGTACCCATGCCGTCTATGATTTATATTTATGATTGAAATTGTTTGACACTATACACTTATTATAGTATCAAATAATTTGTTTTAAACATACCAAGCATGTTTGGCTGTTATAATGTAAAACCCTATCCTCCGGCTTGCGTTGCATTGTGTGATGGGACCTGAGTCTTATAATAGCTTCATTTTTCGAAAAAGCATTGCGTTGTTTATTGATATGCACTGGTATTCTTGGGAGGAAACCCGTTCCGTGTTATACGGCGTGGTCCCTTGAATTACTCTCTTTTAAAGTAAAGTTTTAAATAACTGTTTTAGTTCTCACACCAGTCACATGACTGACCTGGAGTTTATTGTTTTAACCTAAACTCTGGGTGCCCCTATTTTCCGTACGGGCAGCTAGTAGTTTTGGTTTTGGAGATTTATATTCATAGGATCCTGGCTTACAGCTGGAATGATATCCGGAAAGCTCTATATCCGTATATCACCTTCAGTTGTGCTTTGTATTATTTTCCGCTGCTATGTAATTTATTGTAATCTCTGATATTTATCGAATGTAATTTATTCATTTATACTCTGTATATTCTTGTATTTGATGGGATTGTTGTAATAGCAATGAAATGTTCTTCTGTTTGTGTTCTGATTTTGTCTTGTTCTCAAACGATCAGGGGTTTCGAACGGTCTAGATCGGTTTAACGACTGATTCAGATCGAGCGAAATTCCTTGTCGTCACATTTGGTATCAGAGCTTTGGTTTACAGAGCTCGAGAACAAGACGCATTAGAACCATACGAAAGAATTCATCAGATATTGGATTAGTAATATCCAATTAGAATGACTCGTTAGTGATAGGATCAGTGATATCCTAGAACGGGTGTGAAGGGTATATTTTTCAAATGAAAACAATTTTTGTTTTGAAAATTTAAATCAATTCTACGTATTTGAATATTTATTTATATTGAATTTGGGCAATCCAATATACAAAGATTTTGCATATACGCGTCATGAACGTATATTCGAAGTTTTAATATACTGGATAGATATAGAATCACACCCTAGTCGCCTGGACCTGATTCTGATGATTGACGCGTCATCATCAGTAATTATGTTCGTGTTTCGAATGTATGATATCTATATATTTCCATTAGACTGGTGTGAGAACCAAAACTTATATAGATAGATTTATTGTTGTGATTTGGCATCAAAAACAAGATTTTCAGGATATGTATCAAAATTACGAATTTGAAACTCTAATTCACTAATTGATTGATGTTTGTGTTGGTTGTTTATTTGTTTGATAATTTTGAACCATTAAACCTAATTGAATCAAATATTGAATTGTATTGAAAATTGGTCGCATTTGCTTGCATATACATGTGCTTACACTGAACAGGTCATAGCAAGGAGGCTAGAGCAGAGAATAAAATTTGTTTGCCCGACAAATAGGTACATGTTTACTATAATTTACTGTTTTGTTTGGGTGATGATGATTTTATGAGCCGATTGGCTAGCCGCTTGGCTTTTTCTTTTTCTTTTTCTTTTTGAGATCAGAAGGCCTATATGGCAATTTCGGGATTTTCCCGTGGCTCCCGGTGCAGGGGAGGTTATGGCGAAATTTTTCGAAAATTTAGGGTGTTATCCAAATTTTTGAAAATTTGAAAATTCTCAGAAACTGAAAAGTTGGAGAATGGAAGCCAGATCAAACGTAGAGTTGATTAATCAAACCACTTTCGACTTTGTTCCTTTTCGGGGATGAAAAGTTTTAAGTGGAGGGGATTGTAATAACCCGGAAAATCTGGGCCAGTTTAAATTTTTTATTTTGGCAAGTTTAGCGAATTTTGATTATTTAAAATAGATTATTTTAAATAAAATCGGCGAGAAATTTATTTTGAATATAATTAGAACGTTTATATTATATACGTCGTCGTTAGAATATAAATAATTATATATAATTATAAATAGAATTGAAAATGGCGCGGTAGTTTGATAATTCGATTTCAAACTTCAATTGAATGTACCGGGTGCAAAACAAACCGGATTTTAGTGAAACCAAAAACAATAGGATCTATTTGATGATATCATTCCAACGAATCCGAAAAACTGAAATTTCATAGCGGGAATCAAAAGGTATGTCCAGTTGAAAATTCTGAATAGTCGCTATGGAATTCAGGCCCTTAAAAATTGAAATTTTGCAAACGACCTCGGATTTCGACGAAACCACTTTTGTTGGATCCGCAGTGTCAAATTATTGCTAGATTTCAAATTTCATAATTTTTCGAATCAATATGTGAGCGTGGCAAAGGAAAACGCATTTGACCAATTTCAGTTGATTTTAATCGATTTGAAAATGGCCATTTTTCCAACGATCTCAGAATTCAACGAAACTAGTTTTGTTAGGACCGTATCGTCAATACGAAGCTAGAAAATATTTTTCTTGAATTTTTCTAGTTAGTATGTGACCCTGGTAAATTGAAATGCGCGTTCAAATTCAATATATAGAGTTATATGTTGATCTTGACGGAAACAGATCGAAATGATCGAATCAGCCTACGATACATATCCCATTGTGTTCGGAATGGGGGTGATTAGCTATGGACGGCAGGCGGTGGGCCTCGTTTTGAGGTCGAAAAGAAAAGTTGTTTTTGGGATAAAATAAAATAAATTAATTAAAATTAAAACCCTCACCCCTCTCTCCCTATTACCTCGTTGGCCCCCCCTTCAGTTCGAATCAAACAGAAAAAAAAAGGGCTGTGCCCAAGCGATCGGAGCCGCGCCTCCAGGAGGGCGCGTCGCCCTGCGCCGCCGGAGGAGCTCCTCCCCTGGCCCCGCTCCCCCCTCCGCTAGTTCTCCTCCTTCCCTGCCCCGTTCTTCCTCGCTCCGCCCCCTTTCTCTGATGAAGCCGCACCACCCAAAAACCCCTCCTCCGATGCTTCTCCTTCTCCCCCTTCAGCCAATCCGAACCCGAGCCCATCCAAGCCTCCAACTCCAACGGTGAGCCACTTCGGGAATAAAAATGCAATCTTTAACAATTTTCAGCGATGCGAGCCCTCCTCCGAGCAAAAAGAAGTGAGTGTTCATTTCAAATTTTATTTATTTACATTGATTTTTACTTTTCAGTTTTTATATAACATGAAAGGTCAAAATTTTAATTAATGAAAGGTCAAAATTTTAATTAATGAAAGGTCAAATTTTTAATTATATGAAAGGTTGAATTTTTAAAGTATGAAAGGCGATATGTTTATTAACATGAAAGCGAGTGGAAAACATGATTTTGTTTATATAGAAAAGATTTGATTTTTAAAATAGAAAATATTTGATTTTTAAAATAGAAGAGATTTGATTTTTAAAATAGAAAAGATTTGATTTTTAAAATAGAAAAGATTTGATTTTTAAAATAGAAAAGATTTGATTTTTAAAATAGAAGAGATTTGATTTTTAAAATAGAAAAGATTAGATTTTTAAAATAGAAAAGATTAGATTTTTGAAATTGAAAAGGCGAAATCTTTATATGAAGGATAGCGTGATAAAAGTAGAATTTTTATCCTTATAACGTAAAAGTGAAAATTCAATTTTTATATATTGAATAGCGAAGTAAAAATTCGATTTTTATATATTGAATAGCGAAGTAAAAATTAGATTTTTATATATTGAATAGCGAAGTAAAAATTCGATTTTTATATATTGAATAGCGAAGTAAAAATTCGATTTTTATATATTGAATAGCGAGGTGAAAATGTGATTTATATATATATAGTGGCTACAGGCAACGAAAGCGACAAAAAGGCGAGAACGAAAAAGATTTCTATAAATGAAGTGCCGTAAAGTTGGATAGCTATTGGTGAGAATTTCTCACCTTTCAATTTCATTTTCTAGTTTTATATATATATATACTAGGATGCAGACGGTGTTTAGTAGCACCCGACACCCGTCATCCACAGACCATGGATGGCTTGTTTGTTGAATTGTTTGGTTGTGTAGTTGGTTAGATTATTTGGTTTATTGAATTGTTTGGTGAAATGGAATGGATTTGATTGATGTGTGAATGGCGTGGGCCTTCACTAGACCAGGGATAAGGCTAGGCCTTGTCCCGTTTCTAGTATCGTGCCGTTATGCCGCCAAAATTTTCTAAAATAAGTTAGAAAAATAAAAATATCATTTATTTAAAGAATGAACTGAATAGAATATTTTCATAGGTTGAATAAAATGTTTTATCGTTAAAAATATAATTTTTAGCGTGAATGTGAATAAATAAATATTCATTTACAAACCGGACGGTTTGTTTATGTACACCTATTTGAATGACATTGATTGGGACGATAAATTTTACACATCGCCCAACTGCACAACTAAAATCTGTGTTTGATTGTTTGAAACCCCACACGGGTGTTGGGATGAAATTTGAAGTTCACTCATCCTGATTGATTAAATATGTCGATCGATTGATTGACAAGCTGTTATAAGCGTTAGATATCTATATTTGATGCTTATACAGTGTAGTGCACTTTGAATGATGGTCGATTATTTATCGTTGCTATTATATACATGTGTTGTATGGAATCCATATAATTAACTTTATATGGTAATTGATTGGGCCTCATTCCAATCGGGAGAATAAAGAATATTATAAAATAAAGGTTCATGTGTTGACTGTACTCATCCGTTGAGATTAGTCATGTGTTGAACGAATTATTTTAACAATAAAATCTACATCTTTATCATATATAAAATTTGAAACTAACTGAAAAATAGATAAGAGGAGTGTTCTCCTGAATATTGATCTGATATTGGTTTCGGCCTTCGGGGTTAATATTCAGGGAATCATTCTCTTACTAATTTACAGTTGGAATCTGATTCTAAATCAAATGATAGATACCATAATTTTTATAAAATATATTAAATAAAAAAAATAGTCACACATGGACAGTACTCATTCGTTGAGATTAGTCGTGTGTTGACAAAGATATAGAGTCGTGTATTGAAAGAAATATAGATCCATTTGTTGAATATAAAGCCGTGTTGATTAGAGATGCGCTATTTCGACGCGAGGGATATTTATATCAAGTATATTCGAATTAGATTATTTGATTTGAATAGAAAACCAATTGGAATTGAATATAAAACGATTTCGAAATGAATTGAATATAAAACGATTTCGAAATGAATTGAATATAAAACGATTTCAAAATGAATTGAATATAAAACGATTTCGAAATGAATTGAATATAAAACGATTTCGAAATGAATTGAATATAAAAACGATTTCGAAATGAATTGAATAGAAAACGAATTGAATTTGGTCTGAATAGAAAATGAATTTAATTTCAATAGAAAACGAATGTGGTTTCAATTGAATATATAACGAATTGAATTTGATTTGAAAGAAAACAAAATGAATTCAAATTGAATAGAAAACGAATTCGAATTGAATTGAATTGAAAAGAAAATGAATTCGAATCGAATTAAAATCGATTTGAATTGAAATCAAATAGAAATGAAAGTAAAAAGGATTTAAAATAGAAAATTCAATTTTGATTTGAATTTGAAATAAAGGTTGAAATTGTTTTTGAAACGAATTCAAAACTATTTATAAAATTCGATTGAAATAGAAATCGACGAAATATATATTATATATATAATATAATGGCCTGAATAGAACGCGCCGCGCCGCGGTAGTTCGTGAATTTCGACCATTTATTTCAAATGGACATTACGGGAGATCCGACCGTCGGATTCTCCTAAAACAGAAACCGTTGGGTTCGTACCGAAAAGAGCTTTCTAACGAATATTAGAAATTTGAAATCTAACGGTTGGATTTGGAGATACGTCCAAATCAAATTTGGAAAAGGTCGCTGTAAGTGCAGTTCGATGGCCGTTAATGGAAATCGACTGTACGGGCCTTGATAAAATTACTAAAAATAATAATAATTTGTGTAAAATCATAAGAAATGATTTGGGAAAAATTGGGATGAAAAACTCCATATTTGAAAAGATAAAAATATATTTTTATCGAAATGAACTAGTTTTGAACTAAAATTAAAACCCATTTATTTTTAAATAAATAAATTGGATTTGCAATGGGTTTTAAATAGAATTGATTTGTGGGTTTATCGTGAAAGGTGTTTTAAATGACATTAGTTCTTTAACCCAATAAAAGGAGTTTTAATGAATCTGCAATTAGATTGAAATGTGAATTGATAATTAAAATTATCAAATTTACAAAGTGAGCGAGAATAGAGTATCACCAGTTTTGATCCAAAACGATAGTCAAATCTTTAATTAGATTTGGACGTGAAATGGTAATTAATTTTACCGAGAACACTGTGGTGTTAGATATGGAGTATTACCAGTTTTGCTTCATGGGATGAATAGGTTGGGATTGGGAAATAAAATAAATAATTACTTCGGTGTGGTTCGCTAATCTTGACTAGTTTAGAAAACCATAATTTGGTTTGTAACGACATCCAAAGGAAGATTAAAGGATAAATTTTAAAGAATTTATCTTGGATAAAATTAATGGGAACCTTTCCCTAAGAATGTGATTTCGTGAATAAAAGGATATTCTGAACTGGAATGAGGCGTATGTTGTGTTTGTGTAACATTTGTTTTTAATATACGCGGGTTGTTCGGAAAGGCCGGGTTTATACCCATTCTGAATAACCGATTCGACGATATGTCGAAGATGAAGACGGTGGTTGAAGACCGGAAGTCTTCACATCGTTTGGATAATTACTGACGATCCTGATTGGGCTGTACACCCAAGAGGATGGATATAGTTGGTGGTCGTCCAGACGTACTTGGAGATCGATGGATATGCGAGGAAAGTTCCTCCAGTTTCGTTCAGACCCAGAACGAACATGTAAATGGATTGTGTGTCTGACATTGGATTTTATTCTGTGTTGATTGATTTCTGTTAAATATATATCTGTTTGGCAGCGGAGAATTTATTCTCTTGCTTAACGCCCTTCTCTGAGACGTACGAGCTTAGAGGTTATATATCGATAGATATCAATCGCATGGCATGAATTGCCTGTGTGGCATGCTGAGTTGCATAGATCAAGGCTTTTGTTGAAAAGCAAAGTCTTGTGGTTGATGATCAAAGCACGGCCTTTGTGGCGTAGCTTTGTGTATAACGTGAATTCGCGAGCCTCACTTCTCGGTATGAGTCAAAAACGGGATACGGACTGCAGGGAGAGCACGACGTTTCTTTCTAGCTTTGGTGGTGTCAGTGACTTACCAGCCCTGACATTTATATACTTTTCACCTTTGTGGTTGTTGGATGAGGCGCCTCGATTTTAGGTCTGTAAGGACCGGGAAACGTGTGTTCAGGAATTGCCAATCCTCTAACGTAAGTGAGGACCGACCCTGAAGCATCCAGGGGTTACCCAGAGTGGGTAGTCCCGAGGTATTTGCTAGAGTGTCTCGAAGCGGAGAGGAGCTTGCCCCTTGCCTCGACTCATGACGGAAATCCAATTTCCAATACGTGTATTGCGGTTTTAATTGTAGAACTAGTACGGCGACATGATATATGGTACCCATGCCGTCTATGATTTATATTTATGATTGAAATTGTTTTGACACTATACACTTATTATAGTATCAAATAATTTGTTTTAAACGTACCAAGCATGTTTGGCTGTTATAAGGTAAAACCCTATCCTCCGGCTTGCGTTGCATTGTGTGATGGGACCTGGTTCTTATAATAGCTTCATTTTTTGAAAAAGCATTGCGTTGTTTATTGATATGCACTGGTATTCTTAGGAGGAAACCCGTTCCGTGTTATACGGCGTGGTCCCTTGAATTACTCTCTTTTAAAGTAAAGTTTTAAATAACTGTTTTAGTTCTCACACCAGTCACATGACTGACCTGGAGTTTATTGTTTTAACCTAAACTCTGGGTGCCCCTATTTTCCGCATGGGCAGCTAGTAGTTTTGGTTTTGCAGATTTATATTCACAGGATCCTGGCTTATAGCTGGAATGATATCCGGAAAGCTCTGTATCCGTATATCACCTTCAGTTGTGCTTTGTATTATTTTCCGCTGCTATGTAATTTATTGTAATCTCTGATATTTATCGAATGTAATTTATTCATTTATACTCTGTATATTCTTGTATCTGATGGGATTGTCGTAATAGCAATGAAATGTTCTTCTGTTTGTGTTCTGATTTTGTCTTGTTCTCAAACGATCAGGGGTTTCGAACGGTCTAGATCGGTTTAACGAATGATTCAGATCGAGTGAAATTCCTTGTCGTCACATATAATTCACACATTCTCCATTTGCATGTTAATTTCCAATTAAATACCTTTCATTCCAATTAACATATTTTCCCATACTGATTACTTAATGCCATATTAAGTAACTCCCAATAAGATTACTTAATGTCATATTAAGTACGATTAATGTGTTTTCCATACTTACGTCAAATTAATGTACTGTCCAAGTTAACGTTGAATGAACGTGTTTCCCATTTTAACGTTAAATGAAAAATTACATGTTATTCGATATCGATGCCAAATTATCATGTTTACAAATCAATGTCAATTAACATGTGATTCCAATATCAATGCCATATTTACCCTATTAAATTAATATTAACATGTCTTTTTTCCATTTTAACATCAAACGAACATAAATATCAACTAAACATAAACGTCTAATTAACATTTTTCCCAAATTAACATGAAATGAACATAGGTGACTTGTTTTCCTTAATTAAATTGAACATAAATGACAAATTACATGTTTTCTCCAATTAACATGTTCTTCCCAATTAATCTCAACTAACATGAATGTATATTCAACATGTTTCTCGAATTAACTTATCCTTCTTAATGTTAATTAACATGAATTACCATGTTTCTCAAATTAATATACTCTCCTTGATGTCAATTTACATGAAAGGACCCAAACTCGCCCTAACGGGAAAGCCCGAAATGAGTTGAGAACACGACAAATCAGGACGCAAACAGAATAAAATTTCATTATTGTTACAACAATTTACATCAGAGTACAAGAATATAACAGAGTATGAATAAATAATATACATCGGAAAAATATCAGTGATTTAAATTACATTAGCAATGGAAAAATAATACATAACACAAATGAAAGAAATACACAGATATAAAGCTTTCCGAATATAGCTCCAGATGTAAATCCAGGATCCTGGGAACGAAATATCTACAAAAACCCAACTACTAGCTGCCCGTGTGGAAAATAGGGGAACCCAGAGTTTAGGTTAAAAAAACTCCAGGTCAGTCATGGGACTGGTGTGAGAACTAAAATAGTTATTTAAAACTTTAATTTAAAAGTTTGGAAAAATCAGGGGACCACGCCTATAAAAGGGAACGGGTTTACTACACATGGAACTCAGTTTAAAATAAACAATGCAATGCTTTTCGAAAAATGAAGCTATTATAAGACTCAGGTCTCATCACACAATACAACGCAAGCCGGTGGAATGAGTTTTCCCTTATAATAGCCAAACATGTTTGGTACATTTAAAACAAATCACTTCGATATTACTATAAGTGTATAGTGTATAAAACAACTTCACAAATAAATGTATCAATCATAGACGACATAGCTACCATATACTATGTCGCCATACTAGTTTTACAACTAAAATCGAAATGTTACGTATTGGAAATTGGATTTCCATCATGAGTCGAGGCAAGGGATGGCTCCTCGCCGATTCGTGACACTCTAGAAAATTCCTCAGGATTACACACCGCGGGGCATCCCTTGGATCATCAGGGCCGGTCCACACATACTTTAGTGGATTAGTTGTTCCTGAACACACGTTTCCCAGTCCTATCGGACCTATCCATCGGCCCTATAGCGACCGATATATCCGAGGCACCTCGCTATCCATCATCCACATAGGTAAAAATATAAATGTCTGGGCTCCATGACACCACCTATAGCTAGAAAGAAATGTCGCGCACTCCCAGTAGTCACAATCCCATTTTTGACTCATACCAGGGTGCGAGGCTCGCGAATTAACGCTATACACAAAGCTATGCTATTTAAAGCCGTGCTTTGATCATCAATCACAAGAATTTGCTTTTCTACCAAAGCCCTGATCATTTTCTTCTCAAGATGTCACATTGACAATTCACGCAATGCAACTGATGTCTATCAATATATTATCTCTTAGCTCGTACGTCTCAGAGAAGGGTGTTAATCAAGAGAATAAATTCTCCGCCACCAAACATATATATATATATATTTAATAAAAATCAATCAACATAGAATGAAATCCAATGTCAGATACACATCCATTTATAAGTCCGTTCTGGGTCTGAACGAGACCAGAGGCACCTTATTCCTCGTCCTATATATCCAATACAGGAGAGAGGTCCTCGCATATCCGGTCGATCTCCAAGTACGTCTGGACGATCAAGACTTATTACATTGTCTTGGGTGTACAACCCAGTCAAGATATCAGTAATCATCCAAATGATGTGAAGATCTCCGGTCTTCGACCACCATCTTATCGTAGACTTTTAGTTGTCATATCGGTTATTCAGAATGGGATAAACCCGGTCTTTCCAAATAACCCGTGTATTTTATAATCAATAATCAAGTGCTATAAAAACAAATCACACGCGTCATTCTGATTCCGGATGTTCTTTAATTCAAACATTCGTATCCTTAGGGAAAGGTTCCCATTAATTTTATCAAAGATAAATTCCTTGAAATTTATTCTTTAATCTTCCTTTGGATATCATTTTTGAACCAAATTAAGGTTTATATACTAGTCGGGATTATCGTGCCTTACCGAAGTAATCATTTATTCATTAATCCTAATCTCAACCTATTCATTGCATGGAGCTAAACTAATAATACTCCAAATCTAACACCACGGTGTTATCGGTAAATTTAATTACCATTCCACGTTCAAATCTAATTAAAGATTTAATTGTCTCCTGGAGTAAAACTGGTGGTACTCCATTCTCGATCATTTCCCAAATTTGATAATTTAAATTATCACATTCACATTTCAATCTAATCAAAAATTGATTAAAACTTCACTTAGTTTTTAATATTCCCAAAAATCATTATTAATTATTATTTAACTTTGGAAACACAAACATGTCGCATCGACAATCTACGTCGACCATTGATTTCTACCAATATATAACCTCTAAGCTCATACATCTCAGAGAAAGATGTTAAGCAAGAGAATAAATTCTCCGCCACCAAACAAATATATATTTAGCAGAGATTAACAATACAGTTCGAAATACGATGTTAGACATGTGATCCTGTCTTTATCTGGGTTAAAGAACCAATGTCATTTCAAATATAGCTCACGATAAACCCAAAATCATATTCCATTAACCATGGAATCTTCACGGAAAACAGATCAATATATAATCGATATCAATTTCCGTATCTGACTAATAATATAAATGGAACAACGACAAAGCCTTTAAATTCCATATATATTAACAGTCTTCCTCCACAGAAGCTCACTTCGATTATTACCAAATCGAATTCCATTCCATTCCAATGTATTTTATTAAATTGAAAAACTTTACTTTGGAAAATTCCACTAATCTTAATAAAAGATATATATATTCCAATATCACATTTCACTATTAATTGGGTTAAAGAATGAATGTCGTTAAAACCACAGTTCATGATGAACCCAATTCACCTTCCATTTTATTCCAATTACTAAATATAATTGGAAACCTAATAATCTTAATTAAAAGATTTATTCTTCTTACACGGGGTTTAAGAACAGTGTTACTGAAGACACCATTCACGATAAACCCAAAATCCTCTTTGACATTGAATATAAGGCTTTAAACAGAACTTATATCGGCTTACATTCAATATCAAATTCTGCAACCAACACATATCGTATGAGGAATAAGGATAAATATATACCTTTCAAATTCTGCCACAATATCTGTATAGTCATAGAATCCACATATCCCGAAGATGATTTCTTTTGAAATCCATTCCAATTCATATATTGGAAAAATCCTGGTTAAATTAAAACCATTTCCCTATCCAATTTATTTATTTATTTTTGAAAGGCAAAATAATCTTTTATTCCATGGCAATATTACAAAGAATTTACAAGAAAACATCACTAGTTATACATTCCACAAGTATCTCACTACAAAACAGAGATGAGAAAAAAAAACTATGACAATTATACAATTGTTACAAAAAAACTCAAAACTGTTTGTAAGCTTGAACACCAAAACCAACCTCCGCCTAGCATTTCTCCATAACCATGTATCAGCCAGCAACCAAAATTTCAAACTGAAAATGGCAAGACAGTAAAATCCGATCCTAGAATCCCCTAAACTCCAACATTCTAACTATTTCAATGGCAACTTAAACTCCAACAAAAGCAACTGTACCTTAATCCCAAGACTAGAGGATAGTGTACCTTAATCTCCAACAATTGCAACTTATATCTTGAATAAGAAAACAACAAAATTCTTTTGCCTTACTCATTTCAAAAATAAGCATCGAACACCATATACCAAAGTCAAAGACAAGAGAACAGACACTTAAATTGGATTTCTCCTCGTATGTCTCTTGCCAGATTTCAACCTACTACTTAATGGCATCACTTGTTCAGGTTTAAATTCATGGCCTTCGTCAAGATCAGATCCCCCATCAGGACCTTGCCAGAACTTCCCTTTCAACCAATTGGTCTTAGATTTGGACGAGGGGTTGACCTTAAGAAAGGTAAGACCACATCCAGAAACAGGAGCAGAGTGATAGGGAGGAGGTAGAATTACACCTGCAAGAGGAGAAAGCTTAGAATAAGGTGACAAAGAAGAATTACTCATAGCACCAGCAGCAGATGATGAAGAAAGATCATGATTACTAAAAGTGGATGAGCAATACTTTGTTCCAGAAGATATACCAATAGATTCAGAAGCAGAAGAGCCTTTGCATGAAGAACCAGATTGAATAACCGAAGTATAATTAGAATTGGCAGCAGAAGAACTCCTAACTGAAGAACCTGGTATGTCATCAAATAAGCTACCACAAATATTTGCATCTTCAGTAAAAATTGAATCAAAACAAAACTGTGCCTCATGATTCTTACTAGCTTCATTGACATGATTAGCGACATCATTAACTTGTGCTTGCTTATCATTTGTAGAAACTTGTTCATTTCCACTAACAACGATGCCGTCATCCTTCTGACCAGTGCCATCAACATTATTAACTTCTTTACTAACATCACCCTTAATACCACCGTTGATACCTTCCTCATTACAACCGTGAGCTGCCCCTGTACAGCTATCATTCACATCAACATCCAAAACATCAAAAGGATTAGAATTCTCATTCACCATAGCAGAATGTTGAATATCATTCTATTTAAAACTAGATACCTTTTTCATCCTCCAAAATTTCCTAGACTTAACGTTATTCCAGTTATTGTGTTTAACTTGAGAGAAATTTTTACTGTTATAATGAATAGTGAAAACATTAGCCCTAACATAAGAATCCTCAAAGCAATCATCTATTAAATCCCCATTTTTCTTTTTAACTCTATTATTAAAATCACATTGACGAGAATCATGCCCAAATACCCTACAAATGGTACAAACATGAGGTTTCCAAGCATATGAAACCTTAACAGGGGCAATTCGTTCCCAGATCATCAATAACAATCGACTCCGGTAGCTCAAAATCCACCGAAACTTTAATCAATGCTTTTGCGTATCTAACTATTTCAAACTAAAAATGGCAAGATAGTAAAATCCAATCACAGTACCCCCTTAAACTCCAACAATCTAACTATTTCAACGGAAACTTAAACTCTAACAAAAGCAACTGTATCTTAATCCGAAGACCAGAGGATAGTGTACCTTAATCTCTAACAATTGCAACTTATATCTTGAATACAAAACAACAAAATTCTTTAGCCGTACTCATTTTAAAAATAAGCACTGAACACCATACACCAAAGTCAAAGACAAGGGAATAGGCACTTAAATTGGATTTCTCCTCGTATGTCTCTTGCTAGATTTCAACCTACTACTTAACGACATCACTTCTTTAGGTTTAAATTCATGGCCTTCATCAAGATCAGATCCCTCATCAGGACCCTGTCAGAACTTCCCCTTAAACCTATTGGTCTTAGATTTGGATGAGGGGTTGACCTTAGGAAAGGTAAGACCACATCCAGAAATAGGAGTAGAGTAATGGGGAGGAGGTAGAATTACACCTGGAGGAGGAGAAATCTTAGAATAAGATGACGAAGAAGAATTACACATAACACCAGCAGCATATGATGAAGAAAGATCATGATTACTGGAAGTGGATGAGCAAAATATTGTTCTAGATGATATACCAATAGATTTAGAAGCAGAAGAGCCTTTGCATGAAGAACTAGATTGAACAACTGAAGTATAATTAAAATTGACAGCAAAAGAACTCCTAACTGAAGAACCTAATATGTAATCAAATAAGCTGCCACAAATATTTGCATCTTCAGTAAAAAATGGATCAAAATAAAATTGTGCATCATGATTCTTACTGCCTTCATTGACATGATTAGCGAACTCATTAACTTGTGCCTGCTTATTATTTGCAGAAACTTATCCATTTCCACCAACAACAATGCCTTTATCCTTCTGACCAGTGCCATCAACATTATTAACTTCGTTACTAACATCACCCTTTATACCACCACTGATACCTTCCTTATTACAACCGTGAGCTACCCCTGTACAACCATCATTCACGTCAACATCCAAAACATCAAAAGGATTAGAATTCTCATTCACCACAGCAGCATGTTGAGCATCATTCTGTTTCAAACCAGATTTTTTCATCCTCCAAAATTTCCTAGACTTAACATTATTTCAGTTATTGTGTTTAACTCGAGAGAAATTCCTACTGTTATAATGATTAGTGAAAACATTAGCCCTAATGTAAGAATCCTCAAAGCAATCATCTATTAAATCCCCATTTTCCTTTTGAACTCTATTATTAAAATCACATTGACGAGAATCATGCCCAAATACCCTACAAATGGTACAAATACAAGGTTTCCAAGCATACGAAACCTTAACAAGGGGCAATTCGTTCCTAGATCATCAATAACAATCAACTCTGGTAGCTCAAAATCCGCAGAAACTTCAATCAATACCAATTTATTTATTTAAAACCATTGGATTATTTTTCTAGTTAATAACTAGTTCATTTTGGTAAAAATATATTTTTATCTTTTCAAGTATGGAATTTTTCATCCCAATTCTTTCCAAATCAATTATTATGATTTTATTCAAATTATTAATATTTTTAACAATTCTATTAAGGCCCTTTCAATTGATTTTCATAAACGGTCATCGAACTGCATTTACAACGACCTTTTCCAAATTTGATTTTGACATAATTCTAAATTCAACCATTAAATTTCAATTCACTTATATTCGTTGGAAAGCACTTTTAGATACAAACCCATAGATTCTGGTTTTAGGAGAATCCAACAGTCGGATCTCCCGTAATGTCAATTTGAAGTTAATAGTCGAAATTCGCGAACGATTGCACCGCGACGCGTTCTATTCAAGCCATTTATATGTAATATATATATTTCGTTCAAAATGTATTTTATATATTCGTTTTAAATACGATTCCTACTTTCATTTCAAATTAAAATCAAAATTTAATACTCCTTATCATTATAACATTTAAATGATAATATTTTCAAAATATCATATTTTGAAATCATTTCCTTTTCGATCTTCATTATAAAAATGAATAAAATCGATATAAATATCGTTTGCGTCAAAATGGCACATAATTAATCAACACGGCTTCATACATTTCAATATTTTCGTATCCACCCCAAATCGGACATCAAAATCATATTTTAATCCTTTACTGAATATTATTTTAAAATATTCATTATTTTAAATTATTCGTTATTTTTAAACTGAAATCAGGCCCAATCAATTACCATGTAATTTATTTATATGGATTTCATACAACACATGTACACAACAACAATGATAACCAATCAACCATCATACATAGTGCATTACACAACTGTATAAGCATTAAATATAATTAATTAACACTTACAATAGTCTGTTAACCAATCGATTGACATACAACTGAACAATTGGGATTAGTGTACGTCAAATATCATGCCAATACCTATGTGGGGTTTCAATAACCAAATACTGAATATTATTTGTGTAGTTGGGCAATATGTAAAATTTATCGTCCCAATCCATGTTAGTTAAATGGGTGTACATAAACAAATCGTCCGATTTGTAAATGAATATTTATTTTCATTTCATGAGAATTTTATGTCGTTTATATATACGTTAAAAAATATATTTTTAACGATAAAGTATTTATTTCAACACTTGACTATTTTATATAGTTCATATATTCAATAAAAATAAATTTTTTATTGTTCAAACATTTTATTCAACACATGAATATTTTACATTGTTCATATACACATTAAAAATTATATTTTTAACGAACAATATTTATTTCAGAAAATTTCAGCATTATAGCGGCGTGATATTAGAACCAGAGTAATGTCTAGCATTACCCCTCTCCTGATACTGGCTCGCGTCATACACAATAATCAATCTAATCCACAAACCACAATACAATTCATTTTACCCTAATACAGTCAATTTTCCCAAAATTCAATCCGAACAATCAAACAATCATGGTTTGTACAAAAAAATAGTGTCGGGGTCTACTAAGCCCCATCTGCAACCTAAAATATTTTTACTGTAAAATAATTTGAGTGAGAAGGGGTTCTCACATTGGGATCCACTAAGCCGTTATTTTCTAACGCTCTAATTTGCTGTTCTAATTCCAGAATTTACAAAAGAGCTCCAATCTTCACGCTGTCTTTTTTCTAGCTTAAACGCGTTATTCCGAACAACTTTCACCTAATGGACTTTTTCCCGAAAATGCTCAATTTCGCCAGAATTTGCGAAAAGATAGTATTCGGAAAGTAAATTTTGGACGCGTTTTCTAAACAACTCCACAATCCAAAAATCTGACTTCCATATACTCAAATCAAAGAGAAAATCATGCTCTTCGACTTTGGAATTGTGGAGTTTTGGCCAGAAGCGCACTGTTTGAGATTTATGGGCTATGGAAGCTCAGGGTGTTATATGTAGAACTGGAAATATTAAAAATTTGGTTTTTAAGTGGAGGGGGGCCCACAGCGGACTAGGTGGTCGGAGGAGGGTGGTGTGGGGTCACTGGTGGTTAGAGGATGTAGCGACAGCGGGGCAGTGGGTCATGGCGGTGGTTTTCAGACGGTTTTGGCGGGTTCTGAATGGGAGGAGGAGGAAAGAGAGGGAAGGAGGGAGGAGGAGGATCAGATGGGGCGGCGGTGCGGCTGCGTGGAGGGGGGCGGGAGCGACTGGCGACGGAGGTTTTCCCTTTTTTTTAATTTAACGACGGGGAGAAACAATGGTGAGGGAGAAAGAGAGGTATATAAATATGTATATATTTTATTTAATTTAAATTATAAAAAGTTGTTTTTTTTCATTCGAACTCCAAATCGAACCTAGCAACTGTTGCCACTAGCTAACTCATTCTGGACACAATGGGATATGTCCCGCAAGTCAGTTCGGCTATTTCAATCAGTTTTCATCAAAATTAAAATATAAATTAATATGTACATTTTAATTTATCGGGGCCACATACTGACTCCAAAAATTCCCA
Organism: Allium sativum; assembly: GCA_030737875.1. Taxonomy (NCBI): domain Eukaryota; kingdom Viridiplantae; phylum Streptophyta; class Magnoliopsida; order Asparagales; family Amaryllidaceae; genus Allium; species Allium sativum. The sequence continues at coordinate 339,119,905 of CM060910.1, forward strand.
AAAAATAAATCTAGCTTTGTTTTGACGATACGGTCCTAACAAAACTAATTTCGTCAAATTTGGAGGCCATTTGAAAAATGGCCATTTTCCAGTTGATTAACATAGAAATGTGTTTATTTTATGCTCTTATATCTTATCTTTTGTGTATAAATAAATATTGCTTGGGTATTGTTTTGTCACTTTTTATAGATTTACCAATTAAGCCACTAACAGTCGGAAAAATGGAAAATAGAGGTCAAATTGCTGTGGATATTTATTTGAAGACTTGCAGATGAAGATCTTACATCAAATTGTTGTTTGGATAAGAAAATAATTTGAAGAATTGTCAAGGAAGCAAGAGGAAAGGCCCAAATTTACTAGATTTCACTAAGGCCCATTTGTAATTCCCATTGTAAACTCTTTTGGTGATTTCACTGAGGCCCATTTGTCATTGTATTAGGGTTAGGGTTAGGGTTGTCTATCTACTCTATATATACCCTTGTACTCTCATTGTAAACATCCATCCGAGAATTAATAAAGTCTTCTTCTTCTCTTATCTGCATTTTTTTTCTTAGCAATTAGTGTTGTCTACACAATTAGATTTGGTAGAACACTATTTGTCTTTTTCATTTATTTTCCGTTAGTGATTAACCGTCTGATTAGATTCAGCGGTAATCCTAATTTTATTTCCTGTTTTTTATTTTAATTTCTGCAATTTTAGTTTCTATTCTTTTTACTGCTTCCCTAGGTCAATATTGGATTGAAACAAATTTGACTAGATCTAGATTTGATTCAATTCAATAATAGTTTAATTGCAGTTTCAATTTCATTTGCTTTCAAAACCAACGTCAAAGATTTGTCTAACTTTCCTAAGAAATTATATAAATAACTTAATTTAATTTACCTCCCTGTGATTCGATCTGCATACTACACGATCTGTGCACTTGCAGTATTTATTTCAAAATCTACGCTTTTCTAATCCATAGGAAAGCGTCGATCAAGTTTTTGGTGCCGTTGCCGGGGAGGCAGTATTAAATTTTATTATTTATTTAATTTCTGATTCATGTCAGTTTTTTTTTCCTTTTTGGTTTTCTTGTATATATAGAAAAAAAATTGATTGGTGAAATTTTGGTATTATTTAATGATATTATAATCTTCTATAAAAACAAAAAAAAACTTGTTTCTTTTTCTTTGATTTCTTTCCTGTTGTTTATTCCCTTTTTTTCTCTGATTTCTTTCCTGTTTCTTAATCCTTTCCAATCTTCACATGCTTTCTTCTTTTACAATTTTCTAAGAAAAAAAGACCATAGCACCCACATCTCCATTTTCAAGCCTATTACAATCATCCCCCATTTTTCCTAATCTTCACGTCCACTAGACCCCCATTGTCACCAAACCAAAACGTTTAGACTAACTTATCCAGATATCCATCACCTACCCATTTTCGACAAGCTTGCAGCACCGCTCATTCACAAACAACTATCTGCGCCCCTCTGATACTCTCTGCCATCGTCATGATACCCAACACAACCCTCATCCACAAACCACCAGTTCAACCACAACCATCCCCGCTGCAAAATTCACCGCTCACACACCACAAAGTTCATTAACCACCCACTTAGTTCAAATAAAAAAGGAAAAATCCGATTATCCCTGACCACCGTCAAACACCGCGTATATACCACAAAACCCCATCAAACAAATCTACCGCAACTATACCCCACTCGACAACCTCATGTCCCAAGACACCCTCCGCAAACAGCAAATTATGCAACTCCACCTACCATAGCACAAACCTGCAACTGCACCTCTGCGAGATCATTAACAACTTGCTGATTTGGATTCAGCCAAAACCCAAAACATACTCACAATCCCCAATTCAAAATACCCCATCGAAACGCTAGATCCTTGATTCACATTGCTCAAAGCCAGAACCCTAGAAACCGCTTCGAACACTAACCGATTACCATCTTCATCATCAATCGATTGCATCCGAAGCCCTCCTCAATCAACATACTCGAATCCCAAATCAGTTCTAAAAAAAAAAAGATTTTTGCGTGAGGATAGTGCGTATATTACTTATTTTGCATTCTTTTATATTTGGGGGCGAGATCTACTTACCGATTTGCCTTTTTTTTCTCGTGATTTGTTTCAGAAAATAAAAAGGGGCATTTTATTTTGGTAAAACAAATGGGGCGTGGTTGAATTTCTTGAGGAACGCAGGTTTTTGAGTTTTGGTGACTCAATTCTTTTGATCTTCTGGGAGTATTTGTGGAATTTTATAGCCAAGTCGATCAATACCCTAATCGAATTCCAAAAAAAGAATAAAAATTAAAAGAGGGACCTAGTTCGAATTTACTACAAAAAAAAAGTGGCGTGCGTTTTCGAAGTCCTTGTTTCCTTTTTCTTTTGGGTTTAGAATTTCGTGGTTTACCAAGGAAAAATTTCAGCAACATTAATTTGGGCTTTGACTTGTGAAACGCAATTAACAATTTGTGTAAACTATATGGGTCTGGTTTAATTTATATTTTCTTTTGATTTGTTTGCCCGGTTTTTATTGAGTTATTTGTTGTTTTCTATTTGGCCATTTAATATTCAACTCTCCTTGTTTTTTTTATTTCCAAAAAAAAATTACAAGGAAAATCAACTCAAAGGTTAGAGGAATACAGCCAATCAAACAAAGATTCGGAGGTCAAAAAAATTGCAAACAATGAAGTTAGAATTGTAAGCACTACTCATATTTGTCTGGATGGACAGCCATGCACCACCGTAAAATTCTCTAAACTCTACAGGTGTTGCAGTTGCTTAAAATATGTAGACATTGTTTATAAAAATCTTTTGCAGGAGCAGTGGCTTGCTTGTACAATATTTTAATTTCTGCAGTTGTTATTGTCTGATTGTTGTGGTTGGCTGATATCTTCGTACTTGAAATCTTCATTCTCATTGTTTTCAACAATAAAAATAGACATTGCAAGATAATATAATTGAAAAGTGGTGCTCTGTGAAGTTGACTGCCTCTTACAATAAGATCGCGGATATATAGAAGTTCAATTTATTGAACTATTAGCAAAAGAGGTTGCATACTACCCGTAAAACATTGGTCGTATCCCTTAGTATTTATACTATACGTGAACGGCCATAAGACCCTCTTCCCGCTTCTAATTGAGTCGGTTAATTAATAGAGCACAACTTAGTATTTTATACTATTTTGAACTGAGAACAAATTCTGTCTTGCTTTGATTTCATTCAAATGTCTGATTCAATAAAATCCTTGAGAGAATTGTGGATTAATAATTGGAGTAGACGTCCTCTTAAAGAGTATGAGTATGAATTACAACTCATGAGACAAGATTTTCCGAAATTTCTTGAGTCCAATGTCGACAATTTTCATAATTTTCCAACTGACCAACATTTTCAAAATCATAGAAATGATCGAAATTGCGACTTCAATTCAAACTTCAATAATTTCGATTATGACCCACATCCACATCAAAATAGCTTTGAATCTCAATATGGATTTGATGAACATCAATATGGGGTTGTAAACCAAAATTTTCAAAATTATAGCTCATGTCAACATCTTGAAAATAACCAAAATTGCAATTTTCCATCGAATTTCAACAGTTTTGGTTATAAACATAATTTCTATAATCAAAATGATTTCCAATATCATTGTCATTTTTCTGAAAATTCAAACAACCTACACATTCGAAATAATATTGATTCTGAAATTGACGTGGACTTTAATTCTGAGAATCAAGAAATCCAAAACGAGAGCTCTCAAATCAACGATTCTGAAGAATGTCATTTTAACATTCTTAGAGAAAGTGTAGAAAGGAAAGATAGATAGATTGATGGAAAAGATAGATAGCTTGATGAACTTCTTTGTTTAATGACGTCTTTGAAATAACAACGAGAGCAACAAAATCAAATTCAAATAAGCGATGAATCAGAAAATAATTCATTCTTTACTGATAGTGAAAATTTTCAGATTACAACTTTGGAAATGGGGAATAACGATCTAAATGAAGTTTTTCAAAATTCAACAAATGATTTGGACTTCAATTCTTTTCAAAAAAAAAGATTTAAGCTTAGATTTTGATCTTCCTCTTTCAAGCTGCGAGAAACTTGAAATTTTGAAATTGAACAAAATGAAAATGTTGAATTTGTCAAAAACTCGAAATTGGAGAAGAATTTTAATGAACATGAATTTTTTGGGTTGTACGAGGATGAGTTGCCAAATGAGGAAGAAGTAGATCTAAGTCAGGAGTTCGAAAATTTTAGCTTTGAGAAAATTTCAAACGAACTAGAATTGGTCAATGTCGGAAAAACATTGTCAATTGAGAAATGTGATCACATAGTCTTGAACAACACTCAGAATTTAAATTTCACGATTGCAACTGAGTTTATATATGATCAAATTTTTTTGAACTATTACACTGATAAATTTGTAGAAGACATGAATTATTTTTGGAATGCTGGCTTGCTTGAAAAACTTCATTTTAGGATGACACTGGACATTTATCTGTTGGACTATAAATCAAGATACAAAGATGAGATGGTTTTAAAAAGCCTTTTCTTATTAGAAAACATGCCTAGACATAGTGGGAATGGGATTCATCGGGCTAGAACCAAGTGTGGGGGCAAAACTTGGTGGCATTCTTTGCATCGCATGCATCGTAAACACATATATCATCATACATATGATTTTCATTCACATATAGTAGCTAAATTTCATTTCATTTTACAAGTAATTTTACAACTCGTTCACCTTTGGGTACGATCTTTCAAATTTAGGAAATGTTCACAGTGTGGACACTGTTTTGTCCAAGTGGGGGGATGGGGGAGTCTGCATTGCATCCTTTTTATTCTTTGTTAATTATTTTTTATTCTTTTCATTTTTTAGATAGGACCATCATGCATTTTAGATCATAGTAACATGCCATTTTTTTTGAAACATGATTCATTTTAGATTGATACAACAAAATAAGTTAAGGATTGTTAATCAGTTGATAGTATTTTTTTCTCTTAGCTTAGATCGAATAAGAAATATAATGAAAAGTTTAATTTTGATGGATAATAGTGTAACTGGTACATAGGGAGATTCTTAAATGATGGCCATGAAATCTATTCTATATTGTAATCTTTGTTTAAATAAGTGGGGGACTTAAAATACTTATATTGGCTTTTCAAATGTTTAAAACTAAGTTGCGTTAAGTTGAAATCGCGTAACTCTCTTTTGTGCTTATATTTTCAATAATAATAATAATAATAATCCAAGGGTATCCAACATTGCTTGTATATCTAGCGTTGGTGTGCAAACCCACCAAGCTATATCCGACATGTTGTTGACAAAGTCAGCGTTGGAATATCTTAGTCTCATTTTATGAGATTGGACACCTAAGGATTACCGACATGTTGTTAACAAATTCAGCGTCGGTCTGCACAATCCACCAAGCTCTGTCCCAACTCTCCGTCTATCCGCAAGGCAGTGTATGGGTGGTATACCTTGGTCTTTAAGTTAGGTGTATGTAATTAATTGTAAATTTCAATTTTTATAGAGATAGAGAATAAGCGATCATGCCCAAACACTTCTTGACCTTATTGATTTGATTAGCCATACACGAGGAAATTAGAATACCACTTTACAAACTGTGACAAGCAAATTAAGAATTTATTTCATGGCTGCACTTTGTTATCGGCCGAACTAATTGGCCAAACTAGAACATAACATTTGAAAACTTGATTTATATTGAAAATTTGTGATAAGTTGAGATATCTAAAATAAAATCAACTGACTAGAAATTGTTAACTTAATTTGTTGTACCACTTTCCTGAAACAAGTCGTGTTTTCAAATTTTGTTTTCAATTACATAAGTCCTCTGCATTCATGTAGTTACATTAGAGTCATAGCATACTGCATTTGGATTTTGTGGGTAGTATCTGCTGAAAACCCTCATGAGACACCACTCGTCCTACTAAGGACACCTAGAGGTTTAACGGCTTGTTGCATACGCTCAATGCAATCGTGTTTCCTACGAAAGTGTGACCTATCTAGTTAGTATTTAATTTTTGTTTTACTCGAGGACGAGTAAAAGATAAGTGTGGGGGTATTTGATTAACATAGAAATGTGTTTATTTTATGCTCTTATATTTTATCATTTGTATATAATTAAATATTACTTGGGTATTGTGTTGTCACTTTTTACAGATTTACCAATTAAGCCACTAATAGTCGAAAAAAATGCAAAATAGAGGTCAAATTGCTGTGGATGTATATTTGAAGACTTGCAGATGAAGATCTTACATCAAATTGTTGTTTGGACAAGAAAATAATTGGAAGAAGGGCTATGCATATCACAAATCAATGAAGAATTATCAAGGAAGAAAGAGGAAAAGAGGAAAGGCCCAAATTTACTAGATTTCACTAAGGCCCATTTGTAATTCTCATTGTAAACTCTTTTGGTGATTTCCCTAAGGCCCATTTGTCGTTGTATTAGGGTTACGGTTGGCTATCTACTCTATGTATAACCTTGTATTCTCATTGTAAACATCCATCCGAGAACTGATAAAGTCTTCTTCTTCTCTTATCTGCATTTTTTTCTTAGCAATTAGTGTTGTCTACACAATTAGATTTGGTAGAACACTATTTGTCTTTTTCATTTATTTTTCATTAGTGATTAATCGTTTGATTAGATTCAGCGGTAATCCAAATTTTATTTCCTATTTGTTATTTTAATTTCTGCAATTTAAGTTTCTGTTCTTTTTACTGCTTCCCTAGGTCAATATTGGATTGAAACAGATTTGATTGGATTTAGATCTGATTCAATTCAATAATAGTTTAATTGCAATTTCAATTTCGTTTGCTTTCAAAACTAACCTCGAAGGTTTGTCTAAATCGTCTAAGAAATTATATAAATAATTTAATTTAATTTACCTCCCTGTGGTTCGACCTGCATACTACAAGATCTGCGCGCTTGCAGTATTATTTCATAAATCGCGCTTTTCTAGTTCATAGGAAAGCGACGATCTCCAGTCGATCGAATTCAAACTGAATTTACCAAACACGTTTAAATTCACCACGCTCACATATTAATTCCAAAAATTATGAAAATTGGAATCTAGCAATAATTTGATATTCTGAATCCAACAAGTGGTTTCGTTGAATAACGGAGGTTGTTTGCAAAATGGCTATTTTTAAGGGCTATGTATTATAATATATATACATATATTCTATAGCGACTATTCTGAATTTTAAAGTGGACCTAATTTTCAATTTATATTATGAAATTTGAATTTTTTGTATTCTTTAGAAAGACGTAATTAAACAGATTCAAATATTTCTTAGTTACCGAAATCCGATTTATTTTGAATTCTGTACATACATTTGAAATTTAAAATCGAATTTTCGAACTACTGAAACATTTCAGGCTCATTTTATAATTAAAATAATTTTATATGTTCTACCTTTGATTTAAATAAATTTTTAGACTTTATTATTTAAAATAAATCATTTTAAATATTCAAAATCCATTAAAATTGCTAAAATTTAAATTGGTTCTGAAATATCGAGTTGTTACAATCTCTCCCACTTAAATTATTTTCGCCCTCGAAAAGAAACGGAGATGAAAGTTGTTTAACTAACCAACTCAACTTTCATTCTGGCTTTCATTCTTCAACTTTTCAGTTTCTAAGAATTTTCTAATTTCTTAAATATTTGACTAACACCCTAAATTTTCGAATTTTTTTGCCATAACCTCCTTTGTATGGGGAGACCTTTAAAATCGCAACTTACCTCATATGGCCCTCATCAATCCAAAAGAAAAAGAAAAAACCAAGCGACTTGCCAATCGGCTCATAAAATCATCAAATCCCAATAAATACAGTAAATATGTACCTATTTGTTGGGCATACAATTTTATTCCTCTTCTTAGCTTCCATGCTATGACATGTTCATACATATATACATGTATATGTACGCAATTCCAATCAATTTCCAATTCAGTTCAATATTTGGTTCGATTTGGCTTAATTCAACTTACATTCTTCTATCCAATATTTTAATTAGTCAAACTAATAATCACACAACACAATCAACAATCAATTAGTTGATTAAATTTCAAAAATATAATTTTCCTATATGTATATTTAAAAAATCATATTTTCAGTGTCAAATCACAATAATAACCTTATCTAAATTTTGGTTCTCACACCAGTCAATTGGAAATATATAGATATCCCACTTTCGAAACTTGGACACAGACACTGATCACGAGGCCTCATCATCAGAATCATCTTCGGGAGACTAGAGTGTGATTCTATATCAATCTAGTATCCGAGGCTTCGAATATATATCTAGTCAGGCATGTACTCGAAATCTCCGTATACTAGATTGTCCAAATTCAATTTAAAATAAAATATTCAAATACAAATAAGTGATATAAAATTTTAAAACTAAATTCGATTTTTGTTTAAAAATAACACTCTTCACACTCGTTCTAGGATACTACTGATCCAATCTATAACGACTCATTCTTATTGGATATTACTAATCCAAACTCTAATGAATTCTTTCATTCGGTTCTTATGTGTCTTGTTCTCGAGCTCTATAAACAAGAGCACTGATACCACGTTGAAACGACCCAAGCTCGCCAATACGGGAATGCATGGATTGAGTAGAGAACATGACAAATCAAATGCAAACAGAAGGACATTTCTTTGCTGTTAGAACAATTTACATCAGAGTACAAGAATATAACAATGTATGAATATATAATATACATCAGGAAAATATCAGTGATTTAAATTACATTAGCAGCGGAAAAATAGTACATAACACAACTGCATGAAATACACGGATACAAAGCTTTCGTAATATAGCTCTAGCTGTAAATCCAGGATCCTGGAAAAGAAATATCTACAAAAACCCAACTACTAACTGCCGGTGTGGAAAACAGGGGCACCCAGAGTTTAGGTTAAAACAATATACTCCAGGTCAGTCATGGGGCTGGTGTGAGAACTAAAACAGTTATTTAAAACTTTAATTTAAAAGTTTGGAAAAATCATGGGACCATGCCGTATAACATGGAACGAGTTTACTCCACATGAACCTCAGTTTAAAATAAATAACGCAATGCTTTTCAAAAAATGAAGCTATTATAAGACTCAGGTCCCATCACACAATACAACGCAAGCCGGAAGATAGAGTTTTCCCTCATAATAGCCGAACATGTTTGGTACGTTTAAAACAAATCACTTCGACATTACTATAAGTGTATAGTGTGTAAAACAACTTCACATATAAATGTATCAATCATAGACGACATAGCTACCATATACTATGTCGCCATACTAGTTTTATAACTAAAACAGAAATGTTACGTATTGGAAGTTTGATTTCCATCATGAGTCGAGGTAAGGGATTGCTCCTCTCTGATTCGTGACACTCTAGCAAATGCCTCCGGATTACACACCGCGAGGCAACCCTTGGGACTTCAGGGCTGGTCCACACATACTTTAGTGGATTAGTTATTCCAGAACACACGTTTCCTGGTCATATTGGACCTATCCATCGACCCCGTAGTGACCGATATATCCGAGGTGCCTCGCTATCCATCATCCACATAGGTAAAAATATAAATGTATGGGCTCCATACCATGACACCACCCATAGCCAGAAAGAAATGTCGTGCACTCCCTGCAGTCATGATCCCATTTTTGACTCATACAGGGTTGTGAGGCTCGCGAATTAACGCTATACACAAAGCTATGCTATTTAAAGCCGTGCTTTGATCATCAACCACAAAACTTTGCTTTTCAAAAAAAGCCCTAATCATTTGCATCTCAGCATGCCACACTGACAATTCATGCCATGCAAATGATGTCTATCAATATATAACCTCTAAGATCGTACGTCTCAGAGAAGGGTGTTAAGTAAGAGAATAAATTCTCCGCCACCAAACAGATATGTATTTAATAGAAATCAATCAACACAGAATGAAATCCAATGTCAGACACACATCCATTTACATGTCCGTTCTGGGTCTGAACAAAACCGGAGGCACCTTATTCCTTGTCCCATATATCCAATACATGAGAGAGGTCCTTGCATATCCGGTCGATCTCCAAGTACGTCTGGGCGATCACGACTTATTACTTTGTCCTGGGTGTACGGCCCAATCAAGACATCAGTAATCATCCAAACGATGCGAAGAACTCCGGTCTTCAACCACCGTCTTCATCGTCGAATTTTAGTCGTCATATTAGTTATTCAGAATGGGATAAACTCGGTCTTTCTGAATAACCCGCGTATTTTATAATCAATAATCAAGTGCTATAAAAGCACATCATACGCCTCATTCCAATTCTGGATATTCTTTTATTCAAATATTCATATCCTTGGGGGAAAGGTTCCCATTAATTTTATCAAAGATAAATTCCTTGAAATTTATTCTTTAATTTCCCTTTGGCTATCATTTCTGAACCAAATTAAGGTTTATCAACTAGTTGGGATTATCGAGCCTTACCGAAGTAATCATTTGTTCATTAATCCCAATCCCGACCTATTCATCTCATGGAGCTAAACTGGTAATACTCCATATCTAACACCACGGTGTTATCGGTAAATTTATTTACCATTCCACGTTCAAATCTAATTAAAGATTTAACTAGCGCCTAGAGTAAAACTGGTGGTACTCCATTCTCGATCATTTCCGAAATTTGATTAATTTAAATAATCACATTCACATTTCAATCTAATTAAAGATTCTTTAAAATTTCACTTAGTTTTAGTCTTCCCAAAAATCATTATTAATGATTATTTAACTTTGGAAACACAAACATTCTGCATCGACAATCTACACCATCCATTGATTTTTGCCAATATATAACATCTAAGCTCATACATCTTAGAGAAGGGTGTTAAGCAAGAGAATAAATTCTATGCCACCAAACAGATATATATTTAGCAGAGATCAACAATACAGTCCGAAAAACGATGTTAGACATGTGATCCTGTCTTTAACTGGGTTAAAGAACCAATGTCATTTAAAACATAGTTCGCGATGAACCCAAAATCTTATTCCATTAACTATGGAATCTTCACGGAAAACATATAAATATATAATCAATATCAATTTCCGTATCTGACTAATAATATAAATGGAACAATGACAAAGCCTTTCAAATTCCATATATATTAACAGTCTTCCTCCAAAGAAGCTCACTTCGATTATTACCAAATCGAATTCCATTCCAATTTATTTTATTAAATTGGAAAACTTTACTTTGCAAAATTTCATTAATCTTAACAAGATATATATATATATATTCCAAATCACATTTCATTGTTAATCAGGTTAAAGAGCAAATGTCGTTAAAAACACAGTTCGCGATGAACCCAATTCACATTCCATTTTATTCCAATTACTAAATATAACTGGAAACCTAATAATCTTAATTAAAAGATTTATTCTTTTTACACGGGGTTTAAGAACAGTGTTACAAAAGACACCATTCACGACAAACCCAAAATCCACTTTGATATGGAATATAAGACTTTAAACAGAAATTATATCAGCTTCTATAAATGGTCATTGAACAACATTTACAGCGACCTTTTCCAAATTTGATTTGGGCATAATTCCAAATCCAACCATTAGATTTTAGATCTCTTATATTCTTTGGAAAGCTCTTTTCGATACGAACCCAATGGTTTCGGTTTAGGAGAATATGACGGTCAGATATTTCGTAATGTCAATTTGAAGTCAATGGTCGAAATTCAGGAATGGTTGCAGCACGGCGCATTCTATTCAAGCCATACATATAATATATATTTCATTCAAAATATATTTTATAAATTCATTTTAAAAATAATTCCCACTTTTATTTCAAATTTAAATCAAAATTGAATACTCGTTATCATTATAATATTTGAATGATACTATTTTCGAAATATCAGATTATGAAATCATTTCCTTTTCTATCTTCATTATAAAAATGAATAAAATCGATATAAATATCGTTCGCGTTAAAATGGCACATAATTAATCAATACGGCTTCATACATTTCAATATTTTCGTATCCATCCCAAATCGGACATCAAAATCATATTTTAATCCTTTACTAAATATTATTTTAAAATATTAGTTATTTTTTAACTGGAATCAGGCCCAATGAATTACTATATAATTTATTTATATGGATTTCATGCACAACATGTATATGACAATAATGATAACCAATCAACCATCATCCATAGTGCATTGCACAACTGCATAAGCATTAAATATAAATAATTAACACTTACAACAGTCTGTCAACCAATTGATTGATATACAACTAAACAATTGGGATTATGTACATCCAATATCATCCAAATACTCGTATGGGGTGTCAACCAATAAATACTGAATATTACTTGTGCAGTTCGGCGATGTGTAAAATTTATCGTCTCAATCCATGTCAGTTAAATGGGTGTACATAAACAAATCATCCAATTTGTAAATGAATATTTATTTTCATTTCAGGCGAATTTTATGCCATTCATATATACGTTAAAATTTATATTTTTAACAATAAAATATTTATTTCAACACTTGACTATTTTATATAGTTCATACATTCAATAAAAATAATATTTTTATTGTTCAAACATTTTATTCAACACATGAATATTTTATACAGTTCATATACACATTAAAAAATATATTTTTAATGAACAATATTTATTTCAGAAAATTTCGGCATTATAACGGCGCGATATTAGAATTGGAGTAATGTCTAGCATTACCTCTCTCCTGATACTGGCTCGCGCCATACACAATAATCAATCCAATCCACAAACCACAATGCAATTCATTTCACCCCAATACAATCTATTTTCCCAAAATTCAATCCAAACAATTAAACAACCATGGTTTATACAAATAAATAGTGTTGGGGGCTACTGAGCCCCGTCTGCAACCTAAAATATTTTTAACTGCAAAATAATTTGAGTGAGAAGGGGTTCTCACATTGGGATCCACTCCTCCATTATTTTCTGATGCTTTGATTTGTTGTTCTGATTCCAGACTTTGCAAATGAGCTCCAATCTTCATGCCATCTTTTTATCAAGCTTGAACGCGCTATTTCGGACAACTTTCACCTAATGGACTTTTCCTGGAAATGCTCCATTTCGCCCGAATTTGCGAAAAGATAGTATTTGGACAATAGACTTTGGACGCATATTCTGAACAACTCCGCAATCCAAAATCTGACTTCCATATACTCAAATCGAAGAGAAAACCATGCTCTTTTACTTTGGCATTATGGTTGTTTTGGCCAAAAGCACACCGTTTGAGAGGTATGGGCTATGGAAGCTCTGGATGTTATTTGCAAAATTGAAAATATTAAAAATTGGGGTTTTAAGTGGAGGGGGGTGGCCACAGCGGACAGGGTGATCGGAGGAGGGTGGTGTGGGGTCGCTGGTGGTCGGAGGAGGTAGCGGCAGCGGGGCAGTGGGTCAAGGAGGTGGTTTGCAGACGGGTTTGGTGGTATTTGAGTGGGAGAGGGAGGAGAGAGAGGGAAGGGGGAGGAGGAGGATCGGAGAGGGCTTGGGGGGCGGAGCGGCCGGCGGTTGGGGCGGCGGCGCGGCTGCCTGGAAGGGGGCAGGAGCGACTGGCGATGGGGGGTTTTCCCCTTTTTTATTTAACGATGGGGAGAGAGAATGGTGAGGGAGAGAGAGGTATATAAATATATATATATATTTATTTAATTTAATTTAAATTCCAAAAAGTTATTTTTTTTCATTCGAACTCCAAATCGAACCCAACGACTATCGCCACCAGCTAAATACCCTCATTTCAGACACAATGGGATATATCCCGCAAGCCAATTCGACTATTTCGATCAGTTTTCATCAAAATTAAAATATAAATTAATGTAATGTTCAAAATTGATTTCAACGTACATTTTAATTTACCGAGGCCACATACTGACTCAAAAATTCCAGAAAATAAATGTAGCTATGTTTTGATGATGCGGTCCTAACAAAACTAATTTCATCAAATTTGGAGGCCGTTTGAAAAATGGCCATTTTCCAGTCGATTGATTTCGAACTGAATTTACCAAACATGTTTAAATTCACCACCCTTACATATTAATTTCAAAAATTATGAAAATTGGAATCTAGAAATAATTTGACATTTCAAATCCAAAAAAGCGGTTTCGTCGAAAACGAAGATTGTTTGCAAAATGGCTATTTTTGAGGGATATATATTATGTAATATACACATATATATATACATATACATATATATATATATATATATATATATATATATATATATATTTCATAGCGACTATTCTGAATTTTAAACTGGACATAACTTTCAATTTATATTATGAAATCTGATTTTTTCACATTCTTAGAAAGATATAATTAAACAGATTCAAATATTTCTTGTTTTACTGAAATCCGATCTATTTTGAATTCTGTATATTCAATTGAAATTTAAACTTGAATTTTCAAACTATAACGCCACTTCAGGCTCGTTTTATAATTAAAATAAATTTATACATTCTAACTTCGATTTAAATAAATTTTTAGTCATTATTATTTAAAATAAATCATTTTAAATATTCAAAATCCATTAAAATTGCTAATGTAACGACCCGGGTTTTGAGCCAATTAATTTTTAATATTTAAATTGGTTTTAAATATTTTATTTGAATTATAAAACAGATTTTTATAAGGAATTTATTTATTTAAAACAAAGTTTTAACGTATAATTTATAATATAATTTAAACAATTTATTTTATTTTATTTCTGAGTTCGTAGCCCATTACTCGACATAACGATATTTCCATTTTTGTCCGTAGAGGCTCATATGCAAATGAAGTTTTATGAAACAAAGCACCGTTAAATTCCATATTATAAAAACTTAAGCAAATATATATATATATATATATATATCAAACGAATATTTCCGCTACAGGCTACATGACACGGACAATATACCCAAATTAACAGCTATATTAATGCAAACAGTCCTGACACAATCCATCACAACATAATATAAATAATTAATGTTTCGTATATGAACACTTGACTTTTCTAAAATGTAAACAAAGAAAATGGTTATGAATTCCATTACCCCGTATGCTTCAAACAGCGTGACTGCAAAGATTTTAACCCGTGCTCTCCAAGTATTTTAAAACCATGCTGGCCAAGGTAATTGTGAACCGTGCTACCCAAGTTGTTGAAAACCGTTCTACTCAAGCTATCGCAAATTGTGTTCTGCAAGCCATTCCTTCTTCCTTTTAAATACCGTTCCTCTCCTCAATTCTCGTTTTCCATTTGGTAGCTGCCAGTTCTTCACGAGCGAAAGGAAAAATTGTGGCTTCCATCAATCGAATTGAAATCAAACAAAAATCCTCCAAAACTAAAAATTCAAATCCCTGAGCTCTCCATAGCAGCTCATCGTTTTTGCATCTGTTTTTAGAAGGTGCAATTTCTATTTTTGTCCAAATCAATAAAAGGCGTAATTTTAGGGTTGGTCATTTTTCTTGAATCATGGCATTGTTTGATGATTTGTTTTGGGGTCTTAGTAGTTGACGGAGTGCTTATTTCGTACAGTTTTAGTGTGGACTTCGATGTCAAAAAATAATAATTCACGTTCATTATTGTGAAGTCGGGTTCGAGCGTGGGGAGTTAGGGAGCCAATAGATGAAGCTAGAGGTGACGGAAGCATTGGTGAATTTCAGAAATGCTGAGGAGCATCATTGCAGCTATTTAGAGGGGTTGAAGTCTGATCTGTAAAGAAAGAAAAAAAAATAGCGAATGTATTGAGTAAATACTGCAAGCAGATTGAAGAAAATGGAGGTGAAGGACGCAAGAACGGTGGAGTTAGGTAAAAATGTGGCAACAGGATTTGTTTTGTCTTAAGAAGAAATATGAGAAGGAGATTGGGATCGATGTTGTTGGAGCTGATGGCATGTTGTAGGGAAGAGGCTATAGTGGTGGGAAGTTCTAGGTGCAAATTAAACTGTTCAGCATGGAGGAAGATGCTGCTAGATGGGGGTGCAAGGGCGTGAGTACTGAACTGGGAGAAAGTTTGAAATGATGGTGGTTGAGTTAGTGGTCTTAGGAATTAAATCAAAGAGTGGTAGAGTTTATGCCATTCAACATTTTATAGTTTTTGAAAATTTGAAAAGTCGAGTGTGGCTTTAATGAAATCATATTTGCAAAGCAAGGTCAACAGTGTTATTTTGAGGTGAAGGTGTCTATTTTCCTGTCTCGTGAAGTATAAATGGGAAAGGAGTATCAATGGTATGTGATTAAGGGTTTGAGAGAAAAACTACGAGGAAGGTGATTAAAAAATAAATGACTAACGGGGGTGAAACGTGGGTGCGGATTTCTGACAATGCTATTTATGTGGTGAAGCAGGTGGTTCTTGAAGCTTCTGTAGCAGTAAAATGTGTAAACAAATAAGAAAGGTGCAAATCCATTCTTGTGTATATTGTCTAAAAACACAACTAGGTGATGGAAGAAGTTTGACTGTGCGTGATCCGTGTGTGACTCATTATGATGGCGTTTTGGGTTAAATTCACTAAGAAAGCAGGGTGTTTGTACTCGACATGGCTGTGTGTTTTACTAGGGAGGAGCCGTTCTATCATTCGATAGGAAATGAAGGCCATGATGCTAATTATAGGTTAAGGGTAAGTAATAAAATAAACAAGTATAATAACTAGTTAATTATTACTTTAAAACCCGATTACACCTTATAACACTGAATTATTTATACATTAATAGAATTTAACGAAAGAGGTTATGTTGGGACCGTAACAACGAGATTTACATAATGGAATTAACATGGCTGAAAACAGAGCTAATAAGATTTCGTGATAAAATCAAACTTCTGTTTGATTGTAAACGAAATAAAAGTAGAACTGTCAACTACAAAACAAGGTGAGTAACTCACTAACTCTGACTCATTTATATTTTTATGTAAACGAGTTTAAATTTATTTTATACTGTTTGATGGTTGTTTGGATAAATGGTTGATAAAATTTGTTTGAATGGTTGATATAGTTATATCGTTGATCGATTATAAATTCTGTTTACTATGACATTTCATATTGATGTTAAATTAATATTATTGATGTTGGTTAACATCTGTGGATGCAGGGAAATAGGTTGGAGGGATCCAACTGGATTGCTCAACATTTATATTACTGTTTTATTTGATTGTGATATATGCTATGTTATAAAATCCATGATTGGATATGTTGTGTTTGATTTACCCTGGCCCTAGAAACTTGGTATTTTAGATACTATAAAAACATTATTGAACGTAGAAATTGGGATTTAAAAATGAAATTTTATTTCCAAAATAGAAAATAAATTTCGAATAGAATTGAAAATAGAAACCTGTTCAAGTGGATAAATCAAGAAGTTTATAAATAAGAATATAAATTAAGTGAATTATTTATCATTGGATAAATTGAAATATAAATTCAAATTTGACTTTAAACGAAAAAGTGGAAATCGGTTTTGAAACCAATATTTGAAAATAGATTTGAACTTAGCAAATTATAAAGGAAATTATAAAAGGGGTTTTAAATGATTGGAATAAAAATGATATCTGTGTGAAAGATTCTGAATAGAAGTTAAAAATAGAATTTGGGTTTCAAACTAATTTGATTATATATAAAAGAAATATATTCATGATTAAAGTGAACAATGGTTTTAAAGGAAATATTTTGCAAATGAGATATCTTTAAAGGAAATTTAAATTTGAAATATAAATCCAAATTGGAAATTGAGTGAGAAGGGGAGTGGGAATTGTTTTAAAAGAAAAAAATGAATTTTAGTTCAAAATTCAGAATATAAAATAAAATGTGGTAATGTTTTGTAAGCTAGAACGGTTATCAAGGAATTTGGTAATGATTTGGAAGGGATAAATTCAAAAGTGAATTTAAAATTTGAATTAACCTGAAACGGAAGATAAATTCTGAAGTTTGGAATATAAATCGAATGTAGATTAGAGAGAAGTTATTTATTGGAATTCAATTATATCAAATTTAGGGAAGTAGTTATTTTTACTTTCCGTTTGAATCAAATTTATTTATTTACTTATTTATTGAAATTAATAAGTACAATTTATATTTTTATAAACCAAATATTTGGAAGCAGTGATTTTAACGTGCCATTATAATTAATGTTTTGTAAATCAAATATTTGGAAACAGCAATTATAATGCTAATGTTATAATAAATGTTTTGTAAGTCTAAACAGCGATTATAACACTGCTATATAATAAATGTTTTGTAAATCTAAACAGTGATTTTAATGCTACTACTATAATTAATGTTTTGTAAATCAAATACTGCGATTATACCGTTATAATCAATATTTTTCCGTAAAAGAAGTAGATTCATAGAGTGAATCTGAGAGTTGCATAAGCGATGTTTTGTTAGAAGTTGTGAGCTTTGACTATTTCAAAGTTAAGAATGTCGTCCAGTTAAGGTTTAAGAGGTAATTATACCCCAACTTGACTGACTGCATGATTTACGGAGAAATGGTTAAGGTTCAGTAGCAAGGATTGGTTAGTGATATCGTTAGTTAACGAATGATTTATCGTTGAGTTATAATAACGATGTTTTATAACATCAGTTTATTTTAAGAGATTTTGAAATGTTTTACCCAAATAAAATGAGAGATATTTTCTATGCATAGAAAATGAAATGAACTGGTCAACATGGAATTAAAAAATGGAAGATGGAAATATTTTTCGATGAAATTAGGTATATTTTCTGAATATAGAAAATAAGGATTCGTGAATATATAGAAATGTTTTCTAACTGGAATGAGAGATATTATCTCGAATAAAGAAATTTTAATATTGGAAATGTTTTCCAAGAATCGAGAGAAAAAGTTGAGCTTTAAAAGGATACGAAAGATAGGGAAACAAGAATTGGAAATAAAAATTTAATAAGAAATTAATTTAATAGGGCCTAGTGTTGTTTGATGCTTGATCAATAGAATTTCCATTTGAAAATAGGATCGTTGATTGTATGGATATTTCATTGATAGTTAAATCACCAACTATCATAGTTTTGATTTATTTTATACCTCCGTTGTCAATATGGAGAGATTGGGATCAGATTTAATATTTGAAAACCACTCCGTATTGACAAAAGCTTTACGAGTCTACTTTTGCTAAAGATAATTGAAGACGGTGTAAAATGCAAGGGCTGTTCTGTTAATCTTATGTAGAAATTACCCAAGATGGATTAGTAGAATGGTGCCTTCGGTTTGTCCAGTCCCAGGACAACGTATATGGACAGATCTGATGATGTGGCCTCTAAAGGAAATGGTTGCAAGATGTTCTTGAAAAAAAATCGTGACCTCAATCCTCATCACCCGGGAAATGACAAAAACCAGGTAGGCAGCATGGCCATGTGGGTCATTCCCATTAGGGGTATTATCACCTGATCTAGAGAAATATCATTTGCTTCTTATTCTATTCGTTGTTGTATGCTTTCGGTAACGGTTGCTAATCCCAACCGTTGGTGAAAATATGCTCGATACACTTAAGTTAAATGAGTGGTCAGCCATGTGCGGGCCAGGTTGCAAGACGTTCTTGTTGAACCTAGTGTATTCCCCTCTAGAGATACACTATTGTAACGACCCACTTTTTTTCAGCGATATAATTAATTTATTTAATTATTTAAAAATGGTTTGGTTATTTAAAATGACCAGAGTTAAATAATATTGAATATTTAATTAAAATAAATAATATAATAATATATTTAATATCTGTAATAGTCAGAAATAGTGGAATTCACAATATGGTGTGAACTGGATCATCTGTGATATTTAATTCAGTTTAGAATTGAATTAGAATAACGAATATATTATTTGAACGAAAGTTTGAACGTATAATTATATTATAATTAAAATCGAGCTCGAAATGGTGCGGCAGTTCGTAATTTGGCGATTCGAACTTTAAACGAGTATACAGAAGTCGTTTTAAGTCGGATTTCTATGAGACAAGAAACGTTGGGGGCTGGTGAAGTATATTTTTCTAGTGAAAGAGAAAAATTGGGATTTCGTCGTATAGATTGCAAGAAATGTCCAGATCAAATTTTCAAATAATCGCTATAGAATCGTTCATCGACCGTAACAGTTTATTTGAAATAATTGCATACTGGATATGAATTTAGACATGGTTCTTTTGAGATGTAGTGATAATTTAATTTTTAGAACTTTACTGTAATTTTTAAATAATTAAATATGCAACTTTTTATTTGGGGTATTTTGCACCCTATATCAGCCTTTTGGGGATTCACAATATAAACTAACCTACCGGTGTTATTATATTTTTGGGATCGGGACACCTCACTAGACACGATCGTATTCTTATTTATGTCCGTAGCAGCTCGGACATGAACGTAATCTTAAGTAACGAATACCGAAAATCATTCAAACTTAAATAAATGTACATGTATCCATTCCAAATGACCTCTACTAGGCCGTATCTCAGTTTAGAAGACCAACCATCACCCTAGTATATCTAACCACCCACCGTACCCTATGCCTAGTACAATCCTTCCAAACTATTTAATGCGGTGTACACCTTCCTTTTCTTAGCTACTAGGCATTTGCACTCCCATATTTTACTCGTTTATATTTCACTTCCAAGGCTTATCAGCGAAGACAACTCACTCTAACCAATCAAAACTTGTTGACTTCTTTGTGAAGTATTGGACAACCTACTGTAAACACAACCTACCCATGCCACCAAATAAGAAATTCAAAAGCTATTTTCTTTAATACATGAACCAGCTGTAAGCGGCAAAGCAGTAAACATTTTGGTGCTTTGGAGCAGATCCTATATTGTCAATAGATATAATTACTCAGTAATGATACAATAGAACTTGAGTGGTATATATTACAAACTATGGTTTGATTTGCAGCATAAAAGAGGAAAGACATTACATCTTGTACACAGCTCATACACGTACACATACAGACCACCTAGGATTAAGATGTTGAACAGCTATGAAAGGAAATTCATGGCAGTAATCTACCTTCTCCCATGTGTTTTCAAATCCACCTATTTACCCTACGGTTGCTGCTGCTGTGTTCAATCTTTTCGACATTAATACACGCGCTGTTCTTTCTCTACAACCCATCAACTTTTCAACCTGATCCACCCTCGTACACCATCTGTTTTGATCTGCTAGGATTGGTATCTAGATATTTAAGCCATTCTAGTCCCATCCCTACACATAAAACAACACTGTGAGGCTAAATGCTCCATTTCATAAATTGAAAATTTTCATCTAGTATTATATATATAAATAGTTGAGAATCATAAACTAACGATCATTGATACAATTGATTTTGTAAATGTTCTAGGATTTGCTATTACTCACAACAGCCAATGTAATAAGAAGACTAACAAATTTTATATACTAGCAAACCATCAAAATCTAAACAAATCCATAAGATAAGATACTAAAATCACTGTCACCTATACATGTATAGCACGTTCACCTTTGCAGCTATTTTCCTTTTCAATGATGAAAACAACTCGTAGCAGACCTATACCAACACAGTGCTACCTACGGGCTTCGTCAAGGCTTATCAAATTTATGAAATCTGCAAAACCTACTTTTTAAGGGTGTACATCCTACAACACTACTCCTTGGCATCCAAGGAATTCACCAGTATAAATACACCACCATTTCTGGTTCATTCATTCGCAACCAACAAAACAAAATATAAACAACAAGCTCTCAAACATTCAGTTCAAACTCCTTCATTTGATCAAATACAAACCAAAATAAATCGTTATAACCTGAATCGTGACCATGTTGTGTATGAGGGAGTAGCCTGTAGAAGCACAGAAGTTTGGAGGGACTGAGGTCTTTTCTGGTGGCGCTAATGATGAGTTCCAGGGGGTCGTCCCCGAAGAGGAAGTGAGGAGGAAAGGACGGCGACCCTAGAAGCGGTGGTCGGAGGACGTATTTTGGGCTGAGGTGGTTGTTTTTGGATGAGGTAGGTTTTCCAATCGAGGCCAAATTCCTGGTGAGACGGTGGGTTGAGGGCGGCCATCGTTGCTGTGGTGGGAAGCAGTAGAAGCGGGAGTCATGCGAAGACTGACGGCGTGGGTTATAGTGTTCTCGATGGATGGCGGACGTGATTTACAGGGATTGATTTCGGTTTATGTTTATTTGAGAAGGGGAATTGGGAAATTTGGTCTGAGGGTTTAGAACGGAGGCGGGTCTGGTTTTGTAAAAACAAGGTTGGGCCGAGATTTTAAGGTAAAGCCCAATAAATATAATCAATTAAAGTTTAGGTTATAATTAAATTCGTATAAACCTTTATAATCTGATACCATGCTCATACGTTACCCGAAATCAACAAAACAGGGTACGTTAGGATCGTGTGAACACGGACTACACGATGGGACCACTCTGGAGAGATTTAAAGGCTGATTCAATTTTAGACATTAAAATACATGAACAGATCTACCGACATTAATCGTTATTTAACGATTACCGACAAGGTGAGTAAATCTCACTAACTCTACTAAATTTACATTTTATAAAATATTTTTATAATCTATAAATAATGGTTGTTTGTTGTGTGTTGGTTGTTTAGTTGAACTGCTAGTCAGTTGATTGAAAATATCGATAACGGTATATATAGAAATCGTTAATCGAATACTGATTCTGTTCATCAGAATATTATATATTCGTGTTATTTATGTTGACTGACATCTGTGGATGCAGGGAAACAGGTTAGAGGGACCCAACGGGGTTCCTCAACATTTATTTTACCACTTTTCATATATTGTATTATATGATGTGATATGAAACCTGTTATTGATTTTGTATGGTTGAATGATGCTGATAGTTGTTGTATGGTATGTTAAATACCAGAAAGAATACAGGAATGTTAAAAAGGAAAATTTCAATGTTATACTGAAAAAGAAATATTTATAAAATCAAAAGATTTTATAAAAAAGGAAACTATTTATTTAGGAAATAAATCGGTTAAAAAGGGATATTTATTTGTAAATCAAATAGATAGAATTGCAAAGGGATATTTGTAAAATTATTTACAAATGGTATTGAAAGAATATTTGTAAACTATTTACAAATAGAATTGAAAGGGATATTTATTTGAAAATAGACAGAATAAAAAGAGGAAATATTTGTAAATAAATTGATTTTAAAAGGAATACTGGAAAAGTGACTAGTATTGTAGAAAAGGAGAATTTTACATTTGAAGGATTTAGACCCGTGCTTCGCACACAGGTATAACGGGTTATGAATTTAAAGCAAAGTTTTAAAATAGGATCCATTCTGACCGATACATTGGGAAGAATAATTTATAAATAATATTTTATAAATGAAATATTTATCATTTGATAAATAGAATATATAAGTCGGGATTTATATAGAGACGTAAGAATCGATTTCAACATCGATATTTGAAAACTGAATAAACATAGAGTTAATTAGATAGAGTTAATCAAATTAGAATTAATTGAATATTGGTATTCAATTAGAGTTAATTGAATATAGTTATTTGAGATAGAGATAGTCAAACATAGTTATTTAGGATGTGTTGCCATCTCGTATGACTGCTAGCGTAATTCGCATGGCTGCAGATAGCCTACGACGGTCGGATGTTTCCTGAGAGAATCAGGCGTAACCATTGTGATCGTTGCGATCTAGAGTCAAGCGAATGAAGTTAAATAGAATATTAGTCAATCGATAGGAGTTAAATAAGTCGAGTTTGAATTAATCGATCATAGTAAATCAGTAGAGTTAATCTGTAAGAGTCAACCAGTTAGAGTTAAAAAGTTAGAATCAGCCATTTATGGTTAATCAATTAGAGTTAATCGATTGGAGATAAATCAAATTAGAGTTATACAACTGGATTTAATCAATTAGTCGAGTAGTAGTAAATTGAATAGGGTAGTAAAAAGAAATTAATCGAATATCACTTATTTGAAATGGAGTTATCGAATACAGTTGATTTGAGAAAAGTAATCGAATATAAGTTATTCGAAGTGGGATAAAGAATTTGAAGGGTGAGCCTTATCTATTTCGAGGTTAGAAATGTCGTTCAGTTAAGGTCTGAGAGGTAATTATACCCTAACTTGATTGACTTCAGTTTTAACGAAGAAGTGGTTAAGGTTCGATAGTGAAAGTTGGTTAAGAAATTGAGTTAATAACCGGGGTGGTTTAAATTGGCTTAGTGATGTTTATTTTAAACATCTGTTGAAATCAAATGTATAAATTTTGGTAATATTTTCCAAATAAAATCAGAAATGTTTTCTAATCATAGAGAATGAAATGTTGATGAGAAAGAATACTGGAATGTCAGTAATACGTGAAACAGAGATGGAAATGTTTTCCAATGATTGATGATGCATATTTTCTAAATTTAGAAAATGAGAATTTACAAATATATAGAAATGAGGAAATGTATAAATTAAAGATAATTTAACATGAAGAGATAAATTGGATTGATGATTGATCGATAGAATTTCCATCTGGAAATAATATCGTTGTTTGCACACCTGTTTTTCTTTGATAGTTAAATCACCGACTATCGAAGTTTTTGACCATTTTTACGTCATCAATACGGAGAGACCAGGATCAGATTCATTATCTGAAAACCACTCTGTATAGATGTTAGCGTTGCGATCAAATATTGAAGACGGAGTTATGCAAGGGCTATCCTATTTACAGAATAGTGCCTTCGGTTTGTTCAGTCCCAGGACAAACGTAAATGGACGAATGTCTGACAGACTATATCTAACGGATCGCGTAAGTTGATCTTTTCAAACGTACTTACGTTTGGTGGCGGAGGAATTCGTTTCTCTTAGCTTTATACCCGTGGTATTTTTGGGAAAATCAAATTTTGATTTGACGGGTATGACGATGTGGCATTCAAAGTGAATGGTGGTCAAATGCTTCAAAAGATACGTTTTGACCTCAAGCCTCATCAACCGGGAAATGACAGAAATCGGGCAGGCAGCATGGCTAAGTGGGTCGCTCCCATTAGGGTGTATATCACCTATCTAGAGAAATCCATTTCATTCTATTGTCTATTTCGATGCTGTCCCTTTTCGAGAAAGACGGTGGGTAGCTCCCAACCGTTGGTGGTATACATTCGATACACTCAAGCGAAATGAGTGGTCGGTCATGTGAGGGCCGGGTTGCAAGATGTTCTTGTTGAACCCAGTGTATTTGCCTCTAGAGATACACTATCGGCAGGTGGTCCCATACCTTGTCAAGGTCGGAATCCAGTTTCCAATAAGCGCCCGCGGTTTTGTTTGTATACTATATATGTGGAACGTGAGATGCAAGCGTTCTGCTAGGTTCTATTTAGTTGTGATTAGACATTATTATAATATCAGAGAAGTATTGATTTCCAAATCTGTTTTGGGTTATCGTAAGGTAAAAACCATCCGTGTTTATGTGTGGATCGGTCTTACGATTATCTTTTCTTTTGAAAGGATTTTGAAAAGTTAAACCGATGATTTGAGTTTACTCACACCAGTTTCACGACTGACCCAGAGTTTATTTTGTTTTGTTTTCCCTAAACTCTTGGGTGCCCAAATTTGTACGGGCAGTCAAGTAGTTCAGGTCTTTACAGATATACTTGGAGGAGCTTGAAGCAGGAGGCTTCAGGATTATGTATAGCTATTGTTATTTCCGCTGTGTATAAGTGTTGTGCTTTGATAATGTTATTGTATATATATATATATACTGTTTTATTTCAAAGTTATGTTATAATATATTTTATTCGTTCCGCTGTAAGGTTCGTGTTTACTCTAATTATGTTCTTCTTCTTCTATTCAAATTTTCTATCTTATCTATTCCCACCCTCCAACTTCTTTCTATGATCTGGAATGTTCGATGCCTGAATAATTAACATGGGTTTATGTTGATTTTTCCGGGTCGAAAATCCCAGTTCGTTACAGTGGTATCAGAGCCGAAGGTTAGGTGATTACCTAGGCTCTGTAGCGTGACTCAGTAGAGATGGGGTTAGTAATACCCTAGATTGAGTTGAGTGTATATATACGAGTGAACGTATTTGTAGATTTTTATAAAATCGTTTTGTGTTGTGGAGATTTGTTGGTTGAGTCGTTTATGGGTTCTGATCGATCAGTTTGATCCACTGTATCGGTAGGGACTTTATAAACACTCGAATACGATGGGTCGGCACAGTATGTTTTGAAAAGAGGGTAAAGTGAATAATTTTGGCCAAATTATATTGTGATATAAAAGAAAGTATATCATGGAATTATTATTATATATTAGATGAGCTGGTTGATTATAGTTGAAATGGCTATATAAATAGCCAATTAGAGCTCGTACAATATAAAAGCAGATTAATTAAACCGGAATTAAATCAGAATTGGAATTAAAATTCTGAAAATTGGAGAAAAATGTTTGTATGTGGATTTGAGTTAAGTTTAAGAAAATTTTAATCCTGGGAGATTTAAATTGTTTACAAGTATCGTGAAGGATATTTTGAAATAGATTCCAAAATGAAAGGGTTTAAATATGGTTTTGATAAGTAATATAGTATTGAACTCACTTCGATAGCTGGGAAATAACTCTGATGATACTGGCCACATCATCAGTGTTCATTTTCAAGTTCTAAGTGACGGATTACTACCAAAGAATATTGTTTTTGAACTGTTTTGTGGAGCAAGTGGTTTTGATTTCCG
This sequence comes from Allium sativum, assembly GCA_030737875.1. Taxonomy (NCBI): domain Eukaryota; kingdom Viridiplantae; phylum Streptophyta; class Magnoliopsida; order Asparagales; family Amaryllidaceae; genus Allium; species Allium sativum. The sequence goes on from CM060910.1 coordinate 339,146,636, forward strand.
AAAAGGAACATTGACTTTTGAAAAAGAATCTGTTTAAAACTCCCAGAAAGATAGTATGAATTAAAAACAAATTAAAGTAATTTGTGAAAGCAAATATGCATCGAATGGAAATCAATTTAACTAGAAATTTAATTAGAATATATCAAGTAGAATCAGATTTTGAATTGTGTGAAAGGAATATGAAATGATATTAGATTGGTGAGTTAGGAGTTGGAATCAAGGATGGAACTTTGGTTTGAAATGGAATTTGGCTTGGATACGTGAATGATTTGGTTTTGAGGATAAAAATTCTAATTTTGTTTGGAGATGCATTTGTATATGCTGACAGGGTAGCAGATGGAAATGATATAATGTTATGCCCGACAAAAAGGTACATGTTTAAATTCCATATGGGGTTTTATGCGTCAAATCGGCAAGCCGCTTGGCTTTTTGATTTTCTTTTTGAAAGGAAAAGGCCTAGAGAGGCGGGTTGAGGTTTGAACTATTGACCGGTACAGGGGAGGTGCTGGCGAAATTTTCCGAAAATTTAAGGTGTTAGAATATTTCAGAATTTTTGAAAATTTTCGTTAGTAAGAATAAATTAATAATTAAATTGAAAGAAATTAATTCAGTTGAAACTAAAGTAAAAGTGAACGAATAATTTTTAACCCAGTTAATAGGGTATGTCTTCTACCTTAGTAATTTCGAGGACGAAATTATTTTAAGGGGGGAAGAATGTAACGACCCACTTTTTTTCAGCGATATAATTAATTTATTTAATTATTTAAAAATGGTTTGGTTATTTAAAATGACCAGAGTTAAATAATATTGAATATTTAATTAAAATAAATAATATAATAATATATTTAATATCTGTAATAGTCAGAAATAGTGGAATTCACAATATGGTGTGAACTCGATCATCTGTGATATTTAATTCAGTTTAGAATTGAATTAGAATAACGAATATATTATTTGAACGAAAGTTTGAACGTATAATTATATTATAATTAAAATCGAGCTCGAAATGGTGCGGCAGATCGTAATTTGGCGATTCGAACTTTAAACGAGTATACAGAAGTCGTTTTAAGTCGGATTTCTATGAGATAAGAAACGTTGGGGGCTGGTGAAGTATATTTTTCTAGTGAAAGAGAAAAATTGGGATTTCGTCGTATAGATTGCAAGAAATGTCCAGATCAAATTTTCAAATAATCGCTATAGAATCGTTCATCGACCGTAACAGTTTATTTGAAATAATTGCATACTGGATACGAATTTAGACATGGTTCTTTTGAGATGTAGTGATAATTTAATTTTTAGAACTTTACTATAATTTTTAAATAATTAAATATGCAACTTTTTATTTGGGGTATTTTGCACCCTATATCAACCATTTGGGGATTCACAATATAAACTAACCTACCGGTGTTATTATATTTTTGGGATCGGGACACCTCACTAGACACGATCGTATTCTTATTTATGTCCGTAGCAGCTCGGACATGAACGTAATCTTAAGTAACGAATACCGAAAATCATTCAAACTTAAATAAATGTACATGTATCCATTCCAAATGACCTCAACTAGGCCGTATCTCAGTTTAGAAGACCAACCATCACCCTAATTTATCTAACCACCCACCGTACCCTATGCCTAGTATAATCCTTCCAAACCATTTAATGCGGTGTACTCCTTCCTTTTCTTAGCTACTAGGCATTTGCACTCCCATATTTTACTCGTTTATATTTCACTTCCAAGGCTTATCAGCGAAGACAACTCACTCTAACCAATCAAAACTTGTTGACTTCTTTGTGAAGTATTGGACAGCCTACTGTAAACACAACCTACCCATGCCACCAAATAAGAAATTCAAAAGCTATTTTCTTTAATACATGAACTAGCTGTAAGCGGCAAAGCAGTAAACATTTTGGTGCGTTGGAGCAGATCCTATATTGTTAATAGATATAATTACTCAATAATGATACAATAGAACTTGAGTGGTATATATTACAAACTATGGTTTGATTTGCAGCATAAAAGAGGAAAGACATTACATCTTGTACACAGCTCATACTCGTATACATACAGACCACCTAGGATTAAGACGTTGAACAACTATGAAAGGAAATTCATGGCAGTAATCTACCTTCTCCCATGTGTTTTCAAATCCACCTATTTACCCTACGGTTGCTGCTGCTGTGTTCAATCTTTTCGACATTAATACACGCGTTGTTCTTTCTCTACAACCCATCAACTTTTCAACCTGATCCACCCTCGTACACCATCTGTTTTGATCTGCTAGGATTGGTATCTAGATATTTAAGCCATTCTAGTCCCATACCTACACATAAAACAACACTGTGAGGCTAAATGCTCCATTTCATAAATTGAAAATTTTCATCTAGTATTATATATATAAATAGTTGAGAATCATAAACTAACGATCATTGATACAATTGATTTTGTAAATGTTCTAGGATTTGCTATTACTCACAACAGCCAATGTAATAAGAAGACTAACAAATTTTATATACTAGCAAACCATCAAAATCTAAACAAATCCATAAGATAAGATACTAAAATCACTGTCACCTATACATGTATAGCACGTTCACCTTTGCAGCTATTTTCCTTTTCAATGATGAAAACAACTCGTAGCAGACCTATACCAACACAGTGCTACCTATGGGCTTCGTCAAGGCTTATCAAATTTATGAAATCTGCAAAACCTACTTTTTAAGGGTGTACATCCTACAACACTACTCCTTGGCATCCAAGGAATTCACCAGTATAAATACACCACCATTTCTGGTTCATTCATTCGCAACCAACAAAACAAAATATAAACAACAAGCTCTCAAACATTCAGTTCAAACTCCTTCATTTGATCAAATACAAACCAAAATAAATCGTTAAAACCTGAATCGTGACCATGTTGTGTATGAGGGAGTAGCCTGTAGAAGCACAGAAGTTTGGAGGGACTGAGGTCTTTTCTGGTAGCGCTAATGATGAGTTCCAGGGGGTCGTCCCCGAAGAGGAAGTGAGGAGGAAAGGACGGCGACCCTAGAAGCGGTGGTCGGAGGACGTATTTTGGGCTGAGGTGGTTGTTTTTGGATGAGGTAGGTTTTCCAATCGAGGCCAAATTCCTGGTGAGACGGTGGGTTGAGGGCGACCATCATTGCTGTGGTGGGAAGCAGTAGAAGCGGGAGTCATGCGAAGACTGACGGCGTGGGTTATAGTGTTCTCGATGGATGGCGGACGTGATTTACAGGGATTGATTTCGGTTCATGTTTATTTGAGAAGGGGAATTGGGAAATTTGGTCTGAGGGTTTAGAATGGAGGCGGGTCTGGTTTTGTAAAAATAAGGCTGGGCCGAGATTTTGAGGTAAAGCCCAATAAATATAATCAATTAAAGTTTAGGTTATAATTAAATTCGTATAAACCTTTATAATCTGATACCATGCTCATACGTTACCCGAAATCAACAAAACAGGGTACGTTAGGATCGTGTGAACACGGACTACACGATGGGACCACTCTGGAGAGATTTAAAGGCTGATTCAATTTTAGACATTAAAATACATGAACAGATCTACCGACATTAATCGTTATTTAACGATTACCGACAAGGTGAGTAAATCTCACTAACTCTACAAAATTTACATTTTATAAAATATTTTTATAATCTATAAATAATGGTTGTTTGTTGTGTGTTGGTTGTTTAGTTGAACTGCTAGTCAGTTGATTGAAAATATCGATAACGGTATATATAGAAATCGTTAATCGAATACTGATTCTGTTCATCAGAATATTATATATTCGTGTTATTTATGTTGACTGACATCTGTGGATGCAGGGAAACAGGTTAGAGGGACCCAACGGGGTTCCTCAACATTTATTTTACCACTTTTCATATATTGTATTATATGATGTGATATGAAACCTGTTATTGATTTTGTATGGTTGAATGATGCTGATAGTTGTTGTATGGTATGTTAAATACCAGAAAGAATACTGGAATGTTAAAAAGGAAATTTTCAATGTTATACTGAAAAAGAAATATTTATAAAATCAAAAGATTTTATAAAAAAGGAAACTATTTATTTAGGAAATAAATCGGTTAAAAAGGGATATTTATTTGTAAATCAAATAGATAGAATTGCAAAGGGATATTTGTAAAATTATTTACAAATGGTATTGAAAGAATATTTGTAAACTATTTACAAATAGAATTGAAAGGGATATTTATTTGAAAATAGACAGAATAAAAAGAGGAAATATTTGTAAATAAATTGATTTTAAAAGGAATACTGGAAAAGTGACTAGTATTGTAGAAAAGGAGAATTTTACATTTGAAGGATTTAGACTCGTGCTTCGCACACGGGTATAACGGGTTATGAATTTAAAGCAAAGTTTTAAAATAGGATCCATTTTGTCCGATACATTGGGAAGAATAATTTATAAATAATATTTTATAAATGAAATATTTATCATTTGATAAATAGAATATATAAGTCGGGATTTATATAGAGACGTAAGAATCGATTTCAACATCGATATTTGAAAACCGAATAAACATAGAGTTAATTAGATAGAGTTAATCAAATTAGAATTAATTGAATATTGGTATTCAATTAGAGTTAATTGAATATAGTTATTTGAGATAGAGATAGTCAAACATAGTTATTTAGGATGTGTTGCCATCTCGTATGACTGCTAGCGTAATTCGCATGGCTGCAGATAGCCTACGACGGTCGGATGTTTCCTGAGAGAATCAGGCGTAACCATTGTGATCGCTGCGATTTAGAGTCAAGCGAATGAAGTTAAATAGAATATTAGTCAATCGATAGGAGTTAAATAAGTCGAGTTTGAATTAATCGATCATAGTAAATCAGTAGAGTTAATCTGTAAGAGTCAACCAGTTAGAGTTAAAAAGTTAGAATCAGCCATTTATGGTTAATCAATTAGAGTTAATCGATTGGAGATAAATCAAATTAGAGTTATACAACTGGAGTTAATCAATTAGTCGAGTAGTAGTAAATTGAATAGGGTAGTAAAAAGAAATTAATCGAATATCACTTATTTGAAATGGAGTTATCGAATACAGTTGATTTGAGAAAAGTAATCGAATATAAGTTATTCGAAGTGGGATAAAGAATTTGAAGGGTGAGCCTTATCTATTTCGAGGTTAGAAATGTCGTTCAGTTAAGGTCTGAGAGGTAATTATACCCCAACTTGATTGACTTCAGTTATAACGAAGAAGTGGTTAAGGTTCGATAGTGAAAGTTGGTTAAGAAATTGAGTTAATAACCGGGGTGGTTTAAATTGGCTTAGTGATGTTTATTTTAAACATCTGTTGAAATCAAATGTATAAATTTTGGTAATATTTTCCAAATAAAATCAGAAATGTTTTCTAATCATAGAGAATGAAATGTTGATGAGAAAGAATACTGGAATGTCAGTAATACGTGAAACAGAGATGGAAATGTTTTCCAATGATTGATGATGTATATTTTCTAAATTTAGAAAATGAGAATTTACAAATATATAGAAATGAGGAAATGTATAAATTAAAGATAATTTAACATGAAGAGATAAATTGGATTGATGATTGATCGATAGAATTTCCATCTGGAAATAATATCGTTGTTTGCACACCTGTTTTTCTTTGATAGTTAAATCACCGACTATCGAAGTTTTTGACCATTTTTACGTCATCAATACGGAGAGACCGGGATCAGATTCATTATCTGAAAACCACTCTGTATAGATGTTAGCGTTGCGATCAAATATTGAAAACAGAGTTATGCAAGGGCTATCCTGTTTACAGAATAGTGCCTTTGGTTTGTTCAGTCCCAGGACAAACGTAAATGGACGAATGTCTGACAGACTATATCTAACGGATCGCGTAAGTTGATCTTTTCAAACGTACTTACGTTTGGTGGCGGAGGAATTCGTTTCTCTTAGCTTTATACCCGTGATATTTTTGGGAAAATCAAATTTTGATTTGACGGGTATGACGATGTGGCATTCAAAGTGAATGGTGGTCAAATGCTTCAAAAGATACGTTTTGACCTCAAGCCTCATCAACCGGGAAATGACAGAAATCGGGCAGGCAGCATGGCTAAGTGGGTCGCTCCCATTAGGGTGTATATCACCTATCTAGATAAATCCATTTCATTCTATTGTCTATTTCGATGCTGTCCCTTTTCGGGAAAGACGGTGGGTAGCTCCCAACCGTTGGTGGTATACATTCGATACACTCAAGCGAAATGAGTGGTCGGTCATGTGAGGGCCGGGTTGCAAGATGTTCTTGTTGAACCCAGTGTATTTGCCTCTAGAGATACACTATCGGCAGGTGGTCCCATACCTTGTCAAGGTCGGAATACAGTTTCCAATAAGCGCCCGCGGTTTTGTTTGTATACTATATATGTGGAACGTGAGATGCAAGCGTTCTGCTAGGTTCTATTTAGTTGTGATTAGACATTATTATAATATCAGAGAAGTATTGATTTCCAAATCTGTTTTGGGTTATCGTAAGGTAAAAACCATCCGTGTTTATGTGTGGATCGGTCTTACGATTATCTTTTCTTTTGAAAGGATTTTGAAAAGTTAAACCGATGATTTGAGTTTACTCACACCAGTTCCACGACTGATCCAGAGTTTATTTTGTTTTGTTTTCCCTAAACTCTTGGGTGCCCAAATTTGTACGGGCAGTCAAGTAGTTCAGGTCTTTACAGATATACTTGGAGGAGCTTGAAGCAGGAGGCTTCAGGATTATGTATAGCTATTGTTATTTCCGCTGTGTGTAAGTGTTGTGCTTTGATAATGTTATTGTATATATATATATAATGTTTTATTTCAAAGTTATGTTATAATATATTTTATTCGTTCCGCTGTAAGGTTCGTGTTTACTTTGATTATGTTCTTCTTCTTCTATTCAAATTTTCTATCTTATCTATTCCCACCCTCTAACTTCTTCCTATTAATGATCTGGAATGTTCGATGCCTGAATAATTAACATGGGTTTATGTTGATTTTTCCGGGTCGAAAATCCCAGTTCGTTACAACTATCGTAAGGTGGTTTCGTACCTTGTCATAGTCGGAATCCAATCTCCAATAAGCATCCTGCGGTTTTCGATTTTATATTATATATGGAGCGTGAGATGCAAGCATTCCGCTAGATTCTATTTATTTGTTGCGGACATTGTTATTATATCACCATATTTTGGTATGAAAATGTTTTTTTGGTTATCGTAAGGTAAAAACCATCCGTGTTTATGTGTAGATCGGTCTTACGATTATCATTCCTTTTGAAAGAATTTTTAAAGTTAAACAAATCGTTGGAGTTTACTCACACCAGTCCCATGACTGACCCAGAGTTTATTTTGTTTCCTTTCCTCAAACTCTTGGATGCCCAAATTTGTACACGCAGTCATGTAGTCGGGATTTTATAGATTCACTTGGAGGAGCTTGAAGCAGGTGGCTTCACCAGTTAGCTATAAACTATTATATTTTTCTGCTGCGTACTATATTGTATCTGAAAACAGGTGTTTATAACAGTTCCAGAATAATTGTTGTTCTCTGATGATGGTATGGATATACAATTACTAATTTGTATTTCAAAAGTTATGTTATATAATATATTTTATTCTTTCCGCTATGTGACTTGTGTTCGTCGTTTTCTTCTATTCTAATTTTTCTTTCTTTCTATTTCTCATCCTCTAACTTCTTTTTACTAATGATTCATATTTCTGAACATTTTGGGTTGCATGTGTGGTGTTAGTAGTCAACCCAGTGGGTATGGAAATTCGGGCCATTACAGCTAAAATAAAAATTTATATTGGTTTTGAAATTTCGGGTTGTTACGTTACATGAATGACAGATTACCTTGTTTTGGCATATTCTCCTTAATGTAAATTAACATGAATGACAAATTACTGCGTTTAGCATATCTCTTAATGTCAATATTTTTCTCAAATTAACATAAACAAATATACAGATTAATGTTAATTACGTGTTTTCCAATCAATGCCATTTTAACATGTTTACTAATTAGTGTCAAATGCGTGTTCACCAAGTCAATGCCATATTAACATGTCTACATATTATTGTCAAATACATGTTTACAAATGACATTCTTAATATAAAATTAAGTTTAACATATTCATGTTTACATATTTTTCCTTTATAATAATCACAATTTACTGTACAAATTCTAATATGCCCAATTTCCCTTTTCAATGTTATTTCATATTTTTTCAATTCTATGAAATTCAAACGGCAAAGGCATAATAATAATGTAAATAAAAAAACAACATGAAGGGGATAAGGAAGAAAGATGTGCATATAAACAGATAATAATTGAAAATGAATAAGTAATTAACAGTTTAAAAAAGAACAATAACATATAAGAATAAACTTATAAACATTGTTATTTTTCAGATCCAATACATATTTAATGTCTAAGTTTTTTAAATTTAGATTGTTACAACAACTATTGTATCTATTTAATTTTAACTTAGAAGATATATGAAAATCACAGTAATACTCATAATAGTAGTTGTGGATCCAGAAAATCCTCTAAAACAGATGTTGTAGAAGAAAAGAAAGATTTATCCCTTTAATCTAAGCTCCGACAGCACCTCGACATTTTCTTAATTTTTATTCAGAAATAACTTGAAGGAGGAAGAAGATAAAGAATGTTTGTCTGTAAGAAAATGGTGTGGCTACTACCTTATTTATTGATTATTTAAGATAAATCAAAACAATATTGTATTAGGTTATTAAATTAAACCATACACCTCAAGCTGAGTCAACATATATATATATAGAACACGAAATATTCCAGATTCAGGTGTAGGAATCTACTTTCTATAAGGTGGGTCAACCCACCATAGACATGGGTCGACACTAATATCGACCTACCTTAGACAGGGGTCGACCCATGTATCGACCCAACTAAAGGCTGGGTCACCCATTTTCCATTGTTTTATTTTTCTGTTTATGAATTAAATCATTTAATATAGTTCAAACTTCTTTTGGTCATAACTTGTTCATTTCTTTTCTAATTTACACAAATTAAAAGTTTATTTAAATCAGAATTTCATATGGGACACAATGGTAAAGTTTTTTTTACTCAATTCTTAATATTTTTCTAATTAATATTTATTTTATTATCTTATTCCTTGATTAACTAATCCATTAATTGATTATTGGTTGTTGAAAATTTGGGTTGTTATAGTACTTGATTGCAAGAGGAGGGTCTTTTGTTTGATAACATATATTGGTAGGACACTCGAGATTTCTTGTGACCCACGAGCGTCCATCACGTTGAGTTTTATTTAATCCCTAGATTTTGTTATTTATATATATTCTGTTCCTGTTGTCTGTGAGTATCTGGATGTATTCGAGGAGGTTAGAGGATTGCACTTAAGTAAGAGATTGATTTCCGGATTTATCTTACTAAGAACGTGAGGCTTGTAGCGCTACCTGTTCGACATATGGCTCTAATGGAAGGAAGTGAGTTGAGCAAGTAAGTGGGTGAGCTCTTGGAAAAGGGTTTGATTAGAAAGAGTATTTATGAGTGGGGAGTACCTTTTGTCTTCGCCACAACGACTGATGGTTCCCTCCGTCTATGCATGGAATATTGAGAGCTGAATAAGATAAAAAAAAGAATCATTACCCACTCCCTTAGATAGACGATTTGTTTGAGTAGTTGGTAGGCACGTTTGTATTCTTTCAACTATTTTCCATCAGTTATGCGTGGCAGAGGATAACTTCGATGAAACAACGTTTTAGACTCGTAATGGCTTCTTTGAGTGGTTGGTTATGCCTTTTGGACTGACCAACTCAGTAGCATATTTCATAGATTTGATGAATAGGGAGTTTAGAAACGTTCTGAATAAATCTGTGGTGGTTTTCGTGGATGCTATCCTTGTCTTCTAAAGGAATGAGGACGAGCATGCTTCGCATTTGGGAATGGCACCTTATGAGGCATTGTACAGGCAGTTATGCAGATTACCTAGCTACTTGTTGGTGGAAACTACCGATAAGATTCTACTTGGACTAGACCTTATCCGTGAATCTATGGAGACAATTACTCTGATTTGGTAGAGAATGAAGGCTGCTCAAGACCGACAGAAGTGATATACGGGTAGAAGAAGCGAGGAACTTAAATTTGCTGTTGGAGATTTGGTATTTGTGAAAGTTTCCCCTCTTAGGAAGACATTTCTGTTTGGAAAGACTGGTAAGTTGGCTCTTAGATTTATTGGGCCATTTAAGATCGTGGATAGGATTAGGAAACTGACTTATCGTGTGGATCTTCTTGGGTCTTACCGGGGGTCCATAATGTTTTCCATGTTTCTCATCTTTGGAAATGCCTTTATGATTCAGTAGTCCGACTCGAGCTAGATGATACTGGGGAACTATGGAGCTTCGAGTTGAAGTTTAGGGTTCCCCACACCATTGCACAGATCGTGGATCATGGAATCACAAGACTTCGCAACAAATATATTCACCTAGTCCGAGTATAGTAGGGAGATAACCTTGTGAAAATCACCAGGGAAACTGAGGAGAAGATTAGGTAGACTCGTCGTAAATATTTCCTCTTTATGGTTGCAGTGTGCTTGCTAGATTAGATGGTAGGAGATGGTTGCAGCACAAATACATCATGTTCTCATATAAAATTATATGCATATTAGGGTGTTTTGCATACATATTGCATCACATACATGCTAGGACCGAGCTCACTCTAGCAAGTCTGCGGTTCATAATCAATATAAGTTATGTATATTTATGGATGATTATAAAATAACATGGGTGTACAACATAATTGTTTAAAGCGGGTTGTGTTCTTTGCCTCTTCAAAAGGTTTTAAGATGAAATCACTTTTACTGAGGGAGAATGTAATAACCCAAAATTTTGGTAATACTTAATTTATTTATTTAATTAGGCTCAAAACATGTAATTTTCACAAATAATGGAATTTGACCATGAAACTTGCACCGTTGCATTCACAACGAATTCTGGTTAACTTTTGTGTTTCAAACACTGCGAACGGAGTTCGTATGAAAAGGTTATGAACAAAATACAAAATCGGACAAAAAATAAATCAACAAAATAATATAATAAATATATACCATTTATAACCTACCTTTGCTGGACAAAAATGACTAGGGCGATCGACCGAGAGGTCGAACCCTTGGGCATTAATTCGCCCAATGGCGGCTACGGTTGGTGGGTTTATTTTTATTGCACAAAATTTTATAATGGACGAATCTTAATTAAAGTTAATCTAATGGTCTAGGGCCATTCTAGCCACTGTAAATAAAGGGTTAGACCCATTCTTTTATACATAATTCTGAAGGTAACAACGAAGCTCTGCATTTTCCTTTTCTTCCAATTCCCTTCTAAATCAAATCTAAATATATATAAACAAAACAAACATAGATTGAAGAAGATTAAAATCAAATTTATGTGCAAAAAAGATGGTACTACGATTAGGTTTTCTTCTATTCAGATTTCTCCCCTTTTTCCTATTTTCTAGTGGATCTACAAATCTGAAAGTTTCCCTTTTTAGTATAGTTGTAAATCTGTAAGATTTGGGTGTTTTAGGCCTAAAGGTTTATTCAGATTAAGATTTGGATAACTTTTAGGTGGGTGAAAAATTTGTACACATCGTTTATAATTACTTGATTAGTTAATTTGAAATAGATCTAAAATGCGTACCTAAAAATTTGTCAAATTTGTTTATTGTTTTTGTCAAATCTAATAGGTTGTGGTTTGAAAATCAGAATTTGTAGGCTTATCTAATTTATTAAATTATTGCCTATAATTTTATTTAGGTTGTTGTGGTTACTGTATACACCTTAGATCTGGAAATCAGTCCAAAAACCGTTGTTGAAAATTATAGTTTTATTCCAGATCCTTAGTTTTGTGTGTTGATTCAAGGTTTATATCAATTCACGTTAAAACACTATGCTTGTTTATGTTGATGTTGTTGGAGGGAGGGGGTCCTTGTTTATTGTAGAAATTCCCTTTTTGTTCCTTTTTAATAAAAAGGACATCGTTTTGAATCAGCAAGAAATATGTACAAAACAATTAGGAAAGGATGCATAAATTAACGTATATTTATACGTAGTTTACAACAACCGTTCCAAAAACATATATTTCTTATTTCCTGTGATTTGAAATATGTCTATATTCTCTTCTTAAATATTTCGGGAAATTTTACAACAACTACAGTTAAACCCTTTTTATAAGATTTTGAATCTTAAACAATATTAAACATAAAAAAAAGGTTTTTTTGGTCGTTGGTATAGACCAAAACATAAATGGTTGATAATAATAACGCAAATATATTATTATAATAAATGTTAGTTATTGTTGTATGTTTGAATAGTTTTTTAAGGAAATGTGTATGGATTATAATCCATAATGAACAGAAATAGGTACTATGACTGTTGTAGTAATAAATGAATTTTATTTGCTATAAATAAGGTCATAAATAAAATGAGGAATGTTGTAACCATCTCTGATTGGGGAAAATATTGAATAGGATAAACATGCCATATGCCACAGTTTGAATTGTGTTAGGAATAGGAATTGTAATTCCAATTAAGAAATCTAATAAATAATATATATATATATATGAATACGTAAACAATAAATAAGGGGAAATGAAAATATAATAATAAATGGAGTTACAATATATAGAATAGAATTAAAATGAGACTGATATGAATAAAATAATAAGTGCCTTAGGAAATATGACCGTTAGTATCATAAACGGATTTTAATAGGTTAATTGATGCCTTAGGGAAATATGACTATTAGGGTCATCAGTGGCAAATAACGGAATTAATAATAAAAAAAGGAATAGAAAAAAGGTGAATTAATAGGGATTAATAAGTGTAGTAAATGTTGAGTCCAATAAGTAAATCAATAAGTAAATATCCTAAGATAGGAATTTTTGATTACTAGTAAGTCTAGAATTATTATAATTTGAAATAGGAATTGGACTTAGTAGGTTAATGGTGCGAGGTCAATTGCCTTATTCGATAGAAGTCTACACTTTCCTGTAGTCGGATATATGTTCAACTGATGTGATATATCATTAACCATAGAAACCCGTGATGATAGTTAATTACTTGACGATAGTTAATTGCGTAACGATAGTTGACTTCATAATGAGGCTTATTTTTCAAAACAAGATTTATCTCAAGAGTGATGTTTCCGCCCCCCATCCCAAAAGGGGAACCTTGAAAAGGAAATAATTTATAGTGCAGTTCGCGGTAAAGATCTTAAAGCAGTTAGAACCACCGTTTAAAGGGTATTAAGCGATCACGAAGCTCACCTCCCCATTCAATGATTGTTGGATACGAACTTGGTAATTTCTACGTTAGTCTGCTTCTTCGAGGTAGTAAATGACTGCATTGCGGGTCCGCTTTCGGAATTGGTATTAAATGACCACTGCAGAGGAACCAAAGGTCTTCATACCCTATGGGAAGTATTGAGTGACTAAGGGAATTACCAATAAGGCCAGCTAGATAGTAACGAGGGGATCCAGGGGGAGGGTGCTCATAAATGGTTAGATGTCCCTTACCTATCCTGTATGTAATAAGTGACTAAGGGAATTATCTAATAAGGCCATCTATATAGTAATGAGGAGGTCCGTGGGGGTGGGGGAGGGGTGCTCATAAATGGTTAGATGTCGGTTACCTATCTCTTTATTTATGTAGGGCATGGTTGTATGCGTGAATGACAGAAGCCTAGGATTAGTAGGATTTTGTGGATAGTGTACTCTAATTTATATTAGGGTAGAATAAACTCATATAAGATATTAAGTGACCAAAAGGTCCGCCCTGGGAATTAAGTGATTGTAAGTATCCGCCCTTACCTTACATAGGCATCAAGGTCTTAAGTGGCTATATATAAAATAAGTACCCTCCTTGTGTGATAACTAGAAGTTTGTTTCCTACCTCTTAATTATCTAATGATGGTTTAAATGCTTCATACTTATGCGTAAACATTATATCCCACTATTGCGATACTGCAAGCTGTGGAATATTACCTTGAGATTAGTGGTTAATCGTCATCTAAATGGGTTAGGTTAGAATTACTAGCCCTTTTATACGTATATTTTGGTTTAAACCAAAGGAGTACATTTGTATATTGTAGACAGTGTTATACACTTTCTACTCACTAGGACTTGTCGTTCTGACCCCCTCCTTAGAACAACTCTTAGGTTTAGCTCGGGGAAGACAGGTCTTGGCAAGTGTTCAAGTTTGGTTTTCAGTTCTCATCCTCTCATGCTCGATATCGATGTGATGATATGCCATAAGGTAGTCGCCTTCATCGGTATTTGTTATCTTATTTTGTTTTCGCTGTGAGTTGTTTTTATTTTACTCTAATTATACTCATTTCCATTAATTACAGTACAAAAATTAAACTCTCCATGCTTGGACGAGTTTGAGTTTCGATTTTTGTCGAAATTCGAGCTTGGTAAAATGTGGGGTGTTACAGAGAATGTAACGTCGCATAAAATAACCTAAAATAGACATAAGGTAATTTAATTTAAAATAAATAATAATAATCATTAATAAGTTAATAGGCTAAAAATGGAATTTTAAACAACTGGGAATTGGGCCACGAAAGAATTACTATTGCGTTCGAGGCGAGATTATAATCCATTTTCATATTTTATATACTAAAAACAGAGTTCGTATGAAAAGGGATATTATTAAAATAAGTTATGCATAAATATTAACATGCAAGGTTTGAAATTCAAATAGAATAAAATCAAATCTGAAATATATTTAATTATAGATTGGCATAAAAGAACATTCCAAGAGAATTTGAATTTGTGTATATATATTCATATGCAATGTGGACAAAGAGAATCAACATAGTGAAATAAATCAAAGCAATCAATTCAGAATTAATAAGAAAATGACGTTACAAAAGAACTAAATCCCCTGGCTCTACCCTAGATGTGGGGTTGATTGCCTCTATAGAAGAGGGTCGACCTAGGGGTCGATCGCCCTCCTATAAAGCGGGTCGATCACCCTCTTGGGTGGAGTGGTGGTGGATGTGTGTTGTTAGGGAGATTTATATAATTTGCATCAGTTAGACCATTCAGATTAAATCTAAATAATCCAATGGTCTATACTTACACTTGCAACTATAAACGTAACCCCCTAGCCTCATTCCAAACACAACTTTTTATTTCTCTCTGACCCTTCATACTGCCCTTATGCAATTGCTAATTCCAGAGAATAAGGTTAGGATTTTCTACTATTCCTATAACCTCAATTCTATCCTCTCTATTCTAGATTCATGTTTTGGAATTTAATTTATATATATAAGATTCTGATTCACTTGATTCATTTACATACACATATACATATATATATATATATATATATATATATATATTGAAAGAAGGATTGGAGCACGATTGCGAAGGCTAGATCCATATTGATTCTACACATACCTTGATATTCTTCATTCCTAAATCATTATGGTGGGAAACCATATAAGTTTTTATTTTCTACCTTTTGTAGTTTATATTTTGAATATTATGCCTATATGGGATTTGGATTAAACTAAAATAAAATACTATAGACCCGCTAAATCCTATATTTTGTTTGTCGCTGAAATGGTCAATCAAAAGTATTATATTTGGGCTTGTGTTATTTGAATAATAGAAGTTTGGCTTAGGGTGTTGTGAAACTTTTAGTTTTTGGGTTTGATTCACTTCATTCCTCTTTATATATATATATATATTTGTGTGTGTGTGTGTGTGTGTGTGTGTGTGTGTGTGTGCGCGCGCGCGCAAAAGGATAAGATTTGTGTAATGTAAGCTAATAGGTTTAAACATCCATTTTAAATGGATTGTTTGAACATATTATATACAATATATTTTAACCTAAAGGTTTTGTAAGAAGTAAAAATTAGAAAGGGAAGCAACGCCAAGGGAAAGATTTTTGTGCATGTAGTTGGGTTTATTGCACCTTGCTTATAAATTTATTATTTAAATAATTATTTATGACTAGGTTGAAAATTTTATTCATATGTGTTGTTGTTTCTCTTTTTATCATTATATGAGAATATGCTTGTTGGACTATCTTAATTGATAGGGAAATTAACTTGTATACCTGAATTGTGATAGTTAGAATTGACATTTCAAACATGATTAGGTCATTATTATCGTGCGCTTGATTCATGCCCATTTATTTATATATATATATTTATAGCATAATTAAATGTAATATTAATATGTATTAAGTGCGTACTAAATACCCTTAAATTAGGAAATATAATTTGAATGTCCCCACAGGAATTTATATTTGTATGTATATGCATTAATGGCTTTAATTGCAATTAATGATACATAGACACGAGGTTAACCATTATTTGTAATAGAATCCTTCCCTAAACCAATTGGCATATCCAGCGTCTACAAGCAAGACTGTTTAATGTGAGAGTTCTAGGTGTCATGAGCCATTGTAATTAATACATTAAGATGCGAGGTTAAGCCTAACTTATAGCGGAAGCCTGTACGGAACCAACCAAAAAATTCAGCATCCACAAGTGGTCGGTTTAATGTGAGATGTCTAGTGTACCTATGTGTGTGTGTATATATGTGTGTGTGTGTTTTTGAGAGTAGGCTTGCTTTGAGAAAGGTATTATGTAGTTGACCTACTTCTTGTGGGTTATTCCCTTTTTATTACAATATTTTTTTAAATTCTCATTTTCGAATTCCCCACCATAATCGCTATGTATTATTTTAATTTTTAGCGATAATAAATTTTGAATCTTTTTAGAATTTTTTTTGAATTGATCGAAAGCGTTATTTTTATTTTTAAGAAACAAAGTCCAAGTGTATATAGAAAAATCGTCAACTATTACAAACACATATCTGTTATGATTTATTGATTGAGTTTGAGATGGACCAAATAAATCCATGTGTATTAATTCTAATGGTTTTGAAGTAGTGATTTCTTCTTTTGATTTAAATGAACTCTTCTTTAATTTTCCGAATTGACAAGCATCACATAAGTTATTAACTTTGAATTTCATTTTGGGTAATCCTCTAGCAGAATCTAATTTAGAAATTCTAGAAATATGTTTGAAATTTGTGCGATCGAATCTCTTATGCCAAATCCAGGGATCACTTGTATTTCCATAAGACATTAATTATCGTTGGAAATTTTCATACTTAATATATAAATGTTTTTCTTTCAATCTCCTTTGAATATAACTTTTGTATTCCTATCTTCTATAAAACATTTATTCTTTTCAAATTTTATTTTAAATCCTTTATCGCAAAGTTGACTTATACCTAGTAAATTGTGTTTTAAATTCCTAGCTAATAAAACATCAGAAATAATAGGAGTTTTAGCATTACCGACATTGCCGATTCCAATGATGTATCCTTTAGAATTGTCTCCAAAGTTTACCAATCCACCATCTTCATACTTCAGATTATTGAGTGGTTCTAGATTTCCAGTCATATGTCTCGAACAGCCACTATCCAGTATCCATTTGTCTTTTTTTGTAACACCCCATGTCCATTAATGTCACTCACTAAGGGAATGCTAACAGAACAGAATATTACAAGATAGATACTTAAAGTAGTACTAGAATTTTTTTTTTTAACTTTATTGCAACGGAAATAGAAATAAGTTTGGTTACATCTTTAAAACCACAATACCGATATTCAAGTACATAAATATCAGTCTTGTACGAAAGCCTTCAGAGTACATAATTTCGAAACCATAATCCCCAACATAAAATGCCATAAATTAGTAGATCAAAGCCAAGCAATACATCTTCTACTTCAAGCCGGAAGAAAGAGATATCAGAACTAAGCTTGCGTATTTCCTCCCTAAGAACCTGGGGGGCAACAGAAGAAAAGGGGCGAAACAAACTAGGTCAGACATAAGTCAAGTGAGTGCAGTGACTTTCAGCAGATAAACAGATAATAGTATCACGGCATGAAAATAAAACTGGATGAGAGATAGCTGGAACAAGAATGACAGGTATAAGCAGGGTAAACGGAAAGAGCAGAATAACCTAGACCAAGCTTTGATTCTTACTTCTGTTCACTTCTCTGGACTAATACAAGTATAACAGAATTAGGTGTTGTCCTAATGTCTAAATAAAAAACATAATAATCTCTTCAGAAACACGATGCTAGTAATGGGCCTTTACCACCCGAACAGAGACATACGTTACAAAAATAGAATGCTAGTAATGGGCCTTTACCACCCCAACAGAGACAGATGGTACAGAAATAGAAGCAGGAACAAAATCAGAGACGGAAATAGAATAATCCCTACAAAAATAGAATATTAGAATTAGGTGTACACCAATAATGGGCCTTTACCACCCCAACAGAAGGGTGTATCACTCCCTAAAGTTGCAACCTATAGACATAGACCTATTTACAGATGTCACGGTGTCTTACATCCTCAGAGCAGACTGGATCCATGCATGCACATGACCCGGTTGGAAAGCGCCATCAACACCCCTTGCCATTATTAGAGTGAACCTCTTACAATTAGTTCAGTAAGCGTGCCCTGGACCCCTACCTAGTGTTGGGTGATAGTTTTGATACCAGAAAGGGTTACTGACTAATATAGGTCCCAAACAACAGATAACACAAGTAATTACCCCTCCTAACCTTGTGTCCCCAGACTAACAGATTTCAAATTAACTTGCTTATAGATTTCAGATGTACAAAGTCCAGATTAACTAGTTCTCAGATCAGACATACAGGTTAACAAGTTTTCAGACTAAAGGATCAGATATACAGATTAACAAGTTTTCAGACTAACGGATCAGATATACAGATTAACAAGTTTTCAGACTAACGGATCAGATATACAGATTAATAGACTTACAGATTGTTTTCAGCTAACCTTGTATTGGGCCTATAGATTTTCAAACGGGTTTATAAGATTCATCCGCCTAGTTGATTTAACCTTATCCACCCAATACGTTTTAGGCATCATATTTATCCTAGATTTGCATTAATTAATTACTAATGCACAGACCTCTCACATTAGGTCGGTAGCTTGTGGTCGCTGGATGTGCCGGGTGGTTCCGGGCAGACTTCTGCAACAGGCCAGACCTAACCTCATGTCTAAGCATCTTTATGCCTACGACCTCTCACATTAGACTGACAGTTTGTGGTTGCTGGTTAAGCCGGTTGGGTCCGGGCAGGCTTCTACCGCAAACAGGGTCTAACCTCGTGTCTCAGCATTCTTATTTTTAGCTAAAGTATTCATTCACAGATTATGCTAACATCAAACTAATTATGCCGATTCAACAAATTAAACTTCTTTACAAGTTACATAAGATTATTCAAAGTTCTATTAACTTGTTTTGCTCAATTTTAGATCGAGCCTACAGATTTTCATACCCCAAATTACCGTATTCAGTTTCACACATTTAGCAGATTAGGCAATTTAACAGATTTAATCATCCCTTAAAATTCCATTGACATACCTCGCCTAATCATAAAATTAAGCCTAATTTTACATGCCTAAATTATGGTCATAATTCACAATATAACATATGCCCCAAATTTTAGTTAAATTTGCACAGTACAGAATATTCTCCAAAAACCTCAAATCATGATATATAATACGAATTATGCCAAATTATAGCCTTGTATTTCAGCATATGTCAAATGTCCAAAAATCCCCATTTAGTCGAGTTCACGTTTAATAGTTATCATATTTTAATATAGATCTTTACGCCTAAGTCATATACAAAATAATTCTCCTTCTTCCACATTACGGACTATCATATATAGTACGCACAGATCCAGATCTTAAATTACCACATATGCTCTTTTCTTAAATTAGTCACAAATCAGTCATGTCCAATTATGCATCATTCACTATTTTCCCCAAATTTAGCATTCGTGCTTCGATCTCTTATGAGATTTAGCTCAGACTCGTAGTAGCCTGGCTATAGAATAGAAGGAAGGAAGAGATACAGAATAGTTACACTAATATTAATAAGATAGATCTACACAGAAAAATAGATCTGATAAACATGAATAATATAGATCTACACAGAAAAACAGATCTGATAAACAAGAATAAGATAGATCTACACAGTAAGACAGATCTGATGAACAAGAATATGCATAATCTCCAACTCAGATTTATAACCATGTCAAGATCATAATTAAATTTCATATATGAAAATAACTGTACTCACCTTGGTTGGATTCTAAAAGAAAAAGGGTTGTAGTTGTTCTCTTTTAATCCTATTCAGATTGGAAGAAGAAGAAGCACTAGTTCTAGCTTAGGTTTCAACAGAGTAGCAACGCCATTAATTTATTTTAATATGAATTGAGGCAGCATAGCATTACAATGGTTTGGTGTGGAGAGGAAGTGGGGTTTAGGGGTGTTTAAATAGCTTAGGGGCAACGAATCTGGTCAGAACGGGCGTCTAAATGCAGAAAAATGAATCTGTCCTCAGATCTGGAAATAGGGGCGAGGTCGACCCCTAGTTCGACCCCCTGGTCGACCTATGTTACCCAGATCGACCCCCAGGTCGACCCCCTAGTTGTCCTGGGTCCTAGGCGGGAAATTTCCCGCTTAGCCCAGGTATGTGTTTTGAATTTCGAACTTTTAAATTTTGAATTCGGGCTGGTTTTATTTTGAATTCCTGAAACTTCTAAGTGCCATAACTTCTTCATACAAAGTCCGATTTTACGCAAACTTAGAGTCTATCTCAAGAAGAATTCCTAGACGAACGCAATGGCCTAACCCATTTCCCTTAATTCTTGTCTTAAAAGTTAAGTATACTTTGTTTTGTAACTTTTATGTTTACAGAAAATACGGGGTGTTACATTCTCCCCTCCTTAAAGGATTTCGTCCCTGAAATCTTCAAGTTAAGAAGAATGTGTCCTACCATCCAATTATCCATCTACTCAACCATTATACACAAGCATCCATTGTCCTTAGAAAACTTCTAATGTTGTATGAACATATGCGAAAGTGTGTGTATATGTCTCTTACCTAATGCAAAGATCAGGCGGTCTACTGATTCAGTTGACCCCCTCAATGTGAATTATGTTAGTGCCATGAGTCCAATTATGTATGCAAGAAATCCTATTTGATACACATCATTTCTATATGAGTGCATAACCATTCAACCAAACGCAACATCCATGTGATGAGTCAATCATTTTGCATCCACAAGAATTGAAAAATGCACACACATCCATATGCAGTATAAGAGTGTTTTTGAGCCGATCTAGTGCCTAGTGTGTCTATATGCATCCACGAGCAACCACTTTCATCCACATGCAACCATCAAACATAACATGTCTCAAAAACATGTTTACACCCATTATTTTCTACCTAAAAGTCGAAGACTCAATCGATAGGATATAGCCGAGTGATAGAAGCAAGTACACTTGAAACAAAAGTTCTGTTCCCGTTAGACATTGGTTAAGAGAATAAATCCCTAAGTATCAACCCCGAAGACCGAAATCAACATCAGATTGACACTCAGAGAATTACTCCCATTAAACAATGTCAAAACTGGAAATCTACTTCATGCTTCGAGTAAAAACCCCTACCCTTTTCAGAAATATTCAGATACTTACAGACTACGGGTACAGATCAGATTATCAAATGATTCTTAGGAAGCTAAGCATGATAAAACCCCATCATATCCAACAAAACCCAGAATGTATGCGTCACAGTCAACTTAATGCTTAACAAAGATACCTTCAAACCCCAACCTATCACAAACAGATGAGTCGTAACCCTTATGGGGTTTGAGACTATAGCGGGATCAGAAACAAGACTAGTATTAAAGTGCAGAGACTCAACTACAGAATCAAAATGCCAGAATGATCAGATAAGGAAATTAAACTTTCTATGGAAAAAATTTCCACCTCTATCCTGTCCACCAACTACGAAAGCATTCACCGACATTCCAGAAGATTCTGCCCCTTTGCCCTTGCCTTCTGGGGCAATCCTTGATCAGATGTTATGTCTCACCGCACTGAAAACAACCAGTCTTCGTACATGTTAACAAATCTTTCTCTAAAGTTGCCCCCATCTTTCTCTAAGGTTGCTCCCATCACACGGAAAACCCTACGAAGCTCGAAAGAGGATTAGCCGTAGGTGAAATTACTGCTGCTACATATGGAAGTTAGACACTTCTTTGCCCTTCGACAGGCGCCGTAGTCTCATCATGCCTACGGAACCATGTCGCGATGAGGTTACCTCCCAGAAAGAGGAGCCCCGGAGACTCAGAAAATAAGGAAACAAGGATTAAACTGAAAATCAAAAGATGGATATATGGCTTTGGGGACTATGTTTTTCAAAATAAACTTTCCTTTTGCAAATACTTCCTTTTTAAAACCTTTTTGAAAATAGTTTTCCAAAACTTTTATCAAATCTGGTAACCTTCAGCTCTAATACCAAGTGAAACACCCCATGTCCGTTAATGTCACTCACTAAGGGAATGCATTAACTTTCATGGAGCGATATAAGTAAACAGAACAGAATATTACAAGATAGATACTTAAAGTAATACTTGAGAAAAAAATTATAACTTTATTACAGCGGAAACAAAAGTAAGTTTGGTTACATCTTGCAAAACCACAATACCAAAATTCAAGTATATAAATATCAGTCTTGTACAAAATCCTTCAGAGTACATAATATCAAAGCCATAATCTCCAACAGAAAATGCCATAAATAAGCAGAATCAAAGCCAAGCAATACATCTTCTACTTCAAGCTGGAAGAAAGAGATATCAGAACTAAACTTTCATATTTCCTCCCTGAGAACCTTGGGGGTGGGGGGAAACAGAAGAAAAGAGGCGAAACAAACTAGGTCAGACATAAGTCCGGTGAGTCTAGTGACTTTCAGCATATAAACAGATAATTGTATAATGACATGAAAATAAAACTGGATGAGAGATAACAAGAACAAGAATAACAGGTATAAACAAGGTAAACGGAACAGAGCATAATAACCTAGACCAAGTTGTTCTTCTTACTTCTTTTCACTTCTCTGCACTAATACTAGTATAACAGAATTAGGTGTTATCCTAATGACTAAAAAGAAAACAAAATGATCTCTTCAGAAACACGATGCTAGTAATGGGACTTTACCACCCGAACAGAGACAGGCGGTACAGAAATAGAATGCTAGTAATGGGCCTTTACCACTGAACAGAGGAAGACGGTACAGAAACAGAATGCTAGTAATGGGCCTTTACCACCCTAACAGAGACAGACGGTACAGAAATAGAAGCAGGAACAAAATAAGAGACGGAAACAGAATAATCCCTATGGAAACAGAATATTAGAATTAGGTGTACACTAGTAATAGGCCTTTTCCACCCCAACAGACGGTACCACACAGAAACAGACAGGTGTTAGCACCCCCAACAGAAACAGACGGTACCCGAACAGAAATAGACAGAACTAAGTGTACCCAAAATTCTACCCCAAGCGATCGGCTCCTTAATACATAAATACCCTGTGCCAGCCCACAGAAGGGTGTATCACTCCCTAAAGTGGCAACCTATAGACACAGACCTATTTACAGATGTCACGGTGTCATAGATCCTCCGAGCAGACTGGATCCATGCACGCACATGACCCAGTTGGAATGTGCGATCAACACCCCTTTCCATTATCAAAGTGAACCTCTTACAATTAGTTCAGTAAGCGTTCCCTGGACCCCTTCCTAGTGTTGGGTGATAGTTTTGATACCAGAAAGGGTTACTGACTAATATGGGTTCCAAACAACAGATGACACAAGTAATTACGCCTCCTAACCTTGTGTCCCTAGACTAACAGATTTCAGATTAACTTGCTTATAGATTTCAGATGTACAAAGTCCAGATTAACTAGCTCTCAGATCATACATACAGGTTAACAAGTTTTCATACTAATGAATCAGATATACAGATTAAAAAATTTCAGACTAATGGATCAGATATATAGATTAACAAGTTTTCAGACTAACATATCAGATATACATATTAACAAGTTTTCAGACTAACGGATCAGATATACAGATTAACAGACTTACAGATTGTTTCACCTAACCTTGTATTGGGCCCATAGATTTTCAAACGGGTTTATAAGATTCATCCGCCTAGTTGATTTAACCTTATCCACCCAACACGTTTTAGGCATCATATTTATCCTAGATTTGCATTAATTAATTACTAATGCACAGACCTCTCACATTAGGTCGATAGCTTGAGGCCGCTGGATGTGCCGGGAGGTTCCGGGCAGACTTCTTCCACAAGCCAGACCTAACCTCGTGTCTAAGCATCTTTATTCCTAAGACCTCTCACATTAGACTGATAGTTTGCGGTTGCTGGTTAAGCCGGTTGGTTCCGGGCAAGCTTCTACTGCAAACAGAGTCTAACCTCGCGTCTCAGCATTCTTATTTTTAGCTAAAGTATTCATTCACAGATTATGCCAACATCAGACTAATTATGCCGATTCAACAAATTAAACTTCTTTACAAGTTACAGCAGATTATTCAATGTTCTATTAACTTGTTTTTCTCAATTTTAGATCGAGCCTACAGATTTTCATACCCCAAATTACCGTATTCAGTTTCACGGATTTAGCTGATTAGGCAATTTCCTAATCATAAAATTAAGCCTAATTTTACATGCCCAAATTATGGTCATAATTCCCAATATAACATATGCCCCAAATTTTAGTTAAATTTACAGAGTACAGAATATTCTCCAAAATCTCAAATCATGATATACAATGCGAATTATGCCAAATTATAGCCTTTTATTCCAGCATATGTCAAATGTCCAAAAATCCCCATTTAGGCGAGTTCACGTTTAATAATTATCATATTTTAATATAGATCTTTACGCCTAAGTCATATATATAATAATTCTCCTTCTTCCACATTATAGACTATCATATATAGTATGCCCAGATCCAGATCTTAAATTACAACATATGATTTTTTCTCAAATTAGTCACAAGTCAGTCATGTCCAATTATGCATCATTCACTATTTTCCCCAAATTTAGCGTTCGTGCATCGATCTCTTATGAGATTTGGCTCAGGCTCGTGGTAGCCTGGCTATAGAGCAGATGGAAGGAAGAGATACATAATAGCTACAGTAATATTAATAAGATAGATCTACACAGAAAAACGGATCTGATAAACAGGAATAAGATAGATCTACACAGAAAAACAGATCTGATAAACAAGAATAAGATAGTTCTACATAGAAAGACAGATCTGATGAACAAGAATATGCATAATCTCCAATTCAGATTTATAACCATGTCAAGCTCATAATTAAATTTCATATCTGAAAATAACTGTACTCACCTTCGTTAGATTCTAAAAGAAAAAGGGTTGTAGTTGTTCTCTTTTAATCCTATTCAGATTGGAAGAAGAAGAAGCACTAGTTCTAACTTAGGTTTCAGCAGAGTAGCGATTCCATTAATTTATTTTAATATGAATTGATGCAGCAGAGCATTACAATGGTTTGGTGTGGGGAGGAAATGGGGTTTTGGGGTGTTTAAATAGCTTAGGAGCAAGCAACGAATCTGGTCAGAACGGGCGTCTAAATGCAGAAAAATGAATCTGTTCTCGGAACTGGAAATGGGGGGAGGTCGACCCCCTGGTCGACCTGGTTCCTGGGCGGGAAATTTACTGCCCAGCCCGGGTATGTGTTTAGAATTTCGAACTTTTAAATTTTGAATTCGGGCTGGTTTTTATTTTAAATTCCTGAAACTTCTAAGTGCCATAATTTCTTCATACGAAGTCCGATTTACGCAAACTCGGACTTTATCTCAATTAGAATTCCGAGATGAACGCTATGGCGTAACCCATTTCCCTTAATTCTTCCCTTAAAAATTAAGTATACTTTGTTTTGTTACTTTTCTGTTTACAGAAAATACAGGGTGTTACATTTTTCATTTCCACCAGTTGCTTTCCAAAATTTGAATTTTCAATAGCCATGTAACACACCTGAGACGACCCGAAATCCCGTTCTGACGGAAACAAGGGTTATCTTTTGGAATATAACACAGAAACAGATAATAGTAGAACAAAATTTAAATAATTACACCAGATAATGAACAATAGAATATACTGGATAAAAGTAATCATCAGAGTTACACAGTATACAGGATCTTACTTAGTACAAATACAGTTCAGCTATACATAAATGTCTACAGCGGAAAACAAACATAATATGTACAATAGGAGCTGAACAGCATAAAAAGAAATAAATGATAGAATCCATCTTCCGCTCCAGCTATCCAGAAAGAACCAGCTAAACCTGAATACGAGGCTGCCCATGTAGAAAAAGGGGCACCTGAGTTTGAGAGTGAAACAAACTACGAGTTAGTCATGGGACTGGTATGAGAAATCTACTCAACACATATATATTTTGGCAAATCACAGGACCACGCCACTTTCGTGGAACGGGTTTACTCCATTGGATTGCCAGTGCTTTAAAACAAATCTTTCTTTTTAACATCGCTATGCTTTTTATAAAAATGAAGCCATTATAAGACTCAGTTCCCATCACACAATGCAACTCAAACCGGAGGATAGAGTTTTACCTTATAATGGCCAAAATATGATTGATACGAATAAAACAAAGGCATTTGATATTGTTACTAGTATTTATATGTTTTGAAAACAATTTCAAATCATAACTATCAATCATAGACGACATGAGCGTCCCATGCCACTATGTCGCCAAATATATATACAATCGAAACCGCATCGTCACGTATTTGGAAATTGGATTTCCGTCATGAACCAAGGCAAAAGATAGTCCTTACCGAATTCGAGATGCTCTAGCCCGTGTCTCAGGCAAGCGCGCAGGCAAGCCTTGGAGCGACAGGGTCGGTCCACCGATGTGGATTATTATACCTGAACAATACGTTTCCCCGCCCTTTGGGGCGTCAACGAGCCATCGAATGACTCCATCGGACCCGGATCGTCCGATCAAACCGAGGCGCCTCGCAACAGCAACAACCACATAGGTGAAAAGTATATAAATGTCAGGGCTGGTAGGTCACTGACACCACCCTAGCTAGAAAGAAACGCATGCCCTCCCTGAGGTCCTTCTCCCGTTTCTGGTTCATACCGGGGTGTGAGGCTCGCGATTCCACGTTATACACAAAGCTACACCACACAGGCGGCGCTTTGATCATCACCACAAGACTTTGCTTTTCAACAGAAGCCCTGATCACTGCATCTTAGTATGCCACACAGGCAATTCATGCCATGCGACCGATGTCCATCAATATACAACCTCTGAGCTCGTGCGTCTCAGAGAAGGGCGTTAAGCAAAAGAATAAATTCTCCGCCGCCAAACAGATGTATATTTAACGGAGATCAATCAACACAGAATAAAATCCAATGTCAGACACACGGTCCATTTACAAGTCCGTTCTGGGTCTGAACGAAACCGGAGGCACTAAATACCTCTCAAACCCTTCGATCACCACGTACGTCTGGACGATCACCACTCATTATCCATATTTCGGGATGCCTCCCAATCAGGACCTCGGTTACCATCCAAACGAGGTGAAGATCTCCGGTCTTCGACCATCGTCTTCATCTTCGAATTTCAATCGTCGGTCAATTATTCGAAATGAGAATTAACTCGGCCTTTTCAAATAATTCACGTATATTTAGAATTTCAAATCAATTTACTTCAATGGTTAAATTATTCGACAACGCCAATCTTGTTCTTTAATGTAATTTTCACACCAAACACATTCAACCATCAAAAGCCACATAAATCAAGCAAATTCAGTTTATTTCCATTCCATATCGCTTATGATATTTTATAACTATTTATCGCTATTTTTATTTATTTTAAAATAGCTAATTTATTCAAAACGACGCTTCGGGCCATAAAGCGGTCGTGGCGTTGTTTTTCTTCAGATTTGATTTACACATATCTGAAAATCTAACTGTTGGATCTTCACAAAATTTACATCATTAGAAAGGTCTTTTCAAAACGAATCCAACGGTTCCAGTTTTGGAAAATTCCGACGGTCGGATCTCCCGGTACAATCGTTTGAAGTTTCGATTTCAAAATACGAACTACAGCGTCGTTATTCGATTAAATATAATTATATTTATATATATATAAATATATAATCGTTTCTGGCGCTGTTTTTCTTCAGATCTGAATTAAACGTTCCAGACAATCCAACCGTTGGATTTTTACAAGGTTGGTGCCGTTGGAAAGATATTTCCAAGGCGAACCCGACGGTTGTGGTTTCGGGAAAATCCAATGGTCGGATTCCCCGTACTAGTTGTTTGAAATCACGGTTTCAAAATGCGAACTGCACGGCCACATTTCGTTTTAATTTTATTTATATTTATATAATTATATAAATATAGTTCATTCAACAATTTCAATATCGTTTTCACTTCAAATATTTCACTAACGCCTTAAAATTTTGGAAAATTTCGCCATAACCTCCCCTGCACCGGGAGCATCGGGAAATCGCAAATAGGTTTCCCTGTCCTTCTAATCTCAAAAAGAAAAAGGAAAAGCCAAGCGGCTAGCCAACAGGCTCATAAAATCATCACCCAAACAAAACAGTAAATGTGTACCTATTTGTCGGGCACAAAATTTTATTCCTCTTCTCTAGCCCCTTTGCTATAACCTGTTCAATGAATATGCATGTACATATATATACAGTTCTTATCATTTATCGTTTTCTATCCAACTTCATATTTGATTTCTATTTGGTTTGAAAACACCATTCATTCTAATGTTATATACATAGGGGCAAATCATTTCATTAGCTAATTAATGAATATTTCAACTCATATATGTTTATTTTGAACAAGTGGCTATTTTTAACACTTCACATTTCAACGATTCATGCATACAATAAAAATGTGATTTTTATTGTAAAACAATTCATTTCAAAACACTATTTTTCTATATAGTTCATATAGGTGACAAAAATAGGATTTTTATCATAAAACAATTTCTTTTAAAACGAGATTATTTTACACAGTTCATATAGTCGATAAAAGGTGATTTTTTATTATCAAACAATTTATTTCAAAATATGAATACCATTCAACACATGAATTTCCAATCAACGAATGAATATCGATTCAACACATGAAGGTTTTCTATAGTTTCTATAGATAGATAAAAATGTGATTTTTATATTTAAAACGCGAATACCATT
The DNA here is from genome assembly GCA_030737875.1 of Allium sativum. Lineage (NCBI taxonomy): Eukaryota > Viridiplantae > Streptophyta > Magnoliopsida > Asparagales > Amaryllidaceae > Allium > Allium sativum. The sequence continues at coordinate 339,175,851 of CM060910.1, forward strand.
CAACACATGAATTTTTAATCAACGAATGAATATCAATTCAACACATGAGGTTTTCTATAGTTTCTATATATAGATAAAAATGTGATTTTTTATATTTAAAACGCGAATACCATTCAACACATGAATTTTTAATCAACGAATGAATATCAATTCAATACATGAAGGTTTTCTATTCAATGAATAAATATAGTTTAAGCAGATGAAAATAATTCAAACACACGAATATTATTCAAAATTTCGGCAGAATAACGGCAGGGTAGTTAAAACCGGGACCGTCCCTAGTACGGCTCCTCGCTCTACCTTAAAACCTCGCGGTTTTTGACAATGGGGATCATGCATCTAGTTCGCACGCAGGCGGCATGCATATATTTATTTCATTTCCACAAACTAATCTTATGTGGTTTCAACCAAATATTTCTCAACCACAAACGGGTATTTTTCAACCTCAATCAATCAATATCAACCACAAACAATCCCAAACAATCATTCGTTATCAATCAATTTTCACACCAATCACAACCAATAAATATCGTCCATGGTTTGTGGACAAGGGGCGTATATATATATATATATATATATATATATATTATATATATATAGCGATTCACTTTTATTTCAACACACATATATATATATAGCTAGAAAAAGAAATGGAAGAGTGAGAAATTCTCACCGAATAGCTAATTCAATCCCAAGACTCTTCTTTGCATAAATCTTCACCGTTCTCGCCTTTTTGTCGCTTTCGCCCGTAGCCACTACATATATAAAAAATCGAATTTTTTACTTCGTTATTCAATATATAAAAATCCATATTTTTATTATGCTATTCAATATATAAAAATCGAATTTTTACTTCGATGTTCAATATATAAAAATCGAATTTTTTCTTCGATGTTCAATATATAAAAATCATATTTTTACTTCGATGTTCAATATATAAAAATCATATTTTTACTTCGATGTTCAATATATAAAAATCGAATTTTTACTTCGATGTTCAATATATAAAAATCGAATTTTTACTTCGATGTTCAATATATAAAAATCGAATTTTTACTTTTTATAAAAATCAAACCTTTCATATTTATAAAATCACTACTTTGTGATTTAAAAATCAAAGCTTTGATCATGTTTAAAAATCAACTCTTTTAACAAAGAACATATATATCAGTTAAAAATCTAATTTATTCTAAACTAATATATAAATAAAAATCTAATTTTTTTTATTCACAACCTTCATAAGTAAAACTGATTTTTTATTTATTTGCTATTTACTTACATTAAAATTAAACAAAGAAAGAACAAAAATAGATAAAAAAAAGGAGGAGACTCACATCGTTGCTTATGAAGAGGGAGGGGGGGTGGATGCGTCGGAGGTTGTCAAGGCGGAGCTGGCCAGCGGTTTTGGGCTGAAGCGGTTTAGGGGGGGTCGGATTAAAGGAGGAGGAGTGAGCGAGGGCGTCGGGGGGGGGGGGGGGCATCGAAGGTGGGGCGCCGGCCTGGGCGGGGCGCGGTGGTCTTCTGGCGGCGGCGTCGCGTAGGATTAGGGTTCGTTGTTTTTTTTAATTATTATTTAATTATTTAATTTTGCAAAAAGTTGACTTTTACATACGACCTCTAAACGAGGCCCACCGCCTGTCGTCCATAGCGTTTTACCCCCATCCCGAACACAATGGGATATGTATAGTAAGCTGATTCGATCGTTTGAATCAGTTTCCGTTGAATTTAAAGTGCAATTCTTTATATATTCAATTTAAACGCACATTTCAATTTAGTGGGGCCACATACGAACTCGAAAAATTCCAGAAAAATATTTTCTAGCTTCGTATTGACGATACGGTCCTAACAAAACTAGTTTCGTCAAATTTTGAGACCGTTTGAAAAATGGTCAATTTCCAGTCGATTAAAATCAACTGAAATCGGTCAAACGCGTTTTCCTTTGCCACGCTCACATATTGATTCGAAAAATTATGAAATTTGAAACCTAGCAATAATTTGACATCACGGATCCAACAAAAGTGGTTTCATCGAAATCCGAGGTCGTTTGCAAAATGTCCATTTTTAAGGGCCTGAATTCCATAGCGACTATTCAAAATTTTCAACTGGACATATCTTTTGATTCCCGCTATGAAATTTCGATTGGTCGGATTCGTTAGAAAGATATCATCAAGTAGATCCTAATGTTTTTGGGTTCACTAAAATCCGGATTGTTCTGCACCCGGTATAGTCCGACAAAGTTTGAATTCAATTTTTGAAACTGCAGCGCTATTTCAGGCCTTGTTTATAATTATAATTAATTATATTCGTTTTCAATTGTCTATTCAAACTCAGTTTTCATCGCCATTATTTAAAATATTTATTTTAAATATTTAAAATCCATTATTTTAGCCAATTTAAAAAATTTAAACTAGTTCAGATTTTCTGGGTCGTTACAACACCAGTTCTAGTTTTGAATTTCTAATAGACACTTCTTCAGAATTTGAATTGCCAATAGCCATCTTTTCAGAATTTGAATTGCCAATAGCCACTTTACCCATCTTTTCAACTTTTGAATTTTGAAAAGTCATAGAGCCCATCCTTTTCTATATTGAAGAATATCTCAATAAATCACATGCTTCTTTAACATTAATATATGCAGACTCTCTTAACATTGATGCAATGCATGAATTGACACTTATAAAATCAGAGATTCCAAAATTTTCCAGTTTGCAAAAATTTCAAGAACCAGATTATGATCTTTTGAAAGACCTTGCTCTGATACCAATTGTTAGGGACCGCGGGAAGGACCGTTTAAGCAAAGAAAACACTAGAGGGGGAGTGAATAGTGTTTGTAAGAATTTTAAACAAAACTTAAATCTAAATAGAATTATGGAGTGAATCAAAAACACGAATACAATCACAAACATAAATGCAAAATAAACAGAAATAAAGGAAAATGAAGAAAAGGAAAGAACACTCTAGATTTTATACTAGTTTGGATCACTCCTACGCCCAGTTCCACACAACGCTGGATTGTGCAGAGTTTTATTACTATTTTCAAATAGCCAAATACACCCTCCTTGATTTCATGGCTCAACAAGGAGACACCAACTGCTATCCCTTGATTTCACGGCTCAACAAGGGCACATCGACTCCTAAACCTTGATTTCACGAGTTCAAGGATAAAATCGTTTACTCTTGACTTACAAATTGGATCTTTCAATCCAAGCAATTACAAAACATCCCTATAACTCTTCAATAGCACTTGATTTAGATAGTAGAGAGTGTAGAGAGAAGAAGTTTGATCAATTCAGAAGCGAATTCGGCAGAGTATAAGTGCAAAAACCATAAAAATGAATAAGAATAATGGTGGGATGAAAGGGGATGAAGACTGAGAAGAAGAGATGTTAGAAAATTCGGTTTTTACCTCTTTTTATAGAGAATGAAGGGTTGCAACGTTTCTAAAACGTTACAAATAGTGAAAAGACACTTCCCTTCAAAATTAAAAAACTAGTTGTTATATGTCGACATACATATTATGTTATGTCGACATATGTACCAAATTGTTTTTCAAAGCATTTTCGAGTGTTTTTGATATAAAAATAATTATGGAAATTCTTGAATAAAATTCTAATATTGTAAACAATATTATATGATTGAAAAACATATGAAAACATATTTCTAAACTATATAAATATATTTATAAAATTAGAAGGTTTTAAACTATAAAATATAAATAAAGTATATATAAAAACTTAAGTTTGAAAAACAAAGAAGAATAAAAATATAAAAACAAAATAGAGAGGGTTGAGAATAAAATAGAAAAACAAAAATAGAGAGAATTAAGAAAAATAAAAATAGAGAGGATTGAAAAAAGAATTGAGGAATCAGAATTTGAATATGGATTTGAACCTGGAGTGCTATTTAGAGTCTTACAAAATCTGAACTAAATAATTATATCAATCTAGAACTCTTGACATCTTGATATCTTGATTGCTCATGAGTCTTGAATCTTCTCTGAATTCTGAATCTCTAAAAGCTCTTAAACTGTACAGTCTTTAGTATTAATTCCTGTATACAAATCCTGCATATGTGTGTGTGTGTATGTATATATATATATTCTAGATAAAGATGTTAGTATATATTTTATAATCAATGATAATTGAAATAAGGTTGTTGTCATCAAAACTCCGTACTCCAACAACTTTGGTCTCCCATACACTGGATCCGTCCGGTACAAATATAAGACTCCGGTCTATCCCACATTAGATCTGTTCAGTATAAATATGACTCTGGTATTCCCTGCACAGGATCTGTCCAGTATAAATATAATAATCTGGTCTCCCCTTCACTGGAACCGTCCAGTATAAATATAAGACTCTGTTCTTCCCTCCCTAATCAGTCGAACATGAACTTTGAAATTCTATTCTTAGCTTCGGACTCCGATCCATGACTTCCCCCAAAGATTGGGTCTATCGGGTGTTAAGATTCCTTGAATAAGTCTGCCAAACATAAGAACTATCGAACTTGCACCGCCAAGCACTGGAGTTCCTTATCGCAAACCTCTTATCACAAAAATCATGACAGTCCGACTCTTCCTAACATTACATGACTTGGCCCTCCGAGTGCAGAGTCATCTTTTGCAAGCACGCACTTTCCCCGGCGAGACCCAGCAAGCACATGGTTTCCTATTTTCTAGGCCCAACCACCCCGGGCTTAGCATTTCATTCTAATGCGATTTCAACGGTCGTCGGACTACTGTTCTAAGCACGATCTTAGTGGTCGTCGATCTTCCGTTCAGACACAACCTTTATAGTCACTAGATTATCCCTGCTATTCTGGTATTCTGGATCATTCTGGTTATCTCTAAACGATCCGAAGCAATCGTCGACCTTCAGTGGATTTCAAGTTTTCTGGTTTCCCAGTTTATTTGGTTAAGATACGATCCGGTGCAACCGTGGCTCTTCAGTTTTCTAATTATAGGAGTTTACTTCGGGCTTCTATTAGCTTTGTTTTCTGGAATTCTCTTCTTCTCGCAAAACACATCTTCCTTCGATCAAGCAAGACATGTTTTAGAGGGAAAAATGTTGACATGCTTTCGAGTCAAAGCTGTCACACATCAAGTTCCTGGTTAGCAATGCACTCAAGCGTCAATAGCATCGCCAGAAAACACAAAGCGATTTGGTCGAAGTCGCAATGTGTTCAGAAGAGGATTGGGAATAACGTCGATTCTAAAAATGATCGTCGATGGACTCGAAAAAGCTGGCGCAATAAAAATACGTGATCGACATGGTCCGATCAGCTCAAAATGCCTGAGTGCGTCGGTCTGATCACGTGGCAAAACTCATCATGCAAAAATATATGGTTTTGGCGAAATACCCCCAAGCTTGGCACTAATCCAACCTAATCCACTACCTATAAATACCTCCAAGCTTCGCACTCAAAGGGGATTGATTCTAATTGATATTTTGGACTTCTTGAAGCTCTCAAGCATGATTAATGGATCCTGTCTTCTCCCTCATGACTATTGGACATAGCATAGACCACTGAAACATTGCATAAACATTTTTAATCAACTTTTGGACATCCACAAGGACATTTACACTACCTTTGGACTGTTCTTGGATAATTTTGGATTTCTTGGACAATAAAGCTGTTTTCTGGACATGGTTGACCAGTCAACATATTTTTTACGCGATGACGAAGAAGAAGGATATTTTAGTCAAAGTTTAGAATTAACAATTACTTTGTTATTCTATTGTAACACTTTATAAACAAATATTTTCCGAATTTGTACAACGATTGTAATCAACAATTATATGATGAATGATTACTATGAAGTGGACATAGGCATTAATGCTGAACCACTATGAAAATCTATGTACTCCCTGCATTACTTTATTTCGGAATTAAATTACTGTGTTTCTACGACACTTACACTCAAGGGTTGGCATGCGTTGAATTGATGGTAATTCTCCAGGTCAACAACCCAATTTATGGTTTGCACATTTTTTAACATGACTTTGCAAGTCATTTCTAGTGTCATAAACACTATAGGGGATTCCTTGTTTATATTCCAAAGGTAGTTATTATTACCTTCTTTATATGTTTTCTCTATCTTATCTCTACACCAATTACCTTCTACTCGATATTTAAAATATGTGTTAGTCATTATCTTTTTTTGGAAAACTAAACTTCAAAAAAAATTAAATGTTTAATCCCAAAACCTGTCTTCAAAAGTACTAATCAGTGACTTTTATTAAATTCAAAAAAAACTTGGTATTTTAACACTTTTTAAAACTTATATTTAGGATTTTTGAATTTAACTTATACATTAAGTGTAAAAGAAAATATTAGCAAAATTTATGTTTGAAATCACATCAGCTTTCTTTTAAATACATTTCTAACTTTTATTCTTAACATAAAATGATTTTAGTTAAAAACCATTTAGTAAAATTTTCTTTTAGAAATTTATTTATTTTCTCTAAACCATTTCTCTTAAAATCATACATTGCGTGTTTCAGAAACATCTTCTAACACCTTTAAAAAATAGGGGTAGATAGAACACCTACTATCCTATAATTTCCTTTCATCTTCTTCCCTTGTAACATCCAATATTAGGCAATGTCTCTATTATTATAGAAGGGTGACTTCTAACAGGTATTAGAAATAAATGTACATAATAATGGAAAATGTTCATTTTCATTTGGTTTGCTTTTAATATCCTATGTTGTCTCTATTTAGATTTTAACATTGTTTTAACACTATATCGAATTACTACGCTTGTCGCTATACATAAGAATCCTATATTTTAATGCATTGGAACTTTTCCCTCTAAAAGGAATTGTTAATCCTATAAACTCTCATAAACTAGTTAATAGAGAATTCGTGCTTTGTGCGAAATTACTAGGAATTATATATTAATTCTTTATTGAAATAGACAGTATAAAATGAGATTTCATATTTTGTGCATTCATTATTCGCATTTTTATTCCCTATTATTTTAAGCAAAACACCTTAATTTGCAAATTGATTACTTCATAGAAACTTATTTTGCTATCTGTTTTCATTCTATTAACTTAAAATATGCCAGATCTTGACCTAATTAGAATAATTCAACCTCTTTTTTATTTATACTTCAAAACTATGTATTACCCAAGTCTTCAGTTTGTATTGTACCAATTCCAGTTTTTTTGTCACCCATAAGTGTATTTTAGTAACTTAATAATTTATATCGCGTAGAAGGATTCAGAAACTACATTGCTCTCTCATTTGTTTTCGAAAGAAAATGACCTCTCACAAAATTTCCTTTACTGAAATCAAATTAAATATATATTTTTTTCTTGCAAAACCTTTAATATATATATATATATGTATGTATATTCTAAAATCCAATACTCACCTTTTCAATAATTTTTCGCCAAAAGTCCCTTCAAAGTATAAAATCTATAGTTCTCTCAACATTTTACAGACTACTTATAATTGGATTGGACTCAAAGAGGACTTCCTTAAGAGCATCCTCTTTCATTTATTAACTTGTTCTTTCCCAATCAAAAAAATCCAAATATCAACAGTGACCATTTTACACCTTCCTTTGGGAACATCCTCGTCTTCCATTATCTATAACATATGAGCTCTTATTTTCCCTTTATCTGGGCGTATTGTACATCATCAATTAACTATAAATGTAATGATCCACCTTTTTGCCAGTAATTAAACCAACTTAAACCGTTAATAAGGAACGATCATTAGTGGTACTTACACATTTGCGCAAAAGTAAAAGAATTTTTCCATTATCATTACAATAATATTACATCAGAGATCCAAGAGATAACATCCGAGTACAATATAAGCTCAGTGGGAAGAAACATAAACAGGCCTTCAGTGAAAGAAGTAAAATTCAAAGCATAACTCTAGCTCCAATCCTGAATCCAGCTCTGAAGACTAAATATGCAAACCAAATATTAGGCTGCCCATGTAAAAATTATGGGCACCCAAAGTTTAGGCGTGGGAACAATAAACTCTAGGTCAGTCATGAGAATATTGTAATAACTCAAAAGCAGTTGTTTTTAGGGTTTATTTTAATGTTAGGCAATTCGTCGGACCATGCCGCTAACGCGGAACCTGTTTACTCCATGTGAATACCAGTGCATAGAAATTCGCAACAACCTTTAACAAAATTAAACTAACATAAGGTCTCGTGGCACACACACAATGCAAACACGCACATGGACAAAGTTTCTTTTTATGATAGTCACAAATGCCTTTGATAATCCTCTTTCATATTATTATTAGTGCATAGCGTGAAAATCTTTCAAAAGTAAATGTATAAAAATAGCCAGCATAGGTACCATTAGGGATGAGCATGGTGCGGTTTGGTGCGGTTTTGACTTAAAACTGCACCCGGAACCGCTAGAGTGCGGTTTTCAAAAGTAGGAACCAGAACCGGACCAAAAACCATTGGTGCGGTTTGGTTTTAAAAGTGCGGTTTCGGTTTTTAAAAGTGTTGTTTCGGTTTTAAAACCAATTAACAAAAAAAAACATCATTCCCTTAGATGATGATGCACATGAAATGTTTAAAGTTGAGGCAGAGGCTTTTTTATTTGTCCAATGTGTGATATTGATCTTCACATGCAAATGAAAACTCTTTTACTGTAATGACCAATTGGTCCAATCCTAATACCATCTTACTATAAATGACATCAAGGAAATGGATGTAATCCAAATCATAATTTTGATGGACTGAAAGCAGTATGTAGAACTTGTTCTAGATACTTCTCAGCAGTAGCATACCACCTCTTTTTAACCTCTATAGCTAATACAATAAGAGCTTTGTCTGGTGGTAGGTCTTGATAGCTTCTCAAGGTGTTCAATATTAGTTTTCTTTTCTTTTGTAGATCCTATCTATGATCAGACATTTCCATCAACACGTCATGATTGATCTTGGCAACTTGAGTCAATATAGTCATGCAGTTAGAGTGCTGCAACATGTATTGTTGCTCTTTTGCTTCCATGATTCCCAAGTAGTGAACGTGCAGATTTGCCTGAAGCTAAATTTGAGAAGGTAGCATTAAAATTTACGTATAAGTAACATTCGATGCAGTTTCGGTTTTGCGGTTTAAAAAAGGATGAAAACCGAACCCGGACCATACTAATGGTGTGGTTTCATCTGTTTTGCGGTTTTACTTCGGTGCGGTTTTTTAAGATGCGGTTTTTAGCGGTTTTATGCGGTTTTGGTTCGGTTTCGGTTCGTAATCGGTTTTCCTGCTCATCCCTAGGTACCATATACTATACTGAAATATGGTGTACAACTTAAACCGTACGGATTCGTAGTGGAGATTGAGTTTCCAATAATGACAAGGCAAAGGAACTGCCTTACCGAACCAAATTCTGAACACCTCTGGAGAGATGTCCGAGAACCATAGTGATGCTCCTCATGCCAACATAAGGTCGGGTTGCCTCTGTAACTAGGTAACTTAGAGTACACCTGCGTATGTCATTTCCTAGTCATTACTAACCTTTCCAATTGCACGCCAACAACAACCACAAAAGTAGGTGTTTTCTACATAGGTTAATGCCTGGGCTTTGTACCATGGTACACCTTTTATCTAGAAGGTAAAAACACTACATAACCCTGTTGCATTTCTTTATGTTTTGGCCATTTATCAGAGTGTGAGGCTTGCCGAGGTCATGATATACACAAAGCTATGCTTAAATAAGCCATGCTTTGATCATTCATAGCTTATCACAGATTTCCATCAATATATAACCTCCAAGCTCATACGTCTTAGAGAAGGGTGTTAACGTAAGAGAATAAATTCTCTGCCACCGAATATATATTTAATAGAAATCAGTGGTACACAGTCAATTACAATGTCAGACACACAATCCATACATGTCAGTTTTGGGTCTGGATGAAACAAAAATCTGGAATTCCTTCATATACGTTCCGGTTTCTTTCCACTTAACTGATATAAAATCCGTCTGCAAATGGGAGGTACCCATTTGAGACATTCGACAAGTCGTCCTCACGATATGAAGGGTCCTATCTTCAATGCCATCTTTCATGTCTTTAATTGTTCGACAACGTCGTATTATTACTTGGAATGGTTTTCAGATATAAACCCGATGTCGGTCTTTCCAAATAATAAGTGCAAATAAAAAAATTACATAACACACAGGCTTTCAAACAAATCTCCTTCCATCTTGGATTTGTCAAATTAAACTTCTTTAAACCCATTCTCAAATTATTTTTAACAAAATCCATATTTTACCTTTTCTCCTGTAAAAAACATTCATTAAATCAAAGATAATCTAGCCTCAAAACCTCAACTAAATTTCATTTAATAACTTTTTATCCAAATCCAGTATGTTTTGAAAACCTTTAATTCATATTTCAATGATAGTTTCCAATTAAAATGATTTCCCATCACTCAATTCTTTAATCTTAATTAAAAGATTATATTTCCTTCCCAATTCCTTACTTTCAATTTCGTTAAGTTATCAAATTATGATATGAATTTCCATAACTCAATCTCATCGGGTTTCAAGAATGATATTATTGAAGATACCATTCATGAAAAAACCCAAATCAATCGATATTGAACATAGGTTACACATAATGGTATCTACTTATATTCGATATAAAGTCTCATAATCAATGAATATTATAAGAGCAATGGTGATAAAAATATTTTTCAAATTCCTCAAATAATTGTAACACCCCGTAAATTTATAACACATTAGGATGATAAACTAAGGAATACTTAATTAAAATATTGGGAATTAAGTTAAACGGACTGCGCCATTGCGTTCGGCTCGAAAATCTACTTGAGATAAACTCCGAGTTTGCATAAAATGGACATCATATGAAGAAGTTATTAAGGTTGAAGTTTGCACATATATAAGCTAATTATGCATATAAAATAAACATATCAAAAATTTAAAATCAGCTCGAAAATCGAACGTGGGATAACATGGGAATCAGGCCAATTGGAGGTCGACCCCTGCCCTAGGGGTGTCGACCCATGGGCCGACACCATAAAGGGCGAAAATCGAACGTGGGATAACATGGGAATCGGGCCCATTGGAGGTCGACCCCTGCCCTAGGGGTGTCGACCCATGGGTCAACACCATAAAGGGGGTGTCGACACCCATATTGACACCTAGGTCGACACCCAAGTCGACGCCCCCCGATCCGAGCCTGATACATTCCTGTGTATGTGGACTTGTTTTCTAACCAGATTCGTGAACCCTTGGCTACAAATAAGACCTCATTCTCATTGTTTTATTCTTTCAAAAACAACGGAGAACTGGATGCTGCTTCTGCCTAGATTAAAATAGCCAATTCTTCTTCAGCAACAAGTTTTATTCATATTCAGAGATCTGTGCTTTAATCAATTCCCTATTCTTTAGATCCAATCACAATGAGTCTATGTTATTTTTAGATAGAAATAATTAAAATGTAACCTTGACATGCCTATAAGTTTGAATATAAGCCTATATTAGTTAGAAATCTATATCACAATAGATCTGTCACTACTTGTATATCTAATTCACTATTTAGATCTCATATGCCTATTCATAACATCCCTATTTTGTTAATCATATCACCTTATGCCTGTTATGTTATTTTTCCTAATCAGTTCTATTATCACATGTTCATCAAATTTATTCTTATATGCCTATCTTGTTATTATGCCCAATTCTGTCACTATATGCTTGTTCAGTCACTATGCCTATTTCTGCCATCATATGTCTATCTTGTTAGTATGCTTATTTCTGTCCTCTTCCCTTCTTCTTTTCCCTTTTTATTTTATAGTCAGGCTACCTTCGAGCCTACACATACTACTAAAATATGCGAACACATTAAATTGGGAACGAAGGGAAACGTTAAAAATTTGGGGCATCACTTGTATTGGGAAATTTGGGGCATAACTTGAATTGAAAACATGAATATGGATTTGGGGCATAAACCAAACTCTGATTAAAGATCTTAATTTGGGGCATATGATACATGATAAATATGACTTGGAAAAGGGGCATGAAAACCTATAATGAAATAGGAATAATTGTTAAATAATGAAAATGCCTACATTTACAGTAATTGGAAACTGTAACCACGCATAGATACGAGGTTAGATTACACTTATGGAAGAAGTTTGCCCGGACCCAACCGGCCTATCCAGCATCCACAAGTGATGAATCCAATGTGAGGAATCTAAGTACATAAACACGTAGCGTGCGAGGACAAGAGGTTAAGTTCGACTTATGGAAGAAGTTTGCCTGGACCCGACCGACATATCCAACATCCACAAGTCATAGGCTTAATATGGGAGGTCTAGCGCATTGTATCCCTAAATGAATGAATGGAAATGAACTAGTAATACTTAACCTGTGTGTATCCATAGGAATTACATGAACATGTCAATTTGAGTAGGGGTTAAGTAAACTTGCTTGAAACAGTGGGTGGGTTAATTAAATCTTGGGGGTGGTGGGTAATATTTATATATATAGGCCCACAAACTTAACATGTTGAGGTTATGCAATCTTGTTACACTGGTAGGCATAACCTATTGAAATCCTAGTAGTAGGGATGCAAGCCTAGGGGGAAGCTTGTATCATCTGGTGTGTGTGGGATCCATTTTAGTTAGTAACCTATATAGGTTTCAAACAAGTACTCGGAACTAGGCCGGAGTTGGGACATGCTTACTGAGCTGATTATAAGAGGTCACTTGGGAAAAGGTGTCTGATGACACGTTCCATCAGCTTATGTGCGTGCATGGGTCCACCTGTCAGGAAAAGTAAGACGTTGTGGCATCAATAAGCCACATCTTGAAAACGAAGGGTTGCCACTTTAGGGAGTGATACATTCTACCGTGGGTCCAGCACATGGTATCTACGGAGTTAGGGAGCCGATCGATTGGGGTAGTAATTAGGGTACATCTAGTCTCGCTTGTTTAGGAGCCCATTATTATCCTTCGGGGTAACACCGATATGTTCAATTGGGCTTCCTAGTATTGTATGGGGTAGAATCTCTCACTAGAACTATGCCTAAGTCGACCATCTTGTTGGGGATCATCTTGTTCATATGATACTAGTATTGGTGAAGAGAAAGTTTATTAAAGAAGCATATTTCCTGTTCTGTTCAGTTTATCATGTTTACCTTGTCCTACCTGCCTTATATGCTGTTATCTCTCTTATCCAGTTTATGTGCCTGTCATGATGATTTTACTTATTTGTATGCTAAAAGTAACTGGACTCGCCAGGCATTATGTCTGACCTATTTTGTTCCTCTTCTTTCTCTTCCGTTCACCCCAGGTTCTCAGGGTGGGAATACTTAAGCTTGATCAGGATTTTTCTTTCCTGTTGGTTAGAGCTGCTTAGATGTACTGCTTGATTTTATATCTTCTCTACTATGGCTATATTTTGGGGTTTATGCTTCTTTATTTATTGTACTCTGATGATTTTAGTGCTAGACAGATGTTTTAAGTTAATGTATTGGGTTTTATGTATTTCAGACTCATGATGTAACTATGTTTTGAACCACGATGTTTTCTGCTCAATAAAGTTTTGAATTCCGCTATTATTTTATATCTGTCTTGTAATATTTTATTTGTGTTTACCTATAACGCTTCATGAAACTTAATGCATTCTCTTAAAGGGTGACATTAACGGACATGGCGTGTCACAGTAATATACATTTACATCATGAAATTTCATAATAAGTATCCGAAGATTATTTCTATCCAACTGTCTTAAAAAAATAGGAAAATCGTTATCTTAGTTCGAAAATTTATCGAACACCTTAATATCAGGTCTAGATAGAAATACCATCAACTTATCCCTAATATTAATCTCTATATACAATTCACGGTATAAGAAGAATAACAGTAAAATACCATTTAAATTCCTCGAATAATATGAGTCATCATCTACCGAATTAATATCAAACATCCAAAGATTTATCTCCAACCATATCCAATTATTTAAATTTGGAAAACCCGTTTTAATATTAAATGAATCAATTTAAATCCCATATAAAATATTTTTAAAAATATTAAACCTTCGAAAACATTCCACAAATCATTTAAAAATGATTACTTATAGTACGGAAAACAGTTTGTGAGTTAAAACTTTCAGAACAGATTGTTTCCAAAAGAAGTGTTATGATAACGTTTCAAAAGCACTGCAAAAATGTTACAAATAAGTTACCTTAACTAGTTTGATCAAAATATCTTCCATCTTAGCCAAAACTTAATATTTTCAATTCAAAACACTTTTAAATTATGTATAATTATTTTACAAAAAAATTCCATAATTTTAAAATATTTTAATAGCTGTTTATAGTTATTGTTTGTAAATTGCACTTACGGCGCCCTCTTTCAAAACGGTTTAAGCATAACTTGAAATATATAAGTAAAAATTAAAATCTGCTTTCATTCATTTGAAAGCCCTTTTTAATAGAAATCAAATGATTTTGGTTTCGTGGAAATCCAATTTAAATTGCAAAAGTTATAAGTGTTTAAAGTTTGCAACTAAAATACTTGAACTACCGCTGTGTGACAAGCTCAATTTTGACCGTAATTTTAAAAACCCGGATTTCACCCGGATCCGATAGATCGCAAAATCGACTAAGACCATTCAAAACCCGAATACGTTAACTCTGGGAATATAGCAACATCAGAACAACAACAACAGACTTTTATAAAACATCATAATAATGTTACATCAGAGTACAGAATATCAGAGTACATCGAATAAAATTACAGCGGAAGATAAATTACAGTAAATTAAATACAATAAACAGCGAAAGACTTCTATGCTCTGGACACAGCTTTAGGCTTCGATCCAAAATCCTGCTCAAGAGATAAATATCTGCAAAAAGCTACTCGACTGCCCCTGTAGAAAAGAGGGCACCTAAGTTTGCAAAGGTGGAAACAAACAACGGGTCAGTCATAGGACTGATGTGAGAATTCTTAACTAATTTAACTAATAGTAATAAGGCAAATCCAAGGACCACACCGCTAACACGGAACGGGTTTTATTCCAATGGATTGCCGGTGCATAAAATAAAGTGAATCGTCAAAACAACGTAATGCTTTTTAGAAAAATGGAATCATCATAAGACTCAAGTCCCATCACACAATGCAACGCAAACCAGAGGATAGAGTTTTACCTTATGATGATTAAACATGCTTGGTACGATAAAAACGAATTTGATATTATTATTAGTGTATATATGTTTTAAAAACATTTCAAAGTAAATGTATCAATCCTAGGAAGCATAGCTACCATATACTATGCCTCCATACTAGTAATACAATCAAATCCGTAGGGTCGTATTGGGAATTTGGTTTTCCATCATGAGTTAAGGCTAGGGAGGAGCTCCTTACCGATTCGAGACACTCTAGCTAATGTCTTTGGATCCCCCGCAGTGAAACCTTGGTAAGTTGCAGGGCCGGTCCACACATACAGCTTCGTGGATTAGTTATTCCCGAACACACGTTTCCCGATCCTATAGGACCTATCATCCGAGGCGCGCCTCATTCCATCATCCACATAAGTAAAATATCAGCCAGTTTAAGCACTGACACTACCCCTAGCTAGAAAGAAACGTGTTGCTCTCCCTGCGTTCCCTTTTCCCGTTTTAGACTCAACCGGGTTGTGAGGCTCGTGAAGCTACGTAATACATAAAGCTATGCTTATTCAAGCTGTGCTTTGATCGTCTCCACAAGGCTTGCTTTTCAACAAAACCTTGATCCATGCATCTCAGCATGCCACATTATTAATCCATACCATACCATACCATTGATAACTACCAATATATAACCTCTAAGCTCGTACATCTTAGAGAAGGGTGTTAAACACCAAACATATATATATTTAGCAGAGATCAACGAATACCATATAAAGGAATACAACGTCAGACATACAATCCATTTTCAAGTACGTTCTGGGTCTAAACGAAACCGGAGGCACCTTATACCTCGCATATCCGAACAATCAACAAATACGTCCGGACAACTATCACTGCAGCCCCTTTCAAGGTAGCTACTCCAGTCATGGGCGTCAGTAGTTCTCATCCATTCGATGTGAAGATCGTCGGTCTTCAATCACCGTCTTCAACTCTTCGACTTAGATCGAAGAATAGTCATTTGAAATGAGATTTAACTCGGACTGTTCAAATGATCCTCGTATATATATAATTTAAAATCATTTCTTATCATTAATATTAATTTATAACGATTAATCTCTGTTTTTATTTATTTAAAAATAATTGGATTTTATTTAACAACACTTCATGTCAATAGGCGACCTTAGTGCCGTTTTCAACCAAATTTGTTTTACACATTTCTCTAAACCTAACCGTTGGATTTTAACACAATTCATATCATTAGAAAGATCTTCCCAAGGCGAACCAAATGGTTTCAGTTTTGGGAAAATCCGACGGTCAGATCTTTCGGTATAATCGTTTAAAGTTACGATTTCAAATCACGAACTGCAGTAACGCGACTCGTTTAATTTTAATTTATGTTTTTATATATGTATACATATACATAAATCATTTGGCGATTTCAACTACTTTAAAATCAATTCTTTTTATCGCATTTAAAATTGCGATAAAAACATAACGTGAAAATATATTCTTTTTATTGCGTATAAAACATCATTAAAAAGTCACTTTTAAACCTACTCTTTTTATTGCCCCTAGAATGACAATAAAAATACTTCTTTTAACTCCAATCTTTTTATTGTCTCTATTTTGACAATGAAAATATACATTAAATTCTATCTTTTTGATTGCATCTAGAATGTAAATTAAAATATCTCCTTTATTTCCATGTTTTTATTTATATCTAAAATGTAAATAAAAATACACTTTTCCAATTCATATTTTTATTCATGTTTTTATTTACATCTAAAATATAAATAAAAATGTCAACTTTTATAATCATATTTTATTTACAACTATATTGCAAATAAAAATGCACTTTTATCTTCGTGTTTTTATTTGCAACTAAAATGTAAACATAAATGTACTTATTACAATCATGTTTTAAATGTACCTATTATAATCATATTTTTGTTTGCATGAATTCGCCACATGATTCTAATGTGTTTTCATTTCATACAAAAAATTTAATATGTATTGACAATAAGAATGTCCTTTTTATTTATACACAAATTCTAATGTGTATTGACAACAAAAATGTCCTTTTTATTTATATACAAATTCTAATGTGTATTATGACGGTAAGCATAATTCTTTAATTAACATACAAATTTCATCTCAACAGAATGCCTAGAAGTGATGCATTCATTTTTGTTGACAATTCTGGTTCAACAAAATGTAATTTTTCCTTTTAATTCAAATCTCTTCTTACAAAATGTAATTTTTTTTGTTTTCAACTACCACATATGACAAAATGTACATTTTTGTTTAAACTCTTTTATTTAGACAAAAATGTGAATTTTGTCTCAATTCTATTCCCTTGACAAAATGTTTCTTTTTGTTTCTAATGAACAAATATATATTTTTGTCCAATCCATTTTAATGAACAAAATATTAATTTTTGTCTAATGAAAAAGAATGTGTATTTTTGCTCAATCTATTTTAATGAAAAAAATGTTAATTTCTGTTCTATGTTTCTAATATTACATTAAAAATGTGTTTTTTTAATGTAATTCATCATTTTATAACTAAATGATATTTTTAACCCAACTTATCATTTCCTAACAAAAATGATAATTTAAATCTTATCATAACATTTCTAGTATATGTGCTATTCTGATACTAACATAATATTTCTAACAATTATGATATTTTTCATTAACATGACTTTTCTAATAAAATGGTATTTTAATCCATATAACATGTTTTCTAACAAAATAGTATATTAATTCATATAACATGTTTTCTAACAAAACGGTATTTTAATCTAATATCACATTTGCTAACAAACGGTGTTTTTATTCTCATATCATATTTGTTAACAAAACGGTATTTTTATTCTCATATCATATTTTTATATATTTTACATTTACATTGAAATTGGGATTTCCAATGACAACCTATACTTCTTTTCAAAATATGATCATTTTCTACTTTTCTACTTTACATTGAAAATGAGAATTTTCAATGTAATTGTTAGACCAAAAAGTAGTTCTAACACCCAAATTGACTAAAAGCAGAATGAAATAAGATCAAATGTAAAATGGAGACACAGAATTTATAGTGGTTCGGCGTTAAAAAGCCTACGTCCACTTGTCAATCACTATTCTCGACGATAGAGTTGCAATTACAATGAGATATTCACTCAATTTCACTCACAACTCACATACATTCACTCAATTGTTTCAAAACCAATGTTGAAAAACGATTTGAATTATCCGGGAGTGCTGGAATTCGGTTTATGAAAGTGGTTGAACTCTCAAAGTGCCAAAAAGAAGATCCTCTCAATTGTCTCCAGACAGGGTATTTATAGGTGAAAATTTGCTCAGAACCCGATCTGGATCGAAGCCAAGTGTCTTCCATCCCATCATCCTCGGGTTCGGATGGGTTTCAGTGTTGACAACGCATCAGAGCAGTGGACGTTGTGGACAGGAACTGGTCATACCCGCTCCGAATAACCAGGCGAGCATGGGGGAAAGTGGTATGGAATATGGGTTCGGATCGGAGAAGCCTGCAGTGGGGGTTCGGATCGGAGTATCCGATCCGATCCGGATTAACCCAAAACTAAATCTTTATTCACTTTGCTCCATTCTGATCCGTCCCTATAATAGGTAGCCCTCCGCTCCAACTGACAGTAGGTTGCTCTCCGATCCGAACAGCAGTGCCTCTCTGATTCCAACAATAACAGCTCACCGATCCGAACAGCAAAACCTCTCCGATCCGACCTGCTACATCTCTCCGATCCGACCCGCTATAATGCTTTCCAAGTTTTTCAATGTTTCACATCTCGACTTTGTGTTGCCCAGTTCACAAAGTGGGCTAACATTTTGCCCCCTCAAAGGATGCTTCTGTTGGAGACGGAGCATGCTTTGATTATCATTGCACAGCGTCTTCTAGGTAATTTTTCTTTTGATTTTCCTTGTGTTTTCATCTTCTTCTCCGAACTTTAGTTTGATTCAATACTGAGTTACAACATTCTGTTCGGTTCGGATTCCGACCCGAACGGAACCCATTCTTTTTCTATTTCGTATTGGATTATTGGGCCACGCTGCGTTACTGGGCTGTCAAACCGATCCGACCGGGGAGACGAATAGTCACCCTGTTTTTCTATATAAACTGGGTCTTCATCTTCCTCTCATTTCCTTTTTATCGTTTTACCATTTCTGCTTCGGAACTCCAGAATTTAGAGAAAATGAAATAAGAACTCTTCACCATTCTCGTGCGAATTTCCAATTTACATACTCTGGTAGGTTTGAATCCTTGATCAGTTTCATAATAACAGGTTTTAATTGAACTTGATGGTCAATTCGATCGATCTGGACGTGGTTTCCACGCCGCAGTCTCCTCTTCCGTCGTTATTGTCGTTGGTGGCTTCGTTGCTACTTCGATGCGTTGGAAGAGGGAGTTGTGGTCTGAGGCCAAAAAGGAGGAGGAAGAAGATCATAGGGAGTCGGTTCGGGCGGTGAAGTATGGAAAGTGGAGAAAGGGAAAAAGAAGAGAAGTCCAGGATGTCCGATCGGGTCGGGGCAAGTAGAGAAAGGAAAAAGGAAAAGAAGTCCAGGAGATCGGATCGGGTCGGAGCAAGTAGTTAAAGAAGGGGGAACGGAGTTCACCTAACCGGATCGGGTCGGACTGTAAGATAAAGGAGGAGATGCATGACTACGTGATCCGATCCGAACCGTTAGGGGAATCTACCTCCGAGCCGATCCGATTTTGATTTCTGAGTTTCAAAGTTTATCCGAGCCCAAGACGAGGCCACGCACCCGATCCGATCCCAAAGAAAGCGCCCGAACCGAACCGAAGGTCAGTCCATCTTAATGCAGAAAAACTCGTTTAACTGGCCCAATCAACTCTTGGCATAATCTTCAACTTAATGGACAGTTAGGATAGTGCCTTGCGAACGTAACTAGACATCAAGAACTACTTCAATCCTTTATACTTTGCCAAAATTTCGCGTTGCACTTTTAAACATTTACTTTACACTTTCCGCATACACTGTTTACACTTTAGTTTGCAAACATGCACGGGGGGATACGGGCTAATTTACTCTAACTTGTGCTATTGCTTCTTCAATAGCTTTATGACCATGAGACCCAGACGCTCTTCTAGACTAGCTGAGAAGAAAGAGGCCCCGGAGACATCCAACAAAGTTACTTTCATGGACATATCTTGTAACAACCCGTATTTTCAATAATCTGTTATAACGTAAATCGAGGCAGAATTTAATTTATAAATCTGAATCAAGGGAAATGGGCTATGCCATTGCGTTCGTCTTGGAAAAATACGCGAAATAGAGTCCGAGTTTTCGAAAATCGGAGTCCGTATGACCCGATTAAGGCCCAACGAAGTTTTCAGAAAAATTCAAAGTAAAAACAGATTTCAAATTCAAGTTTGAATATGAAAATTAGGTCAGATTGGGCTAGGCGGGAAAATTCCCGCCAGAGCACCCAAGTCGACAGCCCTGTCGACTTGGGAGTTGACTTGGTTGGACCCAAGTCGACAGCCCTGTCGACTTGGCTGTCGACTTGGCTCAACCGGGCAGTTTTGCCTGGTGCACCATCTTGGAGTTGTGTTGAGTTTGGGGGCCAGATTCGGTTTTGAGGGCTGAGATTGGAACTAGGGTTTAATCCTAAGGCTAGAACTAATCCTAATCTCTATAAATAAGACCCTAACCTAAGCCTAAATCAACATTATTCACTCATACAACTAAACTATGGCAAAATCATTCCTCTCATGGCCTCCACTCTCTTCATAAAATCCTAAATAAATTTCTATGAGAGATTTTCCATGCATACAAGTGTTTTCAAGCTTGTATGAGCATCATTAGCTTGCATTCAAGTCAAGTTTCCATATTTACATCATAAAGCAAGGGTTTTGATCATTTTGGCTCAAGGGTTTTTCTATTAGAGCTTGCATTTTGGGTCTAATTGATTGCATAAGGGCTTTGTCATATTTTTTGTGTCTTCATAAGCATTGTAAGCCCTTTTCTACTTTCATATTTAAACTCTAAAGCTAAATGAATGATGCAAGTTTGGTTGATCATTATGATATGCAAGTTTGCCATGATATGCAAGTTCACCATGTCATGTTATGCAAGTTTGATATGTTATGATATGCAAGTTTGCCATGTTATGTTATGCAAGTATGCCATGTTATGATATGCAAGTTTATCATGTTATGTTATGCAAGTATGCTATGTTATGATATGCAAGTTTACCATGTTATGCTATGCAAGTTTGCTATGTTATGATATGCAAGTTTGCCATATGATATGCAAGTTATGTTATGCAAGTTTGGCTTGATCATTTTGCTCATGTTATCATGTTATGCAAGCTTATCTTGGGTTTATGAGCTTAAAGCTTCAAGCTTTATGCTAAAGGTTGCATTTTGGCAACATGTAAGTTATCATATCCCTTATGCTAACTTGCATGTGAGGCTAAATGCGAACTTATGGCAACCTCTACATGTCATTTATCACCATGTATCACTTATATGCTAAGTTTGGTTTTATGCATACTTTTGAGGCCTAATGATGCAATATGCAAGTATATGAACATATGTACATTTCATATGCCACCATGTTAAACTTGTGGCTTCAACACCTTTATGTCATGATTATGCCAAGTTCCCTCTTTCTATCCTTTATGCGCTATTGCGATATGTAAGCGATGGGATTGCGTTTGGGGTTGGGAAAACTTAAAAGACATAAAAACATAAGATTGGGAATTTACCTATTAAGTTAGGTCTACCCAAATGCTTGAAAACTTGTAATGTGTTTTGGAAACATGATGGACTTGACACTTAGAAAATATAAGTGTGACCAACTCGAGGTTGGGTTGAGTTTGTAGCGTAAAACTACCCGGAACCGACCGGCTTAACTAGTTGCTACAAACAATAGGACCTAATGTGAGAAGTTGGTCATGTTGTACCTTGAACCCGAGGTTAGACCAAGTTGTGGTGTAAAGATACCCGGACCCACCCGGCTTAACTAGTAACCACAACAAGGTCTAATGTGAGAGGTTAAGGCATATTAAATTAATTAATGCCTCATGATTAGGGTTAAGTCATGGTCCACTTAATACTTAACCAATTTGGGCTTGGTAGATTAATCAGGGTTAAGTCGTGAACTCATCGTTACACTTAACCAAGTTAATCCATGATTAGCAAGAGGGTTAAACCGTACCTAACCCACTAGAAAATCCTAGCAATGGGGGTCCACTCCAGCAGTAATCCCAAGTTCGTATCATTATGGCCCTAGGGTCTAGGCTAGGGTGGGGGCACAATTACTGGACTTGAGGTAAGAGACCAAAAACGACGGCAGAAGGGTACGCCGGTGTAGTTCCGGGCGGACTATGGTCGTGCACATAGTCCGAAGCCGGGGAAAACATGCACGGGTACCAGTAGATCGAGACTGTGCACTTATGTTTATGGTGTCCAGGGGTTGACACCCTAGGGCTTGATACACCCGACGGGAGACCCTGCACAGTCTGACTACAATTATGTTTGGGCCGTATTGACACCAACACGTGACGAGTTAGGCTTATAGGGAGCCGATCGACTAGACCGTTTGGTTGGACCGCGTATTAGGGTCACTTCATGTTATTGGGCCAAAGCTTGGGCCAAGGGATCAATACTTGTTTATTCAAGTCATGTTAGTTTGCCAGTACATCTGTGGTGCAAAAACCTTAAACCTGATTATGCGATGACACCTTTATCTACCTTGTTAGTTAATCATCATGCTAGTATGTTGTTATCCTTATGTTCATCCCAGCTTTCATCATGCCAGTTAACTTTATCAGTTTACATTGATTGTAGTAGGGCTTACTCAGTCTTTTTGACTGACCTGTTTTTCTTTCGCCTCTTTTCTTCCGTTTCCCCCCAGGTTCTCAGGGAGGGAATATTGGAGCTTAGCTTGGATTTCTGATCGCTTGCTTGTGAGATTTTAGCTCATGTACGGTCTTGACATGAAGCTAGCTATGGTTATCACTTATTTTGGGGATAGTACTTATGTATTTCAGTTTTTCAGTAATGATGTTTTTATCTAGACTTGTGTATTTGGAAAGTTGACATTATGTTGTACCAGACTTGTTTTGAAATGGTTTGAAATCTTCCGCTGTTTTATCTATGTTATTTACTCTGTTTACATATATACATATGTTCTTGTTCTGCCTTGATATATCATTATGCATGTTTACCTGATTCAAACGCCCCTCCAAAGTCAGAGTGCTTGCAAGAGCCACCCTGGCGGAGGCGGGGTGTTACATATCTTCTCCTTCGGATCCAGAATGGAATGATGAGGGTTCAGACTACAAGGTTGGAAATCGCGAAAGTGACAATGTGTCTTCGGAGGGTGAAGTTTCTCTAGGTTTTGAAGAGGAAGGAGGGATTGGTGACGACCGGGCTCCTGATGAGTTTGAATCGGCTGTCATATTGGAATCACCCCAAGATTCTGTTGAATCAACAATCGACAATGACAGACTTATCCGAATTTGTTTAAAATACGGGATACTAAAAAGGGACACCCTAGTGCCTTCGAGAACTGACCATCCCCACAACCCTCCAGAAGGGTATATGGCAATTACTCGGTTGATGTGCATGGTCGGTGCTATCCCTCCATTTTCTCCCTTCATCGTTGATTTTCTAAGACAAATGCGGATTGCCCCCATGCAGCTGCATCCCAATTCTTATGCTTACTTACACACCCTATATATAGCATACCGTGAGATCTTAGGCATAGAGCTCACTTTCGATGACATTCATTTCTTCTACAACTTCAAGCATCGGACTCGAGAGACTCCTTCTTTCTGCTATTTTGAGTCTGTCCCTAAGAGGAAGATAATTTTAGCGCCATTCAGTAGTAAAGCTGGAGATTCCAGGCTGGAATGGTTTTATGTGAAGCGACAACCTGGGTGTGCCAGGAGGTGGACGAAATCAAGTAAAGCACTGGGTTTCTAAATCTCGGCTCTATACATTCAAGTCATCACCTTAACTCGTTTTTCTTTTTGTTTGCAGTCGACAACCCAAAACAAATATCAGACCAGGTATTCTTTGACCGGATGCACCAGCTCCTTAATGGCGATCAGAAGTTCTTGACTATTGATGAAGTCCTTAAGGACGAGTATCTTCATTTTCATGGGTTGCTATCTGTTACTCATAGCATTGGTCACGGGACGGCTCCATATGTTTATATTCCCCCCGTGGACGTAATCCCTGAAACGGGCGAAAGCTCGAGAGCTCCTACAGTGCCTCTTCAAACTTCACCCTCTCCTTCTTCTACCCAAGATGATGAATTGGGTAACATGGCGGAAAAGCATCGCGAAGGGTATACTGTTCTTGAGGATGCTATTTCTCCAGAAAAGTCAACGTCTTCCAAAGAGTCACCGATCGATGCTTCTAAGGGAGATGTCCCTAGTACTGATGACCCACTGTTTCAGGGTTTGGGGGACCTCCCCTTACCTGAAACCATTTACACTTCAGAGGATTTTAGGAAGAATCCTTTAGTTTTCACTTCTTCTGAAGAGACTACTCCTGCTAAGGCAAAAGAGCCCGCCCGTACTAGTCTAGCTTCGGACTCGGGTTGGTTGGGGGGAAAAACACCACTTAGGACACACTTTATACAATAACATTACAGCTCACTGCATCTTTCTCTTTGTGAAAATGTTGATCCTGAATATCATTTGTCTTATTGTGCAGGCACGATGTCCCGATCTTACTATGATATCAGGAAACTCCGCCGCAGCATGTCTAATCCACCTTATGATACTGAGTATGATCGCCGCGACGATCGCAGTAGGGAGGAGAGAAGGCCTTATGAACCCTATCGCTCTCGAACCTCGCGTTCTCGCTCTCCTGTTCGGACGGACCCATAGAGATATAAAGGTCACCAAGGTCGTGGGGAAGAGGACAGGCCGCAACCGAAAGACTCCACCTCTTCTCAAGAAAAGCGCAGCAGGGAAAGAAGTCCGCCAAAAGATACTGAGCCGCGAAGTAAACGCAAGGTCTCTGCTAAACGGCCTAGAACAGATAAGGAGACTATTGAATCCTCCGTGCATAGTGATACTGAGTTGACGATCCCCACCCCTCCACCACTAGATGCTGAAACTGCAATCAAGCGGGCGTATTTGGAGGAGCAATTTCCCGAACATTACTTCGAGAACTTGACTTTTTTACCTGCCCTTGAGCCTATTTCTTCCAGGTGGGCAGATGAGGCCAAAGCAAAGATAGATGCGGTTGAAAAACAGTATTCTGAAATGTTCAAATATTCACGCAACCTTTCCAGAATCATTCGTACTCTAATCACGAATGCTGATTCGATGCAAAAAACCGCGGAAGACGATGCAAAGGCCTTAAAGAATCTAGGAAAAGATTTGGAGGACACACAGGCCCAGCTTGCTGTTGCTCAAAGGGACACTACTAGCTTCAAACAACAATTTGAAGATATGCAAAAATGTTACCATGATTTGCTTGAATCTCACACTCAAGAGTGTTCTGAGTTAAAAAAGCAAGATGAAGATGCTAAGTCAGATGCCGCTAAAACGCGCCTTGCTTACGCTGACCTTGAACGGAAAAATGCCGAGTTAGCAAGGAGGAATGCTGAGCTAGAAAAGAAAATTGCTGACTTGGATTCTAAGCTGATGGAGGCAGAGAACAGAGCTGCCCTGGCGGAGGGTAACATCGAATGTGCTATCAAATCCGCTGAGGAGTCTCGCAAACAATTGTCAGAGGCGGAGGCAGAGATTCAGGGTTTCGGCGAATTAATGATTGAATTCTTTGCACATATCATCCGTCGCCGGAACATTTCTTGGATTGAGGATTATCCATCTACTCTAGTCCAAGTATGGAGTCAGATCGTTGAGTGGGAGAAAGAGGAGCTCAAGCTTGATTCCATTGATGAGGACAAGTTGATGGAGAAATATTTAAGGGATGATGAGCCAGAACGCCTAGCCGAAGGGCGCCGCCTCATTGCTGATGCTATGGAAGAAGAGAAGCGGAGGGCTAAACAGAAGAACGTTCCCGAGGCTGGTTCCTCTTCTACTGCCCCCGCAACTCCTGAAGTAGAGGGGTATGATCCTGAACACCCGGGAATCCCTCGAACAACTCTGCTATCCCCTATCCCCGAAATGGCATCAGATACAGCAGTTACCCCTGCTGAGAAGTCTTCGGAAGGCATCCCTACCTTTTCTCCTCAATTCGTCAAGGCTATTTCTACCTTTCACCACGTGATTGAGCAATCGATGAAAAACCCATTATTTTCTCCTGAGTTGATAACTGTTGCTTCTCATTCTGTAGGTATTGAGCCATCCGGAAAGACAGATGTGACTCAGGGAACCGCCTCTGGGGCGGAGCCTACAAAGAAGGCAAAAGGGGGAAAGGACAAGGCTGCTCCTATAGATTTGGGAGGAGGAAGCGAACCGTCTAAGGCTGACACTCCTCGTGATGAAGAAATGATAGCCGCCTTAAAGGATGATTGCGGCGACGGAGGACATGAGGAAGATCCAGATGTGGCAATAGTCGGGGAGTCGAAAAGTGCAGATGATGTTACTTTGGCTGCAATGAAAGCTGACCAAGATAAATGCTTGCAGTTAAAAGCTGAAGACTTAGACCCTGAAAGCCTCAAGCCTCTCGCAGTTGTGGATGCGGGATCAAGGTTAGTTGTTAAGCTTTTAACTAGATCTATTACAGAGGAACTCGCTAAAAAGTCTTCTCTTGATTCTAGCGCTCCGCCCTCCGGGAAGAAGTCAACCGATTCCAGCATCTCAGCTTCAGGAAAGAAAAAATCAAAGTGCATCTTGACGGAGGCCGAAAAAGAGGCGAAGGATGCAGAGAAAGCCGCCAAGAAGTCCAAGCCTCCTTCGAAGTCTAAGTAGTGGGCTGTCTTGCGTTATTTTAGCATTTAGTCGACCAATAATTGTTGCTATGAGGGTGGCCCTTGCACCTTCTTTTTGAATGTTTTCCTGTACAAATTCATTCATTTGTAAATAAAAAATAATTCATTTTCTGCAATGTCTGTTAGCCATTAGTTTTACACTTATGTAAGAATGCATGTCTTACTACAGTTGTGTAATGAAGTTATGGTAGGGGAAATATGTGTATACATATATGCCCCCAGTCGATCTCAAAAAACTATTCAAGACTTAATCAAGTAGTCTGAATGTCCCCGATTTTCTGACGGGATTGCATTTTCTGTGTCGTCAATGCCTGTCGTTTTCTCTGGCATTTTTTATACTCTCCTGTCTTATACTCAGGTTAGAGTTCTTACTGAGGCGGTCTCTTGTCTGGGTGCACCTTCACACCTCAGAGGACGTCGTCTTCCCGTCCTTTTATACTCTCTCTCAATTCTCGAGAGTTAGAGTTAAGAATGTCGTCTTCCCATTCTTTTGTCTTATCGCACAAGTAGTCATTGTGCTTTTTCTTACGTTTAAACTATTTTCAACCTTTCAGGTTTTGAATCATCTTATATTCCATAATCGCAACAGAATAGTCGATGAAGGTATACATATAATGCATGAAAGTAAATAACACACGATATTTTTATAGTGGTTTGGCTAAGTCGTAGTCTACATCCACTGTTAGATCAAAAAGTGGTTCTAACACCCAAATTGACTAAAAACAGAATGAAATAAGGTCAAAAGTAAAATAGAGACACAGAATTTATAGTGGTTCGGCAAAGAAAAGCCTACGTCCACTTGTTAATTATTATTCTCAATGATATTGTTGCAGTTACAATGAGATATTCACTCAATTTCTCTCACAACAAACGTACATTCACTCAATTGTCTAAAAGCAAATGTTGATAGACGATTTAGATTATCCGGGAGTGCTGGAATTCGAGTTATGAAAGTGGTTGAACTCTCAAAGTGCCAAAAAGAAGATCCTTTTTATTGTCTCCAAACAGGGTATTTATAGGTGAAAATTTGCCCAGAACCCGATCCGGATCGGAGCCACGTGTCATCCATCCCATTAGCCTCGGGTTCGGATGGATTTCTGTGTTGACAACGCATCAGAGCAGTGGACGTTGTGGGTAGGAACTGGTCATAGCCGCTCCGAATATCCAGGCGATCATGCAGGAGAATGACGTGGAAGATGGGTTCGGATCGGAAGAGTGTATAGGAGGGGTTCGGATCGGGGTACCCGACCCGATCCGGTTTTGTCCCAAGGCTAAGTCTTCGTTCTCTTCCATTCCGTTCCAATCTGTCTTTGTAGTAAGTAGCTCTCTGCTCCAACTGGCAGTAGGTTGCTCTCCGATCCGAACAGCTGTACTTCTCTGATTCCAACAGTAATAATTCACCGATCCGAGCAGCAAAATTTATCCGATCTGATCCGCTTCAGTGCTTCGATCCGACCCGCTTCAGTTCTTTCCAAGTTCTTCAATGTTTCACATCTTGACTTTGTGTTGCCCAGTTCACAGAGTGGGCTAACATTTTGCCCCCTCAAAGGATGCTTCTGTTGGAGACGGAGCATGCTTTGACTATCATTGCACAGCGTTCTTCGAGGTAATTTTTCTTTTGATTTTCCTTCTGTTTTCATCTTCTTCTTCAAATTTCAATTTAATTCATTGCTGAGCTAAAGAATTCGGTTCGGTTCGGATTCCGATCCGAACAGACCCCTTCTTCTTTCTATTTTTCATTGGACTATTGGGCCAAGCTTTGCTTCTGGACTGTCGATCCGATCCGAATGGGGAGACGAATAGACACTCTACTTCTCTATATAAACCAAGTCTTCTTCCTTCTCTCATTTCCCTTTATCATTTTATTCTTGCTATTTCGGAACTCCAGAATCTCGAGAAAGAGAAATAATAACTCTTCACCATTCTCGCATGAACTTCCAATTTACATACTCTGGTAGGTTTCAATCCTTGATTGATTTATCAATAACAAGTTTTAACTGTACTGATGGTCAATTCGACCGACCTGAACATGATTTCCACGCCGTGGTCTCCTCTTCTTTCGTTCTCGTCGTTGGTGGCCTCGCTGCTACTTCGAGACGTTGGAAGAGGGAGTTACGGTTTGAGGCAAAAAGAAAAGGAGTTTACGGTTTGAGGCAAAAAGAAAAGGATTTTACAGTTTGAGACAAAAAGAAAAGGAGAAAGAAGAAGAAGATAGCAGGGAGTCGGTTCGGGCGGTGGAACATGGAAGGTGACAAAAAGGGGAAAAGAAAAGAAGTTCTGGAAGTCGGATCGGGTCGGGGCAAGTAAAGGAAAGGAAAAAGAGAGGAAAGAAGTTCAGAAGATCGGATCGGATCGGGGCAAGTAATCAAAGAAAGGAGGGAAGGGAGCTCACCTAACCAGATCGGATCGGACTGTAAGATAAAGAAGGGGAAGCATGACTACGTGATCCGATCCGAACCGTTAGGGGACTTTACCTCCGAGCCGATCCGATTTTGATTTCTGAGTTTCAAAATTTATCCGAGCCCAAGATGAGGCCACGCCCCCGATCCGACCCCAACGAATGCACCCGAACCGAACCGAAGGGCATCCATCTTAATGCATATAAACTCGTTTAACTGGCCCAATCAACTTTTGGCATAATCTTCAACTTAATGGACAGTTAGGATAGTGCCCTGCGAACGTAACTGGACATCAGGATCTACTTCAACCCTTCATACTTTGCCAAAATATTGCATTGCACTTTTAAACATTTACTTTACACTTTCCGCATACACTGTTTACACTTTAGTTTGCACACATACACGGGGGGATACGGGCTAATTTACTCTAATTTGTGCTATTGCTTCTTCAATAGTTTTATGATCATGAGACCCAGACGCTCTTCTAGACTAGCTGAGAAAAAAGAGGCCCTGGAAACCTCCAACAAAATTACTCTCGAGGACATATCTTCTCCGTCGGATAAAGAATGGGATAATGAGGGTTCAAACTACGAGGTCAGAAATCGTGAAAGTGACAATGTGTCTTCGGAGAATGAAGTTTCTCTAGGTTTTGAAGAGGAAGGAGGGATTGGTGACGACCGGGCTCCTGATGAGTTTGAATCGGCTGTCATATTGGAATCACCCCAAGATTCTGTTGAATCAACAATCGACAACGACGGACTTATCCGAATTTGTTTAAAATACGGGATAATGAAAAAGGACACTCTAGTGCCTTCGAGATCTGACCGTCCCCACAACCCTCTAGAAGGATATATGGCAATCACCCGGTTGATGTGCATGGTCGGTGCTATCCCTCCATTTTCTCCCTTCATCGTAGATTTTCTAAGACAAATGCGGATTGCTCCCATGTAGCTGCATCCCAATTCTTATGCCTACTTACACACTTTATATATAGCATACCGTGAGATCTTAGGCATAGAGCTCACTTTCGATGACGTTCATTTCTTCTATAACTTCAAGCATCGGACTCGAGAGACTCCTTCTTTCTGCTATTTTGAGTCTGTTCCTAAGAGGAAGATAATTTCAGCGCCATTCAGTAGTAAAGCTGGAGATTCCAGACTGGAATGGTTTTATGTGAAGCGACAGCCTGGGTGTGCCAGGAGGTGGACGAAATCAAGTAAAGCACTGATTTTCTAAATCTGGGCTCTATACACTCGAGTCATCGCCTTAACTTGTTTTTCTTTTTGCTTGCAGTCGACAACCCAAAACAAATATCAGATCAGGTGTTCTTTGACCGGATGCACCAGCTTCTTAATGGCGACCAAAAATTCCTGACTATTGATGAAGTCCTTAAGGACGAATGTCTTCATTTTCATGGGCTGTTATCCGTTTTTCGTACTATCGGTCATGGGACGGCTCCATACGTATATATTCCTCCAGCGGATTTAGTCCCAGAGACAGGAGAAGGTTCGGGAGCTCCTGCAGTGCCTCTTCAAACTTCACCTTCTCCATCTTCTACTCAAGATGACGAATTGGCTAACTTGGCTGAAAAGCATCGTGAAGGGTATACTGCTCCTGAGGATGCTACTTCTCCGGAAAAGTCAACGTCCTCCAAAGAGTCGCCACTTGATGCTTCCGAGGGAGATGTCCCTAGTACTGATGACCCATTATTTCAGGGTTTGGGTGATCTCCCCTTACCTGAAACTATATACACTTCAGAGGATTTTAGGAAGGATCCTTTAGTCTTCACCTCTTCTGAAGAGACCACTCCTGCTAAGGCCAAAGAGCCTACCCGTACTAGTCTAGCTTTGGACTCGGGTTGGTTGGGGGGAAATACACCACTTAGGACACACTTTACACAATAGCATTAGCATTCATTGTACCTCTCTCTCTGTGAAACTATTGATTCTGAATTCCATTTGTCTTATTGTGCAGGCACGATGTCCCGATCGTACTATGATATCAGGAAGCTCCGCCGCAGCATGTCTAATCCACCTCAGGATATCGATTATGATCGCCGCGATGAACGCGGTAGGGAGGAGAGAAGGCCTTATGAACCCTATTGCTCTCGAACGTCACATTCTCGCTCTCCCGTTCGGTCGGACCAAGAGAAATATAAAGGTTATCAAAGTCGTAGGGAAGAGGACATGCCACAATCGAAAGACTCCACCTCTTCCCATGAAAAGCGCAGCAGAGAAAGAAGTCCTTCAAAAGATACCGAGTCGCGAAGTAAACGCAAGGTCCCTACTACTAAGCGGCCTAGGACAGATAAAGAAACTATTGAATCCTCCACACACAGGGACACTGAATTGACGATCCCCGCTCCTCCACCACTAGATGCGGAAACTGCAATCAAGCGGGCATATTTGGAGGAGCAATTTCCCGAACATTACTTCGAGACTTTGACTTTTTTACCTGCCCTCGAACCTATTTCTTCCAGGTGGGCAGACGAGGCCAAAGCAAAGACAGACGCGGTTGAAAAACAGTATTCTGAAATGTTCAAATATTCACGCAACCTTTCCAGAATTATTCGTACTCTAATCACGAATGCTGATTCAATGCAAAAAACCGCGGAAGAAGATGCAAAGGCCTTAAAGAATCTAGGAAAAGATTTAGAGGACACACAGGCCGAGCTCGCTGTTGCTCAAAGGGACGCTTCTAATTTCAAACAACAATTTGAAGATATGCAAAAACGTTATCATGATTTGCTTGAATCTCACACTCAAGAGCGTTCTGAGTTAAAAAAGCAAGCTGAAGATGCTAAGTCAGATGCCGCTAAAACGCGCCTTGCTTACACTGACCTTGAACGGAAAAATGCCGAGTTGGCAAGGAGGAATGCTGAGCTAGAAAAGAAAAATGCTGACTTGGATTCAAAGCTACTGGAGGCGGAGAACAGAGCTGCCCTGGCGGAGGGCAACGTTAAGTGTGCTATCAAATCTGCGGAGGAGGCCCACAAACAATTGTCAGAGGCGGAGGCAGAGATTCAGGGTTTCGGCGAATTAATGATTGAATTCTTCGCACATATCATCCGTCGCCGGAACATTTCTTGGATTGAGGATTATCCATCTACTCTAGTCCAAGTATGGAGTCAAATCGTTGAGTGGGAAAAAGAGGAGCTCAAGGTTGATTCCATCGATGAGGACAAGCTGATGGAGAAATACTTAAGGGATGATGAGCCAGAACGCCTGGCTGAAGGGCGCCGCCTCATTGCTGATGCTATGGAAGAAGAGAAGCGGAGGGCTAAACAGAAGAACGTTCCCGAGGCTGGTTCCTCTTCTACTGCCCCCGCAACTCCTGAAGTAGAGGGGTATGATCCTGAACACCCGGGAATCCCTCGAACAACTCTGTTATCCCCTATCCCTGAAATGGCATCAGATACAGCAGTTACCCCTGCTGAGAAGTCTTCGGAAGGCATCCCTACCTTTTCTCCTCAATTCGTCAAGGCTATTTCTACCTTTCGCCACGTGATTGAGCAATCGATGAAAAACCCATTATTTTCTCCTGAGTTCATAACTGTTGCTTCTCACTCTGTAGGTATTGAGCCATCCGAAAAGACAGATGTGACTCAGGGAGCCGCCTCTGGAGTAGAGCCTACGGAAAAGGCAAAAGGAGGGAAGGACAAGGCTGCTCCTACAGACTTGGGAGAAGGAAGCGAGCCGTCTAAGGCTGACGTTCCCCATGATGAAGAAATGATAGCAGCCTTAAAGGATGATGGTGGTGACGGAGGACCTGAGGAAGATCCAGAGGTGGCAATAGTTGGGGAGTCGAAAAGTGCAGATGATGTTACTTTGGCTGCAATGAAAGCTGATCAAGATAAACGCTTGCAGTTAAAAGCCGAAGACTTAGACCCTGAAGCCCTCAAGCCTCTCGCAGTTGTGGATGCGGGATCAAGGTTAGTTGTTAAGCTCTCAACTAGATCTATTACAGAGGAACTCGCTAAAAAATCTTCTCTTGATTCCAGCGCTTCGCCCTCCGGGAAGAAGTCAACTGATTCCAGCGCCGCATCTTCAGGAAAGAAAAAATCAAAGCGCATTTTGACGGAGGCCGAGAAAGAGGCAAAGGATGCGGAGAAAGCCGCTAAGAAGTCCAAACCTCACTCGAAATCTAAATAGTGGGTAGCCTTGCATTGTTTTAGTATTTGGTAGATCAATAATTGCTGCTGTAAGGGTGGCTCTTGCACCTTCTTTTTGGATGTTTTCCTGTACAAATTCATTCGCAAATAAAAAATAATTCGTTTTCTGCAATGTTTGTTTGTCAGTAGTTCTGCACTTATGTAAAAATGCATGTCTTACTATAGTTATGAAATGAAGTTACGGAGGGAGGAAATATGTGTATACATATATGCCCCCAGTCAATCTCAAAAAATTATTTAAGGCTTAATCAAGCAATCTGAAGGCTCCCGATTTTCTGACGGGATTGCATTTTCTGTGTCGTCAATGCCTGTCGTTTTTTCTGGCATTTCTTTTATACTCTCCTGTCTTATACTCAGGTTAGAGTTTTTACTGAGGCGATCTCTTGTTTGGGTGCACCTTCACGCCTCAGAGGACGTCGTCTTCCCGTCCTTTTGCACTCTCTCTCTCTCTGGAGAGTTAGAGTTCGAGCTCAGCAATCTATTCACCCCCCGATCCTTCGGCGGGGAAGGATTTCTTTCTCAGCGCTCAGTCGAAGACGCTTTTATACTCTCTCTCTCTCTGGAGAGTTAGAGTTAAGAATGTCGTTTTCTCATTCTTTTATGTCTTGTCGCACAAATAGTCGTTGTGCTTTTTCTTATGTTTAAACTGTTTTCAACCTTTTCAGGTTTTGAATCATCTTATATTCCATAATCACAATAGAATAGTCGATGAATGTATATACACAATGCATAAAAGTAAATAACACACGATATTTTTATAGTGGTTCGGCTAAGTCGTAGCCTACATCCACTTTATAGTCCTTTATTCATATCATCAGATTTTCCTAAGGCAAGTCGTGCCTTATTACAGAGTTCATAAGAAAAATAACAAAGAGTACAACATTTCTAATCCAAATATCGCATCAAGTGTTGGGCATTCCATGCCCTAGGGACTTCTTCGCCATCTGCGGTCGTTAACTTGAAGGTTCCTTTTTCAAGTTTCCGTTGGATGACAAAGGGTCCTTCCCACTTTGGACCGAGGTGAGGAAGGGATGGAAAGACTCTCTTTAGCACCAAATCTCCTGGTTCAAAAGTCCTAAGGCGAACTTTTTTGTCGTAATAGCGTGCCATCTGACGTCGATGTCTTGCCGCACGCAAATCCGCTTCGTCCCTTTTTTCTTCGATTTCATCAAGAGACTCGAGTAAGAGTGCCCGATTCGTCATCGGGTCATAATACGTTACCCGGTGGGAAGGGACTTCAAGCTCTACTGGAATTACTGCTTCTGAGCCAAAAGAGAGAGAGAAAGGGGTATGACCAGTAGCCGTCTTAAATGTTGTCCGATATGCCCACAAAGCTAGGGGCAATTCGTCAACCCATTTTGCCTTTGCGCGCTCTAATCGTTTCTTGAGGATGGATTTTATTACTTTGTTTATTGCTTCAACTTGCCCGTTCGACAGCGGATAAGCAACCGCAGTGTATCGCTTGTCGATCTTATACTTCTGGCAGAAATTTCTGGATTCAGTACCATTGAACTGGGATCCGTTGTCAGTTATAATGGTTCTTGGGATCCCGAATCGACATATAATATTTCTAACCACGAAACTTATCACCTTTCTTGCCGTGATTTTGGTTAAGGGCTCTGCTTCCACCCACTTCATAAAATAGTCCACATCGACTATTGCATATTTCGCTCCTCCTTTAGCAATCGATAGAACTCCAATGATATCAATTCCCCACGTGGCAAAAGGCCAAGGACTCACCATTGATTTGAGTTGGGTCGACGGTGCTCTGGGGATTTTGGCGAATCTCTGGCACTTATCGCAGCGTCGTGAATAATCAGCTGCATCTTTATTAATTGTGGGCCAGAAGTATCCATATCGCAATATCTTTTTCGCTAAAGTCTGACCTCCTGTATGATCCCCACACTCACCTTCGTGCACTTCTCTTAGTACACGTTTGATGTCGTCGTGTGCTATACATCGCAACAGGGGCATAGAAAATCCTTGCCTATAAAGAGTATCATCTTGTATGACATATCTGGTAGCCTTGCGAACTATAGCCCTTTTCTCACTCTTCTTTGATGGGAGTGTCCCATTCTTAAGGAAGTTCTTAATTAGGGTCATCCATGACTCCTTCTCCGGTTCCGCTTCGAAAACAAACTCAATTTCCATCGACTCAAAGCTTGGCGATTCCAACGTTTCAATTGGAATTATTTCATCTCTTCTGGATTGTCTGAACTAGCTAGCGTTGCCAGCCTGTCCGCCTTCTGGTTTTCGGCTCTTGGGATATGTGTTATACTGTACCGCTCTAGGTTGCTCAATAGCTCTCTCACTTTCCCGAGGTAGGCGATAAGTCGAGGTCCCCGAGCCACAAATTCCTCTCGCACTTGGCAAACAACGATTTTGGAGTCACAGAATATGTCCAACACTTTTATTCCGAGGTCTTTAGCAAGCTTCAGCCCGGCAATCAGGGCTTCATATTCAGAGTCATTGTTAGTCGCCGAAAATTCTAATCGTAGAGCGTAATATAACGACCGTCCTTCAGGAGTGACTAAGACGATTCCAGCTCCGGACCTTCGGTCGTTCTTGGCTCCATCTGTGTATAGCTTCCATGGATCTATCTTTAACTCATCCTCGGACTTAACCACTCTGTCATCGATTACTTCCTCCTCTGGGATGGTGAACTCTGCTATAAAGTCTGCCAGAGCTTGCCCCCTGATCGACCTTCGTGGTTGAAATTTTAAATCAAACTGACTTAATTCTATATTCCATTTGATCAACCTTCCCGATGCTTCGGGTCTCTGCAACACCTTCCTCAGGGGCTGGTCAGTGTATATGGTTATTGGATGAGCTTGGAAATAGTGACGAAGTTTTCGGGATGCGATTAGGAGGCTGTAAGCGAGCTTCTCAATCTTTGGGTAGTTGCGCTCTGCCGCTGCTAATTTCTTGCTTACATAATATACTGGCCTTTGCACTTTGTCTTCTTCTCGAACCAAGGCTGTGCTAATGGCGTGAGCCGAGACTTCCAAGTAAACAAACAATTCTTCGTGATCCACTGGCTTTGACAAAATCGGCGGTTTTTCTAGTAGTTCCAATAAATTTCGAAAGGCCTCAACACAGTCCGGAGTCCACTCGAAGTTTTTCTTTCCCCTTTTAATCAAATCAAAAAACGGGACGCATTTGTCTGTGGATTTGGAGATAAATCTACTCAACGCGGCTACTTTCCCTGCAAGACTTTGGACGTCTTTAATTCTCCTCGGCTCTTCAATGTTTCTAATCGCTGCTATTTGGCTAGGATTGATTTCGATTCCTCGGGAACTCACAATGAAGCCTAGAAATTTTCCCGATGCCACTCCAAATGAACGTTTCAAAGGATTCAACTTCATCCGATACTTTCGCAGGATACCAAACATTTCCGCCAAGTCTTGCGTATGGTTGGAGGACTGTTTCGATTTGACAAGCATATCATCCACGTAAACTTCCATAGTCTTCCCTTTTTGATTATAAAACATTCTATTCACCAAGCGCTGATAAGTGGCTCCGGTGTTTTTCAATCCGAATGGCATTACAACATAACAATATAACCCCAAATTTGTAATGAAGCTCGTATGTTCTTGATCTGGCACGTGCATAGGAATTTGGTTGTACCCAGAATATGCGTCTATGAAAGAGAGAAGTTCATGACCCGCTGTCGAATCTACAAGCTGGTCAATCCTGGGAAGTGGGAAACTATCTTTTGGGCAAGCTTTGTTCAAATCTGAAAAATCAATGCAAGTCCGCCACTTTCCGTTCGGCTTCTTTTCCAAGACGGTATTCGATATCCAGTCGGGATATGTCGAATCTCGAATAAATCCATTCTGTTTCAGCTTCTCCACTTCTTCTTTGAGAGCAGCCGACCTCTCTGGGCCCAGCATATGTCTCTTTTGCTTCACAGGCGGATGTTTCGGGTTTACATTTAGTGTGTGACTTATGATGGATGGCGATATCCCACACATGTCAGCGTGGGTCTAGGAAAACACGTCCAAGTTCGCCTTCAAGAAGTCTGTTAGTTCTTTGGGCCAACGTGGATCCAATTGAGATCCAATCTTCAAAACTCTTGTTGGATCGGCTTCATCAATGGGAATTTCCACTGTCGCTTCATTAGGAGTTGCATTTCTAGTCTCTGGTTCCTCGTCTTTTCTGGGATCCAGGTCTTCAGTCGTTCCTTTGGGCAACTCCTTCGGGGTCGATCTCTCTAATTGCTACACCGAACCCCCCTTTGGGGGAGGCGAGGCATCTTTACTCTCGATGTTAAGTCCTTTCATCAACATCTTTAATTTGGCAACATAGCAGGCCCGTCCGGAAACTTGATCCACTCTCATTACTCCAGTTCCGGCTTCAGTTGGGAACTTAAGCAATAAACACCAAGGGGCGATGCAAGCTCTGAACTCAGCAAGGGCAGGCCTCCCCAAAAATGCATTATTAGGCGAATCAACGTCCAACACTATGAACTGAAGCATCCGCACTCTTCGGCGTTCTCCTTGCCCCAAGGTCACTGGCAATTCTATGTACCCCATGGGAGGTGTTGACGCCCCGTTGAAGCCTCTGATCCATCCTTCACATGGCTTCAAATCTTCAGATTCAAGCTTCATCTGATCAAATGACTTTTTAAATAAAATATTAACAGAACTTCCGTTGTCTGCTAACACCTTATGAACCAAGGCCGGCCCAATGGTGGTAGTAATGACCAACGGATCATCAGTGGGTGATTAGATCCCAGTATTATCTCTGCTGCAGAATACCACGTCGTCAAACATTGTCTTCTGTTGTTTTATGGGGGCGATATCTTCCAAATCATCACCTTCATTCACATCTACGTGCTTGGCAGCATTTACATATTGATCCATTGCTCTAAAACTACGGATTGCTGGGTGAAGTCCACCCACTATGGAGTTGATAACAATTCCCTTGCCTTTCTGATGCGCTGTAGGCTTGGGAGCAGATTGAATCTGTTTTGGAGCCTGCTCTCCTTGCCCCCTGTCCCTCGGGGCAACCTTATATTCATCCAGTTTCCCTTCGCGCAGCAGCTTCTCAATCACATCTCTCAAATGCCGACATTCATTGGTTGAATGCCCATGAGTTCCATGAAACAAACAAAACTTCCCAGTTGCCATTTCTTTCTCTGTCGAGTCACGAGGTGGCGGTCTTTTATATTGCAAAACATTGTATGTATCCAGGTAAATGTTCTCCAGAGTGTCGTTCAACGGTGTATAATTCTCATAAGTCTGGAATCGGGGCCTTTTGCTAGGATCACTTCCCCTATTTCTATTTCTTCTGTTACCGTTCGCATTACGGTTATTGTTGTTGCCCCCGTTTCCAGAATTGTCGTTTCTACTCTTGTTTCCCACATTCACTTCAACTTTTCCGGAACTTTCCCCAGACTGCTTCACGGCGACATTACTCTGAACATTTTCTTTTGAAGCCGCTTCAGACTTTCTCTTTCGGTTTGCCCTGGCCTCCTCTCGTCTTAAATAAATATCGGCCTTTTCATAGAATATCTCTCTTGTGGAGGGTGTCTTCCCAGAAAGGTAATCTCCAAACTCGGATTCAGGATCGACTCCTTCCTTTAATGCCATCAAGATGGTGGGCTCATGCAGGTCACTAACTTCAGTCACAGCTAAGTTAAAAC
Organism: Allium sativum; assembly: GCA_030737875.1. Lineage (NCBI taxonomy): Eukaryota > Viridiplantae > Streptophyta > Magnoliopsida > Asparagales > Amaryllidaceae > Allium > Allium sativum. Next base: position 339,215,109 of record CM060910.1, read on the forward strand.
GGTCAAGATATGACCTCAAAGACTCTCCTGGTGCCTGCTTAATTCTTGATAATTCAATAACACTTTTAGACTTTCGGGTATGGAGTCGGAACTGATTCATAAAACGTTCGCTCAATTCCCTATAATTCGATACCGAACGAGGGGGAAGTCGGGTAAACCATAACAGCGCCACATCTTCTAAATAGATCGGGAATGCCTTACACTTCACTGCATCAGGAGCAGCAGCAGCATTCATGAGCCAGGAGTATCGCATCAAATGCTGTCCTGGATCAGTTCTCACATTGTACTTGTCCATCTATGGCAGGTTAAAACACCGGGGAAACTGAAAGTCGAGGATGTCGTCAGTGAAAGGAGTATGGCTTCGCTCAATGCCATAATCTTCATTGGTATAATTCCGGCTCTAGGACATAATCTGGCGTACCATTGCCTGTACATCAGCATTAGTTAGGGGCCGTTCAGGTTCCCTGGCCCTGGTATCCGGGTTCCTTCTGGGCTCTTGTTCAGGAGATGCCCTTCTTTTTTGAGCTGCTTCTGCTCTATTCCGTTCCTTACGCTCCCGGTCGATCTCGGGAGGAGGGGACTGGAGCCTTTGCCCCTGAGTGGGATCATTGTTTCCTAGTGCTCTTGCAATATCCTCGCGAGACCCCAAAAATCTGAATGTCAGCTGCTCCAAATTCTGAGGTCGTTCGAGCGGCCTTCGTTCACGGGGCCGCTCTTCCTCGGAAGAAGAAGACTGATCCACTGGGTGTGACGAACCGGGGATGGGGTTCTCTGTCTACGGAGTTCGCTAATTTCCCTGCTCATGAGTCTCATATTTTCTTGCATCATGAGATTGGTGCGCTTGTGGATTTTCATAGCCTCCCTAGTACTCTCAAGCATGTCAAGTAGGCGCGAGAAATCTCCTTGAGTAATGGGCGCGGATGGATTGACCTGATCATTGACCCTGGTGGCTGGAATCGGAGCATTTGTAGGGGCTTGAGTAGAGGTTCCAACATCACCAAACGACGGGTCGGTTCGGAGATGGGAAATCGGGTTGGGTCGGAGCTGGGAAGCCTGTTCGGGTCGGAGCTGGAAAGCCAGGTCGGGTCGGTGTCGGGCAAGTTGCTCGGGTCGGTTCAGGTTGGGGGAATGCACTGCTTCAGAATCTCCTACCCAGATCGGATCGGAGCTCTCCCCCTGAAGGCGGTTTGGGTTTCCTGTATCGGTTCGTCCTGCTGCTGAGCTCTGCCCACGAGACCTTGTCACAACCGCATTTTGCTGATCTTCGCCAACTCCATTTTCTCGACTAGATTGAACTTCTTTGCCTTTTCCTTTGGCCATGGTTCTTCAACAATCAATTCAACAAATATCCAAGAGCATCAAAACTTGAGGATTAACTTCTTTGAACTCAACGGTCCAAAAAGTAGAACGATAATCCCGAAAAATGGAGAATTCAGATGGTTCTCAGTGAAAGCACCAAAATGTTAGACCAAAAAGTGGTTCTAGCACCCAAATTGACTAAAAACAGTATGAAATAAGGTCAAAAGTAAAATAGAGACACAGAATTTATAGTGGTTCGGCAAAGAAAAGATTACGTCCGCTTGTTAATTACTATTCTCAATGATATTGTTGCAGTTACAATGAGATATTCACTCAATTTCTCTCACAACAAACATACATTCACTCAATTGTCTAAAAACAAATGTTGAAAGACGATTTGGATTATCCGGGAGTGCTGGAATTCGAGTTATGAAAGTGGTTGAACTCTCAAAGTGCCAAAAAGAAGATCCTTTTTATTGTCTCCAAACAGGGTATTTATAGGTGAAAATTTGCTCAGAACCCGATCCGGATCGGAGCCACGTGTCATCCATCCCATTAGCCTCGGGTTCGGATGGATTTCTGTGTTGACAACGCATCAGAGCAGTGGACGTTGTGGGTAGGAACTGGTCATAGCCGCTCCGAATATCCAGGCGATCATGCAGGAGAATGACGTGGAAGATGGGTTCGGATCGGAAGAGTGTACAGGAGGGGTTCGGATCGGGGTACCCGATCCGATCCGGTTTTGTCCCAAGGCTAAGTCTTCGTTCTCTTCCATTCCGTTCCGATCTGTCTTTGTAGCAAGTAGCTCTCCGCTCCAACTGGCAGTAGGTTGCTCTCCGATCCGAACAGCTGTACCTCTCTGATTCCAACAGTAATAATTCACCGATCCGAACAGCAAAATTTATCTGATCCGATCCGCTTCAGTGCTTCGATCCGACCCACTTCAGTGCTTTCCAAGTTCTTCAATGTTTCACATCTTGACTTTGTGTTTCCCAGTTCACAGAGTGGGCTAACATCCACTTTTTAGTCCTTTATTCATATCATCAGATTTTCCTAAGGCAAGTCGTGCCTTTTTACAGAGGTCATAAGAAAAATAACAAAGAGTACAACATTACTAATCCAAATATCGCATCAAGGGTTGGGCATTCCATGCCCTAGGTACTTCTTCGCCATCTACGGTCGTTAACTTGAAGGTTCCTTTTTCAAGTTTCCGTTGGATGACAAAGGGTCCTTCCCACTTTGGACTGAGGTGAGGAAGGGATGGAAAGATTCTCTTTAGCACCAAATCTCCTGGTTCAAAAGTCCTAAGGTGAACTTTTTTGTTGTAATAGCGTGCCATCTGACGTCGATGACTTGCCGCGCGCAAATCTGCTTCGTCCCTTTTTTCTTCGATTTCATCAAGACACTCGAGTAAGAGCGCCCGATTCGTCATCGGGTCATAATACGTCACCCGGTGGGAAGGAACTTCAAGCTCTACTGGAATTACTGCTTCTGAACCAAAAGAGAGAGAGAAAGGGGTATGACCAGTAGTTGTCTTAAATGTTGTTCGATATGCCCCCAAAGCTAAGGGCAATTCGTCAACCCATTTTGCCTTTGCGCGCTCTAACCGTTTCTTGAGGATGGATTTTATAACTTTGTTTATTGCTTCTACTTGCCCGTTCGACTGCGGATAAGCAACCGCAGTATACCGTTTGTCGATCTTATATTTCTGGCAGAAATTTCTGAATTCAGCACCATCGAACTGGGTTCCGTTATCAGTTATAATGGTTCTTGAGATCCCGAATCGGCATATAATTTTTCTAACCACAAAACTTATCACCTTCCTCGCCGTAATCTTGGTTAGGGGCTCAGCTTCCACCCACTTCGTAAAATAGTCCACAGCAACTGTTGCATATTTCGCCCTTCCTTTAACAATTGGTAGAACTCCAATGATATCAATTCCCCACGTGGCAAAAGGCCAAGGACTCACCATCGATTTGAGTTGAGTCGACGGTGCTCTGGGGATTTTGGCGAATCTCTGGCACTTATCGCAGCGTCGTGAATAATCAGCTACATCTTTATTAATTGTGGGCCAGAAGTATCCAAAACGCAATATATTTTTCGCTAAAGTCTGACCTCCTGTATGATCTCTACACTCACCTTTGTGTACTTCTCTTAGTACACGTTTGATGTCGTCGTGTGCTATACATCATAACAGGGGCATAGAAAATCCTTGCCTATAAAGAGTATCATCTTGTAGGACATATCTGGTAGCCTTGCGAACTATAGCCCTTCTCTCACTATTCTTTGATGGGAGTGTCCCATTCTTAAGGAAGTTCTTAATTAGGGTCATCCACGACTCCTTCTCCGGTTCTGCTTCGAAAGCGAACTCAATTTCCATCGACTCAAAGCTTGGCGATTCCAACGTTTCAATTGGAATAATTTCAGTTTCTTCTGGATTGTCAGAACTAGCTAGCTTTGCCAGCCTGTCTGCCTTCTGGTTTTCGGCTCTTGGGATATGCGTTATACTGTACCGCTCCAGGTCGCTCAACAGCTTTTCCACTTTCCCGAGGTAGGCGATGAGTCGAGGTCCCCGAGCCATAAATTCCTTTCGCACTTGGCAAACAACGATTTTGGAGTCGCAGAATATGTCCAACATTTTTATTCCGAGGTCTTTAGCAAGCTTCAGCCTGGCAATCAGGGCTTCGTATTCAGAGTCATTGTTAGTCGCCGAAAATTCTAATCGTAGAGCGTAATATAACGACCGTCCTTCAGGAGTAACTAAGACGATTCCAGCTCCGGACCTTCGGTCGTTCTTGGCTCCATCTGTGTATAGCTTCCATGGATCTATCTTTAACTCATCTTCGGACTTGACCACTCTGTCATCGATTACTTCCTCCTCTGGGATGGTGAACTCTGCTATAAAGTCTGCCAGAGCTTGCCTCCTGATCGACCTTCGTGGCTGAAAATTTAAATCAAACTGACTTAATTCAATATTCCATTTGATCAATCGTCCCGATGCTTCGGGTCTCTGCGACACCTGCCTTAGAGGTTGGTCAGTGTATATGGTTATTGGGTGAGCTTGGAAATAGTGACGAAGTTTTCGGGAGGCGATTAGGAGGCTGTAAGCGAGCTTCTCAATCTTTGGGTAGTTACGTTCTGCTGCTGCCAATTTCTTGCTTACATAATATACTGGCCTTTGCACTTTGTCTTCTTCTCGAACCAAGGCTATGCTAACAGCGTGAGCCGAAACTGCCAAGTAAACAAATAACTCTTCGTGATCCACTGGTTTTGACAAAATCGGTGGTTTTTCTAGCAATTCCAATAAATTTCTAAAGGCCTCAACACAGTCCGGAGTCCACTCGAAGTTCTTCTTTCCCCTTTTAATCAACTCAAAAAACGGGACGCATTTGTCCGTGGCTTTGGGGATAAACCTACTCAACGCAGCTACTTTCCCCGCAAGACTTTGGACGTCTTTAATTCTCCTCGGCTCTTCAATGTTTCTAATCACTGCTATTTGGCTGGGATTGATTTCAATTCCTCGGGAGCTCACAATGAAGCCTAGAAATTTTCCCGATGCCACTCCAAATGAACATTTCAAAGGATTCAACTTCATCCGATACTTCCGCAGGATACCAAACATTTCTGCCAAGTCTTGCGTATGGCTGGAGGACTGTTTCGATTTGACAAGCATATCATCCACATAAACTTCCATAGTCTTCTCTATTTGATTATAAAACATTCTGTTCACCAGGCGCTGATAAGTGGCTCCGGCGTTTTTCAATCCGAACGGCATGACCACATAACAGTATAACCACAAATTTGTAATGAAGCTCGTATGTTCTTGATCTGGCACGTGCATATGAATTTGGTTGTACCCGGAATACGCGTCCATGAAAGAAAGAAGTTCATGTCCCGCTGTTGAATCTACAAGCTGGTCAATCCTGGGAAGTGGGAAACTATCTTTCGGGCAAGCTTTGTTCAAATCTGAAAAATCAATGCAAGTTCGCCACTTTCCATTCGGCTTCTTTACTAAGACGGGATTCGATATCCAGTCGGGATATGTCGAATCTCTTATAAATCCATTTTGTTTCAGCTTCTCCACTTCTTCTTTCAGAGCAGCCGACCTCTCTAGGCGCAGCATATGTCTCTTTTGCTTTATAGGCGGGTGTTTCAGGTTTACATTTAGTGAGTGACTTATGATGGATGGCGATATCCCACACATGTCAGCGTGGGTCCAGAAAAACACGTCCAAGTTTGCCTTCAGGAAGTCAGCTAGTTCTTTGGCTCGACGTGGATCCAACTGGGATCCAATCTTCAAAACTCTTGTTGGATCAGCTTCATCAATGGGAATGTCCACTGTCGCTTCATTAGGAGTTGCATTTCTAGTTTCTGGTTCCTCATCTTTTCTGGGATCTAGGTCTTCAGGCGTTCCTTTGGGCAACTCCTTCGAGGCCAATCCCTTTAATTGCTACGCCGAGCCTTCCTTTGGAGGAGGCGAGGCATCTTTACTCTCGATGTTAAGTCCTTTCATCAACATCTTTAATTCGGCAACATAGCAGGCCCGTCCGGAGACTTGATCCCCTCTCATTACTCCAGTTCCGGCTTCAGTTGGGAACTTAAGCAATAAACACCAAGGGGCGATGCAAGCCCTGAACTCAGCAAGGGCAGGCCTTCCCAAAAATGCATTATAAGGCGAATCTACGTCCAACACTACGAACTGAAGCATCCGTACTCTTCGGCGTTCTCCTTGCCCCAAGGTTACGGGCAATTCTATGTACCCTATTGGAGCTGTCGATGCCCCGTTGAAGCCTCGGATCCAACCTTCGCATGGCTTCAAATCTTCCGATTCAATCTTCATCTGATTGAATGACTTTTTAAATAAAATATTAACAGAGCTTCCATTGTCTACTAACACCTTATGAACCAGGGCCGGCCCAATGGTGGTAGTAATGACCAACGGATCATCGTTGGGTGACTGGATCCCGGTATTATCTCTGCTACGAATACCACGTCGTTAAACATTGTCTTCTGTTGTTTTATGGGGGCGATATCTTCCAAATCATCACATTCATCCACATCTACGTGCTTGGCAGCATTTACATATTGATCCATCGCTCTAAAACTGCGGATTGCTGGGTGGGGTCCACCCACTATGGAGTTGATAACATTTCCCTTGCCTTTCTGCTGCGCCGTAGGCTTGGGTGCAGATTGAATCTGTTTTGGAGCCTGCTCTCCTTGCCCCCTGTCCCTCGGGGCAACCTTATATTCATCCAGTTTCCCTTCGCACAGCAGCTTCTCAATCACGTCTCTCAAATGTCAACATTCATTGGTTGAATGCCCATGAGTTCCATGAAACAAGCAAAACTTTCTAGTTGCCATTTCTTTCTCCGTTGAGTCGCGAGGTGGCGGTCTTTTATATTGCAAAACATTGTATGTATCCAAGTAAATATTCTCCAGAGTGTCGTTCAACGGTGTATAATTCTCATAAGTCTGGAATCGGGGTCTTTTGTTAGGATCACTTCCCCTATTTCTATTTCTTCTGTTACCATTCGCGTTACGGTTATTGTTGTTGCCCCCGTTTCCAGAATTGTCGTTTCCACTCTTGTTTCCCACATTCACTTCAACTTTTCCGGAACTTTCTCCAGACTGCTTCACGGCGACATTACTCTGAACATTTTCTTTTGAAGTCGCTCCAGACTTTCTCTTTCGGTTTGCCCTGGCCTCCTCTCGTCTTAAGTGAATATCGGCCTTTTCATAGAATAACTCTCTCGTGGAGGGTGTCTTCCCAGAAAGGTAATCTCCAAACTCGGAGTCAGGATCGACTCCTTCCATCAAAGCCATCAAGATGGTGGGCTCATGCGGGTCACTAACTTCAGTCACAGCTAAGTTGAAACGGTCGAGATATGACCTCAAAGACTCTCCTGGCGCCTGCTTAATTCTTGATAATTCAATAACACTTTTAGACTTTCGGGTATGGAGTCGGAACTGATTCATAAAACGTTCGCTCAATTCCCTGTAATTCGTGTAACGGCTGGAAATTTCCGACTCCTCGAGAGTCAGAAATTCCGAGACGTTAGTGAAAGAATTTAGAAGGTGAGGAAGAAAAGATAGAACTAATAGAATAGAAGAAGAAGAAGAACATCAGAATCATCAGAGTGACACGAACCTCACAGCGGAACGAATAACATATAATATATAACATAACTTTGAAGTAAACAGTTATATATATACAATAGCACTTATCAGAGTACAACACTTACAACACAGCGGAAATAACTATAGCTATAAAATCTTGCAGCCTCCTGCTCCAAGCTCTCCAAGTATATCTGTAAATCCCGACTACTTGACTGCCCGTACAAATTTAGGCACCCAAGAGTTTAGGGAAAACAACAAAGTAAACTCCGGGTCAGTCATGGGACTGGTATGAGTAAAATAGTTTAAAACAGGTATAGGATATCTCATAAGACCACGCCGTGAATACGGAACGGGTTTTTCCCTTATGAGTATCTGAACAACTTTGACAAGCAATATCATTGTGATATTATAATAATGTCTAAGTACAAATGGGTATCAATCTAGCAGAAACGCTTGCATCTCACGTTCTACATACATAGTATAAAATCATAAATCGCAGGGTGCTTATTGAAGATTGGATTCCAACAGACAGGGTATGGGAGCACCTTCTGAATAGTGTACTCTAGAGGTGATACACTCAGGGTTCAACAAGAACGTCTTGCAACCCGGCCACACATGACCGCTCACTCATTTAGCTTGAGTGTCGCGAATATATTGCCACCATGGTTATAGGCCATCAAACCGTCATCCGAAGATACATAATCAAAAAGAAGTATAAATATGAATATTCACTAGATCGGTGACAATACACCCTGCTTGGGGATGACCCAACTAGCCATGCTGCCTAGCCCAACTTTTGTTACTTCCTGGTGTGAGGCTAGAAGCTACGTCTATCTTCAGAACATCTGATCACCATTCACTTTGAATGCCACATCGTCATACCCGCCAAATCACAAATTGACTTATCCAAAAATAACACGGGTATATAGCTGAGAGAAACGAATTCCTCCGCCACCAAACGTGAATACGTTTGAACAGATCAACTTACGCGATCCATTGGATATACTCTGTCAGACCTTCTTCCATATACGTTGTCCTGGGACTGGACATACCGAAGGCACTATTCAGTATATCCATCTTAGTCACTGTTATCTAAGACTTATACAACAGCCCTTGCACTTTACTCCGTCTTCAATTTATCTTTGGCAGATATTGCTCGCAACGCTTATGCCAATACAGAGTGGTTCTTTGGATAATAATCCAACCGGTCTCTCCATATTAACAACGTTAAAATGGTAAAAACTTTGATAGTCTGTGATTCAACTATCAAATTAAAACATGTCGGTGTACAAACAACGATCTTATTTCCAAATGGAAATTCGATCGATCAATCATCATATGTTCATATTTCCTTATTTCATATATTTAGAAAATATATGTTATTAATCATTGGAAAACATTTCCATAGCTTATTTTCACATCACTATTATTTCGCAACTATCAGTCCCTAACTGTAACTAGTATGAGAACAATTCTCTAAGTATCAATCCGGAAGGTCGAAACCAACATCAGATCGTCACTTAGAAAACCGTTCAACTTACCCTCTCCAGTTAGTTTCTGAATTTGCTTAACTCTATTTCTTAAATTCTTATCATGAAAACATTTCATTTTCTATGTTTAGAAACATATCTGACTATATTTGGAAAACGTTTCCAAAACTCATTTACGGATTTCCAATGAACGTTGTATAAAACATCGTTACGCTTAATCCATTAATCGCTTATTACTTAACTATATTTCAAATCAACCTTTTCTATCGAACCACAACTATTCCTTTGTCAATTCTGAAGTCAATCAAGTTGGGGTATAATTACCTCTCAGACCTTAATTGAACAACGTCCTTTACTGTGAAATAGATGAAGCTCGTCACTCACTTTTTCCAATCATCTGTTTACGCAAATTCTCGGATTCAGGTTACGAATCCACTTCTTATATGACAACGTTTGATTATAACTATAACGTTATAATTCCTACTTCTATATATTTTATTTCCTAACTCGAATAATTTAACAGACACCTAATTTCTAAATCAATAACTAAATCTTGATTTAAACCCTGGAAAGTAAATAGTACTTTCCCGAATTCGCTATAATCGAATTCGACGTATAACTCCCTTTCGAGTAATCTCTATTTGATTAACTCTTCTTCGAATAACCTATATTCGATTATCTCTCTTCGAATAACTCATATTCGAAATCCCTCTCTTTCGAATAAACAATATTCGATCTCTTTCTTTCGAATATGCTATATTCGAAAATCTCCTTTCGATTTACTAATCGATAACTCCTTTCGATCAAACTAAAATCGATAACTCCTTTAACTCTATTCGAATAACTAATATTCGACTAACTCCTTTGGATCGACTCATTTGATTAACTCCTTCGAATAACTAATTCGAATAACTTACCTTCGAATAACCAATATTCGATTTACTCTAACTCGATTAACTTAATTCTAATCGATTTACTCCATTTCGATTCAACTTAATTCAAATCGATTAACTTAACTCAAATTGATTAACTCTTTTCGAATAACTAAATTCGATTTAACTCTTCTCGAATAACTACATTCGATTAACTCAAATTGAATAACTAATATTCAATTAACTCTTACGTGTTTAACTCTATTCGAATAACTAATATTCGATTAACTCTTTTAACTTTACTCGAATAACTATATTCGATTAACACCTTCTTTCGAATAACTATATTCGATTAACTCTTCGACTAACTCCTTTGGATTAACTAACTTCGAATAACTCCTTTGGATTAGCTAACTTCGAATAACTCCTTTGGATTAACTAACTTCGAATAACCAATATTCGATAACTACTCTTCGAATAAATAATATTCGATAACGCTTCTCAAATGAATCACATTTGATTTCTCCACTCGAATAAACTATATTCGATAACTCTTCTCAAATGAATAACATTTGATTTCTCCACTCGAATAAACTATATTCGATAACCCTTCTCTCGAATACACTGTATTCGATAACTCTACTTCGGATAAGTGATATTCGACAACTCTACTCGATTTACTCTACTTGGATAACTCTAACTGATCAACTCTAACTGGTCAACTCTAACTGGTCAACTCTAACTGGTTAACTCTAACTGGTCAACTCTAACTGGTCAACTCTAACTGGTTAACTCTAACTGGTTACCTCTAACTGGTCAACTCTAACTGGTTAACTCTAACTGGTCACCTCTAACTGGTTAACTCTAACTGGTTTAACCTAACTGGTCAGCTCTAACTGGTTAACTCTAACTGGTTTAACCTAACTGGTTAACTCGTCTCGATTAACTGAACTAATCCACTTAGTTTAACTTAGCTAATTCACGTTGATTAACTCTAACCGATTCACTTAGTTTAACTCAACTAATTCACATTGATTAACTCTAACCGATTCACTTAGTTTAACTCCTATTTATTTAACAAATAAATATCTCCTTTAGTTTAATTCTATTTATTTAATCTCTAAATAAATATCCTTTATATTTCTTTTAACGAATATAATTCCTTTATATTTTGATTAACAAATATATCCCCTTATATTCGATTAACATATATATCCCCTTGCATTTGATTTACAAATATAATTCTTTTATATTTGTTTTACCAACTATATTCCTTTATATTCAGAATCCTTTTTCTTATATATATATATATATAAAATCCCTTGATTTTATATAAATAAACTATTTTCAAAATATACTTTGAAAACCCCTCTCCTACATTCTGGTATTTCTCATGGTATTTAACACACCATATAACAACGATAAATATCGTCCCACCACACATAGTCATACAGATTATACACTTCACATTATATATCACAATATAAAAATCACAGTAAAATAACTGTTGAGGAATCCAGTTGGATTCCTCCAACCTGTTTCCCTGCACCACAGATGTTAGACAATACAACAACATCGATTTCACTTCACTGTGAAATATTCTGATAGCAGAATCAACATATGACTATTTAACGGTTTATATATATACGTAAATATATATATAAAATCTCTACTAACTGACTAGCAGTTCAATCAAACAGTCAACACACAGTCAACCAGTCAAACAGATAATATTTTAACAGTTCTAAGAATACAACGTGAAAATAAAATTGTTTAGAGTTTGTGAGATTTACTCACATTTGCAGTTCATCGTTAAAGAACGATAAACTGTTATTTGATTTGAATCAAACAGTTTATTTCGCCGTAATTTCAAACGAGTCTCGATCCACTTCCAGTCAGTTTCCTGGTGTAGCCACCATCCATACGATCCCAACGGATCTTGTTTCGTTAAATTCCGACATCATATGCAATATATATATGATTATTTAAAGTTAGCACACATATTTTAATTCAAATAAACTTCAAATTAAATTCCACATGGGCCTTACCCTTCTTTAATTTATCGGCCCATCCCCAATTCAAAAGCCCACCTGTACACGTTTTTACCCAGACCGTTAATTCCTCCTTCTTCCTGGATTTGAAAATCTTGTCTCCCCCACACTCGTTTCTGATCATAACACCTTGTATCAGAGAATAAAACGAGCCATGCTCCATCTTTTATTCAGAACGTTCCCATCCTTCACACCAGTATTTTGAAATGCTCTGACCCCCCCCCCTTTAACTGCCACGTAAGCCTCCTCTCCATAACTTCACTAACACAATACCCAACTACATAGTACACTCCACGTCCTCTCCCAACTGTATACTATGAAAATCAACCATCGACCCTTTTTCCTCCTATACATTTCGTGATTACTGGAAACAATTCCACAACCATTTCGTTAATTCCTTTCGCCTCCTTCTTTATTCACGTTACCCTTGCCCTTTTGAAAACAAATTGGGACCTTCTGTTTTCTTGAAAAATGCAAACGATGCTTCAATTGCAAACAGGCCGATCACCTTATTATACACCTTTTCAATGTTACCTCCATGTATATCCAACACCCTCCTTTCAGCAAACCCTTTGAGCTACCCCTGCGTTATCCGATGACTCCATCAGAACGCTCTACTGTTCGGCTCCAAGCATCACCCATTTTCGGCGAGAGATGAGCTAGTCACCGGAGTACTTCTCCATTAACAGTGGGTTCATGGGACTGGACGTGTCCAGTGTGGGTCGTGGAGAACGAGGCTAGTGTTTTAGTGGAGTATTTTGGTTTTAAAGGTCCTGAAGCCATTACATAACTGTGAGAACTCGGTTTGGTGAAGAGAGGATACATGAGAGGAGACAGCACGTATATATAAAAATTTTAACAGAAATGAAGACGTGGCGCCTCTGGACTCCAAACGTTGTCTTGTGGTGAATGGAACATGCCACACGGTTGAATAGAGGACTTAGGAATTTTAGTAATACAAAATACATATATATATATTTAAGTTATAAAACACAGACACCTCAGTATGCACTATTCCACTTGTATATATATATATATATATATATATATATATATATATATATAAGCTGCTAGGGACAGAAATGAAATTACCATTTTGACGGGCAATACCCCACAATCCCAGAGATATGATAATATCGGTAGATGGACTCATAATTTGAAACTTCAAAATGTTGATTTCAGGGTGCGAAATACTTCAAATAAAAAGTTACTTATTTAATTAATTAAAAATTACAGTAAAATTCTAAAAATTATATTATCACTACTTCCCAAAAGAACCTTGTCTAAATTCGAACCCGATCTCTAGTTATTTCGAAAAACCCTTTTATAACGTAAATAAAGCGTCGCAAATTATAAAGGAATTCTACAGCGACTTTTCTGAAATTTGATTTGGACATAACTCAAAATCTACACGACGAAATCTCGATTTTTCTCTTCCACTAGAAAGATATACTCTACCAGCTCCGTACGTTTCTTGTTTCACAGAAATCCGGTTTAAAATGAATCCTATACATTCAGTTGAAGTTCAAATCGCCAAATTGCGAACTGCCGCGACGTTTCAGGTTCGTTTTAATTATAATTATAAATTATAAGTTCGAACGTTGTACTTTAAGTTATCGATATCGCCAAATCGATATATAAATAATTAAATAAATTGATTATTCGACAGCTAACAAAACGCGCCATTACAGACTTCCCCCCTTAAAATAATTTCGTCCTCGAAATTGCTAAGCTAGGAAAATGCTACCAACTTTACTAACTAGATTCAAATATCTTTTAGTTTACTTCTCAACTCCAGTTTCAACTAGACTCATTTAATTTTAATTAATTTATTAATTCATTTCCGACCAACTAAAATTTTCAAAAATTCTGAAAATTTTCTAATACCTTAAATTTTCGAAAAATTTCGCCATAACCTCCTTTGTACGGCTCAATACGTCAAACCACAACTCGCCTCTCTAGGCCTCCTCCAATCCAAAAGGAAATCAAAATAGCCAAGCGGCTTGCCAATTCGGCTCATAAAATCCAAACTCATATATAATATAAATTTGTACCTTTTTGTCGGACATTTAACTCTATCCCTTGCATCTGCTACCACTTCAACATATACCAATGTTATCCATTCCGATTGATCTCCAATCAGTTCATATCCTCAAATCCAAATCGAATTTCATTCGAACTCTAATATCAAATTCCAAATTATTGACTTATCAATTTGGTTCCATTCTAGATTATCTCTAATCCAATTAAATTTTATTTAACTCGGTTCAAGTTAAATTTCAATTTATTTTTACCATCTCATTTTATTTAACTTCATTAGTTAAATTTTAACTCCAGAACTTATGTTCCTGGGTTTCTCTCAAATCAATTTGAACTCAAAATGCCAATTCAAAACCTTTGAATTTCTAAACAACTTGTTTTCTCAAAACAATTCAAAAACAAAACCTTTGGTAGTAATCCGTCACTTAGAACTCGAAAATGAACACTGATGATGTCTAGATTCATCATCAGAATCTATTTTCCAGCTATCGAAGTGAGTTCAATACTATATCATTTTAAATTTTGAAAAACATTTTCAAAATCTCCCAGGAACTTAAAATTTCCTTATTTTAAATTCCAAATTTTGATTTAAATTCATATTTAATTCAAACTAGTTAATATATTACATTTATATGAATTCTGATTGGTCATTTATAACCATTTCACCCTTTTATAATCTTATTCGATTATAATAACAACCAACACAATCAATATACTATAATAATTTCAAGATATATATTTCTTCTATAAACAAATATATTTTGGGAAAAATTATTTCATTTACCCTCTTCCAAAACATACCATGACGGTTCATCGTATTCGAGTGTTTAGTAACCCTTATCGATACTGTGGATCAACTGATCGACCAGAATTCATAAGCCACTCAACCAATGAGTCTCCACAATATAAAACCATTTTATATTGAATAACAATTACGCGCTCATATATATACACTCAAACTCAATCTAGGATATTACTAATCCCATCTCTATCGAGTTATGCCACAGAGCCAAGGTAATCACTTAACTTAAGCTCTGATACCAACTGTAACGGCTGGAAATTTCCGACTCCTCGAGAGTCGGAAATTCCGAGACGTTAGTGAAAGAATTTAGAAGGTGAGGAAGAAAAGATAGAACTAATAGAATAGAAGAAGAAGAAGAAGAACATCAGAATCATCAGAGTAACACGAATCTCACAGCGGAACGAATAACATATAATATATAACATAACTTTGAAGTAAACAGTTATATATATACAATAGCACTTATCAGAGTACAACACTTACAACACAGCGGAAATAAATATAGCTATAAAATCTTGCAGCCTCCTACTCCAAGCTCTCCAAGTATATCTGTAAATCCCGACTACTTGACTGCCCGTACAAATTTAGGCACCCAAGAGTTTAGGGAAAACAACAAAGTAAACTCCGGGTCAGTCATGGGACTGGTATGAGTAAAATAGTTTAAAACAGGTATAGGATATCTCATAAGACCACGCCGTGAATACGGAACGGGTTTTTCCCTTATGAGTATCTGAACAACTTTGACAAGCAATATCATTGTGATATTATAATAATGTCTAAGTACAAATAGGTATCAATCTAGCAGAAACGCTTGCATCTCACGTTCTACATACATAGTATAAAATCATAAATCGCAGGGCGCTTATTGAAGATTGGATTCCAACAGACAGGGTATGGGAGCACCTTCTGAATAGTGTACTCTAGAGGTGATACACTCAGGGTTCAACAAGAACGTCTTGCAACCCGGCCACACATGACCGCTCACTCATTTAGCTTGAGTGTCGCGAATATATTGCCACCACGGTTATAGGCCATCAAACCGTCATCCGAAGATACAGAATCAAAAAGAAGTATAAATATGAATATTCACTAGATCGGTGACAATACACCCTGCTTGGGGATGACCCAACTAGCCATGCTGCCTAGCCCAACTTTTGTTACTTCCTGGTGTGAGGCTAGAAGCTACGTCTATCTTCAGAACATCTGATCACCATTCACTTTGAATGCCACATCGTCATACCCGCCAAATCACAAATTGACTTATCCAAAAATAACACGGGTATATAGCTGAGAGAAACGAATTCCTCCGCCACCAAACGTGAATACGTTTGAACAGATCAACTTACGCGATCCATTGGATATACTCTGTCAGACCTTCTTCCATATACGTTGTCCTGGGACTGGACACACCGAAGGCACTATTCAGTATATCCATCTTAGTCACTGTTATCTAAGACTTATACAACAGCCCTTGCACTTTACTCCGTCTTCAATTTATCTTTGGCAGATATTGCTCGCAACGCTTATGCCAATACAGAGTGGTTCTTTGGATAATAATCCAACCGGTCTCTCCATATTAACAACGTTAAAATGGTAAAAACTTTGATAGTCTGTGATTCAACTATCAAATTAAAACATGTCGGTGTACAAACAACGATCTTATTTCCAAATGGAAATTCGATCGATCAATCATCATATGTTCATATTTCCTTATTTCATATATTTAGAAAATATATGTTATTAATCATTGGAAAACATTTCCATAGCTTATTTTCACATCACTATTATTTCGCAACTATCAGTCCCTAACTGTAACTAGTATGAGAACAATTCTCTAAGTATCAATCCGGAAGGTCGAAACCAACATCAGATCGTCACTTAGAAAACCGTTCAACTTACCCTCTCCAGTTAGTTTCTGAATTTGCTTAACTCTATTTCTTAAATTCTTATCATGAAAACATTTCATTTTATATGTTTAGAAACATATCTGACTATATTTGGAAAACGTTTCCAAAACTCATTTACGGATTTCCAATGAACGTTGTATAAAACATTGTTACGCTTAATCCATTAATCGCTTATTACTTAACTATATTTCAAATCAACCTTTTCTATCGAACCACAACTATTCCTTTGTCAATTCTGAAGTCAATCAAGTTGGGGTATAATTACCTCTCAGACCTTAATTGAACAACGTCCTTTACTGTGAAATAGATGAAGCTCGTCACTCACTTTTTCCAATCATCTGTTTACGCAAATTCTCGGATTCAGGTTACGAATCCACTTCTTATATGACAACGTTTGATTATAACTATAACGTTATAATTCCTACTTCTATATATTTTATTTCCTAACTCGAATAATTTAACAGACACCTAATTTCTAAATCAATAACTAAATCTTGATTTAAACCCTGGAAAGTAAATAGTACTTTCCCGAATTCGCTATAATCGAATTCGACGTATAACTCCCTTTCGAGTAATCTCTATTTGATTAACTCTTCTTCGAATAACCTATATTCGATTATCTCTCTTCGAATAACTCATATTCGAAATCCCTCTCTTTCGAATAAACAATATTCGATCTCTTTCTTTCGAATATGCTATATTCGAAAATCTCCTTTCGATTTACTAATCGATAACTCCTTTCGATCAAACTAAAATCAATAACTCCTATAACTCTATTCGAATAACTAATATTCGACTAACTCCTTTGGATCGACTCATTTGATTAACTCCTTCGAATAACTAATTCGAATAACTTACCTTCGAATAACCAATATTCGATTTACTCTAACTCGATTAACTTAATTCTAATCGATTTACTCCATTTCGATTCAACTTAATTCAAATCGATTAACTTAACTCAAATTGATTAACTCTTTTCGAATAACTAAATTCGATTTAACTCTTCTCGAGTAATAGGTGCGGATGGATTGACCTGATCATTGACCCTGGTGGCTGGAGTCGGAGCATTTGTGGGGGCTCGAGTAGAGGTTCCAACATCACCAAGTGTCGGTTCGGTTCGGAGATGGGAGGCCTATTCGGGTCGGAGCTGGAAAGCCAGGTCGGGTCGGTTCAGGTTGGGGGAGTGCACTGCTTCAGATTCTCCTACCCGGATCGGATCGGAGCTCTCCCCCTGAGTGCAGTTCGGATTTCCTGTATCAGTCCGTCCTGCTGCTGAGCTCTGCCCACGAGACCGTGTCACAACTGCATTTTGCTGATTTTCACCAACTCCGTTTCCTCAACTAGTTTGAACTTCCTTGCCTTTTCCTTTGGCCATAGTTCTTCAACAATCAATTCAACAAATATTCAAGAGCATCGAAACTTGAGGATTAACTTCTTTGAACTCAATGGTCCAAAAAGTAGAACGATAATCCCGAAAAACAGAGAATTCAGATGATTCTCAGTGAAAGCACCAAAATGTTAGACCAAAAAGTGGTTCTAACACCTAAATTGACTAAAAGCAGAATGAAATAAAATCAAAAGTAAAATGGAGACACACAATTTATAGTGGTTCGGCGTTAAAAAGCCTACGTCCACTTGTCAATCACTATTCTCGATGATAGAGTTGCAATTACAATGAGATATTCACTCAATTTCACTCATAACTCACATACATTCACTCAATTGTTTCAAAACCAATGTTGAAAAACGATTTGAATTATCCGGGAGTGCTGGAATTCGGTTTATGAAAGTGGTTGAACTCTCAAAGTGCCAAAAAGAAGATCCTCTCAATTGTCTCCAGACAGGGTATTTATAGGTGAAAATTTGCTCAGAACCCGGTCCGGATCGGAGCCACGTGTCTTCCATCCCATCATCCTCGGGTTCGGATGGGTTTCAGTGTTGACAACGCATTAGAGCAGTGGACGTTGTGGACAGGAACTGGTCATACCCGCTCCGAATAACCAGGCGAGCATGGGGGAAAGTGGTATGGAATATGGGTTCGGATCGGAGGAGCCTGCAGTGGGGGTTCGGATCGGAGTATCCGATCCGATCCGGATTAACCCAAAACTAAATCTTTATTCACTTTGCTCCGTTCTGATCCGTCCCTATAGCAGGTAGCCCTCCGCTCCAACTGACAGTAGGTTGCTCTCCGATCCGAACAGCAGTGCCTCTTTGATTCCAACAATAACAGCTCACCGATCCGAACAGCAAAACCTCTCCGATCCGACCCGCTACATCTCTCCGATCCGACCCGCTATAATGCTTTCCAAGTTCTTCAATGTTTCACATCTCGACTTTGTGTTGCCCAGTTCACAAAGTGGGCTAACGGTAATCATACTTTCGCTTTAACGTTATGATCATTTTTCTATATTCTAACTTTACATTAAAAATTGAGATTAAAGCAATCATAATGTTAGAATATAGAAAAATGATCATAATGTTAAAGCGAAAGTATGATTACATTGAAAATTCTCATTTTCAATGTAAAGTAGAAAAGTAGAAAATGATCATATTTTGAAAAGAAGTATAGGTTGTCATTGGAAATCCCAATTTCAATGTAAATGTAAAATATATAAAAATATGATATGAGAATAAAAACACTGTTTTGTTAACAAATATGATATGAGAATAAAAACGCCGTTTGTTAGCAAATGTGATATTGGATTAAAATACCGTTTTGTTAGAAAACTTGTTATGTGAATTAAGATACTGTTTTGTTAGAAAGCATGTTATGTGGATTAAAATATCATTTTGTTAGAAAAGTCATGTTAATGAAAAATATCACAATTGTTAGAAATATTATGTTAGTATAACAATAATACATATATTAGAAATGTTATGATAAGATTTTCATTTTTGTTAGGAAATGATAAGTTGGGTTAAAAATATCATTTAGTTATAAAATGATGAATTACATTAAAAAAAAACAAAATTTTAATGTAATATTAGAAACATAGAACATAAATTAACATTTTTGTTCACTAAAATAGATTGAGCAAAAATACACATTCTTTTTCATTAGACAGAAATTAATATTTTGTTCTTTAAAATGGATTGGACAAAAATATATATTTGTTCATTAGAAATAAAAAGAAACATTTTGTCAAGGGAATAGAATTGAGACAAAATTCACATTTTTGTCTAAATAAAAGAGTTGAAACAAAAATGTACATTTTGTCAAATGTGGTAGTTGAAAACAAAAAAAATTACATTTTGTTAGAAGAGATTTGAAATAAAAGGAAAAATTACATTTTGTTGAACCAGAATTGTCAACAAAAATGAATGCATCACTTTTAGGCATTCTATTGAGATGAAATTTGTATGTTAATTAAAGAATTATGCTTACCGTCATAATACACATTAGAATTTGTGTATAAATAAAAAGACATTTTTGTTGTCAATACACATTAGAATTTGTGTATAAATAAAAAGGACATCCTTATTGTCAATACATATTTATTTTTTTGTATGAAATGAAAACACATTAGAATCATGTGGCGAATTCATGCAAATAAAAACATGATTATAATAGGTACATTTATAACATGATTGTAATAAGTACATTTATGTTTACATTTTAGTTGCAAGTAAAAACATGAAGATAAAAGTGCATTTTTATTTGCAATATAGTTGTAAATAAAATATGATTATAAAAGTTGATATTTTTATTTATATTTTAGATGTAAATAAAAACATGAATAAAAATATGAATTGGAAAAGTGTATTTTTATTTACATTTTAGATGTAAATAAAAACATGGAAATATAGGAGACATTTTAATTTACATTTTAGATGTAATCAAAAAGATAGAATTTAATGTATATTTTCATTGTCAAAATAGAGACAATAAAAAAATTGGAGTTAAAAGAAGTATTTTTATTGTCATTCTAGGGGCAATAAAAAGAATAGGTTTAAAAGTGACTTTTTATTGATGTTTTATACGCAATAAAAAGAATATATTTTCACATTATGTTTTATCGCCATTTTAGATGCGATAAAAAGAATTGATTTTAAAGTAGTTGAAATCGCCAAACGATTTATGTATATGTTTACATATATATAAACATAAATTAAAATTAAACGAGTCGCGTTACTGCAGTTCGTGATTTGAAATCGTAACTTTAAACGATTATAACGAAAGATCCGATCGTCGAATTTTCCCAAAACTAAAACCATTAGGTTCTCCTTCGGAAGATCTTTCCAATGATATGAATTGTGTTAAAATCCAATGGTTAGGTTTAGAGAAATGTGTAAAACAAATTTGGTTGAAAACGGCACTAAGGTCGCCTATTGACATGAAGTGTGGTTAAATAAAATCCAATTATTTTTAAATAAATAAAAATAGAGATTAATCGTTATAAATTAATATTAACGATAAGAAATGATTTTAAATTATATATATACGAGGATCATTTGAAAAATCCAAGTTAAATCTCATTTCAAATGACTATTCGTCGATCTAAGTCGAAGAGTTGAAGACGGTGATTGAAGACCAATGAACTTCACATCGAATGGATGAGGACTACTAACGCCCATGATTGGAGTAGCTACCTTGAAAGGGGCTGCAGTGGTAGTTGTCCGGGCGTATTTGTTGATTGTTCGGATATGCGAGGTATAAGGTGCCTCTGGTTTCATCCAGACCCATAACGGACTTTAAAATGGATTGTATGTCTGACGTTGTATTACTTTATATGGTAGTCGTTGATCTCTGCTAAATATATATCTATTTGGTTTTTAACAGCCTTCTCTAAGACGTACGAGCTTAGAGGTTATATGGTGGTAGGAATCAATGGTATGGTATGGATTGACAATGTGGCATGCTAAGATGCATGGATCAAGGTTTTGTTGAAAAGTAAGCCTTGTGGTGACGATCAAAGCATGACTTGAATAAGCATAGCTTTGTGCATTACGTAGCTTCACGAGCCTCATAACCCGGTTGAGTCTAAAACGGGAGAAGGGAACGCAGAGAGAGCAACACGTTTCTTTCTAGCTAGGGGTAGTGTCCATGCTTAAACTGGCTGATATTTTACTTATGTGGATGATGGAATGAGGCGCGCCTTGGATGATAGGTCCTATAGGATCGGGAAACGTGTGTTCAGGAATAACTAATCCACGAAGTTGTATGTGTGGACCGGCCCTGCAGCTTTCCAAGGGTTCAGTGCGGGGGATCCTGAGACATTAGTTAGAGTGTCTCAAATCGCTAAGGAGCTCCTCCCTAGCCTTGACTCATGATGGAAAACCAAGTTCCTAATACGACCCTAAGGATTTGATTGTATTACTAGTATGGAGGCATAGTATATGGTAGCTATGCTTCCTAGGATTGATACATTTACTCTGAAATGTTTTTAAAGCATATATACACTAATAATAATATCAAATTCGTTTTTATCGTACCAAGCACGTTTAATCATCATAAGGTAAAACTCTATCCTCTAGTTTGCGTTGCATTGTGTGATGGGACTTAAGTCTTATGATGATTCCATTTTTCTAAAAGGCATTGCGTTGTTTTGACGATTCGCTTTATTTTATGCACCGGCAATCCATTGGAATAAAACCCGTTCTGCGTTAGCGACGTGGTCCTTGGATTTGCCTTATTACTATTAGCTAAATTAGTTAAGAATTCTCACATCAGTCCCATGACAGACCCGTTGTTTGTTTCCACCTTTGCAAACTCGGGTGCCCTCTTTTCTACACGGGAAGTCGAGTAGCTTTTTGCAGATATTTATCTCTTGAGCAGGATTCTGGATCGAAGCCTAAAGCTGTGTCCAGAGCATAGTTGTCTTCCGCTGTTTATTGTATTTAATTTACTGTAATTTATCTTCCGCTGTAATTTTATTCGATGTACTCTGATATTCTGTACTCTGATGTAATATTATTATGATGTTTTATAAAAGTATGTTGTTGTTCTGATGTTGTTGTATTTCCAGAGTTAACATATTCGGGTTTTGAACGGTCATAGTCGATTTTGAGATCGATCGAGTCCGGGCGAAATCCGGGTTGTTACATTGGTATCAGAGCCAATACTAAGTCGGAATTGTGGCTTATGTGTGGATGCCTGTGTGAAGTGGGTACTTATATAGTAGAGCCCATCTCTTACTAACGCCGAGGCCTAGTGATGGAAAAAACCCTACACCTAAGAGGTGGCAAAGTAGGGACAATATCGGTGTTAGTAGGGAGGTTGGCTCGGTCTATGTGGAAACGCCCATGTGTTGGCGGATCTCGAAACTTAGTTGAGGCCTTTTGAGGAACAAAACCCCACACCTATACGGTGGCTAAGTTGGGGCCAATATCTTGCGTGAACGGAGGTGCGGGCTGTTACAGTAATATAACTTCATATAAACGTTATTCCGAACTGCTTCAAAATACTTTAGAAAACCATTATACTTATGTAATCCATTTTCTAGATATTTTCAAGATAGGAAAACCCAACTTGACCTTTCAAAACAAAACCGTTTTTATCGAATTATGATAAACCTTTTTTTATCATCAAAAACCCATTAATAAGACATTCCTTTTTTTATGAAGACTATTCTATGCATTTCAATTCCATTTCAAATTATTTTAAATCCAATTTTTGAAAATAAATTTCAAACTTCAATTTCAATAATAATATTGCTTCCAATTATGAAGGAGATTTGCCGATCACCAATGCAATACCATAATTGTCATGTCCAACTATGTGCGAAACCACATCAACAACCATTATAAACATCCATAAAAACCATCATCAACATTACTAAATAAATAATAACTGTGCACAAGTGTTATAACAATAACGCTGAATAGTGTGTGTGTTCTAAATCCTATGCAACCATCATCCATCACAACAAACATCAGTCATTAACATCCGTAACCGGTTCAAACTGATTACACTAGTTAACTATCTCAAATATAAATAATTATTCACTAATTAGTGTACAATAAACTAATTTAGAAGTTTCAAAGAGTTCTCGCCAATCTAGCTTTCCCATTCTTCACGATAGGTGAGCATAGCTGACTGCAAATGAACTGTTGGACAATATTTCAGTGCACCGTCCTCCTATCAATATATGTATATATATAATTTATATTAATCTCTTTCTCTATTTTTAACAAGAGGAGGAATAGGGCTAACTTTAGCAAGGTGGTGGTAGAAGGAAGTAGTGCCTCATGGCCGAATTAAGGAGGAAAGAAGAGGAGAAGAAAGAGGAGGAGAAGAGGCTAGGAAGCCATGCCTGGAGAGCTCAAGAAGGTGATGGAAAAATGAGAAGTGAAGTGAATGAAAATGGAAAAGTTAGGTGCCTTTTTACAATAGTAAAGAAGAGGGTACTTAAAAATTTCCATGGGACACCTGTCATATTCTAAAGCTCCCTTAACATGCATGTTGATACATTTCCTACATGCAACGCCCCTTAACATGCATCATGCCACTTTATGGGAAACTTGTCTCACATGCATACTTAGATCTATGCATGTAGACAAGTGTCCTAGACACTTGTTTGAATAAGGGAGAAGCTATTTTAAGTAGAATTTTACTCAAAATAGAAACTCAAATAAAACACTTATAATAAAAGCTACCAATGGTTCTAATATTCATAAAATTATATTTATATTTGATAAAAGGTCATATTAACAAAGTAGTTAAAAAACATGAATTTGTAAAAGCATAATAATTTCTTATCAAAATCATACTGTTTTTTTGGATAGAAATCAATATATTTATACTAAATTAATATCATACGTAATTAATATTGTTTCCAAAAAAATCAAATTAAGTATCCAGAATTCCAGTTTTAAATTGGTTAAAATTCTAGATCGTTACATTCAATCCCCCATAAAACATTTCATCCTCGAAAAGGAAAGGGAATCATAACTACCAATTCAACGTCTTGTAGATTTTCAAACTAAAGATTAAAATTCTTTATACTAAACTCCAGTCCTCATAATGGAAATGGCAAGTAGAATATTCTAACATATGTAGTTCTGGACAACCATATCTACACATGTGTAATAACCCGAATTTCGGCAGATCAGATTTTTTTCAAAATTCTAATCCGTCGAAACCCGTGTTGGTTGCTTAGTTATCCTGCAGAAAAGACAGAAATATAAAATATATCAGAGCTCAAAAAATATCTCACAGCGGAATGGATAAAGCATAATATAATCGAAGTATGGTCCTGCCATATTAATAATACTGCTTAACCAATATCCCAAGCTATCATATCTCTACCACAAATCTAAATTGTGAGTATGTTATCAGGAGGGGGTTAGAAAACAAGTCGTGGTGATTGGATTTAAGCTATATATTTTAGATAACCATACATATATCGTTCAATCACATTTTCTTATTTATTAGATTACTAAGGTTAACAACACTCAAGTATTACACATACGTCGTACCCATTTACTTCCCAGTAGATTAACCTAATACAATATATATGTAGGTACCCCCAATATTGAGGTACACCCCATGGTACCCCACTTGCACGGTCTCCACCGTAATGCCAAAGAAATGTACGCAGTCCCTCATCTTACGCCGAAGTGACGTACGGATCTCTATACAACAATGTTATGTTCCACATATATCAGTCATTACTATGCTACTTAAGCGTATGGACTGCCACCTTCGATCGAATCAGATTCCATCGTAGAGTAATGCCCTCAAGTCTACGATACACCACCTAGAGCAGACATGCATGCATCTAGACTTTCCTATGTATGTATCGTTAATCGTATTCGATGCCTTAACCGCACATAACCTCTAATGTGCACCGAGGTCCATGGCAAGGCTATACAAAAAGCGCGGAACTCGGTCGGGAGCTTTTCCATATCTGTACAGGCCCGCCGTTAAGAGCCTAAAAATATAAATATCCTTCAGATCTGTTTTTCATGGTGACTATGGCCCTACCTCGGACCCTTCCTCAACTAGTAAAGACAACACGAGCTAAGCGACTTGCCCCTAACAAACAATCTAAACATCTAGTTGGCGTCTCCCCTTAACCACCGTGCCTCGAAGTGAAAGGTGGATGGCGTCTTGAGTTTAGCTGTAGTATTTTCGCATCCCGCTGGCTGCTGATGACGGGTACTTGACGATCTACTATCCTTGTTGATCGTGACCCCTACCTCCTTGTTGCGGCGATCATCGAATCACCCTAGTGTCATCTCATCAAAGCATTCTGACTGCAAAGCTACTTTTGCAGTCAAGGCCCACTCACCTGGTAGTAACGCACAGACCCAACCTCTGTGAGCACAGCCTAAACATATGCCACCGCACATAGGACTACCGGGAGCACTTTACGTATCTCAGGAAGCCGCGTGCTTCCCCTTCAAGGAGCCGACGGAATAATCAGATGAATGTAGGCTCTCCTCGTGTCTCATGACACCGCGATGATCTACCCCGTTGGGCTATTCACCCTCAAATGTACGGACTGGTCCAAGCGCCTCATTTTAATATGTTATTAGATCCTATGTCTAAATATTCTTTTATGCGCTTGCTTTACCTCATCGGGTTTTCATTTAACTTGGTTATTCCCATTCATATTGACTTCTTATTTAAGTTACCAAGTTCCTCTTGCTCATTAATTTCAGTCTTATAACTTAACCCATTTAAGCCTATTAATGAGCCCACAACATGTTATTCTCTAGCTTGTGATCCAAGGTCTGTAATCCACAATCCTTTTATATTCTTGATTGATTTCATAGTTACAATTACAAGTTCTACTTAATATGTGATTAAGTATATCTCGATTCACATGTTTTCTGTTTAACATGTTAGTCATTATTTATGATTAAATATAACTTATTCATAAGTTTGCCTCATTCTTTCTTATTTAATCATAATTCCATCTTACACTGTCACTACAACTTATCTTTGTTTACTTATTAACTTAGTTCTCTTAACAAAGGTTTACTAATAAGTTCCCCTTCCATAAATATAACTTATGTTGTCCTTATCAGCATATTTCAGATTCTCGTTCTTACAAATAACTTAATTTACAATTAAGTACAGCTTATCTCATTACATAAGTTGTTCCATTTTCTTTATCTTTTATTATAACCTAAGTTATAATTTCCTCCTGTCCCTAGGACAAGCCTACCTATTATACAACATTCTCATTAACGTAATTAATTATAACATATTATTATCATTCCCCGTTCATTCACTTCTTTTACTGTTGTAACTTCCATTCATTTCCTTATTCATTTCCATTAATCACAATTAGTGCCATTTTATCAATCCTGCTATTTACATATATTTATATATATGTTTATGCACTTGACAACTCACATTAAGCCTACACTTGTGGATGTTGGATTTGTCGGGCGGTTCCAGGTAGACTTCTTCAACAACTTGATTTAACCTCGTGTCTTATCACTGTTACATATTTTATTTACACACTAGACCTCTCACATAAAATTAACAACTTGTGGACGCTAGATTTGCCTAGTGGTTCCGAGTAGATTCTAACAAAAGTTGAATTTAACCTCGTGTCTAGGTGTGTTACAGTTTTCTATTTACTACAAATTTAGGTATACTATTTTTTTCATGTCTTTACTGTAATCTATTTTACTTGTCATCATATTAAGCACATTTTATGTTGCATGTTCTTTCTAACATGTAATTGATTCTATTCTAACATGTAATCATTTAATCATGTAATTATTCAAATCTAACAAGTTAACATGTCATTTTCTCAATTCTACAATTAAGGGTTCTAGTAAATAAATGTCCCAAGTTAACATGAAATTAGAACAACAGTGATCGCTACACACGTTTTAACAAGTTTACATTTCAGCATGTGAACATTTTAATACATTAAACATTTCAACATATGAATTTTTCAACATATTAATATTTCAACATGTTATATTAGCATTTCAACACTTTTAATCATTCTAGCATATTTACATTACAGATTAACAGGGAATGTCAAATGATAATATATCATTATAAAAAATGATATAACTTAAATCCACTCACCTAATTTGCTTTCCAATTCCTGAACCTGCTCTAGATCTAACATTCCATGGTTTCCCCTAACTGGATTTTGAACCTAACAACCATGGATCCACAATTCTTACTAAAAGGAAAAAGGAAGAAAGAGGAAGAAAATTGAATAGACCAGATCTAAGAATTTACCTTACTTCGCATATGATTATGAAAACCTTTGTATTAATATTCATTCTTTTCCTCCAGATCCTAATTCAGAATTTTTTTCTAAACTAATTATCTTATTTTTCTGAAAAGGCTTGAGGAGGATGAAGAATGGCAGAGCTTAGATGTTGTCTTAGGGAATATGAGATTTAGGCTAGGCTCTGCTAACCTATTTATATGTATTCAAGATCTTATCGTACACGCAGCGCTGAGTCATCATTGAACCCAATTTAGAAAACAATCTTGATACGTTAATGAATTTGCCCGGATCTGGGGGTGTGTGACCCCAGTGTCGACCCCATACAGAGGTGTCGACCCCCATATGGGTCCCGCGAACTATTTTGGCGCATAGGTTTGATTTTCAAATGTTTGACCTTCTGCAATTTATTTAACTGTTATATTCAAATATAATCTTCTTATATGTATACAAATCTTCTAATGATCACTTTATGTGTATATATATTCACACAACTTTTGTTTCGATTTCAAAATTCAAACGGTGTTGTACCGTTATTTAATTCTTTTCATATTTCTTTGATTTCAACCTTATCTTGATCTCTATCTCTTGTGTATGTATATATGTATATCTGCACATATATATATATATATATATATTCTAATATATATACACATATATTTTCTTTACTTCCTTATATGTATATTTTTCCTTATATGTGCGTTTATATATATTGTCTCTTTAGAACATGTGTTAATTTTAGACGTTCCCTTAAAAAAAATGACGTTGGTGGGGATCGAACTCTGTACCTCTTGTATGCAAGCCACATGCTCTAACAAACTAGACTACTAAGGCTACTGTTAATAAGGCTTAGAACAATGTTAATTATTGTTCTCATCTTACTTCTCTTTTTCATGTTTGTTACGATATTTCATTTAAACCATTGCATGAATCTTTTTATTTTATTTCTCTTTTATTATTAGTGCATAATATTTGTAAATTAGTGCATGCAACATGTTTACACTGCATGCAACCAATCCTTTCTTTCTTTTAATGCATGCATCGCATTTTTATTTGTATTAATTTTTTTTCTTTTTCAGTACATGTGTTTATTACGTGCAATCACATATTATATTTATTTTTTTCTTCATATTTTTTTATGTTTGTGCATATATATACATATGCATTATTTAATTGTTACGAAATGCGGGGTGTTACATTCTCCCACCCTTAGGCATTTTCGTTGCCAAAATTTGATAAGGCCAAGTTAGGTAATCCCTCGCATAATATCCATCCATCATGTGTGCATCAAATTTTTGCAAACATTGTGCACTTGTGCAAAGTGTAATACAACATAATAATACATTTATGCCTAAGCGGTTCGTCCTATGTGTATGCAAATTCTTCAAAAAATTCTTCAAAAACATGATGCTCACATCATAAATATACTGGCAGTTCTACATGAATGCAATATTTTGAAAATAAAAATACATTTTCATCCAAATTTTCCCACACTCTTACCGAGTAAAAGCGTAGTTCATCCAATTGTTGCATCCAAAACCCTACCAAGCAACGCTACTTTTGGAATTTCAGAAAAATCTAATTTTCTAAATTCGAGTTCTTATGTTACAAAAAGGTGGAAAATGGAAATTTTCACATCTTCTGTTTTTCTTTTTTGACTTTTCCAACCGTACTTGGATTTTATGAATGTAACGACCCGTAAATCCGTACCATTTGAATTGACTGAATACAACTCACGTCCAATCCAAATTGCACGAAAATACGAATCATTAATAGAAAGAAGTTAGAGGATGAGAAATAGAAAGAAAGATAATTTAGAATTGAAGAAAGTAGATAGAAGATCGAACTGAACGATACTGCAGAATCTCACAATCGCAGCAGAACAAAATATAATATAAAAAATCACTTTTGAAATACAAACTGGATTTTTAACTTACATACATCATCAGAGTACATCACCTATACAATATAGCGGAAGCAACTCGAAATATCTAAATGTCGAACCCTTTTGCTCCAAGCTCCTCCAAATAAATCTGTAAAATCCTGAACTACTTGACTTCCCGTACAAATTTGGGGCACCCAAGAGTTTAGGGAAAACATGAAAATAAACTCTGGGTCAGTGATGGGACTTGTATGAGTATACGATTTTAAAACAGTTTGATTTAAATAATGGATATCTCATAAGACCACGCCATAAAAACGGAACAGGTATTTCTCTTTTGAGAATCCAAACACTTGTTAACTTTCAAAAACATTTTGAAAGAAAAGATAATCGTAAGACTGATCCACACATAAATATATCGATAACCCAAAATATTTTGAAAACGATATTCTTTTGATATTGTAATAATGTCTAGATACAAATAAATACCAATCTAGCAGAACGCTTGCATCTCACGCTCCACATATATAGTATACAATCAAACCGCAAGCTCTTATTGGAGAATGGATTCCGACTATGACACGGTATAGATCCACCTTCCGATCAGTGTACTCTAGATGGGATACACTGGAGTTCAACAAGAACATCTTGCAACTCGGCCAAACATCACCGACCACTCATTTCTCTTGAGTGTATCAAATATATTATCACCGTACGGCTGCGCAGCTACCGTTTCTTGGGAGATATAGAAATGTAAAGAAGTAACAAAATGAATATTCTCTAGATGGTGACAATAAACCCTAATGGGAGCGACCCACATAGCCATGCCGCCTGCCTGATTTTTGTCATTTTCCGGTTGTGAGGCTTGAGGCTGAACTTACCTTTGACAAATCATTTCTTTGAATGGCACATCATCAATAACGTCAACCACTAATTGACTTCCTCCAAAATATATTATGGGTACAAAGCAAGAGAAACAAATTCCTTTACCACCAACAGAAATACGTTGAAGAGATCAACATACGTGATTGGTTAGGCATACGCTGTCAGACATTTGTCCATACAAGTTGTCCTGGGATTGGACAAACCGAAGGCACTATCCTGTTAATAGAACAGCCCTTGTAATACTCTGTCTACAATAGTCTTCAATTGATTCTCTAACTTGTAGCGTATATCGAATCGAATTGGAATTTAGATTCCGGTCCATTCGAAAACAATAACGAAAGGTTCAGATTTAATAGTCGGTTATTTAACTATCAAATACAAAATAAAATAAAATAAATAGGTTTAACACCAATGGATCTGCTAAGTCATAAAATAATATTTATTCGAATAATAACTTTGTATTTATGTTTGAAGTGCTTTACAGAAATTACAATTTAGCAGTTCCCATGGCCTATATCAGTTCAGATAACATTTGATTTGCTAATTTAATATGCACAAACACACATGTAATACAATAAATATTTTCTACTGATAATATCGTATTTCAACACATATATTTATTGATAACATATATCAACTAATAAATAGCAGAAAAGTGTTTTATTTCTGCTAACATGGTGTTTTAAATCATCCAGTCAATCAATACATAGTGGAACGGTGTTTTAATTCCACTGAACGATAGAAATGTATAATTACGATTCACATGGTTAAAATGACTTAATTAAGGAATCAATTTAGTTGAACATTTAACTCGGCACCTGTTGAATTTACAGATCATTGTTTACTCGTTAATACAGTTTACAACAAATTTTACGTTCGGTTATATTTAAACTGTATCTAGTATAGAAATCACTTTTTAATTACTTTCTTTTAAATTAAATCGTTGAAACTCGGCGACTACGTCGAGTGGCTTACACATCATCGATCGATTCAAATACTCAACATGGGTCCAATTATTCGATTTTATCTTCTTGATCTAAGTTTATATATAAGTACCTTAATATATTTATATAATATGAATTCAATTTTCTTATCACAATTTTCCTTTTAAATTGGAATGGGCCGAGCCCATTCAAAATAGTTTTTTTTTTCCTTAATATTTTTTAATATATGAGTTTAACCCAACAACCCAACCTTAATTTGGCAAAAACAAATACCCACACGCAATTACACTGTATCCATATTTTTCCCATTCTCTCTTTTACTTCTTTCTAGTTGCTTCCCCTTCGGTGTTTCCTTTCTTGTCTGATATTTGTAACATTCTGACTCAAGAAACGTTCTGACAGTCCATGAATGGACATTACTTTCTTGAATGAGTTTAGCTAATACATCAGTAGGTGCCTCTCACTTCAACTCATGCGGTTTGAATTAACTCCGATATATACATTATATATATTCTATTTTATTTATTTATTTATTTATTTAATGGGCCTAGCCCAAGCCCACTAATACCAACGTCACAAACATGGTACAACTGCGTCTCTCTTCAGGCAAACCAACATGCCATGCCACCTTCCATTTTTCCCTTCCTTTTTAGTTCTTCTACCTCATTTTCTCTAATGCTTACATTTTCTTCCATACGTACTTGGTTTTTGATTCCATACATTGTTTGTACTTCAATTCTTTTAACTGTTACTTTTTCTGTTCCTTTACTTTTTGTTTTCTATTCTCTGCATCAAGTATTTTCCCACCCTCTTCTTACGGTTTTTGTTAGTTCTTTTTCTCGGTTTCTCTTATATGTTTTCGTCTGTCCTTTTTATTTCGTGCTTTCTTGTTTGATGCTTCATGCTCATGTACATATTAATCACTTCGCTCAATATCACTCCAACTTACCCATACACCATCACCTGATGGTTCCCTATAAATCACTTCACACCCATACATATAATTTTTTAGTTACTTCATTTCCTTATATTGAACAAAACCGTGCATCACCCATGGTGCACCTGCACAGATGATTCGTTCATCATGGAGCCACCGCCACCACGTCCACATGCCACACCATCGCCAAGATCCGTCACTGACCAACCACCCAGGCTCAAAACCGTCCTCTTCTCAAAAATGTTGTTTCACCTTTTTAATTTCAAAGAACAACAGCAGGTTGACCTTCAATCCCAACTTCACCACGTCGCCTCTGACCACCTGCAACTTGCCACCACTGCCGATCAATACCCCATCCCATGCCTTCCTCCCTACTGAAATTCAAAGCACTCGATCACTTCCTATTCGAACTTAATCGAGTTAAAAACCCATAACCAAAAATGCAACGTATCCGAACCCAGAACACTTCTTCTGATGACCACGACCATCAACGCTTCAGCAACTATGTCCACACCTTCGTACACCTTCCCCGAACTTCCAACAATAGCAGTTTCCACCAGCTTTTCCAAAATCGACCGTTTTTATTTTTTTGATCCCCAATTTAAATACTAATTTCACGTGCAAATTATAGTTAACATAAAATCATGAAACTTAGTTTAAAATTCACACCTTGCCCATAAGAACATCTTGGTATGCCTGAACATCAAATCTAGGATGATCGAAATTTGGGTTTTAAATATCTCTTTGCTGTATTTTCGTATACCCCAGAGTATGTTATATTATTTAAATTAAAACTATTTTTAAATAAAACTCCAAACATATCTAGACTATTTTGATGTTTAACATTATTCCTGAACTCGTTATAATGTTAGCTCTTGATTTTTTTAAAGTCCTTTGCTTGTCCAGTTTTTATGATTTAACTAAACACAATATATGTATGTGATGTTATTTAAGTGCTTCATGCTTCCATTCACTAGTTTTACTCATTCCAGTTTCATACAAATGTCGAATTGGGAAAATAAAATACAGATCCAGGTTATCAGTTTAGAGGAAGATCAAATATTATTAAACACACATATTCAAATATATATATGTATATATATATGTATCAATTGGTGATAAGTTTAAAGTGGAATCAAAGTTTTAGTCACAGTTCTAGGTTTCATTCTTTTCCTTACCCTGCTATTTCTTAATTCAATTTATCTGTCACTTATATTCCCTTGTAAAAGCTAAACAAGTTACACAGCCTCATCAATTACTTCCCTGTCACTTTTACATGTTTTGCTACTGTAGTTCCCATTTTCATTCCGGATTTTCAATATGATATATATACATTTAGAAAAATATATTTATGTATATGTACTGCAAAACAAATTAGTAAACAATGGGCCGCTTACTCACACTATTTTCAACATTTCCAGATCATATTACTATGTTTAGTCAACAACAAATCAACATATACATAATATATATATGAGGTAACACAAACAAACATGCTTGTATCACTTAGTTTTAACCAAAGAAATGTTTAAACAGAGATTAAAAAGAAGAGTTTACTCACAATATATTTCTATGGTTTGGCCATTTGCTCACTGTTTTGTGTTTTAAAGTTATAGTGTGTTTATTCATTTCACATTTTAACATGCAGATTGAATTACTAATGCCACACATTCAGGACTATATAAACAACTGTGCTCTAGCATAACCAGGAGTAGAAAAAAAGAATTTTGTTTACTCACCAGTCTTCCACTGTCTTCCATGCCTCAAGCTACAGGTTTTCGGGTAGAGCCCTGTATTTTGTCCTCTTTTTTTAGGATATTGCATTGTGTTGCTACCATTTTTTTTCAGTTTAAAGTTTGAGTTCTCTCCCGGTTTTTGTGTGATTAAGTTGTGTGTGCTCAGGTGTATTTATATATGAACATCAGCATAAAATATTGGGTAGCTTCAAGCTTAAGCAGAGTAGAGTTAGGCTATCTATCACTTGGGTTCTAGGCAGGGTATTGGCAACTTTATGTTGATTGAAGTGGCATAGGGTCTCATCAAAATCTCCCAGCTATGGTCACCCTATACAAGTACATTAATGTGGGCACACTCCATGTGCTGAAATATATATAAAAAAAGTTTACTTTATTCTTAAGAAATACAAACTATACATATTTCTATTCATTTCTAGGTAGACTGCTTTATGTTGATGTGAAAACATATGCAAAAAGTTGGTGATCAAATTTTCCTATACATGCATTTTGATTGAAGGATGATTGGGTAGGCTACCTAATCAATGAACAAGCCATGTGCAAAATGTGGAAAAGATGTATATGCATATGAAGTTTGATGGAGGTGACAAACTGTAATAACCCGGAAATCCGAGCCAGTTTAAAATTTTTATTTTGGCAATTTTAGTGAATTTTGAACATTTAAAATAGATTATTTTAAATAATATCGACGAGAAATTTATTTTGAATAGAATTCGACGTATATATTATATAAGTCGTCGTTAGAATATAAATAATTATATGTAATTATAAATAGAATTAAAAATGGCGCGGTAGTTCGATAATTCGATTTCAAACTTCAATTGAATGTACCGGGTGCAAAACAATCCGGATTTTAGTGAACAAAAATAATAGAATCTAATGGAGATTATCTTTCCAACAAATCCGACAAATCGAAATTTCATAGCGGGAATCAAAAGATATGTCCAGTTGAAGATTCTGAATAGTCGCTATGGAATTCAGGCCCTTAAAAATAGACATTTTGCAAACGACCTCGGATTTCGACGAAACCACTTATGTTGGATCCGTGATGTCAAATTATTGCTAGATTCCAAATTTCATAATTTTTCGAATCAATATGTGAGCGTGGCGAAGGAAAACGCGTTTGACCAGTTTCAGTTGATTTTAATCAACTGGAAAATGGCCATTTTTCAAACGGTCTCAGAATTCGATGAAACTAGTTTTGTTAGGACCGTATCATCAATACGAAGCTAGAAAATATTTTTCTTGAATTTTTCGAGTTAGTATGTGACCCCGGTAAATTGAAATGCGCGTTCAAATTCAATATATAGAGTTATATGTTGATTTTGACGAAATCTGATCGAAACGATCGAATCAGCTTACGATACATATCCCATTGTGTTCGGAATGGGGGTAATTAGCTATGGACGACAGGCGGTGGGCCTCGTTTAGAGGTCGTACGTGAAAGTCAACTTTTTGAAATTAAAATAATTTTTTTAAAAAAAAAACTCTCTTTCCTCCTTACGTTGACTAAGCCCCCCCATTCGTTTATTTCCAGATCAGTTAAAAATAAAAAATAAAAAAAATAAAAACCCCGATCCATTCAAACCCGTCGCCTAACCCCTCCCTCATGCCTCCGACGCAGTCGCCGCCTCCAGCGCGCGTACCTCCAGCCAACGCTCCATCCACCTCCCCCCAGTCGCGATCCCTTCCTCCGTCCTAAAACCCTAGCAAAAAAAACCAACCCGCCGCATTACAGACCTCCGGCACTCCACCTCGCGCAGAAATCGAGACCACCCCGCCTGAATCGAAGACTGCGAGTCCTCCTTCCCATCGCGCAGCCACCGCCTGACAACCCTTCGCCGTGCTCCAGCAGCTCCGGTTCAAACCCTCCTCTACCCTCTGGAACCCGGAAATTGTAAGTTTCCCCTTACTGTATTACTTGATTTTTGATTTCTTAGGTAAAAATGAAATTTTTAGTCATATAAAAACCTAATTTTTAGTTAAAATAAAAATATATAAAGCAAGAATAAAATCAGTTTTATTATATATATATATAAAGTGATTTATATTTAGTTAATAGGACCATAAAAATGTAGTCTTTTAAATAAAAATAGCGATTTAAAAATATAATATTTGGTTTAAAAATAACATTTTAAAAATTTGATTTTTAAAATAGAAAAGATTAGATTTTTAAAATAGAAAAGTTTAGATTTTTAAAATAGAAAAGATTAGATTTTGGAAATTTGAAAAGGCGAAATCTTTATATAGAGAATAGCGAAGTAAAAATAGGATTTTTATATATTGAATAGCGTAGTAAAAATTCGATTTTTCTTTATTGAATAGCGTAGTAAAAATTCGATTTTTCTATATTGAATAGCGTAGTAAAAATTTGATTTTTCTATATTGAATAGCGTAGTAAAAATTCGATTTTTATATATTGAATAACGAAGTAAAAATTCGATTTTTATATATTGAATAGCGAAGTAAAAATTCGATTTTTATATATTGAATAGCAATATAAAAATGTGATTTTATATATGTAGTGGCTACGGGCAACGAAAGAGATAAGAGGCGAGAACGACGAAGATTTCTCTAAATGAAGTGTCGTGGAGTTGGGATAGCTATTGGTGAGAACTTCTTACCTTTCAAAATTTCTTTTTCTAGTTATATATATATATATACTAGGATGCAGACGGTGCTTAGTAGCACCCGACACCCGTCATCCACAGACCATGGATGGCTTGATTGTTTGATTGTTGTGTTATGAAATTTGTTTGTGAAATTGATGTGAAATGGATAATGAAATATATTCATGTGTTGAAAGGAAATAAAATATTTATATAGTTAAAAATATTTTGTAGTTAAAAATATAATTTTCAACGTGAATGTGAATAAATAAATATTTATAAACAAATCGACCGATTTGTTTATATACACTGATTTGACTGATGGATTGGGTCGATAAATTTTACACATCGCCCAACTGCACAAATAAAATCTGTGTTTGATTGTTTGAAACCCCACACAGGTATTGGGATAATATATGACATACACTAATCCCAATAATTAGTTGGATGTCGATCGATTGATTGACAGGCTGTTATAAGCATTAGAGATTTATATTTGATGCTTATACAGTGTAGTGCACTTTGGATGATGGTTGATTATTTATCGTTGCTATTGTATACATGTGTTGTATGGAATCCATATAATTAACTTTATATGGTAATTGGTTGGGCCTCATTCCAATTTAGAAGATAAAGAATATTATAAAATAAAGGTTCATGTGTTGACTGTACTCATCCGTTGAGATTAGTCATATGTTGAACAAAATATTTTAAACAATAAAATTTATATCTTTATCATTATAAAATAAAGGTTCATGTGTTGACTGTACTCATCCGTTGAGATTAGTCATGTGTTGAACGAAATATTTTAATAATAAAATTTACATCTTTATCATATATAAAATTAGAAACTAACTGGAAAATAGATAAGGTGAGTGGTCTCCTGGATATTAATCTGATGTTGGTTTCGGCCTTCGGGGTTAATATTCAGGGAATCATTCTCTTACTAATTTACGGTTGGAGTCTGATTTAATATCAAACGATAGATACCTTAATTTTCATAAAATATATTAAATAACAAAAATAGTCACACGTGGACAGTACTCATTCGTTGAGATTAGTCATGTGTTGACGAAAATATAGATTCACGTATTGAATGGAATAAATATTCAATTGTTGAATAGAATAACGGAATTATTGAAATTTATAAAGCCGTGATGATTAGAGATGCGCCATTTTGACGCGAACGATATTTATATCGATTATATTCGTTTTTACAATATGAATTGAATCGAATAGAAACCCAATTTGAATTGAATCGAATAGAAAACCAATTTGAATTGAATCGAATAGAAAACAAATTTGAATTGAATCGAATAGAAAAAGAATTTGAATTGAATCGAATAGAAAACCAGTTTGAATTGAATCGAAGAGAAAACTAATTGAATTGAATCGAATAGAAAACGAATTTGAATTGAATCGAATAGAAAACCAATTTGAATTGAATCGAATAGAAAACAAATTTAAATTGAATTGAATAGAAAATGAATTCAAATTGAATTGAAATTTGAATTGAATTTAAATGAATTTTAAAACGAATCTATAGGGAAAAATTCAATTTTGATTTGAATTGGAAATAGAAGTTGAAATGTTTCTGAAACGAATTTAAAACTATTTATAAAATTTGTTTTAAATAGAAATCGACGAAATATATATATTATATATATAATATAATGGCCTAAATAGAACGCGCCGCGCCGCGGCAGTTCGTAAATTCCGATCATTGACTTCGAACGGACAATACGGGAGATCCGACCGTCGGATTCTCCTAAAACTGGAACCGTTGGGTTCGTATCGAAAAGATATTTCTAACGAATATTAGAAATTTGAAATCTAACGGTTGGATTTGGAGATACATCCAAATCAAATTCAGAAAAGGTCGCTGTAAGTGCAGTTCGATGGCCGTTGATGGAAATCGACTGTACGGGCCTTGATAAAATTATTAAAAATAGTAATAATTTGTGTAAAATCATAAGAAATGATTTGGGAAAAATTAGGATGAAAAACTCCATATTTGAAAAGATAAAAATAGATTTTTTCGAAATGAACTAGTTTTGAACTAATATTAAAACCCATTTATTTTTAAATAAATAAATTGGATTTGAAATGGGTTTTAAATAGAATTGATTTGTGGTTTTATCGTGAAGGGTGTTTTAAATGTCACTTGTTCTTTAACCGGATAATAAATAGAATATGATTTGGGTTTGTCGTGAACTGTGTTTTAAATGACATTAGTTCTTTAACCCAGTAAAAGAATTTTTAATGAATCTGTAATTAGATTGAAATGTGAATGGATAATCTAAATTATCAAATTTAGAAATTGAGCGAGAATGGAGTATTACCAGTTTTGCTCCAAAGCGAAAGTTAAATCTTTAATTAGATTTGAACGTGAAATGGTAATTAAATTTATCGATAACACCTTGGTGTTAGATATGGAGTATTACCAGTTTTGCTTCATGGGATGAATAGGTTGGGATTGGGAAATAAAATAAATAATTACTTCGGTGTGGTTCGTTAATCTCGACTAGTTTGGAAAACCATAATTTGGTTTGAAATGACATCCAAAGGAAGATTAAAGGATAAATTTTAAAGAATTTATCTTGGATAAAATTAATGGGAACCTTTCCCTAAGAATTGAAATTTAGAAACTAGCTGAAGGTTAGTTAAGAAGAATGGTTTCCTGGGTATTGATCTGATGTTGGTTTTGGCCTTCGGGGTTAATATTTGGGAAATTGTTCTCTTGCTAATTTGCGGTTAGTGACTAATGAATTGGAATGAGGCGTATGTTGTGTTTGTGTAACATTTGTTTATATTATACGCGGGTTGTTCGGAAAGGCCGGGTTTACACCCATTCTGAATAACCGATTCGACGATATGTCGAAGATGAAGACGGTGGTTGAAGACCGGGAGTCTTCACATCGTTTGGGTGATTACTGATGATCTTGATTGGGCTGTACACCCAAGATGAGGGAATCAGTTGGTGGTCGTCCAGACGTATTTGGAGATCGATGGATATGCGAGGAAAGTGCCTCCGGTTTCGTTCAGACCCAGAACGAACTTGTAAATGGATTGTGTGTCTGACATTGGATTTTATTCTGTGTTGATTGATTTCTATTAAATATATATCTGTTTGGCGGTGGAGAATTTATTCTCTTGCTTAGCGCCCTTCTCTGAGACGTACGAGCTTAGAGGTTATATATCGATAGATATCAATCGCATGGCATTAATTGCCTGTGTGGCACGCTGAGTTGCATGGATCAAGGCTTTTGTTGAAAAGCAAAGTCTTGTGGTTGATGATCAAAGCATGGCCTTTGTGGCATAGCTTTGTGTATAACGTGAATTCGCGAGCCTCACACCTCGGTATGAGTCAAAAACGGGATAAGGACTGCAGGGAAAGCACGACGTTTCTTTCTAGCTTTGGTGGTGTCAGTGACTTACCAGCCCTGACATTTGTATACTTTTCACCTATGTGGTTGTTGGATGAGGCGCCTCTATTTTAGGTCTGTAAGGACCGGGAAACGTGTGTTCAAGCATAATTAATCCTCAAACGTAAGAGAGGATCGGCCCTGAAGCATCCAGGGGTTACCCAGAGTGTGTAGTCCCGAGGCATTTGCTAGAGTGTCTCGAAGCGGAGAGGAGCTTGCCCCTTTCCTCGACTCATGATGGAAATCCAATTTCCAATACGTGTATTGCGGTTTTAATTGTAGAACTAGTATGGCGACATGATAGATGGTACCCATGCCGCCTAGGATTGATATTTATGATTGAAAATGTTTTGACACTATACACTTATAATAGTATCAAATGATTTGTTTCAAACGTACCAAGCATGTTTGGCTATTATAAGGGAAAACCCTATCCTCCGACTAGCCTTGCATTGTGTGATGGGACCTGGGTCTTATAATAGCTTCATTTTTCAAAAAAGCATTGCGCTGTTTATTCTATGCACTGGTATTCTTGGGAGGAAACCCGTTCCGTGTTATACGACGTGATACCTTGAATTACTCTCTTTTAAAGTAAAGTTTTAAATAACCGTTTTAGTTCTCACACCAGTCACATGGCTGACCTGGAGTTTATTGTTTTAACCTAAACTCTGGGTGCCCTTATTTTCGACACGGGCAGCTAGTATTTTTGGTTTTGCAGGTTTATATTCACAGGACCCTGGTTTACAGCTGGAATGATATCCGGAAAGCTCTGTATCCATATATCACCTTCAGTTGTGCTTTGTATTATTTTCCGCTGCTATGTAATTTATTGTAATCTCTGATATTTATCGAATGTAATTTATTCATTTATACTCTGTATATTCTTATATCTGATGGAATTGTTGTAATAACAATGAAATGTTCTTCCGTTTGTGTTCATTTGTGTGTTGTTCTCAAAGTATCCGCTCTTTCCTTCACGGGGAAGTAACGGGTTCTTACAGTGGTATCAGAGCTTTGGTTTACAGAGCTCGAGAACAAGACACATTAGAACCATACAAAAGAATTCATCAGATATTGGATTAGTAATATCCAATTAGAATGACTCGTTAGAGATAGGATCAGTAGTATCCTAGAACGAGTGTGAAGAGTATATTTTTCAAATGAAAACAAATTTTGTTTTGAAATTTAAACCATTTTTGTAATAAACCGGAAATTCTGAGCCAGTTTAAAATTTTTATTTTGGCAATTTTAGCGAATTTTGAATATTTAAAATGAATTATTTTAAATAATATCGACGAGAAAAATGTTTTGAATATAATTCGAACGTATATATTCTATACGTCGTCGTTAGAATATAAATAATTATATATAATTATAAATAGAAATGAAAATGGCGCAGTAGTTCGATAATTCGATTTCAAACTTCAATTGAACGTACCGGGTGCAAAACAATCCGGAATTTAGTGGAACCAAAAATAATAGGATCTATTTGATAGTATCTTTCCAACGAATCCGAAAAATCAAAATTTCATAGCGGGAATCAAAAGATATGTCCAGTTGAAAATTCTGAATAGTCGCTATGGAATTCAGGCCCTTAAAAATGGGAATTTGGCAAACTACCTCGGATTTCGACGAAACCACTTTTGTTGGATCCGTGATGTCAATTAATTGCTAGATTCCAAATTTCATAATTTTTCGAATCAATATGTGAGCATGGCAGAGGAAAACGCGTTTGACCAGTTTCAGTTGATTTTAATCGACTGGAAATTGGCCATTTTTCCAACGGTCTCAGAATTCGACGAAACTAGTTTTGTTAGGACCGTATCATCAATACGAAGCTAGAAAATATTTTTCTGGAATTTTTCGAGTTAGTATGTGACCCCGGTAAGTTAAAATGCGCGTTCAGATTCAATATATAGAGTTATATTTGGATTTGGACGGAAACTGATCGAAACAGTCGAATCAGCTTGCGATGCATATCCCATTGTGTTCGGAATGGGGGTAAAACGCTATGGACGACAGGCGGTGGGCCTCGTTTCGAGGTCGAAAATAAAAGTCAACTTTTTGAATTAAATAATCAAATAAAAAAATATATCCTTCTCTCCTCCCCTTAATTCATTCTGGCCCCCCCCCTTTTATTTCAAGCCCAATTTCAGAAATCAAAATAAAAAATAAAAAAAGGGAAGAAAAGAGGATCGACGGCGGGGGGGGAAACCGCCGCCGCCTCATCGCCCCCCCCCCCC
Source organism: Allium sativum (assembly GCA_030737875.1). Lineage (NCBI taxonomy): Eukaryota > Viridiplantae > Streptophyta > Magnoliopsida > Asparagales > Amaryllidaceae > Allium > Allium sativum. The sequence continues at coordinate 339,257,516 of CM060910.1, forward strand.
CCCCACCAATCTCCGACGCGCCACCAGTAGCTGCTCGAGCCCCCTCTTCGATCGAGTCGATACCCCCTCCCCCCTCCTCTGCCTTGCATCGATACCCCCCCATCCTCATCCTCCCCTCAGCAAACCGCCCCACCTCCGCACCCACGACCTCCCTCCAGCGCCTGATGATGAAGCCCCTCCCCCTTTTTTTCCCGATCTACTGTAAGTTTTTTTTTTAATTTATGTTCAGTTTTTTAATAAATATATAACAAATGAAAATTGTGGTTTCGTCTTTCATATGAAATTAAAGTAGAAAGATGTACTTTCATTTAAATGAAGATTTGATTTCTCATTTAAATAAAGATTTGATTTTTTTTCTTTTATTTATTTAATTATTTAGAAAAGGTTATGATTTTTCAAAATAGAAAAGCTTAGTTTTTAGTGGAAAAAGGTTTGATAGGTATTGATCTAGAAATAGGATTTTTCTATACATGAATGATGGAAAGTGATTTTAGTTTGAAGTAAAAAATTCGATTTTCGTATATTGAATAGCGAAGTAAAAATTCGATTTTTATATATTGAATAGCGAAGTAAAAATTCGATTTTTATATATTGAATAGCGAAGTAAAAATTTGATTTTTATATATTGAATAGCGAAGTAAAAAATTCGATTTTTATATATTGAATAGCGAAGTAAAAATTCGATTTTTACATATGTAGAGAATACGGGAAACGAAGGTGACAAAAAGGCGAGGACGATGAAGATTTCTATCAATGAAGAGTCGTGGAATTGGGATAGCTATCGGTGAGAACTTCTCACCTTTTAATTTTTCTTTTTCTAACTATATTATATATATATATATACTAGGATGCAGACGGTGTTTAGTAGCACTCGTCATCCACAGACCATGGATGGCTTGTTTGTTTAATCGTTTGGTTGTGTAGTTGGTTAGATTATTTGGTTTGAATTGAATTGTTTGGTGAAATGGAATTGATTTGATTGATTGGTGAATTGCGTGGGCCTTCACTAGACCGGGGATAAGGCTAGGCCTTGTCCCGTTCCTAGTATCGTGTCGTTATGTCGCCGAAATTTTCTAAAGTATGTTAGAAAAATAAAAATATCATTTTTATTTTATAAATGAACTGAATGAAAATTCATGTGTTAAAATAAAATATTTTATCGTTAAAAATATAATTTTTAACGTGAAAGTGAATAAATAAATATTTATAAACAAATCGGCCGATTTGTTTATATACACTGATTTGACTGATATTGATTGGGTCGATAAATTTTACACATCGCCCAACTGCACAAATAAAATCTGTGTTTGATTGTTTGAAACCCCACACGGGTATTGGGATAATATATGACATACACTAATCCCAATAATTAGTTGTATGTCGATCGATTGATTGACAGGCTGTTATAAGCGTTAGAGATTTATATTTGATGCTTATACAGTGTAGTGCACTTTGGATGATGGTTGATTATTTATCGTTGCTATTATATACATTTGTTGTATGGAATCCAAATAATTAACTTTATATGGTAATTGATTGGGCCTCATTCCAATCGGAAAAATAAAGAATATTATAACATAAAGGTTCATGTGTTGACAGTACTCATCCATTGAGATTAGTCATGTGTTGAACGAAATATTTTAATAATAAAATTTACATCTTTATCAATATAAAATAAAGGTTCATGTGTTGACCGTACTCATCTGTTGAGATTAGTCATGTGTTGAACGAAACATATTTGAAATAGAAATATTTGAATAGGAAATATTTGAAAAAGAAATATTTGAAATAGAATATTTGAAAATAGAAATATATGAAGCCATGTTGATTAGATTGATGCCATTTTGACGTGAACGGTATTTATATCGATTTTATTCATTTTAGAATGAATATTGAAAAGTGATGTCGAAATCGAATATTTTGAAATGAAATTTGAATCGAATTGAATCGAAAAACAATTTGAATTGAATCGAATAGAAAACGAATTCGAATTGAATTGAAAAGAAAACGAATTTGAATTGAATTGAAAAGAAAACGAATTCGAACTGAATCGAATAGAAAACGAATTTGAATTGAATAGAAAACGAATTTGAATTAAATTGACTTGAAAACGAATTGAAATAGAAGTAAAATCAATTTGAAATGAATTCAAATTGAATTGAAATTTGAATTGAATAGAAATGAATTTTAAAACGAATTTATAAAGCAAAATTTAATTTTGATTTGAATTGAAATGGAAGTTGAAATTGTTTTTGAAATGAATTTAAAAACTATTTATATAATTCGTTTTAAATAGAAATCGACGAAATATATATTATATATATAATATAAAGGCCTGAATAGAACGCGCCGCGGCAGTTCATGAACTTCGACCATTTATTTCAAACGGACATTACGGGAGATCCGACCGTCGGATTCTCCTAAAACCGGAACCGTTGGGTTCGTATCGAAAAGAGATTTCTAACGAATATTAGAAATTTGAAATCTAACGGTTGGATTTGAATATACGTCCAAATCAAATTTGAAAAAGGTCGCTATAAGTGCAGCTCGATGGCCGTTGTTGGAAATCGACTGTACGGGCCTTGATAAAATTATTAAAAATAGTAATAATTTGTGTAAAATCGTAAGAAATGATTTGGGAAAATTTGGGATGAAAAACTCCATATTTAAAGAGATAAAAATAGATTTTTATCGAAATGAACTAGTTTTGAACTAAAATTAAAATCCATTTATTTTTAAATAAATAAATTGGATTTGAAATGGGTTTTAAATAGAATTGATTTGTGGGTTTATCGTGAATAGTGTTTTAAATAACACTAGTTCTTTAACCCGATAATAATTAGAATGTGATTTGGGTTTGTCGTGAACTGTGTTTTAAATGACACTAGTTCTTTAACCCAGTAAAAGGAGTTTTATTGAATCTGCAATTAGATTGGAATGTGAATTGATAATTTAAATTATAAAATTTGGCAAATGAGCGAGAATGGAGTAGCACCAGTTTTGCTCCAAAGTGATAGTTAAATATTTAATCAGATTTGAACGTGAAATGGTAATTAATTTTACCGATAACACCGTGGTGTTAGATATGGAGTATTACCAGTTTTGCTTCATGGGATGAATAGGTTGGGATTGGGAAATAAAATAAATAATTACTTCGGTGTGGTTCGCTAATCTCGACTAGTTTGGAAAACCATAATTTGGTTTGAAATGACATCCAAAGGAAGATTAAAGGATAAATTTTAAAGGATTTATCTTGGATAAAAATTAATGGGAATCCTTCCCTAAGAATTGAAATTTAGAAACTAGCTGTAGATTAGTTAAGGTGAGTGGTCTCCTGGATATTGATCTTATGTTGGTTTCGGCCTTTGGGGTTAATATTTGAGAAATTGTTCTCTTGCTAATTTGCGGTTAGTGACTAATGAATTGGAATGAGGCATATGTTGTGTTTGTGTAACATTTGTTTTTAATATACGTGGGTTGTTCGGAAAGTCCGGGTTTATACCCATTCTGAATAACCGATTCGACGATATGTCGAAGATGAAGACGGTGGTTGAAGACCGGAAATCTTCACATCGTTTGGATAATAACTGACGATCCTGATTGGGTTGTACACCCAAGAGGATGGAAATAGTTGGTGGTCGTCCAGACGTACTTGGAGATGGATGGATATGCGAGGAAAGTGCCTCCGGTTTCGTTCAGACCCAGAACGGACTTGTAAATGGATTGTGTGTCTAATATTGGATTTTATTCTGTGTTGATTGATTTCTATTAAATATATATCTGTTTGGCGGCGGAGAATTTATTCTTTTGCTTAACGCCCTTCTCTTAGACGTACGAGCTCAGAGGTTGTATATCGATGGACATCAGTCGCATGGAATGAATTGCCTGTGTGGCACGCTAAGATGCAATGATCAAGGCTTTTGTTGAAAAGCAGAGTCTTGTGGTTGATGATCAAAGCACGGACTACGTGGCAGCTTTGTGTATAACGTGAATTCGCGAGCCTCACACCTCGGTATGAGTCAAAAACGGGATACGGACTGCAGGGAGAGCACGACGTTTCTTTCTAGCTTTGGTGGTGTCAGTGACTTACCAGCCCTGACATTTATATACTTTTCACCTATGTGATTGTTGGATGAGACACCTCGATTTTAGGTCTGTAAGGACCGGGAAACGTGTGTTCAGGAATTGCCAATCCTCTAACGTAAGTGAGGACCGGCCCTGAAGCATCCAGGGTTACCCAGAGTGTGTAGTCCTGAGGCATTCGCTAGAGTGTCTCGAAGTGGAGAGGAGCTTGCCCCTTGCCTCGACTCATGACGGAAATCCAATTTCCAATATGTGTATTTCGGTTTTATTTGTAGAGCCTAGTATGGCGACATGATAGATGTTACCCATGCCGCCTAGGATTGATATTTATGATTGAAACTGTTTTGACACTATACACTTATTATAGTAACAAATGATTTGTTTTAAACGTACCAAGCATGTTTGGCTATTATAAGGGAAAACCCTATCCTCCGGCTTGCGTTGCATTGTGTGATGGGACCTGGGTCTTATAATAGCTTCATTTTTCGGAAAAGCATTGCGCTGTTTATTCTATGCACTAGTATTCTTGGGAGGAAACCCGTTCCGTGTTATACGGCGTGGTCCCTTGAATTACTCTCTTTTAAAGTAAAGTTTTAAATAACTGTTTTAGTTCTCACACCAGTCACATGACTGACCTGGAGTTTATTGTTTTAACCTAAACTCTGGGTGCCCTTATTTTCCGCACGGGCAGCTAGTAGTTTTGGTTTTGCAGATTTATATTCATAGGATCCTGGTTTACAGCTGGAATGATATCTGGAAAGCTCTGTATCCGTGTATCACCTTCAGTTGTGCTTTGTATTATTTTCCGCTGCTATGTAATTTATTTAAATCTCTGATATTTTTTGAATGTAATTTATCCATTTATACTCTGTATATTCTTGTATCTGATGGAATTGTTGTAATAGCAATGAAATGTTCTTCCGTCTGTGTTCTGATTTGTCCTGTTCTCAAAACGATCAGGGGTTTCGAACGGTTTAGATCGGTTTAACGACTGATTCAGATCGAGCGAAATTCCAGGCCGTCACATTTGGTGTCAGAGCTTTGGTTTACAGAGCTCGAGAACAAGACACATTAGAACCATATGAAAGAATTCATCAGATATTGGGTTAGTAATATCCAATTAGAATGACTCGTTAGAGATATGATCAGTAGTATACTAGAACGAGTGTGAAGAGTTTATTTTTCAAAAGAAAACAATTTTGTTTTGAAAATTTAAACCATTTTATACGTATTTGAATAATTATTTATTTTGAATTTGGACAATCGAGTATATAAAGATTTCGCGTATACGCGTCATGTACGTATAGTCGAAGTTTTAATATACAGGATAGATATAGAATCGAATTCTAGCCACGTGGAGATGATTCTGATGATTGATATATCATCATCAGAATTTGTGTTCGTGTTACGAAGGTGTGATTTCTATATATTTCCATTAGACTGGTGTGAGAACCCAAAACTTATATAGCTAGAACACATTGTTGTAAATTGGCGTCAAAAACATGATTTTCTGTATATATATCAAAATTATGAATTTGAATCGTTAATCCACTAATTTATTGATGTTTGGGTTGTTTGTTTAATTGTTTAATAATTTTGAACCATTACGCCTAATAGAATCAAATATTGAACTATATTGAAAATTGGTTGCATTTGCTTGCATATACATATACTTACATTGAACAGGTTATAGCAAGGAGGCTAGAGCCGAAGAATAAAATTTGTTTGCTTGACAAATAGGTACATGTTTACTATATAATTTACTGTTTTGTTTGGGTGATGATGATTTTATGAGCCGATTGGCTTTTTCTTTTTCTTTTTGAGATCAGAAGGCCTATATGGCAATTTCGGGATTTTCCCGTGGCTCCCGGTGCAGGGGAGGTTATGGCGAAATTTTTCGAAAATTTAGAGTGTTAGCCAAATTTTTGAAGAATTTGAAAATTCTCAGAAACTGAAAAGTTGGAGAATGGAAGCCAGATCGAACGTAGAGTTGATTAATCAAACCACTTTTGACTTTGTCCCTTTTCGGGGACGAAAAGTTTTAAGTGGGGGAGATTGTAATAACCCGGAAATTCTGAGCCGGTTTAAAATTTTTATTTTGGCAATTTTAGCGAGTTTTGAATATTTAAAATGAATTATTTTAAATAATATCGACGAGAAAAATATTTTGAATATAATTCGAACGTATATATTCTATACGTCGTCGTTAGAATATAAATAATTATATATAATTATAAATAGAATTGAAAATGGCGCTGTAGTTCGATAATTCGATTTCAAACTTCAATTGAACGTACCGGGTGCAAAACAATCCGGATTTTAGTGGAACCAAAAATAATAGGATCTATTTGATAGTATCTTTCCAACGAATCCGAAAAATCAAAATTTCATAGCGGGAATCAAAAGATATGTCCAGTTGAAAATTCTGAATAGTCGCTATGGAATTCAGGCCCTTAAAAAAGGGAATTTTGCAAACGACCTCGGATTTCAACGAAACCACTTTTGTTGGATCCGTGATGTCAATTTATTACTAGATTCCAAATTTCATAATTTTTCGAATCAATACGTGAGCGTGGCAGAGGAAAACGCGTTTGACCAGTTTTAGTTGATTTTAATCGACTGGAAATTGGCCATTTTTCCAACGGTCTCAGAATTCGACGAAACTAGTTTTGTTAGGACCATATCGTCAATACGAAGCTAGAAAATATTTTTCTGGAATTTTTCGAGTTAGTATGTGACCCCGGTAAATTAAAATGCGCGTTCAGATTCAATATATAGAGTTATATTTGGATTTTGACGGAAACTGATCGAAACAGTCGAATCAGCTTGCAATACATATCCCATTGTGTTCGGAATGGGGGTAAAACTCTATGGACGACAGGCGGTGGGCCTCGTTTCGAGGTCGAAAATAAAAGTCAACTTTTTGAATTAAATAATCAAATAAAAAATAAAAAAATATATCCTTCTCTCCTCCCCTTAATTCATTCTGCCCCCCCCCCCTTTTATTTCAAGCCCGATTTCAGAAATCAAAATTAAAAAAAAGGGAAGAAAAGAGGATCGACGGCGGGGGGGAAAACCGCCGCCGCCTCATCGCGCCCCCCCCCCCCCCCCACCAATCTCCGACACGCCGCCAGTAGCTGCTCGAGCCCCCCCCCCCCCCCCCTCTTCGATCGCGTCGATACCCCTTCCCCCCTCCTCTGCCTCGTGTCGATACCCCCCCATCCTCCTCCTCCCCTCAGCAAACCGCCCCACCTCCGCACCCACGACCTCCCTCCAGCGCCTGACGATGAAGCCCCTCCCCCTTTTTTTTCCCGATCTACTATAAGTTTTTTATTTATTTATTTTAATTTGTGTTCAGTTTTTTAATAAATACATAACAAACGAAAAATGTGGTTTCGTCTTTCATATGAAATCAAAGTAGAAAGATGTACTTTCATTTAAATGAAGATTTGATTTCTCATTTAAATAAAGATTTGATTTTTTTTCTTTTATTTATTTATTTATTTAGAAAAGGTTATGATTTTTCAAAATAGAAAAGCTTAGTTTTTAGTGGAAAAAGGTTTGATAGGTATTGATCTAGAAATAGGATTTTTTTATACATGAATGATGGAAAGTGATTTTAGTTTGAAGTAAAAATTCGATTTTTATATATTGAATAGCGAAGTAAAAATTCGATTTTTATATATTGAATAGCGAAGTAAAAATTCGATTTTTATATATTGAATAGCGAAGTAAAAATTCGAATTTTACATATGTAGAGAATATGGGAAACGAAGGTGACAAAAAAGCGAGGACGATGAAGATTTCTATCAATGAAGAGTCGTGGAATTGGGATAGCTATCGGTGAGAATTTCTCACCTTTTAATTTTTCTTTTTCTAGCTATATTATATATATATACTAGGATGCAGACGATGTTTAGTAGCACCTGTCATCCACAGACCATGGATGGCTTGTTTGTTTAATTGTTTGGTTGTGTAGTTGGTTAGATTATTTGGTTTGAATTGATTTGTTCGATGAAATGGAATTGATTTGATTGATGTGTGAATGGCGTGGGCCTTCACTAGACCGGGGATAAGGCTAGGCCTTGTCCCATTCCTAGTATCATGCCGTTATGCCACCGAAATTTTCTAAAGTATGTTAGAAAAATAAAAATATCATTTTTATTTTGTAAATGAACTGAATGAAAATTCATGTGTTAAAATAAAATATTTTATCGTTAAAAATATAATTTTTAATGTGAAAGTGAATAAATAAATATTTATAAACAAATCGGCCGATTTGTTTATATACACTGATTTGACTGATATTGATTGGGTCGATAAATTTTACACATCGCCCAACTGCACAAATAAAATCTGTGTTTGATTGTTTGAAACCCCACACGGGTATTGGGATAATATATGACATACACTAATCCCAATAATTAGTTGTATGTCGATCGATTGATTGACAGGCTGTTATAAGCGTTAGAGATTTATATTTGATGCTTATACAGTGTAGTGCACTTTGGATGATGGTTGATTATTTATCGTTGCTATTATATACATTTGTTGTATGGAATCCATATAATTAACTTTATATGGTAATTGATTGGGCCTCATTCCAATCGGAAAAATAAAGAATATTATAACATAAAGGTTCATGTGTTGACAGTACTCATCCGTTGAGATTAGTCATGTGTTGAACGAAATATTTTAATAATAAAATTTACATCTTTATCAATATAAAATAAAGGTTCATGTGTTGACCGTACTCATCCGTTGAGATTAGTCATGTGTTGAACGAAACATATTTGAAATAGAAATATTTGAATAGGAAATATTCGAAAAAGAAATATTTGAAATAGAATATTTGAAAATAGAAATATATGAAGCCATGTTGATTAGATTGACGCCATTTTGACGTGAACGGTATTTATATCGATTTTATTCATTTTAGAATGAATATTGAAAAGTGATTTCGAAATCGAATATTTTGAAATGAAATTTGAATCGAATTGAATCGAAAAACAATTTGAATTGAATCGAATAGAAAACGAATTCGAATTGAATTGAAAAGAAAACGAATTTGAATTGAATTGAAAAGAAAACGAATTCGAACTGAATCGAATAGAAAACGAATTTGAATTGAATTGAATAGAAAACGAATTCGAATTAAATTGACTTGAAAACGAATTGAAATAGAAGTAAAATCAATTTGAAATGAATTCAAATTGAATTGAAATTTGAATTGAATAGAAATGAATTTTAAAACGAATTTATAAAGCAAAATTTAATTTTGATTTGAATTGAAATGGAAGTTGAAATTGTTTTTGAAGTGAATTTAAAAACTATTTATATAATTCGTTTTAAATAGAAATCGACGAAATATATATTATATATATAATATAAAGGCCTGAATAGAACGCGCCGCGGCAGTTCATGAACTTCGACCATTTATTTCAAACGGACATTACGGGAGATCCGACCGTCGGATTCTCCTAAAACCGGAACCGTTGGGTTCGTATCGAAAAGAGATTTCTAACGAATATTAGAAATTTGAAATCTAACGGTTGGATTTGGATATACGTCCAAATCAAATTTGAAAAAGGTCGCTATAAGTGCAGTTCGATGGCCGTTGTTGGAAATCGACTGTACGGGCCTTGATAAAATTATTAAAAATAGTAATAATTTGTGTAAAATCATAAGAAATGATTTGGGAAAAATTGGGATGAAAAACTCCATATTTGAAGAGATAAAAATAGATTTTTATCGAAATGAACTAGTTTTGAACTAAAATTAAATCCATTTATTTTTAAATAAATTGGATTTGAAATGGGTTTTAAATAGAATTGATTTGTGGGTTTATCGTGAACAGTGTTTTAAATAACACTAGTTCTTTAACCCAATAATAATTAGAATGTGATTTGGGTTTGTCGTGAACTGTGTTTTAAATGACACTAGTTCTTTAACCTAGTAAAGGAGTTTTATTGAATCTGCAATTAGATTGGAATGTGAATTGATAATTTAAATTATCAAATTTGGCAAATGAGCTAGAATGGAGTAGCACCAGTTTTGCTCCAAAGTGATAGTTAAATCTTTAATCAGATTTGAACGTGAAATGGTAATTAATTTTACCGATAACACCGTGGTGTTAGATATGGAGTATTACCAGTTTTGCTTCATGGGATGAATAGGTTGGGATTGGGAAATAAAATAAATAATTACTTCGGTGTGGTTCGCTAATCTCGACTAGTTTGGAAAACCATAATTTGGTTTGAAATGACATCCAAAGGAAGATTAAAGGATAAATTTTAAAGAATTTATCTTGGATAAAAATTAATGGGAATCCTTCCCTAAGAATTGAAATTTAGAAACTAGCTGTAGATTAGTTAAGGTGAGTGGTCTCCTGGATATTGATCTGATGTTGGTTTCGGCCTTCGGGGTTAATATTTGGGAAATTGTTCTCTTGCTAATTTGCGGTTAGTGACTAATGAATTGGAATGAGGCGTATGTTGTGTTTGTGTAACATTTGTTTTTAATATACGTGGGTTGTTCGGAAAGTCCGGGTTTATACCCATTCTGAATAACCGATTCGACGATATGTCGAAGATGAAGACGGTGGTTGAAGACCGGAAATCTTCACATCGTTTGGATAATTACTAACGATCCTGATTGGGCTGTACACCCAAGAGGATGGAAATAGTTGGTGGTCGCCCAGATGTACTTGGAGATGGATGGATATGCGAGGAAAGTGCCTCCGGTTTCATTCAGACCCAGAACAGACTTGTAAATGGATTGTGTGTCTGACATTGGATTTTATTCTGTGTTGATTGATTTCTATTAAATATACATCTGTTTGGCGGTGGAGAATTTATTCTTTTGCTTAATGCCCTTCTCTGAGACGTACGAGCTCAGAGGTTGTATATCAATGGACATCAGTCGCATGGAATGAATTGCCTGTGTGGCACGCTAAGATGCAATGATCAAGGCTTTTGTTGAAAAGCAGAGTCTTGTGGTTGATGATCAAAGCACGGCCTATGTGGCAGCTTTGTGTATAACGTGAATTCGCGAGCCTCACACCTCGGTATGAGTCAAAAACGTGGTACGGACTGCAGGGAGAGCACGACGTTTCTTTCTAGATTTGGTGGTGTCAGTGACTTACCAGCCCTGACATTTATATACTTTTCACCTATATGGTTGTTGGATGAGGCGCCTCGATTTTAGGTCTGTAAGGACCGGGAAACGTGTGTTCAGGAATTGCCAATCCTCTAACGTAAGTTAGACCGGCCCTGAAGCATCCAGGGTTACACAGAGTGTGTAGTCCTGAGGCATTTGCTAGAGTGTCTCGAAGCGGAGAGGAGCTTGCCCCTTGCCTCGACCCATGACGGAAATCCAATTTCCAATACGTGTATTTCGGTTTTATTTGTAGAGCCTAGTATGGCGACATGATAGATGGTACCCATGCCGTCTAGGATTGATATTTATGATTGAAAATGTTTTGACACTATACACTTATTATAGTAACAAATGATTTGTTTTAAATGTACCAAGCATGTTTGGCTATTATAAGGGAAAACCCTATCCTCTGGCTTCTGTTGCATTGTGTGATGGGACCTGGGTCTTATAATAGCTTCATTTTTCGGAAAAGCATTGCGCTGTTTATTCTATGCACTAGTATTCTTGGGAGGAAATCCGTTCCGTGTTATACGGCATGGTCCCTTGAATTACTCTCTTTTAAAGTAAAGTTTTAAATAACTGTTTTAGTTCTCACACCAGTCACATGACTGACCTGGAGCTTATTGTTTTAACCTAAACTCTGGGTGCCCTTATTTTCCGCACGGGCAGCTAGTAGTTTTGGTTTTGTAGATTTATATTCACAGGATCCTGGTTTACAGCTGGAATGATATCCGGAAAGCTCTGTATCCGTGTATCACCTTCAGTTGTGCTTTGTATTATTTTCCGCTGCTATGTAATTTATTTAAATCTCTGATATTTGTTGAATGTAATTTATTCATTTATACTCTGTATATTCTTGTATCTGATGGAATTGTTGTAATAGCAATGAAATGTTCTTCCGTCTGTGTTCTGATTTGTCCTGTTCTCAAAACGATTAGGGGTTTCGAACGGTCTAGATCGGTTTAACGACTGATTCGGATCGAGCGAAATTCCAGGCCATCACAATTTTATACATATTTGAGTATCTATTTAATTTGAATTTGGACAATCGAGTATATAAAGATTTTGCATATACGCGGCATGAACGTATATTCGAAGTTTTAATATACTGGATAGATATAGAATCACATTCTAGACACCCGGAGATGATTCTGATGATTGATATATCATCATCAGAATTTGTGTTCGTGTTTCAAAGGTGTGATATCTATATATTTCCATTAGACTGGTGTGAGAACCAAAACTTATATAGATAGATTTATTTGTTGTGAATTGGCATCAAAAACATGATTTTCTATATATGTATCAAAATTATGAATTTGAAACGTTAATCCACTAATTGATTGTTGTTTGTGTTGTTTGTTTATTTGTTTGATAATTTTGAACCATTTAGCCTAATTGGATCAAATATTGAATTGTATTGTAAATGGGTCACATTTGCTTGCATATACATGTACTTACATTGAACAGGTCATAGCAAGGAGGCTAGAGCAGAGAATAAAATTTGTTTGCCCGACAAATAGGTACATGTTTACTATAATTTACTGTTTTGTTTGGGTAATGATGATTTTATGAGCCTATTGGCTAGCCGCTTGGCTTTTTCTTTTTGAGATCAGAAGGCCTGTATGGCAATTTCGGGATTTTCCCGTGGCTCCCGGTGCAGGGGAGGTTATGGCGAAATTTTTCGAAAATTTAGGGCGTTAGCCAAATTTTTAAAGAATTTGAAAATTCTCAGAAACTGAAAAGTTAGAGAATGGAAGCCAGATCGAACGTAGAGTTGATTGATCAAACCACTTTCGACTTCGTTCCTTTTCGGGGACGAAAAGTTTTAAGTGGGGGAGATTGTAATAACCCGGAAATCCGAGCCAGTTTAAAAATTTTATTTTGGCAATTTTAGCGAATTTTGAACATTTAAAATAGATTATTTTAAATAATATCAACGAGAAATTTATTTTGAATAGAATTTGACGTATATATTATATACGTCGTCGTTAGAATATAAATAATTATATATAATTATAAATAGAATTAAAAATGGCGCGATAGTTCGATAATTCGATTTCAAACTTCAATTGAATGTACCGGGTGAAAAACAATCCGTATTTTAGTGAAACCAAAAATAATAGAATCTAATGGAGATTATCTTTCCAACGAATCCGACAAATCGAAATTTCATAGCGGGAATCAAAAGATATGTCCAGTTGAAGATTCTGAATAGTCGCTATGGAATTCAGGCCCTTAAAAATAGACATTTTGCAAACGACCTCGGATTTCGATGAAACTACTTTTGTTGGATCCGTGATGTCAAATTATTGCTAGATTCCAAATTTCATAATTTTTCGAATCAATATGTGAGCGTGGCGAAGGAAAACGCGTTTGACCAGTTTTAGTTGATTTTAATCGACTGGAAAATGGCCATTTTTCAAACGGTCTCAGAATTAGACGAAACTAGTTTTGTTAGGACCGTATCGTCAATACGAAGCTATAAAATATTTTTCTGGAATTTTTTGAGTTAGTATGTGACCCCGGTAAATTGAAATGTGCGTTCAAATTAAATATATAGAGTTATATGTTGATTTTGACGAAATCTGATCGAAACGATCGAATCAGCTTATGATACATATCCCATTGTGTTCGGAATTAGGGTAATTAGGTATGGACGACAGGCGGTGGGCCTCGTTTAGAGGTCGTATGTAAAAGTCAACTTTTTGAAATTAAAATAATTAAATAAAAACGCTCTTTCCTCCTTACGTTGACTAAGCCCCCCCCATTCGTTTATTTCCAGATTAGTTGAAAATAAAAATAAAAACCCCGATCCATTCAAACCCGTCGCCCAACCCCTCCCTCACGCCTCCGACGCAGTCGCCGCCTCCGGCGTGCGTACCTCCAGCCACCGCTCCATCCACCTCCCCCCAGTCGCAATCCCCTTCCTCCGTCCTAAAACCCTAGCAAAAAAAAAACCAACCCACCGCATTACAGACCTCCGGCGCTCCACCTCGCGCAGAAATCGAGACCACCCCGCCTGAATCGAAGACTGCGAGTCCTCCTTCCCATCGCGCAGCCACCGCCTGACAACCCTTCGCCGTGCTCCAGCAGCTCCGGTTCAAACCCTCCTCTACCCTCTTGAACCCGGAAATTTTAAGTTTCCCCTTATTGTATTACTTGATTTTTGAATTCTTAGGTAAAAATGAAATTTTTAGTCATATAAAAACCAAATTTTTAGTTAAAATAAAAATATATAAAGCAAGAATAAAATCAGTTTTATTATATATATATATAAAAAAAAGTGATTTATATTTAGTTAATAGCACCATAAAAATGTAGTCTTTTAAATAAAAATAGCGATTTAAAAATATAATATTTGGTTTAAAAATACCGTTTTAAAATTTTAATTTTTAAAATAGAAAAGATTAGATTTTTAAAATAGAAAAGATTAGATTTTTGAAATTTGAAAAGGCGAAATCTTTATATAGAGAATAGCGAAGTAAAAATAGGATTTTTATATATTGAATAGCGTAGTAAAAATTCGATTTTTCTATATTGAATAGCGTAGTAAAAATTCGATTTTTCTATATTGAATAGCGTAGTAAAAATTCGATTTTTCTATATTGAATAGCGTAGTAAAAATTCGATTTTTATATATTGAATATCGAAGTAAAAATTCGATTTTTATATATTGAATAGCGAAGTAAAAATTCGATTTTTATATATTGAATAGCAATATAAAAATGTGATTTTATATATGTAGTGGCTACGGGCAACGAAAGAGATAAGAGGCGAGAACGACGAAGATTTCTCTAAATGAAGTGTCGTGGAGTTGGGATAGCTATTGGTGAGAACTTCTCACCTTTCAAATTTTCTTTTTCTAGTTATATATATATATACTAGGATGCAGACGGTGCTTAGTAGCACCCGACACCCGTCATCCACAGACCATGGATGGCTTGATTGTTTGATTGTTGTGTTGTGAAATTTGTTTGTGAAATTGATGTGAAATGGATAATGAAATATATTCATGTGTTGAAAGGAAATAAAATATTTATATAGTTAAAAATATTTTATCGTTAAAAATATAATTTTTAACGTGAATGTGAATAAATAAATATTTATAAACAAATCGACCGTTTTGTTTATATACACTGATTTGACTGATGGATTGGGTCGATAAATTTTACACATCGCCCAACTGCACAAATAAAATCTGTGTTTGATTGTTTGAAACTCCACACGGGTATTGGGATAATATATGACATACACTAATCCCAATAATTAGTTGGATGTCGATCGATTGATTGACAGGCTGTTATAAGCGTTAGAGATTTATATTTGATGCTTATATAGTGTAGTGCACTTTGGATGATGGTTGATTATTTATCGTTGCTATTGTATACATGTGTTGTATGGAATCCATATAATTAACTTTATATGGTAATTGGTTGGGCCTCATTCCAATTTAGAAGATAAATAATATTATAAAATAAAGGTTCATGTGTTGACTGTACTCATCCGTTGAGATTAGTCATGTGTTGAACGAAATATTTTAAACAATAAAATTTATATCTTTATCATTATAAAATAAAGGTTCATGTGTTGACTGTACTCATCCGTTGAGATTAGTCATGTGTTGAACGAAATATTTTAATAAAAAAATTTACATCTTTATCATATATAAAATTAGAAACTAACTGGAAAATAGATAAGGTGAGTGGTCTCCTGGATATTAATCTGATGTTGGTTTCGGCCTTCGGGGTTAATATTCAGGGAATCGTTCTCTTACTAATTTACGGTTGGAGTCTGATTTAATATCAAACGATAGATACCTTAATTTTCATAAAATATATTAAATAACAAAAATAGTCACACGTGGACAGTACTCATTCATTGAGATTAGTCATGTGTTGAGGAAAATATAGATTCACGTATTGAATGGAATAAATCTTCAATTGTTGAATAGAATAACGGAATTATTGAAATTTATAAAGCCGTGTTAATTAGAGATGCGCCATTTTGACGCGAACGATATTTATATCGATTATATTCGTTTTTACAATTTGAATTGAGTCGAATAGAAAACTATTTTGAATTGAATCGAATAGAAAACCTGTTTGAATTGAATCGAATAGAAAACCAATTCCGACCATTGACTTCGAACGGACATTACTGGAGATCCGACCGTCGGATTCTCCTAAACCAGAACCGTTGGGTTCGTATCGAAAAGATATTTCTATCAAATATTAGAAATTTGAAATCTAACGGTTGGATTTGGAGATACTTCCAAATCAAATTCAGAAAAGGTCGTTGTAAGTGCAGTTCGATGGCCGTTGATGGAAATCGATTGTACGGGCCTTGATAAAATTATTAAAAATAGTAATAATTTGTGTAAAATCATAAGAAATGATTTGGGAAAAATTTGGATGAAAAACTCCAAATTTGAAAAGATAAAAATAGATTTTTATCGAAATGAACTAGTTTTGAACTAATATTAAAACCCATTTATTTTTAAATAAATAAATTGGATTTGAAATGGGTTTTAAATAGAATTGATTTGTGGGTTTATCGTGAAGGGTGTTTTAAATGACACTTGTTCTTTAACCCGAAAATAAATAGAATGTGATTTGGGTTTGTCGTGAACTGTGTTTTAAATGACATTAGTTCTTTAACCCAGTAAAAGAAGTTTTAAAGAATCTGTAATTAGATTGAAATGTGAATGGATAATCTAAATTATCAAATTTAGAAATTGAGCGAGAATGGAGTATTACTAGTTTTGCTCCAAAGCGAAAGTTAAATCTTTAATTAGATCTGAATGTGAAATGGTAATTAAATTTATCGATAACACCATGGTGTTAGATATGGAGTATTACCAGTTTTGCTTCATGGGATGAATAGGTTGGGATTGGGAAATAAAATAAATAATTACTTCGGTGTGGTTCATTAATCTCGACTAGTTTGGAAAACCATAATTTGGTTTAAAATGACATCCAAAGGAAGATTAAAGGATAAATTTTAAAGAATTTATCTTGGATAAAATTAATGGGAACCTTTCCCTAAGAATTGAAATTTAGAAACTAGCTGAAGGTTAGTTAAGAAGAATGGTTTCCTAGGTATTGATCTGATGTTGGTTTTGGCCTTCGGGGTTAATATTTGGGAAATTGTTCTCTTGCTAATTTGCGGTTAGTGACTAATGAATTGGAATGAGGCGTATGTTGTGTTTGTGTAACATTTGTTTATAATATACGCGGGTTGTTCGGAAAGGCCGGGTTTACACCCATTCTGAATAACTGATTCGACGATATGTCGAAAATGGAGACGGTGGTTGAAGACTGGAAGTCTTCACATCGTTTGGGTGATTACTGATGATCTTGATTGGGCTGTACACCCAAGATGAGGGAATCAGGTGGTGGTCGTCCAGACGTACTTGGAGATCGATGGATATGCGAGGAAAGTGCCTCCGGTTTCGTTCAGACCCAGAACGAACTTGTAAATGGATTGTGTGTCTGACATTGGATTTTATTCTGTGTTGATTGATTTCTGTTAAATATATATCTGTTTGGCGGCGGAGAATTTATTCTCTTGCTTAACGCCCTTCTATGAGACGTACGAGCTTAGAGGTTATATATCGATATATATCAATCGGATGGCATGAATTGCCTGTGTGGCACGCTGAGTTGCATGTATCAAGGCTTCTGTTGAAAAACAAAGTCTTTTGGTTGATGATCAAAGCATGGCCTTTGTGGCATAGCTTTGTGTATAACGTGAATTCGCGAGCCTCACACCTCGGTATGAGTCAAAAACGGGATAAGGACTGCAGGGAGAGCACGACGTTTCTTTCTAGCTTTGGTGGTGTTAGTGACTTACCAGCCCTGACATTTATATACTTTTCACCTATGTGGTTGTTGGATGAGGCGCCTCGATTTTAGGTCTGTAAGGACCGGGAAACGTGTGTTCAGGCATAATTAATCCTCAAACGTAAGAGAGGACCGGCCCTGAAGCATCCAGGGGTTACCCAGAGTGTGTAGTCCCGAGGCATTTGCTAGAGTGTCTCGAAGCGGAGAGGAGCTTGCCCACTTGCCTCGACTCATGATGGAAATCCAATTTCCAATACGTGTATTGCGGTTTTAATTGTAGAACTAGTATGGCGACATGATAGATGGTACCCATGCCGCCTAGGATTGATATTTATGATTGAAAATGTTTTGACACTATACACTTATAATAGTATCAAATGATTTGTTTTAAACGTACCAAGCATGTTTGGCTATTATAAGGGAAAACCCTATCCTCCGGCTTGCGTTGCATTGTGTGATGGGACCTGAGTCTTATAATAGCTTCATTTTTCGAAAAAGCATTGCGCTGTTTATTCTGTGCACTGGTATTCTTGGTAGGAAACCCGTTCCGTGTTATACGGCGTGGTCCCTTGAATTACTCTCTTTTAAAGTAAAGTTTTAAATAACTGTTTTAGTTCTCACACCAGTCACATGACTGACCTGGAGCTTATTGTTTTAACCTAAACTCTGGGTGCCCTTATTTTCGACACGGGCAGCTAGTAGTTTTGGTTTTGCAGATTTATATTCACAGGATCCTGGTTTACAGCTGGAATGATATCCGGAAAGCTCTGTATCTGTATATCTCCTTCAGTTGTGCTTTGTATTATTTTCCGCTGCTATGTAATTTATTGTAATCTCTGATATTTATTGTGACGACCGCCCATAACCCCCGCACTAAACAAGAGGAATAATATACTAAAGGTGTGCCAGGCTGCTATGGACGATCATCAGAGTAGGTAAACACATCGAAACCTGTCGTAGAACTCACAGCGCAAGGATAAAATATAATAGAACATATACAATAGGTGATAGTAATGAGGTATCATATAGCAAACTTTTGAAACTCTTTCAACATCCAGAAAGATTATCCAACTGATATCCAAGTTTGTACATAAGGCCTCACTACAACTCTCAAGCAACTCGAACAGCGGAAACAGAAATACTAGATAGAATAAAACTGGTACGCCAGCCTCCTGCTCGTCATCGCTCAGCTTCCTCGTATCACTAAGCTCCATTACCTATAACCTGCTACTTAGTCTGCCCATCCACAACCGGATGAACAGCCCAAGGTAATAAGAGGAGACATAAAACCTTTAGTCAGACAATAGTCTTAGTGAGCGATAATACAGCTAACAAACTTCAACAAGAAAGTATATGAGAATGGGTAAATGAACAACTTATCTACCCACATCACCAGAAAAGAACTCAACCTTATCTTCCCCACATCGGACAGTGATAGCCTTTACACCAAGCATTTCAACCATTCATCCATAGAAACCAGAACACCCATTCAATCATACATAACACACATGACATCCAGATTATATAGGTCTCACACAGAAAATCCTAATCGAATTTAACATTCCTCAAGTACTCTCGCCAGAGGCCTAGACCAATATCACTTAAGCACTCAAAGAACATCTCCCTCGACTTTGGATAATCTATGTGAGATAGTACAAACAGAACAACCAATCATCCATGACTGACTCTGGCTATCACCGCCAATCCTGCTTCGAAACCATCGTTATCGTATGACTAGCCCATATTGCCATCCGTCAAGGGCCATACTCGAAACCCCGGTTCTAGCGAAACTCCATACACCATACAACGAAATGTATTTTAGGCCATACAACGAAACCCAGGGTATTCGACCATACAACGAAATCGTATAACCCTTGCTCTGAGCCCGCTAGAACCCATGATAATGATAATCTCTCGGCCTTTGCATCTCCAATCGCTATCAATCGCGACTGTCCACCAACTCAGGACACTTTAGAGTTGTCATGCTCAGAACACCATAGAGCAATCCTCATCACCCAACTCAAGACACTTTAGAGTTGTCACTACATTCGTTGATCCACCTTGATCAACGAACACATTCACCACTTCTAGCCTTCCTACTTGAACCACCTCGAAGTTAGCACTACCTTTGATCCGAAGTAAGCATCAATCATAAGGATCAAAACAATCCATAGCATCATATCAACTTGCTAGAGAAAGCAAACGACAGCACATAGGCCATTCACCACAGCATTCAAAAGCGCTGCTGAAATCCCCTCCATTTTTAACCAACCAGGGTAGGACCGACCCGACCAACTCCAGGACCGACCCGCCTCCCTGCATCCTTGGACCGACCCACCCCCTAGGGACCGACCAGAATATGCTTCCACCTGACCGACCAAGATTTACCCCATCTGACCGACCCGCTCCTCTAGAGCGACCAGCTCCAGAGCGACCAAGATTCCAGAGCCACCAGGATTCCAGAGCAACCACAATTCCAGAACGACCAGGGTTCTAGAGCAACCAGCTTCTCCTGAGCGACCAGCTCCTCCTGAGCGACCTGCTCCTCCTGAGCGACCAGCTCCTCCTGAGCGACCAGCTTTGGACTGACCCCGTCAAGACCGACCAGATCCATCGGACCGACCATGACCAACTCCATCCGACACGCCAATTCCCTGACTTGCTCCCCAAGCCATAATATGACCGACCACCTCATTGCAGACCCTTCTGGACCAACCAGAGCCATCAGACCAACCAGCTTCGACCGACCACCTCTTCACGACCGACCCGACCAGCTCCAGAACGACCAGAAACCTGCACATCTCCAATTCGACTCTGATTTCGACCAAAACTTCGCCAAACGACGAATCCGACGAAACCAGCTTATCCGATTCATCCAAACGCAATCACAAACATGTTATGCAACCAACAATATCATCAATCTAACAATTTCCATCAAAACACATAAATTTCCCAAAATATGATAAGTGAATCATATGAACATAAAAACGGATCTAACTTGCATAATCTTGAGAAAAATCATAAAATTAACCATTTAAATTATCTAGATCAGATCCTAAGGTGATTCATATATAAAATGGACTTAGCATGGTGTGGATCTAAGGAAAATAACATGGAAATGATGAAATTAACAACATAAGACCCATATACTTGCATGCATCCGAATGAGAGATGTAAATCACTCACCAATTATCCAAATCTAAGCAAAAGCAATGAAAACGCAATCCGGACAGCGAACACTTCGAATCAAACTCTTCAATCCAATGAATTTGCCCTTGAGACGATGTAGTTCTAGCCTCTTATGGTGTAGATCTTCGATTTCCCTCCTTGGATTTTGGAATATTAATGGTGGAAAGATGTTAGAGGAAGAAGGTGATCAAAGCCTCCCCATAAGAGAATGGAAAATGCCAACCTTTCTCCATATCCCTTACCCCCTATTTATAGTCTCCACCTACCCTCTAATGGGCCTTCTCCAAATCAGCCCATTAGCCTTCCAAAACCTGAACAGCCAACTGAAAAATCTTAAAACAGCGATTTCTCCCAAACCGCTGAACCAAATCCTTAATGTAACCACTCTACGGAAAGGGAATCATCAATTCCTTTCCAATGGCACAGGTCTCACCCTCTGATTCGACCTGAGTCAAAAGTTATGCCCAGTACGAGACTGACATGGGAAAATGGTCACAAACAAAATCGGTAAAAATTATGGACATGTCACACATCCCCATAAGCAACATATCAAAAGATGAGAATGATCCAACCCTCAGGGAATAAAATAAAAATATTTTACGATCTTCCGATACGTAAAATGCGGGCTGTTACATTCTCCCCCCCTTAAGAATTTCGCCCCCGAAATTCCAAGCAAACACAAGCAACCACAACAATTCCGCATGCCTATCATCCATGTGAAGCCAATTCTATCATCCAAACTAGCAACCATCAATCCATGCATCCATAGCCTTATGCTAGCACGCGGAATTCTATCAACAACATGACCGTATACCTCCTAAGCTATTTCGTGTTGTTCCTCTCAAACACGAAGCAGCTTACGAGGTCTCGTAACTACGGACTCAACTTCTAGGTTTTATACTACCCTGGAGAAACCACCCCATTCGGAAATACTCCTCCGAATGAATCCTTTCTCCAAAAGATCGCAAACTCGCACCTCTAACTCTTGCTATTCCTTAGGCGCCATCTGCCTAAGAGGTAAAACGATAGACCTAGCCCCCCTTCGATCAAAACGATCCTAAACTCATCTATAGATGTGGCGGCAACCCTTTGACCTTGTCAAAGACATCTACATACTCATTAGCGATCAGCACTGATGATGGGTCTTCCTGTGAAATCCCAAGCGAATATAGATAACTCACGAAGACCCCGTCTTCGTGCTTACATCTAATCAACACCTTTCGCCCTTCCACATCCCCGACCCTCACCTCTAGCTTCTCGCAATTCACCCTTGCCGCATACTTCTTGAGCCAAACTATGCCCAAGATGATCCCAAATCCAGCGAAGATCATCCCAAAAACAACCATGACTCGACAAAGCAAGAGCATGCCAAACATACACAAACTAGACGAACCCACAGCTGGATTGGCCTATCACGCATCTCGGGTTTCAAACCCAAGCGACACACATGCTCATAACGAACAAATGAGCGCAAAGCTGCAGTGTCGAACAACACTCGAACTGAAACACTTTTAACGGAAAGAGTACCTTGCACCACGACACCCTTTCCTTTCTCTTCAACAGTCGGACCCCTCGAAGAAGACGGCACGACTTCCAAAGCATAAGCCTTCACGATCTAGTTTCCCTTAGCTACTTCCGGACAATCTTTCTTCTCATGTCCAGACTTTCCACACTTGAAGCACTTCTTCTCAGCCTTGGGATTCTTGCACTCGTTAGCAAAATGGCCTCTCTGCCAGCAATTATAGAAAGTCACTTCACCCTTTTGCTTCTTCTGTCCACTTTTCCCTTCCTGTTGTTGCTGCCTCTTCTTCTTATTGTTATTACCACCCGGCTGTGGTTTCTGATCTCCTGTAGTTGCAGCGACAACATTTGCTTCCTTGGGAAACAAGCTTTCATGGCGAATAGCTTTTTCCACAATCTTCTCAAATGAATCATCAAGATGGTCCACCAGTGGCTTCCCAATATAAGCATCCAAACCCAAGACAAACTTCTCGTTCTTTTGATAGGGTGTATCAATGTATGAACGAGCATATCTAGACAAAGCCTCAAAATCAGAAATATAGTCAAGAACTGATCTGCCATTCTGCTTCAACTCTACGAACTTCTTGAAGAGGACGGACTTCTGAGCAGTGGAGATAAACTTTGCTTCAAACTTAGCTTGGAATTGCTCCCATGAAATCTCCTCTTCTGGGGTCTCGAGTATAACAGAATTCCACCATTCTATGGCCCTGCTCTGCAGCTGCCTTGATGCAAGCTTTCTCTTCATTGCATCCTCAATACCCAAGTCTCCAAAGATTCGAACACATGAATCCATCCACCTCTGAACCTCTTCAGCTGGCTCAGTTCCCTTGAATGGTTTCCCTCCTAGAGATGTAAAGTCCTTGCACATCTTTGCAAAATCTACCCTAGGAACTCGCACACCTACATCTACCGTAGCCACCACTGGAGCGGGTACCCTTCGCATAATTGCTTCTGCCATGGCTTCAAACATGGCCGGGTAATCTGGTTCACCACCATTTCCCCCTCCAGTATTAGCTCCCCTAGCAGCATGTCTTGATGGTCGTCTACTCATTCTAAATCTGCAATTTAGAATAATTAGCCACTTCCGAGAAAAATGCTAAAGGGATACAACCGCTACTACTATATATACTAATATATATAGTAAACATCCAACTGAAATCTACAAATACGTCTCTCATACGTAATTACGTGTTCGAACTTTGGCCAAAATCGTTGACCAGAGCTCTGATACCAAATGTGACGACCGCCCATAACCCCCGCACTAAACAAGAGGAATAATATACTAAAGGTGTGCCAGGCTGCTATGGACGATCATCAGAGTAGGTAAACACATCGAAACCTGTCGTAGAACTCACAGCGCAAGGATAAAATATAATAGAACATATACAACAGGTGATAGTAATGAGGTATCATATAGCAAACTTTTGAAACTCTTTCAACATCCAGAAAGATTATCCAACTGATATCCAAGTTTGTACATAAGGCCTCACTACAACTCTCAAGCAACTCGAACAGCGGAAACAGAAATACTAGATAGAATAAAACTGGTACGCCAGCCTCCTGCTCGTCATCGCTCAGCTTCCTTGTATCACTAAGCTCTATTACCTGTAACCTGCTACTTAGTCTTCCCATCCACAACCGGATGAACAGCCCAAGGTAATAAGAGGAGACATAAAACCTTGAGTTAGACAATAGTCTTAGTGAGCGATAATACAACTAACAAACTTCAACAAGAAAGTATATGAGAATGGGTAAATGAACAACTTATCTACCCACATCACCAGAAAAGAACTCAACCTTATCTTCCCCACATCGGACAGTGATAGCCTTTACACCAAGCATTTCAACCATTCATCCATAGAAACCAGAACACCCATTCAATCATACATAACACACATGACATCCAGATTATATAGGTCTCACACAGACAATCCTAATCGAATTTAACATTCCTCAAGTACTCTCGTCAGAGGCCTAGACCAATATCACTTAAGCACTCAAAGAACATCTCCCTCGACTTTGGATAATCTATGTGAGATAGTACAAATAGAACAACCAATCATCCATGACTGACTCTGGCTATCACCGCCAATCCTACTTCGAAACCATTGTTATCGTATGACTAGCCCATATTGCCATCCGTTAAGGGCCATACTCGAAACCCCGGTTCTAGCGAAACTCCATACACCATACAACAAAATGTATTTTAGGCCATACAACGAAACCCAGGGTATTCGACCATACAACGAAATCGTATAACCCTTGCTCTGAGCCCGCTAGAACCCATGATAACGATAATCTCTCGGCCTTCGCATCTCCAATCGCTATCAATCGCGACTGTCCACTAACTCAGGACACTTTAGAGTTGTCATGCTCAGAACACCATAGAGCAATCCTCATCACCCAACTCAAGACACTTTAGAGTTGTCACTACATTCGTTGATCCACCTTGATCAACGAACACATTCACCACTTCGAGCCTTCCTACTTGAACCACCTCGAAGTTAGCACTACCTTTGATCCGAAGTAAGCATCAATCATAAGGATCAAAATAATCCATAGCATCATATCAACTTGCTAGAGAAAACAAACGACAGCACATAGGCCATTCACCACAACATTCAAAAGCGCTGCTGAAATCCCCTCCATTTTTAACCAACCAGGGTAAGACCGACCCGACCAACTCCAGGACCGACCCGCCTCCCTGCATCCTTGGACCGACCCACCCCCTTGGGACCGACCAGAATATGCTTCCACCTGACCGACCAAGATTTACCCCATCTGACCGACCCGCTCCTCTAGAGCGACCAGCTCTAGAGCGACCAAGATTCCAGAGCCACCAGGATTCCAGAGCGACCAGGATTCCAGAGCTACCATAATTCCAGAACGACCAGGGTTCTAGAGCGACCAGCTTCTCCTGAGCGACCAGCTCCTCCTGAGCGACCAGCTCCTCCTGAGCGACCAGCTCCTCCTGAGCGACCAGCTTTGGACCGACCCCGTCAAGACCGACCAGATCCATCGGACCGACCAGGACCAACTCCATCCGACAGGCCAATTCCCTGACTTGCTCCCCAAGCCATAATATGACCGACCACCTCATTCCAGACCCTTCTGGACCGACCAGAGCCATCAGACCGACCAGCTTCGACCGACCACCTCTTCACGACTGACCAGACCAGCTCCAGAACGACCAGAAACCTGCACATCTCCAATTCGACTCTGATTTCGACCAAAACTTCTCCAAACGACGAATCCGACGAAACCAGCTTATCCGATTCATCCAAACGCAATCACAAACATGTTATGCAACCAACAATATCATCAATCTAACAATTTCCATCAAAACACATAAATTTCCCAAAATATGATAAGTGAATCATATGAACATAAAAACGGATCTAACTTGCATAATCTTGAGAAAAATCATAAAATTAACCATTTAAATTATCTAGATCAGATCCTAAGGTGATTCATATATAAAATGGACTTAGCATGGTGTGGATCTAAGGAAAATAACATGGAAATGATGAAATTAACAACATAAGACCCATATACTTGCATGCATCCGAATGAGAGATGTAAACCACTCACCAATTATCCAAATCTAAGCAAAAGCAATGAAAACGCAATCCGGACAGCAAACACTTCGAATCAAACTCTTCAATCCGATGAATTTGCCCTTGAGACGATGTAGTTCTAGCCTCTTATGGTGTAGATCTTCGATTTCCCTCCTTGGATTTTGGAATTTTAATGGTGGAAAGATGTTAGAGGAAGAAGGTGATCAAAGCCTCCCCATAAGAGAATGGAAAATGCCAACCTTTCTCCATATCCCTTACCCCCTATTTATAGTCTCCACCTACCCTCTAATGGGGCTTCTCCAAATCAGCCCATTAGCCTTCCAAAACCTGAACAGCCAACTGAAAAATCTTAAAACAGCAATTTCTCCTAAACCGCTGAACCAAATCCTTAATGTAACCACTCTACGGAAAGGGAATCATCAATTCCTTTCCAATGGCATAGGTCTCACCCTTTGATTCGACCTGAGTCAGAAGTTATGCCCAGTACAAGACTGACAGGGGCAAAATGGTCACAAACAAAATCAGTAAAAATTATGGACATGTCACACATCCCCATAAGCAACATATCAAAAGATGAGAATGATCCAATCCTCAGGGAATAAAATAAAAATATTTTACGATCTTCCGATACGTAAAATGCGGGCTGTTACATTTATCGAATGTAATTTATTCATTTATACTCTGTATATTCTTGTATCTGATGGAATTGTTGTAATAACAATGAAATGTTCTTCCGTCTGTGTTCATTTGTGTGTTGTTCTCAAAGTATCCGCTCTTTCCTTCACGGGGAAGTAACGGGTTCTTACACAAACCTAGTTTTAGCTGTGTGGATTTCATAGTGCACGGCCAAGTCTTTTATTTGAGGTACCTATAGCTCATGTACAAATGGTTATAAGAAATTCTTAGCCTTTACATGTCCGTGCACTTTGTTGAATTGGAAAGAACAAGGTTGCCTAGGGTCAGCTATTCATTTGAACGACACAAATTTGTATAAATCAAAAGATTTTATTAAATGATTTATGAATTTAAATAGAGTTTAAATCTTGCATATGTTTATAAAAAGAAAAAATATACACAAAAGATTAACAAATAATTGTTATTCAAACTTTATAATATTTGTAATTAACATTTTCTAGATTTATAACCAGAGCTAGAAACATATTAAAAATACAAACAAAATCATATAACATTATCTACTATTTGTATACACTACTCATTATATTTAAATTATTGAAATATATATACATATTTAAGATTTTCTTCAATATTTATTATTCACAACTTATTTAAATATCAAAATAAATTCCAAAATAAACTGTATTACAAAAGCCGTAAAAACTGGGACGTTACAATCTACCCTTCTTAAAAAAAATTCGTCCTCGAAATTGAAGTGTAACTAGGGGATTATAGTTATATTTAGAGTTATAAACTTATATTCAAAACAAATACAGGGATCATCCCACAACAAACTATGCATTCAAAATACACAGGTTAACTGCCAAACAATTCACAATAATCAAGACATTCAGTATATCACTAATCATTTATCAATCATAATCATCTTTATAAATAGAAGTATCTGTTATTTCCATTTCTAATTTATATTTTTTTTCTCTTCAACATATGTCAGTTCCTGAGTGTAAATTGATAGGAAAATAATCGTCTAAGTACCGACCCCGAAGACTGAAATCAATATCAGACCAATACTCAGAAAATCATTCAACTTAACCGATTTCTAGTTAGTTCTAATTTTTAACCCCAGTTTAATTTTCAAATACCGGAATCTAGATTCTCGATTTTAATTCCCAACCAACCGGAAATCATATAACTTGATTTCATTTAAATTCAAAACTATTGAATTTTCCCAGACCACTTTGATTTACTCAACAAATTTACAATCTGTCTTATTTGTATATCTCTTGCTTATACAAATTCAATTTGGTTCAATATAACCATTCCCATATCTATAATCTTATTTGATGATGGTAACAATCATTGACACATCCATATATAATAATAATTTAAGAAAATTATTCTTTATTAAAAAAAATTGGGCAAAATTATTTCATTAACCAACTTTGAAAACAATATTGTGTCGAATTACTTTGTTTAAATGATTAGAAACACCTATCGATATAGTTGTTCCTTTCTGTACTGACTAGAGTTCATAAACAACTCGACAAAGCAACCAATACAATGTAAAACAGTTTTAATATCAAATAATAGATACAAGCTCATGTATATTCACTCAAACTCAATCTAGGTTATTGCTAACCCCATCTCTATCGAGTCACGCCATAGAGCCAAGATTACTACTCAACCTTCAGCTCTGATACCAAGTATAACGACCCGTAAATCCGTACCATTTAAATTGATTGAATAAAACTCACGTCCAATCCAAATTGCACGAAAATATGAATCATTAATAGAAAGAAGTTAGAGGATGAGAAATAGAAAGAAAGAAAATTTAGAATATAAGAAAATAGATAGAAGATCGAACTGAACAATACTACAAAATCTCATAATCGCAGCAGAACAAAATATAATATATAAAACCACTTTTGAAATACAAACTGGATTTTTAACTTACATTACATCATCAGAGTACATCATCTATACAATACGGCGGAAACAACTCGAAATATCTAAACGTCGAAGCCTCCTGCTCCAAGCTCCTCCAAATAAATCTGTAAAACCCTAAACTACTTGACTGCTCATACAAATTTGGGGCACCCAAAAGTTTAAAGAAAATACGAAAATAAACTCTGGGTCAGTCATGGGACTGGTATGAGTAAATGATTTTAAAACAGCTTGATTTAAATAATGGATATCTCATAAGTCCACGCCATAAAAACGGAACGGGTTTTTCTCTTTTGAGAATCCAAACACCTGTTAACTTTCAAAAACGTTTTGAAAGAAAAGATAATCGTAAGACCGATCCACACATAAACATGGATGGTTTATACCTTACGATAACCCAAAATATTTTGAAAACGATATTCTTTTGATATTATAATAATGTCTAGGATACAAATAAATACCAATCTAGTAGAACGCCTGCATCTCACGTTCTACATATATATTATACAATCAAAACCGCGGGCTCTTATTGGAGAATGGATTCCGACAAGGTATTGATCCACCTTCCGAACAGTGTACTAGAGGGGATACACTGGAGTTCAACATGCAACTCGACCACACATCACCGACCACTCATTTCTCTTGAGTGTATCGAATATATTGTCACCGTACGGCTGTGCAGCTACCGTTTCCCGGAGATACAGAAATGAAAAGAAGCAACAAAACGAATATTCTCTAGATGGTGACAATACACCCTATAGGGAGCGACCCACATAGCCATACTACCTGCCTGATTTTTGCCATTTTCCGGTTGTGAGGCTTGAGGCTGAACTTACCTTTGACAAATCATTTCTTTGAATGCCACATCATCAATACCGTCAACCACTAATTGTCTTCCTCAAAACTATATTATGGGTATAAAGCAAGAGAAACGAATTCCTCTGCCACCAACATAAATACGTTTGAAGAGATCAACGTACGTGATTGGTTAGGCATACTCTGCCATACATTCGTCCATAAAAGTTGTCCTAGGAATGGACAAACCGAAAGCACTATACTGTAAATAGAACAGACCTTGTAATACTCTGTCTTCAATGGTCTTCAATTGAATCTCTAACTTGTAACATATACCTTGTAATATCACATTTCAACACATATATTTATTGATAACATATATCAACTAATAAATAGCAGAACAGTGTTTTATTTCTGCTAACAGGGTGTTTTAAACAATCCAGTCAATCAATACGTAGTGGAACGGTGTTTTAATACTCTGTCTTCAATGGTCTTCAATTGAATCTCTAACTTGTAACATATACCGAATCGAAGTGGAATTTAGATTCCGGTCTCTTCGAAAACGTTAACGAAAAGGTCCAGATTTGAGAGTCGGTTATTTAACTATCAAATACAAAATAAAATAAAATAAACAGGTTTAACACCATTGGATCTGCTAAGTCATAAAATAATCTTTATTCGAATATTAACTTTGTATTTATTTCTGAATTGCTTTATAGAAGTTACAACATAGCAGTTCCCATAGCCTATATCAGTTCAGATAACATTCGACTTGCTAAATTTATTATGCACAAACACGCAAGTAATACAATACAATATTTTCTACCGATAATATCACATTTCAACACATATATTTATTGATAACATATATCAACTAATAAATAGCAGAACAGTGTTTTATTTCTGCTAACAGGGTGTTTTAAACAATCCAGTCAATCAATACGTAGTGGAACGGTGTTTTAATTCCACTGAACAATAGAAATGTAAAATTACAATTCACGTGATTAAAATGACTTAATTAAGGAATCAATTTAGTTGAACGTTTAATTAGGCATTTGTTGAATTTACAGATCATTGTTTACACATTAATACAGTTTACAACAAATTTTACGTTTGGTTATATTTAAATAGTATCTAGTACAAAAATCACTTTTTAATTACTTTCTTTTAAATTGAATCGTTGAAACTCGGCGACTACGTCGAGTGACTTCTATACATCATCGAACGATTCAAATACTCAACATGGGTCTAATTATTCGATTTTATCTTATTGATCCAAGTTTATATATAAGTACCTTAATATATTTATATAATATGAATTCAATTTTCTTATCACAAATTTCTTTTTAAATTGGAATGGGCCAAGCCCATTTAAAATAGTAATTTCTTCGTTTTTCCTTTTTCCCTTATCATTTTTATTAATATGTGAGTTTAGCCCAACAGTCCGACCTTAATTTGGCAAAAACAAATACCCGCACGCAATTACGTTGTATCCATATTTTTCCCATTCTCTCTTTTACTTCTTTCTGGTTGCATCCCCTTCAGTGTTTCCTTCCTTGTCTAATATTGGTAACATTCTGACTCAAGAAACGTCCTTACGTCCAAGAATGGACATTACTTTCTTGATTGAGTTTAGCTAATACATCACCGGGTGCCGCTCACTTCAACTCATGCAGTTTGAATTAACTCCTATATATAAATTATATATATTCTATTTTATTTATTTATTTATTTAATGGGCCTAGCCCAAGCCCACCAATCCCAATGTCACAAAACATGGTACAGCTACGTCTCTCTTCAGGCAAACCAACGTGCCATGCCACCTTCCATTTCTCCCTTCCTTTTTGTTTCTTCTACCTCATTTTCTCTAATGCTTTCATTTTCTTTCATACATTGTTTTTACTTGGTTTTTGATTCCATATGTTGTTTGTACTTCAATTTTTTTAACTGTTACTTCTTCTGTTTCTTTACGTTTTGTTTTCTGTTCTTTGCATCAAGCATTTTACCACCCTTCTTCTTATGGTTTTCGTTAATTCTTTTTCTCGGTTCCTCTTCTATGTTTTAATCTATCCTTTTTATTTTGTGATTTCTTATTTGATGCTTCATGCCCATGTACATATTAATCACTTCGCTCAATATCACTCCAACGCACCAATATACTAAATCAGCTATTCCCGCCTTCACTTAATGGTTCCCTATAAATCACCTAATCACTTCGCACCCATACATATAATTTTTGGTTACTTCATTTCCTTATATTGAAGAAAAACCGTGCGTTACCAGTGGTGCACCTGCACAGATGATTCGTTCGTCATGGAGCCACTGCCACCACGTCCACATGCCACACCATCGCCAAGATCCATCATTGACCAACCACCCAAGCTCCAAACCTTCTTATTCTCAAAAATGTTGTTTCACCTATTTAATTTCAAAGAACAACAGCAGGTTGACCTTCAATCCCAACTTCACCATGTTGCCTCCGTCCACCTGCCAACTTGCCACCACCGCCGATCAATACCCTATTCCCGTGCCTTCCTCCCCACTAAAATTCAAAGCACTCGATCACTTCCTTTTTGGATCGAGTTAAAAACTTATAAACAAAAACACAACGTATCCAAACCCAGTACACTTCTTTCGATGACCACGACCATCGACGCTTCGGCAACTACGTCCAAGCCTTCGTACACCTTCCCCGAACTTCCAACAATAGCAGTTTCCATAACCTTTCCAAAATCGACTGTTTTTATTTTTTGATCCCAAATTCAAATATTTAATTCATGCGCAATTTATAATTAACCTAAAATCATGAAACTTGGTTTAAAATTCACGCCTTGCCCGTAAGAACGTCTTGGTATGCATGAGCTTCAAATCTAGGATGATCGAATTTTGGGTTTTAAATATCTCCTTGCTGTATTTTCGTATACCCCAGAGTATATTATATTATTTATATTAAAACTATTTTCAAATAAAACTCCAAACAAATCTAAACTATTTTGATGCTGAACATTATTCCTGAACTCATTATAATGTTAGCTCTTGATTTTTTTGATGTTCGTTTGTGTTTTAAATAATTGAACAGAGCCTGGTAAATTCCGTTTCCACACTACTGTTCTTTCCAGTTTGCAAATGAGTATCAAAATTGTTTGAATACCACATAATCAAGTCATTTATACACATATACATGTTTATATTATCAGTTAACAATATATTTAAAAAGGGAAAAAACTCACCACTATGTTTATAGATGGTTCTAGGTTAAAGTCCTTTGCTTGTCCAGTTTTTATGATTTGACTAAACATAGTATATGTATGTGATGTTATTTATAGTGCTTCATGTTTCCATTCACTAGTTCCACTCATTCCAGTTTCATATAAAGGTTGAATTGGGAGAATAAAATACATATCCTGGTTATCAATTTAGAGGAAGGTCAAATATTATTAAACACACATATTCAAATATATATATATATATATATATATATATATAGGTACCAATTGGTGATAAGTTCAGAGTGGAACCAAAGTTTTAGTCACAGTTCTAGGTTTCATTCTTTTCCTTATTCTGCTATTTCTTAATTCAATTTCTCTGTCACTTATATTCCCTTGTAGAAGCTAAACAAGTTACTCAGCCTCATCAATTACTTCCCTATCACTTTTACATGTTTTGCTACTGTAGTTCCCAATTTTCATTCTAGATTTTTAATATGATCTATATACATTTAGAAACATATATTTATGTATATATGCTGCAAAGTAAATCAGTAAACAACGGGTCGTTTACTCACACTGTTTTCAGCATTTCCAGATCATATTACTGTGTTTAATCATATTACTGTGTTTAATCAGCAACAGATGGAGGGGACAAGCCTAGTTTTAGCTGTGTGGATTTCATAGTGCACGGCCAAGTCTTTTATTTGAGGTACCTATAGCTCATGTACAAATGGGTATAAGAAATTCTTAGCCTTTACATGTCCAGGCACTTTATTGAATTTGAAAGAACAAGGTTGCCTAGGGTCAGCTATTGATTTGAACGACACAACTTTGTATAAATCAAAAGATTTTATTAAATGATTTATGAATTTAAATAGAGTTTAAATCTAGCATATGTTTATAACAAGCAAAAATATACACAAAAGATTAACAAATAATTGTTATTCAAACTTTATAATATTTGTAATTAACATTATCTTGATTTATAACTAGAGTTTGAAACATATTAAAAATACAAACAAAATCATATAACAGTATCTATTATTTGTCATTATATTTAAATTATTATAATATATACATATTTAAGATTTTCTTCACTATTCTTTGTTCACAATTTATTTAAATATCAAAATAAATTCCAAAATAAACTGTATTACAAAAGCCATAAAACTGGGATGTTACAATGAAACTATGTACAAAGATTCCTCTATTTTCCTATCCAAGCACAACCCACATAAGAAAATTTTCCCTGTTACAGCTTTCTTTTTCGTCTTATCTTTTCTAATTTTTACTCTTATTCATCTTTTCTCATAATTTGTCAAGTTTATCGCTTTACTGAATTTGCTGTTTCCTTTTTAGTTGTACCATTACTCTTTTCTTAGCTTATTTATTCATCAGATCTAAGTTTAGTTTTCAAATAATTCTTCTAGTCCTTCAACTAAAACAAGAAAACAGACACTCTACACAGCTACTACTAAGGGCCAAGAATCTCGGGTCTATGTCCCTCTCAGACAGCAACGGGATCAATGAAATGTTTAGGTGTTACCCTAACTACCAAACAAGAACAAAATAACAGAACGATCCCAACTGAAATGCAATAATGGGTTGTACCCCTAACATGAAAATTAGCAACAAGATCTAAATACTTACTCGCCCTTTACTATCTAGTAGTCACCACTAGTCCTAGTTGTGTACCAACAATTATTTCAAGAAATACCCTAGGTTTTTCAATGCTTACGCATTCTACGGGAACTTACAATTATTCCAAGATAATTCTCGCTATTTACTTCATAGGGTCAAAAATTTTCCCTGTCTTTCCTTGGCACTAATCCTTACCTATGCCATACTTTTAAAACAAGGTTTGGCCTTTTCATTTAAATTTTCATCCAAAAATTTTAGAGTGTCAAAAATTTATTTTCCTTATGAAAACTTACTTTTGCCAAACCATAAACCATGTCATATATAAAAAAATGTAAATCATTGTTTTTTTTCAAATCACAAAAACTGGAGTAAATAAGGACAATATTTCCCAATTGGGTTCATAACTTGTTCTTACCTATAAGGCTGGTTCAGTTACTTACTATAAGGTGCAAACATCTACTCTATTCTTAATTTCTACACTTATTTTGTCCACCCAACAAAATTTTCTCTTTTAAAACAATTTATCACAATGATTGTCAAAAGAATAGAGATTTCGAAACTTCCTTTACTGAGAATTCTAACAAAATGCGGTATTTTCTAAGTTTTGCTTTCTAATACTTTCATGCAATATAACAAGAAAACAAGCGAGTTATACATGCTCTATAATATGCACCTTTTACTGAGAGAATTTAACTTTAGACAAAGTTTTCGCAGGAAATCACTACTTACAAAATATACCCCATTTTACTTTAAAACTCAATATGTGAACTTTACATATTTTAAAACTATGACTTTTAAGATTAAAACTTGAAAACACCATAAACAATTTTTCAAAAACTTTTACAGTTTCAAGTTCTTAAAAGTAAACAATGGGGTCAGACTCAAAGCGGGTTTCCAATTTGTAGGCTTTCCTAGACACTCCCACAAGGTCAATTTTCTCAACTATATATATATATATATATATATATTCCTAATCCATTTTTCTATGTTTAACTTTTCCCAATTTATAAGGTTTTACTGCCAAACCCACTAATATGAAATATTAACATACAAGATCCTTCTTTCTCTATTTCAAAATGTATTGTACACTTCCCACCCAAATTTCCCAAGGGTCTCAAATTTCCATATTCATTCCTTTAGTGTACAAAACAGTCATCCCAATTCTTACCATCATATAACTTTTTTTTCTTTTATTTAGTGAATTCCTCTATGGATATAGGTGTGTATATATATAATAATTATATTTTAAAAAATAAAAATACGTTCACTCGCTATCTATACAAGAATCCTAAACATAAGCTCTGATACCAGATGTAACAACCCGAATTTCGCTAGACCGGAATTTTTTTCAAAATTCTAATCCATCGAAACCCATGTTGGTGGCTTTGGTAACCTGCAGAAAAGACAGAGATATAAAATATATCAGAGCTCAGAAAATATCTCACAGCGGAATGGATAAAATATAATATAATCAAAGTATAGTCTTACCGTATTAATGATACTGCCTAACCAGTATCCCAAGCTATCATATCTCTACTACAATTATAACCTGCGAGTTTGTTATGAGGAAGGGGTCAGAACATAAGCCCTGGTGACTGGATTTAAACTATATATTTTGGATAACCCTACATGTATTGTAACGTCCCATAATTTTCAGTATATTTAAATTTCAGTTTAAAATAAATAATTGGAATATGTTTAGGGAAATCAAATTTTGTTAATTCTAATGTTGGCGATTGGTTGAATTGAGTACAAATAGATTTTTATTTTTGTTTGTACTTAGGATGGTCGTAATTTGAAAATTTAATATTTTAATGACTAATTTGACTTAAGTTGTTTAAGATAAAAAGGGAAATTAAAATACCTGAAAACCCATTTATAAAGTTTATTAAAATTTAATTTTTATGACTTAGGATAAGTGAAATTTCATTTGGTTATAGTGATAAAGAATTGAAAATTCAAATATAGTATCTACAATTCAACTGAAGTTAATTGTTTAATGTATAATTGAAATACAAATTTAAATTGATAAATAATAAAATTTGGGAACTTAAAATATGTGAAATTTGATTTATAAGTTTATTTAAGTTATAATTTGATTTAAATGGAATTTAATGAATATTCAAATTGAATTAAAACAGTTAAATTAATATCTGAATATTTTATTAATTAATCAACAGTGAAATTTAACTGTTTTGGCGACGGTCTCAGAATTCGACAAAACTGTCGCCATGAGAACCGGAATGGTGAATTATTATAGAATTTCAATTGGCATTACAATCCGACTTACCGTTTGTTCGTACGAGAGAAAATGTGAAAGAAATCAAAATGAATGGATAATTGGGTGTTTTAACATTTGGGCCTTCTATAAATTATATAAAAATCCCTTCCTTCATTTCATCAGCTCATTTCTATGATACGTACACTTTTCTCCATTAAGTTTTCATTTCCATGGCAGAGAAAAAAAATCTAAAACCCTAGATCAAAAATAAAAACAACTTCAAAAAAATAAAATTTCTCCAAACCCTATCAAATTATATATCAAATTGAAGCTCTCGATGAGTAGAAGCCGCTGGTATGGTCAGATTCGACATGCAGTGGAAGGAGTTGCCGGAATTTGTGGTCAAACGTTCGGAAATTCAAAACCCTAGGTTTCGATTTAGGGTTTTTCGTTTTGGCAACTAATCGGCGAAATCAACTTATGGGTTTGGTAGAGAGGATCAAGGGGAGTTCGTAGGTGCCGGTCGGAGGTTCTGGAGTGACGTAGATCGACGGAATTTTGCGTTTTAAGGCCGAAAATGACTTCCGTTCATCTCGCCGTCGCGAGAGCTGGTGGCCACCGGAGGTTCGTTCGCCGGTCTTGGATGGAGCGCCTCGACGAGCAGGTTCGAATGGAGGTGGTCTGAGCTTTTCCGGTGGTCGGAGGGAGGCGTACGGCTCGGTCAAAGAGGGGGCTCGTTGGGTTCATTTGTCGCGTCGTGTACTGGAAGAGGAGCGGGAAGATGGATTCCAGAAGGCTGACGTGTCCAGATCTGATTGGGTGGGAATATTATTTTATTTATTTATATTTATTTTTAAATTCCAGATAGTAAAATGCTCATAACTTTCTCGTTTTAACTCGGATTTGGACGCGGTTTGTTGCGTTGGGATCGTGGCGAAATTGCGGACGTTTTGGCGCTGGTTTGGTTGCATTTAGAGAATGTGAAATTTTGGGCTTCTTTTAGACGTCCGATCCATTAAGGACCCAAAGGTGAGTGTTTCTTCGCTCACGAAATACTGAATTTTTCCCATATTTATTGAATTAAATTATGAAGTAAGTTTGGTTGCATGGTTGTGTTGGATTGTTGATGTGTGGTTTAAATTTAACATGCAAGTGTGTTAACAGGCAATTTAAGTAATTGATTTGTTATTTAATTTAATTTAAATTTCTAGTTGAATTCGAACCCTTGTAAAATCCTGAAACAGTTTAATGCTGATCAGTTGAATGAAATGGTTGTGATGGATGTTGGTTGAAATTTATTACTGAGTTTATAGTAACATTTTAATGCTTCTTATTTCAGTATATTGTAATGCATGTTGATTTGGACGATAAATCTCATTTACCCTTGATGTTACGGGCATCTAATAAACCCGGGATTTATCGATAAAATAAATTAAGAACACAGAGTGAAATGATAAACCTCTGTGACCCTGATTTGGATTGAAATGATAGATCCATCCCTGAAATATCGAGAAATTAAAATTTAATCACTTGGCCATTGGATAGAAAATTCTATATAGACATCGGTTGGTTAAACGATTTTCAAATATTTGGGATTTTTATTTGACAGAAATTTCAGTTAAAGAAATGAACCGATACTCGATAAACCTGTTCCTGTAAAGGACCTGGATCGCAAGTGTTATTTAAGTGGTTAAGAAATTGTTTCCAGAGGAAGTGGAATTCTTAAATTAAGATTTGAATAAAATCTGAAACTTTCAAATTTAGGGTTGGATTTAAATGAAATATTTTATTTTGAATAAAATTTGAAAAGAGGAGAGGATCGAGGAATATGGGTTGAAATTCCCTAAACGAAGATTTGGGTTGAATGGCGTTTGAAACAAGATATTGAATTTTATAACTCCATTGAGACTGGAGTATGGGTTCATGTATTGAAGTTCGGAAGAAAGAGTAAATTTTTAGTTAAAGAATCTTCTCATATATATATTTACACCTTTTGATTTCAAATAACTATCCTCTTTTAAGAAATTATTTATTAATTGTTATCTATAACCATTTTATTATAACAGTTTTTTTTATATTATTAAATTATTTAGTCAATTTCAGTTTACATATATATAGTGTTTAAAATTTTATCTTATCCCATTCTAACTATGATATTATATATTTACTATTTATATAAAGGTTTTCCTTATAAACGTCTATCCTTTAAAAATTATATTTTATAAGTATAAGTTCTTCCGAATGGAAATTGCTGAGTTTAAACCCCAGTTCGAGATGGAGTCGAGAAAGCATTCAAATATGGAACCAAATTTTAACCATTTTTATATGTAAAGGTAATGGACATGTATTCGAATATATTGGATTCCATAAATAATATGAATGAGTGTTATGGAGATTTATACTCTTTGGAATATAAACAGATTTAGAATTCGAATCGATGGAGATAAGTATAACCTTTGAGGTAAAATATATTCTGTTTGAATATAAGTCGATTTCGAAATATTATATAATTATAATATAAGGATATAAAATATATTCTAGTTTAGAATATAAATCGGTTTGGGAATGATTGGGATATCGTGATATGAATTTTTTTCTATTGAATAAAATGGGTTCGAAACAAAATTTGATATTTTGATATGAAAGCGAACCTTGTGAAATATAAAAGAACCAACCGATGTGAAAGATGTAAGCGTTGGTTGTTAAAGAGACCGGAGTCGACATAATGCATACTCTCTGTCAGTGTCGATACCACTTTGACAACTGTGAACGTTATGACGTATCCAGATTGAGTGTGAGGACTTGGAGGCGATTATTCCATCGAAGAAGATGATCGATGACGAAATAGCCCTGACCTTCGGGTCAGAATTGAAATGACTAAAACAGGAGCTATACCGTGACTAACTGAGGTAGCACCTTTGATCGGACACATTTCTTTGATAATGTTTCTATGACTGATGATGATGATTTGGGCCCATTTATGACTTTGGGAGTGTGTTCCGAGGTGGGCGGTAGTGGCTGCTATGCGTTACCACCGGTCCGGGAGTGCAATTGGTAGAATCCTACCCTGGGCATTTCCTCGAGTGCCTTGTCATATATATCCATATCGAGCCCCATACGATTTTTGATTTAGCATTGCCTTCTATGGAGTGCCCTCTGATAACACCAGTACGGTGAATTTACGGTACTGTATAGACTGTTGGTGCCTGTAAACGGCGTAAGGGTAATATGGTAATCCCGCTTACGCTATTTTCAGTATTTATACTTTACTGAATAAACATTATAATAATAGCGTATTATTATATTGATATTAGTTTAACGGATCCTCGAGAGATGGAAAAATCCCGTAACATCTCCTGAGTTACTGTACCCATGACACTGATGTTATTTCATCTTTTAATTTGACTAATATGAGAATGATTTAGTGCTGATCCGAGTGTTTGTTGTGTTTTCCTTTTTATGCAATACGCTCGGGTCAGCAGGCGTTTGCAGTTAACAGGGATGACGGTGACTAGGAGATCGAAGACGAAGATTTGGTATATCTATTATCTATACATATGTATATCCGCTGCATTATTTCCGCTGCTTATTATGTACAGCTGTACGTATATGTAACTCTGATAATCATTGAATGTTATAACCGATGTATACATTTCAACCGCTTTTAAACTGCTATTTGTTTATTATATGTTGTCCTTCCGCTGTGAGGTTCTGTGATTGGTTTTTCACTCCTTTCTTTCTTTTCTTCTTTTTTTTTCTTTTTCCAATAACTACTTGAATTTGCGATTTGTTTGGGTCGACATGTGTTGTTTACTGTCGATTTAAATGGTCAAAAATGTGGGTCGTTATAGTTGGTATCAGAGCGATGGTTAGCGATAACCTTGGCACTGTTGGGGATAAACTCATTAGAGATGGGGTTAGAAACGCCCAAGAATGAGTTCGAGAGATATATGTGAGAGCGTACTTGTATTTTGATATAAACTGGTTTTATATTGTGTTGTCTTGTTCTGTTGATTATTTATGGATTCTGGTCGATATATGGGACGCCATATAATCGATAGGAGTTCCTAAATAATCAAATAGAATGAATCGACATAATATGGTTTCCGATTATATTATATATATATATATATTATATGTATATTGGTTGTTTTAAGTGTATATGTATTGGTCGTGGGAAGGTAATAAAATTAAGATATTACCTATTGCGGTTGATTCGATAATAAATTTCATAAGGAAAAAATTGAAATTTCTATGAATATATATTTGAAAAAAAATGATATCTTTGAGAATAATTGGATGAGAAAGGCTGCGATAAAATAGAATTGAACTTAAAAACTTGATCCTGGGGTACTTATGAAATAGTTTTGTTGAATTTTGAAATAATATCGTATTATGAGTATGATTGAAAAGGGTATGTTTTTTTTAAAAGGATTTAAAATGAATTAGTGTGATCCCTTCTTGGACCTTAGAATAGCCTTGGTAATGAGTGCACGCATTATCGACGGTTATTCTGAAGAGTCTAAGTGGGGGAGAGACCACTTAATGATGATTATAATTGGGTTTGACAAAGAATTTTGGGTTTAATTTTTTTTTATATAGCATAAAATTTTTATATAAAGGTATATATATATAATATTTAAGGGCTGGATTTGAATTTAAACCAGAATTTAAATTTTGAGTTCTTTGTTAATTAAAGATTTCGTTTTAAAATTTAATATGGTATGTTTTTCTAAACTAATATAAGTATATATGCATGTTACTTTAAACTTGGTTTGTAAACCCGGAATCAAGTAGTGAGTTACTTTAACTAATAACAACAATACAATTTATTTAAAATGAGACTTGAGTTCAAAAATTTATAAAAATTGATATTACGAGCCTGAAATGACGTGGTAGTTTGAAAATTCGATTTTTAACTTTGATTAAATATATAAAATTCAATATAAGTCAGAATTGGATAAAACAAGAAACGCTAGGATCGAATTGACCAGATCTCTCTAACGAATGTAAGAAATTTAATTTCCAATTTATAAATGGTAAGTTATGACTAAATTAAAATTTGGAAATAGCGCTATAGAATTTATGTAGATATTTATATACAGTTTATTAATATATAGTGGGTTGAGAACTAAATCGGAAGTTGATCTATATAATCATCCTGAATTCAAGATATGATTTGAGATGCAAATATCAATTTGGCTTATTAGGGATAAAATAATAATCGAACGAGAACTAGTTTGGGAATTTAGGATATTGAAATGTGATGTGAAATAGAACTTAACCTGAATTGGATGGATTTAATGAAGCGAAATTAATTTAGAAGGATTAGATAAGCTGATATAGAATATATATATATATATATATATCGGTGTATAAGGTAAGTAAAATAAAATTTTGAAAACTAGAGGAATAGAATAATTTGGTTAAAACCATAACTGATCTTAACCATGGATAAAGATTTGAAGTTAAATAAATCAAATGAGGAATGAAAGGAACTGGAAACTTGGAAAAAGGGTACAGGAACTATAAAACCAAATCTAATTTATTAAGTTATAATATTGAAAGAGTTAGGAACTAAGTAGATTAGATTAAGTCGAGATTCGATTAAGTCAAATGAAATAGGATAAATAAGAAGTAAATTCGAGAAATTTGAATGGATTGATTTAGACCGAATATAAATAAATGAAATGAAGTGAGGATGAACTTACATAATTAGAATGAATAAAAATCGAAATTAATTCGTGTAAATGGCTAACCGAATATGGATAATAAACCGATATCCAATAAAATATGGATGAAATAAACAAGAATAAGAAATGGAACTTGGTAAATCGACCAAGGGTAATGAATCAATGATGGAATATAATGGAGTTAGCCGAAAAGGGGTTAAAATAAACTCAAGTTTTAACTAGGATTAGTGTATGAAGCGGAATGAGAAAATGGATAGGAAATATATCGGAGTAAGGAAATGATAAGTAATTTGAAGTGTTAAAGAATTACCAAATTATTGGAATCGAATGGTTAGAAACTTCAAATGAAATAAGTCGGCGTTTATGTGAAAACCTGAAATATTGATAAGTTGAAAACTAAGATGACCATAACTCTTGAATGGCTGATCGAAATTCAACGATCTTGGACTTTTTGGAAACCTTAGAATCTGAGCTAAATTTTGTGTTAATAAAGCCTTGCCTAGTTTCCAAGTCTATTAGGTTGAAAACCAAGAACTAGTCGTAGTTGTATGCGCAGAAAAAAAATCTGAACTGAATAGCGATATTGTTTTGACCATAACTCTCTAACGGAGCGTCGGATTTTAATGTGCGAGTACAATTCGAAAAGGCCAGGACGTAAACTAAAACTTTCTCGTAAAGTGTTAAGCCTAATTCTGATGTTAAATGGGGTAAAAACTGACTTGAACAATTCAGGTCTGCATTTTCAGTGTGCGGGCTGAAGCGTTTTCTTCCACTAAAAATGTCATAACTTTCAAACGGATTATCCAAATTCGATGAATCCGGACAATTCGGAAAGCCTGAAATGAGTCCTACAAATTTTGCCTGGGGTTTCTTAAGCAAATTCCAACATGTATTAAGTGATAATTGATAATTTGTTCGCTGTCCTGTTATGAAAATCTTGATTTTTGTAGTTGAAATGTTCGAGTTATGTTGTGTAAGTCATATGGAATTGCTATGTATGGTTATATGTTGATTCTTATGCATGTTGAGTGTTTTAGTAGGTGCAGGGAATGATGGTACGCTTGGAGCTCGCTTGCGCTAAAACTAAAATGCGAAGGTAAATAAAAACCGCAAAATAAATGCTAAAAGAGGTACGTAATTAGTGTCATATTGATTTTGGGTTTTATTTTGTGTTTTATTTTGTGTTTTCCCCATTTTTTTGGGATGCCTCATCGAATGATGAGATGTATATTTGAAATTTTATATGTCGTGATTTTCCGGATCTCCCCGTACAAAGGAGATGCTGCCGAAATTTTCCGTGATTTCGGGAGTTAGAAAATTTATGAGATATACAAATATAACTTACTTAATAAAGGCTATTTTTTTTATGTATGAATTTAAAATAGATATGTGCTTAACATCATTCGTTCTCTT
The DNA here is from genome assembly GCA_030737875.1 of Allium sativum. Taxonomy (NCBI): domain Eukaryota; kingdom Viridiplantae; phylum Streptophyta; class Magnoliopsida; order Asparagales; family Amaryllidaceae; genus Allium; species Allium sativum. The sequence goes on from CM060910.1 coordinate 339,301,442, forward strand.
TTCGAGGACGAAAAGATTTTAAGTGGGGGAGATTGTAACGTCCCATAATTTTCAGTATATTTAAATTTCAGTTTAAAATAAATAATTGGAATATGTTTAGGGAAATCAAATTTTGTTAATTCTAATGTTGGCGATTGGTTGAATTGAGTACAAATAGATTTTTATTTTTGTTTGTACTTAGGATGGTCGTAATTTGAAAATTTAATATTTTAATGACTAATTTGACTTAAGTTGTTTAAGATAAAAAGGGAAATTAAAATACCTGAAAACCCATTTATAAAGTTTATTAAAATTTAATTTTTATGACTTAGGATAAGTGAAATTTCATTTGGTTATAGTGATAAAGAATTGAAAATTCAAATATAGTATCTACAATTCAACTGAAGTTAATTGTTTAATGTATAATTGAAATACAAATTTAAATTGATAAATAATAAAATTTGGGAACTTAAAATATGTGAAATTTGATTTATAAGTTTATTTAAGTTATAATTTGATTTAAATGGAATTTAATGAATATTCAAATTGAATTAAAACAGTTAAATGAATATCTGAATATTTTATTAATTAATCAACAGTGAAATTTAACTGTTTTGGCGACGGTCTCAGAATTCGACAAAACTGGCGCCATCAGAACCGGAATGGTGAATTATTATAGAATTTCAATTGGCATTACAATCCGACTTACCGTTTGTTCGTACGAGAGAAAATGTGAAAGAAATCAAAATGAATGGATAATTGGGTGTTTTAACATTTGGGCCTTCTATAAATTATATAAAAATCCCTTCCTTCATTTCATCAGCTCATTTCTATGATACGTACACTTTTCTCCATTAAGTTTTCATTTCCATGGCAGAGAAAAAAATCTAAAACCCTAGATCAAAAATAAAAACAACTTCAAAAAAATAAAATTTCTCCAAACCCTATCAAATTATATATCAAATTGAAGCTCTCGATGAGTAGAAGCCGCTGGTATGGTCAGATTCGACATGCAGTGGAAGGAGTTGCCGGAATTTGTGGTCAAACGTTTGGAAATTCGAAACCCTAGGTTTCGATTTAGGGTTTTTCGTTTTGGCAACTAATCGGTGAAATCAACTTATGGGTTTGGTAGAGAGGATCAAGGGGAGTTCGTAGGTGCCGGTCGGAGGTTCTGGAGTGACGTAGATCGACGGAATTTTGCGTTTTAAGGCCGAAAATGACTTCCGTTCATCTCGCCGTCGCGAGAGCTGGTGGCCACCGGAGGTTCGTTCGCCGGTCTTGGATGGAGCGCCTCGACGAGCAGGTTCGAATGGAGGTGGTCTGAGCTTTTCCGGTGGTCGGAGGGAGGCGTACGGCTCGGTCAAAGAGGGGGCTCGTTGGGTTCATTTGTCGCGTCGTGTACTGGAAGAGGAGCGGGAAGATGGATTCCAGAAGGCTGACGTGTCCAGATCTGATTCGGTGGGAATATTATTTTATTTATTTATATTTATTTTTAAATTCCAGATAGTAAAATGCTCATAACTTTCTCGTTTTAACTCGGATTTGGACGCGGTTTGTTGCGTTGGGATCGTGGCGAAATTGCGGACGTTTTGGCGCTTGTTTGGTTGCATTTAGAGACTGTGAAATTTTGGGCTTCTTTTAGACGTCCGATCCATTAAGGACCCAAAGGTGAGTGTTTCTTCGCTCACGAAATACTGAATTTTTCCCATATTTATTGAATTAAATTATGAAGTAAGTTTGGTTGCATGGTTGTGTTGGATTGTTGATGTGTGGTTTAAATTTAACATGCAAGTGTGTTAACAGGCAATTTAAGTAATTGATTTGTTATTTAATTTAATTTAAATTTCTAGTTGAATTCGAACCCTTGTAAAATCCTGAAACAGTTTAATGCTGATCAGTTGAATGAAATGGTTGTGATGGATGTTGGTTGAAATTTATTACTGAGTTTATAGTAACATTTTAATGCTTCTTATTTCAGTATATTGTAATGCATGTTGATTTGGACGATAAATCTCATTTACCCTTGATGTTACGGGCATCTAATAAACCCGGGATTTATCGATAAAATAAATTAAGAACACAGAGTGAAATGATAGACCTCTGTGTCCCTGATTTGGATTGAAATGATAGATCCATCCCTGAAATATCGAGAAATTAAAATTTAATCACTTGGCCATTGGATAGAAAATTCTATACAGACATCGGTTGGTTAAATGATTTTCAAATATTTGGGATTTTTATTTGACAGAAATTTCAGTTAAAGAAATGAACCGATACTCGATAAACCTGTTCCTGTAAAGGACCTGGATCGCAAGTGTTATTTAAGTGGTTAAGAAATTGTTTCCAGAGGAAGTGGAATTCTTAAATTAAGATTTGAATAAAATCTGAAACTTTCAAATTTAGGGTTGGATTTAAATGAAATATTTTATTTTGAATAAAATTTGAAAAGAGGAGAGGATCGAGGAATATGGGTTGAAATTCCCTAAATCGAAGATTTGGGTTGAATGGCGTTTGAAACAAGATATTGAATTTTATAACTCCATTGAGACTGGAGTATGGGTTCATGTATTGAAGTTCGGAAGAAAGAGTAAATTTTTAGTTAAAGAATCTTCTCATATATATATTTACACCTTTTGATTTCAAATAACTATCCTCTTTTAAGAAATTATTTATTAATTGTTATCTATAACCATTTTATTATAACAGTTTTTTTTTATATTATTAAATTATTTAGTCAATTTCAATTTACATATATATAGTGTTTAAAATTTTATCTTATCCCATTCTAACTATGATATTATATATTTACTATTTATATAAAGGTTTTCCTTATAAACGTCTATCCTTTAAAAATTATATTTTATAAGTATAAGTTCTTCCGAATGGAAATTGCTGAGTTTAAACCCCAGTTCGAGATGGAGTCGAGAAAGCATTCAAATATGGAACCAAATTTTAACCATTTTTATATGTAAAGGTAATGGACATGTATTCGAATATATTGGATTCCATAAATAATATGAATGAGTGTTATGGAGATTTATACTCTTTGGAATATAAACAGATTTAGAATTCGAATCGATGGAGATAAGTATAACCTTTGAGGTAAAATATATTCTGTTTGAATATAAGTCGATTTCGAAATATTATATGATTATAATATAAGGATATAAAATATATTCTAGTTTAGAATATAAATCGGTTTGGGAATGATTGGGATATCGTGATATGATTTTTTTTTCTATTTAATAAAATGGGTTCGAAACAAAATTTTATATTTTGATATGAAAGCGAACCTTGTGAAATATAAAAGAACCAAACGATGTGAAAGATGTAAGCGTTGGTTGTTAAAGAGACCGGAGTCGACATAAGGCATACTCTCTGTCAGTGTCGATACCACTTTGACAACTGTGAACGTTATGACGTATCCAGATTGAGTGTGAGGACTTGGAGGCGATTATTCCATCGAAGAAGATGATCGATGACGAAATAGCCCTGACCTTCGGGTCAGAATTGAAATGACTAAAACAGGAGCTATACCGTGACTAACTGAGGTAGCACCTTTGATCGGACACATTTCTTTGATAATGTTTCTATGACTGATGATGATGATTTGGGCCCATTTATGACTTTGGGAGTGTGTTCCGAGGTGGGCGGTAGTGGCTGCTATGCGTTACCACCGGTCCGGGAGTGCAATTGGTAGAATCCTACCCTGGGCATTTCCTCGAGTGCCTTGTCATATATATCCATATCGAGCCCCATACGATTTTTGATTTAGCATTGCCTTCTATGGAGTGCCCTCTGATAACACCAGTACGGTGAATTTACGGTACTGTATAGACTGTTGGTGCCTGTAAACGGCGTAAGGGTAATATGGTAATCCCGCTTACGCTATTTTCAGTATTTATACTTTACTGAATAAACATTATAATAATAGCGTATTATTATATTGATATTAGTTTAACGGATCCTCGAGAGATGGAAAAATCCCGTAACATCTCCTGAGTTACTGTACCCATGACACTGATGTTATTTCATCTTTTAATTTGACTAATATGAGAATGATTTAGTGCTGATCCGAGTGTTTGTTGTGTTTTCCTTTTTATGCAATACGCTCGGGTCAGCAGGCGTTTGCAGTTAACAGGGATGACGGTGACTAGGAGATCGAAGACGAAGATTTGGTATATCTATTATCTATACATATGTATATCCGCTGCATTATTTCCGCTGCTTATTATGTACAGCTGTACGTATATGTAACTCTGATAATCATTGAATGTTATAACCGATGTATACATTTCAACCGCTTTTAAACTGCTATTTGTTTATTATATGTTGTCCTTCCGCTGTGAGGTTCTGTGATTGGTTTTTCTCTCCTTTCTTTCTTTTCTTCTTTTTTTTTCTTTTTCCAATAACTACTTGAATTTGCGATTTGTTTGGGTCGACATGTGTGGTTTACTGTCGATTTAAATGGTCAAAAATGTGGGTCGTTATATGTATCGTTCACTCAAATTTTTTTATTTATTAGGTAACTTGGGATAACGAAACTCAAGGCTTGCACACATGCCGTACCCATTTACTTCCAATTGGATTAACCTAATACAGTATATATGTAGCTACCCCCCAATATTGAGATACACCCCATGGTACTTGTAATACCCTGTATTTTAATAACATATTAAGATCATAAATCAAGGCAGAATTAAATTTTAAAATAAGAATCAGGGAAAATGGGTTGCGCCATTGCGTTCGTCTCGGAATTCTGCATGAAATCGAGTCTGAGTTTTCGAAAAACAGTGTCCGTATGAGGGAGATATGACCCTCCGAAGTTTAAGGAATTTTCAGAATCGGAAACAGCTCGAAATTCGAATTCGAAATTCGAATTCAAACCTCAGCGCAGACCGAGCGGGAATTTTCCCGCCCAGGACCAGGACGACCTAGGGGTCGACACTATGGTCGACCTCCCAGGGGCCAGGTCGACCCTATGGTCGACCTGGGGGTCGACCTGTTGCTGAAACCCAGTTTTAAGCCTGGGTTCATTCTGATGTTTTTAGTCTCGTTTTCAATCTAGATTCGTTCGCCTAATCCTATATAAACCAACCTAATCCCCATTCCTTCTCACACCATTCTTTTCTAAACTTATGCTGCACAAATTCTTGATGGACATGACTTCTTCTTCTTCTTCAAAGATTCAAATAAAAATTAATCAAATCTAGAGAGTTCTTCTACCTTCTTCTTCAAGAAACGCAAGATACACAAATTGGGGTTTTTCAATCAAATTGAGATTCAACGTTCAACGACTGCTTTCTAGAATCAACTTCTGCATCTTAATTTCTCAGTTTGTGCTCTGTAAGTTCTAGTTGCTTTTAGATTTAAATATTTAATTATAATATGGCCATGGAATAAAGTGGAATTGGATCTAAGTATGTTTATCGATTCAGACCTATTTCTGTTGCTTCTTGAATCTTGAGTTTTGAGACTTGTCTATCTTTTCTCACGTCAAGATCATGATCTATTCAGCCTGTTGTAAATCAGTTTTCTCGATTCATGTTGATATTATTATCAAGTTGTAATCTTCATGCCTGTGATGATGTTTTTCTCTCTGATCTTATTTTTATGCAAAATTCTATCTTCCCCTATTTATTTTCTTTTGATGAACCTAGGTCAATTTCGGACCTAGGCCTAAACTACGATATACGTGCGATGGTATACGGGGGATGTAACGACCCAACGATTTCCGGCTTTGAAAATTAACATAAATACCCTTATCGTACTCATGTCGATCTTCCAACACCGAAAACACTGGAACATTTACAGAAAGAAATTACAGGGTGAGATAAGAAAGATAAAAGGTTAGAATAGAAGAAGAAGAAGAACCAACATAGAGTCTCATATCGCAGCAGAACAAAATATAATACAGAAATAAATCTTTATTGAGAGTTTTTGAAAATACTTACAATATCAGAGTACAATACACATCTGGACAGTTTTGACAATCTGTCCTCATATACACAGCGGAATAAATACTAGATTTCATATGTCTGAACATCTCCAGCTCGTCTTTGGACTTCACAGTACCTGATAACCTAAACCTGTACACCCTGGGCTAACCCGAGCATTTACAAAATACCGGGTCAGTTTGGTGAACCAGAGTGAGAAAAAACTCACACAGCATTAAGGGTATCACACAACTTGATTTTTAAAGTTACAATCCTTTCGAAAGAAAAGGATAATCGTAAGATCGATCCACACATAAACACGGACGGTTTTTACCTTACAATAACCCAAAACAGTTTTCGAAATCAGTATCTCTTCTGATATTATACTAGTGTCTAAATACAAGTAAATATCAATCTAGTGGAATGCCGCATCTCACGCTCCACGTATATATATGCAAACAAAACCGTGGGCACTTATTGGAAATTGGATTCCGACATTGAGAAGGTATGGGACCACCTGCCGATCGTGTATCTCTAGAGACGAATACACTGGGTTTAACAAGAACGTCTTGCAACCCAGCCCTCATATGACCGACCACTCATTTCGCTTGAGTGTATCGAATATATATCACCAACGGTTGGGCTCAAACCACCGTTTCCTGAATGGGCAGAATCGATAGAGTAAGGAACAAAAGGAATTTCTCTAGATAGGAGATTATACACCCTAATGGGAGCGACCCACATAGCCATGCTGCCTGCCCGATTTTTGTCATCTCCCGGTTGTGAGGCTTGAGGTTATAATCTTGAACACCTGGTCGCCATTCACTTTGAATGCCACATAATCAGATCCGCCAAGTCACTAATTGACGTCCATAAATATACTCTTGGTATTAAAGAAGTGCCCCTCTTTGCCACCACTCGGTAAATTTGTAAAAATCAATGTACGTGGTTTCAGGAAATACTCTGTCAGACATTCGTCCATACTAGTCTTCTAGGAACAGGATGATCCGAAGGTACTCTACTACTGCATCCAATATAGGAATCAACCCATGGATCAGTAGCGATGGTCCTTGCAATCCACAGTTTCAACCACGAAAGAACCCCAGTATATCTCCGGGTCAAATCATAGATTGTAAGTGGTTCTTCCACTTTATGAAGATCTATGGTCTTCACATGCTCCATCTCGATCGTCGTCTGATCTCTTCTATATTTTTTGTATTTGTTGGTCGGAATGGTTTTCGAATATTCATTCGATCCCGATCTTTCCACACCAACAATCGTAAAGGTCAGACTTGATAGTCAGTTATTTAGCTATCAAGTAAACATCCATGAAATCATAAAAATAGATCCACTGGTCTAGTATTTGGCATCACTTGGCATTTAAACTCATCTCCCAATCTCCTTTTAATTTTGTTACTAGGGAAAATATAATCTCATATCATTTCCTTTACTTCGGAAATCTTATCAACATTTTTGACATCACCAACTAGTATCATCCTTGGATAATCCCGAAGCCGTTCAAGTTGGGGTATTTTAATTACCTCTCAGACCTTAATCAACAACGTTCTTCTCTTTGGATCAATACGAGTTGTAATTAAAAAGCCCTATATTATTATTTAAATTCCTATTTCCAATCTTGTTTACCAATCTTGCATTTAAATCCCGTTTTACCAATTTCCTTTTCTTTCGGGAATCCCCTTTTAAAATCCATTGATTCAACTTAACATCATTATTAAGTATTTCCAATTTAATAACAACGCTTTAATTCACATTCCATTTATAACCCTTGTTTATAAATTTAATATAAACCCTTTCACCTCCCTTAATTCAAACGTTAAGTAAAACTCTTCATTTAAACTAGGTGTTTCCTTTGACCACTTTATTTCTTTATTTTAAGACTCGAGCTCAAATAAAACTCATCCCTAGCCTTTTCCAATACTCGATTTTATTTCATTTCAAACTCAGTTACCTAAATGTATTACATTTAAGAATTATTTACCTCATCATTAATCATTTCAATTTAATTAAATCCTTTATTACTAGAATAAATGATAAATTCCCTTTCTAAACTCTTACTGAGACTAACCAATTATTCGTTAAATTATTTTACTAATTTAAAATCTAACTTTAAATGGTCGACTCAGTCAACACGGCCATGATTTCTCTTCTAACCAATTTACTGATTAAAATATAACATTATTTAATTGTTCACGATTAATCAAACACTTAACGGCTAGGTTAATCCCTGCTTTTTGTTTATAACTCTTATTGACATAAGAATCCTTTTTTATAAACAAATCTCATAATTTCTTATAAACTTTAAATAAATAAATAATTACTATTTATTTCCCTTAAATAACTTTTACTCAAAGCAATATTTTTGAAAACCAATTTTAGTTACTTCAATCTTGTCGATTCGCCATTGGAAAACCCATATCTTAAAAATCGGTTGATTTCTAGATCATGTGATGCCAAATACTCAACCCATACAATTTATTGGTTAACATCAGCCTAAATGTTGAAATATGTTTCAACCATCAATAATGGCCAATCATTTCTTTTTATTTGACAATTTCTATATCGATGATCAATAAATCAACACCCAATTCAAATAATTCAAACAATTTCAGACAATTTCAAACACGTTTATAAACGTGACCAGTCAGAGGGGATCACTTCATTTGGGTCAAAACATAACGATTGGTGATTTACTGAAATTAAACTACCGTTTAATTTCAGAAATTGTATCAACAATAAATATATTTAACTGGCAAACAATCAACCACTAGCAATCAGAACACGCAAAATAAAAACCCAATTTATATAAAATATTAATGGGAAGAGCTGAGTGAGTTTAACTCACCTTGATTTGAATCTGACGATAAACAGTCTGGCTTTTATCAGACCGACGTTTAATTCGAATAAAAATTCCAGTCACTTCAGATCCGAACTAGACCCGCTCCATCTTGAAGTACTCGTCTCCATGGTCCTAACGCATCTGACCGTGCGTAAATCTTAACCAGCCGGCCCAAACCAGCGAACCCGACCCGCTTGCCCCCTTTAAACCCTCATCCGCTGATCCCTTTGATCATTTACTCAGCCGCCTCCAAAAATCAGAAACCAAACCCTAATTTCAAAATCGAAAACCCTATGCCCCCTTTCTCCAACATCGCTCCCTCTTCCGCCCTTCTCCCACAATCCACCACCCTACCATCGAGCAAGCCCGAGCCTCCCAGAACCACGACGAGCAAGGTTGACCGAACCCCTTCGTATACGCTAAGTTTGCTTACTCTATTTATATTACGGTATTACTTGTTTGATTTTTCTGGCTCTCGAATGGAATTTCTTTAATTGACCGTGTGTGTTTAGGTCGTTATTGGGATGTATGAATACCACTGTATTTATAGTTGCAGTTTGATATGTCTATCCATGATTATGAATTGTTATTTCAATCAAGCTCAAATCTGTAGTTTAGATCTTGCTTTGGATTATAGGGTTTCAGATTGATTTGAAAATGGATTTGATTGAACTGGTTAGGTGATAGTTATGTATTGTTAATTCAACCAAGATTTGAATCAGTCTTAGATTTTCGTGTTCGGATTTTAAATACATGGAACAGTGATTGAAATGTTAACTTCCTGTCTATATGAACAGATAATATCTTCTATTCGATTTCATCTGTACGGATTTATGTATAAAATATATACACATCAGGTTTCCCTTCTTAGCTGTTTTCTTTACGCCTATGGGGTCATTTCCATTTCCCTCTTCCATGAAAAAACAATGCATGAGATTTGATTTTAAAATGAATCTTTTTAGTTCTCTGTATCTCATGTGTACGAACAATTTATTATATGTTTTTGTTTTATTTTAACTGTGATATTTCCTTTCATTTCAGCTGGTTGATTTATCTGCTTATTGTCCCTATTTTTAACTGTTCATCCTTATGGATTTGATGTAGAAATATAATACACATTTCAGTTTCTTTAGCTGTTGTATTCACTGTTTCCTTCAGCCTTTGAATTACGGTTTCTATAGTTGCACCTACTATGTATACAAATATAGTAGTTTTGCATACTGTTTCCTTCAACTGTGCCTGTGAAGGAAATTCTCACTTTACTGTTTTGTGAAAGAACAAGACATGCTAACTTGGAAATTTAAAATGAATTGTATTGTTTATTCACACATACATTTTGTTTAGTCGTGCATGTACTGTTCTTGAGTCGTTTTCTTTGATCATGTATTGTCACTATTGATGATTTTCTGTTTGGATTTGCTGATCTCATTTCCTGTTGAACCTATGATCCTAGTTCAATATTTTATTCTATAAATATAAGATTTACTGCATATGAACATGTAGTTCTGTCATGAAAGAAATACATGGATTTGTGCAATCCATTTCGGTCTCCTTTCCAGATTTGAAATATATATACATACACTTGATTTTTTTTTTTTGTACTGTTCATTTTTTCCTTTGTCATGAAATCAACCTTATGGGTTTTTATTTTCTTTTGATTCTTTGCTCGCAGATCAAACTGATGGAAAGAATTGGAATTCACTGATCCTGGGAAGAAACGAGGTGTGCCACGATTTATTTTCCATAATTTGTTATGTTCATTTGTTTTGTATTCAAGAACTGGTATTGTACAATATATACATTGGGACTTTTATTGTATAAACGTTTAATTACACTCTTCATTTACTCTCGTGAACTTAGTCCAATGTAATGTAGAAATTGGCTTGACAAATTGTAACTATTGATCCTTAGATATTATATATACAGTTCTATTCCTCTTTGGTTATGTTTCTGGGACCGACTGTTAATTAGAGAAGAATTATACCCGTTGTTTTATGAAACCAAAACTTATGCTGTTATTGGAAGACCATTTACTATTATTGATTTTTGTTTTTTTCTTCATAAGTTTACCAAATTTACAATTCATTTAGGCCGAAATATATACCGTATATGGGCTGTTAACACTTTGATTTAGTACGAGTATAAGAATTAAAAATAAATAAAAGGAAAAAATCAACCGTTAATTCATTTGCCTGAAACCAATAACAATCAATCAACCAACATCCCTTGTTGTATACCACCTTGTACATTTTTTTCCAGATTTTCCCATGTTCATGATTGCGGATTTGGTTTGTGGTACAAGTATAATGAATAGGAGTGTTCGGTTTTATTTGTTTTCGCCAAACCAAACAGAACGTTAACGAATATATATATTCGAACTCCATTTAAATAAATAAATTCGATTAAAAATCTATTATATTTCAAACAAAATATATAAACAAATTTAAATATTCAAATTTAAATGGCCGAAAAATCCGGGACGTTATATTTTTCCCCCCTTAGAATAATTTCATCCTCGAAATTGTAAGGTAAGAGGGATATTCCGAATCGAATTATATTGAAAATCATTACTTTTGAATTAAATTCAAAATAAATTCAAACTCAAAAATTTTTATAAAATTTTGCCAGTACATTCTCTGCATGGCTCGATCGGTACGACTACGACTGCCACTCTGGGTCCTAACTGCTTCAAAAAGAAAATCAAAATCCAAATGACAACCCACTTTATCTGAATCCCAATTTATTTATCCAATAAATTTTCAAACCCCAATTCATTCAAGTTCACTCAATTTACATTCATTCTTAACTTGATTTTTCCTTAACCGGGTTCAGCTTTACTTCCATATCTGATTCAATCGACGAATTCAATTTTATTTAAAAATTCAAATTTGATTTCAAATCAAATCAATCAGAACAAACAACCAAGCACCCAACATTACTATAATATAGCAAAAAACTTCCCCTTTTTTTTCCTTTTCTATATAAAAATATACCTTGGGTAAAATTACTTCATTTACCCCTTTTATAAATCAATATTGTATCCATCTGCTAGTTCAATGCTTCTCAACACTTGAACCAGTCAAATAGCACAATACAAAACATTCGTATATAAAATCTTACAAATACGCTCTCATATACACACACTCGACTCAATCTAGGGTGTTACTAACCCCATCTCTATTAAGTTACGCCACAGAGCCAAGGTTACTACTCAACCAATAGTTCTGATACCACTGTAACGACCTAGTGGTTTTCGGCCTCGAAAATCGACATAAATACCCTTATCATACTCATGTCGATCTTCCAACACCGAAAACACTGGAACGTTTAAAGAAAGAAATTAGAGGGTGAGATAAGAAAGATAGAACTTTAGAATAGAAGAAGAAGAAGAACCAACACAGAGTCTCATATCGCAGCGGAACAAAATATAATATAGAAATAAATCTTTATTGAGAGTTTTTGAAAATACTTACAATATCAGAGTACAATACACATCTGGACATTTTTGACAATCTGTCCTCATATACACAGCAGAATAAATACTAGATTTCATATGTCTAAACATCTCCAGCTCGTCTTTGGACTTCATAGTACCTGATAACCTGAACCTGTACACCCCGGGCTAACCCGAGCATTCACAAAATACCGGGTCAGTCTGGTGAACCAGAGTGAGAAAAAACTTGCACAACATTAAGGGTATCGCACAACTTGATTTTTAAAGTTACAATCCTTTTGAAAGAAAAGGATAATCATTAGACCGATCCACACATAAACACGGACGGTTTTTACCTTATGATAACCCAAAACAGTTTTCGAAATCAATATCTCTTCTGATATTATACTAGTGTCTAAATACAAGTAAATATCAATCTAGTGGAACACTTGCATCTCATGCTCCACGTATATATATGCAAACAAAACCGTGGGCACTTATTGGAAATTGGATTCTGACCTTGACAAGGTATGGGACCACCTGCCGATCGTGTATCTCTAGGGACGAATACACTGGGTTTAACAAGAACGTCTTGCAACCCGGCCCTCACATGACCGACCACTCATTTCGCTTGAGTGTATCGAATGTATATCACCAACGGTTGGGCTCAAACCACCGTTTCCCGAATGGGCAGAATCGATAGAGTAAGGAACAAAAGGAATTTCTCTAGATAGGTGATTATACACCCTAATGGGAGCGACCCACATAGCCATGCTGCATGCCCAATTTCTTTCATCTCCCAGTTGTGAGGCTTGAGGTTATAATCTTGAACACCAGGTCACCATTCACTTTGAATGCCACATCATCAGATCCGTCAAGTCACTAATTGACGTCCACAAATATACTATGGGTATTAAAGAAGTGACCCTCTTTGCCACCACTTGGTAAATTTGTAAAAATCAACGTACGTGGTTTCAGGAAATACTCTGTCAAACATTCGTCCATACTAGTCATCCAGGAATAGGATGATCCGAAGGTACTGTCCTACTGCATCCAATATAGGAATCACCCCATGGATCAGTAGCGATGGTCCTTGCAATCCACAGTTTCAACCACGACAGAACCCCAGTATATCTCCGGGTCGAATCAGAGATTGTAAGTGGTTCTTCTGCTTTATGAAGATCTATGTTCTTCACATGCTCCATCTCGATCGTCATCTGATCTCTTCTATATTTTTCGTATTTGTTGATCGGAATGGTTTTCGAATATTCATTCGATCCCGGTCTTTCCATACCAACAATCGTAAAGGTCAGACTTGATAGTCGGTTATTTAACCATAAAGTAAACATCCATGAAATTATAAAAATAGATCCACTGGTCTAGTATTTGGCATCACTTGGCATTTAAACTCATCGCCCAATCTCCTTTTAATTTCGTTACTAGGGAAAATATAATCTCATATCATTTCCTTTACTTTGGAAATCTTATCTACATTTTTGGCATCACCAACTAGTATCATCCTTGGATAATCCCGAAGCCGTTCAAGTTGGGGTATTTTAATTACCTCTCAGACCTTGATCAACAACGTTCTTCTCTTTGGATCAATACGAGTTGTAATTCAAAAGCCCTATATTATTATTTAAATTCGTATTTCCAATCTTGTTTACCAATCTCGCATTTAAATCCCTTTTTACCAATTTCCTTTTCTTTCGGGAATCCCCTTTTAAAATCCATTGATTCAACTTAACATCATTATTAAGTATTTCCAATTTAAAAACAACCCTTTAATTCACATTCCATTTATAACCCTTGTTTATAAATTTAATATAAACCCTTTCACCTCCCTTAATTCAAACGTTAAGTAAAACTCTTCATTTAAACTAGGTATTTGCTTTGACCACTTTATTTCTTTATTTTAAGACTCGAGCTCAAATAAAACTCAACCCTAGCCTTTTCCAATACTCGATTTTATTTCATTTCAAACTCAGTTACTTAAATGTATTACATTTAAGAATTATTTACCTCATCAATAATCATTTCAAATTAATTAACTCCTTTATTACTAGAATAAATGATAAATTCCCTTTTTAAACTCTTACTGAGACTAACCAATTATTCGTTAAATTATTTCACTAATTTAAAATCTAACTTTAAATGGTCGACTCAGTCAACACGGGTATGATTTCTCTTCTAACCAATTTACTAATTAAAATATAACTTGATTTAATTGTTCACGATTAATCAAACACTTAACTGCTAGGTTAATCCCTGCTTTTTGAAACGACCCAAACTTCCCAGTAAAGGAAAGGCTGGATTGCTTTGAGAACAACACACATCAGAACACAAACTGAAGAACATTTTATTGCTGATTACTACAATTACATCAGAGTACAAGAATATAACAGAGTATGAATACTTATTACATAAAAGAAATACAATAATATCAGAGATTTAAATTACACTTAAATAGCAGGGGAAAAATAATACAAATATACAACTGAAAGGAATACACGGATACAGAGCTTTCCGAATACCGCTTCAGCTTTGAGCCAGGACCCTGTAAATATATCTACAAAAAGCTACTCGACTGCCGGTGTGGAAAATATGGGCACCCGAGTTCGCCAGTGAAACAAACTACAGGTCAGTCATGGGACTGGTATGAGAAATCTTAACTTAACTATCTAATAAATATGGATAATCACAGGACCACGCCGCTAACGCGGAACGGGTTTACTCCATTGGATTGCCAGTGCATAAAATAAAGTAAATCGTTAAACAACGCAATGCTTTTTAGAAAAATGAAACCATTATAAGACTCAAGTCCCATCACACAATGCAACGCAAACCAGAGGATAGAGTTTTACCTTATAATGGTCAAAAATGCTTGATACGATAAAACGGATTTAGTATTAGTGTGTATATCTATGGGTACATATATTTCAAAAAGACAATTTCAATCATAATGTATCAATCATAGACGGCATGGGTACCATATATCATGTCGCCATACTAGTTCTACATTCAAAACCGCAAGGTCGTATTGGAAATTGGATTTCCATCATGAGTCGAGGCTAGGGGAAAGCTCCTCTCCGATTCGAGACACTCTAGCAAATGCCTCAGGATCCCCCGTAGTGAACCCTTGGATGCGGTAGGGTCGGTCCCCGCCTATCGGTAGTGGATTAGATATGCCTGAACACACGCTTCCCGGTTCCTTTGAACCTATGGTATGACCACTAACGGCCTATAAAAATCCAAGGCGCCTCAAAATCCATCACCCACACAAGTAAAATGCCAGCCAGTTTAAGCAATGACACTACTTCTAGCTAGAAAGAAACGTGTGCACTCCATACGATCCATATCCCGTTTTTGACTCATACCGGGGTGTGAGGCTCGCGAAGTCACGATATACACAAAGCTATGCCGTAATAGGCTATGCTTTGATCATACCACAAGGCCCTGCTTTTCAACAAAAGCCTTGATTAGTTGCATCTTGGTGTGCGACATTGACAATTCACGCCATGAGATCAATCAGCATTAATATATACCAGGGTGTTAAGTAGAGAATAAATCCTCCACCACCAAACAGACATACATTAATAGAAATCGATTTAATTCACATGGAACGAAATCCAATGTCAGACACGCATCCATTTACTAGCTTATGCTCTGGGTCTGAGCGAAAACCAAATCCGAACAATCAACAATAGTCCGGACGGCCACCACTGAAGCCCCTTCAAGGTAGCTACTCCCATCAAGGGTCTCCGTAGAACACATCCATTCGATGTGAAGATCGTCGGTCTTCAAACATCGTTTTCATCTTCGACTCTTCATCGTCGTAGTAATTATTCGGAATGGGTTAAACCCAGTCTTTCCGGATAACTCGCGTATTTACGATTAAAAATCAAGTACTATAAAAACACATCCAACGCCTCATTCCAATTAATATTCCTTTAAATAAAACATTCACATTATTTTATCAAAGATAAATTCTTTAACTTTTCACTTAAATCTTTCTTTTAAAAGATTTATTAAAATCTCAATTTAGTTTTAGATATTAAAAATCATTATTTAATGATTATTTAAATTTAAGAAATTAATCTTATTTTTAACTGGGTTAAAGAACTAATGTCGTTTAAAAACATAGTTCACGGTAAACCCAAAATAATCTTCCATGAAATATGGAATCTTCACAGAAATAAAATCAATATATAATCGTTATAAATTTCTGTATCCGACCAATAATATAAATGGAATAACGGCAAAGCCTTTTAAAGTCCATATGTAGTATCGATCTTCTTTTACAGAAGCCTATCTCGGTTATTATTAATTCAAATTCCATTCGACTCCAATTTGATATACTAAATTGGAAAACTTTACTTTTGGGAAAATTCCCATTTAAATCTTAATAAAAGATTTATAAATTCAAAATCATATTTTCACCGTCAGTCGGGTTAAAGAACACATGTCACTTAAAAACATGGTTCACAATAAACCCAACTCACATTTCGTCTTATTTCAATCACTAAGTATAATTGAAAACTTTTAATAATCTTAAATTAAAAATTATTCCTTTCATATGGGGTTCAAGAACAGTGTTATTTAAGACACTATTCACGACAAACCCAAATTCCAATTTATTTAATTTAATTTCAGTTAAATATTAACAAATTGGAAAACTTCATTAAATCTAAATTTAATGATTTATTCTAGTTAGTAACTAGTTCATTTCAATAAAAATATAATTTCCCAAAATATATTCTTTTTCTAAAATATTCTTTTTCAAAAATAGATTTTCTAGAATATTCTTTTTCTAGAATATTCTTTATTGGAATGTGTCTCAAACAACAACCATATTTTGTATGAAATCAACTATCATGATAAATAATTATCAAACATCCAAATGACGACCAAAGTGGAATCTATAACTGTGTGAGCATTAAAGTAAATAACTAATGCTCATCACAGACTGTCAATCCATCGATTGACAGATAATTAAATATTGGGATTAGTGTGTATCCAATATCATCCCAATACCCATGTGGGGTTTCATCCATCAAACAAATAATAAATTATTCATGCACTTGGGCGATGTGTAAAAATTATCGACCCAATCACATAGACAAGTCGGGTAACATGTAAATGGAAGTGTAATATTCAATTTGAATATACAAACATTATATTTATCACATCAAATGTTCCAACATCATAAACATATAATTTCATGTTCCAACAAACATATAATTTCAATTCTCTTTATTGTGAACCAAAGGCAATAGAATTCTAGTCTTTTATTTCCATCCTTTTTATCGTCGACAAATGACAATAAAATAATAACTCTCATTTATTTACCAAAATGTACATTTTTGGTCTCATTCATTTTTAAATGACAAAATGAATATTTTACTTCATCCCTTTTTAATATGACAATAATGTCGTTTTCATTCTAATTTCTTTTAAAGTGACAATAATTTTGTCTAATCCCTTATTAATGTACAAAATATGATAATTTTGTCTAGTTCTTTCGATGTAACAAAATATGATAATTTTGCCTATTCCTTTTAATGTAACAAAAATGTAAATTTTGTCAAAAAATGTAAATTTTGAGTTTCACCCTTTTATTCTACCAAATGAATACATTTTGTTTGTGAACACATGATAATTTCTCTAATGTAACACAACTAATAGTTTGATTTTGACAAATCTAGTATTAACAACAATGAGAGTTTTGATTTTACAAAACTAAATTGACAAAACGAAAGTTCTAATTTGCCAAAATAAGAGTTTTGATTTTACAAAACTAAATTTGACGGCAATGACAATTTTTAATCCAATACCTATGGTTTGACAAAAATAGTGGTTATAATTCGACTGTTCTAATGTAACTTATCTTAACAAAATGTTATTTTAATCTCAAGCAACATTTATAACAAAATGTACTTTTTAAATCTAACATTACTTTTTTATAACAACAATGTATTTTTAATGATAGGTAACATTTTATAAATAAAAATGTACTTTTTGCTACTAAGATAACATTTTATAACAAATGTTATTTTTATCACCAATGAAACATTTTATAGCAAAATGTGCTATTTATACAATATTACATTTTAATGCAAAATGTGCTATTAAAAAATCTAATCTTTTTATATGTTAACAATATTACATAGAAAGGATGTCTTACAATTCTAATCTTTTATATGTAAATAATATTTTATAAAAAGATAACTTGAAATTCTAGTCTTTCAAAAGATAACAATATTACACAAAAATGTAATATTGAAATTATAATCTTTTTATGTAAATAAAATTGCACAAAAATGATATCTTGAAGTTTTAACCTTTTTAATGTACACAAAATTACATAAAAAAATATGATCTTTAAAATCAAATCTTTTAAATGATTATATAACTACATCAAAGATGTAGTCTTTTTATTTGAAAACAAATTACATAAAAAATGCAACTTTGAGATCAATTTGTTTTATCATCTTTAACATTTTCTAACTTATTAATCATAATTTGACCAAAAATGTTATTACATTTTGCAAAACACATTCCTAACAAAAATGTGGTCTTTATTTACATAACAAATTTCAATCAAAAATGTCATTTTATATGCATAGTACATTTCAAATAAAAATGTTGGTTTTTATTTACATAACAAATCTTTTTAAAAATATATATTAATTTTCACTAATCACATTTGTTCTATTTCACTAATCAACTTTGCTCTAACAATTCCTCTTCAACAAATTTGTATTTTGTTCTGACAGTTTTGTTCAACACACATGTCACCAAATCTATCGATTTTCATAACACAGTCATATATCACATCATGTAGAATAGAATTTAGCAGCACAAATCTCACAACACAAATTCTAGCACAGACCGCACATTAGGGTTCATCAAATTTTTATTATATAAAATAAAATAAAAATGAAGAGGATTTCTCACCGATAGTCAAATTCTGAACAGTTCACGTTTGAAATTCCCTAAAATTCAGAATGGCTCCGTTTTAGCTCTAATCAGTTCCATGAGGTAGATCTCTGAAAAACGGTTCCAACGCAATTCGTTTCATTGAATTCTGATTAGATTTGACAAAGTTATGATATTTTGAATATTAATTATATTAATTAGAATATTAATGAATTAAATAATATAATTTAGGCTTAAATCCCTCATGTTACATCTTCCTCTTCCTCTGATACTTGCGTCACCGTGAAACCCATAGCCGCCTAACCCAAGTCCTAATCGCACCCCCCTCACTCGTTTTTCTGATGATCTGAAGCTTTCTCGATGTCACCCTCCTCGAGTCCTCCCCGGCGCCGACCATCTTGGCCAACTCGCACCTCCCAGGGGTCCCCAAATCGGCCACTAACCCCCTGACTTTGAACACAAATTCTGGCCACCTTGAGACTTAAAAAACGATCATAGCCGTACCAATTTGTAGGGGATAAAGAGTGCTTTGATTTCATATATTAAGTTTGAGATTCCATTGTCCGGATTTGAAGAAATTGAGGAGGAAAGTTCACACAATTTCGTCCATTGAAAGCATTAGGTGGCAGCTGTACAAATGATTTAGGGTTAGACCGTATTTCTCCTGTATTTATACTATATTTTATACCATATTTTATACTATTTATTCATTTATTCAAGAAAAGGTTTGTTCATTGATACTAACTCCGAATTGAACCCAACGAATGTCGCCCCTAGCCAAATACCCCCGTCCCGGACACAATGGAACATGTTTCGTAACCCAGTTCGGTTGTTACGATATGTTTTTCTTTAAATTAAATTATAAATCCTTTAATTATTAAATTCAAATGTACATTTTAAATAACTGGGGCCACATACGGACTCTAAAAATTACAGAAAAATTATTTTTAGTTATGTTTTGACGATACGATACTAACAAGACTAATTTCGTCGAGTTCTGAGACCGTTTGAAAAATGGCCTTTTTCTAGTCAATTAAATTTGACTTAAACTGACAAAACACGTTTTCCTCTGCCACGCTCTCATATTAATTCGAAAAATTATGAAAATTGAAACCTAGCAATAATCTGACATTCCTGTTCCAACAGAAGTGGTTTCGTCGAAAACTGAGGTCTTTTGAAAAATGACTATTTTTAAGGCCAATATATTTAATTAAAATATATATAAATTCTACAGCGACTTTTCTAACTTTTAAACTGGACATAACTTTTTATTTCTACAATGAAATTTTAGTTTTTCAGATTCGTTAGAAAGATATTATTAAACAGATTTAAATATTTTTGGTTTTACTGAAATTCGATTTGTTTTGAATCCTGTACAGTCAGTCAAAGTTCAATTTCAAATTTTCAAAATGCAGCGCTTTTTAAACTCCTTTTATAACTAAATTGAATTTATTCGTTTTTAAAATAAATTTTTATTCGTTCCTATTAAAATAAATTATTTTAAACATTAAAATCCATTAAAATTCCTAAAATAAAAATTTTAAATTGGCCCCAAAATTCCGGGTCGTTACAATCGCCCCCACCTAAAATCTTTTTGTCCTCGAAAAGAAACGAAGCTAAAAGTTGTTTAATTTAACCAACTCAACCTTAAATATTTTTTTGGTTTAATTAATTATCATTCTAATATTTTAATTAGTGAAACTAATAATCAAACATCACAACCAGTGATCAATTAGGTGATTAACTTTTCAAATATAAAATCTTTATATATAGTCAAAAATCATATTTTTAGTGCAAATCATAGCATTGTGTACTAAGTGTTGGTTCTCTACCAGTCAATGGAAATATATAAATATCCCACTTTCGCTACTCGAACATAAATACTGGTGATGGTCGACCTATCACCAGAATTATCTCCGGGCGACTAGAGTGTGATTCTATATCTATCTAGTATATTAAAACTTCGAATATCCGTTAATTACTCGTATATTCGAAATCTTTATATACTCGATTGTCGACATTAAAATATAATATACTCAAATACGTATTTTAGATAAAATTTTCAAAACTAAAATTGTTTTCATATATATTATAAAGAAAATAATACTCTTCACACTCGTTCTAGGATACTACTGATCCCATCTCTAACGAGTTATTCTCATTGGATATTACTAATCCAATCTCTGATGAATTCCTTCGTTCGGTTCTAATGTGTCTTGTTCTCGGGCTCTGTAAACCAAAGCTCTGATACCAAAATGAAATGACCCAAACTTCCCAGTAAAGGAAAGGCTGGATTGCTTTGAGAACAACACACATCAGAATACAAACTGAAGAACATTTTATTGCTGATTACTACAATTACATCAGAGTACAAGAATATAACAGAGTATGAATACTTATTACATAAAAGAAATACAATAATATCAGAGATTTAAATTACACTTAAATAGCAGCGGAAAAATAATACAAATATACAACTGAAAGGAATACACGGATACAGAGCTTTCCGAATACCGCTTCAGCTGTGAGCCAGGACCCTGTAAATATATCTGCAAAAAGCTACTCGACTGCCCGTGTGGAAAATATGGGCACCCAAGTTTGCCAGTGAAACAAACTACAGGTCAGTCATGGGACTGGTATGAGAAATCTTAACTTAACTATCTAATAAATATGGCTAATCACAGGACCACGCCGCTAACGCGGAACGGGTTTACTCCATTGGATTGTCAGTGCATAAAATAAAGTAAATCGTTAAACAACGCAATGCTTTTTAGAAAAATGAAACCATTATAAGACTCATGTCCCATCACACAATGCAACGCAAACTAGAGGATAGAGTTTTACCTTATAATGGTCAAAAATGCTTGATACGATAAAATGGATTTAGTATTAGTGTGTATATCTATGGGTACATATATTTCAAAAAGACAATTTCAATCATAATGTATCAATCATAGACGGCATGGGCACCATATATCATGTTGCCATACTAGTTCTACATTCAAAACCGCAAGGTCGTATTGGAAATTGGATTTCCATCATGAGTCGAGGCTAGGGGCAAGCTCCTCTCTGATTCGAGACACTCTAGCAAATGCCTCAGGATCCCCCGCAGTGAACTCTTGGATGCGGTAGGGTCGTTCCCCACCTATCGGTAGTGGATTAGTTATGCCTGAACACACGCTTCCCGGTTCCTTTGAACCTATAGTATGACCACTAACAGCCAATAAAAATCCGAGGCGCCTCAAAATCCATCATCCACATAAGAAAAATGCCAGCCAGTTTAAGCACTGACACCACTTCTAGCTAGAAAGATACGTTTGCACTCCCTACGGTCCATATCCCGTTTTTGACTCATACCGGGGTGTGAGGCTAGCGAAGTCATGATATACACAAAGCTATGTCGTAATAGGCTATGCTTTGATCATCCCACAAGACCCTGCTTTTCAACAAAAGCCTTGATCAGTTGCATCTTGGCGTGCCACATTGACAATTCACGCCATGAGATCAATCACCATTAATATATACCAGGGTGTTAAGTAGAGAATAAGTCCTCCACCACCAAACAGACATACATTAATAGAAATCGATTTAATTCACATGGAACGAAATCCAATGTCAGACATGCATCCATTTACTAGCTTATGCTCTGGGTCTGAGCGAAAACCAAATCCGAACAATCAACAATAGTCCGGACAGCCACCACTGAAGCCCCTTCAAGGTAGCTACTCCCATCAAGGGTCTCCATAGCAACACATCCATTCGATGTGAAGATCGTCGGTCTTCAAACACCGTCTTCATCTTCGACTCTTCATTGTCGTAGTAATTATTCGGAATGGGTTAAACCCGGTCTTTCCGGATAACTCGCGTATTTATGATTAAAAATCAAGTACTATAAAAACACATCCAACGCCTCATTCCAATTCAGAATATTGCTTTAAATAAAATATTCACATTATTTTATCAAAGATAAATTCTTTAACTTTGCAATTAAATCTTTCTTTTAAAAGATTTATTAAAATCTCAATTTGGTTTTAGAAATTAAAAATCATTATTCAACGATTATTTAAATTTAAGAAATTAATCTTATCTTTAACTGGGTTAAAGAAATAATGTCGTTTAAAAACATAGTTCACGGTAAACCCAAAATAATCTTCCATGAAATATGGAATCTTCACAGAAATCAAAAATATAATCGTTATAAATTTCTGTATCCGACCAATAATATAAACGGAATAATGGCAAAGCCTTTTAAAGTCCATATGTAGTATCGATCTTCTTTTACAAAAGCCTATCTCGGTTATCATTAATTCAAATTCCATTCGACTCCAATTTGATATATTAAATTGGAAAACTTTAATTTGGGAAAATTCCCATTTAAATCTTAATAAAAGATTTATAAATTCAAAATCATATTTTCACCGTCAGTCGGGTTAAAGGACACATGTCACTTAAAAACATGGTTCACAATAAACCCAACTCACGTTTCGTCATATTTCAATCACTAAGTATAATTGAGAACTTTTAATAATCTTAAATTAAAAATTATTCCTTTCATATGGGGTTTAAGAACAGTGTTATTTAAGACACTATTCACGACAAACCCAAATTCCAATTTATTTAATTAAATTTCAGTTAAATATTAACAAATTGGAAAACTTCATTAAATCTAAATTTAATGATTTATTCTAGTTAGTAACTAGTTCATTTCAATAAAAATATAATTTCCCAAAATATATTATTTTTCTAAAATATTCTTTTTCAAAAATAGATTTTCTAGAATATTCTTTTTCTAGAATATTCTTTATTGGAATGTGACTCAAACAACAACCATATTTTGTATGAAATCAACAATCATGATAAATAATTATCAAACATCCAAATGACGACCAAAGTGGAATCTATAACTATGTAAGCATTAAAGTAAATAACTAATGCTCATCACAGACTGTCAATCCATCGATTGACAGATAATTAAATATTGGGATTAGTGTGTTTCCAATATCATCCCAATACCCGTGTGGGGTTTCATCCATCAAACAAATAATAAATTATTCGTGCACTTGGGCGATGTGTAAAAATTATCGACCCAATCACATAGACAAATCGGGTAACTTGTAAATGGAAGTGTAATATTCAATTTGAATATACAAACATTATATTTATCACATCAAACGTTCCAACATCATAAACATATAATTTCAATTCTCTTTATTGTGAACCAAAGGCAATAGAATTCTAGTCTTTTATTTCCATCCTTTTTATCGTTGACAAATGACAATAAAATAATAACTCTTATTTATTTACCAAAATGTATATTTTTGGTCTCATTCATTTTTAAATGACAAAATGAATATTTTACTTCATCCCTTTTTAGTATGACAAAAATGTCGTTTTCATTCTAATTTCTTTTAAAGTGACAAAAACTGTAATTTTGTCTAATCCCTTATTAATTTACAAAATATGATAATTTTGTCTAGTTCTTTCAATGTAACAAAATATGATAATTTTGCCTATTCCTTTTAATGTAACAAAAATGTAAATTTTGTCAAAAAATGTAAATTTTGAGTGTCACCCTTTTATTCTACCAAATGAATACATTTTGTTTGTGAACACATGATGATTTTTCTAATGTGACACAACTAATAGTTTGATTTTGACAAATCTAGTATTAACAAAAATGAGAGTTTTGATTTTACAAAACTAAATTGACAAAACAAAAGTTCTAATTTGCCAAAATAAGAGTTTTGATTTTTACAAAACTAAATTTGACGGCAATGACAATTTTTAATCCAATACCTATGGTTTGACAAAAATAGTGGTTATAATTTGACTGTTCTAATGTAACATATCTTAACAAAATGTTATTTTAATCTCAAGCAACATTTATAACAAAATGTACTTTTTAAATCTAACATTACTTTTTTATAACAACAATGTATTTTTAATGATATGTAACATTTTATAAATAAAAATGTACTTTTTGCTACTAAGATAACATTTTATAACAAATGTTATTTTTATCACCAATGAAACATTTTATAGCCAAATGTGTTATTTATACAATATTACATTTTAATGCAAAATGTGCTATTGAAAAATCTAATCTTTTTATATGTCAACAATATTACATAGAAAGGATGTCTTACAATTCTAATCTTTTATATGTGAATAATATTACATAAAAAGATAACTTGAAATCCTAGTCTTTCAAAAGATAACAATATTACACAAAAATGTAATATTGAAATTATAATCTTTTTATGTGAATAAAATTGCACAAAAATGATATATCGAAGTTTTAACCTATTTAATGTACACAAAATTACATAAAAAAAATATAATCTTTAAAATCAAATCTTTTAAATGATTATATAACCACATCAAAGATGTAGTCTTTTTATTTGAAAACAAATTACATAAAAAATGCAACTTTGAGATCAGTTTCTTTTATCATCTTTAACATTTTCTAACTTATTAATCATAATTTGACCAAAAATGTTATTACATTTTGCAAAACACATTCCTAACAAAAATGTGGTCTTTATTTACATAACAAATTTCAATCAAAAATGTCGTTTTATATGCGTAGTACATTTCAAATAAAAATGTTGGTTTTTATTTACATAACAAATCTATTTAAAAAATAATAATTTTTTACTAATTACATTTGTTCTATTTCACTAATCAACTTTGCTCTAATAATTCCTCTTCAACAAATTTGTATTTTGTTCTAACAGTTTTGTTCAACACACATGTCACCAAATCTATCGATGTTCATAACACAGTCATATATCAAATCATGCAGAATAAAATTTAGCAGCACAAATCTCACAACACAAATTCTAGCACAGACCACACATTAGGGTTCAGCAAATTTTTATTATATAAAATAAAATAAAAATGAAGAGGATTTCTCACCGATAGTCAAATTCTAAACAGTTCACGTTTGAAATTCCCTGAAATTCAGAATTGTTCCATTTCAGTTCTAGTCAGTTCCATGAGGTAGATCTCTGAAAAACGGCTCCAACGCAATTCGTTTCGTTGAATTCTGATTAGATTTGACAAAGTTATGATATTTTGAATGTTAATTATATTAATTAGAATATTAATGAATTAAATAATATAATTTAGGCTTAAATCCCTCACGTTACATCTTCTTCTTCCTCTGATACTTGCGTCACCATGAAACCCATAGCCGCCTAACCCAAGTCCATATAGCACCCCCCTCACTCGTTTTTCTGATGATCTAAAGCTTTCACGACGTCACCCTCCTCGAGTCCTCCCCGGCGCCCACTATCTTGGCCAACTCGCACCTCCCAGGGTTCCCCAAATCGACCACTAACCCCCTGACTTTGAACACAAATTCCGGCCACCTTTAGACTTAAAAAACGATCATAGCCGTACCAATTTGTAGAGGATAAAGAGTGCTTTGATTTCATATATTAAGTTTGAGATTCCATTGTCCGGATGTGAAGAAATTGAGGAGGAAAGTTCACACAATTTCGGCCATTGAAAGCATTAAGTGGCGGCTGTACAAATGATTTAGGGTTAGACCATATTTCTCCTGTATTTATACTGTATTTTATACCGTATTTTATACTATTTATTCATTTATTCAAGAAAAGGTTTGTTCATTGATACTAACTCCGAATCGAACCCAACGAATGTCGCCCCTAGCCAAAAAACCCCGTCCCGGACACAATGGAACATGTTTCGTAACCCAGTTCGGCTGTTACGATATGCTTTTCTTTAAATTAAATTATAAATCCTTTAATTATTAAATTCAAACGTACATTTTAAATTACCGGGGCCATATACGGACTCTAAAAATTACAGAAAAATTATTTTTAGTTATGTTTTGATGATACGATCCTAATAAGTCTAATTTCATCTAGTTCTGAGACCGTTTGAAAAATGGCCTTTTTCTTGTAGTTTAAATTTGACTGAAACTGAAAAACACGTTTTCCTCTGCCACGCTCACATATTAATTCGAAAAATTATGAAAATTGAAACCTAGCAATAATCTGACATTCCAGTTCCAACAAAAGTGGTTTCATCGAAAACCGAGGTCTTTTGAAAGATGACTATTTTTAAGGCCAATATATTTAATTAAAATATATATAAATTCTACAGCGACTTTTCTAACTTTTAAACTGACATAACTTTTTATTTCTACGATGAAATTTCAGTTTTTCAGATTTGTTAGAAAGATGTTATTAAACAGATTTAAATATTTTTGGTTTTACTGAAATCCGATTTGTTTTGAATCTTGTACAGTTAGTCAAAGTTCAATTTCAAATTTTCAAACTGCAGCGCTGTTTTATACTCCTTTTATAATTAAATTGAAATTATTCGTTTTTAAAATTAATTTTTAGTCGTTCCTATTTAAAATAATTTTTTTAAACATTAAAATCCATTAAAATTTCTAAAATAAAAATTTTAAATTGCTCCCAAAATTCAGGGTCGTTACACTTTTTGTTTATAACTCTTATTGACATAAGAATCCTTTTTTATAAACAAATCTCATAATTTCTTATAAACTTTAAATAAATAAATAATTACTATTTATTTCCCCTTTAAATAACTTTTACTTAAACAATATTTTTGAAAACCTATTTTAGTTATTTCAATATTGTCGATTCGCCATTGAAAAACCCATATCTTAAAAATCGGTTGATTTCTAGATCACGTGATGCCAAATACTCAACCCATACCATTTACTGGTTAACATCAGCATAAATGTTGAAATATGTTTCAACCATCATCAATGACCAATCATTTCTTTTTATTTGATAATTTCTATATCGATGATCAATAAATCAACACCCAATTCAAACAATTTCAGACAATTTCAAACACGTTTATAAACGTGACCAATCAGGGGGGATCACTTTATTTGGATCAAATCATAACGATTGGTGTTTTACTGAAATTAAACGGTCGTTTAATTTCAGAAATTGTATCAACAATAAATATATTTAATTGGCAAACAATCAACCACTAGCAATAAGAACACGCAAAATAAAAACACAATTTATATAAAATATAAATAGGAAGAGCTGAGTGAGTTTAACTCACCTTGATTTGAATCTAACGATAAACAGTCTGGTTTTTATCAGACCGACGTTTAATTCGAATAAAAATTCCAGTCACTTCAGATCCGAACTAGACCCGCTCCATCTCGAAGTACTCGTCTCCATGGTCCCAACGCATCTGACCATGCGTAAATCTTAACCAGCCGGCCCAAACCAACGAATCCTACCCGCTTGCCCCCTTTAAACCCTCATCCGCTGATCCCTTTGATCATTTACTCAGCCGCCTCCAAAAATCACAAACCAAACCCTAATTCCATAATCAAAAAACCTATGCCCCTTTCTCCAATGTCGCTCCCTCTTCCTCCCTTCTCCCACGATCCACCACCCTACCGTCGAGCAAGCCCGAGCCTCCCAGAACCACGACGAGCAAGCTTGACCGAACCCCTTCGTATACGCTAAGCTTTCTTACTCTATTTATATTATGATATTACTTGTTTGATTTTTCTGGCTCTCGAATGGAATTTCTTTAATTGACCGTATGTGTTTATGTCTTTATTGGGATGTATGAATACCACTGTATTTATAGTTGCGGTTTGATCTGTCTATCCATGATTATGAATTGTTATTTCAATCAAGCTCAAATCTGTAGTTTAGATCTTGTTTCGGATTATAGGGTTTCAGATTGATTTGAAAACGGATTTGATCGAACTAGTCAGGTGATAGTTATGTATTGTTAATTCAACCAGGATTTGAATTAGTCTTAGATTTTCGTGTTCGGATTTTAAATACATGGAACAGTGATTGAAATGTTAATTTCCTGTCTGTATGAACAGATAATATCTTCTATTCGATTTCATCTGTACGGATTTATGTATGAAAAACATACACATCAGTTTTCCCTTCTTAACTGTTTGCTTTACGACTATGGAGTCATTTCCATTTCACTGTTCCATGAAAGAACAAGGCATGGGATTTGATTTTAAAAAGAATCTTTTTAGTTCTCTGTATCTCATGTGTATGAACAATTTATTATATGTTTTTACTTTATTTTAACTGTGATATTTCCTTTCATTTCAGCCGGTTGATTTATCTGCTTATTGTCCCTATTTTTAACTGTTCATCCTTATGGATTTGATGTAGAAATATAGTACACATTTCAGTTTCTTTAGCTGTTGTATTCACTGTTTCTTTCAACCTTTGAATTATGGTTTCTATAGTTGTACCTACTATGTATACAAATATAGTAGCTGTGCATACTGTTTCCTTCAACTGTGCCTGTGAAGGAAATTCTCAATTTACTGTTTTGTGAAAGAACAAGACATGCTAACTTGGAAATTTAAAATGAATTGAATTGTTTATTCACACATACATTTTGTTTAGCTGTGCATGTACTGTTTTTGAGCCGTTTTCTTTGATCATGTATTGTCACTGTTGATGATTTTCTGTTTGGATTTGCTGATCTCATTTCCTGTTGAACCTATGATCCTAGTTGTAATGACCCGCATTTTCCAGCGGTATTATAATTAATTTATTTAATTATATAATTGGTGATTTAGAAAAGTTAATGATCATTTAATTAAATAATATTGAATATTTAATTTATAATTATAATATAATAATATATTATAATGTCGAAATAGTCAGAAATAGTGAAATTCACAATATCATGTGAATTGAATAGCATACGAGATTCGGTGGAGTTTCGATTCGAAATATAATAACGATTATATTGAATCGACGACAGTTGAACGTATTGTTTATAATATATTTATAAACGAGCTCGAAATGGCACGGCAGTTCGCTATTTGGCGATTTGAACTTCAACTGAATGTACAAGATTCGTTTTAAATCGGATTTCTGTGAAACAAGAAACGTGTGGAGCTGGTGGAGTATATCTTTCTAGTGGAAGAGAAAAATCGGGATTTCATCGTGTAGATTTTGTTGTATGTCCAAATCAAATTTCAGAAAAAGTCGCTGTGAAATTCCTTTATAATTCGTAACGCTTTATATACGTTGTAAAAGGAATTTTAGTGTAAAATTTAATATCGATTCAACCAGGACTTGGAATATCGAGTATATAATTTTTCTGGAGTTGTATGGTATTCCACTGTGAATATATACGATAATATTAATTTATTAATATTTAATTTTATTTTATTTAAATATATTTATATATTTAAATGAGTTATTTAGAGCTTTAAAAATAGTCAGTTTTGCAACCGAAGTCGGAATTCGACGAAACCAGTTTTGTTGGATCTGCAATATCAAATAGTTGTTAGATTTCCAGTTTCGTGATTTTTAGAGTCACTGTGTGGTCGTACGGATTTTTAGAGTGAGAAACAGTCAGTATTTTGACAGTTAAAAATACGCTGTGTGAGCATACGGAGTCGGAATTAGGCGAAACCAGTTTCGTTGGGCCCGTAATGTCGAACTCTAGCTACATGTCCAGTTTGGTGATTTTTAGGTACCATATGTAATCACGAGAATTTTTAGAAAAGCAAAACGGGTATATAAAAGAGAATATGCCGAGAATATTCTATTTATAAAATATCTAGATATTTTCTCTCTCTATAAATACACCACCCTTACTCCCTAAACCTAATTTTCATTTCACAGATAACCAAATGTGAGCCGCCACTAATATTTCTTTCTTGCAGTAAGACATATTCATCTTCAAAATTCACAAACAATCCAAACAAAAATCTATAAATCACAATTCAACCATCGTTGTGATCTTTGATGGATGCGTTTCGTTTCCGTGTACTTGTTGTATGGTCCGACGTCTTCTGTATTGAGTTCGAAAAAACACAGTAAAAGCTAGGGTTCGGTATTGTGGTGAATGGGAGCATTGATTCGAGTTTTCGTGGTTTGTTTTGAGATCGAGAAGCGAATCTGCGCCTGGAGTGCGAATTTAGGAGGATTCGGCGCAATGCGGTGTCGCACCTGACATCGATGGGGGGGCCGACATCGCCTTCCAGTGTACTCGAGCCTGATAAAAATAAGATGAGGGGATAGGGTTCGAGAAGGAGAGTTCGACGGAGGGTGTCTCGGGTGATTCGGTGAAGTGGTTGTGGAGAAAGAGGGGATCGAAGTTGTGAAAATGGCGGTCGGATTGGGTTATTGGAGTGCGGTGATTTATTGGGGAAGACGGGTAGCGTAGGCCTGGGTAATTAAGCTCGGTCATGGGCTTTGTTTCAATGGGTGAGCCCAATAGAAGATTAATGATTGATTTATTTAATTTAAAAATGTATTGATCTTGTAAATCGAATATCTTGGTCATACAAGATCAGAATGATGAACCGTAAGTTGCGTTGGGATCGTAGGGACGGGAGCAACACAATGGGACTGACCGCGAGTCAATCCGAGCTCGTTACAATTTATGGCGAAATAAATTGTTCGACTGAATCAATGAACGCAAACCATTATTCAACGGTTAACGCGCAAATGTGAGTAAAACTCACCAACTCTGAACAGTTTATATTTTCATGTTGTATTTTTAGAACTGTTAAAATTGTCTGATTGCTGTGTGTTAGTTGATTGATTGAACTGCTAGTCAGTTAGTAGAAATATTATATATATATATATATGTATATATATATATATATATAAACTGTTAAATATTTTTATGTCGATTCTGTTTATCAGAATATTTAACAGTGAAGTAAAATCGAGGTTATTCTATTGTCTAACATCTGTGATGCAGGGAGACAGGTTGGAGGAATCCGACTGGATTCCTCAACAGTTATTTTATTGTTTTTCATATATTTTAATATATGATGTGAATTATAACCTGTTGTTGATTGTGTGTGTATGGACGATATTGAACATCGTGATTTGATATGATTGAATACCATAACATACGGGATGTTGATAAGGAGATTTTCAAAGTGATATTGAAAACAGAATATTTATAAACTGGAATATTTATAAATAAGCGATATTTATAAATGGGAATATTTATAAATAGGAGATATTCAAAAAGGAAATAATTTCAAATCATTTTCTTTTTGAATGGAAAGGCCTGTGTGGCGGGTTTGGGGATTTTCCCGATGCTCCCGATACAAAGGAGGTTATGGCGAATTTTCCCGGGAATTTAAGGAGTTAGAATATTTCAAGAATAAATTTGAAAAGGAAATATTTGTAAACCATTTACAAATAGAATTGGAAAGGGAACGTGTTAAAAAGGAAATCATTTTTAAAGTGTAGAACCGTTATTTAAAAGTAAATCTTTTCAAATGAATAAAACGTTGTTAAAAAGGAAATCTTTATAAAGTGAATAAAGTAAATCGAATATAGACATTCGAAAGGAGAAATCGAATATGGTATTCGAAGTTAGTTAATCGAATATGGTATTCGAAGTTAGTTAATCGAATATGGTATTCGAAGTTAGTTAATCGAATATGGTATTCGAAGTTAGTTAATCGAATATAGACATTCGAAAGGAGTTAATCGAATATGGTATTCGAAGTTAGTTAATCGAATATGGTATTCGAAGTTAGTTAATCGAATATAGACATTCTAAAGGAGTTAATCGAATATGGTATTCGAAGTTAGTTAATCGAATATGGTATTCGAAGTTAGTTAATCGAATATGGTATTCGAAGTTAGTTAATCGAATATAGACATTCGAAAGGAGTTAATCGAATATGGTATTCGAAGTTAGTTAATCGAATATGGTATTCGAAAGTTAGTTAATCGAATATGTTATTCGAAAGGGGTTAGTCAAGTCGAGTTAGTCAAATAGAGTTAACCAGTTAGAGTTAACCAGTTAGAGTTAACTAGTTGGAGTTAATTAGTTAGAGTTAATCGATTAGAGTTAAAACGAACTAGAGTTAATCAAATATAGTTATTTGAGACAGAGTTAGTCAAACATAGTATTCAGGGTAAGTTGCCATCTTGTACGACTGCTAGCGTAATTCGCAGGGCTGTAAATAGCCTACGGCGGTCGGATGTTTCCTGAGGGAGTCAGGCGTAACCATTGTGATCGCTGCGATCTAGAGTCAAGCGAATGGAGTTTAATCGAATATTAGTTATTCGATAGGAGTTAATCGAGTTGACCGAGTTGAGAAATAAGTTATGTTAAATAAGTTGAGTTGATCGGGTGGTTCGACCAAGTAAGTCGAGCCTAGTTAATCGAATCGAATTGGTCGAACCAAGTAAGTCGAGTCAAGTTAGTCAAGTTAGTCGAGCCTAGTTAATCGAATCGAATTGGTCGAACCAAGTAAGTCAAGTCAAGTTAGTCAAGTTAGTCGAGCCTAGTTAATCGAATCGAATTGGTCGAACCAAGTAAGTCGAGTTAGTCGAGTCAAGTTAAGTTAGTCGAGTTAAGTTCGTCGAGTTAAATAAATCGATGTTAGTTTCATCGAAAGGAGTTATCGATGTTAGTTTCAGCGAAAGGAGTTATCGATGTTAGTTTCATCGAAAGGAGTTATCGATGTTAGTTTCATCGAAAGGAGTTATCGATGTTAATTTCATCGAAAGGAGTTATCGATGTTTGTTTCATCGAAAGGAGTTATCGATGTTAGTTTCAGCGAAAGGAGTTATCGATGTTAGTTTCAGCGAAAGGAGTTATCGATGTTAGTTTCATCGAAGGGAGTTATCAATTATAGTTTAATCGAAGTGAGATTTTCAAATATGAGATATTTGAAAAGGAAGAGTTATCGAGTATTAGTTATTCGAAGAAAGATTATCGAATATCGTTTATTCGAGAAGAAGTTAATCGAATATAGGTTATTCGAAGAAGAGTTAATCAAATAGAGATTTCTCGAAGAGAGTTAATCGGCAAATTCGATTATACCGAATTCGGGAAAGTACTTATACTTTCCAGTGTTTAAATAGAGATTTATTTATTTATAAATAAATAAGTGTTAGGTTAATTATTCACTAATAAGAATAGAAGTTATAATTAAAGTTAGATAATTCGAAAGTAGGGATTATAACGTTATCGTTATAACCAACATTTTAAATATAGAAGTGGATTAGTAAAATTGAATCCGAGAAAGGCGTAAAGAAGTTGTTAAAGATTAAAAGATAAACTTTGACCATTTTGAAGTTATAACGTTGTTCAGTTAAGGTCTGAGAGGTAATTATACCCCAACTTGAGTGACTTCCTTCTTAACTAAGAAATGGTAAGGTTTGATCGTAAAGGAGTTTTGGAAATGTTTTCCAAACGAGAATCAGAAATGTTTTCTGATAAAAGAAAATAAGAATTTAGAATATAGGGAAACAGGAGATAAGTAAATAAATGAACTGAAGAGATTTATGTTAAATGATGTTTGTTCGATATAATTTCCATTTGGAAATAATATCGTTGTTTGCACACTTGTTTTTCTTTGATAGTTAACTCACCGACTATCGAAGTTTTGACCATTTTAACATTGTTAATATGGAGAGACCGGTTGGATTATTATCCATAGAACCACTCTGTATTGGCATAAGCGTCGCGAATCATATATGCCAAAGATAATTGAAGACGAAGTAAAATGCAAGGGCTGTTGTATAAGTCTTAGATAACAGTGACTAAGATGGATATACGGAATAGTGCCTTCGGTTTGTCCAGTCCCCGGACAACTTGTATGGACGAAGGTCTGACAGAGTATATCCAATGGATCGCGTAAGTTGATCTGTTCAAATGTATTCACGTTTGGTGGCGGAGGAATTCGTTTCTCTTAGCTGTATACCCGTGTTATTTTTGGATAAGTCAATTTGTGATTTGGCGGGTATGACGATGTGACATTTCTAAGTGAATGAAGATGGATGTCTGACATAGTATTTCCAAGACGGTCACGTACATTGATTTCTTCAACTATACCAAGAGTGGAAGCGGAGAAGGAAACTTCTTTTAGCTGACACGTAATGTATGGTTGTAGACGTCAATTAGTGATTCTGATGGATCTGACAATGTGGCATTCGAAGTGAATCTGATGTAATGATAAAGCGTAGCTTCTAGCCTCATCAACCGGTAAATGACAGAAATCGAGCAGGCAGCATGGCTAAGCCGGTCGCACCGAAGTAGGGTGTATAATCACCTATCTAGTGAATATTCATTTGTTTCTTAAATCTATCAATGTTGTCCCATATATATACGGGAACGGTTGTTGATCCCAACCGTTGGTGATATACATTCGATACACTCAAGCGAAATGAGTGGTCGGTCATGTGTGGCTGAGTTACAAGATGTTCTTGTTGAACTCCAGTGTATCGTTCCTAGAGTACACTGATCGGAAGGTGGTTCCATACCTTGTCATAGTTGGAAATCCATTATCCAATACGTGCTTGCGATTTTGATTGTATACTATATATGTAGAACGTGAGATGAAAGCGTTTCTGCTAGTTGATATCTATTTGTACATAGACATTATTATAATATCAAAAGGGTTTGATATAAAGATATTTTGGATTCTCATAAGGGAAAAACCCGTTCCGTTCTGCGGCGTGGTCTTATGAGATATCGTTTACTTATTCACCTGTTTAAACTGTTTTACTCATACCAGTCCATGTTGCGTGCTTGGGGCATGTGTCACATGATAGGGGGTTCTCGCTTTTCGTTAGGTGGCGAACGGGAGACTCTTACCCCTACATATCCCGAAAATGAGGGTTGGTTGTGAAGTCGAAAGGCTGGCCGTAAAATGTGGTGCTGGGGTACCAATGTAAGCCACAGTGGGGTATTACCTTGCTGCTTTGGAGGATGGGGAGAGGATGGTTGCAAAGCCTACTTAACCGAAAATCTGTGTCGTTACAGTTGGTATCAGAGCTTAAGTTAAGAATTACCTTGGCTCTGTGGTGTGACTCGGTAGAGATAGGGTTAGTAATACCCTAGACTGAGATTGAGTGTATATATACGAGTGAACGTATTTGTATTTGATATAAAAATTTGTTTTATATTGTGCAGATTCATTGGTAGAGTAGTTTATGAGTTCTGGTCGATCAGTTTGATCCACTGTATCAGTAGGAGTTACTAAACACTTGAATACGATGGGTCGTCACGATATGTTTTGAAAAGAGGGTAAATTAAAATAATTTTACCCAAAGTATATTTTGATACATATTGGATATATTGGTTGATATTATAATCGAGTAAGATTATAAGTGAAATGGATATGTAAATAACCAATCAGAATTCATATAAGTGAAATACGTGAAATCAGATGAGTTAAATCTGAAATTTAAACCAGAAATTGAGTTAAACTTCTGGAAAAATTGGATAAGTGTTTGTAAATGAAATTGGATTAAAAATAAGGAAAAATTTAAGATCCTGGGAGATTTTAAATTGTTTTACAAGCAGTGTGAATTATATTTTGGAAATGAATTTCAAAGTGGAAATGTTTAGAAATGGTGTTATAGTATTGAACTCACTTCGATAGCTGGATATAGATTCCGATGATGATCCGGACATCATCGATGTTCATTTTCAAGTTCGTAAGTGACGGATTACTACCAAAAATTTTGTTTTTGAAATGGTATTGAGAAACAAGTTGTTCGGGAATTCAAATGATTTGAATTGTTATTATGGTTTCCAATTTGATTTGAAATAAAGGCCAGGGACTTAAATTTCAAAATTTAAATTTAACTTATGAAGTTAAATAGTTGAAATGGTAAAAGTGAATAAATTGGAATTTAACTTAAACTAAGTTAAATAAAGATGAATTGGATATGGTTAGAGATAATCTGATAATGGAAATGGTATTACTTGGTAAGAAGTTTTGAATCAAGGATGAGACTTGAGTTTAAATGAGATTTGGTTTGAGTATAAAACCAATAACTGTGGTAAGGATAAAGTGATCAGGATTTGATTGGGGATAACATTGGTATATGCTGTGTCGATAGCATATAGAAGTGATAGAGTTGATATACCCGACAAAAAGGTACAAGTTTATATTTGATATAAGCATGAGATTTATGAGCCGAATTGGCAAGCCGCTTGGCTGTTTGATTTTCTTTTGGGATGGAGATGGCCCAGAGAGGCGAGTTGGAGTTTGACCGATTGACCAGTACAAAGGAGGTGCTGGCGAAATTTTTCGAAGAGTTAAGGCGTTAGAAAATTTTCAGGATTTTTGGAAATTTTCGTTGATAAGAATTAAATAAATTTTTAATTGAGATTAAATTAGTTCAGTTGAAACCGAAGTTAAGAAGTGGACAAATAAGTTCTAACCAGTCGATAGGATCGTCCTCTACCTTAGCAATTTCGAGGACGAAATTATTTTAAGTAGGGAAGAATGTAATGACCCGCATTTTCCAGCGGTATTATAATTAATTTATTTAATTATATAATTGGTGATTTAGAAAAGTTAATGATCATTTAATTAAATAATATTGAATATTTAATTAACAATTATAATATAATAATATATTATAATGTCGAAATAGTCGGAAATAGTGAAATTCACAATATCATGTGAATTGAATAGCATACGAGATTCGGTGGAGTTTCGATTCGAAATATAATAACGATTATATTGAATCGACGACAGTTGAACGTATTGTTTATAATATATTTATAAACGAGCTCGAAATGGCACGGCAGTTCGCTATTTGGCGATTTGAACTTCAACTGAATGTACAAGATTCGTTTTAAATCGGATTTCTGTGAAACAAGAAACGTGTGGAGCTGGTGGAGTATATCTTTCTAGTGGAAGAGAAAAATCGGGATTTCATCGTGTAGATTTTGTTGTATGTCCAAATCAGATTTCAGAAAAAGTCGCTGTGAAATTCCTTTATAATTCGTAACGCTTTATTTACGTTGTAAAAGGAATTTTAGTGTAAAATTTAATATCGATTCAACCAGGACTTGGAATATCGAGTATATAATTTTTCTGGAGCTGTATGGTATTCCACTGTGAATATATACAATAATATTAATTTATTAATATTTAATTTTATTTAATTTAAATATATTTATATATTTAAATGAGTTATTTAGAGCTTTAAAAATAGCCAGTTTTGCAAACGAAGTCGGAATTCGACGAAACCAGTTTTGTTGGATCTGCAATATCAAATAGTTGTTAGATTTCCAGTTTCGTGATTTTTAGAGTCACTGTGTGGTCGTACGGATTTTTAGAGTGAGAAACAGTCAGTATTTTGACAGTTAAAAATACGCTGTGTGAGCATACATAGTCGGAATTAGGCGAAACCAGTTTCGTTGGGACCGTAATGTCGAACTCTAGCTACATGTCCAGTTTGGTGATTTTTAGGTACCGTATGTAATCACGAGAATTTTTAGAAAAGCAAAACGGGTATATAAAAGAGAATATGATGAGAATATTCTATTTATAAAATATCTAGATATTTTCTCTCTCTATAAATACACCACCCTTACTCCCTAAACCTAATTTTCATTTCACAGTTAACCAAATGTGAGCCGCCACTAATATTTCTTTCTTGTAGTAAGACATATTCATCTTCAAAATTCACAAACAATCCAAACAAAGATCTATAAATCACAATTCAACCATCGTTGTGAACATTGATGGATGCGTTTCGTTTCCGTGTACTTGTTGTATGGTCCAACGTCTTCTGTATTGAGTTCGAAAAAACACAGTAAAAGCTAGGGTTCGGTATTGTGGTGAATGGGAGCATTGATTCGAGTTTTCGTGGTTTGTTTTGAAATCGAGAAGCGAATCTGCGCCTGGCGTGCGAATTTGGGAGGATTCGGCGCAATGTGGTGTCGCACCTGACATCGATGGGGGGGCCGCATCGCCTTCCAGTGTACTCGAGCCTGATAAAAATAAGATGAGGGGATAGGGTTCGAGAAGGAGAGTTCGACGGAGGGTGTCTCGCGTGATTCGGTGAAGTGGTTGTGGAGAAAGAGGGGATCGAAGTTGTGAAAATGGCGGTCGGATTGGGTTACTGGAGTGCGGTGATTTATTGGGGAAGACGGGTAGCGTGGCCCTGGGTAATTAAGCTCGGTCATGGGCTTTGTTTCAATGGGTGAGCCCAATAGAAGATTAATGATTGATTTATTTAATTTAAAAATGTATTGATCTTGTAAATCGAATATCTTGGTCATACAAGATCAGATCGACGAACCGTAAGTTGCGTTGGGATCGTAGGGATGGGAGCAACACAATGGGACTGACCGCGAGTCAATCCGAGCTCGTTACAATTTATGGCGAAATAAATTGTTCGACTGAATCAATGAACGCAAACCATTATTCAATGGTTAACGCGCAAATGTGAGTAAAACTCACCAACTCTGAACAGTTTATATTTTCATGTTGTATTTTTAGAACTGTTAAAATTGTCTGATTGTTGTGTGTTGGTTGATTGATTGAACTGCTAGTCAGTTAGTAGAAATATTATATATATATATATATATGTATATATATATATATACTGTTAAATATTTATATGTCGATTCTGTTTATCAGAATATTTAACAGTGAAGTAAAATCGAGGTTATTCTATTGTCTAACATCTGTGATGCAGGGAGACAGGTTGGAGGAATCCGACTGGATTCCTCAACAGTTATTTTATTTTTTTTCATATATTTTAATATATGATGTGAATTATAACCTGTTGTTGATTGTGTGTGTATGGACGATATTGAACATCGTGATTTGATATGATTGAATACCATAACATACGGGATGTTGATAAGGAGATTTTCAAAGTGATATTGAAAACAGAATATTTTTAAACTGGAATATTTATAAATAAGCGATATTTATAAATGGGAATATTTATAAATAGGAGATATTCAAAAAGGAAATAATTTCAAACCATTTTCTTTTTGAATGGAAAGGCCTGTGTGGCGGGTTTGGGGATTTTCCCGATGCTCCCGATACAAAGGAGGTTATGGCGAATTTTCCCGGGAATTTAAGGAGTTAGAATATTTCAAGAATAAATTTGAAAACGAATTATTTGTAAACCATTTACAAATAGAATTGGAAAGGGAACGTGTTAAAAAGGAAATCATTTTTAAAGTGTAGAACCGTTATTTAAAAGTAAATCTTTTCAAATGAATAAAACGTTGTTAAAAAGGAAATCTTTATAAAGTGAATAAAGTAAATCGAATATAGACATTCGAAAGGAGAAATCGAATATGGTATTCGAAGTTAGTTAATCGAATATGGTATTCGAAGTTAGTTAATCGAATATGGTATTCGAAGTTAGTTAATCGAATATGGTATTCGAAGTTAGTTAATCGAATATAGACATTCGAAAGGAGTTAATCGAATATGGTATTCGAAGTTAGTTAATCGAATATGGTATTCGAAGTTAGTTAATCGAATATGGTATTCGAAGTTAGTTAATCGAATATGGTATTCGAAGTTAGTTAATCGAATATAGACATTCGAAAGGAGTTAATCGAATATGGT
The DNA here is from genome assembly GCA_030737875.1 of Allium sativum. Lineage (NCBI taxonomy): Eukaryota > Viridiplantae > Streptophyta > Magnoliopsida > Asparagales > Amaryllidaceae > Allium > Allium sativum. The sequence goes on from CM060910.1 coordinate 339,341,938, forward strand.
ATTCGAAGTTAGTTAATCGAATATGGTATTCGAAGTTAGTTAATCGAATATGGTATTCGAAGTTAGTTAATCGAATATAGACATTCGAAAGGAGTTAATCGAATATGGTATTCGAAGTTAGTTAATCGAATATGGTATTCAAAAGTTAGTTAATCGAATATGTTATTCGAAAGGGGTTAGTCAAGTCGAGTTAGTCAAATAGAGTTAACCAGTTAGAGTTAACCAGTTGGAGTTAATTAGTTAGAGTTAATCGATTAGAGTTAAAACGAACTAGAGTTAATCAAATATAGTTATTTGAGACAGAGTTAGTTAAACACAGTATTCAGGGTAAGTTGCCATCTTGTACGACTGCTAGCGTAATTCGCAGGGCTGTAAATAGCCTACGGCGGTCGGATGTTTCCTGAGGGAGTCAGGCGTAACCATTGTGATCGCTGCGATCTAGAGTCAAGCGAATGGAGTTCAATCGAATATTAGTTATTCGATAGGAGTTAATCGAGTTGACCGAGTAGAGAAATAAGTTAAGTTAAAAAGTTGAGTTTATCGGGTGGTTCGACCAAGTTAGTTGAGCCTAGTTAATCGAATCGAATTGGTCGAACCAAGTAAGTCGAGTCAAGTTAGTCAAGTTAGTCGAGCCTAGTTAATCGAATCGAATTGGTCGAACCAAGTAAGTCGAGTCAAGTTATTCAAGTTAGTCGAGCCTAGTTAATCGAATCGAATTGGTCGAACCAAGTAAGTCGAGTTAGTCGAGTCAAGTTAAGTTAGTCGAGTTAAGTTCGTCGAGTTAAATAAATCGATGTTAGTTTCATCGAAAGGAGTTATCGATGTTAGTTTCAGCGAAAGGAGTTATCGATGTTAGTTTCATCGAAAGGAGTTATCGATGTTAGTTTCATCGAAAGGAGTTATCGATGTTAGTTTCATCGAAAGGAGTTATCGATGTTAGTTTCAGCGAAAGGAGTTATCGATGTTAGTTTCAGCGAAAGGAGTTATCGATGTTAGTTTCATCGAAGGGAGTTATTGATTATAGTTTAATCGAAGTGAGATTTTCAAATATGAGATATTTGAAAAGGAAGAGTTATCGAGTATTAGTTATTCGAAGAAAGATTATCGAATATCATTTATTCGAGAAGAAGTTAATCGAATATAGGTTATTCGAAGAAGAGTTAATCAAATAGAGATTTCTCGAAGAGAGTTAATCGGCAAATTCGATTATATCGAATTCGGGAAAGTACTTATACTTTCCAGTGTTTAAATAGAGATTTATTTATTTATAAATAAATAAGTGTTAGGTTAATTATTAACTAATAAGAATAGAAGTTATAATTAAAGTTAGATAATTCGAAAGTAGGGATTATAACGTTATCGTTATAACCAACATTTTAAATATAGAAGTGGATTAGTAAAATTGAATCCGAGAAAGGCGTAAATAAGTTGTTAAAGATTAAAAGATAAACTTTGACCATTTTGAAGTTATAACGTTGTTCAGTTAAGGTCTGAGAGGTAATTATACCCCAACTTGAGTGACTTCCTTCTTAACTAAGAAATGGTAAGGTTTGATCGTAAAGGAGTTTTGGAAATGTTTTCCAAACGAGAATTAGAAATGTTTTCTGATAAAAGAAAATAAGAATTTAGAATATAGGGAAACAGGAGATAAGTAAATAAATGAACTGAAGAGATTTATGTTAAATGATGTTTGTTCGATATAATTTCCATTTGGAAATAATATCGTTGTTTGCACACTTGTTTTTCTTTGATAGTTAACTCACCGACTATCGAAGTTTTGACCATTTTAACGTTGTTAATATGAAGAGACCGGTTGGATTATTATCCATAGAACCACTCTGTATTGGCATAAGCGTCGCGAATCATATATGCCAAAGATAATTGAAGACGAAGTAAAATGCAAGGGTTGTTGTATAAGTCTTAGATAACATTGACTAAGATGGATATACGGAATAGTGCCTTCGGTTTGTCCAGTCCCCGGACAACTTGTATGGATGAAGGTCTGACAGAGTATATCCAATGGATCACGTAAGTTGATCTGTTTAAACGTATTCACGTTTGGTGGCGGAGGAATTCGTTTCTCTTAGCTGTATACCCGTGTTATTTTTGGATAAGTCAATTTGTGATTTGGCGGGTATGACGATGTGACATTTCTAAGTGAATGAAGATGGATGTCTAACATAGTATTTCCAAGACGGTCATGTACATTGATTTCTTCAACTATACCAAGAGTGGAAGCGGAGAAGGAAACTTCTTTTAGCTGACACATAATGTATGGTTGTAGACGTCAATTAGTGATTCTGATGGATCTAACAATGTGGCATTCGAAGTGAATCTGATGTAATGATAAAGCGTAGCTTCTAGCCTCATCAACCGGTAAATGACAGAAATCGGGCAGGCAACATGGCTAAGTCGGTCGCACCGAAGTAGGGTGTATAATCACCTATCTAGTGAATATTCATTTGTTTCTTAAATCTATCAATGTTGTCCCATATATATACGGGAACGGTTGCTGATCCCAACCGTTGGTGATATACATTCGATACACTCAAGCGAAATGAGTGGTCGGTCATGTGTGGCTGAGTTACAAGATGTTCTTGTTGAACTCCAGTGTATCGTTCCTAGAGTACACTGATCGGAAGGTGGTTCCATACCTTGTCATAGTTGGAAATCCATTATCCAATACGTGCTTGCGATTTTGATTGTATACTATATATGTAGAACGTGAGATGAAAGCGTTTCTGCTAGTTGATATCTATTTGTACATAGACATTATTATAATATCAAAAGGGTTTGATATAAAGATATTTTGGATTCTCATAAGGGAAAAACCCGTTCCGTTCTGCGGCGTGGTCTTATGAGATATCGTTTACTTGTTCACCTGTTTAAACTGTTTTACTCATACCAGTCCCATGACTGACCCGGAGTTTATTTGTTTTGTTTTCCCTAAACTCTTGGGTGCCTAATTTTGTACGGGCAGTCAAGTAGTCAGGAATTTACAGATATACTGGAAGAGCGTGGAGCAGGAGGCTTCAAGATCATATAGCTATAGTTATTTCCGCTGTGTTGTAAGTGCTGTACTCTGATAAGTGCTATTGTATACATAACTGTTATATTTCAAAGTTATGTTATCTATTATATGTTATTCGTTCCGCTGTGAGGTTCGTGTTACTCTGATGTTGTGTTCTTCTTCTTCTTCTATTCTAAGTTTCTATCTTATCTTTCCTCACCCTCTAATTTCTTTCACTAATTACCAGGATTTTTCGATGTTTTGGTTATCGACGTCGAGCTTATGTCGATAACCAAAGTCGCCGAAAATCCGGGTCGTTACACTAGTTCAACATTTTGTTCTATAAATATAAGATTTACTGCACATGAACATGCAGTTCTGTCATGAAAGAAATACATGGATTTGTGCAATCCATTTCGGTCTCCTTTCCAGATTTGATATATATACATACACTTGATTATTATGTTTTTGTACTGTTCATTTTTTCTTTGTCATGAAATCACCCTCATGGGTTTTTCTTTACTTTTGCTTCTTTACTCGCAGATCAAACTGATGGAAAGAATTGGAATTCACTGATCCTGGGAAGAAACGAGGCGTGCCACGATTTATTTTCCATAATTTGTTCTATTCATTTGTTTTGTATTCAAGAACCGGTATTGTACAATATATACATTGGGACTTGTATTGTATAAATGTTTAATTACACTCTTCATTTACTCTCGTGAACTTAGTCCAATGTAGTGTAGAAATTGGCTTGACAAATTGTAACTATTGATACTTAGATATTATATATACAGTTCTATTCCTCTTTGGTTATGTTTTTGGGATCGACTGTTAATTAGAGAAGAATTATACCCGTTGTTTTTATGAAACCAAAACTTATGCTGTTATTGGAAGACCATTTACTATTCTTGATTTTTGATTTGTTCTTCATAAGTTTACCAAATTTACAATTCATTTAGGTCGAAATATATACCGTATATGGGCTGTTAACACTTTGATTTAGTACGAGTATAAGAATTAAAAATAAATAAAAGGAAAAAATCAACCTTTAATTCATTTGCCTGAAATCAATAGCAATCAATCAACCAGCGTCCCTTGTTGTAAACCACCTTATCCAAATTTTTTCAGATTTTCCCATGTTCATGTTTGCGGATTTGTTTTGTGGTACAAGCGTAATGAATATGAGTGTTCGGTTTTATTTGTTTTCGCCAAACCAAACAGAACGTTAACGAATATATATATTCGAACTCCATTTAAATAAATAAATTCGATTAAAAATCTATTATATTTCAAATAAAATATATAAACAAATTTAAATATTCAAATTTAAATGGCCGAAAAATCCGGGACATTACAGGGGGAAAATTGGAATATTGCCTAGTGGAATATATGTGTTTGGTGGAATCGAAGGCATAATATGAAAATTGGATGTTTGGGGATAATTTAACATTAACATGAAACCGGGTAATTTTGGGTATTGTCATTATAATGGGTATTGCGCGATTGGGATTGATATATGTAATTTGACATGCACCTTGATATATGTAATTTTGGTTATGAAACTTGGTATATGTGTATATTGGCATAAAATTGGCATACATGTAAAACGGCATGAATTGAACATATGTAAATTTGGTATGAATGGGGCATAGGTAAAACTGACATATAATCTAGAACTTGGGCATATGTTAATTATGTAAAATTTGGAGTTGAAACATATATGATAATTTATGACTTGGTAGAGGTTTAATATGAACGCGCCTAAGTTGGGCTTTGGATAGTTGGCATGTATTGTAAATAAAAGGCTATAACTTGGCATAACCTTATAGTGAATTATGATAATAATTTGGGAATACGTTTTGGGGAAAAAACGTGAATTATGAACTTGATAATTGGCATATAACTGGAAGTATGAACGTGGTTGAAACATGAACATGAATATGAACACGAACGTGAACATGGCTAACTCGAGGTTGGGTTGAGTTTGCAGTGTAATTCTGCCTAGAACCGCCCGGCATATCCAGTGACCGCGAATAATAAGATCCAATGTGAGAAGTTAGTCATATCGTGCTTAAACCCGAGGTTAGACTGAGTTGTGGTGTAATTCTACCCGGAACCGCCCGGAATATCCAGTGACTGCAACAACAGGTCTAATGTGAGTGGTTGATGCATTAAAAATTAATTAATGCCAATAAACAGACATGCTAAGAAAGGAAAGGTTAAGTAATATGACTAGACTAACGACACTTAACCAACATAACATGACAAGTGGGCGGGTTAAGTTAACTTGAATTGATTGATGACACTTAACCGATATGATATGAATTGGTAGGGTTAAGTCATGAACCGCTTGAATATACTTAACCAATTTGACACGATGATTTGGAAGGGTTAAGCCGTGAAGTGCTTGAATATACTTAACCAATTTGACATGATGATTTGGTAGGGTTAAGCCGTGAACCGCTTGAATATACTTAACCAATTTGACACGATGATTTGGTAGGGTTAAGTCGTGAACCGCTCGAATATACTTAACCAATTTGACACGATGTTTTGGTAGGGTTAAGTCATGAACCGCTTGAATATACTTAACCAATTTGACATAATGATTTGGTAGGGTTAATTCATGAACCGCTTGAATATACTTAACCAATTTGACACGATGATTTGGTATGGTTAAGTCATGAACCGCGTGAATATACTTAAACCAACTTGACACATGATTCGTAGGGCTAAGTCATGAACTTAAACGACAACACTTAGCCAATTTGACATGACATGTAGGTGGGTTAAGTCCCGAACCTGAATGACAACACTTAACCAACTTGACATGCTAGACTGATAAGGGTTAAGTCGCGAATTTAAATGACAACACTTAACCTGTTGGACGGAAACCCTAGTTACGCGGTCCATTTCAGCAGTAACCCACTTTGATGTATCATGGTACCATGGAACTAGGCAGGGTGGGGCACGATTACTGGGCTGATTATAAGCGACCAGAACGATGGCTGAGTTGGTGCGCTAGTGTAGGTTCAGGCGGACTATGGTCGTGCACGTAGTCCGGAGTTGAAAAAGCAGGCATTGGGCATCAGTAGGTTTACACTGTGCATGCTTGATTCGTGTCAGGGGTTGGCACCCTAGGGCTTGATACACCCTATAGTGGACTCAGCACAGGTAACTACATTCGTGATAGGGCCGTATGACACAGACACATGAACGAGCTAGGACTTGTAGGGAGCCGATCGATTAATAGATCGTTTCGTGGGACCAAGTAATGGGTCAATTCATGACATTGGGCAGGGGATCATTTTATAGTCAACACATGACACGGGTTGGGATACTAGTACGGGTGGTGCAGAGCAAATAGATATCATAGAAATATTTTAATGGTGAAGCAGAGAAATCTTGTGATGCTTGATAGAAATCTTGCGAAATTATACTTAGTTTATCTTTAATGGGAACCTTGCGATGTTATACTTGACAAAAATCATATGATGTTATCCTTAGTTATCGTGTCTGTTGCTTATCTTTTCATCATGCTTATGTTTACTTTCAGTTTATTCATTCCATGTTATCTTTACCTGTTTTTATGCTGAAAGTCACTAGGACTTACTCAGTCTTTTTGACTGGCCCGTTTTGTTTTGCCTCTTTTTCTTCCGTTTCCCCCCTCCCCAGGTTCACAGGTTGGGAATACAACTTAGTTCGGATGTTACCAAGCTCCCAAGCTCTTTCATGTACGGCTTGGATCTCTCTTGGCTATGGCTTGCTTTGCTTTATTGGGGAATACTACAATTTATTTTTATTCTTCTTTGTATTTGAGCAAGACAGATATTTTAGCTATGAAATTGGGTATTGGAAGTTGATGGGCTTTTATTGTAAACAATTATATTTAATAAATGATTTGAAACACTTCTACTTTACCTTCCACTGTTTTATATATGTCTGTCTTGTAATATTCTGTCCTAGTACCCATAACGCTCCATTAAAGTTAAGGCATTCCCTTTGTGAGTGATCTTAACGGGTGTGGGGTGTTACATTTGGTATCAGAGCAGAAGGTTACCAGATTGGGCAAAAGCTTTTAAAAACCTTCTGAAATTATTTTCAAAACGTTTACAAAGAAGCATTTTTCTAAGAAAAGTTTTGTTTTACGAAAGGCATATTCCCCAAAGCCATATGCACTATCTTTTGATTCTCTCTTTGATTCTCTTCTTTCTCTCTTTTCACCATAGTTTTGTAGCCGTATGACACATGTCGGAGGGCAAAGGAGTGCCTAACCTCCATCTGTAGCCGTAGTAGTTTTACTTGTGACTAATCTTATTCCAAACTTTATAGGGTTGCCATGCGATGGAGGTAGCTTTCGAGAAACTTGTCAATAAACTATACAAGAATAGTAAGAACAAGGATAAAGAACACAAGCCTAAGGATGAGAAACTTGTTGATATGGCTTAATCTACGAAGGAGGAAAAGGTGAAAGGGAAGAGGCCGAAGTGAAAGAATAATAAAACCCATGACAAGAGAGAGTATCGTTAGTATGGTAAAAAGGGACATGTAGTTAAGTGTTATAGGACAAAGACAAGGGCAAAGGACATGATCGTCGAGAGGGAAATTGTATGCTCTCACTACTAACATACCTAAGAGAGGCTGTAACGTTTCTGTTAAAAGTTTAGCTTTTCTTTTCTATCATACCGTGGGAACTTTGTTTTTTTACATCGCATCCTTTTAATTCTGCTTCGATTGTTGAGTCTCTGCACCTTAGTACTAGCTTGGTAGAGGATCCCATTTTTGTCTCAAATCCTGTTAGGGAATCAGCTCATTTATTCATGACTTGTTTGGATTTGAGAATGTCTATGCTAAGTGTTGAGTTTAGAAGAAATGCTTATTTTTTTGGGCTATGGGTTGATTCTATGAATGGAGTGGTTATCCAAAAATGGTACCATTCTCGAGTATGAAAAGAGGGCAGTTAGACTCTTGACTTGCCTCGGTAATGCCATCAAAGTCTAGTGTAACCCTTAGGGTTCTGCCATGCTTAGTTACCTAGAATCTCTTGATACATTTATTGATCCGCTCGAGTAGTGTTCGCCACTAAGGCAGATGGTTCATTTCACTTATGCATGAGTTATAGAGAATCACCTTAGTAAGTGCATCTGGCAACATGGTTAACATCTGTTTATTTTCAAGAGATAGTTCTTCTGCGTGGAATACCTTATAACGAGTAAACGAGATCCAGGATTCACTAGTGAATTTTGGAGAGCTTGCACAAAACCATGAGTACGCAGTTATGTTTGAGCCGAGTATACTAGAAGGAGAATAAGTGAAAGTGGAACGAGAGGCAACATGAAATGAGTTCCAACTCATATTTTGGAAACAAGAATTAAGAAGCTATGAAATTGTGAAGTTAAAGACGGTCAAAGCACAATGGAGTTAAGTTCAAGGAAATGTGATTTAGAAGATTGAAGACTAGGTGCGCGCATCATATCTCTTTTTAGGAGTATATCCTTGATCCCTCTTTTCCTGTAAAGCTTACTTGCATGCTATCTTTTAAGTATATCCTCTTGGTCTTATTCTCAATCCTATTTCTGTTGCAAACCCCACAGGGAGTTTGAGTCATCTGTTAGTAATACATGTTGGGGCTTGAAGGTGTTCGTTGGGTTGACTAAACTTTTTGGGTTTTATAGAATATGGGTTAGTTTAGGAAGGGATTTCTTGTGACCTAAAAGGAGTCCATCATGCTTAGTTTCTTAGAAACATATATATTGGTTGGGTTGAGAAATTCTTTGGGTATTAGTCCGATGTTGATTTCGGTCTTCGGGGCTGGTGCTTAGGGAGTTCTTCTCCTAATCAGTATATATGTGACGTAGATTTCCAGTTTTGACATTGCTTAATGGGCACAAAGTTTTTACTTGCTTCTATCATTCGACTATATCTTTAGGTAGGAACAATTAGGTGTAAACATGTGTTTGAGACATGTTATGATTGATGGTTGCAAGTGGTTGCAAGTGGTTGCTAGTGGTTGCTCATGGATGCATATACACGCACATTAGACGCTAGATCGGCTCAGTCACCTTTCATATTGCATATGCATGAGTGTTTATACTTGTTTATGGATGAATTTGAATGTGTTATCATGTGGATGTTGCATATGGATGGATGTTTGTGCACACATATAGTGTTTATGTGAATAGGACTATTTGCATACACGTTGGACTCATGGCACTAAACATATTTTGCATTAAGAAGATCAATCAGGCCTGATCATTTGCATTAGATAAGGAACATATACACACACATCTTGCATATGTTCATACAGCATTAGAAATCTCTTAAGGACAATGGTTGCTTGTGGATGATGTTTTGAGTAGATGGATGATGGATGGTAGGACACATTCTTCTTAACTTGGAGATTTCAGGGACGAAATCCTTTAAGGAGGGGAGAATGTAATACCCTGTATTTTAATAACATATTAAGATCATAAATCAAGGCAGAATAAAATTTTGAAATAAGAATCAGGGAAAATGGGTTGCGCCATTGCGTTCGTCTCGGAATCCTTCATGAAATCGAGTCCGATTTTCAAAAAACGGAGTCCATATGAGGGAGATATGACCCTCCGAACTTTCAGGAATTTTCAGAATCGAAAACAGCTCGAAATTCGAATTCAAACCCCAGCGCAGACTGGGCAGGAATTTTCCCGCCCAGGATCAGGTCGACCTGGGGGTCAACACTATGGTCGACCTCCCAGGGGCCAGGTCGATCCTATGGTCGACCTGGGGGTCGACCTGGTGCTGAAACCCAGTTTTGAGCCTGGGTTCATTCTGATGTTTTTGGTCTCGTTTTCAGTCTAGATTCGTTTGCCTAATCCTATATAAACCCACCTAATCCGCATTCCTTCTCACACCATTCTTCTCTAACCTTATGCTGCATAAATTCTTGATGGACATGACTTCTTCTTCTTCTTCTTCAAAGATTCAAATAAAAATTAATCAAATCTAGAGAGTTCTTCTACCTTCTTCTTCTTCAAGCAACACATGGTACGTAAATTGGGGATTTTCGATCAAATTGAGATTCAACGTTCAACAACTTCTTTCTAGAATCAACTTATGCATCTTAATTTCTCATTCCGTGCTCTGTAAGTTCTAGTTGCTTTTATATTTAAATATTTAATTATAATATGGCCATGGAATAAAGTGGAATTGGATTTAAGTATGTTTATCGATTCAGACCTATTTCTGTTGCTTCTTGAATCTTGAGTTTTGAGACTTGTCTATCTTTTCTCACATCAAGATCATGATCTATTCAACCTGTTGTAAATCAATTTTTTTGATTCATGTTTATATTATTATCAAGTTGTAATCTTCATTCCTGTGATGATGTTTTTCTCTCTGATCTTATTTTTATGCAAAATCCTATCTTCCCATGTTTATTTTCTTTTGATGAACCTAGGTCAATTTCGGACCTAGGCCTAAACTACAATATACGTGCGATTGTATACGGGGGAAATATTGGAATATTGCCTAGTGGAATATATGTGTTTGGTGGAATCGAAGGCTTAATATGAAAATTGGATGTTTGGGGATAATTTACCATTAACATGAAACATGGTAATTTTGGGTATTGTCATTATAGTGGGTATTGCTCGATTGGGATTGATATATGTAATTTGACATGGACCTTGATACATGTAATTTTGGGTATGAAATTTGGTATATGTGTAAATTGGCATAAAATTGGCATACATGTAAAATGGTATGAATTGAACATATGTAAATTTGGTATGACTGGGGCACAGGTAAAACTGACATATAATCTAGAACTTGGGCATAGGTTAATTATGTAAAATTTGGAGTTGAAACATATATGATAATTTATGACTTGGTAGAGGTTTAATACGAACACGCCTAAGTTGGGCTTTGGATAGTTGGCATGTATTGTAAATAAAAGGCTATAACTTGGCATAACCTTATAGTGAATTATAGTAATAATTTGGGAATAAGTTTTGGGGCAAAAACGTGAATTATGAACTTGATAAGTGGCATATAACTGAAAATATGAACTTGGTTGAAACATGAACATGAATATGAATATGAAAACGAATGTGAACATGGCTAACTCGAGGTTGGGATGAGTTTGCAGTGTAATTCTGCCCGGAACCGCCCGACATATCCAGTGACTGCGAATAATAAGATCCAATGTGAGAAGTTAGTCATATTGTGCTTAAACCCGATGTTAGACTGAGTTGTGGTGTAATTCTGCCCGGAACCGCCTGGCTATCCAGTGACCGCAACAACAGATCTAATGTGAGTGGTTGATGCATTAACAATTAATTAATGCCAATAAACAGACATGCTGAGAATGGAAAGGTTAAGTAATATGACTAGACTAATGACACTTAACCAACATAACATGACAAGTGGGTGGGTTAAGTTAACTTGAATTGATGACAGTTAACCGATATGACATGAATTGGTAGGGTTAAGTCATGAACCGCTTGAATATACTTAACCAATTTGACACGATGATCTGGTAGGGTTAAGTCGTGAACCGCTAGAATATACTTAACCAAATTGACACGATGATTTGGTAGGGTTAAGTCGTGAACCGCTTGAATATACTTAACCAATTTGACACGATGATTAGGTAGGTTTAAGTCATGAACCGCCTGAATATACTTAACCAATTTGACATGATGATTTGGTAAGGTTAAGTCATGAACTGCTTGAATATACTTAACCAATTTGACATGATGATTTGGTAGGGTTAAGTCATGAACTGCTTGAATATACTTAACCAATTTGACACATTGATTTGGTATGGTTAAGTCATGAACCGCGTGAATATACTTAACCAACTTGACACATGATTCGTAGGACTAAGTCATGATCTTGAACGATAACACTTAGACAATTTGACATGACATGTAGGCGGGTTAAGTCACGAACTTGAATGACAACACTTAACCAACTTGACATGCTAGACTGATAAGGGTTAAGTCGCGAATTTAAATGACAACACTTAACCTATTGGACGGAAACCCTAGTTACACGGTCCATTTCAGCAGTAACCCACTTATCCGGGTAACCTGGAACTAGGCAGGGTAGGGCACGATTACTGGGCTGATTATAAGCAACCAGAATGACGGCTGAGTTGGTGTGCCAGTGTAAGTTCAGGCGGACTATGAAAAAGCAGGCATTGGGCATTAGTAGGTTTACACTATGCATGCTTGATTCGTGTCGGGGGTTGGCACCCTATGGCTTGATACACCCTATTGTGGACTCAACATAGGTAACTACATTCGTGATTAGGCCGTATGGCACAGACACATGAATGAGCTAGGACTTATAGGGAGCCGATCGATTAATAGATCGTTTTGTGGGACCAAGTAATGGGTCAATTCATGACATTGGGCAAGGGATCATTTTATAGTCAACACATGACACGGGTTGGGATACTAGTACGGGTGATGCAGAGCAAACAGATATCAAAGAAATATTTTAATGGTGAAGCAGAGAAATCTTGCGAAATTATACTTAGTTTATCTTGAATGGGATCCTTGCGATGTTATACTTGACCAAAATCATATGTTGTTATCCTTACTTATCGTGCCTGTAGCTTATCTTGTCATCATGCTTATGTTTACTTTCAGTTTATTCATGCCATGTTATCTTTACCTGTTTTTATGCTGAAAGTCAGTAGGACTTACTCAGTCTTTACGACTGACCCGTTTTGTTTTGCCTCTTTTTCTTCCGTTCCCCCCCCCCACCGGTTCGCAGGGTGGGAATACAACTTAGTTCGGATGTTACCAAGCTCCCAAGCTCTTTCATGTACGGCTTGGATCTCTCTTGGCTATGGCTTGCTTTGCTTTATTGGGGAATACTACAATTTATTTTTATGCTTCTTTGTTTTTGAGCAAGACAGATATTTTAGCTATGAAATTGGGTATTGGAGGTTGATGGGCTTTTTATTGTAAACAACTATTTAATAAATGATTTGAAGCACTTCTACTTTACCTTCTGCTGTTTTATATATGTCTGTCTTGTAATATTTTTGTTCCAGTACCCATAACGCTCCATTGAAGTTAAGGCATTCCCTTTGTGAGTGATCTTAACGGATGTGGGGTGTTACAGTACCCCGCTCGCATGGTCTCCACCGTAATGCCATAAAAATGTACGCAGTCCCTCATCCTACGTCAGAGGGACATATGGATTTCTATGTAACGATGTTACATTCCACATATATTTGTCATTACTATGCTACATAAGTGTACGGACTGCCACCTTTGATCGAATCAGATTCCATCATAGAGTAATGCCCTCAAGTCTACGATGCATCACCCAGAGCAGACATGCATGTATCTAGACATTCCCATATATGTATCATCAATCGTATTTGATGCCTTAACCGCACATAACGTCTAATGTGCACCGAGCTCCGTGGCAAGGCTATACAAGAAACACAGAACTCGGTTGGGAGCTTTTCCATATCTGTACAGACCCGCATTTAAGAGCCTAAAAATACAGGTAACCTTTAGGTCTACTTCTCATGGTGGCTATGGCCCCACCTCGGCCCCTCCCTCAAATAGCAAAGACTACTCGAGCTAAGTGACTTGCCCCTAACAAACAATCTAGACATCCAGTTGGCATCTCCCCTCAACCACCGTGCCTCGATACTGAAAGGTGGAGGCATCTTGGGTTATTCGTTTCGCATCCCACTATATAACGACCCGAAACTTCCCCGATTTCCAAAGAGAAGAGGAAGGATGGATTGCTTTGAGGACAAGACGAATCAAAACACAAAAAGAAGAACATTTCATTGTTATTACAACAATTTACATCAGAATACAACAATATACAGAGTATGAATAAATATTACACATTTACTAAATATCAGAGATTTATAATTTACAATGCAACGGAAAAATAATACAAAACATAACTGAAAGTAATACACGGATACAGAGCTTTCCGAGTATCGTTCCAGCTATAAATCAAGATCCTGTGAATACAAATCTGCAAAAACAAAAACTACTAGCTTCCCGTGTGGAAAACAGGGGCACCCAGAGTTTAGGTTAAAACAATAAACCCCAAGTCAGTCATGTGACTGGTGTGAGAACTAAAACTGTTATTAATCTATATTTTAATGTTAGGTAAATCAAGGGACCATGCCATATAACACGGAACAGGTTTCCTCCTAAGAATACCAGTGCATAAAAAACAAACAGCGCAATGCTAAATAAAGAACAATGAAGCTATTATAAGACCCAGGTCCCATCACACAATGCAACGCAAGCCGGAGGATAGGGTTTTACCTTATAATAGCCAAAGAATGCTTGATACGCTAAATTTAATCTTTTATTATTACTATAAGTGAAGAAAACAAATTCAAATATAAATGTATCAATCATAGACGACATGGGTACCATATATCATGTCGCCATACTAGCTCTACAATTAAAACCGCAGGATGATGTATTGGAAGTTGGATTTCCATCTGTGAACCGAGGTAAAGGATCGTCCTCACCGCTTCGAGACAATATAGACTACCATGTCTCAGGATTAGAGCTCGAGTGACCCTTCGTTCGTCAGGGCCAGTCCACACGGAGTGGATTAAAATGCCTGAACATGCGTTTCCCCGCACTAAGGGACATAAACTGGTCATATCCGACCAAACCATCGGCCCCGTAACGACTGATATAACCGAGGCGCCTCACTATCCATCATCCATATAAGTAAAATGCCAGGGCTAGTAAAACGCTGACACCACTCCTAGCTAGAAAGAAACGCATGCCCTCCCTGATGTCCACTCCCGTTTTCTGGTTCACACCGGGGTTTGAGGCTCGCTAATTAACACCACATAAAGCTATGCTATATTAAAGTCGTGCTTTGATCATCAACCACAAGAACCTTCTTTTCAACAGAAGCCTTGATCATTTGCATCTCAGCATGCCACACAGGTAATTCGCGCTATAAACTGATGTATATCAATCACACATGATGAAATCTGATGTCAGACACACGTCGATTTACAAGTTCGTTCTGGGTCTGAATGAAACCGAAGGCACTTTATTCCTCCCCCATACCCAATACAGGGGAGAGGCCCTCGCATATCCGGTCGATCTCCAAGTACGTCAGGACGATCACCACTTATTACTTTGTCTTTTGTGTACAGCCCAATCAAGACATCAGTAATCATCCAAACGATGTGAAGACCTTCGATCTTCAACCACCGTCTTCATCCTCGACACATCGTCAAATCAGTTATTCAGAATGGGATAAACTCGGTCTTTCTGAATAACTCGCGTATATAATAAACAAGTGCTATAAAAACACAACATATGCCTCATTCCAATCAAGAATATTCCTTTATTAAAATATTCTTATACTTTGGTAAATGTTCCCATTCATTTAATCAAAGATAAATTATTTAAATATATTCTTTAATCTTCCTTTAGATATCATTTCAATCTAATTAAAGATGCATTAAAACTCCACTTGGTTTTAATCTTCCCAAAAATCAATATTAACGATTGTTTAACTAGGGAAATCATATCCTGTCTTTAACTGGGTTATAGAGCCAATGTCATTTAAAACACGGTTCGCGATAAACCCAAAATCACATTCCATTCCATCAGCCTTTAAATGTAAATTATCAAGTGAAAAATTCCCTAAGTATTAACCCCGAAGGTCGAAACCAACATCAGATCAATACCTAGGAAACCATTCAACTTAACTAATCTTCAGTTAGTTTCTGATTTTCTTAACTCCATTGGGTCTAAGAACAGTATTATTAAAGATACCATTCACGACAGTCCAAAATCTTATTCCTGTCTTAACTAGGTTAAAGAACCAATGTCATTTAAAACACGGTTCGCGATAAACCCAAAATCACATTTCATTCCATCAGCCTTTAACCGTAAATTAGCAAGTGAACAATTCCCTAAGTATTAACCCCAAAGGCCGAAACCAACATCAGATCAATACCCAGGAAACTATTCAACATAACTAATCTCCAGTCAGTTTCTGATTTTCTTAACTCCATTGGGTCTAAGAACAGTATTATTAAAGATACCATTCACGATAACCCAAAATCTTATTCCTATCTTTAACTGGGTTAAAGAACCAATGTCCTTTAAAACAAGGTTCATGATAAACCCAAAATCACATTTCATTCCATCAGCCTTTAACCGTAAATTAACAAGTGAACAATTCCCTAAGTATTAACCCCGATGGCCGAAACCAACATCAGATCAATACCCAGGAAACCATTCAACTAGGCATAACTTTTTATTCCCGCTATGAAATTTTGATTTTACGGATTCGTTGGAAAGATATTTTCAAATAGATTCTAATATTTTTGGTTTCGCTAAAATCCGGTTTATTTTGAATCCTGTACATTCATTTGAAATTTGAAATCGAATTTTTGAACTACAGCACCATTTTCAATTCCTTTTATAATTTAAAATAAATATTTATATTCTAACGTTGATTCAAATAAGTATATACGTTCTAATTCTATTCAAAATAAATTTCTTGACATTATTATTTATAATATTTCATTTTAAATATCCAAAATTCATCAAAGTTGCAAAAATAAAAAATTTAAACTGGTTCTGATTTTCCGGGTTGTTACACACTGACTGCCGATGATGGGTACCCGACGATCTACTATCCTTTTTGGTCGTAACCCCTACCTCCATGTTGAGGCGATCGCCGAATCACCCTAATGTCATCTCATCATAGCATTCTGACTGCAAAGCTACTTTTGTAGTCAAGGCCCACCAACCTAGTAGTAACGCGCAGACCAAACCTCTGCGAGCATAGCCTAAACATCTGTCTTCGCACAGAGGACCACCAGGAGCACTTTACGTATCTCATGAAGCTGCGTGCTTCCCCTTCCAGTCCTTTGGAGTCGACAGAATAATCAAATGAATGTGCGCTCCCTTCGTGCCTCATGACACCATGTTGATCTACCCTATTGGGTTATTCACCCTCAAACGTGCGGACTGGTCCAAGCGCCTCATTTTAATATGTTATTAGACCCTATGTCTAAACATTCTTTTATGCCCTTACTTTACCTCATCAGGTTTCCATTTAACCTGGTTATTCCCATTCACATTGACTTCTTATTCAAGTTACCAAGTTCCTCTTGCTTATTAATTTCAGTCTTATAACTTAACCCATTTAAGCCTTCTAATAAGCCTACAACATTTTATTCTCTAGATTGTGATCCAAGGTTTAACCCACAATCCCTTTATATTCTTGCTTGATTTCATAGTTACAATAACTTGTTCTACTTAATATGTAATTAAGTATATCTCGATTTACATGTTTTCTATTTAACATGTCAGTCGTTATTTATGATTAGATATAACTTATTTCATTTCAAAAGTTTTCCTCATTCTTTCTTATTTAATAATAATTCCATCTTTGAGACGACCCAAAATCCCGTTTCACGGAGACAAGGGTTATCTTAGGAATATAAAACAGAAACAGATAATAGCAGAACAGAATTAAATAAATACACCAGATAATGAACAACAAAATATACTGGATAAAAGTAATCATCAGAGCTACACAGTATACAGGATCTTACTTAGTACAAATACAGTTCAGCTATACATAAATGTCTACAGCGGAAATAAACAAAATATGTACAATAGGAGCTGAACAGCATAAAAAGAATAAATGATAGAATCCATCTTCAGCTCCAGCTATCCAGAAAAAGAACCAGCTAAACCTGAATACAAGGCTGCCCGTGTAGAAAAAGGGGCACCCGAGTTTGAGAGTGAAACAAACTACGATTCAGTCATGGGACTGGTATGAGAAATCCACTCAACACATATATAATTGGCTAATCACAGGACCACGCCACTTTCGTGGAACGGGTTTACTCCATTGGATTGCCAGTGCTTTCAAACAAATCTTTCTTTTAAACATCGCTATGCTTTTTATAAAAATGAAGCCGTTATAAGACTCAGTTCCCATCACACAATGCAACGCAAACCGGAGGATAGAGTTTTTCCTTATAACGGTCAAAATATGCTTGATACGAATAAAACAAAGGCATTTGATATTATTGCTAGTGTCTATATGTTTTGAAAACAATTTCAAATCATAACTATCAATCATAGACGACATGAGCGTCCCATGCCACTATGTCGCCAAATATCTATACAATCAAAACCGCACGATCACGTATTTGGGAATTGGATTTCCGTCATGAACCAAGGCAAAAGATAGTCCTTACCGAATTCGTGACTCTCTAGCCCGAGCCACCGGAACAGCCGCAACTGCCCCTTGGATCGTCAGGGCCGGTCCACCGATGTGGATTATTATGCCTGAACACTACGTCTCCCCGCCCTTTGGGGCGTAAACGAGCCAACGAATGACTCCATCGGACCCGGATCGTCCGATCAAACCGAGGCGCCTCGCAACAGCAACAACCACATAGGTGAAAAGTATATAAATGTCAGGGCTGGTAGGTCACTGACACCACCCTAGCTAGAAAGAAACGCAGGCCCTCCCTGATGTCCTCTCCCGTTTTAGGTTCATACCGGGGTGTGAGGCTCGCGAATTCACGTTATACACAAAGCTACGCCACACAGGCGGTGCTTTGATCATCACCACAAGACTTTGCTTTTCAACAGAAGCCCTGATCACTGCATCTTAGCATGCCACATAGGCAATTCATGCCATGCGACTGATGTCCATCGATATACAACCTCTGAGCTCGTGCGTCTCAGAGAAGGGCGTTAAGCAAAAGAATAAATTCTCTGCCGCCAAACAGATGTATATTTAACAGAAATCAATCAACACAGAATAAACTCCAATGTCAGACACACAGTCCATTTACAAGTCCGTTCTGGGTCTGAACGAAACCGGAGGCACTAAATACCTCGCAAACCCTTCGATCACCACGTACGTCTGGACGATCACCACTCATTATCCATATTTCGGGATGCCTCCCAATCAGGACCTCGGTTACCATCCAAACGAGGTGAAGATCTCCGGTCTTCGACCATCGTCTTCATCTTCGACTTTCAATCGTCGATCAATTATTTGAAATGAGAATTAACTCGGCCTTTTCAAATAATTCACGTATATTTAGAATTTCAAATCAATTTATTTCAATGGTTAACTTATTCGACAACACCAATATTGTCCTTTAATGTAATTTTCACACCAAACACATTCAACCATCAAAAGCCACATAAATCGAGCAAATTCAGTTTATTTCCATTCCATATCGTTTATAATATTTTATGACGATTTATCGCTATTTTTATTTATTTTAAAATAGCCCATATATTCAAAACGACGCTTCGGGCCATAACGCGGCCGTGGCGCTGTTTTTCTTCGGATTTGATTTACACATATCTGAAAATCTAACTGTTGGATCTTCACAAAATTTACATCATTAGAAAGTTCTTTTCAAAACGAATCCAACGGTTCCAGTTTCGGGAAAATCCGACGGTCGGATCTCCCGGTACAATCGTTTGAAGTTTCGATTTCAAAATACGAACTGCAGCGTCGTTATTCGATTAAATATAATTATATTTATATATATATATATAAATATAATCGATTCTGGCGCTGTTTTTCTTCAAATTTGAATTAAACATTCCAGACAATCCAACCGTTGGATTTTTACAAAGTTGGTGCCGTTGGGAAGATATTTCCAAGGCGAACCCGACGGTTGAGGTTTCGGGAAAATCCAATGGTCGGATTTCCCGTACTAGTCGTTTGAAATCACGGTTTCAAAATACGAACTGCATGGCCTCGTTTCGTTTTAATTTTATTTATATTTATATATTCATATAAATATAGTTCATTCAATGATTTCCATATCGTTTTCACTTCAAATATTTTTCTAACACCTTAAAATTTTGGAAAATTTCGCCATAACCTCCCCTGCACCGGGAGCATCGGGAAATCGCAAATAGCGTTCCCGGTCCTTCTAATCTCAAAAAGAAAAAGAAAAAGCCAAGCGGCTAGCCAACAGGCTCATAAAATCATCACCCAAACAAAACAGTAAATGTGTACCTATTTGTCGGGCACAAAATTTTATTCCTCTTCCCTAGCCCCTTTGCTATAACCTGTTCAATGAATATGCATGTACATATATATACAGTTCATATCATTTATCATTTTCTATTCAGCTTCATATTTGATTTCTATTTGGTTTAAAAACACCATTCATTCTAATGTTACATAAATAGGTGCAAATCATTTCATTAGCTAATTAATGAATATTTCAACTCATATATGTTTATTTTGAACAAGTGGCTATTTTTAACACTTCACATTTCAACGATTTATGCATACAATAAAAATGTGATTTTTATTGTAAAACAATTCATTTCAAAACACTATTTTTCTATATAGTTCATGTTGGTGATAAAAATGGGATTTTTATCATAAAACAATTTCTTTTAAAACGAGATTATTTTACATAGTTCATATAGTCGATAAAAGGTGATTTTTATTATCAAACAATTTATTTCAAAATATGAATACCATTCAACACATGAATTTCTAATCAATGAATAAATATAGTTTAAGCACATGAAAATAATTCAAACACACGAATATTATTCAAAATTTAGGCAGCATAACGGCAGGGTAGTTAAACCGGGACCGTCCCTAGTACGGCTCCTCGCTCTACCTTAAAACCTCGCGGTTTTTGACAATGGGGTTCATGCATCTAGTTCGCACGCAGGCGGCATGTATATTTTTATTTCATTTCCACAAACTAATCCTATGTGGTTTCAACCAAATATTTCACAACCACAAATGGGTATTTTTCAACCACAATCAACCAATATCAATCACAAACAATTCCAAACAATCATTCGCTATCAATCAATTTTCACAACAATTTCAACCAATAAATATCGTCCATGGTTTGTGGACGAGGGGCGTATATATATATATATATAGATATATATTTATATATAGCAATTCACTTTCATTTCACACATATATAATATTTTTTAAATCAGAAATCTCACCAATAGCTATCCAACTTCACTTAGAGAAATCTTCGCCTTTCTGTCGCTTTCGCCCGTATTCTCTACACATGTAAAAATCGAATTTTTACGATGCTATTCAATATATAAAAATCTGATTTTTACTTCGACTTTCAATATATAAAAATCTGATTTTTACTTCGACTTTCAATATATAAAAATCTGATTTTTTTCTTTCTTTTTAAATTTCTAATCTCCTTCTATTTTAAATCTTAAAATAAATTAGTTTATAAATCATTTTAAAAATCAGTTTTTAATACTTTTTAAAATCAGTTTTTATTTTTAAAACAAAATCAGTTTTTACTTTTATAAAAAATCAGTTTTTACTTTTAAAACAAAATCAGTTTTTATACCTAAAATCGAAATTAGTTTTATACCTAAAATCGAAATTAGTTTTATACCTAGAATCGAAATTAGTTTTATACCTAAAATCGAAATTAGTTTTAACGAATTAAAATAAAAATAAAATACAATAAAATACTTACAGTATTTTGAAGAAGGGGGGGGGAAGAAGATGTCGTCGGCGGCACTTCAGGGGGGGGGGGGGGTCGGCGGCTTCAGCGTCGCGAACGAGGGGGGGCTTCGGCGGAGCTCGTGCGATCTGGGGGGGCTTCGGGGGTTGCGGCTTCAGTGGGAGTTCGACGTACGAGGGAGGGGGGGTGCGGTGATGGGCGGCGGCGGCGCTTCAGGGGGGGGCGGCTGTCGATAGGTCTCTAGGGTTTTGTTTTTTTTTTCTATTTCTGATTAATGAAATCGGGGGGGGGGGCCAAGAAGGAGAAAAGGGAGGGAGATTATATTTTTTTTATTTAATTATTTATATTTTGCAAAAAGGTTGACTTTTACATACGACCTCGAAACGAGGCCCACGGCCTGTCGTCCATGGCGTTTCACCCCCATTCCGAACACAATGGGATATGTATCGCAAGCTGATTTGATCGTTACAATCAGTTTCCGTTGAATTTACCTTTAAATCACTATATTGAATTTTAAACGTACATTTCAAATTACCGGGGCCACATACTGACTAGAAAAATTCCAGAAAAATATTTTCTAGCTTCGTATTGACGATACGGTCCTAACAAAACTAGTTTCGTCGAATTCTGAGACCGTTTGAAAAATGGCCAATTTCCAGTCGATTAAAATCAACTGAAACCGGTCAAACGCGTTTTCCTTTACCACGCTCACATATTGATTCGAAAAATTATGAAATTTGAAACCTAACAATAACTTGACCCTGCGGATCCAACAAAAGTGGTTTCGTCGAAATCCGAGGTCATTTGCAAAATGTCCATTTTTAAGGGCCTGAATTCCATAGCGACTATTCAGAATTTTCAACTGGACATACCTTTTGCTTCCCGCTATCAAATTTCGATTGGTCAGATTCGTTAGAAAGATATTCACTAACAGATTTAAATATTCTTGGTTTCACTAAAATCCGGATTGTTTTGCACCCGGTATATTCAATTGAAGTTTGAAATCGAATTATCGAACTACCGCGCTATTTTCAATTCTATATATAATTATAATTAATTATATTCGTTTTCAAATGTCGATTCAAACTCAGTTTTCATCGCCATTATTTAAAATATTTATTTTAAATATTTAAAATCCATTATTTTAGCCTATTTAAAAATTTTAAATTGGTTCAGATTTTCTGGGTCGTTACAATCTCCCCCACTTAAAACTTTTCGTCCCCGAAAAGGAACAAAGTCGAAAGTGGTTTGATAAATCTACTATCACTCAACACAACGACCAATCCAATTGTTTTTAACCTTCAAAATATACTAATCAAATCCTATACTCCTTTAAAATCATTCAGAGTATAGAATAAATAGTGCACATCTATGAAAAGAAAATAACAATAGAGTAGAGAATTGAATGGTAATG
This sequence comes from Allium sativum, assembly GCA_030737875.1. NCBI lineage: Eukaryota > Viridiplantae > Streptophyta > Magnoliopsida > Asparagales > Amaryllidaceae > Allium > Allium sativum. The sequence goes on from CM060910.1 coordinate 339,364,858, forward strand.
CAAGGTAGGTTAAATGTACCTTGCACCGGAGTCAATCAGAGATATCTACTCGGCATCTGGGATAAGCTTTCTGAATACTCTCCTCAGTTTCCCAAGTACAATCTCGCGGATCTCCACTCCATTGCACTTTGACTATGCGAACCTTCTTGTTCCTCAGCTCTTTGGTTTCTTTGCCGATAATCTTTAGCGGCTCTCGCCTCACAGCTAATTCTGGAGTAATTTCAATATCCTGCTGAGCTGCTTCTTCCACGATCAAGTCTGGATCATGAACGTGCTTTCGAAGTTGAGATATATGAAATACATCATGAACTCCAAGCAACCAATCAGGCAGTTTGACCCTATAAGCGAGAGTCCCAATCCGTTCCAGAATAGGAAACGGACCAATGAATTTGGGTGCCAACTTTCCAGTTTTACCGAACCGGATAACTCCTCTCATCGGCGATACTTTCAAATATACATAGTCGCCAACTTCAAAGGATATCTCTCTTCTTCTTCTATCGGCATAGCTCTTTTGTCGGCTTTGAGCGGCGAGTAATCGCTTCCTAATAAAATCGACTTTGTCGGCAGCTTCTCGAATCATATCCGGACCCAACACAAGTCTATTTCCAGGCTCGACCCAACAAGCAGGAGATCGGCACGGTCTACCGTACAATGCTTCGAATGGCGACATTGTCAGACTCGCCTGGTAGCTGTTGTTATAAGAGAATTCAGCCAAATGCAGATGGTCTTCCCATGATCCACCGAAATCTATAACACAAGCCCGCAATAGATCTTCTAAAATACGATTTACCCTCTCAGTCTGACCGTCTGTCTGAGGATGATAAGCGGTGCTCAAGTTTAACTTCGTTCCGAGCTCGACTTGAAATGCTTCCCAGAATTTGCTAGTGAATATTGTATCTCTATCACTGACTATACTGAGCGGCACTCCATGTAGTCTAACTATTTCCCTGAAGTAAATATGTGCCAGACTCTGAGCAGTTCTGTTTGATCTGACAGGTATGAAATGGGCGGTCTTCGTGAAACGATCTACGATCACCCAAATACTGTCATTCCCTTTTCTGGTTCTAGGCAGACCATCAATGAAATCCATAGAAATATGCTCCCACTTCCAACCAGGAACTTCCAGTGGTTGTAATAATCCAGCCAATTTCTGCTGGTCACTTTTGACTAGCTGGCAAGTAGGGCATCGACTAACATATATCGAGATGTCTCTTTTTAACGACTTCCACCAGAATGTGCGTTTGATATCGTTATACATTTTATTCACACCTGGATGGATACTGAGCTTAGATTTGTGACATTCATCAAGCACCTCTCTTCTTAATTCAGGAATATCTGGAACGCAAATTCGCCCTTCTAACCTCAGAATCCCTTCGCTGTCTAGCTGGAAATCCGAAGCATTGCCTTCACGAATTCGCCGACTTATCCCTTTGATAAATTGGTCGTCTTCTTGGAGAGCCGATATCTTATCAATCAACGAAGTCGCAATGATGAAACTAGCGATCATCTCATTCTTTCGTCTTAACGCATCGGCCACGACGTTGGCTTTCCCTGGGGTATATATAATTTCAAAGTCATATGCTGCAAGAAACTCCAGCCAACGCTGCTGCCTCAAATTTAAGTCCTTCTGAGTAAACAGATACTTTAACGACTGGTGATCTGTAAACAGTTCAAATCTCTCGCCCAGAAGATAGTGTCTCCAGATTTTCAAAGAGAATATGATAGCCAATAACTCAAGATCATGAGTTACGTAGTTCTTCTCGTGTGGCTTCAGTTGACGGCTAGCATAAGCAATTACTTGACCCCTTTGCATTAACACTGCCCCAAGGCCTTCTCTTGAAGCATCAGTCCATACTTTTAAATCTTGGTTGCCATCGATAATGGTTAACACTGGAGCAGTTGTCAATCTTAACTTTAGTTCTTCGAAAGCTTCCTCACTTTCTGGAGTCCATTTAAATTTAGAATGCTTCTTGGTAAGCTTCGTTAAATGACCAGATATCTTCGAAAAGTTTTTAACGAACTTTCGGTAATAGCTAGCCAATCCGAGAAAACTGCGGACTTCAGTGGGAGTACTAGGCTGTTTCCAATTCTGAATAGCTGTGATTTTGCTTGGATCCACAGCGATTCCATCTTTCGATACGACATGGCCCAGAAATTTCACTTCATCTTGCCAGAAGATACATTTGGAAAACTTGTCTTTTAATACATTCCGTCTCAGAATTTCTAGAACCTGTTCCAGATGCTTTTCATGTTCGGCCTTTGATTTAGAGAAGATTAGAATATCGTCAATAAAAACCAGAACAAATTTATTCAATACTCCTCTGAATACTCTGTTCATTAGATCGACGAAGTAAGCTGGAGCGTTACATAAGCCGAACGACATTACTAACCACTCGTAGAATAGGTCGGGGCCTCTGAACGCTGTCATTGGAACACACTCTTCGGCAATTCGAAGTTGATGGAATCCTGTAGCTAGGTCCATTCGTGAGAATACTTGTGCTCCATTTAATCGATCTAACAAATCATCAATCCGCGGCAATGGATACTTGTTCTTTATTGTCTGCTTATTCAGATCACGATAATCCACACATAGACGTAGAGTACCGTCAGATTTTGGGACAAACACCACTGCTGCACCCCAATCAGAGAAACTAGGCCTGATCAGACCTTTCCATACTAGCTGTCGTGTTTGATTGTCTAATTCTTCCTTCTCTTTCAAGGACATTCTTCGAATAGCGTGAACTACCGGCCTTGCATTGGGAATTAAAGCAATCTTGAAATCTATTTCTCTCTGCGGAGGTAAGCGAACAACTTCCTCGAACACATCCGCATAGTTTTTGACGACAGGAATGTCTTTGATGAGGTCAGGAATATTCTCTATGACTTCAGGGACATTTTCTATTTGGGCTGGAGAAACATTCAAAGCTGCCCAGAAGTCTTTTCTATTTGCTTTCTGACCTTCACACGGTATGGTTATATAACTCCCTGATTTAATCTTAGCTTTAACAACTCTCTCGGCGCATCTAACCTCTGCTTCATATTTGGTTAGCCAATCCAATCCCAGAATAAGATCGAATTCATCAAAATTCATGACGATACAGATAATAGGGAATTTATAGCAAGAAAAAGAGATTGGTACGGCACAAACCCAACTGAGATTGATGGAACCCCTGACCGGATTCTGGACAGTCATTGGTTCCTTAAGCTTCCTCAAGTTCAAACCAAGTTTCTTAGCGGCACTCTTTGAAATAAAGCTTCGCGACGCACCTGTGTCAAACAGTACTTTAACTGGAATGTTTTTGACAGTTAGTGTGCCTTCCAAAACATCCGCCCTTTCTTGACTTGCTGAGGGATCCGAAGTTTCTGCTACTTCATTCACTTGAACTATTTCAGTCTTCTTCCTCTTCCAGCAATCTTGCTTTACATGACCAAACTGATGGCAAATGCTGCATTCTCTAGTCTCTTGAAACTTCTTAATAGACTCAGATCCTTCCTTTCTTTGTTTCTTTATAGATCGGCAACTTATCGAGAGATGTCCTCGCTTATTGCAGTTAGAGCATACAGTTGTCGTTACTGGTTTCTTCTCTGATTTGGCCCTTTTTCTCTTGGCACTGGCCTTCTTACTGATCTCAGACATTGTACTTGCCTCAGGAATATCAGTTTCCGACTCTGCTATGTCACTAGAATAGACTTCTTCTTCGTCGCGCAACATTCCTTTCTTGTCTAGATCTTCGTATTGATAAGCCATATAAATCATTTCTGAGAAAGGAAGCTTCACATGCCCCAATACTTTATTCTGGTATTTCCTTTGAAGTCCGTGAATAAATCTCATATTTTTCCTCTTCGGATTTTGAATTAGATGAGGAGAAAAGTGAGAAAGTTCATTGAATTTCTTATGATATTCGGGAATGGTCATGTCTCCTTGTATCAGATAAGAAAATTCATCGCATAATCGCTCAGTTGCTTCGGGAGGAGTAAACCTTTCTAAGAAAATCACCTTGAATCTGTCCCAGGTGATATCACCTTCTGGATTACCTTTGATAACTGAATCCCACCAGAATAAAGCTTCATCCTTGAGAGCCCAAGAGGCCAGTAATCTTTTCTGGTCATCCCTCAGTTTTAATGCTTCGAAGATTTTCTCAGCCGAACGAATCCAAGCTTGTGTTTTCATAATTGCTTCTTCACCCGTAAAGGGTTTTCCACCCAGATTTCTATATTTCATGAATAGAGCTTCTATATCCGGGTCAGTATTACTTCTTCTGTTTCTGGCACTCATTTTCTAGTTCTTCTGCAAATAGCAGATCAAGTGTCAGGTCACAGAAAAGGTATTTTAAAATATAGAAACACATACTTCAAATGTAAATGTGTCTATCAAGGTGTAATTTCATTCTGCTTTACTCATACTAGGATATTACTGATCCTATCTGTATAGAGTTACCCGTCCTAGAACACTACTGGTTCTATTTCTGACGAGTTCGTTCAAATGTTATATTCCATAACTAAGCTTAACCAAAGCTCTGATACCACGTTGAGACGACCCAAAATCCCGTTTCACGGAGACAAGGGTTATCTTAGGAATATAACACAGAAACAGATAATAGCAGAACAGAATTAAATAAATACACCAGATAATGAACAACAAAACATACTGGATAAAAGTAATCATCAGAGCTACACAGTATACAGGATCTTACTTAGTACAAATACAGTTCAGCTATACATAAATGTCTACAGCGGAAATAAACAAAATATGTACAATAGGAGCTGAACAGCATAAAAAGAATAAATGATAGAATCCATCTTCAGCTCCAGCTATCCAGAAAAAGAACCAGCTAAACCTGAATACAAGGCTGCCCGTGTAGAAAAAGGGGCACCCGAGTTTGAGAGTGAAACAAACTACGAGTCAGTCATCGGACTGGTATGAGAAATCCACTCAACACATATATAATTGGCTAATCACAGGACCACGCCACTTTCGTGGAACGGGTTTACTCCATTGGATTGCCAGTGCTTTCAAACAAATCTTTCTTTTAAACATCGCTATGCTTTTTATAAAAATGAAGCCGTTATAAGACTCAGTTCCCATCACACAATGCAACGCAAACCGGAGGATAGAGTTTTTCCTTATAACGGCCAAAATATGCTTGATACGAATAAAACAAAGGCATTTGATATTATTGCTAGTGTCTATATGTTTTGAAAACAATTTCAAATCATAACTATCAATCATAGACGACATGAGCGTCCCATGCCACTATGTCGCCAAATATCTATACAATCAAAACCGCACGATCACGTATTTGGGAATTGGATTTCCGTCATGAACCAAGGCAAAAGATAGTCCTTACCGAATTCGTGACTCTCTAGCCCGAGCCACCGGAACAGCCGCAACTGCCCCTTGGATCGTCAGGGCCGGTCCACCGATGTGGATTATTATGCCTGAACACTACGTCTCCCCGCCCTTTGGGGCGTAAACGAGCCAACGAATGACTCCATCGGACCCGGATCGTCCGATCAAACCGAGGCGCCTCGCAACAGCAACAACTACATAGGTGAAAAGTATATAAATGTCAGGGCTGGTAGGTCACTGACACCACCCTAGCTAGAAAGAAACACAGGCCCTCCCTGATGTCCTCTCCCGTTTTAGGTTCATACCGGGGTGTGAGGCTCGCGAATTCACGTTATACACAAAGCTACGCCACACAGGCGGTGCTTTGATCATCACCACAAGACTTTGCTTTTCAACAGAAGCCCTGATCACTGCATCTTAGCATGCCACACAGGCAATTCATGCCATGCGACTGATGTCCATCGATATACAACCTCTGAGCTCGTGCGTCTCAGAGAAGGGCGTTAAGCAAAAGAATAAATTCTCTGCCGCCAAACAGATGTATATTTAACAGAAATCAATCAACACAGAATAAACTCCAATGTCAGACACACAGTCCATTTACAAGTCCGTTCTGGGTCTGAACGAAACCGGAGGCACTAAATACCTCGCAAACCCTTCGATCACCACGTACGTCTGGACGATCACCACTCATTATCCATATTTCGGGATGCCTCCCAATCAGGACCTCGGTTACCATCCAAACGAGGTGAAGATCTCCGGTCTTCGACCATCGCCTTCATCTTCGACTTTCAATCGTCGATCAATTATTTGAAATGAGAATTAACTCGGCCTTTTCAAATAATTCACGTATATTTAGAATTTCAAATCAATTTATTTCAATGGTTAACTTATTCGACAACACCAATATTGTCCTTTAATGTAATTTTCACACCAAACACATTCAACCATCAAAAGCCACATAAATCGAGCAAATTCAGTTTATTTCCATTCCATATCGTTTATAATATTTTATGACGATTTATCGCTATTTTTATTTATTTTAAAATAGCCCATATATTCAAAACGACGCTTCGGGCCATAACGCGGCCGTGGCGCTGTTTTTCTTCGGATTTGATTTACACATATCTGAAAATCTAACCGTTGGATCTTCACAAAATTTACATCATTAGAAAGTTCTTTTCAAAACGAATCCAACGGTTCCAGTTTCGGGAAAATCCGACGGTCGGATCTCCCGGTACAATCGTTTGAAGTTTCGATTTCAAAATACGAACTGCAGCGTCGTTATTCGATTAAATATAATTATATTTATATATATATATATAAATATAATCGATTCTGGCGCTGTTTTTCTTCAAATTTGAATTAAACATTCCAGACAATCCAACCGTTGGATTTTTACAAAGTTGGTGCCGTTGGGAAGATATTTCCAAGGCGAACCCGACGGTTGAGGTTTCGGGAAAATCCAATGGTCGGATTTCCCGTACTAGTCGTTTGAAATCACGGTTTCAAAATACGAACTGCACGGCCTCGTTTCGTTTTAATTTTATTTATATTTATATATTCATATAAATATAGTTCATTCAATGATTTCCATATCGTTTTCACTTCAAATATTTTTCTAACACCTTGAAATTTTAGAAAATTTCGCCATAACCTCCCCTGCATAGGGAGCCTCGGGAAATCGCAAATAGCGTTCCCGGTCCTTCTAATCTCAAAAAGAAAAAGAAAAAGCCAAGCGGCTAGCCAACAGGCTCATAAAATCATCACCCAAACAAAACAGTAAATGTGTACCTATTTGTCGGGCACCAAATTTTATTCCTCTTCCCTAGCCCCTTTGCTATAACCTGTTCAATGAATATGCATGTACATATATATACAGTTCATATCATTTATCATTTTCTATTCAGCTTCATATTTGATTTCTATTTGGTTTAAAAACACCATTCATTCTAATGTTACATAAATAGGTGCAAATCATTTCATTAGCTAATTAATGAATATTTCAACTCATATATGTTTATTTTGAACAAGTGGCTATTTTTAACACTTCACATTTCAACGATTTATGCATACAATAAAAATGTGATTTTTATTGTAAAACAATTCATTTCAAAACACTATTTTTCTATATAGTTCATGTTGGTGATAAAAATGGGATTTTTATCATAAAACAATTTATTTTAAAACGAGATTATTTTACACAATTCATATAGTCGATAAAAGGTGATTTTTATTATCAAACAATTTATTTCAAAATATGAATACCATTCAACACATGAATTTCTAATCAATGAATAAATATAGTTTAAGCACATGAAAATAATTCAAACACACGAATATTATTCAAAATTTCGGCAGCATAATGGCAGGGTAGTTAAACCGGGACCGTCCCTAGTACGGCTCCTCGCTCTACCTTAAAACCTCGCGGTTTTTGACAATGGGGTTCATGCATCTAGTTCGCACGCAGGCGGCATGTATATTTTTATTTCATTTCCACAAACTAATCCTATGTGGTTTCAACCAAATATTTCACAACCACAAATGGGTATTTTTCAACCACAATCAACCAATATCAATCACAAACAATTCCAAACAATCATTCGCTATCAATCAATTTTCACAACAATTTCAACCAATAAATATCGTCCATGGTTTGTGGACGAGGGGCGTGTATATATATATAGATATATATTTATATATAGCAATTCACTTTCATTTCACACATATATAATATTTTTTAAATCAGAAATCTCACCAATAGCTATCCAACTTCACTTAGAGAAATCTTCGCCTTTCTGTCGCTTTCGCCCGTATTCTCTACACATGTAAAAATCGAATTTTTACGATGCTATTCAATATATAAAAATCTGATTTTTACTTCGACTTTCAATATATAAAAATCTGATTTTTACTTCGACTTTCACTATATAAAAATCTGATTTTTACTTCGACTTTCAATATATAAAAATCTGATTTTTTTTCTTTCTTTTTAAATTTCTAATCTCCTTCTATTTTAAATCTTAAAATAAATTAGTTTATAAATCATTTTAAAAATCAGTTTTTAATACTTTTTAAAATCAGTTTTTACTTTTAAAACAAAATCAGTTTTTACTTTTATAAAAAATCAGTTTTTACTTTTAAAACAAAATCAGTTTTTATACCTAAAATCGAAATTAGTTTTATACCTAAAATCGAAATTAGTTTTATACCTAAAATCGAAATTAGTTTTATACCTAAAATCGAAATTAGTTTTAACAAATTAAAATAAAAATAAAATACAATAAAATACTTACAATATTTTGAAAAGGGGGGGGGGGGAAGAAGATGTCGTCGGCGGCACTTCAGGGGGGGGGGGGGGGGTCGGCGGCTTCAGCGTCGTGAACGAGGGGGGGGGCTTCGGCGGAGCTCGTGCAATCTGGGGGGGGCTTCGGGGGTTGCGGCTTCAGTGGGAGTTCGACGTACGAGGGAGGGGGGGTGCGGTGATGGGCGGCGGCGGCGGCGGCGCTTCAGGGGGTGCGGCTGTCGATAGGTCTCTAGGGTTTTTTTTTTTCCATTTCTGATTAATGAAATCGGGGGGGGGGGGGCAGGAAGGAGAAAAGGGAGGGAGATTATATTTTTTTTATTTAATTATTTATATTTTGCAAAAAGGTTGACTTTTACATACGACCTCGAAACGAGGCCCACCGCCTGTCGTCCATGGCGTTTCACCCCCAATCCGAACACAATGGGATATGTATCGCAAGCTGATTTGATCGTTACAATCAGTTTCCGTTGAATTTACCTTTAAATCACTATATTGAATTTTAAACGTACATTTCAAATTACCGGGGCCACATACTGACTAGAAAAATTCCAGAAAAATATTTTCTAGCTTCGTATTGACGATACGGTCCTAACAAAACTAGTTTCGTCGAATTCTGAGACCGTTTGAAAAATGGCCAATTTCCAGTCGATTAAAATCAACTGAAACCGGTCAAACGCGTTTTCCTTTGCCATGCTCACATATTGATTCGAAAAATTATGAAATTTGAAACCTAACAATAACTTGACCCTGCGGATCCAACAAAAGTGGTTTCGTCGAAATCCGAGGTCATTTGCAAAATGTCCATTTTTAAGGGCCTGAATTCCATAGCGACTATTCAGAATTTTCAACTGGACATACCTTTTGCTTCCCGCTATCAAATTTCGATTGGTCAGATTCGTTAGAAAGATATTCACTAACAGATTTAAATATTTTTGGTTTCACTAAAATCCGGATTGTTTTGCACCCGGTATATTCAATTGAAGTTTGAAATCGAATTATCGAACTACCGCGCTATTTTCAATTCTATATATAATTATAATTAATTATATTCGTTTTCAAATGTCGATTCAAACTCAGTTTTCATCGCCATTATTTAAAATATTTATTTTAAATATTTAAAATCCATTATTTTAGCCAATTTAAAAATTTTAAATTGGTTCAGATTTTCTGGGTCGTTACAATCTTATACTGTCACTACAACTTATCGTTGTTTACTTATTAACTTTGTTATCTTAACTAAGGTTTACTAATAAGTTCCCTTTCCATAAATATAACTTATGATGTCCTTATCAGAATATTTCAGATTCTCGTTCTTACGAATAACTTAATTTACAATTGAGTACAACTTATCTCATTACATAAGTTATTCCATTTTCTTTATCCTTTATTATAACCTAAGTTATAATTTCCTCTTGTCCCTAGGACAAGCCTACCTATTATATAACATTCTCATTAATGTAATTAATTATAATAGGTTATTATCATTCCCCGTTCATTCACTTTTTTACTGTTGTAACTTCCATTCGTTTCCTTATTCATTTCCATTAATCATAATTAGTGCCATTTTATCAATCCTGCTATTTACATATATTTATATATATGTTTATGCACTAGACCTATCACATTAAGCCTACACTTTTGGATGCTGGATTTGTCGGGCGGTTCCGGGCAGACTTCTTCCAAAAGTTGACTTAACCTCGTGTCTTAGCATCGTACATGTTTTATTTACACACTAGACCTCTCATATTAAATTAACAACTTGTGGACGCTGGATTTGTCGGGCGGTTCCTGGCAGACTTCTACCATAAGTTGAATTTAACCTCGTGTCTAGGAGCGTAACAGTTTTCTATTTACTGTAAATTTAGGCATACTATTCTTTTCAAGTCATTTCTGTAATCTATTTTAATGTCACTATATTAAGACCATTTGATGTCACATATTCTTTCTAACATGTAATTGATTCTATTCTAATGTGTAGTCATTTAATCATGCAATTGTTCAAATCTAACAAGTTAACAGTCATTTCTCAATTCTACAATTAAGGGTTCAAGTACGCAAATGTCACAAGTTAACATGAAATTAGAACAAAAGTAATCGCTACACATATTTTAACAAGTTTACAATTCAGCATGTGAACATTTCAGCATATTAAACATTTCAACATATGAATTTTCCAATATATTAATATTTTAACATATTAATATTTCAACATTTCTTATCAGTATTTCAACACTTTTAATCATTCTAGAAGATTTACATTACAGATTAACGAGGAATGTCAAATGATAATATATCGTTATCAAAAATGATATAACTTAAATCCACTCACTTAATTTGCTTTCCAATTCCTGAACCTGGTCGAGATCTAGCATTCCATGGTTTCCCCCAACTAGATTTAGAAACTAACAACCATGGATCCACAATTCTTACTAAAAGAAAAAAAGAAGAAAGAGGAAGAAAATTGAATAGACCAGATTTAAGAATTTACCTTACTTCGCATATGATTCTGAACATCTTCTTATTAATATTCATTCTTTTCCTCCAGATCTTGATTCATAATTTTGCTAAACTAATTATCTTATTTTTCTAAAGAGATTTGAGGGGGAGGAGGAATGACAGAGCTTAAATGTTGTCTCAAAGAATACGAGATTTAGGCTAGGCTCTGCTAGCCTATTTATAGGTGTTCAGGATCTTAACGTACACGCAGCACTGAGTCAACATTCAACCCAGTTAAGAAAACAGTCCATATACGTTAATGAATCTGCCCGGATCTAGGGATGTCGACCCCCCTATAGGGGTGTCGACTATATATAGGGCGCGCGAGCTGTTTTGGCGCATAAATTTGAATTTTGAATGTTTGAATTTCTGGAATTTATTTAACTGTTATATTCACATGTAATCTTCTTATACGTATACCAATCTTCTAATGACCATTTTACGCGTATTTATATACGCACAACTTTTGTTTTGATTTCAAATTTCAAACGGTGTTGTACCGTTATCTAATTCTTGCCATATTTCTTTAATTGTAGCTTTATCTTGAACTCTATCTTTTGTGTGTGTATATATACATATATATATTTGCACATATATACATATATATTATCATATATATATATATATATATATATATATACACATATATTTTCTTCACTTCCTTATATGCATATTTTTCCTTATATGTGCGTTTATACATATTTTCTCTTTACACATGTGTTAATTTTAGTCGTTCCCTTAAAACCTAAATATGACGTTGGTAGGAATCGAACTCTATACCTCCCGTATGCATGCCACATGCTCTAACCAACTGGACTACGAAGGTTGTTAATAAGGCTTAGAACAATGATAATTATTGTTCTCTTCTTACTTCTCTTTTTCATGTTTGTTACAATATTTCATTTAACCCATTGCATGAATCTTTTTCTTTTATTTCTCTTTTATTATTAATGCATAATATTTGTAAATCAGTGCATGCAACATGTTTACACTGCATGCAACCAATCATTTCTTTCTTTTAATGCATACATCACATTTTTATTTGCATTAATATTTTCTTCTTTTTCAGTGCATGTATTTATTACATGCAATCACATATTATCTTTATTTTATTCTTCATATATTTATTTATGTCTATGCATATATATATATATATACACACGTATGCATTATTTAATTATTCAGTTGTTACAAAATATGGGGTGTTACACCATGTTCTCCAAATGATAACTTCCAATTATCCGTTATATCTGACTCGTCGTTTACCAGACCAATTACTTATACTCAATGATCTATCACCCTCTAATAAACAAGAAAATTTAGAGTTACAAATTATTCTCTTAAATCTTATCATGTAAACACAAAGGTTATGAATCTTGTTCCTTTTCAGTTCCCCAAAATTACTATTATTCTTTACACAAAAAACTCGATCATCTCATAGCTCAACTTGTCTAAATGCTTCAGTTTAGGTAATTTCTTCTTACTATTCCTGCTTACAAAATATCCTTCAATCAAATTATGAAACTTAATTCATAAGGTATTCATGCTTAATTAAATAGTTCTGTTTAATACCAAAATATACTTTAGAACTTATCGACTGTCCAAAATCGTCAATAATTCAAAATTTTAGCTCCTTATTAAATATTCAAAATTCAAGGTTACAAAACTTGTTTCCCTTAAATTTTAGAGAAATCACCAAGGTACACCTTTATTAATAGCTTTAACCAATGTACTCCTTAACCATTTTACCGAATTCCTAAAATACATCAAAAAATTTATAGTCATATTGTAAAACTAAATTCGCAAGATATTTGCATTTTAAATTTAATTAGATAGGGAGGACTAACTGTAAAATATCCTGATTGATCAATTCCCACTTAGCATTTAAATTGTTTCCCAAACTACCTTTATACTTGGATTGCTTATGTAAATTACAGCTTTATCTAGGTGTCTTTTAATCAACTGTGAAATCCCCATAACAAAATGTCCGTGCTCGAAATTTTAATTTCCAAATATTTTCAAAGACCTTCTTCCTTTATATTCAAAATATATTCTTTCAGAATCAGTTCTAAAAAATCAATTTTAAAGTAATTTCCAATTCTTACTCAATATTTTGATTTAGTTTTCAAACTATATATCTCTTCAAAACTAATTTTTTTTGTATCATAAATACATTTTCTTATATACTCTCAACTTAATTTACTGGCTTATCCTTACTACAAGTTTACTTGGTATAATTTTTACAAATCTGTTAAATTTTCAAGATCTCTCTTATCTATTCAAATTCATATTAATTTACCAAACAATTTCAAAACTTATCTAAATGGGATTAAGTGTATACTGATGTTTTAGTCAGAATTAAATATTCATCCCATTTTCGAAACTCAAGAATACATATTGATGATGATGCGGTCATCAATAGAATCATCTTCAAGCGAGTAGAGTGTGATTCTATATCTAACGAGTTAACTTAAGACTTCATATATACATTGATCAGGCATATATGCAAAATCTTCTTATACTTGATAGTCCAAACTCTACATCAAATAAAATATACAGACTCTTAGTATTTATTTTGATTTCTAACCATATCAATTATTTTGTTTAGAGACAATTACCTTAACAAAATTGACCCAAGTTTATCCCTTAACATGAATTCTACTATTAATCCCAAACACTTAATTCATTTAACATGAAAGGCATTCTCTCGAACGTAGTACTCTAGTAACTCATTCTAGGGCATTACTAACCCTCTCTATAATGCTTTCGTTCTCATCGGATATTACTATTCCCAACTCTAATGAGTCCTTTCTCCTTTGTTCAAATGAGTCATACCCCATATCTTTGTATAAACCAAAGCTTTGATACCAATACTGTAACGGCCCACCTTTTGCTTGGTTTTTGCCGGTAATTAAACTAACTTAAACCATTTATAAAGACGGATTGTTAGGAGTACTTACACATTTTCACAAAAGTAAATGAATTTTTCCATTATCATTACAATAATATTACATCAGAGTTACAAGAGATACATCAGAGTACAATATAAGATCAGCGGAAAGAAACATAAATAGGCCTTTAGCGGAAGAAGTAAAATCCAAAGCATAACTATAGATCTAATCCTGAATCTAGCTCTAAAGACTAAATCTACAAACCAAGCTACTAGGTCAACCATGTAAAAATTATGGGCACACACAGTTTAGGTGTGGAAATAATAAACTTGAGGTCAGTTATGGACCTAGTGCGAGAACTCAAAAATAGTTGTTTTTTGGGTTTATTTAAAGTTAGGTAATTCACCGGACCACGCCGCTAACATGGAACAGATTTACTCCATGTGAATACTAGTGCAAAGAAATTCGTAATGACCTTTAGCAAAATGAAACTAACATAAGGTCTCGCGGCACACACACACAATGCAAACACATACATGGGCGAGGTTTCTCCTTATGATTGTGAAAAATGCCTTTGATATGTGAAAATCCTCTTTCATATTATTATTAGTGTGTAGTGTGAAAACTTTCGAAAGTAAATATATTAAAATAGCCAGCATGTGTACCATATACTATACTAACATATGGTCTACAACTAAAACTGCATGGGCTTGTAGTCGAGATTGGGTTTCCAATAATGACCTGGAAAAGGAACTTCCTTACCGAACCGAATTTTGAACATCTCTAGAGGGATGTCCGAGGATCAACAGTGATGCTCCTCATGCTCACACAATGTCGGGTTACCTTTGTAACTGTGTAACTTAGATTATGTCTGAGTATGTCATCTCCTGGTCGTTATCAACCTTTCCGAGCGCGCGCCAACAACAACCACAAAAGTAGATGCTTTCCATATAGGTTAATACCCTGGCTCCTTACCATGGTGCACCTTTTATCTTGAAGGAGACAAACATCATATAAATCTGCTGCGTTTCTGCCTATTTCGGCCATTCACCAGGGTGTGAGGTTGGTCGAGGTCGTGATATACACAAAGCTAGGATTAAATAAGCCATGCTTTGATCATCCATATCACATCACATAACTTAAGTATACCACATTTCCCATTCACAACGCATCACTGATTTCCATCAAGATATAATCTCTAAGCTCATATGTCTTAGAGAAGAGTGTTAAGCTAAAAGAAAAAATTCTACACCACCAAATTAATATATATTTAATAGAAATTAGTGCTACACAGTCAATTACAATGTTAGACACGCAATCCATACATGTCTATTCTGGGTCTGAACAGAACAACAATCCGGAATTGCTTCACATACATTTGGGCTTCTTGACACTCAACTGATACAAAATCTATCTGCAAACGGGAGCTACCCATTTGAGACATTCAGCAAGTCATCCTCACGATATGAAGGGTCCCGGTCTTTAATACCGTCTTCCATGTCTTTAATTGCTCCACAACATTGTATTATTAGTTGGAATGGTTTTCAGACATAAATATGATCCCGGTCTTTCCAAATAATAATCGCAAATAAAAACATAATTACGGAATGCACGGGCTTTCAACCAAATCTCCTACATTCTTGGATTTGTTAAACTAAACTTCTTTAAACCCATTCTCAAATTATCTTTAACAAAATCTATATTTGAACTTTCCTCCTTTGAAACACATCCTTCAAATCAAAGAAAATCTAGCCTCAAAACTTCAATAACTCTTCGTTTGATAACTCATTATCCAAATCCAGTTTCTTTTGAAAACATTTAATCTATATTTCAACCATAGTTTCCAATTAAAACAATTACCCAACATTCAATTCCTGAATCTTAATTAAAAGATTATACTTCCTTCCCAGTTCCTTACTTTCAATTTCCTTAAATTTAAAATATGATTAAATTCCCAAATTATGATATGAATTTACACAACTCAATCTTATTCACTACAAGAAATATACCCGTTCACAGTGTTGAAAAAACGTTGTTATATCCTTTTACAGCATTTTGACGAACGCTATCTACCAACGCGATTGTTATAGATCATGGAAATATCACAATACATTCAAAATGCTATAGGAAAATGACATACTACAGCATTTTAATGAACGTTGTCTACCAGCAAGTTATTATAGACCACGGAAATTCATAATACATACCAAAACGCGGTAGAAAATTGACAAACTACAGCGTTTCAAATGGTGTTGTTCTTAAGTTTATACAGCGTTTTATATTGTTTCTGAAAGATTGTCATCTTCCCTTTTCTACAACGTTTTTCCACATATCACAACGTATTTTTACATGTATCATAGCATTTACATATTGTAGTATCAAAATATTCATGCACGTACGTGTTAGCAGCATGTAAATATGTAATGGCGCGTTTTGTTAGCTGTCGAATAATTAATTTATTTAATGATTTATATATCGATTTGGAGATATCAATAACTTAAAGTACAACGTTCGAACTTATAATTTATAATTATAATTAAAATCAAGCTCGAAATGGCGCTGCAGTTCGTAATTTGGCGATTTGAACTTCAACTGAATGTACAGGATTCGTTTCAAGCCGGATTTCTGTGAAACAAGAAACGTGTGGAGCTGGTGGAGTATATCTTTCTATTGGAAGAGAAAAATCAGGATTTCGTTGTGGAGATTTTGAGATATGTCCAAATCAAATTTTAAAATAGTCGCTATAGAATCGTTTATCGACCATAACGGTTTATTCGATATAACTAGAGATTGGTTTTGAAGCTAGACAAGGTTCTTTAGAGACATAACGATAATTTAATTTTTAGAATTTTATGGTAATTTTTAATTAATTAAATAAACGACTTTTTATTTGAAGTATTTCGCACCCTGAAATCAACATTTTGAAGTTCCACAATATGAGTTAATCTACCGATATTATTATATTTCTGGGATTGTGGCACCGAGCTCGATACAACGGTATCTTCACTTCTGTCCAGAGTAGGTCAATTGTGAGTAGAGTTTACGAAATGGATAGGCATGTTTTCCTTGAAAACAATTTAAACAAACCGTTGCCTCTTCATTTTAAAACCACACATGCATGCTAAAGTCAAGAAGAGACCACGTCTTCCTTTTAAAACCACACATGCATGCTACAGTCGAGTAGAGACCACGTTGTTTTTTTTCCTTAAGCACAGAGACCACCCATGTTCCTCTTTTCTTTTCAAAGACTTGGCCTAAGAAGTAATTACATTTTACTATTTTATATACAATCTTTTGTACTAGAGACGTGGACATCTGAACTCCTTTCTTAGCACCTAATTTCCTCTTCTATTTATACATGAAACTAATGCGAGCTGCCTTTACTTTCGGAAATAAGAAAAAATATAATAAAAACAAACGCAACATAAAGGGGAACCACCGAGCTGAGCATGACGGGGTTCGATGGAGAGCTCTGGCCATTCTGTCAAACGGAATGAGAGCGCTGCTGGCTCGATGAGGAAAATGGAACGGTGTGGGAGGTAGTTAATGCGGATTCAACGTTGGCAGATGGGAGAGCGTGGAAACCTGGGAGCGGACGAGGTCGAGGTAAGACATGAAGGACTGGGCATTGGCCGAACTGTGGAGGCTCGTCGCGAAACTTTGTCATTCAAGGTACTGTAGCGAATTGCAGTTTCGAAAATAGTAGAAAAAAGGGGTTTTGAAAGGAGCTGTGTAAATCATGGCGGAGCAGCGTTCGTACCAAACAGGAAATGGGGAGTTTTGAAGTACTGGCATATTTCAAAGTACAGAAAATGTAAAAAGAAGGCCTGTCACCTTGTTCGAATGAGGTAATAGGGAGGGAGTTTGAATTTTGTTTAAAACCCTACGGCTTTCCGAGTTTGGAGAAATACAAACTTAAGGTGCTTAGTTAGATGGAGGAAAGTAGTAGGTACATGTAGCGTTTTGTTTAAAGGGTTCGAAGGAGGATTCAATGGACATTTTTGTTGAAATTATAAGGGATGAACGGATGAGTGATTGGCAGAGAAAGAATCGGCAGTGAAAGGTTGAGGTTGCCTGGAGTGTCGATTGAGGAAGAAAGGCAGTAGCAGATCAACGGGTTGGTGGGTGAAGGCTTTGGGCCACGGTGAAGTAGGAAGAGAAAAGAGATTGACGAACCGTAAGTTGCGTTGGGATCGTATGGACGGGAGCAACACAATGAGATGGACTGGGAGTGAATCCGAGCTAGTTACAATTTATGGTGAAATAAATTGTCCGTCGCAGTCAAATAACGCAAACCGTTATTTAACAGTTAATGCGCCAATGTGAGTAAAATTCACTATCTCTCCTCAGTTTATATTTTTATATAAACTGTGTTAAATGATTTGATTGCTGTGTATTGATAGTTTGGACTGTTAAATAGATTTGATTGAAACATAGATATAGTTATATATATAAACGACAATCAAATATTGATTCAGTTCATCAGTATATTTCATGTTGGAATGAAATTGATGTATATTTTATTGTGTAACATCTGTGGATGCAGGGAAACAGGTTGGAGGAATCCGACTGGATTCCTCAACATTTATTTTACCGTTTTTCATATATTGTGATATATGATGTGTTATGAAATCTGTTATTGATTTCATATGTTTGAATGATACCGATCATTGTTATACGACACGTTAAACACCGTAGGTGATACTAGAATGTAAAAAGGGAATTTTCAATGTTTATATTGAAAATAAATCTTATTTATAAAATCGATAGGATTTTATAAAATGAAAACATTTATTTATTTAGGAAATAAATAAAGGAACATTTATTTAGATTATAAATAAATGGAATAAAGGAATATTTATTTAGGGAATAAATAAAGGAACACTTGTTCGGAAAATAAATAGAATTATACAAGGATAGATTTAAACACGTGCTTCGCACACGGTATAACACGATATGGATTTAAATGAGATATTAAATAGGAAATCTGTTTTAAACAGATAAATTGAAGTAGATTTATTTTATAAATAATGTTTTATAAATTAAATAAATTATTTATCGTTGATAAATGGAATATATATAAGTCTGGACTTATATAGAGAAGTAGAAACGTTATTAAAAGGACATTTATAAAGTGAAGAACCGTTACTAAAAGTAAATCTTTATAAATGGATAAACTTGTAAAAAGTAAATCTTTATCAATGGATAAACGTTGTAAAAAGGAAATCTTTCGAAATGAGTTATTCGAATTAGATATTTGAATAGAGTTAAACACATTAGAGTGATTCGAATTACTTATTCGAATAGAGTTAAACAAAGTAATTTGTTAGGTTAACCAAAGCAAGTTAGTCGAGTTAATCAAAGTAATTGGTTAAGTTAACCAAAGTAAATTAGTTAAGATAAACTAAGCGATTAATCAAAGTGAATTAGTTAAGTTAAACTAATTTGTAAATCAAAGTGAATTAGTTGCGTCAAACTAAGTGACTTATTTAAGTTAAACTAATTTGTAAATCAAAGGTAATTAGTTGCGTCAAACTAAGTGAATTAGTCAAGTTAAACTAATTGGTTAATCGAAGTAAATTAGTTGGGTTAATCAAAGTGAATTAACTAAGTTAAACTAAGTGGATTAGTTCAGTAAATCGAGACAAGTAAATCAAGTTAGGTTAAACCATTTGAGTTAACCAGTTAGGTTAAACCATTTGCGTTAACCAGTTAAAATTTACCAGTTAAAGATAAACAGTTAGAGTTGACCAG
This sequence comes from Allium sativum, assembly GCA_030737875.1. Lineage (NCBI taxonomy): Eukaryota > Viridiplantae > Streptophyta > Magnoliopsida > Asparagales > Amaryllidaceae > Allium > Allium sativum. The sequence continues at coordinate 339,384,656 of CM060910.1, forward strand.
TTAAAGTTGACCAGTTAAAGTTGACCAGTTAGAGTTACTCAGTTAGAGTTGAACAGTTAAAGTTGACCAGTTAAAGTTGACCAGTTCAAGTTGACCAGTTAAAGTTGACCAGTTAGAGTTACTCAGTTAGAGTTGACCAGTTAGAGTTGACCAGTTAGAGTTATCCAAGTGGAGTTAATCGAGTAGAATTGCCGAATATCACTTATTCGAAGTAGAGTTATCGAATATAGTGTATTCGAGAGAAGAGTAATCGAATATAGTTTATTCGAGTGGAGAAATCAAATGTTATTCATTTCAGAAGAGTTACCGAATATTATTTATTCGAAGAGTAGTTATCGAATATTGGTTATTCGAAGTTAGTTAATCCAAAGAAGTTATTCGGAGTTAGTTAATCCTAAGGAGTAATTCGAAGATTAGTTAATCCAAAGGAGTTATTCGAAGATTAGTTAATCCAAAGGAGTTAGTCGAAGAGTTAATCGAATATGGTTATTCGAAAGAAAGTGTTAATCGAATATAGTTTATTCGAGTAAAGTTAGAAGAGTTAATCGAATATAATTTATTCGAATAGAGTTAGAGAAGTTAATCGAATATAGTTTATTCGAATAGTGTTGGAGGAGATATCGAATATAGTTTATTCGATAGGATAGAAGTGAATATAATTTATCAAATAGTGTAATCGATTAGAGTTGAGTTAATCGATTTAGGTTAAGTTAAGATATCGAGTTAAGATTTATCGAGTTAAGTAATCGAGTTGAGATAATCGAGTTAAGAAAATCAAGTTAAGTGAATCGAATAAGTTATTCGATAAGAGTAAATCCATATAAGTTAATCGGATGTTACTCATTCGATAAGAACTGACACATTTAAGAAAATCGAATATTTGTTATTCGATAAGAGTTAATGAAATAGAGCCAACCAAGAAGAGTTATTCGAATATTAGTTATTCGATAAGAGTTAATCGAAATAGAGTTTATCGAATATAAGTTATTAAAAAGGGAGAGTTAATCGAATAGAGATTACTCGAAAGAGAGTTATACGTCGAATTCGATTATATCAAATTCGGGATAATACTATTTACCTTCCGGGTTTTAAATCAAGGTATAGTTATAATCAAACGTTTTCATATAAGAAGTGGATTCGTAACCTGAATCCGAGAATTTGCGTAAACAGATGATTGGAAAAAGTGAGTGACGAACTTCATCTATTTCACAGTAAAGGACGTTGTTCAATTAAGGTCTGAGAGGTAATTATACCCCAACTTGATTGACTTCAGAATTGACAAAGGAATAGTTGTGGTTCGATCTAAAGGTTGATTAGGAATAAAGTTAAGGAATAAGCGATAAATGGATTAAGCGAAACGATATTTTATACAACGTTCATTGGAAATCCGTAAATGAGATTTGGAAACGTTTTCCAAATATAGTCAGATATGTTTTCTAAACATAGAAAATGAAATGTTTTCATGATAAGAATTTAAGAAATAGAGTTAAGCAAATTCAGAAACTGACTGGAGAGGGTAAGTTGAACGGTTTTCTAAGTGACGATCTGATGTTGGTTTCGACCTTCCGAATTGATACTTAGAGAATTGTTCTCATACTAGTTACAGTTAGGGACTGATAGTTGCGAAATAATAGTGATGTGAAAATAAGCTATGGAAATGTTTTCCAATGATTAATAACATATATTTTCTAAATATATGAAATAAGGAAATATGAACATATGATGATTGATCGATCGAATTCCCATTTGGAAATAAGATCGTTGTTTGTACACCGACATGTTTTCATTTGATAGTTGAATCACAGACTATCAAAGTTTTGACCATATTTACGTTGTAAATATGGAGAGACCGGTTGGATTATTATCCGAAGAACCACTCCGTATTAGCATAAGCGTTGCGAATCAAGTACGCTGAAGATAATTGAAGACGGAGTGAAGTGCAAGGGCTATTATGAAAAGCCTAGGTAGGATGGATTCACTGAATAGTGCCTTCGGTTTGTTCAGTCCCAGAACAACGTATATGGACGAGTGTCTGACAAAGTATTCTTAACGAATCATATATATGTTGATCTCTTTAAACGTATTACGTTGGTGGCGGAGAAATTCGTTTCTCTTAGCTTTTATACCCGTGATGCCTTGAGAAATCGATAATGATTTGGCGGGTATGACGATGTGGCATTCAAAGTAATTGAAGCAATAATCTGTCAAAGTGGTAAACGTGACCTCAAACCTCACCACCGGGAAATAACAGAAGTTGGGCTAGGCAGCATGGCTAGTTGGGCCATACCCAAGCAGGGTGTATTATCACCATCTAGAGAATATTCAATTGTACTTCTTTATAATCTATTTCAATGCTGTCCCTTATCGGGAAGGATGGTTGCTGATCCCAACCATCGGTGATAATATATTCGTTACACTCAAGCTAAATGAGTGAACGGTCATGTGTGGCCGGGTTGCAAGACGTTCTTGTTGAACCCTAGTGTATCTCCTCTAGAGTACACTGATCGGAAGGTGCTCCCATACCTTGTCTGTTGGAATCCAATCTCCAATAAGCGCTCACGGTTTTATTTGTATACTATGTATGTGGAACGTGAGATGCAAGCGTTCTGCTAGATTGATATCTATTTGTATTTAGACATTATTATAATATCAGAAAGATATCCTTTATTTAACCAAGTGTTGGAGTTTTATTCACACCAGTCCCATGACTGACCCGGAGTTTATTTTGTTTGTTTTCCCTAAACTCTTGGGTGCCTAAATTTGTACGGGCAGTCAAGTAGTCGGGATTTTACAGATACACTTGGAGAGCTTGGAGCAGAAGACTTCAGGATTATAGCTATTATTATTCCGCTGTGTTGTTAAGTGTTGTACTTTGAAATGGTATGTATATACGAGTACTAATTTGTATTTCAAAGTTATGTTATATTTTATTCGTTCCGCTATGAGATTCGTGTTTACTCTGATGATGTAAGTTCTTCTTCTTCTTCTATTCTATTAGTTCTATCTTTTCTTCCTCACCCTCTACTTTCTTTCACTAACGTCTCGGAATTTCCGACTCTCGAGGAGTCGGAAATTTACAGCCGTTACAGTTGGTATCAGAGCTTAAGTTAAGTGATTACCTTGGCTCTGTGGCATAACTCGATAGAGATGGGATTAGTAATATCCTAGATTGTGTTTGAGTGTATATATATGAGCGCGTAATTGTTATTCAATATAAAATGGTTTTATATTGTGGAGACTCATTGGTTGAGTGGCTTATGAATTCTGGTCGATCAGTTGATCCACTGTATCGATAAGGGTTACTAAACACTCAATACGATGAACCGTCATGGTATGTTTTGAAAGAGGGTAAATGAAATAATTTTTCCCAAAATATATTTGTTTATAGAAGAAATATATATCTTGAAATTATTATAGTATATTGATTGTGTTGGTTGTTATTATAATCGAATAAGATTATAAAAGGATGAAATGGTTATAAATGACCAATCAGAATTCATATGAATGTAATATATGAAATAGTTTGAATTAAATATGAATTTAAATCAGAATTTGGAATTTAAAATAAGGAAATTTTAAGTTCCTGGGAGATTTTGAAAATGTTTTCAAATTGAAAATGATATAGTATTGAACTCACGTTGATAGCTGGAAAATAGATTCTGATGATGAATCTAGACATCATCAGTGTTCATTTTCGAGTTCTAAGTGACGGATTGCTACCAAAGGTTTTGTTTTTGAATTTGTTTTGAGAAAACAAGTTGTTTAGAAATTCAAAGGTTTTGAATTGGCATTATGATTTCAAAATGATTTGAAAGAAACCCAGGAACTTAAGTTCTGGAATTAAAATTTAACTAATGAAGTTAAATAAAATGAGATGGTAAAAATAAATTGAAATTTAACTTGAACCAAGTTAAATAAAATTGAATTGGATTAGAGATAATCTAGAATGGAACCAAATTGATAAGTCAATAATTTGGAATTTGATATTAGAGTTCGAATGAAATTCGATGTGGATTTGAGGATATGAACTGATTGGAGATCAATTGGAATGGATAACATTGGTATATGTTGAAGTGGTAGTAGATGAAAGGGATAGAGTTAAATTCCCGACAAAAAGGTACAAGTTTATATCATATATGAGTTTGGATTTTATGAGCCGAATTGGCAAGCCGCTTGGCTATTTTGATTTCCTTTTGGATTGGAGGAGGCCTAGAGAGGCGAGTTGTGGTTTGACGTATTGAGCCGTATAAAGGAGGTTATGGTGAAATTTTTCGAAAATTTAAGGTGTTAGAAATTTTTAGAATTTTTGAAAATTTTAGTTGGTCGGAAATGAATTAATAAATTAATTAAAATTTAATGGGTCCAGTCGAAACTGAAATTTAGAGGTAAACAAAAAAAAGGATTTTTTAAATCTCATTAGTAGAGTTAGTAGCATTTTTCTAACTTAGCAATTTCGAGGACGAAATTATTTTAAGGGGGGAAGTCTGTAATGGCGCGTTTTGTTAGCTGTCGAATAATTAATTTATTTAATGATTTATATATCGATTTGGAGATATCGATAACTTAAAGTACAACGTTCGAACTTATAATTTATAATTATAATTAAAATCAAGCTCGAAATGGCGCTGTAGTTCGTAATTTGGCGATTTGAACTTCAACTGAATGTACAGGATTCGTTTCAAGCCGGATTTCTGTGAAACAAGAAACGTGTGGAGCTGGTGGAGTATATCTTTCTAGTGGAAGAGAAAAATCAGGATTTCGTTGTGGAGATTTTGAGATATGTCCAAATCAAATTTTAAAATAGTCGCTATAGAATCGTTTATCGACCATAACGGTTTATTCGATATAACTAGAGATTGGGTTTGAAGCTAGACAAGGTTCTTTAGAGACATAACGATAATTTAATTTTTAGAATTTTATGGTAATTTTTAATTAATTAAATAAACGACTTTTTATTTGAAGTATTTCGCACCCTGAAATCAACATTTTGAAGTTCCACAATATGAGTTAATCTACCGATATTATTATATTTCTGGGATTGTGGCACCGAGCTCGATACAACGGTATCTTCACTTCTGTCCAGAGTAGGTCATTTGTGAGTAGAGTTTACGAAATGGATAGGCATGTTTTCCTTGAAAACAATTTAAACAAACCGTTGCCTCTTCATTTTAAAACCACACATGCATGCTAAAGTCAAGAAGAGACCACGTCTTCCTTTTTAAACCACACATGCATGTTACAGTCGAGTAGAGACCACGTTGTTTTTTTTTCCTTAAGCACAGAGACCACCCATGTTCCTCTTTTCTTTTCAAAGACTTGGCCTAAGAAGTAATTACATTTTACTATTTTATATACAATCTTTTTTACTAGAGACGTGGACATCTGAACTCCTTTCTTAGCACCTAATTTCCTCTTCTATTTATACATGAAACTAATGCGAGCTGCCTTTACTTTCAGAAATAAGAAAAAATATAATAAAAACAAACGCAACATAAAGGGGAACCACCGAGCTGAGCATGACGGGGTTCGATGGAGAGCTCCGGCCATTATGTCAAACGGAATGAGAGCGCTGCTGGCTCGATGAGGAAAATGGAACGGTGTGGGAGGTAGTTAATGCGGATTCAACGTTGGCAGATGGGAGAGCGTGGAAACCTGGGAGCGGACGAGGTCGAGGTAAGACATGAAGGACTGGGCATTGGCCGAACTGTGGAGGCTCGTCGCGAAACTTTGTCATTCAAGGTACTGTAGCGAATTGCAATTTCGAAAATAGTAGAAAAAAGGGGTTTTGAAAGGAGCTGTGTAAATCATGGCGGAGCAGCGTTCGTACCAAACAGGAAATGGGGAGTTTTGAAGTACTGGCATATTTCAAAGTACAGAAAATGTAAAAAGAAGGCCTGTCATCTTGTTCGAATGAGGTAATAGGGAGGGAGTTTGAATTTTGTTTAAAACCCTACGGCTTTCCGAGTTTGGAGAAATACAAACTTAAGGTGCTTAGTTAGATGGAGGAAAGTAGTAGGTACATGTAGCGTTTTGTTTAAAGGGTTCGAAGGAGGATTCAATGGACATTTTTGTTGAAATTATAAGGGATGAACAGATGAGTGATTGGCAGAGAAAGAATCGGCAGTGAAAGGTTGAGGTTGCCTGGAGTGTCGATTGAGGAAGAAAGGCATTAGCAGATCAACGGGTTGGTGGGTGAAGGCTTTGGGCCACGGTGAAGTAGGAAGAGAAAAGAGATTGACGAACCGTAAATTGCGTTGGGATCGTATGGACGGGAGCAACACAATGAGATGGACTGGGAGTGAATCCGAGCTAGTTACAATTTATGGTGAAATAAATTGTCCGTCGCAGTCAAATAACGCAAACCGTTATTTAACGGTTAACGCGCCAATGTGAGTAAAACTCACTAACTCTCCTCAGTTTATATTTTTATATAAACTGTGTTAAATGATTTGATTGTTGTGTATTGATAGTTTGGACTGTTAAATAGATTTGATTGAAACATAGATATAGTTATATATATAAACGACAATCAAATATTGATTCAGTTCATCAGTATATTTCATGTTGGAATGAAATTGATGTATATTTTATTGTGTAACATCTTTGGATGCAGGGAAACAGGTTGGAGGAATCCGACTGGATTCCTCAACATTTATTTTACCGTTTTTCATATATTGTGATATATGATGTGTTATGAAATCTGTTATTGATTTCATATGTTTGAATGATACCGATCATTGTTATACGACACGTTAAACACCGTAGGTGATACTAGAATGTAAAAAGGGAATTTTCAATGTTTATATTGAAAATAAATCTTATTTATAAAATCGATAGGATTTTATAAAATGAAAACATTTATTTATTTAGGAAATAAATAAAGGAACATTTATTTAGATTATAAATAAATGGAATAAAGGAATATTTATTTAGGGAATAAATAAAGGAACACTTGTTCGGAAAATAAATAGAATTATACAAGGATAGATTTAAACACGTGCTTCACACACGGTATAACACGATATGGATTTAAATGAGATATTAAATAGGAAATCTGTTTTAAACAGATAAATTGAAGTAGATTTATTTTATAAATAATGTTTTATAAATTAAATAAATTATTTATCGTTGATAAATGGAATATATATAAGTCTGGACTTATATAGAGAAGTAGAAACGTTATTAAAAGGACATTTATAAAGGGAAGAACCGTTACTAAAAGTAAATCTTTATAAATGGATAAACTTGTAAAAAGTAAATCTTTATCAATGGATAAACGTTGTAAAAAGGAAATCTTTCGAAATGAGTTATTCGAATTAGATATTTGAATAGAGTTAAACACATTAGAGTGATTCGAATTACTTATTCGAATAGAGTTAAACAAAGTAATTTGTTAGGTTAACCAAAGCAAGTTAGTCGAGTTAATCAAAGTAATTGGTTAAGTTAACCAAAGTAAATTAGTTAAGATAAACTAAGCGGTTAATCAAAGTGAATTAGTTAAGTTAAACTAATTTGTAAATCAAAGTGAATTAGTTGCGTCAAACTAAGTGACTTAGTTAAGTTAAACTAATTTGTAAATCAAAGGTAATTAGTTGCGTCAAACTAAGTGAATTAGTCAAGTTAAACTAATTGGTTAATCGAAGTAAATTAGTTGGGTTAATCAAAGTGAATTAACTAAGTTAAACTAAGTGGATTAGTTCAGTAAATCGAGACAAGTAAATCAAGTTAGGTTAAACCATTTGAGTTAACCAGTTAGGTCAAACCATTTGAGTTAACCAGTTAAAATTTACCAGTTAAAGATAAACAGTTAGAATTGACCAGTTAAAGCTGACCAGTTAAAGTTGACCAGTTAGAGTTACTCAGTTAGAGTTGAACAGTTAAAGTTGACCAGTTAAAGTTGACCAGTTAAAGTTGACCAGTTAAAGTTGACCAGTTAGAGTTACTCAGTTAGAGTTGACCAGTTAGAGTTATCCAAGTGGAGTTAATCGAGTAGAATTGCCGAATATCACTTATTCGAAGTAGAGTTATCGAATATAGTGTATTCGAGAGAAGAGTAATCGAATATAGTTTATTCGAGTGGAGAAATCAAATGTTATTCATTTCAGAAGAGTTACCGAATATTATTTATTCGAAGAGTAGTTATCGAATATTGGTTATTCGAAGTTAGTTAATCCAAAGAAGTTATTCGGAGTTAGTTAATCCTAAGGAGTAATTCGAAGATTAGTTAATCCAAAGGAGTTATTCGAAGATTAGTTAATCCAAAGGAGTTAGTCGAAGAGTTAATCGAATATGGTTATTTGAAAGAACGTGTTAATCGAATATAGTTTATTCGAGTAAAGTTAGAAGAGTTAATTGAATATAATTTATTCGAACAGAGTTAGAGAAGTTAATCGAATATAGTTTATTCGAATAGTGTTAGAGGAGATATCGAATATAGTTTATTCGATAGGATAGAAGTGAATATAATTTATCAAATAGTGTAATCGATTAGAGTTGAGTTAATCGATTTGGGTTAAGTTAAGATATCGAGTTAAGATTTATCGAGTTAAGTAATCGAGTTAAGTAATCGAGTTGAGATAATCGAGTTAAGAAAATCAAGTTAAGTGAATCGAATAAGTTATTCGATAAGAGTAAATCCATATAAGTTAATCGGATGTTAGTCATTCGATAAGAACTGACACATTTAAGAAAATCGAATATTTGTTATTCGATATGAGTTAATGAAATAGAGCCAACCAAGAAGAGCTATTCGAATATTAATTTTTCGATAAGAGTTAATCGAAATAGAGTTTATCGAATATAAGTTATTAAAAAGGGAGAGTTAATCGAATAGAGATTACTCGAAAGAGAGTTATACGTCGAATTCGATTATATCAAATTCGGGAGAGTACTATTTACCTTCCGGGTTTTAAATCAAGGTATAGTTATAATCAAACGTTTTCATATAAGAAGTGGATTCGTAACCTGAATCCGAGAATTTGCGTAAATAGATGATTGGAAAAAGTGAGTGACGAACTTCATCTATTTCACAGTAAAGGACGTTGTTCAATTAAGGTCTGAGAGGTAATTATACCCCAACTTGATTGACTTCAGAATTGACAAAGGAATAGTTGTGGTTCGATCTAAAGGTTGATTAGGAATAAAGTTAAGGAATAAGAGATAAATGGATTAAGCGAAACGATGTTTTATACAACGTTCATTGTAAATCCGTAAATGAGATTTGGAAACGTTTTCCAAATATAGTCAGATATGTTTTCTAAACATAGAAAATGAAATGTTTTCATGATAAGAATTTAAGAAATAGAGTTAAGCAAATTCAGAAACTGACTGGAGAGGGTAAGTTGAACGGTTTTCTAAGTGACGATCTGATGTTGGTTTCGACCTTCCGGATTGATACTTAGAGAATTGTTCTCATACTAGTTACAGTTAGGGACTGATAGTTGCGAAATAATAGTGCTGTGAAAATAAGCTATGGAAATGTTTTCCAATGATTAATAACATATATTTTCTAAATATATGAAATAAGGAAATATGAACATATGATGATTGATCGATCGAATTCCCATTTGAAAATAAGATCGTTGTTTGTACACCGACATGTTTTCATTTGATAGTTGAATCACAGACTATCAAAGTTTTGACCATATTTACGTTGTAAATATGGAGAGACCGGTTGGATTATTATCCGAAGAACCACTCCGTATTAGCATAAGCGTTGCGAATCAAGTACGCTGAAGATAATTGAAGACGGAGTGAAGTGCAAGGGCTATTGTGAAAAGCCTAGGTAGGATGGATTCACTGAATAGTGCCTTCGGTTTGTTCAGTCCCAGAACAACGTATATGGACGAGTGTCTAACAAAGTATTCTTAACGAATCATATTTGTTGATCTCTTTAAACGTATTACGTTGGTGGCGGAGAAATTCGTTTCTCTTAGCTTTTATACCCGTGATGCCTTGAGAAATCGATAATGATTTGGCGGGTATGACGATGTGGCATTCAAAGTAATTGAAGCAATAATCTGTCAAATTGATAAACGTGACCTCAAACCTCACCACCGGGAAATAACAGAAGTTGGGCTAGGCAGCATGGCTAGTTGGGCCATACCCAAGCAGGGTGTATTATCACCATCTAGAGAATATTCAATTGTACTTCTTTATAATCTATTTCAATGCTGTCCCTTATCGGGAAGGATGGTTGCTGATCCCAACCATCAGTGATAATATATTCGTTACACTCAAGCTAAATGAGTGAACGGTCATGTGTGGCCGGGTTGCAAGACGTTCTTGTTGAACCCTAGTGTATCTCCTCTAGAGTACACTGATCGGAAGGTGCTCCCATACCTTGTCTGTTGGAATCCAATCTCCAATAAGCGCTCACGGTTTTATTTGTATACTATGTATGTGGAACGTGAGATGCAAGCGTTCTGCTAGATTGATATCTATTTGTATTTAGACATTATTATAATATCAGAAAGATATCCTTTATTTAACCAAGTGTTGGAGTTTTATTCACACCAGTCCCATGACTGACCCGGAGTTTATTTTGTTTGTTTTCCCTAAACTCTTGGGTGCCTAAATTTGTACGGGCAGTCAAGTAGTCGGGATTTTACAGATACACTTGGAGAGCTTGGAGCAGAAGACTTCAGGATTATAGCTATTATTATTCCGCTGTGTTGTTAAGTGTTGTACTTTGAAATGGTATGTATATACGAGTACTGATTTGTATTTCAAAGTTATGTTATATTTTATTCGTTCCGCTGTGAGATTCGTGTTTACTCTGATGATGTAAGTTCTTCTTCTTCTTCTATTCTATTAGTTCTATCTTTTCTTCCTCACCCTCTACTTTCTTTCACTAACATCTCGGAATTTCCGACTCTCGAGGAGTCGGAAATTTCCAGCCGTTACAAAATATATATCAACCAACTAATTATACAACACAATATTCATACACAAAGACATCATCAATAAACTAACTTTACATAATTGCCATAAAAAAATAACATCATGAACTAAATTTACACAATATCCATCGAACAAAGTCACGATATCTACAAATAAAACAAAATATCCATAAAATATTTTTGCGCCCAATACCAACAAATTGAACATCTAAAAGTTATCGCTTTCTCCGTAATCAGTTGTCACAAGCGGTCTTATTGTTGAGGGATCTTAAGAAGCGCCTAACAATATACTGATTATAGACGAATGCACAACGATGCCCATCTCCAATACCTATACACATGTGTTCATGTTAGCATTTGGTCATGCTTTCATAATTTTTAATTGTTATTATTATTATAGAATATTTGGTATTATTTTATATTTTATATTTTATATTTTTATATACTTAGTTAACTTTTATAAATTAAACTTCTTAATTTTTATAAGATGAATGAACTTAATTATTTTTTTATAATAGTTAGTTAATTTTTATAATACTTAGTTAATTTTTATAATATTTAGTTAATTTTTAATTATTGCTATTATTATTATAAAATACTTGGTAATATTTTTATGTACTAGTTAACTTTTATAAACTAAACTTCCTAATTTTTATAAAATTAGTAAACTTAGTTAATTTTTTATAGTTGTTAGTTAATTTTTATAATACTTAGTTAATTTTTAATAATTTCTATTATTATTATAGAATATTTGGTAATATTTTAAATTTTTATATACTTAGTTAACTTTTATAAACTAAACTTCTTAATTTTTATAAGATTAGTAAACTTAGTTAATTTTTATAATCTTTAGTTAATTTTTATAATATTTAGTTAATTTTTAATTATTGCTATAATTATAATAAAATACTTGGTAATATTTTTATATACTTAGTCAACTTTTATAAACTAAACTTATTATAAAATTAGTAAACTTAATAAACTTAGATAATTTTTTAAAATTGTTAATTAATTTTTATAATACTTAGTTAATTTTTAATAACTGATATTATTATTATAGAATACTTGGTAATATTTTATATTTTTATATACTTAGTTAACTTTTATTAACTAAACTTCTTAATTTTTATAATATTAGTAAACTTAGTTAATTTTTTAAATAATTAGTTAATTTTTATAATACTTAGTTAATTTTTAATTATTGCTATTATTATTATAAAATTATTGGTAATATTTATATATACTTAGTTAACTTTTATAAAATAAGCATCTTAATTTTTATAAAATTAGCAAACTTAGTTAATTTTTTATATTTGTTAGTTAAATTTTCTAATACTTTGTTAATTTTTATAATACTTAGTTAATTTTTAATAATTGTTATTATTATTGTTATAGAATACTTGGTAATATTTTGTATTTTTATATACTTAGTCAACTTTTATAAATTAAATTTCTTAATTTTTATTTGACTAGTAAACTTAGTTAGTTTATTTATAATAGTTAGTTAATTTTTATAATACTTATTTAATTTTTGATTATTGCTATTATTATTATAAAATACTTGATAATATTTTTATATAGTTAGTTAACTTTTATAAACTAAACTTTTTAAATTTTTTTAAAGTTAGTAAACTTAGCTAATTTTTATAATACTTAGTTAATTTTTAATTATTGCTATTATTATTATTATAAAATACTGTAATATTATTACATACTTAGTTAACTTTACAAACTAAACTTCTTAATTTTTATAAGATTAGTAAACTTAGTTAATTTTTTATGATAGTTAGTTAATTTTTATAATACTTAGTTAATTTTTGTAAGTTTATTTTATTTCATAAACCTTAGTTAATTTAATACTATTATTAATCTTATTGTTATTATTATTATAGAAGTTTAGTTATGTTTTGTATTTTTATGTACTTTGTTAATCCTACATGAATGCCATGAACATATAGTGATAAATATAATTGAAAAATATGCAGAAGCATCATCGTCATCGTCGCCATTGGAAAGCCTCAAGGCATGTCTCATTAACAAAAGGGACATAAGCTGCACAAGAAGAACAAGTAATAAGTTAACATCGCATACAACCAACCGGTTGATAGAAAGAAAACTAGAAACAATAGCAAATTTCAGACATCTGAACCTAATTTCAGACGTCTGGCTTAGTTCAAACATCTGGAAATAGGTTTCAGATGTCTGAAATGGATTTCGGTCAACGCCTTGAGATCATTTCAAATGTCCGAAATTTATTTCAGACGTCTGAAAATGTTCTCGGGCAATTCCTAGGCCTTGTTCAGATGTCTGAAATTTATTTCAGATGTCTGACCTGCTCTGATATCATGGGTGATCAATGTTCTATCCTGCCAGTAGCAATCATTTCTCCTCACCTCAATCACTTTCCCAAACATAAAGCACTTCCTTCTTCCTGCAGTTTTCCCTGACCATCCAATCACCTATATCCACAAAATATTTCTTTCCTGATCATTCGACACTACAATTATTTCTTCTAATTGACAACAAAATTGTCCCTAAATGTATAGTGTCATGACCACAAACATGCACAATATCATGTTTCTTACTTTTAGACTATAACTTAGAAACACGAAAATTAACACAGGGTACAAGTCCAAGCAGTTCAACGCTAAATGAGACATGGTTTTGAGTGATTAGCTCACCTGAAATGAAGATCTTCACTACACTTTGATGCTTATACATCCAACTTGCGCTCTCTTTGTTACAAACAACTTCTGAATAAATTTTACTTAACACAAAGAGAATATTTGTAGATTACCTTAACACAGCAGGAACTTCCTACAACAAAAAGTACTATGACTTTGCAATTTGCCAAGTTTTCATGCATGAGATCATGTTTCTCTATATAACACAACAAAACATTTAATTAGCACAAAGTGAGGAAATGGTATTATATAAATAGCAAAAGGTATCGAAGAATAACTAAACTTTTACTTAGCGCAGAGTGTGGAAATGGTATTATACGCATAGAAAACTTTTACTTAATTAATTTTTTTATAAATCTTAGTTAATTCACTTACACCAATCCAGAATTACTGTAACAACCCAAATTTTCGTCCACTTTACTTTGGATATTTAATTTTGGTTTAAAAATTTTAATTGGAATATTTATGGATTTTTAATTTTTAATTCGTTTATTAAAACAAAGTTTAAACATTGTAATTTATATTTAATTATAAATGAGCTCGTAGTAGCGCGGTAGTTCGCAATATTCAGTTTTGAACTTCAATTGAGTATACGAGATCCAATATAAGTTGGAATTTCGTGAAACGAGAAATGTTTGAATCTGTTTGATTATAATTTTCTAATGAAAGAGAAAAATCAGGATTTCATTTTATAGATTGTTTGTTATGTCCAATTCAAATTTTAAAATAGTCACTATGGAAATCGTTAAATAATGACAATGTTTATTTAATAAATTAAATAAGAATTTTAATAGAGTTTTAAATATCGTTTAACTTAAAAACATTTATGTTATACTTGATCATCGATACAGAACAGGTGTATGAAGGATCCTAGCGTTATATTTTAATTCAATGGTTTCAACTTTCAATTCAGCATTTTCATACCAAACAGCCAACAAGTGGTAGTAATTAATTTTATACATAATTTATGTCATACATAAATCCTCGAATGAAGTTAAAAGGTTAAAAATTCGCTAAAATATATATACAGAGCTACTTTAAATCAAAACTACCAATATGAACACCGTGACTGTTGATATGCTAGCATCTTGCACGATGCTACAACGTCTACTATCTAATGGACGTTGCAAGATTTCCAAATAATAAATGGACGGCTATCTTATATTCATTACAAAACCCTTGTATACGTTAACATCAATGGAAAAAATAAACAAATCTCAAACGGATAAAATCACCACACATTTAAATATAAAAGCAACATGGTGAAATGAGATGTAACAGCACACCTAGCCTATCTTGTACAAGTATTAATGTTTCACACGCATGGCTACATGTGTCTCTAGAATTTCAGTGACAAGCAAATTAAAAAGAAAAGAAAAAAAACCAGTCAAAACAAATCAGGCAATATAAGTAAATAGGAAACATGGAAACCAAGAGGAAGTTTCAAACCAAATCCATTCAAAAATTAAGCTAAGCAATATATATAGAAAAAGAAAATACAGTAAGATAAAAATAGTTTTTCAAGTCCATCAATGTGAATACAGTACTTGGCAACAATAACTCAGTGAAATAGTAAACCATTTTATTGCAAATTTGTTCAAGTACAGACACTTTCTCCAAACCAATTAACAAATTTACAAACTAACGCGGACATTACAAAGCATTGCATCAAATAAATAAAGAAGAACTAAGAAAATATTTGCATTCACATGAATCTCCTACACCCTATATTATTTCTATTTGCAGCTGCTATGTCGTGTATTTTCAAACTAGCCAACCACGCCCTGTATGAAAGTGACATCTCCCTTCTCCTTTGTACATAAGTTTTATCCTTTCTCCCAGACAAATGAATTAAAACAACATAAAACCGAAAGCTTTCATGTGAAGGAATTAAAACCGTACCCCCTCTCTGCTACTATAAATATGCCGCAGACCTATCCATGTTGCTTTTACTCCTTTTTCATTCCTAGACCAGCTAAAAGCATTACGGCTACATAACTAAGGCACATGGCCATTTGAGAAGACAATACAAGCCCTAACATAAATCCTACACATTGCTTTCATTTCAAACCTCCTCACATCAACAGACTGATGCAAACTAGCTACTGGAATTGGAACACAGCCGCGCAGACCTATGGAACAAATATGGTGCTTATCTTCAATCCCCAATCCTCTAAATACTGCTGCAGTATCAATACTTTCCTAAGCCACAATAATTCACTTTGCAAACTAATGAAAATAGCGACTAAAACATACCCAATAAGCCACACAAATTAGCAAAGAATGGAAATAAGTCATTCGATTCTGGCACCTCCCAAAACTCTCCATCCACAATTGTATTCACCAAATTTTAAATAGAAAATGTGTAAAGGATACGGAGATCTTAACACTGACCTGTTCTGAGTGAATTTGACGTGATGTCGAGAGGAGAATCTTGCCTGAAAGGCGGTGGAGATAACACTATATTATGAAGCAAACAGGAGATGAGGCGGAGTGGTATAGCTGGAAATCAAAGGTGACGTGGAGGCACTCTTCTCGGTGTGTGCGGATCATGTCAGGGTGGACAGAGGAGTAGGAGGCGTTGGAATTTTCTTTGGCAGTAGCGTTTTGTTTTGTTGAGCATGAAGAAATGAAGAGCAACAAGTATGATGGAGAAGCGGCTCTGTTATTTAATTCTGGAAAGGGTAATGTGGACAGTGGATCCGAGTTTAAGTGTGAAAGACCAATTCTGTGACGCGATGCAAATGGCCTGTTAAGGGTTATGAACTAATAATTAAGGTAAACTATATATAGAATTTAAAGGTTAATTAAATTATATATTTTTATTGTTAATAATATTATATAAAATAATGATAGGAGTTAAACGTTGTGGACAGGGTTCTGGAAATGTCGATCACGTTTGGATCAAGGCATGAACCGATAAAACAGTGAATGAAGGAGCCGGCCCAAAGTATTTAAAACAAAGTAATCGGTTTGTTAATTTAAATTAATTAGTTATAAAATAAAATAAAATTTTAAATATTAACAATGTATTTATATTTTATCAAGATTGTCCGATTCCAGATAGACTAGAACCGTATTAAGGAGAACAACATTATGGAATGGAATTGAATCGAACGAGTTGGAATTCATCTGGAATGAGCTGTGTTTACAATGCAGATCAGGTGAGCTAATCTCACTTAGTTTCCCACTTATAATGATTATAATTCGGGTTTATCTTATGTATGCTATGGCTACTAATTGTTGGTTATTTGATGATTGTTGAATATTTTTATATCACTTATTTAAATTAAACGATTGTTTAATTTAAATGAAATAACATCATTATTTCTAACGATGATTCGCAACAGAATAACCCACCCAGTTGGTTATGTTTATAATCAAATAAATGAATTGAAATTAAATTGATGATTGAATTATCGATGTTGATTGATTGTGATTAGTTAAATTAATTTATCTTGTTTACATTATCCTATGGAATGATCAGCTATATTTGAGATAACCCATTGGATGCAGGGAAGGATAGGCTGGAGGAATCCAACCGGATTCCTCAAAAGTATTGTTTATTTTCATATGATCATTTATGAAACTATTGAACCTATATGATTGGATTATTGAACTGGCTGTTTATTGTAAAACCCAAATCCAACATTTATTTCGCTATTAATCAATAGTGGTATTGGTTGAGCAATTCATAGCAGATGGCCAAAATACAAACTGTTTTGATTTACCGTCAGAAATGAAGTTATGAAATTAATCTCAAACTAAATATAGATTTTTAAATTATATTTTTAAATTATAATTTAAATGAAGTTTATAAAAAGAAACTAAACCAACCATATATATATATTGTTTGTTTTAACTGCTATTGGTCTATCGAAATCTACCGTGTGCGGAGCACGTGCCTCAGCGTAATTATTGAATAAATTTATAAAATGGATTCTTATATTAATAAGATTGATGGGCAGGTAGGCGGGAATTAACTTGATGATTAATAAGCAGGATTTATTATTATTATAGACAATTAAAGTAAGATTATTTATAGACTATTTGGATTAATAAATGTTATTTATTAGTTCAGAATGAAAAGACGAGTTAGAGTAGATTAATTGGTTAAGGTCGACCAAGCCAACTGTTTTTACAAAAATTGATTATTAACTTGAATTAGATTATGCTGATTAATCTAATGAAATAAATTAGCGACTAATTGTTTGACTTAATGGGATTTTAAAAAGGAAATTCAATTCCAGTTAATGATGATGTAAATTATAATGAAGTTCGTTTAAGTAAGAAATTGAAGTGAGAAATGAAATATAATTGAATTTCAAAAGGGTGTTTATGAACGGGTTTATATTTAAACCGAATTTGGTTAATGAAGTTATAAAGTGAGTGTAAGCGAATACGATAAGCTTAAAGTAAATGTTACTTAATAATTTAAGTAAAGGAAATCAAGATGGAAAAGTGCTTTATGTTGAACTAGAGAAGTGTGGATGAGTTATGAATAAGGAGATGCGGAGTTAAAGTGTTAAACTGTAAAGTAACATTACCTAATAATGGCATTAGGTGTAATGGATGAGATTGAAATAAGATTTCCCCAATGGAAATGATTTAGAGAATGAAAACAGGATTTCTGTAATTGAATTTGGTAATATGATTTGAAATAGAAATCCAGATAATGGGACGAAGAGTTTTAAAGGAGTTAAAGTTAAAAGGTTAATGTGTATTAATCATTTACTTAATCAATGAATTTAAAATAACCATATATATAGAAAGGAGATTGCAAAAGCAAGAAGGTTTTATAAAATCGTATTTTTATATAATGGTGAAGTGGTATTAAAATTAATATGGGTTTTTGGAATTACAGGTCATATTTATCTTAAGATAAGAATGTGGTTGATCAAGGTCTGAGAGGTAATTAAAATACCCCAAATTGAACAACTTCAGGACTATTGAAGGACAATATGAGTTGTAAGGGTGGAGATGTTAGAAGTGATTTATATTGAGGAACAATAATTTAAAGAATTTGGAATCTATATTTTGGAATTCCTAAATAAAAGGAAAGAAAAATAGCTTGGGAATATGAAATGATAATGCCATAGTAAAGAAGGAAATTTGTAAATGTATAATGATTTCTTTTCAAAAGTAAAGAGATGAAATTAAAAATGGGTTCATTCTAAAAGATAAGTGATGATTAATTTGTTTTATATAATGAAACGAAAGGAGGATTTCGTAACAATTGTTTTACGAGTGATATGTTGAATCGATTGCCCAATTATGGATAATACGTAATGTTATAGTAAATATTTTGAAATGATAATTAACTGGGGAATGGATGTGATCCTAATATATTTGTAAGTATTTAAAATAAAATGATTTGAGAATATTTAAACTAATATATTATCTTTGGAATTACAACTGACATATTGTTTTAATGGCTAAGTGATGTTGTGTAATAAACAATGGATTTATTTCATTTTTGTTTATTTTGATAGTTAAATAGCCGACTATCAAAAACAAGCCCAATACGCTGTTGGTATGGAAAGACCGGAATCGAATTTATATTCGAAAACCATTCCGAACCAACAAATACATGGAAGATGCTGATTGAAGATGGAGCAGTTGAAGACCGTGGTTCTTCATAAGCGGAAGGGTTATTTGATAAATTTCTCTGATGTTTCAACCAGAGATATTTTGATAATAATTCGGTCGTGGTTGAAATCTATAGATTAAAAGGACTACTCGCTACTAATCCATAGGGGGATTCCTAGGATGAGGTAGGAGGGTGCCTTCGGTTTATCCTGTTCCTAGATGACTTGTATAGACGAATGCCTGACAAAGTATTTCCAAAGAACCACATACATTGATTTCTTCAAACGTATCATAGTTGGTTAGCTCCCAACTAAAGTATTTTTGTGGACATCAATTGGTGATATCTGATGGATTTGATGATGTGGCATCAAAGGAATGGTGGCTAGATGTGCTAAAGGAAATTTAAACTTCAAGCCTCATCAACCAGAAAATGATAAAAATCGGGCAGGCAACATGGCTATATGGGTCGCTCCCATTAGGGTGTATAATCACCTATCTAGAGAAATTCCTTTTGCTTTTTTAATCTATTTTCGATGCTGTCCCTTTTGGGAAATGGTGGGTCGTAGTGATATACATTCGATACACTCAAGAGAAATGAGTGGTCGGTCATGTGTGGGCTGGGTTGCAAGACGTTCTTGTTGAACCCAGTGTATTCGCCTCTAGAGATACACTATCACCAGGTGGTTCCATACCTTGTCATAGTCGAAATCCAATCTCCAATAAGCACCCGTGGTTTTGTTTGTATACTATATATGTGGAGCGTGAGATGCAAGTGTTCAGCTAGATTGATAATTATTTGTAATTAGACATTATTATAATATCACAATGAGATATGATTTCAAAAAAAAAGTTTTGGGTTATTGTAAGGTAAAAGTCGTCCGTATTTATATGTGGATTTGGTCTTACGATTACCCTTTTCATTCAAAAAGGATTTTTAACTTTAAAATCAAGTTGTATGATACCTTTAAACTTAGTGGGTTACTCACTCTGGTTCACCAGACTGACCCGGTATTTGTAATGCTTGAGTTAGACCGAGGTGTACTGGTTCAGGTTATCGGATGCTGTGAAGAGACGAGCTAGAAGAGTTCAGACGTATGATGTTATTCCACTGTGTGTTGTATATAAGAACAGATTATTATAACTATTCAGATGTATGATGTACTCTGATGATTGTAAGTATATTTTCAAGCTCTCAATAAAGATTTATTTCTATATTATATTTTGTTCTGCTGCAATTTGAGACTCTGTGTTGTGTTGGATCTCCTGCTTCTTCTATTCTAATATTTCTTTCTTATCTCACCCTCAAAATTATTCCTAATAACTATCTGGTTTTTTCGATACTTGAATTTTTGGCAAGTAATGCGGGATTATGTATTATTGTCAGAATTCGGGAGTCGAATTCTTACCTGGTTGTGACAGTGGTATCAGAGCTATTAGTTTAGTAATAACCTTGGCTCTGTGGCGTGACTCGATAGTGATGGGGTTAGTAATACCCTAGATTGAGTTAAGTGTATATGTATGAGAGAGTATTTGTAGATTTTACATAAAAATGTTTTGTATTGTGTTGATGATCGGTTCAAGTGTTGAGAAGCATTGGACTGGGAATATACGCAATATTGTTTTATAAATAGGGTAGATGAATTAATTTTACCTAAATTATATTTTTATAGAGAAGAAATAATTTTATTAAATTATTGATGTATTGTGGTTTGATTGATTTATTTAAGTGGAATTCAAATGGAAATTTGAATCTGAATCGTTAATATAACCAAAATCTCACATGTATATTATGAAATAAATTTTTAGTATGAAGTTGAAAATCAGAATTTAAGATAAGTGAAAATAGAATAAATTAGAATATGGTGTTTGAATTGAAAATCCAGATTGTAGTTATAAAATGAAATGTTTGAAAAATCAATTTGGTAATTGAATATGAAATTGGACTTAAATTAGTGAAGTAAATATTAATGTTGAATATTAATGGAATTTAATGTAAATTGAATAATTGGTTAAATTGATTGTGTATTGGCTGTTATTTGGATATAAGATTGATTGGAATTAATTCATTAATAACTTAATGGAAAAGTTGAATGGATTGAAAACAAAGTTCCAATATAAAAAATCTGGAATGGAATTGCTTACGAATTAAAACTGAGGGATTTAAGCCTGTTTGCATATGCCTTTTTGAAGGATGCCTTAGGAATTGGGGAAATTATATTGGTTGACTAATGAAGTATTAATTTCATGTAATGATCACTTACATGATGAACTGAGTACATGTGTTAGGAGACTGTGTGGATGGATATTGGTTAAGTAGATCGCAATAAGTTGCGCAGATATACTCGATAGTGCTCGCATAAGGTACGCCTACACGAAAATAATATTTTTGGGTTTTGAATTTTGTTTTCCGACCATGTGATTCGATGAATATATATCATTGCTCCTGCGATATCGCAGATGGCCGTACAAGGGAGACTCTGCCCGGGAATTTAAAGTGTCTGAAATTTTTCGATATTTTTGGATATTTTTATTTATGACATTGAATTTGTATTTTTATTTAAGAATGAACTAGATTTAGAAAATATAATTGTTTATGACGTTTCTCTTACCTTTGCAATTTCGGTGATGAAATTCTTTTAAGGGGGAAAGAATGTAACAACTCAGATTTTTGGCCATTTTACTTTGGATATTTAATTTTGGTTTAAATATTTTAATTGGAATATTTATGAATTTTTAATTTTTAATTCGTTTATTAAAACGAAGTTTAAATGTTATAATTTATATTTAATTATAAATGAGCTCGTAATAGCTCGGTAGTTCGTAATATTCAGTTTTGAACTTCAATTGAATATATAAGATCCGATATAAGTCGAAATTTCGTGAAACGAGAAACGTTTGAATCTGTTTGATTTTAACTTTGTAATGAAAGAGAAATTTCGGGATTTTAGTTTGTAGATTATTTGTTATGTCCAATTCCAATTTTAAAATAGTCGCTATGGAAATCGTTAAATAACGATAATGTTTATTTAATAAATTAAATAAGAAGTTTAATAGAGCTTTAAATATCGTTTAACTTAAAAACTTCTATTTTGTACTTGATCATCGATACAGAACAGACGTATGAAGGATCCAAGCGTTATATTTTTAATTCAATGGTTTCAGCTTTCAGTTCAGCTTTTTTGCACCAAACAGCCAACAAGTGGTATTAATTAATTTTATACAAAATTTATATTATACATAAATCCTCGAATGAATCTAAAAGCTTACAAATTCGCTAAAATATATATACAGAGCTACTTTAAATCATAACTACCAATATGGACACCGTGACTGTTGATATGCTAGCATCTTGCACGATGCTACAACGTCTACTATCTAATGGATGTTGCAATTTCCAAATAATAAATGGACAGCTATGATATATTCATTACAAAACCCTTGTATACGTTAACATCAATGAAAAAAATAAACAAATCTCAAACAGCTAAAATCACCACACATTTAAATATAAAAGCAACATGGTGAAATGAAATGTAACAAAACACCTAGCCTTGCTAGTACAAGTACTAATGTTTCACACGCATGGATATATAAGTCTCTAGAACTTCAGTCACAAGCAAATTAAAAATAAAATAAAAAAACAAGTCAAAACAAATCAGGGAATATAAGTAAATAGAGAACGTGGAAACCAAGAGGAAGTTTCAAACCAAATCCATTCAACAATTAAGCTAAGCAACATATATAGATAAAGAAAATACAGTAAGATAAAAACAGTTTTTCAACGCCATCAATGTGAATATAGTACTTGGCAACAATAACTCAGTGAAATAGCAAACCATTTTATTGCAAATTTGTTCATGTACAAAGACTTTCTTCAAACCAATTAACAAATTTATATACTGACCCGGACATTACAAAGCATTGTATCAAATAAATAAAGAAGAACTAAGAAAATATGTACGCTCACATGAATCTCCTACACCCTATATTGTTTCTATTTGCAGCTGCCATGTTGTGTATTTTCAAACTAGCCAACCACGCTCTATATGAAAGTGACATCTCCCTTCTCCTCTGTACATAAGTTGTCTCCATTCTCCCAGACAAATGAATTAAAGAAACATAAAACCGAAAGCTTTCGTGTGAAGGAATTAAAACCGTACCCCCTCTCTGCTACTATAAACATGCCATAGACCTATCCATGCTGCTTTTACTCCTTTTACATTCCTAGACCAGCTAAAAGCATTACAACTACGTAACTAAGGCACATGGCTATTTGAGAATACAATACAAGCCCCAACATCAATCCTGTACGTTGCTTTCATTTCAAACCTCCTCACATCAGCAAACTGATGCAAACTAGCTACGGGAAAAGGAACACATAGCCGCGCATACCTATGGAACAGATATGGTACTTATCTTCAATCCACAATCCCCTATAAATACTGCTGCGGTATCAATACTTTCCCAAGCCACAACAATTCACTTTACAACTGATGAAAATAGCGACTAAAAGATACCCAATAAGCCACACAAATTGGAAAAGAATGGCATAAGTCATTCGATTTTGGCACCTCCTAAAACTCTCAATCCACAATTGTATTCACCAATTTTTCAACAGAAAATGTGTAAAAGATAAAGAGATCTTAACGCTGACCTGTTCTGAGTGAATTCGAAGTGAAGTCGAGGGGAGAATCTCGCTTAAAAGGCGGTGGAGATAACGTTGTATTATGAAGCAAAGGGGAGATGAGGCGGAGTGGTACAGCTGGTGATCAAAGGTGACGTCGAGACACTCTTCTTAGTGTGTGCGGATCATGTCAGGGTGGACGAAGGAGTAGGAGGCGTTGGAATTTTCTTCGACAGTAACATTTTTTTTGTTGAGCGTGAAGAAATGAAGAGCAACATGTATGAGGGAGAGGCGGCTCTATTATTTAATTTTGGATAGGGTAATATGGACTGTGGATCTAGGTTTAGGGGTGATGTGTAAAGGATGGGCCTGCAAAGTCATGTGGAAAACCGTGAAAGCCCAATTCAATGACGCAATGCAAATGGCCTGTTAAGGGTTATGAACTAATAATTAAGGTAAACTATATATGGAATTTAAAGGTTAATTAAATTATATATTTTTATTGTTAATAATATTATATAAAATCATGATAGGGGTTAAACGTTATGGACAGGGTTCAGGAAATGTCGGTCACGTTTGGATCAAGGCATGAACCGACAAAACGATGAAGGAAGGAGCCGACCCGAAGTATTTAAAACAAGGTGATCGGTTCTTTAATTTAAATTAATTAGTTATTTAATTGAATAAAATTTTAAATATTAACAACATATTTATATTTTAACAGAATTGTCCGATTCCAGATAGACTAGAATGGTATTAAGGAGAACAACGTTATGGAACAGAATTGAATCGAACGAGTTGGAATTCATCTGGAATGAGCTGTGTTTACAACGCAGATCTGGTGAGTTAACCTCACTAAGTTTCCCACTAATAATGATTATAAGTCGGGTTTATCTTATGTATGTTATGGCTGCTAATTATTGGTTGTTTGATGATTATTGAATATTTTTATATCAATTATTTAAATTAAACGGTTGTTTAATTTAAATGAAATAAGATTGTTATTTCTAACGATGATTCCCAAACAGAATAACCCACCCTGTTGGGTACGTTTATAATCAAATAAACGAATTGAAATTAAATTGATGATTGAATTATCGATGTTGATTGATTGTGATTAGTTAAATTAATTTATCACGTTTACATTATCCTATGGAATGATCAGTTGTATTTGAGATAACCCATTGGATGCAGGGAAGGACAGGCTGGAGGAATCCAACCAGATTCCTTAAAACTATTGTTTATTTTCATATGACCATTTATGAAACTGTTGAACCCATACGATTGGATTATTGAATTGGTTATTGATTGTGAAACCCAAATCCAACATTTGTTTGGTTATTAACCAATAGTGGTATTGGTTGAGCAATTCATAGCAGATGGCCAAAATACAAACTATTTTGATTTACCGCCAAAAATGAAGTTATGAAATTAATTTCAAACTGAATATAGATTTTTAAAATATATTTTAAATGAAGTTTATAAAAAGAAAATAAAGCAACCATATATATACATCATTTGTTTTAACCACTATTTGTGTACCAAATTCTACCGTGTGCGAAGCACGTGCTTCACTGTAATTATTAAATAAATTTTATAAAATGGATTCTTATATTAATAAGATTGATGGGCAAGTAGGCGGGAATTAACTTGATGATTAATAACCAGGATTTATTGTTTTTACGGACAATTAAAGTAAGATTATTTGGATTAATAAATGTTATTTATTAATTCAAAATGAAAAGATGAGTTAGAGTTGATTAATAGGTTAAGGTCGGCCAAGCCAACTACTTTAACAAAAATTGGTTGTTAAATTGAATTAGATTATGCTGATTAATCTAATGAAATAAATTAGCGAATAATTGTTTGACTTACTGGGATTTTAAAAAGGAAATTTAGTTCCAGTTAATGATGACTTAAATTATAATGAAGTTCGTTTAAGTAAGAAACTAAAGTGAGAAATGAAATATAATTGAATTTCAAAAGGGAGTTTATGAACGGGTTTATATTTAAACTGAATTTGGTTAATGAAGTTATAGAGTGAGTGTAAGCGAATACGATAAGCTTAAAGTAAATGTTACTTAATAATTTAAGTAAAGGAAATCGAGATGGAAAAGTGCTTTATGTTGAACCAGAGATGTGTAGATGAGTTATGAATAAGGAAATGGGGAGTTAAAGCGTTAAACTGTAAAGTAACATTACCTAATAATGGCAACAGTTGTAATGGATGAGACTGAAATAAGATTTCCCTAAATGAAATGATTTAGAGAATGAAAAAGGGATTTCTATAATTGAATTTCATAATATGATTTGAAATAGAAATCCAGATAATTGGACGAAGAGTTTTAAAGGAGTTAAAGTTAAAAGGTTAATGTGTTTTAATCATTTACTTAATCAGTGAATTTAGTAATAACCATATATATAGAAAGGAGATTTCAAAAGCAAGAAGGTTTTATAAAATCGTATTTTTATACAACAGTGAAGTGGTATTAAAATTAATATCGGTTTTTGGAATTACAGTTCATATTTATCTTATGATATGAATGTAATTGAACAAGGTCTGAGAGGTAATTAAAGTACCCCAACTTGAACAACTTTTGGATTATCGAAGGATGATATGAGTTGTAAGGGTGGAGATGTTAGAAGTGATTTATATTGGGGAATAATAATTTGATGAATTTAGAATCTATATTTTGGAATTCCTAAATAAAATGAAAGAAAAATAGCTTGGGAATATGAAATGATAATGCCATAGTAAAGAAGGAAATTTGTAAATATATAATGATTTCTTTTCAAAAGTAAAGAGATGAAATTAAAAATGGGTTCATTCTAAAAGATAAGTGCAATTAATTTGTTTTATACAACAAAACAAAAAGAGGATTTCATAACAATTGTTTTACGAGTGATAAGTTGAATCGATTTCCCAATTATGGATAATACGTAATGTTATAGTAAATATTTTGAAGTGATAATTAACTGGGGATTGGATGTGATCCTAATATATTTGTAAGTACTTAAAATAAAATGATTTGAGAATATATAAACAAATATATAATCTTTGGCATTACAACTGATATATTATTTTAATGGCTAAGTGACGTTGTGTAATAAAACAATGGATTTAATTTATTTTTGTTTATTTTGATAGTTAAATAACCGACTATCAAAATCATGCCTAATACGCTGTTGTAATGGAAAGACGGAATCGAATTTATATTCGAAAACTGTAACGACCCGTATTCTACGCATTATAGGATCGTAGGATATTTATTTCTTTCACATACGAAGTCGTATGGTCATGTAACTTTGGGAGAGGACTATTGGGGTCATTTCCCATGTTCATGATTTTTCCCGATTTTTAAATGACCATTTTACCCCTAGTTGGCACTGTTTTGGCCATAACTTTTGACTAGAAAGGAATTTTGACCTGAAACCACTTCCATTGGCTCCGGATGATGGTTTCTCTTTCCGTAGAGTGGTCACATTAGCCAAACGGACTCACCGTTTGGGAGATATGGCTGAAACAAGTTTCAGATGGTGAAAAACAGCTTAATTGGGCTTATCCGGGTGATTAGCAGCTAGGCCCAAAGGGGAATTTCGGGTTTAGAGGTATAGGAGGACTGATTAGGGTTAGGAAATCACTTTCATTTCAGTTTTGAGCCGCCACAAACCTTCTTGAGACCTTAGTAATGGCTTCCATCCTCTCAAACCACTCCAAAACACATTTTTAGTGAAGATTAAGCCTAAACTACATCAAAACAAGGCCAAATAGCAACAGAGCAAGGTTGGAGCTGCTGCTATACATAGGAATTCGACCCAAACAGAGAGTATTTCAGATTTGGTGTTTCATTTGTGGCCAAGGTGAGTGATTTGCATAGTTTTTGCACTAATTACGGTATTTAAGGGTAATTAGTGAGGATTAGCGGATTTATACACTAATAAATTCTGGAAAAATGTTTAGAAATTCTTAAATAATATTTTATGCCTCTGGTAGAAATTTGGTTTAATTTGATTGAGTTTAGTTAACCCTATAATTAGATTTACTTAAACACGCTTAAGGGAAAATAAGGGGTTTGGGCACATTTGATCCATTTTGGCATGTAAATTCATTGTTTTGGTTTTGTGGTTAGTTTGCTATGTTGTTATGACTATTTGACATGATTTGTGATTGATTAGAATAGTTAGATTTGTCAAAAACGTTGTCAAACGACGTAAACAAGTTGCTGGAAAAAGTTGCAGAAAGTTGTGCAGGGCTTCGGATCGGATCGGATGAGGGCTCGGATCGGATATGTGAACTGGGCAAGAAAACCCGACCCAAACTGGAGTTTGGCACATAAGAGACTTGGCAAAAAGGAAGGCCATTTACTTAGAGTTGGAGTGGACAAGGGGATCGGATCGGAAGAATAATGGAGGCCAGATCGGATCGATTCAAGAATGGAAGGCTACGACTGGAGTAAGGCGAAGGGATCGGATCGGATCGGAGTAGATGGAAAACGAGGGAGCTGATCGGAGAAGGAGCATGAACTGGAAGGAAGACAGCAACCCGACCCGACCCGGAGGAGGACACTGACCCGACCCGAAGTGAAGTACCCGACCCGAACCGAATGGAAAGATGACAAGGAAGGAGGACCGAACCGAACCGACGAGGGTTATGACTACCGAACCGAACCGAATTCTAGGGTTGTTACTGCACGACAACTCTTCTGAAGACCCACTCCAATTCGACCAAACCCGAGATGCAAAGGAAGTCCAAATGAGAAGCTAGAGCTCAAGATCCAGATGGGAATCAACGAGTTCGCTTCATGATTGGGCTTTACTGCGGGACGCGTGCCAAGGGGTAGTCGATGTCTGTGACTTTGGATCACTATGTATGGGAGGTACGTAAACGGATTCAGGGCCAAAGTGGCCTAGGTACGACTAAAGGGCTATAAACCAATGAAGTGGGGTCATTTGTAAAGATTTGGTCATGACTCCATGTGGTAAGCTTGGTAGTAGCAGTAGTTGTACAAGTTGAACTCCGTCACTACTTCAATGGGTCTAGTGATTGACAGTGGTGGACATCGTATGCTTTACGCACTGAGTGAGAGATGTGAGGATGGTTGCTATGGTTGATTTGTTTGCTATCATTATGACATGCACACCCCACCCCCGTATTCTTACACTATTTATTATGGCACCTTAGAGTATTGTACGGTATGTGGTACTAACTCTTTGGTTGCAGGTCCAGGTTCAGGTATGGTTTAGTATACCTGTTATTATTCTGTTTAGATGCTTATCGCTCATACCAGGCTTTATGTCTGACCCAGAGTTTTATGTCTCCTCTTATTACTCTGGGTGCTCACACGAGCAGACTAGAGACAGGTTAGCTGGTGATGCACGGGTAGATGATCCGGAGACGAGCAGGAGGCTTCCACGTAATATATATATATATATATATAAAATTCTCCCTGTGTTGTTGAAGATCACTGCTTGGGCATTGGTGGTGCATCTTCTACTTTAGCTTTCTTTTGTTTAGAGACAGTAAATTTGGAAAATTGTAATAAGCTGTATTTGGATTTCCGCTGCTCTGATGATTGATGTTGATTTTAGTTATCAGCTTATGCACTGTCTCACCTGTTTTATGTCAAGTATGTTATTATTATATTTTATTCCATGCGCTGTGAGACATTCTACAGGTTATGTGTTAGTTCTTCACCTTCTTTCTTTTCTTATGACGGCCGTTCCGTGCCAGTTGGACATGTGTACAGCGCACACTTGGAGGAAGTGTCGGTTGGTGCGGGGCGGGCCGTCACACTTGGTATCAGAGCTCTAGGTTACGTAGTTAACCTAGTGACGTTATCAGGGAGAGATAGTTTACGCATACGAGAGAGCGTATTTGTGATTATTTTGGTTTTCAAAAGCTATATATATATACTATTAGTAGTATAAGAATGAAGTCGTGCTGCACTAGCACCACTATGGGGTCGTTAATCGTTTCCTTTTTCAGATTGACGATGAGCCGATATGTTAGAGGTACCGGTAGAGGGGCCAATAATGGGAATGCTGCTGACATGAGGACGATGTTTACTGACCTCATGAGAGAGATGCTTAGAGATGTACAGAGGGCAGCTCCCAATGGTGGAAATGGTGGTGGTCCAATAGTGCAGGCGCCGAGGGTCGACTTCGCCAAGCTGAATAAGGATTATACTAGCCTTGGTGGGAAGCCATTTCACGGAACGGAGTCGGTCACGGATGTTCAAGATTGGTTGGATAGTTGCGAACGTATCTTCGAGGATTTGGGTATCGAGGATGCGATGAAGAGAAAGCTAGCGTCCCGTTAGCTGCAAGGGCGGGCAATGAATTGGTGGAATGCTATAAAGGCAGCTACTCCCGAAGATCAGATTACTTGGGAGAAGTTTAAGGCTCGCTTTAGCGAGAAGTTCATTCCAGCTGCTCAGAAGTCAGTGTTGTTTAAGAAATTCTTGGAGCTCAAGCAGAATGGTAGAGCTGTCTCGGAGTACATTGCTGAATTTTACACTTTGTCAAAATATGGGTTATCTCTTATTGATACTGCCGAGAAAAAGAATGAGAAATTCATAACTGGTTTGGATCAGTACTTGGGGGAAAGACTTATTAACCACATCGATGAGACGTTTGAATCGATTGTGGGGAAAGCATTAAGATCAGAAAGTCTCTACCCTAAGCCGAAGACTGAGGTTGCATCCCAGATGAGCCAAAGCCACAAGCAAGTGGTGGAGGCAAGGGTGGTTCCCAGAATAAAAGAAAACAGAGTCAGACTAAGGATGGCCAGAAGAAAATGAATAAGCAAGATGTTGAGTGCTTCAGCTGTGGTAAGAAGGGCCATTATGCTAGTAATTGTCGGGCCAAGCCAGCGGATAGGAAGTGCTTCAACTGTGGCCAACTGGGACACCACAAGGACAAGTGTCCACAGCCCCCTAAAGAAAAGCAAATGGTGAAAGCATATGCTCTCAATGTTATTCCTTCTTCGTCGAATGCCCCAACTGCGGCGGAGAAGGGAAAGAATGTCGTCATTCAAGGTATGCTTTCTGTTTATGATGTTCCTGTTAGAGTTTTATTTGATACCGGAGCTTCCAGTTCTTTCATATCTAGTGACCTGGTAGATAGGTTGGGATTGGAGCCCGAGATTGTCGATAGACCTTTAGTAGTGACGAACCCGATTGGTGGTTCGACTAGCCTTAGCATGATTTGTCGTAATGTGGTCCTATCGAGTCATGGATGCATGTTTGTTTGTGATTGCTTTGTTTTGGGCTTTACTGGGTTTGGCATTATTTTGGGAGTAGATTGGCTCCAAAGATACGGGGTGGTGGTAGACTGTGAGGGCTTTTTAGTGACAGCTAGAGCGGATGATGGGCGGAGGATAGTTTTTGGTGGTCTACCCAGTAAGGGGGTATTGGCTAGTTTTCTAAACTCCCTCGACATTCCGCATAGTGAGTTGTCAGGTTTGCCCGTGGTTGGCCAGTATCCGGATGTTTTCGAAGAAGTGACCGGACTTCCACCACACCGAGAGATTGAGTTTCGTATTGATTTGGTAAAGGATGCCAGGCCTATAGTGATGCCACTTCGTCGTATGGCACCAAGGGAGCAACGAGAGCTCGAGGTACAAGTCAGCGATCTTTTGAAGAAGGGATTTATCAGAAGGAGTGTTTCTAAATGGGGAGCACCAGTTGTGTTTGCTACCAAGGCGGATGGTTCCCTTCGTTTGTGTGTAGACTACCGTGAGTTGAATAAAGTGACGAGGAAGAACAAGTATCCTCTACCGCGGTTAGATGATTTGTTCGATCAGTTGAGTGGCACGAGAGTATTTTCTCAGTTGGATCTCGCGACAGGTTTTCATCAGCTTAGAGTGGAAGCTGAGAGTATAGCTAAAACGACATTTCGAACGCCGTCTGGATTTTATGAGTGGTTGGTCATGCCATTCGGACTGACCAATGCCCCAGCATATTTTGTGGATCTTATGAATAGGATATTCAGAGATCAGTTGAATAAGTTTGTCCTTGTGTTCGTTGATGATATTTTGGTCTATTCGAGGACAGAGGAGGAACACGAGGAACATTTAAGAGTAGTGATGGAGGTGTTGAGAAAACACCAATTGAAAGCAAAGTTTTTTCTAAGTGTCACTTCTGGAAGAGGGAAGTGAGGTTCTTGGGCCATGTTGTATCAGAGAATGGTATTGCCGTGGACCCGGCGAAAGTGGCTACGGTACAGGATTGGCCTACGCCCAAGAGTGCAACAGATGTAAGAAGTTTCTTGGGGTTAGCTGGATATTATCGTAAGTTTATCCAAGGTTTCTCCAAGATAGCAACACCATTGACCCAGTTGACCAAGAAGAATCACTCTTTTGTCTGGGATGGAAGGTACGAGAATGCATTTAAGAGTCTGAAGGACAAGTTGACAAGCGCACCAGTGTTAGTCATTCCTAAGGGGAATGAAGAGTTGAAAGTATACACGGATGCCTGCGGTACCGGACTGGGTGTTGTATTGATGCAAGGCGGTAGGGTTGTAGCTTATGCAAGTCGGCAATTGAAACCGCACGAGAGAAGATACCCCACCCATGACTTGGAATTGGCAGCGATCGTGTTCGCGTTAAAGATGTGGAGACACTATCTCTTGGGAGAAAGGTTTGAGCTATTTACAGATCATAAGTCGTTGAAGTATCTCTTCTCCCAGAAGGATCTAAATCTCCGGCAACAAAGGTGGTTAGAGTTCTTGGCTTCCTATGATTTTGACATCGCATATACACCGGGAAAGGGCAATGCGATGGCTGATGCATTGAGTAGAAGACATGCCAACTTAGGGGTTATGT
Source organism: Allium sativum (assembly GCA_030737875.1). Lineage (NCBI taxonomy): Eukaryota > Viridiplantae > Streptophyta > Magnoliopsida > Asparagales > Amaryllidaceae > Allium > Allium sativum. The sequence goes on from CM060910.1 coordinate 339,417,278, forward strand.
TCCTTGAATGGAAGCAACTGGAGTATATCGCGGAGTTTGATTTCAGACCAAAGTGCGAATTGGATCCAGAAATGTTAGCAAGTTTGATGATCAGACCCACTTTAATTGAGCGGATCGGCTCTAGTCAGAGGGACGATCCTAACCTATTGGAAATCATCTCCAAGTTAAAGATGGATATCGATGAGGAAATGAACAAGTATGGGCTTGATCGAGATGGATGGCTTAGAAAGAATGGAAAGCTTGTTGTACCCAATGTCAATGGATTGAGAGATGAAGTGCTTAGAGAATGTCATCACTCAAAGCTGACTATACACCCCGGTGGTAACAAGATGTATCGAGATATGAAGCAGACTTACTACTGGGAAGGGATGAAAAGAGACGTTGGGAAATTTATATCCAAGTGCATGAATTGCCAGCTAGTTAAAGCTGAGCAAAAGAAGCCTAGTGGGTTGTTACAGCCCTTAGAAATTCCCGAATGGAAATGGGAGCAAGTCTCGATGGATTTCATTGATGGTTTACCAAGGACTAGATCGGGACATGATAGCATTTGGGTAGTTGTGGATCGACTGACTAAAAGTGCAAGATTTATACCAGTCAAATCGACCAGAACGGCAGCTAAGTTAGCAGAATTGTATATGAAGTGGGTAGTGAGATTTCATGGAATACCTAAAAGCATTGTGAGTGACTGAGACCCGTTGTTCACTAGTGGGTTTTGGAAGAGCTTACAAGAGGCTCTAGGGTCAAAGTTACATCTCAGTACCGCATATCATCCTCAGACCAACGGTCAGACGGAGAGGGTGAATAGTATTTTGGAAGATCTCTTGAGAGCATGTATATTGGATTTTGGTGGATCATGGGATGACCATTTGCATCTAGTAGAGTTTGCATATAATAATAGCTACCAATCCAGTATTGGTATGGCTCCGTTTGAAGCTTTGTACGGAAGACCGTGCAACTCACCATCATGTTGGATAGAGACTGGCGAGAAGTTTATGCTTGGACCAGATGTGGTGAGGGAAACTTCAGATAAGATCAAGATCATTCAACAACGAATGAAGGCTGCCCAAGATAGGCAGAAGAGTTATGCTGATAAGAGGAGAAGAGACCTAAAATTCTCCGTTGGTGACTTGGTGTTTGTCAAGATTTCTCCTTTGAAGAGCGTAATACGATTTGGTAGGAGAGGCAAATTGGCACCAAGATTTGTTGGCCCATTCCCTGTTCTTGAACTAGTCGGGAATTTGGCATACAGAATTGGCTTACCAGAGAAGATGGCGGGAGTTCACAACGTATTTCATGTTTCCCAACTAAGGAAGTTCGTTCACGACTCAGATGTGACTATTTCACCTGATCAGTTAGAGGACTTCGAAGTAGAACCCGAGGCGGTTGGGAACCGCAAGTCGGCCCGTATTGTCGCGCACGACATGAAGCAACTTCGAAGGAAGGCGGTGAAACTAGTCAAGGTACAGTGGAGCGAGGACGAGAATGATTGTACTTGGGAGACAGAGGAGAACATTAGGAAGACAAACCCAGAACTCTTTGCCTGGTAAGATTTTGACTTCGATTTAGTTTTCCGCATGCTAGGATAGGCTTGTTTGCTTGTTTAGCATGTTTGATTGTTGTATGTGGTTGTTAGGCATGCGAGATCCTTTGTATGTTTTGGGTTAAGGAATTTCGGGGACGAAATTTCTTAAGGGGGGGAGAGTGTAACGACCCGTATTCTACGCATCATAGGATCATAGGATATTTATTTCTTTCACATACGAAGTCGTATGGTCATGTAACTTTGGGAGAGGACTATTGGGGTCATTTCCCATGTTCATGATTTTTCCCGATTTTTAAATGACCATTTTACCCCTAGTTGGCACTGTTTTGGCCATAACTTTTGATTGGAAAGGAATTTTGACCTTAACCCACTTCCATTGGCTCCGGATGATGGTTTCTCTTTCCGTAGAGTGGTCACATTAGCCAAACGGACTCACCGTTTGGGAGATATGGCTGAAACAAGTTTCAGATGGTGAAAAACAGCTTAATTGGGCTTATCCGGGTGATTAGCAGCTAGGCCCAAAGGGGAATTTCGGGTTTAGAGGTATAGGAGGACTGATTAGGGTTAGGAAATCACTTTCATTTCAGTTTTGAGCCGCCACAAACCTTCTTGAGACCTTAGTAATGGCTTCCATCCTCTAAAACCACTCCAAAACACATTTTTAGTGAAGATTAAGCCTAAACTACATCAAAACAAGGCCAAATAGCAACAGAGCAAGGTTGGAGCTGCTGCTATACATAGGAATTCGACCCAAACAGAGAGTATTTCAGATTTGGTGTTTCATTTGTGGCCAAGGTGAGTGATTTGCATAGTTTTTGCACTAATTACGGTATTTAAGGGTAATTAGTGAGGATTAGCGGATTTATACACTAATAAATTCTGGAAAAATGTTTAGAAATTCTTAAATAATATTTTATGCCTCTGGTAGAAATTTGGTTTAATTTGATTGAGTTTTGTTAACCCTATGATTAGATTTACTTAAACACGCTTAAGGGAAAATAAGGGGTTTGGGCACATTTGATCCATTTTGGCATGTAAATTCATTGTTTTGGTGTTTGTGGTTAGTTTGCTATGTTGTTATGACTATTGGACATGATTTGTGATTGATTAGAATAGTTAGATTTGTCAAAAACGTCGTCGAACGGTGTAAACAAGTTGCTGGAAAAAGTTACAGAAAGTTGTGCAGGGCTACGGATCGGATCGGATGAAGGCTCGGATCGGATATGTGAACTGGGCAAGAAAACCCGACCCGAACTGGAGTTTGGCACATAAGAGACTTGGCAAAAAGGAAGGCCGTTTACTTAGAGTTGGAGTGGACATGGGGATCGGATCGGAAGAATAATGGAGGCCAGATCGGATCGATTCAAGAATGGAAGGCTACGACTGGAGTAAGGCGAAGGGATCGGATCGGATCGGAGTAGATGGAAAATGAGGGAGCTGATCGGAGAAGGAGCATGAACTGGAAGGAAGACAGCAACCCGACCCGACCCGGAGGAGGACACCGACCCGACCCGAAGTGAAGTACCCGACCCGAACCGAATGGAAAGATGACAAGGAAGGAGGACCGAACCGAACCGACGAGGGTAATGACTACCGAACCGAACCGAATTCTAGGGCTGTTACTGCACGGCAACTCTTCTGAAGACCCACTCCTATTCGAACAAACCCGAGATGCAAAGGAAGTCCAAATGAGAAGCTAGAGCTCAAGATCCAGATGGGAATCAATGAGTTCGCTTCATGATTGGGCTTTGCTGCGGGACGCGTGCCAAGGGGTAGTCGATGTCTGTGACTTTGGATCACTATGTATGGAAGGTACGTAAACGGATTCAGGGCCAAAGTGGCCCAGGTACGACTAAAGGGCTATAAACCAATGAAGTGGGGTCATTTGTAAAGATTTGGTCATGACTCCATGTGGTAAGCTTGGTAGTAGCAGTAGTTGTACAAGTTGAACTCCGTCACTACTTCAATGGGTCTAGTGATTGACAGTGGTGGACATCGTATGCTTTACGCACTGAGTGAGAGATGTGAGGATGGTTGCTATGGTTGATTTGTTTGCTATCATTATGACATGCACACCCCACCCCCGTATTCTTACACTATTTATTATGGCACCTTAGAGTATTGTACGGTATGTGGTACTAACTCTTTGGTTGCAGGTCCAGGTTCAGGTATGGTTTAGTATACCTGTTATTATTCTGTTTAGATGCTTATCGCTCATACCAGGCTTTATGTCAGACCCAGAGTTTTATGTCTCCTCTTATTACTCTGGGTGCTCACACGAGCAGACTAGAGACAGGTTAGCTGGTGATGCACGGGTAGATGATCCGGAGACGAGCAGGAGGCTTCCACGTAATATATATATATATAATATTCTCCATGTGTTGTTGAAGATCACTGCTTGGGCATTGGTGGTGCATCTTCTACTTTAGCTTTCTTTTGTTTAGAGACAGTAAATTTGGAAAATTGTAATAAGCTGTATTTGGATTTTCGCTGCTCTGATGATCGATGTTGATTTTAGTTATCAGCTTATGCACTGTCTCACCTGTTTTATGTCAAGTATGTTATTATTATATTTTATTCCATGTGCTGTGAGACATTCTACAGGTTATGTGTTAGTTCTTCACCTTCTTTCTTTTCTTATGACGGGCGTTCCGTGCTATTTGGACATGTGTACAGCGCACACTTGGAGGAAGTGTCGGTTGGTGCGGGGCGGGCCGTCACAAAAACCATTCTGAACCAGCAAATATGTGGAAGATGCTGATTGAAGATGGAGCAGTTGTAGACCGTGGATCTTCATAAGCGGAAGGGTTATTTGATAAATTTCTCTGATGTTGCAACTAGAGATATTTTGATAGTAATTCGGTCGTGGTTGAAATCTATGGATTGCAGGGACTACTCACTACTGATCCATAGGGTGATTCCTAGGATGTGGTAGGAGGGTGCCTTCAGTTCATCTTGTTCATGGATGACTTTTATGGATGAATGTCTGATGAAGTATTTCCAAAGGACCACATACGTTGATTTTTTCAAACGTATCATAGTTGGTTAGCTCGCAACTAGAGTATTTTTGTGGATGTCAATTAGTATATCTGATAGATCTGACGATGTGGCATTCAAAGTGAATGGTGATGTGCTTAAAGGAAATTCAAACCTCAAGACTCATCAACTGTAAAATGACAAAAATCGGGCAAGCAGCATGACTCTGTGGGTTGCTCCCATTAGGGTGTATAATCACCTATCTAGAGAAATTCCTTTTGCTTCTTTAATCTATTTTCGATGCAGTCCCTTTTCGGGAAACGGTGGGTCGCACCCAACCGTTGGTGATACACATTCGATACACTCAAGCGAAATGATTGGTCGGTCATGTGTTGGTCGGGTTGCAAGACGTTCTTATTGAACCAGTGTATTCGCCTCTAGAGATACACTATCGACAGGTGGTCCCATACCTTGTCATAGTCGGAATCCAATCTCCAATAAGCGCCCGAGGTTTTGTTTGTATACTATATATGTGGAGCGTGAGATGCAAGCGTTCCGCTAGATTGGTAATTATTTGTATTTAGACATTATTATAATATCACAATGAGATATGATTTCAAAAAAAGTTTTGGGTTATCGTAAGGTAAAAGCCGTCCATATTTATGTGTGGATTTGGTCTTACGATTACCCTTTTCTTCCAAAAAGGATTTTTAACTTTAAAATCAAGTTGTATGATACCTTAAACTTAGCGGGTTTCTCACTCTGGTTCACCAGACTGATCCTGTATTTGTAATGCTCGGGTTAGAACGAGGTGTGCAATTTTAGGTTATCGGATGTTGAGAAGTGACAAGCTGGAAGAGTTCAGACGTATGATGTTATTTCGCTGTGTGTTGTATATGAGAATAGATTATTATAACTGTTCAGATGTATGATGTACTCTAATTATTGTAAGTATAATTTCAAGCTCCCAATAAAGATTTATTTTTATATTATATTTTGTTCCACTGCAGTGTGAGACTCTGTGTTGTGTTGGATCTCCTGCTTCTTATATTCTAATATTTCTTTCTTATCTCACCCTCTACATTCTTCCTAATAACTATTTGGTGTTTTCGATACTTGAATTTTGGTACGTAATGCGGGATTATATATTATTGTAAGAATTCGGGAGTCGAATTCTTATTGGGTCGTTACAATTACCTCATGTGCTTGTTATTAGTTATTATTTTACCAGCATGCACACCAATCCAGAATTCATCGTCTTGTTCAACCAACTGGAGAAAGAAAATGGAATAAACAATGGACAAGTAATTAGAATAAACAAAACTGGATGGCTTTCAAAACATTGATATTTTAACAGAGTGTAACAACCCGGATTTTCAAACCAATTTAAATTTTTTTATTTTTGCTATTTTAATGAATTTTGAATATTTAAAGTGACTTATTTTAAATAATAACAACTAAAAATTTATTTTAATCGAAGTTAGAACGAATAAATTTATTTTAATTATAAAACGAGCCTAAAATGGCGCGGTAGTTTGAAAATTCGATTTCTAATTTCAAATGAATGTACAAGATTCAAAATAAACCGGATTTCAGTAAAACTAGAAATATTTGAATTTGCTTAGTAACATCTTTTTAACGAATGTGAAAAATCCAGATTTCATAATGAGAATTAAAAGTTATGTCCAGTTTAAAATTCAGAATAGTCACTATAAAATTTATATATATTTTAATATAATATATAGCCCTTACAAATAGTCATTTTGCAAACGACCATTGTTTTCGACGTAACCACTTTCGTTGGATCCGGAATGTCAAATTATTGCTTGATTTCAAATTTCATAATTTTTGGAATTAATATGTGAGCGTGTTAAATTAAAACGTGTTTGGTAATTTCAGTTTGAACTTGATCGACTGGAAAATGACCATTTTTCAAACGGTCTCCAAATTCGATGAAATTAGTTTGGTTAGGACTGTATCATCAAAACATAAATAGAAATAATTTTTCTGTAATTTTTGGAGTTAGCGTGTGGCTCTAGTAAATTAAAATGTATGGATAAATTTAATATATACTAATTTATATTTTTATTTGAGGAAAAACTGATCGAAACTGTCGAATTGGCTTACGAAACAAATCCATTGTGTTCAGAATGGGGGTATTTGACTGGGGTGACATTCATTGGGTGTGAATTGAATTTACTGAACATTAAATTTCAAAATTAAATAAACAAGGAATAAAATAATATTAAATTCTTTATGTATACCACTTAAAAAATGAGCAAACCCTGATTGCAATTCTTAGAGCCGCCACCCGGTTGAAATCAATGGTCGGTTCGCTCCTGTTTTCTACCCTTAACATCTTTAAATCCACTCAAAATTGTGAAATGCTTATAGAATAAAAATCGAAGGGCTTGACATGAGCTTCAACCTGATACGGTTTTGATTGTGTACTGATGTTTGTGGTGGCCGATTCCATCTTGCAAACTTCCGGCATTCAAATCAGTTTTTGTGGGTCCTTGGGGGTTCGAGTTGGCCACGTGGCCTGGTGGAGGAAGGCGGTGTAACACCCCGTAATTCTGTTAATATTAATATTCACAAATTAAAGAATAATTAATCTTAGACGTGAGAATTATGGGAAACGGGTTATTCCATTGCGTTCGTCTCGGAATTCTGGTTGAGATAGAGTCCGAGTTTGCGTGAATTGGACTTCGTATGAAGAAGTTATGGCCATCGGAAGTTTCAGAAAATTCAAAACAGCTCGCAGGAAATTTAAAATTCAAACAGAAAAGTGCAGAAGCGGGCTGGGCGGGAAAAATTCCTTCCCAGGCAGGTCGATTGGGGGGTCGACACTAGTGTCGACCTGCCCCCCTAGGTCGACTATAGTGTCGACCTGGGTGTCGACCTGGGTCTGGCGGCTAGGGTTTTTGACTGAGCCTGTTTTTGACTGAGTGATGACCCATTAGGGTTTTGACCTAATCTGGTTGGCTGGGATTAGTTCTGTGTTGATCTGACGGTCTAAAATAAATCCTAACTCTATAAATACCTAGGTAGTCTCTCACCCTAATTCATAAGAAAAATAGAATAGCTACCGTCATACCGCCGCCATGGAACTCAGTGGAGCCGCCACCAACTAAGAAGGAAGGAAAGCTTAGCAAAATCCTAACTCTATTCAACTCTAAAGCAAAGCAAAACTCTCTTTTCTTCTCTAAATTGTGAGTATGATAGTCTTAACAAGATTATTATTAAATTAATTAGGTTAAGTCATGAATGGATTATGGGTAGATAATGTGAATTGTCATATATGTTGTTGTAAACTTTATGCTATATCATGTATGTTATCAATCCTATGCTATGTATCCTGTATGTTGTAAATCATGCTATGATGATGTTATGTATGTTGAGAGTTTCTATGCTAAATTGTGATAAATCATACATGCTTTAAAGTCATGATGTTATTGTTTATGCTAATTAGTTCATGTTAATCACATCATGATGTTAATGTTATTTGGGTTATGTTAATCTCTATGACAAGTCACATATGAAAGTTTAGGTTGAGATTATGAACATATGCTATGACCTCTATTTTGATCTAGAATTATGACATCTAGAATTATTCTATGACATATGTGAAATTCTATGCTAGTTCACACCATCATTATGTTGCCTAAAACCCCCTTATGCAAGTTTGTACATAAATTTGAATATGATCATATCATGTAAATTGTGACATTTAACAACTTGACACCTTTACATCCTTAACATGGGTAGTTTATGCAAGTTTCACCCCTATTATGATTAGATTCATTTTAATTGTCTATATGTTGTGATAATTTATTTTGTGCTATGAGTTAGACTATTCGAGTCTAACGTATATTCTGCGTTGGATAAGAGAACGTATAAACGTGGGGTAGGGGTAATATTAAGGATTTAATAATAAGAAGTTGGGGTGCAATTGATATGATTTTGCATGCCATGAGTGGATGACCATAATTGAGTCAATTATGGACATCATTAAAAGTGGACTTAATTAATAATTTGAATAGGGAATTATTAAAACTGGGGGTAAAAGATTATAAGTGATAATCAATGCTTAGGACACGAGGTTGGACTCGTTTGTGACGTAAACCTGCCCGGAACCGCTCGGCAAATCCAGTGGTCACAAATGTCAGCCCAATGTGAGAGGTCCTAGGCCTAAACTAAAGCATAACAGTTGTAAAGACACGAGGTTAGACTCTTTTATAGTGTAAGACTGCCCGGACCTGCCCGGCATATCCAGTTGCCATAAATGCCAGTCTAATGTGAGAGGTCTTTATGAGGTTATGGCCTGAATGAATTAAGAAATACTTAACCAGATAAACATGTAAGGTGGGACATGGGGGTTAAGTAGGTTCCTTAGGTGGCATGAGGAATATAGTGGATGCCCTTAGTGGCATGTGAAATACGATTAGTAAGACTTAACCAAACACACATGTAAATGAACATGACTAAGAGGGTTAAGTGGGATATACTAGTGGTGACAAGCTTAGGTGGGTAGCTTGTGGGGGCCCATTTCAACCAGTATCCCAAACGTATCTTTGTGGGCTCGACCCAAGTCGAGGACGGGACACGCATACTGGGTTTGACTATAAGTTGCCAAAACGGGGAGCGGTGGCAACGCAAGTCCAACGGGTTTCATATGCTTGTGTGGACCCGGGCTGGTAGGTAAGACGTTGTTGGATCGTGTAGGTAAAAGCCGTGCATTCTCAAGTTGTATCGGGTTGCCACTTTAGGGGAGTGATACACCCCACTGTGGGGCCAGCACCGGTATCTACGAGTAGGGAGCCGATCGAAAGTGGGTAGTGGGGTACACCTAGTGGAGATAGGGGAAGACGACACCTATGTAATCAGCTAGGGGTACGTAAGGCTATTTATACTGTTTTTGTGTGAAGCAAGTGGGATCAACCTTTAGGGTGACTGGTGCAGTGCAGTGTAGTAATGTGTGGTGCAGTGAAGTAATTATTCGTTAATAATTAGGTGTGCCTTTACCGTTATCTTTAACGTTATCTTAAACGTTATCTTTATCTGCTCATTCCATACCTAATAGTTCATAGACATTTACTTGTCCTCCAGCTTATGCTTTAGTCTAGTTATTTTGATAGTAGTATTGTTAGAATTACCAAACTCGCCAGACTTTATGTCTGACACCCTCCATTTCTATCCTTTTTCCCCCTCCAGGTCCTCAGGTTGGGCCTAGCTCTAGTGGAGTTTGATTGGATTGCTTCATCTCTCTTTGGAAAGCTTGGACCGTTGAAGTAAAGTCCAGCTTGTTATCTTTTAATGGCTATTTACGTAATGGGATTATGTATTTTGTTTTTATGAAGATGGATATTGTACTTTGCTATGATCTATGGTTTTATGATGTAACAAACATTTTTAATTTCCGCTGCAATAAAACGAAGTTTTAGATTTCCAAGTACTATTTATTATCTGTCTTGTTGTAATTTTTCTGTTCTATATTCACTTATAACCTCCATGGAAGTTATTGCATTCCCTTTGTGAGTGACATTAATGGACCTGGAGTGTTACACGTGGTATCAGAGCTTAAGGTTACCAGAACAGATAAAATTTTTAGAAAAACTATTTTTCTAAAGTATTTTTGGAAGAAGTGCTTTCAAATACATGTTTTAATGAGTAATTTGCAGAGGAAAGTTTTTTTTAAGAAAAACATAATCCCCAATAGCCATATCTTTATCTTTCGAATTCTCCATTTTGAATCTTTCCTTTTTCGTTTCAGCATGGCTGAAGATCTTAACCTTCCGGATGGTGTAACGATACCAGGATGGTATAGGAGGCTATTAGAGGCTAGGGCCGCCGCAGGTCCGGCCAATGTTCCTCCACCACTAGTTGCACCCATTCCTCCTCCTCCTCGCGTAGATACTTTTGCAAAGACGTGCAAAGAATTTAAGGCTATGGGTGGGAAACCCTTCCAAGGGTCAGAAACATTTGTGGAAGCTAAAGATTGGCTTAGGGAGGTAGAAGAATTGCTAGAAATTTTTGAAGTGGAAGAAGGGAGGAGAGTTAAATTAGCAGCTTGGTTGATGAAGGGGGAGGCCTCGTTCTGGTGGGAGGTCACTAATGGGGAGCGTCCTGTTGATTCTTGGGCGGATTTCAGACGTAGGTTTGAGGCGAAGTTTCTCTCAAGGGCAGAGGAGAATCTATGTATGGAAAAGTTCTTGACATTAAAGCAAGGAAGCTCATCCGTAAAAGAATATGTCAACAAATTTAATCAGTTAGCAAGGTTTGGCTTGGATTTAGTGAACACGCCGGAAAAGAAGGCTCTGAGGTTCGTTAATGGATTGAATGAACCGTTGCAAGGGTTGGCTATGACCCACATCCCTATGGGGGCAACCTTTGAGAAGCTTGTAGACATGGCACTCATGCACGAGGAGAAAAGAGCTAAAGTTGATAAGGCACCTGAGAAGAAAGGGGATCAGAAGAAACCACAACAGCAAAACAAGAAGGGTGGTAAAGACAATAATGGCAAGGGAAAGAAGAAATGCTTTAACTGTGGGACACCAGGCCATCTCAGCAAGGATTGCCGAAAGAAGAAGAAGACTGGCTGTTTCCACTATGGCGAAGCGGGACATCCAGTGAAGGACTGCCCAAAGAAGGGGCAGAGGGCAGGAGCTACAGCGGGAGGACAGGTGCAGGCTCTTTTGGCACCAGGGCAGGCAAGGGGACAAGTTCAGGCTCTCGCGGTCCCTCCGCTGCAAGAACGAGGTAGAACCATTTCTGTTGAAAGCTTAGTTTTTCTGTTTGATCATCATGTCCGTACCTTATTAGATTCAGGCGCATCGCATTCGTTTATTTCTATGTCATTAGTTGAATCACTGCACTTAAACACCAGTTTAGTAGAGGATCCCTTAGTTGTTTCGAATCCAATTGGGGGCTCAGCTTATTTGTCCATAATGTGTTTGGATTTGAAAATTTCTATACTTAGCATTGAATTTAGATGTGATGCTTATGTGTTGGGCTTCACGGGCTATGGGCTAATTTTAGGAATGGATTGGTTGTCCAGAAATGGGGCCGTTCTTGATTGTGAAAGGAGAGTAGTTAGGCTCATGACTCGCCTTGGTAACGCTCTCGAAATCTTTTGTAGTCCCATAAATTCCGTTATGCTAAGTTATTTAGAATCGCTTGACGCGTCTGAGGAAAATCTACAATCTGTTAGAGTGGTCCGAGAATATTCGGATGTGTTTGAGGAGGTGAAGGGCTTGCCTCCGAAGCGGGAGATAGATTTTCGAATATATCTGGTGGATAATGCGAAACCAGTATCTTTGCCGGTACGCCACATGGCTCCACGTGAAAGGAGGGAACTCGATAAGCAAGTGAAGGAGTTATTTGAGAAGGGGTTCATACGACGAAGTATATTGGAGTGGGGTGCTCCAGTAGTATTTGCCACGAAGGCGGATGGGTCCCTTAGACTTTGTGTGGACTAAAGAGAACTTAATAAACTTACTAAGAAGAACAGACACCCACTGCCGAGGATTGACGATCTCTTCGATCAGTTAGTTGGCGCCTCAGTGTTTTCGCAGTTGGACTTAGCCATTGGTTTCCATCAGTTGAGAGTGGCTGAGGATAGCATTGACAAGACTGCCTTTAGGACTCCAGACAGTTTCTATGAATGGCTAGTGATGCCCTTCGGTTTGACAAACGCCCCCTCATACTTTGTTGATTTGATGAGTAGGGTGTTTAGGGAGTACCTTAACAAATTTGTGGTAGTCTTTGTAAACGACATCCTGATCTTTTCTAAGGATGAAGAAGAACATGCCCTACATCTTAGGGAAGTGTTGGAGACCCTACGAGCGCATAATCTTAAAGCCAAATTTTCTAAGTGTCACATCTGGAGGAAGGAAGTACGATTCCTAGGGCACGTGGTTTCCAAGGAAGGGATAGCTGTGGATCCCGCGAAGGTGGAGGCCATCCAAGATTGGAAGGTCCCCAAAAATGCTACAGAAGTGAGAAGTTTCTTGGGGTTGGCTGGCTACTATAGGAAGTTTATCAAAGACTTCGCAAAGATATCAGCTCCATTGACACGCCTGACGAAGAAGAACCTAGTTTTCACATGGGACGTAGATTGTGATGATGTGTTCCAACGATTGAAGAGAGCTTTGACTTCAGCCCCAGTCTTAGTATTGCCAGACGGGAGTAATCCATTTACTGTTTATACTGACGCTTGTGGGACAGGACTAGGCGCAGTCTTAATGCAAGAGGGAAGGGTAATAGCCTATGGTGGAAGGCAGTTGAGAGCGCATGAGAATAATTACCCTACACATGACCTAGAGTTGGCCACTATTGTTTTCGCGCTTAAGTCTTGGCGTCATTATCTTCTTGGCGAGAGATTCGAATTATTCACGGACCACAAATCGCTAAAATACTTATTCTCTCAGAAGGACTTGAACTTAAGGCAGCAAAGGTGGATGGAGTTCTTAGCATCCTACGACTTCGAAATAGCATATACCCCTGGCAAGGGTAACGTGGTGGCGGACGCCTTAAGTAGAAAAAGGTTATCCTTAAGTCCTTTGTTTGTTGAGCGGCGAAGCTTAGAATTCATTTCGATGTTTGACTTTAGACCTTCTGTTGACTTTGTACCCGGTTTACTAGCATCCTTAGAGGTTAGACCTACGCTTTTGGGACGGATTGGCAAGGCACAGCGAGACGACCCACAGTTGGTTGAGTTAGTAGAAAAGCTCAAAGGAGGGGAGTCATCAAGCCATCTCCGTAGGTATACCCTAGACGATAAGGGTTGGTTACGTAGGGACGGTAGACTTTGTGTACCAAAAGACGACGACCTAAGGAAGACTATTCTTGACGAAGCACATCATTCGAAGATGACCATTCATCCCGATGGGGACAAGATGTACAAAGATATGAAGCGAGTTTACTTTTGGGCCGGTATCAAGAATGATGTGGACGAGTATGTCGCTAGATGCTTGGTGTGCCAACAAGTAAAAGCGGAGCAAAAGAAACCCAGTGGGTTGCTTCACCCATTGGAGGTTCCACTATGGAAGTGGGAGAGTGTCTCGATGGATTTTGTGGATGGATTACCGCGATCGAGGAAGGGTAATACGGGGATTTGGGTTATAGTAGATAGACTTACTAAGAGCGCCCATTTCATTCCCGTGAAGAGTAAGAGGACTGCTCCATGGTTAGCTTTTGTATACGTTTGAGAAATAATTCGTTTGCACGGTGTTCCTTCTAGCATAGTGAGCGACCGCGATCCTATTTTCACTAGCGAATTCTGGAGAAGCTTGCAAGAGGCGGTAGGGACTAAGTTATGTTTGAGCACCGCATATCATCCTCAGACGGACGGCCAGACCGAGAGGGTGAATCACATTCTAGAGGATCTTTTGAGGCTATGTATCCTAGACTTTGGGGGTACATGGGAAGAGCATCTTCCATTGGTGGAGTTCGCATATAACAACAGCTTTCAGTCTAGCATTGGCATGGCACCTTTCGAAGCTCTTTATGGACGACCTTGTCGTTCACCTACATGTTGGTGGGAATCTACGGATAAGATTTTACTTGGGCCCGATATGATTAGGGAGACTTCGGAGAAGATCGAATTGATTCGAAGGAGGATGAAAGCAGCGCAAGATAGGCAGAAATCTTATGCGGATAAGAGGAGGACAGATCTCGAGTTTGAAGTTGGGGACATGGTCTTTATCAAAGTGTCTCCATTACGGAACGTTGTTCGCTTTGGGTCCATTGGGAAGTTAGCACCAAGGTTCGTAGGGTCGTTTCCTATTAAGGAGAAGATTGGACAGATGGCGTATAGAGTGGAGTTGCCTGAGAGACTTAGTGGTGTACACGACGTATTCCATGTGTCACATTTGAGGAAGTGCTTGCACGAGACCGCGGAAGTGGTAGAGCCGAGCTTGCTTAGAGAGGTGGAGATCGAGCGTGACCCGACGATTCGACGAGCTCCTACGCGCATTCTTGGGTCAGAGATCAAGAAGCTGAGAAATTGAGAGGTCAGACTAGTCAAAGTACAATGGGGAGATGATGAGAGCAACGCTACTTGGGAGACAGAAGAGAAGATGCGTTCACGATACCCTTTCCTTTTCGAGGGTATGTCCTTTAATTTCTCCTTTATCGCTTATCTTGTACTTATCTTACCTTTAGAGTATCCTCTCGCTAGTACTCTTGACCTTTAGTTAAGATAATCATATGGTTGAAACATGTGTTTGAGACATGTTATGTGTGATGGATGTAAAGTGGATGCAAGTGTTTGCTAGTGGTTGCTCGTGGATGCATATACACACACTATTAGGCACTAGATCGGCTCAGTCACTTCATACTGCATATTGCATACATATGACTGTACTTAGTAAAATGGATGTATGAGGATTTGTTTTATCATATGGATGCTGCATTCGGATGATGATTGTGCACGCATATAGAGATAATATGTTGCATTAAGGAACTTTTGCATACATAATGGACGCATGGCACTATCATGAATTGCATTAAGGAGGTCGACTGAATCGGTGGACCGCCTGATTTTACATTAGATAAGGACATATACACACACTATGCATTTAAACATGAAAGCATTAGAAGTCTATAAGGACAATGGATGCCTGTGTTTGATGATTGAGCAGATGGATGATTGGATGTTAGGATATACATTCTTCTTAACTTGAAGATTTCGGGGACGAAATCCTTTAAGGAGGGGAGAATGTAACACCTCGTAATTCTGTTCTCCCCTCCTTAAAGGATTTCGTCCCCGAAATCTTCAAGTTAAGAAGAATGTATATCCTAACATCCAATCATCCATCTGCTCAACCATCAAACACAGGCATCATTGTGCACGCATATAGAGATAATATGTTGCATTAAGGAACTTTTGCATACATAATGGACGCATGGCACTATCATGAATTGCATTAAGGAGGTCGACTGAATCGGTGGACCGCCTGATTTTGCATTAGATAAGGACATATACACACACTATGCATTTAAACATGAAAGCATTAGAAGTCTATAAGGACAATGGATGCCTGTGTTTGATGGTTGAGAAGATGGATGATTGGATGTTAGGATATACATTCTTCTTAACTTGAAGATTTCGGGGACGAAATCCTTTAAGGAGGGGAGAATGTAACACCTCGTAATTCTGTTAATATTAATATTCACAAATTAAAGAATAATTAATCTCAGATGTGAGAATTATGGGAAACGGGTTGCGCCATTATGTTCGTCTCGGAATTCTGGTTGAGATAGAGTCCGAGTTTGCATGAATTGGACTTCGTATAAAGAAGTTATGGCCATCGGAAGTTTCAGAAAATTCAAAACAGCTCGCAGGAAATTTAAAATTCAAACAGAAAAGTGCAGAAGCGGGCTGGGCGGGAAAAATTCCCGCCCAGGCAGGTCGACTGGGGGTCGACACTAGTGTCAACCTACCCCTCCCCCCCCCCCAGGTCGACTATAGTGTCGACCTGGGTCTGGCGGCTAGGGTTTTTGACTGAGCCTGTTTTTGACTGAGTAATGACCCATTAGGGTTTTTACCTAATCTGGTTGGCTGGGATTAGTTCTGTGTTGATCTGATGGTCTAAAATAAATCCTAACTCTATAAATACCTAGGTAGTCTCTCACCCTAATTCATAAGAAAAATCGAATAGCTACCGTCATACCGCCGCCATGGAACTCAGTGGAGCCGCCGCCAACTAAGAAGGAAGGAAAGCTTAGCAAAATCCTAACTCTATTCAACTCTAAAGCAAAGCAAAACTCTCTTTTCTTCTCTAAATTGTGAGTATGATAGTCTTAACAAGATTATTATTAAATTAATTAGGTTAAGTCATGAACGGATTATGAGTAGATGATGTGAATTGTCATATATGTTGTTGTAAACTTTATGCTACCATGTATGTTATCAATCCTACGCTATGTATCCTATATGTTGTAAATCATGCTATGATGATGTTATGTATGTTGAGAGTTTCTATGCTAAATTGTGATAAATCATACATGCTTTAAAGTCATGATGTTATTGTTTATGCTAATTAGTTCATGTTAATCACATCATGATGTTAATGTTATTTGGGTTATGTTAATCTATATGACAAGTCACATATGAAAGTTTAGGTTGAGATTAAGAACGTATGCTATGACCTCTATTTTGATCTAGAATTATGACATCTAGAATTATGCTATGACATATGTGAAATTCTATGCTAGTTCACACCATTATTATGTTTCCTAAAACCCCTTATGCAAGTTTGTACATAAATTTGAGTATGATCATATCATGTAAATTGTGACATTTAACAAGTTGACACCTTTACATCCTTAACATGGGTAGTTTATGCAAGTTTCACCCCTATTATGATTAGATTCATTTTAATTGTCTATATGTTGTGATAATTTATTTTGTGCTATGAGTTAGACTATTCGAGTCTAACGTATATTCTGCGTTGGATAAGCGAACGTATAAATGTGGGGTAGGGGTAATATTAAGGATTTAATAATAAGAAGTTGGGGTGCAATTGATATGATTTTGCATGCCATGAGTGGATGACCATAATTGAGTCAATTATGGACATCATTAAAAGTGGACTTAATTAATAATTTGAATAGGGAATTATTAAAATTGGGGGGTAAAAGATTATAAGTGATAATCAATGCTTAGGACACGAGGTTGGACTCGTTTGTGACGTAAACCTGCCCGGAACCGCCCGGCAAATCCAGTGGTCACAAATGTCAGTCCAATGTGAGAGGTCCTAGGCCTAAACTAAAGCATAACAGTTGTAAAGACACGAGGTTAGACTCTTTTATGGTGTAAGACTGCCCGGACCCGCCCGACATATCCAGCTACCATATATGCCTGTCTAATGTGAGAGGTCTTTATGAGGTTATGGCCTGAATGAATTAAGAAATACTTAACCAGATAAACATGTAAGGTGGGACATGGGGGTTAAGTAGGTGCCTTGGGTGGCATGAGGAATATAGTGGGTGCCCTTAGTGGCATGTGAAATACGATTAGTAAGACTTAACCAAACACACATGTAAATGAACATGACTAAGAGGGTTAAGTGGGATATACTAGTGGTGACAAGCTTAGGTGGGTAGCTTGTGGGGGCCCATTTCAACCAGTATCCCAAACGTATCTTTGTGGGCTCGACCCAAGTCGAGGATGGGACACGCATACTGGGTTTGACTATAAGAGGCTAAAACGAGGAGCGGTGGCAACGCAAGTCCAATGAGTTTCATATGCGTGTGTGGACCCGGGCTAGTAGGTAAGACATTGTTGCATCGTGTAGGTATAAGCCGTGCATTCTCAAGTTGTATCGGGTTGCCACTTTAGGGGAGTGATACACCCCACTGTGGGGCCAGCACGGGTATCTACGAGTAGGGAGCCGATCGAAAGTGGGTAGTGGGGTACACCTAGTGGAGATAGGGGCAGACGGCACCTATGTAGTCAGCTAGGGGTACATAAGGCTATTTATACTGTTTCTGTGTGAAGCAAGTGGGATCAACCTTTAGGGTGACTGGTGCGGTGCACTGTAGTAATGTGCGGTGCAGTGAAGTAATTATTCGCTAATAATTAGGTGTGCCTTTACCATTATCATTAACGTTATCTTAAACGTTATCTTTATCTGCTCATTCCATACCTAATAGTTCATAGACATTTACTTGTCTTCCAGCTTATGCCTTAGTCTAGTTATTTTGATAGTAGTATTGTTAGAATTACCATACTCGCCAGACTTTATGTCTGACCCCCTCCATTTCTATCCTTTTTCCCCCACCAGGTCCTCAGGTTGGGCCCAGCTCTAGTGGAGTTTGATTGGATTGCTTCATTTCTCTTTGGAAAGCTTGGACCGTTGAAGTAAAGTCCAGCTTGTTATCTTTTAATGGCCATTTATGTAATGGGATTACGTATTTTGTTTTTATGAAGATGGATATTGTACTTGGCTATGATCTATGGTTTTATGATGTAACAAACATGTTTAATTTCCGCTGAAATAAAACGAAGTTTTAGATTTCCAAGTACTATTTATTATCTGTCTTGTTGTAATTTTTCTGTTCTATATTCACTTATAACCTCCATGGAAGTTGTTGCATTCCCTTTGTGATGACATTAATGGACGTGGAGTGTTACAGGCGGCGTCAGGGGGAGTGAGTAACGATCACAGATGGGTGGCTAGATGCCTCGACGAGCATAGAACGGTGGTGATTTTGGTCGAAGAATGGGTGAAGCTTTGTTTTGTTTTTGCCTGGAAGTAAAAAGGGAAGAAACGATTAACGAAATGGTTATGTGTGAATTAGTGCGTTAATTAAAATTTAATTATCTTAAATGTGTAATTAATCTTTAAAAGGTTATATCTTTTACATATGGAAACAGATTCATGCAAAATCAGCTCTGTTAGAACCGTGAAGATGAGCACCACATTTTAGAATTGACTGGAATAGATTTGGAGCTAGTGGCGAATTTTGGTTAAATTAAACGCTCCGTTTAATATAATTAGAACAATCGTTAATTAACTATTTCAAATCCAATCAATGTGAGAACACCCTCTCACTAAAATTATTTTACAATTATTATATAATAGGTTGCAGACGGGGCTTAGTAGCTCTTGACACTACTTTTTGTACAAACCATGGATGATTTGTGTGTTAAACAAAAATATGCGATATGAAAATTATATATGTATATATATATACGTTGTGAAATTATGTATACATATATATATATATATGCGTTGTGAAAATTATATATATATGCGTTGGGAAAATTATATATATATGCATTGTGAAATAAAATATCGATATGCGTTGATAAATGCGTTGTGAAATCATATATATGCAGTGTGAATAAAATATACATATGAAATGTGAAAAATATATATGAAGTGTGGATAAAATATATATTTGAAATGAAATATATATATATATATATATATATGAAATGAAAATAATATATATATATATGAAATGTGAAATATATATATATATAAAGTGTGAAAAATATATATATATATATGCAATATATATATATGAAATGAAAATAATATATATATATATATATATATATATGAAACGTGAAAAATATATATATGAAGTGTCAATAATATATGCATGAGATGTGAAAAATATATATATGAAATGTAAATAAATTTATATATGAAGTGTGAATTATATATATATATATGAAGTGTGAATGAATTAAATATTGGTTGGTTAAAAATGTTATTTTTAACATATATATGCACTGTATAAAATTGTCATGTACTGAAATATTCAATCTTGATTTAAAATTGAAATGAAAGTTGAAATCATTTTTAAAACGAATTTAAAACAATTTATAAAATATATTTTAAATGGAAATAGATGAAATATATTATATATATATATATATATTAATGGCTTGAATAGCACGCGTCTCGCCGCGACCGTCCGCGAATTTCGACCATTGACTTCGAATTGACATTAAGGGAGATTCGACCATCGGATTCTCCTAAACCGAAACCATTGGGTTCGTATCGAAAAGAGCTTTCCAATGAATATAAGTGGTTTGAAATCAACGGTTGGATTTGGAATTATGTCCATATCAAATTTGGAAAAGGTCTTTGTAATTGCAGTTCAATGACCATTTATGGAAATCGACTGAAAGGGCATTAATAAAATTATTAAAAATATTAATAATTCTTTTAAAATCATAATAAATGATTGGAAAGAATTGGGGTGAAAAATTCCACATTTGTAAAGATAAAAATGTATTTTTATCAAAATGAACTAGTTATTAACTAGATTAATAATCCAATAATTTTTAAATAAATAAATTGGATTTGGAAAAGGGTCTTAATATAACCAGAAATTTCCAATATATAAATTGGAATGGATTTGAGTAGAAATATTCTTTGGAATATTTCGATACTGGATTCGTTGATTATGCAGATATTGTTGTGGGAATTTGGTAGATATTGATATCGTGATTCCAATACAATATCAGTTGGTTTCAGAATTTGTTATTGAATATAAGCCGATATAATTTCTATTCTGAGCTCTATATTTTATATCGAAATGGATTTTGGGTTTGTCGTGAACTATGTTTAAATGATATTGGTTCTTTAACCTAGTTAAAGCAGGATTAATTTCCAAAAAGTTGAACTATCAATAAGAAATGATTTTAGAGATTGAAACCATTTGGAGTTTGAATAAATCTTTAGTTAGAATTGGAATGAATAGATGGTAATTAAAATTTACCAAAACACGAGATGTGATTGAAGCAAATATACTTGGTTGCTGATACTGATTGTGATTGATCGATTGTTTGGATTGTGCTCGACCTGTTTATGAGCCAGATATGCTTTTACATTTAGCATTGGGTTGGGTAGAAATATTTGTATGCTAACACCTTGTGAAACATTTCACGATTTGACTATAATGTCTTTAGTGATGATGTTGAGTTAATTTCAAATTTAATGAATGATTTTGAAATGAGATTTCTTAAGTGAAAAGAATAGCATTCCTGATTTTGGACAGGAAACGTTTTATAGAATAGAGAGAATTTCGAGGGCTAAACCCGATGATTTAGAAATGATTTGGAAGTGTATTATGGTTTTTCATTGTGGTTCATCGCGTATCCGATTAGCTGCTACTGATAACGTGTCTGTTTGGTGGCGAGGAATTTATTCTCTTGCTTAACACCCTTCTTTGAGACGTACAAGCTCAAAGGTTATGTGATTAATAGTGACTGATCATATGTGTGAATTGCTAATGTAAAGTAATATATTTTGGAAAGTACTTGTGATTATTATATTGTGAAATGATTTTCCCTACTTCGGAATGTAAAAATGATTTAGTATGTGGCTAAAGATTCGGGTAACACAGGGACTAAAAGTATGGGTGTTATAGCCTTAAATGGCTTTGAGCGGTGTATGCTTCCATGCGTGGTAGGTGCATCGTCACTATAGCCTGCTACATCGTGGGAGGTGCACATTTATATATCGAGTTGGTTAGGTATGTACCCTTTGCCATGTCGATGGGGAGCGCGATATTTGGTTGCATACTTGTTTGTATGCATTGTTATGTTTTGGAATTCATATTTCCAAATGATTTGGTTTGTGATCCCGAAGTCAAATCTACTTTTGTAACGACCAGGTATTTTCGACCCCGAAAATCGACACAGAAACATCATGTCAAACATTCAAGCATCGAAACACTGGACGTTGTTAGAAAGAATTTAGAGGGTGAGATAAGGAAGAAAGAATTATTAGAATAGTAGAAGAAGAAGAAACAACACAACACAGAGTCTCACATCGCAGCGGAACCAAATATAATACAGAAATAAATCTTTACTGAGAGCTTTAAAAATACTTACAATATCAGAGTACACCACACAACTGTACAGTTATAATAGCCAGTTCCCATATACAACACACAGCGGAATAGTAGCTATATAATATCATACGCCTGAACATCTCCAGCTCGTCTCTGGACTTCACAGTATTTGATAACCTGAACCTGTACACCCCTGGCTAACCCGAGCATTTGCAAAACACCGGGTCAGTCTGGTGAACCAGAGTGAGATAAACACACCAAGTTTAAGGGTATCACACAACCCGATTTTAAAGTTAAAAATTTTCAAAGAAAAGGATAATCGTAAGACCAATCCGCACATAAACACGGACGGTTTTTACCTTACGATAACCCAAAACATTTTTAAACCAATATCTTGTCCGATATTATAATAATGTCTAAATACAAGTAAATATAATCTAGTGGAACGCTTGCGTCTCACGCTCTACATATATAGTATACAAACAAAACCGCGGGTGCTTATTGGAGATTGGATTCCAACTCTGACAAGGTATGGGACCACCTGCTGATAGTGTATCTCTAGAGGAGAATACACTGGGTTCAACAAGAACATCTTGCAACCGGGCCCACACATGACCGACCACTCATTTCGCTTGAGTGTATCGAATGTATATCACCAACGGTGGTAGCTAGCCACCGTCTTCCCGAAAAGGGACAGCATCGAAATAGATTTAAGAAACAAAAGGATTTTCTCTAGATAGGTGATTATACACCCTAATGGGAGCGACCCACAAAGCCATGCTGCCTGCCCGATTTTTGTAATTTACCGGTTGTGAGGCTTGAGACGAGAATTTACTTTGAAACATCTGATCGTCATTTACTTTGAATGCCACATCGTCAAATCCACTAGATATCGCTAATTGACGTCCACAAAAATACTCTAGTTGGGAGCTAACCAACTATGGCACGTTTGAAGAAATCAACGTATGCGCTCCTTTTGGAAATACTCTGTCAGACACCCGTCCGTACAAGTCATCCAGGAACAGGATGAACCGAAGGCACTCTCCTACTGCATCTCATATAGGAATCACCCCATGGATCAGTAGCGAGAAGTCCTTACAACCCGTGGATTCCAACCATGACAGAACCACAGTTTATCTCTGGCCGCTAAACCAGAGATTATTATTAATCCTTCCGCTTATGAAGATCCATGGTCTTCAATGCTCCATCTCGATCATCTTCTGATCTCTTCACGTGTTTGTTGGTCAGAATGGTTTTCGAATATAAATTCGATCCCGGTCTTTCCAAATCAACAAACGTATTGGAAAAATTTGATAGTCGGTGATTTAACTATCAAAATAAACAATGTTACAAACATGACAACCCAATGAGTTCACTGGTTCCATATTCGGCATTACTTGGCCTTATAATGTAAATTCACTTCTGCGAAATTAAACTTCTAACTCCTTAATATTTAAAGTACGATATTTGATTCTTATATACTGATGTTCTCCACCCTAATCCTAGATACGCTTACAAACTAATATCTTCTTCATATAATCCTGATGTTGTTCAAGTTGGGGTATTTTAATTACCTCTCAGACCTTGACCAACAACGTTCATATCTTTAGAGAAATATAAGTTGTAATCAAAACCCAGTATTCCATTCCAGTTTCAAGCAAATTCCATTTCACTAATTTGTTCAACCTATCCCCGCTTTGCAACTCTTTATTTAAATTTTCCACTTTCCCTTAATCACAGTTCTAAGTAACGTTAATTCAGAATTAACGATATAATACCTCAACTCTTTTTATATAACTCTGGTTTCTTATAAAACTCTTTTATCTAAATTCCCTTTTTCTTCATTCAAATAATCAAGTGACCTTTAATTTAAGCCATACTTAAACACTTTAACATTCCTTTTATGACTTTGTTATAAAACCCAGGTTTTTAAACAAAAACGGTTCACAAACTCCTTTCGTCATTCAAATGGGATTCCCTTTTTAACTTAGAATAAATTCCAATTAAAGTAATTTTTTAAATTATTATTAATTACAATAATAATTTTTTCCAACCATTTACTACATAAGTAGTTGACTTCTTTATTACTAAAATAACCAGTAAATCCCCTTTTTAAAATCTTATTATACTCTAACAATATTCATTTAAATCACTTTCTATTCAGAAACACACTAACTTAGAAATCAATGCAAATAAATAGGCGAATTATAAACTTAAAACATGATTACCTTATTAACAAATTTCCATTTGTTTTCCCTTTTATAATATAATTAATAAATCCCAATAATTTCCTTAAATCGTTTCTCCACGACCAATTATCCAATTTAACCTTTTGGTTAATCTCCTTATTCTCACAAATTTCAAATCTAATTGACATCAGTTCTGATTTTATAAAATCAATTTACAATTGATTATAGCCATAAATATTTGTTCCTTTGAATAAAGTTTTATTCAAAATATATTTCTCAAAATCTATCTTTATTTGAAAAATAAATAAATTTAATAACTCCGACTCTATCAATTTACCTGACGGTAAATCGATATAAATAAATAATTTATTTTCAGGCCATTACTGCGATTACCCAACCAATCTGCCCATTGGTTAAAACACAACACAAGTTGGTTTTCAAATCAATGATCACAATCAAATCCATCACACTAAACAGAACAATTCATATATGATAACATGAAAATAAAAAAATCTATTTGAGGAATCCGGTTGGATCCCTCCAACCTGTCCTTCTCTGTATTCAACTGGTTATCTTCAACAGTTCAAACAATTCAAACGGATCAAACAGATAAACACGTTTATAAATAAACGTGACCAATAAGGTAAGTTACCTTTATTGGAATCAATCATTAAAATAGCGATTTGGTATTTCACCGAAATTAAACGACAGTTTAATTTCATCAGTTAAATAAATAAATAGATATAAACTAGCAGACAGTCAACCCTAGAAAACAGAGCACACAAAATAAAAATACCCAATTTATAAAAAATATAAATGGGAAAAATACTGAGTGAGTTTAACAACTTTGGTTTCCATTCGTCGTTGAAATAATTCGTTTTAATTAAATTAAACAAGCATTTAATTTAATTGAAATCTCAGCTGCGCCCAGCTCTGTCTAAAACAGCTCCGAAATGTTACGTCTGTCGATACAGTCCTAACGAACTTTGGTTTGTTCCAACCGGTTACTGTACAACCAAAATGTAATTTAGTACGGTGTACACTATTGATTATAATATTGTAAAGAACTAAATAATAATTATTAAATAAATTTTAATTATCGTTTACTAACCTAATTAGGCACATTCATTATTTAATTATAGGCTACGAACAAAAATTCGGGCTTTGACACCATGCATTACGAAACCGCACTATACAACGGAACAAAGTATATTCTCACTATATTTATATTTAGGCATATAAACTTTCCAGTATACTCTCCTAGTATTAGGCAAAATATATTCAAACTTAGGCCGCTTTTAGACCAACGTTATATACCAATGTTAGACAAGGCATGAACTTCAGTTAAACATATTACACTACCAAGTGGCCACGTTCTAAAGTTGAGAAATGTTATTACTGAGATTTAAGATAACCTTAATATAATGATATTGGCCTTACATTCATAAAAACTGGCCCAAATGTCCCATACGCACCTTCCCACGGTCACGCTGCACTTCCCCCATATTTCCATCACGTCATCATTTCATCCACCCGTTTGTTTGCTCCCTCCCTAACCCCTTTTCCTCTTCGCTGAAACCTCCTTCTTCTTCTTTTTTTCCTTTTTTTTGTTAGGTAAGGCCCGAAAGCCCAATGCTTACTAAAAGCCCACGTCCACTCTTACATGTCTCTCTACCGTTGCTTCTTCTTCTCCCATACTGATCGTCACTACATCAAACAAAACAGGCGGGTCCTCACTTTCAAATGCCCAGGCCAACGTTGCCGCATACTACCACGGTCCCTCTTCCACATTATTTCTCTCTCTTCCTACTTGAAAACTTCATTACGCATAGCAACGGCGCACCGCTTCTAGGCCATTGGAGATCCGCGCCTGACCCCACTCAGCAACGACCATCTGCCACCCGTTGCTCAGACCCTCGGTCCCACTAAATCACGGCCACCTCGCTCGCACAACACCCAGCTCCTTTACAAGTTCCTCATTTGCGTTTGACAGTAGGCATATGTTCGAGTTACACTGTAAATGAAGACTGCGATTTGGGTTCAAACAAAACGAAAATGGAGACAGACAGGAAACCAAAATGAAAAGGGAAAATGAAGGTTTCTGTTCTAGGAAGAAGGGAGAGGCACCAAAGGAAGAATGGAAACAGGGTACTATTTATAGCCGTGGAGTATGGTGGGATAATGAAACGACCCGAAAATCGCCCTTGCGGGAAATCGCCGGATACGCTTACTTTGGGCTACAACACATCAGAATAACAACAACAAACTTTTATAATATCATAGTAAATGTTACATCAGAGTACAAAATATATATCAGAGTACATTAAATAAATTTACAACGGAAGATAATTTTACATTACTTTAATACAGTGCAGCGGAAATAAAATAACTAAGACAGCAGGAGACTTTTTTATGCTCTGGACACAGCTTTGAGCTTCAATCCAGGATCCTGCTAAAGAGATAAATATCTACAAAATGCTACTCGACTGCCCGTGTGGAAAAGAGGGCACCCGAGTTTGCAAAAGTGGAAATAAACAACGGGTCAGTCGTGGGACTGGTGTGAGAATTCTTAACTAATATAACTAATAGTAATAAGGCAAATCCAAGGACCACGCCACTAAAGCGGAACGGGTTTTATTCCAATGGATTGCCGTGCATAATTTAAGTAAATCATCAAAACAACGCAATGCTTTGTAGAAAAATGAAACCATCATAAGACCCAAGTCCCATCACACAATGCAACGCAAACCGGAGGATAGGGTTTTACCTTATAATGGTCAAACATGCTTGATACGATAAAAACGATATTATTATTCGTGTGTATATGTTTTAAAACATTTCAAAGTAAATGTATCAATCCTAGGAAGCAAAGGTACCATATGCTATGCCTCCGTACTAGTAATACAATCAAATTCGTAAGGTCGTATTTGGAATTTGGATTTCCATCTGAGTCAAGGCTGGGGAGGAGCTCCTACCGATTCGAGACACTCTAGCTAATGTCTCAGGGTTCCACGCAGTTAACCCTTGGAAAGCTGCAGGGCCAGTCCACACATACAGCTTCGTGGATTGGCAATTTCTGAACACACGTTTCCCGATCCTATAGGACCTATCCGAGGCGCCTCATTCCATCATCCACATAAGTAAAATGTCAGGGCTGGTAGGTCACTGACACCACTCTAGCTAGAAAGAAACGTGCTGCTCTCCCTGCGTTCCCTTCTCCCGTTTTAGACTCCGCCGGTGTGTGAGGCTCGTGAAGTCACGCTATACCCAAAGCTATGCCTAAACAGGCTATGCTTTGATCATCCCACAAGGCCTGCTTTTCAACAAAGCCTTGATCATATGCATCTTAGCATGCCACATCGTCAATCCATACCATACCATTGATTTCTACCAACATATAACCTCTGAGCTCATACGTCTCAGAAAAGGGTGTAAAACACCAAACAGATATATGTTTAGCAGAGATCAACGAATACAGTATAAAGGAATACAATGTCAGACATACAATCCATTTACGCGCTTATGCTCTGGGTTTGAGCGAAAGCCAAAACCGTGCAATCAACACTACGTCCGGACGGCTACTACTGTCGCCCCTTCAAGGTAGCTACTCCCATCATGGGTCTCAATAGCAACACACCCATTCGATGTGAAGATCGCCGGTCTTCAATCACCGTCTTCAACTCTTCGAACGTCGTATCATTATTTGGAATGAGAGTAAACTCGGACTTTCCAAATAATTCTCGCATATATATATTTGAAAACAATTTCATATCGTTAATATTAATTTATAACGATTAGTCTTTATTTTTATAAAAATAATTAAATTCTATTTAACAACACTTCATACAAACAGGAGACAATGGCGCTGTTTTTTACCCAAATTTGTTTTACGCATTTCTCTTAATCTAACCGTGGGATTTTGACACAATACATATCGTTGGAAAGATCTTCCCAAGGCGAACCTAACGGTTTCAGTTTGGGAAAATCCGACGGTCGGATATTTTGGTATGATCAATTAAAAGTACAATTCTAAAATGTGAACTACCACGCTCGATTCAAGTACTTTTAATTTATATATATTTATATATATATATATATATATAATTTATATAAGTATAATTCCTCGTCCATTTCATTTTACTATATTTTGCTAACAACAAATCTTCTTATTTATATCCAATATTGATATATATATCATCACACGCAACAATGTTTTATTTTATTTTTCAATTTCCATAAATATACTATACACACAATGTATATCTTGTGTATCACTTCAAATTTCAACAAAAATAGGTATTTTTGTGTTTCATCCCCATTACAGCATAAATGAATATTTAACAAATATGAGTATTTTTGTGTCATTTCAATCCCTAATCAAAAATGCAATATATTTTGGTGTCAACTTCATTTCTATACAAACGAATATATTTTTATTTGTTTAATTTCAATGTAACAAAATAATAATAATAATAATTTTGCTATTCTTTTAATGCCAAACAAAAATAGTAATTCTTATCTCTTTCAATGCAAAACCAAAAAGATATTGACTTTTTTTTTTAATGGCAATGTAAATTCTATTCCTAGGTGACGTCATAAAAATATAATTTTAATTTAAAAGGTAATATCATACCTTAATTACATAATAAAAATGTAATTCTAATTTACAGTGCAAATTCCCATTTATAGTTACATATAAAAATGTAAATCTTGTTCGCTTGCCAAATTTCATATCATAGTTTCAAATAAAAATGTAATTTTTATTTGCAATGCAAGTTCTCATTCTAAGTTACATAATAAAAATATAATCTTTATTATCAATGCACATTCCTACTTTTGTTTACATATAAAAATGCAAATTTTATTTACGATGCAAGTTCATACTTTTGTCTTACATAATAAAAATGTGAATTTCATCGCTACCATTTTTCATTGACAAAAATATGATCTTAACCATGCATTTCATTTCATATGCAGTATATAACAAATAAATATATTTCCTTCATATGCAATACATGACATTACCAAATAAATATATCTTCTTTATATGCAGCATAACAATGAACTTTTTATTAACAAAAAGAAATGCAGCAAAAATGCAGTTTTGAAATGTATTCATTTTATCGTAACTCAAATGACGATAAGAATGAAATGTTAACATCGCTATTTTTATCGCACCAGAAATATCGATAAAAATGTGATATCAACATTTCTCTTTTACCGCATCAAAATATTGATAAAAATATAAACATTCCAATTTATACTTTTATTTACATTTGACATGTAAATAAAAATATGACTCTTCAAAACATGCTTTTACTTACATCTAAAAGGTAAATAAAAATGCTACTGCTAAATTCATATTTTTTTTTAAATGTAAGTAAACAATGCAACTCTTTAATTCATCAATTTTGACACTAAAAAGGTGTCTACTTTTATCTAAACTATCATGACACAAAAAGTATTTTTTTTATTTTACATTGAAAAGAAATAACAATAAAAATGATTCTTTTTAATGTTAAAAAGAATCAGCGACAAAAATGTTCCTTTTTACCATTAAGAAGAAATAGCGACAAAATGTTTCTTTTTATCTACAAAAGAAATATTGACAAAAAGGGTTTCTTTTTATCGACCAAAAAGAAATATGAACAAATTTGTTACTTTTGCATGACAAAAGGAATGTGAACAAATTTTGATACCAAAAGAGTAGCGAGCAAAAATGGCTTCTTTTTATCGACAAAACGAAATAAGTAATGTTTCCTTTTCATCGACACAAAGAAATAAAAATATAAAAAAAATGTTTTTGTCCTTCTTTTACAGTTGATAAAATGAATCTTTTGTCGTTCCTATTTTTTTCCTTTCTTGTACGCTTGACAAAATGAGTATTTTGTCATTCCTTTACTTTTGTCAAATTGAATCTTATTATCTTTCTTATATTCTTATCTTTCTTTTATATTTGACAAAATGAATATTTTGTCATTCTTATATTTTTATATTTGACAAAATCTCTTCTTTATTATTGCATTAAAATGTAATTTACATTTCAAAGTCTAAACCTCTTTTTTTTTTTAAATGAAATTTTAAAATCATCAATTCTTTTCTCATGATTCATATCAACATAAAATATAATTTTTATGTTACATCATTTCTAACATTAAACATTAACAGGAAAGTGATATATTTGTTTGTCGTCAATTCTAACTCAACGAACAAATAACCATGATATTTTATATGTTACAAATTCAATGTATTCTAATGTCATAAAAAAAAGATATTTAATACACTAATCATTTCTATGGATCTTAATTTCATATAAGAATGATATAATGCATATTCACATTTTTCTATTACTTCTAATGATATATAAAAAAGTAAATATTATATCTTAACGTATTTTCCATTCCTGGTAACATATAAAAGGGAATTCTATATGTTCACAAATTCATTTCATTACAATTGACATGTAAAAAGTGAATTTATATGTTAACAGATTCATTTCATTACTAATGACATATAAGAAGTGAATTTATATGTTAACAAATTTGTTTCATTTCTAATGACATAAAAAGAATGAATTTTATATGTTAATAGATTTTCCATTTCTAATGGCCTATAAAAAGTGAATTTTATGTATTAACATATGTTAACAAAATTTCTATTTCAAGTGACATATAAAAAGTGAATTCATATGTAAATTTTTTTTCTACGAATGACTATAACCTCAACAAAATGGTTATTTTGCTTTTCTATTTAACAAACTATGACGGTTTGGTTTTGTCCAATTCTAATCAACAAAATGGTAATTTGGTTTTCACAGAACAAACAGGAAATATTTGTTTTCAACTATACAAACAACAAACACAACAATCAATTCAACAATTTATCACAACAATCAACACTGAAATAAATGTACACACCACATCAACATGAATTATAAATAATATGAATAAAAATTTTGTAGTGAATTAATAAATAAATAAATAATTTTATTTTAAAATAGAATTCTCACCCAACCATTCAGATCTGAATTTTCATTGAATTCTGGTTTGCTCTAATTCAGATCTAGTCCATCCCATGACGTAGTGCTCGGAAATACGAATCCAACGCAACTTGTTTCGTTAATTTCTGAATTGAAATGAAGAAGTTATGGCATTTTTAAACTTTGATTTCAAATATTAATTACCCATTTAATTAACTAATTAATTAATCACACTTAACCTCTAATCACCCGTTAATCATCTTCCTTCCTTCGTTCCCTGTAATACCAGCAAACCCATCGCTCCACCTTGGAACCCCCCTGTCGCACGCACTTCCAGGGCATCGGAGCCCGATCGAAGACCACCACCTCGACGCCCAACCCGCCGTCGATCCACGCCGTGAGCCTCCCTACACTCGCATGCGCCGCCTGCCTCGATTTCCGTCCCCAAGTCGCGCCCCTCTTGGTCAAAATCCGGCCACTAGGCGCCCTTAAAACCAATCACCACCGTTGAGATTGTTAAGGTCGAAGAGTTCTTCGATTTGGTTTTAAGAAGTTTGGAAATTGCTTGAGGGATTGGGAGTTATGATCGAATAAAAACTCGAGCTTTCTGGCCATTGTTCTGAATAGTGGCGGCCACTGTAAAAGCATTAGAGTTGGGATTTGTTTTAATGGATATTTATATTAAAATATTAATTAATTAAGCCCTGAAGGCCCGCTTAGCTCCGAACTCAGAATTAGGCCCAACGACTGTCAAACTTAAGGTTTTGACACCTACTGAACGCGATGGGACAGGTCTTGTGGCCCAATTCTGATGTCTGTAACGTTTTTTTGGGTTTTAATTTAAAAATGCAATATTTAATAAATAATTTAATTTCTACCGTACATTTAAATATGCCGGGGCCACATACGACCTCAGAAAATTCTTAAAAAAAAAAATTTAGCTTTCTTAAGACGATACGAATCCAACAAAATTATTTTCGTCGAATTCTGAGACTTTTTGAAAAATGGCCTTTTTCAAGGCTTATATATTTAATATTAAAAATACGTTTTTAAACAAATAATTTCCGAAACTCGAAATATATAAGTGTTTACTATTTTTCAATGCAGAAACGTCATTCTGAACTCAATGGAAGTGGTTTCTAGTCCAAATTCCTTCGTATGTGAAAAGTAGCATTTTTGACCTTTATATATTTCATAGCGACCTTTCCAAATTTTAAACTGGGCATAACTTTTGATTCCCGCTATGAAATTTCGATTTTTCGGATTCGTTAGAAAGATATTTTTAAATAGATTCTAATATTTTTGGTTTCACTAAAATCCTTTAAATTTTGCATCCTGTACAGTCAGTCAAAGTTCAAGTTTGACTTTTCAAACTACAGCGCTATTTCTAACTCCTTTTATAATTAAAATTAAATTATTCATTCTAACTTCAATTCTTAATCATTATTATTTTAAATAAATCATTTTAAATATCAAAAACTCATTAAAATTACTCAAGATAAATTTTAAATTTACCCCCAAAATTCCGGGTTGTTACAGTCTCCCCCACTTAAAAACTTTTCGTCCTCGAAAAAGAACGAAGCTAAAAGTGTTTAATTATCCTACCCCATTTTCCAATCTTATTGGTTTAAATAATTTTATAGTTGATTAACTTTCAATTATATAATCTTTTATCCATTCAAAATCATATTTTCTAAAATAGATAATAATTACAAATACGTATATTATAGTCTTATTACTCTCAACTCATTCTAGGACATTACTAACCCCATCTATAATGAGTTTTCTCATTCTAGGATACTGCTGATCCTGTCTCTAATGAGTATTCTTATTGGATATTTCTAATCCAATCTTTGATGAGTCTTTTGTTCAGTTCTAACGAGTTGTATCCCAAAGATTTGAGCTAACCAGAGCTCTGATACCAAAATGAAACGACCCGAAAATCGCCCTTGCGGGAAATCGCCGGATACGCTTACTTTGGGCTACAACACATCAGAATAACAACAGCAAACTTTTATAACATCATAGTAAATGTTACATCAGAGTACAGAATATATATCAGAGTACATTAAATAAATTTACAGCGGAAGATAATTTTACATTACTTTAATACAGTGCAGCGGAAATAAAATAACTAAGACAGCGGGAGACTTTTCTATGCTCTGGACACAGCTTTGAGCTTCAATCCAGGATCCATCTAAAGAGATAAATATCTGCAAAAAGCTACTCGACTGCCCGTGTGGAAAAGAGGGCACCCGAGTTTGCAAAAGTGGAAACAAACAACGGGTCAGTTGTGGGACTGGTGTGAGAATTCTTAACTAATATAACTAATAGTAATAAGGCAAATCCAAGGACCACGCCACTAAAGAGGAACGGGTTTATTCCAATGGATTGTCGTGCATAATTTAAGTAAATCGTCAAAACAACTCAATGCTTTGTAGAAAAATGAAACCATCATAAGACCCAAGTCCCATCACACAATGCAACGCAAACCGGAGGATAGGGTTTTACCTTATAATGGTCAAACATGCTTGATACGATAAAAACAATATTATTATTCGTGTGTATATGTTTTAAAACATTTCAAAGTAAATGTATCAATCCTAGGAAGCATAGGTACCATATGCTATGCCTCCGTACTAGTAATACAATCAAATCCGTAAGGTCGTATTTGGAATTTGGATTTCCATCTGAGTCAAGGCTGGGGAAGAGCTCCTACCGATTCGAGACACTCTAGCTAATGTCTCAGGGTTCCCCGCAGTTAACCCTTGGAAAGTTGCAGGGCTGGTCCACACATACAGCTTCGTGGATTAGCAATTCCTGAACACACGTTTCCCGATCCTATAGGACCTATCCGAGGCGCCTCATTCCATCATCCACATAAGTAAAATGTCAGGGCTGGTAGGTCACTGACACCACTCTAGCTAGAAAGAAACGTGCTGCTCCCCCTGCGTTCCCTTCTCCCGTTTTAGACTCCGCCGGTGTGTGAGGCTCGTGAAGTCACGCTATACCCAAAGCTATGCCTAAACAGGCTATGCTTTGATCATCCCACAAGGCCTGCTTTTTAACAAAGCCTTGATCATATGCATCTTAGCATGCCACATCGTCAATCCATACCATACCATTGATTTCTACCAACATATAACCTCTGAGCTCATACGTCTCAGAGAAGGGTGTAAAACACCAAACAGATATATGTTTAGCAGAGATCAACGAATATAGTATAAAGGAATACAATGTCAGACATACAATCCATTTACGCGCTTACGCTCTGGGTTTGAGCGAAGTCCGGACGGCTACTACTGTCGCCCCTTCAAGGTAGCTACTCCCATCATGGGTCTCAATAGCAACACACCCATTCGATGTGAAGATCGTCGGTCTTCAATCACCGTCTTCAACTCTTCGAACGTCGTATCATTATTTGGAATGAGAGTAAACTCGGACTTTCCAAATAATTCTCGCATATATATATTTGAAAACAATTTCATATCGTTAATATTAATTTATAACGATTAGTCTTTATTTTTATAAAAATAATTAAATTCTATTTAACAACACTTCATACAAACAGGAGACAATGGCGCTGTTTTTTTACCCAAATTTGTTTTACGCATTTCTCTAAATCTAACCGTGGGATTTTGACACAATACATATCGTTGGAAAGATCTTCCCAAGGCGAACCTAATGGTTTCAGTTTGGGAAAATCCGACGGTCGGATATTTTGGTATGATCAATTAAAAGTACAATTCTAAAATGTGAACTACCACGCTCGATTCAAGTACTTTTAATTTATATATATATATATATATAATTTTTATAAGTATAATTCCTCGTCCATTTCATTTTACTATATTTTGCTAACAACAAATCTTCTTATTTATATCCAATATTGATATATATATCATCACACGCAACAATGTTTTATTTTATTTTTCAATTTCCATAAATATACTATACACACAATGTATATCTTGTGTATCACTTCAAATTTCAACAAAAATAGGTATTTTTGTGTTTCATCCCCATTACAGCATAAATGAATATTTAACAAATATGAGTATTTTTGTGTCATTTCAATCCCTAATCAAAAATGCAATATATTTTGGTGTCAACTTCATTTCTATACAAACGAATATATTTTTGTTTGTTTAATTTCAATGTAACAAAATAATAATAATAATAATTTTGCTATTCTTTTAATGCCAAACAAAAATAGTAATTCTTATCTCTTTCAATGCAAAACCAAAAAGATCTTGACTTTTTTTTTTAATGGCAATGTAAATTCTATTCCTAGGTGACGTCATAAAAATATAATTTTAATTTAAAAGGTAATATCATACCTTAATTACATAATAAAAATGTAATTCTAATTTACAGTGCAAATTCCCATTTATAGTTACATATAAAAATGTAAATCTTGTTCGCTTTCCAAATTTCATATCATAGTTTCAAATAAAAATGTAATTTTTATTTGCAATGCAAGTTCTCATTCTAAGTTATAAAATAAAAATGTAATCTTTATTATCAATGCACATTCCTACTTTTGTTTACATATAAAAATGCAAATTTTATTTATGATGCAAGTTCATACTTTTGTCTTACATAATAAAAATGTAAATTTCATCGCTACCATTTTTCATTGACAAAAATATGATCTTAACCATGCATTTCATTTCATATGCAGTATATAACAAATAAATATATTTCCTTCATATGCAATACATGACATTACCAAATAAATATATCTTCTTTATATGCAGCATAACAATGAACTTTTTATTAACAAAAAGAAATGCAGCAAAAATGTAGTTTTGAAATGTATTCATTTTATCGTAACTCAAATGATGATCAGAATGAAATGTTAACATCGCTATTTTTATCGCACCAGAAATATCGATAAAAATGTGATATCAACATTTCTCTTTTACCGCATCAAAATATTGATAAAAATATAAACATTCCAATTTATACTTTTATTTACATTTGACATGTAAATAAAAATATGACTCTTCAAAACATGCTTTTACTTACATCTAAAAGGTAAGTAAAAATGCTACTGCTAAATTCATATTTTTTTAAAAATGTAAGTAAACAATGCAACTCTTTAATTCATCAATTTTGACACTAAAAAGTTGTCTACTTTTATCTAAACTATCATGACACAAAAAGGATTTTTTTTATTTTACATTGAAAAGAAATAACAATAAAAATGATTCTTTTTAATGTTAAAAAGAATCAACGACAAAAATGTTCCTTTTTACCATTAAGAAGAAATAGCGACAAAATGTTTCTTTTTATCTACAAAAGAAATATTGACAAAAAGGATTTCTTTTTATCGACCAAAAAGAAATATGAACAAATTTGTTACTTTTGCATGACAAAAGGAATGTGAACAAATTTTTATACCAAAAGAGTAGCGAGCAAAAATGGCTTCTTTTTATGGACAAAAAGAAATAAATAATGTTTCCTTTTCATCTACACAAAGAAATAAAAATATAAAAAAAATGTTTTTGTCCTTCTTTTACAGTTGATAAAATGAATCTTTTGTCGTTCCTACTTTTTTTCCTTTCTTGTACGCTTGACAAAATGTGTATTTTGTCATTCCTTTACTTTTGTCAAATCTTTCTTATATTCTTATCTTTCTTTTATATTTGACAAAATGAATATTTTGTCATTCTTATATTTTTATATTTGACAAAATCTCTTCTTTATTATTGCATTAAAATGTAATTTACATTTCAAAGTCTAAACCTCTTTTTTTTTTTAAATGAAATTTTAAAATCGTCAATTCTTTTCTCATGATTCATATCAACATAAAATATAATTTTTATGTTACATCATTTCTAACATTAAACATTAACAGGAAAGTGATATATTTGTTTGTCGTCAATTCCTACTCAACGAACAAATAACCATGATATTTTATATGTTACAAATTCAATGTATTCTAATGTCATAAAAAAAAGATATTTAATACACTAATCATTTCTATGAATCTTAATTTCATATAAGAATGATATTATGCATATTCACATTTTTCTATTACTTCTAATGATATATAAAAAAGTAAATATTATATCTTAACATATTTTCCATTCCTGGTAACATATAAAAGGGAATTCTATATGTTCACAAATTCATTTCATTACAATTGACATGTAAAAAGTGAATTTATATGTTAACAGATTCATTTCATTACTAATGACATATAAGAAGTGAATTTATATGTTAACAAATTTGTTTCATTCCTAATGACATAAAAAGAATGAATTTTATATGTTAATAGATTTTCCATTTCTAATAGCATATAAAAAGCGAATTTTATGTATTAACATATGTTAACAAAATTTTCTATTTCAAGTGACATATAAAAAGTGAATTCATATGTAAATTTTTTTTTCTACGAATGACTATAACCTCAACAAAATGGTTATTTTTCTTTTCTATTTAACAAACTATGACGGTTTGGTTTTGTCCATTCCAAATCAACAAAATGGTAATTTGGTTTTCACAGAACAAACAGGAAATATTTGTTTTCAACTATACAAACAAGAAACACAACAATCAATTCAATAATTTATCACAACAATCAACACTGAAATAAATGTACACACCACATCAACATGAATTATAAATAATATGAATAAATTTTTTGCAGTGAATTAATAAATAAATAAATAATTTTATTTTAAAATAGAATTCTCACCCAACCATTCAGATCTGAATTTTCCTTGAATTCTGGTTTGCTCTAATTCAGATCTAGTCCATCCCATGACGTAGTGCTCGGAAATACGAATCCAACGCAACTTGTTTCGTTAATTTCTGAATTGAAATGAAGAAGTTATGGCATTTTTAAACTTTGATTTCAAATATTAATTACCCATTTAATTAATTAATTAATAAATCACACTTAACCTCTAATCACCCGTTAATCATCTTCCTTCCTTCGTTCCCTGTAATACCAGCAAACCCATCGCTCCACCTTGGAACCCCCCTGTCGCACGCACTTCCAGGGCATCGGAGCCCGATCGAAGACCACCACCTCGACGCCCAACCCGCCGTCGATCCACGCCGTGAGCCTCCCTACACGCGCATGCGCCACCTGCCTCGATTTCCGTCCCCAAGTCGCGCCCCTCTCGGTCAAAATCCGGCCACTAGGCGCCCTTAAAACCAATCACCACCGTTGAGATTGTTAAGGTCGAAGAGTTCTTCGATTTGGTTTTAAGAAGTTTGGAAATTGCTTGAGGGATTGGGAGTTATGATCGAATAAAAACTCGAGCTTTCTGGCCATTGTTCTGAATAGTGGCGGCCACTGTAAAAGCATTAGAGTTGGGATTTGTTTTAATGGATATTTATATTAAAATATTAATTAATTAAGCCCTGAAGGCCCGCTTAGCTTCGAACTCAGAATTAGGCCCAACGACTGTCAAACTTAAGGTTTTGACGCCTACTGAACGCGATGGGACAGGTCTTGTGGCCCAATTCTGATGTCTGTAACGTTTTTTTCGGTTTTAATTTAAAAATGCAATATTTAATAAATAATTTAATTTCTACCGTACATTTAAATATGCCGGGGCCACATACGACCTCAGAAAATTCTAAAAAAAATATTTTTAGCTTTCTTATGACGATACGAATCCAACAAAATTATTTTCGTTGAATTCTGAGACTTTTTGAAAAATGGCCTTTTTCAAGGCGTATATATTTAATATTAAAAATACGTTTTAAAACAAATAATTTCCGAAACTCGAAATATATAAGTGTTTATTGTTTTTCAATGCAGAAACGTCATTCTGAACTCAATGGAAGTGGTTTCTAGTCCAAATTCCTTCGTATGTGAAAAGTAGCATTTTTGACCTTTATATATTTCATAGCGACCTTTCCAAATTTTAAACTGGGCATAACTTTTGATTCCCGCTATGAAATTTCGATTTTTCGGATTCGTTAGAAAGATATTTTTAAATAGATTCTAATATTTTTGGTTTCACTAAAATCCGTTAAATTTTGCATCCTGTACAGTCAGTCAAAGTTCAAGTTTGACTTTTCAAACTACAGCGCTATTTCTAACTCCTTTTATAATTAAAATTAAATTATTCATTCTAACTTCAATTCTTAATCATTATTATTTTAAATAAATCATTTTAAATATCAAAAACTCATTAAAATTACTCAAGATAAATTTTAAATTTACCCCCAAAATTCCGGGTTGTTACAGTCTCCCCCACTTAAAAACTTTTCGTCCTCGAAAAGGAACGAAGCTAAAAGTGTTTAATTATCCTACCCCATTTTCCACTCTTATTGGTTTAAATAATTTTATAGTTGATTAACTTTCAAATATATAATCTGTTATCCATTCGAAATCATATTTTCTAAAATAGATAATAATTACAAATATGTATATTATAGTCTTATTACTCTCAACTCATTCTAGGACATTACTAACCCCATCTATAATGAGTTTTCTCATTCTAGGATACTGCTGATCCTATCTCTAATGAGTATTCTTATTGGATATTTCTAATCCAATCTCTGATGAGTCTTTTGTTCAGTTCTAACGAGTTGTACCCAAAGATTTGAGCTAACCAGAGTTCTGATACCAAAATGAAACGACCCGAAAATCGCCCTTGCGGGAAATCGCCGGATAC
This sequence comes from Allium sativum, assembly GCA_030737875.1. Lineage (NCBI taxonomy): Eukaryota > Viridiplantae > Streptophyta > Magnoliopsida > Asparagales > Amaryllidaceae > Allium > Allium sativum. The sequence goes on from CM060910.1 coordinate 339,456,932, forward strand.
GCTTACTTTGGGCTACAACACATCAGAATAACAACAGCAAACTTTTATAACATCATAGTAAATGTTACATCAGAGTACAGAATATATATCAGAGTACATTAAATAAATTTACAGCGGAAGATAATTTTACATTACTTTAATATAGTGCAGCGGAAATAAAATAACTAAGACAGCGGGAGACTTTTCTATGCTCTGGACACAGCTTTGAGCTTCAATCCAGGATCCTGCTAAAGAGATAAATATCTGCAAAAAGCTACTCGACTGCCCATGTGGAAAAGAGGGCACCCGAGTTTGCAAAAATGGAAACAAACAACTGGTCAGTCGTGGGACTGGTGTGAGAATTCTTAACTAATATAACTAATAGTAATAAGGCAAATCCAAGGACCATGCCACTAAAGAGGAACGGGTTTTATTCCAATGGATTGCCGTGCATAATTTGAGTAAATCGTCAAAACAACACAATGCTTTGTAGAAAAATGAAACCATCATAAGACCCAAGTCCCATCACACAATGCAACGCAAACCGGAGGATAGGGTTTTACCTTATAATGGTCAAACATGCTTGATACGATAAAAATGATATTATTATTAGTGTGTATATGTTTTAAAACATTTCAAAGTAAATGTATCAATCCTTGGAAGCATAGGTACCATATGCTATGCCTCTGTACTAGTAATACAATCAAATCCGTAAGGTCGTATTTGGAATTTGGATTTCCATCTGAGTCAAGGCTGGGGAGGAGCTCCTACCGATTCGAGACACTCTAGCTAATGTCTCAGGGTTCCCCGCAGTTAACCCTTGGAAAGCTGCAGGGCCGGTCCACACATACAGCTTCGTGGATTGGCAATTCCTGAACACACGTTTCCCAATCCTATAGGACCTATCCGAGGCGCCTCATTCCATCATCCACATAAGTAAAATGTCAGGGCTGGTAGGTCACTGACACCACTCTAGCTAGAAAGAAACGTGCTGCTCTCCCTGCGTTCCCTTCTCCCGTTTTAGACTCCGCCGGTGTGTGAGGCTTGTGAAGTCACGCTATACCCAAAGCTATGCCTAAACAGGCTATGCTTTGATCATCCCACAAGGCCTGCTTTTTAACAAAGCCTTGATCATATGCATCTTAGCATGCCACATCGTCAATCCATACCATACCATTGATTTCTACCAACATATAACCTCTAAGCTCATACGTCTCAGAAAAGGGTGTAAAACACCAAACAGATATATGTTTAGCAGAGATCAACGAATACAGTATAAAGGAATACAATGTCAGACATACAATCCATTTACGCGCTTATGCTCTGGGTTTGAGCGAAAGCCAAAATCGTGCAATCAACACTACGTCCGGACGGCTACTACTGTCGCTCCTTCAAGGTAGCTACTCCCATCATGGGTCTCAATAGCAACACACCCATTCGATGTGAAGATCGTCGGTCTTCAATCACCGTCTTCAACTCTTCGAATGTCGTAACATTATTTGGAATGAGAGTAAACTCGGAATTTCCAAATAATTCTCGCATATATATATTTGAAAAAAATTTCATATCGTTAATATTAATTTATAACGATTAGTCTTTATTTTTATAAAAATAATTAAATTCTATTTAACAACACTTCATACAAACAGGAGACAATGGCGCTATTTTTTACCCAAATTTGTTTTATGCATTTCTCTAAATCTAACCGTGGGATTTTGACACAATACATATCGTTGGAAAGATCTTCCCAAGGCGAACCTAACGGTTTCCGTTTGGGAAAATCCGACGGTTGGATATTTTGGTATGATCAATTAAAAGTACAATTCTAAAATGTGAACTACCACGCTCGATTCAAGTACTTTTAATTTATTTATATATATATATATATATATATATATATATATATAATTTATGTAAGTATAATTCCTCGTCCATTTCATTTTACTATATTTTGCTAACAACAAATCTTCTTATTTATATCCAATATTGATATATATATCATCACACGCAACAATGTTTTCTTTTATTTTTCAATTTCCATAAATATACTATACACACAATGTATATCTTGTGTATCACTTCAAATTTCAACAAAAATAGGTATTTTTGTGTTTCATCCCCATTACAACATAAATGAATATTTAACAAAAATGAGTATTTTTGTGTTATTTCAATCCCTAATCAAAAATGCAATATATTTTGGTGTCAACTTCATTTCTATACAAACGAATATATTTTTGTTTGTTTAATTTCAATGTAACAAAAAAAAAATAATAATAATTTTGCTATTCTTTTAATGCCAAACAAAAATAGTAATTCTTATCTCTTTCAATGCAAAACCAAAAAGATCTTGACTTTTTTTTTTAATGGCAATGTAAATTCTATTCCTAGGTGACGTCATAAAAGTATAATTTTAATTTAAAAGGTAATATCATACCTTAATTACATAATAAAAATGTAATTCTAATTTACAGTGCAAATTTCCATTTATAGTTACATATAAAAATGTAAATCTTGTTCGCTTGCCAAATTTCATATCATAGTTTCAAATAAAAATGTAATTTTTATTTGCAATGCAAGTTCTCATTCTAAGTTACATAATAAAAATGTAATCTTTATTATCAATGCACATTCCTACTTTTGTTTACATATAAAAATGCAAATTTTATTTACGATGCAAGTTCATACTTTTGTCTTACATAATAAAAATGTAAATTTCATCGCTACCATTTTTCATTGACAAAAATATGATCTTAACCATGCATTTCATTTCATATGCAGTATATAACAAATAAATATATTTCCTTCATATGCAATACATGACATTACCAAATAAATATATCTTCTTTATATGCAGCATAACAATGAACTTTTTATTAACAAAAAGAAATGCAGCAAAAATGCAGTTTTGAAATGTATTCATTTTATCGTAACTCAAATGACGATAAGAATAAAATGTTAACATCGCTATTTTTATCGCACCAGAAATATTGATAAAAATGTGATATCAACATTTCTCTTTTACCGCATCAAAATATTGATAAAAATATAAACATTCCAATTTATACTTTTATTTACATTTGACATGTAAATAAAAATATGACTCTTCAAAACATGCTTTTACTTACATCTAAAAGGTAGGTAAAAATGCTACTGCTAAATTCATATTTTTTTAAAAATGTAAGTAAACAATGCAACTCTTTAATTCATCAATTTTGACAGTAAAAAGGTGTCTACTTTTATCTAAACTATCATGACACAAAAAGGATTTTTTTTATTTTACATTGAAAAGAAATAACAATAAAAATGATTCTTTTTAATGTTAAAAAAAATCAGCGACAAAAATGTTCCTTTTTACCATTAAGAAGAAATAGCGACAAAATGTTTCTTTTTATCTACAAAAGAAATATTGACACAAAGGGTTTCTTTTTATCGACCAAAAAGAAATATGAACAAATTTGTTACTTTTGCATGACAAAAGGAATGTGAACAAATTTTGATACCAAAAGAGTAGCGAGCAAAAATGGCTTCTTTTTATCGACAAAAAGAAATAAATAATGTTTCCTTTTCATCGACACAAAGAAATAAAAATATAAAAAAAATGTTTTTGTCCTTTTACAGTTGATAAAATAAATCTTTTGTCGTTCCTATTTTTTTTCCTTTCTTGTACGCTTGACAAAATGAGTATTTTGTCATTCCTTTACTTTTGTCAAATTGAATCTTATTATCTTTCTTATATTCTTATCTTTCTTTTATATTTGACAAAATGAATATTTTGTCATTCTTATATTTTTATATTTGACAAAATCTCTTCTTTATTATTGCATTAAAATGTAATTTACATTTCAAAGTCTAAACCTCTTTTTTTTTTTAAATGAAAATTTAAAATCATCAATTCTTTACTCATGATTCATATCAACATAAAATATAATTTTTATGTTACATCATTTCTAACATTAAACATTAACAGGAAAGTGATATATTTGTTTGTCGTCAATTCTAACTCAATGAACAAATAACCATGATATTTTATATGTTACAAATTCAATGTATTCTAATGTCATTAAAAAAAGATATTTAATACACTAATCATTTTTATGGATCTTAATTTCATATAAGAATGATATTATGCATATTCACATTTTTCTATTACTTCTAATGATATATAAAAAAGTAAATATTATATCTTAACATATTCTCCATTCCTGGTAACATATAAAAGGGAATTTTATATGTTCACAAATTCATTTCATTACAATTGACATGTAAAAAGTGAATTTATATGTTAACAGATTCATTTCATTTCTAATGACATATAAGAAGTGAATTTATATGTTAACAAATTTGTTTCATTTCTAATGACATAAAAATAATGAATTTTATATGTTAATAGATTTTCCATTTCTAATGGCATATAAAAAGTGAATTTTATGTATTAACATATGTTAACAAAATTTTCTATTTCAAGCGACATATAAAAAGTGAATTCATATGTAAATTTTTTTTCTACGAATGACTATAACCTCAACAAAATGGTTATTTTGCTTTTCTATTTAACAAATTATGACGGTTTGGTTTTGTCCATTCCTAATCAACAAAATGGTAATTTGGTTTTCACAGAACAAACAGGAAATATTTGTTTTCAATATACAAACAGGAAACACAACAATCAATTCAATAATTTATCACAACAATCTACACTGAAATAAATGTACACACCACATCAACATGAATTGTAAACAATATGAATAAAATTTTTGCAGTGAATTAATAAATAAATAAATAATTTTATTTTAAAATAGAATTCTCACCCAACCATTCAGATCTAAATTTTCCTTGAATTCTGGTTTGCTCTAATTCAGATCTAGTCCATCCCATGACGTAGTGCTCGGAAATACGAATCCAATGCAACTTGTTTCGTTAATTTCTGAATTGAAATGAAGAAGTTATGGCATTTTTAAACTTTGATTTCAAATATTAATTACCCATTTAATTAATTAATAAATAAATCACACTTAACCTTTAATCACCTGTTAATCATCTTCCTTCCTTCGTTCCCTGTAATACCAGCAAACCCATCGCTCCACCTTGGAACCCCCCTGTCGCACGCACTTCCAGGGCATCGGAGCCCGATCGAAGACCAGCACCTCGACGCCCAACCCGCCGTCGATCCACGCTGTGAGCCTCCCTACACTCGCATGCGCCACCTGCCTCGATTTCCGTCCCCAAGTCGCGCCCCTCTCGGTCATAATCCGGCCACTAGGCGCCCTTAAAACCAATCACCACCGTTGAGATTGTTAAGGTCGAAGAGTTCTTCGATTTGGTTTTAAGAAGTTTGGAAATTGCTTGAGGGATTGGGAGTTATGATCGAATAAAAACTGGAGCTTTCTGGTCATTGTTCTGAATAGTGGCGGCCACTGTAAAAGCAGTAGAGTTGGGATTTGTTTTAATGGATATTTATATTAAAATATTAATTAATTAAGCCATGAAGGCCCGCTTAGCTCCGAACTCAGAATTAGGCCCAACGACTGTCAAACTTAAGGTTTTGACGCCTACTGAACGCGATGGGATAGGTCTTGTGGCCCAATTCTGATGTCTGTAACAATTTTTTTTGTTTTAATTTAAAAATGCAATATTAAATAAATAATTTATTTTCTACCGTACATTTAAATATGCCGGGGCCAAATACGACCTCGGAAAATTCTAAAAAAAATGTTTTTAGCTTTCTTTTGACGATACGAATCCAACATAATTATTTTCGTCGAATTCTGAGACTTTTTGAAAAATGGCCTTTTTCAAGACGTATATATTTAATATTAAAAATACGTTTTTAAACAAATAATTTCCGAAACTCGAAATATATAAGTGTTTACTGTTTTTCAATGCAGAAACATCATTCTGAACTTAATGGAAGTGGTTTCGAGTCCAAATTCCTTCGTATGTGAAAAGTAGCATTTTTGACCTTTATATATTTCATAGCGACCTTTCCAAATTTTAAACTGGGCATAACTTTTGATTCCCGCTATGAAATTTCGATTTTTCGGATTTGTTGGAAAGATATTTTTAAATAGATTCTAATATTTTTGGTTTCACTAAAATCCATTAAATTTTGCATCCTATACAGTCAGTCAAAGTTCAAGTTTGACTTTTCAAACTACAGCGCTATTTCTAACTCCTTTTATAATTAAAATTAAATTATTCATTCTAACTTCAATTCTTAATCATTATTATTTTAAATAAATCATTTTAAATATCAAAAACTCATTAAAATTACTCAAGATAAATTTTAAATTTACCCCCAAAATTCCGGGTTGTTACAGATAAGCATCACGTCTTTCACCATGGTACACTTTAGTTTGGCTCAACTACAACATAGGGTAGCTGCGTTTTGATTAGAAAAGACATATCAGAGTGTCTTCACATGTATTAGGCAGTCAATACAGTTGTGTTTTCGTTTTTACATATATAGATAGCTCTTTGATTTGCGTTGATGTTGATTTAAGATAGCAGAGCGTTTCTTGGTTGGAAAGGAAGCTGCGTGATGTAACACGACACTGCCGCGTTGTTTCGTTGATTATGATATGCATGTGAAATTTCTCAGAAGAATAGATTAGGAGGGAATAGCTAATGTAGAGGACAGTGTACTAGTGAGTGTAAGGCATGTGCTTGGATGAGAGATTCACATCCTTGGTCGGCACGGTGTTTAGGGCATCGGTTTCAATGGTACAATCATAGATGTAGTCATAGCTGAAAAAAAAGAAAAAAAAGATAGGATAGATTTTCAGCATGTAATTTCTTCCAACTACAGGCGGCTTGTCTTAGTCTGTTGTGTACTTCAATGGACATGCCCATGCGTGGATCTCTTCATGCGAAAGGAAATATATATATATATATATATATATATTATTAGCGAACCTTTATCGCGAAGTAATCGATTAAAACACTACAAACGATTAAGGTTTACTAATAAAAAGGCTAATCTTAGTGTAAAAAGGTATTCCGGACCAAACGGGACAAGTTTCGTCGAAATCCGAGGTCGTATGAAAAAATTTCCTTTATAAAACCAGAAATAAACACACATTTAATTTTTTCACGATCACCAGATTAATCAAATCAACTTGAAACCTTAAAATCCGACAATGATTTTTCAATACGATCCCAATGGCACTAGTTTCGTTGTCTTCTGAGACTGTTTCTTCGGTAGGCCATTTTTAGGCGCACCGCAATGCCCTTTTTAACGCCAAATTACCTGGTCTCTAAAAATAACAAACTATATACCTATCCTGGCTCTAATCGACGATACGAACTCAACGGGACTGGTTTCATGGCCTAATTCGATCATCTGCTCAAGTTACACTCAAATATCCATTTATTTAATTAATTACGCGCTATAGAATTTGAACGGGCGTTTATGGTTACCATGGTCACATACGACGTCGGTTTGCCTCACCATTCAACACCATACAATAATTTAACGATACGGTTCTAATGAAACTAGTTTCGTCGAATACTGAGTTCATTTGCAAAACGGCTATTTTAACGGCCTATATTTAAATAACGATTTTCACAGCGACTATTTCAAAATTTGATTTATCCATAACTTACAATCTATAACAAGAAATCTGAATTTTTCTCTCTCATACGAAAATTATCATCAATACGGTTCTAATGTTTCCTATTTCGAAAAAATCCGGCTTATTTTGAATCCGGTACAGCCATTTAAAGTTCAAAACCCAATATTGCGAACTGCTGCACCGCTGTAGCTCTAATTCTAATTAAATTAGAATTTAAACGTTATAATGCCGTCGAATAAATGAAATCGTTATTGAAATTTCAAAATAAACAATATTTCACCCCTTTAAACTGACCGTCCACCTTATATTGCCAATTCAACATTTTCCCAATATTTGAAAATAAAATATTATTATATTATTTAATTAAATAACATATTCAAAAATAAGTGGTAAAATCCAATAATTTAAATTCAAACAATATTTTAAATAATAAAAATAATTCAAATAAATACCCAGAAAAATACGGGTCGTTACATTCTTCCCCGTTAAAATAATTTCGTCCTCGAAATTGCTAAGGTAAGAAAGAACGTTACGAACCCATTATCTTTACAAAAATAATAAATTTAGAACTCGATTTTTATTTCGAAACTAATCTAATTGGTTTTAAAACCAATTTATTCCAAATAAAGGAATTTTACAAAAATCTTCAAAAAAAAATCTAACATCTTAAATTTTGGCAGAGTCTCACCTGTACGGAGGACATCTTTAATATCGTAGGTTCAAGAAATATATATCCATCGACCAACAGGGTCGGAAAAATTCAAAAACCATACTCAAAACCCAAATAAAAACCAAAATTTCATATTTTGCATAGGCGTACCTTTTTGCGAGCGTTATTAGGCGGTAAGCAATATTTTAAATTCGAGCTTGCTTAGTTATTATGCAGCTCTATTCAAACTGGATTCAATTAACTCCAGAATTTTCTCTTGAATGGATTTTAAAGCTGAATTGGAACTTCTACACCTGTTCTCAACTCAAATGAATTTTGTTAGTCCCCAAAACAACATCAATTAGTTTCAAATATCCATATCATACGATCCAACCAATTCTACACACAATCTAATCCACATGAGATTATAATTATTTATAATCACTTCATTTATTTCTTTAATTATCCATTCAGGTTTATTAATCTTGATTGATTTATCCAACTTATTTATTTCATATTTGTTATAAACCAAGTCTATCATTTTCAGATTTATATTCAAGCAATCAACAACACAATCCAACATATCATTCAAATCAACAAATCTAAACGATTGCCCATATTATAATAATTTGAGAAAATCATTACTTTTATTATAAAATAAATTGGGCAAAAATAATTTCAAAAATAATTTTATGTCAAATTACAAATACGCGCTCTCATATATATAATCAAACTCAATCTAGGGTATTACTAGCCCCATCTCTATCGAGTCACACCACAGAGCCAAGGTTATCACTAAACCAATAGCTCTGATACCACTGTAACGACCAGGAATTTTGGACCCCGAAAATCGACATAGAAACATCATGTCGAACATTCAAGCATCGAAAACCTGGACGTTGTTAGAAAGAATTTAGAGGGTGAGAAAAGGAAGAAAGAATTATTAGAATAGTAGAAGAAGATGAAACAACACAACACAGAGTCTCACATCGCAGCGGAACAAAATATAATACAGAAATAAATCTTTACTGAGAGCTTTAAAAATACTTACAATATCAGAGTACACCACACAACTGGATAGTTATAATAACCTGTTCCCATATACAACACACAGCAGAATAGTAGCTATATAATATCATACGCATGAATATCTCTAGCTCGTCTCTGGACTTCACAGTATTTGATAACCTGAACCTGTACACCCCGGGCTAACCCGAGCATTTGCAAAACACCGGGTCAGTCTGGTGAACCAGAGTGAGATAAACACACTAAGTTTAAGGGTATCACACAACCCGATTTTAAATTTAAAATCTTTCAAAGAAAAGGATAATCGTAAGACCAATCCGCAAATAAACACGGACGGTTTTTACCTTACGATAACCCAAAACATTTTTAAACCAATATCTTGTCTGATATTATAATAATGTCTAAATACAAGTAAATAGAATCTAGTGGAACGCTTGCATCTCACGCTCTACATATATAGTATACAAACAAAATCGCGGCTGCTTATTGGAGATTGGATTCCAACTCTGACAAGGTATGGGACCGCCTGCCGATAGTGTATCTCTAGAGGCGAATACATTGGGTTCAACAAGAACGTCTTGCAACCCCGCCCACACATGACCGACCACTCATTTCGCTTGAGTGTATCGAATGTATATCAACAACGGTGGTAGCTAGCCACCGTCTTCCCGAAAAGGGACAGCATCGAAATAGATTTATGAAACAAAATGATTTTCTCTAAATAGGTGATTATACACCCTAATGGGAGCGTCCCACATAGCCATGCTGCCTGCCCGATTTTTGTCATTTACCGGTTGTGAGGCTTGAGACCAGAATTTACTTTGAATCATCTGATCGTCATTTACTTTGAATGCCACATCATCAAATCCACTAGATATCGCTAATTGACGTCCACAAAAATACTCTAGTTGGGAGCTAACCAACTATGGCACGTTTGAAGAAATCAACATACGCGATCCTTTTGGAAATACTTTGTCAGACGCCCGTCCATACAAGTCATCCAGGAACAGGATGAACCGAAGGCACTCTCCTACTGCATCTCATATAGGAATCACCTATGGATCGGTAGCGAGAAGTCCTTGCAACCCGTGGATTCCAACCATGACAGAACCACAGTTTATCTTTGGCTGCTAAACCAGAGATTATTAGTAATCCTTCCGCTTATGAAGATCCACGGTCTTCAATGCTCCATCTCGATCATCTTCTGGTCTCTTCACGTATTTGTTGGTCGGAATGGTTTTCGAATATAAATTCGATCCCGGTCTTTCCAAATCAACAAACGTATTGGATGGATTTGATAGTCGGTGATTTAACTATCAAAATAAACAGTGTTTCAAACATGACAACCCAATGAGTTCACTGGTTCCATATTCGGCATTACTTGGCCTTATAATGTAAATTCACTTCTGCGAAATTAAACTTCTAACTCTTTAATATTTAAAGTACGATATTTGATTCTTATATACTGATGTTCTCCATCCCAATCCTATATACGCTTACCAACTAATATCAACTTCAGATAATCCTGATGTTGTTCAAGTTGGGGTATTTTAATTACCTCTCAGACCTTAACCAACAACGTTCATATCATCAGAGAAATATAAGTTGTAATCAAAACCCAGTATTCCATTCCAGTTTCAAGAAAATTCCATTTCACTAATTTGTTTAACCTATCCCCGCTTTGCAACTCTTTATTTAAATTTTCCACTTTCCCTTAATCATAGTTCTAAGTAACGTTAATTCAGAATTAACGATATAATACCTCAACTCTTTTTATATAACTTTGGTTTCTTATAAAACTCTTTTATCTAAATTCCCTTTTTCTTCATTCAAATAATCAAGTGACCTTTAATTTAAGCCATACTTAAACACTTTAACATTCCTTTTATGACTTTGTTATAAAACCCAGGTTTTTAAACAAAAACGGTTCATAAACTCCTTTCGTCATTCAAATGGGATTCCCTTTTTAACTTAGAATAAATTCCAATTAAAGTAATTTTTTAAATTATTATTAATTACAATAATAATTTTTTCCAACCATTTACTACATAAGTAGTTGACTTCTTTATTACTAAAATAACTAGTAAATCCCCTTTTTAAAATCTTATTATACTCTAACAATATTCATTTAAATCACTTTCTATTCAGAAACACACTAACTTAGAAATCAATGCAAATAAATAGGCGAATTATTCACTTAAAACATGATTACCTTATTAACAAATTTCCATTTGTTTTCCCTTTTAATAATATAATTAATAAATCCCAATAATTTCCTTAAATTGTTTCTCCACGACCAATTATCCAATTTAACCTTTTGGTTAATCTCCTTATTCTCACGAATTTCAAATCTAATTGACATCAGTTCTGATTTTATAAAATCAATTTACAATTGATTATAGCCATAAATATTTATTCCTTTGAATAAAGTTTTATTCAAAATATATTTCTCAAAATCTATCTTTATTTGAAAAATAAATAAATTTAATAACTCCGGCTCTATCGATTTACCTGACGGTAAATCGATATAAATAAATAACTTATTTTTAGGCCATTACTACCGATTACCCAACCAATCTGCCCATTGGTTAAAACACAACACAAGTTGGTTTTCAAATCAATGATCATAATCAAATCCATCACACTAAACAGAACAATTCATATATGATAACATGAAAATAAAAAAATCTATTTGAGGAATCCGGTTGGATCCCTCCAACCTGTCCTTCTCTGTATTCAACTGGTTATCTTCAGCAGTTGAAACAATTCAAACAGATCAAACAATTCAAACAGATAAACACGTTTATAAATAAACGAGACCAATAAGGAAAGTTACCTTTATTGGAATCAATCGTTAAAATAACGATTTGGTATTTCACTGAAATTAAATGACAGTTTAATTTCATCAGTTAAATAAATAAATAGATATAAACTAGCGGACAGTCAACCCTAGCAAACAGAGCACACAAAATAAAAATACACAATTTATTAAAAATACAAATGGGAAAAATATTGAGTGAGTTTAACTCACCTTGGGTTTCCATTCGTCGTTGAAATAATTCATTTTAATTAAATGAAACACGCGTTTAATTTAATTAAAATCTCAGCTGCGCCCAGCTCTGTCTAAAACAGCTCCGAAATGTTACGTCTGTCGATACAGTCCTAACGAACTTTGGTTTGTTCCAATCTGTTACTGTACGACCAAAATGTAATTTAATACGGTGTACACTATTGATTATAATATTGTAAAGAACTAAATAATAATTATTAAATAAATTTTAATTATCGTTTACTAACCTAATTAGGCACATTCATTATTTAATTATAGGCTACGAACAAAAATCCAGGCTTTGACACCATGCATTACGAAACCGCACTATACAACGGAGCAAAGTATATTCTAACTATATTTATATTTAGGCATATAAACTTTCCAGTATACTCTCCTAGTATTAGGCAAAATATATTCAAACTTAGGCCGCTTTTAAACCGACGTTATATACCAATGTTAGACAAGGCATGAACTTCAGTTAAACATATTACACTACCAGGTGGCCACGTTCTAAAGTTGAGCAATGTTATTATTGAAATTTAAGCTAACCTTAATTATAATGATATTGGCCTTACATTCATAAAAACTGGCCCAAATGTCCCATACGCACCTTCCCACGGTCACGCTGTACTTCCCTTATATTTCCATCACGTCATCATTTCATCCACCCATTTGTTTGCTCCCTCCCAACCCCTTTTCCTCTTCGTTGAAACCTTCTTCTTCTTTTTTCCTTTTTTTTTGTTAGGTAAGGCCCGAAAGCCCAATGCTTCTAAAAAGCCCACATACACTCTTATATGTCTCTCCACCGTTGCTTCTTCTTCTCCCATACTGATCGTCACTACCTCAAACAAAACAGGCGGGTCCTCACTTTCAAATGCCCAAGCCAACGTTGCTGCATACTACCACGGTCCCTCTTCCACATTATTTCTCTCTCTTCGTACTTGAAAACTTCATTACGCATAGCACCGGCGCACCGCTTCCAGGCCATCGGAGATCCGCGCCTGACCCCACTCAGCACCGACCATCTGCCACCCGTTGCTCAGACCCTCGGTCCCACTAAATCACGACCACCTCGCTCGCACAACACCCAGCTCCTTTACAAGTTCCTCGTTTGCGTTTGACAGTAGGCATATGTTCGAGTTACACTATAAATGAAGACTGGGTTTGGGTTCAAACAAAATGAAAATGGAGGCAAACAGGAAACCAAAATGAAAAGGGAAAATGAAGGTTTTGTTCTGGGAAGAAGGGAGAGGCACCAAAGGAAGAATGGAAACAGGGTACTATTTATAGCCGTGGAGTATGGTGGGATAGGCATCACGTCTTTCACTGTGGTACACTTTAGGTTGGCTCAACTACAACATAGGGTAGTTGCGTTTTGATTAGAAAAGACATATCAGAGTGACTGCACATGTATTAGGCAGTCAATACAGTTGTGTTTTCGTTTTCACATATATAGATAGGTCTTTGATTTGCGTTGATGTTTATTTAACATAGCAGAGCGTTTCTTGGTTGGAAAGGAAGCTGCGTGATGTAACATGACACTGCTGCGTTGTTTCGTTGATTATGATATGCATGTGAAATTTCTCAGAAGAATAGATTAGGAGGGAATAGCTAATGTAGAGGACAGTGTACTAGTGAGTGTAAGGCATGTGCTTGGATGAGAGATTCACATCCTTGGTCGGCACAGTGTTTAGGGCGTCGCTTTCAATGGTACAATCGTAGATGTAGTCATAGCTGGAAAAAAAGAAAAGAAAGATAGGATAGATTTTCAGCATGTAATTTCTTTCAACTACAGGCAGCTTGTCTTAGTCTGTTGTGTACTTCAATGGACATGCCCATGCGTGGATCTCTTCATGCGAAAGGAAACATATATATATATATATATATATTATTAGCGAAACTTCGTCGTGAAGTAATCGATTAAAACACTACAAATGATTTCGGTTTACTAATAAAAAGGCTAATCTTAGTGTTAAAAGGTATTCCGGACCAAACGAGACAAGTTTCGTCGAAATCCGAGGTCGTATGAAAAAATTTCCATTATAAAACCAGAAATAAACACACATTCAATTTTTTCACGATCACCAGATAAATCAAATCAACTTGTAACCTAAAAATCCGACAATGATTTTTCAATACGATCCCAACAGCACTAGTTTCGTCGTCTTCTGAGACTGTTTCTTCGGTAGGCCATTTTTAGGCGCACCGCAATGCCCTTTTTAACGCCAAATTACCCAGTCTCTAAAAATAACAAACTATATACCTATCCTGGCTCTAATTGACGATACGAACTCAACGGGACTGGTTTCGTGGCCTAATTCGATCGTCTGCTCAAGTTACACTCAAATATCCATTTATTTAATTAATTACGCGCTATAGAATTTGAACGGGTGTTTATGGTTACCATGGTCACATACGACGTCGGTTTGCCTCGCCATTCAACACCGTACCATAATTTAACAATACGGTTCTAATGAAATTAGTTTCGTCGAAAACTGAGTTCGTTTGCAAAACGGCTATTTTAACGGCCTATATTTAAATAACGATTTTCACAGCGACTATTTCAAAATTTGATTTAGCCATAACTTACAATCTATAACACAAAATCTGAATTTTTCTCTTTCATATGAAAATTATCATCAATACGGTTCTAACGTTTCCTGTTTCGAAAAAATCCGGCTTATTTTGAATCCGGTACGGCCATTTAAAGTTCAAAACCCAATATTGCGAACTGCTGCACCGCTGCAGCTCTATTTCTAATTAAATTAGAATTTAAACGTTAAAATGCCGTCGAATAAATGAAATCGTTATTGAAATTTCAAAATAAACAATATTTATCCCCTTTAAACTGACCGTCCACCTTATACTGCCAATTCAACATTTTCCCAATATTTGAAAATAAAATATTATTATATTATTTAATTAAATAACATATTCAAAAATAAATGGTAAAATCCAATAATTTAAATTCAAACAATGTTTTAAATAATAAAAATAATTCAAATAAATACCCAGAAAAATACGGGTCGTTACAAGTTTGATATAAAGCTAGATATGTATTTCAAATAATTTGAAATAAGAAATTTGGAGTAAAGTCCAAAGGAATAATTTCTGTAAAGTGAATTGGATTTTGAAAATCTAAATTTGGGGTTAAGCTTAAATGGGTAGATCCATCTGACTATTATTAGTTATTGTTTATGTACTGGTATTCATGGGGGTAAACCCGTTTCGTACGGCGTGGTCCCATGAATTACCTGATTTTGAAGTAAAGATTTAATAACTGTTTTGAGTTCTTACACCAGTCTCATGACTGAATCGGAGTTTATTGTTTTCACCTAAACTTTGGTTGCCCATATTTTCCACACGGGCAGCTTGTAGTTTTGGTTTTGTAGATGATTTCATTTAGCAGGATTCTGGATCGAAGCTTAAAGTTGTGTCCAGAGTATTGATAGCCTTCCGATGTGTTAGTTTATTTGTTTCTGCTGCGTTGTATTACATTTATTGTAAATTAATCTTCCACTGTATTATATTTTGATATACTAAGATATATTCTGTACTCTGATGTAACATTATTATGATGTTTATAAAAGTTTCTGTTATTTGTTATGATGTGTTGTGCACCCAAAGTTAGCGTATCTGACGATTTCCGACTTTCGAAATAGGGCCTTGCAGTCAATTCGGAGAGCGGGGATTTTTGGGTCACTACACAGAGGCACAGAGCTATGTTGTGGTACCAGAAAACAAAATTGGATGGCTTTTAAAACATTGATATTTTACCAGAGGCTTTCAAAACATTGTTTCTTTAAGGAAAGTGCATCTCACAGATTGCTGCTACTAGAAAACTGAAAAGCGCAAAACTAATAAGTGCTTAAAGTAAATGAGTTAATATATCAGAATGGAACCTACCAATAAAAATCTCCTTGACCATCATGGAAATGTATTCTGAAATCACCAGCAAACATGGTCAAACCATTATACCCTTCTTGGGTGCTTTGAACCAGTAATCTTTAGGCTGAAAAGTGATTACAACATCGATCACGGATGCATGTTTAGTTTACGTGTGAGTCCATACTGATTAGGATTAGAAACAAAAATAGTGTTTTTTTCTTTCTTAACTCTCCCACTTTAAAAACTGATGCAAAAAACAAAGTATTTTAAACAACTTAATATTTGAAACAAAACCAGCAGATAGTTTGATAAGTCTAATAAATATTTACATAAGAATTAGTCCAAATCTTACAATTAAAATTTATATATATTTCAGTCTAATAATATGACAACTTTGCTTTAGTTTCATTCAAAACCTTTTAGCTGGTACTGTTCAGTTGTTTTGCAAATGTAAAATGAATTGTTGGCCTTTTAGTATTGGAAAGAGAAAAAGAAAAAAGAAACGATTAGAACGATGTCTGCCATGTTTATTCATACAATAAAAATGGCCATGCAGAGACATTATGGGCTCAAAGGCTCTAATCCAACCAACCGAATCCAAACTCAAACTGGCTAAAACAGTAGCCAAACCAGTAGCAAGGCTATAATTACAATATAGAAATGGAAGCAAAAGGAGATGAATATGTGGAAATGGACTCTTTGATCAAAAGCTATGATAAGAAATAGGCATTCAAACTCAGGGACATGCTTGAACCCAAGATAGTGATTTTGAGGGTTTCAATGCATTGTGGTGGCTGTGCTAAGAGAGTTCAGAAGCACATCAAGAAAATCATAGTAGTGACATTGTGTACAGTGGACTTGGATAACAAGAAGGTTGTAGTGGAGGGGAACATAACTCCATTTGAGGTATTGAATAGTGTCACCAAAATCATCAAATATGATGAGCTTTAGGTTGGTCCATATGATGACTACTAGTTTATTATATTTCTATTTCAGTGTCACAATAATCTAGTACCATCGGAATTGGAATACATATTTTTCTTAGTCAAGCTTTATAAAGTTACCGGGGTTCTAGGTTCTAAAATAAATAAATTAAGAAGTCACATATATCAAAATATTCCTAAAATGTAGCCATCTAATAGATATGAGTTTCATGGGCTGCTACAATGAAAGGAGTTTGAATGGAAAGGCATTATTAGAAGACCGATACCATACTTAACGTCAAGTTTAACGTATTAGATGACTAATACTATTGGAATCTAGGCCAAAATCCATTAATTATACAATATTATAATTAAATGTTTCTTGTGTTGAAATATATATTCAAGTTTTTGGGATTAAATGAATCCAGATGTCAAATAAAATGTGAACTCGTTTAATTTTAATTATTGCATATATCGATCGGATGTGTATTTAAGCCTAATAATCAAGTAAAACTAAGAATTATTTCTTATAAATTATCTTCATCAAATATGATTCTAGATTATATAGATATTAGACATGCTTAGAAGTATATGTTAGCCATGCATTGGTTATAATACATACTGACTATGGTCTTAGTTAGTTGTGGTTTCAAGGTTTAAGTAAGGTAACTAAAAGTATCTATTATCACTTCATAAAGGAAGGTTGTTTACCCACAAAAAGCAATCCCTTATTTTTTACAGTATTCTAACAAATATAGTACAGGATATGGAACAAAAAGGATAAAAGTTGAACCTGTGTTTTTTTAGGGTGAAACGCTCCAAAAGAAATAAGTTAACAAGGGACATACAAAGCCTAATGTACTCGAAGTCTGCTGTATTCAATGAAATACGACTACATAACAAAACAACCAATTTCTTGTTAGCTAGAGTTCTATAAAGGTTGAAGTTAGCAAAACTACACAATGGAAAGTAAGAGCAATAGACAAAAGGGAAAATGAATACCACTCATCCCACTATAATTTTACAGAACATAAAGACGTGTCTTTGACTCTCTCTTTCGGAGGTGTAGTTTCTATTAAGTTGCAAACAAAACTATAGAAGCTTCAATATATTATAATGAAGTAGGTTGAACATGAAACTGACTGCACGTGGGATCTAGCATTGGTTAAAACATTGAGAACGAAAAGAACTGCCATTTCCGATTTTACGTGCATTAAGTTAGTACTCAGTATATATTTTCAATGAACACAGCTGTAAAGCTCGAAATTTTTACATCATTTAGTGAATATAGTATTAATCCATATCCGTCATCTATATCTGCCAATATTGTCGAAATGTTTATCAAAATACTAATATATTTGAATCTGTCAACAATTGACGACTAAAATCATTTCTTTGTAAACAATTGACATAATAATACATTTGCTTACAAAGGAATATAGTTGAGAAAAATACCAGCAAGTAGTCGTGATTTTTGCTGAAGTCCGCCTCAATGTTCGTTGAGTCCCAATACAAGTGATACTCATTAGCAATTCCTTTCAATGTTTTCAGTTTCTATAATAACCCGAAAATCTGGGCCAGTTTAAAATTTTTATTTTGGCAATTTTAGCGAATTTTGAATATTTAAAATAGATTATTTTAAATAAAATCGACGAGAAATTTATTTTGAATAGAATTCGACGTATATATTATATACGTCGTCGTTAGAATATAATATTTATATATAATTATAAATAGAATTGAAAATGGCGCGGTAGTTCGATAATTCGATTTCAAACTTCAATTGAATGTACCGGGTGCAAAACAATCCGGATTTTAGTGAAACCAAAAACATTAGGATCTAATTGATGATATCTTTCCAACGAATCCGACAAATCGAGATTTCATATCGGGAATCAAAAGATATGTCCAGTTGAAAATTCTGAATAGTCGCTATGGAATTCAGGCCCTTAAAAATGGACATTTTGCAAATGACCTCGGATTTCGACGAAACCACTTTTGTTGGGTCCGTGATGTCAAACTATTGCTAGGTTTCAAATTTCATAATTTTTCGAATCAATATGTGAGCGTGGCAAAGGAAAACGCGTTTGACCAGTTTCAGTTGATTTTAATCGACTGGAAAATGGCCATTTTTCCAACGGCCTCAGAATTCGACGAAACTAGTTTTGTTAGGACTGTATTGTCAATACGAAGCTAGAAAATATTTTTCAGGAATTTTTAAAGTTCGTATGTGACCCCGGTAATTTGAAATGTGCGTTTAAATTGAATATACAAAGAATTATACTTTAAATTCAACGGAAACTGATTCAAACAGTCGAATTGGCCTATGTGGCATATCCCATTGTGTTCGGAAAGGGGGTATTACGCTAGAGACGACAGTCGGCAGGTTCAAATCTGAGTTGAAACGAAAAGTCAACTTTAGGACGAATAAAATAATTAAATAAAATAATAATAATAATAATAACTTCCCCTTTTTATGCTCTGCCCCCCCCCACCATTTATTTTCAGAATCGATTGAAGAAAAAAAAAATGGAAAGAGGAAGGCGACGGGGGGGGGGAAGAGCCGCCGCCACAAATCGCCCCCCCCCCCCTCGATCGTTCGCCGCCGCCGCCAGGGGGCGCGATGCCTCCCTGACTCCCCCCCCTCCGCTTCTTCTCCTTCCCCTATCGCTCCTCCTCCCACTTACATCGAACAACTACCGCAACCCCCAAAACCCACGTCGCCGCCCTCCAAGCGACACCGCAGCCCCCCCTTGAAGTCAGCCACTGACGAACGGAGAACCCCCCCTGTAAGTCTTTTCTTCTTTTTTATTTATTTTATTTTATATAAACTGATTAAAAAAAAAGAATTTGAAATGGAAAAGGTTTGAATTTTAAATGGAAAAAGATTAAATACTATTTTTATTTTTAAAGTTTAAAACTGTTTTTTTTGTTTGTTTAAAAACTGATTTTCTTTGAAAAGATTTAAACTTTATAAAAGAAAAGATGTGATTTTTAAATTAGAAAAGACAGTGTTTTTAGAATTATAAAAGACGTGACTTTTTTAAAACAGAAAAGATTTGATTTTTTTTAAAAGTAATAAAATAGGATCTTTGTATTTTTAAAATATTAAAAATATGATTTTTATATTTTTAAAGTATTAAAAATATAATCTTTATAGGATAGAGCATATAAAAATATAATCTTTGTATATGTAGCGAAATAAAAATCTGATTTTTATTTTATATACGTTGAAATAAAGTGGTGATTTTCATAACGATGAAAACTTCATTTTTATAAAGGCGAAAACTTTATTTTTATAAAGGCGAAAACTTTATTTTTATAAAGGCGAAAACTTTATTTTTATAAAGGCGAAAACTTTATTGAATAGCGAAGTAAAAATTCGATTTTTAAATATATGAAGTGATTATAAAAATATGACTTTTAAATTGAAAGTAAATAAATAAAAGTGTGATTTTTATTTTAAAGACATCGAAACATAAAAATGTGTGATTTTTATATATGTAGTGACTACGGGCAAACGAAGATGATAAAAAGGCCAGGATGAAGAAGATTTCTATAAAAGAAGTGTCGTGAAGTTGGATAGCTTTCGGTGAGAACTTCTCACTCAAAATCTCTTTTTCTAGTTATATATATATACTAGGATGCAGACGGTGCTTAGTAGCACCCGACACCCGTCATCCACAGACCATGGATGGCTTGTTTGAAAATTGTTTGGTTGTGTAGTTGGTTAGATTAATTGAATTGAAATTGAATTGTTTGGTGAATTGAAATGGATTTGATTGATGTGTGAATGGCGTGGGCCTTCACTAGACCGGGGATAAGGCTAGGCCTCGTCCCGTTTCTAGTATCGTGCCGTTATGCCGCCGAAATTTTCTAAAATATGTTAGAAAAATAAAAATATCATTTATTGAATAAATGAACTGAATAGAAATTCAAGTGTTAAAATAAATTGTTTTATCGTTAAAAATATAATTTTTAACGTGAAAGTGAATAAATAAATATTTATAAACAAATCGGCCGATTTGTTTATATACACTGATTTGACTGATATTGATTGGGTCGATAAATTTTACACATCGCCCAACTGCACAAATAAAATCTGTGTTTGATTGTTTGAAACCCCACACGGGTGTTGGGATGAAATTTGATGTTCACTCATCCTGATTGATTAAATATGTCGATCGGTCGATTGACAGACTGTGTAAGCGTCAATTATTTATATTTGGTGCTTATACAGTGTAGTGCACTTTGGTTGATGATTGATTATTTTTCAAAGCTATTATATACATGTGTTGTATGGAATCCATATAATTAACGTTATATGGTGATTGATTGGGCCTCATTCCAATTTGAAAAATAATGAATATTATAAAAGAAAATTCATGTGTTGAATATAAAAATAGTCATGTGTTGACGATGTTCATGTGTTGAGTGAAATATTTTATATAACAAAATTTACATCTTTATCATATTTAAAATTAGAACTACTTCCCAGTATAAATCTAATTGAAAATCAACCGATTAGATACCATAGTTTTATAAAATATTTTACATAACAAAAATAGTGATGTGTTGACAGTGCTCATGTGTTGAGATTAGTCGTGTGTTGAAAGAAATATAGATTCATGTGTTGAATGAAATAAATATTCATTTGTTGAATAGAATAACGAATTATTGAAATATAAAGCCGTGTTGGTTAGAGATGCGTTATTTTGACGCGAACGATGTTTATATCGATTTTATTCGTTTTATAATGAATATTGAAAAGTGATTTCAAAATTTAATATTTTGAAAGAAAATTCAAATTGAATTAGATTAAAATTCAAATTGAAATTTTATTGAATCAATTTGAAATGAATTCGAATCGAATAGAAAATGAATTCGATTCGAATTGAATAGAAAGCGAATTTGAATTCGAATAAAATTGAAAGGAATTCAAATTAAATTAAATTGAAATTGAAATTTAAAACGAACTGAAATTGAATTGAAATCGATTTGAAACGATTTCGAAATGAGTTGAATTGAAACGATTTCGAAATGAATTGAATTGAAAACGATTTCGAAATGAATTGAATTGAAAACGATTTCGAAATGAATCGAAAACGAATTCAAATTGAATTGAAAGTGAATTGAAATGAATTAAAATGAATTCAAATTGAATTAAAATTTGAATTGAATAGAAATGAATTTTAAAACGAATTTGTAAAGAAGAATTCAAATTTTGGCTTTGAATGGAAATAGTGTTGAAATGGTTTTGAAACGAATTTAAAACGATTTATAAAATTCGTTTTAAAAGGAAATCGACGAAATATATATTATATATATTATATATATAATATAATGGCCTGAATAGAACGCGCCGCGCCGCGGCAGTTCGTGAATTTCGACCATTTATTTCAAACGACATTGCGGGAGATCCGACCGTCGGATTCTCCTAGAACCGGAACCGTTGGGTTCGTATCGAAAAGAGCTTTCCAATGAATATTAGAAATTTGAAATCTAACGGTTGGATTTGGAATTATGTCCAAATCAAATACGAAAAAGGTCGCTGTAAGTGCAGTTCGATGGCCGTTGATGGAAATCGACTGTACGGGCCTTGATAAAATTTATAAAAATATCTATAATTTGTGTAAAATTATAATATGTGAATTGGAAAGAATTGGGCTGAAAAACTCCATGTTTGAAAAGATAAAAATAGATTTTTGTCGAAATGAACTAGTTTTGAACTAGAATTAAAATCAATTTATTTTTAAAATAAATAAATTGAATTTGAAAGTGATTTTAAAAATAATCGATATTTCCAATACGTGAATTGGACTGGAGTTGAATCGAAATTATCTTCGGAATATTTCGATGTTGGATTTCGTGACTATACAGATATTGTTATGGGAATTTGAAAGATATATTTTATATCTTTATTTCCAATGCGATATTTGTTGGTTTCAGAATTTGATATTGAATATAAGCCGATATATTTTCTATTCAGAGCCTTGTATTTAATATCAAATGTGATTTGGGTTTATCGTGAATCGTGTTTTAGAAGACATTGGTTCTTTAACCCAGTTAAAGACAGAATATTGATTTTTGAGAAGATTAAAACTAAGTGGAGTTTTAATGAATCTTTAATTAGATTAAAAATGTGAATTGATAATTTTAATTATCAAATTTGAAAAGTGATCGAGAGTGGAGTACCACCAGTTTTGCTCCAAAGCGATGGTTAAATCTTTAATTAGATTTGAACGTGAAATGGAATTAATTTTACCGATAACACCGTGGTGTTAGATATGGAGTATCACCAGTTTTGCTCCATGGGATATATAGGTTGGGATTGGAAAATAAAAACAAATAATTACTTCGGTGTGGTTCGCTAATCCCGACTGGTTTGAAATGATATCCAAAGGAAGATTAAAGAATAAATTTAGAAGAATTTATCTTTGATAAAATTAATGGGAACCTTTCCCTAAGAATGTGATTTTGTGAATAAAAGAATATTCTGAATTGGAATGAGGCGTTTGTTGTGTTTGTGTAACATTCGTTTATTATATACGTGGGTTATCCAGAAAGGCCGGGTTTATACCCATTCTGAATAACCGATTCGACGAGATGTCGAAGATGAAGACGGTGGTTGAAGACCGGAAGTCTTCACATCGTTTGGGTGATTACTGATGATCTTGATTGGGCTGTACACCCAGGATGAGGGAATCAGTTGGTGATTGTCCAGACGTACTTGGAGATGGATGGATATGCGAGGAAAGTGCCTCCGGTTTCGTTCAGACCCAGAACGAACTTGTAAATGGATTCCGTGTCTGACATTGGATTTTATTCTGTGTTGATTGATCTCTATTAAATATACATCTGTTTGGCGGCAGAGAATTTATTCTCTTGCTTAACGCCCTTCTCTGAGACGTACGAGCTCAGAGGTTGTATATCGATGGGCATCAGTCGCATGGAGTGAATTGCCAATGTGGCATGCGTAAGTGGCAATTGATCAAGGCTTCTGTTGAAAAGCAAAGTCTTGTGGTTGATGATCAAAGCACGGCCTGTGTGGCGTAGCTTTGTGTATAACGTGAATTCGCGAGCCTCACACCTCGGTATGAGTCAAAAACGGGATAGTGACTGCAGGGAGAGCACGACGTTTCTTTCTAGCTAGGGTGGTGTCAGTGACCTACCAGCCCTGACATTTATATACTTTTCACCTGTGTGGTTGTTGGAATGCGAGGCGCCTCGGATATAGGTCTGTAAGGACCGGGAAACGTGTGTTCAGGAATTGCCAATCCTCAAAAGTAAGAGAGGACCGGCCCTGAAGATCCAAGGATCATAGTGGGGTCCTGGGACATTTGCTAGAGTGTCTCGAACGCGGAGAGGAGCTTGCCCCTTGCCTCGGCTCATGACGGAATCCAATTTCCAATACGTGTGTTTCGGTTTTATTTGTAGAGCCTAGTATGGCGACATAGTAGATGGTAGCTATGCCGCCTATGATTGATATTTATGATTTGAAGTGTTTTGACACTATACACCTATAATAGTATCAAATAATGTGTTTTAAACGTATCAAGCATGCTTTGGCTGTTATAAGGGAAAACCCTATCCTCCGGCTTGCGTTGCATTGTGTGATGGGACCTGGGTCTTATAACAGCTTCATTTTTTCTTTATTTAGCATTGCGCTGTTTATTTTATGTACTGGTATTCTTGGGAGGAAACCCGTTCCGTGTTATACGGCGTGGTCCCTTGATTTACCGAACTCTAAAATAAAGAATTATAACTGTTTTAGTTCTCACACCAGTCACATGACTGACCTGGAGTTTATTGTTTTAACCTAAACTCTGGGTGCCCCTATTTTCCGCACGGGCAGCTAGTAGTTTTGGTTTTGCAGATTTATATCCACAGGGTCCTGATTTACAGCTGGAACGATGCTCGGAAAGCTCTGTATCCGTGTATCACTTCTAGTTGTGATTTTGTATTATTTTCCGCTGCTATGTAATTTATTGTAATCTCTGATATTTATCGAATGTAATTTATTCATTTATACTCTGTATATTCTTGTATCTGATGGAATTGTTGTAATAACAATGAAATGTTCTTCCGTCTGCGTCCTTTTGTGTGTTGTTCTCAAAGTATTCGTGCTTTCCTTCACGGGGAAGTTACGGGTTCTTACAGTTTCACTTCAATATATGAATGTACATGGAAATATTTAAAACAAAATAGGCTTATAATTTGATTTCCATTGATGGACCAGAACAAGAAAAAAAGTTAAAAAAACATTATTTTTCAAAACAGTGAACACTACCTAGAATTAATAGAAATGTCTTAGAAATTTGAAATAATAAATGAAAAAACAATACCTGGAATGGCCTGATAGTAAAATCGACGTCTATAGAAATAATTTATAAATTTTCAAGCAATATCAAGACAAATTATAATGATTACCCTGTAATCTTAAATGAGGGCATCGCTGAATACGCTGTTGCTTAGTGAGCCCTAATATACATATGCCATCCTGGTACCATATGTAATCCATGCTATGAAAATAGGAAGACAACGATCTCTTGTGTAAATTATACACACCGCAGATGTAGTAATTATGCTAACTACAAAAATTAGAAATTAATATCAAATAAGAAAGAGCACTAGTCTATGCTGACAAACAGAGGCAGTTGACTACATACAGTGGTAAGTAAACGCGGACACCTCACTTGCAATCTTATTTTCAAAAGGGGATCAGATGAATGTAATTTGTAGGGGTGATAAACTGATTTTTGTGCGCAAACCATACAATTACAAAGTAATTCAATATGAGTCGATTGCAACAGATATGATAAAAAAAATTATAGAAATAGTTTCAGGCAATTACCATAAAGTTACAAATGGTTAATGAGGGAGAAGGTAAGTAAATGGGGTTAATGTCGGCTGCCTCGATCAACCCTGGTAGGAAAGACAAAGTATAAAAGTGGTGATAGATGTAGGCGATTGCAATGGACAAACGATGGAAATTTAATTTTGGGAAAAGAGAAAAATTTTGGTAAAGTATTTTAAGGTCTTGTAGGAGATTCTTTTCCTAGGAATAGACGAAATAGAGGGAAAGAAATAGATGGAGGGAAAGTAAAATCTGAGCGTGTAATCGAACAACGATAGGTTGAAAAGTAGCACTAAAATCATTTGTTTTTTACAACAAAGAGAGAAAAATGTTGTCTATTCGTATTGTGAATGAGCACATTTCTTGCAGTGATCGGGTTTCAAGAATGATATTACTGAAGATACAATTCACGATAAAACCCAAATCAATCGATATTGAACATACGTTACACAGAAATTATATCAACTTATATTCGGTATCATTTATCATAATCCGCGAATAATATAAGTGGAATAATATTTTTTTCCAAATTCCTCAAATAGTATATGTTTACATCATGGAATTTCATATCAAATATCTGAAGATTATTTCTATCCAACTTATCTCAAACAAATTAGGAAATCGTTATCTTAGTTCGAAAATTTGTAAAACCGCTTGATACTGGATCTAGATAGAAATACCATCAACTTATCCTTAATATTAATCTCCGTATCTAACTCATACTATAAGAGAAATAACAGTAAACTACCTTTTAAATTCCTCTAATAGTAAGAGTCATCATCTACCGAATTAATATCAAACATCCGAAGATTTATCTCCAAACATATCCAATTATTTAAATTTGGTAAACCGATTTTAATATTAAATGAATCAATTTAAATCCCGTATAAAATATTTTTAAAGATCTTGACCCTTTGAAAACATTCCACAAATCATTTAAAAATTATTACTTATAGTTCGGAAAATAGTTCGCGAGTTAAAGCTTCCATAACAAATTTTTTCCAAAAGAAGTCTTACGATAGCGTTTCAAAAGCACTGCGAAAGTGTTACGAAACAGTTGTCTTCACTAGTTTGATCAAAATATCTTTTATCTTAGCCAAAAATTAAAATTTCCAATTCAAAACACTTCTAAATAATTCATAAAGATTATAACAGAAAATTCCATATTTTTTAAATATTTAAAATAGTTGTTTACAGTTATGGTTGACAAACTACACTTACAGTGTTTTTTCCATAACGGTTTTAAAAATGACTTGAAAATTATAAATCGAAATTAAAATCTGCTTTCATTCTTTTGAAAGCCCTTGTTAATAGAAATCAAACATTTTTCGCAGAAATCCGATTTAAATTGTAAAAGTTACGAGGGTTTAAAGTTTGCAACTAAAATATGTGAACTTCCACTGTGCGACAAGCTCTATTTTTACCATAATATAACTTCATATAAACATAATTCCAGGCTACTTCAAAATACTTTAGAAAACCATTATTACTTATATAAGCCATTTTCTAGATATGTTCAAGACAGGAAAACCCAACTTGACCTTTCAAAACAAAACAGTTTTCATCGATTTACGACAAAACCTTGTTTTATCGTCAAAAACCCGTTTAACAAGATGTTCCTTTTTTTACGAAGACTATTTGTATAAATTTCAATTCCATTTTTAAATTATTTTAAATCTCAATTTTGAAAATAAATTTCAAACTCCAATTTCAATAATAATATTGCTTTCAATTACAATGGAGATTTACTGATAACCAATGCAATACCATGATTGTCGTGTCAAAATATGTGCGAAACAACATCAACAACCATTATAAACATCCATAACAACCATCATTAACATTATTAAATAAAATATAATTGTGCACAAGAGTTATAACACTAACGCTTAATAGTGTGTGTGTGTTCTAAACTACGCAACCATCAATCATCGCAACAATCATCAACCATTAACATACATGACCGGTTCAAACTGATTACACCGGTTAACTATCCAAATTATAACTAGTTCTTCACTAGTTAGTGTACAGTAAACTAGTGTCTAACTTTTAAAAAGGTCTCACCAATATAGCTTTCACATCTTCACGGTAGGCGAGCCTAGCTGACTGCGACGAACCATCAGACAGTATTTTAGCGCACCGTCTTCTTATATATATATATATAAATATATATTTAT
Organism: Allium sativum; assembly: GCA_030737875.1. Taxonomy (NCBI): domain Eukaryota; kingdom Viridiplantae; phylum Streptophyta; class Magnoliopsida; order Asparagales; family Amaryllidaceae; genus Allium; species Allium sativum. Next base: position 339,485,057 of record CM060910.1, read on the forward strand.
ATATATATATATAATGTGTATTAATATCTTTCTCCACTTTTAATAAGAGGAGGAGGATGGTGAATTTTGGCAAGATGGTGGTGGGGGGGGGGGGGGGGAAGTAGTAGCTCATGGCCGAATTATTGAGGAAAGAACATGGGAAGAAGGAGGAGGAAAAGAGGCTAGGAAGCCACGGATGGAGAGCTTAAGAAGGAGATTAAAAAGTGAGAAGTGGAATGAATGAAATTGGAATGGTTAGGTGACTTTTTATAGTAGTAATGGAGCGGTACTTAAATTTTTCCAAGGGGCACTTCATTGGAAACTTGTCTTATTCTAAAGCTCCCATAACAGCATGTTGACACATGTCCTACATGTAATACCCCATAAGATGCATCATGCCACCTTGTGTGACACTTATCTCTCATGCATGCTTAAGTCCATGCATGTAGATAAGTGTCCTAGACAATTTTTAAAATAAGGGAGAAGCTACTTTAGGTAGCATTTTACTCAAAAATTCTATAGAAACTCAAAGACAACGCTTCTAATAAAAGCTACCAATGGTTCTAATATTCATAAAATTATATTTATATATGATAAAAGATCATATTAACGAAGTATTTTAACAAACACGAATTTGTAAAAGCATGATAATTTCCTATCAAAATCATACTGTTGTATTTTGAAGGAAATCAATATATTTATACTAAATTTATATCATATGAATTTAATACTATATGCAAAAATTCAAATTAAGTATTCGAAATTCCAATTTTAAATTAGTTAAAATTCTGGATCATTACAATAAAAATGAGGGTCTATAATCATTAGGCTATCAAGCCCCAACAAGGGATGTATGAACCATCCAGTTTTTGGGATATTCCATATGTAAAACACTCTGTAGTCAGAATTTTTAAGATTAAGCATATAATATATTTATATTTATATTTGTAGTCATAATACAAATACGTCCAATATATGATCCTTACTTTCTCAAGAATTGACTAACCCATGCTCTTATACCAAATATAACAACCCACACTCCAATAAGCCTGGACTTTTCTCTAATTAAAAACCCAAGTCTACTAAATTATAGATCTTTGGTTTTGTATACTATAAAAGAAAATTTATATTAATGCAATTGTGGTAATAACTCACTATAGAATAAGTAATATAATAAACTACAAAAATTATTGACTAAAAATTGACATCTTAATGTATCAAACGTCTTGGCTAGACAAATACTCCAACTTAATACCCCTTCTAAAATTCTATGGGTTGTAAAGAGGAGGAGTTTAGAACAATGTTTCTATAGCCATTAAATTATACGTAACACTATCTTCTGTCAATTGCCCACCATTTCATGTTATGTTAGAATATATTATTAGTCGTTTAGACTCTGTCTCTGCATATGAACTTTTCCCATCTACATCTTATAGATTTTTTTTACAAATATAAATATGTCCCATGGTCCATTGATAGACCTAGAAATAATCCCTATTAGTATCTTTCACACAATGCCTCATTGAGATCCATCGCCGTATAGTATCGCGATCGCGGTATAACTCAAAAAAATCTTATAGTGCACACTAACGACCTCTACTCCACTAGGTCATGCATTTGTTAGGGATTTTCACCTTTATCAACTTCATATCATGGAGCAGCACCATAAATGTAACACCAGACGTCCGTTAATGTCACTCACAAATGGAATGCATTAAGTTTGTGGAGCTTTATAAGTAAACAGAATGGAATATTACAAGACGGATAAAGTAGTACTTGAAAATTTTATGACTTTATTGCAGCGGAAACAGAAATAGGTTTGGTTACACCTTCAAAACAACAAAACCAAGTACATAATATCAGTCTTGTACAAAAGCTTTCAGAGTACAAAATTTTGAAGGCATTATCCCCAACAGAAAATGCCATAAGCAGAATCAAAGCCAAGCAATACATCTTTCAACTTCAAGCTGAAAGAAAGTGACATCTAAACTAAGCTTGAGTATTTCCTCCCTAAGAACCTAGGGGTGGAACGGAAGAAAAGAGGCAAAACAAACTAGGTCAGACATAAGTCTGTAGGTCCAGTAACTTTAACAATGTAATCATTAAAGTAACAGGATAAGAACATAAACTAGAAAGTAAGAAATGACTGTACATAATCATGCATGACAAGGTAGGCAAGATGAATAAGATAAACGTTGATTGCGCTTCTAATCACTATAGGGTAATTACTACACTGCACCAATGCTAAATATATCGCACCGTTACTAGTTCCATACTGAAAGTTGATCCCAACCGCGCAATTGGTAGCCCTCAGGCATAACACCCAGTAAGAGGTATCCACCCCATACAATCCTTGACAGCCTACTAAATACTAGATGTCCCCACACTACCCCGTTATCGCTTAATCGATCAGCTCCTTAACTCGCATGTATTTATTACTTGTTTCATTCGACCCCGCTTGTTTGTAGATACCTGTGTTTGTCCCACCATGGGGTGTAAAAATCCCTATGATGGAAACTCGACAAAATTCAAGATGCACAGTGTATGACTACTGATGCTTAATGTCTTTTTTTCCACTCCGAAGCACGTGCACGTCCGTACTCCGTCGGAACCTACACTGAGCACCACCCGCCGCTATTTTGACCGCTTATAATCAACCCAGTAATCGTGCCCCACCCTCCTAGTTCAGGGTATCGTGATACATCTATGTGGGTTACTGCTGAAATGGGTCCCCGTTACTAGGATTTCCTAACCAACATGTTATAATGGTTAAGTGTTCTCAATTTAACCTAACCCCACCCATTTGTTTAACTAACATGTTGTATTGGTTAAGTGTCGCCTATCTATATGTCACTTAACCTTCCCACTGATTCACGCATGTTTATTAAACGGTTAAGTTTGTGGGCCTATATATACTAATATTACCCACCTACCCAAGATTTACTTAACCCTTTCTAATCTATTCCATTTGTATTGTTGGTTAAGCTTGCCTTTACCCTATCCACTTTGTTCATGTAATATTGGTTAAGTTATCATCTTACCCATGTTAACTAAACCCCACCCACCTAACTCGTTTAGGTATCATACAAAGCATTAATTACTTATTAATGCACAGACCTCTCACATTAAGTCGATCACTTGTGGCCGCTAGATATGCCGGGCGGTTCCGAGCAGACTTCCACCACAAGCCTGACTTAACCTCATGTCTAAGCATCTAATTTATGCCTTTGACCTCTCACAATAGACTGCTATTTGTGGTTGCTGGATATGTCAGGCGGTTACGGGCAGTCTTATACCGCAAACCAAGTCTAACCTCGTGTCTTAAGCGTTCACCTTTTAGCCAATTTACATATTTACTGTCCAAGTCTAGATTTATATGTAAATTATCCATAAGTATGGTCAATTCAAGCTATGCCACATTTACTTGTTATGCCCAAAATTACTTAATTAAGTTATACCCAATTCCCCACGTTTCAATCGCACGTACAACAAGGTCCAAAAATAAAACGGTGAGGGATAGCGGAGAAACACAAGAACTGACATAAGGAACAAAGTAGGCATGTAAAGGTGTACCCAATTCAAGAATCATGTTTCCAATAGACATGTTGTACATTAACAGTAAGTATGGCTAAACTGAGCAAGTTACATCATAGGCATAAAGATTCGATAGAATTGAACATAAAAGAATCACCAATTTGGTGTATAACATGATAGGTACCATTGTATCAATCACAACAGTCTCATAGGCATAGGTAATTTAGATTTGACAGAAGGATAAGCATGAATCAGAATTGATTATCTTACAATTAAGCATAGTTCTAGATTCAATTCATTACAAGTCATGATTCCTATTACATGTTCCAAATCTGAGAAATAACTGAACTTACCAAATTATCATAAGTTTACACCCAAACTCATTTACGTCAAGTCTCATGTTTGCTTATTATATACAATTTTTCCTAAACCATGGCCATCATCAATTTATGCCTTTTTACAAATCAGATGTTATTCAACATTTCCCAAACTTTTCCCCGTCATTCAAGCGTTATACGTTTGAGAATTTTGCATAATATGTTAGGCTCGAAGTTAGCCAAACTCATAAAAAGAAAAAGGAAAAAGGAAGAGGGAAGAGAATCATGGTATGAAAATAGGCATAAACATACGAGCACGAACATGCATGAACTGATAGAATTGATCAGAAAAGCTTAGGCTATGAACCAAAAAAGATGACAACTTGCAAATTTGATAAGATAGGCATAATCATATGATCACAATTTACAACTTATCATAATTACTTTTGTTTAATTATCTTGTGAAAGCTACATGAACTCACAGAGATTAAGAAGGAAGAGAAGATCTGGAATCTGATTTCTGAAGTTGATAAGCTAATCCATTGATGTAGGCTTTGATCTTTCTCTTTTATCTTGAATTTGATTAGTTAAGGTGGAGGCTAGGTTAGCTTAGAGACGGACAGCATGACGGCTTCATAGAATAGGGTTATGAGGTTTAAAGTTTAGGTTTGATGTGATTATATAGAAGTATAGGATTAATTTGAGCCTTTAGATCAACCTACGATCCATCCAAACCATCCAGTCCAAGAAAATGCGTCATCAGGCCAATCAGAAGTCGCCATGTAGCCCTACGACTCAGAAAATCGTCATAATCTAGAACAATCAGCAGGGGTCGACCCCTACAGGGGGGTCGACACCTATGTCGACACCCCTATAGGGGAGTCGACACTAGTGTCGACACCCCTTAAAGGGGTTCGACACTCTCTGGCAGGAATTTTCCCGCCCACTTCTTTTCACTGGTTTGAATTTTAATTTTGATTTATTAATTATTTATTTAGTTCTAATTTAACTTAATTCTTCTAAGCTCCATAACTTCTTCATACGGAGCCCGATTTACGCAAACTCAAACTCTGTCTCAAGCAGAATTCCAAGACGAACGCAATAGCGTAACCTGTTTCCCTTAATTCTTCTTCTAAAAATTAAGTGTTATTAAATTTTTTAATTTTAATATTTTAAAATTACAGGGTGTTACATTCTCCCCTCCTTAAAGGATTTCATCGTCGAAATCTCCAAGTCAAGAAGAATGTATATCCTACCATCCAACATCCATCTACTCAACCATTCAATCATAGGCATACATTGTCCTTAAAAAGGTTTCTAATGCTTTTCATGAAAATATGCATTGTGTGAGTATATGTCCTTACCCAAATGCAAAATCAGGCGGTCTACTGATTCAGTTGACCTCCTTAATGCAAATCATGATAGTGCCATGCGTCCATTATGCATGCAAAAGAATCCTAATTATACATATTATTTCTACATGAGTGCACAACTATTCATTCAAATGCAACATCCATATTGTAACACATTCAATGTACATCCATTTAATTAAATATGCACACATATTCATATGCAATATGAAAGTGATTGAGCCGATCTAGTGCCTAATGTGTGTGTAAATGCATCCACGAGCAACCACTAGCAAACAATTGCATCCACTTGCATCCACCAAACAAAACATGTCTCAAACACATGTTTACAACCATAGGATTTTCCTGTCTAAAGATCGAGGATGTAAACGAGAGGACATACTAAACGATAGAACAAGTATAAACAAAGCGGTAGAAAAGGGAGAAGTTAAGAACATATCCTCACAAAAGGAAAGGGTACGACGCACGTATCATGTCTTCCGTCTCCACTGTCGCGTCTCCTTGATCATCTCCACATTGGATTTTAACCGACTTGACCTCTCTGTTGCGTAACTTCTTGATCTCCGATCCAAGGATGCATGTAGGAGCTCGCCTAATCGTGGCATCTCACTCCACTTCCACTTCTCTAAGCATGCCCGGCTCCATTACTTCCGCGGTATCATGTAAACACTTCCGCAAATACGACATGTGAAACACGTCATGAACACTACTAAGCTTCTCTGGTAACTTCACTTTATACACCATCTGTCCAATCCTATCTGTAATGGGAAAGTGTCCTACAAACCTTGCTGCTAATTTCCCTGCAGCTCCAAAGAAAACTACGTTCCTCAACGGTGACACCTTAATAAAAACCATGTCTCCAACATCAAACTCAAGATCGGTTCGTCTCTTATCAGCGTACGACTTTTGCCGGTCCTGTGCCGTTTTCATTCGCCTTCGAATCAAGTCCATCTTCCCTTAAGTTTCTCTCTAATCAGCTCGGGTCCAAGCAATATCTTATCTGTAGACTCCCACCAGCAAGTCGGTGATAGACACGGTCGTCCATAAAAACCCTAATACTAGCTTAATAACTACTGACATAAGAGAAACTCCACAAATGGAAGGTGCTCTTCTCATGTCCCTCCAAAATCTAGGATACATAACCTCAAAATATCTTCAAGGATTCTATTCACCCTTTCTGTCCATACATCCGTCTGTAAACGATACGCGATACTCAAACATAACTGCGTACTTACCACCTTTTGCATATCACCGTTTCCTCTTGCATCGAAAACTGCTCCAAGCCCTACCCCGTAAGCACCGGTATATATTGTGAACGATTTGCTCTCATCTAGCAAAGTCAAAACTGGGGCTGATATCTTCGCAAAGCCCTTAACGAACTTCTTATAGTAGCCTACCAACCCTAGAAAACTTCTTACTTCTGTTGCTTTTCTTGGAACCTTCCAATCTTGGATTGCCACCACCTTCACAAGGTCCACTGCTATCCCTTCCTTAGAGACCATGTGTCCTAAGAACCTCACTTATTTCCTCCAAAAATGTCATTTGAGAACTTAGCTATGAGTTGATGTGCTTGTAGGGTCTCTAAGACTTCCCTAGATGTAGGGCATGCTCTTCCTAGCTTCTAGGGAAAATCAAAATACCGTCTACAAAGACTACAATAAACTTGTTTAGAAACTCCCTAAACACCCTACTCATCAAGTCTACGAAATATGCGGGTGCATTTGTTAAATGAAAAAGGCATGACGAGCCACTCGAAGATACCATCAGGAGTCCTAAATGCAGTCTTATCTATGCTATCCTCAACCACCCTTAGCTGATGAAATCCTGTAGCTAAATCGAACTACGAGAAAAACGAAGCGCCAACCAACTGATTGAACAAGTCATCTATCCTCGACAATGGGTGTATGTTCTTCTTCGTGAGCTTGTTCAGCTCCCTATAGTCCATGCACAATCTAAGTGACCCATCAACCTTCGTAGCCAAAAACAACTGGAGCACCCCATTCCGAAAGACTTCTTCTTATGAGCCCTTCCTCAAGTAGCTCCCCTACTTGCTTACTGAGTTCCCTCCTCTCTCCGAGCCATGTGGCGCACTGCTAATGCAACTAGCTTTGCATTATCTACGAAGTATATACGGAGGTCTATCTCGCGCCCTGGGGTTAAACCCCGAACCTCACTAAAGATGTCACCATACTCACGGACAACTCGAACAGATTCCAAATCATCGATGGATGTGTCAAGTGATTCTAGGTAGCTAAGCGTCATCGGACCTCTAGGGTCATAAGAAATATCAAAGGTCTTTCAACAACGAGTTAATAGTCTAACTACACTCCTTTCGCAGTCTAGAATGGCACCACACCTGGCTAGCCAATCCTTTCCTAGAATCAAGTCGTAGCCCATGAAACCAAGAACATAGGCTTACATTCAAACCCAACGCCCAAGATAGACACTCTCAAATCCTGACAAAGCATAGATAAATTGTAATGACCCAGCGGATTTTTGGCCTCAGAAATCGACATGAATACCCTTACCGTAACTCATGCCTATCCTTCAAGCACCGAAAATACTGGATAGTCAATAGAAAGAAGTTAGAGGGTGAGAATAGAAAGAAAGAAATATTAGAATAAAAGAAAGAAGAAGAATAACACATTAGAATCTCACAGCGGAACATATAAAATATAATATCAAATCTCTTTGTACAAAAGAACTGTATAACATACCAATCATCAGAGTACAACATATAACTACACAACGGAAATAACTTTATATAACTAGCGGTGAAGCCTCCTGCTTCCAGCTCCTGAACATCAAGCGAACCCTAACCTGGAACATACTCGGTCTGACCCGAGCACATTTGAAGCAAAGCAAAATACACCCGGTCAGTCTGGAATACTATCAGTGATAAATTCACAGCACACACACACACAACTTGTTTAACTTTGGAAAATCCTTTCTGAAATCAAAGGATAATAGTAAGACAAGTCCACCCATAAACACGGACGGTTTTAACCTTACTATAACCAAAACCATTTTCGAAATCATACATTGATCTGATATTATCATAATGTCTAAATACAAATAAATAACAATCTAGAGGAACGCTTGCATCTCACGCTCCCCATATATAGTATACAATCAAAACTGCGGGTGCTTATTGGATATTGGATTCCAACTTGACAAGGTATGGGACCACCTGCCGATAGTGTATCTCTAGAGGCGAATACACTGGGTTCAACAAGAACGTCTTGCAACCCGGCCCACACATGACCGACCACTCATTTCTCTTGAATGTATCGAATGTATATCCCCGACGGTTGGGATCAGCAACCGCCTCCCGATAAGGGACAACATCGAATATAGATTTAAGAAGCAAATGGAATTTCTCTAGATAGGTGATCATACATCCTAATGGGAGCAACCCACATGGCCATGCTGTCTGCCCGATTTTTGTCATTTCCCGGTTGATGAGGCTTGAGGTTAGAACTTATCTTCTAGAACATCTGGCTACCATTCACTTTGAATGCCACATCGTCAGATCCTCTGGATATCACTAATTGACGTCCACAAAAATACTCTAGTTGGGAGCTAACCAAATATAATACGTTTGAAGAAATCAACATATGTGGTCCTTTGGAAATACTCTGTCAGACATTCGTCCATACAAGTCATCCAGGAACAGGATGAACCGAAGGTACCCTCCTACTGCATCCATATAGGAATCGCCTCGTGGATCAGTAGCGAGAAGTCCTTGCAACCCGTAGATTCCAACCACGACAAAATCACATTTTATCCCTGTTTGCAAGACAGATAATCTTAGTAGTTCTTCTGCTTATGAAGATTTACGGTCTTCAAATCTCCATCTCGATCTTCTTCTAATATCTTCACGTATTTGTTGGTCGGTATGGTTTTCGAATATAACTTCAACCCTGGTCTTTCCGTACCAACAATCGTATTGGTCAGGTTTGATAGTCGGTGATTTAACTATCAAATAATAATCGTGTCAATTATTTCATTGATTCTGTATTTGGGATTACTTGGCCTATTAAAATAAATATACATTCAACCAAATGGTAAATCAACTCCTAAGTCTTCCAATATATTCAAACCATTGTATTTATCCTTATTTATGGCAACTATTTTAAATACTATAACAGGTATATATGTATATACCCATATTTTACATCCCTTTTGGAAATAGCGATATATTACTTTAAAAATCCTTTTTCCTCTTTCTTATATTCGAGCAACTCACGACATCCATATATGTATATACTTAATGATATAAACCAAATTTCCTCTGATTAATTCTGACTGATTTACTTTGATTGATTACTCTAACTTGACTAGATTACTTCTACTAATTAACTAATGTTCGACTTACTCCATTCGCTTGACTCTAGATCGCAGCGATCACAATGGTTATGCCTGATTTCCTCAGGAAACATCCGACCGCCGAAGGCTATCTGCAGCCCTGCAAATTACGCTAACAGTCATACGTAATGGCAACTCTTCCTGAATAACTATGTTTGACTGATTCTGTAATAACCCGGAAATCTGGGCCAATTTAATTTTTTTATTTTGGCAATTTTAGTGAATTTTGATTATTTAAAATGAATTATTTTAAATAATAAATATGAAGAATTTATTTTGAATAGAATTCGAACGTATATATTCGTTTGAATCGACGTTAGAATATAAATATTTATTTATATTTATAGAAGGAATTGAAAATGGCGCAGTAGTTCTATAATTCGATTTTAAATGAATGTACAGGATTCAAAATAAATCGGATTTTAACAAAACCAAAAATATTTGAATCTAATTAAGAATATCTTTCCAACGAATCCGAAAAATTGAAATTTCATAGCGGGAATCAAAAGATACGTCCAGTTGAAAATTCATAATAGTCGCTATGGAATTCTAGCCCTTAAAAATGGAAATTTTGCAAACGACCTCGGATTTCGATGAAACCACTTTTGTTGGATCCGTGATGTCAAGTTATTGCTAGATTCCAATTTTCATGATTTTTCGAATCAATATATGAGCATGGCAAAGGAAAACGCGTTTGACCAGTTTTAGTTGATTTTAATCGACTGGAAAATGGCCATTTTTCAAACGGTCTCAGAATTTGATGAAACTAGTTTTGTTAGGACCGTATCATCAATACGAAGCTAGAAAATATTTTTCAGAAATTTTTCAAGTTAGTAGGTGGCCCCAGTAAATTGAAATGTGCGTTCAAATTGAATATATAAAGTTATATCTGAATTTCGACGAAAACTGATCGAAACAGCCGAACTGGCTTATGAAACATATCCCCTTGTGTTCGGAATGGGGGTATTTAGCCAGGGACGACAGTCGATAGGTTCGATTTTGAGTTCAAATTAAAAAGTTGCTTTTTGGGTTGATTAAATATTAAATAAATATAAAAAATACTTTCTCCCTCTTTAACCCCATCCCCTTTTGTCGTTGACTTCAAACAGAAAATCAGAAAGAAAAAGAAAAACCCTAAAACTAAAAACGTCGATCCGCCCTTAGCCCCTGCCGTTCGTCGCCGCTCGTCGGAGACCCGGCGCCACCACGACGTCCAACCCCCTCCCCATTCGTTCCCTCTTTCCTGCTTCCCCCTATCTCGAGCAACGCACGCGAGCATCTGACCGTCCCCCCTACCTCGAGCGATGCATCCAAGCCCAGACCCCCGACGCAGCGCCCCCTGCTTCCTCCAGCGATTGAAGATACCCCCTCCCTTCCAAAAATCGAATGCAAGTGAGTTTTCAGTTTGGTTTATATAAAATTCTGATTTTTGTTTATATAAAACTCTGATTTTTTATGGTGATGAAGTTTAGATTTTTGTAGCGATGAAGCTTAAATTTTTTTATATGAGAAAAGATTGAATTTTTATATTAAAAGGGTTTGATTTTTGATTTGAAAAAGATTAGATCTTTGAAAATATAAAGGCGATATTTTTATAAGGAAGAAAGGCCGGATTTTATATATAACAAAGATCATATTTTTATATAGTGAAAGATCATATTTTTATATAGTGAAAGACCAGATTTTTATATATTGAATAGGGAAATAAAAATTCGATTTTTATATATTGAATAGCGAAATAAAAACTCGATTTTTATATGTTGAATAGCGAAGAAAAAATTCGATTTTTATATATTGAATAGCGAAATAAAAATTCGATTTTTATATATTGAATAGCGAAGTAAAAATTCGATTTTTATATATTGAATAGCGAAGTAAAAATTTGATTTTTATATATTGAATAGTAAAGCAAAATTTTGATTTTTATATATGCAGTGAATACGGATGACGAAAACAATGAAAGCGACAAAAGGCGAGTACGATGAAGATTTCCTACATATGAAGAGTCGTGGCGTTTGATTTAGCTAGTATGTGAGAACTTCTCACTTTTAATTTTATTTCTAGTTGAAAAATATACTAGGATGCAGACAGTGTTTAGTAGCACCCGACACCCGTCGTCCACAGACCATGGACGGCGTGTATGCTTGTTTGTTTGATTTTGCTGTGTAGTTGATTGTGTGATGTGAAATGAAATAAAATATTTTATAGTGGAAAATATTTTATAGTTAAAAATAGAATTTTTAACGTGTATTTAAAATAAATTAATATAAACAAATCGAACGATTTGTTTATATACACACATTTGACTAGTAATGATTGGGACGATAAATTTTCCACATCGCCCAACTGCACAAATAAAATCTGTGTTTGATTGTTTGAAGCCCCACACAGGTATTGGGATGATATATGACATGCACTAATCCCAATAATTAGTTGTATGTCGATCGATTGATTGACAGAATGTTATAAGCATTGAATATTTATATTTGATGCTTATACAGTGTAGAATGCACTTTGGATAATGGTTGATTATTTTTCGTTGTTGATATATACATGCGTTGTATGTAAGTCCATAGAAATAAAATCTATGGTAATTGATTAGGCCTCATTCCAGTTTTGAAAAAGAAATAGTTGAAATAGAATATTTGAAAATAGAAATATATGAAGCCATGTTGATTAGATTGACGCCATTTTGACGTGAACGATATTTATATCGATTTTATTCATTTTATAATGAATAACGAAAGTGATTTCAAAATCTGATATTTTGAAAAGAATTGAAATTGAATAGAAACGAATTCGAATTGAAATTAAATAGAAATGAATTCGAATTTAAATTGAATAGAAATGAATTCGAATTGAAATTGAATTGAATTGAAAACAAACTGAAATTGAATTAGAAATCAATTTGAATTGAAATCAATTTGAAATGAATTTAAAACGAATTTATAAGGAAAAATTCAATTTTGATTTGAGATTGAAATGAAGTTGAAATTGTTTCGAAAACAAATTTAAAATGATTTATAAAATGTATTTTAAAAGGAAATCGACGAAGTATATATTATATATATATTATATATATAATATAATGGCCCGAATAGAACGCGCCGCGCTGCGGTAGTTCGTGAATTTCGACCATTGACTTCGAATGGATATTGTGGGAGATCCGACCGTCAGATTCTCCTAAAACCAGAACCATTGGGTTCGTATCGAAAAGAGCTTTCTAACGAATATTAGAAGTTAGAAATCTAACGGTTGGATTTGGAATTATGTCCAAATCAAATTTAGAAAATGTCGTTGTAAGTGCAGTTCGATGGCCATTGAAGGAAATCTACTGTACGGGCCTTGATAAAATTATTAAAAATAGTAATAAGTTGTGTAAAATCATAAGAAATGATTTGGGAAGAATTGGGGTGAAAAACTTTATATTTGAAAAGATAAAAATAGATTTTTATCGAAATGAACTAGTTTTGAACTAGAATTATAATTCTATTTATTTTTAAATAAATAAATTGAATTTGAAAAGGGTTTTAAAAGTAACCAGAATTTCCAATAATTGAATTGGAATGGATTTGAATCGAAATTGTCTTTGGAATATTTCGATGTTGGATTTCGTGATGATACAGGTATTGTTATGGGAATTTGAAAGATATATTTATATCGTTTTTTCCAATACGATATTTGTTGGTCGTAGAATTTGATATTGAATATAAGCCGATATATTTTCTATTCAGAGCCTTGTATTTAATATCAAATGTGATTTGTGTTTGTCGTGAATGGTGTCTTCATTAACACTGTTCTTAAGCCCAGTTGAGAAAAAGATTAAATCTCTTTATTTAGATTTAATGAAGTGTACCAATTAAATAATATTTAATTGGAATTGAATTGGTATTGATTTTTGGGTTTATTGTGAACAGTGTTTTTAACACCCCGTGTATTCTATAACAGTGAAATTCACAAATTAAAGTATAACTAATTTCAAATCAAAGAATTAAGGGGAACGGGATACGCCATTGCGTTCGTCTCGGAATTCTGCTTGAGATAGAGTCCGAGTTTGCATAAAACGGACTCCGTATGAAGGAGTTATGGCCTCCGGAAGTTTCAGAATTCAGTTTAAAATTCAAACAGACCAAAACAGCTCAGAAAAACTAATTCAAATTTCAAAATCGGGCCGGAATGGCCAGGGCGGGAAAATTCCCGCCCAAGGCACCCAGGTTGACTTGGCAGTCGACCTAGGGCTAGCCAGGTTGACTGGGCAGTCGACCTGGGTCACCCGTGTCAACTGCCAAGTCGACACGGTGTCGACTGGGGTGTCGACCTGGCCCCTGAGCCAGGTCGAACCCAGCCCCCCTGGCTGGCCTAGTCTGTGTTTGGTCGATTTTGTGAGCCTTGCCTTGTCACTAGGGCTAGGTGTCAGCTCCTGGTTGGTCTCTCCTTTGAACGAACGGCTATTATTAAACCAAGCTCCATCGACGGTCTAAATCAACTCAAAAACTCTATAAAAAGGACCTAAGACTCACCCTAATACACACAAACAAAAATGGAGATGAAACCGTCATGCTGCTGAGGAGAGACTAGAGATAGCCGTCAGAAATTGAGAGACAATTAGGAGATAATTTGAAAGCCTAAAGCAACGCCAATTAAAACAACGCCTACAACAAAGGATAGCATCTCCAAATTCAGAATTCAGATTCCTGAATTGAAGATTTGTCATACGTTGTAAGTAGAGTGCTATTCCAATGTGAATAATTAATTGCGTTTGATTTGTGTAAAATGCAAAATGGAATTGTGGCGATAATAATCTATATTTGTATGTTATTTTGATTCTAAACGATTTGGGAATGTTATGGTATACGATTGGATATTTGCATGTATGTGATTTGCGTTGGAAGTTAACAACGAAATGGAATTGTGGCGATAATAATCTATACATGTATGTTATTCTGATTCTAAATGATTTGGAAATGTTATGGTATACGATTGGATTCATACAAGTATATGGTTTATGTTGATAACCATATGTTGTGGTATTTTATTTGGGATTCATGCAAGTATATGATTCACTATTATGCCAATATGATGTACATACTTTTGTGATCACTTTTAGTGTGTAATTGGATACGACTAAGTACTATAGTTTATATGAATCTATGTTGGAATTAGCAAATCATACTTTTGAATTATAAACAAAAGTAAGCACCTTTATGAACATGACTAAACTATGTTTGGTATTATGCCTAGTTGAAACATGTTTTAGGCCTAAGTTGTTATCAAAACCATATGGTGATATATGTGACACAATTAAGTTAGATTTATATTCCAATTGCAAGTTTACATGAATAGAATGATTCATGTTTAAGTATTATTTATGCCATGATTACATGAATAGAATGATTCATGTCTAAGTATTATTTATGCCATGATTATATGAATAGAATGATTCATGTTTAAGTATTGTTTATGCCATAATCATATGAATAGAATGATTCATGTTTAAGTATTGTTTATGCCATGATTATATGAATAGAGTAATTCATGTTTAAGTATTGTTTATGCCATGATTATATGTTGTTACAATTGCAAGTTCACATGTGCCTACTTTATGTTAATTGAATCGTTATGTTGCAAGTTCATGCGTTCACACTCCCCTTTTTATGTTACCTCATAAACACCATGTTATAAGCCTCCCCCTTTTCATTTGGCTGAGTTGGGTTTAAATATTAAACCCAACATATCTTATATTGTAGCGAACGTGTAAAACGGGGGTAATGACGTTTGGGTTAAAATATAGAACATATGTGTTGGCATGTTTGACGCATGCCAACAACCTTGAAAAAAAACAATTAAGTGGCATAAATAAATTTTAACCAATAAAGATAAATTTGAATAATGGGCCGCAAATATTTACATATAAAAAGAAAAGAGACAAAATATGTAGATGTAGAAAATACGATGTGTTTAACCCGAGGTTGGATTGAGTTGTGATGTAAACCTGCCCGGAACCGCCCGGCGGTCCAGTAGTCACAACAATACCTATCCAATGTGGGTGGTTAAACACGGAGCCCAATAAGGACCCGAGGTTAGACTGAGTTGTGGCGTAAGACTGCCCGGACTACCTGTCTAATGTGAGAGGTCAAGGCTTTAATAAGACAATTAAGGCTGTGTCAGGATTGATAGGATTAAGTAAATTAAATTAATACTTAATCAAAATGGAACATGCTAAACTAAACAGACTGATTGGGGGTTAGGTTTATTAAACACTTAACCAACTTAGCATGTTGGCAAGAAGTAGAAAACCTAGTAGCGGGGGACCCTTTTCAGCAGTAACCCTACAAGGTGTATCAGGATACCCTGAACTAGGCAGGGTGGGGCACGATTACTGGGCTGACTGTAAGAGGTCAAATCGACGGCGGTGGTGCAGCAGTGTAGGTTCTAACGGGGTGCGGGCGTGCACACACTCCGGCGCAGAAAAATAAGGCACTGGGCACTAGTAGCATACCTGTGCATTCTAGAATTGTGTCGGGCTGCCACCATGGGACTTGATACACCCCATGGTGGGACCAGCATAGGTAACTACAATATCAGGGGCCGTAAGACACATGTAACTATGCGAGTAGGAGACGATCATCAGAAAAAGGATCACTTCACCCTGATTATGGGGTGTCTGTTGGGAACTAGTTTATATGGGTACAGAGATTAATATGGGGTACGATAGTATTCGACCCTAGACAACTTAACTTAGTTTATGATGCTTTCCCATTTCCAGTTTATGCTTATCATACCCAATTCTTTATTCATAGACTGAATAGTCCTAGACTTACTCAGGCTTTATGTCTGACTCTACTTTTCTTTCGCCTTCTTTTCTTTCGTTCCCCCCCCCACCCCCAGGTCCACAGCGAGGGAATACCGCAGCTTGACCAGTTTTCGCATCCAGCTTGAAGAGAAAGAATGTATTGCTTGGATCTTTCCCGTTTTGGGCTATGGCTTTGGACAACAATTATGGGACTTTTGCAGTTTATTTATGTCTTCTTTATGCTTCTTTAAATAATGTAATCAAGACAGTTATGGAGATGTTATGTTTTGGGAAGTATTGTAAAACAAATTATGACATGGTTTGTGTAACACGTATTTTGTTGAAATAAAAGTTGTTGATGTTTTCCGCTGTTCAAAAGTATGTCTTCTTATATCTGTCTTGTATATCTGTGACTTATACTTGTAAACCTCCACCAAAATTAGGGCACTCCCTTTGAGAGTGACCCTAACGGAGGTGGGGTGTTTCACTTGGTATCAGAGCATAGGTTTACCAGATAAGATAAAGAGTTTTGAAAATTTATTTTCAAAAGAAAATTTAAAGAAGCATTTTTAAAGATAAAATGTTATATTTTAAAAAGGCAAAGTCCCCCAAGGCCATAGGTAATATCTTTTATCCTTCGTTTTGAATCTATCCTTTTTGTTTCAGCATGTCCGAAGAACTTAACTTGCCAGAGGGTGTACCAATACCAGGTTGGTTTAGACGATTCTTAGAAGCAAGGGCCACTCAGCCAGGCCCTACCGTTCCTCCTCCCCCAGCTGCAGGAAATCATCCGGCTGCAGCAGCACCTCTTCCTCCACCTCCTCCGCGTGGAAACACTTTTGCTAAGATATGTAAAGATTTTAAGGCTATGGGAGGAAAGAACTTTCATGGAACCGAATCCTTCGTGGCAGCTAGGAAATGGCTAAAGGAAACCGAGGACTTATTCGTCATTTTTGAGGTAGAAGATAGGCAGAAGGTACAACTGGCAGTGTGGCTACTAAAAGGTGAGGCTTCCTACTGGTGGGAAGTCACTAATGCAGAAAGACCAGTGGAAACATGGGAGGACTTTAGGGCAAGGTTTGAGGTTAAATTTCTCTCAGACGCGGAAAGGAGTTTGCAGTTGAAAAAATTCTTATTTCTTAAGCAAGGGAATAAGACAGTCAAAGAATATGTTAATCAGTTCGATGAGCTGGCTAGGTTCGGACTGGACCTAGTCAACACCCCGCACAAGAAGGCTCTCCGTTTTGTCAAAGGGTTGAATGAGCCATTACACATTTTGGCCATGACCCATATACCCATGGGAGCTACATATGAAAGGTTGGTACAGATGGCATTGCTGAACGAAGAGGATAAGGGCAAGAAGGAGACAAAGGCAGAAAGCTCTCAAGGGAAGAAAGAGGGTTTACAGCCTAAGAAGGCAGATTTTAAGAAGGGCGGGAAAGACAACAAAGAGAAGAGGAAGTGCAATTTCTGTGGCAAAGTGGGGCACTTAGTGAAAGATTGCCAGAAAAAGAAGGCCAAGATGAATGGTGGGTGCTTTTCTTGCGGTGAGACAGGCCACATGGCTAAGGACTGCCCAAAGAAACGAGGACAGGGGCAGAGGGCTGGATCCACCTCGGGGGCGCAGGTTCATGTGCTAGAGGCGCCACCTCTGCAACAGCGAGGTATAAATACTTCTGTAGAAAGTGTAGTTTATCTTTATGATCACCCCGTTCGCACTTTATTTGATTCTGGCGCATCACACTCCTTTATCTCGTCTGCTTTAGTAGAATCTCTGCACCTAGAAACTAGTATGGTAGAGGACCCCTTAATTATTTCAAACCCAATTGGGGGCCCAGCTCATTTGTCTATGATCTGTGTGGGATTGAAAATTTTTATTCTAAGCGTAGAATTTAAATGTAGTGCCTTTATTTTGGGCTTTTCGGGATATGGTTTGATTTTGGGCATGGATTGGCTATCCAGTAATGGGGCCATCCTTGATTGTGAGAAAAGGGTTGTTAGGCTCCTGACCCATCTCGGTAACACTTTGGAAATTACTTGTAATCCCTCGTATGCGGTTATGCTTAGTTATCTTGAATCGCTAGATGCCTCTGTTGAAAATTTGCAACCAGTTAGAGTGGTCCGGGAATATCCGGATGTCTTCGAAGAGGTGAAGGGCTGGCCTCCGAAGCGGGAGATAGACTTCCGCTTATATCTCGTAGATAATGCAAAGCCCGTTGCGTTGCCTGTTAGACACATGGCTCCACGGGAAAGGAAAGAGCTCAGTAAACAGATTAAAGAGCTTCTAGAGAAGGGGTTCATTAGGAGCATTTCAGAATGGGGCGCTCCAGTGGTGTTCGCTACAAAGGCGGATGGTTCACTCCGTCTATGTGTTGACTATAGGGAGCTTAACAAGCTAACGAAAAAGAATAGGCACCCTCTCCCCAGAATTGACGATATGTTTGATCAGCTTGTAGGAGCGTCTGTTTTCTCCCAACTCGATTTAGCGACCGGTTTTTATCAGCTAAGGGTGGCTGAAGATAGTATCGATAAAACGGCATTCAGAACCCCAGACGGCTTCTTTGAATGGCTTGTCATGCCTTTCGGCTTGACAAACGCACCTGCTTACTTCGTGGACCTGATGAGTAGGGTATTCAGAGATTCCCTCAATAAGTTCGTAGTGGTCTTCGTAGACGATATCCTTATCTTCTCAAAGAGTGAAGAGGAACATGCTCAGCACTTAAGGGCAATCATGGAAACTCTGCGAGTCCATCAGCTAAAAGCCAAATTCTCCAAATGCCACTTTTGGAGAGAAGAATTAAGGTTCCTTGGGCACATAGTATCCAAAGAAGGGTTAGCTGTGGACCCTGCTAAGGTAGTAGCGGTGCAGGATTGGAAGATACCAAGGAATGCAACTGAGGTCCGAAGTTTTCTAGGACTAGCAGGTTTCTATCGAAAGTTCATAAGGGATTTTGCGAGGATATCAGCTCCGCTCACAAAGTTGACCAAGAAGAATCTAGTGTTCAATTTGGACTTGGATTGCGAGTTTGCTTTCCAACGACTAAAAAGGGCTCTTACAACAGCCCCAGTTTTAACGTTGCCAGATGGAAGCAAGATGTTCACAGTTTATACAGATGCATGTGGGACAGGGCTAGGCGCTGTCTTAATGCAAGAAGGAAGGGTAGTAGCTTATGGCGGGAGGCAGTTGAAAGTGCACGAAAAGAACTACCCGACCCACGATCTTGAGTTAGCCGCCATCTTCTTTGCACTCAAGTCTTAGCGACACTATCTCCTAGGTGAGAAGTTCGAACTTTACACTGACCATAAATCATTGAAATATCTTTTCTTGCAGAAAGATATTAACTTGAGGCAACAGAGATGGATGGAGTTTCTTGCCTCGTATGATTTCGAGATCTCCTATACTTCGGGCAAAGGCAACGTAGTGGCAGACGCATTGAGCCGAAAGAAACTGACCCTAAGCCCGCTGTTTGTTGAAAGACAAAGCCTAGAATTTATAGCCAGCTTTGACTTTAGGCCCTCCTCCGATTTTGTACCAGGCTTGCTAGCATCTCTCAAAGTACGCCCGACTTTAGTGGACTCAATAGGGACAGCACAACGCGAAGACCCTCAGCTTGTGGAGACGATTGATAGGCTAATTAGGGGTGAGACTTTAAGTCACCTCAACAGATACTCCATCGACGATAAGGGTTGGCTAAGGCGAGACGAAAGACTATACGTCCCACAGACAAGGGATTTAGTAAATAAGGTTCTCGAGGAAGCACATCACTCCAAGATGACGATACACCCAGGCGGAGATAAAATGTACAAGGACATAAAAAGAACTTTCTTTTGGAACGGCATGAAGAAGGACGTGGCAGATTTCGTTTCTATGTGTAGGGTGTGCCAACAGGTTAAGGCAGAACAGAAAAAGCCTGGCGGTCTGCTCCATCCTCTAGAGGTCCCGCAGTGGAAGTGGGATAGCATCTCAATGGACTTCATTGATGGGCTGCCTAGGTCTAGGAGAGGCAACACTAGCATTTGGGTAATAGTGGATAGGCTTACTAAAAGCGCCCACTTTTTACCTGTCAAAAGTAAAAGAACTGCCTCATCTCTAGCATCTCTTTACCTTAAGGAAATTGTCCGACTCCATGGAATACCGTCCAACATTGTTAGTGACCGAGACCCTATCTTCACAAGTGAGTTTTGGCGAAGTCTGCAAGAAGCGGTAGGCACACAGTTATGCTTGAGCACAGCCTATCATCCCCAAACCGACGGCCAAACAGAAAGAGTGAACAGAGCTTTGGAGGACCTTTTAAGACTGTGCGTCCTTGACTTCGGAGGGACATGGGAAGACCATCTTCCTTTGGTAGAATTTGCCTACAACAACAGCTATCAAGCAACCATCGGAATGGCGCCCTTCGAAGCTTTATATGGAAGACCATGCCGATCACCCACTTGTTGGTGGGAGTCTACTGATAAGCTAATACTTGGACCAGATATGATCCGAGAGACTTCAGAGAAAGTAGACTTAATACGAAGAAGGATGAAAACGGCCCAAGACAGACAAAAGTCCTATGCTGACAAGAGGAGGACCGACCTTGAATTTGAGGTTGGGGACAGAGTTTTTCTTAAGGTATCTCCGCTAAGGAACGTTGTTTGTTTTGGGACCACAGGGAAGCTAGCACCAAGGTTCGTAGGGCCATTCCCTATCATCGAGAAAATTGGGAAAATGGCTTATAGATTAGAGCTACCAGAAAAAATGGCCAGAGTTCACAACGTCTTTCACGTTTTGCACCTCCGAAAATGTCTACATGAATCTGCTGAAGTGGTAGAGCCAAATATCCTAGAAGAAGATGAAGTGGAACGCGAAGCAACCGTGAGGAAAGTTCCAACCCACATATTAGGAACGGAAGTGAAGAAGCTACTCAACCGCGAAGTCAAGCTCGTCAAAGTTCAGTGGAGCGACGCCGAAGAAGATGCAACTTGGGAAACTGAAGCTAGGATACGCGCAGCATACCCTTTTCTTTTCGAGGGTACATCTTTGATCTTTCCTTTTTCCTTAAGTTGCGCTTTTATCTATCCTTTTAGGTATATTTCCTCAACCTTATCTTTTAGGTAGAAACCCTTTGGATGAAAACATGTAATTGAAACATGTTATGGATGATGGTTGCAAATGGTTGCAAGTGATTGTTAGTGGTTGCTCGTGATTGCATATACACACACAATCTAGGTTTTAGATCGGCTCAGTCACTTCATATTGCATAAGCATATATGTTTGCATTCGTATATGGTCGAACTTTAATGTGTTGTCATATGAATGTTGCATTTGTATGAATGATTGTGCACTCATGTAGAATTATGAATAGGAGAATTTGCATACATAATGGATTCATGGCACTTACATAATTCGCATTAAGGAGGTCAACTGAATCAGTAGACCGCCTGATTTTGCATTAGATAATTACATGTACACTCACATACTTCGCATATGATCATGAAGCATTAGAAGTCTTTTAAGGACAATGGATGCTCGAGTTTGATGGATGAGTAGATGGATGTTTGGATGTTAGGATATACATTCTTCCTGAACTTGAAGATTTCGGGGACGAAATCCTTTTAAGTGGGGGAGAATGTAACACCCCGTGTATTCTATAACAGTGAAATTCATAAATTAAAGTATAAATAATTTCAAATCAAAGAATTAAGGGAAACGGGATACACCATTGCGTTCGTCTCGGAATTCTGCTTGAGATAGAGTTCGAGTTTGCGTAAAACGGACTCCGTATGAAGGAGTTATGGCCTCCGGAAGTTTCAGAATTCAGTTTAAAATTCAAACAGACCAAAACAGCTCAGAAAAACTAATTCAAATTTCAAACTCGGGCCGGAATGGCCAGGGCGGGAAAATTCCCGCCCAAGGCACCCAGGTCGACTTAGCAGTCGACCTGGGGCTAGCCAGGTCGACTGGGCAGTCAACCTGGGTCACCCGTGTCGACTGCCAAGTCGATACGGTGTCGACTGGGGTGTCGACCTGGCCCCTTAGCCAGGTCGAACCCAGCCCCCCTGGCTGGCCTAGTCTGTGTTCGGTCGATTTTCTAAGCCTTGCCTTGTCACTAGGGCTAGGTGTCAGCTCCTGGTTGGTCTCTCCTTTGAACGAACGGCTATTATTAAACCAAGCTCCATCGACGGTCTAAATCAACTCAAAAACTCTATAAAAGGACCTAAGACTCACCCTAATACACACAAACAAAAATGGAGATGAGACCGTCATGCTGCTGAGGAGAGACTAGAGATAGCCGTCAGAAATTGAGAGACAATTAGGAGATAATTTGAAAGCCTAAAGCAACGTCAATTAAAACAACGCCTACAATAAAGGATAGCATCTCCAAATTCAGAATTCAGATTCCTGAATTGAAGATTCGTCATACGTTGTAAGTAGAGTGTTATTCCGATGTGAATAATTAATTGCGTTTGATTTGTGTAAAATGCGAAATGGAATTGTGGCGATAATAATCTATATTTGTATGTTATTTTGATTCTAAACGATTTGGGAATGTTATGGTATACGACTGGATATTTGCAAGTATGTGATTTGCGTTGGAAGTTAACAACGAAATGGAATTGTGGCGATAATAATCTATACTTGTATGTTATTCTGATTCTAAACGATTTGGAAATGTTATGGTATACGATTGGATTCATACAAGTATATGGTTTATGTTGACAACCATATGTTGTGGTATTTTATTTGGGATTCATGCAAGTATATGATTCACTATTATGCCAATATGATGTACATACTTTTATGATCACTTTTAGTGTGTAATTGGATACGACTAAGTACTATAGTTTATATGAATCTATGTTGGAATTAGCAAATCATACTTTTGTATTAGAACAAAAGTAAGCACCTTTATGAACATGACTAAACTATGTTTGGTATTATGCCTAGTTGAAACATGTTTTAGGCCTAAGTTGTTATCAAAACCATATGGTGATATATGTGACACAATTAAGTTAGATTTACATTCCAATTGCAAGTTTACATGAATAGAATGATTCATGTTTAAGTATTATTTATGCCACGATTACATGAATAGAATGATTCATGTTTAAGTATTATTTATGCCATGATTATATGAATAGAATGATTCATGTTTAAGTATTGTTGATGCCGTAATCATATGAATAGAATGATTCATGTTTAAGTATTGTTTATGCCATGATTATATGAAAAGAATGATTCATGTTTAAGTATTGTTTATGCCATGATTATATGCTGTTACAATTGCAAGTTCACATGTGCCTACTTTATGTTAATTGAATCGTTATGTTGCAAGTTCATGCGTTCACACTCCCCTTTTTATGTTACCTCATAAACACCATGTTATAAGCCTCCCCTTTTTCATTTGGCTAAGTTGGGTTTAAATGTTAAACCCGACATATCTTATATTGTAGCGAACGTGTAAAACGGGGGTAATGACGTTTGGGTTAAAATATAGAACATATGTGTTGGCATGTTTGACGCATGCCAACAACCTTGAAAAAAACAATTAAGTGGCATAAATAAATTTTAACCAATAAAGATAAATTTGAATAATGGGCCGCAAATATTTACATATAAAAAGAAAAGAGACAAAATATGTAGATGTAGAAAATACGATGTGTTTAACCCGAGGTTGGATTGAGTTGTGATGTAAACCTGCCCGGAACCGCCCGGCTGTCCAGTAGTCACAACAATACCTATCCAATGTGGGTGGTTAAACACGGAGCCCAATAAGGACCCGAGGTTAGACTGAGTTGTGGCGTAAGACTGCCCGGACCCAACCGGCAACAGGCAGCCACAACAATACCTGTCTAATGTGAGAGGTCAAGGCTTTAATAAGACAATTAAGGCTGAGTCAGGATTGATAGGATTAAGTAAATTAAATTAATACTTAATCAAAATGGAACATGCTAAACTAAACAGACTGATTGGGGGTTAGGTTTATTAAACACTTAACCAACTTAGCATGTTGGCTAGAAGTAGAAAACCTAGTAGCGGGGGACCCTTTTCAGCAGTAACCCTACAAGGTGTATCAGGATACCCTGAACTAGGCAGGGTGAGGCACGATTACTGGGCTGACTGTAAGAGGTCAAATCGACGGCGGTGGTGCAGCAGTGTAGGTTCTAACGGGGTGCGGGCGTGCACACACTCCGGCGCAGAAAAATAAGGCACTGGGCACCAGTAGCATACCTGTGCATTCTAGAATTGTGTCGGGCAGCCACCATGGGACTTGATACACCCCATGGTGGGACCAGCATAGGTAACTACAACATCGGGGGCCGTAAGACACATGTAACTATGCGAGTAGGAGCCGATCATCGGAAAAAGGATCACTTCACCCTGATTATGGGGTGCCTGTTGGGAACTAGTTTATATGGGTACAGAGATTAATATGGGGTAAGATAGTATTCGACCCTAGACAACTTAACTTAGTTTATGATGCTTTCCCATTTCCAGTTTATGCTCATCATACCCAGTTCTTTATTCATAGACTGAATAGTCCTAGACTTACTCAGGCTTTATGTCTGACTCCACTTTTCTTTCGCCTTCTTTTCTTTCGTCCCCCCCCCCCCCGGTCCATAGGGAGGGAATACCGCAGCTTGACCAGTTTTCGCATCCAGCTTGAAGAGAAAGAATGTATTGCTTGGATCTTTCCCGTTTTGGGCTATGGCTTTGGACAGCAATTATGGGACTTTTGCAGTTTATTTATGTCTTCTTTATGCTTCTTTAAATAATGTAATCAAGACAGTTATGGAGATGTTATGTTTTGGGAAGTATTGTAAAACAAATTATGACATGGTTTGTGTAACACGTATTTTGTTGAAATAAAAGTTGTTGATGTTTTCCGCTGTTCAAAAGTATGTGTTCTTATATCTGTCTTGTATATCTATGACTTATACTTATAAACCTCCACCAAAATTAGGGCATTCCCATTGAGAGTGACCCTAACGGAGGTGGGGTGTTTCAGTGTTTTAAATAGCACGTGTTCTTTGACCCAATAATTAATGGAATGTGATTTTGGGTTTACCGTGAACCGTATTTTAAATGACACTGATTCTTTAACCCAGTTAAAGATTAAAACTAAGTGGAGTTTTAATGAATCTTTAATTAGATTGAAAAGATTGAGA
This sequence comes from Allium sativum, assembly GCA_030737875.1. Taxonomy (NCBI): domain Eukaryota; kingdom Viridiplantae; phylum Streptophyta; class Magnoliopsida; order Asparagales; family Amaryllidaceae; genus Allium; species Allium sativum. Next base: position 339,510,568 of record CM060910.1, read on the forward strand.
ATAGAGTATCACCAGTTTTACTCCAGGTGATAGTAAAATCTTTAATTAGATTTGAACGTGAAATGGTACTTGAATTTACCGATAACACCGTGGTGTTAGATATGAAGTATTACAAGTTTTACTTCATGAGGTGAATAGGTTGGGATTGGGAAATAAAATAAATGATTACTTCGGTGTGGTTCGCTAATCCCGACTAGTTTGAATTGATATTCAAAAGGAGATTAAAGAATAAGTTTAAAGAATTTATCTTTGATAAAATTTATGGGAACCTTTCCCAAAATATAAGAATATTTGAATAAAAGAATATTCTGAATTGGAATGAAGCGTATGTTGTGTTTGTGTAACACATGTTTATTATATACGCGAGTTATTCAGAAAGACCGGGTTTATCCCATTCTGAATAATTGATTCGACGTGGTGTCGAAGATGAAGACGGTGGTCGAAGACCGGAGGTCTTCACGTCGTTTGGATAATTACTGATGATCTTGATTGGTTTGTACACCCAAGAGGAGGGAATCAGTTGATGATCGTCCAGACGTGCTTGGAGATCGATGGATATGCGAGGTACAAGGTGCCTCCAGTTTCGTTCAGACCCAGAATGGACTTGTAGATGGACTGTGTGTCTGACATTGGATTTTAGTCTGTGTGATTGATTTCTATTAAATATATATCTGTTTGGCGGCGGAGAATTTATTCTCTTGCTTAACGCCCTTCTCTGAAACGTACGAGCTCAGGGGTTATATATTAATGGATATCCATCGCATGGAGTGAATTGCCTGTGTGGCATGCCTAAGTGGCAGTTGATCAAGGCTTCTGTTGAAAAGCAAAGTCTTATGGTTGATGATCAAAGCACCGCCTGTGTGGCATAGCTTTGTGTAGCGTTGATTCACGAGCCTCACACCCCGGTGTGAACCAAAAACGGGAGAGGACGTCAGGGAGGGCATGCGTTTCTTTTTAGCTAGAAGTGGCGTCAGTGGTTTTACACGCCCTGACGAATTTGACTTATGTGGTTGTTGTTGTTGCGAGGCACCTCGGTTTGATCGGACGATCCGGGTCCGATGGAGTCATTCGTTGGCTCATTTACGCCCCATAGGGTGGGGAAACGCATGTTCAGGGTTTAAGTTTAATCCACATCGGTGGACTGGCCCTGAGGATCCAAGGGTCACTCGAGCTCTGATCCTGAGGCTCGGGCTAGACAGTCTCGAATCGGAAGAGGACTACCTTTTGCCTCGGTTCACAGATGGAAATCCAACTTCCAATACGTGACTTTGCGGTTTTATTTGTAGAGCCTAGCATGGCGACATAGTGGGATGGGACGCTTATGCCGTCACACTTATAACAGTATCAAATTATTTGTTTTAAACGTATCAATCATTCTTGGCTATTATAAGGTAAAAACCCTGTCCCCTGGCTTGTGTTGCATTGTGTGATGGGACCTGGGTCTTATAATATCTTCTTTGTTCTTTATTTAGCATTGCGTTGTTGTTTTATGCACTGGTATTCTTGGGAGAAAACCCGTTCCATGTTATACGGCGTGGTCCCTTGATTTACCTTACTTTAAAATAAAGATTAATAACTGTTTTAGTTCTCACACCAGTCACATGACTGACCTGGAGTTTATTGTTTTAACCTAAACTCTAGGTGCCCTTATTTTGACACGGGCAGCTAGTAGTTTTGGTTTTGCATATTTATATTCACAGGATCCTGATTTACAGCTGGAACGATACTCGGAAAGCTCTGTATCCGTGTATTACATCTAGTTGTGTATTGTATTATTTTCCGCTGCTATGTAATTTATTGTAATCTCTGATATTTATCGAATGTATTTTATTTATTCATACTCTGTATATTCTTGTATTCTGATGAATTGTTGTAATTAACAATGAAATGTTCTTCTCTATGCGTTCTGATGTGGCTTGTCCTCGAAGTATCCGGGCTTTCCTTACCGGGGGAGTTCGGGTTGTAACAGTTGGTATCAGAGCTTTGGTTTACAAAGCTCAGAGAACAAGACACGTTAGAACAATACAAAAGAATTCATCAGATATTGGATTAGGAATATCCAATGAGAATGACTCGTTAGAGATAGGATCAGTAGTATCCTAGAACGAGTGTGAAGAGTAATGTTTTTAAAATAAAAATTGAAAACAAGTTTTGTTTTGAAAATTTAAATCAATTATTCGTATTTGATTATTTATTTTATATTGATTTGGACTATCAGGTATATAGAGATTTTAGTATACGTTTGATCCGCGTGTATTTGAAGTTTTAATATACTGGATAGATATAGAATCGCACTGTAGTCGTTCGGGGATAATTCTGATGATAGTGATCGCATCATCAGTATTTATGTTCGAGTGACGAAGGTGGGACGTCTATATACTTCCTATTGACTGGTGTGAGAACCAAAATTAGATAGGATATATTGTTGTGATTTACCATCAAAAATCTGATTTTTTTTTATTATGTATTAAAGTTATGAATTTCAAAAGCTAATCAACTAATTGATTGATGGTTGTGTTGTTGATTATTGGTTGATTAATTAAAATTTTAACAATTTAGCCAAATTGAATCAAATAGTGAATTGTATTGAAAAATGATCGCATTTGCATATGTATACATGTACTTACATTGAACGGGTCATTGCAAGGAGGCTAGAGAAGAAGAATAAAATTATTTGCCTGACCAATAGGTACATGTTTACCATAATTTACTGTTTTGTTTGGGTGATGATGATTTTATGAGCCGATTTGCTAGCCTCTTGGCTTTTTCTTTTTCTTTTGGATTGAAGAAGGCCATGGGAGGCTATATGAAATATCCCGAAGTCCCCGGTGCAGAGGAGGTTATGGCGAAATTTTTCGAAAATTTAGGGTGTTAGCGAAATTTTTGAAAATTTGAAAAGTTCTTAGAAACTGAAAAGTTGAAGAACTTAAGCCGTAATAAAAATAGTGGAAGTTGAGTTGATTTGTTAAACAACTTTTGGCTTCGTTCCTTTTCGGGGACGAAAAGTTTTAAGTGGGGGAGATTGTAATAACCCGGAAATCTGGGCCAATTTAAAAATTTTATTTTGGCAATTTTAGTGAATTTTGATTATTTAAAATGAATTATTTTAAATAATAACGATGAGGAATTTATTTTGAGTAGAATTCGAATGTATATATTCGTTCGAATCGATGTTAGAATATAAATATTTATTTATATTTATAAAAGGAATTGAAAATGGCGCGGTAGTTCGATAATTCGATTTCAAATTTCAAATGAATGTACAGGATTCAAAATAAACCGGATTTTAAATAAACCAAAAATATTTGAATCTAATTAAGAATATCTTTCCAACGAATCCGAAAAATTGAAATTTCATAGCGGGAATCAAAAGATACGTCCAGTTGAAAATTCAGAATAGTCACTATGGAATTCTGGCCCTTAAAAATGGAAATTTTGCAAACGACCTCGGATTTCGACGAAACCACTTTTGTTGGATCTGTCAAGTTATTGCTAGATTCCAATTTTCATAATTTTTCGAATCAATATGTGAGCGTGGCAAAGGAAAACGCATTTGACCAGTTTTAGTTGATTTTAATCGACTGGAAAATGGCCATTTTTCAAACGGTCTCAGAATTTGACGAAACTAGTTTTGTTAGGACCATATCATCAATACGAAGCTATAAAATATTTTTCAGGAATTTTTCAAGTTAGTAGGTGGCCCCGGTAAATAGAAACGTGCATTCAAATTGAATATATAGAGTTATATTTGAATTTCGACGAAAACTGATCGAAACAGCCGAACTGGCTTACGAAACATATCCCATTGTGTTCGGAATGGGGGTAATTAGCTAGGGACGACAGTCGATGGGTTCGGTTTTGAGTTCGAATTAAGAAGTTGCTTTTTGGGTTGATTAAATATTAAATAAATATAAAAAATCCTTTCTCCCTCTTTAATCCCCTCCCCTTTTGCCGTTGACTTCAAACAGAAAATCAAAAAGAAAAAAAAACCTAAAACTAAAACCGTCGATCCGCCCTCACCCCCTGCCGTTCGCCGCCGCTCGTCGAAGACCCGGCCCCACCACGACGTCCAACCCCCTCCCCATCCGTTCGCTCTCTCTCCTGCTTCCCCCATCTCGAGCGACGCGCGCGAGCCTCTGACTGTCCCCCTACCTCGAGCGACGCATCCAAGCCCAGACCCCGACGCAGCGCCCCCCTGCTTGCTCCAGCGATTGAAGATACCCCTCCCTTCCAAAAATCGAATGCAAGTGAGTTTTCAGTTTGGTTTATATAAAATTCCGATTTTTGTTTATATAAAACTCTGATTTTTTATGGTGATGAAGTTTAAATTTTTGTAGCGATGAAACATAAAAAAAATTTATATGAGAAAAGATTGAATTTTTATATTAAAAGGGTTTGATTTTTGATTTGAAAAAGATTAGATCTTTGAAAATATAAAGGCGATATTTTTATAAAGAAGAAAGGCCGGATTTTATATATAACAAAGATCATATTTTTATATAGTGAAAGATCATATTTTTATATAGTGAAAGACTAGATTTTTATATATTGAATAGGGAAATAAAAATTCGATTTTTATATATTGAATAGCGAAATAAAATTTTGATTTTTATATATTGAATAGCGAATTAAAAACTCGATTTTTATATACTGAATAGCGAAATAAAAATTCGATTTTTATATATTAAATAGCGAAGTAAAAATTCGATTTTTATATATTGAATAGCAAAGTAAAAATTCGATTTTTATATATGCAGTGAATACGGATGACGAAAACAACGAAAGCGACAAAAGGCGAGTACGATGAAGATTTCCTACATATGATGAGTCGTGGCGTTTGGTTTAGCTAATCAGTGAGAACTTCTCACTTTTAATTTTATTTCTAGTTGAAAAATATACCAGGATGCAGACGGTGTTTAGTAGCACCCGACACCCGTCGTCCACAGACCATGGATGACTTGTATGCTTGTTTGTTTGATTTTGCTATGTAGTTGATTGTGTGATGTGAAATGAAATAAAATATTTTATAGTGGAAAATATTTTATAGTTAAAAATAGAATTTTTAACGTGTATTTAAAATAAATTAATATAAACAAATCGAATGATTTGTTTATACACACACATTTGACTAGTATTTATTGGGATGATAAATTTTCCACATCGCCCAACTGCACAAATAAAATCTGTGTTTGATCGTTTGAAACCCCACACGGGTATTGGGATGGTATATGACATGCACTAATCCCAATAATTAGTTGTATGTCAATCGATTGATTGACAGACTGTTATAAGCGTTGAATATTTATATTTGATGCTTATACAGTGTAGAATGCACTTTGGATGATGGTTGATTATTTGTCGTTGTTGATATATACATGCGTTGTATGGAAGTCCATAGAAATAAAATTTGTGGTAATTGATTGGGCCTCATTCCAGTTTTGAAAAAGAAATATTTGAAATAGAATATTTGAAAATAGAAATATATGAAGCCGTGTTGATTAGATTGGCGCCATTTTGACGTAAATGATATTTATATCAATTTTATTCATTTTATAATGAATATCGAAAGTGATTTCAAAATCTGATATTTTGAAAAGAATAGAAATTGAATAGAAACGAATTCGAATTGAAATTGAATAGAAATGAATTCGAATTGAAATTGAATAGAAATGAATTCGAATTGAAATTGAATTGAACTGAAAACGAACCGAATTTGAATTAGAAATCAATTTGAATTGAAATCAATTTGAAATGAATTTAAAACGAATTTATAAGGAAAAATTCAATTTTGATATGAGTTTGAAATGAAGTTGAAATTGTTTCGAAAACGAATTTAAAACGATTTATAAAATGCGTTTTAAAAGGAAATCGACGAAGTATATATTATATATATTATATATATAATATAATGGCCCGAATAGAATGCGCCACGCTGCGGTAGTTCGTGAATTTCGACCATTGACTCCGAATGGATATTGCGGGAGATCCGACCGTCGGATTCTCCTAAAACCAGAACCATTGGGTTCGTATCTAAAAGAGCTTTCTAACGAATATTAGAAATTAGAAATCTAACGGTTGGATTTGCAATTATGTCCAAATCAAATTTAGAAAAGGTCGTTGATGGAAATCGACTGTACGGGCCTTGATAAAATTATTAAAAATAGTAATAATTTGTGTAAAATCTTAAGAAATGATTTGGGAAGAATTGGGGTGAAAAACTCCATATTTGAAAAGATAAAAATAGATTTTTATCGAAATGAACTAGTTTTGAACTAGAATTATAATTCTATTTATTTTTAAATAAATAAATTGAATTTGAAAAGGGTTTTAAAAGTAACCAGAATTTCCAATAATTGAATTGGAATTGATTTGAATCGAAATTGTCTTTGGAATATTTCGATGTTGGATTTCGTGATGATACAGGTATTGTTATGGGAATTTGAAAGATATATTTATATCGTTATTTCCAATACAGTATTTGTTGGTCGTAGAATTTGATATTGAATATAAGCCTATATATTTTCTATTCAGAGCCTTGTATTTAATATCAAATGTGATTTGGGTTTGTCGTGAATGGTGTCTTCATTAACACTGTTCTTAAGCCCAGTTGAGAAAAAGATTAAATCTCTTAATTTAGATTTAATGAAGTGTACCAATTAAATAATATTTAATTGGAATTGAATTGGTATGGATTTTTGGGTTTATTGTGAACAGTGTTTTAAATAACACTTGTTCTTTAACCCGATAATTAATGGAATGTGATTTTGGGTTTACCGTGAACCGTGTTTTAAATGACACTGATTTTTAACCCAGTTAAAGATTAAAACTAAGTGGAGTTTTAATGAATCTTGAATTAGATTGAAAAGATTGAGAATGGAGTATCACCAGTCTTACTCCAGGCGATAGTAAAATCTTTAATTAGATTTGAACGTGAAATGGTAATTGAATTTACCGATAACACCGTGGTGTTATATATGAAGTATTACCAGTTTTACTTCATGGGGTGAATAGGTTGGGATTGGGAAATAAAATAAATGATTACTTCGGTGTGGTTCGCTAATCCCGACTAGTTTGAATTGATATTCAAAAGGAGATTAAAGAATAAATTTAAAGAATTTATCTTTGATAAAATTAATGGGAACCTTTCCCATAATATAAGAATATTTGAATAAAAGAGTATTCTGAATTGGAATAAAGCGTATGCTGTGTTTGTGTAACACTTGTTTATTATATACGCGAGTTATTCAGAAAGACCGGGTTTATCCCATTCTGAATAACTGATTCGACGTGGTGTCAAAGATGAAGACGATGGTCGAAGACCTGAGGTCTTCACGTCGTTTGGATAATTACTAATGATCTTGATTGGGCCGTACACCCAAGAGGAGGGAATTAGTTGGTGATCGTCCAGACGTGCTTGGAGATCGATGAATATGCGAGGTACAAGGTGCCTCCGGTTTCGTTCAGACCCAAAACGGACTTGTAGATGGACTGTGTGTCTGACATTGGATTTCAGTCTGTGTGATTGATTTCTGTTAAATATATATCTGTTTGGCGGCGGCGAATTTATTCTCTTGCTTAACGCCCTTCTCTGAGATGTACGAGCTCAGGGGTTATATATTGATGGATATCCATCACTTGGAGTGAATTGCCTGTGTGGCATGTGTTTCTTTCTAGCTAGAAGTGGCATCAGTGGTTTTACACGCCCTGACGAGTTTGACTTATGTGGTTGCTGCTGTTGTGAGGCGCCTTGGTTTGATCGGACGATCCAGGTCCGATGGAGTCATTCGTTGGCTCATTTACGCCCCATAGGATGGGGAAACGCATGTTCAGGGTTTAAGTTTAATCCACATCGGTGGACTGGCCCTGAGGATCCAAGGGTCACTCGAGCTCTGATCCTGAGGCTCAGGCTAGACAGTCTCGAATCAGTAGAGGACTATCTTTTGCCTCGGTTTACAAATGGAAATCCAACTTTCAATACGTGACTTTGCGGTTTTATTTGTAGAGCCTAGTATGGCGACATAGTGGGTGGGGCGCTTATGCCGTCTATGATTGATACTTATGATTTGAAGTTGTTTCATACACTATACACTTATAACAATATCAAATGATTTTTTCTAAACGTATCAAGCATTCTTGGTTATTATAAGGTAAAAACCCTATCCTCCGGCTTGCGTTGCATTGTGTGATGGGACCTGGGTCTTATAATAGCTTCATTGTTCTTTATTTAGCATTGCGCTATTGTTTTATGCACTGGTATTCTTGGGAGGAAACCCGTTCCGTGTTATACGGCGTGGTCCCCTCATTTACCTAACTTTAAAATAAAGATTAATAACTGTTTTAGTTCTCACACCAGTCACATGACTAACCTGGAGTTTATTGTTTTAACCTAAACTCTGGGTGCCCTTATTTTGTCACGGGCAGCTAGTAGTTTTGGTTTTGCAGATTTATATTCACAGGATCCTGATTTACAGCTGGAACGATACTCGGAAAGCTTACTTCTAGTTGTGTATTGTATTATTTTCCGCTGCTATGTAATTTATTGTAATATCTGATATTTATCGAATGTATTTTATTTATTCATTCTCTGTATATTCTTGTATTATGATAAATTTTTGTAATTAACAATGAAATGTTCTTCTGTATGCGTTCTGATGTGGCTTGTCCTTGAAGTATCCGGGCTTTCCTTACCAAGGGAGTTCAGGTCGTAACAGATTCTATCTCAAATACTATATTCGATCAACTCTAATTGAATAACAAATGTTCAATAAAAATTTGAAATCAATATTCTTATTTCTTTTGAAACTAACATTGCAATGTTATTTAATTTCCCAAGAACCTACATTAGAGTTCGATATTCCTTGTATAGAGTAAACCAATTTCAACGCATTCACTCACCCCAAACTAATAACATACCTCGAAAATAGTGAAGCCAGTCAAGTTGGGATATTTTAGTTACCTCTCAGACCTTGATTGACTCCGTTCTTACCTTAGAATAATAAAAGTTCGTCACTTAAACTCCTCACCAAAATCTCCTTTACCATCTCGATTTCAAACTGGTTCCGTAAATCGTTTCTTACATTTGAAACCCTTTCCGCTATAATTCATTTACTTAATTTGTTTGATTAAGTAAAAGTCAAATAACGTCACTTTTATCTTGGAATTTAGTTCCAAGAACTAATATTCTCATATCATACCATTTCACAGATTTCCTTTTTGCTCGAAGTCCTCTAGTTTAATTACAATATTTGCTAAATTCGATTTCCTAACATTTAACTCATCAATTTGATTTAAAACACTTTTAAAACCTCGTCGGATTTGTTTCCAAATCGCTTACACTAATTTTCTTAACAACTCATAATACTTAGCTTAGAATTTAATATATTACCATATTCCGACTTATTGTCAATTTATAATTATTTCCCTTAAAAGGTTCATTTCACTGAATCTCTTTACCTAATTTCACAATTAAGTAAAATCTTATCTGAATTCTCTGCATCCACTTGCAATTATCATTCACCAATCGACTTTGAAAACTTAAATTTTAAACCTCTTTATGAACACTTATCGACCCTTTGATCAAACCTGATCGCCGCTTGAATCCCACTTAAAAATCATTTCTTTATGTTATTATTAATTGAAATAATAATTAGCTTTAACGTTAACTATATTAAAAATAGTTAACTTCGCTATTTACTAAAGATAGAGTCTTTATCATACTTGAAAATCTTATTAAACAGTAGTTAACTTCAATATATTAGACAACTCGATAACTTCTTTAATTATAGTCAATCGGGGATTATCTAATGTTTACACTATTCATTAAGCTTAACGAATATCGATTTATTCAATTATCCATTGAAATTACAATGGTTGATTTTTCCATCTGTACCTATCAGTTAGCAGTCAACTGAATTCCATTTGTCATTTCCCCTTTTAAAATAATTAAATAACTTAATCAATTTAAAATCACTATTTAATTGTTCTAAAAACAGTTATTCTATTTTACCAATCCGTCGGTAAATTCTTGGCTTTCCACTTTTAAAACTGCCTAAATCATTTAAATAATTTCCCCTGTAAACTTGATTTAATATATCCATTTGTAAATTCCCAATTTAAATCCTTATACGAAATAATTGAAAAACTTTAATCCAATTATAAATAAATTTATAACTTGAAAACCCTGTCAATTCACCTGACGGTAGATAGACGTTAAAAACATACATTTAGGCCATTTATTGCCAATTACCTAATCAACACTGTCGATTGATCTTAATCACAACGATGTTGAATATATATTCAACCATCCACATTCAAACAGGTTTTGGTGTCAATCAGAGTGAATAATTCATATATATGCACAACAAACAAAGATACAGTTTATTTGAGGAATCCGGTTGGATCCCTCCAGCCTGTCCTTCTCTACATCACAGATACAGTTTAAAATAATATATGAATAAAATAATTGACGAAATAGAGATAACTACAACCAATCAACCATAAACAATCAATTTGCATCCATCGCATCCAATCAACCAAATTATACTGTTAATGGTGAATTATATTTTTCTATGGATCTATCACATCATAGGATTCCAGAAGGTGTGAGAATTAACTCACTAGATTTTGTTCTGGTTGACGGTTGACGCGTTTGTTGCTTTTAATTTGAGACGACCATTCAAAATTGTCTGAAAATCCAACTGCATCAAATCGACTCCTGGTCAGTGTCATTGGATAGGTCTCGTCCCTACGATCCCAACGGACCGAGTTTCACTGAATTTCGTTATAGTACGTAAAAGTTATATGATTTTAAAGTTTGAACTAGCTTTAATTTAAAGTAAATAAATAATTAAAACAACATTTACCTTAATTAAACTTTAATTAAGCCACGTCATCCTCATTAGAATGAAACAACGCGTTCTCCTCTTTAAACTTTTCCAAACCCGATCGTTTTCCTATCTTCCCATTTATAATACACAAACACCCCCTCGTCGGACCATCCTAGCGCCGCCGTTACTTCACCGGAGGCCGCCACGACCACGTCACCTGGACCGCCACTCCACCAGTCACCATCGCCAGAAGCGGCGACGCCCGATGTGCCACCAGCCGCCGTGAATTCTCGGATGAATGGAAAAGGAACATCAGCCAATTTCTCCGACCCCACACCACGCCAGGCACCGCCACCACCTCAGATCGAAGCCGCGCCCTCCTTCACACCTTTTTGCTTCAGAACTGGTCACGCTCGACACCCACATTGGTCGGAAAATGGCCAAGACCGATCGCCGATCACACACCAGGGCCAGAAAAGTTGTTTCACGTTCATCCCTTCGATTCTCTTACCTCCTACCACCAGAGAACTCGAGACCACCACCAAATGAAAGCTCTTTCTTCCCTCATCAGTTCCCCCCTGGTCCGGACTTCTAAAATCAACCACAACTCCTCAATTTTGGCCCAAACGAAAATGGTTTTTCCACGGTTTAACATCGATTCCGGCCACCACAGGTCGCCAAACCTCGCCAATTTTTTACAGCAACTTCCCCTCGACCCGATCTACAACTTTTTCTTTGGAACCCCGTTTAAATTCTTCACTGATCGAGAGAAATAAATTGTTTTGTGATCGAGGACTTATTTGCAAAATTACATGGCTGAAAATGAGATGGGCTGGAAATTTCTGGCTGGGGGGTATATATAATCGGTTTTATTATATATTTAAGTTGACATGACGAACGATGTCGATTAACGATTTTTATTTCGTGTCTATCGCATTTTCAAACGTCGTTTATTCGCTGCTGCGCTCACATATGAACCCCGATCGAGATGCGGATGGTCGGCATGGTATAATTTGACGATACAGTCCTAATGAAACTTGTTTCGTCGAATTCAGAGTTCGTTTTCTCGAGTGGCGCTCGATCACGTTCAAATTGCCGTTTATATTTGTATTTTATTTTGCCACGCTCACAGAATAACACCGTTTTGCGTGCAACTTGAAAATCTAGCAATAATTTACTGTTGTAGTCCCAATAAAATTTATTTCGTCGAAAACTGAGGTCGTTTGAAAAATGACCCTTTTATAACTCCTATTTTGAATTAAAATAAACCAATTTTAAAATACTTCAATATAATAATATTAAAATATTACCATTGGCCATACATGACCGGAATTTCATATACTACCATAATAAAATATCCCAGGTTGAGTTTGAAGCCAAATCGATATATAAAATATTCAAAAACCCTCATTTCATATAAACACAGCGCTATATATATAAAGGAAATTCCATAGCGTTTTTTTCAAAATTTGATTTGGACACAAAAAAAATCTACATGATGAAAACTGGATTTTTCTCTGCCATTGGAAAGATATCGTCAAACCGGTCCCGACGTTTCTTATTTCGAAGAAATCCGACTTATTTTGAACCCGGTACAACCAACTGAAGTTCAAAACGCCAAATCGCGAACTACCGCGCCGCTGCAGCTCGTTATTTAATTAAATTATAAAACATATTGCTCGACCGTTGTGAAATAAACGAAATCGTCCATATATATTCAATATAACCAATATTTGACCACTTTAAACTGCCCGGTCACAATATGTGGCAAATTCTATATTTCCCGAAATATTTTTGAAATTAAAATATTATTTTATTGTTTATTTAAATAATATATTTCAAATAAATCGTTAAATTCGATCATTTTAAATTCAAACCAATAATTTAAATAATTAAAATAATTTAAATAATCCAAATAAATTAGTAGAAAATACAGGTCGTTACATTCCTTCCCCCTTAAAATAATTTCATCCTCGAAATTGCTAAGGTAGAAAGAATGTTAAATCCCATTATCCTTCCAAAAATAATTAATTTTATAACTCGAATTTATTTCTAAACTGACCCAGTTTGTTTTTAAAACTAATTTATTTCGAATAAAAGAATTTACCAAAAATTTCCAAAAAAATTCTAACACCATAAATTTTGGAAAAATTTCAGCAGAGTCTCCCCTGTACGGAGGACATCTGCAATATTGCAGGATCAAGAAATATGTATACATCGACTCTCATGGTCGGAAAATCCAAAATCCAAACAAAATCCAAAATTTCATATTTTCATAGATGTACCTTTTTGCGTGCGTTAATACGCGATAAGCAATATATTATACTCGAGCTTGCTTAATTAATTTGCAGCTCTATTCAAACTGGATTCAATTTACTCCAAAATTTTCTCTGTGATGGATTTTAACGCTGAACTGGCACTTCTGCGCCTGTTTCTCTACTCAAATGAACTTCATTAGTTCCCAAATCAATATCAGTTAGTTTCAAATATCCATATCAACCAAATTTTCACATAATTCAATCCATATGAGATTATAATCATAATCACTTCATTTGTTTAATTATCTATTCAAATTTATTTAATCTGGATTGATTTATTCGAATTATTTATTTCAACTTGGTTTTCAACCAAATCGACTCACTTCCAAGTTTATATTCATAAGATCGAGCACCCCATCCCAACATATCACACAATCAATATTAATAAATCCAAATACTTTGCCCATATTATAATAACCTTTACTTTTATTTTATTATAAAATAAATTGGGCAAAAATAATTTCAAAAATAATTTTATATAAAAATACAAATACGCACTCTCGTAAATAAAATCGAACTCAACCTAGGGCATTACTAACCCCATCTCTATTGAGTCACGCCACAGAGCCAAGGTTATCACTAAACCAATAGCTCTGATACCACTGTAAAGACCCAGCGGATTTTCGGCCTCGAAAATCGACATAAATACCCTTAACGTAACTCATGTCGATCCTCCAAACACCGAAAATACTGGATAGTCAATAGAAAGAAGTTAGAGGGTGAGAATAGAAAGAAAGAAATATTAGAATAGAAGAAAGAAGAAGAACAACACATCAGAATATCACAGCGGAACATATAAAATATAATATCAAATCTCTTTATACAAAAGAACTGTACAACATACCAATCATCAGAGTACAACATATAACTGCACAGTGGAAATAACTTTATATATCTAGCGGCGAAGCCTCCTGCTTCCAGCTCCTGAACATCAAGCGAACCTAAACTGGAACATACTCGGTCTGACCCGAGCACATTTGAAGCAAAGCAAAATACACCGGTCAGTCTGGAATACTATCAATGATAAATTCATAGCACACACAAAACTTGTTTAACTTTGGAAAATCCTTTCTGAAATCAAAGGATAATAGTAAGACCAGTCCACCCATAAACACGGACGGTTTTAACCTTACTATAACCCAAACCATTTTCGAAATCATACTTTGATCTGATATTATCATAATGTCTAAATACAAGTAAATAACAATCTAGAGGAACGCTTGCATCTCACGCTCCCCATATATAGTATATAATCAAAACCATGGGCGCTTATTGGATATTGGATTACAACTTGACAAGGTATGGGACCACCTGCCGATAGTGTATCTCTAGAGGCGAATACACTGGGTTCAACAAGAACGTTTTGCAACCCGGCCCATACATGACCAACCACTCTTTTCTCTTGAGTGTATTGAATGTATATCACCGACGGTTGGGATCAGCAACCGCCTCCCGATAAGGGACAACATCGAATATAGATTTAAGAAGCAAATGAAATTTCTCTAGATAGGTGATCATACATCCTAATGGGAGCGACCCACATAGCCATGCTGCCTGCCCGATTTTTGTCATTTCCCGGTTGATGAGGCTTGAGGTTAGAACTTATCTTCTACAACGTCTAGCCACCATTCACTTTGAATGCCACATCGTCAGATCCTCTGGATAACACTAATTGATGTCCACAATAATACTCTAGTTGGGAGCTAACCAACTATAATACGTTTGAAGAAATCAACGTACGTGGTCCTTTTGAAATACTTTCTTGGACATTCGTCCGTACAAGTCATCCAGGAACACGATGAACCGAAGGTACCCTCCTACTGCATCCATATAGGAATCACCCCATTGATCAGTAGCGAGAAGTCCTTGCAACCCGTAGATTCCAACCACGACAGAATCACAGTTTATCTCTGTTTGCAAGACAGAGAATCTTAGTAGTTCTTCCGCTTATGGAGATTTACGGTCTTCAACGCTCCATCTCGATTTTCTTCTAATATCTTCACATATTTGTTGGTCGGAATGGTTTTCGAATATAACTTCGACCCCGGTCTTTCCGTACCAACAATCATATTGGTTAGGTTTGATAGCCAGTGATTTAACTATGAAATAATAATCGTGTCAATGATTTCATTGATTCTGTATTTGGCATTACTTGGCCTATTAAAATAAATATACATTCAACCAAATGGTAAATCAACTTTTAAGTCTTCCAATATATTTAAACCATTATATTTATCCTTATTTATGGCAATTATTTTAAATACTATAACAGGTATATATGTATATACCCAGATTTTACATCCCTTTTGGAAATAGCGATATATTACTTTAAAAAACCATTTTCCTCTTTCTTATATTCGAGCAACTCACGACATCCTTATATGTATATACTTAATGATATAAACCAAATTTCCTCTGATTAATTCTGACTGATTTACTTTGATTGATTACTCTAACTTGACTAGATTACTTCTATCGATTAACTAATGTTCGATTTACTCCATTCGCTTGACTCTAGATCGCAGCGATCACAATGGTTACGCCTGATTCCCTCAGGAAACATCCGACCGCCGTAGGCTATCTGCAGCCCTGCGAATTACGCTAGCAGTCATACGTAATGGCAACTCTTCCTGAATAACTATGTTTGACTAATTCTATCTCAAATACAATATTCGGTCAACTCTAATTGAATAACAAATGTTCAATAAAATTTGATATCAATATTATTATTTCTTCTGAAACTAACATTGCAATATTATTTAATTTCCCAAGACCCTGCATTAGAGTTCGATATTCGTCGTATAGAGTAAACCAATTTCAACGCCTTCACTCGCTCCAAACTAATACCATACCTCGATAATAGTGAAGCCAGTCAAGTTGGGGTATTTTAGTTACCTCTCAGACCTTGATCGACTTTGTTCTTACCTTAGAATAATAAAAGTTCGTCACTTAAACTCCTCACCAAAATCTCCTTTACCATCTCGATTTCAAACTGGTTCTGCAAACCGTTTCTTACATTTGAAACCCTTTCCACTATAATTCATTTACTTAATTTGTTTAATTAAGTAAAAGTCAAATAATACCACTTTTATCTTGGAATTTAGTTCCAGGAACCAATATTCTCATATCATACCATTTCACGGATTTCCTTTTTGGTTGAAGTCCTTTAGTTCAATTACAATATTTGCTAAATTTGATTTCCTAACATTTAACTCATCAATTTGATTTAAAACCCTTATAACCTCGTCGGATTTGTTTCCAAATCGCTTACACTAATTTGCTTAACAACTCATAATACTTAGCTTAGAATTTAATATATTATCATATTCCGACTTATTGTCAATTTATAATTATTTCCCTTTAAAGGTTCATTTCACTGAATCTCTTTACCTAATTTTACAATTAAGTAAAATCTTATCTGAATTCTCTGCATCCACTTGCAATTATCATTCACCAATCGACTTTGAAAACTTAAAATTTAAACCTCTTTATGAACACTTATCGACCCTTTGATCAAACCTGGTCGCCGCTTGAATCCCAATTAAAAATCATTTCTTTATGTTATTATTAATTAAAATAATAATTAGCTTTAACGCTAACTATATTAAAAATAGTTTACTTCGCTATTTACTAAAGATAGAGTCGTTATCATATTTGAAAATGTTATTAAACAGTAGTTAACTTCATTATACTAGACAACTCGATAACTTCTTTAATTATAGTCAATCGCAGATTATCTAATGTTTACACTATTCATTTAACTTAACGAATATCGATTTATTCAATTATCCATTGAAATTACAACGGTTGATTTTGCCATCTGTACCTATTAGTTAGCAGACAACTGACTTCCATTTGTCATTTCCCCTTTTAAAATAATTAAATAACTTAATCAATTTAAAATCACTATTTAATTTTTCTAAAAACAATTATTCTATTTTACCAATCCATCGGTAAATTCTTGGCTTTCCACTTTTACAACTGCCTAAATCATTTAAATAATTTCCCTTATAAACTTGATTTGATATATCCATTTGTAAATTTCCAATTTAAATCCTTATACGAAATAATTGAAAAACTTTAATTCAGTTATAAATAAATTTATAACATTAAAACACCGTCAATTCACATGACGGTAGATAGATGTTAAAAACATACATTTAGGCCATTTACTGCCAATTACCCAATCAACACAGTCGATTGATCTTAATCACAACGATGATGAATATATATTCAACTATCCACATTCAAACAGGTTTTGCTGTCAATCAGAGTGAAAAATTCATATATATGCACAACAAACAAAGATACAGTTTATTTGAGGAATCCTGTTGGATCCCTCCAACCTGTCCTTCTCTGCATCGCAGATACAGTTTGAAATAATATACGAATAAAATAATTGACAAATAGAAATAACTGCAACCAATCAACAATAAACAATCAATTTGCATCCATTGCATCCAATCAACCAAATTATACTGTTAATGGTGAACTATATTTTTCTATGGATCTACCACATCATAGGATTCCAGCAGGTGTGAGAATTAACTCACCAGATTTTGTTCTGGTTGACGGTTGACGCGTTTTTTGCTTTTAATTTGAGACGATCATTCAAAATTGTCTGAAATTCCAACTGCGTCAGATCGACTCCTAGTCAATGTCATCGGATAGGTCTCGTCCCTGCGATCCCAACGGATCCAGTTTCACTGCATTTCGTTATCGTACGTAAAAGTTATACGATTTTAAAGTTTGAACTAGCTTTAATTTAGAGTAAATAAATAATTAAAACAACATTTACCTTAATTAACCTTTAATTAAGCCATGTCATCCTCGTTAGAACGAAACAACGCGTTTTCCACTTCAGGCTTTTCCAAACCCGATCGTTTCTCCTATCTCCCCATTCACAATACACGAACACCACCTCGTCGGACCATCCTAGCACCGCCGTTACTTCATCGGAGACCGCCACGACCACGTCACCTGGACCGCCACTCCACCAGTCACCATCGCTAGAAGCGGCGACGCCCCACGTGCCACCAACCACCGTGAATTCTCGGATGAACGGAAAAGGAACATCAGCCAATTTCTCCGACCCCACGCCAAGCCAGGCACCGCCACCACCTCAGATCGAAGAAGCGCCCTCCTCCGCACCTTTTTGCTTCAGAACGGCTCACCCTCGACACCCACGTTGATCGGAAAATGGCCAAGACCGATTGCCACTCACACACCAGGGCCAGAAATGCTGTTTCACGTTCATCCCTTTGATTCTCTCACCTCCGACCACCAGAGAACTCGAGACCACCACCAAACGAAAGCTCTTTCTTCCTCTTTAGTTCGCCTCTGGTATGGACTTATAAAATCAACCACAACTCCTCAATTTTGGCCTAAACGAAAATGGTTTTTCCACGGTTTAACACCGATTCCGGCCACCACAGGTCGCAAAACCTTGCCAACCTTTTACAGCAGCTTCCCCTCGACCCGATCTACAACTCTCGCTTTGGAACCCCCTTTATAATCTTCACGGATCGAGAGAAATAAATTGTTTTGTGATCGAGGACTTATTTGCAAAATTACATGGCTGAAAATGAGATGGGCTAGAAATTTCTGGTTGCGGGGGTATATATAATCAGTTTTATTATATATTTAAGTTGACATGACGAACGATGTCGATTAACGATTTTTATTTCATGTCTATCGCATTTTCAAACGTCGTTTATTCGCTGCTGCGCTCACATACGAACCCCGATCGAGATGCGAATGGTCGGCATGGTATAATTTGACGATACGGTCCTAATGAAACTTGTTTCGTCGAATTCAGAGTTCGTTTGAGCGAGTGGCGCTTGATCACGTTCAAATGGCCGTTTATATTTGTATTTTATTTTGCCACGATCATAGAATAACACCGTTTTGCGTGCAACTTGAAAATCTAGCAATAATTTACTGTTGTGGTCCCAATAAAATTTATTTCATCGAAAACTGAGGTCGTTTGAAAAATGTCCCTTTTATAACTGCTATTGAATTAAAATAAACCAATTTTAAAATACATCAATATAATAATATTAAAATATTGCCGTTGCCCATACACGACCGGAATTTCATATACTACCATAATAAAATATCCCGGGTTGAGTTTGAAGCCAAATCGATATATAAAATTTTCAAAAACCCTCATTTCATATAAACACAGCGCTATATATATAAAGGAAATTCCATAGCATTTTTTTTCAAAATCTGATTTGGACATAAAATAAAATCTACACGATGAAAACTGGATTTTTCTTTGCTATTGGAAAGATATCGTCAAACCGGTCCCGAGTTTCTTGTTTCGAGGAAATCCAACTTATTTTGAACCCGGTACGACCAATTAAAGTTCAAAACGCCAAATCGCGAATTACCGTGCCGCTGCAGCTCGTTATTTGATTAAATTATAAACCATATCGCTCGACCGTCGTTAAATAAATGAAATCGTCGCTATATTTACAATATCACCAATATTTGACCACTTTAAACTGCCCGGTCACAATATGTGGCAAATTCTATATTTCCCTAAATATTTTTGAAATTAAAATATTATTTTATTATTTATTTAAATAATATATTCCAAATAAATTGTTAAATTCGATCATTTTAAATTCAAACCAATAATTTAAATAATCCAAATAAATTAGTAGAAAATACGGGTCATTACATAAATGAGACGAACCACCGACAGGATTTGAGAATACAATGAGATTCACAACTAGACTAGTATTTAGGTGCAGTGTTTTAACTAATGAAGCAGATACAAACGAGTGCGAAGCGCCAGAATCAAACAAAGTTCGAACAGAATGATCAAAAAAGAAAAATCAAACATCCAACAAAAACGTTTCTATCTCTCCCATGTCCTGATGCCATGAGAGAATGAACCTGTCCTCCGAAAGTAGGTCCTGTCCTCTGCCCTTATCCTTGCCTCCTCGGGCAGTCTTTAATCAGATGTCCTACCTCATCGCAATGAAAACAACCAGGCTACTTCTTCTTCCTACGGTCCTTAATTACATGGCCCGTTATACCTCAAATAAGATGCCTTCTTTTGTCACGAGGTTAATTATTCTTTCTACTTCCTCCTTTACCTTCTTCGTGGATTAAAGCTATATCAACAAATTCCTCATCCTTGGTTATGCTCCTTAGCCTAAACTCCCTCATCGACCAAGCAACTAACTGAACCGTACTTCCATCGTTTATCTCAAAGATACCAAACGAGTCTTCCACTTCCTTGAGCTAATTCTAGCTTCGACAAACGTCTCAGTCCTATGAAATGGTTTTCCGCTCATCACACGTAAGTCCTTACATATCTTAGAAAAAGCATCTACACGCGGGGAAAGAGACTCAAGAAGGAAAAAGGAAGTGATTCGACACAAAGAATCGAAAGAAAGATATATGGCTTTTGGGAATTAAGTTTTTCATAATAAACCTTTCTCTTAAAAACTCCTTTAAAACATGTTTTTGAAAATACTTTTATATAAAAAAATGCTTTTGAAAATGGTTTTCAAAATCTTTTATCTGTTCTGGTAACCTTTAGCTCTAATACCAAGTGTAACAACCCATGTCCATTAACGTCACTCACAAAGGGAATACATTAAGTTTTGTGGAGCGTTTTAAGTAAACAGAACGAAATATTACAAGACGGATAAAGTAGTACTTGAAAATTTTATGACTTTATTGCAGCGAAAATAGAAATAGGTTTGGTTACACCTTCAAAACAACAAAACCGAGTACATATATCAATCTTGTACAAAAGCCTTCAGAGTACAAAATTTTAAAGCCATAATCCCCAACATAAAATGCCATAAGCAGAATCAAAGACAAGCAATACATCTTTCAACTTCAAGCTGGAAGAATAAGACATCTGGACTAAGCTTGAGTACTTCCTCCCTGAAAACCTGGGGGGGAGCGGAAGAAAAGAGGAGAAACAAACTTGGTCAGACATTAGTCTGGTGAGTCCAGTAATTTTAACAATATAGTCATTAAAGTAACAGGATAAGAACATAAACTGGAAAGTAAGAAATGACTGTACATAAGCATGCATGACAAGGTAGTCAAGATGAATAAGATAAACGTTGATTACGCTTCTAATCACTATAGGGTAATTACTACATTGCACCAATGCTAAATATATCGCATCGTTACTAGTTCCATACTGAAAGTTGATCCCTACCTCACAATTGGTAGCCCTCAGGCGTAACATCTAGTAAGAGGTATCCAACCCATACAATCCTTGACGGCCTACTAAATACTAGATGTCCCCGCACTACCCCCTTATCGCTTAATCGATCGGCTCCTAAACTCGCATGTATTTATTACTTGTGTCATTCGGCCCCGCTTGTTTGTAGATACCTGTGTTGGTCCCACCATAGGGTGTATAAATCCCTATGATGGCAACCCAGCACAATTCAAGATGCACAGTGTATGACTACTGATGCCCAGTGCCTGTTTTTCCACTTCGGAGCACGTGCATGCCCGTACTCTGTCGGAACCTACACCGATGCATCACCCGCCGCTATTTTGATCGCTTATAATCAGCCCAGTAATCGTGCCCCACCCTGCCTAGTTCAGGGTACCGTGATACATCTATGTGGGTTACTGCTGAAATGGGTCCCCGTTACAAGGGTTTCCTAACCAACATGTTATAACGGTTAAGTGTTCTCTATTTAACCTAACCCCACCTATTCGTCTAATTAACATGTTGTATTGGTTAAGTGTCACCTATCCATATGTCACTTAACCTTCCCACTGATTCACGCATGTTTATTTAACGGTTAAGTTTGTGGGCCTATATATACTAATATTACCCATCTACCCAAGATTTACTTAACCCTTTCACTTATCAACTCCATATGTATTATTGGTTAAGCTTGCCTTAACCCTATCCACTTTGTTCATGTAATATTGATTAAGTTGTCTTCTTACCCATGTTAGCTTAACCCCACCCACCTAACTCATTTAGGTATCATATTCAGCATTAATTAGTTATTAATGCACACACCTATCACATTAAGTCGAACATTTGTGGCCGCTGGATATGCCAGGCGGTTCCGGGAAGACTTCCACCACAAGCCAAACTTAACCTCATGTCTAAGCATCTAATTTATGCCTTTTACCTCTCACATTAGACTTCCGGTTGCAGTTGTTGGATATGCCAGGCGGTTCTGGGCAGTCTTATACTGCAAACCAAGTCTAACCTCGTGTCGTAGGCATTCATCTTTTAGCCAATTTACATATTTACTGTCGAAGTCTAGATTTATATGTAAATTATCCATAAGTTTGGTCAATTCAAGCTATGCCACATTTACTTGTTATGCCCAAAATTTCTTAATTAAGTTATACCTAATTCCCCGCGTTTCAATCGCATGTACAACAAGGTCCAAAAATAAAACGGAGAGGGATAGAGGAGAAACACAAGAATTGACATAAGGAACAAAATAGGCATGTAAAGGTGTACCCACCTTAAGAATCAAGTTTCCAATAGACATGTTGTACATTAACAATAAGTATGGCTAAACTGAGCAAGTTACATCGTAGGCATAAAGATTCGATAGAATTTGTAACGACCCGGAAAATCTGAACCAGTTTAAAAAATTTAAACTGGCTAAAATAGTAGATTTTAAATATTTAAAATAAATATTTTAAATAATAGCAATGAAAAGTGAGTTTGAATCGACGTTTGAAACCGAATATAATTAATTCTAATTATAAACAAGGCCTGAAATGGCGCGGTTGTTCCAAAATTTGAATTCAAACTTGGACTGACTGTACAGGGTGCAAAACAAAGCGGATTTGAGTGAAACCAAAAATATTTAAATCTGTTAGTAAATACCTTTCTAATGAATCTGAAAAATCGAAGTTTCAAAGCGGGATGCAAAAGTTATGGCCAAATGAATTTTCTGAAAGGTCGCTATGGAGTTTATATAGCCCGTGAAATTGGCCATTTTGCAAACGACCTCGGAATTCGACGAAACCACCCTTTGTTGGATCCGGGATGTGAAGTTATTGCTAGGTTTCAAATTTCATAATTTTTGAAGCTAGTATGTGAGCGTGGCAAAGGAAAATGTGTTTTGGTCAATTATAGTTAAATTGGATCGACCAGAATTGAGCCATTTTTCGAACAGTCTCAGAATTCGATGAAACTAGTTTTGTTGGGACCGTATCGTCCAAACATAGCCAGATTGACTTTTCTGGAATTTTTCGAATCAGTTTGTGGCCCTGGTAAATTGAAATGTACGTTCAAACCAAATATTGAATGTTTTATATTTTAATCTGAATGAAAACTGACTGAAACAGTCGAATTGGCCTACAAAACATATCCCATTGTGTTCGGAATGGGGGTAAAACGCTAGGGACGAAAGTCGTGGCACCCCCTCTCGTCTGGTAAATCGCGAGAACGAGGTCCTCAAAGTCGTCGCGAATCGCGCCGCCGTGCTCCTTCGACAGGCGATTGAGCTCCACCGCGCTACCCTTGAACGGAGCGACACTCCAAGCTCTTCCACCTGGTGCTAGTGGATCATCTTCAAGTTGAACGGATTTGGCGTAGGATCAAAACCTAGTTTTGAACAAATCGAAAAAGGTACGGCCATGTTTATTTCCAACTGTTTTAACACCTTTAAACCGTTGCAAACTTTGAAAAATCATATCTTTTTCGCGTGTTGACGAAATTCAGAGAAACAAGAGACAGCGGACTCGTGCGGACGTCTTCTACCTTCTAGAAGAGACCGCATATTTTTCTGAGTCTTCTGCTATTTTTGGTGGAGTGGGACCCAATGTGAGATTTCTAATTTATAAACGATATGGAAAACGACGATGTATAAATTATATGATCGATGTATGAGTTATATAAGCGTTGTACACCCCTTATATAAGCGTTGTATAAGTTGTACGTTCGATTTATAAGTTATATATGCGTTGTAAAAATTATATATGTGTTGAAATAGAAGTGAAATGCTATATATATATATATATATATATATATATATACGCCCCTTGTCCACAAACCATGGACGATATTTATTGGTTGTGATTGATGTGAAAATTGATTGATAGCGAACGGTTGATTGGAATTGTTTGTGGTTGAAATTGATTGATTGTGGTTGAAAAATACCCGTTTGTGGTTGAGAAATATTTGGTTGAAACCACATAGTATTAGTTTATGGAAATGGAAAATAATATACATGCCTCCTGCGTGTGAACTTGATGCATGAATCCCCATTGTCAAAAACCGCGAGGTTTTAAGGTAGAGCGAGGAGCCGTACTAGGGACGGTCCCGGTTTTAACTACCCTGCCGTTATGCTGCCAAAATTTTGAATAATATTCATGTGTTAGAATTATTTTCCTGTGTTGAAATTATATTCGTCTGTTGAATAGAAAACTTTCATGTGTTGAATAGAAATTCATTCGTTGAATCATATTCATGTGTTGAACGGTACTCGTGTTTTGAATAAATTGTATTAAATATAAAAATCACATTTTTACTCTATATATACAAACTATTGAAAAACCTTCATGTGTTGAATCGATATTTATTCGTTGAATTGAAATTCATGTGTTGAATGGTATTCGTGTTTTAAATATAAAAAACACCTTTTCATCGATTTATATAAACTATAGAAAACCTTCATGTGTTGAATCGATATTCATTCATTGAATTGAAATTCATGTGTTGAATGGTATTCGTATTTTGAAAGAAATTATTTTATAATAAAAATCCCATTTTTAACATCAATATGAAATGTATAAAATAATCTTGTTTTGAAATAAATTGTTTTATAATAAAAATCCTATTTTTATCACCTATATTAAGTATATAAAATATTCATGTTTTGAAATAAATTGTGTTACATTAAAAATCACATTTTTATTATATACATGAATTGTTAAAAATAGTGAAGTGTTGAAATAGAAGACAGTTAGATAAAAATATCATTTTTATCAAATGTATGAAAATCATATAGTTTTGAAATCGAAGAATCGATGTATATATATATATATATATAAATAGAATTGAAATATATCGAATAACGAAGCTGCAGTTCGTATTTTGAAACCGTGATTTCAAACGATTAGTGCGGGAGATCCGACCATCAGATTTTCCCGATACCGCAACCGTTGGGTTCGCTTTGGAAATATATTTCCAATGGCACCAACTTTGTAAAAATCCAACGGTTGGATTGTCTGGAATGTTTAATTCAAATCTGAAGAAAAACAGCGCCAGAATCGATTATATTTATATTTATATATATTTATATATATATATATAATTATATTGAATCGAATAACGACGCTGCAGTTCGTATTTTGAAATCGAAACTTCAAACGATTATACCGGGAGATCCGATCGTCGGATTTTCCCGAAACTGGAACCGTTGGATTCGTTTTGAAAAGATCTTCTAATGATGTAAATTTTGTGAAGATCCAACGGTTAGATTTTCAGATATGTATAAATCAAATCTGAAGAAAAATAGCGCCACAGCCGCGTTATAGCCCGAAGCGTCGTTTTGAATAAATTGGCTATTTTAAAATAAATAAAAATAGCGATAAATCATTATAAAATATTATAAATGATATGGACGTGAAATTTAGAAACTAACTGAAGGTTGGCTAAGTCGAATGGTTTCCTGGGTGTTGATCTGATGTTGGTTTCGGCCTTCGGGGTTAATATTTGGGAAATCGTTCTCTTACTGATTGACGGTTAGTGACTAATGAATTGAAATGATGCGTGTGTATGTTAGTGTTGCACTTGTTTATTATATACGCGAGTTGCTCAGAAAGACCGGGTTTATCCCATTTTGAATAACTGAATCGACGATAAGAAATCGAAGATGAAGACGGTGGTCGAAGATCAGAGATCTTCACCTCGTTTGGATGGTAACCGAGGTCCTGATTGGGAGGCATCCCGAAATATGGATAATGAGTGGTGATCGTCCAGACGTACGTGGTGATCGATGGGTTTCCGAGGTATATAGTGCCTCCGGTTTCGTTCAGACCCAGAACGGACTTGCAAATGGACAGTGTGTCTGACATTGGAATTTATTCTGTGTGATTGATAGCCATCAGTTGCACGGTGTGAATTGCCTATGTGGCATGCTAAGATGCAGTGATCAGGGCTTCTGTTGAAAAACAAAGTCTTGTGGTGATGATCAAAGCACCGCCAGTGTGGCGTAGCCTTGTGTATAACGTGAATTCGCGAACCTCACACCGCGGTATGAACCAAAAACGGGAGAGGACATCAGGGAGGGCTTGCGTTTCTTTCTAGCTAGGAGTTGTGTCGGTGTTTTTACACGGCCTGACATTTTACTTATGTGGTTGTTACTGTTGCGAGGCGCCTCGGTTAGATCGGACGATCCGGGTCCGATGGAGTCATTCGTTGGCTCATTTGCACCCCATAGGGCGGGGAGATGTATTGCTCAAGTATTTTAATCCACATCGGTGGACCGGCCCTGACGATCCAAGGGTCACTCGAGCTCTGGTCCTGAGACATGGTAGGCTAGATTGTCTCGAAGTCGGTAAGGACTATCTTTTGCCTTGGTTCTTGACGGAAATCCAATTTCCAAATACGTGACTGTGCGGTTTTGAGTGTATACCTATATTCGGCGACATAGTGGCATGGGACGCTCATGTCGTCTATGATTGATAGTTATGATTTGAAATTGTTTTTGAAACATATAAACACTAGTAGTAATATGAAATGCTTTTGTTTTATTCGTATCAAGCATATTATGGCCATTATAAGGTAAAACTCTATCCTCCGGTTTGCGTTGCATTGTGTGATGGGAACTGAGTCTTATAATGGCTTCATTTTTATAAAAAGCATTGCGATGTTTAAAAGAAAGATTTTTTTTAAAGCACTGGCAATCCAATGGAGTAAACCAGTTCCACGAAAGTGGCGTGGTCCTGTGATTGGCCATATTATAAATGTGTCGAGTACATTTCTCATACCAGTCCCATGACTGACTCGTAGTTTGTTTCACTTTCAAACTCGGGTGCCCCTTTCTCTACACGGGCAGCCTTGTATTCAGGTTTAGCTGGTTCTTTCTGGATAGCTGGAGCTGAAGATGGATTCTATTATTTATCTCTTTTTATGCTGTTCAGCTCCTATTGTACATTATGTTTGTTTTCCGTTGTAAACATTTATGTATAGCTGAACTGTATTTGTACTAAGTATGATCCTGTATACTTTGTAACTCTGATGATTACGTTTATCCAGTATATTCTATTGTTCATTATCTGGTGTATTTATTTATTTCTGTTCTGCTATTATCTGTTTCTGTGTTATATTCCAAGGATTACCCTTGCCACCGTCAGTACGGGGTTTGGGGTCGTCTCATTTGGTATTAGAGCTTTGGTTAAGCTTAGTTCTGGAATATAACATATTAACGAACTCGTCAGAAATAGAACCAGTAGTGTTCTAGGACGGGTAACTCTATACAGATAGGATCAGTAATATCCTAGTATAAGTAAAGGAGAATCATAACAACTCGTTAGAGATGGGGTCAGAAGTGCCCCAGGACGAGTCGAGAGTTATATGTTTTTAAATGACGTATTTGTGATTATATATATAGTCTGGTTTTAGAAATATAATTTTTGAATATATAAAAGATATATTTTTGAAAAGTTAAAAACAATTTGATTGATTGTTTGAGTTGTGTGACAGTAGATTTGATTAATTAAATTATTAAAACGATAGTTAATTTAATCAATAATAGAATGAATGGTAGAATTTATTCGATTATATCACACATTGAACTGATTAGAAAATAGATAGAAATATATACTTGTGCATTATATATGTTTGAACAGGTAATTGGATAGCTGTTGAGTAAAGATTTTATTTGCGTGCCCGACAAATAGGTAAACCTTAATGAGTTGGATGCAAAATATTATTATATCAATGCCTGTGAATGCCATTGGATGCGGAGTGCTGGTTGTTCTGTGTGAAATAATAAACATTGCCATAGGATAGTAACAATTAATTTTGGACTACATTACATGGCATACTTCTGGAAGATAGGCAAACTTCATCATATACCACATAAGCATTTGGAGCTTGTGTGTTGAGGTGGAAGATTTACCATACGAGCGAGAGGCTTGTATGGCGATGACTATATTTTACAGGTTGAACTGATGATTGATATGGACTATTTAAATTGTAACGATAAAATTGCCAGATTAATAAAAAAACCACATGGGTCTGGAGTTGATAATAATCACGTCTCTCTAGTTATTAGATACGGCACATGGACTATTTATTTCCCACATGGGACGAGGTGACGAGGATTTATCCTTTGGAGCAATTAAAATACACACTCCCTCAGGCTTTGACAGGGTGACGAGAATTTATTCTTTGGAGTTATTACCAATACACGCTCCCCTGTAAACACCAGAATATATATCACTATAAATATGTGTATGCTTATTAGGATTTATTGGGTACCTAATACGGCCCAATAAATTTCCAAACCTCTCCCCGAACAAAGGACATGATGGCGAAATTTTTCGAAAATTCCGGGTGTTAGCCAAATTTTTGAAGAATTTGAAAATTCTCAGAAGCGGAAAAGTTGGCGAATGGAAGCCAGATTGAACGTAGAGTTGATTAATCAAACCACTTTCGACTTTGTTCCTTTTCGGGGATGAAAAGTTTTAAGTGAGGGAGATTGTAACGACCCGGAAAATCTGAACCAATTTAAAATTTTTAAACTGGCTAAAATAGTGGATTTTACATACTTAAAATAAATATTTTAAATAATATCAATGAAAAGTGAGTTTGAATCGACGTTTGAAAACGAATATAATTAATTCTAATTATAAACAAGGCCTGAAATGGCGCGGTAGTTTCAAAATTTGAATTCAAACTTTGACTGACTGTACCGGGTGCAAAACAAAGCGGATTTGAGTGAAACCAAAAATATTTAAATCATTTAGTAAATAACTTTCTAACGAATCTGAAAAATCGAAGTTTCATAGCGAGATGAAAACGTTATGGCCAAATGAATTTTCTGAAAGGTCGCTATGGAGTTTATATAGCCCGTGACATTGGCCATTTTGCAAACGACCTCGGAATTCGACGAAACCACATTTGTTGGATCCGGGATGTGAAGTTATTGCTAGGTTTCAAATTTCATAATTTTTGAAGCTAGTATGTGAGCGTGGCAAAGGAAAATGTGTTTTGGTCAATTATAGTTAAATTGGATCGACCAGAAATGGGCCATTTTTCAAACGGTCTCAGAATTCGACGAAACTAGTTTTGTTGGGACCGTATCGTCAAAATATAGCCAGATTTATTTTTTGGAATTTTTCGAATCAGTTTGTGGCCCTGGCAAATTGAAATGTATGTTCAAACCAAATATTGAATGTTTTATATTTTAATCTGAATGAAAACTGACTGAAACAGTCGAATGGGCCTATGAAACATATCCCATTGTGTTCGGAATGGGGGTAAAACGCTAGGGACGACAGTCGTTGGGTTTGGATTGGTGTTCGTGTGTGAAAGAGGGTATTTTTGAAAAAAAATATAAATAAAATAAAAAATTCAATTGGGCCAACTCAGCACTCTCTCTCCCCGACGCGACAGATCTGAAGGCGGAAACCCCTTCAATCCTTTCCTCCCCGATTTCTCCTCCTACACGCACTGATAGCCTTCGATCTAGTTGGGGTTTTTGAAGAGCTCCCCTCAAGCTTCAAATCCATGGTCGTGGCACCCCCTCTCGTCTGGTAAATCGCGAGAACGAGGTCCTCAAAGTCGTCGCGAATCGCGCCGCCGTGCTCCTCCGACAGGCGATCGAGCTCCACTGCACTACCCTTGAACGGAGCGCCACTCCAAGCTATTCCACGTGGTGCTGGTGGATCGTCTTCAACTTGAACGGATTTGGCGTAGGATCAAAACCTAGTTTTGAACAAATCGAAAAAGGTACGGCCTTGTTTATTTCCAACTATTTTAACACCTTTAAACCGTTGCAAACTTTGAAAAATCATATCTTTTTCGTGTGTTGACGAAATTCGGTGAAACAAGAGACTGTGGACTCGTGCGGACGTCTTCTACCTTCTAGAAGAGACCGCATATTTTTCTGAGCCTTCTGCTATTTTTGGTGGAGTGGGACCCAATGTGAGATTTCTAATTTATAAACGATATGGAAAACGACGATGTATAAATTATATGATCGATGTATGAGTTATATAAGCATTGTACACCCCTTGTATAAGCGTTGTATAAGTTGTACGTTCGATGTATAAGTTACATATGCGTTGTAAAAATTATATATGAGTTGAAATAGAAGTGAAATGCTATACATATATATATATATATATATGCGCCCCTCATCCACAAACCATGGACGATATTTATTGGTTGTGATTGGTGTGAAAATTGAATGATAGCGAATGGTTGATTGGAATTGTTTGTGGTTGAAATTGATTGATCGTGGTTGAAAAATACCCATTTGTGGTTGAAATTCATGGGCTTACAATAGGTGAGCTCAATCCTAGCGTGGAAGAAAGAGAGTGTGGTGTGGATTAAATAAATAACAAGTAAAGTAAAATGGAAAGAACATGCCAAATTTTGTAATGGTTCAAAGTTACCTCACATCATGCCTCATAGTCCATACGGCCTTTAATCACAACTAATTCGATTACACTTCTTAGTTTCAAGGCTAAAAGAAGACATCCTCCAAAAGCCTCTAGGCACAACTATCTTGGTTTCTGGGCAAAAAAAGTTACTCCTAATTGCTTTTACCCAAAATAGTCAAACCAAACTTGATTTGGGGCTGCTAATTGACACCCATAAAGTTATTTAATTTGTTTTTACAAAGAATGTAGACTTGGATCTTTCGATCTTGATTGCAGATTCTCCTCTAACTAAGCAACTTTGATCCTGACAGAATGATAAGAGTTTGATGTAAAATCAAATCGAAGTTGAACTGTCTTGATTCACATTTAAAATTAGCAGAGTACAAATATAATTTTGTTGGAACGGGAGAAAGAAAAGAAAAGAGTGAAGAAAATGGGAAACTTTTTTAATATTTTTTTTTGGAAAAAGAATATTTATAAAAGTGAAGGAAAGTGATTATTCATGAATGGTTTTGGTGAATAGACACTTTAATTCAAATATACATTTTGAAAATACTGGTAAATTTATTAACATACATGGTATTCCTATGTTGACATACATGTAGTTCATTTGAAAAATATTTTTGTTTAAAAATGTTTTGAAAATATTAAACTATATATAACAATTTGATACATTGTGAAACAATTTAAATATAATACATGTATATTTTGATTATAATAAAACTTTAAGAAAACTTGTCAAAAATAATTTGAAAGAATTTAAACTATAATATATATATTCAAAAACAATATAATAAATATATTTAGGTAGGAAGTTCTTTGGGTTGTTAGTCAAGGTGGTTGTGATTTTTTGAGGTCATTCTACTTGGGTCATTTCTTTTTATGTTATAATGTGCGATGCAAAGATAGGATTTGTTTTACAACATCCTATGTGGTATTTTCTGTATTTCTGATCTTGTTGAGTTTACATGTTGCTTGAAGAATCTCTGTTTGCTTGCATCTGGTGTTTGTTTTTCAGGTAACTGGTTGGAGTTGTTTGCGGCTATGATACAGTTGTAAGTGTGTAGCCACTTCCTATTGATGCTTTATGCATCATTAAATGTTCTTGTTAAAGGGATAAATGGGTTTCTACATCCTTAGTTCTTCTTTGATTGGCTACTCCATTTTGTGCAATTTGCATGTGAATTTTGTGTCCCATGTATCTTTCGATATCTGTTGGTCTGCTTACGACAGTTTTTTGGTGTTAAGACTGCATTTGCAGCTGTTTGTAGTATATTGTGTAACGATACAGATTTCGCTTGGACCTAATCGATCGCTAAATCGACCAAGACCGTTCAAAACCCGGATACGCTAACTTTGGGCATACAACACATCAGAAAAAATAACCGAAGACTTCTATAAACATCATAATAATGTTACATCAGAGTATAGAATATATCATAGTACATCAAAAAATAATACTACAGCAAAAGATTAATTTACAATAAATTTTATACAATGCAGCAGAACCAATAAACTAACACAGCGGAAAACTATCAGCGCTCTGGACGTAGCTTTAAGCTTCAATCCAGAAACCTGCTTAATAAACAAATATATGCAAAACAAACCACTCGGCTGCCCATGTGGAAATAGAGGCACATGAGTTTGCAAGTGAAACGAACTACGAGTCAGTCATGGGACTGGTATAAGAAATCTTACCTAACTTATTTATAATAAGGCTAATCTCAGGACCACGCCGCTAACGCGGAACGGGTTACTCCATTGGAGTACCAGTGCATAAATAAAGAAAATCATTAAAACAATGCAATGCTTTTTAGAAAAATGAAATGATTATAAGACTCAAGTCCCATCACACAATGCAACTCAAATCGAAGGATAGAGCTTTACCTTATAATGGCAAAAAATGCTTAGTACGCATAAGTGAATTTGTTTGATATTATTACTAGTGTCTAGTCAGTTCAAAACAGTTTTCAACATAAATGTATCAATCCTAGACGGCATAGTACCCCACCCTACTATGTCGCTATATATAGGTTTACAATCAAATCTGAAATGTCGTACTGGAAATTGGGTTTACATCATGAATCAAGGCTAGGGATGGTCTCCTTACCGATTTGGGTCACCTCTAGCAAGATGACCCAGGATCACACCTACAAGCAACCCTTGGATTCTCCAATGCTGGTCCACACATACTTTAGTGGATTAGTTACTCCTGAACACACGTTTCCCAGTCCTACCGGACCTATCACTTGGCCAGTAGCGACCAATATATCGAGGGCCCTAACAATCCATCATCCACATAAGTAAAAATGTCTGGGCTCCATACCATGACACCACTCCTAGCTAGAAAGAATTGCATGCACTCCTTGGGTCCCTTATCCCTTTTATTACTCATACCGGGGTGTGAAGCTCGCGAATTAACGTTGTACACAAAAATCATGCTAATTAAAGTTGTGCTTTGATCATCAACCACAAGGCTCTGCTTTTCAACAAAAGCCTTGATCATTTACATCTTAGCATGCCACATTGACAATCCACACCATGCGATTGATGTCTATTATATATAACCTCTAAGCTCGTACGTCTCAGAGAAGGATGTTAAGCAAGAGAATAAATTTTCCGCCAATATTTAGTAGAAATCAATAAACACAGAACGAAATCCAATGTCAGGTACACATCCATTTACAAGTCCATTCTAGGTCTGAACGAAACCGGAGACACCTTATTCCTCGTTCCATATGTCCAATACGGAAGAGAGGTTCTCGCATATCTGGACAATCAATAAGTACGTCCGGACAACTACCACTTTAACCCTTTACTGGGAGCTACCCAATTCGAGGCATCAGTAATCGTCCATTCGATGTGAAGATCGTTGGTCTTCAACCAACGTCTTCAATGTCTTCGACTTTAATCGTCGTATAATTATTTGAAATGAGATTTAACTCGACCTTTTCAAATAATCCTCGAATATATATAATTCAAATCATTCCTTTCTTTGGTTGAATTTAATTCAATTCTATAGATTAATGTCAAATAAATCTAACTGTCCATATTACTTTATAAGCCAACGAAAATTAGTTTATTTTTATTCCATATTGTTTACAATATTTTATAACGATTTTTCACTATTTTTATTTATACAAAAATAGCCCATTTAATTCTAACGACGTTTCAGGTCATTACGCGGTCCTGGCGCAGTTTTTATTTAGATTTGAATTACACATTTCTTGAAATCTAACCGTTGGATCTTAACAAATTTAACATCGTTGGAAAGATCTTTCCAAAGCGAACCTAATGGTTCCAGTTTTGGGAAAAAATCCGATGGTCGGATCTCTCGGTATCGTTTAAAGTTACGATTCCAAAACGCGAACTACCGTGCGCGATTTGTTTTATTTTAACTTATATATATATATAATTCATTTGATGATTTCAAAACCATTTATTCTTCAAATAATTTTGTACACTTCATTTTCATTTTAAAAATAATATATTTAATGAAAAATTACATTTCAAGACATGTAAATTTTATACAATTCACATACATGTTAAAAGTGACATTTTTATCAAACAAAACATAACATGTAATTATTTTATTCTAAACTAACATGTTAAAAGTGACATTTTTAACGAGAACACATGTTTTAACAAATAATTCCTTTATTCTAACTTAGCATGACGAAAATGACATTTTTAATGACAACATATGTTTTAACACATAATTCTTTTATTCTAACTTAACATGATGAGAATGACACTTTTAATGACAACACATGTTTTAACATATAATTCTTTTATTCTAACTTAACATGATAAAAATGACATTTTTAATGACAACACTTGTTTTATCATATAATTCTTTTATTCTAACTTAACATGATGAAAATGATATTTTTTTAATGACAACACATGTTTTAACATATAATTCTTTTAATCTAACCTAACATGATGAAAATGACATTTTTAATGACAACACATGTTTTAACATATAATTCTTTTATTCTAACTTAACATGATGAAAATGACATTTTTAAAGACAACACATGTTTTAAAATATAATTCTTTTATTCTAACTTAACATGATGAAAATGACACTTTAATGACAACACATGTTTTAACATATAATTCTTTTGTTCTAACTTAACATGATGAAAATGACATTTTTAATGACAACACATGTTTTAATATATAATTCTTTTATTTTAACTTTACATGATGAAAATGACATTTTTTAATGAAAACACATGTTTTAACATATAATTATATTATTCTAATTTAACATGATAAAAATGAAATTTTTAACTAACAAAATATATTTTAACATGTGATTCTTTTTTTATATTAACATCGCTAACATATTAATGACAATATTTTAATGAATCAAAACATATTTAGTAAATGATCATTATTCTAACTTCGCTAACAAATAAATGACATTATTTTAATGAATCAAAACAAATTTAACAAATGATCATTATTCTAACTTAGCTAACATGTAAATGACATTATTTTAATGAATCAAAACATATTTAAAAAAATGATCATTATTCTAACTTCGCTAACATGTCAAAGATTACATTTTTATTTAGCAAAATCTCTTTAATGAATCAAACATACAATAAAAATATAACTTTTATTGTCCAACGTTTTATTTAAAACATGATTCTTTTTAATGAATCAAATATACAATAAAAATGTAATCTTTATTGTCCAGTCATTTTATATAAACAATGATTCTTTTTAAAGAATCAATAATACAATAAAAATGTAATTTTTATTGTTAATATATTTTATTCAAACAATGAATATTTTTATTGAACAAAATATTATATCAACATACGACTATTGAATTCACTTTGTTAACATGTTAAAAATAAACTTTTTATCTAACGAAACATATATTAACAAGTAATTCTTTTATTCTAAACTAACATGTTAAAGATGAAATTTTTGTGATTCTACATACAATAAAACTGTACTTTTTTTGTTAAAACATTTTCTTTCAACTAATTAAGAACATTTTTAATGATTCTACATACAATAAAAATGTACTTTTATTGTTAAATCATTTTCTTTCAACTAATCATGAACATTTTTAATGATTCTACATACAATAAATATGTACTTTTATTGTTAAAACATTTTCTTTCAACTAAACATGAATATTTTTAATGATTCTACATACAATAAAAATGTACATTTATTGTTAAAACATTTTCTTTCAACTAATCATGAACATTTTTAATGATTCTACGTACAATAAAAATGTACTTTTATTATTAAAATATTTTCTTTCAACTAAACATGAACATTTTTAATGAACATATAATAAAAATGTACTTTTATTGTTAAAACATTTTCTTTCAACTAATCATGAACATTTTTAATGATTCTACATACAATAAAAATGTACTTTTGTTGTTAAAACATTTTCTTTCAACTAATCATGAATATTTTTAATGATTCTACATACAATAAAAATGTACTTTTACGGTTAAAACATTTTCTTTCAACTAATCATGAATATTTTTAATGATTCTACATACAATAAAAATGTATTTTTATTGTTAAAACATTTTCTTTCAACAAAACGTGAACATTTTTAATGATTCTACATACAATAAAAATGTACTTTTATTGTTAAAACATTTTCTTTCTTCTAGTCATGAACATTTTTAATGATTCTATATACAATAAAAATGTACATTTATTGTTAAAACATTTTCTTTCAACTAAATATGAACATTTTTAATAATTCTACATACAATAAAAATGTACTTTTATTGTTAAAACATTTTCTTCCAACTAAACATGTTTAACTAATGATTATTCTTCTATTCAGCTAAACATGTTTAACAAACAATTATTTTTCTATCATCGCTAACATGTTAATATTTTAATCAAACAAATCATATTTTTAACATATGATTATTTTTCTAACATCGCTAACATGATAATATTTTAATCAAACAAAACCATATTTTTAGCATATTATTATTTTTCTAACATTGCTAACATGATAATATTTTAATCAAACAAAATCATATTTTTAACTTCATGCACAATTCAATCCAACCATTCATCACAATCACAATCAATTAATTCCAATTTTATACAACACATATATGAATTTATATAGCGTATATATAAATTTCACATCGCAGTCACAATTAATTTTATTTTAAATTTAGAAATCCAACATTGGTTTTACTCCTTAAAAAATTTGTAGCTAGCTCCGTTTCTGCTTTTGTCTGTTTCATAGGGTAAAACCGGTCAAGGCGAATCTAATGCATCTGAAATCATTCGGTTTCGTTTCTATTTGAAAAAGTTATCTTTGTTTAAACATTTGATTACATTGAATATTTTAATACATCATTAACTAAAATTAATAACTAATTAATTAACCTAATCCATGAATTTAGGCTGCTCATCCCCTTTCTGTTCGTTATTCTTGGAACTGCAAAAAGGAACCCATTGCTGCCTTCGAAACTTCCACCGCCGCATCACCTAGAAGCCGTTGAACCACCATCGGATTGCACTGTGTTGAATCCCAGTACCTCCTTCTCCATCGCCTTGAACACGAGGCAACTCGCACCCCCTAGAACCCACACGACAGCCCTAAAGTCGCCCCCTTTGTGGCCTAATTTCGGTCGATTCGAAGCTCCAATCACCATCATAACCATTGAAGAGAAGAGCTCGAAGAGCTGACCATTATTAATGCTGGAAATTTATGGAATTGATGCTTGTAACAACCCGTATTTTCAATAACCTATTATAACACAAATCGAGGCAGAATTTAATTCTAAAATCTGAATCAAGGGAAACGGGCTATGCCGTTGCGTTCGTCTCGGAAAAATACGCGAAATAGAGTCCGAGTTTTCGAAAATCGGAGTCCGTATGACCCGATTAAGGCCCGAAGAAGTTTTCAGAAAATTCCTAAGTAAAAACAGATTTCAAATTCAAATATGAAATTAGGAATTGGGCCAGCTGGGCCAGGGCGGGAAAATTCCCGCCACAGTACCCAAGTCGACAGCCCTGTCGACTTGGGAGTCGACTTGGTTTGACCAGGTCGACAGCCCTGTCGACTTGGCTGTCGACTTGGCTCAAAAGGCTGGTCCAGCCTGGTGCACCATTTTGGGTTTGTGTTGAGCTTGGGGGCCAGATTCGATTTGGAGGGCTGAGATGAGAACTAGGGTTTAATCCTATGGTCTAAATCACTAGCCTAATCTATAAATAAGACCCTAACCTACCCTAAATCATCATTAATCTATCCTACAACTAAACTATGGCAAAATCAATCCTCTCATGGCCTCCACTCTCTTCATAAATTCCTAAATCAATTTTCAAGAAATTTCCATGCATACAAGTGTATTTAGGCTTGTATGATCCTCTTTAGCTTGCATTAGAGTCTTGTTTCTCTATTGGCATCATAAAGGAGGAGTCTTGATCAAGTTTGCTTGCATTTTGGGGTTTTATTTTGTTGCATAAGGGGTTTCTTACATTTGCTATACTCATTTGAGTCCGCATAAGCATTGTAAGCCCTATTCCTTTCATACTTGAACTTTTAAAGTTAAATGTATGATATGCAAGTTGTCATAAGTTATGCAAGTTTGTTTATGCAAGTATGATATGCAAATTGCCATAAGTTTTGCAAGTTTGTTTATGCAAGTATGATATGCAAATTGCCATAAGTTTTGCAAGTTTGTTTATGCAAGTATGATATGCAAATTGCCATAAGTTTTGCAAGTTTGTTTATGCAAGTATGATATGCAAGTTGCCATAAGATATGCAAGTTTGTTTATGCAAGAATGATATGCAAGTTGACATATGTTATGCAAGTTTGTTTATGCAAGTATGATATGCAAGTTGTCATATGTTTATGCAAGTATGTTATGCAAGTTTGGGATAGTCATGTGGTTCATGTTATCAAGTTATGCATGCTTTTGGGCCTAAAAATGTGATATGCAAGTGTATGATCACATGAACCTTTCATATGCCACCATGTTGAACTTGTGGCTCTAACACTTTTATGTCATGATTATGCCAAGTTCCCTCTTTCTATCCTTTATGCGCTATTGCGATATGTAAGCGATGGGATTGCGTTTGGGGTTGGGTAAACTTAAAAGACATAAAAACATGAGCTTGGGAATTTACCTATTAAGTTAGGTCTACCCATTGGGAATTTACCTATTAAGTTAGGTCTACCCAATTGCTTGAAAACTTGTAATGAAATGGACATGACACTTAGAAAAGATAAGTGTGGACAACTCGAGGTTGGGTTGAGTTTGTAGCGTAAACCTACCCGGAACCGACCGGCTTAACTAGTTGCTACAAACAATAGGACCCAATGTGAGAAGTTGGTCATGTTGTACCTTGGACCCGAGGTTAGACCAAGTTGTGGTGTAAAGCTACCCGGACCCGCCCGGCTTAACTAGTAACCACAACAAAGTCTAATGTGAGAGGTTAAGGCGCATTAATTAATTAATGCCTCATGATTAGGGTTAAGTCATAGACCATTTAATACTTAACCAATTTGGGCTCGGTTGGTTTATCGGGGTTAAGTCGTGAACTCACCGTTACACTTAACCAAGTTAATCCATGATTAGTGAAGGGGTTAAACCATACTTAACCCATTAGAGAAATCCTAGTAATGGGGGGTCCACTCCGCAGTAATCCCAAGTTTGTATCATCAAGGCCCTAGGGACTAGGCTAGGGAGGGGGCACGATTACTGGGCTGGAGGTAAGCGACCAAAAGCGACGGCCGAATGGTACGCCGGTGTAGTTCTGGGCGGACTCTGATCGTGCACATAGTCCGTAGCCGGAGAAATCAAGCACGGGTACCGGTAGAACGAGACTGTGCACTCATGTTTATGGTGTCCAGGGGTTGACACCCTAGGGCTTGATACACCCGACGGGTGGTCCCGGCACAGTTCGACTACATTCATGTTTGGGCCGTATTGACACCAACACGTGACGAGTTAGGCTTAGGGAGCCGATCGACTAGACCGTTTAGTTGGACCTCGTGGTAGGGTCACTTCATGGGCCTCGTAGGAGGATCACTTCATGTTATTGGGCCAAAGCTTGGGCCGTGGGATCAATACTTGTTTAATCAAGTCATGTTAGTTTGCTAGTACACCCGTGGTGCAAAACCTTAATCCTGATTATGCGATGACACCTTTATCTACCTTGATAGTTAATCATCATGTCGTTATCCTTATGTTCATACTTGCTGCTCATGACAGTTAACTTTATCAGTTTACACTGATTGTAGTAGGGCTTACTCAGTCTTTTTGACTGACCTGTTTTCTTTCGCCTCTTTTCTTCCGTTTCCCCCCCAGGTTCTCAGGGAGGGAATACAGGAGCTTAGCTTGGATCCTACCTGCTTTCTTGGATAGCTCATGTATGCTTTGGACTTGAGCTCGCTATGGTTTTTCTGCTTTGGGGATAGCTACTTATGTTTTTCTGTTCAGTTTCAGATGGTGTTGTTTTATGTACTAGACTTATTTATTTGGAAAATTGACATTATGATGTACTAGACTTGTGTTTGAAATGGTTTGAAAATCTTCCGCTGTTTTATCTATGTTATTTACTCTGCTTACATACATATGTTCTTGTTCTTCCTTGATATATCATTATGCATGTTTACCTGATACAAACGCCCCTCCAAAGTCAGAGTGCTTGCAAGAGTCACCCTGGCGGAGGCGGGGTGTTACAATTTGGTATCTGAGCATATGGTTTACGAGAAGGAACAAAAAAGGTTTTTAGAAAACTTTTGGAAAACTATTTTCAAAACCAAGTATAAAGTATTTTCCAAAGAAAAGTCTAGTTTATTTTAAAGGCTATTCCCCAAAAAGCCATTAGCAAAATCCCTTCGTTTTTCTCCATTCTAAATCTGTCTTTTTCTTTTCCAGTATGGCTGATAACTTTGTTATTCCGGAGGGAGTGCACGTGCCTGTTTGGTATAGGAGACTTTTGGAGGCTAGGGCGACCGAAGCCGGCCCTGCAGATGTTCCACCTCCTCCTCCTCCAGTAGTTAATATTCCTCCTCCTCCCGTTGCTAATGTTCCTCCTCCTCCTGTTGCTGAGGTTCCTCTTCCTCCTCCCCCTCAGCATCCTCAGGCTGACTTTGCCAAGATTTGCATGGATTTCAAAGCAATGGGTGGCAAAAACTTTCAAGGCACTGAGACTTTTGTGGAGGCCAGAAATTGGTTGAAAGAGACCGAGGATTTATTTGCTATCTTTGGGATAGATGATCAGAGGAAGATCTTGTTGGCGGTTTGGCTTATGAAGGATGAAGCCGCTTATTGGTGGGAGGTCACCAATGGTACTAGGCCTATTGAGACTTGGGCCGATCTCAGGGCAAGATTCATGCTTAAGTTTCTATCTTCCGCTGAGGAGAATTTGCAGATGGAGAGATTCATAACTTTGAAGCAAGGAGATATGTCTGTCAAAGAATATGTGAACAAGTTTAATCAGTTGGCTCGTTTTGGCCTGGATATGGTGAATACTCCCCAGAAGAAGGCCCTTCGTTTTGCTAGGGGATTAAATGAGCCGTTGCAGGGATTGGCCATGTCACATATTCCTCATGGGGCCACGTTTGAGAGCTTGGTTGATATGGCGTTACTTCAGGGAGATGTCAAGAAGAATGATACTCAAGTCAAGAAGACCGATTCCCAGGGAAAGGGAAATCAGGGTAATACTAGTGGTCAAAGCAGTCAAGGCAATCAGAGCAAGAACAAGGGTCAAGGCAACAAGGGGAACAACAACAAGGGCAAGAACAGCAAGGGAAAATGCCATTATTGCGGTTCAGTTGGGCATCTTATCAAGGATTGTAAGAAGAGGAAAAGGAATAATGGTGAATGCTTTTTATGTGGGAAGACTGGACATTTCAGCAAGGATTGCCCAAAGAAACAGGGGCAAGGACAGGGTCAGACTCAGCGTGCTGGACCCTCAGGAGGGCAAGTTCATGCTCTCGCTACCGCTCCAGTTCCCGATCGAGGTAGTATTTCTGTTGAGAGCCTTGTATATATTTCTGATTTTCCAGTTCGTACCTTGTTTGATTCTGGTGCATCACATAGTTTTATCTCATCTGATCTTGTTGATAGTTTGCACCTTAGTACTAGCTTGGTAGAGGATCCCGTTTGTGTCTCAAATCCTATTGGGGGTTCCGCCCATTTGTCTATGATATGTGGGGATTTGAGGATCTCTATACTGAGCGTAGAGTTCTTGTGCAGTGCTTATGTTCTTGGTTTCAGGGGATACGGATTGATATTGGGCATGGATTGGCTGTCTAGATATGGAGCCATTCTTGATTGTAAGCATAGGGTTGTGAGGCTTGTGACTCGCCTCGGGAACACCCTAGAGATTTCATGTGATCCGAGAGGTCCCGTCATGTTGTGCTATCTTGAATCACTCGACTCGTCAGTGGAGACTCTTCAGTCTGTGAGAGTGGTTCGAGAGTATCCGGATGTTTTTGATGAAGTTAGGGGATTGCCCCCTAAGCGAGAGATTGATTTCCGCATTTATCTGGTGGATAATGCAAAGCCTGTTTCTTTGCCCGTTCGGCACATGGCTCCGCGTGAAAGGCGGGAGCTGAGCAAGCAAGTGAAAGAGTTGCTTGAAAAGAACTTCATTAGACGAAGTATATCTGAGTGGGGAGCGCCTGTGGTATTTGCTACCAAGGCGGATGGTTCTCTCCGACTATGTGTTGACTATCGAGAGTTGAATAAGCTGACTAAGAAGAACAGACACCCGTTACCGAGGATCGATGATCTCTTTGACCAGCTTGTCGGTGCTTCTGTTTTCTCTCAGCTTGATCTTGCTACTGGATTCCATCAGCTCAGGGTAGCTGAGGATAGTATAGACAAGACTGCGTTCAGAACTCCGGATGGATTCTTTGAGTGGCTTGTCATGCCATTCGGCTTGACGAATGCACCCGCATATTTCGTGGACTTGATGAGTAGGGTGTTCAGGGAGTTCTTGAACAAGTTTGTCGTGGTCTTCGTAGATGATATTTTGGTCTTCTCTAAGGATGAGGAAGAACATGCAAGGCACCTCGGGGAGGTGATGGATACGCTTAGAGCGCATCAATTGAAGGCCAAGTTCTCCAAGTGTCACTTTTAGAGAAGGGAAGTAAGATTCCTTGGGCATATAGTGTCTAAGCAGGGCTTAGCGGTGGATCCCGCTAAGGTGGTTGCGGTTCAGGATTGGAAGACTCCAAGGAATGCAACCGAAGTCAGAAGTTTTCTAGGTCTTGCGGGTTTTTACCGGAAGTTCATCAAGGACTTCGCAAAGATTTCTGCTCCTCTCACTAAATTGACAAAGAAGAATTCAGTTTTTGCTTGGAGCTTAGAGTGCGAGCTTGCTTTTCAGAAGCTCAAGAAAGCTCTCACATCAGCACCCGTTCTAGCTTTGCCCGATGGAGGGAAGTTATTTACAGTATACACAGATGCGTGTGGCACGGGGTTGGGAGCTGTTCTGATGCAAGAAGGAAGGGTGATATGCTTCGGCGGTAGGCAACTCAAAGTGCATGAGAAGAATTATCCCACTCATGACTTAGAGTTGGCAGCAATAGTATATGCACTCAAGGCTTGGCGCCATTATCTTCTGGGAGAAAGATTTGAGCTTTATACCGATCACAAGTCATTGAAGTATCTCTTTTCTCAGAAGGATCTGAATCTGAGGCAGCAAAGATGGATGGAATTCTTGGCATCCTATGATTTTGAGATAGCTTATACCCCTGGCAAGGGGAATGTGGTAGCTGATGCATTGAGTAGAAAAAGGTTGACCCTAAGTCCTCTATTCGTTGAGATGAAGAATTTAGAGTATGTGGCAACCTTTGATTTCTCTTTGGCAGTTGAGTCGATGACCGGTTCTTTAGCATCTCTGGAACTCAGGCCTACCCTTCTTGATCAAGTTGGGGCTTCGCAGAGAGAAGACCCTCAAATAGTTGAGATTATGGACAAGCTGATTCGAGGAGAGACGTCTAGTCATCTCGCTCGATATTCTATTGATGACAACGGTTGGCTGAGGAGAGATGGAAGGTTATGTGTTCCCATGGTGGAAGATTTAGTAAGAAAAGTTCTGGAGGAAGCGCATCGCTCTAAGTTGACTATACATCCAGGCGGAGATAAGATGTACAAAGATATGAAGCGTATTTTCTTTTGGCCTGGGATGAAGAAGGATGTGGCGGAGTTTGTCTCTAGATGTATCATTTGCCAACAAGTTAAAGCTGAGTCAAAGAAGCCCGGTGGGCTATTGCATCCTCTAGACGTTCCACTTTGGAAGTGGGAGAGTATCTCCATGGACTTTATTGATGGGCTTCCAAGGTCAAGGAAAGGGAATACGAGCATTTGGGTTATTGTAGATAGACTTACGAAGAGTGCTCATTTCATTCCGGTGAAAAGCAAGAGGACCGCATCTTGGCTAGCGTCCGTATATCTTCGTGAGATTGTGAGACTTCATGGAGTCCCTTCTAGTATTGTCAGTGACCGTGACCCAATCTTTACTAGTCAGTTCTGGAATAGCTTGCAAGAAGCCATGGGCACGAGGTTGAATCTAAGTACTGCTTATCACCCACAGACGGACGGTCAAACCGAAAGGGTGAATAGGGTACTCGAGGATCTGTTAAGGCTTTGTATTCTGGACTTTGGTGGTACTTGGGAAGACCATCTTCCTCTTGTTGAGTTTGCATATAATAACAGTTATCAGGCAAGCATAGGGATGGCACCATTTGAAGCTTTATATAGGAGGCCGTGCAAGTCGCCTACATGTTGGTGGGAGACAACAGATAAGCTCATACTTGGGCCTGATATGATCAGAGATACATTCGAGAAAATCGAGTTGATTCGGAGACGGATGAAAGCGGCCCAAGACCGATAGAAATCCTATGCTGATAAGCGAAGATCCGATTTGGAGTTCGATATTGGGGATATGGTTTTCGTAAAGGTTTCTCCTTTACGGAATGTGGTCCGATTTGGAGCCGTTGGGAAGTTAGCCCCGAGATTTGTTGGACCATTCCCCATTGTTGAGAGGATCGGGCAGATGGCTTATAGAGTGAAGTTGCCCGAGAAGCTTGCCGGAGTACACGATGTTTTTCATGTCTCGCATCTCCGGAAGTGTTTGCATGAATCAGCAGAGATTGTGGAGCCAAGTGTTTTGGAAGATGTGGAAGTGGAGAAAGAGGCTACCTTGAGGAGAGCTCCGATTCGTATCTTGGGGACGGAGGCCAAGA
The DNA here is from genome assembly GCA_030737875.1 of Allium sativum. Lineage (NCBI taxonomy): Eukaryota > Viridiplantae > Streptophyta > Magnoliopsida > Asparagales > Amaryllidaceae > Allium > Allium sativum. Next base: position 339,555,531 of record CM060910.1, read on the forward strand.
AGCTAAGGAATCGAGAGGTCAAATTGGTGAAGGTTCAATGGGGTGAAGCCGAAGAAGACGCAACTTGGGAAACCGAGGAGAAGATGCGTAGGCTTTATCCATTCCTTTTTGAGGGTACACTCTCAATCTCTTTTCTTTGTTAGCATATCTTTCTCTTTGCTATCCATATTTATCTAGTTTATCGTGTTAATCTTGTCATGAGAACCTTAGGTAGGAACCCTTTGGATGAAACATGTGTTTGGAACATGTTATGCTTGGTGGTTGCAAGTGGTTGCAAGTGTTTGCAAGTGGTTGCTCGTGGATGCATTATACACGATTAGGCACTAGATCGGCTCGCACACTCCTCATATCGCATATGCATGAGTGTTTATGCTTATTCATGGATGAAAATTGTGTGTTATCACATGGATGTTGCATATGGGTGTATGTTATGTGCACACATATAGATGATATACATTATGTTAGGAATTGCATACATATGGGTTCATTTCACTAACATAATTCGCATTGATGATATTTGCATTAGATAAGTACATATACACACACCTCTGCATATGTTCATCCAGCATTTAGAATCTTGTAAGGACAACGATTGCTCGTGGATGATGCTTTGAGTAGATGGATGATTGGATGGTAGGATACGTTCTTCCTAACTTGAAGATTTCGGGGACGAAATCCTTTAAGGAGGGGAGAATGTAACAACCCGTATTTTCAATAACCTGTTATAACACAAATCGAGGTAGAATTTAATTCTAAAATCTGAATCAAGGGAAACGGGCTATGCCGTTGCGTTCGTCTCGGAAAAATACGCGAAATAGAGTCCGAGTTTTCGAAAATCGGAGTCCGTATGACCCGATTAAGGCCCGACGAAGTTTTCAGAAAATTCCTAAGTAAAAACAGATTTCAAATTCAAATCTGAAATTAGGAATTGGGCCAGCTGGGCTAGGGCGGGAAAATTCCCGCCACAGTACCCAAGTCGACAGCCCTGTCGACTTGGGAGTCGACTTGGTTTGACCAGGTCGATAGCCCTGTCGACTTGGCTGTCGACTTGGCTCAAACGGCAGGTCCAGCCTGGTGCACCATTTTGGGTTTGTGTTGAGCTTGGGGGCCAGATTCGATTTGGAGGGCTGAGATGAGAACTAGGGTTTAATCCTATGGTCTAATTCACTAGCCTAATCTATAAATAAGACCCTAACCTACCCTAAATCATCTTTAATCTATCCTACAACTAAACTATGGCAAAATCAATCCTCTCATGGCCTCTACTCTCTTCATAAATTCCTAAATCAATTTTCAAGAAATTTCCATGCATACAAGTGTATTTAGGCTTGTATGATCCTCTTTAGCTTGCATTAGAGTCTTGTTTCTCTATTGGCATCATAAAGGAGGAGTCTTGATCAAGTTTGCTTGCATTTTGGGGTTTTATTTTGTTGCATAAGGGGTTTCTTACATTTGCTATACTCATTTGAGTCCGCATAAGCATTGTAAGCCCTATTCCTTTCATACTTGAACTTTTAAAGTTAAATGTATGATATGCAAGTTGTCATAAGTTATGCAAGTTTGTTTATGCAAGTATGATATGCAAATTGCCATAAGTTTTGCAAGTTTGTTTATGCAAGTATGATATGCAAATTGCCATAAGTTTTGCAAGTTTGTTTATGCAAGTATGATATGCAAATTGCCATAAGTTTTGCAAGTTTGTTTATGCAAGTATGATATGCAAGTTGCCATAAGATATGCAAGTTTGTTTATGCAAGAATGATATGCAAGTTGACATATGTTATGCAAGTTTGTTTATGCAAGTATGATATGCAAGTTGTCATATGTTTATGCAAGTATGTTATGCAAGTTTGGGATAGTCATGTGGTTCATGTTATCAAGTTATGCATGCTTTTGGGCCTAAAAATGTGATATGCAAGTGTATGATCACATGAACCTTTCATATGCCACCATGTTGAACTTGTGGCTCTAACACTTTTATGTCATGATTATGCCAAGTTCCCTCTTTCTATCCTTTATGCGCTATTGCGATATGTAAGCGATGGGATTGCGTTTGGGGTTGGGTAAACTTAAAAGACATAAAAACATGAGCTTGGGAATTTACCTATTAAGTTAGGTCTACCCATTGGGAATTTACCTATTAAGTTAGGTCTACCCAATTGCTTGAAAACTTGTAATGAAATGGACATGACACTTAGAAAAGATAAGTGTGGCCAACTCGAGGTTGGGTTGAGTTTGTAGCGTAAACCTACCCGGAACCGACCGGCTTAACTAGTTGCTACAAACAATAGGACCCAATGTGAGAAGTTGGTCATGTTGTACCTTAGACCCGAGGTTAGACCAAGTTGTGGTGTAAAGCTACCCGGACCCGCCCGGCTTAACTAGTAACCACAACAAAGTCTAATGTGAGAGGTTAAGGCGCATTAATTAATTAATGCCTCATGATTAGGGTTAAGTCATGGACCATTTAATACTTAACCAATTTGGGCTCGGTTGGTTTATCGGGGTTAAGTCGTGAACTCACCGTTACACTTAACCAAGTTAATCCATGATTAGTGAAGGGGTTAAACCATACTTAACCCATTAGAGAAATCCTAGTAATGGGGGGTCCACTCCGCAGTAATCCCAAGTTTGTATCATCAAGGCCCTAGGGACTAGGCTAGGGGGGGCACGATTACTGGGCTGGAGGTAAGCGACCAAAAGCGACGGCCGAATGGTACGCCGGTGTAGTTCTGGGCGGACTCTGATCGTGCACATAGTCCGTAGCCGGAGAAATCAAGCACGGGTACCGGTAGAACGAGACTGTGCACTCATGTTTATGGTGTCCAGGGGTTGACACCCTAGGGCTTGATACACCCGACGGGTGGACCCGGCACAGTTCGACTACATTCATGTTTGGGCCGTATTGACACCAACACGTGACGAGTTAGGCTTAGGGAGCCGATCGACTAGACCGTTGGGTTGGACCTCGTGGTAGGGTCACTTCATGGGCCTCGTAGGAGGATCACTTCATGTTATTGGGCCAAAGCTTGGGCCGTGGGATCGATACTTGTTTAATCAAGTCATGTTAGTTTGCTAGTACACCCGTGGTGCAAAACCTTAATCCTGATTATGCGATGACACCTTTATCTACCTTGATAGTTAATCATCATGTCGTTATCCTTATGTTCATACTTGCTGCTCATGACAGTTAACTTTATCAGTTTACACTGATTGTAGTAGGGCTTACTCAGTCTTTTTGACTGACCTGTTTTCTTTCGCCTCTTTTCTTCCGTTTCCCCCCCAGGTTCTCAGGGAGGGAATACAGGAGCTTAGCTTGGATCCTACCTGCTTTCTTGGATAGCTCATGTATGCTTTGGACTTGAGCTCGCTATGGTTTTTCTGCTTTGGGGATAGCTACTTATGTTTTTCTGTTCAGTTTCAGATGGTGTTGTTTTATGTACTAGACTTATTTATTTGGAAAATTGACATTATGATGTACTAGACTTGTGTTTGAAATGGTTTGAAAATCTTCCGCTGTTTTATCTATGTTATTTACTCTGCTTACATACATATGTTCTTGTTCTGCCTTGATATATCATTATGCATGTTTACCTGATTCAAACGCCCCTCCAAAGTCAGAGTGCTTGCAAGAGTCACCCTGGCGGAGGCGGGGTGTTACAATGCTTGGATTAAGAAAGAAGTAAGGGAGAAAAAGAGAGCGTCATGTCCATTGAAAGTTTCTGGTGGCGGCTGTTTGTTTAGAGAATTAGGGTTTCTAATTGAGATAAAGGCCTATATATAATAATATATTAAACAATATTTAATTTAATAATTGTCTAGCTTATGTTTTTTCTTTTCTTATATTTATAAAAGGCATAAAATATGGCATATATGATATGAAAGGAAGAGAGAGAACATAAAAGAAATAAAGGATATGAATGAAACACATGCGGAAAGAATGCAATTATCGCTAAACTCGTTATTACGCCTTTATTGATTGAAAAAATATCTATTCTTTAAAAGGATGATGAATTTATTCAAAGAATTAGTAAAAGAATTCGGGAAGCCGACCCCTCGAGTTTCTAGATTGATAACAAAGGAGTTTTGAGATTATTAGGCCGAATTTGTGTTTCGAATATTCCTGAGTTCAGAAGGGAAGTGATGGATGAATGTCACAAGTCCAAGCTTAGTATTCATCCAGGGGAGAGTAAGATGTATCACAATCTTAAGCGCACATTCTGGTGGATGGCAATGAAAAGAGATATTTCCATATATGTTAGCGGGTGTTCTACTTGCCAACAAGTCAAAAGCGATCAACAAAAACTTACTGAATTGTTACAACCATTAGAGGTTCTAGATTGGAAGTAGGATCAAATCTACATGGATTTCGTAGATGGCTTGCCCCGATCCAAGAAAGTCAATGACAATATATGGGTGATCGTAGATTGTTTCAAGAAGACCGCCCATTTTATTTCGGTCAGATCAACTAGAACAGCTCAAGGTCTGGCATAAATTTATTTCAGTGAAATTGTCAGATTACATGGAGTTCCCAATTGTATTGTTAGTGATCGTGATCTGATATTCACTAGTAAATTTTGGGAAGCATTCCAAGAGGAGCTGGGGACAAAGTTAAATCTGAGCACCGCTTATCATCCTCAAACAGATGGCCAGACTGAGAGGGTGAATCGTAAACTAGAAGACTTGTTGCAGGAATGTATTCTTGATTTTGGCGGATCGTGGGAAGATCACTTGCATTTGGTTGAGTTTTCATATAATAACAGTTACCAAGCAAGATTACAAATGTCACCATTCGAAGCATTGTATGGAAGACCATGTAGATCTCCCGCATGTTGGGTAGAACCAGACAATCGACTAGTATTGGGTCCCGACATGATTCGAGAAGCTTTGGATAAAGTCAATTTCATTAAGAAGCAACTACAAACAGCTCAGAGCCGACAGAAGAGCTATGCAGATTCGAGAAGAAGAGATTTAGCATTTGTTGTTAGTGATTATGTATGTTCGAGAGTTTCCCCAATGAGAGGAATAGTCCGATTCGGGGAAAAAAGGAAGTTATCACCTAGATTTATTAGTCCATTTTCTATACTCGAAAGAATTAGAACTCTTGCTTACAGGGTTCAGTTGCCTGACTGGTTGCCAGGAGTACATGATGTATTTCACGTGTCTCAACTTTGAAAGCATGTACACGATACAGAATTGGTTATGGAAGAAGCAGCACAACAAGATTTGGATATTACTCCAAGATTAGCACTGAGAAGACAGCCAGTGAAAATTATTGGCAAAGAAACCAGAGTTCTTAGAAACAAGAGAATCCATTAAGTCAAAATGCAGTGGAGTGGAGATCCTAGAGACTATACATGTGAGACCGAGAATAGCATTAAACAGACTTATCCCAAATGCAGAGTGGACATCTCTAATTAGCTCTTGTGTAGAAGTACATTTATAATATTTAGCATTTTCTGTTTTGTTTCCTACTTTACTATTGTTTCCTTTTCGGGGACGAAAAGTTTTAAGGGAGGGAGATTGTAACAACCCGAAAAATCAAAACCAATTTAAAAAATTTATTTTAAGAAATTTTAACAGAAAATGTGTTAGAATTTGAAAATTCCATTTTTTAAAATAATAACAAAGCTATTAAAAAAGCCATTTTGTAGACGACCTTCATTTTTGATGGAAACGCTTTATTGGATCCGGAATGTCAAATTATTGCCAGATTTAAATTTCCATAATTTTTGGAATTAATATGTGAGCGGGGTAAATTAAAATGCGTTTGGTAATTTTTGTTGAATTGGATCGACCATTAAAAAGCCCATTTTTCAAACAGTCTCCAAATTCAACGAAATTAATTTTGTTAGGACCGTATCATCAAAACATAGCTAGATTTATTTTTTGGGAATTTTTGGAATCAGTATGTGGCCCCGGTAAATTAAAATGCACGTTCAAATTTAATATTAAACATTATATATTTTATTTTAGAGAAAAACTGACTGAAACAGTTGAATGGGCTTACGAAACATAGTCCATTGTGTCTAGAATGGGGGTATTTGGTTAGAGGCGAAAGTCATTGGGCTTGATTTGGAGTTCTATGGATTAACGGGCCTTTTTTGAAATTAGAGAATTGAAAATAATTAAATTATAAATATGGCCAATGAGAAACCCTAATCTCATTTCAAAGCCGCCGCCATCATCTCGTTAATGGGTAGAACTATTCGAAACTTCTCCTCTTAAAATCACTCAATCCTCACAATAAAATCATTTAATTCTTAAGGCAATATTGTTGTACTCTCTCCAATCTTCAAATCCATACGGATTACAGTATACACCGTTGTGTATTTTATTCGCACCAAGCCCAGGAAGTCCACCCGCGTTGACCGCCACTGTTCCACCCAGGCGCCATCGTGCTGGGCCCCGCCACCGCCGCTGGGTGCGCCTTTCCTCCCCCTACGTCAAGGCATAACCTGATCTATGTCTAGAGAAATGATTTGGAAGTTAAATCCAGACCTAGTTTTGAACCATTGTTTGAACATGTCGGCCTTTGTGACGATCCCAAAATCTGTGTGGCGGTATTAAGGATAATCATTGGAATATAACACATCAATCATCATAGCAGAGTACAGATAATAGCAAAAACAATAAATAGAATAATTTTACATGGTTATGGCACCAGAATCATAACATGTAACAACATCAGAATAACACAACGTAGGATATAACTTTGTAAATAAAAGGGGAATGATCAGTCACCATCGCCATAGGTGGAATATATACATACAGTGAGACATAATAAATGTATCAGTCTACATCGCCGAAGGCGGTACATATACATACGATAATAAATACTGGAAGTAAAACAGTCTGCATCGCCATAGGCGGAATCATAATACATATACAATAATGGCGGATAATGTCAAAGTCATCTCGGTGAAGTCAGCCTCGCCATAAGCCAAAAGTGCACTCCATACTACAGTGCTGAGCCAAAACAACCTATCATCTGTGAACTAGGCTGCCCGTGTGAAAATAAGGGCACCCGAGTTTGCAAAGTGAAACAAACAACGAGTCAGTCATGGGGACTGGTATGAGAAATCTACTAAACAGTTTAAACAACGGTAATAAGCAAATCATAGGACCATGCCACTTTCGCGGAACGGGTTTACTCCAGGGATTGCTGGCGCATTTAAAACAAAGTAAATTCTTTAAAACAACGCAATGCTTTTAAAAAGAATGTAGCCATTATAAGACTCAAGTCCCATCATACAATGCAACGCAAGCCGGAGGATAGAGTTTTACCTTATAATGGCCAAATATGCTTAATACGTGTAAAGCAAAATCATTTGATATTATTACTAGTGCATATATGTTTCAAAAACGAATAGCATCATAATTATCAATCATAGACGACATGAGCGTCCCATGCCACTATGTCGCCATACATAAGTTACAATCGAATCTGTTATCTCGTATTGGAAATTGGATTTCCGTCATGAGTCGAGGCAAGGGGCAAGCTCCTCTCCGCTTCGAGACACTCTAGCAAATGCCTCAGGACTACACACTCTGGGTAACCCTTGGATCTTCAGGGCCGGTCCACACTTACGTTAGTGGATTAGTATTCCTGAACACACGTTTCCCGGTCCTTACAGACCTAAAATCGAGGTGCCTCGCATTCCAACAACCACATAGGTGAAAAGTAGATATAAATGTCAGGGCTGGTAGGTCACTGACACCACCATAGCTAGAAAGAAACGTCGTGCTCTCCCCGCAGTCCTTATCCCGTTTTTAACTCATACCGAGGTGTGAGGCTCGCGAATCCACACTATACACAAAGCCAGGCAACGTAGGCCATGCTTTCATCATCGAACACAAGACTTTGCTTTGCAACAGAAGCGTTGATCACCGCATCTTGGCATGCCACATAGGCAATCCACTCCATACGGCTGATTTCTATCGATATATACCCTCTGAGCTCGTACGTCTCAGAGAAGGGCGTTAAGCAAAAGAATAAATTCTCCGCCACCAAACAGATATATATTTAACAGAGATTAACTGGTACAGAACAAAATTGTAATAACCCGGAAATGCGAGCCAGTTTAAAAAATTTATTTTGGCAATTTTAGCGAATTTTGAATATTTAAATTAGATTATTTTAAATAATAACGACGAAAAATTTATTTGGAATAGAATTAGAACGTATATAGTTATATAGATCGTCGTTAGAATATAAATAATTATTTATAATTATAAAAGGAATTTAAAATGGCCCTGCAGTTCGATAATTCGATTTCAAACTTCAATTGAATGTACCAGGTGCAAATTAAACCGGAATTTGGCAAAACCAAAAATAATTGAATCTATTTGATAATATCTTTCCAACGAATCCGAAAAATCGAAATTTCATAGAGGAAATCAAAAGATATGTCCGGTTGAAATTTCAGAATAGTCGCTTGGAATTCAGGCCCTTAAAAATGGAAATTTTGCAAACGACCTCGGATTTCGACGAAACTACTTTTGTTGGGTCCGTGATGTCAAATTGTTGCTAGGTTTCAAATTTCATAATTTTTCGAATCAATATGTGAGCGTGGCAAAGGAAAATGCGTTTGACCAGTTTCAGTTGATTTTAATCGACTGGAAAATGGTCATTTTTCCAACGGTCTCAGAATTTGATGAAACTAGTTTTGTTAGGACCGTGTCGTCAATACGAAACTAGAAATATTTTTCTGGAATTTTTCGAGTTAGTATGTGATCCCGGTAATTTGAAATTTGCGTTTAAATTTGAATATATAGAGTTGTATTTTGATTTTGACGGAAACTGATCATAACGATCGAATTGGCCTACGATACATACCCCGTTGTGTTCGGAATGGGGGTATTACGCTAGGGACGGCAGTCGGTGGGTTCGATTTCGAGTTAGAAATAAAAGTTGCCTTTTGAATTTAGAAATCAAATAAATATATATAATATTATATAACCTTTCCTTCTCTCTCTCCTCTTTCACAATTCAACGCTCAGAAACAAAATAAATAAAAAAAACCCGATGACCTAAAACCCATCGCCCCCCCCCTCGATGGAGGCGCGCTCCCTCCCCAGGCTGACGCTGAACTGGCGAACCCCCCCCCCCCCCCCGCTTCCACCTCGCGACGGCGAGCCCAAACCCCCTTTTTCTCGATCCATCCAAACCCTAACCACCTCGTGCCCCCCCTGCGCGCAACCGCCCCCTGCCCTGACCTGCGCCACCTCCCTCCGACCTGTTGAGACCCCCACCTCGCCTGCCGACCAACTGACGCCCCTCCCCCCAAAAGAACCGCACCACCAGTGAACCCCTCCCCTTCGCAGTTGGACGGAACCCCCCCCCCCCCCCCCCCAGTCCAACGTGAATCGCAGTAAGTTCGTTTGTCCTTTATATTCTATTTTATTTATTTATTTTGTTTATTTATTTTCTGATTTTATTTAATAGAAGGAAAGAAAAGCGTAGGATTTTTATTTAAAGTAAAGGTAGGATTTTTATCTATATATTAGCGATGTAAAAATAGAATTTTTATCTATATAGTAGCGGTGTAAAAATAGAATTTTTATCTATATAGTAGCGATGTAAAAATAGAATTTTTATCTATATAGTAGCGTTGTAAAAATTCGAATTTTAAATATATGTAGTGAATCAAAAATATGATTTTTACTTGTGTAGAGTATTAAAAATATGATTTTTATTATATGTGAAGTTTAATAATATAATTTTTATATTATAGAAAGGTTAAAAATGTAATTTTTATATGGTAGGCAGGATAAAAATATGATTTTTTATTGAGTAGAGATATTGAGAATATGGTTTTTATCAAATTAGAAATATAAAAATATAATTTTTATATAGCTATGATAATAAAAATTCAATCTTTATATAAGGAGTAGAAATATAAAATTATAATTTTTATGTAGAAAGAAGCATTGTAAATATATGAAGTGAAATAAAAATCTGAACTTTATTTTATCGTGAAATAGAGAGAATATAAAAATGTGATTTTTATATATGTAGTGAATACGGGCAACGAAAGTGACAAAAGACGAAAATGTGAAGATTTCATACATATGAAGTGGCGTGGAGTTGGGATAGCTTTAGTGAGAACTTCTCACTTTAAATTTCCTTTTCTAGTTATAAATATATACTAGGATGCAGACAGTGTTTAGTAGCACCCGACACCATCGTCCACAAACCATGGACTTGTTTGTTTGGTTGCATAGATTAGTTAGATTATTTGATTTGAATTTGATTGTTTTGTGAAATGGAATGGATTTGATTGATATGTGTATGGCGTGGGCCATTATTAGACCGGGGATAAGGCTAGGCCTTGTCTCGTTTCTAGTATCGTGCCGTTATGCCGCCGAAATTTTCTAAAATAAGTTAGAAAAATAAAGGTATCATTTTATTTCATAAACGAACGAATAGAATATTCATAGGTTGAATAAAATAATTTGGTCGTTAAAAATATAATTTTTAACGTGAATGCGAATAAATAAATATTAATTTACAAACTGGACGGTTTGTTTATGTACACCAATTTGAAGGGCATTGATTGGGACGATAAATTTTACACATTGCCCAACTGCACAAATAAAATCTGTGTTTGATTGTTTGAAACCCCACATGGGTATTGGGATAAAATACGGCATAAAGTAATCCCAATAATTAGTTGTATGTCGATCGATGGATCGACAGGCTGTTATAAGCGTTAGATATCTATATTTGATGCTTATACAGAGTAGTGCACTTTGGATGATGGTTGATTATTTATCGTTGCTATTTATATACATGTGTTGTATGGAATCCATATAGTTAACACTATATGGTGATTGATTGAGCCTCATTCCAAATTAGAAAATAAAGAATATTATAAAATAAAGGTTCATGTGTTGACAGTACTCATCCGTTGAGATTAATCATGTGTTGAATGAAATATTTTAACAATAAAATTTACATGTTTATCCTTATAAAATAAAGGTTCATGTGTTGACCGTACTCATCCGTTGAGGTTAGTCATGTGTTGAACGAAATATTTTAACAATAAGATTTACATCTTTATCATATATAAAATTAGAAACTAACTGGAAAATAGATAAGATGAGTGGTCTCTTGGATATTGATCTGATGTTGGTTTCGACCTTCGGGGTTAATATTTAGGGAATCGTTCTCTTACTAATTTACGGTTGGAGTCTGATTTGAAATCAAACGATAGATACCATAATTTTTATAAATAATATTAAATAACAAAAATAGTCACACGTGGACAGTACTCATTCGTTGAGATTAGTCATGTGTTGACAAAAAAAATATAGATTCATGTATTGAATAGAATAAATATTCATTTGTTGAATAGAATAACAGAATTATTGAAATATATAAAACCGTGTTGATTAGAGATGCGCTATTTTGTCGCAAACGATATTTATATCGATTATATTCGTTTTATAATGAATATTGAAAAGAGATTTAAAATTTGAATTGAATCGAATAGAAAACGAATTTGAATTGAATCGAATAGAAAACGAATTTGAATTGAATCGAATAGAAAACGAATTTGAATTGAATCGAATAGAAAACGAATTGGAATTGAATCGAATAGAAAATGAATTTGAATTGAATCGAATAGGAAACGAATTAGAATTGAATTGAATATATAACGAATTCGAATTGAATTGAATATAAAACGAATTCGAACTGAATTGAAAATGAATTGAAATAGAATAAAAATCAATTTGAAATGAATTCAAATTGAATTGGAATTTGAATTGAATTGAAATGAATTTAAAATGAATTTATAAGAAAAATTCAATTTTGATTTGAATTTGAAATGGAAGTTGAAATTGTTTTTGAGACGAATTTAAAACTATTTATAAAATTCGTTTTAAATAGAAATCGACGAAATATATATTATATATATAATATAATGGCCTGAATAGAACGCGCCGCGCCGCGGCAGTTCGTGAATTTCGACCATTGATTTCGAACGAACATTAAAGGAGATCCGACCGTCGGATTCTCCTAAAACCGGAACCGTTGGGTTCGTATCGAAAAGAGCTTTCTAACGAATATTAGAAATTTGAAATCTAACGGTTGGATTTGGAGATACGTCCAACTCAAATTTGGAAAAGGTCGCTGTAAGTGCAGTTCGATGGCCGTTGTTGGAAATCGACTGTACGGGCCTTGATAAAATTATTAAAAATAGTAACAGTTTGTGTAATGTCATAAGAAATGATTTGGGAAAAATTGGGATGAAAAACTCCATATTTGAAAAGATAAAAATAGATTTTTATCGAAATGAACTAGTTTTGAACTAAAATTAAAACCTATTTATTTTTAAATAAATAAATTGGATTGAAATGGGTTGTAAATAGAATTGATTTATGGGTTTATCGTGAAGGGTGTTTTAAATAACACTTGTTCTTTAACCCGATAATAAATAGAATGTGATTTGCGTTTATCGTGAACTGTGTTTTAAATGACATTAGTTCTTTAATCCAGTAAAAGGAGTTTTAATGAATCTGTAATTAGATTGAAATGTGAATTGATAATCTAAATTATCAAATTTAGAAAGTGAGCGAGAATGGAGTATTACCAGTTTTGCTCCAAAACGATAGTCAAATCTTTAATTAGATTTGAACGTGGAATGGTAATTAATTTTACCGACAACTCCGTGGTATTAGATATGGAGTATTACCAGTTTTGCTTCATGGGATGAATAGGTTGGGATTGGGAAATAAAATAAATAATTACTTCGGTGTGGTTCGCTAATCCCGTCTAGTTTGAAAAACCATAATTTGGTTTGAAATGACATCTAAAGGAAGATTCAAGAATAAATTTTAAAGAATTTATCTTTGATAAAATTAATGGGAACCTTTCCCTAAGAATGTGTGAAATTTAGAAACTAGTTGTAGGTTAGTTAAGAAGAATGGTTTCCTGGGTATTGATCTGATGTTGGTTTCGGCCTTCGGGGTTAATATTTGGGATATTGTTCTCTTGCTGATTTACGATTAGTGGCTGCTGAATTGGAATGAGGCATATGTTGTGTTTGTGTAACATTCGTTTTTAATATACGCGGGTTGTTCGGAAAGGCCGGGTTTATACCCATTCTGAATAACCGATTCGACGATATGTCGAAGACGAAGACAGTGGTTGAAGACCGGAAGTCTTCACATCATTTAGGTGATTACTGATGATCTTGATTGGGCTGTACACCCAAGATGAGAGAATCAGTTGGTGATCGTCCAGACGTACTTGGAGATCGAAGGATATGCGAGGAAAGTGCCTCCGGTTTCGTTCAGACCCAGAACGAACTTGTAAATGGATTGTGTGTCTGACATTGGATTTTATTCTGTGTTGATTGATTTCTGTTAAATATATATCTGTTTGGCGGTGGAGAATTTATTCTCTTGCTTAACGCCCTTCTCTGAGACGTACGAGCTTAGAGGTTATATATCGATATATATCAATCGCATGGCAAGAATTGCCTGTGTGGCACGCTGAGTTGCATGGATCAAGGCTTCTGTTGAAAAGCAAAGTCTTGTGGTTGATGATCAAAGCACGGCCTACGTGGTAGCTTTGTGTATAACGTGAATTCGCGAGCCTCACACCTCGGTATGAGTCAAAAACGGGATAGTGACTGCGGGGAGAGCGCGACGTTTCTTTCTAGCTTTGGTGGTGTTAGTGACTTACCAGCCCTGACATTAATATACTTTTCACCTATGTGGTTGTTGGATGAGGCGCCTCGATTTTAGGTCTGTAAGGACCGGGAAACGTGTGTTCAGGAATACTAATCCTCAAACGTAAGAGAGGACCGGCCCTGAAGATCCAAGGGTTGCCCAGAGTGTGTAGTCCTGGGACATTTGCTAGAGTGTCTCGAAGCGGAGAGGAGCTTGCCCCTTGCCTCGACTCATGACGGAAATCCAATTTCCAATACGTGTATTTCGGTTTTAATTGTAGAGCCTAGTATGGCGACATAGTGGGATGGGACGCTTATGCCGTCTATGATTAATATTTATGATTGAAATTGTTTTGACACTATACACTTATTATAGTATCAAATGACTTGTTTTTAAACGTACCAAGCATGTTTGGCTGTTATAAGGTAAAACCCTATCCTCCGGCTTGCGTTGCATTGTGTGATGGGACCTGGGTCTTATAATAGCTTCATTTTTCGAAAAAGCTTTGCGTTGTTTATTCTAAGCACTGGTGTTCTTGGGAGGAGACCCGTTCCGTGTTATATGGCGTGGTCCCTTGAATTACTCTCTTTTAAAGTAAAGTTTTAAATAACTGTTTTAGTTCTCACACCAGTCACATGACTGACCTGGAGTTTATTGTTTTAACCTAAACTCTGGGTGCCCCTATTTTCGACACGGGCAGCTAGTAGTTTTGGTTTTGCAGATTTATATTCACAGGATCCTGGTTTACAGCTGGAATGATATCCGGAAAGCTCTGTATCCATATATCACCATCAGTTGTGCTTTGTATTTTTTTCCGCTGCTATGTAACTTATTGTAATCTCTGATATTTATCGAATGTAATTTATTCATTGATACTCTGTATATTCTTGTATCTGATGGAATTGTTGTAATAACAATGAAATGTTCTCCCGCCTGCGTTCTATTTTGTCTTGTCCTCAAAGTATCCGCTCTTTCCTTCACAGGGAAGTTACGGGTCCTTACAGTGGTATCAGAGCTTTGGTTTACAGAGCTCGAGAACAAGGCACATTCGAACCATACGAAAGAATTCATCAGATATTGGATTAGTAATATCCAATTAGAATGACTCGTTAGAGATAGGATCAGTAGTATCCTAGAACGAGTGTGAAGAGTATATTTTTCAAATGAAAACAATATTGTTTTAAAAATTTAAACCATTTTATACGTATTTGATTATTTATTTATTTTGATTTGGACAATCTAGTATATAATGGTTTTGCATATACGCATCATGAACGTATATTCGAAGTTTTAATACTAGATAGATATAGAATCATACTCTAGTGGCCCGAAGATGATTCTGATGGTTGAGTACTCGTCATCAGAATTTATATTCGAGTGACGAAGGTGTGATTTCTATATATTTCCATTAGACAGGCGTGAGAACCAAAATATAGCTAGAATTTATTGTTGTGATTTGGCATCAAAAACATGATTTTCTGTATATATATCAAAATTATGAATTTGAAACTCTAATTCACTAATTGATTGATGGTTGTGTTGTTTGTTTATTTGTTTGATAATTTTGAACCATTATGCCTAATTGCATCAAATATTGAACTGTATTGAAAATTAGACGCATTTGCTTGCATATACATGTACTTACATTGAACAGGTCATAGCAAGGAGGCTAGAGCAGAGAATAAAACTTGTTTGCCCGACAAATAGGTACATATTTACTATAATTTACTGTTTTGTTTGTGTGATGATGATTTTATGAGCCTATTGGTTAGCCGCTTGGCTTTTTTTTCTTTTTGAGATCAGAAGGCCTATATGGCAATTTCGGGATTTTCCCGTGCTCCCGGTGCAGGGGAGGTTATGGCGAAATTTTTCGAAAATTTAGGGTGTTAGCCAAATTTTTGAAAAATTTGAAAAGTTCTTAGAAACTGAAAAGTTGAAGAACTTAAGCCGTAGTCAAAATAATGGAAGTTGAGTTGATTTGTTAAACAACTTTCAGCTTCGTTCCTTTTCGGGGATGAAAAGTTTTAAGTGGGGGAGATTGTAATAACCAGGAAATGCGAGCCAGTTTAAAAATTTTATTTTGGCAATTTTAGCGAATTTTGAATATTTAAAATAGATTATTTTAAATAATAACGACGAAAAATTTATTTGGAATAGAATTAGAACGTATATAGTTATATAGATCGTCGTTAGAATATAAATAATTATTTATAATTATAAAAGGAATTTAAAATGGCCCTGTAGTTCGATAATTCGATTTCAAACTTCAATTGAATGTACCGGGTGCAAATTAAACCGGAATTTGGCGAAACCAAAAGTAATTGAATCTATTTGATAATATCTTTACAACGAATCCGAAAAATCAAAATTTCATAGCGGAAATCAAAAGATATGTCCAGTTGAAATTTCAGAATAGTCGCTATGGAATTCAGGCCCTTAAAATGGAAATTTTGCAAACGACCTCGAATTTCGACGTAACCACTTTTGTTGGGTCCGTGATGTCAAATTGTTGCAAGGTTTCAAATTTCATAATTTTTCGAATCAATATGTGAGAGTGGCAAAGGAAAACGCGTTTGACCAGTTTTAGTTGATTTTAATCGACTGGAAAATGGCCATTTTTCCAACGGTCTCAGAATTCGATGAAACTAGTTTTGTTAGGACCGTATCGTCAATACGAAACTAGAAAATATTTTTCTGGAATTTTTTGAGTTAGTATGTGATCCCGGTAATTTGAAATGTGCGTTTAAATTTGAATATATAGAGTTATATTTTGATTTTGACGGAAACTGATCATAACGATCGAATTGGCCTACGATACGTATCCCATTGTGTTCGGAATGGGGGTATTACGCTAGGGACGATAGTCGGCGGGTTCGATTTCGAGTTAGAAATAAAAGTTGCCTTTTGAATTTAGAAATTAAATAAATATATATATAATATTATATAACCTTTCCTTCTCTCTCTCCTCTTTCACAATTCAACGCTCAGAAACAAAATTAAAAAAAAAAAACCGATGACCTAAACCCGTCACCCCCCTCGATGGAGGCGCGCTCCCTCCCCAGGCCGACGCCAGACTGGCGAACCCCCCCTGCTTCCACCTCGCGACGGCGAGCCCAAACCCCCTTTTTCTTGATCCGTCCAAACCCTAACCACCTCGTGCCCCCCCCCCCCCCCCCCCGCACAACCGCCCCCTGCCCTGACCTGCGCCACCTCCCTCCGACCTGCTGAGACCCCCACCTCGCCTACCGACCACCTGACGCCCCTCTCCCCAAAAGAACCGCACCACCAGTGAACCCCTCCCCTTCGCAGTTCGACAGAACCACCCCCCCCAGTCCAGCGTGAATCGCAGTAAGTTCGTTTGTCCTTTGTATTCTATTTTATTTATTTATTTTTGTTTATTTATTTTCTGATTTTATTTAATAGAAGGAAAGAAAAGCGTAGGATTTTTATTTAAAGTAAAGGTAGGATTTTTATCTATATAGTAGCGATGTAAAAATAGAATTTTTATCTATATAGTAGCGGTGTAAAAATAGAATTTTTATCTATATAGTAGCGATGTAAAAAATAGAATTTTTATCTATGTAGTAGCGTTGTAAAAAGTCGATTTTTAAATATATGTAGTGAATCAAAAATATGATTTTTACTTGTATATAGTATTAAAAATATGATTTTTATTATTTGTGAAGTTTAAAAATATAATTTTTATATTATAGAAAGGTTAAAAATGTAATTTTTATATGGTAGGTAGGATAAAAATATGATTTTTTATTGAGTAGAGATATTGAGAATATGGTTTTAATCAAATTAGAAATATAAAAATATAATTTTTATATAGCTATGATAATAAAAATTCAATCTTTATATAAGAAGTAGAAATATAAAAATATAATTTTTATATAGAAAGAAGCGTTGTAAATATATGAAGTGAAATAAAAATCTGAACTTTATTTTATCGTGAAGTAGAGAGAATATAAAAATGTGATTTTTATATATGTAGTGAATACGGGCAACGAAAGTGACAAAAGACGAAAAGGTGGAGATTTCCTACATATGAAGTGGCGTGGAGTTGGGATAGCTTTGGTAAGAACTTCTCACTTTAAATTTCCTTTTCTAGTTATAAATATATACTAGGATGCAGATGGTGTTTAGTAGCATCTGACACCATCGTCCACAGACCATGGACTTGTTTGTTTGGTTGCTTAGATTAGTTAGATTATTTGATTTGAATTTCATTGTTTGGTGAAATGGAATGGAATTGATTGATATGTGTATGGCGTAGGCCATTATTAGACCACGGATAAGGCTAGGCCTTATCCCGTTTCTAGTATCATGTCGTTATGCCACCGAAATTTTCTAAAATAAGTTAGAAAAATAAAGATATCATTTTATTTCATAAATGAACCGAATAGAATATTCATAGGTTGAATAAAGTAATTTGGTCGTTTGACATATAATTTTTAACGTGAATGCGAATAAATAAATATTCATTTACAAATCGGACGGTTTGTTTATGTACACCTATTTGAAGGACATTGATTGGGGCGATAAATTTTACACATCGCCCAACTGCCCAAATAAAATCTGTGTTTGATTATTTGAAACCCCACACGGGTATTGGGATAAAATACGGCATACACTAATCTTAATAATTAGTTGTATGTCGATCGATGGATCAACATGTTGTTATAAGCGTTAGATATCTATATTTGATGCTTATACAAAGTAGTGCACTTTGGATGATGGTTGATTATTTATCGTTGCTATTTATATACATGTGT
Source organism: Allium sativum (assembly GCA_030737875.1). Classification (NCBI taxonomy): domain Eukaryota; kingdom Viridiplantae; phylum Streptophyta; class Magnoliopsida; order Asparagales; family Amaryllidaceae; genus Allium; species Allium sativum. Next base: position 339,573,992 of record CM060910.1, read on the forward strand.
TGTATGGAATCCATATAGTTTACGCTATATGGTGATTGATTGAGCCTCATTCCAAATTAGAAAATAAAGAATATTATAAAATAAAGGTTCATGTGTTGACAGTACTCATCCGTTGAGATTAGTCATGTGTTGAACGAAATATTTTAACAATAAAATTTACATCTTTATCCTTATAAAATAAAGGTTCATGTGTTGACCGTACTCATCCGTTGAGATTAGTCATGTGTTGAACGAAATATTTTAACAATAAGATTTACATCTTTATCATATATAAAATTAGAAACTAACTGGAAAATAGATAAGATGAGTGGTCTCCTGGATATTGATCTGATGTTGGTTTCGGCCTTCGGGGTTAATGTTTAGGGAATCGTTCTCTTACTAATTTACGGTTGGAGTCTGATTTGAAATCGAACGGTAGATACCATAATTTTTATAAAATATATTAAATAACAAAAATAGTCACACGTGGACAGTACTCATTCGTTGAGATTAGTCGTGTGTTGACAAAAATATAGATTCATGTATTGAATAGAATAAATATTCATTTGTTGAATAGAATAACGGAATTATTGAAATATATAAAACCGTGTTGATTAGAGATGCGCTATTTTGTCGCGAACGATATTTATATCGATTATATTCGTTTTATAATGAATATTGAAAAGAGATTTAAAATTTGAATTGAATCGAATAGAAAACGAATTTGAATTGAATCGAATAGAAAACGAATTTGAATTGAATCGAATAGAAAACGAATTTGAATTGAATCGAATAGAAAACGAATTTGAATTGAATCGAATAGAAAACGAATATGAATTGAATCGAATAGAAAACGAATTTGAATTGAATCAAATAGAAAACGAATTTGAATTGAATCGAATAGAAAACGAATTTGAATTAAATTGAATAGAAAAATTTGAATTGAATCGAATAGAAAACGAATTTGAATTGAATCGAATAGAAAACGAATTTGAATTGAATTGAATATATTACGAATTCGAATTGAATTGAATATAAAACGAATTCGAACTGAATTGAAATAGAATAAAAATCAATTTGAAATGAATTCGAATTGAATTGGAATTTGAATTGAATTGAAATGAATTTAAAACGAATTTACAAGAAAAATTCAATTTTGATTTGAATTTGAAATGGAAGTTGAAATTGTTTTTGAAACGAATTTAAAACTATTTATATAATTCGTTTTAAATAGAAATCGACGAAATATATATTATATATATAATATAATGGCCTGAATAGAACGCGCCGCGCCGCGGCAGTTCGTGAATTTCGACCATTGATTTCGAACGAACATTATGGGAGATCCGACCGTCGGATTCTCCTAAAGCCGGAACCATTGGGTTCGTATCGAAAAGAGCTTTCTAACGAATATTAGAAATTTGAAATCTAACGGTTGGATTTGGAGATACGTCCAAATCAAATTTGGAAAAGGTCGCTGTAAGTGCAGTTCGATGGCCGTTGTTGGAAATCGACTGTACGGGCCTTGATAAAATTATTAAAAATAGTAATAATTTGTGTAGAGTCATAAGAAATGATTTGGGAAAAATTGGGATGAAAAACTCCATATTTGAAAAGATAAAAATAGATTTTTTATCGAAATGAACTAGTTTTGAACTAAAATTAAAACTCATTTATTTTTAAATAAATAAATTGGATTTGAAATGGGTTGTAAATAGAATTGATTTATGGGTTTATCGTGAAGGGAGTTTTAAATAACACTTGTTCTTTAACCCGATAATAAATAGAATGTGATTTGGGTTTATCGTGAACTGTGTTTTAAATGACATTATTTCTTTAACCCAGTAAAAGGAGTTTTAATGAATCTGTAATTAGATTGAAATGTGAATTGGTAATCTAAATTATCAAATTTAGAAAGTGAGCGAGAATGGAGTATTACCAGTTTTGCTCCAAAACGATAGTCAAATCTTTAATTAGATTTGAACACGGAATGGTAATTAATTTTACCGATAACTCCGTGGTATTAGATATGGAGTATTACCAGCTTTGCCTCATGGGATTGATAGGTTGGGATTGGGAAATAAAATAAATAATTACTTCGGTGTTGTTTGCTAATCCCGTCTAGTTTGAAAAACAATAATTTGGTTTGAAATGACATCTAAAGGAAGATTCAAGAATAAATTTTAAAGAATTTATCTTTGATAAAATTAATGGGAACCTTTACCTAAGAATGTGAAATTTAGAAACTAGTTGTAGGTTAGTTAAGAAGAATGGTTTCCTGGGTATTGATCTGATGCAGGTTTCGGCCTTCGGGGTTAATATTTGGGAAATTGTTCTCTTGCTGATTTACGATTAGTGGCTGCTGAATTGGAATGAGGCATATGTTGTGTTTGTGTAACATTCGTTTTTAATATACGCGGGTTGTTCGGAAAGGCCGGGTTTATACCCATTCTGAATAACCGATTCGACGATATGTCGAAGACGAAAACGGTGGTTGAAGACCGGAAGTCTTCACATCGTTTGGGTGATTACTGATGATCTTGATTGGGCTGTACACCCAAGATGAGAGAATCAGTTGGTGATCGTCCAGACGTACTTGGAGATCGATGGATATGCGAGGAAAGTGCCTCCGGTTTCGTTCAGACCCAGAACGAACTTGTAAATGGATTGTGTGTTTGACATTGGATTTTATTCTGTGTTGATTGATTTCTGTTAAATATATATCTGTTTGGCGGCGGAGAATTTATTCTCTTTCTTAACGCCCTTCTCTGAGACGTACGAGCTTAGAGGTTATATATCGATAGATATCAATCGCATGGCATGAATTGCCTGTGTGGCACGCTGAGTTGCATGGATCAAGGCTTCTGTTGAAAAGAAAAGTCTAGTGGTTAATGATCAAAGCACGACCTACGTGGCAGCTTTGTGTATAACGTGAATTCACGAGCCTCACACCTCGGTATGAGTCAAAAACGGGATAATGACTGCAGGGAGAGCACGACGTTTCTTTCTAGCTTTGGTGGTGTCAGTGACTTACCAGCCCTGACATTTATATACTTTTCACCTATGTGGTTGTTGGATGAGGTGCCTCGATTTTAGGTCTGTAAGGACCGGGAAACGTGTGTTCAGGAATACTAATCCTCAAACGTAAGAGAGGGTCGGCCCTGAAGATCCAAGGGTTGCCCAGAGTGTGTACTCCTGGGACATTTGCTAGAGTGTCTCGAAGCGGAGAGGAGCTTTCCCCTTGCCTCGACTCATGACGGAAATCCAATTTCCAATACGTGTATTTCGGTTTTAATTGTAGAGCGTAGTATGGCGATATAGTGGGATGGGGCGCTTATGCCGTCTATGATTAATATTTATGATTGAAATTGTTTTGACACTATACACTTATTATAGTATCAAATGACTTGTTTTTAAACGTACCAAGCATTTTTGGCTGTTATAAGGTAAAAACCTATCCTCCGGCTTGCGTTGCATTATGTGATGGGACGTGGGTCTTATAATAGCTTCATTTTTCGAAAAAGCATTGCGTTGTTTATTCTGAGCACTGGTGTTCTTGGGAGGAAACCCGTTCCGTGTTATATGGCGTGGTCCCTTGAATTACTCTCTTTTAAAGTAAAGTTTTAAATAACTGTTTTACTTCTCACACCAGTCACATGACTGACCTGGAGTTTATTGTTTTAACCTAAACTCTGGGTGACCCTATTTTCGACACGGGCAGCTAGTAGTTTTGGTTTTGCAGATTTATATTCATAGGATCCTGGTTTACAGCTAGAATGATATCCGGAAAGCTCTGTATCCGTATATCACCTTCAGTTGTGCTTTGTATTATTTTCCGCTGCTATGTAACTTATTGTAATCTCTGATATTTATCGAATGTAATTTATTCATTGATACTCTGTATATTCTTGTATCTGATGGAATTCTTGTAATAACAATGAAATGTTCTCCCGCCTGCATTCTATTTTGTCTTGTCCTCAAAGTATCCGCTCTTTCCTTCACGGGGAAGTTACGGGTCCTTACAAAAATCCAATGTCAGACACACAGTCCATTTACAAGTCCGTTCTGGGTCTGAACGAAACCGGAGGCACCAAATTCCTCGTATATCCGTACAATCAACACATACGTTCAGACGGCTACTACTTCCGTTCCTTCACGGTAGCTACTCCAATCAGGAACCTCAGCAGTGCCCATCCAACCGATACGAAGATCGTCGGTCTTGAATCGTCTTTGTATTTTCGCCTTCGAATCGTTCGATCAATTATTTGAAATGAGGGTTAGCTTGGCCTTTTCAAATAATTCACGTATAATTAGAATTCAAATCAATTCTTTTCATGGTTGTATTATTCGACATTCACATTTCAGTTCTTTAGTATTATTTTCGTGTCAAACATATACAACCATCAAATATCAAGCAGATCAAGCCAAATTGGTTTATTTCCAATCCATGTTGCTTGTAATATTTTATAACGATTTTTCGCCATTTTTATTTATTTAAAAATGGCCATATTTAATTAAACGACGTTTCAGGTCGTGTCATGGCACTGGCGCTGTTTTTCCCCTAATTTGTTTTACACATATCGGAAAATCTAACCGTTGGATTTCTACAAAGTTGGTGCCGTTGGAAAGATAGTTCCAAGGCGAATCCAACGGTTGCGGTTTCGGGAAAATCCGATGGTCGGATTTCTCGTACTAATCGATTCAAATTACGATTTCAAAACACGAACAGCACGGCTTCGATTCCTTTCAATTCTATTTATATATATAGTTCATTCTTTGATTTCAAATATTGTTCATTCTTTGATTTCAAATATAGTTCATTCTTTAGTTTCAAATATAGTACGTTCTTTAATTTCAACATCGTTTTCACTTCAAATATTTAACTAACACCTTTAAATTTCGAAAAATTTCGCCATAACCTCCTTTGTACGGGAAGGAGTTTGGAAATTTATTGGGCCGTGTTAGGTACCCAATAAATCCTATAAAGCATCCACATATTTATAGTGATATATTCTGGTGTTTACAGGGGAGCGTGTATAGATAATAACTCCATAGAATAAATTCTCGTCACCCTGTCAAGCCTGAGGGAGCGTGTATTTTTCATTACTCCAGAGGATAAATCCTCGTCACCTTGTCCCGTGTGGGAATAAATAGTCCATGTGCCGTATCTAATGACTAGAGATACGTGATTATTGTCAACTCCAGACCCGTGTGGAGTTTTTTATTAATCTGGCAATTTATCGTTATATTTTATATAGTCCATATCAGTCATCTGTTCAACCTGTAATATAAAATCATCGCCATACAAGCCTCTCGCTCGTATGGTAACTCTTCAACCTCGTCACACAAGCTCCAAATGCTTATGTGGAATATGATGAAGTATGCCTATCGTCAAGAAGTATGCCATGTAGTTTAGTTCAAAATTAATTGTTACTATCCTATGGCGATGTTTATTATTTCACACAGAATAAACAGCACTCCACATCCAATGGCATTCACAGGAGTTGATATAAAAAATAAAATTACGCAGCCAACTCATCAAGGCTTACCTATTTGTCGGGCATGCAAATAATTTCTTTACTCTACAGCTAATCCATTTTCCCTGTTCGACACATGTATATATATGCAGAACAAAGCTAATAATAATATTTCTAGCGAACTAATATTTATTTCAACACGTGTGTATTTTTATCAAAGCGTATACATGATAAAAGTAATATTTTTATCATCAAAAATATTTATTCAACAAGTGAATGTTTTTAACACTTCATATTCACAATAAAATGTAATTTTTATTGTCTATTTAATTTATTTTAAAATACGAATAACATTCAACACATGAATTTCAATTCAACGAATGAATTTCAATTCAGCACATGAATATCCTTTACAGTTTGTATATATATAAAAATGAGATTTTTATCGTTAAAACGATTTATTTAAAATTCGAATAACATTCAACACAAGAAATTCAATTCAACGAATGAATTTCAATTCAACACATGAATATTGGTTTCAACATATGTAATTAATTTCAACAAATGAAAATTATTCTAACACATGAATATTTTAGAAAATTTCGGCAGCATAACGGCAGGGTAGTTAAAACCGGGACCGTCCGTAGAACGGCTCCTCGCTCTACCTTAAAACATCGCGGATTTTGACAATGGGAAATCATGCATCTAGTTCGCACGCAGGCGACATGTTTTATTTTCATTTCCACAATCCTATTTTAATTTGATTCAGCCACAAGAGGGTATTTTTCAACCACAAAGGTATTTTTCAACCACAATATCAACTACAAACAATTATTTCCAACCATTCGTCATACTATATAATTTCACGCCAATCACAAGCAATAAATATCGTCCATGGTCTGTGGACGAGGGGAGTATATATATATATATTATTTCTATATTTCACTTGCATTTAAACACAATTCAAAGCATATATGTTTCATACAACGCTTGTATAATTTATACATTGCTAATATAACTTATACAACACATGTACATGAGGTATACAATGCGTATATAATTTACATTTCGCTTATATAATTTATACAACACTATTCCATTCACACCAATTAATTTAGATTTCTCACATTAGTTTTTGAAGTGCTAAAAATCGTATATAGATCAGAAAAATCCGCGGCTTCTGCTAGATGGTAGAGAGCCTCCCTGCGGTCCCGATGTTTCCTGTTTCATCGAATTTCGTCAACACACTAAAAAGATATGATTTTTCAAAGTTTTGCAACACTTAAAAGTGTTATTTTCTGTAATAACCCGGAAATCTGGGCCAATTTAAAATTTTTATTTTAGCGAATTTTGATTATTTAAAATGAATTATTTTAAATAAAAACGACGAAAAATTTATTTTGAATAAAATTCGAACGTATATATTATATAGATCAACATTAGAATATAAATAATTATTTATATAAATAAAAGGAATTGAAAATACCGCGGTAGTTCGATAATTCGATTTCAAACTACAAATGAATGTACGGGGTGCAAAATAAACCGGATTTTAGTGAAACCAAAAATATTAGAATCTATTTGAGAATATCTTTCCAACGAATCCAAAAAAATTAAATTTCATAGCGGGAATCAAAAGATATGTCCAGTTGAAAATTCTGAATAGTCGCTATGGAATTCAGGCCCTTAAAAATGGAAATTTTGCAAACGACCTCGGATTTCGACGAAACCAATTTTTTTGGATCCGTGATGTAAAGTTATTGCTAGATTTCAATTTTCGTAATTTTTCGAATCAATATGTGAGCGTGGCAAAGGAAAATGCGTTTGACCAGTTTTAGTTGATTTTAATCGACTGGAAAATGGCCATTTTTCAAACGGTCTCAAAATTCGACGAAACTAGTTTTGTTAGGACCGTATCGTCAATACGAAGCTAGAAAATATTTTTCTGGAATTTTTCAAGTCAGTATGTAGCCCTGGTAAATTGAAATACGCGTTCAAATTCAATATATAGAGTTATATTTTGATTTTGACGAAAACAGATCGAAACGATCGAATCAGCTTGCGATGTATATCCCATCGTGTTCGGAATGGGGGTAATTAGCTAAGGACGACAGGCGGAGGGTCTCGTTTCGAGTTCGAATGAAAAAGTTACTTTTAAAAATTAAAATAAAATAAAAAATATATTATTATATATCTTCCTTTCCCCCTTCCTTTTCATTCGTTCAGTGATAAAAAAAGAAAAAAGAAAGAAAGAAGAAAGCCACCGCCGATCTCGATTCTGCCACGCCCCCTCTTCTTCCGCCACCGCGCGCCGTCAGGGCGTGGCCCCCTTCCCCTCGTCGAACTCCTCCTCCTCTCACTCCCTCTCTTCCCTAAACTACCGCAGCGCTAAGCCCCAACGCGAGCAGATCCACCAGCAGCAGGACCCTCCACCCCCTCCTCGATCCGGCCATCTGTGCGCCTCGCGACGACCGCTGAACCCGCCTGACCTAGCTGCGCCTCCTCCTGCCGTCGATGACCTCCGTCCTTCTCCCTCCTTAATAAAAAAAAAGCGCTGTAAGTCTTTTTAGTTCATTTATTTATTTTATTTTCTTATTGTGTGGTTAATGTAGAGATTAAACCTTGTTTAATCTCAGTTTTTAAACTATAAATCCCTTGTTTAATTTCAGTTTTCTAAATGAAGAGGACATGTTTTTTTATGAAAAAGAAAGGATTTTTAACATCGTAAAGGAACGATTTTGAACTTTGCAAAGATACGATGTTTAACATGAAAAAGATTTCAGTTTCAATTAGAAAAAGACTTCATTTTTTTTACATGTAAAAATGAGATTTTTAATTAGAGAAGGATGAGATTTATAGTGAAATAAAAATCGGATTTTTATATATTGAATAACGAAGTAAAAATTCGATTTTTATATATTGAATAGCGAAGTAAAAATTCGATTTTTATATATTGAATAGCGAAGTAAAAATTCGATTTTTATATATTGAATAGCGAAGTAAAAATTCGATTTTTATATATTGAATAGCGAAGTAAAAATTCGATTTTTATATATTGAATAGCGAAGTAAAAATTCGATTTTTATATATTGAATAGCGAAGTAAAAATTCGATTTTTATATATTGAATAGTGAAGTAAAAATTTGATTTTTATATATTGAATAGCGAAGTAAAAATTCGATTTTAATATATTGAATAGTGAAGCAAAAATTCGATTTTCATATATTGAATTGCGAAGTAAAAATGTGATTTTTATATATGTAGTGAATACGGGCAACGAAATAGACAAAAGAAAAGCACGGTGAAGATTTCCTACCCATGAAGGATTGCGTCATTCAGTTTAGCGAAAGGGTGAGAACTTCTCACTTTGAATTTTCATTTCTAGTTAAAATATATACTAGGATGCAGACGGTGTTTAGTAGCACCCGACACCCGTCGTCCACAGACTATGGACGGCTTGTATGATTGTATGTTTGATTTTGATGTGTAGTTGATTGTGTGATGTGATGTGAAATGAAATAAAACATTTATATAGTTGAAATAAAATATTTTATAGTGGAAAATATTTTATAGTTAAAAATAGAATTTTTAACGTGTATATGAAATGAAATAAAAATAAACAAATCGGACGATTTGTTTATATACACACATTTGACTGATATTGATTGGGACGACAAATTTTACACATCGCCCAACTGCACAAATAAAATCTGAGTTTGATTGTTTGAAAACCCCACATGGGTATTGGGATGATATTTGACGTACACTAATCCCGATTGTTTAGTTGTATGTCGATCGATTGATTGACAGACTGTTATAAGCGTTAAATATTTATATTCGATGCTTATACAGTGTAGAGTGCACTTTGGATGATGGTTGATTATTCATCGTTGTTATTGTATACATGTGTTGTAGAAAATCCATATAATTAACATTATATGGTAATTGATTGGGCTTCACTCAATATTTGAAATAGAATATCTGAATAGAAATATTTGAAAAAGAAATATTTGAAATAGAAATATTGGAAAAAGAAATATTTGAAATAGAAATATATGAAGCCGTGTTGATTAGATTGATGCCATTTTGACGTGAACGATATTTATATCGATTTTATTCATTTTATAACGAATATCGATTTTATTCATTTTATAATGAATATCTAAAGTGAATTGAATTGAATTAAATTGAATAGAAAACGAATTTGAATTGAATTGAATAGAAAACGAATTTGAATTGAATTTAATAGAAAACGAATTTGAATTGAATCGAACAGAAAACAAATCTGAATTGAATTGAATTCAATTGAAAACGAATTGAAATAGAATTGAAATCGATTTGAATTGAAATAAAATAGAAGTGAATGTAAAAAGAATTTATGAGGAAAAATTCAATTTTGATTTGAATTTGAAATAAAGGTTGAAATTGTTTTTGAAACAAATTTGAAATGATTTATAAAATTCTTTTTAAAAAGGAAATCGACGAAATATATATATATTATATATATATAATGGCCTGAATAGAACGCGCCGCGCCGCGACAGTTCGTGAATTTCGACCATTGACTTCGAACGGACATTGCGGGAGATCCGACCGTCGGATTCTCCTAAAACCGGAACCTTTGGGTTCGTATCGAAAAGAGCTTTCTAACGAATATTAGAAATTTGAAATCTAACGGTTGGATTTGGAATTATGTCCAAATCAAATTTGGAAAAGGTCGCTGTAAGTGCAGTTTGATGGCCGTTGATCGAAATCGACTGTACAGGCCTTGATAAAATTATTAAAAACAATAATAATTTGTGTAAAATCATAAGAAATGATTTGTGAAGAATTGGGATGAAAAACTCCATATTTTAAAGGATAAAAATAGATTTTTATCGAAATGAACTAGTTTTGAACTAGAACAATAATTTATTTATTTTTAAAATAAATAAAGTGGATTTGAAATGGTTTTGAAAATGACCACGATTTCCAATATATAGATTGGAAATGGATTTGAATCGAAATTGTCTTCGGAATATTGCGATGTGGGATTTTGTGATTATACAGGTATTGTTATGGGAAATTTGAAAGATATATTTATATCGTTATTTCCAATACGGTATTTGTTGGTCGTAGAATTTGATATTGAATATAAGCCGATATATTTTCTATTCAGAGCCTTGTATTTAATATCAAATGGGATTTTGGGTTTGTTGTGAATGGCGTCTTCATTAACGCTGTTCTTAAACCCAGTTGAGGAAAAAGATTAAATCTTTTATTTAGATTTAGTGTATTGTACCAATTAAATAATATTTAATTGGAATTGAATTGGTATTGATTTTTGGGTTTATCGTGAATTGTGTTTTAAATAACACTTGTTCTTTAACCCGATAATTAATAGAATTTTGATTTTGGGTTGTCGTGAACGGTATCTTCAATAATACTGTTCTTAGATTCAAAGGAGTTATGAAAATCAGAAACTAAATGGAGATTAGTTAAGTTGAATGGTTTCTTGGGTATTGATCTGATGTTGGTTTCGGCCTTTAGGGTTAATACTTAGGGAATGGCTCACTTGCTAATTTATGGTTAGGGTCTAATTGAAATGTAATGTGATTTTGGGTTTATAGTGAACCGTGTTTTAAATGACACTGATTCTTTAACCCAGTTAAAGATTAAAACTAAGTGGAGTTTTAATGAATCTTTAATTAGATTGAAAAGATCGAGAATGGAGTATTACCAGTTTTGCTCCAAAGCGATAGTTAAATCTTTAATTATATTTGGACGTGGAAGGGTAATTAATTTTACCATAACACCGTGGTATTAGATATGGAGTATTACCAGTTTTGCTTCATGGGATGAATAGGTTGGGATTGGGAAATAAAATAAATAATTACTTCGGTGTGGTTCGCTAATCCCGACTAGTTTGGAAAACCATAATTTGGTTTGAAATGATATCCAGAGGAAGATTAAAGAATAAATTGTAAAGAATTTATCTTTGATAAAATTAATGGGAACCTTTCCCTAAGAACGTGAAATTTAGAAACTAACTGTAGGTTAGCTAAAAAGAATGGTTTTCTGGGTATTGATCTGATGTTGGTTTCGGCCTTCGGGGTTAATATTTGGGGAATTGTTCCCTTGCTAATTTACGATTAGTGACTGATGAATTGGAATGAGGCGTATGTTGTGATTGTGTAACATTTGTTTACTATATACGCGGGTTGTTCGGAAAGGCCGGGTTTATACCCATTCTGAATAACCGATTCGACGATAAGTCGAAGATGATGACGGTGGTCGAAGACCGGAAGTCTTCACATCGTTTGGGTGATTACTGATGATCTTGGTTGGGTTGTACACCCAAGATGAGGGAATCAGTTGGTGGTCGTCCAGACATACTTGGAGATCGATGGATATGCGAGGAAAGTGCCTCCGGTTTCGTTCAGACCTAGAACGGACTTGTAAATGGATGGTGTCTGACATTGTATTCCTTTATATTGTATTCGTTTATCTCTGCTAAATATATATATCTGTTTGGCGGCGGGGAATTTATTCTCTTGCTTAACGCCCTTCTCTGAGACATACGAGCTCAGAGGTTATATATTGGTAGAAATCAGTGGTACGATATTGATTGATAGTGTGGCATGTTGAGATGCAGTGATCCAGACTTTTGTTGAAAAGCAAAGTTTGGTGGATGATGATCAAAGCGCAGCTTTGATATAGCATGGCTTTGTGTATAACGTTGATTCGAGGGCCTCACACCTCGGTATGGTGGTAAACTGATGGTTTGATCAGTATGCTTTTTAGTGGATGGGCACCTTAGTGGTGTCGTGGATTCGGTCGACCGAGATGAGTTAGTGCTCAGGGATATATAGAGTAAGCGGTGTTTTCTCTCGCTGGGACGTAAGCCGCGGTGATACTCTGGTCCCAAAAGTGCGGATGTGCAGACGGTGTTTTCTCTTGTTGGGACGTAAGCCGTGGGGAATTGCATTACGCGATCGATCTTTCGAATCAGGAGCCACCATGACGGAAATCCAATTTCCAATACGCAATATTGCGGTTTTAATTATAGAACTAGTATGGCGACATGATATATGGTACCCATGCCATCTATGGTTGACACTTATGATTTGAAGTTGTTTTATACACTATGCACTTATTGTAGTATCAAATGATTTGTTTAAACGTACTAAGCATGTTTGGCTATTATAAGGGAAAACCCTATCCCGCGGCTTGCGTTGCATTGTGTGATAGGACCTGGGATCTTATAATAGCTTCATTTTTTTCAAAAAGCATTGCGCTGTTTTGTTATATGCGCTGGTATTCTTGGGAGGAAACCCGTTCTGTGTTATACGGCGTGGTCCCTTGATTTACCTTACTTTGAAAATAAAGATAAATAACTGTTGTAGTTCTCACACCAGTCACATGACTGGCCTGGAGTTTATTGTTTCAACCTAAACTCTGGGTGCCCTTATTTTGACACGGGCAGCTAGTAGTTTTGGTTTTGCATATTTATATTCATAGGATCCTGATTTACAGCTGGAACGATGTTCGGAAAGCTCTGTGTCCGTGTATTATTTTCAGTTGTGTTTTATATTGTTTTTCCGCTGCAATGTAATTTAAATCTCTGATATTTGTTGAATGTAATTTATTCATTTATACTCTGTATATTCTTGTATCTGATGGAATTGTTGTAATAACAATGAAATGTTCTTTCGTCTGCGTTCTGATTTGTCTTGTCCTCACAGTAATTCGTTCTTTCTCATCTCTTCGGAGACCGGGGAAGTTCAGGTCTCTTCATTTTCATTTCAGAAATTTCAAAGCCGATACCTTTTCTAAACCTTCGAAACTAGGTTTAAATTTTCAGATCGATCTGTGAAGTATCGTCCCGATCAGATGTTGCAACGTTGAAGAGCTCCGTACAGGGTATCCAGCGCCAGTGGTGGCACTCATCTCGGTGGTCTCTACGAGGCACGGCGGCGCTCCAAAGACGTTGACTTCCTCGCTGAAATTCGACGCAAATACCAACCTGCTTCTGTCGAGGGTTGGATGGATTGAAAGAGGAGGGGAAGACGAACGGAAAAGTCAACTGGAGGGGGCGGCGAAAACGCTTGTGGCGGCGGCGATCTGGCCTGGAAGTTTTGAACTGGTTTCCGTCGTTCGTTCGATAGGGGTTTGACCGATTTTCAGATGTGAGAGAAAATAGGGGATATTTCCTATTATATTTAAATTTTAAATTCCTAAAATATCCTTTTGAACAAACGAACACCAATTTCAACCCAACGACTGTCGCCTCTAGCTAAATACCCCCATTCCGGACAAAATAGGATATGTTTCGTTGGCCAATTCGACTGTTACAGTCAGTTATTTTTCAAATTAAAGTATAAAACATTTGATATTCAATTTGAACGTACATTTCAATTTGCCAGGGACACAATATGAATCAAAAAATTCCAGAAAAATAAATCTAGCTATGTTTTGACGATACGGTCCCAACAAAACCAGTTTCTTCGAATTCTGAGATCGTATGCAAAATAGCCATTTTCAGGTCAACCAATTTTAACAGAAATTGACCAATCACATTTTCCTTTGCCCCGCTCACATACTAGCTTAAAAAATTATGAAATTTGAAACCTAGCAATAGTTTGACATCCCGGATCCAACGAAAGTGGTTTCGTCGAATTCCGAGGTCGTATGCAAAATATCTATTTTCAAGGGCTATATATTCTATATAGCGACCTTTCAGAAAATTCGTTTGGCCATAAATTTTGATTCCTGCTATGAAACTTCGATTTTTCAGATTCGTTCGAAAGGTATTCATAAACAGATTTAAATATTTTTGGTTTCACTAAAATCTGTTATATTTTCCACCCGGTACAGTCAGACAAAGTTTGTATTCAAATTTTCAAACTGCCTCACTATTTCCAATTCATTAATTTATTGAAATATTCTATTTCAATTGTTTAAATTCTTTGAAAATAACCAATTTTAAAAATTTTGAATTGGTTCAAATTTTCCGGGTTATTACAATCTCCCCCACTTAAAACTTTTCGTCCTCAAAAAGAAAACAACAGCAAAGTAGGAAACAAAATGTAAATGCAAAGTATTGTAAAGGTACCTTGCACCGGAGTTAGTCAGAGATGTCCACTCTGCATTTGGGGTAGGCTTGCTTAATGCTTTCCTCAGTCTCCCAAGTACAGTCTCTAGGATCACTACTCCACTGCACTTTAACTAAATGAATCTTTTTGCTCCTTAGCTCTCTAGTTTCTTTGCCAACGATCTTCAATGGCTCTCTTCTGACTGCTAATTCTGGTGTAATTTTCAAGTTCTGTTGTGTTGCTTCTTCTACAACAAGATCCGGATCATGCACATGTTTTCTAAGTTGAGATACGTGGAACACATCATGCACTTCAGGCAACCAATCTGGTAATGAAACCCTATATGCAAGAGTTCCAATCCGTTCAAGTATAGGAAAAGGACCAATAAATCTCGGTGCCAACTTCCCAGTTTTGCCAAATCTGATTACTCCCCTCATCGGAGAAACTCTTAAATAAACATAATCGCCAACGGCAAATGATAAATCTCTTCTTCTCGCATTAGCATAACTTTTCTGTCGGCTTTGTGCGGTTTTCAATCGCTTCTTGATAAAATCGACTTTATCTGATGCTTCTCGAATCATATCGGCCCCAACACAAGTCTGTTTCCAGGTTCTACCCAACATGCGGGAGATCTGCACGGTCTACCGTATAATGCTTCAAATGGCGACATTGCCAAACTTGCTTGATAGCTATTGTTATAAGAGAATTCAGCCAAATGTAAGTGATCTTCCCATGAGCCGCCAAAATCAATAATGCAAGCCCGCAATAAATCTTCTAGAATTCTATTCACCCGCTCAGTTTGGCTGTCTGTCTGAGGGTGATAAGCGGTGCTTAGATTCAATTTGGTTCCCAATTCTGTCTGGAATGCTTCCCATAATTTGCTAGTAAATAGGGGATCTCTATCACTGACTATATTGAGCGGCACTCCATGCAGTTTAACTATTTCTTTGAAGTAAATCTGTGCTAAACTTTGAGACGTTCTATTGGATCTGACAGGTATGAAATGGGCAGTCTTCGTGAAGCGATCTACGATCACCCATATACTGTCGTTTCCTTTCTTAGTTTGAGGCAAACCATAAATGAAGTCCATCGAAATCTGCTCCCACTTCCATCCTGGGATATCTAATGGTTGTAATAGTCCAGCCAATTTCTGCTGATCGCTCTTCACTTGTTGACAGGTGGGACACCGGCTAACATATATTGAAATGTCCCTTTATAACGACTTCCACCAGAACGTACCCTTAATATCATTGTACATTTTGCTAACTATCGGATGGATACTCAGTTTAGACTTGTGACATTCATCAAGTACTTCACTTCTGAGCTCTGAAATTTTTGGTACACAAATTCGCCCTCGTAATCTTAGGACCCCTTGGCTATCTAGGCTGAAATCTGAAGTTTTTCCTTCTCGGATCCACTGACTAATCCTTTTAATAAATTCATCGTCTTTCTGGAGAACGGTAATCTTATCTTCTAAGGAAGAAGTAATGATAAAACTGGCGATGATTTCATTCTTTCTACTGAGCGCATCTGCTACAACATTGGCTTTCCCTGGAGTGTACAGAATCTCAAAATCGTATGCTGCAAGGAATTCTAACCAACGCTGTTGTCTCAAGTTTAGATCTTTCTGAGTGAATAGATACTTCAATGATTGATGATCATTAAACAGCTCGAACCTCTCGCCCAATAAATAATGCCTCCAGATTCTCAAAGCAAACACGATAGCTAACAACTCAAGATCATGAGTTGCATAGTTCCTTTCATGAGGCTTCAGCTGACGGCTGGCATAAGCGACCACTTGGCCCTTTTGCATTAATATTGCGCCAAGCCCTCTAATAGAAGCATATGTCCATACATTCAAGTCCTGGTTGCCTTTTATAATTGTCAATACTGGAGCAGTTGTCAATTTCAGTTTCAGCTCCTGGAAAGCTTCTTCACATTCGGTAGTCCATTTGAATTTCTCATGCTTCTTTGTAAGCTTTGTTAATACACCAGATATCTTTGAAAAATCCTTAACGAATTTCCGATAGTAACTAGCCAATCCAAGGAAACTTCGAACTTTCGTGGGGGTAGTAGGCTGTTTCCAGTCCTGAATCGTTGTAATTTTGCTGGGATCTACAGCATTCCCTTCTTTTGATACGACATGGCCAAGGAACTTAACTTCATCCTACCAGAAGATACACTTAGAAAATTTAGCTTTCAAAACATTTCTCCTCAGAATTATCAACACTTGTTCTAAATGCTTTGCATGCTCGCCTTCTGACTTGGAGTAGATTAAAGTGTCATCGATGAAGACCAGAACAAATTTATTCAAAACACCACGGAACACTCTGTTCATAAGATCGACGAAGTATGCTGGAGCGTTACACAGGCCGAACGGCATTACTAACCATTCGTAGAATAAATCGGGACCCCTGAAGGCTGTCAAAGGAACACAGTCTTCGGCTATACGTAATTGGTGGAAACCTGTAGCTAGGTCCATCCTGGAGAATACTGTCGCCCCATTTAATTGATCCAACAGATCATCTATACGTGGCAAGGGATATTTATTCTTCAGTGTCTACTTATTGAGATCTCGGTAATTAACACAAAGTCGTAGAATACCGTCTGATTTTGGGACAAACACTACTGCTGCTCCCCAACTTGAAAAGCTTGGTCTGATCAGACATTTCCAAAGCAATTCTCTGGTTTGGCTGCCTAACTCTTCTTTTTCTTTCGGGGCCATCCTTCTAATTGGGTGTACTACTGGTCGGGCATTAGGAATTAGATCTATTCTGAATTCAATTTCTCTTTGCGGGGGTAAGTTTTCGACTTCTTCAAACACATTCGCATAGTTTTTAACGACCGGTATCTTTTCTAATGAAGTGGGAGTAACTTCCAAAGCAGACCAGAATTCTTTTCTATCGGTTTCTGAACCGAGACATGGTAAAGTGATATGCCCAAATTTTGTTTTAACTTTCACGATTCTTTCGGCACATCTAACTTCAGCATTATATTTTGTCAACCAGTCCAGTCCCGGTATAATATCAAATTCGGAAAGGTCCATGACAATCACTTTAAAAGGAAATCGATAACAAGAATATAAGGAGGGTACATTACAATATGAGCCGAGAATAGTAGAACCTCCTATCGGATTTTGAACTTTAATTGGTTCTTTAAGCTTCCTTGGGTTCAATTTTAACTTGTGAACAATATTACTAGAAATGAAGCTACATGATGCACCAGTATCAAAAAGTACAGAAACAGGAATATTTTTAATGGTAAGGGTACCTCCCAAGACGTCGGGTTTACCTGATCCATCGGTGATAGCTGGCGGGGTCTCCCCGTCATAAACATGAGCCACTTGTGCATTCTTCTTCAAAGGACAATTCCTGCTATAGTGCCCTTTCTTATGGTAGTTGTAGCATTCGGCTAAGCTGTGGTCTGAATTTGCCTTTGGTTTCTTTGGGGCTTTACACACATTCGAAAAATGTCCTGTCTTTCCGTAGTTGTAGCAGCTTCCTTTGGGTATCTTTCCAGATTGCTGAGTAGCAGTGCTGCAATGCTGGACTCTGGCTGATCTCCTAAAGCTTTGCGCTTGCTTCCAGCTTGGCTTTTGGCGCAGTCTAGGTTGGAGTGTCTCTCATCCAGATCTTCGTAATTGCAGGCCATCTCCACCAATTCTGACAATGCGAGTTTGATGTTGCTCATGGCCCTGTCCTGGTACTTGCGTCGTAGCCCAAACATAAATCTCTTATTCTTAGCTTTGGTTGTCAAAACAAGCTCTGGATCATAGTGTGACAGCTGAGTGAATTTGTTGAGGTAGTCTTGGATAGAGAGGCCTCCCTGCTGGAGATTAGTAAACTGATCACGCATCCGCTCTAAGGCCTGCTCCGGTACGAACTTCTCCTTGAACATGGTCTTGAATTGCTCCCAGGTCCTAACAGTACCCTCCTCATCCACGGAGGTAATGGCATCCCACCAAAACTCGGCCTCCTCCGGTAAGAGCCAAATGCCTAGACGTGCCTTGTTGTGGGTCCCCAGTTCCATGCCCTCAAAAATCTTTCACAAGTCTTCAACCATGCAATAGCCTCTGTCACTGTACCAAGGCCAGAAAAGGGTTTTCCTCCCAGGTTCCTGTATCTCTTTGCTACTCTGTCAAGATCAAAGTCTTGCGGTGCTGGTGGCTGTATAATAGGAATCCCCCTCTGCTACGGGGATATTCCCCCGTCCTCCTGCTCTGCCTGCTCGGCCTCCTCTGGCTGTAGCTGCTCGTGTAGCCATCAGATAAAGTACTGTATAAGCAAGAAAAGAGTCAAGCTCACAGAAATGATAACTTTCATATATGATAAAGCAGGAGAACATAAGGAAAGGTAATGATGTACTGATCAAATTGTTTTGCAAATCTGCTTAGCTCATTCTAGGACATCACTAATCCTATCTCAAATGAGCTACTCGCCTTAGAACACTACTGATTCTATTCTGACGAGGTGTTTAATGTGTTAGATTCCGAAACTAAGGTTAACCAAAGCTCTGATACCAGCTGTGACGATCCCAAAATCCATGTGGCGGTATTAAGGATAATCATTGGAATATAACACATTAATCATCATAGCAGAGTACAGATAATAGCAAAAACAATAAATAGAATAATTTTACATGGTTATGGCAGCGCAATCATAACATGTAACAACATCAAAATAGCACAACGTAGGATATAACTTAGTAAATAAAATGGGAACGATCAGTCACCATCGCCATAGCCGGAATATATACATACAATGAGACATAATAAGTGTATCAGTCTACATCGCCGGAGGCGGTACATATACATACGATAATAAATACTGGAAGTAAAACAGTCTGCATCGCCATAGGCGGAATCATAATACATATACAATAATGGAGGATAATGTCAAAGTCATCTCGGTGAAGTCAGCCTCGCCATATGCCAAAAGTGCACTCCATACTATAGTGCTGAGCCAAAACAACCTATCATCTGTGAACTAGGCTGCCCGTGTGAAAATAAGGGCACCCGAGTTTGCAAAGTGAAACAAACAACGAGTCGGTCATGGGGACTGGTATGAGAAATCTACTTAACAGTTTAAACAACAGTAATAAGCAAATCATAGGACCACGCCACTTTCGCGGAACGGGTTTACTCCAGGGATTGCTGGTGCATTTAAAACAAAGTAAATTCTTTAAAGCAACGCAATGCTTTTAAAAAGAATGTAGCCGTTATAAGACTCAAGTCCTACCATACAATGCAACGCAAGCCGGAGGATAGAGTTTTACCTTATAATGGCCAAATATGCTTAATACGTGTAAAGAAAAATCATTTGATATTATTACTAGTGCATATATGTTTCAAAAACGAATAGCATCATAATTATCAATCATACACGACATGAGCGTCCCATGCCACTATGTCGCCATACATAAGTTACTATCGAATCCGTTATCTCGTATCGGAAATTGGATTTCCATCATGAGTCGAGGCAAGGGGCAAGCTCCTCTCCGCTTCGAGACACTCTAGCAAATGCCTTAGGACTACACACTTTGGGTAACCCTTGGATCTTCAGGGCCGGTCCACACTTACGTTAGTGGATTAGTATTCCTGAACACACGTTTCCCGGTCCTTACAGACCTAAAATCGAGGCGCCTCACATTCCAACAACCACATAGGTGAAAAGTAGATATAAATATCAGGGCTGGTAGGTCACTGACACCACCATAGCTAGAAAGAAACGTCGTGCTCTCCCCACAGTCCTTATCTCATTTTTAACTCATACCGAGGTGTGAGGCTCGCGAATCCACGCTATACACAAAGCCAGGCCATGTAGGTCGTGCTTTGATCATCGAAAACAAGACTTTGCTTTGCAACAGAAGCCTTGATCACTGCATCTTGGCATGCCACATAGGCAATCCACTCCATACGGCTGATTTCTATCGATATATAACCTCTGAGCTCGTGCGTCTCAGAGAAGGGCATTAAACAAAAGAATAAATTCTCCGCCGCCAAACAGATATATATTTAACAGAGATCAACCAGTACAGAACAAAATCCAATGTCAGACACACAGTCCATTTACAAGTCCGTTCTGGGTCTGAACGAAACCGGAGGCACCAAATTCCTCGAATATCCGTACAATCAACACATACGTTCAGACGGCTACTACTTCCGTTCCTTCACGGTAGCTACTCCAATCAGGAACCTCAGCAGTGCCCATCCAACCGATACGAAGATCGTCGGTCTTGAATCGTCTTTGTATTTTCGCCTTCGAATCGTTCGATCAATTATTTGAAATGAGGGTTAGCTCGGCCTTTTCAAATAATTCACGTATAATTAGAATTCAAATCAATTCTTTTCATGGTTATATTATTCGACATTTACATTTCAGTTCTTTAGTATTATTTTCATGTCAAACATATACAACCATCAAATATCAAGCAGATCAAGCCAAATTGGTTTATTTCCAATCCATGTTGCTTGTAATATTTTATAACGATTTTTCGCCATTTTTATTTATTTAAAAATGGCCATATTTAATTAAACAACGTTTCAGGTCGTGTCATGGCACTGGCGCTGTTTTTCCCCTAATTTGTTTTACACATATCGGAAAATCTAACCGTTGGATTTCTACAAAGTTGGTGCCGTTGGAAAGATAGTTCCAAGGCGAATCCAACGGTTGCGGTTTCGGGAAAATCCGATGGTCGGATTTCTCGTACTAATCGATTCAAATTACGATTTCAAAACACGAACAGCACGGCTTCGATTCCTTTCAATTCTATTTATATATATATAGTTCATTCTTTGATTTCAAATATAGTTCATTCTTTAGTTTCAAATATAGTTCATTCTTTAATTTCAACATCATTTTCACTTCAAATATTTCACTATCGCTTTTAAATTTCGAAAAGTTTCGCCATAACCTCCGTTGTACGGGAAGGGGTTTGGAAATTTATTGGGCCGTGTTAGGTACCCAATAAATCCTATAAAACATCCACATATTTATAGTGATATATTCTGGTGTTTACAGGGAAGCGTGTATAGATAATAACTCCAGAGAATAAATTCTCGTCACCCTGTCAAGCCTGAGGGAGCGTGTATTTTTAATTACTCCAGAGGATAAATCCTCGTCACCTCGTCCCGTGTGGGAATAAATAGTCCATGTGCCGTATCTAATGACCAGAGAGACGTGATTATTGTCAACTCCAGAACCGTGTGGGTTTTTTTTATTAATCTTGCAATTTATCGTTATATTTTATATAGTCCATATCAGTCATCAGTTCAACCTATAATATAAAATCATCGCCATACAAGCCTCTCGCTCGTATGGTAACTCTTCAGCCTCATCACACAAGCTCCAAATGCTAATGTGGAATATGATGAAGTATGCCTATCGTCAAGAAGTATGCCATGTAGTGTATTTCAAAATTAATTGTTACTATGCTATGGCGATCTTTATTGTTTCACACAGAATAACCAGCACTCCGCATCCAATGGCATTCACAGGAGTTGATATAAAAAATAAAATTGCGTAGCCAACTCATCAAGGCTTACCTATTTGTCGGGCACACAAATAATTTCTTTACTCTACAGCTAATCCATTTTCCTTGTTCGACACATGTATATATATGCAGAACAAAGCTAATAATAAAATTTCTAGCGAACTAATATTTATTTCAACACGTGTGTATTTTTATCAAAGCGTATACATGATAAAAGTAATATTTTTATCATCAAAAATATTTATTCAAACGTGAATGTTTTTAACACTTCATATTCACAATAAAAATGTAATTTTTATTGTCTAATTAATTTATTTTAAAATATGAATAACATTCAACACATGAGTTTCAATTCAACGAATGAATTTCAATTCAACACATGAATATCCTTTACAGTTTGTATATATATAAAAATGTGATTTTTATCGTTAAAACTATTTATATAAAATTCGAATAACATTCAACACATGAATTTCAATTCAACGAATGAATTTCAATTCAACACATGAATATTAGTTTCAACATATGTAATTAATTTCAACAAATGAAAATTATTCTGACACATGAATATTTCAGAAAATTTCAGCAGCATAACGGCAGGGTAGTTAAAACCGGGACCGTCCCTAGTACGGCTCCTCGCTCTACCTTAAAACCTCGCGGTTTTTGACAATGGGGAATCATGCATCTAGTTTGCACGCAGGCGGCATGTTTTATTTTCATTTCCACAATCCTATTCTAATTTGATTCAACCACAAGAGGGTATTTTTCAACCACAAAGGTATTTTTCAACCACAATATCAACCACAAACAATTATTTCCAACCATTCGTCATACTGTATAATTTCACGCCAATCACAAGCAATAAATATCGTCCATGGTCTGTGGACGAGGGGAGTATATATATATATTATTTCTATATTTCACTTGCATTTAAACACAATTCAAAGCATATATGTTTCATACAACACTTGTATAATTTATACATCGCTAATATAACTTATACAACACATGTACATGAGGTATACAATGCGTATATAATTTACACTTCGCTTATATAATTTATACAACACGATTCCATTCACACAAATTAATTAAGATTCCTCACATTGGTTTTTGAAGTGGTAAAAAAGTATGTAGATCAGAAAAATCCGCGGCTTCTGCTAGATGGTAGAGAGCCTCCCTGCGGTCCCGATGTTTCCTGTTTCATCGAATTTCGTCAACACTCTAAAAAGATATGATTTTTCAAAGTTTTGCAACACTTAAAAGTGTTATTTTCATTTCAGAAATTTCAAAGCCGATACCTTTTCTAAACCTTCGAAACTAGGTTTAAATTTTCCGATCGATCTGTGAAGTATCGTCCTGATCAGATGCTGCAACGTCGAAGAGCTCCGAACAGGGTCTCCAGCGCTAGTGGTGGCACTCAGCTCGGTGGTCTCTACGTGGCACGGCGGCGCTCCAATGACGTTGACTTCCTTGCTGAAATTCGACGCAAATACCAACCTGCTTCTGTCGAGGGTTGGATGGATTGAAAGAGGAGGGGAAGACGAACGGAAAAGTCAACTGGAGGGGGCGGCAAAAATGCTTGTGGCGGCGGCGATCTGGCCTGGAAGGTTTGAACTGGTTTCCGTCGTTCGTTCGATAGGGGTTTGACCGATTTTCAGATGTGAGAGAAAATAGGGGATATTTCCTATTATATTTAAATTTTAAATTCCTAAAATATCCTTTTGAACAAACGAACACCAATTTCAACCCAACGACTGTCGCTCCCAGCTAAATACCCCCATTACGGACACAATGGGATATGTTTCGTTGGCCAATTCGACTGTTACAGTCAGTTATTTTTCAAATTAAAGTATAAAACATTTAATATTCAATTTGAACGTACATTTCAATTTGCCAGGGCCACAAACTGAATCGAAAAATTCCAGAAAAATAAATCTAGCTATGTTTTGACGATACGGTCCCAACTAAACCAGTTTCGTCGAATTCTGAGATCGTATGCAAAATGGCCATTTTCAGGTCGACCCATTTTAACAGAAATTGACCAATCACATTTTACTTTGTCCCGCTCACATACTAGCTTCAAAAATTTTGAAATTTGAAACCTAGCAATAGTTTGACATCCCGGATCCAACAAAAGTGGTTTCGTCGAATTCCGAGGTCGTATGCAAAATATCTATTTTCAAGGGCTATATATTTTATATAGCGACCTTTCAGAAAATTCATTTGTCCATAACTTTTGATTCCTGCTATGAAACTTCGATTTTTCAGATTCGTTAGAATGGTATTCATAAACAGATTTAAATATTTTTGGTTTCACTAAAATCTGTTATATTTTCCACCCGGTACAGTCAGACGAAGTTTGTATTCAAATTTTCAAACTGCCTCACTATTTCCAATTCATTAATTTATTGAAATATTCTATTTCAATTGTTTAAATTCTTTGACAATAACCAATTTTAAAATTTTTAAATTGGTTCACATTTTTCGGGTTATTACAGCCTTGGTTTGAGTAAAGAAGAAGGTGATTATTTAAATTAATTACAACATTTAAAAGCGTGGCTAGTTTAATTAATTTATAAAAATCATAACTTTTTGATACGATGTTGAAATCACATGAAATAAGAACCATTGTGATCGTGACAACGTCCTCTATGTTCTAGAAAAGACTGGAACAATTTTGGAGCTTTCAACGATTTTAGGCGAAGTCAAAACCAGTGTGAGATTTCCAAATTTAAAATAAAATTAATTGTGATTGCGATGTGAAATTTATATATATACGCTATATAAAATACTTATGTGTGTTGTTTGAAATTGGAATTGATTGATTGTGGTTGCGATGAATTGTTGAATTATGTAATAAAAATAAAAAGATCCTTTTTGTAACAACCCGGAAAATCAGAACTAATTTAAAATTTTATTTTAGCAATTTTAATGAATTTTGAATATTTAAAATGATTTATTTTAAATAATTATGATAAGAAATTTATTTATAATAGAATTAGAACTTACATATTTATTTAAATCGAAATTAGAATATAAATATTTATTTTAATTATAAAAGGAATTGGAAATGGCGCGGTAGTTTGAAAATTTGATTTCAAATTTCAAATGAATGTACAGGATTTAAAACAAATGGGATTTTAGTGAAACCAAAAATATTTGAATCTATTTGAAAATATCTTTCCAATGAATCTAAAAAATCCAAATTTCACAGCGGGAATAAAAAGTTATGTCCAGTTGAAAATTCAGAATAGTCGCTATAGAATTTATATAATATATAGCTCTTAAAAATAGCGAATTAGCACACGGCCACTGTTTTCGACGAGACCACTTTTGTTGGATCCGAAATGCCTAATTATTGTTGGATTCCAATTTTCATAAATTTTGGAATCAACATGTGAGCGTGGCGAATTTAAACTTATTTGGTCAATTCTGTTTGAATTTAGTTGACTGGAAAATGATCGTTTTTTAAACGGTCTCCAAATTTGATGAAATTAGATTTGTTAGTACCGTATCGTCAAAATAAAGCTAGAAATAATTTTTTTGGAGTCAGTATGTGGTCCCAATAAATTAAAATGTACGTTTAAATTAAATATATATAGATTTATAATTTAATTTAATGAAAAACTAATTGAAACAGTTGAATTGGCTTATGAAACATATCCCATTGGTTCGGAATTGAGGTATTTGGCTAGGGACGACAGTCGTTGGGTTTGATTTGGTGTTTGAATGAAGAACTTAATTTTTGGTATTAAATTAAATAAAAATTATTTAAATATATTATTATAGATACCCCCCCTTTACTCCTGAAACCCTAGCCGCCACTCTGATTCAACGGCCCGAATGCTCTTCACGAGCTTTCCATCCGTGTATGCTTGATAATCTCTAGTGCGCTATGGAGGGATAAATCGAGCCATGAACAAGCCACATTCAGGCTTAAATCTTGTGGTGACAGGACCACCGGAGGCGGCGCTATGGCTGGGGAAGGACGGCAACGCTTTGACTGGTATTGCCCGATCACGGTCCAGTCCCCTCCAGCGGTCGCGGAAAGCGAAATTCAAAGTCGAGCTCGTTCCAGGCGACGTGGTCAGATTAAAGAAGAAAGGGTTACATTTTAAACGTTATGGTAAGCGCTATTAATTAGGTTAATTTTAATTAATTATTTCAGTTTTAGTAATCAACACATTAAAATCTATAACTTTTCCATACCAGGTCCAAATCATGTGAAACTGGATCCGTTGCGCTCGTGTCAACGAGAGCTACGCAATGGAGCTGACTAGAGCTGAAACGGAGCATGTTGGAATTTCAAAAAAATCCAAATTGTTCAGAAAAGCAGAAATAAAATCGACGCAGTGGAAAATAAATGTGTGAACTTCCCATAAAAATTATTTTTGAACAGTTATTTATTTTATAACTGCATATATGAACTGCTCCCCGTCGTCTATAGACCACGGACGACTTGTTTGATTGCATTGTGTTGTGGAATTTGATTGAGATTATGATGTGTAACGAACTGTATAAAATATTTGTGTGATGAATATAATATTTAAATAATAAAAATATCATTTTTTCTGTATATATGAACTGTATGTGATGAATAAAATATTTGAATAATAAAAATATCATTTTTATTGTATATATGAACTGTATAAGATATTCATGTAATGAATAAAATACTTGAATAATAAAAATATCATTTTTATTGTATATATGAACTATATAAAATATTCATGTGATGAATAAAATATTTGAATAATAAAAATATCATTTTTATTGTATATATGAACTGTATTAAATAGTTATGTGTTGAAATAAATATTCATAAACAAATCGGACGATTTTTTTATGTACACCCATTTGTCGGATGCTGATTGGGGCGATATATTTTACACATTGCCCAATTGCACAAATAATATTCAGTGTTTGTTGATTGAAATCCCACACGGGTATTGGGATGATATTTGGCATACACTAATCCCAGTTGTTTAATTGTATGTCGATCGATGGGTTGACAGGCTGTTGTAAGCATTAATTATTTATATTTAATGCTTATACAGTGTAGAATGCACTCTGGATGATGGTTGATTGTTTATCACTGTTATTGTATACATGCGTTGTATGAAATCCATATAAATAACATTATATGTAATTGACTATGTCTGATTCCAATTCAGAACGAATGAATTTTTTTTTTAAAAAAACGGATATTTTAAAATTAGGAATATTTTAAAATAATATTCAGAAAAGAATCAAAATCTGATTTTGATGTCCGATTTTGGATGGACACGAAAATATTGAAATATATAAAGCCGTGTTGTTTAGATTTACGTCATTTTGACGCGAACGATATTTATATCGATTTTATTCAATTTTATAATGAATATCGAAAATGAGATGATTTCAAAGTCTAATGTTTCGAAAATATTATCAATTATATTATAATGATATGAAATATTCAATTTTGATTTAAAATTGAAAATGAAGTTGGAATCGTTTTTAAAACGAATTTAAAACGATTTATAAAATGCGTTTTAAATGGAAATCGACGAAATATATATAATATATATTATATATATAATGGCCTGAATAGAACTCGCCACACCGCGGTAGTTCATGAATTTCGTCTATTCACTTCGAATGGACATTACGGGAGATCCGACCGTCGAATACTCCTAAAACCGGAAACATTGGGTTCGTATCGAAAAGAGCTTCCGAACAAATATAAGAAACTTGAAATCTAACAGTTGGATTTGGAATTATGTCCAAATCAAATTTGGAAAAGGTCGCTGTAAGTGCAGTTCGATGACCGTTTATGGAAATCGACTGTACGGGCCTTAATAAAATTATTAGAAATATTAATAATTTGTGCAAAATCATAATAAATGATTTGGAAAGAATTGGGATGAAAAATTCCATATTTGAAAAGATAAAAATATATTTTTATCAAAATGAACTAGTTATGAACTAGAATTATAATCCAATATTTTTAAATAAATAAATTGGACTAGAAATGGTTTTAAAAATAACTAGGATTTCCAATATATGAATTGGAATGGATTTGAATCGAAATTATCTTCGGAATTTCAACGTTGGATTTCGTGACTATACAGATATCGTTATGGAAATTTGAAAGATATATTTACATCGTTATTTCTAATACGATATTTATTGGTTATAGAATTTGATATTGGATATAAGCCAATATATTTTCTATTCAGAGCCTTGTATTTAATATCAAATTGGACTTTGGATTTATCGTGAACGGTGTCTTCATTAACACTGTTCTTAAACCCAGTTGATTAGTCTTTCATTAGTTTAGGGGAGGGATGGGGCTTTGGAGAGCCACCAAAAAAGACAGACCTATCTTTAGATATCTGTATTGTTGACCTAACGAGTCTGTTCTTTATAGATATGTAGAAAGCCCTGGACTAAGTTCCGTGGAGGAACTTAGGGATTAGGGCGCCCTTGTGGTGCAGCGGTAGGGCCTTATTAGCTTTCGAAACGTAACCTAGTATGCTTTCATAGCATGTAGATAGAGGGCCAATATATCTTTGTAGTATGACGATGAGGACCGTTCGAGGAGTGAACTATAGGGAGTACCTCGATATATTGGGAATATAGCTACATCGATATTATTTATTAGTTTAATCTACTGGAGAGTAGGTGGGTACAATTCATGAAGAAAAATAGAATTTTGAGATAAAACTGAATACTTAGTAAATATGAATTAGTGATAGAACGGTATGTGTGGTGTCATTTGTAGAAAGTATAATTTGTACGTTCACTAGAACTTTTGTTCTGACCCCCTCCTCGTAACAAACCCGTAAGTTAGACATGTAGTTGAGATTTTGCAGCTTAGAAACACTTGTTAGATAGTGTCCTTATATTGGTAAGTGTTTACCTGCTATTATATATTATTCCTTCCATTGTGAGATTTCTATTATAGGCTCTGATATATTTATCTTTGACTTTCTGTAAAACATCAGACAAACCAACTCGAGCTTCGATAGAATTGGATATTTGAAAAAAGTTGGGTTCGTTAAAATTTTGGTTGTTACACATGACAACTCAAATGGCTTCATTTCCCTTTCGATTCTTATTAAGTCCGTCTATGAAATCCATCAAAATGTATTCCCAGTTCCAAATGGGAACCTCTAAGAGTAATAACAACCCTTTGGTCCCACCTTGCCACGCATTAACCTTTTGACAAATCAAACATTGAGCTACAAATTATTCAACATGCCTCTTCATACCTTGCCAATAAAAACTTTTTTTCATATCTCTAAACATTTTATCTCCTCAGGATGTATGATCATTATCGGCCGATGATACTCCTCTAGAACTTCCTTTCTTAAGTCCCTATTATTAGGGACATAAAGTCTGACTACCCCTTCTTAGACTCCTATCTCTGCCCATGGAATACCTACTTTGAAACACCCCACCTCCGTCAAGGTCACTCACAAAGGGAATGCCTTAACTTTGGTGGAGGGTTATAGGTACAAGACACAGAAAATTTTACAAGACAGATAAATATAAGCAGCAAAATTCAAATATTTATTGCATACATGGTTTAATACAAAAGCATTACAGAAAATTGTCTCAAAATAACTTCCAAAACATTACACCATAATTTCTGTCCTGATTATTTAATAAAGAAGCATAAACCAGAAATAAAACTGCATAAATCCCCAAGTGTAGCATTCAAAAGCCATAGCCAAGGTGAGAGGGTCCCAATCATACATCTACTTTCTTGAAGCTTGCAAAGAGTCTGACTAAGCTGGAGTATTCCCTCCCTGTGGACCGGGGGGGAACGGAAGAAAAGAGGACGAAAGAAAACAGGTCAAACAATAAGTCTGGTAAGTTCAGTGATTACTAGTATTTAAAAAAGGAAAGGGATCATGACAGTAATAATAGAACATAGGACAATACCCTAATATAAGATAAGAGGAACATGTGATCGCACCCATTACTATAGTCTCTGCACCTACTTAACCATTGGTTCAACCAGCCCCACGTGTTCATAACAAACGATCACCTTATTGATCGGCTCCTACTCGCATGCATTCATATCCTGTGTCCTTCGGCCCCGCTTGACTGTAGATACCTATGCTGGTCCCACCAGGGTGTATCAATCCCTCTGGTGGCAACCCAACACGATTCAAGATGCACAGTATATACTACTAATGCCCAGTGCCTTCTTTTTCCACTCCGGAGTACGTGCACGCCCATACTCCGTCGGAACCTACACTGACGCACCAACCGCCGACGTTTTGATCGCTTATAATCAGCCCAGTAATCGTGCCCCACCCTGCCTAGTTCAGGGTACCATGATACATCTATGTGGGTTACTTCTGAAATGGGTCCCTGTTACTATTGTTTTCTAATCAACATGTTTATTTGGTTAAGTGTCCAAGTTTACCTAACCGCACCCATCCGTTTAGTTAACATGTTGAATCGGTTAAGTGTTTCCCTAATTGAGTTAACCCTACCAATCCTAATTTAGCTTTAATTTATTCATTAAAGCACCAACCACTCACATTAGACAGGTCATGTTGTGGTCACTGGAAATGCCGGTCGGTTTTGGGCAATTTTACACCACAACTCAGTCTAACCTTGAATTCTTTTGGGCTTGATGCACTAACCACCCACATTAGACAGGTCTTGTTGTGGTCACTGGATATGTCGGTCGGTTCCGGGCAGTTTTACACCACAACTCAGTCTAACATCGGGTTAGGCATATTCATCTTTTCTAAATCCATACATTTTCTATATATGTCTAATTCTATATGTAAATTAATCTTAATTTAATCATGCCATAATTATCCTTTGATTATGCTCACAATAAATGGTATATCAAATATACCATTTTATGAACAAATATATGCCATGAAATTTTCATATTTTCCCATCGTTATCCCCATAGAACGTACGCATGAATCACACTAAATGTTGGGCTAGTAAATTAGCCCAAACCCATAAACAAAAAGGGGTAATAAACAAGGGACATGAAATAAACATAAAATAACACACATTTAACTTATCTCGTGTAACTTGGCATAGAAGTATCATTAACTTAATTAAATGGGTAAAGTTGAACTTGTGACTAAGTTGGATCTAATTGTCATGTAAACTTGATATAGGTCTAGCATGGAGGTTTAACATATAAACATAATTTTAAACCACGACTTAGCATATTAACTTATGTATGTCAAAACATAAGAAAGCTACTATAAACATATTTAAATCACAACTTAGCATATTAACTTATGTATGTCAAATCATAAGAAAGCTACTATAAACATATTTAAATCACAACTTAGCATGATAACTTATGTGTGTTAAACATAAAATGACTACTATAAACATATTCGAATCAAAACTTAGCATGATAACTTATGCGTGTTAAACATATGAGAGCTACTATAAACATATTCGAATCACAACTTAGCATGATAACTTATGTGTTAAAACATAAGAGAGCTACAAATCCAATTTTACAACATAAATAGATTCAACTTAACATAGTTCTAAATATACATGAATGTTGATCTAACATGTAAGCATGTGATTTAGATCACAAACTTGCAAGTAACCACCAAATTATAACATGACATGTTTCACCATTCAGTTGGCATAATAAATCCATTACCCAATCATAATAGATTCCAATAACATACAATATGGTATGTTCATCATCACAAACATACAGGCATGATCAATCGCAATGGTAGTTTAAGATAAATGAGAATCAAACTTTATTTATCTTATACATAAGTATCATTCTATATTCGAATTACAACATGTCATGATTCATTTAAAAGAACGTTCAAATCTACGTAATAACCAACTTACAAACTAAAAAGGAATTCTTGATTCCTGAAATCTGAATTCTGAAGTTGGTAAGCTCGCCTTTGATATAGATCGTTGAATTTGATTACTTTTAATTTGATTTTGATTCAAGTTTTTATCTTGTCTTTGAATTGAAAGCGGTGACGGCTACTCCAAGTTCTATATTGACGGCATGATAGTTCCAGGATAATTTTGTATGATTTTAGGTTGAGCATTGGTTGTTTATATGGAATTTCAATTTAATTTGAGCCGTCGGATGATCCTAGAGTTAACCACAACCATTCAGTGAGGATAGGGTGACACCTCAGCCCTGATGACTCAGCAAGGAGTCAGAAAGGACTCAGCAATTACTCACAGTATGGATCCGAACACACCAGAAAGCTGTGCAGGCTCTCAGCTCGGCCTGGGCGCACTTGGCAGGTGCGCCAGTGCAACTTTTGTACTGGCGCACTTCCCAAGTGCGCCAGTGCATATTTTTTTCTTTCTTTCTTCTGGTTTTCTACTTAACTTCGTTTGTCCATATCTCCTTCATACGGTGTCTGTTTCATGCAAACTCGGACTCTATCTCAAGCAGAATTCCGACACGAACGCAATGGAGTAACCCGTATCCCTTAATTATCAACTTTGAAATTAATTATTCTTTGATTCGTTACTATAACATTAACAGAAAATATGGGGTGTTACATACTTGAATGAGGAAAGGGTTATCATCTAGAATTACTTTCCATAAATGTCCTCAACTCATCATCGAGATCTATCTTGCACTTAATTTTATCTACTAAATCTGGCCTTACCTCTAGAAAACCAAGAAACTCTTAAGATGCTGCTTATGACGGCTAAAGATTAACACTAGAAAAAAATTCCAACTGCTTCCACTCGGCAATCTCACGTAGGGTCATATATCTTCGACTTAGAGTGTCGACTACAACATTTCTCTTCCCCGAGGTATATCGAATAGCGAAGCCGAACGATGCTATGTAGTCTATCCACCGTTGCTATCGTAGATTCAAATCACGTTGAGAAAACAAGTGCTTAAGAGACTTGTGCTTGGTAATGAAGCAACCTGAACTTCCCTGGTCTCCGAAGAGAAGAGAAATAACGAATTACTTTGAGGACAAGACGAATCTGAACGCAAACAGAAGAACATTTCATTGCTTATTACAACAATTCCGTCAGAATACAAGAATACACAAAGCATAAATAAATATTACACATTTGAGAAATATCAGAGATTTAAATTACATTTAAACACATTGCAATGGAAAAATAATACAAAACATAACTGAAAGAAATACGCGGATACAGAGCTTTCCTAACATCGCGTCAGCTATAAACTAGGATCCTATGAATATAAATCTGCAAAACCAAAACTACTAGCTGCTTGTGCGGAAAATAAGGGCACCCAGAGTTTAGGTTAAAACAATAAACTCTAGGTCAGTCATGTGACTGGTGTGAAAACTAAAAGCAGTTATTAATCTTTATTTTTAAAGTTAGGTAAATCAAGGGACCACGCCGTATAACATGGAATGGGTTTCCTCCCAAGAATACCAGTTCATAAACAGCAACGCAATGCTAAATAAAGAAAATGAAGCTATTATAAGACCCCAGGTCCCATCACAACGCAAGCCGGAGGATAGGGTTTTACCTTATAATAGCCAAAGAATGCTTGATATGCTAAATTTCATCTTTTATTATTATTATAAGTGAAGAAAACAACTTCAAATATAAATGTATCAATCATAGGCGGCATGGGTACCATAAATCATGTCGCCATACTAGTTCTACAATTAAAACCACAAAGGTCGTATTGGAAATTGGATTTCCATCATGAGTCGAGGCAAAGGGCAAGCTCCTCTCCGTTCGATACACTCTAGAAAATGTCTCAGGACCACACACAGCGATTCTGGATCTTCAGGGCCGGTCCTCTCTTACTTTTGAGGATTAGTTATTCCTGAACACACGTTTCCCGGTCCCATCAGAGCTATATCCGAGGTGCCTCACATCCAACAACCACACAGGTAAAAAGTATATAAATGTCAGGACTGGTAGGTCACTGACATCACCCATAGCTAGAAAGAAACGTCGTGCTCTCCCTGTAGTCATTATCCCGTTTTTGACTCATACCGAGGTGTGAGGCTCGCGAATTAACGCTATACACAAAGCTATGCCACATAGGCTGTGCTTTGATCATCAACCACAAGACTTTGCTTTTCAACGGAAGCCTTGATTATTTGCCACTTAGGCATGCCACACAGGCAATTCATGCCATGCGATTGAAATCCATCAATATATAACCTCTAAGCTTGTACGTCTCAGAGAAGGGCGTTAAACAAGAGAATAAACTCTCCGTTGCCAAGCAGATATATATATATAATAGAAATCAATCACACAGAATAAAATCCAATGTCAGACACACAGTCCATTTACAAGTTCGTTCTGGGTATGAACGAAACCGGAGGAACCTTATTCCTCGCATATCCATCGATCTCCAAGTACGTCCGGATGATCACCAACCGATTCCCTTCTCTTGGGTGTACAGCCCAACCAAGATCATCAATAATCATCCAAACGATGTGAAGAGCTCCGGTCTTCAACCACTGTCTTCATCTTCAACTTATCGTCGAATCGGTTATTCAGAATTGGTATAAACCCGGCCTTTCCGTATAGCCCGCGTATTTAATAAACAAGTGTTACACAAACACACAAACGCCTCATTCCAATTTAGAGTATTCTTTTATTCAAATATTCACATTCTTAGGGAAAGATTCCCATTAATTTTATCAAAGATAAATTCTTTTAAATTTATTCTTTAATCTTCCTTTGGATATCATTTCAAGCCATGTTAAGGTTTTCCAAACTAGTCGGGATTAGCGAACCACACCGAAGTAATTATTTATTTTATTTCCCAATCCCAACCTATTCATCCCATGGAGCAAAACTGGTAGTACTCCATATCTAACACCACGGTGTTATCGGTAAATATTAATTACCATTACACGTTCAAATCTAATTAAAGATTTAACTATTGCTTTGGAGCAAAACTGGTGATACTCCATTCTCGATCACTTCAATCTAATTAAAGATTCATTTAAACTCCACTTAGTTTTAATCTTCCCACAAATAAATATTAATGGTTATTCAAAGCTAAGAACTTAATCTTATCTTAACTGGGTTAAAGAACCAATGTCATTTAAAAATACGGTTCACGACAAACCCAAAATCCCATTCCATTGTTAATCGGGTTAAAGAACAGGTGTTATTCAAAACACCGCTCACAATAAACCCAAAATCCAATTTAAATTCAATTCCAATTAAATACTAATAACTGGACAATTTCACTAAATCTTAATTAAAAGATTTATTCTTTTCTAAAATGGGTCAAAGAATAGTGTTATTTAAGACACCATTCACGACGAACCTAATAACCCATTTGATATTAAATACAAGGCTCTGAATAGAAAATATATCGGCTTATATTCAATATCAAATTCTGAAACCAACAAATATCTTATTGGAAATAACGATACTAATATATCTTTCAAATTTACACAACCATATTTGTATAATCACGAAATCCAACATCGAAATATTTCGAAGATAATTTCGATTCAAATCCATTCCAATTCATGTATTGGAAATTCTGATTATTTTTAAAACCACTTCACGTCCAATTTATTTATTCAAAAACACTGAATATAATTCTAGTTCGTAACTAGTTCATTTCGATAAAAATATATTTTTATCCTTTTTAAAAATGGGATTTTTCACCCCAATTCTTTCTAAATCATTTATTATGATTTTACACAAATTGTTGATATTTTTAATAGTTATATCAAGGCTTGTACATGTCGATTTCCAATAACGGTCGTCGAACTACACTTACAGCGACCTTTTCCAAATATGATTTGGACATAATTCCAAATACAACGGTTAGATTTCAAATTTCTAATATTCATTGGAAAGCTCTTTTTGATACAAATCCAACGGTTCTGGTTTCAGGAGAATCCGACGGTCGGATCTCCCGCAACGTCAATTCGAAATCAATGGTCGAAATTCGCGAACTGCCGCGGCGCGGCACGTTCTATTCAGGCCATTAATATATATAATATATATATTATATATATATATTGTTGATTTCAATTCAAAACGTATTTTATAAATCGTTTTAAATTCGTTTTCAAAACAATTTCAACTTCATATTCTATTTCGACTCAAAATTGAATATTTCATATCATTAATATATGAATGATAATATTTAAAATATTACATTTTGAAATCACTCCCTTTTCTATATTCATTATAAAGACGAATATAATCGATATAAATATCGTTCGCGTCAAAATGGTGCAAATCTAATCAACATGGCTTTATATATTTCAATAACTTCGTTATTCTATTCAACAAATGAATATTTTCTTCAACACATGAATATTTTTTTTTTCAACACACGAATATTTATTCTATTCAACACATGAATATTCTCTACACATGAGTATTGTCAATACATGACTATTTTTGTTATTTTATATATTTGATGAAATTGTGATTTTATATCGTTTAATTCTTAATCAGACTCTAACTGTAAATTAGTAAGAGAACGATTCCCAAAATATTAACCCCGAAGTCCGAAACCAACATCAGATCAATACCCAGGAAACCACTCATCTTAGCTCGTTTCTAGACAGTTTCTAATTTTATATATGATAAAGATGTAAATTTTATTGTTTAAAGATTTTACTCAACACATGAATATTTATCCTATTCAACACATGAATTTATATTTTATAATATTCTCTATTTTCCCGATTGGAATGAGGCCCAATCAATTACCATATAATGTTAATTATATGGATTCCATACGACACATGTATATAATAGCAATGATAAATAATCAACCATCATCCAAAGTGCACTACACAATTGTCTGTTAACCTATCGATTGACATACAACTAAACAATCGGGATTAGTGTACGTCAAATATCATCCCAATACCCTGTGGGGTTTCAGTCAACAAACACAGATTTTTATTTGTGCAGTTGGGCGATGTGTAAAATTTATCGTCCCAATCAATATCAATCAAATCAGTGTAACTAAACAAATCGTTCGATTTGTAAATGAATATTTATTTATTCACCTTCACGTTAAATTTATATTTTTAACGATAAATAATTTATTTCAACATATGAATATATTTCCATTCATTCCACATCACAATCAATTTTCACCACACAACAAAATCAAACAAGTTGTCCATGGTCTGTGGACAACGGGTGTCGGGTGCTGCTAAGCACCGTCTCCATCCTAGTATATAATTAACTAGAAAATAGAATTTAAAGCGAGAAGTTCTCACCGAGGGTTCCACTATTCCATTATCTATTTCTGAAGGATATGGATTCCGTTTTGATCTCCGTCGATACCATCGCTATCTTTTCCGTTGTTCACATTAAAAATCACATTTTTATTATCACTATATGTACGTAAAAATCATATTTTTATTTTCCACTTCATATATATAAAAATCAAATCTTTATCGTTATTTCATATATATAAAAATCGAATCTTCATCGCTATTTCATATATATATAAATCGAATCTTTATCATTATTTCATATATATATATATATAAATCAAATCTTTATCGTTATTTCATACGTAAAAATCATATTTTTATTATGCAAAGAATATAAAAATCCTATTTTTATTTTCTAAAAGTAAGTTCATTTCTACTAAAAAAAATCATCTCTTT
The DNA here is from genome assembly GCA_030737875.1 of Allium sativum. Classification (NCBI taxonomy): domain Eukaryota; kingdom Viridiplantae; phylum Streptophyta; class Magnoliopsida; order Asparagales; family Amaryllidaceae; genus Allium; species Allium sativum. The sequence goes on from CM060910.1 coordinate 339,611,611, forward strand.
ATATAATTTAAAAATACCAAATCTTTAGGTGTATAAAAATCACATCTTTATATGTATAAAAATCACGTCTTTATCTCATGACATCTCCTATAAATGTGACGGCCAGGAATTTCGCTCGCTCTGAATCAGTCGCTAAACCGATCAAGACCGTTCGAAACCCCTGATCGTTTTGAGAACATGACAAATTGGAACGCAAACAGAAGAACATTTCATTGTTTATTACAACAATTCCATCAGAATACAAGAATATATAGAGTATGAATAAATATTACACAGAAAAATATCAGAGATTACGATAAATTACATAGTAGCGGAAAAATAATACAAAACACAACTGAAAGTAATGCACAGATACAGAGCTTACCGAGCATCGTTCCAGCTATAAATCAGGACCCTGTGAATATAAATCTGCAAAACCAAAACTACTAGCTGCCCATGTAGAAAATAGGGGCACCCAAAGTTTAGGTTAAAACAATAAACTCCAGGTCAGTCATGTGACTGGTGTGAGAACTAAAACAGTTATTCAAAACTTTACTTTAAAAATAAGGTAAATCAAGGGACCACGCCGTATGACACGGAACGGGTTTCCTCCCAAGAATACCAGTGCATAAAACAAATAGCGCAATGCTAAATAAAGAAAAATGAAGCTGTTATAAGACCCAGGTCCCATCACACAATGCAACGCAAGCCGGAGGAAAGGGTTTTTACCTTATAACAGCCAAACATGCTTGGTACGTTTAAAACAAATCATTTGATACTATTATAAGTGTATAGTTTCAAAACAATTTCAATCATAAATATCAATCATAGACGACATAAGTGCCCCATCCCACTATGTCTCCATACTAGGCTCTACAAATAAAACCGAAGTACATGTATTGGAAATTGGATTTCCGTCATGAGTCGAGGCAAGGGGCAAGCTCCTCTCCGATTCGAGACACTTTAGAAAATGCCTCAGGACTACACACTGTGGGCAACCCTTGGATCTTCAGGGCCGGTCCTCTCTTACGTTTGAGGATTGGAAATTCCTGAACACACGTTTCCCGGTCCTTACAGACCTAAAATCGAGGCGCCTCGCATCCAACAACCACATAGTTGAAAAGTATATAAATGTCAGGACTGGTAAGTCACTGACACCACCAAAGCTAGAAAGAAACGTCGTCCTCTCCCTGCAGTCCTTATCCCGTTTTTAACTCATACGGAGGTGTGAGGCTCGCGAATTCACGTTATACACAAAGCTGCGCCACAAGGGCCGTGCTTTGATCATCAACCACAAGACTTTGCTTTTCAACAGAAGCCTTGATCAATTGCCACTTAGGCGTGCCACATAGGCAATTCATGCCATGTGACTGATGTCCATTGATATACAACCTCTGAGCTCGTACGTCTCAGAGAAGGGCGTTAAGTAAGAGAATAAATTCTCCGCCGCCAAACAGATATATTTTTAACAGAAATCAATCAACACAGAATAAAATCCAATGTCAGACACATAATCCATTTACAAATTCGTTTTGGGTCTGAACGAAACCGGAGGCACTTTCCTTGCATATCCATCGATCTCCAAGTACGTCTGGACGACCACCAACTATTTCCCTCCTCTTGGGTGTACATCCCAATCAGGATCATCAGTAATTATCCAAACGATGTGAAGACTTCCGGTCTTCGACCACCGTCATCATCTTCGACTTATCATCGAATCGGTTATTCAGAATGGGTATAAACCCGGCCGTTCTGAATGACCCGCGTATATAATAAACAAATGTTACACAAACACAACATACGCCTCCTTCCAATTCAGCACTCACTAACCGTAAATTAGCAAGAGAACGATTCCCCAAATATTAACCCCGAAGGCCAAAACCAACATCAGATCAATACCCAGAAAACCATCCTTCTTAGCTAACCTACAGTTAGTTTCTAAATTTCACATTCTTAGGGAAAGGTTCCCATTAATTTTATCAAAGATAAATTCTTCAAAATTTATTCTTTAATCTTCCTTTGAATATCATTTCAAACCATGTTAAGGTTTTTCCAAACTAGTCGGGATTAGCGAACCACACCAAAGTAATTATTTATTTTATTTCCCAATCCCAACATATTCATCCCATGAAGCAAAACTGGTAATACTCCATATCTAACACCACGGTGTTATCGGTAAAATTAATTACCATTTCACGTTCAAATCTAATTAAAGATTTAACTATCGCTTTGGAGCAAAACTGGTGATACTCCATTCTCGCTCACTTTCCAAATTTGATAATTTAAATTATCAATTCACATTTCAATCTAATTACAAATTCATTAAAACTCCTTTTACTGGGTTAAAGAACTAATATCATTTAAAACACAGTTCACGATAAACCCAAATCACATTCTATTTATTATCGGGTTAAAGAACAAGTGTTATTTAAACCACCGTTCACGATAAACCTAAAAATCAATTCTAATTCAATTCCAATCAAATATATTAGAAATTCCGATTATTTAAAACCCCTTTTAAATCCAATTTATTTATTTAAAAATAATTGGGTTTTAAATTTAGTCCAAAACTCATTCATTTCCATATAAATCCATTTTTATCTTTACAAATGTGGGATTTTTCATTTTAGTTCTTCACAAATCATTTCTTATGATTTTACACAAATTATTACTATTTTTGATAATTTTATCAAGGCCCGTACAGTCGATTTCCAACAACGGCCAATGAACTGCACTTACAACGACCTTTTCCAAATTTGATTTGGACGTATCTCCAAATCCAACCGTTAGATTTCAAATTTCTAATATTCGTTAGAAAGCCCTTTTCGATACGAACCCAACGGTTCTAGTTTTAGGAGAATCCGACGGTCGGATCTCCCGTAATGTCCATTCGAAGTCAATGGTCGAAATTCGCGAACTACCGCAGCGCGGCGCGTTCTATTCAGGCCATTATATATATATAATATATATATATATTATATATATTTCATCGATTTCTATTTAAAACGAATTTTATAAATAGTTTTAAATTCGTTTAAAAACAATTTCAACTTCCATTTCAAATTCAAATTAAAATTTAATTTTTCCTTATAAATTCATTTTAAATTCATTTCAACTCAATTCAAATTTCAATTCAATTTGAATTCATTTCAAATTGATTTTTATTCTATTTCCAATTCGTTTTCAATTCAATTCGATTTCGATTTCGTTCTATATTCGATTCAATTCGAATTTGTTCTGTATTCAGTTCAATTCGAATTCGTTCTATATTCAATTCAATTCGAATTCGTTTTATATTCAATTCAATTCGAATTCATTCTATATTCAATTCAATTCGAATTCGTTTTATATTCAGTTCAATTCGAATTCGTTCTATACTCAATTCAATTCGAATTCGTTTTATATTCAATTCAATTCGAATTTCTTTTATAAATATTCGATTTTATCTCTTTTCAATATTCATTATAAAAACGAATATAATCGATATAAATATCGTTCGCGTCAAAATAGCGCATCTCTAATTAACATGGCTTTATATTTTTTAATAACTTCGTTATTCTATTCAACAAATGAATCTATATTTCTTTCAATACATGACTAATCTCAACAGATGAGTACTGTCAACACGCGACTATTTTTGTTATTTAATATATTTTATAAAAATTATGGTATCTATCGTTTGATTTCAAATCAGACTCCAACCGTAAATTAGTAAAAAAATGATTCCCTAAATATTAACCCAGAAGGCCGAAACCAACATCAGGTCAATATCCAGGAGACCACTCATCTTATCTATTTTCCAATTAGTTTCTAATTTTATATATGATAAAGATGTAAATTTTATTGTTAAAATATTTCGTTTAACACATGACTAATCTCAACGGATGAGTACTGTCAACACATGAACCTTTATTTTATAATATTCTTTATTTTCCCAATTGGAATGAGGCCCAATCAACCACCATATAATGTTAATTATATATATTCCATACAACACATGTATATAATAGCAACGATAAATAATCAACCATCATCCAAAGTGCACCACACAACTACATAAGCATTAAATATAAATATCTAACGCTTATAACAGTCTGTCAATCAATCGATCGACATACAACTAATTATTGGGATTAGTGTATGTCATATATCATCCCAATACCCGTGAGGGGTTTCAAACAATTAAATACAGATTTTATTTGTGCAGTTGGGCGATATGTAAAATTTATCGTCCCAATCAGTGTCATTCAAATCAGTGTACATAAACATATCGTTCGATTTGTAAATGAATATTTATTTTATTCACATTCTCGTTAAAAAATATTTTTTAACGACCAAAATATTTTATTCAACATATGAATATTCTATTCGGTTCATTTATTCAATAAAATGATATATTTATTATTCTAACATATTTTAGAAAATTTCAGTGGTATAACGGCACGATACTAGAAACGGGACAAGGCCTAGCCTTATCCCCGGTCTAATAATGGCCCACGCCATATACATACCAATCTAATCAATCTCATTTCACCAAACAACCAAATTCAAACCAATCATCCAATCAACTACACAACCAGACAAACAAGTCATCCATGGTCTGTGGACGACGGGTGTTGGGTGCTACTAAACACCGTCTGCATCCTAGTATATAATTTAATTAGAAAAAGAAAATTTAAGGTGAGAAGTTCTCACCGAGGGATCCAATCCGCCGTGCTTTGCTTCTGAACTGCTAAACCGTTTGGATTTGTTTGAAATTCCAATGCAGTCCTTTTCACGCTGTTCACATTAAAAATCACATTTTTACAATGACATTTCATATATAAAAGTCATATATTTTTATCGCTTCTTTCTATATAAAATTTATATTTTTATATTTCTACTTCCCCTATAAAGATCGAATTTTTATTATCTCTACATATAAAAGATTATATTTTTATTATCTCTACTATATAAAAATCATATTTTTAATATCTATACTATAAAAAAATCATATTTTTAACTTCATGTTTATATAAAAATTATATTTTTAACTTCTTTCTTATATCAAAATTATATTTTCCTTTTATACGTATATAAAAATTATATTTCTATTTCGCTAACCCATATATAAATATCCTACCCTTGGTTCAAATAAAGATCAAAACTTTGGTCAAGTAAAAATCAAAACTTTGTTCAAGTAAAAATCAAAACTTTGTTCAAGTAAAATTCATTTCTTTGTAATTGAACCAAAATCACGTTTTTATATAACCTATTAAATGTAAAAACTGGGTTTTAAAATTAAAACTGAATTTAAAACTGAAAATAAACCATTTTTATTTACTGCCTAATTACAAAATTACCTAAACAAATTATATAAAACACTCACTATTTTTATTCTTGAATCGTCGCATTGGAACTCGCCATCGGAGCCGCCTGAAGCCATTAGTTGCCACTAGCCAGTGCATCGGAGCGAAATCGATCGCCACCACCTCGAAGGCCGAGGGAATGCAACTGAGTGCTACAGGCGGAGGGCTGGAAGCGGCGCCGGAGGTCTTGGGTCAGGGGCGAGGTCACGGCGGTGGAGGCAGGCGGGTTTGGGCACTTGTGGTGGTGGAGCGGTCTTTTTAATTGAAGAAAGGGGAGCGAGGGAGGAGATGAACGGCGTGAGGAGAGGGGTTTGGATGGGGGGGCGTTGCGATGGAGGCCCTCCGGCGGTGGTGGAGTCCGGTGAAGGCGGCGGCGCGATTAGGTCTTCAGTGTCTTTTTTTCTTCTGATTTGAACGGCGTTGACTGATTATAGAGAAGGAAAGGGGGAATAAAGGAAGATATTTAATTATTTAATGTTCTATGAAGTCACTTTTGATTCTAAGTCCGAATCGAATCCAACGACTGTCGTCCCTAGCTAATTACCCCCATTCCGAACACAATGGGATATGTATCGCAGGCTGATTCGATCATTTCGATCAGTTTCCATCAAAATCAAAATATAACTCTATATATTGAATTTGAACGCACATTTCAATTTACCGGGGCCACATACTAACTCGAAAAATTCCAAAAAAATATTTTCTAGCTTCGTATTGATGATACAGTCCTAACAAAACTAATTTTGTCAAATTCTGAGACCGTTTGAAAAATGGCCATTTTCCAGTCGATTAAAATCAACTAAAACTAGTCAAACGCGTTTTCCTTTGCCACACTCACATATTGATTCGAAAAATTATGAAATTAGAAACCTAGCAATAACTTGACATCACGGATCCAACAAAAGTGGTTTCGTCGAAATCCGAGGTCGTTTGCAAAATGGCTATTTTTAAGGGCTAGAATTGCATAGCGACTATTCTGAATCTTCAACTGGGCATATCTTTTGATTCCCGCTATGAAATTTCAATTTTTCGGATTCGTTGGAAAGATATTCTCAATTAGATTCTATTTTTTTTGGTTTCGCTAAAATCCCGTTTATTTTGCACCTGGTATGTTCAATTGAAATTTGAAATCGAATTATCGAACTACCGCACCATTTTCGATTCCTTTTATAATTTAAAATAAATATTTATATTCTAACGACGACATATATAAATATATACGTTCGAATTCTATTCAAAATAAATTTCTCATCGATATTATTTAAAATAATCTATGTTAAATATTCAAAATTCGCTAAAATTGCCAAAATAAAAATTTTAAATTGGCTCGCATTTCCGGGTTGTTACAATCTCCCCCACTTAAAACTTTTCGTCCCCGAAAAGGAACAAAGCCGAAAGTTGTTTAACTAATCAACTCAACTTCCATTCTTTTCACTACGGCTTAAGTTCTTCAACTTTTCAGTTTCTAAGAACTTTTCAAATTTTTCAAAAAAATTGGCTAACACCCTAAATTTTCGAAAAATTTCGCCATAACCTCCCCTGCACCGGGAGCACCGGGAAAATCCCGAAATTGGCATACAGGCCCTCTGATCTCAAAAAGAAAAAGAAAAAGCCAATCGGCTCATAAAATCATCATCACCCAAACAAAACAGTAAATTATGGTAAATATGTACCTATTTATCGGGCAAACAATTTTATTCTTCTGCTCTAGCCTCTTTGCTATGACCTATTCAATGTAAGTACATGTATATGCATGCATTGTAATCATTTTTCAATACAGTTCACTTTTTGGTACAATTAGGCATAATGGTTCAAAATTATCAAACAAATAAACAAACAACACAACCAACAATCAATTAGTGAGTTAACGTTTCAAATTCATAATTTTGATATACATACAGAAAATCATGTTTTTGATACCAATTCACAACAATAAATCTAGCTATATTTTGGTTCTCACACCAGTCTAATGGAAATATATAGATACCACACCTTCGTCACTCGAATATAAATACTGATAATGCTGCAGCCTTATCGGAATCATCCCCGGGCAACTAGAGTGTGATTCTATATCTATCCAGTATATTAAAACTTCGAATATACGTTCATGACGCGTATATGCAAAATTTTTATATATTGGATTGTCCAAATTCAAAATAAATAAATATTCAAATACGTATAATTGATTTAAATTTTCAAAACAGTATTGTTTTCATTTGAAAAATATACTCTTCACACTCGTTCTAGGATACTACTGATCCTATCTCTAACGAGTCATTCTAATTGGATATTACTAATCCAATATCTGATGAATTCTTTCATTCAGTTCTAATGTGTCTTGTTTTCGAGCCCTGTAAACCAAAGCTCTGATACCAAATGTGACGGTCGAGAATTTCGCTCGATCCGAATCAGTCGCTAAACCGATCAAGACCGTTCGAAACCCCTGATCGTTTTGAGAACAGGACAAATTGGAACGCAAGCAGAAGAACATTTCATTGTTTATTACAACAATTCCATCAGAATACAAGAATATACAGAGTATGAATAAATATTACACAGAAAAATATCAGAGATTACGATAAATTACATAACAGCGGAAAAATAATACAAAACACAACTGAAAGTAATGCACGGATACAGAGCTTTTCGAGCATCGTTCCAGCTGTAAATCAGGACACTGTGAATATAAATGTGCAATACCAAAACTACTAGCTGCCCATGTAGAAAATAGGGGCACCCAGAGTTTAGGTTAAAACAATAAACTCTAGGTCAGTCATGTGACTGGTGTGAGAACTAAAACAGTTATTCAAAACTTTACTTTAAAAATAAGGTAAATCAAGGGACCACGCCGTATGACACGGAACGGGTTTCCTCCCAAGAATACCAGTGCATAAAACAAACAGCGCAATGCTAAGTAAAGAAAAATGAAGCTGTTATAAGACCCAGGTCCCATCACACAATGCAACGCAAGCCGAAGGATAGGGTTTTTACCTTATAACAGCCAAACATGCTTGGTACGTTTAAAACAAATCATTTGATAATATTATAAGTGTATAGTGTCAAAACAATTTCAATCATAAATATCAATCATAGACGGCATAAGTGCCCCATCCCACTATGTCGCAATACTAGGCTCTACAAATAAAACCAAAATACACGTATTGGAAATTGGATTTCCGTCATGAGTCGAGGCAAAGGGCAAGCTCCTCTCCGATTCGAGACACTCTAGCAAATGCCTCAGGACTACACACTCTGGGCAACCCTTGGATCTTCAGGGCCGGTCCTCTCCTACGTTTGAGGATTGGCAATTCCTGAACACACGTTTCTCGGTCCTTACAGACCTAAAATCGAGGCGCCTCGCACCCAACAACCATATAGGTGAAAAGTATATAAATATCAGAGCTGGTAAGTCACTGACAAGCCTTATCACCGGTCTAATAATGGCCCACGCCATATACATACCAATCTAATCAATCTCATTTCACCAAACAACCAAATTCAAACCAATCATCCAATCAACTACACAACCAAACAAACAAGTCATCCATGGTCCGTGGACGATGGGTGTCGGGTGCTACTAAACACCGTCTGCATCCTAGTATATAATTTAACTAGAAAAAGAAAATTTAAGGTGAGAAGTTCTCACCGAGGGATCCACTTCGCCGTGCTTTGCTTCTGAACTCCTAAACCTTTTGGATTTGTTTGAAATTCCAATGCAGTCCTTTTCACGCTGTTCACATTAAAAATCACATTTTTACAATGACATTTCATATATAAAAGTCATATATTTTTATCGCTTCTTTCTATATAAAAATTATATTTTTATATTTCTACTTCCTCTATAAAGATCGAATTTTTATTATCTCTACATTTAAAAGATTATATTTTTATTACCTCTACTATATAAAAATCATATTTTTAATATCTATACTATATCAAAATCATATTTTTAACTTCATATTTATATAAAAATTATATTGTTAACTTCTTTCTTATATCAAAATTATATTTTCCTTTTATACGTATATAAAAATTATATTTCTATTTCGCTAACCCATATATAAATATCCTACCCTTGGTTCAAATAAAGATCAAAACTTTGTTCAAGTAAAAATCAAAACTTTGTTCAAGTAAAATTCATTTCTTTGTAATTGAACCAAAATCACGTTTTTATATAACCTATTATATGTAAAAACTGGGTTTTAAAATTAAAACTGAATTTAGGACTGAAAATAAACCATTTTTATTTACTGTCTAATTACAAAATTACCTAAACAAATTATATAAAACACTCACTGTTTTTATTCTTGGATCGTCGCATTGGAGCTCGCCATCGGAGCCGCCTGAAGCCATTAGTTGCCACTAGCCAGTGCATCGGAGCGAAATCGATCGCCACCACCTCGAAGGCCGAGGGACTGCACCTGAGTGCTACATGCGAAGGGCTGGAAGCGGCGCCGGAGGTCTTCGGTCAGGGGCGAGGTCACGACGGTGGAGGCAGGCGGGTTTGGGCGCTTGTGGTGGTGGAGCGGTCTTTTTAATTGAAGAAAGGGGAGCGAGGGAGGAGATGAACGGCGTGAGGAGGGGGGTTTGGACGTAGGGACGGCGTTGCGATGGAGGCCCTCCGGCGGTGGTGGAGTTCGGTCAAGGCGGCGCTGCGATTAGGTCTTTAGCGTTTTTTTTTTGTTTCTGATTTGAACGGCGTTGACTGATTATAGAGAAGGAAAGGGGGGAATAAAGGAAGATATTTAATTATTTAATGTTCTATGAAGTCACTTTTCATTCTAAGTCTGAATCGAATCCAACGAATATCGTCCCTAGCTAATTACCCCCATTCCGAACACAATGGGATATGTATCGCAGGTTGGTTCGATCGTTTCGATCAGTTTCCATCAAAATCAAAATATAACTCTATATATTGAATTTGAACGCACATTTCAATTTACCGGGGCCACATACTAACTCGAAAAAATTCCAAAAAAATATTTTCTAGCTTTGTATTGACGATACGGTCCTAACAAAACCAATTTCGTCAAATTCTGAGACCGTTTGAAAAATGACCATTTTCCAGTCGATTAAAATCAACTAAAACTGGTCAAACGCGTTTTCCTTTGCCATGCTCACATATTGATTCGAAAAATTATGAAATTTGAAACCTAGCAATAACTTGACATCACGGATCCAACAAAAGTGGTTTCGTCGAAATTCGAGGTCGTTTGCAAAATGGCTATTTTTAAGGGCTAGAATTCCATAGCGACTATTCTGAATTTTCAACTGGGCATATCTTTTGATTCCCGCTGTGAAATTTCAATTTTTCGGATTAGTTGGAATGATATCCTCAATTAGATTCTATTATTTTTGGTTTTGCTAAAATCCGGTTTATTTTGCACCCGGTATGTTCAATTGAAATTTGAAATCGAATTATCGAACTACCGCGCCATTTTCGATTCCTTTTATAATTTAAAATAAATATTTATATTCTAACGACGACGTATATAAATATATACGTTCGAATTCTATTAAAAATAAATTTCTCATCGAAATTATTTAAAATAATCTATTTTAAATATTCAAAATTCGCTAAAATTGCCAAAATAAAAATTTTAAATTGGCTCGCATTTTCGGGTTGTTAAAATAAAGATCATATTTTTGTGGTGCCATCATATGAATAAAAATCCTATTTTTATTTGGAAAAATCACATTTTTATTTGCCTATATGAATTAAAATAAAAATAAAACTCACATGCGGTGTCGGAGTGGCGAAGGAGGCTTGGGGTAACGATGGTGGTCGATGTCGGCACCCACATTGGCCGGAACAGTGGGTTTACTTCGGGTTTGGGGCTATGCGCAGGGTTTTCTAAGTGGAGGAGGGGCGGTGGAAGGTTGCTGCAGGCAATGGGGGTCCGTAGATGGTCGGGGGTGGCGGCGTTGGCCAGTGGCGATGCTAGAACGGGCCACGGCGCTAGGGTTTCTCGAATTGGGGGTTTTGGGTTGTACGGGTTTTAGGTGAAAGAGGGGTGCGATGGCGAGGTGGTGGAGAGGGTGATGGCCGGAGTTTGGCGCCATAAGGGGGGTCTCAATGCGCGAAAGCGCCCGGCGAAGGGTGAAGGAACGATGGCGACGGGATTTCTGAAAGGGGGCGCGGTTTGTTTCTGAGAGAAAGAATTAGGGTTATTCCCTTTTATATAAATATATATTTTTTTATTTTTTTCTCAAAAAGTAACTTTTTAATTTGATCTCAAAATCGAACCCACTAACTATCATCCATAGCTAGATACCCCCATTCCAAACATAATGGGATATGTTTCGTAAGCCAGTTCGACCGTTTCGATCAGTTTCCATCAAAATATAAATCTATATATTAATTTTGAACGCACATTTCAATTTACTGGGGTCACATACGGACTATAAAAATTCCAGAAATATTATTTCTAGCTTCATATTGATGATACAGTCCTAAGAAAACTAATTTCGTCAAATTTGAAGACCGTTTGAAAAATGGCCATTTTCTAGTCGATCGAAATTGACTAAAACTGTTAAAACACGTTTAACTTCGCCACGCTCACATATTGATTTAGAAAATTATGAATTTTGAAACGTAGCAATAATTTGACGTCCCGGATCCAACAAAAGTTGTTTCGTCGAAAATAGAGGTCGTTTGCAAAATTTCCATTTTTAAGGGCTATATTTTCCATAGCGACTATTCTGAATTTTCAACTGGACATAACTTTTTATCTCCGCTATAAATTTTGATTTTTCAGATTCGTTGGAAACATATTCTCAAATAGATTCTAATATTTTTGGTTTCACCAAAATCGGGATTATTTTAAATCCTGTATATTCACTTGAACTTTGAAATCGAATTTTCAAACTACCGCGCCATTTTCAATTCCTTTTTAAAATTATAAATAATTATTTATACTATAACGACGATTCAAATAAATATATACGTTCTAATTCTATTCAAAATTAATTTCTCATCGTTATTATTTAAAATAATTCATTTTAAATATTCGAAATTCATTAAAAATTGCCAAAATAAAAATTTTAAATTGTCTTAGATTTCTGGTTATTACAATCTCCAACACTTAAAACGTTTCATCCCCGAAAAGGAACGAAGCTGAAAGTTGTTTTACAAACCAACTCAACTTCCATTATTTTCTTTACGGCTTAAGTTCTTCAACTTTTTAGTTTCTAAGAACTTTTCTAATTTTTCAAAAATTTGGCTAACACCCTAAATTTTCGAAAAATTTCGCCATAACCTCCCCTGCACCGGGAGCTTGGGGATATTTCAAATAGCCTCCCATGGCCCTCTCTAATCCAAAAGAAAAATAAAAAGCCAAGCGGCTCATAAAATCATCAAACATCTAAGAAATACAATAAACATGTACCTATTTGTCGGGCAAACAATTTCATTCCTCTGCTTAGCTTCCCTGCTATGACCTGTTCAATGGATACACATATATATGCATGCAATTCCAAACAAAATTCAGTACAGTTCAGTATTTGGCTCCATTAGGCTAAATGGTTCAAAATTCTAATTAATCAACCAATAATCAAACAACACAATCAGCAATCAATTAGTGGATTATCGTTTCAAATTCATAATTTTGATATATAGTCCAAAAAATCAGATTTTTGATGCCAAATCACAACAATAATCCTATCTAGTTATTGTTCTCACACCAGTCTAATGGAAATATATAGAAATACCACCTTCGAAACTCGAATATAAACTACTGATGCCGTACGTTGTAACAACCCGTATTTTCAATAACCTGTTATAACATAAATCGAGACAGAATTTAATTCAAAAATCTGAATCAAGGGAAACGGGCTATGCCATTGCGTTCGTCTCGGAAAAATACGCGAAATAGAGTCCTAGTTTTCGAAAATCGGAGTCCGTATGACCCGAATAAGGCCCAACGAAGTTTTCAGAAAATTTCAAAGTAAAAACAGATTTCAAATTCAAGTTTGAATTTGGATATTTGGGCCAGGCGGGAAAATTACCGCCAGAGCACCCAAGTCGACAGCCCTGTCGACTTGGGAGTCGACTTGGTTGACCCAAGTCGACAGCCCTGTCGACTTGGCTGTCGACTTGGCTCAGCCGGGCAGTTCTGCCTGGTGCACCATTTTGGGTTTTTGTTGAGCTTGGGGGCCAGATTCGGTTTTAAGGGCTGAGATTGGAACTAGGGTTTAATCCTAAGGCTAGAACTAGTCCTAATCTCTATAAATAAGGCCCTAACCTAACCCTAAATCATCATTATTCATTCTAGTAACTAAACTATGGCAAAATCAATCCTCTCATGGCCTCCACTCTCTTCATAAAATTCCTAAATAAATTTCTAAGTGATTTTCCATGCATACAAGTGTTTTCAAACTTGTATGAGCATCATTAGCTTGCATTCAAGTCAAGTTTCTATATTTGCATCATAAAGAAAGAGTTTTGATCATTTTGGCTCAAGGGTTTTTATGTTAGAGCTTGCATTTTGGGTCTATTTGATTGCATAAGGGCTTTGTCATATCTTTTGTGCCTTCATAAGTATTGTAAGCCCTATTCTACTTTCATACTTAAACTCTAAAGTTAAATGTATGATATGCAAGTTTTCCATGATATGCAAGTTTACTATGTCGTGTTATGCAAGTTTGAGATGTTATGATATGCAAGTTTTGTTATGCAAGTATGCCATGTTATGATATGCAAGTTTGTCATGTTATGATATGCAAGTTTATCATGTTATGTTATGCAAGTATGCCATGTTATGATATGCAAGTTTATCATGTTATGTTATGCAAGTTTGATATGCAAGTTCGTCATATGATATGCAAGTATGTTATGCAAGTTTGGGATGATCATTTTGTTCATGTTATCATGTTATGCAAGCTTATCTTGAGTATATGGACATAAAGCTTCAAGCTTTATGTTAAAGGTTGCATTTTGGCAACATGTAAGTTATCATATCTCTTATGATAACTTGTATGTGAGGCTAAATGCGAACTTATGGCCATTTCTACATGTCATTTATCACCATGTATCACCAATATGCTAAGTCTGGTTTTATGCATGCTTTTGAGGCCAAAAATGTAATATGCAAGTATATGAACATATGTACATTTCATATGCCACCATGTTAAACTTGTGGCTTCAACACCTTTATGTCATGATTATGCCAAGTTCCCTCTTTCTATCCTTTATGCGCTATTGCGATATGTAAGCGATGGGATTGCGTTTGGGGTTGGGTAAACTTAAAAGACATAAAAAAATAAGATTGGGAATTTACCTATTAAGTTAGGTCTACCCATTGGGAATTTACCTATTAAGTTAGGTCTACCCAATTGCTTGAAAATTTGTAACATGTTTTGGAAACATGATGGACATGACACTTAGAAAAGATAAGTGTGACCAACTCGAGGTTGGGTTGAGTTTGTAGCGTAAACCTACCCGGAACCGACCGGCTTAACTAGTTGCTACAAACAATAGGACCCAATGTGAGAAGTTGGCCATGTTGTACCTTGAACCCGAGGTTAGACCGAGTTGTGGTGTAAAGCTACCCGGACCCGCCCGGCTTAACTAGTAACCACAACAAGGTCTAATGTGAGAGGTTAAGGCGCATTAAATTAATTAATGCCTCGTGATTAGGGTTAAGTCATGGTCCACTTAATACTTAACCAATTTGGGCTTGGTAGATTAATCAGGGTTAAGTCGTGAACTCATCGTTACACTTAACCAAGTTAATCCATGATTAGCAAGAGGGTTAAACCGTACTTAACCCACTAGAAAAATCCTAGCAATGGGGGTCCACTCCGGCAGTAATCCCAAGTTTGTATCATTATGGCCCTAGGGACTAGGCTAGGGTGCGGGGCACGATTACTGAACTGGAGGTAAGTGACCAAAAACGACGGCAGAGTGGTACGCCGGTGTAGTTCCGGGCGGACATATGGTCATGCACATAGTCCGAAGCCGGGGAAAACATGCACGGGTACCAGTAGATCGAGACTGTGCACGCATGTTTATGGTGTCCAGGGGTTGCCACCCTAGGGCTTGATACACCCGACGGGAGACCCGGCACAGTCTGACTACAATTATGTTTGGGCCGTATGGACACCAACACGTGACGAGTTAGGCTTATAGGGAGCCGATCGACTAGACCGTTTGGTTAGACCTTGTATTAGGGTCATTTCATGTTATTGGGCCAAAGCTTGGGCCAAGGGATCAATACTGGTTTATTCAAGTCATGTTAGTTTGCTAGTACACCTGTGGTGCAAAACCTTGAACCTGATTATGCGATGACACCTTTATCTACCTTGTTAGTTAATCATCATGCCAGTATGTAGTTGTCCATATGTTCATCTCAGCTTTCATCATACCAGTTAACTTTATCAGTTTACATTGATTGTAGTAGGGCTTACTCAGTCTTTTTGACTGACCTGTTTTCTTTCGCCTCTTTTCTTCCGTTTCCCCCCCCCCCAGGTTCTCAGGGTGGGAATATTGGAGCTTAGCTTGGATTTCTGACCGCTTGCTTGTGGGATTTTAGCTCATGTACGGTTTCGACATGAAGCTAGCTATGGTTATCACTTATTTTGGGGATAGTACTTATGTATTTCAGTTTTTCAGTAATGTTGTTTTTATCTACACTTGTGTATTTGGAAAATTGACATTATGTTGTACCAGACTTGTTTTGAAATGGTTTGAAATCTTCCGCTGTTTTATCTATGTTATTTACTCTGTTTACATATCTACATATGTTCTTGTTCTGCCTTGATATATCATTATGCATGTTTACCTGATTCAAACGCCCCTCCAAAGTCAGAGTGCTTGCAAGAGTCACCCTGGCGGAGGTAGGGTGTTACATTTGGTATCAGAGCATATGGTTTACGAGAAGGAACAAAAAAGGTTTTTAAAACTTTTGGAAAACTATTTTCAAAACCAAGTATAAAGTATTTTCCAAAGAAAAGTCTAGTTTATTTTAAAGGCTATTCCCCAAAAAGCCATTAGCAAAATTCTTTCGTTTTTCTCCATTCTGAATCTATCTTTTTCTTCGTTTTCAGTATGGCCAATAACTTTGCCATTCCGGAGGGAGTACACGTACCTGTTTGGTATAGGAGACTTTTGGAGGCTAGGGCGACCGAAGCCGGCCCCGCAAATGTTACTCCTCCTCCGGTAGTTAATATTCCTCCTCCTCCTGTCGCTGATGTTCCTCCTCCTGTCGCTGAGGTTCCTCTTCCTCCTCCCCCTCAGCATCCACAAGAGGATTTCGCGGAGATTTGCAAAGACTTTAAGGCGATGGGTGGCAAGAATTTCATTGGAACCGAGACTTATGTACAGGCAAGGAATTGGTTGAAAGAAACCGAAGATCTTTTCGCCATCTTTGACATAGATGACCGTATGAAGGTTTTATTGGCAGTATGGTTGCTAAAGGAAGAAGCTGCACGTTGGTGGGTGGTCACCACCGCTACTAGGCCAATTGAGACTTGGGATGACTTTCGGGGAAAGTTTGGACTAAGGTTCCTATCACTGAAGCAAGGGGACATGACTATTAGGGAATACATAGATAAGTTTAACCAACTGGCTCGGGTCGGTTTAGACTTGGTTAACACAGCTCAGAAGAAGGCCCTATACTTTGCTCTAGGATTAAATGAGCCATTACATGGTTTAGCCATGACTCATATACCCTTGGGGGCAACTTTCGAGAGTTTGGTGAATATGGCCCTACTCAATGAAGAGAATAGGAGTGACAAGAAAGAGATCAAGATGAATGATACTCAAGCCAAGAAGACTGATTCCCAGTGGAAAGGAAATCAGGGTAATCCAAGTGGTCAGAGCAGTCAAGGCAATAAGAACAAGAACAAGAGTCAAGGCAACAAGGGGAACAACAACAAGGGCAATAACAAAAAGGGGAAGTGCTATTATTGTGGTTCAGTTGGGCATCTTATTAAGGATTGTAAGAAGAGGAAAAGGAAGAATGGGGAATGCTTTTTCTGCGGTGAGACTGGACATTTCAGTAAGGATTGCCCGAGGAAACAAGGGCAAGGCCAGGGTCAGACTCAGCATGCTGGACCTTCAGGAGGGCAAGTTCATGCTCTCAATGTCGCTCCAGTTCCCGATCGAGGTAGTATTTCTGTTTGAGGGCCTTGTATATATTTCTGATTTTTCAGTTCGTACCTTGTTTGATTCTGGTGCATCACATAGCTTTATTTCATCTGGTTTAGTTGATAGTTTGCACCTAAGTACTAGTCTAGTTAATGATCCCGTGTGTGTTTCAAATCCAATTGGGGGTTCCGCCCATTTGTCTATTATCTAGGTGGATTTGAATTCTCGCGTGATGTTTATATTCTCGGTTTCATGGGGTATGGGTTGATTTTGGGTATGGATTGGTTGTCCAGTTTTGGAGCCATTCTTGATTTTTGAGCATAGGGTTGAGAGGCTCATGACTCGCCTCGGTAATACCCTAAAAATTTCTAGTAACCCTATGAGTCCCGTCATGTTGTGTTGTCTTGAATCCCTCAACTCGTCTATCGATAGTTTGTAATCGGTGAGGGTGGTCCGAGAATATCCTGATATCTTGGGTGAAGTGAAGGGGGTTACCCCTAAACGAGAGATAGATTTCCGCATTTATCTGGTTGACAATGCCAAGATAGTTTCGTGGCCGGTTAGGCACATGGCCTTGCAAGATGAGAGTTAAGAAAGCAAGTCAAGGAGTTGCTTGAGAAGAACTTCATTAGATGAAGTATATCTGAATGGGGAGCGCCTGTAGTATTTACTACCAAGGCAGATGGTTCTCTTCGACTTTGTGTTGATTATCGTGAGTTAAACAAGGAGAATAGACAACCATTGCCAAGGATCGATGATTTGTTTGATCAGCTTGTAGGAACATCTGTTCCATCAGCTCAGAATAGCTGAGGATAGTATAGGCGAAACTGCGTTCAGAACTCCAGATGGATTCTTAGAATGGCTGGTCATACCATTCGGTTTGACTAATGCACCCGCCTACTTCGTGGACTTGATGAGTAGGGTGTTCAGGGAGTTCTTGAACAAGTTTGTCGTGGTCTTCATAGATGATATTCTGATCTTCTCTAAGGATGAGGAAGAGCACGCAAGGCATCTCGTGGAGGTAATGGATACGCTTAGAGCGCATCAGTTGAAGGCCAAGTTCTCCAAATGTCACTTTTGGAGAAGGGAAGTTAGATTCCTTGGGCATGTAGTATCTAAGCAAGGCTTAGCGGTGGATCCCGCTAAGGTAGTTGCAGTTCAGGATTGGAAGACTCCAAGGAATGCAACTGAAGTAAGAAGTTCTCTTAGTTTAATTAGTTAGTTAGCGTCCCTTGAGCTTAGACCTACCCTTCTGGATCAAGTAGAGACTTCACAGAAAGAAGACCCACAGTTAGTCGAGATCATGGACAAGTTGATTCGAGGCGAGATGGTAAGTCACCTCGCTATAGATGACAAGGGATGGCTAAGACGCGATGAGAGAAAGAAGGTTCTTGAAGATGCACATCACCCGAGGAGGTGGCCGAATTTGTCCCAAGGTGCATGTTGTGCCAACAGATTAAGGCCGAGTCATAGAAGCCCGGTGGGCTATTATATCCATTGGAGGTCCCCGCAATGGAAGTAGTAAAACGTCACGAAGGATTTCGTGGATGGACTGCCTAGGTCAAGGAAAGAGAATACGAGCATGTGGGTCATAGTAGGTAGACTCATGAAGAGTGCTCATTTCACTCCGGTAAAGTGCGAAAGGACTACATCATAGCTAACGACAGTTTACTTTCAAGAAATAAAGCAGTTGCACGAGGTTCCCTAAAGTATAGTTAGTAACCATGACTTAATCTTCACTAGCCAGTTTTGGGATAGTCTACGAGAAGTCATGGGCAAGCAACTGAATCTAAGCACGGCCTATCATTCGCAGGCGGATGGTTCATTGGCAACGTGGATTGATATTTTCGAGAAAAGTTCTGCTGCATGGAATACTTTATGGTAAGTAAACGAGATCCAAGATTCACTAGTGAATTTTGGAGAGCTTGCATGAAACCATGAGGTCATAGTTATGTTTAAGCCAAGAATGATAGAAGAGTAAGTGAAAAAGGAGGACGAGAGGCGACAATGAAATGGGTTCCAACTCATATTTGGAAATAAGAGTTAAGAAGCTAAGAAATCATGAGGTAAAAGACGGTCAAAGCACAGTGGAGTTAAGCTCAAGGAAACGTGACTTAGAAGATTGAAGGCTAGATACGCGCATCATATCTCTTTCTAAGAGTATATCCTTGATCCTTGTTTTCCTGTGGAACTTACTCGCATGTTATCTTTCACGTATATCCTCTCGGTCCCATTCTCGGTCCTATTTTTGTCGGGAGGTATGACTTATTGGCTAGTAATACATGTCAAGGTTTGAAGGGGTCCGTTAGGTTGACGAAACCTTTTGGGCTTTTATAGGATTGAGGTTGGGTTAGGAAGGGATTTCTTGAAATCCGAAGGGAGTATATCCTGCTTATCTTCCCAATCTCTTTGTAGCATATCTTTCTTTGGCTATCTATATCGTGTTAATCTTGTCATGAGAACCTTAGGTAGAAACCCTTTGGTTGAAACATGTGTTTGAAACATGTTATTCTTGGTGGTTGCAAGTGGTTGCAAGTGTTTGCAAGTGGTTACTCGTGGATGCATTATACACATTAGGCACTGGATCGGCTCACACACTCCTCATATTGCATATGCATGAGTGTTTACGCTTATTCATGGATGAAATTTTTTGTGTTATCACATGGATGCTGCATATGGATGTACGTTATGTGCACACATATAGATGTTATACATTATGTTAGGAATTGCATACATATGGATTCATTTCACTAACATAATTTGCATTGATGATATTTGCATTAGATAAGTACATATACACACACCTTTGCATATGTTCATACAACATTTAGAATCTTGTAAGGACAATAATTGCTCGTGGATGATGTTTTGAGTAGATGGATGTTGGATGGTAGGATACGTTCTTC
The DNA here is from genome assembly GCA_030737875.1 of Allium sativum. NCBI lineage: Eukaryota > Viridiplantae > Streptophyta > Magnoliopsida > Asparagales > Amaryllidaceae > Allium > Allium sativum. The sequence goes on from CM060910.1 coordinate 339,631,932, forward strand.
CTAACTTGAAGATTTCGGGGACGAAATCCTTTAAGGAGGGGAGAATGTAACAACCCGTATTTTCAATAACCTGTTATAACATAAATCGAGGCAGAATTTAATTCAAAAATCTGAATCAAGGGAAATGGGCTATGCCATTGCGTTCGTCTCGGGAAAATACGCGAAATAGAGTCCGAGTTTTCGAAAATCGGAGTCCGTATGACCCGATTAAGGCCCAACGAAGTTTTCAGAAAATTTCAAAGTAAAAACAGATTTCAAATTCAAGTTTGAATTTGGATATTTGGGCCAATTTGGGCCAGGCGGGAAAATTACCGCCAGAGCACCCAAGTCGACAGCCCTGTCGACTTGGGAGTCGACTTGGTTGACCCAAGTCGACAGCCCTGTCGACTTGGCTCAGCCGGGCAGTTCTGCCTGGTGCACCATTTTGGGTTTGTGTTGAGCTTGGGGGCCAGATTCGGTTTTAAGGGCTGAGATTGGAACTAGGGTTTAATCCTAAGGCTAGAACTAGTCCTAATCTCTATAAATAAGGCCCTAACCTAACCCTAAATCATCATTATTCATTCTAGTAAGTAAACTATGGCAAAATCAATCCTCTCATGGCCTCCACTCTCTTCATAAAATTCCTAAATAAATTTCTAAGTGATTTTCCATGCATACAAGTGTTTTCAAACTTGTATGAGCATCATTAGCTTGCATTCAAGTCAAGTTTCTATATTTGCATCATAAAGAAAGAGTTTTGATCATTTTGGCTCAAGGGTTTTTATGTTAGAGCTTGCATTTTGGGTCTATTTGATTGCATAAGGGCTTTGTCATATCTTTTGTGCCTTCATAAGTATTGTAAGCCCTATTCTACTTTCATACTTAAACTCTAAAGTTAAATGTATGATATGCAAGTTTGCCATGATATGCAAGTTTACTATGTCATGTTATGCAAGTTTGAGATGTTATGATATGCAAGTTTTGTTATGCAAGTATGCCATGTTATGATATGCATGTTTGCCATGTTATGATATGCAAGTTTATCATGTTATGTTATGCAAGTATGCCATGTTATGATATGCAAGTTTATCATGTTATGTTATGCAAGTTTGATATGCAAGTTCGTCATATGATATGCAAGTATGTTATGCAAGTTTGGGATGATCATTTTGTTCATGTTATCATGTTATGCAAGCTTATCTTGAGTATATGGACATAAAGCTTCAAGCTTTATGTTAAAGGTTGCATTTTGGCAACATGTAAGTTATCATATCTCTTATGATAACTTGTATGTGAGGCTAAATGCGAACTTATGGCCCTTTCTACATGTCATTTATCACCATGTATCACCAATATGCTAAGTTTGGTTTTATGCATGCTTTTGAGGCCAAAAATGTAATATGCAAGTATATGAACATATGTACATTTCATATGCCACCATGTTAAACTTGTGGCTTCAACACCTTTATGTCATGATTATGCCAAGTTCCCTCTTTCTATCCTTTATGCGCTATTGCGATATGTAAGCGATGGGATTGCGTTTGGGGTTGGGTAAACTTAAAAGACATAAAAACATAAGATTGGGAATTTACCTATTAAGTTAGGTCTACCCATTGGGAATTTACCTATTAAGTTAGGTCTACCCAATTGCTTGAAAATTTGTAACATGTTTTGGAAACATGATGGACATGACACTTAGAAAAGATAAGTGTGACCAACTCGAGGTTGGGTTGAGTTTGTAGCGTAAACCTACCCGGAACCGACCGGCTTAACTAGTTGCTACAAACAATAGGACCCAATGTGAGAAGTTGGCCATGTTGTACCTTGAACCCGAGGTTAGACCGAGTTGTGGTGTAAAGCTACCCGGACCCGCCCGACTTAACTAGTAACCACAACAAGGTCTAATGTGAGAGGTTAAGGCGCATTAAATTAATTAATGCCTCGTGATTAGGGTTAAGTCATGGTCCACTTAATACTTAACCAATTTGGGCTTGGTAGATTAATCAGGGTTAAGTCGTGAACTCATCGTTACACTTAACCAAGTTAATCCATGATTAGCAAGAGGGTTAAACCGTACTTAACCCACTAGAAAAATCCTAGCAATGGGGGTCCACTCCGGCAGTAATCCCAAGTTTGTATCATTATGGCCCTAGGGACTAGGCTAGGGTGCGGGGCACGATTACTGAACTGGAGGTAAGTGACCAAAAACGACGGCAGAGTGGTACGCCGGTGTAGTTCCGGGCGGACATAAGGTCGTGCACATAGTCCGAAGCCGGGGAAAACATGCACGGGTACCAGTAGATCGAGACTGTGCACGCATGTTTATGGTGTCTAGGGGTTGCCACCCTAGGGCTTGATACACCCGACGGGAGACCCGGCACAGTCTGACTACAATTATGTTTGGGCCGTATGGACACCAACACGTGACGAGTTAGGCTTATAGGGAGCCGATCGACTAGACCGTTTGGTTAGACCTTGTATTAGGGTCATTTCATGTTATTGGGCCAAAGCTTGGGCCAAGGGATCAATACTGGTTTATTCAAGTCATGTTAGTTTGTTAGTACACCTGTGGTGCAAAACCTTAAACCTGATTATGCGATGACACCTTTATCTACCTTGTTAGTTAATCATCATGCCAGTATGTAGTTGTCCATATGTTCATCTCAGCTTTCATCATGCCAGTTAACTTTATCAGTTTACATTGATTGTAGTAGGGCTTACTCAGTCTTTTTGACTGACCTGTTTTCTTTCGCCTCTTTTCTTCCGTCCCCCCCCCCAGGTTCTCAGGGTGGGAATATTGGAGCTTAGCTTGGATTTCTGACCGCTTGCTTGTGGGATTTTAGCTCATGTACGGTTTCGACATGAAGCTAGCTATGGTTATCACTTATTTTGGGGATAGTACTTATGTATTTCAGTTTTTCAGTAATGTTGTTTTTATCTAGACTTGTGTATTTGGAAAATTGACATTATGTTGTACCAGACTTGTTTTGAAATGGTTTGAAATCTTCCGCTGTTTTATCTATGTTATTTACTCTGTTTACATATCTACATATGTTCTTGTTCTGCCTTGATATATCATTATGCATGTTTACCTGATTCAAACGCCCCTCCAAAGTCAGAGTGCTTGCAAGAGTCACCCTGGCGGAGGTGGGGTGTTACATACGTCATCAGTAGAATCATCTCCGGGCGACTAGAATGCGATTCTATATCTATTCAGCATATTAAAACTTCGAATATACGTTCATGACACATGTATGCAAAATCTTTATATACTCGAGTGTTCAAATTCAATTTAAATTAATAATCAAATACATATAACAAGATTTAATTTTCAAAACAAAATTTGTTTTCATCTTTATTTGGAAAATATGCTCTTCACACTTGTTCTAGGATACTACTGATCCTATCTCTAACGAGTAATTCTTATTGAATTGCTAATCCAATCTCTGATGAATTCTTTCGTTTGGTTCTAATGTATCTTGTTCTCGAGCTCTGTAAACCAAAGCTTTGATACCAAATGAAGCGACCCGAACTTCCCCGGTCTCCGAAGAGAAGAGAAAGAACGAATTACTTTGAGGACAAGACGAATCAGAACGCAAACAGAAGAACATTTCATTTCTTATTACACCAGTTCCATCAGAATACAAGAATATACAGAGTATAAATAAATATTTCACATTTGAGAAATATCAGAGATTTAAATTACATTTAAACACATTGCAGCGGAAAAATAATACAAAACATAACTGAAAGAAATACGCGGATACATAGATTTCCGAACATCACTTCAACTATAAACCAGGATCCTGTGAATAAAAGTCTGCAAAACCAAAACTACTAGCTGCCCGTGCGGAAAATAAGGGCACCCAGAGTTTAGGTTAAAAAAATAAACTCCAGGTCTGTTTGTGACTGGTGTGAGAACTAAAAGCAGCTATTAATCTTTATTTTTAGAGTTAGGTAAATCAAGGGACCTCGCCGTATAACACGGAGCGCGTTTCCTCCCAAGAATACCAGTGCATAAACAACAGCGCAATGCTAAATAAAGAAAATGAAGCTATTATATGACCCAGGTCCCATCACATAATGCAACGCAAGCCATAAGATAGGGTTTTACCTTATAATAGCCAAAGAATGCTTGATACGCTAAATTTCATCTTTTATTATTACTATAAGTGAAGAAAACAACTTCAAATATAAATATATCAATCATAGGCAGCATGGGTACCATGTATCATGTCGCCATACTAGTTCTACAATTAAAACCGCAAAGGTCGTATTGGAAATTGGATTTCCGTCATGAGTGGAGGCAAGGGGCAAGATCCTCTCCGTTCGAGACACTCTAGCAAATGTCTCAGGATCACACACAGCGATCCTGGATCTTCAGGGCCGGTCCTCTCTTACTTTTGAGGATTAGTTATTCCTGAACACACGTTTCCCGATCCTATCAGACCTATATCCGAGGCGCCTCGCATCCAACAACCACACAGGTAAAAAGTATATAAATGTCAGGGTTGGTAGTTCACTGACATCACCCATAGCTAGAAACAAACTCGTACTCTTCCTGCAGTCACTATCCCATTTTTGACTCATACCAAAGTGTGAAGCTTGCGAATTAATGCTATACGCAAAGCTATGCCACACAGGCCGTGCTTTGATCATCAACCACAAGGCTTTGCTTTTCAACAAAAGCCTTGATCATTTACCACTTAGGCATGCCACACAGGCAATTCATGTCATGCGATTGATATCCATCAATATATAACCTCTAAGCTCGTACGTTTCAGAGAAGGGCGTTAAGCAAGAGAATAAATTCTCCGCCAACAAACAGATACGTATTTAATAGAAATCAATCACAGAGAATAAAATCCAATGTCAGACACATAGTCCATTTACAAGTTCGTTCTGGGTCTGAACGAAACCAGGGGAACCTTGTTCCTCACATATCCATCGATCTCCAAGTACGTCTGGACGATCACCAACCGATTCCCTCCTCTTGGGTGTACAACCCAATCAATATCATCAATAATCATCCAAACGATGTGAATACCTCCGGTCTTCAACCACCTTCTTCACCTTCTACTTACCGTCGAATCAGTTATTCAGAATGGGTATAAACCCGGCCTTTCCGAATAACCCGCGTATATAATAAACAAGTGTTACACATACACAACATACGCCTCATTCCAATTCAGAGTATTCTTTTATTCAAATATTCACATTCTTAGGGAAAGGTTCCCATTAATTTTATCAAAGATAAATTCTTCTAAATTTATTCTTTAATCTTCCTTTGTATATCATTTCAAACCATGTTAAGGTTTTCCAAACTATTCGGGATTAGCCAAGCAGACCAAAGTATTATTTATTATATTTCCCAATCCCAACCTATTCATCCCATGGAGCAAAAATGGTAATACTCCATATCTAACACCATGGTGTTATCGGTAAATATTAATTACCATTACACGTTCAAATCTAATTAAAGATTTAACTATCGCTTTGGGGCAAAACTGGTGATACTCCATTCTCGATCACTTCAATCTAATTAAAGATTCATTAAAACTCCACTTAGTTCTAATCTTCCCTCAAATCAATATTAATGGTTATTCAAAGCTAAGAAGTTAATCTTATCTTAACAGGGTTAAAGAGCTAATGTCATTTAAAAACACGGTTCACGGCAAACCCAAAATCCCATTCCATTGTTAATCGGGTTAAAGAACAGGTGTTATTCAAAACACAGCTCACAATAAACCCAAAACCCAATTTAAATTCAATTCCAATTAAATACTAATTAACTGGACAATTTCACTAAATCTTAATTAAAAGATTTATTCTTTTGTAAAATGGGTCCAAGAACAGTTTTATTTAAGACACCATTCACGACGAACCCAAAATCCCATTTGATATTAAATACAAGGCTATGAATACGAAATATATCGGCTTATATTCAATATCAAATTCTGAAAACAACAAATATCGTATTGGAAATAATGATATAAATATATCTTTCAAATTTGCACAACCATATCTGTATAATCACGAAATCCAACATCGAAATATTTCGAAGATAATTTCGATTCAAATCCATTCCAATTCATATATTGGAAATTCTGATTATTTTTAAAACCACTTCACATCCAATTTATTTATTCAAAAACATTGGATTATAATTCTAGTTCATAACTAGTTCATTACGATAAAAGTATATATTTGTCCTTTTTAAATATGGGATTTTTCGCCCTAATTCTTTACAAATCATTTATTATGATTTTACACAAATTGTTGATATTTTTAATAGTTTTATCAAGGCTCGTACAGTCGATTACCAATAACGGTCGTCGAACTGCACTTACAGCGACCTTTTCCAAATTTGATTTGGACATAATTCCAAATCCTACCGTTAGATTTCAAATTTCTAATATTCATTGGAAATCTCATTTCGATACGAACCCAATGGTTCCGGTTTCAGGAGAATCCGACGGTCGGATCTCCCGCAACGTCAATTCGAAGTTAATGGTCGAAATTCGCGAACTGCCGCGGCGCGTTCTATTTAGACCATTAATATATATATATATATATATATATATATATATATCGTCGATTTCAATTCAAAATGTATTTTATAAACCGTTTTGAATTTGTTTTCAAAACAATTTCAACTTCATATTCAATTTCAAATCAAAATTGAATATTTCATATCATTAATATATGAATGATAATATTTTCAAAATATTAAATTTTGAAATCACATCCTTTTCTATATTCATTATGAAAATGAATATAATCGATATAAATATAGTTCGTGTCAAAATGGCGCAAATCTAATCAATCCGGCTTTATATATTTCAATAACTTCGTAAATCTATTCAACAAATGAATATTTTCTTCAACACAAGTATATTTTTTTTTTTTCAACACATGAATATTTATTCTATTCAACACATGAATATTCTCAATACATGAGTATTTTCAACACATGACTATTTTTGTTATTTTATACATTTGATGAAATTGAGATTTTATATCGTTTAGTTCTTAATCAGACTCTAACTGTAAATTAGTAAGAGAATGGTTCCCTAAATATTAACCCCGAATGCCGAAACCAGTTAGTTTCTAATTTTATATATGATAAAGATGTAAATTTTATTGTTTAAAGATTTTACTCAACATGTGAATATTTATTATATTCAACACATGAATTTATATTTTATAATATTCTCTATTTTCCCAATTGGAATGAGGCCCAATCAATTACCATATAATGTTAATTATATGGATTCCATACAACACATGTATATAATAGCAATGATTAATAATCAACCATCATCCAAAGTGCACTACACAACTGTCTGTCAAACTATCGATTGACATACAACTAAACAATCGGGATTAGTGTATGCCAAATATCATCCCAATACCCGTGTGGGGTTTCAGTCAACAAATACAGATTTTTATTTGTGCAGTTGGGCGATGTGTAAAATTTATCATCCCAATCAATATCAGTTAAATCAGTGTACATAAACAAATCGTTCGATTTGTAAATGAATATTTGTTTATTCACCTTCACGTTAAATTTATATTTGTGATGACAAATAATTTATTTCAACACATGAATATATTTCCATTCATTCCACATCACAATCAATTTTCACCACACAACAAAATCAAACAAGTCGTCAATGGTCTGTGGACAATGGGTGTCTGGTGCTGCTAAGCACCGTCTGCGTCCTAGTATATAATTAACTAGAAAATAGAATTTAAAGTGTGAAGTTCTCACCGAGGGTTCAACTACTCCATTCTCTATTTCTGAATGATATGAATTCCGTTTTGATCTCCGTCGATACCATCACTATCTTTTCCACTGTTCACATTAAAAATCACATTTGTATTATCACTATATGTACGTAAAAATCATATTTTTATTTTCCACTTCATATATATAAAAATCGAATCTTTATCATTATTTCATATATATAAAAATCGAACCTTTATCGTAATTTCATATATATAAAAATTGAATCTTCATCGTTATTTCATATATATAAAAATCAAATCTTTATCGTTATTTCATACGTAAAAATCATATTTTTATTGTGCTAAGAATATAAAAATCCTATTTTTATTACCTAAAAATAAGTTCATTTTTACTAAAAAAACATCTCTTTATATAATTTAAAAATACCAAATCTTTAGGTGTATAAAAATCACATCTTTATATGTATAAAAATCACGTCTTTATCTCATGACATCTCCTATAAAGATCATATTTTTTATGGTGTCATCATATAAATAAAAATCCTATTTTTATATGGAAAAATCACATTTTTATTTGCCTATATGAATTAAAAATAAAAATAAAACTCACATGCGGTGTCGTAGTGGCGAAGGAGGCTCAGGGTGACGATGGTGGTCGATGTGGGCACCTACATTGGTCGGAACAGCGGGTTTACTTCGGGTTTGGGGCTGTGGGTGGGGTTTTCTGAGTGGAGGAGGGGCGGTGGAAGGTTGCTGCAGGCAATGGGGGTCCGCAGATGGTCGGGGGTGGCGGGGTTGGCCAGTGGCGGCGCTAGAATGGGCCACGACACTAGGGTTTGTCGAATTAGGGGTTTTGGGCTGTACGGGTTTTGGGTTAAAGAGGGGCGCGATGGCGAGGTGGTGGAGAGGGTGATGGCCAGAGTTCGACGCCGTAGGGTGGGTCTCGATGCGCGGCAGCGCCTGGCGAAGGGTGGAGGAACGATGGCGACGGGATTTCTGAAAGGGGGCGTGGTTTGTTTCTGAGAGAAAGAATTAGGGTTATGCCCTTTTATATAAATATTTTTTTTTTTTCCTCAAAAAGTAACTTTTTAATTTGATCTCAAAATCGAACCCACCGACTGTCATCCATAGCTAATTACCCCCATTCCGAACACAACGGGATATATTTCGTAAGCCAGTTCAGCCGTTTCGATCAGTTTCGGTCAAAATCAAAATATAAATCTATATATTGATTTTGAACGCACATTTCAATTTACTGGGGTCACATACGAACTATAAAAATTCCATAAAAATTATTTCTAGCTTCCTATTGATGATACGGTCCTAACAAAACTAATTTTGTCAAATTTGAAGACCGTTTGAAGAATGGCCATTTTCTGGTCGATCGAAATTGATTGAAACTATTAAAACACGTTTAACTTGCTCACATATTGATTCAGAAAATTATGAATTTTGAAACCCAGCAATAATTTGTCGTCCCGGATCCAACAAAAGTGGTTTCATCGAAAACAGAGGTCATTTGCAAAATTTCAATTTTTAAGGGCTATATTTTCCATAGTGACTCTTCTGAATTTTCAACTGGACATTACTTTTTATTCTCGCTATGAAATTTTGATTTTTCGGATTCTTTGGAAAGATATTCTCAAATAGATGTTAATATTTTTGGTTTCGCCAAAATCTGGATTATTTTGAATCCTGTACATTCATTTGAACTTTGAAATCGAAATTTCAAACTACTGCGCCATTTTCAATTCCTTTTTAAAAATATAATTAATTATTTATATTCTAACGACGATTCAAATAAATATATACGTTCTAATTCTATTCAAAATAAATTTCTCATCGTTATTATTTAAAATAATTCATTTTAAATATACAAAATTCATTATAAATCGCCAAAATAAAAATTTGAAATTGGCTCAGAGTTCCGGGTTATTACAGGTAAAGAGCTCAAACTTTTCTCCTAAAACGTAGTGCCTCAACATCTTTAAGGCAATTACCACAACTGCAATTTTCAAGTCATGCACATGATACCTCTTCTCATGGACCTTAAGTTGTATACTTGCAAAGGCAACTACCCTACCCTATTGCATGAGAACCGCTCCTAACTCTGTCCTACATGCATCGATGAATACCATAAGCATCTTCGTACCATTAGGAATAATAAGAATAGGCGCACTTGTTAGAGATTATTTTAAACTTGCGAAAGCAATATCAAACTTCTTACTCCAAATGAACTCAAGATTCTTCTTTGTTAACCGGTTTAGATGGGCAGCAATCTTTGCGAAATCCTTAACAAACCTCCTATAGTGACCTGCTAACCCAAGAAAACTTCTAACCTCCATCACATTGTGAGGTATACTCTACTCTTGAGAAGCCTCTACCATTGCGGGGCCTACGGCCAATCCTCTTTCCAAAACATTGTGCCCAAGAAGTTTGACTTCTTTCCTCTAAAAGTGACATTTAAAGAACTTAGCCTTAAGTTGGTTTTCCTTTGAAATTCTTAAGACCTTCCTCAAGTGATCCTTAAAATACTTGGAAAATATGATAATGTCATCAACGTATACCACAACTATCTTGTTGAGAATGCCCCTAAATATTATACTCATAAGTTTCCGAGAGAAAGTGGGGGGAAATCATCAAACCAAAGGGAATTACTTCACTCAAATAATCCATCGAGCATTCCAAACGACGTCTTAGGTTTACTCACCTCGGAAATCCTCAAATAATGAAACCCTACCGCAAGGTCTAAATTAGGAAAAGACTTGGGTACCTCCCAAATGATCAAATAGGTCATCCATCCTTTGCTAGGGATTTTTTTTTTAGTTAGCTTGTTAGGTTCACTATAATCCACCCACAGTCTTAGCGATCCATCAGCTTTGGTGGAAAATACTACGAATGCTCCCTACTCTTAAGTGCTTCTTTGAATGAATCCTTTTTGCAATAACTCAGAGATTTGTTTGTTCAATTCTCTTCTCTCCTTAGGAGCCATGTGCCTTAATGGCAACGCTATTGGCCTCGCGTCCTTCACGAGGTTTATCCTAAACGAGATTGCTCAGTAGAGAGGAAGTACCATAACTTCCTTAAAACCATCTGGAAACTCACGAACAATGGACACTGAAGATGGACCAACCAAATTAGGCGATAATGAAAGCAATAAGGCCAAACCCCTATTTCCTGTCCTACAAGGGATCCATATATTACGGCCTAACTAGCTTCTCAAGCAAACTACCTTCTTATCATTGTAACAACCCAATTTTTTAACAAAACAATAATTAATTAATGGATTAATTAATTAAGGAATAAACTGATGAAATAAATATTAATCAGAAATGTATTAAGAATTAAATAAAATGGTTTTTCCATTATGTCGGTTATGAAATTCTGATTCAAACAGGCTTTTCGTTTGCATAAATCGAACAAGAAATGAATAAGTCATGATTCATTGAAGTTTAAAGAAAATAAAGCAACGGTAAATGGGTGATCCAGTCCTTAACTGGGTCGACACATGGGTCGACCCACCTTCAAGCCTGCTATGGATAATTGCTTATGTATTTTTGATGTGTAAAATACGTTGAACTTGGACAATAATTCTAAATGAACCTAGACTATTTTGTGTGTTTTATTCCATTCTGACTCAACTTGATGTGTCTTTAGCGGTTTGATTTTAAAACCTAATATCCTACGGTTTATATTTCCCAAACATATCTATAAATAGGATAGCAACCTCAACATTTCTTTACACCCAAACATTTCTTCATCTTCTTCATCCTCTAAGTTAGGTTCTGAAAAAAAATTAAGAAAATGTCGGTGTGCTACCAATACATAGGTTGAAGGGATAATTCTTGCTTTTCTTCCACAATAATATTTTCAAAGCCCTTTTCTGGATCTATAACAATATTAAGTGATTATTACTGTGATTTTTCATATTTCTTCTAAGTTAATATTAAAATACATAAATTAGTTGTTGTACTAATCTAAATAAAAAGAACTATTAATAGTAAAACGTATTGGATTTGAAAGTACCAATGTTTGTAAGTTTATTCTTATATATATTGATGTTTTAAATACTGTCAATTAGCTATTTATTTTTAGTTATTACATGTTTATATGTAGATCTTTCTTCCTTATCCCCTTTCTGCCTTTTATTTATTTATTGTCTTTTCTATGCCTATTTATTTAGTATGAGTTTTGATCTGTTTTCTCCGTTTTTTTTTTTTTACGCTGAGCCTAGACCGTTGAGATCCTTGGCCATTTCCATTTGAATTGCGTAAAATTTGGGATAAATTGGAGTAACTTGTAATGACAAGAAAAAGGGGAGTTGGGCACATTGTAATTTGAGAACCTTTAACTGTAAATTCGGGTTAATTACATAAAGGGAAGAATATGAAAACATGTTAATCTGAATAGGTTGGACTTAATTTAATATTAAGCAGAACATGTTATGGAAAATATGTATTTAAAATTAATTTATAAATATGGCATTGAATAGGAAGAACATGGTGTTTGACATTGATTCATGAACATGGCATTAACTTGGTAAACGTATTATTTAACATTAATTGGTAAACATGTTAATATGGCATTGGTTGGAAAACATGTAATTGACATCAATTAGTACATATGTTTATGTTAATTGATATGTTAAATTGGGAAACATGGTAATTTTTCATTCATATTAATTGACATTAATTCATGTGTTCATGTTAGTTTGGGAAAACATGTCACTTAGACATTTATGTTCATATCATGTTAATTTGGGAAAACATGTCAATTAGACATTTATGTTCATTTCATGCTTTAGGCATTTATGTTAGACATTTATGTTAGCTTGGTGATTCTATCTTATTATGTACATGCAAGCTTTAGGCAGAATAATATTCACATATGCCTACATGTTTAGATCTACAACATTATATGTTTTAGATCTAGGTTAATTAGATCCAATTCATTGCAAGTTCACCTTTACATGCCAAGTTTAATTTGTGTAGTTCTATGCAAATTCATATGCTTATGTTTCATATTAATTTGGATCTAAAAATGCAAGTTCATTATTCTATGCCAAATATTATGTGACATATGTTGGACCTATATTTTGTTTGTTGAATGCTACATGTTTCTTCTTTTTTCCCTTTTGACTTTGAGGTAGGCTAAATTGCGAAGCCTAAATATTCAATGTAATTTATGCGAACGTTTAGCGGGGATAACGTTGGCGGGAAAAATTGAAATTTCATGTAATTGACATATTTGGCTCATAACCATGTAAATGGTTTATGGCAGGTAATGGTATAATTTATATACCAAAGATTATGAACATGATTTAGAAGGAAAGTGGGCCATGACAATAATTGATTTATAATTTACATATAAATATGGAGGATAAACATGAAAATTACATGGCATAGATTGGTTCATGAAATGGTATATTTAGTATACCATTAAATGTGAGCAAAATTAAAAGGATAATTATGGCATAATTAAATTGTGAATAATTTACATATGGAATTTGTCATAAATAAGAAATATGTAAATTGTAGGAAAGATGAATATGCCTAACCCGAGGTTGGACTGAGTTGTGGTGTAAAACTGCCCGGGACTGCCCGGCTGTCCAGTAACCACAACAATACATATCTAATGTGGGAGGTTAGGGCATTGAGCCTAATAAGAACCCGAGGTTAGACTGAGTTGCGGTGTAAAACTGCCCGGAACCGACTGGCATATCCAGTGACCGCAACAATACCTATCTAATGTGAGTGGTTGGTGCTTTAATGAATGAATTAATGCTATTGGCACATGCCAAGTATGGGAGGGTTAGGTTAATTGATACTTAACCAATATGACATATGGGTGGGTTAAGTTAAACATGAATGGACAAAGGACACCTAACCAACAAGACATGATATAGGGTAGGGTTAATTTAACTAAGGGAATACTTAACCGTAATAACATGTTAACTAAACAGATGGTAGGGTTAAGTTAACTAAGGCAGCACTTAACCATTATAACATGTTAATTAAGCATATGATTGGGTTAAGTTAACTAAAGTAACAATTAACCAAAATATATAATGACTTGTGGTAGGGTTAAGTAACACAAGAGGATACACTTAACAAATATATAATGACATGTGGTGGGGTTAAGTAATAAAAGAGGAAAACACTTAACCAATTATATAACACGGTGTATGGGAAGGGTTAAGTTAACACGAGAAAGCAAAACTTAACCAATATAACATGATTTGAGGTAGGGTCAAGTTAACACCAGAAGGAAACACTTAACCAACATGACAAGATGAGTGGGTGGGTTAAGTTAACTTGAATTGATTAATGACACTTGACCAATATAACTTGATGAATGAATGGGGTTAAGTTAAATAGGAAATACTTAACCAATATAACCTGATGAATGAACAGGGTTAAGTTAATAAATCACACTTAACCAGTCCAACATGATAAGTGAGAAAGGTTAAATTAATAAGAACCACTTAACAAACATGGCATGACGAGTAGGAGGGTTAAGTACACGTCGGGTTGTTGTGTAATATTAGTAAATATATAGGCCCACAAAACTTAACCATTATATAAACATGCTTGAATCCGTGGGAAGGTTAAGTATACATCGGGTTGGTGGGTAATATTAGTAAATATATAGGCCTACAAAACATAACCATTATATAAACATGCTTGAATCCGTGGGAAGGTTAAGTATACAACGGGTTAGTGGGTAATATTAGTAAATATAGGCCCACAAAACTTAACCATTATATAAACATGCTTGAATCAGTGGGAAGGTTAAGTACATATCGGGTTGGTGGGTAATATTAGTAAATATAGGCCCACAAACTTAACCAGTAGGAAACCCTAGTAATCGGGACCCATTTCAGCAGTAACCCACATAGATGTATCACGGTACCCTGAGCTAGGCAGGGTGGGGCACGATTACTGGGCTGATTATAAGCGGTCAAAACAACGGCAGGGGTTACATCAGTGTAGGTTCCGACAGTTTATGGGCGTGCACTTACTCCGGAGTGGGGAAAAGCAGGCACTGGGTACCAGTAGTTATACACTGTGCATCTTGATTCATGTCGGGTCGCTATCATAAGGATTGACACACCTTATGGTGGGACCAAAGCAGGGTATCTACATGTAAGAGGGGGCTGATTGACACAGACCCATGGAACATTTGTACAAGTAGGGAGCCGATTGATAGGGTAGTAAGGGTATATCTAACATCTTTATGGCAATTAGGCTGACTGAGGTGGAATCCTCATAATAGATGTACACCTGAAGGCTACCACAATTGCGGGGATTGGGATCACATTGTAATATTATCCTTTTATATAGATTACTAGTTGGGACACTAGTTAGGTGGTGCAGAGATATAGAAATCAGAATAACAGGGTAGTAGCGAAGCAGAGAAAGAGTAGAAGCGCATTCATTTTATCTTGCCTTATCATATCTTGTGCTAAACTTATGTTATCTTGTTACCCTTGTTGTCTTACTATAGAGTATTGTCCTATGTTCAGCTTATCTCATGTCATGATTATTTTCCTGTATAAATGCTAGTAATCACTGAACTTACCAGACTTATTGTCTGAACCACTTTCTTTCGTCTTCTTTTCTTCTGTCCCCCCCTAAGGTAGTCAGAGAGGAAATAACTCAATTTAGTTTGGACCGTTTCTCTTTGGAAGAATTGAAGATTAGTCGATGTATTGCTCTGGACTTTCTTTTCCACTGCTATAGCTGGCTCCTCCTCTACTGCGGAATATTATCGTCATTTATGCTTCTTTTTTTGTTAAACAATGTAACACCCCACGTCCATTAATGTTACTCACAAAGGGAATGCATTAACTTCCATGGAGGTTTTAAGTGAATATAGAACAGAAAAATTACAACAAGACAGATAATAAGTAATACTTGGAAATCTAAAACTTCATTTTATTACAGCGGAAATTAAACATGTTTGTTACATCATAAAAACCATAAATCAGAGTCAAGTACAATATCCATCTTGATAAAACAAAATACATAACCCCATTACATAAATAGCCATTAAAGAAGAAAACAAACTGGACTTTACTTCAACGGTCCAAGCTTTCCAAAAGAGAGATAAAGCAATCCAATCAAACTCCGCTAGAGCTGGGCCCAACCTGAGGACCTGGAGGGGGAAAAAGGATAGAAATAGAGGGGGTCAGACATAAAGTCTGGCGAGTATGATAATTCTAACAATACTATTATCAAAGTAACTAGACTAAGGCATAAACTGGAAAACAAGGAAATGTCTATGAACTATGGGGTATGGAAGAGCAGATAAAGATAACGTTAAAGGCATACCTAATTACTAACGAATAATTACTACACTGCACCGCACCAGTCACCCTAAAGGTTGATCCCGCTTGCTTCACACAGAAACTATATAAATAGCCTTGCGTACCCCTAGCTGACTACATAGGTGCCGTCTGCCCCTATCTCCACTAGGTGTACCCCACTACCCACTTGAGATCGGCTCCCTACTCGTAGATACCCGTGCTGGCCCCACAGTGGGGTGTATCACTCCCATAAAGTGGCAACCCGATACAACTTGAGAATGCACGGCTTATACCTACACGATGCAACAACGTCTTACCTACCAGCCCGGGCCTACACACGCATATGAAACCCGTTGGACTTGCGTTGCCACCGCTACCCCGTTTTGGCCTCTTATAGTCAAACCCAGCATGTGTGTCCCATCCTCGACTTGGGTCGAGGCCACAAAGATACGTTTGGGATACTGGTTGAAATGGGACCCCACAAGCTACCCACCTAAGCTTGTCCACTAGTACATCCCACTTAACCCTCTTAGTCATGTTCATTTACATGTGTGTTTGGTTAAGTCTTACTAATCGTATTTCACATGCCACTAAGGGCACCCACTAGATTCCTCATGCCACCCAAGGTACCTACTTAACCCCCATGTCCCACCTTACATGTTTATCTGGTTAAGTATTTCTTAAATTCATTCAGGCCATAACCTCATAAAGACCTCTCACATTAGACTGGCATTTATGGCAGCTGGATTTGCCGGGCGGGTCCGGGCAGTCTTACACCATAAAAGAGTCTAACCTCGTGTCTTTACAACTGTTATTCTTTAGTTTGGGCCTAGAACCTCTCACATTGGACTGACATTTGTGACCACTGGATTTGCTGGGCGGGTCCGGGCAGTTTTACGTCACAAACGAGTCCAACCTCGTGTCCTAAGCATTGATTATCACTTATAATCTTTTACCCCAGTTTTAATAATTCCCTATTCAAATTATTAATTACTCCCAATTTTAATGATGTCCATAATTGACTCAATTATGGCCGTTCATTCATGGCATGCAAAATCATATCAATTGCACCCCAACTTCTTATTATTGAATCCTTAATATCACCCCAACCCCACGTTATACGTTCACTTATTCAACGCAAAGTATACGTTAGACTCGAATAGTCTAACTCATAGAACAAAGATAAATTATCACCACATATAGACAAATAAAATAAATCTAATCATATAGGGGTGAAACTTGCATAGAACTACACATGTTAAGGATCTAAAGGTGTCAACTTGTTAAATGTCACCATTTACATGATATGATCATAACCCAAATTTATGCATAAACTTGCATATGGGGTTTTATGCAACATAATGATGGTGTGAACTAGCATCTAATACATAGAATTCACATATGTCATAGCATAATTCTAGATGTCATAATTCTAGATCTAAATAGATGTCATGGCATATGTTCATAATCTTTACTAATCAATCTAAACTTGCATATGTGACTTGTCATGTTGATCAACATAGCCCAAATAATATCAACATTATGATTTGATTAACATGAACTAATTAGCATAGATAATAACATCATGACTTTATAACATGTATGATTTATCACAATTTAGCATAGAAAATTACAACCTATACAATATCATCATAACATATAGGATATCATCATCACATAGCATAGGATTTACAACATACATGATAGCATAAGGTTTACAACAGCATATATGACAATTCACATCATTTTCTTATGATCCATTCATAACTTAATCTAATTAGTTTAATAATAATCTTGTTAAGATCATCATACTCACAATTAGAAGAGAAAGAGAGTCTTGATTTGCTTTAGAGTTGAGTAGAATTAGGGTTTTGATTAGCTTTTCTTCCTTCTTAGTTGGCGGCGGCTACACTGAGTTCCATGGAGGCGGTATGACGGTAGCTATTCTATTTTTCATGTGAATTAGAGTGAGAGACTACCTAGGTATTTATAGAGTTTAGGATTTATTTAGACCGTCAGATCAACTCAGAACTAAACTGAACCGTTTAATTTGCCAACTCAGCCCTAAAGACACATCAGCCAAACCCTAACCGCATGGACAGGTCGACACCTAGGTCGACTGCTCAGTCGACCTGGGGGGTGTGTCGACTCCCCAGTCGACCTGGGGTGCTGGGCGGGAATTTTCCTGCCTAGCCTGTTTGACTTCGAATTTTGAATTTTAAATTTCTAAAATCTGTTTTGAATTTTCTGAAACTTCCGATGGCCATAACTTCTTCATACAAAGTCCAATTCCCGCAAACTCGGACTCTATTTCAACCAGAATTCCGAGACGAGCACAATGGCGCAACCTGTTTCCTACAATTCTCATGTCTGAGATTAGTTATTCTTTAATTTGTGAATGTTAATATTAACAGAATTACGGGGTGTTACATTCTCCCCTCCTTAAAGAATTTCGACCCCGAAATCTTCAAGTCAAGAAGAATGTATATCCTAACATCCAATCGTCCATCTACTCAACCATCAAACACAGGCATCCATTGTCCTTATAGACTTCTAATGCTTTAATGTTTAAATGCACAGTGTGTGTATATGTCCATATCTAATGCAAAATCAGGCGGTCCACTGATTCAGTTGACCTCCTTAATGCAAATCATGATAGTGCCATGCGTCCATTATGTATACGAAAGAACCCTATCGATACATATTATTTCTACATGCGTGCACAACCATTCACCAAAATGCGGTATCCATATGATAGCACAACCATTATACATCCATTTTACTAAATACAGCCATTTATATGCAATATGCAGTATGAAGTGACTGAGCCGATCTAGTGCCTAACAGTGTGTGTATATGCGTCCACGAGCAACCACTAGCAAACACTTGCATCCACTTTGCATCCATCATACATAACATGTCTCAAACACATGTTTCAACCATAGGATTATCCTAACTAAAGGTCAAGAATACTAGCGAGAGGATACTCTAAAGGTAAGATAAGTACAACATAAGCGGTAAAGGAGAAATTAAAGGACATACCCTCGAAAAGAAAAGGGTACAACGAACGCATCTTCGCTTCCGTCTCCCAAGTAGCGTTGCTCTCATCATCTCCCCATTGCACTTTGACTAGTCTGACCTCTCGATTCCTCAACTTCTTGATCTCCGACCCAAGAATGCGCGTAGGAGCTCGTCGAATCGTCGCATCACGCTCGATCTCCACCTCTCTAAGCAAGCTCGGCTCTACCACTTCCGCGGTCTCGTGCAAGCACTTCCTCAACTGTGACACATGGAATACGTCGTGTACACCACTAAGTCTCTCAGGCAACTCCACTCTATACGCCATCCGTCCAATCTTCTCCTTAATAGGAAATGGCCCTACAAACCTTGGTGCTAATTTCCCAACGGACCCAAAGCGAACAACGTTCCGTAATGGAGACACTTTGATAAAGACCATGTCCCCAACTTCAAACTCAAGATCTGTCCTCCTTTTGTCTGCATAAGATTTCTGCCTATCTTGCGCCGTCTTCATCCTCCTTCGAATCAAGTCGATCTTCTCCGAAGTCTCTCTAATCATATCGGGCCCAAGTAGGATCTTATCCGTAGATTCCCACCAACATGTAGGTGAACGACAAGGTCGTCCATAAAGGGCTTCGAAAGGTGCCATGCCAATGCTGGACTGAAAGCTATTATTATATGCGAACTCTACCAATGGAAGATGCTCTTCCCATGTACCCCCAAAGTCTAGGATACATAGCCTCAAAAGATCCTCTAGAATGCGATTCACCCTCTCGGTCTGGCCGTCCGTCTGAGGATGATAGGCGGTGCTCAAACATAACTGAGTCCCTACCGCTTCTTGTAAGCTCTTCCAAAATTCGCTAGTGAAAATAGGATCGCGGTCGCTCACTATGCTAGAAGGAACACCATGTAAACGAACTATCTCTCGAACGTATATAGAAGCAAACCATGGAGCAGTCCTCTTACTCTTCACGGGAATAAAATGGGCGCTCTTAGTAAGTCTATCTACTATAACCCAAATCCCCGTATTACCCTTCCTTGATCTTGGTAATCCATCCACAAAATCCATCGAGACACTTTCCCATTTTCATAGTGGAACCTCCAATGGGTGAAGCAACCCACCGGGTTTCTTTTGCTCCGCTTTTACTTGTTGGCACACCAAGCATCTAGCAACATACTCGGCCACATCCCTCTTCATACCGGCCCAAAAGTAAACTCGCTTCATGTCTTTATACATCTTGTCCCCGCCGGGATGAATGGTCATCTTCGAACGATGTGATTCGTCAAGAATAGCCTTCCTCAAACCTTCGTCTCGAGGTACACAAAGTCTACTATCCCTACGTAACCAACCCTTATCATCTAGGGTATACCTACGTAGATGGCTTGATGACTCCCCTCTTTTGAGCTTTTCTACTAACTCAACCAACTGTGGGTCGTCTCGCTGTGCCTCGCCAATCCGTCCCAAAAGCGTAGGTCTGACCTCCAAGGATGCTAGCAAACCGGGTACAAAGTCAACGGAAGGTCTAAAGTCAAACATCGAATGAATTCTAAGTTTTGCCGCTCAACAAACAAAGGACTTAAGGATAATCTTTTTCTACTTAAGGCATCGACCACTACGTTACCCTTGCCAGGGGTATATGCTATCTCGAAGTCGTAGGATGCTAAGAACTCCATCCACCTTTGCTGCCTTAAGTTCAAGTCCTTTTGAGAGAATAAGTATTTTAACGATTTTTGATCTATGAATAATTCGAATTTCTCGCCAAGAAGATAATGACGCCAAGACTTAAGCGCAAAAACAATAGCGGCCAACTCTAGGTCATGTGTAGGGTAATTTTTCTCATGCGCTCTCAACTGCCTTCCACCATAGGCTATTACCCTTCCCTCCTGCATTAAGACTGCGCCTAGTCCTGTCCCACAAGCATCAGTATAAATAGTAAACGGCTTACTCCCGTCTGGCAGCACTAAGACTGGGGCTGAGGTCAAAGCTCTCTTTAAACATGGGAACGCATCATCACAATCTACGTTCCACGCGAAGACTAGGTTCTTCTTCGTCAAGCGTGTTAATGGAGCTGATATCTTTGCGAAGTCTTTGATAAACTTCCTATAGTAGCCAGCCAACCCCAAGAAACTCCTTACTTCTGTAGCATTTTTAGGGACTTTCCAATCTTGGATGGCCACCATCTTCACGGGATCCACAGCTATCCCTTCCTTGGAAACCATGTGCCCTTAGAATCGTACTTCCTTCCTCCAGAAGTGACACTTAGAAAATTTAGCTTTAAGATTATGCGCTCGTAGGGTCTCCAACACTTCCCTAAGATGTAGGGCATGCTCTTCTTCATCCTTAGAAAATATCAGGATGTCGTCTACAAAGACTACCACGAATTTGTTAAGGTACTCCCTAAACACCCTACTCATCAAATCAACAAAGTATGCGGGGGCGTTTGTCAAATCGAAGGGCATCACTAGCCATTCATATAAACCGTCCGGAGTCCGAAAGGCAGTCTTGCCTATGCTATCCTCAGCCACTCTCAACTGATGGAAACCAGTGGCTAAGTCCAACTACGAAAACACTGAGGCGCCAACTAACTGATCGAAGAGATCGTCAATCCTCGGCAGTGGGTGTCTGTTTTTCTTAGTAAGCTTATTAAGTTCTCTATAGTCCACACAAAGTCTAAGGGACCCACCCGCTTTCATGGCAAATACTACTGGAGCACCCTACTCTGATATACTACGTCTTATGAACCCCTTCTCAAGCAACTCCTTCACTTGCTTATCGAGTTCCCTCCTTTCACGTGGAGCCATGTGGCGTACTGGCAAAGATACTGGTTTTTCATTATCCACAAGATATATTCGAAAATCTATCTCCTGCTTCGGAGGCAAGCCCTTCACCTCCTCAAACACATCCGAATATTCTCGGACCACTCTAACAGATCGTAGATTTTCCACCGACGCGTCAAGCGATTCTAGATAACTTATCATAAAGGAATGTATGGGATTACAAAAGATTTCGAGAGTGTTGCCAAGGCGAGTCACGAGCCTAACTACTCTCCTTTCACAATCAAGAACGGCCCCATTTCTGGATAACCAATCCATTCCTAAAATTAGCCTATAGCCCGTGAAGCCCAAAACATAAGCATCACATCTAAACTCAACGCTAAGTATAGAAATTTTCAAATCCAAACACATCATGGACAAATAAGCTGAGCCCCCAATTGGATTCGAAACAACTAAGGGATCCTCTACTAAACTGGTGTTCAAGTGCAGTGATTCAACTAATGATGTAGAGATAAACGAATGCGATGCGCCCGAATCGAATAAGGTACAGACATGATGATCAAACAGAAAAACTAAGCTTTCAACAGAAATGGTTCTACCTCGTTCTTGCAGCGGTGGGACCGCGAGAGCCTGAACTTGTCCCCTTGCCTTCCCTGGTGCCATAAGAGCCTGCACATGTCCTCCCGAGGTAGACCCTGCCCTCTGCCCCTTCTTTGGGCAGTCCTTCACTAGATGTCCCGCTTCGCCACAGTGAAAACAACCAGTCTTCTTTTTCTTTCGGCAATCCTTGCTGAGATGGTCTGGTGTCCCACAGTTAAAGCATTTCTTCTTTCCCTTGCCATTATTGTCTTTACCACCCTTCTTGTTTTGCTGTTGTGGTTTCTTCTGATCCCCTTTCTTTTTGGGTGCCTTATCAGCTTTAGTGCCTTTCTCCTCGTGCATGAGTGCCATGTCTACTAGCTTCTCAAAGGTTGCCCCCATAGGGATGTGGGTCATAGCCAACCCTTGCAACGGTTCATTCAATCCGTTTACGAACCTCAGAGCCTTCTTCTCCGGCGTGTTCACTAAGTCCAAGCCAAACCTTGCTAACTGATTAAATTTGTTGACATATTCCTTCACTGATGAGCTTCCTTGCTTCAATGTCAAGAACCTTTCCATATATAGATTCTCTTCTGCCCTTGAGAGAAACTTCGCCACAAACCTACGTCTGAAATTCGCCAAAGAGTCAACAGGACGCTCCCCATTAGTGACCTCCCACCAAAACGAGGCCTCTCCCTTCATTAACCAAGCTGCTAATTTGACTCTCCTCCCTTCTTCTACTTCAAAGATTTCCAGCAATTCTTCCACCTCCTTAAGCCAATCTCTAGCTTCCACAAACGTTTCTGACCCTTGAAAAGGTTTTCCACCCATAGCCTTAAATTCCTTGCACGTCTTTGCAAAAGTATCAACGTGAGGAGGAGGAGGAGGAACGGGTGCAACTGGTGGTGGAGGAACATTGGCTGGACGTGCGGCACCCTTAGCCTCTAATAACCTCCTATACCATCCTGGTATCGTTACACCGTCCGGAAGGTTAAGATCTTCAGCCATGCTGAAACGAAAAAGGAAAGATTCAAAATGGAGAATTCGAAAGATAAGGATATATGGCTATTGGGGATTATGTTTTTCATAAAAACTTTCCTCTTTAAATTACTCATTAAGACATGTTTTTAAAACACTTCTTCCAAAAATACTTTAGAAAAATAGTTTTTCTAAAAATTTTATCTGTTCTGGTAACCTTAAGCTCTGATACCACGTGTAACACCCCACGTCCATTAATGTCACTCACAAAGGGAATGCATTAACTTCCATGGAGGTTTTAAGTGAATATAGAACAGAAAATTTACAACAAGACAGATAATAAGTAGTACTTGGAAATCTAAAACTTCATTTTATTGCAGCGGAAATTAAACATGTTTGTTACATCATAAAAACCATAAATCAGAGTCAAGTACAATATCCATCTTGATAAAACAAAATACATAACCCCATTACATAAATAGCCATTAAAGAAGATAACAAGCTGGACTTTACTTCAAGGGTCCAAGCTTTCCAAAAGAGAGATATGTTGGATCTAGATTAACCCTGGAGGGGGTGAATAGGGTTTATCACAGTCTTTAACTAAATTAAAAATCTAACGAGATATGTAATAATAAACAGTTCAAAGTATATAGCAGAAAACAGAAATGCAGAAAATAAATCACACATAGATATACCCAGCTTCGGCAAAACCCTGCCTACTGCTGCATTTCTAAGGTTTCTACTAGGTGAAAGAACAGATCCCGCATACAAGACAGTGTACACTCGCAAACCCTGCTCCTATTCTAACCCTACGCTCAAAACCCTAGACTGACCGATATCCACTCGATCAGATTTCCCCGTATTACAGACCAGTAACACGTAACTAGATTTTACAGACTCTGAAACTGACAGTCAACACCCTGACTGGATCACCCTAGTATTTTACAGACACTAGAAACTGCTTGAATGAATTACAACTCAAAAAATGAAAACAATACAAAAATAAACAAGAAATAGTAAAGAAACCCTAGTTAAATAAAGGGATATAAAACCCCCTTTAATCTTCAAGAAGGCCTAGCCGAACACAAAAGTGACCGGCCCCTTTTTCATTATCTCTTGCCCGATCTCCTTTTTGCTCTGAAGAAAAAATATGGCGGCTTCGAGTAGCTAGGGTTTCTCTTTGAATCCTCCCCAAATCGATTCGATGCTTGATAGAATGAGGTTCTCTGATGCTTCGAAAACTATGTGGCTTGATTCTCTATGATTTGGAAAATTCTGCGATAAAAAAAACACTTGTAAAAATTGTGAGTCTTCTGGTTTTTCTTGCTTTTAATTTTTTACGAGTTGTTTGGGGTTTTTCGATGCTAAAAAAAATGCCTGTGATGAATGGTGTTTATAGGGTAAAAAACAAAACCCTAGTCACTCTGATTTCGCTTATGTGCTTGACTGATTGCGGTTTCCCCTTTTTGTTTGCTCTCGATTTAATTTGAACTCTTCTGCGTTGATTGTCTTGATGAATTCTGGAAATATTAATTTGTCCTTGCGTGATATTTGCTCTGCCTTGAACCATTGCAAAACTGGAATGATTTGCTGAAATATTGTTGCCACGACTATGGTTTAATTCCGGAAATGTTTGAAATAGAAAATTGATTTCTTGCCCAAGATAAAGCTTTGATTCCTGGACTGAATTTTGTTTTGAGAACATGCTGGATTTCCAAATATTTCTTACCAAAAAAAAATCCCTTTTGTGCCTTGACTTAACACTGTCTTGAATGACATGATTACGTGGTCCTCCTTGATTTCAAACTTGCCAATTTCACACCGATTTGAAACATGAACCATTTGAATCCACTGTTTTCCAAAAGATAATTGCTTTCCTCTTTTGCTCAGACAAAGTCTGGAAATATATTTGTTGCTTGATTTGAATTGCTTGTCGAGATGAATTCTTGAAGTATTTAAAACCCGTGACTTGTTACCTGAATTTGCTTGATTGATTGTTTCTGAAATTTATTGCCACAACTTCGACCATGAATATTTGGAAATACAATATTTGAATTCAGAGAATTGAAAAACTTGCCAAAAATTTCTTCAATTTATTTCTGGAAAACAAAATTGTTTTTCTTGCCAATCTTGAATTTCTGAAATGAATTCTCTGCATTCCCTCCAGTATTGAATACTTGCCATTTGCCATATATGTTCACTTCATTTTCTGGAAAACATTGAAATGCTTGCAAACTGTTAACATTGATTGAATCTCTGAT
Source organism: Allium sativum (assembly GCA_030737875.1). NCBI lineage: Eukaryota > Viridiplantae > Streptophyta > Magnoliopsida > Asparagales > Amaryllidaceae > Allium > Allium sativum. The sequence continues at coordinate 339,657,582 of CM060910.1, forward strand.
TCTTGCTTTCACCATCCATGAATATGCTGACTTGAAATGCACCACTTCACCATTGCACTATATATGAAATCTTGCTGATATGTAGTTGCTGCACGTATGTAAATGTCTTGCCCATTTGTTTTGTTCATATCCCATGCTCGACTATGCTATTTGTATGACCATGCTGAGTGATCGCATTGTTATGGCCATCCATTTGTGTCCAGTTTGTGTTGGCACCATGTAGATTTTTTGTGTACAATTATTTTGCCTTATAACCCCTCCTTGCTCACATTTGCTGATAAGTTTGCTTGACCTAAAATCTTAACATGAATCTGATCCAAACTGGCATATGATCTTGGCTTGATCACTTCACTATTTTGCACATGTTTCATTCATGACCAGTTTTGTTTGTAAACTCAACTTGCATGCGTTAATGCTTGTCTTGACCATTTCGAATTGCCATGTTAATCTTGCCTGACCATACATTGTTGGGTGCATCTTCTTTGCACACTCTCGACCATTTAAAAAAACTGAACCCATGCTTTTTCTGATTTGAAAGGAATGATTTGCCATGTATAAATGCTTGATCTTGAGTTGATCTCCAATGTTGGTCAGTCCTATCTTTGCTGATCTGAAAATATTTGCACTAGAAGCTTGTTGCACCATGTTTGAATTTTGAGTTGTTTTGTCTTTAGCTCGGCCATTGATGTTTTTCTTTGCTGTTTGACTTTACATTGAGTTGTGTTTGACTTTATTTTCATGTGCACTGAGTCAAGAAGGTCCACGTGGCTACACCTCAGTTGCACACTGAATTGGCGTGGCAGTGCACACGTGTATATCTATACATGTGTGTATATGCAGTCATTCAGAAAATTTCCTATCCCTGTACATATACAAACTGTCTGCTAGACACAGATGAATCAGTTCAAGTCATGAAAAATGATGAGAAACACACCAGAAAACTGAGGCAAATAATTTTTTTTAAATAAAAAATATTTGCATGTGTACAGTTTTTATTTCTATTGCAATGTACTCTGTGTGTGTGTGTTTCTGTGTATGACAGGTGTAGATGACTGGACTGACAGAGAGCTGTGAAGACAGAAGACTGAATATGAGAAGACAGTGTGTAGTGTCAGTGAATGTGTCAAAGTGTATGTATGTAAATATGAATGTTGAGACTGAATGTATGTACAAAAAGAGTGACTGACTTAATCTGTAATGAGGAGCTGTATATATGAAATCTGATATGGCATGAAGTGTAATACAGAGATGAACAAATAGTGGAGTATAAAATTTGTACTGTTTGATATTGAAATAAAATATTCTATTCAAATAAAATACTGTGAATATTTAAATTTCTGTACAGTTGTATATTATTTAAATATAAATATTATATTCCAGTCTGTGATGTACAATAACAGTACAATATCAAACACATTAAAATAATATTTATTTGGTTGTTATCATCAAACAAAAATCATATAATTGTGTATACAACACCGTTATATACAGAAATCTCCCCCTTTTGATGATTACAAACAAATAAAAGATTTTGTATACAATAGATGTGTTTGATAATGAATATTGAACTCCCCCTATTTATTAGCTCCCCCTACAACAGACAGCTCTCCCTATAACTGTGCATGAGTGAAATGTATGAATAATAATAAATTTTCAAAATTAAAAATATTTATAAAATATTCACTCATAAATCAAAATCTCTATCCATTCTCCCCCTTTTGTTATCATCAAAAGGATACAGAATTTAAAATATAGATGAAAAATGACTAACAAATATTATATCAGCTTAAGAGGAAGAACAGTCATCATAAATCTCAATCAGTCAAAAAAAAATCATAATATTCTAAGAATAGGTGGCATATTTCACATTGTAGAAAATGACGGATTTACGATGAATTTTATATATTATGGAGAGAGTTTCAAAAAAAAATTCAATTATTTTCCAAAAGAATTTTATAAAAGATAAAGCACAAAATATAGTGATGGATTTGGACTATAATTATAAATTCAACTTAAGTGACAAAATCAGATAGTCTCAAATCCCAGTAGCTATCAATCAACAAATCATAATACGTCATAAAATTTCAACATATTTCACAGAATAGAAAGATGGATTGATAGGCTGGTTTTTATACACCGAGGAGAGTTTCAGATTAATTTTAATTTATAGCATAATAGTTCCTTTTTCTTTTTATTTTATTTAGGAGCACACTGACCACGCATAACCAGAGCTTGGATTTTTAAATGAGGTCAGTCGCAGCTTAAATTATAAGTTGTCTCTTAACCATGCATGACCAGAGCTTGGATTTTTAAATGAGGTTAGAGACACACTTATATATTAATTATATATATTTATCATTTCAGCTTTAAATAGAAAGACTCCTCGGTATATACAACCAATATGAGTGATAGAAAAGTGGTAGGTACAGAAATGGACTGTAAAATAAATTTCTAAATTAATAATATTATGAAATATGATCAACTGTACCGAGATCATTGAAAATTTCAATTTTCACTAATTCTGAATAATAACATAACCACAGTTCCTTCACAAATATTTTCACTGTTTATTCCAAAAGATTTTTTTTAAAAAAAATATCAAACTCACCACATTAATATAGAATTATCATGGATGGCAGAAAGATGATAGATAAAGGAGGTGGTCGTGAAATATTTGCCAATTCAAAGATATTATAATAAATGTTCAACCATCATGAAAAAATTTAAATAAAATCTCCCCTTGTTGTGAAATATACTGCAGTCACAATTCATCACAATTTGAAATTCTGATAATATTTTTGATGAATTATAAATACAGTTCAATTCTGATATTGATTTCAATTTCTGAATGAATAATTAATAAATAATTTTAAAAATGAAAATCAATTACAAGAGGAATTTAAGGTGATTTATTCAGAACAAGAGGGTAAAGATTGTACAAGGCAAAAAAGTGTGTGGATCTATAAAAGGTGAAGATTAAAATCTAAGTACAGATGGGTGAAACAAATATAAGGCACTTCTGAAACCACTTTGTGTCTTTATTAACAAATTTTAATCACAAAGCCCAAATAGACAGAATTAACAAATTTGCACATTTTTCAAAGCTGCAGACAAGAACAAGCAATTATTTGAAACAGTATCAGAGCAGCACAGTAAACACTACCACATCAGACTTGTCAAGATGACGGTCACATAAGATGATTCACGATCTAATGAATAAATATACCATTTATTTGAAATCATTTGAGAAATATGAAACTCTCAAGATTCAGTGAATCAGTCACACCAGAATGTAAATTTCATATTCAAGATATGTGTGTGATTCAATAAATCAGTAACTTCAAATGATTTTAAACAAACATATATTCAAATCAAATAATCATGAAAAAACAAAGAGATTTAAGACCGGATTTTCAAAGAATTTTTCACAAGAATTTCTGACAGGCACAAAGAATTTTTCAGAATATTTACATCAAGTTTGAGTAATAACTCATGATCCAAAAATTAATGGTTTATTTCAAAATCACTTGAACAACTGTAAGTCATGAGATACAATGAATCAATCACACATAATTAATGACTTCACATCTGAGAAGTGTGTGAGATTCAAAATATCAGAAATTTCAAATGATCTCAAACAAACAAAAATCTAAACCAGACGATCATGAATAACGATGAATTTCAAGATGTAAGCAATGATTCAAGTCAATTAAAAAAAAATTCAAGCCAATCTGAAAAAAAATTAAAGAAATTATCACAACTGAGAAGTAGCAGTGTGCTGTAATGAGTATAAATTTTCAAGCCTTTCTAAACTGAATTAGAATAAACTCAGAACAGCAGAGATGTGTGATATTTCAATTGTTTTTCAGATCTTCAAAAATTTAGAATTCTAATTAACAGTGTTCAAGATTTGACAAGAATACATCAACACTGTTATGAATTCAGAGAATCAGAAAACAAACTTCAAAAAAATTGCAGATATTTTCAATTTTAAATACAAGGTCTGGAAATGATTAAAATATCAGAATTATATTTAACTAAAGCAAATTTCCAGAAGATCATGATTACTGCAATTGGAAGTTAATGAAGCCCAAGAGGAAATAAAATTATGGTAGTGACAAATCAAAGAAAATAGGCAGAAGAGATAGAAGGAGGAAAATAAATAAAATTAAAAAAATTAAAAACAAAGGATATACAGAAGAATGAGTATAGAGATATACCTGAAATCCATGTAAGCAAATGAATCTCTAACTCAACCAACTTGGCTAAGGAACTGAGAAGTATTACAGAAATATTGAGTAGCTTGAATTCGGTTTCTTTTAGCATAGCAGTTCCTCAGCCTCCTCTGGTACCTAACTGTTAAGAGGATTGAGTGGTCTAACAAAAGTAGTAAAACCACTCACAATTTTGTTCTCATCTTTTGGTACCCAAATTTGTTTGTATAACAATCCGTTAGAATTTATCTTCGTACCCTTTGGAACCCAAACTTGTTTGAATTTAAACGAATTTCCTTTCGGGGTCCAAAATGAATTAAATGAATTGTTATCAAACAAATTCTTATCTCGATTGTGATTCAAAAGACTTTTGGAATTTTTAAAATTCAAATTTTTAGAATGACTCTTCTTGGAGCAGTTTGAAGGATTTTTGAAATCACAAGAGTTCAAGTACTCAAAATCATGTCCTTTCCCAAAACCAAGACCATTTTTATTACCAGAAGAAAATTGACTTTTCAACAACATATTCAAAGATTTTTCACCAGTTGAAAACCGTTTCAAACTCAATTCAAGATTGTTGATTTTGGATTTAAGATCAGAATTTTCTTTCATTAAATTCGAACAACGATTAATACTGATCATTCTCTTTTCAGTATCATTCTGTTTCAAAATCAAATTTTCGTTTTCAAGCATTTTAATTTTGGTCTTGGATTCAAAGACCTCTGATTCAAATTTAATTTGTTTTTCAAATTCAGGTTTCTTGAGATTTTCAATCTCTTTTTCAAGCTCACTCAAAATCAGGTCTGTTTTCAACAAACTATCATTTTCAGCAATTTCACGTTTGGAATTTTTGATAGTCTTAAAATTTTCAAATTCCTTTTGTAAATAATTGTTTGCATCTTTCAACTCAATCTCGTTATCTTTTTAAAATCAGAATTTCTTCTTCGAGCCTTTGAATGTTATTATTGAGATGAACGAGATTAATTTTTAATTTCAAACAATTTTCACAATCAGAATTTTTAACTTTCAAGTCATTTGACAGTTTCGATTCCAAACAGTTAATTTTGCTGATCAACGCATGATTCATAGATTTGAGAGATTTATTTTTCGATTTGAGTTTGTCAACAGATTTGGTTAAATCAACACAAAAATAAACCAGATCTTCAAATGAAAATTTTCTTATTCCATCATCTGTTGAATCTCCATCAGCTAATCCATGTGATTTATCATCTGTAAGATCTGTTAAGCAATGATCTGAATTTGAGTTGACAGTTGAGGGTTTTGAGAAGTTGTTGTCGTTTCCATATCTTGTATTGAGAGCTGTCCAGATTTCCTGCGCAGTCAAACAATGGGAGATAAGGCAGTATCGATCATCATCAAGATGCGAGTATAAAATATGCGTAGCACGATTATTAAAACAGAAATCTATCTTATCAAATCCATTAACAATAACATCCCAACATTTAAGATTGACAGATTTCAAATAGGATTCCATTTCAGATTTTCAATTCAAAAAATCCGTACCATTAAAAATAGTTGGAATACAACTGGACTGACTTTCTAAGAACTGACAACTAGGGTTACCCATGACTCTAGAGTTAACAGAAAACCTGCTCTGATACCACTTGTTGGATCTAGATTAACCCTAGAGGGGGGGTTAATAGGGTTTATCACAGTCTTTAACTAAATTAAAAATCTAACGAGATATGTAATAATAAACAGTTCACAGTATATAGCAGAAAACAGAAATGCAGAAAATAAATCACACACAGATATACCTAGCTTCGGCAAAACCCTGCCTACTGCTGCATTTCTAAGGTTTCTACTAGGTGAAAGAACAGATCCCGCATACAAGACAGTGTACACTCGCAAACCCTGCTCCTATGCTAACCCTACGCTCAAAACCCTAGACTGACCGATATCCACTCGATCAGATTTCCCCGTATTACAGACCAGTAACACGTAACCAGATTTTACAGACTCTGAAATTGACAGTCAACACCCTGACTGGATCACCCTAGTATTTTACAAACACTAGAAACTGCTTGAATGAATTACAACTCAAAAAATGAAAACAATACAAAAATAAACAAGAAATAGTAAAAAAAACCCTAGTTAAATAAAGGGATATAAAACCCCTTTTAATCTTCAAGAAGGCCTAGCCGAACACAAAAGTGACCGGCCCCTTTTTCATTATCTCTTGCCCGATCTCCTTTTTGCTCTGAAGAAAAAATATGGCGGCTTCGAGTAGCTAGGGTTTCTCTTTGAATCCTCCCCAAATCGATTCGATGCTTGATAGAATGAGGTTCTCTGATGCTTCGAAAGCTATGTGGCTTGACTCTCTATGATTTGGAAAATTCTGCGATAAAAAAAAAACACTTGTAAAAATTGTGAGTCTTCTGGTTTTTCTTGCTTTTAATTTCTTACGAGTTGTTTGGGGTTTTTCGATGCAAAAAAAATGCCTGTGATGAATGGTTATGGGTAAAAAACAAAACCCTAGTCACTCTGATTTTGCTTATATGCTTGACTGATTGCGGTTTCCCCTTTTTGTTTGCTCTCGATTTAATTTGAACTCTTCTGCCTTGATTGTCTTGATGAATTCTGGAAATGTTAATTTGTCCTTGCGTGATATTTGCTCTGCCTTGAACCATTGCAAAACTGGAATGATTTGCTGAAATATTGTTGCCACGACTATGGTTTAATTCCGGAAATGTTTGAAATAGAAAATTGATTTCTTGCCCAAGATAAAGCTTTGATTCCTGGACTGAATTTTGTTTTGAGAACATGCTGGATTTCCAAATATTTCCTACCAAAAAAATCCCTTTTGTGCCTTGACTTAACACTGTCTTGAATGACATGATTACGTGGTCCTCCTTGATTTCAAACTTGCCAATTTCACACCGATTTGAAACATGAACCATTTGAATCCACTGTTTTCCAAAAGATAATTGCTTTCCTCTTTTGCTTAGACAAAGTCTGGAAATATATTTGTTGCTTGATTTGAATTGCTTGTCGAGATGAATTCTGGAAGTATTTAAAACCCGTGTCTTGTTACCTGAATTTGCTTGATTGATTGTTTCTGAAATTTATTGCCACAACTTCGACCATGAATATTTGGAAATACAATATTTGAATTCAGAGAATTGAAAAACTTGCCAAAAATTTCTTCAATTTATTTCTGGAAAACATAATTGTTTTTCTTGCCAATCTTGAATTTCTGAAATGAATTCTCTGCATTCCTTCCAGTATTGAATACTTGCCATTTGCCATATATGTTCACTTCATTTTCTGGAAGACATTGAAATGCTTGCAAACTGTTAACATTGATTGAATCTCTGATTCTTGCTTTCACCATCCATGAATATGCTGACTTGAAATGCACCACTTCACCATTGCACTGTATATGAAATCTTGCTGATATGTAGTTGCTGCACGTATGTAAATGTCTTGCCCATTTGTTTTGTTCATATCCCATGCTCGACTATGCCATTTGTATGACCATGCTGAGTGATCGCATTGTTATGGCCATCCATTTGTGTCCAGTTTGTGTTGGCACCATGCAGATATGTTGTGTACAATTATTTTGCCTTATAACCCCTCCTTGCTCACATTTGCTGATAAGTTTGCTTGACCTAAAATCTTAACATGAATCTGATCCAAACTGGCATATGATCTTGGCTTGATCACTTCACTATTTTGCACATGTTTCATTCATTACCAGTTTTGTTTGTAAACTCAACCTGCATGTGTTAATGCTTGTCTTGACCATTTCGAATTGCCATGTTAATCTTGCTTGACCATACATTGCTGGGTGCATCTTCTTTCCAGTCTGTGATGTACAATAACAGTACAATATCGAACACATTAAAATAATATTTATTTGGTTGTTATCATCAACCAAAAATCATATAAGATAAAGCAATCCAATCAAACTCCGCTAGAGCTGGGCCCAACCTGAGGACCTGGAGGGGGAAAAGGATAGAAATAGAGGGGGTCAGACATAAAGTCTGGCGAGTATGATAATTCTAACAATACTATTATCAAAGTAACTAGACTAAGGCATAAGCTGGAAAACAAGGAAATGTCTATAAATTATTGGGTATGGAAGAGCAGATAAAGATAACATTAAAGGCACACCTAATTACTAACGAATAACTACTACACAGCACCGAACCAGTCACCCTAAAGGTTGATCCCGCTTGCTTCACACAGAAACTATATAAATAGCCTTGCGTACCCCTAGCTGACTACATAGGTGTCGTCTGCCCCTATCTCCACTAGGTGTACCCCACTACCCACTTGCGATCGGCTCCCTACTCGTAGATACCCGTGCTAGCCCCATAGAGGGGTGTATCACTCCCCTAAAGTGGCAACCTGATACAACTTGAGAATGCACGGCTTATACCTACACGATGCAACAACGTCTTACCTACCAGCCCGGGCCCACACACGCAAATGAAACCCGTTGGACTTGCGTTGCCACCGCTACCCCGTTTTGGCCTCTTATAGTCAAACCCAGCATGCGTGTCCCGTCCTCGACTTGAGTCGAGCCCACAAAGATACGTTTGGGATACTGGTTGAAATGGGCCCCCACAAGCTACCCACCTAAGCTTGTCCACTAGTACATCCCACTTAACCCTATTAGTCATGTTCATTTACATGTGTGTTTGGTTAAGTCTTACTAATCGTATTTCACATGCCACTAAGGGCACCCACTAGATTCCTCATGCCACCCAAGGCACTTACTTAACCCCCATGTCCCACCTTACATGTTTATCTGGTTAAGTATTTCTTAAATTCATTCAGGCCATAACCTCATAAAGACCTCTCACATTAGACTGGCATTTATGGCAGCTGGATTTGTCGGGCGGGTCCGGGCAGTCTTACACTATAAAAGAGTCTAACCTCGTGTCTTTACAACTGTTATGCTTTAGTTTGGGCCTAGGACCTCTCACATTGGGCTGACATTTGTGACCAATGGATTTGCCGAGCGGGTCCGGGCAGTTTTATGTCACAAACGAGTCCAACCTCGTGTCCTAAGCATTGATTATCACTTATAATCTTTTACCCCAGTTTTAATAATTCCCTATTCAAATTATTAATTACTCCCAATTTTAATGATGTCCATAATTGACTCAATTATGGCCATTCATTCATGGCATGCAAAATCATATCAATTGCACCCCAACTTCTTATTATTGAGTCCTTAATATCACCCCTACCCCACGTTATACGTTCGCTTATTCAACGCAAAGTATACGTTAGACTCGAATAGTCTAACTCGTAGCAAAAAGATAAATTATCACCACATATAGACAAATAAAATAAATCTAATCATATAGGGGTGAAACTTGCATAGAACTACACATGTTAAGTATCTAAAGGTGTCAACTTGTTAAATGTCACAATTTACATGATATGATCATAACCCAAATTTATGTATAAACTTGCATATGGGGTTTTATGCAACATAATGATGGTGTGAACTAGCATCTAATACATAGAATTCACATATGTCATAGCATAATTCTAGATGTCATAATTCTAGATCTAAATAGATGTCATGGCATATGTTCATAATCTTTACTAATCAATCTAAACTTGCATATGTGACTTGTCATATAGATCAACATAGCCCGAATAATATCAACATTATGATTTGATTAACATGAACTAATTAGCATAGATAATAACATCATGACTTTATAACATGTATGATTTATCACAATTTAGCATAGAAAATTACAACCTATACAATATCATCATAACATATAGGATATCATCATCACATAGCATAGGATTTACAACATACATGATAGCATAAGGTTTACAACAGCATATATGACAATTCACATCATTTTCTTATGATCCATTCATAACTTAATCTAATTAGTTTAATAATAATCTTGTTAAGATCATCATACTCACAATTAGAAGAGAAAGAGAGTCTTGATTTGCTTTAGAGTTGAGTAGAATTAGGGTTTTGATTAGATTTTCTTCCTTCTTAGTTGGCGGCGGCTACACTGAGTTCCATGGCGGCGGTATGACGGTGGCTATTCTATTTTTCATGTGAATTAGAGTGAGAGACTACCTAGGTATTTATAGAGTTTAGGATTTATTTAGACCGTCAGATCAACTCAAAACTAAACTGAACCGTTTAATTTGCCAACTCAGCCCTAAAGACACATCAGCCAAACCCTAGCCGCCTGGACAGGTCGACACCCAGGTCGATTGCCCAGTCGACCTGGGGGGGTGTCGACTGCCCAGTCGACTCCCCGGTCGACCTGGGGTGCTGGGCGGGAATTTTCCCGCCTAGCCTGTTTGACTTTGAATTTTGAATTTTAAATTTCTGAAATCTGTTTTGAATTTTCTAAAACTTCCGATGGGCATAACTTCTTCATACGAAGTCCAATTCCCGCAAACTCGGACTCTATTTCAACCAGAATTCCGAGACGAGCACAATGGCGCAACCCGTTTCCCACAATTCTCACGTCTGAGATTAGTTATTCTTTAATTTGTGAATGTTAATATTAACAGAATTACGGGGTGTTACAAACAAGATAGATGCTTTGGTATTGTAGACAATCTTTGTACAAGCTATTTTATAAATAAAGTAAAGTTTCATTTTCCGCTGCTTTATTTGTCCATCTTATAATTTATCTGCATCTTTTACCTATAATGCTCCATCAAAGTTAAGGCATTCCGTTTGTGAGTGACCTTAACAGAGGTGGGGTGTTTCAGTTATTATGCCATATGTCCAAATGTTTAATAACGTGCTTGCTCTACCTCATTAGATTTCCTGTTAACTTGGTTATTTAAGATCATATTAACTTCTAATTTAGGTTACCAAGTTCTTCTTGCTTATTAATTTCAATTATATAACTTACCCCATTTAAGTTCATTAATAAGCCTTTAACATTTTATTCTTATTAGCATATTTCAATTTCTTAGGTTTTCAGATAACATGTTCTACTTATCAGCAGGATTCAGGTTCACAGATTATTTAACGTTTAATTAAGTACAACTTATTACATTTCACAAGTTTCCCCTTCTTTTCTCTACTTATTACAAACAACATGTTTCCACATTTATAGATTACTTAATTTATAATTAAGTACAACTTATCTCATTACATAAGTTATCTCATTTTCTCTATCGTTTACTATAACCTAAGTTATAATATCCACTTGTCCCTAGTGTTGGATCCAGATTAACCCTAAAGGGGGGGTGAATAGGGTTTATTAAAATAATTCGAGCTATTAAAATATCATAGAACATATTGCATCAGATAAAATAAATGCAAAAAATTAATAACACAAAGATTTTACCTAGCTTCGGCAAACCATGCCTAGTGCTGCATTCCCCAAGGTTTTTACTAGAATTAAAAACAAATTCCACATACAGAAACTTACAAACTTGCGACTCCCTCGCTAACTGCCTATACAGTTTTGTACACTCGTAATGTAACGACACGGATTTTGCCCGACCTTAATCGATCGCAAAATCGACCAAGACCGTTCAAAATCCGCATACGTTAACTTTGGGAATATAATACATCAGAACAACAGCAGACTTTTATAACATTAATAACAAATGTTACATCAGAGTACAGAATATCAGAGTATATTGAATAAAATTTACAGCGGAAGGTAAATTACAATATTATAATACATTGCAGCAGAAACAAAATAACTAAGGCAGCGGAAGACTTCCAATGTTTTGGACACAGCTTTAAGCTTCAATCCAGGATCCTTCTAAAGAGATAAACATGTAGACAATTGCTCGACTGCCCATGTGGAAAGAGGGCACCCGAGTTTGCAAAAAGGTGGAAACAAACAACGGGTTAGTCGTGGGACTGGTGTGAGAATTCTTAACTAATTAATCACTATTAATAGGACAAATCCAAAGACCACGCCGCTAATGCGGAACGGGTTTACTCTAATGGATTGCCGTGCATAAAAGTGTCAAAAACAACTAATAAGTAAATCGTACAACAACGTTATGCTTTTCAGAAAAATGGAATCACCATAAGACCCGGGTCCCATCACACAATGCAACGCACACCAGAGGATAGGGTTTTACCTTATAGTGATCAAACATGATAAATACGGCAAATACGAGTTAATATTATTCTTAGTAAATATCAAAACATTTCAAAGTAAATGTATCAATCCTAGGAAGCATAGGTACCATATGCTATGCCTTCGTACTAGTAATACAATCAAAACCGCATGAGGCGTATTGGATTTTGGTTTCCATCATGAGTCAAGGCTAGGGAGGAGCTCCTACCGATTCGAGACACTCTAGCTAATGTCTTAGGATTCCCCGCAGTGAACCCTTGGAAAGCTGCAGGGCCGGTCCACACATATAGCTTCATGGATTGGCAATTCCTGAACACACGTTTCCCGGTCCTATAGGACCTATCCGAGGCGCCTCATTCCATCATCCACATAAGTAAAAAGTCAGGGCTGGTAGGTCACTGACACCACTCTAGCTAGAAAGAAACGTGCTGCTCTCCCTGCGTTCCCTTCTCCCGTTTTAGACTCCGTCGGTGTGTGAGGCTCGCGAAGTCACGCTATACACAAAGCTATACCTAAACATACTATGCTTTGATCGTCCCACAAGGCCTGCATTTCAACAAAGCCTTGATCATATGCATCTTAGCATGCCACATCATCACTCCATATCACACTACCAATCCTTTGCCGAAATATATGAACGGGTGTTAAGCAAGAGAATAAATTCTGCGCCACCAAACATCCATACATTCGACAGAAGATTAATAACATGATATATTATGGAGTACGATGTCAGACACACAATCCATTTATAAGCTTATGCTCTGGGTCTGAGCGAAAGCCAAATCCGTACAAATCAACACAACGTCTGGGCAACTCCTACTATTACCTTATCATGGTAGCGAGCCATTCTAAGGCAACAATCATCATCGTCCATTCGATGTGGAGATTTGACGGTCTTCAATCGCCGTCTTCCAATCTTGGATTTTTAAACGTCGTTTAATTATTTGGAATGAGATAAACTCGGGCTTTCCAAATAATCCTCGTATATATACATATATGTAAAATCCTTCTAACACATTAATAATTATTTTTATTAACGATTCGTTCCTATTTTAATTATTTACAATAATTAAATTTTTATATAACGACGCCTTAAGTCCATGGGCAACTGTGGCGTTGCATTCAACCAATTCTGATTTTTACATTTCTCAGAATCTAACCGTTGGATCTTAACGTAATACATATCATTGGAAAGATTTTTCCAAGACGGTCCTAACGGTTTCAGTTTCAAGAAAATCCGACGGTCGGATCTTCTTGTATAGTCGTTTAAAAGTACGATTTCAAAACGCGAACTACCACGCCCTATTCGTTCAATTTTGATTATATATATATATATATATATATAATCATTGAATCGTAATAACGTCGTTTGATTAAAACAATACTCCACACAATTACCGATACTTACTAAATTTTAATTCATTTGAAAATGAAGATAATATTACCGCATCCTAAACTCATTCTTTCCTTACATTGAAAATGTAAATTTTGATACACTCAAAATCTTTAAATTACACATAAAAATATAATTTCTAATGAAAACGCAAACTCTACTTCTTAATTCACATTGTGAAAACATGATTTGTAATTACAATGCAAACACTACGTCTAACTTACATTGTAAAAATATAATTTTTAATTACAATGCAAACACTACATCTAATTCACATTGTAAAAATATAATTTTTAAATACAATGCAAACACTACATCTAATTCACATTGTAAAAATATAATTTTTAATTACAATGCAAACACTACATCTAATTCACATTGTAAAAATATAATTTTTAATTACAATGCAAACACTACATCTAATTCACATTGTAAAAATATAATTTTTAATTACAATGCAAACACTACATCTAATTCACATTGTAAAAATATAATTTTAATTACAATGCAAACACCACATCTAATTCACATATGAAATAAATCAATTTTATTTCTAATGTTCATTCTCATTTCGTGTTACATATATACATAAGAAAAATGCAATTTCGATCATACAATGAAATTGCATCCTTTAATTGCATAGAAAATTGTAGTTTTGTCATACGGTATACTTTCCTATAGACATTACATATAAAAATGTAATATTTAACACACAATGTAAATTCATGTTTTAATTATATATAAAAATGTAAATTTTATCCTACAGTGTAATTCCCTATATAATTTACATATAAAAATGTAAATTTTCACATACGATGAAAATTTCCATGTTAATTATAAAGGAAAATGTAATTTTTAACATACGGCATTAATTCACTTTATAATTTACATATAAAAATGTAAATTTTAACATATGATGGAATTCTCATATTAATTACAGAGAAAAAATGTAATTTTTAATATACAACATAAATTCACTTTATAATTTACATATAAAAATGTAAATTTTAACATAAAGTGGCATTCACATGTTAATTACAAAGAAAAATGAATTTTTTTTACAATACGGTGTATATTCCTATATAATTTATATATAAAAATGTAAATTTTATCATACGATGAAATTCCCCTTTTTATTACAAAGAAAAATGTAATTTTTAACCTTCAACGTTGATTCACTTTATAATTTACATATAAAAATGTAATTTTCGTCATGCAATGTAAATTTACATTTTAATTACATAGAAATATGTAACTTTCGTCATGCAATGTAAATTTACGTTTTCATTACATAGAAAAATTTAATTTTCAACATACGGTGCAAATTTATATATATATTACATATAAAAATGTAACTTTTGTTCATGCGGTGTAAATTCATTCTTAAACTACATAATAAAATGTTATTTAATTCATGCGATGCAGATTCATTCATAAATAACAAAATAAAATGTTATATAATTCATGCGATGTAAATTCATTTATAAATATCAAAATAAAATGTTATATAATTCATGCGATGTAAATTCATTCATAAATATCAAAATAAAATGTTATACAATTCATGCGATGTAAATTCATTCATAAATATCAAAATAAAATGTTATATAATTCATGCGATGTAAATTCATTTTACAACATAAAATTTCATTCTTTTACTTATAATGTAAAAGCATCAACTTTTTATTCACAATGTAAAAGTATCTACTTTTATATTTTCAATGTAAAAATATCAACTTTTTATGTTTTACAATGTAAAGACATCAACTTTTATATTTTGCAATGTAAAAATATTAACTTCTCTATTTTACAACGTAAAATATAATCTTTTCTATTTACAAATGTAAAAATATTACCTTTTCGCTTTACAATGTAAAAATGTAATCTTTTCTATTTACAATGTAAAAATAATGTCCTTTTATTTTGAACATAAAAAGATGATCTTTTTTTTTTTCAACATAAAAAGATTGTCTTTTTATTTACATCGCCAAATTCTCAATATAAAATCCATTCTTTCTTTACAACGTAAAATTTACTCTTTAATTACAATGTAAAGTCCATTCTTTTTATTACATAAAAAAAAGAAAATAATGAAAATCTTCCTACGGTGAAATTCATATATATTAATATTAAAAATAATGTCAACTAATCCTACGGTTAAATTTCTTTTTAAAATTGACATTAAAAATGTTAATGACATCCTACGGTTAAATTTACTATTTAATTTACAATAAAAATAATGTAAATTTATATATGCTGTGAAAATACTTTATTTACATAATAAAAGGTAAATTTCATGTCATCGCAAATTCTGATTTTAATTTCCATCCTACGGTTGAATTTCTTTCATATTAACATTAAAAATGTTAATTTACATCCTATGATGTAATTACTTATTATTACACTAAGAATAATGTTAATTTTCTCATACGATGTAAATTTCTTATTTTAATTTTACATAATAAAATGTAAATTCCACCACAAGTCGCATTCTTATTTTATTTGCATCAAATAAGATGTAAATTTTCATCACATAACATAACAACAACATCCCAAACATACAACGAGTCCAAATCTAACAACTAGCATCAAGGTAATTACTAGGTGATGTTATAACTTGGCATATGTAAAATCAACACGGCATGATTAAACACATAATTAATTTTAATTAATTATTAATTCAGATTTAAACCTCAAAATTTCAGATCTAATCTCATCCAAATCACATTCAACATCATACGGAGTGAACAGTTCAAATCCATGTTCTAAAAATCACGTCTTATTAGATCTACTTATTAATAATCATAGAAATAATGATTAAATAAATCAAATTAAATTAAAAATAAATTCTCACAGTGGTCTGGTCTGAGAAGATGATACAGGTTCGATCCGATTCAGTGTTCGTATTCAAATAGATTTCAGATCTGGAACGATTCAAATACAAATACATATGAAAAATCAAAATTCAGCTTTTAACAACTGACACAGCGACATTTAAAAGCGTCGCAAAATCTGAAATAAATTTTACCTAAAGTGTTCAAAATTTTGAATCGAGATAACTCGAGCTACGATCGACGGTTTTACGAACGGTTTGCGGGAGATTGGAGAGCTACGAGAGGGCTATCTTCACCGGGAGTTGGAGGAGGTGCGGCGGCTAGTGGGTGGCACGGTGGGGCTGCGTTCGGCGGCGGTTTGGGAGGGTGGTGCGGCGGCTACGGTCGATGAGAGGTGGTGATTCTTGTCGGAGATTGAAGAGCACGAAAATCTCTTCGAAACATGTATTTACACGAAGGATTTCGTTGAGAATTGAGGGAGAAATCGGAGAATGAAATTTTGAACAATGATGGGTTCCTTGCGGCTAAAAATGACGAGGAGGAAGAAGAAACCCGACGTGGTTTTTAAAATATTATATTAGGTTTTCCTAATCATTATTTAATAATTTAATTAGCCCGTTTAAGCCCGATTTGGTCCGAACTCAGAATTAGGCCTGCTTACTGTCGTTCTTAGGGTTTTGACGTCTTCTGAGTGCAATGGGCTATGTCTCGGGCCCCAATTCTGATGTCTGTAGCGTTTTTTTATTTAAAATCCTATTAAAAATTAATTAATTAAATATTGACCGTATATGAAAATTCACCGAGGCCACAAATTAACTTCAAAAATTCCCGAAAAATATATTTAGCTATGTTTTGACGCTGCGGACCTAGAAAAATTAATTTTGTTCAATTCTGAGCTGGTACGAATTTTTAATGAATTTTTAAAGTCAAAAATTGTCCGTTTACACAAAAAAATCAATTATAATTATATATAAATTCTAAAAATTACCGAAAAATAATTTTTAGCTTTGTTTTGACGATACAAACCCAAAAAAATTATTTTCGTCGAATTCTGAGGCTATTTGAAAAATGGCTATTTTTAAGGCGTTTAAATTTAACTGAAATAGTCAAAACACATTTTCTTTTCTCACGCTCACATATTAATTCGAAAAATTCTGAAAATTGAAACATAGCAATAATTTGACATTCCGGTTCCAACAAAAGTGGTTTCGTCGAAAACAGAGGTCGTTTGAAAAGTGACTATTTTTAAGGCCAGTATATTTAATATTAGAAATATATTTTTAAACAAATAATTTCTGAAACTCGAAATATATAAGTGTTTACTGTTTTTCAATGCAGAAACATCATTTCGAACTCAATGGAAGTGGTTTCGAGTCGAAATTCCTTCGTATGTGAAAAGTAGCCTTTCGGGCCATATATAATATATATAAATACTACAGCGACCTTTCTAAAAATTGAATTGGCCATAACTTTTGATTTCCGTTATGAAATTTCAATTTTTCGGATTCGTTGGAAAGATATTTTTAAATAGATTCTAATATTTTTGGTTTCACGAAAGTCCGTTAAATTTTGCGTCATGTATGGTCAGTCAAAGTTCAAGTTTGACTTTTCAAACTACCACGCTATTTCTAACTCTTTTTATAATTAAAATTAAATTATTTATTCTAACTTCGATTTAAATCAAATTTGTGATCATGATTATTAAAATAGATTATTTTAAATATCAAAACTCATTAAAATCACTTAAAATAAATTTTAAATTGGCCCTAAAATTCAGGGTTGTTACACGTAACCCTATTGTTGATCTAATTCTATGCTCAAAACCTTGTACAGATTTTAACCACAAAAACAGATTTTCCACTAGCTACAAACCTGTAGCTAGTAAACCCTAGTTATTACAGACACTAGAAAACTGCTAGTTAAAACCCTGTAACTAGATGACCAAGTTTTTACAGAAAAAATAGAAAACATAAATGACGATTTTACTAGAGTTTGAAAAACCAAAAACAATACTACTTAAACAAAAAAAACAAATTTAAAAACCCCTTTTTGACTGAAGAAAAATAGGTCGGCTCATTAATTTTGCTTGCATCCTCATTTGGTTGGCCCGATAGCCCCTTCCTCGC
The DNA here is from genome assembly GCA_030737875.1 of Allium sativum. Classification (NCBI taxonomy): domain Eukaryota; kingdom Viridiplantae; phylum Streptophyta; class Magnoliopsida; order Asparagales; family Amaryllidaceae; genus Allium; species Allium sativum. The sequence continues at coordinate 339,676,230 of CM060910.1, forward strand.
TGGAAAATTAAAATGGCGGTGATTCTAGGGTTTTTTATGCTTCCTTCTAAATCGTGACAGCGGCTTCTTCGATTTTAAATAATTGTTTTAGGTCTGCTCCTATTTATCAATCAATCTGTGGATTGGTCTCGATCGAAAACCAAAAACGTGAGATTACTAAAAGAAATTTTTGTTCTTTACTTCAGTCGTTGCTTGTGGTTTTCGTTCGATTATTAGCCTATGATGAAAGGTGTTATATAGAGTTATAGAAAAGCCTATAGTGTCTCTGATTTCACACGATGATTTGTCTGATTTTTTGCGTGAATTTGGCTTTGATTAATTCGAGCAATTCTGGAAATTTTTATGGCCCCTTGTATTTCCCCTTGCATAAATTTTGTGTTGCTTGGTATTGTTGCCATCAATGATTCTTGATTAACTAGAAAGATTTGAATGATTTTGCCCAAAGAGTGATTGCGAGATTCTGGAAAAAATATATTTGTTGCTCCCTTAAACTGTTGCCAAAAATGGAGTTGAATCTTTGCATAATACATGTACATGCAAAAAAATCCAAACTGTTTATTCAAAATCACATTTGTGATTTCCTGCAACTATTAAAAGCTTTGTCACGAACCATTCTTTGATTTCTAGAAAATAAAACTTGCCAAAATAGTCCCTTAATTGACTTCATTTCTAGAATGTATTTACAATTTCTATCCAAAAAGATTCTGGTTTCCGGAAATGATTTTCACATGTGAAAATATGTAATATTTCTGGAACAAATAGAAATGATTCACTCCCCAAAAATATGCATGTTGTATTTTGGAAAAACTTGTTGTGTTATTCTTCATTGTTGTTTTGTGTCATTTTAAAACGGGCAGAATTTGAAAAATTCTTGTGGAATCATTCGAATATTGAATCTGCTAATGAATTTTCAGGCTTAGATAATATTCGTGACATGTACATGCACGAATTCATACACTTGTTTCTTAGATACTGCTCGTCCAGATGTCTTGCTTGAGTTATTTGCTTGCTTGATAAATTTACTCCTGTATGGCTTTTGTGATCAGTGGATACCTAAGATTTATGGTACTTCAAGTGTCTATAAGTTTGAACACATCGATTTGCCATTTGCTTGAACTGATACTACACTTTAACTTGTTGTGCTTCATGTATTCCCAGCTTAACCATACATGTGTATGTACTTGACTGTGTATGTGGGCTGATTTGTGAAGTCTGGTTTACTTTATTCCGTAGCCGCACTGTCATGGTGGTTTTTGTACACTTTGTTTGCCTACCTGCAACTTGTATTCATGCTCGACATTTTTGAGCCTTGTCGATGAGCATGCATTTTCCATATAATACTCTGCCTCTTTGTACATACATATAATCATATATGTATATATGTATGAGTTGCTATGTTCTTCCTATGCATTGACTTAGCATATTGCATCATGTTTGAGCCTCTTGTATGTATGCCTGTGTAAATGCTTGATTGATCATCATGCTTGGAAACATTAAGAAATCTTGCATACTCATCACTGCTGCTTGAACTTGAATAGTTTCCAAAAAGGGGCATTTTACAATAAGGGCTTACTTCCCTCAACCAATTAATTTTAAGGACACGGGGTTAAAATAATTATTTTTAAGGACAAAATTTTATTGTCTCATCTCGTATGAATTCTCCAAGCTCCAAAAAACCCCAAATCAATTTCAAATCCGCTTTCTTCTTCATATTTATACTTTTGTAATTAAATCTGATACTAATCTACTTTCGAAACAAAATCGCCTCAGCTGATTTGTCGATTGGCTGAAGTAATCCAACCGCATCACTTTTCCCAGCTGAAAAAGTAAGTAATTGTTTATTTCTCCTATTTTTTATATATCGATTGCTGATGTTAATCGCCTCTCCTTTATTCAGGTGACAAAACGAAGATGCGATTTCTATTCTTTATTTGCAACACACGATTTGTGTTCGTTGTTAAAAAAGTAAGTATTTGATTATCTTTGTTTCTTATTGTTCCTCGATTTTTGTTGTTGCCTATATATCGATTGTTTTTGTTAGCTGATGTAAGTAGTCATGCGTTGATTGATTTTATTTGCTATATAAAACTGTTTATACATATATATTCAGTGGTAGATTTTATTTTGTTTCACAACTTAAAAAGATAAAGGTGTTTATCTTTTGATTTAAATGATTTAATTACGTATTGAAATTTAATAATATTTGAAAGTTATGATACATGTAAAACATTTTTTTTATTTTGTTAATCATATGTAAATACTCAATGGGTTAATAATACGTAATATGAATCAATTTACAGTGATGATGAAACTGTTCATACATATATATTCAATGGTAGATGTTAATTTATTTGACATGTCTATTTTTTACATAGAATATTTTATTTTATTTTTGATTTAAAATTGATAATTACATCTATCTTTTACTAAAAGATACACTACAACAAGAAACACTTTTCGCAACAGGCAAAATCTGTTGTAGTAGGCCTATTGCAATAGGCTAGCGCCCGTCTATATAGCCGAAGTTGTAATAGGTCGGTCCCTTTTTGTAATGTTATTTCCTATTGCGGTAGACTTTTTTCAAACAGGATTTTACCTTTTCAACAGATCCTTTTGCAACAGTATATGCCCATTGCAATAGATTCATATATCTGTAATAAAAAATAATTACAGCTTATAGATATTACGTATTAAATGTATTCATTTTAGCATAAGTGTATATCACAAAATGAAATAAAAAAATACAATTTTTATTTTAACATAGTATTAATAGTACAAACAATTACAACAAAAATTTCTACAATTTTCATACACCATTCATGTATAACAATTTATTTTCATACGCCATTCATGTATAACAATTTCTTCTCTCACACAACACCTTTTTTCGAGTAGAGTATTTTCTAATCTTGTTTCTACTCTATCATACATATATTACAACAAGAAAATTGATATCATCTTTTGCTAGAACAAATCTGCAGTTGATGCTCCAAGTTTGCTCTCGATCATGGACATGCACATGCCTATCCAGGAATATGTATGTCATTCCAGCGAACTCTACATCAAATAAAATCTTAGAGCCGACAACACCTTATGTACTTCCTTGCAACCCATTGACGTGCAATACTGCAAAATCCAACTTTTTTGACTGGCTTGTTCCAACAAATCTGTGATGCTTTCTTAACAAAAAACAAAAATAAATTACTTGACTTTATGGTAAAAGCTTAAAGTGACAAATCTTCATAATTCTTTTTATATATTGGATGTTAACTCTTAGTTACTTTAGCTGTTAAACTTCCTGACTTTAAGGTAAATGACCCAAATCAACTACTAAAGCTAGATCCCATATTACTATTTGAACTGCAAATATTAATCAACCTTCACTATTTGAAACATGTTTATTGATCAATGACCAGTAACAAAGTGTTTAGTTAACTTACTTTCTGTTTTGATGCTTGATTTGATTACTTTCAGTTTTTCAACTGATCTCAAATTTAACACAATTTTCGTTGTTTGATTACATTGATGAATGATAGATGATTCAGTAAAGAGAAAAAAATATAAAGAATTAAAGAAAAGATCTACACACATACCTTCATTTATGTTATCCAATTTACTTCTTCCTTTAGCAAGTCTATATTTCTTCCATTATAGGTAAGAGTAATAAAACCACATTCAAACTCTTCATATGGATCCTTCATCAATCTATTTAAATGCAAAACAAACAAAATATTATCTGCAGATGTCTTTTCAAATGTTAGAGAGTTATTCCAGGAACTGCCATTTCTCTCAACACTATTTTTGGAGTGGCCTCTGCGATTCCCAATAATGTACAAGTGCTTTATATAAAATATTTGAAAACTGATTTCAATTTGTAAATTAAAACTCCATGTCTGGTCACTACAGACTAATGTCAGGAGATGTTACTAGATTTCATTCATGAGAAAACTTAGTAACAGTTGTACTCAACTAAATGCTTTCTTTTGGTCATGAAATAAATAATTTATCTTTTCGCATAATCCATGCTCATCATTAACTGGACTTTTAGTGAGTCATTTATTTGACATGGCTAGTTTATAGACTATAACCACTTAAAAAACCTATAACTAAATAAATCAAGTCAGAAAGAAAGATTATATTTCTTGTCCATCCATGTTAACCAGAGAACATAGCAAGGAAATTGCACCAATCCCTTGTTTTAATATCTACCTAAACTTCTTTACTTCCAATCTTTGAACAGAAGGTTAAGTGGTTGCCTATGAGTTATTAGCAATATTTGATGACATTTGAATAGAACACAAATTCGTGTCAGGATAAGTGTAACTGTCTTTTATTTACTGGTATGTATGAGCATAACATGACCTGAAAAGGATTTGTTCATCAACTAGACTGACAGTCTTAGTATCAGCATCATATTACTCATATAAACAAACAGTGTTGTATCTATCATCCGATGTAGGGTGGAAAAATAAATAAAACAGGGACAGATAGATTATTACATGAGATAAGAAGCGCTTGTGCTGCCATGTTGAATTTTCAAGCACCAAGTGCATATACAGCAATAGATCCTTGAAGATCACGATCCACTTTAAAATGAGCATGAAAAAAATCTCTTCACCTACAACAACGAGACAAAAAATAAAAAAGAAAGCAATGTGGCATGAAAGGGCTAACATAAAGTTAGAAAATTGTTGATAATCTATGTTTTTTTTTTGGATTGATTTAGCAAAACAGTCCATTAAATAGACAAATATGTCCAGTCATAAACCGAGCAGCCAGGCATTCTTTTCATGGGTAGTACACGGTTTGGAGAAGGCATAATAAAAACATAAGAATATAGAACTAAAACGAACTTGAATATACACAAATGGATAACGAGTCAAAGAAGATAAATCTAAGCTTATCCGCAAGAAAGACAGTGATGAAAATTTCAATTAAAAATTTAGCAGCAATCATTAAAAGTACATATGCCAGAGCCAATTCCTCTATCAAGGAATATGATTCAAGAAGTTCATGTAGATGTCTTTCTTCGGCATCAAACAATACTATGTGACTTGCCAGTGGTAACTCTTTTAATATGTCAGATGAAAAATCAAGTGGATTCATCAGGAAATGGTCCGATTCATTGTGTATTCCTTTAACTTCCCTAGAAATTAACACGGTATCTCAAATCAGTACTCCTTTAACCTCACTGGAAATTAACACGGTATCCCAAATCAGTACTACTTCACTTTTAAACAAGTAACAAAAAGGGGAAATTGATATTTTCAGTAAAGTATATTATTTTGTGAACATTCTCGCCACCGACATGTTCCTCCTCCGGGCCTCCCGCCTGATAGCATTCCTCGTCCATCGCCTCCTGTCCCCCCCACATGATCCCAAATCCTATCCTTCGCTTGTTACGGAGACACCATCGGATCCTAACCCGCAACCACTTCTTGAACGTCTCTCCCTCTCCGCTTTTCCTCCTACCAAGTTGCATTGAACGTTTTTTTAATTTTATTATGAATTATTTTAGTTGAGCAAGAGAATTTAGGGCTTTGAATTAGATTTAGACTGAAGAGATGGGAAAAGAAGGTAAATGGTAAAAAGCAGGTGAAGCAGGCGTGAAATATTAGCGCGAAGCGGTGCTGAATTTTTTCGAGAGCCCACCTTTTCATTTTTGGATCCCGCCTTACATTATAATAAGAAGGAATTTGATAACCCTTGAATTCTTTATTGAAAAAATCTTGTATACCTTTTAACTTTCGCAGAAGAAAAGAACATTATTTGAATTTTGTACCCTTGACTTTTACTAAGCATCCGAAAGTAAAGCCGGTTATAAATAATATTCAAAGAAGTCAAGTAGAAAAGTTTTTAAATTTTTACACTGTGCTAAATATTAATTGCTAATATACTAATATACTTGAATACTAATTATTAATGCACCAAATTAAATGCAAATTAATTCTTAGGCATTAATTTTAATTATTTCTTAATTCTTGATTATTATTTAATATTAACTGTTTATGTCACTTTGGAATAACTAAAATTTATTATTAATTATTATAATAGATTATTGTCTTAATTCTTATATAATTACTAATAGTTAGTTATTCAATAGTAATTATTTAATATTAATTATTGAAAAGTCGGTTATCAAAGGACAACTACTTATTTATTAATGATTAATTATAAGTAGTTGTTTATTACTTCTTAATATAAATGAACATTAATTGTTAGTTATTTAACATTATTGGTATTTTATCAATTTTTTAATGTTCGTTATTAACTAGATTTATCAATCATTAAATGTAATTAATAATTGGTAAATATAATTTTCATATTACTAGTATTACCGCACAACGGTGGGAAAACCGACCATTAAGATGTTTAATACGAAATATAAAATTATTTGTTAAAACTTATTTTAAGTTAAATTTAGTGAAAAAAATTATAGTGTATTTTATGAGAAAATGGCAAATAAATGAAAAAACATAAGTCCAAGTAAACTGAATTGTACATGTAAATGTATTTATTTAAATCAGTTACATTCATATACATACATTTTTATTATATACTGTAAGTAGGATCAATGTACCCTTGATGTTTAGCTAATTTGCATCTTTAAACCATTAATTGATTGAAGACATAAAAGGAAAAACGAAACAAAAATAAGCCAATAATATATCATTATATTCGTGAATATTTAATTGAAATAAAAAATGCAATAGTGGATGTAATAAATAGATCATAAATTATTAAATTAATTTATTTAAATAAGTCATATAAAAATACTATTGTTATTTACGCATATGTAATAACATGCTCAAATCAATAACCTTTACCTAGTTACTAAATCCTTTAGAAGCCAGGTTATAACTTACTTTGTTCCAGAATGATATTTATTACAAAATCAGTCACCTGATCAAGTTACAAAATCAAAGTCGTAGAATATAAAAAGAATGTAATGGATGACACAGTACTTCGCATTGAGAATATAAAAACAAAACCAGTAAACAGAAGACTATTGCCGTAGATGACACTCACACTATGGAGTTGAGCATCTTGTCTTCAGTTCAGTACTCTGTGTTTACCACACTGTTCATTTGGGCACTTCACAGGCGCAATAATCTTGTAATTTTGATGTTGTGCTAGTTGAAAGTAAGACCAAAAAATTGAATGTGGCACCAAATGAAGATTTTTGTTATATAAAGAAATTACATTGTATCTGGTTATACTTATTTGTTTATGCTCAGCTATGTAATGTAGTGAATGGGATAATTGAGTGGAACGACGTGTATCATATTCAAAGTTGCATGCTCAAAAAAACTAAAAAAAGAAAAAGAAAAAAGAAGAGAGTAATAGATCTGTCGAAAACATAGCAGAATATAAGATGCTAGTAATATGTTAATATCATAGTGTACATTATAAAGGGTCCTAACATAACAAACTAAGGGTGGGCGGCCTAAAAGGACCATCTTTTTTTTTTTTCAGTCAGCATTCTATACAGTCAAGTTGTTGTTGAACTTTCCCTAAATCCATGTTCTGTTAAGTTTCACTACGAAAGAAAATCAAGTGCTCTTGGAATATAGGTTACTACCAGACCAAAAGCATTCAAAACTTCGAGGAAACCATTGTTTATATTCAGGAAAACTTCAAATCTAAATCTAAACAATATAAAATTGCATTCATAGGTTTAACCACGGTTGCATATCATTTATGGCTTGAATGAAACCAAAGATTAAATAATAGCAAGGAAAGAAGCAGTCTCCAATTTTGGAAATCATAACTCAGAATGTCAGATCAATATCCAACAACTTGCCAAGCATCAAAACAAAGATAGTACAACCAAATTTCTACTGACAAGGTTGACAATGAAGAAAACAAATTTGAAACATTCTCATATAGCTAGAAATTTCTACTCTGATTACGTTACACTGTTCTTAACATTTCTTCGCTATTTATACTCTCCTTCACTTGTTTGCGGTTCTTTTTACTCCTTTTACTTAGTGCAGCTAGTCCCCTCACAACTTAATGCCACCTTAATACAACCAAATTCTATCAATTTCTCCTGCTTATCATTGTGATTATTATTTAAATCTTGTTATGGTGGTTTTAAAGTAAACATGTACTCAGTTGGAACATTTGATCCATATCAGACATCACCAGAAGAAAAAAAAATTCACATATTTACTTGTGATAGTTGAGCGGAGTTATCAGACTTGGGGCGAATAAGCAGCTAAAAACAAATGATGATCATTAATGTGAGACATAATATGATATATGATACTGATGAGAATTCGAATAATATAAATACAACTAACCTGTTTTTTAATAAATGGTGGCAAAAATTCAAAAAATGCAGATTCCCATGGAGTTGAACTGTGAGAGACCAGAAGAGAAGTTGTTCTATTGGGAATCGCTGTTATATTTGAGCTGACGGTCGGTTTGATAATCTGTCCCCCTCAAGCAACACAATCACGAAGAGGAAGCATGACCAAAGCTTCTTAGAGTCTACAAACTGCAAATCAGAAGGCAAGGAATAAATCTACCCTAAAAAATAAAAACAAAACGAACAATTTTGAAATGGTAAATGGTTGAAGTTTTTTCTAGAAAGGACTAATTCTTTTTTTAATTAAACATAATAAACCATCACATAAAATATAATATGTATATCTTTTTTAAAGATAAAATCTTGCTTATTATGCATAATTTGAAATATTTGGATAACAATCAATGTATTTTCGAAATGACAGTCACTATCACACATTCACTATTCAATTTGAACTGGTTTTAGTGATATGTGAACTCGGCACCACTAAATGAAGATAGTTTCGATGAAAAATGTAATACTGTAAAAATTTCACTGCTACACCAAACTTGAAGGGAAAATCATAGTGAAGCACCTACAAAAAACCTACAATAAATAAATCCAAAATGTAACTAAAAATCCATAATTCACCAAAAAATTAAGTAATCAATTTAGTTGACTGATATGGTTTTATATTATAGAAAAAGGGTTATTGTTTTTTACATTGATTAACTAAAACAAAGAATTGAAAAAAGTTAACTTTAACATACATAATAAATATGGGAAAATGTTGAAAATTTATGGTGCATAGAGTTCGGGTAGTTCTCCTACCTCTCTTGTTCTCTTTTCAAGCCAACGTTGCTAAAACCCTTTTTTTCTTTTAAAAATAGCGATTTTCAAGCATTTATTAAGAAGAAATCACACAACCCTAATCTCGTAATACATGGGGAAATTCATGAAAATCAGTCTGAATCTCACATGAAAAAAACAAAAGGCCACAGGTTGTCGAACAATAAAAGATAAGCTGCAAAACCCTTTTTTTCACACCTGCATATGTCAGTAATATAGGATCCGACTATTTGATTTTAATCGCATGAACAACAAATTCTAAGCTTTAAATCCAAGTTAGAAAATCAATAGACGATTTTTGGATAAAATCAAAAAATTACCCATTATGCTGATCCCAACACGTGAGTCTACAGATTTAGACTGCAATAAGGATTTCGAATTTAGGGTAATGAGGTGGTAGGTCGTATAAAATTTGGGGTTTTCACCGTATTTAAATTTGAGAAGGAATCTAAAATCGCGAATTGTTTAGTAGAGGAAGAAAACGCAGAATTCGTGTTTAAGAATGGGTAGAAAGAAGTCGTAGGAAATAAAATGAAAGAAGTCGTATTTAAGAATAGGTAGAAAGAATTTGTATTTAATGAAAACGCAGATTTGAGGAAGAAAGAAGTCATAGGAAAGGAGAAAGAATTGAGAAAGAAGGAAATGACGGAGAAAACATTATTGTTGAGCGAAAATTATGCCTAAATTTATTGGCTTTGACAATTTGCTTTTGGCTCTTACATTAGGGAAACCTCTCTAACGGTCAGTTTGATTAATATCTAACCATGATAAACTATTAAAGTATTAATTCATATTAATTAATGATTATTACTTAATACTTATTATATTATAAATAAATATTACCTACTACTTTGTATTTTGTAGTTAATAGAAATTGTGTTTAACAAAGGTCGGGAAAAATATATGTTTTTAATAGTATTTTTTCGCAACTGACTTTACCAGTTGTAAAAAAATACAATTATTGCAAATGGCGAAAACAGTTGTTAAAGATATTTATTCGCAATTGGCTTGAAAATCAGTTGCAAATAATATGTTTGTTGCAACTGTTATAGAAGCGCGGTTGCTAAATATATGTTTTTGCAATAGGAAGGGGAACACAGTTGCTGAAAATATGCTTTTCGCAACAGAAAATAGAGGGCTGTTGCTAAATCTCATCTATTGCAACTGCTATAATAGGTCTGTTGCTAAATATCATTTACTGAAACTGTCATGTGTCGCCTGTTGCAAATAGTTAGCTGCAATAGAGTATTTTTCTTGTACTGATAAAAGATAAGTTACATTGACTATCTTATTTTATCTTTAACTAACTGATAAATATCAACATGTTTATTTTTTACATAGAATAACTTATTTTATTTCAGATTTAAAAAAGATAATTGCATCTATCTTTTACTAAAAGATAAAAGATAAGTTACATAGAATATCTTATTTTATTTCAGATTTAGTAGAATAAAAGATAAGTTACATAGAGTATCTTATTTATCTTTTACTAAATGATAAATATTAACATGTTTATTTTTTACATAGAATATCTTATTTTATTTTAGATTTAAAAAAGATAGATGCATCTCTATCTTATCAAAACTGAACTTCATATTTAAAAAATATAAATAATATATATGTCATGTGTTAATTGCTAGTTGCAAATGTGCAATGTTAATGATAAAACTGACCTTTTGATTACAAAATTGCATTTTTGTAATTAACAAATTTTAAATGTACTAGAATATCTTAATTTATTTCTAATTTAAAAAATATAGTTGCATCTATCATTTCAAAACTGAACTTCAGATTTAAAAAACATAAATGAATATATATGTCATGTGTTAGTTGTTAGTGTTAGAGAATATGATAATCAATAAATATTAGAGAATATGGTAATCAATAAATGTTAGAGAATATGCTAGGAATATGCTAGAGAATAAAGGAATATTCTAGAGAATAAATAACCCTATAAATATAGGGTTCACCATTGTATTTTTCAATTAAGCAATTATTTCTTTTGTAATAGTTATTTAGTAAATCAATAAAGATGTAGCCTTTTAATTGTTTACCGTTTCATCTCCCTCTTCTCTCTGGATCTAAATTCTAACATGGTATCAGAGCTAGGTTAAAGAGGGAGGGAGAGAAAATAAAGGACTGAAAACAGGCTTTGCGAATTCTGGTTGTGATTTTGAAAACTTACGTTGAATATTTGGAATCAGATTTTAAGAAGAAAAAAAAAGGCCGCATCCCACTGTTTTCCCAATCCATTCTTCTGTTCTTCGATCCTTCCTCTTCCTTTTCGTATTCTACTTCGCGAACTCTCCTTTTCTTTCAAAACCGAGTCCTTCATCTCATCGCAAATACCAGACCCTTAGATCAAAAAAAAAAAGTTACACGAAAACTGGTTTCTTATTGCCGATTGGGTCTCGATAGTCGAATCGGTTTTGGGGTTTCGAACTTGATCGGAGCGGTGAGTTCAAATTCAGGTGGAAAGCGTTCAAGTTTTGATGGCTATGGCGATTTCGGCGATTGCAAAGCTCGGGCTTGGGAAGATCGAAATCCGAATTTGACCAGGTGTGTTGAGGCCTGTTTGAGTGGTCGGGCTGTAGCTGAGAGGTGATTGTATTGAATGGTGATTAACAGAGAACTGATGTGGGTTGATTCACAATGAAGATTGGGGAAGTTAGGTGTCTGTTGTTGGAGGAATTTGCGGTCAGGTGGTTGGATATTTGTGGTGATATGGAGGGCGGTATGGAAAGGTGGGGGTATTTGCTGCTGAAGGAGGTAATGAAGCAGGGTGATGCAGATGGGGTTTAAGCTATATGCAGTTTTGGTGGAAGTTTTATGGTATTGGTTTTGATAGGGTATGGAACTTGGCTGAAGTCAGTGGTGAAAATTGGTAGGGTGACTGGTATGTGAGTTGTAGTAGGAGGGTCATGTGGAGTAATGAAGTGTGTAGTTATGACTGGTATGTGGAGTAGGAGGTATGATAGGCTATGCTGGTGGTCAGGGCAGTTTGGCAGATTGGTTGTTGGTTTTTTTTTTGTGCGTTTGCTGGCGAATGATGTAATGTTGATGGATTGTGTAGTGCTGTTTTTGAGTGGTGATAGGTGTGGTAAGGTTGGATGTAGTATCTGGTGAATGAACTAACAGTGGGTGGTTTTGACTGAAGGGCAATGAATGGTGTAGAAGTGCTGGTGCTATGGATGATGAAGTGAGTGTTGTTGTTTGTTGAGTTTGGTCTGAGTTATGTCTATTTGTGAGGAGTGTGTTTATTTGTGGTTTTCTATGTGCGGTGTGTAATGGAGGGTGAATTTGGTCGGTTTTGGTGCTTGTTGTTAGATTATTGATGTTTGGGTGGTAGCAGTTTTGGTTGAAGGCTGTGTGTTTGGTGACAATTTGGTGTTGTGTTTGACAGATGTTGAGGATTAGTTTCTGGTTGAGGCTACTGCGATGTGAGTAAGGGGAGCAGTCGCGGTTGTGATGGTAGTATGGAGTTGTGTATGGCATTTTCCTATGTATTGGTAATTGATGATGATGGATTCGCAGTGGTTTGTTAGGTGTTAGTGTTTGTTTATTATTCGGTTGATATCTTTATCGGTAACCCTGTTAATTAGGAGGGCAATTGACGTTGATTGAAGGTGGTAGGTGGTTACTGCAGGTATGTTTGGAGGATGCAAACATATGCTGACCATCCCTTTTGATTTTGTTTTGTTTTTGTTTGTATGTTTGGGGGATGCAAACATACAAAACCATCCCATTTTTGGTTTAGTTTTGTTTTCGTTTGATATGTTTGGGGGATGCAAACATATAAACTCATCCGGGGACCAGTTTTGTCATTTGGCCGCTCAGATCTTTTGCTTACCGATCAGATTGAAGATTGTTTTGGATTGTTGAGTTGATGTTGGGTATTTGGTATTTGGTTTTTGGCAGTTTCTTCTCTACTTCTATTGGCAACTTCTATCTGGCAGTTTCTTCTCTACTTCTTTTGGCAGCTTCTATTTGGCAGACTTCTATTTGGCAGTTTCTTCGCAACTTCTTTTGGCAGCTTCTATCTGGCAGATTCTTCTCTACTTCTTTTGGCAGCTTCTGTTTGGCAGTTTCTTCTCTACTTCATTTGGCAAACTTCTATTTGGAAGTTTCTTCACAGCTTCTATCGGCAGCTTCTATTTGGCAGTTTCTTCTCTACTTCTTGTGGCAGCTTCTATTTGGCAGTTTCTGTTTGGCAAAATTCTATTTGGCAGTTTCTTCATAGCTTCTATTTGGCAAACTCACGATTCTCCGCATCGTGAGTTTGAGGGGGGATGTTAGAGAATATGATAATCAATAAATATTAGAGAATATGGTAATCAATAAATGTTAGAGAATATGCTAGGAATATGCTAGAGAATAAAGGAATATTCTAGAGAATAAATAACCCTATAAATATAGGGTTCACCATTATATTTTTCAATTAAGCAATTATTTCTTTTGTAATAGCTATCTAGTAAATCAATAAAGATGTAGCCTTTTAATTGTTTACCGTTTCATCTCCCTCTTCTCTCTGGATCTAAATTCTAACAGTTAGTTGTAAATATGCAACGTTAATTATAAAACTAAACTTTTGATTACAAAATTTCATTTTTTGTAATTAACAATTTTTTAAATGTTTAGTAGAATATCTTATTTTATTTTAGATTTAAAAAAGATAGATGCATTTATCTTTTCAAAACTGAACTTCAGATTTAAAAAAGATATATTAATACATATGTCATGTGTTAATTGTTAGTTGCAAATATGCAATGTTAATGATAAAACTAAACTTTTGATCACAAAATTGCAATTTTGTAATTAACAATTTTTAAATGTTTACTAGAATATCTTAATTTATTTCAGATTTAAAAAAGATAGTTGCATCTATCTTTTCAAAACTGAACTTCAGATTTAAAAAAGATAATTACATGTTTAGCTCTACTTAGGTTTGAAAAAAAAGGATACATGTTAAACAAGTTTGATGTTTTACTCATTATTTACAATTATTACATACCATATGAACTTGATTTAAAGCTTGCATAAAAAAGATAAAAGCATTTATGTTTTTGTACAAATAACTTAGTTATATAATAAATTATAATGAAATGCTTTTAGTTGTTTATGAATATCAAAAGATATGCCAAATTTTAGTTAAATAATAAATTACAGCAATAGAGCATATAACTCCAAGTTTATGGCAGGCTAACTAAATCAAAAATATGTTTTCGTTTTATCAATTATTTTTCTTTCTTTCTATTTTCATCCTTGCTGATACATATTCAAATTTCATTTGTAGGAATTCGAGGATCAACAAGCGTTATTTAGTGGGTGCAGCGATATGGAGACTGATCTACCATGATAATCGCAGTCGTATTGTTTATTGTTGTGCTTGTAAATAGAATGGCAACGAACTTGCAGAGTCATGTTTTTTTGTTTTTTTGTTCTGGCGACCTTAGGTTTTTTTTGTTAATTGTTCTTTGTTGCGGAGTTAAAACCATAAATGAGCTGTGCAAATCTATGAATAAAGGAGCCGGAAAGAACCGTGGGAAGTTACGCAGTTGGGTGTTTTTCCTTTTTAATTATCTTTCTGTGTTAAAAACAATAGCTATGACTTCCATATTGTTCGCAATTTTAACTATACTGTAGTACACAGTGTACAAAAGAAGTTCAAGTATGCCAATATGATTTAGATCATTATTGCAAGTTGTTCTTCCTTTTCTAAAAAAGATAAAAGTATTTATCTTTATCTAAAAATATAAAAATATATACATGATAGACACTTTAAGCAAGTATTCCATTATATCAAAAATATATACATGAGCAGACAGTTTCACAGTTAAATCACATAAACCAACCAGTATTCCATTGTATCATTACTGCAGGCTATTCTTCCTTCTCTGAAAAAGATAAAAATGTTTATCTTTATCTGAAAATATCAAAAGAAGTACATGAAACCAACTACGTGAACATTATAACAATTTTTAAATGTTTAGTAGACTAACTTAATTGATTTCATATTTAAAAAAGATAGTTTCATCTATCTTTTCAAAACTGGACTTCAAATTTAAAAAAGATCATTACATGTTTAGCTCTACTTACATTTCAAAAAAAACGATACATGTTAAACAAGTTTGATGCTTTACTCGTTATTTACAATTATAACATACCATATGAACTTGATTTAAAGATTTCATAAAAAGGATAAAATCATTTATGTTTTTGTACAAACAACTTAGTTACATAATAAATTATAACGAAATGCTTTTAGTTGTTTATGAATATCAAAAGATGTGCCAAAATTTAGTTACATAATAAATTACAACACTAGAGCATATAACTTCAAATTCATGGTAGGCTACCTAAATCAAAAATATGTTATCATTTTATCAATTATTTTTCTTTCTTTCTAATTTCATCCTTGATGATACATATTCAAATTTCCTTTGTAGGAATTCGAGGATCAACAATCGTTATTTAGTGGGTGCAGCGATATGGAGACTGATCTACCATGATAGTCGCTGTCGTATTGTTTATTGTAGTGCTTGTAAATAGAATGGCCATGAACTTGAAGAGTCATGTTTATTTGTTTTTTGTTCTGGTGACCTTAGGTTTTTTTGTTAATTGTTCTTTGTTGCAGAGTTAAAACCATAAATGAGCTGTGCAAACTTGCGTATAAAGGAGATGGAAAGAACAGTGGAAAATTATGTAGTTGGGTGTTCTTCCTTTTTAATTATCTTTTTGTGTTAAAAACAATAGCTATGACTTCTGCGTTTTTCGCAATTTTAATTGTACTGTAGTACACAGTATACAAAAAAAGTTCAAGTATGCCAATATGATTTAGATCATTATTGCAAGTTGTTCTTCCTTTTCTAAAAAAGATAAAAGTATTTGTATTTATCTTTATCTGAAAAATATAAAAATATATACATGACAGACACTTAAAGCTAGTATTCCATTGTATCAAAAATATATACATGAGCAGATAGTTTCACAGTTAAATCGCATAAACCAACCAGTATACTGTTGTATCATTACTGCAGGTTGTTCTTCCTTCTCTGAAAAAGATAAAACTGTTTATCGTTATCTAAAAATATCAAAAGAAACACATGAAACCAACTACGTGAACATTATAACTATTAGTTACAAAATCGGAAATGCACATGCATTCAATTCATACAAAATTATATTTGACATTGCACTTGCAGTATTGTTAACTATTGTTTTAAGTTTGATTTCCATTTGTTTCTCATCTTCTCTCTGTTTTGCATTTTATGCACTCTGAAACCAACTATCCATCATAAAACACAACAGTCCTCCTTCACTTCATCAACACATGACATAAAATGAAAAGCTTTTGAAAATCAAACCATTCAATTGATTGTGGCTGTAGAAATAAAATCGAATCGTTCAATCGATTCGTTTGAAACATGAAAAGCTTTTGAAAATCGCCATTTTAATGAAGATCAACTAGGGGTTTAGATTTGCAAAATAATGGGACATTTTTTGTACTTGAAACTTATCCTTTAAAAGGTGTGTCCTTTAAACTAATTGGACCTGACTAGTAAGCCCTTCACGCAAATTTCTACTTCCAAAAACTTGTGCACGCCACATGATTATTTACCTTTAGCTTGTACCATCTATGAGTGATTAGCTGCAGTGTCTGCATGCTTGAGGCTATATTGTTTGACTTGAACATGTGATTCCAAACAGTCTTGATTTGCGCGCATGTATAGCCAAATACATACATATGTATACATACACACATGTGTGTGTGTATGTGTTTGTATTTGTTGCTTGAGTGTTCATGGGCACTTGCGGCATGAAAATGTTGTCAAGCTTCACCTGGCACATCATATTCGATATATTTACCCTTTTTTGACTATATTACCCCTGCATAGAAATATGTGTATATACATCCAACGTATGTGTATACATGTATTGTGCACGTCCAGAGAATATATATATGTGAGAACTACAGGCTATGTCTACATTGTGGTATTTGCCGTGTATCACTGTGAATATTACAAGTTGTCTAGACATAGATGAATGTCCATAAAAATCAGATTAAGTCATGAAAAATGATGAGAAACACACCAAAATTCTGAGGCAAATAAATTTTTAAAATAAAAATTAAATCTACTAAAATTTAAAATTATTTCTATTCTAGATTACCATGTGTGTGTTTCTTTTTATGACAGGTAAGCAGAAGCCTGGACTAATAGTGAGGCAGCAAGACAAATAAGTGTGACAGTGAGTAAAAGAGTCTGTATAAGAGTGAGCTCAGTGAAACAAAATGTAAATGTACAACTTGAGTGAAATGTAACTGATTGTACTGTAGTGAGGAGCATTATATAATATGAAATGTAATGTATTGTATTTTCAGTGAAATGTACAAATAGTGGAGTTATAAATTTGTACTATTGAAATGTTAAAATAAAATACTGTTTGAATATTTAAATTCTTATGCAGTAGTAATCTATTTAAATATAAATATTATATTCTGTATGTGGTGTAGTACAACACATACTACTATAAACACATTTATAATAATAAACATATATTTGTTATCATCAAACAAAAATCATAGAATTATTAGATACAACAATCTCCCCCTTTTGATGATGACAAACATAAAATAAATTTTTGAATATAATATTATAATAAATGTGTTTGACAATGAATTATTGAACTCCCCCTATTTGAATGCTACCTCTACAGAAATACTCCCCCTATATATGTGCATGAGTGAAAAACAATAATTGAAACTTCAATATTAAAGTATTCAAAAAATATTCGCTCATCGATCAAAATCTTAACCCATTCTCCCACTTTTGTTATCTTCAAAAGGATACTGAGTAATAATTGACTAAAAATATAATTTCAGCTTTAGAGGAAGAGCGATCATTATAAATCTCAATCAGTCAAACAAAAATCATAATATTCTAAGAAATAGTGGCAAATTTCACATTATAGGATGATGGATTTGCGATGAAATTTATATAAATGAAGAGAGTTTTAAAACAAATGATTTCCAATTATTTTCAAAAGAATTTTTATAAAATTTTAGCACAAAAAATTGATGGATTTGGACAACGATTATAAATTCAATTTAAGTGACAAAAACACATAATCTCAAATCCCAATAGCTATTAATCAACATATCATAATATTTCATAAAATATTAACACATTTCACAAATTAGAAAAATGGATTGATAGACTGGTTTTTACACACCAAGGAGAATTTCATATAAAAAGATTTATTTATTTCCTTTTCTTTTTCCTTTTTATTTAAGAGCGCACTGACCATGCATAACTGATCTTGGATTTTTAAATGAGGTCAGTTGCAGCTTAAAAAATAAGTAATCTCACAACCATGCATAACCAGAGTTCGGATTTTTAAATGAGGTTAGAGAAACACTTATGAATATTATATTTTTATTATTTTCAGTTCCAAAAGAAAAACTCCTCGATATATAGAACCAATATGGATGATAGAAATGTGGTAGTTACAGAAATGGTTGTGAAATGAATTTCTAAATTAATTATATTATGAAATATGTTCAACTGTACTGGGATTCTTGAAAAAATTCAATTATCACTAATTTTGAAAAATAATATAACCACAATTCCATCACAAATATTTCCACTGTTTATTCAAGATGATTTAAAAAATTATTAAACTCTCCACATTAATATAAAATCATGATGGATGGCAGAATAATGGTAGATAAAGGAGATGTTCGTGAAATAAACACAAATTCAAAGATATTATAAAATTGTTCAATCATCACGAAAAAAATATAATAAAATTTCCTCTCGTTTTGAAGTATACTGTAGTCACAACTCGTCATAATTTCAATATTCTAATAATAATTTTGATGAGTTCTTAATAAGGTTCTGTTTGGTTATTGATTTCAATCTCTAAATAAATAATCAATAAATGATTTTAAAATTTAAAAATCAATTACAAAACTGAAAAAATTATACAAGACAAAACATATATAAAGGATGAGAATCAGATCAACTTTTTTTTTCAACACTTCTAATCTAATACCACTTGTTGTCTCTATTAACGGGGATATTAATACCACACAAGTGGAAAAAATATCTAAGACAATAGTATCCAATCACCAAGTCCAAGAAAATAATTCTTACAATTCAATTCTGTCAATCAAAGCTGTAAGACACATTCAGAATAATTTTCACGAGGAGGTTTTCAAAAAAATTTACAACAAGTCTAAGAAGACAAACCATGATCCATAATTTAAAGAAACGGTTTATTTGAAATCACTTAAAGGAATGTGAAAACTTCAAGATTCAATGAATCAAAGTGATCATGACTTCAGAATGAATTTCAGGATGTAACACAAAAAAGATTCAATTCATAGTAGTTAAGTCAACCAGAAAATCTTTGAAACTTTTATTAAAGCAGCAGATGATACCAAAAACAAGCAGTTAATCAAAAACATTTTCAAAGCAATTTCTATTATCAGAGCAGCATAATAGTCAATTTCAAAGCAGACTTGATAAGATAATTTTTCATAAATGTTTTTGATAGTCACAAAAAAATGATTCATGATACGAAATTAAGTTTATTTTAAATCATTTAAAGGAACATGAAAATATCAAGATTCAATGAATCAATCATACAGATTATAAGTTTGAAATCCAAGATGTGTGTGAGATTCACGAATTAACAATTTCAAATGATTTCAAACAAACAAATATTCAAATCAAATGATCATGAAACAATAGTGAGTTTTAAGACTAGATCTTCAAAGAATTTCCCATAATTATCAACGACAAGAGAAATTTTCAACATATTTACATCAAGTTTAAGAGATATTCAGGATCCAAATAAAAAATAATTTATTTTAGATCACTTGAATAGACATAAATTTTGAGATACAGGGAATCAATCACACAAGATTAATAATTTCAAATTTGTGAAGTGTGTCAACTTCAAAATATCATAAATTTCAGATGATTTCAAACAAATACATGTTCAACAAAGATGATCATGAATAAAGATGAATTTCATGATGTGTAACACAATGATTCAATTCAAAAAATTCAATTAGAAAAATTCAACTCGGAAATATTCATGCCAATCCAAAAACTCAATGAAATTATCACAACTGTTAAATAGCAGTGTACTGTAATGAGTATAAATTTTCAAGTCTTTCCAAAATGAATTAGAAGAAACTCAAAACAGCAGAGATGTGTGAAATTTCATTAATTTTTTAGATCTTCAAAATTTTAGAATTCAAATTAATGGTGTTCAAGATATAACAGGAATACTTCAACACTGTTATGAATTTAGATTAAAAAAAATTAAACTTCAAAACAATTGCAGATATTTACAAGTTTAAATTCAATATCTAGAAATTATTAAAACATGAGAGTTTTATTCAATTGAAGCGAATTTCCAGATAAGACAAGAATTCTGCAATTGGAAGTTAAGAAACTCAGAATAAAAGAATAATATGGTAGTGTCAATTCAAAAAATAGAAATATCAGATAAAATAAACAGAAGGGGTAGAGGGAGGAATACCCAAAGAAAAAACAAAGAATATTAACAGTGATGAGCTTGGATATCTGTAACGACCCGTGTTTTTCGACCATTTGAATATGAATATTTAAATTAGTTTTAAATATTATATTGGAAATATTAATGGAATTAAATATTGAATTCGTTATTTAAACGAAGTTCGAACGTTATATATTTATATAATTATAAATCGAGCTTGAAAATGGCGTGCAGTTCGTAAATTGGAGTTTTGAATTTCAACTGAGAATACAGGATTCGATATAAGTCGGATTTCTGTGAAACAAGAAACGTTGGAACCGTATTGACGATAATTTTCATATGAAAGAGAAAAATCCAGATTTCCTGTTATAGTTTGATATTTATGGCCAAATCAAAATTTGAAATAGTTGCTATGGAAAATCGTTATTTAAATTATAGGCCCTTAAAATAGCCATTTTGCAAACGGACTCTGTTTTCAACGAAACCAGTTTCATTAGAACCGTAACGTTAAATTATGGTACGGTGGTGAATTTCGTGGAAAACCGATATCGTATGTGACCACGATAGCCATAAACGCCCGTTCATTTTCTATAACGCGTAATTAAATTAATAAAGAGATATTTGAGTGTAATTTGAGCAGACGATCGAATTAGACCGCGAAACCAGTTCCGTTGAGTTCGTATCGTCGATTAGAGTCAGGATAGATATATAGTTTGTTGTTTTTAGAGATCGAGAAATTTGGCGTTAAAAAGGGTAGGGCGGTTCGGGGTAAAAACAGCCTATCGGGCAAACAGTCTCAGAATGCGACGAAACTAGTGCCATTGGGTTCGTATCGAAAAGTTATTGTCGATAGGTGTTATATATCGGATAACCAAGGTCGTCTTTTCCCGGGTCGTTACAGTGGTATCAGAGCTGAAGGTTAAGTAATTTCCTTGGCTCTGTGGCGTGACTCAGTAGAAATGGGGTTAGTAATACCCTAGATTGAGTTTGAGTGTATATATACAAGTGAACGTATTTGTAGATTTTATAAAAATTGTTTTATATTGTGGAGATTTATTGGTTAAGTTGTTTATAAGTTCTGGTCGACCAGTTTGATCCACTGTATCGATAGGGGTTTATAAACACTCAAATACGATAGGTCGTCACGATATGTTTTGAAAGAGGGTAAATGAAATAATTTTACCCAAATTATATTTTGATATAAAGAAAGTATATATATATTTGAAGTATTATAGTATATTGGATGTGTTGGTTGATTGTAATTGAAATGGTTATATAAATAACCAATTAGAATTCGTATAATATAAAATCAGATTTATTAAATCTGAAATTAAAATCAGAATTGGAATTAAAATTCCCAAAAGTGGGAAAGGTATTATAAATAAACTTGGATTGAATAGATGAGAATTTTAAAATCCTGAGAGATTTTAAATTGGTTTACAAGCATCGTGAATGATATTTTGAAATATATGGAGGTATTTAAATATGATTTTGAAAAGTTATATAGTATTGAACTCACTTTGATCGCTGGGGAATAACTCTGATGATGCTGGCCACATCGTCAGTGTTCATTTTCGAGTTCTAAGTGACGGATTACTACCAAAAATTTTGGTTTGAATTGCTTTGAGAAAAACAAGTTGTTTTGAATCCCGAAAGGAATAATTTATTTTAGAAAAACCAAACTGTTTAAAACTCCCAGGAGAGATAGCTGGAATTAAACAAATTAAAGGAATTTGTGAAAACAAATATGAATTGAAATCAATTAACTGGAAATTGAATCGGGAGATAATATATCGAGTAGAATCAGATTTTGAAATTTGTGAGATAAGAATCTGAAATAGTGTTGGTTGGAATTGATGATGGATGATGATTGAGTTAAGAATGGAATTTGGCTTGGACGCGTGAAGGATTTGGTTCTGAGGATAAAGTTGGAAATTTTGGATGCATTTGTATATGCTGAAGGGGCAGCAGATGGAAATAATATAAGGATATGCCCGACAAAAGGGTACACGTTTATTTTTATATATGGATTGGTGATTTATCAGCCTATTGGCAAGCCGCTTGGCTGTTTAATTTCTTTTGGATTGGAGAAGGCAAGTTGTAGTTGTACCGATTAAGCCGTACAGAGGAGGTGCTGGAAATTTTTTTCGGAAATTTAAAGTATTAGAAAATTTTCAATATTTTGGAATTATCTATATATAGTATTGAAATTGGTTTCTAATTAAAAATAAATTAGATTTGAAGTTAATGAATTTATAACGTTCTTTCTTACCTTAGCAATTTCGAGGACGAAATTATTTTAAGGGGGGAAGAATGTAACGACCCGTGTTTTTCGACCATTTGAATATGAATATTTAAATTAGTTTTAAATATTATATTGGAAATATTAATGGAATTAAATATTGAATTCGTTATTTAAACGAAGTTCGAACGTTATATATTTATATAATTATAAATCGAGCTTGAAAATGGCGTGCAGTTCGTAAATTGGAGTTTTGAATTTCAACTGAGAATACAGGATTCGATATAAGTCGGATTTCTGTGAAACAAGAAACGTTGGAACCGTATTGACGATAATTTTCATATGAAAGAGAAAAATCCAGATTTCCTGTTATAGTTTGATATTTATGGCCAAATCAAAATTTGAAATAGTTGCTATGGAAAATCGTTATTTAAATTATAGGCCCTTAAAATAGCCATTTTGCAAACGGACTCTGTTTTCAACGAAACCAGTTTCATTAGAACCGTAACGTTAAATTATGGTACGGTGGTGAATTTCGTGGAAAACCGATATCGTATGTGACCACGATAGCCATAAACGCCCGTTCATTTTCTATAACGCGTAATTAAATTAATAAAGAGATATTTGAGTGTAATTTGAGCAGACGATCGAATTAGACCGCGAAACCAGTTCCGTTGAGTTCGTATCGTCGATTAGAGTCAGGATAGATATATAGTTTGTTGTTTTTAGAGATCGAGAAATTTGGCGTTAAAAAGGGTAGGGCGGTTCGGGGTAAAAACAGTCTATCGGGCAAACAGTCTCAGAATGCGACGAAACTAGTGCCATTGGGTTCGTATCGAAAAGTTATTGTCGATAGGTGTTATATATCGGATAACCAAGGTCGTCTTTTCCCGGGTCGTTACAATATCATACCATAATTCGATGTGAGCAAATGAATCTCTAACTCAACATACTTGGCTATGGAACTCTGAGTAATTCAATAATGTGAAGCAGATTGAATACATATCTCTTTTCGCGAAGCAACTCCTTAGCCTCCTCCGGTACCTAACAGTTTAGGGGATTGAGTGGTCTAACAGAATTAGTAAAACCACTCATAGTTTTGTTCACGTCTTTCAATATCCAAACCCATTTGTATAACAACCCAATGGAAATTACCTTTGTTCCTTTAGGAACCCAAACCTGTTTGAGTTTAGTTGAAAATGTTTTATTTCCTTTTGGAATCCAAGAATGTTTAGATGGTTTGTTACACAACCGGCTTTTATCCCGTTTATGATTTGTAAAACCTTTGAAATTTCCGGGGTTTAAATTTTCAAAACGATCCTTTCTAAACAATTTTGAAGGACTTTTAAAACCATTTGGATTCAGTTTTTGAAAGTTATTATATCCCAAATTTTCAATTCAATTACATCCCAAGTCATTTGAAGAGTTTTTCAAATCATTTGAATTTTGTTTTTGAACAAATTTATTATGTTTTCCAAACCTAAGACCATTTCTATTTCCAATAGAAATTTGGTTTTGTAAGAACATATTCAGCAATTTTCCCCATTGGAAAATTTACCCAAAGTTGATTCTAATCGTTGATTAGATTTAAGTTCACTATTCTCTTTTATCAAATTTGAACAATGATTAATATTGTTCTTTCTCTTTTCAGCATCATTTTGTCTCAAAACCAAGTTTTCATTTTAAAGTAATTTGATGTTGGTCTTGGATTCAAAAATCTCATATTCAAACTGAATTTGTTTTTCAAATTGTTGTTTCTCAGAATTCTTGAAATTTTCAATCTCATTTTCAAGCTCTTTCAAAAATAGAATCAGTTTTCAACAAGCTTTCTTTTTCAAAAATTTCAAGTTTGGAATTTTTAAATGTGTTAATTATCCAATTCCTTTTACAGAAAATTATTCGAACTTAATAAATCAATCTCGTTCTCTTTTTGGATCAGTATTTCATTCTCAATCTTTTGAATATTTTTATTGCGATGAATGAGATCGGTTTCAGTTTCAAACAATCTTTACAATTAGAATTTTCTAATTTCCTAACCTTTTCAAGCTTTAATTCCATATCATGATTTTTTCTAGTTGAGTCGAGATTTTTATACTTTAGAGATTTGTTTTTCAGTTGGAGTTTGTCGACAGATTTAGTTAAATCGGCACACATATAAACTAAATCTTCATAAGAGAAATTTTCTATCTCATCATCTGTTGAGTCTCCATCGTCTGATCCATCTAAAAGTTTATCTATATCTCCTTTCAAGCATAGATCTGAATCTGAGTTGGCCTTCTGGGGTTTCGAGCTGTTGTTGTCAATTTTTCCATACTTCGCATCGAGAGTATTCCAGATTTCTTGTGCAGTTAGACAATGGGAGACAAGGCTATATTAGACAACATCAATATAGGAATATAAAGTATGAATAGCACGAGAATTAAACCCAGTATCATTCCTGTTAACCATATCATACCCATTTATAATCATATTCCAATATTTAATATCGACATATTTTAAATAGGATTCCATTTCTGATTTCCAATTTAAAAAATCTGTACCATTAAAAATAGTTGGAACACAACTGGACTGACTCTCTACGGACTGTTGACTAGGGATCACCATGACTCTAGATTTAATGAATTACCTGCTCTTATACCACTTGTTGGATCTATATTAACCCTAGAGGGGGGGTGAAAAGGGTTTATTAAAATAATTCGAGATATTAAAAATATCACATAGCAGATTGCACCAGATAAAATAAATGCAGAAAATAAACAACACAGAGATTTTACCCAGCTTCGGCAAACCCTGCCTAATGCTGCATTTCCCAAGGTTTTTACTAGAATTAAAAACAAATTCCTGCATTCAAAAACTTATAAACTTGTGACTCCCTCGCAAATCGCCTATGCAGTCTTGTACACTCACAAACCCTGTTGTTGATATAATTCTATGCTCAAAACCCTGTACTGATTTTAACCCCAAAATCATATTTTCCACTAGCTACAAACCCATAGCTAGTAAACCCTAGTTATTCCAAACACTAGAAAACTGCTAATTAAAACCCTATAACCAGATGACCTAGATTTTATAGAAAAATAGAAAACATAAATGATGATTTTACAAGAGTTTAAAAACCCCAAAACAATACTACTTAAACAAAAAAACAAATTTAAAAACCCCTTTTTAACTAAAGAAAAATAGATCGGCCCATTCATTTTGCTTGCATCCTCATTTGGTTGGACCTATAGCTCCTTCCTCTATGGAAAATTAAAATGGCGGTGATTCTAGGGTTTTTTATGCTTCCTTCTAAATCGGGATAGCAACTTCTTCGATTTGAAACAACAGTTTGGGGGTCTGCTCCTCTTTATTAATCAATTCGTGGATTAGTCTCAATTGAACACCAAAAACATAAGCTTTCTGATTTTTTTATTCTTTACTTCAATTCGTTGCTTGTGGTTTTCGATAGACTATTAGACTATGATGAACGGTGTTATAGAGCTATAGAAAACCCTATAGTGTCTCCGATTTCACACGAAGATATGTCTAATTTTTTGCATGAATTTGGACTTGATTAATTCGAGCAATTCTGGAAATTTTTGTGGCCCTTTGTAATTCCCCATGCATGAATTTTGTGTTGGTTGGTTTTGTTGCCTTGAATGATTCTTGATTAAGTGGAAAGATTTGAATGATTTTCCCCAAAGAGTGATTGCGAGATTTTGGAAATAAAATATTTGTTGCCCCCTTAAACTGTTCCAAAAAATGGAGTTGAATCATTGCAGAATACATGTACATGCCGAAAAAATCCATACTATTTATTCAAAAAAGCATTTGTGATTTCCTGCAACTATTAAAGGCTTTGTCGTGAATCATTCTTTGATTTCTGGAAAATAAAACTTGCCAAAATACTCCCTTAATTGACTTCATTTTTGGAATGTATTTATAATTTCTATCAAAAAAGATTCTGATTTCCAGAAATGATTTTCATACGTGAATATATGGAAGATTTCTGGAACAAATAGAAATGATTTACTCTACAAAAATATGCATGTTGTATTTTGCAAAAACTTGATGTGTTATTCTTCATTGTTGTTTTGTGTCATTTTAAAAAGGACACAATTTAAAAAATTCCTATGGAATCATTCGAATATTGAATCTGCTCATGAATTTTCGGGCTTAGATAATCTTCGTGATATGTACATGCACGAATGCATACACTTGTTTCTTAGATACTGCTCGGCCATATGTCTTGCTTGAGTTATTTGCTTGCTTGATAACTTTACTGCTGTATGGCTTTTGTGATCAGTTAATACCTATGATTTCTGGTACTTCAAGTGTCCATAAGTTTGAACACATTGATTTGCCATTTTCTTGAACTGGTACTAGACTTTAACTTGTTGTGCTTCATGTATTTCTGGCTTGACCATGCATGTGTATGTACTTGACTGTGTACATGGGCTAATTTGTGAAGTCTGGTTTACTTTGTTCCGTAGTCGCACGAACATGATGGTTTTTGTACACTTTGTTTGCCTACCTGCAACTTGTATTCATGCTCGACATTTCTAAGCCTTGTCGATGAGCATGCATTTTCCATATAATACTGCCTCTATGTACATACATATAATTATATATGTATATATGTATGAGTTTTTATGTTCTTCCAATGCATTGACTTAGCATATTACATCATGTTTGAGCCTCTTGTATATGTGTCTATGTAAATGCTGGATTGATCATCATGCTTGAAAACATTAAGAAATCTTGCATACTCATCACTGTTGCCTGAACTTGAACAGTTTCCAAAAACTTGTGCATGCCACATGATTATTGATCTTTAGCTTGTAACATGTATGAGTGATTAGTTGCAGTGTCCCGAGCCAGTGCATGCTTGAGCCCGTAATGTTTGACTTGAACATGTGATTCCAAACAGTCTTAATTTGCATGCATGTGTTGGCAAATACATGCATATGTATATATAAACATGTGTGTGTATATATATATATATATATGTGTGTGTGTGTGTGTGTGTGTGTTTGTATTTGTTGCTTGTGTGTTCATGGATACTGGCGACATGAAAATGTTGTCAAGCTTCACATGACCCATCATATTCGATATATTTGTCCCTTTTTGACCATATTGCCCTTGTACAGAAATATGTGCATATACATACAACGTATGTGTATACATGTATGTGCACGTCCAGGAATATATATATATATATATGTGTGTGTGTGTGTGTGTGTGTGTGTGTGTGTGAGCACTACAGACGATGTCTACCTTGGGGTATTTACAGTGTATCACTGTGAATATCACAATCTCTCTAGACACAGATGAATGTCCATAAAAATCAGATTAAGTTATAAAAAATAATGAGAAACATACCAAAATTCTGAGGAAAATAAATTTTTAAAATAAAATTGCTAGAATTTAAAATTATTTCTGTTCTATATTACTCTGTGTGTTTCTTTTTGTGACAGGTAAGAAGAAGCCTGGACAGGCAGTGAGGCAGACAGAAGACAAAAGAGTGTGACAGTGAGTAAAAGAGTCTGTATTAAAGTGAGCTGAGTGGAACAGAATGTAAATGTACAACTTGAGTGAAATGTAACTAAGTGTACTATAGTGAGGAGCATTGTATAATATGAAATGTAACGTATTGTATTTTCTGTGAAATATACAAATAGTAGAGTTATAAATTTGTACTATTGAAATATTGAATAAAGTATTATATTTAATAAAATACTGTTTGAATATTTAAATTCTTGTGTAGTAGTAATTTATTTAAATATTATATTTTGTCTGTGATGTAGTATAATAGTATACTTACAAATAAATTATAATAATAAATATATGTTTGTTATCATCAAACAAAAATCATAGAATTGTTAGATACAACACCTACGACAAGCCTACCTATTATCTTTCCTTTTCCCCTTTCAGGTTTATTCATAATAGGTTATTATCATTCCCTGTTCATTTTAATATTTATACTGTTGTAACATTCATTCATTTCCATTAGTTACAACTAATGCCATTTATTTATATCCTATTATACACGTATATTCATAAATATAATGTTTATGCACCAGACCTCTCACATTAAGCTGACCACTTTTGGACGTTAGATTTGCCGAGTAGTTCCGGGCAAACTTCTATCACAAGTTGAACTTAACCTCATGTCTTAGCACCATTATATGTATGTTTACGCACCAGACCCCTCATGTCAACTTAACCACTTGTGGATGTTGGATTTGTCGGGCGGATCCGGGCAGATTTCTACCACAAGTTGAATTTAACCTCATGTCTAAGTGCGGTTACAATTTTCTATTTACTGTAAATTTAGGCATATTCATTCTTCCAAATTTTACTGTAATTCTTATTTACAATCTTTTGGCATAATTATATTCTTAAACAAATAATCATGTTTATTGTAAATATCATAATTACAGCATTCATAGAATTTCTCGACTTAGACAAGGGATTTATGGAAATAGGCTTTATACAACAGAAATGTTCTTAGTTCAAGTTTTAGGATTACAATACTACAAAAGTTCCATCATTTATACAAAGGATACAATTCATTTTTGATTACTACAGTACTAACTTCAACAGACTTAAGCAGGTTAAACATTTCAGCAGATTAATCATTTCGGCAGGTTGAACATTTCAGCAGGTTACAGCAAGTTAAACATTTCAGCAGATTAATCATTTCAGCAGGTTTATTATACATATTAACGGGGAATGCCAAAAGAATGGATTAAGGAAGGGGATAATAACACGAAATTTTTTCACAGTATAGCTAATAAGAGGAGACGAGATAACTTTATTCATTCTATTTTTTTGAATAATGAGGAATTGACTGTTCAGCGTGATTTAAACGAAGCATTCACCAATTATTACAAGCAAATTTTCGGGACTAGGATAATGAGAAGAATTAATGTTAACTGGAAAGACATATATCCTACTGATGCAAGGGGAGAATTAATAGATTTAGATAAACCATTTTCAGAACAGGAGATTTGGAAGGCAATTTGTGATATGCCTAGTGACAAAGCTCCGGGGCCTGATGGTTTTTCTGTTTTATTTTACAAACAATTTTTGGAGGTCCTGAAATCTGATGTAGTGAATTTATTTAATGATTTTTATAGCGGGGATTTATGCCTTGGTAACTTTAATTTTGCTAATGTTATACTTATTAAGAAGAGAGAGGGTGCAAAATTTTTAAAGTATTTTAGGCCTATTTCTTTGATAAATGTATCTGTTAAGATCATTTCTAAAGTTCTTGCTAACAGGTTAAGTGGGAAGATGAATGATCTTATAGATCATTCACAAACTGCCTTTATTAAAGGTAGGCAAATAGTTGATGGAGTGGCAGCGGTTCAGGAATACATTAATGTGTGTGTCAAAAATAATTTTCCATGTACTATTCTGAAATTAGACTTTGAGAAAGCTTTTGACTCTATTGACTGGGATTATATTTGTGATGTATGTTTGGCTAGAGGCTTTAGTGTTAGGTGGATAAACTGGATCATGCTTTTACTTAGATCGGGAAGTTCTAATATTGTCGTAAATGGGGTTATGGGTAAGAAGATTCAATCTAAGAGGGGTCTTAGACAAGGGGATCCCTTGTCACCTCTTTTATTTAATTTAGCAGTTGACGTTTTTTCTAGAATCATTAAGAGAGCTGGGAGTATAGGTGTGTTGGGATATGTTGGTAATGAAGTTTTTAACAATGAATTATCTGTTCTTCAATTTGCGGATGATACTTTATTATTTTCTTCTCATCTACCAAAACACATTATCGCTCTTAAGTTTATTCTATACTGTTTTGAGATGTTATCAGGTCTTAGAATTAATTTTGATAAGAGTTCTGTTATGGTTATTAATGATTCTGATAATGTGGAGGCTTTGGTTGCTAATACCTTAAACTGTTCTGTCATAAATTTTCCTTTCGATTATTTAGGTTTTAGGATTAGGCCGTCAAAATTAAAGACGGAGGATTGGTTAGTTATAATTGATAAGATTAATTGTCGTTTATCTAGTTGGAATAATAGATTCTTGTCTAGAGCAGGTAGATTAGTCTTGGTTAATTCAGTACTATCGGCTATCCCTATGTATTGGATGTCAATGAATAGATTTCCTCAATGGGTTATTGATAGGATTGATAGAATTAGACGTAATTACCTATGGGGAGGGGGTAGAGATCCTATTTGTAGGGGTTTTCAATGCTTAGTAAATTGGGAGGTTTGTTGTAAGCCCAAGAAAGATGGGGGTTTGGGGATAATTAATTTAACTAATTTTAATTCTTCCTTATTAGCCAAATGGTTGTGGAAATTTAGGGCAAATGAAGTTTCTACTACGTGGAAAATTATTATTTCAAAATTTTATTATTCAGGAGGAGAATTAATTGTTGGATCTAGTGGTAGCTGGTATAATAGATTATCTTACTTTTGGAAGTCAGTATTAAAGTGTTATGATTTCTTTAACTTAGGCTACAAGGTAACTGTTCATTCTGGTAATTCGACTTACTTTTGGCATGATAGATGGATTTCTCGTTTACCTCTTAAAATAGAATTCAAGGAGCTCTTTAATAATTGTAGATTTAAAAATGCATTGATAAAAGATATCTATAAAAGAGATCTAGATCCTCCTTGGGAGTTTTCTTTCGATAATATACTAGAAGGGGGAATGATAAGACAATTAGCTTTACTTTATGCTAGGCTTTTATTATATCACATTGATGAGAGTATGGACTTTATTAGTTGGGGTATGGATAAAAAGTCAAGTTTATTCGGTTAGTTCCATGTATAACTTTATAAATTTTTCGGGTATCTCTTTTCGATCTTTTAAATTTATTTGGAAATCAAATTCTCCCCCTAAAGCTAAATTTTTAATGTGGTTAATAGTTCACAAGAAACTTAATACTGTGGAGTTACTCAAAAGGAAGAATACCATCTTTGACGTTAAGTGTTATTTTTGCAATAGTATATATGAGGATGTGGATCATTTATTTTTCGATTGCAATATCACAAACTACATACTTAATATGGTATTACGGCTATTTGTTTTTGATTATCACTATTCTTTTAATTGTTGTGCTGATTATTGGGACTCATATAGATTTGCGTTCAATGCTAGCAATAGATACATTTTAGATTCTTTAGTCACTATCGTATGCTGGTTTATTTGGTCTAAGAGGAATCAGAGATCTTTTAGTTCTACTGCAGTTTCTACGGATAATTTAATCTTTAAAATAGTTTATTATTGCTTGAATTGGATGTCTAATTCTCATTATAAGTTTTTTTGTAAATCAGGCTTTGAGAATTTATTGATTAAGGTTAGACTGAATTTGCATCTATTTATTAGAATTAACAGGTTTTTTTGTAATAGGTATCGTATTGGTTGTTAATTTCTTTTATTAGTTTTTATTGTGTTCTCCTTTACACATATATGTATGGCAATTAAATATGTATGATTGTATAAATATATATATACTTATAGTATATATGTATATATTCTCACACATATAAATTGTCATACATATATGTGTAACAAATTACTAATAGTTTGTTGAGCTTTTTGCAGATGCAGGTTGATGATATAGAAGAAGTGTATTGTGGTCAGCTGGGTGGACTAGTAGCAGTTTTGTTTCTACGAGGATTGCCGTTTGGTTTTATCATTTGGGTTTATTGTTAGAGTTTATGTTTGGTGTTGTATCTCTTTTTTATCATATAGAGAGTATGGGTTATTGTATTGGAGTAGATATACTTCAATATCGGGTGGTGGCTTTGCCGGAATTCGATATTGGAGTAGATGGGCGGTGGTTTATCCGGAGCTCATCTATCTACGATCCTTACATCCCTTGAGCTTTGTTGTTTCTATATGGTTTCCTTATGTTTCATAGTCTGACTCTGTATCATTGGTTATATATATATATATATATATGTGTGTGTGTGTGTGTGTGTGCTCTCTTCTTATCAGAAGATCACACATTTTTTGTCAAAAAAAAAAAAGAAAATGGGAAAAACAAGAGAAATCTAAATTAACCAGATCCAAGCATTTACCTCACTTCGATCAAAATTCTGAACACCCATTTGTAAATATACATTCCTTTCCTCCATACTTGAATTAGAATTTCCTAAGACTAATTATTCTATTTTCTAAAGAGATTTGAGGAGGAAGAAGAAAGGCAGAATCTAGACAGCCACTCAGAAAATATGAGATTTAGGCTAGGCACTGCTATCCTATTTATATGTGTTCAAGAAAGTGGATATGATCCTGTACTCTCAGCGTTGGGTCAGCAACGAATGTGGTTTGAAAAAAGTCTAGGTTCGCCGAATGAACCTGCTCAGATCAGGAGTGGGCCAACCTACCCACCCCTTGGGTCGACCATTGGGTTGACCCAGGCACAGCGTGGGTCGATCCACATGGTTCCAGTTGCGCATTGTCTTCAATTTGAATATATGGAATATTTTGAAAGTTATATTTACATATAAACCCTTATATGTATACAAAATTTCCATTGCCCATTTTACACGTATATATATACGTGCAACTTTTATTTCATTTTCAAAATTCAAATGGCGTTTTGCCACCATTTAATTCTTACCTATTTTCGTTGATTGCAAGTTTATTTTAAATATCTCTCTTGTGTATATGCAAATACATATATATATATATATATATATTTGCATATATGTATATATATGCATATATTTACATATGCATGTATACATATATTTTTGTACTTCCTTATATGTATAATTTTCCTTATATGTGCGTTTATACATATTTTGTAACACCCCATAATTCTGTAACACTAGGATTCACAAATCAGGGCAGAATTAAAAGTTAAAATCAAAATCAAGGGAAACGGGCTGCGCCATTGCGTTCGTCTCGGAATTCTGCATGAAAACGAGTCCGAGTTTGCGTAAATCGGAGTCCGTATGAGGAAGATATGGCCTCCGGAAGATTCAGCGAAGTTCAAATTTCAAAACAGGTCAGGTTCAAAATTCAAATCGGACCCAGAATGGGCTGGGCGGGAATTTTCCCGCCCAAGGCACCCAGGTCGACTAGGTAGTCGACCTGGGTCACCCAGGTCGACTGGGTAGTCGACCTGGGGGTCGACCCCCCTGTTTTTTCCTGTTTTCAGCACCTGGTTCGTTCTTCTGTATTCGGACGCCATCCTGACCAGATTCGTTGACTTCTACACTATATAAACAGCCCTAGACTCCTTCTCTATTCACAATTCTTCTCTACCCTTATGCTGCAAAGATTCTTAGTGAACATGGCTTCCTCTTCTCCTCTTAATCAAATAATAAATAAAATAATATATATAAAATAAATCAAGATGAGGAGGTGCTGCTCAAAGACTTTCAATGAGGAGATTCAAGCTAGAATTCAAGTGAAGATTCGAATGACTGCAACGACTGTTTTTCTACGAATCATAGCAAGGCCATCTTTCTATTCTAATCTAATCTCTGTAAGTCGGTTACTTTTTAGATTTGAACGTTTCTCTCTGTTCGTGACATGAATTAAAGGAATAAAAGAATATGCCAAATCTTTCTATTCGAATCTGTGCCTACATCTTTGGACTTAATTAAGAACTGTTATGATTCGATGACCGATAAGACTGTGACTATGAAACTATGGACCTTAGAACCATATGCCTCTTTGACTATGAACATTTCCTATGACTATGAACATTGCCTATGACTATGAATATTGCCTATGACTATGAACATTGCCTATGACTATGGACATTGCCTATGACTGTGACTGTGACTATGAGAATTATTTCCATGACTATGAACACAAGCCTATACCTTTGATTAGGAAGAAAAACTATTGTCTATGACATAAATGGGACAACTGTGGTTAAGCACCTATGGTTCATGACTAGGAAAGTGTTTAAGTTTTGTGACTATGAAATTGGAACTAAACCCGATTATCTATCCTGTCTGTTCTTTGTTTTCATTGGTTTTAGACCTTGGGAATTTACTTATTAAGTTAGGTCTACCCATGTTCTTGAACCTACGCCTTTATTCTGTCTATTCTTGGTTTTAGACCTTGGGAATTTACCTATTAAGTTAGGTCTACCCATGTTCTTGAACCGACGTCGTTATTCAACCATTTTTATGCCAGTTAGTATGTCTATCCTTTGCATAGCATCTTTGGTTCATTCCCTATTTTCTACGAACCTAGCTTTATTTATAATCTAGAATGAATCACGATTATACGAACGGTGGGAATGCGGTTTGGGCAAAATATGAAATTTACTAAAAACGTAGTTTAACTTGGAAATTGGCATAAATTGGGAACATGTATTATGGCATGTTCATAGAAATGCAAATTGGATAAATTTGACATGAATTATAAGATGTGTAATTTGAATCTAGTATTGACATGTAAATCTAGCATTTACATGAATAGTGAACTAGAGTAATAAGTCTAGTTTGACGTGAATTAGAATGTTGAATCGGAATTGGATTAGCTAATTTGGCACGGTAAGTATATTGGCATAAATGTGAAATTGTCCATAATTGAGAATAACTGTCAGGTTTAGAAAAATCATGGTTAGTGACACTTAATTTGGTATAGTTTATATACCAAAAAGCATAAATATGATTTAGGAAGGGAAATGGGCCATAGAAATAAATGTAGACAATTTACATTAAAAGAGTAATTGAGAAATAAGTAAATTAGGAATAATTTACCTATAGAATCTGGCCTAAATGAGGAAATGTGAATTTAGACAAATTAAAGGTTTATTAACGACATCTCTTTTGATAATAAGCCAGAAAGTTCTAGGGTGACAGAGAGGATAGTGTCTAGGCTTGAGTTTGGAAAATACAAGTTTCCTGCTCTCCCTGGCTATCCCTAACTGATCCGACGGACGGGATGGTTACTTTCAAAACCTAATTTGAAAACTAATCAAAACCCATTTGAACATAGAAAACACGAATATGCCTAACCCGAGGTTAGACTGAGTTGCGATGTAAACCTGCCCGGAACCAACCGGCACATCCAGTATTCGCAACAATATCTGTCTAATGTGAGTGGTAGCGGCTTTAATTTATTTAGTTAAAGCTAGAACAAGAATGGTAGGGTTAAGTTAACTAAGACACTTAACCAGTTCAACATGATAACTAGACTGATGGGTGGGGTTAGGTTCAGACTGACATTTAACACAGTTAAGCTAGAATGGGAGGGTTAAGTCCATAGGAACACTTAACCAACTTAACACAGTTAAGCTAGAATGGGAGGGTTAAGTCCATAGGAACACTTAACCAACTTAACACAGTTAAGCTAGAATGGGAGGGCTAAGTCCATAGAGACACTTAACCAAACTCAAGGTAGCAAAACGAGACTTGTAGGGGTTAAGTAAAGTTAATACACTTAGCCAAATTAATATGTTAACTAGACTAGAGGTTGGGGTTAAGTAAAATCTAATACACTTAGCCAATTTTGATATGTTAGCTGGGCTAGACTGTAGGGTTAAGTAAACCTGAACACTTAACCATCAGGTTGTGATAAAGGAATGAGGTTAAGTCTAAAACATGAAGGGATAATACTTAACCATTAATAACATGTTAGTCAAGACAGACGGGTAAGGTTAAGTTAAAAAGGAACACTTAACCAATACAGGGTGAATGGGTAGGGTTAAGTAATAAGAAATACTTAACCAATATAACTTGGTTTGTGGTGGGGTTAAGTCAACATGAATTACTGATAACACTTAACCAGTATAACAGGATGAATGAAGAGGGTTAAGTTGGCTTGAATTGACTAATGACACTTAACCAATCCAAATTGACGGGAAAGGGAACTAAGTAGTAAACCTTAGTTAAGAAAACAACAATTCTGGAAACTAAGTGGTAAATCTTAGTTAGTAAAACTAAGTAGTAATTCTTAGTATAACACGGGAAGGAGCGAATGTCCGTCTGAGTAGAAAGAAGGCTCCAACGAATTGGGTTACGAAGCCCGAGGCTTCGAGGGGACGTGAGGGTACTCTTGGTATCCCTCTGTGAGGCTGCAGATGATCCGCCTGGGCCCACAGAGGTTAAGGTCTGCGTGGAAGAACCAGGGGTATGCCTTGGTTGCAATACATGGCAACCTAAAGACTAGGATGGACCGGCGTGATTCGGCGAGCAAACGGTAGCCCTGTGATAGCGACTCGTCGTCTACCATCCATCTTGAGTCAATCGAGATACGTGAAGCGGAAAGGCGGAGAACTCCAAAAGACCATATACTTGCTATCTAGTTATGGGTGAGGATGGCCATAGGATAGTGGGGCACCGGGGGCAGGCGTATAGTTCTCATTTTACAAGGTGTGCCTTTCATTAGTTGAGGGAGGGGTCAAGTGGGACCATAGCCACTGGAATAAAAACAGACCTTAGCATCTGCATCGGCAGATATCTGAAAGCTCCCGACCGAGTTCTGTATTCCTTGATCTGCCCTATCACAGGACTCGGACCGCACATTACAGGACATGTGCATCTAGACAAGCGATAACGATTCGCGATACATGCGTGGGGAAGTATAGGAACATATACCACTCTAGGTAGTGTGTCCTAGACTTGGGGGCATCGTTCGACAGGTAGCATAATTCCTAGTTGAACTAGGTGGCATAAATCCTGAATCCGAGAAGCGTTCAGCAGACAGCGTAAACTCTAGTTGAATCTAGAAGGCACTTGGTAGAAAACCCTAGATTAAATCTAGGTAACAAATAAATAAATGGATGCCGGAAGGTGATGGAAAATACAGGGATTGGGAACACGTTAGCGTTACTAGTTGGGACATTAGTTAGCTGGTGCAGAGATAATAGAAATCCATATAACAAGGAAATGGCGAAGCGGCGAAAGTATTAGAGAACATCCAGTTTATCTTATCTTAGCATATCTTGTGTTGATCTTGTCTAATCTTGCTGACCCTATCATCATGGTGTAATCTTGTATTCAGTTAATTCATTCGTTTTGTTTTTCCATGTTCACATGCTAGAAGTTACTGAACTTACTCAGGCTTTATGTCTGACTCTGTTTTTCTTTCGTCTTCTTTTCTTCCGTTTCCCCCCAGGTAGTAAAGGAGGGAATAGTATAGCTCAGGTTAAGTCGGACTGTCACTCTTTCCCAGCTTGAAGATTTGTCGAAGTTTTGCTTGGATCCTCTCTTTCAGATGCTATGGCTGGCTCTTGCTAAAATTGGGGAATACAAATATTGTTTTATGCTTCTTTATTTTGTAAGACAGATGATACTCTGATATTATAAAGAAATCGTTGTACAAATCATTTTATCAATAAAGCAAAGTTTTATTTTCCGCTGTTTATATTCTGTCTGTCTTGTAATTTATCTGCATCTTTTACCTAAAAATACTCCACAGAACTTAGTGCATTCCCTTTGTGAGTGACACTAACGGACGTGGGGTGTTACATATTTTCCCTTTAGAATATGTATTATTTTATTCATTTCTCTAAAATAAAAAAATATGGCGCCCGCGGGAATCGAACTTGCACCACTCTCTTGGAAGCCACATGCTCATGCCTACTGGACTACATTGGCTTTTGTTAATAAGGTTAAAAACAATGGTGGTTATTGTTTTTTTTCTTATATCTCATTTTCATGTTTGTTGTAATATTTCATTTAAATGTATCTCTTTAATCTTATATATGTTTTCTGCAATCCATAGGTCTAAATTGACCAGAAAATCACCACGGACGTAATAACACTAATCCGGTGACCAAATTCTAGAAGCTCTTCAGATTTTATTTTATTTTATTAAAAATGCAGGGTGTTACAATACATCTAAGCAGGTACATGTCTGGTTTGAAGGAAGGATTATAAACAGAATAACATTTACTGGAATGTCCTTTACAACCATTCTTATTAATGAACTTAAACCTGCTAAGTTAAACCTGTTAATTAATAAGCTAAGAGGTTCCATGTCTTGCTGTTTATATCCGATTTTGGGACTCTTAAAATCCTAGTTACTTAGAGGACCATGCCTAGGGATGGCTTGTTCAATCTTGATGTTGTTTGGGACCCATATCAGTCAATATCCCTGCTAGTATCATATCGGGGCCTCGCACATGGTAGGGGCTATGGCATGCTTTACCGATCTGGATTGTAAGAGGTTCAAAATGTTGAAGGTGGGTGCATGTGCATTCTGGCTGAGTCATGAGCATGCATGGGTCCGATGAGGAAAACTAAGACGTTGTAACACTGACGGATAAAGCAGTGTCTTTAAAGCTGATGGGTTAGGACTGATATCCCCTACTGTCGTGGTTGGCACAGTTATTCATGTATATAGGGAGCCAATCGATCCGTAGCATTAGGAAAAATCCCTCCTAATAACTTGTTTCTATCTGTATCTGTAGAAGTGCAAAATAGTCAATCTGCCTGATCTGATTTCTTTTTTTATTGTTATCATCATTGTCTTTTTATTAGAATTGCCGGTCCTTATTCTCAGTTCATATCAGTTATTGTTCACCTTTATATATGTTCAGACACTTACCCTTTTATGGCACTAAAACCACTATTTATCTATTTTACTTAACTTAGTAAGTCGAGATATTAATCTTAGCAGATCACCAGGCTTTATGCCTGACCCGTTTCCTTTCTTCCTTTCTCTTTTCTTTCCCCGGGCTTACAGAAAGAAAGTATGTGGCTTAGATTTCTTTGTTAGCTTTGTTGTGATGGATTTCTGCAAGTTGGATTACTTCATGTTCTCATTCTAAGGTAAGGTTGTATCTTTTTTACTGTATTTGAGGGATAACATTATTTTACTCAGATGTTGTTTTTTATTGAGATATTGAGACATGACATTTTGTAACTATTTGGTTAAATGAAATAAAGATGGTTTTGTATTTTGTAAAATGAAAGTTTCTTCTTCCATAGTAAATTTATATCTTTATGTCTTGTGAAATCTTAGTCTCTGTGATATTGTATTTATACCTACAATACTCCATACATTCTTATGAAATCCTCATATGGGTGACATTAAGGTATATGGGGTGTAACATTTGGTATTAGAGCCTAAGGTTACCAAGATCACTAATGTTTTGTTTAATACAAAAGAATTTTCAAAAATAAATGCATTTTTCAAAAATCAAAAGTTACATTTGAAAATAAAATATCCCATATAGTCAGTTACAACCTACCTTTAACTCTTTCTAAATCTGTATCTTTTTAGTTGAGATATAAGGCATTTTATCTAAGCTTACCTTTATCGATTGAAAATTTTAATAATGGATAAACCCGTTCAGCTTAGTTGTTGGGAAATGTCAATGTTAAAAAGGAACTTGTTTCTATACAGATATTAAAAAGGGTTCATCAAGGATGGAACTACCTTATTAGTTTAGTGATAAAAATGATAGTTTGGATGATAAGAAAAACCTAGATTGATTGGTTAAAGAAAGAGGGAAGTATTTCCATAGTTTGGTTTGAAATTAAAATAGAAAACGTCATTGCAAGAATGAGAGAGTTGATGCGGAACCGGAGTTTTATCGTATTGCGCACTAACAACCAACTTAAAGATACTTAAAAAGAAATAACTTACAATCATGGGTTTCTATAAAATATATTTTCTAATACTATGGAATATTTTTTTATCCATTTTCGGTAACTAATTAATTAGGGAAGTTCCAAAAAGGTGAATTTAAAGATGGCAAGTAAAAGGTCAACATGATATACTAATGACAAAAGTATTATAGGGAACCTATAAGCAGTAATAAATTGGACATTAAGAGAAAATGGTAAAATGCAAGGATTGGTGGAAGAATTAATGTTATCTATCTTTAGTTCTTGCTAGTTTTCCTATTTTGTTGAGGAATATTTTGTCCCTTTTTCCATTGATGTATTGGTTATCTGGGATCATAGCCACGATAAGTTGGATCTTGTAGAGCGTCTGTATTTTTGGCTTAATAGAGCAGTCATTTATAGATTGGGTAAATACTTGAGGGTGTGATGATAGCACTAGTGACTGTTTTGCACTTAGGTCCAGTGGTAGTTTCAGAAACCTGTAGGGATCGGCTTGATTATTTGTTTATCTGTGGTGAGTCGGTGTTGAAACTAAAAATTTGACGTTTGGGCCATGGATTAGGTTGCCATGATTAGATCTCATATGACATATTGATAAACAAAGATAGGGTAAATTACGAGCCTAAAATATGGCGTAGGATTTAATATGACACATGGACTTATAGGAAAAAAGTTACAAGATTAATATTTGTTAAGTATTTCTGAGGTTATATTGACTTTAAGAAGAAAATAGTCGGGCAGGGTTATACAATGGACTAATTTTTTGGACTTCTTGTAACCCGAAGTATCTTGATATTCTTAGTGCATCTCTAGGAAGTATCGGTTCAGTTCTGTTTGTGCTTTATATATTTTGAATAGTAAGTGATTGAAAGATTTTTTTAGGAGAGAAAGAGGTATTGGTTTTGGGTCTGTATTTGTAGCAATGCTAAATTTGCAGCATTTTTGGATAAAAGCACATAGTGTAAGTAAGAATTGAGTTTCATGATTTTGATTGAAATCTTTCCTTGCTATGGGAATATACCATCAATGGATGGGTTGGAAGCTTAGGCAAATAAGTCATCTCATATATTAGAA
Source organism: Allium sativum (assembly GCA_030737875.1). Classification (NCBI taxonomy): domain Eukaryota; kingdom Viridiplantae; phylum Streptophyta; class Magnoliopsida; order Asparagales; family Amaryllidaceae; genus Allium; species Allium sativum. The sequence goes on from CM060910.1 coordinate 339,717,727, forward strand.
AGAAATTGGGTTTTCTTAAGGGTACTCGAACTCGAGTGTTGAATTGTGAAGGATTAGTCCGATTGGAATATTTTACTTCGTTAACCCTATCTTTTGAAGAAGAAAAAGAAAAAGGAAAAAGTGGTGTGACTCTTATATGTATTCTAAGTAAGTAATTGAACTTTAGTTGCGATGAAAAAGTTTTCGGAAAAAGCCAAGTAAAAGGATCTTTGAAAATATTTGTGCTCCTAGACAAGAGTTTAACAAGGATGTGTTTTATGGAAACTTATGGAACCACTTTGAGTCAAAACCCCATATGTATAAAGTTTTAATGAACAAGAATTTTGAAAGTCTAATGTGTTTTGATATGAAATTTATAAATTTCATAAAAGCAACTATATATGTTTCAAAAAGGAATTTTTACAACTCAAATTTTCCTCATTAAGATTTTTCAAATAAGGTTTTGGAAAATTATATATATATATATATAAAAAGAGGGGCGGTAAGTAAGTCTTTGTGGAGATGGACAATAAAAGTGGAATGAGCGAAGGAACACAAGATGGGTAAAGTAAAGACTAGAAATGCGAAAAGGAGAAAAAGTGTGACTTTACTTATAAGATTAAGGTGAGCTTTTGGATTGGTTCACTTGAGAGTTTCTCCCTAAAGTAACCAAGATGAGTGTGATGAAAAGACTACACCAAAGGATTCAAGTTTTTTACTAGCATTTCCCCTTTGATATTCTATCTATCGCTTCTTCCTTTGATTAGAGACTTCCTTCTAGTATATCCTGGAAAAGCGTAGATCTTGGGATTTGAGCTTATAGATTAAAGGATATGGTTGAAACATGTGTTTTAGACATGTTATGTTTGATGGTTGCAAGTGTTTGCTAGTGGTTTCCGGTGGATGCATATTCAGAAACATTAGGCACTATATCCGCTCAAACACTTACATATCGCATATGGATGTGAGCACATTTTAAATTTTAGTGGATCGAAATTGTTGGACAATCACATGGATGTTGTATTTTGGTGAATGGTTGTGCACACATAAAAAAATTATATGTACTATTAGGATTCTCTTGCATACATATTGGATACATGGCACAGACATATATTGCATTAAGGTGGTCAACTGAATCAGTAGATCGCCTAAATTTCGCATTAGCTTTGGGACATATACATGAAACCTTTGCATATGTTCATAAAAAGCATCAGAAATTCTAAGGATAATGGATTCCAGTGTATGATGGTTGAGTAGATATGTGTTAACATTCATAACATTCTTCTAGCATAGAGATTTCGAGGACGAAATCCTTTAAAGAGGGGAGAATGTAACAACCCAAATTTTTAACAAAAGGGTAATTAATTGATGGAATAACTAATAAAGGACTAAATTGATAAAATAAATATTAATTAGTAAAATGTTAATAATTAAATAAAATGGAATTTTTTGTTGCGTCCGATGCGTGATTTTGATTCAGATAGAATTTTAGTTTGCATAAATCGTACAAGAAATGAACAAGGTATGATCAATCAAAGTTTGCAGAAAATAAAGCAACGGTGAATGGGCGACCCAGCCCTTAACTAGGTAGGTACATGGGTCGACCCATGTCTAATGTTTGTCGATACTTACGTCGACCCATGTCTAAGATGGGTCGACCAACCTTCGAGCCTGTTGTGGATAATTCCTTATGTGTAAAGTACGTTGGACAATAAATCTAAATGAACCTGGACTATTTTGTGTATTTTATTCCTTGCTGACTCAGCATGATGTGTCTTTAACGGTTTGACTTTAAAACCTAATATCCAATGGTTTATATTTCCCTAACATATCTACAAATAGGCTATCAATCTCACCATTTTCTTATACTCGAACATTTCTTCATCTTCTTCATCCTCTAAGTTATGTTCTGAAATAAAATTATGAAAATGTCGGAGTGCTTCCATTACATAGATTGAAGGGATAATTCTTTCTTTTCTTCTACAACAACTATTCAAAGGTCCTTTCTGGATCTATACAATATTAAGTGAGTATTACAATGATTTTCATATTTCTTCTAAGTTAATATTAAAATAGATGCAACAATTGTTGTAGTAAGCTAAATAAATAGAATTTTTGATAGTAAAACATATTAGATCTGAAAGTACCAGTGTTTAGAAGTTTATTCTTATATGTGTTGCTATTTTAATTACTGTGAGTTACCTATTCATTTTTAGTTATTATCTATTTATATGTACATCTTTAATCCTTATCTCTTTTCTGTTTTTTATTTATTTAGAATCTTTTCTATGCCTATTTATTCAGTTTGAGTTCGGATCGGTTTTCTCCTTTTTCCTTTTTATTTTACGATGAGCCTAGGCGATCTATAGCCTAGGCCATTTCCGCTTGAAGTACATATAGTTTGGGATAAATTGGAATAACTTGTAATGACAATAAAAAGGGGAATTGGGCTAATTGTAATTTGAGAACCTTTAACTGTAAATTTGGGGTAATTACAAAAAGGGAAGAATATGCAAACATGTTAATCTAAATAGGTTGGACTTAGTTTAATATTAAGTATAACATATAATGAAAAATATGTATTTGAAATTAATTTATAAATATGGCATTAAGTAGGAAGAACATGGTATTTGACATTGATTTGTGAACATGGCATTAACTTGGTAAACATGTTATTTAACATTAATTAGTAAACATGTTAATATGGCATTGTTACGAAAACATGTAATTGACATCAATTAGTATATATATTTATGTTAATTGACATTAACTAGGGAGATTATGTTAAATTGAGAAACATGGTAATTTGTCGTTCATATTAGTTGACACTAATTCATATGTTCATGTTAATTTGGGAGAACATAACAATTAGACATTTATGTTCATTTCATGTTAATTTAGGAAAACATGTCAATTAGACTTTTATATTCATTTCATGTTAATTTGGGAAAAACATATCAATTAGACATTTATGTTCATTTGATTTAATTTGGAAAAACATATTAATTAAACATTTATGTTCATTTGGAAAAAATGTTGTTTGACATCAATTTGTAAACATGTTAATTTGGAACTGATATTGGTAAACATGTTATTTGAAGTTACTAGGAAAGTACGTTAATTTGATTTTAATATGAAAAATACGTTAATTATACTTAATAATACATTAAGTAACCTTATCGGGAAAACATGTTAATCAGGATGAGTTATACTTAATAGGACATTAAGTGGTTTGTATGGGAAAACATGTTAATTGGAATTAATGGTATTTAACTGGAAATTAACTGCAAATGGAAAACATGTGAATTATACTTAATTTAATATTAAGTAAATATGTCATGGTAAAATGTGAGAATCATACGTAAATTAAGTAATTACTATAATCTATATACATCTGAGCAGGTGCTTGTCAGTTTTGGGGGAAGGGTTATACACATAGTAACATTTATAGGAAATGTTATTTACAACCGAGCATATTAATGAACTTAAACCTGCTAAGTTTAAACCTGTTAATTAATTAGCTAAGAGATTCCACATTTGGTTGTTTATATCTGGCTTTGGGACTCTTAAAATCCTAGTTACTTGGAGTACCAAGCCTAAGGTGGCTTGTGTCTATCTTGTTATTACTTGGAATCTGTACCAGTCAGTATTCCTGTTGGTATCATATAGGGGCCTTGCACTAGGCAGGGGCAAGGTCACGCTTTACTTATCTGGATTGTAAGCGGTTCAAAATCTTGGAGGTGGGTATAGGCGCGTTCCGACGGAGTCATGAGCGTGCATAGATCCGATGAGGAAAACTAAGACGTTGTAACACCAACGGATAAGGCTGTGTCTTTAAAGTTGATGGGTTAGGGACTGATATCCCCTACTGCCGTGTCTAGCACAGGTTATTGGTGTCTATAGGGAGCTGATCGACCGGTAGCATTAGGAAAATTTCCTCCTAATTACTCGTTTTTGTCTTAATCTGTAAAAGTGTAAAATAGTCAATCTACCTAATCTAATTTCTTTTGTTATTTTTATCATCATTGTCTTTTTATAAGAATATCCGGTCCTTATTATCAGTTCATATCACTTATTGTTTATGGCACTATAACCACTATTTATCTATTTTACTTAACTTAGTAAGTCGAGCTGGTAATCACAGCAGCTCACAAGGATTTATGTCTGACACATTTTCTTTCTTCCTTTCTATTTTCTTCCCCTAGGCTTACAAGGATAAATTACATAGCTCATATTTCTTTGTTAGCTTTGCGTGATTGATTTCTGCAAGTTGGATTACTTCCTATTCTCTTTCCAAGATTAGCTTATATTTTTTGACTATATTTGGGGGATAACATTATTTTACTATGATGTTGGTTTTGATTGAGATTTTGAGACATGACGCTTTTGTAACTATTTGGGTAAATGAAACAAAGATGGTCTTGTATTTTGTAAAATGAAAGTTTCTTCTTCCGCTGTAAATTTATCTTTATGTCTTGTGAAATCTTAGTCTATATGATGTTTTATGTCTTTGTACCTACAATGCTCCATACTTTCTTAATTAAATCCTCATATGGTTGACATTAAGGAATTTGGGGTGTTATAATCATAGTTAAGGAAAACCCCATAAAATGAAAGCTTAACCTGTTCCTAATATGAGATTGTGCCCCTTAAAATCTAACACATACACACACATTACATAAGAAATTGATGTCGCTGATATCTAGCACTCGGTATTTACAAAATTAGCAAGAGTTGCTTAACTCCTCCGATAGGGATAGTCACCTCTATCGAACTGCTAGCAAAGGAAAAATGAAGACTCAAGAAATCAATGATTTTTATAGAGATGAAGGAATGGTTTTCTACCAAATAAAACAAGGTGCATGCAGAAGTTCCTAGAATAGAAATTATACCTTCCAAAGGTGACTGTCCATGGTCTCTTGGGGCTTGACGTTGAAGTGGTGCTATCTTCAAGGCATAATTTTACCTACTATGTCCTCCTTTTTCTTAGGGCAGTTCCTCGTCAAGCGTTCTTCCCTATGACAATTGCAGCACTTTTATTCAAACCAAAGCTTTGCTAGGTTCACCCTACAATTCTTGACCTCATGGCTCTTCTTGTAGCATCTTCCGCATATTTTAGTCTATCTCTTAAACTTCCCATTCTTCTTTTTCTTAAGCCAAAAATTCTTCTTCTTGTTCTTTCCATATCTAGAAGAACCTTCACCTTTCTCACTCTTATTCTCCTTCTTCCCCTCCGCCATGTAGTGCATAGGGTAACTGTCTTTATTAGTGCCTCAAAAATAGCTCTAAGGGTCACTTGAGCTAGCAAAATATCCATCAAGCGGGAATTAAGTCCCTTTACGAATCTTAACACCTTATTCATCGATGTAACTACCAATCCCCTTCCAAATTTTGGGACAACTAAGTGAATCTTGCAATATACTCCCTTAAACTAGACTCTCCTTACTTAAGCTAAATAAATCTCTCCATCTGTATGCTCACTTCCACGTTAGGTAAGAACTTTATTTCGAATCTAGCCTTAAACTCTTTCCATGAAAACACTCTTCCCTCATTATCTTTGGAAACCATATTCCACCATTATAGGGCTTCTCTCTTAAGATTTCAAGCAGCTACCCTATGTTTCAGAGGGTCCACCCATCCTGTAGTTTCAAAAATACAATCGCACTCAAATATATATGCCCTAGCTTCCAGAAAGACTTCCGTTCCAAGGAAGGGTTTGCCTCCTAAACTTACGAAATCCTTACAGAGACGAAAAAAGTTAAGAGCTACTTCAAAGCTGTTGGTTTTGTTGGGACTGGAGGGGTAATAGGAACTTGGTCCACAATCCTAAGGAATCACTAGGAAAAGTACCAAGGCCTCACCTGATTCCCTTGCTAGGGATGATTTTCGGTCATTTCTACTATTTAAAAAAGGAAAAACCTTCAATGGAAATTCCTAAGATAGTAGTTAAGCCAGAAGCGAAGAGAAAGACGAAGATTGCCTAGTATATCTATGTATGTTTTTGGGGTATAGTACACACACACACACACATATATATATATATAGTTTAAGACCAACTTTTTAAATAACAAGTACGTCTATCATACGTATATTTCCCTATCGGGTAATTCATGCTCTAATACCATATGTAACGGGCCATACGGCCCACCCCTTAAAGGGCGTGGCTACACATGGTAACCCCAGACTCACTTGTTTTACGGCTAGCCTCTCGACTCCACCAAACCAACCCGTTCCCCAAGGAGGTGTAACACCCCACATCCGTTAAGGTCACTCACAAAGGGAATGCCTTAACTTCAATGGAGCATTATGGATACTGGAACAGAAATATTACAAGACAGACATATATAAAACAGCGGAAGGTAAAGTAGAGGTACTTCAAATCATTTATTGAATATAATTGTTTACAATAAAAGCCCATCAACTTCCAATACCCAATTACATAGCTAAAATATTTGTCTTGCTCAAAAACAAAGAAGCATAAAAATAAATTGTAGTATTCCCCAAAAAAGCAAAGCAAGCCATAGCCAAGAGAGATCCAAGCCGTACAAGAAAGAGCCTGGGAGCTTGGTACCATCCGAACTAAGCTGTATTCCCACCCTGCGAAACTGGGGGTGGAGGGGGGGGGAACGGAAGAAAAAGAGGCGAAACAAAACGGGTCAGTCATAAAGACTGAGTAAGTCCTAGTGACTTTCAGCATAAAAACAGGTAAAGATAACATGGCATGAATAAACTAAAAGTAAACATAAGCATGATGACAGGATAAGCTACAGGCACGATAACTAAAAATAACATCATATGACTTTTGTCAAATATAACATCGCAAGGTTCCCATTCAAGATAAACTAAGTATAATTTCGCAATATTTCTATCAAGCATCACAAGATTTCTCTGCTTCACCACTAAATTATTTCTATGATATCTATTTGCTCTTCACCACCCGTACTAGTATCCCAAACCCATGTCATATATTAATCATGAAATGATCCCTTGGCCCAATATCATGAATGACCCATTACTAGGTCCAACGGAACGATCCATTAATCGATCGGCTCCCTACAAGTTCTAGCTCGTCATGTGTCTGTGTCATACGGCCCTATCACGAATGTAGTCACCTGTGCTAGGTCCACCATAGGGTGTATCAAGCCCTATGGTGCCAACCACCGACACGAATCAAGCATGCACAGGTAAACCTACTGATGCCCAATGCCTGCTTTTTCAACTCCGGACTACGTGCACGACAATAGTCCGCCTGAACCTACACTGGCGCACCAACTCAACCGTCGTTCTGGTCATTTACAATCAGCCCAGTAATCGTGCCCCACCCTGCCTAATTCCAGGGTACCATGATATATCTAGTGGGTTACTGCTGAAGTGGACCGCGTAACTAGGTTTTCCGTCCAACAGGTTAAGTGTTGTCATTTAAATTCGCGACTCAACCCTTATCAGTCCAACATGTCAAGTTGGTTAAGTGTTGTCATTCAAGTTCCTAACTTAAACCTTATCAGTCTAGCATGTCAAGTTGGTTAAGTGTTGTAATTCAAGTTCGTGACTTAACCCGCCTACATGTCATGTCAAATCTGGCTAAGTGTTGTCATTCAAGTTCATGACTTAGCCCTATGAATCATGTCTCAAGTTGGTTAAGTATATTCAAGCGGTTCATGACTTAACCCCACCAAATCATCGTGTCAAATTGGTTAAGTATATCCAGGCGGTTCATGACTTAACCCTACCAAATCATCGTGTCAAATTGGTTAAGTATATTCAAGCGGTTCATGACTTAAGCCACCCACGTATCATGTCGAATTGGTTAAGCATTATCTATGTGTTCAAGTAGACTTAACCCTGCCACGCATCATGTTATATTGGTTAAGTGGTCTCCCTTGTGTTAACTTAACCCACCAGTGTATCATGTCATATCGGTTAAGTGTCATCAATCAATCCAAGTTAACTTAACCCACCCACTTGTCATGTTGTGCTGGTTAAGTGTTATTAATCTACTTAACCACACCCACTTATCTAATTAACATGTTAAAATGGTTAAGTGTTCTCAAGCGATCAAGTTCAGGTTTAGTTAACCCACCCATTCATGTCATATCGGTTAAGTGTCGTTAGCCTAGTCATATTACTTAACCTTTCCATTGGTCTGATTAACAGTTATGTTGGTTAAGTGTCGACTATTCATATGTTACTTAACCTTCCCATTCTTAGTATGTCTGTTTATTGGCATTAATTAATTATTAATGCATCAACCACTCACATTAGACCTGTTGTTGTGGTCACTGGATATGCCGGGCGGTTCCAGGCAGAATTACACCACAACTCTGTCTATCCTCGGGTTTAAGCACGATATGAATAACTTCTGACATTGGATCTTATTATTTGCAGTCACTGGATATGTCGGGCGGTTCCGGGCAGAATTACACTGCAAACTCAACCCAACCTCGAGTTAACCATGCTCACGTTCGTGTTCATATTCATGTTTCAACCGCGTTCATATTTCCAGTATAAGCCAATTATCAAGTTCATAATTCATGTTTTTGCCCCAAAACATATTCCCAAATTATTACCTTAATTCACTATAAGGTTATGCCAAGTTATAGCCTTTTATTTACAATACATGCCAACTACCCAAAACCCAATATAGGCGCATTCATATTAAATCTCTACCAAGTCATAAATTATCAAATATGTTTCAACTCCAAATTTTACATAATTAACATATGCCCAAGTTCTAGATTACATGTCAGTTTTTCATATGCCTAATTTATACCAAATTTACATATGTTCAATTCATGTCGTTTTACATGTATGCCAAGTTTATGCCAATATACACATATCAAGTTATAGCCAAATTACATATATCAAGATCCATGTCAAATTACATATGCCAATCCCCATTCTTGCCATTACCATTATAATGACTATACCCAAATATTCAATTTCAAGTTAATGGTAGTAATACCCAAATATCCAATTTTTATGTTATGCCTTCGATTCTACCAAACACATATATCCAACTAGGCAATATCCCAATATTTCCCCCGTATTCAATCGCACGTAAATCGCGGTTTAGGCCTAGGTCCAAAATTGACCTAGGTTCATCAAAAGAAAATAAATAGGGGGAGGTAGAAGTTGCAATAAAAAACAAGATCAGAGAGAAAACAACATAAATCATCATGATAGGAATAAAGATTATAACTTGATGATAACATAAATACGAATCAAGAAAACTGCTGAATAGATCATAAACTTGACATGATCATAAAGATAGACAAGTCTCAAAACTCAAGATTCAAGGAGCAACGGAAATAGATCAGAATCGATAAAAATACTTAAATCCAATTCCACTTTATTCCATGGCCATATCATAATTAAATACTTAAATCTAAAAGTAACTAGAACTTACAGTGCGCGGATCGAGAATTAGAAAGCAGAAGTTGATGTTGAATCTTTACTTGATTAATCGTGTTCTAATTGAAAACCCCCAATTTGCAAATCTCTATGCGTATTCTTGATGGAGAAGAAGTAGACCCTTTTCTTCTTTTAATTATAACTAGAATTTGAGAAGCATAAGGCTAGATAGAATTGGTGTAGAGAAAATGGGCTAGTATGGTGTTTATATAGGTTTAGAGTCAAGAATCTGGTCACGAAACGAGTTTAGACACATCGGAATGAACCCAGGCTCAAAACTGGCTTTTGGCCCCACGTCGACCCCCAAGTCGACCATAGGGTCGACCTGGCCCCTGGGAGGTCGACCATGGTGTCGACCCCCAGGTCGACCTGGTCCTGGGCGGGAAAACTCCCGCCCAGTCTGCGCTGGGGTTTGAATTCGAATTTCGAGCTGTTTTCGATTCTGAAAATTCTTCAAACTTTGGAGGGTCATATCTCCATCATACGGACTCCATTTCTCGAAAACTCAGACTTGTTTACAAGCAGAATTTCGAGAAAAACGCAATAGCAAATCCCATTTTATCTGATTATTATTTTAAAATTTAATTCTGCCTTGATTTACGATCTTAATATGTTATTGAAATTCGGGTTGTTACATTCTCCCCTCCTTAAAGGATTTCTTCCCGAAATCTCCAAGTTAAGAAGAATGTGTCCTACCATACATCATCCATCTACTCAAAACATTATCCACAAGAAATCATTGTCCTTAAAAGATTTCTAATGCTATGTGAATATATGCAGAAAGTGTGTGTATATGTTCCTTATCTAATGCAAATGATCGGGCCTGATTGATCTTCTTAATGCAAAATATGTTTAGTGCCATGAAACCAACATGTATGCAAATAGTCCTATTCACATAAACACTATACATGTGCACAAACATCCATCCATATGCAACATCCACATGATAACACATGAGATTTCATCCATAAACAAGTATAAACACTCATGCATATGCAATATGAAAGGTGACTGAGCCGATCTAGTGTCTAATGTGCGTGTATATGCATCCACGAGCAAACACTAGCAACCACTTGCAACCATCAATCATAACATGTCTTGAACACATTTTTACACCTAATTGTTCCTACCAGAAGATATAGTCGAATGATAGAAGCAAGTAAAAACTTTGTGCCCATTAGGCAATGTCAAAACTAGAAATCTACGTCACATATATACTGGTTAGGAGAAGAATTCCCTAAGCACCAGCCCCGAAAACCGGAATCAACATTAGACTGATACCTAAAGAATTTCTCAACCCAACTAATATATATGTTTCTAAGAAACTAAGTATGATGGACTCCTTTTAGGTCACAAGAAATCCCTAACCCATATTCTATAAAACCCAAAAAGTTTAGTCAACCCAATGAACACCTTCAAGCCCCAACATGTATTACTAGCAGATGAGTCAAACTCCCTATGGGGTTTACAATCGAAATAGGATTGAGAATAGGACCGAGAGGATATACTTAAAAGATAGCATGCAAGTAAGCTTTACAGGTAAAGAGGGATCAAGGATATACTCTTAAAAAGAGATATGATGCGCATATCTAGTCTTCAATCTTCTAAGTCGCATTTCCTTGAGCTTAACTCCATTGCGCTTTTACCATCTTTAACTTCATAATTTCGTAGCTTCTTAATTCCTATTTCCAAAATATGAGTTGGAACTCATTTCACTGTCGCCTCTCGTTCCACTTTCACTTATTCTTTTTCTAGTATACTCGGCTCAAACATAACTGCGTATTCATAGTTTCATGCAAGCTCTCCAAAATTCACTAGTGAATCCTGGATCTCGTTTACTCACTATAAGGTATTCCACGCAGAAGGAATGTCTCTTGAAAATAAACAGATGTCAACCTATGACTCATGCATAAGCGAAATGAACCATCCGCCTTAGTGGCGAACACTACTCGAGAGGATCAATGAATGTATCAAGAGATTCTAGGTAACCAAACATGGCAGAACCCTAAGGGTTACACTAGACTTCGAGGGCATTACTGAGGCAAGGCAAGAGTCTAACTACCCTCTTTTCATACTCGAGAATGGTATCATTTTTGGATAACCACTCCATCCCTAGAATCAACCCATAGCCCAATAACATAAGCATTTCTTCTAGACTCAACACTTAGCATAGACATTCTCAAATCCAAACAAGTCATAAATAAATGAGCCGATTCCCCAACAAGATTTGAGACAAAAATGGGATCCTCAACCACGCTAGTACTAAGGTGAAGAGACTCAACTATTAAAGCAGAATTAAAAGGATGCGATGTACAAAAACAAAGTTCCCACGGTATGATAGATAAGAAAAGCTACACTTTTAACAGAAACATTACCACCTCTCTTAGGTATGCTAGTAGTGAGAGCATACAATTTCCCTCTCTACGATCTTGTCCTTTGCCCCTGTCCTTGTCCTATAACACTTAAATACATGTCCCTTTTTACCATACAAACGATACTCTCCCTTGTCATGGGTTTTATTATTCTTTCACTTTGGCCTCTTCCCTTTCATCTTTTCCTCCTTCGTGGATTAAGCCATATCAACAAGTTTCTCATCCTTAGGCTTGTGTTCTTTATCCTCGTTCTTATTATCCTTGTATAGCTTGTTGACAAGTTTCTCGAAAGCTACCTCCATCGCATGGCAACCCTACAAAGCTTGAAATAAGATTAGTCTCAAGTAAAACAACTGCGGCTACAGATGGAGGTCGGGCACTCCTTTGCCCTCCGTCATGTGTCGTACGCCTACAAAACTATGGTGAAAAGAGAGAAAGAAGAGATCCAAAGAGAGAATCAAAAGATAGTGCATATGGCTTTGGGGAATATGCCTTTCATAAAACAAAACTTTTCTTGGAAAAATGCTACTTTGTAAACGTTTTGAAAATAATTTCAGAAGGTTTTTAAAAGCCTTTTCCCAGTCTGATAATCTTCTGCTCTGATACCAAATGTAACACCCCACATCCGTTAAGGTCACTCACAAAGGGAATGCCTTAACTTCAATGGAGCATTATGGGTACTGGAACAAAAATATTACAAGACAGACATACATAAAACAGCGGAAGGTAAAGTTGAAGTACTTCAAATCATTTATTGAATATAATTGTTTATAATAAAAGCCTATCAACTTCCAATACCCAATTACAGAGCTAAAATATCTGTCTTGCTAAAAAAAAGAAGCATAAAAATAAATTGTAGTATTCCCTAATATAGCAAAGCAAGCCATAGCCAAGAGAGATCCAAGCCGTACACGAAAGAGCCTGGGAGCTTAGTACCATCCGAACTAAGCTGTATTCCTACCCTGCGAAACGGGGGGGAATGGAAGAAAAAGAGGCGAAACAAAACGGGTCAGTCATAAAGACTGAGTAAGTCCTAGTGACTTTCAGCATAAAAACAGGTAAAGATAACATGGCATGAATAAACTGAAAGTAAACATAAGCATGATGACAAGATAAGCTACAGGCATGATAACTAAGAATAACATCATATGACTTTTGTCAAGTATAACATCGCAAGGTTCCCATTCAAGATAAACTAAGTATAATTTCGCAAGATTTCTATTAAGCATCACAAGATTTCTCTGCTTGACCATTAAAATATTTCTATGATATCTATTTGCTCTGCACCACTCGTACTAGTATCCCAAACCCATGTCATATATTAATCATGAAATGATCCCTTGGCCCAATATCATGAATGATCCATTAGTAGGTCCAACGGAACGATCCATTAATCGATCGGCTCCCTACAAGTTCTAGCTCGTCATGTGTCTGTGTCATGTGGCCCTATCACGAATGTAGTCACCTGTGCTAGGTCCACCATAGGGTGTATCAAGCCCTATGGTGCCAACCACCAACACGAATCAAGCATGCACAGGTAAACCCACTGATGCCCAATGCCTTCTTTTTCAACTCCGGACTACGTGCACGACCATAGTCCGCCTAAACCTATACTGGCGCACCAACTCAGCCGTCATTCTGGTCGCTTACAAATCGCCCAGTAATCGTGCCCCACCCTGCCTAGTTCCAGGGTACCATGATACATCTAGTGGGTTACTGCTGAAATGGACCGCGTAACTAGGGTTTCCATCCAATAGATTAAGTGTTGTCATTTAAATTCGCGACTTAACACTTATCAGTCCAGCATGTCAAGTTGGTTAAGTGTTGTCATTCAAGTTCGTGACTTAACCCTTATCAGTCTAGCATGTCAAGTTGGTTAAGTGTTGTCATTCAAGTTCGTGACTTAACCCGCCTACGTGTCATGTCAAATCTGGCTAAGTGTTGTCGTTCAAGTTCATGACTTAGCCCTACAAATCATGTGTCAAGTTGGTTAAGTATATTCAAGCGGTTCATGACTTAACCCTACCAAATCATCGTGTCAAATTGGTTAAGTATATCCAGGCGGTTCATGACTTAACCCTACCAAATCATCGTGTCAAATTGTTTATCTATATTCAAGTAGTTCATGACTTAACCCACCCACGTATCATGTCGAATTGGTTAAGTATTATCTATATGTTCAAGTTGACTTAACCTTGCCACGCATCATGTTATATTGGTTAAGTGTTCTCCCTTGTGTTAACTTAACCCACCAGTGTATCATGTCATATCGGTTAAGTGTCATCAATCAATCCAAGTTAACTTAACCCATCCACTTGTCATGTTGTGGTGGTTAAGTGTTATTAATCTACTTAACCGCACCCACTTATCCAATTAACATGTTAAAATGGTTAAGTGTTCTCAAGCGATCTAGTACAGGTTTACTTAACCCACCCATTCATGTCATATCGGATAAGTGTCGTTAGCCTATTCATATTACTTAGCCTTTTCATTAGTCTGATTAATAGTTATGTTGGTTAAGTGTCGATTATTCATATGTTACTTAACCTTCCCATTCTTAGCATGTCTGTTTATTGGCATTAATTAATTATTAATGCATCAACCACTCACATTAGACCTGTTGTTGCGGTCACTGGATATGCCGGGCGGTTCCGGGCAGAATTACACCACAACTCAGTCTAACCTCGGGTTTAAGCACGATATGACTAACTTCTCACATTGGATCTTATTATTTGCAGTCACTGGATATGCCAGGCGGTTCCGGGAAGAATTACACTGCAAACTCAACCCAACCTCGAGTTAGCCATGCTCATGTTCGTGTTCATATTCATGTTCATGTTTCAACCGCGTTCATATTTCCAGTATAAGCCAATTATCAAGTTCATAATTCATTTTTGTGCCCCAAAACGTATTCCCAAATTATTACCTTAATTCACTATAAGGTTATGCCAAGTTATAGCCTTTAATTTACAATACATGCCAACTACTCAAAACCCAACATAGGCGCATTCATATTAAATCTCTACCAAGTCATAAATTATCAAATATGTTTCAACTCCAAATTTCACATAATTAACATATGCCTAAGTTCTAGATTACATGTCAGTTTTTCATATGCCCAATTTATTCCAAATTTACATATGTTCAATTCATGCCATTTTACATGTATGCCAAGTTTATGCACATATCAAGTTATAGCCAAATTACATATATCAAGATCCATGTCAAATTACATATGCCAATCCCCATTCTTGCCATTACCATTATAATGACTATACCCAAATATCCAATTTCAAGTTAATGGTAGTAATACCCAAATATCCAATTTTTATTTTATGCCTTCGATTCTACCAAACACATATATCCAACTAGGCAATATCCCAATATTTCCTCCGTATTCAATCGCACGTAAATCGCGGTTTAGGCCTAGGTTCGGAATTGACCTAGGTTCGTCAAAAGAAAATAAATAGGGGGAGGTAGAAGTTGCAATAAAAACAAGATCAAAGAGAAAACAGCATAAATCATCATGATAGGCATAAAGATTATAACTTCATGATAACATCATTACGAATCAAGAAAACTGCTGAATAGATCATAAACTTGACATGATCATAAAGATAGACGAGTCTCAAAACTCAAGATTCAAGGAACAACAGAAATAGATCAAATTCGATAAACATACTTTAATCCAATTCCACTTTATTCCATGGCCATATCATAATTAAATACTTAAATCTAAAAGTAACTAGAACTTACAGTGCGCGGATCGAGAATTAGAAAGCAGACGTTGATGTTGAATCTTTACTTGATTAATCGTGTTCTAATTGAAAACCCCCAATTGGCAAATCTCTATGCGTAGTCTTGATGGAGAAGAAGTAGTCCCTTTTCTTCTTTTAATTATAACTAGAATTTGAGCAGCATAAGGCTAGAGAGAATTGGTGTAGAGAGAATAGGGATAGGAGGGTGTTTATATTGGTTTAGAGTCAAGAATCTGGTCACGAAACGAGTCTAGATACATCAGAATGAACCCAGGCTCAAAAATGGGTTTTGGCACCAGGTCGACCCCCAGATCGACCATAGGGTCGACCTGGCCCTTGGGAGGTCGACCATAGTGTCGACCCCTAGGTCAACCTGGTCTTGGGCGGGAAAATTCCCGCCCAGTCTGCTCTGGGGTTTGAATTCGAATTTCGAATTCAAATTTCGAGCTGTTTTCGATTCTGAAAATTCTTGAAACTTCGGAGGGTCATATCTCCCTCATTTGTACTTCGTTTCTCGATAACTCGGACTCGTTTCCAAGCAGAATTTCGAGACAAACGCAATGGCGCAACCCGTTTTTCCTGGTTCTTATTTTAAAATATAATTCTGCCTTGATTTATGATCTTAATATGTTATTGAAATTCGGGTTGTTACAGGAGGTATAAGGGTAAGAGAGAAAGCTTTTCCACTATTACAATGCAAGAACCCCCTATCACGTAAGCATAATCATGCCAACAAGATTTGGCAAATGAAAATAACATAAGTTTAAGGAATAAATATTTCCTATACTTAGTAGTACAAATTCATCAAATTATTTCTATGAAGTCCAACTCACGATCAAACATATGTAATAATGAGGCGGACTACTCTACGGTCACTTAAGGCTTACATGTTATTTGTTTACTTACGGGTGGATTTATAATCACTTAATACCCTACGAGCCGACTGACAAGTGGTCAGTTAAGGCTATTATATGCGTCTATTTGTTTATGGACAGATTTCTTTGATCACTTAAGACCCTATAGCGGATCCTCTTCACTTAAGACCTCATCTTATAATTATCAATGCTGTTAAATATACTCTCAATATAAATCCAGAGATAGTAATCTGCCACTTAATACCAAGTTTTGGTAGACTCTCATTGTCGTTTATGACCCTCCTAATGGAATCATGTGTAATTATATAGTTGCCATTACAGGTGAACTACTAGCCACTGAATACTTCCCTTTTATGGGTGGTTCTTTAGGAACTCTTATATTTACATCCCAAGGTATGCCCTCACACAACCCCTAGATAAGAAGCGGACCTTACAGAGAACTACCCTACTCAAACATATATTTTTTATTAAGACCATTTAATACCTTTTAAAGAGAAGGTGGACCCAATGACCACTTAAGACCTTTATATGGGAGGGTCCTATAGCTTTGCCCTTAACCAAGGAGTGAACCTTAGGAATGGACCTAGTCCTAACTACTTAATACCCAAGCAAGATAGGTCAGCTACTTCATATCTTCTTGAGGCAGGCCTACTTTACACACAATTGTTATATATATATGTGTGTGTGTGTGTGTGTGTGTATGTGTGTGTGTGTGCGTGCGTGCGTGTGTGTGTTCATAAGAGGTCTCACATTAAACCGCCCACATATAGATGATGTATTTGCAAGTGGTTCTAAGCAGGCTTCTACTAAAAGTTGGGCTTTACCTCATGCCTTTGTATAATAATTATAGTGGTCCATGGCACTTGGAATAGTCACATTAACCCAACTAGCTTGTAAATGCTAGATATGTTGGTCGGTTTCTATAACAGCCTGCATTTTACGTATCGAAGGATCATAAAATATTTTTATTTTATTCCCTAAGGGTTGGATCATTCTCACATTTTAATATGTTGCTTATGGGGAAGTGAGTCATGTCCATAATTTTTACCGATTTTAATTATAACCATTTTACCTCTATCAGTCTTGTACATGGCATAACTTTTGACTCAAGTCGAATCAGAGGGTGATACCTATGCCATTGGAAAGGAATTGATGGTTGCCTTTCCGTAGAGTGGTTACATTAAAGATTTGGCTCAGCGGTTTAGGAGAAATCGCTGTTTTATGGTTTTTCAGTCAGTTGTTCATGTTTGAGAGCCACAATGGGCTGATTTGGGAAGGCCCATCGGTGGGCTATTGGAACGGTATAAATAGTGGGTAAGGGATATGGGAAATGGTTTTAGTTTTCCATTCTCTCATTTGGTGCCTTGTGCTCCTCCTTCCTCTAACACCTTTCCACCACTAAAAATCCAAACCTAAGGAGGGAAATCATAGATCTACACCATTGGAGGCTAATCTACTTCAATTGAAGCAAGGATTCATCGGATCAAGGTGTTTGGTGCGAAGTGCTTGCTGTCTGGTTTCATATTCCATTGATTTTTGCTTGTTTGGGAGAATCAGTGAGTGATATGCATCTCTCACATGGATTCAATGAAGTGTATGAGTGTTTGTTCATGTTTTTCATCAAATTCAAGTGTTTTCTCATAGATCTATGCATTGATAAGTCCATTTTCATATAAATCACCCTATGGTCTGATTCAGCAAGTTTTGATAGGTAATTTCTATGATATTACATGTGAATGTGCAAGTTAGATCCACGGTTTGCTAATATGTTCATTTATTATGGTTTTTGGTGAATTTGCATGATTTGATGATAATTGTCATTTTCATGGTGTTAGTGGTTCCATAACATGCTCATGATTGTATTAGATGAGTTTTTTTTGTCGAATTTGTCGTTGGCGAAGTTTTGGTCGAAACTGGAGTTGGATTGGGGTTGTACAGTGGACCGATCGGTCAAAAATCTTGTCTTGAGTAACATGTCAGGGACCGATCGGTCATAGGCTTCAAGAACCGATAGGAGTAGGCTTTAGGAACCGACAGGTAGTAGGCTTTAGGAACCGATCGGTAGTAAGCTTCTGGAAACGATTGGTAGTCGGCTTCAGGAACCGATCGGTGGTTTGCTTCCAGAAGGACAGATAAGTGGGCGTGCTTCAGATGATCGGTGGGCGTGCTACAGGGAGACCGATCGGTCGATGTTCCAAGGGGTCGATCAGTTTATGCTCCGGGGAGGTGGCGTTCGGTCAGCGTTCCAAGGGTGGGGGCCGATCGATCGGTGACCTGGGGAAGGGTCGGTCGGTCATTTCTTGAAACAATTTATTTTCGGGTACGACCCAGATTTGAACAAAAAGGTCTGAAAACATATTTTTCTGGGGCAACCCGCTGAACCCTAGCTGCAACGTAGTGATGTAATTGGCTCGGTGATGGTGTGACTTCAAAGTAAATTCAAGTAGGAAGGTTCGAAGTGTTGAAAGGTGTTCGTTGATTGCTATAGAACAGCAAATGAGATGACAACTCAAAGGCCGTGGGTTAGTGGGCAATGGTTGCTCGAGAAGGTTGCTTGGGCTATGAAAAGTCATCGAGTAAGATGACTAGAGATGAGAAGGCCGAGAGATTATCATTGTCGTAAGTTCTAGCAGGCTTAAAGAAGGAGTATGAAAGGGGCACCTAAAAGGCCGGTTGTAGGTCGAATACCCCGGGTAACGTTGAAAGGCCTAGTTGTCAAGGATGGACATGCATACATATCGTTGAAAGGTGTATGGAGTTTATGCTAGAACTGGGGTTACCATTAGCCATTGACATATGGCAAGGTTAGCCGTCATACGATTAACGACGGTTTCAAAGCAGGATTGGCGATGATAGCCAGAGTCAGTCATGGATGATTAGATGTTCTATTTTTACCGTCTCATTTAGGTCATCCAACGTAGAAGGAGATGTTCCTTGGGTGCTTGTCTGATATTGGTTTAGGCCTCTAGGGATTGTACTTGAGGGATGTTGAATTTGATTAGGATGGTTTACGTGAGATATATATAATCTGGATGTTATGAATGCTTTACCATGATTGAATGGGTGTTTTGGTTTCCATGGATGAATGGTTGAATTGTTTATTGTAAAGGCTATCACTGTCCCATGTGTGGAAGACGGGATTTGAGTTCTTCTGGTGTTTGGTAGATTGGTTTCTTAATCTACCTATTCTCATATACTTATCTGCCAATTCTCATATACTTTATTGTTGAAGTTTGTTAGTTGTTTTATCGCTCACTAAGTCTATTGTCTAACTCAAGGTTTTATGTTCCTTCTTATTACCTTGGGTTGTTCATCCATTTGTGGATGGGCAGACTGAGTAGCAGGTGTCAGTTGATAGTTTGGTGAGACGACGATGTTGATCGATGGCGAGCAGGGGGCTGGCGTATTATCTTTACTACTATCTAATATTTCAATTTCCACTGTTTGTTATTCTTTATGTGCTGTAGTGAGGCAATTTGTATAAACACTTGTTGTTATGAAAGTCTAGTGTTTTCTGCTTCACTATTACTATATGTTGTGTATGTTCTATAATAATTTATCCTTGTGCTGTGAGTTCTACGATAGGTTTCCATTTTGTTTACCTACTCGGATGATCATCCATAGCTGCTTGGCATACCTTTCAGTGCATTATTCCTCTTATTTAGTGCAGCGGTTATGGACGGTCATCACAGTTTTGGACAAGCTTCTACTACAAGTTAGGGCTAACCTCATGTCTATCAGTCATTAATATTAATTAATACCCATTAATGCTCACATGCATGAAAATTTCCTATGGGGACATTTTAATTTCTACCTTCATATTTAATGCATTTATTATGATATCTAATATGAATTTAATGTGCATTAATAATATGTATATTGCACTAATAAATAATAGTAAATAAATGTAAATCAAGTGCACGTGAATAAACATCCTAATTCATTTGAAATGTTAATCCTAACAACATAATCAAAGTATACAATTTTATTTCCTTAACTTCATCACATGGCATAGACATGCATATTCATATTCAATAAACAAAAGGGAAATATAAGCATAAACATAGAACTTGTATCCAGAGTTTGAGTGATTATTTTAATAACAAAAGACAGACAAGGTGCAATAATTCAATTATATGTAAAACTTCCTTTTCAGTATTGCTTCACTTTTACCTGTTTTATATACAAACTTAAGACCTTAGTTTTTTTTGAATAATACATTAAAATGATCTATTGAATATAGTTGCTTAAACCTATTAAACCCATAATAATTAAGTCTTAATCTTTAGTATACACAAATAAAAATATCTATAATAAACCAACCCCAAAATACAATAACTGATCGACCATTTCTGCAAATAATGAAAATAAGCAAATAAGGAAAGTACTTTAAGAACAATAATCCAAACTTACACTAACAAGATATAAGAAATAGCAAACTCATATAATTTCCACTCGCGAAGATAGGAAGGGAAAGATAGTGGTTTCAGTGTAGAATCTATCAAAAATATGGATTTTAGCCTCCAAACCAACATATTCCAATTTCTCCTTAGTTTTATATATACAACAATCATATTTGGAATATCATATATACATATTATACTTAATTCCAGAATCTATATATGAATTTAGGTTAGAAAAGATAAAATATAGGTTAGAGAAAGAGAACAAGCCAAACATTTCTTCTAGAATTAATAAATAGTGGAGAGACATAATAGAGGCACAGAATAGAATAAAGTGTAGGGTTTGAGGGGAGTCTAGGGGTATGTTTATAGCTATTAGTGTGTATATGGACAATAGGATTAGTTTGATTTAATCTAGATAGTCTGTTTGATGCAAAACTATAAAAAAATCTCTATAAAAATCCATCTAGACCCATCACACTTAAGGGCGATTGACCCCGTCTATAGAAAGGCAGTCGACCTCCCTTCTATAAGAGCGTTCGACCCTCCTTATGGGGTTAGCCAAGGAAATTTATTTCCCTGAACCTTAATTTATATTGATTATTTAATGAAATTGATTGATTGTTTTCATTTCTTGTATACTCTTCTCCCCTTTGTATATATGTATATACACACACACATACATAACTTCAAACCTTCGAGGAATATTCCATTATGCCAATCAATATTCAATTATATTCCAGGCTTATATTTAATCAGTTCGAATTTCAAACCTTGTGTATATATTTTATGCACAACTTGTTTTTATTAATAAATTCTTTAACAAACTGTGTTCTCGATAAATAAAATATAAAAACATATTAGAATCTCGCCACAAATGTAATAGCAATATTTCTTGGCCAAATTTTTATTATCTAAAATTCTTATTTTTAACTTATTAGTTTATTATTATTTATATTTAATTATATATCTCTATGTAGGGTATATTTTTATGGGATGTTATAAAATTCAAATTAATAAAAATTATCTATGAAGATTGGCTAGGGATAAATAATAATACAATTAAAGAGCTAATAATGAGCATCAATAATCGTAACACCCTGAAATTAGGTGTTAATCATAATTAGTATTTAGTTATATTTCAAAAAAATGTAATCTGAGCAAATGCTAGAATTTGGCCATGAAACTTACACATATGCGTTCGTATCAGAATTTTGGTAAACATTCATGTTTGGAACTTCATGAATGGAATTCGTATGAAATAATTGTGGATGAAAAACAAAATTGGACAAAAAATAATAGAAACATATATATTATTGGTAATTAAAAATTATTCACCCCACCTCCCATAAGAGGCAGGTCGACCTAGGGATCGACCTCTATACAACCTTCTGGTCCACTTGCCTGTTTGGCAGCGAGGGTTTCATAAATTATAATTTATATATAAATGGACATATTTTCATGAAATTAAATCTAACGGTTCATGGTCATTTCAGTGCCTATAAATAAAGGCCTAGAACCCCACCTTTTGCTCACATTTTCTAGAAGCAGCAGTGTAACACCCCGTAATTTTAAAGAACACTATAATGTTAAACTTAAGGATACTTAATTAAATATTGAGAATTAGGTAAAACGGGCTGCTCCATTGCGTTCATCTCGGAATTTTGCTTAAGATAAACTTTGAGTTTGCATGAAACGGACATCATATGAAGAAGTTATTGAGCCTAGAAGTTTGTACACGCACAAGAGAATTATATATATACAAAACGGAAAAGATAAAAAAATTCAAAACAACGAAGCGGGATGGCTAAGAGTGGAACCGACCCATTATGTGGGTCAAGCCGAGACCTGGCTGGGTCGTCCTAGGGGTCGACCCAGGGTGTTTGGGGTCGACCCATGGGTCGATCCCGGGGTCGACACAGTGAAGGGGGTCGACCCAGATATAGTTCTGGGCAGATTTGGTTTTTCGAAAGTGGACTTTTTTTTGGCTTGGTTCGTTGGCTTTAGGCTATAAATAGGACCCCATTTATATTGTTTTTACACACCAAAAACAATGGAGACAATGTGATGCTGCCCCAGCATAGATTGAGTTAGCCTATTTCCTTCAACAACATCCTATACGCATTCAAGAATTTCTTCTACAGCTTCAGCCTATTGTTCTCTGTTCTTTAGATCCAGTCATAGTGAGCTCATGTTATTTTTTAAATATAAACATTTAAAAAGTAATTTTGACATGTTTATAAGTTTGGATCTAAGCCTATGCATGTTAATAACTTGAATCTTAACAGATGTACCATTACAAGTACTCCTGATCTATTGTTCTCATATGCCCAATTCTACCATCATATGCCTTTCTTGTAATTATGATCAATTTTATCGTCATATGCTTATTATGTTATTATGACTAATTCTATCATCATATGCCTGATTTGTTATTATGCCTATTCCTGTTCTCTTCTCTCCCTCTATCCCTTTTTATTTTTATAGCCAAGCTACCTTCGAGCCTTGGCCTATCGCTGAAATACGCCAGCGCACGGAATTAGGAACTGTTGGGAATGATAAATTGGGGCATGACTTATGTTGTAAAACATGATTGGGATTTGGAGGCATAATTTATACATTGATCTAAAACTTTAATTTGGGCATAACTTGTATTATGAATCATGACTGGGGTTTTTGGGGGCGTAACCTATACTGTACAGTTTGACTAAAACTTGGGGAAAATATTATATTGTGAATTATGACCGTAATTTAGGGTATATAAATCTATAGGCTTAATTTAAGATTTAGCATAACATGATAATAAAACTATGAGTAACCTGTTGTAACTTGCATAGATGTTTAATCTGTTAAAATGACCAATATGCTGAAATCTATTGAAACCGAATACTGTAATTGAAAAACCTACGAAGAACATGAATAATTGTTTAAGAATGAATATACCTAGATTTAAAGTAGATAGAAATTGTAACTGCACTTAGACACGAGGTTAGATTACACTTGTGGTAGAAGCCTGCCCGGAACCGCCCGGCAAATCCAGCGTCCACAAGTGGTTAATCTAATGTGAGGGGTCTAGTGCGTAAATATACATGTAACAGTGCTAAGACATGAGGTTAAGTCAAGCTTGTGGTAGAAGTCTGCCTGGAACCGACCGGCAAATCCAACATCCACAAGTGGTCGGCTTAATGTGAGAGGTCAAGTGCATAAACATATATATGAATATATGTATATAAAAAGATATAAATAAATAGAACTAATTGTAATTAATGGAAATGAATTGGAATAAACGGGGAATGAGAACAACTTATTATAATTAATTACATTAATGAGAATGTTATATAATAGGTAGGCTTGTCCTAGGGACAAGTGTAAATTATAACATAATTTATAATAAAAGGAAAGGAAACTTGTAACACCCCGAATTTCGGTTAATGCTAAAATTCACTAATTGCAGAATATATAATCTCAGATGTGAGAATTGGGGGAAACGGGCTGCGTCATTGCGATCGTCTCGGAAAAATACGCGAAATAGAGTCCGAGTTTTCGAAAATCGGAGTCCGTATGGCCCAGTTATGGCCCGATGAAGTTTGCAGAAAATTCAAAACTAAAAATAGATTTATAATTTAAAATTCAGATTTTAAAATAGAGTAAGCGGGGCCAGGCGGGAAAGTTCCCGCCATAGCCATGTCGACAGGGCTGTCGACAGGGCTGTCGACAGGGGTGTCGACTGCCCTGTCGACTTGCCTGTCGACAGGGGTGCGACGCCCAGTGAAACTGGGTGCACCAGTTTGGGTTCTTGGGCTGGCTTGGAGGGCTAGTTCTGGAAGCTTCTTGGATCTGACGGATCTGATGGTCCTAAATTAATCTAGGGTTAATCTAAGGGTCTAAAATGCAACCTAATCCTATAAATAACACCCTAATCCTACCCTAATTCATTCATAATTAAACCTAGTAACTAAACTATGGCAAAATGAAACTTGGTCATGACCTCCACAAATCAATGAAGAGGAAAGCAAGCTCTAATCAACCTCTAATCCATTCTAAGTATCTTAATCTTCTTCATTAGCTTGCTAATTGTGTTTTGGTGAGTTTCTATCACTTTGATGATCAATTGTTAAGATAAGTAGATTAGGGGTAATGAGACTTATGGTCTTGAATGCGGATTTGTGAGATTGAGTCATTTGAAATGATATGCTAATCTATGTATAATATGAATCCTATGTTGAATATGTAAGTTTATGTAAGTTGAATATGTGAGTTTATGCATGTTGAATATGTAAATTTATGCAAGTTGAATATGAGAGTTTATGCAAGTTGAATATGAGAGTTTATGCAAGTTGGATATGTGGGTTTATGCATAATAAGTAATTGATTTTATGCAAGTTAAGTATGTGGTATTATGCATGATGAGTATGTGATTCTATGCATGCTAAGTATATGATATTATGCAAGTTTAGTATGTGATTCTATGCATGCTAAGTATATGATATTATGCAAGTTTAGTATGTGATTCTATGCATGCTAAGTATGTGATAATATGCATGATTAATAAGTTGTTTTATGCATATTTAACAAGTGGGTTTATGCATGTTTAACAAGTTCATATGCAAGTTACATGTATAACAATATATGCTATGCAAGTTACATGTTTGTTAATATGCAAGTTACATGTATGTTAATATGCAAGATATGCTATGCAAGTTACATGTATGTTAATATGCAAGATGTGCTATGCAAGTTACATGGTTGTTAATATGCAAGTTACATGTATGTTAATATGCAAGATATGCTATGCAAGTTACATGTTTGTTGATATGCAAGTATGTGAATGCTTATGCAAGAATGTGAATGCTTATGCAAGATATGTGTATGATAATATACAAGTTCATATGCAATATGTTATGCAAGTCATGTGCGATAATATGCAAGTTTGGGTTAAATGTAGTTGGGTTAATATATGCTCATATATGCAAGTTGACATCCTCTTAACCCATGACAAAGTTATATGCTAAGATTTGGTTAAAACCCATGATATTTGTGATGGATCTTCCCTTTTCATTATGTCGTGAAATGAGAACGATTTGCGTGGGGAACGATGGGGTTAATAAATATGTTAATTAAAGTATGGTTGGGTATGATTAAGCATACCATAAAAATAAATTAACATAAGTGGGAATTTACCTATTGAGTTAGGTCTACCCCATGGGAATTTACCTATTGAGTTAGGTCTACCCATGTTATGAAAAACTTGATATTAATTAGGGATAATTAATATAAATTATGAGGGTGATTAATTAGGTGTAATTAATCGACTAAGACACGAGGTTGGACTCAGTTGTAGCGTAAAACTGCCCGGACCCAACCGGCTTAACCAGTTGCTACAAATGTTAGCCCAATGTGAGAGGTCTTAGGCACAAACTAAATACGTGATTAATGTAAAGACACGAGGTTAGACTCGGTTATGACATAAGGCTGCCCGGACCCAACCGGCTTAACCAGCGGTCATAAAAGATAGTCTAATGTGAGAGGTCTTTATGAGGATCACGGTCTTAATTAATTAAGAAACACTTAACCGTATAAGCATGTAGTGGGACATGAGGGTTAAGTGGGTACCTTGGGTGGCACGTAGTAACTAGTGTTGGTGCCTTGGGTGGCATGAGGAAACTGGTGGGTTGCCTTGGGTAGCAATAGAAAATACGATTAGAATACTTAACCAAAGTGGAACATGGAATTAAACATGATTAAAGGGTTAAGTAAGTGCCTCGGGTGGCATGGGGGAATTAAGTAAATGACTTGGGTGGCATGTGGAAATCTAGTGGGTGCCTTGAAAGGTAATTAAAATATGATTAATGACTTAACCAAAGTATTTGTAACATGTAAGTGGACAAGGTTAAAGGGGTTAAGTGGGGTACACTAGATAAAATAACAAGCTTAAGTGGTAGCTTGTGGGGGCCCATCTCAACCAATATCCCAAACGTATCTTTGTGGGCTCGACCCAAGTCGAGTGACGGGACACGCATATTGGGCTTGACTATAAGAGGCCAAAACGGGTTAGCGGTGGCAACGTAGGACCAACGGGTTTCATATGCGTGTGTGGACCCGGGCTGGTTAGTAAATCGTTGTTGCATCGTGTAGGTATAAAGCCGTGCACCGTTGATACTATCAGGTTGCCACTTTGGGGAAATGATACACCCCATTGTGGGACCAGCACGGGTATCTACGTTAGGGAGCCGATCGCTTGGGAGTAGTGGGTACACCTTGTAAAGATAGGGGCAGACGGCACCTATGTAGGGGTAAAAGAAACTACTGGCTAAAAATTACTAAGTACATTTAGTGGGATCAATCTTTAGATGGGAATTAATCTGGGGTAGGTAGAACTGGTGTAGTGCAGTGTAGGAATTACTCTTGGTGGATAAGTCTGGGGCGGTGTAATCTAGTAATTATCCTTGGGTGGATAAATGCGTCTTTACGGTGATCTTAGTTTGTCCTAAGTTTACCAAGCTGCTTAGTGTAGCCATTCATCCCCAGTCGTTACCGTATATTAACTTACGTCTTCTCTGGTTATTTTAATGATTGTATTGTTAGGGTTATAGGACTCACTCAGACATATGTCTGACCCCGTTGTTTTTATCTTTTTCCCCCAAACCCAGGTTATTAGAGTGGGCCTGGTGCTAGTGGGCTTTGATCTGATGGCTGTATCTATCCTATGGAGCTTGGACCGTGAAGTGAAGCCGAGCTTATCTTTCCTTTTATGGCTATTAGTTATGTAGTGGGATTATGTACTTCTATTTTATCAAGATGGATATTATGTACTTGACTCTGGTTTATGGTTTTGTGATGTAACCAAACATGTATTACTTTTCGCTGCAATGAAATGATGTTTTAAATTTTCAAGTACTACTTATATCTGTCTTGTTGTAATTTTACTGTTCTATATTCACTGAAAATACTTCACCGAAACTAAGGCATTCCCCTGGTATGAGTGACCTTAGCGGACGTGGGGTGTTACACGTGGTATCAGAGCTTAAGGTTACCAGAACAGATAAAATTTTTAGAAAAACTATTTTTTCTAAGAAAATTTTTGAAGGAGTATTTTCAAAAACATGTCTTTTAAGAGAAAAGTTTTTGAGAGAAAAGCATAATCCCCGATAGCCATATCTTTATCTTTCGAATTCTCCGTTTGAATCTCTTTCTCTCTCGGTTTGAGTTTCCCCTCCGTGTGTAGATGATCTTTCTAAGATAGATAAGAATGGAAAACCGCTTCAAGGGAATTAGACGTAAATCAGATTAGAAGTTGGTTCAAGAAGGAGGAGGACCTGTAAGTACTTATTGGATGGACGATGGGAGGAAGGCTCTAATAGTTGTTTGGTTAATGAAGGACGAAACCTCATAGATGGGAGGTTACGAGTGGAGAATGGGAAGGAGAAGGTTAGTAGTTATCCTTTTGGGAGGAATAGGACACCTTATTAGGATTGACCAAAGAAGCAAGGACAAGGTATGGAATCTTCTGGAGGGTAGTTGTATTCCCTCACGACTAGGAGGCCGGATGGGGATAAGACCGTCTAGGTTGGAATTTGGATTTCTTTGTTATCCGATCCAAACTTTATTTGATTCTGATGTATCGAGTTCGTTTATCTCATCATTGTTAGTAGAGTCACTGCGCTTAGACACCAGTTTGGTAGATGATCCCTTAGTTGTTTCAAACCCAATGGGGGCTCCATGATGTGTTTGGGTTTGAAAGTTGCTATACTTAGCGTTGAGTTTGGATGTGATGCTTGTTGGGCTTCACGGGCTATGGGTTAGTTTTGGGGCATGGACTGGTTATCTAGTAGGGGTGCCGTTCTTGATTCTGAAGGGAGAGTTGTTAGGCTTATGACCCGCTTGGGTAGCACTCTTGAGATCTCTTGTAATCCCATAGAATCTGTTATGCTAAGTTATCTAGAATTACTTGACACGTCGGTCGAGAGTTTGCGATCTGTTAGAAGTAGTCCGGGAATACTCGGATGTGTTTGAGAAGGTGAAGGGCTTACCTCCGGAGCGGGAGATTGACTTCCGAATATATCTGGTAAACAAGGCCAAACCAGTGACTTGGCCAGTGTGCCACAAGGCTCCTCGTGAGAGGAGGGAACTCCATAAGTAAGTAGGCGATTGCTTGAGAAGGGGTTCATAAGAGGAAGTATATCGGAGGGGGGTGCTCCAGTAGTTCTTGCCACGAAGGCGGATGGGTCCCTCAGACTTTGTGTAGGCTAAAGAGAACTAAATAAACTCACAAAGAAGAATAGACACCCATTGCCGAAGATTGATGATCTCTTTGATCAGTTGGTTGGCGCCTCAGTATTTTCGCAGTTGGACTAAGCCACATGGGTTCGTCAGTTGAGAGTGGCTGACGATAGTATAGAGAAGATTGCCTTTAGGACTCCGGATGGTTTTATGAGTGGCTAGTGATGCTATTTGGTTTGATGAACGCCCCCGCATACTTTGTTGATTGGATGAGAAGGGTGTTCAGGGAGTACTTAAATAAGTTTGTAAATGACATCTTGGTCTTTTCAAGGAGCATAATAAGTTTCGTATATGCTCAATAGGTTGAGCAAAGCCAGTTATGGGATAAAATGGTGGTTTTGGAGCGAGACTGGCAAGGACATCCAAAGTTGGTCAAAGGCTTAATTGTTTAGCCATAATTATTATTATTATTTTTGTATCATCTCACGTAGGTTGCCTGAACTCGAAGGAGATATCCCTTGGGTGTTTGTCTGATATTGGTTTCGGCCTTTGGGGCTTGCATTTGGGGGATGTCGAATTCGACTAGGGTGGTCTGCGTGAGAGATGGACAGTTGTGACGATTTTGGATAGTATTCTTAGCATCTTATGAGTTTGAGATAGCGTATACCCCTAACAAGGGAAACATGGTAGCAGACGCCTTAAGAAGAAAAAGGTTGTCCGTTGAACTATAGAGTTTAGAATTTATTTCTATGTTTGACTTTAGACCTTCCGTTGATTTTGTATCCGGTTTGCTAGCCTCCTGGGAGGTTAGGCCTACTCTTTTGGGGCGTATTGGCGGAGCACAACGAGACGACCCACAATTGGTTGAGCTATGAGAGAAGCTCATAAGGGGGGGAGTCGTCCAGCCATTTGAGTAGGTACACCCTAGATGGTAAGGGGTGGTTGCGTAGAGACGGTAGACTTCTGTGTACCGCAAGACGAGGGTTTGAGGAAGGTTATACTTGATGATATACATCGGTCGAAGATAACCATTCATCCCGGTAGGGACAAGATGTACCAAGACATAAAGCGAGTTTTCTTTTTGGCCAATCTGAAGAAAGACGCGGCCAAGTATGTCGCTAGATGCTTGGTGTGCTAACAAGTGGAAGCGGAGCAGAAGAAACCCGGAGGGTTGCTTCATCCGTTAGAAGTTCCGTAATAGGAAGTGGGATAGTGTCTCATTGGATTACCGAAATCAAGGAAGGGTAATACGGGGATTGGGCTTATGGAAGATAAAGTGTGCCCATTACATACCCGTGAAGAGCAAGAGGACTATTACATGTCTAGCTTCAGTTTACCTTCGAGAGATTATTAGATTGCATGGTGTACCTTCCAGTATAGTGAGCGATCAAGATCCTATCTTCACTAGTGAGTTTTGGAAGAGTTTGCAAGAGGCGGTAGGGACTCAGTTGTGTTTGAGCACCGCATATCATCCTCAGACGGACGGTTAGACCGAGAGGGTGAACCGTATCTTAGAATATCTTTTGAGGTTATGTATTTTGGATTTTGGAGGTACATGGGAAGAGCATCCTCCGTTGGAGGAGTTCGCATATAATAGCAGCTTTCAGTCCAGTATTGGTGTAGCTCCTTTCGAAGCTCTTTATGGAAGGCCTTGTCGATCTCCTACATGTTGGTGGGAATCTACGGATAAGATCTTGGTTGGGCCGATGTGATTAGAGAGTCTTCAGAGAAGATTGACTTGATTCGAAGAAGGATGAAAGCAGCACAGGATAGGCAAAAATCTTATGGGGACAAGAGGAGAACAGAGCTTGAGTTTGATATTAGGACATGCTTTTTATTAAGGTATCTCCGTTACGGAATGTGGTTCACTTTGGATCTGTTAGGAAGTGAGTACCAAGGTTTGTAGGGCCATTTCCCATTAAGGAAAGAATTGGACGGATGGCATATAGAGTGGAGTTGCCTGACAGACTTAGTGGTGTACCGGATGTATTTCATGTGTCCCATTTGAGGATGTGCTTACATGAGACCGCTGAGGTGGTAGAGCCGAGTTTGCTTAAAGAAACAGAGTTAGAGCGCGATGAGACGATTCGACGAGCTCCTACTCGCATCATTGGGTCAGAGACTAGGAAGTTGAGGAACAGAGAAGTTCAGCTAGTCAGAGTGCAATGGGGAGATGACGAAAGCAATGCTACTTGGGAGACGGAAGCGAAGATGCGTTCGAGGTACCCTTTTTCTTTCGGAGGGTATGTCCTTTTGCTTCTCCTTCATCGCATAGCTTGTGCTTATCTTATCTTGAGTATGTCCTCTCGTTAGTACTGTGTGACCTCTAGATAGGGAAAACCTATGGTTGAAACATGTGTTTGAGACATGTTATGGTTGATGGATGCAAGTGGATGCAAGTGTTTGCTAGTGGTTGCTCGTGGATGCATATATACACACTCTAGGCACTAGATCGGCTCAATCACTTCATATTGCATATTGCATAAAATTGTGTGTAGTTAGCTATATTTATGGATGTATAATGATTGTGTTATCATATGGATGATGCATTTTGGTGAATGATTGTGCACTCATATAGATACTGTATGTGTCGATAGGGTTATCTCGCATACATATTGGATGCATGGCACTATCATGGTTTGCATGTGTTCGTACATTAGATAGGGAACATATACACACACTTTTCGCATATGCTCATACATCATTAGAAATTGTTTAAGGACAATGGATGCTCGTGTTTGATGGATTGAGTAGATGGTTGTTTGGATGGTAGGATATGCATTCTCCTTAGCTTAGAGATTTCGGGGGCGAAATCCTTTAAGGAGGGGAGAATGTAACACCCCGAATTTCGGTTAATGCTAAAATTCACTAATTGCAGAATATATAATCTCAGATGTGAGAATTGGGGGAAACGGGCTGCGTCATTGCGATCGTCTCGGAAAAATACGCGAAATAGAGTCCGAGTTTTCGAAAATCGGAGTCCGTATGGCCCAGTTATGGCCCGATGAAGTTTGCAGAAAATTCAAAACTAAAAATAGATTTATAATTTAAAATTCAGATTTTAAAATAGAGTAAGCGGGGCCAGGCGGGAAAGTTCCCGCCATAGCCATGTCGACAGGGCTGTCGACAGGGCTGTCGACAGGGGTGTCGACTGCCCTGTCGACTTGCCTGTCGACAGGGGTGCGACGCCCAGTGAAACTGGGTGCACCAGTTTGGGTTCTTGGGCTGGCTTGGAGGGCTAGTTCTGGAAGCTTCTTGGATCTGACGGATCTGATGGTCCTAAATTAATCTAGGGTTAATCTAAGGGTCTAAAATGCAACCTAATCCTATAAATAACACCCTAATCCTACCCTAATTCATTCATAATTAAACCTAGTAACTAAACTATGGCAAAATGAAACTTGGTCATGACCTCCACAAATCAATGAAGAGGAAAGCAAACTCTAATCAACCTCTAATCCATTCTAAGTATCTTAATCTTCTTCATTAGCTTGCTAATTGTGTTTTGGTGAGTTTCTATCACTTTGATGATCAATTGTTAAGATAAGTAGATTAGGGGTAATGAGACTTATGGTCTTGAATGCGGATTTGTGAGATTGAGTCATTTGAAATGATATGCTAATCTATGTATAATATGAATCCTATGTTGAATATGTAAGTTTATGTAAGTTGAATATGTGAGTTTATGCATGTTGAATATGTAAATTTATGCAAGTTGAATATGAGAGTTTATGCAAGTTGAATATGAGAGTTTATGCAAGTTGGATATGTGGGTTTATGCATAATAAGTAATTGATTTTATGCAAGTTAAGTATGTGGTATTATGCATGATGAGTATGTGATTCTATGCATGCTAAGTATATGATATTATGCAAGTTTAGTATGTGATTCTATGCATGCTAAGTATATGATATTATGCAAGTTTAGTATGTGATTCTATGCATGCTAAGTATGTGATAATATGCATGATTAATAAGTTGTTTTATGCATATTTAACAAGTGGGTTTATGCATGTTTAACAAGTTCATATGCAAGTTACATGTATAACAATATATGCTATGCAAGTTACATGTTTGTTAATATGCAAGTTACATGTATGTTAATATGCAAGATATGCTATGCAAGTTACATGTATGTTAATATGCAAGATGTGCTATGCAAGTTACATGGTTGTTAATATGCAAGTTACATGTATGTTAATATGCAAGATATGCTATGCAAGTTACATGTTTGTTGATATGCAAGTATGTGAATGCTTATGCAAGAATGTGAATGCTTATGCAAGATATGTGTATGATAATATACAAGTTCATATGCAATATGTTATGCAAGTCATGTGCGATAATATGCAAGTTTGGGTTAAATGTAGTTGGGTTAATATATGCTCATATATGCAAGTTGACATCCTCTTAACCCATGACAAAGTTATATGCTAAGATTTGGTTAAAACCCATGATATTTGTGATGGATCTTCCCTTTTCATTATGTCGTGAAATGAGAACGATTTGCGTGGGGAACGATGGGGTTAATAAATATGTTAATTAAAGTATGGTTGGGTATGATTAAGCATACCATAAAAATAAATTAACATAAGTGGGAATTTACCTATTGAGTTAGGTCTACCCCATGGGAATTTACCTATTGAGTTAGGTCTACCCATGTTATGAAAAACTTGATATTAATTAGGGATAATTAATATAAATTATGAGGGTGATTAATTAGGTGTAATTAATCGACTAAGACACGAGGTTGGACTCAGTTGTAGCGTAAAACTGCCCGGACCCAACCGGCTTAACCAGTTGCTACAAATGTTAGCCCAATGTGAGAGGTCTTAGGCACAAACTAAATACGTGATTAATGTAAAGACACGAGGTTAGACTCGGTTATGACATAAGGCTGCCCGGACCCAACCGGCTTAACCAGCGGTCATAAAAGATAGTCTAATGTGAGAGGTCTTTATGAGGATCACGATCTTAATTAATTAAGAAACACTTAACCGTATAAGCATGTAGTGGGACATGAGGGTTAAGTGGGTACCTTGGGTGGCACGTAGTAACTAGTGTGGGTGCCTTGGGTGGCATGAGGAAACTGGTGGGTTGCCTTGGGTAGCAATAGAAAATACGATTAGAATACTTAACCAAAGTGGAACATGGAATTAAACATGATTAAAGGGTTAAGTAAGTGCCTCGGGTGGCATGGGGGAATTAAGTAAATGACTTGGGTGGCATGTGGAAATCTAGTGGGTGCCTTGAAAGGTAATTAAAATATGATTAATGACTTAACCAAAGTATTTGTAACATGTAAGTGGACAAGGTTAAAGGGGTTAAGTGGGGTACACTAGATAAAATAACAAGCTTAAGTGGTAGCTTGTGGGGGCCCATCTCAACCAATATCCCAAACGTATCTTTGTGGGCTCGACCCAAGTCGAGTGACGGGACACGCATATTGGGCTTGACTATAAGAGGCCAAAACGGGTTAGCGGTGGCAACGTAGGACCAACGGGTTTCATATGCGTGTGTGGACCCGGGCTGGTTAGTAAATCGTTGTTGCATCGTGTAGGTATAAAGCCGTGCACCGTTGATACTATCAGGTTGCCACTTTGGGGAAATGATACACCCCATTGTGGGACCAGCACGGGTATCTACGTTAGGGAGCCGATCGCTTGGGAGTAGTGGGTACACCTTGTAAAGATAGGGGCAGACGGCACCTATGTAGGGGTAAAAGAAACTACTGGCTAAAAATTACTAAGTACATTTAGTGGGATCAATCTTTAGATGGGAATTAATCTGGGGTAGGTAGAACTGGTGTAGTGCAGTGTAGGAATTACTCTTGGTGGATAAGTCTGGGGCGGTGTAATCTAGTAATTATCCTTGGGTGGATAAATGCATCTTTACGGTGATCTTAGTTTGTCCTAAGTTTACCAAGCTTCTTAGTGTAGCCATTCATCCCCAGTCGTTACCGTATATCAACTTACGTCTTCTCTGGTTATTTTAATGATTGTATTGTTAGGGTTATAGGACTCACTCAGACATATGTCTGACCCCGTTGTTTTTATCTTTTTCCCCCAAACCCAGGTTATTAGAGTGGGCCTGGTGCTAGTGGGCTTTGATCTGATGGCTGTATCTATCCTATGGAGCTTGGACCGTGAAGTGAAGCCGAGCTTATCTTTCCTTTTATGGCTATTAGTTATGTAGTGGGATTATGTACTTCTATTTTATCAAGATGGATATTATGTACTTGACTCTGGTTTATGGTTTTGTGATGTAACCAAACATGTATTACTTTTCGCTGCAATGAAATGATGTTTTAAATTTTCAAGTACTACTTATATCTGTCTTGTTGTAATTTTACTGTTCTATATTCACTGAAAATACTTCACCGAAACTAAGGCATTCCCCTGGTATGAGTGACCTTAGCGGACGTGGGGTGTTACAAAACTTATTAGTAAACCTTAGTTAAGAGAACTAAGTTAATAAGTTAACAACAACAAGTTGTGGTGACATGTTAAACAGAAAATAGGTGAATTGAGATGAAGTATACTTAATTACATATTAAGTAAAACATGTTATTGTAACTATGGAATCAGACAATGAATAATATAAAAGGATTGTTGATTACTTTCGTTAATTACAATCCGGGGAAAGTAGATTATAGATGACAGATCTTGGATTACAATCTAGAGAATAACATGTTATAGGCTTATTAATAAACTTTAAATGGATTAAGTTATATATATGAAATTAATAAGCAAGAGGAACTTGGTAACTTAAAAAAGAAGTCAATGTGAATGGGAATGACCTATTGACCTCAAATACTTAACCTGTTTAAATTTGTGGGGGTTACATAAACCTGTCGAATTGAGTAGGGGTTTAGTAAACATTCTTGAATCAGTGGGAGGGTTAAGTTAATCTTGTTGAATATGTGGGAACAGGTCTTGCATATAAACCCGAAAAACTTAACCTGTTAGGGTTATGCAATCACGTTAAACTGGTAGGCATAAACTGTTGAAATCCTAGTAGTGAGGACGCAAGCATAGGGGGAAGCTTGTATCTTTCAGTGTGTGGGACCCGTATCAGTTGGTAACCTATCTTGGTACAAAACGGAGAACCTCGTACTAGGTCGGGGTCAGGTCATGCTTAATGAGTTGGTTGTAAGAGGTCCATCTAAGGGATGGTGTAGGCGGCGCATTCCGACGGGGTCATGTGCATGCATGGATCCGAATTATAGGGGAGGATAATAAGACGTTGTGACACCTATAGATATGGTTGTGCACATCTTGTAAACAACGGGTTGCCACTGTAGGAAGTGATACATCCTAATGTGGGCCAGCAAAGGGTATCTACGAGTAAGGGAGCCGATCGATTGGGGGTGGTAATTAGGGTACATCTAGTCTTTCTTGTTTCGGAGCCCATTACTATCATTGAGGGTAACACCTGTCAGTTCTGTTGGGCTACCTATTATTGTATTGGGTAAAACCTCTCACTAGAAGATCACCCAGGTCTACCATCTTGTACTTGTTGGAATCATCTTGTTCTTGTTATACTAGTAATGGTGCAGAGAAAAGTATTAGAGAAGCACAATATATTCTATTCTGTTTATCCTATGAACCTTGTTATACCTGCCTTATGACAATGTTATTTCACTCTCCAGTTTATACGCCTGTCATGATGCTTTTACTTATTTATATGCTAAAAGTTACTGGATTTGCCAGACATTATGTCTGACCCATTTTATTTCCTCTTCCCTCTCTTCCGTTTCTCCCTTCAGGTTCTCTGGGAGGGAATACTCAGGCTTGATTTGGATTCTCTCTTTCGTTCTACTTGGAGATTCTTAGATGTACTGCTTTGATTTCTTGCCTTCTTTTATATGGATATATTTATAAGGAACCATGCTTCTTTTATTACTATATCTGATGACTTTAGTACAAGACAGAATTTTTAAGTTGATGTAATGGATTTTTCGTATTTCAGACTTATGATGTAACTATATTTTAGACCATTATGTTTTTTGTTTAATAAAGTTTTAAATTCCACTGTTATTTTATATCTGTCTTGTAATGGTTCTGTTTCTGTTTACCTATAACGCTTCACGAAACTTAATGCATTCTGATAAAGAGTGACATTAACGGACGTGGCATGCCACATTTGGTATTAGAGCTAAAGATTACTAGATCGGATAAAAGATTTTGAAAATTGTTTTAAAAAAGGTTTTAAAACCAATAATTTTCAAAAGAAAACTCTATTTTGAAAAATATATTCCCCAAAGCCATACAAAACATCTCTTGATTCTCATCTTGAATCCCTTTTCTTTTCAACATGTCTGGGGAACCGATTCTTCCCGAAGGGTGTCCTTATTACGGCATGGTTCCGTAGGCATGTTCAAACTACAGCACATGTTGAAGGGCAAGGAAGTGCCCAACCTCAATTTGTAGCCGCATTAGTTCCACCTGGGGCTAATTTTCTCTTAAGCTTTATAAGGATTTCCATGTGATGGTGGCAGCTTTCGAGATACTTGTTAACATGTTACACAAGGATGGTAAAGAGAAGAATAAGGGAGGTAGGGACGAGGAGCACAGCCCAAGGATGAGAAAAAGGGTGGCCCAAGAAAGAACAACAACAACAAAAGAGGGGCGGCAAGAATGACAAAGCCCGAGATAAGAAGAAATGTCATGAGAACTTGGGTTATTTGGTCAAGCAATGTAGGAGAAGGAATAACGCTTGTTTCAACCATGGAAAAGTCAGACACTACACTAGGGAGTGCCCGAAGAAGCAAGGACAAGGCCAAATGGCAGGATCTACTGGTGGGCAAATGCATGCTCTCGTGGCCAGTGTGCCGGATAGGGGTAGGAAAGTTTCTGTTGAAGGTTTGATTTCTCTTTCCAATCATCTTGTTATAACTCTTTTTAATTCTGGCGCTTCACATTCTTTTATATCTAATTCCATGGTTGAGTATATGCAACGTAGTACTAGTATGGTTTTGGATCCCGTTGTTGTCTCAAACTCTATTGGGGGTACTACTTATTTGTCTATGATTTGTCGGGGTTTGAGAATTATGTGTTGGGTGTCAAGTTTGAGTGCGATGCATATGTGCTTGGTATCATGGGCTATGGTTTCATGGGCTATGGTTTGATTCTAGGGATGGATTGGTTAGCCATGTACGGTGCCATTCTGGATTGTGAGAGGAGGGTTGTTAGACTTTTGAATTTTTGTGGGAGGACCCTCGAGATTTCTTGTGACCTTAAAGGGTATGTCATGGTTAATTTCCTAGAGTCTCTTGATGCATCTATCGATGATCTACGATCTATACCGGTAGTCTGTGAGTATCCTGATGTTTTTGAGGAGGTTCGGGGCTTACCTCCGAGGCACGAGATTGATTTCCATATATACTTGGTGGATAGTGCAAAGCCAGTTGCATTGCATGTGCATCCACATGGCTCCGAGAGAAAGGAGGGAGCTCAGCAAGCAAGTAGGGGAGCTGCTTGATAAAGGATTTATTAGGCGAAGCATATCTGGATTAGGTGCTCCAGTGGTATTCGCAGCTAAGGCGGATGGTTTGCTTCATTTGTGTGTGGATTATAGGGAGTTGAATAAGCTCACTAAGGAAAATAGGCACCCATTTCCGAGGATAGATGATCTGTTTGACGAACTTGTTTGTGCGTCTGTTTTCTCTCAGTTATACTTGGCCAAGGGGTTTCATCAATTGAGGGTTGCCGAGGATGGTATAGACAAGACTGCCTTTAGGACTCAAGGTGGTTTCTTCGAGTGGCCCGTCATGCCTTTTGGGTTGACGAATGCACCCGCCTATTTTGTGGATTTGATGAGTAAAGTGTTTCGGGAGTTTTTAAATAAGTTCGTCGTGGTCATTTTTTATGACATTTTGATTTTCTCAAAGAGAGAGGAAGAGTGTGCCCGACATTTAAGGGAGGTTTGAAAACTCTCCGAGCGCATCAGCTAAAGGAAAAATTCTCCAAATGTCATTTTTGGAGAAAGGAAGTGAGATTTTTAGGGCATGTAGTTTCTAAGGATGGGGTAGCGGTAGATCCCACAAAAGAAATTACAGTTTAGGAGAGAAGGGTAATATGTTATGATGGTAGACATTTGAGAGTTCACGAGAAGAACTACCCTAACCATGTTTTGGAATTAGCCGCTATAGTATTTTCCCTTAAGACTTGGCAGCAATGTCTGCTTGAAGAAAGGTTCGAGTTTGGACCATAAGTCGCACAACTATTTGTTCTCGCAGAAGGATCTCAAATTGAGACAACAGAGATAGGCTTCTACTTGGACCTGAGACGATTAGAGAAACTTTAGAAAAGATTGATCTTATCCGGAAGCGCATAAAGATAGCGCAGGACAGGCAGAAGTCATACAGAGATATAGGAAGGACCGATATTGAGTTTGAGGTGGGATACATGATTTTCATCAAAGTATCGCCTTTGGGGAATGTTGTTCGCTTTGGATCTGTAGGGAAACCGGCGCCAAGTTTTGTAGGACCATTTCCTATAACGGAAAGAATAGGTCAAATGGCCTATAAGGTAAAGCAACTAGAGAAATTAGCGGATGTACATTTGTGAAAATGTTTGCACGATACAGCGAAAGTAGTTGAGCCGAGTATGCTTGAGGAAGTAGAGATGGAACGGGAGGCGACAATTAGACATGTTCCTACCTGTATTCTTGGAACAGAGGTTAAGAAGCTATGCAATCGAGATGTCAAGTTAATGAAAGTTCAATGGGGGGAAGACCCCGAGAATGCAACTTGGGAGATGGAAGAAAAGATTCGCGCTACGTACCCTTTTCTTTTCAAGGGTATGTTCTTGTCTTCTTTTTCCAAAGCTTTTATTTGTACTTGCTTCTATCATTAAGTATGACCTATCGATCAAATCTTCGACCTTTAGGTAAGGAACCAATGGATGTAAACATGTATTTGAGACATGTTATGTTTGATGGATGCTAGTGGAGGCAAG
The DNA here is from genome assembly GCA_030737875.1 of Allium sativum. Lineage (NCBI taxonomy): Eukaryota > Viridiplantae > Streptophyta > Magnoliopsida > Asparagales > Amaryllidaceae > Allium > Allium sativum. Next base: position 339,757,705 of record CM060910.1, read on the forward strand.
TGTTTTCTAGTGGTTTCTCGTGGATGCATATAAACACACATTAGGCACTAGATCGGCTCAATCACTCTCATACTACATACGGATACGTGTGCATTTTTCTCTTTTTTGTGGATGGAAATGGATGTATCATCATATGGATGTTGCATTTGAATGGATGATTGTGCATGCATATAGCCTTCACATGATATATTAGGATTATTTGCATACATGATGAATTCATGGCACTAACATACATTGCATTAAGTAGGTCGACTAAATCAGTAGACCACCTGATCTTTTGCATTTGTATAGGGACATTTACACACAACTTTGTATATGTTCATATAAGCATTAGAAATCTTTTAAGGACAATGGATGCCTGTGATTGGTGGATGAGTAGTGTAACGACTCGAACTTCCCCGTGAAGGAAAGCTCGGATTGAGTTGTGAACACGACAAATCAGAACACAAACAGAGGAATATCTCATTGCTTATTACAACAATTCCATCAGAATACAAGAATATAACAAAGTATGAACAAATAATATACATTTGATAAATATCAGAGATTTACAAATGACAATGGAGCGGAAAAATAATACAAAACACAACTGAAAGAAATACACGGATACAGAGCTTTCCGAATATAACTCCAGCTGTAAATCCAGGATCCTGTGAATATAAATCTGCAAAACCAAAACTCCTAGCTGCCCGTGTGGAAAATAGGGGCACCTAGTGTTTAGGCTAAAACAATAAACTCCGGATCATTCATGGGACTGGTGTGAGAACTAAAATAGTTATTAACTTGGTTTTAAAGTTAGGTAAATCAAGGGACCATGACGTATAACACGGAACGGGTTTCCTCCCAAGAATACTAGTGTATAAAACAAACAGTGCAATGCTGAATAAAGAATAATGAAGCTATTGTAAGACTGAGGTCCCATCACACAATGCAATGCAACTGTAGGATAGATTTTTACCTTATAATAGCCAAATATACTTGGTACGCGAAATTTATCTTTTATTATTACTATAAGTGAAGAAATCAACTTCAAATATATATGTATCAATCATACACGACATGAGCATCCCATCCCACTATGCCGCCATATAGAGTATACAATCAAAACCGCAAAATGTAGTATTGGAAGTTTGAATTTCCATCATGGTGGCTCCTATCTGAAAGACCTATCTCGCAGTGCAATTCACCACGGTTTACATTGTAGGCATGTGAAAACACCGTAATGCACATCCGCACTATCCAGGAAACAAGTTACTGCGGCATACGTCCAAGCATTGAAAAACACCACTAACTCTATCCATTTAGGAATCGGGGGGGGGGGGTTATGCCTCTATCCCTACTGGTGTGGGGTGACCACAACCAGTATCACCTCGGTCGACCGAATCCATGACAACCCGCAGGATGTCTGTGACACCCCACCTCCGTTAAGATCACTCACAAAGGGAATGCCTTAATTTTGGTGGAGCGTTTATTGTGTATAGAACAAAAAAGTAAACAAGATAGATAAATATATTGGTACTTGGAAAACAAAAACCACTTTTATTGCAGCGGAGAAATAGTTTGGTTACATCACATCAAATAACCAACTACAAAACCAAATACACTTATTATCCATCTTGACAAATAAGTTCTGAGTACATAAAATAAAAGACATAACCCCAACATAAAATAGCCATAAATAAGATAGGCTGAACTTTACTTCAGCGATCCAAGCAACTTCCAAAAAGAGAGAGATAAAACTGTCCAAATCAAGCTCCACTAGTGCTATCCCACCCTGAGCACCTTGGGGGGGGGGGAAGGAAGAAAAGAGGTGGAAGCAAAGGGGCTCAGAAATAAAGTCTGGCGAGTGCAATAACTTTAACAATATAATCATTAAGTAAATAGGATAAGGCATAAGCTGGAAAATAAGGAAATGACTGTGAACCAATGGGCATGTCAGAGCAAACAAAGGAATAAGATGAACAAAGATAATGTTAAAGGCGCACCTAATCATTATAAGATAATTACTAAATTGCACCACACCAAACACCCTAAAAGTTAATCCCGCCTATCAAACTTAATAATGATAATGGTAGTTTTATGTATGCCTAACTGCCTTCATAGGTTCCGTCTTCCCTATCTCCACTAGGTTTATCCGCTACCCCCATTCGATCGGCTCCCTAACTCGTAAATACCTGTGCTGGCCCAACAGTGGGATGTATTACTCCCCAAGGTGGAAACCCGATACCACCAAAAATGCACGGCTTATACCTACATGATGCAACAACGTCTTACCTACCAGCCTAGGGCCACACACGCACCTGACCCCATTGGACTAGCGTTGCCACCGCTAACCCATTTTGACCTCTTACAATCAAACCCATTACGTGTGTCCCGTCCTCGACTTGGGTCGAGCCCACAAAGATACTTAATGGGTTACTGGTTTGAAAAGGGCCCCCATGCATGACAGAAGCTTTCACCTATGCTTGGTCCCCTCTAAGGTTTTCCCCACTTAACCCCATTCTTATTCATGTCTTCTTACATGTTTCAATCTTGGTTAAGTGCATCTAATCGTATTTCACATGCCACCCAAGGCACCCTATTAATTTCACATGCAACCCATGGCACCCACTTAACCCCCATGTCCCACCACATGTTTATCTGGTTAAGTGTTTCTTAGTTCATTAATAACGTAACCTTGTAAAGACCTCCCACATTAGACTGGCATTTGTGGCTGCTGGATTTGCCGGGCGGGTCCGAGCAGTCTTACACCACAAACGAGCCTAAGCTCGTATCTTTACAACTGTTACGCATTTAATTCATGCCTTTGACCTCTCACATTAGACTGGCATTTGTGGCTGCTTGATTTGTCGGGCGGGTCCGGGCAGTCTTACACCACAAAAGAGTCTAACCTCGTATCTTAGGCGGTTTATTATTACAAATCTTTATTTAACCCAAAATTGGATTAATACCCCTATTCAAATTTGTAGATAAATTCCAAATACACTTATTTCCATAATTGTCACCTAAATTATGTCCATAAATACCAATTTTTCCAATTAATGTCTTAAATTAATTATATGCCTTTTTAAGGCCATTTATGCCAATTCTCAGTATATGTATATTCAATATTACCCCCATCGTCCCCACGTTGTTCGTTCGCTTATCATGAAATATATATATATATATATGTATATATATACATATATATATTAGCAATTAGTCTAATGACATAAAAGGGAAGAAACATCGCAAATTTGCATAACACACAAAATGGATCTAAATTACTATAAGGATTACAACATATCTTTCATAAACTTGGTATTGTCATGAATCTAAACATAGGCTAAAAGTGTGAACTTGCATATATGAATATAGTGTTCACCCAAAACTTGCATATATGAATATAGTTTTCACCCAAAACTTGCATAGGCCATAGTCACAAACTTGCATAAAACTGTGTATGTCATAGATCCAAATCTAAAGGTGTAAACTTGCATCCATGTGAATCCAATTTCTACCTAAACTTGCATATAGTCATCTTATTTGGTTCACATGTAAACTATGTACAATTCACATAGAAACTAGCATATAATCCGCAACCAAACTTGCATATACAATGATGTCAAACATGAATCAGGTTGAACATAGATGATTGGGTATATACAAAGGGATTCACAACGAAAACTATCATTATGAACAACTAGCATACATTCACAAAATATCGCATTTTTTCCAATGTTTTACAAACATAATCATATAACCCAAATTATAACTCAACCTAATTAACTTGTTAATTATCTTATTAAGGAAATCGAACTCACAACTCAAAGAAGGTCTTGAGTTCTGGGATCTGAGTTCTGAAATTGATTTAGCTCGCCTTTGAAGTAGACAAATTTGTTGTTGTAGTTGTTATAGACTTGAGTTGAATTGAGTTGATAAGCTTTACTTTTCCTCTAGTTGATGACGGCTATTCTAGGTTGCAAGGTGATAACATGACGGCCATGGTTCTAATTTTTATTTGGTTTTAGGGTTTGAGTCTACATGTGTTTATATAGAATTTTGGATTAATTTAGGCCACTCGTTTAACCTAGAATCAATCAAGACCATCCAGTCAAGATAGGGTGACACCTCAGCCCTAATGACTCAGCACTGAGTCACAAAATTGTCATCTTTCATATCTGCCCCAGGGGGGCAGGTCGACCCCCAAGTCGACCTGTAGGGGGGAGGTCGACCTGGGTCCTGGGCGGGAATTTTCCCGCCCATCCCGCTTTTGACTTCTGATTTCAATTTTGAATATGTTTTCGAGCTGTTTAAATTTATTTGAATTTTCTGGAAACTTCTGACAGCCGTAATTTCTTCATACGAAGTCCAATTTATGTAAACCCAGACTCTATCTCAACCAGAATTCTGAGACGAACACAATGGCGTAACCCGTTTCCCTTAATTCTCACATTTTAAATAAAGTATTGTTTAATTCGTTAGTTTATGTTAACAGAAAACACGGGGTGTTACATTCTCCCCTCCTTAAAGGATTTCAACCCCGAAATCTTCAAGTTACGAAGAATACATATCCTACCATCCATTCATCCATCTACTCAACCATCAAACACAGGCATCCATTGTCCTTAAAAGACTTCTAATGCTTTCATGTTTATATGCACAGTGTGTGTACATGTCCGTATCTAATGCAAAATCAGGCGGTCTACTGATTCAGTTGACCTCCTTAATGCAGATTATGATAGTGCCATGCATCCATTATGTATGCAAAAGATCCCTAATGATACATATTATTTCTACATGCGTGTGCACCCATTCATCCGAATGCAGCATCCATATGATAATACAACCATTATACATCTATTAATCTAAATAAACACACATTTATATGCAGTATGAAAGTGACTGAGTCGATCTAGTGCCTAATGTGTGTGTATATGCATCCACGAGCAGCAACTAGCAAACACTTGCATCCACTAGCAACCATCAATCGTAACATGTTTCAAATACATGTTTACATCCATTGGCCTCTACCTAAGGATAAAGAATATGATCGAGGAGATACACTAAAAAGGTAGATACAAGATTGAATAAACTTAAGGAAAAGAGATCAAAGATGTACGCTCAAAAAGAAAAGGTTAGGCTGCATGTATTTTGGCCTCAGTCTCCCAAGTCGCGTCTTCCTCGGCGTCGCTCCATTGAACTTTGACAAGCTTAACTTCACGGTTGCATAGCTTTTTGACTTCCATCTCCAAGATACGAGTTGGAACTCCCCTCATAGTCGCTTCTCGTTCCACTTCGACTTCCTCTAGTATACTTAAATCGACAACTTCTGCCGACTCATGTAAGCACTTTCGTAGCTGAGAGACATGAAAAACATTTTGAACTCCAGCCAGTCTTTCAGGTAGCTCTACTCTGTAGGCCATCGTCCCAATCCTTTCGATGATAGGAAATGGTCCTACGAATCATGGTGCCAACTTTCCTATGGACCCAAAGTAGATGGCATTCCTCAAAGGAGATACTTTAAGGAACACCTTATCCCCAACTTCAAACTCAAGGTCGGTCCTTCTCTTGTCTGCGTAGGATTTCTGTCTATCTTGGGCAGTCTTCATTCTCCTTCGTATCAAGTCCACTTTCTCTGAAGTCTCTCTAATCATGTCCGGCCCAAGTATAAGTTTATCTGTGGACTCCCACCAACAAGTTGGTGATCGACATGGCCTTCCATATAAAGCTTCAAAGGGTGCCATACCTATAGTGGCTTGGTAGCTATTGTTATAAGCGAATTCCACCAAAGCGAGATGATCCTTCCAAGATCCTCCAAAGTCAAGAATGCACAGTCTCAAAAGATCTTCCAGTACTCTGTTCACCCTTTCCGTCTGACCATTGGTTTGAGGTTGATAGGCTGTGCTTAAACATAGTTGTGTGCTTACAGCCTCTTGCAAACTCCTCTAGAACTCGCTTGTAAAGATAGGGTCTCGGTCACTCACTATGCTGGAGGGCATCCCATGGAGTCGAACTATCTCCTTAAGATAAATGGGGGCTAAAGACGAGGCGGTCCTCCTACTCTTGACAGGTATAAAATGTGCGCTTTTCGTGAGCATGTCCACTATTACCTAAATACCTGTATTGCCCCTTCTTGACCTAGGAAACCCATCAACAAAGTCCATCGAGTTGCTTTCCCATTTCCATTGTGGAACTTCTAGAGGATGAAGTAAACCGCCAAGCTTCTTCTTCTCCGCCTTGACTTGCTGGCATATCATGCATTTCGAAACAAATTCAGCTACATCCCTCTTCATGCCATTCCAGAAGAAAACTCTTTTGATATCTTTATACATCTTGTCTCCACCGGGGTGTATGGTCATCTTGGAATGGTGTGCTTCTTCCAGAACCATCTTCACCAAATCTCTTGCTTGGGGGACGCATAGTCTTCCATCCCGTCTCAACTAACCCTTATCATCAATGGAGTATCTGTTGAGGTGACTAGAAGTCTCTCCCCTAATCAGCTTATCTATCACATCAACTAGCTGAGGGTCTTCACGTTGCGCGGTTCCTATTGAGTCCAACAAAGTAGGCCGCACCTCTAGCATTGCCATCAATCCAGTTACATAATCAACAGAGGGTCTAAAATCAAAATTTGCTATGTACTCCAAACTTTGCCTTTCTACAAAGAGAAGACTTAAGGTCAGCTTCTTTCTACTTAGGGCGTCTGCTACTACATTGCCCTTGCCAGGAGTACAGGAGATCTTAAAGTCGATGAGGCAAGAAACTCCATCCATCTTTGTTGCCTTAGATTGAGGTCTTTCTACGAGAAAAGGTACTTCAACGATTTATGGTCAGTATACAACTAGAATTTCTCACCTAATAGATAGTGGCGCCAAGACATAAGAGCAAAAACGATGGATGCTAACTCTAGATCGTGGGTTGGATAGTTTTTCTCATGCACTTTTAATTGCCTTCCACCATAAGCTACTACCTTCACCTCTTGCATCAAAACAGCGCCTAGTCCCATGCCGCATGCATCTGTGTATACCGTAAACATCTTGCTCCCATCTGGTAATGTCAAAACTGGGGCTGTTGTCAGAGCCCTCTTCAATCGTTGGAAAGCGACTTCGCAATCCAAATCCCAAGTGAAAGTCAGGTTCTTCTTCGTTAACCTTGTAAGTGGAGTTAAGATTTTCACAAAGTCTTTAATGAACTTGTGATAAAAGCCTGCTAGTCCAAGAAAACTTCGGACTTCGATTGCATTCTTTGTAACCTTCCAATCCTGGACCGCAACTACTTTTGCGGAGTCCACAACTAACCCTTCTTTATACACCACATGCCCAAGAAATCTTACTTCTTCCCTCCAGAAGTGGCACTTGGAGAATTTTGCTTTTAACTGATGTGCACGGAGAGTATCCATGACTTCCCTTAAATGCAAAGCATGCTCTTCCTCATTCTTCGAGAAAATCAGAATATCATCTACGCAGACCACCACGAATTTATTGAGAAATTCCTAGAAAACTCTATTCATCAAATCGACAAAATAAGCAGGTGCGTTTGTCAAGCCGAAAGGCATGACGAGCCATTCGAAGAAACCATCCAGGGTTCTGAATGCGGTCTTATCAATGCTATCTTCAGCCACTCTCAGTTGATGAAATGCAGTAGCCAGATCTAATTGGGAGAAAACAGTTGCACCTACAAGCTGATCGAACAAATCGTCTATTCTTGGCAATGGGTGCCTATTCTTCATGGTCAGCTTATTTAGCTCCCTATAATCAACGCATAGGCGAAGTGAACCATCCGCTTTGGTTGCGAACACCACTGGAGCACCCCATTCAGAAATACTCCACCTTATAAACCCTTTTTCTAGCAGCTCCTTTCTCTCCCTTGGAGCCATGTGCATAATGGGTAAAGCAATGGGTTTTGCGTTATCAACTAGATATATGCGGAAGTCTATCTCCCGTTTCAGAGGCAAGCCCTCTACTTCCTCAAAGACATCTGAGTATTCACGGACCACTCTAACAGACTGCAAATTCTCAACAGACGCGTCAAGAGATTCTAGATAACTTATCATAACAGAATTCATGGGATTACAAGAGATTTTGAGAGTGTTGCCCCAGCGAGTCATAAGCCTAACCTCTTTCTTTTCACAATCTAGGACGGCTCCATTACTGGATAACCAATCCATGCCCAAAATTAACCAATAGCCCGTGAAGCCCAAAACATAAGCATCACATTTTAATCCAACGCTAAGTATAGAAATTTCCAAATCCAAACAAATCATCGACAAATAGGCTAAGCCCCCAATTGGATTTGAAACAACTATGGGATCCTCTACTATAATGGTGTTTAGGTGTAGTGACTCAACTAAAGCAGTAGATATAAAAGAGTGCGATGCGCCAGAATCAAAGAGTGTGCGAACAGGATGATCAAAAAGATAAACTAAACTTTCAACGGAAATCGTTCTACCTCGTTCTTGCAGCGGTGGGGCCACGAGAGCCTGGACCTACCCCCTTGCCTGCCCCAGTGCCATGAGAGCCTGAATCTGCCCTCCTGAGGTAGTCCATGCCCTCTGCCCTTTCTTTGGGAAGTCCCTAATCTGATGTCCTGCCTCGTCACAGTGGAAACAACCAGTCTTCTTCTTCTTCCTACAGTCTTTGCTCAGACGGCCTAGTGTCCCACAGTTAAATCATCTTTTCTTTCCCTTGCCATTGTTGTCTTTACCACCCTTCTTGTTCTGCTATTGCGGTTTCTTTTGATCCCCTTTCTTTTCAGGTGCCTTATTAGCATCGGCGCTTTTCTCCTCTTCATGCATAAGATCCATGTGAACTAGTCTCTCAAAGGTGGCCCCCATAGGGATGTGGGTCATAGCTAACCCATGTAATGGCTCGTTCAAACCCTTAACAAATCTCAGGGCCTTCTTTTCGGGTGTATTCACTAAGTCCAAGCCAAATCTCGCTAACTGATTGAACTTGTTGACGTACTCTTTCACTGATAGATTTCCCTGCCTCAATGCCAAAAACCTTTCCATGTATAAAGTCTCTTCGGCCCGTGAGAGAAACTTTGCCTTAAACCTTCGCCTGAAATCCGACCATGTATCAACCGGACGCTCTCCATTAGTGACCTCCCAGCAAAAACGAGGCCTCATCCTTCATTAACCAGGCAGCTAACTGGACCTTTCTTCCATCTTCTACCTCAAAGGTTCCAAACAATTCTTCCACCTCCTTTATCCAATTTCGAGCTTCAACAAACGTCTCCGACCCATGAAAAGGTTTTCCACCCATTGCCCGAAAGTCCTTGCATATCTTTGCAAGAGTATCAACACAAGGAGGAGGAGGAGGAGCATTTGCTGGGCCTGCGACATTGGCCCTAGCTTCCAGATACCTTCTAAACCATCCTGGTATCGGTATCCCTTCGGTTATCTCGGGAATTCCAGATGTGCTGAAAAGAAAATGAAGAGATTCAAACGGAGAATTCGAAAGAAAGATATATGGCTCTTGGGGGTTATGTTTTTAAAATAAACTTTTCTCTTAAAAATACTTTCCTTAAAACATATTTTTGAAAGTATTTCTTTATAAAATGCTTTTTGAAAAATAGTTTTTCAAAATATCTTATCTGTTCTGGTAACCTTCAGCTCTGATACCACGTGTGACACCTCAGCTCCGTTAAGGTCACTCACAAGGGAATGCCTTAATTTTGGTGGAGCATTTATTGTGTATAGAACAGAAAAGTAAATAAGACAGATAAATATATTGGTATTTGAAAAAAAAACACTTTTATTGCAGCGGAGAAATAGTTTGGTTACATCACATCAAATAACCAACTACAAAACCAAATGCACTTATTATCCATCTTGACAAATAAGTTCTGAGTACAAAAAATAAAAGACATAACCCCAACATAAAATAGCCATAAATAAGATAGGCTGAACTTTACTTCAGCGGTCCAAACAACTTCCAAAAATAGAGAGTTAAAGCTGTCCAAATCAAGCTCCACTAGTGCTAGTCCCACCCTGAGTACCTTGGGGGGGGGGGAAAGGAAGAAAAGAGGTGGAAGCAAAGGGGGTCAGACATAAAGTCTGGAGAGTGCAATAACTTTAACATTATAATCATTAAGTAACCAGGATAAGGCATAAGCTGGAAAATAAGGAAATGACTGTGAACCAATGGGCATGTCAGAGCAAACAAAGGAATAAGATGAACAAAGATAATGTTAAAGGCGCACCTAATCATTATAAGATAATTACTACATTGCACCACACCAAACACCCTAAAAGTTGAACCCACCTACCATACTTAATAATGATAATGGTAGTTTCGTGTACCCCTAGCTGCCTTCATAGTTGTCGTCTGCCCCTATCTCCACAAGTTGTACCCACTACCCCCATTCGATCGGCTCCCTAACTCGTAGATACCTGTGCTGGCCCCACAGTGGGTGTATCACTCCCCAAAGTGGCAACCCGATACCACCAAAAATGCATGGCTTATACCTACACGATGCAACAACGTCTTACCTACCAGCCCGAGGCCACACATGCACTTGACCCCGTTGGACTTGCGTTGCCACCGCTAACCCGTTTTGACCTCTTACAATCAAACCCAGTACGCGGGTCCCGTCCTCGACTTAGGTCGAGCCCACAAAGATACTTAATGGGTTACTGGTTTGAAAAGGGCCCCCATGCATGACACAAGCTTTCACCTATGCTTGGTCCTCTCTAAGGTTTTCCCAACTTAACCCCATTCTTATTCATGTCTTCTTACGTGTTTCAATCTTGGTTAAGTGCATCTAATCGTATTTCACATGCTACCCAAGGTACCCTCTTAATTTCACATGCCACCCATGGCACCCACTTAACCCCCCATGTCCCACCACATGTTTATATGGTTAAATGTTTCTTAGTTCATTAACACCGTAACCTTGTAAAGACCTCCCACATTAGACTGGCATTTGTGGTTGCTGGATTTGTCAGGCGGGTCCGTGTAGTCTTACACCACAAACGAGCCTAACCTCGTGTCATTACAACTGTTACGCATTTAATTCATGCCTTTGACCTCTCACATTAGACTGGCATTTGTGGATGCTAGATTTGCCGGGCGGGTCCGGGGCAGTTTTACATCACAAAAGAGTCTAACCTCGTGTCTTAGGCAGTTTATTATTACACATCTTTATTTAACCCCAAGTTGGATTAATATCCCTATTCAAATTTGTAAATAAATTCCAAATACACTTATGTCCATAATTGTCACCTAAATTATGTCCATAAATACCAATTTTTTCAACTAATGTCTTAAATTAATTATATGCCTTTTTAAGGCCATTTATGCCAATTCTCAATATGTATATATTCAATATTACGCCTATCGTCCCCACGTTGTTTGTTCTCTTATCTTGACATATATATATATTAGACTAGCAATTAGTGACATAAAAGGGAAGAAACATCGCAAATTTGCATAACACACAAAATGGATCTAACTTACTAATAAGGATTATAACATATCTTGCATAAACTTGGTATTGTCATGAATCTAAACATAGGCTAAAAGGTGTGAACTTGCATATATGAATATAGTTTTCACCCAAAACTTGCATAGGCCATAGTCACAAACTTGCATAAAAATATGTATGTCATAGATCCAAATCTAAAGGTGTAAACTTGCATATACGTGAATCCAATTTCTACCTAAACTTACATATAGTCATCTTATTTGGTTCACAAGTAAACTATGTACAATTCACATAGAAACTTGCATATAATCTGCACCCAAACTTGCATATACAGTGATGTCAAACATGAATCAGGTTGAACATAGATGATTGGGTATATATAAAGGGATTCACAACAAAAACTATCATTATGAACAACTAGCATACATTCACAAAATATCACATTTTCCCCAATGTTTTACAAACATAACCATATAACCCAAATTATAACTCAACCTAATTAACTTGTTAATTATCTTATTAAAGAAATCGAACTCACAACTCGAAGAAGGTCTTGAGTTCTGGGATCTGAGTTCTGAAATTGATTTAGCTCGCCTTTGAAGTAGACAAATTTGTTGTAGTTGTTATAAACTTGAGTTGAATTGAGTTGATTTGCTTTACTTTTCCTCTAGTTGATGAGCGTTGTTCTATGTTGCAAGGTGATAGCATGACGGCCATGGTTCTAATTTTTATTTGGTTTTAGGGTTTGAGTCTACATGTGTTTATTTAGAATTTAGGATTAATTTAGGCCATCCGATCAACCTAGAATCAATCAAGACCATCCAATCAAGATAGGGTGACACCTCAGCCCTAATGACTTAGCACTGAGTCACAAAATCGTCATCTTTCAGATCTGCCCGGGGGCATGGTTGGTCGACCCCTAGGTCGACCCTCAGGTCGACCTGTAGGGGGGAGGTTGACACTAGGGTCGACCCCCTGGTCAACCTGGGTCCTAGGTGGGAATTTTCCCGCCCAGCCCGCTTCTGACTTCTGATTTGAATTTTGAATCTGTTTTCGAGCTATTTAAATTTATTAGAATTTTCCGGAAACTTCCGACAGCCATAACTTCTTTATACGTAGCCCAATTTATGCAAACTCGGACTCTATCTCAACCAGAATTCCGAGAAGAACACAATGGCGTAACCCATTTCCCTTAATTTTCACATTTTAAAATAAATATTGTTTAATTCGTTAGTTTATGTTAATAGAAAACACGGGGTGTTACAATGTCTATCCTCATCTCTAAAGTATACCGATTTAACCATCAATTTACCACCATATCGGTGTATGAGGCTCGCGAATTAATGATACACAAAGTTGTGCTATATTAAAGCTGTTCTTTGATCATTATCCACCAAACTTTGCATTTCAACAAAGGTTTGGATCACTGCTTCTCAACATGCCACACTATCATCCATATTGTACCACTGATTTCTGCTGATATATAACCTCTAAGCTCGTACGTCTCAGAGAAGGGTGCTGAGCAAGAGAATAAATTCTCCGCCGCCAAACAGATATATATTTAGCAAAGATCAACAAATACAATATAAAGGAATACAATGTCAGACACACCACCTTATTCCTCGTCCCGTACGTCCAATACAGGAGAGAGGCCCTCGCATATCCATACAATCAACAAGTACGTCCGAATGGCTACCACTGCAGCCCCTTCAAGGTAGCACTCCAATCATGGGCATCAGTAGAAACCAATCCATTCGATATGAAGATCTTCGGTCTTGCACCGTCTTCAATCTCTTTGACTTTTCGTCGTATCAGTTATTCAGAATGGGTTAAACCCGGCCTTTTGAATAACTAGCGTATCTTATAATCAAGTGCTATAACAACACCATCATACGCCTCATTCCAATCCAAAATATTCTTTTCACAATTTAAACTAAATTAAGGTTTTCCAAACTAGTCGGGATTAGCGAACCTTATCGAAGTAATCATTTATTTATTTTCCCAATCCCAACCTATTTATCCCATGAAGCAAAACTGGTAATACTCCATATCTAACACTACGGTGTTATCGGTAAAAATTAATTAACATTTCACGTTCAAATCTAATTAAAGATTTAAATATCGTTTGGAGCAAAACTGGTGATACTCCATTCTCGATCATTTTCTTGAATTGATAATTTAATTGTCACATTCACTTTTCAATCTAATTAAAGATTCATTAAAACTCCACTTAGTTTTAATCTTCCCAAAAATCAATATTAATGATTATTTAACTTTGGGAAATCAAACATGCCGCATCGACAATCTACACCGCACCATTGATTTCTGCCGATATATAACCTCTAAGCTCGTACGTCTTAGAGAACGGTGTTAAGCAAGAGAATAAATTCTCCGCCACTAAACAGATATATATTTAGCAGAGATCAACGAATACAGTATCGAAATACAATGTTAGACATGTAATCCTATCTATACCTGGGTTAAAGAACCAGTGTCATTTAAAACACAGTTCATGATAAACCTAAAATCACATTCCATTCCATGGAATCTTCACGGATAAAGATCTATATATATAATCGATATCAATATCCGTATCCGACTAATAATATAAATGGAATATCAACAAAGCCTTTTAAATTCCATACATATTAATAGTCTTCCTCCATAGAAACCCACTTCAATTATTACTAAATCGAATTCCATTCAATTCCAATTTAATATATTAAATCGAAAATCTTTACTTTGGAAAATTCCAAAAATCTTAATTAAAAGATTGTAAATTCCGAATCGTATTCTACACTATTAATTGGGTTAAAGAACAAGTGTTATTTAAAACACAGTTCACGATAAACCCAAAAATCCAATTCTTTTATTTAATTCCAATTAAATATTAATTAATTGGGAAACTTCAATAAATCTTAATTAAAAGATTTATTCTTTTCTCAACTAGGTTTAAGAACAGTGTTAACGAAGACACTGTTCATGACAAACCCAATCTAGTTTGATATCAAATATAAGGCTCTGAATAGAAAATATATCGGCTTATATTCAATATCAAATTCTGAAACCAATGGATATCATATTGGAATAACAATATATATATATATATATATATGTCTTCCAAATTCCTCAACAATATCCGCTTAATAACGGAATCCAATATCGAAATATTCCGAAGATTATTTCCATTCCGAATCCATTTCGATTTATTCATTGGAAAATTCTGGTTAACATAAAACCATTTTCAAATCCAATTTATTTATTTTAAAAATAAATAAATTATTATTCTAGTTAATAACTAGTTCATTTCGATAAAAATATACTTTTATCTTTTCAAAACTAGAATTTTTCATCAAAAATCTTTCCAAATCATTTATTATGATTTTACATAATTTTTCCACATTTTTAATAATTTTATTATCGCCCGTACAGTCGGTTTCTAATAACGGCCACCGAACTGCATCCATGGCGACCTATTCTGAAATTGATTTGGACATATCTCCAAATCTAACCATTAGATTTCAAATCTCTTGCATTCTTGGAAAGCTCTTTTCGATACGAACCTAATAGTTCTGGTTTTAGGAAAATCCGACCATCGGATCTCCCGTAACGTCAATTCGAAGTCAATGGTCGAAATTCGCGAACTGCCACGGTGCGGCGCATTCTATTCAGGCCATTATAATATGTAATATATATATATTACATATTTCATCGATTTCCATTTAAAACAAATTTTATATATCGTTTTAAAAATGATTTCCATTTCAATTTCAAATCAAAATTGAGTATTCCATTATAAATTCGTTTTAAATTCATTTTAAATCGATTTCAATTCAATTTCAATTCGTTTTAAATTCATTTCAAATCGATTTCAATTCTATTTTCAAATTCAAATCCAAATTGAATATTCCATACATATTCGTTTTAAATTCATTTCAAATCGATTTCAATTTTATTTTCAAATTCAAATCCAAATTGAATATTCCATATCATTTCAATATTAAAATGATAATATTTTCAAAATATCATATTTTGAAATCACTTTTCGATATTCATTATAAAATGAATAAAATCGACCAAATTCCCATTCGTGTTAAAACGGCGTTTAACTACTTAACGCGACTTCACATTTCAATATTTTCTAAATATTATATTAAAATATTCGGTAATTCTGACCTGGAATCAGACTCAATCAATTACCATATAATTTTATTTATATGGATTTCAACATCACATGTATACAATAATAACATTAAACAATCATTAAAAATTCATACAGTGTCCAGAGTGCATTCTACAACTGTATAAGCATTAAAATAAATAAATAACGCTTATACAGTATGTTAACCCATCGATTTACATACCACTAATTATTGGGATCAGTGTATGTCAAATATTATCCCAATACCTGTGTGGGGTTTTCAAACAACAAATACTGTTTATTATTTGTGCACTTGGGTGATATGCAAAATTTATCGTCCCAATCAATATCAGATAAATAAGTGTACATAAACAAACCGTCCAGTTTGTAAATAAATATTTATTTTATTCATATACACATTAAAAATTATATTTTTAATGATAAAATATTTTATTCAGTACATGAATATTTTATTTTCCAATTCACATCATAATCATAATCAATTTCAACAACACAGTACAATCAAAAAAATCGTCCATGGTCTGTGGACGACGGGGAGCAGTTCATGTATGCAGTTACAAAATAAATTAAATAACTATACAAATATAATAGTGAGAAGTTCTCACATTACTTTCGGCTTCGCCTAAAATTGTACCAATCTCTAAAAATTCTTTGGCCTCTTCTAGAATGTAGAGGACGTCGCCACGATCCTGATGTCTCTTGTTTCACTGGATTTCGACCAAAAGCGAAAAAGATATGATTTTTATAAGATTAATCAACTTTGCAACGGTTTTAAACTGTTGAAACCAGTTTAAATAACTAAACCGTAACTTTCAGTTTTTTGTTCAAAACTTGGTCTGAATTTTTCTTAAAATCTGAAGCACGATATAACAATCAGCCTTCACCGCGTCGACGGGCTACGAAGGGCACGCAGATCGAGGTAGGTAGGGCCCAGTTTGGTTGCACCAATCGGCAGTGGCGGCTGTTGGAAGGCGGCAACTTCTCAGCGTCGATCCGGCCTCAATACTCAACGAAAATTCAGCAATTGGTATGGATTTAAAGCTCTTGATGAGATCTACAAAATCTCCAACTGGGTCGACATGTATTGATGCGTGGTTTGAGAGATAGGAAGGAGAGAAGCTTGGATATGCTTTCCGTCATTCGCTGGAGCGTGGATCGGGTTTTCAATGAAATGGAAAGTGAATTCTGATTGGCCAGTTTATTTTATAATTATTTTTAATTTATTAAATCCAAAAATACCCCTTTCTCCATACGAACTCCAATTCAAACCCAACGACTGTCGCCCTAGCTAAATACCCCCATTCCGAACACAATGGAATATGTTTCGTAAGCCTATTCGACTGTTTCAGTCAGTTATTCTTCAAATTAAAATATAAAACATTCAATTTTAGATTTGAACATACATTTTAATTTGCCGGGGCCACATATTGATTCCAAAAATTACAGAAAATTTTATATGGCTTTGTTTTGTCGATACGGTCCTAACAAAATTAATTTCATCGAATTTGGAGACCGTTTGTAAAATGGACTTTTTCTAGTTGATCCAATTCAAACTAAAATTACCAAACGTGTTTTCCTTGGCCACGCTCACATATTGATTCCAAAAATTATGAAAATTGGAATCTGGCAAAAATTTGGCATTACGGATTCAACAAAAGTGGTTTCGTTGAAAACGGAGGTCGTTTGCAAAATGGTTGTTTATTATATTATATTAAATTCCATAGTGACTATTCTGAATATTCAACTGGCCATAACTTTTGATTCCCGCTATGAAATTTCGATTTTTCATATTCGTTAGAAAGATATTTTTAAACATATTCAAATATTTCTAGTTTCACTAAAATCCGCTTTATTTTGCATATTGTACATTTAGTCAAAGTTCGAATTCAAATTTTCAAACTACCGTGCCATTTTAAACTCTATTTATAATTATATTAAATTTATTCGTTCTAACTTCGATTTAAATATTTTTAGTCGTTATTATTTAAAATATATCATTTTAAATATTCCAAATCCATTAAAATTGCCAAAATAAAAATTTTAAATTCGTTTTGATTTTCCTGGTTGTTACAAATAGATGGATGATGGATGTTAGAATATACATTCTTCTTAACTTAGAGATTCGGGGAGGAAATCCTTTAACTAGGGGAGAATGTAACACCCCATAATTTTAAAGAACACTATAATGATAAATTTAAGGGTACTTAATTAAATATTGGGAATTCGTTAAAATAGGCTTCTCCATTTTGTTCGTCTTGGAATTTTGCTTAAGATAGACTCTGAGTTTGCATGAAACGGACATCTATGAAGAAGTTATTAGGCCTAGAAGTTTTTATACGCATAAGAGAATTATATATATACAAAAGGAAAAAAAGAAAATGTTCAAAACAGCAAAGCGGGAAGGCCAAGAGCGGAACCGGGCTGGGTCGACCCCGGGGTCGACACAGTAAAGAGGGGGTCGACCCTTATATAGATCTGGGCAAATTCAGTTTTTCGAACGTGGACTTGTTTTATGGCTTGGTTAGTTGGCTTTAGCCTATAAATAAGACCCGATTTTCATTGTTTTTACACACCAAAAAGAGTGGAGACAATGAGATACTACCCGAGCTTAGATTGAATTAGCCTATTTCTTTCAACAACAACCTATATGCATTCAGAATTTCCTCTATAGCTTCAGCCTATTTTTCTCTGTTCTTTAGATCCAGTCACAGTGAGTTCATGTTATTTTTAGATATAAATATTTAAAAAGTAATCTTGACATTGTAACACCCTGAATTTTCTATTAACGGTAAATTAACAAATTAAAGTATAATTAATTCTAAATGATATAATTAAGAGAAACAGGTTATGCCATTTCGTTCATCTCGGAATTCTGCTTGAGATAGAGTCTGAGTTTGCATAAATCGGACTCCGTATGAAAGAGTTATGACCTCCGGAAGTTTCAGAATTCGATTTAAAATTCAAAGAGCCCGAAAATAAGTTCAAAATTCAAAACTGGACTAGAACTGGGCTGGGCAGGAATTTTCCCGCCTAGGACCCAGGTCGACCAGGCGGAAGTTTCAGGGGTCGACCTGGGAGTCGACCTGGGTACCCAGGTCGACTATGTAGTTGACCTGGGGGTCGACCTACAGGTCGACTTGCCTGGTCGACCGGACCTGCTTGGTCTGGTCCTGGCTCAGTTTTTGGGGCTTGGCTGTGTCACAAGGGCTGATTTGTCACTTTTTGATTGGCTTCTCTTGAGACGGATGGCCTTGATTAACTCTAGCTTCATCGACGGCTCTAATTAGTTAGAAATTCTATATAAACAACCTTAGTCTCAACCTAAATTCACATAAATAAAATAGAACTAGAGTCGTCATGCTGCTGAAAGGAAGCCAAGAGTAGCCTCCACTTGAAGAAAGATTAGAGATGAGCAAAACTAAAGTAAAAACAAGATTCAAACAACGTTTATATACCCAAAGGAAAGCATTGCAAATTCAGAACTCAGAATCCAGAATTCAAGTCCGTCCTTTGTTGTAAGTATAGTGGTTTTCCGATGGGAATAAAATTAAGATTTGATTCGATGTAAAATGGAAATGGAATTGTGCTATTGTATATCGACGATGTTAATTCATATCTATTTTTTGTAATGATTGTGTTGTGAATTGTACTGGGATGTTTGTAGTATAATTGGCTTGATGTTGGATCCATTAGAATGTTTGTGGATTAATCTAGTTGATGTTGGATTTATTCAAATTCAAATACAAGTTATTTGGTTCGTATCCACACCTATATGTTTAGGTGATTATGACAAGTTATATGTTGTACAATAGAACTTCTATGCCTAAATGATTAAGTTCATATACATGCTCGTATGTTTATACAAAAATTGCAATTTCATATTTGGATCCATGCCCAGATCCATTTTAATACAAGTTTCATGTTATAGTAGTAAACATGATTGGATCTAGTTCACACATGTGATAAAAATTTACATACTTTATGGACATGTCATATTCTTGTCATATGCTAGTGATGTTCGATGTTATGCCTAAATCTAAACATGTTTAGGCTTATGTTGTCTAAATCATATGCTAATTCATGTGACACCTATTTAGTTAGACCCCTATTTCATTGCAAGTTCACATATATGTAAGTTGATTTAGCCTATGTTGCAAATTCACAAATATGTATGTTGATTTAGCCTATGTTACAAGTTCACACCTATGATGTTCATATTGACTATGCTGAAAATGCCAAGTTTACACCTATGTCATGTTTATGTTAATGAATGCCAATTTTTTGTACGCTAAATTAGGCTAAGTTTTTAGCCTAATATTGTATGTACAAAATCGGACGAAAAATAGGCTAAGATTGTTAGCCTAATTATTAGACGGGGTAACGTTGGGAAAAATTGGTAATTATAGGAAACTTGACATAAATTGGTGGCATTTAAATGGTATAAATCCTTATACCAAAAATGATGAACTTGGAAAGTGGGCCATAACATTTAATTGTTAAAAATTTACATATAACAAGTAATAGAGACAAATATGTAAATTTAGAAAATACGAGTATGCTTAACCCGAGGTTGGATTGAGTTGTGATGTAAACCTGCCCGGACCCACCCGGCTGTCCAGTAGTCACAACAATACCTATCCAATGTGAGAGGTTAAGCAATGAGCCCAATAAGGACCCGAGGTTAGACTGAGTTACGGTGTAAACCTGCCCCGAACTGATTGGCACATCCAGTAATTGTAATAATACCTGTCTAATGTGAGTGGTCGGTGCTTTAAAAAGCTAAGGACAGACAAGTCAGGATGGTAGGGTTAAGTTAACTAAAACAATTAACCAATTCAACATGTTAATTAAACTGATGGGTGGGGTTAGGTAAATACAGACACTTAACCACTTAACATGTTTGACTAGAAAACCCAAGTAACGGTGACCCATTTCTGTAGTAACCCAATTAGGTATCATGGTACCCTGAAACTAGTCAGGGCGGGGCACGATTACTGGGCTGATTGTAAGCAGTCAAAAGCGATGGCGGTTGGTGCAGCAATGTGGGCTCTAATGGAGTGCAGGCGTGCATACACTTCAGAGCAGACAAACAGGGCACTGAGCACCAGTAGTATAACCTATGCATTCTAGGATTGTGTCGGGCCGCCACCATGGGTCTTGACACACCCTATGGTTGGACCAGCATAGGTGTCTACAATCATTGGGGGCCGTATGACACATATGATTTTGCGAGTAGGATCCGATCTTTAGAAAAGGGGATCACTTCACCCCGATTATGGGGTGCCAGTTGAGGCAATGCAAGTAGGTGCAGAGATATAGTGTGGGTTGCGATAGTATATTCTGTTCAAACTGCTTTATCTTAGTTATGATACTTTCCTGTTTCCAGTTTATACCTATCATGCCCTTTTTCTTATTCTCATATTGAAGAGTCACTAGACTTAACAGGCTTTATGTCTGACTCTATTTTTCTTTCTTCTTCTTTTCTTCCGTCCCCCCCCCCCCCCGCTCCAGGTCCACAGGGAGGAAACAGCCCAGCTTAGTCAGACTCTTTGCAAGCTTCAAGATAGTAGATGTATGGTTTGTGCTCTCTTTCCTTGGATATGGATTTTGGACACGTTCTATGGAGATTTATGCAGATTTTTTTATGTTTTATGCTTCTTTATTTAATAATCAAGACAGAAATGATGATGTAATGTTTTGGAAGTTATTATGAGACAATTATGGAAATGTTTTGTATGAACACGTATTTATGAAATTGAAAGTCTGTTTGTTTTCCGCTGCTTATATATATATATATATATGTGTGTGTGTGTGTGTGTGTGTGTGTGTGTGTGTGTTTATATCTGTCTTGTGTTTTACCTGTGACTTTTACTTATAAACCTCCACCGAAGTTAAGGCATTCCCATTGTGAGTGACCTTAATGGAGGTGGGGTGTTTCACTTGGTATCAGAGCACAGATTTACCAGATTAGATAAAGGTTTCTGAAACTATTTTCAAAAAAGAAGTTTAAAGAAGCATTTTTTTCAAGGAAAAGCGTTGTTTTTAAAAGGCATAATTCCCCAACCATATGCACTATCTCTCTATCCTTTTGTCTTGAATACTTTCCTTTTTTCTCCAGCATGTCTGGAGATCTTAACCTTCTAGAAGGAGTACCGATACCTGGCTGGTTTCGAAGGTACCTAGAGGATAGAGCCAATGGTGCAGGCCCAACAGACATTCCTCCTCCCACAGTGGCAGTGGTTCCTCCTCCTCCTCGTGGAAATACTTTCGTTAAGACGTGTAGAGACTTCAAGGCTATGGGTGGAAAGGACTTTTATGGAATTGAATCCTTTGTGGTAGCAAGGAACTGGCTGAAGGAGACAGAAGATTTGTTTGTCATCTTCGAAGTTGACAACAGGCAAAAGATACAGCTAGCAGTGTGGTTGCTTAAAGATGAAGCTTCCTATTGGTGGGAAGTTACCCATGCTGAGAGACCAGTAGAAAGTTGGGAAGATTTCAGGATGAGGTTTGAGATGAAATTCCTCTCCCAAGCTGAAAGAAGACTGCAGATGGAGAAGTTCCTAACTCTTAAACAAGGGAGTATGACGATCAGGGATTACGTCAATCAGTTTAATCAACTGGCCAGATTTAGGGTGGATTTAGTAAACACCCAACACAAGAAGGCCCTTCGCTTCGTCAAAGGTCTGAATGAGCCTCTACACAGCCTTGCTATGACCCATATACCCATGGGAGCGACTTATGAAATCTTGGTGGACATGGCGCTGCTGCACGACGAAGATAAAGGCAAGAAAGAGGCAAAAGAAGAAGTGCCTCAAGACAAGAAGGGGGAAGGGTCACAGAACAAGAAGGCTGATTCAAAGAAAGGCGGGAAGAACAACAAACCCCATGAAAAGAGAAAGTGTAATTTTTTTGGCATTGTTGGACATATAGTGAAAGACTGCAAAAAGAAGAAGGCGAAGATGAATGGTGGTTGTTTCCATTGTGGCGAGACTGGACACATGGCTAAGGACTGCCCAAAGAAGCGAGGGCAGGGACAGAGAACTGGATCCACTTCAGGGGGGACAGGTTCACGCATTGGTGGCACCTCCGCGGGAACAAGGTAGAAATATTTCTGTAAAAAGCTTAGTTTATCTCTATGATCATCCAGTTCGCATTCTCTTTGATTCTGGTGCATCGCACTCCTTTATTTCATCTGCTTTAGTAGAATCTCTGCACCTAGACACTAGTATGATAGAAGATCCCTTGGTTGTTTCAAATCCAATTGGGGGCTCAACTTATTTTTCAATGGTTTGTGTGGATTTGAAAATCTCTGGTCTAAGTGTTGAGTTTAGATGTAGTGCCTTTGTTTTGGGCTTCTCGGGATATGGACTGATCTTAGGCATGGACTGGTTATCCAGTAATGGTGCCATTCTTGATTGTGAGAAAAGAGTGGTTGGACTCTTGACTCGGCTCGGTAACACTCTAGAAATTTCTTGTAATCCCTTTAATGCTGTTATGCTTAGTTATCTAGAGCCGCTTGATGCTTCTGTTGAGAATTTGCAGTCGGTTAGAGTGGTTTAGGAATATCCGGATGTCTTTGAAGAGGTAAAGGGCTTACTTTTGAGGCGGGAAATAGACTTCCGCATATTTCTTGTTGATAATGCAAAGCCCGTAGCTTTACCTGTCAGACACATGGATCCAAAGGAGAGAAAGGAGCTCAGTAAGCAAGTTAAGGAGCTTCTTAAGAAGGGGTTTATAAGGCAGAGTATCTCGGAATGGGGTGCTCCAGTGGTGTTCGCCACCAAAGCAGATGGTTCACTACGTCTTTGTGTGGACTATAGGGAGCTAAACAAGCTGACTAAGAAGAATAGACACCCGCTTCCCCGAATAAACGATTTGTTTGATCAGCTTGTAGGTGCGTCGGTCTTCTCCCAACTTGATTTGGCTACTGGGTTCCATCAGCTAAGGGTAGCTGAAGATAGCATTGATAAAACGGCGTTCAGAACCCCAGACGGTTTCTTCGAGTGGCTTGTCATGCCTTTCGGCTTGAAAAATGCATCCGCTTATTTCGTAGACCTAATGAGCAGGGTGTTCAGAGAATTCCTCAACAAGTTTGTGGTTATCTTCGTAGACGATATTTTGATATTCTCAAAGAATGAGAAGAACATGCTCAGCAGCCGAAGGAGATCATGGAAACTCTTCGATTTCATCAGCTAAAAGCCAATTTCTCCAAGTGCCACTTTTGGAGAGAAGAAGTAAGGTTTCTTGGACATATAGTGTCCAAAGAAGGGTTAACTGTGGACCCTGCGAAAGTGGTGGCAGTGCAAGATTGGAAGACACCAAGAAATGCAACCGAAGTCCGAAGCTTTCTTGGGCTAGCCGGTTTTTACCGAAAGTTCATTAGAGATTTCACGAAAATCTCAGCTCCACTCATAAGGCTAACAAAGAAGAATCTAGCGTTCGCTTGGGATTTGGATTGTGATATTGCTTTCCAACGATTAAAAAGGGCTCTTACAACAGCCCCAGTTCTGACTTTGCCTGATGGAAGCAAGATGTTCATAGTATACATGGATGCTTGTGGTACGGGACTAGGCGCTGTTCTAATGCAAGAAGGGAAGGTAGTATATTATGGTGGAAGACAATTGAAAGTTCATGAAAAGAACTACCCAACCCACGATCTTGAGTTAGCCGCCATCGTCTTTGCGCTTAAGTCTTGGCGCTATTATCTCCTAGGTGAGAAGTTCGAATTATATACTGACCATAAATCGTTGAAGTATCTTTTCTCGCAGAAAGATCTTAACATGAAGCAGCAAAGGTGGATGGAGTTCCTTGCCTCGTATGACTTTGAGATTTCCTATACTCCTGGAAATGGCAACCTAGTAGCAGACGCCTTGAGCAGAAAGAAACTGACCTTAAGCCCTCTGTTTGTAGAAAGGCAAAGCTTGGAGTATATAGCCAATTTGACTTTAGGCCCTCCTCTGATTTTGTACCTGGTTTGTTGGCATCCCTAAAAGTATGGCCCACTCTTTTAGACTCAATAGGGGCCGCACAACGCGAAGACCCTCAGCTTGTGGATGTGATTGATAAACTAATTAGGGGTAAAACTTCCAGTCACCTTAATAGGTACTCCATCGATGATAAGGGTTGGCTGAGGCGAGATGGAAGACTATGCGTCCCACAAGCAAGGGATTTAGTAAAGATGGTTCTCGAGGAAGCACATCATTCCAAAATGACAATACACCTAGGTGGAGAAAAGATGTACAAGGACGTAAAGAGAGTTTTCTTTTGGAGCGGCATGAAAAAGGATGTGGCAGATTTCGTTTCTAAGTGCGTGATATGCCAACAGGTCAAGGCGGAACAAAAGAAGCCTGGAGGACTGCTTCATCCTCTAGAAGTCCCGCAATGGAAGTGGGATAGCATTTCAATGGACTTCATTGATGGGTTGCCTCGGTCAAAAAGGGGCAATACTAGAATTTGGGTAATAGTGAACAGGCTCACAAAAAGCACCTACTTTATACCCATGAAGAGTAGAAGGACTGCCTCATCTCTAGCGTCTCTTTATCTCAAGGAAATAGTTCGACTCCATGGAATACCCTCCAGCATAGTGAGTGACCGAGATACTATCTTTACAAGCGAATTTTTGCGGAGTCTGCAAGAAACTGTAGGCACACAGTTATGCTTGAGCACGGCCTATCACCCCCAAACTGATGGTCAGACGGAAAGGGTGAACTGAGTGTTAGAAGATCTTCTGAGACTGTGCGTTCTTGACTTTGTAGGGACATGGGAGGATCATCTTCCTTTAGTGGAATTCGCCTACAACAACAGCTACCAAGCCACTATCGGCATAGCGCCCTTCGAAGCTTTGTATGGAAGATCGTGCCGATCACCGACTTGTTGGTGGGAGTCTACAGACAAGCTTATACTTGGGCCAGACATGATTAGAGAGACTTCAGAAAAAGTGGACTTGATACAAAGGAGAATGAAGACTGCCCAAGACAGACAGAAATCCTACGCAGACAAAAGAAGGACCGACCTTGAGTTTGAGGTTGGGGACAGGGTTTTCCTTAAGGTATCTCCCTTAAGGAACGTCATTCGCTTTGGATCCGCAGGAAAGCTAGCACCAAGATTTGTTGGATCGTTCCCTATCATCGAGAAGATTGGGAAGATGGCTTATAGAGTAGAGCTGCCCGAAAGGTTGGCTGGAATTCACAATGTCTTTCACGTTTCTCATCTCCGGAAATGTTTACATGAATCTATGAAAGTGGTAGAGCCAAGCATTCTAGAAGAAGCTGAAGTGGAACGCGAAGCAACTGTGAGGAGAGTTCCAACCCGCATCTTAGGAACTGAGGTGAAAAAGCTACGCAACTGTGAAGTCAAGCTTGTCAAAGTTCAGTGGAGCGACGCCAAGGAAGACGCGACTTGGGAAACTGAGGATAGAATATGCGCGGCCTACCCTTTTCTTTTTGAGGGTACATCTTTGATTTCTCTTTTTCCTTAAGTTGTGCTTGTATCTATCTTTTTAGGTATATCTCCTCGATATTATCCTTTATCCTTAGGTAGAAACCCCTTTGGATGTAAACATGTAATTGAAACATGTTATGATTGATGGCTGCAAGTGGTTTCAAGTGGTTGCTAGTGTTGCTCGTGGGTGCATATACACACACAACCTAGGTTTTAGATCGGTTCAATCACTTCATATTGCATATGCATATATATATATTCATATTTGTATGTGGTTGAAACTTGATATGTTGTCATATGGATGTCACATTTGTATGAATGATTACGTGCTCATGTAGAATTATGAGCAGGGAAAATTTGCATACATAATGGATTCATGACACTTACATGACTCGCATTAAGGAGGTCAATTGAATCAGTAGACCGCCTAATTTTTGCATTAGATAAGGACATATACACACACTATGCATATGATCATGAAGCATTAGAAATCTTTTAAGGACAATGGACGCCTGTGTTTGTTCGTTGAGTAGATGGACGATTAAATATTAGGATATACGTTCTTCTAGACTTGAAGATTTCGGGGACGAAATCCTTTAAGGAGGGGAGAATGTAACACCCCGAATTTTCGTTAACGCTAAATTAACAAATTAAAGTATAATTAATTCTAAGTGATAGAATTAAGGGAAACGGGTTACGCCATTGCATTTGTCTCGGAATTCTGCTTGAGATAGAGTCCGAGTTTGAGTAAATCGGACTCCATATGAAAGAGTTATGACCTCCGAAAGTTTCAGAATTAGATTTAAAATGCAAACAGCCCGAAAATAAGTTCAAAATTCAAAACTGGACCAGAACTGGGCTGGGCGGGAATTTTCCCGCCCAGGACCCAGGTCGACCAGGGGTCGACCTGGGAGTCGACCTAGGTACCCAGGTCGACTATGTAGTCGACCTGGGGGTCGACCTACAGGTCGACTTGCCTGGTCGACCTGACCTGCTTGGTCTAGTCCTGGCTCGGTTTTTGGGGCTTGGTTGTGTCACTAGGGCTGGTTTGTCACTTTCTGATTGGCTTCTCTTTTGACGGATGTCCTTGATTAACTCTAGCTTTATCGACGGCTCTAATTAGTGTGAAATTCTATATAAACAACCTTAGTCTCAACCTAAATTCACACAAATAAAATAGAACTAGAGCCGTCATGCTGCTGGAAGGAAGCCAAGAGTAGCCTCCACTTGAAGAAAGATTAGAGACGAACAAAATTAAAGTAAAAACAAGATTCAAACAACGTTTATCTACCCAAAGGAAAGCATTGCAAATTCAGAACTCAGAATCCAGAATTCAAGTTCGTCGTTTGTTGTAAGTATAGTGATTTTTCCGATGGGAATAAAATTAAGATTTGATTCGATGTAAAATGGATATGGAATTGTGCTATTGTAAATCGACGATGTTAATTCATATCTATGTGTTGTGATGATTGTGTTGTGAATGGTATTGGGCTGTTTGTAGTATAATTGGCTTGACGTTGGATCCATTAGAATGTTTGTGGATTAATCTAGTAGATGTTGGATCTATTCAAATTCACATACAAGTTATTTGGTTCATATCTACACCTATATGTTTAGGTGATTATGACAGGTTATATGCTGTACAATAGAACTTCTATGCCTAAATGATTAAGTTCATATACATGCTCATATGTTTACACAATAATTGCAAGTTCATATTTGGATCCATGCCAAGATCAATTTTAATACAAGTTTCATGTTATAGTAGTAAACATGATTGGATCTAGTTCACACGTGTGATAAAATTTTACATACTTTATGGACATGTCATATTCTTGTTGTACGCTAGTGATGTTTGATGTTATGACTAGATCTAAACATGTTTAGGCTTATGTTGCCTAAATCATATGCTAATTCATGTTACACCTATTTAGTTAGACCCCTATTTCAATGCAAGTTCACATATATGTAAGTTGATTTAGCATATGTTGCAAATTCACATATATGTATGTTGATTTAGCCTATGTTGCAAGTTCACACCTATGATGTTCATATTGACGATGCTGAAAATGCCAAGTTTACACCTATGTCATGTTTATGTTAATGAATGCCAATTATGTGTACGCTAAATTAGGCTAAGTTTTTAGCCTAATATTATATGTTAAAAATCATGCGGACGAAAAAATAGGCTAAGATTGTTAGGCTAATTATTAGACGGGGTAACGTTGGGAAAAATTGGTAATTATAGGAAACTTGACATAAATTGGTGGCATTTAAATGGTATAAATCCTTATACCAAAAATGATGAACTTGGAAAGTGGGCCATAACATTTAATTGTTAAAAATTTACATATAACAAGTAATAGAGACAAATATGTAAATTTAGAAAATACGAGTATGCTTAACCCGAGTTTGGATTGAGTTGTGATGTAGACCTACCCGGACCCACCCGGTTGCCCAGTAGTCACAACAATACCTATCCAATGTGAGAGGTTAAGCATTGAGCCCAATAAGGACCCGAGGTTAGACTGAGTTACGGTGTAAACCTGCCCGGAACTGACCGGCACATCCAGTAATTGTAATAATACTTGTCTAATGTGAGTGGTCGGTGCTTTAAAAAGCTAAGGACAGAGAAGTCAGGATGGTACGGTTAAGTTAACTAAAACACTTAACCAGTTCAACATGTTAATTAAACTAATGGGTGGGGTTAGGTAAATACAGACACTTAACCACTTAACATGTTTGACTAGAAAACCCTAGTAATGGGGACCCATTTTAGCAGTAACCCAATTAGGTATCATGGTATCCTGAAACTAGGCAAGGTGGGGCACGATTACTAGGTTGATTGTAAGAGGTCAAAAGCGATGGCGGTTGGTGCAGCAGTGTGGGTTCTGACGGAGTGCGGGCGTGCACACACTTCGGAGCAGACAAACAGGGCACTGAGCACCAGTAGTATAGCCTATGCATTCTAGGATTGTGTCGGGCTGCCACCATGGGTCTTGATACACCCCATGGTGGGACCAACATAGGTGTCTACAATCACTAGGGGCCATATGACACATATGATTTTGCGAGTAGGAGCCAATCTTTAGAAAAGGGGATCACTTCACCCCGATTATGGGGTGCCAGTTGAGGCAATGCCAGTAGGTGCAGAGATATAGTGTGGGGTGCAATAGTATATTCTGTTCAAACTGCTCTATCTTAGTTATGATACTTTCCTATTTCCAGTTTATACCTATCATGCCCTTTTCTTATTCTCATACTGAAGAGTCACTAGACTTACCAGGTTTTATGTCTGACTCTATTTTTCTTTCGTCTTCTTTTCTTTCGTTTCCCCCCTCCCAGGTCCACAGGGAGGAAACAACCCAGCTTAGTCAGACTCTTTGCAAGCTTCAAGATAGTAGATGTATGGTTTGGACTCTCTTTCCTTGGATATGGCTTTTTGACACATTCTATGGGGATTTATGCAGCTTTTATTATGTTTTATGCTTCTTTATTTAATAATCAAGAAAGAAATGATGATGTAATGTTTTGGAAGTTATTATGAGACAATTATGGAAATATTTTGTATGAACACATATTTATGAAAATGAAAGTCTGTGTGTGTGTGTGTGTTTATATCTGTCTTGTGTTTTATCTGTGACTTTTACTTATAAACCTCCACCGAAGTTAAGGCATTCCCTTTGTTAGTGACCTTAATGGAGGTGGGGTGTTTCATTTGGATCTAAGCCTATGCCTGTTAATAACTTGAATCTTAACAGATCTACCGTTATTCGTACACCTGATTTATTGTTCTCATATGCCCAATTCTTTCGTCATATGCCTATCTTGTTATTATGATCAGTTTTATCATCATATTCCTATTCTGCTATTATGGTAGATTCTATCATCATATGCTTTATTTGTTATTATTCCTATTCTTGTTCTCTTCTCTCCCTCTTTCCCTTTTTATTTTTATAGCCAGACTATCTTCGAGCCTAGGCCCATCGCCGAAATATGCGAGCGCACGAAATTGGGAATAGCTGGGAATGACAAATTGGGGCATAACCTATATTGTAAAACATGATTGGGGTTTGGGGGCATAATCTATACATTGATCTAAAACTTTAATTTGGGGATAAATTGTATTATGAATAATGACTGGGATTTTTGTGGGTGTAACCTATGCCGTACAATTTGACTAAAACTTGGGGCAAATGTTATACTGTGAATTATGACTGTAATTTGTACTATATAAATCTATAGGCTTAATTTAAGATTTAGTTGAACATGATATTAAAACTGTGAGTAACCTGCTGTAACTTGCGGAGATGTTTAATATGTTAAAATGACAAATATGCTGAAATCTGTTGAAGCTGAATACTATAATTGAAAAACCTACAATGAACATGAATAATTGTTTAAGAATGAATATTCCTAGATTTAAAGTAGTTAGAAACTGTAACCGCACTTAGACACGAGGTTAGATTACACTTGTGGTATCTGCCTGGAACCGCCCAACAAATCCAGTGTCCACCAGTGGTTAATCTAATGTAAGGGGTCTAGTGCATAAATATACATGTAACGGTGTTAAGAAATGAGGTTAAATCTAGCTTATGGTAGAAGTCTTCCCGGAACCGCCGGGCAAATCCAGCATCCACAAGTGGTCAGCTTAATGTGAGAGGTCTAGTGCATAAACATATATACAAGTATATGTATATAAAAAGATAGAAATAAATGGCACTAATTGTAATTATTGGAAATGAATTGGAATAAACGGGGAGTGAGAATAACCTATTATAATTAATTAAATTAATGAGAATTTTATATAATAGGTAGGCTTGTCCTAGGGACAAGTGGAAATTATAACATAAGTTATAATAAAAGGAAAGGAAACTTATTTGTAAACATTAGTTAAGAGAACTAAGTTAATAAGTAAACAACGACAATTTATAGTAACATGTTAAACAGAAAACAGGTGAATTGAAATGAAGAATACTAAATTACATATTAGGTGAAACATGTTCTTGTAACTATGGAATCAGATATTGACTAATATAAAGGGATTGTAGATTACTTTCATTAATTACAATCCGGGAATAATAAATTGTAGATTACAAATCTTGGATTACAATTTATAGAATAACATGTTATGGGCTTATCAATAAACTTTAAATGGATTAAGTTATATATATGAAATTAATAAGCAAGAGGAACTTGGTAACTTAAAAAAGAAGTCAATGTGAATAGGAGTGACCTGTTAATTTGAAATACTTAACCTATTTAAATCTATGGGGGTTACATAAACCTGTCGAATTGAATAGGGGTTAAGTAAACTTGCTTGAATTAGTGGGAGAGTTAAGTTAATCTTGTTAAATATGTGGGGACGGGTTATACATATAATCCAACAACTTAACCTGTTAGGGTTTTGCAATCTTGTTAAACTAGTAGGCATAACCTGTTGAAATCCTAGTAGTGGGGATGCAACCCTAGGGGGAAGCTTGTATCATCCGGTGTGTGGGACCCATATCAATCAGTAACCTATCTTGGTATCAAAGGGGAACCCCGAACTAGGTCGGGATCAGCGCACACTTACTGAGTTGGTTGTAAGAGGTCCTTCTAAGGGATGGTGTGGGCGGCAGATTCCGACGGGGTCATGTGCATGCATGGTCCGGATTACAGGGGAGAATAATAAGACGTCGTAACATTTGTAGATATGGTTGTGCACGTCTTGTAAACAACGGGTTGCCACTATAGGAAGTGATAGATCCTACTGTGGGGCCAACACAAGGTATCTACGAGTTAGGGAGCCAATCGATTGGGGATAGTAATTAGGCTACATCTAGTCTTGCTTGTTTAGGAGCTCGTTATTATTATCGTTGGAGGTAACAACTGTCAGTTCTGTTGGGCTACCTGTTATTGTATGGGTAAAACCTTTCAATAGAAGTACACCTAAGTCTACCATCTTGTTCTTATTGGGATCATCTTGTTCTTATTATACTAGTAATGGTGCGGAAAAAAGTATTAGAGATGCACTATATTTTATTATTTTTATCCTGTTTACCTAGTTATACTTGCCTTATGACATTGTTATCTCACACTCCAGTTTATATGCCTATCATCCTGCTTTTACTTATTTATATGCTAAAAGTAACAGGACTAACCATACTTTATGTCTGACCTATATTTTTCCTCTTCTCTCTCTTCTATTTTGCCCCTCAGGTCCTCAGTGTGGGAATACTCGGCCTTGATCTTTCATTCTGCTTGGAGCTACGTAGGTGTACCGCTTTGATTTCTTGCCTTCTCTGATATGGCTATATTTATGGGGAACTATGCTTCTTTTATTACTGTATTCTGATGATTTTAGTACAAGACAGAAGTTTTAAGTTGATGTAATTGGTCTTTTGTATTTCAGACTTATGATGTAACTATGTTTTGGGCCATTATGTTTACTGTTTAATAAAATTTTAAATTCCACTGTTATTTTATATCTATCTTGTAATGTTTCTGTTTCTATTTAACTATAACGCTTCACGAAACTTAATGCATTCTGATAAAGAGTGACATTAACGGATGTGTGGTGTCACAAGCAGCGAAGCTCTATTCAGTTCCAATTCTCCAATCACTTCTAAATTTCTGAACTGCAAATGCATTCAAATCAAACAAGCAAAGGTTGGAGGAAATGAATCAGAATTTGTGAACAAGGAGTGGTTCTGTACGTAGGTGACTTATATTATTGGTTTTCTCTCTTTTTATAATCCTTTTCTTAGATCTAAAAAATTTAACATGTATATATATACATATATATATATCCTATACATATATATATATATATATATATCCCTTTTTACACATATTATAGATTTGTAAGATTTGGAATTACGGGCTCAAAGTCTGTGTTCATATTTGAATTTGGGATGGCTTCAAGTGAGTAGGAAACATTTATCGTTTATAATATTAGATTTACTTAGTTTGTGTTAGTCGGAATTTATATGCCTAAAATATACGATTTATGTTATTTTTGTTATATCTAAATCTGTATATCTGAAAATCTAATATGGATTTATAGGCCTTTCAGTTATAGTACTCATACATTGCCTTAAATTTATATATATATATATATATATACACACACACACACACATACTCTGGTTATTGGGAATGCCCTAAATCGAAAAAGCAATCCCTAAATATTATTGGATTTGTGTAGTCATTTATCCTAGATTTGTAAGATTGGGTGTAAATTAAAAGATTTGAATAATGTCTTGTCTTAGAATTTCAAATCTATTTTTGTTTGGTATTGTTTGGGGTTTTTGCTTGATTGTTGTAAATTTTCCTTTTTGTTCATTTTAAATGAAAAGGCATTATTTGAAACTATAAGAAATATTAACAAAATAGAGGAATAAATGTGTATTCGCATATTTTGTGTGTAGTTTACACCTTTTATCAAATAAAATATTTCCTATTCCTCATGATTTCTAAAATGTCAACAAATTCTCTTTTCAATTTATTTGGGAAAAACATACAAGAATTATAGTAATTAACCTTTTTATGAGATTTTAGAATCTCAACAAAACAAAACACACAATAATTGTTCTACTCATTTGTTTTAGACTAGAATGTAAATTAATAAGAATTTAATAAATTTGTAACTAAATATCATGCAAAATGTATATATAATTATTATATTATGACTTTATCCATCCAAAAACTTATGTAAACAATGTTATCATTATTAAATAAATACATGTATGTTTAAATTTGAATAGTTTCCATTATGATGGGCATATAATAATATTTTCCATAGTGAATGGAAATAAATGTTTGCAGTTGTTGTGTTCATTAGCAAT
The DNA here is from genome assembly GCA_030737875.1 of Allium sativum. NCBI lineage: Eukaryota > Viridiplantae > Streptophyta > Magnoliopsida > Asparagales > Amaryllidaceae > Allium > Allium sativum. The sequence goes on from CM060910.1 coordinate 339,791,545, forward strand.
AAATGTAGAATAATTGATGTGATTCAAAAGATTACAAATAAATTAAGAAGGGAATTCATATTGTAACCATGTTTGTTGTGGGGAAAATGAATAAGTAAATAAATGTCAAATGGTTACAATTCAAAATGAATAGGTATAAATGTTATGACTCAAATTAGGGAAATTAATACAATATAAACATATATATGAGGATTTATAAAGGTAAAGTACAATAGTAAAATTTTGGTAGTTACAACAAATAGAAATAATGAGAGTGAGATAAATGACATTTAGTTGGTTGTCCATTGCCATAGGAAATGTGACCATTGTGGTCGTTAAATTCATGTGACAATTATGGGATATGAGTTCATTGTGTGTCCATTGCCTTAGGAAGTATGACCTTAAGGGTCCTTAATGAAATGTTACCGTTAAAATAATTAACTGAATTAAGAGAGATTTAATGGAAAAGTTTGGTATTAATTGTCGTAGTTAATACCAAGTATAATAAGCAAATAAATAAATTAACAATCTTAGAGCTTAAGTCTTAGGAAAATCATCTTTTTCTATTTCTAGTTAATTTCTAGAACTATACCTTAAAGTAAAAATAAGATTGGACTTAGTAGGTTAATGATGCAAAGTCAGTTGCATTATTCGACATAAGTCTGCAATTTCTAATAGTCGGTTATATATATAACCACTGTGAAATATCATTAACCATAGGAACGCATGACGATAGTTAATTACATAACATGAATTTATACTAAAAGCTTTCCTTCAAGTGTTGAGGTATTAAGTAGTTATATGGCTCTTCTCGCTTCCGAAAGAAGAAACTAAAAAGGAATAATTTGGTAACGTAGCCTTCTTCGAAGTTAGAGGTACTAAGCAGTAGGATCTGCCTGTTGGGTGTTAAGTGATTAAATTCCCCTTCCTCTTAAAGGTAGAGTCATAAGGTCCGCCCTTATCAGGTATTAGGTCATCAGATAGCTTGCCTCTACATAAATAAGAAGTACTAATTAGCTAATTGGGTGTGAGCAGTAATCTCCGCTATAGTTTGCTTCCTTTAGGTAGTAAGTGACTAGGGTTAGAGGCCTCCTTGGGATAAGGTATTAAATGACCGCTATGGAGGTACCATAGGTATGCTATCATGCATGAAGTATTAAGTAACTAGGGGATTATTTAATAAGGTCAGCTAGAAAGTAACACAGGTGCCTAGTGGGGGAAGTCATAAACGATGATTAGTCGTCTACCTAGCTTAAAATTAATAAGTGTTTGCTTACCATCTCTCACCTTATGCGGGGATGGGAATATGCGTCAATGATGGAAGCCTTAAATTAGAAGGACTTTGTAGCTAGTGTCCTTTAAATTATTTTAGCGTGTAGTAAACCAACTAGTGAGATATTAAGCGATCAAGGGATCCACCTTGATCCTTAAGTGATCGTAGGAATCGACCTATATGTTATACTGCAAGAGAGGTCATAAGTGGTTATATAGTTATATCCCACCTCCTGTGTAAATAGGACTTTGAGTAGTTGGAGAGCCCACCTCTTAGTTTTGGTACATGTTTGAATGCTGGTTTAAAGGCTTCGTACTTATGCGTAAAAGTTGTATTTCAGTGTATTACGATAATCTATTTTTGGAAGTGCTACCTTGGGTACGGTATTTAATCATTGTGTGTAATCCTTACAAGGTTAGTCTAGAATTTAAGTCTTGTTTGACACATGATTTTGGTGTGACCAAGCGAGATGCATTCGTGTATTGTAGATAGTGTAATATATTTTCTGCTCACAGACACTTGTTCTGACCCATCGCTTCATAACAACTCTCGGGTTTATCTTGGGGAAGACAAGCCTTTGCAAGAATTCAAGTTTCGGTTTATGTTCTTATTCTCTCATTCTTGGTATTGATGTGGCGATTCACTTTTAAGGTAGTTGCCTTAGTCGATACTTGTTATCGTATCTTGTTTCCACTGTGAGCTAGCTATATTGTACTCTGGTTATGCTCATACTCATTATTTGCAGCTATCAGTTTCATACTCCTAATGCTTGATCAGATTGAGTTTTAACTTTTATCAAAATTCGAGCTTATAAAAGTATGGATGGTTACACTTGGCATCAGAGCCTAGGTTTAGACAATCAGAGGAATATATAAATTTGGACTTTAGTAAGAGAACATATTCAAACTTCTTTTCTATTTTCTTTTGCCTTTATCTCTTGACTCCAAATAATTGTGAGGATGAAGTAGTAGCGAGTCAGTTTATTTAAGATGGATTTAAAATGACTTGGAGTTAAAAATATTTTTGATTTCTAGTCTTCTTGCTAACCTTGATTTACCTCATGGTGCATATGGAGATTGAATTGGAGAGCATGATAATGGCATATGGTGAATCTCAAGGATCTAAGCTATATGACTGGACTAAAAGCTTGCTACAACTGAGATAGTCTCGATTTCTGGTTTTTAGTTATATTTGGGAGTTCATGTCGAAGACCTTTTCTTGGTTTTAGAGTTAAACGGAAAATTCAAGTTGATATGTTGTATAAGTTCGAAAGGACAATTATGAGGTATATCTATTCGATACTTCATTATGGAAATCTGTATGATCATTTATTAGAATTATTCCTTTAAGTTCTTAGTCTTATATTGAGAAGACTTTTTTAAAATGTTTTAAAAAAAAAGGATTTTGAAGGATTTAAATTATTTTTCAAGAAAAATTATTTTATAAGAATAAAGATTTGGCTTAAAGGAAATAATAATTACAGTAAAAGATTATACTATGGGACCCTCAGTTTATAAATAAAGTTGAGTTTCGAAGATTTTTCAAAAACTTTCTCTCAATTGGACTAAGGATTTTTTTTGTTAACTTAGGGTATTAAATTTCTTAAATCATTCGACAAGTTTGCTAACTAGGTAAGGGGATAAATCCATTTTAATTTTGTTACGGATTTCTAGCTGAATTTATTTTGGAAATTCGTTCATTAGTTAATTGGTAGCAAATGTTCTGACGCAAATGAGTAATATTGTGGAAAATATTTCTTGACTCGACATATGGAGGACTTCAACATGAGAATCTAGAGGAGTTAGGAAGGCGATACTATTTTATTTCAAATTTCTAAGAAGAACGGGCATGTTTGGGTCCTGGTTCAACCGCGCCCCGAAAGGAGAAGGCGGTCGACTGGGTGACTAACTACACTCCGCAATCGGGTGCGATCCAAACCTGGAAAGCGATGTAAATCGCTTCCTAAAACCAAGAAACCTCATTTCCTTCATCCTTACCATTTTTGCAACCAGCGAACCCATTTGTGACGACCGCCCATAACTCTTGCACTTAACAAAGGAAATAGTGCACTGAAAGACATGCCATGCAGCTATGGATGATCATCAGGGAATAATATCACATAAGGAACCTATCGTATAACTCCCAGTAGAATATGATAGAACATATACAACATGAGATAATAGTGAAGCACAATTGAAAAAAATCTTAAACTTTTCATATCATCATGAAGATATCCATACAAGCAACTGAATTACATCAGAATCTGTACAAAAAGCCTCATACAGGTTCACTCAGAGTAACATACATCAACGAAAACAATATATAGGTATAGTCGATAGTAATATGTCAGCCTCTAACTCATCGTCGATCAGCAACATCGTCCACATCAAGATCAACTACCTATCACCTAGTCTATCGATCCACAATATGGATGAATAACCCAAGGTGATAACACAAAACCTTGAGTCAGACAATAGTCATAATGAGCGATAAAACAATTATCAACATCATGAATAAAGTATATGGAAAATAGGCGGTTCAATCATCTGTTCTGCCAACACATCAACAGAGAAGAATTCCCAATCCCATTTCTCCTCTACATCTTACGGTGATAGCCTTCCTAGAGAATTAGAGGAGAACAAACAGTACATGCGAACAATTATCAAGCGTAGACCATTCTAATCAAGTTCAATACCTCCCAAGCACAAACCCCGAAGGCCTAAACCAACGTCAGATAAGCACCCAAGAGATATCTCCCTCAACTTCGAATAATCCATACAAGACAATACAAGCAACAATAACATCCATGACTCTGGCTACCACCGTTTTCCTTGCCTTGAAACCATCGTTAATCGTATGACTGGCCCATCCTTCCATTTGTCAAGGGCTAATGGTAACCTCGGTTCTAGCAGCACTTTATATGCCATCGTGACTCGTATCTAGGCCCATCATGACTGTCCAGGATACTCGACTAATAACATAGTCTTTTAGGTGCCCCCATTATACCCTTGTTTTGAGTCCGCTAGAACCTACGACTAACGACGATCCCCTTGGAACTTCAATTCTAGTCGTCATCACCGACGACCACATCCATAAGCTCAAGCGCCTTCTCGATCCATCCATTACCTATAAGCTCAAATCATATTGAGTCGTCTTCATAACCTAGTTGCATCATCCCACGATCAGTGATTACTCAAACCATGCTTCGAACACTCCACCAGAATTCACATCAAAGATACGCTCATCATCGAACCAAAAATCAACTTCATTTGGTTAATATTAGATGGACCGTTCCTGATTCACTAATGGATCGCCCATCCGTGGATCGCACTGATCCATGCTTCCACCGTATCACTGGATTGCACCACTAATCCATATGTTCACCTGTCCATCATCCTAGTCGATCCAGTTTCCAATCCACGATCCACACGCGTCATACATGCGACCCAACTATCCATTGTGTCTTTGACCCAATGGCTCCATTTAACAGGCTGATCCATCACTGTTTTCTATTTCATTTCGGGCGACCCAAAGCCATGTGATCCAACACTCCCCGATCCATGCTTTGCACGATACAAACGGTTCAGGCACCCCTGATCCGGTCCATTCCCATGCTTGAACTATGGCCGACCCAATCTAGCACCTTACACCGGACCCACGATCCATGCTATTGACCGCATCTGATCCATAGCCCATGTGATCCATCTCCATACGATCCCTTTCACAAAGTCTTTACACACTCTTCTTTGACCGATCCGCGACCTGGCTGATCCAAGCCTGCCTTGACCCAATGCTTCCATCACGAGCCGCTTAGTGCGATCTGATCTATGCACATATCCAAGCTCATCACAAGCCGATGCACCTTTACACTGACCCATCACTTCGTCACTTTGTCAAAACGATCCACCACTTTGTCGAATCGATCCACCATGATCCATGCAATCTAAGCACTTTACGGTGAACATTTCTGAATATAGTTCATCCAAATCGATCAATTTCAACAAAACGGTCAATAGCATAAGAACCAATCATCAAACAACATGAGCACAACAAATAATCAATAAAACGATAAAAAAATAAATAATTAGACCTAAACTTGCATAAATATAAGATTTCAATGTTAACATATGAATTAACTAATATAACTTGCTAGATTAGATCCTATGGTGTGATCTAAATTCAAAATATACTTACATTGATTAAATCTAGGTGAAAACAACTTGTATGAGTGAATCTAAGACCAACAAACCCATATACTTTATTGAATTCGTGTGAGAGATGCTTATCACTCACCAAATCCACAAAATAGATACAAATCAACAATCTCTAATCCGAATAGCGAAGAACAGCGAAGGGAGGCATCTGAATCAACTTCAACTGATGTGATCTACGCTTCCTCGATGTTGTTCTTCAATCCTAGTTTGCAAATCTATGAAATAAATAAAGTGGAGGTGTATTTGTTTGAGCCAGTGAATCACAGGAACCCAGCCAAATGAAAAATGAAGAGACTAAACAATTCTCTTTACCCTTACCCTCCTATTTAAAGCCAACAGCCCCTAGCCTTAATGGGCCTCACTAATCAGCCCACTAATGACTAATTAGTCTGTCTAGAAAACTAACAACACTAAAATAGCTATTCTTTCAAAACTGCTTAACCAAATCTTTAATGTTACCATTTTATGGAATTGGAAACACAATTTCTGATCCAGTGAAACCGATCACAACTCCTAATTCGATCCCATTTAAAAGTTATGCCCTAAACAAAAATAACAAGGGGGAAATGGTCACAAACGAAATTAGCAAAAATCATGGACATGTCCCACAACCCCATGAAAAATATATCAAAAGACGAGAATAATCCGATCCTTGCAGAATTAAATAAAATATTTTAGGAACCTTTGGTACGTAAAATGCGAGTCATTACATTCCCCCTTTTAGAAATTTAGCCCTCGAAATCCCAAACTTGCACGAGCTACCAAACTGTTCTGCATGCCTACCATCCACGAGCAGCCAATCTACCGTCCAATATAGCATTCAACAAGCTATGTGCCCATAGCCTTAACCTAGCATGCAGAATTCTTATAACAGTACAAGTTACCATGGTATAAGGGTGACACGATATCAATGGGTCATACCAACGAAGATTTCTGTATGGATCGTCTTCATACTCTCTTCCATTTCCTATGTACAATCGTCGTCATCCTCGCCACACTATACCTTAACTAGCTTAACTTCCTTCCTTCTAAGTTGTTTCGTGTCTTTCCCCACAACTCGAAGAGGCCTACAAGGTCTCGAAACTATGGGCTCGACTTGTAAGTCTTCATACTAATCTAGAGATACCACTACATTCCAATCGTTCAAAAACTTCCATAGAAAAGACACATGAAAAACATTGTGCATGCTCAACATCTTCTCGGGTAAATCCAATCTATATGCGAGCATTCCAATCCGCTCAACTATCGAAAATGATCCAACAATTCTTGGGGCCAACTTTCTTTAATGGTGAAATCTTAATAAAAACCATATCACCAACGTCAAACTCCAAATCCTTTCGATGCTTATCGGTGTAACTTTTCTGATGATCTTTGGTTATCTTCATTCGTTTTCGAATGACCTCAATACAATATGATGTTTCTCTTATCATCTCTGGCCCAAGTATCAACTTATCTCCAGTCTCCAACCAACATGTCGTAGAATTACACGGTCTACAATACAATGCCTTGTATGGTGCCATCCCGATGCTCGACTGGTAACTGTTATTATATGCAAACTCAACAAATGTAGATGGTCTTCCCATGACCCACCAAAATCCAATACACAAGGTCTAAGGAGATCCTCCAATACTCGGTTAAATCTCTCGATTTGACCATCAGTCTGGGGTTCATAAGTCGTACTCAAACATAGCTCGGTTCCCAAGGTCTCTTGCAAACTCTTCCAAAATCCACTTGTGAACAATGTATCTCAATAACTCACTATGCTCTTTGGAATACCATGGAATCGAACTATCCATTTTATATATAGCTCAATCAACTTTGATGTTGTCCTAGTCGATCTGACAAGAATAAACCTTGCGCTTTTGGTCAAACGATCCATATGATCCAAATTCCTTCATTTCCTGCCCTAGTCCTAGGTAGCCCATTGGTAAAATCTATCGATACTTGCTTCCATTTCCACATAAAAACTTCTAATCGCTGAAGCACTCCAATCGACATCTTCTGTTCAGCTTTCACCAACTGATAGTTCATGCATTTGGAAATAAAATTTCCAACATCTCTCTTCATCCCTTTCCAATAGTAAGTTTGCTTCATGTACCGATACATCTTATTACCACGAGGATGAATCATAAACTTAGAGTAATGACATTCTCTTAGAACCTCATCTCTCAACCCATCAATATCGAGAACAACCAGTCGTCCTTATTTTGAATCCAACCATCTCCATCAACCTCGAACTCCTTATCCTTTTCTGGTTCCATTCTTGCTTTCACCTTTTGGATGATCTTGACAAGATTTTTGTCATGCTTTTGGCTTTTGCCAATCCTTTCTATGAGAGTTGGTCTTATCGATAAGCTCGCCAATATTTCGGGTCCTAACTCACACCTAGGCCTGAAATCAAATCCTGCCAAGTACTCAAGGTGCTTCTACTCCAGAAACATCGCTCCCAAACCTGCATGTCTTCGACTTAACGCATCTACCACTACGTTATCTTTACCAGGAGTATTGGCAATACCAAAATCGTACGATGCCAAAAACTCTAACCTTGCTTCTGCCAAAGATTCAAATCTTTGGGGAGAAAAGATACTGTAATGACTTGTGATCTGTAAACAACTCGAACTCCCAATAGGTAATGTCTCCATATCTACAGAGCACCATATCTACAGAGCAAACACGATCGTTGCTGACTCCAAATCATGAGTTCGATAATTCCTTTCGTGTGGCTTCAGCTACCGACTTGCATAGGCGACAACTCTATCCTTCTACATTAACACTGCTCCAAGTCCAGTACCATTTGCATCAGTGTATACCAAAATTTCCTCATTCTCACTTGGAATAGTCAAAGCAGGAGCACTCTTTAATCTCTCCTTCAGGATTCCGAAAGCTTGTTCACACTTCGCATCCCATGTGAACACTTGATTCTTCTTTGTCAATACTACTAATGGAGCAGCTATCTTGGAGAAATCCTTGATGAATCAACGATATTGTCCTACTAACCCAAGGAAACTCCTAATATCCATCGCATTTTTAGGTCCATCCCAATCCTGGATCACTGCCACTTTAGCGGGATCCAATGCTACTCCGTTTCTAGAAACAACATGGTCTAAGAATCTCGCTTCATTCTTCCAGAAGTGACATTTTGAAAACTTAGCTCTCAGCTAATGCTTCCACAAGATTTCCAAAACAACTCACAAGTGTGTCTTATGATCTTCCTCATTCCTGGAATAAACTAGAATATCATCCATGAACATAAGCACAAACTTATACAACTGATCTCTGAATACTCTATTCATAAGATCCACAAAATACGTTGGTGCACTGATTAATCCAAATGGCATCACCAGCCACTCGAAGAAATCAGATGGTGTCCTAAAAATTGACTTCGGCACACTATTCTTTGCCACTCTCAACTGGGGAAATCTCGTCACCAAATCCATTTGGGAAAACACCCTAGCTTTGTGAAGTTGATCAAAAAAGTCATCTATTCCCAGAAATGGATACTTGTTCTTCTTAGTCACCTTGTTCTGCTGACGATAATCCACAAACAATCTCAAAGATCCATCAGCCTTTGTCGCAAACACAACTGGTGCACACCATTCGGACGCGCTCCTCTGAATGAATCATTTTGCCAAAAGGTTACTTGTCTGCACCTCTAACTCTCATTGTTCTCTAGGCGCCATCCGCCTAAGGGACATCATGATAACTATATCTCTTTCAACCAAATTGATCCAGAACTCAATCTCAAGATGCAATGATAAACCTTTGACCTCGTCAAAGACATCATCAACCTCTCTAGCAATCGACACAAATGACAATCCTTCCCGTAGAATCACAAACGAATATAAAAACTTACGAAGACCCCATCTTTTAGCTTACATCGAATCACGACCATTTTCCCTTCCACATTCCCGACTGTCACCTCGAGTTTCTCTTAATCTACTTTAGTTGCATACCTCTTGAGCCAGTTCATACCCAAAATAATCCCAAACCCAGCGAAGTTTAAAACAAAGCGATCACACACAAAAGAGAAACCAAGACTTGATAACACTAGACCACGACAAAGCATACAAAGACTAGACGAACCGCCTACTGGATTAGTCACAACCATTGGCCTATCAAAAATCTCGCATTCCAATCCCAAACGGCACACTAGCTCATTACAAATGAAAGAATGTGATTCTCCAGTATCGAACAACACTCGAACAGAAACATCGTTGATAGAAAGCATACCTTGAACAACAACACCCTTCCCTTTCTCCTCTACTTAGGAGCTCTTGAAGAAGTTGACACAACCTCCAAAGCAAATGCCTTCACTATCTTCTTACCCTTTGATGGTTCTGGACAGTCCTTCTTGATATGCCTAGGTTTACCACAAATTTAGCACTTCCTCTTGGCTTTCAGATTCTTAAAATCCTTGGAATAATGGCCCTTCTACTGATATTTGTAGCAAGTCACTTCGCTTTTCTGCTTCTTCTGACCATCGTTCACTTGCTGCTGTTGCTGCTACCTCTTTCAATTCCACTTTTTCTTATTACCTTCCAGTTGTGGTTTTGGATCCTCTTTGGTTGCAACAACAACTTCTTCTTTGGGGAACAAACTTTCGTGCCTTAAAGCCTTCCCAACAATCTTCTTATAAGGTTCATCCAAATGATCAACTAACTTCTGCCCAAGATAGATATCCAAGCCTATGACAAATTTGTCATTCTTCTAATTAGGAGTCTCAATGTACGAATGAGCATACTTGGACAAAGCTTCAAACTCAAAAATGTACTCCAATATTGGTTGGCCATTCTGCTTTAGCTCAACAAACTTTTTGAATAGAACTGACTTCTAGGTGGTAGAAATGAACTGCGTCTCAAACTTGATTCGGAACTGGTCCCAAGTGATCTCATCTTCAGGAATCTCTAAAGTAACAGAGTTTCACCAATCCATAGCTCAACCCTGTAGTTAGTTGCAATGTCAATACCCAAATCTTTGAACATCCGAACACAAGTATCAAGCCACTCTTGAATCTCAACAGTTGGCTCTGTCCCCAAAAAGGCTTCCCACTAAGAGTAGTGAAATCCTTACCAGCTTGGCGAAATTAACCACCCTAGACACCTACACCTGAAGTCTAACCCGACCCCAACTGCTTTAGGAGTGGGTACCCTCTTTGTGATCACTGTCGTCATGGCCTCGAACATAACTGGGTAATCAGTTAAACCACTATCTCCCCCTACAGGAATAGGCTCTTCCCTAATAGTATGTCTCGAAGATCGATGACTCATTCTAAATCTAAAAATAGAATGATTAGTCCATGCATGAGAAAAACTGCAATGGAGTTCAAGCGCTACTATACTATACGCTATAATATAATAATAATCCACTAGGAAAGTACAAATATATATCCCATACGTCATTACATCCACGAACTTTAGATAAAATCGATTAACCAAAACTCAGATATCAAATGTGACGACCGCCTATAACTCCCACACTTAACAAAGGAAATAGTGCGCTGAAAGACGTGTCAGGCAGCTATGGACGATCATCAAGGTAGAAAGTCACACATGAAACCTTTCGTATAACTCCCAATGCATGGAAAAAATATAATAGAACATAAACAACAGGAGATAGTAGCGAAGCATAATTGAACAAAATCATAGCTTTCATATCACCATGAAGATATCCATACTTACATCAAAATCTGTACAAAAAGCCTCACTATAGGTTCACTCAGAGTAACATGCATCAGCGAAAACAACTTATAGGTATAGTTGATCGTAATTCGTCAGCCTCCAGCTCGTCGTCGCTCAACAACATTGTCCTCATCAAGATCTATTACCTATCACCTAATCTACCCATCCACAACATGAATGAACAACATAAGGTAATAACATAAAACCATGACTCAGACAACAGTCTTAGTGAGCAATAAAATAGCTATCAACATCATGAATAAAGTATATGGAAAATAGGTTGTTCAATCATACAGATCTTATACCTGGTGTGTTAGCATCGTTAGATATGGGTCAGATAGGGACTTCGCAGCGAGAGGAGAACCCATAGATAGCAGACATCTTGGATAGGCTCAGTAGAGGGGAGACTTCTAGTCACCTTAGTAGATATTCTACAGATGATAGGAGTTGGTTATGATGAGATGCAAGGCTTTGTGTTCCTCGAGTTGGGAGCCTGTTGAAGATAGTCCTTGAGGAAGCCCATCATTCTAGGATGACTGTCCATCTAGGTGGTGATAAGATGTATAGAGATATGAAGAGGGTTTTCTTTTGGGCTTGGATGAAGAAAGATGTAGCGGAGTTTGTTTCTCAATGTTTGATTTGCTAGCAAATCAAAGCTGAGTAAAGGAAGCCATATGGTTTACTTCATTCTTGGAGGTCCCACAGCGGAAGTGGGAGAGCATTTATATGGATTTCATTGATGGATATCAAGGAAAGAAACCAGTACTTGGGTTATAGCTGATAGGCTTACTAAGAGCTCTCATTTCATTCCTGTTAAGAGTAAGAGGACGACAACATGGTTGGCTGTAGTTTTTGGTGAGATAGTCCGTCTACATGGAGTACCTTCCAGTATAGCAAGTGGTCATGACCCCATATTCACTAGTGAGTTTTGGAGGAGCTTGCAAGAGGCATTTGGTAAATAGTTGTGTTTTAGCACCGCTTATCACCCTTGGTCTTATGGACAGACGAAGAGGGTGAATAGAGTTCTTGAGGATATTTTAAGATTATGTATCCTAGACTTCGAAGGGACTTGGGAGGAGCATTTTCCACTGGAAGATTTTTCCTACAGCAACAGCTATCAGGCTGGTATTGGCATGGCACCTTTTGAGACATTGTATAGATGACACTGTAGATCACTGACTTGTTTGTGGGAGTCTACAGAAAGGCTTCTACTTGGACCTGAGATGATTAGAGAAACTTCAGAGAAGATTGATCTTATTCGCAGACGCATGAAGACAGCTCAGGACAAGAAGAAGTCCTACACAGATAAGAGAAGAACTGATGTTGAGTTCGAGGTTGGAGACATGGTTTTCATCAAGGTATCGCCTTTGAGGAATGTGGTTCGATTTGGATCTGTATGGAAATTGGCACCAAGTTTTGTATAGACATTTCCCATAGTAGAAAATATTGACCAAGTGGCCTATAGAGTAAAGCTACCAGAGAGATAGATGGGTGTTCATGATGTTTTCCACTTTTCTCATTTACGGAAGTGCCTGCATGATACTGCAGAAGTAGTTGAGCCGAGTATGCTTGAGGAAGTAGAGGTGGAATGGAAGGCGACAGTTAGACGAGTTCTACCCCTATTCTTGGATCGGAGGTTAAAAAGCTACGCAATCGAGAGGTCAACTTGATGAAAGTTCAATAGGGAGATGACCACGAGGATGCGACTTGGGAGACTGAAGAAAGATTCACGCTTCGTACCCTTTTCTTCTCAAGGGTATGTTTTTAACTTCATTTCCAAAGCTTTAATTCGTACTTGCTTCTATCATTTAAGTATATCCTATCGATTGAATCTTCGACCATTAGGTAGGGAGCCAATGGATGTAAACATGTGTTTGAGACATGTTATGTTTGATGGATGCAAGTGTTTGCTAGTTGTTGCTCGTGGATGCATATACACACACACGTTAGGCACTAGATCGACTCAATCACTCTCATACTGCATATGGATTTGTGTACATTTTAAATTTTATGGATGAAAATGGGTGTATCATCATGTGGATGTTGCATTTGGATGAATGATTGTGCCCACATATAGAACTTACATAGTATACTACGATTATTTGCATACATGTAGGATTCATGGTGCTAACATACATTGCATTAAGGAGGTCGACTGAATCATTAGACCGCCTGATCTTTCGCATTAATATAGGGACATATAAACACACCTTCGTATATGTTCATATAAGCAATAGAAATATTTTAAGGACAATGGATGCCTGTGATTGGTGGATGAGTAGATGGAAGATGGATGTTAGAATATACATTCTTCTTAAATTAGAGATTTTGGGGGACGAAATCCTTTAAGAATGGGAGAATGTAACACCCCGTAATTTTAAAGGACATTATAATGATAAACTAAAGAATACTTAATTAAATATTGGAAATTAAGTAAAACGGACTATGCCATTGCGTTCATCTCAGAATTCTGCAAAAGATAGACTCTGAGTTTGCGTAAATTGGACATTGTATAAAGAAGATATTAAGGTTTGATGTTTATATACATATAAGCAAAATATATGTAAACAAATCAACTTCGGAAAAATCAAAAATCGAAGAGCGGGAAAGGGAGGGAAATTGTCCCGTTAGGGGTCGACCCCATACCCCATGGGTGTCGACCCATGGGTGGACCCCTACAAGGAGGTGTCGACCCCACCCAGATCTGGGGCAGATCCATTTCTATGATCGTGGACTCGTTTCTTGATTAGATTCATTGACACTAGGCTATAAATAGGACCTTATTTCTATTGTTTTATTCATCAAAAACAACGGAGACAACGAGGTGTTGCCCCAACTCAAATTGAATTAGCCTATTCTTCTGCAACAACAACTTATAAGCATACAAGAATCTCTGCTACAACGTCAACAATCATTTCTCTGTTCTTTAGATCTAGTCATAGTGAGATTATGTTATTTTTAGATATAAACATTTAATAAGTAATCCTGACATGTTTATAAGATTGGATCTAAACCTATGCCTATTAATAACCTGAATCATAACTAATCAGATCTGTCATTACTTGTACACCTAATCTACTGATTATTTCTCATATGCTTGTTCCTGATATGTATGTTCTGTTATCATGCCTAATTTTTTCATCACAGGCACATTCTACTACTAGGACTATTTCTGTCACCGTATGCCTATTCAGTTAGTATGCCTATTTCTGACATTGTATTACTGTTCTGTTACTATGCTTATTCCTGTTCTCTTCTCTCCCTCCTTCCCTTTTTTTATAGCCAGGCTACCTTCGACCCTAGGATTACCGCTAAAATATGTGAGTGAACGAAATTGAGAATGATATTGGGGGATAACTTATATTGTAAAACTCGACTGGGATTTAGGGGCATGATCTATACCTTGATCTAAAACTTTAAATTGGGGACTAACTTGTGTCGTGGACCAAACTGGGATTTGGGGCATAACCTTAGATGAACATGAAAAATTGTTTAAGAATGAACATGCATAATTTACAGCAAATAGAAACTGTAACTGCACTTAGGCACAAGGTTAGATTACGCATGTGGTAGAAGTCTGCCCGGAACCGCCCGGCAAATTCAACATCCACAAGTGGTTAATCTAATGTGAGGGATATAGTGCATAAATGTACACAGTAATGGTGCTAAGACACGAGGTTAAGTCCGAATTGTGGTAGAAGTCTACCCGACCGACATATCCAGCATCCAAAAGTGGTCGACTTAGTGTGAGAGGTCTGGTGCATTAGCATGGATAAACGAAAAATGATAATAACTTGTTAACTTTTAATACTTAACCTATTTAAATATGTGGGGATTATATGAACCTATCAAAATTGTGTAAGGGTTAAGTAAACTAGCTTGGATCAATGGGGAGTTAATTAACTTGCTTGAATCTGTGGGGGGGGGGTTATATAACCCAACAAACTTAACCTGTTTTACATGGTGGGATTATGCGGGCTTGTTAATCAGTTAGGCATAACTTGTCAAAATCATAGTAGTGGGGATGCAAGCCTAGGGGGTGGCTTGTATCATCTGTTCTGTGAGACCCGTATTACTCAGTAACCTATCTTGGTATCGAAAGGAAAAACCCGAACTAGGTAGGGGTCTGGGCACTCTTACTAAGTTGATTATAAGAGGTTCAGTTGAGTGGGGTGTTGACGGTGCATTCCGTTGGACTCATGTGTGTGCATGAATCTACTTGACTTGGGATAATAAAATGTTGTGACATCAATAGATATGGCTATGCCTCTTGAAAATAAAGGGGTTGCAACTTTAGGAAGTGATACATCCTACTGTGGGGCCAGCACAGGGTATCTACGGGATAGGGAGCCGATCGATTGGGGTAGTAATTAGGGTACATCTAATCTTGCTTGTTTAGAAGCCCGTTATTATCGTTGGGGGTAACACCTGTCATTTTTGTTGGGCTACCTGTTATTATTGTTGGGGGTAAAACCCATCACTAGAAGTACACCTAAGTCTACCATCTTGTTCTTGTTGGGACATTCTGTTCTTGTAATACTAGTATTGGTGCAGAGAAAGTATTTAGGAATTGCAGTGTATAATTTGTCCTGATTATTCAATTTATCTTGCTCATTCTGTTATACCTGCCTTATGATATTGTCATCTCTCTCATCTAGTTTATATACCTGTCATGATGCTTTTATTTATTTATATGCTAATGGTAACTAGACTCGCCAGACTTTATGTCTGACCCATTTTGTTTCCTTTTCTCTCTCTTCCTCTTCCCCCAAGTTTCTCAAGGTGGGAATACTCAGGCTTGATTAGGATTCTCTCTTCTATTACCGCTTGGAGCTTCTTAGATGTACCGCTTTGATTACCTGTCTACTCTGATATGGCTCTTTTTGGGGACGATGCTTTTATTTTACTGTCCTCTGATGATTTTAGTAAAAGGCGAATACTTTAAATTGATGTAATGGGTTTTTTGTATTTCAGACTTATGTTGTAACTTGATTTGGACAACGATGTTTTCTATTTGGAAAATTAAGTTTTAAATTTTGCTGTTATTTTATATCTGTCTTTTCAGGTCTGTTTACCTATAACACTTCACGAAACTTAATGCATTTTGATAAAGAGTGACATTAACTGTCATAGTTTTGAAGTATGAAAATTTGGAGGTTAATTAGCCAATTAGGGGCTATTTTGACTGCAGGGAGAAGATAATCGGGCTAGTTATGCAGTGGACTATTTTTTGATACTTGTTGCGACCCGAAGGATCAGTCATGTTGATGTTCCTATTTTCCTTAGTGCATCTCTAGGCGGTATTGATTCAGTTCTCTTTATACTATATATGTCGAATATAATAAGCGATTGAAAGAGTATCTCTAGGATAGAGAAAAAGAGAGATTGATTTTCGGATCTTTATTTATGACGAAGCTAAAATTGTAGCAGTTTAGATAAAGCACATAGTTTTAAAGTTGTAATTCAGTTTATCAAAAAGAAATTATTGTATTTTGATATGAATTGCTCCTACGTCCAGTCCCACGCAACGCTGGATTGTGTAGAGTTTTATTACTATATATTAATATCCAATTACAACCTCCTTGATTTCACAGCTAAAAGGGATATTACCGATTCCAACATTCATGATTTCAAGACTACAAGGGATATCACTGATTACCGTCCTTGATTTCACAGCTACAAAGGATACCACCAATTTCTTACACAACCAAATAATTACAAACAACTCTATAACTCTTCAATAACACTTGATTCAGAAAGTAATGAGTAAAGAGTGTAAAGAGAAGAAGTTTAATGAAAACATAATTGAATTCGGCAGAGTATAGGTGTAGAAATAATAAAAATGATAAAGAATAATGGTGTGATGAAAGGGAATAAAGATGGAGAAGAAGAAGTGATTAAAAATTCGAAATCAGCCCGTTTTTATAATGTGTGAATGGTTGCAATGTCTCAGAACCGTCACAACTAGTGAAAAGACACTGAAAAAATGACAGTTATATGTTGACATGTATATATATATATATATATATATATATATATATATATATATATGTCGGCATATATATGTATAAAATTGAAATTTAAATATTTGTCAAGTGTTTTGATATATACATACATATATTTATTTATAAATATAATTCTGAAAATTCCTTATGGGCCAAGTTTGGGCCATAATAAAATTATACCAATTTTCAAAAAAAAATCTGGAAATTCTTGAATTAAAATATAGTGTTATAAATAAATATTATAAAGTAGAAAATCATATGAAAACATAAATATAAACTATATAAACATATTTATAAAATTATAGAGTTTAAAACTATACAAATATAAAGTATATAAAATATAAATATATAAACTTATAAAGTATAAATCTATAAAATTTAAGTTTAAAATCAACTAAATATAGAAATTAAAATAGAGAAGAAAGAGACTGAAGATAGAATTTGAAAATCATAATTTGAAATTATTTTGAATTTGAACCTGGACTGGTATTAAGAGTCTTACATAATCTAGACTCTATAACTATATTTATCTTAAACTCTTGAAATCTTGAATACTCATGAGTCTTGAAACATCTCTGAATTCTGAATCTCTAACATCTTTAAACTGTACAGTCTTCAGTGATAATTCTTGTATATAAATCCTGCATATATGTGTGTGTGTGTATTCTAGACAAAAGTGTTAGTATGTATTTTATAATCAATTAATATTGAAATAAGGTTGTTGTCATCAAAAATCCATTCTCCAACAATCTCCCACTTTTTGATGATGACAACCTTAGTTTATAAAATATCATATCTGTATATACCTGTTGATGAAAATACTCCCCCTGTCTATATAAATCCTATAAACTAGGTCTATATTTTATAATTTCTCCCCCTTTGGCATTATCAAAAAGAAATTCTAAAAATACTCCATATAAATCATATAACTCTCTAAATAAAAAACTATAAAGTAACTAAGTAAGTCCTAAATCAAAGTAAAGTACTCCCCCTTAATCTATATAATCCTATAATAGTAATTCCTAACAATATGATTATCAAATACAAACCAATCCAAGTATTATATTTACATCTGTTTAATGTCATATATACAAACCAAATCAAAGCACACCACACCATATGTCTTAATATATACAACTTTTAAGTTATAAATCCAAATCAAATTCAAATAAATCAATCAAATCAACCATACCAATCAATTAAACGTTTTTTTGGAACTTCAACCCAACAGCCTTCTCCAAAGATTGGATCCTTCTTGATGACTTCCCAGTCCTCATTTTCTTTGGTTGGTGGAGCCTTTGCGAGATTATTGTCTTCATCTCTGAAAAGAGAAGAGATTAGCCATCGAATTACTTCAAAAAATTTCTCTTGCTACTCAAACATCTTTATTTCGCTTAGTTCGAGATGACGCTGGTTTTGTAGAATTATAGAGAGGACATTCTTGAAAGAATTCAAGGTTTTTTCGAGATTTTCACTAAGATTATGAATTGGATTTGCCATGGATTTGATAAGAAATGAATAAGGAAAAAGGAGAAATAGAACAATGAATTTTTCTAGAAGAAATAGCCTTAAATAAGGTATGGAATTCGTTGAATTTTGAATGGATATGAGTGGTTATTTAATTTTAGAATTTGAAACAAATTGAAAATCTAGCAGTTATATGTTGACATATACATAAATGTATGTCGACATACCCAATATTTTTTTAAAATTTTGAATCTTTTGAACTTATATTAAACTATAAATAATTCTAAAGTTTTTACAGAGACTTAAAGATGATTTTAACATAAATAAAACTCCATTCATTACTTAATAGAAATCAAATACATCCAGTTAATTAAGACACTTTAAATACAAGATTCGAAAGCAAAACATAAGCAGATACATAAGCTAATACATAAAGATAGATTAAACTAGATAGTCTAGTTTTCTAATGATGATGAGGGTGTGAGATTCCAAGCTTTCTTCCCATCTTGACCATGAACTTGGTCATTTTGGAGAAGTTCTTCTTAAGCTTCTTTGGATTATTGAAAATTTTGACTTGATTTTGAATAATAGTCGATTTGGAAATGCGTCTAGTGTTGGTTGGACACTCAACACTTTCTAAAGAAGTTTCTTCTTCTTCGACTTCCATTGGCGCTTGTTCTTGTTGCATTTTAGATTGTTTGGCTTCAAATGTTTCATATGGCTTAAAATTGAGAAGAATTTGCATGAGATGTATGTTTGATGAGTCAAATACTGTTATAGGCACAAAATCTTCTCCATGAAGATCAACTCAAAGTATCTGAAAATACAAGTGAGATAAACACCATAGTAGAGTGTGTTTTCTCTTGAGGACAATTCTATGGGATTGATTTCATTTAAAATCATGTCCACCCAATTGATGGTATAGCCTCCCATAATAATAAAAAGAACCTTTTGGTCTTTGAGAGTTGGATTGTTGAAATTTCCGGAACGAGGAGTGATGGTATGTTGAAGGAGGAGGTTTACTATTCTTGTTTTTGGACAAAAGAAGCGATTTTTGAACTCCATTGGAGCATCGTCTTCAAATATGTCGTGGTAGGTCTCTAAATCGGTTTCATTGATTTTGAAATCCGAAAAATCTGAGCTCGTGCTTCTATAATTTATAATAGTGCCTAAGAGTCCAGCATCGAGGATAATTTGCGTGCCTTTGACACTACTCCAAATTTGATCTTTGTTGCCTTCTAAAATCCACGATTAAGGTTCACGTAAAACATCTTGTCAAGTTTGGGATAACACACTTCGTCGTTATCATGAGAGTCAATTAGGCTTATAAATTTGTTGTGCTGAAAGAGAGAGATAAAATCATAGGAAGGAAAATCTCCAAAGACGGCGAAAGCACCCGTGTTAACGTTAGCATTTGCTAAAAAGATAGCCTAGGTTTTGATAGACCCTTTGTCATTATGAAGAAAACCTTTGATGGTTTTGGTTATTTTCAATTTTTGAGATGAACTTAAGGAAGCCATTGAATAGATAATTTTGAAGAGAATAGATATGAAGAGTATTGTTTTGAATTGTGAATGAAAGGTATAGAGAATATATGTATATATATAAATTGAACGGATATGAATTGAATAGGCACATCTTTTCAGACTTAAATGACACCTTTTCAAACCCTGGGAGATAGAGAAAAAGTTGGAGGGAAGTTTGAAAGTTTAAACCTCTGAAATTCAAAATTTGAATTTCAAATTACTGGTCAGATATGTCGACATATAGAGTCGGCATATGGACATATGTATGTCGATATATATACATATTTTCAGAAGAAATTTGCTTTTTGTGAAATATGATCTATATTATCGATTTATATTTCTGGTTTATGATTTCTGGAAATAATTCTAATCCTACCAAACACACAAACAACTTATTTTATTATTTTATTTGTCATTTATTATTATATTATTATTTCGAATTTCAAAATTTAGATTTCAAATTTGAATTTTAAATTTCAAGTTTAAAATTTAAATTTTTTAAATTCAGATTAAAGCAAACAAACGAAGCAACCATTCAACCAAATAAAATTAAAAATTAACTAAGGCATACTCGCTTTTTAGATCCATTTCTTCGAAATTTTCTGAACTCTGAATTGTCGTAAAACATATATTCGAATTTTCGGATTCTGGCTCTTCATCACTTGATGATGAATCTGAATCGTCTATCATTGTTGTGTATGCTTTCTTTCTCTTTCTCGACAAATTACTGTTGTTTATTTGTTGAGTTGATTTATCTAGATATGGGGACTTTTTTTTATATAGCCCGGTTTGTTGCAATTATAACATCGACCATCATTACTTTTGAACTTGCTTGGTCATAATTTTTCCTTCTATATCTTAGAATTTTTCTAAAATGATTTGTCATAAGAGCTATTTCTTCATCATCCTCACTACTCGAGTCAGAATCATTTGATGTTGCTTAATACAATGGATTTCTTCTCAGTTGACCTGTTTTCTTTTCTCTTCTGTAATTGGACTTCATAAGACATCAGGTTTCCGATTAACTCCTCGATCTTCATTTCATTGACATCACTGGCTTCTTCAATTGCCAATGTTTTATGACCCCTGTAACTCCCCAAATTTTTAACAACATTAAAGAGTATAAATTAAATAATAATTAATTTAATATTCTGAATTAGAGGAAATTTACTATGCCATTGTGTTCGTCTCGAAATTCTGGTCAGGATAGGCATTTGGTTTGCGTAAAACGGACACCATATGAAGAAGTTATGAGGGTTTTAAGATTGTATATCAGTAGAAAGATTATATATACGCATGAGTCAAAGACGAGTCAGAATTTTATCCAGAACAGTTCGAATTTGAAAATTTTGATAAGGCGGCAAAAATCCAGCCATAGGGGGTCGACCCCACTTAAGGGGTGTCGACCTACGGGTCGACCCACCCACAGGGGTGTCGACACCATTAGGGCTAACGTGGCACTCGATTTCAGGGGGTTTGGCAGCTATATATATATATGTGTGTGTGTGTGTGTGTGTGTGTGTGTGTGTGTGTCCTATTCTCCTATTTTCTTCATTGGAAATCATAGAGGCCAAATGCTGCTGGGATACGAACTGAGACGGAACCATTTTCTGCAACAACTTACTTTGCAAATCAAATTCAGAAATTCAAGATCTATTCTTTCTCAATTCTATAAACCTAACCTGTGAGTTTCTAGTTGCTTTTAGGTTTAGATAAATAAAAGTAATTTGTGAAAGACTGTGAATTGGATATGTTGTAAACTATGGATCTATGCTATTGTTAAATCTTATACTGTGTCATAATAGATCTACACTTTTAGATCTAATGCAACTGTGATTATTCTATTATGTTGCCCATGTGGATCTTGACTTGTAACTGTATTATGGTGAATGTAAATCTTTTAATTTGGAAAGTTGCAACATTGGTTAGATCCAATTCTTTATATAAATCACCTTTCACCTGTCATATTGCGATCAACTTAGATAAGTTGTAAATTGGACATGAGAACCCATATTTAGATCTAAACATGCTATTATGTCATTGTAACGGTGTTAGATATACTTTAACCTCTAGATCTGAATTATGTGATCAAATTTATCCCCTTGTGTTATCATGTTAGATCTTATCCAATTGGACATCTAAATTTCTAATTTATATCTTACTATGCTTATTGTGACATCATAGTTATGTTAGAATCAATTGACTGTCACTAGTTCATCAGTTTTATGTCCACCTTGTTATGATGTTAATTACATGTCCATTCACCTTATTATCATGCTAGTTTATGGTTATGCCAAGATGATCACTTTAGGTATATTCCCATTATTTTCCCTATTATCATTTATGACTAGGCTATTGTCTAGCCTAGGCACGCCGCCAGTTTATGAGTACGCTAGTTAGGGAACGGGGGAGAAGGGTTAATATTGGCATAATTTGAATATGAACATTATTGGACGTATAATTCAAATGGGGATAAAAAGAAAAATAATCACCTATAATGACATAGGTAGATTTGGATAAAAATAGTAATTACAATTAGGAATTGTTAATTGCACTTATGACACGAGGTCAGGTTGCATTAGTGGTGGAAGTCTGCCGGACCCGACCGGCATATCCAGCAGCCACTAATGTTGAACCTAATGTGAGAGGTCTAAGTGTGCAAACATGAATCGGGCTAAGACACGAGGTTTGACCCAACTATGGAATAAGATTGCCCGGACCCGGCCGGCATATCCAGCATCCACATGTTGTAGGCCTAATGTGGGAGGTCTTGCCCATTATAACCATAATTGGACATGGCAATGAATTGGACTGCTTAACCTAATTTAATCCATAAGGATTGTATGATTATGAACTTAAGTTAGGGTTAAGTAAAATTGGATGGGTAGTAGGTGGGTTAAGTAAATTAGAGGGGGTGGGTAATATTTACATATAGGCCCACGAACTTAACCCAATAAGGTTATGTAATTAAAGACACCTAGTGGTATATATAACCGGTGGAAAGTATAATAAAGTTATGCAATTAAAGACACTCTTTAAGGTAAGCATAACTGAGATAGGGCTATGTAATTAAAGACACCTAGGGTTATACATAGTTAGTGAAAGACCTAGTAGGGATACAAGAAAAAGGGGATAGCTTGTATCATATTGTGTGGGACCCATTTCAGTCAGTAACCCAGAGTAGGTATCAAATAAAGTACTCTGTGCTAGGTGGAGAAGGGGCACACTTATTGATTGATTATAAGAGATCCAAACAAGATGGACGGTGTGGGCGGCGAAAACCGAGCGGGCCATGTGCGTACATGAGCCGGGCAGAGGGGGATAAGATGATCGTGACACTAGTAGATATGGTTTTGCACGTCTTGGGGAATGAAGGGATGCCACTTTAGGAAGTGATACCTCCTACTATGGGGCCAACACTGGATATCTACGGAGTAGGGAGCCGATCGATTAGGATAGTGGTTAGGGTACACTCGGATGTATGCCCTAAGTCTACCAACTTATAGTGGAAGGGAACATCTCATTTTAGTTATACTAGTAATAGTGCAGAGCAATCATTAGAGAAGTGTATACACCTTACCCTGTCTACCTTGTCACACCTGCCATTTATGTAGTGATCTCTCTTATCCACTTTATATGCCTATCATGTTACTTTTATTTATTTACTAGCTAAAAGTAACTTTACTCGCCAGACTTTATGTCTGACCCGTTTGTTTCTCCTTCTTTCTTTCATTCCCCTCCCCCCTTCCCTAAGGTTCTTTTGGAGGAAACACTCAGGCTTAGTCAGGACTCGGATATCATCTTGCTAGGCGGTACTTCTAAAGTATGGCTCAAGTTTTTGTCTCTATTATGGCTTAACTCTTTCAATTGGGGAATTATGCATTTTATGTACTTATGTACTCTAATGGTGCAAGACAGAAGTTATTTTATTGTAATGATTTTCGTGACTTATGGTATTGTGGGCCACGGTATTACGATTTATGTTTGAAATAAAAATTTAAATTTCCGCTGCTACCTTATTTATATCTGTCTTGTAATTATTCTGTGTCTATTTACCTATAACGCTTCATGAAACTTAATGCATTCCCTTAGTGAGTGACATTAACGGACGTGCGGTGTCACACTTAGTATCAGAGCTGAAGTTTACCATATTAGATGAAAATTTTTGATTTTTTTTCAAAAAAGGTTTTTAAAGAAAGTATTTTCAAAAAGAAAAGTCAGTTTTGAAAATGTTCCCCAAGAAGCCATATGTAATATCCTTCGGTCCTTTGTCTACATTTCTTCCTTTTTCCTTTTTCAGCATGTCTGGGGAACAAAACATTCCTAATATCCCAGAGGGCATCACAATACCCGGATGGTTCCGTAGGTATTTGGAGGCCGTGGTGCCTGCCAAAGGACAAAGAGACGTTCCTCCCCTAGCTGCACCAGTCATTCTTCCTCCTCTCCCTCCAAGAGTAGATAACTTCGCCCAGATCTGCAAGGACTCCTGTGCTATGGGAGGGAAGCCATTCCATGGGAGCGAGACATTCGTAGAAGCTAGGAACTGGCTTAAGGAGACCGAGGACTTGTTCGTAATCTTTGAAGTAGAGGATCGAAGAAAGATTTAGTTAACTGCTTGGCTATTAAAGGACGAAACCACATTTTGGTAGGAAGTCACCTAAGCTGGGCATCCGTTGGAAACTTGGGAAGATTTTAGATAGAGGTTCGAAATGAAATTTCTTTCCCAAGCTGAGAGAAGCATACATATGGAGAGGTTCTTAGCACTCAAACAAGGAAACTTGACAGTGAAGGAGTATGTGAACAAGTTCAACCAGCTGGCAAGGTTCGAGTTAGAGTTGGTGGATACACCGCACAAAAGGGATTTGTGATTTGCCAAAGGGCTGAATGAGCCTCTACATGGGTTAGCCATGTCCCATATTCCAATGAGGGCCACTTTTGAAAAGCTTTTTGATATGCCCTAATGCATGAGGAGGACAACGGAGAAAAGAAGGAAGCAAAGGCTGAGGGGACATCGTAGAATAGGAAGGTATGACCCAAGAAGGGGCGGAAACAACAGCAGAAGAAAGGAGGGAAAGATGACAAAGGCAGGGATAAGAGAAAATGTCACAATTGTGGAAAAGGTGGTCACTTGATCAAATACTGTAAGAGAAGTAAGGGAAATTGCTTCAATTGCGGAGAGGTCGGACACTTCTCTAAAGAGTGCCCAAAGAAACAGTGATCGCAGGGAAAAGCTCAAAGAGCAGGAACTTCTGGAGGGCAGGTGCATGCTCTCGCGATTAGTCTCCTGAAAGAGGTAGAAAAATTTCCATAGAAAGTTTAGTTTCTCTTTCAAACCATCCAGTTAGAACACTTTTTGATTTTGGCGCTTCACACTCATTTATATCTAGTTCTGTGGTTGAATCTCTGCACTTAATTACTAATATGGTAGTAGATCCCGTAGTTATTTCAAACCCCATTGGTGGTTCGGCTCATTTATCGATGATTTGTCGGGGTTTGAAAATATCTGTGTTAGGCGTCGAGTTTGGGTGCGACGCGTATGTGCTCGGGATTATAGGCTATGGGTTGATTCTAGGAATGGATTGGCTTACCACGTATGGGGCCATTTTGGATTATGAGAGGAGGGTTGTTAGACTCCTGACTTGTCATGGGAAGACCCTCGAAGATTCTTGTGACCCCAAAGGTATGTTATGCTTAGCTTTCTAGAGTCTCTAGATGCATCCATAGATGATTTACAATATGTTCCAATGGTTCGAGATTATTCTGATGTTTTTGACGAGGTACGGGGTTTACCTCCAAGGCGCGAGATCGACTTCTGCATATATCTGGTGGACCATGCAAAGCCAGTGGCATTACTAGTGGGCCACATGGCTCCAAGGGAAAGGAGAGAGCTGAGTAAGCAAGTAGGGGAGCTATTTGAGAAAGGGTTTATCAAATGAAGCATATCTGAATGGGGTGCTCCAGCAGTATTCACAACTAAGGCGGATCGCTTGCTTCGTTTATGTGTTGACTATAGAGAGTTGAATAAGCTTACCAAGAATAATAGGCACCCGCTTCCAAGGATTGATGATTTATTTGATCAACTTGTTGGTGCCTCTGTATTTTCGAAGTTGGACTTGGCTATGGGGTTCCATCAGTTGAGGGTGGCTGAGGACAGCATAGATAAGACTGCTTTCAGAATTCCGGATGGTTTCTTTGAATGGCTAGTTATGCCTATTGGGTTGACAAATGCACCCGCCTATTTTGTTGATTTGATGAGCAGGGTGTTTCGGGAGTTTCTAAACAAATTTGTCGTAGTCTTTGTTGATGATATTTTGATTTTCTCCAAATGCGAAGAAGAGCATGCCCAATATTTGACAGAAGTTTTGGAAACTCTCCGTGACCATCAGCTTAAGGAGAAGTTCTCCAAATGCCATTTTCGGAGAAAAGAGGTAAGATTCTTAGGGCATTTGGTCTCCAAAGAAGGGATAGTTGTAGATCCCGCCAAGATGGTTGCAATGCAAGATTGAATGATTCCTAAAAATGCAACCGAGATGAGAATCTTTCTTGGGTTGGCAGGTTATTATAGGAAGTTCATTAAGGACTTTGCGAAGATATCAACCCCTCTCACCAGGATGACAAAGAAGAATTTGTCATTTTCATGAGATATAGACTGTGGCGTTGCTTTCCAACGACTGAAGAGGGCTATAACAATAGCCCCAGTCTTGACCTTGCCTGATGGAAGTAAAGTGTTTGCTGTTTACACTTATGCGTGCGGTACAGGGCTTAACGCGGTTCTGATGCAAGAAGGGAAAGTAGTATGTTATGGGGGTAGACAGTTGAGGGTTCATGAGAAGAACTACCCCAGCCATGATCTAGAGCTAGCTGCCATAGTACTCGCGTTAAAGACGTGGCGTCATTATTTACTTGGAGAAAGGTTCGAGTTATACACCGATCATAAATCTCTCAAGTATCTATTCTCATAGAAGGATCTCAACTTAAGGCTATAACAACGGATGGATTTCTTAGCTTCTTATGATTTGGAAATAGCTTATACCATTGGCAAGGGTAATGTCGTGGCAGACGCACTAAGTAGGCAGAGGATGGCCCTGAGTCCTCTGTTTGTGGAAAGAAAGAACTTGGAGTTCATATCAGCTTTTGATTTTAGACCCTCCATCGAGGTTTTGCCTGATTTGTTTGCATCCTCAGAGATACGACCAAATCTTATGGACTAAATAGGAGCTTCGCAACAAGGTGACCCACAGATTTTAGACATCATGGAAAAACTCAGAAAAGGGGAGACTTCTAGTCACCTTAGTAGGTATGTCATAGATGAAAAGGGGAGGTCGTGACGAGATGGAAGGCTTTGTGTTCCTCAAACTGGAAGCTTGATAAAGGCATTCCTAGAAGAAGCCCACCATTCTAAGATGACTATTCATCCAGGTGGTGACAAGATGTATAGAAACATGAAGAGGGTTTTCTTTTGGGTTGGGATGAAGAAATATGTATCCAAATTTGTTTCTCAGTGTTTAGTTTGCCAGCAGGTCAAAGCTGAGCAAAAGAAGCCCGGTGGATTACTTCGTCCGTTAGAGGTTCCGTAGTGGAAATGGGAGGGCGTCTCTGTGGATTTCATAGATGGTTTGCCTAGATCAAAGAAAGGCAATACCAGTATCTGGGTGGTGGTAGATAGACTCACTAAGAGTGCTCACTTTATTCCAGTTAAGAGTGAGTGGAAGGCATCGTGGTTTGCAACAATTTATGTTCATGAGATAGTTCGTCTTCATGGAGTACCTTCCAACATCGTAATCGATCATGACCCTATCTTTACTAGCGAATTTTGGAGGAGTTCGCAAGAAGCATTAGGTACACATTTGTGTTTGAGCACCGCTTATCATCCTCTGACCGATGGGCAGACGGAGAGGTGAACAGAATTCTTGAAGATCTTTTAAGACTGTGTATCCTATACTTCGGAGGGACTTGGGAAAAGCATCTTCATTTAGTAGAGTTTGCCTATAATAATAGTTATCAAGCTAGCATCGGCATGGAACCCTTCGAAGCATTGTACGGACAACCCTATAGATCACCAACTTGTTGGTGGGAATCTATAGAAAGATTATTACTTGGACCAGATATAGTTAGGGAAATGTCCAAAACGATTGACCTTATTCGACGGCGGATGAAGACAGCTCAAGATAGGCAGAAGTCCTATGCGGACAAGAGAAGAACTGACATCGAATTCAGAGAAGGAGACTTAATTTTTATCAAAGTGTCACTTCTGTGGAATGTGGTTCGCTTCGGAGCAGTAGGGAAGTTAGCACCTAGGTTTGTGGGACCATTTCCCATAACCGAGAGAATTGGCGAAATGGCCTATATAGTGAAACACCCAAAAAATCTATCTGGTTTTCATGACGTTATCCATGTCTCTCATCCACGGAAATGCTTGCATGACACTGCAGAAGTTGTTGAACCGAGTATGTTGGAAGAAGTAGAAGTGGAACGGGAGGCGACAGTCAGACGTGTCCTTACCCGTATTCTTGAATCAGAAGTTAAGAAGTTGCGCAATAAGGAGATCAAGTTGCTAAAGGTTCAATGGGGAGATATCCCAGAGGATGCGACTTGGGAGACCGAAGACAAGATTCGTGCTTCGTGCCCTTTTCTTTTCGAGGGTATATTCTTAACTCCTTTTTCAAAGTTTTATCGGTACTTGTTTCTGTCAATTGAGTATATTTTATCCATAGTATTTTTCGGCCTTTAGATAAGAATCCTATGGGTGTAAACATGTGTTTGAAACATGTTATGTTTGATGGATGCAAGTGGATACAAATGTTTGCTAGTGGTTGCTTGTGGACGCATATACACACATTTGGCACTAGATCGGCTCAATCACTCTCATACTACATATGGATGTGTGTGCATTTTCTTTTCTTCTATGGACGGACATGGATGAGTTAGAATATGGATGTTGCATTTGGACGAATGAATGTGCACACATATAGAACTCACATGATATAATAGGATTATTTGCATACATATTGGATTTATAGCACTAACATACATTGTATTAAGGAGGTCAACTGAATCAGTAGACCGCCTTACTTTCGCATCATTGTTGGGACATATACACACACCTTTGCATATATACATATAAGCATTAGAAATCTTTAAGAACAATGGATGCCAGTAATTAGCGAATGAGTGGATGGATGATGGATGGTAGGATATGCGGTCTTCTCAACTTAGAGATTTCGGGATGAAATCCTTTATGTAGGGGAGAATGTAACACCTCGAATTTTTAACAACATTAAAGAGGATAAATTAAATAAAAATTAATTTAATATTCATAATTAGAGGAAATGGACTGCACCATTGCGTTCGTCTTGAAATTCTGATCAGGATAGACATTTGGTTTGCATAAAACGGATACCGTATGAAGAAGTTATGAGGGTTTTAAGTTTGTATACGCGTAGAAAGATTATATATATATACACACACATGAATTAGAGATGAGTCAGAATTTTATCCAGAACAGTTCGAATTTGAAAAATTCGATAAGGCAGCATAAATCCCGCTCTAAGGTGTCGACCCCCCTTAAGGGGTGTCGACCTACGGGTCGACCCACCCACAGGGGTGTCGACACCTCTAGGGATGACGTGGCACTCGGTTTCAGGGGCTCTGGCAGCAATATATATGTGTTCTATTCTCTTATTTTCTTCATTGGAAATCATGGAGGCCATATGCTGCCGGGATACGAACTGAGGCAGAACCGTTTTTTGCAACAACGTACTTTGCAAATCAAATTCAAAAATTCAAGATCCGTTCTTTCTCAATTCTCTAAACCTAACGTTTTGAGTTTCTAGTTGCTTTTAGGTTTAGATAAATAAAAGTAAATTGTGAAAGACTGTGAATTGGATATATTGTAAACTGTGGATTTATGCTATTGCTAAATCTTATACTATGTCATAATAGATCTACACTTTTAGATCTAATGCAACTGTGATTATTCTATTATGTTACCTATGTGGATCTTGACTTGTAACTATATTGTGGTGAATGTAAATTTGTTAATTGGACAGTTACAACATTGGTTATATCCAATTTTTTATGTAAATCACCTTTCACCTGTCATATTGTGATCAACTTAGATAAGTTGTAAATTGGACATGAGAATCCATATTTAGATCTAAACATGCTATTATGTCATTGTAACGGTGTTAGATATACTTTAACCTCTAGATCTGAATTATGTGATCAAATTTATCCCCTTGTGTTATCATGTTAGATCTTATCCAATTGGACATCTTAATTGCTAATTTAGATCTTACTATGCTTATTGTGACATCATAGTTATGTTAGAATCAATTGACTGCCACCAGTTCATCAGTTTTATGTCCACCTTGTTATGATGTTAATTACATGTCCATTCACCTTATTATCATGCTAGTTTATGCCAAGTTGATCACTTTAGTTGTATTCCCATTATTTTCCCTATTATCGTTATGACTAGGCTATTGTCTAGCCTAGGCATGCTGCCAGTTTATGGGTATGCTAGTTAGGGAACAGGGAAGAAGGGTTAATATCGTCATTATTTGAATATGAACATTATTGGACATATAATTCAAATGGGGATAAAAAGAGAAATAATCTCC
Organism: Allium sativum; assembly: GCA_030737875.1. Taxonomy (NCBI): domain Eukaryota; kingdom Viridiplantae; phylum Streptophyta; class Magnoliopsida; order Asparagales; family Amaryllidaceae; genus Allium; species Allium sativum. Next base: position 339,822,309 of record CM060910.1, read on the forward strand.
TATAATGACATAGGTAGATTTGGATAAAAATAGTAATTACAATTAGGAATTGTAATTGCACTTATGACAAGAGGTTAGGTTGCATTAGTGGTGGAAGTCTGGTCGGACCCGACCGGCATATCCAGCAGGCACTAATGTTGAACCTAATGTGAGAGGTCTAAGTGTGCAAACATGAATCGGGCGAAGACATGAGGTTAGACCCAACTGTGGAATAAGACTGCCCGGACCCGACCGGCATATCCAGCATCCACATGTTGTAGGCCTAATGTGGGAGGTCTAGCCCATTATAACCATAATTGGACATGGTAATGAATTGGACTGCTTAACCTAATTTAATCCATAAGGATTGTATGATTATGAACTTAAGTTAAGGTTAAGTAAAATTGGATGGGTAGTATGTGGGTTAAGTAAATTAGAGGGAGTGGGTAATATTTACATATAGGCCCACGAACTTAACCTAATAAGGTTATGTAATTAAAGACACCTAGAGGTATACATAACCGGTGGAAAATATAATAAAGTTATGAATTTAAAGACACCCTTTAGGGTAAGCATAACTGACATAGTGTTATGTAATTAAAGACACATAGGGGTATACATAGTCAGTGAAAAACCTAGGGGGGATACAAGACAAAGGGGAGAGCTTGTATCATATTGTGTGGGACCCATTTTAGTCAATAACCCGGAGTAGGTATCAAATAAAGTACTTTGTGCTAGGTGGCGAAGGGACACGCAAACTGATTGATTATAAGAGATCCAAATGAGATGGATGGTGTGGGCGGCGCAAACCGACCGGGCCATGTGCGTGCATGAGCTAGGCAGAGGGGGATAAGACGACCGTGACACCAGTAGATATGGTTGTGCACATCTTGGGAAATGAAAGGTTGCCACTTTGGAAGTGATACCTCCTACTGTGGGGCCAGCACAGGATATCTACGGATTAGGGAGCCGATCGATTAGAGTAGTGGTTAGGGTACACTCGGACGTAAGCCCTAAGTCTACTAACTTATAATGGAAGGGATCATCTCATTTTAGTTATACTAGTAATAGTGTAGAGTAATCATTAGAGGAGTGTATACTCCTTACCCTGTCTACCTTGTCACACCTGCCACTTATGTAGTGATCTCTCTTATCCACTTTATATGCCTATCATGTTACTTATATTTATTTACTGGCTAAAAGTAACTAGACTGCCAGACTTTATGTCTGACCCTTTTGTTTCTCCCTCTTTCTTCCATCCCCCCCCCCCAAAGGTTCTCAAGGAGGAAACACTCAGGCTTAGTCATGACTCAGATATCATCTTGCTAGGAGCTACTTCTAAAGTATGGCCCAAGTTTTTGTCTCTACTATGGCTTAACTCTTTCAATTAGGGAATTATGCTTTTTGTATACTTATGTACTCTGATGGTGCAAGGCAGAAGTTATTTTATTGTAATGGTTTTTGTGACTTATGGTATTGTGGACCACGGTATTATGATTTATGTTTGAAATAAAAATTTAAATTTCCTTTGCTGTCTTATTTATATTTGTCTTGTAATTATTTTGTGTCTGTTTACTTATAATGCTTCATGAAACTTAATGCATTCTATTAGTGAGTGACATTAACGGACATGCGGTGTCACAATCCCATTCTGAAGTTAATGAACTTAATATTTTCTGACTTGATATGCTTCAGAATAGGTTTTTCCAAGTGTTGTTAATGAATGCACTTTCTCTTCAAATCTGCAATACATATCGGAAATAGACTCATTCTCGTTCATTTTGAATAATTCAAACCGATTTACTAACATCGCTATTTTAGTTTGTTTAACTTTACTAGTTCCTTCATGAGTAACTTGTAAAGTTCTCCAAATTTCATAAGTAGTTTTACATATTGATACTCTATTATGCTCATTCCTATCTAATGAATAGAATAACATACACATGGCTTTAGAATTGCTTTGTGAAGCACTCTTTTATTCATTTTTCCATTGTGAAAAAACAGTTGTGGGTTCAACAAACTCGTTTTTTGTACTATTCCATTTGTCTAATCCTGCTGATTGTAAATATATCTTCATTCTACATGCCCAAAATGAATAATTACTACCATTAAATAGTTGTGGTCTAACAGTGGACTGACCCTCTACAAAAGAACTATTATTGCTACCAGTGTTGGTTGCCATTATCACTATTTTCAAAAACCAGATTATGAACCTTTTAAAAGACGTTGCTCTATTACCAATTGTTAGGGAATGCAGAATTGATCGTTAAGGAAAAATAAACACTAGGGGGGGTGAAAAGCGATTTTGATAATTTAAACAAAATCTAAACTTATATGAATTACAATATGAATCAAACACCACAGAAATAATCATAGACACATAATCAAACACGAATGGAAAAAAAAAACAAAAGCAAAGTGTAGAAAAGGAAAGAACACACCGAGTTTTATACTGGTTCGGAATTGCTCCTACGTCCGGTCCCATGCAATGCTGCATTACATAGAGTTTTATTACTATTTCAATATCCAATTACAACCTCCTTGATTTCACAGGTACAAGGGATACGACCGATTCCAACCTCATTGATTTCACGGCTACAAGGGATACCACCGATTACCCGTCCTTGATTTCACACCTACAAGGGATACCACCGATTTCTTACACAACCCAAACAATTACAAACAGCCCTATAACTTTTCAATAGCACTTGATTCAGAGAGTAATGAGTAGAGTGTAGAGAGAAGAAGTTTAACGAAAATAGAATTGAGTTCGGCAGAGTATAGGTGTAGAAATCATAAAAATGATAAAGAATAATGGTGTAATGAAAGGGAATGAAGACGGAAAAGAAGAAGTGATTGAAAATTCGAAGTCAACCTCTTTTTATAATATGTGAACGGTTGCAACATCTCAAAACCGTCACAACTAGTGAAAAGACACTTCCTTTCAAATTTGAAAAATGACAGTTATATGTCGATATGTATATATGTTTATGTCAAGATATATATGTATAAAATTGAAATTTGAATATTTTTCAAGTGCTTTGATATATATATATATATAATTTTGGAAATTATTGAATTGAAATATAGTGTTATAAGTAAATATATAAAGTAGAAAATCAAATGAAAACATAAATATAAACTATATAAACATATTTATAAATTATAGAGTTTAAAACTATATAAATATAAAGTATATAAAATATAAATATATAAAAACTTATAAATTATAAATCTATAAAACTTAAGTTTAAAATCAAATAAAAATAGAAAGTAAAATAGAGAAGAAAGAGGTTGAAGATAGAATTTAAAACCAGAATTTGAAATTATTTTGAATTTGAACCTGGAGTGCTATTCAGAGTCTTACATAATGTAGACTCTATAACTATATTTATCTTGAACTCTTGAAATCTTGAATACTCATGAGTCATGAAACATCTCTGAATTATGAATCTCTAACATCTTTAAACTGTACAATCTTCAGTAGTAATTCTTCTATATAAATCCTGCATATGTATATATATTCAAGACAAAAGTGTTAGTATATATATCTTATAATCAATTAATATTGAAATAAGGTTTTTGTCATCAAAACTCCATTCTCCAACAGGTGGGTCTACCCACGGGTCAACCCCTGTCTCGACCCACCTGAGGGGGCAGGTCAACCTAGGTCGTGGCCTGACAACGCTGTTTTTCAGACTCGATTTCGACCATTCAAGCTATGTTTTGGGTTTTGCTTCCAGATCCTTCTTCTATCTAATGGATTAAAATCTAAACCTAAAATCCAGCAAACCTGGACATCCTGACTCTATTATAAATAGCCTCCAAAACCTAACCCAATCATCACTATTCCATTTCTCTGCCTCTCTCAAATAACCCTCTTCTCAAATAAAATTATAATGGAGTATTAAGGCTTGATTCTATTCATATTTTTGGAGGAAATTCACAGATAGAGAGGATCTACCAAGGCTTATTAGATTTGCTCAAATTTTAGGTGAGTGTTTATATGATTACGAGATTTTTTTTCCAAGTTGAGATTAAAATTGATATAATATTGTTACAGTGTTTCAAACTTGTGGTTATACATAGATCCAGTTCATTTATTGTTTATTTACGGATCCAACTATCTCTAAATTCTTTTCTCTGTAAATAATTCTTTTAGATCTGACTTTTTTTCTTGTTCTTCCTTTTGCGTTTTTAAGTAAATCCATTACAGTAGTTTAATTTAGTTATCTATATTTTTGTTTTTCGTATAAAATTTCATGGTAGTTCTATAATTAGCCCTAACTTTATCTCGGATCTACTTCTGTCTATTTGAGCTTAGGTCATGTGAGAGGCTAGGCCATCTCCTTTTTATTTCTAACATCGAATTTAGGCCTTTTTCAGCCTAAACCTTTCATTTTTTTTTATTGTTTTGCGGAAATTGGGTTAAAACATGAGATGGGATAATAGTAGCGCAATTGGATAATAATAAGAAACATGTATAAAAAGAAATAATAGGGGATTATGAAAATTTATAATAATGAAATGGGTATGAAAGGAGCATGTCGAATATGATTAAAAATATGTAATCAACAAACGAACTATAATACTGGGTAGATGATGAAGTTGAACAAGTATGGCAATGTGACGACCGCCCACAACTCCTATACTTACCAAGGGAGATAATGCACTGAAAAACATGCTAGGTAGCTTTGGATGATCGACAAGGTAGAATGGCACAAGCAGAACCTGTCGTATCACTCACAACGCAAGGATAAAGTATAATAGAACACATACAACAGGCAGTAATGGCGAAGCATAATTGCACAGAATTTTAAACTTCCATATCATCAAGGAATATCCATAATATCGTTGGATTAGATCAACAAACTCTGTAAAAAAAAGGCCTCCTTACAACACTCAGAGAATACATCAGACAACGGAAAGCAACATAATATGTATAGTAAGAAATCAGTACATAAGCCTCCAGCCTATGCAGTTTATGCACCGCTATTACCCCGCTATGACCACGCTATATCCTGTAGCATATTCCTTCTGCTACGCTTTTACCAAATAGCCTCCAATATAGCCTTCCCGCTTAAAGCCCCGCAATATTTCGCTATTACCGATATATCCTATTAATTCCGCTATATTACGCTTTTCCTACTATATCTTTGATGAATGAAATGAACTAAAAATAACATTTATACACTAAAAAAATTAATGAATAATGTTTTAGAATTGAATTTTTTAACATATATTTTTATAAACAAGAATACTATATTATTTTATTAAATTTAATTAAGTTAAATAGTAATCCACGTTTATTTATAGATATTTGCATATGTTTTTATTTAAAATTAAGAACGTACTCATTATTGTTAAATTGAGTATAAGTTTTTTATTTAATTGTAGTTTATATATTCCGTAAAAACATTAAGAATGAGTTATATATGTTATTTTTGTGTCATCCGCTATATCCTGATATTTCCTCGCTTTATCCCCGCTATGACTTTATGGACTTCTGCCGCATTGGATCTGCTAAGCGCTTTAACTGCACAGCCTCCAGCTCGTCATCGATCTGTGGCATCGTCCATTAAGATCTGCTATCTGTTACCTGCTACTCAGTTTGCCCATCCACACAATGGATGAACAACCCAAGGCAATAAGAGGGAAAAATAAAACCTTGAGTCAAACAACAGCCTTAGTGAGCGATATAACAACTATCTAACATCATCAATAAAGTATATGTAAATATGTGGATTAATCAACTAATATACCAACATAACAGAGAAGAACTCACACCCGTCTTCCCCACATCCGACAGTGATAGTCTTTACAAACACCCAAGTAGAAATAATAGTACATTCATGGCAACCAGTTATCAAGCGTGGATCATTCTAATTGATACCGACATTTCCCAAGCACAAGCCCTAAAACCCTAAACCAACATCAGACAAGCACCCAAGGGATATCTCCTTCGACGTCAAATAATCTACACAAGATGATGCAAATAAACAATCACTCATTCATTGTGACGACCGCTCATAACCCCTGCACTAAACAAAAGGAATAACGCACTGAAAAGTGTGCCAGACAGCTATGGACGATCATCAGAGTAGGTAAATAACATCGGAACCTGTCGTACAACTCACAGCGCAAGGATAAAATATAGTAGAACATATACAACAGGTAATAGTAATGAAGCATCATATAGCAAACTTTTGAAACTTTCTCAATATCTTGAAAGGTTATCCAACTGGTATTAAAGTTTGTACATAAGGCCTCACTACAATCCTCATAGAGCACTCAAATAGCGAAAACTGAAATACTAGATAGTAATAAAACTAGTACGTCAGCCTCCTACTCGCCTCCGCACAGCAGCATCGTCCTCACTAGTTACCCGTAACCTGCTACTTAGTCTGCCCATCCACAACCGGATGAACAACCCAAGGTAATAAAAGGAGACATAAAACCTAGAGCCAGACAACAGTCTTAGTGAGCAATAAAACAGCTAACAAACTTCAACAATAAAGTATATGAGAATGGATAGATAAACATACTAATCTACCCACAACACCAGAGAAGAACTCAACTCCCATCTTCCAATAACAGCCCGCATTTTACGCATCAAAAGATAGTAAAATATTTTTATTTTATTCCCTGAGGGTTGAATCATTCTCATCTTTTAATATGTTGCTTATAGGGATGTGAGACATGTCCATAATTTTTACCGATTTCGTTTGACCATTTTTCCCCTGTCATTCTTGTACAGGGCATAACTTTTGACTCAGATCGAATTGGAGGGTGAGACCTATTCCATTGGAAAGGAATTGATGATTGACTTTCCGTAGAGTGGTTACATTAAAGATTTGGCACAGCGGTTTGGGAGGAATCGTTGTTTTAAGGTTTTTCAATTGGTTGTCCAGGTTTGGTAAGACATATTGGGTTGAATTGAAGAGGCCCATTAGTGGGCTGATGGGATGGTATAAATAGGGGATGAGGGACATGGGAAATGGTTTATTTTTTCATTTCCTCATTGGGTGGCCTTGTGCTCCTCCTTCCTCTAACAACTTTCCACCATTAAAAATCCAAATCTAAGGAGGGAAATCATATATCTACACTATTGGAGGGTAGATCTACATCATTTCAAGGGAGAATTCATCGGGTCAAGAAGTTTGGGTTGAATTGCTCGCTGTCCGGATTCATAGTTCTATCATTTTAGCTTGTTTTGGAGAATCAGTGAGTGATTTACATCTCTTACATGAATGCAATGAAGTATATGAGTGTTTGTGCATGTTTTTCATCAATTGCAAGTGCTTTACCGTAGATCTATATCATTATATAGGCATTTTCATATGTATTACCCTACGATCTAATTTATCAAGTTTAACCGGTTGATTTCACACCATTTCATATGTTTATGCAAGTTAGATCTCTCATTTTGATCATATGTCCATTTTAATGGTTTTTGGTGAAATTTACATTGTTTCTGTGATAATCATCATATTCATGTTGATTAACAATGTTATGACATGTTTATGATTTTGTTTGATGATTTGGTTGAGTTGGTTTTGTCAGATTCGTCGTTTGGCGAAGATTTGGTCGAAATCGGAGTTGAATTGCAATATGCAGGTTTTGGGTCGGCCATAAGTTGGATCAGCCTAATGTTGGATCGGCCTAATGTTGGATCAGCCATAAGTTGGGTCGGCCTAGTCAGAAACAGTGGGTTAGCCTAGTCAGAAAAAGTGGATCGGCCTAGTCATTCAGAGGTGGGTCGGCCTAGTCAGAAAAAGTTGGGTCGGCAATATGTTGGGTCGGACTAAAGTTGGGTTGGCCTAACGTTGGGTCGGCCTATTCTGGTCAGCCATTTTTTTCATTTCTTGTCAGCTATTTCTGGTCGGATGTTTTCAATGATGATGTGACTTCAAAGTGAATTCAATTGGGAAGTTTGGAAGTGTTCAAAAGTGTCCTAAATGGGGCGATAATGCTATAGACTATATTGAACCTTATATTGAAGTTGTTTGGTTCAATGGTGATGGTGGCTACGACGAGAGTCAAGATGAGGATGTTCGAAGTGATGTGATATGTTCGTTGATCGGTGTAGAGAAACGAATGGGAAGTTTACTCATGGATGTATTGAGTTTGTGGATAATGGATACTCAAGTGGGACTTGAGTTAATAAATAATCATTGGAGTTGATGGCTAGAGATGCAAAGACCGAGAGATTGTCGTTATCTTATGTTCTAACAGACTCAAAGCAGGGGTACTTTGGGCAGTCATGAATGGCCTCGTATCTTGGGCAGTCGTGAAGGGCCTAGCTGTCGAGATTTGAGAAGACAAACATACGGGTCATAATAGCGTATGGAGTAGTGCTATAACTGGGGTTACCATTAGCCCTTGACATATAGCAGTCATGATGGGTCGTCATACGATTAATGACGGTTTCAAAGCAGGATTGGCGGTGATAGCCAAAGTCAGTCATGGATGATTGGTTGTTCAGTTTGAACCGACTCATGTAGGTTTGTCCAAAGTCGAAGGAGATGTTTCTTGGGTGCTTGTCTGATATTAGTTTAGGCCTATGGGGTTTGTACTTAAGGGATGTTGAATTCGATAAGGGTGGTCTACATGAGATATATATATATATAATCTGGATGTTATGATTGTTTTACCATGATTGAATGAGTGTTCTGATTTCCATGGATGAATGGTTGAATTTCTTAATGTAAAGGCTGTCACTGTCCGATATAGGGGAAGACATGAGTTGAGTTCTTCTTTGATGGTTGGTAGATTGGTTTGTTAATCTACCTATTCTCATATACTTCATTGTTGAAGTTTGTTAGTTGTTTTATCACTCACTAAGACTGTTGTCTGACTCAAGGTTTTATGTTTCCACTTATTACCTTAGGTTGTTCATCCGGTTGTGGATGGGCAGATTAAGTAGCAGGTTACAGGTTATTAGTGAGGACGATGACTCTTTGCATACCAGTTTTATTACTATCTAGTATTTCTATTTCCGCTATTAAGTGCTCTATGAGGGTTGTGGTGAGGCCTTATGTAAAAAACTTTGGTAATCATTGGATAATCTCTCTATATGTCATTAAAGTTTGAAAAGTTTGCTATATGATGCTTCATTACTATTACCTGTTGTATAAGTTCTATTATATTTCATCCTTGCGCTGTGAGTTCTACGACCGATTCTGCTTGTGTTTACTTACTCTGATGATCATCCATAGCTGCCTGGAACACATTTCAGCGCATTAATTCTCTTGTTTAGTGCAGGGGTTATGGGCGGTTGTCACATTTCCCCACATCGGACAGTGATATCCTTTACGATAAACAATTCAACCATTCATCCATGGAAACCAAAACACCCATTCAATCATGGTAAATCACTCATAACATCTAGATTATATGTATCTCATGAAAACCATCCTAGTCGAATTCAACATCCCTCAAGTACAAGCCCTAAAGGCCTTAACCAATATCAGACAAGAACACAAGGAACATCTCCTTCAACGTTGGACAACCTACATGAGACGGTACAAACAGAACAACCAATCATCCATGACTGACTCCGGTTATCACTGCCAATCCTGCTTTGAAACCATCATTAATCTTATGATGGACAACCTTGTCATATGTCAAGGGTTAATGGTAACCCCAGTCCTAGCATAAACTCCATACGCCTTTCAACGGTATGTATCTATGTCCAACCTTGACAACTAGGCCTTTCAACGATACCCAGGGTACTCGACCTATAACCGGTCTATTGGGTGCCCCCAACGTACCCCTTCTTTGAGCCTGCTAGAACTTACGACAACGATAATCTCTTAGCCTTCTCATCTCTAGCCATCCAACTAGACGACTTTTCATAGCTCAAGCAACCTTATCGAGCAACCATTATCCACCAACTCATGACCTTTGAGTTGTCACCTCATTCTATGTTCTACATCGATCAAAGAACACCGTTTAACACTTCAAACCTTCCAACTTGAATTTACTTCGAAGTCACATCATCATTGAGCCAAGTTACACCACTGCGCTGCGGCTTGAGTAGGGTTCCCCCGAAATATATTTTTTAGACCCTTTTCTTCAAACCAACGTCGTACCTGAAAAATGTACTTTTTCAGAAAATGACCCTGTGTGACCAACCCCCCCGGCACAACCGACCCCAACATGTGTGTAATGACCCGCATTGGTAGAGGTATTATAATTAATTTATTTAATTATATAAATAGTGATATAGTGAATTAAATGGTGGTTTAATTAAATAATGGTGAATATTTAATTTAAAATAATAAATTAAATAATAAATTAAATTCTGAAATAATCAGAATTGGCTGAAATGCCTATATGGTGTGAACTGGATCACCTGTGATATTAAATTCAGTTTAGAATTTGAATTTGAATAACGAATATATTATTTAAACGACAGTTTGAATGTATAGTTATATTATAATTAAAATCGAGCTTGAAATGGCGCTATAGTTCGTAATTTGGCGATTTGAACTTCAACTGAATGTACAGGATTCGTTTTAAGCCGGATTTCTATGAAACAAGAAACGTGTGGAGCTGGTGGAGTATATCTTTCTAGTGGAAGAGAAAAATCGAGATTTCGTCGTGTAGATTTTGATTTACATCCAAATCAAATTTTAGAAAAGTCGTTGTGGAATTCCTTTATAATATATAAAGGAATTATTTATATTTTAAAAAGGAATTTCATTTTTAAATCGAATATCGATTTAATCAGGATTTGAAATATCAAGTTATAAATCCCAGTAGAGCTGTATGGTATTCCACTGTGAGTATATACGATAATATTAATTTCTTTGAATTTAATTTAATTATATTTAAATATATTTATATATTTAAATGGGTCATCCAGAGCTTTAAAAATAGCCACTTTTGCAAACGAAGTCGGAATTCGACGAAACTAATTTTGTTGGATCCGCAACATCAAATAGTTGTTAGATTTCCAGTTTCGTGAATTTTAGAGTCACTATGTGGCCGTACAGATTTTTAGAGTGAGAAACAGTCAGTATTTTGACAGTTAAAAATACGCTATGTGAGCAAACGAAGTCGGAATTCGACGAAGCCAGTTTCGTTGGGTCCGTAATGTCAAACTCTAGCAGTATGTCCAGTCTGGTGATTTTTGGGTACTTTATGTGATCACAGGAAATTTTTATTTGATAAATACGAATAATAAAGAGAAAATATCTCAAAAATATCTTCCCTTTTTTCTATAAATACCCTTCTCTACTTCTTACAACCTAATCCTTCTGCAAAATAAAACCACCGCCACTTATCCTTCAAAGAAAATGTGAAATTGTGTTCTTCAAAAATCAAAGTAAAATCAAAGGATAACCTATAAATTAGTAGATAATTATATTTGTATTCCTCGCAAAGAGATCTTCATTCTCATATACGTTGTTAGGGGTTCGAACCAGATATCTTCGCTATCTTTGAAAGCAGCATGAGTTAGGGTTAGAGGTACTCACGAATTGAAGCATCGATGATTGTTGCGGTGGGTGGTTTCGGATTCACGATGTCGAGTAGCACTTGTGTGCGGAGTTTTGTGGGATTCCGTTCCAAAGGTTGTCGCACAAATTACTGAAGGCGAGCATGCCAGGCCGACGTCGCATCCTATTGTAGGCATTCGAGGTAGATGAAATTGATATGGGTCGAAATAGATTTCGACAAGAAAGAGGATGGTGGTCTTTGCGTTGGAAACCGTGAAGTGTTGATGGAGTTGGGGTCAGTGAAAGAAGCGGCAATGGGAGGGTGAATTCTGGAGCAAGTCGCGTACTGTTTGGTAGGGAAGAAGGATTGGTTAATGGGCTGATGGGTAGTTGGGACGGAGAGAAATTGGGTGAGGCCGGATTTGTATTGTTTAAATTTAATTCAAAATTTGTGTACTAACTTCAAATGTGTATAAACCTACCATACGATATCAGATTGACGAACTGTAAGTTGCGTTGGGATCGTAGGGATGGTGGCTCCACAATGGAACTGAATGGGAGTGAATCCGAGCCCGTTACAATTTATAGCAAAATAAATTGTCTGAATCAAGCGATGGTTATCGTCTTTGACGATGATCGTCCAAAGTGAGTAAATCTCACTAACTCTGAAAAGTTTATAATTTCATGTTGTATTTTTAGAACTATTAAATATTGGCTGATTGACTATGTGTTGACTCTTTGATTGAACTGCTAGTCAGTTAGTTGAATTTCTATATTGATTTTGTTTAACAGAATATGTCATATGGAACTGAAAGTGTTGTTGATTTTATTGTGTAACATCTGTGGATGCAGGGAAACAGGTTGGAGGGACCCAACTGGGTTCCTCAATATTTATAATACCGTTCTGTTCATATATTGTAATATATGATGTGATATATAATCTGTTGTCGATTATGTGTGTTTGAACGATATTGTTCATCGTGATTTGATATGATTAAATACCATAACATACCAGAATGTTGATAAGGGAATTTTCATAGTGATATCTGAAAATAAAATATTTATAAAATCAAAGGATTTTATAAAAGAGATAATATTTATAACAATCAAAGGAGATTTTATAAAAGGAATTATTTATAAATGGAATATTTATAAATAGAAATTTATTTATAAATGGATTATTTATAAATAGAAAATACTTAGAAATAAAACCCTAAAGGAATTATTTGCAAACCACTTGCAAATAGATCAGAAAGAGAAATGTTTGTAAACCATTTACAAATGAGATTGAATAGGGAATATTTGAAAAACCTTTACAAATGAAATCGAAAGAGGAATATTTGAAAATCCTTTACAAATGAAATCGGAAAGGAGATATTTGTGAAACCATTTACAAATAGAATTAAAAAGGAAATATTTAGAAAATAAATAGAGTTATAAAAAGGAAATTTGTTTATAACTGAATAGGATGTTATAAAAAGGAAAACGTTATAAAAAGGAAAACATTACTAAAAAGGAATTCTTTTGTAAAGTGAAGGACCGTTACTAAAAGTAAATCTTTATAAATGAATAGTTTATTCGAATAGAATCAATTGAATTAATCGAATATTAGTGATTCGAATAAAGTAAAAGGAGTTATCGTATATTAGTTATTCAAAAAAGAGTTAAATAGAGTTATCGAATATTAGTTATTCGAATAGAGTTAAATGGAGTTAAAGGAATAAATCGAATATAGTTTATTCGAATAAAATAAAAGGAGTTATCGATTATAGTTTAATCGAAAGAAGTTATCGATTATAGTTTAATCGAAAGGAGTTATCGAATTAGTTATTCGAAAGGTGTTATCGATTATAGTTAAATCGAAAGGAGTTATCGAATTAGTTGTTCGAAAGGAGTTATCGATTATAGTTTAATCGAAAGGAGTTATCAAATTAGTTATTCGAAAGGAGTTAAGTAAAAAGAGTTAATCGATTAGGGTTAAGTAAATAAAGTTAACCGAATTTAGTTTATTTGAAGAAGGTTTTCGAATCTAGTTATTCGTAAGGAAGATTATCAAATATAGTTATTCGAAGGGAGGAGTTATCGAATAGAGATTTATTCGAACGAGAGTTACGTAAGGAAGGGTTAAAGAGTTAAAAAGGTGAATATTATCTATTTCGAGATTTGAAAGGTGGTTCATTTAAGGTCTGAGAGGTAGCTATACCCCAACTTGATTGACTGCGTTTTAAATTAAGAAATGGTTAAGGTTCGAGAGTGAAAGTGGTTAAGTGATTTTAGTAAATTAGTATAGTGGTTTAAGTTGTCTTCGCGATGTTGATTTAAACATCTGTTTAAATCCAAGTAAAGAAGATTTGGAAATGTTTTTCAAATAGAATCAGAAACGTAATCAAATATTGAAATTGGAAATATGGAGTAGAAATGGAAATGTTTTCCAGTGTTAATAACGTATATTTTCTAAACGTAGAAAATAAGGAAAAGGTGAATATATATATAGATATATATATGATTGATGACTGATTGATAGAATTTCCATCTGGAAATAATATCGTTGTTTGCACACTGTGTTTTCTTTGATGGTTAAATCACAGACTATCGAAGTTTTGACCATTTTAACGTTGTTAATATGGAGAGACCGGTTGGATTATTATCCAAAGAACCACTTTGTATTGGCATAAGCGTTGCGAATCATATATGCCAAAGATAATTGAAGACGGAGTAAAGTGCAAAGGCTATTGTATAAAATCTTAGATAACAGGGCCTAAGATGGATATACTGAATAGTACCTTCGGTTCATCCTGTTCCTGGATGACTTGTATGGATGAATGTCTGACGGAGTATTTCCAAAAAGGTCACGTACATTGATTTCTTCAACCGTACCAAGAGTGGAAGCGGAGAAGGAATAACTAACATGTAATGTACTGTTGTAGACGTCAATTAGTGATTTTCAATGGATCTGACAATGTGGCATTCGAAGTGAATCTGATGTGATGATAAGGCGTAACCTCAAGCCTCATCATCCGATAAATGACAGAAATCGGGCAGGCATCATGGCTAAGTCGGTCGCTCCGAAGTAGGGTGTATAATCACCTGTTCTAGAGTTTCATTTACTTCTAAAAATCTATTATTGATGTTGTACCATTCGGGAGACGGTTGCTGATCCCAACTGTTGGTGATATACATTCGATACACTCAAGCGAAATGAGTGGTCGGTCATGTGTGGCCGGGTTGCAAGATGTTCTTGTTGAACCCAGTGTATTCCTTTCTAGAGGCACACTAGCGAAAGGTGGTTCCATACATTGTCATAGTCGGAAATCCATTATCCAATATGTGCTTGCGGTTTTGATTGTATACAATATATGTAGAACGTGAGATGAAAGTGTTTCTGGTAGATGATTATTATATTGTGGTTGATAGACATTATTATAATATCAAAAGGTTTTTGATATAAAGATATTTTGGATTCTCATAAGGGAAAAACCCGTTTCGTTATACAGTGTGGTCTTATGAGATATTGATTACTTGTTCGAACTGTTTTAACTATTTTACTCATACCAGTCCTATGACTGACCCGGAGTTTATTTTGTTTTGTTTTCCCTGAACTCTTGGGTGCTCAATTTTGTACGGGCAGTCAAGTAGTCGGGATTTACAGATATACCTGAAGAGCTGGAGCAGGAAGCTTCAGGATCATATAGCTGTAGTTTATTTCTGCTGTGGTGTAAGTGTTGTACTTTGAAAATGTTATTGTATACATATACTGATTTTATCTCAAGGATATATTATCTATTATATATTATTCGTTCTGCTGTGAGGTTCGTGTTACTCTGATGTTGTGTTTCTTCTTCTTTTATTCTAAGTTTCTATCTTATCTATTCTCACCCTCTAATTTCTTTCATTAATTACCCGTTATTTTCGATCTCTTGATGTTCGATATGTGTTGTATATCGGATAACCAAGGTCGCCAAAAACCCGGGTCATTACAGTTGGTATATGAGCTTAAGTTAAGTGAATTACCTTGGCTCTATGGCGTGACTCGGTAGAGATGGGGTTAGTAATACCCTAGATTGAGTTGAGTGTATATATACGAGTGCGTATTTGTAATTTGATATAAAGTGGTTTTATATTGTGGAGATTCATTGGTTGAGTTGTTTATGGGTTCTGGTCGATCAAATTGATCCACTGTATCGGTAGGAGTTTATAAACACTCGAATACGATGGGTCGACACGATATGTTTTGAAAAGAGGGTAAATTAAAATAAGTTTACCCAAGGTATATCTTGATATAGAGAAGATATATATATATCAAAATTATAATATATTGGATATATTGGTTGTTATTATAATCGAGTAAGATTATAAATTAAATGGTTATGTAAATAACCAATCAGAATTCATATAAGTGAAATACGTGAAATCAGATGAGTTAAATCTGAAATTTAAATCAGAATTGGAATTAAAATCTCAGAAATTGGATTAGTCTTTGTAAATGGATTTTGATTAAAAATAAGGAAAATTTAAGATCCTGGGAGATTTTAAATTGTTTTACAAGCAGTGTGAATTATATTTTGAAATGAATTTCAAAGCGGAAATGTTTAGAAATGGTTTTATAGTATTGAACTCACTTCGATCGCTGGAAAATAGATTCCGATGATGACAGATGCATCATCAGTATTCATTTTCGATTTGTAAGTGACGAATTACTACCAGAGATACTGTTTTGAATTTGTTTTGGGAAAGACAAGTTGTGTTGAATTTCAGAATAGAATTTGATATATAGAATTTGAATAATAAAATTTGATATATAGATTTGAATAATAGAAGTGATATAAAATTTGAATAGAAATTGAATAGAATTAACTAAGTCGAAGAGGAATTAGTTAATCGAGTTTTGAATTTGAAGTTGAACTTTGAAAGGTGAATTGGATTTGTAAATGGATATTCGAAATCGAATATAGAACTTAAATTTGAAATTTGGATTCAAATTAGTTAATAAGCAAGTTAAAATATATTTGAACATGTCATGTTCAAATATAAAAGTGAAATAGACTAAAGAGTTAATTAACAAATTAATTAACGAATTAAGTTAAAACGATCAGGTATAGTAAAAAAAGATTGGGCGGGTATAAATATACATGAGATAGGTATGGATAAGGTATGAAGGTATATAAATAGAATGCTCGACGAAAAGGTATGTGTTTAATTCATATATGAGATTTTATGCGCTGTATCGGCTAGCCGCTTAGCTTTTTCTTTTTCTTTTGGATTAGTGAGGGCCATGGGAGGCTATTTGAAATGTCCCGATGCTCCTGGTACAAAGGAGGTTATGGCGAATTTTTCCGGGAATTTAAGGAGTTAGAATATTTTTAAGATAATTTGATAGTTAGAAATCAACGTATCGATATATATATAGAAGTCGATAAGGAAACGAACTTAGAAATAGAATAGTAAAATCAAAAAGGAAGACTAAGAATAAAATCTAATAAGAATAGAAAGAGGAAGCGTATACGTGTTTAAAAGTGAATAAGTAGTTGTATGGTATTGATTATTCGAGTAAGTAGTCATATCTATTTTGACGTTATAAATGTTATTCAGTCAAGGTCTGAGAGGTAGTTATACCCCAACTTGATTGATTTCATTATTAACAAATAAATAGTAAGATTTCAGGCTCGAAGATCATTGTTGAATAAGAGTTAGTTGAATATAGTATTTGGGTTGTCGTAACGATGTTTTACACAACATCCATTTTAACCCAAATAAGTGTGAGCTTGGAAATACAATAAAGAATATTTCCTAAGTATAGAAATAAACGAGATCGGAAAAGAGATAAGTAATTGGAATATTTTCCAATTATAAATAGCATATATTTTCTAAAGTTTAGAAAATAAAGGAAGGCAATATTCGGAAATGTTTTCCAAATAACATAAAAGGCCAACATGGTTATTGAAAATATTTGGTTAACAAATATTGATAAAGAAATAGAGAAGTGATTTAACTAATGGAATATTAATTAAGGGCTCAGTGACATGTTCAAAAGGAAAATTTGATTTTGAAAAGAGTAAACTGTTTAAAAACTCCCAGGGAAAGATTGTTTGAATTAAAAACAAATTTAACAGAAATTTGTGAAAGCAAAATTGAATTAAAGTAGAGCCAGTAAAGTGGTAACTAAGATTGAATTAGAATGATATCAAGACAAATTGGATTGGGAGATTCAAATTTGAAGTGTAATGTGATAATCAAGTTAAGAGTTGCGAATCGAGAAGAAACTCGAGTTGAAATGATATTTGGCTCGGATATAAGCGAATGGTTGTGTTGTGGATAAAAGTAGATTGGAATTTGATTGGGATGACCCTTGTATCCGCTGAATTGATAACAGGTGGAAAAGATATAATGATATGCCGACAAAAAGGTACAAGTTTATATTTCTATTGGATATAAGATTTATGAGCCGAATTGGCAAGCCGCTTGGCTGTTTGATTTTCTTTTGGGATGGAGATGGCCCAGAGAGGCGAGTTGGAGTTTGACCTATTGACCAGTACAAAGGAGGTGCCGGCGAAATTTTTCAAAAAAAATAAGGCGTTAGAAAATTTTCAGGATTTTTGGAAATTTTCGTTGATAAGAATTAATTAATATTTAATTGAAATTAAATTGGTCCAGTTGGAAACTGAAGTTAAGAGGTGAACAAATATGTTCTAACCAGTCGATAGGGTCGTCTCTACCTTAGCAATTTCGAGGACGAAATTATTTTAAGTGGGGAAGATTGAAATGACCCGCATTGGCAGAGGTATTATAATTAATTTATTTAATTATATAAATAGTGATATAGTGAATTAAATGGTGGTTTAATTAAATAATGGTGAATATTTAATTTAAAATAATATATTTTATTTAAAATAATATATTAAATTCTGAAATAATCAGAATTGGCTGAAATGCCTATATGGTGTGAACTGGATCACCTGTGATACTAAATTTAGTTTAGAATTTGAATTTGAATAACGAATATATTATTTGAACGAAAGTTTGAACGTATAATTATATTATAATTAAAATCGAGCTTGAAATGGCGCTGCAGTTCGTAATTTGGCGATTTGAACTTCAACTGAATGTACAGGATTAATTTTAAGCCGGATTTCTGTGAAACAAGAAACGTGTGGAGCCGGTGGAGTATATCTTTCTAGTGGAAGAGGAAAATCGGGATTTCGTCGTGTAGATTTAGATTTACATCCAAATCAAATTTTAGAAAAGTCGCTGTGGAATTTCTTTATAATTTATAAAGGAATTATTTATATTTTAAAAAGGAATTTCATTTTTAAATCGAATATCGATTCAATCGGGATTTGAAATATCAAGTTATAAATCCTAGTAAAGTTGTATGGTATTCCACTTTGAGTATATACGATAATATATATTTCTTTGTATTTAATTTAATTATATTTAATTATATTTAATTATTTAAATGGGTCATCCAGAGCTTTAAAAATAGCCACTTTTGCAAACGAAGCCGGAATTCGACGAAACTAATTTTGTTGGATCCGCAACATCAAATAGTTGTTAGATTTCAAGTTTCGTGATTTTTAGAGTCACTATGTGGCCGTACGGATTTTTAGAGTGAGAAACAGTCAATATTTTGACAGATAAAAATACGCTATGTGAGCAAACGGAGTTGGAATTCGATGAAACCAGTTTCGTTGGGTCCGTAATGTCAAACTCTAGCAGTATGTCCAGTTTGGTGATTTTTGGGTACTTTATGTGATCACCGGAAATTTTTATTTGATAAATAGGAATAATAAAGAGAAAATATCTCAAAAATATCTTCCCTTTTTTTCTATAAATACCCTTCTCTACTTCTTACAACCTAATCCTTCTGCAAAATAAAACCCACCGCCACTTATCCTTCAAAGAAAATGTGAAATTGTGTTCTTCAAAAATCAAAGTAAAATCAAAGGATAACCTATAAATTAGTAGATAATTATATTTGTATTCCTCGCAAAGAGATCTTAATTCTCGTATACGTTGTTGGGGGTTCGAACCAGATGTCTTCGCTATCTTTGAAAGCAGCATGAGTTAGGGTTAGAGGTACTCACGAATTGAAGCATCGATGATTGTTGTGGTGGGTCGTTTCGGATTCACGATGTCGAGTAGCACTTGTGTGCTGAGTTTTGTGGGATTCCGTTCCAAAGGTTGTCGCACAAATTACTGGAGGCGAGCATGCCAGGCCGACGTCGCATCCTATTGTAGGCATTCGAGGCAGATGAAATTGATATGGGTCGAAATAGTTTTCGACAAGAAAGAGGATGGTGGTCTTTGCGTTGGAAACCGAGAAGTGTTGATGGAGTTAGGGTCAGTGAAAGAAGCGGCAATGGGAGGGTGAATTCTGGAGCAGGTTGCGTACTGTTTGGTGGGGAAGAAGGATTGGTTAATGGGCTGATGGGTAGTTGGGCCGGAGAGAAATTGGGTGAGGCCGGATTTGTATTGTTTAAGTTTAATTCAAAATTTGTGTACTAACTTCAAATGTGTATAACCCAACCATACGATATCAGATTGATGAACCGTAAGTTGAGTTGGGATCGTAGGGACGGTTGCTCCACAATGGAACTGACCAGGAGTGAATCCGAGCCCATTACAATTTATAGTAAAATAAATTGTCTGAATCAAGCGATGGTTATCGTCATTGACGATGATCTTCCAAAGTGAGTAAATCTCACTAACTCTGAACAGTTTATAATTTCATGTTGTATTTTTAGAACTATTAAATATTGGCTGATTGACTGTGTGTTGACTGTTTGATTGAACTGCTAGTCAGTTAGTTGAATTTCTATATTGATTCTGTTTAACAGAATATATCATATGGAACTGAAAGTGATGTTGATTTTATTGTGTAACATCTATGGATGCAGGGAAACAGGTTGGAGGGACCCAACTAGGTTCCTCAATATTTATAATACCGTTCTGTTCATATATTGTAATATATGATGTGATATATAATCTGTTGTCGATTATGTGTGTTTGAACGATATTTGTCATCAAGATTTGATATGATTAAATACCATAACATACCAGAATGTTGATAAGGGAATTTTCAATGTGATATTTGAAAATAAAATATTTATAAAATCAAAGGATTTTATAAAAGAGATAATATTTATAACAATCAAAGGAGATTTTATAAAAGGAATTATTTATAAATGGAATATTAATAAAAATAAATTTATTTATAAATGGATTATTTATAAATAGAAAATACTTAGAAATAAAACCCTAAAGGAATTATTTGCAAACCACTTGCAAATAGATCAGAAAGAGAAATGTTTCTAAACTATTTACAAATGAGATTGAATAGGGAATATTTGAAAAACCTTTACAAATGAAATCGAAAGAGGAATATTTGAAAAACCTTTACAAATGAAATCGAAAAGGACATATTTGTAAAACCATTTACAAACAGAATTTAAAAGTAAATATTAAGAAAATAAATAGAGTTATAAAAAGGAAATTTGTTTATAACTGAATAGGATGTTATAAAAAGGAAAACGTTATAAAAAGGAAAACATTACTAAAAAGGAAATCATTTGTAAAGTGAAGAACCGTTACTAAAAGTAAATCTTTATAAATGAATAGTTTATTCGAATAGAATCAATTGAGTTAATCGAATATTAGTGATTCGAATAAAGTAAAAGGAGTTATCGAATATCAGTTATTTGAAAAAGAGTTAAATAGAGTTATCGAATATTAGTTATTCGAATAGAGTTAAATGGAGTTAAAGGAATAAATCGAATATAGTTTATTCGAATAAAGTAAAAGGAGTTATCGATTATAGTTTAATCGAAAGGAGTTATCGATTATAATTTAATCGAAAGGAGTTATCGATTATAGTTTAATCGAAAGGAGTTATCGAATTAGTTATTCGAAAGGAGTTATCGATTATAGTTTTATCGAAAGGAGTTATCAAATTAGTTATTCGAAAGTAGTTATCGATTATAGTTTAATCGAAAGGAGTTATCGAATTAGTTATTCGAAAGGAGTTAAGTAAGGAGTTAAGTAAAAAGAGTTAATCGATCAGGGTTAAGTAAATAAAGTTAACCGAATTTAGTTTATTTGAAGAAGGTTTTCGAATCTAGTTATTCGTAAGAGAGATTATCAAATATAATTATCCAAAGGGAGGAGTTATCGAATAGAGATTTATTCGAACGAGAGTTACGTAAGGAAGTGTTAAAGAGTTAAAAAGGTGAATCTTATCTATTTCGAGATTTGAAAGGTGGTTCAGTTAAGGCCTGAGAGGTAGCTATACACCAACTTGATTGACTGCGTTTTAAATTAAGAAATGGTTAAGGTTCGAGAGTGAAAGTGGTTAAGTTGTTTTAGTAAATAAGTATAGTGGTTTGAGTTGTCATCGCGATGTTGATTTAAACATATGTTTAAATCCAAGTAAAGAAGATTTGGAAATGTTTTTCAAATAGAATCAGAAACGTAATCAAATATTGAAATTGGAAATATGGAGTAGTAATGGAAATGTTTTCCAGTGTTAATAACGTATATTTTCTAAACGTAGAAAATAAGGAAAATGTGAATATATATATATATATATAGATATATAGATATATATATGATTGATGATTGATTGACAGAATTTCCATCTGGAAATAATATCGTTGTTTGCACAGTGTGTTTTCTTTGATGGTTAAATCACAGACTATCGAAGTTTTGACTATTTTTACGTTGTTAATATGGAGAGACCGGTTGGATTATTATCCAAAGAACCACTCTGTATTGGCATAAGCGTTGTGAATCATATATGCGAAAGATATTTGAAGACGGAGTAAAGTGCAAGGGCTATTGTATAAAATCTTAGATAACAGTGCCTAAGATGGATATACTGAATAGTACCTTCAGTTCATCCTGTTCCTGGATGACTTGTATGGATGAATGTCTGACAGAGTATTTCCAAAAAGGCCACGTACATTGATTTTTCAATCATACCAAGAGTGGAAGTGGAGAAGGAAACTTCTTTAGCTAACACGTAATGAACTGTTGTAGACGTCAATTAGTGATTTTCAATGGATCTGACAATGTGGCATTCGAAGTGAATCTGATCTGATGATAAGGCGTAACCTCAAGCCTCATCATCCGATAAATGACAGAAATTGGGCAGGCAGCATGGCTAAGTCGGTCGCTCCGAAGTAGGGTGTATAATCACCTGTTCTAGAGTTTCATTTACTCCTAAAAATCTATTGTTGATGCTGTCCCATTCGGGAAACGGTTGTTGATCCCAACCGTTGGTGATATACATTCGATACACTCAAGCGAAATGAGTGGTCGGTCATGTGTGGCCGGGTTGCAAGATGTTCTTGTTGAACCCAGTGTATTCCTTTCTAGAGGCACACTAGCGAAAGGTGGTTCCATACATTGTCATAGTTGGAAATCCATTATCCAATACGTGCTTGCGGTTTTGATTGTATACTATATATGTAGAACGTGAGATGAAAGCGTTTCTGCTATATGATTATTATATTGTGGTTGATAGACATTATTATAATATCAAAAGGTTTTTGATATAAAGATATTTTGGATTCTCATAAGGGAAAAACCCGTTCCGTTATACGGCGTGGTCTTATGAGATATCGATTACTTGTTCGAACTGTTTTACTAATACCAGTCCCATGACTGACCCGGAGTTTATTTTGTTTTGTTTTCCCTAAACTCTTGGGTGCTCAATTTTGTACGGGAAGTCAAGTAGTCGGGATTTACAGATGTACCTGAAGAGTTGGAGAAGGGGGCTTCAGGACTATAGTTTATTTCCGATGTGTTGTAAGTGTTGTACTCTGAAAATGTTATTGTATACATATACTGATTTTATCTCAAGGAAATATTATCTATTATATGTTATTCGTTCGGCTGTGAGGTTCGTGTTACTCTGATGTTGTGTTTCTTCTTCTTCTATTCTAAGTTTCTATCTTATCTATTCTCACCCTCTAATTTCTTTCATTAATTACCCGTTATTTTTGATCTCTTGATGTTCGATATGTGTTGTATATCGGATAACCAAGGTCGCCAAAAACCCGGGTCGTTACAATGTGCAGCCGACCCAGGCTATGCTCGACCCAACCTGACCTTCCAGACCACACTGCTCGACCCAACATGATCGACCAGACCACTCTGCTCGACCCAACATGACCGACCAGACCACTCTGTTCGACCCCAACATGTTCGACCTAACTTGCTTGAACAACCACCTGCTCGACCCACCATGAATGACCAACCAGGCCTTCAGCTCGACCGACCCTTCAGCTCAACCGACCCCTCTGCCCGACCGATCCTTCAGCTCGACCGACCCTACTCATGACTTGTTCTCCAAGCCATGCATTTGAACGTCCGACCAACCCTCCATATTCAATCCACCATGTCCGACCGTCCATGTTCGACCCAAAACCTGCATTTTCCAATGCAACTCCAACTTTGACCAAAACTTCGGCAAAACGATTCGTTCGACAAAACCAGCTCATCCAATACATCCAATATGATTACAAGCATGATATGAAATCAACAATAACACCAATATGACAATTCCCTCAACAAACATGTAAAATTCACCAAAATCACCATAAACGTGCATATGAGCAAAACTATGGATCTAACTTGCACATTCATATGAAATGTTATAACAATTGCCTATCTGAACTTGCTAGATCAGATTATAGGGTGATCTCTATGAAAATGAACTTAATATGGCATAGATCTATGGAAAAACACTTGAATTTGATGAGAAACATGCACAAACACTCATATACTTCATTGCATTCATGTGAGAGTTGTAAATCACTCACCGATTTGCCAAAACAAGCTAAAATTGATGAAATAAGAATCCGGCCAGTAAGCACCTTGCACCAAACACCTTGATCCGATGAACTCTTGCCTCAAATGGTGTAGATCTATGATTTCCCTCCTTGGATTTTGATTTTTAATGGTGGAAAGGTGTTAGAGGAAAAAGGAGCGGAAGGCACCAAATGAGAGAATGGAAAACTAGAATCATTTCCTATATCCCTTACCCCCTATTTATACCCTTCCATCAGCCCACTAATGGGTGTTCCCCAAATTAGTCCATTAGACTCCCAAAACCTAGACAACCAACTGAAAAACTTTAAAACAGCGATTTCTCCCAAACCGCTAAGCCAAATCTTTAATGTAATCACTCTATGGAAAGGCAATCATCAATTCCTTTCCAATGGCACAGGTCTCACCCTCTGATTCGACCTGATTCAAAAGTTATGCCCTGTACAAGACTAACAGGGGTAAAATGGTCACAAACAAAATTGGTAAAAAATTATGGACATGTCTCACATCCCCATAAGTAACATATCAGAAGATGAGAATGATCCAACCCTCAGGGAATAAAATAAAAATATTTTTCGATCTTTCTATAACTAAAATGCGGGTTGTTCAATTCTTCCCCCTTAAGAATTTCGCCCCCGAAATTCCAAGTAAACATAAGCAAGCATAACAATTTCACATGCCTATCGTCCATGAGAAGCCAATTCTATCATCCAAACTAGCAACCATCAAACCATGCATTCATAGCATTATCCTATCACGCGGAAATATATTAAATAACAACAAGATACAATGGTATAATGATGATACGATATCAAAGGGTCCTACCGACGAAAAGTTTGGATGAGTTTCCCTCATGCTCTCTTCTGTCTCCCACGTACAATCGTCGCCATCTTCACTCCATTGTACCTTAACTAGCTTAATCGCCTTCCTCTTAAGTTGTTTCGTGTCATTCCTCACAACACGAAGTGGATTACGAGATTTCTCAACTGTAGTCTCTACCTCTAGGTCTTCGTACTGCTATGGAGATACCACTATATTCGAATCATGCATGAACTTCCGTAGAAAAGACACATGGAACAAATTATGCACACTCGACATCTTCTCGGGTAACTCCAATCTATATGCGAGCTTTCCAATTCACTCGACTATTGCAAATGGTCCAATGAACCTAGGAGCCAACTTTCCTTTACTTCAGAATCGAACCACATGCTTCAACGGTGAAATCTTAACGAAAACCATATCGCCAACGTCGAACTCCAAATCCTTCTGACGTTTATCAACATAGCTCTTCTGACGATCTTGGGCTTCCTTCATTTGTTGTCGAACGATCTTGATACAATCCAAGGTTTCTCTAATCATCTCAAGCCCAAGTACCAACTTATCTCCAGTTTCAAACCAGCAAGCTGGAGAATTGCACGCCCTACCATACAACGCCTCGTATGGTGTCATCCCAATACTCGACTGATAGCTATTATTATAAGCAAACTCAACCAGATGTAGATGGTCCTCCTATGATCCACCGAAGTCTAACACAAAAGTCTATAGGAGATCTTCCAAAACTCAATTGACTCTCTCGGTCTGACCATCAATCTGGGGATGATATGTCGTACTCAAGCACAACTCGGCTCCCAAAGCTTCTTGCAAACTTTTCCAAAATCCGCTCGTGAATAATGGATCTCGGTCACTCACTATGCTCTTTGGGACATCATGGAATCGAGCGATCCATTTCACATAAAGTTCAACCAATTTCGATGCCATCCTAGTCGATTTGATAGGAATGAACCTTGCACTTTTGGTCAAACAATCTACAATGACCCAAATCCCTTCATTCCCTGCCCTGGTTCTAGGTAATCCATCGATATTTGCTCCCACTTCCACGTAGGAAATTCCAATGGCTAAAGCAAACCACTCGGCTTCTTCTGTTTAGCTTTCACCAACTAACAGCTCATGCACTTGGAAATGAACTTTCCAATATCTCGCTTCATCCCTTCCCAGTAGTAGACTCGCTTCATGTCCAGATACATCTTATTGCCACCGGAATGAATCGTTAACTTCAGGTGATGACATTCCCTCAGAACCTCATCTCTCAATCCATCAATATCAGGAATAACTAACCGTCCTTGCTTTCGAAGCCAACCTTCTCGATCGACCTCTAACTCTTTATCTTCTGGTTCTAGATTCTGGATAAACTCGACAAGCTTTGCATCTCGCATTTGGCTCTCTCTAATCCTTACAGCAAGAGTAGGTCTTATCGACAAGCTTGCCAACATTTCAGGTTGCAGCTCACACCTTAGCCTTAAATCGAATCTTGCCAAATACTCAAGGCCCTTCCACTCCGAAAATATCGCTCCCAAACTTGCGTGTCTTCGACTCAATGCATCTGCAACTGGGTTACCTTTGTCCGGAGTATAGGCTATACCAAAATCGTATGATGCTAGAACTCTAACCACAATTGTTGTCGAAGATTCAAATCCTTTTGGGAGAAAAGATACTTCAATGACTTGTGATCTGTAAACAACTCGAATCAAACTCGCAACAGGTAATGTCTCCACATCTTCAGAGCAAAGACAATCGCCGCCAACTATAAATCATGAGTTAGGTAATTCTTCTCATGTGGCTTTAGCTATCGACTCATGTAGGCCACAACCTTATCTTTTTGCATCGGTACCGCTCCAAGTCCAGTACCACATGCATCAGTGTACACCACCATCTCCTCATTCCCACTTGGAATGGTAAACACACAAGCACTCGTCAGTCTATCTTTCAGGATTCCAAATGCTTGCTCACACTTTGCATTCCATGTGAACACTTGGTTCTTCCTTGTCAATCCTGTAAACGGTGCAGCCTCCTTAGAGAAATCTTTGATAAACCGTCGGTAATAACCGGCCAACCCAAGGAAACTTCGAACATCCGTCGCACTCTTAGGTCTATCCTAATTCTGGATTGCTGCTACTTTAGCGAGGTCAACCACTATCCCATTTCCAGAAACAACATGACCTAAGAACCTCACTTCGCTCTTCCAGAAGTAATACTTGGAAAACTAAGCTTTCAGCTGATTCTTTCGCAAGATCTCTAACACAACTCTCAAGTGCATCTTATGTTATTGCTCATTTCTGGAGTAAATCAGAATATCATCCACGAACACAAGTACGAACTTGTTCAGCTAGC
Organism: Allium sativum; assembly: GCA_030737875.1. Taxonomy (NCBI): domain Eukaryota; kingdom Viridiplantae; phylum Streptophyta; class Magnoliopsida; order Asparagales; family Amaryllidaceae; genus Allium; species Allium sativum. The sequence goes on from CM060910.1 coordinate 339,849,725, forward strand.
CTCTAAAAACTCTATTCATAAGGTCCACAAAATATGCTGCCGTGTTAGTCAACCCAAATGGCATCACTAACCATTCGAAGAAACCAAATGGTGTCCTAAAAGCAGTCTTTGGCACACTATCCTTTGCCACCCTAAACTGGTTAAATCCCGTTGCCAAATCCATCTGAGAAAACACTTTGGATTCGTGAAGCTGATCGGACAAATCATCAACCCATGGCAACAAATACTTGTTCTTCTTAGTCACCTTGTTCATCTCACGATAGTCCACATGTAATCTTAACGAGCCATCCGCCTTGGTTGCAAATATGACCGATGCACCCCCTTCTGATACACTCCTCTGAATGAATCCTTTTCCCAAAAGGTCTCTGACTTGGACCTCCAACTCTCGTTGTTCCTTAGGCGCCATCCTCCTAAGAGGCATAATGATTGGTCTAGCACTCTCGACCAAATCGATCCTAAACTCGTTCTCACGATGCAGCGGAAACCCTTTGACCTTGTCAAAGACATCCTCATACTCATTAGCGATCAACACTGATGGCAGGTCTTCTTGTGGAATCCCAAGCGAATATAGATAGCTCACGAAGACCCCATCTACATGCTTACATCTAATCAACACTTTTCTCCCTTCTACATCCCCAACCCTTACCTCTAGCTTCTCGCAATTCACCCTTGTCGCATATCTCTTGAGCCAATCTATGCCCAAGATGATCCCAAACCTAGCGAAGTTAGGAACAAAGCAATCACATGCAAAAGAGCAACCATGACTCGACAACACTAGACCATGACAAAACATGCACAAACTGGACGAACGAACCCCCAACTGGATTAGTCACGATCAATGGTCTATCACAAATCTCGGGTTCCAAACCCAAGCGACAAACTAGCTCATTACAAATGAATGAATGCGATGCTCCAGTATTGAAAAGCACACGAACTAAAGCACCATTAACAAAAAGAGTACCTTGCACCACGACACCCTTTCCCTTCTCCTCTGCAGTAGGAGATCTTAAAGAAGTTGGCACGGCTTCCAAAGCATATGCCTTCACAACCTGCTTGCCCTTAGATGATTCTGGACAATCTTTCTTCTCATTCCCAGGCTTCCCACACTTGAAGCACTTCTTTTCAGCTTTAGGATTCTTGCAGTCATTCGAGTAATGACCCTTCTGTTGGCAGTTAAAGCAAACCACCTCACTCTTTGGCTTCTTTTGGCCATTCTTCCCTTTATGTTGTTGCTGCTTCCTCTTCTTATTATTACCACCCTGTTGTGGCTTCTGTTCTTCCTTAGGTGCAACAATAGACATCTTATTAGGAAAAAGACTTTCATGCCTCAAAGTCTTCTCGACGATCTTCTCAAAGCTATCATCGAGGTGATCCACAAGCTGATTCCCAAGATATTCATCCAACCCCAAGACAAACTTCTTGTTCTTCTGATAAAGAGTATCCACATATGAACGAGCATACTTCGACAAAGCCTCGAAGTCATCAAGAACTGGCTGACTATTCTGTTGAAGCTCCACAAATCTCTTAAACAAAATAGACTTTTGCATGGTGGAGATAAATTTTGCTTTAAACTTAGTTTGGAACAACTCCCATGAAATATCCTCTTCAGGGGTCTCAAGTGTGACAGAGTCCCACCAGTCCATTGCTTGCCCTCTAACTGCCTTGATGCAAGCTTTCTCTTGGTTGCATCATCAATGCCCAACTCCTTGAAGATCCTAACACAAGTACCCATCCACCTCTGGACTTCTTCAATTGGTTCAGTGCCTTGGAATTGTTATCCTCCCAAAGAAGAAAAGTCTTTGCATAGCTTTGCATATTCTACAGCTCTAGGCAGTGGAACTCCAACATCAACCGTAGCCGCCACTGGAGCGGGAACCCTATTCAAGATCGCTGCCACCATGGCCTCGAACATGGCTGGGTAGTCTGGTTCGCCACCATTTCCCCCTCCCGTATTAGCTCCCCTAGCAGCGTGTCTTGATGGTTGTCTACTTTTTCTAATTTTTAATTTAGAGTAATTAGCCACTTCCAAGAAAAACTGCTAAAGCGATACAACTGCTACTACTATATATGCTAATATATATAGTAAGCATCCAACTGAAATCTACCAGTACGTCTCTCATACGTAATTACGTCTTCAAAATTTGGCCAAAATCGTTGACCAGTGCTCTGATACCAAATGTGACGACCGCCCATAACCTCTGCACTAAACAAGAGAAATAATGCGCTAAAAAGTGTGTCATGCGGCTATGGACGATCATTAGAGTAGGTAAATAACATCGGAACCTGTCATAGAACTCACAGCACAAGGATAAAATATAATATAACATATACAATAGGTAATAGTAATGAAGCATAATATAGCAAACTTTTGAAATTTTCTCAACATCTTGAAAGGTTATCCAACTGGTATTAAAATTTGTACATAATGCTTCACTACAACCCTAGCGGAAACCAAAATGCTAGATAGTAATAAAACCGGTACATCAACCTCCTGCTCGCTTCCGCACAGAAGCATCATCCTCACTAGTCACCTGTAACCTGCTACTTAGTCTGCCCATCCACAACTGGATGAACAACCCAAGGTAATAAGAGGAGACATAAAACCTTGAGTCAGACAACAGTCATAGTGAGCAATAAAACAGCTAACAAACTTCAACAATAAAGTATATGAGAATGCATAGATAAACATACTAGTCTACCTACAACACCAGAGAAGAACTCAACTCTTGTCTTCCCCACATCGGACAGTGAAAACAATTCAACCACTCATCCATGGAAACCAGAACACCCATTCAATCATGGTAAATCACCCATAACATCTAGATTATATGTATCTCATGTAAACCATCCTAATCAAATTCAACATCCCTCAAGCACATGCCCTAAAGTCCTAAACCAATATCAGACAAGAACCCAAGGAACATCTCCTTCGACATTGGACAACATACATGAGACGGTACAAACAGAACAACCAATCATCCATGGCTGACTCAGGCTATCACCGCCAATCCTTCTTTGAAACCATCGTTAACTGTATGACGGTCAACCTTGCCATATGTCAAGGGTTAATGGTAACCTCGGTTCTAGCATAAAATCCATACGCCTTCCAACGATATGTATGTATGTCCAACCTTGACAACTAGGCCTTTCAACGATACCCAGGGTACTCAACCTACAACCAGTCTTTTGGGCGCCCCCATCGTACCCCTGCTTTGAGTCTGCTAGAACTTACGACAACGAAAATCTCTCCGCCTTCTCATCTCTAGCCATCCAACTAGACGACTTTTCATAGCCTAAGCAACCTTCTCGAGCAATCATTATCCACCAACTCACGACCTTTGAGTTGTCACCTCATTCTCTGTTCTACACCAATCAAAGAACACTGTTCAACACTTCGAACCTTCCAACTTGAATTTACTTCAAAGTCACATCATCACCGAGCCAAGTTACACCACTGCGCTGCGGCTTGAGTAGGGTTGCCCCCAAAAAATAATTTTTTTAAAACCCTTTTCTTCCAACCCAAGTCGTACCCGAAAAACGTATTTTTTCAGAAAATGACCCTGTGCGACTGGCCCCCGTGGTACGACCGACCTCAACATGTGTGGCCGACCGAGGCTCTGCTCGACCCAACCAGACCACTCTGCTCGACCCAACAAGACCGACCAGACCACTCTGTTCGACCCCAACATGTTCATCCTAACTTGCTCGAACAACTACCTACTTGGCCCACCATGAATGACCGACCAGGCCTTCAGCTCGACTGACCCTTCAGCTTGACCGACCCCTCTGCTCGACCGACCCTAATCATGACTTGTTCTCCAAGCCATGCATTTGAACGTCCGACCGACACTCCATGTTCGATCCACCATGTACGACCCTTCATGTTCAACCCAAAACCGGCATTTTCCAATGCAACTCCCACTTTGACCAAAATTTCGCCAAAACGATTCACTCGACGAAACCAGCTCATCCAATACATCCAATATGATCACAAGCATGATATGAAATCAACAATAACACCAATATGACAATTCCATCAACAAACAAGTAAAATTCACCAAAATCACCATAAATGTTAATATGAGCAAAACTATGGATCTAACTTGCACATTCATATGAAATGTTATAAAAATTACCTATCTAAACTTGCTAGATCAGATTATAGGGTGATCTCTGTGAAAATGAACTTAATATGGCATAGATCTATGGAAAAACACTATAATTTGATGAGAAAAATGCACACTCATATACTTCATTGCATTCATGTGAGAGATGTAAATCACTCACCAATTTGCCAAAACAAGCTAAAATTGATGAAATAAGAATCCGGATAGCAAGCACCTCGCACGAAATGCCTTGATCCGATGAACTCTTGCCTCAAATGGTGTAGATCTATGATTTCCCTCCTTGGATTTCGGTTATTAATGGTGGAAAATTGTTAGAGGAAGAAGGAGCACAAGGCACCAAATGAGAGAATGGAAAACCAAAACCATTTTCCATATTCCTTATCCCCTATTTATACCCTTCCATCAGCCCACTAATGGGCCTTCTCCAAATCAGCCCATTAGACTCTCAAAACCTGGACAACCAACTAAGAAACCTTAAAACAACGATTTCTCCTAAAACGCTGAGCCACATCTTTAATGTAACCACTCTATGAAAGGCAATCATCAATTCCTTTCCAATGGCACAGGTCACACCCTCTGATTCAACTTGAGCCAAAAGTTATGCCATGTACAAGACTGACAAGGGGAAATGGTCTCAAACAAAATTGGTAAAAATTATGGACATGTCTCACATCCCCATAAGCAACATATCAAAAGATGAGAATGATCCAACCCTCGGGGAATAAAATAAAAATATTTTATGATCTTCCGATATGTAAAATGCGGGCTGTTACATTCATGAATCCGGCTATCACCGCCAATCCTTCTTCTAAACCATCGTTAATCATATAAATGGCTCAACACCTTGTCGTTTGTCAAGGGCTAATGGTAAACCCCGTCTTCAGCAAAACTCCATACGCCATCATGACTCGTATCTCTAGGCCCATCATGACAGGCCAAGGTACACAACCAGACATCTTCTAGTCTTTGGGTGCCCTCCGTTGTACACCTGCTTTGAGTCCGCTAGAAACTATGACAACGATACTCTCTCGGCCTTCAATAACTCAAGCCATCCTCATTGATGACTTTCCATAAGCTCAAGCGCCTTCTCGAGCAACCATTATCCATGGACTCACCACCTTGAGTCGTCTTCACATTCGTTACATTATGACGATCAACGAACACATCACAACACTCTGAACATTCTACCTGAATTCACTTCGAAGTCACATTCATTCCCAAACCAAAAATAACATCATTTGGTTCAATATCCTATGGATCACATCTCTTTAGGTCGCAATCGACTCATATGGGTCGTCAACCCATGCTTAGACCGAACCAATCAGTCACACGGCCAATACATACTCCACACTGACTCGACCAATCAGGTCGTTCGACCAACCCATCGAGTCCTTGCCATGCGATTCACTTAAATGACCCAGTCCACACACGACCCATGCTAGAAGCAATGACCTGATCCACTTCATCATTTATGTAGCCAACGACCAAACAACACATGCGACCCGCGACCTAACTTTATGTTGCACTTGCGTGCATCCTACGACTCGGGTCATGCCGTAATGACCTGGGCTCCAACCACCCAAAACCTTCGACCCATCCATTTCTTGAGCAATAGGCCACATGACCTGAGCCTGCCACGTCATCAAAGACCTAAGCAAAAACAACCCGACTCCAGATCTGACCAATCTACCTCCAATCTTGACAAATGGTCACCAAACGACAATATCGATGCAAACAAATCATCCAAATCATCCAATTCATCCATCAACACTATGTGAAATCATCAATAATACTTAAACGATAATTATTCATCATAGAACCACACCAAATCATGGTAAATCAATGAATAAACAAAATAATTGATCTAAACCTGCATAATCATATGAATTAATATAAGAATTACTGATTTAAGTTGTTAGATTAGATCCGATGGTGATTCGAATGAAAATAAACTTACCATGATGTAGATATAGGTGAAAATAACATGTAAATGATGAAAATAAGATCAAACAACCCATATACTTGATAGAATCCATGTGAGAGATGCTTATCACTCACTGTTTCTTCAAAATAACTAGAAATCGCTTAATTCCCAATCCGGACGGCGAAGAACACTCTTCAAACCTCTCAATTTGATGTGTTCTTCCTTCACTCGACGTAGATCTAGCATTACTCAATGTAGATCTTCAATCTACTTGAGTAGATCCAGAATTTTAATGGCGGAAAGGTGTGTTTGATTGAGTAAGGAGAATCACGAGCTCAACCAAATGAGAGAAATGAAGAAACTAAACTATTACATATGCCTATATTCCCTTATTTATAGCCAATAGGCCAAGCCTTAGTGGGCCCTACAAATCAGCCCACTAATTACCAATTAGCTGGGACAGAAATTGTGAAAAACTAAAGCAACGATTCCTCCAAAACTGCTGAACCAAATCTTTAATGTGACCACTCTACGAGATTGGCAACACCATTTCCTTTCCAATGAAATCAATCTCAGCACCTGGTTCGATTCCAATCAAAAGTTATGCCCTATACAAAACTGATAGAGTCAAAATGGTCACAAATAAAATTGGTAAAAATTATGGATATATCTCACATCCCCATAACCAACATATCAAAATATGAGAATGATCCAATGTAACACCTCGTAATTCTGTAACATTAAGTTTCACGAATTAAAGTATAATTAAATTTTAAAGTAAGAATCAAGGGAAACGGGTTGCGCCATTGCGTTTGTCTCGAAATTCTGCTTGGAAACGAGTCTGATTTTTTGAGAAACGGAGTCCGCATGAGGGAGATATGACCCTCTGAAGTTTCAAGGATTTTCAGAATAGAAAAACAGCTCGAAATTCGAATTCAAATTCAAATTCAAAACCCAGAACAGGCTGGGCGGGAAATTTCCCGCCCAGGACCAGGTCGACCTGGGGGTCGACTATAGTGTCGACCTCCCAGGGACCAGGTCGACCATAGTGTCGACATGGGGGTCGACCTGGTGCTGAAACCCGGTTTTGAGCCTGGGTTCATTCTGATGTTTCTGGTCTCGTTTTCAGTCTAGATTCGTCAACCTAATCCTATATAAACAGCCCCCTAGCCCCATTCTCTTTACACCATTTTATTCTCTCCTTATGCTGCCTCTGGAATAATTGAAATAAATAAATTAAAATAAAACACGAAGACTATTCTTGAAGACTACGGCTAGGAATTTCATATTGGAGCTTCAAATAAAGTTAAAGCTTCAAGAAGGGAAGTAAAGGCTAATTCAACCGCTTCGAGCAACGTCGCGCAAATCTTAGCAAATCACCTCAGCGTTATTATCCTTTTCTAAAACCGATCAATGTAAGTCAGTTACTTTTTAGATTTGAACGTCTAGATCTATTTGTGGCATGAAATTGAATGCATATAAGAATATGCCTGATCCTGTCATTTGAATCTGTGCTTGTATATGCCTTTGGATCTAATTAAAAACTATTGTGATTAATTACCGATGAGACTGTGCCTATGCCTATGACGTTGAAAACTGTTGTTAATGGCCTAAGACTATGACTGTGAACATAAGACTATGCCTATGCCTATGACTGTGAACATAAGACTATGCCTATGACTATGAATGTAAGACTATTGCCAACGACCATGATTCATGACTATGAGGTTATTGCCTATAATTATGAACATAAGACTATTGTCTATGACCATGACTTTGAAATTATTACAGTTAATTGCCTATGACTATTTAGGATAATTGCCTAGGACTATTTTGGTTAATTATCCATGACTTTTGTGGTTAATCGCCTATGATTCATAACTATGAGATTTCTACCAATGACCATGACTATGACTATTGTGGTTAATTTCCTAAGACTATTTTGGTTAATTGTTTATGCCCATAACATTATAGTTACAAACCATGTTGTACACCGAACTGGCATTTTGTTGGATCTCATACCTAGGGTGTGACTTGCTTAGTTTATTCCTATTCGCTATCATGTACACCAAAACCATTGGATCCATTATCCTTGTATTTGGCTCGCTTTTGCATGCCTATTCTTTTATGTCAATTCTCATGTTTATCCTCTATTCCCTTTTTAGTTTCATTTCATGAGTATTTAGAAAACTTGTGAAATCATCGTATACGTACGTTATGAATGCGATATTATTTAGGTATAACATGAAACCTTTATTATTTGGCATAATTTAGAGCATGTATTATAACATGACTATTAGATGCAAATTGGGGTAAATTGACGTGAATTATAGGAGATGTAATTTGATATATTGAATCTATTATTGGCTAGTAACCTAAGCTTTAGGCATAAATTGTAAACTAGAGTGTCAAATCTAGTTTTGACATGTACTGTAAATGGGAATACTAGATCTAAATTGGCATAGAACTGCAGGTTGGATTAAACGATAGGTAAATCAAGATTTGGGCCTCGAATATAGGTATGTTAATGGTCATGACAAATGAATATGATATAGTTCAAATTTGTTTAAAAGGGTTGTTAGCAATTTACATATAGACAAAAAGGATAAATATGTAAATCTAGGAAAGATGAATATGCCTAACCCGAGGTTAGATTGAGTTACGGTATAAGACTGCCCGGAACCGCCCGGCAAATCCAGTAACCGTAACAGTACCTATCTAATGTGGGTGGCTAGAGCATTGAGCCCAAAAGGACCCGAGGTTAGACTGAGTTGCGGTGTAAATCTGCCCGGAACCGACCGGCACATCCAGTGACCGCAACAATATCTGTCTAATGTGAGTGGTTGGTGCTTTAAACGAATAATTTAAAGCTAAGAAACAATTAAGCTAGAATGGGAGGGTTAAGTCCATAGGAACACTTAACAAACTTAACATGTTAACAAGACAAGACTTGTAGGGGTTAAATAACCGTTTTAACATGTTAACTAGACTAGAAGGTGGGGTTAAGTAAAATACACTTAGCCAATTTAACGTGTTAACTAGACTAGAAGGTGGGTTAAGTAAAATACACTTAGCCAATTTAACATGTTAACTAGACTAGAAGGTGGAGTTAAATAAACTCAGAACACTTATCCATCATAGTGTGCCAAATGAACAAGGTTAAGTTAAAACATGAAGGGGCAATACTTAACCATTAGAACATGTTGATTAAACAGATGTTAGAGTTAAGCTAACTAAGAGAACACTTAACCGTTATAACCTGTTAGCTAAATAGATGGGCAGGGTTAAGTTAAAAGGAACACTTAACCAATACAAGATGAAGGGGTGAGGTTAAGTAATAAGAAATACTTAACCAATATGTAACAACCCGAATTTTAATAACATGTTGAAACTAGAAATCAGGGTATAATTAAATTTTAAAATGATAATCATGGGAAACGGGTTGCGCCGTTGCGTTCGTCTCGGAATTCTACATGAAATAGAGTCCGAGTTTTCGAAAATTGGAGTCCGGATGAAGAAGTTATGACCTGTAGAAGATTCAGCAAATTTTAGGCAGCACAGGACCAGGCAGGTCGACCATGTGGTTGACCTTAGGGTCTACCTACCCCCCCTCCCCCCCTCGGTCGACCATATGGTCGACCTCGCCCCTTACAGGTCGACCTGGTTGGCCTGTTTTGACCCAGAACCCATTTTTGAAGCCTGAGACGTGTTTTGATGATCCGGATTGATTCTAGGGTTAATCTAAGGGCCTAAACTAGTTGCTACCCCTATAAATACACCCTAAGGCCTAACCTAATTCATAATAAATCATTCTTACATCAAAATGCTGTTTAAATCCCTCTTGATCATGGCCGCCGCCTCTAATAAATTTCCTAATCTTTCATACACAATCCAATTCAAAGATTAAGACTTCTACAACGATTCAAGACAATAAATCAACAACGCTGCAACATTTCTACAACAAATTCAGTTCTTAATTCGCTAGCCATGCTCTGTAAGTGCTAGTTACTTTTAGATTTAAATATTTAGTTATAATATGGACATGAAATAAAGTGGAATTGGATATAAGTATGTTTATCGATTCAGATCTATTTCTGTTGCATCTTGAATCTTGAGTTTTGAGACTTGTCTATCTTTATTCTCATGCCAAGTTTATGATCTATTCAGCAATTTTCTTGATTCATAATGATGTTATCATCAAGTTGTAATCTTTATGCCTGTCATGATGATTTATGCTGTTTTCTTTCTGATCTTGTTCTTATTGCAAATTCTACCTTCCCCTATTTATTTCTTTTGATGAACCTTGGTCAATTTCGGACCTAGGCCTAAACTACGATATACGTGCGATTGAATACGGGAAATATTGGGATACTGCCTATTTAGATATATATGTTCGGTGTAATTGATAGCATAACATAAAAATTGGATATTTGGGTATTACTACCATTAACATGAAATTGAATATTTGTGTATTGTCATTATAATGGTAATCGCAAGAATGGGGATTGGCGTATATAATTTGACATGGATCTTGATATATGTAATTTGACATGGATCTTGATATATGTAATCTGGCTAGAACTTGTTATGGGTAAATTAGTATAAACGTGGTATACATGTAATTTTGGGTATAAAACTTGATCTATGTAAATTGAGCAAAGCTTTGTAAACATGTAAATAATGAAACTTGGTATATGGGTAAATTGGCATAAAATTGGCATACATGTAAAACGGCATGAATTGAACATATGTAAATTTGGTATGAATTGGGCATATGTAAATTGACATGTAATCTAGAACTTGGGCATATGTTAATTATGTAAAATTTGGAGTAGAAACATATATGATAATTTATGACTTGGAGAAAGTTTAATATGAACGCGCCTAAGTTAGGTTTTGGGTAGTTGGCTTGTATTGTAAATAAAAGGCTATAACTTGGCATAACTTCATAGTGAATTATGATAATAATTTGGGAATACGTTTTGGGGCAAAAACGTGAATTATGAACTTGGAAAATGGGCCATGACATTAGATTGTTAGCACACTTACATATAAAGAGAAAATATGTAAATTTAGAAAATATGAAATGCTTAACCCGAGGTTGGATTGAGTTGTGATGTAAACCTGCCCGGACCCGCCCGGCTATCCAGTAATCACAACAGTACCTATCCAATGTGGGAGGTTAAGGCATTGAGCCCAATAAGGACCCGAGGTTAGACTGAGTTGCGGTGTAAACCTGCCCAGAACCGATCGGCTGTCCAGTAACGCAACAATACCTGTCTAATGTGAGCGGTTGGTGCTTTAATGAATAAGTTAAAGCTAAGTCAGGATTGATAGGGTTAAGTAAACTAAGAACGCTTAACCAGCATAACATGTTAACCAGGGGGTGGGTTAAGTAATATGGCTAGGCTAATGATATTTAACCGATATGACAAGAACGGGTGGGTTAAGTAATATGGCTAGGCTAATGACACTTAACTGTTATAACATGACTAGTGGATGGGTTGGTTTAACTTGAATGGGTTGATAACACCCAATCGGTATAATCTGATGCATGGTAGGGTTAAGTAAACACACGAGGGTAACACTTAACCATTATAATATGACTAGTGGATGGGGTTAAGTTAACACGCACTTAACCAATATAACGTGATGCGTGGTAAGGTTAAGTAACAACCGAGGGTAACACTCAACCGTCACAACATGATAAGCAGGTGGGCTAAGTCAATGTATACTTAACCAATTTGACACGATGATTTGTTAGGGTTAAGTCATGAACCACTTGAATATACTTAACCAATTTGACACGATGATTTGTTAGGGTTAAGTCATGAACCGGTTGAATATACTTGACCAACTTGACACATGATTCGTAGGGCTAAGTCATGAACTTGAACGACAACACTTAGCCAATTTGACATGACACGTAGGCGGGTTAAGTCACGAACTTGAATGACAACACTTAACCAACTTGACATGCTAGACTGATGGGGTTAAGTCTCGAATTTAAATGACAACACTTAACCTATTAGAGGGAAACCCTAGTTACGCGGTCCATTTCAACAGCAACCCACCTAGATGTATCACGATACCCTGGGACTAGGCAGGGTGGGACACGATTACTGGACTAATTGTAAGCGACCAGAACGACGGCTGAGTTGGTGTGCCATTGTAGATTCAGGCGGACTATGGTCGTGCACGTAGTCCGGAGTTGAAAAAGCAGGCATTGGGCACCAGTAGGTTTACACTGTGCGTGCTTGATTCGTGTCGATGGTTGGCACCATAGGGCTTGATACACCCTATGGTGGACCTAGTACAGGTGACTACATTTCGTGATTGGGCCGTATGACACAGACACATGAACGAGCTAGGACTTGTAGGGAGCCGATCGATTAATAGATCGTTTCATGGGACCAAGTAATGGGTCATTTCACGACATTGGGCAAGGGATCATTTTATAGTCAACACATGACACAGGTTGGGATACTAGTACGGGTGGTGCAGAGCAAATAGATATCATAGAAATATTTTAACGGTGAAGCAGAGAAATCTTGCGATCTTGCGAAATTATACTTAGTTCATCTTGAATGGGAACCTCGCAATGTTATACATGACAAAAGTCATATGATGTTATTCTTAGTTATCGTGCATGTAGCTTATCTTGTCATCATGCTTATGTTTATTTTTAGTTTATTCATGCCATGTTATCTTTACCTATTTTTATGCTAAAAGTCACTAGGACTTACTTAGTCTTTATGACTGACCCGTTTTGTTTCGCCTCTTTTTCTTTCGTTCCCCCCCCCCAAGGTTCGCAGGGTGGGAATACAACTTAGTTCGGATCTTACCAAGCTCCAAGGCTCTTTCATGTACGGCTTGGATTTCCCTTGGCTATGGCTTGCTTTGCTTTATTGGGGAATATCACAATTTATTTTTATGCTTATTTGTTTTTGAGCAAGGCAGATATTTTAGCTATGTAATTGGGTATTGGAAGTTGATGGGCTTTTATTGTAAGCAATTATATTTAATAAATGATTTGAAGTACTTCCACTTTACTTTCCGCTGTTTTATATATGTATGTCTTGTAATATTTCTGTTCCAGTGCCCATAATGCTCCACTGAAGTTAAGGCATTCCCTTTGTGTGTGACCTTAACGGATGTGGGGTGTTACACAATATAACTTGATTTGTGGTAGGGTTAAGTCAACATGAACTACTGGTAACACTTAACCACTTTAACATGACAAATGAATGGGTTAAGTTACTTGAATTGACTAATGACACTTAACCAATCCAACTTGACGAGAAAAAGAACTAAGTAGTAAACCTTAGTTAAGAGGACTAAGTTGTAAACCTTAGTTAAGAAAACGACGATTCAGGAACTAAGTAGTAAACCTTAGTTAAGGAAACTAAGTAGTAAACCTTAGTAGAACACGAGAAGGAGCGAACGTCCATCTGATCTTAAAGAAGTCTCCAACAAACTGGGTTACGAAGCACGTGGCTTCGAGGGGACATGAGGGTACTCTTGGTATCCCTCTATGAGGCTGCAGATGATCCACCTGGGCTCACAGAGGTTAAGGTCTGCGTTAGAAGAACCAAGGGTATGGCTTGATTGCAATATAAGGCAACCTAAAGACTAGGATGGACCAGCGTGATTCGGCGAGACCAGTAGCCCTGTGATAGAAACTCGTCGTTTACCTACCATCTTGAGTCAGTCGAGATACGTACAATGGAAAGGCGGAGAACTCCAAAAGTCCATATACTTGCTATCTAGTTATGGGTGCGGATGGCTATAGGTTAGTGGGGGCGTAGAAGGCCTACGTATAGTTCTCATTTTTCAAGGTGTGCCTTTCATTAGTTGAGGAAGGGGTCAAGTGGGACCATAGCCACTGGAAAAGCAGACCTTAGCATCTGCATCGACAGATATCTGAAAGCTCCCGACCGAGTTCCGTGTTTCTTGATTTTCCCTGCCACGAGACTCGGGTCGCACATATAGAGGACAAGTGCATCTAGACAGCGATAACGATCCACGACACATACATGGGGAAAGTCTAGGAACATATACCATTCTAGGTAGTGTGTCCTGGACTAGGAGGCATTGTTCGGTAGGTAGCATAATCCCTAGTTGGACTTAGGTCGTGTAAACCCTAAAATCCGAGAAACGTTCAATAGGTAGCATAAACCCCAGTAGCCCTGGGTAGCGAAAACCCTGGTTGGATCTAGAATGCGCTTGATAGAAAACCCCAGATTAGATCTAGGTAATAAATAATAGATGTACACCTGAAACAACCACAATTGCGGGAATTGGGACCACGTATTTGTTCTTATCAGTTTATATAGATTACTAATTAGGTGGTGCAGAGATATAGAAATTAGAATAACAAGGTAGTAGCGAGGCAGAGAAAGTATAGAAGTGCATCCAGTTTATCTTAGCTTATCATATCTTGTGCTAACCTTATGATTCCCGTCATTATGGTGTTGTCTTGTATTTAGTTAAATTCATGTCATGTTGATTTTACCTGTTCACGTGCTGAAAGTTACTGAACTTACCAGACTTTATGTCTGACTCTGTTTTCTTTTGCTTTCTTGTCTTCCATTCCCTTCCCCCCTCCAGGTTCGCAGGGAGGGAATATTACTTCTTAGTCCATTTTTGTTTCCAAGCTGAAGATTAGTCAAAATTTTGATGGGATTCTCTTTTCCATTGCTATGGCTGGCTCACGCTACATTGGGGAATATAAATGTTATTTTATGCTTCTTTATTTTGTAAGACAGATATCCTGGTATTGGAAAACAATTGTTGTACAAACTATTTTATCAATAAAGTAAAGTTTTATTTTCCACTGTTTTAATTTTGTCTGTCTTGTAATTTATCTGTATCATTTACTTATAACTCTCCACCGAAGTTAAGGCATTCCCATTGTGAGTGACCTTAACGGATGTGGGGTGTTACATCCAACCCTTAGGTAATCAAATAAATATATTTTATGATCTCCGATACGTAAAATGCGGGCTGTTACATTCTGTCCCCCTCCCCCTTTAGGAATTTCGCCCATTAAATTCCAAATAAACACAAGCAACTAAAATAATTCCGCTTGCCTTTCATCCATGAGCAGCCAATCTACCACTCAATCTAGCATCCATCTTGCCATGCATCCATAGCCTTATCCTAACACGTGGATTTCTAATGATGATGGTACAAGTTATAATAAGGTAACGTGGCACGACATTAATGGGTCATACCGACAGAGAGTTCTAGATGGGTCGTCTTCTTACTCTCTTATTCTCCCACGTGCAATCGTCCTCATCCTCACTCCACTGCACCTTGAATAGCTTAACTGTCTTCCTCCTAAGTTGTTTTGTGTCATTCCCCACAATACGAAGCGGCTTACGAGGTCTCGAGTTCGAGGTCTTCATATTGCTCCGGCTCCGGAGATTCCATTACATTCGAATAGTGCACAAACTTCCATAGAAACGACACATTATGTTAATCACATTATGGGAGTCGATCGATGGGTAGTATTAGGAAATTTCTTCATAATTATTTATTTCGGTTTGAAGTTATAGAAGTGCAAAACAGTCAATCAGCTTTAGTATGATCATTACCACCATCATTGTCTTTTGGATAAGAATAGTCAATTCTTTATGTCAATTCGTACCAGGTATCGTACACTTTTAGTTATGGATAGATACTTAACCTTTTATGACACTAGAACTATTATTTGACTATTTTCCTTAACTAAATGGTCATACAAGTCATCATAACAGCTCATCAGACTTTATGTCTGACCCATTTTCTTTCTTTCTCTTTTCTTTCCCCTCAGGCTTATAAAGAGAAATTGTATAGTTCAGATTTCTTTATTGATTTTTTTTTGAAGGATTTATGCAAATGATGGATTACTTCCTGATTTCTTTTCAAGGTTAGGTTGTATCTTTTGAATTTGGGGGATAATATTATTTTGTACTATGATGTTGTTTTTACAGAGATTTTGGGATATGACTTTTTATAACTATTTGATTAATTGAAAAAAAGATGGCTTTTGTCTTTTAAATTGAATTGTTTTCTTCCATTGTAAATTTATTATTTTATGTCTTGCGAAATCTTAGCCTCTGTGATGTTTTATGTCTTTATACCTACAACGCTCGATATTTTCTGGATGAAATCCTTGTGTAGGTGACACTAAGAAAATGTGAGGTGTTACATATAACAGTTGAGGTGAAAATATGGAAAGAATTAAATTTGTTATTTACTAAATAATAAATGAGAATTAAATTGGTGACCCACTTGACATTAATGGAAGAGATAAGGAAGAAATAAATAGAAAAAATGTTAGTTCCTGAGATGATGGTTTTGATGACAACAAACTTAGGACTTATTATAAAATATAAATACTAACATTCTTGTTTAAATACATGTGCAGGTACTAAAGAATGAAGATCGTACAGTTTAAAGATTCAAGACTAATGAATTCAAGATTGAAGAAACAAAGACTAAAGGCTTATGAGTTTCAAGATTTCAAAACATCAAGATAAGTAATAGAATCTACATCTATACCTTCATACAATACTAGATAAAGTTGAATAGACATCACCCTTTTAACATCGATTTGTAAAACCATTGATGTTAAAAGTTCTTTTAACATCAGTAAACTTTAAAGCGATGTTAAATGGTTCTTTAAACATCGGTTGTTAAAACAACCAATGTCTATCTTTTAAAAAAAACTATTACCTTCAGCCATGAAAAAACGCATCTCCCAAAATAATTTCTTGTGCCTTCTATTCTTATAAGGGCATACAAAACCCTTTGTCATTTCCTCAATCGCCCCGCCACCACCTGCAAATCGTGAGCCGCCATTAGTAGTCGAGCAGGAATGGAAGTGGAAGCGTTTTCCTCATTCAAAATAGAGCTTTTGATAATAACTTATGCTTCACTTTCAGATCCATCCTCTTATCTCGAGCCCGCTAGCGATTAGAAAATTGTAAGTGATTCTGTTTATTATTTTGCTTGATCTGTCCTCTTATCTAGAGCACGATTTATGTTTAATCTTGAGCTCGAATACATTCATATGCCAATGATGATTGGGTTTTAAATATGAGTTAAGACTCCTATTTTCTAGTCTGATTTTGATTGACCGATTCATGTGAATTTGATTTGTTGTATGTTGCTTAGTTCATACATTCACTCAGAAAAATTTAATCTTTGTATAAATTATATAATTCTTAGCCTGGATGGGAGTTTATATAATTTAGTGGTTGTTTCTATACTGATAAGAATTTATTTCTTGCAGCGCTTGTAACCCATGAACAATATTTTGTATACTTGCTTTGCATTTGATTTATATATGCATGAGTTTATATGTGTGATAACCCATACACTTTGTGATGTGCTGATTCTTGCATGTCTAGCATCCATGCATGCTTTCTCCTTGTTGCTTTTATGCATTACTTGATGTTGCATGCTTGGAAACATGACTTCGTATTTACGCGTATATGTAGATTATTGGCATACATAAATTTTCTCAAAACTGATAAGAATAGATACTACACTTGGTCAAAACTGATAAAAATAGTTAATATAGAATCAAAGATGACAACAAATAACCCAAAGGCAACAATATAAATAATATATTATTTTTTGTTCGAGTTATATTTAGTGTTTTATGTTGAGTGTCTCTTGTGATTATATGTTGATCTACTTAGTGGTTTTTGCATTGGTTAAGGGTGAGACTTGATCTTGTGGTTTTGATCGAGTTGTTCACAACAATAGGAAGGTCATCCGAGTTGGTGGGATAAGGCTAGTCAAAAGGGGACACTTTTGATTAGCCTAATCCCACCAACTTCGGACAATGTCCCTTCAGTTGTTAGATAGTGTTAGACAAAAAAATAGTCCTAACACCTAAATCATCGTATTTTGAGCATAGAATATGAATAGATAACCCAAAATGCAGGAAAAAGCAAGACAATGGGATTTTTATAGTGGTTCGGCGTCAACGAGCCTACGTCCACTTCATATTTTCTCATTTCACTCTTGAATTACAATTAATATAATCACTCAGTCACTCAAGTTCAATGAATAATTCTCTCTGAATTCATTAAATCTATTGAATGTTAATTGAAGGAAATGGTAATTATTCGTGGAGAAGTGTTGGCCATGGCAGCCACGGAAAAGGAGACGCCAAAAGTCCCCAAAAAATGACAAGTCTTGTGTTATTTAAAGGCAATTCCTGCAGGCGGTTCATGAAGACATGTGGCATCCATCCCGAAAATCTCGAAGCCGTTCATGAGTGAGTGGATAAGAGGTCAAAGTAGCTGTTATCAACATGTGTCATCAGATCCGTAGAATGAGGTTCATGAGAGACGTGAAGCTTGACCAAGCCATTCCTTCCTTATAGCAAGGTCGGGTCGTGACCTTATGTCACGAGCCGGGTCGTGAATGAGGGGCATGAGTAGGTCACAATCGAGGTCTGGGTATCACAAATCGACCCCGGGGGGGAGGGGGGTATCACGAACCGACCCTAGGGAGGTATCACGAATCGACCCCAGGGTGTATCATGAACCGACCCCAGGGACGTGTCACGAACCAGTCTTCACAAATGCCAAAATCCAGGTTTTTCATATTTCGCCCCTTCATCCGAGCGATTGCTGATCAATGCATGTTCATACTCAAGTCCTTTGCTTTGGGTAACCTAGTCACAAAGCAGGCTAAGATTTTACTCCCAAAGTACATCTTATCGCAAATGAGATGTGCTTTGAATATGTTGAGATAAATCCTTCTGGAACGTCATCTGTCCTTGAGAAGGCTTTATCCAATTGTTGTAATGCTTCCATGGGGGCTAGCCAGGCCAATTTCTATGGAAGGTATATTCGAGATGACTAAGTAATCGTTTAGACCTCATCTAATCAAAAGGACTAACTCACTTGTTAAAAGTCATGCTAGATCATTGGCTCATGATCGTGATTCTACATGCACAGGTCATTGCCAAACACTATCGTTACTCTATGCAAGTCAAGCGCATTACCAAGTCAGGCTTTCTTTTACATACAAGTCAATGCATGAAGTAACCACCCAAACCATGGGGTAGTTCAAGAATCTTCAGGCTCTAAGCTGGGTTCTGAGTTGTTGGAATAAAGCATTTTAGGATTATCACAAAAACCTATCTCTTGCACTCAGCTTCAGAATTTATTGATATCATGATATTAATCTAGGACTCCATGACTGCATCAAATCGTAATAATAAGGAATCTGAAAGCTACGATCACTCCATATCATGTTAATGAAAAATCAAAAATCCATGGTTGCATCGGACCATATTTAAAGGAATCCACAATCGCTATAGATTGTTTCATAGTTCAATAATCGCATACAAGTCAGTAAGGGACGTTATTGAAATCATTTGAAGCAATGCTCGTATGATTGTCATAATCATAAGGCAGTGGAGAAGTTTGACACACCTTCTATCCGGTTTAGTAGAGATTTGAGTCTTTGAAGTCATAATTCTAAAGATACAGTGCATATGCTTTAAATCTTGCTTCAAGCCAGGGTCATCTTCAAAGTTATCCTGAAAATTGATGCGGTGCTCTTGGTGCCACCAGAGGACAAGTTGAGTCAATACTTATGCCCTCAAGGTCAGTAGGGGTTGGTTCAAGTTAATCAGACATCCAATCATTAAGCCATTATACTTCCCGTCGCTGACCGGGTAAGAGTTGCAGGTTTAATAACCTTAGACAACCCAAGACATTCTGCACTCTTTCTCAAGTCAGCAAGAGTTGGTGTTATATATACAAATGGTCAAATTACACTTGCTTTGATGTCGTCTTTTCTCTTTATTCTGGTAGTGAGGATTGCCTCGCCGGGAGTCAGCGGATTCGGTTACTCTCATCGGATCAGTTGCAAAGTAGGCTTTTCAAATGCAAGTGAATGAATGTCATTATGTAGTTAGTTGGTCCCCTCTTTTCATGCTTTAGCATAATCGAAAATGGCCAGCATAGTCTTGTTGGGCCTCTTTCTCATGCCCGGTTACATTGAGCTTGAGAAACAATATCATGGACTCGATCAGTGAAATAGGTTTCTCTCTGAAACTACATACTCTTATCATCCTTTTCCAAGTGTTTTCCTTTGTCCTTATCATTTCAGGAGTTGGATGGTGCTCCATTCTCTTAGGGTTGAAATTATCAGAGACTCTGAGTAGATGTTATCGCAGAGAAATCTTTAAGTCCAGGGGAATAACAGGAGATCCTGATGTCCCGTGTGAAAAGGCTGTGACTATCATCATCCACATCATCTTGAGAAGTGGCGCCAAGAAGCTTCTACATATTTCCAATATCAGGACTGATGACCCCAGCATTGAATCTGAGATTACGAAGGGGGTCTATGCTGATTTCTTGTTTCCGCATCGATATTTCCCTCGGGTTGCGGATCGAGTTATTCGACTTGACTGGGTCCCTGTTCTTCGAATTATTGCATTACAGCTTGGAGTTGAGCGTGTTCTGATGCTCGAGTGTCCATTCGAGTTGGAGCTGAAGTTAGTCATGCATGACCTGAGTTTGTTATAGTTTGTCCATTCTCATCTAAGATATTGTCAGTAGTTGTTACATTGCCCTCGTTTTCATCCATAACATTCTGGATCGATGCCGCATGTCCCACGCTTGTTGATCGATTTGTGCCCAACTCGAACTGGTGGTTGCGATCTGATCGAGCCAAGTTCGTCACTACTTGAATTTCGATTCCATCATGTCATGCGAGTTGATGATTGTTGCTCATCTTTCCAATTCACCGGTGGTGCCACCAGCTTGAAATTTTGAAGTAGGTGAAAGTCAGTTGGGGGCTTCTTGGTTTCTCATATCCAGCAGCCATTATTCAATCTTCTGTTATTTTATTCTAGATGATGATCCGTTGTTCAATCATTTGTGGTCCAATCTTGAGGAGTCATTCGTTTGGTTGTAGTCTGGGATATTGCGGAACTCCAAGGACAATAAATGTGCATAAAGTCATCGAGTAATTGAATCATGCTGCTCGAAACTCATATCCCATGCCCCCATCCACGAGGATTTTGTTGAGTGGTGAGCATCAAATCCACATCTTCTCTAAGTTTATAGACCCTCCTCAAGTCATGAGTTAGAGTTGAATGCGAAATGAATTACTGGTACCCAGCTCATGCTAAGCCCTAGTCTCCCATCCAAGCTCCGAGGATTGAAATCAAGCAGTGACGGGTCAATCGTAGTCGCCTCGAATGCTTTCGTTTACTCTTTGAATCAAGGGAAAGTCGTAGACAAAGCATTTATGATGCATCCAATAAGCATGCCAAATAGGATTGTCCATCCATGTATGGTCATATGTGATCCTTCCAATCGGGGAGTCATTTGGGACTGGTAAATGGATGTTCTCTCGGCATCCGTTTCGTGGTCCTCAAATGGCCTATCAAGATCACAAAATAAGTTAAGTATAAGCAAATAAACTATGCCATTTCTGAATATTCTTAATAGTTATGCCCCCAGTCCGGGGTAACAACATAAAACAGGTAGTGGTCGGATCACGTCCTTTTCGAATTTAGATGAAGGGAGGCGTATTCTGGATAGTCAGGGAAATCTTCAATCCATAGAAATCCTAAATGCCATGATTGTTTCAAATCGTATTAAGACCGGAAAATCGACGATCGCTCAAGATCGTATTAAGGCGGAGTAGAAATCCAAGAATCTAAGGGCTTCGCCGGGTCCTTCCCAGCCGCGACTATTAATCTGCATGACATGTCATTGAATAATTCACTCTCAAGGACTCTTTTAGGTCGCTGCCTTGAGTCACGTAGGATTCTTATCATTGAGCATTAATGTCAGACTTTTGGACATGACCCTTTACTTGTTTTCTTCTAGTCTGTTGTTGTTGCGAGTGCGGGCCTCGCGTTCTCGACCAGTTATCCTTTGTAAATATGCAATCAGTAAACAAAGTGGTATTCTTGCAATATCATACATTTGCAAGTTTGTTATATATTTCAATCGAATATATTTGTAGTCATAGCATTACTACACTGAGTAGTAAGCAATAAACCACATCACAAATCAGATAAGGGTTCCAATTCGGTATCCCTGCAAATCATAATCCAGTAAATAAATAGCATATCATATTACAGCCATCGTAGGGGTGTGATGTGTGTGTATGCCCCCAATAAATAGTGAATAAAGTGCCTGGCCAGGGCTTGTTTGGGATTGATTAGGATCGACAGTGCATTGCCCCCCATATCCGAAAATAAGGGATTCGGGCTCAGCTTTCATTCTTGCCCCTGATCCTGCAGCGGGGTAGGAGCCCTTTTGTGGAATTTAATCGCAATGCCTTTATACTCTCCTGTCATATGCCCAGGATAAAGTTTGAACTCAGCTTTCAGTCTGCCCCCTAATCTTTCAGTTGGGTAGGAGTTCATTTGTAGCGAACGATCTCTGGCGCCTTTATACTCTCCCATCGAGTACCAAGGGTAGAGTGGAATCAAGGTGGTTTTTAATCGTGGTGCACCTTCACGCTTTGTGGACATTATCTTCTCGCCCTTTATACTCTCTCTCTCTCTCTCGGATCATGAGAGTTAGAGTGATTCAGGCGAAGGTCGTATAATTCAACCCGATGTTCCTTCTACACTCTAGTTCAAAGAGCGGGATTCCACCATCTCGAGTGTCGTTCTTGAACTCGGTTCTAGTACATACTCTGTGCTTCACTCTGGCGTATGGAGCTTTTTGGGAAAGTGGTCAGATCACACTCGCTGAGGTGCTACCTTATAATCTTTGATTCGCTGGTAGAGGTGGTTTTTTGCAATAATCATGTCTATCTCATCCCTTCGACTCATGGGACGGAGTTAGGTCGGACATCGTGATATCATCCTTTATACTTTCTCTCGAGTCGTGAGAGTTAGAGTCACGGATCGAGTGGTCTTTAATCATGGCGCTCATCACATTCGTCCTAGGTTTATACTTCTATCCAAACTCTGAGGATTAGAGTTAATCGGGTTAACATCGAAAGACGTTTGCCAAAGCTTTGTGTTCCTCCGAACATTCTATGGGAGGAGTGATTGGCACCAAACTTCGGTTACTTACATTATTCATATCGCATGAGTTAGTCATGTCAATAACTCAGGAAGCATGTAAAAGTAGTTCGCAGAATTGAAAAGTAAGCATATCAAGGGGCAGCGCTTCCTCCTTTATTCGGATTCATGTAATCTGTTGGCGTCGAGAATAGGATTGAGCCATGCAGACGGTTGTACTATGTCCATCTAGGATCAGATTCCGACCTTGTAATGCAAAGATCAATGCACATTTGTGTTGAAGTTTGCCATCCATGAGCCAAGGAGTTAATGATCCACCTTGATCTATACAACTTTCCTCAAACGGGAGGCGTGGCTTTGTAAATGAGCATTTCAGTCCGGCTTGATATGGTTTTGCTCCAAAACTCTGTATGTGGGTGTTAGAAATCTGATCGGTATCAACTCCGTGGTACCTACACCATCCACATATTAATTCATCTGAGTTAATTACATCAATAACTCATAAAGCACGAAAATATAAGATTCATGGTTAAATATTAATCCTGTAAAGGAATGAATATCATTTGGAGCGAAAATGGCATTGTAGGTTTTTCGCAGGTTCATTTTGCCTCGTTCGGTCTTTGCCAGGAAATAGCCGCCAAAGTCTTTAGCAGACGAAAGCCTTTATTCAGACACTGTAAGTTAATGACGAGGTCGCATCTCCTCTGAATCGCCTCTTTGCCCCCATGTCAAGGGGAAGGATTGAGTGTCATGTAGGCATGTCTGTACCGCAAATGGTAGCACACCATCACATTGGTGCTAGGATGGTAATTTGCAGGAGAACAATGGATCCATGCTTATACAAACTTTGCAATTTCCATGCTAGGAAATAGGATATGGTTGTTGGGGGGGATATTCATATCTCACAAATCCATTGATATGCCTTCGATCCCATGTCAGGGATAAGAGTATGATGCACGGACTATTAATCAGCATCCAGGCTTGAGTGTTCCAAACCTTTAACTTGCCAATCTTCGGGCAAGGCTGAGGTAGTCCGCCATGCAAATTTTTGATGGATCAGCTTTGAATTAGGTGATGTAGCCACGAGCGATCCATGCTCAAATCTCCAATTGCCCCCAACATCTGGGGCATGAGTTACTTGACAGGTAATCTATAAAGGGAGTGAAAGCATAAATCTTCACTTTCTAACTCCAAACTGTCATTCATCAGATGTTTCATTCGCATACATTTCCCATCAAGCGGAAAATTGGTTAGTGATTTTGTTGAACTATTCAGGGCAGTGAATTCAGGAATGGGATTCGTTTATTTCTATCTCGGGTCAACCTTCCAAGGGAAATAAGCTATGTCGCCTTTCATGTCATATCTTGAGGCATAACAAACGATGGTACGCCATTCATTCTCCTTGCCGGAAGCATTTTGTGATGCAGGAAGTTTCTTAAGGGATTGTCAATGATTCTCTTCCGGGTTTAGTCTCCAACACTGGATCAACTTTTGTTTGATCAATGGTCGGAGTTTGTAGTATCTTGATTGGGATCATCTCCAACTTCTTTGGATTCTCGGAACTTTCTAACTTAGCCAGATTATCCACCTTCTGATTTTCAGTATGCGGAATACAAGACATGTTGTAACGTTCCCATTCATCCAACAGCTCTTGTACCCGTTCTAGGTAAGCTGCGAGTCGTGGTCCCTTCATCTGGATTCCCCTTCGAATCTTCCTTCAGGAGTTATCAATATGACACTAGCACCGGGTCATCGATCATTCTTTGCACCGTCTGTATACAACTACCGGGTGCTTGTATTCAATTTTCGTTTTGAAAAGCCATCTTCTTCATCTAACACTTCCTCTTCGGTAATGGTAAATTCAATGATGGATTCAGATAATGTTTTCCTATGTATGGACTTCTTTAGGAGGGGATTGAGATCAAACTGGTTAAGCTCGATGTTCCATTCGAGCAATCTCCCAGATGCCTTAGGTCGCTGTAGGACTTATCGTAGTGGCTAATCAATGTGTATCACAATCAGATGAACTTATAAATAGTGGTGGATTTTTCTCGAAGCAATAAATAAGCTGTAAGCGAACTTTTCCATCTTTGGGAAGTTGCTTCGCTAGACGTCACCATCTTGCATCCCGAATTTTCATCCTCTCTAGGATCTATATTGTAGGGTAAATCATCAGGAAATTCTTTCTACGACATCTTCCTTGCTTGCTAAGCCCATGCTTCCTTCATACTCCATCTCATCGGGAAGGGAAGCATTGTTGGGTTCCACGCCATCTCTGCTGTGTAACATACTTCATTCGACCAAATAGTAAGTTCCTCTAGTAACTTGGTTGTCCAAACCATTCCAACTCAAACTTCGGTTGGGATATTTAGCAAATCCGTTGGATTTTTCTCAAATCAGTTTATATTCTGGATTCCAAAATATAATCAATCTTCCATGTCAAAACACTTTCCAATTCATTTTTAAATTCATATTTGAATTTAAACTACTGCATTATCTGATGATACTTTATTTTCACCAGATTTATAAACATCGTTTATAAATTCAACTTCATTGTTTTATAATTTAAAACAAGTTTCATTTCAAAAATCTCTTCGAAATACAATTCATTTTATATTCTGAATTCCAGAATAAAACCCGTCGTTCTCCTTTTCAAAATGATTTCAGGTCCTATTTTCAAATTCAAACTTGAATTTAATATTTTTAATTGTCTCTTGATTATTTATTGTTTATATTTATAAACACTGTTTATAAATTTCTTCTATTATATATTTAAACAAGTTCCATTTCGAAATCTATTTAAAACCAAAATCTTATTTTGGAATATTTTATTTATTACAACTTATCCATACAAATATAGAATTTATTTTCATATTTAATTTCAACTTCTATTTATTACATCCTAATATTTGTTCTAGAAATATTTTCTTTAAATAAATTTGATCTAATCGAATTCAATCACAAATCCATACGGATTTATTTTTAGTTCAATTTACATTTTGAAAATCAAAATAAACTTCCTCGTTTACTTCTTTAAAATGATTCCCTATTTCTATTTTTAAATTCACATTTGAAATTAAATATTCAAATTATCAAATGATAAATTTTCCACTTCATTTATAAACTTTGTTTATAAATTCATTTCAATTTCCTCATTATCCGATAAAATCATTCCATTTTATTTACAAATACCATTTATAAATTTACCTCAATTTTCTATATTGTTTAATTTATAAACATCATTTATAAATTCCACTTCAAATTCTTGTATTATTAAATTTATAAACATCGTTTATAAATTCCATTACTTGTTTTTATTATTCAAAACAAGTAAATATTTCTTAGCCTATTCGAAATTCAAATTCTAGTTTTGAAAAATAGATTTTCCATTTTAAATCTCGAAATATCCTTTTCATGATATTTTTATAATTTAACATTTAGACCCAGTGATATTCAACCAATCAAAAACACCCTATTATTAATCAGGTTTTCAAACACATCATATATGATAATATATATGAAAACAAACAAACAATAATATTTTTGAGGAATCTAGTTGGATCCCTCCAACCTGTTTTCCTGAATCCACAAACATTAGCCAACATAAATAATATCCATCCTGCTTCAGGGTAGGATATCGCAGTATAGAAGGTCATCCATTATCGTAGCGTGGGGCGCATAGGGTCATCCGCTAATGATAAGACAACCAACAATTATTTTTAACGACTAAAATAACTCTAAATAATAAATCGAATGAGATTTACACACCAGGGTTTTTAGTTTGCACTTGTATTAATTTCAGTTTCTCTTCATGGATTTCCAAAACTTCGCATTCCACATGAAAGATTCCACTCAATATATCCTTGCATAAGGAAAAATCCAAATTTTATAAACAAGCTAACGAATCTCCTTAACAAGGTTTCATGTTGAAAATATACTAAAATTTATTTATTTCTTTTTACTAACACCCAGGTTTTGAAGGTTAACGATTCCAAATTGCACTTATCTAATTTATAATTTATACAATGATTTACTGGATAAAATCCTATTTTCACATTCCATCTTCTAGATAATAGTTAATACCATTTCCTTTCCTCTTAACAGTATGCGAGTTTAGTTTTAACCCGTATACTAATATATATATATATATTACATAGTATAATGTAAACAACTTAAGTAATTAAATTTATTCATGATTATTTGGTTAATTAAATAAATTAAGTTACCTTCCCAATTTGAACTAACATTTTCCATTCATCTCCTTCCTCAAAATCACCAGACAATTCTGCAGTTAAATCCCCATTCTCCGGCACCCTAAAACCTCACTTTTTCCCTCATTCCAGAGGGCGACATGGAACCATGAATGGTAGCACAACCATTGTCGCACTTCAATCACTTCACTGAGCGATAAAAAAACATCGATCCATCACCAACGCATCTCCTTCGTCACCCGCAAAAACACTGCTCTGTTGATTTTGACCCTCAGCCTCTTAAACAAACTGCGATCCCTAAGAAATTGTCAAATCCCAAAACTTTGTCGCTACCTCCCAGTTTGATTTCAAGAGTAGCTTATCGCGTCGACTTCCAAAAATCGCGCACCTTCCTCTGAATCTGTTCGAATCCATCTCTGCACTCGCAAACCTCTTATGCGAGTGTCACCGGGCTGAAGCCGAGCTTCTACTTTCGTGATTAAAGTGCGATTTCAATTTGAAATCGCGATTCTCTTTTTTTCCATTGATCGGTGGTTTTGATTTCATTTGAGGATTTGAAAATAATAAATAAAAAGGGGACTTTGATCTTTGGTTTTGTAGAAGTGATGGGTTATGGTCATTTTATTTATTTCGAAGATTGCGAATGATTTTAATACCAGGAAATAAACAATGAATAGAGGCGGCTTTTATTTGTATTTTACTTTTTACAATGGCCATTTTTTTGAACATTCCGATTTACAGAAGCTTGAAAAATGAAAAGGACCAAAGAGATAAATCGCGATTTTATAAAGATGAAAACTTAGTGCTTAAGGAATAGGCCTGCGCTTTCTATAGGTAGATATAGGTTAAGTACATTTCATTTAATTCGATTTGAGTTTAGATTTAACATGATTTGATTTCAATCTTATCCGTTAAAATTTTATACTAATATATTTTGGGGTACTAGGCTCCAATTGAAACACAACAATTGACGTTTCTAGGGTTTAACCATTATTCTGAACACACTAGAACAAGCTCCAAAGTCTAATTTGATCGTATGGAGAATATATCAATTTAAATAAATATAATATAAATTTTAAATTCAAAACAAATAAATCTCTCGATAATAAATTATTATTATCGTCTATATTGAAATAGAATTTATACTGATCATCTAAATGGTTTCGATTCAGTTCTAATATCGAATTAAATTATATTTTGTTTTCGTGTTACGATAATTCGATATGTTCGAAATTAATCGTATTCGATTATTAAATTGATAACTCCATATAAATATCCATTTATATTATCAACTCACATTTAATATGTTTAAAATAATATTAAATATTCAAAATTAATCGATCTGAAAAATCTGGGTTGTTAAATTCTTCCCCTCTTAAAAGAATTTTTTCCCCGAAATTACTAAAGTAGGAAAAATGCTACAAACCCAATACCAATCAAAAACCACTCACATTGAAATTCAAACTTTCATACTTCTACAATTTTAGTTCCAACCAAAACTTTTGGTTTTCATTCATTTAGTTCGAATGATCAACAATCGATACATTTACATCCAATCAGTATTCCATTTATCCATTCAAATTAATTTTAGTCAATTCACTTCAATCCATTTAACTTGCTTAAGTTAAATTTTGAATTCCAGAACTCATATCCCCTGGTTTTCATTTCAAATCCTTTTTGAAATAATATATAAATATAAACGTAAATTTATTTCCATCTCAACTTCAAAACATTTGAATTTTCCAAGTCAACTTGTTTTGTTTCAAAAAAATTTCCAACAAAAACTTTCTAAGGTAGCAATCCGTCGCTTAGAAACTCGAAGATGAACACTGATGATGCTGCAGAGTTCAGTGCTTTATCCTTTCAAAATCTATTCAAAAATGATTTTTACTCAAAAATCCTTTAAATACAAAGCTGTATTATTCTAATATACTTCAGACAATATTTTCCAACTTCCCAGGATTTAAATTCCAAATTCTGGTTTTAATTCAATTTTAATTCATCTCATTTGTATATATTTCATATATACAAATTATATTTGATTATAGATAACCATTTGAATTTTATAATCTCATTTGATTATAATAATATCACTCAACACATCCACATAATAATTTCATAAAATTATTCTTTTTCTATCAAATAGAATTTTGGGTAAAATTATTTCGTTTGCCCACTTAAAAACAATATTGCGCTAAATTTCTCTGTTTAAGGGTTTAGAAATTTCTATCGACTTCGTGGTGTCCCACGATTTGATTAGAATTCATAAACCACTCAACAGACTAGCCAACACAATATAAAACAATTTTTATATCAATTAGCAAATACGCTTTCTCGTATATATACACTCAACTCATTCTAGGGTTCTACTAACCCTATCTCTAATGAGTAAACACCCACCAAAGCCTAGATATTCGCTCAACCTAAGCTCTGATACCAACTGTAATGGCCCATAAATCCATACTATCTGAGTTGACTATATACATTACACATCCAACCCAAATATATAGAAATACGAATCATTATTAATAAAGAAGATAAAGGTATAAGAAGAACAAAAATAACAATACAGAATCTCACATCGCAACGGAACAAAATATAATATATATCAGCTTATGGAGTACAATTTTTTTCTATATATACATAAAATCATCAGAGTACAACCCTTACAACACAACGGAAAACAATAACTAAACAACGTTGAAGCCTCCTGCTCCATACTCCTTTAGATAAATCTGTAAAATCCTGAACTACTTGACTGCCCGTACAAATTTGGGCACCCAAGAGTTTAGGGAAAATATAGAAAATAAACTCCGAGTCAGTCATGAGACTAGTATGAGTAAACAATTTAAAACAGTTTGAGAAAATAAGCGATATCTCATAAGACCACACCGTATAACACGGAACGAGTTTTTCCCTTATGAGAATCCAAAACAATTGATTTAAATTTCAAATCCTTTTGAAATAAAATGATAATCTTTTTATCAAAACTATTTTAGTATTATAATAGTGCCTAAATAAAAAAAATTAGAAATCTAGTGGAACGCTTTCATCTTACGCTCCATATACAAAATATACAATCAAAACCGTGAGCACTTATTGGGTAATGAATTTCCAACTATGACAAGGTATGGAAACACCTTTTGATAGTGTATCTCTAGAGGAGAATACACTGGGTTCAACAAGAACATCTTGTAACCCGGCCACACATGACCGATCACTCATTTCGCTTGAGTGTATCGAACGTATATCACCAACGGTTGGGATCAACAACCATTTTCCCGAATGGGGCAGCATCGAATAGAATAAGGAATTAAATGAATTTCTTTACATAGGTGATAATACATCCTAATGGGAGATACCCACATAGCCATGTTGCTTGCCCGATTTCTGTCATTTTCCGGTTGTTGAGGCCTGAGGCTACGCCATTCCTTGATAGCACAATCACATTGAATGCCACACTGTCAGATTCTTTAATCACTAATTGATTTGCATTAATATATCCTGGATATTATGCTAAGAGAATAAATTCTCCGCCACCATATATATTTATACAAACCAACATATGCGATCGTTGGAAATACCCTGTTAGACATTCGTCCATATACGTTCGTTCTGGGACAGAACGAAACCAAAGACATAATTTCCATTAATCCATCTTAGGCAATTTCTACCTAAAATTAATGAAAAAACCCTTGCACTTTACTCCGTCTTCGATATTATTCATATAATCTGATTCGCAATGCTACTGCCAATTCGAAGTTGTTCTCGGATAATAATCCAACCGGTCTCTCCATATTGACAATTATATTAGCAAATAGTTTGATAGTCAGTTATTTAACTATTAAAGAAAAACAAACATTTCATACAAAACATCAAACAATCACTGGGGCCCCTTAATTAATATTTCATTAGTTAAATCACTTCTCCATTTCCTTATCACTATTCGTTAACATGATAATTTTGACAATCATCCTGGCCTCTTACACTATTTGAAAAACATTTCCAAATATCAACTTATTTTATTTTCTATATTTAAAAAATATCTTTTATTTGCAATTTGAAAACATTCCAATTACTTATCTCTTTTACGACCATTTATTTCTATACTGAGGAAATATTTATCATTATATTTCCAAAATTCCACTTACTTGGGTTAAAACGACTGTTGTGTAAAACATCGTTATAAACAACCCAAAATACTGCATTTAACTAACTCTTATTCAAACATTGATTCTTCGAGACTGAATCTTGCTCTTTATCGGTTAAAAATGAAATTAATCAAGTTGGGGTATAACTACCTATCAGACCTTGACTGAAAACCTCCTTAACTTCAAAATAGATAAAACCATTTACCTCGAATAATCAACATCATAAACCCAATTATCCATTTATTTATTTTAAACGTGTATACGTTTCTCTTTTTATTCCTACTAGATTTAAATTCACAGATTTCTTTTTGTTTATAATATTCTATTTGTAGTTCGTTCCCTTGTCGAATTCTATATATATCGATATCTTGATTTCTGTTTATCAAATTTTCTTAAAAATATTCTAACTCTATACATTTTTGGAAAATTTATCCATAACCTCCTTTGTACGGGTCACTCGGTTCAACTACAAAACACCTCTCTGGGCCATTTCCATTCAAAAAGAAAATCAAAAAGCCAAGCGGCTTGCCGATTCGGCACATAAAACCTCATATGAAATTTAAACATGTACCTTTTTATCGGGCACTAAATTTATAAACTTCATACACTTCATTCCATACTTGTTTAACACATATGCATCTATTCTAATTTATTCCAATTCAATCTGGTCATTTTAACTCAATTCGCTAATTTATTTTTTAATCAACTCTTTTGCTCATTTCATTTTCTATTTGAACATATTACGTTCGAACATAATTTTAACTTGCTTACTACCAATCGAATCCCATTTTCAATTCAAGTTTCATATTCGATTTCGAATATGAATTTACAAACTCCTTTTTCTTATCCAAAGTCCAATTTCGACCCACAATTCCATTAAAAAATATCTTCTCTAACTAGTTAACTTAAATCAATAATTAAAAATCTGATTTTCGTTTCAAAAATCATTTCATTACTCCACTTGAGTTCAGATATATTTTACAATTCAAACTGGATTCTTCTAAATGAAACTCGGATTTTATTTACTTAAAATCCTTTTATTTATTTAAATAAACCATTATGGTTTTTAAACGATTATGGCGTTGTTTTTCTAAAAATTTGATTTTGACATAACTCAAAATATATTAGATGAAATCTAGATTTTTCTCTTCTATTAGAAAACTATTATCAAATAGGTCCTGACGATTCTTGTATCATGGAATTCCAACTTAAATTGAGTTCTATATACTCAATTGAAATTCGAAACGTCAAATTATGAACTATCGCATTGTGGCGAGTTCGTTCTAATTATAATTAAATATAAACGTTTAAACTTTGTTTATAAATATATTTCAACTCCACATTTATATATATTTATATAAATTCATCCACTTTACCAAATCTAAGTT
Source organism: Allium sativum (assembly GCA_030737875.1). Lineage (NCBI taxonomy): Eukaryota > Viridiplantae > Streptophyta > Magnoliopsida > Asparagales > Amaryllidaceae > Allium > Allium sativum. The sequence goes on from CM060910.1 coordinate 339,882,540, forward strand.
AATATTCTCGATTATTTCTAATCATTGATTATTTCATAATTCAGTTATATTTTAATTTATAACTCACTCTTCGATATTAAATTCCAATCCTCTTAGTAATAATTATTTTATAAAATGTGATATAAATCGAATTTCATTTATAAATCCGTTGGATTTTTCTCAATTCAGTTTATATTCCGGATTCCGAAATATAATCAATTGTCCCATGTAAAAACACTTTCCAATTCATTTTTAAATTCATATTTAAATTTAAACTACGACATTATCTAATGATAATTTATTTTCACTAGATTTATAAACATCGTTTATAAGTTCAACTTCCTTGTTCTATAATTTAAACAAGTTTTGTTTCAAAAATCTTTTTTAAACACAATTTATTTTATATTTCGAATTCCGGTATAAAACCCGTCGTTCTCCTTTTGGAAATGATTTAAGGTCCTATTTTCAAATTCACACTTTAATTTAATATTTTAAATTATCTCTTGATAATTAATTCATTAATTTATAAATACTATTTATAAATTTCTTGTGTTGTATATTTAAACAAGTTCCATTTCGAAATCTAATTAAAACCAAAATCTTATTTTGGAATATTTTATTTATTACAACTTATCTATATAAATATAGAATTTGTTTTCATATTTAATTTTAACTTCTATCTAATACATCCCAATATTTATTCTAGAAATGATTCCTTTAAATAAATTTGATCTAATCAAATTCATATCATAAATCCATACAGATTTATTTTTAGTTCAATTTACATTTTGAAATTCAAAATAAACTTCCTTGTTTACTTCTTTAAGACGATTCCCCATTTCTATTTTTAAATTCATATTTGAATTTAAATATTCGAATTATCAAATGATAAATTTTCCACTTTATTAATAAACCTTGTATATAAATTCATTTCAATTTCCTAATTATCCGATGAAAATCATTACATTTTATTTACAAATATCGTTTAGAAATTTACCTCAATTTCCTGTATTTTTTAATTTATAAACATCGTTTATAAATTCAACTTCAATTTCCTGTATTATTAAATTTGTAAACATCGTTTATAAATTCCATTACTTGTTTTTATTATTCAAAACAAGCAAATATTTCTTAACCTATTCGAAATTCAAATTCTATTTTTGAAAAATAGATTTTCCATTTTATATCTCGAAATATCCTTTTCATGATATTTCTATAACTTAATATTTAGACCCAGTGATATTCAACCAATCAAAAAACACCCAATTATTAATCACAGGTTTTCAAACACATCTTATATGATAATATAAATAAAAACAAACAAACAATAATATTTCTGAGGAATCCAGTTGGATCCCTCCAACCTGTTTTCATGCATCAACAGACATTAGCCAACATAAATAATACCCGTCCTGCTTCAAGGCAGGATATCGCAGTATAGAAGGTCATCCACTAGCATAGCATCGGAAGCATAGGTTCATCCACTAATGATACTGCAGGCATCCGCTAATGGTACTGTGGGAAATATCCAACCACCAATATATATAATAACCACAAACACCAAGCCTAAATAACTAATATATATGTATATAATAGCCACAATAATCTTTACACACATCCAAACAACCATCAATTATTTTTAACGACTAAAAATAATTCTAAATAATAAATTGAGTGAGATTTACTCACTAGGGTTTTTAGTTTGCATTTGTATCAATTTCAGTTTCTCTTCATCGATTTCCGAAACTTCGCATTCCACACGAAATATTCCACTCGATATATCCTTGCATAAGGAAAAATCCGAATTTTATAAACAAGCTAACAACTCTCCTTAACATGGTTTCATGTTGAAAATATACTAAAATTTATTTATTTCTTTTTATTAACGCTCGGGTTTTGAACGGTTAACGATTCCAAATTTCATTTATCTAATTTATAATTTATACAATGATTTACTGGATAAAATCCCCTTTTCACATTCCATATTCTAGATAATAGTTAATACAATTTCCTTTCCTCTTAATAGTATGCTAGTTTAGTTTTAACCCATATACTAATATATATATATATATATATATATATATATTACAACATATAAAGTCAACAACTGCCGCACTTCTTCCCTCATTCAAGAGGGCGATATAGAACCATGAATGGTAGCACAACCACTGTCGCACTTTAATCACTTCATTGAGCGGCAAAAAAACCTCGATCCATCACCACCGCATCTCCTTCGTCACCCGCAAAACCACTACTCTGTTGATTTTGACCCTCAACCTCTTAAACAAACTACGATCCCCAAGAAATTGTCGAACCCTAAAACTTTGTCGCTACCTCCCAGATTGATTTCAAGAGTAGCTTATCACGTCGACTTCCAGAAATCGCGCACCTTCCTCTGAATCTGTTCGAACCCATCTCTACACTCGCTAACCTCTTACGCGAGTGTTACTAGGCTAATGCCGGGCTTCTGCTTTTGCGATTAAACAGTGATTTCAATTTGAAATCGCGATTCTCTTTTTTTTCATTAATCGGAGATTTTGATTTCATTTGAGGGTTCGAAAATAATAAACAAAAAGGGGACTTTGATCTTTGGTTTTGCAGAAGTGATGGGTTATGGTCATTTTATTTATTTCGAAGATTGCGAATGAATTTTAATCCCAGGAAATTAACAATGAATAAAGGCGGCTTTGATTTGTATTTTACTTTTTATAGTGGCCATTTTTTTGAATGTTCCGATTACAGAAGCTTGAAAAATTAAAAGGACCAAGGAGAGATAAGTAGCGATTTTATAAAGATGAAAACTTAGTGCTTAAGGAATAGGCCCGCGCTTTCTATAGGTATATATAGGCTAAGTACATTTCATTTAATTCGATTTGAGTTTGGATTTAACGTGATTTGATTTCAAGCTTATCCGTTAAAATTTTATACTAATATATATCGGTGTACTAGACTCCAATTGAAACACAACAACTGACGTTTCTAGGGTTTAGCCACTATTCTGAGCACACTAGAACAAGCTCTGAAGTCTAATTTGATCGTATGGAGAATATATCAATTTAAATCAATATAATATAAATTTTAAATTCAAAACAAATAAATCTCTCGATAATAAATTATTATTATTATCTTCTATATTGAAATAGAATTTATACTGATCATCTAAATGGTTTCAATTTAGTTCAAATATCGAATTAAATTATATTTTGTTTTCGTTTTACGATAATTCGATATGTTCGAAATTAATCGTATTCGATTATTAAATTGATAACTCCATATAAATACCCATTTATATTATCAAATCACATTTAATATATTTAAAATAACATTAAATATTCAAAATTAATCGATCTAAAAAATCTGGGTCGTTACACACTATTACAATATCACTGAATTTTGATATATCAAAATATTTTGGTTTATAGTAAGGTAAAAATCGTCTGTTTATGTGTGGACTGGTCTTACTATTATCCTTTTCTTTCAAAAATATTTCTAAAGTTAAGCAAATTGTTTGTCATATGAATTTATCACTGAAAGTATTCCAGACTGATCCGAGCTAATTTTGCTTTGCTTCAAATGCACTCGGGTCAGACCGAGTATATTTCCAGGTTAGGTTTGCACTTGGAGTTCCAGAGATGGAGTTGAAGTCGAGATGTGTTCCATATATTTACTAGTACTAGTTTATTTCCACTATAGGTATTGATTGATATGAATATATACTCTGATGTTGTAATCATATATATATACATACACACACTTCTTTTATATAAAGTGTTTTATATTATATTTTGTTCGTTCCGCTGTGAGACCCTGATCATCTTATTCTTCTATTCTAATAATTCTTTCTCTTCTCATCCTCTAACTTCTTTCTATTAGCTTTATGGATTTTCAATGCTTGATTTTGGATACGGGATGTATTAGTGTCTTAATTCGAGTGTCGAATTTTCTGGGATGCTACAATTTTTCATCCTTTCTTTAATCCTTCTCCACTCTTATTTTGCAAACGTTCTTAACAAAATTTTACCAAAATCCTAGGTGAACCAAACTCGATTATCTCTGAAGTGATTCTTTTTAACTCTCTCTTAAAGATCTCAATGGTATTATAACACCCCGTAATTTTTAAAGTACACTAATTATAATAAACTAAAGATTAACTTGATTAATTATTCGGAATTAAGTGGAACCAGCGTCACCGTTGCGTTCGTCTTGGAATTCTAGTTCATATAGACCCCAAGTTTGCGTAAAACGGATAACATATGAAGAAGTTATGGGCATTAGAAGTTTGTACATGCATAAGGTTCATATATAAAAACATATTAATAATAAAATATTCCAGAAACAGAATAAAACAGCGTGAGGGAAAATGGCCCGTTAGGGTTCGACCCACACCCCTCAAGGGGCGACCCATGGGTCGACCCAGGCAAGGGTGTGTCAACCCACGGTTGGATGCATGGGTCGACCCACCCATAGGGGGGTCGACCTAGGATCAACCCACCCCAGATCTGGGCAGATTCGTTTGATGAATCTGAACTGTTTTATAGACCATATTCACTGCTGACTCAGCGCTGCGTGTGAAAGAACACCTACAAATGTGCTAGCTGTTTACACCAAAATTGGTCTAAACTCCTAAGGTACTAAAACTGCACTTCACCAATACGGTAAGAAATAAATGGAACCGTGTTTAATCAGCAATTGAAAATGAAAAATGCGAGAAAGGTAAAGTAGAGACGAGATTTAGAGGGGTTCAGCGGTTGATTAGGCCTACATCCACTGTGAAGGTGATTTCCAATCTTATAATGAGGATTACAAAATACATCAATTCTCTCTTTTCATACATCTCTATATTCACTCAATATACCCTCGTTTATATATTTCAATCTTGGAATTATACAAGAGAATGGTAGAATTTGAGGAGAAGAAGGATGGATGGATGATTGAGAAGGAGGATACCTTTGTTTTCCTTGATCACAAGATTGTACTTGACGTCATGGCCGAATCAGTAGTTGAGGATAGTATTTAGCAGCACTTCGTGGTTTCAAAGATCCAATCGCCCCTTTATGTTGGCAATCATGGTGTATTTATAGGTGAGCTTCCTTCGGGAAATGACTTGAAATCTGTTTATGCAGGATACGAATCGCTTATTCTGTTAATTACAGTCATGCCACTGGCTAGCTGTAGCCAGCTATCCGTGGCTATATTCAGTTATCATGTACGAGCGACTCAATGGAGCGAGTATCTTGAGTAGTTAAGCGAGTGACTTCGGTCGGTGCTCTTCGGTCGCGTCTATTTCTAACATTCGATGAGTAGATATCTGATTTGCTTGATGGCGAGATGATAGAACGACCGATCATGGTTCCTTAATGTGGTTGTGTCTGATTTGAGTGAGCGAGCGACGATCTTCATTAGTCTAGAGGTGACCGATTGAGACTTGTGACTTTGAGATGTGAATATGCTATTTCTAGGAGTTGGTATATGACGTGAGATATTGACTCCTGTCTTGATGCATGTGACTGAACTTTGATATTAGATCAAGCATGCTCCGTTGGTGTGGGCGGCTTTACAGAACGTACGATCCTTATCTCTATTGAGTCGCATTTCTCATAACATATTGTGCCATCTTCTTTGGTCGTAATGGTTGACTTGATTTGTCTTGGGTTTGATACTTGGGTCTTACTCTGTGTGGTTGCGTCCTATCCATTGTGAGTCGTTTAAGTGCCTTGGATAACATCATGCACGACCGACCTTGATGATATCCATTCCGCATCCTTTGCTCCATGTGCGTATGGATTTTTTGAGGGATTCACACTTGCCCCTCGAAGTCCGTGATTTCTTTTAGCAAGGAATTACCGGCTTCGACATGTCTGATCGCAACATTGTTTGGTAGGTTGTCCTGACTTGTTGAGGGTTCGTTCGTGCAAGGATTAGTATTGCTTCATCGCAGCTGATTGGCGTCTTCGCCTTTGAGTGAGACGCTTGAACTATTTTGTCATTATTGCAAATAGCTGAATCATGGGGAAGTGAACACGCCAACTAGACTTTGATGGGACACCTATTTCAGTACTCGAGTATTGGGCCGATGTAGCAAGAAATGCTTTGTGTGTCTTTTAATCTCCCCTTATTTTCTTATTTCTCATTCAATTTTGCTCTCATTTTTCTTCAATAGGGTTTCTCAACTGGGAAAGAAAAAGAAATTTTGTATTTCTCTCCATTGCTACTTAGGTTTGTTGATTCTTACTCATGTTCATTCTTCCTTTGAACATTACGGCTATTCCCTGATCCGTTTGCAGGATGGTTCCATCTCCAGAACGACGTCAAAAGGAAACCTTCCTTAATTTGGGTGTCTCAATAGATGAGATTCAGTCAGCTGGTCAACCGTCTGCAAACTCTCCCTCCAGCCCCTCTTATATAGAGCTTCAAGCTATCATCAATAGGCCGCGCCATGCTCCTGGGCCTTGCAGTCCTAGGTTTGCTAAGCGGTTTCAGGGGTGGAATTTACAGGGAGTTACTTCAAATGTGCATATATCTCCGGCTGACTCTCAGAACTTTTCTTATGACATGAATCCCGCAAAAGGTCAGATGTTGGCACGCCTCGAGACTACTATGCATCAATTTGGAAAACAAATGGACTTGTTGAAAAATCATTTTGCTAAGCGGATAAACGGCCGGCATACATTGGCCTGCGATCTCTAAAGACTTCACAAGGACAATCTCGAGTGTATCTCTGTTCTGGAAAATGATAAATCTAGGCTGATCTGAGCTCTCGGGTCCAAAGATAGCGTGGTTGCTTCTTTCGCCCCTGGGGATGTTAAGTTGGTGGTTTCTGCACATGTTGATGGACCTCCGTCTTGTTCTGCTCCGACTAAGAGGAAAGTAGGTAGGCCAAGGAAGGTGAGAGATCTGTAATTTCCTTCTCCTTGGTTATTTTGCTACTTTTAAGACCGGTTGTGTTAGCGGGTGCCGGTCTTCGCCCATGATATTATGATTGTTGTGACTTGTGTTTGATTCGTGACACTTCTGCGATCTTGATGAATGGTTGTTTGGCTGGTTTTACGATGCTCTTCGTGTCTTTGTCATGCCATGTCTCTTTGCCCTGCTTAACAACACACATATTTTAAAAAAAAATCGCGGCGATTGTGCATTAATATTGTATTGCGGGGCGTTCGTACGTTAATATCGTATTTCGGGGCGTTCGTACGTTAATATCGCATTACGGTTAGTCTTACAATGTTCTTATTAGGCTGGGATCATCCAGTTTTTAGTATTTGTCTTGACTGGTAAGCTTTTCATTGTTTTAACTTTGTAAATTTAGCCATTAGGTTTTTTATCAAATATTTTGTTTATTTGTTTGAGGTATTTTCATGATGCATTTTTATGCGTGCCCCCATGGGAGGACTTTGGCTCCAATGTTGTAATCCAATCTTGGCTTTATTTGACTTGGTTAACAACAAATTCATCTCATGGAATGGATGCCCCCATGGGAGGAGCAGACACTAATTCATTTCATCGAGTTTTGACTCAGAAGGGATAAAATTCATGTCCTTCACCTAACAAGGTGCCCCTCTTTTTTTGGATTGGCAATTTTTCCATTTTGGGACATGTCAGTTTTTCTGACTTTGTGCCTTGCCCTAGGAAACAGACACTAGTTCGCCTCATTGAGTTTTTTTTCAAGTTGGAGAACCCGTCTCCAGCACCTAAGAAGGTGTTTCTTTGGTGGGCTCAGCGTTTTTATCCATGGGACTTTTTGAGTTGTTTTTACTCCATCATTGACTCTTTTAATCTGGTTCCAAGCTTTTTGTTGGTCCTGTATTGAGAGATCCAGTGTTTCCTAATGAAAGTCGGAACTCCTAGAGTTGGCGCCCCCTGGTCGCTTGTTTGCCTACACAAGGAAGTCAGCTTTTAGTAAGAGACTGTGAATAAGTGACCCATACATGTAATTAGAACTCCATATTCAGTCATTTTATGCACATCATTCAAAATGTGAAAATTTCATAAATCTTTACAGCATTTTCTATGTATTTGGATAACATGTTATAAGAAATAACGACGAATATGCTCGTTGTTCCATGCTCGTGGAATCTGGTTCCAATCTGTGGTGGCCAATTTGAAAGTTCTATCTTGAAGTTTCTGACCTATAACATAAGGTCCTTCCCAATTGGGTCCGAAGACTCCAGTACCGGTCATTATCTTTTTCAGAACGAGGTCTATAATTTCAAATGTTTGACTTTTGAATTGAAGTTCCTGGCCACCCTTCTTTGATGTGCGACTACTCTGAGTTCCGCTTCTTTTCTTCTTTCCTCAAGTTGGTCAAGGGCTTCGAGCTGTAGCTTCTCATTTTCTTTGAGGTCAAAGTGTATCCTTCTATGGGTAGGGACTTCCAACTCCACTGGTATCATAGCTTCAGAGTCATAAGATAAAGAAAAGGGAGTATGCCCTGTTGTTGCAGTTTTGTGTGTGGCGCGATATGCCCATAATGCCAGCGGGAGTTCATCTACCCATCCACCTTTAGCCTTCTCTAGTCGTTTCTTAATGGTAGTCTTGATGATTTTATTTACTGCTTCCACCTGTTCGTTCGCTTGTGGATGAGAACTGCTGAAAAGCTTTTCTGGATTTTGTACTTGGCGCAAAAGCTTGGGAACTCTTCACTTTCAAATTGGGTACCATTGTCTGTGATTATCTTTTGTGGTATCCTAAACCTGCATATGATATTTTCCAAGACAAAGTTAATGATTTTCTTCGAAGTTATAGTGGCCAACGGTTCTGCTTCCCACTTTGTAAAATAATCAACGGCAACAATTGCATATTTAAAACCGGATTTTGCAGTGGGAAAGGCTCCTATGAGGTTAATAGCCCAGATAGCAAATGGCCATGGGCTGACCATGTGGGTTATGGTTGTGGATGGCATCCTTGCAATCTTGGCAAATCTTTGGCACCTGTCACATTTTTTAGTGTAGGCCTTGGAATCTTTATTGATATCTGGCCAGAAGTAACTATATCGTAGGATTTTCTTGGCTAAAGTTTGTCCACCGGTATGTTCTCCACATTCCCCTTCGTGTAATTCCGCCATGATTGCCTTAGACTCCTTTTCTGTAACACAACGAAGTAAAGGTGTAGAAAATCCCTGTTTATACAGTCGTCCATCCTGAATAAGGTATAAGGGAGCTTTTCGCAAAATCTTTCTTTAGAGTTTGACTTTAGTCGGGAGTGCCCCAGTTACGAGGTATTCTTTAGCTGGTGACATCCATGAATTTGACTCATCATTTGTTTCCATGATCCAATCCATTTCAGTCTGCTTTGTGCTCGGGCTGGAAAGGAATTCCACTGGAACTAACCCCATTAGCGGTGCATCTCCTGTGCTTGCGTATTTGGCTAATGAATCAGCTTTAGTATTTTCCTCTTTAGGAATATGAGATATGGTGTAATGCTCGAAAGCTTCCAATAATTCCAAGGCTTTGAAAGATAATCTGGCAAGTTACCCATTTTGTCTTGGAATTCTCCCAGAATTTGGCATACTACGAGCTAAGAGTCGCTGAAGATTTATATAGTTTTTATTTGCAATTCTTTTGCTAGCTTCATTCTCGCGATAAGGGCTTCATACTCAGCTTCGTTGTTGGTTGATGGAAATTCTAGCCTTAATGCATAGCATAAGGATCTTCCCTCAGGGGTTTCAAGAACTAACCCTACCCCAGAACAGCGATCGTTCGGCGCCCCATCTACGAATAATTTCCACTGGATAATAGTTTCAATATCATCTTCCTCCTTTACCTCCCCTCGGTCGATAAACTCTGCGATAAAGTCAGCAAGTGCTTTTCCATTGATTGCTTTCCGAGGATGATACGTAATGTTGTATTGACTAAGCTCTATATTCCATTTTAATAATCTTCCGGAGGGTTTCCTGTCGGAACGGAACTTGCCTCAGAGGCTGGTCTATGAGAACCCTGATGGGATGAGCCTGAAAGTAGGGCCGAAGTTTCTTTGATGCAATGAGCAAACGATAAGAAAGTTTTTCAAGTTTTGGGTAATTAAGCTCTGCTCCGGATAGCCTCTTGCTGATGTAATAGACCGGTTTTTGTACCTTCAAATCTTCTCTGATCAATGTTGTGCTTAAGGCATGGGCAGAAACCGCCAGGTACAGAAACAAGTTCTCCTCGTCACTAGGCTTTGATAGCATAGGTGGTGTTGCGAGGTGTTGGATCAATTCCTCGAAGGCTTTTTGACATTCAAGGGTCCACTGTATCTCTTTCTTTCCTATTCTAAAGGCATCGAAGAATGGAAGACATCTGTTCATCGCCCTAGATATAAAGCGATTTGAGGCTGCGATCTTCCCGTTCAAACACTGAAGTTCCTTCTTGGTTCCTGGGGCACGCATTTCTCTCAAAGCAGATATTTTGGCTGGATTAGCTTCTATACCTCTAGCGTTGACCATGTACCCAAGGAATTGCCCGAACCGACCCCAAAAGAACATTTCAAGGGATTCGACTTCATGCCATATTGGCGTAAGATATCGAACATTCGGGCTAAGTCTTCCAAATGGTCTATTGCTCTCTTTGACTTAACCAGCATGTCATCAACATAGACTTCCATCGTCCTACAATTTTCTTTTTGAACATAGCATTTACCAGTCGTTGATAAGTTTCCCCTGCGTTTTTTAGACCAAATGGCATCACCTTATAGTAGTATAGACCGAAATCAATAATGAAACTTGTGTCTTCCTGGTCCGGACCATACATCATGATTTGATTATAGGCGTATGCATCCATGAAAGATTGCAACTCATGACTGACAGTAGAATCCACCAATTGGTCGATTCTGGGAAGGGGGAAACTATCTTTCGGACAAGATTTATTCAGGTCTGAATAATCTACGCAGACCCGCCAATTACCGTTTAATTTCTTCACGAGCACCGGGTTGGATACCCATTTCGGATAGGTAGATTCTCTAATAAAACCATTCTCCATTAATCTGTCAATTTCTTCTTTTAAAGCATGCGACCTCTCAGGCCCCTGGGTTCCCCTTTTTTGTTTGACAACCGGAATGCGCGGGTCAATGCTTAGCTTATGGACCGCAATGTCCGGAGATATTCCGCACATGTCGGAATGGTTCCATGCGAACACATCTAAGTCAGCTCTTAGGAAGGCAATCAAATGATTTTTTTTAATTCGGGGCATAACCGAGATCCTATATTCAACACACGGCTTGGGTCCTTTGGATTTACATCTATAGGAATTGTGTCTTCGGCCAATGTCGCCCTCTCGTCGTCTGCGCTGGCTTCCCTAGGATCAATCTCTTTTTGCACTCCACTATGCTCGCCAGTGCATAGACCCTTCTTTAATTGCTATAAAGGGGGGGTTTTGGATGCAGGGAAGAGCCTCTGCATCCTTTCCCGATTCTTTTTTCTTAGCCTCTCTTAGTTTTGTCACATAGCAGTCCCTTGCAGTGATTTGGTGGCCCTTAATTACACCAATTCCCTTTTCAGTTGGAAACTTCATGGTCAAGCACAATGGAGCTAATGCAACCTTGAAACCCGAAAGAGTCAGCCTCCCAAGGAATGCATTGTAAGACGAAAACCCATCTATCAGGACGAATGTTTGTACCATGGAAACCCTGCATTCCCCATTTTCCAATTCCACAGGTAAATCTATCGTTCTGATGGGTTGCGTAGGTTAACCTGTAAAACCGGGGATTTTATTTGGGTATGCGCGCACCTTTGCCATAGGGAGATTCATCTTTTGGAAAGTGTTTTATAAAAATCACATTAACTGATGCCCCCGTGTCAACTAGAACCCTTTTTACCACCATAGGTCTGAGACCAATTGTAATCACCATGGCATCGACAGTTTGTGTAATTAAGCCTTCCACATCTTTATCTCTGAATGTCACATCCTCGGTCAAGGTTTTGAGCATTTTCATCGGAAGCTCGTTGTTCAAGATCATGCATCCTTCCTCTTCTGTGGCATCCTTCAATTCGTTACGGCATCTTTCCATATCTGCCCAACTGTTCCCATCCGGGTGGGGACCTCCAAATATCATATTGATTACTGGCCTCAAGGCGACTGGTATTTGGGCTTCTTCACTCGAGTTGAGCTGGCTAGCCGCATTGTTACGTCCTTGCACAGCTGGAGTACTTTGGGGATTTTTCACATACTGCTGGAGTCAGTTCTTCCTGATGAGTTCTTCAATTAAACTCTTCAGGTGCCAGCATTCGTTGGTGCTGTGCCCTGGTTGGCTATGAAACCAGCAGAATTTTCCAGACTTTGCCTACTGCTCAGTTACCTTCTGCGGATTCATCTGAGGAAAAATGCCTGAGTCCTTTGTGGCTTGGTAAATTCTTTCTGGGGTTTCGTTTAGGAGGGTTAGCTCGGATGGTTTGTACAACCGCGTCTTCTTATCAGCTTTGCTATCCCTCTCATCGTTTCCTCTCTTTTGTCCAGCATCGCTCTTCTGCTCGACCCTGGACTCATTGCTCTTTCCTTCTCTGACGGTGTTACTTTCTATAGTCTTCTGGACACTTGGAGCTTCATCCTCCACACTCATGTATTCCTCAGCTTTTTTGCAAAATTTCTTCAAAGTTTTTGGTTTCTTCATCTTGAGCCACTTTCCAAATTCTGACTTCTTATTGATAGCTCCTTTAAGGGGTGCCGATACGTACCAAGGTTTTGTTTCTATGACCTCCGCTGCTGCAGCATGGAAGCGTGTAAGGAAAGCTCTGATGTTTCCCTATGCTTCTGTTCCATTTCGCATAATGACATTACATCCCTTGCCTTGGTGGTTTGTAATCGGAATTGATCTTGAAATCTCCTTGCCAGATCAGCAAACTGGTCGATACATCTAGGTTGAAGTCTGGTGAACCATAGTGAGGCCACACCATCCAAGCACATGGGAAAGTATAAGCACTTGATTTCATCAGTGGCCCTAGCTCCATTCATGTGTTGGTCATACTTGAACAGAAAAATGGTTGGATCTCCAACTCCGCTATAAGGTGCTATTGTTGGGGGTATAAATTTCTTCAGGAATTTTGCTTAACGGATTTCCTCTGTGAATAGATTTTTGCTAGGGGAAAACTCCCGTTCTTTCTCCTCATCTTCTCGGGTCGCCTTCTCCTTCATTATTCGTTGGATCATGTCCGTGATGCGCCTCTCATCACCTGTTTGTTTATCGGGATCAGCACTGATGTCTTCATCGGCGCGACCATGGTTTGAGCTTCGGCGCCTTGCATTCCTTTTGAGGGATGTTACGTTGGTTGGACTTGTGACAGCCCGAGTCGCATGTTCTACTTTGCGCTGTGGAGATCTAGCCTTAGGATCCTCAACGTCGGCCTCTCCCCTGTCTCCCACTAGGTTGTGAGGTCGTCCAGGGTCTGAGGTTGATGAGTCCTCTTTCTCGCCAGGATTAACCACAGTATTTGGTGGTAACAAATTGGCTTGAACATTAGTCAGGACATCAAACCTTTCCATTATCATCTTCGTTGTATTATCCATTTTTCGTTCAGGTCGGTTACCACCACATTTAATTCATCTCGCGTTATAGATGGCCTAGGGGTGTCCCCTGCCCCTTGATTCAAGATTTAAGGTGTAGCTTCGTTAGCATTATCATCCTCACTGATCATAGTAACTTTAGTGGATTTGCCGCTTTTCTTCGATCTGACCATGGTTTCAAAGGAGAAAGTGTTTTTGGATTTTTTTTTTAGATCGTTGAACTATGAAAGGGAATTATGAACACGACCCCATGGTGGACGCCAAAATGTTTACGCCAAAATTGGTCTAAACATCCAAAGTATTAAAACTGTACTTCACCAATACCATAAGAAATAAATGGAACCGTGTTTAATCAGCAATTGAAAATGAAAAATGCGAGAAAGGTAAAGTAGAGACGAGATTTAGAGTGGTTCAGCCGTTAATTAGGCCTACTTCCACTGTAAAGGTGATTTCCAATCTTATAATGAGGATTACAAAATACATCAATTCTCTCTTTTCATGCATCTCTATATTCAATCAATATACCCTCGTTTATATATTTCAATCTTGGAATTATACAAGAGAATGGTAGAATTTGAGGAGAAGATGAATGGATAAATGATTGAGAAGATGGATGCCTTCATTTTCCTTGATCACAAGATTGTACTTGACGCCATGGCCGAATCAATAGTTGAGGATAGGATTTAGCAACACTTCATGGTTTCAAAGATCCGATCCCCTCTTAATGTTGGTAGCCATGGAGTATAGGTGAGCTTCCTTCGGGAAATGACTTGAAATCCGTTTATGTAGGCTATAGATCACTCATTCTGTTAATTACAGTCATGCCACTGGCTAGCTGTAGCCAGCTGTCCGTGGCTGTATTTGGTTACCATGTGTGAGCGACTCAATGGAGCAAGTGTCTTGAGTAGTTAAGTGAGTGACTTCGGTCGCGTCTATTTCTAGCATTCGATGAGTAGATATCTGATTTGCTTGATGGCGAGATGAAAGAACAACTGATTATAGTTCCTTAATGTGGTTATGTCTGATTTGAGTGAGCGAGCGACAATCTTCATTAGTCTAGAGGAGACTGAGTAAGACTTGCGATTTTGAGATGTGAATGTGTTCTTTCTAAGAGTTGGTATACGACCTACCAAAGGGTTTCTGATTCGAGTGTCGAGCAATAGGAGTTGCAATTCGTGAGCAGTTATTAAATATATGTGCGATCTTGACTCCTGTCTTGATGCGTGCGACCGAACTTTGATATTAGATCAAGCGTGCTCTGTTGTTGTCGGCGGCTTTACAGAATGTACGATCCTTATCTCTACTGAGACGCATTTCTCATAACATATTGTGCGTGCTCCGTTGTTGAGGGCGGCTTTACAGAATGTACGATCCTTATCTCTATTGAGCATCATTTCTCATAACATATCGTGCCATCTTCTTCGGTCGTACTGGTCGACTTGATTTGTCTTTGGTTTGATACTTGGGTCTTGCCCTGTGTGGTTGCGTCATATCCATTGTGAGTCTAAGTGCCTTGGATAACATCATGCACGACCGACCCTGATGATATCCATTCCGCATCCTTTGCTTTATGTGCGTATGGATTTCTTAAGGGATTAGCACTAGCAGAGCCTAGCCTAAATCTCATATTTTTTGAGAGGCTGTCTACACTCTGCCATTCTTCTTCCTCCTCAAATCTCTTCAAAAAATAGAATAATTAGGCAAAGGAAATTTTGATTCAAGATCTAGAGGAAAAGAATGTATATCTGCAAATAGGTGTTCAGAATTCTGATCAAAGTGACGTAGATTCTTGGATCTGGACAATTTAGATTTCTCTTCTTTCTTCCCTTTTCTTTCAGTCTGAGAATTGTGAATCCATGGTTATTTAGATTCTAGATTCAGTCTAGAGAGCTATGGAATGCTAGGTCTGGACTAGATTCATGAATTGGAAAGCTTTTAGGTGAGTGGATTTAAGCTATGCCTTTTGATAATGGTATATTTATCATTTTGCATTCCCATTAATATGTATAATAAATATGCTGAAATGTTTTAATCTGCTGAACTGATTAATCTGCTGAACTGTAAACCTGATGAAATCTACTGAAATTAAGTACTATGGAATATGACTGGAGATTTGGGATTATATGAACATGTAAATCTGTAGGCTTAATTTAAGATTAAGTGGAACATGTTAATGAAACTGTAAGTAACCTGTGGAATTTGTTAAATCTATGGGGCTATGTAAATCTGTTTAATCTATTGGGGTTATCTGAACCTGTTAAGATGTAATACTTAACCTATTTAATCTGTTGGTGTTATATAAAAAGCCTATTTCCATTAGTCACCTGTCTGAATTGGGAATTTCTGTGAACACTGTAATTATGAAATTTACAATGAACATGAATATTTGTTTAAGAATATTATTATTCCAAAAAATTGTAAATAAGAATTACAGTAAGATTTGGAAGAACGAATATGCCCAAATTTACAGTAAATAAAGAATTGTAACCACACTTAGACACGAGGTTAAATTCAACTTGTGGTAGAAATCTGCCCAGAACCGCTCGCCAAATATAGCATCCACAAGTGGTTAATTTAATATGAGAGGTCTGATGCGTAAACATACATATAACAGTGCTAAGACACGAGGTTAAGTCCAACTTGTAGTAGAAGTCTTCCCGGAACCGCCCGACAAATCCAGCATCCACAAGTGGTCGGCTTAATGTGAGAGGTCCGGTTCATAAACATATATGTGAATATATGTATATAACATGATATAAATAAATGACATTAATTGTAATTAATGGAAATGAATGAAAGTAACAACAGTAAAAGAATTGGAATGAACAGAGAACGATAATAACCTATTATGAATAAACCTGAATAGGAAACAGGAAAGATAATAGGTAGGCTTGTCCTAGGGGCAAGTGCAAATTATAACTTATGATATACTAAACGATAGAGGGAATGAGATAACGTATGTAATGAGATAAGTTGTACTTAATTATAAATTAAGTCTAGAAACTTGAAACCCGCTGTTTGTAATAAGTATAGAAAAAAGGGGAGAACTTATGAAATGCAATAAGTTGTAGTTAATTATAAATTAAATAATCTGTAAACCTGAGATTCCAAATCCTACTGATAAAGAAGAACATGTTATCTGAAAAGCTGAGAGTTTGAAATATGCTGATAAGAATAACATGTTAAAGGCTTATTAATGAACTTAAATGGGTTAAGTTATAGATAAGCAAGAGGAACTTGGTAACTTAAAAAAGAAGTCAATATGAATTGAAATAACCAAGTTAACTGGAATTCTGATGAGGTGGAGCAAGCGCGTAATTAAATGTTTAGACATAGGGTCTAATAACACATTAACATGAGGCGCTTAGACCAATCCGTACGTTTGAAGGTAAATAACCCAATGGAGTATATCATCGTGGTGGCATGATACACAAGGGGAGCACACGACCGTCTAATTATTTTGCCTGTTCTGCTGATATTATGCTGACTCCGAAGGACTGGAAGGGGAAGCACGCGGCTTCTCGGGACATGGAGGGTACTCCTAGTAGTCCTTTGTACGGTGGAAGCACAAGGTTGTGATTGCAGAGGTTTGGTCTGCGCGTTACTACCCGGTGAGTATACCAAGACTGCTACGATAGAGGGCAGTCAGAAGTCTGTAGGGTGGCACAGGTGATTCGATGATCTTGTTGGCTTATGACTAGGTGGGTTATGACCATTTTATTTGTTTGCACTTAGACCCCTCACATTAGATTCAACACTTATGGTCGCTGGATATGTCGAGCGGTTCCAGGAAGACTTCTACCACAAGTGCAATCTAACCTCGTGTCTAAGTGTGGTTACAGTTTCTAATTACTGTAATCCTAGGCATTTCAATTGTTAACCAATTATTCCTATGTCATTATAGGTTTTCATGCCCCTTTTCCCCAATTATGTTCATAATGAATTATATGCCCCAGATTCATATTCATATACATTATTCAACTTATGCCAAATTTCCCATTTATAAGTTATGCCCAATTTTAACGTTTTTCCTTCGTTCCTAATTTAACGCATTCGCATATTTTAGCGGCATGCCTAGGCTCGAAAGTAGCCTAGCTATATAAAATAAAAGGGAAAGGATGAGGGGAAGATGATAGAAATGATTATACTAACAAAATTGACATAAACATACAGTGGCGTAATGATAAGATGGGCATATAGGAACAGATCTGGTGAACTTGTGATAATATAACTGATTATAACATAGTACAAATGTCATAACAGGCATGAGTAGATCTAAACAATGATTTAGATGTCCAACTAATAATAGATCCAATTTTAACCATAAATAAGATAGGTAAAACAATGAAACAATGAGAGATCTGACATGAAAAATAGGTGAAGATTTAGATCTAAGTCATAATCATGTCATAACATCATAGATACATAGGTTATAGCAGATCTTATATGATTCATAAGGTTACAGGCATAGATCCAAGTTAATGTCCTACTAAGTTTTAATTTAAATTATTTAGATCTAAAATTAGCATGGACTCATAGTGTTTAGATCTAGAAAAATAGAAGGAGAATAGAAGATGTTGATTCACAGATCTACACTTGAATAACTCTAAACATGGTTGCAGAAGAAGAAAAAGGTTTGATTCAATCCCGGCAGCGACAACATCTGGTCCTCCATTATTTTTGGTGTGTAAAAACGTGAGAAATGAGGTCACATATATAGCCCCAAACCCAAATCTGCCACATCTGCTCTAAGGAGGTCGACCCATGGGTCGACACCTCCCTTGAGGGGGCGACCCAGGGGTCGACACCCCTGTGCGGGATAATTCTCGCTCACCCAATTTTTCGCAATTTGAACGCTTTTGAACTTCTGGGCCTAATTTTTGAATTCCTGGGCTATATATATATATATATATATATATATTATATATATTCTTGCGCGTATACAAACTTCGAACATTAATAACTTCTTCATACGGTGTCCGTTTTACGCAGACCAGGTGTCTATTTTGGCCAGAATTCCATGATGAACGCAATGGCGTAGCCCATTTCACTTAATTCTGAATATTAAATTAATTATCCATTAATTTATCCTTTTTAATGTTGGTAAAATATGGGGTGTTACATTCTCCCCTACTCAAAGGATTTCATCCCTGAAATCTCCAAGTTAAGAAGAATGTATATCCTACCATACATCATCCACTTACTCAACCACCAACCACATGCATCCAGTGTCCTTAAAGATTTCTAATGCTTATATGAACATATGCAAAGGTGTGTGTATATGTCCCAATACTAATGCGAAAATCAGGCAGACTACTGATTCAGTCGACCTCCTTAATGCAATGTATGTCAGTGCCATGAATCCAACATGTATGCAAATAATCCTATGATAACATGTAAGTTCTATATGTGTGCACAATCATCCATCCAAGTGAAACATCCATATGATGATACATCCATTTTCATTCATTAAAAGAAGAAAATGCACACACATCCATATGCAGTATGAAAGTGATTGAGTTGATCTAGTGCCTAATGTGTGTGTATATGCATCCATGAGCAACCACTAGCAAATACTTGAATCCACTTGCATCCATCAAACATAACATGTCTCAAACACATGTATACATCCACGGGATTCCCACCTAAAGGTTGAAGATTCGATCGATAGGATATACTTAAATGATAGAAACAAGCATAGATAAAAACTTTGAAAAAAGAGTTAAGAACATACCCTTGAAAATAAAAGGGTATGAAGCACGACTCTTGTCTTCGGTCTCCCAAGTTGCATCCTATGGGTTATCTCCCCACTGAATCTTCATCAACTTGACTTATCTATTGCGTAGCTTCTTAACTTATGATCCAATAATACGGGTAGGAACTCGTCTAACTGTCGCCTCCCGTTCCACTTCTACTTCCTCCAATATACTCGACTCAATAACTTCTGCGGTATCATGTAAGCACTTCCGCAAATGAGAAACATGGAAAACATCATGAACGCCGGATAATCTCTCGGGTAGCTTTACTCTATATGTCATTTGGCAAATCCGTTCTATTGTAGGAAATGGCCCTACGAATCTTGGTGCCAGTTTCTCTACAGATCCAAACCGAACCACATTTCTTAATGGCGATACTTTTATGAAAACCATGTCTCCCACTTCAAATTCAATGTCAGTCCTTCTCTTGTCTGCATAGGATTTCTTCCTATCCTGAGTAGTCTTCATTCGTCGTCTAAGAAGATCAATCTTCTCGGATGTTTCTCTAACCATATCTGGTCTAAGCAATAGTCTTTCTGTACATTCCTACAAATAAATTGGTGATCTACAGGGTCATCCGTATAATGCTTCAAAAGGTGTCATGTCAATGTTTGCTTGAAAACTATTGTTGTAGGCGAACTCTACTAAAGGAAGATGCTCTTCCCAAGTATCTCTGAAGTCTAGGATACACAGCCTTAAAAGATTCTCAAGAATTCTATTCACCCTATTTGTCTGTCCATCAGTCTGAGAGTGATAAGCGGTGCTTAAATACAACTGAGTACCTAATGCTTCTTGCAAACTCCTCTGAAATTCACAGGTTAAAATGTGGTCAAGATCACTTACGATGCTGGAAGGTATTTCATGAAGACGGACTATCTCACGAACGTAAACTGCTGCCAACCATGTTGTCGTCCTCTTGCTCTTGATCGGAATGAAATAAGCGCTCTTTGTAAGTCTATCCACCCACCAAATACTGGTATTGCCTTTCTTCAATCTAGGCAAACCATCTATGAAATCCATAGAGACGCTCTCCCATTTCCACTGCGGAACCTCCAAAGGTTGAAGTAAATCACCGGGCATCTTTTGCTCAGCTTTAACTTGCTGACAAATCAAACATTGAGAAATAAACTCCCCACATCTCTCTTCATCCCAGCCCAAAAGAAAACCCTCTTTATATCACTATACATCTTATCGCCACCTGAATGAATAGTCATCTTAGAATGATGGGATTCTTCTAGGACTAATTTTATCAAGCTCCCAATTCGGGGAACACAAAGCCTTCCAACTCGTCGCAACCACCCTTTATCGTCTATGGAATATCCACTGAGGTGACTAGAAGTCTCCCCTTTACTGAGCCTATCCAAGATGTCCAAAATCTGTGGATCCTTTCGCTATGAAGCTCCTATTTTATCCATAAGAGTAGGTCGCATTTCCAGTGATGCGAATAAGCCAGGTAACATCTCGGTGGAGGGTCTAAAATTAAAAGCCGATATAAACTCTAAGCTTTCCTTTCCACAAACAAAGGACTTAAGACCGTCCTCTGTCTACTCAGTGCATCTGCCACTACATTACCCTTGCCAGGGGTATAAGCGATCTCGAAGTCATAAGATGCTAAGAATTCCATCCACCTTTGTTGCCTCAGATTAAGATCCTTTTGCGAAAACAAGTACTTGAGAGATTTATGATCAGTGTACAACTCGAATTTCTCTCGAAGCAAATAATGGCGCCATACCTTAAGCGCAAATACTATAGCAGCTAGCTCTAAGTCGTGGGTAGGGTATTTCTTCTCATGACCTTTAGATGTCTTCCTTCATAACATACTACCCTTCCCTCTTGCATTAGAACCGCACCAAGCCCTGTACCACATGCGTCATTGTATACTGTAAACACTTTGTTCCCATCGGGCAAGGTCAATACTGAGGCTATGGTCAAAGCCCTCTTCAATCGTTGGAAAGCAACATCACAATCTATATCCCACGAAAATGTCAAATTATTCTTCGTCAGTCTAGTGAGTGGGGTTGATATCTTTGCGAAGTCCTAAATGAACTTCCTATAATAGCCTGCTAACCCTAGAAAGCTTCTCACCTCCATTGCATTCTTTGGAATCTGCCAATCTTGAACTGCAACTACCTTTGCGGAATCTACTGCTATCCCATCTTTAGAAACCACGTGCCCTAGGAATCTCACCTCTTTTCTCCAAAAATGGCATTTGGAGAACTTTGCCTTATGTTGATGCGCACGTAGAGTTTTCAAAACCTACCTTATATGTGAGGCATGCTCTTCCTCTCTCTTCAAGAAAATCAAGATATCATCACAAAGACTGCGACAAACTTATTTAGAAACTCCCAAAACACCCTACTCATTAGATCAACAAAATAGGTGGGCGCATTCGTCAACCCAAAAGGCATTACAAGCCATTCAAAGAAACCATCTGGAATCCTAAAAGCGGTCTTATCTATACTGTCCTTGGCCACACTCAACTGATGGAACCCCATGGCCAAGTCTAGCTGAGAGAAAACTGATGCACCAACAAGCTGGTCAAACAGATCGTCTATCCTCGGAAGTGGGTGCCTATTCTTCTTAGTGAGTTTATTCAGCTCTCTATAGTCTACACATAAGCGAAGCGAACCAACCTCCTTAGTTGCGAATACCACTGAAGCACCCCATTCAGATATGCTTCGCCCAATAAACCCTTTTCCAAGTAGCTCCCCTACTTGTTTGCTAAGCTCCCTCCTTTCACCTGGAGCCATATGGCGCACAGGTAATGCAACTAGCTTTGCATTGTCTACCAAATTTATGCGGAAATCAATCTCGCGCCTTGGGGGTAAACCCCGAACCTCGTCAAAGACATCAGGATACTCACAAACAACTTGTACAAATAGCAGATCATCGATAGATGCATCAAGAGACTCAAGGAAACTAAGCATGACAGACCCTTGTGTGTCACAAGAAATCTCGATGGTCCTGCCATGACAAGTCAGAAGCCTAACAACCCTTCTCTCACAATCCAGAATGGCACCATACATGGCTAGCCAATCCATCCCTAATCAAACCATAGCCCGTAAACCCAAGCACATACACATCCCACTCAAATTCGACGCCTAACACAGATATTCTCAAACCCCGACAAATCATGGACAAATGAGCCGAACCACCAATAGGGTTGTAGACAACAACGGGATCCACTACCATACTAGTATTTAAGTGCAGAGATTCAACCATAAAACTAGATATAAATGAATGCGAAGCGCTAGAATCAAAAAGATTTCTAATAGGGTGACTTGAAAGAGAAGTCAAACTTTCCTACCTCTATCTAGATCACTGGTCATGAGAGCATGAACTTGCCCTCCAGAAGTTCCTGCCCTTTGACTCTGTCCTTGCCTCTTCGGGCACTCCTTAGCAAAATGTCCGACTTCCCCACGACTAAAGCAAGTATTCTTCCTTCTTTTATAGTCTTTTACCAAGTGACCCTCATGTCCACAACTATGACACTACCTCTTATCCTTAGCCTTGTCATTCTTTCCGCCCTTCTTTTGTTATTGTTGTTGTTGTTGTCCTTTCTTAGGCCATACCTTCTTATTATGCGTTGCTTCCTCAACCATAACTTTCTTCTTTTCTCCTTTGTCATCCTCGTGCATCAAGACCATATCAATGAGCCTTTCAAAAGTTGCTTCCATTGGAATATGTGACAAAGCTAACCCATGTAGGGGTTCATTCAGTCCTTTAACAAATCGCAAAACTTTCTTATGCGGAGTATCCACTAGCTCCAGCCCAAATCTCGCTAGTTGGTTGAATTTGTTAACGTATTCTTTAATAGTCATGCTCCCCTGCTTGAGCGCCAAGAATCTTTCCATTTGCATGCATTTCTCGGCTTGAGAAAGAAACTTCATTTCAAACCTCATTCTGAAATCATCACATGTCTCCATCGGACGTCCTGCTAGGGTTACTTCCCACCAGAATGAAGCTTCATCTTTCAGTAGCTAGGCAGCTAACTGAATCTTCCTTCGATCTTCCACTTCGAAGATTCCAAACAAGTCCTCGGTCTCCTTGAGCTAATTCCTTGCCTGTACGAATGTTTCAGCTCCACGGAATGGCTTCCCTCCCATGGCATAGAAATCTTTGCAGATCTTAGCAAAATTATCCTTCTATTAGAGGAGGAGGAGGAACGACGGGTGCAACTGGAGGAGGAATGTCAGCTTTACCTACGGCAGGCGCCGTGGCCTCTAGATACCTACGGAACCAGCATGGCATCATAATGCCCTCAGGAATATTAGGTTCTCCAGACATGCTAAAAAGAAAAGAAAAGAGATTCAGACAAAGGATCGAAAGATATTACATATGTAACAATCCGAATTCCAATAGACCTGATTTTTTTCAAAATTCCAATCTATCGAAACACAAGTTGTTATGCTTTGGTATCCTGCAGAAAAGACAGAGACATAAAATACGTCAAAACTCAGAAAATATCTCACAGCGGAATGGATAAAATACAATATACTCAAAGTATAGCCTTACCGTAATAATAATACTGCCTAACCAGTATACAAAGTTATCATGTCTCTACCACAAGTCTAACCTACGAGTATGTTATGAGGAGGAGGTCAGAACACAAGTTCTGGTGACTGGATTTAAATTATACACTTTGGATAATCCTACATATACTGTTCAATCATATTTTTTTCTTATCTATTAGGTTACTTGGGTTAACAGCACTCAAGGCTTTCCCATACGTCATGCCCATTTATTCCCTAGTGGATTAACCTAATATAGTATATATGTAGCTACCCCTCATTACTGAGGTACACTCTAAGGTACCCCACTAGCACGGTCTCCACTGTAATGCCACGGAATCGAACGCAGTCTCTCATCATACGCTGGAGTGACGTACGGATCTTCACATAACAATGTTACGTTCCGCATATATCTATCATTATTATGCTACGTAAGCGTACGCACTGCCGTCGTCGATCGAATTAGATTTCGTACTGGAGTAGTGACCTCAAGTCTACTATACACCATCTAGAGCTGACATGCATGTATATAGACTTTCCCACATATGTATCGTCATTTGTAGCTTGATTCCTTAACCGCATGTCCTCTAATGTGCATCGGAATCTGTGGCATGGCGATACAAGAAACACGGAACTCGGTCGGGAGCTTTTCCATATCTGTACAGGCCCGTCTTTAAGAGCCTTTATATACAAATATTCCTAGGGTCTGCTTTTCATGGTGACTATGGCCCCACCTCGGCCCCTCCCTCAACTAGTAAAGACTACAAGAGCTAAACGAATGGCCCTTAACAAACAATCTAAACATCCAGTTGGCGTCTTCCCTCAACCACCGTACCTCGATAGTGAAAGGTGAATGGTCTATTGGTTTTAGCTCTAGTCTTTTCGCATCCCACTGGCTGTTGGTGATAGGTATCTGACGGTCTACTATCCTTGTTGGTTGTGACCCTATGCCTCCCCGTTGAGGCGACCATCGAATCACTCTGGTGTTACCACATCACAGCATTCTGACTGCAAAGCTACTTTTGCAGTTAAGGCCCATCCACCTAGTAGTACGCGCAGAACCAACCTCTACGAGCACAGCTGTAACACCCCGCATTTTTAGTGATAACTAAAATTATGCATATATGTATATATTATATGCATAGATATATTTAAAGGAAAATTAAAAAAAATGTAAGTTCTTTGAAATGAAGGAAAATGAATTGCATGCAATATATATACATATATATATATTAAAAAGAAGTTAATGCAAGGAAAAAAGTATGCAATACAATTGCGCATGTAATAATGTTGAAAAGGAAGTACATGCATGTAAATATGATAGAGAAAACAATTAATAAAGAGAAACGTTAATGTAATTAATGTAAATGGTAAAAAGGTGAATTAATAAAATTGCATGCAACAATAAATGAGAAGGGGCATATGTGTATACTTGTTATTTGAAATTCAAAATTTTGTAGAAAGATAATACATGGGATAAGAATAAGGAATGGGTAAATTAACAATATGAACTAATACAATAAGGGAAAGAGAAAATGTGAATTTATTGCAGTAAATAAATGGATGATGCATGAACCTAAATAAAAACGAATTAATGTCATGCAAATAAAAGAAAAAGAATATAGAATGCAAACATGTCAAATATGCAATTAAAGCATGCATAGAAAAAGAAAAAAAGAGGAACCAAGCAATTTAATGCATTAAAAAAAGCAACATATCAAGTGCATGAAACGGGAAAGCATTGACAAATTTAAATAAGAATATTAGAAGTATATGCAACAAAGAAATAATGTCACATGAGAAAATTAAATGCATAGGTAGAAGTTGGAAAATAAACATAAATTGATTTAATTAAGCAAGCTAATGCCAAAAGAATTAATACAATTCATATTGTACATAAAATAATGACACATGGAAGGACGCATTAATAAAAAAAAGAAACGTACTTTGCATATATTAAGGAGCATTTAAGATTTTCCTTGCCCAAAAAGAAAAGAAACCGCATGTATGAAGAGGAGAAGGTTTATATATGAATAAAGAATGATGCATTAAATAAATTTAGTTGTATGAAAGAAGATGTATGTGACAATTAAGGATATTAATGTAGGATAAAAAGATAAACAATAAAGTTGCTGTAATAAATAAATGCGTTAAAGAGGGAAATGTAATTGAAGAAATTAAAGAAAGACATGAAATGGTTTGAAAAAAAAGAAAATAAACGTTAAAACTAGAAAACAATGCAGCTAAATAAGTGCGCTTGGACCCAACTTGTTTTTGGGTGCATGCGTGCGTTTATGGTGCAGCATACCTAGGTTGGTCTAGCCTACTCCTGGACATTCTTTTCTTTAGCGAGGTGTAAGATTTAGATGGATTCTATTTTAATCCTAAGGCCCTAGTTGCTCTAACCTACCTATAAATAAACCCTTATACCCAACCCTAAAACTCACAACTTGGCGGTTACGCTAAAGGTTTGCCATGGCTTTTTCTTCTTCTCTCTCTCCCTCTCTTTTCAAATCTCTTCTTAAAATAAAAAGATAAATCAATAATTCCTCTCAAAATAAAATAAAAGATGCCTAGAACTACGCTAAACGAAAAATAAGAGAAAGACTATGGATGCAAAAATCAGAATTGGGAAAGCATACACTGTGAGTGGATTTAAAATGCATTTTTCTTGCATAATAATGGATCTATCATTTTCCATTCCCTATTTACACACCTAATAAATGTATTAATCCGATAAAGTGATCTACATTATTTTCACTTACAATTTGATTCAAAGTAATTGGGAAAAAGGTTGTAAATTGGATCTATTCTTATTATTCCACAATAGTTCATGTTTCATATGGCTATTGTTTATATTTCTTATGTCTTTTTTATGTCAATTTTGGATGAATTGATTCTCTCCCTATCTCTATTCATTTTTTTTTTTTTTGGAACTAGGCCAATTTCGAGCCGATGTCGAATTATACGAACAAACAACGTGGAAACGTGTGGGAGAAATATGGGGAAAAATTGAATATTCAATTGGGCATAACTGGATGTTGAAATATATATAATTGGGCATAATTGAATATTGGATAATGTGAAATTTGGCGTAAGTTAATATGTAATTATGGAATTGGTGAAATTGGTTATAACATGCGAATAGGCATAAAAGTGAATTATGATTATGCAATAAGAATGAGGGTTGACTTGAATTAATTGTTCTAAGCAATAAGAATAAGGGTTGTAACGACCCAAGGATTTCCGGCCCTGAAAATCGACATAAATACCTTTACTGTAACTCATGCCAATCCTCCAAGCACCGAAAACACTGGATAGTTATTAGAAAGAAATTAGAGGGTGAGATAAGAAAGAAAGAAATTTAGAATAGAAGAAGAAGAAGAAGAAACAACACAACGCAGAGTCTCACATCGCAGCGGAAAAATATAATACAGAAATAAATCTTTATTGAGGGCTTTAAAAATACTTACAGTATCAGAGTATAATACAGAAATAAATCTGTCTGAACATCTCCAGCTCGTCTCTGGCTTCATAGCATTCGATAACCTGAACCTGTACACCCCGGGCTAACCCGAGCATTTACAAAACACTGGGTCAGTCTGGTGAACCAGAGTGAGATAAACTCGCACAGTATTACGGGTAAATCATCCAATCATGATTTTAAAGTTCAAAAATCTTTTCAAAAGAAAAGGATAATCGTAAGACCAAATCCACACATAAACACAGACGGTTTTTACCTTACGATAACCCAAAACAGTTTTGAAACCAATATCTTTTCTGATATTATAATAATGCCTAAATACAAGTGAATAGAAATCTAGTAGAACGCTTGCATCTCACGCTCCACATATATAGTATACAATCAAAACCACGGGCGCTTATTGGAGATTGGATTTCGACCTTGACAAGGTATGGGACCACCTGCCGATAGTGTATCTCTAGAGACGAATACACTGGGTTCAACAAGAACATCTTGCAACCCGGCCCTCACATGACCGACCACTCATTTCGCTTGAGTGTATCGAATGTATATCACCGACGGTTGGGATCAGCAACCGCCTACCGAAAAGGGACAGCATCGAAACATAGATTTAAGAAGCAAATAGGATTTTCTCTAGATAGGTGATTATACACCCTAATGGGAGCAACCCACATAGCCATGCTGCCTGCCCGATTTTTTTCATTTCCCGGTTGATGAGGCTTGAGGCCAGAATTAACTTTTGATCATCTAGTCGTCATTCACTTTGAATGCCACATCGTCAGATCCGTCAGATATCACTAATTGACGTCCACAAAAATACTCTATCTGGAAGCTAAGAGAACGGCAATTCCCTGCCAACAACTATAGCACGTTTGAAGAAATCAACGTACGTGACACTTTGGAAATACTCTATCAGAAACTCGTCCATACAGGTCATCCAGGAACAGGATGAACCGAAGGCACTCTCCTACTGCATCCAATATAGGAATCACCCCATGGATCAATAGCGAGAAGTCCTTGCAACCCGTAGATTCCAACCACAACAGAATCACAGCTTATCTCTGCTTGCCAGGCAGAGAATCTTAGTGGTTCTTCCATTTGTGAAAATCCACGGTCTTCACAGCATCATCTCGATCATCTTCTGATATCTTCACGTACTTGTTGGTCGGAATGGTTTTCGAATATAAATTCGATCCCGGACTTTCCGTACCAACAATCGTATTGGACAGGTTTGATAGTCGGTGTTTTAACTATCAAAATAATCAGTGTTTCAATCATGACCCTCCAATGAGTTCACTGGTTCAGTATTCAGCACCACTTGGCCTTTTAATTAAAACAAACTAATTCACTTCTGTTTAATTAAACTTCTAGCTCTGTTAAAACAGATTCATTTAAATTCGGCTTTGGTTATACAACCTACTTCTTTACCAAATTCACTTTACCAAAAACTCCTTTCAAAACTATTTGGCCATTTTCCCACTTTGGAATCTCATTTCAAATTCTCCTTTTACTTGATCTTATTTTCAAGTAACGTTAATATAAAATTAACGCCTTAACACGTTAAACCTCATTTACATAACCCTGGTTTATATAAACCCTTTACCTTAATTCAAATAAATAAGCAACACTTAAATTTAAGTTATCGCCTTCGCTTGAAATCCTCTTTATAACATCGTTATAAAAATTTGAGCTTTAAATATTATACCCGCTCATAAATTCCTTCCACCATCCAATTGGATTACATTTCTCTTCGATTACTTTCCAAAAGTAATCTTCTAAATTCTTATTAAAACAATAATTTTCTTCACTCATTAACTACTTCAGTAGTTAATTTCTTTATTTACTAAAATAATATTGTTTAAAGTTAAAACAATATTCTTCAACTATTTCATTTCGCAAATTCGAAACAAACTAATCTAATAATCGGTTCCAGTTAAAGCGGTCGATTTTGTCAACTCAAAACTTGATCATCTCGTTAATCTATTCAAAACTAGTTCTCACTATAAATTAATTACAAATATAATTAATTCCATTAATTGTTTCTTTACAAAACAATTACCAGAGTTCAACCACTCGATGTATTCTTATTCTCATACTTGCAAATCTGATTAACGTCAGAATTTACTTTATAAAATAACTTAAAAATAAATCAAAGTCTTAAATAAAATATTTGTTTAATTCTCTTTAACAAACTTTACCCAAAATAATATATTTAAAAATCCAACTTCCGTTATAAAATAAATTTTATAACTTCAGCCCTATCGATTCGCCTGACAGTGAAACAGTATTTATAACCCAATTGATTTTATAGGCCATACTCTGCCAAACACTTAACCAATACTGCCTATTGGTTTAAATCAACAGATGTTGAATATTCAGTCAATAAACAATAATCAAATCAATCAGCCAAACAAATCAGTTCATATATAATAACATGAAAATAAATAATACTTTGGAGGGATCCGGTTGGGTCCCTCCAACCTGTTCTTCCCTGTATTCAAATGGTTATCTCAAATCAGCCCATTTAGTTTTGTTTAATTGATAACACTAAATAGCAACCATACAACATCAACCACTAGCAATTCAAGCAGTTCAACAAGTTAAACACGTTTACTTTATAAACATGACCAACCAAGGCGAGTTACCTTTATTGGAACCAATCGTTAAAATAACGATTTGGTGTTTTACTGAAATTAAACACAGTTTAATTTCATCAGTTAAATCAACAAACAAATGTATAACTAGCAAATAGGCAACCATCAGCAAGCAGAGCACACAAAGTGAAAACCCAATTTATATAAAATATAAATGGGGAAACTGAGTGAGGTTAACTCACCTTGATTCCATTCGTCGTAGATACGGCTCGTTTCAATAACTTCCAATCTCGTTCAATCCAGCTTCAAATATTATTCCGTCAATAGGGTTCTAATGCTCTTGTTTGGACTGATTATGTGTATGTATGAACGAGTTACCCATATTATATTACACGGTTTTATTTAAACGAATATTTATTTATTTCTAGTTATAAAATAAATACACTAACGGTTATTTTTATCTTCCCTTTACTTCTGTCTTAACTAATGTACTCCATGGTAAAAACCGAGTTATAGAGATTTGACCCTGTTATTTTCTACGGTTACATACCCTAATCTTTTGGGTCACGTACCATTAACTAAACAGTTACGTTATCATAAAATGGTTCGGCATGTTGTAGTAATCAGCACGTTAAAACTGTTCAGTTTGACACATTTAAACACGCCTTTGCATTCTGAACTAGATTGAGGACACAACAATCGGGCGGTTCAAAAATTTCTCCGCTACGTTTTAAAATTGATTAAGGTTACTTAAGGCCGATAATACACGTGATTTGGAAGAATAAAAATATAGCCCTGCCCTCATTAAAACTCGCTCAGAATAAAACATTGTTTTTCCTTTCTTTAAATCCTCAACGCCCCACAAAGTCCATTAGTTCACGTGATAAATAATAGTATTAGACATATTATCAGTAACAGTATACGAAAATAATTACCCTGTTCGTATTCTCCTTCCCCACTCCTGTATGTATTTTCGAACCAATTCCATAATTCCTTCATTCAACATACACGCTACAGACCTTCTCCCTTCCTTTCCTTTACACCACGTAGATCCAAGCTTCCAACTACCCGTCCCCCCTACTTTATTTTGTGCTACAGCTCCTTCTGACCATATGAACCCTCTCCAATGCCTAAAACACCTCACCACACCTTACTCCAACCACCACATACTGTTTGTCTTTGAAACTACACACCCCTTGCATTTTTCAACCGATCCCTCCCCCACACCCATGCCAAACTGTCACCATTTCGAAATATCCGATGCCACTTTGAACCATGCATACCTATCACCTCGATCCCGTACGGTACTCCAACCCGAACGAACCCACTGCCTTTTATAAATCCTCGGACCAGTCGAAGAGAAACACAGCAGTGTTTGGTTTCTATTTCATAAAGTGAAAGAAATATTTTAAATATTGCAGTTTTAATACAAAAGGAAGTTGGCGAGTTTATTTCCTGGAACCAAAAATTGAGAGAGAGTTGCATAAGTATTTATAGCAGAATTTTTTTTTTGAGAGATGAGAGCCATGGAGGCATGCCTATTTATAGGGAAAAAATGTTAAGATAACTACAACGTCTTCTCATATTGTATAGGGTGGGTTTGCGCGAGGTCGGCTGAGCTGAAATCTTGTTTTCGTGATGGTGAAGTTTCATATCGTGAAGATATCGCATGTGTAGCTGTGCAGATAGGAGAAGGGCGGTGTAGCTGGGCATTTGCAGTTTTCCTTTCACTTCAAGTAGGTTTGTTTCTTAGGTCTGAAGGAGTAGGATGAGTCTCCATTTCAAATAGCCTCTGCGTTGTGTTTCCTTTTTCATTGTGCGATTAGAAAATTCGTTTCAGTAGGTAGGTAGACACATGAATAGCATGTGCTTTCAATTCAAAATTGTATGCTAAGTGCACAGCGATAGGGTAGAATAGGATGTCTGCGAGACTTAGATAAGAAGGAACTGGACAGCGCAATTTTGATGTATTACAATAAATCAAGGTATAGTATTTTATTATAGTTACAATATAATATTATTTACGAAACTTCGTCCTAAAGTAATGCGGTAAAACCACTACAAACGACTTCTGTCTACTGATAAAAAAGCTAATCTTAATGTAAAAAGGCATTCCGGACCCAATGGGACAGGTTTCGTCGAAATCCGAGGTCGTATGGAAAATTTTCCTTTTTAAAACCAGAAATAAACATGCGTTTAATTTTTCCACGGTCACCAGATAAATCAAATCAACTTGAAACTTTCAAATCTTACAATAATTTGTTGATACGAATCCAGCGGCACCAGTTTCGTCGCATTCTGAGACTGTTTCCCCGATAGGCTATTTTTACCGCGTACCGCAATACCCTTTTCAACGCCAAATTTTCCGGTCTCTAGAAATAACAAACTATATACTTATCCTGACTCTAACTGACGATACAAACTCAATGGAACTGGTTTCGTGGCCTAATTCTATCGTCTGCTCAAGTTACACTAAAATATCTCTTTATTTATTAATTACGCGCTATAGAAAATGAAAGGGCGTTTACGGCTACCGTGGTCACATGCGACATCGGTTTTCCATGCAATTCACCACCGTGCAATAATTTAACGTTACGGTTCCAATGAAACTGATTTCGTTGAAAACAGAGTTCGTTTGCAAAATGGGCATTTTAAAGGCCGATAACGATTTCCATAGCGTTTTCCCCAAAATTTGATTTAGCCATAACTCGCAATCTATAACGCGAAATCTGGATTTTCCTCTTTTATATGGAAACTATCGTCAACACGCTCCCAACGTTTGTTGTTTCACAGAAATCCGACTTATATCGAATCCTGTATATTCAGTTGAAGTTCAAAATTCGAATTTACGAACTACACGCCATTTTCAAGCTCGGTTTATATTATATAAATTATATAACGTTCGAACTTCGTTTAATTAACAAATTAAATATTAAATTCCATTAATATCCCCGATATAATATTTAAAATAAATAAATTAAATTAAATATTTGACGGCCAAAAACACGGGTCGTTACAAGGGTTGACATGAATTATTGGTAACTTTAAAGAACAAATAATTTGAGTATAATTAAATATATCTTATATACATGAAAAGCTGGGAATAACATATAAAAGGATTATTGGCATAACTATGTACGAGATCATGTAATCATGGTAGAAGTTATGTATCCAAATCAAATTGGAACCATAAACATGAAATTTGGTTTAGAAGCGTGAACATGAATTACTGGATTGGGATAAATAGGCATATAAAACCCGGATTGAAATTGTATAGGTCAGTTAAAAGATCAACATT
Source organism: Allium sativum (assembly GCA_030737875.1). Taxonomy (NCBI): domain Eukaryota; kingdom Viridiplantae; phylum Streptophyta; class Magnoliopsida; order Asparagales; family Amaryllidaceae; genus Allium; species Allium sativum. Next base: position 339,915,631 of record CM060910.1, read on the forward strand.
CCTAACCCGAGGTTAGATTGAGTTGCGGTGTAAGTCTGTCGGGAACCGCCCGGCACATCCAGCAACCGCAACAACGGGTCTAATGTGAGAGGTTAGCGCATTAAGCCCAAAACCTGAGGTTAGAACGAGTTTGCGGTAGAAGTCAGCCGGAAACCGCCCGATATATCCAGCAACCGCTAGCAACATGTCTAATATGAGAGGTTGAGTGCATTAATAAAAAGATTAATGCTATGAAACAAACATGTTAAGTGTGGTAAGGTTAAGTAAACTGAGGCGTATAGACAAATTTAACCAGTATAACAACATTGGAGAAAAAAGAATAATGGGGAATGATAGCAACTTGTTATAAACAAACATACGGATAGTATAAAGATTGTATGATAAGTACACTTGTCCTAAGGACAGAAAAAATGAGAATAGACTAGAAAAACGGGACAACTTATAAGTTAAACATAAATGGTAAAGCGACAATGTGTAGTCTGTTGATAAAAATGTCATAAGTATGTGAACCAGCTAGAAAACCTTAGCTAAGAAAACTAAGTAGATATTGATGAACTGTGGCGACATCAACAAATGGGAATAATTGAACACGAAGATATGAGGAAAGACTTATGAACGAAATGGGTTAACATGTTGAAAACGCATTAATGGGTTAAGATACAAAGAAAGATTAATATGCAGAGGAAACTTGGTAATTGGAAACGAAAAGAAGTCAACATAGGATAACCAAGTTATAAAGAAACCTGATGAGGCACAACAAACGCATAATTGAATAATTAGACATAGTTCTAATAATAAGTAAGAATGAGGCTCTTGGACCAGTCCATACGTTAGAAGATGAATAACCATTAGGGGTAGATCATCGGGATGTCGAAAGACACAAAGGGGAGCACATGTCTATCTAGATATCCTAGTAGGCTCCAACGGACTGGGTTAAGAAGCACGCGGATTTCGAGAACGTGGAGGGTACTCTTGGTATTCCTCTGTGAGTTGCAGATGATACGCTTGTGCTCACAAAGGTTAGGTCTGCATGGGTGATCCAATGAATATGCCTTGATTGCAATAATGAGGAGCAGTCAAAAGACTAAGATGGACCAGCATGATTCGGCGAGACCGGTTAGTGCCCTATGATAGCAATTCGTCGTCTACCTACCATCTTCGGTCAGTACGTAAAGCGGTAAGGTGGAGAACTCCAAAAGACCATGTACTTTGCTATCTAGTTATGGGTGAGGTTGGCCAATAGGTTTGAAGGGCATAGGGGGCCAGGGTTAAGTTCTCATTCTTGATATTCTTGGGTACCTTTCATTAGTTGAGGGAGGGGTCTATTGGGACCATAGCCACTATAAAAGCAGACCTTAGCATCTGCAATCAGCATATATCTGAAAGCTCCCGACCGAGTTCTGTGTTTCTTGATTAGCCCTGCCATGGGACTCGGGCACACATATAGAGAGCATGTGCAATAGACATCGAGAACGATTGATGATACGTACGTCGGAAAGTCGATGTACACTCATGTCGCTCTGGGTGGTGTATCATAAGACTAGAGGGAATTATTCGATGATAGAACCTAATTCAATCGAATAGTTCGAAGATAGCAGTCAGTACGCTTACGTAGTACAGTGATAGTGGTTCTATGCAGATGTAGCGTTATTATATATATAGAGAGAGATGTACGTTACTATGGCATAGGATGAGGGATTGCGCATATTATTGTGGTGCTATGAAGGAGACTGTGCGAGTGGGGTACCACGGTGTGTACCTCGGTTTGGGGCAGCTAGATATACATTATATTAGTTTAACCTACTACAGAGTAGATGGTGCGACATGTGTGTGTAACCCTTGAGTGCTAATAACACAGATAACCTAATAAATGAGAAAATGTAATTGAACGGTATATGTAGGATTATCCAAGAAGTGTAGTTTAAATTCCTTCACACAGAACTTATGTTCGGACCCCCTCCTCACAACATTCATGGATTAGGTTCGTGATAGAGACTGTATAGCTTTAGATTCTGGTTTGGTAGTATTATTATTAAGGTAAAGCTTTGTTTTAATTACATTATATTTTATTCCTTCCGCTGTGAGAAGTTTTCCGAACTCTGACATGTTTCTTGTCTCTGTCTTTTCTACAGGATACCAGAGCAAACCAACTCGGGTGTCATTGGATTGGGATTTTTGAAAAAAAAATCAGTCCATCGGAATCCGAGTTGTTACATCTGGTATTGGAGCTTAGGTAGGATTCCTTATTTAAATAATGAGTAAGTGTATTCGTATTTTAAAGTAAATATTATATATATATATAAACCTAGATCCATAGAGGAGCCTACTAAATAGAAAAAGTAAAATGGATTAGGAATATACATAGTTGAGAGAATTGACCGTGTGAGGGTGTCTAGGAAAGCCTAGGTAAGTCGGAAGCCCACTATGAGTCTAACCCTTGTTAACTTTAAGAACTTGAAATTGTAAAAGTTTTGGCTAAAGATGTTTTCAAGTTTTAATCGTAAAAGTATTTTTGGTGCTTGAAAAAAGAGAGGCCAAATCATGTTTTAAAATTGAGGGAGTAGGAAAGGGTTAGTGCCTAGAAAGAACGTAGAAATTTGAGGCTATAAAGTAAATAGAAAAGGTTATCTTGGAATAGTAGAAAATTCCCGTAGAATGCATAGACATTGTAAAGACTAGGACTGTTGCTCGAAAAAGAAAAAGTATAGGCTAGTAAAGTACAGCAAGGACTAGTAGTGACTACTAGATAGTGAAGGGCCATTGAGCATTGAGAGTTTGTGGTTGGTCTTTTCATTACTGAAATAGTCATTGATTCTTGGCCCTTAGTAGAAGCTGTGTAGGATAGAAAGGCTTATTTGAAAAGAATAAACTTAAATCATTGGATTAAGTAAAATAAGCTAAGAAAAAAAAATAGCCTAACTAAAAAGAAAACAATAAATTCAGAGAAGCAACTAAACATGATGGGAAATAAAAAAGAAAAAGAAATTTTCTTATGTAGTTGTGCTTGGATAGGAAAATAGGAAACTTTATGTAGAGTAGTTACGTGAAATCCAAGTGCAATTAGAAAAGGAACAAAAAAGAAAAACGGAAGATGTAAATTTTTCTGTTTTATACCTTTTTGTGAAATAAGAAATCGAATTTAGAAAATTAGATTTTTCCTATAATTCAAAATTTAAAGATGGTTGGTAGGATTTTGGATGCAACAATTGGATGAACTATGTTCTTATTCTGTAAGAGTGTGAGAAAATTTGGATGAAAAGTGTTTTGATTTTCAAAAATATTGCATTCATATAGAATTGTAAGTATATTTAGGATGTAAGCATCATGTTTTGAAAGATTTTTTGAAAGTTTGCATACATATAGGTGTTACCAAATTCGGCATACATGCACTACTATGATGTATTTCACTTTGCACATGTGCACAATAATTGCAAAAATTGGATGCACACATAATGGATGTATAATATGTGAGGGATCATTTGATTTTAACCCTTACCAAATTTCGGGGACGAAATTTTTTAAGGGTGGGAGAATATAACACCCGCAATTTTTAGTGATAATTAAAATTATGCATATTATATTATATGCATAGATATATTTAAAGGAAAATTAAATGAAAATAAAAATAAAAATATATAACTACATTGAAATGGAGGAAAATGAATTGCATGCAATATACACACACACACACACACATATATATATATATATATTAAAAAGAAGTTAATGTAAGGAAAAAAGTATGCAATACAATTGCGCATGTAATAATGTTAAAAAGGAAAAGGAAAAGGAAGTACGTGCATGTAATTATGATAGAAAAAACAATTAATAAAGAGAAACGTTAATGTAATTAATGTAAATGGTAAAAAGGTGAATTAATAAAATTGCATGCAACAATAAATGAGAAGTGGCATATTTGTATACATGTTATTTGAAATTCAAAATTTTGTAGAAAGATAATGCATGCGATAAAAATAAGGAATGGGTAAATTAACAATATGAATTAATGCAATAAGGGAAAGAGAAAACGTGAATTTATTGCAGTAAATAAATGAATGATGCACGAACCTAAATAAAAATGAATTAATGCCATGCAAATAAAAGAAAAAGGATATAGAATGCAAACATGTCAAATATGCAATTAAAGCATGCATAGAATAAAAAAAAAGTGGAACCAAGCAATTTAATGTGTTAAAAAGAAGCAACATATCAAGTGCATGAAACGAGAAAGCATTGACACATTTAAATAACAATATTAGAAATATATGCAACAAAGAAATAATGTCACATGGCAAAATTTAATGCGTAGGAAGAAGTTGGAAAATAAACATAAATTGATTTAACTAAATCAAGCTAATGTCAAAAGAATTAACAATTCATATTGTATATAAAATAATGATATATGGAAGGATGCATTAATGAAAAAAAGAAATGTACTTTGCATATATTAAGGAGCGTTTAATATTTTCCTAGGCAAAAAAGAAAAGAAACTGCATGCAAGAAGAGGAGAAGGTTTGTATATGAATAAAGAATTATGCATTAAATAAATTTAGTTGTATGAAAGAAGATGTATGTGACAATTAAGGATATTAATGCAGGATATAAAGATAAACAATAAAGTTGCTGCAATAAATAAATGTGTTAAAGAGGGAAATGTAATTGAAACAATTAAAGAAAGACATGAAATGGTTTGAAAAAAAAGAGACCCAACTTGTTTCTGGGTGCATGCGTGCGTTTATGGTGCAGCATACCTAGGTTTGTCTAGCCTACTCTAGAACATTCTTTTCTTTATAGAGGTGTAAGGTTTATATGGATCCTATTTTAATCCAAAGGACCTAGTTTCTCTAACCTACCTATAAATAAACCTTTATACCCAACCATAAAACTCACAACTTGACGGTTATGCCGAAGGTTTGCCATGGCTTCTTCTTCTTCTTCTCTCTCCCTTTCTTTACAAATCTCTTCTTAAAATAAAAAGAAAATTCTATAGTTCCTCTCAAAATAAAAGAGAAGATGTCTAGAACTACGCTGAACGAAAAATAAGAGAAAGACCATAGATGCAGAAATCAGAATTGGGGAAGCATATACTATGAGTGGATTTAAAATACATTTTTCTTGCATAATAATGGATCTATCGTTTGTCATTCCCCATTTACACACCTAATAAATGTATTAATCCGACAAAGTGAGTCTACATTATTCCACTTACAATTCGATTCAAATTAATTGGGAAAAAGGTTGTAAATAGGATTTATTCTTATTGTTCCATAACAGTTCATGTTTCATATGACTATTGTTCATATTTTTTATGTCTCTTTTACGTCAATTTTTGATGATTTGATTCTTTCCCTATCTCTATTCCTTTTTATTTTTTGAACTAGGCTAATTTCGATCTTATGTCGAATTATACGAACAAACGACGTGGAAACATGTGGGAGAAATATGGGGAAAATATTGAACATTGAATTGGGCATAATTGGATGTTGAAATATATATAATTGGGCATAATTGAATATTGGATAATGTGAAATTTGGCATAAGTTAATATGTAATTATGGAATTGGTGAAATTGGTTATAACATGAGAATAGGCATAAAAGTGAATTATGATTTTGCAATAAGAATGAGGGTTGACATGAAGTAATTGTTCTAAGCAATAAGAATGAGGGTTGACATGAATTATAGATAACTTCAAAGAACAATTAGTTTGGGTATAATTAAGTATATCTTATATATATGAAAAGTTAGGCATAACATATAATAAGGTTTATTGGCATAACTATTTATGAGATCATGTAATCATGGTAGAATTTATGTATCCAAATCAAATTAGAACCATAAACATGAAATCGGGTTTAGAAGCGTGAACATGAATTATTGGATTAGGATAAATAGGCATATAAAACCTAGACTGAAATTGTATAGGTCAGTTAAAAGATGAACATGCCTAACCCGAGGTTAGATTGAGTTGCAGTGTAAGTCTGCCCAGAACCACCCGGCACATCCAACAACCACAACAACAGGTCTAATGTGAGAGTTTAGCGCATTAAGCCCAAAACCCAAGGTTAGAACGAGTTTGCGGTAGAAGTCTTCCCGGAACCGCCCGGCATATCCAGCAACCGCAAGCAACTTGTCTAATGTGAAAGGTTGAGTGCATTAATAAAAAGATTAATGCTATGAAACAAACAGGTTAAGTGTGCTAAGGTTAAGTAAACTGAGGTGTATAAACAAATGTAACCAATATAACAACATTGGAGAAAAAAGAATATTGGGAACGATAGCAACTTGTTATAAACAAACATGCGGATAGTATAAAGATTGTATGATAAGTAAACTTGTCCTAGGGACAGGAAAAATGAGAATGGACTAGAAAAACGGGACAACTTATAAGTTAAACATAAACGGTAAAGCGACAATGTGTAGCCTGTTGATAAAAATGTCATAAGTATGTGAACTAGCTAGAGAATCTTAGCTAAGAAAACTAAGTAGATAATGATGAACTGTGGCGACATCAACAAATGGGAATAATTGAACACGAAGATATGAGGAAAGACTTATGAACAAAATGGGTTAACATGTTGAAAACTCATTAATGAGTTAAGATACAAAGAAAGATTAATATGCAGAGGAAACTTGGTAATTGGAAACAAAAAGAAGTCAACATAGGATAACCAAGTTACAAAGAAACCTGATGAGGCATAATAACCGCATAATTGAATAATTAGACATAGTTCTAATAATAAGTAAGAATGAGGCGCTTGGACCAGTCCATACATTAGAAGATGAATAACCATTAGGGGTAGATCATCAGGATGTCGAAAGACACAAAGGGGAGCACATGTCTATCAAGATATCCTAGTAGGCTCCAACGGACTGGGTTAAGAAGCACGCGGCTTCCGAGAACGTGGAGGGTACTCTTGGTATTCCTCTGTGAGTTGCAGATGATATGCATGTGCTCACAGAGGTTAGGTCTGCATGGGTGAACCAATGAGTATGCCTTGATTGCAATAATGAGGAGCAATCAAAAGACTAAGATGGACCAGCATGATTCAGCGAGAGTAGTTAGTGCCCTGTGATAGCAACTCGTTGTCTACCTACCATCTTCAGTTAGTACATAAAGCGGAAAGGCGGAGAACTCCAAAAGACCATATGCTTTGCTATCTAGTTATGGGTGAGGTTGGCCATTAGGTTTGAAGTGCATAGGGGGCCGGGTTAAGTTCTCATTCTTGATATTCTTGGGTGCCTTTCATTAGTTGAGAGAGGGGTCTAGTAGGACCATAGCCACTGTAAAAGCAGACCTTAACATCTGCAATCGGCAGATATCTGAAAGCTCCCGACCGAGTTTCATGTTTCTTGATTAGCCCTGCCACGGGACTCGGGCGCACATATAGAGAACATGTGCAATAGACATCGAGAACGATTGACGATACAAACGTGAGAATGTCTAGGTACACCCATGTCGCTCTGGGTGGTGTATCATAAGACTAGAGGGCATTATTTGATGATAGAACCTAATTTAAGCGAATAGTTTGAAGATAGCAGTCAGTACGCTTACGTAGTACAGCGATTGTGGTTCTATGAGAATGTAGTGTTGTTATATATATATATAGAGAGAGATATGTACGTTACTATGGCATAGGATGAGGGACTGCGCATATTAGTGTGGTGCTACGAAGGAGACTGTGCGAGTGGGGTGCCATGGGGTGTACCTCAGTTTGGGGGCAGCTACATATGCATTATATTAGGTTAATCTACTAGAGAGTATACGGGTGCGATGTGTGTGTGTAACCCTTGACTGCTAATAAAACAGATAACCTAATAAATGAGAAAATGTAATTGAACGGTGTATGTAGGATTATCCAAGAAGTGTAGTTTAAATTCATTCACACAGAAATTATGTTCGGACCCCCTCCTCACAACATTCGCAGGTTAGGTTCATGACAGAGACTGTATAGCTTTAGATACTGGTTTAGCAGTATTATTATTAAGGTAAAGCTATGTTTTAATTACATTATATTTTATTCCGTCCGCAGTTTTCCGAACATTGACATGTTTCATGTCTCTGTCTTTTCTACAAGATACCGGAGCAAACCAACTCGGGTTTCGATAGATTAGGATTTTTGAAAAAAAAAATCGGTCCGTCGGAATCCGGGTTGTTACATCTGGTATCAGATCTTAGGTTTAGGATTCCTTATTTAGATAATGAGTGAGCGTACTTGTATTTTCAAATAAATATATTATATATATAAAAACCTAGATCCATAGAGGAGCCCACTAAATAGAAAAAGAAAAATGGATTAGGAATATATATTTAGTTGAGAGAATTGACCGTGTGGGGGTGTCTAGGAAAGCCTAGGTATGTCGGAAGCCCACTATGAGTCTAACCCTTGTTAACTTTTAAGAACTTGAAATTGTAAAACTTTTGGCAAAAGAATTTATGATGTTTTCAAGTTTTAATCTTAAAAGTATTTTTGATGCTTGAAAAAAAAGGCTAAACCATGTTTTAAAATTAGGGGAGTAGGTAAGTGTTAGTGCCTAGAATGGAGAAATTTGAGGCAATAAAGTAAATAACGAAGGTTATCTTGGAATAGTAGAAAATTCCCGTAGAATGCATAGGCATTGTAAAGACTAGAACCGTTGCTTGAAAAAGAAAAAGTATAGGCTAGTAAAGCACAGCAAGGACTAGTAGTGACTACTAGATAGTGAAGGGAAAGTAAGCGTTGAGAGTTTGTGGTTGGACTTTTCATTAGTGAAATAGTCATTGATTCTTGGCCCTTAGTAGTAGCTGTAGGATGGAAAGGCTTATTTGAAAAGAATAAACTTAGATCTTTGGATTAAGTAAAATAAGATATGAAAGAAAAATAGCCTAACTAAAAAGAAAACAATAAATTCAGAGAAGCAACAAAACATTATGGGAAAAAAAAGAAGTTTTCTTATGTAGTTGTGCTTGGATAGGAAAATAGGAAACTTTGTATAGAGTAGTTACGTGAAATCCAAGTCCAACTAGAAAAGGAATATAAAAGAAAAACGGAAGATGTAAATTTGTCCGTTTTATACCTTTTTGTGACATAAGAAATCAAATTTAGAAAATTAGATTTTTTTTTTCTATAATTCGAAATCTAAAGATGGTTGGTAGGATTTTGGATGCAACAATTGGATGAACTATGCTCTTATTCTGTAAGAGTGTGGGAAAATTTGGATGAAAAGTGTTTTGATTTTCAAAAATATTGCATTCATATAGAATTGTAAGTAAATTTAGGATGTGAGCATCATGTTTTGAAAGAGTTTTTGAAAGTTTGCATACATATAGGTGGTATCAAATTAGGCATACATGCACTACTATGATGCATTTCACTTTGCGCATGTGCACAATGTTTGCAAAAATTGGATACACACATAATGGTTGTATAATATGTGAGAGTGTAATAACCCGGAAATCCGAGCCAATTAAAAAATTTTATTTTGGCAATTTTAGTGAATTTTGATTATTTAAAATGAGTTATTTTAAATAATAACTCATTTTATTTATTTTTAATGGAAGTAGAACGTATATTTATATACGTCGTCATTAGAATATAAATATTTTATTTTAATTATAAAAGGAATTGAAAATGGCGCGGTAGTTCGATAATTCGATTTCAAACTTCAAACGAATGTACCGGGTGCAATATAAACCGGATTTTACTGAAACCAAAAATATTCGAATCTAATTGATAATATCTTTCCAACGAATCCGAAAAATTGAAATTTCATAGCGGGAATCAAAAGATGTGTCCAAATGAATTTTCAGAATAGTCGCTATGGAATTCTGGCCCTTAAAAATGGAAATTTTGCAAACGACCTCGGATTTCGACGAAACCACTTTTGTTGGATCCGTGATGTCTAGTTATTGTTAGATTCCAATTTTTGTAATTTTTCGAATCAATATGTGAGTGTGGCAAAGAAAAACGTGTTTGACCAGTTTCAATTGATTTTAATAGACTAGAAAATGGCCATTTTTCAAACGATCTCAGAATTTGACGAAACTAGTTTTGTTAGGACCGTATCGTCAATAAGAAGCTAGAAAATATTTTTCAGGAATTTTTCTAGTTAGTATGTGGCCCCGGTAATTTGAAATGTACGTTTAAAATTCAATATATAGAGTTATGTGTTGATTTTGACGAAAACTGATGGAAACGATCGAATTAGCTTACGATACATATCCCATTGTGTTCAAAATGGGGGTAATTAGCTAGGGACGACAGTCGGTAGGTCCCGTTTCGAGGTCGAAATAAAAAGTCAACTTTAATTGAATAATAAAATAAAATAAATAAATATATTTATATAACTTCCCTTATTCTCTCTCACTCCCTCTCTCTTCTATTTAATAACAGAAAAGAAAAAAAGAAAATCAAATCGCGCGATGCCCTAACCCCGCCCAGGCCTCGTCGCTCGCCCCCTCCGCCGTAGCTCCGGCCTGCGCCGACGTGCCTCGGGGCGAGCCCTCTCCCTCCTTCCGATTTCCACGCCAAGCCCCAACCCTAGCCCCTCTCTCCCCTGCAACAACCTCCGCCGACTGGATGGAGACTGGAGCGCCGCCACCAACGTGCCCCGACCCCACTGCGCCGCGCCACAGCCTCCTCAGCCCAGCATTCAACTGTGTTAGCCCCTTCGCCTTCGAAAACCCTAGGACCGTAAGTATTCTGATTTTACTCTTTAATTTCATATTGTTAGCAAGTTATAAAATACGTATAGAGTATAAAAATTGGATTTTTACTTATGTGTATGGCAAATAAATAAAAAGACGATGTTTTTAACTATGAAAAGATGATATTTTTAACTATGAAAAGCTTTGATTTTTGAAGTGTGAAAAGCTATGAATTATATATGATAAAAGCTTGAATTTTTATACTTTGAAAGTTCAGATTTTTAATGAATAAAAAAAAGTGAGATTTTTGGAGGAAGAAAGATTTGATTTTGTTTATATGAAAATATAATTTTTATAGAAATAATATAATTTTTTTTATATACTATAACAATATAAAAATATGATTTTTTTATATTAGTAGAAGAGTAAAAATATGATTTTTATATACTAGAGAATATAAAAATGTGATTTTTATATAATGTAAATAATAAAAATATGATTTTTATATTATAGAAAGTATAAAGATACGATTTTTATATTATATAACTAGCAAAAATTTGATCTTTATATAGGTAGCGAAATAAAAGTCTGATTTTTATTGTATATATGTTGAGATAAAAATGTGATTTTTATAGCGATGAAATAAAAATTCGGCCTTTATATTAGAAGTAGAAATATAAAAATATAATTTTTATATAGAATCGAGCGTTGTAAAAATATATAGGAAGTAAAACAAATATGATTTTTATTTGTTGAAATGAAGCAATAAAAATATAATTTTTATATTTGAACAGCGTGAAAAGAACTGCATAGGAATTTCAAGCAGATCCAGATGATTCAGCAGTTTAGAAGCAAAGCACGGCGGGGTGGAACCCTCTGTGAGAACTTCTCACTTTTAATTTAATTTTCTAGTTGAAATATATACTAGGATGCAGACGGTGTTTAGTAGCACCCGACACCCGTCGTCCACAGACTATGGACGGCTTGTATGCTTGTTTGTTTGATTTTGATGTGTAGTTGATTGTGTGATGTTATGTGAAATAAAATATTTATATAGTTGAAATAAAATATTTTATAGTGGAAAATATTTCATAGTTAAAAATAGAATTTCTAACGTGTATATGAAATGAAATAAAAATAAACAAATCGGACGATTTGTTTATATACACACATTTGACTGATATTGATGGGGACGATAAATTTTACACATCGCCCAACTGCACAAATAAAATCTATGTTTGATTGTTTGAAACCCCACACAGGTATTGGGATGATATATGACATACACTAATCCCAATAATTAGTTGTATGTCGATCGATTGATTGACAGACTGTTATAAGCGTTGAATATTTATATTTGATGCTTATACATTGTAGAATGCACTTTGGATGATGGGTTGATTATTTGTCATTGTTGATATATACACGCGTTGCATGAAAATCCATAGAAATAAAATCTATGGTAATTGATTGGGCCTCATTCCAGTTTTGAAATAGAATATTTGAAGAGAACTATTTGAATAAAATATTTGAGTAGAAATATTTGAAAAAAAAATATTTGAAATAGAATATTTGAAAATAGAAATATATGAAGCCTTGTTGATTAGATTGACGCCATTTTGACGTGAACGATATTTATATCGATTTTATTCATTTTATAATGAATATCGAAAGTGATTTCAAAATTTGATATTTTGAAAAGAAATGAAATTCGAATTGAAATTGAATAGAAATGAATTCAAATTGAATAGAAATGAATTCGAATTGAAAATGAATTTGAATTGAAATGGAATAGAATTGAATTCGAATTGAAATTGAATAGAAATGAATTCGTATTGAAATTGAATTGAATTGAAAACGAGCTGAAATTGAATTAGAAATCAATTTGAATTGAAATCAATTTGAAATGAATTTAAAACGAATTTATAAGGAAAAATTCAATTTTAATTTGAATTATAAATGAAGTTGAAATTGTTTTGAAAACGAATTATATAAATACGTTTTAAAAGGAAATCAACGAAGTATATATTATATATATAATATAATGGCCTGAATAGAACGCGCCACGCTGCGGTAGTTCGTGAATTTCGACCATTGACTTTGAATTGACGTTGTGGGAGATCCGACCGTCGGATTCACCTAAAACCGGAACCGTTGGGTTCGTATCGAAAATGGCTTTCTAACGAATATGAGAAATTAGAAATCTAACAGTTGGATTTGGAATTATGTCCAAATCAAATTTGGAAAAGGTCATTGTAAGTACAGTTCGATGGCCGTTGATGGAAATCGACTGTACGGGCCTTGATAAAATTATTAAAAATAGTAATAATTTGTGTAAAATCATAAGAAATGATTTGTGAAGAATTGGGATGAAAAACTCCATATTTGAAAAGATAAAAATAGATTTTTATCAGAATGAACTAGTTTTGAACTAGAATTATAATTCTATTTATTTTTAAATAAATGAATTGAATTTGAAAGGGGTTTTAAAGGTAACCAGAATTTCCAATAATTGAATTGGAACGGATTTGAATCGAAATTGTCTTTGGAATATTTTGATGTTGGATTTCATGATGATACAGATATGGTTATGGAAATTTGAAAGATATATATATATATATATATATATATATATATATATCGTTATTTCCAATACGATATTTGTTGGTCGTAGAATTTGATATTGAATATAAGCCGATATATTTTCTATTCAGAGCCTTGTATTTAATATCAAATGTGATTTGGGTTTGTCGTGGATGGTGTCTTCATTAACACTGTTCTTAAGCCCAATTTAGAAAAAGATTAAATCTTTTTATTTAGATTTAATGAAGTGTGCCAATTAAATAATATTTAATTGGAATTGAAATGGTATTGATTTTTGGGTTTATTGTGAACAGTGTTTTAAATAACACTTTTTCTTTAACCCGATAATTAATGGAATGTGATTTTGGGTTGTCGTGAACGGTATCTTCAATAATACTGTTCTTAGACCCAAAGGAGTTAAGAAAATCAGAAACTAACTGGAGATTAGTTAAATTGAATGGTTTCTGGGGTATTGACCTGATGTTGGTTTCGGCCTTCGGGGTTAATACTTAGGGAATTTCTCACTTGCTAATTTACGATTAGGGACTGATTGAAATGTGATGTGATTTTAGGGTTTATCGTGAACTGTGTTTTAAATGACACTGATTCTTTAATCCAGTCAAAGATTAAAACTAAGTGGAGTTTTAATGAATCTTTAATTAGATTGAAAAGATCGAGAATGGAGTATCACCAGTTTTGCTCCAGGCGATAGTTAAATCTTTAATTAGATTTGAACGTGAAAAGATAATTGAATTTACCGACAACACCGTGGTGTTAGATATGAAGTATGACCAGTTTTACTTCATGGGATAAATAGGTTGGGATTGGGAAATAAAATAAATAATTACTTCGGTGTGGTTCGCTAATCCCGCCTAGTTTGAAGTGATATTCAAAGGAAGATTAAAGAATAAATTTAAAAGAATTTATCTTTGATAAAATTAATGGGAACCTTTCCCTATGAATGTGAAATTAGAAACTAACTGTAGGTTGGCTAAGATGAATGGTTACCTGGGTATTGATCTGATGTTGGTTTCGGCCTTCGGGGTTAATGTTTGGGGAATTATTCTCTGGCAAATTTACGGTTAGTGACAGATGAATTGGAATGAGGCGTATGTTGTGTTTGTGTAAGACTTGTTTATTATATACGCGAGTTATTCGGAAAGACCGGGTTTATCCCATTCCGAATAACTGATAGGACGATAAGTCGAAGATGAAGACGGTGGTTGAAGACCGGAGGTCTTCACGTCGTTTGGATAATTACTGATGATCTTGATTGGGTCGTACACCCAAGAGGAGGGAATCAGTTGGTGATCGTCCAAACGTACTGGGAGATCAATGGATATGCGGGGTACTAGGTGCCTCCGGTTTCGTTCAGACCCAGAACGAACTTGTAAATGGACTATGTGTCTGACATTGGATTTCAGTCTGTGTGATTGATTTCTATTAAATATATATCTGTTTGGCGGTGGAGAATTTATTCTCTTGCTTAGCGCCCTTCTCTGAGACGTACGAGCTCAGGGGTTATATATTGATGGATATCCATCGCATGGAGTGAATTGCCTATGTGGCATGCCTAAGTGGCAATTGATCAAGGCTTCTGTTGAAAAGCAAAGTCTTGTGGTTGATGATCAAAGCACGGCCTATGTGGCGTAGCTTTGTGTAACGTTGATTCGCGAGCCTCACACCCCGGTGTGAACCAAAAGGGGAGAGGACGTCAGGGAGGGCATGCGTTTCTTTCTAGCTAGAAGTGGCGTCAGTAGTTTTACACGCCCTGACGAGTTTGACTTATGTGGTTCTTGCTATTGCGAGGCGCCTCGGTTTGATCGGACGATGCGGGTCCGATGGAGTCATTCGTTGGCTCATTTATGCCCCATAGGGCGGGGAAACGCATGTTCAGGGTTAAAGTTTAATCCACATCGGTGGACTGGCCCTAAGGATCCAATGGTCGATGCGCTCTGACCCTGAGGCTCGGGCTAGACAGTCTCGAAGACGGTGAGGACGATCCCTTGCCTCGGTTCACAAATGGAAATTCAACTTCCAAATACGTGACATTTGCGGTTTTATTTGTAGAGCCTAGTATTGGCGACATGATATATGGTACCCATGTCGCCTATGATTGATATTTATGATTTGAAGTTGTTTTATACACTATGCACTTATAATAGTATCAAATGATTCGTTTTAAACGTACTAAGCATGTTTGGCTATTATAAGGGAAAACCCTATCCCCCGGCTTGCATTGCATTTTGTGATAGGACCTGGGTCTTATAATAGCTTCATTTCTTTCCAAAAAGCATTGCGCGGTTTTGTTATATGCACTGGTATTCTTTTGAGGAAACCCGTTCCGTGCTATACGGCGTGGTCCCTTGATATATCTGATTTAAAGTAAAGTTTTAAATAACTGTTTTAGTTCTTACACCAGTCCCATGACTGACCTGGAGTTTATTGTTTTAACCTAAACTCTGGGTGCCCTTATTTCAACACGGGCAGCTAGTAGTTTTGGTTTTGCAGATTTATATTCACAGGATCCTGATTTACAGCTGGAACGATACCCGGAAAGCTCTGTATCCGTGTATTACTTCTAGTTTTGTATTGTATTGTTTTCCGCTGCGATGTGTTTAAATGTAATTTAAATCTCTGATATTTTCTGTGTAATATTTATTCTTACTCTGTATATTCTTGTATTCTGATGGAATTGTTGTAATAACAATGAAATGTTCTTCCGTCTGCGTTCATTTGTGGCTTGTTCTCACTTCTATCCGGGCTTTCCTTTCCGGGGAAGTTCGGGTCGTTTTAGAGAGATCATTTAATTTTAACCCTTACCAAATTTCGGGGACGAAATTTTTTAAGGGTGGGAGAATGAAACACTCCGCATTTTTAATGATAATTAAAATTATGCATATATGTATATATTATACGCATAGATATATTTAAAGGAAAATGAAATAAAAATAAAAATAAAAATATATAACTGCATTGAAATGAAGGAAAATGAATTGCATGCAATATATATATATATATATATATATATATATATATATAAAAATTAAAAAGAAGTTAATGCAAGCAAAAAACGTATGCAATTCAATTGCGCATGTAATAATGTTAAAAAGGAAAAGGAAGTACATGCATGTAATTATGATAGAGAAAACAATTAATAAAGAGAAACGTTAATGTAATTAATGTAAATGGTAAAAAGGTGAATTAATAAAATTGCATGCAACAATAAATGAGAAGGGGCATATGTGTATACATGTTATTTGAAATTCAAAATTTTGTAGAAAGATAATACATGCGATAAAAATAAGGAATGCGTAAATTAACAATATGAATTAATGCAATAAGGGAAAGAGAAAATGTCAATTTATTGTAGTAAATAAATGGATGATGCATGAACCTAAATAAAAACGAATTAATGTCATGCAAAGAAAAGAAAAAGAATATAGAATGCAAACATGTCAAATATGTAATTAAAGCATGCATAAAAAAAAAAAAGAGGAACCAAGCAATTTAATGCATTAAAAAGAAGCAACATATCAAGTGCATGAAATGGGAAAGCGTTGACATATTTAAATAAGAATATTAGAAATATATGGAACAAAGAAATAACGTCACATGGGAAAATTTAATGCATAGGAAGAATTGGAAAATAAACATAAATTAATTTAATTAAAGCAAGCTAATGTCAAAAGAATTAATACAATTCATATTGTATATAAAATAATGATACATGGAAGGATGCATTAATGAAAAAAAGAAACGTACTTTGCATATATTAAGGAGCTTCTAAGATTTTCCTTGCCCAAAAAGAAAAGAAACCGCATGTAGGAAGAGGAGAAGGTTTATGTATGAATAAAGAATGATGCATTAAATAAATTTGGTTGTATGAAAGAAGATGTATATGAAAATTAAAGATATTAATGCAGGATAAAAAGATAAACAATAAAGTTGCTGCAATAAATAAATGCGTTAAAGAGGGAAATGGAATTGAAGCAATTAAAGAAAGACATGAAATGGTTTGAAAAAAAAGAAACTTAAACGTTAAAAATAGAAAACAATGCAGCTAAATAAGTGCGCTTGGACCCAACTTGTTTCTAAGTGCATGCGTGCGTTTATGGTGCAGCATACCTAGGTTGGTCCAGCTACTCTAGAACATTATTTTCTTTAGCGAGGCGTAAGGTTTAGATGGATTCTATTTTAATCCTAAGGCCCTAGTTGCTCTAACCTACCTATAAATAAAACCTTATACCCAACCCTAAAACTCACAACTTGGCGGTTACGCTGAAGCTTTGCCATGGCTACTTTTTCTTCTTCTTCTCTCTCCCTCTCTTTTCAAATCTCTTCTTAAAATAAAAAGATAAATATATAATTCCTCTCAAAATAAAAGAAAAGATGCCTAGAACTACGCTGAACGAAAAATAAGAGAAAGACCATAGATGCAAAAATCAGAATTGGGAAAGCATACACTGTGAGTGGATTTAAAATACATTTTTCTTGCATAATAATGGATCTAGCTTTTGCCATTCCCCATTTACACACCTAATAAATGTATTAATCCGATAAAGTGAGCCTACGTTATTTTCACTTACAATTTGATTCAAAGTAATTGGGGAAAAGGTTGTAAATTGGATCTATTCTTATTGTTCCATAACAGTTCATGTTTCATTTGACTATTGTTCATATTTATTATGTCTCTTTTATGTCATTTTTTTATGATTCTCTCCCTATCTCTATTCCTTTCTATTTTTGGACCTCGGCTAATTTCGAGCCTATGTCGAATTATACGAACAAACGACGTGGAAACGTGTGGGAGAAATATGAGGAAAATGATGAATATTGAATTGGGCATAATTGGAGGTTGAAATATATATAATTGGGCATAATTGAAATATTGGATAATGTGAAATTTGGCATAAGTTAATATGTAACTATGGGATTGGTAAAATTGGTTATAACATGAGAATAGGCATAAAAGTGAATTATGATTATGCAATAAGAATGAGGGTTGACATGAATTAATTATTGATAACTATAAAGAACAATTAATTTGGGTATAATTAAGTATATCTTATATACATGAAAAGTTGGGCATAACATATAATAAGGATTATTGGCATAACTATATACGAGATCATGTAATCATGGTAGAATTTATGTATCCAAATCAAATTGGAACCATAAACATGAAATTGGGTTTAGAAGCGGGAACATGAATTATTAGATTGGGATAAATAGGCATATAAAACATAGATTGAAATTGTATAGGTCAGTTAAAAGATGAACATGCCTAACCTGAGGTTAGATTGAGTTGCAGTGTAAGTCTGTTGTAATGACCCGCATTGGCAGAGGTATTATAATTAATTTATTTAATTATATAAATAGTGATATAGTGAATTAAATGGTGGTTAAATTAAATTACTTTGAATATTTAATTAATATAATAATTAAATAATATATTTAATTCTGAAATAATCAGAATTGGCTGAAATGGAGATATGGTGTGAATTGGTCCATTCAAAAGATGTAATTCAGTTTAGAATTGAATTACGATAACGAATATATTCAAAATAACGACCGTTGAATGTATAAATTATAATATAATTATAATCGAGCTTGAAATGGTGCTGCAGTTCGTAATTTGGCGATTTGAACTTCAACTGAATGTACAGGATTCGTTTTAAGTCGGATTTCTGTGAAACAAGAAACGTGTGGAGCTGGTGGAGTATATCTTTCTAGTGGAAGAGAAAAATCGGGATTTCGTCATGTAGATTTTGATTTACGTCCAATTCAAATTTTAGAAAAGTCGCTGTGGAATTCCTTTAAAATTTATAAAGGAATTATTTATATTTTAAAAAGGAATTTCATTTTAAATCGAATATCGATTTAATCGGGATTTGAAATATCAAGTTATAAATCCCAGTAGAGCTGTATGGTATTCCACTGTGAGTATATACGATAATATAAATTTATTTATATTTAATTTAATTATATTTATATATTTAAATGGGTCATCCAGACCTTTAAAAATAGCCACTTTTGCAAACGAAGTCGGAATTAGATGAAACTAATTTTGTTGGATCTGCAATGTCAAATAGTTGTTAGATTTCCAGTTTCGCGATTTTTGGGGTCACTGTGTGGCCATACGGATTTTTAGAGTGGAAAACAGTCAGTATTTTGACAGTTAAAAATACAATGTGTGAGCATACGGAGTCGGAATTCGACGAAACCAGTTTCGTTGGGACCGTAATGTCGAACTGTAGCTGCATGTCCATTTTCGTGATTTTTGAATACAGTGTGTGATCACACAGATTTTTAGAGTGTAAAAACGAATATAAAATGATATAAATAAAATATCTAAAAATATCTAGGAAAATTTCTAGATATTTGTTTACACTATAAATACCCCCTTAACCTTCTAAACCTAGTTCTATTTCAACAGAAGTCAACAAAACAAAAACACGTCGTTGTTTTCTATCTCCAGTAAACAATTCGATCCTCAAAAATCTAAAGTAAAATCATAAAAAAATCCTTAAATCACCAAACATGGAGATATAGATTCGGTAAGAACTGCTCTTCACCTTCGTATGATTTTCAACTGCTTCGAACAAACTTTGTTCGATGTTGCGTACTGTCAGAGGAAACTAGGGTTAGACATTTCCTGAATTCTAAGCTATTATATGCGAATTCGAGTATGGATTTGAGTTCATTGTTGGATTTAGCATCAACTTGGTGTTTTTTTGGTGAGGTTCCAAGCAAAAAGGTGACGAGCGATCTCTGTACAGCGCCATCAG
Source organism: Allium sativum (assembly GCA_030737875.1). Taxonomy (NCBI): domain Eukaryota; kingdom Viridiplantae; phylum Streptophyta; class Magnoliopsida; order Asparagales; family Amaryllidaceae; genus Allium; species Allium sativum. The sequence continues at coordinate 339,935,631 of CM060910.1, forward strand.
GAGCTGTCGACGGAAACACAGAGGGAGGTGCGAGTTGCCGGTCTTTGGGTTGAGGAAAAGGAGGATAGAAGGAGATGAATTATGGTATTTTTAGTTTGAATTTAAGTGTGGTGAAGGATGAGTTAAGGATGGAAGAGGTTGCGTTAATGTCTATGGAGAAGTAGCATGGAAAATTGATTGGGGAAGAAGCATGTCGGTGTTGGGTTTGAGAAGAGGTATTGGGCCGGTTAAATAAAAGGTTAAGCCCACTTAAAATAAAGGAAATTCAATTTATTTTATTTTTTAATGTACAAACTTATATAAGTTGTAACTTCGTGATACGATATCAGAATTGAGCGAAACAATATCTGTTGGGATCGTATGGACGGGAGCAACACAATGACACTGACTGGAAATGGATCGGTGCTCGTTTGAATGTATGGCGAAATAAACTGTTTGATTCAAATCAAATAACAGTTTATCGTTCTTTAACGATGAACTGCTAATGTGAGTAAATCTCACTAACTCTGAACAGTTTATAATTTCATGTTGTATTTTTAGAACTGTTAAATATTGGCTGATTGATTGTGTGTTGACTGTTTGATTGAACTGCTAGTCAGTTAGTTGAATTTCTATATTGATTATGTTTAACAGAATATATCATATGGAACTGAAAGTGATGTTGATTTCATATTGTATAACATATGTGGATGCAGGGAGACAGGTTGGAGGAATCCAACTGGATTCCTCAACATTTAGTTTACTGTGATTCATATATTGTAATATATGATGTGATATATAATCTATTGTCGATTATATGTGTTTGAACGATATTGGTCATCATGATTTGATGTGTTAAATACCATAACATACCGGAATGGTGAAAAGGGAATTTTCAAAATGAATATTGAAAATAGATTAATTATAAAATCAAAAGATTTTATAAAATAGATAATATTTATAACAATCAAAGGAGATTTTATAAAAGGAATTATTTATAAATGGAATATTTATAAATAGAAATTTATTTATAAATGGATTATTTATAAATAGAAAATACTTAGAAATGAAACCCTAAAGGAATTATTTGCAAACCATTTGCAAATAGATTAGAACGAGAAAGATTTGTAAACCATTTACAAATCAATCAGAAAGAGAAATGTTTGTAAACCATTTACAAATGGAATCGAAAGAGGAATATTTGTAAAACCTTAACAAATGAAATAGAAAAGGAGGTATTTGTAAAACCATTTACAAATAGAATTAAAAAGGAAATATTTAGAAAATAAATAGAGTTATAAAAAGGAAATTTGTTTATAACTAAATAGGATGTTATAAAAAGGAAACCGTTATAAAAAGGAAAACGTTACTAAAAAGGAAATCATTTGTAAAGTGAAGAACCGTTACTAAAAGTAAATCTTTATAAATGAGTAGTTTATTCGAAGGGAGTTAATCGAATATAGTATTCGAAAGTAAGTAAATCGAATTAGTTATGCGAATTAGTTATTCGAAAGGAGTTATCGATTATAATTTAATCGAAGGGAGTTATCAAATTAGTTATTCGAAAGGAGTTATCGATTATAGTTTAATCAAAAGGAGTTATCGAATTAGTTATTTGAAAGGAGTTATCGAATTAGTTATTCGAAAGGAGTTATCGAATTAGTTATTCGAAAGGAGTTATCGATTATAGTTTAATCCAAAGGAGTTATCGAATAAGTTATTCGAAAGGAGTTATCGATTATAGTTTAATCGAAAGGAGTTATCGAATTAGTTATTCGAAATGAGTTATCGATTATAGTTTAATCGAAAGGAGTTATCGAATTAGTTATTCGAAAGGAGTTATCGATTATAGTTTAATCGAAAGGAGTTATCGAATTAGTTATTCGAAAGGAGTTATCGATTATAATTTAATCGAAAGGAGTTATCGAATTAGTTATTCGAAAGGCGTTATCGATTATAATTTAATCGAAAGGAGTTATCGAATTAGTTATTCGAAAGGAGTTATCGAATTAGTTATTCGAAAGGAGTTATCGATTATAGTTTAATCGAAAGGAGTTATCGAATTAGTTATTCGAAAGGAGTTATCGATTATAGTTTAATCGAAAGGAGTTATCGAATTAGTTATTCGAAAGGAGTTATCGATTTTAGTTTAATCGAAAGGAGTTAAGTAAGGAGTTAAGTAAAAAGAGTTAATCGATTAGGGTTAAATAAATAGAGTTAATCGAATTTAGTTTATTCGAAGAAAGGTTTTCAAATCAAGTTATTCGTAAGAGAGATTATCAAATATAGTTATTCGAAGGGAGGAGTTATCGAATAGAGATTTTTTCGAACGAGAGTTACGTAAGGAAGTGTTAAAGAGTTAAAAGATGAACTTAACCTATTTCGCGATTTGAAATGTTGATCAGTTAAGGTCTGAGACGTAGTTATACCCCCAACTTGATTGACTTCGTTTTTAATTTAGAAATGGTTAAGGTTCGAGAGTGAAAGTGGTTAAGTGATTTAGTAAATAAGTATAGTGGTTTGAGTTGCCGTCGCGATGTTGATTTAAACATCTATTTAAATCCAAGTAAAAAGATTTGGAAATGTTTTCCAAATAGAATCAGAAACGTAATCAAATATTGAAATAAGGAAATATGGATATATATATATATATGATTGACGATTGATTGATAAAATTTCCATCTGGAAATAATATCGTTGTTTGCACGCGTGTTTTTCTTTGATAGTTAAATCACTGACTATCGAAGTTTTGACCATTTTAACGTTGTTAATATGGAGAGACCGGTTGGATTATTATCCAAAGAACCACTCTGTATTGGCATAAGCGTTGCGAATCATATATGCCAAAGAAAATTGAAGACGGAGTAAAGTGCAAGGGCTATTGTATAAGTCTTAGATAACAGTGCCTAAGAGGGATATACTGAATAGTACCTTCGGTTCATCCTGTTCCTGGATGACTTGTATGGATGAATGTCTGACAGAGTATTTCCAGAAAGGTCACGTACATTGATTTCTTCAACCGCACCAAGAGTGGAAGCGGAGAAGGAAACTTCTTTAGCTAACACGTAATGTACTGTTGAAGATGTCAATTAGTGATTTTCGATGGATCTGACAATGTGGCATTCGAAGTGAATCTGATGTGATGATGAAGCGTAACCTCAAGCCTCATCAACCGGTAAATGACAGAAATCGGGCAGGTAGCATGGCTAAGTCGGTCGCTCCGTAGTAGGGTGTATAATAACCTGATCTAGAGTTTCATTTACTTCTAAAAATCTATTGTTGATGTTGTCCCATTCGGGAAACGGTTGCTGATCCCAACCGTTGGTGATATACATTCGATACACTCAGGCGAAATGAGTGGTCGGTCATGTGTGGCCGGGTTGCAAGATGTTCTTGTTGAACCCAGTGTATTCCTTTCTAGAGGTACACTAGCGAAAGGTGGTTCCATACCTTGTCATAGTTGGAAATCCATTACCCAATACGTGCTTGCGGTTTGATTGTATACTATATATGTAGAATGTGAGATGAAAGCGTTTCTGGTAGATGATTATTATATTGTGGTTGATAAACATTATTATAATATCAAAAGGTTTTTGATATAAAGATAATTTGGATTCTCATAAGGGAAAAACCCGTTCCGTTATATGGCGTTGTCTTATGAGATATCGTTTAATGGCTCAAACTGTTTTAAACTGTTTTACTCATACCAGTCCCATGACTGACCCGGAGTTTATTTTGTTTTGTTTTCCCTAAACTCTTGGGTGCCCAATTTTGTATGGGCAGTCAAGTAGTCGGGATTTACAGATACCTAAAGAGCTGGAGCAGGAGGCTTCAGGATCATATAGCTATTGTTAATTTCCGCTATGTTGTAAGTGTTGTACTTTGATAATGATGTATATTCAAGTACAGATGTATATTTCAAAGTTATGTTATATATTATATGTTATTCGTTCCGTTGTGAGGTTCGTGTTACTCCGATGTTGTGTTCTTCTTCTTCTTCTATTCTAAGTTTCTATCTCATCTTTCCTCACCCTCTAATTTCTTTCATTAACTATTCGGTTATTTTCGATCCTTGGATGTTCGATATGTGTTGTATATCGAATAATCAAGATCGTCAAATTTCCGGGTCGTTACAGTTGGTATCAGAGCATAAGGTTAAGTGAATTACCTTGGCTCTGTGGCGTGACTCAGTAGAGATAGGGTTAGTAATACCCTAAATTGAGTTGAGTGTATATATACGAGTGCGTATTTGTAATTTGACATAAAGTGGTTTTATATTGTGGAGATTCGTTGGTTGAGTTGTTTATGGGTTCTGGTCGATTAGTTTGATCCACTGTATCAGTAGGAGTTTATAAACTCTCGAATACGATGGGTCGACACGATATGTTTTGAAAAAAAAGGGTAAATTAAAATAAGTTTACCCAAGGTATATCTTGATATCGAGAAGATATATATATATCAAAATTATAATATAATGGATATATTGGTTGTTATTATAATCGAGTGAGATTATAAATTAAATGGTTATGTAAATAACCAATCAGAATTCATATAAGTGAAATACGTGAAATCAGATGAGTTAAATCTAAAATTTAAACCAGGAATTGAATTAAAATTCTGGAAAAATTGGATAAGTATTTGTAAATGGATTTGGATTAAAAATAAGGAAAATTTAAGATCCTGGGAGATTTTAAATTGTTTTACAAGCAGTGTGAATTATATTTTGAAATGAATTTCAAAGTGGAAATGTTTAGAAATGGTTTTATAGTATTGAACTCACTTCGATCGCTGGAAAATAGATTCTGATGATGACAGCTGCATCATCAGTATTCATTTTAGAGTTGTAAGTGACGAATTACTACCAGAGATACTATTTTGAATTTCAAAATGGGATTTATAATATAGAATTTGAATATAGAAATTCAAATGGGATTTATAATATAGAATTTGAATATAGAAATTCAAATGGGATTTATAATATAGAATATGAATAGAATTTGATATATAGAATTTGAATATATAGAATTTGAATATAGAAATTCAAATGGGATTTATAATATAGAATTTGAATAGAATTTGATATATAGAATTTGAACAATAGAAGTGATATAAAATTTGAATAGAAATTTAATAGAATTTACTAAGTCAAAGAGGAATGAGTTAATCGAGTTTTGAATTTGAAGTTGAACTTTGAAAGGTGAATTGGATTTGTAAATGGATCTTCAAAATCGAATATAGAACTTAAATTTGAAATTTGGATTCAAATTAGTTAATAAGCAAGTTAAAATATATTTGAACATGTCATGTTCAAATATAAAAGTGAAATAGACTAAAGAGTTAATTAACAAATTAATTAACGAATTGAGTTAAAACGATTAGGTATAGTTAAAATAGATTGGGCAAGTATATAAATAGAATGCTCGACGAAAAGGTATGTATTTAATTCATATATGAGATTTTATTCGCCGTATCGGCTAGCCGCTTGGCTTTTTCTTTTTCTTTTGTATTGGTGAGGGCCGTGGGAGGCTATTTGAAATATCCCGATGCTCCTGGTACAAAGGAGATTATGGCGAATTTTTCCAGGAATTTAAGGAGTTAGAATATTTTTAAGATAATTTGATAGTTAGAAATCAACGTATCGATATATATATAGATATCGATAAGGAAACGAACTTAGAAATAGAATAGTAAAATCAAAAAGGAAGACTAAGAATAAAATCTATTAAGAATAGAAAGAGGAAGCGTATACGTGTTTAAAAGTGAATAAGTAGTTGTATGGTATTGATTATTCGAGTAAGTAGTCATATCTGTTTTGACGTTATAAATGTTATTCAGTCAAGGTCTGAGAGGTAGTTATACCCCAACTCGATTGATTTTATTATTAACAAATAAATAGTAAGATTTCAGGCTCGAAGATCAATGTTGAATAAGAGTTAGTTGAATATAGTATTTGGGTTGTCGTAACGATGTTTTACACAACATCCATTTTAACCCGAATAAGTGTAAGCTTGGAAATAAAATAAAGAATATTTCTTAAGTATAGAAATAAATGAGATCGGAAAAGAGATAAGTAATTGGAATATTTTCCAATTATAAATAGCATATGATTTCTAAAGTTTAGAAAATAAAGGAAGGCGATATTCGGAAATGTTTTCCAAATAACATAAAAGGCCAATATAGTTATTGAAAATATTTGGTTAACAAATATTGATAAAGAAATAGAGAAGTGATTTAACTAATGGAATATTAGTTAAGGGCTCAGTGACATGTTCAAAAGGAAAATTTGATTTTGAAAAGAGTAAACTGTTCAAAAACTCCCAAGGAAAGACTGTTTGAATTAAAAACAAATTTAACAGAAATTTGTGAAAGCAGATTTGAATTAAAGTAAAGCCAGTAAAGTGGTAACTGGGATTGAATTAGAAAGATATCAAGACAAATTGGATTGTGAGATTCAAATTTGAAGTGCAATGTGATAATCAAGTTAAGAGTAGGGAATCGAGAAGAAACTCGAGTTGAAATGATATTTGGCTCGGATATAAGCGAATGGTTGTGTCGTGGATACAAGCAGATTGGGATTTGATTGGGATGACCCTTGTATTTGCTGAATTAATAACAGGTGGAAAGGATAAAATGATATGCCGACAAAAGATACAGGTCTATATTTCTATGGGATATAAGATTTATGAGCCGAATTGGCAAGCCACTTGGCTGTTTGGTTTTCTTTTGGGTTGGAGATGGCCTAGAGAGGCAAGTTGGAGTTTTACTGATAGGGCTGTACGAAGAAGGTGCTGGCGAAAATTTTCGAAAAGTTAAGGCGTTAGAAAATTTTCAGGATTTTTGAAAATTGTCATTGATAAGAATTAATTAATATTTAATTGAAATTAAATTTGTCCAGTTGGAAACTGAAGTTAAGAAGTGAAAAAATAAGTTATAACCAGTCGATAGGGTCGTCCTCTACCTTAGCAATTTCAAGGACGAAATTATTTTAAGTGAGGAAGAATGTAATGACCCGCATTGGCAGAGGTATTATAATCAATTTATTTAATTATATAAATAGTGATATAGTGAATTAAATGGTGGTTTAATTAAATAACTTTGAATATTTAGTTAATATAATAATTAAATAATATATTTAATTCTGAAATAATCAGAATTGGCTGAAATGGCGATATGGTGTGAATTGGTCAATTCAAAAGATGTAATTTAGTTTAGAATTGAATTACGATAACGAATATATTTAAATAACGACCGTTGAATGTATAAATTATAATATAATTATAATCGAGCTTGAAATGGCGCTGCAGTTCGTAATTTGGCTATTTGAACTTCAACTGAATGTACAGGATTTGTTTTAAGTCGGATTTATGTGAAACAAGAAACGTGTGGAGCTGGTAGAGTATATCTTTCTAATGGAAGAGAAAAATCGGGATTTCGTCATGTAGATTTTGATTTACGTCCAATTCAAATTTTAGAAAAGTCGCTATGGAATTCCTTTATAATTTATAAAGGAATTATTTATATCTTAAAAAGGAATTTCATTTTAAATCGAATATCGATTTAATCGGGATTTGAAATATCAAGTTATAAATCCTAGTAGAGCTGTATGGTATTCCACTGTGAGTATATATGATAATATAAATTTATTTATATTTAATTTAATTATATTTAAATATATTTATATATTTAAATGGGTCATCCAGAGCTTTAAAAATAGACACTTTTGCAAACGAAGTTGGAATTCGACGAAACTAATTTTGTTGGATCCGCAATGTCAAATAGTTGTTAGATTTCCAGTTCCGTGATTTTTGGGGTCACTGTGTGGCCGTACGGATTTTTAGAGTGGAAAATAGTCAGTATTTTGACAGTTAAAAATACACTGTGTGAGCATACGGAGTCGGAATTCGACGAAACTAGTTTCGTTGGGACCGTATTGTCGAACTGTAGCTGCATGTCCATTTTCGTGATTTTTGAATACTGTGTGTGATCACATGGATTTTTAGAGTGCAAAAACGAATATAAAATGATACAAATAAAATATCTAAAAATATCTAGGAAAGTATCTAGATATATGTTTACACTATAAATACCCCCTTAACCTTCTAAACCTAATTCTATTTCAACAGAAGTCAACAAAACAAAAACGCGCCGTTGTTTTCTATCTCCAGTAAACAATTCGATCCTCAAAAATCCAAAGTAAAATCATACAAAAATCCTTAAATCACCAAACATGGAGATATAGATTCGGTAAGAACTGCTCTTCACCTTCGTATGATTTTCAACTGCTTCGAACAAACTTTGTTCGATGTTGCATACTGTCGGAGGAAACTAGGGTTAGACATTTCCTGAATTCTAAGCTATTATATGCGAATTCGAGTATGGATTTGAGTTCATTGTTGGATTTAGCATCAACTTTGTGTTTTTTTGGTGAGGTTCCAAGCAAAAAGGTGACGAGCAATCTCTATACAGCGCCATCAGGAGCTGTCGACGGAAACACAGAAGGAGGTGCGAGTTGCCCGTCTTTGGGTTGAGGAAAAGGAGGATAGAAGGAGATGAATTATGGTATTTTTAGTTTGAATTTAAGTGTGGTGAAGGATGAGTTAAGGATGGAAGAGGTTGCGTTAATGTCTGTGGAGGAGCAGCGTGGAAAATTGATTAGGGAAGAAGCATGTCGGTGTTGGGTTTGAGAAGAGGTATTGGGCCGGCTAAATAAAAGGTTAAGCCCACTTAAAATAAAGGAAATTCAATTTATTTTATTTATTAATGTACAAACTTATATAAGGTGTAACTTCGTGATACGATATCAGAATTGAGCGAAACAAGATCCATTGGGATCGTATGGACAGGAGCAACACAATGACACTGATTGGAAGTGGATCGGTGGTCGTTTGAATGTATGGCGAAATAAACTGTTTGATTCAAATCAAATAACAGTTTATCGTTCTTGAGCGATGAACTGACAATGTGAGTAAATATCACTAACTCTGAACAGTTTATAATTTCATGTTGTATTTTTTGAACTGTTAAATATTGGCTGATCGACTGTGTGTTGACTGTTTGATTGAACTGCTAGTCAGTTATTTGAATTTCTATATTGATTCCGTTTAACAGAATATATCATATGGAACTGAAAGTGATGTTGATTTCATATTGTATAACATCTGTGGATGCAGGGAGACAGGTTGGAGGAATCCAACTGGATTCCTCAACATTTATTTTACTGTGATTCATATATTGTAATATATGATGTGATATATAATCTGTTGTCGATTATATGTGTTTGAACGATATTGGTCATCGTGATTTGATGTGTTAAATACCATAACATACCGGAATGGTGAAAAGGGATTTGTCAAAATGAATATTGAAAATAGATTATTTATGAAATCGAAGGATTTCATTAAAGAGATAATATTTATAACAATCAAAGGAGATTTTATAAAAGGAATTATCTATAAATGGAATATTTATAAATAGAAATTTATTTATAAATGGATTATTTATAAATAGAAAATACTTAGAAATGAAACCCTAAAGGAATTATTTGCAAACCATTTGCAAATAGATTAGAACGAGAAAGGTTTGTAAACCATTTACAAATCAATCAGAAAGAGAAATGTTTGTAAACCATTTACAAATGGAATCGAAAGAGGAATATTTGTAAAACCTTTACAAATGAAATCGAAAAGGAGGTATTTGTAATACCATTTACAAATAGAATTAAAAAGGAAATATTTAGAAAATAAATAGAGTTATAAAAAGGAATTTTGTTTATAACTAAATAGGATGTTATAAAAAGGAAACCGTTATAAAAAGGAAAACGTTACTAAAAAGAAAATCAATTGTAAAGTGAAGAACCGTTACTAAAAGTAAATCTTTATAAATGAATAGTTTATTCGAAGGGAGTTAATCGAATATAGTATTCGAAAGTAAGCAAATCGAATTAGTTATTCGAAAGGAGTTATTGATTATAGTTTAATCGAAAGGAGTTATCGAATTAGTTATTCGAAAGGAGTTATCGATTATAGTTTAATCGAAAGGAGTTATCAAATTAGTTATTCGAAAGGAGTTATCGAATTAGTTATTCGAATGGAGTTATCGATTATAGTTATCGAAAGGAGTTATCAAATTAGTTATTCGAAAGGAGTTATCGATTATAGTTTATTCGAAAGGAGTTATCGAATTAGTTATTCGAAAGGAGTTATCGATTATAGTTTAATCGAAAAGAGTTATCGAATTAGTTATTCGAAAGGAGTTATCGATTATAGTTTAATCGAAAGGAGTTATCGAATTAGTTATTCGAAAGGAGTTATCGATTATAGTTTAATCGAAAGGAGTTATCAAATTAGTTATTCGAAAGGAGTTATCGATTATAGTTTAATCGAAAGGAGTTATCGAATTAGTTATTCGAAAGGAGTTATCGAATTAGTTATTCGAAAGGAGTTATCAAATTAATTATTCGAAAGGAGTTATCGAGTATAGTTTAATCGAAAGGAGTTATCGAATTAGTTATTCGAAAGGAGTTATCGATTATAGTTTAATCGAAAGGAGTTATCGAACTAGTTATTCGAAAGGAGTTATCGATTTTAGTTTAATCGAAAGGAGTTAAGTAAGGAGTTAAGTAAAAAGAGTTAATCGATTAGGTTTAAATAAACAGAGTTAATCGAATTTAGTTTATTCGAAGAAAGGTTTTCGAATCTAGTTATTCGTAAGAGAGATTATCAAATATAGTTATTCGAAGGGAGGAGTTATCGAATAGAGATTTATTCGAATGAGAGTTACGTAAGGAAGTGTTAAAGAGTTAAAGATGAACTTAACATATTTCGCGATTTGAAATGTTGTTCAGTTAAGGTCTGAGAGGTAGTTATACCCCAACTTGATTGACTTCGTTTTTAATTTAGAAATGGTTAAGGTTCGAGAGTGAAAGTGGTTAAGTGATTTAGTAAATAAGTATAGTGGTTTGAGTTGTCGTCGCGATGTTGATTTAAACATCTATTTAAATCCAAGTAAAGAAGATTTGGAAATGTTTTCCAAATAGAATCAGAAATGTAATCAAATATGTAAATAAGGAAATATGGATATATATATATATAGATATATATATATATGATTGATGATTGATTGATGAAATTTCCATCTGGAAATAATACCCTTGTTTGCACACGTGTTTTTCTTTGATAGTTAAATCACATACTATCGAAGTTTTGACCATTTTAACGTTGTTAATATGGAGAGACCGGTTGGATTATTATCCAAAGAACCACTCTGTATTGGCATAAGCGTTGCGAATCATATATGCCAAAGAAAATTGAAGACGGAGTAAAGTGCAAGGGCTATTGTATAAGTCTTAGATAACATTGCCTAAGAGGGATATACTAAATAGTACCTTCGTTTCATCCTGTTCCTGGATGATTTGTATGGGTGAATGTCTGACAGAGTATTTCCAAAAAGGTCATGTACATTGATTTCTTCAACCATACCAAGAGTGGAAGCGGAGAAGGAAACTTCTTTAGCTAACACGTAATGTACTGTTGTAGACGTCAATTAGTGATTTTCGATGGATCTGACAATGTGGCATTCGAAGTGAATCTGATGTGATGATGAAACATAACCTCAAGCCTCATCAACCGGTAAATGACAGAAATCGGGCAGGCAGCATGGCTAAGTCGGTCGCTCCGAAGTAGGGTGTATAATCACCTGATCTAGAGTTTCATTTACTTCTAAAAATCTATTGTTGATGTTGTCCCATTCGGGAAACGGTTGTTGATCCCAACCGTTGGTGATATACATTCGATACACTCAAGTGAAATGAGTGGTCGGTCATGTGTGGCTGGGTTGCAAGATGTTCTTGTTGAACCCAGTGTATTCCTTTCTAGAGGTACACTAGCAAAAGGTGGTTCCATACCTTGTCATAGTCGGAAATCCATTACCCAATACGTGCTTGCGGTTTTGATTGTATACTATATATGTAGAACGTGAAATGAAAGCGTTTCTGCTAGATGGTTATTATATTGTGGTTGATAGACATTATTATAATATCAAAAGGTTTTTGATATAAAGATAATTTGGATTCTCATAAGGGAAAAACCCGTTCTGTTATACGGCGTGGTCTTATGAGATATCGTTTAATGGCTCAAACTGTTTTTAAACTGTTTTACTCATACCAGTCCCATGACTGACCCGGAGTTTATTTTGTTTTGTTTTCCCTAAACTCTTGGGTGCCCAATTTTGTATGGGCAGTCAAGTAGTCGGGATTTACAGATACCTGAAGAGCTGGAGAAGGAGGCTTCAGGATCATATAGCTATTGTTTATTTCTGCTGTGTTGTAAGTGTTGTACTTTGATAATGATGTATATTAAAGTACAGATGTATATTTCAAAGTTATGTTATATATTATATGTTATTTGTTCCGCTGTGAGGTTCATGTTATTCTGATGTTGTGTTCTTCTTCTTCTTCTATTCTAAATTTCTATCTTATCTTTCCTTACCCTCTAATTTCTTTCATTAACTATTCGGTTATTCGATCCTTGGATGTTCGATATGTGTTGTATATCGGATAATCAAGATCGTCAAATTTCCGGGTCATTACATTTGCCCAGAACCGCCTGGTACATCCAGCAACCGCAACAACAGGTCTAATGTGAATGGACTAGAAAAACATTGGAGAAAAAAGAATAATGGGGAATGATAGCAACTTGTTATAAACAAACATGCGGATAGTATAAAGATTGTATGATAAGTAAACTTGTCCTACGGACATGAAAATTGAGAATGGACTAGAAAAACGGGACAACATATAAGTTAAACATAAACGGTAAAGCGACAATGTGTAGGCTATTAATAAATATGTCATAAGTATGTGAACCAGCTAGAAAACCTTTGCTAAGAAAACTAAGTAGATAATGATGAACTGTGGCGACATCAACAAATGGGAATAATTGAACACGAAGATATGAGGAAAGTCTTATGAACGAAATGGGTTAACATGTTGAAAACTCATTAATGAGTTAAGATATAAAGAAAGATTAATATGAAGAGGAAACTTGGTAATTGGAAATAAAAAGAAGTCAACATAGGATAACCAAGTTATAAAAAACCTGATGAGGCAAAACAAGCGCATAATTGAATAATTAGATATAGTTCTAATAATAAGTAAGAATGAGGCACTTGGACCAGTCCATACGTTAGAAGATAAATAACCATTAGGGGTAGATCATCGGGATGTCGAAAGACACAAAGGGGAGCACATGTCTATCTAGATATCCTAGTAGGCTCCAACGGACTGGGTTAAGAAGCACGCGGCTTCCGAGAACGTGGAGGGTACTCTTGGTATACCTCTGTGAGTTGTAGATGATACGCATGTGCTCATCGAGGTTAGATCTGCATGGGTGAACCAATGAGCATGCCTTGATTGCGATAATAAGGGGTAATCAAAAGACTATGATGGACCAGCGTGATTCGGCGAGACCAGTTAGTGCCCTGAGATAGCAACTCGTCGTCTACCTACCATCTTCAGTCAGTGCGTAAAGCGAAAAGGTGGAAAACTTCAAAAGACCATATACTTTGCTATCTGGTTATAGGTGAGTTTGGCCAATAGGTTTGAAGGGCATAAGGAGCCGGGGTTAAGTTCTCATTCTTGGTAATCTTGGGTGTCTTTCATTAGTTGAGGGAGGGGTCTAGTGGGACCATAGCCACTGTAAAAGCAAACCTTAGCATCTGCAATCGGCGGATATCTGAAAGCTCCCGACCGAGTGCCGTGTCTCTTGATTAGACCTGCCACGGGACTCGGGCGCACATATAGAGAACATGTGCAATAGATATTGAGAACGATTGACGATACGTACGTGAGAAAATCTAGGTACACTCATGTCGCTCTGGGTGGTGTATCATATGACTAGAGGGCATTATTCGATGATAGAACCTAATTCAACCGAATAGTTCGAAGATAGCAGTCAGTACGCTTACGTAGTACAGCAATAGGTGTTCTACGTGGATGTAGCGTTGTTATATATATGGATATTTACATTACCATGGCATAGGATGAGGGACTGCGCATATTAGTGTGGTGCTACGAAGGAGACTGTGCGAGTGGGGTACCAAGGGGTGTACCTCAGTTTGGGGGCAGCTACATATACAATATATTTGGTTAATCTTCTAGAGAGTAGATAGGTGTGACGTGTGTATGTTACCCTTGAGTGCTAATAACACAAATAACATAATAAATGAGAAAATGTAATTGAACAGTATATGTAGGATTATCCCAGAAGTGTAGTTTAAATTCATTCACACAGAATTTATGTTCGGATCCCCTCCTCATAACCTTCGCAGGTTAGGTTCATGACAGAGACTATATAGCTTTAGATACTGGTTTAGCAGTATTATTATTAAGGTAAAGCTATGGTTTAATTACATTATATTTTATTCCTTCTGCTATGAGAGGTTTTCCGAACTCTGACATGTTTCTTGTTTCTGTCTTTTCTGCAGGATACCGGAGCAAACCAACTCGGGTTTTGATGGTTTGGGATTTTTGAAAAAAAAAATCGGTCCGTCGGAATCCGGGTTGTTATATCTGGTATCAGAGCTTAGGTTTAGGATTCCTTATTTAGATAATGAGTGAGCATATTTGTATTTTAAAATAAATATAATATATATATATAAACCTAGATCCATAGAGGAGCCCACTAAATAGAAAAAGGAAAATGGATTAGGAATATATATAGTTGAGAGAATTGACCATGTGGGGGTGTCTAGGAAAGCCTAGGTAAGTCGGAAGCCCACTATGAGTCTAACCCTTGTTAACTTTTAAGAACTTGAAATTGTAAAAGTTTTGGCAAAATAGTTTATGATTTTTTCAAGTTTTAATCTTAAAAGTATTTTTGATGCTTGAAGAAAAAAGAGGCCAAACCATGCTTTAAAATTAAGGGAGTAGGTAAGGGATAGTGCCTAGAAAGAACGGAGAAATTTGAGGCTATAAAGTAAATAGTGAAGTTTATCTTGGAATAGTAGAAAATTCCCGTAGAATGCATAGGCATTGTAAAGACTAGAACCGTTGCTCGAAAAAGAAAAAGTATAGGCTAGTAAAGCACAGCAAGGACTAGTGGTGTCTACTAGATAGTGAAGGGCAAGTGAGCATTGAGAGTTTGTGGTTGGACTTTTCAATAGTGAAATAGTTATTGATTCTTGGCCCTTAGTAGTAGCTGTGTAGGATGGAAAGTCTTATTTTAAAAGAATAAACGTAAATCATTGGATTAAGTAAAATAAGCTAAGAAAAAAATAGCCTAACTAAAAAGAAAACAATAAATTCAGAGAAGCAACAAAACATGATGGGGAAAAAAAGAAAAATAAGTTTTCTTATTTAGTTATGCTTGGATAGGAAAATAGGAAACTTTGAATAGAGTAGTTACGTGAAGTCCAAGTGCAATTAGAAAAGGAACATAAAAGAAAAACGGAAGATGTAATTTTTTTTCCGTTTTATACCTTTTTGTGACATAAGAAATCGAATTTAGAAAATTAGATTTTTCCTATAATTCAAAATTTAAAGATGGTTGGTAGGATTTTGGATGCAACAATTGGATGAGCTATTCTCTTATTCTATAAGAGTGTGTGAAAATTTGGATGAAAAGTGTTTTGATTTTCAAAAATATTGCATTCATATAGAATTGTAAGTATATTTTGGATGTGAGCATCATATTTTGAAAGAGTTTTTGAAAGTTTGCATACATATAGGTGGTACCAAATTAGGCATACATGCACTACTATTATGTATTTCACTTTGCACATGTGCACAATGTTTGCAAAAATTGGATGCACACATAATGGATGTATAATATGCGAGGGATCATTTGATTTTAACCCTTACCAAATTTCGGGGACAAAACTTTTTAAGGGTGGGAGAATGTAACACCCCGCATTTTTTGTGATAATTAAAATTATGCATATTGTAACACCCCACCTCCACTAGGATCACTCCTTAGAATGTACTAGCTTTGGAGGGGCGTTATTGTGAAGGTAAACATGCACAGAGATGTCGCAAGACAGAATATATGAAAATAAATATAAGTAAAGCAGCGGTAGCAGATAAAAAAAAACCCCATCATCATCATCTCAGAAACCCAACATAGTCAAGTACATAATATCAAAATGTCATGATCCAAAATACAACATAATTCTAGATACGTGATAACAAAATACATAGTAAAACATCAGTACTAATCCCCAGAAATAAAAGATAAGCCACAGCTAGCTCAGATCCATACATGAGCTATCCAACAAGCAAGCCAAAGATCCACTAAGCAGATGTAGCCCCTCCCTGAGAACCTGTGGGGGGGGAACGGAAGAAAAGAAGCGAAAGAAAACAGGTCAGTCAAAAAGACTGGTAAGCCCTACTACGATCAATCTATAAACTAATAAAGTTAACAGCATGATGGAAACTGAGATGAACATACTGGCAATAGATAAAGGTGACATCACATAGATGAGATTAAACTTTGCACCACAGTGTACTAGCAAACCCACAAAACAGATCTTGATCCCTTAGCCCAAACTTTGGCCCAATAACATGAAGTGACCTTAGTATAAGGTCCAGCCCAACGGTCTAGTCGATCGGCTCCCTATAAACCTAACACGTCCAGTGTTGGTGTCCATACGGCCCACATGGATGTAGTCAGACTGCGCTGGGTCCACCTTTGGGTGTATCAAGCCCTCGGGTGTCAACCCCAGACACCTAAGCAATAGTGCACAGTCTAAACCTACTGGTACCCGTGCCTCGAGTTTGTCCAATATCGGACTACGTGCACGTCCGTAGCCCGCCGGACCCGCACCGCTGTACCACTCAGCCGTCGCTTTGGTCGCTTACATCCGTCCAGTAATCGTGCCCCGCCCTAACCTAGCTGTAGGGTTGTGGTGATACCAAACTGGGATTACTGCTGGAACAGACCACGTTGCTAGGGTTTCTAAGAGGGTTAAGTGTGGTTTTAACCCCTCACTAATCATGGATTAAATTAGTTAAGTGTAACCACTTAACCCCATCTAATCCTCGCATCCCCATTATTGGTTAAGTATTAGTGGGCCATGACTTAACCCTAATCATGAGGCATTAATTAATTAACGCACCCAACCTCTCACATTAGACATCCGTGGTTACCTGGGAAGATTTACACCACGTCTAGGTCTAACCTCGGGTCTTATGGTGCAACATGACCAACTACCCACATTAGACCCCACGTTGTGGTTACCTGGGAAGATTTACACCACAACTAGGTCTAACCTCGAGTTGGCCATATCATGTTATCTAATGTCATGTCCACTTTAAAACATATTTACAAGTTAACATATACTTGGGTAGACCTAACTTAATAGGTAAATTCCCAAGGGGTAGACCTAACTTAATAGGTAAATTCCCAATCTTTTAGTTTCATGTATTTTTAAGTTTACCCAAAACCCCCCAACGTCATTATATCGCTTACATATTCGTCATAACGCATAAGGGTATAAAAGGTAACTTGGCATAACATACATGATGAACTTCACATATCATAATAATGATGCATAACATGTTAGACTTGCAAGTCATGTCATAGTGAACTCGCATAAACATGCATAGCTTATTAAATATGCATAACATGGTAAGGTGAACTTGCATAAACATGCATAACCCATTAAACTTGCATAACATGGTAAGGTGAACTTGCATAAACATGCATAACCCATAAAACATGTATAACATGGTAAGGTGAACTTGCATAAGCATGCATAATCCATTAAACATGTAGAACATGGCATAGTCAACTCGCATAAGCATGCATAACTTATGAAACATGTAAAACATGGCATAGTGAATTCGCATAAGCATGCATAACTTATGAAACATGTAAAACATGGCATAGTGAATTCGCATAAGCATGCATAACTTATGAAACATGTAAAACATGGCATAGTGAGTTCGCATAAGCATGCATAATCAAATAAACTCACATAAATCTCAACTTTCACCACATATTAACTTTAGAGTTTGTAAAGTGAAGGTAAGAGGGCTTACAAATATAAACAAGTCACAAATCCACCAAATAAGATGAAGAAGCCCTTTGAAAACCCAAAACAAAGCTTCAAATAAAAAACCCTTTTGCAAAATCCCAAAAACACAAACTTAGCAAATCAAACTTGCAACTTAATGAAGTATGCAAGTTATTAAGCATTCATACAACATAGAAAAGGTTGTATGATCATCATATCTTCATAGGATTAAACTTTGAGGGAAGTGGAGGCTAGGGTTTTTAGGTGGAGGCCATTTGAGGATTCAATTTGACATAGTTTAGTTGCTAGATTGATTAATGAGGCTTTAGGGTAGGATTAGGGGTATATTTATAGAGAATTAGAGTGTTTTTAGCCCTAGGATTAACCCTAGGTTAGTTTAGGCCCGTCAGATCTCGGAACTCTCTAGAACCAAGCCACAAGACCCAACCCAAATCAGAAATGGTGCACCAGGCTAAACTGCCCGGGCACCCCCTGTCGACAGGGCTGTCGACACCCTGGGGGCCCTGTCGACAGGGCTGTCGACATGCGGGTCCTGGCGGAAATTTTTCCCGCCTGCTCCAGATTGCCCTAACCCTTTTTTTTAAATTAAATTTAAATCTGTTTTTTACTTAGGAATTTTCTGAAAACTTCCATGGGCCTTAACTGGGTCATACGGACTCCGATTTTCGAAAACTCGGACTCTATTTCGCGTATTTTTCCGAGACGAACGCAATGGCATAGCCCGTTTCCCTTGATTCCGATTTTTGAATTAAATTCTGCCTCGATTTATGTTATAACAGGTTATTGAAAATACGGGTTGTTACATTCTCCCCTCCTTAAAGGATTTCGTCCCCGAAATCTTCAAGTTAGGAAGAACGTATCCTACCATCCAATCATCCATCTACTCAAAACATCATCCACGAGCAATCATTGTCCTTACAAGATTCTAAATGCTGGATGAACATATGCAAGAGTGTGTGTATATGTACTTATCTAATGCAAAGATCAATGCAAAATATGTTAGTGAAATGTATCCATATGTATGCAAATCCCTAACATAATGTATAATATCTACATGTGTGCTCAACCATACCTCCATATGCAACATCCATGTGATAGCATACAGAATTCCATCCATGAATAAACATAAACACCCATGCACATGCAATATGAGAAGTGTGTGAGCCGATCTAGTGCCTACTGTGTATCATGCATCCACGAGTAACCACTTGCAAACACTTGCAACCACTTGCATCCATCAATCATAACATGTCTCAAACACATGTTTCATCCAAAGGATTCTACCTAAGGTTCTCATGATAAGACAGACACGATGAACTAGATAAACTAGATAGACATGGATAGCAAAAAGAAAGAGATTGAGAGTGTACCCTCAAAAAGAAATGGATAAAGCCTACGCATCTTCTCTTCAGTCTCCCAAGTCGCGTCTTCCTCGGCTTCACCCCATTGAACTTTCACCAACTGGACCTCACGATTCCTTAGCTTCTTGATCTCTGTCCCTAAGATACGAATCGGAGCTCTCCTCAAGGTAGCCTCTTTCTCTACTTCCACATCTTCTAGAACACTTGGCTCAACCACCTCTGCTGACTCATGCAAGCACTTCCGGAGATGCGAAACATGAAAGACATTATGCACTCCAGCAAGCTTCTCGGGCAACTCTACTCTATAAGCCATCTGCCCGATCCTCTCTATGACTGGAAACGGCCCAACAAACCTCGGTGCTAACTTTCCCACGGCTCCAAACCGAACCACATTTCGCAAAGGAGAAACCTTCACGAAAACCATATCCCCAACCTCAAACTCCAAATCAGACCTCCGCTTATCAGCATAAGATTTCTGTCTGTCTTGGGCTGCCTTCATTCGTCTTCTGATCAACTCGACCTTCTCGGATGTATCTCTAATCATGTCAGGTCCAAGTATAAGCTTGTCTGTAGTCTCCCACCAACATGTAGGTGACTTGCATGGTCTCCCATATAAAGCCTCAAACGGTGCCATACCAATGCTCACCTGATAACTGTTATTATAAGCAAATTCTACAAGAGGAAGGTGGTCTTCCCAAGTACCACCAAAATCCAAGATGCAAAGTCTCAACAAGTCCTCAAGCACTCGATTCACCCTTTCGGTCTGGCCATCCGTCTGTGGGTGATAAGCTGTACTCAGATTCAACCTTGTGCCCATAGCTTCCTGCAAACTGTTCCAGAATTGACTAGTAAAGATGGGGTCTCGGTCACTGACTATGCTGGAAGGGACTCCATGTAGTCGTACTATCTCACGAAGATATACTGATGCTAGTCCAGATGCAGTCCTTTTGCTTTTTACTGGGATAAAATGAGCACTCTTCGTAAGTCTATCTACAATGACCCAAATGCTTGTATTTCCCTTCCTTGACCTTGGAAGCCCATCAATAAAGTCCATAGAAATACTCTCCCACTTCCATAGCGGGATCTCTAGAGGATGCAATAGCCCACCGGGCTTCTTCGACTCAGCTTTTACTCTCTGACAAACAACACATCTGGAGACAAACTCTGCCACATCTTTCTTCATTCCAGGCCAGAAGAAAATGCGCTTCATATCCTTATACATCTTATCTCCACCCGGATGTATAGTCATCTTGGAGCGATGTGCTTCCTCAAGAACTTTCCCCACCAAGTCTTCCACCCTCGGAACAAAAAGCCTTCCGTCTCTCCTCAGCCAACCCTTATCGTCTATAGAATATCGAGCAAGGTGACTAGATGTCTCCCCTCGAATCAGCTTCTCCATAATCTCAATTATCTGAGGGTCTTCCTTCTGCGAAGCCCCAACTTGATCCAGAAGGGTAGGCCTGAGCTCTAGAGATGCCAAAGAACCGGTCATCGACTCAACTGTCAAAGAAAAATCAAAGGTTGCCAAGAACTCTAAATTCTTCATCTCAACAAATAGAGGACTTAGTGTCAACCTTTTTCTACTCAACGCATCTGCTACAACATTCCCCTTGCCAGGGGTATAGGATATCTCAAAATCATAAGACGCCAAAAACTCCATCCATCTCTGCTGCCTCAAGTTCAGATCCTTCTGCGAAAAGAGATATTTCAAAGACTTATGATCAGTATACAGCTCAAATCTCTCTCCCAGAAGATAATGGCGCCATGCCTTAAGCGCATACACAATCGCTGCCAGCTCTATATCGTGAACAGGATAATTCTTCTCATGCACCTTGAGTTGCCTGCCACCAAAGCATATAACTCTGCCTTCTTGCATCAGAACGGCGCCCAACCCCGTGCCACAAGCATCGGTGTACACGGTAAATATCTTACCGCCATCGGGTAAAGCTAGAACGGGTGCAGAGGTAAGCGCTCTCTTGAGTCTCTGAAAAGCAAGCTCACAATCCATATCCCAAGCAAAAACTAAGTTCTTCTTCGTCAACTTAGTGAGAGGAGCGGATATCTTCGCGAAGTCCTTAATGAACTTCCGGTAAAAACCTGCAAGACCGAGAAAACTTCTTACTTCGGTTGCATTCCTTGGAGTCTTCCAATCCTGGACAGCCACTACTTTAGCGGGATCCACCGCCAAGCCTTGCTTAGATACTATATGCCCAAGGAACCGAACTTCCCTTCTCCAAAAGTGACACTTGGAGAACTTGGCCTTCAACTGATGCTCCCGAAGCGTATCCATCACTTGCACAAGATGCCTCGCGTGTTCTTCTTCATCTTTGGAGAAGATCAGAATATCATCTACGAAGACCACGACAAACTTGTTCAAGAACTCCCGAAACACCCTACTCATCAAGTCCACAAAATATGCGGGTGCATTCGTCAAACCGAACGGCATAACAAGCCATTCAAAGAATCCATCTGGAGTTCTGAATGCAGTCTTGTCTATACTATCTTCAGCCACTCGGAGCTGATGAAATCCGGTAGCAAGATCAAGCTGAGAGAAAACAGAAGCACCAACAAGCTGGTCAAAGAGATCATCGATCCTCGGTAACGGGTGCCTGTTCTTCTTAGTCAGCTTATTCAATTCTCGATAATCCACACAGAGTCGAAGAGAACCATCTGCCTTAGTAGCAAACACCACAGGCGCTCCCCATTCGGATATACTTCTTCTGATGAAGTTCTTCTCAAGCAATTCCTTCACTTGCTTGCTGAGCTCTCGTCTCTCACGCGGAGCCATGTGCCGAACGGGCAAAGAAACAGGCTTAGCATTATCCACCAGATAAATGCGAAAATCAATCTCTCGTTTAGGGGGCAACCCCTTAACTTCTTCAAAAGCATCTGGATAATCTCGGACCACTCTTACAGACTGAAGAGTTTCCTCTGGCCAGTCGAGAGATTCAAGATAGCATAACATGACGGGGTCCTTCGGATTGCATGAAATCTCTAAGGTGTTGCCCAGGCGAGTCACCAGCATTACAACCCTATGCTCACAATCTAGGATGGCTCCATATCTAGACAGCCAATCCATACCCAAGATCAATCCGTATCCCCTGAAACCAAGAACATACGCACTACACAAGAACTCTACACTAAGTATAGAGATCCTCAGATCCTCACATATCATAGATAGATGAGCTGAACCCCCAATGGGATTCGAAACACAAACGGGGTCATCCACTAAGCTAGTACAAAGGTGCAAACTATCAACAAGGTCAGATGAAATAAAGCTATGTGATGCACCGGAATCAAACAAGGTACTAACTGGAAGATCAGAGATATAAACAAGGTTCTCAACAGAAACACTACCTCGATCGGGAACTGGAGCGGTATTGAGAGCATGAACTTGCCCTCCTGAAGTTCCAGCCTGTCCTTTCTTCTTTGGACACTCCTTGCTGAAGTGTCCAGTCTCACCACAAGAAAAACATCCACCACTAAGCTTCCTTTTCTTCTTCCTACAATCCTTAGCAAAGTGCCCAGCTATGCCACAGTAATTGCACTTTCCCTTGCCTTTGTTGTTGCCCTTCTTGTTCTTGCCCTGATTCCCCTGGCTGCTTTGACCACCTTGATTGCCTTTGCCTTGAGAATCAGTCTTCTTTGCTTGAGTATCACTCGACTTGACCTCTTTCTTTCTATCTCCCTGAAGCAGAGCCATATTAACCAAACTCTCAAAAGTAGCTCCATGCGGAATATGCGACATTGCCAAGCCCTGCAGTGGCTCATTCAACCCTCTAGCAAATCGAAGAGCCTTTTTCTCAGGAGTGTTCACCATATCCAAACCAAAACGGGCCAGCTGATTAAACTTGTTCACATACTCCTTGACAGACATATCACCTTGCTTTAATGCAATGAACTTCTCCATTTGTAAATTCGCCTCAGCAGAAGATAGAAACTTGGTCACAAATCTAGCCCTCAAATCGGCCTAAGTCTCAACGGGCCTCGTCCCATTGGTGACCTCCCACCAATAGGCCGCTTCATCCTTCAAAAGCCATACTGTCAATAAGATCTTCCTCTCGTCATCAATCCCAAAGATAGCAAACAAGTCCTCAGTGTCTTTCAGCCAATTCCTAGCTTCAACAAAAGATTCCGTGCCTAGGAAATTCTTGCCTCCCATCGCCTTGAAGTCTTTACAAACCTTTGTGAACTCAACCTGAGGATGCTGAGGGGGAGGAGGAGGAAGAGGAGCCTCAGCAACGGGAGGAGGAATATTAACTGCTGGAGGAGGGGGAGCAGGAATCACCGGAGGAGGGATATTAGGGAGAGGATTCTCAACTACAGGAGGAGGAGTGGGAGTAGGGTTGGCGGGACCAGCTGCCGCCCTAGCTTCTAGAAGTCTCCTATACCAGAGTGGTACGTTCACTCCATCTGGAATGACAAGATTCTCAGCCATACTGAAACGAAAGATAAGATAAGATCAGGTCAAGGGAACGAAGGATAACGCTAATGGCTTTTGGGGATTAGCCTTAAAATAATCTAGACTTTATTTTGGAAAATACTTAGTAGGTTTTTGAAAATAGTTTTTCAAAAAGGTTTTTTTTTTCAAAAATTTTGTTCAATCTTGTTAACCTTGTGCTCTGATACCAAATGTAACACCCCACCTCCACTAGGATCACTCCTTAGAATGTACTAGCTTTGGAGGGGCGTTATTGTGAAGGTAAACATGCACAGAGATGTCGCAAGATAGAATATATGAAAATAAATATAAGTAAAGCAGCGGTAGCAGATAAAAAAAAACCCCATCATCATCATCTCAGAAACCCAACATAGTCAAGTACATAATATCAAAATGTCATGATCCAAAATACAACATAAGTCTAGATACGTGATAACAAAATACATAGTAAAACATCAGTACTAATCCCCAGAAATAAAAGATAAGCCACAGCTAGCTCAGATCCATACATGAGCTATCCAACAAGCAAGCCAAAGATCCACTAAGCAGATGTAGCCCCTCCCTGAGAACCTGTGGGGGGGGGGAAACGGAAGAAAAGAAGCGAAAGAAAACAGGTCAGTCAAAAAGACTGGTAAGCCCTACTACGATCAATCTATAAACTAATAAAGTTAACAGCATGATGGAAACTGAGATGAACATACTGGCAATAGATAAAGGTGACATCACATAGATGAGATTAAACTTTGCACCACAGTGTACTAGCAAACCCACAAAACAGATCTTGATCCCTTAGCCCAAACTTTGGCCCAATAACATGAAGTGACCTTAGTATAAGGTCCAGCCCAACGGTCTAGTCGATCGGCTCCCTATAAACCTAACACGTCCAGTGTTGGTGTCCATACGGCCCACATGGATGTAGTCAGACTGCGCTGGGTCCACCTTTGGGTGTATCAAGCCCTCGGGTGTCAACCCCAGACACCTAAGCAATAGTGCACAGTCTAAACCTACTGGTACCCGTGCCTCGAGTTTGTCCAATATCGGACTACGTGCACGTCCGTAGCCCGCCGGACCCGCACCGCTGTACCACTCAGCCGTCGCTTTGGTCGCTTACATCCGTCCAGTAATCGTGCCCCGCCCTAACCTAGCTGTAGGGTTGTGGTGATACCAAACTGGGATTACTGCTGGAACAGACCACGTTGCTAGGGTTTCTAAGAGGGTTAAGTGTGGTTTTAACCCCTCACTAATCATGGATTAAATTAGTTAAGTGTAACCACTTAACCCCATCTAATCCTCGCATCCCCATTATTGGTTAAGTATTAGTGGGCCATGACTTAACCCTAATCATGAGGCATTAATTAATTAACGCACCCAACCTCTCACATTAGACATCCGTGGTTACCTGGGAAGATTTACACCACGTCTAGGTCTAACCTCGGGTCTTATGGTGCAACATGACCAACTACCCACATTAAACCCCACGTTGTGGTTACCTGGGAAGATTTACACCACAACTAGGTCTAACCTCGAGTTGGCCATATCATGTTATCTAATGTCATGTCCACTTTAAAACATATTTACAAGTTAACATATACTTGGGTAGACCTAACTTAATAGGTAAATTCCCAAGGGGTAGACCTAACTTAATAGGTAAATTCCCAATCTTTTAGTTTCATGTATTTTTAAGTTTACCCAAAAACCCCCAACGTCATTATATCGCTTACATATTCGTCATAACGCATAAGGGTATAAAAGGTAACTTGGCATAACATACATGATGAACTTCACATATCATAATAATGATGCATAACATGTTAGACTTGCAAGTCATGTCATAGTGAACTCGCATAAACATGCATAGCTTATTAAATATGCATAACATGGTAAGGTGAACTTGCATAAACATGCATAACCCATTAAACTTGCATAACATGGTAAGGTGAACTTGCATAAACATGCATAACCCATAAAACATGTATAACATGGTAAGGTGAACTTGCATAAGCATGCATAATCCATTAAACATGTAGAACATGGCATAGTCAACTCGCATAAGCATGCATAACTTATGAAACATGTAAAACATGGCATAGTGAATTCGCATAAGCATGCATAACTTATGAAACATGTAAAACATGGCATAGTGAATTCGCATAAGCATGCATAACTTATGAAACATGTAAAACATGGCATAGTGAGTTCGCATAAGCATGCATAATCAAATAAACTCACATAAATCTCAACTTTCACCACATATTAACTTTAGAGTTTGTAAAGTGAAGGTAAGAGGGCTTACAAATATAAACAAGTCACAAATCCACCAAATAAGATGAAGAAGCCCTTTGAAAACCCAAACCAAAGCTTCAAATAAGAAAACCCTTTTGCAAAATCCCAAAAACACAAACTTAGCAAATCAAACTTGCAACTTAATGAAGTATGCAAGTTATTAAGCATTCATACAACATAGAAAAGGTTGTATGATCATCATATCTTCATAGGATTAAACTTTGAGGGAAGTGGAGGCTAGGGTTTTTAGGTGGAGGCCATTTGAGGATTCAATTTGACATAGTTTAGTTGCTAGATTGATTAATGAGGCTTTAGGGTAGGATTAGGGGTATATTTATAGAGAATTAGAGTGTTTTTAGCCCTAGGATTAACCCTAGGTTAGTTTAGGCCCGTCAGATCTCGGAACTCTCTAGAACCAAGCCACAAGACCCAACCCAAATCAGAAATGGTGCACCAGGCTAAACTGCCCGGGCACCCCCTGTCGACAGGGCTGTCGACACCCTGGGGGCCCTGTCGACAGGGCTGTCGACATGCGGGTCCTGGCGGGAATTTTTCCCGCCTGCTCCAGATTGCCCTAACCCTTTTTTTTAAATTAAATTTAAATCTGTTTTTTACTTAGGAATTTTCTGAAAACTTCCATGGGCCTTAACTGGGTCATACGGACTCCGATTTTCGAAAACTCGGACTCTATTTCGCGTATTTTTCCGAGACGAACGCAATGGCATAGCCTGTTTCCCTTGATTCCAATTTTTGAATTAAATTCTGCCTCGATTTATGTTATAACAGGTTATTGAAAATACGGGTTGTTACACATATAAGTATATATTATATGCATTGATATATTTAAAGGAAAATTAAATAAAAATAAAAATATACAACTGCATTGACATAAAGGAAAATTAATTGCATGCAATATATATATATATATACATATATATATATATATATATATATATATATTAAAAAGAAGTTCATGCAAGGAAAAAATTATGCAATACAATTGCGCATGTAATAATGTTAAAAAGGAAAAGGAAGTACATGCATGTAATTTGGGTAGAGAAAACAATTAATAAAGAGAAACGTTAATGTAATTAATGTAAATAGTAAAAAGGTGAATTAATAAAATTGCATGCAACAATAAATGAGAAGAGGCATATGTGTATACATGTTATTTGAAATTCAAAATTTTGTAGAAAGATAATACAAGCGATAGAAATAAGGAATGGGTAAATTAACAATATGAATTAATGCAATAAGGGAATGAGAAAATATGAATTTATTGCAGTAAATCAATGGATGATGCTTGAACCTAAATAAAAACGAATTATTGTCATGCAAATAAAAGAAAAATAATATAGAATGCAAACATGTCAAATATGCAATTAAAGCATGCATAAAATAAAAAAAGGAACCAAGCAATTTAATGCATTAAAAAGAAGCAACATATCAAATGCATGAAATGGGAAAGAATTGATACATTTAAATAAGAATATTAGAAATACATGCAACAAAGGAATAATGTCACATGGGAAAATTTAATGCATAGGAAGACGTTGGAAAATAAACATAAATTGATTTAATTAAAGCAAACTAATGTCAAAAGAATTAATACAATTCATATTGTATATAAAATAATGATACATGGAAGGATGCATTAATGAAAAAAAGAAACGTACTTTGCATATATTAAGGAGCATTTAAGGTTTTCCTAGCCCAAAAAGAAAAGAAAACGCATGTTGGAAGAGGAGAAGGTTTATATATGAATAAAGAATGATGCATTAAATAAATTTAGTTGTATGAAAGAAGATGTATGTGACAATTAAGGATGTTAATGCAGGATAAAAAGATAAACAATAAAGTTGCTGCAATAAATAAATGCGTTAAAGAGGGAAATGTAATTGAAGCAATTAAAGAAAGACTTGAAATGGTTTGAAAAAAAGAAACTAAACGTAAAAAATAGAAAACAATGCAGCTAAATAAGTGCGCTTGAACCCAACTTGTTTCTGGGTGCATGCGCGCGTTTATGGTGCAGCATACCTAAGTTGGTCTAGCTTACTCTAGAACATTCTTTTTTTAGCGAGGTGTAAGGTTTAGATGGATTCTATTTTAATCCTAAGGCCCTAGTTGCTCTAACCTACCTATAAATAAAACATTATACCCAACCCTAAAACACACAACTTGGCGGTTACGCTAAAGGTTTGCCATGGCTTCTTCTTCTTCTCTCTCTCCCTCTCTTTTCAAATCTCCTCTTAAAATAAAAGGATAAATCTATAATTCCTCACAAAATAAATGAAAAGATGCCTAGAACTACGCTGAACGAAAAATAAGAGAAAGACCATAGACGCAAAAATCAGAATTGGAAAAGCATACACTGTGAGCGGATTTATAATACATTTTTCTTGCATAATAATGGATCTATCGTTCGCCATTCCCCATTTACACACCTAATAAATGTATTAATCTGATAAAGTGAGTCTACATTATTTTCAATTACAATTTGATTCAAAGTAATTAGGGAAAAGGTTGTAAATTGGATCTATTCTTATTGTTCCATAACAATTCATGTTTCATATGACTATTGTTCATATTTTTTATGCCTCTTTTATGTCAATTTTTGATGATTTGATTCTCTCCCTATCTCTGTTCCTTTTTATTTTTGGAACTAGGCTAATTTCGAGCCTATGTCGAATTATATGAGCAAACGACGTGGAAACACGTGGGAGAAATATAGGGAAAATATTGAATATTGAATTGGGCATAATTGAATGTTGAAATATATATATAATTGGGCATAACTGAATATTGGATAATGTGAAATTTGGCTTAAGTCAATATGTAATTATGGAATTGGTGATTTTGGTTATAACATGAGAATAGGCATAAAAGTGAATTATGATTATGCAATAAGAATGAGGGTTGACATAAATTAATTGTTCTAAGCAATAAGAATGAGGGTTGACATGAATTATTGATAACTTTAAAGAAAAATTAATTTGGGTACAATTAAGTATATCTTATATACATGAAAAGTTGGGCATAACATAAAATAAGGGTTATTGGCATAACTATATACGAGATCATGTAACCATGGTAGAATTTATGTATCCAAATCAAATTGGAACCATAAACATGAAATTGGGTTTAGAAGCGTGAACATGAATTATTAGATTAGGATAAATAGGCATATAAAACCTAGATTGAAATTGTATAGGTCAGTTAAAAGATGAACATGTCTAACCCGAGGTTAGATTGAGTTGCGGTGTAAGTCTGCCCGCAACCGCCCGGCAGATCCAGCAACCGCAACAACAGGTCTAATGTGAGGGGTTAGTGCATTAAGCCCAAAACCCAAGGTTAGAACGAGTTTGGGTAGAAGTCTGCCCGGAACCGCCCGGTATCCAGCAACCGCAACCAACATGTCTAATGTGAAAGGTTGAGTGCATTAATAAAAAGATTAATGCTATGAAACAAACATGTTAAGTGTGCTTAGGTTAAGTAAACTGAGGCGTATAGACAAATTTAACCAATATGACAACATCGGAGAAAAAAGAATAATGGGTAATGATAGCAACTTGTTATAAACAAACATGCGGATAGTGTAAAGATTGTATGATAAGAAAACTTGTCCTAGGGACAGGAAAAATGAGAACAGACTAGAAAAACGAGACAACTTATAAGTTAAACATAAACGGTAAAGCGACAATTTGTAGTTTGTTGATAAAAATGTCATAAGTATGTGAACCAGCTAGAAAACCTTAGCTAAGAAAACTAAGTAGATAATGATGAACTGTTGCGACATCGACAAATGGGAATGATTGAACACAAAGATATGAGGAAAGACTTATGAACGAAATGGGTTAACATGTTGAAAACTCATTAATGAGTTAAGATATAAAGAAAGATTAATATGCAGAGGAAATTTGGTAATTGGAAACAAAAAGAAGTCAACATAGGATAACCAAGTTATAAAGGAACCTGATAAGGCACAACAAGCGCATAATTGAATAATTAGACATAGTTCTAATAATAAGTAAGAATGAGGCGCTTGGACCAGTCCATACGTTAGAAGATGAATAACCATTAGGGGTAGATCATCGGGATGTCGAAAGACACAAAGGCACATGTCTATCTAGATATCCTAGTAGGCTCCAACGGACAGGG
Source organism: Allium sativum (assembly GCA_030737875.1). Lineage (NCBI taxonomy): Eukaryota > Viridiplantae > Streptophyta > Magnoliopsida > Asparagales > Amaryllidaceae > Allium > Allium sativum. Next base: position 339,965,883 of record CM060910.1, read on the forward strand.
TTAAGAAACACGCGGCTTCCGAGAATGTGGAGGGTACTCTTGGTATTCCTTTGTGAGTTGTAGATGATATGCCTGTGCTCATAGAGGTTAGGTCTGCATGGGTGAACCAATGAGTATGCCTTGATTGCAATAATAAGGGGCAATCAAAAGACTAAGATGGACCAGCATGATTCGGCGAGAGTAGTTAGTGCCCTGTGATAGCAACTCGTCGTCTACTTACCATCTTCAGTACGTAAAGCGAAAAAGCGGAGAAATCCAAAAGACCATATACTTTGCTATCTAGTTATGGGTGAGGTTGGCCAATAGGTCTGAAGGGCATAGAGGGCCGGAGTTAAGTTCTCATTCTTGATATTCTTGGGTGCCATTCATTAGTTAAGGGAGGGGTCTAGTGGGACCATAGCCACTGTAAAAGCAAACCTTAGCATCTGCAATCGGCAGATATCTGAAAGCTCCCGACCGAGTTCCGTGTATCTTGATTAGCTCTTCCATGGGACTCGGGCGCACATATAGAGAACATGTGCAATAGACATCGAGAACGATTGACGATACGTACGTGAGAAAGTCTAGGTACACTCATATCGCTTTGGGCAGTGTATCATAAGACTAGAGGGAATTATTCGATGATAGAACCTAATTCAATTGAATAGTTCAAAGATAGCAGTCAGTACGCCAACGTAGTACAACAATAGTGGTACTATGCAGATGTAGCGTTGTTATATATAGAGAGATATGTACGTTACTATGGCATAGGATGAGGGACTGCGCATATTAGTGTGGTGCTACGAAGGAGACTGTACGAGTGGGGTACCACGGGGTGTACCTCAGTTTGGGGGCAACTACATATACATTATATTAGGTTAATCTACTAGAGAGTAGATGGGTGCGACGTGTGTGTGTAACCCTTGAGTGTTAATAACACAGATAACCTAATAAATGAGAAAATGTAATCGAACAGTATATGTAGGATTATCCAAGAAGTGTAGTTTAAATTCATTCACACAGAACTTATGTTCGGACCCCCTCCTCACAACATTCGCGGGTTAGGTTCATGATAGAGACTATAGCTTTAGATACTGGTTTAGCAGTATTATTATTAAGGTAAAGCTATGTTTTAATTACATTATATTTTATTCCTTCCGCTGTGAGAAGTTTTCCGAACTCTGACATGTTTCATGTCTCTGTCTTTTCCAGCAGGATACCAGAGCAAACCAACTCGGGTTTCGATGGATTAGGATTTTTGAAAAAAAATCAGTTCGTCGAAATCCGGGTTGTTACATCTGGTATCAGAGATTAGGTTTAGGATTCCTTATTTAGATAATGAGTAAGCGTATTTGTATATTAATATATATATATATATATATAAATAAACCTAGATCCATAGAGGAGCCCACTAAATAGAAAAAGGAAAATGGATTAGGAATATATATAGTTGAGAGAATTGACCGTGTGGGGGTGTCTAGGAAAGCCTAGGTAAGTCAGAAGCCCACTATGAGTCTAACCCTTGTTAACTTTTGAGAACTTGAAACTGTAAAAGTTTTGGCAAAAGAGTTTATGAAACACCCCACCTCCGTTAAGGTCACTCACAAAGGGAATGCTTTAACTTTGGTGGAGGGTTATAGGTACAAGACATAGAAAACTTTACAAGACAGATAAATATAAGCAGCGAAATTCAATTATTTATTTCATACGTGGCTCAATACAAAATCATTACATCAAACTGTCTCAAAATAACTTCCAAAACATTACAACATAATTTTTGTCTTGATTATTTAATAAAGAAGCATAAACCATAAATAAAACTGCATAAATCCCCAAGGATAATGTCTAAGAGCCATAGCCAAGGTGAGAGAGAGAAAGAGTCCAAATCATACATCTACTTTCTTGAAGCTTGCAAAGAGCCTGACTAAGCAGCAGTATTCCCTCCCTGTGGACTTGGGGGGGAACGGAAGAAAAGAGGACGAAGGAAAACGGGTCAAATAATAAGTCTGCTAAATTCGGTGATTACTAGTATTTAAACAAGGAAAGGGCTCATGAAGTAATAATAAAACATAGGACAATACCCTAATATAAGATAAGAGGAGTGATCACACCCATTACTATATTCTTTGCACCTACTTAACCATTGGTTCAACCAGCCCTACGTGTTCATAACAAACGATCCCCTTAATGATCGGCTCCTACTCGTATGCATTCATATCTTATGTCATTCGGCCCCGCTTGACTGTAGATACCTGTGCTGGTCCCACCATGGGGTGTATCAGTCCCTCTGGTGGCAACCCGACATGATTCAAGATGCACAATGTACTGATGCCCAGTACCTGATTTTTCCACTCCGGAGTACGTGCACGCCCATACTCCGCCGTAACCTACACTGGCGCACCAACCGCCGACGTTTTGACCGCTTATAATCAACCCAGTAATCGTGCCCCACCCTGCCTAGTTTCAGGGTACCATGATACATCTATGTGGGTTACTGTTGAAATGGATCCCCGCTACTAGGGTTTTCTAATCAACATGTTTACTTTGTTAAGTGTCCAGGTTTACCTAACCCCACTCATTCGTTTAGTTAACATGTTGAATCGGTTAAGTGTTTCCCTAATTGACTTAACCCTACCAATCCTGACTTAGCTTTAATTTATTAAAGCACCAACCACTCACATTAGACAGGTATTGTTGTGGTCACTGGATGGGTCGGTCGGTTCCAGGCAGATTTACACCATAACTCAGTCTAACCTCGGGTTCTTTTTGGACTTAATGCACTAACCACCCACATTAGACAGGTCATGTTGTGGTCACTGGATATGCCGGTCGGTTCCAAGAAGATTTACACCACAACTCAGTCTAACCTCGGGTTAGGCATATTCGTCTTTTTCTAAATACACATTTTTCTATATATGTCTAATTACTTTATGTAAATTTAATTTAATTTAATCATGCCATAATTACCCTTGGATTATGCTCACCACAAATGGTATATCAAATATATCATTTTATGAACAAATCCAAGCCACGAATTTTCATATTTTCCCATCGCTACCCCCGTGGAACGTACGCATGAATCACATACAATGTTGGGCTAGTAAATTAGCCCAAACCCATAAACAAAATGGGTAATAAACAAGGGACATGAAATAAACATAAAATAGCATACATTTCAACTTGTCATGTGTAACTTGGCATAGAAGTATCGTTAACTTTAATTAAATGGGTAAAGGTGAACATGTGACTAAGTTGGGTCTAATTGTCATGTAAACTTGACAAAGGTCTAGCATGAAGGTTTAACATATAATCACAGTTTTAACCCACAACTTAGCATATTAACTTATGTATGTCAAAACATAAGAAAGCTATTGTAATCATTTTTTAAATTGCAACTTAGCATATTTACTTATGTGTGTTAAACATAAGAGAACTATCATCAACATATTTGAATCACAACTTAGCATGATGACTTATGTGTGTTAAACATAAGAGGGCTGTTATAAACATATTCGAATCACAACTTAGCATGATACTTATGTGTTAAAACATAAGAGGACTACAATTCCAAAATTTTCAACATAAATAGATTCAACCTAACATGAATATACATGAGTATTGATCTGACATATAAGCATGTGTTTTAGATCATAAACTTGCAAGTAACCACCAATTTATAACATGACATGTTTCACCATTTAATTAGCAAAATAAATCCATTACCCAATCATAATAGACTCCAATAACATACAATATGTTCATCCCCACAAGCATAAAGACATGATTAATACATAATATGTTCATCACCACAAGCATATAGACATGATTAATTGCAACGATACTTTAAGATAAACGAGAATCAAATCTTATACATAAGCATCATTCTATATCCAAATTACAACATGTCATGATTCATTTGAAAGAACGTTTAAATCTGCGTAATAACCAACTTACAAACTAAAAAGGAATTCTTGCTTTCTGAAATTTGAATTCTGAAATTGGTAAGCTCGCCTTTGATGTAGATCGTTGAATTTGATTACTTTTAATTTGATTTTTGATTCAAGTTCTTATCTTGTCTTTGAATTGGTGACGTCTACTCCAAGTTTTCTATTAACAGCATGATAGTTCTAGGATTATTTTTGTGTGATTTTTAGGTTTGAGCATTGGGTTGTTTATATAGAATTTCAATTCAATTTGAGTCGTCGGATGATCCTAGGGTTAACCACAACCATTCAATCAAGATAGGGTGACACCTCAGCCCTAGTGACTCAGCACTGAGTCACAAAATCGTCACCTTTCAGATATGCCCGGGGGGGGGGGGGGTAGGTCGACCCCCAGGTCGACCTGTCTGGGGGAGGTCGACCCCCTGGTCGACCTGGGTCCTGGGCGGGAATTTTTCCGCCCAGCTCGCTTCTGACTTTTGTTTTGAATTTGAATTTGTTTTCGAGCTGTTTGAATTTATTTGAATTTTCTGGAAACTTCCGACAGCCATAACTTTTTCATACGGAGTCCAATTTACGCAAACTCGGACTCTATCTCAACTAGAATTCCGAGACGAACACAATGGCGTAACCCGTTTCCTTTAATTCTCACATTTTAAATTAAGTATTGTTTAATTCGTTATTATATCGTTAACAGAAAATACGGGGTGTTACATTCTCCCCTCCTTTTTGGATTTCGTCCCCGAAATCTTCAAGTCGAGAAGAACTTATATCCTACTATCCAATCACCCATCTACTCAACCATCAAACACAGGTGTCCATTGTCCTTAGAAGATTTCTAATGCTTCATGATCATATGCATTATGTGTGTACATGTCCTTATCTAATGCAAAATCAGGCGGTCTACTGATTCAGTTGACCTCCTTAATGCAAATTATGTCACTGCCATGAGTCCATTATGAATGCAATTTTTCCTACTCAAAATTTCCAACATGAGTGCACAATCATTCATACAAATGCAATGTCCATATGATAACACATCAAGTTTCAATCCATATACCAATACATATATGCATATGCAATATGGAAGAGACTGAGCCGATCTAATACCTAATGTGTGTATATGCATCCACTAGCAACCAGTTGCCACCACTTGCAACCATCAATCATAACATGTTTCAATTACATGTTTACATCCAAATGGGCTCCTACCTAAGGATAAAGGATAGGATCGGGGAGATATGCCTAAAAAGATAGATACGAGCATAAACTTAAGGAAAAAGGGATTAAGGATGTACCCTCAAAAAGAAATGGGTAGGCTACGCGTATTCTGTCCTCAGTTTCCAAAGTCGCATCTTCCTCGGTGTCGCTCCATTGAACTTTGACGAGCTTAACTTCACGGTTGCGTAGCTTTTTGACTTATGTTCCCAAGATACGGGTTGGAACTCTCCTCACAGTTGCTTCTCGTTCAACTTCAACTTCCTTTAGCATACTTGGTTCTACCACTTCCGCAGACTCGTGTAAGCATTTCCGCGGGTGAGAGACACGAAAGAAATTATGAACCCCAGCCAACCTTTCGGGGAGCTATACCCTATAAGCCATCTTCCCAATCTTCTCGATGATAGGGAACGGCCCTACAAATCTTGGTGCTAACTTTCCTGCGGATCCAAAGCGAACAACGTTCCTCAAAGGAGATACTTTAAGGAACACCTTGTCTCCAACTTCGAACTCAAGGTCAGTTCTTCTATTGTCTGCGTAGGACTTTTGTCTATCTTGGGCAGTCTTCATTCCTCTTTGTATCAAGTCTACTTTCTCTGAAGTTCCCTTAATCATGTCTGGCCAAATATGAGCTTGTCTGTGGAGTCCCACCAGTAATTTGGTGACCTGCATGGTCTTCCATATAAAGCTTCGAAAGGCACCATGCCTATGGTGGCTTGGTAGTTATTGTTGTAAGCGAATTCCACCAAAGGTAGATGATCCTCCCATGTACCTCCGAAGTCAATAACGCATAATCTCAAGAGGTCTTCTAATACTCTATTGACTCTTTCCGTCTGGCCATCGGTTTGAGGGTGATAGGTCGTGCTTAAGCATAACTGTGTGCCTACAGCCTCTTGTAAACTCTTCCAAAACTCGCTCGTGAAGATAGGATCTCGATCACTCACTATGCTGGAGGGTGTCCCATGGAGTCGAACTATCTCTTTAAGATATATGGATGCTAGAGATGAGGCAGTCCTTCTACTCTTGACGAGTATAAAGTGGGCGCTTTTTGTGAGCCTGTCCACTATTACCCAAATGCTGGTATTGCCCCTTCTTGACCTAGGCAACCCATTTATAAAGTCCATCGAGATGCTATCTCATTTCCACTGTGGGACCTCTAGAGGATGGAGCAGACCACCAGGCTTCTTCTGCTCCGCTTTGACTTGTTGGCATATTAAACACTTAGAAACAAATTCAGCTACGTCTTGCTTCATGAGATTCCAAAAGAAAACTCTCTTGATGTCTTTATACATTTTGTCTCCTCCTGGGTGTATGGTCAGCTTGGAATGGTGTGCCTCTTCTAGAACCGCCTTTACCAAATCCCTTACTTGTGGGACACATTGTCTTCCATCTCATCTCAACCATCCCTTGGCATCAATGGAGTATCTATTGAGATGACTGGAAGTCCCACCCCTAATTAACTTGTCCATCACATCGGCTAGCTTAGGGTCTTCTCTTTGCGCGGCTCCGATTGAGTCTAATAGAGTTGGCCGCACTTCTAACGTTGCTAGCAAGTCAAGTACAAAGTCAGAGGAGGGTCTGAAGTTAAAGCTTGTTATGAACTCCAAGCTTTGCCTTTCCACAAAGAGAGGGCTTAAGGCCAGCTTCTTTCTACTTAAGGCGTCTACTACTGCATTGCCCTTGCCAGGAGTGTAGGAAATCTTAAAATCGAACGAGGCAAGAAACTCCATCCATCTTTGCTGCCTCAAATTGAGATTTTTCTACGAGAAAAGGTATTTCAATGATTTATGGTCAGTATACAGTTCAAATTTCTCACCTAGGAGATAATGGCGCTAAGTAAGCACAAAAACGATGGCTGCCAACTCTAGGTCGTGGGTTGGGTAGTTTTTCTCGTGCACTTTCAACTGTCTTCCACCATAAGCCACTATCTTCCCTTCTTGCATCAGAACAGCGCCTAGTCCCGTTCCGCAAGCATCTGTGTATATTGTAAACATCTTTCTTCCATCAGGCAATGTCAGAACTGGGGCTATTGTTAGAGCCCTTTTCAAATGTTGGAAAGCAATATCGCAATCCAAACCCCAATTGAAAGCTAGGTTCTTCTTTGTCAATCTTGTCAGTGGAGCTGAGACCTTTGAAAATTTTTTGATAAATTTTTGATAAAAGCCTGCTACCTGAGAAAGCTTTGGACTTCGGTTGTGTTTCGAGGAACCTTCCAATCTTGCACAGCGACCATTTACGCGGGGTCCACAGCTATCCCCTCTTTGGACACCACGTGTCCAACAAACCTAACTTCTTCCCTCCAGAAATGGCATTTGGAGAATTTCTCCTTCAACTGATGTGCACGGAGAGTATCCATGACTTCTTTTAGATGTTGAGCATGCTCTTCCTCATTCTTTGAGAAGATCAAAATATCGTCTACGAAGACCACCACAAACTTATTGAGGAACTCTCGGAACACCCTTCTCATTAAATCAACGAAGTAAGCGGGTGCATTTGTCAAGCCGAAAGGCATGACAAGCCACTCGAAGAAACCATCTGGAGTTCTGAACGCGGTCTTATCAATGTTGTCTTCATCCACTCTTAACTGATGAAACCCGGTAGCTAAATCTAATTGGGAGAAAATCGATGCACCTACAAGCTGATCGAAAAAATCATCTATTCTCGGGAGTGGGTGCCTATTCCTCTTGGTCAGCTTGTTTAGCTTCCTATAATCAACGCACAGGCGAAGCAAACCGTCCGCTTTAGTTGCGAACACTAACAGAGCACCCCATTCAGAAATACTCCGCCTTATAAACCCCTTCTCAAGCAATTCATTAACTTGCTTGCTGAGTTCTTTCCTCTCCCTCGGAGCCATGTGTCTAACGGGTAAAGCAACGGGTTTTGCATTGTCCACGAGGTATATGTGGAAGTCTATCTCTCACTTCGGAGGTAAGCCTTTTACCTCTTCAAACACATCCGAGTATTCACGGACTACCCTTAAGAACTGCAAGTTCTCAACGGACGCATCAAGAGATTCTAGATAATTAAGCATACCGGAGTTCATAGGATTACAAGAAATTTCGAGAGCATTACCGAGGCGAGTCATGAGTCTAACCACTCTCTTTTCACAATCGAGGACGGCACCATTACTAGATAGCCAGTCCATGCCTAGAATCAACCCATAGCCCGTGAAGCCCAAAACAAAGGCATTACATCTAAACCCAACGCTTAGTATAGATATTTTCAAATCCAAACAAACCATTGACAAATAAGCTGAGCCCCCAATTGGATTTGAAACAACCAAGGGATCCTCTACTATACTGGTGTCTAGGTGCAGAGATTCCACTAAAGCAGTAGATATAAAAGAGTGCGATGCGCCAGAATCAAATAGTGTACGAACAGGATAATCAAAAAGATAGACTAAACTTTCGACAGAAATATTTCTACCTCGTTCTTGTGGAGGTGTCGTGAGAGCGTGAACTTGTCCTCCAGAAGAAGATCCAGCTCCCTGCCCTTGCTTCCTTGGGCAGGACCTAGCCATGTGTCCTGTCTCACCACAGTGGAAACAGCCACCCATCTTCCTTTTCTTCTTCTTGCAGTCTTTAATCAGATGTCTGGGAATGCCACAGAAATTACACTTTCTCTTATCATGCGGTTTGTTGTTCTTCCCGCCTTTCTTTGAATCAGCCTTCTTGTTCTGCTACCCCTCCCCTTCTTATCTTGAGGCACTTCCGCTTTTGCCTCTTTCTTGCCCTTGTCTTCCTTATGTAAGAAGGCCATGTCCACTAACCTCTCATAAGTAGCCCCCATAGGTATATGGGTCATAGCCAAGCTGTGAAGTGGCTCATTCAATCCCTTGACAAAACGAAGAGCCTTCTTATGAGGAGTATTCACTAAGTCCAGTCCAAATTGGGCCAGCTGGTTGAATTGATTGACGTACTCCTTAACCGTCATACTTCCTTGTTAAGAGATAAGAACTTTTCCAACTATAAACTTCGTTCAACCTGTGAGATAAATTTCATCTCAAACCTTATTCTGAAATCCATCCATGTGTCAACTGGTCTTTCAGCGTTAGTGACTTCCCACCAATAGGAAGCTTCGTCTTTGAGCAACCATACAGCTAACTGTATCTTCTGCCTATCGTCCACCTCGAAGATAACGAACAGATCCTCAGTTTCTTTGAGCCAGTTCCTTGCTTCTACGAATGATTCAGTTTCCTTGAAGTCCTTTCCACCCATGGCCCTAAAGTCTCTACAAATCTTTGAGAAAGCATTTGCACGAGGAGGAAGAGGAGGAGGAACCACTGCAGCTGGAGGAGGAGGAATATCTGTTGGGCCTGCATCGTTGGCCCTAGCCTCTAAGTACCTCCTGAACCAGCCAGGTATCAGTACACCCTCTGGAAGGTTAAGATTCCCAGACATGCTGAAACGAAAAAGAAAAGATTCAAAATGAAGGATAGAAAGATAGTGCATATGGCTTTGGGGATTATGCATTTTTAAATTTAAAACAACACTCTTTCTTGTAAAATGTTTCTTTATATTCCTTTTTGAAAATAATTTTCAAAAAATCTTATTTGATCTGGTAAACCTTTGCTCTGATACCAAGTGAAACACCCCACCTCCGTTAAGGTCACTCACAAAGGGAGTGCCTTAACTTTGGTGGAAGGTTATAGGTACAAGACACAGAAAACTTTACAAGACAGATAAATATAAGCAGCGAAATTCAATTATTTATTTCATACATGGTTCAATACAAAAGCATTACATCAAATTGTCTCAAAATAACTTCCAAAACATTACAACATAATTTATGTCTTGATTATTTAATAAAGAAGCATAAACCATAAATAAAACTACATAAATCCCCAAAGATAATGTCCAAGAGCCATAGCCAAGGTGAGAGAGAGAGTCCAAATCATACATCTACTTTCTTGAAGCTTGCAAAGAGTCTGACTAACCTGCAGTATTCCCTCCCTGTGGACTTGGGGGGAAACGGAAGAAAAGAGGACGAACGAAAACGGGTCAGATAATAAGTCTGGTAAGTTCGGTGATTACTAGTATTTAAATAAGGAAAGGGATCATGACAGTAATAACAGAACATAGGACAATACCCTAATATAAGATAAGAGGAACATGTGATTGCACCCATTACTATAGTCTCAGCACCTACTTAACCATTGGTTCAAGAAGCCCTACGTGTTCATAACAAACGATCCCCTTAATGATCGGCTCCTACTCGTATGCATTCATATCCTGTGTCATTCGGCCCCGCTTGACTGTAGATACCTGTGCTGGTCCCACCATGGGATGTATCAGTCCCTCTGGTGGCAACCCGACACGATTCAAGATGCACAATGTATACTACTGATGCCCAGTGCCTGATTTTTCCACTCCGAAGTACGTGCACGCCCATACTCCGTCGGAACCTACACTGGCCCACCAACCGCCAACGTTTTGACCGCTTATAATCAACCCAGTAATCGTGCCCCACCTTGCCTAGTTTCAGGGTACCATGATACATCTATGTGGGTTACTGCTGAAATGGGTCCCCGCTACTAGTATTTTCTAATCAACATGTTTATTTGGTTAAGTGTCCAAGTTTTCCTAACCCACCCATTCATTTAGTTAACATGTTGAATCAGTTAAGTGCTTCCCTAATGGACTTAACCCTACCAATCCTGACTTAGCTTTAATTTATTAAAGCACCAACCACTCACATTAAACAGGTATTGTTGTGGTCACAGGATGTGTCGGTCGGTTCCGGGCAGATTTACACCACAACTCAGTCTAACCTCGGTTTCTTTTTGGGTTTGATGCACTAACCACCCACATTAGACAGGTCTTGTTGTGGTCACTGGATATGCCGGTCGGTTCCGGGCAGATTTACACCACAACTCAGTCTAACCTTGGGTTAGGCATATTCGTGTTTTTCTAAATTCATATTTTTCTATATATGTCTAATTTCTTTATGTAAATTTAATTTAATTTAATCATGCCATAATTACGCTTTGATTATGCTCACCTCAAATGGTATATCAAATATACCATTTTATGAACAAATCCATGCCATGAATTTTCATATTTTCCCATCGCTACCCCCGTGGAACGTACGCATGAATCACATACAATGTTGGGCTAGTAAATTAGCCCAAACCCATAAATAAAAAGGGTAATAAACAAGGAACATGAAATAAACATAAAATAGCATACATTTCAATTTGTCATGTGTAACTTGGCATAGAAGTATCATTAACTTTAACTAAATGGGTAAAGGTGAACTTGTGACTAAGTTGGGTATAATTGTCATGTAAACTTGACAAAGGTCTAGCATGAAGGTTTAACATATAATCACAGTTTCAACCCACAACTTAGCATATTAACTTATGTATGTCAAAACATAAGAAAGCTACTATAATTATTTTTAAATTGCAACTTAGCATATTAACTTATGTGTGTTAAACATAAGATAACTATTATCAACATATTCGAATCACAACTTAGCATGATGACTTATGTGTGTGTTAAACATAAGAGGGTTATTATAAACATATTCGAATCACAACTTGGCATGATACTTATGTGCTAAAAAATAAGAGGACTACAATTCCAAATTTTTCAACATAAATAGATTCAACCTAACATGAATATACACGAGTGTTGATCTAATATATAAGCATGTGTTTTAGATCATAAACTTGCAGGTAACCACCAATTTATAACATGACATGTTTCACCATTTAATTAGCAAAATAAATCCATTACCCAATCATAATAGATTCTAATAACATACTATATTTTCATCCCCACAAGCATATATACATGATTAATACATAATATGTTCATCACCACAAGAATATAGACATGATTAATTGCAACGATACTTTAAGATAAACGAGAATCAAATCTTATACATAAGCATCATTTTATATCCAAATTACAACATGTCATGATTCATTTGAAAGAACATTTAAATCTGCGTAATAACCAACTTACAAACTAAAAAGGAATTCTTGCTTTCTGAAATCTGAATTCTGAAATTGGTAAGCCCGCCTTTGATGTAGATCGTTGAATTTGATTACTTTTAATTTGATTTTTGATTTAGGTTCTTATCTTGTCTTTGAATTGGTGACGGCTACTCCAAGTTTTCTATTGACAGCATGATAGTTCTAGGATTATTTTTGTGTGATTTTTAGGTTTGAGCATCGGGTTGTTTATATAGAATTTCAATTCAATTTGAGCCGTCGGATGATCCTAGGGTTAACCACAACCATTCAATCAAGATAGGGTGACACCTCAGCCCTAGTGACTCAGCACTGAGTCACAAAATCATCACCTTTCAGATCTGCCCCGGGGGGGCAGGTCGACCTGTAGGGGGAGCTCGACACTAGGGTCGACACCCTGGTCGACCTGGGTCCTGGGCGGGAATTTTCCTGCCCTGCCCGCTTCTGACTTTTGTTTTGAATTTGAATTTTTTTCGAGCTGTTTGAATTTATTTGAATTTTCTGGAAACTTCCGACAGCTATTACTTTTTCATACGGAGTCCAATTTACGCAAACTCGAACTCTATCTCAACCAGAATTCCGAGACGAACACAATGGCGTAACCCATTTCCCTTAATTCTCACATTTTAAAATAAGTATTGTTTAATTCATTACTATACCGCTAACAGAAAATACGGGGTGTTACAGTTTATGGTGTTTTCAAGTTTTAATCTTAAAAGTATTTTTGAGGCTTGAAAAAAAAAGAGGCCAAACCATGTTTTAAAATTAAGGGAGTAGGTATGGGTTAGTGCCTAGAAAGAACGAAGAAATTTGAGGCTATAAAGTAAATAGCGAAGGTTATCTCGGAATAGTAGAAAATTCCCGTAGAATGCATAGGCATTGTAAAGACTAGAACCGTTGCTCGAAAAAGAAAAAATATAGGCTAGTAAAGCACAGCAAGGACTAGCAGTGACTACTAGATAGTGAAGGGCAAGTGAGCATTGAGAGTTTGTGGTTGGACTTTTCATTAGTGAAATATTTATTGATTCTTGGCCCTTAGTAGCAGCTATGTAGGATGGAAAGGCTTATTTGAAAAGAATAAACTTAAATCATTGGATTAAGTAAAATAAGCTAAGAAAGAAAAATAGCCTAACTAAAAAGAAAACAATAAATTCAGAGAAGCAACAAAACATTATGGGAAAAAAACAAAAAGAAGTTTTCTTATGTAGTTGTGCTTGGGTAGGAAAATAGGAAACTTTGTGAAATCCATTTGCAATTAGAAAAGGAAAATAAAAGAAAAACGGAAGATGTAAATTTTTCCATTTTATACCTTTTTGTGACATAAGAAATCGAATTTAGAAAATTAGTTTTTTCCTATAATTCGAAATTTGAAGATGGTTGATAGGATTTTGGATGCAACAATTGGATGAACTATGCTCTTATTCTGTAAGAGTGTGGGAAAATTTGGATGACAAGTGTTTTGATTTTCAATAATATTGCGTTCATGTAGAATTGTAACTATATTTAGGATGTGAGCATCATGTTTTGAAAGAGTTTTTGAAAGTTTGCATACATAGGTGGTACCAAATTAGGCATACAGGCACTACTATGGCGTATTTCACTTTGCACATGTGCACAACGTTTGCAAAAATTGGATGCACACATAATGGATGTATAATATGCGAGGGATCATTTGATTTTAACCCTTACCAAATTTCGGGGAAGAAATTTTTAAGGGTGGGAGAATGTAACACCCCGCATTTTTAGTGATAATTAAAATTATGCATATATGTATATATTATATGCATTGTTATATTTAAAGGAAAATTAAATAAAAATAAAAATAATAATATATAACTGCATTGAAATGAAGGGAAATGAATTGCATTCAATATATATATATATATATGTATACATATATATATAAATTAAAAAGAAGTTAATGCAAGGAAAAAGAAGTACGCAATACAATTGTGCATGTAATAATGTTTAAAAAGAAAAGGAAGTACATGCATGTAATTATGATAGAGAAAACAATTAATAAAGAGAAACATTAATGTAATTAATGTAAATGGTAAAAAGGTGAATAAATAAAATTGCATGCAATAATAAATGGGAAGGGGCGTATGTGTATCCACGTTATTTGAAATTCAAAATTTTGTAGAAAGATAATACATGCGATAAAAATAAGGAATGGGTAAATTAACAATATGAATTAATGCAATAAGGGAAAGAGAAAATGTGAATTTATTGCAGTAAATAAATGGATGATGCATGAACCTAAATAAAAACGAATTAATGTCATGCAAATAAAAGAAAAAGAATATAGAATGCAAACATGTCAAATATGAAATTAAAGCATGCATAGAATAAGAAAAAAAAAAGGAATCAAGCAATTTAATGCGTTAAAAAGAAGCAACATATCAAGTGCATGAAACGAGAAAGCATTGACACATTTAAATAAGAATATTAGAAATATATGCAACAAAGAAATAATGTCACTTGGGAAAATATAATGCATAGGAAGAAGTTGGAAAATAAACATAAATTGATTTAATTAAAGCAAGCTAATGTCAAAAGAATTAATACAATTCATATTGTATATAAAATAATGATACATAGATGGATGCATTAATGAAAAAAAGAAACGTACTTTGCATATATTAAGGAGCGTTTAAGATTTTCCTAGCCCAAAAAGAAAAGAAACTGCATGTAGGAAGAGGAGAAGGCTTACAATGAATAAAGAATGATGCATTAAAAAAATTTAGTTGTATGAAAGATGTATGTGACAATTAAGGATATTAATGCAGGATAAAAAGATAAACAATAAAGTTGATGCAATAAATAAATGTGTTAAAGAGGCAAATGTAATTGAAGCAATTAAAGAAAGACATGAAATGATTTGAAAAAAAAATAAACAACACGTTAAAAATAGAAAACAATGCATCTAAATAAGTGCACTTGGACCCAACTTGTTTCTGGGTGCATGCGTGCGTTTATGGTGCAACATACCTAGGTTGGTCTAGCCTACTCTAGAACATTCTTTTCTTTAGCAAGGTGTAAGGTTTATATGGATTCTATTTTAATCCTAAGGCCCTAGTTGCTCTAACCTACCTATAAATAAACCCTTATACCCAACCCTAAAACTCACGACTTGGCGGTTATGCTGAAGCTTTGTCATGGCTTCTTCTTCTTCTTCTCTCTCCCTCTCTTTTCAAATCTCTTCTTAAAATAAAAGGATAAATCTATAATTCCTTTCAAAATAAAATAAAAGATGCCTAGAACTGCGCTGAACGAAAAATAAGAGAAAGACCATAGATGCAAAAATCAGAATTGGGAAAGTATACACTGTGAATGGGTTTAAAATACATTTTTCTTGCATAATAATGGATCTGTTGTTTGTCGTTCCCCATTTAAACACCTAATAAATGTATTAATCTGATAAAGTGAGTCTACGTTATTTTCACTTACAATTTGATTCAAAGTAATTGGGAAAAAGGTTGTAAATTGGATTTATTCTTATTGTTCCATAACAGTTCATGTTTCATTTGACTATTATTCATATTTTTTATGTCTCTTTTATGTCAATTTTTGATGATTTGATTCTCTCCCTATCTCTATTCCTTTTTATTTTTGGAACTAGGCTAATTTTGAGCCTATGTCGAATTATACGAACAAACGACGTGGAAACGTGTGGGAGAAATATGGGGAAATATTGAATATTGAACTGGGCATAATCGAATGTTGAAATATATATAATTGGGCATAATTGAATATTGGATAATGTGAAATTTGGCATATTTTAATATGTAATTATGGAATTGGTGAAATTGGTTATAACATGAGAATAGGCATAAAAGTGAATTATGATCATGTAATAAGAATGAGGGTTGACATGAATTAATTCTTCTAAGCAATAAGAATGAGGGTTGGCACGAATTATTGATAACTTTAAAGAACAATTAATTTGGGTATAATTAAGTATATCATATATACATGAAAAGTTGGGCATAACATATAATAAGGATTATTAGCATAACTATGTACGAGATTATGTAATCATGGTAGAATTTATGTATCCAAATCAAATTGGAACCATAAGCATGAAATTGGGTTTAGAAGCGTGAACATGAATTATTGGATTGGGATAAATAGGCATATAAAAACTAGATTGAAATTGTATAGGTCAGTTAAAAGATGAACATGCCTAACCCGAGGTTAGATTGAGTTGCGGTGTAAGTCTGCCCGGAACCGCCCGGCACATCCAGCAACCGCAACAACAGGTCTAATGTGAGAGGTTAGCGCATTAAGCCCAAAACCCGAGGTTAGAACGAGTTTGCGGTAGAAGTTTGCCTGGAATCGCCCGGCATATCCAGCAACTGCAAGCAACATGTCTAATGTGAAAGGTTGAGTGCATTAATAAAAAGATTAATGCTATGAAACAAACATTTTAAGTGTGCTAAGGTTAAGTAAACTGAGGCGCATAGACAAATTTAACCAATATAAAAACATTGAAGAAAAAAGAATAATGGGGAATGATAGCAACTTGTTATAAACAAACATGCAGATAGTACAAAGATTGTATGATAAGTAAACTTGCCTTATGGATAGGAAAAATGAGAACGGACTAGAAAAACAAGACAACTTATAAGTTAAACATAAACGATAAAGCGCAATGTGTAGTCTGTTGATAAAAATGTCATAAGTATGTGAACTAACTAGAAAACCTTAGCTAAGAAAACTAAGTAGATAATGATGAACTATGGCGACATCAACAAATGGGAATAATTGAACACGAAGATATGAGGAAAGAGTTATGAACGAAATGGGTTAACATGTTGAAAACTCATTAATGAGTTAAGATATAAAGAAAGACTAATATGTAGAGGAAACTTGGTAATTGGAAACAAAAAGAAGTCAACATAGGATAACCAGGTTATAAAGAAACCTGATGAGGCACAACAAGCGCATAATTGAATAATTAGACATAGTTCTAATAATAAGTAAGAATGAGGCACTTGGACCAGTCCATACATTAGAAGATGAATAACCATTAGGGGTAGATCATCGAGATGTCGAAAGACACAAAGGGGAGCACATGTCTATCTAAATATCCTAGTAGGCTCCAACGGACTGGGTTAAGAAGCACGCGGCTTCCGAGAACGTGGAGGGTACTCTTGGTGTTCCACTGTGAGTTGCAGATGATACGCCTATGCTCATAGAGGTTAGGTATGCATGGGTGAAGCAATGAGTATGCCTTGATTGCAATAATAAGTGGCAATCAAAAGACTAAGATGGACCAGCATGATTCGGCAAGACCAGTTAGTGCCCTGTTATAGCAACTCGTCGTCTACATACCATCTTCAATCAGTACGTAAAGCGGAAAGGCGGAGAACTCCAAAAGACCATATACTTTGCTATCTAGTTATGGGTGAGGTTGGCCAATAGGTTTGAAGGGCATACGGGGTCGGGGTTAAGTTCTCATTCTTGATATTCTTGGGTGTCTTTCATTAGTTGAGGGAGGGGTCTAGTGGGACCATAACCACTGTAAAAGCAGACCTTAGCATCTGCAATCAGCAGATATCTGAAAGCTCTCGACCGAGTTTCGTGTTTCTTGGTTAGTCCTGCTCGGGCGCATATATAGAGAACTTGTGCAATAGACATCAAGAACGATTGACGATACGTACGTGAGAAAGTCTAGGTACACTCATGTCGCTCTGGGTGGTGTATCATAAGACTAGAGCGCATTATTCGATGATAGAACCTAATTCAATCGAGTAGTACGAAGATAGCAGTCAGTACGCTTACGTTGTACAGCGATAGTGGTTCTATGCGGATGTAGCATTGTTATATATACAGAGATATGTACGTTACTATAGCATAGGATGAGGGACTGTGCATATTAGTGTGGTGCTGCGAAGGAGACTGTGCGAGTGGGGTACCACGGGGTGTACCTCAGTTTGGGGGCAGCTACATATACATTGTATTAGGTTAATCTTCCAGAGAGTAGATGGGTGCGATGTGTGTGTGTAACCCTTGAGTGCTAATAACACAGATAACCTAATAAATGAGAAAATGTAACTGAACGGTATATGTAGGATTATCCAAGAAGTGTAGTTTAAATTCATTCACACAGAACTTATGTTCGAACCCCTTCCTTACAACATTCGCAGGTTAGATTCATGACAGAGACTGTATAGCTTTAGATACTGGTTTAGCACTATTATTATTAAGGTAAAGCTATGTTTTAATTACATTATATTTTATTCCTTCTGCCGTGAGAAGTTTTCCGAACTCTGACATGTTTCATGTCTCCGTCTTTTCTGCAGGATACCAGAGAAAACCAACTCGGGTTTCGATGGATTGGGATTTTTGAAAAAAAAAATCGGTCCGTCCGAATCCGGGTTTTTACAACGGCCTAAAGATCTGTCACCACACAGAGGACTTCAAGGAGCACCTTACGTATCTCATGAAGCCGTGTGCTTTCCCTTCAAGTCCTTCGAAGCCGACAGAATAATCAGATGAACATGTACTCCCCTCGTGCCTTATAACACCACGATGATGTACCCCATTGGGTTATTCACCCTCAAACGTGCGGACTGGTCCATGTGCCTCGCTTTAATATGTTATTAGACCCTATGTCTAAACATTCTTTTACACGCTTGCTTTACCTTCTCAGGTTTCTGTTTAACTTGGTTATCTTAACTTTTTATTCAGGTTACCAAATTCTTCCTGTCCCCTTATATATATGAGGAATGGGCCCCTGTTTCTTATTTATTTCAGTTATACAACTTAACCCGTTTTAAGTTTATTAATATGTCCATAACATGTTATTCTCTAGATTGTGATCCAAGGTCTGTAATCCACAATCCCTTTATATTCTTATTTGATTCAAAGTTACAATAACATGTTCAAAGTAATTAAGTGTATCCTAATTCACATGTTTTCTATTTAACATGTCACTTAACATTTATGATTAAATATAACTTACCTCATTTCCTGAGTTGCCCTATTATTTCTCATTTAATCATAATTCCCTCTTATGTTGTCATTTAACGTTGTTTACTTATTAACTTAGTTCTTTTAACTAAGGTTTACTAATAAGTTTTGTAACGACCTGCATTCTACGCATCGGAGGATCGTAGAATATTTATTTCATTTTCATACAAAGTCGTATGGTCGTGTAACTTTGGGGAATGACTATTGGGGTCATTTCCAATGTTCACGATTTTTGCCGATTTTTAGATGACCGTTTTGCCCTTGGCGAATCTTGTTTTGCCCATAACTTTTGATTGATAAGGAGTTTTAACCTGAAACCATTCCATTAGATCCGGATGATGGTTTATCTTTCCGTATAGTGGTCACATTAGCCAAACGGACTCACAGTTTGCGAGATATGGCTGAAACAAGGTTTAGAAGATGAAAAACAGCTTAACCGGGCCTAATTAGGGTGATTAGCAGTTAGGCCCATAACCCATTTCGGGATTAGGGTTATGGGGAGGTTGAAATTAGTTAGGAAATGATCTATTTTCATTTTCTCAGCCGCCTAAAACATTTCTCTAACCCTAGTCGTGGCCTCTACCTTCTAATTTCATCCCAAATCGCTCTCTAATCAAGAATTAAGCTAATCTACGTCAAATCAAGGACAAATAGCACCAAATCAAAGTTGGAGCTGATGTGTTGCATAGAGATTCGACCCTAATCAGAGATAGTTTCAAATCTAAGTTTTATTTGTGGTTAAGGTGAGTGATTTGCATTATTTTCACAAATTATGGCTAATAAGAGGTGATTAGTGATAATTAGCGAAATTATAACTCAGAAAAATTTGGAATATTTTGTAAAATTCTAAATATTATTTTAGGGCTCTCATAGAAATTTGGGCTAATTTGGATAAGTTTTGCTGATTGTATAAGGGGGATTAAGGGAAAAATATGGGTTTTTGGGTATGTTTGATTCATTTTGACATGGTTAATTATCATTTTGGTGTTTGTGGTTGATATTTTATGTTGCTATGACTGTATGGTATGTTTTTTGATTGATTAGAAAAGCTAGATTGGTCGAAAATGCCTTCGAATGGCGTAAATAGCTCGCTAGACAAAGTGCAGAAAATATGCAGGGAATCTGATCGGATCGGGTTCCCCGAACCCACCTGTTCGTGGAGCACCCCATGACTCCGACCTGCTCTCCAGAAGAAGGAGCGAACGAACTGATCTAGGCGGAAAAGCCCGACCCAAACCAATGGGATCATCACGAACTGACCCACCTGAGTGAAGGAACTGACCCAAACCACCTGATGGCCACGAGCATGAGGAGTTGCCAAGCACGCCCCGACCGGAGGAGAAGACCACGACCCAATCCGAAGAGAAGGTCACGACCCAAACCCATATGATGGGGTACCACGAACCGAACCGATGTGGATGATCATGAACCAGGCTACTTCAGGAGGACTGAACCGAGTCAAATGGGGTTGTTATCCGAACCGATCCAGATAAAGGCCAAAACCCAAGATGCAAAGGTAGTCCAAATGAGAAGTTGTGACTCAGGATCCAAATGGGAACCAACGAGTTAACTTCATGAGTTGGACTTTGCTGCGGGATGTGTGCTAAGGAGTTGTCAATGTCCATAACTTTGATTCACCACCAAAAGATGAATGTTAGGCTACGGATCAGTGCAGTGGGGTAGTTATTACTCCATGGGGCAGAGTGATCGTAAAATGGCTATGAGCCAGTGCAGTGGAGTCGTCCAGACCCCATGGGGCAGAGTGGACATAGCAAGGGATTACTGGCTATGGATCAGTGCAGTGGAGCCATCATAACTCCATGGGGCAGAGTGATCATAGCAATGGATTTGGGTGGTCAAAGTAGTGGATATCGTATGTTTTACGCATTGAGTGAGAGTTGTGAGGATGGTTGTTATGCTTGATTGTTTGATATCACTATGACATGCACACCCTCCCCCATATCTTTACACCATGTGTTAGTGTCACCTTTGTGTACTGTACATCTTGTTGTGCTAACCCTTTGGTTGCAGGTCCAGGTTCAGGTATGGTTTAGTATACCTGTTATTGTTCTGTTTTGCTGCTTATCGCTTATACCAGACTTTTGTCTAACCCAGAGTTTTATATCTCTTCTTATTACTCTAGGTGCTCTTAAAGGGGCAGACTAGATACAGGTTAGCTGGTTATGCACGAGTAGCTAATCCGGAGACGAGCAGGAGGCTCCCACGTATGATATTATATATATATATATATATATATATATATATATATATATATATATATATTCGCCCTGTGTCGCTGATGGTCACTACTTTGGGCATTAGTAGTGTACTCTTCCTTTACTTTGATTTAGAGACAGTTTGAAAAGTTGTAATAATGATGATGTGGAACATAAGTTGTATTTGAATTTTCCGCTGCTATTATGGTTTAGTTTTCAGCTTATGCACTGTCTCGCCTGTTTTATGTCAAGTATGTTATTATTATATTTTATCCCATGCACTGTGGGGCATTCTACAGGTTCCTTGTTAGTTCAAATTCCTTCTTTTCCTTTCTTCGGCGACCGTTCCATGCTAGTCGGGTATTGGCACAGTGCAATGTCATTGGAAATGTCGGCTGGTGCGGGGCGGGCCGTCACACTTGGTATCAGAGCTCTAGGTTGCATAGTTAACCTAGGGAAAGACACCAAGGAGAGATAGTACGTATATGAGAGTGCATATTTGTGATATTTTGGTTTTCAGTATTTATATATATATATATACTATTAGTATATTTAAGGATGGAGTCACACTGCACTAGCACCACTGAAGAGACGGTTAATCGTTTTCTCCTAACAGATTGAATGATGAGCCGACATACGAGGGGTACTGGTAGAGGAGCTAATAATGGGAATGCTCCTGATATGAGGTCGATGTTCACTGATTTCATGAGAGAGATACTTAAAGATGTGCAAGGAGCATTTCCTAATGCTGCAAATGGTGGTGGTGCATAGATGCAGGCACCTAGGGCCGATTTCGCCAAGCCTTGTAAGGACTACACTAGTCCTGGTGGGAAGCCGTTCCACGGAACGGAATCAGCTACAGAAGTTCGGGATTGGCTTGATAGTTGTGAGCATATCTTCGAGGATCTAGGAATTGAAGACGCGATGAAGAGGAAGCTAGCATCCCGTCAGCTGTAAGGACACGCAATGAATTGGTGGAATTCTATTAAGGCAGCTACCCCTGAGGATCAAGTTACTTGGAATCAATTCAAGACCCGATTCAGTGATAAGTTCATCCCAGCTACCCAGAAGTCAGAATTTATTAGGAAG
This sequence comes from Allium sativum, assembly GCA_030737875.1. Lineage (NCBI taxonomy): Eukaryota > Viridiplantae > Streptophyta > Magnoliopsida > Asparagales > Amaryllidaceae > Allium > Allium sativum. The sequence continues at coordinate 339,988,283 of CM060910.1, forward strand.
TTCTTGGAGCTTAAGCAAAATGGTAGGGCAGTCTCGGAATATATTGCTGAGTTCGATACTTTATCCAATTATGGATTATCCCTTATCGATACTCCCAAGAAGAAGAATGAGAAGTTCATAACAGGCTTAGATCAGTACTCGGGAGAAAGGCTTATAAATCATATTGATGAGACTTTTGAATCGATTGTTGGGAAAGCACTGAGATCAGAGAGCCTTTATCCTAAGCCCAAGACTGAAGTCGTTGTTGTATCTGCAGAGGGGCCAAAGACGCAACCAAGCGGTGGAGGCAAGAATAATTCTCGGAATAAGAGGAAGCAAAACTAAGCAAAGGATGGTCAGAAGAAGAGTAAGAAAGACATAGAGTGCTTTAGCTATGGCAATAAGGGCCATTATGCTAAAGAATGTCGATCAAAGCCAGCGGACAAGAAGTGTTTTAACTGCGGCCAAGTGGGACATCACAAAGATAAATGTCCACGACCCCCTAAAGAAAAGCAGATTGTGAAAGCTATGCTATTAATGTTGTTCCTTCTTCGTCGAATGCCCTAACTGCGGCAGAGAAAGGAAAGAATGTCATCATTCAAGGTACGCTTTCTGTTTATGATGTTCCTATTCGAGTATTGTTTGATATCGGAGCTTCTCGTTCCTTCATATCTAGTGACCTGGTAGATAGGTTGGGATTGGAACCCTAGATAGTCGATAGACCTTTAGTTGTGACGAACCCAACCGGTGGTTCGACTAGCCTTAGTATGATTTGTCGTAATGTGGTCTTATCGAGTCATGGATGTATGTTTGCTTGTGATTGCTTTGTTTTGGGATTTACTGGGTTTGGCATTATTTTGGGAGTCGATTGGCTCCAAAGGTACGGGGTGGTGGTAGACTGTGAGGGCTTTTTGTTGACAGTTAGAGCAGATGATGGGCGGAGGGTAGTGTTTGGTGGTCTACCTAGTAATGGGGTAATGGCCAGTTTTCTAAATTCCCTCAACATTACGCATGATGAGTTGTCAGATGTGCCCGTGGCTGGCCAGTATCTAGATGTCTTCGAGGAAGTGACCGAACTTCCACCACACCGAGAGATTGAGTTTCGTATTGATTTAGTGAAAGATGCCAGACCTATAGTGATGCCACTTCGTCGTATAGCACCAAGGGAGCAGCAAGAGTTCGGGGTGCAAGTAAGCGATCTTTTGAAGAAGGGATTTATCAGAAGAAGTGTTTCTGAGTGGGGAGCACCAGTTGTGTTTGCTACCAAGGCAGAAGGTTTCCTTCGATTGTGTGTGGACTACCGCGAGTTGAATAAAGTGACGAGGAAGAATAAGTATCCTCTACCACGAATAGATGATTTATTTGATCAGTTGAGTGGCGCGAGAGTTTTCTCCCAGTTGGATCTCGCGACAGGTTTTCATCAGCTTAGGGTGGAAGCTGAGAGTATAGCTAAAACGGCCTTTCGGACGTCGTCTGGATTCTATGAGTGGTTGGTCATGCCATTCGGGTTGACCAATGCACCAGCATATTTTGTTGATCTTATGAATAGGGTATTCAGGGATCAATTGAATAAGTTTTTTCTTGTGTTAGTGGACGATATACTTGTTTATTCGAGGACAGAGGAAGAACACAAGGAACATTTGTGAGTAAAACACCAATTGAAAGCGAAGTTTTCTAAGTGTCACTTCTAGAGGAGAGAAGTGAGATTCTTGGGCCATGTTGTTTCGGAGAATGGTATTGCCATGGATCCTGGGAAGGTGGCTACGGTACAAGATTGGTCTACCCCAAGAATGCAACAAACGTAAGAAGTTTCTTCGGATTAGCTGGATATTATCATAAGTTTATCCAATACATCTATAAGATAGCAGCACCGTTGACTCAGTTGACCAAGAAGAATCAAGCTTTCATCTGGGACGAAAAGTGCGAGAATGCATTCAAGAGTCTAGAGGAAAAGTTGACTGTGCACCAATGCTAGTCATTCCTAAGGGGAATGAAGAGATGAAAGTATATACAGATGCATGTGGTACTGGGCTAGGTGTTGTGTTGATGCAAGGAGGTAGGGTTGTAGCTTATGCTAGTCGGCAACTGAAATCGCATGAGAAAAGATATCCTACCCATGATTTGGAATTGGCAGCGATCGTATTCGTGTTGAAGATGTGGATACATTATATCTTGGGAGAAAGATTCGAGTTGTTTACTGATCATAAATCGTTATAGTACCTTTTCTCTTAGAAGGATCTAAATCTCTGACAGTAGAGATGGTTAGAATTATTAGCTTCCTATGATCTCGATATCGCATATACACTAGGAAAGGGCAATGCGGTAGCTGATGCACTGAGTTGAAGACATGCCAGTTTAGGGGCTATGTTTCTTGAGTGGAAGCAACTGGAGTATATCGCAGGGTACGATTTCAGACCAAAGTGCGAATTGGATCCATAAATGTTAGCAAGTCTGACGATCAGACCCACTTTGATTAAGTGGATAGGTTCCAGTCAGAAAGACGATCCTAACCTATTGGAAATTATCTTCAAGTTAGAGATGGGTATCGATGAGGAGATGAACAAGTATGGGCTTGATCGAGATGGATGGATTAGAAAGAATGGGAGAATAGTTGTACCCGATGTCAATGGATTGAGAGATGAAGTGCTTAGAGAATGTCATCACTCAAAATTGACTATACATCCTGGTGGTAACAAAATGTATCGAGACATGAAGTAGACCTACTACTGAGAAGGGATGAAAAGAGACGTTGGGAAGTTTATATCTAAATGCATGAACTATCAGCTAGTTAAAGCTGAGCAAAAGAAACCTAGTGGTTTGTTGCAACCATTAGAAATTCCAGAATGGAAATGGGAACAAGTCTTAATGGATTTCATTAATGGGCTACCAAGGACTAGATTGGGCCATGATAGCATTTGGGTGATTGTGGACCGATTGACCAAGAGTGCAAGGTTTATACCCGTCAAGTCAAATAGAATAGCAGCTAAGTTAGCAGAACTGTATATGAAATGGGTAGTGAGATTTCATGTGATACCCAAATGCATTGTGAGCGACCGAGATCCATTGTTCATAGTGTATTTTGGAAGAGCTTACAAGAGGCTTTAGGATCAGAACTACATCTCAGTACCACATATCATCCTCAAACCGACGACCAGACAGAGAGGGTGAATCGTGTATTAGAATATCTCTTAAGAGCTTGTATATTGGACTTTGGAGGATCATGGGATGACCATTTGCATCTGGTTGAATTCGCATATAATAGTAGTTATCAGTCCAGTATTGGTATGGCTCCATTTGAAGCTTTGTGCAGAAGACCGTGCAACTCACTGTCATGTTGGTTAGAAACTGGTGAGAAATTTGTGGATGGGCCAGATGTGATAAGAGAAACCTCAGATAAGATCAAAGTTATCCGACAACGAATGAAGGTTGCCCAAGATAGGCAGAAGAGTTATGCCGATAAGAGGAGAAGAGATTTAAAATTCTCCATTGGCGACTTGGTGTTTGTCAAGATTTCTCCATTAAAGAGCATGATATGATTTGGTAGGAGAGGCAAGTTGACACCAGGATTTGTTGGTCCATTCCCAGTTCTCGAACAAGTTGGGAATTTGGCATATAAAGTTGGGTTGCCTGACAAGATGGCGGGAATTCATAACGTATTTCATGTTTCCCAGTTAAGGAAATTCGTGCACGACCCCAATGTGGCTATTTCACCTGATCAGTTGGATGATATGGAAGTAGAACCCGAGGCGGTTGGGAACCGCAAGCCGATTTGTATTATCGAGCATGATACGAAGCAACTTCGAAGGAAAGCGGCGAATCTAGTCAAGGTTCAGTAGGGCGAGGATGAGAATGACTGTACTTGGGAGATAGAGGAGAGCATTAAGGAGAAGTATCCAGAACTCTTTGCCTGGTAAGATTTCAAATTGTGATTTAGTTATTCCGCATGCTAGGATAGACTTAATGTGCTTGTTGTGTGTGTTTGTATGTTTTTGGTTAAGGAATGTCGGGGGCGAAATTTCTTAAGGGGGGAAGAGTGTAACGACTCGCATTCTACGCATCGGAGGATCGTAGAACATTTATTTCATTTCCATACGAAGTCATATGGTCTTGTAACTTTGGGGAACGACTATTGGGGTCATTTTCAATGTTCATGATTTTTGCCGATTTTTAAATGACCATTTTGCCCCTGGCGAATCTTGTTTTGCCCATAACTTTTGATTGGTAAGGATTTTTGACCTGAAACCACTTCCATTAGATCCGTATGATGGTTTACCTTTCCAAAATGGTCACATTAGCCTAACAGACTCACCGTTTGGGAGATATGGTTGAAACAAGGTTTAGAAGGTGAAAAACAGCTTAACCGGGCCTAATTAGGATGATTAGCAGCTAGGCCCATAACCCATTTCAGGATTAGGGATATGGGGAGGCTGAAATCAGTTAGGAAATGATCTTTTTTCATTTTCTCAGCCGTATTAAACATTTTTCTAACCCTTTCCATGGCCTCCACCTTCTAATTTCATCCCAAATCGCTCTCTAATCAAGGATTAAGCTAATCTACGTCAAATCAAGGAGAAATAGCACCAAATCAGAGTTGGAGCAGTTGTGTTGCATAGAGATTCGACCCAAATCAGAGATAGTTTCAGATCTAAGTTATATTTATGGCTAAGATGAGTGATTTGCATTTTTTTCACTAATTAGGGGTGATTAGTGATAATTAGCGAAATTATAACTCAGAAAAATCTGGAAAAATTTGTAAAATTCTAAAATATTATTTTAGGGCTCTGATAGAAATTTGGGCTAATTTGGATAAGTTTTGCTGATTGTATGCTTAAACATGGTTAAGGGGGATTAAGGGAAAAATATGGGTTTACGTATGTTTGATTCATTTTGACATGGTTAATTATCATTTTGTGCTTGTGGTTGATGTTATATATTGCTATGACTGTATGGTATGTTTTTTGATTGACTAGAAAAGTTAGATTGGTCGAAAACGTCGTCGAATGGCGTAAACAACTCGCTGGACAAAGTGCAGGAAATATGCAGGGAATCGGATCGATCGGGTTCCCCGAACCCACCCGCTTGTGGAGCACCCCATGACTCCGACCCACTCGCCAGAAGAAGGAATGCATGAACTGATCTAGGTGGGAAAGCTCGACCCAAACCAATGGGATCATCACGAGCCGACCCGCTTGAGTGAAGGAACTGACCCGAACCGCCTGATGGCCGCGAACATGAGGAGTTGCCAAGCACGCCCCGACCCGAGGAGAAGACCACGACCCGATCCGAAGAGAAGGTCACAACCCGAACCCATATGACGGGGTACCACAAATCGAACCGATGTAGATGATCACGAACCAGGCTACTTCAGGAGGACCGAACCGAGTCAAATGGGGTTGTTATCCGAACCGATCCGGATGAAGACCAAAACCCGAGATGCAAAGGTAGTCCAAATGAGAAGTTGTGACTCAGGATCCAGATGGGAACCAACGAGTTAACTTCATGAGTTGGACTTTGTTGCGGGACGTGTGCTAAGGATTTGTCGACGTCCATAACTTTGATTCACCACCAAGAGATGAATGTTAGGATATGGATCAATACCGTGGGGTAGTTATTACTCCATGGGGCAGAGTGTTCGTAGCATGGCTATGAGTCAGTGCAATGGAGTCGTCATGACTCCATGGGGCAGAGTGGACATAGCAAGGGATTCGTGGTTATGGATCATTGCAATGGAGCCATCATGACTCCATGGGGCAGAGTGATCATAGCAAAGGATTTGGGTGGTCAAAGCAGTGGATATCGTATGCTTTACGCACTAATTGAGAGTTGTGAGGATGGTTGTTATGCTTGATTGTTTGATATCGCTATTACATGCACACCCCTCTTCATATCTTTACACCATATGTTAGTGTCACCATAGAGTATTGTACATCTTGTTGTGTTAACTCTTTGATTGCAGGTCCAGGTTCAAGTATGGTTTAGTATACCTGTTATTATTCTGTTTTGTTGCTTATGGCTCATACCAGACTTTTGTCTGACCCAGAGTTTTATGTCTCTTCTTATTACTCTTGGTGCTCTTAAAGGGGCAGACTAGGGACATGTTAGCTGGTTATGCACGAGTAGTTGATCCGGAGATGAGCAGGAGGCTCCCATGTATGATATATATATGTGTGTTCTCCCTGTGTCGCTGATGGTCACTACTTTGGGCATTAGTAATGTACTCTTCCTTTACTTTGCTTTAGAGACAGTTTGAAAAGTTGTAATAACGATGATGTGGAACATAACCTGTATTTGAATTTTCCACTGCTATTACGGTTTAGTTTTCAGCTTATGCACTGTCTCGTCTGTTTTATGTCAAGTATGTTATTATTATATTTTATCCCATGCGCTGTGAGACATTCTACAGGTTCCTTGTTAGTTCAAATTCTTTCTTTTCCTTTCTTCGGCGAGCGTCCCGTGCTAGTCGAGCATTGGCACAACGCACTGCCATTGGAAATGTTGGGTGGTGCGGGGCGGGCCGTCACAAGTTTCCTCTTCCCATAAATATAACTTGTGTTGTCCTCGTCCGTAGATTTTAGATACTTGTTCTCATAAATGACTTAATTTGCAATTAAGAACAATTTATACCATAATATAAGTTATTCTAATTTCCTTATTGTTTTATTATAACCTAAGTTATAATTCCCATTTGTCCCTAGGACAAACCTTAACATTCTTGTCAGCATATTTCAGACTTCCAAATTTTCAAATTACTGAATTTATAATTAAGTGCCACTTATCTCATTTCACCAGTTATCTTATGTCCTTACTAGTTTATTATAACCTAAGTTATAGTTTCCACTTGTCCATAGGACAAGTCTACCTATTATGCAACATTCTTATTAATGTAGTTTATTTATAATAGGTTATTATCATTCCCTATTCATTTCCTTCCTTATTTACTATTATATCTTTCTTTCAATTCCATTTATTCCCATTAATTACAATTAATGTTATTTATCATTCCTTCTATTTACATACATACATACATATATATATATATGCACTAGACCTGTCACATTAAGCCTACATTTATGGATGTTGGATTTGTCGAGCCGTTCCAGGCAGACTTCTTCCACAAGTCGACTTAACCTCGTGTCTTGGCACCATTACATGTTTTAATTATGCACTCAGAACCCTCACATTAGATTTACCACTTGTGGATGCTGGATATGCCAGCCGATTCTGGGAAGACTTCTACCACAAGTGTAATCTACCCTCTTGTCTAAGTACGGTTACAGTTCCTTATTTACTGTAAATCTTTTATATAATTTAGGCATGTCTACTTATTTCAAATTTCCACTGTAATTTATAATTTACAGGTCATCATGTTATGCCTATTTTATGTCATCTGTTCTTCTAACATATAATCCATTCCTTTCTAAAATTTAATCAAATTAATTAGATAATTGTTCAATTCACATAAACTAATATATACAGTCCTCAATTTCTACCGTTAATGGCCTGGGTACACAATTGTTACAAATTAACATGGAATTGAAACAACAATAATTGCTATGCAAAATTTTACAAGTTATATTCCCACATATGAATTTTTAATCAACAATTAATATCTTGGCATATTAATTATTCCCACATGTCATACCTATCACTTTAATCATTATTAACGTATGTTAAACATCTCAACATATCACATTTCAATTATACAAAATGGGGAATGGTAAACGTTAACATATTATTATCTAAAATGTAATAGCTTAAATCCACTCACCTCATATGCTTTCCTAATTCTAGATCTGGTCCAGTTTTAGCATCCATAGTTTTTCCCCTAATTGGATTCAAAACCTAACAACCATGGATTGATTATTTTTATTAAAAGAAAAAGGAAGGAAGGAGGAGAAATTTGAATAGATCAGATCTAAAAACTTACCTTACTTTGATATGAAATCTGAACACCTACTTACAAATACTTGTTCCTTTTCTTCATATATGGATTCAGAATTTTTCCTAAATGAATAATCTTAATTTCCTGAATAAACTTGAGAAAAGGGAAGAATGGCAAAGCCTCCAGGTAGCCTCAGAAATATGAGGTTTAGGATTTGTGACGACCGCCCACATCCCCTGCACTATACAAAAGGAATAATGCACTGAAAAGTGTGCCAGGCAGCTATGAACAATCATCAAGGTATGGTAGGTAAACGAAACCTATTGTAAACTCACAACGCAAAGATAAAATATAATAGAATATATATAGTAGGTTGATAATGAAGCAGAAAACACTAAACTTTCATGACAACTAGGAAGTATTTCCCTTACATGTGGATAGCAACAATAGTGTTTAAACAATTTGCCTCACTACAACACTCATAGAAATAGCACACAGCGGAAACAAATACTAGATAGTAGTAAAGATAGTACGCAAGCCTCCTGCTTGCCTCAGAACAGCAACACCGTCCTCACTTAAGCTATCACCTGTCACCTGCTACTTAGTCTGCCCATCCAACAATCGGATGAATAACCCAAGGGAATAAGAGGAAACATAAAACCTTGAGTCAGACAACAGTCTTAGTGAGTGATAAAACAACTAACAAAGTTCATCAATAAAGTATATGAGAATGAGTAAATAATCAACTAATCTACCTAGCTCCAGAGAAGAACTCTCGATTTCTTTCCCCATTACATGACAGTGATAGCCTTTACAATCCATACACCCAAAGGAATAACAATTCAGTCACGGTAATTAAAGCATCCATTCATATATGGCAAAGCAACTCAATCATGTTCACAACATGCATTCAAACGTCCATGACTGACTTTGGCTATCACCGCCAACCTTGCTTTGGAAACTTCGTTATCATATGACAGGCTAACAATTTGCCATCAATTGTCAAGGACCACAAATGACGCCCCGGTTCTAGTAGAACTCCACGTGTTATACTCAACACATGCTACACGCTATGCTCAACACGTGTCTAGGCCATACACAACGCCCAAGGCACTCAACCTATGGTCTTCAATTGTACCTCTGATTTGAGTCCGCTAGAACCTACGACAACGGTAAATCCTCAGCCTTCCTCTTCAGTTGTTATCATTTACGACTATTAATTAGCTCAGAACACCTTAGAGCTGTCACTTCACACGAACTCAATATATTCTTGAGTTGTCTCCCCATTTGTTGCATACAATGAACAACAAACACTTTTCAACACTTCCAAACTTCCCAATTGAATTCACTTTGAAGTCACATCATCACCGGAAGTGTCTGACCAGAAATAGCTGCCCAGAAATGGCAAAAATGGCTGATCAGTAATGGCTGACAAGAATAGGGCGACCCACTATGGTCCGACCCAACTTTAGTCCGACCCAACTTCAGTCCGACCCAACTTCAACTTTAGTCCGATCCAACTTCAGTCCAACCAACTTCGGTCCCACCCAACTTCGGTCCCACCCAACTTCGGTCTGACCCAACTTCGGTCCGATCCAACTTTGGTCTGATCCAAAACCTACATATTGCAGTTCAACTCCGATTTCGACCAAAATTTCACCAAATGATAAATCCGACGAAACTAACTTATCCATTTCATCCAAAAAGGATTAGAAGCATGTTATGAAATCAACAATATCATCAATATGATAATTCTATCAACGATAATGTTAAATTCACCAAAATCACCACAAATATGCATATGAACAAAAACCATGGATCTAACTTGCACATTCATATGAAATATCATAGAAATTACCTATCTAAACTTGCTAAATCAGATCCTAGGGTGATCTATATGAAAATGAACTTACCAATGCAAAGATCTAAAGAAAAACACTTGAATTTGATGAAAAACATGATCTACTACTCATACACTTCATTGAATCCACGTGAGAGATGTAAATCACTCACCGATTCCGCAAAACAAACTAAAGTGATAGAATTATGAATCCGGACAGCGAGCAAGTCAAACCAAACTCCTCGATCCAATGAATTTGCCCTTGAAATGATGTAGATCTAGCCTCCAATGGCGTAGATCTATGATTTCCCTCCTTAGATTTGGATTTTTAATGGTGAAAAGGTGTTAGGGGAAGAAGAAGCACAAGGCCACCAAATGAGGAAATGGGAGAAGTAACATATTCTCCATACCCCTCACCCCTATTTATAGTTCCACCAACCCACTAATGGGCCTCCCCAATTCAGCCCATTAGGCACTCCAAACCTGAATAGCCAACTGAAAAACCTTAAAACAGCGATTTCTCCCAAACCACTGAACCAAATCTTTAATGTAACCACTCTATGGAAAGGCAATCATCAATCCCTTTCCAATGTTACAAGTCTCACCCTATGATTCGACCTGGGTCAAAAGTTATGCCCTATACATGACTGATAGGGGAAAAATGGTCACAAACAAAATTGGTAAAAATTATGGATATGTCTCACATCCCCATAAGCAACATATCAAAAGATGAGAATGATCCAACCCTCAGGGAATAAAATAAAAATATTTTACGATCTTCCGATACGTAAAATGCAGGCTGTTGCATTCTTCCCCCCTTTAGAATTTCGTCCCCGAAATTCCTAGCAAACATAAATAGTCACAACAATTCCGCATGCCTATCATCCATGAGAAGCCAATTCTATCACCCAAACTAGCAACCATCAAGCCATGCGTCCATAGCCTTATCCTAGCACGCGCAATTCTATCAAACAACAACAAAGATAACAACAAAATCAACAATCAATTATGATTGCGTGATGTCAATGGGTCATACGGATGAAGAGTTTTGGATGGGTCGTTTTTATACTCCTCCCCGTCTCCTACATAATATCGTCGCCATCCCCACTCCATTGCACCTTAACTAAATTAAACGTCTTTTTCCTAAGCTTTTTCATGTCATTAGCCATAATACGAAGCGGCTTACGAGATTTCATAACTACGAACTCAATTATAAGGTTGACATACTACTCCGGAGGTACTACCACATCCGGACCATGCGAATATTTTTGCAAAAATGACTCACAAAACATTGTGCACACTCTACATCCCTCGCGTAAAATCACTTTATACGCGAGCATTCTGATTTGCTCGTCTATCGGAAACGGTCCAACAACCCATAGCACTTAAGCCACCCACCACAGCGTTTAGAAGCGTTGTTGAAAACACTTCCAACTTGACCGATCAGCCACAGTACCCAACCAACTGACCCACTTGGACCCAATCGACCCGACCAGACGTTGCCCGACCCGAGTAGCTCCATTCACCGACCCATTCTGACTTGTTCCCCAAGACAAAATCTTAGACTGACCCGATCCAGTGGCACAACATAACCGACCCTTTCCGGCTACCGCAACATGACCGACCTGACCCGGTGGCACAACATAACCTACCCGATCCGGTTGCACAACACAACCGACCCGATCCGGCTACCTTAACATGACTGACCCGATCCGGTGGCACAACATAACCGGCACGATCCGGTTGCACAACCGACCCGATCCGACTACCTCAACATGACCGACCCGATCTGATCACTAAGATGACCGACCCGATCCGATCACCCCTTCATCACCTCAACTTTTGAACCGGCCCGACCCATCTTGAATGGGCCGACCCATTTCCTAGCTTGGTTCTAGGTAGTCCATCGATAAAATCCATTGATACTTGCTCCTACTTCCACGTAGGAACTTCTAATGGGTGAAGCAACCCACTCGGCTTCTTCTGTTCAGCTTTCACTAACTGACAATTCATGCACTTGGAAATGAACTTTACAATATCTCGCTTCATCCCTTCCCAGTAGTAGACTCGCTTCATATCTTGATTCATTTTACTACTGCCGGGATGAATCGTCAACTTCGAGTGATGACATTCTTTCAGAACCTCATCTCTCAATCCGTCAATATCAGGAACAAGTAATCGCCCTTGCTTTTGAAGCCAACTTTCTCGATCGACTTCGAACTCTTTGTCTTTTGGTTCTAGCTTCGGGATAAACTCGACAAGCTTTGCATCTTGCTTTTGGCTATTGCCAATCCTTTCGATGAGAGTAGGTCTTATCGATAAGCTTGCCAACATTTCAGGTTCCAACTCACACTTTGGCCTGAAATCAAACTTTGCCAAATACTCAAGGCTCTTCCATTCTGAAAACATCGCTCCCGAACTTGCGTGTCTTCGACTTAATGCATCTGCAACTGGGTTACCTTTGCCAGGAGTACAGGCTATATCAAAATCATACGATGCCAAAAACTCTAACCACTGCTGAAGATTAAAATCCTTTTGGGAGAAAAGATACTTCAACGACTTGTGATCCGTAAACAACTCGAATTGAGCTCCCAACAGGTAATGTCTCCACATTCAAAGCAAACACAATCGTCGCCAACTATAAATCATGAGTTGGATAATTCCTTTCATGCGACTTCAGTTGTCAACTCGAGCAGGCCACAACCTTATCCTTCTGCATTAGCACTGCTCCAAGTCCAGTACCACATGCATCGGTGTATACCACCATCTCTTCATTCCCACTTGGAATGGTCAACACAGGAGCACTCGTCAATCTCTCCTTCAGGATACCGAACGCTTGCTCACACTTTACATCCCATGTGAACACTTGGTTCTTCTTCATCAATCCTGTCAATGGTGCAGCTATCTTGGAGAAATCCTTGATAAACCGTCGGTAATATCCTGCCAACCCAAGGAAACTCCGAACATCCGTTGCATTCTTAGGTCTATCCCAGTCCTGAATTGCTGCCACTTTAGCGGGGTCAACTGCTATCCTATTTCCAGAAACTACATGGCCTAGGAATCTCACCTCATCCTTCCAGAAGTGACACTTCGAGAACTTAGCCCTCAGCTGATTCTTTTGCAAGATTTCTAACACAACTCTCAAGTGCCTTGTGTTCTTCTTCATTCTTGGAGTAAACCAGAATATCATCCACGAACACAAGCACAAACTTGTTCAACTGATCTCTGAACACTCTATTCATTATATCCACGTAATACGCTGGCGCATTAGTCAACCCGAATGGCATCACCAACCATTCGAAGAATCCGGATGGTGTCCTAAAAGCAGTCTTCGGTACACTATCCTTAGCCACCCTCAACTAGTGAAATCCCGTTGCCAAATCCATTTGAGAAAACACTTTGGCTTCGTGAAGCTAATCGAACAAGTCATCAATCCTTGGCAACGGATACTTGTTCTTCTTAGTCACCTTGTTCATCTCACGATAGTCCACACACAATCTTAATGAGCCATCTGCCTTAGTTGTAAACACCACTAGTGCACCCCATTTGGAAACTCTTCTCCAAATGAACCCTTTTCCCAAAAGATCATGAACCTATACCTCTAACTCTCGTTGTTCCTTAGGCACCATCCACCTAAGAGTCATAACGATTGGTCTAACATCCTTGACCAAATCGATTCTAAACTCGATCTCATGATGCGGCTGCAACCCTTTGACCTTGTCAAAGACATCCTCATACTCATTAGCGATCAACACAAATGACAAGTCTTCTTGTGTAATCACAAGCGAATATAACAACTTATAAGAACACAGTCTTCGGGTTACCCTGAATCAACACCTTCCTCCCATCCACATCCTCGACTGTCATCTCTAGCTTTTCGTAACTCACTTTTGCCGCACATCTTTTGGGCCAATCCATGCCCAAGATGATTTATAACCTAGCGAAAGTTACAACTAAGCAACAACTCATAAACGAGCATTGATGATCAACAATACTAGATCCACAAAGCTTGCATAGAGCAGATGAACCCATACTAGATCAATTACAACTAAAGGTCTATTACAACTTCAAGTTCCGAACCCATTCAACATACAATCTTATTATAGGTAAAAGATGACGATTCTCTAGTGCCAGATAGAACTCAAACAACTTCACTGGCTGGAAGCAATCCAGACAATAACTTCTCATAGTTCTATTCAGGAATACAATAGGAAATTGGAATAGCTTCCACAACACATACTTCCTCCGGTTGCCTATTCTTTGGAATGTCCGAACAATCTTTCTTCTTATGTCCAGGCTTGCTGCATTCAAAGCGCTTCCTTTTGGTTTTCGGCTTCTCACAATCGTTGGCATAATGACTCTCCAATTGACAATTAAAGCAAGTGACATTCTTCTTAAATCTCTTCTTCTTGCTTTTCTTCTTATTAACACTAGGGCCAATAAAGGTTTCTTCATCTGTAGGAGAATATTCCCTCTGTCGCTTAACAGAATACCTTTTGGGTACTTGCGTAGGAACACCACGCTCTACTGATGCTTCTGGAATGGGCATCCTTAACATGGCTACTGCCATCATGGCCGCCCCAAACATAACTAGATATTCCAGTGCAACAGCTAATGCTTCCAATCGGCTCCTTCCATCTCCTACTCTTCCAATCTCATGCTCAATCCTAGAGGTTTGATGACTCATTATAAATCTAAAATAGAATGTTTAGTTTACTTACAAGATAAACTGCTAAAGGAAAACAATCTCCACTACTATATATGCTAATATATATATATAGTAAACATCCAACTGAAATCTACAAGAACGTCTCTCACAAGTAATCACGTCTTCGAACTTTGGCCATAATCGTTGACCAGAGCTTTGATACCAAATGTGACGACCGCCCACAGCCCCCGCACTATACAAGAGGAATAATGCGCTGAAAGGTGTGCCAGGCAGCTATGAACGATCATCAAGGTATGGTAGATAAATGAAACCTATCGTAAACTCACAACGCAAGGATAAAATATAATAGAATATATACAACAGGCAGTGACAGTGAAGTAGAAAACACTAAACTTTCTTGACAACTAGAAAGTATTTCCCTTACATGTGGATAACAACAGTAGTGTTTGAACAATTTTCCTCACTACAACACTCATAGAAATAGCACACAGTGGAAACAAATACTAGATAGTACGCCAGCCTCCTGCTCGCCTCCGAACAACAACACCGTCCTCACTTAAGCTATCACCTGTCACCTGCTACTTAGTCTGCCCATCCAACAATCGGATGAACAACCTAAGGTAATAAGAGGAAACATAAAACCTTGAGTCAGACAACAGTCTTAGTGAGCGATAAAACAGCTAACAAACTTCATTAATAAAGTATATGAGAATGAGTAAATAATCAACTAATCTACCCAGCTCCAGAGAAGAACTCTCAATTTCCTTCCTCATTACATGACAGTGATAGCCTTTACAATCCATACACCGAAAGGAATAATAATTCAGTCATGACAATTAAAGCATCCATTCATATATGGCAAAGCAACTCAATCATGTTCACAACATGCATTCAAACGTCCATGACTGACTCAAGCTATCATCGCCAACCTTGCTTTGGGAACTTCGTTATCGTATGATTGGCTAATAATTTGCCGTCAATTGTCAAGGACCACAAACGATGCTCCGGTTCTAGCAAAACTCCACATGCTATACTCAACACATGCTACATTTTATGCTCAACGCGTGTCTAGGCCATACACGACGCCCAAGGCACTCGCCCTACAATTGGTCTTCAATTGTACCACTGCTTTGAGTCCACTAGAACCTATGACAACGACAAATCCTCAGCCATCTCCTCTCCTGTCGTTATCAATTACGACTATTAATTAGCTCAGAGCACCTTAGAGCTGTCACTTCACACGAACTCAATACATTCTTGAGTTGTCTCCCCATTTGTTTCATACAATGAACAACAAACACTTTTTAACACTTCCCAACTTCCCAATTGAGTTCACTTTGAAGTCACATCATCACCGGAAGTGTTAAACCAGAAATAGTTGCCCAGAAATGGAAAAAATGGCTGGCGAAATATTTGACCAGAATAGGCCGCCCCACTTTGGTCCGACCCAACCTATGTCTGACCCAACTTTAGTCCGACCCAACTTCAGCCCGACTTGGTCCGACCCAACTTTGGACCGACCCAACTCTGGTCCGACCCAACTTTGATCTAACCCAACTTCATTCCGACCCAACTTCAGTCCGACTTGGTCCGACCCAACTTTGGTTCGACCCAATTTCGGTCCGACCAAACTTCGGTCCGACCCAACTTCGGTCCATCCCAACTTTAGTCCGACCCAACTTCAGTCCGACGACTTTGGTCCGATCCAAAGCCTGCATATTGCAATTCAACTCTGACAAACGATAAATCCGACAAAACTAACTTATCCAATTCATCCAAAAAGGATTACAAGCATGTTATGAAATCAACAATATCATCAATATGATAATTCTATCAACGATAATGTCAAATTCACCAAAATCACCACAAATATGCATATGAACAAAAACCATGTATCTAACTTGCACATTCGTATGAAATGTCATAGAAATTACCTATCTAAACTTGCTAAATCAGATCCTAGGGTGATCTATATGAAAATGAACTTTCCAGTGATAGATCTAAGGAAATACACTGGAATTTGATGAAACACATGATCTACTACTCATACACTTCATTGAATCCATGTGAGAGATGTAAATCACTCACTGATTCTCCAAAACAAGCTAAAATGATAGAATTATGAATCCGGACAACGAGCAATTCAAACCAAACTCCTTGATCCAATGATTCGCCCTTGAAATGATGTAGATCTAGCCTCCAATGGTGTAGACTTATAATTTCCTTCCTTAGAATTGGATTTTTAATGGTGGAAAGGTGTTAGAGGAAGAAGGAGCACAAGGCCACCAAATGAGGAAATGGGAGAAGTAACCTATTCTCCATACCCCTCACCCCCTACTTATAGTTTCCACCAACCCACTAATGGGCCTCCCCAATTCAACCCATTAGGCTCTCCAAACCACCAACTGGAAAACCCTAAAACATCGATTTCTCCCAAACCGCTGAACCAAATCTTTAATGTAACCACTCTACGGAAAGGCAATCATCGATCCCTTTCCAATGGCACAGGTCTCACCCTCTGATTCGACCTGAGTCAAAAGTTATGCCCTTTACATGACTGATAGGGGAAAAATGGTCACAAACAAAATCAGTAAAAATTATGGACATGTCTCACATCCCCATAAACAACATATCAAAAGATGAGAATGATCCAACCCTCAGGGAATAAAATAAAAATATTTTACGATCTTCCGATACATAAAATGCAGGCTGTTACTGGGTTAGCTCTACAGACTTATTTATAGGTGTATCAGAGAAACCAAGTCCCTTAGATTTAAATTAAAAACATCAGAACTGACCATGTCAGCAGAATGTTCTAGATCCGCGGTGGGGTCGACCCCCTTTGGGGTGGGTTGACCCCCTATTGGTGGGTCGACCCCTAGGTCAACCCCCAACGGTCTATTTTCCCTCCAGATTTCCCGCTCGTGAATTTTTTCTCTTGAACCGATTTTCGAATTTTCTGGATATATTTATTTAATACATATATATGTATGTATAAGCTCCTTATATGTATACTAACTTCTAATGCTCATAACTACTTTATATGTGTCTGTTTTACGCAAACCAGTTGTCTATCTTCACCAGAATTTCAAGACGGATGCAATGGCGCAGTCTGTTTTGCTTAATTTTGAATATTTAATTAAGTTATTATTATTTTATTATCTTAGAAATGCGGGGTGTTACAACATATGGCTTTGTGGAATATGTTTCTCAAAACAGACTTTCTTTTTGAAAATGCTTTCTTTTAAAACCCTTTTGAAAATAATTTTCAAAAACTTTTATCTAATCTGGTAACCTTCAGCTCTGATACCAAGTGTGACACCCCACGTCCGTTCATGTCACTCATTAAGAGAATGCATCAAATTCGTGAAGCGTTATAGGTAAGTAGAAATAGAAACATTACAAGATAGATATAAAATATCAGCGGAATTAAAAACTTTATTAATCATAAAGCATCGTGGTTCAAAACATCATATGTCTGAGATACATAAAACCAGTACATCATTAAAATTACTGTCTTGTACTTGAAACACCAGAGTACAATAATAAAAGAAGCATAATCCCCAAATAAAAATATAGCCATAGTAGCGAAGATTGGAGCTTGAGCAATACATCTGAGCAACTCCAGCAAAATGATAGCGGAATCCTGATCAAGCTTGAGTATTCCCACCCTGAGAACCTAGGGGGAAATAGAAGAAGAGGAAATAAAAAGGGTCAGACATAAAGTCTGGCGAGTCCAGTTACTTTTAGAAAATAATTAAGTAAAAGTATCATGACAGGCGTATAAAGTGGATGAGAAAGATAACATCACAAAAGGCAGGTATGACAAGGTAAACATGGTAGAGTGTATACGCTTCTCTAATGATTACTCTGCACTAATACTAGTATAACCAGAATGAGATGAAAACCTGAGAATTTGAAATCTACTTATAAGAATAACATGTTAAAGGCTTATTAATGAACTTAAATGGGTTAAGTTATATCACTGAAATTGATAAGCAAGAGGAACTTGGTAACTTAAATAAGAAGTCAATATGAATTGAAATAACCAGGTTAATTGGAAATCTGATGAGGTAGAGAAAGCACGTAAGTTTAGACATAGGGTCTAATAACACATTAACCTGAGGCGCTTAGACTAATCCATACGTCTGAAGGTGAATAACCCAACGGGGTATATCATCGTGGTGGCATGATACACAAGGGGAGCGCACGTCCGTCTGATTATTCTGCCTGTTCTGCTGATATTATGCTGGCTCCGAAGAACTGGAAGAGGAAGCACGCGGCTTCCTGGGACATGGAGGGTACTCCTAGTAGTCCTCTGTACGGTGGCAGCACTAGGTTGTGCTTGCAGAGGTTTGGTCTACGCGTTATTACCCGGTGAGTATACTTTGACTGCTACGATAGGGGGCGGTCAGAAGTCTGTAGGGTAGCATAGGTAATTCGATGATCTTGTTGCCTTATGACTAGGCGGGTTACGACCATTTTATCTGTTTGCCTTTGGCGGGTCTAACCATCTGTTTGATAGCAATTGTCGGATACCGGCCATCACCAGTTACCGTGTGACACCCCACGTCCGTTAATGTCACTCATTAAGAGAATGCATTAAGTTTTGTGAAGCATTATAGGTAAACAGAAACAGAAACATTACAAGGCAGAAATAAAATAGCAGCGAAATTAAAAAAATTTATTAATCATAAAGCATTGTGGTACAAAACATCTTATGTCTGAAATACATAAAACAAGTACATCATTAAAATTACTGTCTTGTACTTATAGCCATAGTAGCAAAGATAAGAGCTTGAGCAATACATCTAAGCAGCTCCAGCAAAATAATAGCGGAACCCTGATCAAGCTTGAGTATTTCCACCCTGAGAACCTGGGGGGAGGGGGGAACGGACAAAAGAAAGAAAAGGAAACAGAAAGGGTCAGACATAAAGTCTAGCGAGTCCAGTTACTTTTAGCAAATAAATAAGTAAAAGTATCAAGACATGCATATAAAGTGGATGAGAAAGATAACATCACCAAAAGGCAGGTATGACAAGGTAAACATGGTAGAGTGTATATGCTTCTCTAATGGTTACTCTGCACTAATACTAGTATAACTAGAATGAGATGATCCCCAACATGTATAAGATGGTAGACTTAGACGTACTTCTGGTGAGAGGTTTTAGCCACATACAATCCACAAGCACCCCAATAATGGACTCCTAAACTTACCAAAGTCTATGTGCACCCTAACTACTACCCTAATCGATTGGCTCCCTACTCTGAAGATACCCTGTGTCGGCCCTACAGCAGGATGTATCATTTCCTAAAGTGGCAACCCTTCGTTGATGTGCACAACCATATCAACAAGTGTCACGGTCGTCTTATCCCCCTCTGCCAGGACCATGCATGTAACACACTATGTTTTCTGTAAACATTATAGTAATGAATTAAAGAATAAATAATTACAAATGCGAGAATTAAGGGAAATGGGTTATGCCATTGTGTTCGTCTCGGAATTCTACTTGGAATAGAGTCCAAGTTTTCGAAAATCGGACTTCGTATGAAGAAGTTATGGCCCTTAGAAATTTCAAAAATATATATATAACAATTCAGAAAACTAAATACCAAGGCAGGTCGACCTGGGGGTCGACCTCCCTATATACAGGTCGACCAGGGGTCGACCTCCCCCTCGGGTCAGATCTGAAATCTGACGTTTTTCTTTGTGTGACGATTCTGACTCTTTGCTAAGTCATTTAGGGCTGATGTGGCTATTCTATCTTGTCTGGATGGTCTTGATTGCTTCTAGGTTGATCTGATGGCTCTTATTTAATTAAAATTCTATATAAGCAACCTAAATCTAAAACCCTAAGCCACACAAAAATATTCCTAAGACTACAACACTCAACCTAGAGTAGCTGTCATTCCCATTCAACTAGAAAGAAAGATAGAAGCAAGAATCAAATTAAATCAAATCTAATTCAACTAAGAGAATTCAACGTCTACAACAAAGGAGAGCTATCCAAATTCAGAACACAAATCCCTGAACACAAGACTAGTCTCCTTTTTGTAAGTCCAGTTATCATTTAGACTTAAATGATATTAGAATCGTGACTAAATAAATGGACGTAGAACATCGCCTAATGTAAATCTATGCTTATCCTTTTTGTTAAAACTGAATTGATTGAGACTATGATTCTTATCATGCTAAGTGGTGATCATGTTGTATGTAATTTGATGATAAATGTTAAACGCTTGGCAATGAATCCATATGTGGTATAATTTGGCAATGACATATTATGTTGTGTATTTTGGCGATGACATAATTTGGCGATGACATATTATAATTTGGCGATGGAATATCATATTGTGTAATTTGGCGATGACATACCATATTGTATAATTTGGTGATGACATTTCAAGTTGTATGATTTGGCAATGACACTTATATGTTGTATGACAATTTGGGGATTTTGTTATGTTCAACCATGTTCACATATATGACCCAAAACTACATGTTAATATGATTAGGATCTTTTTAGATTTGATCCAACTGATTTGCAAGTTCGCAACTACATGTCTAATTTTAAGTTTATGTAGTTTTATGTAAAATCCCTATTTCATAAATCATGTTGAATAGATCTAAATTTGCAAGTTCATAATTAAATGTATATTGTACAATGCCTAATTCTTATGATACATGTGTAGTTAGATCCATATTTTTATGATGTTGGAATTATTTCATGTTCCTCTTTTTCCCCTTTTATGTATAAGATTAGGCTATGTATCGAGCCTAACATTTTATGTGATTTGTTCGAACGTTTAACGGGGGTAACGTTGGGGAAAAACGTGAAATTACATATAATTGGCATATTTAGCTTATAAACATGTAAATGGTTTATGGCATAAAAGTGGTATAAATTTTTATACCTAAATTATGAGCTTGATTTAGAGGGAAAGTGGGCCATGACAATAAATTGTTGATAATTAACATAAAAAAATAAATATGTAAATTTAGTAAAAGACGAATATGCCTAACTCGAGGTTAAATTGAGTTACGGTATAAGATTGCCCGGAACCGCCCGGCAAATCTAGTAGCCGTAACAATATAGATCTAATGTGAGAAGTTAGCGCATTGAGCCCAAAAGAACCCGAGGTTAGACTGAGTCACGGTGTAAAACTGCCCGGAACCGACCGACACATCCAGTGACTGTAACAATACATGTCTAATGTGAGTGGTCGGTGCTTTAATAAAAGAATTAAAGCTAAGACAGGAATGGTAGGGTTAAGTTAATTAAGGTAACACTTAACCAATACACCATGTTAATTAGACAAGTAGGTGAGGTTAAGTAAATTTATAACACTTAACCGCTATAACATGTTAATTAGACAAGTGGGTGAGGTTAAATAAATTTAGAAACACTTAACCAATATAACAAGATGGATGACTAGGGTTAAGTTAATAGGAAACACTTAACTAGTATAGCATGGTGAATGGGTAGGGTTAAGTAATAAGAAACACTTAACCAATATAACTTGATTTATGGAAAGGTTAAGTTAAAATAAGAGAGCAACACTTAACCAATATAACTTGATTTGTGGTAAGGTTAAGTTAACCAGAAGGCAACACCTAACCAAAGTGACATGACATGTAGGTGGGTTAAGTTAAGTTGAATTGATTGATGACACTTAACCAATACAACAAGATGAATACGTGGGGTTAAGTTAACAAGAAACACTTGACCAATATAATTTGATGAATGAACGGGGTTAAGTTAATAGGAAACACTTAACTGATCCAACATGATAAGTAAGGAGGGTCAAGTTAATAAGAAACGCTTAACCAACATGACATGATGAATGAGTGGGTTAAGTTAACATGAACGGGCAACACTTAACCAATATTGTAATAACCCGGAAATCTGAGCCAATTTAAAAAATTTATTTTGGCAATTTTAATGAATTTTGATTATTTAAAATGAATTATTTTAAATAATGATGACGAGAAATTTATTTTGAATAGAATTAGAATGTATATATATTTATTTGAATCGTCGTTAGAATATAAATATTTATTTTATATTACAAAAAGAATTGAAAATGGCACAGTAGTTTGAAAATTCGATTTCAAAGTTCAAAGGAATGTACACGATTCAAAATAAACCGGATTTTAGCGAAACCAAAAATATTTGAATCTATTTGAAAATATCTTTCCAATGAATCCGAAAAATCAAAATTTCATAGCGGGAATAAAAAGATATGCCCAGTTGAAAATTCATAATAATCGCTATGGAATTTTGGCCCTTAAAAATGGAAATTTTGCAAACGACCTCGGTTTTTGACGAAACCACTTTTGTTGGATCCGTGATGTCAAATTATTTCTAGATTCCAAAATTCGTAATTTTTCGAATCAATATGTGAGCATGGCAAAGGAAAACACGTTTGACCAGTTTAAGTTGATTTTAATCGACTGGAAAATGGCCATTTTTAAATGGTCTCAGAATTTGACAAAATTAGTTTTGTTAGGACCGTATCGTCAATACAAAGCTAGAAAATATTTTTTGGGAATTTTTAGAGTCTGTATGTGGTCCCGGTAAATTGAAATGTGCGTTCAAATTCGATATATAGATTTATATTTTGATTTTGATGGAAACTGATCGTAACTCATGAATCATCTAGCGTAACATACCCCGTTGTGTTCGGAATGGGGGTAAATAGCTGGGGGTGACAGTCGGTGGGTTCGGATTGGACTTCGATATAAAAAGTTGCTTTTTAGAATTTAAAATAAAATAAAATATATAAAATTATATATACTCTCCCTATCCCTTCATTCTCTCAGTCAACGCACAGATCGAAATAGAAAGGAAAAAAACCGTCGCGCACCTCGATACTCCGTCGCCTCCTTCACCACGCGCTTCCCTCCTGTGACGCCGTCAAGCTGTCGTCGCCTCCACCAACCCCCCCCCCCTCCGACGATCTCCTCTTTTCTCTGCTCCCCCTTCTCCAATTCGACCTCCACTCCCCAAATCCTCATAACCTCCACAGACCCACCACCGCTGGCCAGAGGCGCTGCGACCCCCTCCCTTCCACCACCGCGAGCCACAGAGCGCCCCTCTTCCTCCCTCTTTCTACTGTGAGTGTCCCTTTTTACAATATATAGTTTTGTTCTTTTTTTTAATGATAGTTATGTTAATGGGGAAAATTTATGATCTTTAATGAACAAAAAGTTTGATTTTTAATGGATAAAAAGACTAGATTTTTATATATGGATCGAAATAAAAAGGCGATTTTTATTATATGTATAGTGATATAAAGATACGATTTTTATCATGAAGTTAGCGGTATAAAAATATGATTTTTATACTATAAGCACCGCTATAAAAATATGATTTTTATATATGTAGCGTTGAAATAAAAATACGATTTTTAATATGAAAATCGTGTGAAATAGATGCGAGGAGACCGATTGGAAATGAAACAAAATTCAAAACCATTCAGAAATAAAGAATGGCGGAGTGGATCCCAAAGGTGAGAACCCCTCACTAAAATTTTCTGTTCAGTTGTTTAGTTCATAACTTCATATATAAATTGTTCCCCGTCGTCCACAGACCATGGACGATTTGTGTGATTGTTTGTGTTGTGAAATTTGACTGTTGATTGTGACGTGAAATAAAATATATATTCATGTGTTGAAATAAAATATATATTCATGTGTTGAAATAAAATATATATATTCATGTGTTGAAATAAAATATATATTCATGTGTTGAAAAAAAAAATATTCATGTGTTGAAATAAAATATATATTCATGTGTTGAAATAAAATATATATTCATGGGTGGAAATAAAATAAATATCCATTTACAAATCGAACGATTTGTTTATGTTTACCGATTTGACGGATATTGATTGGGACGATAAATTTTACACATCGCCCAACAGCACAAATAAAAATCTGTGTTTGTGGATTGAAACCCCACACGGATGTTGGGATGATATTTGACGTACACCAATCCCAGTTGTTTAGTGATATGTCGATCGTTTGATTGACATACTGTGTAAGCGTTAATTATTTATATTTAATGCTTATGCAGTTGTGTGGTGCACTCTGGATGATGGTTGATTATTTATCGTTGCTATTATATACATGTGTTGTATGGAATCCATATAATTAACATTATATGGTAATTGATTGGGCCTTATTCTAATTTGGAAAATAAAGAATATTATAGAAAAAAAATCATGTGTTGAATAGAATAAAAAAATATTCATGTGTTGAATAAAATAAAAATATTCATGTGTTGAATAAAAATATAAATTCATGTGTTGAATAGAATAAATATTCATGTATTGAATAGAAAGAATATTCATGTGTTGAATAAAATATATATTCATGTGTTGAAGAATATTCATGTGTTGAATAGAATAACGAAGTTATTGAAATATATAAAGTCGTGTTGATTAGATATGCGCCATTTTGACGCGAACGATATTTATATCGATTTTATTCATTTTTATAATGAATATAGAAAAGGAAGTGATTTCAAAATATAACGTTTTGAAAATATTATCATTTGTATATCAATGATATGGAATATTCAATTTCGAATAGAAATTGAGTATGAAGTTGACATCGTTTTGAAACCGAATTTAAAACGATTTATAAAATACGTTTTGAAAGGAAATCGACGAAATATATATAATATATATATTATATATATAGAATGGCCTGAATAGAATGCGCCGCGGTAGTTTGCGAATTTCGACCATTGACTTCGAATGGATATTACGGGAGATACGACCGTCGGATTCTCCTAAAACTGGAACCGTTGGGTTCGTATCGAAAAGAGCTTTCTAAGAATATTAGAAATTTGGAGCCTAACGGTTGGATTAGGAATTATGTCCAAATCAAATTTGAAAAAGGTCGGTGTAAGTGCAGTTCGATGACCGTTGATGGAATTCGACTGTACGGGCCTTGATAAAATTATTAAAAAATAGTAATAATTTGTGTAAAATCATAAGAAATGATTTGTGAAGAAATGAGATGAAAAATTCCAAATTTGAAAAGATAAAAATAGATTTTTATCGAAATGAACTAGTTTTGAGCTAGAATAATAATTTATTTGTTTTTAAATAAATAAATTGGATTTGAAAGGGTTTTAAAAGTAACCAGAAGTTTCAATAATTGAATTGGAATGGAATGTGATTTTAGGTTTATAGTGAACCGTGTTTTAAATGACATTGGTTCTTTAACCCAGTTAAAGACAGGATATGATTTCCCAAGTTAAACAATCATTAATATTGATTTTTGGGAAGATTAAAACTAAGTGGAGTTTTAATGAATCTTTAATTAGATTGAAATAATCGAGAATGGAGTATCACCAGTTTTGCTCCAGGCGATAGTTAAATCTTTAATTAGATTTGAATTTGAAATGGTAATTGAATTTACCGATAACACCGTGGTGTTAGATATGAAGTATTACCGGTTTTACTTCATGGGATGAACATGTTGGGATTGGGAAATGAAATAAATGATTACTTCGGTGTGGTTCGCTAATCCCGACTAATTTGAATTGATATTCAAAAGAAGATTAAAGAATAAATTTAAAGAATTTATCTTTGATAAAATTAATGGGAACCTTTCCCAAAGTATAAGAATATTTGAAAAAAAGAATATTCTGAATTGGAATGAGGCGTATGTTGTGTTTGTGTAACACTTGCTTATTATATACGCGAGTTATTCAGAAAGACCGGGTTTATCCCATTCTGAATAACTGATTCGACGTGGTGTCGAGGATGAAGACGGTGGTCGAAGACCGGAGGTCTTCACATCGTTTGGGTGATTACCGATGATCTTGATTGGGCTGTACACCCAAGAGGAGGGAATCAGTTGGTGATCGTCCAGACGTACTTGGAGATCGATGGATATGCGAGGTACAAGGTGCCTCCGGTTTCGTTCAGACCCAGAACGAACTTATAGATGGACTGTGTGTCTGACATTGGATTTTATTCTGTGTGATTGATTTCTATTAAATATATATCTGTTTGGCGGTGGAGAATTTATTCTCTTGGTTAACGCCCTTCTCTGAGACGTACGAGCTCAGGGGTTATATATAAATGGATATCGATCACATGGAGTGAATTGCCTGTGTGACATGCCTAAGTGGCAATTGATCAAGGCTTCTGTTGAAAAGTAAAGTCTTGTGGTTGATGATCAAAGCACCGCCTGTGTGGCATAGCTTTGTGTAGCGTTAATTCGCAAGCCTCACACCCCGGTTGTGAACCAGAAACGGGAGAGGACATCAGGGAGGGCATGGGTTTCCTTCTAGCTAGGGTGGTGTCAGTGACCTACCAGCCCTAACATTTATATTATTTTCACCTGTGTGGTTGTTGCTGTTGCGAGGCACCTCGGATATATCGGTGACTGTGTGGAGCCGATGGAGCCATTTGGCTCATTTACGCCCCAAAGGGCGGGGAAACTTAGTGTTCAGGCATAATAATCCACATCGGTGGACCGGCCCTGACGATCCGTGGGGCAGTTGCGGCTGTTTCCGAGACATAGGCTAGATTGTCTCGAAGCCGGTGAGGACGATCCCTTGCCTCGGTTCATAGATGGAAACCCAACTTCCAATACGTGACCTTGCGGTTTTTGATTGCAGAGCCTAGTATGGCGACACAGTGGTATGGGGCACTTATGCCGTCTATGATTGATACTTATGATTTGAAATTGTTTTGACACTATATACTTATAGTAATAATAAAACATGAAATTTAATGTACCAAGCATTCTTGACTATTATAAGGTAAAAACCCTATCCTCCGGCTTGCGTTGCATTGTGTGATGGGACCTGGGTCTTATAATAGCTTCATTTTTCTTTATTTAGCATTGCGTTGTTTGTTTTATGCACTGGTATTCTTGGGAGGAAACCCGTTCCGTGTTATACGGCGTGTTCCCTTGATTTACCTAACTTTAAAATAAAGATTAATAACTATATTAGTTCTCACACCAGTCCCATGACTGACCTGGAGTTTATTGTTTTAACCTAAACTCTGGGTGCCCTTATTTTGACACGGGCAGCTAGTAGTTTTGGGTTTGCAGATTTATATTCACAGGATCCTGATTTACACCTGAAGTGGTATTTGGAAAGCTCTGTATCCATGTATCTGTTTCCAGTTGTGCTTTGTATTGTTTTTCCGCTGCGATGTATTTAAATGTAATTTAAATCTCTGATATTTTCTGTGCAATATTTATTCATACTCTGTAATATTCTTGTATTCTGATGGAATTGTTGTAATATACAATGAAATGTTCTTCTGTTTGCGTTCTGATATGATCTTGTCCTCAAAGTATCCACTCTTTCCTTACCGGGGAAGTTACGAGTCTTTACATTTGGTATCAGAGCTTTGGTTTACAGAGCTCGGAGAACAAGACACGTTAGAACCAAACGAAAGAATTCATCAGAGATTGGATTAGTAATTTCCAATGGGAATGACTCGTTAGAGAGGGGATCAGTAGTATCATAGAACGAGTGTGAAGAGTATATTTTTAAAATGAAAACGGATTTTGTTTTAAAAATTTAAAGCAATTATTCATATTTGATTATTTATTTTATATTGAATTTGGACAATCCAGTAAATAAATATTTTGCGTATACGTCTGATCCGTGTGTATTTGAAGTTTCAATATACTGGATATATATAGAATCGCACTGTAGTCGTCTGGGAATGATTCTGATGATGGATACCCATTATCAGTGCTGTGTTCGAGTTTCAAAAGTGGGATAACTATATATCTCCAATTGACTGGTGTGAGAACCAAAATTAGATAGGGCTTATTGTTGTGATTTGGCACCAAAAATGTTATTTTTGTCTATATATCAAAGTTATGAATTTGAAAAGCTAATCAACTAATTGACTGATTATTGTGTTGTTTGATTATTGGTTGATTAATTAAAATGTTGAACCTTTAGCCAAATTGAATCAAATAGTGAGTTGTATTCAAAATTTATCGCATTTGCATGCTTGTACATGTACTTACATTGAACAGGTCATAGCAAGGAGGTTAGAGAAGAGGAATAAAATCGTTTGTCCGACAAATAGGTACATGTTTATTGTATTTATTGGGTTTTTGATGATTTTATGAGCCTATTGGCTAGCCGCTTGGCTTTTTCTTTTTGGATTGGTGAGGGCCATGGGAGGCTATTTGAAATATCCCGAAGCTCCCGGTGTAGTGGAGTTTATGGCGAAATTTTTCGAAAATTTAGGGTGTTAGTCAAATTTTTGAAAAAATTGAAAAGTTCTTAGAAACTGAAAGAACATAAGCCATAATGAAAATAATGAAAGTTGAGTTGATTTGTTAAACAACTTTCAGCTTCGTTCCTTTTCAGGGACGAAAAGTTTTAAGTGGGGGAGACGGTAATAACCCGGAAATCTGAGCCAATTTAAAAATATTATTTTGGCAATTTTAATGAATTTTGATTATTTAAAATGAATTATTTTAAATAATGATGAAGAGAAATTTATTTTAAATAGAATTAGAACGTATATATAATTATTTGAATCGTCGTTAGAATATAAATATTTATTTTATATTACAAAAAGAATTGAAAATGGCACGGTAGTTTGAAAATTCGATTTCAAAGTTCAAATGAATGTACATGATTCAAAATAAACCTGATTTTAACGAAACTAAAAATATTTGAATCTATTTGAAAATATCTTTCCAATGAATCCGAAAAATCAAAATTTCATAGCGGGAATAAAAAGATACGCCCAGTTGAAAATTCAGAATAGTCGCTATGGAATTTTGGCCCTTAAAAATGGAAATTTTGCAAACGACCTCGGTTTTCGACGAAACCACTTTTGCTGGATCCGTGATGTCAAATTATTGCTAGATTCCAAAATTCGTAATTTTTCGAATCAATATGTGAGCGTGGCAAAGGAAAACGCGTTTGACCAGTTTTAGTTAATTTTAATCGACCGGAAAATGGTCATTTATCAAACGGTCACAGAATTTGACGAAATTAATTCTGTTAGGACCGTATCGTCAATACGAAGCTAGAAAATATTTTTCGGGAATTTTTAGAGTCCGTATATGGTCCCGGTAAATTGAAATGTGCGTTCAAATTCAATATATAGATTTATATTTTGATTTTGACGGAAACTGATCGTAACTGACGAATCGGCTTGCGAAACATATCCCGTTGTGTTCGGAATGGGGGTAAATAGCTAGGGGTGATAATCGGTGGGTTCGGATTGGACTTTGATATAAAATGTTGCTTTTTAGAATTTAAAATAAAATATATATATAATTATATATACTCTCCCTATCCCTTCATTCTCTCAGTCAACGCACAGATCGAAATAGAAAGGAAAAAAACCGTCGCGCATCCCGATACTCCGTCGCCTCCTCCACCACGCGCTCCCCCCCTATGACGCCGTCAAGCTGCCGCCGCCTCCACCAAACCCCCCCCCCCCCGACGATCTCCTCTTTTCTCTGCTCCCCCTTCTCCAATTCGACCTCCACTCCCCAAATCCGCCTAACCCCCTAGCCGCCAGCCCCTTCCACAGACCCACCACCACCACCACTGGCCAGAGGCGCTGCGACCCCCTCCCTTCCACCACCGCGAGCCACAGAGCGCCCCTCTTCCTCCCTCTTTCAACTGTGAGTGTCCCTTTTTACAATATATAGTTTTGTTCTTTTTTTTATGATAGTTATGTTAAAGAAGAAATTTTCTGATCTTTAATGAACAAAAAGTTCGATTTTTAATGGATAAAAAGACTAGATTTTTATATATGGATCGAAATAAAAAAGGCGATTTTTATTATATGTATAGCGATATAAAGATACGATTTTTATTATGAAGTTAGCGGTATAAAAATATGATTTTTATAATATAAGCACCGTTAAAAAAATATGATTTTTATATATGTAGCGTTGAAATAAAAATACGATTTTTAATATGAAAAATCGTGTGAAACAGATGCGAGGAGACCGATTGGAAATGAATCAAAATTCAAAACCATTCAGAAATAAAGAATGACGGAGTGGATCCCAAAGGTGAGAACTCCTCACTAAAATTTTTTGTTCAATTATTTAGTTTATAACTACATATATAAACTGCTCCCTGTCGTCCACAGACCATGGACGACTTGTGTGATTGTTTGTGTTGTGAAATTTGACTGTTGATTGTGACGTGAAATAAAATATATATTCATGTGTTGAAATAAAATATATATTCATGTGTTGAAATAAAATATATATATTCATGTATTGAAATAAAATATATATTCATGTGTTGAAAAAAAAAATATTCATGTGTTGAAATAAAATATATATTCATGTGTTGAAATAAAATATATATTCATGGGTTGAAATAAAATAAATATCCATTTACAAATCGAACGATTTGTTTATGTACACCGACTTGACGGATATTGATTGGGACGATAAATTTTACACATCGCCCAATAGCACAAATAAAAATCTGTGTTTGTGGATTGAAACCCCACACGGATGTTGGGATGATATTTGACGTACACTAATCCCAGTTGTTTAGTGATATGTCGATCGTTTGATTGACATACTGTGTAAGCATTAATTATTTATATTTAATGCTTATGCAGTTGTGTGGTGCACTCTGGATGATGGTTGATTATTTATCGTTGCTATTATATACATGTGTTGTATGGAATCCATATAATTAACATTATATGGTAATTGATTGGGCCTCATTCTAATTTGGAAAATAAAGAATATTATAGAAAAAAAATTGATGTGTTGAATAGAATAAAAAATAATATTCATGTGTTGAATAAAATAAAAATATTCATGTGTTGAATAAAAATATAAATTCATGTGTTGAATAGAATAAATATTCATGTGTTGAATAGAAAGAATATTTATATGTTGAATAAAATATATATTCATGTGTTGAAGAATATTCATGTGTTGAATAGAATAACGCAGTTATTGAAATATATAAAGCCGTGTTGATTAGATATGCGCCATTTTGACGCGAACGATATTTATATCGTTTTTATTCATTTTTATAATGAATATAAAAAAGGAAGTGATTTCAAAATATAACGTTTTGAAAATATTATCATTTGTATATCGATGATATGGAATATTCAATTTCGAATAGAAATTGAGTATGAAGGTAAAATCGTTTTGAAACCGAATTTAAAACGATTTATAAAATACGTTTTGAAAGGAAATCGACGAAATATATAATATATATATATATTATATATATAGAATGGCCTGAATAGAACGCGCCGCGGCAGTTCGCGAATTTCGACTATTGACTTCGAATGGATATTACGGGAGACCCGACCGTCGGATTCTCCTAAAACCGGAACCGTTGGGTTCGTATCGAAAAGAGCTTTCTAAGAATATTAGAAATTTGGAATCTAACGGTTGGATTAGGAATTATGTCCAAATCAAATTTGGAAAAGGTCGCTGTAAGTGCAGTTCGATGGCCGTTGATGGAATTCGACTGTACGGGCCTTGATAAAATTATTAAAAAATAGTAATAATTTGTGTAAAATCATAAGAAATGATTTGTGAAGAAATGAGATAAAAATTTCCAAATTTGAAAAGATAAAAATAGATTTTTATCGAAATGAACTAGTTTTGAACTAGAATAATAATTTATTTATTTTTAAATAAATAAATTGGATTTGAAAGGGTTTTAAAAGTAACCAGAATTTTCAATAATTGAATTGGAATGGAATGTGATTTTGGGTTTATAGTGAACCGTGTTTTAAATGACATTGGTTCTTTAACCCAATTAAAGACAGGATATGATTTCCCAAGTTAAACAATCATTAATATTGATTTTTGGGAAGATTAAAACTAAGTGGAGTTTTGATGAATCTTTAATTAGATTGAAATAATCGAGAATGGAGTATCACCAGTTTTGCTCCAGGCAATAGTTAAATCTTTAATTAGATTTGGACGTGAAATGGTAATTGAATTTACCGATAACACTGTGGTGTTAGATATGAAGTATTACCAGTTTTACTTCATGGGATGAACATGTTGGGATTGGGAAATGAAATAAATGATTACTTCGGTGTGGTACGCTAATCCCGACTAATTTGAATTGATATTCAAAAGAAGATTAAAGAATAAATTTAAAGAATTTATCTTTGATAAAATTAATGGGAACCTTTCCCAAAGTATAAGAATATCTGAATAAAAGAATATTCTGAATTGGAATGAGGCGTGTTGTGTTTGTGTAACACTTGTTTATTATATACGCGAGTTATTCAGAAAGACTGGATTTATCCCATTCTGAATAACCGATTCGACGTGGTGTCGAGGATGAAGACGGTGGTCGAAGACCGGAGGTCTTCACATCGTTTGGGTGATTACTAATGATCTTGATTGAGTTATACACCCAAGAGGAGGGAATCAGTTGGTGATCGTCCAGACGTACTTGGAGATCGATGGATATGCAAGGTACAAGGTGCCTCCGGTTTTGTTCTGTCCCAGAATGAACTTGTAAATGGACTGTGTGTCTGACATTGGATTTTATTCTGTGTGATTGATTTCTATTAAATATATATTTGTTTGGCGGTGGAGAATTTATTCTCTTGGTTAACGCCCTTCTCTGAGACGTACGAGCTCAGGGGTTATATATAAATGGATATCGATCACATGGAGTG
The DNA here is from genome assembly GCA_030737875.1 of Allium sativum. Classification (NCBI taxonomy): domain Eukaryota; kingdom Viridiplantae; phylum Streptophyta; class Magnoliopsida; order Asparagales; family Amaryllidaceae; genus Allium; species Allium sativum. Next base: position 340,021,313 of record CM060910.1, read on the forward strand.
AATTGCCTGTGTGACATGCCTAAGTGGCAATTGATCAAGGCTTCTGTTGAAAAGTAAAGTCTTGTGGTTGATGATCAAAGCACCGCCTGTGTGGCATAGCTTTGTGTAGCGTTAATTCGCAAGCCTCACACCCCGGTTGTGAACCAGAAATGGGAGAGGACATCAGGGAGGGCATGTGTTTCCTTCTAGCTAGGGTGGTGTCAGTGACCTACCAGCCCTGACATTTATATTATTTTCACCTGTGTGGTTGTTGCTGTTGCGAGGCGCCTCAGATATATCGGTGAATGTGTGGAGCCGATGGAGCCATTTGGCTCATTTACGCCCCAAAGGGCGGGAAAACGTTGTGTTCAGGCATAATAATTCACATCGGTTGTCCGGCCCTGACGATCCAATGGGCAGTTGCGGCTGTTCCTGAGACATGGGCTAGATTGTCTCGAAGCCGGTGAGGACGATCCCTTGCCTTGGTTCATAGATGAAAACCCAACTTCCAATACGTGACCTTGCGGTTTTTGATTGTAGAGCCTAGTATGGCGACATAGTGGTATGGGGCACTTATGCCGTATATAATTGATACTTATGATTTGAAATTGTTTTGACACTATACACTTATAGTAATGATAAAACATGAAATTTCACGTACCAAGCATTCTTTGCTATTATAAGGTAAAAACCCTATCCTTCGGCTTGCGTTGCATTGTGTGATTGGGCCTGGGTCTTATAATAGCTTCATTTTTCTTTATTTAGCATTGCGTTGTTTGTTTTATGCACTGATATTCTTAGGAGGAAACCCGTTCCGTGTTATACGGCGTGGTCCCTTGATTTACCTAACTTTAAAATAAAGATTAATAACTGTATTAGTTCTCACACCAGTCCCATGACTGACCTGGAGTTTATTGTTTTAACCTAAACTCCGGGTGCCCTTATTTTGACACGGGTAGCTAGTAGTTTTGGGTTTGAAGATTTATATTCACAGGATCCTGATTTACAGCTGAAGCGATATTCGAAAAGCTCTGTATCCGTGTATCTGTTTCCAGTTGTGCTTTGTATTGTTTTTCCGCCGCGATGTATTTAAATGTAATTTAAATCTCTGATATTTTCTGTGTAATATTTATTCATACTCTGTAATATTCTTGTATTGTGATGGAACTATTGTAATATACAATGAAATGTTCTTCTGTTTGCGTTCTGATATGATCTTGTCCTCAAAGTATCCGCTCTTTCCTTACAGGGGAAGTTACGGGTCTTTGCAAGTATGACGTAATGTGTGGGAGGGTTAAGTACATATCGGGTTGGTGGGTAATATTAGTACATATAGGCCCACAAATTTAACCATTAAATAAACATGCTTGAATCAGTGGAAGGGTTAAGTACATATCTGGTTGGTGGGTAATATTAGTACATATAGGCCCACAAAACTTAACCATTAAATAAACATGCTGGAATCAGTGGAAGTGTTAAGTACATATCGGGTTGGTGGGTAATATTAGTAAATATAGGCCCACAAAACTTAACCATTAAATAAACATGCTTGAATCGATGGGAGGATTAAGTACATCTCGTGTAGGTGGGTAATATCAGTACATATAGGCCCACAAACTTAACTATTAAGTAAACATGCTTGAATCAGTGAGAGGGTTAAGTAAATATCGGTTGGTGGGTAATATTAGTAAATATAGGCCCACAAAACTTAACCAGTAGGAAACCCTAGTAACGTGGATCCATTTCAGCAGTAACCCACATAGATGTATCATGGTACCCTAAAACTAGGCAGGGTGGGGCACGATTACTGGGCTGATTATAAGCGGTCAAAACAGCGGCAGGTGGTACATCAGTGTAGTATCCGACGGTTTACGGGCGTGCACGTACTCCAGAGTGGGAAAAAGCAGGCACTGGGTAATAGTAGTTATACACTGTGCATCTTGAATCGGGTCGGGTCGTTATCATAAGATTAATACACCTTATGGTGGGACCAGCACAAGGTATCTACATGTAAGAGAGGGCCAATTGACACAGACATATGGAACTTTAATACAAGTAGGGAGTCGATCGATAGGGTAGTAAGGGTACATCTAACATCTTCATGGCAATTAGGCTGATTGAGGTAAGATCCTCATACTAGATATGCACCTGAAGGCTACCACAATTGCGGGGATTAGGATCACGTTGTAATATTATCATTTTATATAGATTACTAGTTGGGACACTAGTTAGGTGGTGCAGAGATAGATATAAAAATCGTATTAACAAGGTAGTAGCGAAGCAAAGAAAGAGTAGGAGCGCATTCAGTTTATCTTGCCTTATCATACCTTATGCTTATCCTATGTTACCTTATTTTTTTGTTGTTGTCCTGCATCTACTTTATTCATGTCATGGTTCTCTTACCAGTTTATATGCTGAATAATCACTGGACTTACCAGACTCATGTCTGACCTAATTTTGTTTCGCCTCTTTTCTTCCGTCCCCCCCCCCCCCCCAGGTTCTCAAGGAGGAAATGTTACCACTTAGCTCAGTTTTCTTTTCAAGCTCGAGGATGGTCGATGTTTTTCTTTGGACTCTCTCTTCCACTGCGATGGCTGGCTCATGCTTTATTGGGGAATATCATTGTTATTTTTGTGCTTCTTTTACACTTGGAAGTTATTAAATGAAGACAGAAGTTCTATGTATTACTTTTAAGTATGATTTGAGAAAATTGTTGTAAAACCTTGACTGAATCACATTGTTAATAAAATGACTTTATTTTCCGCTGTTTTGTATGTCTGTCTTGTAATTTATCTGCATCTTTTACCTAAAGTGCTTCACCGAAGTTAAGGCATTCCCTTTGTGAGTGACCTTAACGGAGGTGGGGTGTTTCACTTGGTATCAGAGGTGAAGGTTACCGGATCAGATAAAAGATTTGAAAAATTATTTTCAAAACGGTTTCAAAAGAAGCATTTTCAAAGGAAAAGTTTTTGTTTTAAAGGCATATTCCCCAAAGCCATAAGCATTATGTTTTGATCCTCTGTTTGAATCCTTGTTTCCTTCTTTCCTGAGTCTCTGGGGCTCCTGGCTTTCTGGGAGGTAACCTCATCGCGTCATGGTCCCGTAGGCCTGAAGAGACTACGACACCTGTCAAAGGGCAAATAAGCGCCCAACTTCCATCTATAACCGCAGTAGTTTCACCTATGGCTAATTTTCTTTTGAGATTTGTAGGATTTTCCGTGCGATGGAGGCACCTTTCAAGAGATCTGTCAACAAGTTACACAAGGATGGCAAAGATGAGAATGAGGGAATTTGGCTAAGGAGCACAACACAAGGATGAAGAACTCATGGATATAGACTTGGTTCACAAAGGAGGGGAAGAAAGAATAGTAAAACCTAAAACAAGAGGAAGTATCTTTATTTTGGTATAACGGGTCATATAATTAAGGGCAAGGGCAAGAACAAAGGACAGGATTTTCCGGAAGGCAAGTGCATGCTCTCACCGCCAGCATACCTGAGAGAGAGGCAGTAAGATTTCTGTTGAAAGAGGTTTTCCTTTTTGATCATCCTGTTAGTGCTCCTTCTTATTTTAGCGCTTCACATTCGTATATATCTACTTCCATAGGTTCTCTGCACCTTAGTACTTGTATAATAGAGGATCCCATTATTGTCTCAAATCCAATTTGTGGTTCGGCTCATTTATCTTTGGTTTGTACGGATTTGAGATGCTTATGTTTCTGGGTTTCATGGGCTATGGGTTGATTCTAGGCATGGATTGGTTAGCTAGTAATTGTGAAAGGTGGGTAGTTGGACTTTCAACTTGCCTCGGGAATACCCTCGAGATTTCGTGCGATCCTAAGGGATCAGTTTGTCTTAGCTACCTAGAAACACTTTATGTGTTTATCGATGATTTTCGATTTGTTGGAGTAGCCCATGAGTACACAAGATGTTTTTGATTAGGGTAGGGGTTTTCCCCTAAAACTCGATACAGACTTCCGCATATATCTAGTTGATAATGCAAAGCCAGTTATGCGATCAACGACAGTTTCGGAGCAAGATTGGCGAGGATAGCCAGAGTCAGTTAAGTTCTCAATTGTTTGGTTGTTTTGCTAGTATCATCTCACATAAATCATCCAAATTCGGAGGAGGTATTCCTTGGGTGCTTGTCTGATATTGGTTTAGGCCTTTGGGGCTTGTACTTGAGGGATGTCAAGTTCGACTAGGATGGTTTGCGTGAGAAATAAATGGTTGTGGCAGGTTCCCTAAGTAAGACTGACCTTGAGAGTACATAGCAACCTTTAGCTTTAGACCCTCAGATTTGTGACATTATGGATAAGCTACGTAGAAGAGAGACCTCTAATCATCTTAGTATATACACTTGATATCATGGTTAACATCTGTTTATCTTGGAAAAATAGTTCGACAACATTGGATATCCTCTAGCATAGTAAGTGATCGAGGTCCTATCTTTACAAGTGGGTTTTGGAAATGGAGGTCAAGAAGCTTCGCAATCGTGAAGTTAAATTAGTTAAGGTACGGTGGAGCGAAGCTCAAGAAGATGCAACTTAAAAAATTGAAGACTGGATACGCACATCATACCCTTTTTAAGGGTATACCCTTGATTCCTCTTTTTCTGTAAAGTTTGATTGCATACTAGTCTTTATCTTTTAAGTATATCCTCTTGGTCCTATTCCCGATCCTTAGGTAGATGCCAATGAATGTAAACATGTGTTTGAGACATGTTATGTTTGGTGGATGCAAGTTGTTGCAAGTGTTTGCTAGAAGTTGCTCGTGGATGCATATACACAGATTAGGCACTAGATCGGCTCAGTCACTTTCATATTGCATATGCATAAGTGAAATTTTATATATGGATTGAAATTTAATGAGTTATCATATGGATGTTGCATTTGTATGAATGATTGTGCACTCATGTAGAAGTTATAAAGTACGATTAGGAATAATTGCATATGTAACACCCCATGTCCATTAATGTCACTCACAAAGGGAATGCATTAACTTCTACGGAGTGTTTTAAGTGAGTATAGAACAGAAACTTAACAACAAGACAGATATAAACAATACTTGAAAAATTAAAAACTTTATTTCATTGCAGCGGAAAATACATATGTTTGATTACATCGTGTACATAATATCCATCTTGACTAAATCAAAGTACATAAATTGAAAGACATAATCCCCAATACAAAATAGCCATAAATAAAAGAGAGGCTAAACTTTACTTCAGCAATCCAAGAAATCTTCTAAAAGCAAGAAGCACAGCTGTCCAAAATCAAGCTCCACTGGTGCTAGTTCCTACCTGAGCACCTTGGGGGGGGGAGGAAGAAAAGAGGAGGAAACAAAGGGGGTCAAACATAAAGTCTGGCGAGTGCGATAACTTTAACAATATAATCACCAAAGTAACTAGGCTAAGGCATAAGTTGGAAAATCAGGAAATGACCATGAACCATTGAGTATGGCAGAGTAAACAAGGAAACAGGATGAAAAACGATATCGTTAAAGCGCACCTAACCCACTATAATATAATTACTAAACTACACCAACACTATGAGATAATTGCTATACAGCACTACCACTAGTCACCCTAAGGTTAATCCTGCCTACTGAACATAAGTGATAATAATAATGGTAGTTTCGTGTACCCCTAGCTGCTGTCATAGGTGCCGCCTGCTCCTATCTCCACTAGTGGTACCCACTACCCTCCCCATTCTAATTACAATATTCATAATATGGTAGCTGTACTCCTAGCTGCTGTCATAGGTGCCGCCTGCTCCTATCTCCACTAGTTGTACCCACTACCTTCCCCATTCGATCGGCTCCCTAACTCGTAGATACCCGTGCTGGTCCCACAGAGGGGTGTATCACTCCCCAAAGTGGCAACCCAATACTACCAGAGATGCACAGCTTATACCTACACGATGCAACAACGTCTTACCTACCAGCCCAGGTCCACACACGCATATGAACCCGTTGGACTTGCGTTGCCACCGCTAACCCGGTTTGGCCTCTTACAGTCAAGCCCAGTATGCATGTCCCGTCCTCGACTTGGGTCTAGCCCACAAAGATACGTATGGGTTACTGATTGAAATGAGCCCTAATGACTTGACCCAAGCTATCCACCTAAGCTTGGTCCCCTCTAGTATTTCCCACTTAACCCACTTCTTATTCATGTTTCAATTACATGTTTCAATTACATGTTTCAATTTTGGTTAAGTATTTCTAATCGTATTTCAAATGCCACCCAAGGCACCCACTAGATTCCACATGCCACCCAAGGCACCCTCTTAATCCCCTCATGTCCCACTACATGTTTATCTGGTTAAGTGTTTCTTAATTCATTAAGACCATAACCTCATAAAGACCTCTCACATTAGACTGGCATTTGTGGCAGCTGGATTTGCCGGGTGGGTCCAGGCAGTCTTATACCATAAAAGAGCCTAACCTCGTGTCTTTACAATTGTTACGTATTTAATTTATGCCTAAGACCTCCCACATTAGACTGGCATTTGTGGCAGCTGGATTTGTCGGGCGGGTCCGGGCAGTCTTACACCACAAAAGAGCCTAACCTTGTGTCTTAGACGATTAATTACTCCTAATTAATCATTCCCCAATTTGAATTACTTTCCCTATTTAAATTATCAATCAATTCCAAATTTAACGATGTCCATAATTGACTCAATTATGTCCATCCATTTATGGTATGTAAAATCATACCAATTTTCATCACAAATTTATTTTATGTCTTTTAAGGCATTTATGCCAATTAAATCTTTTAATATTATCCCCTTTACCCCACGTTGTACGTTTGTTCGTTTAACGTAAAATATACGTTAGACTCGAATAGTCTAACTCATGGAATAAAGAGAAAACATCACAACATACATATAATTAAAACTAGAACTAAACATAAGGGGTGAACTTGCATATGTGAATGATGTTCTACATCTAAAACTTGCATAGACCAAAGTTACAACTTGCATAAAATTACATATGTCATAAATCCAAATCTAAAGGTGTGAACTTGTTTAGATAATGGTCACAAACTTGCATAAATCATGTATGTCATAGATCTACATCTAAAGGTGTAATCTTGCATAGGCAGTAACCACAAACTTGCATAACATGATTCATATTCAAACACATGTATTCTTATAAACTTGCATATGTGATTCATGCAACATAACAATGGTATAAACTTACATCTAAACATATAAACTAGCATGTAGAATTTGGCATATAACTCACACATGTCATAGCCTAACTTTAGATCTAAAATAGGTGTCATGAAGCATATAAGGTTATACATATAATTTTCCCCAACTTGCATATGATTCATGTCTTAATAAAAATCTAAACTTGCATACATACTTATGATTTATCATATGAATCAACATACCCAAACTAGCATATGAACTACATGGTGATTCGATTATACATAAGCCAATCATAAAATTACAACATAGATGATCACAACTTTGCAAGATAGCATCATAGAATTTACAACATAAACATCACAATTTTACTACATAAATAATAACATGCAGTCAATAATTCACATCATATCCAAATAGTCCACATCATAACTCAATCCAATTAATTTACTAATTATTTTATTAAAATTATCGAACTCACAATTCAGAGAAGGTCTTGAATTCTGAATTCTGAGTTCTGAAGTTGTAATAGCTTTCCCTTGAAGAAGATTCGTTGTTCAAGTTGAAAAGGATTGATTTAAACTAGCTTTCTTCCTCTTTAATTGGTGGCGGCTATGCTGTGTTGCTAGGTGACGGCAATGGAGGTCATGAATCTAATTTTGTTTTGATTTTAGGGTTAGAGTCTAGAGGTGTTTTTATAGAGTTTAGGATTAATTTAGGCCATCCGATCAACCTAGAAGCAACCTGAACCATCCAAACAAGATAGGGTGACACCTCAGCCCTAATGACACAACACAGTGTATTAAATGTTCATTTTTTTCTATAATTTACATATTTCTTATTTATGACAAATTCCATATGTAAATTATTCCCATTTTAATTATGCCATAACTATATTTTTAATTATGCTCACAATTAATGGTATTCTAAATATACCATTTCATGAACCAATCTATGCCATGTAATTTTCATGTTTATCCTTCATATTTATATGTAAATTATAAATCTATTATTATTAATTACATATTCTCCCTTTTACCGTATACATTAATTACCCATATACAAATATCCATTTATACATGCATAAATCTTTCTTACCTTTAATTTGTCATAAAAGCCAGTCAAAGAAGGCCACATAAAACAAACAATCGTTGACAACCAAAAATGCGCCACGTACGCCACATGATGCATACACGTCATATATATATATATGTGTGTGTATATATATATATATATATATTCTTTTTGTTTTTTTCTATCTTCCCAATTACCCATTTTCACACTAAACCACTCTTTGAACTGTGTTCACACTAAGTCATTCCCCTAAAACAAAAATATGGCGCTGGCGGGGATTAAACTCTGTACCCCTTGTATGCAAGTCACGTGTTCCAACCAAATGAGCTACTAAGTCTTTTGCTTACAGACCTTAGAACAATGTTAAACATTTATTCTTTTCTCATTCCTTTTTTTTCATGTTTTGCTGCAATATTTAATTTAAAGATATCTTTTTCATACGGAGTCCAATTTACGCAAACTCGGACTCTATCTCAACCAGAATTCCGAGACGAACACAAAGGCGCAACCCGTTTCCCCTAATTCTCAAATATGAGATTAATTATTCTTTAATTTAGTTGATTCGATTATTCAAAAATTCAGGGTGTTACAGCATACATGATGGACTCATGGCACTAACATAATCCGCATTAAGGAGGTCAACTGAATCAGTAGAACGCCTGATTTTGCATTAGATAAGGACATGTACACACGCTATGCATATGATCATGAAAGCATTAGAAATCCTTTTAAGGACAATTGACGCCTGTGATTGAATGGTTGAGTAAATGGTTGTTGGATGTTAGGATATACGTTCTCCTTAACTCTAAGATTTCGGGGACGAAATCCTTTAAGGAGAGGAGAATGTAACACCCCGTGTTTTCTGTAAACATTATAGTAACGAATTAAAGAATAAATAATTACAAATGTGAGAATTAATGGAAACGGGTTATTCCGTTGCGTTCGTCTCAGAATTCTGCTTGGAATAGAGTCCAAGTTTTCGAAAATCGGACTTCGTATGAAGAAGTTATGGCCTTTAGAACTTTCAAAAATTTATATATAACAATTCAGAAAATTAAATACCAAGGAAGGTCGACCTGGGGGTCGACCTCCCTATATACAGGTCGACTAGGGTTCGACCAGGGGGTCGACCTCCCTATATACAGGTCGACCTGAGGGTCGACCTCCCCCTCGGGTCAGATCTGAAATGATGTTTTTCTTTGTGTGACGATTCTGACTCTTTGATGAGTCATTTAGGGCTAATGTGGCTATTCTATCTTGTCTGGCTGGCCTTGGTTGCTTCTAGGTTGATCTGATGGCTCTTATTTAATTAAAATTCTATATAAGCAACCTAAATCTAAAACCCTAAGCCACACAAAAATATTCCTAAGACTGTCATGCTGTCAACACTTAACCTAGAGTAGCTGCCATTCCCATTCAACTAGAAAGCAAGATAGAAGCAAGAATTAAATTAAATCAAATCTAATTCAACTAAGAGAATTCAACGTCTATAACAAAGGAGAGCAATCCAAATTCAGAATACAGATCCCTGAACACAAGACTAGTCTCCTTTTTGTAAGTCCAGTTATAATGATATTAGAATCGTGAATAAATAAATGGACGTAGAACATCACCTAATATAAATCTATGCCTATCCTTTTTGTTAAAAATGAATTGATTGAGACTATGATTCTTATCATGCTAAGTGGTGATCATGTTGTATGTAATTTGATGATAAATGTTAAACGCTTGGCAATGAATCCATATGTGGTATAATTTGGCAATGACATATTATGTTGTGTATTTTGGCGATGACATAAATTGGCGATGGCATATTATAATTTGGCGATGGAATATCATATTGTGTAATTTGGTGATGACATACCATATTGTATAATTTGGTGATGACATTTCAAGTTGTATGATTTGGCAATGACACTTATATGTTGTATGACAATTTGGGGATTTCGCTATGTTCAACCATGTTCACAAATATGATCCAAAACTACATGTTAATATGATTAGGTTCATGTTAGATTCAATCCAACTGATTTTAAAGTTCGCAACTACATGTCTAAATTTAAGTTTATGTAGTTTTATGTAAAATCCCTATTTCATGATTCATGTTGAATAGATCTAAATTTGCAAGTTCGTAATTAAATGTATAGTGTTCTATGCCAAATTCATATGATACATGTGTAGTTAGATCCATATTTTTATGATGTTGGAATTATTACATGTTCCTCTTCCCCCTCTTTTGTGTATAAGATTAGGCTATGTATCGAGCCTAACATTTTATGTGATTTGTGCGAACGTTTAACGGGGGTAACGTTGGGGGAAACATGAAATTACATATAATTGGCATATTTGGCTTATAAATATGTAAATGGTTTATGGCATAAAAGTGGTATAAATTTTTATACCTAAAATTATGAGCTTGATTTAGAGGGAAAGTGGGCCATACAATAAATTGTTGATAATTTACATAAAAGGATAAATATGTAAATTTAGTAAAAGACGAATATGCCTAACCCGAGGTTAGATTGAGTTACGGTATAAGACTGCCTGGAACTGCCCGGCAAATCCAGCAACCGTAACAATATAGATCTAATGTGAGAGGTTAGCGATTGAGTCCAAAAGAACCCGAGGTTAGGCTGAGTTACGGTGTAAAACTGCCCGGAACCGACCGACACATCCAGTGACCGTAACAATACCTGTCTAATGTTAGTGGTTAGTGCTTTAATAAAAGAATTAAAACTAAGACAGGAATGGTAGGGTTAAGCTAATTAAGGTAACACTTAACCAATACACCATGTTAATTAGACAAGTAGGTGAGGTTAAATAAATTTAGATCACTTAACCGTTGTAACATGTTAATTAGACAAGTGGGCGAGGTTAAGTAAATTTAGAAACACTTAACCAATATAACAAGATGAATGACTAGGGTTAAGTTAATAGGAAACACTTAACCAGTATAGCATGGTGAATGGGTAGGGTTAAGTAATAAGAAAAACTTAACCAATATAACTTTATTTATGGAAAGGTTAAGTTATAATAAGAGGGCAACACTTAACTAATATAACTTTATTTGTGGTAGGGTTAAGTTAACATAAGAAGGCAACACTTAACCAAAGTAACGTGACACGTAGGTGGGTTAAGTTAACTTGAATTGATTGATGACACTTAACCAATACAACAAGATGAATACATGGGGTTAAGTTAACAAGAAACACTTGACCAATATAAATTGATGAACGAACGGGGTTAAGTTAATAGGAAACACTTAACCGATCCAACATGATAAGTAAGGAGGGTCAAGTTAATAAGAAACGCTTAACCAACATGACATGATGAATGAGTGGGTTAAGTTAACTTGACCGGACAACACTTAACCAATATGACGTAATGTGCGGGAGGGTTAAGTACATATCAGGTTGGTGGGTAATATTAGTACATATAAGCCCACAAATTTAACCATTAAATAAACATGCTTGAATCAGTGGAAGGGTTAAGTACATATCGGGTTGGTGGGTAATATTAGTAAATATAAGCCTATAAAACTTAACCATTAAATAAACATGCTTGAATCAGTGGAAGGGTTAAGTACATATCGGGTTGGAGGTAATATTAGTAAATATAGGCCCACAAAACTTAACCATTAAATAAACATGCTTGAATCGATGGGAGGGTTAATTAAGTACATCTCGTGTAAGTGGGTAATATCAGTACATATAGGCTCACAAACTTAACCGTCAAGTAAACATGCTTGAATCAGTGGGAGGGTTAAGTACATATCGGGTTGGTGGGTAATATTAGTAAATATAGGCCCACAAAACTTAACCCGTAGGAAACCCTAGTAACGGGGACCCATTTCAGCAGTAAGCCACATAGATGTATCATGGTACCTTGAAACTAGGCAGGGTGGGGCATGATTACTGGGCCGATTATAAGCGGTCAAAACAGCGGCAGGGGGTACGTCAGTGTAGGTTCCTACGGTTTACGGGCATGCACGTACTCCGGAGTGGGAAAAAGCAGGCACTGGGTACTAGTAGTTATACATTGTGCATCTTTGTAACGTCTGGAGTTTTCGAACCAGAAAATCAACATAAAAACACACTGTTGACTATTCAAGCATCAAAAATACCGGGACATTTATAGAAGAATTTAGAGGGTGAGAAAGAAAAGATAGAACTAATAGAATAGAAGAAGAAGAAGATCACAACTGAACAGAATCAAAGTAACACGAAACTCGCAGCGGAACAAAATAAGATGTATTATATAACATAACTTTGAATACAAAACTGTATTGTATATACATACCATTATCAGAGTACAATACATCATATCACAGCGGAAATAACTCTGCATAACTAATGGTGAAGCTTCCTGCTTTTGAGCTCCTCCAAGTGAATCTGCAAAGCCTGAAACACTTGACTGCCCGTACAAATTTGGGCACCCAAGAGTTTAGGGAAAACAAACAAAATAAACTCTGGGTCAGTCATGGGACTGGTGTGAGTAAATTCCAACCATACTGTTTTACTTTGAAAATCCTTTTCAAAACAAGAAGATAATAGTAAGACCAGCCCACACATAAACATGGACGGTTTTTACCTTACTATAACCCGAAATATTCTTGATATCAAAACCCAGTGATATTATGATAATGTCTAACCAAATAATTATACAAGTAGTAGAACGCTTGCATCTCACGCTCCACATATATATAGTATAAAATCATAAACCGCAGGGCGCTTATCGGAGAATGGTTTTCAACAGACAAGGTATGGGAGCACCTTCTGAATAGTGTACTCTAGAGGGGATACACTCAGGGTTCAACAAGAACGTCTTGCAACCCGGCCACACATGACCGCTCACTCATTTAGCTTGAGTGTCGCGAATATATTGCCACCACGGTTGTAGGCCATCCAAACGTCATCCGAAGATACAGAATCGAAAAGAAGTATAAATATGAATTTTCTCTAGATCGGTGACAATACACCCTGCTTGGGGATGACCCAACTAGCCATGCTGCCTAGCCCAACTTCTGTCACTTCCTGGTTGTGAGGCTAGAGGCTACGTCTATCTTCAGAACATCTGATCACCATTCACTCTGAATGTCACATCGTCAAATCCGTAATCACACATTGATTACACAAATGCACACTGGGTGTAGAATAAAGAGAAGTTATATTCTCCCCACCAACTTGGTATATTCGTAAAATCAATGGCGTGACCGTTGGAAATACTCTGTCAGACACTCGTCCATACAAGTTGTCCTGGGATTGGACAAACAGAAAGCACCATTCTGGAACTGGACGACCCTTGCATTTAACTCCGTCTTCAATTATCTTTAGCATATCTAATTCGCAACGCTTATGCCTATACGGAGTGGTTTTCATATAATATATTCAACCGGTCTCTCCGTATTGACAACGATGGTTAAAGCACTTCGATAATCGGTTGTTTAACTATCGAAGTAAAAACAAACATTCATTCAAATGTATAACTAGACATCACACAAGCACGGGTACATTATATTTAACATTCAACTTTATTATTCGAATTCTCATATCTTAACAAATATTTCTCAAATCCCGTTTAACCTTTTTACACTTTCTTGGAAAACATTTCCAGTTATTATAAACTCTCTTTCATGTTCTAGAAATATATACGTTATCAACGTTCGGAACATTTCCATTCTTTCCACGTTCTTTATTTTCTACACTTGGATAATCTACCCTATTTACATTGGAAAATATTTCCAATTTCATTTTCCTTTTAATCGACTCAACGTTCACTTTTAAAACATTATTCACTTTGAAATGTGAATACCATCCCTTATCTTGTTTACTGAAAACTCTTTCATAACTTATATATTCCTATTCCATTTTATACTCTATTTCTAAGTCAACTTCTTATCAAAACAATATCCAGTTGATGACTAAATATCGATTCCTATCCTATTAACATTTATTTGTTTAAAACTAAATGTTAATCATCCTATCAGATTTTAATCCCTAACAATGATTTACTTTAATATATTCGACATCATCGAATTCTAGTTCCAAATCCTAATGGTTTAATTCTAACCACATTTCGAACATCGAAATGCTGTCATCGTTTTCTAACACGATTCTCCAATTCTTTTTCTAAACTCTTTCTTATATTTCTTTGAACAAACGTCGTTACTTATTGCTCTAGAATAAGTGGATTTCAAACCAAACTGTTACATTTCCTAGGAAGTGCTGCCATATATAAAAGTCATGCTTAAGTCAAATTAACAGCAGTTAATTTGTCACTATAGTTCTAAACTTGTCATATGCTGTAATATTCTCCTTATAACTAATCTCAACATTACAGTCACACTTACCTTATCAACAGCGTTATTTTGTTGCTATAGTTCAACTTGTCATACGCTGTAATATTCTTTGTTATAACTAATCTTGACATAACAGTCACACTTATCTTATCAACAACGTTATTTTATCGCTATAATTCTAAGACTGGCAATACGCTGCCATATTCCTTTTATACTAATCTTGACCTAACAGTCGCGCTTAAACCTAGGTAACAGCGTTTATTTTATCGCTATAGTTTTAAGACTTGCAACACGCTGTGATACTAATCTTGACATCTTTTTCCGTTACAAACTGATATCGTTCCTCGATAATAATGAAGCCGTTCAAGTTGGGGTATTCTATTTACCTCTCAGACCTTGATCGACAACGTTCTTACCTTAGAACCGATACAAGTCTGCACTCTAATCCCTTATTACTTATAATATCTATCCGATCGTATTTTCATGTTTATTTTTAACTATGGTTTTATAACACCATATCGTTACTTTGAAATCTCTGGTGTTTGATTATTTATATTAAACATTTACTCTTCGCTTTCTCCATTCCACAGTTCTATTTATAACTTCTTAACCAAAAGGTAATTAAATCTTATTACTTTGGATTAATTTATTTCTAAACTGTTACATTAGATTAATTAAAGACCAATTAACCTAATAATTATTTTCCCAAATAACAGTTGATTTAATCAACTTCATTCCATCAGTAAATTCGTTAACTGATTTTAATTACTTCTTAACATTAGATTAATATAACAAATCTAATAATATTTCTAAATATACTTATCTTAAATATAATTATCCAAATATTAATCATACGATAATTTCTGCTTAATAGACTGATTTAAATGTCAACAAATCGTTTTTATTTTATTTTATAAAAACGAACTCTAAAATACTGGTTTATAATAGAACTTCTATTATAGATTTAAACTTCGCTTTAATTATAAAAATAAAATTTTTATAATTATCTTCGTTGATTTGCCTGACGGCCAATCAACTTCTTAACAAGACGGCGGGTTTACAGTTGACTGTTACCATTTCCTTAATCGATATCGTTTATTTATTCATCAAAGCAAATGTTGGATTTTCTTTCAACATCAGTTATTCACATGGGTTTTAAATGTAATTCGGGTTCAAACAGTGCATACAAAACAAACAGTCCATATAAATATCGAGGAATTCGGTCGGATTCCTCCAACCGGTTTCCCGTATCCACAGATGTCAGTCAACACAATTTACACTAACTCTATACTAGGGGGTATTCTAATCGATGGAATCAGTGTCCAACCGATGATGTGTACATATGTAACGGTATATAATATTCAACCAAATTAATTGTAATCTACCTAATCGACCATCACACAGCATTCAAAGAACATTAAAATATAATTAAAATATTTTAAAATAGATCAGAGTTAGTGATTTTACTCACCTTCGCGCGTTAACCGTTAAGTAACGATTTTCGTCCCTCGATTTAACCCGATGTTCCATTCTGCCCTGAATTCCAAACGAGCTCCATATCGTACTTCCATCCATATGATTTCCAACGTGACCGGATTTGTTCAGTCGTTTCTCATCCAGTCTACATCCAACTGACCTGCTTGATTGTCTCTCCTTTCAGTAAGAAACCGTGTTTTTGTGGATAACAAGCTCCGGCTTTCTCCGTACATCTGTTATCTCCTCTTTCTATTTTCCTTTCCCGACCTTACTTATTTAAACAGCCCATGCATTCTTTTATTTTCTTTTTATATATATAGTTCTTTCCAACTGGGCTTTTGGCCCATCACCCTACTGAAAACCCAACTCATCACTTCACCGACCCAAATGAATAGCGCGAAGTCTCCCCTCACTGGTATACGATCCCACAAGAAAATAATGGTCGAAACCGTGCGTTCCCATTTTCTACTCACATCACTGGTATACTCTATATTTCTTTTTCTTTTAAATCTTGGGCTTCACCCATATTAAAGCAACGACCCATTCCTACTGATACGAGTGATATCACTAGCATCGGATTTTATATACGCATCTACTATGTCTGTACAGTGCTTCGTTATCTTCCTCTTTAATACCACGCCCGAGCTCCCAGTACTTCGTCTACTAAACACTAATCCCACTCGTCTGCTCTAGTTTTCATCCCGAACCAACAGCCATTCCCTCCCATTCACATATCCTCTTCATGCAGTGATACACATCCATATACTACTCCGGTCCTCTGACACTTCACGAACCAAACACCACCATACCACTATGAACGCACCTACTATGTATTCTTTCAATTCCAGTACTGTCCGCTTATACTTGCATATACATTCATCCTACTGCAAACTCCATGCGTGTGTATTAAAATCACTAAACAATTCGTACCTTTACTTCTCATGTCCACACTTCCTGTTCTCAGTGATTCGCTGATTTGCCTCCATCATAGCCGTACTTCAATGCTTCCGCCAGCTTCTGCATTTAACTTCCACTCTTGCGCTGAAAACAGTTCTCCAGTCCTTCACCGCTTACACCACATCATCCCCGACGTGAATACCTTGACCAACTTCTGAGCAGACCCCACTTCTTCCATCAGCAGCGTGCAACTACCCCCACTGTCTTGCTTCCGCCACATGCCCCAATCCAAGGTCGAGACTCCTGAACTCAACACATACCAGACCACCTTCTTTCATGACTCTAGCGCACGCCAAATCTCCACCCTCGCTTTAAGCTCGTCCTCCAGTAAAACACTTCCTTGGTATTTGCGCCAACAGCTTCCCCCTTCGCACCCGAATCTGACCCCACACACGTCACCCCGACCTCCGGAAACCACCACGAGCCGACCCCTCACCGCTGCTCCGCTTGTGCAAGCAACTTCGCCGTGCCAGACTGGTGCACCCGAAGATCTGCACAGATCATACTTGGTCTATCTCAAAACAAACGCGAGTATATCCTGTTTTCTTTTTATTTGTTTTATAAATTGTTTTAAGAATCGGTCTGCTGAAACATTTGGGGATGAATATATATAGAAGGAAGATAGAAAAGAAAGTCAAATGGTCTAGTGATGTTTTCCTGAATTTTCGCTGCTAGGTTTTGAAAAAGGAAATGTTTAGTCTTGTATGCAGCATGGCTTCCGTCACTTTCATTATTAATACCAGCATGGCGCCAATCTTTTCAGCATGTATGTTGAGTATGGTTGTATAGATTTAGGCGGAGACTTTCCCTTATAGCATGTACGTTGAGCATGGTTAGGCTATTGTAGGAAAGGACGCTTTGTACTTAGTATTTATAGAAAGTGAGATATTTAGTTTTAGAATTGGACGTACCCCATTATATAAAACTCCGTTCACACACGACCTGTTGTTGACAGAAATAAATATACCGTCGCGACCAGCAATCGGCCACGATCACAAAAATATCATAATACCGGTAGATTGACTCATATTTTGAAATCCCGTAATACCGCGATATAGGGTGCACCATACTCCAAATAAAAAGTTGCATATTTAATTAATTAAAAATTACAGTAAAATTCTAAAAATTTATTTATCACTATGTCCCAAAAGAACCTTGTCCCGATTCGAATCCGATATCTAGTTATTTCAAATAACTATTACGGTCGATATATGATTTCATAGCGACTTTCTGAATATTTGATTTGGACATATCTTGCAATCTACACAACGAAATCTTGGTTTTTCACTTCTGTTAGAAAGATACAGTTCAACAGATTCCAACGCTTCTTGTTTCGAAGAAATCCGACTAATAACGTGTCATGTACACTCAGTTGAAGTTCAGAATGTTAAATTACGAACTGCAGCGATATTACGAGCTCGATTTTATTTAATATATTTTTTTCTACGTTCAACTTTGTTTTTAATATATAAATATAAATCCATTTATATTACGAATTCAATATTTAAACTGATTTAAATATTCAAATACAAACCGACAAAAATGCGGGACGTTACAGACCTTCCCCCTTAAACAAATTTCGTCCTCGAAATTGCTAAGCTAGGGAAAATGCTACAATCTTTGTTATAAACGGGTTAAAAATCTTTTTGGTTTACTTCATAATTTCAGTTTCAACTGAACTGATTATTTCCAATTAAAATATTAATTTCTTATTATTTCGAATATTTTCAAAATTTCTGAAAATTTCCTAACGGCTTAAATTTTCAGAGAATTTTACCAACATCTCCTCTGCATGGATTATTCAGTACTACAACAACTTGCCACTCTAGGCCTTCTCCAAATCCAAAAGAAAATCAAATAGCCAAACGGCTTGCCCAAACCGACTCATAAAAATCCCATACTCGTATATAAACGTGTACCTTCTCTATTGGGCATTCAACTCTATCTCTGCCATCTGCTATCAAACCAGCATATATCCAAACATTTCCAACTAATCTCCAGTCAATTTATTTTCCAATCTAATCATTCGCTTTTACTAAGCCAAATTTCTATTTCAACTCCAAGTTCGTTTACTGATTTATTTCTCAAATCAGTTATCTTCATCTCCTAATTCAAAATTTGATTCTTATTCTCCAAGAATCAATCCATGTGAATAACTCGAATCTCCAATATTTCTCTTTTACAGTTTCCATTCTGGATCGTTCCAAATTCAATTTTGTTAACTTCGTTTAAATTTTACTTTTACCATTTTAACTCCATAAGTTAAATTTTTATTTCAGAATTCAAATTTCTGGGATTTTATTTCAAATCAGTTTGAAATCATATATAATTCAAAACATTTGAATTTTCTGACAACTTGTTTCTCAAACAATACAAAACAAAACCTTTGGTAGTAATCCGTCACTTAGCAACTCCAAAATGAACACCGATAATGGCGCGCTTCATCATCGGAATTTATTTTCCAGTAATCGAAGTGAGTTCAATACTATATCAATTTTCAAAACTCATTTTTCAAACATTTTCATTTTGAATATTACTTCACAATATCATTCACAGCACTTGGAAATCAAATTTTCAAATCTCCCAGTATTTTAAAATTCCCTTATATTTTATCCAAATATTATTTACAACATCATTCCAGGTTTCTATAGTTTTATTTCAATTCTGGTTTTAAGCTCAGATTTTATCTATATGATTTCGTATATTATACTTGTATAATATTTCGACTGGTTATTTATATAACCAACTTAACTACAAAACTTATCTGATCAAAATAACGATCAACACATTCAATATACTAATAATCTCAAGATATATATTTTTTTACATCAAAATACATTTTGGGTAAAATTATTTCATTTACCCTCTTTTCAAAACATACTGTGTCGAATTACTCTGTTCAAGAGTTTAGAAACACCTATCGACTCAGTTTGCATTACTGGTTCGACCAGAATTTATAAATCACTTGACTGACCAGTCAACACAATATAAAACAGTTTTTATATTAATTCACAAATACGCGCTCATATATACATATACACTCAAACTCAATCTAGGGTTCTGCTAACCCCATCTCTATTGAGTCACGCCACAGAGCCAAGGTAATACTTAACCTTCAGCTCTGATACCAACTGTAACGTCTGGAATTTTCGACCCAGAAAATCAACATAAAAACACACTGTTGACTATTCAAGCATCAAAAATACCGGGACATTTATAGAAGAATTTAGAGGGTGAGAAAGAAAAGATAGAACTAATAGAATAGAAGAAGAAGAAGATCACAACTGAACAGAATCAGAGTAACACGAAACTCGCAGCGGAACAAAATAAGATGTATTATATAACATAACTTTGAATACAAAACTGTATTGTATATACATACCATTATCAGAGTACAATACATCATATCACAGCGGAAATAACTCTGCATAACTAATGGTGAAGCTTCCTGCTTTTGAGCTCCTCCAAGTGAATCTGCAAAGCCTGAAACACTTGACTGCCCGTACAAATTTGGGCACCCAAGAGTTTAGGGAAAACAAACAAAATAAACTCTGGGTCAGTCATGGGACTGGTGTGAGTAAATTCCAACCATACTGTTTTACTTTGAAAATCCTTTTCAAAACAAGAAGATAATAGTAAGACCAGCCCACACATAAACATGGACGGTTTTTACCTTACTATAACCCGAAATATTCTTGATATCAAAACCCAGTGATATTATGATAATGTCTAACCAAATAATTATACAAGTAGTAGAACGCTTGCATCTCACGCTCCACATATATATAGTATAAAATCATAAACCGCAGGGCGCTTATCGGAGAATGGTTTTCAACAGACAAGGTATGGGAGCACCTTCTGAATAGTGTACTCTAGAGGGGATACACTCAGGGTTCAACAAGAACGTCTTGCAACCCGGCCACACATGACCGCTCACTCATTTAGCTTGAGTGTCACGAATATATTGCCACCACGGTTGTAGGCCATCCAACCGTCATCCGAAGATACAGAATCGAAAAGAAGTATAAATATGAATTTTCTCTAGATCGGTGACAATACACCCTGCTTGGGGATGACCCAACTAGCCATGCTGCCTAGCCCAACTTCTGTCACTTCCTGGTTGTGAGGCTAGAGGCTACGTCTATCTTCAGAACATCTGATCACCATTCACTCTGAATGTCACATCGTCAAATCCGTAATCACACATTGATTACACAAATGCACACTGGGTGTAGAATAAAGAGAAGTTATATTCTCCCCACCAACTTGGTATATTCGTAAAATCAATGGCGTGACCGTTGGAAATACTCTGTCAGACACTCGTCCATACAAGTTGTCTTGGGACTGGACAAACAGAAAGCACCATTCTGGAACTGGACGACCCTTGCATTTAACTCCGTCTTCAATTATCTTTAGCATATCTAATTCACAACGCTTATGCCTATACGGAGTGGTTTTCATATAATATATTCAACCGGTCTCTCCGTATTGACAACGATGGTTAAATCACTTCGATAATCGGTTGTTTAACTATCGAAGTAAAAACAAACATTCATTCAAATGTATAACTAGACATCACACAAGCACGGGTACATTTTATTTAACATTCAACTTTATTATTCGAATTCTCATATCTTAACAGATATTTCTCAAATCCCGTTTAACCTTTTTACACTTTCTTGGAAAACATTTCAAGTTATTATAAACTCTCTTTCATGTTCTAGAAATATATACGTTATCAACGTTCGGAACATTTCCATTCTTTCCACGTTCTTTATTTTCTACACTTGGATAATCTACCCTATTTACATTGGAAAATATTTCCAATTTCATTTTCCTTTTAATCGACTCAACGTTCACTTTTAAAACATTATTCACTTTGAAATGTGAATACCATCCCTTATCTTGTTTACTGAAAACTCTTTCATAACTTATATATTCCTATTCCATTTTATACTCTATTTCTAAGTCAACTTCTTATCAAAACAATATCCAGTTGATGACTAAATATCGATTCCTATCCTATTAACATTTATTTGTTTAAAACTAAATGTTAATCATCCTATCAGATTTTAATCCCTAACAATGATTTACTTTAATATATTCGACATCATCGAATTCTAGTTCCAAATCCTAATGGTTTAATTCTAACCACATTTCGAACATCGAAATGCTGTCATCGTTTTCTAACACGATTCTCCAATTCTTTTTCTAAACTCTTTCTTATATTTCTTTGAACAAACGTCGTTACTTATTGCTCTAGAATAAGTGGATTTCAAACCAAACTGTTACATTTCCTAGGAAGTGCTGCCATATATAAAAGTCATGCTTAAGTCAAATTAACAGCAGTTAATTTGTCACTATAGTTCTAAACTTGTCATATGCTGTAATATTCTCCTTATAACTAATCTCAACATTACAGTCACACTTACCTTATCAACAGCGTTATTTTGTTGCTATAGTTCAACTTGTCATACGCTGTAATATTCTTTGTTATAACTAATCTTGACATAACAGTCACACTTATCTTATCAACAACGTAATTTTATCGCTATAATTCTAAGACTGGCAATACGCTGCCATATTCCTTTTATACTAATCTTGACCTAACAGTCGCGCTTAAACCTAGGTAACAGCGTTTATTTTATCGCTATAGTTTTAAGACTTGCAATACGCTGTGATACTAATCTTGACATCTTTTTCCGTTACAAACTGATATCGTTCCTCGATAATAATGAAGCCGTTCAAGTTGGGGTATTCTATTTACCTCTCAGACCTTGATCGACAACGTTCTTACCTTAGAACCGATACAAGTCTGCACTCTAATCCCTTATTACTTATAATATCTATCCGATCGTATTTTCATGTTTATTTTTAACTATGGTTTTATAACACCATATCGTTACTTTGAAATCTCTGGTGTTTGATTATTTATATTAAACATTTACTCTTCGCTTTCTCCATTCCACAGTTCTATTTATAACTTCTTAACCAAAAGGTAATTAAATCTTATTACTTCGGATTAATTTATTTCTAAACTGTTACATTAGATTAATTAAAGACCAATTAACCTAATAATTATTTTCCCAAATAACAGTTGATTTAATCAACTTCATTCCATCAGTAAATTCGTTAACTGATTTTAATTACTTCTTAACATTAGATTAATATAACAAATCTAATAATATTTCTAAATATACTTATCTTAAATATAATTATCCAAATATTAATCATACGATAATTTCTGCTTAATAGACTGATTTAAATGTCAACAAATCGTTTTTATTTTATTTTATAAAAACGAACTCTAAAATACTGGTTTATAATAGAACTTCTATTATAGATTTAAACTTCGCTTTAATTATAAAAATAAAAATTTTATAATTATCTTCGATGATTTGCCTGACGGCCAATCAACTTCTTAACAAGACGGCGGGTTTACAGTCGACTGTTACCATTTCCTTAATCGATATCGTTTATTTATTCATCAAAGCAAATGTTGGATTTTCTTTCAACATCAGTTATTCACACGGGTTTTAAATGTAATTCGGGTTCAAACAGTGCATACAAAACAAACAGTCCATATAAATATCGAGGAATTCGGTCGGATTCCTCCAACCGGTTTCCCGCATCCACAGATGTCAGTCAACACAATTTACACTAACTCTATACTAGGGGGTATTCTAATCGATGGAATCAGTGTCCAACCGATGATGTGTACATATGTAACGGTATATAATATTCAACCAAATTAATTGTAATCTACCTAATCGACCATCACACAGCATTCAAAGAACATTAAAATATAATTAAAATATTTTAAAATAGATCAGAGTTAGTGATTTTACTCACCTTCGCGCGTTAACCGTTAAGTAACGATTTTCGTCCCTCGATTTAACCAGACGTTCCATTCTGCCCTGAATTCCAAACGAGCTCCATATCGTACTTCCGTCCATATGATTTCCAACGTTACCAGATTCGTTCAGTCGTTTCTCATCCAGTCTACATCCAACTGACTTGCTTGATTGTCTCTCCTTTCAGTAAGAAACCGTGTTTTTGTGGATAACAAGCTCCGGCTTTCTCCGTACATCTGTTATCTCCTCTTTCTATTTTCCTTTCCCGGCCTTACTTTAAACAGCCCATGCATTCTTTTATTTTCTTTTTATATATATAGTTCTTTCCAACTGGGCTTTTGGCCCATCACCCTACTGAAAACCCAACTCATCACTTCACCGACCCAAATGAATAGCGCGAAGTCTCCCCTCACTGGTATACGATCCCACAAGAAAATAATGGTCGAAACCGTGCGTTCCCATTTTCTACTCACGTCACTGGTATACTCTATATTTCTTTTTCTTTTAAATCTTGGGCTTCACCCATATTAAAGCAACGACCCATTCCTACTGATACGAGTGATATCACTAGCATCGGATTTTATATACGCATCTACTATGTCTGTACAGTGCTTCGTTATCTTCCTCTTTAATACCACGCCCGAGCTCCCAGTACTTCGTCTACTAAACACTAATCCCACTCGTCTGCTCTAGTTTTCATCCCGAACCAACAGCCATTCCCTCCCATTCACATATCCTCTTCATGCAGTGATACACATCCATATACTACTCCGGTCCTCTGACACTTCACGAACCAAACACCACCATACCACTATGAACGCACCTACTATGTATTCTTTCAATTCCAGTACTGTCCGCTTATACTTGCATATACATTCATCCTACTGCAAACTCCATGCGTGTGTATTAAAATCACTAAACAATTCGTACCTTTACTTCTCATGTCCACACTTCCTGTTCTCAGTGATTCGCTGATTTGCCTCCATCATAGCCGTACTTCAATGCTTCCGCCAGCTTCTGCATTTAACTTCCACTCTTGCGCTGAAAACAGTTCTCCAGTCCTTCACCGCTTACACCACATCATCCCCGACGTGAATACCTTGACCAACTTCCGAGCAGACCCCACTTCTTCCATCAGCAGCGTGCAACTACCCCCACTGTCTTGCTTCCGCCACATGCCCCAATCCAAGGTCGAGACTCCTGAACTCAACACATACCAGACCACCTTCTTTCATGACTCTAGCGCACGCCAAATCTCCACCCTCGCTTTAAGCTCGTCCTCCAGTAAAACACTTCCTTGGTATTTGCGCCAACAGCTTCCCCCTTCGCACCCGAATCTGACCCCACACACGTCACCCCGACCTCCGGAAACCACCACGAGCCGACCCCTCACCGCTGCTCCGCTTGTGCAAGCCACTTCGCCGTGCCAGACTGGTGCACCCGAAGATCTGCACAGATCATACTTGGTCTATCTCAAAACAAACGCGAGTATATCCTGTTTTCTTTTTATTTGTTTTATAAATTGTTTTAAGAATCGGTCTGCTGAAACATTTGGGGATGAATATAAATAGAAGGAAGATAGAAAAGAAAGTCAAATGGTCTAGTGATGTTTTCCTGAATTTTCGCTGCTAGGTTTTGAAAAAGGAAATGTTTAGTCTTGTATGCAGCATGGCTTCCGTCACTTTCATTATTAATACCAGCATGGCGCCAATCTTTTCAGCATGTATGTTGAGTATGGTTGTATAGATTTAGGCGGAGACTTTCCCTTATAGCATGTACGTTGAGCATGGTTAGGCTATTGTAGGAAAGGACGCTTTGTATTTAGTATTTACAGAAAGTGAGATATTTAGTTTTAGAATTGGACGTACCCCATTATATAAAACTCCGTTCACACACGACCTGTTGTTGACAGAAATAAATATACCGTCGCGACCAGCAATCGGCCACGATCACAAAAATATCATAATACCGGTAGATTGACTCATATTTTGAAATCCCGTAATACCGCGATATAGGGTGCACCATACTCCAAATAAAAAGTTGCATATTTAATTAATTAAAAATTACAGTAAAATTCTAAAAATTTATTTATCACTATGTCCCAAAAGAACCTTGTCCCGATTCGAATCCGATATCTAGTTATTTCAAATAACTATTACGGTCGATATATGATTTCATAGCGACTTTCTGAATATTTGATTTGGACATATCTTGCAATCTACACAACGAAATCTTGGGTTTTCACTTCTGTTAGAAAGATACAGTTCAACAGATTCCAATGCTTCTTGTTTCGAAGAAATCCGACTAATAACGTGTCATGTACACTCAGTTGAAGTTCAGAATGTTAAATTACGAACTGCAGCGATATTACGAGCTCGATTTTATTTAATATTTTTTTTTTCTACATTCAACTTTGTTTTTAATATATATATAAATCCATTTATATTACGAATTCAATATTTAAACTGATTTAAATATTCAAATACAAACCGACAAAAATGCGGGACGTTACAATCTTGAATCGTGTCGGGTCGCTATCATAAGGATTGATACACCTTATGGTGGGACCAGCACAGGGTATCTATACGCAAGAGAGGGCCGATTAACACAGACACATGGAACTTTAATACAAGTAGGGAGCCGACCGATAGGGTAGTAAGGGTACATCTAACATCTTCATGGCAATTAGACTGATTGAGGTAAGATCCTCATACTAGATGTACACCTGAAGGCTACCACAATTGCGGCGATTGGGATCACGTTGTAATATTATCATTTTATATAGATTACTAGTTGGGACACTAGTTAGGTGGTGCCGAGATAGATATAAAATTCGGATTAACATGGTAGTAGCGAAGCAAAGAAATAGTAGAAGCGCATTCAATTTATCTTGCCTTATCATACCTTATGCTTATCCTATGTTACCTTATTTCTTTGTTGTTGTCCTGCATCTAGTTTATTCATGTCATGGTTCTCTTACCAGTTTATATGTTGAATAATCAATGGACTTACCAGACTCATGTCTGACCTAGTTTTGTTTCACCTCGTTTCTTCCGTTCCCCCCCCCCTCAGGTTCTCAGGGAGGAAATGTTACCACTTAGCTCAGTTTTCTTTTCAAGCTCGAGGATGGTCGATGTTTTGCTTTGGACTCTCTCTTCCACTGCTATGGCTAGCTCATGCTTTATTGGGGAGTATCATTGTTATTTTTGTGCTTCTTTTACACTTGGAAGTTATTAAATCAAGACAGAAGTTCTATGTATTACCTTTAAGTATGATTTGAGAAAATTGTTGTAAAAGCTTGACTGAATTACATTGTTAATAAAATGACTTTATTTTCCGCTGTTTTATTTGTCTGTCTTGTAATTTATTTGTATCTTTTACCTAAAGCGCTTCACCGAAGTTAAGGCATTCCCTTTGTGAGTGACCTTAACGGAGGTGGGGTGTTCCAGTGCCCGCACATGACACCGGTCGGTTTACGCCGCCCACACCGTCCTCCACGTTTGGATCTCTTATAATCAGCCCAGTAAGCGTGCCCCGACTCCGACCTAGTTCGAAGTACTCATTTGACACCTATCTAAGGGTTACTGGCTGAAACGGGTCCCACAAAAGATGATGCATGCTCTCCCCTTTGTCTTGCATCCCCACTACTCGGATTTCCACAGGTTATGCTTACCTAACGATGTCTTTAATTACATAACCCCATCCGGTTAAGTTTGTGGGCCTATATATATAAATATTACCCACCTAACCCAGATATACTTAACCCTCCCACTGTTTCAACTAAGTTTACTTACTCCCGTTTCAAATAGACATGTTCACATAATCCCTATGGATTCAACTAGGTTAAGTATTCATCTTCATAACCATATTCATTTATGGTTATAATGTACTAGACCTCCCACATTAAGCCTACAACTTGTGGACGCTGGATATGCCAGTCGGTTCCGGGCATACTTCTTCCACAAGTCGAGCTTAACCTCGTGTCTTAGCACGTCTCGTGTTTATGCACTTAGACCCCTCACATTAGATATAACACTTGCGGTCGCTGGACATGTCGAGCGGTTCCGGGCAGACTTTTACCACAAGTGCAATCTTACCTCGTGTCTAAGTGTGGTTACAGTTTCTAATTACTGCAATCCTAACCAATTATTCCTATGCCGTTATAGGTTTTCATGCCTCTTTCCCCCCAATTATGTTCATAATGAATCATATGCCCCAAATTCATATTCATATACATTATTCAACTTATGCCAAATTTCCCATTTACAAGTTATGCCTAATTTTAACGCTTTTCCCCTCGTTCCCAATCTAACGCATTCGCATATTTTAGCGGCATGCCTAGGCTCGAAAGTAGTCTGGCTATATAAAATAAAATGGAAAGAATGAAGAGAAGATGACATAAATGATTATACTAACAAAATTGACATAAACATATAGTGGCATAATGATAAGATGGGGATATAAGAACAGATTTGGTGAACTTGATATAATAGAACTGATTCTAACATAGTAGGAATGTCATAACAGGCATGATTAGATCTAAACAATGATTCAGATGTCCAACTAATAACAAATCCAATTTTAACCATAAACATGATAGGTAAAACAGTGAAACAATGGCAGATCTTACATGACAAATAGGTGAATATTTAGATCCAAGTCATAATCATGTCATAACATCATAAATACATAGGTTATAGCAGATCTGATATGATTCATAAGGTTACAGGCATAGATCCAAGTTAATGTCATATCAAGTTTTACTTTAAATTATTTAGATATAAAATTCACATGAACTCACAATGTTTAGATCTAGAAAAATAGAAGGAGAATAGCAGATGTTGATTCACAGATCTACACTTGAATAACTCTAAACTTGATTGCAGAAGAAGAAAAAGGTTTGATTCAATCCGGGCAGCGACAATATCTAGTCCTCCATTATTTTTGGTGTGCAAAATACGAGAAATGAGGCCATATATATAACCACCAGCCCCAAACCCTAATATGCCACGTCTTCCCTAGAGGGGTCGACCCCCTTTAAGGGGTCGACCCATTGGTCGACACCCCCCTTGAGGGGTCGACACCCCCGGGCGGGATTTTTCCCGCTCAACCAATTTTTCGCTATTTGAATGATTTTGAACTTATGGACCTAATTTTTGAATTCCTGAACCCTAATATATATATATATATATATTCTTGCGCGTATACAAACTTCAAACCTTAATAACTTCTTCATACGGTGTCCGCTTTACGCAAACCAGTGTCTATTTTGGCCAGAATTCCAAGACGAACGCTATGGAGCAGTCTGTTTCACTTAATTCTGAATATTAAATTAATTATTCTTTAATTTATCCTCTTTAGTGTTGTTAAAATACGGGTGTTACACAACGTGATGCGTAATGCAGAAAGACGGGGAGCTAAACCTACAAACCATCGACCTTTCGCTATCAAGGCTTTGGTTATGGGACAGGCCAACCAGGATGTTGTTTGTTGTTAGTTTTCTAGGCCATGTCACTAGCTATCGACTCTATTTGTCTTTCACTAGTTGAGGGAGGGGTCTGGTGGGACCATAGCCACCGTGAAAATACAGACCATAACATCTGTGTATACAAATATCTGAAAAGCGCCAGACCGAGTTCCATGTTTCTTGTATAGCTATGTTATGGAACTCGGTGCATAGTAGATAATACGTGCGGATACATGCATACCGTTTCTGGATGGTGTATCGAAAAGGTTAAGGCATCGAGTACGATTGACGATACGTACGTGAGAAAGTCTAAATACATGCATGTCTGCTCTAGGTGGTGTATCGTAAACTCTAGGGCATTACTCTGTGATGGAATCTAATTTGATCGAATGATTCGAAGTTAGTACTCCGTACGCTTACATAGCATGGCGATGGCGGGACTATGCAGAACGTAGCATTGTTATATTGATTCATACGTCACTCCGACGTAGGATAAGGGACTGCGTATATTTCTGTGGCGTTACGGTGGAGACCGTGCGAATGAGGTATTACGGGGTGTACCTTAATATTGGGGGTAGCTATATATGTATGTATGTTGTATTAGGGTAATCTAATGCGAAGTAGATGGGTACGACATGTGTGTAAGCCTTGACTGCCATTAATACCAGTAACCTAATAAATAAGAGAAGTAACTGAATGGTATATGTAGGATTATCCAAAATGTGTAGTTTAAATCCAGTCACCTGGACTTGTATTCTGACCCCCTCCTTTTAACATACTCGCATGTTAGATTTGTGGCAGAGATATGACAGCTTTGGATACTGGATAGGCAGTATTATAATCTGGGTAAGGCTATATTTTGATTCTATTATATTTTATCCGTTCCGCTGTGAGATGTTTTCCGAGATCTGATATATTTTGTATCTCTGTCTTTTCTGTAGGATACAAGACAAACCAACACGGGTTTCGATAGACTAGAATTTTGAAAAAAATTGGTCTGTCGGAATTCGGGTTGTTACAGGTATTCAGAGTTATATGATCATTTACAATCAATATGATCATATCAAACCTCTCTACCCATAAAAGTAACTTGAAATGGTGTGACTATGGCCGATAAATCAGTTATGTATGATTGTAACTGTAACACCCCACACCCGCTAAGGTCACTCACTAAGGGAATGCCTTAACTTCGGTGGAGTATCTTAAGTGAATATAGAACAGAAAAATTACAACAAGACAGATATAAGTAATACTTGAGAATTTAAAACATCATTTCATTGCAGCGGAAAGTAAAACATGTTTGGTTACATCACAAAACCATAACCAAGAGTCAAGTACATAATATCCGTCTTGATAAAACAAAAGTACATAATCCCACTACATAACTAATAGCCATAATAGAAAAGATAAGCTGGGCTTTACATCACGGTCCAAGCTCCAAAAGATAGATAAAGCAATCTGATTAAAGCCCAATAGTGCTAGGCCCACTCTGAGAACCTGAGGGTTGGGAAAAAGATGAAAACAACGGGGTCAGACATAAGTCTGAGTGAGCCCTATAACTTTAACAATACAATCATTAAAGTAATTAGGGTATGATATAAACCTGGTACAGTACAACTGGGGATAAATGACTATACTAAGCAGCCAACTAGTCTTAGGATGAACTAAGATAACGGTAAAGACGCGCCTATCCACCCAAGGATAAATACTACACTACACCACACCAGATCTACCCACCCAAGGGTAATTCCTACACTGCACCACACCAGATCTACCCACCCAAGGGTAATTCCTAACTTAAAGATTGATCCCACGAAGTGTACTTAGTAATCTTAATAGTAGTCTCGTGTACCCCTAGCTGACTACATAGGTGCCGTCTGCCCCTATCTCCACTAGGTGTACCCACTACTCCCATTCGATCGGCTCCCTAACGTAGATACCCGTGCTGGCCCCACAGTGGGGTGTATCACTTCCCCAAGTGGCAACCCGATACAATCAACGGTGCACGGCTTATACCTACACGATGCAACAACGTCTTACCTACCAGCCCGGGTCCACACACGCATATGAAACCCGTTGGACTTGCGTTGCCACCGCTAACCCGTTTTGGCCTCTTATAGTCAAGCCCAGTACGCGTGTCCCGTCCTCGACATGGGTCGAGCCCAATAAGATACATATGGGTTACTGGTTGAAATGGCCCCCCACAAGCTACCCACCTAAGCTTGTCCCTTCTAGTGTATCCCACTCAACCCTTTTTAATAATCATGTCCACTTACATGTTTAAAGTTTGGTTAAGTCATCTAATCATATTTCAATTGCCACTCAAGGCACCCACTAGATTTCCACATGCCACCCAAGGCACTTACTTGATTTCCATATGCCACCCAAGGCACTTACTTAACCCTTTAATCATGTTTAATTACATGTTCCACTTTGGTTAAGTATTCTAATCGTATTTTCTATTGCCACCCAAGGCAACCACTAGATTTTTCCACATGCCACCCAAGGCACCCACTTAACCCCTCATGTCCCTCTACATGCTAATATGGTTAAGTGTTTCTTAATTAATTAAGACCGTAACCTTTGTAAAGACCTCTCACATTAGACTTTCTTTTATGGCAGTTGGATTTGCCGGTCGGGTCCGGGCAGCCTTACGCCATAACCAAGTCTAACCTCGTGTCTTTACACTTGTCATGTATTTAGTTTATGCCTAAGACCTCTCACATTGGGCCAATCATTTGTAGCCGCTGGATTTGCCGGTCGGTTCCGGGCAGTCTTATGCTACAAAAGGGTCCAACCTCGTGTCTTAGTCGATTAATTACACCTAATTAATCACCCCCATAATTTGTATTAATTATCCATAATTAATTACAAATTTAACGATGTACATAATTGACTCAATTATGTCCATCCACTTTATGGTATGCATAATCATACCAACTTCACACCATTTCATTAACATGAATATTAACCCCATCGTTCCCCACGTAATACGTTGACATGACATACTTAAAAGGGAAGATTCATCACAAACACAATGGTTTCAACTTGCATAACATTAGCATCAACATGGGTTTTAAAGGTGTCAACATGCATATACGACCATAGCATCAAACCCAACTAGCATAAATAATCAACCCAAACTTGCATGAATCACATATGTCATAAAGAGGGTAACTTGCATAAGCCACTTATGTCATACAAAGGGGTAAACTTGCATATGTATGTATGACATACAAAGGGGTTAACTTGCATATGTATGCATATCATACAAAGGTGTAAACTTGCACATGTTACTTGCATATAATCAAACACCAAACTTGCATAACATGTCATATATGAACTTGCATATAATCAAACACCAAACTTGCATAACATATCATATATGAACTTGCATATAATCAAACACCAAACTTGCATAACATGTCATATATGAACTTGCATATAATCAAACACCAAACTTGCATAACATATCATATATGAACTTGCATATAATCAAACACCAAACTTGCATAGCATTTTGTCATAATGGATCAATGTTTATCATAGTGATTTGCATAACTAGCATCATGAACTCATAGCATATGACTTGCATAACTTGCATAACATCATGATCACATAGCATATGACTTGCATAACTTGCATAACATCATGAACACATAACATCAAACTTGCATAACTATCATCATGAACACATAGCATATGATAACATAACTTGCATTGATCCACATTCATAGCCATAACCTCATTATATCCTATCATAATCATTTCAACAATTGGTCATTAAGGCTATAGTACTCACAACTTGTTGATTAGCACTCCTATGAAGAAGATTAAGTTGCTAGAGTTGATTAGAAGTTGATTTGAGAAGCTATCTTCCTCTTTAATTTGATGGAGGCTCTTTAAATTTTCTGAAAACTTCTTCGGGCCTTAACTGGGTCATACGGACTCCGATTTTCGAAAACTCGGACTCTATTTCGCGTATTTTTCCGAGACGAACGCAATGGCATAGCCCGTTTCCCCTGATTCAGATTTTAAAATTTAATTCTGCCCTGTTTTATATTATAACAAGTTATTCAACATACGGGGTGTTACATTCTCCCCTACTTAAAGGATTTCGTCCCCGAAATCTCTAAGTCAAGAAGAACGTATCCTACCAACCAAACAACCATCTACTCAAACCATCAAACACTGGCATCCATTGTCCTTAAAGTTTCTAATGCTGTATGAACATATGCAAAAAAGTGTGTGTATATGTTCCCTGTCTAATGCAAAATCAGGCGGTCTACTGATTCAGTTGACCTCCTTAATGCAAACCCTGATAGTGCCATGCATCCAATATGTATGCGAAAGAACCCTATCGACACATACTATTTCTACATGTGTGCACAGCCATACACCAAAATGCATCATCCATGTGATAACACAACCATTATACATCCATTAATATAGCTACCTACACACAATTATATGCAATATGCAATATGAAGTGACTGAGCCGATCTAGTGTCTAAAGTGTGTGTATATGCATCCACGAGCAACCACTAGCAAACACTTGCATCCACACGCATCCATCAAACATAACATGTCTCAAACACATGTTTCAACCATAGGTTTACCCTATCTAAAGGTCAAAGGTACTAATGAGAGGACATACTAAAGATAAGATAAGTACTAGACAAACGATAAAGGAGAAGCTAAAAGACATACCCTCAAAAAGGAATGGGTACAGTGAACACATCTTTGCTTCTGTCTCCCAAGTAGCATTGCTCTCATCCTCTCCCCATTGCACTTTGACTAGTTGAACCTCTCTGTTTCTCAACTTCCTAATCTCTGACCCAAGGATGCGGGTAGGAGCCCGTCGAATAGTCGCATCACGCTCTACCTCCACTTCTCTAAGCAAGCTCGGCTCTACCACCTCTGCGGTCTCATGTAGGCACTTCCTCAAATGTGACACATGGAATACGTCATGTACACCACTAAGTCTCTCGGGCAAATCCACTCTATATGCCATCCGTCCAATCCTTTCCTTAATAGGAATCGGTCCTACGAATCTTGGTGCTAACTTCCCAACGGACCCAAAGCGAACAACATTCCGTAATGGAGATACTTTAATAAAGACCATGTCCCCAACATCAAACTCAAGATCCGTCCTCCTCTTATCCGCGTAAGATTTCTGCCTATCTTGCGCTGCTTTCATCCTTCTTCGAATCAAATCAATCTTTTCCGAAGTCTCTCTAACCATATCGGCCCAAGCAAGATCTTATCCGTAGATTCCCACCAACATGTAGGTGATCGACAAGGCCTTCTATAAAGAGCTTCGAAAGGAGCCATGCCAATACTAGATTGAAAGCTGTTATTATACGCGAACTCCACCAATGGAAGATGCTCTTCCCAAGTACCTCCAAAATCTAAGATACATAGCCTCAAAAGGTCTTCTAGAACACGATTCACCCTCTCGGTCTGGCCGTCCGTCTGAGGATGATATGCGGTGCTCAAACACAATTGAGTCCCCACTGCTTCTTGCAAACTCTTCCAAAACTCGCTAGTGAAGATAGGATCTCGATCACTCACTATGCTAGAAGGTACAACGTGCAATCGAACTATCTATCGAAGGTAAACTGAAGCTAGCCATGGAGCAGTCCTCTTGCTCTTCACGGGTATGAAATGGGCACTCTTAGTAAGTCTGTCTACCACAACCCAAATTCCCGTATTACCCTTCCTCGATCTCGGTAACCCATCAATAAAATCCATCGAGACGCTATCCCACTTCCATTGCGGAACTTCCAATGGGTGAAGCAACCCACCAGGTTTCATTTGCTCCGCTTTCACTTGTTGGCACACCAAGCATCTAGCGACATACTCGGCCACATCTTTCTTCATACCGGCCCAAAAGAAAACTCGCTTCATGTCTTGGTACATCTTGTCCCCACCGGGATGAATGGTCATCTTCGAACGATGCGCATCATCAAGTATAGCCTTCCTCAAACCCTCGTCTTGCGGTACACA
Source organism: Allium sativum (assembly GCA_030737875.1). Lineage (NCBI taxonomy): Eukaryota > Viridiplantae > Streptophyta > Magnoliopsida > Asparagales > Amaryllidaceae > Allium > Allium sativum. The sequence continues at coordinate 340,056,578 of CM060910.1, forward strand.
AAGTCTACCGTCTCTACGCAACCACCCCTTATCATCTAGGGTGTACCTACTCAAATGGCTGGACGACTCCCCCCTTATGAGCCTGTCTACCAACTCAACCAACTGTGGGTCGTCCCGCTGTGCCTCGCCAATCCGTCCCAAAAGAGTAGGTCTGACCTCTAAGGATGCTAGCAAACCGGGTATAAAGTCAACGGAAGGTCAAACATCGAGATAAATTCCAAGTTTCGTTGTTCAACGAACAACGGACTCAAGGACAACCTTTTTCTGCTTAAGGTGTCTGCCACCACGTTACCCTTGCCAGGGGTATATGCTATCTCGAAATCATAGGATGCTAAGAATTCCATCCACCTTTGTTGTCTTAAGACTATGCGCTCGAAGAGTCTCCAACACTTCCCTAAGATGTAGGGCATGCTTTTCTCCACTTCTAGAGAAAACCAGGATATTCTCCCACGCAAAATTGTCACAACTATCCATCTCTCACGCAGACCATCCTAGTCGAACTCGACATCCCCCAAGTGCAAGCCCCAAAGGCCTAAACCAATATCAGACAAACACCCAAGGGATACCTCCTTCGAATTCAGACGACCTACGTTAGATGATATTAGTAAAAACGACTAAATAATTAAGCCCTTGTCCAACTCTGGATGTCCTTGCCAGTCTCGCTCCAAAACCACCGTTGATCAAATAACTGGCTTTGCTTAACCTATTAAGCACATACGAAAACTTATTTCGCTCTTAGAAAAGACCAAGATGTCATCCACAAAGACCACTACGAAGTTATTTAGGTACTCCCTGAACACCCTACTCATCAAATCAACAAAGTATGCAGGGGCGTTCGTCAAACCAAATGGCATCACAAGCCACTCATAGAAACCATCCGGAGTCCTAAAGGCAGTCTTCTCTATACTATCCTCAGCCACTCCCAACTGATGAAACCCCGTGGCCAAGTCCAACTGCGAAAACCCTGAGGCGCCAACCAACTGATCAAAGAGATCATCAATCCTCGACAATGGGTGTCTATTCTTCTTTGTGAGCTTGTTGAGTTCTCTATAGTCTACACAAAGTCTGAGGGACCCATCCGCCTTCGTGGCAAAAACTACTGGAGCACCCCACTCCGATATACTTCGTCTTATGAACCCCTTCTCAAGCAACTCCCCTACTTGCTTATGGAGTTCCCTCCTTTCACTAGGAGCCATGTGGCGCACTGGCAAAGATACTGGTTTAGCATTGCCCACTAGATATATTCGGAAGTCTATCTCCCGCTTCGGAGGTAAGCCGTTCACCTCCTCAAACACATCCGAGTATTCCCGGACCACCCTAACAGATCGCAAACTCTTGACCGAAGCGTCAAGCGATTCAAGATAACTTAGCAAAACAGAATCCATGGGATTACAAGAGATCTCGAGAGTGTTCCCCAAGCGGGTCATGAGCCTAACAACTCTCCTTTCACAATCAAGAACGGCACCATTACTGGATAACCAGTCCATGCCCAAAATCAACCCATAGTCCGTGAAGCCCAAAACAAAAGCATCACATCTAAACTCAACGCTAAGTATAGAAATCTTCAAACCCAAACATATCATGAACAAATAAGTGGAGCCCCCAATTGGGTTTGAAACAACCAAGGGATCATCTACCAGACTGGTGTCTAAGTGCAGTGACTCAACTAACGATGATGAGATAAACGAATGCGATGCGCCAGAGTCGAATAAAGTTCGAACAGGATGATCGAGAGAACCAAATTTCAACCTAGACGGTCCTACCCCCATCAGGTCTACCAGCCGTGAGGGAATACATCTACCCTCCAGAGGATCCTGTACTTTGTCCTTACCTCTTTGGACAATCCTAATAATGTGTCCTATTTCTCCAAAACAACTAGCCTTCTCCTTCACATTCTCCTTTCGTGACCTCTCACCACGATGAGGTTTCGTCCTTTATTTACCTAATAGCTATTTGAACCTTCCTCCCTCGTCCATCTTAAAGGTACCCACAAGCCCTCCACCTCCTTGGACTAACTTCTTAGCCCGACAAACGTCTTAGTCCCTTGAAGTGGTTCTTCCATCCTTCATACGGAAGTCCTTATTTATCTTAAAAAGACATATATACGCGGAGGGGGAAATTCAAAAAGAGAAAGAGGAAGAGATTCAAAACGGAGAATCGAAGGAAGGATATATGGCTCTTGGGGATTATGTTCTTTTCTTTCAAAAGCTTTTCTCTTAAAAGACATGTTTTTGAAAATACTTCTTCCAAAAATGTTTTTAGAAAAATAATTTTTCTAAAAAATTTATCTGTTCTGGTAACCTTAAGCTCTGATACCACGTGTAACACCCCACACCCGCTAAGGTCACTCACTAAGGGAATGCCTTAACTTCGGTGGAGTATCTTAAGTGAATATAGAACAGAAAAATTACAACAAGACAGATATAAGTAATACTTGAGAATTTAAAACATCATTTCATTGCAGCGGAAAGTAAAACATGTTTGGTTACATCACAAAACCATAACCAAGAGTCAAGTACATAATATCCGTCTTGATAAAACAAAAGTACATAATCCCACTACATAACTAATAGCCATAATAGAAAAGATAAGCTGGGCTTTACATCACGGTCCAAGCTCCAAAAGATAGATAAAGCAATCTGATTAAAGCCCAATAGTGCTAGGCCCACTCTGAGAACCTGAGGGTTGGGAAAAAGATGAAAACAACGGGGTCAGACATAAGTCTGAGTGAGCCCTATAACTTTAACAATACAATCATTAAAGTAATTAGGGTATGATATAAACCTGGTACAGTACAACTGGGGATAAATGACTATACTAAGCAGCCAACTAGTCTTAGGATGAACTAAGATAACGGTAAAGACGCGCCTATCCACCCAAGGATAAATACTACACTACACCACACCAGATCTACCCACCCAAGGGTAATTCCTACACTGCACCACACCAGATCTACCCACCCAAGGGTAATTCCTAACTTAAAGATTGATCCCACGAAGTGTACTTAGTAATCTTAATAGTAGTCTCGTGTACCCCTAGCTGACTACATAGGTGCCGTCTGCCCCTATCTCCACTAGGTGTACCCACTACTCCCATTCGATCGGCTCCCTAACGTAGATACCCGTGCTGGCCCCACAGTGGGGTGTATCACTTCCCCAAGTGGCAACCCGATACAATCAACGGTGCACGGCTTATACCTACACGATGCAACAACGTCTTACCTACCAGCCCGGGTCCACACACGCATATGAAACCCGTTGGACTTGCGTTGCCACCGCTAACCCGTTTTGGCCTCTTATAGTCAAGCCCAGTACGCGTGTCCCGTCCTCGACATGGGTCGAGCCCAATAAGATACATATGGGTTACTGGTTGAAATGGCCCCCCACAAGCTACCCACCTAAGCTTGTCCCTTCTAGTGTATCCCACTCAACCCTTTTTAATAATCATGTCCACTTACATGTTTAAAGTTTGGTTAAGTCATCTAATCATATTTCAATTGCCACTCAAGGCACCCACTAGATTTCCACATGCCACCCAAGACACTTACTTGATTTCCACATGCCACCCAAGGCACTTACTTAACCCTTTAATCATGTTTAATTACATGTTCCACTTTGGTTAAGTATTCTAATCGTATTTTCTATTGCCACCCAAGGCAACCACTAGATTTTTCCACATGCCACCCAAGGCACCCACTTAACCCCTCATGTCCCTCTACATGCTAATATGGTTAAGTGTTTCTTAATTAATTAAGACCGTAACCTTTGTAAAGACCTCTCACATTAGACTTTCTTTTATGGCAGTTGGATTTGCCGGTCGGGTCCGGGCAGCCTTACGCCATAACCAAGTCTAACCTCGTGTCTTTACACTTGTCATGTATTTAGTTTATGCCTAAGACCTCTCACATTGGGCCAATCATTTGTAGCCGCTGGATTTGCCGGTCGGTTCCGGGCAGTCTTATGCTACAAAAGGGTCCAACCTCGTGTCTTAGTCGATTAATTACACCTAATTAATCACCCCCATAATTTGTATTAATTATCCATAATTAATTACAAATTTAACGATGTACATAATTGACTCAATTATGTCCATCCACTTTATGGTATGCATAATCATACCAACTTCATACCATTTCATTAACATGAATATTAACCCCATCGTTCCCCACGTAATACGTTGACATGACATACTTAAAAGGGAAGATTCATCACAAACACAATGGTTTCAACTTGCATAACATTAGCATCAACATGGGTTTTAAAGGTGTCAACATGCATATACGACCATAGCATCAAACCCAACTAGCATAAATAATCAACCCAAACTTGCATGAATCACATATGTCATAAAGAGGGTAACTTGCATAAGCTACTTATGTCATACAAAGGGGTAAACTTGCATATGTATGTATGACATACAAAGGGGTTAACTTGCATATGTATGCATATCATACAAAGGTGTAAACTTGCACATGTTACTTGCATATAATCAAACACCAAACTTGCATAACATGTCATATATGAACTTGCATATAATCAAACACCAAACTTGCATAACATATCATATATGAACTTGCATATAATCAAACACCAAACTTGCATAACATGTCATATATGAACTTGCATATAATCAAACACCAAACTTGCATAACATATCATATATGAACTTGCATATAATCAAACACCAAACTTGCATAGCATTTTGTCATAATGGATCAATGTTTATCATAGTGATTTGCATAACTAGCATCATGAACTCATAGCATATGACTTGCATAACTTGCATAACATCATGATCACATAGCATATGACTTGCATAACATCATGAACACATAACATCAAACTTGCATAACTATCATCATGAACACATAGCATATGATAACATAACTTGCATTGATCCACATTCATAGCCATAACCTCATTATATCCTATCATAATCATTTCAACAATTGGTCATTAAGGCTATAGTACTCACAACTTGTTGATTAGCACTCCTATGAAGAAGATTAAGTTGCTAGAGTTGATTAGAGAAGCTATCTTCCTCTTTAATTTGATGGAGGCTCCTTCAAGTTGCATTTTGACGGCATAACGACGTTGTATCTATTTTTAGTATGAATTAGGGTAGTCTTAGGGTGTATTTATAGATTAGTTAAGTGTTTTAGGCCATTAGATTAACCCTAAATCAGATTAGAGCCGTCAGATCTCGTCACTAGCCACCAAGCACACCCCAAAAGCCAAAATGGTGCACCCAGGTCAAACTGGCCGACAGGGGGGTCGACCCCTGGGTCGACACATGGGTCGACCCCTTGGGGGGGGGTCGACACCCATGTCGACCCCTGTGTCGACTCCCTCTGTCTGGCGGGAATTTTCCCGCCTCTTCTGAAATTTGAAATTTTAATATTTAAATCTGTTTTGAATTTTCTGAAAACTTCTTCGGGCCTTAACTGGGTCATACGGACTCCGATTTTCGAAAACTCGAACTCTATTTCGCGTATTTTTCTGAGACGAACGCAATGGCATAGCCCGTTTCCCCTGATTCAGATTTTAAAATTTAATTCTGCCCTGTTTTATATTATAACAAGTTATTCAACATACGGGGTGTTACAATAACCCATGGAATCAGTTGGATGTGATTATAGCTTGGTAAATCAACCGAGTCTCACTGTTCTCTGAAAACAGGTGGGGTGTACCTCACGACCTTGAAATCAATGGTTATAATTTTTGACATTATATTTGAAAAGAAATATGCATAAGAAATTACGTGGAACAAGATGTAGAGTAACTCCGAACCAATATAAAATTCTGGTATGTTCTTTCTTTTACTGCTTTTTATTTATTTATTTGCATCTGTGTCTGAATCTGTGGTTGTTTCTGCCTTTGTGAATTGCATGCGTTTATGTTTAATTTCAAAAGTTTTCAAAAGATTTATATATCATTAAATACTATTCCCCCCTCTAGTGTTAATCCAACCTTTAAGATCCGTAATCTGCATTCCTTATAAAGAATTTGGATAAGAAATAGACATCCGTTAGGTTGATCATTAATTAATACGAACAAATTCATATCTATATACTTTGTGTTGGATTTTAGTAAGATGCAGAAGTAAATATTGGAATAAAACTTCCATAGAGACAACTATTTGAAATGTAAAAGGAAACAATGGTCAATAATTGAGGAGTTACACATCCATAAAATAAATATTCTAATTTGAAATTTAAAGGAAATAAATAGTCAATAATTGAGGAGCTACAAGAAATGAAATATATTAATGAGGTAATTAAGACATGTTATGATAATAAGTAAATACTGAATTTAAAATAGAAAATAAATGTCCGTAGGGATAAATAAACATTATTTAAAGGCAGATAGATGACATTTATTGAGGCAACAATTAAGGATGCTAAGAAGTGGAGTAATCGAAATATGAAAGGAACTACAGGAAATGAAGAAATTTATATAAAAAGATACGGACATTAATTACTACAAAAAAGATAGTCTAGTAAAAGTAGGAAATTTTGAAGGAAAAGAACAATATGTTTTTAATTTAATAAAAGAGCTAACATAATTCATCTAGGCTTACAGGTCGACCTCCTTGATGGGGAGTGGTCGACTCCTATGTAGGGCAGTTGACCACCCTATGAGTAACAACCGGTATTTGATGTGTCTTAACGACTCAGATTTAATATAATTCGGTTGGTTAAGGTTGACTCTTATGATTGTAAATTAATGCCTAACCCTTCATTATCTTCTCACATTTTTCTAAGAAAAGCAATGAAACTCTGTTATTTCTTCTTTTTCACTTCTTTTCAAAATTACAATATAAGATTTGTATTTGTTCATGTAAACTAATTGGAGAATGGTAAGAAATTAAATAGAGAGAAAATGAGTGAATTAATCTTCACGCTTTTGAGTTAATATTCTTTAGATATAGATCTATCTAATTTCTATTCCAATATCAAATCTCTCTTCAAATCTATAATTTAATATATGTATATTCCCTTTTTTATATATATATTTTTTGAATTTAAGTTAGATTGGAGTTGAATAAATTAAGATTTGGAGTTTGTAAGCACTTCTTCAGTATGAGTTGGAAATTATATTTATTATTTATGATATTAAATCTATCCCATTGGCATACATTTAAACTTTATGCCTTAATCTTTTGGTCATCTAAGTTGTAAGCTTAATTGTGTAGAATCTTCTACACACATATTACTTCCTAATTCTACTTTAGAACAGATCTAGTAATCGATTTTATAGTAATGATTTTTTGTTTTATTCCACATCTGTAATTTGAGTGATAGGATATTAACCTAAATTAGGTTACTGCCCCAAATTTTGCTAGATTTTGGATTTTTCATGGTTTAATTTATGAGAAGAATATTCGTTGGTTATTATAAATTTTGTTCTTGTTTCCACTTTTCTTTGAAAAATGTGGCGTTTGATTTAGCAAGGAATACATGCAAAAAAAATTAAAAAATTGGAAAGATATGTTTAAAGTACGCGTTTCTCTCTGCATTTTGCATCATTTATTCGAAAACAAAGTGATTTTTTTTTTTATAATTTTAAATGGAGTCTGTCTTTTGAAGTCTTTTGTTTTAAAATGTGTATATGCAAAACATATGAAAAAATCTTTCTAATAAACTTTGTTTCAACAAACTAAATATGTAAGCGTATTCTAATAGCTAGATGTGACTAAAATACATAAACTCTTAGTATAATTAGGATTTTAAGCGCAATTATTGCGTTATAAATAAAAAAACAAGATTTAGTTTTAGGATTATATTTGCGAAATCATTAGGAATTAGGAAAGTCTGTAAGCCCTATTAATTGGAAATAAATTAGAAGTTGTCAAATAATCGATAGGAAATGAGAGATTTCCACAATAATTAGTTAATACATAATCATTATTACTTAGGATTAAGGGTTGGAATTATTTAAAATGTAGTAAAAGCTAGTAATTTCAATTAAGGGGCAATAAATAAGCAAACATGTAAGATTGGATCTAGTAGTTACAATAAATAGAAACAAGTCATAAAAGAGGTCTGGTTAAAAATGAAATAGTTATAAATATTACTAATTGTAAAATTAGGAATTGAATATAAATGTATTAGGGAATGTCCATTAGGATTATTAAGACAAGTTGATTTGTGGTACGAGATTAAATGGCATTCAGGTGGTTAATAGGTTCATCTCTTTCCAAAATAAAGTATTAAATGGTCAAAAAGGTTATGATAAATGGTATCTCTACAAGGGATCACTTTTGATTAAGTATTAAATGACCGATTTAAAGTCCGCTAAGAGAATGAACCTTAAGTTACCAAGGGTTCTAACTATCATAAGGAAGACATTAAGTGGATAAGAGAATTCCATATGATGTTAACTAGATAGTATCATAGGAGTCCTCTTAGGGATATGTCTTAAATGACCAAGGGCTCTACCTTTCATAAAAAAAGTACCAAGTTGCTACATGCTATCTATCACATTATTGTTTTTTTGGTTGCGATGATGCTTTGATATTAATACTAGTAGCCTTAAATAGCAATTAGAGGTCCATAGCTAAAACCCAACAACCAATAATAATATTATTATGAAACCACATCAAAAATAAGTCTCAATTGACTAGAGTCTACCTCGATTAAGGTCTTAAATGATTAGGGTGCGACTTCATAAGTCTTAAATGGCTGATGGTACATACTTCAAAAAGATATTAAGATAAATGATCAGAGTCCGTCCTGAAGGGTCCTAAATGGTGCAGGTCGGCCTATCTTAAAAATGTATTAAACAGCTAATGGATAACAGAAGTAGTCCACTTCTATTTGAAAGTATTAAGTGGCCAATGGATTTGGTACAATTGTGCGGTTAATAGGATTCAGTGGTATTTCATACATTGAGATCAAGTATAGTTAGTCGTAAGTGCAATACTTGGTTTAGACAACCTAGAAAATAGACATAACCATTGGATATAAATCAACAGTTATAAATTGTGTAATGGGTAATATTTTGATCTTTCATTCACCTAAACATTGTTCTGACCCACTTCTCGTAACAGCTCACATGGTAGATTTAGAGAGACAGATCACTGAATTCGAAGGTGATTGGATATTGATGAAGTCTTCTTTCTTTCATACTCGATATCAACATGGCACTTTGTCTTTCAAGGAATCCTATTGATTCCAAGATAGTATTCACATTCGATATTTGTCACACCGTCTTATTTAAGCTATGAGTTTAAAATTAATAAAGCTTGTGTTGTTTCATATAGGTACCAAATCAAACGATTCACATTCTAATGGGTTTGGATTTCGATTCATATCAAAATTTAGACCCCCGAGGATACGATTATTTTATTACACATTCTTTAGTACCGTCAAGTTTATAAAGCACATCAAAATTAGAAATTTGACAACGTAAGTATATTTTATAAAGATTCAACCAACAATAGAATATTTCACTTTAATAAAATTGAAGTCTCCGTTCTGTCTAGATTATCAATTAATGTTTTCAGTAGTATTGAAATAAGTTACTATATAATGATCATACATTTTTGTCCAACTTTCCATAATTGGTTAACATGTCGATTTTCCACATATATATTGTAGATTTTGATATAAACAGACACAATACTGTTTATTAATAATTTTTCACACATGCATTACATATTTCAATATTTTTTCATTTCTCATTAACCAGATTATAAACTATCACGTAATAACTTCAAATTGCGCATGCAAACATGGCGGTAGGTTGCAATCAGATCCTTTTTATCCCTTTTTTAAAGTATATTTGTTTATAGTATTTGGAAACTATAACATAAAATCAAAATCAAAACGTAACAATTTTTTTTAATGTAGAGGGACTTGAAAACAAAATTGATGTTATTTTTGAATTTTTTATTTGTTTATTATAATTAGAGAGAACTAAACAAAACAATTACACATTATGTTGCATATGCGGTAATTGAAATCGTTGTGTAATAACCTAATCAACATTTACAATAAACACAGAAATTTTGCAAAATTCATTCCAAAAAATAAAAGAGGTTAACAAAAGCACATACGCTAAAACACTTGACAACACTTAGATCATCTCCAGTCAATACATACGTATTGTCATCTAAAATCTACTATATATTTTTAAGACAATGCGAAAGGTTTCGACATTCACGAGTTATGTTTTTTACCTAATGCAAAAATGTGAATGCACAAAAGATTTTTTATGTGTATTTTTCACAAAATTACAAGGAAAAATACTTTTGTTAAGCCTTAATAATAGAGAAAGAGAAAATGGTGCCACGTGATGTCTAATACTATGCATTGGAAGGGACAATAACAAATTTTATTTAAATAGCAAAAATTACTATACTCACGGTAAAAATCTTAACATATTACTAAACACCAAGTCATTAGTTTTTACTTTATTTATAGCATAACGATTACAATACTATCCATATTTTTTTATAAAATTACTTGCTTTTCCCATCCTTAATCCTTTTGTTTTAAAACACAATTTTCAAATTAGTATCCAACATAAGAGGGTTTACTTTATATGGTTATGTAAATTTTCATGTCTTTTCAACTTATGACAACATCAACACCTGTTTCAAAAATCGTCATATCAATTTTATTGATTTGAAAGAAAAAACAAAAAATGAAAAAGAATAGACAATTAAATCATTCTCTTTTATTCCATTATATTTCAAGCTTTTAGTGAAATTCATAATTAAACACATTATTTTTTTCATTTGATATAAAATAAGATTTCATTTTAGTGAAATACGAAGAAAAGGATATTGATGTTATAACGTAAAAGACAAATTTGTTTTGAAATTAATTTTGAAAACATAGGTGTAGATTGGGTAATTTTTTAATAGAGTTGGTTAAAGACGATGCCAAGTGGTTTTTTAACTAGGTCAACAATAAATATTAGCATTAAAAGACAACTTTTTTCCCCAAATTGCAATAAATTCACGGCTAATTCTATTTCCACCCCATTTTCCTCCTTTTCCACCCCATCAAATTTTAAAAAGATTAATAGACATTATTACCCTTGCTTTGAAATAACCGTGCGTGCTTCAATATAAGCATGCATGAGCATGCTGCTTCAATGTAAGCACGTTCCCAACATAGCAAGACTAAAAAAAAGGATTGTTAACTTCTTTTCAGTAAACCACTTTATATATGTATAAAAAAATTGTTCTCAGCACAACAAAAACAAAATAGTTAACACAACAAGAACAAAATAGACAAGAAGAATAAAATAGACAACACAAATACAATAACCACACATATACTTAGCATATGTTCACAGTAAGAGCAAACACATCAATAACAAACTATACTTAGCAAATACAACAGGACCTAGCATTAGCAAACACAGCAGGACTAAAACAAGTTGGTTCCATGCGCATCACGTTATTATAGAACGTGAGCTGGGAAGATGATTACATGCCAGTGAATAAATTGCCAGTAAATAAATTGCAAATAAATGTATCGGAAGAAAAGAAACGAATCGGAGGAGGAATACACTGTTCGGAGGAGAACAAGCGTGGATTTAGTTTTTTGAAGTGAAGGGTAATTTGAAAAAATAGCGGGGTGACAAAGAAAAATAGCGGAGTGTGTTTTTTTTTTTTTTTTTTTTTAACTTTGATGAAAAAGAAAATTAACCGGGTGGAAATAGAATTAGCCTGAATTGAAGGAAGCATCCAAGATGGCTTTATTGGATGTAAGCATTCAGCCCTTTTGGCCTGGACAAAATACGTCCAGCTAGGGCTGTTATGGTAATGGTTACCGTTACCGTTTGACAAATACCGTTACCGTACCGTTTTTACTGGTAAACTAGAATTGCTTACCGTTACCGATCGACTGATATACCGTTGACTGGTACACCGATAATCTGGTAACCGTTACACTGGTAATGGTAAACTACCGTTTGTCGATCAAAATTTATATCTTAACATACTTTTTTGTATACCGTGCATTTTTATTACACTATATGTGGTGTTAGTTTATAAAAAACATAAATGAAAAAGAAAATAAGTGTATTTGGAATTATTTCATCTGATTATTAAACTAAATATAATCATTTATTTGGTTCTATGTGCATGTAATAAAACATATCAGATGAGTATACTTATGTTCTGAATTAATTGGTAAAATTACCGTTACCGCTGGTATTGAAGAAACATTACCGATAATTTACCGTTAAAAATGGTAAATTTACCATTACCATACCGTTTTAACTGGTATACCGATTTAATCAAAAATAGTTACTCTGGTAATGGTATGCTAATGGTAAATTTACCGTTACGGTAAGAGCCCTGGTTAGAGCTATTGCTTTCAGTCAGCCCAGCATTTCTTCACGTTCGCAGTGTTATTTAAACCCTAATCAGAAATGGCCCCTCAATACTTCTCCTCCAGCTCCTACTGAAGGGACCTTAATTTTCCAGAATTCGAAACCGCCAAAAACAAATTCAACCTGTTATCGTGATAAAAGATGGGGAAGAAGCAGCACAGCAAAGATCGCATGTTCATAACAAAAACGGAGTGGGCGACGGAATGGGGTGGCGCCAAATCCAAAGAAATATCGACTCCTTTCAAGCGCCTTCCTTTCTATTGTTGCTCGTAATTTTTTATGACCCAAAAGATTTAATGCCTGTGTTTTAGCAGCTTTTTTTCCGAACTATTTCTTTTGATTTGGCTTTTCCTTTTAGGCTGACATTCACCCCATTTCAAGACCCTGTGTGTACTCCTGATGGAAACGTGTTTGATATTGTGTGAGTTTCTGATTTTTTTTTTTTTTTTTTTTTTTTTTTTTTTAAATATGAATTTGGTTAAGGTGGTTCGTATAATCAAAATTTTCCATTTCCCCCTTTTTGTGCGTATATTTGTATGCAGGAATATAGTGCCATATATTAAGAAATATGGGAAGCATCCAGTTACCGGAACTCAGCTTAAGCAAGAGGATTTAATCCCTCTTACCTTTCATAAGAATTCTGATGGTAAGCTGCAGTAAATTTTGATTATTTGTTTGCCTTTTTTGTTATATCTTCATAAGCGTACTTAGGCCGTGTCTGTTTTTAATCGCAATTTTGTTGTTGTTTGCTTCTAACCCGACTTTTGATTAAAACTATGCTGTGAGGTAGCGGTCGGTAGGTACCATATCAATATCGAAATTGACTACTGAGCATAGTTATCAATGGCGCGCCATGGCGCACGGCGCGGCGCGGCGCAGCATCTGCGCCATTTTGGCTTATGGCGCGGCGAATATGAGAAGGCGCACGAAATGGCGCAAAAGGCGCGCGGCGCAAAAAAGGCGCACGGCGCAAAATGGCGCGCCTTTTGTTTATTTTTTTGTTTTTTGCTTGTTTTTGTTTATTTTTTCATTTTTTGCAGTTCACACAAGATTAATGTTGATCATATTATTGTGTTTGCTAACGTTTTGTATTTTGTTTTATTTATTTTGTAGGTTCTGATGGATTTTGAAAATATGATTGTTGAATCGGATTCAAATTTCTAGTTTATTAGTAATATGTATTATTATATTGGATTTTGAAACCTATGACGCTTGAAATTTTATGCTAATGATCTCAAATATGATGATGTTTCTTTTTGCAAAATAGTAGAAACTTTGATTGCACATGTTTTAGCAAAAAATACCGGATTTTTAATTTTTTTTATTATATGTTAAATTAAAAAACAAAAGTGCGCCGTAAATCAGAAAGGCGCGCGCCATTTGCCGCGCCGCGCGCCAAGGCTCCGGACTGATGTTTCGCCTTTTTGCGCCGTGCGCCATTAATAACTATGCTACTGAGGGTGAAATTTTGGAGAAAATTGAAGTCCAAAGAATATTTAAAAAAAAAGCCAATTCGAAATTGGAAATTGATTAAACAATCATCTGTGCAAGCTCAATTTTTCATTGCGTTCCTTCATGAACTTGAGCTCAAAAAGTTTTTTTATTGAAAGCTTCAATCTTGACCCAATGGTCTACTTTGAGTAGAAAAGTGGGAGGCAATGCAGAATTCGGTTGCGATTAGCATGTAATTTGAGGCTTAAATCTTTTATTTGGTTGGGCTAACAAATATTCATTAATTTCATTTAAGTAATGAATAATCAGAACTAAGGATCAATTAGGGTTGGGTTCCATCTAGACTAGTTTATGGATTAAATCTTTATTAATTGTTGTCTTGGAAACACGAACTTTTTGGTCCGAACGCAGCATTCCCAAAATACCCGTATATATAATTTTTTAAATATTGAATTGTTATTTCTGTGATCTTCCTAATAAATTAAAAAATAAAATCTCCTTACGATTGCTTTAGACACATTCAAATAAATGCCTTCTAATATCTCTTAAAAACCAAATCCAATAATTACACTTCTTTTACAAATTCAGATTGTCTTTCACCAGATAATAACAAATCTTAAAATTACTTACAAATATAATTTAATAAACTTCTGTTACAAAATTGTTCTTCAGTAATTAATAATACAAACGAAGATAAAAATAAACTAAAAAAGATATTGCAGCTTAGAAATAAATATTCGAACCAACAATATGTACTTTCAAGTTTCAACGGAAACATATAACTAAATGTTCATGCAAATCATTTTTTCTTAAGTATATTAAACATATATAGTTTGTTCAAATAAATCACATGCAAAACTTATAAATAGTTATCAAGGCGTGCGCTTAGGCGCCTAAGCGCAAAAAAGCCCAAGGCTCAAGGCTTGCGTCTTTTTGTAGTTTGATGCGCTTTTTTTGCTAAATTCAAAATTTTGTTTGTAAATAGTTAAATAAAAAATTGATTGCTCAACAATTATGAAATGTGGTTTAAAATTTAAATCTTATTAATAAAATATGTTAATAATTGAATGGATTATAAAATATGTTTTAAAAATTAATTTGTAGCAATGTTTTAAAACGCAAAAGGCGTAAGTGAGGCGTTTTCGGGTCTGTGAGGCGAGGCGTAAGCCTCGAAGCGTTGAGGCGTAAACCTTTCGGGTATAGAAAAAGTGCAATACATATACTTATTTGTTAACCACTTCCATGCAACATCCCGTTTGTTCATTTTAAATTAACCTAGCCAACAATAGAAATTAGGAACCAACTAAACAAGGGCTTTTCGGGTAAGTCTACATTAATTCAAAATGTCTTTCTACACATATTATATAATCTTTTTTATTTTCATTAAATAATTAAAATTTAGTGACATTTATCTGTGTCAATATTTGCAACTAAAGATAAACAGATTTTTAAGTCATATGCCTCAACTGCTTGAGGCGTGCGAGTCGTAAGCTTTATGCACTTTGTATGCCTCAAAATTTCCTCAAAATTTTGAGGCGTAAGCTTTAGAGGTAAAAAACCTTTTGGAATAAGCCTCAAGACGTTTTATCTCTTATTTCAACGAGGCGAGCCTTGAGGCGAGTATTGAGGCGTTTTTTTTAAAACAATGATTTGTAGTAAGTAAAATAGCAAATCAAAGTTATATAAAAGGCACACAAAAAGCGCAAGGCTCAAAAAAGCCCAAGGCTCAAAAAAGCCTAAGGCTCAATGCTTGCGCCTTAACTACTATGCTTATGATCATGCGCGACGTATGCTATAGCGCTGATAAATATTATTGTAAATCATTCTTTCTTGAATGATTAAACGTAGGAAATATTCATGTGCGAAACGCATGTCGTAACGCTCGTCATTTATTTTTGGTTGGGGTTTTAGGTACATCATGGATAATATTTTATAGCTAGCAAATAAATACAATTTAATTGTTATTTATTAAGTTTAATTCTATTTAAAGGATGGCATTGTTGATCATTTTAGGTACATAATGGATTATATTTATTTATAAACTATATCATACACACACACTGACACACACATTCACGCTCTCTAGGAGAACCGGATGGACCATAAAACTCCCAAAAAGAGTTAATTGTGCATGTCTGCTTTACCTCATGACACCTATTATTCTCGAGTACCTTTTTTTACGAGAAATGTGTAGGCAAGGCATGGCTTGAACCTGGATATGTTACTGGCTTAGGCGCCTTTTCCATTGCGTGACACCCATGTACTTATATCTTATTTACTAGATTGTTACATTTCCCAAAAAAAAATATATTTGAAAACTGGAACGGGGAACCAAAACCAAAACCGTAACTTTTAAAATTATGAGATCGCTCAAAACTATAGAAATTTCAAGTGATTTGGAATCGAGTTCTCGAACCTTGATTAAAATTACTTACACGAAAAGTATTCAAGATCTGTTCTTGCATATTATTAGCTTTGGATGCTGAACAATAATTTGTTCCATTTATAAACTTTTTGAAATCTACAAATCTAACGCCAAATCAGAAGTTTAATATTAAAACTTGAAATTTCAAATTTGGAGATTTCCAGAACTGAGCATACTTTTAAGCTGCAATCTTGAAAACTCTTGAATTTGAAAGTTCACATGTGAATTTTTTGAATTAATTATTTTGAAAACATTTGTTTTATCAGAAGTTTCTGAAGTTTTAAAATTACAAGTCCATAAAAATTCATTATTTCTAAAAATTATAATTCAAAATCAGAAAAATCATTATTTAATAATCAAGAAATTTAATCCTTAAAAATATTTTTTTCATGGACAAAACTTTGAAATAGGCTCCTGCATATAGCTTATATGAAAACTAGGTTTGTTTCAAAACTTATTTGAAACAAGGCATGTTTTGGTTTCTTGTCAAATACATATTCGCATTCCAAATTGCTTATGAAGGAATTTGTTCATGAGCATTTTTGGAATGCTCGTTAAGGAATTCCTTCAAGCACACTCTTGGAATGCTCATGAAGGAATTTGTTCATGAGTATTTTTGGACTGTTCATAACCATTTTTGCATTATTTCGGCATAGTCAGCTTCAGTCTTCCCCTATTCTTCTTGATCCTCAAAACAAACCAAAATCTCAATTTCAACCATAATCCCTATTCACTAACTCCATCCACCAGTCAAACACACATTATCTTCAAAGTTCCATCTAACTCACAACTACTTCATTGTTCTACTTGATTGGAGATCAAAGAGGTAATTTTTTTTCATTCTTTTGCCATGTCTCCAATTTTTCATCTTTGATGTACTGCAATGTCATAATTTTGTAGGTAATATCAAACATTTCAATTATTTATTGTTATGATGGTCAATTTCCGATTGGAGACGACGATAAACCTAAATATGTCGGTGAAAAAAGAAAATGATCCAAAAATAAGAAATATTGTATGTCCGAAACGCTAAAAAAAGAATGTTTATGATGTGACGGAAATATCTCAAAGTGAGTTTGATACAAAACTAGTAACAAAATGGATAAGAGATGATGGTTTGTCCGCTATTGTTGTAGACGACGATGAAGATACAAATTCAATGTTTTTCAATTAGAATGAAGACATCTGAACATGGTTGATGTAATCTATGTATATAAGTTTGAATTATGTAATGGATTTTATCCAAGTACTTTGGTTATGCATGTGAATTATCTAATGATTTTGCCTAATGTATTTTATCATATGGGTAGCGAGAAAGCAACTTGCTATTTTTTTAAAGGTGGATCTAAAAGCGAGTTAGTTGCTTCCTCCCCCATATCCAACATCAACGAACACATTATAACCAACTCAAACACATTCCATTTATTCAAATATACATTTACACGGAAACAAAAATATAATGTTTGATATTCCGAACATAAATGAACACATAATAGATATTCTTACATTTCAAACAAACATGATCAAAGATCATAAGCATCTTCAAATTCATTACATAAATTATTTCAATGTTTCATACAACAAAAACGTTAATTTAACCCCAAAATTATTAAATACTCGGCCAATGTAATATGAGGCGTTTGTTCAACAATCATTTTTTGGAGTATGTTATTCCACAAATATATGGTTTCATTATTGAATTCCCCCAATCTTCAGGGTTTTGATCTCCAATCGAGTAGAAGATTGAAGTAGTTGCGAGTTACATGGGAGATTGAAGATAAAAAATGTTTGTGTTTGATTGGTGGACGGAGTTGGTGAAAAGGAATTAATGTTGCTACATCAGATTTTGGGTTTGAGAATGGAGGAGATTGGTGAAAGATTGAAGCTGACTGTGTTGAAATAGTGCAGAAACACTTATGAGCATTCGAAAAATGCTCATGAACAAATTCCTTCATGAGCATTCCAAAAGCGCGCATGAAGGAATTCCTTCATGAGCATTCCAAAAGCGCGCATGAAGGAATTCCTTCATGAGCATTCCAAAAGCGCGCATGAAGGAATTCCTTCATGAGCATTCCAAAAGTGCACATGAAGGAATTTGTTCATGAGCATTTATAGAATGCTCATCCTTACATAAAGGAAACCAAAACAGGCTTAGTTTTACAATAAGTTGTGAAACAGACCTAATTTTCATATAAGCTATTTTCAGGTGATTATTTCAAAAATTTGTCTATTTTTTATACTATTTAGATTTCTTTTGATTCAGTTTTCCCTAATTTAAAGCACTTCAAATTTAATCTTTGAATTTTAAGTTTTTCCTTTCAATCATTATTGATAAACAAATTGATTAGAGGACATCATTGTCAAAGGAAACATCGTTCTTAATTTTAAATTAGAAGTTCTAAAATTATTTATAATTCAACATTCAGTAGTTAAATTTATAATTTACAATTCGAAATCAACATTTACAATTCAATATTTTAAACAGGCATAGCCTAAACGTGTCTAAGTTAAGCGGTGACTACACATAATGTGCATCATTCTTAAGTCAATAATCTAAGAACAGATCAGTGGTTAGCGCTCTTAAGCAGCACTTAAAGATATCTTGGTGCTGATTAAGTGCTGATTAAATGAATCAAGCCAAATGATTATGTTTGATGCGTCCTCTTCATGGGATCTACTTTGGTGGATAGGTGAAAAAAGAATTTGTTGCTATGTTTATGTGTTTAAGTCCAAGTTTTGAATTTTCAAACGTGAATTAAGAAGCTGTAAATTTGTGACTCTGTACTTTACTTTATGGTTCATTCGGTTGTCAATGCTATTTTGTTGTATGAAATAGTAGAATTATTCATTTTAAACTTGAAGATCATTCATATACATAATTGTTATGCAAGGTTTAAATCCCGGATCTCGATCGTGTCTTGTCTTGAAGTTTTAATATGTGATGTTATGTATTAGATGAACCCTGGAGAGAGCGTGCGCCTCAAATTGACATATTGGATCTATAAGTATAATTCGAGATAATGTTTAGTGAGGTCCAACAAACAATTATTTTCAGTGACAATTACCTTAAAACATACAAAACGAAATTGTAGCACACTAGTTGATTTGCGTAAGAAGAGAGCCCTTCAATTGGAAAGAGTACTGATTTTGGATAATGGTAATTAAGTAGTTTTTTGGTAGTTACTGCAGGAATTAGCATTGAATAAACAAATCTTTTGTTGTGATTCATCCAAAACGAGTGTTAAATATTTATTGACATGTGAGTTTTTTTTAAAAGTTAAATAGTAATATATTTTCCTAAATTTTATCATGCTTAAGTGCAAAAATGAGATCTCAAACTAGATCGGCGAGATCTCAAATGAGATTGATGAAATCTTATAACGGTGGGATCTCCAACTATATTGACAAAATCTCAGAACAACGAGATCTCGAACAAGACTAGCGAGATTCATGAGATTGCTTATACATGTAATTTCTTATAGCAGGAAAACTAAACATCTACGTTTTCTTAAGCTCAGTAGGTGAGACAACATACCTGCTTTTCCACCTTGTCACCTCCCCCCTTCCATATAACAGCTTTTTGATTCGATCAGTTACTAATAGTGGTATCCTTTATGCAGTGTAATAAGTAGGTGAGAATAAATTATTGTAATGTTGGTACGATCAGCTGGGCTATTTGTTCATGTTTTTCTTTTGTATAAGTTATAAAAATATGACACACAATCGGCTTGGTAGTGGCATAGGTTGCCATATTTGACTATTTTGTGCGTCAATTTTTTTCCTAGCCTTCAGTAACGCTAGCAAATATAATCATGCTTTGTAAAATATGTTGTTGAAACCAGCTTCAATGTAAAGGTTATGACTTCACAGGATTTTTTCCCACTATAAATATTGAAACAGAAGTTACCTTATAAAGAAGCATTTAGTCTCGTTGAGATATGGTATGACTTGAACACCTTTTGCCCACTGTAACTGCATCATGTGTAACACTATATATTCTCATTCTGAATGAAATGAAGTATCCTCAGTGTATATTTGTGGACTTGACCATTATATTTTCTACAGCCGAGTCTGAATTTCCCAATTTTCCTATCTTTCTCAAAATAGAATGATTCTTGTTTATTTATTTATGGCACTATAGGCGAATTCCAATGTCCTGTTCTGAATAAAGTGTTCACTGAGTTCACACACATAGTTGCTGTCAAAACTACTGGAAATGTATTTTGTTACGAGGTATGTTCTCGGAGCATGAGGCATATGAACTCAAACAATTTTATCTGCATCAAATATAATTCCCAAATCATTTTATATTCCAGGCCATTAAGGAACTGAACCTCAAAACAAAGAACTGGAAAGAATTGCTTACCGATGAACCTTTTACAAGAGAAGACCTGATAACTATTCAGGTAAATATTTATTTTCTTCAAGACTTCGATACCTCCTCTCTCCGTTTTACACATAATGGAAGTCCCAACTCCCAAGTAAAAACGAACACTGTAATTTGGAGTGATGGGACAACGAGAGGGTTATTTACATCTGTTTTTAAGCTTGATAATGACAGACATGTTTGTTCTGCGCTCCCAGAATCCAAATGCTCTTGACAGTAAAGTCCTCTTTGATTTTGACCATGTAAAAAATAACCTGAAGCTTGATGACGAAGGTAACTGATGCAATATGCCATTGCTTTCACAATTATTATTTCTGCACTTTCAAAAGTCTCTCTCTCTCTCTCTCTCCAGATTTAAAGAAAATGAAAGAAGATCCTACCTATAACATAAATGTACGTGGTGATATAAAGCAAATGCTTCAAGAACTTGGGACCGAAAAAGGGAGACAAACAGCTTTACATGGTGGTGGGGGTACAAAAGCACAAAATGAAAGAGCTGCTGCACTTGCTGTTCTTTTAGAAGCAAGATCCCGAGTCAAAGAGGACCCAAAATCAGGGAAAGGTGAGTCTAAGCACACTCAGTCCTATAGTATTGTTGATGCAGCTTCTGCATCAGTTCATGGAAGAAGTGCAGCAGCAGCTAAAGCGACATCTAGTGATAAAACCGCAGCTCGAGTGGCATTGCACAGGGCAGGTGAACGGGCACCTGTAAATGCAAAACTTGTACGTATTTTGGCCCCCTTCCATTTGAAATGTTATTTGGTCCATTTAAGCGACAATATATCAATTTACTAGTAAATTTATTTCTCTAGACCATCAATAGTATTTTTTAGTGAACTAGTAAATTATATTTGGAGTCATTGGTTATTGCTTTATTGTGGTGATAGGATTTTGGAAAATTATGTTGAATTGTGGCAATAGAAATTTCAACGATAACATCCAAAAGTGAAATTTTAGTACTTCTGTAGCTATTATATCAGGATTGAGACTATATACAAATATTCAGGTGAAAAGCAAGTTTACCACTGGAGCTGCATCTCGTTCCTTCACATCTACATCTTATGACCCTGTTACTAAAAATGATTTTGAATATGTAAAAGTAGAGAAAGATCCAAAAAAGAAAGGGTATGTTCAGTTACATACATCCCATGGCGACTTGAATATAGAGCTTCACTGCGATATAGCTCCACGTGCATGTGAGAATTTCATCACTCTTTGTGAACGTGGCTACTACGATGGAATTTCTTTCCATAGAAATATAAGGTATGACCGAGAAACATATGGTACTGTGCTTTTCTTCTTGTATTACTGTTTGTGAAAGTTTGCGACTAATAACCAAATTTACCATTTCAGAAACTTCATGATACAGGGTGGGGATCCCACTGGCACCGGGAAGGGTGGGCAGTCCATTTGGGGAAAGTCTTTTAAAGATGAATTTAATTCAAAACTCACTCATTCAGGAAGAGGTGTGGTTAGCATGGCTAACAGTGGACCACATACTAATGGATCTCAATTTTTTATACTATACAAATCAGCGAATCATCTGAATTACAAGCATACAATATTCGGCATGGTAGTTGGTGGGATGACTACTCTTGCAGCTATGGAGAAGGTTCCCGTAGACGACGATGATCGTCCTTTGGTGAGTAAAATTTTCTTTCTGCTCTACTAGGGTAATGGAATCCATTTGTCTGGATATATGAGTCATGACATCATGAAGGGGGTGGGGTGTATGCTCTATATTAATCCCTATTCCGTGCATTTGATTTTGATTCATTGAAATGAAATAAAATCAAATAAACAAAAATTAAAACATTTTTTTTCGAAAATAAAAGTAAAACACACACACATATATGTTTACACCAAAATGTGGCACAAACACTCGAAGATTGTGATGGAGAGAATAAAAGTGAAGAAAATATAAATTAAAACGAGAATACAACCAAGGTTCGAAAACTCGGTTTTGGTTTCGGTTTCGGTCATTTGAAAATTGACTAGTTTCGGACGGTTTCGGCGATTTCGGCGGTTTCGGTTTTTGTTTCGGTTTCGGTCATCATTTGGATTTCTGTATTTTTATGGATAAATAATGTTAAAAGTTGCAAATATAATACACTGTTAAATAAATAAATATGATTAATACAGACCATTCATCGCATGTAATCACCGATTGTCTACGCGCTTAGGGTTTCGGCCCATCTAAAAATATTACTCATCCAGCAAGGCCGCTCAATAATGTTAAAAATAGTAAAATACCACTCTTCCACAAACAATATCAGACCAGTCATCTTACTTTTAAAATACTCAAGCCCACTATAATTTCAGCCCACCTAAAACCCTAACCAACACTTATCTCCCAATACA
Source organism: Allium sativum (assembly GCA_030737875.1). Lineage (NCBI taxonomy): Eukaryota > Viridiplantae > Streptophyta > Magnoliopsida > Asparagales > Amaryllidaceae > Allium > Allium sativum. The sequence goes on from CM060910.1 coordinate 340,079,556, forward strand.
TCGCTCGCTCAAGCCTCAGACTACAGCCGCAGGAAACACGAGACGAGAAAAAAAAAAAAAACAATTTCGTTCGAACTGGAAGATCAAAGGAAAATATCTCGCGGTATGCATTCGAAATCGAAGGTCAGATGCGAACTATTCATCGCGTGTAATCGAGGTTGAACGAAACGCAAGAAGATGCTGGTCGAAGTCGATTTCGAAGTCAGATCTATGATTTAATTTGGTTCTTCTTTGAATTTGTAATGTTGTTTACCTTTTTATTTTAATTAAGGAAGCAATTTGCAAAAAAATTGATTTTTTTTCATCTACGATCAGCGGGACGAGATTCTGACCTGATCTCGTCCCGCCTCCGGCCGGAACCGAGACGAGATGGCCGGAATCTCGTGGTTCCGGCCGGAATTTCATACCATGAATACAACACACAAATGATTTATAGTGGTTTGGCTTGAGATTGCATACGTCCACTTTATAAACTTCTCTTGAATATTACAGGAAATAGTGATTACAATGCTAAGATCTCGAGTACAATATGTTTTCAGAAAATAAAGGACGTAGGAGAAGCCAAAAGCCCCGTTTCTGTTGCTCTAAGGGGCTATTTATAGCTGAGATACGAATCCGGATTGACCAGGAACGTGGTTGGGAAAGTAGGAGCAGTGGGAAGACCAAGTATTGCGTGCCACGTCATGAATAAATGTCAGATCTGGTTCCACCTTTGTTCGGATCGACATAGTCGAGCCGGATTTTATTCGATCCAGAACAGGCATCAATTTCTTCATCGAGCCGGGGTCTTCAATGAACCGGGGTTAAGTCGACCTGGATTTTACTCCCTACCCCACTTGGTCGAGCGGAGTCTTGGTCGAACCGGAATCAGAACCATGCTGCAGTTGCCTTATTTGACTTCTTTAGTGCCTGAATGTGTTTCAGTCAAGCCTTGAGCACTCTAGATGTGAGCATCTACGACCTTGACGGCCTTGACGAAAGGCAGGTCAACAATATATATATGTATGTGTGTGTGTGTATATAAATATATGTATATATATAACAACAACAACTCGGTATATGTGGGGGTGTATATATATAATACATATTATATTATAACAAAAAATATTGAAAAAAATACATTATGTTAAATGACATTAACAAAAAAAAAAAAAAAAAAAAAAAATTGAACACGCATGCCCACAGTTAAGATGACGCAAGTAAATCTTACATGAGTCTATTTGAATGCCATGGTTTATACGGAGCTAAATCCATGGACATTGGTATACCATATGAGTTGGATTAAAACTACAATTTATTCGGGAATCAGGTACAAATCCATTCTGCTACGTCATGAAATAAATCACAGACAGAAAAACAAAGATTATTCATAGCTTGCAAATGTACCCTTGATTATAAGGCTCTCCTACCAGATCGTTATGGAAATCGGCTTAGTTCAAATCGTGGAAATGGGCTTATGCAGTTACATGCCTGGTAGATTGATTTTCCACATGTAGTCATGTATCTGCCTAATACAAATAGGCTTATGCAGTTACACGCCTGGTAGATCAACTTTCCAGACGTAATCATATATCTGCCTAATACATATTGGCTAAAGCCTGCCAGACTCTCTTAGATATACCCTTAGATGTGCTTAAACTCACAAATAACGGAAGTATTATGGTAGTAAGTTGGACCTGGTCCAGTGATCCTAGGATTTGAACGGGTTGGGTTTGATCTGGTTCAACATAACAAACTGACCAACCTAAGGCTAAACCTAAACTGAACCCAACCCTCAGTCATTCGGGTAGGTACTGCTCATGTCTTACCCATGTAGATCCATTCCATTCTAGCACAAGAGAAAACATTGCTGATGTAGTTTTGATTTTGGACAGTAGATGTTGGTGTATATACAGTGGAAGTCCAGCTGTTCTAGCAGATGTGAGACCGAAACAATTCCGAACTGGAACTTTCATGTCCTGTATTACCTGATTATTGTGTATAAATACCAACTTACTCAAGCATAAAGCTTAATGTATTACTGATTTGAAACTGAGTCAACCGTGGGTTTGCCTTCGGGTCTCCTAAAACATGCTTTAGGTCTCTGGATCAAAATGAATGTAATTAAAAATCCTAGCTGACCAGATACCCGATGCGGTTAAATCGGGTTGGGTTTTTGCGGTTAGCTTAAGATGGTTTTGTGGGTCTTAAGTCAAATTGCTGATTCTATTTTTTAGGTAGTGTTCGGGTTGGATACATTCATTGAACTTTAAGAAATATAAAATCCATTTAATTAAGCGTTGTTTCGTTTTAGCTTAATATATAGCTTTAATGCATGTTTTGCTGAAAACATTATGAATTATAGTCCATATTTAATTAATAGGGGAAAAAGGTATATAAATAACAAAATAATATAATATTAAAATTGTGGTACACGGGAGAAGTACGTAACAAGAACGGGGTAGGCATATTGATTGACAAGAACCTTCAGAACAATGTGGTTGACGTCAGAAGACGAGGGGATATGATCATCCTAGTTAAGCTAGTAGTTGGCGAGGCAGTTTTGAATGTCATTAGCGCATATGCCCCACAGGTAGGTCTAAGTGAAGAAGCCAAAAGGAAGTTCTGGAAAGACTTGGATGTCATAGTTAGGAATGTGCATAGTAGAGAGACTTTTTATAGGAGGAGACTTCAATGGCCATGTTGGCTCATCTAGCGGGGGTTTTGAGCGAGTGCATGGTGGTTTTGGATTTGGCAGTAGGAACCAAGAGGGTGAAGATATTTTGAATTTCGCTCTTTTTTTTGATCTCATGATTGCTAATACCTTCTTTAGAAAAAGGCAATCACATCTGATCACCTTCAGTAGTGGCCAACAGGCTAGCCAGATTGACTTTGTCCTAACTAGAAGAGATAGTAAACGAGATTGTGTTGATTGCAAGGTCATATCTGGAGAATGTGTCGTCTCACAACACCAGCTGTTGGTATGCGTGTTTCATCTTCGGGTGGTGAAGGATAAGAGAGCGAAAATTAGCAGGACGAAATGGTGGAAACTCAAAGTAGATGCTTCACGGGGTGTTTAAAGATAGAGTGATGGGAGAAGGAGCTTGGAATGTGGAAGGAGAAGCAAATGTCATGTGAAATGCGATGACAACTTGCATTCGGAGAGTCACCACTGAGGTATTTGGGATAACAAGAGGAAGCAAGCGAGAACCCAAGGATTCGTGGTGGTGGAATGACGAGGTGCAAAAGGCTATCAAAGAGAAGGAATGCTACAAATGCATGTACCGTCATAGAAGCGAAGAGAACATGCACAGGTACAAAGTGGCAAAGAAGACTGCAAAGAGAGCAGTGAGTGAAGCAATGGGACTAGCATACGAAGATTTGTATCAAATGCTAAGTACAAAGGAGGGTGAAAAAGACGTTTACAGAATAGTTAGGCTACGCGAGAGGAGGACAAGGGACTTCAATCAGGTTAAATGCATTAAGGATGAGAATGATAGACTTTAGGTGAAGGAAGATGAGATAAAGAATAGGTGGAGAGAATACTTTGATAAGCTTTTCAATGAAGAAAGTGATAGCTCTTCGATCGAGTTGGAAGACTTAGCCGATAGCACCAATAGACATTTTGTGCGGAGATTTCAAGAAGCTGAGGTAAAGGGGGCGTTGAAACGTATGAAATCAGGCAAGTCGGTACGGCCTGATGATATTCCTATTGAGGTGTGGAGATGCTTTGGAGATGCAGGGATAAAATAGCTAACTAAGTTGTTCAACAATATTTTCAAATCAAACAAAATGTCAGATGAGTGGAGGAGAAGCATTTTAGTTCCAATCTTCAAGAATGAAGGAGATTCAAAGTTGCACAAACTATAGAGGAATTAAGCCTATGAGTCATACAATGAAGCTTTGGGAGAGAGTTTGCGAGCAACGTTTGAGGAGGTTGACAAGTGTCTCTAGGAATCAATTTGGTTTTATGCCTGGATGATCAACCACTGAGGTGATTTTCTTGGTTAGGCAATTTATGGAGAGATACAGGGAGCAGAAGAAAGATCTTCACATGGTTTTATTGACTTGGAGAAAGCTTATGACAGAGTGCCGAGGAGGGTTATGTGGTGGGCGCTAGAAAGGAAGAGAGTGCCATCAAAGTATATTACCCTTATTAAGGATATGTACGAGGGGGTCGTGACTAGTGTTAGGGTATGCGATGGTGAGACCAGAGACTTTCCAATTAACATAGGGTTACATCAAGGTTCGGCTTTGAGCCCCTATATTTTTGCATTAGTGATGGATGAAATCACAAAAGATATACAAAAGGAGATTCCCTGGTGTATGCTCTTTGCCGATGATGTTGTGCTGATTGATGAAAGTAGAATAGGGGACCTTGGAATCAAAGAGTTGCAGACTTAGCAGAACTAAAACAGAGTATATGAAGTGTGAGTTTAGCAGTGTCAGGTCAGATGACGGAGATGTTACCCTGGCCGGTAGAGTAGTACCCAAGAGGGAATCGTTTCGATACTTAGGATCTACGTTGCAGTTTGATGGAGAGATTGATAAGAATGTTCGTTTTAGAATTTAAGCAGGATGGGTGAAATGGCGACTAGCATCTGACAATCTCTGTGATCGGAAAATTTCTCAGAAGCTTAAAGAAAAGTTCTATAGGACATCAATCAGGCCTGCAATGTTATATGGTGCAGAATGTTGGCCTACTAAGAGGCAACACGTCCAGAAGATAAGTATAACAGAGATGCGAATGCTGCGTTGGAGCTGTAGGCATACCAGACGAGATCGGATTAGAAATGAGGATATTCGGGAAAAACTTGGAGTTGCACCTATTGAAGAGAAGTTAGTCCAATACCGCTTGAGATGGTTTGGACATATCCAACGTAGACCATACGTTGCACCTGTACGCGCTGGAATTCTAGGCCGCGCCGAAGGCTCAAAGAGAGGTAGAGGTCGACCTAAAATGACATGGGAGGAGATAATAAAGAGAGATTTAAGTAACTGGAGTTTATCGGAAGAGCTGGTAGTTGATAGGAGTGCATGGAAATTAGCAATCCATGTACCATAACCATAGATTTTTTTTTTTAAAGACTTTATTTCACGTTTACTGAACCTTTTTACTTTTTATTACTATTTTAGATTTTATTTCACTTTTATTGAACATTTTTACTTATTATTATTATTATTATTTAAAAAACCCTTTATCGGACGACTTTTTATTTGAATGGTTATTTTAAACCCTTTATATAAATATATATTATTATATCATTATTAATTTTAATTTATTTTAATTTTGGGTTCCATATCTAGCCAACCCCAACTTGTTTGGGATATATGGCTTTGTTGTTGTTGTATTAAAATAATATAATAATAATGAAAATATATAATAATAATACTGAATAGTGATAAACCATGCAACTATAAAATTGTAAAACCAAAATATAAACACATCAACAAAACCCAGTACAACTGTATATAGTAGTCTTTTACGAGTTTGATTTCATATGTTAGTACAAATGCGATTGAACTGACACATGAGATATTGGAAGTGATCAAATTAAATAAATTGGATCAAAAGGATTAAGGACAGAAAACAAAATATAAACTGAAACAAGAAAGCAGTAACAATGTACAGCTCATACGTTTATTGGAGAAAGAACACATGCACCTTATTGTCTGGTGATGCGTCCATATACGTTATGAGTGTATTTTGTATCAGAACTGAAATAATTTTGGTACTTAATTTATGTAGAAGATAGGAAGCATAAATTACCACCAACAGCTAGCGCTAAATTGGAAACAAAATAAGTTTTAGCACAAAACATACCCCCCCCCCCCCCCCCCAAATAATAATAATAAAATAGAACTAGTCCATGCTCAAGTTGCCAATACAAATTTACACCTTAAGAGTTGAACACACAAATCATGATAATTGAAAAATGAGTGCAAAACTAGTCAATTATGCACCTTGACACAACATTCCAGTGCACAACCACAGGGTGAAACCATATATAAAACATGTTTTTGAATGGGTCAGCTAGACCAGCACCACAAACTAAAGTCATTGACATTACAAATCATGTTTTAAGCACTTAACCAACATCAAATACTACATACAAATTTATTGCGACACAATGCAGTCTTGTGAAATTCTAGTAAGTTCATCTATTTTCCAATATAGTCTCTATCTATTTTAGACCGATAAGATACATTCACATGTGAACAAAAATATCTCTCAACAATTTTTCGTGAAGTATGCAGAGCACGAATACGTGCCCGGTTGTCAATAGCTAATTTCATTTCTTCAAGAATCCTTATACACTCCAATATCGAATATTTATTCTTCTCATCACGCTCTCCTTTTCTCCTCCAGTTTAGCTTTAGAAATCTCGGCTAAAAGTTTGATAGATTCATTGAAGTTCATCTCATTGCTATCTTTTTTGTCATGTTTATTGCTCCTGCTTATATTCTTAGATGGTAAACCACGCGTAACCTCCCATGTATTTCATAGTTGGGTATTTCTTCAGCAAGTCATACCTCTGGAGGAGCACTATGACAAGGTATAGAATCAGGTACACTTTCACGTAAATCAATGTGATAACTACTTGAATCAAATTCATTTAAGTGTGAAGGTTGAATTTTTCCTCAACCTATTTCATCCTCAAAAATGAGAGCTAACTTCTCATATTTTGGAGAACCTTGGTTCCAATTTTTTTTTATCTGTCTTGCCTTTGATTGCATTTCTTCAGCAAGTAAATAATTACTTATAATGATATACAATTTTCTTCTGTTTTTTTTTTTTTTATATATTTAAAAAAAATCATCTTAACATAATCATCCCACCATGCATTGTCCACATCCACCGTACAAAACATGGAGTTCCATCCTAAACAAGTATTTTCAACAACAAGCCTTTTGTGCTTTTTGTCCTTATTCTTTAGAGATTACATCTTATTCCGATATGCTCTTGAGAGGGTATTTTAAGCACATATTTTGTAGCAGTTCCTTCGATGTCTTCCTGCTCATTCTTTGAAAAAATTCCAACCACTATATATGTTCCACATGCATTTGTCTTTTTTACCACTAAATCTATAAAGTCGTATTCCTTTGTTTTATCCCAACTGGTCGAGACTATGGACGCCATCTCGTATGGAAGTCATCTACGTGAATCATCATTGAAGTTACGAATGAAAAAGGTGTAAATCTGCATTCTTTTGTGTCGATTGTTTGTTAGATGATCTACTAATCATTATTAACCATTATTGATTACCTATATCATTTCTCTGTTGAAAGAGTCAAATAATTGAGAGCATTTTCATGCATGGTTTGTCCTTGTCTATACCATTCTCTTGCGTTGAATCCTGAAGCTCTGTTTACATGACTTAACATAGGAAAAAATATCACACAAATAACTAAAGAGTTGTTTAGACTAAGGTACAACACTTGTTGTTAAGCAACATTTGCCTTAATTCGCGTAAGAACTTGGAATTCCTCTTCCAGTCCGTCCTGGAGTGGGCGTTATGGCAAAGAACAAGATTTGTCTAACCCGTCTTTGAGTGGAAATAAGATGTTGAAATTACAGAATGTGTATGATGATCAGGAATGACTCAGTTATTTGGAAAGTGCACAATTGTTTTTCTATGTTATTGAAAGACCAAATTGTCTTTAGCTGAATTTGATCCAATGTTATTTATCTAGTATATAAAAGTTGGTTTTTCTGTTGTATAAGAAGGTGCAAGATTAACCTCAAAATAATAATTTAATTTCGCCTGTTGGAGGTGAAACAGATAATATAACCTGCCTCATTACAGGTGAAAGTTCTAGTAGGATCATCATCTGTACTATAAGTCATAGGACATGCTGTTTTAAACTTAGTGGAACAAAATGTAGGCCTACAAGTTGTCAATAAGTAGAACCTGGCTGCTTTGAACTTGTTAGGGTAGACTACCACATAATGTATCAACTTATTAACGATAAATGATTCACAATAAATTTTGTAGTATTCATTGTCAACTTTTATCTCATGATTTCATATACTTAATCGAGATTCAATTTTTGTCTAGTTTCATCTGTGAATTTTGAATTATCTCATTTCCGCTAAAAAATAAAATTGCACACTGATAACAAACTTGATGATGCAGAAACAGTCAATTCATAATAATGAGTACTTCTAAGTCAATCTACTTTTAAGTCGAACTACCATCAGGACCACTGTAATTATTTACTAAGCCATAAAAAAAATGGTCTGGAGATCAATATTTATTATTTACAGAGATCCAGTTAAGTATTAAAACATAAAGCTAAAATAGGAGACTGCCTTTCTCAAGTTTGGGTTTTAGTATAGATATTGGAATCAAACCCAATACTAAAATTAACTTGTATATATACTCTCAATGCAACACATCTATTTGTATTTCGCTATCCTTCAAAGTATAGGACCATCTTACATATGAGCAGTCTAAACAAGATCAAAATTTCCAAAATGAAGAAATAGATGTGAAATGTGCATTTTTCAGAATGGATTGTCACATTTGGTAAAATTAAAAAGTACTACACTTGACTCCATTCGATGAATACATCATAGCTGGAAAACAATATGTAGATCGCAGAAAGAAAAAAGAATGCTTCTCAGGGAATGAATTAGTTTTGTTACCAAACAAGTAATATGTCCGAAATTTAGTAAACTGTTGTACTTAAAACTCTTCTCTAGTGCAATGGTTTGTCAGCACTCAAGGTTTCTCATAGTTAAATAGCTTAGTGAAAAGCTTCACGGACATATAGCTATCATCTTCTATTCTTTGTGTGTAACAACAATTGATTTATTAATTTTGTGTATTTATATGTAGAATAGACTACTGGTTTGCAAATTCATAGTCAACGAGATTGAAATATGCATAACACACAAATTAACCATACCTTTTTTAATTTTGATTTAATTAGAAGGGGAAAAAAAATCAAATTAGAGAACGAATGATCGAAAATTGGAAGCAGTAGAACAAATTGAAGAAGAAAAATTTGTTGAGTAATTGAAGAGAATCATGGCCGTTTTGATGAATGAAGAAAAAAAAAAGTTGCCTTCAAGTAGATACCCTAATTTCAATAAATGCGGCCTGGACAAATGAGACAACGTTTTGGAATTTGGAAGCAAAAAGCAAAATGGAATTGCTTCTAAAATGAGGAAAGTAGCTTATACGAACTCAATTTTTCACTGGATCCATATGGGCTTAATTACTTTTTCTTGAAATGCTTCTTATTTTTAGCTATCCAAAGGGCCCCTTAGAGTTTGGGTTATTTGATATTCAATTTCAATACATTGAGTTGGATTTAACATATTATGTGGGCTGAATGCTGAAGGGTCGGGTGAACTTAAATTAATTATTCCGCTTCTGTAAACTAAAATGTTTGTTTTATGCTTTAGATGAACCGATCTCAAATTATATTTCAATTTTATTTAGTATATTTTTATATGAATGTTTTTACTCTATTATTTATCATTTTGGGTTTATTAAGACAAATCAAACAGAAATTCCCATAATTGATCCGAACCAAAACTAAAAGCAAAACTTTCAAAATTTACCAAAGTCGAACCCAAAACCAAGTTCTCAAGCCTTCTTTTTGGTTTTGATCATTTTAAAGTTTGTTAGCCTCAAACAATTTCGAGAATTTTGATGGTTTCAATTTTGTTCGATTTTGAATTTTGACGTTACTGAAAATGTAATTATAGCCTGATACAAATAAGAATTAAAAATTAACCATAACGACTGAACCAGTGTCTTGTGTATATACCAGTAGATCAATCTTGGAACTATCACATACAATAAAAGCTTATGTCTCCATGTGCACAATTCAATTATGATTGTTTGTACATTGTACACTGGCTCCATTTTACTCTGAAATTTAGCAGTGTCAGGTCAGATGACGGAGATGTTACCCTGGCCGGTAGAGTAGTACCCAAGAAGGAATCGTTTCGATACTTAGGATCTATGTTGCAGTTTGATGGAGAGATTGATAAGGATGTTAGTTTTAGAATTCAAGCAGGATGAGTGAAATGACGACTAGCATCTGACATTCTCTGTGATCGGAAGATTCCTCAGAAGCTTAAAGGAAAGTTCTATAGGACAACAATCAGGCCTGCAATGTTATATGGTGCAGAATGTTGACCTACTAAGAGGCAATACGTCCAGAAGATAAGCGTAGCAGAGATGCAGATGCTGCGTTGGAGCTGTAGGCATACCAGACGAGATCGGATTAGAAATGAGGATATTCAGGAAAAACTTGGAGCTGCACCTATTGAAGAGAAGTTAGTCCAGTACCGTTTGAAATGGTTTGGACATATCCAACGCAGACCATACGATGCACCTGTACGCGTTGGAATTCTAGGCCGCGCCGAAGGCCCAAAGAGAGGTAGAGGTCGACCTAAAATGACATGGGAGGAGATAATAAAGAGATATTTAAGTAACTGGAGTTTATCGGAAGAGCTGGTAGTTGATAGGAGTGCATGGAAATTGGCAATCCATGTACCAGAATCTTAGGTTTTTTTATAGACTTTATTTCACGTTTACTGAACCTTTTTACTTTTTATTATTATTTTAGATTTTATTTCACTTTTATTGAACCTTTTTACTTATTATTATTATTTAAAAAAAAACTTTATCGGACGATTTTTTATTTGTTTGGTTATTTTAAATCCTTGATATATATGTATTATTATCATCATTATTAATTTTATTTTATTTTAATTTTGGGTTCCATATCTAGCCAACCCCAACTTGTTTGGGATATATGGCTTTGTTGTTGTTGTTGTTGATCACATCCTCTCTCAAAAATAACAATAATTTAATCACATACAATAAAAGCTTATGTCTCCATGTGCACAATTCAATTATGATTGTTTGTACATTGTACACTGGCTCCATTTTACTATGAAATTTATCAAATATGATCACATCCTCTCCCAAAAATAACAATAATTTAATCACATTATTCGCATGTCACACTTTACTATTTTTGTTTGTAGTCAACTGTATTTATACTTTTACTGACTCCCGAACTTTAGTCACATGTCCTTTCTAACAATTTTTTCCTCTTTTCGTCTTTCTTTCTTTTCTACTTCTCTTATCATGAAATACCGATTATTTAAAGCGTTGATAGAATCAAGAAGATATCTTACAGCTATACCAAAATGTTGTAGCTATGATTAAAACTATTATAGTAAACCAAACAACATCACAGGATAAACTAAACAATATAATATTTTCCATATTAAATCTATAAAAATAATAACAAATATATGATAAAGTGTATTACCTCAAACCTTTCTAGAATATGGATGCAATTGCAAATTGTTGACTTACACCAGTTACGGGTAATAGAAGTTTGTATCAATATATGAATTTCTCCTATGTGATGTACTATTCCGCTCTTGTCAGCCTAGGTTTCAAATTTGCATTACGGAGTATAATCGTAACATAAAAGTCTGCACAATCCATTAGCATCCGACAATCGTTCACTATGAAATATTATTTTTAAAATCTTGAAATCTTACCGTTTCAAAGCCCATCTTGGGACTATATTGGAATAACTTAAGCGTCTAAAATTGGCATTTTAAAGAATTTTATTATAATTGTTATCTAAATATAAACTTATTCGCATACACAATTTATAAAAAGTAATATAAATTTGTAAGAATTATATTCATTTGAATACGAAAACATTTTCACTCGTTAAAAAATAAAATAGAATAAAATTAGAGAGCTAGTAAAAAATCATCATAGTGCAATTTCTTTTGAACCTAGTAAATGAAAGAACATTTCAGATGGGATCTTCTTTAAAGATTTATCTTAAATTGCATTTGAGATAGTAATACGTGGGACGAGATGAGTGTCAAATATGGTATAACAATATGTATTGTTTCGTTAAATCTCGTCTTGCCTAAGTTTAAAAATGAGGTCTAGAGCAAGATTTCGTGTGAGATAAACGAGATCTGGAACAATGTTATACGATTCACGATCAAAATCCAATTTTGATTTCAGGATTGTACTTTACGGTTTATGTTCTTTATTTCCTTTTGAAAACCATGCTATTTAAATTGTAATGAATTTTAAGGGGATTTCTTTGTAGAAGGTGAACTGTAACGGTCCAGTTCAAAAAATAATGACTAACAATTTAGCTGAGGATAACGCTAATAATGATGTACGATGATAATACTAATAATAATGTACGATAATAATCTAGTAGTAATATATAAAATTTTAAATATATTTTATAATTTAATAAGTTAATAAATAAAATATAAAAGTAATAGTTGTCTAACTGAACATAAATAGACAATGAAAACTAAGAAAAACATAAATGGAAATAAAATTCGAGTAAACATCGTTATGGATTTCAAATTGTACTAATACAGTGCATAAATTTTGAATTCGAAGAGATTATTTAGTGATGTATTGAGCAAAATAAAGTAATTGTTATAAATGATAGTCACTCAAATATAAATACATTCAGATAAATGGTAACAAATAAGAAGTAATCTCAAATCTGAATTAAGTAGACCCATAATTGATTTGAATCAAATAATTATCATAACTGAAAATTCCTCGAATATTGATTATCTCTCAATCCTCATTTACGTGAGAACTACAAATCATACCTAAATGAAATAATTAAAATTAAGTGAAATAGATATAAAATCAAACCAAATTAGAAGGTAGAGGCATGCAGTTAGGTGCTGTTACTTTACATATAAAGCAAGGTTCAAGAACTCGGTTTCGGTCATTTGAAATTTTGTTAATTTCGGATGGTTTCGTAAATTTCGGAAGTTTCGGTTTCGGTTCAAATTTCGGTTTTAATAGTTTGACAACAAAAGCTTATGTTCAACTTGTACTAATATGGACTAACATACTTTTAGCACAGTCCAAAATAACAAAATTCAGCCCAAGAACTACCAGCCCTAACTAAAAACCAAAATAGGAACCAACTTAAAAACAACCCAGCCCAAGAATTCCTCCCTGCAGCCCTAAATAACCATCCAAGCCGTCGCTTTTCTTCCTATTTGCAACATCAACAATTGTCTGGAATGAAAACACATGTTCAGTTATCAATTTGATGACGAGATCGATCTGAAGACCGTTTATCTAGAGAGATCGATCTGAATACGAGATCGCTTTCCTTCTAAAAACGAGATAATCGAATTGAAGACTGTTTATCTAGAGAGACCACTCTCCTATTTGCAAATAGGAGATCGATCTGAAGACTGTTTATCTAGGTCATTCAGCCCTAAATAACCATTCAAGCCGTCGTTTTTCTTTTGAAGACGAGATCGATTTGAAGTTGAAAAGGAAAGCGATGTCGTGTTTTTATTTCAAGATCTGCAAGTACCATTTTTCTATAACATGAAGTTGAGTTTTTTTTTTTTTTTTTTTTTTTTTTTTTTTTTTGGTACAGTCCGAAACCGTATTTTGAAGTCGATTTCGGACCGTTCATGAACGAAACCGGTCCGGTACCGCGGGAATCTCGGGGTACCGGCCGAATTCTCAAACCATGATATAAAGTCCTGCAAGTACTTGACGCTTGAACTATAGAATTATAAGATGCAATGTTATACCCATACATGCATGTTAGTTTTGTCAATGTCAAAAAATGATTGGTTGGTTACTCGTATTTGCATTCCATGGATGAATGCTAGATGGTGCATCTAAACGTCTAGGTATTATTGCATAGTCATGCTAGTTTGGCATAACCGTTTCTTGAAAATTGTTTCATTCTTTTTTCTTCTTCTTTCCAGTAACATCTTCTAAGATAAATATGGTTAGTGCTGCTATGATTAATATGCATTTATAAAGTAAGTTCAATTAATTGGAAAGAGTAAACAATTATGATCATGCACGTTATAATCATTGATCATAGGATTGATACTCTGTTTGCAAAATATTGTAGAGCTGTTTTGAATTTTCCCACTCTATATCCATGCTCTGCTTTAATATTTGGATTTTCTATCTTGGTATAGTTGACTGATCATTTTTAATTTCACCATTTATCCCATCCCTATATCTGTGCAGGAAGATATAAAGATAGCAAGTGTCTCCGTTTTTGTAAATCCATATACTGAACTGGACGAGGAGGAAGAGAAAGCAGAAGAAGAGAACAAAATCGCCGATGACGATCATGTAAGTTTCTAGTCAATTTTGTATGAAACTGCATGAGATTATCATATAATGATAGCATAATTCAAAGTCCTTTGAAGCTCCAGCATTCCTTAGGTTATAGACTGTAAGTAGAAAGAACCGTTCACATAAACTTTTTATGCTGTCGGGTTAAACGGTCCTACGTCTAGCAATGTGGGCACACATACGTGATTATCACACGAGTATCAACAGTAATAGTTATTCAAATCAATGTGTAAATCCTACGCATACGTTACATATACTTAGTTTTTCTCATTAGGATTTTCCCCATTTAACCTATGCTTTCCACTCCATTGATGCAAGACATTCCAACAATTTCACTGTAATTTGCATCCTGAGACAATTCCATGACAAGCGATGCACTTTTGCCTTTGTACGGTTATTTTTTTTAACACATGCAGGCTATCTTTTGAATTTGAACTTATAGTTAACATGTGCTCTTCGATCCCTCAAGTTGACAAGCAAACTACCAGTTTTAAAGTCAAATTGTACAATGATCTTAGCTTCTACTCCATTCCAAATGCCAGTGTCATTGCAATAAGAAAGTGCTTTTGCTTAAGTATTCCATTGAAAATCGTTGAAAATACCACATTAGTTATTTATTTTTCATGTACGTTTAATTATCACTCAAATACGACATAAATATCCAACTACTCATGTCCTTATTTTATACCCTTCATGTTAGCTCATTGAACGTTGGAGCTTTCATGTTATTAACACACGATTTTGGTCAATCGAGTGTCAACACCTGATTCGTATGCAATTTAGATAATAGTCACAAAGCAGTCACATATCACAGACACGGAGTACGGAAAAATAAATGGACACACAAGTTTTTATAGTAGTTCGACAAACATTGGCCCACATTCGCTTCAAGTAATCGATTGATTATACTGTTGATTACAAGTACAATTGATTGGTGTATGATTGAAGACAATGTTGTAGTTGTCTGCAAGGTTCAGCAGAGCTTGCATGTGGAGAAGATCCATTTTCCAAAGCCTCTGGAAGTGTATTTATAGGCGTGTGGAGGGAGGTCAGATCGTCATGAGATTGCATAGGGAGGCCCACCAATTGGGTACGACTTAACCCATAAAGTGGGGCCAAGGTCGCACCCCCACCTTAGAGATCGGATTAGGTCAGTCGTGAGGGATCGGTGCTGACCCTTAAGGATTGCATCCTGAGGGGTTTGATCCCTACGGTGGGTCCCATTTTTTGTTAAGCCTTCACCTCCAACTGATGATTTGTCATTTTGACTTTTTGAGCTCAAGCTATTAACGAAATACTGATCAACTATTGAGTTTTGAAGTTCTGAGTATTGGATACGTACCGATCTCACTTAACCATATTTCCAGTCCAGTCCTGCTTCAGAGTCTTATTGATCCCTCAGTTGAGTCTTACCTATCCTACAAATACTGAGTGTTTTTTTTGCTCGTCCAAAGCGTCATTCCAGTGAATCCAGACAGTTGTGGGTTCATGTGATCATTCGTACTTGATCTCAAGCAATTCAAATATCCAGTCCAAACTGTAACAATCTTGTTAAAAAACGGGTTAACACTTGCACAAAAACACGATTTTCTGTGGAAGACGTGTTTTGTATAAGTCCAACATCCGCAATCTCTTTGGATTGATCAATCTAGAATTCCATGGCCGTTCTAAGCCGTTATTGATGTCCACGATCTCGTTGGATCGTTTATGTGTCTAATAGCCTCAGTATTGATGGCTTCGCCGAGATTTTACCGTGAAACTTATATACAAAAGATTTATATAAGAATGATGATTAATTCGAGAACTATGGATTTGGAATGTAATTGATATAAAATGAAATCTTGTATAATGGAATTTATATAAGAATGATGTTTGTATATATGATTTGGAAGGGAAATCTTATGTAAGTTGACATTTATATAAGTGCGATGTGTGTGAAACACGAAGTACTATGTATGTAGTATCATATGTTTTCAAAACCAAAGACATGAGGAAGTACCTTCAAGTGCGTGCCTACTCGGTAGATGACGTTTGGGACTCCGCAGAGTCCATTGAAAACCGTACCTACGCTGGAACTTCATTGATTGGAGTGTCCATTGAAATTGGAATCCGACTCAGTGTGATCACGTTTGATTTATTATGATTGATTTGTTCTAGCGTAATTTGAGGGGCGTGATGCGTACACAACAGTTACTAAAATTTTAGAATATCGCTTTAATATAGGGATTGTGGCAATTGGCATATATTCTGAAATTTTAGTAACCGTTGTGTACTGTAGGCATCACGCCCCTCGAATTACGCTAGAACAAATCAATCATAATTAAAGCGATATGTGCTCCAGGTTTCAAACAAAACATGTGTGTATGGACCAAATGTACGTTTAGGGTATGTGTTTCGAATATAAACAAGGCAAAGCAGGGTAATGTTCATGGTTATAGTAAGATAGGTAAATACCAAGTAATGTATTACTCAGTACAATGATTAAGTGCAACACAAATTGTCTTCATTTTGCTACGGGCCATCACAGTGGAAGCACCCAAATCTCTTGCATATAACTATGTGTATGTTACTTTATCTTTACTCACGTCCGTGGAATATTTAACCTTTCCAGGTTGATGTTGAATGTCCATGACCATGCCGGGTCGATTCCATGTCAAATATTATCCACGCTTGACGATCAAGTTCTGTTCGCTCCAGTTGTAATCTACAGTTGGTGATCCAAGCTTCGTTGGGCTCTAGTCGAGCAAAAGCCATACACGTTGCATTGTAACATCGCCCGGTTTTGGTTATATATCAGTCATACATGATAATTTGGACCCTTGTCGGCTTTCACTAAGCATAAGCCATGCTTAGCATTTCAATTTTGGTTGATCTCCTTCAAGCATCAGTCATACTTGACGGTTCACGGTTTGGTTAGACTAACATCAGTCATAGTTAACAGCCCATGGTTTGGATCCTCGTTGAACATCAGTCATACTTGACGGTTTACCGTTTTGTTCGCGTTCTACCAAACATCAACCATACTTGATAGTTTGTAGTCTCTTCGAACTTTTGCCGAACATCAGCCATACTCGACGATTCATAGCCTCGTCGGGCTCTTGTCATGCATCAACCATACATGATGATTCGGTTAATCAAAATGTTTTGTACTTAATGAACATCAACCATACTCACCAAGTGATTAAAGTTTAAAATCAGATTTTACATCCGATGAGCATCGACCATACTCACCGAATTGTGCTTAGAATTTTCGAATTGTAGATTTCACACATGACGAGCGTTAGCTATACACGTCAAGTGATCTTATTAAAGTAACAAAACACAAAATCCATGTTTGACGAGCATCAACTGTACATGCTTGAATCTTTATTGGAGTGAAAAAAGTAAACTTTATTGTAAAACTAATAGGTTTTTCATCGATTAGAGCTTGTCTAGGGATCTTGTTGATTCCCATGCAAAAGTAAATAGTTCAGCCCTTTTATTATAACTTGGTTGAAATAAAAAACAGAGAGATAAGATTGGTGGTTCATCGTCGTTCAAGAGCAGACCTAAGGATTTCACTGGATCCTGTACATGAGTAGGGGACTTAGCCATCATTATTATTTGATTTTCACTTATCAATTAATGACAATGCCTCGACGAGAGCTAGACTCGTCTCTGTCCCTTGCAGCCAATGGTTGTTCCTTTTGCACTACTGCGGCTTAATTCTGGACATATTGCCGTTGTTGGCCATTCCTCACTTGCTCTTTAATGACGTCCCGCAAGTGTTTGTGTTCATTTGTTTCACATTCATTTGCTTCATGTCCAGCTATTTCATTAAACAAACAAAATTTTTCGGCAGCTTTGTCTTTCTTATTGGGTTTCCATTCAGCTTGCCTTCTTGTCGGAAGGCGGGCTTTGATGTACATAAATATTTTATCCAAACTCGCATTTAGCTTTGTATATGAGTCGTACTTTCATCCATTTTTGATTCTGTTTCCAGGGCCTGCGTTGCTCTTAAACTTACGCTTTCATTTATTGTTTTGAGAGTTGGACGATCCTCCGTCTTTGACATTATGACCTCTAGAGCTTCATGATCTGCCCTTCCGTCTTTCTTCCTAAAAAACCTATCGGTCTCAAAGTAGAATTCTATAGCACTTCATTCCGTGATCGGAAGCTAAACGCTACAGATGTTGCAGTCATCTCTAGTTTCAACTTTCGGAGATAGAAGACCGAATGTTAATCAACCATAACATCAGATAACACAAGGGTATGAAAATTTCATAGAACATTTATTGATGTAAATATTTCTTTCATACAACCGTTCACATAACCCGTTTAGAGAAAATATTAAATTATTACAAAATAATACGGAGAACGACATATGACGAGCCCTATCGGGTGATCAGAGTGTAAATATTGGCAGTTATAAACTTGTCGATACATACAATCTACAAGATAAAACAAAACACAATGGAACTCCTAATTAGGTACAACCTTCTGCTCGTATCCGGAAGCTTATTTATCAAAAGCACCTGAAAGTTCTTAACTTTCATCTTACTCAATTGAGTACTCGAGAGTTAAAGAGGAAAAATAAAAACTTCGGGTTAGTCAAAAAAACTAATGTGAATAATAACCAAGCTACCCGAAACCATTGATATCTAATGAGACCACGCCACATAGCAGAACGGGCTTCCCTCTCGTTAGATTCATAATTCGAAACCAGATAGACCCTCTGCTAAAATGTTTAGTACACATATAACAATAACAATTACAACATTCAACACAATGGATTCCCATCATCCATTACATTGGCTTACCGTCGTAACAGTTTCTACAATTTTATTAATCATTTCATTATTCTTCGACTCTTGTATTGTGCTTTCGTAAAGAACTGCTTTGGTAAGCAATGAAGCCGAAACCATATTCTATACCTGATTCTTGTATTATGCTTCGCTGAGTCATATCCCACTAACACGGAACCAACTTCCCCTTTCGATTCCGGTCCTGGGCTTCGCTAGTTACCCACCGACTACCACGAAACTGAAAGCTTCTTCCTAATCCTCCATACCGCGTGAGGCAACGTACATGATACCATTATCTTCAATTCATTTAATCGGTGTTTCTCAATTTTCCACCCATTGGACATTTTCAATGTTTCACGCACAAATGCAATGTCTAAACAATGGCCAATTACCAATCTCCCTCGGCTCCCTTATAGGTGCCGAAGTCCATACTCAAGCTATTTCGAAAGGGGTAACCCTTCCAGCCTCGCTCAACATCAACATCAATGCCTGTCGTTCTACAATGACGGTAGAAAATAGGACCGAAGCCTCTACTTCTTTTTTAGAAAACATTTGAATAAAAGATCTTCTTATTGTCATTACTGATGTCGACAACTATAGAGACGAAGCCTCGAAACATTTGGTTTTAGAAAACCATCCTTAACAGCCCTTTCAGTGCGTAAGTTAATTGAAAACAGTTCATAAAAGCATGTATGTGTAAGCAATGGCTCCAAGGGTTTTGGGAATATGAGTTTTGATTTAGAAAACGATTCCCATTAGGGACCACTTCATCATAGTCGAAAGGATTGAGGCGACAACCTCATAACAGGAAACACGTCCTTTCGTAATTCCACCGGAAGGTGCAGAGACGAAAGTCTCGATTCTTTACAAAGTTAGAGTTTAGAAATCCTTTATAAAACACTTCTTTTTATGAAACGCGCCTCTTCGGCTAAACCGAAGAAGTCAAGGCGAAAGCCTCTTATGGAGTGGCTATCTTTGAAAATGAAAACATGTATAGTATCAAGATCGATCCGAAATCGAAAGGTAAGAGGTGGATGTCTGAGTATTTTTAATATCGTACTTGTAATATTTGATGCATTCAGTGTTATCGAAGGGTGGTTTCAATTTGTCGGAAGGGTGCTTTCGGATCTCGAAATAATACTGACAATTTCTTTGGCAATACCGATTTATTTCTTTATAAAACATTTTTTTTACCTACTCCACAATATATGTCGAAATTATATTGGTTAATAACAATATTCTGACCAAAGTATTTATGTTTTTCTAGTAGTACTTTGTACTATACAAAAATACAAAATACACGAAAATATTAATATATATGTTAATACCATAATTAACGTAAAATCCTTCCTAAAACAAGCATTCTTAGGAGATTCATCACAAATTCATACTAGCATAGAAAATTAAGCAATTCGAAACTCATCTCCACAATCATCAAACACATACTATAACAAAGTTTCACATTATTTGGAGATATTTAACTATGAATTTCGATCTATAACTTATTCCTTTTTCATGCATATTAAACACGTTTATCACAGAACAATTATACACCATAAGACCAATCATGAGTATTTCCTTAACATCAAGTAACATCGTGAAATCAATCATAAACATTAAGATACGTTTCAGGTATACCAGAATAACCGAAATCAACAAAGGTAGAGTATATTATTCATCTTGATATCATAGAGGTGATGAGATTTGTTAAATTGATATCCAAGCTCCAAGTTTTCCTAGCTTTTCCTTCTCCTATCTTTTAATGGTCAGTCTGTCTTTAGTTTTCTCTTAGGTTCTTAGAAATGAATAATATGATAATGTTAGAGAATATGAGACTTATATATGGGCTGAAAGTTCCAACTTTACCCTTCCCATATTCATCATCCTTGTACATGTTTTTAATTAGTCATTTGTTTCAAAGGCAAACCTTCTAATCAATTTATTAAGTACAAATTACATTCCCTCTTCCACCACATTATTCCTATTTAAGTACTTATAATTGAATTCACGAATAATGTTTTGCTAAAATTAGGGATGTTACATCCTCTTCCCTCCTTAGGAAATTTCGTCCTTGATATTTAAACAAGGACAATTCAATCACAACAACCAAGCAATAATGTTATCTATACTAGTGTATCGTACTAGTATTTAATCTATAAAACAACGTAGATCATACCACAAGCAAATCAGGAAGGGTATTGTTGTCATGTCTTCAATTTTCTAAATGCAATCCCTTTCATTAGCACTACACTAGACTTTAACCAGTTTAACGCTCTTGTTTTTCAATCTTTTCTTCTCCATCCTCAATTCTCACCGGTTGTCTCATGATAGTCAAATCAGGTTCCACTACCAGCTCTTCCATTCCTTCACATCCATGGTAATGTTGTGGTCATGCACATACTTCCACAAACGACATGAAACACGTTATGAACTCCTACAAAATTATGCGGTAGCTCTAACCTATAGGCAAGATTTCCAATTCTCTCTGATATAGGGAAAGGTCCAACAAACCTTGTCGCAAGCTTTCAGAACTTTACGAAACGAAAGACGTCATTCATTGGTGATACTTTGATGAAAACTCGATCTTCCACCGAAAATTCAAATTCCTTACATCTTCCATATGCCTAGACCAAGCTTGCTTCATTCGCTTTCAGATGATCTCAATCTTTTCGATAGCTTCTCTTGCTAATTCAGGATCAAGAACCAACTTGTTCAGGGAAAATACAAATTATTACAAAATAACACCGAGAGCGACATATGGCGATGTCCCTTCGGGTGATCAGAGCATAAATAGTCACTTATAATCCTGTCGATACATACAATCCACAAGGTAAAATAAAACTCAACGGAACTCCTAATACTACAACCTTCTGCTCATCTTCAAAAGTTTATTCGTCGAAAGCACTTGAAAGTCCTTAACCCTTAGCCTACTCAATTGAGTACCCAAGAGTTAAAAAGGAAAAACAAAATTTTCGGGTTAGTTAAAAAGACTGGTGTGAAAATTAACCGAGCTAACCGATACCATTGATATCTAATGAGACCACGTTGCATAGCGGAACGGACTTTCCTCTCGTTAGGTTCATAATAATAAACCAACTAACATTGCTCCTGCACTACAATGGCTAGTACACCTATAATAATAACATTTACAACATGCAACACAATGGATTCTCATCCCCTGTTACGCTGACTTACCGTCTTAACGATTTTTATAATTTTATTCATCATTTCATTATTCCTCGACTCCCGTACTGTGCTATCGCAAAGAAATGCTTTGCTGGGCAACAGAGCCAAAACCATATTCTATACCTAATTACCGTACTGTGCTTCGTGGGGTCATATCCCACTAACACGTAACCTACATCCCCTTCCGGTTCCCGTCCCGTGCTTCGCTAGTTAAGCATTGACCAACACGAAACTAGAAGTTTCTTCCTAATCCTCTATACCGCACGAGGTAACTAATATGGTATTATTATCTTCAAATCATTTTAATTGGTATTTCCTAATTTTTCACCTATTGGACCCTCCAAATGTTTCATTCACAAATGCAATGTCTAAACAATGACCAACTACCAACAACATAAACATTTCAATGTGTTCTAGTCAAAGTCCAACGTTTACCTCAATGGGCAGGACACCTGTGTCGTTCCCAATCTCATTCGGCTCCCCCGTAGGTGCCAAAGTCCATGCTCAAGCTATTTCAAAAGGAGTACCCTTTCAATTTCGCTCAACAACAACTATTCATGTCTGTGGTCCCACAATGAAGGCAGGCAAGAGAGGCAGAGCATCTACTTCTTTTTTAGAAAGCAATCGATAATGGATCTCCTTGTCTTCATTATCGTCGTTGATAGCTATTGAGGAGAAGCCTCAAAATATTTTGTTTTATAGAAGCTCCTTAACGGCCCATTCAGCGCCAAGGATGTAGTTTATTGAAAATTGATTTATGAAAGCATGTCTGTGTTGGCAATGACTCCAAGGGTTCTGGAAACATAGGTTTTGATTTATAAAACGATTTCCATTTGGGGACCCCTCGTCATAGTCCGAAGGGGCGGAGGTGACAACCTCGTAACACGAAACAAGCCCCTTCCGTAATCCCATCGGAAGGTGCGAAAGTCTCTATTCTTGTCAAACTCTCATTTCTTTTTATGAAAACGCGCTCCTTCGACCGAACCGAAGGAGTCAACTCAAGGCAAAAAAGCCTTTTGTGGAGCGGTTATCTTTTAAAACCAAAACATGCACAGTATCAGGATCGATCCGAAAATCAAAAAGTTAGAAGCAGAAGTCTGAGTACTTCAAGTATCATACTTGTGATATTTCATGCATTCAGTGCTACCGAAGGGTGGTTTTGGTTTGTCGGAAGGGTGTTTCGGATCTGGAAATGACGTTGACAATAATTTTAGATAAAACCGATTTCTTTTTTCTAAAGCATATCGTTTTACCAACTACACTATTTTTGTTGAAATTCTATTGGTTAATGAAATTATTTTGACCAAAGATTCACGTTTTTTCACTATACCGATTCACCTTTTTTCCATTATTTTGTACTATACAAAAATACAAAATACACGAACATATTAACATATACGTTAATACCATAATTAACATAAAAATTCTTCCTAAAGCAAGCATGCTTCGGACATTCATTACAAATTCATACTAGCATAGAAATTATGCAATTCAAACATCATGAAATCAATCATAAACATTAACATGTGTTTTAGGTATACTAGAATAACCGAAACCAACAAAGGTAAGTGTAGTATTCACCCTGATCAGATAGAGGTGATGAAATTTGTTAAGATGATTATCCAAGCTTTAAGTTTTCCTAGCTTTTTTCCTTCTTCTATCTTTTAATGGTCGGTCTTACTTTAGTTTTCTTTTAGGTTTTTAAAAATGAATGATATGATAAAGTATTGGAATATGATACTTATATATGAGCTGAAAGTTTCAACTTTGCCTTTCTCATATTCCTCCTTGCACATACATAGATAATTAATTTCGAAGGTCAACCTTCCAATCAATTTATTAAGCACAAATCTCATTCTCTCTTCCACTACATCATTCCTATTTAATTACTTTTAATTGAATCCACAAATAATGTTTTACTAAAATTAAAGATGTTACAGATTCTCCGAGGTCCCCCGGGGGATCTCTTTCCAATGATATCTTGAACTCAGTATCGTCCAAGACGCCTGCGTCCATGAGTATCATTGATGGATCTGGTCAGTCCATCAAAGCGATTACAACATTAAACCGTTTCAGAAGTTTGCATAGAGTCTCACCGGTACTCTGCTTGATCGTCGTTAAAGTCGTTACATTTTTGGGTCTAGCAATGTGAACCTAAATTGTCCAACAAATCTTTCCATCATATTGCTTCAGCTTCCAATATAGTTTGATTCCAGCTGTCTGAACTACATAACAACTATGTCTGATAGAAAGGAAGCACTTGGCCATCACATCTTCAGATGTCCTCAGTAGTTCCATATGACGAGTATATCACATGTGATGGGCTGTAGGATTCTTTCTACCATCATATGCCTTCCAGACCGGCAGCTTGAAGTCTGGTGGGTTCCAAGAGTTCCTAATGCTTTGAGTGAATTGACTTCGATTTCGGTTCAAATCCAAGCGGGATAATCCACCTCTCAAAGCCCTCCTTATCATATCCATGATCCGGTTGTCGTCGTTCAACAGTTGATGTCAATTTCAAGTCCCACACCCGCAATTTGAGTGTTCTGAGCATTCAATCCTTGATTCAAGCGTGAGCGCGCTTGATCCCCAAGTACATTGCCGGAATTTGGATTTGCAGACGGATTGAATGTCAAGCCAGAGTTGCGAAGTTTAGCGCCTACAAGGGGTTGTCCCTTGTATCCAAAGGATCGGTACCGATCCCGGAGAGGGGGTCCTACCGACTTCTCTATGTGTAGGGGTAGTTGCCTCGGTTCTAGGCTGAGATTCCTCGTATCATTGGGTCCAGGTCCAACGATCATATTTCGATTATTAAACTTTTCCTGGTTGTTCAACCTGATTGAAGAACTTTGTCATCATTTCTTCTTGCTGCTTTAGCAATTTCTCATGATGTTGGAGTCGGTTTTGTAAGTTGTTCACCACCTTGTCCATATTGTCCCTTGTTAGGCATAATGAAGGATTTCTCGTGGAAGAAGCCTCTGGACTTTCTCCTTGAGTTGTTGCGCCTTCGGGTTATTTATACAACAACAACAACAAAGCCATACATCCCAAACAAGTTGGGGTTGGCTAGATATGGAACCCAAAATTAAAATAAAATAAATAATGATGATAATATATATATATATATAAAGGGTTTAAAATAACCAATCAAATAAAAAGTCGTTCGATAAAGGGTTTTTTAAAATAATAATAATAATAATAAGTAAAAATGTTCAATAAAAGTGAAATAGAATCTAAAATAGTAAATAAAAAGGAAAAAGGTTCAGTAAACGTGAAATAAAGTCTTAAAAAAAAAAACCTATGGTTCTGGTACATGGATTGCCAATTTCCATGCACTCCTATTAACTACCAGCTCTTCCGATAAACTCCAGTAACTTAAATCTCTCTTTATTATCTCCTCCCATGTCATTTTAGGTCGACCTCTACCTCTCTTTGGGCCTTCGGCGCGACCTAGAATTCCAGCGCGTACAGGAGCATCGTATGGTCTACGTTGGATATGTCCAAACCATCTCAAACGGTATTGGACTAACTTCTCTTCAATAGGTGCAACTCCAAGTTTTTCCCGAATATCCTCATTTCTAATCCGATCTCGTTTGGTATGCCCACAACTCCAACGCAGCATTCACATCTCTGCTATACTTATCTTCTGGACGTGTTGCCTCTTAGTAGGCCAACATTCTGCACCATATAACATTGCAGGTCTGATTGTTGTCCTATAGAACTTTCCTTTAAGCTTATGAGGAATCTTCCGATCACAGAGAATGCCAGATGCTAGTCGCCATTTCACCCATCCTGCTTGAATTTTAAAACTAACATCCTTATCAATATTCCCATCAAACTGCAACATAGATCCTAAGTATCAAAACGATTCCTTCTTGGGTACTACTCTACCGGCCAAGGTAACATCTCCGTCATCTGACCTGACACTGCTAAACTCACACTTCATATACTCTGTTTCAGTTATGCTAAGCCTGAAACTCTTTGATTCCAAGGTCTCCCTCCACAACTCCAGTTGTCGATTAACCCCTATTCTACTTTCATCAATCAGCACAACATCATCGGCAAAGAGCATACACCAGGAAATCTCCCTTTGTATATCTTTTGTGATTTCATCCATCACTAATGCAAAAATATAGGGGCTCAAAGCCGAACCTTGATGTAACCCTCTGTTAATTGGAAAGTCTCTGGTCTCACCATCGCATGCTCTAACACTATTCACAACCCCCTCGTACATATCCTTAATAAGGGTAATATACTTTGATGGCACTCTCTTCCTTTCTAGCGCCCACCACATAACCCTCCTCGGCACTCTGTCATAAGCTTTCTCCAGGTCAATAAAAACCATGTGGAGATCTTTCTTTTGCTCCCCGTATCTCTCCATAAGTTGTCTAACCAAGAAAATCGCCTCAGTGGTTGACCTTCCCGGCATAAAACCAAATTGATTCCTAGAGACACTTGTCAACCTCCTCAAACGTTGCTCGCAAACTCTCTTCCAAAGCTTCATTGTATGACTCATAAGCTTAATTCCTCTATAGTTTGTGCAACTTTGAATATCTCCTTTATTCTTGAAGATTGGAACTAAAATGCTTCTCCTCCACTCATCTGGCATTTTGTTTGATTTGAAAATATTGTTGAACAACTTAGTTAGCCATTTTATCCCTGCATCTCCAAAACATCTCTACACCTCAATAGGAATATCATCAGGCCCTACCGACTTGCCTGATTTCATACGTTTCAACGCCCCCTTTACCTTAGCTTCTTGAAATCTCCGCACAAAATGTCTGTTGGTGCTATCGGCTAAGTCTTCCAACTCGATCGAAGAGCTATCACTTTCTTCGTTGAAAAGCTTATCAAAGTATTCCCTCCACCTATTCTTTATCTCATCTTCCTTCACCAAAAGTCTATCATTCTCATCCTTAATGCATTTAACCTGATTGAAGTCCCTTGTCCTCCTCTCACGTAGCCTAACTATTCTGTAAACGTCTTTTTCACCCTCCTTTGTACTTAGCCTTTGATACAAATCTTCGTATGCTCGTCCCCTTGCTTCACTCACTGCTCTCTTTGCAGTCTTCTTTGCCACTTTGTACCTGTGTATGTTCTCTTCGCTTCTATGACGGTACATGCATTTGTAGCATTCCTTCTTCTCTTTGATAGCCTTTTGCACATCGTCATTTCACCACCACGAATCCTTGGGTTCTCGCTTGCTTCCTCTTGTTATCCCAAATACCTCAGTGGCGACTCTCCGAATGCAAGATGTCATCGCATTCCACATGACATTTGCTTCTCCTTCCACATTCCAAGCTCCTTCTCCCATCACTCTATCTTTAAACACCCGTGAAGCATCTATTTTGAGTTTCCACCATTTCGTCCTGCTAATCTTCGCTCTTTTATCCTTCGCCACCCGAAAACGAAACACGCATACCAACAGCTGGTGTTGTGAGATGACACATTCTCCAGGTATGACCTTGCAATCAACATAATCTCGTTTACTATCTCTTCTAGTTAGGACAAAGTCAATCTGGCTAGCCTGTTGGCCACTACTGAAGGTGATCAAATGTGATTGCCTCTTTCTAAAAAAAGTATTAGCAACCATGAGATAAAAAAAAAGAGCGAAATTCAAAATATCTTCACCCTCTTGGTTCCTACTGCCA
Organism: Allium sativum; assembly: GCA_030737875.1. Classification (NCBI taxonomy): domain Eukaryota; kingdom Viridiplantae; phylum Streptophyta; class Magnoliopsida; order Asparagales; family Amaryllidaceae; genus Allium; species Allium sativum. The sequence goes on from CM060910.1 coordinate 340,107,321, forward strand.
AATCCAAAACCACCATGCACTCGCTCAAAACCCCCGCTAGATGAGCCAACATGGACATTGAAGTCTCCTCCTATAAAAAGTTTCTCGCTACTATGCACATTCCTAACCATGACATCCAAGTCTTCGCAGAACTTCCTTTTGGCTTCTTCACTTAGACCTACCTGTGGGGCATATGCGCTAATGACATTCAAAACTGCCTCGCCAACTACTAGCTTAACTAGGATGATCCTATCGCCTTGTCTTCTGACGTCAACCACATTGTTCTGAAGGTTCTTGTCAATCAATATGCCTACCCCGTTCTTGTTACGTATTTCTCCCGTGTACCACAATTTGAAGCCAGTGTTCTCCACCTCCTTCGCCTTCTGACCCACCCATTTAGTATCTTGAACGCACAAGATGTTAACCCGTCTCCTAATCATAGTATCCACTATCTCTCTTAATTTTCCTGTTAAGGACCCTACATTCCAACTACCTAACCGAACCCTACTATCGTCGACTAGCTTCCTTGCCCCTCGCATCCGCCGAGAAAAATGCGAGGACCCTTGCTCACTTATCACTACACTGGGGCGTCAGTGTAGCGCGCCACTAAGAGAATGGCGGCCCAGCCCTTGTATATTTAACACCATATCCGAGCCTCGATATAGCGCATCGCTAAGAGGGTTACGTCCCAACGATATATCATAAGGTTTCATATCCATAAGAGTGACTAAGTTTTTACGTTGGCTCGCCAAGCCTATCACAACCCTCCTCCTTTACCCTGGCTTGAGACAGGCTGCATAGATAACTACACTGGCGGAGTTTTCGGGTTATTTATCCGTGTTTTTTTTTTCCACCATGGTTTCCTTAGCATCAAGCAGTAGCCCCGCATGTCAAAACATTGATACGTGATTTTGGTCGATCGAGTGCCCACACCCGATTCATATGCAGTTTGGATAATAATCACGAAGCAATCACAGATCAAAGACACATAATACGAGAAAATAAACAAACACAAGTTTTTATAGCGGTTCGACAAATGTTGGCCTTCGTCCACTTCAAGTAATCGATTGATTATACCGTTTAGTACAATTTCAATTGATTGTTGTATGATTGAAGAAGAAGAGATTGAAGTTGGCTTCAAGGTTCAGCAGAGTTTGCACCTGAAGAAAAGAAGATCCATTTTTTGGAGCCTCTGGAGGTGTATTTATAGGCGTGGAGAGAGGTTAGATCGGCAGAAGATTGCACAAAGGGCCCACAAAGGAAGTACGACCTGGCCTACAAAGTAGGGTCAATGTCGCACTCCACCTTAGGAATCAGATCCAATCTGATTCCTTATGATGGATCAGTACTGACTCCTAGGGATTGCACCGCAGAGGTGTGATCCCTGTAGTGGGTCCCATTTTCTCTTAGCTTTCATTCAGACTCGGCCCAAAGATATTGTGGTCCAAGCCCATCTAATCAGCTGTTGAACCAAAATTTAAAAAATTGCTGCCCTACACAGCTGGGTTTCGAACCTTGGAACAATGCACTATACAACACTTCACCTAACACTCAACTACAGCTTGCGTTACACGTGATGCAGTTCGCAGATTATATATCAACCTCTTATAAAGAAATAATATTACTCTATGTTCCCCCAGCCCAGTGGGCTACCCCAGCCCGAGGGCTTGGTGGGCTTCCCTCCGGGCCGGGCCTGTTTTCATTTCCAATTGATGGTTCGTCATTATGACATTTTGAGCTCAAGTTATTGATGAAATATTGATCAGCTGTTGAACTCCCAAGTTATGAGTGTTGGATATGTACCGATCCTACGTTTAACCATATTTCCAGTTCAGCCGTGCTTCGGAGTCTTACTGATCCTACACTTGGTCAAATTCCGAGTGTTTTTTCAGTTCGTTCCAAAGCATCATTCCAATAAATCCAAACGATTGTGGGTTTACGTGATCATCTGTACTTGGTCCCAAGCAATTCAAATGTCCAAGTTCAAAGCGTAACAACCTTGTTAAAAGGTGGATTCAACACATACCATGTTAAGTTTCAACATTTTCTCACTCAATGCCAGAGGCAGTGATTACTTGCACGGAATCTCGTCATTGAAGGTTGAAACCTGAAAAACTGGAACCTTGGAGTAACGAATGCACATGTCAAACAGAGAAGATATAACATAGTTGTCACACTTTATTGAATTGAATAGAAGAATCAGTACTGTTTTACTTGAAAATTTAATGCAAACACTTTTGTATATTAGATGGAAATACATTATATCTGTGACGCTTCTGTTGAAGTGGAACACTTGTCAGCTTTCCCTTTTCTAGCAGCTGTGTTTCTCCTTTTGTTTTCAAACCTGAACTACTTTCATAACAATAATTATAAGTAGCTTTTTTTATTTCAGTATTCCCTTTTCATTTATATGTTTTTTAGCTGTTGTGTTTCTCTTTTGTTTTCAAACCTGTCCATGCATCCGTTTCTGCTTTGGACTTCTATGGTTGGAAGTATTTTCCATCAAGTCTTAGAACGGACACACATGGGATTCTTATACTACTTGTGGTAATCGAAGCTAACGTGTGATACATCCATTTATACACTATTCCTCTACTCTCAGAAGTTTCAGTTTGACATTGTATTCATCCAACTCGTGCTTTCTGCACCTTTACCCAAGACATCCTTTTTTCTTAAAGAAATAAGAATAACGTTGCACTGTCAAACAAAAGAGCTTTTGAATTAGAGTTGCACATGGTTGACATGTGACACTTTAGAGCTAAGCATACAGAAATATATCATTCTGTAATACAGAGTTAAATAAGTTGCACAACACTTGCTACGCTGATATGTTTGCTTTCTGCCCAGCTGCTAGATTACGATGGTAGGCAGGTATGGTTTCAACCATGGTTCAAGGCTTTTGGTTTGATTTTGGTTCCGATGGGGATCCGAGATGAAAGCCATGAGACCAAGCCATAAGTCCCGTTTCAGTCAAATCATGTGTATAAACCTGTATTTTCTTCCTTTTAATTTTGAAGTAAAATACATAACACAGATGAAAAAAATCTTTGATAATTAATGGTAAATGATTTAGGGTTAGGTCATAAAATGGGGCAGGATAAGTGTGAAGTATGGGTTTGAGTTTGTCACTGGTTATGTTTTATTTGTATTTATTATGAATTATATTTTATTTACAAGTGTTATATTAGTTATATTTTTATGACATTTTAAAGTATTATGTAGAATTGTTTTATAAAATTTAATATATGTGCGTGTGTATATACGTATGTACGTATATATTGAAAATACGATTCACGTTTTATTTTGGTAAATACTAATGTAATTTGTGTTTGTTTGTGTAGAAAATGATGCCAAAATCTGAACTATAAATCAAAACCAAACCATGATCGAAATTTCTTAAACTTGTTGAATTTTTGTAAAACTTCGAAAGACTCATCTTAACAAGAACCAATATAGTTTCCAACTAATTACAATAAAAATTTCAGCTGTTTATGCTTATATTATTTGGACGGTCTTTTCTAAAAAGAGAAATAGTGTATTTATTTACTAATGGGAAGATGAGAATAGACCATTGAATTCAGATGGTGCAATTGAAAATATTGAATGGTTGGCTGTGAGTAGATGTTTGCAAACTGAAGAACTCATTTTATGACAAGGGTTTGCAGACAACCAACGTTTGGCCAAAAAAGTAGTATTGATTTGAATAAAGAAGAGACAGAAACTGTTCAAAATAGCTGTAAGGTTATCCCCATTAATCTTAGTTATCTTTTATGATTTATAAATATAGATGATTAAGTGTTACAAATATACTGTAGATATGTTCAGGGGATAACGTTCCTTGTTTACTTTGCAAAAAATGATCCTGTGACCCCTTGGATGTTAAACAGGGGTGGAAAATGTGCCTGCAAGCAATCCCAAATATTTATCTTCCAATTGTTATGTGCATACGAGAGATCATGTAGTACTGTGATATTAAAAATAAGTAAGATGGGGTCTCTTTTTGTTTTCATGTAACTGATTCCTTAACATCAAATTAGATTTGCACCGCGAAGCGTAAAGTTAGGTTCACATGGGTTCTCATATTTAAGAGATGCAATCAAAAGGACAAAATCATGCAAGTGGGAGATGATTTTGTTGAGTTACCCTACCTGATAAAGGGTTATGTCCAGGCTCCAGCGACTAAAAGCAAGATTGATTCTGCTTTTAGTAGAGAAGATTTCTTGATTTCAGAGAAGGACCCGTTTGGTTTGAACTTTAAGTTCTGTGTTTGTGTTTCCAATATGTAGTTTGTAATTCGTGGAAGTGGACGAGGTGAAAAATCAATAGCTATTACAACAACAAATAGGAGAAGGATGAAAGGAAAAGACAGTTTGACGTATTTTTGGCATTTCCTAGAAGTTGGAAAACTAGAATCAATTATTTTCAATTTAATTTTTTTTTTTTTTTTTTTTAATATTTCCAAATTGGTTGTCTCTGAAATCCTCTGCATTTCCATTATTTAGAGAACTCCCAAGTTGAAAATTGCAAATCAGAAAAGGCTGAATAAGTAAATATCTCAGTTGAAATAAGATTGACAAATATTATTAAAAGTCATCTTTAATATATACATTCATTTTGCATGATGTTCAGACAAACCCTAAATGAAATTTCATGAATGAACATGCAGGATAAGGTCGGATCATGGTTCAGCAATCCAGGAACAGGAGCAAGTGGCATAACTGCAGGTGGTGGGGTTGGCAAATACCTTAAAGCGAGGAGCACGACAAACACCGATTTAGGAGATAATGATGCCATAGCTTCACTTGACCTTTCCATCAAAAAGAGGAAAGTGGAAGCCTCTACCATTCAGTATAGCAACTTCTCTGGATGGTAATAGGGCAGTCTCTTGTAATATTAGATGGGTTACTGATCAAGCCACTTTTGTTTAAATGTATATTATCAGTGTATGCTTGGACTGTATTAAAAAGTTGAAAACGATACGCAGTTGTCACGTGTTTTCCTGCGTGCTACAGACAGTGAGACCATACAAGTTATCAGAGTTGAATGTACTGAGCATCTTTTTCTTTTGAGTGGTTTAGGATTTGACTGATATCTTCCAGTACATCAACTTGGGATTTATTTCATGATGCTGCGATAGTGACTCTGAATGCGGAATATCAAATGATGCTGAAATATGTCAAAAAGCTACTTATACTGAAATGGCTTGATGGTGGGGTATGGTGGGTGGGCAATATTGATCGGTATCTGAACAACTTATCGTTAAACATGCAATGAATGTTTTGGGTAGACAATTCGGCAGCTATGCTACTTCTTGCAAAGATTTAACCAAGACAGCAATCATAACGCTTAATGAGTGCGGTTGTACAGTACAGTACGGAAAGGATGGTCAGTCGATTATTCATAACATGCGTCAAACATAATATGCTAAGGTGTTTGCCTCTTTTTCGCTATGGATTTTGGGCGTCTCTCATCATTCCTTACATACATTTATGAAAATTTAGCCTTCTTCGATAATGACGTGCTCCCTTCATCTATTTCGATGTACAACAGTAATTTGACATCCAGGTATCCAAACTATCTTGTATTTAGAACAGCTCTCCATTCTACTGTATTCATGTATCATGTATTATATTATAGTCAGCCATCCATTTCATATTTATCTTGTAATAGATAAATGAAATGATTTGATGTACATTAAATATTGCAGGAGTAGGAACTCTAAGAAAATGGTATCAGTGGCATCAATTTATAGGCATTTAGAAGTTACCCTCATTTTTTTTTATTTTTTATTTTTTTTTGTGACATTCTAATTATCTATTTAATTTAGGCAAATGCTATTCAAACTCAGTAGCTCTTCTAAAGTTCAATAGAAATAAGTAAATCCGTCGTTTTACTGGATAGCGATAGGTTTCCCTTCAATTAAGAAAAAGTCTGCAATACCCTTTTTCGTAGTAGTTTTACGTGGTCTTTTAGGGAGTTATACATAGATACTATATTATACTTACAAATACCATGTGGTGACTCTATATGGTGTTTTTAGCTGTCATGCAATGTTATTTCCCTAAAAGATCACGTAAAACACAGCGAATTGAAAATTTTAAAAATATTTTTTTTTTTTTTTTTTAAAAAGGGAGGGAATTTAGGAAGCCAAAAGAATGCACGATTTGTTCTGTTTCAAACCCCCCTCCCCCTCCCCTCGTCTTCCCGTGTGCCCATTCAATCACAGTCCTCTGATTTTTCCATCTTTTGCAGTTAAATCGCTCAATTGTCGGAAACGGAGGGTTCAGTACAGAAGAATTGGTCTCCGAAAAAGAATGTGGTGGGAGTTTGGTGAATCTTTGTATCGATACGTGGGTTTACTTTGATCACTGTCATTCATCATCATTACTGCACTCCCTTTATTTGAGCACGCTTACTTACTATTACCAGGAATATTCCTCTCATGTCGCTATGCTGCTCACTGTCCGTTTTCCAAGGTAACTTTTTTCTCAGCCTTCAAAAAAATCCCGAGGACTAAACAAGATTCCACCTGCTGTTGTTTCCAGACCTCATTGTATCAAAACGAGAAAACACCCGTACGTCTGATAATACTTTTATTCCTATTGTTTATGTCAAATACTTAAATCAACCTTAGTCTGACAGTCCATAATTAGGTGTGAATATTTTCACGGAATCAGAAAGCTCCGTTAAGAAATGTTCCGATCAATTTTTCTTATTTTTCTTTTTTAAACAGCGTTGTATATCAAATCCCCTACCATCCATGTTTCAGATGTTATTGCTGCTGCTATAACTGAAACTACACAACAATCACAACAAGACAGACAGATGAAGAAACCCAACAAGCACAAGTAGTTAATCAAGGGAGACATCCTCACATACACGTCGAACCAGCTATTTGATTGGCCTTCAATCCAAAATTCACTAAGGTCATTGGGAAACGCTACAAAATAAGTAAGAGGGGAACATGTTGGAAGAAAAAAGAAAATGATGGACTGATGATTATAACTTTAGATGGTGAATCACGTAATGAAAATATAAAATATAATAAACACATAAATAAAATATAATAAACACATAAATAAATGATAAAACCGCTTACGGTACTTTTTATATTACAATATTAGAGTTCATCAATCAACAGACATACCAAGTAATGCAACAGAAAATACTAGTATATACGACTGTTAATCTCCATCTTTTGATACGACTGTTAATATTCATCTTCATCTTAAAAACAATTTCTTCGGCTAGACTCGTACTGACCCGAGCTTAACGAAAAACAATATACTAGCAAAATTATCCGAAGTAAGTCAAATCATACATGATACAAGGGTACAAGTGACTTAAAAGATATTACAAAATTTTCAATCTTCCAAAAATCAGTTAAACTATCTTATATATAATAAAATACGATATATGTAATGTCCATCGGTAACATAAATATTAAATTAGCATTAAGATTTTACATTAATCCACTTTAACACATTTTAAAGCATGTATTCTATGGAAGTCCTGTAACACAACCAATAACATCGGTGTCCAGTGAGTTTCCTTTAGGTACAAAACAAACCCATGGTGGGCTCGTATAGGGATAAAATATGACAAGATACGTAAGGCAATATCCAAGGCATCATTATACTAGTTTACCCTTTTTAGCTGGTCCTAAACCATACCGGCTGACCGCGTACAACATCCCCAAATCAAATCAAAGTGCACCGATTGAATCACAAGTCATGTTAGTAATATCAATATTTCAATATTGGATTCAAGTTTCAGTTTCATAATTTCATATCATAAATCAATTAGGTATCTAGTTTAAATTTCGATTTCATATCATAGATATCATTATTCAAATGTAATCCATTACATCCAAACAGTTTTGCGCTCAAACGGGCATGGGTTGGAAATAGATTTAGTTAAAATAATTGTGCATATATATATATATATATATATATATATATATATATATATATATATATATATATATATGACGAGCATTCAGTGGCACCTGAAATAGTGCAGCACCTCTAAATGCCCACTGATTTTCACCACATATCATGTTTCTCTCTCCCTCCACTCATTCTCTCACCTTCCACTCACTTATTCTAATATAAATGCTTGGTTTATATAGGAGGGCAAATGAGGTGCTCACTATTTGGGGTGTCATTTAACGCTCATCTCTCTCTCTCTGTATATATATATATATATATATATATATATATATATACACACACACACACACATACATACATATATATAGTTAAATTAAAAAATAATAGTTTTAACTATAGTAGTCTGAGTTTAAAAATAGCTTTAGTTGGAAATAGTTTGAAATAGTTTTTTTTCTAATTTTTTATTTACCAAAAGGAATAAATAACATACCGAAAGGGAAAATAAATGTCTTTTCCTGATAGCTCACAAAATACAGGTTATAGGGTTGTAAAGAACACCCACAATAGCCAAATAATAAGCAGCACAACCAAAAAAAAGCATAAAAAAGCAAAACGGAACAACAACAACAACAACAAGAAGAAGGCCGATCATAAAGGCTCAACTCAAGAAGAACCACCGCCAGAGAACTGCGACAACACAAAGCTCCCAACTCCAACAAGGCCAATCCATAAGGCGTCCAAACAAAAAATAACAACAAGAAAATCCTAGCAAGCGCACGTCTGAGTAGCCGGAAAGAGGCCAGGCCAGAAACTCGAACCCTACCAGAGAAAGCTACAACTCTTCGAACTCAGCAACCTAGACCAACTTCAATAACCGGTCTACCAATCCAGCATCCGAAATAAAGCTCGATCAACCCCGACATGGGAACGAAAACCCTAGAAACACACAAAGCATTAACTAGTGCTATCGAGGCCGAGTTAAAGTTACTAAAAACTGGTATATCTCTAAAATTGAAATGGGCGTAATCAGACATGTGACGAATGATCAAGCCTAAAACCATGGGGTATCTTCAAAAACCGCCTTGTTTCGGAAACACCAAAGATGCTAGATGATGAGAGAAGGTAAAATCCTGAAAAGGATTGACTTATGATCCTTTTCGTGGCCCCTGTCCCACCAAAGACGAAGGAAACCAATGAGGGTTGAGGGATACCATTGGAACCCAACCACGATTCCGAAATGAGCTCAAACTGAGAAAGCTCACCCACTATCCTAAAATATGTGAACAAATAACTCCAAAGGGCCAAAGCGACAACACCTGCAACGAGATACGAGGGAAATGTCAATCCTCATACGGTTAGCATCCAAAGAGAGACCATTCTGGAGAGCCTTCCACAAAAGAATAGAGACCTTTGAGGGAATCTGTCGGTCCCAAAAGAAAGCAAAATCATGGTTAGCTATTGGAACTCGAGCAAAATTCCAAGATGCTCGGATGGAAGTGGGGCTCTATTCCAGCCAACCCCACTACCATGACAGTGAGAGAAAGATTTGACTGAGTGCATTCGTTTCCTCATCTCACTTGCATAAGACGAGATTCTAGAAAAATCGGTGGGAAGAAGGCTATGATATTTAGCATGGAGAAATGACACCCATAGAGAATCATTGGCTCGGAAGGACACCAAAAGCTTACAAGCGTAGGCTTTACACACATCCTGTGGGCCACGCTAGTTGAGATCCTCTCTCACCTGGGACGAGAAATGGTATCACAAGAAATCCAATGATATCTCCTAGAACCGTCTCTGCTTCCGTAGAAAAAAGAAGCCAACGAGCGGTAGAAACGAATGAAGGACAAAGTGGAGGTCATGGCTGCAAAGACATGTGAACCGATCGGATCAAGAACCGACCTTCCCTGTGGGAGAGAAGAGTGAAATTCTATCTAATGATCTTTGCCCTTGCTTTCTCAACAAGAGGATCAAAAAGCACATTGAGGTTTCGCCCTCGATAAAGAACAACACCAAGATAAGAACAGGGAAGAGAAGCAGATCAAAACCACGAAAAGGCCTCAATCCACTCGACCTTTGAAGGATCCATAGTTCTAGAAGGAACGAAACAACTTTTCGAAGAGTTGATCAACTGCCTCGAGCATCGTTTGTAAAGATGGAGGAAAGAAAGGAGACGATGAACTGTGTGTCGATGTCCAGTAGAGAAAATAATGATACCATCAGCGATATCACTGGACATCCACAAGCCCGCGATCTTGAGAGCGTGAATCCTACGGACAAGCGCCTCAACGACAATAAAAAAGAGTCGAGGAAAGGAAATCTCCTTGTCACAGCTCTCTTCTCGATGGAGAAAAATCTTTAGTTGCTCCGTTGATTAGAATAGAGAACCAACAGTTAGAAATAATATGCCAGACAAGAACAATAAAAATATTTGGAAATCCAAAAGACTAGAGGACTCGAATGATGAGAAACCAAGAGATGCGATCATAAGCCTTAGCCATATCAAGCTTGATGACAACATTGAAACCACAGACCTTGCGATCGATTTAGTGGATAAGTTCTCTGGCTAGAAGAACGTTATCAGTGATCAGGCGGCCTTTGACAAAGCCGACCCGCGAAGATGAAATGATACGAGCGAGGATTGGCGTGAGTGGGAAGACGAAACCTGAGAAATGACTTTGTTCGAAAAGTTACAAAGGCTAGTCGATTAGAAATAAGAACAAGACCAAGGATTCTCAATCTTAGGAATGAAATAGTGTAATGTAAACAAGTTTTAATAGAAAATAGTTTAAACTAAAATAACACTAATATAAAAATAGTTTTTAATGTAATAGTTTAGAATATTATATTCAAGCTTCAATTAATAATAAATTCAAATTTCAAATTCAAAATCAACTTTAAAGGCTTCAATGTAACTTTCAAACTTTGAACACATTGCCTTAAATTGGTTTCAAACTTAATTTCCAATTTTTAACATATTTAATTCAAACTGGCTTCAAAAGTTTAATTCGAAATTTTCAGATTTAACACTTGAAATAATTCAACTTAAATTTCAATTTCAATTTTTAAAATTTAAAACCATTAATTTCAAGTAAAAGTTCATTAATTGCCCTCAATCAATAATTTAAAATTTAAATTTTTTATAAACATTTCATTTGACTAAATTCGGAATTCATAATTTAATTTTCTATCCTATGGCCAAACGACTATTTAATTTAAATTTCAATTTCAATTACATAGGTATATACCATTTCAACTCATATCTGATGTCATAGGTATATATCATTTCAACCCATATAAGATGTCATGGGTATATCTTATTTCAACATATTTCTTTGTTTAGTTATTCAATGTCCAAAAGATGTATATACAGTTTGGATGTTCTACAGGGTGATAATAGGGACTAATTATTCGCATTCAAATCATCAAATAAGAAATCATAATTAATAATCATACGCATGTAATAACATCTAAATCAACCGATAAACCATTATATTCACTAGTTATTTAATGTCAATGTTCTAACTAGTAATTCAATCTCAACGACAATCTAAATGTCGATTCAAATCAATGTCAATCTAATGCCAATTCAAATTCATTCATTTGAATTAAATCTCAACATATATTTACATTTCCAAACAACCAATCGAATTAATATTTCACATCAATATCAATTATCACGTATCAATTGTCAATTATCAGATATATTCAACTTCGATGTCAACTTAAATTCCTAATTAACAACTAAATATATCATATCATAAATTTAATTTAACTTGCAATAAAAGATTTAATACTTCGTGAGTGAATTTAAGCACTCACCTTTGATTTTGCGACCAATTAAAATTTTAAATGAACGTGATTTTTATAATAGTCTCCAATCTTAACCAAACCAACTCTATATTGCTTGGAATTTCTATACAATCCTAGAGGAAAAAAATCCCTCATCAGTTGAACCTCGTACGTAAAATTTATTTTTGTCATAAGGTTTGAATTTTAAATTTGAATTGAAATAAGCAAACAACTGCGAACCGGTCAACACAATACTCTTCAGCAACGTCAAGCCCATCTACTTACTCATGCCTTTCCACAAGAAACACGTAAACTAAATCGAAAAAACCTGTTTTTTGACCGAAATCTTTGACCGAGTTATGCTCCCTCCTCGCCATAGTTAGGATCTCCGACCATCACCATGTTATTCATTTTTCCAAGCTCTATCATTGCTGGCTACTACTTCGCCCCACACATTCCTAATAAGTCACATCATTGCCATTGCCATTAGGATTTTCGAACTCTAATTGTGAATTTTCGGCCATCATACACTCTTAGGCCCAAAAACCACCATTAAACGACTCCACTCGAGGACTTATTCAACACATATATCTCTATTTCATTGATTGATTCCCTGATTGAAAAGCCTAAATTAACGATTAGGTTTTTGTGAGTTGAAACTTTGAATATGATTTCCGTTTGAATAGAGCCAATGTAACACCCTGCATTTTTAAATAATTAAACAATTGAAATAATTATGAACAGTAAAAATAAGCAGTTTTGGAATTCTCAGAATTTGGTCGCGAGACTAATATCTTTGTTATTGTGCTGATTTTCTGATTATTTTACATATATAATATGTTCCGAACGGAGTTCATATGGAATAATTATCGACGTTCGAAGTTCAAAGTTCTATATCGAAAAATAATTGTATACGTAAACAACTATGTGTATGTATATCAATTTATAAATATATAAGTCTGTGAATTCTAGAAATAATGCACGTTTGAATTTAAAAAACTAAACGCGTAGAATAAATGAGAATTAAATAAAAAGTTACTGTTGTAAACATAACGTACAAAGGTATATATATAATTAAGTAAAATGTTAACAATACATAAAGGTAATGTTAAAAATTAATAAATGAGATTCAATAAATGTTAATGTTATAAAAATGTAACATTACATAACAGTTAATGGAAGTTAATTAAAAACTACCATTATAAACTAATAAATTGAATGTGACTTCTAAAAGAATCAATTCAATACTGGTGCCATACATGTAATGCGTATAAATGTATTTATTTCAGATATATATAATAAATTGCAAAAGTAACGCTCGTCTGAATTTGAACACAAATGAGTGTCGTAAATGGAGTTAAATCAAGAATAAACAGAATATAACATTTTAAACCTAACATTCAAGAAATAAATACATTAAAAATAAAACAGGCAAGACACGTCACTGACGTATAATAAAATGTGGGGGTCAACCCCATAATAGTTAGGTCGTCCTATAGGTCGTCCTATAGGGAGGTCGCGTCAACGCGAACACGTTATTTTTTTCATGTATTTCTTGCTTTGAACATTTAGATTTTAATCCATTTAAAACCGACAGACAGCGTGATTTTGAACATATTGTAGTGACATGTCTTTTGACCACTTCAAGTCGATAATTAAACCAACTCGGAACGTTCAAAACTATAGATAATTATTTAGCTTATAGGATTTCAACAGAATATCACACAGAATCACAAACAGAAAAGACAACAATATCTCACAACAAATTTTTTTTTACAAAAATATCAGAGTTAACACAACATTATATTTTACAGCGGAAGATTTATATACATGTACATTGATTTTAAATTAAATAAAAAATGGAGGAACGAACCAAAGCGAGCGCGTCTTCACGTGCTTCTAGCTTCAATAGCTGGAATCTCAAGATCTGCAACACTCGTAGCTGACCCAAGCGTCCCATGCAAAAACATAAACACTCGAGTCAGGATTAACTTTATTTAAGTATAACAACGTACATAATATACTGAAATAAAATAGTTAATCCTAACCAAATTTAAAACAACATGGTTTGTTAAATAATTTTCACCTAACATAAAATCTTCACATGAATTAACTGATTGAGGCAACATCAAGCATCTAATAAAGATATTCACATGGATAAGCACCCTAGTATCTATGCATTTAATTATACAAGAAAGAATCACAAAGCAAGGTAATTGCTCACGCAAATAGCAAGGGAATTGCGCTCGCAAAAAAGGTACATGCATGGAGTCAAGAGGCGAAAACAACAGATATAAAATCTTGAATCAAAATGGAATCAGGCCTTACAGAGATGAATTCAAATCACCAATCTATGTGTACAAATATGTTCCAGCATCTCTCAGGTTTCACAAATATTGTAAGTACATAGCATTAACATCTAACGCATACAGTGCGTAGTCATGGCATGGTACAAGTATGTTAAAAAATGGTAAGTGCAAAGTATATAAATGCAGTGTCCAGTATGGGTTTGTAAATGTGCCAATAATAAATTTACTTATACCCATAATGAACTAAGGCAAGTTTGTTATTACAAGATGAACAGGAAGGTCAAGTAATGTGAATTTAAATCCCAAACCGTATGGACAACAGGTATAATTATCCAAAAGCATCGGGCATACAACCAATTAAAAAGGGTTTGCCAAATACTACAGGTTCTCACTAAAATAACCCATCACATTCAAATGCAAACAGGCACAACAAAGTAAAACGCAAGTAATAGTAATAGATTTGGACATTGAGCTTGAATAAAATTAACCGTGAGATATACTCACCTCTAACAGAGAAAGAAAGATCAAGCGGCGATGTTGAGGCACAGACAATGGGAAGAACGACATGCATTGGAGTCGGTCGGAGATGAAGTGGGCTTCAGGGGTTGCACGACTTGTGGGAAAGGCCCTCAGGCGAGCAGAGGTGTAGAGGAGGAAATGCTTCCGGTGATGTTCGATGTAGCTTGGGTACAAGACGCAGATCCGATAATCGAGGAGGCTCGTGGGTTCGGATTTGGAGACAGCGGCTGCTTGCATAGGGTTAAAGGCGGTCCAACCTAGGGCGGCGCGTGGATCTCACGGTGGGTTTCAGATTCGTGCAGCGGTGGAGAAGATGAGCGGGTGAATAATGCTTCGCTTGGTTGTGCGTTTTAAATGGAAGCAATGTCATTTGGAAGAGGAGTTGAGACACACAGTGGAATGAGTGCAATTTCGATCGATGGTGGCCATTGATTTCAATTTAGGAAAAAGGGTTTTGATTTTTTGGGAAAAGAAGAGAATCAGCTGGTAAATGAAAGAATGTAAATAAAAGAAATAGGGCACAGTTTAAGTACACGAGGAAGGATGAATGGAGGAATTTTTAGGAGCTAACTAACACGTGTAGAACTTCACGTATGGTAGAAGGCAAGTGTTATAATTCAACCAAAATAAGTACAAATGTCCCTTCGAATTTGTTAAATCGGCTAAGTGTTTTTTTTTCGTTTAAAAAATATAATCTAGAAAACTTTTCTTGTTAATACATACACTTTTATTCTTTTTTATATATGCATAAGGACGTAAGAATTCATGCACCATTATTAAACAATGTATAACCAAACAATACTAGTGTATTCAATATTTTCAAATGCATATCTAAAATTTAATTTTAAGCCAAATCCAACTAAACAAATTTATTTAAATCCAATTATAATTCTCATATTGAATTGAAAATTAAATTTATTATTTCTCAACAACATATTTCAATTATTTTTAAAATATAGTTTACGTTTAATTTAACAAAGCTATTCAGATTCAAAAAAACTTTTTAAATTTATACTTACAAAATCAACTCAAAATCAAGTTAAATAGACTAGATATTCAAAATTCTAAAACTAATCTCAAGTATACATACAAATTTCAATATTAAATCTAATTAACTTCATATTTTAAACGTCGAAAATTTTGGTTTGTTACAATCTCCCCCTTAAAGCTTTTCGTCCTCGAAATGGAGAGGTTGTTAAATTATACATATATATAAAAAATATTTACCGATACCAAATTCAATTTTTGAACAAAATAAACAATAGGATTCAAATATTGAAATTTTCTTATAAATTAAACTCATCAAAACTATTTTTTATTAAAACCAAATTGCAAAATAAATTTGAAATCAAAGTATGAAATAATTTCTTCGACTTAAGATCCCGTTTTCATTTTCAAATCATTTGAAATCCCATATTTTCCTTTTAATATCGAATCATACTTGCTTCGGGATTTCAAAACCAAAATCATTTCAAAAAAAATTCAAATATTTCACGATAAAACAACATAACAACATTTATGTCCCAAGTCAAGAGGTTTCTCCCTGTGACAAGGCCACTAGGCACAACCTACGCATGTATCAATATAAATAAATGATGTCTCTCCGATCCCCAGAGCAGACCATCATCAAGGGCTTACACCCACATCATACCTTTCTTCAGTCACAGGTTACTCAAATCTTAGTACCAAATCATTTTATTTCATATCCTGAAGTTATAAATCATTTTGCAACAATAATAATTTACAAATACTTATTAATCATATTATTGTTTTTCAAACACTTCAAAGTACCGGGATTCTAGTTGTCGAAATTTCTATGTTTATAAAATACTTATAAACTATTTTTTACATTCCAAATAATTGGAAAATCAATTTCATTCACTATACAATTTAAATTCAATCAAGCATTGTACGAATTCAAATTTTGCAAATTCCAAATAACAGCCTTTATAAACCATTTCAATTTATATCAAGCTTTCACACAAATAATTTCAAATTATTTCGAAATATCCTTGAAGTAATATTTCCAACAATTTCACATAAGATAATATTTTCAAAGAGATTCATAAAATCATATAACTTTTCATTTTAAATTTAATTTCCAAAATTCTTTACACAAAATAATATAGGATTTTTGTCCATTTAGGTATCAAATATTTAAATCTCATTTGAAAAGAAAAGTTACACTACTCGAATAGTCTGAAAATATCTTGAAACAATTTTTATTCGAAAATACCTTCATGCTTTTGACGCGCTACTCTGATTTAGTATATACATATTTTGAACTATTTTTTTCCAAATATTAATTCTAAATCAATTACAAAAGTATTGGGAACCAAATTCTCAAGAAACATTTCTTTTCAAAATCCCACTTTTTATAGATTGGTCGATGCAAGGCAAAGCATTCAGGGATAAGAGTTGGACAGTTTCAAAAATCCTAGCACAGACAGATCGAATAGATAATGATAAGCGAAACATGAAGGCAAGTCAAGTAAAAGCAAAACACAACAACCAGCGAAGAGGTAGAATTATATTTTCAAAACAATCATTACTATTCAAAATTTATTCAAATTATTCCTTATTACATCTTATTTCATTTGCAAATTCAATTTATACACTACGAACAATGAATACATCACTTACTTATTTTTTTTCTATTCCAGTTCATATAAACTAATCAAAACGTTTAATTAAAATCAAACAATTTCAAACACTTATCTAACGGTTTTAAGTATTTCTCGATGTTTCAATCAGAATCATATATTCATCCCACTTTAGAAACTCGAAATTAAATACTGATGATGTTGCAATCTCCATCAAAATTATATTCAAGCGACTAGAATGTGATTTTATATATGTCTAGCACGTATAAGATTTTGTACATACGCTAGCCAGACTTATAAATCTTCATGTACCGACAGTCCAATTGTGACGTCCAATAATATACTCAAAACTCTTATCACAAATTATATTTCAAAATAATTACGCTTTCAAAACGATTTATTTAATTTCAAAATAATTTATATTTTCTAAATTTATTATCACTATAGTGAATGTTGTGATAATTCCACTCATTCTAGGGTATTGTTACCCTATCTCTAATGGTTTTTAAACCCGATAAGCTAAGCTTTGTCAAACCTCGCTCTGATACCAACTGTTAACGAACTGCCTTTTGGCCGCTTCAAGTCAATAATTAAACCAACTCGGAACATTCAAAACAATAGATAGTTATTTAGCTTACAGAGTTTAAACAGAATATCACATAGAATCACAGACATAAAAGACAACAATATCTCACAAAGGAATTTTTATTACAAAAATATCAGAGTTGATACAATATTATATTTTACATCGGAAGATTTATATACATGTACATTGATTTTAAATTAAATAAAAAAGGAAGAACGAACCAAAGCGAGCGCGTCTTCACGTGCTTCTAGCTTCGATAGATGGAATCTCAAGATCTGCGACACTCATATCTGACCTGAGCGTTTCATGCAAAAATATAAACATTCGAGTCAGGATTAATTTTGTTCAAGTAAAACAATGTCAATAATACACTGGAATAAAATAGTTAATCATAACCAAATTTAAAACTACATGGTTCATTAAATAATTTTCACATAACATACAATCTTCACATGAACATCTGATTGAGGCAACATCAAGCATCTAATAAAGATACATGGATAAGAACCCTAGTATCTATGCATTTATTTATACAAGAAAGAATCGCAAATAGCAAAGGAATTGCTCACGCAAAAGAGGTACATGCATGGAGTCAAGAGGTGAAAACAACTTGTATAAAATCTTGAATCAAAATGGAATCAGGCCTTCCAGAGGTGAATTGAAATCACTAATCTGTGTATAAATATGTTCCAGCATCTCTCAGGTTTCACAAATGATATAAGTACACAACATTAACATCTAACTCATACAGTGCGTAGTCATGGCATGGAACAAGTATGTTAACAAATGGTAAGTGCAAAGTATATAAATGCTGTGTCCAGTATGGGTTTGTAAATGTGCCAATAATAAATTTACTTGTACCCATAATGAACTAATGTAAGTCCGTTATTACAAGATGAACAGGTAGGTCAAGTAATGCGAATTTTTTCCCAAACTGTATGGACAACATGTATAAATACCCAAAAGCACTAGGCGTACAACCAATCAAAAAGGGTTTGCTAAATACTACAAGTTCTCACTAAAATAACCCATGACATTCAAATGCAAACAGGAACAGCAAAGTAAAACGCAAGTAACAGTAATAGATTTGGATGTTGAGCTTGAATAAAATTAACCGTGAGATATACTCACCTCTAACATCGATAGAAAGATCAAGCAGCGATGTTGAGGCACAAGCAACGGGAAGAAAAACAGGCGTTGGACTCGATCGGAGCTGAAGTGGGCTTCAAGGGTTGCACGACTTGTGGGAAAGGTGCTCAGGCGAGCGGAGGTGTGGAGAAGGAAATATTTCCGGTGATGTTCGATGTTGCTTGGGTACAAGATGCAGATTCAATAATGGAGGAGGTTCGGGGGTTCGGATGTGGAGACAACGGCTGATTGCATAGGGTTTGAGGCGTTCCGACCTAGGGAGGCGCATGGATCTCTCAGTGGGTATTGGATTCATGCAGCGGTGGAGAAGATGAGTGGGTGATCGATGCTTGGCTTGGTTGTGCGCTGTAAATGGGAGCAACGTCATTTGAAGGAGGAGGAGTTGAGACACACATTGGAATGAGGGCGATTTCGATCAACGGTGGCCATTGATTCCGATTTGGGAAAAAGGGTTTAGATTTTTGGGGAAAAGAAGAGAATTGGCTAGTAAATGAAAAAATATAAATAAAAGAAACAGGGCATAGTTAAGTATATGAGGAAGGACACGCGAAGGAATTTTTAAGGACTAAATAACACGTGTAGAACTTCACGTATGATATAAGACAAGTGTTATAATTCAACCAAAATAAGCACAAGTGTGCCTTCGGACTTGTTAAATCATCCAAGCATTTTTTCTTTAAAAATTCTAATATATAAAACTTTACTTGTTAATATATACACTTTTATTCTCTTTTATATATGCACAAGGACATGGGAATTCATGCACCAATATTGTACTATGTATGACCAAACAATACTAGTGTATTCATTATTTTCAAATACGTATCTAAAATTTAATTTTAAACCAAATTCAACTAAACAAATTTATTTAAATCCAATTATAATTCTCATATTAAATTTACAATTTCTCAACAACTTATGTCAATTATTTTTAAAACATAGTTAACGTTTTATTTAACAAAGCTGTTCAGATTTAAAAAATAAATTTTTTAAATTTACACTTACAAAATCAACTCAAAATCAAGTTAAATAGACTAGATATTCAAAATTCTAAAATCAATCTCGAGTATACGTACAAATTTCAATATTAAATCTAAATTAACTTCATATTTTAAATTTCGAAAATTTTGGTTCGTTACACATATATAAATAAACTTTCAGTGCTAGCCTCTAAATCCAAATATTTGTAGATAGGCGTGAATGTTCAACCATTTTCTTTTCTTCTCTACTTCTTCAAAAATAAATATTTTATATTTTTGCTTTCTGATTTGAAATTTCAAGGTAGAAACCGTAGATTAAGGAAAATAGATGTCTATAATAAACCTTCTGTATAAGGTAAGTTTTAACAATCTGATTTCTAATCAGTTTATTTTTATTTTTGTTTATATCCAAATTTATAAATTTGTGTGAGTCCCCGTTTGTGGATCCAAATAGGTTTACAAAATGGAAGACTATAGATAATAGAACTGGGTTTAAATCAGATCTAGAACTTGGAATGCTTTTTCCAGATGAACAGATTTAAATTATATATCTTTTGTGGTAATGATATATGGCGTCATTGTATTCCCGTTAAAACCATTGAAATTGACATAATTATACTTGAAATAATTGTGGTGATTGGTTAATCAAGTTATTTGTTCTGAAACTATAAATCTTAAGAAATTGTACATATTTATAAATGTCATTCTTTTGGGTTTGAATTTAATCATTATAAGTAACATTTGGTTTAAGAATTGTGGAGAAAGGCATAAGCCTTAATGTGAGAAATTCATGGTAAAAATGTAAAAATTGAGAAATGGAATAGAAATGGGAATTTAACGCATAACTTGATTTTGAAACAAAAATGGGGATTTATTGTATAACTTGATTTAGATGTTAGTAACAACTTGTTGGTTGGTTGAGGAAAAATGATATATTTCCATAATTTAATATTGTAAGGAAGACGATAAATGTAATTGCAAAAATAAAAATAAAGCAAGTGGCATTAGTGTAATTTTTTTTGCATTTTGCACTATCTTGGAATCAAGAAAATAATAAAAGAAATATCTTGCAATTATGAGTTATTGTTTCTGGGATTATGTTATATTAAAATAAGAAATAGATTTTAGTACAGTTTCTCTAGCCAACCAAGTGGAATAAAGCCAACTTCCTAGAATAAAACTTAGAAAGACGGTAAGTAAAGAAATAACATAAAATGGAAAGGCATCATAAATGAATAGAGGTAACAATCTAGTTAAAAAATATAACAGAAGGGCATTATAAAATGAATAGTATAACATACAAGTTAAATACATGATAAATCTTAAAAAGAATAAATAAAGAATGTGGCTAAGGCCTGCGTTTGATATACAGGCAATAAAAATAGAGTAAAATAATTACCATTTTAATTATTTATAACAGATAGACAGAGTTTTAGGCTAACACTATCATATATTATATGGAAACCAAAAGGGAGTTTAATATCATAATAAAAGATAAAAATAAGTGGAAAGAAAAGGAGGAATAAACTAAACGCATAAAAAGAGATTAGACATATGGTCTAATAAAACGGTAAGGTGTGCTTGGAGCGGTCCAAAGGGAATCTAGATGAGGGTCTAACGAAGCTGTACCATCCTAGATGTTTCAAAGTAAAATGAACTCACGAGGCATGTTTTGTGGCAGCCCGCATGGATTCTAGACGAGAGCCTAACGAAGTTGTGCCATCGCAGATTCTATGCATAAGAGGTAGCTCGTCCTAACGATGGACTAGATATTCATCGGAGCAGGAAATAAGTGACTTCAATGGGACATGAGGATACTCTAGGATGGCCCTCTGGGTTAGGCTTAGCAAAGCTGTACCATAGAGACATGTTTGTAGGAGTCAATTAAAAAAGGATGCCTTGATTGTGCCTAACGAAGTGTCCTATACAAACAGTTAGAAGGCTGCTGGATGGAGGAGAGTATTCATATGACACCCGACTCTATTTTGCGAGTGCCTTTTTTTGTAGGCGAGCCCACAGGGATAGTCACATATGGTTACCCACCATCATCAGTTAGGAGAGAGCGCGGGAAAAACTAGAGTTAAACCAAAAGCCAGTGATCTTTCACTATCGAGACACTGGATAAGGGGCAACGACAATTGGATGTTTAATTTGTTTGCAGTAGTGCATGGCCATTTAGCTCTTAAAAGGTATTTCAACTAGTTGAAGAGGGTCACGTGGTGTCATAGCCAAGGTGATAAGAGACAGACCAAATAGAACATCGGTATTGTAGGCCTAACGAAGCTGTCCTTTACCGCTGTAGTAAATCCCCGACCAAGTTCCGTACAAGGTAAATACGCTGTGCCAATGCCCGACCAGAACGGGACGGTCGTCAGACGAAAAGAAACAACTGCGAAGAATTATCAAAGAACCTGTAGAATGTCTCACAGCGCATGGAATAAAATATAATAGTAACATAACTTGATATAAAATAGGCGAGACAATGCATAAGCTGAAAACTAAACCATCATCATCAGAGTAGTGGAAATCCAAAATACAGCTTATGATCCAATACCATTATTACAACTTCGAAAATACTATCTCTAAAGCAAAATAAGAAAGGTACACTACTAATGCCCAAAGCAGTGACCAACAACAACACAGGGAGAATACATATATATATAGTATGTGGAAGCCTCCTGCTCGTCTCCAGTACAGCTACTCGTGCAACCACCTAACTTGTCTCTAGTCTGCTCGGGTGAGCACCCAGAGTAATAAGAAGAAACATAAAACTCTAGGTCAGACAACAGTCTGGTATGAGTGGTAGCAAGTATACATCTCTAAGATGAACAAATAACAGGTATAAGAGTCATAAAGGGTTGAAACAACAGGATGTACGGTACTCTAAGGTATCACTAACATACAGTGTGAAAATATGAGTGTGCGTGTCATGGTGATAGAAAACATCAAACATAGCAATCATCCTCACATCTCTCACTCAGTGCGTAAAACATATGATATCCACCACTTTGATCTCCCAATACTTTGCTGCGATCACCTTGCCCTTGGGCATCATAATGACCCCATTGCACTGATCCACAACCACTAATCCTTTGCTATGTTCACTTTGCCCCTTTAGAGTCATGACGACTCTACTGCACTGGCTCATAACCTTACTATGATCACTTTGCCTCATGGAGTCATGATGGCTCCACTGCACTGATCCGTAGCCAATAATTTGTCTCCCGATGGTGAATCAATGATATAGACATCGATAACCCCTTTGCACACGTCCCGCAGCAAAGTCCAATCATGAAGTTAACTCATTGGTTCCCGTCTGGATCCTGAGTTACAACTTCTCATTTGAACTACCTTTGCATCTCGGGTTTTGGTCTCCTCCCGTTCGTAGTTCATTTTCCAGTCAGTTCGTTTGTTGTCCAGGATCAAAGACTGGATCGTGATCCTCCTTGCATCGATTCGCGATTCGTCCCTCCTGATATCGGCTCGTGATGACTTCCAGGTCGTGGTCCTGAGCTCCACTCGTGGGTCCTGGTTGTGACAGTGAGCTCGGGTCGTGTCCAAGCTTGGGGTCATGACATGCATTTGGCTTATGGTATCATGCTCGGATCGTAGAGGTGGTTCGTGGAGAGTAGGTGCTTCACGATTAGCTCGTGTTGAAAGGTGGTCGGCTCGTGACATGTGCTTCACGAATGGGGGTGTCTGACCAATTTCTGGAACTTTTCTAGGAAGCTATTTAGCCATACGACGGGGTTTTCGACCATTCTAACTTGACTATACAACCACAAAGCATTCCAAACAGTAATAGCAACATGTATAATCAACCGTAAACACCAAAACAACAATTTAACAAGATAATATGGATCTAACCTACCCAAAACCCATGTTTTCCCCTTAATCATGATTTAACCATACGATTAGTTAAACATGTCCAATTTAACCCAAATTTCGGCATAAAATGACATTTATGAATTTCTACATATTTTTCCAGATTTTTATAATGCATAATTTCGTTAATTAACACTAATCACTCCTAATTAGACATAGCTAGTGTAAAAACATGCTCATCACTCACCTTAGCCACAGGCAAATCTCAGATCTAAAAATATATCTGATTTGGGTCGAATCTCTATGCAACAAAGCAGCTCTACTTCCATCTCTATGCTAATCCGCTTTAATTTGATGTTGATTAGGCCAATATGTGATTAGAATGAGATTAGAAGGTGATTTGGGGGTCGGAGGCCATTACTAGGGTTAGATGAAGGTAAATGACAACTGGAAAAATGAATAGGAACTTTTCTCTAACTCATTTCAGCCCTCCCATAACCCTAATCCTGAAATGGGTTATGGGCCTAGCTGCTAATCACCCTATTAAGCCCGCTAATGCTATTTTTCACCTTCCAAACCTTATTTCAGCCATATCTCCCAAACGGTAAGTCCGATTGATCAATGGGACCACTCTACGGAATTTGAAACCATCATTTAATCCAATGGAGTGGTTTCAGGTCAAAACTCCTTACCAGTCAAAAGTTATAGGCGAAACAAGATTCGCTAGGGGAAAAACGGTCATTCAAAATTCGGCAAAAATCATGAACATGGGAAATGATCCCAGTATTCGTTTCCCAAAGTTGCACGACCATACAACTTCATACGAAAGAGAAATAAATATTCTACGATCCCCCAATACGTAGAATGCAGGTCGTTATATTCTTCCCCCCTTTAAGAAATTTCGTCCCCGAAATTCCTTAACCAAAACATAAAAAGGTGTCCCGCATGCCTATAAATCGTTTACAAGCAACCAAACATACATAACACAACAAGCCTATCCTAGCATGCATTTTACTAACAAGGGAATAACTGTCGCTATTTAAAATCTTACCAGGCAAAGAGTTCTGAATACAACCTCCTTATGCTCTGCTCTGTTTCCCAAGTACAATCATTCTCGTTATCAATCTTCACTAGTTCCACGTCTTTCTTCCAAGTTGCTTCGTATCATACTCTATAATACGAATCGGCCTGTGGTTCCTAACTGCCTCGGGTTCCGCCTCAATATCATTCAACTAATCTGGTTATCCAACTTTATATGCTGAATTTCCTTAGCTGGGAAACATGAACTATGAACTCCCGCCATCTTGTCCGGTTATCCAACTTTATATGCACGAACTTCCTTGGCTGGGAAACATGAACTATGAACTCCCGCCATCTTGTCCGGTTATCCAACTTTATATGCTGAATTTCCAACTTGCTTGAGAACTGGAAACGGACCAACAAATCTTGGCATTAACTTACCTCTTGTACCAAATCGAATCACACATTTCAATGGAGAGATCTTGACAAATACCAAGTCGCCAATGGAGAACATCAAATCCCTTCCTCTCTTGTCAGCATAACTCTTCTGCCTATCCTAGGCAGCCTTCATTCTCTGTTGAATAATTTTGATCTTATCTGAAGTTTCTCTTACTACTTCTGGTCCAAGCACAAATTTCTCACCGGTCACTAACCAACCTGATGGTGAGTTGCACGGTCTCCCGTACAAAGCTTCAAACGGAGCCATTCTAACACTAGACTGATAACTATTATTATATGCGAATTCAACTAGATGCAAATGGTCATCCCATGACCCACCAAAATCCAATATGCATGCTCTTAAGAGATCCTCTAAGACACGATTCACCTTCTCTGTTTGACCGTCAGTTTGAGGATGGTACGCAGTACTGAGATATAATTCTGACCTTAACGCCTCTTATAAGTTCTTCCAAAACCCACTAGTAAATAATGGATCTCGGTCACTCACAATACTTTTGGGTACTCCATGAAATCTCACTACCCATTTCATATATAGTTCTGCCAACTTAACTGCCGTTCTATACGACTTGACCGGTATAAACCTTGCACTCTTGGTCAATCGATCCACAATCACCCAAATACTGTCATGACCTGATCTAGTCCTTGGTAATCCATCAATAAAATCCATTGAGACTTGCTCCCATTTCCATTCGGGAATTTCCAATGGTTATAACAAACCACTAGGCTTCTTTTGCTCAGCTTTATCTAACTGGTAGTTCATACACTTGGATATAAATTTCCCAACATCTCTCTTCATTCCTTCCCAGTAGTAGGTTTGCTTCATGTCTCGATACATTTTGTTACCACCGGGATGTATAGTCAGTTTCGAGTGATGACATTCTCTAAGCACTTCATCCCTCAATCCATTTACATTGGGTACCACTAGTCTTCCATTCTTTCGAAGCCATCCTTCTTTATCAAGTCCATACTTGTTCATCTCCTCAGCGTCGATACACATCTATAACTTGGAGATGATTTCCAATATACTAGGATCGTCCCTTTGACTGGAACCAATCCGCTCAATCAAAGTCGGTCTGATCGTCAAACTTGCTAACATCTCTAGAGCTAATTCACACTTAGGTCTGAATTCATATCCTGCGATATACTCCAGTTGCTTCCATTCAAGAAACATAGCCCCCAAATTGGCATGTCTCCTACTCAATGCATCAGCTGCCGTATTGCCCTTCCCGGGTGTATATGCAATATTGAAATCATATGAAGCCAAGAAAACTAACCATCTCTGCTGACGGAGATTTAAATCCTTTTGAGAGAAAAGATACTTTAAAGACTTATGATCGGTAAACAACTTGAATCTTTCTCCCAAGAGATAATGTCTCCACATCTTCAACGTGAACACGATTGCTGCCAATTCCAAGTCATGGGTAAGATATCTTCTCTCATGCGGTTTCAGTTGCCGACTAGCATAAGCTACAACCCTACCTCCTTGCATCAATACAACACCTAGTCCGGTACCACACGCATCCGTGTATACTGTCATCTCTTCATTCTCCTTAGGAATGACTAACACTGGTGCACACGATAATTTTTCCTTTAAGCCCTTAAATGCATTCTCATACCTTTCGTCCTAGACGAAAGCTTGATTCTTCTTGGTCAATTGGGTTAACGGTGCCGCTATCTTGGAAAAGTTTTGGATAAACTTACGATAATGTCTAGCTAACCCCAAGAAACTTCTTACATCTATTGCATTTTTGGGCGTAGACCAATCTTGTACCATAGCCACCTTTGCAGGGTCCACAGCAATACCATTCTCTGAAACAACATGGCCCTAGAATCTCACTTCCCTCCTCAAGAAGTGACACTTAGAAAATTTTGCTTTCAATTAGTGTTTCCTCAACACCTCCATCACTATCCTCAAATGTTCCTTGTGTTCTTCCTCTATCCTCGAGTAAACCAAGATATGGTCTATGAACACAAGAACAAACTTATTCAGTTGATCCCTGAATACCCTATTTATGAGATCCATAAATATGCTGGTGCATTGGTCAACCCGAATGGCATGACCAACCACTCATAGAATCCAGACGACGTCCAAAATGCCATTTTAGGTATACTCTCAGCTGCTACTCGGAGCTGATGAAAACCTGTCGCGAGATCTAACTGGAAGAACACTCTTGCTCCATTCAACTGGTTAAACAAATCATCTATCCGCGGAAGTGGATACTTATTCTTCCTCGTCACCTTGTTCAACTCGCGGTAGTCCACACACAATCGAAGGGAACCATTGACCTTGGTAGCAAATACTACTGGTGCTCCCCACTTGGAAACACTTCTTCAGATAAATCTTTCTTCAAAAGATCGCTCACTTGCATCCCGAGCTCTCGCTGCTCCCTTGGCGCCATACGACGAAGTGGCATCACTATAGGTCTGGCATCTTTCACTAAATCAATACGGAACTCGATCTCCCGGCGTAGTGGAAGTCCGGTCACTTACTCGAAGATGCCCGGATACTCGCCAGCAATAGGCACCTCTGACAACGCATCATGCGGAATGATGAGGAAATTTAGAAAACTAGCCATCACCCCATCACTGGGTAGGCTACCAAACAGTACCCTCCGTCCATCATCCGCTCTAATAGTCACCTAAGACCCCTTACAGTCTACCACCACCCCATACCTATGGAGCAAATCGACTCCCAAAATGATGCCATACCTAGTAAAGCCCAAAACAAAGCAAACATGCATCCATGACTCGATAAGACCAAATTACGGGAAATCATACAAAGTGAGACGACCCGATTTCCCGTTCTCACGGAAACAAGGTTATCTTTTGGAATATAACACAGAAACATATAATGGCAGAACAGAATTAAATAAATACACCAGAATGAACAACAAAATATACTGGATAAAAGTAATCATCAGAGTTACACAGTATACAGGATCTTACTTAGTACAAATACAGTTCAGCTATACATAAATGTCTACAGCGGAAATAAACAAAATATGTACAATAGGAGCTGAACAGCATAAAAAGAAATAAATGATAGAATCCATCTTCAGTTCCAGCTATCCAGAAAGAACCAGCTAAACCTGAATACAAGGCTGCCCGTGTAGAAAAAGGGGCACCCGAGTTTGAAAGTGAAACAAACTACGAGTCAGTCATGGGACTGGTATGAGAAATCCACTCAACACATATATAATTGGCTAATCACAGGACCACGCCACTTTCGTGGAACGGGTTTACTCCATTGGATTGCCAGTGCTTCAAAACAAATATTTCTTTTAAACATCGCTATGCTTTTTATAAAAATGAAGTCGTTATAAGACTCAGTTCCCATCACACAATGCAACGCAAACCGGAGGATAGAGTTTTTACCTTATAACGGCCAAGATATGCTTGATACGAATAAAACAAAGGCATTTGATATTATTGCTAGTGTATATATGTTTTGAAAACAATTTCAAATCATAACTATCAATCATAGACGGCATTAATGCCCCATGCCACTATGTCGCCATATATAGGTATACAATCAAAACCGCACGATGTCGTATTTGGAAATTGGATTTCCGTCATGAACCAAGGCAAAAGATAGTCCTTACCGAATTCGTGACTCTCTAGCCCGAGCCACAGGATCAGAACGCATCAACCCTTTAGATCGTCAGGGCCGGTCCACCGATGTGGATTATTATGCCTGAACACTACGTCTCCCCGCCCTTTGGGGCGTAAACGAGCCAACGAATGACTCCATCGGACCCGGATCGTCCGCTCAAACCGAGGCGCCTCGCAACAGCAACAACCACATAGGTGAAAAGTATATAAATGTCAGGGCTGGTAGGTCACTGACACCACCCTAGCTAGAAAGAAACGCAGGCCCTCCCTGATGTCCTCTCCCGTTTTAGGTTCATACCGGGGTGTGAGGCTCGCGAATTTACGTTATACACAAAGCTACGCCACACAGGCGGTGCTTTGATCATCACCACAAGACTTTGCTTTTCAACAGAAGCCCTGATCACTGCATCTTAGCATGCCACACAGGCAATTCAAACCGTGCAACTGATGGCTATCAATCACACAGAACAAATTCCCATGTCGGACACACAGTCCATTTACAAGTCCGTTCTGGGTCTGAACGAAACCGGAGGCACTAAATACCTCGCAAACCCTTCGATCAACACGTACGTCTGAACGATCACCACTCATTATCCATATTTCGGGATGCCTCCCAATCAGGACCTCGGTTACCGTCCAAACGAGGTGAAGATCTCCGGTCTTCGACCATCGTCTTCATCTTCGAATTTCAATCGTCGGTCGATTATTCGAAATGAGAATTAACTCGGCCTTTTCAAATAATTCACGTATTTTTAGAATTTCAAATCGATTTATTTCAATGGTTAAATTATTCGACAACACCAATTGTGTTCTTGAATATAGTTTTCACACCAAACACATTCAACCATCAAACATCACATAAATCAAGCAAATTCAGTTTATTTCCATTCCATATCGCTTACGATATTTTATAACTATTTATCGCTATTTTTATTTATTTTAAAATAGCCATTTTATTCAAAACGACGCTTCGGGCCATAAGACGGCCGTGGCGCTGTTTTTCTTCAGATTTGATTTACACATATCTGAAAATCTAACCGTTGGATCTTTACAAAATTTACATCATTAGAAAGGTCTTTTCAAAACGAACCCAACGGTTCCAGTTTTGGGAAAATCCGACGGTCGGATCTCCCGGTACAATCGTTTGAAGTTTCGATTTCAAAATACGAACTGCAGCGTCGTTATTCGATTAAATATATAATTATATTTATATATATATAAATATAATCACTTCTGGCGCTGTTTTTCTTCAGATTTGAATTAAACATTCCAGACAATCCAACCGTTGGATTTTTACAAGGTTGGTGCCGTTGGAAAGATTATTCCAAGGCGAACCCGACGGTTGAGATTTCGGGAAAATCCAATGGTCGGATTTCCCGTACTAGTCGTTTGAAATCACGGTTTCAAAATACGAACTGCACGGCCTCGTTTCGTTTTAATTTTATTTATATTTATATAGTTATATAAATATAGTTCATTCAACAATTCCAATATCGTTTTAACTTCAAAAAATTTTCTAACACCTTAAATTTTGGAAAAATTTCGCCATAACCTCCCCTGCACCGGGAGCGTCGGGAAATCGCAAATAGCGTCCCGGTCCTTCTAATCTCAAAAAGAAAAAGAAGAAGCCAAGCGGCTAGCCAATAGGCTCAAAATCATCACCCAAACAAATCAGTAAATGTGTACCTATTTGTCGGGCACAAAATTTTATTCCTCTTCTCTAGCCCCTTTGCTATAACCTGTTCAATGAATATGCATGTACATATATATACAGTCCATATCATTTTTCATTTTCTATTCAACTTCATATTCTATTTCTATTTGGTTTAAAAACTCCATTCATTCTAATGTTACATAAATAGGTGCAAATCATTTCATTAGCTAATTAATGAATATTTCATCTCATATATGTTTATTTTGAACAAGTGGCTATTTTTAACACTTCACATTTCAACGATTTATGCATACAATAAAAATGTGATTTTTATTGTAAAACAATTCATTTCAAAATATGAATACCATTCAACACATGAATTTCTAAACAACGGATGAATATCAATTCAACACATGAATGTTTTCAATAGTTTTTATATATAGATAAAAGTGTGATTTTTATTATCAAACAATTTATTTCAAAATATGAATACCATTCAACACATGAATTTCTAAACAACGGACGAATATCAATTCAACACATGAATGCTTTCTATAGTTTTTATATATAGATAAAAGTGTGATTTTTATTATCAAACAATTTATTTCAAAATATGAATACCATTCAACACATGAATTTCTAAACAACGAATGAATATCAATTCAACACATGAATGTTTTTAGATATCGATAAAAATGTGATTTTTATTATCGAACAGTTTATTATCGAACAGTTTATTTCAAAATATGAATACCATTCAACACATGAATTTCTAGACAACGAATGAATATCAATTCAACACATGAATGTTTTCTATAGTTTTTATATATAGATAAAAATGTGATTTTTATTATCAAACAGTTTATTTCAAAATATGAATACCATTCAACACATGAATTTCTAAACAACGGATGAATATCAATTCAACACATGAATGCTTTCTATAGTTTTTATATATAGATAAAAGTGTGATTTTTATTATCAAACAATTTATTTCAAAATATGAATACCATTCAACACATGAATTTCTAAACAACGAATGAATATCAATTCAACACATGAATGTTTTTAGATATCGATAAAAATGTGATTTTTATTATCGAACAGTTTATTATCGAACAGTTTATTTCAAAATATGAATACCATTCAACACATGAATTTCTAGACAACGAATGAATATCAATTCAACACATGAATGTTTTCTATAGTTTTTATATATAGATAAAAATGTGATTTTTATTATCAAACAGTTTATTTCAAAATATGAATACCATTCAACACATGAATTTCTAAACAACGAATGAATATCAATTCAACACATGAATGTTTTCTATATAAGGAATAAATATAGTTTAAGCATATGAAAATAATTCAAACACACAAATATTATTCAAAATTTCGGCAGCATAACGGCAGGGTAGTTACACCGGCACCGTCCCTAGTACGGCTCCTCGCTCTACCTTAAAACCTCGCGGTTTTTGACAATGGGAATCATGCATCTAGTTCGCACGCAGGCGGCATGTATATATTTATTTCATTTCCACAAACTAATCCTAAGTGGTTTCAACCAAATATTTCACAACCACAAACGGGTATTTTTCAACCACAATCAACCAATATCCATCACAAACAATCCCAAACAATCATTCAATTTTCACAACAATTTCAACCAATAAATATCGTCCATGGTTTGTGGACGAGGGGGCGTATATATATATATATATTTATATATAGCAATTTATATATAGCTATTCACTTTCATTTCACACGTATATATATAAATTTTAAATCAGAAATCTCACCAATAGCTATCCAACTGCGAGACTCTTCTTAATAGAAATCTTCGCCTATTTGTCGCTTTCACCCGTATTCTCTGCATATGTAAAAATAGAATTTTTACAATGCTATTCAATATATAAAAATCGAATTTTGACTTCGCTTTTCAACATATAAAAATATGTTTTTTTTTTCTTTTGCTTTCAACATATAAGAATATGATTTTTACTTTTGCTTTCACATATAAAAACATAATTTTTACTTTTGCTTTCACATATAAAAATATGTTTTTTTACTTTTGCTTCAAAAACAGTTTTATTTCTTTTTTTAAAAATTCAGTTTTAAACTTTATAAAAATTTCTGTTTTAACTTTAACAAAATCGGTTTTTAAATTTTAAACAAATCAGTTTTTAACTTTAAAAACATAAAACAGTTTTTAACTTTAAAAAACATAAAACAGTTTTTAACTTTAAAAACATAAAACAGTTTTTAACTTTAAAAACATAAAACAGTTTTTATTTTAAACATAAAACAGTTTTTAACTTTAAAAACATAAAACAGTTTTTATTTTAAACATAAAACAGTTTTTTACTTTCTAAAATAAAAATCAGTTTTAAATTTTTAAAACCTAAATCAGTTTTTATCTTTATTTAGAAAACAGTTTTTACTTTATTTTTAAAACAGTTTTTAATACTTATTTTATAAAATCAAATCAGTTTTAAATATAAAATCAAAACAGTTTAAATATAAAATCAAAACAGTTTTTACTGAATAAAAAATAAAATAAAATAAAAAAGGGAAATGCTCACCGAAGCTGCGGAAAAAAGGGGGGGGAAGAAGATGTCGTCGGCGCTCGCTTCGAGGTGGCAGCTTCGATCTGGAGGCGTCGAGACGAGGGGGGCGGCGGGTCGATTGTTGTTTCGAGGGGGGCTGGCGAATTGAAGGAGGAGGAGGGCGGTGGCTTCCAGGGGCTCGCGATGGTGCTCGTCGGCGTCAAGGTCGGGGGGGGGGGGGGGGGGTGGCAGCGATTCGATTTCTAGGTTTTTTTTTTTTTTTTTTTTTTATCTTTCTTTATAAATCGAAATGAAAAAAGGGGGGGGCCAGAACGAGGATAAAGGGGGGGAGGGAAATGATTTTTTTTTTTTTTTATTTAATTATTTAATTTAGCAAAAGGGTTGACTTTCACGTACGACTTCGAAACGAGGCCCACCGCCTGTCGCCCATAGCGTTTCACCCCCATTCCGAACACAATGGGATATGTATCGCAAGCTGATTTGATCGTTACAATCAGTTTCCGTTTGAATTTACATTTAAATCACTATATTGAATTTTAAACGCACATTTCAAATTACCGGGGTCACATACTAACTAGAAAAATTCCAGAAAAATATTTTCTAGCTTCGTATTGACGATACGGTCCTAACAAAACTAGTTTCGTCAAATTCTGAGACCGTTTGAAAAATGGCCAATTTCCAGTCGATTAAAATCAACAGAAACTGGTCAAACACGTTTTCTTTTGCCACGCTCACATATTGATTCGAAAAATTATGAAATTTGAAACCTAGCAATAACCTGACACTGCGGATCTAACAAAAGTGGTTTCGTCGAAATCCGAGGTCGTATGCAAAATGTCTATTTTTAAGGGCCTGAATTCCATAGCGACTATTCAGAATTTTCAACTGGACATATCTTTTGATTCCCGCTATCAAATTTCGATTGGTTAGATTCGTTAGAAGGATATCATCAATTAGATACTAATGTTTTTGGTCTCACTAAAATCCGGATTGTTTTGCACCCGGTATATTCAATTGAAGTTTGAAATCGAATTATCGAACTACCGCGCCATTTTCAATTCTATATATAATTATAATTAATTATATTCGTTTTCAAATGTCGATTTCAACTCAGTTTTCATCGCCATTATTTAAAATATTTATTTTAAATATTTAAAATCCATTATTTTAGCCAATTTAAAAATTTTAAATTGGTTCAGATTTTCTGGGTCGTTACAATCTCCCCCACTTAAAACTTTTCGTCCCCGAAAAGGAATAAAGTCGAAAGTGGTTTGATAAATCTACAATCACACAACACAACAACCAATCCAATTGTTTCTAACCTTTTTAACTTTTCAAATATATATCTTTTATATATTCAAAAATTATATTTCTAAAACCAGACTATATATAAATATAATCACAAATACGTTATTTAAAAACATATTACTCTCGACTCGTTCTGGGGCACTTCTGACCCCATCTCTAACGAGTTGTTCTAATTCTGCTTTACTCATACTAGGATATTACTGATCCTATCTGTATGGAGTAACCCGTCCTAGAACACTACTGGTTCTATTTCTGACGAGTTCGTTCAAATGTTATATTCCAGAACTAAGCTTAACCAAAGCTCTGATACCACGTTGAGACGACCCGATTTCCCGTTCTCACGGAAACAAGGTTATCTTTTGGAATATAACACAGAAACATATAATGGCAGAACAGAATTAAATAAATACACCAGAATGAACAACAAAATATACTGGATAAAAGTAATCATCAGAGTTACACAGTATACAGGATCTTACTTAGTACAAATACAGTTCAGCTATACATAAATGTCTACAGCGGAAATAAACAAAATATGTACAATAGGAGCTGAACAGCATAAAAAGAAATAAATGATAGAATCCATCTTCAGTTCCAGCTATCCAGAAAGAACCAGCTAAACCTGAATACAAGGCTGCCCGTGTAGAAAAAGGGGCACCCGAGTTTGAAAGTGAAACAAACTACGAGTCAGTCATGGGACTGGTATGAGAAATCCACTCAACACATATATAATTGGCTAATCACAGGACCACGCCACTTTCGTGGAACGGGTTTACTCCATTGGATTGCCAGTGCTTCAAAACAAATATTTCTTTTAAACATCGCTATGCTTTTTATAAAAATGAAGTCGTTATAAGACTCAGTTCCCATCACACAATGCAACGCAAACCGGAGGATAGAGTTTTTACCTTATAACGGCCAAGATATGCTTGATACGAATAAAACAAAGGCATTTGATATTATTGCTAGTGTATATATGTTTTGAAAACAATTTCAAATCATAACTATCAATCATAGACGACATTAATGCCCCATACCACTATGTCGCCATATATAGGTATACAATCAAAACCGCACGATGTCGTATTTGGAAATTGGATTTCCGTCATGAACCAAGGCAAAAGATAGTCCTTACCGAATTCGTGACTCTCTAGCCCGAGCCACAGGATCAGAACGCATCAACCCTTTAGATCGTCAGGGCCGGTCCACCGATGTGGATTATTATGCCTGAACACTACGTCTCCCCGCCCTTTGGGGCGTAAACGAGCCAACGAATGACTCCATCGGACCCGGATCGTCCGCTCAAACCGAGGCGCCTCGCAACAGCAACAACCACATAGGTGAAAAGTATATAAATGTCAGGGTTGGTAGGTCACTGACACCACCCTAGCTAGAAAGAAACGCAGGCCCTCCCTGATGTCCTCTCCCGTTTTAGGTTCATACCGGGGTGTGAGGCTCGCGAATTTACGTTATACACAAAGCTACGCCACACAGGCGGTGCTTTGATCATCACCACAAGACTTTGCTTTTCAACAGAAGCCCTGATCACTGCATCTTAGCATGCCACACAGGCAATTCACACCGTGCAACTGATGGCTATCAATCACACAGAACAAATTCCCATGTCGGACACACAGTCCATTTACAAGTCCGTTCTGGGTCTGAACGAAACCGGAGGCACTAAATACCTCGCAAACCCTTCGATCAACATGTACGTCTGAACGATCACCACTCATTATCCATATTTCGGGATGCCTCCCAATCAGGACCTCGGTTACCGTCCAAACGAGGTGAAGATCTCCGGTCTTCGACCATCGTCTTCATCTTCGAATTTCAATCGTCGGTCGATTATTCGAAATGAGAATTAACTCGGCCTTTTCAAATAATTCACGTATTTTTAGAATTTCAAATCGATTTATTTCAATGGTTAAATTATTCGACAACACCAATTGTGTTCTTGAATATAGTTTTCACACCAAACACATTCAACCATCAAACATCACATAAATCAAGCAAATTCAGTTTATTTCCATTCCATATCGCTTACGATATTTTATAACTATTTATCGCTATTTTTATTTATTTTAAAATAGCCATTTTATTCAAAACGACGCTTCGGGCCATAAGACGGCCGTGGCGCTGTTTTTCTTCAGATTTGATTTACACATATCTGAAAATCTAACCGTTGGATCTTTACAAAATTTACATCATTAGAAAGGTCTTTTCAAAACGAACCCAACGGTTCCAGTTTTGGGAAAATCCGACGGTCGGATCTCCCGGTACAATCGTTTGAAGTTTCGATTTCAAAATACGAACTGCAGCGTCGTTATTCGATTAAATATATAATTATATTTATATATATATATAAATATAATCACTTCTGGCGCTGTTTTTCTTCAGATTTGAATTAAACATTCCAGACAATCCAACCGTTGGATTTTTACAAGGTTGGTGCCGTTGGAAAGATTATTCCAAGGCGAACCCGACGGTTGAGATTTCGGGAAAATCCAATGGTCGGATTTCCCGTACTAGTCGTTTGAAATCACGGTTTCAAAATACGAACTGCACGGCCTCGTTTCGTTTTAATTTTATTTATATTTATATAGTTATATAAATATAGTTCATTCAACAATTCCAATATCGTTTTAACTTCAAAAATTTTTCTAACACCTTAAATTTTGGAAAAATTTCGCCATAACCTCCCCTGCACCGGGAGCGTCGGGAAATCGCAAATAGCGTCCCGGTCCTTCTAATCTCAAAAAGAAAAAGAAGAAGCCAAGCGGCTAGCCAATAGGCTCAAAATCATCACCCAAACAAATCAGTAAATGTGTACCTATTTGTCGGGCACAAAATTTTATTCCTCTTCTCTAGCCCCTTTGCTATAACCTGTTCAATGAATATGCATGTACATATATATACAGTCCATATCATTTTTCATTTTCTATTCAACTTCATATTCTATTTCTATTTGGTTTAAAAACTCCATTCATTCTAATGTTACATAAATAGGTGCAAATCATTTCATTAGCTAATTAATGAATATTTCATCTCATATATGTTTATTTTGAACAAGTGGCTATTTTTAACACTTCACATTTCAACGATTTATGCATACAATAAAAATGTGATTTTTATTGTAAAACAATTCATTTCAAAATATGAATACCATTCAACACATGAATTTCTAAACAACGGATGAATATCAATTCAACACATGAATGTTTTCAATAGTTTTTATATATAGATAAAAGTGTGATTTTTATTATCAAACAATTTATTTCAAAATATGAATACCATTCAACACATGAATTTCTAAACAACGGATGAATATCAATTCAACACATGAATGCTTTCTATAGTTTTTATATATAGATAAAAGTGTGATTTTTATTATCAAACAATTTATTTCAAAATATGAATACCATTCAACACATGAATTTCTAAACAACGAATGAATATCAATTCAACACATGAATGTTTTTAGATATCGATAAAAATGTGATTTTTATTATCGAACAGTTTATTATCGAACAGTTTATTTCAAAATATGAATACCATTCAACACATGAATTTCTAGACAACGAATGAATATCAATTCAACACATGAATGTTTTCTATAGTTTTTATATATAGATAAAAATGTGATTTTTATTATCAAACAGTTTATTTCAAAATATGAATACCATTCAACACATGAATTTCTAAACAACGGATGAATATCAATTCAACACATGAATGCTTTCTATAGTTTTTATATATAGATAAAAGTGTGATTTTTATTATCAAACAATTTATTTCAAAATATGAATACCATTCAACACATGAATTTCTAAACAACGAATGAATATCAATTCAACACATGAATGTTTTTAGATATCGATAAAAATGTGATTTTTATTATCGAACAGTTTATTTCAAAATATGAATACCATTCAACACATGAATTTCTAGACAACGAATGAATATCAATTCAACACATGAATGTTTTCTATAGTTTTTATATATAGATAAAAATGTGATTTTTATTATCAAACAGTTTATTTCAAAATATGAATACCATTCAACACATGAATTTCTAAACAACGAATGAATATCAATTCAACACATGAATGTTTTCTATATAAGGAATAAATATAGTTTAAGCATATGAAAATAATTCAAACACACAAATATTATTCAAAATTTCGGCAGCATAACGGCAGGGTAGTTACACCGGCACCGTCCCTAGTACGGCTCCTCGCTCTACCTTAAAACCTCGCGGTTTTTGACAATGGGAATCATGCATCTAGTTCGCACGCAGGCGGCATGTATATATTTATTTCATTTCCACAAACTAATCCTAAGTGGTTTCAACCAAATATTTCACAACCACAAACGGGTATTTTTCAACCACAATCAACCAATATCCATCACAAACAATCCCAAACAATCATTCAATTTTCACAACAATTTCAACCAATAAATATCGTCCATGGTTTGTGGACGAGGGGGCGTATATATATATATATATTTATATATAGCAATTTATATATAGCTATTCACTTTCATTTCACACGTATATATATAAATTTTAAATCAGAAATCTCACCAATAGCTATCCAACTGCGAGACTCTTCTTAATAGAAATCTTCGCCTATTTGTCGCTTTCACCCGTATTCTCTGCATATGTAAAAATAGAATTTTTACAATGCTATTCAATATATAAAAATCGAATTTTGACTTCGCTTTTCAACATATAAAAATATGTTTTTTTTTTCTTTTGCTTTCAACATATAAGAATATGATTTTTACTTTTGCTTTCACATATAAAAACATAATTTTTACTTTTGCTTTCACATATAAAAATATGTTTTTTTTACTTTTGCTTCAAAAACAGTTTTATTTCTTTTTTTAAAAATTCAGTTTTAAACTTTATAAAAATTTCTGTTTTAACTTTAACAAAATCGGTTTTTAAATTTTAAACAAATCAGTTTTTAACTTTAAAAACATAAAACAGTTTTTAACTTTAAAAAACATAAAACAGTTTTTAACTTTAAAAACATAAAACAGTTTTTAACTTTAAAAACATAAAACAGTTTTTATTTTAAACATAAAACAGTTTTTAACTTTAAAAACATAAAACAGTTTTTATTTTAAACATAAAACAGTTTTTTACTTTCTAAAATAAAAATCAGTTTTAAATTTTTAAAACCTAAATCAGTTTTTATCTTTATTTAGAAAACAGTTTTTACTTTATTTTTAAAACAGTTTTTAATACTTATTTTATAAAATCAAATCAGTTTTAAATATAAAATCAAAACAGTTTAAATATAAAATCAAAACAGTTTTTACTGAATAAAAAATAAAATAAAATAAAAAAGGGAAATGCTCACCGAAGCTGCGGAAAAAAGGGGGGGGGGAAGAAGATGTCGTCGGCGCTCGCTTCGAGGTGGCAGCTTCGATCTGGAGGCGTCGAGACGAGGGGGGCGGCGGGTCGATTGTTGTTTCGAGGGGAGCTGGCGAATTGAAGGAGGAGGAGGGCGGTGGCTTCCAGGGGCTCGCGATGGTGCTCGTCGGCGTCAAGGTCGGGGGGGGGGGGGGGGTGGCAGCGATTCGATTGCTAGGTTTTTTTTTTTTTTTTTTTTATTTTATCTTTCTGTATAAATCGAAATGAAAAAAGGGGGGGGGGCCAGAACGAGGATAAAGGGGGGGAGGGAAATGATTTTTTTATTTTTTTTTTATTTTTATTTAATTTAGCAAAAGGGTTGACTTTCACGTACGACTTCGAAACGAGGCCCACCGCCTGTCGCCCATAGCGTTTCACCCCCATTCCGAACACAATGGGATATGTATCGCAAGCTGATTTGATCGTTACAATCAGTTTCCGTTTGAATTTACATTTAAATCACTATATTGAATTTTAAACGCACATTTCAAATTACCGGGGTCACATACTAACTAGAAAAATTCCAGAAAAATATTTTCTAGCTTCGTATTGACGATACGGTCCTAACAAAACTAGTTTCGTCAAATTCTGAGACCGTTTGAAAAATGGCCAATTTCCAGACGATTAAAATCAACAGAAACTGGTCAAACGCGTTTTCTTTTGCCACGCTCACATATTGATTCGAAAAATTATGAAATTTGAAACCTAGCAATAACCTGACACTGCGGATCTAACAAAAGTGGTTTCGTCGAAATCCGAGGTCGTATGCAAAATGTCTATTTTTAAGGGCCTGAATTCCATAGCGACTATTCAGAATTTTCAACTGGACATATCTTTTGATTCCCGCTATCAAATTTCGATTGGTTAGATTCGTTAGAAGGATATCATCAATTAGATACTAATGTTTTTGGTCTCACTAAAATCCGGATTGTTTTGCACCCGGTATATTCAATTGAAGTTTGAAATCGAATTATCGAACTACCGCGCCATTTTCAATTCTATATATAATTATAATTAATTATATTCGTTTTCAAATGTCGATTTCAACTCAGTTTTCATCGCCATTATTTAAAATATTTATTTTAAATATTTAAAATCCATTATTTTAGCCAATTTAAAATTTTTAAATTGGTTCAGATTTTCTGGGTCGTTACACAAAGGCTAGTCGAACCACCGATCGGGTTCATCACAACTAAAGGTCTATCGACAATCTCGGGTTCCCAACCTGTCTACCAGGTCACTAGATATGTAGGAATGGGAAGGCCCGGTATCAAACAACACTCGAACAAGAACATCACAAATAGAAAGCATACCTTGAATAACGACACTTTTTCCTTTCTCCACCGCAGTTGGGGCATTCGATGAAGAAGGAACTGCGCTAATAGCATATGCTTTCACAATCTGCCTCTTCTTAGGGGGTTGCAGACATTTATCCTTGAGATTTCCCACTTGGCCACAATTGAAGCGCTTCCTGTCCGCTGGCCTTGCTTGACATTCTTTGGCATAGTGGCCCTTCTTGCCACAGCTATAACACTCAACATCTTTCTTGTTCTTCTTTTTCTGACCATCTTTAGCTTGGTTCTGTTTTGTCTTATTCTACGAACTATTCTTGCCTCCACCGCTTGTCGCGGTTTTGGCTCTCCTGCAGATGCAACATCGGCCTTTGACTTAGGGTAAAGACTCTTTGATCTCAATGCCTTTCCTACCATGGACTCAAATGTCTCATCGATGGGATTTATAAGTATCTTTCCCAAGTACTCATCTAAGCTTGTTATGAACCTCTCATTTTTCTTCTCGACAATATCGATAAGAGATAATCCATATTTCGATAAAGTATCAAACTCGGTAATATACTCCGAGACTGCTCTACCATTCTGCTTCAGTTCCAAAAATTTCCTTAACAGTTTTGATTTCTGAGTAGCTGGAATGAACTTCTCACTGAAGCGGGTCTTAAACTAATTCCAAGTAACTTGATCCTCTGGAGCAGCTGCTTTAATAGCATTCCACCAATTCATCGCTCATCCTTGGAGTTGGGTCGGGGATCGGAGCTTAGCATGAGGACCGAATCAGATCAAAACTGGAGCAAAGGGAAGCAGATCGAAAATGAAGCATCGGACCGGGCTAGGATTAGGATACGAGACTGGATCAGCATGGAGAGCTGGAGCAACTAATGGGTTGGTTCAGTGTAACCGAACCAGAAGCTGGAGGTTTGAAGTGATCGAGCCGAACAGAGGTGATGTGGAGGACCGAATCGGACTATAGGAAGGGACTTGGACACCATATACCGAACCGAACCAGATTTAGACTTTCACAACTACTACGGGACGACTCTTCTGAAGTCCAACTCCAATTGGACCAAAACCCGAGATGCATAAGAATTCCAAATAGGAGGTTATTACTAAAGATCCAAATAGGGATCAACGAGATAACTTTATGAGTTGGGCTTTGCTGTGGGACGTGTGCAAAGGGGTTATCGACGTCTATAGCCTTGACTCACCACTAAGAGACGGATATTGGTTATGGATCAGTGCAGTGAAGTTGTCATGACTTCCTGGGGCAGAGGGATCGTAGCAAGGCTATGAGACAGTGAGTGGGGTTGTCATGACTCCACGGGGCAGAGTGGATATAGCAAAGGATTAGTGGCTATGGATCAGTGTAGTGGAGTCACTGTGAC
Source organism: Allium sativum (assembly GCA_030737875.1). Lineage (NCBI taxonomy): Eukaryota > Viridiplantae > Streptophyta > Magnoliopsida > Asparagales > Amaryllidaceae > Allium > Allium sativum. Next base: position 340,149,677 of record CM060910.1, read on the forward strand.
TCCATGGGGCAGAGTGATCATAGCAAAGCACTGGGTGATCAAAATGGTAGATATCGTATGCTTTACGCACTGAGTGAGAGATGTGATGATGATTGCTATGTTTGATGTTTTGCTATCACTATGACATGCACACCCCCTCCCCGTTATTTTCACATTATGAGTTCATGTCACCTTAGAGTACTGTACGTCCTGTTGTGCTAACTCTTTGGTTGCAGGTCCAGGTTCGGGTATGGTTATGTATACCTGTTATTGTTCTGTTTTGCTGCTTATCGCTCATACCAGACTTTTTTCTGACCCAGAGTTTTATGTTTCTTCGTATTACTCTGGGTGCTCTTAAATTGGCAGACTAGAGACAAGTTAGGTGGTATGCACGAGTAGCTGTACCGGAGACGAGCAGGAGGCTTCCACATATGATATGTATACTCTCCCTGTATTGTTGCTGGTCACTACTTTGGGCATTAGTAGTGCACCTCTTTCTTTTCTTTAGAGACAGTATGTTGGAATTGTAATAAGCTGTATTTTGGTTTTCCACTGCTATGATGATTATGATTTAGTTTCCAGCTTATGCACTTTCTCGCTTGTTTTATGTCAAGTACGTTATTATTATATTTTATTCCATGCACTGTGAGACATTCTATAGGTTCTTTGTTAGTTCACTATTAAGTTCAAATTCCTTTCCTATCCCTGACGACCGTCCCGTGCTTGTTAGGCACTGGCACAACGCACTTTCATTGGAAATATCGGCTGGTGCGGGGCGGGCCGCCACACTTGGTATTGGAGCTCTAGGTTGCGTAGTTAACCTAGGGAAAGACACCAAGGAGAGATAGCATACGTATATGAGAGCACGTATTTGTGATATTTTGGTTTTCAAAAGTTATATATATATACTATTAGTATATTTAAGGATGAAGTCGCACTGCACTGGCACCACTGAAGAGATGGTTAATCGTTTCTTCTTATAGATTGAATGACGAGCCGATACACGAGGAATACTGGTAGAGGAGCTAATAATGGGAATGCTCCTGATATGAGGACGATGTTCACTGACTTCATGGGAGATATGCTTAGGGATGTTCAGAAGGCAGCTCCTAACGCTGCTAATGGTGGTGGTGCAGCGGTGCAGGAGCCTAGGGCCGATTTCGCCAAGCTCTGTAAAGACTACACTAGTCTTGGTGGGAAGCCGTTCCACGGAACAGAATCGGCTACAGAAGTTCAGGATTTGTTGGATAGCTGTGAACGTATCTTCGAGGACTTAGGGATCGATGATGCGATGAAGAGGAAGCTAGCATCCCGTCAGCTGCAAGGACGGGCTATGAATTGGTGGAATGCTATTAAGGCAGCTACCCCTAAGGATCAAGTTACTTGGGATCAGTTCAAGACCTGATTCAGTGCTAAGTTTATCCTAGCTGCTCAGAAATCAAAGTTGTTTAGGAAGTTCCTAGAGATTAAGCAGAATGGTAGGGTAGTCTCGGAGTATATTACTGAGTTCGATACTTTATTGAAATATGGATTATCCCACATTGACACTCCCGAGAAGAAGAATGAGAAGTTCATAACGGGCTTAGATCAGTACATGGGGGAAAGGCTTATAAACCAGATTGATGAGACTTTTGAATCGATTGTTGGGAAAGCACCGAGATCAGAGAGCCTTTATCCTAAACCCAAGACTGAAGTCGCTATTGCATCTGCAGAGGGGCCAAAGCCGCAAGCAAGCGGTGGAGGCTAGAATAATTCTCAGAGTAAAAGGAAATAGAATCAGACCATGGATGGTCAGAAGAATAGTAAGAAAGATGTTGAGTGCTTTAGCTGTGGCAAGAAGGGCCATTATGCTAAAGAATGTCGGGCAAAGCCAGCGGAAAGGTTGTGCTTCAACTGCGGCCAAGTGGGACATCACAAGGATAAATGTTCGCAACCCCCCAAAGAGAAGCAGATTGTGAAAGCATATGCTATTAATGCTGTTCCTTCTTCGTCGAATGCCCCAACTACGACGGAGAAAGGAAAGAATGTCGTTATTCAAGGTATGCTTTCTATTTATGATGTTCCTGTTCGAATACTGTTTGATACCGGAGCTTCCCGTTCCTTCATATCTAGTGACCTGGTAGATAATTTGGGATTGGAACCCGAGATAGTCGATAGACCTTTAGCGGTGACGAACCCGACTGTGGTTCGACTAACCTTTGTATGATTTATCGTACTGGGTTTGGAATTATTTTGGGAGTCGATTGGCTCCAAAGGTACGGGGTGGTGGTAGACTGTGAGGGCTTTTTGGTGACAGTTAGAGCAGATGATAAGCGGAGGGTAGTGTTTGGTGGTCTACCTAGTGATGGGATAATGGCTAGTTTTCTAAATTCCCTCGACATCCCGCATGATGAGTTGTCAGATGTGCCCGTGGCTGGCCAGTATCCGGACGTCTTCGAGGAAGTGACCGGACTTCCACTACACCGGACTTCCAAATGCATGAATTGCGAGCTAGTTAAAGCCGAGCAAAAGAAGCCTAGTGGTTTGTTGCAACCATTAGAAATTCCAGAATGGAAATGAGAACAAGTCTCAATGGATTTCATTGATGTGTTACCAAGGACTAGATCGGGTCATGATAGCATTTGGGTGATTGTAGACCGATTGACCAAGAGTGCAACGTTTATGCCCATCAAGTCGAATAAAATAAGATTTATACCCATCAAGTCGAATAGAACTGCACCTAAATTAGCAGAACTGTATATGAAGTGGGTAGTGAGATTTCATGGAGTATCCAAAGGCATTGTAAGTGACCGAGATCCGTTGTTCACTAGTGGATTTTGGAAGAGCTTACAAGAGGCTTTAGATCAAAATTACATCTTAGTACCGCGTACCATCCTCAAACCAACGGTTAGACAGAGAGGGTGAATCGAGTACTAAAAGATCTCTTAAGAGCTTGCATATTAGATTTGGGGGGGGGGGGGGGAGGGGGAGGGGTCATGGGATGACCATTTGCATCTAGTGGAGTTCGCATATAATAATTGTTATCGATCCAATGTTTGTATGGCTCCATTCGAAGCTTTGTACAGAAGACTGTGCAACTCACCATCATGTTGGTTAGAAACTGGTGAAAAATTTGTGCTTGAACCGGATGTGATTAGAGAAACCTCAGATAAGATCAAGATTATACGATAGCGAATGAAGGCTGCTCAAGATAGGCAGAGGAGTTATGCTGAAAAGAGGAGAAAAGATTTAAAATTCTCCATTGGTGACTTGGTATTTGTCAAGATTCCTCCGTTAAAGAGCGTGATTCAATTTGGTAGGAGAGGCAAGTTAACACCAAGATTTGTTGGTCTATTCCCAGTTCTCGAGCAAGTTGGGAATTTGGCATATAAAGTTGAGTTACCTGACAAGATGGCGGGAGTTCATAACGTATTTCATGTTTCCCAATTAAGGAAATTCGTGCACGACCCCGATATTCCTATTTCACCAGATCAGTTGGATGACATCGAAGTAGAACCCGAGGCAGTTGGGAACCGCAAGCCGATCTGTACTGTCGAGAGCGATACGAAGCAACTTTGAAGGAAGGCGGTAAAACTAGTCAGTTGGGCGAGAATGAGAGTGACTGTACTTGGGAAACAGAGGACAGCATAAGGGAATCACATCCATAACTCTTTGCCTGGTAAGATTTTAATAGTGATAGTTTCTTCCCTTGTTAGTAAACCGCATGCTAGGGTAGGCTTGTTGTGCTTTTGTGTATGTTTGATTGTTTGTGAATTACTGATAGGCATGCGGGACACCTTTGTATGTTTTTGGTTAAGGAATTTTGGGGGCGAAATTTCTTAAGGGGGGAGAGCGTAACAACCCGCATTCTACGTATCGAAGGATCATAGAATATTTATTTCTTTTTCATATGAAGTCGTATGGTCGTGTAACTTTGGGGAACGACTATTGGGGTCATTTCCCATGTTCACGATTTTTGTTTTTTTAGTGACCGTTTTGCCATTGGGAATCTTGTTTCGCCTATAACTTTTAATTGGTAAGGAGTTTGACCTAAAACAACTTCCATTAGATCCGGATGATGGTTTAACTTTCCGTAGAGTGGTCATGTTAATCAAACGGACAAACCGTTTGGGAGATAAGGCTGAATTAAGGTTTGGAAGGTGAAAAACAGCTTAAATGAGCTTAATACGGTAATTAGCAGCTAGGCGTATTGGGGATTTCGGGATTTGAGCTATATAAGGGCTGATTAGATTTAGAGAAACCTTTTCTTTGTCATTTTCTAGCCGCCACTTACCTCCCTTCAACCCTAACAATGGCCTCCAACACCCAAATCACCTTCTAATCACCGTTTAATCAAGTTTTAGCCTAATCTACATCAAACCAAAGCAAATTAGCATAGAATTTGGGATAGAGCTGTTGGAACACATAGAGATTCAACCCAAATCAGAGATACTTTCAGATCTATAAATTATTTGTGGCTAAGGTGATGGATTTGCATTGTTTTTCACTAATTACGGCTAATTAGGGGTGATTAGTGATAATTAGCGAAATTATGGCTCAGAAAAATCTGGAAAAATTTGTATAATTCTTAAATATTATTTTAAGGCTCCGATAGAAATTTGGGGTAATTTGGATAAAGTTTTGCTAATTGTATAATTAAACATGATTAAGTGGGATTAAGGGGAAAACATGGTTTTTTGGGTATGTTTGATCCATATTGACATATTAAATTGTTGTTTTGGTGTTTATGGTTGATTCTCTATGTTGCTATGACTGTATGGTATGCTTTGTGATTGATTAGAAAAGCTAGAGTGGTCAAAAACGCCGTCGTATGGCATAAAAGAGTCGCTGGAAAGTTGCACGAAATGTGTAGGGTTTCAGATCGGATCGGATATAGGGTTCGGATCGGATAGAAGAACCGGGCAAGGGAATTTGATTCGGATCGGAACTTGGCATAAGAGACTTGGCAAGAAGGAAGGCCACTTGCATAAAGTTGGAGTTGGGTCGGAGATCGGATCAGAGCTTAGCATGAAGACTGAATCAGATCAAAACTGGAGCAAAGGGAAGCAGATCGGAATGAAGCATCGGACCGGGCTAGGATTAGGATATAGGACCGGATCGACATTGGGAGCTGGAGAAACTAACGGGTCGGTTCGGTGTAACTGAACTGAACCGGAAGCTGGAGGTTTGATGTGATCGAGCCGAACCGAGGTGACGTGGAGGACCGAACCAAACTATAGGAAGGGACTTGGACACCATATACTGAATCGAACTGGATTTAGACTTTCACTACTACTACGCGACGACTCTTCTGAAGACCAACTCCAATTTGACCAAAACCCGAGATGCAAAGGAAGTCCAAATGGGAGGTTATTACTCAAGATCCAAATAGGGATCAATCATGAGTTGGACTTTGCTGCGGGACGTGTGCAAAGGGGTTATCGACGTCTATAGCTTTGACTCACCACTGAGAGACAGATATTGGCTATGGATCAGTGCAGTGAAGTTATCATGACTTTATGGGGCAGAGTGATCGTAGCAAGGCTATGAGCCAGTGCGGTGCGGTTGTCATGACTCCATGGGGAAGAGTGGACATAGCAAAGGATTAGCGGCTATGGATCAATGCACTGGAGTCACTGTGACTCCATGGGGCATAGCGATCATAGCAAAACATTGGGTGATCAAAGTGGTAGATATCGTATGCTTTACGCACTAAGTGAGAGAAGTGAGGATGATTGCTATGTTTGATGTTTTGCTATCACTATGACATGCACACCCCCCTTATTTTCACGCCATGAGTTAGTGTCACCTTAGAGTACTGTACATCTTGTTGTGCTAACTCTTTGGTTGCAGGTCCAGGTTCAGGTATGGTTATGTATACGTGTTATTGTTTTGTTTTGCTGCTTATCGCTTATACCAGACTTTTATCTGACCCAGATTTTTATGTCTCTTCTTATTACTCTGGGTGCTCTTAAACGGGAAGACTAGAGACAGGTTAGGTGGTATGCACGAGTAGCTATACCAGAGACGAGTAGGAGACTTCCACGTATGATATATATTCTCCCTGTATTGTTACTGGTCACTACTTTGGGCATTAGTAGTGCACCTCTTTCTTTGCTTTAGAGACATTATGTTGGAATTGTAATAAGCTATATTTTGGATTTCCGCTGCTATGATGATTATGATTTAGTTTTCAGCTTATGCACTGTCTCGCCTGTTTTATGTCAAGTATGTTATTATTATATTTTATTCGATGCGCTGTGAGACATTCTACAGGTTTTTGTTAGTTTGCCGCTAAGTTCAAATTCCTTTCCTTTCTCTGACGATCGTCCCATGCTAGTTGGGCACTGGCACAACACACTTTCATTGGAAATGCCGGCTGGTGCGGGGCGGGCCATCATAGTTCTGGTCGTGATGGTGAGCTCGGGTCGTGGCCAAGCTTTGGGTCGTGACATGCATTCGGCTCATGGTATCATGCTCGGCTCGTGGGGGTGGTTCGTGGAGAGTAGTTGCGTCACGATCGACTCGTGGTGAAAGGTGGTCGGCTCGTCACATGTGCTTCATGAACGGGGGTGTCTAACCAATTTCTGCAACTTTTCCAGCAAACTATTTACGCCATATGACGACGTTTTCGACCATTCTAACTTGACTATACAACCACAAAGCATTCAAAACAGTATTAGCAACAGGTATAATCAACCATAAACACTAAAACAACAATTTAACATGATAATATGGATCAATCCTACCCAAAACCCATGTTTTCCCCTTAATCATGATTTAACCATACGATTAGTTAAACATGTCCAAATTAACCCAAATTTCTAATAGAGGCATAAAATGACATTTAAGATTTCTACATATTTTCCAGATTTTTATAATGCATAATTTCGTTAATAAACACTAATCATTCCTAATTAGTCGTAATTAGTGTAAAAACATGCTAATCACTCACCTTAGCCACAAATAAATCTCAGATCTGAAAATACATCTGATTTGGGTCAAATGTCTATGCAACACAGTAGCTCTACTTCGATCTCTGTGCTAATCCGCTTTAATTTGATGTTGATTAGGCCAATATGTGATTAGAATGAGATTAGAATGTGATTTGGGGGTTGGAGGCCATTACTAGGGTTAGATGAAAGTAAATGACGACTGGAAAAATAAATTGGAACAATTCCATAACTCATTTCAACCCTGTCATAGCCCTAATACCGAAATGGGTTACGGGCCTAGCTGCTAATCACCCTATTAAGCCCGCTAATGCTGTTTTTCACCTTCCAAACCATATTTCAGCCATATCTCCTAAACGGTAAGTCTGTTTTATCGTTGTGACCACTCTACGAGATGGGAAACCATCATTCAAATTCAATGCAAGTGGTTTCAAGTCAAAACTCCTTACCAATCAAAAGTTATAGGCGAAACAAGATTCGCCAGAAGCAAAATGATCATTTAAAATTCGGTAAAAATCATGAACATGGGAAATGACCCCAATAGTCTTTTCCCAAAGCTGCACAACCATATGACTTAATACGAAAGAGAAATAAATATTCTACAATCCCCCGATACATAGAATGTGGGTCATTACAGTTGGCCGTATTCGAGCATTGAGTGTGATGATGCGGATGTTGTTTCATGTTTTCCCATCAGATGAAGGAATATCCGTATTGTAGGCCTCATGAAACTATCCTTTACAGATGTAGATGAAGCACTATCGTGTAGCGAGATGATGGAGTCATGTTGAGGAGGAAACATTTACAAATAGCTCAAACCAAACCAAACCATTAATTAATAGGTTGACCTGAACCGACATGTGTAACCCATTTAATTTGGCTAAGTCATGTTGTAAACAAGTCATAATGGGTTTGGTCATAAACGGGTCGAATCTAGGGATGGCAATGGGACGGGTCTAGGGTCCAAACCCGATTGACCTGCCCATGTTTTGGCCTATTTAGACCCATCCCATTGGGTCTTTGAAGCGCGTAGAACTGCAACCCACTTTGAGAGGTTCGGGTCTAGGTTCGGATATGGGGCACGACTAGCCCTCCCTAACCTAACTCGCATTAACGGAACACCATTGAACTGCGTTATAACTATAATGATTACTTGTTGATCTTTTTACATATATGTGGTTGTGGCATGAATATTATATACTTCCAATAAATAAGCTCCAATTTTTTCATAGTATTTAGTTGCATTAATGATAATTATGCAATAACAAATGCATGCATTCTAAACTATTGTCAACAACACATTTTGTAATATTCTCTTATCATTGTAAATACGTTATTAGTTGTAATTAATTTATCATTTAGTGATAAAAATATAAATAAATAAAACTGTATTGATTGGTATACAATTTTTATTGGGTCTTGGGGCGGGTCGAATCTACCATGACCCGTATGTACAGGTTTCGGGTATGGGGAAAAATCCCAGTTCCGCAGCGGGACTACGAGGCGGTTTTGATGCGAGGTTCAAAAACCCCATGGTGGGTCTAGGGCACAAAAAACCTACCCCAACTCGACCCATTGCAATTTCTAGTTAGATCGACCAATATAAGGTGTAAATGGGTCAAATTCGGGTTTATGGGTCATACACGGTTCATAAATGGGTCATAAACTAGTTAAATTCGGATTCGTCGGTCAAATGGTTTATAAACAGCTATGGTCAACCCATACAATAATAAATAGGCTAAACAAGTAAAATTCCGGATAGCCGGTCAACCAGGAAACCACCCATTTATAAATGGGTCAGATTCGGGTTGTGTAACAAATCGAGAAATTCGACACTAGAATTTCGACACTTATACATCCTTTTTATTCATGTGTCAAAACTCAAGTATCAAAAATCCAAAGAGTTAGAAGAAAGAAGTTGAAGGGTGAAAAAGAAGGAAATAAATGTCGGGATATAAGAAGAAGAACACATAGGCATTAGAATCAGAAAAAAAATCGGAATCTCAAAGAAAAATGAATAAAATATAATATACTAATACTCTTTAGACAAGAGACAAACTGTGTATATACATACATTGATCATTATATTACATAATAAATCATCCTATATAGTCATTACAATCTGCCTGTATAGTGGTTGATAAATACATCACACACACTTGAAATAAAATAATACAAGAATGACAAGAATACGTCTCGACTCCAGCTCCACTCCTATAGCTCCAAGGAAATCTGGAAAATATATTTGGTCTGACCTGAGCGCATTTGAGGGAAAGCCAAACACCCCGATCAGTCTAGAATACTTACAATGAGAAAACCCTCATCATAAACAACTTAATCTCTGAAATCATTTTTCAAAAGAATGGAATTCTCATAAGACACGACAACTAATAAAAATCGCATGTGGTTTTCCCTACAATAACCAAAACACTTTTATTATAAATTTAGTAATATTTATAATAATTTATAGAAAATCAAAAATAAAATATGAAAGTAGTTGAAATGCTTACATCTCATATTTCAACATAATTGGGTACAACTGAGACCGTACAGGCTTGTATTGGAGTTTGGATTCCATACAATGAAATGAATTGGTACTTAGGTACTACCCAATACAGTACACATCTATAAAGAAATACCGAGGACCTTGCCAAGATCTCTTACCAACACAGGATTGGCCCATCATTTAACTTGATGGTACCAAATATATCATCACCATGGCGCTTTCCAACCCTTTCCCAATGAGCTCGCACACTATCAAAATATTAATGTATACATCTAGAAGTGTGAAAATCATATCGTAATGGGTGCGACCCACATTTGCCCTGTTGCGTATCCCTTGTTTCAGTCATTATCGGCTGTTGAGGCTAGAGGCTACATTTTTAACTTTTACTCGTGGCACATTTCCATCTTTGAGTGTACATCGCTTTTCAATGACAATGTACTGATAACATTCATCCATACCAATCATTCCAGAACATAACAAACCGAAGGCATTACCTCTACTACATCCATTGAATTGGCAGCAATTTATCCTTGCACTCTCAATACTTTGTCTTTGCACAAGCATACCTGAAAATTCTAGTTTGAACGCAAAGTCGCTTCGAAGTGGTTTTGGATCCCATTCCAATTTCGGTTCCTCGAACCAACACGTATAAGTTAAAAGGGAATTTATTGATAGTCAGTTTTTAACTACCTATCTATAGTTGTACAGTTAAGTACAATAGCAGCATAAACCTTTTTAATTAAATCATTTAAAAATAATTATCTCATCCATTCTTAAAAACCGATTCCATATCTTATCTCAACGAAATAAGCGTATACACAAATCTTCTTATTTTCATTACTTCGAAAACTATATCCATACACTTATCTCTTTGGAATAAGTGTATTCACCAATCCTATTACTTTCGCTATTTAGAAAATAATGCTATATACTTAACCAAATGGTATAAGTATATTTAAAAATCATCTTTGGGTTAAAACAATGTCATGTGATACATTGTTTGCTATAAAACCCTAATTTTTTTATTTAACTTATAAACTTTGCAAATTAAACTTTATAATATCATTCATGGAAATAATTATTTAATTTCCAACATCTACTTCCATTTCAAACTAGTATCATCCCTTAGATCACAATGAAGCCATTCAAGTTGGGGTATTTTATTTACCTTCCAATCCTTGACTCGAAAAAATTCTTATTTTCAAGATAGATAGAACTTTGTTAATGCAAAACCTGATATTCAGTAAATGTCACAATGAATTCCTTTCACTATTCAATTTAAAAAAGGTTTTAAAACACTTTCTTGTATTTGAATATCTCTTTCTAATATATTCATTTTTATTTAATTCCTTTATTAAGTAAACCCTCATTTAAAACTATCACATTAGCTTTAAATCTCTTTTATAAACCTTATTTACAAACTTGGATTATTTATAAAACCCCCTTTCTAACAATCCTTTATAAAATTTATTTTAAATCTTATTACAAACCTTGATTTTGTTTCTTTAAAACTTTAAATCTTACCAAGTCTTGTTTTATTTAAAAAAAAATCCTTTATAATTTATTTTGAAATTAGATTAAATCATTTGTAAATTCTTTTATAAATACCTAACTTTTCTTATATTTCAATTTTAAAAACCAAGATCATTTCTACTTTCATTTTACAAGTAAAATAAAGTTATTTATTAAAATTTTTCAAAAACAACTGAAATAACTTAAAAACTCATTTAATTTCAAAACTTGGCTTCATAATTTCATAAAACTTAATTATAAAACATAGATAAGTTTGAACATTCGAAATATCCAATTATAAAACTTAATTATGACATAGGAATTTGCTATACAAAACATTTTATAATTTCCTTTATGAAATCCAGTAATAAATATTGACATATATATAAAACTTTTATAAAATCTGATCTAAAATCTTAATTTTTTATATAAAAATAATTTTATAACTATAGTCCTAGTCAGTTCTCCTTACGAAGAATCAACGCCTTTAAAATATTAAATTCAAGTCATCAGTTGCTAATTACTTAACCAGTACTGTTTATTATTAATTACATATCAAGGTTGAATTTAATTCAGCAATCATCATCCAAATCAGATTTCAATGTTACTTATGTTAGAAAATTCATATGTATATATTATTAGAGGAAGTATCATCCAAAATATTGAGTAATCCTGTTGGATCCCTTCAACCTGTCCTCCTACATTGCGGCTTATGTGTCAGTTTATGTATGCATATAAATCAAATAATATAATTTAATTCTTTCAAGAATAATAATATTCTTCTTAAAAGAAGTTAGTGTCAAAGGCCAACCATTTAAAATGGGAATATATAACCACGTCCAACAAACTAAGCAATAAATCATCCAATTATCTAAACAAACAATTTGATATAAAATCAACAATGAATAGTATTATCTAGTATAACAATATGCAGTAGTATTCCAGAAAATGTGAGGGTTAACTCACCATCCATTTGATCGATGATTTCACATCGTTTTATCTAATTTTGAACAGACATTTGAATTTGGATAAAATTCCATGTAGCTCCAAACAAACCCTATCTAACTCACAAATATTGTTCTAATGCAAATTGTTTCGCTTAAATTTGAGCTTAAATGAAATAAATACAGATGTTACAAGTTCTATACGGATTAAAACACCCTTAACATAATTAATTAACAATAACTAACCTTTAATACATGTATAAATCATCATCTACCTTTTAATATTTCCACTCCCGCCTTGTACTAAACCGACTCCTTGACCCGATTTTGACCTCCTCCTCTCATTACCTTGGTCTCCTAACTCCGTTGTACCCACCGCCATTGCAGCCACAACTCCTTCCTCTACCCGACTGCACCATCAATCACAAACTCAATGCCCTAAAAAATCCAGCTTGAAGCTTTATAAACATGACGAGGCAATGTTTCTTCTCCCCTATGATCAGAGCATCTCGAACCAAGGTCAAGAGTTGCGCCTCTATGCCAAAAATCCCACAGTGACCTCGCCTTTGCCTAACTCCTCCACATCGACCAAAAGCTCTAGCCCTAGGATCGACTGCCCTAAGTTAAGCTTCAAGAAAATGGATCACACACTAAACTACACACATCAAGGTGAAGTACACGAGCTTGGGAGTTCAATGGATCCAACGTTGCTTGATTTCATTGCAAACATTTTGAGATTTAATTTATTGAATGATTAAAGTGGTGGCGGCTTATTATTTTCATAGGTAAGAAGAAGAAAATGAGAGAATTTAGGTTAGAAGTTTCGTGTATTGTATAGGTAAAATATTTAATATATTTTATTGGTTTACATTCAAACTATTCTAACACTTCATGTTTATAGCCCGCATGATCACACTATGATCTCGATTGCCATGAAATTTGAAATCTTACAATAATTTAATATTCTAGATAAGATAAAACCGGTTTCATAGAATTTTGAGATCATTTGAAAAAATGGCTATTTTAACGTGTTAAATCAAATCGATAAAATATAAATCGATTCCAAAATACTCAAATTTATTGAAAATAAATTATTATTATCATATAAATTTAAATAGAATTTTACACAACTTCAAAATAAGCATAATTGGATTTTAAACTCAATATTTTCAGTTTCAAGTTAAATCCATGACCAAATTCTCATTTAAATTAATTTCAAGTTGTTAAACATCAAAATTACTCTTTTTAATATTTAAATTAATTTAATATTCTTATATTAAAAATTCGAGTTGTTACATTCTTCCCCCTTTAAAGGATGTCGTCCTCGAATCGATAAAATATAAATCGATTCCAAAATACTCAAATTTATTGAAAATAAATTATTATTATCATATAAATTTATGTAGAATTTTACACAACTTCAAAATAAGCATAACTGGATTTTAAACTCAATATTTTCAGTTTCAAGTTAAATCCATGACCAAATTCTCATTTAAATTAATTTCAAGTTGTTAAACCTCAAAATTACTCTTTTTAATATTTAAATTAATTTAATATTCTTATATTAAAAATTCGAGTTGTTACATTCTTCCCCCTTTAAAGGATGTCATCCTCGAAATCACAAGTTAAGAACTATGTCACAACCGATTAATCTTGCTTCAAAAATATTTCTTACAAACTATGTTAAAATTTTCGAGAAAATATCGGCAGCACCTTCTTTGCGCAACTCGATCTGAAAATTTTCATGACATTAAAATATTACACTGTTCACCTCATCTCAATGATGAGGCACCCTAAACCATGGGGAAACAATATGTACACGACTCACATACGATATGTAATCCGAAATACATACCATTTTGTCAAGCAAACATATCTTTACCATGAAACCAAAAGCTATAAGGAGGCTAGCAAATTTTTGTTTACATTTTCTTGTATATACTTGCATAACCCAAAAGAGAGGTAAACCAATAACAAGTAATATAGCAACAACTAACATGTGCACAAATAACACATCCATTGTATGCAAATACCAAATATGATGCAAGTGGTAATAATGATGCAAATCAGAAAACAACACAAATATAACATAACGCTACATGCAACCACAATCAATTAACTCATATCAATGACATAGTGTTATAAACATTTACAATTACATCTCTTGGTTGATTCTGATCATAAACTTCATCATCGCACAAGGATGATAAACAACCTGTTAAGCGTCACCATTCATTGAACAACCTTAGGTTATTACTTAACCGATCATTCATGCCACCTCAAACAACTCAAAAATCCAAATCCCCAAATTCATAACAAATCAACTTATCTAGCATGAAATACATTCCATATAATATTTATTTATGAAACTTCACATTTCAAATCCTAACCCCTTTATTTTAATAAATGAATAGTTTATTTCATAAATACCAAACTGCGATTTTTCTGGAAAATTGATATTGAAATAACTCAAAATTTACGAGATGAAATCTCAATTTTCTCTTCCATTAGAAAACTATAATCCAATAGATCTGAAAAATTCTTTTTTCAACGAATTCCGACATATGTTGGATCCTATATACTCATCCAAAGTTCAAATCGTAAAATTATGAACTACCGCTGCGCGACAGGCTCGTTTTAATCAAATTTAGTTAATACGTTTAAACCTTGATTAATTAATAAATTATAACAATATCCACTTTAGTTTCCATATGTACTTACCTAAATTTACAACTTCATCATAATCTTTAATTCCTTAAATTTATAAACAATAACATCTCTGTTTACTTAACCTAAGTGTTCTAATAAATTTAAGTTTGTTTCAACATATAACACTAAGCTTATTCTTACAATTCAACTTAGAAATCTCAACTATCCCAAAATCATCGGATACCCCATTACATTTTAGAAACAAACTTATGGAATATCATATCAGGTTAATTGCACAATCAATCAACTCTAATACTTAGAATATATATGCATCCATATCACATTTAACTGAAAACTTCATAACCAAACTCCGGATTTCAAAATCATAAATCTTGGATTCAGAACAAAATTTCATTTTAGTTTATAAATTATCCATGGTAGCAAGTTTATACTTAGAAACACGAAAATGAACACCGATGATATTCATGACCATCATCGGAATTATTTTCCAACATCTAAAGTGAGATCTATGCTTTTAAAAATCTTTAAAATTTGTTCAATTTCATAAACTCCTTTAAATAATCATAACGCCCCCTTTTATGCCTTGAAAAACCATTTCCCCAAATTTACTGGAGATTTACATCCTTTCATTCTCAACTCAAATCTATTTCCTATTTATAATAAATTACACTTATATAATTCTAGCTCAATATAAGATTACTCCACGTAGATTCATACTTGTTTAAATTTATATTAAACAATTTTCTTAAGTTAAATTCTTATCCAACATCATTATTGAACATGTTATAGTCAAATCGTGAAACTGAATTCACAAGGTGTTCGTTTTCAAAGTTTTCTAATTATAAATCTACCCAACTTATGCAAAAGAATGACGAGATTGCTCTTATCTAAATAAGGTAGCTAATACCCATAGACTGCTCTGGCACGACTACAAATCAATCAATAATAGCCAACGCTCGAAAGTGAGCATGACTAATCAAACCATAAATGATACTAATTAAGTATCATCATTTCCAATCAAATCAATCATCCATAACAACCATACTTAGTTTGAAAGTTTCTTTACATATAAAATATATGAAATCTTGGTAAAATTATTGCATTTACCAACTCTTTAAGGCAATACTATGTCGATTTTCCTTGTTCAAGTGTTTGGAAATCCCTACCGACAACATCGACCAAACACGTCAATTTAGAATTTATATGTCACTCAACAGATAAAAGGACATAATGTAAATTATTTTATAACATTAACAAGTATGCACTATCATATATATACACACATACACACACTCAAACTCATAATAATGCATTCCATTACATTATCTCTTATTGAGTTATGCCACAGAGCCAAGGTTCTCGCTAACCTTGCGCTCTAATGTCAATTGTAATGGATGGGAAATTCGACCGTCGAATCTCGACACTAACACATCCTTTATATTCATGCGTCTAAAATCAGGTATCAAAAACCCAGAAATTAAAAGAAAGAAGTTAAAGGGTAAGAAAGAAGAAATAAAGAAATGTTAGGATAAAAGAAGAAGAAGATTACAAACACATCAGAATCAGAAAATATAAGAATCTCACAGTGGAATGAATTTAATATAATATACCAATACTCTTTAGACAAGAGACAAACCATATATATACACATGCATTAATCATTAGAGTATATAACAGATCATCATATACAGTCATAACAATCTACATGTACAATGGCTGATAAATATAACATACACATAAGAAATAAAATAATCGAAGAATTTTTAGAATACATCTCGTCTCCAGCTCCTCTCCTGTAGCTCCAAGCAAATTTGGAATATATACTTGTTCTGATCCAATCACATTTAAGGGAAAGAAAAACACCCGAATCAATTTTTACTACTCATAGTGATGTAACAACCCTAAATTTTGGGGCAAATTTAAAAATTTATTTTAAGTTATTTTAATGAGTTTTGGTTGTTTAAAATAATTTATTTTGAAAATTAAATATATTCTTTTTAATGTAAATACAGAGCGTATACAATTTGTTCTGTAATGTAATGTAATGTGGGAAACATTAAAACAAAAGGTTCAATAAATATTCTAACAAGTTGACAAAAAGGGGAGGTAGGAATTTATAAATGCAATTTATGACAATTTTTAATTTTATTTAAATCAATGAATGCAGTATTAATGAAACAACGAAGAGAGGAGGACACTAAAAATAAATGCAAGAAAAGAAATTAATAGGATTAAGGTAATCAAATCAATGGATTAAAGGAAAGAATAAAAGCGCACTTAATGGGAAAAAATGTGTATTTAAACATATATGTTCTAGATAGAAAGAAAAAAAAAATTCTTCAGACAATGTATGGTTTGAAGCATTGTTTTTGAATCTTTAGGTATCATAATCATGAAACAAAATTCAAATAGTTATGTTATATGTTTAATAGAGTGATAATAAAGGAATAAATATTCTTATATGTAAGTATTTCAGGTGCCATGATGCAAGAAACACATTTTCATATTTTTATTCATATTTTACGAAGTAAGTAATCAATGACTCCTGAAGTGTTAATACACGTTAAGGAATTAATGACTCATGGCATGTTTATATAAAAAGGGTAATATTCCTTTTCATTGAATGCAGGTGTAATTTTATAAAAACAACAAAAATTAAAGGAAAAAGTATTCATATGTATTAAAGGAGTAAATAAAGCAGGGAATGAATTCTTCATGCACGGAAATAAAGCGAATTAATTCTTCATGCTATATTCGTATTTGTATTCATATGTATATGAAGTAAGGAATCAATGATTCCTAACATTTAACGCATGACCAGGATTTAAACTAAGCAATAAAATTCAAATTGGGTTAATTTGTTAATTAAACATATAAATATATTAGAAATTTCATTAATCCTTCTTCCCGAATCGTTCAGCCGCCACCATCCTATTTTAATGTCTTAAACCCTCTAATCTTCATGCCCAAATTACTCCTCCTCCATTGATTTTTAGACACAGCTCTAGTTGAACTTTTTTTTTTAAAGAGTTTTCCCTCCTCTATCCATTGATACCCGCTGCAGCCCCGACCAAGCACCCTACCTCGAGAACCGCGCTCCCCCAAGGCCTTCCACCTCCAACTTCCCGTTCGTGAAACCATGCACCAATGCTCAAGTTATCTCGATCTGAAGTTTGGAACCAGATCTGAGGTTTACTGTAAATTTTATTTATTGATTGCGGTACTTTAAATACGTCGCTAACTGTAATTTAAATAATTAAAATTCATATGTGATTCAAACCAATTCAGAACTCGACGATTTTGGTGATATGGGGACGGCAACACCCAACACAACCTTCTAGATCAGTGTTGAACGAATTCTGACTATTTGTTTTTAGATCCGACCAAAAAGCAAGGTGAGATTTCTATATTTAAATTATTGAAATTAAATTGTTCGTTGCCATGATATATATATATATATATACATATGTTGTGAAATTTATTTTGTCGATTGTATGAAATCTGTATTGTTTGGATGAGATGTGATGATTTACTTTCTTTTATGAATGTCCGTAATTCAAAATGATTGAATCACACGGTTATTGTCATATGAGAACCAATTGAAAATCTTCATGTTTATTGAGTGATGAAAATTACACATTTTTTTTGTCAATTAGAAAAAGGAAAATAATAAAAAGACTTATTCTTCATATTTTCATTTGTGTGTGCCATAAATGAAAAGAATAATTTTTGTGTGTAATGGAGAAAGCATTACCTTTTGTTTGTAAGTAAAAGAGTTCACCTTTTGATGTAAATAAGAGAGCTCATCTTTTGTTGTAAATAAAAGAATTCACCTTTTTGTTTGTAAATAAAAGATTTCACCTTTTTAATTGTAAATAAAAAAGTTGTAAAAATTATATTTTCACTGTCATCTTTGTTAAAAATAAAAAGTTGCAATTTTTCCTTTTTGTTAGATTAAAAAGATTTTTCCTTTTTGTTAGATTTAAAAAGATATCATATTTATTGTTATTATAAAAAGAAAAAAATTTCACCGTCATGTTTGTAATAAAAGAAAGGAAAAAGTTTCATTTTTGTTGAAAGGAAAAAGTTGCATTTTGGCGATCATTTGTGTTAAAAATAAAAGTTATATTTTTCACCGTCATTTGTCAAATTAGAAAAGAACATTAGTTTGTTACTTTTGTTAAAATTAGAAAAGAACATTAGTTTGTTACTTTTGTCAAATTAGAAAAGAACATTAGTTTGTTACTTTTGTTAAAATTAGAAAAGAACATTAGTTTGTTACTTTTGTTAAAATTAGAAAAGAACATTCGTTTGCTACTTTTGTTAAAATAAGAAAAAGGACATTTTGTTGGTCATTTGTGTTGAATTGAAAAAGAATGAATTTTACCATTATTTAGATGTGTTAAATAGAATTGTATGAAAGCAGATATGCCATTTGTTATTATAGAATTTATGAAAACGTCATTAATGCTAAAGGGAAATTTGTCATTTATGTTGAGACGAATTTGTCATTCATGGTAGAATATTTTAATGTCATTTATTTTAAATGCCATTAGATCGGAATGTCAATAGATTTATATGTCATTAACTTAGAATATAAATATTGTTTATGTTGGAATTGATAAATTAAAATATATAGTAGTAGTGACAAAAATCATATTTTTGGTCAATATAAAGAAGTTCCGACAAAAATCATATTTTTGTCAATATAAAGTAGTAGCGACAAAATTCACATCTTTGTCAAGATAAAAGAGTTAAAACAAAGACTGCAATTTGGTTACAAAAAGAATGATAAAAATGTAAGAGAAAGGAAATGTAATAACGTATATTTTTCAATGCAAAAGAAAGGAAACGAAATAACTTACATTTTTATTAATGTAATTTAAGGTGAATAAAAAAAATTACATTTTTTTAATGTAATTTAAAATGAATAAATAATTACGTTTTCAATGTCATAAAAAGAATGAATTCAACCTTGAAATAGAATTTACAATTTTTATGTAAATATAATAAGAAAAAGGAATTGTGACATTGAATTGAAATTTACGTTTTTATGTAATCAATTAAGATATGATTTTGCCATGTAACGAAATTTACATTTTTATGTAATCAATTAAGATATGATTTTGCTATGTAACGAAATTTACGTTTTTATGTAATCAAGATTTAAAGAAAGAGGATTGCATTTTTATGTAATCAAGATTACAAAGAAAGAGAATCACATTATATGTAATTAAAGAATTTACATTAAATAAAATTGCATTTTATATGTGATTATAGCATAAGTAAAAAGAGCAATTTGACAATGGAATCAAAATCACCTTTTTATGTAATTTAAAAAGTTGGAAATTTTCTCTATAATGATTAATCACATTTTTGTGTTAGAAATGTAAATATTAGAAAATCACATATTTATGTTAAAAAGGGAGTTCATTAAAGCATATAGGGAAGAATGGAATTTTGTTAACATAAGAATTTGCATTTTTAATGTAAGTGAAATATGAGTCATAAATAAAAAGGGATTCAATTAAAAAGATTCCATCTTTACTGTCAATATGTTAAAGATAAGAAGATTAGATTTAGAAATAGACATTTTGAAAGGTTTATTGTAATTAATATAATAAGCGAGAAAGTCCCAAGTTTTATTAAGATTTGAAAGGGGTAAGTTATAGTATCTGAAATCAAGTTATTTTGGAAATATAAAATATTCCAAAATCAAGATATTTTGAAATGCGAAACATTTTAAATTAATATTTTTTAGTAGAACAATTATAATGTTTAATTAAAATTGTACTTGGACACGAGGTTAGGTCACATTTGTGGTGGAAGTCTGCCCGGACCCGACCGGCATATCCAGCAGCCACAAATGTTGGGCCTAATGTGAGAGGTCCAAGTGCGCAAATAAAAATTGGGCCAAGACACGAGGTTAAGCCCAACTTGTAGGAGAAGTCTGCCCGGAACCGACCGGCCTTTCCAGCATCCACAAGTTGTAGGCCTAATGTGAGAGGTCTGGCCCATATTAAAATATAAATGGATAACTTAGAAATTGACGTTATTTTCACACCGTTATGTGTTAAATATGAAATAAATATTTTTTAACTCCAAGTTTGTTATAAAAGAAAGTTACATTTTTAATAAAATAAGATAATGATTATAAAAGTTTTACATTTTTCTTAATGTAAATATTAGAAAAGTTACATTTTTTCTTAATGTAAATAAAAGGAAAATAGGAAGTTACATTTTTATATGTAATTGGTTACTATAGAAACCGACATTTTTCAATGTAAATAAGGATGAAATAGAAATTATATTTTATATGCAAATAAAAGAGTTTACATTTTTCAATGTAAACAAAAGAATGATTAGGAATTCATATTTTCAAATGTAAATAGAATATGAATTAAAAGTTACATTTTCAATATAATAATATATTGAAGTATAAGTTTACATTTCTCAATGTAAATAAAATAGGAATAGGAATTTACATTTTTCAATGTAAATAATAAGATTAGAAATTTACATTTCTAAGGAGTGGATTTTCATTAGAAAAATAATGAAACCAAATACACATTTTGTGTAAATTGAAGAATGGAGGAGTAAAATATACATTGTTATGTTTAGGATGTGTATGTAAAGTAAAAATAGCGATAGATTATTATAAATTATTAACAACGATATGAAATTGTTTTCAAATTAATATATGCGAGAATTATTTGGAAAGTCCGAGTTTACTCTCATTCCAAATAATGATACGACGTTCGAAGAATTGAAGACGACGATTGAAGACTGACGATCTTCACATCGAATGGGTAACTAGTGTTGAGGCCCTTGATTGATTTGCTCCCAATACGGGGCTAAAATGGTAGTTATCCGGACGTAGTGTTGATTTGTACGGATTTGGCTTTCGCTCAGACCCAGAGCATAAACTTATAAATGGAATGTGTGTCTGACATTGTACTCCTTTATATTGTATTTATTGATTTTCTGTCGAATGTATGAATGTTTGGTGGTGGAGAATTTATTCTCTTATTTAACACCCTTTCATATATTTCGGCAAAGGATTGATAGTGTGATATGGAGTGACGATGTGGCATGCTAAGATGCATATGATCAAGGCTTTGTTGAAAAGCAGGCCTTGTGGGATGATCAAAGCATAGCCTATTTAGGCATAGCTTTTTGTATAGCGTGACTTCGCGAGCCTCACACACTGGCGGAGTCTAAAACGGGAGAAGGGAACGCAGGGAGAGCAACACGTTTCTTTCTAGCTAGAAGTGGTGTTTGGGCTTTAACACGACCCGGCATTTTACTTATGTGGATGATGGAATGAGGCGCCTCGGATGATAGATCCTATAGGACTGGGAAACGTGTGTTCAGGAATAGCTAATCCGCAACTCGTATGGTGGACCGACCCTGTAGCTTTCCAAGGGTTCACTGCGGGGGATCCTGAGACATTAGCTAGAGTGTCTCAAATCGGTAGGAGCTCCTCCCTAGCCTTGACTCATGATGGAAACCAAAATCCAAATACGACCCTACGAATTTAATTGTATTACTAGTATGGAGGCATAGTAGTATGGGATACTATTCTTCCTAGGATTTATACATTTACTTTAAAATGTTTTGATATATACTAATAATAATATTAAACTCGTATTTGCCGTATTTAGCATGTTTAATCACTATAAGGTAAAACCCTATCCTCTGGTTTGTGTTGCATTATGTGATGGGACCTGGGTCTTATGGTGATTCCATTTTTCTAAAAAGTATAACGTTGTTGTACGATTTACTTATTAGTTGTTTTTGACACTTTTATGCATGGCAATCCATTAGAGCAAACCCGTTCCGCGTTAGCGGCGTGGTCTTTGGATTTGTCCTATTAATAGTGATTAATTAGTTAAGAATTCTCACACCAGTCCCATGACTGACCCGTTGTTTGTTTCCACCTTTACAAACTCGGGTGCCCTCTTTCCACACGGGCAGTCGAGTAGTTTGTCTACAGGTTCTTATTTCGAGCAGGATTCTGGATTGAAGCTTAAAGCTGTGTCCAGAACATTGGAGTCTTCCGCTGCCTTAGTTATTTTGTTTCCGCTGCAATGTATTAGAATCATGTAAAATTATTTTCCGCTGTAATTATTAGCCAATATACTCTGATATTCTGTACTCTGATGTAACATTTACTATTGATGTTATAAAAGTCTGCTGTTATTGTTCTGATGTGTTGTATTCCCAAAGTTAATGTAGGCGGAATTTGAACGGTTTTGATCGATTTTGCGATCGATTAAGGCCGGGCAAAATCCGACTCGTTACAAGTGAGAAACTTACATCACAAACAACTTGCTTAATTTTTGAAATCATATTTCAAAAGAATGAAACTATTGTAAGACATGACTGCAAATAAACATTGTACTTGTTTTTCCCTTATGATAACTAAAACACTTTTATTATAAATCCAGTGATATTATAATAATTCTAGAAAATCACAAATAAATTATGAAAGTAGTTGAAATGCTTGCTTCTCACATTTCAACATATTTGGGTACAACAGAATTCGTAAAGGCTCGTATTGGAGTTTAGATTACAAATAATGGCTAGGTACCCGGTACCACCTACCATGGTACGCATTTAGAAAGCAATACCGAGGACCTCACCTAGATCCCTTGCTGACCGACCCATCACTTAACTTGATGGTACCAAATATGTCATTATCTCGATTGCTTTGCAACCCTGTTCCTTTGAGCTCATACACTACCAAAAGATGAGTATATATATCTAGAAAGGTGAAAATCATAACACATTACCGGCTATTGAGACTAGAGGCTATATTTTTACCTTTCACTCATAACACATTTCCATCTTTGAATGTGCATTGCCCTTCAATGTCAATGTACTAATAACATTCACTCGTGCAAGTAGTTCAGGAATAAAATGAACCGTAGGCATTACCTCTACTACATCCATTAAATTACCACATGTAACTTTTGCACTCTCAATATTTTGTCTTTGCACAAGCAAACTTGAAAAATTCTAGCTCGAACTCAAAGTCTGTTCAAATTAGTTTTTGATCCCATTCCAATTTCGATTCCTCGAACCAACACGTGTAAATTAAAAAGGAATTTATTGATATTCGGTTCTTTAACTATCAGTCTATAGTTGTACGATTAAGTACATCAGCAACACAGACCCTTGTAATTAGATCATTCATTAATAATTTTCTCATCGGTTCTTAAAAATCGATACCATATACTTATTTCAACGGGACAAACATATTCATAAATATTCTTGTTTTCATTACTTTGAAAAGCATAGCCATACACTTATCTCTTTGGAATAAGTGTATTCACAAATCCTATTATTTTTACTACTTAGAAAATAGCGCTATATACTTGACCAAATAGCATAAGTATATTAACATATCATCTCCAGGTTAAAACAATGTCATCTGATACACTGTTATCCAAAAAATCCAAACAGTTTAATTTAGCTTGCAAACTTTGCAAATTAAAGTTTATATTATCATTTACGGAAACAATAGTGTAATTCCAACATCTACTTCCGATTCAAACTAGTATCATCCCTTATATAACAGTGAATTGTTCAAGTTGGGGTATTTTATTTACCTCTCACCTTGACTTGACAACATTCTTATGTTCAAGTAAATAGAAGTTTGTGTACGCGAAACCTGATATTTATTAAATGTCATAATGAATTCCATTTACTATTTAATTTAGATAAGGTTTTAAAGCACATTCCTGCATTTGAAAATCTCTTTCCATCATAATCATTTTTTCTTAATTCCTTTATTAAGTAAAAACCCTCATTTAAACCATCGTATTAGCTTTAAATCTCTTTTTTAAACCTTGTTTACAAAACTTGAATTTATTTTAAAAAACCCATTTCTAATTATTCTTTATAAAATTCATATAAAATCTTATTACAAAACTTAATTTTCTTTTCTTCATAAACTTCAAATCTTACCAAGTCTTGTTTGATTATAAAATAAATCTTTTATAATTAATTTCAAAGTCAGATCAAATCATTTGTATATTCTTTTATAAATATCTAACTTTTCATATATTTCAATTCTAAAAACCAAGATTATTTCTACGTCATTTTACAAGTTAAATAAAGCTATTTGTTAAACTTTTTTATAAAAACAATTGGAATCACTTAGAAACTCATTTAATATTAAAACTTGATTTTATAACTTCATAAAACTTATTTATGAATTTAATTGAGTTTTAACATTCGAAGTCTCCAATTATTAAAATTAATTATAACGTAAGAATTTTCTATATAAATCATTTTATATTTTCCTTTATGAAATCCGATTATAAATGTTGATTTATGTATAAAACTTTTATTCTATATATTTTATATAAAATCTGATTTAAAATCATACTTATGTTATAATAATTGTTTTATATCTGCAAAGTCAATTCTCCTTACGGCGAACCAACGCCTTTAAAATATTAAATTCAAGCCATCTACTGCCAATCATTTAACCAACATTATTTATTAATTAAATACATATCAAGGTTGAATTTAATTAACAATCATCATCCGAATCATGTTTTAATGTTACTTATGTTAGACAATTCATATGTGTATAATATGAAAACGAGTAATATCCAGAACATTGGGGAATCCCTTTGAACCCCTCCAACCTATTCTCCGGCATTGTAGGTCTTATATCAACTTATATATGAATATAAATTAGATAACATAATCTAATTCATTTAGGGTGAATCTTCCACTTAAAAGCAGGTAGTGTCAAAGTTCATCCGTTCACAAATGGGAATATATAAACACAACCAACCAATCATACAATTTGACTTAAAACCAACAATGAATATTATATATGGTACAACAATATTCAACAATATTTCAGAAAGTGTGAGAGTTAACTAATCATCCATTTTATCGATAATTTTGCATTGTTTATCTAATTTTCAAATAGATGTTTAAAACTAGAAAAAAATCCAAGCAGCTTTAAATGAACCCAATCCAACTCGTATGCTTATTGCTCGCAGATTTGAGTCCAACGCAACTTGTTTCGCTTAACTGATCTCGTATGAAATAAATACAAATGTTACAAGTTTTATATGGATTAAAACATCATTAACATAATTAATTATTAATAATTAACTATTAATATACATATACATCATCTTCCCCCCTTTTTTAATATTTTCATTCCCGCCCTGTAGGAAAACCAAACCCTTGACTCTACTTTGACCTCCTACCCTTGTCAGCTCGGCCTCTAAAATCCGACGTACCCAGAATCTTTGCACTTATAGCTCTTCCCTCTACCTGAGTGTACCATCAATCAAAAACTTGACGCCCTATAAAAATGCCAACCCAAAGCTTTAAAAACATGACGAGTTAATGTTGCTTGTCTCCTATGATGATCAGAGCTTCTCGAACTAAGGCCAAAAGTTGCTACAACCCATGCCAAAAATGTCACAGTGACCTAGCTTTCGCATAGCCCCCTCCACATCGAAGATAAGCTCCATCCTTCGGATCGACTTCCTTGAAGTCATGCTTCAAGAAAACGGATCGCACCCTAAACTACACACATCAATGTAAAGTACACTAGCTCAGGAATTCAGTAGATCCAACATTTTTTGATTTCATTGCAAATATTTTGTGATTTAATTTCTTGAATGATTAAAGTCGTAGCGGCTCATTATTTTTACATATAAAAGAAAGTGTGAGGATTTAGGTTATATGTTTAGTATAATATATTTTATTCTTTTGCATTCACATGTTTCTATCTCTCCACTTTTATAGCTTGCACGATCAAACTGTAATCCCGATCGTCATGAAATTTGAAATATAACAATAATTTAATATTTTGGACTCGATGAAACTAGTTTCGTCTAATTCCAAGATCATTTGAAAAATGACTATTTTAACGTGTTAAACCGAATCGATAAAATATAAATCGATTTCAAAATAATCAAATTCATTGAAATTAAATTGTTATTATTGTATATATTCAAATAGAATTTTACACAGCTTCAAAATATCTTAACTGTATTTAAACTCAATATTTTCAATTTAAAGTTAAACCGATAACCAAATTCTTGTTTAAGCTTATTTCAGGTCGTTGAACCTTAAAATTAATCGTTTTATATTTAAATTAATTGTTATAGGTTTTGAGTCGTGTAAGAAATTGACAACCCCACTTAGAAGTAGATGGGTATAAGTTGCACATGGAGACATGAGTATTGTAACCTAAAAAACCCAATAAAGCTAAAATGGGAACAGAATAGTATATGCAGCGTTATGCTTAGAAGTATATAATTGTCATTCACCAGAACTTTACTCTTGACCCCCTCCTCATTACAACCCGTAGGTTAGATAAAAGTCAAAGATTTCTTATCTAAGATCCCAACTCGAGCTTCAGTGGACTTGGATTTTAGCATTTTGCAAAAAATCCAAGCCTGCTAGGGTTTGGGTTGTTACATTTGGTATAAGAGCTTAGGTTTAGTGGTTCTAAATAGATAATGAATGAACGTATTTGTATTATTAAAATATAAATATATATTATATATATACCTACATCAATAGAGAAACCCACTTTTGAAAGAGATAACATATGGATAGCTTTTGGAAAATAGATTTGTGTATCGAGGTTGGGAATATGGAAATCTTAAAATAGTGGGTCTTAGAGTCACCATGGAATAAGATGTACAATAAGCTTGGAAATAAAATGGGTGTCATATGTTAAGTATCTATAAATTTGGAACTATTTCAGATTTGTAGGCGCGGTAGTAGTGCCTTAGGAAGAAAGATAGAAAACGATTAGACATATATAGTGCTAGAAACAGATTTTAGTGTAGAAATATGCTATCTTTGGAAATCTATGTAAAGAGTAATTGAAGTGATAAAATGCTTATTTGGAAAATTGGTCAGGTAAGAAAGTGGAGAACCCACTTTGAGTCTAGCCCTATAATTATATTTTTAAACTTGAAATTTTTTTTGAAAGTTTTTAATTTTTAAATTAAAATTTTGTAGTTTTAAAATAATTATTTATTTAAAAGTAAAGAACTAAAACAAAGTAATTTTTTGTTCAAGAGCAATTTTTTTTAAAAAAGTACCTTTTTATAGGGTTAAACAAAACAAGTGGGAAAGGGTACTAGAATTTTTGGAAGAAATTCAAGAAAACTTTATTCTGTTGAATTGGAAAGTTGCAATAGAGTGAGCACTTTATTGAAGAAGGCTTGGAGTAGTGTAATTAAATCCTTAAATGACTACACAAATTTAGTACAAAAAATTAATAATAAAAATTCTCATGAGTAGAATAAGTTGTGTCGCATTTTAATTCATCGGAACTCGAAGAATTGTCGGATGAGTTTTTATGAATCGACAAATTTGTCAGTTAGCGTATTCTATTAAAGTAATAAAGATGCGTAATGAAAGTGGTGTACAAAATATAGTCAAATATCCATATTTTGTGTTACCCATTTCGACAAAGAATGCGAAAAAAAAATAGTTTTCTTATTACTTTACACAAAATGCAAAATCCTCCTTATCAAAGATTCATAGAAACATAGTCTTAATAATTCCTCTTAAAAGGAGAAAACAAGAGAAATAATAATATGTAACTCCAATGTGTTAAATTACATAGCCATTTGAAAATAATAATAATGAGTATAGCAATGCTTTAGGAATGGAGTTAAGAAGGGAAAGTGAGAAATGGTCAACACTCGAAAGGCAATGAACAATAGAAAAGGTTAAGAAAAATAATATGTAGGAAGGACGTTTCCCTAGTAGCTACCATTCAAGTATGAGAAGAATTAAAGGTAATTTAAGACCAGCATAGTTTATGTGAAAATGTTAGAAAGAAAGAGATTTCACATAAATACTATTTAATAAAAGATGCGGGTTGATCGGAAAAGATTGGCTAATTCACATAAGAATTGAAGTCACACCTAAATAAATAATAAAATGACAAAAGATTGAATTTACCGAAAAGGCTTAAAACCCGTAGATTTGTGATAAAAGAAATGAAAAAGAGTAAGTCTTGGGTTCTTGCTAATAAATAATGACATAAGTAATAACCGAGAAAAGATTAAAGATCCATTAGTATGGTATTACATCATTGCTAAATAGGGACTATTGGATTTAGACCTACTATTATATCTGAGACTCAGTCATGGAGGCTGAGGTAATAGGTATAGCTCAGTCATGGTGACTGAGATAGAAGCCCAATTAGAATTTTGGATTTGAAGGGCCAAATAGAATATAGAGACCATCTTGGTGATAGATGTGGGACCAAAGAGGATAAATTGTAGGAAGCCTTTAAAGGAGGTTTCTAGACGGTCCTAAAGGTAGTTTCAAAGCTAAAGCCAAGTTTAAGATTCATTAGGATTTCTGTTTTCTTTCCTTTTAGTAATATATACAATTCGTAATTTTTGTGTATTGGTTGTTGTAGAAATTTACGCTTATTAGTAAATTGTTCTTTTTCTATGTTTTTATAATGATTACTCAAAAATAAAATAGACAACAAAAGTAACCAATAAGAGGCTAACAACAAAAAAAAGAAGCTAAAAAGAAAGCGACCAGTCTGTGTATAAATGTGAAATGTAGCGATAGTAAGAGGAAATGGAAAACTTAAAGGGAAAATGAAATTCTTCCATACAAATTTTGGAAAATTTAAAAATATTTTTTTATGTAAACTTTATTTATAAAAAATAAGTTTTTGTAAAGCATTGAAGAAAGTTCCAAATATATAAGAAATGGTGTGTAAAGTGAAGTCGAAAATGTGCAGTCTTTCGTTTCCTACCTTTTTCTAGCATGAGAAATCGAGTTTGGAAAATTAGATTATTCTAAAATTCATAAATTAAAAGTTGTATGGTTGAATTTAGGATGCAAAAGTTGGTTGAACCATGCTTCTATTCTGTATAAGTGTGGGAAAACTGGATGAAAAGCTGTTTTCATTTTTAAAATATTGCACTTTTTTAGAATTAAAAGTATATTTAGTATGTTTGCATCATGTTTTGAATTTTTTTTTAAAGAAAAGAGCATTCATAAAGGAGGTACTGCTTAGAAACTCATCTTTATTCATATATTTGATGATGTGATACACTTTGCAAAATGATACAGATGATTACAAAAATTAGATATGCACTATTGGATATTACCGATGCAAAAAATTACGTGGTTTTGCCTTTGCTGGATTTCTAGGGTGAAGTACTTGACGGGTGGAAGAATGTAACACGCCGCATTTATAAATAATTGAATAATTGAAATAAATATGAACAGTGAAAATAAGCATTTCTGGAATTATCAGAGTTTGGCCTCAAGACTAAAACCATTGTGTTCATAGCGATTTTCTGTTTATTTTACATATATAATATGTTTTAATTGAAATCCGTATAGAAAAGTTATTGACATTCGAAGTTTTGTATCAAATAATAATTGTATGTGTAAAAAAAGGCATATATATACATATGAGCGCGGTTTTTTGGACATAAAAATTTGACACAGACCAAGAGACATAAAATCTCAGCCATTAGGTCAATATGTCTTTATATTAGGGGTGTAAATCTGGGGGTAATCAAATGGTTAAGATTTTGTGTCCACTAATTTGTTTCAATTTTTTATGTCTAAATAGAATTTTCCTATATATATATATATATATAATTTTATAAATATATAATTGTGTGAGTACAAAAATAACACATGTTTGAATTTGAAAAATTAGAAGTGTAGAATAAATAAGAATTAATAAAACGTCAGTGTTATGTAAACATAATGTTACGAAGGTATAAATAGAGTTAAGTAAAATGTTAATGTTAAGCAAAAGTGACTTCATAGACTAATCAATGGGATATAATAAAATTTTACGTTATATAAATGTAACGTTATAGAAGAGTAAAAGCTAACTTTATATAAGCATAACATTGCAAATTAACAAATAGAATGTGACATTAAAAAGAATTAATTTAAGAATGATATTACTTGTGTAAATGCACTTGAATATATTTATTTTAGATATATATATATATATGTATATATATAATAAATTGCAGAAATAGCATGCATTTGAATTTGAAAAACTAACTCGTATCAGAGACAAAATTAAATCAGGAATAAATGGAACGTAACTTTTGAAACCTAACTTTCAAGAAATAAGTACATTAAAAACAAAACATGCAAGTAACGCCGACGAATGTAACAAAAGTGTGGGGGTTGACCCGTTGGTCAACATATATGGAGGTTGGGTTGACCCGAACACGTCATTTTTGACGTGTTTTTTCTACTTTGAACGACCAGATTTCAATCCATTTAAAACCGATGGACGATGTGATTTCGTGCATTTATAAATAAGCGTGCAGGGCTAGTCTCTAACCCTATATTTTTCTGGATGGATGCGGAAGCCATACGACTTCTTTTCTCCTTCAATTCTTCAAAAAATAAATATGTTATATCTGGGCTTTTTTATTTTCAGTCCGGAGGTAGAAATTGTAGATTTAGAAAAATAAATGTTCAAATTAAGCCATTTGTATGAGGTACATTTTAAAGATCTGATTTCTAGTTTGTTTATTTTTATTTTTATTGTAACAAACCAAAATTTTACTCAATTTAAAATATGGATTTAGATAAGATTAGTGGACTTTTAAAAATGGTTTAAAAGGAAAATATATAAAAAAGATTGATATTTTAATACAATTTCAATAGCTTGAAATTAGACATTTTACAAACAATCTTGGATGAGGAAACCACTTTCCTCGGACCTGAAATAGTAAATTATTGTTAATTTTAAAATTTCAAGTCAATCAGAGTTAGCGTGTAAACATACGTAATATAAATGTGTGCTGAAAAATTAATCAGAATTCAATTTAAGTTAGAAATAAGGCCATTTTTCATACAGTCTCCAACTTCGACGAAACAAATTTTATCGGATCCAAAACGTTGAAAAATGGTAAGATTTCAAATTTCATAATTTTTAGAATTAATATGTGGACGTACGAAAATAAATGCAAACCGAGTCAATTGGTCAAAATTAAGTGATAACGTAATAAAATAATAAAATGGATGGTCAAATGGAATCAAAATTCGATGAGACCAATTTCATTGGATCCATAATTACGAAATATGTTAGAATAAAGAATTTCGTGTCAATTGGATTTACCATTTGATCACATGAGTGATAAACGCCTGAAAAAGCATTAAAGGAACTTCAAATTTAAGTTAGTGAAGAAACACACTTTGTCTAGTTGTGGTGAAAATCCATGGCCTTCCTAAGGTGTAATTTCTCTTCACTGATCTTGCATTGACACCTCAATGATCCGTCCCCTTCTCATATTTATAAAACCACTTCTTTTCTCTCTTTTTTCCACCTTTCACTTCCTTGTTACCTTAAACTTCCTTCCTCCTTCCAAGCTCCATCCATGGCCGCCACTTTCCTCCTCCACTCTATCCCTTTGCCTCCACTTCTATCCCCTTCGGCTTCTTGCGCAGCACCCTACTTCAGCCTCCTCTCAAGCCATGGCCTCCTCTCCTCTCCAAAATCCAATTCCCCTTTCTAAAAACCCTAAATAAAGTTAAACCCAAAATATACCCCAAATTATCCGCCTTTCGACCCCACAACAGCCACGCATGGGCACTACAGCACCACAACATCTGCCTTCTTCCCCTACCAGCATGCTATACACCAGCACCCCTAAGAAGTGGGCCCCAATTAGCTTTGGG
The DNA here is from genome assembly GCA_030737875.1 of Allium sativum. Lineage (NCBI taxonomy): Eukaryota > Viridiplantae > Streptophyta > Magnoliopsida > Asparagales > Amaryllidaceae > Allium > Allium sativum. Next base: position 340,181,920 of record CM060910.1, read on the forward strand.
CCCTTAAATCACCTAAAAATCCCATTTTTTCTAGTATAAGTATAATTATATATATTGTTAATATTTAGTGATTTGGAGTGGAAGTGAAGCAATAATGGAGCGAGAGCATTCTACAAAAAATATTGGAGGAGTGGACCTTCGGTGAGTACCCCTCACTCAAGTTTTGTTAACTAGTTTAGTTAATATAACTAGTTTTTGTATGTTTGACACATTAGTTAACTATTGGATGTTTATGATGTTCTTAAGTTGTTATGGTAGTAATTTGGGTTCATGATAGGGTTTAATGATGTTTAACATGATAAAAATATGATTTTTAAGTAATATACATGTAGTGGCTTGGGTATGTGACACCTAGAACTAATAGTGTTGACTTGGAAATTGATTAAACCTTAACTGGTCAGTAGAAAGTAATAAACTAATTACTGATTAATGGATATAGATGAGAATCCTATTTGCGTAATTTGACAATTATTGGTTGGACATTGATGATTAATATTGATTTATATTGCGGTTAATCTGTTGATTGACAAACTAATATATGCGTTAAAGGTTTAAGGCTTATATGGTGTGTATACCATGATATGTGGTAATTGGATGTTAATAGTTAGTAATGACTATTACTGGATGTTAATGATGTTCGAAATCCATATAAATCGAATTATGTGGTGATTGGTTGAATTTCATTCCAATTCGGAATTAATTTGCATATTTTATTAATAAAATATTCATTAAAAAAATAAAAGTTTGAATTTGACGTCCGATTTTGGATGGACATAGAGTTTATAAAATTAGGATGAATTTTTGCAACCGAAATAAACTGATTTGAAGTAATTTTCATATAATTATAGCTTGTTCAAGTTTTATTTAAAAAAATAGTAATGGGTAAAAGTGAAATTCGGTTATGATATATAGAAAAGGTTTCGATAAAAGTTCCTTTTCATTCAGGAAAATTTGGACTACAAATAATAAGTTTTGGAAATAATATTAATTAATGATTAAAGTAATATTAAAATGGTTAAATAATGGGATATTGGATTTTTGAGAGGAATAATTGAAATATGGTTTCCAAAAATAATTATATATCTTTTATATTATTAATAAATTGTTTTGAAAGGGTTTCAATTTAATTTTAGGTATACATCGAATATGGTTTTAGTAGGACTTATCGCGCTGCTGTAGTTTACAAATTTCGTTTACAAATTTCGTACATTAACATAAAGTTGACACACTGAAGATCCGACCACCAATTCTCCCAAAATGAAAAATGTTGGGTTCAAAATGAACAATAGTTTTCAAACGGAATAGAAAGTTTTAAAATTCAACGGTTAGATTTTAAAATAAGTTCAAACCTATTTTTGAAAAGGTCGCTATTGATGTAGTTGGTTAACCAGAAATGGAAACCAACTGAAAGGGCCTTATAAAATTATTTAATATGGAAAAGTCATGATAAATCATAACTAATGATTTTAAAATGATTTAAGTAAGAATTATGAAATTTTGGGCTAGCATTTGATTTTTAAATTTTTGACCTGATTTACTTAACATAGTAAATCAATATTTTGAAGTCTAATTTGAAGATAAACTAAAAGTTTTCAAACTTAAGTTTGTTTGGTTTTGGTTGGAAATAATCTTCAGATATTTCAATATTGGATTCCGTAATTATACAATACTATTTTGAGGAATTTGAAAGATAGAGACATCGCAGTTGCCTATATGGTATTTGTTGCTTTCAGAATTTGATATTGAATTCAAGTCGATATGATTTCTATTTAAAGCCTAATATTTGATATCAAATTGGATTTTCGTAAATAGTGTCTTCAATAACACTGTTCTTAAAACCAGTTGAAAATGAAGTTTATGGAATAAATCTTTTAATGAAGGTTAATGAAGTTTTCCAAAGTAAAGTTTTCCAATTAATAAATTTAATTGGAACCGAATGGAAGTTTGATTTTGGGTTTATCGTGAACTATGTTTTAAATAACATTTGTTCTTTAACCCATTTGAAGGAAAGATGATTTCTCAAGTTTGAGTTGTAATAAATCTTTCAGTAAAGATTTGATTGAATGAAATGAGATTAAAACTATGTTAGAGTTTTAATAAATCTTTCAACAATGATTTAGAAGGAAAGAAGGTAATCAAAATTACCAAACACGAGGGGTGTTAGATATGGAGTAACACCAGTTTTGCTCCATGGGATGAATAGGTTGAGAACACGGTAATGATATGAGAGATTACCTTTTTGCAAGGCTCGATGATCCTGATAAGGCTTGTAAACCTTGATTTGAGTTAAGTTTTAAGAAAAAAGATTATATAAATATTTGATAAGATTTATGGGAGTAATTCCCAATGTAAAAAATGATTTGAATAAAAGAATATTCCAAACTGGAATGAGAATTTGGATATATTTATATATCACATGATTTTAATGATGCGATAGTTATTCGGAAAGATCGGGTTTCAACCTATTCTGAATAACTAATATGACGATTGTAAAAGATATTGAACACGTTGGATGAACGCTGGAGATCTTCACATCATAATGCCTTGGGTAGCTCCCATTATAAGGTTAAAGTGATGGTCATCCAGACGTACTTGGAGATTGACCGGATATGCAAGGGCATCTCTCCTATAGGGAATGAGGAATAAGGTGCCTTCGGTTCCGTTCAGACCCTAAACAGAATTGTAAATGGATGTGTGTCTAACGTTGTATTTCATCGCATAACTAATTAGGTTCTATTGATGATATATCTGTGGTAGCGGAGAATATATTCTCTTTGCTTAAAACGCTTCTGTGAGACATATGAACTAAAAGGTTATATTATTAATAGAAAATGATCATATGTGTGAATTGACCATATAACATGCCAAGTTGCAGATTGATCAAAGCTTCTTGTTGAAAAGCAGAGCTTTGTGGATGATGATCGAAGCATGACTGATATACCATAGCTTTGTGTTGTAAAGTAACTTCGACAAGCCTCATAACCCATGAATGACCGAAAACAGGATGATGGATCGTAGAGAGGACTAACGTTTCCATCTAGCAGAAAATTGATGCCATGGTAAGGAGCCCAGGAAATTTTCTTTTGTGGACGATGGATTGAGCCGCCTCGGATGATGGTCAATCAACGACCAGGATGATGGTCAAAAATGATCGAGGGAACGTTATGTTCAGAAAAAATTCTAATTAGACGACTCTACCGATCCAAAGGACCATGCGTTAAGTTCAGGGCACCTTGGTAGGGGTGGTCCGAACGCTTAATGAAAATGATTTGCATTGGTCATTGACGAAAATCCAACTTCCAATACAACCTTGCGTTTTCAGTTGTAAACCTATGTGGCGACATAATAGGAGGGGCTATTATGCCATCTAAGATTGATACATATATTTTCGAAGTTGATTTCCACACTATGCACTAGTATAATAAGAGAGAAATTTTGCTTATCGAGCATGTTTGGCTATTATAAGGTAAAACTCTTTCCTCCGGTTTGCACTTGCATTATGTGATGGGACTTGAGTTTTATAGTAGCTTCATTTTTCAAAAAAAAAATCCAAGTTTTCATGACTAGTATTCATGTAGAGAAAACTCATTCTGTGTTATACGGCGTGGTCCTGTGATTTATCCAACTTTAAAATAAAGTGTAATAACTATTTTGGTTCTCATACCAGTCCTATAACTGACCTGGAGTTTATTATTTCCCACCTAAGCTCTGGGTGCCTATATTTCCACATGGGCAGCTTGTAGTTATGGTTTTGCAGATACCTTTTGGAGTCTTTTTAAAGTAGGATCCTGGATTATAATTGGAGCTATACTCTAGACTACCTCATAGTCTTCTACTGCATGTATTTATGTTTCCGCTGTGTATTGTAATTTGTTATTTCCTGATAATTGTGATGTTCTATGATATATTCTTATACTCTGTTGTAAAATTGTGGTTATAACAATGAAATGTTCTTTTCTGTTTTGTTCTGATGTGTTGTATCCCATAACAGTTCGAAGATTTATGTTGTTTGGATCGGACCTGTGTGGCTTACGATCGATCCGAATGGCACGGATTTCAGGTTGCTACATTTTTGGTATCAGAGCTTTGGTTTAACAAAGCTTTGGGGTTACGATGCATTAGAACAAGATGAAAGCAGAGATAGGATTTGTAATATCCTATAAGAATAAATCAGTAGAGATAGGTTAGTAGTACCCTAGAATGAGTTTAAAGAGTATAATATATAGGTGAAGATAAATTTGCATATATACATACATAGATGAATTTTATTATGAAAAATTATATCTTATAATAAGAATTTGAGTATTTTATTTGAGGTTGAGTTTGGACTATCAAGTACAAGAAGATTTTGCATATACGCCTAGTAACGTATATACGAAGTCTCAAATATACTGGATAGATATAGAATCACACTCTAGTCGCTTGGGAATGATTATGGTGATAGATGCAACATCATAAGTGTTTATTTCCGAGGTTGGAAAGTAGGATGTCTGTATGATTCCAATTGAAATGCGAGAACCAAGAACTTAGATAGAGTTTAATGTTTGTAATTTGACTGTAAAAATATACTTTGAGTTATATAAAAGATATATGTTTTAACAATATATTAATTTGGAAAGTTAATCGGTTAATTGATTGCTAGTTGTGATGTGTGATAATCAGTTTAACTAATAAGAAATTGAAATGATAAAGAAGGTAAATTGAGCCAAGTCAAATTTAATGTTGAATTGATTTAGAAATTAGTTGGGATATATATATATATATGTATGTATGTATATATATATGTGTGTATATATATATTGGACAAGTTATTACATGGAAGCTGAGAAGTGGAATAAAATTGCATGATCGGCACCAAGGTACATTTTTATTGTATTGGTTGGGTGTGTTAATTTTATGAGCCGCTTGGCTTTTGAATTTTCTTTTTTATTGATGATGACCCAGAGAGGCAAGTAGTAGTTGTACTGATTGACCAGTACAAAGGAGGTTATGGCAAAAAAAAATCGAAAATTTAAGGCATTAGCCATATTTCGAGAAATTGGAAGTTCTTAGAAACTAAAAAGTTGAAGAACTTGAGTAAGTTAGAACGAACCCTGAGTTGGTTAAGTAAACGACCTTCAGTTCCATCTTTGATTTTGAGGAAGAAATTTTTTAACTGGGGGAGCATGTAATGACCCAAATTTTATTCAATTTGAAATATGGATTTAGATAAAATTAGTGGACTTTTAATAATGATTTGAAAGGGAACATTAAAATTGTGACATTTTAATACTATTTCAATAGCTTGAAAATAGACATTTTGCAAATGACATCTTATTTCAACAAAACCACTTCCATCAGATCCGAAATAGTAAATTTTTGTTAAGTTTAAAATTTCAAGTTAATTGGAGTTAGCGTGTAAGCATACGTAATATAAACGTGTGCTGAAATATCAGTCGTAATTCAATTTAGGCTAGAGATAAGGCCATTTATCAAACGATCTCCACATTCAATGAAACGAATTTTATCGGATCTAGAACGTTGAAAATGGTAGATTTCAAATTTCATAATTTCTGGAGTTAGTACGTGAGCGTACGAAAAAATAAAGGCACACTGGCTCAACCAGTCAAAATTAAGTGATAACGTAATAAAATAATAAAACAGATGGTCTAACAGACTCCAAATTCGGCGAGACCTATTTCATTGCATCTGTAATTATGTAGTATGTTAGAGTGTAAAATTTCATGTCAATTGGATTTACCATTTGATCACACGAGTGATAAACGCCTGAAAAACTTTAAAGGAACTTCAACTTTAAGTTAGTGAAGAAGCACACTTTGGCTAGTTGAGGTTTCAATCCATGGCCCTCTTAAGGTGTGTTTTCTATTCATTGATGTTGCATTGACACCTCAATGATCCATCCCTTTGTCATCTTCGTAAAACCACTTCTTTTCTCACTTTTTTTCACTTTTCACTTGCTTTTTAACTTAAGCTTCCTTCCTCCTACCAAGCTCCATCCTTGGCTGCCACCTTCCTCCTCCACTCCAGCCTCTTGCCGCTACTTCCAGCCCTTTCCTCCTACCAGCGCATCATCCCACTCCATCCCCCTCTCAAGCTATGGCCTCCTCTCCTCTCCGAAATCCAATTTCTCCCTTTCTAAAAACCCTAAATAACCTTAAACCTAAATTATACACAAAATTATCCACCTTTAGACCTAAAAACAGTCATGCCTGGACCCCACAGCCCCACAACAGCCCCCTTCCATCCCCACCAGCGTGGTGGACCCTAACCCCCCAAGTCGTTGTGCCCAGTTAATTTCCGGGCCCTTAAATCGCCTAAAAATCCCATTTTTCCTCTTCCAATCTCATGTATAAGCATAATTATAAATATTGTTAATATTTGGTGATTTGGAGCAGTAGTGAAGTGGTAATGGAGTGAGAGCATCCCACATAAAAGATTGGAGGAGTAGTTCCCTCGATGAAAACCTCTCACTCAAGTTTTGTTAACTAGTTCAGTTAATATAACTAGTTTTAGTATGTTTGAAAGATTAGTTAACTATTGTATGTTTATGATGTTCATAAGTTGTTATGATAGTAATTTGGGTTTATGATAATGCTTAAAGATGTTTAACATGAAAAAAATGTGATTTTTAAGTTATATACATGTAGTGGCTTGGGTATGTGACACCTAGAACTAATAATGTTGACCTAGAAATTGATTGAACCTTAAATGGTCAGTAGAAAGTAATAAACTAATTATTGGTTAATGGATATTGATGAGAATATTATTTGGGAAATTTGACAATGATTGGTTGGACATTTATGATTGATATTGCGGTTAATCTAACCCATATAAGCGTTTATGGTTTAAGGCTTATATGGTGTACATACCACGATATGTGGTAATTGGATGTTAATAGTTAGCAACGACTATTATTGGATGTTAATGAAATTCAAAATATATATAAATTGAATTATATGGTGATTGGTTTAATTTCATCCAATTCGGAATTAATTTGAATATTTTATTAGTAGAATATTCAGTGAAAAATAAAAGTTTGAATTTGACGTCCAATTCTGGATGGACACAAAGTATATAAAATTATGATAAATATTCGTATTTGAAATAAATTGATTTGAAGTAATTTTAATATGATTATGGCTTGTTCAAGTTTTATTTTTAAAATGAATAGTAACGGATAAAAGTGAAGTTCAGTTAGGATATATTGAAAAGGTTTCAATAAAATTTCATTTTCAAAACTTTCTTATTTATTTTTGTAACGAAGGCCAGGAAAATTTGGACTCCAAATAATAGGTTTTGGAAAATAATATTATTTTAATGATTAAAAGAATATTAAAATGGTTAAATAATGGGATATTGGATTTTTGAGAGAAATAACTGAAATATGGTTATCAAAGATAATTATATATATTTTATATAATTAATAAATTATTTTACAAGGGTTTTGATTTAATTTTAATTATAAATCGAATATTATTTGAATAGGACTTGTTGCGCAGCAGGAATTCACGAATTTCAGCCATTAATTTAAACTGACATACCGAGAGATCCGACCGTCGGATTCTCCATAAATGAAAAAAGTTGGGTTCAAAATCAAAAGAATTTTCAAATAGAATAAAAAGTTTTAAAATCCAACAGTTAGATCTAAAAATACTTCAATTCTATTTTTGAAAAGGTCGCTGTAGATGCAATTCGGTGACCAAAACTGGAAACCGACAGAAAGGGCATAAAAAATTATTAAAAACATGGAAAAAATCATGATAAATCATTATCAATGATTTAAAATGACCTGAGTAAAAAATATGAAATTTTGGACTATGAATTGAATTTGTTGTTTTTGACCTGATTTACTTAACATAGTAAATCAATATTTTGAAGTTTAATTTGAAGATAAACTAAAAGTTTCAAACTTAAATTTATTTGGTTTGGATGGAAATAATCTTTGGATATTTCAATACTGGATTCCGTAATTATATGGATATTGTTTGTAGGAATTTGGGAGATAAAGATATCATTATTTCCTATATGGTATATGTTGGTTTCAGAATTTGATATTGAATATATGTCGATGTGATTTCTATTTAAAGCCTTATATTTGATATCAAATTGGATTTTGGGTTTCTCGTAAATGGTGTCTTCAATAACAAATTTTTTAAACCCAGTTGGAAATGAAGTTTATGGAATAAGTCTTTTGATTAGGATTAATGAAGTTTTCCAAAATAAAGTTTTCCAATTAATAAATTTAATTGGAATTGAACAGAAGTTTGATTTTGGGTTTATCATGAATGATGTTTTAAATAACATTTTTTCTTTAACCTTGTTAAAGGAAAGATGATTTCTCAAGTTTGAGTTGTAATAAATCTTTCAATAAATATTTGATTGAATGAAATGAGATTAAAACTATATTAGAGTTTTAATAAATCTTTCTACGAAGATTTAAAAGGGAAGAAAGTAATTAAACTTACCAAACACGAGGTGTGTTAGATATGGAGTACCACCAGTTTTGCTTCATGGGATGAATAGTTTGAGAACGGGTAACGATTTGAGATATTACCTTTTTGTAAGACTCGATAATCCCAATAAGGCTTATAAACCTTGATTTGAGAAAAGAGATTATATAAATATTTGATAAGATTTATGGGTGTAATTCTCAATGTAAAAGATGATTTGAATAAAAGAATTTACCGAATTGGGATGAGACTTATGATATGTTTATATATCACTTGATTTTAATGATGCGATAGTTATTTGGAAAGCCCGGGGTTTAACCCATTCTAAATAACAAATAAGACGATTGTCAAAGGAATTTAAGACGGTGCTTGAAGACCAGAGATCTTCACATCGTTTGGATTATTGTTGATGCTTTGGTAGCTCCCGCTATAAGGTTAAAGTGGCGGTCGTCTGAACATACTTGGAGATCGACCAGATATGCAATGGCATCTCTCCCTTAGGGAATGAGGAATAAGGTTTCTTCAGTTTCATTCAGACCCAGAACATACTTGTAAATGGATGTGTGTATGACATCTTATTTCATAACATAATCGATTAGTTGCTACTGATGATATATTTGTGTTAGCAGAGAATTTATTCTCTTAGATTAACAACCTTCTTTGAGACGTATGAACTCAAAGGTTATATTATTAATAGAAACTTATCATATGTGTGAACTGACCATGTTGCATGCCAAGTTGCTGATTGATCAAAGCTTCTTGTTGAAAAGAAAAGTTTTGTGGATGATGATCAAAGTATGGCATATAGAGTGCAACTTTGTGCTGAAACGTAACTTAGAGAAGCCTCACAGCCCGTAAATGGCCGAAAACAGGATGATGGGTCGCAAAGAGGACTAACGTTTCCGTCTAGTAGAAAAGTGATGCCATGATATGGAACCCAGACATTTTACTTATGTGGATGGTGGATTGAGGCACTTTGGATGATGGTCAATTAACGACCAGGATGACGGTCAACAACGACTGGGGGAATGTTATGTTTAAGAAATATTCTAACCAGCCGTGTACAGTGCTGGCCTGCTCTTCCGATCCAAAGGACCATGTGTTAAGTCCTGGACACCTTCCTAGGGGTGGTCCGAACGGTTAAGGAAGATCCTTTGCCTTGGTCATTGATGGAAATCCTACTTCCAATACGAACCTTGTGTTTTTAGTTGTAGAACTATATGGCGTCATAATAGGTTGAGGTATTATGCCAACTAAGATTGATACATTTATTTTGAAATTGATTTCCACACTATGCACTAGTAACAATAAAAGAGAAATTTCGCATATCAAGCACGTTTGGCTATTATAAAGTAAAACTCTTTCCTATGGTTTGCACTTGCATTGTGTGATGGGACTTGAGTCTTATAATAGCTTCATTTTTCGAATAAAAAATTATAGGTTTTCATGAATGGTATTCATGTAGAGAAAACTCGTTCCATGTTATATAGCGTGGTCCCATGATTTGCCCAACTTTAAAATAAAGTGTAATAACTATTTTGGTTCTCTTACCAGTTCCATGACTGAACTAGATTTTACTATTTCCCACCAAAACTTTGGGTGCCCATATTTTCCACAGGGGAAACCGGTAGTTATGGTTTTGCAGATACGTCTTGGAGTTTTTTTAAAGCAAGATCCTGGATATGGCTGGGGTTATACTATGGATTATCTTATAGTCTTCCGTTCCATGTATTTAAGTTTCCGCTGTATATTGTAATTTGTTATTTCCTGATATTTGCAATGCTTAAGCATCAAGTCACCAGGCGAAACCTTATAGGAAGGTCGATCGAGGATTGCCTGAATTTGGGTGGAAATTGGAACGATGGATCGTCCGGGGAAAGTAGGGACATCAAAGTCTAGAAAATCAGACGATGAAGAACGTTCGTGAATTTCACTTTTGCCACGGTCATTCCTGCTCCTTTTCTTTTTTCTTCTTCTATAAGATGTCCACTCTTATTGCCCTGATCCGATGCCCCTACATAATCAGATCCCTCCTTCCTTAAAAAATCAGTTAGCGGAAGCTCGAGAATGTGTTGAGGCTGAGGACATAAGGATGGTTGGGAGCGCTTCAAATGATGAGAAAGGCGAGGTTCTAAAAAACTTTGCGGATCAACAGAGCCAGCTTGTTGGAAGAAACAATCTGATACTGAGTGTAGCATACCCATACCTGGCCAATGGAATGGAACAAAATATTAGCAAGCAAACAAAGAAACTGTAAGGTTTGCAAAAAATGCTTATAATGGTTATTTCAGTGCACATCCGATAACGAACCAATGTCGAGGGAAGCTCCTAAATCGAAGGCCTTCTCAGGCCACTGGTCAGTCTGTTGGGTTCCTTCCGTAGCAGATATTACAGGATCAGAAGTCACAGTATCACCATGGCTAAGATCATTGATGGTGTCTAAATCTCCCAAGCCTCCGAAAGTTCATGTAGAATTCTTTTCTTGGGTAAATGTAACAACCCGAATTTTAATAACATGTTAAAACCATAAATTAAGGCAGAATTAATTTTTAAAATAAGAATCAAGGAAACGGGTTACGACATTGCGTTCGTCTCAGAATTCTGCTTGAAATAGAGTCCGAGTTTGCATAAAATGAATACCGTACGAAGAAGATATGGACGAACGAAGTTAGGCAGAAAAACCAGAAATGGGCCAGAATGCACTGGCGCACTTGGGAAGTGCGCCAGAACAAAATTGCACTGGCGCACTTGGGAAGTGCGCCCATGCAATTTTGCATTGGCGCACTTGGCAGGTGCGCCCAGGCCGAGCAGAAACCTGCTTTGTTAGGCCCTGGCTAGCCTGGTCAGGTTCTGGTCGAATTTCTGAGCTCTGCTGTGTCACTAGGGCTAACTTGTCACTTTCTGATTGGCTTCTCTTGAGATGGATGGCCTTGATTAACTCTAGCTTCATCAACGGCTCTAATTAGTTTGAAATTCTATATAAACAGCCGCCTAGCCTCATTCTCTTTACACCATTCTTCTCTAACCTTATGCTGCTCAAACTCTTGATGATCATGGCTTCTTCTTCTTCTTCCTCTAAATTAAATTAAAAATAAAACGCGAAGATCATTTCTTGAAGACTACGGCTAGGAATTGGGGATTTGCTTCTACAATCAAATCAGGATTCAACGATTCAACAATTCGATGACTAGTTTATAGATTCGACTTCTACATCTTTCTTAGACCACGATCTGTAAGTTCCAGTTACTTTTAGATAAAAACTATAAACTTAATATGGGCATGTTATAAATTGTAATTAATCTATGTATGATTCATATCTATTCTTGTTCATCTTGGATCTGGACTTTTGGGAATATTGCCTATGACGTTGAAACTATTATTAATGGCATAAGACTATGCCTATGCCTATGACTGTGAACATAAGACTATGCCTATGCCTATAACTATGAACATAAGACTATGCCTACGCCTATGACTTTGAACATAAGATTGTTGCCTATGACTATGACAAAGACAATTATGACTAATCACCTATGATTCATGACCATGAGGTTATTGCCTAGAATTATGACGATGAAATTGGATCTAAGCTTGATTTTCTATTCAGACCTATTTTCTTTATTTGTCTTGATTTTGGGGATTTTTCTATTTAAGTTAGATCTATCCGTGTTCTTGAATCTAGATTATTATTCAAACCTTTTCATGTTCATAATGTTATGTCTGCGATGTTTTAATCAATTTGTTCAGTTATGTCATGCCTTGGAAATAAATTGATAATAGAACAATGTTTATTATGTAATATGTGGAATTGAATGATATTGATCTATGCATGTGGTTCTATTCTATCATCATGTTGAATTGGGAATTAATGAATAAGTCTATTCATATGTATATGAGCTTGGAGTATAACCCGTTACGACAAGTTGTGTAGTCTATCATGTTATGCAAGTTTTATGTTGTGAAATCATATCACATATGCAACCAAATGTTAGATCTACATGTTTATGTGTATATGTTAAACCTATGTCATATTTCAAGTTCACACTTATTCATATGTTCGTGATTGATTTGCAAGTTCACATATATGTAAGTCGATTTAGTCTATGTTGCAAATTCACATATATGTATGTTGGTTCAGTCTACGTTGCAAGTTCACACCTATGATATTCATGTTGATTATTTTGCAAGTACACACGTATGGTGTTCATATTGACTATATCGAGAATGCCAAGTTTACACCTATGTCACGTTTATGCTAATGAATTGCTTTATGCAAATTTTGTGTATGTTAAATTAGGCTAAGTTTTTAGCCTAATATTATATGTCAAAAATCATGCGGACGGAAAATTAGGCTAAGATTGATAGCGTAATATTTAGACGGGGTAACGTTCAGAAAAATTGGTAATTATAGGAAACTTGGCACGAAACTTATCCTTGAAACTTGACACGAACTTGACTTGAAAATATGAACACGGACATGACACTAGAATGAACTTGAAAATGGCCAACTCGAGGTTGGGTTGAGTTTGCAATGTAATTCTGCCCGAAACCGCCCGGCAAATCCAGTTACTGCAAACAATAGGATCCAATGTGGGTAGTTGGTCATATCGCGCTTGAAACCCAAGGTCAGACTGAGTTGTGGTGTAAATCTGCCCGGAACCACCCGACATATCCAGTGACCACAACAATAGGTCTGATGTGAGAGGTTGGGGTGCATTAATGAATTAATGCCACATGATAGAGTTAAGTCATGAACATGAAAGACAACACTTAACTAACTTGACACATGATTCGTAAGGCTAAGTCATGAACTTGAACGACAACACTTAGCCAATTTGACATGACACATAGGCGGGTTAAGTCACGAACTTGAATGACAACACTTAACCAACTTGACATGCCAGACTGATAGGGGTTAAGTCACGAATTTAAATGACTACACTTAACCTATTGGACGGAAACCCTAGTTACGCGGTCCACTTCAGCAGTAACCCACTAGATGTATCATGGTACCCTGGAACTAGGCAGGGTGGGGCACAATTACTGGGCTGATTGTAAGCGACCAGAACGACGGCTGTATTGGCGCGCCAGTGTAGGTTCAGGCGGGCTATGGTCGTGCACGTGGCCCGGAGTTGAAAAAGCAGGCATTGGGCATCAGTAGGTTTATCTGTGCATTCTTGATTCGTGTCGGTGGTTGGCACCATAGGGCTTGATACACCCTATGGTGGACCTAGCACAGGTGACTACATTCGTGATAGGGCCGTATGACACAGACACATGACGAGCTAGAACTTGTAGGGAGCCGATCGACTAGTGGATCGTTTCGTTGAACCTAGAAATGGGTCATTTCATGATATTGGGCCAAGGGATTATTTCATTATTTATAAAAGACATGGGTTTGGGATTCTAGTACAGTTGATGCAGCGAACCTTGAATATGTGATGCTATACTTGATTTATCATGTTATCTTATTCTATCTTGCCCATCTTGACAGCATCCTTATGTTTACTTTCAGTTTATACATGTCATGTTACCTTTATTTGTTTTTATGCTGAAAGTCACTTGGACTTACCAGTCTTTATGACTGGCCCGTTTTCTTTTGCCTCTTTTTCTTCCGTTTCCCCCCAAGTTCTCAGGGAGGAAACTCTAGAACTTAGCTTGGATTTCGCTTGCTTTTGATTCAGCTCATGTACGGTTTGATCTTAGGCTATGCTATGGTTGCATTTTCTGCTACCTTTAGGGAATTAAGCTCCTTTTGTTGTTTCAAGTTTATGCTTCTTTATTTATGCAAGACAGAATTTATTGTAATGGAAAATAATGACCTTGGCTATTTGATGTAAAAGGTTTTGACTCTTTTTGAAAGTAATGAAAATTAGCTTTTGAATCTTCCGCTGTTTTATTTATGTTCTGTCTTGTAATAATTCTGTGATTGTTTACCTCGATAACGCTCCTCCAAAACTAGTGCATTCCCTTTGTGAGTGACCCTAGCGGAGGTGGGGTGTTACATTTGGTATCAGAGCAGAAGGTTACCGGACTGGGCAAAAGTTTTTAGAAAACCTTCTGAAATTATTTTCAAAACAGTTTACAAAGAAGCATTTTTCAGGAAAAGTCTTGTTTTATTTAAGGGCTATTCCCCAAAAGCCATTAGCACTATCCTTTATTTCCTCGTTTGAATCTCTTTTCCTTTCTTTTCTCCATCTGTAGTCGCAGCAGTTTTTACCTGCGGCTAATCTTCTTTCTTGCTTCGTAGAGGGTTTTTCGTACGATGGAGATAGTTTCCGTGAGGCTTGTTAACATGTTACATAGGGAAGGTATGAGTGATAAGTTAAGGCGGATGAGTCTCAGAACGAGAAGAAAGACTTCCAGAAAGGAGGTAAGAACAACAACAATAATAATAACAAGACACGTGAGAAAAGAAAATGCCACTTCTGTGGTTTTGAGGGCCATATAGTCCAGGATTGTAGAAAGAAGAAGATGAAGATGGGAGCATGCTTTCAGTGTGGTGAAACTGGACATATCAGCAAGAACTGCCCTAAGAAGCAAGGGCAAGACCCGCAGTCAGGACCCTCTCGGGGTACATCTTTAACTTCTTCTCCTTGATGCATTGTTTTATCTTGTTTATCTTATCAATCCTATCTTGAGAACCTTAGGTAGAACCCTTTTGGATGTAAATATGTGATTGAAACATGTTATGGTTGATGTTAGCAAATGGGTGCAAGTGGTCGCAAGTGGTTGCTCGTGGTTGCATAACACACATTAGGCACTAGATCAGCTCAGACACATTTTCATATTGCATATGCATGAGTGTTTATACTTGTTTATGGATGAAATTGAATGTGTTATCATGTGAATGTTGCATATGGATAGATGTTTGTGCACACATATAGTGTTCATGTGACTAGGACTATTGCATACATGTTGGATTCATAGCACTAAACATATTTTGCATTAAGAAGATCAATCAGGCCTGATCATTTGCATTAGATAAGGAACATATACACACATTTCCTGCATATGTTCATATAGCATTAGAAATCTTTTAAGGACAATGGTTGCTTGTGGATGATGGTTGAGTAGATGGTTGATTGGATGATAGGATGCATTCTTCTTAACTTGAAGATTTCGGGGACGAAATCCTTTAAGGAGGGAAGAATGTAACAACCCGAATTTTAATAACGTGTTAAAACCATAAATTAAGGAAGAATTAATTTTTAAATAAGAATCAAGGGAAACGGGTTACGCCATTGCGTTCATCTCGGAATTCTGCTTGAAATAGAATCCGATTTTGCGTAAAACGAATACCGTACGAAGAAGATATGGACGTACGAAGTTAGGCAGAAAAACCAGAAACGGGCCAGAATGCACTGGCGCACTTGGGAAGTGCGCCAGAACAAAATTGCACTGGCGCACTTGGGAAGTGCACCCATGCAATTTTGCATTGGCGCACTTGGCAGGTGCGCCCAGGCCGAGCAGAAACCTACTTGGTCAGGCCCTGGCTGGCCTAATCGGGTTCTGGTCGAATTTCTGAGCTCTGTTGTGTCAATAGGGCTAACTTGTCACTTTCTGATTGGCTTCTCTTGAGATGGATGGCCTTGATTAACTCTAGCTTCATTAACGGCTCTAATTAGTTTGTAATTCTATATAAATAGCCTCGTAGCCTCATTCTCTTTACACCATTCTTCTCTAACCTTATGCTGCTCAAACTCTTGATGATCATGGCTTCTTCTTCCTCTAAATTAAATTAAAAATAAAACACGAAGATTATTTCTTGAAGACTACGGCTAGGAATTGGGGATTTGCTTCTACAATCAAATCATGATTCAACGATTCAACAATTTGATGACTAGTTTATAGATTCGACTTCTACATCTTTCTTAGACCACGATCTGTAAGTTCCATTTACTTTTAGATAAAAACTATAAACTTAATATGGGCATGTTATAAATTGGAATTAATCTATGTATGATTCATATCTATTCTTGTTCATCTTGGATCTTGACTTTTGGGAATATTGCCTATGACGTTGAAACTATTATTAATGGCATAAGACTATACCTATGCCTATAACTGTGAACATAAGACTATGTCTATGACTATGAACATAAGACTATACCTACGCCTATGACTTTGAACATAAGACTGTTGCCTATGACTATGACAAGGACAATTATGACTAATCACCTATGATTCATGACCATGAGGTTATTGCCTAGAATTATGACTATGAAATTGGATCTAAGCCTGATTTTCTATTCAGACCTATTTTCTTTATTTGTCTTGACTTTGGGGATTTTTCTATTTAAGTTAGATCTATCCGTGTTCTTGAATCTAGATTATTATTCAAACCTTTTCATGTTCATAATGTTATGCCTGTAATGTTTTAATCAATTTATTCAGTTATGTCATGCCTTGGAAATAAATTGATAGTAAAACAATGTTTATTATGTTATATGTGGAATTGAATGATATTGATCTATGCCTGTGGTTCTATTCTATCATCATGTTGAATTGGGAATTAATGAATAAGTCTATTCATATGTATATGAGCTTGGAGTATAACCCGTTATGACATGTTGTGTAGTCTATCATGTTATGCAAGTCTTAGGTTGTGAAATCATATCACATATGTGACCAAATGTTAGATCTACATGTTTATGTGTATATGTTAAACCTATGTCATATTTCAAGTTCACACTTATTCATATGTTCGTAATTTATTTGCAAGTTCACATATATGTAAGTCGATTTAGTCTATGTTGCAAATGCACATATATGTATGTTGGTTCAGTCTACGTTGCAAGTTCACACCTATGATATTCATGTTGATTATTTTGCAAGTACACGCCTATGGTGTTCATATTGACTATACCGAGAATGCCAAGTTTACACCTATGTCATGTTTATGCTAATGAATCGTTTTATGCAAATTTTGTGTATGTTAAATTAGGCTAAGTTTTTAGCCTAATATTATATGTCAAAAATCATGCGGACGGAAAATTAGGCTAAGATTGATAGCCTAATATTTAGATGGGGTAACGTTGGAAAAAATTGGTAATTATAGGAAACTTGGCATGAAACTTATCCTTGAAACTTGACACGAACTTGACTTGAAAATATGAATATGGACACGACACTAGAATGAACTTGAAAATGGCCAACTCGAGGTTGGGTTGAGTTTGCAGTGTAATTCTGCCCGAAACCGCCCGGCAAATCCAGTTACTGCAAACAATAGGATCCAATGTGGGTAGTTCGTTATATCGCGCTTGAAACCCGAGGTTAAACTGAGTTGTGGTGTAAATCTGCCCAGAACCGCCCAGCATATCCAGTGACCACAACAATAGGTCTGATGTGAGAGGTTGGGGTGCATTAACGAATTAATGCCACATGATAGAGTTAAGTCATGAACATGAAAGACAACACTTAACCAACTTGACACCTGATTCGTAGGGCTAAGTCATAAACTTGAACGACAACACTTAGCCAATTTGACTTGACACGTAGGCGGGTTAAGTCACGAACTTGAATGACAACACTTAACCAACTTGACATGCTAGACTGATAGGGGTTAAGTCACGAATTTAAATGACTACACTTAACCTATTGGACGGAAACCCTAGTTACGCGGTCCGTTTCAGCAGTAACCCACTAGATGTATCATGGTACCCTGGAACTAGGCAGGGTGGGGCACGATTACTGGGCTGATTGTAAGCGACCAGAACGACGGCTGTGTTGGTGCGTCAGTGTAGGTTCAGGCGGGCTATGGTCGTGCACGTGGTCCGGAGTTGAAAAAGCAGGCATTGGGCATCAGTTGGTTTATCTGTGCATTCTTGATTCGTGTCGGTGGTTGGCACCATAGGGCTTGATACACCCTATGATGGACCTAGCACAGGTGACTACATTCGTGATAGGGCCGTATGACACAGACACATGACGATCTAGAACTTGTAGGGAGCCGATTGACTAGTGGATCGTTTCGTTGGACCTAGAAATGGGTCATTTCATGATACTGGGCCAAGGGATTATTTCAAGATTTATATAAGACATGGGTTTGGGATTCTAGTACAGTTGATGCAGCGAACCTTGAATATGTGATGCTATACTTGATTTATACTTGATTTTTCATGTTATCTTAGTCTATCTTGCCCATCTTGACAGCATCCTTATGTTTACTTTCAGTTTATACATGTCATGTTACCTTTATCTGTTTTTATCCTGAAAGTCATTGGACTTACCAGTCTTTATGACTGACCCGTTTTCTTTCGCCTCTTTTTCTTCCGTCCCCCCCAAGGTTCTCAGGGAGGAAACTCTAGCACTTAGCTTGGATTTCGCTTGCTTTTGATTCAGCTCATGTACGGTTTGATCTTGGGCTATGCTATGGCTGCATTTTCTGCTACCTTTGGGGAATTAAGCTCCTTTTGTTGTTTCAAGTTTATGCTTCTTTATTTATGCAAGACAAAATTTATTGTAATGGAAAATAATGACCTTGGCTATTTGATGTAAAAGGTTTTGACTCTTTTTGAAAGTAATGAAAGTTAGCTTTTGAATCTTCCACTGTTTTATTTATGTTATGTCTTGTAATAATTCTGTGATTGTTTACCTCGATGACGCTCCTCCAAAACTAGTGCATTCCCTTTGTGAGTGACCCTAGCGGACGTGGGGTGTTACAGTAAAGAGAAGGGCAAGATTTTAAATAATCTTATCAGAGCGTATATCGTCTTTTGTACCATCTACTTCACTTTCCTCGATAACTGGAAGCAAGAGAGATCCTGGGGAAGATTGGCTACTATCACCTAGGACCAAGCGCTTCTTTTTGGTAAAGGATTAACCCGTGGCACTTTGTGTATGATCCAATTTTTCTTAACGGACCTTGAAGGATGGAGTAACAGATATATGCGAAGGTTTCCCTCTGAAAGCATCACTTGTTTACCTCTCTCAACCTTGTCAATAGTAACCAAAGAATCAAAAAGAGCCTGGTCGAAGACGAGGCCTTCATCGGATGGAATTGCAGCAAGATAGAAAGAGAACCGTTAAAGAAGAAGAAAGGAGAAAAGAAACTCCAAACAGAGGGAAGTTACCACCTTCCATCCATCGCCCATAGAAGCTCGGAGGGCATCAAACATAAATGTATTGGTATGGTAACCATTTGACACCATTTGTTAAGCCTGTAATAATCCTATAGTATCTGCCCTCGATAGAAATGAAAGAAAGAACATCTTCCTCCCTTCTTTTGAAAGCATATAAGGAACAGACGTCCTGAAACGTAGGTGCTCGTTGCCTGACTCTCATAAAAAGTATGTACAGCCCTAGTAAAATGTGATATTCGTTAGGATGCAATTGATATGGGGCAATAGCTAAATACCGTAAGATGGACTCTAAAAAGGGGTTAGAAGGAGGAACCATTCCGCTGGACAACACACAATGGTTGACTGCTACATACCCGGGGGAGGGCGATCAGCCGAATCTTCTTTCCTGGGAAATCTAACTTCATCTTTTGAGAGTTTGAAACGAGCACACATTTGTAGATATACGTCGAACGGGAGCGTTGATTTACGATTGGCAAAAGGCACCCATTCAAGGAGTCTGGGCTGAGGGTAAATTTGACTAATAGAGCCAACAGTCAGGGAAACCCCGACCACCTGACCAGAACCTCCGGCTTCTTCAGATGTGGTACTTTCATTGAGACTTTGGCTAGGTTGGTTTTTGATTTGCATTTCTATATGGCTAGACCTGAAACAAGCTTCAGCCAGGTTGTTAGTGGTAAAGGAAGAACTACTTTTAAGCAAGTGTGCCCTTCAAACCAAGCATTCCGTCAAACATACCTAGTTCCCAAGAATTACCAGCAATATAAACAAGCTAAAAGGCATGTTGTAAGGTTTGCCATTACAACATTACAAGGAGCATTTAGCCAGCAAAAGCAAACCAGATTTGACTGGTTGCTCATAACCCCTGCATATATGATGGTTCTGTCCTAGTCGCTTATCAAATGACTATTGGATACTCATAACAAATAAACACTGCCAACAACGAACAGAACATAAAGCAATAATAGCAATATCAAAGATCCATGACACAGACATTTCATCGAGTATTTGGTACAGGCATGGTAAATTAAAATCATCATTTCAGAAACATCCTAACAAGCGACCTGTAAACACTTCGCTGCAATAAAAAAAAAACAAGAAGGGGTTGTTGTGCAAATCAAGCCTGTCAAACAATTATGTTTGAAATCCTGAACATACTAAGCCAAATGGGTTAAAAGCTTCAATACATGGTCGGGTAGTTCGGCTTTTACCAATCAGGAACTTTCTATCGGACAAGTTGGATTAAATCAAGAAGCAAAGTTAAAGGAGAAATTTATTTACATATCGGCAAGCGAGTTTGATTAGGAAGAAGAAGCGCTCTGACCAATTTCGAAATTATGGGAATCCAGACAATGAGGAATCTCCTACAACAGAGCCACCATCAAAGCAAGTTTTTTAGAAAAAAAATTGGATGAAGAGCGGGAAAACGAAGAAACAATACTTAAAGAAAACTAAAAGGTCCTTTCAAGTTTAAGTGATGCAACAGCTTTGCCAGGGCCAGGTAAAACACTTATTTATCCCGGAAAATAGGCCGTCAAATCGAGTCAGCCAAAACAATTTTGTTTATGCACGAACGATCATAAGGATATTCAATAAGCACAGAACGTTAGTAAGAGTGCTCGTCTAACGGAGAATCAGACTTAATCCGTCAATTAATACATTGCATTATTTTGAAGCATGTAATCTTCACAAGCTGAGAATTACAAACTTCGAGGGGAAAATGTTTATCCTTTAAGGATAATATATGCATCGAAGGATTAAGTCCATACTAGAACCGTAGAATGAAAACTCACAAGATTCGTACATGTATGCCTCAACCAAGATCGTTCGTGTGCAACAAAGTCAAACATGGACCACAGCTCGAACGCAAGAGCAAAAGGTAGTCATGAAGTGCAACACAATTATACAGAGAGGTCGCACATTAAGAATGGTAATGTTTAAGGACTGTGAAGCCTGCACATTCTGTAGAGATCGCTAATATCAAGGAAGTCGCTTATTATCACATCAAAGAAATCGGCCACACAAGACAAGGAAGGGAACCGACTTCAGTCACATGATCTACCCTGCAGTCGTTCAACCACGAAACCACCCATGAACCTCATATCCGCTCATGGAATTACAACCTTGAACTCTCACTCTTCCTTTGATCTATCACTAGTGCTACAAATAGAGTAATCGAACACATATTAGCTTTATAGGTTTTGATCAACCGCTCATCTGCCATCAATTATGAGCTCTTCACGTGGATGATGTATGTGCGAAGGCCTCAAACGCGATAGTGCAACACTCGTTCCTACACAGTCTCTCACACATGATAACTGGAAACAGCCGTCACCAGTTGGCTACATCTAAGCAGTGGCATGTTCGTAATTAATAAAACAGGCGGTCCATAGCCTACAAAGGGAGACTCCAATTCATTTCTGAAGGGGCGGTGCACCTATAAATAAGTCATAGTTACCACTGGAAAAGGGGGGACCTCTGGCCCCCACGAAGTGCTGCTACATTCCATCCATAGCCATTTCTTGAACATTTCAGTCATGATCATCGCCATCATCCGAAAATCCTCCCTCCACTTGGCCACGGTGTCCATCAAAGTCTGATAAATGTGAAAGATCCAAGACATCCTCGTCCTCCGTTGTCTATCCGACCTTCTTCATCACTGTTCCTACCATTCCTCCATTGAATCGCGAATCTAAGCGAAGTTTGTATCTAAATTGAGAATATATTGAGTGAGTCAGAGAATGTATAATGAAAAAGAGCTGATATGTCATGTAATCATCATCATGATAATGCAAATTCCATTCACAGTGGATGTAGGCCTAACACAAGGCTGAACCACTCTAAAACAGCGTCTCCATTTTGTTTCCTTTGCATTTATACTTTCAATTACTGTTGAGTGCGGCTCCACTTATTTTTTAACCATTTTGGTAAGTATATTCATTATACCTTTGGTGTTTGAACTATTTTTAGTGAAAACATTTTGGCGTCCACCGTGGGGCCGTATTTGCATCTTTTCATATGGAAATTCAACGAGATCTTCTCAAAAAACTTTGCTTGAAATCATGGATACATCAAAGGAAACCATCCGCGAAGGCAATGACCTCGCCGAAAATACTAATATTATCACATTACCTATCATTCATTTCGAGACTGGAGAATCATCGAGAGCCGAGGTTACTATAACAAAAAGAGAATTGGAAGAAGCAATAGCGGGACTGACGAGTCAGATAACCATCGCAAACAACACAATAGTGAAGAAACTTGAGTCCATTTTCTCTATTCAAGTCGCTACTGCAAAAGCCACGCTAAGTACCACTTGTTTTCTACCTGCTCGAATAAGTCAAACCTACAATGCAGAGTCCTTTGCTTCGAGCACGAAAAAGGGAAATTATATTCAGAAAGTTACATATCATGCTAATTGGGACCACGGAAAAGCTAAATCACCTATGTGCAATTCCTCCGATGGCATGACCTCTCGACGATCGGATGATCCTATGAAAGGGGCATTCCCCTCGAAGGAAACCTCATATTCCCCGTCTCTAAATTATAATTACGCATTTGGGCAAAAAGGTGGCAAGGAAGAAGGTGCTCGTTCAATGGGTCAGAACAAAAATCAGGAATATATTTTAGAAATGGCGTGTGAAATTGTGAAAAATAGCTTGAAACAAATGGACAATCGAAAGGAGTGGGAATTTCTTCCCACTAAGACCCCGCTCACCGAGATAATTAAAATGGCTATGCACCCACAGGAATTTAAGCCTCTGGCACTGCAATCCTATGAAGGAACAAGTGAACCCAATGTATTCTTGTGCAAATATGATCAGTATATGGATGAGGCACACGTCACCGAGGAGATCAAATGCCTATATTTTCCGACTTATTTAGAGGGGGTGGCCGAACTATGGTTCGCAAAGCTACCACCAAAGTCTGTGGACGACTTCACTGCCTTGGCCAAATTATTCAATAAGCATTTCAGATTCCAAGCAGCCAGAATGTAACGACCCATATTTTACACATCATAGGATTGTAGAATATTTATTTCTTTCCCGTATGAAGTCGTATGGTCATGTAACTTTGGGAAACATCCATTAGAGTCATTTCCCATGTTCATGATTTTTGTCGATTTTTAAATGACTATTTTGCCCTTTGTTGGTACTGTTTTGGCCATAACATTTGATTGAAAAGGAATTTTGACCTGAAACAACTTCCATTGGATTCGTTTGATGGTTTACCTTTCCGTAGAGTGGTCATAATAGCCAAACGGACTTACCCTTTGGGAGATATGGCTGAAATAAGGTTTGGAGGGTGAAAAACTGCTTAACCGGGCCAAATCGGGTGATTAGTGAGTAGGCCCATAACCCATTTCGGGATTAGGGTTATGGGGAGGCTGAAATGAGATAGAGCATCATTCCATTTCAGTTTTCTAGCCTCCACTTATCACCAAGGAACCCTAAAAATGGCCTCCAACCTCTAAATCACCTCCAAATCACCTTTTGGTCAAGGATTTGGCTTAGCAACCTCTAATCAAGGAAGATCTACACCAAAGCAACATAGGAGTTGTTTTTTGGCATTGAGATTCACATCAAATCAGAGATTTATTTCAGATCTTAGTTTATTTGTGGCTAAGGTGAGTGATTTGCATAGTTTTGCACTAATTATGGCTAGTTAAGGGTGATTAGTGTTAATTAGCGAATTTAAGCATGATAAAATTCGGGAAAAATGTTCATAAATTCTTAAATGATGTTTTAGACCTCTGATATGAATTTGGGTTAATTTGGTTAAGTTTTGCTAATCCTATCATTAGTTTCACCTAAACATGCTTAGGGGGAGATATGGGATTTTGGGGTATGTTTGATCCATTTTAACATATTATATTGATGTTTTGATGTTTGTGGTTGATTATGCATGTTGCTATGAATGTATGAAATGCTTTGTGATTGATTTCAATAGTTAGAATGGTCGAAAACATCGTCGAATGGCGTAAACATTTGCTGGAACAGTTTCAGAAAACAGTGCAGGGTTCAGATCGGATCGGATATGGGGCTCGGATCGGATATGTTGAACTGGGCAAGGAATCCGATCTGATCGGAACCTGACACTTGAGAAAATTGGCAAAAAGGAAGGCCACGCTAACTGAACTGGGATCGGATCGGATTTAAGAGGAGGGATCGGAGTGGATAGAGGAGGATGGATCGGATCGAAGCTCGTGAAGGATGACAAGGCGGATCGGAGCGGAAGCTGGGACTGGAGGAGAGGCACCCGACCGACCCGAAGTGAGGCACCCGACCCGACCCGAGGAGAAATAACCGAACCGCACCAGAAGAGGACCCGACCCGAACCGATGGAGGATACCCGACCCGAACCGATGGGGGATACCCGATCCGAACCGATGGCTTGAGGAGAAACCCGACCCGACCCAGTATTGACCAATAACTCGGGATGCAAAGGTAGTCCAATATGGGAAGTTAGAGCTCAGGATCCAGTTGGGAACCGATGAGTTCACTTCATGGTTGGACTTTGCTGCGGGACGTGTGCTAAGGAGTTGTCGACGTTCATAACTTCGATTCACCACTAAAAAGGAAGGATGGCTACTTATCAGTGCAGTAGGGTCATTATGACCTGAGGGGCAAGGTGATGGTAGCAAGACTACGTTATCAGTGCAGTAGGGTCATTATGACCTGAGGGCAAGGTGATGCGTAGTAAGGCTATGAGCCAGCGCAGATGGGGTGAATAACCCCATGGGGCAAGTGGACATAGTAAGGATTGGTAAGGCTATGAGCCAGCGCAGATGGGGTGAATAACTCCATGGGGCAAGTGGACATAGCGAAGAATTAGTGGCTACGTTATCAGTGCAGTGAAGCCATTTATGACTTCATGGGGCAGAGTGATCGTAGCAAGGTATGTTGGGTGATCGAAGTGGTGAATATCGTATGCTTTACGCACTGAGTGAGAGATGTGAGGATGGATGCTATGTTTGATTGTTTGCCATCATTATGACATGCACACCTCCCCCACCTCCGTATCTTTACACCGTTTGATATGGTACCTTAGAGTGTTGTACAGTATGTAGTGCTAACTCTTTGGTTGCAGGTCCAGGTTCAGGTATGTTTTAGTCTACCTGTTATTGTTCACTTTAGATGCTTATCGCTCATACCAGGCTTTATGTCTGACCCAGAGTTTTATGTCTCCTCTTATTACTCTGGGTGCTCACACGAGCAGACTAGAGACAGGTTAGCTGGTGATGCGCGAGTAGCTGATTCGGAGGCGGGCAGGAGGCTTCCACGTATGATATATATACACATTCTCCTTGTGTCGTTGGTGGTCGCTACTTGGGCATTAGTAGTGTACCTCCTTTATCTTACTTTTGCTTTGAGACAGTTTAAAAGTTGTAATAAGCTGTATTTTGGATTTCCGCTGCTATGATGTTTAGTTCTGATTTTCAGCTTATGCACTGTCTCTCCTGTTTTATGTCAAGTATGTTATTATTATATTTTGTTCTATGCGCTGTGAGACATTCTACAGGTTCCTCGTTTAGTTAATTCCCTTCTTTCCTTTCTTCTGACGACCGTCCCGTGCTAGTCGGGCATGTGTACAGCGCACTTTCGGAGGAGATGCAGGCTGGTGCGGGGCGGGCCGTCACACTTGGCATCAGAGCTCTAGGTTGCGTAGTTAACCTAGGGAAGTTATCAAGGAGAGATAATATACGTATACGAGAGAGCGTATTTGTGATTACTTTGGTTTTTAAAAGCTATATATATATATACTATTACTAGTATAAGTATGAAGTCGTACTGCACTAGCACCACTATGGAGTCGTTAATCGTTTCCTTTTTCAGATTGACGATGAGCCGATATACTAGAGGTGCTGGTAGGGGAGCCAATAATGGGAATGCTGCTGACATGAGGACGATGTTTACTGACCTCATGAGAGAGATGCTTAGAGATGTACAGAGGGCAGCTCCCAATGGTGGAAATGGTGGTGGTCCAATAGTGCAGGCACCAAGAGTCGAATTCGCCAAGCTGAATAAGGATTATACTAGCCTTGGTGGGAAGCCGTTCCACGGAACGGAGTCGGCCACGGATGTTCAGGATTGGTTGGATAGTTGCGAACGTATCTTTGAGGATTTGGGTATCGAGGATGCGATGAAGAGAAAGCTAGCGTCCCGTCAGCTGCAAGGGCGGGCAATGAATTGGTGGAATGCTATAAAGGCAGCTACTCCCGAAGATCAGATTACTTGGGAGCAGTTTAAAGCTCGCTTTAGCGAGAAGTTCATTCCAGCTGCTCAGAAGTCAGTGCTGTTTAAGAAATTCTTGGAGCTCAAGCAGAATGGCAGAGCTGTCTCGGAGTACATTGCTGAATTCGACACTTTGTCGAAGTATGGGTTATCTCTTATTGATACTGCCGAGAAGAAGAATGAGAAATTCATAACTGGTTTAGATCAGTACTTAGGGGAAAGGCTTATTAACTACATCGATGAGACGTTTGAGTCGATTGTGGGGAAAGCATTAAGATCAGAAAGTCTCTACCCTAAGCCGAAGACTGAGGTTGCATCCGCAGATGAGCCAAAGCCACAAGCAAGTGGTGAAGGCAAGGGTGGTTCCCAGAATAAGAGAAAGCAGAATCAGGCTAAGGATGGCCAGAAGAAAAAGAATAAGCAAGATGTTGAGTGCTTCAGCTGTGGTAAGAAGGGCCATTATGCTAGTAATTGTCGGGCCAAGCCAGCGGATAGGAAGTGCTTCAACTGTGGCCAAATGGGACATCACAAGGACAAGTGTCCGCAACCCCCTAAAGAAAAGCAAATAGTTAAAGCCTACGCCCTTAATGCTATTCCTTCTTCGTCGAATGTCCCAACAGCGACGGAGAAGGGAAAGAATGTCGTCATTCAAGGTATGCTTTCTGTTTATGATGTTCCTGTTAGAGTTTTATTTGATACCGGAGCTTCCAGTTCTTTCGTATCTAGTGACCTGGTAGATAGGTTGGGATTGGAGCCCGAGATTGTCGATAGACCTTTAGTAGTGACGAACCCGATTGGTGGTTCGACTAGCCTTAGCATGATTTGTCGTAATGTGGTCCTATCGAGTCATGGATGCATGTTTGTTTGTGATTGCTTTGTTTTGGGCTTTACTGGGTTTGGCATTATTTTGGGAGTAGATTGGCTCCAAAGATACGGGGTGGTGGTAGACTGTGAGGGCTTTTTAGTGACAGCTAGAGCGCATGATGGGCGGAGGATAGTGTTTGGTGGTCTACCCAGTAAGGGGGTATTGGCTAGTTTTCTAAACTCCCTCGACATTCCGCATAGTGAGTTGTCAGGTTTGCCCGTGGTTGGCCAGTATCCGGACGTCTTCGAGGAGGTGACTGGGCTTCCACCACACCGAGAGATTGAGTTCCGTATTGATTTAGTGGAAGATGCCAGACCTATAGTGATGCCACTTCGTCATATGGCACCAAGGGAGCAGAGAGAGCTCGGGGTGCAAGTCAGCAATCTTTTGAAGAAGGGATTTATTAGAAGGAGTGTCTCCAAGTGGGAAGCACCAGTTGTGTTTGCCACTAAGGTAGATGGTTCCCTTCGTTTGTGTGTGGACTATCGCGAGTTGAATAAGGTAACGAGGAAGATTAAGTATCCTCTACCACGGATAGATGATTTGTTTGATCAACTGGAAGGAGCAAGAGTGTTCTCCCAGTTGGACCTCGCGACAGGATTTCATCAGCTTCGAGTAGCGGATGAGAGTGTTCCGAAAACGGCATTTAGGACGCCGTCTGGATTTTATGAGTGGTTGGTCATGCCATTTGGGTTGACCAATGCACCAGCCTACTTTGTAGATCTCATGAATCGAGTATTCAGAGATCAGTTGAATAAGTTTGTTCTTGTGTTCGTGGATGATATCCTTGTTTATTCAAGGACAGAGGAGGAACACAAGGGACACTTGAGGATAGTGATGGAGGTGTTGAGGAAACACCAATTGAAAGCGAAATTCTCTAAGTGTCATTTTTGGAGAAGGGAAGTGAGATTCTTGGGTCATGTTGTTTCAGAGAGTGGTATTGCTGTGGACCCTGCGAAGGTGGCTACGGTACAGGATTGGCCTACGCCCAAGAATGCGACAGACGTAAGAAGTTTCTTGGGATTAGTTGGATATTATCGTAAGTTTATCCAAGGTTTCTCCAAGATAGCAGCACCATTGACCCAGTTGACCAAGAAGAATCAAGCTTTTGTCTGGGATGAAAGGTGCAAGAATGCATTCAAGAGTCTAAAGGACAAGTTGACAAGCGCACCAGTGTTAGTCATTCCTAAGGGGGATGAAGAGATGACGGTATACACGGATGCCTGTGGTACCGGACTGGGTGCTTTATTGATGCAAGGTGGTAGGGTTGTAGCTTATGCAAGTCGGCAATTGAAACCGCATGAGAAAAGATACCCTACCCATGACTTGGAATTGGCAGCGATCATGTTCGCGTTAAAGATGTGGAGACACTATCTCTTGGGAGAAAGATTTGAGCTGTTTACAGATCATAAGTCGTTGAAGTATCTCTTCTCCCAGAAGGATCTAAATCTCCGACAACAAAGGTGGTTAGAATTATTGGCTTCCTATGATTTCGACATCGCATATACACCGGGAAAGGGCAATGCGGTGGCTGATGCATTGAGTAGAAGACATGCCAGCTTATGGGCTATGTTCCTTGAATGGAAGCAACTGGAGTATATCGCGGGGTTTGATTTCAGACCAAAGTGCAAATTGGATCCAGTCATGTTAGCTAGTTTGACGATCAGACCCACTTTGATAGAGCGGATTGGTTCTAGTCAGAGGGACGATCCTAATCTATTAGAAATCATCTCCAAGTTAGAGATGAACATCGACGGTGAGGAGATGAATGTGTATGGGCTTGATCGAGATGGATGGCTTAGAAGGAATGGAAGGCTAGTTGTACCCAACGTAAATGGTTTGAGGGATGAAGTGCTTAGGGAATGTCATCACTCAAAACTGACTATACATCTCGGTGGTAATAAGATGTATCGAGACATGAGACAGACTTACTACTGGGAAGGGATGAAAAGAGACGTTGGGAAGTTTATATCCAAATGCATTAAAGCCGAGCAAAAGAAGCCTAGTGGGTTGTTGCAACCATTAGAGATTCCCGAATGGAAATGGGAACAAGTCTCGATGGATTTCATCGATGGTTTACCAAGGACTAGATCGGGACATGATAGCATTTGGGTAATTGTGGATCGATTGACTAAAAGTGCAAGATTTATACCAGTCAAATCGACCAGAACGGCAGCCAAGTTGGCAGAATTGTATATGAAGTGGGTAGTGAGATTTCATGGAGTACCCAAAAGCATTGTGAGTGACCGAGACCCGTTGTTCACTAGTGGGTTTTGGAAGAGCTTACAAGAGGCTCTAGGGTCAGGATTACATCTCAGTACTGCATATCATCCTCAGACCGACGGTCAGACGGAGAGGGTGAATCGTATATTGGAAGATCTCTTGAGAGCGTGTATATTGGATTTTGGTGGATCATGGGATGACCATTTGCATCTAGTAGAGTTTGCATATAATAATAGCTACCAATCCAGTATCGGTATGGCTCCATATGAAGCTTTGTACGGAAGACCGTGCAACTCACCATCATGTTGGATAGAGACTGGCGAGAAGTTTGTGCTTGGACCAGATGTGGTGAGAGAAACTTCCGATAAGATCAAGATCATTCAGCAACGAATGAAAGCTGCCCAAGATAGGCAGAAGAGCTATGCTGATAAGAGGAGAAGAGACTTGAAATTCTCCGTTGGTGACTTGGTGTTTGTCAAGATCTCTCCGTTGAAGAGCGTGATACGATTTGGCAGGAGAGGCAAATTAGCACCAAGATTTGTTGGCCCATTCCCTGTTCTTGAACTAGTCGGGAATTTGGCATATAGAGTTGGCTTACCAGAGAAAATGGCGGGAGTTCACAATGTATTTCATGTTTCCCAACTAAGGAAGTTCGTCCACGACTCAGATATGACTATTTCACCTGATCAGTTAGAGGACTTCGAAGTAGAACCCGAGGCGGTTGGGAACCGCAAGCCGATTCGTATTGTGGGGCACGATACGAAACAACTTCGAAGGAAGGCGGTGAAGCTAGTCAAGGTTCAGTGGGGCGAGGACGAGAATGATTGTACTTGGGAGACAGAGGAGAGCATTAGAGAAGCATATCCAGAACTCTTTGCCTGGTAAGATTTACTTTGTGATTTAGTTTTCCGCATGCTAGGATAGACTTATTTTATTTGTTTTGCATGTTTGATTGTGGTTTTATGGTTGATAGGCATGCGGGACCTTTGTGTGTGTTTTGAACAGGGAATTTCGGGGGCGAAATTTCTTAAGGGGGGGAGAGTGTAACGACCCATATTCTACACATCATAGGATTGTAGAATATTTATTTCTTTCCCGTATGAAGTCGTATGGTCATGTAACTTTGGGAAACATCCATTAGAGTCATTTCCCATGTTCATGATTTTTGTCGATTTTTAAATGACCATTTTGCCCTTAGTTGGTACTGTTTAGGCCATAACTTTTGATTGGAAAGGAATTTTGACCTGAAACCACTTCCATTGGATTCGTTTGATGGTTTACCTTTCCGTAGAGTGGTCATAATAGCCAAACGGACTTACCCTTTGGGAGATATGGCTGAAATAAGGTTTGGAGGGTGAAAAACTGCTTAACCGGGCCAAATCGGGTGATTAGTGAGTAGGCCCATAACCCATTTCGGGATTAGGGTTATGGGGAGGCTGAAATGAGATAGAGCATCATTCCATTTCAGTTTTCTAGCCTCCACTTATCACCAAGGAACCCTAAAAATGGCCTCCAACCTCTAAATCACCTCCAAATCACCTTTTGGTGAAGGATTTGGCTTAGCAACCTCTAATCAAGGAAGATCTACACCAAAGCAACATAGGAGCTGCTGTTTGGCATTGAGATTCACATCAAATCAGAGATTTATTTCAGATCTTAGTTTATTTGTGGCTAAGGTGAGTGATTTGCATAGTTTTGCACTAATTATGGCTAGTTAGGGGTGATTAGTGTTAATTAGCGAATTTAAGAATGATAAAATTCGGGAAAAATGTTCATAAATTCTTAAATGATGTTTTAGACCTCTGATATGAATTTGGGTTAATTTGGTTAAGTTTTGCTAATCCTATCATTAGTTTCACCTAAACATGCTTAGGGGGAGATATGGGATTTTGGGGTATGTTTGATCCATTTTAACCTATTATATTGATGTTTTGATGTTTGTGGTTGATTATGCATGTTGCTATGACTGTATGAAATTCTTTGTGATTGATTTCAATAGTTAGAATGGTCGAAAACGTCGTCGAATGGCGTAAACATTTGCTGGAACAGTTTCAGAAAACAGTGCAGGGTTCGGATCGGATCGGATATGGGGCTCGGATCGGATATGTTGAACTGGGCAAGGAATCCGATCGGATCAGAACCTGACACTTGAGAAAATTGGCAAAAAGGAAGGCCACGCTAACTGAACTGGGATCGGATCGGATTTAAGAGGAGGGATCAGAGCGGATAGAGGAGGATGGATCGGATCGAAGCGCGTGAAAGATGACGAGGCGGATCGAAGCGGAAGCAGGGACTGGAGGAGAGGCACCCGACCGACACGAAGTGAGGCACCCGACCCGACCCGAGGAGAAATAACCGAACCGCACCAGAAGAGGACCCGACCCGAACCGATGGAGGATACCCGACCCGAACCGATGGGGGATACCCGATCCGAACCGATGGCTTGAGGAGAAACCCGACCCGACCCAGTATTGACCAATAACCCGAGATGCAAAGGTAGTCCAATATGGGAAGTTAGAGCTCAGGATCCAGTTGGGAACCGATGAGTTCACTTCATGGTTGGACTTTGCTGCGGGACGTGTGCTAAGGAGTTGTCGACGTTCATAACTTCGATTCACCACTAAAATGGAAGGATGGCTACTTATCAGTGCAGTAGGGTCATTATGACCTGAGGGGCAAGGTGATGGTAGCAAGACTACGTTATCAGTGCAGTAGGGTCATTATGACCTGAGGGGCAAGGTGATGCGTAGTAAGACTATGAGCCAGTGCAGATGGGGTGAATAACCCCATGGGGCAAGTGGACATAGTAAGGATTGGTAAGGCTATGAGCCAGCGCAGATGGGGTGAATAACTCCATGGGGCAAGTGGACATAGCGAAGAATTAGTGGCTACGTTATCAGTGCAGTGAAGCCATTTATGACTTCATGGGGCAGAGTGATCGTAGCAAGGTATGTTGGGTGATCGAGGTGGTGAATATCGTATGCTTTACGCACTGAGTGAGAGATGTGAGGATGGATGCTATGTTTGATTGTTTGCCATCATTATGACATGCACACCTCCCCCACCTCCGTATCTTTACACCGTTTGATATGGTACCTTAGAGTGTTGTACAGTATGTAGTGCTAACTCTTTGGTTGCAGGTCCAGGTTCAGGTATGTTTTAGTCTACCTGTTATTGTTCACTTTAGATGCTTATCGCTCATACCAGGCTTTATGTCTGACCCAGAGTTTTATGTCTTCTCTTATTACTCTGGGTGCTCACACGAGCAGACTAGAGACAGGTTAGCTGGTGATGCGCGAGTAGCTGATTCAGAGGCGGGCAGGAGGCTTCCACGTATGATATATATATACACATTCTCCCTGTGCGTTGGTGGTCGCTAATTGGGCATTAGTAGTGTACCTCCTTTATCTTACTTTTGCTTTGAGACAGTTTAAAAGTTGTAATAAGCTGTATTTTGGATTTCCGCTGCTATGATGTTTAGTTCTGATTTTCAGCTTATGCATTGTCTCTCCTGTTTTATGTCAAGTATGTTATTATTATATTTTGTTCTATGCGCTGTGAGACATTCTACAGGTTCCTCGTTTAGTTAATTCCCTTCTTTCCTTTCTTCTGACGACCGTCCCGTGCTAGTCGGGCATGTGTACAGCGCACTTTCGGAGGAAATGCAGGCTGGTGCGGGGCGGGCCGTCACACAGAATCCGGGATGTCATGGAGTTAAGTGAGATACTGTAACACCCCATAATTTTAATATTAATGTTAACAAATTAAAGAATACTTAATTGTAAATGTGAGAATTAAGCGAAACGGGTTGTGCCATTGTGTTCGTCTCGGAATTCTGGTTGAGATGAGTCCGAGTTTGAGTGAATTGGACTTCGTATGAAGAACTTATGGCCATCGGAAGTTTCAGAAAATTTAAAAAGAGATTTCGAAAATTCAAATTTCATAGTCAGAATGGGTCAGGCAGGAAATTTCCCGCCAGGGCCAGGTCGACCATAGGGTCGACCTGAGGGTCGACCTACCCTGACCAGGTCGACCATAGGGTCGACCTGGGGGTCGAGCTGTCCCCCCGGGAAGATTTAAGTGATGACCTGTTTATGACTATATGCTGACTCATTAGGGTTTCTGATCTGCTCTGATTGGCTGGGATTAATTCTGGGTTGATCGGACGGTCTAAACTAATCCTAAACTCTATAAAAAGACATGTAGACTCAAACCCTAATATCAAATCAAAATTAGATCAATGGCCGTCATGTTGTCACTCCAAACCCTAGAGTAGCCGCCACCAACTAGAAGCAAATTAAAGACAACAATTCAAATCAAGCCTAAAACTACAACAACAAAATTGTCTACAACAAGGCAACACTAATCAATTACAGAATTCAGATCCCAGAACTCAAGACCCCTTTTTCGGTGAGTTTAAGTTACTTTTAGGTTTAAATAAATAAAAGTGAATCGTGGTAGACTATGATTTGGGTATAGGTTGTTTGTAGTTATGCAAGTTTATTGTTGTTGTGGATCATGAAATTATACAAGTTTATTGTTATTGTTGATCATGAAATTATGTAGGTTATTGTGTGATGAATTCATGAATCTATCCAAGTCGTTATCATGAATCTATGCAAGTTGTTATCATGAATCTATGCAAGTTGTTATTATGAATCTATGCAAGTCGTTATCATGAATCTATGCAAGTTGTTATTATGAATCTATGCAATCATGAATCTATGCAAGTTGTTATCATGAATCTATGCAAGTTATTATTCATGAAACTATGCAAGTTGTTATGTTATGCAAGTTGTTAAACATGTTGTAAATCATGAATCTATGTGAGTTGTTAATTCATGAACCTAAGCAAGTCACCTATGCAAGTTGTTATGTTGTGAATCATGAACCTATGTTAGTTGTTAATTATGTTGTTAATTCATGAACCTATGCAAGTTGTTATGTTGCAAAATCATGAATCTATGCAAGTTGTTAATTATGTGGTGAATCATAATTATATGCGAAGTTATCATGTCGTTTTCCCTAGTTGTCATGCTTATGCCAAAATTTTACTGAAAACGATCACCTTGTCATTCCCTTCATTTTATTGTTATGGCGAGGGTACCTTGTAGCCTCGATGACGCCAAAAACGCAAACGGTTACGCTAGTTATGAAACGGGGAAAAAGGGGAATTTGTAATAGGCATAGTGATTATGTAAATTGGACACATGATTCTAGTAGGGAAACATATAAACAATTACCTATTATGACATAGGTAAAATTAGGTAAAAATGGTATAATTTGAATATGACCATTTATGGATAGGAAATTCAAATTGTTAATAAGATAGGTATTGACACCTATAAAAAAGGAAAAGATAAATTAATTAACTTAATTAATCAAAAGAGGAATGTTTAAGCAATTGAAGTCTGAAGATTTAATATTGAGAATTGGCATAAATGCCTTAAATGGCATAAAATAAATTTGTGATGAAATTGGTATGATTTTACATACCATAAATAGATGGACATAATTGAGTCAATTATGGCCATAGTTAAATTTGGAATTGATTGATAATTTGAATACGGAGATTAATTCAAATTGGGGAATAATTAATCTTGTGTGATTAATGGTTAAGACACGAGGTTAGGCTCTTTTGTGGTGTAAGACTACCCGGACCGGCCCGGCAAATCCAGCTGCCATAAATGTCAGTCTAATGTGGGATGTATTAGGCATAAATAAAATGCGTGACAGTTGTAAAGACACGAGGTTAGGCCCTTTTGTGGTGTAAGACTGCCCGGACCCGCCCGGCAAATCCAGCTGCCACAAATGCCAGTCTAATGTGGGAGGTCTTTATAAAGTTACGGTCCTAATGAATTAAGAAACACTTAACCAGATAAACATGTAGTGGGACATGAGTGGTTGAGTGGGTTCCTTGGGTGGCATGTAAAATACGATTAGGTGTCTTAATAATTAATTAATGCTGATTAAAGACTACTTAACCTAACTTAATACATATGGACTGTATGATGATAGACATAAGTTAGGGTTAAGTAAAACGAATTGGATTGTGGGTGGGTTAAGTACAACTGATGGGTAGGTGGGTAAAATAAATATATATAGGCCCACTAACTTAACCATTAAATAAATAGGATTAAATAAGTAGGGGGAGGGGGTTAAGTACATCTGAAGGGTAGGTGGGTAATATTAATACATATAGGCCCACAAACTTAACCGGATGTAACAACCCGGAAAAGCGAGCCAGTTTAGAATTTTTATTTTGGCAATTTTAATGAATTTTGAACATTTAAAATGAATTATTTTAAATGATATCGACAAGAAATTTAATTTGAATAGAATTAGAATGTATATTTATATACGTCATCATTAGAATATAAATAATTATTTATAATTATAAAAGGAATTGAAAATGACGCGGTAGTTCGATAATTCGATTTCAAACTTCAATTGAATGTACCTAGTGCAAAATAAACCGGATTTTAGCGAAACAAAAAATAATAGGATCTATTTGGGAATATCTTTCCAACGAATCCGAAAAATTGAAATTTCATAGCGGGAATCAAAAGATACGTCCAGTTGAAAATTCTGAATAGTCGTTATGGAATTCAGGCCCTTAAAAATAGCCATTTTGCAAACGACCTCGGATTTCGACGAAACCACTTTTGTTGGATCCGTGATGTCAAGTTATTGCTAGATTCCAATTTTCATAATTTTTCGAATCAATATGTGAGCGTGGCAAAGGGAAACGCATTTGACCAGTTTCAGTTGATTTTAATCGACTGGAAAATGGCCATTTTTCAAACGATCTCAGAATTCGATGAAACTAGTTTTGTTAGGACCGTATCATCAATACGAAGCTAGAAAATATTTTTTTTGGAATTTTTCGAGTTAGTATGTGATCCTAGTAAATTGAAATGCGCGTTCAAATTCAATATATAGAGTTATATGTTGATTTTGACGAAAACTGATCGAAACGATCAAATCAGCTTACGATACATATCCCATTGTGTTCGGAATGAGGGCATTTAGCTATGGACGGCAGGCGGTCGGTTTCGTTTCGAGTTCGAATGAAAATGTTACTTTTTAGAAATAAAATAAAATAAAATATATAAATTTACATATAGGCCCCCTCCCCCTTTTCTTCTCCTGAGTGAAGCCCATTCGAAAAAAAAACCCAACCCTAAACCCGTCGTGCCCAGACCCCCCCTCGATTCGCTCGTCGCCGCTGCTCCAGGGTGGGGCGCCACCATCGGAAACCCCTCCCCCCACCTTCCCGCGACACTGAAAACTCCCCCCCCAAATCGACGCGAGCCAAACACCCCTCAATTCGAAACCGCCTCCTTGTGCCACCCGCGAACACCGCAACCAACCCCTCGACGAAACCTCGCCCCTCCGCTAGATATAGACGCCGCCTCCCTAAATGGACCCCACCCACCTCGCGCGCCAGTCCTCCGACGGCTCCAACGCAGCAGCGAACCCCTCCCCTTCCTCCGCTGAAAAGAAAAAAAATCTGTAAGTATTTTATTTTATCAATTTAAAGAATTGTTTTCCTTTATTGATAAATTCAGTTTTAATAATGAACGAAATCAGTTTATTACTTATAAAAGCTGAGATTTTATTTACAAAAGAATTATAATTTTTAAAGCGAAAAGATTATATTTTTCGAGTGAAAAGATTATATTTTTCATTCATAAAAAGATATGATTTTTGTTCTCTTAAAAATATATGGTTAGTCATATGAAGTTGCGTTGTACAAATCAAATTTTTATAGTGTAGATTTGAAAAGAAAGAATAAAAAATATAATTTTTATATTATACAAAGGCGAAAGATATAATTTTTATATAGTAGAAATATTAAAGATGTTATTTTTATAGAATAGTGATAAAAATATGATTTTTATTATATTTGAAAAGGCGAAATTTTTATAAATAAAAAGGCGAAATCTTTATATTTGAAAGGGCGAAATCTTTATACAGAGAATGGCGTGATAAAAATATAATCTTTATTATATGAACAGCGATGTAAAAATAGAATTTTTATCCATATGGAGTGAATATAAAAATATGATTTTTATATCCATAGCAACAATATAAAAATGTGATTTTTTATATATGTAGTGACTACGGTCAACGAAAGTGACAAAAGGCGAGAACAGTGATGATTTCCTACATTTGAAGTGTCGTGGAGTTGGGAAAGCTTTGGTGAGAACTTCTCACTTTAACTTTTCTTTTCTAGTTATTTAAATATATATACTAGGATGCATACGGTGTTTAGTAGCACCCGACACCATCGTCCACAGACCATGGACTTGTTTGTTTGGGTGTGTAGTTGGTTAGATTATTTGATTTGAATTTGATTGTTTGGTGAAATGGAATGGATTTGATTGATATGTGTATGGCATGGGCCATTACTAGACCGGGGATAAGGCTAGACCTTGTCCCGTTTCTTGTATCGTGTCGTTATGCCGCCGAAATTTTCTAAAATAAGTTAGAAAAATAAAGATATCATTTTATTTAATAAATGAACCGAATAGAATATTCATAGGTTGAATAAAATAATTTGGTCGTTAAAAATATAATTTTTAACGTGAATGTGAATAAATAAATATTCATTTACAAACCGGACGGTTTGTTTATGTACACCTATTTGAAGGACATTGATTGGGACGATAAATTTTACACATCGCCCAACTGCACAAATAAAAATCTGTGTTTGTTGATTTGAAACCCCACACGGGTATTGGGATAAATTACGGCATACACTAATCCTAGTAATTAGTTGTATGTCGATCGATTGATTGACAGGCTGTTATAAGCATTAGATATCTATATTTGATGCTTATACAGAGTAGTGCACTTTGGATGATGATTGATTATTTATCGTTGCTATTATATACATGTGTTGTATGGAATCCATATAATTAACTTTGTATGGTAATTGATTGGGCCTCATTCCAATTTAGAAAATAAAGAATATTATAAAATAAAGGTTCATGTGTTGACCGTACTCATCCGTTGAGATTAGTCATGTGTTGAACGAAATATTTTAACAATAAAATTTACATCTTTATCATTATAAAATAAAGGTTCATGTGTTGACAGTACTCATCCGTTGAGATTAGTCATGTGTTGAACGAAATATTTTAACAATAAAATTTACATCTTTATCATTTATTAAATTAGAAACTAACTGGAAAATAGATAAGATGAGTGGTCTCTTGGATATTGATCTGATGTTGGTTTCGGCCTTCGGGGTTAATATTCAGGGAATCGTTCTCTTACTAATTTACGGCTGGAGTCTGATTTGAAATCAAACGAAAGATACCATAATTTTTATAAAATATATTAAATAACAAAAATAGTCACACGTGGACAGTACTCATTCGTTGAGATTAGTCATATGTTGACAAAAATATAGATTCACGTATTGAATAGAATACATATTCATTTGTTGAATAGAATAACGGAATTATTGAAATATATAAAGCCGTGTTGATTAGAGATGCACTATTTTGACGCGAATGATATTTATATCGATTATATTCGTTTTATAACGAATATTGAAAAGAGATTTAATAAAACGAACTCGAATTGAATTGAATATATAACGAATTTGAATTGAATTGAATATATAACGAATTCGAATTGAATATATAACGAATTCGAATTGAAATGAATATAAAACGAATTCGAATTGAATTGAATATATAACGAATTCGAATTGAATTGAATATATAACGAACTCGAATTGAATTGAATATAAAACGAATTCGAATTGAATTGAATATAAAACGAATTCGAATTGAATTAAATATATAACGAATTCGAATTGAATTGAATATATAACGAACTCGAATTGAATTGAATATAAAACGAATTCGAACTGAATTGAAAACAAATTGAAATAGAATAAAAATCAATTTTAAATGAATTCAAATTGAATTGGAATTTGAATTGAATTGAAACGAATTTAAAACGAATTTATAAGGAAAAATTCAATTTTGATATGAATTTGAAATGGAAGTTGAAATTGTTTTTGAAACAAATTTAAAACTATTTATAAAATTCGTTTTAAATAGAAATCGACGAAGTATATATTATATATATAATATAATGGCCTGAATAGAACGCGCCGCGCCGCGACAGTTCGCGAATTTCGACCATTGACTTCGAACGGATATTACGGGAGATCCGACCGTCGGATTCTCCTAAAACCGGAGCCATTGGGTTCTTATCGGAAAGAGCTTTCTAACGAATATTAGGAATTTAAAATATAACGGTTGGATTTGGAGATACGTCCAAATCAAATTTGGAAAAGGTCGCTGTAAGTGCAGTTCGATGGCCGTTGATGGAAATCGACTGTACAGACCTTGATAAAATTATAAAAAATATTAATAATTTGTGTAAAATCAAAAGAAATGATTTGTGAAGAACTGGGATGAAAAATCCTACATTTGTAAAGATAAAAATGGATTTTTATCGAAATGAACTAGTTTTGAACTAAATTTAAAACCCAATTATTTTTAAATAAATAAATTGGATTTAAAAAGGGGTTTTAAATAATCGGAATTTCTAATATGTTTGATTGGAATTGAATAAGAACTGATTTGTGGGTTTATTGTGAACGGTGTTTTAAATAACACTTGTTCTTTAACCCGATAATAAATAGAATGTGATTTGGGTTTATAGTGAACTGTGTTTTAAATGACATTGGTTCTTTAACCCAGTAAAGGGAGTTTTAATGAATCTGCAATTAGATTGAAATGTGAATTGATAATGAAAATTATCAAATTTGGAAAGTGAGCGAGAATGGAGTATCACCAGTTTTGTTCCAAAGCGATAGTTAAATCTTTAATTAGATTTGAATGTGAAATGGTAATTAATTTTACCGATAACACCGTGGTATTAGATATGGAGTATTACCAGTTTTGCTTCATGGGATGAATAGGTTGGGATTGGGAAATAAAATAAATAATTACTTCGGTGTGGTTCGCTAATCTCGACTAGTTTGGAAAACCATAATTTGGTTTGATATGACATCCAATGGAAGATTAAGGAATAAATTTTAAAGAATTTATCTTTGATAAAATTAATGGGGACCTTTCCCTAAGAATTGAAATTTAGAAACTAGCTGTAGGTTAGTTAAGAAGAATGGTTTCCTGGGTATTGATCTGATGTTGGTTTCGGCCTTCGGGGTTAATATTTGGGAAATTGTTCTCTTGTTGATTTACGGTTAGTGGCTGCTAAATTGGAATGAGGCGTATGTTGTGTTTGTGTAACATTTGTTTACTATATACGCGGGTTATTCAGAAAGGCCGGGTTTATACCCATTCTGAATAACCGATTCGACGATATGTCGAAGATGAAGACGGTGGTTGAAGACCGGAAGTCTTCACATCGTTTGGGTGATTACTGATGATCTTGATTGGGTTGTACACCCAAGAGGAGAGAATCAGTTGGTGATCGTCCAGACGTACTTGGAGATCGATGGATATGCGAGGAAAGTGCCTCCGGTTTCGTTCAGACCCAGAACGAACTTGTAAATGGACTGTGTGTCTGACATTGGATTTTATTCTGTGTTGATTGATCTCTATTAAATATACATCTGTTTGGCGGCGGAGAATTTATTCTCTTGCTTAACGCCCTTCTCTGAGACGTACGAGCTCAGAGGTTGTATATCGATGGACATCAATCGCATGGCATGAATTGCCTGTGTGGCACGCCTAAGTGGCAATTGATCAAGGCTTCTGTTGAAAAGCAAAGTCTTGTGGTTGATGATCAATGCACGGCCTACGTGGCATAGCTTTGTGTATAGCGTGGATTCGCGAGCCTCACACCTAGGTATGAGTCAAAAACGGGATATGGACCGTTGGGAGAACACGACGTTTCGTTCTAGCTTTGGTGGTGCCAGTGACTTACCAGCCCTGACATTTATATACTTTTCACCTTTGTGGTTGTTGGAATGAGGCGCCTCGATATTAGGTCTGATAGGACCGGGAAACGTGTGTTCAGGAATTGCCAATCCTCAAACGTAAGAGAGGACCGGCCCAACCGATCCAAGTGGCTGCCCAGAGTGTGTAGTCCTGGGACATTTGCTAGAGTGTCTCGAAGAGGAGAGGAGCTTGCCCCTTGCCTCGACTCATGACGGAAATCCAATTTCCAATACGAGATATTTCGGTTTTATTTGTAGAGCCTAGTATGGCGACATGATAGATGGTACCTATGCCGCCTAGGATTGATATTTATGATTGAAAATGTTTTGACACTATACACTTATAATAGTATCAAATGATTTGTTTTAAACATACCAAGCATGTTTGGCTATTATAAGGGAAAACCCTATCCTCCGGCTTGCGTTGCATTGTGTGATGGAACCTGGGTCTTATAATAGCTTCATTTTTCGAAAAAGCATTGCGTTGTTTATTCTATGCACTGGTATTCTTGGGAGAAAACCCGTTCCGTTTTATACGGCGTGGTCCCTTGAATTACTCTCTTTTAAAGTAAAGCTTTAAATAACTGTTTTAGTTCTCACACCAGTCACATGACTGACCTGGAGTTTATTGTTTTAACCTAAACTCTGGGTGCCCTTATTTTCGACACGAGCAGCTAGTAGTTTTGGTTTTGCAGATTTATATTCACAGGGTCCTAATTTATAGCTGGAACGATGCTCGGAAAGCTCTGTATCCGTGTATTACTTTCAGTTGTGTTTTATATTGTTTTTTTCCGCTGCTATGTAATTTATTGTAATCTCTGATATTCATCGAGTGTAATTTATTCAATTATACTCTGTATATTCTTGTATCTGATGGAATTGTTGTAATAACAATGAAATGTTCTTCTGTATGTGTTCTATTTTGTCATGTTCTCACGGTAATCCGGGCTTTCCTTACCGGGGGAGTTACGGGTCCTTACATTTGGTATCAGAGCTTTGGTTTACAGAGCTCGAGAACAAGACACATTAGAACCATATGAAAGAATTCATCAGATATTGGACTAGTAATATCCAATTAGAATAACTCGTTAGAGATGGGATCAGTAGTATCCTAGAACGAGCGTGAAGAGTTTATATTTCAAATGAAGACCATATTGTTTTGAAAATTTAAACCAGTTTATACGTATTTGAATATTTATTTATTTTGAATATGGACAATCGAGTATATAAAGATTTTGCATATACGCGTCATGAACGTATATTCGAAGTTTTAATATACTGGATAGATATAGAATCACATTCTAGACACCCGGAGATGATTCTGATGATTGATATATCATCATCAGAATTTGTGTTCGTGTTTCGAAAGTGTGATGTCTATATATTTCCATCAGACTGGTGTGAGAACCAAAACTTATATAGATAGATTTATTGTTGTGATTCGGCATCAAAAACATGATTTTCTTTATATGTAGTAAAATTATGAATTTGAAACGTTAATCCACTAATTGACTGATGGTTGTGTTGTTTGTTTATTTGTTTTATAATTTTGAACAATTACGCCTACTAGAATCAAATATTTAATTGTATCGAAAATTATTTGCAAATGCATGCATGTACATATATATGTGTGAACAGGTCATAGCAAGGAGGCTATAGCAGAGAATAAAATTGTTTGCCCAACAAATAGGTACATGTTTATCATAATTTACTGTTTTGTTTGGGTGATGATGATTTTATGAGCCGATTGGCTAGCCGCTTGTCCTTTTCTTTTCTTTTTGAGATTATAGGTCCTGTATGGCAATTTCGGGATTTTCCCGGTGCTCCCGGTGCAGGGGAGGTTATGGCGAAATATTTCGAAAATTTAGGGTGTTAGCCAAATTTTTGAAAATTTTGAAAAGTTCTTAGAAACTGAAAAGTTGAAGAACTTAAGCCGTAAAGAAAATACTGGTGG
The DNA here is from genome assembly GCA_030737875.1 of Allium sativum. NCBI lineage: Eukaryota > Viridiplantae > Streptophyta > Magnoliopsida > Asparagales > Amaryllidaceae > Allium > Allium sativum. The sequence goes on from CM060910.1 coordinate 340,225,663, forward strand.
TTGAGTTCATTAGTTAAACAACTTTCGGCTTCGTTCCTTTTCGGGGACGAAAAGTTTTAAGTGGGGGAGATTGTAAAAACCCGGAAAAGCGAGCCAGTTTAAAATTTTTATTTTGGCAATTTTAATGAATTTTGAACATTTAAAATGAATTATTTTAAATGATATCGACAAGAAATTTAATTTGAATAGAATTAGAACGTATATTTATATACATCGTCGTTAGAATATAAATAATTATTTATAATTATAAAAGGAATTGAAAATGGCGTGGTAGTTCGATAATTCGATTTCAAACTTCAATTGAATGTACCGGGTGCAAAATAAACCGGATTTTAGAAAACCCAAAAATAATAGGATCTATTTGGGAATATCTTTCCAACGAATCCGAAAAATTGAAATTTCATAGCGGGAATCAAAAGATACGTCCAGTTGAAAATTCTGAATAGTCGCTATGGAATGCAGGCCCTTAAAAATAGTCATTTTGCAAACGACCTCGGATTTCGACGAAACCACTTTTGTTGGATCCGTGATGTCAAGTTATTGCTAGATTCCAATTTTCATAATTTTTCGAATCAATATGTGAGCGTGGCAAAGGGAAACGTGTTTGACCAGTTTCAGTTGATTTTAATCGACTGGAAAATGGCTATTTTTCAAACGGTCTCAGAATTCGATGAAACTAGTTTTATTAGGACCGTATCCTCAATACCAAGCTATAAAATATTTTTCTGGAATTTTTCGAGTTAGTATGTGACCCCAGTAAATTGAAATGCGCATTCAAATTCAATATATAGAGTTATATGTTGATTTTGACGAAAACTGATCGAAACGATCAAATCAGCTTACGATACATATCCCATTGTGTTCGGAATGGGGGCATTTAGCTATGGACGGCAGGCGGTGGGTTTCGTTTCGAGTTCGAATGAAAAAATTGCTTTTTAGAAATAAAATAAAATAAAATATATAAATTTACATATAGGCCCCCTCCCCCTTTTCTTCTCCTGAGTGAAGCCCATTCGGAAAAAAAAACCCAACCCTAAACCCGTCGTGCCCAGACCCCCCCCGATTCGCTCGTCACCGCTGCTCCAGGGGGGGCGCCACCATCGGAAACCCCTCCCTCCTCCTTGCCGCGACACTGAAAACTCCCCCCCCCCCAAATCGACGCGAGCCAAACCCCCCTCAAATCGAAACTGCCTCCTTGTGCCACCCGCGAACACCGCAGCCAACCCCTCGACGAAACCTCGCCCCTCCGCTCGATACAGACACCGCCTCCCTGAATGGACCCCACCCACCTCGCGCGCCAGTCCTCCGACGGCGCCAACATAGCAACGAACCCCTCCCCTTCCTCCGCTGAAAAAAAAAACTGTAAGTATTTTATTTTATCAATTTAAAGCATTGTTTTCTTTTATTGATAAATTCAGTTTTAATAATGAACGAAATCAGTTTATTACTTATAAAAGCTGAGATTTTATTTACAAAAGAATTATAATTTTTAAAGCGAAAAGATTATATTTTTCAAGTGAAAAGATTATATTTTTCATTCATAAAAAGATATGATTTTTGTTCGCTTAAAAATATATGGTTAGTCATATGAAGTTGCATTGTACAAATCAAATTTTTATAGTGTAGATTTGAAAAGAAAGAATAAAAAATATAATTTTTATATTATACAAAGGCGAAAGATATAATTTTTATATAGTAGAAATATTAAAGATGTTATTTTTATAGAATAGAGATAAAAATATGATTTTTATTATATTTGAAAAGGCGAAATCTTTATAAATAAAAAGGCGAAATCTATATATTTGAAAGGGCGAAATCTTTATACAGAGAATGGCGTGATAAAAATATAATCTTTATTATATGAATAGCGATGTAAAAATAGAATTTTTATCCATATGGAGTGAATATAAAAATATGATTTTTATATCCATAGCAACAATATAAAAATGTGATTTTTTATATATGTAGTGACTACGGGAAACGAAAGTGACAAAAGGCGAGAACAGTGATGATTTACTACATTTGAAGTGTCGTGGAGTTGGGATAGCTTTGGTGAGAACTTCTCACTTTAACTTTTCTTTTCTAGTTATATAAATATATATACTAGGATGCAGACGGTGTTTAGTAGCACCCGACACCATCGTCCACAGACCATGGACTTGTTTGTTTGGTTGTGTAGTTGGTTAGATTATTTGATTTGAATTTGATTGTTTGGTGAAATGGAATGGATTTGATTGATATGTGTATGGCGTGGGCCATTATTAGACCGGGGATAAGGCTAGGCCTTGTCCCGTTTCTAGTATCGTGCCGTTAAGCTGCCGAAATTTTCTAAAATAAGTTAGAAAAATAAAGATATCATTTTATTTAATAAATGAACCGAATAGAATATTCATAGGTTGAATAAAATAATTTGGTCGTTAAAAATATAATTTTTAACGTGAATGTGAATAAATAAATATTCATTTACAAACCGGATGGTTTGTTTATGTACACCTATTTGAAGGACGTTGATTGGGACGATAAATTTTACACATCGCCCAACTGCACAAATAAAAATCTGTGTTTGTTGATTTGAAACCCCACACGGGTATTGGGATAAATTACGGCATACACTAATCCCAGTAATTAGTTGTATGTCGATCGATTGATTGACAGGCTGTTATAAGCATTAGATATCTATATTTGATGCTTATACAAAGTAGTGCACTTTGGATGATGATTGATTATTTATCGTTGCTATTATATACATGTGTTGTATGGAATCCATATAATTAACTTTGTGTGGTAATTGATTGGGCCTCATTCCAATTTAGAAAATAAAGAATATTATAAAATAAAGGTTCATGTGTTGACCGTACTCATCCGTTGAGATTAGTCATGTGTTGAACGAAATATTTTAACAATAAAATTTACATCTTTATCATTATAAAATAAAGGTTCATGTGTTGACAGTACTCATCCGTTGAGATTAGTCATGTGTTGAACGAAATATTTTAACAATAAAATTTACATCTTTATCATTTATAAAATTAGAAACTAACTGGAAAATAGATAAGATGAGTGGTCTCTTGGATATTGATCTGATGTTGGTTTCGGCCTTCGGGGTTAATATTCAGGGAATCGTTCTCTTACTAATTTACGGTTGGAGTCTGATTTGAAATCAAACGAAAGATACCACAATTTTTATAAAATATATTAAATAACAAAAATAGTCACACGTGGACAGTACTCATTCGTTGAGATTAGTCATGTGTTGACAAAAATATAGATTCACGTATTGAATAGAATACATATTCATTTATTGAATAGAATAACGGAATTATTGAAATATATAAAGCCTTGTTGATTAGAGATGCGCTATTTTGACGCGAACGATATTTATATCGATTATATTCGTTTTATAATGAATATTGAAAAGAGATTTAATAAAACGAACTCGAATTGAATTGAATATATAACGAATTCGAATTGAATTGAATATATAACGAATTCGAATTGAATTGAATGTATAACGAATTCGAATTGAATAGAATATAAAACGAATTCGAATTGAATTGAATATATAACGAATTCGAATTGAATTGAATATATAACGAACTCGAATTGAATTGAATATAAAACGAACTCGAATTGAATTGAATATAAAACGAATTCGAATTGAATTGAATATAAAACGAATTCGAATTGAATTGAATATATAACGAATTCGAATTGAATTGAATATATAACGAACTCGAATTGAATATAAAACGAATTCGAACTGAATTGAAAACGAATTGAAATAGAATAAAAATCAATTTGAAATGAATTCAAATTGAATTGGAATTTGAATTGAAACGAATTTAAAACGAATTTATAAGGACAAATTCAATTTGATTTGAATTTGAAATGGAAGTTGAAATTGTTTTTGAAACGAATTTAAAAATATTTATAAAATTCGTTTAAATAGAAATCGACGAAGTATATATTATATATATATAATATAATGGCCTGAATAGAACGCGCCGCGGCAGTTCGCGAATTTCGACCATTGACTTCGAACAGATATTACGGGAGATCCGACCGTCGGATTCTCCTAAAACCGGAACCGTTGGGTTCGTATCGGAAAGAGCTTTCTAATGAATATTAGGAATTTAAAATCTAACGGTTGGATTTGGAGATACATCCAAATCAAATTTGGAAAAGGTTGCTGTAAGTGCAGTTCGATGGCCGTTGATGGAAATCGACTGTACGGACCTTGATAAAATTATTAAAATTATTAATAATTTGTGTAAAATCAAAAGAAATGATTTGTGAAGAACTGGGATGAAAAATCCCACATTTGTAAAGATAAAAATGGATTTTTATCGAAATGAACTAGTTTTGAACTAAATTTAAAACCCAATTATTTTTAAATAAATAAATTGGATTTAAAAAGGGGTTTTAAATAATCGGAATTTCTAATATGTTTGATTGGAATTGAATTAGAACTAATTTGTGGGTTTATTGTGAACGGTATTTTAAATAACACTTGTTCTTTAACCCGATAATAAATAGAATGTGATTTGGGTTTATAGTGAACTGTGTTTTAAATGACATTAGTTCTTTAACCCAGTAAAGGGAGTTTTAATGAATCTGCAATTAGATTGAAATGTGAATTGATAATGAAAATTATCAAATTTGGAAAGTGAGCGAGAATGGAGTATCACCAGTTTTGCTCCAAAGCGATAGTTAAATATTTAATTAGATTTGAACGTGAAATGGTAATTAATTTTACCGATAACACCGTGGTATTAGATATGGAGTATTACCCGTTTTGCTTCATGGGATGAATAGGTTAGGATTGGGAAATAAAATAAATAATTACTTCGGTGTGGTTCGCTAATCTCGACTAGTTTGGAAAACCATAATTTGGTTTGATATGACATCCAATGGAAGATTAAGGAATAAATTTTAAAGAATTTATCTTTGATAAAATTAATGGGGACCTTTCCCTAAGAATTGAAATTTAGAAACTAGCTGTAGGTTAGTTAAGAAGAATGGTTTCCTGGGTATTGATCTGATGTTGGTTTCGGCCTTCGGGGTTAATATTTGGGAAATTGTTCTCTTGTTGATTTACGGTTAGGGGCTGCTAAATTGGAATGAGGCATATGATGTGTTTGTGTAACATTTGTTTACTATATACGTGGGTTATTCAGAAAGGCCGGGTTTATACCCATTCTGAATAACCGATTCGACGATATGTCGAAGATGAAGACGGTGGTTGAAGACCGGAAGTCTTCACATCGTTTGGGTGATTACTGATGATCTTGATTGGGCTGTACACCCAAGAGGAGAGAATCAGTTGGTGATCGTCCAGACGTACTTGGAGATCGATGGATATGCGAGGAAAGTGCCTCCGGTTTCGTTCAGACCCAGAACGAACTTGTAAATGGACTGTGTGTCTGACATTGGATTTTATTCTGCGTTGATTGATCTCTATTAAATATACATTTGTTTGGCGGCGGAGAATTTATTCTCTTGCTTAACGCCCTTCTCTGAGACGTACGAGCTCAGAGGTTGTATTTCGATGGACATCAGTCGCATGGCATGAATTGCCTGTGTGGCACGCCTAAGTGGCAATTGATCAAGGCTTCTGTTGAAAAGCAAAGTCTTGTGGTTGATGATCAAAGCACGGCCTACGTGGCATAGCTTTGTGTATAGCGTGGATTCGCGAGCCTCACACCTCGGTATGAGTCAAAAACGGGATACGGACCGTTGGGAGAACACGACATTTCTTTCTAGCTTTGGTGGTGTCAGTGACTTACCAGCCCTGACATTTATATACTTTTCACCTTTGTGGTTGTTGGAATGAGGCGCCTCGATATTAGGTCTGATAGGACCGAGAAACGTGTGTTCAGGAATTGCCAATCCTCAAACGTAAGAGAGGACCGGCCCAACCGATCCAAGTGGCTGCCTATAGTGTGTAGTCCTGGGACATTTGCTAGAGTGTCTCGAAGCGGAGAGGAGCTTGCCCATTGCCTCGACTCATGACGGAAATCCAATTTCCAATACGAGATATTTCGGTTTTATTTGTAGAGCCTAGTATGGCGACATGATAGATGGTACCCATGCCGCCTAGGATTGATATTTATGATTGAAAATGTTTTGACACTATACACTTATAATAGTATCAAATGATTTGTTTTAAACGTACCAAGCATGTTTGGCTATTATAAGGGAAAACCCTATCCTCCGGCTTGCGTTGCATTGTGTGATGGGACCTGGGTCTTATAATAGCTTCATTTTTCGAAAAAGCATTGCGCTGTTTATTCTATGCACTGGTATTCTTGGGAGAAAACCCGTTCCGTGTTATACGGCGTGGTCCCTTGAATTACTCTCTTTTAAAGTAAAGCTTTAAATAATTGTTTTAGTTCTCACACCAGTCACATGACTGACCTGGAGTTTATTGTTTTAACCTAAACTCTGGGTGCCCTTATTTTCGACACGGGCAGCTAGTAGTTTTGGTTTTGCAGATTTATATTCACAGGGTCCTGATTTACAGCTGGAACGATGCTCGGAAAGCTCTGTATCCGTGTATTACTTTCAGTAGTGTTTTATATTGTTTTTTTCCGTTTCTATGTAATTTATTGTAATCTCTGATATTCATCGAATGTAATTTATTCAATTATACTCTATATATTCTTGTATCTGACGGAATTGTTGTAATAACAATGAAATGTTCTTCTGTATGTGTTCTATTTTGTCGTTTTCTCACGGTAATCTGGGCTTTCCTTACCGGGGAAGTTACGGGACCTTACACCGGATAAAAAGGGTTATGTAATTAAAGACACCTAATGGTATACATAACAGGGGCAAAATAGTAAAGTTATGTATTAAAGACACCCTTAGGGGTACGCATAACTAATGGGAATGGATAGAGTTAGTATTAAAGACACCAATAGGTACGCATAACCGATAGGTAGAATTGGGGTTATGTATTAAAGACACCTATAGGTACGCATAATTGATTGAGGGCTATGTAATTAAAGACACCTTACGGTATACATAGTCAGTAGAAAACCTAGTGGGGATACAAGACATAGGGGAGAACTTGTATCATGTTGTGTGGGACCCATTTCAGTCAGTAACCCGGAGGGGTATCAAAGTAAAGAACTCCGTACTAGGCGGGGAAGGTGCACGCTTACTGATTGATTGTAAGAGATCCAAAACGAGACGGATGGTGTGGGCGGCGCAAACCGACCGGGGACATGTGCGTGCATGGGCCGGGAAGAGGGGGACAAGACGACCGTGACACCAGTAGGTATAACTGTGCACACCTTAGGTTGCCACTTTAGGGAAGTGATACCCCGTAGTTGTGGGACCAGCACAGGGTATCTACGGAGTAGTGAGCCGATCGATTAGGGTAGTGGTTAGGGTATACCCGGACGTATGCCCTAAGTCTACCAATTTATAGTAGGAGGGTAATGGGTACGACTAGTTGAGATAGGAGCAGGCAGCACCTATGACAGCAGCTAGGAATACACGAAACTACCACCATCGTTATCATTAGCAGAAGGGATCATCCCATCTTGATTTGACTAGTAATAGTGCAGAGTAGTTAGTAGTGAAGCATGCATACACCTTACCTTATTTTTCCTGTCATACCTATCATTTGTACCGTAAATCCTCTTATCCACTTTGTATGCCTGTCATGTTTACCTTTATCTATTTACTGGCTAAAACTTACTGGACTCACCAAACATATGTCTGACCTAGTTTGTTTTGCCTCTTTTCTTCCGTTCCCCCCATGTTCTCAGGGAGGAAACACCCAGGTTTAGTCAGGATTTGGATATCATCTTCTAGGAGCTACTTCTGAAGTATGGATCGAGTCTCTTATATGTCTTGCTCTTTAATATGGGGAATGATGTTTTTCTTTTAAATACCTATGTACTCTGATGATGTAAGATAGAAGTGTTTTAATGGTTTTATGACTCATGTTATTATGTAACAAAGTATTTTGGTGATTTAATAAGGTTGTTTATTTTCCACTACAAAATTTTTATATCTGTCTTGTGATATTCTGTGTCTGGTTACCAAAAACGCTCCACTGAAGTTAAGGCATACCCTGTGTGAGTGACCTTAATGGAGGTGGGGTGTTTCACTTGGTATTAGAGCTGAAGGTTACCAGATTAAATAAAGTTTTGAAAATATTTTTCAAAAAGGTTTTAAAAGAAAGTATTTAAAAAAAAAAGCCTGTTTTGAAAAACATTCCCCGAAAAGCCATATGTAGTATCCATCGGTCCTTCGTCTAAAATCTCTTTAGTTGATAGGATTTGCGAATGCTCTCGCGGCGGATGGACAGGATAGGGATAGGAAAATTTATGTAGAAGGTTTAATTTTCTTATCTGGTTATGAAGTTAAGACTCTTTTTGATTCTGTAATTGAGACTCTGCACTTTAATACTAGTCTTGTTTCTGATCCCGTAGTTGTTTCAAACCCCGTTTGTGGTTCGGCTCAATTGTTAGTGATTTGTAAGAGGTTGAAATTATCTGTGTTAGGCGTCAAAAATTTGAATGTGACATTGGTGTGCTCAAGTTTATGGGCTATGGGTTGGTTCTAAATGGACCAGCTTTCTAAGTAGAGGGTCGTTCAAGATTTTGAGAGGAGGGTCGTTAAGTTTCTAACTTGTCATAGTGTAACAACCCGGGTTTCGACAGACCAAATTTTTCAAAATCCAATCCATCGCGCCCCGAGTGGGTGCTATGGTATCCTGCAGAAAAGACAGAGAGAAAGAAACGTGTCAAAGTTCGAAAAGCAGCTCACAACGGAAGGAATAAAATATAATTTATTCAAAATAGCATTACCTTAATAATAATACTGCCAAGCCAGTAGTGAAGCAATACTATCTCTGTCATGAACCTAACCTGCGCATGTTGTGAGGAGGGGGCCAGAACATAAGTTCTGTGTGACTGGACTATAATAAACTCTTGTGTAACCCTACATATACCGTTCAGTTATAATTTCTTGTTTATTAGGTTATTCACAATATTAGCACCCAAGTCTAAACCCATGTCATTCTCGTCCACTTACTAGTAGACTTAACCTAATACATCGTATACGTAATTTTTCCCCAACTCGTATAATTCTTTCCATGTATACGTACAGCCCCTTGCCGTATATCGTACGGGCTTTATCACGTAATTCTATACTACTTCAACATAGAGCCACCATTCTTGAAATCGTTTGGACTGCCACCCTTGATCTGGCTATGTTTCCTTATCATGAACTATCGAGTGTTCAACTAGGATTTATGCCACCTAGGACCACTAGGGATTGTGCTACCTATTGAACGTTTTCTAGATTCTATTAGGGTTTATGCCACCTAGGACTACTAGGGATTATGCTACCTGTCGAACAGCGCCCTTTTCCCACGTATGTATCGCGAATCGTTTCCGATGTCTAGGTGCACATGTACACTATATGTGCGGCCCGAGTCTCGTGACAAGGCTAAATCAAGAAATACGGAACTTGGTCGGGAGCTTTAAGTTATCTGCCGATGCAGATGCTAAGGTCTGTTTTTCTACCAGTGGTTATGGTCCCACGTGACCCCTCCCTCAACTAATGAAAGGCAATCCAAGAAAATCAAGCACGAGAACTGTACTCCTGCCACCTATGCCCCCACTTTCCTATTGGCCAGCCTCACCCATAACTAGATAGCAAGTATATGGTCTGTTGGGAGTTCTCTGCCTTTTCGTATACGTACTATGATTGACTGAAGATGGTAGGTTGACGACGAGTGCTATCACAGGGCTAAACAAGATATCGTCGCCTCATGCTGGTCCATCCTAGTCTTTAGGTTGCCTTATATTGCAACCAAGGCATACTCTTGGTTCTCCTACCGCAGAAGTTAACCTCTGTGAGCCCAGGCGGATCATCTACAACCTCACAGAGGGATACCAAGAGTACCCTCACGTTCCCCGAAGCTACGTGCTTCGTAACCCAGTCCGCTGGAACCTTTTTCGAAAATCAGATAAACGTTCGCTCCTCCTCGTGTGTTTGTTAAGCGATGATCTACCGTATCGGGTTATTCATCTATTTATGGACTGGCTCAGTTTCCTTGACTAAGAATTATTACTTAGTTGTTCTTAACTAAGGTTTACCACTTAGTTTCCTTTCCCGTTAATCTTGTTAACTAAGGTTTACTACTTAGTCCCCTTAACTAAGGATTACAACTTAGTTTCCGTCCTTGAATGTTTTCTTAACTAAGGTTTACTGCTTAGTTCCTATTAACTAAGGCTTGTTACTTAGTTATCATTCTCGTTGTTTTACTTTGTCAATTCTCGTTACCTTAGACATCAGACCACATATTCTCGCTTTATAATTCAACTTGTTGACTAAGGTTTTCCCATGAATTCAAGCATAACTTAAGTTCTCTTTTATTCGGTGATAGCGCATGGGTGTTTTCCCACAGTTCTTGCTTAGCTTACCCCATATTATAGGTTATCCCACCCCTCAGGTCTTACATTACATCTTAAGTCATAGTCTTTCTCTGTCCCTAGGAAAGGTTTACCCCCTAATTAACCCTTCGACTATTTCAACTTCGATTTATAATAGTTAGTTAAAATTCCCTATTTCCGTTTTTGGTTAAGTTTTGTTCATATGTTCGTGTTGACTTAACCCCATCTCCTTATAACGTTCATTCACAAATTTGGTGAAGTGTTGTCTTTGAATTCATGACTTAACCCTACGAATCATGTACCATTGATTAATTATTAATGCACAACAACCTCTCACATTAGACCTGTTGTTGTGGTCACTGGTTATGCCGGGTGGTTCCCGGCAGAATTACACCACAACTCAGTCTAACCTCGGGTTTTAAGCGCGATATGACTAACTTCTCACATTAGGACCTATTGTTTGCGACCACTGGTTAGGCCGGGCAGTTCCGGGCAGGATTACATCACAAACTCATCCTAACCTCGAGTTAGCCACGTTTCATATTTGGTTCATGTCTATTCTAATTGGCATATGCCAAGTTCATAATCATGTCAAAAAATATTAAGTTCATGTTATGCCAATTACCCAACTTACAAGCATGTTCTTATAAATGTCTACTACCAATTCATGCCATGTTCGTGTTCGTTTTAGATGTCAAGTTCATAAGCATATTCTAAATGTCATATTTCAAGTTTCATAATCTTGTCCCTATTTACATTACACAAATTACTCAACCATATTCATGTTCAATGCATTTCAATAGTGCCAAAATTCGAGTATCAAGTTCAATCTAGATGTCAAGTGTCAATTCCCCAAATCCAAGCTTTACCTAAAAACCCCCAATTTATATTCATGCTTGTAATCCCATTAACAGGTTACGTCTATCATTAAATTCATAATTCATATTCAAGTTTTAGATGTAAACTTCATGTCAAATTCCAGATGTCGATTCATATCAAGTTTGTGTTCTTATCCAAATTCAAGTTATAATACAGGTTTTATTCTAGAGACATGTGCCCATTAACAAATCCATAAGTCAATTTCGTGCTTAAATCAATGATGTCAATCCAACGCCAAACCCCAAATCATGTTCATGCGTATAATTCTAAATTTGGTTTACGCATTCAGGTTTTGTCAATGTTATATTACGCCCAACCCTCTTTGAAATTTATATCCAAACCCTCCAGATCATGTCGCCCAAAACCGAGCATTTCCCTTTTTCGCTTGCAATAATCATTCAATCGTATTTATTTTATGATAGATCTAGGCTCGAGATAGCCTAGCTATTAAAAATCAAAAAGGGAAAGAATAAAAGGAGGCACATAATCGTAGGCATAATAATTAAAATCGAGCAAATGATAATATTAAACATTATGGATTCAATAATTTCATTTCATGTTTACATAGGGAACGTTTGAACAATAAATAATAATTTTACACAAAAAGTGCATTATAACTCCACTTACAGTGTTTGTCATCTTCAAAATGTAGATCCTCGATTGCCCCTTTGATTTATGAATTGGATTAATCCTTGAACTGATTTCCCCCTTTCCCTTTTTGTTGCTTTTGATTCATCCTTGATTGATTTCATGTCCAATTCAATTTATCTTTGATTTCATATGCGGCGTAGGTTGCAGATCTGAATTCGTTCTCTTTGCGCAGCGATTTAGATCTAATCCTCTTTTTTTTCATGGTTGTAGTAATTTTAGATCTCATTCTTTTTAATTTTAAGAATAGATGTTGTAGAGAAATGAGAGAAGAATAGATCTAAGATTTATTTAGATCAATAGCTTGAGGAGGAAGAAGGAATCAAGTTAGAAGAGAGCCATGGCCTTGCCATGAATTGTTGTGGAGTTTACAATTAGCCTAGGATGTTTATATAGGTGTTAGACCAACGTACCAGGCCCAAAAACTCATCCAGGTGCTCAAAAATGAACCTGGACAGCTTCTTGGGTGAATTTCCTGCTTTTGGACCAAAATTCCCGCTCCAGGTCGCTACAGGTCGACCTTCCCAAGGGGGGGGGGGTCGACACTATGGTTAACCTCCCCCCTGGGAGGTCGACCCTATGGTCGACCTGGGGGTCGACCTGGTCATTTTTTTTTCTGTTCTGGGCTGGGTTGTTTTCTAATTTTTCGCTGAAACTTCGGGAGGTCATAACTCCTTCATACGGACTCCGATTTTCGAAAACTCAGACTCTATTTCATGTAAAATTTCGAGAGGAACGCAATGGTGATGTCCATTTTACTTAATTCCTGATATTTAATTAAAATATCCTTATTTTACTATCTTCTCCGTTACACACACTATTATCGAATTAATTTTTCTTCTCTTCCATGTATTGATTAATTCTCATTATACATCACCATTATTTACCTATATAAGCATATTTTTATAAATTTTATTTCATTTTTAATTATATTAAAAATGCGGGGTGTTACATTCTCCCACCCTTAAAGAATTTCGTCCCCGAAATTCGATAATAGTAAAATAGATAATCCCTTGCAACATCCAATTAGTGTTCATCCAATTGTTGCAACATTGTGCACATGTGCAAAGTGGAATACATTATAGTAAAGCATGTATGCTTAATTTGGATCCACCTATGTGTACGCAAACTTTAAAAAAACTTTTCAAAACATGATGCTCACATCCTAAATATACTTGCAGTTCTATATGGATGCAATATTTTTGAAAAATCAAAACATTTTCCATTCAAATTTTCCCATACTCTTATAGAATAAGAGAATAGTTCATCCAATTTTCGCATCCAAAACCCTACCAACCATCTTTTAATTCGAGATTTAGAAGAATCTAATTTTCCAAATTTGATTTCTTATGTTACGAAAAGGTATAAAATGGAAAATTCACATCCTCCGTTTTTCTTTTCTAATTGTACTTGGATTTTTATATAACTATTCTATTAAGATTTCCTATTTTCTTATCCAAGCACAACCTCATAAGAAAATTTCTTTCTCGTATTTTTGACTTTATCTTGAAATAATTTCATATTTATTCATCTTTTTCTTGAGATTTTCATTTTCTTTCCCCCGTCTTGTTTTGTTGCTTTACTGAATTTATTGTTTTCTTGTTAGTTAGGCTATTATTTAGCTTATTTGGCTTAGTCCAGTTTCTCATGTTTATATTATTTATTTATCTTTTCAAATAAGCTTTTCCGTTTTCTAGTCAAACAGTATCCTACACAACTACAACTATGGGCCAAGGATCTTAAGACTTTATTACCTCTGATAATCTCGAGTCCACCTAACAGGGTCTATATAATTGCTTGCCCTTCATCACCTAGTAGTCAGTACTAGTCCATGCTGTGTATTACTAGCCTATCCTTTTATTTTTCTCAAGCAACAATTCTAGGTCTCAATGCTTATGCATTCTACGGGAAATCTGTTTACCCTGTTTTTTTTCCAATAATCAAAATTTAATAGAAATTTCAAAAACTCCTTTTACAAAATACAACATTTTCCTATATGAGAACTAGGTAGCTATATATATGCTCCTTTTCATGAGAGAATTCTTTCAAAACAAGAAATCGTTGTTTTACATAATATACCCCACTTTATTTTAAAACCCAATATGCACTTTTCAAACATCAAGATACTTTTAAGATCAAAACTCAGAAAATACCACAAACTCTTTTACAAATTCAAGTTCTTAAAAATTTATTATTGGGTCAGACTCAAAGCGGGTTTTCCACTCAACTAGGCTTTCCTAGATACTGTCACAAGTTCAATTTTCTCGATTATATATATTCCTAATCCATTTTCACACTTTAACATTTTTTTCTAATTTCCAAGGTTTTACTTCTAGACCCACTACTCTGAAATACTAATATTTCAATTTCCATTCTATGTGATACTTTCTAGCTCCAAGTCATATTGTACACTTTCCCAACCACCTAATTGTTTCCAAAATTTCTATGTCCATGCCTTTAGTGTACAAACCAATATCCCAACTCTTTACATGTCTAGTGGGCTACTATATGGATTTAGGTTTATATATATAATATATTTATATTTTAGAAAATACAAATACGTTCACTCATTATCGCCCTAAGACCACTAAACCGGAGCTCTGATACCAGATGTAACAACCTGGGTTTCGACATACCGAATTTTTCAAAATCCAATCCATCAGGCCCCGAGTTGGGTGCTCTAGTATCCTACAGAAAAGACAGAGAGAAAGAAACATGTCAGAGTTCGAAAAGCAGCTCACAGCGGAAGGAATAAAATATATATTTTATTCAAAATAGCATTACCTTAGTAATAATACTGCCAAGCCAGTAGTCAAGCAATACTATCTCTGTCATGAACCTAACCTGCGCATGTTGTGAGAAGGGGGTCAGAACATAAGTTCTGTGTGACTGGACTATAACAAACTCTTGTGTAACCCTACATATACCGTTTAGTTATAATTTCTTGTTTATTAGGTTATTCACACTATTAGCACCCAAGGCTAAACCCATGTCATTCTCGTCCACTTACTAGTAGACTTAACCTAATACATCATATATGTAATTTTTCCCCAACTCGTATAATGCTTTCCATGTATACGTACAACCCCTTGCCGTATATTGTACGGGCTTTTCACGTAATTCTATACTACTTCAACGTAGTGCCACCATTCTTGAAATCGTTTGGACTGCCACTATTGATCTGGCTAGGTTTCCTTATCATGAACTATCGAGTGTTCAACTAGGATTTATGCCACCTAGGACCACTAGGGATTATGCTACCTATTGAATGTTTTCTAGATTCGATTAGGGTTTATGCCACCTAGGACTACTAGGGATTATGCTACCTGTCAAACAGCGCCCTTTTCCCACGTATGTATCGCGAATCGTTTCCGATGTCTAGGTGCACATGTACACTATATGTGCGGCCCGAGTCCCGTGACAGGGCTAAATCAAGAAATACGGAACTCGGTCGGGAGCTTTAAGTTATCTGCCGATGCAGATGCTAAGGTCTGTTTTTCTACCAGTGGTTATGGTCCCACGTGACCCTCCCTCAACTAATGAAAGGCAATCCAAGAAAATCAAGCACGAGAACTGTACTCCTACCACCTATGCCCCACTTTCCTATTGGCCAGCCTCACCCATAACTAGATAGCAAGTATATGGTCTGTTGGGAGTTCTCTGCCTTTCCGTATACGTACTATGATTGACTGAAGATGGTAGGTAGACGACGAGTGCTATCACAGGGCTAAACAAGATATCGCCGCCTCACGCTGGTCCATCCTAGTCTTTAGGTTGCCTTATATTGCAACCAAGGCATACTCTTGGTTCTCCTACCGCAGACCTTAACCTCTGTGAGCCCAGGCGGATCATCTACAACCTCACAGATGGATACCAAGAGTACCCTCATGTTCCCCGAAGATACGTGCTTCGTAACCCAGTCCGCTGGAGCCTTTTTTGAAAATCAGATAAACGTTCGCTCCTCCTCGTGTGTTTGTTAAGCGATGATCTACCGTATCGGGTTATTCATTTATTTAAGGCTGGCTCAGTTTCCTTGACTAAGAATTATTACTTAGTTGTTCTTAACTAAGGTTTACCACTTAGTTTCCTTTCCCGTTAATCTTGTTAACTAAGGTTTACCACTTAGTCCCCTAAACTAAGGATTACAACTTAGTTCCCGTTCTCGACCGTTTTCTTAACTAAGGTTTACTGCTTATTTCCTATTAACTAAGGCTTGTTACTTAGTTATCATTCTCGTTGTTTTACTTAGTCAATTCTCGTTACCTTAGACATCAGACCACATATTCTCGCTTTATATTTCAACTTGTTGACTAAGGTTTTCCCATGAATTCAAGCATAACTTAAGTTCTCTTTTATTCGATGATAGCGCATGGGTGTTTTCCCACAGTTCTTTCTTAGCTTACCCCATATTATAGGTTATCCCACCCTTCAGGTCTTACATTACATCTTAAGTCATAGTCTTTCTCCGTCCCTAGGACAGGTTTACCCCCTAATTAAACCTTCGACTATTTCAACTTTGATTTATAATAGTTAGTTAACATTCCCTATTTCCATTTTTGGTTAAGATTTGTTCATATGTTCGTGTCGACTTAACCTCGTCTCCTTATGACGTTCATTCACAAATTTGGTGAAGTGTTGTCTTTGAATTCATGACTTAACCCTACGAATCATGTGCCATTAATTAATTATTAATGCACCACAACCTCTCACATTAGACCTGTTGTTGTGGTCACTGGTTATGCCGGGCGGTTCCGGGCAGAATTACACCACAACTCAGTCTAACCTCTTGTTTTAAGCGCGATATGACTAACTTCTCACATTAGGACCTATTGTTTGCGACCATTGGTTAGGCCGGGTGGTTCCGTGCAGGATTACATCGCAAACTTATCCTAACCTCGAGTTAGCCACGTTTCATATTTGTTTCATGTCTATTCTAATTGGCATATGTCAAGTTCATAATCATGTCATAAAATATTAAGTTCATGTTATTCCAATTACCCAACTTACAAGCATGTTCTTATAAATGTCAACTACCAATTCATGCCATGTTCGTGTTCGTTTTAGATGTCAAGTTCATAAGCATATTCTAAATGTCATATTTCAAGTTTCATAATCTTGTCCTTGTTTACATTACACAAATTACTCAACCATATTCATGTTCAATGCATTTCAATAGTGCCAAAATTCGAGTATCAAGTTCAATCTAGATGTCAAGTGTCAATTCCCCAAATCCAAGCTTTACCTAAAAAACCCCAATTTATATTCATGCTTGTAATCCCATTAACAGGTTACGTCTATCATTAAATTCATAATTCATATTCACATCAATTTCATGTTCAAGTTTTAGATGTAAACTTCATGTCAAATTCCAGATGTCGATTCATATCAAGTTTGTGTTCTTATCCAAATTCAAGTTATAATACAGGTTTTATTCTAGAGACATGTGCCCATTAACAAATCCATAAGTCAATTTCATGCTTAAATCAATGATGTCAATCCTACGCCAAACCCCAAATCATGTTCATGCGTATAATTCTAAATTTGGTTTACGCATTCAGGTTTTGTCAATGTTATATTACGCCCAACCCTCTTTGAAATTTATAACCAAACCCTCCAGTTCATGTCGCCCAAAACTAAGCGTTTCCCTTTTTCGCTTGCAATAATCATTCAATCGTATTTATTTTATGATAGATCTAGGCTCGAGATAGCCTAGCTATTAAAAATCAAAAAGGGAAAGAATAAAAGGAGGCACATAATCGTAGGCATAATAATTAAAATCGAGCAAATGATAATATTAAACATTATGGATTCAATAATTTCATTTCATGTTTACATAGGGAATGTTTGAACGATAAATAATAATTTTACACAAAAAGTGCATTATAACTCCACTCACAGTGTTTGTCATCTTCAAAATGTAGATCCTCGATTGCCCCTTTGATTTATGAATTGGATTAATCCTTGAACTGATTTCCCCCATTCCTTTTTTGTTGCTTTTGATTCATCCTTGATTGATTTCATGTCAAATTCAATTTATCTTTGATTTCATATGCGGCGTAGGTTGCAGATCTGAATTCCTTCTCTTTGCGCAGTGATTTAGATCTAAGCCTCTTTTCCTTTTTTTTCATGGTTGTAGTAATTCTAGATCTCATTCTTTTTAATTTTAAGAATAGATGTTGTAGAGAAAAGAATAGATCTAAGATTTATTTAGATCAATAGCTTGAGGAGGAAGAAGGAATCAAGTTAGAAGAGAGCCATGGCCTTGCCATGAATTGTTGTGGAGTTTACAATGAGCCAAGGATGTTTATATAGGTTACAGACCAACGTACCAGGCCCAAAAACTCATCTAGGTGCTCAAAAATGAACCTGGACAGCTTCTGGGGAGAATTTCCCGATTCTGGACCAAAATTCCCGCTCCAGGTCGCTACAGGTCGACTTCCCCAAGCGGGGGGGGGGGGGGGGGGTCGACACTATGGTCGATCTCCCCCCTGGGAGGTCGACCCTATGGTCGACCTAGTCATTTTTTTTCTTCTGTTCTGGGCGGGGCTGTTTTCTGATTTTCACTGAAACTTTGGGAGTTAATAACTCTTTCATACGGACTCAGATTTTCGAAAACTCAGACTCTATTTCATGTAAAATTTCAAGAGGAACGCAATGGTCATGTCCATTTTACTTAATTCCTGATATTTTAATTAAATATCCTTATTTTACTATCTTCTTCGTTACACACACTATTATCGAATTAATTTTTCTTCTCTTCCATGTATTAATTAATTTTCATTATACATCACAATTATTTACCTGTATAAGCATATTTTTATAAATTCTATTTCATTTTTAATTAAATTAAAAATGCGGGGTGTTACACATAGGAAGACCCCCAAAATTTCTTGTGACCCACAAGGGTCTGTTATGCTTAGCTTTTTGAGAATCATTCCGTAATCTGATCTATACCAGTAGTCTGTAAGTATCTGGATATTTACGAGGGATAGGGGTTTCTACTCCCAGCATGAAGTAGATCTCCAGTTTTGACATTGTTTAATGGGGGTAATTCTTTGGGTGTCAGTCTGATGTTGATTTCGGTCTTCGGGGCTGAGACTTAGGGAATTATTCGCTTAACTGATGTCAAATGGGAACAGAGCTTTTGTTTTAGTTATATCATTTGTTTATATCCCATCAACTGAATCTTTGACCTTTAGATAGGAAATCTATGGATGTAAACATGTGTTTGATCCATGTTATGTTTGATGGTTGCAAGTGGATGCAAGTGTTTGCTAGTGGTTGCTCGTGGATGCATTTACACACACATTAGGCACTAGATCGGCTCAAATCACTTTCATATTGCATATAAATGTGTGTGCATATTTAGGTTAATGGATGAACAATGGTTGTGTTATCATATGGATGCTGCATTTTGATGAATGGTTGAGAACACATGTAGAAATAATATGTATCAATAGGATTCTTTCGCATACATAATGGACGCATGACACTATCATGGTTTGCATTAAGGAGGTCAACTGAATCAGTAGACCGCCAGAATTTGCATTAGATAAGGTACATATACACACACTTTTTGCATATGTTCGTACGACATTAGAAATCTTTTAAGGACAATGGATGCCTGTGTTTGATGGTTGAGTAGATGGATGATTGTATGGTAGGATGCACATTCTTCTTGACATGAAGATTTCGGGGACGAAATCGTTTAAGGAGGGGAGAATGTAACACCCCGTAATTTTAATATTAATGTTAACAAATTAAAGAATACTTAATTGTTGATGTTAGAATTAAGGGAAACGGGTTGCGCCATTGTGTTCGTCTCGGAATTCTGGTTGAGATAGAGTCCGAGTTTGCATGAATTGGACTTCGTATGAAGAAGTTATGGCCATCGGAAGTTTCAAAAAATTTAAAAACAGATTTCGAAAATTCAAATTTCAAAGTCAGAATGGGTCAGGCGGGAAATTTCACGCCAGGGCCAGGTCAACCATAGGGTCGACCTACCCTAACCAGGTCGACCTGGGGGTCGACCTGCCCCCCCCCCGGGCAGATTTGAGTTATGTCCTGTTTATGACTGCATGCTGACTCATTAGGGTTTCTAATCTGCTCTGATTGGCTGGGATTAATTCTGGGTTGATCGGATGGCCTAAACTAATCCTAAACTCTATAAAAAGACATGTAGACTCAAACCCTAAAATCAAATCAAAATTAGATTTGTCACTCCAAACCCTAGAGTAGCCGCCACCAACTAGAAGCAAATTAAAGACAACAATTCAATTCAAATCAAGCCTAAAACTACAACAACGAAATTGTCTACAATAAGGGAACGCTAATCAATTACATAATTTAGATCCCAGAACTCAAGACCCCTTTTTCGATGAGTTCTAGTCACTTTTAGGTTTAAATAAATAAAAGTGAATCGTGGTAGACTATGATTTGGTTATAGGTTATTTGTAGTTATGCAAGTTTATTGTTGTTGTGGATCATGAAATTATACAAGTTTATTGTTATTGTTTATTATGAAATTATGTAAGTTATTGTGTGATGAATTCATGAATCTATGCAAGTCGTAATCATGAATCTATGCAAGTCGTTATCATGAATCTATGCAAGTTGTTATTATGAATCTATGCAAGTCGTTATCATGAATCTGTGCAAGTTGTTATTATGAATCTATGCAAGTCGTTATCATGAATCTATGCAAGTTGTTATAATGAATCTATGCAAGTTATTATTCATGAAACTATGCAAGTTGTTATGTTATGCAAGTTGTTAAACATGTTGTAAATCATGAATCTATGTGAGATGAACCTATGCAAGTCACCTATGCAAGTTGTTATGTTGTGAATCATGAACCTATGTTAGTTGTTAATTATGTTGTTAATTCATGAACCTATGCAAGTTGTTATGTTGCAAAATCATGAATCTATGCAAGTTGTTAATTATGTGGTGAATCATAATTATATGCGAAGTTATCATGTCGTTTTCCCTAGTTGTCATGCTTATGCCAAAATTTTACTGAAAACGATCACCTTGTCATTCCTTTCATTTTATTGTTATGGCGAGGGTACCTTGTAGCCTCGATGACGCCAAAAACGCAAACGGTTACGCTAGTTAAGAAACGGAGAAAAAGGGGAATTTGTAATAGGCATAGTGATTATGTAAATTGGACACATGATTCTAGTAGGGAAACATATAAATAATTACCTATTATGACATAGGTAAAATTGGGTAAAAATGGTATAATTTGAATATGACCATTTATGGATAGGAAATTCAAATTGTTAATAAGATAGGTATTGACACCTATAAAAAAGGAAAGGATAAATTAATTAACTTAATTAATCAAAAGAGGAATGTTTAAGCAATTGAAGTCTGATGATTTAATATTGAGAATTGGCATAAATGCCTTAAATGGCATAAAATAAATTTGTGATGAAATTGGTATGATTTTACATACCATAAATAGATGGACATAATTGAGTCAATTATGGCCATAGTTAAATTTGGAATTGATTGATAATTTGAATAGGGAGATTAATTCAAATTGGGGAATAATTAATCTTGTGTGATTAATGGTTAAGACACGAGGTTAGGCTCTTTTGTGGTGTAAGACTACCCGGACCGGCCCGGCAAATCCAGCTGCCATAAATGCCAGTCTAATGTGGGAGGTATTAGGCATAAATAAAATGCGTGACAGTTGTAAAGACACGAGGTTAGGCTCTTTTGTGGTGTAAGACTGCCCGGACCCGCCCGACAAATCCAACTGCCACAAATGCCAGTCTAATGTGGGAGGTCTTTATAAGGTTACGGTCCTAATGAATTAAGAAACACTTAACCAGATAAACATGTAGTGGGACATGAGTGGTTGAGTGGGTTCCTTGGGTGGCATGTAAAATACGATTAGGTGTCTTAATAATTAATTAATGCTGATTAAAGACTACTTAACCTAACTTAATACATATGGACTGTATGATGATAGACATAAGTTAGGGTTAAGTAAAAGAATTGGATTGTGGGTGGGTTAAGTACAACTGATGGGTAGGTGGGTAATATTAATATATATAGGCCCACTAACTTAACTATTAAATAAATAGGATTAAATCAGTAAGGGGAGGGGGGTTAAGTACAACTGAAGGGTAGGTGGGTAATATTAATACATATAAGCCCACAAACTTAACCGGATGTAACAACCCGGAAAAGCGAGCTAGTTTAAAAATTTTATTTTGGCAATTTTAATGAATTTTGAACATATAAAATGAATTATTTTAAATGATATCGACAAGAAATTTAATTTGAATAGAATTAGAACGTATATTTATATACGTCGTTAGAATATAAATAATTATTTATAATTATAAAAGGAATTGAAAATGGCGCGGTAGTTCGATAATTCGATTTCAAACTTCAATTGAATGTACCGGGTGCAAAATAAACCGGATTTTAGCAAAACCAAAAATAATAGGATATATTTGGGAATATCTTTCCAACGAATCCGAAAAATTGAAATTTCATAGCGGGAATCAAAAGATACGTCCAGTTGAAAATTCTGAATAGTCGCTATGGAATTCAGGCCCTTAAAAATAGCCATTTTGCAAACGACCTCGGATTTCGACGAAACCACTTTTGTTGGATCTGTGATGTCAAGTTATTGCTACATTCCAATTTTCATAATTTTTCGAATCAATATGTGAGCGTGGCAAAGGGAAACGCGTTTGACCAGTTTTAGTTGATTTTAATCGACTGGAAAATGGCCATTTTTCAAACGGTCTCAGAATTCGATGAAACTAGTTTTGTTAGGACCGTATCGTCAATACGAAGCTAGAAAATATTTTTCTGGAATTTTTCGAGTTAGTATGTGATCCCAGTAAATTGAAATGCACGTTCAAATTCAATATATAGAGTTATATGTTGATTTTGACGAAAACTGATCGAAATGATCAAATCAGCTTACGATACATATCCCATTGTGTTCGAAATGAGGGCATTTAGCTATGGACGGCAGGCAGTGGGTTTCGTTTCGAGTTCGAATGAAAAAGTTGCTTTTTAGAAATAAAATAAAATAAAATATATAAATTTACATATAGGCACCCTCCCCCTTTTCTTCTCTTAAGTGAAGCCCATTCGAAAAAAAACCTAACCCTAAACTCGTCGTGCCCAGACCCCCCCCCCCCCCGATTCGCTCGTCGCCGCTGCTCCAGGGGGGGCGCCACCATCGGAAACCCCTCCCCCCTCCTTGCCGCGACACTGAAAACTCCCCCCCCCCCAAATCGACGCGAGCCAAACCCCCCTCAAATCGAAAACGCCTCCTTGTGCCACCCGCGAACACCGCAGCCAACCCCTCGACGAAACCTCGCCCCTCCGCTCGATACAGACGCCGCCTCCCTGAATGGACCCCATCCACCTCGCGCGCCAGTCCTCCGACGGCTCCAACGCAGCAGCGAACCCCTCCCCTTCCTCCGCTGAAAAGAAAAAAAACTGTAAGTATTTTATTTTATCAATTTAAAGCATTGTTTTCTTTTATTGATAAATTCAGTTCTAATAATGAACGAAATCAGTTTATTACTTATAAAAGCTGAGATTTTATTTACAAAAGAATTATAATTTTTAAAGCGAAAAGATTATATTTTTCAAGTGAAAAGATTATATTTTTCATTCATAAAAAGACATGATTTTTGTTCGCTTAAAAATATATGGTTAGTCATGAACCTATGCAAGTTGTTAATTATGTAGTTAGTTCATGAACCTATGCAAGTTGTTATGTTGCAAATTCATGAATCTATGCAAGTTGTTAATTATGTGGTGAATCATGATTATATGCGAAGTTATCATGTCGTTTTCCCTAGTTGTCATGCTTATGCAAAAATTTTACTGAAAACGATCACCTTGTCATTTCCTTCATTTTATTGTTATGGCGAGGGTACCTTGTAGACTCGATGATGCCAAAAACGCAAACGGTTACGCTAATTAAGAAATGGGGAAAAAGGGGAATTTGTAATAGGCATAGTGATTATGTAAATTGGACACATGATTCTAGTAGGGAAACATATAAATAATTACCTATTATGACATGGGTAAAATTGGGTAAAAATGGTATAATTTGAATATGACCATTTATGGATAGGAAATTCAAATTGTTAATAAGATAGGTGTTGACACCTATAAAAAGGAAAGGATTAATTAATTAACTTAATTAATCAAAAGAGGAATTTTTAAGCAATTGAAGTCGGAAGATTTAATATTGAGAATTGGCATAAATGCCTTAAATGGCATAAAATAAATTTGTGATGAAATTGGTATGATTTTACATACCATAAATAGATGGACATAGTTAAGTCAATTATGGCCATAGTTAAATTTTGGAATTGATTGATAATTTGAATAGGGAGATTAATTCAAATTGGGGAATAATTAATCTTGTGCAATTAATCGTCTAAAACACGAGGTTAGGCTCTTTTATGGTGTAAGACTTCCCGGACCCTCCCGGCAAATCTAGCTGCCACAAATGCCAGTCTAATGTGGGAGGTCTTAGGCATAAATTAAATGCGTGATAGTTGTAAAGACACGAGGTTAGGCTCTTTTGTGGTGTAAGACTGCCCGGACCCGCCCGGCAAATCCAGCTGCCACAAAATGCCAGTCTAATGTGGGAGGTCTTTACAAGGTTACAGTCCTAATGAATTAAGAAACACTTAACCAGATAAACATGTAGTGGGACATGAGGGGTTAAGTGGGTGCCTTGGGTGGCATGTGAAATACGATTAGGTGTCTCAATAATTAATTAATGCTGATTAAAGACTACTTAACCTAACTTAATACATATGGACTGTATGATGATGGACATAAGTTAGGGTTAAGTAAAACGAAATGGATTGTGGGTGGGTTAAGTACAACTGATTGGTTGGTGGGTAATATTAATATATATAGGCCCACTAACTTAACTATTAAATAAATAGGATTAAATCAGTGGGGGGTGGGGGAGGGGGGTTAAGTACAACTGAAGGGTAGGTGGGAAATATTAATACATATAGGCCCACAAACTTAACCGGATAAAAAGGGTTATGTAATTAAAGATACCTAATGGTATACATAACCGGGGCAAAATAGTAAAGTTTTGTATTAACGACACCCTCAGGGGTACGCATAACTAATGGGAATAGATAGAGTTATGTATTAAAGACACCTATAGGTACGCATAACCGATAGGTAGAATAGGGGTTATGTATTAAAGACACCTATAGGTACGCATAACTAATTGAGGGCTATGTAATTAAAGACACCTTAGGGTATACATAGTCAGTAGAAAATCAAGTGGGGATACAAGACATAGGGGAGAACTTGTATCATGTTGTGTGGGACCCATTTCAGTCAGTAACCCGGAAGGGTATCAAAGTAAAGAACTCCGTACTAGGCGGGGAAGAGGCACGCTTACTGATTGATTGTAAGAGATCCAAAACGAGACGGATGGAGTGGGCGGCACAAACCGACCAGGGACATGTGCATGCATGGGCCGGGCAGAGGGGGACAAAACGACCATGACACCAGTAGGTATAACTATGCACACCTTAGATTGCCACTTTAGGGAAGTGATACATCCTAATTGTGGGACCAACACAGGGTATCTACAGAGTAGGGAGCCGACCGATTAGGGTAGTGGTTAGGGTATACCCGGACGTATGCCCTAAGTCTACCAATTTATAGTAGGAGGGTAGTGGGTATGACTAGTTGAGATTGGATCAGGCGGCACCTATGACAGCAACTAGGAATACACAAAACTACCACCATCTGTAACACCCCACCTCCGCCAGGGTCACTCTTGCAAGTACACTGGCTTTGGAGGGGTGTTGGTCAAGGTAAACATGCATGAGATATCACAAGACAAAACATATAAGTAAAACAGAGTAAATAAAGCAGCGGATAAAACTACTATTTCAAAACCATAGTCAAGTTACATCAAAGTACTTAGTCATTATTTTCCAACTACTACAAGTCTAGAAACATAAACTGAAAACTGGAAATAACATAAAGTAAACTATCCCCAAAGTAGACGTGGTAAAGCCATAGCGAGCTCAAGTCCAAACCGTACATGAGCTATCCAGAAAGCAAGCTAAAGATCCAAGCTAGGTGCTAGTGTTCCCACCCTGAGAACCTGGGGGGGGGGGGGGAACGGAAGAAAAGAGGCAAAAGAAAAAGGGTCAGTCATAAAGACTGGTAAGTCCTACCTACTATTAGTATAAAAACTAATAAAGTTAAATGGACATGTAAAACAGAGATGAAACATAGGATGATAACTGGCATGGTGAAAAGTTAACAAGACAGATCAAGTGTGGCATCGTTTATACAAGGTTAAGTTGCATCAAGTGTACTAGTATTCTAATCCATGTCAAGTATAAACAAGAAATGATCCCTTGGCCCAAAGTTGGCCCAACATCATGAGATGGCCTAAATCAAGGTCCAACTACTCGGTCTAGTCGATCGGCTCCCTATAAGCCTAACTCGTCGTGTATCGGTGTCATACGGCCTAATCATGGAATGTAGTTAACTGTGCAAGGTCCACCCTAGGGTGTATCCAGCCCTAAGGTGTAAACCACAGACACAATTCAAGCACGCACAGTCTAAACCTACCGGTGCCCATGTTCAACTCCGGACTTAATGTGCACGACCATGGTCCGCCTGAACTTAACTGGTGCACTATTCAGCCGTCTCTTTTGATCTCTTACAATCAGTCAGTAATCGTGCCCCACCCTACCTAGTCCAGGGTATCCAGATACTCCCAAGTAGGTTACTGCTGAAAAGGACCACGTAACTAGGGTTTTAAATGGGTTAAGTGTGGTTAACCCTATCCTAACCATGTATTGAGTTGGTCAAGTGTATCCAAGCAGTTCATGACTTAACCCTATCAATACATCGTGTTCAACTGGTTAAGTGTATTCAAGTAGTTCATGACTTAACCCTACCAATCCATCGTGTTTAATTGGTTAAGTATTCAAGTAGTCCATGACTTAACCCTACCAATCCATCGTTTTTAATTGGTTAAGTATTCAAGTAGTCCATGACTTAACCCTACCATGTGGCATTAATTAACTTAATGCACCCCAACCTCTCACATTAGACTTTGTTGTGGTTACTAGTTAAGTCGGGCGGGTGCGGGTAGCTTTACACCACAACCTAGTCTAACCTCTGGTTTTAAGTGCGATATGACCAACTACTCACATTGGGTCCTATTGTTTGTAGCCACTAGTTAAGCCGGTCGGTTCCGGGTAGATTTATGCTACAAACTCAACCCAACCTCGAGTTGGCCACTTTCATGTTTTCTACATGTCATGTCCACGTTCATGTTTTCGAGCATAATCACATGTCATATTTTCAAGTCATGTTTCATGTCATTTAAGTTTACCCATAGCGTAACCCCATCGCACGTAAGTTCGCATCAACACAAATAGATCAAAAGGGGGAACATAAGAATATGACAAGGTGGGCATGAGATGGCAAGGTCTATCACAAGTTAAACGTGGTGATATTTGAGGCAAAAGGGGTTCATCATACTAGCATATGGCCTCAACATGTATGATAGCAAAAAAAGGTGACTTAGCCTCAAATATATCCAATAGCATAAGGGTGCTTTGGCCTCAAGCATGCATAATAGCATAAGGGTGATTTGGCCACAAACATGCATAATAGCATAAGGGTGATTTGGCCACAAACACGTATGATAGCATAATTAGCAAATAGGCTCAATATCATCATATGCATGTTAAGAAACATGAGGGGTTAAGGTTTGTTAACATGCATAAGCCATAATCCATTTCATAGCATTTTTTCCAAAGGTCAACATGAACGGTACTAGGTTCATGATAGGTCCACAATCATAGATCAAGAGAGGCATGAATAGATCTATGCATACAATGATAGGTTCAAGGCAAATATTGCACTTAGGTTCAATTCCAATCTACACATGTATGGCATTAAACTTAGCAAATATGTGATACATGGTCATAGATGGCATAGGATGATAACTAGTGATTCGCATATAACATCATATGCAAGTTAACATAAAGGTTATGAGAGTTTCTATGTTGCATTATGCAACATTTCCAAACAAAGCTCATAGCTTTCAATCCACAAAGTCAAGGTGATAGCTTTACAAACATACATAGAACAAATCTATGCATAACATGATAGATTCAAAGCACAAATCATACTTAGGCCCAAACTCAAACTTGCAACATGTCATATTTAACTTCATAGTTTAAATATAAGAGTAGAATAGGGCTTACAATGCTATGAAGACTATCAAATAAAATAAGATTGAGACGAAGCCACTAAAAATCCCCAAATAATAAGCTTCAATCAAAACCCTTGAAAAATAAGAAGAAGATCCTTGCTTTGATGAAGAAAGATTGAACTTTGGCCTTGAATCAAACTTAGAAACTCTCAAACAAGCTTTGAAACTCTCATATGAATGAAGATGGAGACTATGACAAGAGGGTGGAGGCCATGATTAAACATTTTGGCATAACCTAGTTGTAGGATTGATTTATGATGGTTTAGGCTAGGTCTTAGGGTCTTTTTATAGAAGATTAGGTTAGTTTAGGCCATAGGATTAACCCTAATTCAGATCTGAGCCATAAAAATCCGTCACAAGCCCTAAAACATGTCTTGAGGAACAAGTCAGGTGCACCCAGGCCAAACTGGCCGAACCACCATGTCGACACCCGTGTCGACTGGGCAGTCGACACGGCCCTGGGTGTGTCGACACCCCAGTCGACATGGGGGTTGGCGGGAATCTTCCCGCCTGGCCTGTCTGGGTTGAAACTTAAACATTCGGATTTGAATCTGTTTTTAAACTTGGATTTTTCTGAAAACTTCTATGGGCCATAACTGGGTCATACGGACTCCGATTTTCGAAAACTCGGACTCTGTTTCGCGTATTTTTCCGAGACGAACGCAATGGCACAGCCCGTTTCCCTTGAGTCAGATTTTATCATTTAATTCTGCCTTGATTTATGTTATAACATGTTATTCAAAATATGGGTTGTTACATTCTCCCCTCCTTAAAGGATTTCGTCCCCGAAATCTCTAAGTTAGGAAGAACGTATCCTAGCATCCATCATCCATCTACTCACAACATCATCCACAAGTAACCATTGTCCTTAACAAATTCTAAATGCTGTATGATCATATGCAAAGGTGTGTGTATATGTACTTATCTAATTTGAAAATCAGGCGGTTACTGATTCAGTAAACCTTCTTAATGCATATGTATGTTAGTGTAATGAGTCCATATGTATGCAAATTCCTAACATGATTCATAATATCTACATGAGTGCACATAACTTTCATCCATATGCAACATCCACGTGATAGAATAACAAGTTTCATCCATGAATAAGTATAAGAACTCATGCATATGCAACATGTAAGTGTGTGAGCCGATCTTAGTGCCTAATGTGTATCATGCATCCACGAGTATCCACTTGCAAACACTTGCAACCACTTGCAGCCATCAAGCATAACATGTTTCAAATACATGTTTCATCTAAAGGGCTCCTACCTAAGGTTCTCAAGATTATCGAAATAACAAGATAAACGTGGATAGCAAAAGAAAGATATGCTGACTAGGAAAAGAGATTGAGAAAGTACCCTCGAAAAGAAAAGGATAAAGCCTACGCATCTTTTCCTCGGTTTCCCAAGTTGCGTCTTCTTCGGCTTCATTCCACTGAATCTTGACTAACTTGACTTCTCGATTCCTCAGCTTCTTGATCTCCGTTCCCAAGATATGAATCGGAGCTCGCCTCAGGGTTGCCTCTTTCTCTACCTCCATGTCTTCAAGAATGCTAGGCTCAACTACCTCGGCTGACTCATGTAGGCATTTTCAGAGATGCGAGACATGGAAAACATTGTGCACTCCGGCCAGCTTCTCGGGCAATTTCACCTTATAAGCCATCTTCCTAACTCTTTCTATGATAGGGAAGGGTCCTACGAACCTTGGTGCCAGCTTCCCAACTGCTCCCAAAACGAACCACATTTCGCAAAGGAGAAACCTTCACAAATACCATACCTCCAACTTCAAACTCTAAGTCTGTCCTTCGCTTGTCTACATAGGATTTCTGTCTGTCTTGGGCCGTTTTCATCCGCCATCGAATCAACTCAACCTTCTCAGATGTGTCCCTTATCAAGTCGGGCCCAAGTATAAGCTTATCCGTCGTCTCCCACCAACATGTTGGTGACTTGCACGGCCTCCCATATAAAGCTTCGAATGGTGCCATCCCTATGCTTGCTTGGTAGCTGTTATTATAAGCAAACTCCACTAGAGGAAGATGATCTTCCCTAGTACCACCAAAGTCAAGAATGCATAGCCTCAACAGATCTTCTAGTGCCCTATTCACCCTTTCGGTCTGGCCATCCGTCTGTGGGTGATAGGCGTACTTAGATTCAATCGCGTACCCATCGCTTCTTGCAGACTATTCCAAAATTGGCTAGTGAAGATTGGGTCACGATCGCTGACAATGCTAGAAGGAACTCCATGCAATCGCACTATCTCTCGAAGATAAACAGATGCTAGCCATGATGCGGTCCTCTTGCTCTTCACCGGAATAAAATGAGCGCTCTTCGTGAGTCTATCCACTATGACCCATATCCCATAAAGCCCAAAAAGTTTGGTCAACTAAGTGGACACCTTCACCCCAACTATATATCACAAGCAGATGAGTCATACTCCTTATGGGGTTTTCAACAGAACTAAGATTGAGAATAGGACCGAGAGGATATGCTTAAAAAAATAGCATGCAAGTAAGTTCTACAGAATAATAGGGATCAAGGATATATTCTTAAAAAGAGATGATGCACGTATCTGGTCTTCAATCTTCTAAGTCGCATTTTCTTGAGCTTAATCCTATCGTGCCTTGACCGTCTTTTAACTTCACAATTTCGTAGCTTTTAATTCTTATTTCCAAAATATGAGTTAGAACTCATTTCACCGTTGCCTCTCGTTCCACTTCCACTTATTCTTTTCCTAAAATACTTGGCTTAAACATAACTGCGTGCTCATGGTTTCATGCAAGCTTTCCAAAATTCGTTAGTGAATCCCGGATCTCGTTTACATCCTATACGGTATTCCACGCAGAAAAACTATCTCTTGAAAACAAATGCCAATCCACGTTGCCAAATGTACTTACTAGGGTGATTTCTCTAACCCATGCTTAAGCGAAATGGACTATCCGCCTTAGTGGCGAACACCACCGGAGCACCCCATTCTGAAATGCTTCGCCTAGCGAAATTTTTCTCAAGCTACTCCTTGATTTGCTTGCTAAGCTCTCTTCTTTCTCGCGGGGCCATGTGCCTAATAGGCAATGAAACTGGCTTGGCATTATCAACAAGATGAATACGGAAGTCTATCTCGTGTTTAGGGGGTAACCCCTTAACCTCTTCAAAGACACCAGGATATTCTCGGACCACTCTCACAGATTGCAGATCATCGATGGACGAGTCAAGAGATTCAAGATAACATGACATGACGGGATCCATAGGGTTACCAGAAATTTCTAGGGTATTACCGAGGCGAGTCATGAGCCTCACTACCCTGTGTTCACAGTCAAGAATGGCCCCATAACTGGACAACCAATCCAGGCCCAAAATCAACCCGTATCCCATAAACCCGAGAACATAAGCATTACACATGAATTCTACGCTCAAGATAGAGATTTTCAAATCCATACAAATCACAGATATATGGGCGGAACCCCCAATCGGATTTGCAATACTAACGGGATTTTCAACTAGACTAGTACTTAGGTGCAAACTTTCAACAAGATCAAGAATAAAACTATGCGATGCGCCAGAATCAAATAAGGTACGAACAGGGAAATCAGAAATGTAAACATGACTTTCTATAGAAACGCTACCTCGATCAAAAGCTGGAAGAGCGAGGAGAGCCTGCAACTGCCCTCCAGAGGGTCCTGCTCGCTGAGTTTGCTTTTTCCCTTGTCCTCGCTTTTTCGGGCAATCCTTACTATAGTGTCCAGACTCTCCACAATGAAAGCATACGCCCAACTTCCTCTTCTTCTTCTTACAGTCTTTAGCTATGTGCCCAGTGATCCTACAGAAGTTGCACTTTCTTGTCTCTCTTGCCTTGTTGTTGTTGTTGCCCTTGTTTCCCTTCTTGTTGTTCTTGTCTCCTTTCTCGGAATCTTCCATCTTGCCTTGAGACTCATTTGCCTTGACCTCCTTCTTGCCACTCTTATCTTCCTCTTGAAGCAGGGCCATATTCACCAAACTCTCGAAGGTCGCCCCCATGGGTATATGGGACATGGCCAAACCATGCAATGGCTCATTCAATCCTAGAGCAAAGTGTAAGGCCTTCTTCTGAGCTGTGTTAACCAAGTCTAGAACGAACGAACAAGTTGATTAAACCTATCCACGTATTCCCTAACTGTCATGTCCCCTTGCTTTAGAGATAGGAACCTCTCCATCTGAAGGTTCTCTTCTGCTGATGATAGAAACCTCAGTCCAAACCTTCTCCTAAAATCATCCCAAGTTTGAATTGGCCTAGTAGTGGTGGTGACTACCCACCAATATGCAGCTTACCCTTTCAACAGCCATACCGCCAACAGAACTTTCCTACGGTCTTCTATACAAAAGATAGCAAAAAGGTCTTCAGTTTCCTTCAACCAGTTTCTTGCCTCAACAAAAGTCTCTGTCCCAATAAAATTCTTGCCACCCATCGCCTTAAAGTCCTTGCAAATCTTTGTGAAATCCGCTTGTGGATGCGGAGGAGGAGGAACCTCAGCTACGGGAGGAGGAGGAATGTTAGCCACGGGGGAAGGAGGAGGAATGTTCGCGGGGCCGGCTTCATTCGCCCTTGCCTCCATGTACCTTCTAAACCAAATAGGTACTGATACGCCCTCCAGAATGGCAAAATTATCGGCCATACTGAAATGAAGAAAAAGATAGATTCAGAATGAGGAAACAAAGGATAGTGCTAATGGCTTTTGGGGAATAGCCATTTAAAATAAACTAGACTTTTCTTGGAAAAATACTTCTTTATAATCGGTTTTGAAAATAGTTTTTCAAAAGGTAAGTTTTAAAAACCTTTTGTTCAATCTCGTAAACCTTATGCTCTGATACCAAATGTAACACCCCACCTCCGCCAGGGTCACTCTTGCAAGTACACTGGCTTTGGAGGGGTGTTGGTCAAGGTAAACATGCATGAGATATCACAAGACAAAACATATAAGTAAAACAGAGTAAATAAAGCAGCGGATAAAACTACTATTTCAAAACCATAGTCAAGTTACATCAAAGTAATTAGTCATTATTTTCCAACTACTACAAGTCTAGAAACATAAACTGAAAACTGGAAATAACATAAAGTAAACTATCCCTAAAGTAGACGTGGTAAAGCCATAGCGAGCTCAAGTCCAAACCGTACATGAGCTATCCAGAAAGCAAGCTAAAGATCCAAGCTAGGTGCTAGTGTTCCCACCCTGAGAACCTTGGGGGGGGGGGGAACGGAAGAAAAGAGGCGAAAGAAAAAGGGTCAGTCATAAAGACTGGTAAGTCCTACCTACTATTAGTATAAAAAATAATAAAGTTAACTGGACATGTAAAACAGAGATGAAACATAGGATGATAACTGGCATGGTGAAAAGTTAACAAGATAGATCAAGTGTGGTATCGCATATACAAGGTTAAGTTGCATCAAGTGTACTAGTATTCTAATCCATGTCAAGTATAAACAAGAAATGATCCCTTGGCCCAAAGTTGGCCCAACATCATGAGATGACCTAAATCAAGGTCCAACTACTCGGTCTAGTCGATCGGCTCCCTATAAGCCTAACTCGTCGTGTATCGGTGTCATACGGCCTAATCATGGAATGTAGTTAACTGTGCAAGGTCCACCCTAGGGTGTATCCAGCCCTAAGGTGTAAACCACAGACACAATTCAAGCACGCACAGTCTAAACCTACCGGTGCCCATGTTCAACTCCGGACTTAATGTGCACGACCATGGTCCGCCTGAACTTAACTGGTGCACTATTCAGCCGTCTCTTTTGGTCTCTTACAATCAGTCAGTAATCGTGCCCCACCCTAGCCTAGTCCAGGGTATCCAGATACTCCCAAGTAGGTTACTGTTGAAAAGGACCACGTAACTAGGGTTTTAAATGGGTTAAGTGTGGTTAACCCTATCCTAACCATGTATTGAGTTGGTCAAGTGTATCCAAGCAGTTCATGACTTAACCCTATCAATACATCGTGTTCAACTGGTTAAGTGTATTCAAGTAGTTCATGACTTAACCCTACCAATCCATCGTGTTTAATTGGTTAAGTATTCAAGTAGTCCATGACTTAACCCTACCAATCCATCGTGTTTAATTGGTTAAGTATTCAAGTAGTTCATGACTTAACCCTACCATGTGGCATTAATTAACTTAATGCACCCCAACCTCTCACATTAGACTTTGTTGTGGTTACTAGTTAAGTCGGGCGGGTGCGGGTAGCTTTACACCACAACCTAGTCTAACCTCGGGTTTTAAGTGCGATATGACCAACTACTCACATTGGGTCCTATTGTTTGTAGCCACTAGTTAAGCCGGTCGGTTCCGGGTAGATTTATGCTACAAACTCAACCCAACCTCGAGTTGGCCACTTTCATGTTTTCTACATGTCATGTAACACCCCGAATTTCGGTTAATGCTAAAATTCACTAATTACAGAATAAATAATCTCAGATGTGAGAATTGGGGGAAACGGGCTGCGTCATTGCGTTCGTCTCGGAAAAATACGCGAAATAGAGTCCGAGTTTTCGAAAATCGGAGTCCGTATGGCCCAGTTATGGCCCGATGAAGTTTGCAGAAAATTCTAAGCTAAAAACAAGATTTAATAAATTAAATTCAGGTTTTAAAAATAGAGCAAGCGGGGCCAGGCGGGAGAGTTCCCGCCCTACCCATGTCGACAGGGCTGTCGACAGGCCTGTCGACAGGGGGGTCGACTTGCCTGTCGACTTGCCTGTCGACAGGGGTGCGGCGTCCAGAGAACCTGGGTGCACCAGGTTGCACCAGGTTGGGTCTTAGGCTGGCTTGGAGGGCTGGTTTCTGGAAGCTTCTTGGATCTGACGGGCCTAAATCAATCTAGGGTTAATCTAAGGGTCTAAAATGCAACCTAATCCTATAAATAACACCCTAACCCTACCCTAATTCATTCATAATTAGATCTTGTAACTAAACTATGGAAAAATGAAACTTGATCATGGCCTCCACAAATCAATGAAGAGGAAAGCAAGCTAATCAACCTCTCTAATCAACCTCTAATCCTTTCTAAGCATCTTAATCTTCTTCATTTGGAGTGCAAATTGCTAGTGGTGAGTTTCTATCACTTTAGCATCAATTGTTAAAGTAAGTAGATTAGGTGTAATGAGACTTATGGTCTTGAATGCAGATTTGTGAGTTTGAATCATTTGTAATGATATGCTAATCTATGTATAATATTAATCCTATGTTTATGCATGTTGAATATGTAAGTTTATGCAAGTTGGATATGTGGGTTTATGCATAATAAGTAATTGATTTTATGCAAATTAAGTATGTGGTTTTATGCATGATGAATATGTGATTCTATGCATGCTAAGTATGTGATATTATGCATGATGAGTATGTGATTTTATGCATGCTAAGTATGTGATATTATGCATGATGAGTATGTGATTTTATGCATGCTAAGTATATGATATTATGCAAGTTTAGTATGTGATTCTATGTATGCTAAGTATGTGATATTATGCATGTTTAATAAGTTGGTTTATGCATGTTTAACAAGTGGGTTTATGCATGTTTAACAAGTGGGTTTATGCATGTTTAACAAGTTCATATGCAAGTTACATGTATGATAATATACAAGATATGCTATGCAAGTTACATGTTTGTTAATATGCAAGTTACATGTATGATAATATGCAAGATATGCTATGCAAGTTACATGTTTGTTAATATGCAAGTTACATGTATGTTAATATGCAAGATATGCTATGCAAGTTACATGCTTGTTCATATGCAAGTTACATGTATGATAATATGCAAGATATGCTATGCAAGATACATGTTTGTTAAAATGCAAGTTCATGATGACACATTATGCAAGTTTATGAGTTAATATGCAAGTATGTGAATGATTATGCAAGAATGTGAATGCTTATGCAAGTTATGTGTATGCTTAAATGCATGTTTAACATGTTATGCAAGTTATGTATGCTTATGCAAGTTATGTGAATGCTTATATGCAAATTTAACATGTTATGCAAGTTATGTGAATATATGCAAGTTCAACATGTTATGCAAGATATGTGTATGATAATATGCAAGTTCATATGCAATATGTTATGCAAGTCATGTGTGATAATATGCAAGTTTGGGTTAAATGTAGTTGGGTTAATATATGCTCATATATGCAAGTTGACATCCTCTTAACCCATGACAAAGTTATATGCTAAGATTTGGTTAAACCCATGATGTTTGTGATGGATCTTCCCTTTTATTATGTCGTGAAATGAGAACGATTTGCGTGGGAAACGATGGGGTTAATAAATATGTTAATAAAAGTATGATTGGGTATGATTAAGCATACCATATAAATAAATTAACATAAGTGGGAATTTACCTATTGAGTTAGGTCTACCCCATGGGAATTTACCTATTGAGTTAGGTCTACCCATGTTATGAAAAACTTGATATTAATTAGGGATAGTTAATATAAATTATGAGGGTGATTAATTAGGTGTAATTAATCGACTAAGACACGAGGTTGGACTTAGTTGTAGCGTAAAACTGCCCGGACCCAACCGGCTTAACCAGTTGCTACAAATGTTAGCCCAATGTGAGAGGTCTTAGGCACAAACTAAATACGTGATTAATGTAAAGACACGAGGTTAGACTCGGTTATGACATAAGGCTGCCCGGACCCAACCGGCTTAACCAGCGGTCATAAAAGATAGTCTAATGTGAGAGGTCTTTATGAGGATCACGGTCTTAATTAATTAAGAAACACTTAACCATATAAGCATGTAGTGGGGCATGAGGGTTAAGTGGGTGCCTTGGGTGGCTTGTAGTAATTAGTGGGTTGCCTTGGGTGGCAATAGAAAATACAATTAGAATACTTAACCAAAGTGGAACATGTAATTAAACATGATTAAAGGGTTAAGTAAGTGCCTCGGGTGGCATGTGGGAATTAAGTAAGTGCCTTGGGTGGCATGTGGAAATCTAGTGGGTGCCTTGAATGGCAATTAAAATATGATTAATAACTTAACCAGGATTTATAACATGAAGATAAGCATGATTATTAAAAAAGGGTTAAGTGGGATACACTAGAAATAACAAGCTTAGGTGGATAGCTTGTGGGGGCCCATCTCAACCAATATCCCAAACGTATCTTAGTGGGCTCAACTCAAGTCGAGTGACGGGACACGCATATTGGGCTTGACTATAAGAGGCCAAAACGGGTTAGCGGTGGCAACGTGGGACCAACGGGTTTCATATGCGTGTGTGGACCCGAGCTGGTTAGTAAGTCGTTGTTGCATCGTGTAGGTATAAAGCCGTGCACCGTTGATATTATCAGGTTGCCACTTTGGGGAATGATACACCCCATTGTGGGACCAGCACGGATATCTACGTTAGGGAGCCGATCGCTTTTGGGAGTAGTGGGTACACCTAGGTAGTTAGCTAGGGGTACACGAAACTACTGGGTAAAAATTACTAAGTACATTTAGTGGGGATCAACCTTTAAGTAGGAATTACTCTTGGTAGGTAGAACTGGTGTGGTGCAGTGTAGGAATTACCCATGGGTGTATAAGTCTGGGGCGGTGTAATCTAGTAATTATCCTTGGGTGGATAAATGCGTCTTTACGGTTATCTTAGTTTATCCTAAGTTTACCAAGCTGCTTAGTGTAGCCATTCATCCCCAGTCGTTACTGTATATCAACTTATGTCTTCTCTGTTTACTTTAATGATTGTGTTGTTAAAGTTATAGGACTCACTCAGAATTATGTCTGACCCCGTTGTTTTTATCCTTTTTCCCCAAACCCCAGGTTATCAGAGTGGGCCTAGTGCTAGTGGGCTTTGATCAGATTGCTGTATCTATCCTTTGGAGCTTGGACCGTTGAAGTAAAGCTCGGTTCATCTTTTCTTTTATGGCTATTGTTTACTTAGTGGGATTATGTACTTATTTTTATCAAGATGGATATTTTGTACTTGACTCTTGTATGGTTTTGTGATGTAACCAAACATGTTTTAACTTTCCGCTGCAATGAAATGATGATTTAAATTTTCAAGTATTACTTATATCTGTCTTGTGTAATTCTACTGTTCTATATTCACTTAAAATACTTCACTGAAACTAAGGCATTCCCCTCTTATGAGTGACCTTAGCGGGTGTGGGGTGTTACACGTGGTATCAGAGCTTAAGGTTACCAGACAGATAAAATTTTTAGAAAAACTATTTTCTAAGAATATTTTTGAAAGGAGTATTTTCAAAAACATGTCTTTTAAGAGAAAAGTTTTTGAAAGAAAAGCATAATCCCCAATAGCCATATCTATATCTTTCGAATTCTCCGTTTTGAATCTCTTTCTCTCTCGTTTTGAGTTTCCCCTCCGCGTATGGATGATCTTTCTAAGATAGATAGGGATGGAAAACCACTTCAAGGGACTTAGACGTTAATCAGATTAGAAGTTGGTTCAAGAAGGAGGAGGACTGGTAGGTACCTATAGATAGACGGTGGGAGGAAGGCTCAAATAGTTGTTGGTTAATGAAGGATGAAACCTCATTGGTGGGAGGTTACGAGTGGAGAATAGGGAAGAAGAAGGCTAGTAGTTATCCTTTTGGGAGGAATAGGACATCTTATTAGGATTGTCCAAAGGGGCAAGGGCAAGGTACGGAATCTCCTGGAGGGTAGTTGTATTCCCTCACGGCTAGTGTACCAGATGGGGATAAGACCGTCTAGGTTGGAATTTGGATTTCTTTATTATCCGATTCAAACTTTATTTGATTTTGATATATCGTGTTCGTTTATCTCATCATTGTTAGTTGAGTCACTGCACTTAGACACCAGTTTGGTAGATGATCCCTTAGTTGTTTCCAACCCAATTGGGCTCCATGATGTGTTTTGGGTTTGAAAGTTTCTATACTTAGCGTTAAGTTTAGATGTGATGCTTTGTGGGCTTCACGGGCTATGGGTTAGTTTTGGGGCATGGACTGGTTAGCCAGTAGGGGTGCCGTTCTTGATTTTGAAGGGAGAGTTGTTAGGCTTATGACCCGCTTGGGTAACACTCTCGAGATCCCTTGTAATCCCATAGGATCTGTTATGCTAGGTTATCTAGAATCGCTTGACACGTCGGTCGAGAGTTTGCGGTCTGTTAGAGTGGTCCGGGAATACTCGGATGTGTTTGAGAAGGAGAAGGGCTTACCTCCGGAGCGGGAGATTGACTTCCGAATATATCGGTTAGACAATACCAAACCAGTATCTTGGCCAGTGTGCCACATGGCTCCTCGTGAGAGGAGGGAACTCCATAAGTAAGTAGGCGATTTGCTTGAGAAGGGGTTCATAAGACGAAGTATATCGGAGTGGGGTGCTCCAGTAGTTTTTGCCACGAAGGCGGATGGGTCCTTCAGACTTTGTGTAGGCTAAAGAGAACTAAACAAACTCACAAAGAAGAATAGACACCCATTGCTGAGGATTGATGATCTCTTTGATCAGTTGGTTGGCGCCTCAAGGTTTTCGTAGATGGACTTAGCTACATGGTTCGTCAGTTGAAGAGTGGCTGAGGATAGTATAGAGAAGACTGCCTTTAGGACTCCGGATGGTTTTTATGAGTGGCTGGTGATGCCATTTGGGTTGACGAACGCCCCCGCATACTTTGTTGATTTGATGGGAAGGGTGTTCAGGGAGTACCTAAATAAGTTCGTGATGGTCTTGGTGGGTGACATCTTGGTCTTTTCTAGGAGCGAAATAAGTTTCCGTATGTGCTCAATAGGGTGAGTAAAGCCAGTCATGGGAAGAACGGTGGTTTTGGAGCGAGACTGGCGAGGACATCCAAAGTTGGTCAAAGGCTTAATTGTTTAGCCATTATTTATTTTATTAGTATCATCTCACGTAGGTCGCCTGAACTCGAAGGAGATATCCCTTGGGTGTTTGTCTGATATTGGTTTAGGCCTTTGGGGCTTGCATTTGGGGGATGTCGAGCTCGACTAGGGTGGTCTGCGTGAGAGATGGACAGTTGTGATGATTTTGGATGGGATTCTTAGCATCCTATGAGTTTGAAATAGCGTATACCCATGGCAAGGGAAACATGGTAGCGGACGCCTCAAGTAGAAAGAGGTTGTCCCTGAGTTCATTGTTCGTTGAACGACGGAGCTTAGAGTTTATTTCTATGTTTGACTTTAGACCTTCCGTTGACTTTGTACCCGGTTTGCTAGCCTCCTTGGAGGTTAGGCCTACTCTTTTGGGATGAATTGACGAGGCATAGCGAGACGACCCACAGTTGGTTGAGTTAGTAGAGAAGCTCATAAGGAGGGGGAGTCATCCAGCCATTTGAATAGGTACACCCTAGATGGTAAGGGGTGGTTGCGTAGAGACGGTAGACTTTGTGTACCGCAAGACAAGGGTTTGTGGAAGGCTATACTTGACGGTGCACATCGGTCGATGATGACCATTCATCCCGAAAGGGACAAGATGTACCAAGACATGAAGCGAGTTTTCTTCTGGGCCGGTATGAAGAAAGACGCGACCAAGTATGTCGCTAGATGCTTGGTGTGCTAACAAGTGGAAGCGGAGCAGAAGAAACCGGGGGGGTTGCTTCACCCGTTGGAAGTTCTGTAATGGGAAGTGGGATAGTGTCTCGTTGGATTACCGAAATCAAGGAAGGGTAATACGGGGATCGGGCTTATGGTAGATAGACTTACTAAGTGTGCCCATTTCATACCCGTGAAGAGCAAGAGGACTATTCCATGTCTAGCTTCAGTTTACCTTCGAGAGATTATTAGATTACATGGTGTACCTTCCAGTATAGTGTGCGATCGAGATCCTATCTTCACTAGAGAGTTTTAGAAGAGTTTGCAAGAGGCGGTAGGGACTCAGTTATGTTTGAGTACCGCATATCATCCTCAGACGGATGGCCAGACCGAGAGGGTGAATCGTATCTTAGAAGACCTTTTGAGGTTATGTATTTTGGATTTTGGAAGTGCATGGGAAGAGCATCTTCCATTGGTGAAGTTCGCGTATAATAACAGCTTTCAGTCTAGTATTGGTATGGCACCTTTTGAAGCTCTTTATGGAAGGCCTTGTTGATCACCTACGTGTTGGTGGGAATCTACGGATAAGATCTTGGTTGGGCCAATGTGGTTAGAGAGACTTCAGAGAAGATTGACTTGGAGAAGGATGAAAGCGGCGGAATCTTATGCGGACAAGAGAAGGACGAATCTTGAGTTTGAAGTCGGGGACATGGTCTTCGTCAAAGTGTCTCCGTTACGGAATGTGGTCCACTTTGGATAAGTTGGGAAGTGAGTACCAAGGTTTATAGGACCGTTTCCTGTTAAGGAAAGGATTGGACGGATGGCATATAGGGTGGAGTTGCCCGACAGACTTAGTGGTGTTCATAATGTATTCCATGTATCACATTTGAGGAAGTGCTTACATGAGACCGCAGAGGTGGTAGAGCCGAGCTTGCTAAGAGATGTAGAGGTAGAGCGTGATGCGACGATTCGACGAGCTCCTACTCGCATCCTTGGGTTAGGGACTAGGAAGTTGAGAAATCGAGAGGTTTAACTAGTCAAAGTGCAATGAGGAGAAGACGAAAGCAATGCTACTTGGGAGACGGAAGCAAAGATGCGTTCTTTGTATCCATTTCTTTTTGAAAATATGTCTTTTAACTTCTCCTTTACCGCTTGCCTAGTACTTATCTTATCTTTAGTATGTCTTCTCGTTAGTACTGTTTGACCTTTAGATAGGGTAAACCTATGGTTGAAACATGTGTTTGAGACATGTTATGGTTGATGGATGCAAGTGGATGCAAGTGTTTGCTAGTGGTTGCTTGTGACGGCCCGCCTCGCACCAGCCTGCATTTCCTCCAGAAGTGCGCTGTACACATGCCCGACTAGCACAAGACGGTCGTCATAAGAAAGAAAAGAAGGGAATGAACTAATCCAGAAACCTGTAGAATGTCTCACAGCGCATGGAATAAAATATAATAATAATATACTTGACACAAAACAGGCGAGACAGTGCATAAGCTGATAACTAAAACCAACATCAATCTCAAAGCAGCGGAAATCCAAATACAGCTTATTACAGCTTTCCAAATTTACTGTCTCTAAACAAAAGAAAGCTAAAATAGAAGATACACCAACAATGCCCAAGCAGTGATCTTCAACAACACAGGGAGAATACTATATATATATATATTACGTGGAAGCCTCCTGCTCGTCTCCGGATCATCTACCCGTGCATCACCAGCTAACCTGTCTCTAGTCTGCTCGTGAGAGCACCCAGAGTAATAAGAGGAGACATAAAACTCTGGGTCAGACATAAAGCCTGGTATGGGCGATAAACATCTAAACAGAATAATAACAGGTATACTAAGCCATACCTGAACCTGGACCTGCAACCAAAGAGTTAGTACCACATACCGTACAATACTCCAAGGTGCCATAATAAATAGTGTAAGAATACGGGGGTGGGGTGTGCATGTCATAATGATAGCAAACAAATCATCCATGGCAACCATCCTCACGTCTCTCACTCAGTGCGTAAAGCGTACGACATCTACCACTTTGGAACACTAGACAAACTGAGGCAACGACGAATCCCGACTTGTAGAAACCCTGCTGTGACCAAGCCAAACACTTGGAGTCATGACCAAACATTTCAATGACCCACTTCATTGGTCATAGCCCTTGGTTCTACCAATGCCATAATGGCCCTGAATCCGCCTTCGTACCTCCTACCATAGTGGTCCAAAGCTATAGGTGTCGATAACTCCTTAGCACGCGTCCCGCAGCAAAGCCCAATCATGAAGTGAACTCGTTGATTCCCATCTGAATCTTAAGCTCTAACTTCTCATTTGGACTCCCTTTGCATCTCGGGTTTGGTTGAATTGGAGTGGGTCTTCAGAAAAGTTGTCGTGCAGTAGCAGCTCTAAAATTCGGTTCGGTTCAGTCACCCATGCTCGGTTCGGTTCGGTCACCCATGCTCGGTTCGGTTCGGTCACCCATGCTCGGTTCGAGTCCTTCTCCTTGTCTCTTCGGGTCGGGCACTTCGCTCCGGGTCGGGTCGGGGTCCTCCTCCAGGTCGGGTCGGGTGTCCTTCTCTCCAGCGCTCCAATCCCTAGCTTATTTCTTCTTTGCTTCCGATCCGAGCCCTGCATCTCCAAGTCGATCCGATCTGGCCTCCAATCTCTCTTCCGATCCGATCCGCTCCGTTCCCTAGCTTACTCCGATCCGATCCGCTCCACCGCTCCGATCCGATCTCCTGTCCAACTCCAACTCTAAGCAATGGCCTTCCTTCCTTCCAAACTTCTTCCAGTGGCAAGTCCTCATCCAGTTCGGATTCCCTTGGTCAGTTCCCTAGTCCGATCCGACCCCTTTCTCCGATCCGAACCGGTTCGGAGCCTGCACACTTCTGCAACTTTCCAGCAAGCTTTCTACGCCATTCGACGACGTTTTCGAGCAATTTAACTATTCTAATCAATCATGAAACATACCATAGAGTCATAGTAACATGTAATAGCAACCACAAACAACAAACAACAATTTAAATGAATCAAAATGGATCAAAAGTAGCTAAAACTTCATATTTTCCCTTAAGCACTCTTAATCATGCTTAAACATACAATTAGCAAAACACATCGAGATCATCTCAAATTTCTAACAGAGCCTTAAAACATTATTTTAGAATTTTAAGAATTTTTCCAGAATTTATTGGTGTATAAATTCGCTAATCTTCACTAATTACCCTTAATTAACCGTAATTAGTGTCAAAATGATGTTATCACTCACCTTGGCCACAAATGAAATTCTCAGAACTGAAACTCCTCTGATTTGGGGCGAATACTGATGTCTAACAGCAGTTCCAACCTTGCTTTGGTGCTTTTTCTCCTTAATTTGGTGTTGCTAAGCCTAATCTTCAATTAGAGAGTGATTTGGGGTGTTTTAGATGTAGGAAGCCATTACTAAGGTCTCAAGGAGGTTTGTGGCGGCTCAAAACTGAAATGAAAGTGATAACCTAACCCTAATCAGTCCTCCTATACCTCTAAACCCGAAATTCCCCTTGGGCCTAGCTGCTAATCACCCGCTTAAGCCCAATTAAGCTGTCTTTCACCATCTGAAACTTGTTTCAGCCATATCTCCCAAACGGTGAGTCCGTTTGGCTAATGTGACCACTCTACGGAAAGAGAAACCATCATTCGAAGCCAATGGAAGTGGTTTCAGGTCAAAATTCCTTTCCAGTCAAAAGTTATGGCCAAAACAGTGCCAACTAGGGGTAAAATGGTCATTTAAAAATCAAGAAAAATCATGAACATGGGAAAT
This sequence comes from Allium sativum, assembly GCA_030737875.1. NCBI lineage: Eukaryota > Viridiplantae > Streptophyta > Magnoliopsida > Asparagales > Amaryllidaceae > Allium > Allium sativum. The sequence goes on from CM060910.1 coordinate 340,270,169, forward strand.
GACCCCAATAGTCGTCTCCCAAAGTTACATGACCATACGACTTCGTATGTGAAAGAAATAAATATTCTACGATCCTATGATGCGCAGAATGCGGGTCGTTACACTCTCCCCCCCTTAAGAAATTTCGTCCCCGAAATTCCTTAACCCCAAAACATACACAGGATCCCGCATGCCTAACACCCACATACAACAATCAAACATGCAAAGCAAGCAAACAAGTCTATCCTAGCATGCGGAAAACTAAATCGCTAATAAAATCTTACCAGACAAAGAGTTCTGGATACTTCTTCATTATGTCCTCTTCTGTTTCCCAAGTACAATCATTCTCGTTTTCGCTCCACTGTACCTTGACTAGCTTCACCGACTTCCTTCGAAGTTGCTTCATGTCGTGTGCGACAATACGGGCCGGCTTGCGGTTTCCAACCGCCTCGGGTTCTACTTCGAAGTCTTCCAACTGATCAGGTGAGATAGTCATATCTGAGTCGTGAACGAACTTCCTTAGTTGGGAAACATGAAATACGTTGTGAACTCCCGCCATCTTCTCTGGTAAGCCAATTCTATATGCCAAATTCCCGACTAGTTCAAGAACAGGGAATGGGCCAACAAATCTTGGTGCTAATTTACCTCTCCTGCCAAATCGTATTACGCTCTTCAACGGAGAAATCTTGACAAACACCAAGTCACCAACGGAGAATTTTAAGTCTCTTCTTCTCTTATCAGCATAACTCTTCTGCCTATCTTGGGCTGCCTTCATTCGTTGCTGAATGATCTTGATCTTATCTGAAGTTTCCCTCACCACATCTGGTCCAAGCATAAACTTCTCGCCAGTTTCTATCCAACATGATGGTGAGTTGCACGGTCTTCCATACAAAGCTTCAAACGGAGCCATACCGATACTGGATTGGTAGCTATTATTATATGCAAACTCTACTAGATGCAAATGGTCATCCCATGATCCTCCAAAATCCAATATACATGCTCTCAAGAGATCTTCCAAAATACGGTTCACCCTCTCCGTCTGACCGTCGGTCTGAGGATGATATGCGGTACTGAGATGTAACTCTGACCCTAGCGCCTCTTGCAAGCTCCTCCAAAACCCACTAGTGAACAACGGGTCTCGGTCGCTCACAATGCTTTTAGGTACTCCATGAAATCTCACTATCCACTTCATATACAATTCTGCTAACTTAGCTGCCGTTCTGGTCGATTTGACTGGTATAAACCTTGCACTTTTAGTTAGTCGATCCACAATTACCCAAATGCTATCATATCCCGATCTAGTCCTTGGTAATCCATCGATGAAATCCATCGAGACTTGCTCCCATTTCCATTCGGGAATTTCTAAGGGCTGTAACAACCCACTAGGCTTCTTTTGCTCGGCTTTAACTAGCTGGCAATTCATGCACTTGGATATAAACTTCCCAACGTCTCTTTTCATCCCTTCCCAGTAGTAGGTCTGCTTCATATCTCTATACATCTTATTACCACCGGGGTGTATAGTCAGCTTTGAGTGATGACATTCTTTAAGCACTTCATCTCTCAATCCAGTGACATTGGGTACAACAAGCTTTCCATCCTTTCTAAGCCATCTATCTCGATCAAGCCCATACTTGTTCACCTCCTCATCGATACCCATCTCTAACTTGGAGATGATTTCCAATAGGTTAGGATCGTCCCTCTGACTAGAGCCGATCCGCTCAATCAAAGTGGGTCTGACCGTCAAACTCGCTAACATTTCTGGATCCAATTCGCACTTTGGTCTGAAATCAAACCCCGCGATAAACTCCAGTTGCTTCCATTCAAGGAACATAGCCCCCAAGCTGGCATGTCTTCTACTCAATGCATCAGCCACCGCATTGCCCTTTCCTGGTGTGTATGCGATGTCAAAATCATAGGAAGCTAAGAACTCTAACCATCTCTGCTGACGGAGGTTTAAATCCTTCTGGGAGAACAGATACTTTAACGACTTATGATCTGTAAATAGCTCAAATCTTTCTCCCAAGAGATAGTGTCTCCACATCTTTAACGCGAACACGATTGCTGCCAATTCTAAATCATGGGTAGGGTATCTCCTCTCGTGCGGTTTCAATTGCCGACTTGCATAAGCTACAACCCTACCGCCTTGCATCAATACAGCACCCAGTCCGGTACCACAGGCGTCCGTGTATACCGTCATCTCTTCATCCCCCTTAGGAATGACTAACACTGGTGCGCTTGTCAACTTGTCCTTTAGACTTCTGAATGCATTCTCGCACCTTTCATCCCAGACAAAAGCTTGATTTTTCTTGGTCAACTGGGTCAATGATGCTGCTATCTTGGAGAAACCTTGGATAAACTTACGATAATATCCCGCTAATCCCAAGAAACTTCTTACATCTGTTGCGTTCTTGGGCGTAGGCCAATCTTGTACCGTAGCCACCTTCGCTGGGTCCACGGCAATACCATTCTCTGATACAACATGGCCCAAGAACCTCACTTCCCTCTTCCAGAAGTGACACTTAGAAAACTTTGCTTTCAATTGGTGTTTTCTCAACACCTCCATCGCTACCCTTAAATGTTCCTTGTGTTCTTCCTCTGTCCTCGAATAGACCAAAATATCATCAACGAACACAAGGACAGACTTATTCAGCTGATCTCTGAATACCCTATTCATAAGGTCCACAAAATATGCCGGGGCATTAGTCAGCCCAAATGGCATAACCAACCATTCATAAAATCCAGACGGCGTTCGAAATGCCGTTTTAGCTATACTCTCAGCTTCCACTCTAAGCTGATGAAAACCTGTCGCGAGATCCAACTGAGAAAATACTCTCGCGCCACTCAACTGATCAAACAAATCATCTATCCGCGGTAGAGGATACTTGTTCTTCCTCGTCACTTTATTCAACTCGCGGTAGTCTACACACAAACGAAGGGAACCATCCGCCTTGGTAGCAAACACGACTGGTGCTCCCCATTCAGAAACACTCCTTCTGATAAATCCCTTCTTCAAAAGATCGCTGACTTGCACCTCGAGCTCTCGCTGCTCCCTTGGTGCCATACGACGAAGTGGCATCACTATAGGTCTGGCATCTTTTACCAAATCAATACGAAACTCAATCTCTCGGTGTGGTGGAAGTCCGGTCACTTCTTCGAAAACATCCGGATACTGGCCAACCACGGGCAAACCTGACAACTCACTATGCGGAATGTCGAGGGAGTTTAGAAAACTAGCCAATACCCCCTCACTGGGTAGACCACCAAACACTATCCTCCGCCCATCATCCGCTCTAGCTGTCACCAAAAAGCCCTCAAAGTCTACCACCACCCCGTATCTTCGGAGCCAATCTACTCCCAAAATAATGCCAAACCCAGTAAAGCCCAAAACAAAGCAATCACAAACAAACATGCATCCATGACTCGATAGAACCACATTACGACAAATCATGCTAAGGCTAGTCGAACCACCAATCGGGTTCGTCACTACTAAAGGTCTATCGACAATCTCGGGCTCCAATCCCAACCTATCTACCAGGTCACTAGATATGAAAGAACTGGAAGCTCCGGTATCAAACAAAACTCTAACAGGAACATCATAAACAGAAAGCATACCTTGAATGACGACATTCTTTCCCTTCTCCGCCGCAGTTGGGGCATTCGACGAAGAAGGAATAGCATTAAGAGCATATGCTTTCACCATTTGCTTTTCCTTAGGGGGCTGTGGACACTTGTCCTTGTGATGTCCCATTTGGCCACAGTTGAAGCACTTCCTATCCGCTGGCTTGGCCCGACAATTACTAGCATAATGGCCCTTCTTACCACAGCTGAAGCACTCCACATCTTGCTTATTCTTTTTCTTCTGGCCATCCTTAGCCTGATTCTGCTTTCTCTTATTCTGGGAACCACCTTTGCCTCCACCACTTGCTTGTGGCTTTGGCTCTTCTGCAGATGCAACCTCAGTCTTCGACTTAGGGTAGAGACTTTCTGATCTTAATGCTTTCCCCACAATCGATTCAAACGTCTCATCGATGTGGTTAATAAGTTTTTCCCCCAAGTATTGATCCAAACCAGTTATGAATTTCTCATTCTTTTTCTCGGCAGTATCAATAAGAGATAACCCATATTTTGACAAAGTGTCAAATTCAGCAATATACTCCGAGACAGCTCTGCCATTCTGCTTGAGCTCCAAGAATTTCTTAAACAACATTGACTTCTGAGCAGCTGGAATGAACTTCTCACTAAAGCGAGCCTTAAACTGCTCCCAAGTAATCTGGTCTTCGGGAGTAGCTGCCTTTATAGCATTCCACCAATTCATTGCCCGCCCTTGCAGCTGACGGGACGCTAGCTTTCTCTTCATCGCATCCTCGATACCCAAATCCTCGAAGATACGCTCGCAACTATCCAACCAATCCTGAACGTCCGTAGCCGACTCCGTTCCATGGAATGACTTCCCACCAAGACTAGTATAATCCTTATTCAGCTTGGCGAAGTCGACTCTTGGCGCCTGCACTATTGGACCACCACCATTTCCACCATTGGGAGCTGCCCTCTGCACATCTCTAAGCATCTCTCTCATGAGGTCAGTAAACATCGTCCTCATGTCGGCAGCAATCCCATTATTGGCTCCCCTACCAGCACCTCTAGTATCTCGGCTCATCGTCAATCTGAAAAAGGAAACGATTAACGACTCCATAGTGGTGCTAGTGCAGTACGACTCCATCCTTATACTACTAATAGTATATATATATATATATAGCTTCTTAAAAACCAAAGTAATCACAAATACGCTCTCTCGTATACGTGTAATATCTCTCCCTGATAACTTCCCTAGGTTAACTACGCAACCTGGCTCTGATACCAAGTGTGACGGCCCGCCTCGCACCAGCCTGCATTTCCTCCAGAAGTGCGCTGTACACATGCCCGACTAGCACAAGACGGTCGTCATAAGAAAGAAAAGAAGGGAATGAACTAATCCAGAAACCTGTAGAATGTCTCACAGCGCATGGAATAAAATATAATAATAATATACTTGACACAAAACAGGCGAGACAGTGCATAAGCTGATAACTAAAACCAACATCAATCTCAAAGCAGCGGAAATCCAAATACAGCTTATTACAGCTTTCCAAATTTACTGTCTCTAAACAAAAGAAAGCTAAAATAGAAGATACACCAACAATGCCCAAGCAGTGATCTTCAACAACACAGGGAGAATACTATATATATATATATTACGTGGAAGCCTCCTGCTCGTCTCCGGATCATCTACCCGTGCATCACCAGCTAACCTGTCTCTAGTCTGCTCGTGAGAGCACCCAGAGTAATAAGAGGAGACATAAAACTCTGGGTCAGACATAAAGCCTGGTATGGGCGATAAACATCTAAACAGAATAATAACAGGTATACTAAGCCATACCTGAACCTGGACCTGCAACCAAAGAGTTAGTACCACATACCGTACAATACTCCAAGGTGCCATAATAAATAGTGTAAGAATACGGGGGTGGGGTGTGCATGTCATAATGATAGCAAACAAATCATCCATGGCAACCATCCTCACGTCTCTCACTCAGTGCGTAAAGCGTACGACATCTACCACTTTGGAACACTAGACAAACTGAGGCAACGACGAATCCCGACTTGTAGAAACCCTGCTGTGACCAAGCCAAACACTTGGAGTCATGACCAAACATTTCAATGACCCACTTCATTGGTCATAGCCCTTGGTTCTACCAATGCCATAATGGCCCTGAATCCGCCTTCGTACCTCCTACCATAGTGGTCCAAAGCTATAGGTGTCGATAACTCCTTAGCACGCGTCCCGCAGCAAAGCCCAATCATGAAGTGAACTCGTTGATTCCCATCTGAATCTTAAGCTCTAACTTCTCATTTGGACTCCCTTTGCATCTCGGGTTTGGTTGAATTGGAGTGGGTCTTCAGAAAAGTTGTCGTGCAGTAGCAGCTCTAAAATTCGGTTCGGTTCAGTCACCCATGCTCGGTTCGGTTCGGTCACCCATGCTCGGTTCGGTTCGGTCACCCATGCTCGGTTCGAGTCCTTCTCCTTGTCTCTTCGGGTCGGGCACTTCGCTCCGGGTCGGGTCGGGGTCCTCCTCCAGGTCGGGTCGGGTGTCCTTCTCTCCAGCGCTCCAATCCCTAGCTTATTTCTTCTTTGCTTCCGATCCGAGCCCTGCATCTCCAAGTCGATCCGATCTGGCCTCCAATCTCTCTTCCGATCCGATCCGCTCCGTTCCCTAGCTTACTCCGATCCGATCCGCTCCACCGCTCCGATCCGATCTCCTGTCCAACTCCAACTCTAAGCAATGGCCTTCCTTCCTTCCAAACTTCTTCCAGTGGCAAGTCCTCATCCAGTTCGGATTCCCTTGGTCAGTTCCCTAGTCCGATCCGACCCCTTTCTCCGATCCGAACCGGTTCGGAGCCTGCACACTTCTGCAACTTTCCAGCAAGCTTTCTACGCCATTCGACGACGTTTTCGAGCAATTTAACTATTCTAATCAATCATGAAACATACCATAGAGTCATAGTAACATGTAATAGCAACCACAAACAACAAACAACAATTTAAATGAATCAAAATGGATCAAAAGTAGCTAAAACTTCATATTTTCCCTTAAGCACTCTTAATCATGCTTAAACATACAATTAGCAAAACACATCGAGATCATCTCAAATTTCTAACAGAGCCTTAAAACATTATTTTAGAATTTTAAGAATTTTTCCAGAATTTATTGGTGTATAAATTCGCTAATCTTCACTAATTACCCTTAATTAACCGTAATTAGTGTCAAAATGATGTTATCACTCACCTTGGCCACAAATGAAATTCTCAGAACTGAAACTCCTCTGATTTGGGGCGAATACTGATGTCTAACAGCAGTTCCAACCTTGCTTTGGTGCTTTTTCTCCTTAATTTGGTGTTGCTAAGCCTAATCTTCAATTAGAGAGTGATTTGGGGTGTTTTAGATGTAGGAAGCCATTACTAAGGTCTCAAGGAGGTTTGTGGCGGCTCAAAACTGAAATGAAAGTGATAACCTAACCCTAATCAGTCCTCCTATACCTCTAAACCCGAAATTCCCCTTGGGCCTAGCTGCTAATCACCCGCTTAAGCCCAATTAAGCTGTCTTTCACCATCTGAAACTTGTTTCAGCCATATCTCCCAAACGGTGAGTCCGTTTGGCTAATGTGACCACTCTACGGAAAGAGAAACCATCATTCGAAGCCAATGGAAGTGGTTTCAGGTCAAAATTCCTTTCCAGTCAAAAGTTATGGCCAAAACAGTGCCAACTAGGGGTAAAATGGTCATTTAAAAATCGAGAAAAATCATGAACATGGGAAATGACCCCAATAGTCGTCTCCCAAAGTTACATGACCATACGACTTCGTATGTGAAAGAAATAAATATTCTACGATCCTATGATGCGCAGAATGCGGGTCGTTACATTGCTCGTGGATGCATATATACACACTCTAGGCACTAGATCGGCTCAGTCACTTCATATTGCATATTGCATATAATTGTGTGTAGGTAGCTATATTTATGGATGTATAATGATCATGTTATCATATGGATGATGCATTTTGGTGTATGATTGTGCACTCATATAGATACTGTATGTGTCGATAGGGTTATCTCGCATACATATTGGATGCATGGCACTATCATGATATGCATATGTTCGTACATTAGATAGGGAACATATACACACACTTTTTGCATATGCTCATACATCATTAGAAATTGTTTTAAGGACAATGGATGCCCGTGTTTGATGGATTGAGCAGATGGTTGTTTGGATGGTAGGATATGCATTCTCCTTAGCTTAGAGATTTCGGGGACGAAATCCTTTAAGGAGGGGAGAATGTAACACCCCGAATTTCGGTTAATGCTAAAATTCACTAATTACAGAATAAATAATCTCAGATGTGAGAATTGGGGGAAACGGGCTGCGTCATTGCGTTCGTCTCGGAAAAATATGCGAAATAGAGTCCGAGTTTTCGAAAATCGGAGTCCGTATGGCCCAGTTATGGCCCGATGAAGTTTGCAGAAAATTCTAAGCTAAAAACAAGATTTAATAAATTAAATTCAGGTTTTAAAAATAGAGCAAGCGGGGCCAGGCGGGAGAGTTCCCGCCCTACCCATGTCGACAGGGCTGTCGACAGGCCTGTCGACAGGGGGGTCGACTTGCCTGTCGACTTGCCTGTCGACAGGGGTGCGGCGTCCAGAGAACCTGGGTGCACCAGGTTGCACCAGGTTGGGTCTTGGGCTGGCTTGGAGGGCTGGTTTCTGGAAGCTTCTTGGATCTGACGGGCCTAAATCAATCTAGGGTTAATCTAAGGGTCTAAAATGCAACCTAATCCTATAAATAACACCCTAACCCTACCCTAATTCATTCATAATTAGATCTTGTAACTAAACTATGGCAAAATGAAACTTGATCATGGCCTCCACAAATCAATGAAGAGGAAAGCAAGCTAATCAACCTCTCTAATCAACCTCTAATCCTTTCTAAGCATCTTAATCTTCTTCATTTGGAGTGCAAATTGCTAGTGGTGAGTTTCTATCACTTTAGCATCAATTGTTAAAGTAAGTAGATTAGGTGTAATGAGACTTATGGTCTTGAATGCGGATTTGTGAGTTTGAATCATTTGTAATGATATGCTAATCTATGTATAATATTAATCCTATGTTTATGCATGTTGAATATGTAAGTTTATGCAAGTTGGATATGTGGGTTTATGCATAATAAGTAATTGATTTTATGCAAATTAAGTATGTGGTTTTATGCATGATGAATATGTGATTCTATGCATGCTAAGTATGTGATATTATGCATGATGAGTATGTGATTTTATGCATGCTAAGTATGTGATATTATGCATGATGAGTATGTGATTTTATGCATGCTAAGTATATGATATTATGCAAGTTTAGTATGTGATTCTATGTATGCTAAGTATGTGATATTATGCATGTTTAATAAGTTGGTTTATGCATGTTTAACAAGTGGGTTTATGCATGTTTAACAAGTGGGTTTATGCATGTTTAACAAGTTCATATGCAAGTTACATGTATGATAATATACAAGATATGCTATGCAAGTTACATGTTTGTTAATATGCAAGTTACATGTATGATAATATGCAAGATATGCTATGCAAGTTACATGTTTGTTAATATGCAAGTTACATGTATGTTAATATGCAAGATATGCTATGCAAGTTACATGCTTGTTCATATGCAAGTTACATGTATGATAATATGCAAGATATGCTATGCAAGATACATGTTTGTTAAAATGCAAGTTCATGATGACACATTATGCAAGTTTATGAGTTAATATGCAAGTATGTGAATGATTATGCAAGAATGTGAATGCTTATGCAAGTTATGTGTATGCTTAAATGCATGTTTAACATGTTATGCAAGTTATGTATGCTTATGCAAGTTATGTGAATGCTTATATGCAAATTTAACATGTTATGCAAGTTATGTGAATATATGCAAGTTCAACATGTTATGCAAGATATGTGTATGATAATATGCAAGTTCATATGCAATATGTTATGCAAGTCATGTGTGATAATATGCAAGTTTGGGTTAAATGTAGTTGGGTTAATATATGCTCATATATGCAAGTTGACATCCTCTTAACCCATGACAAAGTTATATGCTAAGATTTGGTTAAACCCATGATGTTTGTGATGGATCTTCCCTTTTATTATGTTGTGAAATGAGAACGATTTGCGTGGGAAACGATGGGGTTAATAAATATGTTAATAAAAGTATGATTGGGTATGATTAAGCATACCATATAAATAAATTAACATAAGTGGGAATTTACCTATTGAGTTAGGTCTACCCCATGGGAATTTACCTATTGAGTTAGGTCTACCCATGTTATGAAAAACTTGATATTAATTAGGGATAGTTAATATAAATTATGAGGGTGATTAATTAGGTGTAATTAATCGACTAAGACACGAGGTTGGACTTAGTTGTAGCGTAAAACTGCCCGGACCCAACCGGCTTAACCAGTTGCTACAAATGTTAGCCCAATGTGAGAGGTCTTAGGCACAAACTAAATACGTGATTAATGTAAAGACACGAGGTTAGACTCGGTTATGACATAAGGCTGCCCGGACCCAACCGGCTTAACCAGCGGTCATAAAAGATAGTCTAATGTGAGAGGTCTTTATGAGGATCACGGTCTTAATTAATTAAGAAACACTTAACCATATAAGCATGTAGTGGGGCATGAGGGTTAAGTGGGTGCCTTGGGTGGCTTGTAGTAACTAGTGGGTTGCCTTGGGTGGCAATAGAAAATACAATTAGAATACTTAACCAAAGTGGAACATGTAATTAAACATGATTAAAGGGTTAAGTAAGTGCCTCGGGTGGCATGTGGGAATTAAGTAAGTGCCTTGGGTGGCATGTGGAAATCTAGTGGGTGCCTTGAATGGCAATTAAAATATGATTAATAACTTAACCAGGATTTATAACATGAAGATAAGCATGATTATTAAAAAAGGGTTAAGTGGGATACACTAGAAATAACAAGCTTAGGTGGATAGCTTGTGGGGGCCCATCTCAACCAATATCCCAAACGTATCTTAGTGGGCTCAACTCAAGTCGAGTGACGGGACACGCATATTGGGCTTGACTATAAGAGGCCAAAACGGGTTAGCGGTGGCAACGTGGGACCAACGGGTTTCATATGCGTGTGTGGACCCGGGCTGGTTAGTAAGTCGTTGTTGCATCGTGTAGGTATAAAGCCGTGCACCGTTGATATTATCAGGTTGCCACTTTGGGGAATGATACACCCCATTGTGGGACCAGCACGGATATCTACGTTAGGGAGCCGATCGCTTTTGGGAGTAGTGGGTACACCTAGGTAGTTAGCTAGGGGTACACGAAACTACTGGGTAAAAATTACTAAGTACATTTAGTGGGGATCAACCTTTAAGTAGGAATTACTCTTGGTAGGTAGAACTGGTGTGGTGCAGTGTAGGAATTACCCTTGGGTGTATAAGTCTGGGGCGGTGTAATCTAGTAATTATCCTTGGGTGGATAAATGCGTCTTTACGGTTATCTTAGTTTATCCTAAGTTTACCAAGCTGCTTAGTGTAGCCATTCATCCCCAGTCGTTACTGTATATCAACTTATGTCTTCTCTGTTTACTTTAATGATTGTGTTGTTAAAGTTATAGGACTCACTCAGACTTATGTCTGACCCCGTTGTTTTTATCCTTTTTCCCCAAACCCCAGGTTATCAGAGTGGGCCTAGTGCTAGTGGGCTTTGATCAGATTGCTGTATCTATCCTTTGGAGCTTGGACCGTTGAAGTAAAGCTCGGTTCATCTTTTCTTTTATGGCTATTGTTTACTTAGTGGGATTATGTACTTATTTTTATCAAGATGGATATTTTGTACTTGACTCTTGTATGGTTTTGTGATGTAACCAAACATGTTTTAACTTTCCGCTGCAATGAAATGATGATTTAAATTTTCAAGTATTACTTATATTTGTCTTGTGTAATTCTACGGTTCTATATTCACTTAAAATACTTCACTGAAACTAAGGCATTCCCCTCGTATGAGTGACCTTAGCGGGTGTGGGGTGTTACATGTCATGTCCACGTTCATGTTTTCAAGCATAATCACATGTCATATTTTCAAGTCATGTTTCATGTCATTTAAGTTTACCCATAGCGTAACCCCATCGCACGTAAGTTCGCATCAACACAAATAGATCAAAAGGGGGAACATAAGAATATGACAAGGTGGGCATGAGATGGCAAGGTCTATCACAAGTTAAACGTGGTGATATTTGAGGCAAAAGGGGTTCATCATACTAGCATATGGCCTCAACATGTATGATAGCAAAAAAAGGTGACTTGGCCTCAAACATATCAAATAGCATAAGGGTGCTTTGGCCTCAAGCATGCATAATAGCATAAGGGTGATTTGGCCACAAGCATGCATAATAGCATAAGGGTGATTTGGCCACAAACACGTATGATAGCATAATTAGCAAATAGGCTCAATATCATCATATGCATGTTAAGAAACATGAGGGGTTAAGGTTTGTTAACATGCATAAGCCATAATCCATTTCATAGCATTTTTACCAAAGGTCAACATGAACGGTACTAGGTTCATGATAGGTCCACAATCATAGATCAAGAGAGGCATGAATAGATCTATGCATACAATGATAGGTTCAAGGCAAATATTGCACTTAGGTTCAATTCCAATCTACACATGTATGGCATTAAACTTAGCAAATAGGTGATACATGGTCATAGATGGCATAGGATGATAACTAGTGATTCGCATATAACATCATATGCAAGTTAACATAAAGGTTATGAGAGTTTCTATGTTGCATTATGCAACATTTCCAAACAAAGCTCATAGCTTTCAATCCACAAAGTCAAGGTGATAACTTTACAAACATACATAGAACAAATCTATGCATAACATGATAGATTCAAAGCACAAATCATACTTAGGCCCAAACTCAAACTTGCAACATGTCATATTTAACTTCAAAGTTTAAATATAAGAGTAGAATAGGGCTTACAATGTTATGAAGACTATCAAATAAAATAAGATTGAGACGAAGCCACTAGAAATCCCCAAATAATAAGCTTCAATCAAAACCCTTGAAAAATAAGAAGAAGATCCTTGCTTTGATGAAGAAAGATTGAACTTTGGCCTTGAATCAAACTTAGAAACTCTCAAACAAGCTTAGAAACTCTCATATGAATGAAGATGGAGACTATGACAAGAGGGTGGAGGCCATGATTAAACATTTTGGCATAACCTAGTTGTAGGATTGATTTATGATGGTTTAGGCTAGGTCTTAGGGTCTTTTTATAGAAGATTAGGTTAGTTTAGGCCATAGGATTAACCCTAATTCAGATCTGAGCCATAAAAATCCGTCACAAACCCTAAAACATGTCTTGAGGAACAAGTCAGGTGCACCCAGGACAAACTGGCCGAACCACCATGTCGACACCCGTGTCGACTGGGCAGTCGACACGGCCCTGGGTGTGTCGACACCCCAGTCGACACCCCAGTCGACATGGGGGTTGGCGGGAATCTTCCCGCCTGGCCTATCTGGGTTGAAACTTAAACATTCGGATTTGAATCTGTTTTTAAACTTGGATTTTTTCTGAAAACTTCTATGGGCCATAACTGGGTCATACGGACTCCGATTTTCGAAAACTCGGACTCTACTTCGCGTATTTTTCCGAGACGAATGCAATGGCATAGCCAATTTCCCTTGATTCAGATTTTATCATTTAATTCTGCCTTGATTTATGTTATAACATGTTATTCAAAATATGGGTTGTTACACCATCGTTATCATTAGCAGAAGGGATCATCCCATCTTGATTTGACTAGTAATAGTGCAGAGTAGTTAGTAGTGAAGCATGCATACACCTTACCTTATTTGTCTTGTCATACCTGTCATCTGTACCGTGAATCCTCTTATCCACTTTGTATGCCTGTCATGTTTACCTTTATTTATTTACTGGCTAAAAGTTACTGGACTCACCAGACGTATGTCTAACCTAGTTTGTTTCGCCTCTTTTCTTCCGTTTCCCCCCCAGGTTCTCAGGGAGGAAACACCATCATAGGCATAGGCATAGTCTTATGTTTACAGTCATAGGCACAGGCATAGTCTTATGTTCATCACCATAGTCATAGGCATAGGCAAAACCATATGTCCACAGTCTCATAGGCATATTAAGGTTTATAGACATGAAAGAATTTGATTTACAACATGAATAGGCCCCAAATAGAAATATTCCCACAAGTCAAGATCCAAGAATTTATGTTACAATCTAGCATTTGAATAATAAACTAGGTCCAACAACATTAATGGGCATGATTCAGTCGACAAGAAATAACCCAAAATCATAGATTCAAGAAGAGACAAGAACAGATCCAAATAGATAATCAAGCTTAGGTCCAATTTCATTTTATTCCATGTCCATATCAAATTTAACAAGTTTCAATCTCAAAGTAACTAGAACTTACTGAGCGCAGATCGAGAATTAGAGTGCAGAGATTTGATTCTAGAAACAGTTGTTGCAGTTATTGAATCTCTATTTGTTTAGTCTTGTTCTAGTTGAAAACCCCCAAATTTGCAATTCCTAGATGTTGTCTTGACGAAGAAGAAGTAGTCATTCTCTCTTTAATTTAATTATTTCAGAAGCAACATAAGGACATAATGAAATGGTGCGGAGAGAATGAGGCTAGGGGTGAGTTTATATAGGATTAGGCAGACGAATCTAGACAGAAAACGAGGTCAAATACATCAGAATGCATCAAGTTCAGGAAGTGGGCTCGGGAGGCAGGTCGACCCCCAGGTCGACACTATGGTCGACCTAGTCCATGGGAGGTCGACACTATGGTCGACCCCCAGGTCGACACTATGGTCGACCTAGTCCATGGGAGGTCGACACTATGGTCGACCTAGTCCATGGGAGGTCGGCACTATGGTCGACCCCCAGGTCGACCTAGTCCCTGGGCGGGAATTTTCCCGCCCAGCCTGTTCTGGGGTTTGAATTCGAATTTCTATTTGAATTTCGGGCTGTTTTTTATTCTGAAAATTCGTGAAACTTCAGAGGGTCATATCTCCCTCATACAGACTCCGATTTTCGAAAACTCGGACTCTATTTCATGTAAAATTTCGAGACGAACGCAATGGCGTAACCCGTTTCCCCTGATTCTGATTTTAAAATTTAATTCTGCCTTGATTTCTAGTTTTAACATGTTATAAAAATTCGGGTTGTTACAATATCAGGGTTAGAAAATTTAATACAGCGGTTGTCTAAAAACCAGAATTTCTAAAACAAAAGAGATAACTAGAATCGATAGATAGAGATGATGTCTTCAACAAGTCCCCAACTCTGAAAGGTGAAATCTCAATACTGTAGTACTCGGTCTGACCCGAGCAATAATTTAAAGACAAAACACTTGGATCAGACCTAACATTCTCATCCAATTCAAGTGAGTTGTTTGAATGAGACGCAAAAGTACCTTAAAGGATGTTTTGGATTCCCATCCTCTAAGGATTATTTAAACTAGATAGTATATAATACTATAATAGTCTCTATTTAGTAAAGTATTAAATAGCGCAAATAAGTTTACATTTTTACCTTTGCACCGTATATAATACCGTTGTCCACACAACATAAATTCCATCATAAATGTAACAACCCACGTCCATTAATGTCACTCACAAAGGGAATGCATTAACTTCTATGGAGCGTTTTGAGTGAGTATAGAACAGAAACTTAACAAGAAGACACATATAAACAGTACTTAAAAATTTAAAACTTTATTCATTGCAGCGGTAAACACATAAGTTTGATTACATCATCAAAAACCAGAGTCAAAGTACATAATATCCATATTGACTAAATCAAAGTACATTAATTGAAAGACATAACCCCAGTACAAAATAGCCATAGATAAGGGAGGCTGAACTTTACTTCAGTGATCCAAGCAACTTCTAAAAGAAGAGATATAGCTGTCCAAAATCAAGCTCCACTGGTGCTAGTTCCAACCTGAGCACCGTGGGGTGGGGGGGGAGGAAGAAAAGAGGAGGAAACAAAGGGGGTCAGACATAAAGTCTGGCGAGTGCAATAACTTTAACAATATAATTACCAAAATAACTAGGCTAAGGCATAAGTTGGAAAATAAGGAAATGACTGTGAATAATTGAGTATGACAGAGTAAACAAAAAAGTAAATAAGATGAACGGAGATAATGTTAAAGGCGCACCTAACCCACTATAAAATAATTACTATACTGCACAACCACTACTATACTGCACCACCACTAGTCGCCCTAAGGTTGGTCCCGCCTATAGAACTTAATAATGATAATGGTAGTTTCGTGTACCCCTAGCTGCCTTCATAAGTGTCGTGTGCCCTATCTCCACTAGGTGTACCCACTACCCCCATGCGATCGGCTCCCTAACTCGTAGATACCCGTGCTTGCCCCACAGTGAGGTGTATCACTCCCCAAAGTGGCAACCCGATACCACCAATAATGCACGGCTTATACCTACACGATGCAACAACGTCTTACCAACCAGCCCGGGCCCACACACACATATGAACCCGTTGGACTTGCATTGCCACCGCTAACCCGTTTTGGCCTCTTACAGTCAAGCCCAGTATGCGTGTCCCGGTCTCGACTTGGGTCGAGCCCACAAAGATACGTATGGGTTACTGGTTGAAACGGGCCCCATTTACTTGACACATGCTATCCACCTAAGCTGGGTCACCTCTAGTACATCCCACTTAACCCTCTTCTTATTCATGTTCACTTACATGTTTCAATTTTGGTTAAGTGTTTCTAATCGTATTTCTAATGCCACCCAAGGCACCCACTAGATTCCACATGCCATCCAAGGCACCCACTTAACCCCCTCATGTCCCACTACATGTTTATCTGGTTAAGTGTTTCTTAATTCATTA
The DNA here is from genome assembly GCA_030737875.1 of Allium sativum. Lineage (NCBI taxonomy): Eukaryota > Viridiplantae > Streptophyta > Magnoliopsida > Asparagales > Amaryllidaceae > Allium > Allium sativum. The sequence continues at coordinate 340,286,666 of CM060910.1, forward strand.
AGACCATAACCTTATAAAGACCTCCCACATTAGACTGGCATTTGTGGCAGCTGGATTTGCCGGGCGGGTCTGGGCAGTCTTACACCACAAAAGAGCCTAACCTCGTGTCTTTACAACTGTCACGTATTTAATTTATGCTTAAGACCTCCCACATTAGACTGGCATTTGTGGCATCTGGATTTGTTGGGTGGGTCCGGGCAGTCTTACACCATAAAAGAGCCTAACATCGTTTCTTAGACGATTAATTACTCCTAATTAATCATCCCCCAATTTGAATTAATTTCCCTATTCAAATTATCAATCAATTCCAAATTTAACTATGGCCATAATTGACTCAATTATGTCCATCTATTTATGGTACGTAAAATCTTACCAATTTCATCACAAATTTATTTTATGCCATTTAAGGCATTTATGCAATTCTCAATATTAAATCTTTTAATATTATCCCCTTACCCCACGTTGTACGTTCGTTCATTTAATGTAAAATATACGTTAGACTCGAATAGTCTAACTCATGGAATAAAGATAAAACATCACAACATACATATAATTAAAACTAGATCTAAACATAGGGGGTGAACTTACATGTGTGAATGATGTTCTACATCTAAAATTTGCATAGGCCAAAGTTATAACTTGCATAAAACTACATATGTCATAGCTCCAAATCTAAAGGTGTAAACTTGTTTAGATAATGGTCACAATCTTGCATAAATCATGTATGTCATAGATCTACATCTAAAGGTGTAAACTTGCATAGGCAATAACCACAAACTTACATAACATGATTCATATTCCAAACTCATATATTTATATAAACTTGCATATGTGATTTATGCAACATAACAATGGTGCAAACTTACATCTAAACATGTAAACTAGCATGTAGAATTTAGCATATAACTCACACATGTCATAGCCTAACTTTAGATCTAAAATAGATGTCATGAAACATGTAAGGTTATACATAATTTTCACTAACTTGCATATGATTAATGTCTAAATCAATATCTAAACTTGCATACATACATATGATTTATCATATGAATCAACATAACCAAACTAGCATATGAACAACATGATGATTTGATTATACATAAGCCAATCATAGAATTACAACATAGATGATAGCATCATAACTTTACAACATAGATGATAACATCACAACATAACATCATAGAATTTACATCAAGTATGATAACATCACAATTTTACAACATAATTATAACATGCGGTCAATAATTCACATCATATCCATATAATCCACATCATAACTTAATCCAATTAAATTGCTAATTATTTTATTAAAGAAATCGAACTCACAACTCAAAGAAGGTCTTGAGTTCTGAATTCTGAGTCCTGAAGTTGTATTAGCTTTCTTTTGAAGAAGATTCGTTGTTGGAGTTTGAATTTGATTAGCTTTCTTCCTCTCTAATTGGTGGTGGCTATTCTGAGTTGCAAGGTGATGGCATGGAGGCCATGAATCTAATTTTAATTTGATTTTAGGGCTTGAGTCTTCATGTCTTTTTATACAGTTTAGGATTAGTTTAGGCCGTCCGATCAACCCAGAATTAATCCCAGCCAATCAGAGCAGATCAGAAACCCTAATGAGTTAGCACACAGTCACAAACAGGTCATCAATCAAATCTGCCGGGGGGGGGGGGGGGGAGGTCGACCCTATGGTCGACCTGGCCCTGGCGGGAATTTTCCCGCCTAGCCCATCTGACTCTGAAATTTTGAATTTTCGGAATCTGTTTTGAATTTTTTGAAACTTTCGATGGCCATAACTTCTTCATACGAAGTCCAATTAACGCAAACTCGGACTCTACCTTAACCAGAATTCCGAGACGAATACAATGGCGCAACTCTTTTCCCTTAATTCCCACATATGAGATTAGTTATTCTATAATTTGTGAACATTAATGTTAACAGAAATACGGGGTGTTACATTCTCCCCTCCTTAAAGGATTTCGCCCCCGAAATCTCCAAGTTAAGGAGAATGCATAACCTAACGTCCAAACAACCATCTACTCAACCATCAAACACAGGCATCCATTGTCCATATAAAATTCCTAATGCTGTATGAACATATGCAAGAAGTGTGTATATATGTTCTCTATCTAATGCAAAATCAGGCAGTCTACTGATTCAGTTGACCTCCTTAATGCAAACCATGATAGTGCCATGCGTCCATTATGTATGCGGAAGAATCCTATTGATACCTATTATTTCTATATGTGTGCACAACCATTCACTAAAATGCAACATCCATATGATAACACAACCATTATGCATCCATTAACTTAAATATGCACACACATTCATATGCAATATGCAATATGAAGTGACTGAGTCGATCTAGTGCCTAAAGTGTGTGTATATGCATCCACGAGCAACCACTAGCAAACACTTGCATCCACATGCATCCATCATACATAACATGTCTCAAACACATGTTTCAACCATATGACTACCCTATCTAAAGGTCAAAGATACTAGCGAGAGGACATACTAAAGGTAAAACAAGTACAAGCTAAGTGATAAAGGAGAAATTAAAGGACATACCCTCGAAAAGAAAAGGGTACAATGAACGCATCTTCTCTTTCGTCTCCCAAGTAGCGTTGCTCTCATCATCTCCCCATTGCACTTTGACTAGCTTGACCTCTCGATTCCTCAACTTCTTAATCTCCGACCCAAGAATTCACGTAGAAGCTTGTCGAATCGTCGCATCACGCTCAATCTCCACCCCTCTAAGCAAGCTCGGCTCCACCACTTCCGCGGTCTCATGCAGGCACTTCCTCAAATGTGATACATGGAATACATCGTGTACACCACTAAGTCTCTCGGGCAACTCCACTCTATATGCCATCTATCCAATCCTCTCCTTAATAGGAAATGGCCCTACGAACCTTGGTGCTAACTTCCCAACAGACCCAAAGCGAACCACATTCCGTAATGGAGACACCTTAACAAAGACCATGTCCCCAATATCAAACTCAATATTTGTCCTCCTCTTGTCAGCATAAGATTTCTATCTATCTTGCGCCGTCTTCATCCTCATACGAATCAAGTCGATATTTTCCGAAGTCTCTCTAATCATATTGGGCCCAAGCAAGATCTTATCTGTAGATTCCCACCAACATGTAGGCGAATGACACGGCCATCCATAAAGAGCCTCGAAAGGTGCCATGCCAATGCTAGACTGAAAGCTATTATTATATGCGAAATCCACCAACGGAAGATGTTCCTCCCATGTACCTCCGAAGTCTAAGACACATAACCTCAATAGGTCCTCTAGAATACGATTCACCCTCTCGGTCTGGCCATCCATCTGAGGATGATATGCGGTGCTCAAACATAACTGAGTCCCTACCGTCTCTTGCAAGCTCTTCCAAAACTTGCTAGTGAAGATAGGATCGCGGTCGCTCACTATGCTAGAAGGAACACCGTGCAAACGAACTATCTCTCGAATGTATACGGAGGCTAACCATGGGGCAGTCCTCTTACTCTTCACGGGAATGAAATGGGCACTCTTAGTAAGTCTGTCTACCACGACCTAAATCCCTGTAATACCCTTACTTGATCTCGGTAACCCATCGATAAAGTCCATCGAGACACTTTGCCACTTCCATTGTGGGACCTCCAATGGGTGAAGCAACCCACCGGGTTTCTTTTGCTCTGCTTTTACTTGTTGGCATACCAAGCATCTAGCGACAAACTCGGCCACATCCCTATTCATACCGTCCTAAAAGTAAACTTTTCTCATGTCCATGTACATCTTGTCCTCGCCAGGATGAATGGTCATCTTCGAACGATGTGCATCATCAAGAATGGTCTTCCTCAAATTCTCGTTTCATGGTACACAGAGTCTACCGTCCCTACGTAACCAACCCTTATCATCTAGGGTATACCTACGGAGATGGCTCGATGACTCCCCTCTTTTGAGATTCTCTACTAACTCAACCAACTATGGGTCATCTCGATATGCCTCACCAATCCGTCCCAAAAGCGTAGGTATGACCTCTAAGGATGCTACCAAACCAGGTACAAAGTCGACGGAAGGTCTAAAGTCAAACGTAGAGATGAACTCTAAGCTTTGCCACTCAACAAACAGCGGACTCAAGGATAACCTTTTCCTACTTAAGGCGTCTGCCACCGCGTTACACTTGCCAGGGGTATATGCTATCTCGAAATCGTTGGAGGCTAAGAATTCCATCCACCTTTGCTGCCTTAAGTTCAAGTCCTTCTGAGAGAACATGTATTTTAGCGATTTGTGGTCAGTGAACAATTCGAATTTCTCGCCAAGAAGATAATGGCGCCAAGAATTATGCGCGAAAACAATAGCGGCCGACTCTAGGTCATGTGTAGGGTAATTTCTCTCATGCACTCTCAACTGCCTTCCACCATAGGCTATTGCCCTTCCCTCTTGCATTAAGACTGCGCCTAGTCCTGTCCCACTAACGGTAAATGGCTTACTCCCATCTGGCAACACTAAGACTGGGGTTGTGGTCAAAGCTCTCTTTAAACGTTGGAACGCATCATCACAATCTACGTCTCATGTGAAAACTAGGTTCTTCTTCGTCAAGCGTGTTAATGGAGCTGATATTTTTGCGAAGTCTTTGATAAACTTCCTATAGTAGCCAGCCAACCCTAAGAAACTCCTCACCTCGGTAGCATTTTTAGGGACCTTCCAATATTAGATGGCCACTACCTTCGCGGGATCCACATCTATCCCTTCTTTGGAAACCACGTGCCCTAAAAATCGCACTTCCTTCCTCCAAAAGTGACATTTAGAAAATTTAGCTTTAAGGCTATGCGCTCGAAGGGTCTCCAACACTTCCCTAAGATGTAGGGCATGCTCTTCCTCGCTTTTAGAAAATATCAAGATGTCGTCCACAAAGACTACCACGAATTTATTAAGGTACTCCCTAAACACCCTACTCATCAAGTCAACAAAGTATGCCGGGGCGTTTGTCAAACCGAAGGGCATCACAAGCCACTCGAAGAAACCGTCTGGAGTCCTAAAGGCAGTCTTGTCTATGCTATCCTCAGCTACTCTCAACTGATGGAAACCGTGGCTAAGTCCAACTGTGAAAACACTGAGGCGCCAACTAACTGATCGAAGAGATCGTCAATCCTTGGCAGTGGGTGCCTACCCTTCTTAGTAAGTTTATTAAGTTCTCTATAGTCCACACAAAGCCTAAGGGACCCATCTGCCTTCGTGGCAAATACTACTAAAGCACCCCACTCCGATATACTTCGTTTGATGAACCCCTTCTCAAGCAACTCCTTCACTTGCTTACTGAGTTCTCTTCTCCCTCTTGGAGCCATGTGGCGCACTGGCAATGCAACTGGCTTTGCATTATCTACTAGATATATTCGAAAGTCTATCTCACGTTTTGGAGGTAAACCCCTCACCTCATCAAAGACATCAACATATTCACGGACTATACGAACAGAATGTAAATCATCATCGGATGCGTCAAGAGATCCTAGGTAGCTAAGCATTACTGGACCTCTAGGGTCACAAGAAATATCAAAGGTCTTTCCACAACAAGTCATCAATCTAACTACCCTTATTTCACAATCTAGGATGGCCCCGTATCTAGTTAGCCAATCCATACCTAGAATCAAGCCGTAGCCCATGAAGCTAAGAACAAAGGCATTGCAATCAAACCCAACGCCCAAGATAAACACTCTCAAATCCTGACAAATCATAGAAAGATGAGACGAACCACCAATAGGATTTGAGACTACTAAGGGATCTGTAACAAGACTAGTATCTAGGTGCAGTGTTTCAACCAATGATGTAGAGATAAACGAATGTGATGCGCCAGAATCGAATAAAGTACAGACATGATGATCAAACAGAAAAACTGAACTTTCAATGGAAATCGTTCTACCTCGTTCTTGTAGCGGTGGGACCACGAGAGCCTGAACTTGTCCCCTTGCCTGCCCTGGTGCCATAAGAGCCTGCACCTGTCCTCCCGAGGTAGACCCTGCCCTCAGCCCTTTCTTTGGGAAGTCCTTAATCAGATGTCCCGCTTCGCCACCGTGGAAACAACTAGTCTTCTTTTTCTTCCTACAATCTTTACTTAGATAGCCGGGTGTCCCACAGTTAAAACACCTTTTCTTTCCCTTACTATTGTTGCCTTTACCACCTTTCTTGTTCTGTTGTTGCTGTTGCGGTTTCTTTTGATCCCCTTTCTTCTCGGGTGCCTTATTAGTTTTGGCGCCCTTCTCCTCTTCATGCATAAGCACCATATCAACTAGTCTCTCAAAGGTAGCCCCCATAGGTATGTGGGTCATAGCTAACCCATGAAGCGGCTCATTCAAACCCTAAACAAATCCCAGGGCCTTCTTTTCTGGTGTATTCACCAAGTCCAAGCTAAATCTTGCCAACTCATTGAATTTGTTGATGTATTCTTTCATCGATAGATTCCCTTGCTTCAATGCTAGAAACCTTTCCATGTATAGATTTTCTTCCGCCCATGAGAGAAACTTCCCCTCAAACCTACGCCTGAAATCTGGCCATGTATCAACTGGACACTCTCCATTAGTGACTTCCTACCAAAACGAAGCTTCGTCTTTCATCAACCAAGCAGCCAATTGGACCTTCTTACAGTCGTCCAAGTAGAAAATGCCAAACAGATCCTCCACTTTTTTCAACCAATTTCTAGCTTCAATGAACGTTTCAGTCCCACTAAAAGATTTTCCACCTATCAAATGAAAGTCCTTACATATCTTGGAGAAAGTATCTCCACGCGAAGGAATGACTGGAGCTAGGGGAGGAGGAGGAGGAACGTTGGCCGGACCCGCGGTAGCGGCCCTAGCCTCGAGATATTGACGAAACCAGCCGGGTACATGAACACCCTCTGGTATCTTAGATGCTCCAGACATGCTGAAACGAAAAAGGAAAGATTCAATACAAAAGAACCGAAGGAAAGATATATGGCTCTTGGGGTTATGCTTTCTAAAATAAGCTTTTCTCTAGAAAATACTTTCGTTAAAACATACTTTTGAAGGTACTTCTTTATAAAAAGTGGTTTTGAAAAATAGTTTTTCAAAATTCATATCTATTCTGGTAACCTTCAGCTCCGATACCACGTGTAACACCCCACGTCCATTAATGTCACTTACAACGGGAATGCATTAACTTCTATGGAGCGTTTTGAGTGAGTATAGAACAGAAACTTAACAACAAGACAGATATAAACAGTACTTAAAAATTTAAAACTTTATTCACTGCAGCGGCAAACACATAAGTTTGATAACATCATCAAAAACCAGAGTCAAAGTACATAATATCCATCTTGACTAAATCAAAGTACATAAATTGGAAGACATAACCCCAGTACAAAATAGCCATAAATAAGAGAGGCTGAACTTTACTTCAGCGATCCAAGCAACTTCTTAAAGCAGAGATATAGCTGTCCAAAATTAAGCTCCACTGGTGCTAGTTCCAACCTGAGCACCTTGGGGGGGGGGGGGGGAGGAAGAAAAGAGGAGGAAACAAAGGGGGTCAGACATAAAGTCTGGCGAGTGCGATAACTTTATCAATATAATTACCAAAATAACTAGGCTAAGGCATAAGTTGGAAAATAAGGAAATGACTGTGAACAATTGAGTATCACAGAGTAAACAAAAAAGGAAATAAGATGAACGGAGATAACGTTAAAGGCGCACCTAACCCACTATAAGATAATTACTATACTGCACCACCACTACTATACTGCACCACCACTAATCGCCCTAAGGTTGTTCCCGCCTATAGAACTTAATAATGATAATGGTAGTTTCGTGTACCCCTAGCTACCTTCATAGGTGCCGTCTGCCCTATCTCCACTAGGTACACCCACTACCCCCATGTGATCGGCTCCCTAACTCGTAGATACCCGTGCTGGCCCCACAGTGGGGTGTATCACTCCCCAAAGTGGCAACCCAATACCACCAATAATGCATGGCTTATACCTACACGATGCAACATCGTCTTACCTACCAGCCCGGGCCCACACACGCATATGAACCCGTTGGACTTACGTTGCCATCGCTAACCCGTTTTGGCCTCTTACAGTCAAGCCCAGTATGCGTGTCCCGTCCTTGACTTGGGTCGAGCCCACAAAGATACGTATGGGTTACTGGTTGAAACGGGCCCCCATTACTTGACACAAGCTATCCACCTAAGCTTGTTCCCCTCTAGTACATCCCACTTAACCCTCTTCTTATTCATGTTCACTTACATGTTTCAATTTTGGTTAAGTGTTTCTAATCGTATTTCAAATGCCACCCAAGGCACCCACTAGATTCCACATGCCACCCAAGGCACCCACTTAACCCCCTCATGTCCCACTACATGTTTATCTGGTTAACTGTTTCTTAATTCATTAAGACCGTAACCTTATAAAGACCTCCCACATTAGACTGGCATTTGTGGTAGCTGGATTTTCCGGGTGGGTCCGGGCAGTCTTACACCACAAAAGAGCCTAACCTCGTGTCTTTACAACTGTCACGTATTTTATTTATGCCTAAGACCTCCCACATTAGACTGGCATTTGTGGCTGCTGGATTTGCTGGGCGAGTCCGGGCAGTCCAGCAAATCCATTTTATAGTTATTTACACGTGAGTATTTAGTTTGAAATTGTTGAGAACAAAAGTTTTCAGTACCACCACAATTTAAATTATTCCCATTGCCAAAATCATTTGAAAATTGATTTGCATTTCCATTTTGAATTTGAAATTCATTTTGAATTTGGAGGTGAAATTGGATTTTGATTATTTTAAAAACTTTCACTTGAGTAGTTGCACAATAATTCAATTAACCCTTGATTAGATTCATTAAATCTTTGACTTTCTTTAAGTAGAGCTTGAACACTTATTTCAAGACTTGAGAGTTGATCGTTATTTTGACAATTTTATGGTGCAAAATCAAGATTATTTTGAAAATTTTGAAAAGTTGGTGGTGTACAGTCCAAATTACTTGTACAATAGCTGTTATTAAAATATCCATATGAATTTGGTGTAAAATTATATGGATTATATTAGTTTTCACAACTATCGTAAAATCTGTAGGAATAAGGGAATTGTGGCATTTTCAAGAAATCTCTTTAAAAAAAATATGTTAAAATTAACAACTTTGGATTATATGAATACAAGTCTAGGCCAGGTTCGGACAGGAGTTATCAGTGTGCCATGAATCACCGTAGAAACACAACTGAAGTTTAAGAAACTGTTTGAGTTCAAGACTCTACTGTTCCTTAGACACCTTGAGAGTATCAATCCCAATTATCAGTTTAACGAATATTTTGTCTTATGAGCTTTCGGGAATCCTCGTTTCGATTTCAAAAATAAACTTTTAAATTAACCCCACGTTCGTTTTAAAATTTTAAACCACACATCAACAAGCAAAATATTCAGTCGTAGAACAAACACAGAATAATAAATTGCAGAAATAAAAAATTTACAAGCAAGCTGTGGCACCTGCAGAAAATTTTTACATGCAATTTCTACATATGTTTCTTTGTAGCAGAGAACCTGTAGTGAAACACCCCACCTCCGTTAGGGTCACTCTCAAAGGGAATGCCCTAATTTCGGTGGAGGTTTATAAGTATAGGTCAGAGATATACAAGACAGATATAAGAACACATATTTTTAAACAGCGGAAAAACAGCAACTTTTATTTCATAAGAGAAAATACGTGTTACAACAACATTACCACAATTGTCTTACATACTTCCAAAAACATAACATCATCATAACTGTCTTGAATTACATTATTTAAAGAAGCATAAAGAAAACATAAATAAACTGCAAAAGTCCCATAGTTGTTGTCCAAATCCATAGTACAAAACGAAAAGGTCCAAGCAATACATTCTTTCTCTTCAAGCTGGATACGAATGCTGGTCAAGCTGCGGTATTCCCTCCCTGTGGATCTGGGGGGGGGGGGGAACGGAAGAAAAGAAGACGAAAGAAAAGTAGAGTCAAACATAAAGCCTGAGTAAGTCTAGGACTATTCAGTCTATGAATAAAGAACTGGGTATGATAAGTATAAACAAGAAATGGGAAAGCACTATAAACTTAGTTAAGTTGTCTAGGATCGAATATACCATCGTACCCCATATTAATCTCTGTACCCATATAAACTAGTTCCAAACAGGCACCCCAGAATCAGGGCGAAGTGATCCATTTTATGATGATCGGCTCCTACTCGCATAGTTACATGTGTCTTACGGCCCCCGATGTTGTAGTTACCTATGCTGGTCCCACCATGGGGTGTATCAAGTCCCATGGTGGCGGCCCGACACAATCCTAGAATGCACAGGTATGCTACTGGTGCCCAGTGCCTTATTTTTCTGCGCCGGAGTGTGTGCACGCCCGCACCCCGTTAGAACCTACACTGCTGCACCACCGCCGTCGATTTGACCGCTTACAATCAGCCCAGTAATCGTGCCCCACCCTGCCTAGTTTCAGGGTATCATGATACCTAATAGGGTTACTGCTGAAAAGGGTCCCCCGCTACTAGGTTTTCTATTTCTAGCCAACCTGCTAAGTTGGTTAAGTGTTTTATAAACCTAACCCCCAATCAGTCTGTTTAGTTTAGCATGTTCCATTCTGATTAAGTATTAATATAATTTACTTAATCCTATCAATCCTGACTCATCCTTAATTGTCTTATTAAAGCCTTGACCTCTCACATTAGACAGGTATTGTTGTGGCTGCCTGTTGCCGGTTGGGTCCGGGCAGTCTTACGCCACAACTCAGTCTAACCTCGGGTTCTTATTGGGCTCCATGTTTAACCACCCACATTGGATAGGTATTGTTGTGACTACTGGACAGCCGGGCGGTTCCGGGCAGGTTTACATCACAACTCAATCCAACCTCGGGTTAAACACATCGTATTTTCTACATTTACATATTTTGTCTTTCTTCTTTATTTTCTTATATGTAAATATTTGCGGCCCATTATTAAGAATCAATTTAAGCTAATGGTGTAAAGGTTTACACCAATCATGGGCCCAACCCATTCTTGAATTTGGGCCCCTCTACTTTATATTTTCATTTATTAATTAATTTGGCCCAACGCTATTTTCCCCCGTTTAATACGTTCGTTTATTATATATATGTTGGGCTTAGCCTTTTTAAGCCCAACTTAGCCACGTGAAGAAGGGGAGGCTTAAGGCGTGATTACATACACAAAAAGGGGAATGTGAACGCATGAACTTGCAACATAACGTAAAATAGAAACAGGTGTACTTGCATAGTAGTAACATATACTTTGGTCATAAAGCATAAGTGACATGAATCAAACCATGTAAACTTGTAGTTAAGTTAAGAATCTAACTAAATTAGATATCATTATTGACACATAGTCTTAACTACAACATAAACCTATATTTTTACTTAGGCATAATATCAAACATAAGCAAATCATGTTTATAAGGTCACTACATGTTTACAAAGGTGCTTACTTTTGTTACTAATACAAAAGTATAGTTCAACTAGAATTATTCCAACTTAATCATGATTATAACCATGGCACAATTATACTTATTCATGTAATCATGGCTAAATATTCCTAAACATGAAATCATGGTATTATCATATAGTTCTTGTTAACAATATAGGCCTAACATGTTTTTCAATTAGGCATAATAACAAACATGGCCTAGTCATATTTATAAAATCAACATAAGTCCACAAAGAGGCTCACTTTCGTTTCTAGTATGGTTCTATACATAAATCATGATGCCAATTCCAACATATTTTCATATGAACCCCAAATTTGATCCAATTACACAAAAAAGGTGATTTTTGTAAAAATATACATCATGTTGGCATAGTAGCAAAACCACATACTTGCATGAATCTCAATTATACAACCATAAACCTGTAGCTTCAACGTAAATTACATACTTTGCGAATATCCAATCGTATACTTCCATAAAACTACCGCAAACATGTAGTTTTTTATAATGAATTACATACTTACGAATATCCAATCGTTACATCACAATATTCCAATCGATTAGAATCATAACAACGCACAAATATGAATTACTATCACCACAATTCAAGCGTACAAATCAAACACAGTTATTTATTCACACCGGAATAATACTCTACTTACAATCGTGTGACGAATTCTCCAATTCAGGAATTTGGAGATGCGACTCCTTTGACGTAGGCGTTGATTTGTTTTGTTTAAGTTGCTTTATGCTTTAGAATTTGCCTCCTAATCGTCTCTCAAGTTGGTGGCTACTCCTAGTCGTTCCTCAGCAGCATGATGGCCTCGTTCTTATTTTTGAATGAATAGATTAGGTAGAGTCTAGGGTCATTTTTATAGAGTTTATGAACTGATTAGGACCATCGATGTTGCTTGGATTGATCGTAGCCATTCATTCGAAAGAGAGGCCAATCAGGAGCTGCCACCTAGCCCTAGTGACAAAGCAAGCTTCTGAAAATCGACCAAACATAGACTAGGCCAGCCAGGGTGGGCTGGGTTCGAACTGGCTCGGGGCCAGGTCGACAGCCCTGTCGACAGCCCTGTCGACATGGCTAGCCCAGGTCGACATGGCTAGCCCAGGTCGACTGCCAAGTCGACCTGGGTGCCTTAGGCGGGAATTTTGCCGCCCTGGCCAATTGGGCCCGATTTTGAATTTCAAACTTGTTTTTCTGAGCTGTTTTCTTCTATTTGAATTTTAAACTAAATTCCAAAACTTCCGGAGGCCATATCTTCTTCATACGGACTCCGTTTTTCGAAAACTTGGACTCTATTTCGCTTATTTTTCCGAGACGAACGCAATGGCGTATCCCATTTCCCTTAATTCTTTGATTTGAAATTAATTATACTTTAATTTGGGAATTTCACTGTTATAGAATACACGGGGTGTTACATTCTCCCCCACTTAAAAGGATTTCGTCCCCGAAATCTACAAGTTAGGAAGAATGTGTCCTACCATCCAATCACCCATCTACTCAACCATTCAATCACAGGCATTCATTGTCCTTAAAAGACTTCTAATGCTTCATGATCATATGCGAAGTGTGTGTGTACATGTACTTATCTAATGCAAAATCAGGCGGTCTACTGATTCAGTTGACCTCCTTAATGCGAATTATGTAAGTGCCATGAATCCATTATGTATGCAAATTTTCCTATTCATGATTCTACATGAGTGCACAATCATTCATATAAATGCAACATCCATATGATAACACATTAAACTTCAACCATATACGAATGCAAACATATATGCATATGCAATATGAAGTGATTGAGCCGATCTAAAACCTAGATTGTGTGTGTATATGCAACCACGAGCAACCACTAGCAATCACTTGCAACCACTTGCAACCATCATCCATAACATGTTTCAATTACATGTTTTCATCCAAAGGGTTTCTACCTAAAATTTAAGGTTGAGGTAATATACCTAAAAAGATAGATAAAAGCGCAACTTAAGGAAAAAGAAAGATCAAGGATGTACCCTCGAAAAGAAAAGGGTAGGCAGTGCGTATTCTAGCTTCAATTTCCCAAGTTGCATCTCCTTCGGCGTCGCTCCACTGAACTTTGACGAGCTTGACTTCGCGGCTGCGTAGCTTTTTCACTTCCGTTCCTAATATGCGGGTTGGAATTTTTCTTATGGTTGCTTCGCGCTCCACTTCAGCTTCTTCTAGGATATTTGGCTCTACCACTTCAGCAGACTCATGCAGACATTTTCGGAGATGTGAAACATGAAAAACGTTGTGAACTCCGGCCAATTTTTCGGGTAGCTTTAATCTATAGGCCATTTTTCCCAATTGTTCCTATCTAAAGGTATAGTCGAATGATAGAAGCAAGTAAAAACTTTGTGCCCATTAGGCAATGTCAAAACTGGAAATCTATGTCACATATATATTGATTAGGAGAAGAACTCTCTAAGCATCAGCCCCGAAGACCGAAATCAACATCAGACTGACACCCAAAGAATTACTCAACCCAACCACTATATATGATTCTAGGAAAATAAGCATGATGGACTCCTTTTTGGTCACAAGGGAGTCCCTTCCTAAGACCAACCTGTATCCTATTAAACCCAAAAAGTTTGGTCAATCCAACGAACACCCTCAAGCCCCAACATGTGTTACTAACAGATGAGTCATACTCCCTATGGGGTTTGCAATAGAAATTGGATTGAGAATAGGACCGAGAGGATATACACAAAAGATAGCATGCAAGTAAGCTCTACAGGAAGAGAGGGATCAAGGATATACTCTTAAGAAGAGATATGATGCACGAATCTAGTCTTCAATCTTCTAAGTCGCATTTCTTGAGCTTAACTCCATTATGCTTTATCCGTCTTTAACTTCACAATTTCGTAGCTTCTTAATTCTTGTTTCCAAAATATGAGTTGGAACCTATTTCACTGTTGCCTCTCGTTCCTCTTTCACTTACTCTACTTCTAGTATACTCGGCTCAAGCATGACGGCGTACCCATGGTTCCATTCAAGCTCTCCAAAATTCACTAGTGAATTTTAGATCTCGTCCACTTACTATTAGGTATTCCACGTAGCAGAACTATCTCTTGGAAATAAATGCCAGTCATGTTGCCAAATGTACTTACTAAGGTGATTCTCCACAACTCATGCATAAGCAAAATGAACCTTCTGCCTTAGTGACGAACACTACTAGAGCGCCCCATTCTGAAATGCTCCTTCTAATGAACCCCTTCTCTAGAAGCTCTTTAATCTGTTTACTGAGCCCTTACCTTTCCCGTGGAGCCATGTGTCTAACGGGCAACGCAACAGGCTTTTTATTATCTACGAGATATATGCGGAAGTCTATCTCCCGCTTCGGAGGCAAGCCCTTCACCTCTTCGAAGACATCCGGATATTCCCGGACCACTCTAACCGATTGCAAATTTTCAACAGAGGCATCTAGCGATTCAAGATAACTAAGCATAACCGCATACGAGGGATTACAAGAAATTTCCAAAGTGTTACCGAGCTGGGTTAGGAGCCTAACAACCCTTTTTTTTCAAAATCAAGGATGGCCCCATTACTGGATAGCCAATCCATGCCCAAAATCAAACCATATCCCGAAAAGCCCAAAACAAAGGCACCACATTTAAATTCTACGCTTAGAATAGAAATTTTCTATCCCACACAGATCATAGACAAATGAGCTGGGCCCCCAATTGGGTTTGAAACAATTAAGGGGTCCTCTACCGTACTAGTTTTTAGGTGCAGAGATTTTAACTAAAGCAGACGAGATAAAGGAGTGTGACGCGCCGGAATCAAATAAAGTGCGAACGGGGTGATCATACTACACTTTCTACAGAAGTATTTATACCTCGTTTCTTTGGGCAGTCCTTAGCCATGTGGCCTGTCTCACCGCAAGAAAAGCACCCACCATTCATCTTGGCCTTCTTTTTCCGGCAGTCCTTTACTAAGTGCCCCACTTTGCCACAGAAATTACACTTCCTTTTCTCTTTGTTGCCTTTCCCGCCCTTCTTAAAGTCTGTCTTCTTAGGCTGCAAACCCTCTTTCTTCCCTTGAGAGCTTTCTGCCTTTGTCTCCTTCTTGCCCTTATCCTCTTCGTTCAGCAATGCCATTTGTACCAGCCTTTCATATGTAGCTCCCATGGGTATATGGGTCATGGCCAAACTGTGTAATGGCTCATTCAACCCTTTGACGAAACGGAGAGCCATCTTGTGCGGGGTGTTGACTAGGTCCAGCCCAAACCTAGCCAGCTCATCGAACTGATTAACATACTCTTTGACTGTCTTGTTCCCTTGCTTTAGAAATAAGAATTTTTCCAACTGCAAACTCCTTTCTGCATCTGAGAGAAATTTAGCCTCGAACCTTGCCCTAAAGTCCTCCCATGTCTCCACTGGTCTTTCAGCATTAGTGACTTCCCACCAGTAGGAAGCCTCGCCCTTTAGTAGCCATACAGCCAGTTGTACTTTCTGTCTATCTTCTACCTCAAAGATGATGAATAAGTCCTCGGTTTCTTTCAGCCAATTTCTAGCTGCCACGAAGGACTCAGTTCCATGAAAATCCTTTCCTCCCATAGCTTTAAAATCTTTACATATCTTAGCAAAAGTGTTTCCCCGCGGAGGAGGTGGAGGAAGAGGTGCCGCTGCAGCTGGATGATTTCCTGCAGCTGGGGGAGGAGGAACGGTAGGACCTGGCTGAGTGGCCCTTGCTTCTAAGAACCGTCTAAACCAACCAGGTATTGGTACACCCTCTGGCAAGTTAAGTTCTTCGGACATGCTGAAACAAAAAGGATAGATTCAAAACGAAGGATAAGAGATAGTACCTATGGCTTTGGGGGGACTTTGCCTTTTAAAACAAAATAATATTTTATCTTTTAAAAATGCTTCTTTAAATTTCCTTTTTGAAAATAAATTTTCAAAACTTTTTATCTTATCTGGTAAACCTATGCTCTGATACCAAGTGAAACACCCCACCTCCGTTAGGGTCACTCTCAAAGGGAATGCCCTAATTTCAGTGGTGGTTTATAAGTATAGGTCAGAGATATACAAGACAGATATAAGAACACATATTTTTAAACAGCGGAAAAACAACAACTTTTATTTCATAAGAGAAAATACGTGTTACAACAACATTACCACAATTGTCTTACATACTTCCAAAAACATAACATCATCATAACTGTCTTGAATTACATTATTTAAAGAAGCATAAAGAAAACATAAATAAACTGCAAAAGTCCCATAGTTGTTGTCCAAAGCCATAGTCCAAAACGAAAAGCTCCAAGCAATACATTCTTTCTCTTCAAGCTGGATATGAATGCTGGTCAAGCTGCGGTATTCCCTCCCTGTGGACCGGGGGGGAAACGGAAGAAAAGAAGACGAAAGAAAAGTAGAGTCAGACATAAAGCCTGAGTAAGTCTAGGACTATTCAGTCTATGAATAAAGAACTGGGTATGATAAGTATAAACAAGAAATGGGAAAGCACTATAAACTTAGTTAAGTTGTCTAGGATCGAATATACCATCGTACCCCATATTAATCTCTGTACCCATATAAACTAGTTCCAAACAGGCACCCCATAATCAGGGCGAAGTGATCCATTTTATGATGATCGGCTCCTACTCGCATAGTTACATGTGTCTTACGACCCCCGATGTTGTAGTTACCTATGCTGGTCCCACCATGGGGTGTATCAAGTCCCATGGTGGCGGCCCGACACAATCCTAGAATGCACAGGTATGCTACTGGTGCCCAGTGCCTTATTTTTCTGCGCCGGAGTGTGTGCACGCACGCACCCCGTTAGAACCTACACTGTTGCACCACCGCCGTCGATTTGACCGCTTACAATCAGCCCAGTAATCGTGCCCCACCCTGCCTAGTTTCAGGGTATCATGATACCTAATAGGGTTACTGCTGAAAAGGGTCCCCCGCTACTAGGTTTTCTATTTCTATCCAACCTGCTAAGTTGGTTAAGTGTTTTATAAACCTAACCCCCAATCAGTCTGTTTAGTTTAGCATGTTCCATTCTGATTAAGTATTAATATAATTTACTTAATCCTATCAATCCTGACTCAGCCTTAATTGTCTTATTAAAGCCTTGACCTCTCACATTAGACAGGTATTGTTGTGGCTGCCTGTTGCCGGTTGGGTCCGGGCAGTCTTACGCCACAACTCAGTCTAACCTCGGGTCCTTATTGGGCTCCATGTTTAACCACCCACATTGGATAGGTATTGTTGTGACTACTGGACAGCCGGGCGGTTCCGGGCAGGTTTACATCACAACTCAATCCAACCTCGGGTTAAACACATCGTATTTTCTACATTTACATATTTTGTCTTTCTTCTTTATTTTCTTATATGTAAATATTTGTGGCCCATTATTAAGAATCAATTTAAGCTAATGGTGTAAAGGTTTACACCAATCATGGGCCCAACCCATTCTTGAATTTGGGCCCCTCTACTTTATATTTTCATTTATTAATTAATTTGGCCCAACGCTATTTTCCCCCGTTTAATACGTTCGTTTATTATATATATGTTGGGCTTAGCCTTTTTAAGCCCAACTTAGCCACGTGAAGAAGGGGAGGCTTAAGGCGTGATTACATACACAAAAAGGGGAATGTGAACGCATGAACTTGCAGCATAACGTAAAATAGAAACAGGTGTACTTGCATAGTAGTAACATATACTTTGGTCATAAAGCATAAGTGACATGAATCAAACCATGTAAACTTAGTTAAGTTAAGAATCTAACTAAATTAGATATCATTATTGACACATAGTCTTAACTACAACATAAACCTATATTTTTACTTAGGCATAATATCAAACATAAGCAAATCATGTTTATAAGGTCACTACATGTTTACAAAGGTGCTTACTTTTGTTACTAATACAAAAGTATAGTTCAACTAGAATTATTCCAACTTAATCATGATTATAACCATGGCACAATTATACTTATTCATGTAATCATGGCTAAATATTCCTAAACATGAAATCATGGTATTATCATATAGTTCTTGTTAACAATATAGGCCTAACATGTTTTTCAATTAGGCATAATAACAAACATGGCCTAGTCATATTTATAAAATCAACATAAGTCCACAAAGAGGCTCACTTTCGTTTCTAGTATGGTTCTATACATAAATCATGATGCCAATTCCAACATATTTTCATATGAACCCCAAATTTGATCCAATTACACAAAAAAGGTGATTTTTGTAAAAATATACATCATGTTGGCATAGTAGCAAAACCACATACTTGCATGAATCTCAATTATACAACCACAAACATGTAGCTTCAACGTAAATTACATACTTTGCGAATATCCAATCGTATACTTGCATAAAACTACCGCAAACATGTAGTTTTTTATAATGAATTACATACTTACGAATATCCAATCGTTACATCACAATATTCCAATCGATTAGAATCATAACAACGCACAAATATGAATTACTATCACCACAATTCAAGCGTACAAATCAAACACAGTTATTTATTCACACCGGAATAATACTCTACTTACAATCGTGTGACGAATTCTCCAATTCAGGAATTTGGAGATGCGACTCCTTTGACGTAGGCGTTGATTTGATTTGTTTAAGTTGCTTTATGCTTTAGAATTTGCCTCCTATTCGTCTCTCAAGTTGGTGGCTACTCCTAGTCGTTCCTCAGCAGCATGATGGCCTCGTTCTTATTTTTGAATGAATAGATTAGGTAGAGTCTAGGGTCATTTTTATAGAGTTTATGAACTGATTAGGACCATCGATGTTGCTTGGATTGATCGTAGCCATTCATTCGAAAGAGAGGCCAATCAGGAGCTGCCACCTAGCCCTAGTGACAAAGCAAGCTTCTGAAAATCGACCAAACATAGACTAGGCCAGCCAGGGTGGGCTGGGTTCGACCTGGCTCGGGGCCAGGTCGACAGCCCTGTCGACAGCCCTGTCGACATGGCTAGCCCAGGTCGACTGCCAAGTCGACCTGGGTGCCTTAGGCGGGAATTTTCCCGCCCTGGCCAATTGGGCCCGATTTTGAATTTCAAACTTGTTTTTCTGAGCTGTTTTCTTCTGTTTGAATTTTAAACTAAATTCCAAAACTTCCGGAGGCCATATCTTCTTCATACGGACTCCGTTTTTCGAAAACTTGGACTCTATTTCGTGTATTTTTCCGAGACGAACGCAATGGCGTATCCCGTTTCCCTTAATTCTTTGATTTGAAATTAATTATACTTTAATTTGTGAATTTCACTGTTATAGAATACACGGGGTGTTACATGTAGGGTTTAGAAAATTCTCACAGTGATCGGTAGTCCATCCAGAGCAATTAAGTAGCGCTAACATGTTCACACCCCATTTGGTGTGCAACCGTTCACACCCCATTTTTAAGACCTTTTTCTAATTTCCGTTGTACCTGTATTCGAAAGAAAAAATTCTCTCTCTTTTTTAAAGAAAATTAGAATGAAAATAAAATGAGTGAAAAATAAAATGAGAACAAATAAAAACTAAACCGAACTAAGCCTAATTAAACAAAAGGAAGACTAGATTTTTTTTTTCAAATGATACACAAAGAAAGACAATTTTTTTTAACTTAAACAAAGGAAAACTAAAACAAACTAAAAGAGCCTACAATTCAATGGAATTGAGAAGACCAGAAAAAAAACTTAAGGCCTAAAGAAAACAACAAACCCTACAAGCTAAATGGACCTACACAAACCCAGAACCGGCCCAAAATCACGCACCGAAATGTCAAAAGTCGGATATTTGATATATTCCCAGAAACTCCCTTTCTCACTTCAATTTAAAATAAGAACTAACAAAAATAGAAACGGAAGACAAAAGATGGTTGAATTCGCGAATTGGGGAATTGCGAATTGCGAATTGCGAATTGGGTTTTGATTGGGGCACAGGTGGTTGGCGACTTATTTGTGAAGGTCGAAGGGGATGATTCAGTGAAGTAAGTTTATTGTTTGCTGGAGCTCAGTTCTGGGATGATGATGATGGTTGTTGGTCTGATGGAAGCGGATTTGGGGTCTCTTGTTTTTGGAATTGGGTTGAACGGTTTGAGGTTTCATTGACTATAGTTCAGATGGAAGGAGAGTTCTTCAGAGATTTCAGATCTGCGAACTAGGTAAATCAGTTTTGCTATGTTTTGTTGTCTGGTCTTTAGTTCGATAGGGTTTGTATTGGCAGTATTGTGACTTTGGTGGCTTCGAGTTTAAGGGGAGGAGGTGGGGATATTGGATTTGGGTGGTTTGAAGTGTTGGGAAATGGCAGAGGGGACTTTCTGTTGGTTTGCTGAGCGGTAAAGAAGGGTTGGTGCAAATTGGTGAAGGAGGATGGCTCTGTGAGGTTTAGTAATGGCGGTCCTAAGTGGATTGGCGTTGAGGAATGCTGTGATATGACAATCCAAGAGATTTTTTGTTGACAGGAGGAGCATATGGTTCTTACAAATTGTTTGAGCGGTTTCAGGGTGCAAAGGATGAACATGGATGTTTTGTGATGAACTTCAGGTCAGTTTGAAGTATGGTGTGTTTTTGGTTGATATTGGAGTGGAGGGACGAATACGGTGTTGATCAATGGGATTTTGGTTTGTGAACGTTGAAAGAGAGGCTGATGGGGTGTAGTGCAGAGTGGAATTGGATAATTTGTTTGTGCATGAACCAAGAGGACTGTGGTGATGACTAATGAACAGAAGTTTGGATAGATGGTATGGGAACTGGTTTTCGATGGTTGAACGTGGATTTGTGAGGACTGTGATATGATTTGGTCAGGTGTGAGTGAAGATGAATGGAGCTGTTTGGTTAACAGAATGGTAGTAAACCAGAGAGAAAATTCAAGTGGGCTTGTGAATTATTTCTTGTGATATAGTTTGCAACTTTGGAGGTTAGGTTCAGGAGTATGATGAAGCTTGTGGTAGTATGGGACAAGGCAGAGTGGTATGATTTGTGGAGAGGACAAGGGTTTGGTTAGAAAATGTGGATGGACTGATGGGTTGAAGGAAGGAGATTAGAAGATTGTTTGCATGGAGTAATAAAGCAATTGGAAAGACTGTTTTTTATTTTCTCATTTTTGTTTTCTTTTTATATTTAAAACAATTTCTAGCAACGGTGCCAAAAATTTGTTTGCGAACAAATTAAACAATTGTAAACAACTGTAAAATTTGTTCGGCTTCCCTAAACAACAAGGATTGTTGTAGAGGGTGTCGAACTTTGGGACCAAAACTATTTTAATTAATAAATCCAATCAAGTTATTCCAGGATTTTGATTAATTGAAAACACAGAAAATAACAACAATTGAATAAAAAGAGAGATTTATATATTAAGAGAACGCAATTAGGGGATAATGACATATATTAGATTCATACTCATCAATAGCCAACAAATAAATATAGATCTAATTCATATTTCTGTCACACACATGAATCAACGATAATTAGGTTCTTAGAAACAAATAAGTAAATAACGACAAGCATAGCCTATGCAGGAGCTGAGCTCTTAAACAACCATAGACTATCAAGATAGATTCACTAATTAATTTTTAAAACCCTAAAATTAGATCTAAATCTGATAATTGTTAGATTGAACACGAATATACCCTGTGAAGGAGCATATCTCTTAAACGACACAGAATATGAATGTTCAGATCTAACCCTTGATTCAGATCCAGATCTACATGTATAAAGTCCTCATCTATTGACTATGTGATTCATGTTGAATCATATCTATTAGCGTCATCACCCCCTAATCAAAGGAGATTAGCTAGACATAGCTAAAGAAGAAGAGAAACAGAAACTAAATAACATGAACATAAATAAAATAAAATAACAACAGAGAGAAAGGGAGAAGAAGAGTTTTATTCCAAGAAGAGAATTACAGAATAAAACTAAGTGTGTTTTTACATGAATGAGATACAATGTATTTATAGTTGCGTTGGCCAAGACTAAGAGGCTCATTACACAATGTGGGACAAAATCCCTTTTCTAAAATAACACATAAACCAGCATAAACCAGTGTGAACGCAACATGAATGAGAGGCCCTGCAAATGAGCTAATGTGAACGCAATGTGAATGGATTTGCAATTGGCATAGCTTGCGGGCATCAAATGACATCAAATTCAATTGTTTTGAGCATGAGTAGGAACTCCATAACATCTACAACAAGCTATCCTTATGAAAAGGCATTGAATCATTAAAATATGTAGCAGAAGGTGGTTGTACAGCAACATTTCTTCAAGCTTTAATCTAGCTCTCAAAATCAACACTCTTCATACAAAAATTCTTCAAACTATTCAACAATTATGTGTATTAATCCATTGATCATAAATAATATGAAAACCCGACTATAAATACACAGTATCAATTAGTTTAAATATAAAATAAGATAAATAAGCGGATAAAATATACACATTTACATGTATATCACCAACCTACCTCATTCTAGATCCTATATGATGTGCATAGTTGTTAAAGTATTTCCTGGTACTGGAAAACATTAATGAGGTGTGAGATTAGTCAGTTACACTAACTACTAATACCCACCAAAATATCAGCAGCTAAAAAAAGTGCTAGTGTTCTCAAAATGAAAAACACTGCTATCTACACTAATCTTAGTTGCAGGCATTACTTCATTCCATTTCTCCAATCCAGATTTGTTAACGGCATTGAAAATTATGTCATTCCTATTTTTCCATATTACACTCACAAAGCACTTGTGTATGATCAACATCAGGATGTTTTTCTCCTCCTTCCACCTTGTCACTTTGTATATGTTCTACCATTCAATGTTACTGATTTGTGATGCATCAACCTTGTCTATTCCAAGCATCATTTTGGTACAAAGTTTGTAAGTGAAACAATAATTAAAAAAATGTGCAGATTTGTTTCTTCTTCATCATTACAGAATGAAACGACCTAAGCTCGCCCATAAGGTAAATCCCGAATTGAAGTGAGAACATGACAAATCAGAATACAAACAATAGAACATTTCATTGCTTATTACAACAATTATATCAGAGTACAAGAATGTAACAGAGTATGAATAAATATTACACAGAAAAATAACAGAGATTTAAATTACATTAGCAGCAGAAAAACAATATATAAAATAACGGAAAGAAATACATGGATACAATGCTTTCCGAATATAGCTCCAACTGTAAATCCAAGATCCTAGAAAAGAAATATCTGCAAAAACACAACTACTAGTTGCCCATGTGGAAAATAGGGGCACCCAGATTTATGTTAAAACAATAAACTCTAGGTTAGTCATGGGATTGGTGTGAGAACTAAAACAGTTGTTTAAAATTTTACTTTAGACATAAAATAAATAAAGGGACCACGCCGTATAACACGGAACGGGTTTTCCCCCAAGAATACCAGTGCATAAAACAGTTTATAAACAACGCAATGCATTTTGAAAAATGAAGCTATTATAAGACTCAGGTCCCATCACACAATGCAACGCAAGCCGGAGGATAGAGTTTTCCCTAATAATAGCCAAACATACTTGGTACGTTTAAAACAAATCATTTTGAAATTACTATAAGTGTATAGTGTCAAAATCAACTTCAAATATAAATGTATCAATCATAGATGGCACCGGTACCATATATCATGTTGCCATACTAGGCTCTACAATCATAACCGAAATGTCACGTATTGGAATTTGGATTTTCGTCATGAGTGGAGGCAAGGGATGTACTCCTCTCCGGCTTCGAGACACTCTAGCAAATACCTCAGGGTCCCCCGTAGTAAACCCTTGGATCCTCCAAGGCCGGTCCTCCTTTACGTTTGAGGATTAGTTATTCCTAAACACGCGTTTCCCGGTCCTATAGGATCTATTCATCGGCTCCGTAGTAACCGATATGTCTGAGGCGCCTCACAATCCATCATCCATATAGGTAAAAGTAAATAAATGTCTGGGCTCCATATCATGACACCACCCATAGCTAGAAGGAAACGCCGTGCACTCCTTGGGTCCCTTATCCCGTTTTTGACTCATACCGAGGTGTGAGGCTCACGAATTAACGCTATACACAAAGATATGTTATTTAAAGCCATGCTTTGATCATCAACCACATGACTCTGCTTTTCAACAAAAGCCTTGATCATTTGCATCTCAGCATGCCACAAAGGCAATTCACACCATGCAACTGATGTCTATCAATATATAACCTCTAAGCTCATACGTTTCAGAGAAGGGTGTTAAGCAAGAGAATAAATTCTCCACCACCAAACAAATATATATTTAATAGAGATCAATCAACATAGAATAAAATCCAATGTCAAACACACATCTATTTACTAGTTCATTCTAGGTCTAAACGAAACCGGAGGCACCTTATTCCTCGTTCCATATGTCCAATACAGGAGAGAGGTCCTCGCATATCCGGTCTATCTCCAAGTACGTCTAGACGATCACCACTTATTACCTTGTCTTGGGTGTACAGCCCAATCAAGACATCAGTAATCATCCAAACGATGTGAAGAACTCCAGTCTTTAACCACCGTCTTCATCGTCGACTTATCGTCGAATCAATTATTCAGAACGGGTATAAACCCGACCTTTCCGAATAATTCACGTATCTTATACTCAAGTGCTATAAAAACACAACATACGCCTCATTCCAATTCTGAATATTCTTTTATTTAAATATTCATATACTTTGGGAAAGGCAGCTATTAATTTTATCAAATATAAATTCTTTTAAACTTATACTTTAATCTTCCTTTGGATCTCAATTCAAACCAAATTAATGTTTATCCAGACTAGCCGGGATTAGCGCACCTTACCAAAGTAATCATTTGTTATATTTCCCAATCCCAACCTATTCATCCCATGGAGCAAAACTGGTAATACTCCATATCTAACACCACGGTGTTATCGGTAAATTTAATTACCATTTTACATCCAAACCTAATTAAAGATTTAACTATCGTTGGGAATAAAAACTGGTGGCACTCCATTCTCGATCATTTTCCAAATTTTGATAATTTAAATTATCACATTCACATTTTAATCTAATTAAAGATTCATCAAAACTCCACTTAGTTTTAATCCTCCAACAATCATATTAATGATTATTTAACTTTGGGAAATCAAACACGCCGCATCGATAATCTACACTGTACCACTGATTTTTGTCGATATATAACTTCTAAGCTCATACGTCTTAGAGAAGGGTGTTAAGCAAGAGAATAAATTCTCCGCCACCAAACAGATGTATATTTAGCAGAGACAAACAATACACTTCGAAACACGATGTTAGACCTGTAATACTGTCTATAACTAAGTTAAAGAACTAAAGTCGTTTAAAACACAGTTCATGATAAACCCAAAATCACATTCCATTAATTATGGAATCTTCACGGAAAAACAGATCAATATATAATCGATATCAATTTCCGTATCTGACTAATAATGTAAATGGAATAATGACAAAGCCTTTTAAATTCCATATATATTAACCATCTTCCTCCACAGAAGCTCACTTCGATTATTACCAAATCGAATTCCATTCAATTCCAATTTATTTTATTAAATTAAAAAAACCTTACTTTAGAAATTTTCCATTAAATCTTAATAAAAGATTTATAAATTCCAAATCACATTTCACTGTTAATCGGGTTAAAGAACGAATGTCTTTTAAAACACAGTTCACGATAAACCCACATTCAACTTTCATTTCAATTCCAATCAAATGTTAACTAATTGGTAAACTTCACTAAATCTTAATTAAAATATTTACTCTTTTCACACGGGGTTTAAGAACTATGTTACAAAAGACACCATTCATGACAAACCCAAAATCCACTTTGATATTAAATATAAGGCTCTGAATAGAAATAATATCGGCTCAAAATTCAATATCAAATTCTGAAACCAACACATATCGTATAGGGAATAACGATATATATCTATCTTCCGAATTCCTCTACAATATCCGTATAATCACGGAATCCAACTGTAACAACCCGCACTCTACGCATCGGAGGATCGTAGAATATTTATTTCTTTCCTATATGAAGTCGTATGGTCATGTAACTTTGGGAAACATCCATTAGAGTCATTTCCCATGTTCATGATTTTTGTCGATTTTTAAATGACCGTTTTACCCCTAGCTGATCTTGTTTTGGCCATAAATTTTGATTGGAAAGGACTTTTGACCTGAAACCACTTCCATTAGATTCGTTTGATGGTTTACCTTTCCGTAGAGTGGTCATAATAGCCAAACGGACTTACCGTTTGAGAGATAAGGCTGAATTAAGGTTTGGAAGGTGGAAAACTGCTTAACCGGGCCAAATAGGGTGATTAGTGAATAGGCCCATAACCCATTTCGGGATTAGGGTTATGGGGAGGCTGAAATGAGTTAGAGAATCATTCCATTTCAGTTTTCTAGCCTCCACTTATCTCCAAGAAACCCTAAAAATGGCCTCCAACCTCTAAATCAACTCCAAATCATCTTTTAATTAAGGATTTAGCTTAGCAACATCTAATCAAGGGAGATGAACAAGAAATCAACATTGGAGCTGTTGTTTAGCATTGGGATTTGCATCAAATCAGAGATTTATTTCAGATCTTAGTTTATTTGTGGCTAAGGTGAGTGATTTGCATAGTTTTGCACTAATTATGGCTAATTAAGGGTAATTAGTGTTAATTAGCGAATTTAAATATGATAAAACTCTGGAAAAATGTTCATAAATTCTTAAATGATGTTTTAGACCTCTGATATGAATTTGGGTTAATTTGGTTAAGTTTTGCTAATCCTATCATTAGTTTCACCTAAACATGCTTAAGGGGAAATATGGGGTTTTGGGTATGTTTGATCCATTTTAACCTATCATATTGATGTTTTGATGTTTGTGGTTGATTATGAATGTTGCTATGACTGTATGATTTGCTTTGTGATTGATTTCAATAGTTAGAATGGTCGAAAACGTCGTCGAATGGCGTAAACACTTGCTGGAAAAGTTTCAGAAAACAGTGCAGGATCGGATCGGATATGGTGGCTCGGATCGGATAAGTTGAACTGGGCAAGGGATCCGATCGGATCGGAACTTGACACTTGAGAAAACTGGCAAAAAGGAAGGCCACGCTAATTGAACTGGGATCGGATCGGATAAAGATGGAGGGATCGGATCGGAGCATGTGAAGAACGAAGGAGCTGATCGGAGCGGGAGCATGAACTGGATGGGAGATGGCACCCGACCCGACCCGAAGGGGGACACCCGACCCGAACCGACTTAATGGAGTGGACCCGAAACGAACCGTTACCAGAGAAAGACCACGGACCGACGCAACGTAGTGGACCCGACCCGAACCGATGGCTTGAAGAGGAACCCGACCCGACCCAGTATTGACCAATAATCCGAGATGCAAAGGTAGTCCAATATGGGAAGTTAGAGCTCAGGATCCAATTGGGAACCGATGAGTTCACTTCATGGTTGGGCTTTGCTGCGGGACGTGTGCTAAGGAGTTGTCGACGTTCATAACTTCGATTCACCACTAAAAATGGATGATGGGCTACTTATCAGTGCGGTAGAGTCATTATGACTCGAGGGGCAAAGTGATGGTAGCAAGACTACGTTATCAGTGCAGTAGAGTCATTACGACTCGAGGGGCAAGGTGATGCGTAGTAAGACTATGAGCCAGCGCAGATGGGGTGAATAACTCCATGGGTCAAGTGGACATAGTAAAGGATTGGTAAGACTATGAGCCAGCGCAGATGGGGTGAATAACTCCATGGGGCAAGTGGACATAGTAAAGGATTGGTAAGGCTATGAGCCAGCGCAGATGGGGTGAATAACTCCATGGGGCAAGTGGACATAGCAAAGGACTAGTGGCTACGTTATTAGTGCAGTGAAGCCATTTATGACTTCATGTGGGCTAAGTGATCGTAGCAAGGTATGTTAGGTGATCGAAGTGGTGAATATCGTATGCTTTACGCACTGAGTGAGAGATGTGAGGATGGATGCTATGTTTGATTGTTTGCCATCACTATGACATGCACACCCCCACCTCCGTATCTTTACACCGTTTGATATGGCACCTTAGAGTGTTGTACAGTATGTAGTGCTAACTCTTTGGTTGCAGGTCCAGGTTCAGGTATGTTTTAGTCTACCTGTTATTGTTCACTTTAGATGCTTATCGCTCATACCAGGCTTTATGTCCGACCCAGAGTTTTATGTCTCCTCTTATTACTCTGGGTGCTCACACGAGCAGACTAGAGACAGGTTAGCTGGTGATGCGCGAGTAGCTGATTCGGAGGCGGGCAGGAGGCTTCCACGTATGATATATAGATATTCTCCCTGTGTCGTTGGTGGTCGCTACTTGGGAATTAGTAGTGTACCTCCTTTATCTGTCTTTTGCTTGGAGACAGCTTGAAAAGTTGTAATAATGTTTAACTTTGGATCATAAGCTGTACTTACATTTTCCGCTGCCATGTTAGTTGTTTCAGCTTATGCACTGTCTCACCTGTTTTATGTCAAGTATGTTATTATTATATTTTATTCTATGCGCTGTGAGACATTCTACAGGTTCTTTGTTAGTTCATTTCCTTCTTCCCTTTTCCTTCTGACGACCCGTTCCGTGCTAACTGGACATGTGTACAGCGCACCTTTGGAGTAAATGTCGGTTGGTGCGGGGCGGGCCGTCACACCAGTATTGAAATATCCCGAATATGATTTCTATTCAAATCCATTCCAATTTATATATTGGAAAATTCTGGTTAGATTAAAACCATTCACAAATTCAATTTATTTTATTTAAAAATTATAGGATTTCAAATCTAGTTAATAACTAGTTCATTTTGATAAAAATATATTTTTATCTTTTCAAATAAGGAATTTTTCATCCCAATTCTTTCCAAATCATTTATTATGATTTTACGCAAATTATTAATATTTTTAATAATTTTATTAAGGCCCTTCCAGTCAATTTCCGTAAACGGTCATCAAATTGCACTTACAACGACTTTTTCCAAATTTGATTTAGACATAATTCCAAATCCAACCGTTAAATTTCAAATCTTTTGTATTCATTGGAAAGCTCTTTCCGATACGAACCCAAAGGTTCTGATTTTAGGAGAATCCGACGGTTGGATTTCCCATAATGTCAATTCGAAGTCAATGGTCGAAATTTGCGAACGGCCGCGGCGCGTTCTTTTCAGGCCATTAAATATATATTATATATTTTTCACCGATTTCCATTTAAAACGTATTTTATAAATCGATTATAAATTTGTTTTAAAACTATTTCCACTTTCATTTCAATTTTAAATCAAAATTGAATACTCCTTACCATTATAATATTTAAATGATAATATTTTCAAAATATATGATTTTGAAACCATTTCCTTTTCGTATTCATTGTAAAAATGAATAAAATCAATAAAAATGTCATTCACGTTAAAATGGCGCAAATCTCATCAACATGGCTTCACATATTACAATATTATCGTGTCCATCCTAAAACATCAAATTCACATTTTAATCCTTTATTGAATATTATTTTACAATATTTTTTATTTTAAAATATTTCCTTATTTTAATGTATTCATTCCTTTTGAATTGGAATCAGACCCAATCAATTACTATATGATGTTATTTATATGGATTTCGTACACACATATACACAACAATAATGATATACAATCAACCATCATCTAAAGTGCATTACACAACTGCATAAGCGTTAAATATAAATAATTAACGGTTACAACAGTCTATCAACCTATCGATTGACATACAACTAAACAATTGGGATTAGTGTACGTCAAATATCATCCTATACCCGTGTGGGGTTTCAACCATCAAATATTAATTTTATTTGTGCACTTGGACGATGTGTAAAATTATCGTCCCAATAGATATCACATAAATAGACGAGCATAAACAAGTCGTCCGACTTGTAAATGGATGTGTAAACTTATTTTAACTATCCAATAAATATATAGAATTTTATAACTTTGCTTATAAAATTCTATACAATGCCTAAATAATTTTATTCATCGCAGTTATAAACTAAAAATTAATATTTTTAGCGAACCAGTATTTATTCCATAACATAGCCATTTCATATATCTCATATATATGTTAAAAATAATATTTTTAACTAGCTATTAATTTTTCTAAAACATTTTAGAAAATTTTGGCAACATAACGGCGTAATATTAAAACCAAAATAAGGTTTAGCCTTATCCCTCGCCTAATACTGGCTCGTGCCATATACAAACCAATTCCAATCAATTCACAATCAGTTTTGCAATCAACATTCAAATTTCCACAATACATTCCAAATCAAACAGCATGGTTTGTACAATAAATAGTGTCGGGGGCTACTAATCCCCGTCTGCATCTTAGTGTATATTTAGCTTTAAAATAATTAGAGTGAGAAGGAGTTCTCATGGTTGTTTCCACTCCATAAGTCTTTAACTGGCGATTTTGGTACTGCTCGGGTTTGACTTTGCCTCAAATTGTAACGAGCTCCAAACTGGACCAAGTCAGTTCCATAATGTAGATATCGTTGTCACGATCGCAATGCAACTTGTTTCGTTGCATTCTGAGCTAGTATGAAAAAGATATCCATGTTTATACACTAATCATGTTAATCAAATTAATTACACAATTAAATAAATTAATACATCTAATAACATTTAACAAAACGTTGGCCTTTCTTTTTCTTCCATCGGCTCCAGGTTACGATCAAAAAAACCGAATCCATCCTAAAAATTAGGGTTCCCTGCGCGCCTCCCATCGATCAACCAGAACTTGATCCAGGCATGCCATACGACAGCCCTTAGTCTTCTCTACCGACGTGCCAGACGATGTGCAACTCGCACTTCTCTTTGCCCCAAAAATCACGTTCGTAAGCTGATTCAACTGTTTCGATCAGTTTTTCTTTAAATTAACATATAAATCAATATATATTAAATTTAAATGTACATTTTTATTTACTGGGGCCACATACTGACTCCAAAAATTCCAGAAAAATAAATCTAACTATGTTTTGACGATACAGTCCTAACAAAACTAGTTTCATCAAATTTGGAGACCGTTTGAAAAATGGCCATTTTCTGGTCAATCCAATTCAACTGAAATTGAAAAAACACGTTTTCATCAATTCCAAAAATTATAAAGACATTCTGAATCCAGCAAAAGTGGTTCAGTCGAAAATGGAGGTCGTTTGAAAAATCGCTATTTTTAAGGGCTATATATTATATAAAATAAATATATAAATTCTATAGCGACTATTTTAAATTTTAAATTAGACATAACTTTCAATTTATATTATGAAATCTCAGTTTCTTACATTCTTTGAAAGATATAATTAAACATATTCAAATATTTCTTGTTTTGCTAAAATCCGATTTATTTTGAATTATGTATATTCAATTGAAATTTGAAATCGAATTTTCAAATTACAGCGCCATTTCGGGATCATTATATAATTAAAATAAATTTATTCATTCTAACTTCAATTAAATTAAATTTTTAGTCGTTATTGTTTAAAATAAATGAAATTAAATATTCAAAATCCATTAAAATAGCTAAAATAAAATTTTTAAATTGGTTCTGAAATTCCGGGTTGTTACACCGTATCTAACACCACGGTGTTATCGGTAAATTTAATTACCATTTCGCATTCAAATCTAATTAAATATTTAACTATCGCTTGAAGTAAATACTGGTGGTACTCCATTCTCGATCATTTCCCAAATTTGATAATTTAAATTATCACATTCACATTTTAATCTAATTAAAGATTCATTAAAACTCTACTTAGTTTTAATCTTCCAACAATCATTATTGATGATTACTTAACTTTTGGAAATCAAACATGCCGCATCGACATTCTGCGCCGTTGTAATGACACGGATTTCGCCCGGACCTAATCGATCGCTAAATAGACCAAGACCGTTCAAATCCCACATACGCTAACTTTGGGCATGCAACGCATCAGAACAAATAACAGAATACTTTTATAAGCATTATAATAATGTTACATCAGAGTACAGAATACCAGAGTACATCGAATATAATACAACGGAAGATAATGTACAATAAATTTTAATACAACGCAGCAGAAGACTATCAATGCTCTAGACACAGCTTTAAGCTTCGATCCAGAATCCTGCTCAATATATCTGCAAAATAAGATACTCGACTTCCCATATGAAAAATAAGGGCACCCGAGTTTGCAAGTGAAACAAACTACGAGTCAGTCATGGGATTGGTATGAGAAATATTACAGAACTTATCTAATAGTAAGGTTAATCATAGGATCACGCTGCTAACGCGGAACGGGTTTACTCCATTGGATTGCCAGTGCATGAACAAAGTAAATCATTTAAACAACGCAATGCTTTTTAGAAAAATGAAGCCATTATAAGACTCAAGTCCCATCACACAATGAAATGCAAACCGGAAGAAAGAGTTTTACCTTATAATGGCCAAAATATGCTTGATACGTATAAAACAGATTTGATATTATTATTAGTGTCTATATGTTTCAAAAACATTTCAATCATAATGTATCAATCATAGATGGCATAGCTACCATATATTATGTCGCCATACCAGTTCTACAATTAAAACTGCACAGTGTCGTATTAGAAGTTGGATTTCCATCATGAACCAAGGCAAGGGATCTACCTTACCAGATTCGAGATAATCTAACCCATGTCTCAGGATCAGCCGCGACTGCATCTTGGAACTTCAGGGCTAGTCCATAAATACTTTAGTGGATTGATAATTCCTGAACAATACGTTTCCCCACCCAATGGGGCGTAAATAAAGAGCCACTAGGGACTCAAATCCGAGGCGCCTCATTCCATCATCAACATAGGTAAAAATGTCTGGGCTCTATACCATGACACCACTCGTAAATAGAAAGAAGCGTATGTCCTCCCTACAGTCCTCTCCTATTTCTGGTTCATACCGGGGTGTGAGGCACGCGAAGTAGCGCTATACACAATGCTATGCTAATTAAGGATGTGCTTTGATCATCAACCACAAGGCTCTGCTTTTCAACAATAAGCCTTAATCATTTGAATATTGGCATGCCACACTGAAAATTCACACCATGCGAATGATGTCTATCGTTATATAACCTCTGAGTTCGTACGTATCAGAAAAGGGTGTTAAGCAAGAGAATAAATTCTCCGCCACCAAGCCGATATATATGTAATAGAAATCAATCCGCACAGAACAAAATATAATGTCAGACATACATCCATTTACAAGTCCATTCTGGGTCTGAACAAAACCGGAGACACCTTATTCCTCGTCCCATATGTCCAATACAGGAGAAAGATCCTCGCATATCCGTCGACCTCCAAGTATGTCTTGGGATGCCTCCCAATCAAGACACAGTAATCATCCTAACGATGTGAAGATCTCCGGTCTTCAACCACCGTCTTCATCTTCGACTTTTAATCATCGTAGTAATTATTCAGAATGGGTTAAACTCAGTCTTTCCGAATAACTAGCGTATTTTATAATCAATAATGAAGTTCTATAAAAATACATCATATGCCACATTCCAATTCATAATATTCTTCTATTCAAATATTCACATTATTAGGGAAAGGTTCCCATTAATTTTATCAAAGATAAGTTTTGTTAAATTTATTCTTTTAATCATTTAATTATCTCATTCTCATTTTTAATCTTATTAAAGATTAATAAAAACTATAGTTTAGTTTTAATCTCAAAAGTCATTATTTAATGATTATTCAAACTTAAGAAATTAATCTTGTTTTTAACTGGGTAAAAGAACCAATGTCATTTAAACACAGTTTGCGATAAATCCAAAATCAACTTCCATTAAATATGGAATTTTCACAGAAATCAAATCAGCATATAATCGATATAAATTTCCGTATCAGATTAATAATATAAATAGAATAATGGCAATGCCTTATAAATTCCATATATAATAACGGTCTTCTTTTACAGAAGCTCATCTCGATTATTACCAAATCGAATTCCACTCAATTCCAATTTAATATATTAAATTGGAAAACTTTACTTTGGAAAATTTCCATTAAGTCTTAATAAAAAGATTTATAAATTCCGAATTATGTTTTCATTGTTAATTGAGTTAAAGAACAAATGTCTTTTAAAACACAGTTCACAATAAACCCAATTCACATTTCGCTTTATTCCAATTACTAAATATAACTGGAAACTTTAATAATCTTAATTAAAAGATTTATTCTTTTCATAGGGGTTTAAGAGCAGTGTTATTGAAGACACCATTCATGTCAATCCCAAAAATCTGATTTATTTTATTTAATTCCAATTTAATATTAATTAATTAGAAAGCTTCATTAAATTTTTATTTAAAGATTTATTCTAGTTAATAACTAGTTCATTTCGATAAAAAAATATTTTTATCTTTTTCAAATATGGAATTTTTCATCCAAAATCTTTCCAAATTATTAATTATGATTTAACATAATTTTTCCATATTTCTAATAATTTTATTAAGGTCCATATAGTCGGTTTCCAATAAC
The DNA here is from genome assembly GCA_030737875.1 of Allium sativum. Taxonomy (NCBI): domain Eukaryota; kingdom Viridiplantae; phylum Streptophyta; class Magnoliopsida; order Asparagales; family Amaryllidaceae; genus Allium; species Allium sativum. Next base: position 340,321,673 of record CM060910.1, read on the forward strand.
GGCCAACGAACAACATCCATAGTGACCTTTTTTCAAATTTGGTTTGGACATAATTCCAAATCCGACCGTTAGATTTCAAAAATCTTATATTCATTGGAAAGATCTTTTCGATATGAACCCAATGGTTCCGTTTTTAGGAGAATCTGATGGTCGGATCTCCCGTTACATCAATTTGAAGTTAATGGTCGAAATTCGCGAATGGTCGTTGCGCAGCGCATTCTATTCAGGCCATTAAATATATATATATATATATATATATATATATATATATATAACATTTCGTCGATTTCCATTTAAATCGTATTTTATAAAATATTTATAAATCCGTTTTAAAACGATTTCAAATCCACTTTCAATTTTAAATCCAAAATTAAATATTCTATATCTCTATCATATTAAAATAATAATATTTTCAAATTATTAAATTTTGAAATCACTACTTTTTTATATTCATTATAAGTTGAATAAAATCGATCAATAAACCCGTTCAGGTTAAAAATGGCATTTCTATACTTGACCTGGCTTCATATTTTTATGTCCATCAAAAGGTGGACATAAAAATCATAATTTTATTCTTCACTAAATTTATTTAAAATGCTCTTTATTTTAAAATATTCTTTATTTTAAAAGATTCTTTATTTTTGAATATTCTTTATTTAAATCATTCTGAATCGGAATGTAGCTTAATCAATTAGCATATAATTTCAGTAATATGGATTTTCATACATTGCATGTATTCAACAATAATGATAAATAATCATTCAACTGTTCATTTACATCCAGATGAAGTTTTACAATTGTATGAGCATTATAATAAATAAATAACGCTCATCATAGACTGTCAATCCATCGATTGACATATAACTAAATATTGGGACTAGTGTATGTCAAATATCATCCCAATACCCGGGTGGGGTTTTCAAACAACAACAGTTTATATAAATAAATCATTGGTTAATAATTTTAACCAATTCTAATTCTGTTTGAATTATTTTCTATTTAACAAATTTTCACTATTTAAATTATAAATAAATATTTATAATTTAATTTTCAACAAAACATATTTTTAACAAGTAATTATTTTTACTCTTGTCTAACATGATAAAGGTGACATTTTGTCTACTGAAACATTTATTCTAACAGGTAATCCTTTATTTTAACAAAATGTATTCGAACAAGATGACATTTCTATTTGACAAAAACATATTCTAACCAAATGATATTTTTATTGAACAAAAACATACTCTATCTAAATGACTATTTTATTTCAAAAAAATGTTATTTTTGTTTTGACTATTTTATTTCAACAAAAATGTTATTTATGTTTTGACAATTTTTATTTCAAAAAAATGTTGTTTTTGTTTTGAAAATTTTATTTCAACACAATAATCCACCAAATCAACAGATCAACATATCAGCATCAATCAACCCAAATCAAATCACGTATAACAACAAACTGAAATTAACATCGTATTTGTAGAAATTTCTAACACGATCATAATTAATTAATTTTAATTATTTAAAAAGAAATCTCACCTTGATCGGTTTTAGAAATCGATAAAATGATTATTTTTAATAAAATTAAACATATGTTTAATTTTATCAAAAATCCGTATGGCCTCTGTTTCAGTCCTAGTCTGCTCCATGTTGTAGTGTTCTCCAAGACAATTCTAATGCATTTTATTTCATTTGATTCTGATATAATATGAACAAGTTATGTACATTTGAACATTGATTATATTTGAAATAACTAAATAAAATTAATTTAATTGATTTCGTCATTATTCCTTAATCACCTTTCTACTTATCTTCATCCTTCTGTGTTATCGCGAAACCCAACCTCCAACAAAGAATCGAACGGCGCGCCACCTATAGGCCACCAGTCCTCGATCAGCTCCTATCACCTGAAACGCCGTGAAGTGCTCCATCATTGCCAGGAAGATTGGCCAACTCGGTGGCCTTCCAGTGCCACAAGGGACGTTCAAACGCAGCCTCTTCGAGGATGAAATTCGCGAGTTTTACTTCCTCATATCCAATCATCGCCATACAGATTTGTTGCCCTCCCTTAGTACTTTAATTTTGTAATTATAACATTCTCGAATTGATGAACGAGTATGGAGGATTTAAGGGATCAAAATCTGACCATCTCGGCAATTAAAAGGAAAGCTTGGCTGCGGCTCTCAGTAGAGATAGGCTAGGGTTAGAAAATCTGTTTATATATATATATATAATATAAATTGATATTTAATTCTCTAATTACTTCAATAGGCTCCGAACTCCAAATCAAGCCCAAAGAATGTTGCACCTAGACAAATACCCCTATTCCAGACATAATGGACTAGGTCTCATCAGCCAATTCGATATTTTCAGCCCACTTTTCTTTAATTTAAAATATAAATTATTTAATTTGATAGTACATTTTAATTTACGAGGCGACATACAGACACCAAAAATTACTGAAAAATAAATCTAGCTATGTTTTGACGATACTGTCCTAACAAAATTAATTTCGTCGAATTTGAAGACCGTTTGAAAAATGGCCATTTACTGGTCGATCCAATTTGACTGAAATTGGCAAAACATGTTTTCTTTTGCCACGCTCACATATTAATTCCAAAAATTATGAAAATTGGAATCTAACAATAATTTGACATTCTGGATCCAATAAAAGTGGTTTCGTCGAAAATGGAGGTCGTTTGCGAAATGGCTATTTTATTATATTAAAATATATAAATAAATTCCATAGTGACTATTTTGAATTTTTAACTGGCCATAACTTTTTATTCCCGTTATGAAATTTCAATTTTTTAGATCCATTAGAAAGACATAATTAAACAGATTTAAATATTTCTGGCTTCACTGAAATCTGATTTATTTTGAATCTTGTACATTCATTTGAAATTTGAAATCGAATTTTCAAACTACCGCGCCATTTCAGGCTCGGTTTATAATTAAAATAAATATATTCATTCTAACTTCGATTTAAAATAATTTTTTAATCGTTATTGTTTAAAATAAAACATTTTAAATATTCAATATCCAATTAAATTGCTAAAATAAATTTTTTAAATTGGTTCAGAAATTCCGGGTTGTTACAATATCACCCACTTAAAATCTTTTCGTCCTCGAAAAGGAACGGAGTTGAAAGTTGTTTAACTAACTAACTAACTCAATTTTAATTTATTATTTGGTTTTAATAATTTTATTAGTTGAACTAATAATCACACAACAGAATCATTAGTCAATTAGTTGATTAGCTTTTCAAATATTTATAACTTTTATATATTCAAAAATCGTATTTTCTAATATCGGATTATATATATAATCACAAATGCGTTAATTATAAACGTGTCACTCTCGACTCATTCTAGGGCTTTTCTAACCCCATCTCTAACGAGTTTCTCTCATTCTAGAATACTACTGATCCTATCTCTTATGAGTATTCTTTTATAGGATATTTCTAATCCTACCTCTGATGAGTATTTTGTTAAGTTCTAATGAGTTGTACCCCAAAGATTTGAGTTAACCAAAGCTCTGATACTAGCTGTAACGACACGAATTTCGCTCGGACCTAATCGATCGTTAAATCGACCAAGACCATTCAAATCCCGTATACGCTAACTTTGGGCATACAACACACCAGAACAAATAACAGAATACTTTTGTAAACATTATAATAATGTTACATCAGATTACATCGAATATAATACAACAAAAGATAATTTACAATAAATTTTAATACAACGCAGCAGCAGACTATCAATGCTCTGGACACCACTTTAAGCTTCAATCCAGAATCCTGCTTAATATATCTACAAAATTAACTACTTGACTTCCCGTGTGAAAAATAAGGGCACCCGAGTTTGCAAGTGAAACAAACTACGAGTCAAACATGGGACTGGTATGAGAAATCTTACTTAACTTATCTAACAGTAAGGTTAATCATAGGATCATGCTGCTAACGTGAAACGGGTTTACTCCATAGGATTGCCAGTGCATGAATGACGTAAATCATTTAAACAATGCAACGCTTTTTAGAAAAATAAAGCCATTATAAGACTCAAGTCCCATCACACAATGCAACGCAAACCGGAAGAAAGAGTTTTACCTTATAATGGGCAAAATATGCTTGATACGTATAAAACAAATTTGATATTATTATTAGTGTCTATATGTTTCGAAAACATTTCAATCATAATGTATCAATCATAGACGGCATAACTACCATACACTATGTTGTCGTACTAGTTCTACAATCAAAACCGCACGGTGTCGTATTGGAAGTTGGATTTCCATCATGAACCAAGGCAAGGGATCGTCCTTACCATATTCGAGACAATCTAGCCCATGTATCAGGATCACCTGCAATTGCACCTTGAATCTTCAGGGTCGGTCCACAAATACTTTAGTGGATTGGTAATTCCTGAAAAATATGCTTCCCTGCCCTATGGGGCGTAAATAAAGAGCCACTAGGGACTCAAATCCAAGGCGCCTCATTCCGTCATCCACGTAAGTAAAAATGTTTGGGCTCCATACCATGCCACCACTCCTAGCTAGAACGAAACGTGTGTCCTCCCTGCAGTCCTCTCTCATTTCTAGTTCATACCAGGGTGTAAGGCTCGCGAAGTAACGCTATACACAAAGCAATGCTAATTAAATCTGTGCTTTGATCATCAACCACAAGGCTCTTCTTTTCAACAATAAGCCTTGATCATTTGCATCTTGGCAAGCCACACTGACAATTCACGACATGCAACTGATGTCTATCGATATATAACCTCTGAGATTGTACGTCTCAGAGAAGGGTGTTAAGCAAGAGAATAAATTCTCCGCCACCAAGCAGATATATATTTAATAGAAATCAATCAGCATAGAATAAAATCCAATGTCAGGTATACATCCATTTGAAAGCCCGTTCTAGGTCTGAACAAAACCGGAGACACCTTATACCTCGTCCCATATGTCCAATACAAGAGAGAGGTCCTCGCATATCCGTCGACCTCCAAGTACGTCTGGATGATCACCACTTATTACCTTGTCTTAGGATGCCTCCCAATCAAGACATCCGTAATCATCCAAACAATGTGAAGATCTCCGGTCTTCAACCACCGTCTTCATCTTCAACTTTTAATCATCGTAGTAATTATTCAAAATAGGTTAGGCTCGGTCTTTCTGAATAACTAGCGTATTTTATAATCAATAATGAAGTGCTATAAAAACACGTCATATGCCTCATTCCAATTCAGAATATTCTTCTATTCAAATATTCACATTATTAGGGAAAGGTTCCCATTCATTTTATCAAAGATAAATTCTATAAAATTTATTATTTTAATCATTTCATTATCTCATTCTCAGTTTTAATCTTATTAAAGATTAATAAAAACTCTAGTTTAGTTTTAATCTCAAAAATCATTATTTAACGATTATTCAAACTTAAGAAATTAATCTTGTTTTAAACCGGGTTAAAGAACCAAAGTCATTTAAAACACAGTTCACGATAAACCCAAAATCATCTTCCATTAAATATGGAATTTTCATAGAAATCAAATCAATATATAATCAATATAAATTTCTTTATCAGACTAGTAATATAAATGGAATAACATCAAAGCCTTTTAAATTCCGTATATAATAACAGTCTTCTTTTACAGAAGCTCATCTCGATTATTACCAAATCGAATTCCATTCAATTCTAATTTAATATATTAAATTGGAAAACTTTACTTTGGAAAGTTTCCACTAAATCTAAATAAAAAGATTTATAAATTTCAAATTATGTTTTCACTGTTAATTGAGTTAAAGAACAAATGTCGTTAAAAACATAGTTCACAATAAACCCAATTCACATTTCACTTTATTCCAATTACTAAATATAATTGGAAACTCTAGTAATCTTAATTAAAAGATTTATTTTTTTCATACAGGGTTTAAGAGTAGTTTTATTGAAGACACCATTCACGACTAACCCGAAAATCCGATTTATTTTATTTAATTCCAATTTAATATTAATTAATTGGAAAGCTTCATTAAATCTTAATTTAAAGATTTATTCTAGTTAATAACTAGTTCATTTCGATAAAAATATATTTTTATCTTTTCAAATATGGAATTTTTCATCCCAAATCTTTCCAAATTATTAATTATGATTTAACATAGTTTTTCCATATTTTAGATAATTTTATTAAGGCCCATACAGTTGGTTTCCAATAACGGCCACCGAACTACATCCATAGCGACCTTTTTCAAATTTTATTTGGACATAATTAAAAATCCAACCATTAGATTTCAAAAATCTTGTATTCATTGGAAAACTCTTTTCAATACGAACCTAATGGTTCCGGTTTTAGAAGAATCCGACGGTCGGATCTCCCGTTACATCAATTTGACGCTAATGGTCGAAATTCGCGAAGGGTCGCTGCGCAACGCGTTCTATTCAGGCCATTAAATATATATATATATATAATATAATATAATATATTTCGTCGATTTCCATTTAAATCGTATTTTATAAAATATTTATAAATTCGTTTGAAAACGATTTCAACTCCATTTTCAATTTTAAATCCAAAATTGAATATTCTATATCTCTATCATATTGAAATAATAATATTTTCAAATTATTAAATTTTGAAATCACTTCTTTTCGATATTCATTATAAATTGAATAAAATCGATCGATAAACCCGTTCAGGTTAAAAATGGCGTTTCTATACTTAACCTGGCTTCTATTTTTTTATTTTTGTGTCCATCAAAAGGTAGACATAAAAATCATAATTTTATTCTTTACTAAATTTATTTAAAATGCTCTTTATTTTAAATTATTCTTTATTTAAAACATTCCGAATCGGAATGCGGCTTAATCAATTAGCATATAATTTCAGTAATATGGATTTTCATACATCGCATGTATTCAACAATAATGATAAATAATCATTCAACTGTCCATTTACATCCAGAGTGAAGTTTTACAATTGTATGAGCATTAAAATAAATAAATAACGCTCATCGCAGACTGCCAATCCATCGATTGACATATAACTAAATATTGGGACTAGTGTATGTCAAATATCATCCCAATACCCGTGTGGGGTTTTCAAACAACAACAGTTTATATAAATAAATCATCTGTTTATAATTTTAACCAATTCTAATTCTATTTGAATTATTTTCACTGTTTAAATTATAAATAAATATTTATAATTTAATTTTCAACAAAACAAATTTTTTAACAAGTAATTATTTTTACTCTTGTCTAACATGATAAAGGTGACATTTTGTCTAATGAAGCATTTATTCTAACAAGTAATCCTTTTATTTAACAAAATGTATTCTTACAAGATGACATTTCTATTTGACAAAAATATTCTAACTAAATGATATTTTTATTGAACAAAAACATACTCTATCTAAATGGCATATTTATTTACAAAATATGTTTTCTAACTAAATGACATATTTATTAACAAAATTTGTTTTCTAACATAAATGACATGTTTATTTGAAAAATATGTTTCCTAACTAAATGACATATTTTTTTACAAAATATGTTTTCTAACATAAATGACATTTTTTTTACGAAATATGTTTTCTAACATAAATGACATATTTATTTGCATACATTTTTCTATGTATTCTAATGACAAATAAAAAAATAATTTATTTGCATACATTTTCAATGTTTCTAATGACAAATAAATAGAATATTTTATTTGTAAACAATTTTCTACTTTAACATGACAAATAAAAATGACTATTTATTTGTACACAAATTCAATGTTTAACTTGACAAATAAAAATGACTACTTTTATTTGTATGCATATTCAATGTTAACCTAACAAATGGAAATGATATTCTTTTATTTGTTTGCAAATCTAGTTTTAACATGACAAATGAAAATGATATTCTTATTTGCATATAAATCTCTTGTTAACATAACAAATAAAAGTGATATTTTTAATTTGTTAACAATTCTGTTTCAGCAAAAATGAATAAAAATGATTCTTTAATTTTGTTGACAATTCTATTTCAACAAAACAAATACAAAATGATAACTTTATTTTATTGACAATTCCATTTTAACAAAAATGACACTTTTGTTTTGACAATTCTATTTCAACAAAAATGATATTTTTATTTTCATACAAATCTATTCCAACAAAATGATACTTTTGTTTTAACTATTTTATTTCAACAAAAATGTTATTTTTGTTTTGATTATTTTGTTTCAACAAAAATGTTATTTATGTTTTGACAATTTTTATTTCAACAAAAATGTTGTTTTTTGTTTTGACAATTTTATTTAAACACAATAATCCACCAAATCAACAGATCAACATATCAGCATCAATCAGCCCAAATTAAATCACATATAACAACAAACTGAAATTAACATCGTATTTGTAGAAATTTCTAACACGATCATAATTAATTAATTTTAATTATTTAAAAAGAAATCTCACCTTGATCAGTTTCATAAATCGATAAAATGATTATTTTTAATAAAATTAAACATATGTTTAATTTTATAAAAAATCCATATGGCCTCTGTTTCAGTCCTAGTCTGCTCTATATTGTAGTGTTCTCCAAGATGGTTCTAACGCATTTTATTTCATTCAATTCTGATATAATATGAATAAGTTATGTACATTTGAACATTGATTACATTTGAAATAACTAAATAAAATTAATTTAATTGATTTCATCATTATTCCTTAATCACCTTTCTACTTATCTTCATCCTTCTGTGTTATCGTGAAACCCAACCTCCAACAAAGAATCGAACGACGCGCCACCTGTAGGCCGCCAGTCCTCGATCTGCTCCTATCACCTGAAACGCTGTGAAGTGCTCCGTCATCGCCAGGAAGATTGGCTAACTCGGTGGCCTTCCAGCGCTACATGGAACGTTCGAACGCAACCTCTTCGAGGAAGAAATTCGCGAGTTTTACGTCCTCATATCCGATCATCGGCATACCGAATTGTTGCGCTCCCTTAGTACTTCAATTTTGTAATTATAACATTCTCGAATTGATGAACTAGGTCTCATCAGGAATTCGATCATTTCAGCCCACTTTTCTTTAATTTAAAATATAAATTATTTAATTTGGTCGTACATTTTTAATTTATGGGGTGACATACGGACACCAAAAATTCCTGAAAAATAAAGCTAGTTATGTTTTGACGATACATTCCTAATAAAATTAATTTCATCGAATTTGGAGACCGTTTGAAAAATGGCCATTTTTTGGTCGATCTAATTTGACTGAAATTGACAAAACATGTTTTCTTTTGCCACACTCACATATTAATTCAAAAAATTATGAAAATTGGAATCTAACAATAATTTGACATTCCGGATCCAACAAAGTGGTTTCATCCAAAATGGAGGTCATTTGCGAAATGGCTATTTTATTATATTAACATATATAAATAAATTCCATAGTGACTATTCTGAATTTTTAACTGGCCATAGCTTTTTATTACCGTTATGAAATTTCAATTTTCAGAACTGTTAGAAAGATATAATTAAACATATTTAAATATTTCTGGTTTCACTAAAATCCGACTTATTTTGAATCCTGTACATTCATTTGAAATTTGAAATCGAATTTTCAAACTACCGCGCCATTTCAGGCTCGGTTTATAATTAAAATAAATATATTCATTCTAACTTCATATAAAATAAATTTTTAATTGTTATTATTTAAAATAAAACATTTTAAATATTCAATATCCATTAAAATTGCTAAAATAAAATTTTTAGATTGTTTCAGAAATTCCGGGTTGTTACAATCTCCCCCACTTAAAATCTTTTCGTCCTCGAAAAGGAACGGAGTTGAAAGTTGTTTAACTAACTAACTAACTCAATTTTCATTTATTTATTTGGTTTTAATAATTTTATTAGTTGAACTAATAATTACACAACACAATCATTAGTCAACTAGTTGATTACCTTTTTAAATATTTATAACTTTTATATATTCAAAAATCATATTTTCTAAAATCGGATTATATGTATAATCACAAGTACGTTAATTATAAACTTGTCACTCTCGACTCATTCTAGGGCATTTCTAACCCCATCTCTAACGAGTTTCTCTCATTCTAGAATACTACTGATCCTATCTCTTATGAGTATTCTTTTATAGGTTATTTTTAATCCTACCTCTGATGAGTCTTTTGTTCAGTTCTAACGAGTTGTACCCCAAAAATTTGAGTTAATCAAGGCTCTGATACTAGCTGTAACGACACGAATTTCGCCCGAACCTAATCAATCGTTAAATCGACCAAGACCATTCAAACCCCGTATACGCTAACTTTGGGCATACAACACATCAGAACAAATAACAGAATACTTTTGTAAACATTATAATAATGTTACATCAGAGTACATCGAATATAATACAGCAAAAGATAATTTACAATAAATTTTAATACAACGCAGCAGAAGACTATCAATGCTCTGGACATAGCTTTAAGCTTCAATCCAGAATCCTGCTTAATATATCTACAAAATAAACTACTTGACTTCCTGTGTGAAAAATAAGGGCACCCGAGTTTGCAAGTGAAACAAACTACGAGTCAGTCATGGGACTGGTATGAGAAATCTTACTTAACTTATCTAACAGTAAGGTTAATCATAGGATCACGCTGCTAACGTGAAACGGGATTACTCCATTGGATTGCCAGTGCATGAACAAAGTAAATCATTTAAACAACGCAACGCTTTTTAGAAAAATGAAGCCATTATAAGACTCAAGTCCCATCACACAATGCAACGCAAACCGGAAGAAAGAGTTTTACCTTATAATGGGCAAAATATGCTTGAGACGTATAAAACAGATTTGATATTATTATTTGTGTTTATATGTTTCAAAAACATTTCAATCATAATGCATCAATCATAGACGGCATAACTACCATATACTATATTGCCATACTAGTTCTACAATCAAAACCGCACTGTGTCGTATTGGAAGTTGGATTTCCATCATGAACCAAGGCAAGGGATCGTCCTTACCGGATTCGAGACAATCTAGCCCATGTCTCAGGATCAGCCGCAACTGCACCTTGGATCTTCAGGGTCGGTCCACAAATACTTTAGTGGATTGGTAATTCCTGAAAAATATCTTTCCCTGCCCTATGTGGCGTAAATAAAGAGCCACTAGGGAATCAAATCCAAGGCGCCACATTCCGTCATCCACATAAGTAAAAAGTCTGGGCTCCATACCATGCCACCACTACTAGCTAGAAAGAAACGTATGTCCTCCCTGCAGTCCTCTCCCGTTTCTAGTTCATACCGGGGTGTGAGGCTTGCGAAGTAACGCTATACACAAAGCTATGCTAATTAAAGATGTGCTTTGATCATCAACCACAAGGCTCTTCTTTTCAACAATAAGCCCTGATCATTTGCACCTTGGCATGCCACACTGACAATTCACGCCATGCGACTGATGTCTATCGATATATAACCTCTGAGATCGTACGTCTCAGAGAAGGGTGTTAAGAAAGAGAATAAATTCTCTGCCACCAAGCAAATATATATTTAATAGAAATCAATCAGCATAGAATAAAATCCAATTTCAGGTATACATCCTTTTGCAAGTCCGTTCTAGGTCTGAACGAAACCGGAGACACCTTATTCCTCGTCCTATATGTCCAATACAGCAGAGAGGTCCGCGCATATCCGTCGACCTCCAAGTACGTCTGGATGATCACTACTTATTACCTTGTCTTAGGATGCCTCTCAATCAAGAGATCCGTAATCATCCAAACAATGAGATGATCTCCGGTCTTCAACCACCGTCTTCATCTTCCACTTTTAATCGTCGTAGTAATTGTTCAGAATAGGTTAAACTTGGTCTTTCTGAATAACTAGCGTATTTTATAATCAATAATGAAGTGCTATAAAAACACATCATATGCCTCATTCCAATTCAAAATATTCTTCTATTCAAATATTCACATTATTAGGGAAAGGTTCCCATTCATTTTATCAAAGATAAATTCTATAAAATTTATTATTTTAATCATTTAATTATCTCATTCTCATTTTTAATTTTATTAAAGATTAATAAAACCTCTAGTTTAGTTTTAATATCAAAAATCATTATTTAATGATTATTCAAACTTAGGAAATTAATCTTGTTTTAAACTGGGTTAAAGAACCAATGTCATTTAAAACATAGTTCGCAATAAACCCAAAATCATCTTCCATTAAATATGGAATTTTCACAGAAATCAAATCAATATATAATTGATATAAATTTCCGTATCAGACTAATAATATAAATGGAATAACGGCAAAGCCTTTTAAATTCCGTATATAATAACGGTCTTCTTTTACAGAAGCTCATCTCGATTATTACCAAATCGAATTCCGTTCAATTCCAATTTAATATATTAAATTGGAAAACTTTACTTCGGAAAATTTCCATTAAATCTTAATAAAAAGATTTATAAACTTCAAATTATGTTTTCACTGTTAATTGAGTTAAAGAACAAATGTCGTTAAAAACATAGTTCGCAATAAACCCGATTCACATCTCACTTTATTCCAATTACTAAATATAATTGGAAACTCTAATAATCTTAATTAAAAGATTTTTTTTTTCATACAGGGTTTAAGAGCAATATTATTGAAGACACCATTCACGACTAACCCAAAAATCCGATTTACTTTATTTAATTCCAATTTAATATTAATTAATTGGAAAGCTTCATTAAATCTTAATTCAAAGATATATTCTAGTTAATAACTAGTTCATTTCGATAGAAATATATTTTTATCTTTTCAAATATGGAATTTTTCGTCCCGAATCTTTCCAAATTATTAATTATGATTTAACATAATTTTTCCATATTTTTAATAATTTTATTAAGGCCCATACAGTTAGTTTCCAATAACGGCCACCGAACTACATCCATAGCGACCTTTTTCAAATTTTATTTGGAGACAATTCCAAATCCAACCATTAGATTTCAAAAATTTTGTATTCATTGGAAAGCTCTTTTCGATACAAACCCAATGGTTCTGGTTTTAGGAGAATCCGACGGTCGGATCTCCCGTTACATCAATTTGAAGTTAATGGTCGAAATTCGCGAAGGGTCACTGCGCGACGCCTTCTATTCAGGTCATTAAATAAATAAATAAATAAATATATATATAATATTTCGTCGATTTCCTTTTAAATCGTATTTTAAAAAAATATTTATAAATTTGTTTTAAAATGATTTCAACTCCATTTTCAATTTAAAATCCAAAATTGAATATTCTATATCTCTGTCATATTAAAATAATTATTTTTTAAATATTAAATTTTGAAATCACTTCATTATGATATTCATTATAAACTGAATAAAATTGACCGATAAACCCGTTCGGGTTAAAAATGGCGTTTCTATACTTGACCCGGCTTCATATTTTTATATTTTTGTGTCCATCCAAAGGCAGACATAAAAATCCTAATTTTATCCTTCACTAAATTTATTTAAAATACTCTTTATTTTAAAATATTCTTTATTTTAAAATATTCTTTATTTTTGAATATTCTATATTTAAAACATTCTGAATCGGAATGCGACTCAATCAGTTACCATATAATTTCAGTTATATGAATTTTCATACATCGCATGTATTCAATAATAATGATAAATAATCATTCAACAGTCCATTGACATCCAGAGTGAAGTTTTACAACTATATGAGAATTAAAATAAATAAATAACGCTCATCACAGACTGTCAATCCATCGATTGACATATAACTAAATATTGGGACTAGTGTATGTCAAATATCATCCCAATACCTGTGTAGGGTTTTCAAACAACAACAGTTTATATAAATAAATTATTGGTTAATAATTTTAACCAATTCTAATTCTGTTTGAATTATTTTCTACTTAACAAATTTTCACTGTTTAATTTTCGACAAGGATGTGAGGTTATAGATATGCAAAGACAAGGCTATTATTTTAAATAGTAAAAATATGTCACATGTTGCATATGTACAAGTGATAAGAGTAAGAGGACATGGAAAATAAAGGGGAATAACTGCTGTTAGCCCCAGCCACAATGGTTGATGCCACAAGCAGCGATAGCAACAATGCTACTGCCAAGAGCAGCAGGGTTGCAGGAAAAACTGCAACTGAAAAAGGAAAAAAAAACTGCAATACTGAAGAAAAAAAACTGCAAAACTGAAAAATACTACAAAACAGAAAAAAAAACTACAAAACTGAAAAAGGAAAAACTGGAAAGAAAAAAACTGCCAGTGCTACTGTATAGATACGTTCGCATATAGATACATATAAACACCGATAATATAGTGAACCATGTCATACATGTATACGATTCATAGGGTGTAAACGGAAAATTCTTCTTACATATGCTTGCTGCACCTCTCACACATGAAATACCAGGTTCAAAATGTTGGAAATATAAGTTAAATAAACCGCTCCTATAATATCACGAACATATAAGGGGTGACAGTTCTATGCCCCATTTTCCTTAAAATTTAAGGCGGTCCAGTATAAGCCCCATTTCCTTTTGAATCAGGCACAACTTCTATAATACATGTATGTGTTGAGACCTCTAAGGGACTAATTCTCTTTACTGATTTATGTAATAATCAATGCTTTTTTGAGTACTGTGTAAACTTTGTAGATAAAGGTCAACAACGCTTTAATGGAACCATGCATACAAAGAACCTATGTTGTAGGTGGAATCAATGACATTATGCTTGTAGTCAAATTTTCTTAACAATTTATGCTTCATGTTTAACAAAGGATTTTTTTAATGAGCATGTACATAAACTCATATGTCGACTTCAGGAAACATGTGTTTGTATATTAGTAAGATTACATGCTTGGTCTGTTTTCGCATATTAACAAAATACTATTCAATGCATGTCATATTTGTGTGTTATGTACATTAAGCGTTAACATATATATGTCGATTCCCACTACATGTTTAAGTGTCTTAGCAGGTTGCAATGAAGTGCGCTTCGCCAATGGAGCTCACTTTTGCGCCCAAAATGCAAAGAAAATAAGAAAAATTGCTTTAAAACGCAAGCAAAGGTGCATAGCTCGGTTTACAGCTTTTAGGCTCTTTATGAACGACCATGCCGATCACCTAGTTGTTGGTGGGAATCTACGGATAAGGTTTTGCTTGGACCCGACATGATTAGGAAGACTTCGGAGAAGATAGACTTGATTCGACGGCGAATGAAGACGGCGCAGGACCGACATAAGTCATATATGCTGATAAGAGACGAACCGATCTTAAGTTCGATGTTGGGGACATGGTTTTTATTAAGGTGTCACCATTGAGAAACGTAGTCCATTTTTGATCAGTAGGGAAGTTGGCACCAAGGTACGTAGGACCCATTCCAATTACAGAGAGGATTGGGCAGATGGCGTATAGAGTAAAGTTGCCAGAGAAGCTCAGTGGTGTTCATGACGTGTTTCATATTTCGCATTTGCGTAAGTGTTTACATGATACAGCGGAAGTGTTGGAGCCGAGCACGCTCGAAGAAGTGGAAGTAGAACGAAATGCCATGGTTAGATGAGCTCCTACAAGCATTCTCGGATCGGAGGTCAAAAAGCTACGCAACAAAGAGGTCAAGTTGGTTAAAGTGCAATGGGGAGATGATCAAGGAGACGCGACTTGGGAAATGGAAGACAAGTGCGTACGCTGTACCCTTTCCTTTTTGAGGGTATGTTTCTAACTTCTCCTTTTTCTAACGCTTTGTTGATACTTGTCTTATCATTTAATATGTCTTTGCGATGATATCTTCGATCTTTAGTTAGGAAAAACCCTGCGGTTGTAAACATGTGTTTGAGACATGGTATGTTTGGTGGATGCAAATGGATGCAAGCAGTTGCTAGTGGTTGCTCGTGGATGCATATACAAACAGATTAGGCACTAGATCGGCTCAATCACTTTCATATTGCATATAAATATGTGTGCATAATTAAATTAATGGATGTATAATGGTTGTTTTATCATATGGATGCTGCATTTTGATGAATGGTTGTGCACACATGTAGAAATAATATGTATCGTTAGGATTCTTTCGCATACATAATGAACGCATGGCACTATCATGATTTGCATTAAGGAGGTCAACTAAATCAGTAGACCGTCTGATTTTGCTTTGGATAAGGAACATATACACACACTTTTTGCATATGGTCATATGGCATTAGGAATCTTGTAAGGACAATGGACGCCTGTGTTTGATGGTCGAGTAGATGGATGATTGGATGGTAGGATATACATTCTTCTTGACTTGAAGATTTCGGGGACGAAATCCTTTAAGGAGGGGAGAATGTAACACCCTGAATTTTCTGTGACTATTAAATGAACGAATTAAAGAATACTTAACTGTTAAAGTGATAATTAACGGAAACGGGTTACGCCACTGCGTTCGTCTTGAAATTCTGCTTGGAATAGAGTCCAAGTTTTCGTAAATCGGACTTCATATGAGGAAGTTATGGCCCTCAGAAGTTTTAGAAATTTAAATAAATTAAAAATAGTTTGGATTAAAATTCAAAATTCGAATTCAAATAAAGAAGCGGGCTAGGCGGGATTTTTCTCGCCCCAGGCCAGGTTGACCAGGGGGTCGACCTCCCCTATATAGGTTGACCAGGGGGTCGACCTACCCCCTCGGGCAGATCTGAACTGTGATGATTCTGACTTGTTACTGAGTCTTTTCTGACCTGTTGCTGAGTCACTAGGGCATAAGTGGCAATTCTGGATAAATCTATCTAGTCTGGACGGTTGTGATTGCTCCTAGGATAATCTAATGGCTCACATATGTTTAAACTATATACAAGCACGCATAGACTCAAGCTCTAAACCTAAACTAAATTAATCTCTTGGCTTCCATGCTACTGCTGGAATAGTTATTCTTCTTCTTAAAGCTTAGGAATTGCAAGTCAGGATTCTAATACAAATGACGAACGAATTATTTTCTTCTCTAATCCTTCTTTGTGAGTACAATTTCTTTCACAAAATAATTAATAATTTAATTATAATGACTTATAATTGGGATTATGAGAACATGTATGTTGAATCATGTGACGTTACTTAACTTTGTCATCATCTATTGGTGAACATATGACAGTTTTGTTAACTTATGTTAGTAGATCTATTTCATATGTCCAATCACATATGTTTAACTTGATTCATTTTATGACACCAGTTTATATGCAAGTTTGGGATGTAAATCATATGCTAGTTTGTATGTGAATCATATGCAAGTCTGTATGTGAATTATACACAAGTTTATTGTGAATCAAGTATATATATATACATATGCGAGTTTATATGTAAAACATGTGATATTAGTTTACATGTTTAAATTCATATGCAAGTTTGTAGGGATCGATACGTAAGTTTAGGTGAAAACCATATTCACATATGCAAGTTTAGGTGAAAACCATATTCACGTATGCAAGTTTAGATGAGAACCATATTCATATATGTAAGTTCACAATTTCATGTTTAGATCGATATTTAGATCCATGGCAGTACATAGTTTATGCAAATTTATGTTCTATATGTCCATTGCCTATGCAAGTTATTGGCTATGCAAATTTATGTTATAATTCTTATTTGCAAGTTAGATCTATTTTATGTGTTATGCAAGTTGTAATGTTTCTTTTCTTATGAGTTAGACTATTTGCGAGTCTAACATACTTCATATTAAATGTATGAACGACGTCGGGACAAAGGGTAAATATTAAATATACATATTGTGAATTGGCATAAAATGGCTTTAAAGGCATATAATTAATTTGAGACACTAATTGGTATAATTTATATACCTGAAAAGTATGGACATAATTTAGGTGACAATTATTGACATAGATTAATTTGGAAATTATTGACAATTTGAATAGGGATAATTAATTCATATTGGGGTGAAATAATTATGTATAATAATAAACGCTTAAGACACGATGTTAGACTCGTTTGTGGTATAAGACTGCCCGGACCCGCCCTGCAAATCCAACAACCACAAACGGTAGTCTAATGTGAGAGGTCGAAGGCATAAATTAAATGCGTAACAATTGTAAAGACACGAGGTTAGGCTCGTTTGCGGTATAAGAGTGCCCGAACCCGCCCGGCAAATCCAGCAACCGCAAATGGTAGTTTAATGCGGGAGGTCTTACAAGGTTACGGTTATAATGTATTAAGTAACACTTAACCAAGATAAACATGTGGTGGGACATGGGGGTTTAGTGGGTGACATGGGTGGCATGTGAAATACGATTAGAAACACTTAACCAAATTGAAACATGTAAGAAGACATGAATAAGAAGGGGTTAAGTGGGAAATACTAGTGCGGACCAAGCATAGGTTGAAAGCTTGTGTCAAGCATGGGGGACCCTTTTCAAACCAGTAACTCATTAAGTATCTTTGTGTGCTCGAGCTAGGTCGAGGATGGGACACGGTTACTGGGTTCGATTGTAAGAGGTCAAAACGGGTTAACGGTGGCAACGCAAGTCCAACGGGGTCATGTGCATGCGTGGGCCCAGGCTGGTAGGTAAGACGTTGTTGCATTATGTAGATATAAGCCGTGCATCTTTAGTGGTATCAGGGTGCCACTTTGGGGAGTGATACACCCCCACTGTGGGACCAACATGGGTATCTACGAGTTAGGGAGCCGATCGCATGGGGGTAGTGGGTACAACTAGTGGAGATAGGGGCAGGCGGCACCTATGAAGGCAGCTAGGGGTACACGGAACTATCATTATCATTATTATGATTATTATGTTCAATAGGAGGGATCAACTTTTAGGGTGACTAGTAATCGTGCAGTATAGTAGTTATCCTATAATGATTAGGAACGCAATTAATGTTATCTTGTCCCTCTTGTTGGTTTGGTCATGCCCATATGTTTCACAGTCATTCCATGTTTTACCAATTTATGCGTTATCCTAATTACTTTAATAACTATATTGTTAAAGTTATTGGACTCGCCAGACTTTATGTCTGACCCCCTTTGTTTTCGCCTCTTTTCTTCCTATTTCCCCCCAGGTTCTCAGGGTGGGACTAGTGCTAGTGGAGCTTGATTTGGATATCTTTCTCTCTCTTTTGGAAATGCTTAGATTGCTTAAAGTAAAGTTCAGTTTATCTCTTTTATGGCTACTTATGTTGGGGATTATGGTTTTTACTTTGTGTACTCAGAAACAATTTGTCAAGATGGATATTAAGTGTACTTGGTTTTATTGTTGGTTTATTATGTTGTTTTAATCAAAATATTTCTCCGCTGCAATAAAAGTTTTTTTAGTTTTCAAGTACCAATATATGTTTCTGTCTTGTTATATTCTGTTCTATACACCAATAGTACTCCATGAAAGTTAATGCATTCCCTTTGAGAGTGACATTAATGGACGTGGGGTGTTACACGTGGTATCAGAGATGAAGGTTACCAAGAACAGATAAGGGATTTTGAAAAACTGTTTTTCAAAAGCATTTTATAAAGAAATACTTTCAAAAATAGGTTTTAAGGAGAGTATTTTCAAGAGAAAAGTTTGTTTTAAAAACATAACCCCCAAGAGCTATATATCTTTCCTTCGATTCTCCGTTTTGAATCTCTTCCATTTTCTTTTCAGCATGTCTGGGGTACCCGAGATACCCGAGGGCATACCGATACCAACCTGGTTCAGAAGGTATCTGGAGGCTAGGTGAAACGACCCGCAAATCCGTACCCTTTGAGTCGACTAATAACACCACACGTCCAACTCAAATTGCACAGAAATACGAACCATTATTAGAAAGAAGTTAGAGGATGAGAAATAGAAAGAAGGAAATTTTAGGATAGAAGAAAACGAAGATCACAAACTCACAGCGGAACGAATAAAATATATTATATAACATAACCTTTGAAGCACAAATCAGTATTTGTATATACATACCATTATCAGAGCACAACGGTCATCCGTGGAACAGTTATAAACACCTGTTTCCGGATACAACATAGTACACAGCGGAAAATATGATAGTCTATAGCTAAGTGGTGAGGCCTCCTGCTTCAAGCTCCTCCAAGTGAATCTGAAAAATCCTGACTACTTGACTGCTCGTACAAATTTGGGCACCCAAGAGTTTAGGGAAAACAAAACAAAATAAACTCTGGGTCAGTCATGGGACTGGTGTGAGTAAACTCCAACCATTTGTTTAACTTTCAACATCTTTTCGAAAGAAATGATAATCGTAAGACCAATCCACACATAAACACGGATGGTTTTTACCTTACGATAACCAAAAATATTTTTGATATCAAATCCAGTGATATTATAATAATGTCTAAATCAAATAAATAGAATCTAGTGGAACGCTTGCATCTCACGCTCCATATTTAATATAAAATCAAAAACCGCAGGGCGCTTATTGGAGATTGGATTCCAACTTGACAAGGTATGGGACCACCTTCCGAACGTGTATCTCTAGAGGCAAATACACTGGGTTCAACAAGAACATCTTGCAACCCGGCCCACACATGACCGACCACTCATTTCGCTTGAGTGTATCGAATGTATACCACCGACGGTTGGGATCAGCAACCGTCTCCCGATAAGGGACAGCATCGATAGATTTAAGAACAAAAGGAATTTTCTCTAGATAGGTGATCATACATCCTAATGGGTGCGACCCACATAGCCATGCTGCCTGCCCGATTTTTGTCCACTTCCGGGTTGTGAGGCTTGAGGTTTAAATTATCTTCCAGAACGTCTGGCCATCATTCACTTTGAATGCCACATCGTCAGATCCATCGGAAATCACTAATTGATTCCCACAAAAATACTCAGATTGTTAGGCTAAAGAAGTTTCCCTTCTATGCCACCAACTTCGTACGTTTGAAGGAATCAACGTACGTAACTCCCTTTGGAAATACTCTGTCAGACACTCGTCCATACAAGTTGTCCTGGGTCTGGACAAACCGAAGGCACTAACCCGTAAACAGGATAGCCCTTGCATTACTCCGTCTTCAATTTTCTTCAGCATAAGTTGCTTCATAACGCTTACGCCAATACGGAGTGGTTTTCAGAGATCAAATCTGATCCCGGTCTCTCCATATTGACAACGGAGGTATATAAAAAAATAAAACTTTGATAGTCGGTGATTTAACTATCAAAGAAACATCCATACAATCAACGGTCCTATTTCCAAATGGAAATTCTATCAATCAAGCATCAACCAATACTGGGCCCTTTTTATATTAGTTCTTTATTACATTATCATTTCCAATTCCCATTTCCCCTCTTTCGCGTTCTATCAAAGTCCTATTTTCTCTCTTGATTATTGGAAAACATTTCCAATGTATATAATTCCTTTATTGAGAAAATATCTCTTATTCCAATTAGAAAACATTTCTAATTCCTTTGAATTAACTGATGTTATCAACATCGTTATTATAATTCAAATCATACATCATTCGTTAACTAACGATATCACTAACCAGCCCTTGCTATCGAGCCTTAACCATTTCTCCGTCAATAATGCCGTCAGTCAAGTTGGGGTATAATTACCTCTCAGACCTTAACTGAACGACATTCTTAACTTCGAAATAGTCAGAACTCACGACTTTAAACCAAACATTGCTTTCAACAACAGCGTTAAAACCGCTGTCTAGCATTATAGGACACTTATCATAATCATAGTATTAAGATTGCTATTAAAACAGTTATTATAACGGCAGCGTTAAAAATTGCTATTTAGAATAAAATACCGTGTGCGGCGCACACGCTTCCGTTGTTCATTTATAAACTCTGTTTATTTTAAACAATTCAAGTTCTCCTTTAAACATATTTATAAACTATACATTCTTTTAACCACTTAATATAAATCCCCTTTTTATATACATTTTATTTGCAAAATATTTCCTTGTTTAAACTATTATTCTTTTTCTTCTAAGCATTGAAAATCTTTCTTTAAAATTTCTCTATACTTTGCTAAATTCAAATCTATTTCAAATATTGGTTTCAGAACCGATATTTACTTTCAAATAAACATTTATATTTGAACTTATATTTTAATCATCCAATGGTCCATGATCCACTTAATCTATATCTTTATTTATAACATTTCCCTTGGTTTACCCAATGGAATAGGTTTCCATTTGCAACTCAATGAAAAAGAAATTTATTTCTAATTTGGAAATAAACTCTGCTTTTAAATTCTAATTTCTTTTTCACATTCGATGATATTTTACGTATCTAAAATACCAGGTTCCTAAGGCCAGGGTAAATCAAACACACAAATTCAACCATGGATAATGTAGCATAACATATATCACTATCAAATAAAACAGTAAATAAAATGTTGAGGGATCCAGTTGGATCCCTCCAACCTGTTTCCCTGCATCCACCGATGTTAGTAACATCAAAAATATCGCATTAATAAAAATAATCAATCAACGATGTGATTATATCAACCAATTTATCAACTATTAAATCAAGCAACCATTTCACTTTATAAAATAATTTAAAATTCGTTTATATATAAAAAATATAAACGAGAGGGAGTTAGTGAGTTTACTCACCTTGTTTTGCCGTTGATGGTTCTGCTTTTGTTTCGTTTTAAAATCAAACGGACGTTTGATTTTATCACGAATTCCCCGTAACTCTGTTCATAGCGAAATTAGTTTCACAGCGTAGCTCTTGTCGGAATGATTTCAATGTGACAAGTTTTCACTGGATTCATGTGATTTAGCATATCAAGCTGCCTTCTTTTCCCCGTTCAATATTCATGCAACTTCGGACCCACAGAAGCTTCAAATTTCTATGCTCGAAACTTTCGTTGTCATCCCCTTCTATAACTTTAAATAACTTTCGCCATTATTATATTTAAATAATGATAACACTAATTACGGTTTATACCTCTTTGATCCCATTTATATACTGCTAAGCACGTCCTTACCCTTTCACAATTTCCCAAAACTGATGACATCATCCTTCTTCCTTGATAATAACCGTCCATGCATCCCTTCATGCACCCAACTATTTTTCCCCCGACCGTCCAGTCTTTGCTCAAAAACCAGCCCCTCACGCACGCACTTGAACACCCCATCCACTACGGTTCCTTACTCCTTGATGCTGCTTCAACCCGTGCCTACCGACAGTCTTCACCACCGACTTCCCGGATCTCCACATACCTCTGCGGTTTGATTTCACACATACAAGAATAGTATCCCTTTCTTCATGCGAGAATTTAAGCAGCAGCTCCGGTGTGGTTTCAAACCACCTCAGCCCCCTACAGTGACAAGCGTCCCTTGTTTCCACCATTTCTCCCTCCCTGCTTGCCATGAAACACCATCACCAATTATCCCTACTTCCACACATTCACTTCCCTTCGTTTACAACCCCGAGCCCTAGGCTCACGACTGGAAAACTTCCAGCATCCCAAACAACGAGCGCGAGCCATTCAAGGAGGCGAAGGAACGAATCAGTTTTTATTTTCGTCATGATTTCTTTACTTGCGTTTTCTTTTTACTTCATGGGCTTTCTGTGAGTGTTGAAGGAGACAGTGTTTTATAAGGTGAGAGACTTGGTGGCCACGTAAAATAGGAGAATAGGTTAGGTTGTAGACTCTGTTGATCATGTGCATGCATTTATTTAGTTCTATTGACCTGTTTGAAGTTGATAGGCTGAAGAGCCTGTGCGCCTCTATCTCCTTACAGTGTAGCCGCTTATCTTTAAATCTTGGCATTTCGAAGATATAAATTTCGAAAAGAAATATCAGCAGCTGCTCGATTCTAGGCATGTGATCCTTTAATGAGCGTCATTTTCAAATAGGTCTGCGCATATATTTTTTTCCAGCACAGTCATGTGCGTTATTTAATTCTCTGCCTGGGGACTCGGTGATGCATGTGTTTGATTTGATTCTATAGAGGACTTAAAAAAAATTGTGACAGCTAAATAAAACGTGGCAGAGATATATGTGTATATTTATATTACAACGAAACTTCGCGGCGAAGTATCAAGTAAAACTAACCACAGTCGACTTCTGTTTACTGATAAAAAAACTAATCTTGGTGTAAAAAGGTATTCTGAACCCAATGGGACAAGTTTCGTCGAATTCCGACATCGTTTGAAAAAAATTCCTTTATAAAACCAGAAATGAACACACGTTTAAATTTTTCACGATCACCAGATAAATCAAATCAACTTGAAACTGCGAATACCGACAATAACTTTTCGATACGAACCCAACGGCACTAGTTTCGTCGCATTCTGAGACTGTTGCCCCGGTAGACTGTTTTTGGCGCGTACCGCACTGCCCTTCTGAACACCCAATTTGCCGATCTCTAAAAATAACAACTATATACCTACCCTGACTATATCCGACGCTACGAACTCACCGGGACTGGTTTCGTGGCCTGATTCGATCGTCTGTTCAAATTACATTCTAATATCCCTTTATTCAGTTGAATTAATTTGATTGCACTGAACGAGCGTTTACGGCTACCGTGGTTACATACGACATCGGTTTTCCACGCCACTCACCACCGTACAATAATTTAACGATACGGTCCCAGTGAAACTGATTTCGTCGAAATCTGAGTCCGTTTGCAAAACGGCTATTTTAAAGGCCTATATTTATATAACGATTTTCCATAGCGACTATTTCAAAATTTGATTTGACCATAACTAACAAATTATAACACGAAATCTAGATTTTTCTCTTTCATATGAAAATTATAATCAATACGGTTCCAACGTGTCTTGTTTCACAGAAATCCGACTTATATCGTATCCTGTATCCTCAGTTGAAGTTCAAAACTCCATATTACGAACTACCGCGCGATTTCGAGCTCGTTTTATAATTATATTATAAATTTACGTTCAAACTTCGTTTTTAATTAATAAATCCCTATATATTCCTATATATAATTCAAATAAAATATTTAAACCAATTAAATATTCAGAATTCAACGGCTGAAAATCCGGGTCGTTACATTCCTTCCCCCTTAAAATAATTTCGTCCTCGAAATTGCTAAGTTAAGAAAAGATGCTACGTACCCTGTTAATTAGGTCCAATAATCCTTTTTGTTCACTTTTTTAATTTTCAGCTTAACTGAACCAATTTATTTAAATTAAAATATTAATTTATTCTTACTAACGAAAATTTTCAAAAATTCTGAAAATTTTCAAACATTTTAAATTCTGAAAAATTTCGGCAGCATCTCCTCTGCACGGCTCAATCGGCACAATCACAACTTGCCTTTCTAGGCCTTCTCCAATCCAAAAGAAAATCAAAAAGCCAAGTGGCTTGCCTCATAGGCTCATAAAATCATCAACCCAAACAATATTGTAAACATGTACCTTTTGTCGGGCATAATTCTATCTCTTGCACTTCCTTCCATTCTGCTCAGCATATCCATTCCAACTGATTTCCAATCAGTCCAACTTCCAGTCTTTAACTCTCTAATCAAATTCTGATTAGTCCATTCCAATTCTATCAAGTCAAATCTGATCTCTACTTCAGGAATCAATCCACTTATTCCATTTGAGTTTCAATTTCCATTTAACTTTCAATCCATTTGATTTATTTCCACCAATTTATTCGACTTATACAAGTTAAAGATTTCAGAATTCAAATTCCCGGGTTTTATTTCAACTAGTTTGAAATCATATATATGTACATATATATTTATAATCAAATCAATTCAAAACATTTGAATTTCTAAAATAACTTTATATTTCTCAAACAAATTTCCATTAACAAACCTATTATGGTAGCAATCCATCGCTTAGAAACTCGAAAATGAATACCGATAATGTCGCGACACCTTATCAGTACTATTTTCTCGCCACTGAAGTGATTTCAATGCTTAATCACTTTTAAAATCCATTCAAAATCATTCTAATTCAAAAATATCTTCAAACCAATGATATATTACCTTTTAAAATACTTCAAGGAATATTTTCAAAATATCCGGGATTTAAATCCACAAAATTTGGTTTGAATTTATTTCTAGTTTATCTTGGTTATATAACCATTTCAATATTTCATAATTTCGTTTGATTTTAACAACAATCAACACATTTGATAATTTCAGAAAATTATCACTTTTATATCAAAATATCCTTTGGGCAAAATTATATTGCTTACCCATCTCTAAAACAATACCATGTCGATTTGTTCTGTTCGAGAGTTTAGAAACACCTATCGATACGGTTGCACTTCCTTATCGACCAGAATTCATAAACCACTCAACAAACCAGTCAACACAATATAAAACAATTTTTATCCAATCCACAAATACGCGCTCATATATATACACTCAAACCCAATCTAGGGTATTACTAACCCCATCTCTATTGAGTCACGCCACAGAGCCAAGGTAATCACTTAACCTTCAGCTCTGATACCAAATGAAACGACCCGCAAATCCGTACCCTTTGAGTCGACTAATAACACCACACGTCCAACTCAAATTGCACAGAAATACGAACCATTATTAGAAAGAAGTTAGAGGATGAGAAATAGAAAGAAGGAAATTTTAGGATAGAAGAAAACGAAGATCACAAACTCACAGCGGAACGAATAAAATATATTATATAACATAACCTTTGAAGCACAAATCAGTATTTGTATATACATACCATTATCAGAGCACAACGGTCATCCGTGGAACAGTTATAAACACCTGTTTCCGGATACAACATAGTACACAGCGGAAAATATGATAGTCTATAGCTAAGTGGTGAGGCCTCCTGCTTCAAGCTCCTCCAAGTGAATCTGAAAAATCCTGACTACTTGACTGCCCGTACAAATTTGGGCACCCAAGAGTTTAGGGAAAACAAAACAAAATAAACTCTGGGTCAGTCATGGGACTGGTGTGAGTAAACTCCAACCATTTGTTTAACTTTCAACATCTTTTCGAAAGAAATGATAATCGTAAGACCAATCCACACATAAACACGGATGGTTTTTACCTTACGATAACCAAAAATATTTTTGATATCAAATCCAGTGATATTATAATAATGTCTAAATCAAATAAATAGAATCTAGTGGAACGCTTGCATCTCACGCTCCATATTTAATATAAAATCAAAAACCGCAGGGCGCTTATTGGAGATTGGATTCCAACTTGACAAGGTATGGGACCACCTTCCGAACGTGTATCTCTAGAGGCAAATACACTGGGTTCAACAAGAACATCTTGCAACCCGGCCCACACATGACCGACCACTCATTTCGCTTGAGTGTATCGAATGTATACCACCGACGGTTGGGATCAGCAACCGTCTCCCGATAAGGGACAGCATCGATAGATTTAAGAACAAAAGGAATTTTCTCTAGATAGGTGATCATACATCCTAATGGGTGCGACCCACATAGCCATGCTGCCTGCCCGATTTTTGTCCACTTCCGGGTTGTGATGCTTGAGGTTTAAATTATCTTCCAGAACGTCTGGCCATCATTCACTTTGAATGCCACATCGTCAGATCCATCGGAAATCACTAATTGATTCCCACAAAAATACTCAGATTGTTAGGCTAAAGAAGTTTCCCTTCTATGCCACCAACTTCGTAC
Source organism: Allium sativum (assembly GCA_030737875.1). Taxonomy (NCBI): domain Eukaryota; kingdom Viridiplantae; phylum Streptophyta; class Magnoliopsida; order Asparagales; family Amaryllidaceae; genus Allium; species Allium sativum. The sequence goes on from CM060910.1 coordinate 340,349,226, forward strand.
GTTTGAAGGAATCAACGTACGTAACTCCCTTTGGAAATACTCTGTCAGACACTCGTCCATACAAGTTGTCCTGGGTCTGGACAAACCGAAGGCACTAACCCGTAAACAGGATAGCCCTTGCATTACTCCGTCTTCAATTTTCTTCAGCATAAGTTGCTTCATAACGCTTACGCCAATACGGAGTGGTTTTCAGAGATCAAATCTGATCCCGGTCTCTCCATATTGACAACGGAGGTATATAAAAAAATAAAACTTTGATAGTCGGTGATTTAACTATCAAAGAAACATCCATACAATCAACGGTCCTATTTCCAAATGGAAATTCTATCAATCAAGCATCAACCAATACTGGGCCCTTTTTATATTAGTTCTTTATTACATTATCATTTCCAATTCCCATTTCTCCTCTTTCGCGTTCTATCAAAGTCCTATTTTCTCTCTTGATTATTGGAAAACATTTCCAATGTATATAATTCCTTTATTGAGAAAATATCTCTTATTCCAATTAGAAAACATTTCTAATTCCTTTGAATTAACTGATGTTATCAACATCGTTATTATAATTCAAATCATACATCATTCGTTAACTAACGATATCACTAACCAGCCCTTGCTATCGAGCCTTAACCATTTCTCCGTCAATAATGCCGTCAGTCAAGTTGGGGTATAATTACCTCTCAGACCTTAACTGAACGACATTCTTAACTTCGAAATAGTCAGAACTCACGACTTTAAACCAAACATTGCTTTCAACAACAGCGTTAAAACCGCTGTCTAGCATTATAGGACACTTATCATAATCATAGCATTAAGATTGCTATTAAAACAGTTATTATAACGGCAGCGTTAAAAATTGCTATTTAGAATAAAATACCGTGTGCGGCGCACACGCTTCCGTTGTTCATTTATAAACTCTGTTTATTTTAAACAATTCAAGTTCTCCTTTAAACATATTTATAAACTATACATTCTTTTAACCACTTAATATAAATCCCCTTTTTATATACATTTTATTTGCAAAATATTTCCTTGTTTAAACTATTATTCTTTTTCTTCTAAGCATTGAAAATCTTTCTTTAAAATTTCTCTATACTTTGCTAAATTCAAATCTATTTCAAATATTGGTTTCAGAACCGATATTTACTTTCAAATAAACATTTATATTTGAACTTATATTTTAATCATCCAATGGTCCATGATCCACTTAATCTATATCTTTATTTATAACATTTCCCTTGGTTTACCCAATGGAATAGGTTTCCATTTGCAACTCAATGAAAAAGAAATTTATTTCTAATTTGGAAATAAACTCTGCTTTTAAATTCTAATTTCTTTTTCACATTCGATGATATTTTACGGTATCTAAAATACCAGGTTCCTAAGGCCAGGGTAAATCAAACACACAAATTCAACCATGGATAATGTAGCATAACATATATCACTATCAAATAAAACAGTAAATAAAATGTTGAGGGATCCAGTTGGATCCCTCCAACCTGTTTCCCTGCATCCACCGATGTTAGTAACATCAAAAATATCGCATTAATAAAAATAATCAATCAACGATGTGATTATATCAACCAATTTATCAACTATTAAATCAAGCAACCATTTCACTTTATAAAATAATTTAAAATTCGTTTATATATAAAAAATATAAACGAGAGGGAGTTAGTGAGTTTACTCACCTTGTTTTGCCGTTGATGGTTCTGCTTTTGTTTCGTTTTAAAATCAAACGGACGTTTGATTTTATCACGAATTCCCCGTAACTCTGTTCATAGCGAAATTAGTTTCACAGCGTAGCTCTTGTCGGAATGATTTCAATGTGACAAGTTTTCACTGGATTCATGTGATTTAGCATATCAAGCTGCCTTCTTTTCCCCGTTCAATATTCATGCAACTTCGGACCCACAGAAGCTTCAAATTTCTATGCTCGAAACTTTCGTTGTCATCCCCTTCTATAACTTTAAATAACTTTCGCCATTATTATATTTAAATAATGATAACACTAATTACGGTTTATACCTCTTTGATCCCATTTATATACCGCTAAGCACGTCCTTACCCTTTCACAATTTCCCAAAACTGATGACATCATCCTTCTTCCTTGATAATAACCGTCCATGCATCCCTTCATGCACCCAACTATTTTTCCCCCGACCGTCCAGTCTTTGCTCAAAAACCAGCCCCTCACGCACGCACTTGAACACCCCATCCACTACGGTTCCTTACTCCTTGATGCTGCTTCAACCCGTGCCTACCGACAGTCTTCACCACCGACTTCCCGGATCTCCACATACCTCTGCGGTTTGATTTCACACATACAAGAATAGTATCCCTTTCTTCATGCGAGAATTTAAGCAGCAGCTCCGGTGTGGTTTCAAACCACCTCAGCCCCCTACAGTGACAAGCGTCCCTTGTTTCCACCATTTCTCCCTCCCTGCTTGCCATGAAACACCATCACCAATTATCCCTACTTCCACACATTCACTTCCCTTCGTTTACAACCCCGAGCCCTAGGCTCACGACTGGAAAACTTCCAGCATCCCAAACAACGAGCGCGAGCCATTCAAGGAGGCGAAGGAACGAATCAGTTTTTATTTTCGTCATGATTTCTTTACTTGCGTTTTCTTTTTACTTCATGGGCTTTCTGTGAGTGTTGAAGGAGACAGTGTTTTATAAGGTGAGAGACTTGGTGGCCACGTAAAATAGGAGAATAGGTTAGGTTGTAGACTCTGTTGATCATGTGCATGCATTTATTTAGTTCTATTGACCTGTTTGAAGTTGATAGGCTGAAGAGCCTGTGCGCCTCTATCTCCTTACAGTGTAGCCGCTTATCTTTAAATCTTGGCATTTCGAAGATATAAATTTCGAAAAGAAATATCAGCAGCTGCTCGATTCTAGGCATGTGATCCTTTAATGAGCGTCATTTTCAAATAGGTCTGCGCATATATTTTTTTCCAGCACAGTCATGTGCGTTATTTAATTCTCTGCCTGGGGACTCGGTGATGCATGTGTTTGATTTGATTCTATAGAGGACTTAAAAAAAATTGTGACAGCTAAATAAAACGTGGCAGAGATATATGTGTATATTTATATTACAACGAAACTTCGCGGCGAAGTATCAAGTAAAACTAACCACAGTCGACTTCTGTTTACTGATAAAAAAACTAATCTTGGTGTAAAAAGGTATTCTGAACCCAATGGGACAAGTTTCGTCGAATTCCGACATCGTTTGAAAAAAATTCCTTTATAAAACCAGAAATGAACACACGTTTAAAATTTTCACGATCACCAGATAAATCAAATCAACTTGAAACTGCGAATACCGACAATAACTTTTCGATACGAACCCAACGGCACTAGTTTCGTCGCATTCTGAGACTGTTGCCCCGGTAGACTGTTTTTTGGCGCGTACCGCACTGCCCTTCTGAACACCCAATTTGCCGATCTCTAAAAATAACAACTATATACCTACCCTGACTATATCCGACGCTACGAACTCACCGGGACTGGTTTCGTGGCCTGATTCGATCGTCTGTTCAAATTACATTCTAATATCCCTTTATTCAGTTGAATTAATTTGATTGCACTGAACGAGCGTTTACGGCTACCGTGGTTACATACGACATCGGTTTTCCACGCCACTCACCACCGTACAATAATTTAACGATACGGTCCCAGTGAAACTGATTTCGTCGAAATCTGAGTCCGTTTGCAAAACGGCTATTTTAAAGGCCTATATTTATATAACGATTTTCCATAGCGACTATTTCAAAATTTGATTTGACCATAACTAACAAATTATAACACGAAATCTAGATTTTTCTCTTTCATATGAAAATTATAATCAATACGGTTCCAACGTGTCTTGTTTCACAGAAATCCGACTTATATCGTATCCTGTATCCTCAGTTGAAGTTCAAAACTCCATATTACGAACTACCGCGCGATTTCGAGCTCGTTTTATAATTATATTATAAATTTACGTTCAAACTTCGTTTTTAATTAATAAATCCCTATATATTCCTATATATAATTCAAATAAAATATTTAAACCAATTAAATATTCAGAATTCAACGGCTGAAAATCCGGGTCGTTACACTAGGGACGCCACCGCAGGCCCAGCAGACGTTCCTCCTCCCCCAACTGTAGCCGCTCCTCCTCTTCCCCCTCCCCGTGTTGATACTTTTTTGAAGATATGCAAAAACTTTTGGGCAATGGGCGGGAAACCTTTTCACGGGTCAGAGACGTTTGTTGAAGCTCGAAAGGTAGAAGATTTGTTTGGTATCTTCGAGATAGAAGATGGAAGGAAGGTCCAATTAGTTGCTTGGTTAATAAAGGACGAAGCCTCATTTTGGTGGGAGGTCATGAGTGGTGAGCGTCCAGTGGAGACATGGATGGATTTCAGGCATAGGTTCAAGATGAAATTTCTCTCATGAGCAGAAGAGAATTTATACATGGAGAGGTTCTTGGCGTTGAAGCAGGGGAATTTATTAGTAAAGGAGTACGTCAACAAGTTCAATCAGTTGGCGAGATTTGGCTTAGACTTGGTGAACACACCTGAAAAGAAGGCCCTGAGATTTGTTAAAGGTTTGAATGAGCCGCTACATGAGTTGTCTATGACCCACATTCCTATGGGGCTACCTTTGAGAAACTGGTTGACATGGCGCTTATGCATGAAGAGGAGAAAGGCGCTAATGCTAATAAGGCACCGGAAAAGAAAGGGGACCAAAAGAAGTCACAGCAGCAACCTAAGAAAGATGGTAAGGATAATAATAGCAAAGGAAAGAAAAGGTGCTTTAATTGTGGAACACCAGGTCATCTGAGCAAGGACTGTAGGAAGAAGAAGAAGACTGGTTGTTTCAACTATGGTGAGGCAGGACATCTGATTAAAGACTGCCCGAGAAAACAAGGGCAAAGGCAGAGGACAGGGTCCACTTCTGGAGAGCAGGTTCAGGCTCTCATGGCACCAGGGTAGGCAAGAGGGTAGGTTCATGCTCTCATGGCACCAGGGCAGGAGAGAGGTAAAAACATTTCTGTTGAAAGTTTGGTTTTCCGGTTTGATCATCCTGTTCGTACTTTGTTTGATTCTGGCGCTTCACACTCATTTGTATCTGCTTCGTTAGTTGAAACACTGCACCTAAATACTAGTCTAGTTACGGATCCCATAGTAGTCTCAAATCCTATTGGTGGTTTGGCTCATCTTTGAATGATTTGTCGGGATTTGAGAGTGTCTATCTTGGGCGTTGGGTTTGAATGCAATGCCTACGTTCTTGGCTTCATGGGCTACGACTTGATTCTAGGCATGGATTGGCTAGCTAGATACGGTGCCATCCTAGACTGTGAAAGAAGGGTAGTTAGATTGTTGACTCGTTGTGGCAAGACCCTTGATATTTCTTGTGACACCAGAGGTCCGGTGATGCTTAGCTACCTAAAATATCTTGACGCGTCCAATGATGACTTGGAATCCGTTCGTGTGGTCCGTGAATATGCTGATGTCTTTGATGAAGTTCGGGATTTACCCCCGAGGCGCGAGATAGACTTTTGAATATACCTAGTTGATAATGTAAAACCAGTTGCATTACCAGTGTTCCACATGGTTCCGAGGGAGAGAAGAGAACCCAGTAAGCAAGTGAAAGAGTTGCTTGAGAAGGGGTTCATAAGAAGAAGTATTTCGGAATGGGGTGCTCCAGTTGTTCTTGCTACGAAGGCTGATGGTTCACTTAGATTGTGCGTGGACTATAGAGAGCTGAATAAGCTCAACAAAGAAGAACAGACACCCATTGCCGAGGATAGATGATTTATTCGATCAGTTGGCTGGTGCTTCAGTTTTCTCGCAGCTGGATTTGGCTGTAGGATTTCATCAGCTAAGGGTGGCTAAAGACAACATAGATAAGCTGCATTTAGAACTCCTGACGGTTTCTTCGAGTGGCTAGTCATGCCTTTTGGTTTGACGAATGCACCCGCATACTTCGTTGACTTAATGAGTAGAGTGTTTAGGAAGTTTCTAAACAAGTTTATGGTAGTCTTTGTGGATGATATCTTGATTTTCTCTAGAAGCGAGGAAGAGCATGCCCTACATCTTAGGGAAGTCTTAGAGACCCTATGAGCGCATCAACTCAAAGCTAAGTTCTCCAAATGCCATTTTTGGAGAAAAGAAGTAAGGTTCTTAGGACACGTGGTTTCTAAGGAAGGGATAGCTATGGATCCCGCAAAGGTGGTGGCAAGATTGGAAGATTCCTAAGAACGCCACAGAAGTAAGAAGCTTTTTAGGGCTGGCTAGTAATTATAGGAAGTTCATTAAGGACTTCGCGAAGATATCAACCCCACTTACTCGGTTAACGAAGAAGAACTTGACTTTTGCTTGGGATGTTGGCTGTGAAGATGCTTTCCAACGTTGAAGAGGGCTTTGACGACAACTCCAGTTTTAGTTTTGCCAGATGGGAGTAAGCTGTTCACAATATATACCGATGCTTACGGGACAGGGCTTGCGCAGTTTTAATGCAAGAGGGAAGGGTGATATGTTATAATGGAAGGCAGTTGAAAGTCCACGAGAAGAATTACCCTACCCACGACTTAGAGTTGGCTTCCATAGTTTTTGCGCTTAAGTCATGGTGTCATTATTTTCTTGGCGAGAAGTTTGAGTTGTATACAGACCATAAGTCGCTAAAGTACTTGTTCTCTCAGAAAGATCTAAACTTGAGGCAACAGAGGTGGATGGAGTTTTTGGCATCCTACGATTTTGAGATCGCATATACCCCTGGCAAGGGTAACGTTGTAGCTGACGCCTTAAGTAGACAGAAGTTGACTTTGAGTCCTTTATTCGTAGAGCGACAGAGTTTGGAGTATATATGTACCTTTAACTTCAGACCCTCTGTCGATTATGTACCCGGATCGTTGGCATCGCTAGAGGTGCAACCTACACTTTTGGGTCGGGTTGGAGAGGCACAATGAGATGACCCACAGTTGGTTAAGATAATTGGCAAGCTTATCGGAGGGGAGTCTTCGAGTCATCTTAATAGATATGCTATAGATGAGAGAGGCTGGTTGCGTAGAGATGGAAGACTTTGCGTGCCACAAGAAGAGAGCTTGGGGAAGACTCACATTGCTCTAAGATGACCATACATCCCGGTGGTGACAAGATGTATAAGGATATGAAGCGAGTTTTCTTTTGGGCCGGAATGAATGAGGACGTGGCTGAGTTCGTTTCTAGATGCTTAGTGTGCCAGCAAGTCAAGGCGGAGCAAAAGAAGCCCGGTGGTTTGTCCACCCTTTAGAGATTCCGTTGCGAAATGGGAAAGTGTTTCCATGGATTTTGCAGACGGGTTGCCAAGATCAAGGAAGGGTAATACGGGGATTTGGGTAGTTGTAGACAGACTTACCAAAAGTTCCCATTTTATTCCCGTTAAAAGTAGGAGGACCGCCGCATGATTAGCCTTTGTTTACCTTCGAGAGCTAGTTCATCTGCACGGCATACCCTCTAGCATTGTGAGCGATAGAGATCCCATTTTCACTAGCGAGTTTTGGAAGAGCTTACAAGAAGCGGTTGGAACACAATTGTGCTTAAGTACCGCTTACCACCCTCAGACGGACGGCCAGACCGAGAGCGTAAATCGAATTCTAGAAGATCTTTTTAGGCTATGTATCTTAGACTTTGGGGGAACATGGGAAGAGCATCTTCCAGTAGTGGAGTTCGCCTATAATAACAGCTTTTAGGATAGCATTGGCATGGCACCTTTTGAGGCTCTTTATGGACGACCATGCCGATCACCTACTTGTTGGTGGGAATCTACGGATAAGGTTTTGCTTGGACCTGACATGATTAGGGAGACTTCGGAGAAGATAGACTTGATTCGACGGCGAATGAAGACGGAGCAGGACCGACAGAAGTCATATGCTAATAAGAGACGAACCGATCTTAAGTTCGATGTTGGGGACATGGTTTTTATTAAGGTGTCACCGTTGAGAAACGTAGTCCATTTTGGATCAGTAGGGAAGTTGGCACCAAGGTTCGTAAGACCCTTTCCAATTACAGGGAGGATTGGGCAGATGGCGTATAGAGTAAAGTTTCCAGAGAAGCTCAGTGGTGTTCATGACGTGTTTCACGTTTCGCATTTGTGTAAGTGTTTACATGATACATAGGAAGTGGTGGAGCCGAGCACGCTCAAAGAAGTGGAAGTAGAACGAAATGCCATGGTTAGATGAGCTCCTACACACATTCTCGGATCGGAGGTCAAAAAGCTACGCAACGAAGAGGTCAAGTTGGTTAAAGTGCAACGGGGAGATGATAAAGGAGACGCTGTGCCCTTTCCTTTTTGAGTGTATGTTTCTAACTTCTCCTTTTTCTACCACTTTATTGATACTTGTCTTATCGTTTAATATGTCTTTGCGGTAATATCTTCGATCTTTAGTTAGGAAAAACCCTATGGTTGTAAACATGTGTTTGAGACATGTTATATTTGGTGGATGCAAATGGATGCAAGTGGTTGCTAGTGGTTGCTCGTGGATGCATGTACACACACATTAGGCACTAGATCGGCTCAATCACTTTCATATTGCGTATAAATATGTGTGCATATTTAATTTAATGGATGTATAATGGTTGTGTTATCATATGGATGCTGCATTTTGATGAATGGTTGTGCACACATGTTGAAATAATATGTATCGTTAGGATTCTTTCACATACATAATGAACGCATGGCACTATCATGATTTGCATTAAGGAGGTCAACTAAATCAGTAGACCGTCTGATTTTGCTTTGGATAAGGAACATATACACACACTTTTTGCATATGTTCATACGGCATTAGAAATCTTGTAAGGACAATTAACGCCCGTGTTTGATGGTCGAGTAGATGGATGATTGGATGGTAGGATATACATTCTTCTTGACTTGAAGATTTCAGGGACGAAATCCTTTAAGGAGGGGAGAATGTAACACCCTGAATTTTCTGTGACTATTAAATGAATGAATTAAAGAATACTTAATTGTTAAAGTGATAATTAAGGGAAACGGGTTATGCCACTGTGTTTGTCTTGAAATTCTGCATGGATTAAAGTCCAATTTTTCGTAAATCGGACTTTGTATGAGGAAGTTATGGCCCTCAGAAGTTTCAGAAATTTAAATAAATTAAAAAAAGTTCAAATTAAAATTCAAAATTCGAATTCAAACAAAGAAGCGGGCTGGGCGGGATTTTTCCTACCCCAAGCTAGGTCGACCCCCAAGGGTCGACCTCCCCTATACATGTCGACCAGGGGGTCAACCTGGTGGTCGACCTACCCCCTCGGGCAGATCTGAACTGTGACGATTCTGACTTGTTGCTGAGTCTTTTCTGACCTGTTGTTGAGTCACTAGGGCGTATACCTCTATCTTGTCTAGACGGTTGTGATTTCTCCTAGGATAATCTAATGGCTCACATAAGTTTAAACTTATATATAATCACACATAGACTCAAGCTCTAAAACTAAACTAATCTCTTGGCCTTCATGCTACCGCTGGAATAGTTCTTCTTCTTCTTAAAGCTTAGGAATTGCAAGTCAGGATTCTAATACAAACGACGAACGAATTATTCTCTTCTCTAATCCTTCTTTGTGAGTACAATTTCTTTCACAAAATAATTAATAAATTAATTATGATGAGTTATAATTGGGATTTTGAGAACATGTCTGTTGAATCATGTGACGTTACTTAACTTTGTTATCGTTTGTTGGTGAAAATATGACAGTTTTGTTAACTTATGTTAGTAGATCTGTTTCATATGTCCAATCACATATGTTTAACTTGATTCATTTTATGACATCAGTTTATATGCAAGTTTGGGATGAAATCATATGCTAGTTTGTATGTGAATCATATGCAAGACTGTATGCGAATTATACACAAGTTTATATGTGAATCAAGTATTTATATACATATGCGAGTTTATATGTAAAACATGTGATATTAGTTTACATGTTTAAATTCATATGCAAGTTTGTAGGAATCCATATGTAAGTTCAGGTGAAAAATATATTCATATATCCAAGTTTAGGTGAAAACCGTATTAACATATGCAGGTTTAGATGAGAAACATATTCATATATATAAGTTCACAGTTTCATGTTTAGATCTATATTTAGATCCATGGCAGTACATAGTTTATGCAAATTTATGTTCTATATGTCCATTGCCTATGCAAGTTATTGGCTATGCAAATTTATGTTATAATTCTTATTTGCAAGTTAGATCTATTTTACGTGTTATGCAAGTTGTAATGTTTCTTTTCTTATGGGTTAGACTATTTGCGAGTCTAACATACTTCATATTAAACGTACGAATGACGTGGGGACAAAGGGAAAATATTAAATATACATATTGTGAATTGGCATAAAATGGCTTTAAAGGCATATAATTAATTTGAGACACTAATTGGTATAATTTATATACCTGAAAAGTGTGGACATAATTTAGGTGACAATTATGGACATAGATTAATTTGGAAATTATTGACACTTTGAATAGGGATAATTAATTCATATTGGGGTGAAATAATTATGTGTAATAATAAACGCCTAAGACACGAGGTTACACTCGTTTGTGGTATAAGACTGTCCGGACCCGCACGGCAAATCCAGCAACCACAAACAGTAGTCTAATGTGAGAGGTCGAAGGCATAAATTAAATGCGTAACAATTGTAAAGACACGAGGTTAGGCTTATTTGCGGTATAATCTTGCCTGGACCCGCCCGGCAAATCCAGCAACAGCAAACGATAGTCTAATGTGGGAGGTCTTACAAGGTTACGATTATAATGAATTAAGTAACACTTAACCAAGATAAACATGTGGTGGTACATGGGGGTTAAGTGGGTGACATGGGTGGCATGTGAAATACGATTAGAAACACTTAACCAAATGGAAACATGTAAGAAGACATGAATAAGAAGGGGTTAAGTGGGAAATCCTAGTGGGGACCAAGCATAGGTGGAAAGCTTGTGGCAAGCATGGGGGACCCTTTTCAAACCAGTAACCCATTAAGTATCTTTGTGAGCTCGAGCTAGGTCGAGGACGGGACACACGTACTGGGTTTGATTATAAGAGGACAAAACGGTTTAGCGGTGGCAACGCAAGTCCAATGGGGTCAAGTGCGTGCGTGGGCCCGGGCTGGTAGGTAAGACGTTGTTGCATCGTGCAGATATAAGTCGTGCATCTTTAGTGGTATCTGGTTTCCACTTTGGTGAGTGATGCACCCCACTATGGGGCCAGCACGGGTATCTACGATTTAGGGAGCCGATCGCATGGGGATAGTGGGTACAACTAGTGGAGATAGGGGCAGGCGGCACCTATGAAGACAGCTAGGGGTACACAGAACTACCATTATCATTATTATGATTATTATGTTCAGTAGGCGGGATCAACTTTTTGGGTGACTAGTAATGGTGCAGTATAGTAGTTATCCTATAGTGATTAGGAACACAATTAACGTTATCTTATTCCTCTTGTTGGTTTGGTCATGCCCATATGTTTCACAGTCATTCCTTGTTTTCCCAGTTTATGCGTTATCCTAATTACTTTAACAACTATATTGTTAAAGTTATTGGACTCGCCAGACTTTAAGTCTGACCCCCTTTGTTTTCACCTCTTTTCTTCTTTCCCCCCTAGGTTCTCAGGGTAGGACTAGTGGAGCTTGATTTGGATCTCTTTCTCTCTCTTGTGGAAACGCTTGGATTGCTGAAAGTAAAGTTCAGCTTATCTCTTTTGTGGCTACTTATGTTGGGGATTATGCTTTTTTACTTTGCGTACTCAAAAACAATTTGTCAAGATGGATATTAAGTGTACTTGGTTTTATTGTTGGTTTATGATGTTGTTGTAATCAAACTATTTCTCCGTTGCAATAAAAGTTGTTTTAATTTTTCAAGTACCAATATATGCATCTGTCTTGTTATATTATGTTCTATACAACAATAATACTCCATGAAAGTTAATGCATTCCCTTTGAGAGTGACATTAATGGACGTGGGGTATTACAAATATTTAAGAACGTATTGAAATGATAAATATTCGACCCACTTGACCATAGGGTAGAAAATTATATACGGACGCCGTGGTCAATAGAAATAAATTATTTTAAAATAATTTTATCGATTTTCTAAAAAGAAATGTTTTATGTGAATTTCCTTGTAGCGTAAAGAAGTGTTTAAAGGAAACTTTGGAATTCCAATTTGCGTATAAGTTTGTTTTAAAGATGATTTTATAAGTTAAACCTCAAGTTAAAATTTATTTTAAATGAATTCTCCGTAACTTTTGTTTCATATAATAAATTTAATAACATGAAATTTAAAAGTTGATGGTTCAATGTAAAGGGTTTCAGCTTGTTAAATGCTTTAGAAATGATTTTAATATACAGCTTGGAAAATGATTTCTTACCATCTTAATGTAAAAAGATTTGTTAAAATATAAGTTGTTAAATTCAAGTATAAGAGAAATGTGCTTATCTAAGCCATGGAGAATCTGAGTTTTGTCGACGAATTTTGAATTTAACAAATCACTCTTTGCTAATAATTTAAGTTGAAATGGTTTGGGAATTATATTCGATTTGAGCACGAAATCTAGTTGGGAAAAGAAGAATGGCGAGACATGGATTTAGGAGTGGATTGGAATAATATTATGAATAAAAGCTATTTTCCGCATTACTTGGTTTTGTAAACATTCTTATACAAAATATTTTTGATTACTTTAACTATATAAATTTTATAATAGATTTCAACTATATATATATGTCTATACATTATTTTTAATTTAATACGCATATACTTTTTCAAAACTTACTTTTTCTAAATATATTTTATAAATTTAAATAAATTCTAATGTCCGATCCAGTCTAGTAAACCCAAATGATGAAATAAAGAATTTCAAGCATTCAAAATATTTCATGGAAGTTGAAATTTAAAACCCAATGGTTGACAAACAAATGATGAATATTTATTTTATAATCTTAATCGAACCAATGCTAAATGACTTGAGTAATTGGTTTGGGGAAATATTTGAAATAAAATGAATTGCGATACTTGAAATGTGATTTCAAATCTAAAGGCCACGGTGTGAAAAATGTGAACTTTTGGTTGTTAAAGAGATCGGAGTTGGTAGATGTCATACTCGTTGCCAATATCGATACCACTTTAACAACTGTGTACGCGGTGGAGTTCTAGAAAAGAAGTAGGATGGTATGGAGGCGATTACCGGATCTGAAGAAAGAGAACGCTGATGGATCAGCCTTGATCTTCGGGTCATAATTAAAATGACTAAAACAGGAGCTATGACCGGGTTAAGTGAGGTAGCACCTCCGATCGAACACGCTTCTTTGATACCATCTCTATTACTATGTGATTGATTTGGGGCACCCCTTTTTGATTATGGGATTGTTGTTCAAGGTGGGCGGTAGTGGCTGCTATGCGTTACCACCGGCCCGGGAGCTGTAATCCGGTAGAATACCGTGGGTATTCCTCGTGTGCCTTGTCATATTATCCTTATCGGGCCCCCTACGATTTTGATTTGTACCGTGCCTATGGAGTGCCCTCTGATGCCATCGGTTACGGTGGGTTTACGGTACTGTATAGACTACGGTATTATAAACGGCGTAAGGGTAATATGGTAATCTCGCTTATGCTATTTTCATTATATTTACTTTACTGAATAGACATTACAATAATAGCATATTATTATATTGATATTAATTTCGCAGATCCTTAAAGGATGGAAATCCCGAATCCTTTAAGTTATTGTACATTTCAGTGGACACTTCATTTAAGTTTATTCACTTATATGAGACTTTTAGTCCTGACTCGTGTATTTTGTTTTATTCCTTGCAAAATGCCCGAGTCAGATCGAGTATTTCAGCTTGGAAATATGTCTGTTAGAGCCTTGAGATTCGTTGGAGATACAGCCATCCATCTACTATGACATATGCAGTTATGCCTATTTCTGCTTACTACCGAATATTAATATGTTTCTATATTCATTCTTCCGTTGTTTCTATATTTATTCTGTACTCTGATATTATGTAAATTTAAAGATTTTGTAATATTCTATAAATTTTTACATCTGCTTTGAGATATTCTGTGTTCCTTATCTGTGATTCTATGATGATTTGTATTTTAACTCCATAAGCAATAACAATCTGTCCTTTTGAACGGTTTGAGTTGGTTTAATTACCAACTTGAGACGGTCAAAAGCTAGGTCATTACAGATAAATAATCATTCAACAGTCCATTTACATCCAGAGTGAAGTTTTACAACTGTATGAGCATTAAAATAAATAAATAATGCTCATCACAGACTGTCAATCCATCGATTGACATATAACTAAATATTGGACTAGTGTATGTCAAATATCATCCCAATACCCGAGTGGAGTTTTCAAACAACAACATTTTATATAAATAAATCATTGGTTAATAATTTTAACCAATTCTAATTCAGTCTGAATTATTTTCTATTTAACAATTTTTCACTGTTTAAATTATAAATAAAAATTTATAATTTAATTTTCAACAAAACATATTTTTTTAACAAGTAATTATTTTTACTCTTGTCTAACATGATAAAGGTGACATTTGGTCTAACGAAACATTTATTCTAACAAGTAATCCTTTTATTTAACAAAACGTGTTCTAACAAGATAACATTTCTATTTGACAAAAACATATTCTAACTAAATGATATTTTTATTAAACAAAAACATATTCTATCTAAATGACATATTTATTTACAAAATATGTTTTCTAACATAAATGACATATTTATTTACAAAATATGTTTTCGAACATAAATGACATATTTATATACAAAATATGTTTTCTAACTAAATGGCATATTTTTTTACAAAATATGTTTTCCAACATAAATGACATATTCTTTTTACAAAATATGCTTTCTAACATAAATGACATATTTATTTTCATATGTTTTTCTATGTATTCTAATGACAAATAAAAGAATAATTTATTTGCATACATTTTCAATGTTTCTAATGACAAATAAAAGAATATTTTATTTGTACACAATTTCCTACTTTAACATGACAAATAAAAATGACTATTTACTTGTACACAAATTAAATGTTTAACTTGACAAATAAAAATAACTATTTTTATTTGTATACAAATTCAATGTTTAACTTGACAAATAAAAATTGCTATTTTTATTTGTATACAAATTCAATGTTAACATAACAAATGGAAATAATATTCTTTTATTTGTTTGCAAATCTAGTTTTAACATGACAAATGAAAATGATATTTTTATTTGCATACAAATCTATTTTTAACATAACAAATAAAAATGATATTTTTAATTTGTTGACAATTCTATTTCAGCAAAAATGAATAAAAATAATTCTTTTATTTTGTTGACAATTCTATTTCAACAAAAATGAATAAAAATGATTCTTTGATTTTGTTGACAATTCTATTTCAACAAAAATGAATAAAAATGATTCTTTGATTTTGTTGACAATTCTATTTCAATAAAACAAATAAAAAATGATAACTTTATTTTGTTGACAATTCCATTTTAATAAAAATGACACTTTTGTTTTGACCATTCTATTTCAACAAAAATGATACTTTTGTTTTCATACAAATCTATTCCAACAAAATGATACTTTTGTTTTAACTATTTTATTTCAACAAAAATGGTAATTTCGTTTTTACTATTTTGTTTCAACAAAAATGTTATTTTTGTTTTCACAGTTTTTATTTCAACAAAAATGTTGTTTTTGTTTTGACAATTTTATTTCAACACAATAATCCACCAAATCAACAGATCAACATATCAGCATCAATCAACACAAATCAAATCACATATAACAACAAACTAAAATGAACAACGTATTTGTAGAAATTTTTAACATGATCATAATTAATTAATTTTAATTATTTAAAAAGAAATCTCACCTTGATCGGTTTTAGAAATCGATAAAATGATTATTTTTAATAAAATTAAACATATGTTTAATTTTATCAAAAATCCATATGGCCTCTGTTTCAGTCCTGGTCTGGTCCATGTTGTAGTGTTCTCCAAGACGGTTCTAACACATTTTATTTCTCTCGATTCTGATATAATATGAACAAGTTATGTACATTTGAACATTGATTACATTTGAAATACTTAAAATAAAATTAATTTAATTTCATCATTATTCCTTAATCAACTTTCTACTTATCTTCATTCTTCTGTGTTATCGCGAAACCCAACCACCAACCAAGAATTGAACGACGCGCCACCTGTAGGCCACCAGTCCTCAATCCGCTCCTATCACCTGAAACGTCGTGAACTGCTCCATCATCGCCAGGAAGATTGGCCAACTCATTGGCCTTCCTACGCCAAAAGGGGCGTTCGAACACAGCCTCTTCGAGAAGAAATTCGCGAGTTTTACTTCCTCATATCCGATCACCGCCATAAAGATTTGTTGCCCTCCCTTAGTACTTTGATTTTGTAATTATAACATTCTCGAATTGATGAACGAATACGGAGGATTTAAGGGATCAAAATCTGACCATCTCGGCCATTAAAAGAAAAGCATGGCGGCGGCTCTCAGTAGAGATAGGCTAGGGTTAGAAAATCTATTTATATATATATGTGTGTGTGTGTTTGTGTATATATATATATGTATATAATCTAATATAAATTAATATTTAATTCTCTAATTACTTCAATAGGACTTCGAACTCCAAATCAATCCCAACGAATGTTGCCCATAGCCAAATACCCCTATTCCAGACACAATGGACAAGGTCTCATCAACCCATTCGATCATTTCAACCCACTTTTCTTTAATTTAAAATATAAATTATTTAATTTGATCATACATTTTAATTTACCGTGGCCACATACGGACTCCAAAAATTCCTGAAAAATATGTCTAGCTATGTTTTGACGATACGGTCCTAACAAAATTAATTTCGTCGAATTTGGAGACTGTTTGAAAAATGGCCATTTTCTGGTCGATCCAATTTGACTGAAATTGACAAAACACTTTTTCTTTTGCCACGCTCACATATTAATTCCAAAAATTATGAGAATTGGAATCTAACAACAATTTGACATTCCGTATCCAACAAAAGTGGTTTCATCGAAAATGGAGGTCGTTTGCGAAATGGCTACTTTATTATATTAATATATATATATATATATATATATATATATATAAATTCCATAGCGACTATTCTGAATTTTAACTGGCTATAACTTTTTATTCCCATTATGAAATTTCAATTTTTCAAATCCGTTAGAATGATATAATTAAAGAGATTTAAATATTTCTGTTTTCGCTGAAATCCGATTTATTTTGAATCTTGAACATTCATTTGAAATTTGAAATCGAATTTTCTAACTACCACGCCATTTCAGGCTCGGTTTATGATTAAAATAAATATATTCATTCTAACTTCTATTTAAAATAAATTTTTAATTGTTATTATTTAAAATAAATCATTTTAAATATTCAAAATCCATTGAAATTGCTAAAATACAATTTTTAAATTGGTTCTGAAATTCCGGGTTGTTACCGCTGTATCACTGATTTCTGCCGATATATAACCTCTAAGCTCGTACGTCTCAGAGAAGGGTGTTAGGAAAGAGAATAAATTCTCTGCCACCAAACAGATATATATTTAGCAGAGATCAACAACACCATTCGAAATACAATGTTAGACATGAAATCCTATCTTTAACTAGGTTAAAGAACCAATGTCATTTAAAACACAGTTCACGATAAACCCAAGATCACATTCAATTAATTATGGAATCTTCACGGAAAAATAGATCAATATATAATTGATATCAACTTCCATATCCGGCCAATAATATAAATGGAATAACGACTAAGCCTTTTAAATTCCATATATATTAACAGTCTTCCTTCACAGAAGCTCACTTCGATTATTACCAAATCGAATTCCATTCAATCCCAATTTATTTTATTAAATTGGAAAACTTTACTTTGGAAAATTTCCATTAAATCTTAATAAAAAGTTTTATAAATTCCAAATCACATTTCACTATCAATCGGGTTAAAGAATGAATGCCGTTTAAAACACAGTTCACAATAAACCCAATTCACATTCCATTTTATTCCAATTACTAAATATAATTGGAAACTCTAATAATCTTAATTAAAAGATTTATTCTTTTCACACGGGTTTAAGAACAGTGTTATTTAAGGCACCATTCACGATAAACCCAAAATCCAATTTAATATTAAATATAAGGCTCTGAATAGAAATTATATCGTCTTATAATCAATATCAAATTCTGAAACCAACACATATCGTATGTGGAACAACGATATATATATCTATCTTCCAAATTCCTCCATAATATCCGTATAATCACGGAATCCAATACCGAAATCTCCCGAAGATGATTTCTATTCAAATCCGTTCCTATTCATACATTAGAAAATTCTAGTTAAATTAAAACTGTTTGCAAGTCCAATTTATTTATTTAAAAACGTTGGATTATCTTTCAAGTTAAATAACTAATTCATTTTGATTAAAATATATTTTTATCTTTCCAAATATGTAAATTTTCATCCCAATTCTTTTTACATCATTTATTATGATTTTACACAAATTATTAATATTTTTAATAATTTTATAAATGCCTTTTCAGTCGATTTCCATAAACCGTCATTAAACTGCATTTACAGCGACCTTTTCCAAATTTGATTTGGACATAATTCCAAATCCAACCGCTAGATTTCAAATCTCTTATATTCGTTGGAAAACTCTTTTTGATACGAACCCAACAGTTCTGGTTTTAGGAGAATCCGACAATCGGATCTCCCGTAATATCGATTCGAAGTTAATGGCCGAAATTCGCAAACGGTCGCGGCGCAGCGCGTTCTATCCAGGCCATTAAATGTATATAATATATATATTATATATATTGTCGATTTCCATTTATAACGTATTTTATAAATCGTTTATAAATTTGTTTTAAAACGATTCCCACTTCCATTTCAATTTTAAATAAAAATTGAATACTCCTTATCACCATAATATTTAAATGATAATATTTTCAGAATATATGATTTTGAAATCATTTTCTTTTCGATATTCATTATAAAAATTAATAAAATTGATATAAATACCGTTCGCATTAAAATGGCGCAAATCTAATCAACACGGCTTCACATTTTTCAATATTTTCGTGTCCATCCAAAATCGGATATCAAATCCACATTTTGATTCTTTACTGAATATTATTTTTAATATTCGTTATTTTAAAATATTCGTTATTTTAAAATATTCGTTCCTTTTGAATTGGAATCAAACCCAATCAATTACCATATAATTTATTTATATGGATTTTATACAACACATGTACACAACAATAATGGTACATAATCAACCATCATCCAGAGTGCATTCTACGTTGTATAAGCATTAAAATAAATAAATAACGCTTGTTATAGTTCGTCAACTAGTCAATTGACATACAACTAAACAATTGGGATTAGTGTACGCCAAATATCATCCCAATACCCGTGTAGGGTTTCAATCAACAAACACTGAATATTATTTGTGCAGTTGGGCGATGTGTAAAATTTATCGTCCCAATCAATGTTAGTCAAATGGGTGTACATAAACAAATCATTCGATTTGTAAATGAATATTTATTTTCATTTAAGGAGAATTTTATGTCATTCATATATACGTTAAAAATTATATTTTAACAATAAAATATTTATTTCAACACTTGAATATTTTATATAGTTTATACATTCAATAAAAAATGATATTTTTATTATTCAAACATTTTATTCAGCACATGAATTTTTTATCCACAATCAATTTTAAACCGTAGTCCAAATTTCCACAATAAAATCCAAACAAACGACCATGGTTTGTACAATAAATAGTGTCGGGGGGTCCTAAGCCCCGTCTGCATCCTAGTATATATTTAACGGTAAAATAATTAGAGTGAGAAGAAGTTCTCACACTGGGTTCCACTCCGTCATTTTTTATTTCTGAATTTCTAAATTTATGTTTTGATTTAAGTCCACCACAAATTTTGATTTGCTCCATTCTTGTTCTAGTCAGTTCCATAATGTAGCATTTTTCGACACGATCTCAACGTTTCTGAAATCGTTCGATTTCGTGCTCGTATGACAAAGATATTGCATTTTAATACATTGGATAACATTAAATAATTAATTAATTAAAATAATTAAGCATTAATTACATCTCTAATCACATTTTAACCAAATCAGGTCATCTTCATCACGTCACTTTTCCAAGCGCGATGAACCCATATCCTAAAAGCTAGGGCTCACCTAGCACAAAAACCGAGATGTCGTACATCGATCCACCACCTTCACGTAATGCCCCATAACGCCGCCTACCCCCACCCGAAGTACCCGCCGCCAGCTCGGCTACCCTGAGCCTCCTAAATTTACATGCGAAGTCGGCGCCTTTTAGGGCTGATTTTGACCACCAAGGCAACCCACAGGTCATCACACCCATACCCCATCGAAGATCTCACTTCCCTCTTCCACTTTCACGTAGAAATCATGTGGTAATTCGGGATGTAGAGGAAGAAATTAAGGGAAGAATTTAGGAGCGGTTTCCGCTACTGGAAGAATTAGGGCCGGTTGTTTTATTTTAAAAAATGGAATAGGGTTTCCCCAAATATTTATGTATTATATTTAATATTATTAAATTCCAGAAATACTTGTTTATCAATCCGAACTACAAATCAAACCCAACGACTATCGTTCCTAACCAAATACCCCCATTTTAGACATAATGGGATATGTTTCGTAAGCCAATCTACTATTTCGATCAGTTTTTATCAAAATTAAAATATAAACTAATATAACGGTCAATATTGAATTTGAACGTACATTTTAATCTATCGGGGCCACATACGGACTCCAAAAATTATAGAAAAATAAATCTAATTATATTTTGACGATACGGCCCTAACAAAACTAATTTCGTCAAATTTGGAGACTGTTTGAAAAATGGTCATTTTCCAGTCGATTAAATTCAAATTGAAATTACCAAATGCGTTTTAATTTACTACGCTCACATACTAGTTCCAAAAATTATGAAAATTGGAATATAACCATAATTTGACATTCCGGATCCAACAAAAGTGGTTTCATTGAAAACGGAGGTCATTTGCAAAATGGCTATTTTTAAGGGCTATACATTATATTAAAATATAGGGTGCATTTTTTACAGGTCCCTATTAAGTTTCAAAATTAAGATCACATCCGATCATAAAAATAATATAGACTACATCACTATTTTTGAAACATGGCTGAAAAAATTCCAACTTTACCCTTCCGCAATTCCAAAACCCTCAAACCACGATTCGTCATTTGTTCAGCCGTCAAATATCTCTTTCAATATCTATCAAAAATCTAAATCAACGATTCGATAAATCGCGATTTACAATCAACAATCGATCTTCATCAATTTAATCTCGATTGTACGATTTTTGTCAAAATCGTCGTCGTCGTCTTCACCAAGTTAAAATAAATGGAAAGAATGAACGTATAATTTTTAATTTTTTTTTCATCTCCGACCATTCATAATCTCTACGCATAATATACAGTAATTGGACTGAATAAAATATTTTGTGTCCTTGTTTCCTGTTATTAAGAATTATTGCATGCGCGATAGTATGATTATATTGACAATTGTTGCGTAAATCTATGATTATGTTGCGAAATGTTGCATTAGTACATGCAGTTATCAATTGATTGTCGTGTTTATGCGTTTAGAATATTTTTGCGTTTATCATTGGAATAAAAACATTTATCAGTTAAATAAATAAATTTTATAAGAAATATTGCATGCAAGTATGCATGAATTCATAATAAATTCGTAGTTATATGTATATATTCAGTGCATTTGAACACAGGCATTGCATATATTCACAACATTTGCATGCATGGATTCATTTAATTAATACTATTGAATAAATCCAAGTATTTATGCAGAACATTTGAATACAATAATGAATTTAATGAGAATTTTTGCACTATGGTATTCATTTTTTCACAATTGTTGCATTATTGTATGCATGTAAAAAGAATTGTTTCATTGCAAGTGTGCAACCATCAGCTGGTTATTTTAGTTTTCTATACATTTAAAAAGATATATTGCATGATTTAAGTGAATATTTTTCAGCTGATTGATACAATATTATATGCATTTAATAGGAAATGTAACATGGTTGTGTGAATTTATCAGCTGAATGTTGCAGTATTGTATGCATGTAATATTGTTGAATTTAATAGGACATACGTAAGTAAATAAATTAAGAATATTTGCATTCTCGTATGCATTTTTCAAAAATTGTTGCATGTTTGTATGCATATAGTATATACAATTTCGTACCAATACCAATTATGGAACCTAAAATTGTTGATTTTTTAAAATTATTTCAGGGTGGACTGTGAAATGTATGTTATGAACATAATGAAAGAACGAAGCGAATACAAAGAACTCAATAAAAACGATGATATCTGCACTACTGGGGAAGTTAATTTACAAAGGGCTGTGCTTGCATATGAACTTGTCAACTGCAAACCACGTAGTTGGACTCCAGCAGAAAACATGACACAAAACTACCTTATATCAGATGCAAGCTTGACTGATTAATATTGGGAAAGATGATGTTTACAATTGTTGTAAATTTTTTTAGATGTTTGTTTTTCAAACTACTAGTACATGATTACTTAGTTTCTAAAATGTTTACTGTAGAATTTTATGTTTGTAATTTAGAAATTTTGATTTTAAATGTTATGATGAAATATTGCGTACTTGTGTTGAGTTATTCATAATAGTTGCATGCTATTCTGAAAATTTTATGAAATTTGATAGTTTGAATTGCCAAAATATTCAGAATAATTTAAGACTTGTACGAAAGTATTGTTGGTAATAGGTTATTTATATGCAAATGATATAAAAATTTTCTTTGTGAATTAATTTAAAATACTTGCATACATTAATGCAATTATTTGGGTAAATTGCCTACACAACTACATTTATTTGCAAAATTCCAGAAAAATAAGCTGCCTTATTTTGTACAAATACTTAATGCACATCAGAACTACGAAAGATTTGAGTAGTAGGTTGGAAAATCAAAACTGATGAATAGTCAGATTAAATAAAAGAATGCAACATTAAGCAGGAAAAATTTATTCAAATTTAAAAGAATGTATGCAGATATACATAATAGTTTAATATTTGCATGCAAATAATATGAATAGTTGCACCATTATGCGCAAAAATGAGCAATAGTTGTATGTTGATATGCATATTTACAGAATACTGGAGTACCTCTGTATGCAGGTAATATGAATTGTTTCATTGCTGTATACACCAATACCATAAACTTGAATACGTGAGGTATACAAATATGTAGAATAACCGAATACATTTATGCAACTATTATGAATTTTTTCATACATATAAGATGAAATAAATAACTATAAGTTGCACACAAATTCACATTAAAATTCTCAACTGATTTTATTGCATTACAGAAATGTTTCGAACAAATAGTAAAAGTAAACACTAAAACCAAGTGTCTTAAAAAAACATATCTAATATTCTTTTAAAGAACAAGTCCTCTTACTATGACCCAGCTTCTAGCACAAACCACATCTAGTAGTCTTTGTAAATTCACCTGCAGATTTCAACCTTTTAGAAGATGATGGACGACCAGGCATATATCAGTAATAGCTGCGTACTCATATGAAACTATGAAAAATAATTGCATATACTAATATTCAGAAGAGATGTAACAACCCGAAAAATGTGAGCCAATTTAAAAATTTTAAATTGGTTATTTTAAAGGAATTTGAGCAATTGAAATAGAATATTTCAATAAAATGATGAGTTAGAAATGGTGCGGCAGTTTGAAAATTTGAATTCAAACTTTGACTGACTGTACCGGGTGCAAAATTAAACGGATTTTAGTGAAACAAAAAATATTTAAATCTGTTTATGAATATCTTTCTAATGAATCTGAAAAATTGAAGTTTCATAGCGGGAATCAAAAGTTATGGCCAAATGAATTTTCAGAAAGGTCGCTATAGAGAATTTATAGCCCTTGAAAATAAACATTTTGCAAATGACCTCGGAATTCGATGAAACCACTTTTGTTGGATCCGGGATGTCAAATTATTGCTAGGTTTCAAATTTCATAATTTTTGAAGCTAGTATGTGAGCATGGCAAAAGAAAACGTGTTTGGTTGATTTTTGTTAAAATGGATCGGCCAGAATATGGCCATTTTTCAAACGGACTCAGAATTCGGTGAAACTAGTTTTGTTGGGGACCGTAGCATCAAAACATAGCTAGATTTATTTTTCTGGAATTTTTCAAATCAGTTTTGGCCCTGGCAAATTGAAATGTACGTTCAAATCGAATATTAAATGTTTTATATTTTAATTTGAAGAATAACTGACTGTAACAGTCGAATTGGCCTACGAAACATATTCCATTCTGTTCGGGATGGGGGTATTTAGCTAGGGACGACAGTCATTGGGTTTGGATTGGTGTTCGTATGAAGAAACACTATTTTAAAATTAAATAAAGCCCCGGCCAATAAAAAAATTCCATTCATAATTTAAAATTATAAAAAAATTTCAGAAAACCCCTGCCCCCCTCAGCTCTCGACGGAAACGATTTTCCCACCTTCCCGACGCTTTTCCGGCCGCCACAGCCACCAGACGCCTCCGCCACCACCCTATCTTCAAAGTCCTCCTCCTCCTCTTCAAATCCATACCATCCTTGCCTTCCCTCATCGCCTGTGCTTCGCGAATCACCTCCTTAAAGTCTTCAACTTTCAACCGCCGCCAGGCACGACTCAAACCACCGAACTGGCCGTGACCCTCCTGTGCCTGAAGCCCTCTCACACCTCTTCGTCGTGGTACAGGTCAATTTCAACATTGTGCAACGGTTTGGACGTTAGATCAAAACCTAGTTTTGAACCAATGTTGAAAGGTAATGGCTTTGTTTTTCTGAACTTAAAAATAACACTTTTAAGTGTTGCAAACTTTGAAAAATCGTATCTTTATCTTGTGTTAACGAAATTCGATGAAACAGGAGACATCGTGATCGCAAGGACGCTCTCTACATTCTAGAAGTGTCCAGGGATTTTTCTGAGCTTGCTAGGAATTTTAGAAAAGCAACAACCAATGTGAGATTTCTAAACTGAAATGTGAATGGACATGTGTTGTGTAAGTTATATAAGCGAAATATAAATTATATACGTGTTGTATACCTCATGTACATGCGTTGTATAAGTTATACAAACGAAGTATGAATTATACATGCATTGTATAAATGATATTTGTGTTGGAATGGAAATAAATTATATTTATATACGAATATATATATATATATATATACTCCCCTCGTCCACAAACCATGGGCGATATTTATTGATTGTGAATTGGTGTGAAAAATTTGGTGAATAATGCGAATGGTTGATAGGATTGTTTGTGGTTGATATTGTTTGGATTGTGGTTTAAAAATACCATTGTAGTTGGAAAATACCCATTTGTGATTGAAACAAAATTTGAATAAATTGTGGAAAAGAAAAACATACTTGCCTACATGCGAATTAGATGTATGAAATCCCCATTGTCAAAAACCGCGAGGTTTTAAGGTTGAGCGAGGAGCCGTACTCGGGACGGTTCCGGTTTTAAATACTCTACCGTTATGCTGCTGAAATTTTCAATGATATTCATGTGTTATAATTATTTTCATATGTTGAAACTATATTCATGTGTTGAAAGTATATTCATGTGTTGAAACCATATTCATGTGTTGAATAGAAATTCATGTGTTGAAACCGTATTCATGTGTTGAATAGAAATTCATGTGTTGTACAGAAATTAATGTGATGAATAAAATTCTTTGAAAAATAAAAATAACATTTTATCACATATCTAAACTATATAAACTATTCGTGTTTTAAATAAATTGTTTTAACATTAAAAATCACATTTTTATTATATATATAAACTATAGAAATTATTCATGTGTTGAATAAAGGATTAGAATGATAAAAATTATATTTTTATCGTATGTGTGAAGTGGATAATATTCATGTGTTGAATATATAGATTGAACAATAAAATTTACATTTTTTTTTGTGGATATGAAGTACTAAAAAATGTTCATGTGTTGAATAAATATTTTAGATGATAAAAATATCATTTTTATCATGTAAACGACTCGCTAAAAATATACAAGTGTTGAAACAAATATTTGTTTGCTATGAATATTATTTTTAACATGTGGGCGGGCAAACTAAATAAAATAGTCATGTGTTGAAATATATTTTTGTTTGCCAGAAATATCATTTTTATGCTAAACATGAAGTGTTAAAAATAACCACTTGTTCAAATAAATATGTGTGGGTTGAAAATATTATTTTTAACATGTGTAGGAAGTGTTAAAAATAACCATATGTGGAAATAAACCTTTGTTCGCTAGAAATATTATTTTTAGCTTAGTTTTGCACATATATATATGTGTTGAACAGCAAGTGGATTAGCTGTTGAGTAAAGAATTTATTTGCGTGCCCGACAAATAGGTAAACCTTAATGAGTTAGATGTGCAATTTTATTATTATATCAACTCCTGTGAATGCCATTGGATGCGGAGTGCTGGTTGTTCTGTGTGTAATAATAAACATCGCCATAGGATAGTAACAACTAATTTTGAACTA
This sequence comes from Allium sativum, assembly GCA_030737875.1. Classification (NCBI taxonomy): domain Eukaryota; kingdom Viridiplantae; phylum Streptophyta; class Magnoliopsida; order Asparagales; family Amaryllidaceae; genus Allium; species Allium sativum. The sequence continues at coordinate 340,375,976 of CM060910.1, forward strand.
CACTACATGGCATACTTCTTGAAGATAGGCATACTTCATCATATACCACTTAAGCAATTGGAGCTTGTGTGACGAGGTTGAAGATTTATCATGCGAGCGAGAGACTTGTGTGGCGATGACAATAAACACGGTATCTTTGGTCATTAAGGCACAAAAACCATTTATAGGGTGACGAGAATTTATTCTCTGGAGTTATGATCTGTTAGCCTACTTTGTGAAATAGGCTACACAAAGCTAAAGGATCAAGTATTAGAGAATAATCTGCCTAGAAACCGGATCGGATCGGATGTAGTCAAAGAAAAACAAAGCTAGACAAAGTGAGGAAAGACAGAACTCGAACCGGTCCGGATCGAATATGATGCTCCGATCCCCATTACCTGGCCTATCCGACCCGAGCACAGAATGAAAGTTGCTTCATTCCCATGTTCTCCTAAAGATGCGGAGCGGTTACACGTTCTCCCACTCGCTTATTGCAATGTCACCATCTGGAGAGCTCCGAACCCGCATCTCCAGGGATGGATGCCACGTACCTCCGATCCAAACCCATTTTTGGGAGAATTTGCACCTATAAATAGACCTCTAAGGCTCATTTGAAGGGATCTTTTTGGCATTCTGAGAGTTTAAATATCTTTGAGAGCCGAATTCCAGCACTCCCAAACAATCCAAATCATCATTCAAAGTATATTTTGAGGATAATTGAGTGAATGTATATGAAAAGTGAGTGAGATTGAGTGAATATCTTGTTGTATTTTCATCTACATCATCAAACAAAGTGGTATAAAGTGGACGTAGGCTCTTTAACGCCGAACCACTATAAATCTTGTGTCTCTTTTCTGTTTTTGTTCTCGTTTTTATCGTATTTTTTGTCAATTTGGGTGTTAGAACCACTTTTTGGTCTAACATTTTGGTGCTTTCACTGATGACATTTGAATTCTCTGTTTTTCTGGATTATCGTTCTACTTTTTGGACCGTTGAGTTCAAAGAAGTTAATCCCCAATTTCTGACGCTTTTAAGTACTTGTTGGTTGTTTGTTGAAGAATTATGGCCAAAGGAAAAGGCAAGGAAGTTCAAACCAGTCGAGGGAACGAAGTTGGTGAAGATCAGCAAAATCCGGTCGTGACGAGGTATCTTGGGCAAATCTCGGGAGCGGATCGGACTGGCTCAGGAAATCCGAACCGATCGCAGAGGGAGAGCTCCGATCCGAACCAAGTAGAAGATGTTGAAGAGGTGCGCTCCCCCAACCTGAACCGATCCGGCCAGGTCACTTTGCTCCGATCCGATCCGACTCTAGGTGATGCTGGAACCTCTACTCGAGCCCCTCAAAATGCTCCGATTCCAGCCACCAGGATCAATGACCAGATCAATCCATCTGTGCCTGTCACCCAAGGAGATTTTTCGTGCCTTCTCGACATGCTTGAGAGCACTAGGAGGCTATGAGAATCCACGAGCGCACCAATCTTATGATGCAAGAGAATATGAGAATCATGAGTAGGGAAATTGGCGAGCTCCGCAGGCAGAGAACCCCTTCCCCAGTTCACCACACTGCAATGGATCAATCTTCTTCTTTTAAGGAAGAACGGCCTCGTGAAAGAAGGCCGCTCGAACGACCTCAGAATTTGGAATAAATGACTTTCGGATCTCTGGGATCCCACGAGGATGCTGCTCGTGTGCTAGGACCCGATGACCCGAGCTTGAGAGAGCCTATGCTATTACCAATGCGAGGTTCCCATGTTTTGACTAGAGATTCTAACCTCACCAACCCCACTCAGGGACAAATGCTTCAGCCCCTTTCTCCCGAGATCGACCGGGAACGTAGGGAGCAAAGCATAGCAGAAGCCGCTAGAAGAAGGAGGGTGTCCCCTGATCAGGAGCCCAGAGGAAACCCGAACATCAGAGCCATGGAGCCTGAACGGCCCTTGACCCATGCTGATGTATGGGCTATGGTACGCCAGATCATGTCTGAGAGTTGAAACTACACCAATGAAGATTATGGTATTGAGTGAAGCCATACTCCCTTTACTGATGACATTCTTGAATTTCAGTTCCCCCGACGTTTTAATTTGCCGCAGATGGACAGATATAATGGGAGAACTGACCCGGGACAACATCTGATGCAATATGCATGGCTTATGAATGCTACAGCTGCCCCTGACGCTGTGAAGTGTAAGGCTTTCCCGATTTACTTAGAAGACATAGCATTACTATGGTTTACCCAACTTCCTCCTCGATCGATACCGAATTTCAAAGAACTAAGTGAACGTTTTATGAATCAATTCCAACTTCACGCCCGAAAGTCTAAGACTGTTATCGAATTATCGAGAATTAAGGAAGCGTCGGGTGAGTCCTTGAAGTCGTGTCTAGACCGTTTCAATTTAGCTGTAACAGAAGTCAGCGACCCTCATAAGCCTACCATCTTGATGGCCTTAATGGAAGGAGCTGATCCTGATTCAGAGTTTGGAGATTATCTTTCTGGGAAGCCGCCTCCCACAAGAGAGTTGTTCTATGAGAAGGCCAATATTCAGTTGAGACGGGAGGAAGCAAGGGCAAACAGAAAGAGGAAGTCCGGAGCAGCCTCAAAAGAAGCTGTTTAGAGTAATGTTACTGTAAAGCAGTCTGGAGAAAGCTCTGGGAAAGTTGAAGTGAATGTTGGAAACAAGAATGGAAACAATAATAGTGGAAACGGGGGCAACAACAACCGTAATGGGAATGGTAATAGGAGAAACAGGAACCGAGGAAGTAATTCTGACAAAAGACCCCGGTTCCAAACTTTTGAAAATTATTCACCGTTGAATGACACATTGGAGAACATTTATTTGGACACGTATAATGTTTTACAATACAAAAAACCACCGCCACGAGATTCGACAGAGAAAGAAATTGCTACCGGAAAATTTTGTTTATTTCACGGAACTCCCGGACATTCAACGAACGAATGTCGACACTTGAGAGATGTAGTTGAGAAGTTGTTGCGTGAAGGTAAGTTGGATGAGTATAAGGCTGCCCCAAGGGACAGGGGGCAAGGAGGGCAGGCCCCAAACCAGAATCAGTCTGCTCCCAAGCCTACAGCGCAACAAAAAGGCAAAGGGATTGTCATTAACACCATAGTAGGTGGACTCCATCCAGCTATCCACGGTTTCAGAGCAATGGACCAATACGTTAATGCAGTTAAGCACATAGATGTGGACGAGTGCAGCGATTTGGAAGATATCACCCATGTGACACAACAGAGGACAATGTTCGATGATGTGGTGTTCCGTAGCAGAGACGACACCGGAATCCAATCACCTATTGAAGATCCGTTGGTTATTACCACTACTATTAGGTCGGCATTGGTTCATAAGGTACTAGTGGACAATGGAAGCTCTGTCAACATTTTGTTTAAGAAGTCGTTTGATCAGATGAGACTCGAGTCTGGAGATTTGAAGCCCTGCGAAGGTTGGATCTGAGGCTTCAATGGGGCATCGACAGCTCCAATGGGGTATATAGAATTACCCGTAACATTGGGACAAGGGGATCGTCGAAGAGTACGAATGCTTCAGTTCGTAGTGCTAGATATAGATTCGCCCTACAGCGCATTTTTAGGAAGGCCTGTCCTTGCAGAGATCAGGGCTTGTGTTGCACCATGGTGCTTATTGCTAAAGTTCCCAACTGAAGCCGGAACATGAGTAATGAGGGGAGACCAAGTCTCCGGACGAGCTTGTTATATTGGTGAATTAAAAATGCTAATGAAGGGACTCAACATCGAGACTAAAAGTACTTCACCTCCTCCAAGGGAGGGTTCGGCGTAGCAATTAGAGGGATCAGCCATGAAGGAATTGCCCAAGGGAATGCCTGAAGACTTGGATCCCAGAGAAGATGAGGAACCTGAGGATAGAAAGGCAACTCCTAACGAAACGACAGTGGATATACCCATTGATGAAGCTGATCTAGCAAAAGTTTTGAAGATTGGATCCCAGTTGGATCCGCATCGAGCCAAAGAACTGGCTAACTTTCTGAAGGCAAACCTGGATGTGTTTGCCTGGACCCACGCTGATATGTGTGGGATATCACCATCCGTCATGAGTCATTCGCTGAGTATAAACCCAAAACACCCGCCTGTAAAGCAAAAGAGGCGTGTGCTGGGCCCAGAGAGGTCGGCAGCTTTGAAAGAAGAAGTGGAGAAGCTGAAAGAGAACGGATTTATTAGAGATTCGACATGTCCCGACTGGATATCGAATCCTGTTTTTGTAAAGAAGTCAAACGGAAAGTGGCGGACGTGTATTGATTTTTCAGACTTGAACAAAGCCTACCCGAAAGATAGCTTCCCACTCCCCAGAATAGACCAGCTTGTGGATTCGACGGCAGGACATGAACTTCTTTCTTTTATGGATATTCCGGATACAACTAGATTCCCATGCATGTGCCCGATCAAGAGCACACGAGCTTCATTACAAATTTGGGGTTGTACTGCTATGTGGTCATGCCTTTCGGATTGAAAAATGCTGGAGCTACCTACCAACGCTTGGTGAACAGGATGTTTTATAACGAAATAGGGAAGACTATGGAGATTTATGTTGATGATATGCTTGTCAAATCGAGACAGTCCTCTAGCCATATGCAAGACTTGGCCGAGATGTTCGGTATCCTGCGAAAGTATCGGATGAAGCTTAGTCCTTTGAAGTGCTCGTTTGGGGTGGCATCTGGAAAGTTTCTAGGTTTCATCGTAAGCTCTCGAGGAATTGAAATTAATCCCAGTCAAGTAGCAGCGATAAGGAACATTGAGGAACCACGAAGAATCAAAGATGTCCAAAGTCTTGCGGGGAAAGTGGCTGCGTTGAGTAGATTTATCTCCAAAGAAACAGACAAATGCGTCTCGTTTTTTAACTTGATAAAAAGGGGAAAGAAAAATTTTGAATGGACTCCGGACTGTGTTGAGGTCTTTCGAAATCTATTGGATTTACTAGAGAGACCACCGATTTTGTCGAAGCCGGTGGATCATGAAGAGCTATTTGTTTATCTAGCAGTATCGGCTCACGCCGTTAGCACCGCTTTGGTCCGGGAAGAAGACAAGGTGCAAAGGCCGGTATATTACGTAAGTAAGAAATTGGCAACTGCAGAACGTAACTACCCAAGGATTGAGAAGCTTGCTTACAGCCTTCTGATCGCCTCCCGAAATTATTTTCAAGCTCACCCAATAACCATATACACTGATCAGCCTCTGAGACGGGTGTTGCAAAGACCCGAAGCATCAGGACGGTTGATTAAGTGGAACATTGAATTAAGTCAGTTTGATTTAAACTTCAGCCGCGGAGATCAATCAGGGGGCAAGCTCTGGCTGACTTTATAGCAGAGTACACAATTCCGGAGGAAGAGACGATCAATGACAAGGCGGTCAAATCAGAGGAGGAACTAAAATTAGATCCATGGAAGTTGTACACAGACGGAGCCAAGAACGACCGAAGGTCCGGAGTTGGAGTCGTCTTAGTTACTCCTGAAGGACGATCGTTATATTATGCTCTACGACTAAAATTTTCAGCGAACAATAATGACTCTGAATATGAAGCCCTAATTGTCGGGCTGAAACTTGCTAGGGAATTCAGAATAAAGGCATTGGATATATTCTGTGATTCCAAAATAGTCGTCTACCAAGTGCGAAAGGAGTTTGTAGCCCGAGGACCTCGACTTATTACCTATCTCGGAAAAGTGGAGGTGCTGTTGAGCAACTTGGAACGGTATAACATAACGCATATCCCAATAGCTGAAAACCAGAAGGCAGATCGGCTAGCGAAGCTGGCTAGTTCCAACAATCCGGAGGAAACCGAAATGGTTCCAATTGAGACGTTGGGATCGCCAAGCTTTGAGTTAATGGAAATTGAATTAGCTTTCGAAGCAGAACCGGAGAGGGTGTCGTGGATGACCCCAATCAAGAATTTCCTTAGAAATGGAGTACTCCCGCCAAAGAAGAGTGAGAGGCGAGCCATAGTTCGCAAAGCTACCAGATACATCCTTCAAGATGATACCCTTTATCGGCAAGGATTTTCTATGCCCCTGTTACGATGTATAGCGCACGACGACATCAAGCGTGTACTAAGGGAAGTACACGAAGGTGAATGTGGAGATCATATAGGGGGTCAGACTTTAGCAAAAAAGATATTGCGGTATGGGTATTTCTGGCCCACAATTAATAAAGATGCAGCTGATTACTCACAACGCTGCGACAAATGCCAGAGGTTCGCCAAGATCCGCAGAGCACCACCGACCCAGCTCAAGTCGATGGCGAGTCCGTGGCCGTTTGTCATGTGGGGAATTGACATCATCGGAGTTCTACCGATTGCCAAAGCAGGAGAGAAGTATGCAATAGTCGCCGTGGACTATTTTACGAAGTGGGTGGAAGCTGAGCCCTTAACCAAAATCACAGCGAGAAAGGTGATAAGTTTCATGGTTAGAAATATCATATGTCGATTTGGGATTCCAAGGACCATTATAACTGATAATGGAACCCAGTTCGATGGTGCCAAATTCAGAAATTTCTGCAAGAAATACAAGATTGACAAGCGGTACACTGCAGTCGCCCATCCACAGTCGAATGGGCAAGTAGAAGCAATAAATAAAGTCATAAAGTCCATCCTCAAGAAGCGGTTGGAACGTGCAAAAGAAAAATGGGTGGATGAATTGCCCTTAGCTTTGTGTGCATATCGAACAACGTTTAAGACAGCTACCGGCCATACTCCTTTCTCTCTCTCATTTGGTTTAGAAGCGGTAATCCCGGTAGAGCTTGAAGTTCCCTCTCACAGGGTGACATATTATGACCCGATGACGAATCGGGCACTCCTCCTCGAGTCCCTTGATGAAGTCGAAGAGAAAAGGGATGATGCCGACTTGCGTGCGTCAAGACATCGACGTCAGATGGCACGCTATTATGACAAGAAAGTTCGCTTTAGAACCTTTGAGCCAGGAGATTTGGTGCTAAAGCGAGTTTTTCCATCCCTTCCTCATCTCGGTCCAAAGTGGGAAGGACAATTCGTCGTCCAACGGAAACTTGAGATAGGAGCCTTCAAGTTAACGATCGTAGATGACGAAGAAGTTCCTAGGGCTTGGAATGCCCAACACTTCATGCGATATCTGAATTAGGGATGTTGTATTTTCTTTTGTTTTTTTTATGAACCCTGTAAAAAGGCATGACTTGCCTTTGAAAAGTCTGTTGATGCGAACAAAGGACTATAAAGTGGATGTAGGCTACGACTTAGCCGAACCACTATAAAAATATTGTGTGCCATTTACTTTCTTGCGTTATTTATATCTTCAACTATTATTCTATTATGACTATGGAATACGAGATGTTAAATTAAAATATGGAAAGTTGGAGATGGCTTATATGCAGGAACAAACACAATGACTGTTTGTACAACAAGACATAAAAGAATGGAAAGACGACATTCTTAACTCTAACTCTCAAGAATTGAGAGAGAGTATAAAGGACGGGAAGACGACGTCCTCTGAGGCGTGAAGGTGCACCCAGATGAGAGACCGCCTCAGCAAGAACTCTAACCTGAATATAAGACAGGAGAGTATAAAAGATGCCAGAAAAGAACATGCATCAATGACGAAAGGAATGTGACCCCCGTCAGAGAATCGGGAACATTCAGACTTTTTAATTTAATCTTGAATAGTTTTTCAAGATTGACTGAGGGCATATATGTACACTCATATTCCCCTCCCCTAAGACTCCGTTACATGACTTTAGTATGATAGGCATTTGCATTTTTACATAAGTACTGAACTAACGACTAACAGGCATTGCAGGAAATGAATTATTTTTATTTACGAACGTATGAGTTTGTACAGGAAAACAGGCAAAAAGAAGATGCGAGGGCCACACTCGCTGCAACAATTATGGGCCAATTAAATACTAAAATAAAGCAAAACACTTCATCACTTAGACGTTGAAGTGGACTTGGATTTTTTAGCAGCCTTCTGAGCATCCTTCGCCTCTCTTTCAGCATCAGTTAAAATGCGCCTTGTTTTTTTCCTCGCTGACACTGAAGTGCTGGAATCGGTTGATTTTTTCCCGGGAGTCGGAACGCTGGAATCAAGAGAAGACTTTTTAACAAGTTCTTCTGTAATAGATCTAGTCGAAAGCTTAACAACTAACCTTGATCCAGCATCCACTACTGCGAGAGGCTTAAGGCTTTCAGGGTCTAGGTCTTCAACTTTAAGCTGCATACGTTTGTCTTGTTCGGCTTTTAATGCAGCTAAAGTGATGTCATCGGCTTTTTGACTCCCCAACTATAGCCACCTCAGTGTCTTCCTCATGTCCCTCATTGCCACTGTCATCCTTTAAGGCGTCTATCATCTCGCCATCGTGAGGAGCGTCAGCCTTACCCTTGTCTCCTTCAGCCTTCTCCGCTCACTTTGCTTCGGCAGTGGTTCCCTGAGGCACGTCTGCCTTCTCGGACGGTTCAGCACCTGCGGAATGAGAAGCAACAGTTATCAACTCGGGAAAAAAATAAAGGGTCCATCATCGATTGTCCGACTATGCGATGGAAAGTGGAGACAGCTTTGACGAATTGAGGTGAAAAGGTAGAAATACCTTTCGGTGATTTCTCAGCTGGAGTAGCTGGCGTCTCTGAAACCGACTCAGGAATAGGAGATAAAAGAGATGCCTGAGGGATCGCCGGGTTTTCGGGGTCATATCCCTCTACTTCAGAAGTTTCAGCGGCAATGGAAGAAGAACCAGCCTCTAAGATGTCCTTTTGTTTAGCCTTCCGCTTTTCCTCCTCCATGGCAGCAGCAATTAGGCGATGCCCTTCTGCCAGACTTGCCGGCTCGTCATCTCTTAGATATTTGTCAATGAGTTTGTCCTCGTCGATGGAATCTACCTTGAGTTCTTCTTTCTTCCATTCAACAATTTGGCTCCACACATAGACCAAGGTAGTCGGATAATCATCGATCCAAGAGATGTTTCGGTGATGGATTATATGTGCAAAAAATTCGATCAGTAATTCACCAAAGCCCTGTACATCCTCCTGGGCCTCTGCCAACTGCTTGCGGGACTCTTCGGCCAACTTGATGACACTTTCAACCTTACCCTCCGCCAGGGCAGCCCTGTTCTCGGCCTCCATCAACTTGGAAGCCAAGTCAGCCTTTTTCTTCTCCAATTCGGCGTTCTTCTTCGCTAACTCGGCCTTTTCTTGCTCAAGGTCAGCGTAAGCAAGTTGCATTTTGGCAGTATCTGACTTGGCGTCTTCTGCTCGCTTTTTCAGCTCCGAACGCTCTTGAGTATGGGACTCGAGCAAGTCATGATAACGTTTTTGTAGATCTTCAAATTGTTGCTTGAAGCTAGAAGCATCCCTTTGAGCGATAGCAAGTTGGGCCTGTGTATCCTCAAGGTCTTTCCCTAAATTTTTCAAGGCCTTTGCGTCATCTTCTACGGTCTTCTGCATCGAGTTAGTATCCGTGATTAGATTTCGGATGATTCTGGAAAGGTTACGCGAATACTTGAACATCTCTGAATATTGTTTCTCGACTGCATCAATTTTTTCTTTGGTCTCGTCTGCCCACCTCGAGGAAATAGGCTCAAGAGCAGGTAAGAAAGTCAAGTTTTCAAAGAAGTGTTCGGGAAACTTCTCCTCCAGAAACGCCCGCTTAACTGCAGTTTCAGCGTCCAATGGTGGAGGTGCAGGGAATGTCAGCTCGGTATCCTTATGAGTGGAGGGCTCAATGGCCTCCTCACCCTTTCTAGGCCGCTTAGCAGGAACCTTGCACTTGCTTCGCGAGTCGGTATCTCTCGGCGGGCTCCTTTCCCTACTATGTTTTTCTTGAGAAGAGATTTGGTCTTTTGACTGCGACGTATCATCTCCTCGACGACCTTGGTAGCCCTTATATCGCTCTGGATCTGACCGAACGGGAGAGCGAGAGCGCGAGGACCACGACTGATAAGAATCATAGGGCCTTCTATCCTCCCTACCGTGGCTTTCGCGACGATCATGCTCAACATCATGAGTGGGTCTGGTCATGCTGCGGCGTAGTTTCCTGATGTCATAGAGAGCACGAGATATTGTACCTGCACAACAATGTAAGTGGAATTCAAAATCAGTATTCTCATAAGAAATAAGTGCTGTGAAGTGGGGTGCTATTGTGTTAAGTGCATCCTAAGTGGTGTCCCCCCTCCAATAAACAAGAGTCTGAAGCCATGCCAATGCGAGTGGGCTCTTTGGCCTTAACAGGAGTAGCCTCCTCCGAAGAAGTAAAAACTAAAGGATTTGTGCCAAAATCCTCGGAAGTGTAAATAGTGTCAGGAAGGGGGAGATCTCCCAAGCCTTGGAATGTAGGATCATCAACAGTAGGGGCATCTCTTTGGGAAGCGCATGTTGGCTGTTCTTTAGGAGATGGTGATTTCTCAGGAGAAATAACATCCCCAGGAGTGATGTACCCTTCTCGGTGCTTTTCAGGTATGTTAGCTAACTCATCGTCTTGAGTTAAACTTGGAGAAGGTGAAGTTCGAAGTGGCACGGTGGGGCCTTTCGAGCTCTCGCCCATTTCTGGAATTACATCCACCGGTGGGATGTATACGTATGGACCTGACCCGTGACCTATGCTATGGGTAATGGACTGTAGCCCGTGGTGATGAAGATATTCGTCCTTGAGGACCTCGTCGATAGGTAGAAATTTTTGGTCACCATTGAGGAGCTGATGCATCCGATCAAAATACACTTGACCCGATATTTGTTTTGGATTATCAACTGCAAACAAAAAGAAAACGGATTAATGTGGTGGTGTGGACATTCAGAGTCGATATTTAGAAAACCAGTGCCTTACTTGATTTTTTCCATCTCCTAGCACACCCCAGCTGTTGCCTTATATAAAATCATTCCAGCTTAGAATCGCCAGCCTTGCTGCTTAACGATGCTGAAATTATTTTCCTTTTTGGGACAGACTCGAAGTAGGAGAAAGAAGGAGTTTCTCGAGTCCAATGCTTGAAGTTATAAAAGAAATGAACATCATCAAAAGTGAGCTCTGTGCCTAAGATCTCGCGGTATGCTACATATAGAGTATACAGGTAAGCGTAGGAGTTGAGGTGCAGCTGCATGGGGCAATCCGCATCTGTCTTAGGAAGTCGACAACAAAAGGAGAAAATGGAGGGATAGCCCCAACCATGCACATTAATCGGGTAATTGCCATAAACCCCTCCGGAGGATTATGAGGATGGTCAGTTTTCGACGGCACTAGGGTATCCTTTTTCAGTATCCCATGCTTTAAGCATATTCGAGTAAGTCTGTCGTTGTCAATCGTCGACTCAACAGAATCTTGAGGTGATTCCAATATGATAGCAGATTCAAATTCGTCAGGAGCTCGATTATCTCTAACCCCTCCTTCCTCTTCATAGCCCAGAGAAACTTCACTGTCAGAAGGCGTTTCGTTGTTATGCGCCTCTACTTCATAATCTGATCCCTCGTCGTCCCATTCAGGGTCTGAAGAAGAAGATATATCGTCAAGAGTGACTTTATTGGATGTCTCTAGGATCTCTTTCTTTACTGCCAGTCTAGAAGAATGTCTTTCGGCCATGATCACTAAACTATCGAAGAAGTAATAACACAAGTTAGAGTAAATTAGCCCGTGTCCCCCTGTGCACATGTGTGAACTAAAGTGTGTATGGTGTGTGCAGGAGATGTAAAGTGAACACTTGAAAGCGTAATGTAAGGTTCTGACGAAGCGATAATGTTTAGAACAGTTCTCGACGTTTGTTTATGATTCGTAAGGCACTATCCTAACTTTCCATTAAGTTGGAAGATCATGTCAAGAATTGAATAGGCTAGTTAAGCAAGTTCTTAAGTGTTAAATTGGATTGTTTTCTTCAGTTCGGTTCGGATGTGTGCTTTGGGATCGGATCGAAGGGTAAGGCCTCATCTTAGCTGAGAATCAGTTTTGGTATCCAGGGATCAAAATCGAATCGGTTTAGAGGAGGACTTTTAAAATGGTCTGGATCGGATTAAGCAGCCATCCCCTTTTTACTTCCTTTGTTTCAATTCCCGATCCGATCCGATAAGGCGATTCCTTTCCTCCTTTTTGTTTACAAGTCTGACCCGATCCGATTGAGTAAGTCCAGCTTCTTTTCATGATTCTTTACTCCGACTCGATCTGATTTTGTGAACTTCTCTTCCCTTTCTTCTTCTCCATGATCCACACTCCATCACCCGAACCGATCCCCTGCAACCTCTTTCTTCTTCCTCTTTTTCAAACTTAGAACCTAATTTCGTACTCATGGCCCCAACCAAGATCAAGTTTTCATTGGTTTTATCCATTATGGCGAGCCATAATTCCATCTTCCTAGTGCCTCGAAGTGGCGACTGAGCCACCAACGACGATGGTGAGGGAAGAGGAGGCGGTACTAGCAAATCGAACCAAACCCATGCCCAAATCGATCAAACCGACTGTAATTCATAATCGAAATCGATTATTATCAAGAAAATCAAGTTTAAGATTCACTTACGAATTCGATTTGATGATTAATAAAGAGTTTTTTTGAGTTTCAGAGGGCTAGGGTTTCTGTGTTCAATCGGCTGGGAAAAAGCAAATAAGAAGAAAGAGAGGAAGAAAGAAAAAGGTGATTGGCTTATATAGAATTACGGTGACTACTCGTATTCCTGCCTACTTTTCCGCACGAACCGGAATGAGAGCCCAGTGACGTAGTCTGGCCCGCTAACTTGATACCAAATGAAAGAAGAGATGAGACTGTTGGGGTCGGAACCCGAACCGAATGGAATTTCATGTATTAACTTAGCATCTGAATTGAATTAAATAAAAAGAAAAATCAAAAAGAAAATCACCTGGAAGGATAACTGGATGTTAACAAGAGTTCTCCAAGTTGTTTGAAAATAAAGAAAGGGATTCACATACTATGCGAAGTATATATAGACATCAAGAGATGCAACTTTCTGAAGCAACGTGTCTTTATATGTCAGTAGAAACGACTTCTCAACAATTCAAAATCAAATTCAAAGACCAATGAGTAGATAACATCAAAGCACGCTTCGTCTTCAAAAGAAGCATTCTTTGAGGGGGCAAAATGTTAACCTACTTTGTGAAATAGGTTACACAAAGCTAAACGATCAAGTATTATAGAATAATCTGCCTAGCAATCGGATCGGATCGGATGTAGTCAGAGAAAAACAAAGCTAGACAAAGTGAGGAAAGACAGAACTCGAACCGGTCCGGATTGAATATGATGCTCCGATCCGAACCCCATTACATGGCCAATCCGACCTGAGCACAGAATGAAATCTGCTTCAATCCCATGTTCTCCTTAAGATGCGGAGCGGTTACACGCATGATTGCCTACGTTCTCCCACTCGCTTGATGTGTTGTCACCATCTGGAGAGCTCCGAACCCGCATCTTCAGGGATGGATGCCACGTACCTCCGATCCGAACCCATTTTTGGGAGAATTTGCACCTATAAATAGACCTATAAGGCTCACTTGAAGGGATCTATTTGGCATTCTGAGAGTTTGAATATCTTTGAGAGCCGAATTCCAGCACTCCCAAGCAATCCAAATCATCATTCAAAGTATATTTTGAGGATAATTAAGTGAATGTATATGAAAAATGAGTGAGATTGAGTGAATATCTTGTTGTATTTTCATCTACATCATCAAACAAAGTGGTATAAAGTGGACGTAGGCTCTTTAACACCGAACCACTATAAATCTTGTGTCTCTTTTCTGTTTTTGATCCCGTTTTTATCGTATTTTTAGTCAATTTGGGTTTTAGAACCACTTTTTGGTCTAACATGATCTATACACACTCCCTTGTGGACACCGGAATTTATCACTATAAATATGTGCATTTATTAGGATTTATTGGATACCTAATACGACCCAATAAATTTCCAAACCCCTTCCCGTACAAAGGAGGTTATGGCGAAATTTTTCGAAATATAAAGGTGTTAGTGAAATATTTGAAGTGAAATCGATATTGAAATCACTGAAAGAATTATATGTATATATATAAATATAAATTAAATTAAAACGAATCGAGGCCGTGCAGTTCGAGTTTTGAAATTGTAATTTTAAATGATTATACCGAAAGATCCGACCATCAGATTTTGACAAAACTGGAACCATTGGGTTCGCTTTGGGAATATCTTCCCGATGATATAAACTTTGTTGAAATTCAACGGTTAGATTTTCAGATATGTGTAAAACAAATTTAGGAAAAAACAGCGCCAGTGCCTCGGCACGACCTGAAACGTCGTTTAATTAAATAGGGCCATTTTTAAATAAATAAAAATGGCGATGTATCATTATAAAATATTATAGACGATATAGAATAGAAATAAACTGATTCTACTTGGTTTGCTTGATATTTGGTGGTTGAATGTGTTTGACATGAAAATTATACTAAAGAACTGAAATGTGAATGTCGAATGATTTAACCATGTGAAGAATTGATTTGAAAATCTAAATATACGTGGATTATTTGAAAAGGCCGAGTTAATTCTCATTTCAAATAATCGATCGACGGTTAAAAGTCGAAGATTTGAAGACGGTTCAAGACCGACGATCTTCACATTGGGTGGATGGGCACTATTGATGCTCATGATTGAAGTAGCTACCTTAAAGGAGCTGAAGTGGTAGCCGTCCGGACATATTGTTGGTCGTACGGATATGCGAGGAATTTGGTGCATCCGGCTTCGTTCAAACCTAGAACGAACTTGTAAATGGACTGTGTGTCTGACATTGGATTTTGTTCTATGATGATTGATTTCTATTAAATATATATCTGTTTGGCGGTGGAGAATTTATTCTCTTGCTTAACGCCCTTCTCTGAGACATACGAGCTCAGAGGTTATATATCGATAGAAATCAGTCGCATGGAGTGAATTGCCTGTGTGGCACGCCTGAGTGGCAGATGATCAAGGCTTTTGTTGCAAAGCAAGGTCTTGTGGTTGATGATCAAAGCACGACCTGTGTGGCGTAGCTTTGTGTATAGCTTTTATTCGCGAGCCTCACACCTCGGTATTAGTCAAAAACGGGATAGTGACTGCAGGGAGAACACTACGTTTCCTTCTAGCTTTGGGTGATGTCAGTAACCTACCAACCCTGACATTTATATATTATTTTACCTGTGTGGTTGTTGGAATGCGAGGCGCCTCGGTTATAGGTCTGTAAGGACCGGGAAACGTGTGTTCAGGAATTGCCAATCCTCAAAAGCAAGAGAGGACCGGCCCTGAAGATCAAAGGATCGCTGTGTGTGGTCCTAAAACATTTTCTAGAGTGTCTCGAACGGAGAGGAGCTTGCCCCTTGCCTCGACTCATGATGGAATCCAATTTCCAATACGAAATTACGGATGTGATTATATTACTAGTATGGCGACATAGTAGATGGTAGCTATGCCGTCTAGGATTGATATTTATGATTGAATTTGCTTTTGAAACATATATGCACTAGTAATAATATCAAACATTTTTGTTTTATACGTATCAAGCATTTCTTGGCCATTATAATGTAAAACTCTACCCTCCGGCTTGCGTTGCATTGTGTGATGGGACCTGAGTCTTATAATGGCTTCATTTTTATAAAAAAGCATTGCGATGATTTAATAATTTACTTTAATTCATGCACTAGCAATCATTGGAGTAAACCTGTTCCGCGAAAGTGGCGTGGTCCTTTGATTTGCCTTATTATTGTTGTTAAATTAGTTAAGTAGATTTCTCATACCAGTCCCATGACTGACTCGTAGTTTGTTTCACCTTGCAAACTCGGGTGCCTTTATTTTCACTGGGCAGCCTAGTATCAAGTGGCTGGACCTATTTTGGCTTTGCACTGCAGCAGGAGTGCACCTTTTGGATCATGGCGAGGCTTGACTTCACAGTGTTGACTATTGATTTTCCGCCATTGTTATTATATGTATATGATTCTGCCTCTGGCGATGTAGACTGATATTTCTCTTATGTACTCTCTATGTATATGTACCGCTTATGGCGATGTAGACTGATCATGTATCTTTATGCACTAAGTTGTATCCTGCACTGTGCTCTCTGATGTTGTGATATGTATGATTCCGCTGTCATATTTGTGTAAATTATTCTATTTCCATCTTATGCTATTATCTGTACTCTACTAATGATGATTAATGTGTTATATTCCAATGATTATCATTAACACTGTAACATGGGGTTTTGGGATCGTCACAAGAGATGCACGCGAGTGTGCATATATTATGAATGAATGCATATTTTTATGCAATTTTCATCATACACGGGTATAAACAAAATATTCTGGATAGTTGCATATATGTATGGAATTATGAAGAATATTTGCATATATATGCGCAACTATGCAGAATATATGCAAACCAGTATAAACGTATTTTAACAATAGTGGCATATTTGTATGCTTATATTCAAATTGCATGTTTTCAAAGTCGAAGAACAATTATCATCGGAAAAAATTAAATATGGCTATATGATGTTGTAGTAACAATAAAAATTTATACAATAACTATATTTAACATGGAAAAACTCAAAAACAAGTTGAACATCAAAATAATCATTGAACAAAAAAATGTAATAATAAATTGATAATGATATATGGATTTTTTTCAAAAACAAGCATAAATTACGGAATTTTTATGAATAATTACTGTCGTTGTCTTCATCAATTTAATCTCTAAACAAATTGCGAGTAAATTGAGTACACGGCAGAAAAATCCAAAGTGAAAAAAATAGATAGAGGCCTGCGCTGCCATGGATCTAATTAAATTACTGAAAGGATTCCGAGCGCCTAAATTTTGGATCGATGGAATGAAAAAATTGAGAATGATGGCGGCGCCGCCATGACACAGAACTATTTGATTGTGGAAAAATAAAACCCTAATACGTGCTTCGTATTACATAAATTACGGCGTGAATTAAGTGAGAAAGGGCAGTCTTGTAAAAAAAAGCGGCTATTTGAAAATAGGGAGGAAATTTATATGTTTCTAAAGGGGAGGATGTGAGCCTAATTAAGTTTAGTTTTAAGGATGTGAGCCAAATTTTCACTAAAATATATATAAATTCCATAGCGACTATTTTAAATTTTAAACTAGCCATAACTTTCAATTTATATTATGAAATCTTAATTTTTCATATTCATTAGAAAGATATTATTAAACAGATTCAAATATTTCTTGTTTTACTGAAATCCGATTTATTTTGAATTCTATACATTCATATGAAATTTAAAATCGAATTTTCAAACTACCGCGCCATTTCAGGCTCGTTTTATAATTAAAATAAATTTATACATTCTAACTTTGATTAAAATAAATTTTTAGTCATTATTATTTAAAATCAATCATTTTAAATATTCCAAATCCAATAAAATAGCCAAAATCAAAAATTTAAATTGGTTCTGAAAATCCGGGCTGTTACACAGAACACACAGCTCTGAACTGATATCATACCCAGCTTATACAACTTCAACTTTGTGTTTAAAGCATTAGTTATAATTTTCCAAAGCAGCATATTATCGGTTTCCTTGCTAAATTTGTTCCATACCCTTTTGCACCAAGAAAATGTACATTCAGATTCACCTGTCAAACAACTGTACACCATCTTGACTGAATATCGCTTAAAATCAGGTGACCATAGCAATGAGTCATGTGCTGCATTCGAATAATGTTTTTACGTGATTATATAACAAAGTTTCCTAATAACCTGATTTAAAGAATATGGAAGTGTAATTGTCTCATTACAAAAATACTGGTTTACCTTTGCAGCATTTAGAATTTCAGTCTTCACTCTTTGATTATAGCTCATAATATTAGCCAGAATGATGCCTTTACCAACCCATGGATCATGCCTAAAATACGCATCACTTGTCTCTGAAATCTTGATGAGAACATGAGGTAGAAAGACTGATCAAAGTTTAAGTAGGACCCTCCATATCCAAATGCAAGCTTGGGGTATATCCATGGTCCAAAAAAAACATGTTCTTGATGTTACGTTTTGTAGTCCAAATGACCCAGATGTTGTTTCTTTTGATCAAAAGGTTGTTGAAGTGTGTGCTCATTGATGCTTTGTTCCAATAAGAAATACCGAGTATACCTATCCCACCAGCATACAAGGGCTTTTCAATCTTAGCATAACTGATCGGTTTAAGTTTCTTTGAGAAAATGCTACCAGTACATAGAAAATTACTAAAGGCACTACGTATCATATTGATTAGTGTAACATCTCGCATTTTATAGCAATTAAATAATGCATATATTTATATATATGCACAGACATAAAACATTTAAGAAAGAAAAATTTGAAAAGCTTCCAGAATTTGGCCATGGAATTAGCGTCATTGCATTCGTGGCGGTTTTCTGGTCAGAAAACTGATTTAAGATGAAAAACATACCTTTAAATGAAGTATTGTAGTAAAACATGAAAATAAGGTAAAAGAAGGAGAACAATGACTACCATTGTTTCTAATCTTATTAACAAAAGAAATCATAGCTCAGTTGGTCAAGGCATTGGATATGTAACATAGAGGTCAGGTGTTCGAACCCCGGCGGTGACATATATTTTATCTTTGTTTTAGAAAGGGCCAACTGAACATACAAATATATGTACGCATACAAATTCGAAATTTGAAAGCACAAGAATGCACATATAAGGGAAAAATATACATATAAGGAAATAAAGAAAATATATGTATATATATGAGAATATATGTGTATATATGTGCAAAAATATATGTAGACAAGAGATAAAATTTAAGATAAGGATATAATCGATGAAATATGGCAAGAATCAAATAACGGTGCAACACCGTTTGAATTTCGAAAACGAAAAAAAAGTTGTGCGTGTATATATACGCGTAAAATGGTCGTTAGAAGAATTGCGTATGTATAAGAAAATTAAATGTGAATATAATAGTTAAATAAATTCCAGAAAATTCAAACATTTGAAATTCCAAAAAATTCCAAAATTCAAGTTTCTGCTCCAAAGCGGCCCATAAGACCCAGATGGGTCGACACCTCTACAGGTGTGTCGACACCGGGGTCGACATCAGGGACGACACCCTTGTAGGGGATCGACACCGGGGTTGAGACACACCCCCAGATCAGGGAATACCCATTGACGTACCCAAACCGTTTTCGTAAGCAGGTTCAATATTGGCTCAGCGATGCATGTACGATAAGCCCTGAACACCTATAAATAGGCTAGCAGAGCCTTGCCTAAATCTCACATTCTCTAAGACAACGTCCAATCTCTGTCATTCTTCCTCCTCCTCAAATCTCTTCTTTAAATAAGATAATTAGTTAGAGAAATTTCTAAATCAAGATCTAGAGGAAAAGAATTGAGGTTAATAAAAGAATGTTCAGAATCAAATGCGAAGTGAGGTAATTTTCTAGAACTAGTCTATTCAATTTTCTTCCGCTTTCGTCCCTTTTTCTTTTAGTAAAAATTATGAATCCATAGTTGTTAGGTTCTGAATCCAATTAGAGGAAAAACATGGAATGCTAGAACTAGACCAGATCTAGGATTTGGAAAGCAAATGAGGTGAGTGGATTTAAGTTATATCATTTTTGATAATTATATATTATCGTTTAACATTCCCCATTATCGCACAATGTGAATTTGCTAGAATAATTAAAAGTATTGACATGTTATTATGACATGTTGAAATATGGTATGTTGAAATGTTTAAACATATCTTAAAAAGATTAAAGTGACGAATATGACATGTTGGAATATTAATATGCTAAGATATTAATA
This sequence comes from Allium sativum, assembly GCA_030737875.1. NCBI lineage: Eukaryota > Viridiplantae > Streptophyta > Magnoliopsida > Asparagales > Amaryllidaceae > Allium > Allium sativum. The sequence goes on from CM060910.1 coordinate 340,395,704, forward strand.
TGTCAGAAAATCCATATGTTGAAATAAACTTGTCAAAATATGTATACCGATTAATGTTGTTTCAATTCCATGTTAATTTGTGACATTTATGTACTTGGACCATTCACGGTAGAAATTGAGAACATTACATGTTGGTTTATTTAGTTTGAACAATTACATGATTAAAAGATACATATTAGAATTGAATTTATTGTATGAACATGCGACATAAAACGGTTTAAAATAATGACATGTAAAATATAGATTTAAAATAATAAAACACCTAAATTATATAGAAAAATTACAGTGAATAGGAAACTGTAACCACGTTTAGACACCAGGTTAGATTATACTTGTGATAGAAGTCTGCCTGGAACCTTCCAGCATATCCAACATTCACTAGTGGTAAATCTAATGTGAGGGGTCTAAGTGCATAAATAAAACATGTAGTGGCGCTAAGACACGAGGATAAGCCAACTTGTGGTAGAAGTCTGTCCGGAACCGCCTAACAAATCCAGCATCCACAAGTATAGGCTTAATGTAAGAGGTCTAGTGCATGAATATATGCATATATATATATATATATATGGCAGGACTGATAAACAACATTAATTGTAATTAATGGTAATAAATGTAATTGAATGAAAGATAATTACAGCAGTAAAGAAAAGGGAATGAGCGGGGAATAATAATAACCTATATAAATAAATTACATTAATGATAAAGTTATATAATAGGTAGACTTGTCCTAGGGGCAAGTGGATATTATAACTTAGGTTATAATAAACTTGTGAGAAAATGAGATAACTTGTGCAATGAGCAAAATGGTACTTAATTGTAAATTAAGTAATCAACAAATAGGGGAATTTTTATGAAATGAAAGAAGTTGAACATAATTACAAAACAAGTAATTTGAAAACTTGGAAATCTGAAATATGATGATAAGAATAACATGTTAAGGCTTGTCCTAGGGACAATAAGAAATTATAATATAGGTTATAATAAATGGAAACGAGACTTATTAGTGAACCTTATTAAGAGAACTAAGTTAATAAGTAAACAACAATATGTTGTAGTGACAATGTAAGATGGAATTATGATTAAATAAGAAAGAATGAGGCAAACTTATGAAATGAAATAAGTTATATTTAATCATAAATAATGACTGACATGTTAAATAGAAAACATGTGAATCGAGATATACTTAATTACATATTAAGTAATACATGTTATTGTAACTTTGAAATCAACAAGAATATAAAGGGATTGTGGATTACAGACCTTGGATCACAATCTAGAGAATAACATGTTGTGGGCTTATTAATAAACTTAAATAGGTTAAGTTATATGGCTGGAATTAATAAGCTAGAGGAACTTGATAACTTTATTAAGAAGTCATTGTAAATAGGAATAACCAAGTTAAATGGAAACCCGATGAGGTAAGGCAAGCGCATAAAAGAATGTTCAGACATAGGGTCTAATAACATATTAAAATGAGGCGCTTGGGCCAGTACGCACATTTGAGGGTGAATAACCAAATAGGGTAGATCATCGTGGTGTCATGAGGCACAAGGGGAGCGCATGTTCATCTAACTATTCTGGCGGCTCCGAAGGACTAGAAAGGGAAGCACGCGACTTCCTGGGATATTTAAGTTTCTCCTGGTAGTCCTCTGTGTGGTGGCGGATGCTTAGGATGTGCTCGCAGAGGTTGGGTCGCGCTTTACTACCAGGTGGGTGAGCCTTGACTGCAAAAGCAGCTTTGCAGTTAGAATGCTATGATGTGGTGACACTAGGGTGATTCGGCGATCGCCTCAACAGGAGGCGAGGTCAGGACCAACAAAGATAGTAGATCGTCCGGTACCCGTCATCGACAGCCAGTGGGGTGCTAAAAGAGTAGAGCTAAACCCGATAGACCATTCACCTTTCACTATCGAGGTAAGTTGGTTGAGGGGAGACGCCAACTGAATGTTTAGATTGTTTGTTAGAGGCAAGTCGCTTAGCTCTTATAGCCTTTACTAGTTGGGGGAAGGGCCGAGGTGGGGCCATAGCCACCATGAAAAATAGACCTGAAGGATATCTGTATATTTGAGTCTCTTAAAGGCGGGCATGTACAGGCATGGAAAAGCTCCCGATCGAGCTCCATGTTTCTTTTATACCCTGCCACGAAATACGATTGACGATACGTACGTGGGAAAGTCTAGATACATGCATATCTGCTCTAGGTGGTGCATTGTAGACTTTATGGCATTACTCTTGTATGGAATATGATTCAATCAAAGATGGCAGTCTGTACGCTTACGTAGCATAGTAATGACAGATATATGTGAAATGTAACATTGTTATGTCGAGACCCGTACGTCACTTCGGCGTAGGATGAGGGACAGCATACATTTCTATGGAATTACGGTGAAGATTGTGCGAGTCGGGTAATATAGGATGTACCATAATATTGGGGGTAGCTACATATATACTGTATTAGGTTAATCCGCTGAGAAGTAAATAGGTATGATGTGTGTGTAAGCCTTGAGCGCTATTAACCCAAGTAATCTAATAAATAAGAAAATGTGATTGAACAACATATATAGGATTATCCAAAGTGTATAGTTTACATCCAGTCACCAGAACTTGTGTTCTATCCCCCTCCTCATAACATCCTCGCAGGTAAGATTTATGGCAGAGACATGATAGCTTTGGATACTGGTGAGGCAGTATTATTACTAAAGTAAGGATATATTTTGATTACATTATATTTTATCTATTCCGCTGTGAGATATTTTCTAAGCTCTGACATATTTTATGTCTTTGTCTTTTCTGCAGTATACTAGAGTAAACCAACACGAGTTTCGATAGATTAGGATTTTGGAAAAAAAATCAGTCTATCGGAATTTGGGTTATTACATCTGGTATCAGAGCTTAGGTTTAGGGTTCCTGTATAAAAAGTGAGTGAACGTATTGTATTTTCGAAAATATAAATACTATATACAATTTTTTATTAGTGTTCAAGAATCTAATGGCGACGGCCCCCTTTTCTTCTTCGTTTCTGTATTTGAAAATTCCTGTAATCTCTCTTCGATTCATAATTCTTCTCAGGCTGATTCTCGAAAGGTCTCTCAGCGTTCCTATGCTGAGGTTACCGAACAATTCATTCCTATTCCGAATAGGAATTTTCCCTTATGCAAGAGTTCATTTAAATGGAATTACCCAAGGGGTAGATTCTGTTTTAGATGTGGAGATGTAAATCATATCGCGAGAGAGTGCAGGAATTTGATTCGTTGTTTTTACTATGGAGGATTGGGACATCGAAAGAATAGTTGTTCTGAGATCTTTAGAGGAAAATCTGTGTTTGATATAATGCACTTCACCTGCTTGAGATTATGTCAGAAACTAATCTCTCTAGTGGATCTTTACGATTTGGAATTTTCAAATAAGGAAAGAGGAGCGTATATGTTGCTCTTGTTGAGTTGGCATATCGAGGGTATTTTTGATGGTTTATTGTGATATAAGAGGAATCCTAAGGAATCAAGATTGGATGTGTTCCCTCCGTTACCACGCCCTTTTGATAGAAAAGAGCATGCTTTCGTTTTCTGTTTAAGTTTCTTGAAATTAAGAGGGATTTTTTCTGAGTTAAAGTCGAAGGGCAAGACGAAGTGTTTAATGCTGATGGATGAGATTCTTGCTCATTCCGATGCTATAAATTCAGCAGTGAATTGTGATAACACTGTTGCTGATTTTCAGACTAATTCTAGTATCGTTATTGATATCAATGCGAGGAATAGGGGTTATTCTAAACAGTTGGGTGATGATTCCTTGTCGTTGTTGGATCGTGACTTAGGGGTGGAATGGTTTAATGATTTTGTTGATGGCATAGTGATTTGTGGAGACAAGATGGTGGGTTCTACTGGGTGTGTAACGACCCGCATTCTACGCATCATAGGACCGTAGAATATTTATTTCTGTCACATACGAAGTCGTATGGTCGCGTAACTTTGGGAGACGACTATTGGGGTCATTTCCCATGTTCATGATTTTTCCCGATTTTTAAATGACCATTTTACCCCTAGTTGGCACTGTTTTGGCCATAACTTTTGACTGGAAATGAATTTTGACCTGAAACCACTTCCATTGGCTTTGAATGATAGTTTCTCTTTCCGTAGAGTGGTCACATTAGCCAAACGGACTCACCGTTTGGGAGATATGGCTGAAACAAGTTTCAGATAATGAAAGACAGCTTAATTGGGCTTAACCGGGTGATTAGCAGTTAGGCCCAAGGGGAATTTCGGGTTTAGAGGTATAGGAGGACTGATTAGGGTTAGGTTATCACTTTCATTTCAGTTTTGAGCCGCCACAAACCTCCTTGAGACCTTAGTAATGGCTTCCTACATCTAAAACACCCAAAATCACTCACTAATTGAAGATTAGGCTTAGCAACACCAAATTAAGGAGAAAAAGCACCAAAGCAAGGTTAGAGCCGCTGTTAGACATCAGTATTCGCCCCAAATCAGAGGAGTTTCGGTTCTGAGAATTTCATTTGTGGCCAAGGTGAGTGATAGCATCATTTTGACACTAATTACGGTTGATTAAGGGTAATTAGTGAAGATTAGCGAATTTATACGTAAATAAATTCTGGAAAAATTCTTAAAATTCTAAAACAATGTTTTAAGGCTCTGTTAGAAATTTGAGATAATTTCGATGTGTTTTGTTAATTGTATGCCTAAACATGATTAAGAGTGCTTAAGGGAAAATATGAAGTTTTAGCTACTTTTGATCCATTTTGATTCATTTGAATTGTTGGTTGTTGTTTGTGGTTGCTATTACATGTTGCTATGACTCTGTGGTATGTTTCATGATTGATTAGAATAGTTAAATTGCTCGAAAACGTCGTCGAATGGCGTAGAAAGCTCGCTGGAAAGTTGCAGAAGTGTGCAGGTCCCGAACCGGTTCGGATCGGAGAAGGGGTCGGATCGGACTAGGGAACTGACCAAGGGAAACCGAACTGGATGGGGACTTGTCACTGGAAGAAGCTTGGCGAGAAGGAAGACCGTTTACTTAGAGTTGGAGTGGACAGGGGGATCGGATCGGAACTATGGAGCAGGATCGGATCGGAGTAGGAGGGAGCGGATCGGATCGGAAGCATAATAGAGGCCAGATCGGATCGACTCACGAATGGGAGGCTACGACTGGAGCAAGACGAAGGGATCGGATCGGATCGGAGTAGATGGGAAACGAGGAAGCTGATCGAAGGAGGAGCATGAACTCGAAGGAAAACAGCAACCCGACCCGACCCGAAGTAAAGAACCTGACCCGAACCGAATGGGAAGATGACAAGAAGGACCGACCCGAACCGACGAGAATAACGACTACCGACCCGAACCGAATTCTAGAGCTGCTATTGCGCGACAACTTTTCTGAAGACCCACTCCAATTCGACCAAACCCGAGATGCAAAGGATGTCCAAATGAGAAGTTAGAGCGTAAGATTCAGATGGGAATCAACGAGTTCACTTCATGATTGGGCTTTGCTGCGGGACGCGTGCTAAGGAGTTATCGACACCTATAGCTTTGGACCACTATGGTAGGAGGTACGAAGGCGGATTCAGGGCCATTATGGCATTGGTAGAACCAAGGGCTATGACCAATGAAGTGGGTCATTGAAACGTTTGGTCATGACTCCAAGTATTTGGCTTGGTCACAGCAGGGTTTCTACAAGTCGGGATTCGTCGTTACCTCAGTTTGTCTAGTGTTCCAAAGTAGTAGATGTCGTATGCTTTACGCACTGAGTGAGAATTGTGAGGATGGTTGCTATGGATGATTTGCTTGCTATCATTGTGACATGCACACCCCACCCCCGTATTCTTACACTATTTATTATGGCACCTTGGAGTATTGTACGGTATGTGGTACTAACTCTTTGGTTGCAGGTCCAGGTTCAGGTATGGTTTAGTATACCTGTTATTTCCCTGTTTAGATGCTTATCGCTCATACCAGGCTTTATGTCTGACCCAGAGTTTTATGTCTCTTCTTATTACTCTGGGTGCTCACACGAGCAGACTAGAGACAGGTTAGCTGGTGATGCACGGGTAGATGATCCGGAGACGAGCAGGAGGCTTCCACGTACTATATACATAATATTCTCCCTGTGTTGTTGAAGATCACTGCTTGGGCATTGTTGGTGTATCTTCTATTTTAGCTTTCTTTTGTTTAGAGACAGTAAATTTGGAAAAATTGTAATAAGCTGTATTTGGATTTCCGCTGCTTTGATGATTGATGTTGATTCTAGTTATCAGCTTATGCACTGTCTCGCCTGTTTTGTGTCAAGTATATTATTATTATATTTTATTCCATGCGCTGTGAGACATTCTACAGGTTTCTTGATTAGTTCATTCTCTTCTTTTCTTTCTTATGACGACCGTCTTGTGCTAGTCGGATATGTGTACAGCGCACTTTTGGAGGAAATGCAGGTTGGCGCAGGGCGGACCGTCACACTTGGTATCAGAGCTCTAGGTTGCGTAGTTAACCTAGGGAAGTTATCAGGGAGAGATAATATACGTATACGAGAGAGCGTATTTGTGATTACTTTGGTTTTTAAAAGCTATATATATATACTATTAGTAGTATAAGGATGAAGTCGTACTGCACTAGCACCACTATGGAGTCGTTAATCGTTTTCTTTTTCAGATTGACGATGAGCCGAGATACTAGAGGTGCTGGTAGGGGAGCCAATAATGGGATTGCTGCTGACATGAGGACGATGTTTACTGACCTCATGAGAGAGATGCTTAGAGATGTGCAGAGGGCAGCTCCCAATGGTGGAAATGGTGGTGGTCCAATAGTGCAGGCGCCAAGAGTCGACTTCGCCAAGCTGAATAAGGATTATACTAGTCTTGGTGGGAAGCCGTTCCACGGAACGGAGTCGGCTACAGATGTTCAAGATTGGGTGGATAGTTGCGAACGTATCTTCGAGGATTTGGGTATCGAGGATGCGATGAAGAGGAAGCTAGCGTCCCGTCAGTTGCAAGGGCGGGCAATGAATTGGTGGAATGCTATAAAGGCAGCTACCCCCGAAGATCAGATTACTTGGGAGCAGTTCAAGGCTCGCTTTAGCGAGAAGTTCATTCCAGCTGCTCAGAAGTCAATGTTGTTTAAGAAATTCTTGGAGCTCAAGCAGAATGGCAGGGCTGTCTCGGAGTATATTGCTGAATTTGACACTTTGTCAAAATATGGGTTATCCCTTATAGATACTGCCGAGAAAAAGAATGAGAAATTCATAACTGGTTTGGATCAGTACTTGGGGGAAAAACTTATTAACCACATCGATGAGACGTTTGAATCGATTGTGGGGAAAGCGTTAAGATCGGAAAGTCTCTACCCTAAGCCGAAGACTGAAGTTGCATCCGCGGATGAGCCAAAGCCACAAGCAGGTGGTGGAGGCAAGGGTGGTTCTCAGAATAAGAGAAAGCAGAATCAGGCTAAGGATGGCCAGAAGAAAAAGAATAAGCAAGATGTGGAGTGCTTCAGCTGTGGTAAGAAGGGCCATTATGCTAGTAATTGTCGGGCCAAGCCAGTGGATAGGAAGTGCTTCAATTGTGGTCAATTGGGACATCATAAGGACAAGTGTCCACAGCCCCCTAAGGAAAAGCAAATGGTGAAAGCATATGCTCTTAATGCTATTCCTTCTTCTTCGAATGCCCCAACTGCGGCGGAGAAGGGTAAGAGTGTCGTCATTCAAGGTATGCTTTCTGTTTACGATGTTCCTATTAGAGTTTTGTTTGATACCGGAGCTTCCAGTTCTTTCATATCTAGTGACCTGGTAGATAGGTTGGGATTGGAGCCCGAGATTGTCGACAGACCTTTAGTAGTGACGAACCCGATTGGTGGTTCGACTAGTCTTAGCATGATTTGTCGTAATGTGGTTCTATCGAGTCATGGATGCATGTTTGTTTGTGATTGCTTTGTTTTGGGCTTTACTGGGTTTGGCATTATTTTGGGAGTAGATTGGCTCCAAAGATACGGGGTGGTGGTAGACTGTGAGGGCTTGTTGGTGACAGCTAGAGCGGATGATGGGCGGAGGATAGTGTTTGGTGGTCTACCCAGTAAGGGGGTATTGGCTAGTTTTCTAAACTCCCTCGACATTCCGCATAGTGAGTTGTCAGGTTTGCCCGTGGTTGGCCAGTATCCGGATGTTTTCGAAGAAGTGACCGGACTTCCACCACACCGAGAGATTGAGTTTCGTATTGATTTGGTAAAGGATGCCAGACCTATAGTGATGCCACTTCGTCGTATGGCACCAAGGGAGCAGCGAGAGCTCGAGGTGCAAGTCAGCGATCTTTTGAAGAAGGGATTTATCAGAAGGAGTGTTTCTGAATGGGGAGCACCAGTTGTGTTTGCTACCAAGGCGGATGGTTCCCTTCGTTTGTGTGTAGACTACCGCGAGTTGAATAAAGTGACGAGGAAGAACAAGTATCCTCTACCGCGGATAGATGATTTGTTTGATCAGTTGAGTGGCGCGAGAGTATTTTCTCAGTTGGATCTCGCGACAGGTTTTCATCAGCTTAGAGTGGAAGCTGAGAGTATAGCTAAAATGGCATTTCGGACGCCGTCTGGGTTTTATGAATGGTTGGTTATGCCATTTGGGCTGACCAATGCCCCAGCATATTTTGTGGATCTTATGAATAGGGTATTCAGGGATCAGTTGAATAAGTTTGTCCTTGTGTTCGTTGATGATATTTTGGTCTATTCGAGGACAGAGGAGGAACACAAGGAACATTTAAGAGTAGCGATGGAGGTGTTGAGAAAACACCAATTGAAAGCAAAGTTTTCTAAGTGTCACTTCTGGAAGAGGGAAGTGAGGTTCTTGGGCCATGTTGTATCAGAAAATGGGATTGCCGTGGACCCAGCAAAGGTGGCTACGGTACAAGATTGGCCTACGCCCAAGAATGCAACAGATGTAAGAAGTTTCTTGGGATTAGCGGGATATTATCGTAAGTTTATCCAAGGCTTCTCCAAGATAGCAGCACCGTTGACTCAGTTGACAAAGAAGAATCAAGCTTTTGTCTGGGATGAAAGGTGCGAGAATGCATTCAGAAGTCTAAAGGACAAGTTGACAAGCGCACCAGTGTTAGTCATTCCTAAGGGGGATGAAGAGATGACGGTATACACGGATGCCTGTGGTACCGGACTGGGTGCTGTATTGATGCAAGGCGGTAGGGTTGTAGCTTATGCAAGTCGGCAATTGAAACCGCACGAGAGAAGATACCCTACCCATGATTTAGAATTGGCAGCGATCGTGTTCGCGTTAAAGATGTGGAGACACTATCTCCTGGGAGAAAGATTTGAGCTATTTACAGATCATAAGTCGTTAAAGTATCTATTCTCCCAGAAGGATTTAAATCTCCGTCAGCAGAGATGGTTAGAGTTCTTAGCTTCCTATGATTTTGACATCGCATACACACCAGGAAAGGGCAATGCGGTGGCTGATGCATTGAGTAGAAGACATGCCAGCTTAGGGGCTATGTTCCTTGAATGGAAGCAACTGGAGTTTATCGCGGGGTTTGATTTCAGACCAAAGTGCGAATTGGATCCAGAAATGTTAGCGAGTTTGACGGTCAGACCCACTTTGATTGAGCGGATCGGCTCTAGTCAGAGGGACGATCCTAACCTATTGGAAATCATCTCCAAGTTAGAGATGGGTATCGATGAGGAGGTGAACAAGTATGGGCTTGATCGAGATAGATGGCTTAGAAAGAATGGAAAGCTTGTTGTACCCAATGTCAATGGATTGAGGGACGAAGTGCTTAGAGAATGTCATCACTCAAAACTGACTATACACCCCGGTGGTAATAAGATGTATCGAGATATGAAGCAGGCCTACTACTGGGAAGGGATGAAAAGAGACGTTGGGAAGTTTATATCCAAATGCATGAATTGCCAGCTAGTTAAAGCCGAGCAAAAGAAGCCTAGTGGGTTGTTGCAACCATTAGAAATTCCCGAATGGAAATGGGAGCAAGTCTCGATGGATTTCATCGATGGTTTACCAAGGACTAGATCGGGATATGACGGCATTTGGGTAATTGTAGATCGACTGACTAAAAGTGCAAGGTTTATACCAGTCAAATCGACAAGAACGGCAGCTAAGTTAGCAGAATTGTATATGAAGTGGGTAGTGAGATTTCATGGAGTACCTAAAGGCATTGTGAGCGACCGAGACCCGTTGTTTACTAGTGGGTTTTGGAAGAGCTTACAAGAGGCTCTAGGGTCAGAGTTACATCTCAGTACCGCATATCATCCTCAGACCGACGGCCAGACGGAGAGGGTGAACCGTATTTTGGAGGATCTCTTGAGAGCATGTATATTGGATTTTGGTGGGTCATGGGATGACCATTTGCATCTAGTAGAGTTTGCATATAATAATAGCTACCAATCCAGTATCGGTATGGCTCCGTTTGAAGCTTTGTATGGAAGGCCGTGTAACTCACCATCATGTTGGATAGAGACTGGCGAGAAGTTTATGCTTGGACCAGATGTGGTGAGGGAAACTTCAGATAAGATCAAGATCATTCAGCAACGAATGAAGGCAGCCCAAGATAGGCAGAAGAGTTATGCTGATAAGAGGCGAAGAGACTTAAAATTTTCCGTTGGTGACTTGGTGTTTGTCAAGATTTCCCCGTTGAAGAGCGTAATACGATTTGGCAGGAGAGGCAAGTTGGCACCAAGATTTGTTGGCCCGTTCCCTGTTCTTGAACTAGTCGGGAATTTGGCATATAGGATTGACTTACCAGAGAAGATGGCGGGAGTTCATAACGTATTTCATGTTTCCCAACTAAGGAAGTTCGTTCACGACTCAGATATGACTATTTCACCTGATCAGTTAGAGGACTTCGAAGTAGAACCCGAGGCGGTTGGGAACCGCAAGCCGGTCCGTATTGTCGAGTACGACATGAAGCAACTTCGAAGAAAGGCGGTGAAGCTAGTCAAGGTTCAGTGGGGCGAGGACGAGAATGACTGTACTTGGGAGACAGAGGAGAACATTAGGAAGACGCACCCAGAACTCTTTGTCTGGTAAGATTTTGACTTCGATTTAGTTTTTCCGCATGCTAGGATAGACTTGTTTGCTTGTTTGGCACATTTGATTGTTGTATATGGTTGATTAGGCATGCGGGATCCTTTGTATGTTTTGGGGTTAAGGAATTTCGGGGACGAAATTTCTTAAGGGGGGGAGAGTGTAACGACCCGCATTCTACGCATCATAGGACCGTAGAATATTTATTTCTGTCACATACGAAGTCGTATGGTCGCGTAACTTTGGGAGACGACTATTGGGGTCATTTCCCATGTTCATGATTTTTCCCGATTTTTAAATGACCATTTTACCCCTAGTTGGCACTGTTTTGGCCATAACTTTTGACTGGAAATGAATTTTGACCTGAAACCACTTCCATTGGCTTTGAATGATAGTTTCTCTTTCCGTAGAGTGGTCACATTAGCCAAACGGACTCACCGTTTGGGAGATATGGCTGAAACAAGTTTCAGATAATGAAAGACAGCTTAATTGGGCTTAACCGGGTGATTAGCAGTTAGGCCCAAGGGGAATTTCGGGTTTAGAGGTATAGGAGGACTGATTAGGGTTAGGTTATCACTTTCATTTCAGTTTTGAGCCGCCACAAACCTCCTTGAGACCTTAGTAATGGCTTCCTACATCTAAAACACCCAAAATCACTCACTAATTGAAGATTAGGCTTAGCAACACCAAATTAAGGAGAAAAAGCACCAAAGCAAGGTTAGAGCCGCTGTTAGACATCAGTATTCGCCCCAAATCAGAGGAGTTTCAGTTCTGAGAATTTCATTTGTGGCCAAGGTGAGTGATAGCATCATTTTGACACTAATTACGGTTGATTAAGGGTAATTAGTGAAGATTAGCGAATTTATACGTAAATAAATTCTGGAAAAATTCTTAAAATTCTAAAACAATGTTTTAAGGCTCTGTTAGAAATTTGAGATAATTTCGATGTGTTTTGTTAATTGTATGCCTAAACATGATTAAGAGTGCTTAAGGGAAAATATGAAGTTTTAGCTACTTTTGATCCATTTTGATTCATTTGAATTGTTGGTTGTTGTTTGTGGTTGCTATTACATGTTGCTATGACTCTGTGGTATGTTTCATGATTGATTAGAATAGTTAAATTGCTCGAAAACGTCGTCGAATGGCGTAGAAAGCTCGCTGGAAAGTTGCAGAAGTGTGCAGGTCCCGAACCGGTTCGGATCGGAGAAGGGGTCGGATCGGACTAGGGAACTGACCAAGGGAAACCGAACTGGATGGGGACTTGTCACTGGAAGAAGCTTGGCGAGAAGGAAGACCGTTTACTTAGAGTTGGAGTGGACAGGGGGATCGGATCGGAACTATGGAGCAGGATCGGATCGGAGTAGGAGGGAGCGGATCGGATCGGAAGCATAATAGAGGCCAGATCGGATCGACTCACGAATGGGAGGCTACGACTGGAGCAAGACGAAGGGATCGGATCGGATCGGAGTAGATGGGAAACGAGGAAGCTGATCGAAGGAGGAGCATGAACTCGAAGGAAAACAGCAACCCGACCCGACCCGAAGTAAAGAACCCGACCCGAACCGAATGGGAAGATGACAAGAAGGACCGACCCGAACCGACGAGAATAACGACTACCGACCCGAACCGAATTCTAGAGCTGCTATTGCGCGACAACTTTTCTGAAGACCCACTCCAATTCGACCAAACCCGAGATGCAAAGGATGTCCAAATGAGAAGTTAGAGCGTAAGATTCAGATGGGAATCAACGAGTTCACTTCATGATTGGGCTTTGCTGCGGGACGCGTGCTAAGGAGTTATCGACACCTATAGCTTTGGACCACTATGGTAGGAGGTACGAAGGCGGATTCAGGGCCATTATGGCATTGGTAGAACCAAGGGCTATGACCAATGAAGTGGGTCATTGAAACGTTTGGTCATGACTCCAAGTATTTGGCTTGGTCACAGCAGGGTTTCTACAAGTCGGGATTCGTCGTTACCTCAGTTTGTCTAGTGTTCCAAAGTAGTAGATGTCGTATGCTTTACGCACTGAGTGAGAAATGTGAGGATGGTTGCTATGGATGATTTGCTTGCTATCATTGTGACATGCACACCCCACCCCCGTATTCTTACACTATTTATTATGGCACCTTGGAGTATTGTACGGTATGTGGTACTAACTCTTTGGTTGCAGGTCCAGGTTCAGGTATGGTTTAGTATACCTGTTATTTCCCTGTTTAGATGCTTATCGCTCATACCAGGCTTTATGTCTGACCCAGAGTTTTATGTCTCTTCTTATTACTCTGGGTGCTCACACGAGCAGACTAGAGACAGGTTAGCTGGTGATGCACGGGTAGATGATCCGGAGACGAGCAGGAGGCTTCCACGTACTATATACATAATATTCTCCCTGTGTTGTTGAAGATCACTGCTTGGGCATTGTTGGTGTATCTTCTATTTTAGCTTTCTTTTGTTTAGAGACAGTAAATTTGGAAAAATTGTAATAAGCTGTATTTGGATTTCCGCTGCTTTGATGATTGATGTTGATTCTAGTTATCAGCTTATGCACTGTCTCGCCTGTTTTGTGTCAAGTATATTATTATTATATTTTATTCCATGCGCTGTGAGACATTCTACAGGTTTCTTGATTAGTTCATTCTCTTCTTTTCTTTCTTATGACGACCGTCTTGTGCTAGTCGGATATGTGTACAGCGCACTTTTGGAGGAAATGCAGGTTGGCGCAGGGCGGACCGTCACAGGGTGTCTCTTGAATTACAAGCAGTTCGATCCAATGTTGTTTGACCCTTCCGTTCAGCATTGTTTGGAAGTTGAGCTTTTCGGTCTTAATGTTGGTGTAGTCTGTAATCTTAGGGGAAGAGAAGTGATGACAGGGATTGATATACACGTAAATGTGTATATTTTATCCGCTTATTTATCTTATTTTATCTTTAAAATAACTGATACTGTGTATTTATAGTTGTGTTTTTCAGATTATCTGAGATAAATGGATTAATGCATTTAATTGTTGAAAAGCTTGAAGAATTTGTGCAAGAAGAGTGTTGATTTTTAAAGCTGGATTAAAGCTTGAAGATCTGAAGAGATGTTGTTGTTCAACTACTTTCTGCTGCATATTTCAAAGTTAAGATTCAATGCTTTTCTGATCACTTGGAGTTCTTATTCATACTCAAGGCAATTGGAGTTAAAGCCCGCAACCTATTTTCTCTGCATGCGTTCACACTAGCTCCTTTGCAAGGCTTCTCATTCAAACGTGTTCACACTTAGCTACTTGATTTATGTGTTATTTTGAAAATGGGTTTTTGTCCCACATTATGTGATGAGCCTCTTAGCCTTGGCCAATACAACTATAAATACCTTGTATCTTATTCATGTAATGACACACTTAGTTTTATTCTGTAATTCTCTTCTTGGAATAAAACTCTTCTCCCTTTCTCTTAGTTGTTATTTTATTTTATTTATGTTCATGTCTGTTATTTTCTTTTTCTCTTCTTCTTTAGCTATGTCTAGCTAATCCCCTTTGATTAGGGGGTGACGACGCTAATAGATATGATTCAACATGAATCACATAGCCAATAGATGAGGACTTTATATATGTAGATCTAGATCTGAATCAAGGGTTAGATCTGAACCTTCATATTCTGTGTCGTTTAAGAGTTATGCTCCTTCACAGGGTATATTCGTGTTCGATCTAACAATTATCAGATTTAGATCTAATTTTAGGTTTTTAGAAATTAATTTGTGAATCTGTCCTGATAGTCTATGGTTGTTTAAGAGATCAGCTCCTGCATAGGCTATGCTTGTTGTTATTTACTTATTTGTTTCTATGAATCTATTTATCGTTGATTCGTGTTTATGACAGAAACATGAATTAGATCTATATTTATTTTTTGGCTATTGATGAGTGTGAATCTAATCTATGTCATTATCCCCTAATTGCTTTCTCTTATTAGATAAATCTCTTTTTTTATTTAATTGCTGTTATTTTCGGTGTTTTCAATCAATCAAAATCTTGGAATAACTTGATTGGATTTATAAATTAAAATATTTTTGGTCCTAGAGTTCGACACCCTCTACAACAATCCTTGTTGTTTAGGAAAGCCGAACGAATTTTACAGTTGTTTACAATTGTATAATTTGTTCGCAAACAAATTTTGGCGCCATTGCCGGGGATCAAATTTTTTTTTTTTAAATCCTTCGGGTCATAATTTTCTTTTCCTTCATATAAAAAAAACACAAAAAAAATATTTTTATTTTATTTTGTTCCCTTTTGTTTTCTAGCATAGATAAAAAAATAATCTTGTTGGTTGATTTGGTATTTGATTTGTGATACCGTATATCTACCAAATAAGAGAAAAAAAATTCCTGCCTTTTGTTTTGTTTCCTTTCTTTATTGCTTTCCTTCCTTCTTGACATCTCTCCCATAAATTCTTTCCTTTTTACAATTTTTATAAATTAAAAAAAAACAAATCTTTTTGTGATTTTCTTTCCTATTTCTCTTCCTCCTTGCAATTGTTTCACAAATTGATTTCTTTCCAATTTTCATTAAAAAAAAACACTTGCCAATTTTTCTAATTTATTTCCATTTAAATTCTTTCCTTTTTTTTTATTTTTTTTAATCTTCTTGTCAATAATTTCTTTCTTACATTGCTTTTCTTCTTCTACAACTTTTAAGAAAAAAAAAACAAAGTCTCTGCAATTTTTCTTCTTTTCCTTTTTTTTTGTTCCTTGCTGCAACTTTTGGTTCCACTCGTCCAGTGCCCATCCCCTTATCGTCACCACTACAAGACCGGCATAACAAACAACCATCTCCTTCCAACATCATCTCTATTACTGCGAACACCCCAATTGTTCTCGTCCATCTTAAGCCTACCTCAAGTCCTCTTCCCCTTCAACAATTTTCAGTACACCATATCGCCATAGTCCGGTTCACTGACCAACATCCTTCTTGAACATTAACAAAAGCTTCTGTCAACAACAAAACCTCCAAACTGCCATATACATCAAACCACCAAGCCACTCCACAAGTTTCAAAACAAACTCCTTCATACAACCTGCATCCACCCATTCACAAAAAATCCATACCCTTTCCTACCTCAAAACATCACCTGCAGTTCAACCTACCACAAACAGAAAATCACCACGTCAGCCCCTCCTCACATCATCCTCACGCAATACCCCTCAGCAAGCAAACAACAACAAACTGCTCACAACATCACATACTCCACATTAACCACCCTCATCAACTCAGTCAAACCGCAGACCACAAATTCATCATTTTCAATCTGCCAGCACTTCAACAGCGCCCCAAATTCTCCTACAATCCATATCCACTTCGTTAACCCAATCTGAAACCCGAATCACCCAAATCGCACAGCGCACGAGCTCCTCCCCACAGAACGTCCTCTGTTCAATCACCGCACCAAATTCCGATCCCAATATCTAACTCGATCGGACTTTTCTTTGGGCTTGCTTACGTTTTCGATCTGATTTTTTTTTAAGAAGGATATTTGGGTTTCCTTTAGGCGTTGAGGGTTTTAATTTTTTAGAAGGGGATCAACCTAGGTTAATTTTGTTTCTACTTGGGGCCTGGGCTTTTAGTTGGCTTGCGGGCTTTTGTTTTGGCGTACTTTAACATTTTGGGGTTGCTTCTGGTTTTGTTTTCATTATTTTTGTTGTATTTTAAAAAAAAAAGTTGATTTCTATTGGTTAAATTTTTGTTTAGTTTTAGCTTTGTTGTTTAATTTCTATTGGTTAAATTTTCATTTTTAGGTTGCAATTTTTTTTCCTTTCTTCTTTTAACCTTATTTTCCTTTTCTCTCTCAAAAAAAAAGGAAATTTTTCGAAAACAGGTACAACGGCAATTTGAAAAAGGTCTTAAAAAAAATTCGGGCTCGGAGCCCGAACCCGTGCCCCAGCGCAGTCAAGCAATTAATAGGAGGCGACAAAAACAGAAAGCAGCAGATGATTCAGGGTTGGAGCGGTTGCACACCAAGTGGGGTGTGAACGCGCTAGCGCGACTCAATTGCACTGGATGGACCGCCGATCAAGGTGAGTATTTTCTAACTTTACAGGGACCGCTGCTGCAAATAAAAAAAAATATAGACATTGCTTGTAAAACTCTTCTACAGGCCATCGGCTTGCTTGTAAAAAAAATTGTTTTTTTATTTATCTCTGCAAATGACTGTTCTGAGACTGTTCATTCTATGACTGAAAAAAAAAAATATTGCATTCATCTTAGTTTTGTTTTTATTTTCTAAGGACTTCAATATATTTTGACAATTTGGTTTAGTTCTAACGGATTATTTCTCGGTGTCTAGACTACGGCAGAGTAATAACTGTTTATAAATATTACGGTGTTTCGTAAATATTATATCGGTTGTTCCTCTGAAGGTACTTAAACCTTCGGCTGCATTGCTAGGGTGATTCCTGGTGCACCGATAACTCCTGTCCGTTAATTGGCTGAGAAGTCTTTTGTTGAAATAAATCAAACCGTCATTATATAATTCTAGAAATTGTAAATTGCATTAGGTTCATTTAAAAAAAAATCTTTTGTGTCTAATTCTTTTTCTCTAAAAAAAAATTTAAAATAATTCTCGTTTAGTAAAAAAAAAATCGCTCAAATTTGTTTTTTCTCGTCTTCCCTTATTCTTCTCGCTAGTGCATGCGTCATTGGACTCGTGATCCTTCAGACAATCGTTTAGTTCGAACAAACATTTCTTTAACCATGGCCGAAGAAAATCCCCCTCGATCTCTTATGGATAGATACTTCCCCGATCGGGTTTCTATTCCTTCTTGCATCATATTGCCCGCCCCAACGGGTAACCACTTTGAAATTCATTCGAATCACATAAATACTCTTCCAAAGTTCGGCAATTTAGAATGTGATGATCCGTATATTTTCTTGACCAAATTTGAACAAGTTTGTGCAACCATGAAATTTCAACAATTAAGTGACGATGGAATCAAACTTAGGTTAATTCCATTTGCACTTACCGATTATGCTGAGAAATGGTTGTATAGCTTGCCTTCAAATACGATTGGAACTTGTGGTGAATTTGTAAACATTTTTGTAACACCCCACACCCGCTACGGTCACTCACTAAGGGAATGCCATAACATCGGTGGAGTATTTTAAGTGAATATAGAACAGAAAAATTTCAACAAGACAGATATAAGTAATACTTGAGAATTTAAAACATCATTTCATTTCAGCGGAAAGTAAAACATGTTTGGTTACACCAAAACCATAAATAAGAGTCAAGTAGATAATATCCATCCTGATAAAAACAAAAGTACATAATCCCACTACATAACCTAATAACCATAATAGAAAAGATAAACTGAGCTTCACATCCACGGTCCAAGCTCCAAAAGATGGATAAAGCAGTCTGATCAAAGCCCACTAGTGGTAGGCCCACTCTGATAACCTGAGGGTTGGAAAAAGATAAAAACAACGGGGTCAGACATAAGTCTGAGTGAGTCCTATAACCCTAACAATACAATCATTAAAGTAATTAGGGTATGATATAAACAAGGTACGGTACCTCTGGGGATAATGACTACACTAAGTAGCCAACTAAACACAGGATATACTAAGATAACCGAAAAGATGCATTTATCCACCCAAGGATAATTACTAGATTACACCACCCCAGATCTACCCACCCAAGGGTAATTCCTACACTGCACCACACCAGTCATTCCTAACTTAAAGGTTGATCCCACCCCTGGACTTATAAAATTAACTTAATAGTTCTCGCGTACCCCTAGGTGACTAAGTAGACGCCACGGGGCCCTACAATCCACTAGGTGTACACACTACTCCCCATTCGATCGGCTCCCTAACGTAGATACCCGTGCTGGCCCCACCGTGGGGTGTACCATTCCCAACGTGGCAACCTGATAAAACTAACGGTGCACGGCTTATATCTACACGATGCAACAACGTCTTATTTACCAGCCCGGGTCCACACACGCATATGAAACCCGTTGGTCATGCGTTGCCACCGCTAACCCATTTTGGCCTCTTAAAGTCAAGCCCAATATGCGTGTCCCGTCCTCGACTTGAGTCGAGCCCACAAAGATACATTTGGGATATTGGTTGAAATGGGCCCCCACAAGCTACTATTTAAGCTTGTTATTTTATCTAATGTATCCCACTTAACCCCTTTTATAATCATGCCCACCTACATGTTAAGGTTTGGTTAAGTCATTAATCATATTTTAATTGCCATTCAAGGCACCCACTAGATTTCCACATGCCACCCAAGTCATTTACTTAATTAATTAAGACCGTGATCCTCATAAAGACCTCTCACATTAGACTATCTTTTATGACCGCTGGTTAGGCCGGTTGGGTCCGGGCAGCCTTATGTCATAACCGAGTCTAACCTCGTGTCTTTACATTGATCACGTATTTAGTTTGTGGCTAAGACCTCTCACATTGGGCTAACATTTGTAGCAACTGGTTAAGCCGGTTGGGTCCGGGCAGTTTTACGCTACAACTGAGTCCAACCTCGTGTCTTAGTCGATTAATTACACCTAGTTAATCACCCCCATAATTTGTATTAATTATCCCTAATTAATTAATCATGTTTTCAAGAATATGGGTGGACCTAACTCAATAGGTATATTCCCAATTCCATAGTATGGGTAGACCTAACTCAATAGGTAAATTCCCAACTTCATAATATGGGTAGACCTAACTCAATATGTAAATTCCCAATTATGTCATTTAATTTGTGTTACTCTTAAGCATACCCATTCCACATCATTTTATTAACATGCATATTAACCCCATCGTTCCCCACGTAATTCGTTCTCGTAACGTGACATAACGAAGGGAAGATTCATCACAAATGTCATGGGTTTAGCCAACATAGCATGTAACTTTATCATGGGTTCAAAAGGTGTCAACTTGCATATATGAACATACATTAAACCCAACTAGTATTTAACCCAAACTTGCATTATGCATATCATAAAAGAGACAACTTGCATATGAACTTGCACATAAACTTGCATATGAACTTGCATCATAACTTGCATATGAACTTGCATCATAACTTGCATATGAACTTGCATCATAACTTGCATATGAACTTGCATAACATGCCATACTTAGAGACAAACTTGCATATATTATGCATATCATAAAAAGAGACAAACTTGCATAAAACCAAACACTTAGCATGCATAAAACCAAATACTTAGCATGCATAAAACCACATACATAGCATGCATAAAACCAAATACTTAGCATGCATAAAACCAAATACTTAGCATGCATAAAACCACATACATAGCATGCATAAAACCAAATACTTAGCATGCATAAAACCAAATACATAACTTGCATAACATGTTACATATAGACTTGCATATAATCTCCCATATAGCTTGCATAACATGTTACATATGAATCAATGTTCAACATAGTGTTTTACATCATAAAACATAGCATTAAACTTGCATATAGCACACAACATACACTATACCAAACTTGCATAAACACATTGATTCCACAAACATAGCTATATCTTATCATATCCTATCATAATCAATTTAACAATTGATTGTTAAGTCTATAGAAACTCACCACTAAGCTCCAATAAGCAAACCCTTGCCACAAATCACCCAAAAACTCTAGCCTTGAACATAAAGCTTGCAACTTGATGATGAATGCAAGCCAATGATCACTCATACAACTCAAAGATGCTTGTATGAACATGAAAGCCTTCATAGAAATAGTTTAGAAATAGGATTGAGGCTAGGGTTTTAAGTGGAGGTCATGATCATAGAAAATTTTGGCATAGTTTAGTTAGGAGATAGGATTATGACCATTTAGGGCTAGCTTAGGGTCTTATTTATAGGATTAGGCAAGTGTTTTAGGCCATTAGATTAACCCTAGATTAGATTAGGACCATCAGATCCCGGAAGCTTCTAGAGAACAGCCCAAAACATAGCCAATCCCTAAAATGGTGCACCAGGTTAAACCTGTCGAGCACCCCCTGTCGACACCCAAGTCGACAGGGCTGTCGACCTGGTGCTACCCAGTCGACTGCCCTGTCGACAGGGCTGTCGACACGGGTAGCTAGGCGGGAGTTTTTCCCTCCAGCGCCCAATGGCCCCAATTTAATTTAAATCTGAATTTTAAATCTGTTTTGAACTTTAAATTTTCTGCAAACTTCATTGGGCCATAACCGGGCCATACGGACTCCGATTCTCGAAAACTCGGACTCTATTTCGCGTATTTTTCTGAGACGAACGCAATGACGCAGCCCGTTGCCCCCAATTCTCACATCTGAGATTATTTATTCTGTAATTAGTGAATTTTAGCATTAACCGAAATTCGGGGTGTTACATTCTCCCCTCCTTAAAGGATTTCGTCCCCGAAATCTCTAAGCTAAGGAGAATGCATATCCTACCATCCAAACAACCATCTACTCAATCCATCAAACACGGGCATCCATTGTCCTTAAAACAATTTCTAATGATGTATGAGCATATGCAAAAAGTGTGTGTATATGTTCCCTATCTAATGTATGAACATATGCAAACCATGATAGTGCCATGCATCCATTATGTATGCGAGAGAACCCTATCGACACATACAATATCTACATGAGTGCACAATCATTCACCAAAATGCATCATCCATATGATAACACAATCATTATACATCCATAAATATAGCTTCCTACACACAATTTTATGCAATATGCAATATGAAGTGATTGAGCCGATCTAGTGTCTAGAGTGTGTGTATATGCATCCACGAGCAACCACTAGCAAACACTTGCATCCATATGCATCCATCAATCATAACATGTCTCAAACACATGTTTCAATCATAGGTTTACCCTATCTAAAGGTCAAAGGTACTAACGAGAGGACATACTACAGATAAGATAAGTACTAGTCAAACGATAAAGGAGAAATAAAAAGGCTTATCCTAAAAAAAAATGGGTATAAAGAACGCATCTTCTCTTCCGTCTCTAAAGTAGCGTTGCTCTCATCTTCTCCCCATTGCACTTTGACTAGTTGAACCTCTCGATTCCTCAACTTCCTAGTCTCTGACCCAAGGATGCGAGTAGGAGCTCGTCGAATCGTCTCATCACGCTCTATCTCTACTTCTTTAAGCAAGCCCGGCTCTACCACTTCAGCGGTCTCATGTAGGCACTTCCTCAAATGTGACACATGGAATATATCATGTACACCACTAAGCCTGTCGGGCAACTCCACTCTATATGCCATCTGTCCAATCCTTTCCTTAATAGGAAACGGCCCAACAAACCTTGGTGCTAACTTTCCAACAGATCCAAAGCGAATCACATTTCGTAACGGATATATTTTGACGGAGGCCATGTCCCCAACATCAAACTCAAGATCCGTCCTCCTCTTGTCCACATAAGATTTCTGTCTGTCTTACGCCGCTTTCATCCTTCTTCGAATCAAATCAATCTTTTCCGAAGTCTCTCTAACCATATCGGACCCAAACAAGATCTTATCCGTAGATTCCCACCAACATGTGGGTGATCGACAAGGCCTTCCATAAAGAGCTTAGAAAGGAGCCATGCCAATACTAGACTGAAAGCTGTTATTATACGCGAACTCCACCAATGGAAGATGCTCTTCCCATGTACCTCCAAAATCCAAGATACATAGCCTCAAAAGGTCTTCTAAAATACAATTCACCCTCTCGGTCTGGCCGTCCGTCTGAGGATGATATGCGGTACTCAAACACAATTGAGTCCCTACCGCTTCTTGCAAACTCTTCCAAAACTCGCTAGTGAAGATAGGATCTCGATCGCTCACTATACTGAAAGGTACACCATGTAATCTAATAATCTCTCGAATGTAAACTGAAGCTAGCTCTGCAGCAGTCCCCTTACTCTTCACGGGTATGAAATGGGCGCTCTTAGTAAGTCTGTCTACCACAACCCAAATTCCCGTATTACCCTTCCTCGATCTTGGTAACCCATCAATAAAAATCCATCGAGACGTTATCCCCCTTCCATAGCGGAACCTCCAATGGGTGAAGCAACCCACCGGGTTTCTTCTGCTCCGCTTCCATTTGCTAGCACACCAAGCATCTAGCGACATACTCGGCCACATCTTTCTTCATCCCGGCCCAAAAGAAAAACTCGCTTCCTGTCTTGGTACATCTTGTCCCTATCGGGATGAATGGTCATCTTCGACCTATGTGCATCATCAAGTATAGCCTTCCTCAAACCCCTGTCTACAAAGTCTACCGTCTCTACGCAACCACCCCTTACCATCTAGGGTTTACCTACTCAAATGGCTCGACGACTCCCCCTCCTCATGAGCTTCTCTACTAACTCAACCAACTGTGGGTCGTCCCGTTGTGCTCCGCCAATTACACCCCAAAAGAGTAGGCCTAACCTTCAAGGAGGCTAGCAAACCGGGTACAAAGTCAATGGAAGGTCTAAAGTTAAACATAGAAATAAACTCTAAGCTCCGTCGTTCAACGAACAATGAACTCGAGGACAACCTTTTTTTCTACTTAAGGCGTCCGCTACCACGTTACCCTTGCTAGGGGTATACGCTATCTCAAACTCATAAGATGCTAAGAATTCCATCCACCTTTGTTGTCCTAAGACAATGCGCTCAAAGAGTCTCCAACACTTCCCTAAGATGTAGGGCATGCTTTTCTCCACTTCTAGAGAAAATCAGGATATTCTCCCATGCAAAATCGTCACAACTATCCATCTCTCACGCAGACCACCCTAGTCGAACTCGACATCCCCGAAATGCAAGCCCCAAAGGCCTAAACCAATATCAGACAAACACCCAAGGGATACCTCCTTCGAATTCAGACGACCTACGTGAGATGATACTAGTAAAAACGGATAAATAATTAAGCCCTTGTCCAACTCTGGATGTCCTTGCCAGTCTCGCTCCAAAACCACCGTTTATCCCATAACTGGCTTTGCTCAACCTATTGAGCACATACGAAAACTTATTTCGCTCCTAGAAAAGACCAAGATGTCATCCACAAAGACCACTACAAACTTATTCAGATACTCTCTGAACACTCTACTCATCAGATCAACAAAGTATGCAGGGGCGTTTGTCAACCCAAATGGCATCACAAGCCACTCATAAAAACCATCCGGAGTCCGGAAAGCAGTCTTCTCTATACTGTCCTCCGCCACTCTCAACTGATGAAACCCTGTAGCTAAGTCCATCTGCGAAAACACTGAGGCGCCAACCAACTGATCAAAGAGATCATCAATCCTCGGCAATGGGTGTCTATTCTTCTTTGTGAGTTTATTTAGTTCTCTTTAGCCTACACAAAGTCAGAGGGACCCATCCGCCTTCGTAGCAAAAACTACTGGAGCACCCCACTCCGATATACTTCGTCTTATGAACCCCTTCTCAAGCAACTCCCCTACTTGCTTATGGAGTTCCCTCCTCTCGCGAGGAGCCTTGTGGCGCACTGGTAAAGATACAGGTTTAGCATTGTCTACCAGATATATTCGGAAGTCAATCTCCCGCTCCGGAGGTAAGCCCTTCACCTTCTCAAACACATCCGAGTATTCCCGGACCACTCTAACAGATCGCAAACTCTCGACCGACGTGTCAAGCGATTCTAGATAACTTAGCATAACAGATTCCATGGGATTACAAGAGATCTCGAGAGTGTTACCCAAGCGGGTCATAAGCCTAACAACTCTCCCTTAAAAATCAAGAACGGCACCCCTACTGGATAACCAGTCCATGCCCAAACTAACCCATAGCCCGTGAAGCCCAAAAAACATCACATCTAAACTCAACGCTAAGTATAGAAACTTTCAAACCCAAACACATCATGGAGCCCCAATTGGGTTTGAAACAACTAAGGGATCATCTACCAAACTGGTGTCTAAGTGCAGTGACTCAACTAACAATGATGAGATAAACGAACTCGATGCGTCAGAATCTAATAAAGTTCGAACCGGATAATAAAGAAATCCAAATTCCAACCTAAACGGACCTATCCCCATCTGGTACCCTAGCCGTGAGGGAATACAATCACCCTCGCCCTTGCCTCTTTGGGCAATCCTAATACGGTGTCCCATTTCTCCAAAAGGATAACTACTCGCCTTCTTCTTCCCATTCTCCACTCGTAACCTCCCACCAATGAGGTTTCATCCTTTATTAACCAAACAACTATTTGAGCCTTCCTCCCATTGTCTATCCAATAGATACCTACCAGTCCTCCTCCTTCTTGAACCAACTTTTAATCCGACTAATGTCTAAGTCCCTTGAAGTGGTTTTCCATTCTTATCTATCTTAGAAAGGTCATCTATACGCGGAGGCGAAACTCAAAACGAGAGAGGAAGTGATTCAAAACGGAGAATTCGAAAGATATAGATATGGCTATTGGGGATTATGCTTTTCTTTCAAAAACTTTTCTCTTAAAAGACATGTTTTTGAAAATACTCCTTTCAAAAAAATATTCTTAGGAAATAGTTTTTCTAAAAATTTTATCTTTTCTGGTAACCTTAAGCTCTGATACCACGTGTAACACCCCACACCCGCTACGGTCACTCACTAAGGGAATGCCATAACATCGGTGGAGTATTTTAAGTGAATATTGAACAGAAAAATTTCAACAAGACAGATATAAGTAATACTTGAGAATTTAAAACATCATTTCATTTCAGCGGAAAGTAAAACATGTTTGGTTACACCAAAACCATAAATAAGAGTCAAGTACATAATATCCATCCTGATAAAAACAAAAGTACATAATCCCACTACATAACATAATAACCATAATAGAAAAGATAAACTGAGCTTCACATCCACGGTCCAAGCTCCAAAAGATGGATAAAGCAGTCTGATCAAAGCCCACTAGTGGTAGGCCCACTCTGATAACATGAGGGTTGGAAAAAGATAAAAACAACGGGGTCAGACATAAGTCTGAGTGAGTCCTATAACCCTAACAATACAATCATTAAAGTAATTAGGGTATGATATAAACAAGGTACGGTACCTCTGGGGATAATGACTACACTAAGTAGCCAACTAAACACAGGATATACTAAGATAACCGAAAAGATGCATTTATCCACCCAAGGATAATTACTAGATTACACCACCCCAGATCTACCCACCCAAGGGTAATTCCTACACTGCACCACACCAGTCATTCCTAACTTAAAGGTTGATCCCACCCCTGGACTTATAAAATTAACTTAATAGTTCTCGCGTACCCCTAGGTGACTAAGTAGACGCCACGGGGCCCTACAATCCACTAGGTGTACACACTACTCCCCATTCGATCGGCTCCCTAACGTAGATACCCGTGCTGGCCCCACCGTGGGGTGTACCATTCCCCAACGTGGCAACCTGATAAAACTAACGGTGCACGGCTTATATCTACACGATGCAACAACGTCTTATTTACCAGCCCGGGTCCACACACGCATATGAAACCCGTTGGTCATGCGTTGCCACCGCTAACCCATTTTGGCCTCTTAAAGTCAAGCCCAATATGCGTGTCCCGTCCTCGACTTGATTCGAGCCCACAAAGATACGTTTGGGATATTGGTTGAAATGGGCCCCCACAAGCTACTATTGAAGCTTGTTATTTTATCTAATGTATCCCACTTAACCCCTTTTATAATCATGCCCACCTACATGTTAAGGTTTGGTTAAGTCATTAATCATATTTTAATTGCCCTTCAAGGCACCCACTAGATTTCCACATGCCACCCAAGTCATTTACTTAATTAATTAAGACCGTGATCCTCATAAAGACCTCTCACATTAGACTATCTTTTATGACCGCTGGTTAGGCCGGTTGGGTCCGGGCAGCCTTATGTCATAACCGAGTCTAACCTCGTGTCTTTACATTGATCACGTATTTAGTTTGTGGCTAAGACCTCTCACATTGGGCTAACATTTGTAGCAACTGGTTAAGCCGGTTGGGTCCGGGCAGTTTTACGCTACAACTGAGACCAACCTCGTGTCTTAGTCGATTAATTACACCTAGTTAATCACCCCCATAATTTGTATTAAGTATCCCTAATTAATTAATCATGTTTTCAAGAATATGGGTAGACCTAACTCAATAGGTAAATTCCCAATTCCATAGTATGGGTAGACCTAACTCAATAGGTAAATTCCCAACTTCATAATATGGGTAGACCTAACTCAATATGTAAATTCCCAATTATGTCATTTAATTTGTGTTACTCTTAAGCATACCCATTCCACATCATTTTATTAACATGCATATTAACCCCATCGTTCCCCACGTAATTCGTTCTCGTAACGTGACATAACGAAGGGAAGATTCATCACAAATGTCATGGGTTTAGCCAACATAGCATGTAACTTTATCATGGGTTCAAAAGGTGTCAACTTGCATATATGAACATACATTAAACCCAACTAGTATTTAACCCAAACTTGCATTATGCATATCATAAAAGAGACAACTTGCATATGAACTTGCACATAAACTTGCATATGAACTTGCATCATAACTTGCATATGAACTTGCATCATAACTTGCATATGAACTTGCATCATAACTTGCATATGAACTTGCATAACATGCCATACTTAGAGACAAACTTGCATATATTATGCATATCATAAAAAGAGACAAACCTGCATAAAACCAAACACTTAGCATGCATAAAACCAAATACTTAGCATGCATAAAACCACATACATAGCATGCATAAAACCAAATACTTAGCATGCATAAAACCAAATACTTAGCATGCATAAAACCACATACATAGCATGCATAAAACCAAATACTTAGCATGCATAAAACCAAATACATAACTTGCATAACATGTTACATATAGACTTGCATATAATCTCCCATATAGCTTGCATAACATGTTACATATGAATCAATGTTCAACATAGTGTTTTACATCATAAAACATAGCATTAAACTTGCATATAGCACACAACATACACTATACCAAACTTGCATAAACACATTGATTCCACAAACATAGCCATATCTTATCATATCCTATCATAATCAATTTAACAATTGATTGTTAAGTCTATAGAAACTCACCACTAAGCTCCAATAAGCAAACCCTTGCCACAAATCACCCCAAAACTCTAGCCTTGAACATAAAGCTTGCAACTTGATGATGAATGCAAGCCAATGATCACTCATACAACTCAAAGATGCTTGTATGAACTTGAAAGCCTTCATAGAAATAGTTTAGAAATAGGATTGAGGCTAGGGTTTTAAGTGGAGGCCATGATCATAGAAAATTTTGGCATAGTTTAGTTAGGAGATAGGATTATGACCATTTAGGGCTAGCTTAGGGTCTTATTTATAGGATTAGGCAAGTGTTTTAGGCCATTAGATTAACCCTAGATTAGATTAGGACCATCAGATCCCGGAAGCTTCTAGAGAACAGCCCAAAACATAGCCAATCCCTAAAATGGTGCACCAGGTTAAACCTGTCGAGCACCCCCTGTCGACACCCAAGTCGACAGGGCTGTCGACCTGGTGCTACCCAGTCGACTGCCCTGTCGACAGGGCTGTCGACACGGGTAGCTAGGCGGGAGTTTTTCCCTCCAGCGCCCAATGGCCCTAATTTAATTTAAATCTGAATTTTAAATCTGTTTTGAACTTTAAATTTTCTGCAAACTTCATTGGGCCATAACCGGGCCATACGGACTCCGATTCTCGAAAACTCGGACTCTATTTCGCGTATTTTTCCGAGACGAACGCAATGACGCAGCCCGTTGCCCCCAATTCTCACATCTGAGATTATTTATTCTGTAATTAGTGAATTTTAGCATTAACCGAAATTCGGGGTGTTACAATTTTTCTAAAGAAATTTTACCCTCTGGAAAAAACATCCAAAATTCGAAATGAAATCGTCAATTTTCGTCAATTTGGGGGTGAATCCTTTACAAAATATTTTGAAAGATTTAAAGAGCTTCTAGTCAAATGTCCACATCACAATTTCGAAAAATGGACTCTTTGTCAAATTTTATACGATGGACTTGAAAATAACTCTCGAACCATGCTCGAATCAATGTACCAAGGAAATTTTCTAGCCCAAGATCACAATGCCGCTTGGCAATTTCTCGAAAATTTGGCCGAAAAATCAGCTCAATGGGAAAGATCTAACGAGAAATCGATTTATTCCCGTTCTAACGCTCATTCGGTAGGATCATCAGTAGCCTTAGAAGCAAAAATAGACGCGATGATATCCAAATTCGATAATGTCCTTTCATCAACTCAAATAAATCAAGCTCAAGCGTCTCAGACCTCATGTTACAAATGTAACGATCCTAACCACATATCTGATCAATGCCCACATTCATTGGAACAACTCAACGCATTTAACAAAGCTAGGAATGACCCATTCTCCCCAACATACAATCCAGGTTGGAGAAACCATCCTAACTTCTCTTGGACCCAAAACAATGCAAATTTGAGTGCGGTTCGACCTCCTTTTCAATCATTTTCGAATAATCCTTCGAAATCTCCCTTTCAACAAACTCAATTCCAACATCCTGTGCCACCTTCTCAAAACCAAGCGCAACAATCTTTTGTTCCCCAAGACGATAAACGATTGACATCACTGGAGAAAACTCTCGAAGAATTGACTAAAGCGACGACTCAAAATCTCCAATAAAATACCAATCTTCAAAATTTATTGACTTCGCACATGCAAAACACGAGTCAATCGATCGCTAAACTTGAAATGCAAATGAGTCAGTTAGCCACTTCGGTAAGCGAACGGGAAAGAGGCACTTTCCCGAGTCAACCCATTCCAAACCCCAACCGTCAAAATCCTAACTCCAACCAAATTCACATCATTCAAGATTCAAACGTTAGTCACTTGAATGCGGTCACGACTCTTAGATCTGGCAAAAAGATTGACAACCATGTGGTCAACCCAAATGCTTTACCGGACGATCTTCTAAACCCTATCGAAAATTCGACCAACTCAGATCAAAAGATTGAGCCAATTTCTGACAAGGACCATCCTCAAACTCAAGTAGCCCAACCTACTGAGTTGTCTGCTCCATTTCCTCATAGACTCCGACCTAGGAAAAAGACGGATCAACTAGAAAAGACCCTTGAAATATTTAAGCAAGTTAAAGTGAACATTCCTCTTTTAGATATTATTCAACAAGTTCCACAGTACGCGAAATTTCTAAAAGATTTGTGCACTCAAAAACGTCATACACATGTACCGAAGAAAGTGTTTCTAGCGGCAACTCTAAGCGAAGTCTTGTCCCAATCAATGCCAGTGAAATACAAAGATCCTGGCTGCCCCACAGTATCATGTACTATTGGGGACAAGAAAATCGATAGATGCCTGCTAGACTTAGGTGCTAGTGTTAACTTGCTTCCATATTCCGTCTATCACCAATTATGGCTAGGAGAATTGAAACCCACCAAGGTTACCCTTCAGCTTGCTGACCGATCAATTAAGAAACCTGTGGGAGAAATCGAGGATGTGTTGATCAAAATTGGTGAATTCATCTTTCCAGTTGATTTCATTGTCTTAGAAACTCAACAGGTTAGCAATCCTGCAAACCAGATCCCTTTGATTCTAGGACGACCCTTCTTAGCAACCTTTAATGCTCTCATCAACTGTAAAAATGGGTCTATGAAACTTTCTTTCGGTAACATGACTGTCGAGCTAAACATCTTCAGAACTGAAAACTCTCCTAAATCTTATGTGGACCAGTTTTCTGAAATCCATGCTGTCCACGATAATGAATCTGAGCTCGACCATCTGAATAACGAAATTGAATCAGATTACGAAACTTTGTTTCAAGATACTCCCGAAAATGTCTCTGATTCGATTCCTGTCGAGCCTCTCACAAATGAGTCTATCCCTCAACCAATTTCTTCGGTTGAGTCGGCCCCAAAATCTGACCTCAAAGTGATGCCCAGTCATCTTAAGTACGCTTACTTAGGAGACAATGAAACTTTTCCTGTCATTATCGCTTCTGACCTTACTTTAGAGCAGGAACAATTGCTCCTTCCCATCCTTAAGAAAAATAAGGAAGCAATTGGTTGGTCCATGGCTGATATTAAGGGGATTAGTCCTTCGATTGTCCAACATCGAATCCACCTTATAAATGATACCAAACCCACTCGTGATCCCCAACGTCGACTAAACCCCATCATGAAAGAAGCAGTTCGGGCTGAAATCCTTAAATGCCTTGATAATGGAATCATCTACCCGATTTCCGATAGTCAATGGGTTAGTCCGATTCATGTTGTACCTAAGAAATCAGGGATTACCGTGATCCAAAATGAAGCTAACGAGCTTATCCCAACCCGCACCCAGACCGGTTGGCGTGTTTGCATTGACTATAGGAAACTTAACGCGGCAACACGTAAGGATCATTTCCCTCTTCCATTTATCGATCAAATGTTAGAACGACTAGCCGGTCACGAGTACTGTTGCTTCCTTGACGGGTACTCGGGATATAATCCAATCCCTATCGCTCCTGAGGACCAAGAGAAAACCACTTTCACGTGTCCATTTGGTACATTTGCGTACCGACGTATGCCTTTTGGTCTCTGTAATGCACCTGCAACCTTTCAGAGGTGCATGATTAGCATTTTTTCTGATATGATCGAGCGATTTTTGGATGTGTTCATGGATGATTTTTCCATCTTCGGGGATTCCTACACTGAGTGTTTACATCACCTGGATCTTGTTCTTAACCGTTGCAAAGATAAACACTTAACGCTTAATTGGGAAAAGTGTCACTTCATGGTTAAACATGGCATTGTTTTAGGACATGTCATCTCTAACAAAGGAATTGAAGTAGACAAAGCCAAAATCAAAGTTATCTCGAATTTTCCCTTCCCAAATCCGTTAAGGACATCCGATCCTTTTTAGGTCATTTTGGTTTTTACGGTCGCTTTATAAAAGATTTTGGCAAAATCACTCGACCTTTGACCAATCTTCTTGGTAAGGATGTTCCTTTCGACTTCAATTTTGATTGCATTTCATCTTTTGAGCGTCCTAAAAATGAACTTGTCTCTGCCCCGATCATCTGCTCTCCCAACTGGAAGCTGCCTTTTGAAATCATGTGTGATGCCTCGAATTTCGCTGTTGGCGCTGTCTTAGGACAACGTATCGATAAGATTCTTCACGTCATTTACTACGCGAGTAAAACTCTGAACGACGCTCAAATCAATTATACTACCACTGAAAAGGAACTCTTGGTAGTCGTTTTCGCTTTAGAAAAATTCAGGCCTTATCTAGTTGGCTCACACATCACTGTTCATACTGATCATTCCACACTTAGGTATCTTTTCTCTAAAAAGGATGCTAAGGCTCGTCTCATTCGTTGGATCGTTCTACTTCAAGAATTTGACCTTACCATTAAGGATAAAAAAGGATATGACAACGTTATTGCGGACCACTTGTCTCGTCTTCCAAATGCCCCGTCTTCTTCTCTTCCGATCAACGAGAATTTCTCTGATGAACAGCTGTTTTCTCTATCCACTGATCCTTGGTTTGCTGACATTGTCAACTACTTAGTCACCAAGAGGACCCCTTCTTTTTGGTCTAAGCAGGATAAACACAAATTCTTTTCCCAAGTGAAACATTTTTATTGGGACGACCCCTATCTTTTCAAGTATTGTCCCAACCAAATCATTCGAAGGTGTGTTCCCGACACTGAAACTCACGGTGTCCTCTCTTTCTGTCATGACCAAGCCTGTGGTGGTCACTTCGGTCCCAAAAAGACAGCCGAAAAGGTTCTCCAATCAGGTTTCTACTGGCCTAACCTTTTCAAAGACGCGTACGAATTTTGCAAAACTTGTTATCGATGTCAATTCTTAGGGAAATTTTTTAAACGGAATATGATGCCCCTAAACCCCATTCTAGAGGTCGAAATTTTTGATGTGTGGGGTATAGACTTCATGGGACCCTTCCCTAATTCTTTTGGGAACCTGTACATCCTCTTAGCTGTCGATTATGTTTCTAAATGGGTTGAAGCTGTTCCTTGCAAAACAAACGATAACAGGGTTGTTGTGCGCTTCTTGAAAGAAAACATCTTTTCTAGGTTTGGCACACCTCGCACAATAATCAGTGATAATGGTACACACTTCTGTAATCGTTCTTTTGAAGCTCTCATGAGAAAATATTCGATAACCCACAAGTTATCCACTCCTTACCATCCTCAAACTTGTGGGCAAGTGGAAGTATCGAATAGGCAGATTAAACAAATCCTGGAGAAAACTGTGAATCGAAATCGCAAAGATTGGTCCCAAAAGTTAACCGACGCTCTTTGGGCTTACCGCACTGCTTTTAAAACAAACTTAGGTATGTCCCCTTATCGGTTGATTTTTGGTAAGCCATGTCACTTGCCAGTTGAACTAGAACATAGGGCATTATGGGCAATAAAAACTTTAAATCTTGATTTAGAACAAGCAGGTGAGCATAGGAAGCTTCAACTTAATGAACTTGATGAAATTCGAAATGATGCATATGAAAATGAACGAATTTACAAGGACAGAACGAAAGTTTTTCATGATAAATCAATTTTACGTAAAACTTTCATGCCAGGACAAAAAGTTCTGTTGTATGACTCAAAACTGCATCTATTTCCGGGTAAGCTAAAATCTAGATGGACAGGACCTTACACTGTACGGACTGTTTTTCCGTATGGTGCGGTAGAAATTGAGAATCCAACTGATGGATCATCCTTTAAGGTCAATGGTCAACGCCTTAAACCTTACTTGGAACCAATACCCAACCAAGAGGAAGAGCTCCTGGTCCTCCATGAGCCACATTACATTCGGTTAGACGCACTAACCCTCTTTTGTACATATGTAAATAGTCTCTTATTTTATTTTTCCTTTCACTAAGATATGTCTGATTAACGACTGTGAGGACACAGTCACACTCAAGTGTGGGGGGAATTTACATTACATCAGCAATCAAATTTTATGAAGTAGGTCATTCATTGAACAAGGATTAACTTAAAATTCATAAATAACACCTTGGTTCTTGTTTGATAAGTTGAATTTTTGGGTGATGAGAATGAACATTATTTATTCATTGAATCGTAATGTGTCTTTTTAAGATGCTAGCTTGAGACTGTGCAGACGTTAGTCGTGTTCTGGAGTAAGCGTGTCAACCTTTGTTATACATGTTAGAACGTGCAAGTAAAAATAATCAAAAAAAAAGTCAAATAATAATGATTTTGCACTTACATTGGATTTTCTGAGTTCGTTTTCATGCATAATATTTTCTTTTCACTCAAATTTTCAAAATCGTAAGTTCTAAAATCCACTTGGCCCAATGAAGGAGAAATGACTCATTGTAGCATTCTTCTTCGATACCCCATATTATTCAAACCCAAGTTTTAGTCGAATTAAATCCATGTTTCGACAAGTTTTTCTTATATTGGTATACTTAAGAACCTTTCACTGATTTATGTTCAAAGGTTAAATACGTCACTTTATATACCAATATTACACTACCCATTCCGTACTTGTATTAAGGTAGGATAACAATATACCACATCTTATTATATATGGGTTATCTATCTTACGAAACTTTGTTTATCATTCCTTTCAGCTTTTTGTATAACATCAATCCAGACTTGTGTGTTGAATTAAGGTTATGGAAGTAGAGTGACTAGGGCACAAAACTTTCCTTTCATGAAGTGTTGGTTTAGTAGAGGAGGAATCAAATGAAATAATGTACGGTATCATTCCATTCCATCTCCACTCATCATTCATCATGCAAAAAAAAAAAAAAGGAAAAAAAAGAAGGAAAGAAAAAAAAAGAGAAAAAGAAAAAAAAATGAAATAAAGAGAGAGTCTCTCTAAATAAAATAGTCATTCATCATTCTTGACTATAAAAGCATTCAATTCCATTCCATCCACATCCATTCTACTGTACTTGGAAGTGAGGATTGTAGTAGACGAGATGAAAGGAAATAAAAATGTTCATATGTGCCTTAGTAGTACTTTATCTTTTGTAATTTGAAGTTCAACTAATACACTTGCCCTCTTATCTAGAATATTTTTAGAACTTACAAAATTTTCCTTCATCTATGCATAACTCATATCCGATACATTATAGTTACATTGGTGCAAAATCATTCAAAAAAAAAAGAATAAAGAAATGATTGGGTGCACATTGTCGATGTGTAGAACTTTGGTTGACACCATGCTCTTAACCTTCAAGACAATTACAGTGTTATCAAGGAATTACGATTCAGCTTGAAAATTTTTGTTTATTTTTGCACTAATTATGGGATGGACAATTTGGGGCTAAACCGTTATTATTGAAGTTAGGTAAAGTCCTTGGAATATGAAAGACCTTAAATATATTGTTTGATTAATCTGCGTACACAAGACGCTTTGGATTTTGTGGGTAGTATCCGCTGAAAACCCTCACGAGACAACACTCGTCCTACTGGGGACACCCAGAGGTTTAACGGCTTGTTGCATACGCTAAATGCAATCGTGTTTCCTACGAAAGTGTGACATATCTTAGTTTAGTTTATTCGAGGACGAATAAAAAGATAAGTGTGGGGGTATTTGATATACACGTAAATGTGTATATTTTATCCGCTTATTTATCTTATTTTATCTTTAAAATAACTGATACTGTGTATTTATAGTTGTGTTTTGTCAGATTATCTGGGATAAATGGATTAATGCATTTAATTGTTGAAAAGCTTGAAGAATTTGTGCAAGAAGAGTGTTGATTTTTAAAGCTGGATTAAAGCTTGAAGATCTGAAGAGATGTTGTTGTTCAACTACTTTCTGCTGCATATTTCAAAGTTAAGATTCAATGCTTTTCTGATCACTTGGAGTTCTTATTCATACTCAAGGCAATTGGAGTTAAAGCCCACAACCTATTTTCTCTGCATGCGTTCACACTAGCTCCTTTGCAAGGCTTCTCATTCAAACGTGTTCACACTTAGCTACTTGATTTATGTGTTATTTTGAAAATGGGTTTTTGTCCCACATTGTGTGATGAACCTCTTAGCCTTGGCCAATACAACTATAAATACCTTGTATCTTATTCATGTAATGACACACTTAGTTTTATTCTGTAATTCTCTTCTTGGAATAAAACTCTTCTCCCTTTCTCTTAGTTGTTATTTTATTTTATTTATGTTCATGTCTGTTATTTTCTTTTTCTCTTCTTCTTTAGCTATGTCTAGCTAATCCCCTTTGATTAGGGGGTTATGACGCGAATAGATATGATTCAACATGAATCACATAGCCAATAGATGAGGACTTTATATATGTAGATCTAGATCTGAATCAAGGGTTAGATCTGAACCTTCATATTCTGTGTCGTTTAAGAGCTATGCTCCTTCACAGGGTATATTCGTGTTCGATCTAACAATTATCAGATTTAAATCTAATTTTAGGTTTTTAGAAATTAATTTGTGAATTTGTCCTGATAGTCTATGGTTGTTTAAGAGCTCAGCTCCTGCATAGGCTATGCTTGTTGTTATTTACTTATTTGTTTCTAAGAATCTATTTATCGTTGATTCGTGTTTGTGACAGAAACATGAATTAGATCTATATTTATTTGTTGGCTATTGATGAGTGTGAATCTAATCTATGTCATTATCCCCTAATTGCTTTCTCTTATTAGATAAATCTCTTTTTTTTATTTAATTGCTGTTATTTTCGGTGTTTTCAATCAATCAAAATCTTGGAATAACTTGATTGGATTTATAAATTAAAATATTTTTGGTCCTAGAGTTCGACACCCTCTACAACAATCCTTGTTGTTTAGGAAAGCCGAACGAATTTTACAGTTGTTTACAATTGTATAATTTGTTCGCAAACAGGGATTGATGTAGTTGATATGCAGGATTGTGTTGTTGTCAATCTCCTTATAGATAATTCCGGTTCGGTTGATGAGGTTGGTATGGGTTGGCGTGTGGAAGATGACATCGGCCTTTATAACAACTTTGGTCTTCTGGAGGAGGAAGATTTTGTAGTGGATTCAAGGGAGGAGGTTTGTTTTGTGTTTCTGATGCTAAAGAGGTGGGTTGCTCAGGGATTTCTTTATTGATGCTATGTGGTGATTTGGCGGAGATGTCGTTGAGTGATGTAGGTATTGTTAGTGCAGTACATAGTAGGAAGTTTAAACTGAAAATTAGGAAGAAAATTCGTTGTTGTGTTAGAAGAGGGATAAGGTTGTGGTTACTGCATATAGGAAGTCTTCGAAGAAAAGTGCTCTTAAGGTTGATCATGATGTAGGCATTAGAGCTTGTGGGAACGTTTTATTAAAGTGGGATTTGGTTAAGGGTCCTGTTATTAAAACCGGAGAGGGATATGCAGGTTTGGCAATGGAGTCTGGAACTGTTTTTGATATCAGTGCGGGACCGATTATAGGGGTTAAGTCAGTGGATTGTAATTGCTTTGGGTCTGGTGTTGTTCTTTTGGGTGGTGGTGACAGGTTTGTTTTAGATTGCGCTGTGTTGGATTTTGGGAGGGATAGTTTGGTGGAGAGTCTGGTTAATGTTAAAAGAGTGGTTAGGTTAGATATTAAATAGAGGTCAATGTTGGATGGTTATCAGATCAACGAGGGGTTCTGTGTAGAGCTATTGGTCACTTTGTTTGATGGTTCTTTGATTTGGAAGGTGGCAGGAGTGTGTCTCTTTTCTCTTTTATTGAGGCCTTGTTTTTGTTTGTTTCAATCGTCATGTGAGTTATCTGGTTCGATGTTAGAGGCTCTTGGTCAGCTTTGTGTTTTGAATAGGAGTGGTTTGCAAGAAGATAGAAGTGTGCTTTCTTCGGCCGGTGATGTGTCTTCTTCTTTGCCAAGGAGAGGAGGCATAAGAGTGCAACTCTCAATGCTGGATTGGTTCGCCGCAGTCCAAGGATTAGGGGTAGTTCCTCTTCACGTCATGGTAAGGCCCTGAGCTCGAGTGCTAGTAGTAGCAATTCGAGTTCGGGCTCATGTATGATTCCAGTTTATGGTAGTGATTATACTCCTTTCGCTTTAGGTAGTCTTACTACTGGTCAGTTATTTCAGCTCATTAGCGATACTGCTTTCATTTTTTCTGATATCGAGTTGGATTCGGAGTTTACTAGGAGTAGGGAAGTTGAGAGGGTTAACTCTTTTACATGTTGAAGATAATTAGTTGGAATATTAGGGTCTCAATGATCCTAAAAAATGTTATAAGGTTAGGGCCTATTTTAGAGATTTTCATATAGATATTGCTTTGCTTCAGGAAACTAAGATCGAGAGCCCTGATCTTAGTTTTTATATGCAGTTAGGTGGGTCTCACTTTTGCAATTGGGCTTGTCTTCCGGCTATTGGGTCTGCTGGGGGACTTATGATTGGTTGGAAGGACAATCAACATAGGCTTGTTCAGGAGATCCCTAAAGTGCACTCGTTACATATTATTCTAGCCTCTGTTTTTGATAATTCTTTATTAGGCATTTCCAATGTGTATGGTCCTCATACAAAGTTTGAGAGGAGAATTTTGTGGGTTGAATGTTCTGATTTTAGAAATCTTGTCCCCAATCAATGGATTGTGGAGGGAGATTTCAATGTTACAATATTTTTGGGGGGGGGGGAGATCTCCTCGTGAGGGAAATTTCTCTAATATGGAGGAATTTAATGATTTCATTTTAGATAATAATTTGATTGAGATTCCTCTAAATAATCGATCTTTCACTTGGTCTAAGGCCAGAGATAGTCCTTCTCATGCTTTATTAGAAAGATTTTTTTATTAACTCTCAGGTGGATAATCGATTTTCTATTTTGCAGAGTTTAAGGCTTGCCTTTTTTATTTTCTGATCATTGTCATATCATCCTTTCGTGTGATTCAGATATTTCTAGTAGTAACAGTTTCAAATTTGAGAAGATTTGGCTATTGGATTCTAGTTTTATCAATCTTTTTCCATTAAGTGGAACTCCTTGTTCTATTTTAACAATATGTATAGGGGTAATTCTACGAAGATTTTTGCTGCGAAGTTAGGAAAGTTAAGATTTTTTTTCTTAAGCGTTGGAATAAGTATATTTTTGGTAGTGTTAGAATTAGTAAAGATAATATTACGTGTGAGATGTTAGATCTAGACAAGATTAGTGAGTCCAGGGTTCTTAATTCCAACGAGAAGAATAGACTTTGCTAACTTAGAAATGATCTCAAGTTGATCCTAGAAAGAGAAGAGATCATGTGGAAGCAAAGGGCTCGAGTTCAATGGATTAAGGAGGGAGATAATAACATGAAGTTCTTTCATAATGTGGCTAATAAGTGGAGGCGAGATAATTTGATTCATTCCATTTTTATTAATGATGTGGAAGTGTCTGTTCAGAAGGATTTAAATGAGGCTTTTACTTTGTATTATAAGCAGATTTTTGGTGCTAAGATTAAGAGAAGGACTAATGTTAGATGGAATGATATTTATCTACCTGATACCAAGGTTGAGTTATTAGATTTAGATAAGCCTTTTTCGGAATGGGAGATCTGGAAAAGCTATCTGTGATTTGCCCAGTGACAAAGCCCTTGGGCTTTATGGTTTTGTGTTCTTTTTTATAAGCAGTTTTGGGAGGTTTTGAAATTTGATATTATCAACTTATTTAATGATTTTTATAGTGGGGATTTATGTTTAAGTAGTTTTAACTTTGCTAATGTTATCCTTATTCGTAAGAGAGAGGGTGCTAATTCTCTTAAGGATTTTAGGCCTGTTTCCTTGATCAATTGTTCAGTCAAGATTATTTATAAATTTCTTGCTAATACGCTTAGTATTAAGATGAATGATCTGATTGATTGTTCCTAAACCGCCTTTATCAAAGGTAGGAACACAGTGGACGGAGTGGCCGCTATGTAGGAGTATATTAATGTCTGTTGTAAAAATAACTTTTTAGTGCTATCTTGAAGTTAGATTTTGAGAAGGCCTTTGATTCTGCTGATTGGGATTTTATCTGCGAGTTATGTCTTGCTAGGGTTTTAGTGTTAGATGGATTAACTGGATCATGCTTTTGCTTAGGTCTGGTTGCTCTAACATTGTTATTAATGGGGTAGTGGGTAAGAAGATTCAATCTAAGAGAGGTCTTAGACAAGGTGATCCCCTATCACCTCTGCTTATTAATTTAGCTACTAATGTTTTTACTAGGATTATTAAGAGAGCCGTTAGATTAGGTATTTTAGGTTTTGTTGGTAATGAGGAATTATCTATTCTCCAATTTGCTGATGATACATTATTATTCTTCTCTCACTTGCCCAAACATATTATTGCTCTGAAGTTTATTCTTTATTGTTATGAGATGTTATCTGGTCTTAGAATTAATTTTGATAAGGGTGCTTTAATGGTTCTTAATGATCACGACAATGTCGAGTCTCTTGTTGATGACTCCTTGAACTGTTCTGTCATGAAATTTCCTTTTGATTATTTGGGTTTTAAAATTAGGCCTTCGAAACTTAAGAAGGATGATTGGTTAGTTATTATTGATAAGATCAATAATAGATTATTGAGTTGGAATAACAGATTTCTGTCTAGAGTTGGTAGATTAGTTCTTGTTAACTCTGTGTTGTCTTCTATTCCTATTTATTAGATGAATGTTCATAGATTTCCTCATTGGGTTATTGAGAAGATTGATAGAATCAGGTGCAATTTTCTTTGGAATGGTGCTCCAATTTGTAGAGGCTATAAATGTTTAGTTAATTGGAAGGTGTGTTGTAAACCTAAGAAGGATGGGGGTCTGGGGATCATTAACTTATATCATTTTAATTCTGCCTTGTTAGCCAAATGGATTTGGAGATTTAGAAGCCCTACTGCGTCGGCTACTTTAAAGACTATTGTTTCTAAATTTTACTATTCGGGGAATGAGTTTATTGTTGGTTCTAGCTTTAGTTGGACTAATAGATTATCCTTTTTTGGAAATCTATGTTGAATTGTTTTGATTTTTTTAAATTTAGGTTGTAAGTTGACTGTTCATTCGGGGAATCTTACTTTCTTTTGGCATGATGTTTGGATTTCTCATTTGCCTCTTAAAATTGAATTTACTGAGCTTTTTAATAATTGTTGCTTTAAGAATGCTTTGATTATGGATGTTTATAGAGGTGATTTTGATCCCCCGTGGGAGTTCTCCTTCGTTAACATTTTAGAAGAGGAT
Source organism: Allium sativum (assembly GCA_030737875.1). Taxonomy (NCBI): domain Eukaryota; kingdom Viridiplantae; phylum Streptophyta; class Magnoliopsida; order Asparagales; family Amaryllidaceae; genus Allium; species Allium sativum. Next base: position 340,436,839 of record CM060910.1, read on the forward strand.
ATATTAAGGCAATTAGCCTTACTTAAAGCTAAGTTAGCTTTATATCATTTAGATGATAATGAAGATTTTATTAGTTTGGGTTTTGATAAAAGATTAGTGTTTTCTGTTAATTCTATGTATAATTTTTTGAAATTTTCTGGTATTTCTTTGTTTCCTTTCAAGTTCCTTTGGAAATCCAATTCTCCTCCTAAACCTAAGTTTCTTATATGGTTGATTATTCATATAGAGCTTTTGAAGAAGAATATTGTTTTTGATGTTAAGTGTTGTTTTTGTAATCTTTTTGTTGATCATCTTTTTTCTCCTGCAATATTACTAAGTATATTTTAAGTATGGTTTTAAGGATTTTTGTTTTCGATAGTTTTAATTCTTTTAGTAGCTGTAATGATTATTGGGATTGTTGTACATTTGTTTTTAATTCTAGGCAGTGATAAGTGTTAGATTCTTTAGTTACTATCATTAGTTGGTTCATTTGGTTTGAGAGGAATCAAAGATTTTTTCATTCTATTTCTATGTCTGTTGACAATTTAATCATTAGGATTGTTAATTATTTTCTTGACTAGATGTCTAACTCGCACTGTAAGCTTTTGATGATTCGTGCTTTAAGAGTTTTTTGCTTAAGGTTAGAATTAATTTGAGTTTATTTATTAGATTTAGTAGTTATTTTAGAGGTAATAGTCATCACATTTGTTGTTAATTCGAGTTTTTTTGCTTGTTTATTCTTTTCTTTTTTATGTTTTCTTCACATATATATATGGATATATATTTATATATATGTATATTTTCTTAGATATATATATATATAAATACACATATTCTCATATATATATATATATATGTGATGGTTACTTACGGTTTGCTTAGTTTATTTCAGGGTACATGTTGTTGATTATAGCTGAGGAGCATTGTGGATAACTGTCTGGACTGGAGACTGATATTAGCTTTGGAGTTTTTCTTGAGCGTGTTTTTTGGAGAGTTACTGGGGATGTTTTGTTATTCTTTTTGTTGTTGTAGTTATGGTCTGTCTTGTTTTTGTACTGGAGTAGATATACTTCAATATCAGGTGGTGGTTTTGCCAGAATTCGATATTGGAGTCTGATGGGCGGTAGTTTATCCGGAGCTCATCTACCTACTTTCCTTTACATTCTTGGAGCATTGTTTTGGCTTGCTTTTGTCTCTTTTTGGTTCTATAGTTGAATATTGTAGCCTATTTGTTTTTATTATATATGTGTGCTTTGTTCCTTTCTTCTTTTCATAAGACCACACATTTTTGTTTTCAAAAGAAAATATAAATACTATATATATATACCTAGATCCATAGAGGAACCCACTAAATAGAAAAATTATGATGTGGTCAGAATTGGGATTACAGTTTTGTACACTAAAGGAATGAATATGGAAAATTTGGGACCCTTAGGTAATTTTGTGGAAAGTGTACAGTGTACTTTGTATGGAAGGAAGGTGAATCCCATATGATTAGTATTTTGGGTTAGTGGGTTTGGCAGTAAAACCTTGTAAATTGGAAAATGTTAAAAAGAGAAAATGGATTAGGAATATATATAGTTGAGAGAATTGACTTTGTGGGAGTGTCTAGGAAAGCCTAGAAAAATTGGAAACCCGCTTTGAGTCTAACCCCATTATTAACTTTAAGAACTTGAGATTGTAAAAGTTTTGGGTAAGTGGTTTATGGTGTTTTCAAGTTTTAATCTTAAAAGTTATAGCTTTAAATATGTAAAGTACGCATATTGGGTTTTGAAGTAAAATGCGGTATATTATGTAAATAGTGATTTCTTGCAAAATTTTTGTCTAAAGTAAAATTCTCTCAGTAAAAGGTGCATATTATAGAGCATGTTTAGCACGGTATTTTTCTTGTTATATTTCATATAAGACTTTCTAATAAAGAAAGTTTTGAAATCTCTATTCTTTTAACAATCATTTTTGATGAATTGTTTTAACAATAGAATTCTGTTGGGTGGACAAAATAAGTTGTAGAAATTAAGAATAGAGTAGACGTTTGCACCTTGAAGTAAGAGATTGAACCGACCTTATAGGTAAGAATAAGTTATAAACCCGATTGAGGAATAATTGTTCTTATGTACTCCAGTTTTTGTGATTTAAAAAAAATGATTTACATTTTTTATATAGAATAACATGTGGCAAAAGTAAGTTTTCGTAAGGAAAATAAAGTTTTGACACTTTTAAATTTTTGGAAGAAAGGTTAAATGTAAAAGGCCAAACTGTGTTTTAAAAGTATGGAGTAGGTAAGGATTAGTGCCTAGGGAAGACGGGGAAAGTTTTGAGGCTATGAAGTAAGCAGCGAGAATTATCTTGGAATAATGGTAAGTTCCCACAGAATGCCTAAGCATTAACAAGCCTAGGGTGTTGCTTGAAATAATTATTGGTACACAGCTAGGACTAGTGGTGATTACTAGATAGTAAAGGGCAGGTAAGTATGTAGAATTTTCATGTTAGGGGTGCAATCTATGATTGCATTTCTATTGGGATCGTTTTGTTAATTTGTTCCTATTGGGTAGTTAGGGTAACGCCTACACCTGTCATGGATCCCATGGTTTGGACCTTACTATCTGAGGGGGGACATAGTCCCGAGATTCTTGTCCCTTATTTGTAGCAATGTAGAGCGTCTGTTTCCTGTTTTAGTTGAAAGACTAGAAGGCTTATTTGAAATTAAACTTAGATCAGATGATTAAATAAGCTAGTAAAAGAGAAATGGCATAACTAAAAAGGAAATAGCAAATTCAGTAAAGCGACATATTTGACAAAGTATGAGAAAAAATGGATAAGAGAAAATTTTCCAAGACAAGTTGAAAAAAAGAATATGTAATAAAGAAAATTTTGTTATGTGGTTGTGCTTGAATAGGAAAATGGGAAAATCTTTATAAATAGTTATATAAAATCCATGAACGGTTAGAAAAAGGCTGAAAAAGAAAAAAAAACGGAAGATGTCTAGTTTTCCGTTTTCCACCTTTTTGTAACATAAGAAATCGAATTTAGAAAAGTAGATTTTTCTGAAATTCGAAAAATAAAGTTGCTTGGTATGGTTTTGGATGCAAAAATTGGATGAACTACGCTCTTGCTCAGTTAGAGTGTAGGAAAATTTGGATGAAAAAGCATTTTTGATTTTCAAAATATTGCATTCATGTAGAACTATCAGTATATTTAGGGTGTGAGCATCATGTTTTTAAAGGATTTTTGAAAAAAATTGCATACATATAAGAGGTACCGCTTAAGCATACATGTATTGCTATATTGTATTTCACTTTGCACAAGTGCACAATGTTTGCAAAAATTGGATGCACACATGATGGATGTATATTATGTGAGGGGTTAAATTATTTTTACTTTTATCAAATTTCGGGGACGAAATTTTCTAAGGGTAGGAGAATGTAACACCCCGCATTTTGTAGCAATTAAATAATTAAATAATATATATATGTATATATATATGCACAGACATAAAACATTTAAGAAAGAAAAATTTGAAAAACTTCCAGAATTTGGCCGTGGAATTAGCATCATTGAGTTCTTGTCGATTTTCTGGTCAATTTAGAACTATGGATTGCAGAAAACTGAATTAGGATGAAAGAGATACCTTTAAATGAAGTATTGTAACAAAACATGGAAATACGGTAAAAGAAGGAGAACAATGACAACCATTATTTCAAAACTTATTAGCAAAAGACATTATAACTCAGTTGGTTAAGGTATTGGATATGTAACATAGAGGTCGGGGGTTCGAACCCCGGCAGTGACATGATTTTTATCTTTGTTTTAGAAAGGGCCAACTGAACATACAAATATATGTACGCATACAATTTCAAAATTTGAAAGGATAAGAACGCACATATAAGGGTATAAAGAAAATATATGTATATGTGTGTGTGTATATATATATATATGAGAATATATGTGTTTATATATGCAAAAAAATATGTATACAAGAGATAAAATTCAAGATAAGGCTACAATCGATGAAACATGGCAAGAATGAAATAACGGTGCAACATCGTTTGAATTTTGAAAACGAGACGAAAGTTGTGTGCATATAGATATGTGTAAAATGGTCGTTAGAAGAATTGTATACGTATAAGAAAATTACATGTGAATATAATTGTTAAATAAATTCAAGAAAATTAAAACATTCGAAATTCCAAAAATTCAAAAGTTTACAAATTCAAATTTCTGCGCCAAAACAGCCCATAAGACCCAGGGGTCGACACCCCTATAGGGGTGTCGACACCGTGGTCGACATTTCCCAAGATCTGGGCAGATCCATTGACGTATCTGGACCATTTTCTTAACCAGGTTCAATGCTGACTCAATGCTGCATGTACGATAAGATCCTTAACACCTAAAAATAAGCTGGCAAAGCCTAAATCTCACATTCTCTAAGACAACATCTAAGCCCTGTCATTCTTGCTCCTCCTCAAATCCCTTTAGATAATTAGATAATTAGTTTACGAAAATTCTTAATCAAGATCTAGAAAAAAATAATTGACGTTAATAAAAAGTTGTTCAGAATCAAATGCGAAGTGAGGTAATTTTCTAGATATGGTCTGTTCAATTTTCTTCCTCTTTCGTCCCTTTTTCTTTTAGTTAAAATTATGATTTCATGGTTGTTAGATTCTGAATCCAATTAGGGAAAAACCATGGAACGCTAAATCTGAACCAGATCCTGGATTTGAAAAGCAAATGTGGTGAGTGAATTTAAGTTATATCATTTTTGATAATGATATATTATCGTTTAACATTATGCATTATCGAAAAATATGAATTTGCTAGAATAATTAAAAGTATTGAAATGTTATTATGACATGTTGGAATATGACATGTTGAAATGTTTAAACATATGTTAAAAAGATTAAAGTGACGAATATGACATGTTGGAATATTAATATGCTAAAATATTAATATGTTGGAAAATTCATATGTTGAAATAAACTTGTCAAAATATGTATAGCGGTTGCTGTTGTTTCAATTCCATGTTAATTTGTGACATTTATGTACCTGGACCTTTAATGGTAGAAATTGAGAACATTACTTGTTAGTTTGTTTGATTTGAACAGTTACATGATTAAACGATACATGTTAGGATAGAATTTATTGTATGAACATGTGAAATGGGTTTAATATGATGACATGTAAAATATAGATTTGAAAGAAGGGAAACGCCTAAATTATATAAAAAAAATTATAGTGAATAGGAACCTGTAACCACGTTTAGACACGAGGTTAGATTATACTTGTGATAGAAATCTGCCTGGAACCTCGCGGCATATCCAGCATCCACAAGTGATAAATCTAATGTGAGGGGTCTAAGTGCATAAATAAAACATGTAGGGGCGTTGGGACACGAGGATAAGCCAACTTGTGGCAGAAGTCTATCCGGAACCGCCCGACAAATGCAGCATCCACAAGTATAGGCTTAATGTGAGAGGTCTAGTGCATGAATATATGCTTATATATATAGTAGGACAGATAAACAACATTAATTGTAATTAATGGTAATAAATGGAATTGAATGAAAGATAATTACAGCAATAAAGGAAAGGGAATGAACGGGGAATGATAATAACCAATTATAAATAAATTACGTTAATGAGAATGTTATATAATAGGTAGACTTGTCCTACGGGCAAGTGGATATTATAACTTAGGTTATAATAAACTAGTGAGAAAATGAGATAACTTGTGCAATGAGCAAAATGGTACTTAATTGTAAATTAGGTAATCAACAAATAAGGGAAATTTAATGAAATGAAAGAAGTTGTACATAATTATAAATTAAATAATTTGAAAACTTGGAAATCTGAAATATGCTGATAAGAATAACATGTTAAGGCTTGTCCTAGGGACAATAGGAAATTATAACATAGGTTATAATAAATGGAAATGAGACTTATTAGTGAACCTTAGTTAAGAGAACTAAGTTAATAAGTAAACAACGATAAGTTGTAGTGACAATGTAAGATGGAATTATGATTAAATAAGAAAGAATGAGGCAAACTTATGAAATGAAATAAGTTAGATGTAATCATAAATAATGACTGACATGTTAAATAGAAAGCATGTGAATTGAGATATACTTAATTACATATCAAGTAAAACATGTTATTGTAACCTTGAAATCAACAAGAATATAAAGGGATTGTGGATTACAGACCTTGGATCACAATCTAGAGAATAACATGTTGTGAGATTATTAATAAACTTAAATAGGTTGAGTTATATGGCTGGAATTAATAAGCGAGAGAACTTTGGTAACTTGATTAAGAAGTCAATGTAAGTAAGGATAACCAAGTTAAATGGAAACCCGATGAGGTAAGGCAAGCACATAAAAGTATGTTTAGACATAGGGTAAAATAACATATTAAAATGAGGTGCTTGGGCCAGTCCGCACGTCTGAGGGTGAATAACCCACTAGGGTAGATCATCGTGGTGTCATGAGGCACGAGGGGAGCTCACATTCATCTGACTACTCTGGCGGCTCGAAAGGACTGGAAAGGGAAGCGTTCCTGAGATACGTAAGGTGCTCCTGGTGGTCCTCTGTGTGGTAGCGGATGCTTAAGCTGTGCTCGCAGAAGTTGGGTCTGCATGTTACTACCAGGTGGGTGGGCCTTGACTGCAAAAGTAGCTTTGCAGTCAAAATGCTGTGACATGTTGACACTAGGGTCATTCGACGATCGCCTCAACAGGAGGTGAGGTCAGGACCAAAGATAGTAGATTGTCGGGTAAACGTCATCGGTAGCCAGTAGGATGCATAAAGACTAGAGCTAAACCTGATAGACCATTCACCTTTCACTATCGAGTATGGTGGTTGAGGGAAGACGCCAACTGGATGTTTAGATTGTTTGTTAGGGGCAAGTAGCTTAGCTCTTGTTGTCTTTACTAGTTGAGGGAGGGGCCAAGGTGGGGCCATAACCACCACGAAAAAACAGACCCGAGAGATATCTGTATATTTGAGGCCTTTAAAGGTAAGCCTGTACAAGTATGGAAAAGCTCGCGATTGAGTTCCGTGTTTCTTGTATAGCCCTACCACAGAACTCGGTGCACATTATGTGCGGTTAAGGCATCGAACACGATTGACGATACGTACGTGGGAAAGTCTAGATACATGCATATCTGCTCTGGGTGGTGTATCGTAGACTTAAGGGCATTACTCCGGTAGGAATCTGATTCGATCAAAGGTGGTAGTCCGTATGCTTATGTAGTATAGTAATGTCACATATTTGAATAACGTAATAATGTTATGTAGAGATCCGTAAGTTACTCCGGCATAGGATGGGGGACTGTGTACATTTATATGGCATTAGAGACAGTGCGAGTGGGGTACCATGGAATGTACCTTAATATTGGGGGTAGCTACATATATACTGTATTAGGTTAATCCACTGGGAAGTAAATTGGTACAATGTGTGTGTAATCGATGAGCGTTGTTAACCAAAGTAATCTAATAAATAAGAAAATGCGATTGAACAGTATATGTAGGATTATCCAAAGTGTATAGTTTAAATCCAATCACAAGAACTTGTGTTCTGTCCCCCGCCTCATAACATACTCGCAGGTTAGATTTATGGTAGAGACATGGTAGCTTTGGATATTGGTTAGGTAGTATTATTACTATGGTAAGTTTATATTTTGATTACATTATATTTTATCCATTCTACTATGAGATATTTTCTAAGATCTAACATATTTTATGTCTCTGTCTTTTCTGCAGTATACCAGAGAAAACCAACACGAGTTTCATCAGATTAAAATTTTGGAAAAAAAATCGATCTTTCGAAATTCGGGTTGTTACAATTAGCTTTTTGGGAAAAATGAAGGTTCTACACCAATATGTAGTGTATGCATGCAAGACAGACTTGATCAAAACCAATTTACCTGCTTGTGAAAGAAACCTACCGAACTAACGAGTGACTGCCTTTGTTATTTTATCAAATAGGGGCATGCGATTGGTAGTGATTATCCTAGTTGTAACAAATGGTATCCCAAGATAAGTAGTATTGCCGTTTGCAAGTGAAAACCTGTAATGTTAGAGATCGTAGTTGCATGCTGCACATCAGTCCTAGCTATTAATATTGAAGTTTTTGCATGATTCAAAGCTACCCCAGAGACACCATAGAAGTTTTTAAGTACCCGGAGTAAGCTATTGACGGAACTAAGAGATGGCTTAGTGAAAACAATCAAATCATTAGCGAACATTAAGGATGTAGTTAAGGATTCTATACATTTTAGATGAATTGCATTACTTTTAGTTGCTGCTTCATGATTAAGCTTCCTAGTTAGCACTTCCACAAGAATAAAGAGATAAGAGGACATTGGATCCCCTTGGCTTATGCCCTGTTTACTCTCGAAGTAGCCAACCACACCTCCATTATAGGTTTAAGAAAATCGAGCAGTGGAGATACATGTATAAACCCAAGCAGCAAAGTGAGGTGAAAACCCATATTATACATAACTTGAGTAATGATGGTCCATTGTATTGAGTCATATACCTTCTTGATATCTAGCTTAAGCACTGCTCTGGGGGATACCGTTGATCTGTTCTAATCTTTCAACAGTTCAGCAGAGATAAGCACATTATCCAAACTATGATTAGTTAAGAAACCGGCTTGTTTATCAGAAATAAGAGAGGGGATAACTTACTTAAGCCTTGAAGCAATAATTTTTGAAATACACTTGTATAGGTTGAATTCACTTACCATAGTTGGATTGTCACACTTGGGTATCAAGGCCAAATTTGTTGCATTGATTCCAACAAGCATTCTATTATTCAGGAAAAAAACTTGTAATTGTTGTAATATATACTAGTGAATATGCTCTTGTCATATTCTATTTAGTCCCACATCATGGGGATAAGTCTAACATCAGCTCCAAAGCCTATATATAAAGGAGCCAATGTAATAGAAATGTACACACTTGAAGCAAGAGAAATAAAAGTCTCTCCCCTATCTTTTTCTGTTCTCTCTAATGGCTTCTTGTTTAACATATGTTCTGTTTTATTTTATAACAAGTTATCAGCACGAAGCTCTAACCGATCTAATTATAGGTCTCAAAACGGTAGGTTATTTTTCTGACCTGATTGATTTGATTTTTCAAATCTCCAATTTTATTAGATATCATCTCATTCTATATTTAAATCTATTGTGTTATCTTCTTGATTTTTTGTTTTGTCTTATAACTTTAGAACTCATATAGGTCTACACTTTGAGATTTGATTCTTATTTTGTTAATCATATTTCAGATCTCACTCTATTATAGATCTGATTTTTTTACGTAATCATACTGTTGATCTCAAAATTATAATCAAATTATATACATTTAAGATCCCTAAATGATTTAAAAATGAGATGTTGAATGTAGTGATTTTTTTTTGATTCGACACATTTTTGTTCTTATCTATTCAAATAAATTCACTGTGACGGCAAGGAATTTCGCTCGGTCCGAACCAGTCGCTAAACCGACCCAGACCGTTCGAAACGCCCTATCGTTTTGAGAACAGGACAAAACAGAACGCATACAGAAGAACATTTCACTGTATATTACAACAATGCATCAGATTACAAGAATATACAGAGTATAAATGAATATTACACAGAAATAACAGAGATTTAAATTACATTTAAATACATAGCAGCGGAAAATAATACAATACACAACTAGAAAGAGATATACGGATACAAAGCTTTCCGGATATCGTTCCAGCTGTAAACCAGGATCCTGTGAATATAAATCTGCAAAACCAAAACTACTAGCTGCCCGTGTCAAAATAAGGGCACCCAGAGTTTAGGTTAAAACAATAAACTCCAGGTCAGTCATGTGACTGGTGTGAGAACTAAAACAGTTATTAATCTTTATTTTAAATCATTAGGTAAATCAAGGGACCACGCCGTATAACACGGAACGGGTTTCCTCCCAAGAATACCGGTGCATAAAACAAACAGCGCAATGCTAAATAAAGAAAAATGAAGCTGTTATAAGACCCAGGTCCTATCACACAATGCAACGCAAGCCGGGGGATAGGGTTTTCCCTTATAACAGCCAAAGAATGCTTGATACGTTTTAAAACAAATCATTTGATACTATAATAAGTGCATAGTGTATAAATCAACTTCAAATCATAACTATCAATCATAGGCGACATGAGCGTCCCATGCCACTATGTCGCCATATATAGGTTTACAAATAAAACCGCAAAGTCACGTATTTGGAAATTGGGTTTCCGTCATGAACCAAGGCAAAAGATAGTCCTTACCGAATTCGAGACTGCCTAGCCCGAGTCTCAGGATCAGAACGCATCGACCCTTGGAGCGACAGGGCCGGTCCACACGGAGTGGATTAAAAATGCCTGAGCACTACGTTTCGCCGCCCTTTGGGGCGTAAGCGAGCCAACTAGTGACTCCAACGGACCCGGATCGTCCGATCTAACCGAGGCGCCTCGCAACAGCAACAACCACATAAGTCAAACTCGTCAGGGCGTGTAAAACCACTGACGCCACTTTTAGCTAGGAGGAAACGTAGGCCCTCCCTGAGGTCCTTTCTCCCGTTTCTGGTTCATACCGGGGTGCGAGGCTCGCGAATCAACGCTACACAAAGCTACGCCACAAAGGCCGTGCTTTGATCGTCAACCACAAGACTTTGCTTTTCAACGAAAGCCTTGATCATTTGCATCTTAGCATGCCACACAGGCAAACCATCCTATGCAACCGATATCAGTCACACAGAATGAAATCCGATGTCAGACACACAGTCCATTTACAAGTCCGTTCTGGGTCTGAACGAAACCGGAGGCACCTAGTACCCCGCAGATCCATCGATCTCCAAGTACGTCTGGACGATCACTAACTGTTTCCATCTTCTTGGGTGTACAGCCCAATCAAGATCATCAGTAATTACCCAAACGACGTGAAGACCTCCGGTCTTCGACCATCGTCTTCATCTTCGACTTATCGTCGTATCAGTTATTCAGAATGGGATAAACCCGGTCTTTCCGAATAACTCGCGTATATTTTAAATAAGTGTTACACAAACACAACATACGCCTCATTCCAATTCATCAGTCACTAACCGTAAATTAATCAAGAGAATAATTTCCCAAATATTAACCCCGAAGGCCGAAACCAACATCAGATCAATATCCAGAAAACCATTCTGCTTGGCTAACCGACAGTTAGTTTCTAAATTTCACATTCATAGGGAAAGGTTCCCATTAATTTTATCCAAGATAAATTTCTTGAATTTATTCTTTAATCTATTTTTGAATATCAATTCAAAACTAGTCGGGATTGGCGAACCTTACCGAAGTAATCATTTGTTTTAATTTCCCAATCCCAACCTATTCATCCCATGAAGTAAAACTGGTAATACTTCATATCTAACACCACGGTGTTATCGGTAAATTCAATTACCATTTCACGTTCAAATCTAATTAAAGATTTAACTATCGCCTGGAGCAAAACTGGTGATACTCCATTTTCGACCATTTCAATCTAATTAAAGATTCATTAAAACTCCACTTAGTTTTAATCGCTAACTGGGTTAAAGAATCAGTGTCATTTAAAACACGGTTCACGATAAACCCAAAATCACATTCGATTAATTATCGGGTTAAAGAACGAGTGTTATTTAAAACACTGTTCACGATAAACCCAAGAATCAATATCAATTCAATTCAAACTAAATATTATTTAATTGGTACACTTCATTAAATCTAAATAAAAAGATTTAATCATTTCTCAACTGGGTTCAAGAACAGTGTTAGTGAAGACACCGTTCACGACAAACCCAAATCACATTCGATATTCAATACAAGGCTCTGAATAGAAAATATATCGGCCTATATTCAATATCAAATTCTACGATTAACAAATGTCGTATTGGAAATAACGATATAAATATATATCTTTCAAATTTCCATAACAACACCTGTATAATCACGAATTCCAACATCGAAATATTCCGAAGACAATTTCGATTCAAATCCACTCCAATGCAATCATTGGAAATTTTGGTTATTTTTAAAACCCTTTTCGAATTCAATTTATTTATTTAAAAATAAATAGAATTATATTTCTAGTTCAAAACTAGTTCATTTCGATAAAAATCTATTTTTATCTCTTCAAAAATGGAGTTTTTCATCCCAAATCTTCACAAATCATTTCTTATGATTTTACACAAATTATTACTATTTTTAATAATTTTATCAAGGCCCGTACAGTCGATTTCCAACAATGGCCATCGAACTGCACTTACAGCGACCTTTTTCAAATTTGATTTGGACATAATTCCAAATCCAACCGTTAGATTTCAAATTTCTAATATTCGTTAGAAAGCTATTTTCGAAACGAACCCAACGGTTCCGGTTTTAGGAGAATCCGACGGTCGGATCTCCCGTAATGTCCGTTTGAAATAAATGGTCGAAATTCACGAACTGCCGCGGCGCGGCGCGTTCTATTCAGGCCATTATATTATATATATAATATATATAATATATATTTCGTCGATTTCTATTTATAACGAATTATATAAACAGTTTTAAATTCGTTTCAAAAGCAATTTCAACTTCCATTTCAATTCAAATCAAAATTGGATTCTTCTCTATAAATTCGTTTTAAAATTCATTTCTATTCAATTCAAATTTCAATTCAATTTGAATTCATTTCAATTCGCTTTCAATTCAATTTGAATTCGTTTTCAATTCCTTTCGAAATCGTTTTCAATTCAATTCATTTCGAAATCATTTTCAATTCAATTCATTTCGAAATCGTTTTCAATTCAATTCATTTCGAAATCGTTTTCAATTCAATTCATTTCGAAATCGTTTTCAATTCAATTCATTTCGAAATCGTTTTCAATTCAATTCATTTCGAAATCGTTTTCAATTCAATTCATTTCGAAATCGTTTTCAATTCAATTCATTTCGAAATCGTTTTCAATTCAATTCATTTCGAAATCGTTTTCAATTCAATTCATTTTTCGATATTCATTTTAAAATGAATAAAATCGATATAAATATCGTTCACGTCAAAATGGCGTCAATCTAATCAACACGGCTTCATATATTTCTATTTTCAAATATTCTATTTCAAATATTTCTTTTTCAAAATAGTCGTTATTATCAAAATATTTCGTTCAACACATGACCAATCTCAATGAATGAGTACTGTCAACACATGAACTTTTATTTTATAATGATAAAGATGTAAATTTTATTACTAAAATATTTCGTTCAACACATGACCAATCTCAATGAATGAGTACTGTCAACACATGAACTTTTATTTTATAATGATAAAGATGTAAATTTTATTACTAAAATATTTCGTTCAACACATGACCAATCTCAATGAATGAGTACTGTCAACACATGAACTTTTATTTTATAATGATAAAGATGTAAATTTTATTACTAAAATATTTCGTTCAACACATGACCAATCTCAATGAATGAGTACTGTCAACACATGAACTTTTATTTTATAATATTCTTTATTTTTCAAATTGGAATGAGGCCCAATCAATTACCATATAAAGTTAATTATATGGATTTTCATACAACATATGTATATAATAGCATTGAAAAATAATCAACCATCAACCAAAGTGCACTACACTGTATAAGCATCAAATATAGATATTCAACGCTTATAACAGCCTGTCAATCAATCGATCGACATATTTAATCAATTAGGATGAGTGAACTACATATTTCATCCTAACACCCGTGTGGGGTTTCAAACAATCGAACAAATATTTTATTTGTGCAGTTGGGCGATGTGTAAAATTTATCGACCCAATCAATGTCCTTCAAATAGGTGTACATAAACAAACCGTCCGGTTTGTAAATGAATATTTATTTATTCATATTCACGTTAAAAATTATATTTTTAACGATAAAACATTTTATTCCAACATATGAATTTCTATTCAGTTCATTCTTTAAATAAAATGATATTTTTATTTTTCTAACATATTTTAGAAAATTTCGGCGGCATAACGGCACGATACTAGAAACGGGACAAGGCCTAGCCTTATCCCCGGTCTAGTGAAGGCCCACGCCATTCACACATCAATCAAAGTCACCAAACAACCAAATTCAAATCAAATCATATAACTAATCTATGCAACCAAACAAACAAGTCCATGGTCTGTGGACGGTTGTGTCGGGTGCTACTAAGCACCGTCTGCATCCTAGTATATATATAACTAGAAAAATTAAATTGAAAGGTGAGGAGTTCTCACAGATAGCTATCCAACTTCACGGCACTTCTTTGATAGAAATCCTCGTTGCTATTGCATTTTTGTCATCTTCGTTGCTGCTTTCACTACATATGTAAAAATCGAATTTTTACTACGCTATTCAATATATAAAAATCGAATTTTTATTTCGACGTTCAATATTTAAAAATCAAATTTTTCTTTCGAAGTTCAATATTTAAAAATCAAATTTTTCTTTCGAAGTTCAATATTTAAAAATCTGATTTTTCTTCTTAAATCTCAAAATAAAATCAGTTTTCAAACCCTTTTCTAAAATCAGTTTTTAATCTTTTAAAAATTATCAGTTTTTAATCTTTTAAAAATTATCAGTTTTTAATCTTTTAAAAATTATCAGTTTTTAATCTTTAAAACATTATCAGTTTTTATTCTCTAAAACATCAGTTTTTATTCTCTTTTTTAAAAATTTCAGTTTTAAAACTTTATAAAAATTTCAGTTTAAAACCTAATTAAATTTTCAGTTTAAAACCTAATTAAAATTTCAGTTTAACCTAATTAAATTTCAGTTTAACCTAATTAAATTTCAGTTTAAACCTAATTAAATTTCAGTTTCTAAATACATAAAATCTAAATTTTTCAGAAGTAAAATAAAAATAAAAACGACTTACTCTATTCTGCGAAGAAGGGGGCGATGGGTCGGCGGCAGAAGGTCGTCAGGGCGGAGCTGGCCTCGAGGAGGGGCTCGCGAATTGGTTCTTCAAGGTGGCGCGGGTCTGGGGTTCCACGCGAGAGAGGAGGAGAGGCGGTGGGAAGGAGGAGGATCGGGGGGCGGAGGAGCGCAAGTCGGGGCGGCGACCTGGAACCGCGACTGATTAAATTATTTTTTTCTTTCTTTTTAAAACCTCGATCTGAATTGAAGAAATAAAAAAAGGGGGGGGGGGTCGTTGACTTGATGAAGAAGAGAAAGGGGCCCCCTTTATAAATAATTATATTTTTAATTAATTTCCATTAAGTGCTTTTTCTATCGAACCCCAAACCTAGCCCAACGACTGTCTTCCCTAGCGTATAACCCCCATTTCGAGCACAATGGGACATGTATCATAAGCTGATTCTATCGTTTGAATCAGTTTCCGTTGAATTTAAAGTGTAATCCTTTACATATTCAATTTAAACGCACATTTCAATTTACCGGGGCCACATACTAACTAGAAAAATTCCCGAAAAATATTTTCTAGCTTCGTATTGACGATACGGTCCTAACAAAACTAGTTTCGTTGAATTCTGAGACCGTTAGAAAAATGGCCAATTTCCAGTCGATTAAAATCAACTGAAATTGTCAAAACACGTTTTCCTTTACCACGCTCACATATTGATTCGAAAAACTATGAAATTTGAAACCTAGCAATAATTCGACATCACGGACCCAACAAAACTAGTTTCGTCGAAATCCGAGGTCGTTTGCAAAATGTCCATTTTTAAGGGCCTGAATTCCATAGCGACTATTCAGAATTTTCAACTGGACATATCTTTCGATCCCCGCTATGAAATTATGATTTTTATGATTCGTTGGAAAGATATCATCAATTAGATTCCATTATTTTTGGTTTCACTAAAATCCGGATTGTTTTGCACCCGGTACATTCAATTGAAGTTTGAAATCTAATTATCGAACTACCGCGCCATTTTCAATTCTATTTATAATTATATATAAATATTTATATTCTAACGACGACGCATATAATATATACGTTCGAATTATATTCAAAATAAATTTCTCGTAGATTTTATTTAAAATAATCTATTTTAAATAATCAAAATTCGATAAAATTGCCAAAATAAAAATTTTAAACTGGCCTAGATTTTCGGGTTGTTACAATCTCCCCCACTTAAAACTTTTCGTCCCCGAAAAGGAACAAAGTCGAAAGTGGTTTGATTAATCAACACTAGGCTCGATTTGGCTTCCATTCTCCAACTCTTTAGTTTCTGAGAATTTTTAAAATTTCAAAAATTTGGCTAACACCCTAAATTTTCGAAAAATTTCGCCATAACCTCCCCTGCACCGGGAGCATCGGGGAATTTCAAATAGCTTCCCCGGTCCTTCAGATCTCAAAAAGAAAAAGAAAAAGCCAAGCGGCTAGCCAATAGGCTCACAAAATCATCATCACCCAAACAAAACAGGAAATTATGTAGTAAACATGTACCTATTTGTCGGGCAAACAAATTTTATTCTCTGGCTCTAGCCTCCTTGCTATGACCTGTTCAATGATATACTTGTATATGCAAACAAATGCGACCAATTTTCAATACAATTCAATATTTGATCAAATTAGGCATAATGGTTCAAAATTATCAATCAAATAAACAAACAACACAAACATCAATCAATTAGTTGATTAGCTTTTCAAATGCATAACTTTGATATATAGTCAAAAATCAGATTTTTGATGCCAAATCACAACAATAGGCCCTATCTAATTTTGGTTCTCACACCAGTCAATAGGAAATATATAGAAATCTCACTTTCGTCACTCGAATATAAATACTGATAATGTGATCACAATTATCAGCATCATCCCCGGGCGACTAGAGTGTGATTCTATATCTATCCAGTATATTAAAATTTCGAATACACGCGGATCAGACGTATACGCAAAATCTATATATACTGGATTGTCCACATCTATATAAATAAATAATCAAATACGAATAATTGATTTAAATTTTCAAAAAAAAATTTGTTTTCACTTTTATTTATCAAAAACACTACTCTTCACACTCGTTCTAGGATACTACTGATCCCATCTCTAACGAGTCATTCTCATTGGATATTACTAATCCAATATCTGATGAATTCTTTCGTATGGTTCTAATGTGCCCTGTTCTCTGCTTTGTAAACCAAAGCTCTGATACCAACTGTGACGGCAAGGAATTTCGCTCGGTCCGAACCAGTCGCTAAACCGACCCAGACCGTTCGAAACGCCCTATCGTTTTGAGAACAGGACAAAACAGAACGCATACAGAAGAACATTTCACTGTATATTACAACAATGCATCAGATTACAAGAATATACAGAGTATAAACGAATATTACACAGAAATAACAGAGATTTAAATTACATTTAAATACATAGCAGCGGAAAATAATACAATACACAACTAGAAAGAGATATACGGATACAAAGCTTTCCGGATATCGTTCCAGCTGTAAACCAGGATCTGTGAATATAAATATGCAAAACCAAAACTACTAGCTGCCCGTGTCAAAATAAGGGCACCCAGAGTTTAGGTTAAAACAATAAACTCCAGGTCAGTCATGTGACTGGTGTGAGAACTAAAACAGTTATTAATCTTTATTTTAAATCATTAGGTAAATCAAGGGACCACGCCGTATAACACGGAACGGGTTTCCTCCCAAGAATACCGGTGCATAAAACAAACAGCGCAATGCTAAATAAAGAAAAATGAAGCTGTTATAAGACCCAGGTCCTATCACACAATGCAACGCAAGCCGGGGGATAGGGTTTTCCCTTATAACAGCCAAAGAATGCTTGATACGTTTTAAAACAAATCATTTGATACTATAATAAGTGCATAGTGTATAAATCAACTTCAAATCATAACTATCAATCATAGGCGACATGAGCGTCCCATGCCACTATGTCGCCATATATAGGTTTACAAATAAAACCGCAAAGTCACGTATTTGGAAATTGGGTTTCCGTCATGAACCAAGGCAAAAGATAGTCCTTACCGAATTCGAGACTGCCTAGCCCGAGTCTCAGGATCAGAACGCATCGACCCTTGGAGCGACAGGGCCGGTCCACACGGAGTGGATTAAAAATGCCTGAGCACTACGTTTCGCCGCCCTTTGGGGCGTAAGCGAGCCAACTAGGGACTCCATCGGACCCGGATCGTCCGATCTAACCGAGGCGCCTCGCAATAGCAACAACCACATAAGTCAAACTCGTCAGGGCGTGTAAAACCACTGACGCCACTTTTAGCTAGGAGGAAACGTAGGCCCTCCCTGAGGTCCTTTCTCCCGTTTCTGGTTCATACCGGGGTGCGAGGCTCGCGAATCAACGCTACACAAAGCTACGCCACAAAGGCCGTGCTTTGATCGTCAACCACAAGACTTTGCTTTTCAACGGAAGCCTTGATCATTTGCATCTTAGCATGCCACACAGGCAAACCATCCTATGCAACCAATATCAGTCACACAGAATGAAATCCGATGTCAGACACACAGTCCATTTACAAGTCCGTTCTGGGTCTGAACGAAACCGGAGGCACCTAGTACCCCGCAGATCCATCGATCTCCAAGTACGTCTGGACGATCACTAACTGTTTCCATCTTCTTGGGTGTACAGCCCAATCAAGATCATCAGTAATTATCCAAACGACGTGAAGACCTCCGGTCTTCGACCATCGTCTTCATCTTCGACTTATCGTCGTATCAGTTATTCAGAATGGGATAAACCCGGTCTTTCCGAATAACTCGCGTATATTTTAAATAAGTGTTACACAAACACAACATACGCCTCATTCCAATTCATCAGTCACTAACCGTAAATTAATCAAGAGAATAATTTCCCAAATATTAACCCCGAAGGCCGAAACCAACATCAGATCAATATCCAGAAAACCATTCTGCTTGGCTGACCGACAGTTAGTTTCTAAATTTCACATTCATAGGGAAAGGTTCCCATTAATTTTATCCAAGATAAATTTCTTGAATTTATTCTTTAATCTATTTTTGAATATCAATTCAAAACTAGTCGGGATTAGCGAACCTTACCGAAGTAATCATTTGTTTTAATTTCCCAATCCCAACCTATTCATCCCATGAAGTAAAACTGGTAATACTTCATATCTAACACCACGGTGTTATCGGTAAATTCAATTACCATTTCACGTTCAAATCTAATTAAAGATTTAACTATCACCTGGAGCAAAACTGGTGATACTCCATTTTCGACCATTTCAATCTAATTAAAGATTCATTAAAACTCCACTTAGTTTTAATCGCTAACTGGGTTAAAGAATCAGTGTCATTTAAAACACGGTTCACGATAAACCCAAAATCACATTCGATTAATTATCGGGTTAAAGAACGAGTGTTATTTAAAACACTGTTCACGATAAACCCAAGAATCAATATCAATTCAATTCCAACTAAATATTATTCAATTGGTACACTTCATTAAATCTAAATAAAAAGATTTAATCATTTCTCAACTGGGTTCAAGAACAGTGTTAGTGAAGACACCGTTCACGACAAACCCAAATCACATTCGATATTCAATACAAGGCTCTGAATAGAAAATATATCGGCCTATATTCAATATCAAATTCTACGATTAACAAATGTCGTATTGGAAATAACGATATAATATATATCTTTCAAATTTCCATAACAACACCTGTATAATCACGAATTCCAACATCGAAATATTCCAAAGACAATTTCGATTCAAATCCACTCCAATGCAATCATTGGAAATTTTGGTTATTTTTAAAACCCTTTTCGAATTCAATTTATTTATTTAAAAATAAATAGAATTATATTTCTAGTTCAAAACTAGTTCATTTCGATAAAAATCTATTTTTATCTCTTCAAAAATGGAGTTTTTCATCCCAAATCTTCACAAATCATTTCTTATGATTTTACACAAATTATTACTATTTTTAATAATTTTATCAAGGCCCGTACAGTCGATTTCCAACAATGGCCATCGAACTGCACTTACAGCGACCTTTTTCAAATTTGATTTGGACATAATTCCAAATCCAACCGTTAGATTTCAAATTTCTAATATTCGTTAGAAAGCTCTTTTCGAAACGAACCCAACGGTTCCGGTTTTAGGAGAATCCGACGGTCGGATCTCCCGTAATGTCCGTTTGAAATAAATGGTCGAAATTCACGAACTGCCGCGGCGCGGCGCGTTCTATTCAGGCCATTATATTATATATATAATATATATTTCGTCGATTTCTATTTATAACGAATTATATAAACAGTTTTAAATTCGTTTCAAAAGCAATTTCAACTTCCATTTCAATTCAAATCAAAATTGGATTCTTCTCTATAAATTCGTTTTAAAATTCATTTCTATTCAATTCAAATTTCAATTCAATTTGAATTCATTTCAATTCGCTTTCAATTCAATTTGAATTCGTTTTCAATTCCTTTCGAAATCGTTTTCAATTCAATTCATTTCGAAATCATTTTCAATTCAATTCATTTCGAAATCGTTTTCAATTCAATTCATTTCGAAATCGTTTTCAATTCAATTCATTTCGAAATCGTTTTCAATTCAATTCATTTCGAAATCGTTTTCAATTCAATTCATTTCGAAATCGTTTTCAATTCAATTCATTTCGAAATCGTTTTCAATTCAATTCATTTCGAAATCGTTTTCAATTCAATTCATTTTTCGATATTCATTTTAAAATGAATAAAATCGATATAAATATCGTTCACGTCAAAATGGCGTCAATCTAATCAACACGGCTTCATATATTTCTATTTTCAAATATTCTATTTCAAATATTTCTTTTTCAAAATAGTCGTTATTATCAAAATATTTCGTTCAACACATGACCAATCTCAATGAATGAGTACTGTCAACACATGAACTTTTATTTTATAATGATAAAGATGTAAATTTTATTACTAAAATATTTCGTTCAACACATGACCAATCTCAATGAATGAGTACTGTCAACACATGAACTTTTATTTTATAATGATAAAGATGTAAATTTTATTACTAAAATATTTCGTTCAACACATGACCAATCTCAATGAATGAGTACTGTCAACACATGAACTTTTATTTTATAATGATAAAGATGTAAATTTTATTACTAAAATATTTCGTTCAACACATGACCAATCTCAATGAATGAGTACTGTCAACACATGAACTTTTATTTTATAATATTCTTTATTTTTCAAATTGGAATGAGGCCCAATCAATTACCATATAAAGTTAATTATATGGATTTTCATACAACATATGTATATAATAGCATTGAAAAATAATCAACCATCAACCAAAGTGCACTACACTGTATAAGCATCAAATATAGATATTCAACGCTTATAACAGCCTGTCAATCAATCGATCGACATATTTAATCAATTAGGATGAGTGAACTACATATTTCATCCTAACACCCGTGTGGGGTTTCAAACAATCGAACAAATATTTTATTTGTGCAGTTGGGCGATGTGTAAAATTTATCGACCCAATCAATGTCCTTCAAATAGGTGTACATAAACAAACCGTCCGGTTTGTAAATGAATATTTATTTATTCATATTCACGTTAAAAATTATATTTTTAACGATAAAACATTTTATTCCAACATATGAATTTCTATTCAGTTCATTCTTTAAATAAAATGATATTTTTATTTTTCTAACATATTTTAGAAAATTTCGGCGGCATAACGGCACGATACTAGAAACGGGACAAGGCCTAGCCTTATCCCCGGTCTAGTGAAGGCCCACGCCATTCACACATCAATCAAAGTCACCAAACAACCAAATTCAAATCAAATCATATAACTAATCTATGCAACCAAACAAACAAGTCCATGGTCTGTGGACGGTTGTGTCGGGTGCTACTAAGCACCGTCTGCATCCTAGTATATATATAACTAGAAAAATTAAATTGAAAGGTGAGGAGTTCTCACAGATAGCTATCCAACTTCACGGCACTTCTTTGATAGAAATCCTCGTTGCTATTGCATTTTTGTCATCTTCGTTGCTGCTTTCACTACATATGTAAAAATCGAATTTTTACTACGCTATTCAATATATAAAAATCGAATTTTTATTTCGACGTTCAATATTTAAAAATCAAATTTTTCTTTCGAAGTTCAATATTTAAAAATCAAATTTTTCTTTCGAAGTTCAATATTTAAAAATCTGATTTTTCTTCTTAAATCTCAAAATAAAATCAGTTTTCAAACCCTTTTCTAAAATCAGTTTTTAATCTTTTAAAAATTATCAGTTTTTAATCTTTTAAAAATTATCAGTTTTTAATCTTTTAAAAATTATCAGTTTTTAATCTTTAAAACATTATCAGTTTTTATTCTCTAAAACATCAGTTTTTATTCTCTTTTTTAAAAATTTCAGTTTTAAAACTTTATAAAAATTTCAGTTTAAAACCTAATTAAATTTTCAGTTTAAAACCTAATTAAAATTTCAGTTTAACCTAATTAAATTTCAGTTTAACCTAATTAAATTTCAGTTTAAACCTAATTAAATTTCAGTTTCTAAATACATAAAAATCGAAATTTTTCAGAAGTAAAATAAAAATAAAAACGACTTACTCTATTCTGCGAAGAAGGGGGCGATGGGTCGGCGGCAGGAGGTCGTCAGGGCGGAGCTGGCCTCGAGGAGGGGCTCGCGAATTGGTTCTTCGAGGTGGCGCGGGTCTGGGGTTCCACGCGAGAGAGGAGGAGAGGCGGTGGGAAGGAGGAGGATCGGGAGGCGGAGGAGCGCAAGTCGGGGCGGCGACCTGGAACCGCGACTGATTAAATTATTTTTTTTCTTTCTTTTTAAAACCTCGATCTGAATTGAAGAAATAAAAAAGGGAGGGGGGGGGGTCGTTGACTTGATGAAGAAGAGAAAGGGGCCCCCTTTATAAATAATTATATTTTTAATTAATTTCCATTAAGTGCTTTTTCTATCGAACCCCAAACCTAGCCCAACGACTGTCTTCCCTAGCGTATAACCCCCATTTCGAGCACAATGGGACATGTATCGTAAGCTGATTCTATCGTTTGAATCAGTTTCCGTTGAATTTAAAGTGTAATCCTTTACATATTCAATTTAAACGCACATTTCAATTTACCGGGGCCACATACTAACTAGAAAAATTCCCGAAAAATATTTTCTAGCTTCGTATTGACGATACGGTCCTAACAAAACTAGTTTCGTTGAATTCTGAGACCGTTAGAAAAATGGCCAATTTCCAGTCGATTAAAATCAACTGAAATGGTCAAAACACGTTTTCCTTTACCACGCTCACATATTGATTCGAAAAACTATGAAATTTGAAACCTAGCAATAATTCGACATCACGGACCCAACAAAACTGGTTTCGTCGAAATCCGAGGTCGTTTGCAAAATGTCCATTTTTAAGGGCCTGAATTCCATAGCGACTATTCAGAATTTTCAACTGGACATATCTTTCGATCCCCGCTATGAAATTATGATTTTTCTGATTCGTTGGAAAGATATCATCAATTAGATTCCATTATTTTTGGTTTCACTAAAATCCGGATTGTTTTGCACCCGGTACATTCAATTGAAGTTTGAAATCTAATTATCGAACTACCGCGCCATTTTCAATTCTATTTATAATTATATATAAATATTTATATTCTAACGACGACGCATATAATATATACGTTCGAATTATATTCAAAATAAATTTCTCGTCGATTTTATTTAAAATAATCTATTTTAAATAATCAAAATTCGATAAAATTGCCAAAATAAAAATTTTAAACTGGCCCAGATTTTCGGGTTGTTACATTCATCGAATTTTATTGGATGTTGTTACATAATTCATGTTTCCGAAAGAAATGTTGTATTGTTTCCTAGAGAAACAACTATAAATATAATACGTATCCAGAAGATCGTATTAAGTTCAGATCTAATATTAATATATCACCAAGAATTATGAAAAATAAACTAATGAAAAGTATATTAATTCTTTGGAATCTGAAATAATATGGACCTGAAGTTCGTATGCAAATGAGGAACCTGAAGTCCATATGTAAATGAAGAACCTGAAGTTCATATGCAAATTAGAAAAATGAAATAAAAGCCCGAAGCTTTCCTAAATATTGTGACATAAAATGATTGTACTTCCAGAAGAAGTTAAAATAGACACACGCATCATAATATGTGACAACAACGTTGGACTCAACAGAAAATCTCTAAATGGGTTTCATCCAACTGACATCTTTCGTGTATAGTTTTTATTAATTGAATATCCTAAAGATATAGTATGCATATTAATCTTTTGAAGAGATGTTTTAGAGATTTAATTTTATGTAGCAAATCCAACATCCTAGAAGAGATGGTAGAATTTTTTTTATTGCATTGCAATTACATAAATAAAAGATATGTTTCCTGAAGGAATATCATACACTCCAGAAGTAGTGATTTCTTTTCTCTCTTGAATCTTATTTTTATTGAATGCACCTAATTTTGTTACTGCATTTAAGGTTTGATATGTATTTTTGTATATTGATGTGACATTTCAATAGTTTGTATATATTTATCTCTGGAGGAGATAAGTTCATCGCAGAAGCGGTGATAATAAAATATCTTTAGAGGATATTTGTATTTTTGAAAATGGTAAAATATCTCTAGAAGATATCTGTTTATTTGAAAATAATAAAATATCTCCAGAAGAGATTTCTATAATTAAAGGTGATAAAATATTTGTAGGAAAAAAGTTCATAATTTTTTCCTAAAAAAATATGTATTAAAACTCTATAAATGGTGTTTATGGAATATCCCAGAAGCGATATTATATTCTGATATGTCTATAAAAGAATTTTCATTGAAATATTTTCAAATATCAAAAATGATAATGCAAATTTATTGACTAAAGAAAATATGCATCTCGAAGATCATAAGCTAAGATTTAACTATTGATTTTAATTTATCACACCTGAAGTGTATGCAGTAGCAATTTTTGTTATAAAAATGGAAAATTTAGAACCTGAAGTTTCTATAATGGTAACAGATAATTTTGATATATATAGAAAGATCTAAAAGATTTTAATATGGATTGTATAATTTGAAACTAAAACATGTAATTTTTTAGGTTGTGAATTTTATGTATAGATATGTAAGTTAATGAAATTATTCATATTAAAGAATGTAAAATTTTGGTTCTATAATTATGCCCTTTTACTCAATTCTCGATTAGACATTATGCATATATATATATATGGTATTTTAGAAAATATGATTATTGGGAATGCAGTACAGGTGTAAGTTGTTTATTTCAATTTTGTCGTTGATCAATACTGTAGCTAGATTCAAATTTTATTATGTTGATTTAAGTAAAATTTATTTATCTGGTTCATATATTTAGACCGTATAATGATTATTTCCGTTATTTTTATAATTATAAATGTGGTTAAACCATTAGTTATTATAAGTTAAATGATGTACGTTTGTGTTTGGAATAAGAATATACATATGTATTATTAGTTAATGTATTTGGCAACTAATATCTAATGTAATGGAAAAGTTATATAACTCGGATCTGAGACCTGAAGTCTTGAATTATAAAAAAAGAAAGAAAGTTTTGATGAAGTCTACAGTCTGAAATCTTAACAATTAGCAAGAATGTAAAAGCTTCTTAATTAAAAGTATGTTAAAATATTGAGAAACAGAAGTTCGTCGTAAATTAATAAACTTGATATACATATGTATGTGTATATATATGCATAGGAATTTTAAGTTCCTTAATCAATGAACTTGAAATACTTCGTAATTTAAAAGCCTGAAGCTTTATGTAAACTATGTAAAATAGTAACATTATACTTCTTAAAGAAGTTCAATAAAGTGGAACCAGAAGTTTAATACAGTTGAACCAGAGGTTCAATACGGTTGAACGATAAGTTCAATACAGTTTAACAAACTTGAAATTGTTTATATATTATTTGAACCAAAAGTTCAATATAGATTAACAACTCGAAGTTGTTCATATATTTCATTTGAACCAAAAGTTCAATACAGTTCCAAATCAGACATTTAGGATATTATGATACGATCTTTAAGATTCGCATTGACATTGCTTGATAAGCAAAAATTAATGATTGGAAACTTATGAACAATTTGTTCTAAAATAGGTAACTCGAATGAGAAAGAATATGCTAATCAATTACATATGGAATACATGGACGCACGTATATACGTATATATGCGAATATTTAATTAACAACCTGTAGTTGTCATGAGCTCATATTATAAATTATGCATATATTATTTTATATTTCAGAAAGTCGATTGACATCAATATTGAATGACCTGAAGTCGTATGCATATTCAAATGATAGAAAATTCCTCCAAGTCATTAGATCATTGAAAGGGAATGAGCAATACAATATGAATGCATCTTATCAACTAATAAGAGCATTATCCGCCTATAATTGAAATACATCTAGTGTATTTACTAACTATGGTGCTATAATGGATCAAAAATGAATCCAAAGCAGGTTTATTATTTAAAGTGACAATGTTTGTCAACGTTGAGGGGGAGGATAAAGGAATCATCAATGTTAAATATTTGCTAACATATAGAATTACGCAAAGTATTAAGTAACTTGCATAAATTATCGGTTATGTCCCTAATAGACTTTCTCCAATATACATTTGAATCCCCAAATGATCAAAAGGTGTAAATCACAGCTGAAAATGTGGTATAAAAATCAGTATCCAAAATATCTTTGGAGTAAGTCATAAAGATGCAAAATAAGGGAGGTGATTGTTCCTGAACAAACACTTAAAGGTGCTTTGAAAGAAACCCATGACATGATTGTAAAAATAACTCCAGAAGTGGTTTAGGTACCTAAAGCATGATAAGTTTTGAGATCTCAATAATTTTTTTATAGAACTGACAAGAAATAATCATCAATGATTAGTTAATAAATAATAAAGCGCTTATATTTATAAATGGATTAAAAATCCCATATCAGAGAGAAACATGATTGGCCATCCTGAAATTCTCCTAAATAAGATATATGGACCGGTAGTCCATAAGATATGAACATGTACTTCATAAGATAAAAGTAGAAATATATAATGAAAAAAGCACAAGGAAGTTACTGAAGCACCATAGAGTGTCAACAACATGTTAAGTGCCATGAGCATTGTATTTTCAGAGATAATTGAATTGATTAAAGTGGTGAAAGTGTTTAAAACACTTACAATACCCTGAAGATATAAATGATGAAAGTATACAAATTCCAGAAGAATTCAAATAACTTTGGTAGTGATAAAGAGCAAGAAATGTAGATTACAACATTCTTTTAAGTATTATTGTGATGAAAATCTTGAAATAATTCATGATGAGTGGATCACCTCCTGCTTTCAAGAATTGTTGTAATGAAATTCTTAATATCCATTGAAGTGCTAGTTGCGATATGCAAAACTTATTATAATATATAAGTTCCTGAAGAACATAAATAATATTTGTTATTATTAAGAATACAAGAACATGGATGATAGATTACAACATTCTTCTAAGTATTGTTGTAATAAAAATCTTGATATACTTCATTCTTCTAGGTATTATTGCAATGAAAATCTTGATATACTTCAAGATGAGTAGATTACTTTCTGCTTAGTAATGAAAGTTGTCTTATTCATCAAATATGTATTACAACATTCAAGTCCGATTGAAACAAAAAATTATAAGCACCTGAAGTGTATTCATAAATGAATATTAGTAACATACAAATCACAAAAGGAAGGCATTTTAAATAAGAAAACATGCCTGAAGCATGGAAATGCACATGAAGTTTTAAAAGAAAAACTTCATTAAGAAGTATTTGTAAGCAATTTGAGTTATTGAAAGAAGAATACGAATTCAGAGGAAATTATTAAATCAGGGGGAGCATCCATAAGTATGATATAATGCACTCTTTTTCCTTAACTAAACTTTTCCCTACTAGGTTTTCTTAGTAAGGTTTTAATGAGGCATAGGTCATGATCCAGAAGTATCAACCCAGAAGTAAAATACAAAAATAAGTTATAATATACTCTTTTTCCTTATTTAAGATTTTTCTCACTGGGTTTTTCTTATTAATGTTTTAACGAGGCATTACATTGATCCAGAAGTATCATACTACTTTTGACGTAGTAAATATGACATTGTAACATTTTGATTTAGAAGTATCAAACATCTTTTGATGCAGTAAACTATTATTTATGAAGAAGACAAGGCAATTTGCATGCCTCAGATTCAAGTGAATTATATCATGGGTGATAGGGTGGAGCAAATTTCTTCTAAATTTCTCTTCACACATGAATGAAAGGATAACAAGAATGAGAAGAAACAAATTCAGTTCAAGAAAAGAGGGTAGATCTGTTCTCAAAGGAAATTTCAAAATCAACATTCCAGAAGGTGTTATACAAATTTGGCATGCGTTGACTGCATCAATAGACTAATTGGATAATGAGTTATAAATAAGGTGGAGCATATAAAAATATGCTATAATGTACTCTTTTCCTTCACTAATATTTTTCCCACTGGATTTTTGTTAGTAAGGTTTTTAATGCGGCATTATCTTGATCCTAAAGTATCAAATCTTACTGTAACGTTGTAAAACATGTTACCTAAAGATGAAATGAATTTGCTCTCTTTTCCTTGTTTATGATTTTTCCTACAGGTTTTTTTCATAAAAAGGTTTTTAATTAGGCATTGTTTTGATCCTAAAGCACAAACTCTTTTAAGGAATATCATTTTAACAGGATATTTGTAAAGACCCGCAACTTCCCCGTAAAGGAAAGCGTCGGATAGTTCGAGAACACGCCACAACAGAACGCATACAGAAGAACCTTACATTGTATATTACAACAATGCATCAGATTACAAGAATATACAGAGTAAAAATGAATAAATATGTCGATCGATTGATTGACAGGCTGTTATAAGCGTTGAATATCTATATTCGATGCTTATACAGTGTAGTGCACTTTGGTTGATGGTTGATTATTTTCAATGTCATTATATACATGTGTTGTATGAAAATCCATATAATTAACTTTATATGGTAATTGATTGGGCCTCATTCCAATTTGAAAAATAACGAAATATTTTGATAATAACAACTATTTTGAAAAAGAAATATTTGAAATAGAATATTTGAAAATAAAGGAATATATGAAGCCGTGTTGATTAGATTGACGCCATTTCGACGTGATCGATATTTATATCGATTTTATTCGATTTCGAAATGAATTGAATTGAAAACGATTTCGAAAGGAATTGAATTGAAAACGATTTCGAAAGGAATTGAATTGAAAACGATTTCGAAATGAATTGAATTGAAAACGATTTCGAAATGAATTGAATTGAAAACGATTTCGAAATGAATTGAATTGAAAACGATTTCGAAATGAATTGAATTGAAAACGATTTCGAAATGAAGTGAATTGAAATGAATTCAAATTGAATTGAAATTTGAATTGAATAGAATTGAATTTTGAAACGAATTTATAAAGAAGAATTCAATTTTGATTTGAATTGAAATGGGAGTTGAAATTGCTTTTGAAACGAATTTAAAACTATTTATATAATTCGTTTTAAATAGAAATCGACGAAATATATATTATATATATAATATAATGGCCTGAATAGAACGCGCCGCGCCGCGGCAGTTCGTGAATTTCGACCATTTATTTCAAATGGACATTGCGGGAGATCCGACCGTCGGATTCTCCTAAAACCGGAACCGTTGGGTTCGTATCGAAAAGAGCTTTCTAACGAATATTAGAAATTTGAAATCTAACGGTTGGATTTGGAGATACGTCCAAATCAAATTCGAAAAAGGTCGCTGTAAGTGCAGTTCGATGGCCATTGATGGAAATCGACTGTACGGGCCTTGATAAAATTATTAAAAATAGTAATAATTTGTGTAAAATCATAAGAAATGATTTGGGAAGATTTGGGGTGAAAAACTCCCTATTTGAAAAGATAAAAATAGATTTTTATCGAAATGAACTAGTTTTGAACTAGAAATATAATTCTATTTATTTTTAAATAAATAAATTGAATTTGAAAAGGGTTTTGAAAATAACCAAAATTTCCAATGATTGCATTGGAGTGGATTTGAATCGAAATTGTCTTCGGAATATTTCGGTGTTGGAATTCGTGATTATACAGGTGTTGTCATGGAAATTTGAAAGATATATATTTATATCGTTATTTCCAATACGACATTTGTTAATCGTAGGATTTGATATTGAATATAAGCCGATATATTTTCTATTCAGAGCCTTATATTGAATATTGAATGTGATTTGGGTTTGTCGTGAATGGTGTCTTCACTAACACTGTTCTTGAACCCAGTTGAGAAAAGATTAAATCTTTTTATTTAGATTTAATGAAGTGTACCAATTAAATAATATTTAATTGGAATTGAATTGATATTGATTTTTGGGTTTATCGTGAACAGTGTTTTAAATAACACTTGTTCTTTAACCCGATAATTAATGAATGTGATTTGGGTTTGTCGTGAATGGTGTCTTCACTAACACTGTTCTTGAACCCAGTTGAGAAAAGATTAAATCTTTTTATTTAGATTTAATGAAGTGTACCAATTAAATAACATTTAATTGGAATTGAATCGATATTGATTTTTGGGGTTTATCGTGAACAGTGTTTTAAATAACACTCGTTCTTTAACCCGATAATTAATGGAATGAGATTTTGGGTTTATCGTGAACTGTGTTTTAAATGACACTGATTCTTTAACCCAGTCGAAGATTAAAACTAAGCGGAGTTTTAATGAATCTTTAATTAGATTGAAATGATCGAAAATGGAGTATCACCAGTTTTGCTCCAGGCGATAGTTAAATCTTTAATTAGATTTGAACGTGAAATGGTAATTGAATTTACCGATAACACTGTGGTGTTAGATATGAAGTATAACCAGTTTTACTTCATGGGATGAATAGGTTGGGATTGGGAAATTAAAACAAATGATTACTTCGGTAAGGTTCGCTAATCCCGACTAGTTCGAATTGAGATTCAAACATAAATTCAAGGAATTTATCTTGGATAAAATTAATGGGAACCTTTCCCTATGAATGTGAAATTTAGAAACTAACTGTCGGTTGGCCAAGCAGAATGGTTTTCTGGGTATTGATCTGATGTTGGTTTCGGCCTTCGGGGTTAATATTTGGGGAATTATTCTCTTGATTAATTTACGGTTAGTGACTAATGAATTGGAATGAGGCGTATGTTGTGTTTGTGTAACACTTATTTAAAATATACGCGAGTTATTCGGAAAGACCGGGTTTATCCCATTCTGAATAACTGATGCGACGATAAGTCGAAGATGAAGACGATGGTCGAAGACCGGAGGTCTTCACGTCGTTTGGGTGATAACTGATGATCTTGATTGGGCTGTACACCCAAGAAGATGGAAACAGTTAGTGATCGTCCACACGTACTTGGAGATCGATGGATATGCGGGGTACTAGGTGCCTCCGGTTTCGTTCAGACCCAGAACGGACTTGTAAATGGACTGTGTGTCTGACATTGGATTTTAGTCCGTGTGATTGATCTCTATTAAATATGTATCTACTTGGCGGCGGAGAATTTATTCTCTTGCTTAACGCCCTTCTCTGAGACGTACGAGCTCAGGGGTTATATATTGATGGATATCAAACGCATGGAGTGAATTGCCTGTGTGGCATGCCTAAGTGGCAATTGATCGAGGCTTCTGTTGAAAAGCAAAGTCTTGTGGTGATGATCAAAGCACGGCCTTTGTGGCGTAGCTTTGTGTAACGTTTACCTCGCGTGTTTCACACCCGGTATGAATCAAAAACGGGAGACGGACGTCAGGGAGGGCATGCGTTTCTTTCTAGTTAGAAGTGGCGTCAGTGGTTTTACACGCCCTGACGAGTTTGACTTATGTGGTTGTTGCTGTTGCGAGGCGCCTCGGTTATATCGGTTTCGGCCGATGCATTCTGGTCGGCTGACGGACCATACTTACACCCCATAGGGTGGGGAAGCGTAGTGTTCAGGCATTTTAATCCACATCGGTGGACCGGCCCTGAGGATCCAAGGGCCCACCTGTGTCTGGGTCCTGAGACACGGACTAGAGCGTCTCGAATCGGTTGAGGACTATCTTTTGCCTCGGTTCATAGACGGAAATCCAATTTCCAAATACGTGATATTTGCGGTTTTATTTGTAAACCTATATATGGCGACATAGTGGCATGGGACGCTCATGTCGCCTATGATTGATACTTATGATTTGAAGTTGTTTTATACACTATGCACTTATGATAGTATCAAATGATTTGTTTTAAAACGTATCAAGCATTCTTTGGCTGTTATAAGGGAAAAACCCTATCCCCCGGCTTGCGTTGCATTGTGTGATAGGACCTGGGTCTTATAACAGCTTCATTTTTCTTCAGTTAGCATTGCGCTGTTTGTTTTATGCACTGGTATTCTTGGGAGGAAACCCGTTCCGTGTTATACGGCGTGGTCCCTTGATTTACCTAATGATTTAAAATAAAGATTAATAACTGTTTTAGTTCTCACACCAGTCACATGACTGACCTGGAGTTTATTGTTTTAACCTAAACTCTAGGTGCCCCTATTTTGGCACGGGCAGCTAGTAGTTTTGGTTTTGCAGATTTATATTCACAGGATCCTGGTTTACAGCTGGAACGATATCCGGAAAGCTTTGTATCCGTATATCTCATTCTAGTTGTGTATTGTATTATTTTCCGCTGCTATGTATTTAAATGTAATTTAAATCTCTGATATTTCTGTGTAATATTTATTCATTTTTACTCTGTATATTCTTGTAATCTGATGCATTGTTGTAATATACAATGTAAGGTTCTTCTGTATGCGTTCTGTTGTGGCGTGTTCTCGAACTATCCGACGCTTTCCTTTACGGGGAAGTTGCGGGTCTTTACAATATTCATAATATCGGACGTTGTACTCTTTTTCACATTCAAGGGTTTTCCCATTGGGTTTTCGTGACAGAGTTTTGAAGGCAACAGGCAATAGTTGTATCGACTGAACAGATATACGCAAGCAAGATAATTATAAGGGGGAGCAATCATCATATATGTTTTAAAAGGGACAACTTAAAGTTAGTAGGGCATTCAAGATTTTGAAGACGCATATTCAAAGGGGAGTGTTGTAATATATATATATGTATGTATGTATGTATGTATATGAGTGAATATGCTCTTATCATATTCTATTTAGTCCCACATCATGGGAATAGTCTAACATCAGCTCCAAAGCCTACGTATAAAGGAGCCATTGTAATAGAAATGCACACACTTGAAGCAAGAGAAATAAAAGTCTCTCCCCTATCTTTTTTAGTTCTCTCTAATGGCTTCTTGTTTAATATATATTATATTTTATTTTATAACAGTAACCACTTTATATACATCCTTCTCAATAATGCTCCAACATATTGTATAAAAAACTACATTGAAAACGTCAGGTCCCCCACGTGATTCTTTGTTGATGGAGAAAATGGATTTCTTAATCCCCTCATTAGTGATAACCCTAAATAACATAGCCTATTGTGTAGCACTCAAAATAGGGAGTGTTATGTTGTCAATTGAATTTAAATATGGTATGAAGTTATTAGCATTACCCAACAGGCTAGAAAAGTAATCTAGAAAAGCATCATCCATTAGATCAGGACTATCAGCCACCACATCATCCTTATTGAGGATTTTCAAGATATTAAACTTAGTTTGCTTCACTTTAAGGAACTATAAAACAATTTAGTATATTTATCCCCTTCAGAACTCCACCTGACCTTCAACTTCTGCCTACACATATCTTCCTTAATTTGCAGAGCATGTTTTTCATGGTCTAGAAGATCAAATTCTACTTTGCCAAGTGCTTCATCACCCGGGTTTGCCACAGCAGCCATTTGAGCTTAAGCTAAAAAAAATATGAGTGATGATGACATAAGGACTCCTTTGCCATATTTATTTGCTGCCCAAGTTGCAAGAGCCTTCTTAACATTCTTCATTTTTTGCAACAAAATATACATAGGAGTGCCAAAAAAATTAGTTTGCCAAGCATTAAGAATCACAATACAAAAATCAGGTTCATGTATTCGTGCATTAAAAAAATTAAATGAGGAGATCTTTTTCATGACACCCATATCAATGGAAAGGAGTTGAGGTGAGTGATCCGAAAGTAAAGGTGGGGAAAAGGTTACAGAAATTGAGAGCCATGGATTTAAAGTTGAAGGATTACAAAAGAGGTTGTCAATTTTACGAAAATTCTCCTACTAAATTTGCTCATGTTGTTCCAAGAATATATCGAACCATAAAATGGTACATGCAAAAGTTTAGATGAGTCAAGTGGAAAATTAAGAGGTGTTAAGTCCCTTATAGCAATAGGGTTGCCTCTAATGCGATCACCAAGGGAGAACAAGCAGTCAAAATCGCCAGACAGAATCCAAGGGTGGGTATTTTGATAAAGGCGGGGAAGATAGTCAAAGAAAGCTTGCTTGGAGGCGGCAGTTTTTTCGGCATAAACAATTGTCAAGTAGAAAGAAGTGGAAGAGAGCAAGTGAACAAGATGTAGATGAATAAACTGCTTATGGCTTCTGATTAGGGTTGCCTTAAAATAACACGGATCGGAAAGGAACAAAATTCGACTATAAGGGTATTTAGATAAATTGTGTAGAAGATTCAATGATGGTTGAATGAAACGAGCAACTTTAGTAGTGGAATGGAAACTCAATTTGGTTTCAAAAATTGCGAGGAGATGTAATTGATATTGTTTGATAATATTTTTGGCTTGCTCAAGCTTACAAGTAATGTAAGCTCCATGTATATTCCAAGCTCCAATTTTATAATTCATTGGGATCATCATTTTGAAGGTGCTTTTTGTTCTTGCATCTAGTTTGAAAAGCTGAGGATAAAGGAGAGGCTCGAAGGATATTAGAGTTGAGGGAAGGGATCATCAAAATAATTATTCTTGTTTGCCTTCTTTTTCCTTTCTTTGCATTTTGGAGGATCATGCTTAGTGACAGTTGGTTTAGAGAATAACAAGGAAGGATCATGATTAGAGAATGTGGCAGTAGAAGTGATTGGTTGGGGATACCCAGGAGGTGGGTTTATATGCCCATATGGATTATTTGTGGCTTGATCATTATGTGTAGAATTAATTGAATTATTGTAAATTCCTGATGCATTTGGTGTTCTAGTCTCAAAAGAGTTAGAAGAGGTGTTTTGGCTTAAGAGGTTTACTGGAAAAGCATGCATAAGAGTTTCATGCACAAGTATCTTAAATACAAAGGTGGTGGAGGCTTTATTGTTGCATGGGGATATAGGTTTATTAAATGAGGTAGTTGCAATGTAATCTTGCCTTTTATTAGTGGATCTTGCAAATTTTGAAAGATGCTTCATAGTTTCAGCTAAATTTGCATTGTCATCAACAGTAGTATTACTCTTATTATCTACTATGCATATGTGCAAGCCATTCACTTCTTTTGGCTGAACATCAATTATCTCAATTTCTTATATTTCCTCCTCTCTCACATTCAGGTTATTCAGCTAGCACATCAAAGAGATTTTTATCTAGTTCAAAAGTAGCTTCAATTAATTTATCCCCTGTGTTTTCAACTACTGCTTCATTTTCTTGCATTTCAAGATTGTGACTTACTGTATTGCTTATGTCCTCTGTTGCTTTAATCTCTTGTTTCTTTGCTACCTACCTTTTATTACCATAACTTGGTTTTAACATTCAACCTACCTTTCCCAGCACCTTAAACCACTGATGTTGATTTTCTTGATTGTGCTTGGTCTGTCTATCTCTTTCAATAGTGTTGTTGAAATTTACTTTCTCAACTGACTTACTCAATTTAACAACTTCCCCTTTATTATTCACTGCCTTTTCCTTACTTACATTTTCACATTCTTTAACTTGTCTATGCTCACAACATTCATCATCGTGGCCAAAACTTTGCAAGTTGTACTCACATCCTTCTTCCACAAATAATTCTCATAGACATATTGTAAACTTCCATCCAACGGTTCTACTAGAAATTTATCCATAAGCTTTTTATTTGGGGTGAACTCCACAAGGCATTTCGCATGAGTAATTCTATCCACCCTCTCAGTCGTTTCATGTAAACACAATAACTTCCCAACTCTAGCATCTAATTAGTTAATCCCTACGTGAGACCACACATAAAGAGGTATATTGGATAATTGTAGCCACACTGGGACTACTTTAATGTCACCACATACATTACCAAGAAAGGGATTCCATTCCTGAATAATGAAAAGCTTATTCTTTATAATTATTGGATCTGCACGTAAAATTCTGATCCTATCCTCTTGGCATAAGAGTTGGGGAAAAAACACAACCATCGAACCATACTTTCACTTCCCCTTATAACCTCTAGGCCCCTTAAATGTGATGCACCATAGTAGAATAAGATAGGGGTTTTCCAGAAAAGAACCCACAACACAATCATTCCAAACAAGCTTGGTAGCGCTGATGATATCCTCTGTAGGGACAAAGGCTTCTCCATTAAATTTAAGTTCATAAGGCTATAAGAACCCGCGTTCCATGACATTTTACTTGAAAAGCTCAGACCTGCCTACTGGATGACATGGTTTAGCACAAGTTTGAGGATTAGGGTTTGGTCGAAATGGGGGTTTGGAAAGAACAGAGTCAAAGGAAGATGACGATGGAAGCATAGGATAAGAAGCGGGAAAAGGTAAAGAGGGAGGAAGGATAGGTGGGATAAGGGGAGAAGGGAACAAAGACGGTGGAACAGGAAAGTTGGACATCGAGGTAGCGATGGGATGGTTCAAAAGAGGCGAAGGAGCGGAAGAATGGGGTAGGGCGCTATGAAAAAAAAAAATTGAAAAAGGAAAGTTTCATTTTATAATTCTATATATTTTGAAATCGTGTAATGCATATATGTCATCTTACCAAGATAAATATATTGAATTATGTCTAAATCAAGGTTTAGATATTTCCCAAACATATCAATATGTTTTTAATTATTCACTCGACGTCTCAATTGGCACTATATGTCTATCTCACTTTCAAAACCTAAAAATAAATATAAGCGATGCCATGGTCATCATCTGAATCATTTTCAAATGACTAGATTGTGATCCTATGTCAATATAGTACTTATAGGATTTAGTATGTACGTTGCTAAGACTTATGTTCAAAATCCCTGTGTACTTGATAGTCCAATCTTAACATCTAGTACAATACTTGAAACCTTTATTACTAATTAGAGTATACATTTTAATCATTCATTTGTTATAAATTTCAAATAAGAAAAATTATGTCTCTCTTCCACTCATTTATTTACTAAATTTTAACTTCTATCCTTTGTTAATTATAATCGACTTAAAATTTGCAAATATATATCATGTAACATTTCAAAACACGTTTTTAATCCTATTACAAACCATATGTTATATTAACCTATATTAGTCATTACTAAAGTTACATTTGTTTGATGCATAATTCATACTTAAATCCACAATAAATTTTACACTACAATTCCATCTTAATTAAGTTCTCAAGTCTTAAGTACCATTAAGAATACTAATTAATTCCTTATTTATATACTTTATATACATCAAGTTCATGTTCGGTTCAATCTCACTAAATCAAATTCACATCAATATTGTTCTTGTTATCCTTCATACGACCAAAATTAAATTTTAACCTTTTCTAAGTTCAACATTATTCCAAAATGATTAAACTCGGATCTAAATGGATAATTGTAAATTTTATTAGCTTTGCAATATGTCATAGAATTACGTTTGCCTAAATTGTACATACAAAATCCATTTTTCATTATAAGTCTAACCAATATTATATATTTCATAGTTACTATTCCTTTTTTTTTTGGAAAACTATATATCCATATAAAACAGATCTTATCACTTCATATACATCTTTCCAAATTTAGATTAATATTCCAATTTCATTTACTTGAATCAAATTAGTGTTTCATACTTATTAATGTTAACAATTTCAAAATATCATGTTTATGAAACATAATTAATATTATGCTTATCAAGAAATCCCAATTATTTAAAAATCATATCATATAAAATTTTGAATTCAATAAGCCCCATTTATATATAATTTACCACCTTTAAATCTTATTTGTACATATTTTCCAAAAATAGAATGTTACATTTCACATACTTTATTTCACCAATTAATGAACTAAGTTAGTATTACACTAGTTATTAACACATTCATATTTTCTCATTAATTTAGAATATATGCTATACTTAAAATTTCTTCAATTAGTTATTCAGTTTGGTCAACGATAAGTTTGAACATGAGCCAAAAGCTGAACCCATGAAAGAACCTATTCAACCAGAATCTTCCAATGATGAAGATCCTAATTAAAATAAATTAGAGAATATTTAATATTTTGAAAGCTATCAATCATAAATTTCCCAAGATAAATTCAGAACAAGGATCGAGATTAGCTAAGGAAATCCTAATGAAGAGATATCTATCAAGGAAAATGGATACCAAAAGATGTAAAAGGATATAATATAACAAATTTTATATCTAAAAATACTTTTATAAACCATTAAAAACCATTTGTAATTTACAAAGTACGATTTGTTAAGAATGATTCTGAGTTTGGTTCTACTCATTCTAGGGTATTGCTACCCTATCTCTAATGGGTTTTTAACCCTATAAGCTAAAGTTTTCTCAAACCAAAGTTATAATGCCACATGTAACGACCTGCTTTTTCTAACCATTCAAGTC
Source organism: Allium sativum (assembly GCA_030737875.1). Lineage (NCBI taxonomy): Eukaryota > Viridiplantae > Streptophyta > Magnoliopsida > Asparagales > Amaryllidaceae > Allium > Allium sativum. Next base: position 340,475,615 of record CM060910.1, read on the forward strand.
GATAATAAACCCAACTCAAATCATTAGAAATAGCAAATTGTTGTTGCTATGGGATCAAATATGAAATCAATACAGAATCATAGAAAAATCATAGACACAAAAGGCAGAATGTCTCACAATGGAAGTACTAAAATACAATAGTAGTTACTGAAGCTACTAAATACAAAAAATTTAGAATTTATACATAATACCAAAGTTACAAAATTTAATACACCAGAAGACTATATACAAAAATTTCTATTACAAAATAGATAATTTGAACCGATAGATAGGGATGACAATTACAATAAGTCTTCAGCTCCGAAAGGTGAAATCTTAATACAATAGTACTCGGTCTAATCCAGGCAATATTCGAAGACAAAATATCTGGATCAAGACTAACATCCTCATAAAATTAAATCAACTCAAGTGGATTGTTCAAATGAAATGCACAAGTAACTTATAGGATGTTTGGGGTTCCCATCCTCTAAGATCCATGGTAGCCCCAATGCTTTGTGGTTGTTGTGTTTGTAGCTGCTCGTTATTTTTCGATTTGTGGAGCTTTCCAACCTTTTATAGCCTGTCAAGTCATTTGCTTGTTTGTTCCATGTTGGATTTGAGCCTTGTAGTTGTTGTGGATTTCTATATTGTACAATCCAAATTTAAGCACCTTTTTTGTTTGTGTCATCGCACTACCGTGCACCTCAAACAATGCACCTATAATCAAGGAGGACCCAATCAAATCACAAAGTACTAAATATAGTGTTGAAGAAGCATGTCCGCAAAGAGGAGCAAGCTCAATTAACCTAGGTATAGCTCCTGTTTTATTCATTTTAATGATGATTCGAAGGTCAAGGTTATTCATCATCGTTCTCTTGCTTCATTCCAATAACATAGGCTAAACCAACCTGCTTCTTACTGGATTCTCCACCACGTATGCAGTTATTAAAGTGGTTCCCGATAAAGGCAGAGAGTATGAAATTATCCAGCCCTGGTCTCTTTGACAATAAAACATTTACATTTTTCATTGTTAGGGATTGCTGAAAGGATCGTTAAGGCAAAATGAACACTAGAGGGGGGTAAATAGTGTTTTTTGAGAATTTAAAATAAATATAAAACTAATGTGAACAACTATATGAATCAAACACCACAGACACAATCACAGAATCAAACATAGATGCAAAATAAACAGAAATAAAAATGCAGAAAAGGAAAGAACACACCGGATTTTGTACTGGTTCGGATTATTCCTATGTTCAGTCCCACGCAACACTGGATTGCGTAGAGTTTTATTACTATATTAATATCCAATTACAACTCTCCTCTATTTCACAGCTACAAGGGATACCACCGATTCAATACACACTTGATCAAGATTTGCCCATCCTTGATTTCACGGCTACAAGGGATACCACCGATTACCCGTCCTTGATTTTACGGCTACAAGGGATACCACCGATTCCTGTACTCAACCCAAACAATTATAAACAACCCTATAACTCTTCAGTAACACTTGATTCAGGGAGTAGAGAGTGTAGAGAGAAGAAGTTTGATCAAAACAGAGTTGAATTCGGTAGAGTATAAGCGTAGAAATCATAAAAATAATTAAGAATAATGGTGTAATGGAAGAGAGTGAAGTTAGAGAAGAAGAGATGCTTAGAAATTCGAATTCAAGCCCTTTTTATAGTGTATGAAAAGATGTCATGCTTCAGAACCGTCATAATTAGTGAAAAGACACCTCCTTTCAAATTCAAATTCATGACAGTTATCTGTCGAAATATAGTTTTCTTTATGTCGAAATATCCATAATAGAAATTTGATTTTTGAATATTTTTTAAAGTGCTTTGATATAAATATAATTCTGGAAATTCTTGAATTAAAATATAGATTATTAACTAATATTATAAAGTAGGAAATCATATGAAAACAGAAATATTAATATATAAACATATTTATAAAATTATAAAGTTTAAAACTATATAAATATAAAATGTAAAAATAAAAATATATAAAACTTATAAAACTTTGAGATTGAGAACAAAAATTAAAATAAGAAAGGAAAATCGAAAGGATAGAAAATAAAATAAAGAGAAAATAAAATAGAGAGGATTGAAGATAGAATTTGAAAACAGAATTTGAAATGAACCTGGAGTGCTATTTAGCCTTTTACATAATCTAGACTCTATAACTATATTAGTCTTGAACTCTTGAACTCTTGAAATCTTGAATACTCATTAGTCTTGAAACTTCTATGAACTCTAATTCTCTAATATCCATAAATTGTACATTCTTCAGTAATATTTCATGTATATAAATCCTGCATACGTATATATATTCTATACAAAAGTGTTAGTACATATTTTATAATCAATTAATACTGAAATAAGGTTGTTGTCATCAAAAGTCCATTCCCTAATAATCTCCCCTTTTTGATGATGACAACCTTAGTTTATAAAATATCATACATGTTTACACCTGTTGATGATGACCCTCTTAAATGCTCCTCATGTCTATATGAGTTCTATATTTTATAATATTTCCCCATTTGGCATTATCAAAAAGAAATTCTAAAAGTACTCCCCCAAAATTATATAACTAAATAAACTTAAGCAATTAACATAATTATGATATACTCCTTAATCTATAACTAAAAACACTACCCCTTAATCTATACACACCTATAATGGTAATTCCAACAATATGATGATTTAAAACAAACCAATCCAAGTATTATAATTGCATATGTTTGTTTGTTACGAACCAAATAAAATCAATTCAAACCAAATCACACCACGCCATATTTTTCAATACATATACAAGTTTCAAATCATAGAAGCGAATATCAAGTTTGTAATAACCCGGAAATCTGAGCCAATATAAAAATTTTATTTTGGCAATTTTAGCGAATTTTGATTATTTAAAATGAATTATTTTAAATAATAACGACGAGAAATTTATTTTGAATAGAATTAGAACGTATATATCTATTTGAATCATCATTAGAATATAAACATTTTATTTTAAATATAAAAGGAATTGAAAATGGCGCGGTAGTTTGAAAATTCAATTCCAAATTTCAAAAGAATGTGCAGGATTCAAAATAAACCGGATTTTAGCGAAACCAAAAATATTTGAATCTATTTGGGAATATCTTTCCAACGAATCCGAAAAACTAAAATTTCATAGCGGGAATATAAAGTTATGCCCAGTTGAAATTTCAGAATAGTCGCTGTGGAATTCTGGCCCTTAAAAATAGAAATTTTGCAAACGACCTTGGTTTTCGATGAAACCACTTTTGTTAGATCTGTGATGTCAGATTATTGCTAGGTTTCAAAATTCGTAATTTTCGGATTCAATATGTGAGTGTGGCAAAGGAAAATGCGTTTGACTAGTTTCAGTTGATTTTAATCGACTGGGAAATGGCCATTTTTCAAACGGTCTCAGAATTTGACGAAATTAGTTTTGATAGGACCGTATCGACAATACGAAGCTAGAAATAATTTTTCTGGAATTTTTAGAGTCCGTATGTGACCCCGGTAAATTGAAATGTGCATTCAAAATTGAATATATAGATTTAAGTTTAGATTTAAACGAAAGCTGATCGGAACGGTCGAATTGGCCTACGATGCATATCCCATTGTGTTCGGAATGGGGGTAATACGCTGAGGACGACAGTCGGTGGGTTCGATTTCGAGTTCGAAGTAAAATGTTGCTTTATAGAAGAAAATTAAAATAAAATAATACATATATATTATTATATAACTTCCCCCAACCCTCTTTCTCCCTCACCCGTTGACCAGACATTTAAAAAAAAGAAGAAGGAGGAAACGCGGAAGGGGATCGACGACTTGAGATCGCCGCCCCTCCCATCGACGGAGCGCCGCCTCCATCCGCCTCGGTCGGACCCCCCTCCCCTTTCCGTCGTCGTCACCTCCCAGATCTCACCCCACTCTGAAGCCCCAATCCACGAAAACCAAGCCAACATCCCTCGCCCTGTTCCGATCCTCCGCCACCTCGTATGGAGCGCCAGTCGCCGGAGCTTCCCCGTCTCGCCATCGCGCCCCTCGAGCGTCCCCCCCTTCGCCAGTTGAAGACCCACAACCCAAGCCCTAAAACCGAGACCTCCGCCGCTGCCTGAGGGACCCACCGCGCCACCAGCAAGCTTTGACAACCCCCTTCTTCGCTAAAAACCCGTAAGTTTTAATTTGACCTATTTATTTATTTATCTTCTTTATGTTCAGTTTTAAAAATAAAGAAAAATCAGTTTTATAAATGCCAAGATAAGATTTTTTATAAGCTATAAAAAATATGAATTTTATATGAAGTGTTAAGCTATAAAAATATGAATTTTATATGAAGTGTTAAGCAATAAAAATATGATTTTTATATAGTAGTGACAATAAAAAATATGATTTTTATATAATAGAGATTATAAAAATATAATTTTTATAAGGTAGAGAATATAAAAATAAGATTTTTATATATGTTGTAGCGAAATAAAAATTCGATTTTTATAGGAGAAGCGGATTGAAAATAGAATTTTTATATAATAGAGAATATAAAAATATGATTTTTATATATGTAGCGAAATAAATTTCTGATTTTTATTATATATAGTGAAATAAAAATGTGATTTTTACTATAAACAGCGTGAATCAGATTGAGATGGAACCACTGAAAATAAATTCAAGATGTTCAGATGTTCAGAAATATGAAGAATGGAGGAGTGGAACCCTCGGTGAGAACTCCCCACTTTTATTTATTTTCTAGTTGAAATATATACTAGGATGCAGACGGTGCTTAGCAACACCAGACACCCGTTGTCCACAGACCATGGACGATTTGTTTGATTGTTTATGTTGTGAAATTTGACTGTTGATTGTGATGTGAAAAGTATATATTCATGTGTTGAAAGTAAAATAATTTCATGTGTTGAAATAAAATATATATTCATGTGTTGAAATAAAATATATATTCATGTGTTGAAATAAAATATATATTCATGTGTTGAAATAAAATATATGTTCATGTGTTGAAATAAAATATATATTCATGTGTTGAAATAAAATATATATTCATGTGTTGAAATAATATATATATTCATGTGTTGAAGTAAAATAAATATTCATTTACAAATCGAACGATTTGTTTATGTACACCGATTTGACTGATATTGATTGGGACGATAAATTTTACACATCCCCAACTGCACAAATAAAATCTGTGTTTGTTGATTTGAAACCCCACACGGGTAATGGGATGATATTTGACGTACATTAATCCCGATTTTTTAGTTGTATGTCAATCGATGGGTTGATAGACTGTGTAAATGTTAATTATTTATATTTAATGCTTATGCAGTTGTGTGGTGCACTCTGGATGATGGTTGATGATTTATCGTTGCTATTATATACATGTGTTGTAGAAAATCCATATAATTAACATTATATGGTAATTGATTGGGCCTCATTCCAATTTGGAAAATAAGGAATATTATAAAAGAAAATTCATGTGTTGAATAAAAAAAAATTCATGTGTTGAATAGAAAGAAAATTCATGTGTTGAAAAAAAAAATTCATGTGTTGAATAGAAAGAAAATTCATGTGTTGAATAAAATAAATTCATGTGTTGAATAGAAAGAAAATTCATGTGTTGAATAAAATAAATTCATGTGTTGAATAAAATATATATTCATGTGTTGAATAAAAATATTTATTCATGTGTTGAAGAAAATATTCATTTGTTGAATAGAATAACGAAGTTATTGAAATATATAAAGCCATGTTGCTTAGAAATGCGTCATTTTGACGCGAACGATATTCATATCGATTATATTCGTTTTTATAATGATTATAGAAAACGAAGTGATTTCAAAATATAACGTTTTGAAAATATTATCATTTGTATATCGATGATGTGGAATATTCAATTTTGATTCGAAGTTAAATATGAAGTTGAAATCGTTTTGAAAACGAATTTAAAACGATTTACAAAATACGTTTTAAAAGGAAATCGACGAAATATATATAATATATATATATTATATATATAATGGCCTGAATAGAACGCGCTGCAGCAATTCGCGAATTTCGACCATTGACTTCGAATGGACGTTACGGGAGATCCGACCGTCAGATTCTCCTAAAACCGGAACCGTTGTGTTCGTATCGAAAAGAGATTTCTAATGAATATTAGATATTTGAAATCTAATGGTTGGATTTGGAATTATGTCCAAATCAAATTTGGAAAAGGTCGTTGTAATTGCAGTTCGATGGCCGTTGATGGAATTCGACTGTACGGGCCCTGATAAAATTATTAAAAATAGTAATAATTTATGTAAAATCATAAGAAATGATTTGTGAAGAATTAGGATGAAAATTTCCAAAATTGAAAAGATAAAAATAGATTTTTATCGAAATGAACTAGTTTTGGACTAGAATAATAATTTATTTATTTTTAAATAAATAAATTGGATTTGAAAGGGTTTTAAAAGTAACCAGAAGTTTCAAAAATTGAATTGGAATGGAATGTAATTTTGGGTTTATAGTGAACCGTGTTTTAAATGACATTGGTTCTTTAACCCAGTTAAAGACATGATATGATATCCCAAGTTAAATAATCATTGATAGTGATTATTGGGAAGATTAAAACCAAGTGGAGTTTTAATGAATCTTTAATTAGATTGAAGTGATCGAGAATTGAGTATCACCAGTTTTGCTCCAGTCGATAGTTAAATCTTTAACTAGATTTGAACGTGAAATGGTAATTGAATTTACTGATAACACCGTGGTGTTAGATATGAAGTATTACCAGTTTTACTTCATGGGATGAATAGGTTGGGATTGGGAAATAAAATAAATGATTACTTCGGTGTGGCTCGCAAATCCCGACTAGTTTGAATTGATATTCAAAGGAAGATTAAAGAATAAATTTAAAGAATCTATCTTTGATAAAATTAATGGGAACCTTTCCCAAAGTATAAGAATATTTGAATAAAATAATATTCTGAATTGGAATGAGGCATATGTTGTGTTTGTGTAACACTTGTTTATTATATACGCGAGTTATTCAGAAAGACCGGGTTTATCCCATTCTGAATAACTGATTCGACGTGGTGTCGAGGATGAAGACGGTGGTCGAAGACCGGAGGTCTTCACATCGTTTGGGTGATTACTGATGATCTTGATTGGTCTGTACACCCAAGAGGAGGGAATCAGTTGGTGATCATCCAGACATACTTGGAGATCGATGGATATGCGAGGTACATGGTGCCTCCGGTTTCGTTCAGACCCAGAACGGACTTGTAAATGGACTGTGTGTCTGACATTGGATTATATTCTGTTTGATTGATTTCTATTAAATATATATCTGTTTGGCGGCGGAGAATTTATTCTCTTGCTTAACGCCCTTCTCTGAGACGTACGAGCTCATGGGTTATATATTGATGGATATCAATCGCATGGAGTGAATTGCCTGTGTGGCATGCCTAAGTGGCAACTGATCGAGGCTTCTGTTGAAAAGCAAAGTCTTGTGGTTGATGATCAAAGCACGGCCTGTGTGGCATAACTTTGTGTAGCGTTTATTCGTGTGCCTCACACCCCGGTTGTGAACCAGAAATGGGAGAGGACATCAGGGAGGGCATGTGTTTCCTTCTAGCCAGGGTGGTGTCAGTGACCTACCAGCCCTGACATTTATATTATTTTCACCTGTGTGGTTGTTGCTGTTGCAAGGCGCCTCGGATATATCGGTGACTGTGCGGAGCCGATGGAGTCATTTGGCTCATTTACGCCCCAAAGGGTGGGGAAACGCAGTGTTTATGTAACGACCCGTATTCTACGCATCATAGGATCGTAGGATATTTATTTCTTTCACATACGAAGTCGTATGGTCATGTAACTTTGGGAGACGACTATTGTGGTCATTTCCCATGTTCATGATCTTTCCCGATTTTTAAATGACCATTTTACCCCTAGTTGGCACTGTTTTGGCCATAACTTTTGACTGGAAATGAATTTTGACCTGAAACTACTTCCATTGGCTTCGGATGATGGTTTCTCTTTCCGTACAGTGGTCACATTAGCCGAACGGGCTTACCGTTTGGGAGATATGGCTGAAACAAGTTTCAGATGGTGAAATACAGCTTAATTGGGCTTAACCGGGTGATTAGCAGCTAGGCCCAAGGGGAATTTCGGGTTTAGAGGTATAGGAGGACTGATTAGGGTTAGGTTATCACTTTCATTTCAGTTTTGAGCCGCCACAAACCTTCTTGAGACCTTAGTAATGGCTTCCATCCTCTAAAACCACTCCTAAACACATTTTTTTGTGAAGATTAAGCCTAGACTACATCAAAACAAGGCCAAATAGCAACAAAGCAAGGTTGGAGCTGCTGCTATACATAGAGATTCGATCCAAACAGAGAGTATTTCAGATTTGGTGTTTCATTTGTGGCCAAGGTGAGTGATAGCATCGTTTTGACACTAATTACAGTTAATTAAGGGTGATTAGTGAAGATTAGCGAATTTATACGTAAATAAATTCTGGAAAAATTCTTAAAATTCTAAAATAATGTTTTAAGGCTCTGTTAGAAATTTGGGTTAATTTCGATGTGTTTTGCTAATCGTATGCTTAAACATGATTAAGAGGGATTATAGGAAAATGTGAGGTTTTAGCCACTTTTGATCCATTTTGGTTCATTTGAATTGTTGTTAGGTGTTTGTGGTTGTTCTTACATATTGCTATGACTCTATGGTATGTTTTATGATTGATTAGAATAGTTAGATTGGTCGAAGACGCCGTCGTACGGCGCAAAACACTCGCTAGAAAAGTTGCAGGAAATATTGCAGAGATCCGGATCGGATCGGGTAGGGGATCGGATCGGACATATCCGAACCGGACCGGGGCGTGGTATTTTCTGGAGCATGACGTGAAGAGGCAATTAGGAAGGCCTGATCGGATCGGAGGGGCGTAGCGTGGGATCGGAAGGCACAAGGAGGACCGAAGTGGAAGAAAGAGGAGCCTGGATACCATATTCCGAACCGAACTGATGCTGACGAGACGGAGACGGAGGCACTCAAGCTATGGAGTATTCGAACCGCACCGCTTCAGAACCACCGAACCGAACCAAACAGAAGGAGAGCACCGAACCGAACCGCATGAGGTAGAAGGACCCGAACCCAGAGGATGGTGGCACTCCGAACCGAACCGGGGTACGTATCCGAACCGAACCGATGGCAATAAGGGGACCCGAACCGATCCAGTGATGACAGAAACCCGAGATGCAAAGGAAGCCCAAATGAGAAGTTAGAGCTCAAGATTCAGATGGGAATCAACGAGTTTGCTTCATGGTTGGGTTTTGCTGCGGGACGCGTGCCAAGGAGTTATCGATGTCTATAGCTTTGAACCACTATGGTAGGAGGTACGAAGACGGATTCAGGGCCATTATGGCATCGGTAGAACCAAGGGCTACGACCAATGAAGTGGGTCATTGAAATGTTTGGTCATGACTCCAAGTGTTTGGCTTGGTCACAGCAGGGTTTCTACAAGTCGGGATTCGTCGTTACCTCAGTTTGTCTAGTGTTCCAAAGTGGTAGATGTCGTACGCTTTACGCACTGAGTGAGAGATGTGAGGATGGTTGCTATGGATGATTTGCTTGCTATCATTGTGACATGCACACCCCACCCCCGTATTCTTACACTATTTATTATGGCACCTTGGAGTATTGTACGGTATGTGGTACTAACTCTTTGGTTGCAGGTCCAGGTTCAGGTATGGTTTAGTATACCTGTTATCATTCTGTTTAGATGCTTATCGCTCATACCAGGCTTTATGTCTGACCCAGAGTTTTATGTCTCCTCTTATTACTCTGGGTGCTCACACGAGCAGACTAGAGACAGGTTAGCTGGTGATGCACGGGTAGATGATCCGGAGACGAGCAGGAGGCTTCCACGTACTATATACATAATATTCTCCCTGTGTTGTTGAAGATCACTGCTTGGGCATTGTTGGTGTATCTTCTACTTTAGCTTTCTTTTGTTCAGAGACAGTAGATTTTGAAAAGTTGTAATAAGCTGTATTTGGTTTTCCGCTGCTTTGAGATTGATGTTGGTTTTCGTTATCAGCTTATGCACTGTCTCGCCTGTTTTATGTCAAGTACATTATTATTATTTTATTTTATTCCATGCGCAGTGAGACATTCTACAGGTTCTTTGATTAGTTCATTCCCTTCTTTCCTTTCTTATGACGACCGTCTTGTGCTAGTCGGGCATGTGTACAGCGCACTTTTGGAGGAAATGCAGGCTGGTGCGAGGCGGGCCGTCACACTTGGTATCAGAGCTCTAGGTTGCGTAGTTAACCTAGGGAAGTTATCAGGGAGAGATAGTATACGTATACGAGAGAGCGTATTTGTGATTATTTTGGTTTTCAAAAGCTATATATATACTATTAGTAGTATAAGAATGAAGTTGTACTGCACTGGCACCACTATGGAGTCGTTAATCATTTCCTTTTTCAGATTGACGATGAGCCGATATGTTAGAGGTACCGGTAGAGGGGCCAATAATGGGAATGCTGCTGACATGAGGACGATGTTTACTGACCTCATGAGAGAGATGCTTAGAGATGTACAGAGGGCAGCTCCCAATGGTGGAAATGGTGGTGGTCCAATAATGCAGGCACCAAGAGTCGACTTCGCCAAGCTGAATAAGGATTATACTAGCCTTGGTGGGAAGCCGTTCCATGGAACGGAGTCGGCTACGGATGTTCAAGATTGGTTGGATAGTTGCGAACGTATCTTCGAGGATTTGGGTATCGAGGATGCGATGAAAAGAAAGCTAGCGTCCCGTCAGCTGCAAGGGCGGGCAATGAATTGGTGGAATGCTATAAAGGCAGCTACTCCCGAAGATCAGATTACTTGGGAGCAGTTTAAGGCTCGTTTTAGTGAGAAGTTCATTCCGGCTGCTCAGAAGTCAATGCTGTTTAAGAAATTCTTGGAGCTCAAGCAGAATGGCAGAGCTGTCTCGGAGTATATTGCTGAATTTGACACTTTGTCAAAATATGGATTATCTCTTATTGATACTGCCGAGAAAAAGAATGAGAAATTCATAACTGGTTTGGATCAGTACTTGGGGGAAAAACTTATTAACCACATCGATGAGACGTTTGAATCGATTGTGGGGAAAGCGTTAAGGTCAGAAAGTCTCTACCCTAAGTCGAAGACTGAGGTTGTATCTGTAGAAGAGCCAAAACCACAAGCAAGTGGTGGAGGCAAGGGTGGTTCCCAGAATAAGAGAAAGCAGAATCAGGCTAAGGATGGCCAGAAGAAAAAGAATAAGCAAGATGTGGAGTGCTTCAGCTGTGGTAAGAAGGGCCATTATGCTAGTAATTGTCGGGCCAAGCCAGCGGATAGGAAGTACTTCAACTGTGGCCAAATGGGACATCACAAAGACAAGTGTCCACAGCCCCCTAAGGAAAAGCAAATGGTGAAAGCATATGCTCTTAATGCTATTCCTTCTTCGTCGAATGCCCCAACTGCGGCGGAGAAGGGAAAGAATGTCGTCATTCAAGGTATGCTTTCTGTTTATGATGTTCCTGTTAGAGTTTTGTTTGATACTGGAGCTTCCAGTTCTTTCATATCTAGTGACCTGGTAGATAGATTGGGATTGGAGCCCGAGATTGTCGATAGACCTTTAGTAGTGACGAACCCGATTGGTGGTTCAACTAGCCTTAGCATGATTTGTCGTAATGTGGTTCTATCGAGTCATGGATGCATGTTTGTTTGTGATTGCTTTGTTTTGGGCTTTACTGGGTTTGGCATTATTTTGGGAGTAGATTGGCTCCAAAGATACGGGGTGGTGGTAGACTGTGAGGGCTTTTTGGTGACAGCTAGAGCGGATGATGGGCGGAGGATAGTGTTTGGTGGTCTACCCAGTAAGGGGGTATTGGCTAGTTTTCTAAACTCCCTCGACATTCCGCATAGTGAGTTGTCAGGTTTGCCCGTGGTTGGCCAGTATCCGGATGTTTTCGAAGAAGTGACCGGACTTCCACCACACCGAGAGATTGAGTTTCGTATTGATTTGGTAAAGGACGCCAGGCCTATAGTGATGCCACTTCGTCGTATGGCACCAAGGGAGCAGCGAGAGCTCGAGGTGCAAGTCAGCAATCTTTTGAAGAAGGGATTTATCAGAAGGAGTGTTTCAGAATGGGGAGCACCAGTTGTGTTTGCTACCAAGGCGGATGGTTCCCTTCGTTTGTGTGTAGACTACCGCGAGTTGAATAAAGTGACGAGGAAGAATAAGTATCCTCTACCGCGGATAGATGATTTGTTCGATCAGTTGAGTGGCGCGAGAATATTTTCTCAGTTGGACCTCGCGACAGGTTTTCATCAGCTTAGAGTGGAAGCTTAGAGTATAGCTAAAACGGCATTTCGGACGCCGTCTGGATTTTATGAGTGGTTGGTTATGCCATTTTGGCTGACCAATGCCCCAGCATATTTTGTGGACCTTATGAATAGGGTATTCAGAGATCAGTTGAATAAGTTTGTCCTTGTGTTCGTTGATGATATTTTGGTCTATTCGAGGACAGAGGAAGAACACAAGGAACATTTAAGAGTAGCGATGGAGGTGTTGAGAAAACACCAATTGAAAGCAAAGTTTTCTAAGTGTCACTTCTGGAAGAGGGAAGTGAGGTTCTTGGGCCATGTTGTATCAGAGAATGGTATTGCCGTGGACCCGGCGAAGGTGGCTACGGTACAGGATTGGCCTACGCCCAAGAATGCAACAGATGTAAGGAGTTTCATGGGGTTAGCTGGATATTATCGTAAGTTTATCCAAGGTTTCTCCAAGTTAGCAGCACCATTGACCCAGTTGACCAAGAAGAATCAAGCTTATGTCTGGGATGAAAGGTGCGAGAATGCATTTAAAAGTCTAAAGGACAAGTTGACAAGCACACCAGTGTTAGTCATCCCTAAGGGGGATGAAGAGATGACGGTATACACGGATGCCTGTGGTACCGGACTGGGTGCTGTATTGATGCAAGGCGGTAGGGTTGTAGCTTACGCAAGTCGGCAATTGAAACCGCACGAGAGAAGATACCCTACCCATGATTTAGAATTGGCAGCGATCGTGTTCGCGTTAAAGATGTGGAGACACTATCTCTTGGGAGAAAGATTTGAGCTGTTTACGGATCATAAGTCGTTGAAGTATCTGTTCTCCCAGAAGGATTTAAATCTCCGTCAGCAGAGATGGTTAGAGTTCTTAGCTTCCTATGATTTTGACATCGCATACACACCAGGAAAGGGCAATGCGGTGGCTGATGCATTGAGCAGAAGACATGCCAGCTTAGGGGCTATGTTCCTTGAATGGAAGCAACTGGAGTTTATCGCGGGGTTTGATTTCAGACCAAAGTGCGAATTGGATCCAGAGATGTTAGCAAGTTTGACGGTCAGACCCACTTTGATTGAGCGGATCGGCTCTAGTCAGAGGGACGATCCTAATCTATTGGAAATCATCTCCAAGTTAGAGATGGACATCGATGAGGAGATGAACAAGTATGGGCTTGATCGAGATGGATGGCTTAGGAAGAATGGAAAGCTTGTTGTACCCAATGTCAATGGATTGAGGGATGAAGTGCTTAGAGAATGTCATCACTCAAAGCTGACCATACACCCCGGTGGTAACAAGATGTATCGAGATATGAAGCAGACTTACTACTGGGAAGGGATGAAAAGAGATGTTGGGAAGTTTATATCCAAGTGCATGAATTGCCAGCTAGTTAAAGCCGAGCAAAAGAAGCCTAGTGGGTTGTTACAGCCCTTGGAAATTCCCGAATGGAAATGGGAGCAAGTCTCGATGGATTTCATCGATGGATTACCAAGGACTAGATCGGGATATGACAGCATTTGGGTAATTGTAGATCGACTGACTAAAAGTGCAAGGTTTATACCAGTCAAATCGAGTAGAACGGCAGCTAAGTTAGCAGAATTGTATATGAAGTGGGTAGTGAGATTTCATGGAGTACCTAAAAGCATTGTGAGCGACCGAGACCCGTTGTTCACTAGTGGGTTTTGGAGGAGCTTGCAAGAGGCGCTAGGGTCAGAGTTACATCTCAGTACCGCATATCATCCTCAAACCGACGGTCAGACGGAAAGGGTGAATCGTATTTTAGAAGATCTCTTAAGAGCATGTATATTGGATTTTGGTGGATCATGGGATGACCATTTGCATCTAGTAGAGTTTGCGTATAATTATAGTTACCAATCCAGTATCGGTATGGCTCCGTTTGAAGCTTTGTACGGAAGACCGTGTAACTCACCATCATGTTGGATAGAGACTGGCGAGAAGTTTATGCTTGGACCAGATGTGGTGAGGGAAACTTCAGATAAAATCAAGATCATTCAGCAACGAATGAAGGCAGCCCAAGATAGGCAGAAGAGTTATGCTGATAAGAGAAGAAGAGACTTAAAATTCTCCGTTGGTGACTTGGTGTTTGTCAAGATTTCTCCGTTGAAGAGCATAATACGATTTGGCAGGAGAGGCAAGTTGGCACCAAGGTTCGTTGGCCCATTCCCTGTTCTCGAACTAGTCGGGAATTTGGCATATAGAATTGACTTACCAGAGAAGATGGCGGGAGTTCATAACGTATTTCATGTTTCCCAACTAAGGAAGTTCGTTCACGACTCAGATATGACTATCTCACCTGATCAGTTAGAGGACTTCGAAGTAGAACCCGAGGCGGTTGGGAACCGCAAGCCGGCCCGTATTGTCGCGCACGACATGAAGCAACTTCGAAGGAAGTCGGTGAAACTAGTCAAGGTACAGTGGAGCGAAGACGAGAATGATTGTACTTGGGAAACAGAGGAGGACATAAGGAAGAAGTATCCAGAACTCTTTGTCTGGTAAGATTTTATTAGCGATTTAGTTTTCCGCATGCTAGGATAGACTTGTTTGCTTGCTTTGCATGTTTGATTGTTGTATGTGGGTGTTAGGCATGCGGGATCCTGTGTATGTTTTGGGTTAAGGAATTTCGGGGACGAAATTTCTTAAGGGGGGGAGAGTGTAACGACCCGTATTCTACGCATCATAGGATCGTAGGATATTTATTTCTTTCACATACGAAGTCGTATGGTCATGTAACTTTGGGAGACGACTATTGTGGTCATTTCCCATGTTCATGATCTTTCCCGATTTTTAAATGACCATTTTACCCCTAGTTGGCACTGTTTTGGCCATAACTTTTGACTGGAAATGAATTTTGACCTGAAACCACTTCTATTGGCTTCGGATGATGGTTTCTCTTTCCGTACAGTGGTCACATTAGCCGAACGGGCTTACCGTTTGGGAGATATGGCTGAAACAAGTTTCAGATGGTGAAATACAGCTTAATTGGGCTTAACCGGGTGATTAGCAGCTAGGCCCAAGGGGAATTTCGGGTTTAGAGGTATAGGAGGACTGATTAGGGTTAGGTTATCACTTTCATTTCAGTTTTGAGCCGCCACAAACCTTCTTGAGACCTTAGTAATGGCTTCCATCCTCTAAAACCACTCCTAAACACATTTTTTTGTGAAGATTAAGCCTAGACTACATCAAAACAAGGCCAAATATCAACAAAGCAAGGTTGGAGCTGCTGCTATACATAGGGATTCGACCCAAACAGAGAGTATTTCAGATTTGGTGTTTCATTTGTGGCCAAGGTGAGTGATAGCATCGTTTTGACACTAATTACAGTTAATTAAGGGTGATTAGTGAAGATTAGCGAATTTATACGTAAATAAATTCTGGAAAAATTCTTAAAATTCTAAAATAATGTTTTAAGGCTCTGTTAGAAATTTGGGTTAATTTCGATGTGTTTTGCTAATCGTATGCTTAAACATGATTAAGAGGGATTATAGGAAAATGTGAGGTTTTAGCCACTTTTGATCCATTTTGGTTCATTTGAATTGTTGTTAGGTGTTTGTGGTTGTTCATACATATTGCTATGACTCTATGGTATGTTTTATGATTGATTAGAATAGTTAGATTGGTCGAAGACGCCGTCGTACGGCGCAAAACACTCGCTAGAAAAGTTGCAGGAAATATTGCAGAGATCCGGATCGGATCGGGTAGGGGATCGGATCGGACATATCCGAACCGGACCGGGGCGTGGTATTTTCTGGAGCATGACGTGAAGAGGCAATAAGGAAGGCCTGATCGGATCGGAGGGGCGTAGCGTGGGATCGGAAGGCACAAGGAGGACCGAAGTGGAAGAAAGAGGAGCCTGGATACCATATTCCGAACCGAACTGATGCTGACGAGACGGAGACGGAGGCACTCAAGCTATGGAGTATTCGAACCGCACCGCTTCAGAACCACCGAACCGAACCAAACAGAAGGAGAGCACCGAACCGAACCGCATGAGGGAGAAGGACCCGAACCCAGAGGATGGTGGCACTCCGAACCGAACCGGGGTACGTATCCGAACCGAACCGATGGCAATAAGGGGACCCGAACCGATCCAGTGATGACAGAAACCCAAGATGCAAAGGAAGCCCAAATGAGAAGTTAGAGCTCAAGATTCAGATGGGAATCAACGAGTTTTCTTCATGGTTGGGTTTTGCTGCGGGACGCGTGCCAAGGAGTTATCGATGTCTATAGCTTTGAACCACTATGGTAGGAGGTACGAAGACGGATTCAGGGCCATTATGGCATCAGTAGAACCAAGGGCTACGACCAATGAAGTGGGTCATTGAAATGTTTGGTCATGACTCCAAGTGTTTGGCTTGGTCACAGCAGGGTTTCTACAAGTCGGGATTCGTCGTTACCTCAGTTTGTCTAGTGTTCCAAAGTGGTAGATGTCGTACGCTTTACGCACTGAGTGAGAGATGTGAGGATGGTTGCTATGGATGATTTGCTTGCTATCATTGTGACATGCACACCCCACCCCCGTATTCTTACACTATTTATTATGGCACCTTGGAGTATTGTACGGTATGTGGTACTAACTCTTTGGTTGCAGGTCCAGGTTCAGGTATGGTTTAGTATACCTGTTATCATTCTGTTTAGATGCTTATCGCTCATACCAGGCTTTATGTCTGACCCAGAGTTTTATGTCTCCTCTTATTACTCTGGGTGCTCACACGAGCAGACTAGAGACAGGTTAGCTGGTGATGCACGGGTAGATGATCCGGAGACGAGCAGGAGGCTTCCACGTACTATATACATAATATTCTCCCTGTGTTGTTGAAGATCACTGCTTGGGCATTGTTGGTGTATCTTCTACTTTAGCTTTCTTTTGTTCAGAGACAGTAGATTTTGAAAAGTTGTAATAAGCTGTATTTGGTTTTCCGCTGCTTTGAGATTGATGTTGGTTTTAGTTATCAGCTTATGCACTGTCTCGCCTGTTTTATGTCAAGTACATTATTATTATTTTATTTTATTCCATGCGCTGTGAGACATTCTACAGGTTCTTTGATTAGTTCATTCCCTTCTTTCCTTTCTTATGACGACCGTCTTGTGCTAGTCGGGCATGTGTACAGTGCACTTTTGGAGGAAATGCAGGCTGGTGCGAGGCGGGCCGTCACAGTTTAGGTATTTTAATCCACATCGGTGGACCGGCCCTGACGATCCAAGGGTCACTCGAGCTTTGATCCTGAGGATCGGGCTAGAGAGTCTCGAATTCGTTGAGGACTATCTTTTGCCTCGGTTCATAGATGGAAATCCAGCTTCCAATACGTGACTGTGCGGTTTTATTTGTAGAGCCTAGTATGGCGACATAGTGGTATGGGGCACTTATGCCGTCTATGATTGATACTTATGATTTGAAGTTGTTTTATACACTATACACTTATAGTAATAATAAAACATGAAATTTCACTTACCAAGCATTCTTGGCTATTATAAGGTAAAAACCCTATCCTCCGGCTTGCGTTTCATTGTGTGATGGGACCTGGGTCTTATAATAGCTTCATTGTTCTTTATTTAGCATTGCGCTGTTGTTTTATGCACGGTATTCTTGGGAGGAAACCCTTTCCGTGTTATATGGCGTGGTCCCTTGATTAACCTAACTTTAAAATAAAGATCAATAACTGTTTTAGTTGTCACACTAGTCACATGACTGACCTGGAGTTTATTGATTTGACCTAAACTCTGGGTGCCCCTATTTTCCGCACGGGCAGCTAGTAGTTTTTGTTTTGCAGATTTATATTCGTAGTAACCTGGTTTACAGCTGGAATGATATCCGGAAACCTCTGCATCCGTATATCTCTTTCAGTTGTATTTTGTATTGTTTTTTCGCTGCGATGTATTCAAATGTAACTTAAATCTCTGATATTTTCTGTGTAATATTTATTCATACTCTGTATATTCTTGTATTCTGATGTAATTGTTGTAATAAATAATGAAATGTTCTTCTGTTTGCGTTCTGATTCGTCTTGTCCTCAATTCAATCCGTGCTTTCCTTCACGGGGAAGTTCAGGTCGTCTAAGTTTGGTATCAAAGCTTTGGTTTATAGAGCTCGGAGAACGAGACACATTAGAGCCAAACGAAAGAATTCATCAGAAATTGGATTAGTAGTATCCAATGAGAATGACTCGTTAGAGATGGGATCAGTAGTATCGTAGAACGAGTGTGAAGAGTAAAATTTTAAAACAAAAACGAATTTTATTTTGAAAATTTAAACCTTATTCAACGTATTTGAATATTTATTTATATTGAATTTGGACAATCCAGTATATAAAGATTTTGCATATATGTCTGATCCACATGTATTAGAAGTTTTAATATACCGATAGATATAGAATCACACTCTAGTCGCCCGGGCATGGTCCTAATGATGAAGTATATACCATCGCCAGTATTTATTTTCGAGTGACGAAAGTGGGATTTCTATATATTTCCAATTGACTGGTGTGAGAACCAAAATAGGTAGGGATTATTTGTTGTGATTTGGCATCAAAAATATGATTTTTGGACTATGTATTAAAGTTATATGTTTGAAAACGATAATCAACTAATTGATTGCTGGTTGTGTTGTTTGATATTGTTTGATTAATTAAATGTTGAACCTTTGCCCAAAAGGAACCAAATAGTGAGTTGTATTGAAAATTTGTCACATTTGCATACATGTACATGTACTTACATTGAACAGGTCATAGTAAGGAGGCTAGAGAAGAGGAATAAAATTGTTTGCCCGACAAATAGGTACATGTTTATTGTATTTCTTGGGTTTTTGATGATTTTATGAGCCGATTGGCTAGCTTCTTGGCTTTTTCTTTTTCTTTTTGGATTGGTGAGGGCCATGGGAGGCTATTTGAAATATCCCGAAGCTCCCGGTGCAGGGGAGGTTATGGCGAAATTTTTCGAAAATTTAGGGTGTTAGCCAAATTTTTGTAAAATTTGAAAAGTTCTCAGAAACTGAAAAGTTGAAGAACTTAAGCCGTAATGAAAATAATGAAAGTTGAGTTGATTAGTTAAACAACTTTCGGCTTCGTTCCTTTTCGGGGACGAAAAGTTTTAAGTTGAGAAGATTGTAATAACCTGGAAATCTGTGCCAAATTTTTTTTTTTTTTTTTTTGGCAATTTTAGCGAATTTTGAATATTTAAAATGAATTATTTTAAATAATAACGACGAGAAATTTATTTTGAATAGGATTAGAACGTATATATCTATTTGAATCATCGTTAGAATATAAATATTTTATTTTAAAAATAAAAGGAATTGAAAATGGCGTGGTAGTTTGAAAATTCGATTTCAAATTTCAAATGAATGTCCAGGATTCAAAATAAACTGGATTTTTGTGAAACCAAAAAAATTTGAATCTATTTGGGAATAATTTTCCAATGAATCCGAAAAATTGAAATTTCATAGCGGGAATAAAAAGTTATGCCCGGTTGAAATTTCAGAATAGTCGCTGTGGAATTCTGGCCCTTAAAAATAGAAATTTTGCAAACGACCTCGGTTTTCGACGAAACCACTTTTTTTGGATCTATGATGTCAAGTTATTGCTAGGTTTCAAAATTCGCAATTTTCTGATTCAATATGTAAGCGTGGCAAAGAAAAACGTGTTTGACCAGTTTCAGTTGATTTTAATCGACTGGGAAATGACCATTTTTCAAACGGTCTCAGAATTTGACGAAATTAGTTTTGTTAGGATCGTATCGGCAATACGAAGCTATAAATAACTTTTCTGGAATTTTTAGAGTCTGTATGTGACCCCGGTAAATTGAAATGTGCGTTCAAAATTGAATATTTAGATTTAAATTTAGATTTAAACGGAAGCTGATCGGAACAGTAGAATTGGCCTACGATACATATCCCATTGTGTTCGGAATGGGGGTAATACGCTAGGGACGACAGTCGGTGGGTTCGATTTCGAGTTCGAAGTAAAAAGTTGCTTTATAGAAGAAAATTAAAATAAAATAATGTATATATTATTATATAACTTCCCCAACCCTCTCTTTCCCTCACCCGTTGACCAGACATTTAAAATAAATAAAAAAGAAGAAGGAGGAAACACGGAAGGGGATCGACGACCTGAGATCGCCGCCCTTCCCATCGACGGAGCGCAGCCTCCATCTGCCTCGGTCGGACCCCCCCTCCCCTTTCTGTGGCCGTCACCTCCCAGATCTCGCCCCTCTCTGAAACCCCAATCCACGAAAACCAAGCCACCATCCCTTGCCCTATTCCGATCCTACGCTACCTCGAATGGAGCGCCAGTCGCTGGAGCTTCCCCATCTCGCCATCGCGCCCCTCGAACGTCCCCCCTTCGCCAGTTGAAGACCCACAACCCAAGCCCTAAAACCAAGACCTCCGCCGCCGCCTGAGGGACCCACCGCGCCACCATCAAGCTTCGACACCCCCCTTCTTCACTGAAAACCCGTAAGTTTTAATTTGACCTATTTATTTATTTATCTTCTTTATGTTCAGTTTTAAAAATAAAGAAAAATCAGTCTTATAAATGCCAAGATAAGATTTTTATAAGCTATAAAAAAATATGAATTTTATATGAAGTGTAAAGCTATAAAAATATGAATTTTATATGAAGTGTTAAGCAATAAAAATATGATTTTTATATAGTAGTGACATTAAAAATATGATTTTTATATAATAGAGATTATAAATATATAATTTTTATAAGGTAGAGAATATAAAAATACGATTTTTATATATGTTGTAGCGAAATAAAAATTTGATTTTTATAGGAGAAGCGGATTGAAAATAGAATTTTTATATAATAGAGAATATAAAAATACGACTTTTATATATGTAGCGAAATAAAAATCTGATTTTTATTATATATATAGTGAAATAAAAATGTGATTTTTACTATAAACAGCGTGAATCAGATTGAGATGGAACCACTGGAAACAAATTCAAGATGTTCAGATGTTCATAAATATAAAGAATGGAGGAGTGGAACCCTCGGTGAGAACTCCTCACTTTTATTTATTTTCTAGTTGAAATATATACTAGGATGCAGACGGTGCTTAGCAGCACCCGACACCCGTTGTCCACAGACCATGGACGACTTGTATGATTGTTTGTATTGTGAAATTTGATTGTCGATTGTGATGTGAAAAGTATATATTCATGTGTTGAAAGTAAAATAATTTCATGTGTTGAAATAAAATATATATTCATGTGTTGAAATAAAATATATATTCATGTATTGAAATAAAATATATATTCATGTGTTGAAATAAAATATATATTCAGGTGTTGAAATAAAATATATATTCATATGTTGAAGTAAAATAAATATTTATTTACAAATCGAACGATTTGTTTATGTACACCGATTTGACTGATATTGATTGGGACGATAAATTTTACACATCGCCCAACTGCACAAATAAAATCTGTGTTTGTTGATTTGAAACCCCACACGGGTATTGGGATGATATTTGACGTACAATAATCCCGATTTTTTAGTTGTATGTCAATCGATGGGTTGACAGACTGTGTAAACGTTAATTATTTATATTTAATGCTTATGCAGTTGTGTGGTGCACTCTGGATGATGGTTGATGATTTATCATTGCTATTATATACATGTGTTGTAGAAAATCCATATATTTAACATTATATTGTAATTGATTGGGCCTCATTCCAATTTGGAAAATAAGGAATATTATAAAAGAAAATTCATGTGTTGAATAGAAAGAAAATTCATGTGTTGAATAAAATAAATTCATGTGTTAAATTGAAAGAAAATTTATTTGTTGAATAAAATAAATTCATGTGTTGAATAAAATATATATTCATGTGTTGAATAAAAATATATATTCATGTGTTGAAGAAAATATTCATTTGTTGAATAGAATAACGAAGTTATTGAAATATATAAAGCCGTGTTGGTTAGATATGCGTCATTTTGACGCGAACGATATTCATATCGATTATATTTGTTTTTATAATGATTATAGAAAACGAAGTGATTTCAAAATATAACGTTTTGAAATATTATCATTTGTATATCGATGATGTGGAATATTCAATTTTGATTCGAAATTAAATATGAAGTTGAAATCGTTTTGAAAACGAATTTAAAATGATTTACAAAATACGTTTTAAAAGGAAATCGATGAAATATATATAATATATATTATATATAAAATGGCCTGAATAGAACACGCCGCGCTGCTGCAGTTCGCGAATTTTGACCATCGACTTCGAATGGACGTTACGGGAGATCCGACCGTCGGATTCTCCTAAAACCAGAACCGTTGGGTTCGTATCGAAAAGAGATTTCTAATGAATATTAGAGATTTGAAATCTAATGGTTGGATTTGGAATTATGTCCAAATCAAATTTGGAAAAGGTCGATGTAAGTGCAGTTCGATGGCCGTTGATGGAATTCGACTGTACGGGCCTTGATAAAATTATTAAAAATAGTAATAAATTGTGTAAAATCATAAGAAAAGATTTGTGATGAAAATTTCCAAATTTGAAGAGATAAAAATAGATTTTTATCGAAATGAACTAGTTTTGAACTAGAATAATAATTTATTTATTTTTAAATAAATAAATTGGATTTGGAAGGGTTTTAAAAGTAACCAGAAGTTTCAATAATTGAATTGGAATGGAATGTGATTTTGGGTTTATAGTGAACTGTGTTTTAAATGACATTGGTTCTTTAACCCAGTTATAGACAGGATATGATTTACCAAGTTAAATAATCATTGATAGTGATTATTGGGAAGATTAAAACCAAGTGGAGTTTTAATGAATCTTTAATTAGATTGAAGTGATCGAGAATGGAGTATCACCAGTTTTGCTCCAGGCAATAGATAAATCTTTAATTAAATTTGAACGTCAAATGGTAATTGAATTTACCGATAACACCGTGGTGTTAGATATGAAGTATTACCAGTTTTACTTCATAGGATGAATAGGTTGGGATTGGGAAATAAAATAAATGATTACTTCAGTGTGGTTCGCTAATCCCGACAAGTTTGAATTGATATTCAAAGGAAGATTAAAGAATAAATTTAAAGAATTTATCTTTGATAAAATTAATGGGAACCTTTCCAAAAGTATAAGAATATTTGAATAAAAGAATATTCTGAATTGGAATGAGGCGTATGTTGTGTTTGTGTAACACTTGTTTATTATATATGCGAGTTATTCAGAAAGAACAGGTTTATCCCATTCTGAATAACTGATTCGACGTGGTGTCGAGGATGAAGACGGTGGTCGAAGACCGGAGGTCTTCACATCGTTTGGGTGATTACTGATGATCTTGATTGGGCCGTACACCCAAGAGGGGGGAATCAGTTGGTGATCGTCCAGACGTACTTGGAGATCGATGGATATGCGAGGTACAAGGTGCCTCCGGTTTCGTTCAGACCCAGAACGGACTTGTAAATGGACTTCGTGTCTGACATTGGATTTCATTCTGTGTGATTGATTTCTATTAAATATATATATTCGTTTGGCGGCGGAGAATTTATTCTCTTGCTTAACGCCCTTCTCTGAGACGGACGAGCTCAGGGGTTATATATTGATGGATATCAATCGCATGAAGTGAATTGCCTGTGTGGCATGCCTAAGTGGTAATTGATCGAGGCTTCTGTCGAAAGGCAAAGTCTTGTGTTTGATGATCAAAGCATGGCCTGTGTGGCATAGATTTGTGTAGCGTTGATTCGTGAGCCTCACACCCCGGTTGTGAACCAGAAACGGGAGAGGACATCAGGGAGGGCATGCGTTTCCTTCTAGCCAGGGTGGTGTCAGTGACCTACCAGCCCTGACATTTATATTATTTTCACCTGTGTGGTTGTTTCTATTGCGAGGCGCCTCAGATATATCGGTGACTGTGTGGAGCCAATGGAGTCATTTGACTCATTTACGCCCCAAAGGGTGGGGAAACGCAGTGTTTAGGCATTTTAATCCACATCGGTGGACCGACCCTGACGATCCAAGGGTCATTCGAGCTCTGATCCTGAGGCTCAGGTAGAGTGTCTCGAATTCGGTGATGACTATCTTTTGCCTCGGTTCACAGATGGAAATCCAGCTTCCAATACGTGACTGTGTGGTTTTATTTGTAGAGCCTAGTATGGCGACATAGTGGTATAGGGCACTTATGCCGTCTATGATTGATACTTCTGATTTGAAGTTGTTTTATACACTACACACTTATAGTAATAATAAAACATGAAATTTCACATACCAAGCATTCTTGGATATTATAAGGTAAAAACCCTATCCTCCGGCTTGCGTTGCATTTGTGATGGGACCTGGGTCTTATAATAGCTTCATTGTTCTTTATTTAGCATTGCGCTGTTGTTTTATGCACTGGTATTCTTGGGAGGAAACCCGTTCCGTGTTATACGGCGTGGTCCATTGATTTACCTAACTTTAAAATAAAGATTAATAACTGTTTTAGTTCTCGCACTAGTCACGTGACTGACCTGGAGTTTATTGTTTTGACCTAAACTCTGGGTGCCCCTATTTTCCGCACGGGCAGCTAGTAGTTTTGGTTTTGCAGATTTATATTCCCAGGAACCTGGTTTACAGCTGGAATGATATCCGAAAAGCTCTGTATCCGTATATCTCTTTCAGTTGTGTTTTGTATTGTTTTTCCGCTGCGATGTATTCAAATGTAATTTAAATATTTGATATTTTCTGTGTAATATTTATTCATACTCTGTATATCCTTGTATTCTGATGTAACTGTTGTAATAAATAATGAAATGTTCTTCTGTTTGCGTTCTGATTCGTCTTGTCCTCAATTCAATCCGTGCTTTCCTTCACGGGGAAGTTCGGGTTGTCTCAAAGTTCAAACAAATCAATCAAATTGTACTGAACAATTGAACGTTTCATTGGACTTCAACCCAACCGTCTTCTCCAAAGATAGGATCCTTCTTAATGACTTCCCAATCCTCATCTTCTTTAGTTGGTGGAGCCTGTAACACCCCTAAGTCCCACATCGTGGAAGCCTGTGTTAAGTGACTACTTATAGATCCCATCTCTTACTAACGCCGAGGCCTTTTGAGGAACAATACCCCACACCTATACGGTGGCTAAGTTGGGGATAATATCTTGCATGAACGGAGGTGCGGGTTGTTACAGTGGTATCAGAGCCAATACCCAGCCGGAATTGTGGCTCCTGTGTGGACCACAGCGCCTGGGTGAGGTGTTTGTGAGCCAACGGGGACGTTGGGCTCTGTAGGAGGGGAGAATGTAACACCCCTAAGTCCCATATCGTGGAAGCCTGTGTGAAGTGAGTACTTATATAGTAGATCCCATCTCTTACTAACGCCGAGGCCTTTTGAGGAACAAAACCCCACACCTATACGGTGGCTAAGTTGGGGACAATATCTTACATGAACGGAGGTGCGGGTTGTTACAGTTGGTATCATAGCTTTGGTTTACAGAGCTGGAGAACAATACACATTAGAACTGAATGAAAGAATTCATCAGAGATTGGATTAGTAATATCCAATAAGAATGACTCGTTAGAGATGGGATCAGTAGTATCCTAGAACGAGTGTGAAGAGTATTATTTTCTTTAAAATTTAATTAAAAACAAATTTAGTTTAGAAAATTTTATCTTAATATGCGTACTTGAGTATATTATTATATTTTAATTTGGACAATCGAGTATATAAAGATTTCGAATATACGAGTAATTAACGGATGTATGAAGTTCTAATATACTGGGTAGATATAGAATCACACTCTAGTCGCCCGGGGATAATTCTGAGGATTGATGCATCATCATCAGAGTTTATGTTCGAGTTTCGAAAGTGGTATATCTATATATTTCCATTGATTGGTGTGAGAATCAAAACTAGATAGGGTCTATTGTTGTGATTTGCACTAAAAACATGATTTTTGATTATATATAAAAATTACATATGTTTGAAAAGTTAATCACCTAATTGATTGCTGGTTGTGATGTTTGATTATTAGTTAAACTAATAAAATATTGGATTGATAATTAAGTTAACCGCTATATAATAGAATGATAAATTTAGTTAAATCAAATTTAATATTGAACAGAACTGGAAATCGATTTGAATTGAAAGTTGAGTTGGTTAATTAAACGACTTTCAGCTCTGTTCCTTTTCGAGGACAAAAAGATTTTAAGTGGGGGAGATTGTAACGACACGGAATTTTGGGCCGAATTTAAAATTTTTATTTTAATTATTTTAATGGGTTTTTAGAATTTAAAATAATTTATTTTATATAATAACGACTATAAATTTATTTTAATCGAAGTTAAAACGAATAAATTTTATTTAAATTATAAAAGGAGTTAGAAATAGCGTGGCAGTTTTAAAATTTGAATTTTAACTTTGACTGACTGTACAGGATGCGAAATAAATCGAATTTTAGCGAAACCAAAAATATTAGAATCTATTTAAAAATATCTTTCCAATGAATCCGAAAAATTGAAATTTCATAGCGGGAATCAAAAGTTATGCCCAAATCAAGATATCAGAAAAATACGGGAAAATTTATATATATATATAGGACCCAAAACGCTACTTTTTACATACGATTGAATTTGGACTCGAAACCACTTCCATTGAGTTCAAAATGATGTTTCTGCATTGAAAAAATATAAACACTGATATATTTCGAGATTCGGAATTTATTTATTTATATATGTATTTTTAATATAATTTATTTACGCCTTAAAAATAGCCATTTTTCAAACGGTCTTCAAATTCGACGAAATTAGTTTTGTCGGGACGGTATCGTCAAAACAAAACTAGAAATAATTTTTCTGTAATTTTTGGAGTCAGTATGTGGGCGTTATTTTTTTTTTAGTGAAAACGGTCAATTTTCAAACTTTAAGAATTCATGAATAATTCATACGGACTCGGAATTTAACGAAACCAGTTTCTTTAGATTCGTATCGTCGAGAAATAGTTATGTTCCAATTTTCAGCAAATTTGGATAATGTATGCATTCGTACGGTCTTTAAAACGTTATAACGGACTAAAATTTGAAGACATTAATAACACAAAGGTTATTAACAAAAAGGGGTTAAATTAAACAAGGACTTAATTAAAATTTACCTATGCCTATATAATATACCATTAGCAGCCCATAACCATTTTCTAAACCTAAACCTAATCCTTCATCTTCATTTCTTCAATGGCGGCTCCTTTCTCCACTAAAATTTCTTAACATAAAACACCCCGAATCTTCAATAATTTATATCTCCAAATCTGAACAGAATTAAACCAAACCCTTTCTGGGTTTTGTTTATCTTCTTATCCTCTATCTTCCACGAAAAATTCAAGACCTATCGTCGCACGGATTCGCCGGGATCTAGCTTGAAAGACAGAAAACTGATTTCGGGATTTGGGGTATAACTCACAAACCGTCGAGCATTAGGCGATGGCCCAGTTGGAGAAAATGTAGCCAAGAAATAAACGAACAACTTTGCCTTTGTTCATTTCGTCTGAAAGTCGGAGAAAGGGCACGGAAATCGAGGAAAACCGAACTGAAGCAAAACAGCAAAAAACTGAGAACAAAAAACAAAACGATTTTTTACCATCGATAGGGGAAGAATCAGGTGATGGCACCTGAGCGAAAGTTCTTCGTCTTCGCGATATCTAGGTACCGTAATTTTTTCAAATTTTTTGGTGGAGGGTGGCGGCCTGTGGGGCCCGCGAGACGAATTTCGCTTTTTGGTGAAATTCCGGCGATCAGAGCATCAACGGCGGCGGCGGCTTGGAGCGTGGGTGCGCCTCTCGAAGACGAATAGGATGGCGGTGGTTTCAGGTCAATCTGAGGTCGGAGGAGGGAGAAAAGTGCGGTCAAAGGTGGCGAGGGACTGTTTGACCGAGATTTGGGGTAACTTTGTAATTAAAACTTTGAAATTGCATATCTCTCTCACACTAATTCAGAATCTAACGATTTCAGATCCGCTGCAATCGTGGCGACGAGATCTTCACAATGACACCAACTACGTTCAATTCTGAGCAAGTTGAATTTTGGGTATTTTCGGTAATTTTAATTAATTATTTAATTTTTACAAACTTCGAAAATTCATATCTTTTTGATACGAAATCGAAATTGCACGAAACAGGATTTGTTGCGATCGTGGCATCGAGAGCTTCGCGTAGACATCAATTTTGTCAACTTTAGAGCATGTTGGATTTTGGGCCAAAATTGGGTCCGAACCGTCAATTGAAGCCCGACAAAGGTGAGAACTCTTTCTCACTAAATTTTTGAACAGTTATTTGTTTTTATATTCAAAATTAAGTTAATTATCTATGTTGGAATTGTTGTTTGTTGGATATATGTTGATTTGGATGATTGTGTGAATTGTTTGAAAATTTGAAATATGTGAACATGTTAAATAATGTTATGTCATTTATGATATTTAGAAATATGTTTACACTGCCATTAACAAGTTGCCTGACTTGTTTATGTTGATTGGATGATAATTTTTCACACATCGTCCAAGAGCACAATTAATGATATATTATTTGAATTTGTGTTGGTTGAAACCCCACACGGGTCTTGGGTTGATATTTTGACTACACACCGCCCTTGTGATTAGTTTAAATTGCATTCTGGCTGTTGTTGAATGTTTTATCGTTATTATGGAATTAATGCGATGTTTGAAATCCATATAATTAAAATTATATGGTGATGGTTTGGTCTCATTCCAATTTTAGAATTAAAAGAATATTTTAATACAATGTTCCGTTAAAAGAATTAAATTATGGTTTTGATGTTTTAAATTAAAAAGATTATTGTTGTATTGTTAAAAAGTTACAATCAAAAGTTTGAATTGAAGAGATTATACTTTTATTGTTAAAAAGACAATAAAGAATTAGATTTAAAAGAGATCACACTTTATTGTCAACGTGTTGAAATTAGTAGATTTGATTTCAAGATGAAACGCTTTGAAAAGGTTATTATTATATTATTATAATAATATGAAAAGTTCAGTTTTTGTTAATAATTGAATGGTAAGTTAGAATATTTGAAAACAAAAGATTTTATAAAAGAAACGACAATGTAAAATAAAGATCATTTTTAACAGGGAAACATGTTAATATAAAGTATATTTTGAAATAAAGGGTATTTCAAAATTAAGTTATTTTAATATAAAGAATATTTTAAAATAACATTTTCAGTAAATTAATTATAATCAGGGATTATAATTGTACTTAGACACGAGGTTAGGCTACATTTGTGGTGGAAGTCTGCCTAGACCCAACCGGCATATCCAGCAACCACAAATGTTGGGCCTAATGTGAGGGGTCCAAGTGCGCAAATACGAAATGGGCCATGACACGAGGTTAAGCCCAACTTGTGGGATAAGTCTGCCCAGAACCAACCGGCATATCCAGCATCCACAAGTCGTAGGCTTAATGTGGGAGGTCTGGCCCAGTATAAAATATAAATGAATAAGATAATGAATTGGGCTTTTTAATCTGTTTTAAAGAGCTAATTCCAAAATAAATATTTTGGAAATAATATTATTTTAATATGATAATAGATAGAATATTCGATTTGGATTTAAAATTGAAATAAAAGTTGGAATCGTTTTATAAACGAATTTATAAACATTTTAGAATAAAGATTGAATTGAAAATAAAATTTGAAATGAAAACATTACATTTTCCAATGTAATAAAGATTGAAATGAAAATATTACATTTTTCAATATAATAAAGGTTGAACTAAAAAGATTACATTAAAAAGATTTCATTTTTATTTAAGATTGATTACATTAGAAAGAGTACCTTTTTTATAGTTAATTTGTTTCAAAAGAATGAAAAAGATTCATTTTAATGTAAATATACATTTCAATGTAAAAGAATGGGTGATTTATTTATTTTAATAAATTAATTAAAATAAATAAAAGGATTAAAGTGGTTTTAATAAAACCAAGATTTTCCAATACATATATTGGAATGGATTTGAATGGAAATAATCTTTGGATTATTTCAGTATTGGATTTTGTGATTATACGGATATTATTGTGGGAATTTGGAAGATATTAATATCGTTATTCCCAATTTGATATACGTTAATTTTCAGAATTTGATATTGAATATAATCGATATAATTTCTATTCAAAGCATGATATTTAATATCAGATTAAAATTTGGGTTTGTCGTGAATAGTGTCTTAAATAACACTGTTCTTAAACCCATTTGGGAAAGAATAAATCTTTTAACTAAGATTTAAATAAAATTTCCAATTATTAAACATAATTGAAATTAAGTGAAATGGACTTTTGGGTTGATTGCGAACAATGTTTTTAAATGACATTAGTTCTTTAAACCCGATTGACAGTGAAATTTAAATTGGTAATTCATAAATCTTTTAACTAAGATTTAGTGAAATATTCTAAAGAGAAGTTTCAATTTAACATATTAATTTGAAATACGATTTTGGGTTTATTGTGAACGATGTTTTTAAGCGACATTTGTTCTTTAACCCAGTTAAAGGCAAGATTATTTCTTGAAAGTTAAATAATCATTAAATAATGATTCTTGAAGATTAAAACTAAATATAGTTTTAATAAAGCTTTAAATTGGATTGAATGAGGATAAAAGTAATTAAATTTACTTAATTCAAGAAATGAACGATAATGGAGTACCACTAGTTTTACTCCAAGCGGTAGTTAAATCTTTAATTAGATTTGATCGATAAAACGGTAATTAAGTTTACCGTAACACATTGGGTGTTAGATATGGAGTACCACCAGTTTACTCCATGGATTATGTAGGTTGGGAATGGGATATTAATAAATGATTACTTTGGTAAGGTGTTAATCCTGACTAGTTGAATAAACCTTAATTTGGTTTAAATTAATATCAAAAAATATTCTTGATGGGAATGAGGCATTGGTTGTGTTTTAAAGCACATGATTTTAAATTACACAAATTATTCAGAAAGACCGGGTTTAACCCATTCTGAATAATTCATACGACGATTGAAGATCGATGATGAAGACGGTTATTGAAGACCGGGAAATTTCCATATCGAATGGATGATTATTGATATCTTGATTGGACCGTACACCCAAAATGAGGGGAAAATTGGTGATCATTCAGACGTATTTGGAGATCTACCGGATATGGTTTCGTTCAGACCCAGAACGGACTGATAAATGGATTGTGTGTCTGACATTATATTCCTTTATATTGTATTCGTTGATCTCTATTTAATATACAGCAGTTTGGTGGCGGAGAATTTATTCTCTTGCTTAACACCATGTTATATATCGATAGATGAATCAATGATATGGTATGGTCTGATAATGTGGCATGCTAAGATGCATATGATCAAGGCTTTTATTGAAAAGCAGGGCCTTGTGGATGAAGACCAAAGCATAGCTTTTATATAGCGCCGCTTTGGATAAAACGTGACTTCGCGGGCCTCACACACCACGGTATGATGGTGAACGATTTGTTTGATAATGTTCGGTTTGACCAATATACTTTATGCGGATTTGGGGTCGGCCGATGGGGCTAGGGTGGTCGGTCCACTTTGGAAGTGGGATAGGTCATTTCAGCCGAATCTCATGAGGATAGATCAGATTACTGCTCATCCAAAGTGCGTAGTATATGTATTACGGTGTTTTCTCTTGCCGAGACGTAAGCCGTGGAGATACATTCGCGATTTGTCTTTCGAATCAACGGCCATCATGATGGAAATCCAATTTTCCAATATGAGATTTACGGTTTCAGTTGTACACTTCTATGGTGACATAATATATTATGCCGCTTACGTAGTATATTATGCCACCTAAGATTGATACATTTATTTTCAAAAATTGATTTCTACACTGTGCACTTATAGTAAAAGATGAATTTCGCGTATTAAGCATTTTTGACCATTATAAGGTAAACTCTATCCTTCGGCTTTCGTTGCAAGGGACTTGAGTCCTATAATGGTTTCATTTTCTAGAAGCATTGCGTTGTTTTTATGCAATGGTATTCTTGGAAGGAAACCCGTTCCGCGATAGCGGCGTGATCCCTTGACTTACCCAACTTTAAAATAAAGTTAATAACTGTTTTTGAGTTCTCATACCAGTCCCATGACTGACCTGGAGTTTATTGTTTTAACCTAAACTCTGGGTGCCCATATTTTCCACACGGGCAGCTAGTAGTTTTGGTTTTGCAGATATTATATTCACAGGATCCTGGTCTACAGCTGAAGCGATATTCGGAAGGCTCTGTATCCGTGTATTTCTTTCAGTTGTGTTTTGTATTATTTTTCCGCTGCTATTTAAATGTAATTTAAACTCTGATATTATTGTATTTCCAATGTATATTATAATTCATACTCTGGAAAATTCTTGTACTCTGATGTAATTGTTATAACAGCAATAAAATGTTCTTCTGTTTTGTGTTATGATGTGTGTTGTTCTCAAAGTAATCCGGCTTTCCTTTACGGGGAAGTTTGGGTCGTCACATTTAGTATCGGAGCTAATACCCAGCCCTCGCATTGTTACTGAGCCTTTACGGGGAAGTTTGGGTTGTTACAGAGCCTTTGCAAGGTTATTATCTTCATCTCTGAAAAGAGAGGAGATTAGCCATCGCATTGCATCAAAGTGCTTTTCTTGTTGTTCAAACATCTTTTTTGACTTAGTTTCAGATGACGCTGGTTTCGTAGAATGATAGAAAGAATATTTTTGAAATAATTCAAGGTTTCTTCTAGATTTTCACTAAGATTATCAATAGGATTTGCCATAGTTTTGAGTAGAAATGAATGAGAAAGAAGGAGAAATATAATAATGGATTTTCTGGAAGAAATAGACTTAAATATGGACTGGAATTCGTTGGATTTTGAATGGACATGAGTAGTTTTTTTTATTTTTAAAATTTGAAACAATTTGAAAATCTGGCATTTATATGTCGACATATACTTATTTTTATGTCGACATACTTTAGTGAATAATTTGAAAAAAAATCAAATTTTGAATTCTTTTGAACTCTATTATATTATAACTATTTCTAAAGTCTTTATAGAGACATAAAAACGATTTTATCATAAATAAAACTCCATTCATTACTTAATAGAAAGCAAATACGTCCAACTAATCTAGACACACTTAAATACGAGATTTGAAAGCAAATATAAGGAAATTTAAACGAATACATAAAGATAGATTAAAATAGATGGCCTAGTTTTCAGATGATGATAAAGGCGGTGAGACTCTAAGCATGCTTCCTATCTTGACCATGAATTTGGTCACTTTGGAAAGTTTCTTGTTAAATGTCTTTTGATTTTTGATTATTTTCACTTGATTTGAAATCGTCTCTTTGTTAATACCTTTAGTGTCGGTTGGATATTCAGCACTTTCTATAGAAGCCCCTTCTTCTTCGAATTCCATTGGCTTTTGTTCTTGTTGCATTCCAGCTTGTTTGACTTCAAATGTTTCATAAGGTTTGAATGTAGGAGGAATTTGCATGAGATTAATGTTTGATGAGTCAAACACTTTTCTAGGCACAAATTCTTCTCCATGAAGATCAACATTAAAGTATTTGAAAATATAAGTGAGATAAACACTATAGTAGAGAGTGTTTTCTCTTGATGATAATTCTATGGGCATAATTTCATTTAAAATCATTTCGGCCCAATCGATATACCCATAATAGCAAAGAGAGCCTTTTGAACTTTGAGAGTTGGATTATTGAAATTTTCGGAATGGGTAGTGATGGTATGTTGGTGGAGATGGTTAACAATTCTTGTTTTTGGATGAAAGTAGCGATTTTTGAATTCCATTGGAGCACCATCTTCAAATATTTCGTGAAAGGTTTCCAAATCAGTTTCGTCGATAACAAAATCCGAAAAATCCAAGCCCGTGCTTTTACAATTTAGAATAGTGCCTAAGAGTTCGGTATCGAGGGCAATCTGCGTGCCTTTGACGCTACTCCAAATTTGATTTTCGTTGCCTTCGTAAAATTCGTAATTGATATTCGCATAGAACATCTTGAAAAGTTTGGGAAAACACACTTCGTCGTTATCACGATAATCAATTAGACTCAAGACTTCTTTGTTTTGAAAGATAGAAGTAAGATCATAAGAGGGAAAATAGCAAAAGACGGCGAAAGCACCTGTGCTAACTTTAGCACTTGCTAAATAGTTACCATAGGTTTTGATAGCTTCTTTGTCATTATGAAGATAGCCTTTGATGGTTTTGCTTGTCTTCAATTTTTGAGATGAACTAGAAGAAGCCATTGAATTGATAGTTTTGAAGAGAATAGATATGACGAGTATTGTTTTGAGTTGTGAATGAAAAGTAAAAAAGAATAGATGTATATAGAAATTGAATGGATATAAATTAAATAGATATGAATTGAATAGGCACAACTTTTCAAATTGAAATGACACCTTTTCAGACCTTGGGAACTGGTGAAAAGTTGGAGGGAAGTCTGAAAGTTTAAACTTTTGAAATTTAAAATTTGAATTTCAAAACTGGTTAGATACATAGACTTGTTTTTATGTCGACAAACATGTCTATTTTCAAAGAGAATTAAATTTTTGTGAATTTAAGCTTATATTATCTATTTATATTTCAGGTTTAACGATTTCCTGAAATAATTCTAATCCTAGTAAACACACAAATAATTTATTTTACTATTTTATTTGTTATTTATTATTATATTATTATTTTGAATGAATTTCAAATTTCAAGATTAATTTTAAAGTTTTAAAATAAATCAAAGTAAACAAACAAAGCAACCATTTAACCAAATAAAATTAAAAAATTAATTAAGGCATACCCGGTTTTTAGATTCTTTTCTTTAAAAGTTTATGAACTCTGTATTGCCATAAAGCATATATTTGTATTTCCGGTTTCTGGTTCTTCATCACTTGATGATGAATTTGAATTATCTAATGTCACTGCATATGCTTTCTTTCTCTTTCTTGACGAATTGTTGTTGTCTATTTGTTGAATTGATTTGTCTAGATATGTACACATTTTCTTTATATGTCCTGGTTTATTGCAGTTATAACATCGGCCGTCATTACTTCTTGAACTTCCTTGATTATAATTCTTCCTTTTATATCTCAAAAATCTTCTAAAGTGATTTGTCATAAGTTCTGTTTCTTCATAATCTTCACTATTTGAGTCAGAATCATTTGCTGTTGCTTTCAATGTAATAGATTTCTTCTCTGTTGATCTGTTTTCTTTTCTTTTCTGTAATTGGACTTCGTAAGAAATCAGATTTTCAATTAACTCTTTAATATTCGTTTCATTCACATCATTGGCTTCTTCAATTGCTAAAATTTTCTGATCCCATTCTGGAGTAAATGAACTTAATATTTTTCTGACTTGACCAGTTTTAGAATAAGTTTTTTCAAGTGTTGTTAACGAATGCACTATCTCTCGAAATCTGGAATACATATCTGAAATAGACTCATTCTCATTATTTTTGAATAATTCAAACTGCCTTACTAACATTTCTAATTTAGTTTGTTTGACTCTACTAGTTCCTTCATGAGTAACTTGTAAAGTTCTCCAAATTTCATAAGCAGTTTTACATACTGACACTCTATTAAACTCATTCCTATCTGATGATCAAAATAACATATTCATGGATTTAGAATTGCTTTGTGTAGTAGGCTTTTATTTATTTTTTCCATTGTGCAAATGCAGTTGTGGGTTCAACATATTCATTTTGTTTACTATTCCATCTATCTAAACCTACTGATTGTAAATAAATTTTCATTCCACATGCCCAATATGAATAATTACTACCATTAAACAATGGTGGTCTAATAGTGGACCGACCCTTGATAAAAGAACTATTATTGCTGCCAGTGTTGGCTGCCATTATTACTATTTTCAAAAATTAGATTATGAACTTTTTGAAAGACCTTGCTCCGATACCAATTGTTAGGGATTGCGGAAACGGTCGTTAACCAAAAAAAACACTAACCGGGGGGGAAGGGGGTGAATAGTGTTTTTTGAGAATTTAAACTAAATCTAAAACTAATGTGAAAAACTATATGAATCAAACACCACAGACACAATCACAGACACATAATCAAACACAAATGCAAAATAAATAGAAATAAAAATGCAGAAAAAGAAAGAACACACTAGATTTTATACAGCTTCGGATTACTCCTACGTCCAGTCCCATGCAGCGCTGGATTATGCAGAGTTTTATTACTATATCAATATCCAATTACAACCCTCCTTGATTTCACAGCTACAAGGGATACCAACGATTCAACACACACTTGATCAAGATTTTCCCGTCCTTAATTTCACAGCTACAAGGGATGCCACCGATTCCTTTACTCAACCCAAACAATTACAAACAGCCCTATAACTCTTCAATAGCACTTGATTCAGAGAGTAGAGAGTGTAGAGAGAAGAAGTTTGTTCAAAACAGAGTTGAATACGGCAGAGTATAAGTGTAGAAATCATAAAAATGATTAAGAATAATGGTGTAATGGAAGAGAGTGATGTTAGAGAAGAAGAGATGATTAAAAATTCGAATTCAAGCCTTTTTTATAGTGTGTGCAAAAATGCCACGCTTCAGAACCCACACAATTAGTGAAAAGACACTTCCTTTCAAATTCAAATTTATGATAGTTATATGGGGACATATAGTTTTCTTTATGTCGACATAACATGGTAGAAATTTGTTTTTTGAATATTTTTTGAAGTGTTTTGATATAAATATAATTCTGGAAATTCTTGAATTAAAATATAGTGTTATAAACTAATATTATAAAGTAGGAAATCATATGAAAACACAAATATGAACTATATAAACATATTTATAAAATTATGAAGTTTAAAACTATATAAATGTAAAATGTAAAAACATAAATATATGAAACTTATAAAACTTTGAGATTGAAAACAAAAATTGTAATAAGGAAGGAAAATAGAAAGGACAGAAAATAAAATAGAGAAAATAAAATAGAAATAAATAAAATAGAGAGGATTGAAGATAGAGTTTGAAAACAGAATTTGAAATGAACCTGGAGTGCTATTTAGCTTCTTACATAATCTAGACTCTATAACTATATTAGTCTTGAACTCTTGAAATCTTGAATACTCACGAGTCTTGAAATTTCTCTGAACTCTGATTCTCTAATATCTATAAACTGTACAGTCTTTAGTAATATTTCCTATATATAAATTCTGCATATATATATACACATTTTATACAAAAGTGTTAGTATATATTTTATAATCAACTAATATTGAAATAAGGTTGTTGTCATCAAAACTCCATTCTCCAACATTCATGCCATGGCCATTTATATTTAAAATTCACACTTCAATATCATAAATCAATTTAACTCCAAGTATTGAATTCTTTATAATCATTAATTTAAAACTATTAGGTATTGGATTCATTTTCAAATTTCAAATTGTCAAAAATCAATTGTCAAATTCAAATTTTGATTTTATACTCTATTTCAGAAATATCATTGTGAATCGAAATCTTTATCTTAAATAAATTCGGACATAATAGCTCGAATTGGAAATAGACTTTAGTTTCAAATAGTAAAATATATTTTAAAATGGTTTAATTTTGAAATAACAAAATATATATAATTATATATCATATAAAATTGTTATATTAAAAATATTTTTTGTGAAAATAGTTATAAGATTTTAATAGTTAAAATATATAAAATAATTTTATTAAAAATAGTAATAAAATTAAAATAGATAAAATGGGTTAAATAAAATAATGCAATCCGTATCAAATATCCATACTTAAAATTTTTACTTATCATAAATTTGGATTCAAATTCCAATTCAAATTAACTTAAATTAAACTAACCCAAGTTTCGAATGTTGTGGTATGCAATTAAGACCACAATTCTAAACCATTGCTTCAGTTTAGTTTGAAGTTTAAATTCCAAATTATTTTATTTCATCATATTATTCAAAATAACTTACACAATTTGATTATCAAGATAATTTCTTAAATCAAATTCTTCAACTTCGAATCCTATTAAATTAAAAAATTATAAATTTAAATAATTAAATCAAATTCTTCTTTTCATTTCACTTGAACAAATCTTAAATTGAATTCCTTCTTTAAATTATACATATCAAAGTTATTATTTTATTAAATCTTTATATTATATTTAATTAAAATTTTAAATTAAATCTATTAAATCTAAAACAAACATTTACATCAAATTTAAAACATTTCAAAATTAATTTTTATATAAAAATTGTATTGTATTATAATAAATTAGTTTATATTATATTAAATTAATTTGAATTAAATATTAATTTAGTTTATAATTTATTTTTAAATAGTAAGTCAATCCAAAATCATATTAAATGCTTTTCATTAAATCAATTCTAACTTAAATTCACAAATTCAAGTAAAATTATTTCAAACACTAATTTAAACTAAATTGTTTAAATTACATTTCAAAATTGATTTATTTAAATTAGTATAAATAAAAGTTTAAGAAATTATTTGCTTGACCAACGGTGTTCGTATAAGATTTTCTATCCTATGGTCAAATGAATTGGGTATGTATAATTTCAACCCATTTAGTAAAATTTATGGGTATATATCATTTTAACAAGTGTCCCAATTCAATATCAAAAGGTATAATGATTCAGGTATATATCATTTCAACCTATAATGACTTTCCAAACTCTTAAGGGAAGTTACAGTGTAAGAACATAAAATAAAAATATGACAATACTAGTATGTCACATAGAAAATTTATATCATGTCTTTTGTGTGAAGAATAGCCAAAGCATATCATACATGTCACAAATAAACATATATCAAAATAACACAATTTCATGTCGTAAAAGCAAATTTAAACTTAACATAATAATTATGTCAACTAAAACAATTCTAACATTTCAATTTAACCATTCATATGAGTTGAATAATAATTTCACAAAATGTTAGTTGAGCGCGAGATAAACTCACCTTTCGTGGCAATGAACGATGACGACAATGAATGAATATAGAAAGCAAGATGCACGACTCCGACTACAACCACACTACACACACTGTAATACAATGGAACGAATAAGTTCACAAATCAATCCCCAAGAAATTTAAAAAGAAGAGAGTAGAGTGGTTTTGGTTAGGGAAGATGGATTTTGGTTTTCATAAAATTTACAAAGTAGAGCAAGTTTTCTGACATTTTAAAACAGAATTATGGATACATTTACCTTTGAATTTAAAAAGTGGTCAAAAATAAACTTTTAGGAAATTATATTCTCTTCATTTAAAAAGAAGCGAAACTAGATTTGTATTATTTTTATGGGAGAAAATGCTGAACGGCGACAGGCCATTTTCGGCCAAAAATCTAGGATCGAAAATAAGTCTAGAAAATTCATAATTTCGAGATAGAAAATCACAAAATCTGGAAAAATTGAAAACATGAAAGATGTAACTTTTTGAATTTCATCCAATCTGGAAAAAAGTGGATTCGGTTTTTCTATTATCATGTTATGGTTGCGGGAAGACAGTGCAAAATTTGAAAAAACAAATAGAGAATAGAAACATGTGTAATATGGTTTGGATTTATGGATTTTGGGTGTGGGTCATGTTAGGATTGCCTCTATGTTCTTAAGGAGGGATGATGGTTTGGAATTAATAGTCCCACATCATGGAATAAATTGAAGGAATTGTGTACAAAATATGAGCTGGTCG
Organism: Allium sativum; assembly: GCA_030737875.1. NCBI lineage: Eukaryota > Viridiplantae > Streptophyta > Magnoliopsida > Asparagales > Amaryllidaceae > Allium > Allium sativum. Next base: position 340,515,673 of record CM060910.1, read on the forward strand.
ACATGTAACATCAGGGATTCCTTTTGTTATATGGGAGTTGTGTGCCAGCTCATATGCGTACAAGGAAGGGCGGCTTTGTTCCAACCGTCATTACATAATAGTGGTATCAAAGCCGAAGGTTACGGACTGGACCATGCGGCTAAGGTAGTGCTCTCAAAAGATACTCGTAGGATGCGAGTGATGGGGGAGACTGTTAGGATTGCCTCGCATGTTGTTAAGGAGGGATGATGGTTTGGAATTAATAGTCCCACATCATGGAATAAATTGAAGGAATTGTGTACAAAATATGAGCTGGTAGTCACGTAATATCAGGGATTCCTTTTCTTATATGGGAGTTGTGTGCCAGCTCACATGCGTGCAAAGAAGTGGGGCTTTGTTCCGACCGTCATTACATAACAGGTCATGAATACGTGCTTTAAACAACGAGTGATGCAGGGATTAGGTGGTTCTAGACCCTGGTTTGGTGGCGTAGAGACTAGGTGGTAGGTTTCGGTTGCTGGGAAGGAGGAAAACAAGGGGTTTAATACAAATAGGGTAAATAAGATATAGGTTTTGAGATTTCAAGGAATTGACAGAGAGAGGATTAGAGATTTAGGAGTTGGTTTTGATTTGTGAATTTAGATGGAGAGAGAGGCCATATAAATTTTAGGAAGAAGTTTACACTGAAAAGGTTTAAGGAAAAAGGAGAAATTTTCTCAGTGAGAAAGAAATGAGTAGTCCTTAGAAGAAAAACACATATTATAACTTTCCAAAGTTTTTAAAATTCAAGTGCAAATATTAATGATGTGTGAGTAGGGTTGTCAACAGGTACTTTCAGATGTAGATAGATCTATATCTGTATCCGCATTCGCATCCGAATTCATTTTTGAAAATACGGATATCGGATAATTATCCTCTTTGACAATAATCGGTAAATCAAGAAATATAAATGAAAAATTCTTGTTTAACGTAAATGTTTTCCATTTCCATTGATCACAAAAGTATTAAAAGTAAACATATATGCTGAAATTATATAGATTTGAGTAGCTAATATGCATCCGGCGCATATAATATAAATCTTCAACTTAGTAAAGTAATAAATAAATCTCATTCATTATACTAAATACATATAATGTTGAGCACAATTTTTAAAAAAATGGATGGATAATTATTGGATGTGGGTATCTACGTATCCGTATACACATCCATTTTTTCGGATATCCGATATTTATCCGCTTTTCGAATACGGATGCAGATGAATTTTAGATTTTTGGTGTATCCATTGACATCCCTAGGTGTGAGGTAGTAAAACTTTCCCATGAAGCCACATAAACACCCCAATAAAGATAAAAAGTGGATATGTAAGCATGAACACACAAAATGTCGGTTTGTGCATTTTACACATTGTAAAACTCGTATTTGGAGCAAACAAAAGCGGATTTTGACGAAACGAAAATTCTAGATAACTCAGAATTCAAAGTAGAATGATAAAAAACAGAAATTGTCAAATTTTCAAATTTTGTACATTTAGATAAATTTTGGTCAAAATTGACTTTTTCAGAAAAATCATTTCAATAGAATTAGCGGCTACAATACTCGATATTACAAGTTTATTTTTTAACTTAAATTTTAAGAATGAATTTCCATTCAAATAATAATATAAATCAACTTAACTCAATAATTTAGATATGCATTTATAATCATTAAATTCTCATTATCAAATTATACTTTATTTATGTTTATATACAGGAATCCAAAGCATTTATTTCATATAATTCAATAGTAAGTTAAATCTTAAATTCATAGAACTTAATTTTCAATTAATTCATCATTTAATTTTTTTCAAAACTTCAGGTCGTTACAATTTCTTTATCATAAAATTTTCAATCAGGGAAAATTATGCATATGAACTTCCTATTTTTATTTAAACAATAGTTTTTTATATACTTGAAAAACTTATGTAAATCTAATTCATGTCGAAATCAATAAACTAAAATTTCAAGTTCTTAACAAAATTTCATTTATGAATTTCTTACTTATCATAAAATAAATTTCATTTTAAGATACCATTTAAAATTCACTATAGACATTTTATAAATATTAGTAAATATTCTGAAATAATTGTTAACATCATTACTTATACTTAGAAAATGATTATTTAAGTTATTATGTTCAAGACCTTCCCTGAGCACCTACTCGCGAGTAAAATTAACCTAGTATAGTGAAGGTCAAAGTGGACTGGATTAACTTGTACAAGGTTGTAATGCATACTGGGTTGCCTAGACCCCTTAGGTTGGATGGTACGTCGTTGTCTTCGATTAGTCGTTCATATTATATATATATATGTATATATATGTACGTATATATATATAATATCACTTTTTATATAAATATTTGTATAATTGATACAAACTTATTTTATTCCTATTTTACTTCCTACCATTTATTCAAAATGGAATTAATTTATAATACAATAAGAAATCATAAAAAGTGAAGTCCTCAGGATGTGGGTTTTACAAGGTTTCTTAAATCACGGTTGAATTTTGTAATGGCCTGAATTTCCGTACTCTTTGAATCGACGAATAACACCACATGTCCAACCCAAATTGCACAAAAATACGAATCATTATTAGAAAGAAGTTAGAGGATGAGAAGTAGAAAGAAAGAAATATTAGAGTAGAAGAAAAATAAAGAACACAAACTCACAGCGGAACGAATAAAATATATTAGATAACATAAACTTTGAAATACAAACAAGTAACATTATATACATACCATCATCAGAGCACAACAGTTATTCCTGGAACAGCAATAAACACCTGTTTCCAGATACAACATAGTACATAGCGGAAATATGATAGTTTATAGCTAACAGGTGAAGCCTCTTGCTTCAAACTCCTCCAAGTGAATCTGTAAAATCCTGACTACTTGACTGCCCGTACAAATTTGGGCACCTAAGAGTTTAGGGAAAACAAACAAAATAAACTCTGGGTCAGTCATGGGACTGGTGTGAGTAAACTCCAATCATTTGTTTAACTTTCCAAATCCTTTCGAAAGAAATGATAATCGTAAGACCGATCCACACATAAACACAGATGGTTTTTACCTTACGATAACCAAAAATATTTTTGATATCAAATCCAGTGATATTATAATAATGTCTACATCAAATAAATAACAATATAGCGGAACACTTGCATCTCACGCTCCATATATAATATTAAATTAAAAACCGCAGGCGCTTATTGGAGATCGAATTTCCAACATGACAAGGTATGGAACCACCTTCCGATAGTGTATCTCTAGAGGCGAATACACTGGGTTCAACAAGAAAGTCTTGCAACCCAGCCCACACATGGCTGACCACTCATTTAACTTGAGTGTATCGAGCATATTATCACCAACGATTGTGATCAGCTACCGTTACCGGAAGCATACAGCAGCGAATAGAATAAGAAGCAAATGAAATTTCTCTAGATCAGGTGATAATACTCCTAATGGGAATGACCTACATGGCCATAATGCCTGCCCGATTTTTGTCATTTCCCGGTTGATGAGGCTTGAGGTCACGATTATCCTTCAGCACATCTTGCCATCCTTCACTTTGAATTCCACATTGTCAGATCCATCCATTAATGTTTTCCTGGGACTGAACAACCCGACGGCACCGTTCTATTAATCCATCTTAGCAATTTCTACCTAGGATTAACAGAACGACCCTTGCACTTTACTCCGTCTTCGATCATCTTTAGCATAAGTTGATTCATAACGCTTATGCCTATACGGAGTGGTTTTAAGATGGATCTCGGTCTCTCCATATCCACAATGGAGGTATAAAATAACCAAAAACTTTGATAGTCGGTGATTTAACTATCAAATGAACATCCATACAACTAACGATCTTATTTCCAAATGGAAATTCTAGCGATCAACCATCAAACAACATTGGCTGCTTTTTAAATTTATTCATTATAATATTATCATTTCCAGTTCTCATTTCCCATCTTCCATCTCCTTTTAAAGCTCAATTGTCTCTCTCGATTCTTGGAAAACATTTCCAATATCCCAATTTCTTTACTCGAGAAAATATCTCTTATTCCAATTAGAAAACATTCCTAATTACTCACGAATCCTCATTTTCTATATTCAGAAAATATACCTTATTAATATCGGGAAATATTTCTATACTCCCTTACTTAATTCCTCGTTGACCAATTCATTTCACTTTCTATGCGTAGAAAATATCTCTCATTTTATTTGGGAAAACATTATAAAATCCTTTAAATTAACACGATGTTATAAACATCGTTATTATAATTCAATCCATTAATCATTTGTTAACTAACCATATTGCTAACCAATCTTTACTATCGAACCTTAACCATTTCTCCATAAATCGTGCAGTCAGTCAAGTTGGGGTATAATTACCTCTCAGACCTTAGCTGAACTACATTCTTAATTTTGAAGTAACCAAGGCTCACAACTTTAAACAAAACATCGCTTATGCGACTCTCAGATTCAGTCTAAGAATCCGCTTCTTTTACGGAAAAACATTGATTATAATGGTAGCGTTATAATTGCTGTTTCCAAATATTTGATTTATAAAATATTAATTATAATGGTAGCATTAAAAACGCTGTTTAGATTTACAAAACATTTATTGTAACAGCAGCGATCTAATCGCTGTTTGGACTTACAAAACATTTATTATAACAGCAGCATTATAATCGCTGTTTCCAAATATTTGGTATATAAAAATATAACTTGTACTTATTAATTTCACAAATAAATAAATAAGAAAATAATTAATTAAATAATTAAATTTGGTTCAAAACGGAAAGTAAAAATAATTACTTCCCTATATTCGATACAATCGAATTCCAATAAATAACTCCCACTCGAATCATCTATATTCAATTTATATTCCGAACTTCGGAATTTATCTAACATTTCAGGTTAATTTAAATTCCAAATTCACTTTTGAATTTATCCTTTCCAAACCATTACCAAATTCCTTTATAACCATTCTGGTCTACACAACGTTATCACACTTTATTTTATATTTCGAATTTGGAAATAAAACCCATCGTTTTCTTTAAAATGGTAACTCATTTCCCTTTCCATTCAATTTCCAATCTGGATTCATATTTCAAATCTAAATTTCCTTTAGAGATATTTTATTTGCAAAATATTTCCTTTAAAACATTATACACTTTAATCGTGAATATAGTTCTCATATATATAGTCAAATCAGTTTGATTTTGTACTTATAAATAATATCCTAAACCAAAATTCCATTTATAACTTCTATTTAGATTTTTCCATACCAATCTCATTTGTATTGCATTATTTAAAATCTCGTCTACAATTTTCTTTATAATTTGCTAAGTTCAAATCTCATTTCAAATATTGGTTTCAAATCCGATTACCACTTTTCCATATAAATTAAAATTTATCCTAAGATAAATACTTTACCGTATTTATAAACGTTATTTATAACCATTCTTGTATTATCCATTTAAACCTGTTTCTATTTTCAAGTACATTGAGATTAAATTTCTGTTTGGTAAATAAATTTCCTTTAAGTTCAAATCTAATTAAAAAATATCAAATCTCAAAATTACTCCCTATTTTTCTATGTAAATTCAAACCTGAATTTATATTCCAATTTATTCTAAGGTAAATATTTTTCTTAATCTATAAACATTGGTTAAAATCAACTACTTATTTATTTGAACAAGTTTCTATTTCTACTCCATTCGAAATTCGGTTTCTATTTTGAAAATAATTTCTATTTTTAAATCCCAATTTCCTTTCTGCATTTGAAAATATTTTACGGTGTTTAAAATACCAATTTCTAGGGTCAGGGTGATTCATAGCATACCCAATCACAAACTATATAACACTTTATATGTCAAAATCAATGAAAAACAATAATTAAATGTTGAGAAATCCAGTTGGATCCCTCCAACCTATTTCCCTGCATCCACAGATGTTAATCAACATCAATAATATTATTTCACATAGATATGAAATATCAGAACTAATAATCGATCAAAGAAGTAATCATATCAACCATTTCAACCAATTTTTATCAACTATTCAAACAATCAACCATTGCACAGTATAAAATTACTGTAAACAAATTTAAAACTCATTTATATAAAAATGTAAACGAGTCAGAGTTAGTGAGTTACTCACCTTGATTTGAAGTTGACGATTCTGCTTTTGTTTTGCTTACAATCAAACATGAGTTTGATTTTTATCACGTAATTCCAACAGCTCTGTTCTCAACCACCTTAGTTCACAGTTCCAACATGATCAGTTTCATTTGATTGTGATCACAGATGAAAACGTTATTAATATTATAAATTATAAACAATTTCCATTTGCCTTATTTATTCTGGGTACCTGGCTTCTGCGTTTATTGGTCGAAACCCAAAAGGAAAATTCTATTTCATCCCAGTTCTCTTATAGAAATCCAATAGATGGAAGAGCGAGCTACGGTTAAGAAGCTACAGGATGATGAAACCAGTCTTCATGATCAATCGAAGTCAATAAAAGAGGAAAAAAAATCCAATGATCCAATTTTAGATGATGAACTTCCATCAAAGTTGTCCTAGGTGCTCCTGGGATTTATGTTTTTACTGTTGCCGCGAAATACGTCAAAGGGTGTTACCTGGTGGTTATGGACAAGAACTACATCAATATGAGGCGTCTAAGCTTTAATTCTTGCATAGCGGTGATCCTGATTTTAAAACTTATGAATCGCTAATCACTCCTATTATTTCTTCCAGATCAAAGAAGTAACCTGCCTTTCATCCCTTGTTGAAACGCAAACAGTAATTCCTCCTAATTGTTCTTCACGGATTTGGAAAACAACCGTCTTGTTAAACACTTTAAATCCATTTGTTAATCTTTGCTTAATCCTTTCTTCCAGCTATCACAACATGATCTCCTTCCTGCCGCTAAAACATGCGACTTTAATCCTGATTCACGCATATGATCTCAATCCCGGTTCGTGCATAAACAGTCTCATGATGTTTTTATTTCCATGTAATCTCCAAAAATATCACACAACTACCCTTCATCTTTCTCCAGTAATCATTTCTCTACTGAACCTCTTCTTCCCCTTACCCAAAAACACCCCATCCGTAAGCCTTCTCCTAAACCCACAAACACATAAGCACCACTAAATAAAACTATCCCACCATTCTTCCTTCCTTATCACTACTAAAACCTGACTTCACCAAACCCATCTCCATCGCGAAACCTACCTCAAAATTTCCCAAACCCGTACCCCAAATACTGACATCACGTCGCAACACGCAATACAAGGCCGATGGCCACCCGACTCTAGCTATGGATGCTTCTCAGCCCCGTGAACCCAACACCACTCACTTCTCGACCCAGTCCGCCCCTTGTTGCCATCGATTTGAAACCCTACATCAATCGTATGGAGAACGAGCGATGTGAACTTCCACTGTTCGCGAATCGGTGCCCTAGCTGCTCGAAGTCGAACCCAAATGACCCCAATTGCATATGATAAATAGTGTAGCAAGGAAGAGATCTCCCTCTCATGAATTCGAATTGATAAGAGTTGAATTTTTCTAATTTTTGTTTGATTTGATTATCATTTTTGAATTTGCGTTTTATTTTCCTTGTTTTGCTTTCAGTTTGGAAACGAGGATGAGCTTGCCAAGTATATAAAATAGAAGTAGCTTGGCAGCCACGGATATAAGGTTTGGAGGCCACGGAATAAAACTTGGCAAAAACGGTGTCTACATCTTACCGAAGAAGATAAAAAAAACTTTTTTGTACAATACTAGTTAACTAGTGTTTCAATTAACTCAAAGTAGTGAAGGGAAAATAGTTTACAGTTTTAATCAGAACAAGTAGATAATGAAGTTTTTTTTAGAAGAAAAAGCCTCAGTTAATTAACTTACTTGTCTGGTCAAATAAAGATTCGCTAATGATCAGACAGGATTGGAATTTTAGATAGTAAATGTATTCTCTCTCTCTCTCTCTCTCTCTTTTTAGAGCTATACACAAATCGATTAAATATGAACAAATTCAAAAAAAACATTTTAATTTAATAATAATAATAAATTATAATAATCATATATGTTCGAATAAAACATCAATAGCTCCAAAATTAAATATTTTTGAATTTTAAACTAGATAATTTAAATTAAAACGATATTCGAATTATTTAATATTGATTTATTTATAAAATAAATCGTTATAATTTATAAACGATTCCATAACGACTATTTGAAAATTTGATTTTGGAATAACTCATAATTTATAAGGCGAAATCTCGATTTTTCACTTACATTAGAAAATTATAATCAAATAGATTCAAGAGTTTCTTGTTTCAAAGAATTTCGACTTATATTGAATCCTATATATTCAGTAGATGTTTAAATCATAAATTATGAAGTACCGTGACTATTTCAAGCTCGTTTTAAATTATATTATAAATTATATATTTAAATATTGTTTTGTTAAATAAATTCCTGTATATAATTCAAATAAAATATTTAAAACAAATTTAAATATTCAGAATCCAATGGCTAAAAATTCAGGTCGTTACATTCCTTCCCCCTTAAAATAATTTCGTCCTCGAAATTGCTAAGTGGTAAAGTTGTTATAATTCTAACTCCTCATAACCTACTTGGTTGAAATTCCATACTTTATATCTCCGCATTTGGTATTTAAACATAACTTTTGATTCTCATACCGATGCCCGAACTTTTCTTATTTATTCCAAATGATTCGTCCACCATTTTTGGACAATCCATTATCACATTCTTATATATGATGTCCCGCGTATCCCAATTTCATTCTAAATCCATTTATCAATTTCATTATTCCACTTGAAATTTTATTGACCAATTTCTGGTTTTATTATTTTAATTACAATTAACACTCGATTTTAAACTATCAAAAAAGTTCTTGAAAATTTTCTAACTCTTTAAATTTAAAAAAAAAAAAAATCGCCAGCATCTCCTTTGCATGGCCCAGTCGATACAACCACAACTCACCTTCCTAGGCCTTCTCCAATCCGAAAGAAAATCAAAAAGCCAAGCGGCTCACCCATAGGCTCATAAAACCATCAAACCCAAGTAGTATTGCAAACATGTACCTTTTTATGGGGCATTATTCTATCTCTTGCATTTTCTTCGATTCAATATTTTCTCAGGATACATATATTCATTTCCAGTTGACTTCAAATCAATCCAACCTTTGGTCTTTAACTTTCTGATTAGATCACTTCTATTCACTAATCCAAACTGAGTTCTATTTCCAAAAATCAACCCTCTTATCCTGCTTGAGTTCAATTCCATCACAGTTAAATCCAAATAACAACATCCAATATATATTCAGCTTGTTTATACATAAGTCCAATTCACTTTATTAATTCCAATTTCAAGCATTTCTCTTTTTTTTTAATTTCATTCTGGATTATCTCTAATCCAATCCAATTTCATTTAACTTAAGTTAAATTTTAATTCATTTGATTCACTTCTACCATTTCAATCTATTTACTTTATAAGCAAAATTTTAATTTCAGAATTCAAATTCCTAGCTTTCATTTACAAATTGATTTTGGAATCGTATAATTATACACATAAACTTAAAATCATCTGCAAATTCAAAACATTTGAATTTTCTTAAAACCACTTGTTCTTTTTCAAACAAATTTCGATTAACAAATTATAAAGGTAGCAATCCATCACTCAGAAACTTGAAAATGAATACCGATAATGTCACGACCCATTATCAGAATTATTTTCTCGCCACTGAAGAGATTTCAATGCTTAACCACGTTTAAAACCCATTTAAAACCATTTCTATCCAGAAAATCCTTTAAAGTAATGTTATATTACTTTATGATCCTTCCAGAAAATATTTACTGAACATCTGGGATCTAAATTCCAATTCCTGGTCTGAATTCAAATGTAATTCAGCTTATTTGTATATTCTATTCTTATACAAATTCAACTTGGTTTTATGTAACCATTTCAATATTATAATCTTATTTGATTGTAATAACAACTAATCAAAGAGAAAATTTTAGAAAATTATTCCTTTATATCAAAAATAGTTTTTGGGCAACATTATTTTATTACCCATTTTAAAACAATATTGTATCGAATTGCTTTGTTCAAGAGTTTAGAAACACCTACTGATACAGTTGTACATACTGTATTGACCAGAATTCATAAACACTCAACAAACCAGCCAACATAATATAAAATAATTTATATCAAATCTACAAATACGCGCTCATATATATGCACTCAAACCCAATCCAGGGTATTACTAACCCCATCTCTATTGAGTTACGCCACAGAGCCAAGGTTACTACTCAAACTTCTGCTCTAATACCAACTGTAATGGCCCGAATTTCCGTACTCTTTGAATCGACGAATAACACCACATGTCCAACACAAATTGCACAGAAATACGAATCATTATTAGAAAGAAGTTAGAGGATGAGAAGTAGAAAGAAAGAAATACTAGAATAGAAGAAAAACAAAGAACACAAACTCACAGCGGAACGAATAAAATATATTAGATAACATAAACTTTGAAATACAAACCAGTAACTTTATATACATACCATCATCAGAGCACAACAGTTATTCCTGGAACAGTTATAAACACCAGTTTCCAGATACAACATAGTACTCAGCGGAAATATGATAGTTTATAGCTAACAGGTGAAACCTCCTGCTTCAAACTCCTCCAAGTGAATCAGCAAAATCCCGACTACTTGACTGCCCGTATAAATTTGGGCACCCAAGAGTTTAGGGAAAACAAACAAAATAAACTCTGGGTCAGTCATGGGATTGGTGTGAGTAAACTCCAATCATTTGTTTAACTTTCCAAATCCTTTCGAAAGAAATGATAATCGTAAGACCGATCCACACATAAACACAGATGGTTTTCACCTTATGATAACCAAAAATATTTTTGATATCAAATCCAGTGATATTATAATAATGTCTACATCAAATAAATAACAATCTAGTGGTACGCTTGCATCTCACGCTCCATATATAATATTAAATCAAAAACCACAGGCGCTTATTGGAGATTGGATTTCCAACATGACAAGGTATGGAACCGCCTTCCGATAGTGTATCTCTAGAGGCGAATACACTGGGTTCAACAAGAACGTCTTGCAACCCGGCCCGCACATGGCTGACCACTCATTTAACTTGAGTGTATCAAGATTATCACCAATGGTTGTGATCAGCAACCGTTACCGAAAGCATACAGCAGCGAATAGAATAAGAAGCAAATGAAATTTCTCTAGATCAGGTGATAATACCCTAATGGGAATGACCCACATGGCCATGTTGCCTGCCCGATTTTTGTCATTTCCCGGTTGATGAGGCTTGAGGTCATGATTATCCATTAGCACATCTTGCCATCCATTACTTTGAATTCCACATTGTTAGATCCATCCATAAACGTTGTCCTGGGACTGAACAACCCGACGGCACCGTTCTATTAATACATCTTGGCAATTTCTACCTAGGATTAATAGAACGACCCTTGCACTTTACTTCGTCTTCGATCATGTTCAGCATAAGTTGATTCATAACGCTTATGCCTATACGGAGTGGTTTTCAGATTAATCCCGGTCTCTCCATATCCACAATGGAGGTATAAAATAACCAAAAACTTTGATAGTCCGTGATTTAACTATCAAAGGAACATCCATACAACCAACGATCTTATTTCCAAATGGAAATTCTAGCGATCAACCATCAAACAACACTGGCCCCTTTTTAAATTTATTCATTATAATATTATCATTTCCAGTTCTCATTTCCCATCTTCCATCTCCTTTTAAAGCTTAATTGTCTCTCTCGATTCTTGGAAAACATTTCCAATATCCCAATTTCTTTATTCGAGAAAATATCTCTTATTCCAGTTAGAAAACATTCCTAATTACTCACGAATCCTCATTTTCTAAATTTAGAAAATATACCTTATTAATATCGGGAAATATTTGCATACTCCCTTACTTAATTCCTCGTTGACCAATTCATTTCATTTTCTATGCATAGAAAATATCTCTCATTTTATTTGGGAAAACATTACAAAATCCTTTAAATTAACGCGATGTTATAAACGTCGTTATTATAATTCAATCCATTAATCATTTGTTAATTAACCATATTGCTAACCAATCTTTACTATCGAACCTTAACCATTTCTCCGTAAATCATGCAGTCGGTCAAGTTGGGGCATAATTACCTCTCAGACCTTAGCTGAACTACATTCTTAATTTTGAAGTAACTAAGGCTCACAACTTTAAACAAAACATCGCTTATGCGACTCTCAGATTCAATCTAAGAATCCACTTCTTTTACGAAAAAAACATAGATTATAACGGTAGCATTATAATCGTTGTTTCTAAATATTTGATTTATAAAACATTAATTATAATGGTAGCGTTAAAATCGCTATTTAGATTTACAAAACATTTATTGTAACAGCAGCGATCTAATCGCTGTTTGGACTTACAAAACATTTATTATAACAGCATCGTTATAATCGCTGTTTCCAAATATTTGGTATATAAAAATATAACTTGTACTTATTAATTTCACAAATAAATAAATAAGTAAATAATTAATTAAATAATTAAATTTGGTTCAAAACGGAAAGTAAAAATAATTACTTCCCTATATTCAATATAATCGAATTGTAATAAATAACTCCTACTCGAATCATCTATATTCAATTTATATTCCGAACTTCGGAATTTATCTACCATTTCAGGTTAATTTAAATTCCAAATTCACTTTTGAATTTATCCTTTCTAAATCATTACCAAATTCCTTTATAACCATTCTAGTCTACACAACATTATCACACATTATTTTATATTTCGAATTTTGAAATAAAACCCATCATTTTCTTTAAAACGATAACTCATTTCCCTTTCCATTCAATTTCTAATCTGGATTCATATTTCAAAATTTCCTTTAGAGATATTTTATTTGCAAAATATTTCTTTTAAAACATTATTCACTTTAATCATGAATATATTTCTCATATATATAGCTAAATCAGTTTGATTTCGTACTTACAAATAATATCCTAAACCAAAATTCCATTTGTAACTTCTATTCAGATTTTTCCATACCAATCTCATTTGTATTGCATTATTTAAAATCTCGTCTACAATTTTCTTTATAATTTGCTAAGTTCATATCTCATTTCAAATATTGGTTTCAAATCTGATTACCACTTTTCCATATAAATTCAAATTTATCCTAAGATAAATACTTTATCGTATTCATAAACGTCATTTATAACCATTCTTGTATTATCCATTTAAACCCGTTTCTATTTTCAAGTACATTGAGATTAAATTTCTGTTTGGTAATTAAATTTCCTTTAAGTTCAAATCTAATTAAAAAATATCAAATCTCGAAATTACTCCCCACTTTTCTATGTAAATTCAAACCTGAATTTATATTCCAATTTATTCTAAGGTAAATATTTTTCTTAATCTATAAACATTGGTTAAAATCAACTACTTGTTTATTTGAACAAGTTTCTATTTCTGCTCCATTCAAAATTTGGTTTCTATTTTGAAAATAATTTCTATTTTTAAATCACAATTTCCTTTCTGCATTTGAAAATATTTTACGGTGTTTAAAATACCAATTTCTAGGGTCAGGGTGATTCATAGCATATCCAATCACAAACTATATAACACTTTATATATCAAAATAAATGAAAAACAATAATTAAATGCTGAGGAATCCAGTTGGATCCCTCCAACCTGTTTCTCTGCATCCACAGATGTTAATCAACATCAATAATATTATTTCACATAAATATGAAATATCAGAACTAATAATCGATCAACGATGTAATCATATCAACCAATTTTTATCAACTATTTAACCAATCAACCAATGCACAATATAAAATTACTGTAAACAAATTTAAAACACATTTATATAAAAATGTAAACGAGTCAGAGTTAGTGAGTTACTCACCTTGATTTGCAGTTGACGATTCTGCTTTTGTTTTGTTTACAATCAAACATAAGTTTGATTTTTATCACGTAATTCCAACAGCTCTGTTCTCAACCGCCTTAGTTCACGGTTCCAACATGGTCAATTTCGTTTGATTTTGATCACAGATGAAAACATTATTAATATTATAAATTATAAACAATTTCAATTTTCCTTATTTATTCTGGGTACCTGGCTTCTACGTTTATTGGTCGATATCCAAAAGGAAAATTCTATTTCATCCCAGTTCTCTTGTAGAAATCCAATAGAATGGAAAAGCGAGTTACGGTTAAGAAACAACGGGATGATGAAACCAGTCGTCATGATCAATCGAAGTCAATAATGGCGAAAAAAAATTCCAATGATCCAATTTTAGATGATGAACTTCCATCAAAGTTGTCCTAGGTGCTCCTGGGATTTATGTTTTTACTGTTGCCGCGAAATACGTCAAAGGGTGTTACCTGGTGATTATGGACAGGAACTACATCAATATGAGGCGTTTGGGCTTTGATTATTGCATAGCGGTGATCCTGATTTTAAAACTCATGAATCGCTAATCACTCATATTATTTCTTCCAGATCAAAGAAGTAACCTGCCTTTCATCCCTTGTTGAAACGCAAACAGTACTTCCTCCTAATTGTTCTTCACGGATTTGGAAAACAACCATTTTTTTAAACACTTTAAATCCATCTGTTAATCTTTGCTTAATCCTTTCTTCCATCTATCACAACACGATCTCCTTCCTGCCGCTAAAACATGCGACTTTAATCCCGTTTCACGCATCTGACTCAATCCCGGTTCGCGCATACATAGTCTCATGATGTTGTTATTTCCATGTAATCTCCAAAAATATCACACAACTACCCTTCATCTTTCTCCAGTAATCACTTCGCTGTTGAACCTCTTCTTCCCCTTACCCAAAAACACCCCATCTGTAAGCCTTTTGCTAAACCCACAAACACGTAAGCACCACTAAATAAAACTATCCCACCATTCTTCCGTCCTTATCACTGCTAAAACCTGACTTCAACAAACCCATCTCCATCGCCAAACCTACCTCAAAATTTCCCAAACCCGTACACTGTTTCGAACACAAATACTGCCATCACGTCGCAACACACAATACAAGGCCAGTGGCCACCCGACTCTGGCTATGGATGCTTCTCAACCCTGTGAACCCAACGCCACTCACTTCTCGACCCAGTCCACCCCTTGTTGCCATCGATTTGAAACACTACATCAACCGTAACGAGAATGAGCGATGTGAACTTCCACCGTTCGCAAATCGGTGCCCTAGCTGCTCGAAGTCGAGCCCAAATGAACCCAATCGCATATGATAAATAGTACAGCAAGGGAGAGATCTCCCTCTCACGAATTCGAATTAATAAGAGTTGAATTTTTCTGATTTTTGTTTGGTTTTATTATCATTTTTGAATTTGTGTTTTATTTTCCATGTTTTGCTTTCAGTCTGGAAATGAGGACGAGCTTGCCAAGTATATAAAATAGAAGTAGCTTGGCAGCCACAGATATAAGGTTTGGAGGCCACGGAATAAAACTTGGCAAACACGGTGTCTACAGCTTACCGACGAAGATAAAAAATTTATATGTACAATACTGGTTAACTAGTGTTCCAATTAACTCAAAGTAGTAAAGGAAAAAAGTTTACAGTTTTAATCAGAACAAGGTGACAATGAAGTTTTTTTTAGAAGAAAAAGCCTCAGTCAATTAACTTACTTGTCTGGTCAAATAAAGAATCGCTAATGATCAGACAGGATTGGAATTTTAGATAGTAAATGTATTCTCTCTCTTTTTAGAGTTGTACACAAATCGATTAAATATGAATAAATTCAAAAAAACATTTTAATTTAATAATAATGAATTATAATAATCATATATGTTCGAATAAAACATCAATAGCTCCGAAAATAAATATTTTTGAATTTTAAACTAGATACTTCAAATTTAAACGATATTCGAATTATTTAATATTGATTTATTTATAAAATAAATCGTTATAATTTATAAACGATTCCATAGCGACTATTTGAAAATTTGATTTTGGAATAACTCATAATTTATAAGACGAAATCACGATTTTTCACTTACATTAGAAAACTATAATCAAATAGATCCAAGGGTTTCTTGTTTCAAAGAAATTCGACTTATATTGAATCCTACATATTCAATAGAAGTTTAAATCATAAATTACGAAGTACCATGTCTATTTCGAGCTCGTTTTAAACTATATTATAAATTATACGTTTAAATATTCTTTTGTTAAAAAATTCCTGTATATAATTCAATTAAAATATTTAAAACAATTTTAAATATTCAGAATCCAACGGCTAAAAATTCTTGTCGTTACAATTTTTTCTTAGGTTGTATTCAAATTCATTCTCCAAATTTATACCTTTATAAGCTTACACTTTAAATTTTCCTTCTCAATTAACATTCAGATATTTTCATTTGAGAAGAACACGTTACTGGAATTGTTAATAAGACTTGTTACAACCAAAATTCAACACTGAAACAGGATATCGATGAAGGGGCATAAGACTGCGATCAGCATAGAAGAACAACCCGAACGTATAGACCAGGCACCAGGACAAAACGAAAGCGTAATAGGAGCAATTGAGGCAACCATCACCATCAAAGAAGGAGTGAGATTGGAACCGACAAGAAGAAGGGTGGTCGGTAATGTAATACCAGCATGGAAGGCAACTAATGTGAATGCTATTCTGAAAGCCATTCACCACAAGCCGGAAGCAGATAGGAAAGGAAGGACAAAATCCTATGATATGATACTTATAAGTTGGAAAGAAGTATTAAGCAAAGCTAATCGAGATGAAAGGGCTATGGACATTAACTTGCTTAATGACGATACAAAAAGGAATGGAAGTGCCAAAAGAAGTTCCCGGAAGCAAGTTACCGAGACCAAAGTGGTTATCGAAAGAAAACTTCAGATGACAACTAATAATGCTCCAAAAACGCTCCTTCCGGAAGACCGAAACCCAATCCGATGGTCCACCGATAGCAAACCCAAGCTTCTAAAGAAACAAGCTATCCACACTAATCCACTTAATGTTGATACCGGAAGGGATGGCGGCTCTTGAAACAACAACTTTGAAGCACGAAGGCAAGCATCATGAAGAATTAGTAGCAACAACAAAAGTTCATAGCCGGAAGCCAAAAGCGTTTCCTAAATCTATCTATACCATTAAGCTTGGTATCGATACAAAGAAGGGAGAGACAACGTTAAAGAGAAGTACCAAAGACCGAGACCAAACTTCCGATAGCCCGAGAATGGAGACCGACACCCTAAAAGCAATACTACATCTGTCAACAAGATCAAAATTACTAGACGAGAGTAAAGCAACCAGAACCAAATAAAAAAAGCTGCCGACACATGGTTGTAACACCCTAAAAAAAGTCTTCTGCTGGCTCAATAGCAAAAGGGATCCCAATTTGTCTATAAACAAGACCCTAGGGGTCTCATTTTCATGGCTAACTTTCTCATTTCTCATTCCTGTACTCTTTTCTTCTAAGTAAACCCTAACTTCTAAATCGATTTAGGGATTTCTACTGTAATCACTTATGTACTCTGAATCAAAGAACAATAAAGAGCAAATCAATACTTAGCATATTTCTTTTGAGCTTCTTATGATTTTTCTTGGTTATTTCCTACACAACATACCATATGCTTTCTATATGGTCACAGTCTCTTATTCAAGTTTAAATCCTTCCGCAAAGTTATTACAAAACCCCTTCCTACGATTCATTTAGCGTTCTACCGAGGGTTGTGCTTCGAGATCCCTTATCCCAAGATAATTGTTGGTTCTTAAGTGGCTTAAGCGTGATACTCACCCCTCTGAGCGAAGAGTAACTAATCTTTTGGGTTTAGACCTTGATATATAGTAAACAGTGAACTAACTCAGGTTCGTGGAAACTAAATAACCTTGTTTTTCCATTAGGTCCACTTATGTAGACTTATCTCCGGTGTTGACGAAAAATATCGTTAACATTTTGGCATTGGAAGGAGGCCTCGAACCTCCGTTCCCTTTTCCTACCTTGAACCCTTTGGATAACCTTGCCACGTTTCTAATTGTGTCGTTCCGTCCCAGGTTGGACTAAGCTTTGATGAAGCAAGATTATAGATAAAGAGTGCCGATAAGAGCTTCTAAAATACCAATCAACTGCTTAAAACATCATTGATCCAAGTTATGTAAAGATAATGTAACCTTGGATCCTCAGCCTTATTTCCTATACCTTCATCCCTGTTATTAACCCTTATCTCTCCCTTCCTCGTCCCTACCTTAACCCTCCTTCTTACTTCCCCCTTTTTGACATAAAGCCTTTAACCTTATCTTCATTTCTATCATAAAAGGCACTCCTAATATCCATTGAAGATGGTTAGAACAAAAGGAAACTGTGAACAAGATTCTAACACATCATCTGCTTTGCGAAGTAGCATATTTTGAATGTTAGTTCAACAAATTCAGAAGCTACAGAACCCTCGACCTTAACAGAAGAAGGAGATAATGAGTTGGAAGCATTATATTTGACCCTACAGGTTGATGCTACTATGAGGTCTATTAAAGAAAATTCAGCCCAAAGAGCCTCCGAAATTGAATTCCAACAAGCAGAATCAGAAATGAAAGAACCTCCTTAGTTCAATAGCCGAACTATGCCCCCATTAAATCACCAGATCAAATTAGTTTCACAAAGAATCAATCATACGCTAAATGGGACGTCCAATGCAAAGAGAGATGTAACCCCAATTCTAACACAACCTCTAAACCTGAATTCTGTAAAGAAGGATCTCGAAAGGATCGAGGCCCTGGAAAAACAACTACTTGAAGTAACGAGCCCATGGGGTAATACCCGATCACAGAAATATTCAGGAAAAACTGAACCAAATCAAGTGGACGAGGTCAAGTCTCCAAGAGAAAGTGTAGCTATGCAAGAGGTTGGAATGAAGAAGAAAATTCACTCAACTTCTTCCAAAAGGGAAAGACCTAATCCATTAAAGAGAAGTTACAAGGAAAGCCCACATGATAAGGGAAAAGAACAATCTAGAAGCTCAACCACCGGGCAGTCTACTACCGAAAGATCAAACCATGAAAACTTGGGAACATACTCAGGAACATGGTGGAGAAGACCATCAAAAATCTGTTTGAAAACAAAAGGAAAAGTGTCTTAGACGAGCACGTTAGCGATGATGAAAGAATGACACTCTTTTACTGATGATATCAAGAACACAGTAATACCTTCACATGTAAACACACCAACCATAACATACCAAGGAATTACTGATCCCGACAACCACCTCATGATTTTCGATAGCCAAATGGATATCTATGATACTTCTAGTGTCGTACAATGTTGATTATTTCCAATAACGCTCCAAGAAGCGACTGCTAAATAGTACAGACAATATCAAGAGAATACCATCTGTTCGTGGAAACAGTTCTCTCCTGAGTTCTCAACACAGTTCTGCATTTGCAAAGATCCAGCTGTGGACAACATAATCCTCGCAAATATAAAGCAAAAACAAAGAGAATCCTTAGATAATTACTTTGAAAGATTCAAAGCTGAGGCCCTAAAAGTAGAAAGTATGAACGATCACGAGAAGCTCATCGCTGTCTATTCAGAATAGATCAAGAATAGCCATTTTGGAAGGAACTATATTTCTGTGGATGCTAAAACTTGCAAGACTTCTATCTCCATGCAGACAAATTCATTCATATGGACGAATCCGACTATTCAAAAATGAACTTCAACAAGAGGAGAGATATCAATAAAAAACCTAAGCCTCATTCAAACATGAAAAGAAGACGCAGGGCCTCCAAAACTAAAGCTTCAAACTTCGTTCGCGGAAGCTGCTACAACTGTGGATCAAAGGATCATTATGCTAATCAATATCGTGAGCCACGCACATGTCGCATTTGCCAAATCCCCGGTCAAACGATATCCTCATGCCCTGTAGTTCAGAAGGACAACTAGGCATCATGAAAGTCTGGTAACATTTCTTTTAATTCAAAGAGTATATCAATGCATTTAAAGAATTTCAGCTTAACTAAACGTGCTTATAAGTTTTAATATGCCAACAACACCCATTTTGAGCTATATGCTCATGCGAGTTGTGTGCTTGGACGCAAGCTGTGTGCTCGTCCTTATGCGCTAAGTGTTCACCCGCGAGTTGTGTGCTCACCCGCGAATTGTGTA
The DNA here is from genome assembly GCA_030737875.1 of Allium sativum. Classification (NCBI taxonomy): domain Eukaryota; kingdom Viridiplantae; phylum Streptophyta; class Magnoliopsida; order Asparagales; family Amaryllidaceae; genus Allium; species Allium sativum. Next base: position 340,535,935 of record CM060910.1, read on the forward strand.
TTTGCCCCCGTGAGCTGTGTGTTTGCCCCTGTGAGCTGTGTCTCGCCCGCGAGGCCTGTGTTTGCACCCTAGAATCGTACATCCTCTGCCTACATACCATCCCGCAGAAAAGGAGATAAATCTCAAAAGGAGCGCATAAAGCACATACAATCTCTGCTTGCAAGCCAAAACAAAGCCAAAGAACCTGCTCACCATTCAGTTGCCCGAGGAAGAGGCTCATCAAATCAAATCAGAATCCCAAAGGGGGGCTCACAAACTAAGTTAAAACTCAAAGGTATAGCCAATAAATCAAAATAATCCCAAAAAGTGGTTCCCAAGGCCTAAGAAGTAGCCTAATCAAATACCTAAATCTGGGTTGGTTGAGGACTTCTCTTATTTCTAGATTTGGATATCTGGTCATCTATCAAATACCTAAATCAGGGTTGGTTTGGGACTTCAATTATTATCAGAAGTGGACATCTGGCCTCCTATTAAATACCCAAATCTGGGTTGGTCGGGACTTCTATTATATCCAGATGTGGATATCTGGCCATCTATCAAATACTCGAATTAGGGTTGGTTAGGGACTTCTATTATTACCGGATGTGGATATCTAGACATCTGTCAAATACCTAAATCTGGGTTGGTTCGGGACTTCTGTTATTTCCAGATATGGATATCTGGCCATCTATCAAATACCCCAATCGGGGTTAGTTCGGGACTTCTATTATTACCATATATGGATATCTGGCCTTCTATCAAATATCTGAATCTGGGTTGGTTCAGGAATTCTATTATTTCCATATGTTGATATTTGGCCTTCTATTAAATACCTGAATTTGGGTTTGTTCAGGACTTCTATTATTACCAGATGAGAATATCTGGTCTTCTTCAATACCCGAATCTGGTTGGTTTGGGAGTTCTATTATTACCCAACGATAATATCTGGTCTTCTTTAATACCCGAATTTGGATTGGTTTATGGCTTCTGTTATTGCCAAAAGTGAATTTCTGGTCTTCTGTTAAAACATCCGAATCTGGTTTTGGTTTGGGACACCCAATATGAGTAAGAGAAAATTTTCATAATTCCTATCATCACTCCCAAACAAAAGGTTCAACCCTATTATCTTGTTGCTAAAAGATGTTTTCTTAACCAATACTCGGATCGAAGCCTTGAGTGTTCTGTTTGAAGCATCACGACGAAGGTTATGTCTCCGCAACACCTCATATAGGAAGGTTTCTTAAACTTATAGAATGATTAATTACTATTCATTATTTTAACTAAATATAAAGTACCAATGATCGTGTAATCATATCACAAGCTCATCTGTTGCTAGATCACAATTTAAACGGTATTTCACAGTTAGATAAGTAAACCATGTCATACACCCTACCCTAGACAAGGGGATAACATAAGATACTACATGATAAATCTTATGCAAGGTAATACAAAAGAAACTCTAAACAAAGATGTTCATGATACCAGCAAAAAATCATACATCAGGCGATATCTACACAACTTATGAAATCATTCTACAAGCTTACTCATTGTACTTGAAAATAATTTTTTCCATAATATGAGTAGGAAATTAAACATCCTACAGGTAGCTAATGAAAAGGGTGTTAGCTGCTGTATTTGTTACAAAAAATGCAGAAAGAAGTTCCAAATACAAGTATTTGGAGCAAAGGTGAAAGCCGCAATCAAAACTACGCATAAACAAGTCAAAGGACCAATTCATAAGAAGTAATTGTTAATAAACCACATCTCAAGGAGAGACGACATCAGCTCCAGTTTTGCTAAAGCATTCGAAAGAAATGCTTTTACATCATCCTAAGTTTGCATGAGAGATTGTCGTTGGACATTTTCCTTTTTTGGTTTAGGGACCAAGGGGCTGCCTGGATTCGGCTTATCAATGCTTCGCTTCTCAGACATGATACTATCAGGTGATATTATTCCATAAAAATATTTTAGCACATTAGATACACATAAGGAAATATGGACTACTCACAAGCCTAAAGCATCCTAATAGCTTTATGATATTCGTTGCACTTTATCTTTCATGGAGGTTGGTGATATCCATATGAGCTATCCTGACACCAGGACCATAAAGGTCTCGGAATCAACGAAGTTTTGAATTAAGGTAACTTGAACTCTGGATATCGGTTTGACCAAGACCAAGGGTATAACTACCGAAAAAGCTCAGAGGATCCTAAGAAAAGGATATAGTCATCAACACTACACGCATTAACTTTTGTATCGGTAAAGAGGAAACAAAGATAAACTACAAGATAATAGCCAGTTCGTCGGTATCAAAAGAGTGCAAGCCACATTTTCTTGAGAGGGTTAAAACCCGATAGGAATGCATGCATGCTCATATGTTAAATCCTGAAAATCCTAATCAGCTTCATAACCAAGAGGGAAAATACTTTTGGAATTCTACTCTCAATACTTCCAAAAGGAATCGAGTTTGAATCTTTAAAAGAATTTACAGAGATATCGAAGAACAGTAATCTTGTCCCAACTTTGTTTCTTATAGGCGAAGAAATGCATATGAGGAAGAAAGGCCTTATATCGAGGAATCAAAGCACAAGATGAAAGTTAAAGCTTGGGTTGAAAAGTTGAAAAATACCCCTTTACAAAAAGGGGGGGCAAATGTTATTACCAAAATCCAACATCGAAACAGACCATCAGTGAAGGGGTATAAGACCACCATCAACATAGAAGAACAACCTGAAAGTATAGACTCGACTCCAGGACAAAGCCGAAAGCGTAATAGGAGCAATTGAGGCAACCGTCACCATCACATAAGGAGTGAGTTTGGAGCAGACAAGAAGAACGGATGCCGGTAGGGTAAGACCAGCATGGAAGGCAACTAATGTGAATGCAATTCCGAAAGCCATTCAACACAAGCTAGATGCAGATGGGAAAGGAAGGACAAAAACCTATGATCCGAGACCAATGACTTGAAAAGAAGTATTAAGCAAAGCTAATTGAGACGAAAGGGATATCTACATTAACTTGTTTAATGATGATACAAAAAGGAACGGAACTGCCAAAAGAGGTTCCCACAAGAAAGTTATCGAGACCAAAATGGTTACCGAAAGATTCAGATAACAACTAATAATGCTCCAAAAACGCTCCTTCCGAAAGACTGAAACCCAATCTGAGGGTTCACCGAAAGCTAACCCAAGCTTCTAAAGAAACGATCTATCCACACTAATCCACTTAGTTTTGATACCGGAAGGGATGGAGGCTCTCGAAACAACACCTTTGAAGCACGAAGGCAAGAATCATGAAGAATTAGTAGCAAGACCGAAAGTTCATAGTCGGAAGCCAAAAGCATTTCCTAAAGCTATCTATACTAGCAAGCTTGGTATCAGTACAAAGAAAAGAGACAACGTTAAAGAGAAGTACCAAAGACCGAGACCAAACCTCCGAGATCCGAGACCACCTTCCCGAGAACGGAGACCGACACCCTAAAAGCAAAACTACATCTATCAATAAGGTCAAAAGACCAGCCAATAGCAAAGCAACCGGAACCAAATGGAAAAAGCAGACTGACACGTGATTGTTTCACCCAAAAAAAGGCTTCTGACGGCTCGATAGCAAAAGGTGTCCCAATTAGTCCATAAATAAGACCCTAGTGGTCTCACTTTCATGGCTAATTTTCTCGTTTCTCATTCTTGTACTATTTTCTTCTAAGTAAACCCTAACTTCTAAATCGATTTGGGAATTTCTACTGTAATCACTTATGTACTCCGAATCAAAGAACAATAAAGAGCAAATCAACACTTAGCATATTTCTTATGAGCTTTTTATAAGTTTTCTTAGTTATTTCCTATACAACATACCATATGCTTTCTACATGGTCACAGTCTCTTATTCAAGTTTAAACCCTTCTGCAAAGTTATTAGAAAACCCCTTCCTACAATTCATTTAGACTTCTACCGAGGGTTGTGCTTAAAGAGCCCTTATTCAAAGATAATTTTTGGTTCTTAAGTGGCTTAAGCGTGATGCTCACCCCTCTGAGGGAAGAGTAACTAATCTTTTGGGGTTTGGACCTTGATATGTAGGAAACGGTCTCGTGGAAACTAAATAACCCCGTTTTCCCCTTAGGTCCACTTCCGTAGACCTATCTCCGGTGTTGACGAAAAATATCATTAACAGGACTCCAATTTTGGTTAAAGGGGGAGAAATTTTGAGGGGACTTGGGAAATCCGCTGCATTATGTGTATTGCATGTAAATATTATCATCACTATTAATATTGTGTTGTTCTAACCATTGTACTATAGGAGGACATAGCTGGTTATGATATTGTAGCTTTATACTAGCGAGAGAGAAACCTGTCAAGCATTATGGCATGATTCCCCTGGATATCTTTTGAGATTCGGGTTGACAGGTTGTTATTCACACCAGCCTTTATGTCTGGTCCATAGTTTTTGTTCTTCCTCTTAAACTCTTAGTTACTCATTTGAGAAGGTTGAGCAATGAGGCTTTTCTGGTCATCTTCTTCGAATAAAGCTTCCGAAGATGATTAGGAGGCTCTAAATAATAATAAAAATTCCTGTCGTGTGTTTATTAATCTCTTATGGATAAGTTTAGAGGCAAAGCTGTTAATTGCCTTTTAACTTGATCTTGATCATCCAGGGGGCATCTTCGTATGTTTCTGTTGTATTTTGTAATATTTGTATTTTATCCATATAGGTTACGCGAAGGAGAATATGTAATGAATACTTTATTAATGAATGTTATTTCAAGCTTTTTTACATTCCTATGCTCCTTGATGTTCTGGTTATTACTTGCCATTTTCTATGATCGAAAGTCGCTACTATAAAAGACTACACCATCTGTAGCGCTTAGAGCCTAAGAAAATGAGGTGTTATAGTGGAGCTTTCACGCTCATCAGAAAAATAGTGATTTTTGATGTGAAGCCCTACACGTCTATTTATATAGGTTCAAATTAGCGCCAATTGTCGGATGATGTTCTACCAATTCTGAACCACATAAGGCCGAAAATTGATGTGCCCCGAAAAAAGCATGATGGTCCGCCATATACAAAGGTGGTCGACCGTCATGGTCGACCTCTATTGCTACTTGCATGATTTCAGGTTCTGTGTTATATATATTCCATTCATTTCATAATTAGTTTCTTACCTGTTTAAACCATCCCTTCATTATTTTCTTTCATAACGTACTTCCATAAGTTTATCATCAATTATTTACATTTTAAAATTTTAATTTAAGACATTTATAATTGTTGAGATCCTATATATATACACATATAATTATTTCCGATCTTAAAACTTCAAATGGTCATAACTTATCCATTCAAACTTCAATTCGAAAATATTACATATGAAAGTTCATCAGAAAATCATTGCGAACAAAAAGACATAAATTTCATGGTCAAATTCCCAAACTTATAAAACGTCATTTCACCATTTTAAGTATTATTAAGTAAATTTATATTCAGTTAATTATTTTCAAAATCATGTGGTATTAAATTAATTTAAATTTTATAGCTAATAAAGGATTGATTACTGTGAATGACTTATTTAAGGATGAATTATTATTTGGTTACTTAGTTAAGATAAATAATAATTATTTTTGTGAAAATGATTTTATATCATTATTACTTCATTAATGAAGGTTATCTTATTAATTAATTGTTTAGGTGTCTTTGTGGTTCCTCGACAAGCTAGTCGGCATCATTTTATAATGCTGAATAAGACTTGAGTTACAATAGGGAAGCTGCTACTTTTTGAGGTCGTTAGGTGTTTTTCCTCGGTTAGAACCCAGTCCATGCTACTTATGTTTGCTACTTTGTAAGCTACACAAGGTAAGTTGCTGCTATGTCATCTTGCTTTTTTCTTCTTAGTTGGGGTGAAGCTACTTGTGATTGCCATTGTGGTCAGTCTATACTTGACGGTACCGATTCTTGCTAGTTAGTTGTTAATTTTGGACTGCTCTTGCATCCTGCAGTGGTGTAATAAGTTTTTTGTTATAAATGTTGTAATCTGCTGCTTTGGGTTGTGTAATAGGTATTTCCTTTCTAGTTATGTTATTTTGTTTCCGATTCTAACCCCCCTCCCCCCGTGGTGATTTGAATCGATTTGTATTAGTGTGTAGCTAATGCTAGGAAAATATCTGTAGGAGGTAGGCAATTTGTCTATCTCATGTATTATTTTGTACTCATTATTTGTTGTAATGAAAATAGTGTTTCATATCACTTTAAAAGCTGGTTGACCTTGCCCAAAAAACTTATTATTTAATTGTTTATTAAAGATTAATTTGGTTTTCAGCTTGTTCACTTAAAGGTTATTTATTTTGAAAGCTATAACTATTTAATCATTATTTAATTGTTAACAATTACATAATAATTGTTTAAGATAATTATTATCTTAAATAAAAATTAACAAGTTGATCTCGTTTCTAAAAATGATTATTCAAAGTTAATTAATATATTACTTAATAATGTTTACAGGTTGGTTAATTGTTTGAAATGAGCTATTTGAGCTGATTACTTATTCAAATAATAAGGATCGGACTTATGAATACCATTTTAAGTGATGATTTAATTTTTTTTTTAATTTATTTAGCAACAGTTTGATTTTGGATTAATCACATTTATTAATCGTGTTCAAAGTAATTAATTTTGTTTAAAGTTAACTTATTAATTAAGTAATTATGTTTAAGTTAATTTGATTAAATTAAGAATATGCTTTAAAGTATTTTCGAATTTTAAATGAGAATTTAAAGCTAATAAGTTGGATATTTGACAAGAAATTTGCTTAGTAAATATAATTAAGTAATTTTTTTTGGAAAATGTGAAAATAATTTGAAACCAAATTGGAGATAGTTTTATAAAAATCATGAATTGGAAATGAATTACATGTAGAACTTAGAGAAATATGAGTTGGACATTAAATACATAGTGTAATAAACTTCTATTATTTTGAAAGATATGAGTGTTGATTGGTCAATGTATGGAAGGAAAATAAAGTACCCCACTTAAATGACATCATTGTTATCTTAGAGATAGTACTAGTTTGAGATCGGCACTTTGTAACAACCTGAATTTTGATAGACTGTTTTTTTCTTAAAAGTCCCAATCTATCAAAGTTCAAGTTGGCTTGTCTGGTATGCTGCAGAAAAGACAGAGATAATAAATATATCAGAGCTTGATAAAACATCTCACAACGGAATGAATAAAATATAATAATAAAATATAGTCTTACCGAAATAATGACATTGCTTAACAAGTGTCCAAAGGCTACCGATCTCTACCATAAATCTAACCTGGGAGTATGTAACGAGGATGAGGTCAGAACACAACTTATAGTGAGAGGACAAGTTATACATTCTGAAATAACCCTACATATATTGTTCAATTACACTTCTTTATTATTAGGTTATTCAGGTTGATAGAACTCAAGGCCATACACATACGTCGCACCCATCTACTCCCCAATAGATTAAACCTAATATAATATATATGTAGCTATACCCAACATTTCAAGGTACTCCCCATATTACCCTCCTCGTACGGTCTCCGCCGTCGCACCATAGAAGCATGCACATCCTCCATGCTACGTCAACCCACGTATTGAAATCTATATTGTTATTGCACATAACAACACATAACCACCCTTTATATGCCACATCGGTGTATGGATCCTCATATCCGAACTCCTCGGTCAAATCACTTCTCGGCACGGAGTCATGCCCTACTGTCTACAATACACCACCCAGTGCGTGTATCTAGACCCTCACCCGAACGTACAGCCTACTATAACTCGAGTCTCATAATAGGGTTGTATCCAATGCATGGAACTTAGTTGGGAGCTTTCGATATCTGTAAAGGACAACTTCGTCAGGCCTACAATACATATATGCACATGTGGTCTGTCTCTTTTCATAGTGGCTATGGTCCCACCCGGGTCCCTCCCTCAACTAATGAAAGTTTACATCAAGAGATAATGACGTGCCCCAAACAACCAATCTAGCATCCAATTTGGTGTGTACCTCAATCAACGTCTCAATAGTGAAAGATCGTTGGTCTGTTGGTTTAGATATTAGTCTTGCCGCATCCCACTGATCGCCGATGATAGGTATCCGACGATTAATATCCTTAGTTTGGTCCTGACCACCTCTTCCTAGAGCGTGGAAAACCATTGTATCTTCTAACGCTATCTTCCACAGCCTTCTGACTGCTACACCATAGCTGCAGTCAAGGTAAACTCTAGACGATGCAGCAGACCTGCCTCCGAGCAACGATGTCGTTGGGTTATTCCTCAGAGGGCCACCTTAGATTACCCTACCGCGTCCCGCAGAAGCCACGTACTTCCTTCCAGTCTCATAGAGTAATCACTTGGATGTGCTCCACTCATGTCTCCAGACATTACAATGTTCTACCCTAATGGGTTCTTCATCTCCATACATACGGACTGGTCCAAGCACATCATGCCATCGCGTTATTAGATCCTACATATAATCTTTTAATCATGCGCTTTCTTAACTTATCACATTGCTAATTAACTTTATTATTAACACATTCTGTTTTTATTTAAGTTACTGGTTTATCAGCTTACATTTGGCCACTTATTTTCCCTAGTCAGTTCCATGTTGCCGAAACAGACCCTATCGATGAGCCACGGATTATTACATTTATTAAACTTAATATTTCCCCATTCATATGATTACTAATAATAAGCCTCTTCTTTCTTTTTATTTTTCATGTTATTTATATATTCATGTTATACCGTTACCACAACCGTTGTGGGTTTACTTATTAACTTAGTTCCCTTAGCTAAGGTTCGTTAATAAGTTTTCATTTTACCTCTTATTATAACCCACATTATATCATTACCACAACCGTTGTCGTGGGTTTACTTATTATCTTAGTTCCCTTAACTATGGTTTATTAATAATTTCACTTTTCATAATTAATTATAACCTATGTTATAATTCCACTTGTCCTTAAGACAAGCCTACCTATTAAATTTCATTCCTATTAACATAATTAATTATAACATGTTATATTTCCCGTTCATCACATTTTCACGAGGTTCCTTGTTATTTAAAGAAACTTTTACTATTGTGACCTTTCTTTATTTACCATCTTGTACATTTTTTACTATTGTTAGGAATATTTCACACACTTTATTAATTTGGTTGGAGGAAATGTATAAAAATTGTTTTCATAATATACATTAATTAAGATTCGTAGTTGCAAGCTATTTCTTTTTATTACATCATGTGTGTGTGTATATGTATATATTTGATTAGTGTGCAATATGGTAAAAACCCTTTTTCACACTAATCCTTATTACATTTCTTTTTCTTACAACTACGTTCTCTGCCATTTACTGTAGTGGTGATTATGGAAATGTATCCCTTTTCTTCCCCCAGTTAACTCAGTCCACTACTAATTCCTCTTTTTTTTGAGTTATATATTATTTCCTGTTTTCCATACTCAAACCCCGATTACGGTAATTTCCTATGCAAAATTAGGCATACTAATTGATTTTCCACTATTTCCATAATTTAGTGTGCTTTCTTAACCCATCATTTTGATCATATTCTAACAATATCTTTTTAAAACATACACAATCTACCATCGAATTATAGTCTTAAGAATATACGCACAATCACTGTCAAATTCAAAATTTCAATATTATAGTAATTCTCAGACCCAAATAGATAGTTATGGGAATAGATTTATATAAAAGCAACATTACCAACATACTTAGGGAATGAGTTATATCACAATTACCTCAATTTCAATTATTTATTACATTAAGAATTACATGGAATGTAAACGATAAATATACCGTTACCAAGTATAATTTAAATCCGCTCACCTGATTGCTTTCCAATTCTTTAATCTGATTCAAATCTTCTACCCTGTTGTTTTCCTAATTGAATTTAATATTGAAATGACCACGGATTTAAAAATCTGGTTCTAAAAGAAAAAATCCTAATAATTCATATTCACGTAATTTACCTTGTGTAGACAAGAAATCTGAACACCTATATCGTAGATCTATATTCTTTATATTCAATTCTTGAATCAAATTCCTAAAACTAATATTTTTACTTTTGAAAGATTTAAAGAAGAAAGGAAAATGCAGAGCTTTGGCATCATCTCATAAAATTTGAGTTGGAGGCGGGACCCTACTAGCCTATTTGTAGGTGCATAGACGGTTTTGATTCGTCAAATTAAATATAATATAATATGAACTGTACAAATCAAAATATAAAGCCGGTTCATTCAGAAATGGGTCGGCCTGGACCCTGGTGGGTCGAGCCATGGGTTGACCCGGCTTTAGGGTGTGTCGACCCCTAGGTCAACCTACTTACGGTTTAGCTCGACCCATGACTTGAGCTACCAACGTTAATTTTTTTGAAATTTAATCTTTGTTTAACGTTGCTTGCAATGTTCTTTAAGTTGACAAATATTGCAGTGCTAATTATTTTCTTCCATTTATACCCAACATTTCATTTTCAAACGTATGTGCCTATATGCGCGTATAACTCTAAAATCTTTGTTCGTTAATAGCTGTGCAATAAACATCATTATTAACGCTATTAATTCATTGATTCCTTCCTTCTTAATATATATATACCAGTACATATGCACGCCCGATGGGCGTGTGCATAGATGTATTTGACCAAAGCTGGAAATAAAGTTTAGAATGAGCAGTCATTACAGCTTTGTTTATGCAGAAAATCTAGAATTGTGGATGAAGTAGTAAACAAAGCAGAAAACAGTTCATGTAGAAAACAAATTGTATTTAGGTTAAAAACGAAAGCAGCAAACATATGTGATTACATAAGTGCAGAACAGGTGGACAGGAAGAAACATAAATGTTGCGTTAAAAAGGTGAAAATGTGAGTGCTGTGTAAAGCAGCAGCAGAAAGCCTGGACCTCTTCTTCGCCAAGCTCTCGCTCTTCCTCTCTCTGCGCTCCTTGAACCTGGTTGCTAGCAGTTTCTAGTACTCTGCCGCTTCAGCCTTCGCCTTCACTATCAAGTTCTTCTTCTCTGTGATTCTTCTCCTTTTCATCTGCAGCATCAATGAGCAGTTGCTAACCAAACATTGGGGTAATTTTAAAATGATCTTTAATTGAACTATCACGAACTAAACAATGCATTTGCTGAATATTATATAAGAAACTATTAGTAATTGTTTCCTTTTTTGAGCAATATTTCATTACATGTATTTTTTTGTGTAAATCGTGTGAGAAAATATACAGTTTTTTCCTTAAGAAAAAACAAAAGTTTCTGGAAATATGGCTTACTATTTTATATTTGAGGAACTAAAGCTAATTTTATATCTTTATATACTCAAAATTATACATATATGAAAATTTTACTAATGTGGTAATAGTTTTCTATGGTACCCAAAAAGATTCCATGACATGCTTCCTTTGTTAACTTTGTTATGAATAATAGTGGAGAGAACTTGGTTCCATAATTAATCATTTCCCAGAAGATGAATATCATTTGAAAGATAACAGGTAAAGTGTACCTAAATTCATGTTTATGACTATATAATTTAGAAATAGTATTACTACCAATGAACTAAGCATAAAGTCAGAAACTTAGTATATTATCAACAAAGCCCTTGAGTGTATGTGTGTTAATTAAAAAAGATATGCAAGTACGGACTAAATCTGAAAAAATAAATGATAAATGAATCTCAGTTGTTTTCCAAAGCGTCATAAAGTGAAAAGAAATATAGTAAAAAGGCTAAATTCTTCCAGTCAATGATTTATATGGTTTACATTAAAGTAAAGTGAAAGAACATGGCCAGACAAAAACGCTGAATTAAAATATAATAAAAAGGCTATTGCATGGAAAGAAATATATGTTCAAATTGCTAACAATATTTTGTGCACCTTTGCAATTGAAGTTGTAGTTGATCAGTATATTGTAGAAACTGTCCATATCCATAGTGATGAATGGTCCCCTTGAATAAGAGCAGATGGTTACATGTCGGTGAAGCGAGTGTGTGATTACCATTGGTATTTTCCATTTCAAAGCCAAATCGTGACAAAAAATGCAGTAAGTTTGCCGATGGATGATAATTTTCCTTGCTTTTCAAAATAAAAATCTGTTAATACTATAAAAATATGCATGTACAGTGTATACAAATTTGTAACCTACAAAGGGAAAAAGAACAAAAGATGGGTTATATATATATATATATATATCAAAACTGATCCGTTTAAACACCTGTTTGAAACTGATCTTACTCTTCTAATTTAATTATTGGCATTATCAAACTGGTGTTTTCCCCACCTAGATTAGCATCTCTTCCCTAGCTGGCTGAGTTCCTTGGCTCCGCCCCTGGATACAGTATACACTAATCCTCCAAACGTGTGTTATTATCAGCAACCTAAAATAATAAAACTCATTGAATATAGCCATTTAACTGGGAATGCTTCACAAATATGTGTAATAAATAGTGCACTATTAAAGACAACTTTATAATATATTTCAGTTCAATAAATATTAACAAGAGTAATTATGATATCAGAACCATTCATTTGGAGGATAACAGTTAAAGGACTACTGTTATCAAAGATGCACATTATCCTCAAACTTAACTACAAAACAAAATTCAAAGACAATGATGAATCCACAGAAAAGGTGAATGAAACATTGAACAACAATTTAGACAGCAGAATATAAAGATATCATAGCGATGATAAAAGGAGTCAAAAAGTGAAATATACAAAATAGACTACTCTATAATATGAAAAACTGAAATATATATTGAATATAAGTTAAAATTATACTTTAAGTTGCATTCTGTATCAAAATAAGAAAAAAAAAATATTGGGAGGTAACATAAGATAGAACATACAATTTTGCATTCTTTTTTCACCAACATTACTTTAAACAAAGTTATCAACCTATTAGTATGCACAACTGCCCAAAATTCATGATCTTCTATTGAACCAACAAAGATTGGTAAATTTAGAAAAGCATAAAATTAAATTTCCATTTGTTGATAACAGTAAGATATAGAGTTAGTATTAATAGATATATGAAAATGAAGTGAATATATTTGTCGATTTAACATGATTTTTTTATGCCCATTTATGGATTAATCACTCAAACAAAACATTGTTTATCATTGTTATAAGCTTACTACACGATTTTCATAAACTTCCAAAGCTTAAGGTACTATTAAATAATGGGTTAATAACATATATGTGTACCCGAGTCACAAGTGTTTAAACTGATCTTACTCTTCCTTAAAGACCTTTTAGTGTAAACGACATGCTAATCTTAGTACTTTTTGTTGAAGTAAAATATATATCAACTATATGCTAAATGGGGATTATATAAACATAAATATGATACAGATGGATTGCTAGAATAAGCATAAGATTGATGTTGTACTTCTAATAAACCACTCCAAATATTATTTTGAGTGATTAGGATGCATTAGAAATTTAAGAATACAATACTGATTATTATGATTTTCGATCAAGTACAACTCCTATGGTAAACCAACATTGATATGCTCAAGAATGGTGCTAGCGAAGCCTTGTAGTCTCATATCATTTGGTAATATAGCTACAAGGTAATACACTTTAATTATCGTCTAACCTTTTCTCTTCCTATTAAAACAGAAGTATTATATTTGTTGTTCAATGCAAAAAAAACTCTAGTGATTGCATTATTATCTAGCTTCTTAACTGTACAATCTAAATGGTTTAACAAATTGCACTCGTATCCAAATATAAAAACAATGAAATACAGTTGTATAATATGCATGTTAACTAATGAGAAAAATGAAGTAAAAATGGCTACATCTGTAACTTATCACATTCATAGCGATGTAAGTCATGAAAAAGGCTGCTTGTACTAAACCAAATAATACATAATTAAAATAAAAGTCCAAAATGTTGCAGCTTCTTTGCAGAAGCATTTAGTGGAGGCTATATATAACAGTAAAATGCAATTAAAACATAATTTGTTACAGTGAATAAATGGCAAGATAGTTATTACCTTTAAAAGTCCAAAATGTTGCACTTTCTTCGCAGAAGCTTTTAGTGGAGGCAATATATGATAGTAAAACACAATTACAACATAGTTTGTTAAAGTGAATAAATGACAAGATAGTTATTACCTTTAAAACTATTTATGAAAAAAGACTGTTTTTCACATCTATAATTGAAAGCAGTGAATGCTTTAAATAGAGAACAGGGCAGCCTCAACACACAACAAAGTTCCATGATATAATTAAAGCTAAGCTACGATCAGTTCCATCTGCAAAGAGGATTTTGACTGAAATAAATTCAAAAAAAGAGGGAATACAAATATCATTAAAACCAATCATATAATCTGAATAAGCTTTAATTTATTACATATTAAGCACTTTGCTCTGTATGATACAAATAGATAATTGGAAAGCTATCATTTTCTTAATCATGATAACAATCAAAAGGTGAAGGAGGAGTATTTTAATAAAAGAAAAAGGCACACACGAAATAATGTAATAGTCATCTTAATGTAATCAGTTGAAAATATAGAGATATAAGGAATACGAACATAATGTTGTGTGAACAATACACATTAAAGATGGTTTGACAAAACTTTCCTAGAATATAAATTATTCAAACATGATACATATAAGAATTCATGACTTCAAGATGGATTTTCATCACCTTGAAGCATTATATAAGAGAAGATAAAGGGTATAAGCCTGTAGTTAGCTCCCTAAAATTGAAAATTGGGTGAACCAAAATGAGTCATATTTATGCATTATGCAAATATACTACAGGTATGCAATTATGTAACTAAAAAATGGTATTAAGTCTAAAGAATGGGTGAATATTTACATGTATGTAGCAATAAAAGAATTCCAAAATGAATATATAATTAAAATAAAAGTTTAAAATGTTCATCTTCTTTGCAGAAGCATTTAGTAGAGGCTGTATATAACAGTAAAATGCAATTAAAACATAATTTGTTACAGGGAATAAATGGCAAGATAGTTATTGCCTTTAAAAGTCCAAAATGTTCACCTTCTTTGCAGAATCATTTAGTGGAGGCGATATATAATAGTAAAATACAATTACACCATAGTTTGTTACAATGAATAAATGGCAAGATAGTTATTACCTTTAAAACTATTTTGGAAAAAAGACTGTCTTTCACATCCATAATTGAAACCAGTGAATGCTTTAAATAGAGAACACAACAACCTCAACACGCAGCAAAGTTCCATGATATAATTAAAGCTGAGCTACGATCAGTTCCATCTGCAAAGAGGATTTTGACTGAAATAAATTGAATAAATGAAGGAATACAAATATCACTAAAACCAATCATATACTGTAACGACCCGTATTCTACGCATCATAGGATCGTAGGATATTTATTTCCTTCATATACGAAGTCGTATGGTCATGTGACTTTGGGAGACGACTATTGGGGTCATTTCCCATGTTCATGATTTTTCCCGATTTTTAAATGACCATTTTACCCCTATATGGCACTGTTTTGGCCATAACTTTTGACTGGAAATGAATTTTGACCTGAAACCACTTCCATTGGCTCCGGATGATGGTTTCTCTTTCCGTAGAGTGGTCACATTAGCCAAACGAACTCACCGTTTGGGAGGTATGGCTGGAACAAGTTTCAGATGGTGAAAAACAGCTTAATTGGGCTTAACCGGATGATTAACAGCTAGGCCCAAAGGGGAATTTCGGGATTAGGAGTTTAAAAGGGCTGTTAGGGTTTGGAGAATACCTTTTTCTCATTTTTCAGCCGTCACTTTCCATCCCTCTTAACCTAGCCATGGCCTCCACTCTCTAAATCTCTCTAAAACACCCAAAAATCACTTTCTAATTGAAGATTAGGCTTAGCAAACATCAAATCAAGGAGTATTAGCACGAGAACCGAGGTTGAGCTGCTGTGTAAGATTGGGAACAGCGCCAAATCAGAGAATATTTCAGTTTTGGGGTTTTAGTTGTGGCAAAGGTGAGTGATAGCATCGTTTTGACACTAATTACAGTTAATTAAGGGTGATTAGTGAAGATTAGCGAATTTATACACTAATAAATTCTGGAAAAATGTTTAGAAATTCTTAAATAATATTTTATGCCTCTGTTAGAAATTTGGTTCGATTTGATTAAGTTTCGTTAACCCTATGATCAGTTTTACTTAAACATGCTTAAGGGAAAATAAGGAGTTTTGGCCACTTTTGATCCATTTTGATTCATTTGAATGGTTGTTTGTTGTTTGTGGTTGCTATTACATACTGCTATGACTCTATGATGTGTTTTATGATTGATTAGAAGTGTTAGATTTGTCAAAAACGCCGTCGAATGGCGTAAACTGCTCGTTGGAAGAACTGCAGGAAATCATCCGAACCGGACCGGATCGGTGGAAGTGAGGGCGATTCGATCCGATGGCGCGATCCGACCCGTCGACGACTGAAGACCCCGATCCGATGGTGCCGATCCGATCAAGACTTCACGAGACGACCCGTGTTTCTTCACGAAGAGGTGACCCAATCCGCCCCTACCTTTCACGATCCATTCCAGCCTGGGTGTCATGATCCGCCTGAAGGAACACGTCACGACCTCAGCAAGGTGGCACGACCCGAACCAATGGGTATTCACGATCCGACCTGGAGCTCGTAGGGCGACCCGATCCGGTGCATTGGAAGCGATGGCCGATCCGATCCGATGGGGTTTCTACGACCCGATCCGCGTGGGTCATTCCGATCCGATTCAGTAAGGGATGATGAGAGCCGATCCGAACTGATGCAGCGCCACGATCTGATGCTGTGGGACATGTACGACCCGAATGATGGAGACCGATCCGGATGAAGATGATGACTAAAACCCGAGATGCAAAGGTAGTCCAGTACGGGAAGTTAGAGCTCAGGGTCTAGTTGGGAACCAACGAGTTCGCTTCATGATTGGGCTTTGCTGCGGGACGCGTGTTAAGGGGTTATCGATGTCTATAGCTTTGGACCACTATGGTAGGAGGTATGAAGGCGGATTCAGGGCCATTATGGCATTGGTAGGACCAAGGGCTACGACCAATGTGGTGGGTCATTGAAAGGTTTGGTCATGACTCCATGTGTTTAGCTTGGTCACAGCAGGGTTCTACAAGTCGGGATTCGTCGTTACCTCAATTTGTCTAGTGTTCCAAAGTGGTAGATATCGTATGCTTTACGCACTGAGTGAGAGATGTGAGGATGGTTGCTATGGATGATTTGTTTGCTATCATTACGACATGCACACCCCACCCCCGTACTTTTACACTATTTATTATGGCACCTTAGAGTATTGTACGGTATGTGGTACTAACTCTTTGGTTGCAGGTCCAGGTTCAGGTATGGTTTGGTATACCTGTTATTATTCTGTTTAGATGCTTATCGCTCATACCAGGCTTTATGTCTGACCCAGAGTTTTATGTCTCCTCTTATTACTCTGGGTGCTCACACGAGCAGACTAGAGACAGGTTAGCTGGTGATGCACGGGTAGATGATCCGGAGACGAGCAGGAGGCTTCCACGTAATATATATATATATAGTATTCTCCCTGTGTTGTTGAAGATCACTGCTTGGGCATTGGTGGTGCATCTTCTACTTTAGCTTTCTTTTGTTTTAGAGACAGTAAATTTGGAAAATTGTAATAAGCTGTATTTGGATTTCCGCTACTCTGATGATTGATGTTGATTTTAGTTATCAGCTTATGCACTGTCTCACCTGTTTTATGTCAAGTATGTTATTATTATAATTTATTCCATGCGCTGTGAGACATTCTACAGGTTCCTTGATTAGTTCATTCCCTCCTTTCCTTTCTTTGGCGACCGTTCCGCGCTAACTGGACATGTGTACAGCGCACTTTTGGAGTAAATGTCGGTTGGTGCGGGGCGGGCCGTCACACTTGGTATCAGAGCTCTAGGTTGCGTAGTTAACCTAGGGAAGTTATCAGGGAGAGATAATATACGTATACGAGAAAGCGTATTTGTGATTACTTTGGTTTTTAAAAGCTATATATATATATATATACTAATACTAGTATAAGGATGAAGTCGTACTGCACTAGCACCACTATGGAGTCGTTAATCGTTTCCTTTTTCAGATTGACGATGAGCCGATATACTAGAGGTGCTGGTAGGGGAGCCAATAATGGGAATGCTGCTGACATGAGGACGATGTTTACTGACCTCATGAGAGAGATGCTTAGAGATGTACAGAGGGCAGCTCCCAATGGTGGAAATGGTGGTGGTCCAATAGTGCAGGCGCCAAGAGTCGACTTCGCCAAGCTGAATAAGGATTATACTAGTCTTGGTGGGAAGTCGTTCCACGGAACGGAGTCGGCTACGGATGTTCAGGATTGGTTGGATAGTTGCGAACGTATCTTCGAGGATTTGGGTATCGAGGATGCGATGAAGAGAAAGCTAGCGTCCCGTCAGTTGCAAGGGCGGGCAATGAATTGGTGGAATGCTATGAAGGCAGCTACTCCCGAAGATCAGATTACTTGGGAGTAGTTTAAGGCTCGCTTCAGTGAGAAGTTCATTCCAGCTGCTCAGAAGTCAATGCTGTTTAAGAAGTTCTTGGAGCTCAAGCAGAATGGCAGAGCTGTCTCGGAGTATATTGCTGAATTTGACACTTTGTCAAAATATGGGTTATCTCTTATTGATACTGCCGAGAAAAAGAATGAGAAATTCATAACTGGTTTGGATCAGTACTTGGGGGAAAAACTTATTAACCACATCGATGAGACGTTTGAATCGATTGTGGGGAAAGCATTAAGATCAGAAAGTCTCTACCCTAAGCCGAAGACTGAGGTTGCATCCGCAGATGAGCCAAAGCCACAAGCAAGTGGTGGAGGCAAAGGTGGTTCCCACAATAAGAGAAAGCAGAATCAGGCTAAGGATGGCCAGAAGAAAAAGAATAAGCAAGATGTGGAGTGCTTCAGCTGTGGTAAGAAGGGCCATTATGCTAGTAATTGTCGGGCCAAGCCAGCAGATAGGAAGTGCTTCAACTGTGGCCAAATGGGACATCACAAGGACAAGTGTCCACAGCCCCCTAAAGAAAATCAAATGGTGAAAGCATATGCTCTCAATGCTATTCCTTCTTCGTCGAATGCCCCAACTGCGGCGGAGAAGGGAAAGAATGTCGTCATTCAAGGTATGCTTTCTGTTTATGATGTTCCTGTTAGAGTTTTATTTGATACCGGAGCTTCCAGTTCTTTCATATCTAGTGACCTGGTAGATAGATTGGGATTGGAACCCGGGATTGTTGATAGACCTTTAGTAGTGACGAACCCGATTGGTGGTTCGACTAGCCTTAGCATGATTTGTCGTAATGTGGTCCTATCGAGTCATGGATGCATGTTTGTTTGTGATTGCTTTGTTTTGGGCTTTACTGGGTTTGGCATTATTTTGGGAGTAGATTGGCTCCAAAGATACGGGGTGGTGGTAGACTGTGAGGGCTTTTTAGTGACAGCTAGAGCGGATGATGGGCGGAGGATAGTGTTTGGTGGTCTACCCAGTAAGGGGGTATTGGCTAGTTTTCTAAACTCCCTCGACATTCCGCATAGTGAGTTGTCAGGTTTGCCCGTGGTTGGCCAGTATCCGGATGTTTTTGAAGAAGTGACCGGACTTCCACCACACCGAGAGATTGAGTTTCGTATTGATTTGGTAAAGGATGCCAGGCCTATAGTGATGCCACTTCGTCGTATGGCACCAAGAGAGCAGCGAGAGCTCGATGTGCAAGTCAGCGATCTTTTGAAGAAGGGATTTATCAGAAGGAGTGTTTCTGAATGGGGAGCACCAGTTGTGTTTGCTACCAAGGCGGATGGTTCCCTTCGGTTGTGTGTAGACTACCGCGAGTTGAATAAAGTGACGAGGAAGAACAAGTATCCTCTGCCGCGGATAGATGATTTGTTCGATCAGTTGAGTGGCGCGAGAGTATTTTCTCAATTGGATCTCGCGACAGGTTTTCATCAGCTTAGAGTGGAAGCTGAGAGTATAGCTAAAACGACATTTCGAACGCCGTCTGGATTTTATGAGTGGTTGGTCATGCCATTCGGGCTGACCAATGCCCCTAGCATATTTTGTGGATCTTATGAATAGGGTATTCAGAGATCAGTTGAATAAGTTTGTCCTTGTGTTCGTTGATGATATTTTGGTCTATTCGAGGACAGAGGAAGAACACAAGGAACATTTAAGAGTAGCGATGGAGGTGTTGAGAAAACACCAATTGAAAGCAAAGTTTTCTAAGTGTCACTTCTGGAAGTGGGAAGTGAGGTTTTTGGGCCATGTTGTATCGGAAAATGGTATTGCCGTGGACCCGGCGAAGGTGGCTACGGTACAGGATTGGCCTACGCCCAAGAACGCAACAGATGTAAGAAGTTTCTTGAGATTAGCTGGATATTATCGTAAGTTTATCCAAGGTTTCTCCAAGGTAGCAGCACCATTGACCCAGTTAACCAAGAAGAATCAAGCTTTTGTCTGGGATGAGAGGTGCGAGAATGCATTCAAGAGTCTGAAGGACAAGTTGACAAGCGCACCAGTGTTAGTCATTCCTGAGGGGAATGAAGAGATGACGGTATACACGGATGCCTGTGGTACCGGACTGGGTGCTGTATTGATGCAGGGTGGTAGGGTTGTAGCTTATGCAAGTCGGCAATTGAAACCGCACGAGAGAAGATACCCTACCCATGATTTAGAATTGGCAGCGACCGTGTTCGCGTTAAAGATGTGGAGACACTATCTCTTGGTAGAAAGATTTGAGCTGTTTACAGATCATAAGTCATTAAAGTATCTCTTCTCTTAGAAAGATCTGAATCTCCGTCAGCAGAGATGGTTAGAGTTCTTAGCTTCCTATGATTTTGACATCGCATATACACCGGGAAAGGGCAATGCGGTGGCTGATGCATTGAGTAGAAGACATGCCAGCTTAGGGGCTATGTTCCTTGAATGGAAGCAACTGGAGTATATTGCGGGATTTGATTTCAGACCAAATTGCGAATTGGATCCAGAAATGTTAGCAAGTTTGACGATCAGACCCACTTTAATTGAGCGGATCGGCTCTAGTCAGAGGGACGATCCTAACCTATTGGAAATCATCTCCAAGTTAGAGATGTGTGTCGATGAGGAGATGAACAAGTATGGGCTTGATTGAGATGGATGGCTTAGAAAGAATGGAAAGCTTGTTGTACCCAATGTCAATGGATTGAGAGATGAAGTGCTTAGAGAATGTCATCACTCAAAACTGACTATACACCCCGGTGGTAATAAGATGTATCGAGACATGAAGCAAACCTACTGCTGGGAAGGGATGAAAAGAGACATTGGGAAGTTTATATCCAAGTGCATGAATTGCCAGCTAGTTAAAGCCGAGCAAAAGAAGCCTAGTGGGTTGTTACAGCCCTTAGAAGTTCCCGAATGGAAATGGGAGCAAGTCTCGATGGATTTTATTGATGGTTTACCAAGGACTAGATCGGGACACGATAGCATTTGGGTAGTTGTGGATCGACTGACTAAGAGTGCAAGATTTATACCAGTCAAATCGACCAGAACGGCAGCTAAGTTAGCAGAATTGTATATGAAGTGGGTAGTGAGATTTCATGGAGTACCTAAAAGCATTGCGAGTGACCGAGACCCGTTGTTCACTAGTGGGTTTTGGAAGAGCTTACAAGAGGCTCTAGGGTCAGAGTTACATCTCAGTACCGCATATCATCCTCAGACCGACGGTCAGACGGAGAGGGTGAATCGTATTTTGGAAGATCTCTTGAGAGCGTGTATATTGGATTTTGGTTGATCGTGGGATGACCATTTGCATCTAGTAGAGTTTGCATATAATTACAGCTACCAATCCAGTATCGGTATGGCTCCGTTCGAAGCTTTGTACGGAAGACCGTGCAACTCACCATCATGTTGGATAGAGACTGGCGAGAAGTTTATGCTTGGACCAGATGTGGTGAGGGAAACTTCAGATAAGATCAAGATCATTCAACAACGAATGAAGGCTGCCCAAGATAGGCAGAAGAGTTATGCTGATAAGAGGAGAAGAGACCTAAAATTCACTATTGGTGACTTGGTGTTTGTCAAGATTTCTCCGTTGAAGAGCGTAATACGATTTGGCAGGAGAGGCAAATTAGCACCAAGATTTGTTGGTCCATTTCCTGTTCTTGAACTAGTCGGGAATTTGGCATATAGAATTGACTTACCAGAGAAGATGGCGGGAGTTCACAACGTATTTCATGTTTCCCAACTAAGGAAGTTCGTTCACGACTCAGATATGACTATCTCACCTGATCAGTTAGAGGACTTCGAAGTAGAACCCGAGGCGGTTGGGAACCGCAAGCCGGCCCGTATTGTCGCGCACGACATGAAGCAACTTCGAAGGAAGGCGGTGAAGCTAGTCAAGGTACAGTGGAGCGAGGACGAGAATGATTGTACTTGGGAGACAGAGGAGAACATTAGGAAGACACACCCAGAACTCTTTGCCTGGTAAGATTTTGACTTCGATTTAGTTTTCCGCATGCTAGGATAGGCTTGTTTGCTTGTTTTGCATGTTTGATTGTTGTATGTGGTTGTTAGGCATGCGGGATCCTTTGTGTGTTTAGGGTTAAGGAATTTCGGGGACGAAATTTCTTAAGGGGGGGAGAGTGTAACGACCCGTATTCTACGCATCATAGGATCGTAGGATATTTATTTCTTTCATATACGAAGTCGTATGGTCATGTGACTTTGGGAGACGACTATTGGGGTCATTTCCCATGTTCATGATTTTTCCCGATTTTTAAATGACCATTTTACCCCTAGATGGAACTGTTTTGGCCATAACTTTTGACTGGAAATGAATTTTGACCTGAAACCACTTCCATTGGCTCCGGATGATGGTTTCTCTTTCCATAGAGTGGTCACATTAGCCAAACGGACTCACCGTTTGGGAGGTATGGCTGAAACAAGTTTCAGATGGTGAAAAACAGCTTAATTGGGCTTAACCGGGTGATTAACAGCTAGGCCCAAAGGGGAATTTCGGGATTAGGAGTTTAAAAGGGCTGTTAGGGTTTGGAGAATACCTTTTTCTCATTTTTCAGCCGTCACTTTCCATCCCTCTTAACCTAGCCATGGCCTCCACTCTCTAAATCTCTCTAAAACACCCAAAAATCACTTTCTAATTGAAGATTAGGCTTAGCAAACATCAAATCAAGGAGTATTAGCACGAGAACCGAGGTTGAGCTGCTGTGTAAGATTGGGAACATCGCCAAATCAGAGAATATTTCAGTTTTGGGGTTTTAGTTGTGGCAAAGGTGAGTGATAGCATCGTTTTGACACCAATTACAGTTAATTAAGGGTGATTAGTGAAGATTAGCGAATTTATACACTAATAAATTCTGGAAAAATGTTTAGAAATTCTTAAATAATATTTTATGCCTCTGTTAGAAATTTGGTTCGATTTGATTAAGTTTCGTTAACCCTATGATCAGTTTTACTTAAACATGCTTAAGGGAAAATAAGGAGTTTTAGCCACTTTTGATCCATTTTGATTCATTTGAATGGTTGTTTGTTGTTTCTGGTTGCTATTACATACTGCTATGACTCTGTGATGTGTTTTATGATTGATTAGAAGTGTTAGATTTGTCAAAAACGCCGTCGAATGGCGTAAACTGCTCGTTGGAAGAACTGCAGGAAATCATCCGGACCGGATCGGTGGAAGTGAGGGCGATCCGATCCGATGGCGCGATCCGATCCGTCGACGACTGAAGACCCCGATCCGATGGTGCCGATCCGATCCGATCAAGACTTCGCGAGACGACCCGTGTTGCTTCACGAAGAGGTGACCCGATCCGCCCCTACCTTTCACGATCCATTCCAGCCTGGGTGTCACGATCCGCCTGAAGGAACACGTCACGACCTCAGCAAGGTGGCACGACCCGAACCAATGGGTATTCACGATCCGACCTGGAGCTCGTAGGGCGACCCGATCCGGTGCACTGGAAGCGATGGCCGATCCGATCCGATGGGGTTTCTACGACCCGATCCGCGTAGGTCATTCCGATCCGATTCAGTAAGGGATGATGAGAGCCGATCCGAACTGATGCAGCGCCACGATCTGATGTTGTGGGACATGTACGACCCGAATGATGGAGACCGATCCGGATGAAGATGATGACTAAAACCCGAGATGCAAAGGTAGTCCAGTACGGGAAGTTAGAGCTCAGGGTCTAGTTGGGAACCAACGAGTTCGCTTCATGATTGGGCTTTGCTGCGCGACGCGTGTTAAGGGGTTATCGATGTCTATAGCTTTGGACCACTATGGTAAGAGGTATGAAGGCGGATTCAGGGCCATTATGGCATTGGTAGGACCAAGGGCTACGACCAATGTGGTGGGTCATTGAAAGGTTTGGTCATGACTCCATGTGTTTAGCTTGGTCACAGCAGGGTTCTACAAGTCGGGATTCGTCGTTACCTCAATTTGTCTAGTGTTCCAAAGTGGTAGATATCGTATGCTTTACGCACTGAGTGAGAGATGTGAGGATGGTTGCTATGGATGATTTGTTTGCTATCATTACGACATGCACACCCCACCCCCGTACTTTTACACTATTTATTATGGCACCTTAGAGTATTGTACGGTATGTGGTACTAACTCTTTGGTTGCAGGTCCAGGTTCAGGTATGGTTTGGTATACCTGTTATTATTCTGTTTAGATGCTTATCGCTCATACCAGGCTTTATGTCTGACCCAGAGTTTTATGTCTCCTCTTATTACTCTGGGTGCTCACACGAGCAGACTAGAGACAGGTTAGCTGGTGATGCACGGGTAGATGATCCGGAGACGAGCAGGAGGCTTCCACGTAATATATATAGTATTCTCCCTGTGTTATTGAAGATCACTGCTTGGGCATTGGTGGTGCATCTTCTACTTTGGCTTTCTTTTGTTTTAGAGACAGTAAATTTGGAAAATTGTAATAAGCTGTATTTGGATTTTCGTTACTCTGATGATTGATGTTGATATTAGTTATCAGCTTATGCACTGTCTCACCTGTTTTATGTCAAGTATGTTATTATTATATTTTATTCCATGCGTTGTGAGACATTCTACAGGTTCCTTGATTAGTTCATTCCCTCCTTTCCTTTCTTTGGCGACCGTTCCGCGCTAACTGGACATGTGTACAGTGCACTTTTGGAGTAAATGTCGGTTGGTGCGGGGCGGGCCGTCACATATACACTGAATACATTTTAATTTATTTCATATTAAGCACTGGTGTTGTATAGGGTGTTATATGTGACATCAGAAGAAGGAAATGATGAGAGAGAAGAAAAAGTTGATATTAACCATGTTTCCCAAGTTTTGCAATATAGATTGTAAGAGGTGGAATAATTTATACAGTGCACGGAGTTAAAAAAAAGTTATGAAATTATATAGCTAAAGAACCTTAATTATACAAATTGATGAAATTCCAGTTGTTGAACAAATTAATGAAATTCCAGCTTTTGATGTTGGTTGAATAGAACGATTACCTGTCGTTCCACAGTAAAAATAGAGTTTAATTCTTCGTTAGCAGGCAATTAAAAAGTAATGCCAAAAACGGTAGGGAATAGGGGTTTGTCACCACAGTAACTTGCCATAATGAGTAAATGTAAGAAAATATAGCAAAAATCTAGGAAAAATTATACCTTAGTAGATCGGAAGGCAAGAACCGACAGTACAGTTTGAGCAGCAGCAGAAACATGGATACCTGCAGGTTTGGAGATAATAACATTACAACAGAGCATTAAGGTTAAGTGAAAGAATTAAAATCGGATTTTACCTGGGTTGAGTAAGTCAGGGTGGGAAAGAAGGTTGTGGAGGATGCAGACATGCAAATCTGGTCAGTAGTCGGTTATGGAAGGATTAGGAAGCGAAAAAGGAAACGAGGAGCGGTGGATTTAAGGAGAAATCAGAAGTAAATGGCAATGGAGACGGAATAAAGGACAGCGAGGATGGTGGTAGGAGCAGATGTGAGGAGGAAGAAAAATAAGAGGGTAGTGGAGTAAGTATGACGGGTAGACGCCATGAACGAAATTTTTCAGCTTTTTGTTTTAAAACTGAAAAAAGAAGGAAGAAGACAGGAATAACGGAGTGGAAAAGTGGAGAAATGTAAATAATTTAAGGTGAACTCATTTATTTCTTACTGATGTTGATTGATTACAGGTTACTTTTGGATTCATATCCATATATATATATATATATATATATATATATATATACACATACATACACTTATATAAACATATACATGTATATATATATATACATACTAGCCTATATATATAATTTTACTTTTATGTACACACACACACGCAGATATATATATATATATATATATATATATATATATATATATATCAGAACATGCATCTCTTTAGTCATCCCTCTAAAATTAAAATCATGACGTTGGCGAGACTTGAACTCCCGACCTCCGCCTTAGGAAGTGCATGACTTAGTAACTCACCTAACTTAGCTTTTGTTCACAAGACTAAACACATTGGTAACTATTGTTCTTATTTGCAATCCTCTTATATCTTCTTTTTCACATTTATTTCAAACTCATTTAAAGATATCTTTTTCATTTTAATGTTTCTACAAACCATAGGTCTAAATTGATTAGAAAATCACCACGGGCGCAATCACTCTAGTTTTGTCAGCAAATTCTGAAAATTATACAAATTTTATTTTATGATTTAATTAAAAAATGCGGGATGTTACCAATTTGATGCTGGAAACTAAATCTATTGTTTTGTAGACGACTTGTTACTTATAGACATGAAGGCTTAAAAGTTAGTAAGAAGGTTTGGGTACTACCAGCCAACTAATAGTGATTTTTAAACGAGAACCTTCCTTGAATGATTAGAATACTTATACAATAGCGTTGCTTTACCAAATACTTATAAGGGAGCATTTAGTGTTAACTCCAAAAAGGGCGATAACAGCTGATTAATTGCAAAAGCACCACCTTGTGATGGGGAAACAGAATAAAGCATTAAAAATAAATGAAAACAAGAAATAAATAGAAAGAAGAGCAAGAAGAATACAGTTTTATAGTGGTTCAGCTTGAGAACAAGCCCACGCCCACTTTGAACAATTTTATAGTGATCATTGCCATGCCAAATATAATATATTATAGATGATTACGAAGTTCCCCAAAGTAGATAATAACAGACAACACTAGTACTATTGGTTATTGAAGAATCATGATAACCAGCCTAGGTGACCTAGATTTGATATCTCTAGAGAAGAAGCAAGAGTAATGGCTGCTAAAGATGAAGATACATCTTTGTAAAGCTTTGGAAGAGCAAGGAAATCAATCCCCTTTCGCGTTGAAGCATAATGGGTTTTTATAGGTGTTTTAGATGGTGTTGAGCCATATACATTTGCAGAAGGCCTTGGAATCATGCTCAAAACTCACCCACTAAACCGCTCGATAAATTACTTTAACTTCATGGACCGGTACCGGTCCATGGAGTTAGCATATTTTACAACTTTGACACCTTGAACATGATTTACATGTTGTATATAGCCTTTGGGTGTAATTTGGTGTTATATAAACATGGTCTGATGTTGTATCGAGCTTCAATGTCTTGTTTTCTCACTTCTTCCTTCCAGTCCATCGAGTATTGGCATCCAGGTAACTCGGATTGGCATGAAACTTGGTCAACGTGCTTAGAGATAAGGATGTAACAGTATAGGGGCCTGGCTAAAATGACTTAACCATGCTAATCGACACTAGTCCATAATGGATCAGTAACGGTGCATAGAGATAGCTTATCTGAAATTGAAAGTTTTTATGCCAACTTCCCTTCGTCTTCTAGTCTTTCTAGTGAGATTTTACTTTAATATAAGGTTGGATGTTTTTTCTCTGCTAAAATTCTACGTGGATATTCTAATTTATATCCGAGTCAACATTTCCCTCCTCCGAAGCATATTTGTGTCGTAAACATGACGTGCTTTTGTATGATGACCGTACTTACTGCACGAAGACGCTAACTGGAGATAATTGTGTTGTCTTTCCTGAAGGATGACTGTAGGTCTGGAGCTTATAACTCGGCAATGTTGCATTATCATTTGGGTTGGCTTTGAGAGTAATCCTTTTGACTCGAAATTCCTACTGTGGACTTGGACATATGCATGCATGCCGCCGCTACAGGGACGTTGTCGTCTTGTCTAAATGTTATGGATCAGTACGGTCCATGGGTGATGGACCAGTATTGGTCCTCGTACTTAGCAGGTTTTTTTCGCTTTTCTTCTTCTCTTTATGTATAGTCCAGTCCTCCCCTTATCCTATTATTTTTGTTGAAGGAAACCTAGGGCTCCGTTCCTTGAATCCATTTGTTGTCGATCCCCAAATCCAAGCCTGCCACTGACCGATTAGCGCAGCCATCGATTACCCAGTGTTGTC
Source organism: Allium sativum (assembly GCA_030737875.1). Lineage (NCBI taxonomy): Eukaryota > Viridiplantae > Streptophyta > Magnoliopsida > Asparagales > Amaryllidaceae > Allium > Allium sativum. The sequence continues at coordinate 340,564,358 of CM060910.1, forward strand.
GCCATTCATCCAAGCACTACAGCTTCGTCCCTTGCCTGCAGCTCATGCTCTCGGCCTGAACCCGGCTCTAACCTATTCGAAGTCAACCAAAAACCCTAGCCCAATCCGAATTTGCTGATGCTGACTTTGATTTCGACCAAACTTCATTGTTTCCAAACCGATTAATAACTATAGGTGTTGATTTTCGCCGTTCTTATCGAGCCATAGGTTAATTTTTACACTTGTTCGAAATATAGTGCTTAGTTTTTCCTGGCGTGATTGTAAATTGGTCAAGTGTGCCTTGTTGTCAGTCTAGGACTTTTGGAATTGACACGAATTTATACCTTGGACTTAGAGTGATGTCATACACTGTTGGACTGCATACTTGCTATCGAACTTAACTGGGCATTATATTTCTTTTGAGCTTAAATTTTAGAGTTTGATGAACAACCCTTAATTATTTAACTCCTGCCTTTAATCGAATTAACTCACCCAAGAGAACTAATTTATCTTGCAAGCATACATACTTTAATAACCCGAATGACTGAACAATGCATGATATAGTTTCTTGGACTCCAAGTTGCTTTTGGTACATGAGTGTTTTCTATGGATTTATAACAAAATAGCACTTTGAGCCAATCTAGGCAGTGTAATCATGGTTGATTGATCAAGTTGACAATGGATTAGGTTAATCAAAGGGAATGAAGTGTTGAAGGTCCTTTTATGTTTTAGTGGCTATTTGCATAAACTCGTTTCTTTGGAATGTTCATATTCTGTGGAATACATTTTACAGAAACATGACACTAAACTTATAAATGGGTGACACTGAAGTTTTGCTAACCGACACACACTGGTTTTAAATTCCAGGCATCTTCCTTTCTCACAGCACTCAAACACTTATAGGACATGTACATTTAATTATTCTGAATATAAATTCCCTGTGTAGAATGACTTCTCATCCTTCAGAGCACCTTCAATCCAGAGAAGGCGATTCCTCTCAAATTCAAGTTCAATCTACCTCTGGTGGGCAATCGTTAATTGTACAAATGGTAGCATCTTTGCATATCCCTCCGGAGAGAGACATTATTGCCATAGGGCCATTGGTTTATAGGTGCCACCCGATTCTCTGGCTTATCGCAAATCCGCCAGAGAGATGCCCTTCTGTGGTGACTCATCGAATGTTCAATCATCTTTGCATACAATTCAGTATCCCAGAAGAGTATGTCCAATTACCTGGGAAAGATGAAGTAGGCGATCGCCCTCCTGCTGAATTTACCGCTTATCGTCGTTACATGTATTCACATGGCGCGGTCTTACCTTTTAATCCTTTTTACAATCAATTCTCAAGGAGCTTGGCGTTGCACCGTTCAATTGCATCTGAATACCTATGTTGTGCTCACCATCCTATTCGTATTATTCATACATACTCTACCATGTGCCCTAGAACTTGAAGAGATCCAATACATTTGCATCTTTAAAAGAAGAAAAGATCATCTATCCTCGATTTTCTTAATGGCAGCTAGAAATAGGACGCTTATCTTTGCAAGATTAGATTCCTTTCTTGATGAACCTATTTTTTATTTCAAATGTCAGATGGGCTTCAATAAATTTTGGACTTACGTGGGTGAGTGCTTGCCTTAACCAGCCAATCTCCTTGTTGGATTCATGGACCAACATTATTTTGACTCTACTCCTCCTTTCTTCTTTTCCTTTGCAGCTTTGCCTTCTAAAATTAATAATTGCAAGCATCTTTCGATATTTGAATTTTTAAAAGCAGTTGATGAGAATGAAAGGAAGAAGGATTTCCTGCTTTAGGATGAATTCCTTTATCAGTTTGGCTTGTTAGAAGCTCCTCGGTCAATTGTCCCTCGAGAAATTTCGACTTTTGCCTGAGCTATGGTAGATGACTTGTCCACCCAACAATCAGAATAGGGGAAAATTAAGGGATTTTCTCCTGAAAAGGGTCTTGTTATTAAAGATTCAAACCAGCAATTTGATGAGGGATAAAGCACCCCGGAAAGGATGTTGCCTATAAAAGAAGGTGATGAAAAGGAGTTTACATAGTGTGAAGGGAAGCAGATCATGGATTTAGATATGGAGAGGGAGAGAGGAGAGTTTTCGAGTGGCAGTGATACCATCATAGGGACCAGTGAGTATGGCCCTCAATTTGAGAATCCTTCTAGTGAGGAATTTCCCAATGATGAGTTTGAGGCTGTCTCTGAGAACATAGTCGTTGATGATACCCAAACTCCTTTAGCCTGAACATCCCCCACTCAAGCATTAGGTAGGAAACGGCCTAAACATCTTCAGTGACTTAACTGATATATATGCCACCCCTTTTGAGATTTTCAAGGATGACCTTGCGCCAATGGGTTCTCGACAAAAAGAAGATAAAAAGAACCTAAGCCAAGTCACTCCGATGACATCCAGTTCTAATACTCATGCGCTACTTAGTTTGAGGACCCTGAAATTGGATCTACGTGCCCCGAAGTACACTCCTACGCTTCCCATGACCCTTATGATCCCCCTTTGCATCAACTGGTTCATATGAGAATGGAATTTAGAATGCACTCGTATACACTTTGCACCGCATGCATTTAGCTTTAGCGTCTTTCCTATACTTCTGTTTTTGTGATCGACCCTGTTGCTAATTTGCACCTTCCTTGTTTGTAGGTACTTCCATGAGTCATCGAGGTGACTATTACTATGATTTCTTATATCGAGCTTCTCAAGGTCTTAAAGGGTTGGACCACTTTTATCCAAGATGATATAAGACGGACGAGGAGCGAAGAGGTAGGAAAAGACGCGAGGAATATGAGCGTAATTACATGGAAGAGCATAACATGAGAGATTGTGAACATAGGGAGAAGCGAGATTGCGAGTGTTCTGCCCAAGATCTTATTTAGGAAGACAAGCATAAGAAATGGGAGAGGGACGACCCTAAGAAAGATGGTGGTTCTGAACAGACGTTAAAGCGAGTTAGAGTCCACTAGAGCTCAGCTCCTTTTATCACAACACCTACCGCCACCGCTCCCATTGGGCCTTCTGCTATAAATCCGCTGCTATTACTCATGTTTGTCCTTCTAGTTCTAATATGTTGGCTAATAACCTAGGTAAGGTTGACATTTACGCAATTGTGAAGAAGCCTCCCTATTCACTTCTGAAGTCGCCTAGTCAACTGTTACAAAGGTTCCCTGGATGGTTCCTAGATAGAGTGCGCTTTGACTTGGACATCACTCTGGTTCATAAAGAGAAAATGCTGAAGAATATTGAAATTTTCAGGAATGATGTAGAAAAGCTTTCCAATTTGTAGAAACTCGCTTCGGAACTATAGTGGGTTAATAAGATGAATTACGAAGCTCAGCGCACGTTGGAAAGTGAACGCCTTAAATGGGATAATGCTCTAAAGAATGAGATGGAAAGATTGAACGGATGGCTACTGCTTACAAGGAGATAGAGGCTGCTAAGAGGAAAGATGAAGAGGATTTAGTAGCCATGATCCAATCTTACCCGTAAAAAGAAGCTTTAATAAATTCTCAAGTGTGTGATGCTCATGCCACGCATAAATGAGCCAAGGATTTGTTGGACGTAGAGAGAAGAACTATTGAGGATTGTCGTAAGCAGGTTGCAAGCCTTACCATGGCTTTCAACAATGAGACTCTTGAGACCTCTGAATTTAAAGAACTTGCTAGAGGCCAACAGGAGCGGGACCAAGCCCAACAAGAGCGCGATCAAGTGAGGAAGGAAAAGCCGTCGTTGTGGAAAACTACACCAACACGATAAGTACTCTAAATACCGATATGTTTGACTTTTATGTTCTCTACGTCATGGGCATGGGTAGCTAGGAGTTGTTGGAAGAGAGGTATCCCCGCACTCTGGCCGAGGTGTGGGAGGAAATCCTAAAACGAGTGAGTGGCGGTGGTTATACAGAGGAAGAGCTCCTGGCCCTTTATTTGGATGACGAATCTCATGCTGTCCTTACCAAAGGACAAGAAAAATTAAGGAATGAGGGGGAGGTTATTATTGCTGAAGGAGTTGGGCCTTTAAACGAACTCGATTCCAATCCCCAGACTATTATAGAAGCTTCTATTCCCTCGATAACCATTCTCAAAAAAAAAATTCCCCTGCCGAGGTAACCATTGGTGCTACTACTGCTGATATCACCCTTGCCACTGTAGCCCTTGTCAACGTTACTACTGGAGTGACTTCCCCTCAGACTACAGCTGCTGACAGTGCCGAAACTGGGGCGAACTTGTCAGGTGATGAGGGCAATGGCCAACATGCATAGAATTTTGAGATTACAACACAGGTGTCCTCAGATGTACGTTATAATGATACCGCCTCTGGCTTAGAGAACCATTTTCTTCGAATATACGAAGTTGATGATTCACTCAAACAATTTTTGCTTGATGTAGGACTGGACCTACAGACTCTTTTCCTTCCACTAATGGCACAACGGGGGTTACTGCTATTTTTACTCCCCCACTGATTGTTACGAAGTATACCATGCCAAGAGTGACTTCTTCTCAGATTGTTATCGCCCCCATCTTCCTTTCCTCAACTTCCAGTCCTGCCTCCCAATTGGGTCATAAGATGAGTAAATTGCTGCCCTACAGGACCTGGATGACCCGATAGTTTCTTTTGGAGGTGGTGGAGATCATATCGATGAGAGAGAGACCGTGAAAGGTTGATTGGAGAGAAATAAGAAATCCAAATGAAGGCATACTGGGAAGCGTAATGCACGTAAGAAGTCAATGGCTACCTCTGTCATTAACGATGAGGGGAATCTTGCAGTCTTGGCTTACCCAGCTTCTACTACTGCTACATCGATTAGGCCTGTTAAACTGACAATTAAGTCGAGCGAAACCTCCCAAGGTGGGAAGAATAAGAACTGATGCTTTTGTCCACTGTTTTTGTTTTTCTTGGATGTGATAGTATAGGCCCTCGCTTTTGATGCTTTTGTATGATCTTGTAAATGGTTGCTGTTAACGAAACATATATTTCTTGTCATGCACCTCTATATCATATGTATTGCAGTATTTTGTAATGTAAATTTTACTTTCTGTATTTGGCTTTTACTGCAACTTTTGTATGTTATTTTCCTTTATATTCCCCTACCTTGTTGTGCTGCTAGGGATGACCCTATGATATGTCTCATCTTGATGTTGTTTGAGTTCATTGTAAGTAGTATTGCCCCCATATCATGGGTCGTAACAGGTACTACGACAACTCTAACTAATATCCCTTTTGCACAATGTCCAATTTTGTTGATCAATGGTCCTAGTGTACTCTCCCGGACATGCTCCTTAATTTTTTTTTAATTGGACGCCCTTGTGTAGTGTATTCTTCACAACAGTTTTAGGGTGAATTGTTGAAGTGAGTTTTCTCATTCACCCAATGTTTATCCAATGTTTATCGATTGTCATAAGCCTACAACCGGGACTTGCTTGTGTTGGTCGCGCTTCTCGAAGTCAAACTTTATCACAATCTATATTGAGTGCCTCATAGGAGTGAGGTTTTTTCCTACTTAATGTTTGTCGATCTTTGTGTGCCTTTATTCGGGGTGGGGACCAGTTCTTGCTGGTCGTGTTTCCCGAGGCCAGACTCTATCACGATGTATATCGAGTGCCTTATAGGAGTGAGGTTTTTGCCCACTCAATGCTTATTGATTGGCGTGTGCCTCTATTGGGGTTGGGACTATTTTTTGTTGGTCGCATTTCCCGAGGCCAGACTGTAACACGATGTATATATTGAGCGCCTCATAAGAGCGAGGATTTTTACCCACTCGATGTTTATCGATCATCATGTGTCTTTATTCGGGGTCAGGACCAGTTTGTGCTAGTCACATTTCCCGTGGCCAAACTCTATAATGATGTATATCGAGTGCCTCATGGGAGCGAGGGTTTTTACCCACTCGATGTTTGTCGATCGTCATGTGCCTTTATTCGGGGTCTGGACCAGTTTGTGCTAGTCGCGTTTCCTGAAGCCGGACTCTATCACGATGTTTATTGAGCACCTCATGAAAGCGAGATTTTTGATTTTTGTTACGTGATCATTAGCAAATCCTTCATGCTTGCCTCTGTGGATCCATCTTTTCATGGAACTTTTTCTCACTTAATTTTACATGCATGGATTCTCATTGAGGGTAGCTTTTCTGAAGGCTGTGCTATTTTCCATAAATCACACTTGCGTTTTTGGACTTGTTGCTTGTAAATATTAAATAGAATTTTAGTGTTTTGCAATTTTGAATAAAGGAATGCAATTTTCAATTAAAAGACAGAAACTTCACAAGTGAATAGTTGCAACCATCCAATAGTAGATTTTATTAGTAACTTAAATAACATAAGTTCGAATACAATTCCCCGACATGAGAGGCGGCTTATTATTAAGAGAAAAAGAAAAGCAAACAAACATTACATCTTCCAAACATCATTTCCATGAAAAATAAGGACATAAATGGTCATTATTCTATGCCCAGGGAATAGGGATTCCATCTGTCATGGTTAACTTGAATGAGTCGTAAAAGAGCTTCTGTTTTATTACATAAGGTCCATCCCAACTTGGTTCGAATACTCCCGTGTTGGTCATTATCCTTTTCAAGACAAGCGAGATCGCCGAGTTCAAAAATGCGATGACAAACTCTAGAGTTGAAGTGTTTTGTCGCCTTCCTCTAATGCGATGCCAGTCTGAGTTCCTCCTCTTCCCATTTTTTCATCTAATTGCTCTAGAGCTTCCAACATCAACTGCTCATTCTCAACTCGATTGAAGTGAATCCTCTAATGGGTCGGGACCTATAGTTCTCTAGAATCATTGCCTCTGCACCAAATGCCAAAGAAAATTGTGGGTGTCCGTTGTAGATTTGTGGATTATTCAATAGGCCTACAGAGCAAGTGGTAATTCATTAACAAATCTGCATTTGGATCTCATCAGTCGCTTTTTGATGATGGACTTGATCTTTTTGTTAACATCTTCCACTTGTCCATTCTCCTGCGGTGAGCTACAACTGCGAAGCTTTTCTGGATTTGGTACCGCTTACAAAAATCCTTAAACTCCCCACTCTTAGACTGTGTCCCATTTTTGGTGATGATCTTATATGGCATGCAAAACCTGAAAATGATATTTTTATTCACAAAGTTAATGACCTTCTTAGTGATAATCGTGGCCACCGGTTCCATTTCGGCCCATTTTGTCAAGTAGTCCACGACAACTATTGCATATTTGGCACCTGCTTTGGCTATTGGTAGTACTTCGATCAAATTAATGCCCCATATTGCGAATGGGCACAGTCTAACCATTTGTTTTAGTTTGGATGACATGCCCTTGGGATTTTGGCGATTCTTTAATATCTATCACAATTTCGAGCGTAATTTGCAGCATCTCTTCTTACTTCAAGCCAGAAATAACCATATCGGAGTATCTTCTTCGCTAAAGTCTGACCATTAGATTAATCTCCACAATCATTCTCATGCACTTCAAAAAGATTCTTTTGGTTTCTTCCTGCGTTAGAGGCTTAGAGAATCCCCTTCCGTACAACTTTCCATCCTATACGATGAATCTCGGGGATTTCCTTAGTAGCTTTTTCTATTCCGTTTGACTTGGAAGGAGTGTTCCATTACTTAGGTATTCCTTTATAGGAGTCATCCAGGACTCTTGTTCTTCTGAAGCTTCCATGACATGATCGACTTCTATTTCACCAATGCATGGATTACTGAGGATTTCTATCGGCACCAAACCCAAAACTGAGCATCCTCTGAAATGACATACTTTGCAAGTGAATCAGCCTTATGTTTTCCTCTTTCGGGATGTGTGTAATGGCGTAATGGAGTAATGTTCGAAGTTGTCGAGAAGTTTTCATGCTTGAAATAAATATGGAGCCACATTCTCTCCTTTTGCATGAAATTCTCTTCAGATTTTACATACCACAAGTTGTGAGTCACTGAATATCTGAAGAGTTCGGAGATTCAGTTCTCTAGCTATCCTCTATCCAGCGATTAGAGCCTCGTATTTTGCCTTATTATTGGTGGTTGGGAATTCCAAATGTAATTCATAACAAACCAAGCATCCCTCGGGAGTCTCCAAGACTATTCTTGCGCCTGAACAAAATCATTCATTGCTCCATCATCATAAAACTTCATTTGTGCATTCACCTCTACCCTTTCTTCCTTGTCATCCTCTCGAAAGGTAAAATCTGCGACAAAATCAGCTAAAGCCTGCCCATTGATTTCTCTTTGGGGATAATAGGTTATCTCGTAATGTCTTAATTCGATGTTCCATTTCAACAAACGTCCCCAAGATTTCGGTCGGAACAAAACTTGCTTTAGCAGCTGATCAGTTAGTACTTTAATTGGATGCGCCTGGAAGTATGGTCGCTATTTCCTTGATGCGAACAACAAATAGTAAGTGAGCTTCTCGAGCTTTGGATATTACAGTGAATCGCTTGCTGATATAGTGCACAGGCCATTGGATCCGCAATTCCTCCCGTAACAAAGCTGCGCTTAAGTCATGGTAGGACATCGCTAGATAAATAAACAGATCCTCCCCATTGCTAGGTTTGGAGAGAATCGGTGAGGCTTCTATATATCTTATTAATTCTTCAAAGGCTGCTTGATTTTTGTTGTCCACTCAATTTTCTTCTTTACTTTCTTTAGAGCATCGAAGAAAGGAATGCATCTATCAGTCGCCTCTGAGATAAATCTGCTCAGAGCTGCGATCTTTTTGTTGAGACCCTGAAGTTTTCTTTTATTCCGAGGAGCCCTTACTTCTCTTAAGGTAGTGACTTGTGTCCGATTGGCCTCAAAACCTCTTGCACTGACTATATATTCCAAAAACTTCATGGATGGGACACCAAAGGAACATTTTAGTGGATTCAGCTTCATTCCATACTTTCTCAGAATTGCAAACATCTTAGCCAGATTATTCATGTAGCTATTGGCCCTTTGTGATTTGACTACCATGTCTTCTGCATACGCCTCCATGGTCTTGCCAATTCGAGATTTGAAGATCATGTTAACTATTCATTGATAAGTTTCTCTAGCATTCTTTAAGATGAAAGGAATCACTTTGGAGCAAGACAATCCCAAATCTGTTATAAAGCTGGTATTCTCCTTGTCAGCTTCATGCATTATAATTTGATTATATCTTGAGTACTCATCCATGAAGGATAGTAGTTCATACCTTGCCATTCCATCCACAAGATGATTAATTCGCAGCAATGGGAAGCTATCATTGGGACTTTCCTTGTGGAAATATGAAAAGTCAATGCACTCATTACTTGCCATTTTTTTTCTTAACCAATACCGGGTTGGATACCCAGTTTGGATATGTTGACTTCTTAATAAATATGTTCTCCATTAAACGATCAACCTCATATTTTAGGGTCGCTGACATTTCTGGACCTTAGGTCCGACTTTTCTATTTTATCGGCATATACCGAGGATCAATATTTAGATCATGACTTGCCATCCTTGGTGAAATTCCACACATGTTTGAATGACCCTATGTGAACACATCCGAGTTAGCTTTAATAAAAGCTATTAACTCCTTCAGTATTATCATACCAAGTTGTGATCCGATGCTCAATATTCGGGTTGGATCCTTTGGGTCCACCGAGACATATATCGTCATATATGCTAGCATTTCCATGTTATCCCATGCACTGTTCTTCCGAGGATCCATAGTTATCCGAGCGAGGAAGTGCTCTCCAGTGAAGTGGTTGTCATTTAGTTGCTATAAGTTGGGCTCTTGAATGCGGAGGGGGGCCTCCACATTCTTCTTCTCTTTCTACTTAGCTTCTCATAATTCAGTTATATAGCATTCTCGGACGCATTCTGATCCCCCCTTAACTACTCCAACACCACTTTCAATTTCATTACTACACTATGATGCTAGGGCGATCTTAAAATCCATTAATGCATGTCTTCTTAGAAATGTGTTATAGGCTGGTATCTCATAAACAACAACAAAAGTTTGAATTAACACCACTTTTTTTCGCTCTCTCCGAGATCAACAAGCAGATCGATTGTTCCGATAGGCTGCTGCAACTTGCCAGAAAAGCCTTGGATTTTGATCTAGCAGGTTGACACATATGACATTGATAGTTACATCTGGTCGAAGGTTTTCCTGAAGAGAATGTTTACGAACGATACACAGTCAACGAGCACCCTTCTCCTAATAGCGGACCTGGTGCCAGTTGTTACTACCATTGGATCAAGCGTAGGAGCTTCGATTCCTTTCGTATCCCTGGATTTGAAAACTATGTCATCGTTGAACTTTCTCTGCAGCTTTGTCGGGGTCGTATCTTCCAAAACAAGGCAAGCCTTACCCTTTGGGGGCATACTTTAGGGCACTTGAGTATCTTTCTTTCTCTCTCCAATTTTTCTATTCTGGGTGCGGGCCGTCAGAAATGGTACGAATGACCAACTTTCCCTTTATCTGGCCTCTATTTTGGTTGTTGGGTCCTGGTTGGTTTATAGGGACAATTTGCCCCTAGTTTATTAGGAATGACTGCACTGTCTGAGGTTTCTTAACATGTCTCTAATAAGTTCTATCATATTCTTTAAATGTCTACATTCATTAGTATTATGACCGGGATGATTACAGAAGCAACAAAATCTCCCCTTATTTTTCTGGTTTTCCATCATCTTCATAGGGGGTGGCCTCGAATATTGTTCTTGCTCATTGGTATCCAGGAAGATATTCTCGGGCGTGTCAATTAGAGGTGCGCGGCCTTCTGGCTTGTAGTATCGAACAAATTTTCCATCCTTTTGGCCCTTGACTTTTCCTTCATTAGCTCTCTTCTGACCTCCCGCCTTTTTTCATTCTTCCTGAGTGGCTTTACCTTCCTTGTGACTGTTACGGGAAGATTCTATATAGAACCGACAAAATTTCCATCTACTGGGTTTTCTTATTCCCATCTGAGGAACTCATTAACCTTCTAATAAACTTCCCAAGCGTGTTAGATTCATTCATTTTCACCCACTTTCCAATTTCAGTTTCTTTATCAATAGCCTGCACCAGAGCCATCAACACCATCCTTGGCTCAAAGTTACCAACTTCGGTTACCGTTGTGTCGAACCGGTTCAAGTAGGACTTCAACGGTACCCATGGCTTTTGTACCATTCTGGACAAGGACATCATATCTTTTTCCTTTGAATTATATAGTCTAAACTGCTATTTGAACTTCCAAGACAAATTTTCAAACCTATCAACCAAATTTTGTGCAAGCTTTATAAACCGCAATGACACGACCCCTTCTAAATACACCAGAAAGTGTTAACATTTTAGTTTATCAGTTCTCGAGCATCGTTCATTGGCAGTTATATTTAAAAAGAAACAAGTTGGGATCGGTCATTTCATTATACGTCGGTATCGTTGGGGGGACAACCTTCTTGGGATAGTTAGCTCTAAATATCTAACTAGTAAAGGAGGTCCTACTGGGAGCAAAACCTCAATCTTCCTCCTCTAATTTTCCGGTCAAACTTCCCTTCATAATCTGTTTGATCATTTTTGAAATATATTCTTCACTATCGTTTTGCTTTACGGGGTAGACGCCTGCTTCTTTTTCAGGCATTTGACATGGCAGACGACCTCGATTAGCTGGCTGCTGTCCTGATCCTCTAATTCACGGAGGTGCCCCTCCGGTGGTACTTACGATTTTCTGGGAAGATGGTTTCATAGGTTGCTTCTATTTTTTCCCATCAGCAACAACTTTTTCATTGTTAGCATTGGTGTTAATGCCTGGATTGTCATTAGAAACTGACATACTATCGAGATCGTTGTTAGCATTAGCCTAATGCTCTCAATCACCTCCTACAATCAAGTTTCTGGGAATAACGCGATAATTCCTTCTCGCACTGGCTCATACGGCATTTGCACCATGCATTTTGGGGGAACCCTCTGGATTTCCCCTTCTCCGATCTGAGGTTGAAGAATGTGCATGTTCTTCCAAATCAATTTCTACTCTATAATTCCTCAAATTTAACATAGTCGTCAAAATAGCATCCAACTTCTCCATCAACATTCAGTTTGCGGCCTCCATTCGTTGGTTTATGCCTTGTACCACGTTATCAAGTTCTCTTCGAGTAATAGCTTCCTCGGGGGTTTGAGTCCTGCACGGTTATCTACTATGGGAGAAACCTGAGTACCATGTTCCAGAAGTTACATCTACCCCATATTTTCTCTTACTTGTATTCTTTCTAGGAGGAGCCATGATATCTACTAAGCTTCGAGTTCTTAATGCGAATTTCTCTGTGGATCTGCCTTGTAAACCTTGATGATCTGTAGTAGAAGCGCAGGTCTAGGCCTTAGATCCAGTTCTTAGTGAAAGCACCAAATGTTAACTACAAAAATGGCGATAACAGTTGATTAATTGTGAAAGCACCACCCCATGAGGGAGAAACAGAATAAAGCAATAAAAATAAATGAAAAACGAGAAAGAAATAGAAAGAAGAGAAAGAAGAACACAGTTTTATAGTGGTTCAGCTTGAGATCAATCCTACATCCACTTTGAACAATTTTATTATGATCCTTGCCATGCCAAATATAGTATATTATAGATAATTAGAAAATTCCTCAAAGTAGAGAATAACAGATAATCACTAGTAATATTGGTTATCGGAGAAATCATGATAACCAGCCTAGGTGACCTAGATTTGCTATCTCTGGAGAAGAAGCTTTGTTGTAGGAGAAGAATAATGGCTATTGGAGATGAATACATATCTTTGCAGAGCTTTGACAGAGAAAGGAAATCAGTTCCCTTTCATGTTGGAGCACAAAGGGTATTTATGGGTGTTTCGGATGGTGTTAGGCCATATCCATTTACAGAAGGCCTCGAAATCATGCTCAAAACTCACCCGCCAAACAGCTCGACAAAATAAATTAACTTCATGGATCGGTATTGGTCCACAATGGACCTGTACTGGTCCATGGACTTAGCATATTTTTCACATTTGAATCCTTGAACACGATTTACATGTCGTGTATAACCTTTAGGTATAATTTGGTGTTATCTGAACATGGTCTGGTGTTATATCAAGCTTCGATGCCTTGTTATCTCGCTTTTTCCTCCAGTTCCATCGTGTATTGGCATCCAATAAGTTGGATTGGCATGAAACTTGGTCAACGTGCTTAGGGAGGAGTTGTGCATGTAACAGCATGGGGCTTACGCCCAAATGACTAACCATACCGGTCCATAATGGACCGCTACTAATCATAGATAGCTTATTTGAAGCTGAAAGTTTTTGTGATAACTTCTCTCCGTCTTCCAGTCTTTCCCGTGAGATTATACTTCAATATGAGGTTGGACGCTTTTGCTCTGCTTAAATTCTGTGTGAATCTCCTAGGTTTATATCCGGGTTAACATTTTGTATTAGAGTGATTTTGAACTAAGAGATAAGGAATTTAATTAATAAGAGATTAATCAAATATGGCTTAGGGAATCTAATGGGAATAAAGTCTATGTTAATTATTATTATTTCATAATTAAATAATCGTTATTAAATATTGGTCAATTTTACTCAAGGAATGTTTAGGACAAATGATAAGGAGACCCCACTCTATTGTACTGCGTGATTCAATCGATGGTCATTTCAAAGGCATCGGATTTGATCTGGTTATCCAAAAACCACTTTGATCTAGCTGATGTGTTCATAATAGAAAAACATATTGAAGTGCTTAGAGATAGAGACTTTGAAGTGCAAGATCTATTCGCTTTTAATCCTGATGAGATTCTTAAATGGATGTTGTTGGAGTAGTATCTCCGGTTTGTCTTGTTCTTAGCCCACTTATATGGATAGCATTTGATGTTGCATTCCTAAGGCCATACACTTTATTTTAACAAACATACATCTATTTGGTGGTATAGACGGTAATACCTCTAGTGTTATACTTTGATGTGTGTTTATGTAAAAATTATTTTGTTTTACAAAAAATTGTTTATATTATAATATCTGACATAATTATGAGATTTTGTTTTACTACCTTTTTTCACCCTTAGCGACTTGATTTTCCCACACTTGGATATTTGACATGTGAGTACAATGGATGTATTAGCGTCTCTCTAAAAGTTTGAAAGTAAGGTTGTTACATTTGGTGCATAGCTAAAGGTTGAGAAAGAACTTTGGCTATGTGAGGTAAACTCATTAGAAATAGGGTTAGTATCATTCTAAAATGAGTCTGAGTGCATATTTATATGAATGCATATTTGTTAGTGTTATAAAGATGTTTCATACTATGTTGAATTTTGGCAAAATGACGTACAAATTCTAGTTGTCGAGTCTGATCAACTTTGTCGACATGAGTTTCTGAACACTTGAACAAGGCGAAATGACATGGTACTGTTTTAAATCTGGTAAACGAATTAATTTTGCCAAAAATTGCGTTTTATTTTTAAAGGAATAATTTATAAATTATTATATTTAGACATGTTTGTTTGCTAAGAATGATAATATTCAACAATTACCATTACGTGGTTTATTATTTTGGTTCGGCTAGTTTATGAGCAAATTTTCTTTTTGTTGCATGGGTTTAGTAGACAGTAATTTTGGAAAATATTGAAATGAAAACTTTGTGAATTCAGTTTCACAATTTGACAGTAGGACTTTTGAATTCAATGTTGGGTTGAAATTTAAGATAAATGATATAAAGGATCTATAATTAGAAATACATTTAAGCTTATAATTTGAGAATTCAACATTGGTGTTTCTGAAAATTCGTTTTCAAAATTTTCAGGAAAGAATAATGTTGCTATTGGATGATTTGAGTATTCTAAAAGGGATTCTTGAGAAATAAGTAGCATTGAACTCACTTACATCGTTGTAAAATAATTCCTACAACAGTATCAATATCTGAGAATTGCTAATATAGAAGAATTTTTTTTTAGAAATAAAACTCTGATTTAAAATGGTATATTTGTAACTTCAAATTGATTTGAAATAATACCTAAGTGTTTGAGTTCAATGATTCATGGTTAAGAACTAGAAATATTCATATAAACCTTTAGTAGTTTGATTTTGCATCTTAATTGATAAATTGATTAGTAATTTCATTTGTTTTGAATGTGTTTGATCCAAAAATGGCTCTAATACCCAAACTAATAACAATTTCTGATGAAATGAAACTGAAAACGAAGAAAACACGCAATTTATAGTGGTTCGGCGTTAAATAGCCTACGTCCACTTTCTACTTCTTGTATTGATGACTTGAATGTAGATACAACAATGATTCTCACTCACTTCCACTCATATCATACATAGATTCACTTGATCTTTTTTGAAATGTACTTTATAAGATGATTGCAATATGAAAATCGTGGTAGAATTCGGTTCTTAAAGGAATTTCAACTTTGAAAATGCCAAAAGATCCTCTGAAATATGCCTTGGGGTGTATTTATAGGTGAAAAATGCTCCTGGAAAGGCTTCGGTTCGGATCCACGTAGCGCCCATCCCGTTACTATCGGGTTCAGATAGGATATGATAGCGACAACGCATCAGGTTAGTGGTGAACATCGGGAGAACGTGGGTATAAACGCTCCGAGTCTTAAGGGAACATGGGCATAGCTTTTGCAATTTCAGGAGAATGGGTTCGGATCGGATATACTGCAGTTGGGGGGATGGATCGGGTTTGACCAAACCGATCTAGTTTGGTATAAGCCCCTTTTTTCCCGCTTTATGTTGTTCTGCCTTGACTAAAAGAAATCTGATCCGATCCGACTCTTTAAGAAAGTGTCCTTCATTTTTTGATCTTTTAATCTTTGTGTAGCCTAGTTCACAAAGTAGGCTAACATTTTGCCCCCTCAAAGGACGCTTCTATTGAAGATGGAGTGTGCTTTGACATTATTTACTTACTGGTCTCTGAATTTGAATCGTTGAATAGTTGCTTCCATTCGTGTGCAAGGATGCGTTGCTTCATAAAGTCATGTCTCTTGTTGCTTATATATACATCATAGATCGTATGAATCATTTTCTTCATTTTAAACAACTCTGGGAGCCCTTCTTGATGTCCAGTGATTCTTCTAGGTAAGCTTTTTGTTTATTTTTCTTTGAGATCAATTAGAATGTCAAGTCAACGTGCATGATTCCATTGGGGTCCAGTTTCTGATCCGGACGTCTTCTCTTTCACCCCACTACCACTAAATCGATGGGCTAAATATATATATGGGCTTGCATACCGGTCCGAGCGGGATGAAAGGTTGGGAATACAAAGGGCCACTGTGAACTCTTATAAATCCGCCGTCTCTCCTCTTCTTCCTCCTTTCCTTTTATTATCCCCGTCTTCCAGACTTTAGAAGAAAAGAAAAAATCTAATTCTCAATACCTCAAAATTCCCTTCAATTCTCGAATCGATTACATAGGCATGTTAAAAAAACTGTAGTTAATTCCTTCTTAATTGATTTCGATTCGAATTCATGGATGATTCGGACGATTCGAGTATGGAACTCTGCTGACCTTGGTGCCATGATCCCCTCTCGCCATCGTCGTTAATGGCCTCGTCGTCATCTCGAGGTAGTAATGGAGGGGGTTAGAATCTGTTGTTGAACGTGCCAGCGCATAAGTGCTTGGCTTTGATTTGGGTTTTTGGCATAAGACTGGGTTTGGTGTTGGTTGAGAGATAGAGAGGATGGAGAAGAAGAAGAGAAGGAGGTATGAGATCGGTTCGGGAGAAGAGGCATAAGGGTGAAGGAGAAAGAGGGGTTCATCTGGCCGGGTCGGGTCAGAGTGAGAATTAAAGAAGATAATTAAAATTAGGTATGCCCAACCGGGTCGGGTCGGAGTGAGAGAAATGGTCATGGAAAGGTATGGGTACTCAGACCGATCCGAACTGCTTAAAGTACCAACTTTCGAACCGAACCGATTTGCATGTAGTGCATTAACTTCTGCTTGGGACCACACATGGTCCTGCCCCCGGTCCGAACCCATTCCTACATGGGCGTCCGATCTGATCCCAACATATATATCCGAACCGAACTGAAACCATCCAACTCAATGCACAAGAAATATCTGACTTGCTCAATCAATGTTTGTCGTGACTTATAACTTAATGAGCAGTTAGGATAGTGCCTTATGAACATGAGCAAACATTTAAGACTATGGTAAACGTTACTACTTCGCCAAGCTTCTACATTATGATCTTACGTATTTACTTTGCATCTCTTGCACATACCATACACACTTTAGTTCACACACGTGCACGAGGGGATACAGGCTATTTTACTCTAACTTATGCCATTGCTTCTTCAGTAGTTTAGCGACCATGGCAGAGAGACATTCATCTAAATTAGCAAAAAAGGGAGAAGTCACAGAAACATCCAAGAAACTCACTCTTGATGACATATCCTCTTCCTCAGACCCTGAATGGGATGATGAGGGTCCAGATTACGAAATGGAAGCGCACAATAGTGAAGTATCTTCCGGGGGTGATGCCTCTCTTGGTGAGGAAAAGGAAGGAGAGATAGGAGATGATCGTGCTCCCAACGAGTTTGAAACTGCCACCATATTGGAGTCACCCAAAGATTCTGTTGAGTCGACGATTGATGATGATAGACTCATCCGAATATGTCTAAAGCATGGGATATTAAAAAGGGATACCCAGGTGCCTTCGAAAATAGATCTCGCCCACAATCCACCGGAAGGATTTATGGCTATTACCCGATTAATGTGTCTGGTTGGGGCAATACCTCCGTTTCCTCCTTTTGTCGTTGATTTTCTGAGACAGATGCGGATTGCCCCCATGTAGTTACATCCCAACTCTTATGCTTACTTATACACCTTGTATATAGCATACAAAGACATTTTAGGTATAGAGCTTACCTTCGATGACATCCAATTCTTTTATAATTTCAAGCACTGGACTCAAGAGACTCCCTCCTTCTCATACTTTGAATCAGTTCCAAAAAGGAAAATTATTACTATCCCATATAGCAGCAAGGCTGGTGACTCTAAACCTGAATGGTTTTATATCAGATAGCTACCGGGGTGCGCCAGGAGGTGGACCAAATCAAGTAAAACATCGACTTTCTAGATTTCGTCTTTAAATGCTCACGCCAACACATTAACTTGCTTTATTTTTCATTCGCAGTTGATAACCCAAAGCAAATATCGGGTCAATCTACTCAATGGTGACCAAAAGTTCTTAACCATCGACGATGTTCTTAAGGATGAGTATCTCCATCGTCACGGGTTACTATCTATTACCCGTAGTATAGGTCATGAAACAGGTCCATATGTGTACATACCACCGGTCGACATTATTCCTGAGACGGGTGAGGGCTCGAAAGGTCCAACGATACCTCTTAGGACTCCTCCCTCTCCATCCTCAACTCAGGACGATGAATTAGCCAACATGGCTGAGAAGCACAGAGAAGGGTATACCATTCCTGATAACGCCATTTCTCCTGAAAAGTCAACATCCCCTAAAGAGCTACCACTAGATGCTCCTCAAGGAGATGCTCCTACTATCGATGATTCTACATTTAAGGGTTTAGGAAATCTTCCCCTACCCGAAACTATTTATACTTCATAGGACTTCATAACGAAACCTTTAATTTTCACTTCTTCATAAGAGAGACTACTCCTGTGAAGACCAAAGAGCCTACTCGTGCTAGTCTGGCTTCAGGATCGGGTTTGTTGGGGGGAACGTCACTTAGGATGCACATAACACATTAGCACCGCACGACACCGCACTTATGTCTTATGTGAATGTCGATTCTGAACTCAACTTGTATCGTTGTGCAGGCACCATGTCACGCCCTTATTATGATGTCGGGAAAATTCGCCGTAGCATGTCCAGACCTCCTTCTGACACCGAGTATGATCGCCGTGAGAACTAGGGCAGAGATGACAAAAGGCATCATGATTTCCATCGACCTCACACTCATGCTCTCGTTCTCCTGTTCGATCGGATACAGACAGATATAAGAGCCACCAAAGTTGTCGTGGGGGAGACACATCACAGTCCAAAGACCGAATTTCTCCCTAAGATAAATATAATCGAGAAAAAAGTCCACGAAAACACACTGATTCGCGAGACAAGCACAAAGCCTCTGAGAAGCGATCTGAAAAAGGTAGTGCAGCCATTGTCCCTGCTAAGCGGAAACATGTTGAGCTATCATATTCCAAATCCTCGCCACTGGACGCTGATTCCAAAATGAAACTGGCTTATCTGAAGGAGCAGTTCCTAGATCACTACTTTGAGCATTTAACTTTCCTACCCGCACTTGAGCCCATTTCTTCAATGTGGGCAGATGATGCTAGGGCAAAGATCGACGCAGTAGAGAAATAGTATTCAGAGATGTACAAGTATTCACGCAATCTCTCCAGAATCATTCGATCCCTAATTGCAGACGTCAATGCGATGAAGAAAGTTGCAGACTCCGATGAGAATGTTTTGAAAAATCTGGAGAAGGACTTAGAAGATACACAGGCTCAACTTGTCGTTGCTCGACGAGATGCCAACAACTTCAAAAAGTAATTTGAGGAATTACAAAAGCGTTATCATGACCTACTGGAATATCACAGTCAAGAGTGTTTAGAGTTGAAGAAACAAGCTGAAGATGCTAAGTTAGAAAGTGTCAAGGTGCAACTAGCTTACAATACTCTTGAACAAGAAAAGGCCGAGTTAGCGAGGAAGAATGCCGAGTTGGAGAAACGAAATGCTAACGTGGAGTCTAAGTTAATGGAAGCCAAGACTAGAGCTGCCTTAGCTGAGGGGAATGTGGATAGCGCTATTAAGTCCGCTGAAGAAACCCATAAGCAGCTATCAGAGGCTCAAAAAGAACTGCATGGCTTTGGCGAACTGATGATTGAATTCTTTGCACACATAATCCGTCGCCGAAACATCTCTTGGATTGAAGACTATCCAACTACCTTAGTTCATGTATGGAATCAACTCATCGAATGGGAAAAAGATGAACTTAAGGTAAACTTCGTTGATGAAGACAAACTCATGGAGAAGTATCTGAAAGATGATGAACTGGCACGTCTGGCCGAGGGGCATCGCCTTATAGCTGCTGCCATGGAGGAGGAGAAACGCCAGGCCAAAGGAAAGAATATCCTTGAAGTTGGTTCCTTTTCTGTAACCGTCGAAGCTACTGGAGTAGAGGAATATGATCCCGAGAATCCGGGAATTCCTAGAGCGCCTCTTTTATCTCTTATACTTGAATCAGCATCAGAGACGGTAGCCGCCCCAATTGAGAAATCATCAAAAGGTATTTCCACCTTTTCACCCCAATTTTCCAAGGCAGTTTCCACCTTTCGTCACATCATTGGGCAATCGATCGAAGATTCTTTGTTTTCTCCTGAGTTGATAACTGTTGCTTCTCATTCTGTAGGTGCTGAGACAACCGAGAAGACTGACGAGCATCGGGGAGCCGCCATTGGGGAAAAATCCGTGGAAGAGACTCAGGAAGGACAGGGTAGGGCTACCATCATTGAGTCAGGAGGGGGAGCTAAAGGTAAAAAGGAGTAGGCTATCAATAAGACTCCTATACCGCCTAACGCCGAAACTTCTCATGATGATGAAATGATAGATGCTTTGAAAGATGATGGTGGTAATGATGGGCATGAAAAAGATCCTGATGTTGCTATAATTGGAGATTCGAAGAATGTTGATGACGTGACTTTGGCTGAAATGAAAGCCAAACAAGACATGCATATGCAGCTGAAAGTCGAGGAGATAGACCCCGAAAGCCTTAAGCTCCTTGCAGTGGTGGATGCTAGATCGAGGTTAGTTGTTATTCTTTCAACTAGGTCAATTACAGAGGAGCTTGCTAAAAAATCTTCTCTTGACCCTAGTACTCCGACTCTTGAGAAGGAATCTATTGACTCTGGTGCCTCAATTACAGAGAAGAAAAAACCAAAGAGCCTCATGTCCGATGCTGAAAAAGAAGCTAAAAAGGCTCTTAAGGCTGCCAAGAAGCCAAAGCCCACTCCAAAGTCCAAGTGATAATGCACTTTGTCTTTTGTTTCGATATTCCACTGGTCCGCTATTGTTGCAGCGAGTGCGGCCCTCGCATCTTTTGCTTTAGCTTTCCTGTATAAAATCACGTGTTTGTGAATAAAGTAATTTTTTCCCTGCAATGTCTGATATTTGTAAATTTAGCATTTAAGTAAAAAAACAAATGAACAACATATCATATCACATATATACAATAAAGTCATTGTTAAGGGGAACATGTGTATATATATATACCCCCAATCAATCTTGAATGACCGATTGAGGTTTATTCAAGATTGATTAAATTCAGCATCCATTTGCCCCTGATTCTCTGACAGAGTCATATTCCTTTCATCACTGATGCTTACTCTTTTTAGCATCTTCATACTCTCCTGTCTCATAACCAGGTTAGAGTATTACTGAGGCGGTCTCTTATCGCGGTGCACCTACATGCCTCAAGGGACGTCGTCTTCCCGTCCTTTGCATCTTATCATGCAAGCGGTCATTTTGTTCGCTCCTGCACATAGATTATCTCCAATTTTCCAAATATAATTTAATGTTTTGTGTTTCATAGTCATGATAGAATAATTGTTGAAGATAGAAATAATGCAGGAAAGTAAATGACACACGATATTTTTATAGTGGTTCAGCTAAGTCATAGCCTACATCTACTTCATAATCCTTTGTTCATATAAATAGACTTTTTAAGGCAAGTTGTGCCTTTTTTACATAGTCTATAAAAACAAAAGAAAGTAATTCATATCTAACTCAAATATCGCCGCAAATGTTGACCATTCCAAGCTCTGGGAATTTTTCACCATCTGCGGTCGTTAGCTTGAAGGCTCCTGTGTCAAGCTTCATTTGGATGGCATACGTCCCTTCCCATGTTGGACCCAGATGGGTTAAAGGTGGGAAACTCGTTTCAACAATAAGTCTCCTGGTTCGAAGGTTCTAGTGTGAACCTTTTCATCATAATAACCTGCTACTTGGTGCAGACGCCTTGAAGCACGCAAGTCTGCTTCATCTCTTTTTTCTTCAACCATATCAAGAGACTCTAGTAGGAGTGTTCTATTTGTCATTGGGTCATACTATGCTACTTGATGAGAAGGGACTTCTAGTTCTATCGGGATCACAACTTCTGACCCGAAGGAGAGTGAAAAGGGAGTATGGCCAGTGGTCGTCTTAAAGGTTGTCCTGTAGGCCCACAAAGACAGTGGCAACTCATCTACCCACTTGGCTTTGTCCTGCTCCAACCGCTTCTTGAGAATAGATTTAATGACCTTGTTTATTGCTTGAACCTGGCCGTTTGACTGCGGGTGAGCTACAGCGATGTATCGCTTATCAATCTTGTATTTCTGGCAGAAGTTTCTGAGTTCGAGGCTGTCGAATTGTGTCCCATTATCGGTTATAATGGTCTTTGATATCCCAAATCAACAGATAATGTTTCTGACCACAAAACTAATCACCTTCCTTGTCGTGATCGTGGTTAAAGGTTCGGCTTCCACCCATTTCGTGAAATAGTCCACGGCGACGATCACGTACTTTGCTCCCCCATTGGCAATAGGTAACACTCCAATAATATCAATTCCCCACATGGCAAATGGCCATGGGCTTACCATTGACTTGAGCTGAGTCGGAGGTGCTCTGGGAATTTTGGCGAATCTTTGACATTTGTCGCAGCATCGTGAATAATCAGCCGCGTCTTTATTCACGGTAGGCCAAAAATATCCATACCGCAACACTTTCTTTGCTAGGGTTTGTCCCCGGTGTGGTCCCCACACTCACCTTCGTGTACTTCTTGCAGTACACGTTTGATGTCGTCATGTGCGATACACCGTAGTAGGGGCATTGAAAACCCTTGGCGATAAAGGACGTCGTCCTGTAAAACGCATCTTGCAACCTTACGTGTTACAGCTCGTCTTTCGCTTTTCTTCAATGGGAAGGTTCCACTCTTGAGAAAATTATTGATCGGTATCATCCATGATTCACTCTCTGGATCAACTTCTAAGGCTAGTTCCACCTCCATCAGGTCGAAACTCGGTGATTCCAAAATCCTTATCGGAACCATTTCAGTTTCTTCGGGGTTATCAGAACTTGCTAGCTTTGCCAATCGATCTGCTTTCTGATTCTCTATTCTTGGAATATGCGTTATGCTGTAACGCTCCAAACTTCCCAGCAGCTCCTTTACCTTTTTGAGATAAGTAACTAGTTGAGGTCCTTTAGTAACAAACTCTCCCGTACCTGGCATGCAACTATCTTGGAGTCGCAGCATATATCCAATGTCTTCACTCCTAGTTCTTTGGTGAGTTCCAGCCCGGCAATCAGGGCTTCATACTCGGAATCGTTATTGGTAGAAGCAAATTCTAATCGCAATGCATAGTAAATAGATCGTCCTTCAGGAATGATTAAAACAACTCCGGCGTCGGACCTTCGATCATTTTTGGCTCCGTCCATATATAACTTCCACGGACTAAGCTCTAATTCTTGTTCTAAAGTAACCACCTTGTCACCCACCGTTTCCTCTTCGGGAATCGTGAATTTGTCTATGAAGTCGGCCAATGCCTGCCCCCTTATTGATCTCCGTGGCTGAAAATTCAAATCGAACTGACTCAACTCGATGTTCCATTTAAGTAACCACCCCGATGCTTCGGGTTTTTGGAACACTTTCCTTCAAGGTTGATCGGTGTATACAATTATCAAGCGAGCCTGAAAGTAATGACAAAGTTTGCGGGAAGCAAAGGCTATAAGCAAGTTTTTCTATTTTTGGATAATTACGTTCTGCAGTGGCTAGCTTCTTGCTCACGTAGTATACAGGCCTCTGGACTTTATCTTCTTCACGTACCAACGTGTACAGACGGCATGAGATGATACCGCTAGGTAGACAAACAAATCCTCATGTTCCACGGGTTTTGATAATATTGGAGGCTTTTCTAATAAGTCAAATAAATTCTGGAAAGCCTCCACACAATCAGGTGTCTACTCAAAATTTCGTTTCCCTCGTTTTATCAGATCGAAGAAAGGAACGCACTTATCTGTGGCTTTGGAGATAAACCTGCTCAATGCAGCAACTTTTCCGGCTAGGCTTTGAACATCCTTAATCTTTCTTGGTTCTTCAATATTCCTTATTGTTGCTATTTGACAAGGATTTATCTCGATCCCTTCAGAACTCACGATAAATCTAAGGAATTTCCCAGATGCGACCCCAAACGAGCATTTTAGGGGGTTTAACTTTATCCCATACCTTCGAAGAATGTCGAACATTTCAGCTAAGTTCCTTGTATGATCAGAAGATTGTCTAGACTTCACAAGCATGTCGTCCACATAAACCTCCGTGGTTTTTCCGATTTGATTAAAGAACATGCGGTTGACCAAGCGCTGATACGTGGCTCTTGCATTCTTTAATCCAAATGGCATTACCACATAACAACATAACCCCAAGTCTGTGATGAAACTTGTGTGCTCTTGGTCTGGTATGTGCATGGGAATTTGATTATACCCCGAATAGGCATCCACAAAGGATAAAAGCTCGTGTCCGGCCGTCGAGTCTACTAGTTGATCAATCCTGGGAAGAGAAAAGCTATCCTTCGTACAATCCTTGTTCAAGTCCGAGAAATCAATACATGTACGCCACTTCCCATTACATTTTTTGACCAAGACAGGATTTGATATCCAGTCGGGATATTTCGAATCATTAATGAATCCATTATCCTTCAATTTCTCTACCTCTTCCTTCAAAGCTGCTGAACGCTCTGGGCCTAACATCCATCTCTTCTGCTTGACCGGCGGGTGCTTTGGATTAATTCTTAAAGAGTGGCTCATAATAGCAGGCAAAATCCCACACATGTCAGCGTGAGCCCAGACAAACACATCTAAATTTTCCCTTAAGAAATCGGCCAACTCTTTCGCTCGAATTGGATCTAGCTGTGATCTGATCATTAGTACTTTTGTCGAATCTGCCTCATCAATAGGTATATCTATTGTTGTCTCGTTGGGAGTCGCCGTTCTATCCTCGGGTTCTCTATCCTCTTTGGGATCTATATCCTCGATCACATTTAAGGGCGACTCTCTTGGGGTTGGACCCCTTAATTGCTATGATGAGTTTTCCTTCGAAGGGGGAAAATCATCCTTAGATTCTATATTCAACCCATTCATTAGCATCTTCAACTCCATCATGTAACAAGCTCGTCCCGTAGCTTGGTCGTCTCTCATCACCCCAATTCCTGCGTCAGTCGGGAATTTAAGCAGCAAGCACGAAGGTGCAATACATGCCCTAAACTCGGCAAGGGACGGTCGGCCTAGAAAAGTGTTGTAGGGTGACTCTACATCCAAAACTACAAATGGCAGGTCCTCACTCTCTGACGATCTCCTTGTCCTAATGTCACTGGTAATTCTATGTAGCCCATCGGAGCCGTTGACGCCCCGATTGAAGCCCCGTATCCATCCTTCGCAGGGCTTTAGATCTTTTGCTTCGAGTCTCATTTGTTCAAAAGCTTTCTTGAAGAGGATATTGACTGAGCTTCCGTTGTCCACCAACACCTTATGGACTAAGGCGGGGCCGATGGCTGTGGCAATTACCAGTGGGTCTTCAGTTGGTGATTGAATTCCGGTATCATCTATACTACGGAATATGACGTCGTCTAACACCGTCTTTTGTTGTTTTACTGGAGTAATGTCTTCGAGGTTACTACATTCTCCTACCTCAAAGTGCTTGGCGGCATTAATGTACTGATCCATCGCTTTGAAACTATGGCTAGCTAGATGGGGCCGGCCTATAATAGTATTGATAGCGATCCCCTTACCTTTCTGTTGGGCTGTGGGTTTAGAAGTAGGCTGGTTTTGGTCCGGAGCTTGCCCTCCTTGCCCCCTGTCCCTTGGGGCAACCTTGTACTCGTCTAACTTCCCTTCCTGCAGCAATCTTTCAACTACATCTCTCAAATGACGACATTCATTGGTGGAATGACCGTGAGTTCCATGAAACAAACAAAACTTTCCCGTTGCAATCTCTTTTTCAGTGGAGTCTCTGGGTGATGGCTTTTTGTATTGCAATATGATGTATGTGTCCAAATAAATGTTTTCCAAGGTATCATTCAATAGCGAATAGTTTTCAAAAGTTTGGAATCGAGGTCTTTTGCTGGAATTGTTCCCTCGGTTCCTACTCCTCCTATTGCCATTTCCATTTCTGTTGTTATTACCTCCGTTTTGGTTGCCGACGTTCACCTCAACCTTTCGCGAACTATCACCGGATTGCTTCACAGCGACATTACTTTGGACACCTTCCCTCGAGGCCCCTTCAGATTTTCTCTTCTTATTTGCATGAGCTTCTTCTCACCTTAAGCGAATATTGGCCTTTTCGTAGAACAATTCCCTAGTTTGGGGGACGGGGGTGGTTTCCTGGATAGATAATCCCAGAATTCTGTGTCCGAGTCAACTCCTTCTATTAACGCCATCAAAATAGTGGGTTCATGAGGGTCACTAACTTCGGTGACAGCCAGGTTGAAGCGGTCTAAATATGACTTCAAAGATTCACCTAGAGCCTGTTTAATCCTTGACAACTCTATGACGCTCTTGGACTTTCGGGCGTGAAGTCGAAACTGGTTCATAAAGCTCTCACTTAATTCTATGAAATTTGATACTGACCTTGGAGGGAGTCGGGTGAACCACATTAATGCCACTTTCTAGATAAATCGGAAAGGCCTTGCATTTTATAGCGTCTGGAGCTGCTGCGGCATTCATGAACCATGCATACCTTATCAGATGTTATCCTGGGTCCGTTCTCCCTGAATATCGATCCATCTGTGGCAAGTTGAATTGCCGAGGGAACTGGAAGTCCAATATATCATTTGTGAAGGGGGTATGACTTCGCTCAATGCCCCAGTCCTCATTAGTGTATCGTCGGCTTTCGGACATGATCTGACGCACCATTGCCAACACATCGGCATGTTAATGTTTGCACAGGTTCTCTAGGTCTGATATTCGGATTACCCCTGGGTTCCTAATTAGGGGATAACCTTCTATTTTTAGCGGCGGCTGCTCTACACTGCTCCCTATGCTCCCGGTCGATCTCAGGAGGAAGAGGTTGGAGGAGTTGTTATTGCGTAGGATTAGTAATATTAGGATCCCTGGGTAGAACGTGGGATCCACGCATGGGTAGCAACATAGGCTCTTGCAGGCTCGGGTCATCAGGTCCTAACACACGAGCCGCATCTTCACGGTATCCTAAAGATCCAAAGGTCAACTGATCAAGATTTTGAGGTCGCTCAAGCGGCCTTCTCTCACGAGGACGTCCTTCATCTGAAGAAGATGAATAGTCTACAGCAAGGCGGCGTGTTGGGGAAGGTGTCTTTTGCCTTCGGAGTTCATTGAGTTCCCTACTCATGGCGATCATGTTCTCTTGCATGCGAAGACTGTCATGTTTATGGGCTTCCAATGCATTTCTAGTACTCTCCAACATGTCAAGAAAACGGGAAAAATCCCGGTGCGTGATGGGTGCGGATGGAGCAGGTTGATCACCAGTTGCCGTGACCGGCATCGGAGCATTGGTGAGTGCTCGAGTAGAAGTACCAGCTTCAGCCTCATTCAGTTCGGATTGGAGTAGGGTGTCAGAAGGGATTCGGTTCGGAGGGGTCTGAGCAGCTCCAGTACTTCCGGATCGGTTCGGGTTCTCCTGGTCGGTTCGGTTCGGAACATCCTGTTCAGATCGGTTTTGTCCAGAGCTTTGCCCCCGCAACCTCGTCAACACGATGGCTTGTTGATCTTCTCTAGCATCGTTTCCCCTAGCGCCTTGCACTTCTTTTCCTTTCCCTTTAGCCATAATGTCCAATGTTTCAATAATTAATCAGCAAATACTTGAAAGTGTCGGAAATAAAGGATTATCTTCTTTGAACTTGAAGGTCCAAAGAGTAGAATGATAATCCCAAAAAGCGAAGAATTCAAAGTTTTCTCAGTGAAAGCACCAAAATGTTAAATCGAAAAATGGCTCTAACACCCAAACTAAAAACAATTTCTAATGAGATGAAACTGAAAACGAAGAAAACACACAATTTATTGTGGTTCGGCGTTAAATAGCCTACGTCCACTTTCTACTTCTTGTATTGGTGACTTGAATGTAGATACAACAATGATTCTCACTCACTTCCACTCATATCATACATAGATTCACTTGATCTTCTTTGAAATGTACTTTATAAGATGATTGCAATATGAAAATAGTGGTAGAATTCGGTTCTCAAAGGAATTTCAACTCTGAAAATGCCAAAATATCCCCTGAAATGTGCCTTGGGGGTGTACTTATAGGTGAAAAATGCTGCTGGAAAGACTTTGGTTCGGATCCACGTGGCGCCCATCCCGTTACTATCGGGTTCGGATGAGATATGATAGCGACAGCGCATTAGATTAGTGGTGAATATGGGGAGAACGTGGGTATAACCGCTCTGAGTCTTAAAAAAACGTGGGCATAGCTTTTGCAATTTCAGGAGCATGGGTTCAGATCGGATATACTGCAGTTGGGGGGACGGATCGGGTTTGACCGAACCGATCCGGTTTGGCATAAGCCCCTTCTTTTCCCGCTTTATGTTGTTCTGCCTTGACTAAAAGAAATCTGATCCGATCCGACTCTTTAAGAAAGTGTCCTTCATTTTTTGATCTTTTAATTTTTGTGTAGCCTAGTTCACAAAGTAGACTAACATAATGAAATAGAATTTTCAAAGCTAATATAGAACTGAAACTAGTATTTATTGAAAATATAAGAAAAAAGTTTCAAAACCTATAAAATTTGAAAAAGGTAATAGCCAACACCAATTTAAAATTGTTGAACACCAGGATAAGTAAGTAAATATGATCTTCTTTATACTCTTAGGATTTACAGGACTATTGTATGAACTTTGGTTAGATTAAGTAAATAAGTTAAGATAAGTAATTATAAAAAAAAATCATAAACTAATTGGAAGTAATTGGAGTGAAAAATAGGCATAAGGACAAATTTTGGAAAAAAAATAGTCTGAAGGACGTCAAATTTTATTTTTAAGCTGAAGGACAAACTCTGAAAAAAAATTAGGCTAAAGGGCAATGCTAAATATAATTAGCATTTTCTGCAGTGTAAAACTGAATAATGCTAATTACATTTAGCATTTTCGTGTAGTGTAAAAAACTGAATATAATGCTAAATACATTTAGCATTTTATTTCAGCCTAATTTTGGTTCAAAGTATGTCCTTCAGACTAAAAATAAAACTTGGTGTCCTTCAGCCTAATTTTTCGGCAAAGTTTGTCCTTCTCCCTAATTTGATACATTAATAACCAATAAGGATAAGTTTATAAGTTGTGCTTAGGCAGTTTGCCCGCATTTCTATTTTTAAATTTGAGTATGTGACTTTAAGATGACTCACATTGATCTGAATAAGGAATTAACAATCGATTCTTGATGGCGAACACTTGATGAGAATTATGGCTACCCAAGGAGAAAAAAGATTCTCAACCAAGGAGTCTAATCAAAATCCACACTAAAGACGTCGAGAGAGGAATGCCAGTTCAAAAAAAAGTTATGTATTCAAATACATGATCGTATCCATTATTGCATTCTGATGATTTGAATACATTGTATGACCATTAGTATCAGTTATGCTCTTGAATATTAGAAATAATGTGTATATGAGATATTAAAGGTTAATAACTTGTATGAATTATATAAGATTAAGTGTTCGAAGACACTTTACTTCGTATAGGAATTTCAAGAGATGAAATCATTTTATGTTGACATAACAATGTAACGACCTATAATTTTAAGTTTCCAAAATTAACTATCTAATTTATTTCAATACTTGGATATGAATTTAATTTACATTTAGTTATAAGTTCCAAATTTTCATCTGATTTTTGATACTTACTTTTAATTTAATTTACATAAAAGATTCATGATTTTTAACTTACAAAATAATTGTATTTTCGGTTGATATCTTTTAACGTCAAACATCAGCTTTTACGAAATTTAGATAGGATAATATAAATTAACATGTCTACTTTTAACCGCTTTGTGATCGCATCATGCTGTGTCTACTTTTAAACTTCTAACACACACATATAAAACAGCATCATTTCAGCTATTTCGTGTCTGCGCTTTGCTAAAGGTTTTGGTGGCCGGCGCATCAATATTTGTACTTGTCGTTTCATTAGCCTGAAAGCAACACAATCATTATGCTGAAGTATGTTTGCTATCTACACACTTGAGTGCGTATATTACGACCAGGAGGGTACACATTACGTTTCTTTTTCTTCTGCCTTCGGTCCTCTTTCTCCCAGCAAGTGAAAGCCCAACAATTCCTTTCTTCCACTCTACTTCCTTTCCATCTCTCCTGTGTACATGTGTGTGTATGTATGGAGTGCATCTGTGCATGTGTTGGCCGAGCACGGAGATGTGTGCAGGCATGATTATATGGAGGAGCTAACATTTCCAAAATTCAAACGATGACTGCTGTTGCAGGCTTCCCAAGCAACACTGGAAACTCAGGGGAGGTGTCGGGCGGCCGTGGTTTGGATGGCGGTCGGGTGATGGCCTGATGGGTGCATGCATGGATAGGCGTGAGCAGCATGTAAGGATGGGGAGAGAGGGAAGTGTAGGTGGTGGAGCAGTGGAGGTTGAGGGCGGCGCGCCGGTGCTGGAGGCAGTTGACGGAGGCAGAACGGAATTGTAGGCGGGTGAAGCATCTTAGCTGTAACATGTTAATATAATGAATGGAAGATGGTTACTACGTGATTACGCAACTGAGCCCCTGCTGCGCCTTTTAACGAATGCAAAGACCTGGGCCTCATTTGTTGCTGTGGCTGGAATGGAAGTGGGCCGATTCCGTTTGCGTTTGAGTGGGAAATGATTTGGTCATATATACGGAGAGACTTGATTCTTTTATTACACATATTATAAACAAGTACATCCAATACTAATAATGAAAATTATTTCCACTAAATTAGTTGGAATCTTTTTGAACTTACCAAAATGTCTTTAACTCTTCGTCTAATTCAGCAGTTGTCCAGAAATTTCGATCTACCTTCTGCTGTCTCCATTTTCCACAAAAGACCACCCCCTTTGCCAAACTGTGCAATCTCAGATTCATCGTCTCCGTCTCAACAACCATTCCGCTTCCGCCGCCATATCGAGCCTCAGATCGAAATCCTCATAACCAAATAAAACTACGAAAAATTAACAAAAGAACAAATTGTGAGTAGTATATTAGGTTGCAAAAGGATAACGAAGGTCCTCAACGTTGGTAATCTGATCCAAAACCCTAACCTTTTAGCACCCTTTGATCACAATCAGTTTCTAGTTTGTAGTTTATTTGCTTTGATTTTTTTGTTTTCATGCTTTTGAAGGCTGTATTATTGGGTAATTACAACAGATCCGACAATTCTCAGCCCTCGCTTTCATAAAGGGGAAACTATCCCGCGTTTGATAGAGTGAGTTATTCTAATTTGTGATTTTCCGAAAGTTACTTTTGTAGAATTTAATTTCCTTGAACAGTGATATAATTTTTGTTTCTCAAAGCTTACTTTACTGATGATTTCATTCGTGTTTACCTATTACTTGCTATTATTCGGGTTCCTTTTGATTTTGTAAGTAACTAATCTCCATTTACTCACGTTTGGGGGAAGCCACGATGTCTTCTCTTTATATTTCTCACTTCAGAAACTGCAAGTAAACCCCTTTCTCTTATTATTTTGTCAGGTAACCTAATTTGCAAAATTTGAAGTTCCTAACGTTCAAACTTGTGTTATTTCAAGTCATTGCAAGATCTGTCAACATATTATGTTGCTTACAACAGTTCATTTAATGTGTTAATTTGATCAATAGCGTATTCATATTGTTTGTTTTCAATTTCAACATAAAAGAAAATGCATACTTTTTTACTTACGGCAGTCAAATTTATGCAGGGTCAAGTATGAGGAGAAAAAAAGGTTAACTATTGCTTTTACTAAGATTGTGTAACTTTTAATTATAGCATACCAAAACAAATTTCCATATCCTGAAACACCAGTTTTGATCTTGTTGTGCCTCACTTTCCAAGCGTTTAGCAATTTTTAGATTTGATTTCTTAAGCTATCTGTTTCAAAATTTAAATTAAATAGCAATATGTTTAGAGTTTAAGTATATACCAGAAAACTATATTCAATGCGAGAGTTAATTAGACTGAGTTGCATTCATAGGAAACTTTTTGTTTCTATTCCTGTAGTTTTTATGTGCACATAAAAAAAAAAAAGGAAATAGTCATTATTTGCAGGTTTAAGTCTTGACCAGCAAAACTGGTCATATTTGTTGCTATAATTTTGCATAGTTTGGAAAATTTGTTGGATATGTCACTAAATAGTAGATTTTTTCTGGAAAATAATATATGTTTTGATCATCCTATTAATTATATATATAACAATATACTATAAAAATATTTAGCTCTTATTGCGTTTGGGATAAGATATAGGAGCAAAAGGTTTGGCTAAGGTTTCTTTTCTCAAGTTACATTTAGTTTTATGTTTATTCTTTTTGTTTGGAATAAAATACACTATTGTCTTTCCTTTTGATCCCTAATATATCTATGTGATAGTAATGCAGAAAGGTTTATTTATGCATATTTCATTTATCTTAATGCGTATTTTATTATTATTCGATTTGAGAATTTGTTTATATTTCCTTACCATTCTTAATCCAAACATTTATCTCTAATGAAAATAAAGTCAACGAGTTAATTTTCCAATATAAAATAACTGAATTACGGATATAGTTACATTTAGCATGCCTTTTCTTATTTCCACTATAAGAAAAAGTGTTTTACTGAATATTTTGATTTTCTTTCAAGGTAACGCCATAGACTATGAGCATATTATCTGATTATTTAGCCTGTTGCATCTTGCTTATATGTTGTGATCAAAAAGCTACATTTGAACATTTCGTCTGAAAACGGTTCAAAGTAAGTGTACTAAAGAATTGAAGGATGCAGAGGCATAGGTTGGATGCAGTTCTAAGGTGCAATAGGTGCATCGATAAATGATTGTTTTAATATTAACAGTGAATGTTTCTTCCACATTTTCCATCAATCCTATTTTTTTGGGCTTCAGTGGCCTCCCTTCCTCATTCGGTTTGTTCAAGAAAAAACACGTAACTTCTGTTTTCATAAAATTTCATGGCATCACGAAGCGTCCGATGAATCTTTACGATTGATGAACAAATTTTGGAGGAAAAAGATTACACAATTATGACTGAATAGAGCAATAACACTATAGGAAAAGAAACTATGGATTTCAAGGTTGCTTACCAATGTTAAATAGTTTATTTTCGAAAGGTCTGTTCTCATATTTTGAAGACTTGAATATTGATTTGTCTCTTAATTCAAAATTCTTTATATAACTGATTTTATGTTAATTATCAAATATTACTATTAATTTTGTATAGCTGCTTTGATGATTACATTATTTTTGAATATCAGTTGTGTTTTCATATTCATGCTTACTAATAGCAAATGAAATTGTCTAAGATTGTATATTTCATTTATATAATTTGTATCCTTTATTTAGTGGAAATGCATAGATTTATATTAAGGTCTCGGTTCAGAAAAGCACACTGATAAAACAAAAGTGGATCAAGAGTTTGTGAAGTAGAGATAAACAAGTTGCATATATTTAGAAGAAAGGTACTTCTTTTCCATTTGCATAAAAGCTCTTTTTGGTTTTACTTGAAATTTGTGGAATCTGATATACTAATTAGCTATCAGTAATGGTCATCGAAATGACTTAAGAGGTTTCATATCGTATAAGAGACCATAGTCAGAATTTAGGTACCTTTTTTTTGGTAAGTTTACTTATTTGCATTGGTCTCAAGGCTACTGTTATTTTTTAATTTGTACAATTATTTTACTCACTTAGTTTTAGGCAACGTTAATAGGAATCTAATGTCTGAAACATAGTTTATGCAATTTAAGCACAGTTGTTAAACTTTACCATACAACTAATTAATTTTCTAAAATAGTCAATTAATATTAAATACCATGATATCAACCATTCAGTTTTAGTCATATAGAAGACAATTTTGTATTTATCTTGCTTATGTAAGTTTGGCAGTGATATAACTTCCTTCTAAATAATAACATTTTGCAGTTTATACAATCACATCTTTAACAGTTAGTTGAACTAAGCTATAAATGATATCTATATTCCCTCAATTCGTGAATTAATTTGGACTCAAATCCTATTTCTAACTTATAGCTTCATATTTAATAAAATTGACTTAAATCCTAGGTTTTAGTTGTATTTTACTACTATTTATAACATGTATTTAATGCTTCTACAATATTTTGATTTAATGACGATTAGTTGAATTAAGGTTTCAAATGATATCTATGTTCCCTCAGTTTGTGAATTAGTTTCGACTCAGATCCTATTTCAAAATCATAACTTCAGCTTTTATAGAATCAACTCAAATCCTAGGTTTTAGTTGTATTTTACTATTATATATTACTTGTATTTAATGCTTCTACAACATTTCAATTCAATTATCTATTAGTTCATTGGATATTAAGTGGAATTTATATTCTCTAAGAATTAATTGTAATGATTTATAGATGTAGCTATTTTTACTTCTTTTAAATTACTTAATGATACAAGACTACATGACTTTGCTAGAATCTAGTTTATGCATTTCAGTGTTGGTATACAATAGTTGTTTTATTTCATTTTAATTGTATCTAAGTAAGGTATATAAATTCATAATGCATTCTAATCAATCAATGTAATATTTTGAATTGTTTATTAGAAATTCCAAATAATCTTATGTTTAACCTAGCGATCTATCCATATCACATTTATGCTTATATAATTTCTGCTTAGCGTATTGTTGATATAGATTACTTCAAGAGTAGGTACTAAGAGATGAAGACTAAAACGAGAGGCATATTCCAAATGGCGGAAGGTTTTTAAGAGATAGTAAGATCATTTTAAACATATATGATTTAGGTAAACACATGTTACTAACCCATGAGGTTGTGGTAGCTTAAACATGGGAAGTTTATGAACATCATGTTGTAAGTATATAATATTGAGAAAGTACTGTTTTGCTACAGTAAACAATTCATAGGTGGGCATAAGCAAATCATGTTAAATCGACAAGTATATTTGCTTCGTTTTTTGTACACATTAAGATTAACTCGATACCTTAATGTTATGTACAACCGAAAAATTATTTTTATGATCTTCTAAATTTGACACTACTAGAAAGGCTTCATTTTGTAACGACATAGAGCGGCGGCTAAAAAAGCGGCCGTCGCACGGGTTTGAATAATTAACTGCCAAGCCTTCTTCCCCAATTCACTTCAGGTAACAACAACAAAGCCATATATCCCAAACAAGTTGGGGTTGGCTAGATATGGAACCCAAAATTAAAATAAAATAAAATAAATAATGATGATAATATATATATATATAAAGGGTTTAAAATAACCAATCAAATAAAAAGTCGTCCGATAAAGGTTTTTTTTTAAATAATAATAATAATAAGAAGTAAAATGTTCAATAAAAGTGAAATAAAATCTAAAATAGTAAATAAAAAGTAAAAAGGTTCAGTAAACGTGGAAAAAAAAACACTATGGTTCTGGTACATGGATTACCAATTTCCATGCACTCCTATCAACTACCAGCTCTTCCGATAAACTTCAGTTACTTAAATCTCTCTTTATTATCTCCTCCCATGTCATTTTAGGTCGACCTCTACCTCTCTTTGGGTCTTCGGCGCGACCTAGAATTCCAGCGCGTACAGGTGCATCGTATGGTCTACGTTGGATATGTCCAAACCATCTCAAGCGGTATTGGACTAACTTCTCTTGAATAGGTGCAACTCCAAGTTTTTCCCGAATATCCTCATTTCTAATCCGATCTCGTCTGGTATGCCCACAGCTCCAACGCAGCATTCACATCTCTGCTATACTTATCTTCTGGACGTGTCGCCTCTTAGTAGGCCAACATTCTGCACCATATAACATTGCAGGTCTGATTGCTGTCCTATAGAACTTTCCTTTAAGCTTATGAGGAATCTTCCGATCACAGAGAATGCCAGATGCTAGTCGCCATTTCACCCATCCTGCTTGAATTCTAAAACTAACATCCTTATCAATCTCTCCATCAAACTGCAACATAGATCCTAAGTATCGAAACGATTCCTTCTTGGGTACTACTCTACCGGCCAGGGTAACATCTCCGTCATCTGACCTGACACTGCTAAACTCACACTTCATATACTCTGTTTTAGTTCTGCTAAGCCTGAAACCCTTTGATTCCAAGGTCTCCCTCCACAACTCCAGTTGTCGATTAACCCCTATTCTACTTTCATCAATCAGCACAACATCATCGGCAAAGAGCATGCACCAGGGAATCTCCCTTTGTATATCTTTTGTGATTTCATCCATCACTAATGCAAAAATATAGGGGCTCAAAGCCGAACCTTGATGTAACCCTATGTTAATTGGAAAGTCTCTGGTCTCACCATCGCATGCCCTAACACTAGTCACAACCCCCTCGTACATATCCTTAATAAGGGTAATATACTTTGATGGCACTCTCTTCCTTTCTAGCGCCCACCACATAACTCTCCTCGGTACTCTGTCATCAGCTTTCTCCAGGTCAATAAAAACCATGTGGAGATCTTTCTTTTGCTCCCTGTATCTCTCTATAAGTTGCCTAACCAAGAAAACCGCCTCAGTGGTTGACCTTCCCGGCATAAAACCAAATTGATTCCTAGAGACACTTGTCAACCTCCTCAAACGCTGCTCGCAAACTCTCTCCCAAAGCTTCATTGTATGACTCATAAGCTTAATTCCTCTATAGTTTGTGCAACTTTGAATATCTCCTTTATTCTTGAAGATTGGAGCTAAAATGCTTTTCCTCCACTCATCTGGCATTTTGTTTGATTTGAAAATATTGTTGAACAACTTAGTTAGCCATCTTATCCCTGCATCTCCAAAGCATCTCCACACCTCAATAGGAATATCATCAGGCCCTACCGACTTGCCTGATTTCATACGTTTCAATGCCCCCTTTACCTCAGCTTCTTGAAATCTCCGCACAAAATGTCTATTGGTGCTATCGGCTAAGTCTTCCAACTCGATCGAAGAGCTATCACTTTCTTCGTTGAAAAGCTTATCAAAATATTCTCTCCACCTATTCTTTATCTCATCTTCCTTCACCAAAAGTCTATCATTCTCATCCTTAATGCATTTAACCTGATTGAAGTCCCTTGTCCTCCTCTCGCGTAGCCTAGCTATTCTGTAAACGTCATTTTCGCCCTCCTTTGTACTTAACCTTTGATACAAATCTTCGTACGCTCGTCCCCTTGCTTCACTCTCTGCTCTCTTTGCAGTCTTCTTTGCCACTTTGTACCTGTGCATGTTCTCTTCGCTTCTATGATGGTACATGCGTTTGTAGCATTCCTTCTTCTCTTTGATAGCCTTTTGCACCTCGTCATTCCACCACCACGAATCCTTGGGTTCTCGCGTGCTTCCTCTTGTTATCCCAAATACCTCATTGGCGACTCTCCGAATGCAAGTTGCCATCGCATTCCACATGACATTTGCTTCTCCTTCCACATTCCAAGCTCCTTCTCCCATCACTCTATCTTTAAACACCCGTGAAGCATCTCCTTTGAGTTTCCACCATTTCGTCCTGCTAATCTTCGCTCTCTTATCCTTCACCACCCGAAGACGAAACACGCATACCAACAGCTGGTGTTGTGAGACGACACATTCTCCAGGTATGACCTTGCAATCAACACAATCTCGTTTACTATCTCTTCTAGTTAGGACAAAGTCAATCTGGCTAGCCTGTTGGCCACTACTGAAGGTGATCAGATGTGATTGCCTCTTTCTAAAGAAGGTATTAACAATCATGAGATCAAAAGAGAGAGCGAAATTCAAAATATCTTCACCCTCTTGGTTCCTACTGCCAAATCCAAAACCACCATGCACTCGCTCAAAACCCCCGCTAGATGAGCCAACATGGCCATTGAAGTCTCCTCCTATAAAAAGTTTCTCGCTACTATGCACATTCCTAACCATGACATCCAAGTCTTCCCAGAACTTCCTTTTGGCTTCTTCACTTAGACCTACATGTGGGGCATATGCGCTAATGACATTCAAAACTGCCTCGCCAACTACTAGCTTAACTAGGATGATCCTATCCCCTCGTCTTCTGACGTCAACCACATTGTTCTGAAGGTTCTTGTCAATCAATATGCCTACCCCATTCTTGTTACGTACTTCTCCCGTGTACCACAATTTGAAGCCAGTGTTCTCCACCTCCTTCGCCTTCTGACCCACCCATTTAGTCTCTTGAACGCACAATATGTTAACCCGTCTCCTAATCATAGTATCCACTATCTCTCTTAATTTTCCTGTTAAGGACCCTACATTCCAACTACCTAACCGAACTCTACTATCGTCGACTAGCTTCCTTGCCCCTCGCATCCGCCGAGAAAAATGCGAGGACCCTTGCTCACTTATCACCACACCGGGGCGTCGGTGTAGCGCGCCACTAAGAGAATGGCGGCCCAGCCCTTGCATATTTAACACCATATCCGAGCCTCGATATAGCGCGTCGCTAAGAGGGTTACGCCCCAACGATATATCATAAGGTTCCATATCCATAAGAGTGGCTAAGTTTTTATGTTGGCTCGCCAAGCCTATCACAACCCTCCTCCTTTACCCTGGCTTGGGACAGGCTGCATAGAAAACTACACAGGCGGAGTTCCAATTCACTTCAGGTAAAGGAAAAAAAAAACCTTGTTGCTGCGCCGTCGCCCCCTTGCACCGATTTCATCCATTCCAATCCTCTCAAATTGTGTCGGTATGTCTTCTAAACCCTATTTCATGTTTAATTAGGGCTAATTTGTATGTTTATATGGGGTTGTAAATTCATTGTTTATGGATATGAAATTGGTTGTCTTGTGAGATGCATATGATGTTGATTTTGTTATACATTGATTTGGGAATAAGTGGAATTGATTAGGAGTTTGAAATCGTTGATTATCACATAAGTACTTAATTTAGGAGCATGGAAACGACGACTATCATGTATGTAATTGGGCTTACGTTGATTGTGTTGTAGGATCATTTGAGAAAAAGTAGAGTAAATGTGATTGTTTAGCGGTAGTGACTTGATTGTGACTATTAAAACGGTGTACTGATATCCCTTTATGCATTCACTGTTAATTATGTCACCATTGGATGCAAGACTAGTCGGTCCAAACAAATTTGAAGAATGCATTTGCAATATAAAAAAAATTGTTTCTATAATATTTAATAAAAAAATGTTATTTTACAAATTTATACTTTAAACTAAAAGTGACTAAAACTAATTTATACTTCATAATTTTCATTGTCATGTTATTTTACAAATTGAAAGTACTGAAAAATATTATATAGACGCTATGTAGTTAACGCGCGAGCATAGACAGAAAAAGGCACAAGGTGCAAATAAGGGCTTTTTTGAAGTTTAAGGCGCACCTATTAGTAAAGCGCAAAAAAGCCCAAAGTGCAAAAAAAGCGCTTTTTTCATTTGAATTGTTTTTTTGGTTGAAACTTAGGTTGAATGTTTTTTTGACTATTTATGTGAACCCCTTAGATAAATTTGGCCCCGTCCGACAAGTGTTGTATATGATCGTTATATGGGTATTCGTTTTTACACAAAACGAAAATCTATATTCATCTAATACAATATTCGTTGGATTTGTCCTAGTATTGTACAAGTTACAAATATAATAACGTAAGCATATTTTATAAATCATTTCAGTTTAAATGGTTAACAAAGTTTCGATGGCACTTCCTTTTTGTTCCCTGTGTACACTCATTTGTGTACAATACAGGGACCAAAGGAAGTGCTGCCGAAATTTTTTTGAACCATTTAACCAGAAATGATTTATAAAATTTGCTTACGTTATTATTTTTGTAATGGCAAGTAGGTAGACCGGCCGTCAAAGTAAAAAAGAAATAAACAAAAAAAACTGAAAACATGCAATAGTTATAAATGAAATTTTACAAGATTTAAAATAATATAAAGTGTTACGTTCGATTGAACTTTCTAACATATTTGTTGCAAATCAGGAAAATGTTTGATTATTTTCGTGATCGCAGTTGGATGTATCAACCCCGAACCGGTAAGAAAGGATCGATAAAGGAACATTTTAGTAATGGAGTCCAAGAATTTATTAGATTCGCTAAATCTAATAATCGGAGTAAAGTAGACATTCGTTGTCCGTGTAGTAAGTGTAGACATATGAAGCAATGGAAGCCAGATGTAGTAAAAGTACATATGTATAAATTTGGTTTTGTATCGAATTATCACTTATGGGATCACCATGTAGAACTTGTTCAATCTACGTCTAACCTTGTAGCGGTAAAGGATGATAGTATAATGATGAACGATAATACATTGACGAATCCGTTAGAAAATATGGTGCAAGATGCGGCACGATCAATGTTTCCTAACATTGAGCAAAGCGACGATGAGACTGGAAATGTTGAAGAACCAACGGTGGAAGCAAAAAAATTTATGATTTATTGAATTCTGCTAAGAGGCCGTTGTGGGAAGGGTGTACAAGTGGAACCAAGTTGTCTGTAATTGCTGAATTCATCACTATGAAATCAAAATTCAATCTTACAGAAGCTGCATTTACAGCAGTTGTACAAACTGCAAAACGACATATGCTGGCCAATAATTTGATGTGCGATGTTCATTATAAAGTGAAAAAACTTATGTTTGCTTTTGGACTACCGTATCATAAGATAGATACATGTGTTAAAGGTTGCATGTTGTATTGGAAAGAAGATGCTCACCATAGAAAATACAAATTTTGCAACGAAGATAGATATAAACCAAGGAAAAAGAAAGGGAAAGAAGTTCCATATAAAAGAATGATGAAGCGAATGTATTAGTAGATGCATTTGTTAGTACTGAAGAAAACGATATTGAGTATGAGACCGAGTCTGGATCCGAAGACGATGAAGACTGAGGTTTTGTACTTATGCTATGTACTATTATGAAACGACCCGAACTTCCCCGGTAAGGAAAGCCCGGATTGAGTCGAGGACAAGCCACAAAAGAACGCAGACGGAAGAACATTTCATTGTTAATTACAACAATTCCACCAGATTACAAGAATATACAGAGTATGAATGAATATTACACAACAGAAAAATATCAGAGATTACAATACATTACATAGCAGCGGAAAATAATACAAAATACAACTGAATGAGATATACGGATACAAAGCTTTCCGGATATCATTCCAGCTGTAAACCAGGACCCTGTGAATATAAATCTGCAAAACCAAAACTACTAGCTGCCCGTGTCAAAATAAGGGCACCCAGAGTTTAGGTTAAAACAATAAACTCCAGGTCAGTCATGGGACTGGTGTGAGAACTAAAACAGTTATTTAAAACTTTACTTTAAACCAGATATATCAAGGGACCACGCCGTATAACACGGAACGGGTTTCCTCCCAAGAATACCAGTGCATATAACAAAACAGCGCAATGCTTTTTGGAAAAATGAAGCTATTATAAGACCCAGGTCCCATCACACAATGCAACGCAAGCCAGGGGATAGGGTTTTCCCTTATAATAGCCAAACATGCTTAGTACATTTTAAACAAATCATTTGATACTATTATAAGTGCATAGTGTATAAAACAACTTCAAATCATAAAGTATCAATCATAGATGGCATGGGTACCATATATCATGTCGCCATACTAGTTTTACAATTAAAACCGCAAAATCACGTATTTGGAAATTGGATTTCCATCTGTGAACCGAGGCAAAAGATAGTCCTCTATCGATTCGAGACGCTCTAGTCCGCCCCTCAGGCAAGCGCGCAGGCAAGCCTTGGATCGTCAGGGCCGGTCCACCGATGTGGATTATTATGCCTGAACACTGCGTTTCCCCGCCCTATGGGGCGTAAATGAGCCAACAAATGGCTCCTTTGGCTTCACATAGTCACCGGTATATCCGAGGCGCCTCGCAACAGCAACAACCACATAAGTCAAACTCGTTAGGGCATGTAAAACCACTGACGCCACTTCTAACTAGAAAGAAACGCATGCCCTCCCTGATGTCCGTCTCCCGTTTTTGGTTCACCACCGCGGGTGTGAGGCTCGCGAATCAACGTTACACAAAGCTATGCCACACAGGCCGTGCTTTGATCATCAACCACAAGACTTTGCTTTTCAACAGAAGCCTTGATCATTTGCATCTTAGCATGCCACACAGGCAAACCACTCCACACAATCGATATCCATCAATCACACAGAATGATATCCAATGTCAGACACACAGTCCATTTACAAGTCCGTTCTGGGTCTGAACGAAACCGGAGGCACCTAGTACCCTGCATATCCATCGATCTCCAAGTACGTCTGGACGACCACCAACTGATTCCCTCCTTTTGGGTGTACGGCCCAATCAAGATCATCAGTAATGTAATGACCCGCATTTTTAGAATTTTATAATTAATTTATTTAATTATATAATTGGTGATTTAGAGAAGTTAATGATCGTTTAATTAAATAATATTGAATATTTAATTAATAATTATAATATAATAATATATTATAATGTTGAGATAGTCGGAAATAGTAGAATTCACAATAGAGTTTGAATTGAATAGTATACGAGATGTGGTTGAGTTTCGATTCAGAATATAATAACGTATATATGGAATCGACGGCGTTAGAACGTATAGTTTATAATATATTTATAAACGAGCTCGAAATGGCGCTGCAGTTCGCTATTTGGCGATTTGAACTTCAACTAAATATACAGGGTCTATTTTAAGTCGGATTTCTGTGAAACAAGAACCGTCAGGACCGATTTGATAATAGTTTTCTAATGGAAGAGAAAAACCGGGATTTCATCGTGTAGATTTTGATTTACGTCCAAATCAAATTCCAGAAAAGTCGCTGTGGAATTTCCTTTATAATTTATAAACGATTTATAAAAGGAATTTCAATTTATATTGAATATCGATATAATATGGATTTGAAATATCGAGCTATAAATCTATATACGAATATTTTGGAGCTGTGGTATATTCTATGGGGATATATACGATAATATTAAATTATTTATATTTAATTTAATTATATTTAAATATATT
Organism: Allium sativum; assembly: GCA_030737875.1. NCBI lineage: Eukaryota > Viridiplantae > Streptophyta > Magnoliopsida > Asparagales > Amaryllidaceae > Allium > Allium sativum. The sequence continues at coordinate 340,607,434 of CM060910.1, forward strand.
TATATATTTAAATAGGCTATTTAGAGCGTTAAAAATAGCCACTTTTGCAAACGAAGTCGGAATTCGACGAAACCAGTTTTGTTGGATCCGCAATGTCAAATAGTTGTTAGATTCCAAGTTTGGTGATTTTTAGAGTCATGGTGTGGCCGTACGGATTTTTAGAGTGAGAAACGGTTAGTATTTCGACGGTTAAAAATACGCTGTGTGAGCAGACGGAGTCGGAATTCGATGAAACCAGTTTCGTTGGGACCGTAATGTCGAACTGTAACTGCATGTCCAGTTTCGTTATTTTTAGGTACCATATGTGATCGTACGGATTTTTAGAAGATAAATTAACAAAAAGAATATGTTGAGAATATTCCCTTTAAACAAAATATCTAGATATTTGTCTCCATTATAAATACCACTACCCTTAACATTCCTATCCTAATTCCATATCATCATTCAGTCAAATAACTGAGCCGCCACAAGTTTACACAGCAAAATCCATCTCAGTGATCTTCCAAATCAAAAACAAAATCAAATAAAAATCTATAAATTGAAGTAGCTATGTATTTGAAGTTCTTTTGAGCTGCTCTTCACGTTGGCATCCATTTTGAATGGCTCGACATCATTTCCCGTCACTGGAAAACTGACGCAGAAGGCTAGGGTTGGCCAATGTGTTGTTTTGAGGTTTCGATTCACGAAATGAGGTTCGTATTTAAGTTTGTGGAGTTGAGTAGCACCTGCGCCTGATTTCTGGGGGAATTCCGATGCAATAATGTTCGGTGGCTTCCACCGTGCTGGCGTCGAGGCGATGAAGAGGGGGGTCTCGAGTTCGTTCAAAGGGTGATGAGGAAGAAGAGGAGAGTGAGAGATGGAGAATGGTGATACTCATTGTTCGAACGATGGAAGGATGGATGATCGAATGAAGTGAATCGGTGGAGGATTGGCTCCTGAAGCTGATGGCATCAGGATTGGGGAAGAAAGTATTCGACGGGTTGGGTTTTCAAAGGAGATAATGGGCCTTAGTTAAAGGGTAAAGCCCGTTTGATTTAAATTCATGTTTTAAATTCAATTTAAATATGTTCAAACTTTGAAAAGCAATATCTCGGTCATACATAATCAGATTGACGAACCGTAAGTTGCGTTGGGATCGTATGGACGGACACTACACAATGGAACTGACCGCGAGCCAATTGGAGTCTGTCACAATTTATAGCAAAATAAATTGTCCGTCTAAATCAGATCGAGCGATGGTTATCATTATCAAAATTGATCATCCAAAGTGAGTAAAACTCACCAACTCTTAACAGTTATATTTTTATAATGTATTTTTAGAACTGTTAATCATCTGTTGATTGCTGTGTGTTGGTTGATTGATTGAACTGCTAGTCAGTTAGTGAAAATTATATATATATATATATATGTAATTATATATATATATAAACCGTTAAATATTTATATATTGATTCTGCTATCAGAATAATTTATATTGAACTGAAAGTGATGATAATCATATTGTGTAACATCTGTGGATGCAGGGAGACAGGTTGGAGGAATCCGACGGGATTCCTCAACAGTTATTTTATTGTTTTTCATATATTGTTATATGATGTGATATAAATTATGTGGGCGATTATATGTGCTTGGACGATATTGAACATCATGATTTGATATGATTGAATACCATAACACACCGAAATGTTGATAAGGGGATTTTCAAAGTGATATTGAAAATAGAATATTTATAAAATGGGATATTTATAAATAAGAGATATTTATAAAGTGGAATATTTATAAATAAGAAATGTTTATAAATTGGAATATTTATAAATAGGAGATATTCAAAAAGGAAATAATTACAAACCATTTTCTTTTTGAATGGAAAGGCCTGTGTGGCGGGTTTGGGGATTTTCCCGATGCTCCCGTTACAAAGGAGGTTATGGCGAATTTTTCAGAGAATTTAAGGAGTTAGAATATTTCAAGAATAAATTTGAAAAGGGAATTTTCAAAATGAATATTGAAAATAGATAATTTATAAAATCAAAGGATTTTATAAAAGAGATAATAGTTATAAAATCAAAGAAGATTTTATAAAAGGAATTATTTATAAATGGAATATTTATAAATGGAATTTATTTATAAATGGATTATTTATAAAAAGGAAATACTTAGAAATAAAAACACTAAAGGAATTATTTGCAAACCATTTGCAAATAGAAAGAGAAAGGTTTGTAAACCATTTTCAAACCAAATAGAAAGAGAAATATTTGTAAACCATTTACAAATGAAATTGAATAGAGAATATTTGTAAAACCATTTACAAATGAAATTGAAAGAGAAAGGTTTGTAAACCATTTTCAAACCAAATAGAAAGAGAAATATTTGTAAACCATTTACAAATGAAATTGAATAGGGAATATTTGTAAAACCATTTACAAATGAAATAGAAAGAGAATATTTGTAAAACCTTTACAAATGAAATCGAATAGGAGATATTTGTAAAGCACTTATAAATAGAAAGATAAAGGAAATCATTTATGAAGTGAAGAACCGTTACTAAAAGTAAATCTTTATAAATGAATAAACGTTGTTAAAAAGGAAATCTGTCTAAAATGGATAAACGTTATAAAAATGGAAATCTTTATAAATCAATAAAGTGATCGAATATGGTATTCGAAGTTAGTAATCGAATATGGTATTCAAAGTTAGTTATTCGAATAGGGTATTCGAAAGTTAGTTAATCGAATATGGTATTCGAAAGGAGTTAATCGAATATGGTATTCGAAAGTTAGTTAATCGAATATGGTATTCGAAGTTAGTAATCGAATATGGTATTCGAAAGGAGTTAATCGAATATGGTATTCGAAAGTTAGTTAATCGAAAATGTTATTCGAAAGGGGTTAGTCGAGTTAGAGTTAATCAGTTAGAGTTAATCAGTTAGAGTTAACCAGTTAGAGTTAACCAGTTAGAGTTAATCAGTTAGAGTTAATCAGTTAGAGTTAATCAATTAGAATTAATCCAAATGAGATACCATTTAGCACGACTGCTAGCGTAATTCACAGGGTTGTAAATAGCCTACGGCAGTCGAATGTTTCCTGAGGGAGTCAGGCGTAACCATTGTGATCACTGCGATCTAGAGTCAAGCGAATGAAGTTAAATCGAATATTAGTTATTCGATAGGAGTTAAGTTCTTGAGTTAGATTATCGAGATAAGTTAATCGAGTTAAGTTCTTGAGTTAGATTATCGAGATAAGTAAATCGAGTTAAGTCCTTGAGTTAGATTATCGAGATAAGTGAGTCGAGTTAAGTTCGTCGAGTTAAATTAATCGATGTTAGTTTCATCGAAAGGAGTTAATCGATGTTAATTTCATCGAAAGGAGTATCGATGTTAATTTCATCGAAAGGAGTATCGATGTTAGTTTCATCGAAAGGAGTATCGATGTTAGTTTCATCGAAGGGAGTTATCGATTAGTTAAATCGAAAGCAGTTATCGATTAGTTAAATCGAAAGGAGTTATCGAATTTAGTTATTCGAAAAGGAGTTATCGATTTGTTAAATCAAAAGGGAAGATTATCGAATATCGTTTATTCGAGAGGAGATTATCGAATATAGTTTATTCGAAGGAGTTATCGATTATTAGTTAATCGAAGTGAGTTATAGAATATTAGTTAAATCGAAGGAGTTATCGAATATAGTTTATTCGATGGAGTTAATCGATTAGAGTTAAATCAAAGGAGTTAATCGAATATAGTTTATTCGAATAGAGTAAATGAGTTAATCGAATATAGTTTATTCGAATAGAGTTAGAGGAGTTATCGAATATAGTTTATTCGACAGGAGTTAAGTGAATTAGTTAAGTTAAACTAAGTGAATTAGTTAAGTGAATTGGTTAAGTTAACCAAAGTGAATTAGTCGAGTTAATCAAAGTGATTAGTTCAGTTAATCGAGATAAGTAAATCAAGTTAGGTTAATCGAGTTGAATTAGTCAGTCGAGTTAATAAATTGAGTTAGTCAAACCAAGTAAAACCAGTTAGAGTTAATCAATCAGAGTTAATCAAATAGAGTTAAGTAAAATTAGAACTGACTAGAGATTAGTAAATTGAATGGTTTTCTAAGTGTCTATCTGATGTTGGTTTCGGCCTTCGGGATTTATACTTAGGGAATTGTTCTCATACTAGTTCACAGTCAGAGACTGATAGTTGGGGAAGAATAGTGATTTGTAAATAAGCAAATGGAAAACGTTTTCCAGTGTTAATAACATATATTTTCTAAACATAGAAAATAAGGCAATGTGAATATATATATAGATATATGTTGATGATTTACCGATATAATTTCCATCTGGAAATAATATCGTTGTTTGCACACTTGTTTTTCTTTGATGGTTAAATCACAGACTATCAAAGTTTTGACCATTTTAACGTTGTTAATATGGAGAGACCGGTTGGATTATTATCCGAAGAACCACTTTGTATTGGCATAAGCGTTGCGAATCATATATGCCAAAGATAATTGAAGACAGAGTAAAATGCAAGGGCTGTTGTATAAGTCTTAAATAACAGTGACTAAGATGGATATACTGAATAGTGCCTTCGGTTTGTCCAGTCCCAGGACAACTTGTATAGACGAAGGTCTGACAGAGTATATCCAATAGATCGCGTAAGTTGATCTATTCAAACATATTCACGTTTGGTGACGGAGGAATTCGTTTCTCTTAGCTGTATACCCGTGTTATTTTTGGATAAGTCAATTTGTGATTTGGCGGGTATGACGATGTGACATTTTAAGTGAATGAAGATGGATGTCTGACAGAGTATTTCCAGAAAGGTCACGTACATTGATTTCTTCAACCGTACCAAGAGTGGAAGCGGAGAAGGAAACTTCTTTTAGCTGACACGTAATGTACTGTTGTAAACGTCAATTAGTGATTTCGATGGATTTGATAATGTAGCATTCAAAGTGAATCTGATGTAATGATAAAGCATAGCTTCTAGCCTCATCAACCGGTAAATGACAGAAATCGGGCAGGCAACATGGCTAAGTCGGTCGCACCGAAGTAGGGTGTATAATCACCTATTTAGAGAATATTCATTTGTTTCTTAAATCTATCAATGTTGTCCCATATATATACGGGAATGGTAGCTGATCCCAACCGTTGGTGATGTACATTCGATACACTCAAGCGAAATGAGTGGTCGGTCATGTGTGGCTGAGTTACAAGATGTTCTTGTTGAACTCCAGTGTATCGTTCCTAGAGTACACTGATCGGAAGGTGGTTCCGTACCTTGTCATAGTTGGAAATCCATTATCCAATACGTGCTTGCGATTTTGATTGTATACTATATATGTAGAACGTGAGATGAAAGCGTTTCTGCTAGATTGATATATATTTGTACTTAGACATTATTATAATATCAGAATGATATTGCTTGTCAAAGATGTTGGATTATCATAAGGGAAAAACCCGTTCCGTATTCACGGCGTGGTCTTATGAGATATCATATATATGTTAAACTATGTTAAACTATTTTACTCACACCAGTCCCATGACTGACCCGGAGTTTATTTGTTTTGTTTTCCCTAAACTCTTGGGTGCCTAATTTTGTACGGGCAGTCAAGTAGTCAGGAATTTACAGATATACTGGAAGAGCGTGGAGCAGGAGGCTTCTGGATCATATAGCTATAGTTTATTTCCGCTGTGTTGTAAGTGTTGTACTCTGATAAGTGCTATTGTATACATAACTGTTATATTTCAAAGTTATGTTATATATTTTATGTTATTCGTTCCGCTGTGAGGTTCGTGTTACTCTGATGTTGTGTTCTTCTTCTTCTTCTTCTATTCTAAGTTTCTATCTTATCTATTCTCACCCTCTAATTTCTTTCATTAATTACCAGGATTTTTCTATGTTTTGGTTATCGACATCGAGCTTATGTCGATAACCAAAGTCGTCGAAAATCCGGGTCGTTACAAGTAATTATCCAAACGACGTGAAGACCTCCGGTCTTCTACCATCGTCTTCGTCTTCGACTTATCATGGTATCAGTTATTCAGAATGGGATAAACCCGGTCTTTCTGAATAACTCGCGTATATAATAAATACGTGTTACACAAACACAACATACGCCTCATTCCAATTCATCAGTCACTAACCACAAAATAGTAAGAGAATAATTCCCCAAACATTAACCCCGAAGGCCGAAACCAACATCAGATCAATACCCAGGAAATCACTCTGCTTAGCCAACCTACAGCTAGTTTCTAAATTTTACATTCTTAGGGAAAGGTTCCCATTAATTTTATCAAAGATAAATTCTTTTAAATTTATTCTTTAATCTTCCTTTTGAATTTCACTTCCAACTAGTCGGGATTAGCGAACCTTACCGAAGTAATCAATTGTTAAATTTCCCAACCCCAACCTATTCATCCCATGAAGTAAAACTGGTAATACTTCATATCTAACACCACGGTGTTATCGGTAAATTCAATTACCCTTTTCACGTTCAAATCTAATTAAAGATTCAACTATCGCCTGGAGCAAAACTGGTGATACTCCATTCTCGATCTTTTCAATATAATTAAAGATTCATTAAAACTCCACTTAGTTTTAATCTTTAACTGGGTTAAAGAATCAGTGTCATTTAAAACACGGTTCATGATAAACCCCAAAATCACATCACATTTCAATCAGTCCCTAACCGTAAATTAGCAAGCGAGCAATTCCCTAAGTATTATCCCCGAAGACCGAAACCAACATCAGATCAATACACAGGAAACCATTCAACTTGACTAACCTCCAGTTAGTTTCTGATTTTCTTAACTGTGTTGGTTCTAAGAACAGTATTATTGAAGATACCGTTCACGACAACCCAAAATCACATTCTATTAATTATCGGGTTAAAGAACAAGTGTTATTTAAAACACTGTTCACGATAAACCCAAAAATCAATACCAATTCAATTCCAACTAAATCTTATTTGATTGGTACACTTCATTAAATCTAAATAAAAGATTTAATCTTTTTCTCAACTGGGCTTAAGAACAGTGTTAATGAAGACACCATTCACGACAAACCCAAATCACATTTGATATTAAATACAAGGCTCTGAATAGAAAATATACCGGCTTATATTCAATATCAAATTCTACGACCAACAAATATCATATTGGAAATAACGATATTAATATATCTTTCAAATTCCCATAACAATATCTGTATAATCACGAAATTCAACATCGAAATATTCCGAAGACAATTTCGATTCAAATCCATTCCAATTCAATTATTGGAAATTCTGGTCTCTTTTAAAACCCTTTTCAAATCCAATTTATTTATTTTAATTCAAAATTAGTTCATTTCGATAAAAGTCCATTTTTATCTTTTCAAATATGGATTTTTCCATCCCAATTCTTCCCAAATCATTTCTTATGATTTTACACAAATTATTACTATTTTTAATAATTTTATCAAAGCCCGTACAGTCGATTTCCATCAATGGCCATCGAACTGCACTTACATCGACCTTTTCCAAATATGATTTGGACATAATTCCAAATCCAACCGTTAGATTTCTAATTTCTAATATTTGTTAGAAAGCTCTTTTCGATACGAACCCAACGGTTCCGGTTTTAGGAGAATCCGACGGCCAGATCTTCCGCAATATCCATCTGAAGTCAATGGTCGAAATTCACGAACTACCGCAGCGCGGCGCGTTCTATTCAGGCCATTATATTATATATATATAATATATATATATATATATATAAACTTCGTCGATTTCTGTAATAACCCGAAAATCTGGGCCAGTTTAAAATTTTTATTTTGGCGATTTTAGCGAATTTTAAATATTTAAAATAGATTATTTTAAATAATATCGACGAGAAAATTTATTTTGAATATAGAATTCGAACATATATATTATATACGTCGTCGTTAGAATATAATAATTATATATAATTATAAATAGAATTGAAAATGGCGCGGTAGTTCGATAATTCGATTTCAAACTTCAATTGAGCATACCGGATGCAAAACAATCCGGATTTTAGTGAAACCAAAAACAATAGGATCTATTTGATAATATCTTTCCAACGAATCCGACAAATCAAAATTTCGTAGCGAGAATCAAAAGATATGTCCAGTTGAAAATTCTGAATAGTCGCTATGGAATTCAGGCCCTTAAAAATGGACATTTTGCAAATGACCTCGGATTTCGACGAAACCACTTTTGTTGGATCCGTGATGTCGAATTATTGCTAGGTTTCAAATTTCATAATTTTTCGAATCAATATGTGAGCGTGGCAAAGGAAAACGTGTTTGACCAGTTTCAGTTGATTTTAATCGACTGGAAAATGGCCATTTTTCCAACGGCCTCAGAATTTGACAAAACTAGTTTTGTTAGGACCATATCGTCAATACGAAGCTATAAAATATTTTTCCGGAATTTTTCTAGTTAGTATGTGACCCCGGTAATTTGAAATGTACGTTTAAAATTCAATATAAAGGATTTAAATGTAAATTCAACGGAAACTGATTGTAATGATCAAAACAGCTTACGATACATATCCCATTGTGTTCGGAATGGGGGTAAAACGCTATGGACGACAGGCGGTGGGCCTCGTTTCGAGGTCGTATGTAAAAGTCAACCCTTATGCAAAATTAAATAATTAAATAAAAAAAATAAAAAATAAAAAATAATAATAATATACTCCCTCCTTTTCTTCTTCATTGCCCCCCCCCCGATTCATTATTCAGAAAGAAAAAAAAAGAAAAAAAGAAAACCTAATTCAAAATCGCGCCGCCCTCCTGACCTCGAAGCCGCCGACGAACCTATCGCCGCCCACCCCTCCGCACGACCTCCTCCTTCCAGCGAAGACCATCGAGCCACCCTCGAACGCCCTGCCGCCGACACCCCGAAGCAACACCGCATCTCCCTGAACCACCGAGCACCACACCACGCCGCCGACGCCCTCGTCTTCCCTCCTCCACTTCGAAATCTACGGTGAGCCATTTTATTTTATTTTTATTTTCGAATTTAAAAACTGTATTTTTTTTTTAAGATTTATAAAACAGATTTTTTAAGATTTATAAAACTGATTTGTTTAAGATTTAAAAACTGTTTTTTTTTTTAAGAATGTAAAAACAGAATTTTTGAAAAGAATTTTAAAAACTGATTTTTAAAGAAAATAGAAAAAAAAAGGTTTAAACTTTAAAATAGAAAAAAGGGTTTAAATTTTGAAATAGAAAAAGGTTTTAATCTTTTAAAAGAAAAAGATTTGAACTTGCAAAAATAAAGATCATATCTTTAAAATAGAAAAGACGGGATTTTTATTGAGTAGAAGAAGTAAAAATATGATTTTTATATTTTAAAGTATTAAAAATATAATCTTTACTATATAGAAAGATTAAAAATATGATTTTTATATTTTTAAAGAATTAAAAATATAATCTTTATAGGATAGAGAATATAAAAATATCATCTTTGTGTATGTAACGAAATAAAAATCTGATTTTTATTTTATATACGTTGAGATAAAGTGGTAATTTTTATAATGATGAAATCTATATTTTTGAAAAGGCGAAAACTTTATTTTTATAAAGGCGAAAACTTTATTTTTATAAAGGCGAAAACTTTATTTTTATAAAGGCGAAAACTTTATTTTTATAAAGGCGAAAACTTTATTTTTATAAAGGCGAAAACTTCATATTAGAAAAGGCGAAATCTATATTTTTTATAAGGGCGAAATCTATATTTTTGAAATAGAATTTTTATCTATATATTAGCGGTAAGGAAATATGATTTTTAAATTGAAAGGGAATAAATAAAAATATGATTTTTATTTTAAAGAGATCAAAATATAAAAATGTGATTTTTGTGTATATAGTGACTACGGGCAACGAAGATGGCGAAGATAGGATAACGACGAAGATTTTCTACAAAAGGAGTGTCGTGAAATTGGATAGCTTTCGGTGAGAACTTCTCACTCTAAAATTCTCTTTTTCTAGTTATATATATATATACTAGGATGTAGACGGTGCTTAGTAGCACCCGACACCCGTCATCCACAGACCATGGATGGCTTGTTTGTAAAATTGTTTGGTTGTGTAGTTGGATAGATTAATTGGTTTGAATTGAATTGTTTGGTGAATTGAAATGGATTTGATTGATGAGTGAATGGCGTGGGCCTTCACTAGACCGGGGATAAGGCTAGGCCTTGTCCCGTTTCTAGTATCGTGCCGTTATGCCGCCGAAATTTCCCAAAATATGTTAGAAAAATAAAAATATCATTTTTATTGTGTAAATGAAATGAATAGAAATTCATGTGTTGAAATAGAATATTTTATCGTTAAAAATATAATTTTTAACGTGGAAGTGAATAAAATAAAATATTCATTTACAAACCGGACGGTTTGTTTATGTACACCTATTTGAAGGACATTGATTGGGACGATAAATTTTACACATCGCCCAACTGCACAAATAAAATCTGTGTTTGATTGTTTGAAACCCCACACGGGTGTTGGGATGAAATTTGAAGTTCACTCATCCTGATTGATTAAATATGTCGATCGATTGATTGACAGGCTGTTATAAGCGTAAGATATCTATATTTGATGCTTATACAGTGTAGTGCACTTTGGTTGATGGTTGATTATTTTTCAATGCTATTATATACATGTGTTGTATGGAATCCATATAATTAACATTATATGGTGATTGATTGGGCCTCATTCCAATCGGGAAAATAAGGAATATTATAAAAGAAAATTCATGTGTTGAATATAAAAATAGTCATGTGTTGACGATGTTCATGTGTTGAGTGAAATATTTTATACAATGAAATTTACATCTTTATCATATTTAAAATTAGAACTACTTTACGGTTGAAGTCTAATTGAAAATCAAACGATTAGATACCATAGTTTTATAAAATATTTTACATAACAAAAATAGTGATGTGTTGACCGTACTCATGTGTTGAGATTAGTCGTGTGTTGGAAGAAATATAGATTCATGTGTTGAATGAAATAAATATTCATTTGTTGAATAGAATAACGAATTTATTGAAAAATATAAAGCCGTGTTGATTAGAGATGCGTTATTTTGACGCGAACGATATTTATATCGATTTCATTCGTTGTAGAATGAATGTTGAAAAGTAATTTCAAAATTTAATATTTTGAAAGGAAATTCAAATTGAATTAAATTGAAATTGAAATTGAAATTTTATTGAATCAATTTGAAATGAATTCGAATCGAATAGAAAATGAATTCGATTCGAATTGAATAGAAAGTGAATTTGAATTCGAGTAAAATAGAAATGAATTCAAATTGAATTAGATTGAAATTGAAATTTAAAACAAACTGAAATTGAATTGAAATCAAATTGAAACGAATTTGAATTTGAATTGAATTGAAACGAATTTGAATTTGAATTGAATTGAAACGAATTTGAATTTGAATTGAATTGAAACGAATTTGAATTTGAATTGAATTGAAACGAATTTGAATTTGAATTGAATTGAAATGAACTCGAATTGAATTGAAATCAAATCGATTTGAAATTGAATATAGTGTTGAAATGGTTTTGAAAACGAATTTAAAACGATTTATAAAATACGTTTTAAAAGGAAATCGACGAAATATATATAATATATATATATTATATATATAATGGCCTGAATAGAACGCGCCGCGCCGCGGCAGTTCGTGAATTTCGACCATTTATTTCAAACGGACATTGCGGGAGATCCGACCGTCGGATTCTCCTAAAACCGGAACCGTTGGGTTCGTATCGAAAAGAGCTTTCCAATGAATATTAGAAATTTGAAATCTAACGGTTGGATTTGGAATTATGTCCAAATCAAATTTGAAAAAGGTCGCTGTAAGTGCAGTTCGATGGCCGTTGATGGAAATCGACTGTACGGGCCTTGATAAAATTATTAAAAATATTGATAATTTGTGTAAAATCATAATATGTGAATTGGAAAGAATTGAGCTGGAAAATTCCATATTTGAAAGGATAAAAATAGGTTTTTATCGAAATGAACTAGTTTTGAACTAGAATTAAAATCAATTTATTTTTTTAAATAAATAAATTGAATTTGAAAGTGATTTTGAAAATAATCGATAATTTCCAATACGTGGATTGGACTGGAGCTGAATCGAAATTATCTTCGGAATATTTCGATGTTGGATTTCGTGACTATACAGATATTGTTACGGGAATTTGAAAGATATGTTATATATCGTTATTTCCAATACGATATTTGTTAGTTTCAGAATTTGATATTGAATATAAGCCGATATATTTTCTATTCAGAGCCTTGTATTTAATATCAAATGTGATTTGGTTTGTCGTGAATCGTGTTTTTGATGACATTGGTTCTTTAACCCAGTTAAAGGCAAGATGTTGATTTTTGAAAAGATTAAAGCTAAGTGGAGTTTTAATGAATCTTTAATTAGATTAAAATGTGGATTGATAATTTAAATTATCCAATCTGAAAGGTGATCGAGAATGGAGTACCACCAGTTTTGCTCCAATGCGATAGTTAAATCTTTAATTAGATTTGAACGTGAAATGGTAATTAATTTTACCGATAACACCGTGGTGTTAGATGTGGAGTATTACCAGTTTTCTCCATGGGATATATAGGTTGGGATTGGGAAATAAAATAAATAATTACTTTGGTGTGGTTCGTTAATCCCGACTAGTTTGAAATGATATCCAAAGGATGATTATAGGATAAATTTAGAAGAATTTATCTTGGATAAAATTAATGGGAACATTTCCCAAAGAATGTGTTTTTGTGAATAAAAGAATATTCTGAATTGGAATGAGGCGTTCATTGTGTTGTGTAACATTTGTTTATTATATACATGGGTTATTCAGAAAGGCCGGGTTTATACCCATTCTGAATAACCGATTCGACGAGATGTCGAAGATGAAGACGGTGGTTGAAGACCGGAAGTCTTCACATCGTTTGGGTGATTACTGATGATCGTGATTGGGCTGTACATCCAAGATGAGGGAAACAGTTGGTGATCGTCCAGACGTACTTGGAGATCGATGGATATGCGAGGAAAGTGCCTCCGGTTTCGTTCAGACCCAGAATGAACTTGTAAATGGATTGTGTGTCTGACATTGGATTTTATTCTGTGTTGATTGATCTCTATTAAATATACATCTGTTTGGCGGCGGAGAATTTATTCTCTTGCTTAACGCCCTTCTCTGAGACATACGAGCTCAGAGGTTGTATATCGATGGACATCAGTCGCATGGAGTGAATTGCCAGTGTGGCATGCGTAAGTGGCAATTGATCAAGGCTTCTGTTGAAAAGCAAAGTCTTGTGGTTGATGATCAAAGCACGGCCTGTGTGGCGTAGCTTTGTGTATAACGTGAATTCGCGAACCTCACACCTCGGTATGAGTCAAAAACGGGATAGTGACTGCAGGGAGAGCACGACGTTTCTTTCTAGCTAGGGTGGTGTCAGTGACCTACCAGCCCTGACATTTATATACTTTTCACCTGTGTGGTTGTTGGAATGCGAGGCGCCTCGGATATAGGTCTGTAAGGACCGGGAAACGTGTGTTCAGGAATAATTAATCCTCAAAAGTAAGAGAGGACCGGCCCTGAAGATCCAAGGATCATAGTGGGGTCCTGAGACATTTGCTAGAGTGTCTCGAATCGGAGAGGAGCTTGCCCCTTGCCTCGGCTCATGACGGAAATCCAATTTCCAATACGTGATAGTGCGGTTTTATTTGTAGAACCTAGTATGGCGACATAGTGGTATGGGTCATTCATGCCGCCTATGATTGATATTTATGATTGAAATTGTTTTGACACTATACACTTATTATAGTATCAAATAATGTGTTTTAAACGTATCAAGCATGCTTTGGCTGTTATAAGGTAAAAACCCTATCCTCCGGCTTGCGTTGCATTGTGTGATGGGACCTGGGTCTTATAACAGCTTCATTTTTCTTTATTTAGCATTGCGCTGTTTGTTCTATGCACTGGTATTCTTGGGAGGAAACCCGTTCCGTGTTATACGGCGTGGTCCCTTGATTTACCTAACTTTAAAACCAATATTAATAACTGTTTTAGTTCTCACACCAGTCACATGACTGACCTGGAGTTTATTGTTTTAACCTAAACTCTGGGTGCCCCTATTTTCCGCACGGGCAGCTAGTAGTTTTGGTTTTGCAGATTTATATTCACAGGGTCCTGATTAACAGCTGGAACGATGCTCGGAAAGCTCTGTATCCGTGTATCACTTTCAGTTGTGTTTTGTATATTTTTCCGCTGCTATGTAATTTATTGTAATCTCTGATATTTATCGAATGTATTTTATTCATTTATACTCTGTATATTCTTGTATCTGATGGAATTGTTGTAATAGCAATGAAATGTTCTTCCGTATGCGCTCAATTGTGTGTTGTTCTCAAAGTATTCGTGCTTTCCTTCATGGGGAAGTTACGGGTTCCTACAGTGGTATCAGAGCTTTGGTTTACAGAGCTCGAGAACAAGACACATTAGAACCATACGAAAGAATTCATCAGATATTGGATTAGTAATATCCAATTAGAATGACTCGTTAGAGATAGGATCAGTAGTATCCTAGAACGAGTGTGAAGAGTATCTTTTTCAAATGAAAACAATTTTGTTTCGAAATTTAAACCACTTTATACGTATTTGATTATTTATTTATTTTGAATATGGACAATCGAGTATATATAGATTTCGCGTATACGCGTCATGAACGTATATTCGAAGTTTTAATATACTGGATAGATATAGAATCACATTCTAGTCGCCCGGACATGGTCCTGATGATGAAGTATACCATCACCAGTATTTATGTTCGTGTTTCGAAGGTGTGACTTCTACATATTTCCATTAGACTGGTGTGAGAACCAAAACTTATATAGATAGATTTATTGTTGTGAATTGGCATCAAAAACATGATTTTTGTATATATATCAAATTTATGAATTTGAAACTCTAATTCACTAATTGATTGATGTTTGTGTTGTTTGTTTATTTGTTTGCTAATTTTGAACCATTTAGCCTAATATAATCAAATATTGAATTGTATCGGAAATTGGTCGCATTTGCTAGCATATACATATACTTACATTGAACAGGTCATAGCAAGGAGGCTAGAGCCGAAGAATAAAATTTGTTTGCCCGACAAATAGGTACATGTTTACTACATAATTTACTGTTTTGTTTGGGTGATGATGATTTTATGAGCCTATTGGCTAGCCGCTTGGCTTTTTCTTTTTCTTTTTGAGATCTGAAGGACCGGGGAAGCTATTTGAAATTCCCCGATGCTCCCGGTGCAGGGGAGGTTATGGCGAAATTTTTCGAAAATTTAGGGTGTTAGCCAAATTTTTGAAATTTTGAAAATTCTCAGAAACTGAAAAGTTGGAGAATGGAAGCCAGATGGAACGTAGCGTTGATTAATCAAACCACTTTCGACTTTGTTCCTTTTCGGGGACGAAAAGTTTTAAGTGGGGGAGATTGTAATAACCCGAAAATCTGGGCCAGTTTAAAATTTTTATTTTGGCGATTTTAGCGAATTTTAAATATTTAAAATAGATTATTTTAAATAATATCGACAAGAAAATTTATTTTGAATATAGAATTCGAACATATATATTATATACGTCGTCGTTAGAATATAATAATTATATATAATTATAAATAGAATTGAAAATGGCGAGGTAGTTCGATAATTCGATTTCAAACTTCAATTGAGCATACCGGATGCAAAACAATCCGGATTTTAGTGAAACAAAAAACAATAGGATCTATTTGATAATATCTTTCCAACGAATCCGACAAATCAAAATTTCGTAGCGAGAATCAAAAGATATGTCCAGTTGAAAATTCTGAATAGTCGCTATGGAATTCAGGCCCTTAAAAATGGACATTTTGCAAATGACCTCGGATTTCGACGAAACCACTTTTGTTGGATCCGTGATGTCGAATTATTGCTAGGTTTCAAATTTCATAATTTTTCGAATCAATATGTGAGCGTGGCAAAGGAAAACGTGTTTGACCAGTTTCAGTTGATTTTAATCGACTGGAAAATGGCCATTTTTCCAACGGCCTCAGAATTTGACAAAACTAGTTTTGTTAGGACCGTATCGTCAATACGAAGCTAGAAAATATTTTTCTGGAATTTTTCTAGTTAGTATGTGACCCCGGTAATTTGAAATGTACGTTTAAAATTCAATATAAAGGATTTAAATGTAAATTCAACGGAAACTGATTGTAACGATCAAACCAGCTTACGATACATATCCCATTGTGTTCGGAATGGGGGTAAAACGCTATGGACGACAGGCGGTGGGCCTCGTTTCGAGGTCGTATGTAAAAGTCAACCCTTGTGCAAAATTAAATAATTAAATAAAAAAATAAAATAATAATAATAATAATATACTCCCTCCTTTTCTTCTTCATTGCCCCCCCCCCCGATTCATTATTCAGAAAAAAAAAAAAAAAAACCTAATTCAAAATCGCGCCGCCCTCCTGACCTCGAAGCCGCCGACGAACCTATCGCCGCCCACCCCTCCGCACGACCTCCTCCTTCCAGCGAAGACCATCGAGCCACCCTCGAACGCCCTGCCGCCGACACCCCGAAGCAACACCGCATCTCCCTGAACCACCGAGCACCACACCACGCCGCCGACGCCCTCGTCTTCCCTCCTCCACTTCGAAATCTACGGTGAGCCATTTTATTTTATTTTTATTTTCGAATTTAAAAACTGTATTTTTTTTTTAAGATTTATAAAACTGATTTTTTAAGATTTATAAAACTGATTTGTTTAAGATTTAAAAACTGTTTTTTTTAAGAATGTAAAAACAGAATTTTTGAAAAGAATTTTAAAAACTGATTTTTAAAGAAAATAGAAAAAAAAAGGTTTAAACTTTAAAATAGAAAAAAGGGTTTAAATTTTGAAATAGAAAAAGGTTTTAATCTTTTAAAAGAAAAAGATTTGAACTTGCAAAAATAAAGATCATATCTTTAAAATAGAAAAGACGGGATTTTTATTGAGTAGAAGAAGTAAAAATATGATTTTTATATTTTTAAAGTATTAAAAATATAATCTTTACTATATAGAAATATTAAAAATATGATTTTTATATTTTTAAAGAATTAAAAATATAATCTTTATAGGATAGAGAATATAAAAATATCATCTTTGTGTATGTAACGAAATAAAAATCTGATTTTTATTTTATATACGTTGAGATAAAGTGGTAATTTTTATAATGATGAAATCTATATTTTTGAAAAGGCGAAAACTTTATTTTTATAAAGGCGAAAACTTTATTTTTATAAAGGCGAAAACTTTATTTTTATAAAGGCGAAAACTTCATATTAGAAAAGGCGAAATCTATATTTTTTATAAGGGCGAAATCTATATTTTTGAAATAGAATTTTTATCTATATATTAGCGGTAAGGAAATATGATTTTTAAATTGAAAGGGAATAAATAAAAATATGATTTTTATTTTAAAGAGATCAAAATATAAAAATGTGATTTTTGTGTATATAGTGACTACGGGCAACGAAGATGGCGAAGATAGGATAACGACGAAGATTTTCTACAAAAGGAGTGTCGTGAAATTGGATAGCTTTTGGTGAGAACTTCTCACTCTAAAATTCTCTTTTTCTAGTTATATATATATACTAGGATGTAGACGGTGCTTAGTAGCACCCGACACCCGTCATCCACAGACCATGGATGGCTTGTTTGTAAAATTGTTTGGTTGTGTAGTTGGATAGATTAATTGGTTTGAATTGAATTGTTTGGTGAATTGAAATGGATTTGATTGATGAGTGAATGGCGTGGGCCTTCACTAGACCGGGGATAAGGCTAGGCCTTGTCCCGTTTCTAGTATCGTGCCGTTATGCCGCCGAAATTTCCCAAAATATGTTAGAAAAATAAAAATATCATTTTTATTGTGTAAATGAAATGAATAGAAATTCATGTGTTGAAATAGAATATTTTATCGTTAAAAATATAATTTTTAACGTGGAAGTGAATAAAATAAAATATTCATTTACAAACCGGACGGTTTGTTTATGTACACCTATTTGAAGGACATTGATTGGGACGATAAATTTTACACATCGCCCAACTGCACAAATAAAATCTGTGTTTGATTGTTTGAAACCCCACATGGGTGTTGGGATGAAATTTGAAGTTCACTCATCCTGATTGATTAAATATGTCGATCGATTGATTGACAGGCTGTTATAAGCGTAAGATATCTATATTTGATGCTTATACAGTGTAGTGCACTTTGGTTGATGGTTGATTATTTTTCAATGCTATTATATACATGTGTTGTATGGAATCCATATAATTAACATTATATGGTGATTGATTGGGCCTCATTCCAATCGGGAAAATAAGGAATATTATAAAAGAAAATTCATGTGTTGAATATAAAAATAGTCATGTGTTGACGATGTTCATGTGTTGAGTGAAATATTTTATACAATGAAATTTACATCTTTATCATATTTAAAATTAGAACTACTTTACGGTTGAAGTCTAATTGAAAATCAAACGATTAGATACCATAGTTTTATAAAATATTTTACATAACAAAAATAGTGATGTGTTGACCGTACTCATGTGTTGAGATTAGTCGTGTGTTGGAAGAAATATAGATTCATGTGTTGAATGAAATAAATATTCATTTGTTGAATAGAATAACGAATTTATTGAAAAATATAAAGCCGTGTTGATTAGAGATGCGTTATTTTGACGCGAACGATATTTATATCGATTTCATTCGTTGTAGAATGAATGTTGAAAAGTAATTTCAAAATTTAATATTTTGAAAGGAAATTCAAATTGAATTAAATTGAAATTGAAATTTTATTGAATCAATTTGAAATGAATTCGAATCGAATAGAAAATGAATTCGATTCGAATTGAATAGAAAGTGAATTTGAATTCGAGTAAAATAGAAATGAATTCAAATTGAATTAGATTGAAATTGAAATTTAAAACAAACTGAAATTGAATTGAAATCAAATTGAAACGAATTTGAATTTGAATTGAATTGAAACGAATTTGAATTTGAATTGAATTGAAACGAATTTGAATTTGAATTGAATTGAAACGAATTTGAATTTGAATTGAATTGAAACGAATTTGAATTTGAATTGAATTGAAATGAACTCGAATTGAATTGAAATCAAATCGATTTGAAATTGAATATAGTGTTGAAATGGTTTTGAAAACGAATTTAAAACGATTTATAAAATACGTTTTAAAAGGAAATCGACGAAATATATATAATATATATATTATATATATAATGGCCTGAATAGAACGCGCCGCGCCGCGGCAGTTCGTGAATTTCGACCATTTATTTCAAACGGACATTGCGGGAGATCCGACCGTCGGATTCTCCTAAAACCGGAACCGTTGGGTTCGTATCGAAAAGAGCTTTCCAATGAATATTAGAAATTTGAAATCTAACGGTTGGATTTGGAATTATGTCCAAATCAAATTTGAAAAAGGTCGCTGTAAGTGCAGTTCGATGGCCGTTGATGGAAATCGACTGTACGGGCCTTGATAAAATTATTAAAAATATTGATAATTTGTGTAAAATCATAATATGTGAATTGGAAAGAATTGAGCTGGAAAATTCCATATTTGAAAGGATAAAAATAGGTTTTTATCGAAATGAACTAGTTTTGAACTAGAATTAAAATCAATTTATTTTTTTAAATAAATAAATTGAATTTGAAAGTGATTTTGAAAATAATCGATAATTTCCAATACGTGGATTGGACTGGAGCTGAATCGAAATTATCTTCGGAATATTTCGATGTTGGATTTCGTGACTATACAGATATTGTTATGGGAATTTGAAAGATATATTATATATCGTTATTTCCAATACGATATTTGTTAGTTTCAGAATTTGATATTGAATATAAGCCGATATATTTTCTATTCAGAGCCTTGTATTTAATATCAAATGTGATTTGGTTTGTCGTGAATCGTGTTTTTGATGACATTGGTTCTTTAACCCAGTTAAAGGCAAGATGTTGATTTTTGAAAAGATTAAAGCTAAGTGGAGTTTTAATGAATCTTTAATTAGATTAAAATGTGGATTGATAATTTAAATTATCCAATCTGAAAGGTGATCGAGAATGGAGTACCACCAGTTTTGCTCCAATGCGATAGTTAAATCTTTAATTAGATTTGAACGTGAAATGGTAATTAATTTTACCGATAACACCGTGGTGTTAGATGTGGAGTATTACCAGTTTTCTCCATGGGATATATAGGTTGGGATTGGGAAATAAAATAAATAATTACTTCGGTGTGGTTCGTTAATCCCGACTAGTTTGAAATGATATCCAAAGGATGATTATAGGATAAATTTAGAAGAATTTATCTTGGATAAAATTAATGGGAACATTTCCCTAAGAATGTGTTTTTGTGAATAAAAGAATATTCTGAATTGGAATGAGGCGTTCATTGTGTTGTGTAACATTTGTTTATTATATACGTGGGTTATTCAGAAAGGCCGGGTTTATACCCATTCTGAATAACCGATTCGACGAGATGTCGAAGATGAAGACGGTGGTTGAAGACCGGAAGTCTTCACATCGTTTGGGTGATTACTGATGATCTTGATTGGGCTGTACACCCAAGATGAGGGAAACAGTTGGTGATCGTCCAGACGTACTTGGAGATCGATGGATATGCGAGGAAAGTGCCTCCGGTTTCGTTCAGACCCAGAACGAACTTGTAAATGGATTGTGTGTCTGACATTGGATTTTATTCTGTGTTGATTGATCTCTATTAAATATACATCTGTTTGGCGGCGGAGAATTTATTCTCTTGCTTAACGCCCTTCTCTGAGACATACGAGCTCAGAGGTTGTATATCGATGGACATCAGTCGCATGGAGTGAATTGCCAGTGTGGCATGCGTAAGTGGCAATTGATCAAGGCTTCTGTTGAAAAGCAAAGTCTTGTGGTTGATGATCAAAGCACGGCCTGTGTGGCGTAGCTTTGTGTATAACGTGAATTCGCGAGCCTCACACCTCGGTATGAGTCAAAAACGGGATAGTAACTGCAGGGAGAGCACGACGTTTCTTTCTAGCTAGGGTGGTGTCAGTGACCTACCAGCCCTGACATTTATATACTTTTCACCTGTGTGGTTGTTGGAATGCGAGGCGCCTCGGATATAGGTCTGTAAGGACCGGGAAACATGTGTTCAGGAATAATTAATCCTCAAAAGTAAGAGAGGACCGGCCCTGAAGATCCAAGGATCATAGTGGGGTCCTGAGACATTTGCTAGAGTGTCTCGAATCGGAGAGGAGCTTGCCCCTTGCCTCGGCTCATGACGGAAATCCAATTTCCAATACGTGATAGTGCGGTTTTATTTGTAGAACCTAGTATGGCGACATAGTGGTATGGGTCATTCATGCCGCCTATGATTGATATTTATGATTGAAATTGTTTTGACACTATACACTTATTATAGTATCAAATAATGTGTTTTAAACGTATCAAGCATGCTTTGGCTGTTATAAGGTAAAAACCCTATCCTCCGGCTTGCGTTGCATTGTGTGATGGGACCTGGGTCTTATAACAGCTTCATTTTTCTTTATTTAGCATTGCGCTGTTTGTTCTATGCACTGGTATTCTTGGGAGGAAACCCGTTCCGTGTTATACGGCGTGGTCCCTTGATTTACCTAACTTTAAAACCAATATTAATAACTGTTTTAGTTCTCACACCAGTCACATGACTGACCTGGAGTTTATTGTTTTAACCTAAACTCTGGGTGCCCCTATTTTCCGCACGGGTAGCTAGTAGTTTTGGTTTTGCAGATTTATATTCACAGGGTCCTGATTAACAGCTGGAACGATGCTCGGAAAGCTCTGTATCCGTGTATCACTTTCAGTTGTGTTTTGTATATTTTTCCGCTGCTATGTAATTTATTGTAATCTCTGATATTTATCGAATGTATTTTATTCATTTATACTCTGTATATTCTTGTATCTGATGGAATTGTTGTAATAGCAATGAAATGTTCTTCCGTATGCGCTCAATTGTGTGTTGTTCTCAAAGTATTCGTGCTTTCCTTCACGGGGAAGTTACGGGTTCTTACAATTTCCTTTTAAAACGTATTTTATAAATCGTTTTAAATTCGTTTTCAAAACGATTTCAACTTCATTTCAAATTCAAATCCAAAATTGAATTTTTCAATATAAATTCGTTTTAAATTCATCCCAAATTGATTTCAATTTAAATCGATTTTTAATTCAATTTCAGTTCGTTTTCAATTCAATTTGAATTTCAAATTAATTCAATTTCAATTCGAATTCATTTCTATTCAATTTCAATTCGAATTCAATCCTATTCAATTTAATTTGAATTTCAATTCTATTCGAATTTCAAATCATTTCAGTTTATTTCGAATTTCAAATCAATTTAATTTAATTCGAATTTCAGTTCACTTCAGTATTCATTTCAATTTGAATAAAATCGATATAAATATCGTTCACGTCAAAATGGCGCAAATCTAATCAACACGGCTTCCTATATTTCCATTTCAAATATTTCTATTTCAAATATTTCTTTTTCAAATATTTCTATTTCAAAACTGGAATGAGGCCCAATCAATTTTCATATAACGTTGATTATATGGATTTCCATACAACGAATGTATATATCAACAACGACAAATAATCAACCATCATCCAAAGTGCGTTCTACACTGTATAAGCATCAAATATAAATATTTAACACTTATAACAGTCTGTCAATCAATCGATCGACATACAACTAACTATTGGGATTAGTGTATGTCATATATCACCCCAATACCCGTGTGGGGTTTTCAAACAATCAAACACCGATTTTATTTGTGCAGTTGGGCGATGTGTAAAATTTATCGTCCCAATCAATATCGGTCAAATGTGTGTATATAAACAAATCGTCCGATTTGTTTATTTTTATCTCATTTCATATACACGCTAAAAATTCTATTTTTAACTATGAAATATTTTCCACTATAAAATATTTTATTTCAACTATATAAATATTTTATTTCATTTCACATAACATCACACAATCAACTACACATCAAAATCAAACAACCAAGCATACAAGCCGTCCATGGTCTGTGGACGACGGGTGTCGGGTGCTACTAAACACCGTCTGCATCCTAGTATATATTTCAACTAGAAAAATAAATAAAAGGTGAGGAGTTCTCACCAAAGCTATCCCAACTCCACGACACTTCAAATGTAGGATATCTTCATCGTTCTTCCTTTTGTCACTTCCACCATACGTGTTCGCTACATATATAAAAATCACATTTTTATATTATCACTCCATGAATAAAAATTATATTTTTATATCGCTTTATACCTTTCTATCGCTACTCTACGTATATAAAAATCGAATTTTTACTTCGCTATTTCTATAAAGATCACATCTTTATTATTTCTACCATACAAAAATCTTATTTTTATTTCTACTTCATATTTGTAAAAATCGAATTTTATCTCCACTTCACATATATAAAATCAAATTTTATTTTCACTATCCTATAAAAATTCTATTTTATTTTAAAACTTAAAATACATTGCATCCTTTATATATAAATAAAAAGAAATAAAAACTAAAAATAGAAAATGAAAATCTTACTATGCACGACGTAGAACGGAGAAGGGGAAACGATGCGCCAGAGTCGCGTTGTGGCCAGGGGAAGCTCACGGTTTGCTGTTCGATTTGGGGTGTGCCGTTTTCGGAGGAGGTGGAGGTCGGATGGTAGCTCAGACGGTCTGAGGTACTCGAGTGGGCGGAGGCAGTGCTCGAGTGGTTAGGGCGGTGGTGTTTGGCTAGGGCGCGGCTGAGCGACGGGGTGGGGTTCTTGGGATTGGGGCCTTCAACGCAGAAGAGGGAGGGAGAGAGAAGGAGGTCGGAGTGAGGAGGAGGGGGTGGACGCGCGCCTGAGCCACAGCGAGCCCTGGTGCGGCGGAGCAACGAGATGGAGCACGGGTTTTTTTTTATTTAGATCTGAATCGGGAAAGAAGATGTGAAGGAGGGGGGGCTTTTATAAAATTTATATTATTTAATTTATTATTTATTTTTCAAAAAACAACTTTTTTTTTCGAACATGAAATCGAACCCACCGCCTGGCGTCCATAGCTAATTACCCCCATTCCGAACACAATGGGATATGTCACGTAAGCTGATTCGATCGTTTCGACCAGTTTTCGTCAAAACCAACATATAACTCTATATATTGAATTTGAACGCGCATTTCAATTTACTGGGGTCACATACTAACTCGAAAAATTCCAGAAAAATATTTTCTAGCTTCGTATTGACGATACGGTCCTAACAAATCTAATTTCATCGAATTCTGAGATCGTTTGAAAATGGTCATTTTCCAGTCGATTAAAATCAACTAAAACTGGTCAAACGCGTTTTCCTTTGCCACGCTCACATACTGATTTGAAAAATTATGAAATTTCAAACCTAGCAATAATTTGACATCACGGATCCAACAAAAGTGGTTTCGTCGAAAACCGAGGTCATTTGGAAAATTCCCATTTTTAAGGGCCGAAATTCCATAGCGACTTTTCTAAATTTCTAACTGGACATAACTTTTTATCCCCGCTATGAAATTTCAATTTTTCGGATTCGTTGGAAAGATATTCCTAATTAGATTCAAATATTTTTGGTTTCACTAAAATCCGGTTTATTTTGCACCCGGTACAATCATTTGAAATTTAAAATCGAATTATCGAACTACCGCGCCATTTTCAATTCCTTTATATATATAAATAAATATTTATATTCTAACGATGATCTATATAAATATATACGTTCTAACTCTATTCAAAATAAATTTTTTCGTCACTGTTATTTAAAATAATCTATTTTAAATATTCAAAATTCATTAAAATTGCTAAAATAAAATTTTTAAACTGGCTCAGAATTTCGGGTTGTTACAATCTCCCCCACTTAAAACTTTTCATCCCCGAAAAGGAACGAAGCCGAAAGTTGTTTAACAATCAGCTCAACTTTCACTATTTTCATTACGGCTTAAGTTCTTCAACTTTTCAGTTTCTAAGAACTTTTCAAATTTTTCAAAAATTTGGCTAATACCCTAAATTTTCGAAAAATTTCGCCATAACCTCCCCTGCACCGGGAGCATCGGGAAAATCCCGAAATTGCCATACATGCCCTCTGATCTCAAAAAGAAAAAGAAAAGGCCAAGCGGCTAGCCAATCGGCTCATAAAATCATCATCACCCAAACAAAACAGTAAATTATGGTAAACATGTACCTATTTGTCGGGCAAACAATTTTATTCTTCTGCTCTAGCCTCTTTGCTATGACCTGTTCAATGTAAGTACATGTATATGCAAGCAGATGCGACAAATTTTCAATACAGTTCAATATTTGGTTCAATTTGGTTAAAGGTTCAACATTTTAATTAATCAAACAACACAATCAGCAATCAATTAGTTGATTATCATTTCAAATTTATAACTTTGATATATAGTCTAAAAATCAGATTTTTGAAGAAAAATCACAACAATAAGCCCTATCTAATTTTGGTTCTCACACCAGTCAATAGGAAATATATAGAAATCTAACTTTCGTCACTCGAACATAAATTCTGATGATGATGCATCAATCATCAGAATTCTCTACGGGCGACTAGAATGTGATTATATATCTACCCAATATATCAAAACTTCAAATACACGCGGATCAGACATATACGCAAAATCTATATATACTGGATTGTCCACATCAATATAAATAAATAACCAAATACGAATAATTGATTTAAATTTTCAAAACAAAGATTGTTTTCACTTTAAAAATATACTCTTCACACTCGTTCTAGGATACTACTGATCCCATATCTAACGAGT
Organism: Allium sativum; assembly: GCA_030737875.1. NCBI lineage: Eukaryota > Viridiplantae > Streptophyta > Magnoliopsida > Asparagales > Amaryllidaceae > Allium > Allium sativum. Next base: position 340,633,379 of record CM060910.1, read on the forward strand.
CATTCCCATTGGATATTACTAATCCAATATCTGATGAATTCTTTCGTATGGTTCTAATGTGCCTTGTTCTCTGAGCTTTATAAACCAAAGCTCTGATACCAGCTGAAACGACCCGAACTTCCCCGGTAAGGAAAACCCGGATTGAGTCGAGGACAAGCCACAAAAGAACGCAGACGGAAGAACATTTCATTGTTAATTACAACAATTCCACCAGATTACAAGAATATACAGAGTATGAATGAATATTACACAACAGAAAAATATCAGAGATTACAATACATTACATAGCAGCGGAAAATAATACAAAATACAACTGAATGAGATATACGGATACAAAGCTTTCCGGATATCATTCCAGCTGTAAACCAGGACCCTGTGAATATAAATCTGCAAAACCAAAACTACTAGCTGCCCGTGTCAAAATAAGGGTACCCAGAGTTTAGGTTAAAACAATAAACTCCAGGTCAGTCATGGGACTGGTGTGAGAACTAAAACAGTTATTTAAAACTTTACTTTAAATCAGATATATCAAGGGACCACGCCGTATAACACGGAACGGGTTTCCTCCCAAGAATACCAGTGCATATAACAAAACAACGCAATGCTTTTTGGAAAAATGAAGCTATTATAAGACCCAGGTCCTATCACACAATGCAACGCAAGCCGGGGGATAAGGTTTTCCCTTATAATAGCCAAACATGCTTAGTACGTTTTAAACAAATCATTTGATACTATTATAAGTGCATAGTGTATAAAACAACTTCAAATCATAAGTATCAATCATAGACGGCATAGGTACCATATATCATGTCGCCATACTAGTTCTACAATTAAAACCGCAAAATCACGTATTTGGAAATTGGATTTCCATCTGTGTACCGAGGCAAAAGATAGTCCTCTATCGATTCGAGATGCTCTAGTCCGCCCCTCAGGCAAGCCTTGGATCGTCAGGGCCGGTCCACCGCTGTGGATTATTATGCCTGAACACTGCGTTTCCCCGCCCTATGGGGCGTAAATGAGCCAACGAATGGCTGCTTCGGCTTCACATAGTCACCGGTATATCCGAGGCGCCTCGCAACAGCAACAACCACATAAGTCAAACTCGTCAGGGCGTGTAAAACCACTGACGCTACTTCTAACTAGAAAGAAACGCATGCCCTCCCTGATGTCCGTCTCCCGTTTTTGGTTCACCACCGAGGGTGTGAGGCTCGCGAATCAACGTTACACAAAGCTACGCCACACAGGCCGTGCTTTGATCATCAACCACAAGAATTTGCTTTTCAACAGAAGCCTTGATCATTTGCATCTTAGCATGCCACACAGGCAAACCACTCCATGCAAGCGATATCCATCAATCACACAGAATGATATCCAATGTCAGACACACAGTCCATTTACAAGTCCGTTCTGGGTCTGAACGAAACCGGAGGCACCTAGTACCCCGCATATCCATCGATCTCCAAGTACGTCTGGACGACCACCAACTGATTCCCTCCTTTTGGGTGTACGGCCCAATCAAGATCATCAGTAATTATCCAAACGACGTGAAGACCTCCGGTCTTCTACCATCGTCTTCATCTTCGACTTATCGTTGTATCAGTTATTCAAAATGGGATATACCCGGTCTTTCTGAATAACTCGCGTATATAATAAATACGTGTTACACAAACACAACATACGCCTCATTCCAATTCATTAGTCACTAACCGCAAATTAGCAAGAGAATAATTCCCCAAACATTAACCCCGAAGGCCGAAACCAACATCAGATCAATACCTAGGAAATTATTTTGCTTAGCCAACCTACAGCTAGTTTCTAAATTTCACATTCTTAGGTAAAGGTTCCCATTAATTTTATCAAAGATAAATTCTTTTAAATTTATTCTTTAATCTTCCTTTTGAATTTCACTTCCAACTAGTCGGGATTAACGAACCTTACCGAAGTAATCAATTGTTAAATTTCCCAAACCCAACCTATTCATCCCGTGAAGTAAAACCGGTAATACTTCATATCTAACACCACGGTGTTATCGGTAAATTCAATTACCCTTTTCACGTTCAAATCTAATTAAAGATTCAACTATCGCCTGGAGCAAAACTGGTGATACTCCATTCTCGATCTTTTCAATCTAATTAAAGATTCATTAAAACTCCACTTAGTTTTAATCTTTAACTGGGTTAAAGAATCAGTGTCATTTAAAACACGGTTCACGATAAACCCCAAAATCACATCACATTTCAATCATTCCCTAACCGTAAATTAGCAAGCGAGCAATTCCCTAAGTATTAACCCCGAAGGCCGAAACCAACATCAGATCAATACACAGGAAACCATTCAACTTGACTAACCTCCAGTTAGTTTCTGATTTTCTTAACTGTGTTGGGTCTAAGAACAGTATTATTGAAGATACCGTTCACGACAACCCAAAATCACATTCTATTAATTATCGGGTTAAAGAACAAGTGTTATTTAAAACACTGTTCACGATAAACCCAAAAATCAATACCAATTCAATTCCAACTAAATCTTATTTGATTGGTACACTTCATTAAATCTAAATAAAAGATTTAATCTTTTTCTAAACTGGGCTTAAGAACAGTGTTAATGAAGACATCATTCACGACAAACCCAAATCACATTTGATATTAAATACAAGGCTCTGAATAGAAAATATACCGGCTTATATTCAATATCAAATTCTACGACCAACAAATATCATATTGGAAATAACGATATTAATATATCTTTCAAATTCCCATAACAATATCTTTATAATCACGAAATTCAACATCGAAATATTCCGAAGACAATTTCGATTCAAATCCATTCCAATTCAATTATTGGAAATTCTGGTCTCTTTTAAAACCCTTTTCAAATCCAATTTATTTATTTTAATTCAAAATTAGTTCATTTCGATAAAAGTCCATTTTTATCTTTTCAAATATGGAGTTTTCCATCCCAATTCTTCCCAAATCATTTCTTATGATTTTACACAAATTATTACTATTTTTAATAATTTTATCAAAGCCCGTACAGTCGATTTCCATCAATGGCCATCGAACTGCACTTACAGCGACCTTTTCCAAATTTGATTTGGACATAATTCCAAATCCAACCGTTAGATTTCTAATATTTGTTAGAAAGCCCTTTTCGATACGAACCCAACGGTTCTGGTTTTAGGAGAATCCGACGGCCAGATCTCCCACAATATCCATTTGAAGTCAATGGTCGAAATTCACGAACTACCGCAGCGCGGCGCGTTCTATTCAGGCCATTATATTATATATATAATATATATGATATATACTTCGTCGATTTCCTTTTAAAACGTATTTTATAAATCATTTTAATTTCGTTTTCAAAACGATTTCAACTTCATTTCAAATTCAAATCCAAAATTGAATTTTTCAATATAAATTCGTTTTAAATTCATCCCAAATTGATTTCAATTTAAATCGATTTTTAATTCAATTTCAGTTCGTTTTCAATTCAATTTGAATTTCAAATTAATTCAATTTCAATTCGAATTCATTTCTATTCAATTTCAATTCGAATTCAATCCTATTCAATTTAATTCGAATTTCAATTCTATTCGAATTTCAAATCATTTCAGTTTATTTCGAATTTCAAATCAATTTAATTTAATTCGAATTTCAATTCACTTCAGTATTCATTTCAATTTGAATAAAATCGATATAAATATCGTTCACGTCAAAATGGCGCAAATCTAATCAACATGGCTTCCTATATTTCCATTTCAAATATTTCTATTTCAAATATTTCTTTTTCAAATATTTCTATTTCAAATATTTCTATTTCGAAACTGGAATGAGGCCCAATCAATTTTCATATAATGTTGATTATATGGATTTCCATACAACGAATGTATATATCGACAACGACAAATAATCAACCATCATCCAAAGTGCGTTCTACACTGTATAAGCATCAAATATAAATATTTAACACTTATAACAGTCTGTCAATCAATCGATCGACATACAACTAACTATTGGGATTAGTGTATGTCATATATCACCCCAATACCCGTGTGGGGTTTTCAAACAATCAAACACCGATTTTATTTGTGCAGTTGGGCGATGTGTAAAATTTATCGTCCCAATCAATATCGGTCAAATGTGTGTATATAAACAAATCGTCCGATTTGTTTATTTTTATCTCATTTCATATACACGCTAAAAATTCTATTTTTAACTATGAAATATTTTCCACTATAAAATATTTTATTTCAACTATATAAATATTTTATTTTATTTCATTTCACGTAACATCACACAATCAACTACACATCAAAATCAAACAACCAAGCATACAAGTCGTCCATGGTCTGTGGACGACGGGTGTCGGGTGCTACTAAACACCGTCTGCATTCTAGTATATATTTCAACTAGAAAAATAAATAAAAGGTGAGGAGTTCTCACCAAAGCTATCCCAACTCCACGACACTTCAAATGTAGGATATCTTCATCGTTCTTCCTTTTGTCACTTCCACCATACGTGTTCGCTACATATATAAAAATCACAATTTTATATTATCACTCCATGGATAAAAATTATATTTTTATATCGCTTTATACCTTTCTATCGCTACTCTACGTATATAAAAATCGAATTTTTACTTCGCTATTTCTATAAAGATCACATCTTTATTATTTCTACCATACAAAAATCTTATTTTTATTTCTACTTCATATTTGTAAAAATCGAATTTTATCGCCACTTCACATATATAAAATCGAATTTTATTTTCACTATCCTATAAAAATTCTATTTTATTTTAAAACTTAAAATACATTGCATCCTTTATATATCAATAAAAAGAAATAAAAACTAAAAATAGAAAATGAAAATCTTACTATGCTCGACGTAGAACGGAGAAGGGGAAACGATGCACCGGAGTCGCGTTGTGGCCAGGGGAAGCTCACGGTTTGCTGTTCGATTTGGGGTGTGCCGTTTTCGGAGGAGGTCGGGATGGCAGCTCAGACGGTCTGAGGTACTCGAGTGGGCGGAGGCAGTGCTCGAGTTGTCAGGGCGGTGGTGTTTGGCTAGGGCGCGGCTGAGCGACGGGGTGGGGTTCTTGGGATTGGGGCCTTCAACGCAGAAGAGGGAGGGAGAGAGAAGGAGGTCAGAGTGAGGAGGAGGGGGTGGACGCGCGCCTGAGCGACAACGAGCCCTGGTGCGGCGGAGCAACGAGATGGAGCACGGGGTTTTTTTATTTAGATCTGAATCGGGAAAGAAGAAGTGAAGGAGGGGGGCTTTTATAAAATTTATATTATTTAATTTATTATTTATTTTTCAAAAAGCAACTTTTTATTTCGAACACGAAATCGAACCCACCGCCTGGCGTCCATAGCTAATTACCCCCATTCCGAACACAATGGGATATGTCACGTAAGCTGATTCGATCGTTTCGATCAGTTTTCGTCTAAACCAACATATAACTCTATATATTGAATTTGAACGCGCATTTCAATTTACTGGGGTCACATATTAACTCAAAAATTCCAGAAAAATATTTTTTAGCTTCGTATTAACGATAAGGTCCTAACAAAACTAATTTCATCGAATTCTGAGACGTTTGAAAAATGGCCATTTTCCAGTCGATTAAAATCAACTAAAACTGGTCAAACGCGTTTTCCTTTTCCACGCTCACATACTGATTCGAAAAATTATGAAATTTGAAACCTAGCAATAATTTGACATCACGGATCCAACAAAAGTGGTTTCGTCGAAAACCGAGGTCGTTTGCAAAATTCCCATTTTTAAGGGCCGAAATTCCATAGCGACTTTTCTGAATTTCTAACTGGACATAACTTTTTATCCCCGCTATGAAATTTCAATTTTTCGGATTCGTTGGAAAGATATTCTCAATTAGATTCAAATATTTTTGGTTTCACTAAAATCCGGTTTATTTTGCACCCGGTACATTCATTTGAAATTTAAAATCGAATTATCGAAGTACCGCGCCATTTTCAATTCCTTTATATATATAAATAAATATTTATATTATAACGACGATCTATATAAATATATACGTTCTAGTTCTATTCAAAATAAATTTTTTCGTCACTGAATATTCAAAATTCATTAAAATTGCCAAAATAAAATTTTTAAACTGGCTCAGAATTTCGGGTTGTTACATATTATGAGCTAGTACTATGTTATGCATTATTCTGAGCTATGTAATAATAATGATAATGATAGTTCTTAGCTAGGAATTTACTTACGTTCGTTACTATTCTGATTTATGTAATGATAATGTTGACTTTGTATGTTATTCAGTATTGTTCTTCTTATTTACGATTTATGTTATGATAATGATGATTGATGTTAATAATTCAAGTTATTTTGTATGCACATTATATGATTGTAACAGATATGTCAGATGATAGACGACGACGATCGAGGAGTACATCTCAGCATACTCCTTCGCCATCTCCTGGACCAGGAGCAGGTCCGAGCAGCTCAGTGCTAGATCTGCGCCGAGTTGTGGAGATTATTCCGAAAAATGGCAGGTAAATGTCAAATTTATTTCAATTTAGTTTATTTAAAATATATGAAATATTTATATCAACTTCAACACAGGGGATTTGTAACGAACTGGTATTTTCAACTCTGAAAATCAACACAAAACTACCATGTTGACTATTCAGACATCGGAAATACCTGATCATTAATAGAAAGAAGTTAGAGGGTGAGAATAGATAAGATAGAAAATTAGAATAGAAGAAGAAGATCACCATAGAACAGAATCAGAGTAATACGAATCTCACAGCGGAACGAATAAAATATAATATATAACATAACTTGGTAATAAAACAATATATATATACAATAACATTAGCAGAGTACAACACTTACACAGCGGAAATAACAATAGCTATATAATCATGAAGCCTCCTGCTTCAAGCTCCTCCAAGTATATCTGTAAAGACCTGAACAACTTGACCGCCCATACAAATTTGGGAACCCAAGAGTTTAGGGAAAACAAAACAAAATAAACTCCGGGTCGGTCATGGGACTGGTGTGAGTAAACTCAAATCATTTGGTTTAACTTTTCAAAATCCTTTTCAAAAGAAATGATAATCGTAAGACCGATCCACACATAAACACAGATGGTTTTTACCTTACGATGACCCAAAACAGTTTTGGAAATCAATACTTCTCTGATATTATAATAATGTCTAATCACAAGTAAATAACAATCTAACAGAACGCTTGCATCTCACGTTCCACATATATAGTATACAAACAAAACCGCGGGCGCTTATTGGAGATTGGATTCCGACTATGACAAGGTATGGTGCCACCTGCCGATAGTGTATCTCTAGAGGCGAATACACTAGGTTCAACAAGAACGTCTTGCAACCCGGCCCATACATGACCGACCACTCATTTCGCTTGAGTGTATCGAATGTATATCACCAATGGTTGGGAGCTACCCACCGTTTCTCAAAAAGGGACAACATCGAAAATAGATAAAATAATGAAATGGATTTTCTCTAGATAGGTGATATACACCCTAATGGGGCGACCCACCTAGCCATGTTGCCTGCCCGATTTCTGTCATTTCCCGGTTGATGAGGCTTGAGGTCATAACGTATCTTTTGTAACACTTGACCACCCTTTACTTTGAATGCCACATCGTCATACCCGCCAAATCACAAAATGATTTCCCAAAAATGCCACGGGTATAAAGCTAAAAGAAACGAATTCCTCCGCCATCAAATGAAGGATGTTTGAAAAGATCAACTTACGCGATCCGTTAGATATATTCTGTCAGACATTCGTCCATTCATGTTGTCCTGGGACTGGACAAACCGAAGGCACTATTCTGTAAATAGGATAGCCCTTGCATAACTCCGTCTTCAATTATTTTCATCATATTTGATCGCAACGCTAACGTCCATACAGAGTGGTTTTCAGATAATGAATCTGATCCCGGTCTCTCCGCATTGACGACGGAAAAATGGTCAAAAATTTCGATAGTCAGTGATTTAACTATCAAAGAAAAATATATGTGCAAACAACGTTATTATTTCCAGATGGAAAATCTATCGATCAATCATCATTCCACATTTATCTCTTTAGATTAAATTGTCATTAATTTATTCATTTACCCGTTTATATATATTCGTAAATTCTTATTTCTAGATTTAGAAAATATACTTTATTAATCATTGGAAAACAATTCCATACTTGTTCCCATTCCTTATTTTCTATATTAGAAAACATTTGTGATTCTTATTTGGAAAACATTTCCAAAACTCTTTAATTTGGTTTAACAGATGTTTAAATAAAACATCACTGAGCCAATTCAAACCATTACACTCATTAACTAAATTCACTTAACCAATCTTCACTATCGAACCTTACCCATCCATTAGTTAAAAACAAAGTCAATTAAGTTGAGGTATAATTACCTCTCAGACCTTAACTATACAACATTTCTAACCTCAAAATAGACACAGTTCACCTTTTTAATCCTTAACAACTTCTTTACGTAACTCGGATTCTACTTACGAATCCACTTCTTTTTCCAAAATCATTTTATTATAACGATGGTGTTACAATCCTATACTTCCGAAATAAAATAACTTAAATATAACTCTTCCTTATTAATTTGGATAAATAAACAAATAACTAATTTATTAATGAATAAATCAATCTTTGTTTTAAAACGGAAAGTAATTGGTACTTTCCCTAATTCGATATAATCGAATTTCAACTTACAATTCTCTCTCGAATAATCTCTATTCGATAATCCCTTTTCGAATAACTATATTCGATTATCTCTCTTCGAATAATCTCTCTTTCGAATAAACTATATTCGATAATTCTTTCTTTCGGATAGCTTATATTCGATTAACTCTCTTCTTCGAATAACTTATATTCGATAACTCTATCTTTCGAATAAACTATATTCGATTATCTCTCTTTCGAATAACTCTATTCGATTTATCTCTCTTTCACATTTCGAATATCGAAATAGATTTCATCGTTCCTTTTAAAACAACTCCAAATTTCCCATTTCATATTCATTGTTGTGTTTACAATCTCCATTATCCACTGATAATTATATTCCTATTCATCTATAAACATTGTTTATAAATCACAACACTTGTTTTCATTATTAAACAAGTTATTTATTTCTAACCATTTGAAATTCCATTTCTGGTAAATTTCTATTTCAAAAAATCCACTTTCCTTTATAAATGTGTTTATTTGCAAAATCTTTACTCCAATCCATTAATCACACCAAATGTGAAAAATATTTCTTTTATACAATCCATTCAGTTTGATTTCATATTTAAAAACAGTATCTCATTTTCGATTTCTATTTATATTTCTATTGCAGAATTATTTGTACGAAATCTCCCTTTTATCTTCTAACACTTAAAATCTCATTTAAATTTCCCTTTATAAATGCTGAATTCAAATTCCATAAAAATATTGGTGTTAAAACCATTTTCCACTTCTCTATATAAGTTCAAACTTATATATTTCATTTATCAAAAGACAAACATTTTTATTTAATTTATAAAATATTATTTATAAATTAATCTTCTCATTTTATCTGTTAAAACAACTTTCTATTTAAGAATCTCCTTTAAATCCATCATCTCATCGTTCTTTTATATCTCGCCCATTTCCTTTTATAATTCTATAAATTTTCTAGATAATTCTTTTTTTATAAAATCCATTGATTTTATAAAATCCTTAAACTCAATATTTACTTCAAAAATTCCCTTTATACAAAATTCTTTGATTTCATATAGCTCTCTCCTTCTATTAAGTAATTTACCCAAAACGGTCTTTTAAACTTCCATATAACTGTTAAAATTTTCATATAGAAGTTTCTTCTTAAAATTTCACGTATCCCTTCTTTTTATAAAACCTTTTTGATTCCACAAAATTCTTCTTTCAATATACCCTTCGCAAATTCCTTTTTGTAAAATCCCTTTTGATTTTATGAACTTTCAAAATTTAATATTCACTTCAAATTCCTTTTTATATAAAATCCTTTGATTTTATATAAATATTTTCTTTCAAATTATAGTTTGAAATTTCCCTTTTCACATTCTAGTATTTCCTTTGGTATTTAAAAGTACCAAATAACGATGATCAAACACACATAATCAACAACAGATTTTAAATCACATCATATATCACAATATATGAAAAACAGTAAAATAAATGTTGAGGAACCCAGTTGGGTCCCTCCGACCTGTTTCCCTACATCCACAGATGTTAATCAACATAAATAACACGAATTTGAAATATTCTGATAACAGAATCAATATTCGATTAACGATTTATATCTATATCGCTATCTATATTTCAACCAATTGACTGGCAGTTCAGCCAAACAGCCAACACACAGCAAACAACTATCATTTATAAATTATAAAAATATTTTATAAAAATATAAATTGAGCAGAGTTAGTGAGATTTACTCACATTGGACGGTTATCATTAAATAACGATAATTGGTCATTGATTTGATTCAGACGTTTAATTTCACAATAAATCCAAACGAGCTCCAATTCACTCCCGGTCGGTTCCATTGCGTAGCCGCTGTCCATACGATCCCAACGGATCTATTTTTCTGAATTTCGATATCGCATGACAAAGATATTGCATTAACAAGTTAATACATATTTTAGATTTAAATAAAACTATATTAAATTTTTATTGGGCTTTACCCTAAGTTACGGCCCATCCTTGATCCATTCCTTTCCTTCTTCCCTGTAAAAGCTTAAACCCGTTCCTCCAGTAAACAATGCGTGCAACCATGGCCATTTCCCAATCTTTGAGCATTTTTTCTCCCTCCATGATTACTTAAAACTCGAACAAAAAATATGGTGATTACCCTCATCAAAAACTCTACACAACCGTACCCATTTCTTCTAACTTGCACTCCCCTTACTCCTTGCAGTTCCCAGGCCAAACCCACGCCTACTGTGAAACCCATGACACTTTTATTCTTCCAAACTCACCAAAATTTCTAAATCGAAGCCAATCCATGTGATGAACAAGAATCACATGCTTAATCCCCATACGATCGCCTCTATTGCACACGAATCAAAACCATAGGTTGATGATACTCACGCTGGAATAAACTGAGCACCATAAACTAGCATGCACCTCTCAAAACCGACTCTAACTCGAAGCTCACAACATCAGGAGTTCAGAAAGATTCATCTCATAATTTATAGAGATTATTTCTATTTCTTTTGAATATTGATTGTCCCGATTTCTTTTTCTTGTTTGCTGAAGAGTAGCGGCCACGAGATTAACCAGAGAAAAATGTGATTTAGGGTTAGGAAGTAAGGTTGAGTATTTATAGGAAGGATTTTATATTTTTTTATTGAATATTTTGTTTTATTTTAAGCAATCGCTGTTTGTATTCGTCCTCTAAAATTCCTGTGATCACATATGATACCTACAAATCACGAAACTAGACATGCACCTTCAATTCGACATTACGGACCCAATGAAACTGGTTTCATCGAATTCCGACTCCGTTTTCTCACACAGCATATTTTTAGCCATCAAAATACTGACTGTTTTTCACATTAAAAATCCGTACGGCCACACAGTGACCCTAAAAATCACGAAACTTGGAATCTAACAATAATTTGACATTACGGATCCAACAAAATTAGTTTCATCAAAAACGGAGTTCGTTTGCAAAACTGGCTATTTTTAAAGCTCTAAATAACCCATTTAAATATATAAATATATTTAAAATAATTAAATTTAATATTTTAAAATAAATATTATTGTATATATTTACAATAGAATATTGTATAGCTCCAATTGGATTTGTAACTCGATATTCCAAATCCAGTGTTACATCGATATTCGATTTATATTGAAAAATCCTTTTATAATATAAATAAATCACTATAATTTATAAAGGAATTCCATAGAGACTTTTTGAAAATTTGATTTGGACATAAATCAAAATCTACACAATGAAATCCTGATTTTTCTCTTCCATTAGAAAAATATACTTCACCAGCTCCGAACGTTTATTGTTTCACAGAAATCCGGCTTAAAACGGATTCTGTATATTCAATTGAAGTTCAAATCGCCAAATAGCAAACTGCCGCGCCATTTCGAGCTCGATTTTAATTATATGTTCAACTGTCCTTTATATAATATATTCGTTATTCGAATTCAATTCCAAACTGAATTATATATATTTTGAATTGTCCAGTTCACATTATATTGTCATTTCAATTAATCCTGATTATCCCAGAATTAAATATTTTATTATATTAATTAAATATTCCTTATTATTTAATTTTGGTCATTTTAAATTACCAAACCTTTATTTAAATAATTAAATAAATTATTTATAATCCGTAAAAGTACGGGTCGTTATAGGATTCGAGATTGAGCCCGCACAGTTCATTTTAGATGTATCGAGGCAGTCTTACGTAAGCAGAATGTCAGGGGCTTGGCCATATTTGGATAGCATCCCACATCATATTAAGAATGTCATCCTAACAGATTTATTAGTAAGTATTTTTTTTATACTAATATTGAAAATTAATATACTGCAAATAATTAAAAATAAATGTAATATGCAGGTTGTTATACGCGTTGAGGATCAGGATATGCCTACTTTTCTGACTTATTGGAATATGAAGATGCGCAAAAATTATTGAGAGATGGTTTCAAGGGAGAAGACATCTAGAAAAAAGCCTGCGTTTATGAGTGATGACATTTGGGCGGATTTTCAAAAGTATTGGGAGACGGAAGAAGCTAAAGTAAGATACAATGATAAATATTCACATTTATAATATTGATTGCATTATTTTACATCATTGTGTATCAAATTTAATAGAAAGTAGCTGCTAGAAATAAAGAAAATAGAGAAAAGAATCCTGCTCTACACAGTAGTGGCCCAAAATCATTTCAACAACATAGAAACGATTTGGTATAAATTTTAAATATTTGTAGTATATGTTCACGTAAAAATTTAGTGTATATATTCATTCTTATTTTTAATAAATATTTACTCAGACTGTAAAGTACGGAAGAGAGCCTTCGCTGGCAGATCTATTCAGACATATACATGCAGTGGAGCATACTGATGAAGAAGGAAATGTTACGTATGATTGGGCGGATCCAAAGAGTGCTCGTATAATAGTAAATATGATTATCCTTACAAATTAAAATGTTTCATACTCATTCATATCATAGTATATAAGTAAATTTTATAGCATTTGTGTTAAAATTATATTGCTATTGTAGGGGAAGTACGATGTCGAGTCTGCTAGAGTGATAGAGGCTACTGGACATGAGCTTACGGTCGCAGAGTTTGATCGTATATTGCATTCTATTACTGATCCTCCTACTCGAGGAAGGCGATATGGTTTCGGCAATCAGGAGGTAAGACTTTTTTTAGACATAAATTACGGTTTTAAGATATGAGAAATGATTTTATCCTATTTATTATTAAGTTTTGTTTACATTTGGACCACACTAAACTCATTTCCCATTTATTTGCATCTTTTGTCCAACGTACGATGGTTTATAAATATCATGATAAAAGATGTGCAATATATATGCATGTATTGATATTATATTTGACAATTCTACTTAAGAAAAACAAGTGTTACTGCTAACTATATACATGTTTAACGCAAACCATATACATGTTTAAATAACTTTAATGTAAACTTACTTATTTCGCAGGATGTTCAACGTGGTTATAGGAGGTCGATGGAGGAGGCGACTAGTACTTGAATGTACGAGCAAATGAATGAGATGGACTGGCGAAAAACCCAGATGCAATAGGAAATAGATGAGCGCATCGTAGCTTACTTTCAAGAGTATGGGTTTACGCCTGGGGAGGGAGGAGAGGGAGGAGATTCTGCTGCTTATCGAGGGGAGGAAGAAGAAGATGACGACGATGACAAGGAAGACAAGGAAGATTAGTGTAGGTGCTCATTTCTTGGTTTATGCTCTGATATGTACATATACTTGGTTTTTTATATGCTAGATGCACGTATGATGGTATTTGACTATGGTTTGATGTGTTTGTTATGTACAATGGTATTTGACGATGTTATAATGTGTTTTGATATGTATGACGATATTTTAGGATTGTATGATGTGTTTTGATTTGTATGGTATTTATAATTTTGTTTTTTTAATTGGTGAATTGATTGTTGATAAGTATCAGTGAAATAATGAGATGATATTGGTGAATTGAATTGATTTTTGATAAGTATTGGTGAATTGATGAGATGAGATCATAGTGGTGTGGTTTGATGGAAAGGAATTGTTGTGCAATGCAAATTTTTTGCTTAGATTTGCGATGGCTAGCGGTGGTGAATTGGTCATTATATAGCGATGACTTGTAACGTCTTTTTGTAACGGATTTGCAACGGTTTACAACAGCTTCCCGGTAAAAGAAACTACTTGCCACGTAAGATGACGCGTGGAAACTAACCGTAGCAAGCCGTTGCTAAATGAGCGACGGAGCCATTCGCTCAACCCGTTGCTATTTCTGTTTGCGACGACTTAAATAGCGACGACTCATAGCGACGGCTAGCGGCGACCGCCGACGGCTTAAGGCTGTCACAAAACACAGTGTTCATTGTAGTGTGACAATCTTAGTTGGTTCGATAGATGATCATGAATTTATCAGTTAATAATGTAGTTTAGAATGATGTTGGTGAAAAAGGAAGAAAAAATGGTATGTTCCATCTTATGTTACCTTGAAATAAATAAGATTTCTCATTTGATATAGGTTGTAGTTGAAATTTAATTTTAAGCTATATTCAATATGTATCGAAATTTCATATTATAGAATAGTATGTTTTGTATATTTCACCTTTTTAATTAATTCTACCATCATTATAATATCTTCATATTCTATTGTTAAATTGTTTTCCAATGTTTCATTTACCTTTTTTTGTTGGATTCAACATGGTTTTTAAATTTTGTATTTGCTTGCTTCAGAAGGAACCGAACCTGAGAAATAAGGAGCAGTTAAAGCTTTGAATGCAATTGGGATAACTGCAGCGAGATGTGAAATGGAATCATGTAAAAGTTGTTGATACAGGTCCTAAGCGCAAGCATCACCAAAAACAAATCCTTGAAATGAAGCATAGCCAGCAAGAGCTACAACTTACGCATGAGGGTGGACCAATGAGTTTTGAAGGGGAGGTTATGCCATAGCATGGGATGGAAGGGAGACGAGTGGTGCAAAAAGGGTAGCATTAGTAACTTTGGTTTATTGTGTATGGTTTGTTTATATTTTATTCACTTTTGATGAACGCTTTCTACTGCTGCACTCTAGTGATTGCTAAATAAGTTGATCACTTGTGAATTTGATTAGTATATGGGTTAAATAATATTATTCAGTTATTCAATTAACTATTGATTATGAATTATTAAGTGCTGGAAGCTTGGTAGCCTAATAATATTTTATATGACATTGACTTGTGAAACATTCGGGATACGATAATTTGTGGTAACTTATTTAAGTATCATTATGATAATGAAGCCTCTAATTTGAAACCGATTTCAGTTTTCTAATTTCCTACTAGAAATTATTTCAATGACGATTGTTAAAGGGACTCCACATTTGGTTAAGGGGAGGACCAATTTTTATTTATTGTATAATTGTTATGGGGAGGACAAAATAAATTAGCCACCCCTTAAACATATAAAATAAAATTTTGACATTAACCCCCTATAATCCTCATTAATAATATTAATAATAAAACATAAACCTTAATTAATGCTTACAATTAAGTGCTGCACATAAAAATAAAAAAAATGATATAGTTAATGTAATGGAGACATAAGAAAGTTTCATGGGTAATAAGAAGGAATCAGATCAGGTAATTAATTGTAATTTCATATTGGAATTGGTATGGTTAATTTAAAATAAATGCAGAAACAAAAATTTTGATCTAATATGCTATATCGAATTTGTGTAATTGAGATGTTTAGTAATCCATATGTTTATTATTTGCGCTTAATTTAGTAAGTTAAGGTTTAACATAAGTCACGAGCTAGGGGTAGTTAAGTGTCGTTTTCTTTTCTTGTTTAAATAAATCAGGCCCTCCTTGATAAAAAAAATTAAGCTGGAGTTCCCTTAAAATTATCTCTCCATTAACCAAATGTGGAGTCCCTTCAACAATCCCCTTTTCAACAGCTAAGTATGTCCATTTAGAATGTTTGAAAAATAACTTTTAAATATTCTAAGAGCTAATTAAGTATTTATTTTGGATGTTTAACATTAGTTAATCATTTATATAAATTTGATTAGGTAAGTGTTTATAGTTAATTAATCCTTTAATAACGATGATTTAAGTTTATAGACCATTTATTAATGATAATTTTAATTACCAAGTTACTTAGTATTGATGTTTAAAGGTAATTTGTGCATAAGCTTTGATTAAGAAGTTAATTAAAAAATTACAATTAATAAAGTTTTAATTATTGTGTAATGACTTATTTAAGGAATAATTGATTTTTAATTACTTGACTAAGATAAAATATTAATTATATATTTAGAATGGATTTTCAAAGCATTATTATTTTATTAACAAAGAATTAAATTATTAATTAAAGATTAATTTGGTTTTCAACTTATTTATTTAAAGGTTAAATAAATATTTAATTATTTATTTTAAAGGCTAATAATTGTTTGTATTTATTTAAATATTGACTTTTTTGGCAAGGCCGATCGGTTTTTAAAGTGATCCGTAACACTTTTTATCATAGCAAATAATAAAAACTTTAAGTACAGAAGTAAGAAAGTTTGTCTAGCTAATACAACAAGGTTCTTAAAGTGGTCTGTCCACTAGCTGACCTACAGCCATTCCCCCTCATCAGAAGAGCAATTACTGTGAGATCCAGAAGAAACTGGATCAGTAACCTGAGTGACGGCCGAGAAGTAGGAAACCAAGTTGGGATCATAACCGACATAGTATTTATCATAAAGGAACCTCCTACCCAACTCACATCTTCCAGTACTGTCTTGTTTCTGTCCCCAAGTTCGCCTTCTTCAAATAAGACAAGTTCATTCAGTTTATCATAGTAATGTAGCTGTCTGTGTTCTCCTTCCTCCTCACTTACAAACATAAAAAATCATTGCGAGCAGGATTGTAACGCATATCTTTCGCCCTTAATTTACGCTTTAATTTCAATTTTTAAATTTATGCGTATATATTTACACACAACTTCATTTCTTTTCAAATTTCAAACTACGTTATGCCGACATTTATTTTTTATTCATTTTGATTGATTGCATGTAACTTTTGAATTTAATGTCAATATATATATATATATATATATATATATATATATATATGGAAAAGTTTAAATGAACACAAAATTAAACGTACAAAATCTGAAACATTAGATCTTCCCATGAATTACACCTCACACATAAAGACAAACAAATCTTATGGTCTACATTTTATGTACATAAATTTGTGTGTAATTTTGTGTCTCAATAGCCGCTCCCTATATATATACATACATATATATAGGAAAGTCTAAATGGACATAAAATATTGATACAAAATCTGAGCCATTAGATCTCCTTCTAAATTCCACCTCGCACATAAAGACAAACAAATTGTGTGGTCCACATTTTGTGTCCCTATAACCACTCCTTATATATATATATATATATATATATGCACACACACCTATTTTTTTCTTATATATACATTCAGATATATATTTTCTTCGAGGATTGTTAAAGGGACTCCACATTTGATTAAGGGGAGGATCAATTTGAATTTAATGTAAAATTGTTATGGAGAGTACAAAATAAATTAGCCTCCCCTTAAACATATAAATTAAAATTCCGATATTAACTCCTATAATCCTCATTAATAAAAACTATAAAACGCAAACCTTAATTAATACTTACAATTTAACGCTGCAAAAAAAAAAAAAAAAAAAGTGGAACAACACTTGACTACCATGTTTCGAAATCCAGCTACACAATTTTGATTTTCAACATTTAAAACGGCCAATCCTGACCAATTTATAACTGTCTCATGTTACCATTAAACAACTGTGCTTTGTTGCTTTTAAATGTAAAAAACTTTTCTTTCTGACCGTATTTTATATTGTTGTTTATTTTGTCAATGAATTTTTTTGTTTGCAATTGTTTTTTTAATTTCTAGAAGTGCGTTTTTTAATTTGCACTGAATTTAGTACGTTAGGTTTTAACACAAGTGATGAGCCAGGTACATTTAGGTCTCTTTTTCTTTTCTTTTTTTTAATAATTTGGACACCCCCTTAATAACAACAAAAAAGGAGTCCCCTTGAAATTATTCTCCCTTTAACCAAATGTGGAGTCCCTTTAATAATCCCTTTTTCTTCTTAGAAGATGCATTACTAAAATTAGAACATGACGTTAACGAGACTCAAACTCCTGACCTCCATCTTGGAAAACATATACTCTACCAACTCACCTAACTTAGCTTTTGTTCCTAAACTAAAACATTAGTAGCTGTTTTTTTTTAATTGTGTTTCTCTTATATCTTCTTTTTCATGTTTGTTTTAAAACTTTATTTAATGATATCTTCTTCATTTTAAATCCGTTTCCCACAAACCATAGGTCTGAATTGATTAAAAAATTACCACGGACGCAATGACGCTAGTTCCGTGACCAAATTCTGAAAATTTTAAGAATTTTATTTTATTATTTAACTTGAAAGTGCAGGGTGATACACACACAAGATAGTCATAGGAAAGGATTTTACTATAACCTAAGTTTACCTTAATCGTCACTGTTAATTAGGATTATTACTCAAAGACAAGAACTCCAACACCTCATTATGTCTAAGCTAGAAAGCGTGAGTTATATAACTCACCTTGATCGGATTTTTATGATTTTAAGCCTAAGTAGATTACATGAAAAGAGTCATTGGCGAAAATCAAACTCCAATTACTTGTAAGATGTCCAGCCGTGACATGCAAAATAAAATAGACGGGTCCAGCAAGGCAGTGCACCAAGTACGGTCACAATTGTACATGCAAGCTCAATGAATTTATAGACACAACAAATACTCATGAACAAAAAAAAATACAATATCAAATTTTGATCAATTAGGCCGAGAAAAAGAAATGAAATAGTAAGTAATTCAAGTATGATATTTGCTCATGGTAAAAAGGAGGCAGATAGAAAATCAAGTGCAATATCTATTTCTTTTATCAAGTGAAAGCAGAAAGGAAATATATAGTATAAACTGTTTCAAACTATTTTTGAAACATTCAAGGTGGCATAAGATGAAATCATTTAAAGAACAATGAATTAAATTTGTTCGGGATTATCACAAATACAAGGATAATCAAAACAGATCTAGAATAGTATTCAATCTATTGTTTTTGGTAAGATGACCAATACAACTGCCCAAAATCAGAGATATATGCAGTCTTTTATTTTCAGCAAGTTGAACGACTCAAACCAACGCAGAGAAAATGTAGGCGCTATTAAGTCCTACAAATACACCATAACATCATCAACAAAATCATAGAAGGGAGTTCGAGCAAAATCAAGCAAAGAATTAATCATACCAAATTTCGCAAGCAATTTTCGAGTCTTAGAGAACTCCAACTCTGCAATCTCCCGTAAGCATAGAATAAGCATCGATCGACGATGCCTAGAACCAACAAACAATTTCATTCGAAGGAAGTGTCACAGAGGAGCAACAGGTTTTTGAGAGAAAACCCTAGATTTTTTATTTCACAGAGTAAAAGGGAAGATTAGGAATAAAAGAGGATAAAGTTCAATTTAGTCTCCTCTTACTTATTTTTTAGGGTTTTAGCATAAAGTTTTTTTTTCTGCGTTAATTCAATTTCCACTGAACATAGATACATTTTTGGTTAATAAATCGTCATCAATTTAATTTAAGCTCATTAGCTATATTTAATACGCCATAATTATAGCATAGAAAACAGAATTATTACACAAAATTGAAATGTTATTTAATTTAAATGAACTTAATACTTATTTCACTTTTAGCACAATTTTTCTATTTTAAGTTTGGAAACACTTTAGTCAAACTTAATTATGTGCATATATAAATTAATATGTTAAGCGTAGAATAAGACTATGCTTATCTTTGACGTTCATATTATAGAATTAAAACATATATAGATAAGCCTAGTAACTTAATGATTACTGGATAGAGATAACTAACAGCTGATGTTATTTGTTGTATAAAATCATTATATTATATATATATATATATATATATATATATATATATATATATATATCAAATATATTTTATGTGCTTCATAATTATTTACTTAGTTTCAATGGTGGTTAAGAAAAATCTAATTAAAATATTACAATTCATAAATTTGTGCTTTGACCTTTGTATAGATAAAATTCTAACAAATTCAACATTAAGTAAATTATACTCCACATTAAACTATGTTTGCATAGTATGGGTTCGAAGTAGAATATTGTTGCATGGAAGATGAAAACAAAAATGCCTAATCATTATTGATGGATAAAATAAGTAAATAAGATAGTTTAAAAAAAAGAAAACTTTAACCAATCCTACATGCACAAAATTCAAAAAATAACTAATTTATAAACATAAAAGAAAGAGCATAAAGCATTAACTCGGTATTAAAGCAGATTTGCACAGGAAAAAGAAAGCATGTGTACTGAATTCTACTAGATGCTTCACCCTTGCCTAAGTTAAAAATTAACATATTCTCAAATATAGTACTAACACCTCCTCTACAAATCTCCCAACCCTAAACACTTCATATCCTCCTCGTTTCATATGGAAACACATTAAATGGATACATTATTCAGGTTAGTCAGCCTCCAATCTTCAGACCATCAACAGCAGTCCAACTCCAGCTTCAACTCCAGCCGTACCTCAACAACCAGCTCCAAATCTTTGAAACAAAATCATTACCATCGCCGCCATAGCAGTAACTACAGCCATCACTTCCAAACATACTCCTCCCAAGAAGAAGTAGACCAGGAAGAAGAATGCTTCAACACCACCAACCAAGTTTACATGGATGAAGACTTCTCCTCCTCCTCCTCAAATCCTAACCCTAGCACCCCCACCTTCTCCATCCCGCAAAATCCAAACCTCCCCGACCTCCTCGTCGAATGCTCCCGCGCCTTCTCCACCCACGACACCCCTCGCATCCAGCACCTCATGTGGATGATCAACGAGCTCTCCTCCCCTTACGGTGACCCCGACCAGAAGCTCGCTTCCTACTTCCTCCAAGCCTTCTTCGCCAAACTCTCCAACTCTGGCCCTCGCACCCTCCAAACCCTCTCCTCCGCCTCCGAGAAAACCATGTCCTTCGACTCGACCCGCAGAATCGCCCTAAAGTTCCAAGAGCTCAGCCCCTGGTCCTCTTTCGGCCACGTGGCCTCGAATGGCGCCATACTCGAAGCCTTCCTCGAATCCGATTCTTTAAACCGCCCCCTCCACATAATAGACATAAGCAACACGTTCTGCACACAGTGGCCGACGCTGCTGGAGGCGCTGGCGACAAGGTCCACGGAGGACACCCCTCACCTGACGGTGACCACGGTGGTGACATCGTGCACGCAGAGGGTGATGAAGGAGATCGCGTCCAGGATGGAGAAGTTCGCCAGGCTCATGGGGGTCCCCTTCAAATTCAACGTGGTGCGCCATTCCGGGGACCTGTCCACGCTCGACCTGGACCGGCTCCATGTCGACCCTGCAGCGACCACAGCGATCAACCTGGTAAACGCGTTACGAACGGTCTCACCGGCCGGTGGCAGGCGCGATGTTTTCCTCTCAGCGCTCCATGAGCTTCGGCCCAAGATCGTGACAGTGGTGGAGGAGCACGCAGATTTATCGGACATGGGAGAGGAGATGAGATGGTTCGGGGAGGCGGTGAGGTTTTATGCCGCCTACTTCGATTCGTTGGAGGAGAGCTTTGGGAAAACGAGCAACGAGAGGCTGGCGCTGGAAAGGCAAGCGGGGAGGGGGATGGTGGACTTAGTGGCATGCCCTTTGGAAGGGTCGAGGGAGAGAAGGGAGACGGGGAGAGTGTGGGCGAGGAGGATGGGAATGGCGGGGTTTAGGGCGGCAGGGTTCAGCGACGACGTGGCCGATGATGTGAGGGCGTTGCTGAGGAGGTACAGGGAAGGGTGGGGGATGAGAGGGGTGGAGGCCGGGAACGAAGGAGGGGTGTTTTTGGAGTGGAAGGAGCAGCCCGTTGTTTGGGCCAGCGCTTGGAGGTTGTGAGTTTGAATGTTTGGCACGTGCCGGAATGTAAGTGCCGAATATTCTTAGATTGATTTTCTTACAAAATATTTTGATGACGGCTGTTATTCTCTGCTCCATTGCCCGTTTATTTATTTTAGGTTTTCTTCTACTTTTCTTTATATTTTTCTGCATTTAATTTTGCTTTAGCGTGTTATATACATGAAGCTCATGGATATAAGATTCTTTGCGCATATTCACCTATTTTATATTATGCTTATGCAGTATTAGTTAGAAAATAAGATTTTGTCATTTTGATTATAGGTGCATGCACTTGTCACTGCATGTGCCCTATTGGCTATTGCAATATACAATTTTTCTAATGTGGTCACAACGAAATCAGCTTTTGTTTTTCCTTTTTCCTTTTTCTTTTCTAATTATTTTAGTTTATATATTATACCATTATTTAAGCTTAATATTAAACTGGGAAAGACATTTTCAAAATACATGAATGAACATTGCCGACCTACATATCCTGCTACTTGTGTCATATAAATTATAGTACACATGTTTGACTGCTATGTAAGACGGCCACTTTGGTTTGCTTCAAGCTATAATGGTTTGGTTTGCAAACTTTAACAAAGTTTATTTAAGTGTGGACAAATCAAATTCTCTGTACTCAAAATTTTCTATTCTATGTCTTCAATCAATCAGGATCTCATTAATTCCACCTTCTTGCAATTAAGTAATCTTTCTCTCTCTGACTTAATTGAACGAAAAACAAGAGATAAGCGATTTCGGCTATAGATGATTTGCACTCATAATTAAGCTTGGAAGCGATGTTACAGGAAATAAAGTACAATGATTAAAGAAAACAAAGCACAAGGTTTTAGTACACTTTCTTACATATTGTTGGGCTGAAGGAATCTAACAAAGCGTAGTGGTGATGGTTTGTTGATAATCTTGTAAAACTTTTTCTTTAGGCTCTTCTGTCACTGCGTTGGAGAGAGCTTTTAAGCCACATGGACAAAAAGTCATATTGTAGTGGGATCTGCTTTTAAGGGATAAACACTAAAGTATGCAAAACTTCCCATTTTTACTTGATTTGTTAGTATTATTTTGTGTGAATATTATTAATAGTCATGAAAATGATGAAAATCATGATATGGCTAGAGAAGGTTTAGGTAGACAAATTTGTGCATGCTTTGCTCAGAGATGTCCCCTTTTCCATTTTATTCTACTCCACTCGATTGTTGTTTATCAGTCAAAAAGTTGCATCGTTTAGTTTGTTTGTTCAGAAATATACATACACGCCCTTTTGGTACAAACTTTATAGTATATTGGTATATGGATTAACACCTTTGTACTTCACTATGATCAATAAGGTAACGAGATCACATGCTTTAAGAAAAGCTATACATTTGAACAAATTTTCAAAAGGGACGCCTATTCGAACACAAAACTAAATACAAACTAAGTGAAACAAAGCTTGATCATTGGATTTTTTTTTGTTTTTATATGGAGTTGTAGAATGCAGAGCGGAATTCAATAATGAAGATCAATTGTATCACTAATTGTGTCAAAATTCTGTGTATAGAAAGACTTTCCCAATTTCAAATATAAGAAAGCAGAAAATAATGAGATGGATTCGGTCTCTGACCTGTAACAAAAATATTACATTGATGCTGTAACAAACAACAATCCCAGACATTGACATTCGTCTTTACTATGTCTGCTTCTAATCTGTATGCTCGTTTCCACTGAGAAGGAATAATATAATTTAACATTCGTGCAAATTGGTTGGCATTTTTAATTCTGTCATTGATTCAGGCTACTATTTCAACGAAGCCCTTACATTATTGTACCTCCTTGTCAAGACATCATCATACTATATTATCTTTTACTAATTATGTTTTTTAATGTGAAAAATATTAGTTTTTCCATAGTTATGTTAACTACTCCATGATGCATTGACAATTATGTCATGACTAAAGAGTGATCATAGAATTAGATTTTGCCGTTTTGAAAAGATCATATCTACAGTTCAATAGGTTCAAATGTATAATGAGTTAAATATGCATCAGTGGTTACATTAAATATGTTTAATTCAATTGATTAATCACTATGCATACAGTAATTCAGTTATATAACAATGTATATACATATATGCACATAAAGATTTGAAAAATGCTAAAAGACCCGAAAATTAGTTTGGTAAAATGTCGAAAAACAGATCTGATGGTTGGTGTTTCCTCCATTCCTTGAATCCAGCAACTCCCAACGAATTGCGTTCGTTTCCTGATTTTCCTAACCTCTACTTTTCAGGTCTTCTAGCATCTTCTTGGAGATTTTGTCATGAAATCTTGAAGGTTTGCATGTTTGCTAGTAAATTGCACCTCACCTTTTGCAACACCTCAAATCTCCCCTTGGTCTCAATCATATGTTCAAATTTAAATGATAACAGTTTCTCTAACTTGTCACTTCATTTTATTATTCAGTCCTAGCACGCAGTTGAAGTCAAGGGGTGTCTAAGATATAACAAAAATGAGACTAGCCGATCCTTGCAATACTTAAACAACTGCAGTAACACTAAAATAGCATGATCGAGGAGGAACGAGGCTAAAATTGCATTACTTAAGCACACAATTACTTAACCACCAAAGACAAGTAGTAGCAGCACTGTAAAATCATCAGTAATGAGTAGTAGCACTTGTAAATAACAGTAAATGACAGTGAATGCTAAGTTACAATTGAACAGACGTACAGGAAGCACCACTGAGGAGTTGCACTCAATTATATGTTTAAATTGAAAACGATTCCTAGTACAATCATTACTTGATCAGCAGTTACAACTAAAAATTAGAAATACGAAACTGCAAAACTGATGGACCAAATTTAATCTGGTTGAAACCAGGTTGGTTGTCACCATTTTCAAGGTTCAAAGGATACATGCAGTTCACTCGTGGCCAAAGTTATCTTATTTTACAGATTGATATGCTTTACTGTCCGTGATCAACCCGAGGTTGGTCAGTTTGGACTGATGTGCTTTGTTGTTCATGTAAATCGTGATCGACCCAGGAATTTGGATCAGTTCTTGATGACTTTGATCGACATGTCTAATAAATTATAATGTACTAAAATTTAGTGATGTATTGTTAGTTACTATATACTGACAAGGAATGAGCATATTGCCGGATTAAATTGGAGTGACAAACTATATGTCATGGAAGAGAGCCGACTTGAAGGTATAGGATGAATATTATCATGGTTTTAAAAAGATAAATTGACATTTTTAATCGGAAGTTTCACGTGTTCTTCCATATTAATCCACAGAGTTTAAGTTATTTTTAGTTAATTCCAACTACCCATATTGATCTCATTTACCTGTTAATATGTTTAACCAGTTTTAAACTATATTTCCATTTATAATTAAATTTCAGTACATTCTGTATCTGCATTATTGTTTACAAGTGCATCTCTTTACATTACTTTTTTGATTTACATTACACTATTATTTCTCTTCTCTTTCTCTCAATTTCTCACTTCATCCAAAACAATCATCTCCAAAACACAAGAAAACTACTCATCTTCTCTGTCATTATACCACTGAATCACTTCTTCACCAAAAACAAACGTTCAAAATAACCCACCTACACCACATTATTACCCTTCATACACCACAATTTCATTCAAACAACAAGATCCACAAAACTCAGTTACACACACCATCCCCTTCCTCCAAACTACCCACATCTGACATCGAGAACCCACCACAGTCAACAACATCTGCTATAAACATACACATCATCATTGCTGCACTTTGCTCCTTCAACCACATTCACCCACCTACACAAACATTGCCTCAACACCCTCTTCATCACAACTACTCACCAACCAACCCATTCAGAAACTACCCATACAAACACTCACAAACACCTACGTCTTCAACATCAACTTCTTAGCCATACCACTTTCATCACACCACCGCATCATCTTTCAATTTACAACTAAACTTCAAAAATCAGTGAGCTTCAACTCCACCACCTAACGCTTGAACAAATCAGTTAGCTGACTACCTTCACCGCCCTCACCAAAACCGAACAATTCGCCTTAAATTTACGAAGTTCGCCTCCCCATCCTAAACCCGATGTAACCCTCGAAGCCAAGCACACGCACAACTAGTTGAAGATATCACGATTGATTTGGGAGTTTTTGGAAAACTAATTGAAGAAACGAATCAAAGAAAGAATTAACGTCAGTAACGAATAATGTAACAACCCGAATTTCGATAGACCGATTTTTTCAAAATTCTAATTTATCGAAACTCGTGTTGGTTTGTCTGGTATCTTGCAGAAAAGACAGAGATAATAAACATATAAGAGCTCAGAAAACATCTCACAACGGAATGAAATAAAATATAATATAATCAAAATATAGCCTTACCCAGATAATAATACTGCCTAACCAGTATCCAAATGTATCATATTTCTGCCACAAATCTAAACTGTGAGTATGTTATGAGGAGGGGATCAAAACACAAGTTTTGGTGACTGTATTAAAACTACACATTTTGGATAACCCTAAATATACCGTTTAGTAACATTTTCTTATTTATGAGGTTACTCGGTTTAACAACACTCAAGACTTATACACATGTCGTACCCATCTACTCCCTAATAGATTAACCTAATACATTATATATGTAGCTACCCCCAATATTAAGCTATACCCCATGGTACCCCACTCGCACAGTCTTCGTTGTAACGCCATACAAATATACGCAGTCCCTCATCCTACACCGGAGCGACGTACGGATCTCAATATAACAACGCTACGTTCTACATAGAACCGTCATCGCCATGCTACGTAAGCGTACAGACTGCCACCTTCAAATCTGATTCCATCACAGAGTAATGCCCTAAAGTCTACGATACACCACTCGGAGAAGACATGCATGTATCTAGACTTTCTCACGTACGTATCGTTAATCGTACTCGATGTCTCAACCTCGATGATACACCATCTGGAAACGGTATGCATGCATCCACACGTACTATCTACTGTGCACCGAGTTCATAACATGGCTAAATCAGATACACGGAACTCGGTCGGGAGCCTTTTCAGATATTTGTATACACAGATGCTATGGTCTATATTTCAACAATGTCTATGGTCCCTCCCGACCCCTCCCTCAACTAGTGAAAGACAAACATAATTGAGAGCTAGTGACATGGCCCAGAAAAACAACAAACAATAAATCCTAATAGGTCTGTCGCTTACCCAAAGCCTTGATAGTAAGAGTTCGATGGTCTATTGGTTTAGCTCTCCGTCTTTCCGCATCACGCATCACTCTGACTGTCGACGATCGGTACTTGACGAATACTGTCAATCAGATGGTTAAATTCGTCTAAGGAAAACAGATGAGATGGTCGTAACCAGGATAGTCACAAGGCAACATGTTCGTCGAATAACCTATGCCACCCTACAATCTTCTGACTGCCCCTTATTGTGGCAGTCAAGGTATACTCATCGGGTAGTAACGCGTAGACCTAATTTCTGCGAGCACACCCTAAACGCTAGTGCTGTCACTGTACAAAAGACTACCAGGAGTACCCTCCACGTCCCAGGAAGCCGCGTGCTTCCCCTTCCAGTCCTTCGGAGCTAGGAGAATATCAGTAGAACAACAGACATAACAAACAGAATAATCAGATGGACGTGCGCTCCTCTTGTGCCCATGGCACCACGATGATCTATCCCGTTGGGTTATTCATCTTTAGACATATGGAATGGTCAGGTGAACGTGTTATTATACCCTATGTCTAACCGTTTAATTATGCGCTTGCTCTACCTCATTAGATTTCCAATTAACTTGGTCATTTCAAATCATACTAACTTCTTATTCAAGTTACCAAGTTCCTCTTGCTTATTAATTTCAGTTATATAACTTAACCCATTTAAGTTCATTAATAAGCCTTCAACATGTTATTCTTATCAGCAGATTTCAAATTTCAGGTTTTCACATTACTTAATTTATGATTAAGTACAACTTATTGCATTTCATAAGTTTTCCCCTCTTTTCTCTACTTATTACAAACAACAGATTTCAGGTTTTCAAATTTACAGATTACTTAATTTATAATTAAGTACAACTTATCTTATTACGCAAGTTATCTCATCTTCTCTATCGTTTATTACAACCTAAGTTATAATTTTCACTTGTCCCTACGACAAGCCTACCTATAATATTTCCTTTTCCCATTTAGGTTAATTCATAATAGGTTATTATCATTCTCCGTTCATTCCAATTCTCTTACCGTTGTAGGATTCACTAATTTCCATTAATTTCAGTTAATGCCATTTATTTCTATCCTGCTATATACATATATTCATATATATGTTTATGCACTGGACCTCTCACATTAAGCCGACCACTTGGGGATACTGGATTTGCTTGGCGGTTCCGGACAGACTTCTACCACAAGTTGGACTTAACCTCGTATCTTAGCACCGTTATATGTATGTTTACGCACTAGACTCTTCACATTAAATTAACCACTTGTGGATGCTGGATTTGTCTGGCAGTTCCGGGCAGACTTCTACCATAAGTTGAATTTAACCTCGTGTCTAAGTGCGGCTACAATTTTCTATTTACTGTAAATTTAGGCATATTCATTCTTCCAAATTTTACTGTAATTCTTATTTACAATCTTTTGGCACAATATTGTTCTTAACAAATGTTCATGTAAATTTCATAATTACAGTGTTTATAGAAAATCCCAAATCAAATTGGTGATTAATGGAAACAGGCTTTTATATAACGCCAACAAATTAAACAGGTTAAGTATTACAGGTTAATAGGTTCATATATTCCCAACAGATTAAACATGTTTACTTAACCCCACAAATTCAACAGGTTTACTTAACCCCACAGATTTAACAGATTTCACAGGTTACTTACAGTTTCATTAACATGTTCCACTTAGTCTTGAACTAAGCCTACAGATTTACTTGTTTATACAACCCCAAATTTCTAGTCATATTCCACAGTACTAATTTCAACAGATTTCAGCATGTTTACAGTTCAGTCGATTAATCATTTCAACAGATTACAGCAGGTTAAATATTTCAGCAGATTTATTATACATATTAACGTGGAATGCCAAACGATAAATATACCATTATCAAAAAGGCATAACTTAAATCCACCCACCTGATTACTTTCTAATTCATGAATCTGGTCCAGACTTAGCATTCCATGGCTCTCTTAACTAGATCTAAAATCTAAGTAACCATGGATTCACAATTCTCAGACTAAAAAGAAAAAGGGAAGAAAGAGGAGAAATTTAAGTTGACCAGATCCAAGAATTTACCTCTCTTCGATCAGAATTCTTAACACCCATTTGCAGATATACATTCTTTTCCTCAGAGCTTGAATCAGAATTTCCTTAGATTAATTATTCTATTTTCTGAAGAGATTCGAGGAGGAAGAAGAATGGCAAAGTCTAGACATCCTCTCAGAAAGTATGAGATTTAGGCTAGGCTCTGCTAGCCTATTTATAGGTGTTCAAGATCTTATCGTACATGCAGCTCTGAGTCAGCAATGAACTCTTATCGTACATGCAGCTCTGAGTCAGCAATGAACGTGTTTTGAAAAACAGTCCAAATTCATCAAATGAACCTGCCTGGATCAGGGGTGGGTCAACCCACTTTCCCCTAGGTCGACCCAACCCCTTTTGGGTCGGCCCAACCCCCCTTGGGTAGTAGCTCTTTAAATTTTATTTTACTTAATTAAAAATGCGGGGTGTTACAATCTCCCACCCTTAGGAAATTTCGTCCTCGAAATTTAGTAATGGTAAAGTCAAGTAATTCCTCGCATAAATCACAATCATCATGTGTGCATCCAATTTTGCAGCCATTTTTATACTAGTGCAAAGTGTTATTCAACATAATAATACATGAATGAAATGAATACCCAAGCGGTACCTTCTATATGAATGCAAATTTTCCTTGAAATTCTCTTTGAAAACATGATGCACA
The DNA here is from genome assembly GCA_030737875.1 of Allium sativum. Classification (NCBI taxonomy): domain Eukaryota; kingdom Viridiplantae; phylum Streptophyta; class Magnoliopsida; order Asparagales; family Amaryllidaceae; genus Allium; species Allium sativum. The sequence continues at coordinate 340,663,654 of CM060910.1, forward strand.
CATCCTAAATATACTAGCAATTTCTGTATTAATGCAATATTTGAAAAACCAAATACTTTTTCATCCAAAATTTTCCACACTCTTACTGAGTAAGAGCGTAGTTCATCCAACTTTTGCATCCAAAACCCTACCAAGGAACTTTATTTTTTAGATTTCAGAAAAATCTAATTTTGTAAATTCGATTTATTATGTTACAAAGAGGTGGAAAACAGAAAGCTTCACATCCTCCGTTTTTCTTTTAGTCGCATTTTTCTATCCGTACATGGATTTTATGTAACTATTATATAAATATTCTCTGTTTTCCTATCCAAGCACAACCTATGTAAGAAAACTTTCTTTATTGCAGATTTTCCTTTTCAACTTATCTTGGATTATTTTTTTTTACTCTTATTCACATTTTCTTAGAATTTTCCATTTTTCTTTAACTGTCATGTCTGTAGCTTTACTGAATTTGTTGTTTTCCTTTTTAGTTGTACCATTACTCTTTTCTTAGCATATTTAACTTAATCCTCTGGTCTAAGTTTAGTTTCAAATAAGCCTTCTTGTCCTTCAACTAAAACAGGAAAACAAATGCTCTACACAGCTACTACTAAGGACCAAGAATCTCAGGACTATGTCCCCCTCAAACAGAAAAGTTCAAACCATGGGATCAATGACAGGTTTAGGTGTTACCCTAACTACCCAATAGGAGCAAAATAATAGAACGATCCCAACAGAAATGTAATAACGGGTTTTACCCCTAACAGGAAAATTAGCAACAGAATCTAAGCACTTACTTGCCCTTCACTATCTAGTAGTCACCGCTAGTCCTAGTAGTGTACCAACAATCATTTTCAAGCAACACCCTAGGCTTTTCAATGCTTGCGCATTCTACGGGAACTTACCATTATTCGAGATAATTCTCGCTTCTACTTCATAGCCTCAAAACTTTTCCCGTCTTCCCTAAGCACTAATCCTTACCTACTACATACTTTTTAAAACACGGTTTGGCCTTTTCATTTCACTTTTCTTCCAAAAGTTAAAAGTATCAAAACTTCATTTTCTTCACAAAAACTTACTTATGCCAAACCATAAAAACATGTCATCTCATAAAAATGTAAACACTTTTTTTTCAAACCACAAAAACCAAAGTGGACAAGCACAACTATTACTCAATCAGGTTTACAACTATTCTTACTTACAAATAGGTGCAAGTATCTACTCTATTCATAATTTCTACAACTTATTTTGTCCGCCCAGCAAAATTTTATGTCAAAGCAATTATAAAAAATGATTGTTAAAAGAATAGAGATTTCAAAACTTTCTTTATTGAAAATTCTAGCTTTCAACAAAATGCAACACATTTTATTATGCCATATAACTTGAAGAATAGCGGGCTATACATGCTCTATAATGTGCACCTTTTTATGAGAGAATTCATTTTAGATAAAAATTTCACAAGAAATCACTGTTTCCAAAATATATCCCATTTAACATCAAAACTCAATATGTACTTTTCAAATATGTTCTTTACATTTTTTTTTCAAACATTGAAAACACTTTTAAGATCAAAACTTGAAAACATCATAAACCATCTTCCAAAAGCTTTTACAATTTCAAGTTCTTAAAAGCTAACGATGGGGTTAGACTCCAAGTGGGTTTCCAACTTAACTAGGCTTTCCTAGACACTCCCACAAAGTCAATTCTCTCAACTATATATATTCCTAACCCGTTTTTCTCTTTTTAACATTTTTCCAATTTATAAGGTTTTACTGCAAAACCCACTAATTTGAAATACTAACATAAGGGATCCATTTTTCTCTAACACAAAGCATATTGTACACCTCCCACCCAAATTACCTATGGGTCTTAGATTTCCATATTCATTCCTTTAGTGTACAAAACATATATCCCAATTCTTACCATATTCTGCTCTTTCTATTTAGTGGGTTCCTCTTATGGATCTAGGTATATATATAATAATTATATTTAAAAAAATACAAATACGTTCACTCACTATCTATAAAGGAATCATAAACCTAGGCTCTGGTACCAAATGTAGAAACCCGAATTCCAACAGATCGATTTTTTTTAAATTTTAATCTATCGAAACCCGTGTTGGTTTGTCTGGTATCCTGCAGAAAAGACAGAGATAATAAACATATCAGAGCTTAGAAAACATCTCACAGCGGAATGGAATAAAATATAATATAATCAAAATATAGCCTTACCCAGATAATAATACTGCCTAACCAGTATCGAAAGCTATCATATCTCTGCCACAAATCTAACCTATGAGTATGTTATGAGGAGGGGGTCAGAACACAAGTTCTGGTGACTGGATTTAAACTACACATTTTGGATAACCCTATATATATCATTCAGTTACATTTTCTTGTTTATGAGGTTACATTGGTTAACAACACTCAAGGCTTACACACACGTCGTACCCATCTACTCCCTAGTAGATTAACCTAATATAGTATATATGTAGTTACCCCGATATTAAGGTACACCCATGGTACCCCACTCGCACGGTCTCCGCTGTAATGCCATAGAAATATACGTAGTCCCTTATCCTACGCCGGAGCGACGTACAGATCTCTATATAACAATGCTATGTTCTGCATAGAATTGCCATCGCCATACTATGTAAGCGTACAGACTGCCACCTTCGAACCATTTAATTGAATCAGATTCCATAACAGCGTAATGCCCTAGAGTCTACGATACATCACTCGGAGAAGACATGCATGTATCTAGACTTTCTCACGTACGTATCATTAATCATACTCGGTGCCTCAACCTCGATGATACACCATCCGTAAACGGTATGCACGTATCCGCACGTATTATCTACTGTGCACCGAGTTCTGTAACATGGCTATATTAGATACACAGAACTCGGTCAGGAGCTTTTTCAGATAATTGTATACACAGATGCTATGGTCTACATTTTCACAGTGGCTATGGTCCCACCCGACCTCTCTCTCAACTAGTGAAAGACAAACAGAATTGAGAGCTAGTGACGTAGCCCAGAAAAACAACAAACAATAAATCCTAATTGGTCACCCAAAGCCTTAATAGTAAGAGATCGATGGTCTATTGGTTTAGCTCTCCATCTTTCTACATCACACATCACGCTGACTGTCGATAACCAGTACTTGACGATTACTATCAATCAGATGTTTAGACCCGCCTAAGGCAAACAGATGAGATAATGGTAACCTGCCTAGTCCCAAGGAAATATGTTCGTCGAATCACCTATGCAACCTTACAAGATTCTGACTGCTCCCTATTGTGGCAGTCAAGGTATACTCACCGGGTAGTAACGTGTAGACCTAACCTCTACGAGCACAGCCTAAATGCTGTCATCGCATAATGGACTACAAGGAGTACCCTCTACGTCCTAGGAAGCCGCGTGCTTCCCCTTCCATTCCTTCAGAGCCAGCAGAATATCAACAGAATAACAGACAGAACAAGCAGAAAAATCAGATGGACGTGCGCTCCTCTTGTGCCCCATGGCACCGCGATGATCTATCCGTTGGGTTATTCTACTTCAGGCATACGGACTGGTCCAAGCGCCTTAGGTTAATGTGTTATTAGACCCTATGCCTAACCGTTTAATTACGCGTTTGGTCTACCTCATCAGATTTCCAGTTAACTTGGTCATTTCAAATCATACTAAGTTTTTATTCAAGTTACCAAGTTCCTCTTGCTTATTAATTTCAATTATATAACTTAACCCATTTAAGTTCATTAATAAGCCTTCAACATGTTATTCTTATCAGAATATTTCAAATTTTAGGTTTTCAGATTACGTAATTTATGATTAAGTACAACTTATTGCATTTCATAAGTTTTCCCCTCTTTTCTTTACTTATTACAAACAATAGATTTCATATTTCTAGATTTACAAATTACTTAATTTATAATTAAGTACAACTTATCTTATTACATAAGTTATCTCATCTTCTCTATCGTTTATTATAACCTAAGTTATAATTTCCACTTGTCTCAAGGACAAGCCTACCTATTATGTTCCTTTTTCCCATTTAGGTTTATTCATAATAGGTTATTATCTTTCCCCGTTCATTCCAATTCTCTTACTATTGTAGGATTCACTCATTTCCATTAATTTCAATTAATGCCATTTATATCTATCCTGTTATATACATATATTCATATATATGTTTATGCATCAGACCTCTCACATTAAGTCGACCACTTGGGGATGCTGGATTTGCCGGGCGGTTTCGGGCAGACTTTTACCACAAGTCAGACTTAACCTCGTGTATTAGCACTGTTATATGTATGTTTACGTACCATACCCCTCACATTAAATTAACCACTTTTGGATGTTGGATTTGCCGGACGGTTCCGGGCAGACTTCTGCCACAAGTTGAATTTAACCTCGTGTCTAAGTGCAGTTACAATTTTTCTATTTACTATAAATTTTGGTATATTCATTCTTCCAAATTTTACTGTAATTCTTATTTACAATCTTTTGGAACAATAATGGTCTTAACAAATGTTCATTGTAAATTTCATAACTACAGTGTTAACAGAAATTCCCAATTCATACAGGTGATTAATGGAAACATGCTTTTATATAACACCAACAAATTAATCAGGTTAAGTATTACAGGTTGACAGGTTCATATAACCCCAACAGAGTAAACATGTTTACTTAACCCCACAAACTCGATAGGTTTACTTAACCCCACAGATTCAACAAATTCCACCGGTTACTTACAGTTTCATTAACATGTTCCACTTAATCTTGAATTAAGCCTACAGATTTACATGTTCATACAACCCCAAATTTCCAATCATATTCCACAGTACTAATTTCAAAAGATTTTAGCAGGGTTACAGTTCAGCAGATTAATCATTTCAACAGATTACAACAGTCTAAACATTTCAGTAGATTTATTATACATATTAATGGGGAATGCCAAACAATAAATATACTATTATCAAAAATGCATAACTTAAATCCACTCACCTAATTGCTTTCCAATTCATGAATCTGGCCCAGACCTAGCATTCCATGGCTCTCTTAATTGGATCTAGAATCTAAGTAACCATGGATTCACGATTCTCAGACTAAAAAGGGAACAAAGAGTAGAAATTTAAATCGACCAGATCCAAGAATTTACCTCTCTTCGATCAGACTTCTGAACACCCATTTGCAGATATACATTCTTTTCCTTCAATCTTTAATTCAGAATTTCCTTAGGCTAATTATTCTATTTTCTAAAGAGATTTGAGGAGGAAGAAGAATGACAAAGTCTAGACATCCTCTCAGAAAATATGAGATTTAGGCTAGGCTCTGCGAACCTATTCATAGATGTTTAAGACCTTATCATGCACGCATCACTGAGTCAACAACGAACGTGGTTTGAAAAATAGTCCAGATTCATCAAATGAACCTGCCCAGATCAGGGGTGGGTTGACCCACTTGACCCCTGGGTCGATCCAACCCCGCTTGGGTCGACCCATAGGTCTAAATTGACCAGAAAATCGCCATGGACGCAATGACGTGAATCCCATGACCAAATTCTAGAAGCTCTTCAAACTTTATTTTATTTTACTTAATTAAAAATGCGAGATGTTACAAATACGGAAAAAATGAACTGTTGAAGATATCGTGATTGATTTGGGAATGTTAAAAGCTTGAAACCGGCTAAACATGTTAACATGTAAATGAGATCAATATGGGAAAAGACCCCCAATACTTGTGATTAACTAAAAATAACTCAAACTCTGGATTAATATGGGAAGACACATGAAACTTCAGATTAATGGTGTCAATTTGTCCTTTTTTAAAAGCAAAACTAGCCGTTTTTAAAGTTAGTCATCCACTTTTATAAATGAATTTCGGAATAGTTGTTCCCCATGGATACCTAAACTACCAAACAAATACCAACCTAAGAGGTAGGCAAGATAACCATACGACAAATGCATACCACACTAGTTCCCCTCTGCAAACCCATCCTTGCAAGAAGTAGGGCTATTTAAGCAATGAAATATTAGAAAGAGGGCTTGCGGTATTTATTTATATTGTAAAGCATGAGAAATGTGCTGGCCTAAAAACAAGCGTATTTATAAATAGCCAGTATACGGTTTATAACCGTTTTATTTTCTTTTACCAAGTCTTTGTAATAAGTGCATAAATATAAGCGAAGTTGTACATTTTTAGATCATTATGAAATAAAGCAAATTCTCCGTTATCAATCCTATTACAAATCTTATATGGTATCAGTGGTTTCATGCCGAAAGGCAAAATAAGCTTTTTTGGAAAATCAAAACTCTGTCTACACTTTTCGTCACCGAGGCTGTGCAATAATAAAGAATCATCAGAAAGTTGTCATCACTTGATCCTTTGGTTGCACAGGGCTATATCCTCAAACTCAATATTTTGATTGCATCATCATTTGATAGTAGTCATTATTTTGCAATCGATAAGTCACCAAACCATCAAGAAATCAAAGTAGTGATCCTGTACATGTCCTATCCCACATGTTAATAGAAGTGCCTTGATAAAAACCTATTTGTCAAAACATTATCCAAAGAGATTATGTTGCATCTCCAGTTTCATATTTCTCTATGGTGCATTTCTTTCTGCATCAACTTCTTGATTCAAGATTTTCTTTCCACTATTCTTCTTCTCAACAAACATGGCAGAAGGTGTTGTTGATAATACACTGCTAACACGAAGAAATGATCAGCTGTTAAATGTAGATGAAAACATCATAACTATCATCAATCCTCAGATCCAACTTATTAGCAATCGATTTGATTAAAATAACTTCATATCTTGAAAATATCAAGTTGAAACAACCATCAATGGGTATGGACTAAGTGACTTCATCAAAGGAACTACATCGATTCCTGTAAGATTCACTGAAATTGATGGCAAAATGAATAGTAATAAAGAATTAATCAAGTACATCAGGCAAGACAATTTACAGTGCCTGACTACCCTCCTCAATTAATTCTAATTTCATTCCATAAGTTATGGATTGCAAATCTGCATATGAAACATGGGCAAAGATTGAACAAATATTTAACTCATAATCATCAACCAAGGTTATCCAGTACAAAAGACATTCAAAATTTAAGAAAAGTGAGTTTGTCAATGAATGACTGCTTGGTTAAGATGAAATCAATTTTTGATATTTTTGAAGCAACTAGCAACCACAACAACAAAAAGACCATATTACAACTGTAGTTTTACACCTGTCACAAAATGATAGTTGTAATAAACATTTTTTACAACTTTTTTCTAGAAAGTTGTAAAAAAATTATTTTAACAACTCTGTTATTTTGCCAGTTGTAATAAATGCCTATAATTATAATTTAAAAATTAATATAATTGATAATTATTGTTAATAATTAATTAAATAATTATTATTAATACATAATAATAATTAATATTAATACATAAGTAATAATAATTTAAAAATCCCAGTCGTTGCCATTTTGCTGTGATATTCTTAAACTGTCCGTCTAATCTTGATTGATAAGCTTTGACGACTGCTGCTCGCCAAAATGTATACCGAGCCGAAGGTGAGTCGTCAGCGGGTCCGGATGTAGCGTCGGTGGGGGACCGGGGCCCCATAGTCCCGGTGGCGATCGACCTAGCCAGTTAGGTCGAACAAGTGGGCACCGCCCGATTCATTCGAATTCGAAAGACCTAGCCTTCTTTGAAACGATCAGAAAATTGCATTTTCCCCCAAAAATGACTAATAATTAATAACTACTATTAAATTATGTGACTTGATAATTAATTTAAAATATGAAATAATCCTAATGATTAATCAATAATTAATCAATGATTTAGAACTAAGTAGTAATTAATAATCAATCAATAAGTATTAAATATTATATGTTTCATTAATATTTAATAGTTTATAAATAATTCAATATTCTTTACTTGCTCCAAAATAATATTTTGCATGTCCGCCCAAAATCTTCAACAACTAACAAAACTTTGGCTCCACTTCTCAAAACTTTGGCTCCACTTCTTAAATCTTTGGCTCCATCCCTCAAAAATTTTGGCGCAATTTTGCCAAATTTTGGCTCCTATAAATTCCGCCATTTCTATTGATTCACATTCCACTTCACTAATTTTCGTTTTCGCATTATCTTCTCAAACAATCCCAACTGCTTCAGTTTAACTGTAACACCCCACGTCCATTAATGTCACTCACAAAGGGAATGCATTAACTTCCATGGAGGTTTTAAGTGAATATAGAACAAAAAAATTACAACAAGACAGATAATAAGTAGTACTTGGAAATCTAAAACTTTATTTTATTGCAGCGGAAATTAAACATGTTTGTTACATCATAAAACCATAAATCAGAGTCAAGTACAATATCCATCTTGATAAAAAAAAATACATAATCCCATTACATAAATAGCCATTAAAGAAGATAACAAGCTGGACTTTACTTCAACGGTCCAAGCTTTCCAAAAGAGAGATAAAGCAATCCAATCAAACTCCGCTAGAGCTGGGCCCAACCTAAGGACCTGGAGGGGGAAAAAGATAGAAATAGAGGGGGTCAGACATAAAGTCTGGCGAGTATAATAATTCTAACAATACTATTATCAAAGTAACTAGACTAAGGCATAAGCTGGAAAACAAGGAAATGTCTATGAACTGTTGGGTATGGAAGAGCAGATAAAGATAACGTTAAAGGCACACCTAATACTAATGAATAATTACTACACTGCACCACACCAGTCACCCTAAAGGTTGATCCCACTTGCTTCACTTAGAATTTATATAAATAGCTTCGTGTACCCCTAGCTGACTACATAGGTGCCGCCTGCTCCTATCTCCGCTAGGTGTACCCCACTACCCACTTTCGATCGGCTCCCTACTCGTAGATACCCGTGCTGGCCCCATAGTGGGGTGTATCACTCCCCTAAAGTGGCAACCCGATACAACTTGAGAGTGCACGACTTATACCTACACGATGCAACAACGTCTTACCTACCAGCCCGGGTCCACACACGCATATGAAACTCGTTGGACTTGTGTTGCCACCGCTACCCCGTTTGGCCTCTTATAGTCAAGCCCAGTATGCGTGTCCCGTCCTCGACTTGGGTCGAGCCCACAAAGATACGTTTGGGTTACTGGTTGAAATGGGCCCCCACAAGCTATCTACCTAAGCTTGTCTCCACTAGTATATCCCACTTAACCCTCTTAGTCATGTTCATTTACATGTGTGTTTGGTTAAGTCTTACTAATCGTATTTCAAATGCCACTAAAGGCACCCACTAGATTCCTCATGCCACCCAAGGCACTTACTTAACCCCCATGTCTCACTTCACATGTTTATCTGGTTAAGTATTTCTTAATTCATTCAGGCCATAACCTCATAAAGACTCTCACATTAGACTGGCATTTATGGCAGCTGGATTTGTCGGGCGGGTCCGGGCAGTCTTACACCATAAAAGAGTCTAACCTCGTGTCTTTACAACTGTTATGCTTTAATTTGGACCTAGGACCTCTCACATTGGGCTGACATTTGTGACTACTGGATTTGCCGGGCGGGTCCGGGCAGTTTTACGTCACAAACGAGTCCAACCTCGTGTCCTAAGCATTGATTAACACTTATAATCTTTTACCCCAGTTTTAAATATATCCCTATTCAAATCATTAATTAATTCCAATTTTAATGATGTCCATAATTGACTCAATTATGGCCATCCACTTATGGTATGCAAAATCATATCAATTGCACCCCAATTTCTTAATATTAAATCCTTAATATTACCCCTACCCCACGTTATATGTTCGCTTGTTCAACGCAAAATATACGTTAGACTCGAATAGTCTAACTCATAGCACAAAGATAAATTATCACAACATATAGACAAATAAAATAGATCTAATCATGATAGGGGTGGAACTTGCATAAAACTACACATGTCATGGATCTAAAGGTGTCAACTTGTTTGGTAAAATGTCACAATTTACATAATATGATCATAATCCAAATTCATGTATAAACTTGCATATGTGGTTTATGCAACATAATGATGGTGTGAACTAGCATCTAACACATAGAACTCACACATGTCATAGCACAATTCTAGATCTAAATAGATGTCATGGCATATGTTCATAATCTTTACTAATCAATCTAAACTTGCATACATGATTTGTCATATAGATCAACATAGCCCAAATAATATCAACATTATGATTTGATTAACATGAACTAATTAGCATAGATAATAACATCATGACTTTTTAACATGTATGATTTATCACAACTTAGCATAAAAATTACAACCTATACAATATCATCATAGCATGATTTACAACATATAGGATATCATCATCACATAACATAGGATTTACAACATACATGATAGCATAAGGTTTACAACAACATATATGACAATTCACATCATTTTCTTATGATCCATATCACATCTTAATCTAATTAATTTGCTAATAATCTTGTTAAGATCATCATACTCACAATTAGAAGAGAAAGAGAGTCTTGATTTTCTTTAGAGTTGAGTAGAATTAGAGTTTTGATTAGCTTTCTTCCTTCTTAGTTGGCGGCGGCTACACTGAGTTCCATGGCGATGGCATGACGGCGGCTATTCTATTTTTCATGTGAATTAGAGTGAGAGACTACCTAGGTATTTATAGAGTTTAGGATTTATTTAGACCGTCAGATCAACTCAGAACTAACCTGAACCGTTAAATTTGCCAACTCAGCCCTAAAGACACATCAACAACTCAAGATTGGGCTCAGTCAAACCCTAGCCGACTGAACCAGATCGACACCCAGGTCGACTGCCCTGTCGACTCCCCGGTCGACCTGGGGGGGGGGGGGGGGTGTCGACTGCCCAGTCGACTCCCCAGTCGACCTGGGGTGCTGGGCGGGAAATTTCCCGCCTAGCCTGTTTGACTTCAAATTTTGAATTTTAAATTTTCTGAAATCTGTTTTGAATTATCTGAAACTTCCGATGGCCATATCTCCTTCATACGAAGTCCAAATCATGCAAACTCGGACTCTATTTCAACCAGAATTCCGAGATGAACACAATGGCGCAACCCGTTTCCCACAATTCTCACGTCTGAGATTAGTTATTCTTTAATTTGTGAATATTAACATTAACAGAATTACGGGGTGTTACATTCTCCCCTCCTTAAAGGATTTCGACCCCGAAATCTTCAAGTCAAGAAGAATGTATATCCTAACATCCAATCGTCCATCTACTCAACCATCAAACACAGGCATCCATTGTCCTTATAGACTTCTTATGTTTTCATGTTTAAATGCACAATGTGTGTATATGTCCATATCTAATGCAAAATCAGGCGGTCCACTGATTCAGTTGACCTCCTTAATGCAAATCATGATAGTGCCATGTGTCCATTATGTATGCAAAAGTTCCTTAATGCTACATATTATCTCTATATGCGTGCACAATCATCATCTGAATGCAGCATCCATATGATAAAACAATCCTCATACATCCATTTTACTAAATACATCCATATATATGCAATATGCAATATGAAGTGACTGAGCCGATCTAGTGCCTAATAGTGTGTGTATATGCATCCACGAGCAACCACTATCAAACACTTGCGTCCACTTTGCATCCATCATACATAACATGTCTCAAACACATGTTTCAACCATAGGATTATCCTAACTAAAGGTCAAAGATACTAGCGAAAGGATACTCTAAAGGTAAGATAAGTACAAGCTAAGCGATAAAGGAGAATTTAAAAGACATACCCTCAAAAAGAAAAGGGTACAAATAACGCATCTTCGCTTCCGTCTCCCAAGTAGCGTTACTCTCATCATCTCCCCATTGCACTTTGACTAGTCTGACCTCTTGATTTCTCAGCTTCTTAATCTCTGACCCAAGAATGCGCGTGGGAGCTCGTCGAATCGTTGCATCATGCTCTATCTCCACCTCTCTAAGCAAGTTCGGCTCTACCACCTCCGCGGTCTCGTGCAAGCACTTCCTCAAATGTGACACATGGAATACGTCGTGTACACCACTAAGTCTCTCAGGCAACTCCACTCTATACGCCATCTGTCCAATCTTCTCCTTAATAGGAAACAGCCCTACAAACCTTGGTGCTAATTTCCCAATGGACCCAAAGCGAACAACGTTCCGTAATGGAGACACTTTTATAAAGACCATGTCCCCAACATCAAACTCAAGATCTGTCCTCCTCTTACCCGCATAAGATTTCCGCCTATCTTGCGCTGTCTTCATCCTCCTTCGAATCAAGTCAATCTTCTCCGAAGTCTCTCTAATCATATCGGGCCCAAGTAAGATCTTATCCGTAGATTCCCACCAACATGTAGGTGAACGACAAGGTCGTCCATAAAGAGCTTTGAAAGGTGCCATGCCAATGCTGGATTGAAAGCTATTATTATATGCGAACTCTACCAACGGAAGATGCTCTTCCCACGTACCCCCAAAGTCTAGGAAACATAGCCTCAAAAGATCCTCTAGAATACGATTCACCCTATCGGTCTGGTCGTCCGTCTGAGGATGATATGCGGTGCTCAAACATAACTGAGTCCCTACCGCCTCTTGCAAGCTCTTCCAAAATTCGCTAGTGAAGATAGGATCACGGTCGCTTACTATGCTAGAAGGAACACCATGCAAACGAACTATCTCTCGAACGTATACAGAAGCTAACCTTGGAGCAGTCCTCTTACTCTTCACGGGAATGAAATGGGCGCTCTTAGTAAGTCTGTCTACTATAACCCAAATCCCCGTATTACCCTTCCTTGATCTTGGTAATCCATCCACAAAATCCATCGAGACACTTTCCCATTTCCATAGTGGAACCTCCAATGGGTGAAGCAACCCACCGGGTTTCTTTGGCTCCGCTTTTACTTGTTGGCACACCAAGCATCTAGCGACATACTCGGCCACATCCCTCTTCATACCGGCCCAAAAGAAAACTCGCTTCATGTCTTTGTACATCTTGTCCCCGCCGGGATGAATTGTCATCTTCGAATGATGTGCTTCGTCAAGAATAGCCTTCCTCAAGTCTTCGTCTCGAGGTACACAAAGTCTACTATCCCTACGTAACCAACCCTTATCATTTAGGGTATACCTACGGAGATGGCTTGATGACTCCCCTCTTTTGAGCTTTTCTACTAACTCAACCAACTGTATGTCGTCTCGCTGTGCCTCCCCGATCCGTCCCAAAAGCGTAGGTCTGACCTCCAAGGATGCTAGCAAACCGGGTACGAAGTTAACGGAAGGTCTAAAATCAAACCTAGAGATGAATTCTAAGTTTCACCGTTCAACAAACAACGGACTCAAGGACAGCCTTTTCCTACTTAAGGCATCTGCCACCATGTTACCCTTGCCAGGGGTATATGCTATTTCGAAATCGTAGGACGCTAAGAACTCCATCCACCTTTGCTGTCTTAAATTCAAGTCCTTCTGAGAGAATAAGTATTTTAAAGATTTGTGGTCAGTGAATAATTCGAATTTCTCGCAAAGAAGATAATGACGCCAAGACTTAAGCGCGAAAACAATAGCGGCCAACTCTAGGTCATGTGTAGGGTAATTTCTTTCATGCACTCTCAACTGCCTTCCACCATAGGCTATTACCCTTCCCTCTTGCATTAGGACTGCGCCTAGTCCTGTCCCACAAGCGTCAGTATAAACGGTAAACGACTTACTCCCGTCTGGCAGCACTAAGACTGGAGCTGAGGTCAAAGCTCTCTTTAAACGTTGGAACGCATCATCACAATCTACGTCCCATGTGAGAACTAGGTTCTTCTTCGTCAAGCGTGTCAATGGAGCTGATATCTTTGCGAAGTCTTTGATAAACTTCCTATAGTAGCCAGCCAACCCCAAGAAATTTCTCACTTCGGTAGCATTTTTAGGGACCTTCCAATCTTGGATGGCCACCACCTTCACGGGATCCACAGCTATCCCTTCTTTGGAAACCAGTGCCCTAAGAATCGCACTTCCTCTCTCCAGAAGTGACACTTAGAAAATTTAGCTTTAAGGTTATGCGCTCGTAGGGTCTCCAACACTTCCCTGAGATGTAGGGCATGCTCTTCTTCATCCTTAGAAAAGATCAAGATGTCGTCTACAAAGACCACCACGAATTTATTAAGGTACTCCCTAAACACCCTACTCATCAAATCAACGAAGTATGCATGGGCGTTTGTCAAACCGAAGGGCATCACTAGCCATTCATAGAAACCGTCCGGAGTCCTAAAGGCAGTCTTGTCAATGCTATCCTCAGCCACTCTCAACTGATGGAAACCAGTGGCTAAGTCCAACTGCGAAAACACTGAGGCGCCAACTAACTGATCGAAGAGATCGTCAATCCTCGGCAGTGGGTGTCTGTTCTTCTTCGTAAGCTTATTAAGTTCTCTATAGTCCACACACAGTCTAAGGGACCCATCCGCCTTCGTGGCAAATACTACTGGAGCACCCCACTCCGATATACTACGTCTTATGAACCCCTTCTCAAGCAACTCCTTCACTTGCTTATTGAGTTCCCTCCTTTCACGTGGAGCCATGTGGCGTACTGGCAAAGATACTGGTTTTGCATTATCCACAAGATATATTCGAAAATCTATCTCCCGCTTCGGAGGCAAGCCCTTCACCTCCTCAAACACATCCGAGTATTCTCGGACCACTTTTACAGATCGTAAATTCTCCACAGACGCGTCAAGCGATTCTAAATAACTTAGCATAACGGAATTTATGGGATTACAAAAGATTTCGAGAGCGTTACCAAGGCGAGTCATGAGCCTAACTACTCTCCTTTCACAATCAAGAACGGCCCCATTTCTGGATAACCAATCCATTCCTAAAATTAGCCCATAGCCCGTGAAGCCCAAAACATAAGCATCACATCTAAACTCAACGCTAAGTATAGAAATTTTCAAATCCAAACACATCATGGACAAATAAGCTGAGCCCCCAATTGGATTCGAAACAACTAAGGGATCCTCTACTAAACTGGTGTTTAAGTGCAGTGATTCAACTAATGATGTAGAGATAAACGAATGCGATGCGCCCGAATCGAATAAAGTACGGACAGGATGATCAAACAGAAAAACTAAGCTTTCAACAGAAATGGTTCTACCTCGTTCTTGCAGCGGTGGGACCGCGAGAGCCTGAACTTGTCCCCTTGCCTGCCCTGGTGCCATAAGAGCCTGCACCTGTCCTCCCGAGGTAGACCCTGCCCTCTGCCCCTTCTTTGGGCAGTCCTTCACTAGATGTCCCACTTCACCACAATGAAAACAGCCAGTCTTCTTTTTCTTCCTGCAATCCTTGCTGAGATGGCCTGGAGTCCCACAGTTAAAGCATCTTTTCTTTCCTTTGCCATTATTGTCTTTACCACCCTTCTTGTTTTGCTGTTGTGGTTTCTTCTGATCCCCTTTCTTCTCGGGTGCCTTATTAGCATTAGCGCCTTTCTCCTCGTGCATGAGTGCCATGTCTACTAGCTTCTCAAATGTGGCCCCCATAGGGATGTGGGTCATAGCCAACCCTTGCAACGGCTCATTCAAGCCATTAATGAACCTCAGAGCCTTCTTCTCCGGCGTGTTCACTAAGTCCAAGCCAAACCTTGCTAACTGATTAAATTTGTTGACATATTCTTTCACTGATGAGCTTCCTTACTTCATTGTCAAGAACCTTTCCATATATAGATTCTCTTCTGCCCTTGAGAGAAACTTTGCCTCAAACCTACGTCTGAAATCCGCCCAAGAATCAACAGGACGCTCCCCATTAGTGACCTCCCACCAAAACGAGACCTCTCCCTTCATTAACCAAGCTGCTAATTTGACTTTCCTCCCTTCTTCTACTTCAAAGATTTCTAGCAATTCTTCCACCTCCTTAAGCCAATCTCTAGCTTCCACAAACGTTTCTGACCCTTGAAAAGGTTTTCCACCCATAGCCTTAAATTCCTTGCATGTCTTTGCAAAAGTATCTACGCGAGGAGGGGGAGGAGGAGCGGGTGCAACTGGTGGTGGAGGAACATTAGCTGGACCTGCAGCGGCCCTAGCCTCTAATAACCTCCTATACCATCCTGGTATCGTTACACCATCCGGAAGGTTAAGATCTTCAGCCATGCTGAAACGAAAAAGGAAAGATTCAAAATGGAGAATTCGAAAGATAAGGATATATGGCTATTGGGGATTATGTTTTTCATAAAAACTTTCCTCTTTAAATTACTCATCAAGACATGTTTTTGAAAACACTTCTTCCAAAAATACTTTAGAAAAATAGTTTTTCTAAAATTTTATCTGTTCTGGTAACCTTAAGCTCTGATACCACGTGTAACACCCCACGTCCATTAATGTCACTCACAAAGGGAATGCATTAACTTCCATGGAGGTTTTAAGTGAATATAGAACAGAAAAATTGCAACAAGACAGATAATAAGTAGTACTTGGAAATCTAAAACTTTATTTATTGCCGTGGAAATTAAACATGTTTGTTACATCATAAAACCATAAATCAGAGTCATGTACAATATCCATCTTGATAAACAAAATACATAATCCAATTACATAAATAGCCATTAAAGAAGATAACAAGCTGGACTTTACTTCAACGGTCCAAGCTTTCCAAAAGAGAGATAAAGCAATCCAATCAAACTCCGCTAGAGCTGGGCCCAACCTGAGAACCTAGAGGGGGGAAAAGATAGAAATAGAGGGGGTCAGACATAAAGTCTGGCGAGTATGATAATTCTAACAATACTATTATCAAAGTAACTAGACTAAGGCATAAGCTGGAAAACAAATGTCTATGAACTGTTGGGTATGGAAGAGCAGATAAAGATAACGTTAAAGGCACACCTATTACTAACGAATAATTACTACACTTCACCACACCAGTCACCCTAAAGGTTGATCCCACTTGCTTCACTTAGAATTTATATAAATAGCTTCGTGTACCCCTAGTTGACTACATAGGTGCCGCCTTCCCCTATCTCCGCTAGGTGTACCCCACTACCCACTTTCGATCGGCTCCCTACTCGTAGATACCCGTGCTGGCCCCACAGTGGGGTGTATCACTCCCCTAAAGTGGCAACCCGATACAACTTGAGAGTGCACGGCTTATACCTACACGATGCAACAACGTCTTACCTACCAGCCCGGGTCCACACACGCATATGAAACCCGTTGGACTTGCGTTGCCACCGCTACCCTGTTTGGCCTCTTATAGTCAAGCCCAGTATGCATGTCCCATCCTCGACTTGGGTCGATCCCACAAAGATACGTTTGGGTTACTGGTTGAAATAGGCCCCTACAAGCTATCCACCTAAGCTTGTCTCCACTAGTATATCCCACTTAACCCTCTTAGTCATGTTCATTTACATGTGTGTTTGGTTAAGTCTTACTAATCGTATTTCAAATGCCACTAAAGGCACCCACTAGATTCCTCATGCCACCCAAG
Source organism: Allium sativum (assembly GCA_030737875.1). Taxonomy (NCBI): domain Eukaryota; kingdom Viridiplantae; phylum Streptophyta; class Magnoliopsida; order Asparagales; family Amaryllidaceae; genus Allium; species Allium sativum. Next base: position 340,681,087 of record CM060910.1, read on the forward strand.
GCACCTACTTAACCCCCATGTCCCACTTCACATGTTTATCTGGTTAAGTATTTCTTAATTCATTCAGGCCATAACCTCATAAAGACCTCTCACATTAGACTGGCATTTATGGCAGCTGGATTTGTCGGGCGGGTCCGGGCAGTCTTACACCATAAAAGAGTCTAACCTCGTGTCTTTACAACTGTTATGCTTTAATTTGGACCTAGGACCTCTCACATTAGGCTGACATTTGTGACTACTGGATTTGCCGGGCGGGTCCGGGCAGTTTTACGTCATAAACGAGTCCAACCTCGTGTCCTAAGCATTGATTAACACTTATAATCTTTTACCCCAGTTTTAAATATATCCCTATTCAAATCATTAATTAATTCCAATTTTAATGATGTCCATAATTGACTCAATTATGGCCATCTACTTATGGTATGCAAAATCATATCAATTGCACCCCAATTTCTTAATATTAAATCCTTAATATTACCCCTACCCCACGTTATATGTTCGCTTGTTCAACGCAAAATATACGTTAGACTCGAATAGTCTAACTCATAGCACAAAGATAAATTATCACAACATATAGACAAATAAAATAGATCTAATCATGATAGGGGTGGAACTTGCATAAAACTACACATGTCATGGATCTAAAGGTGTCAACTTGTTTGGTAAAATGTCACAATTTACATAATATGATCATAATCCAAATTCATGTATAAACTTGCATATGTGGTTTATGCAACATAATGATGGTGTGTACTAGCATCTAACACATAGAACTCACACATGTCATAGCACAATTCTAGATCTAAATAGATGTCATGGCATATGTTCATAATCTTTACTAATCAATCTAAACTTGCATACATGATTTGTCATATAGATCAACATAGCCCAAATAATATCAACATTATGATTTGATTAACATGAACTAATTAGCATAGATAATAACATCATGACTTTTTAACATGTATGATTTATCACAACTTAGCATAGAAAATTACAACCTATACAATATCGTCATAGCATGATTTACAACATATAGGATATCATCATAACATAACATAGGATTTACAACATACATGATAGCATAAGGTTTACAACAACATATATGACAATTCACATCATTTTCTTATGATCCATATCACATCTTAATCTAATTAATTTGCTAATAATCTTGTTAAGATCATCATACTCACAATTAGAAGAGAAAGAGAGTCTTGATTTGCTTTAGAGTTGAGTAGAATTAGAGTTTTGATTAGCTTTCTTCCTTCTTAGTTGGCGGCGGCTACACTGAGTTCCATGGCGATGGCATGACGGCGGCTATTCTATTTTTCATGTGAATTAGAGTGAGAGACTACCTAGGTATTTATAGAGTTTAGGATTTATTTAGACCGTCAGATCAACTCAGAACTAACCTGAACCGTTAAATTTGCCAACTCAGCCCTAAAGACACATCAGCAGCTCAAGATTGGGCTCAGTCAAACCCTAGCCGACTGGACCAGGTCGACACCCAGGTCGACTACCCAGTCGACTCCCCAGTCGACCTGGGGGGGGGGGGGATGTCGACTGCCCAGTCGACTCCCCAGTCGACCTGGGGTGCTGGGCGGGAAATTTCCCGCCTAGCCTGTTTGACTTCGAATTTTGAATTTTAAATTTTCTAAAATCTATTTTGAATTTTCTGAAACTTCCGATGGCCATATCTCCTTCATACGAAGTCCAAATCACGCAAACTCGGACTCTATTTCAACCAGAATTCCGAGACGAACACAATGGCACAACCCGTTTCCCATAATTCTCACGTCTGAAATTAGTTATTCTTTAATTTGTGGATATTAACATTAACAGAATTACGGGGTGTTACATTAACCCTTTTTCAATTTTTATCTTTGACATCGTTTCGCTTCTCACCTTCCCACTCCCCTACGTCTCTTTCCGCCCATATTTTCAAGTCCTCCTTGAGAAGATTGAAAGGTCCGCCTTTGTCGTCTACTAGATCTGGATAGGAATAGACGACGTTGTTTTTGGGTCTCGCGATTACCCCTAACCTTCTTCCACCTCGTTTATCCATACACATCCTCCCTCATCGGTCCTCTTCTCCCCCCATTAGTGCTTATCTCCCCTCCTTTCCTACCATGGCCGAAAAAAGACTTCTTCAGTTCCTCTGCGAAGCTCGGCTACTAGATCTGACCATATCTATTCAGTGATGCGATTCGTTCACGACCCCACTTTGGCTAGTGGTGCTTCTTTTGCCTCTTCGCTAGATCCTACGTCCTCCGCCTTTCCTGGCGTGGACGCTGAAATGATTGTCTCCGTTAATAGATATGCAACATCATCTTCGAACTGTATGTTGGACGTTGGCCTAGTAAGTGCGTCGCTGCAACATCCTTCCCCTTCAGTTGATAAACCCCTCTCCTTTTTTTTTTGCTATTTCAAAAAATGACTGTAGATAGGATAAAAGTACTACTGGTTGTGAGTCAGTCATGGTTGATAATTGCGAACTTGCTGTGGCTCAAAACGTTTGTGGTTTTGAAAGCATTCAAAATGCATCTCTTGTTAAGGCTGTTTTAGCTCGAGTTGATGACACTGAGCTTAATATAGTGGGTATGGAAAATTTTCCCTTTTATGTTTGAGTAAAAAAAGCACGCAAAATGCTTGTGATATTTCCATATTTAAACGTGTTGCAATTTTAACGTCAAAATAAATGTTGCTGCTGTTGATTCTCCCAGGTGGGTGCTTAAAATACAGGTGATGTAATTTCAATGGCATCGTGCCAGGCCGTAGTTCTTCTAGGATTTCCCTTTTTGAGATATTTGATGTTGAAGAAAGATTGTCATTGCTTAGATTTGAGGTATGTACCTCAACTATCCGTCCTATTGCTACCGTCTAAATTAACAGAAATTTTTTGATAATGATTTGGGTTCAGATGGAAAAGGCATCCATAGCAAAAGGTGCAATCAAATACATTCAAGTTTTGCAAGGACAAGAAAAGAGGATTGTAGTTGAGATCGATGAATTGAAATCAAGCAAGGCACCTAAAAAGCCGTGTTGCAGTAGTGCTCCAAAAAGAAGAAACATGGGCACAATTGTGTTGATATATATCATTATGATCATCATTTGTAATCATCATTTGTAATGAGGAATTGATATATATATATATATATATCACTGTGATGATGTATGATTCATTAGTTTTGTATTTTGAATATAAAGTTGTAACGTTTTATGTATGAATGGATTCGATACTTTGAATTTATATCAATTTGTTTTATGTTTATCCAGCTTTTGTTGCACTTGAAAAATGTATTAAATTATAGTTGTAATAAAATGTATTACAATCGATAGAAATAGTTGAAAAAAATTACAACGTCACAACGGTGCATAACAATTGTAGTAGGTGTTACTACAACTGTGCATAAAAGTTGTAATAAAGTTTAATACAATAGCGAAACACAGTTATAAAATAAATGAAATCACAACGGTGTTGCAACGGTGGAAAAAAGTTGTAAAAGATTTTAGTCTATTACAACTTCTTAATATACGACGGTGGATCCACCGTTGTAAAAAGTTATATACAATGTTTTCACACAGTTGTAATATGGTCATTTTGTTGTAGTGAACAAAATTCTAGAATATGAACAAGTTAACACTTAATGAATGGTCTAGATGATGATTATGAAGTAGTAATACTATCACTACCAACTGTCCCTTCTTTAGACTATGTACACTCTACTCTTCTTACTTATGAGGCCAGAATGAACCAAAAGGAGAAAAATATGGACATGTCAATCAATTACACCACGCAATATCAACCAAGTAACAAGAACTTCAACCAAAACTTTCATAGAGGAGGCTAAAATTAAAGAGGAAAAGGAAGATGGGGTATATACAATAGAAATAATAATAGATCAAGGTGTTAAATCTATGATAAACTTGGTCATATGGCAAATAAGTACTGTTGTAGATTCGACATCAACTATACTCCCAACTAGTCATCAAACAACAACAATAACAAAGCATCATCAGGGTCAAGAAACTACTGTGCAATCATGGAAAATGTTCAAGTTGACTCATAGTACAAAAATGACACTAGAAGGACGAATGATACAGCAAGAACCGATGACATACAAGATGAAGCATGGTACCCTAACTCAGAAGCTATAAATCATGTATCAAACAATCTTGAAAATCTAAACATAAGCAAAAAAGAGTACAAAGGTACAAAATATTTATATCGAAAGTGGTCCGTATGTAAAGATAACACACACTAGAGGTTCTTGGCTAAGAGGTAAAAGCAACTATTTCTTAACAATTCATTGATGGTGAAAAAATTCAAGAATTTTTCCACGTGTCTCAAAGTTTGCAAGTGACAACAATGTCGATTTTGCTTTCATCCTAAATATTGTTCAGTTATACTGACTTATGATACTTTTGCAAGGCGAAGAACATCAAATATTATACAAATTTAGCTTTGTTTCAAGGAACAAAAATCCAAACAGTTATTCAAGACATTTTGTAACAACTCGGAATTTTGACAATAAATAAATTAGCAATTTAATTATATTTTCAAAAATAAGAATTTCTACAAACGATAAAATTTGACCACGAAACTTGCACTGGTGCGTTCGTCACAGAATTCTGGTCAACTTTCATGTTTGGAGTTTCACGAACGGGGTCCATATGAATAAGTTACGGATGAAATACGAAAATGGATGGAAAAAAATTAAAATGGAATTAAATATATATAATGAATATTAATTACCTGGCCACTGTGTCTACTCGGTCGACCCCTAGCATCGACCGCAGGGCGACCTGGAGCAGCTAGCGGCTAGAGTTTTAACTATATAATATATAAAACAGATGGACGGATTTTAATAAAAATAAATCTAATGGTTTGGGGTCATTTCAACTCCTATAAGTAAAGGGTTAAGCCCTCATTCTTTTCCACATATTTCTGATAGCAGCAGCGAAGATCTGCTATTTCTTTTCTCCACAAATAAATTCTAAAACAAAATAATTCTCATATATATATAAACACAATAAAAAATAAATAGTATAAATTTGAGGAAATTAATCAGATTCAAGTGGAAAAAGGTATGGATTGGCATTTAGGTTCTTCTTCATCGGATTTCTTCCCTCTTTTCTTATTTTCTTACAAATCTACAAATCTGAAAGTATACCCTTTTCATAATAACTGTAGATCTATAAGAATTTAGGAATTGTTGGCTTAAAAGACTATTCAGATTCAGATTTAGATGCTTTCAGATGAGTGGGATGTTTATATACATAGTTTATTATAATATGATTACTTCTATTGTATTAAATCTGAAATGTATGCCTATGTATTTAGTAGATATGTTATAGTTTTTGTTAGATCTAAAAGAATAATCGTGGTTTGAATATTATTATTTTGTAGGTTTGTTATATTGTTCATATTATTGCCTACACTTGTGTTTAAATATATTATGGTTATTGTAAACACCATAGATATGGAAATCAGTCCCATGAATCATTGTTAAAGTGTAGTTTTATTCTAGATTTGTAGTTTTGGTGTTGATTTTTGGTTCATGTAAGTTTTGTTAAAAAGAAATAGGCATGTTATAATTTAGTTTTGCTTTGATTTTAACTTGGTTATTGTATATATGTCGTTTTGTTCTTTTTCAATAAAAAGACATTATTAGTAATAAATATGTACAAAATGTCTAAAAGGAAAAGGTTGTGTAAATTCATGACAAACATAGATTAATGTATGTTTGTACATAGTTTACATCAACCATTCCAAAAATATATATTACATATTTCTTATGATTTGAATATGTTGTATCTCTTTAAAATATTTAATGGCATAATTTACAATAATTTTAGTTTTGACCTTTTTACGATATTTGGAATCTTAATAATGCAAGAATGAACATAAAAGGATTGCTTTGGTCGTTAACTTAGACCAAAGCATTTGAATTTAATAATTATAATAAGATAAAAGCATATTAAATCCGTTAACCATGCGAATATATATATATATATATGTTCTCCGTCTAAAACTACGTAAACAATGAAATACATATTATAATTAATGTTTGTTGTATATATGTGTTTGAATGGTTTTCATTTTATGGAATTACATATAGAAGTATAATCCATATTAGATGGAAATATATATTATGGCCGTTGTAGAAATAAATCTGATTGTTTTGCTACAAATAAGGCTATAAAGAAATAATAACTATTGTAACCATCGTTGATTTAGGGAAAATAAATTGAATTAGGTAGTTATGCCTAAATGGTTACAATTTAAAAATGATGACTAGTTATAGGAATTGTAACTCCAATTAAGGAAATAAATAATCCATATAACATATAAATAAATATATATGTACAACAAGACTTAATCAAATTAAAACAGAAGTGTTTAAGGAGTTACAATAATTAGACTATAAATAAAAAGGGACTGACATAAAAATGACATTTATTAGTTTAGTTAATGTCTTATGAAATTATGGACGTTAGGTTCATAAATGACATTAATTATAATTAATGGTGATGAATGACATTTAAGGGGTTAATTAGTGCCTTAGGAAACATATGACAGTTATGGTCATAAATGGAAATAACTCTAATAAATTGCAATACATGGAATAAAAAAGGGATTAATGGGTATTGATTGCCTTTTAAATACTAAATGCAATAAGGAAATAAATAATTAAACATCGTAGGATAGGAAGTTATATGTTTTCCTTATTTATTCTAGTTACCTAGAATTAATTTAATTAGGAGTAAGAATTGGACTTAGTAGGTTAATGATGCGAGGTTAGTTTCCTTATTCGACGGAAGTCTACACTTTCTAATAGTCGAATATATATCCAACTGATGTGAGACATCATTGACCATATGAACCTGTGACAATAATTAGTTTGCGTACGTGGATTATTTCCAAATTTAAGGTTTGCTTCATGAGTGAGGTATTAAGTGGTTGTAGGGCCCTCCTCCCGTCCGAAAGAAGAAACCAAAAAGGAAATAATTTAGTGACGTGGTCTGCTTTGGGAATTAAGATCTTAAGTGGTTAGATCCACCTTTAAAAAGGTATTAAGTGACCGTGTAGCACACCTCCCATAAATGAAAGAATTAAAGGTGAATTGGGTACGAGTTTGATGATCTCCACGATTACTCCGCTTCCCTAGGGTTTTAAGTGGCTAGGGTTAAGGGTCCACCCAAGGAATAAGTTTTAAATAACCAATAGGGAGGTACCATAGGTCAACCTATCCTAAGGGGAAGTATTAAATGGCTAGGAGATTATCCAATAAGGTCAGCTTCATGGTAACGAAGGGGTCCACCATAGGGAGGTTTTAAATTGCGTGCGACGTCTACCTATCTGACTGGTATTAAGTGACTGCTTACTATCTCTCGCCTTATGTAGAGCATGGATATTTGCGTGAATGACTGAAGCCTTGAATTAGTGGGACTTGTAGCTAGTGTCCTCTAATTCTTATTAGTAGAGTTAAACCACTAAAAAGGCCTTAAGTGATTGATGGATACACCCTAAGTCTTAAGTGATCAGTAGGATCCACACTTATACCATATTGGTAGGGAGGCTATTAAGTTGCTATATATATATCGTAATATACCTTCATATATAGTGTTGGTAGTTTGAAAGCCCGCCTTTTAGTTTTAGTTCTAGTTGAGTGGTTGTTTAGAAGGCTTCATACTTATGCGTAAAAGTTCTGTCTCAGTATTGCGATATCCTTTGTCGTTGGAAAACATTTGGGTGATTGTCGTGCGTAAGTGTTTACAAAGTTAGGTTAGAATTACTAGCCTTGTTAGACATATGTCTCTGGTTGAACCAAAAAGGATACATCTATGTATTGTAAATAGTGTTATACTCTTTCTACTCACCAGAAGTTATTGTTCTAACCCCTTCCTCATTACAACTCCCAGGTTATCTCAAGAAGGTCAGGTTTCCACAGGTTTTCAAGTTTGGTTTTCGTTTCTCATTCTCTCTCAAGCTCGGTATTGACGTGGTGGCTTACTTTTCATAAGGTAGCTACCCGAGTTAGTACTAGTCTATCCAATTTCGTTTCCGCTGTGAGTTATTTTATAGTACTCTGATTATGCTCATGCTCATTTATTTATGGGTACCAGATTTACACGCTCCATGCTTGGATGGGTTTGATTTTCGATTTTTGTCGAAATTTGGGCTCAAAAGAGAGTGGGGATGTTACACATTCTAGCTACAGAATTATGAGTAACAATTTAAATTAACTTAAGTACCCAAAATATGATATGAAAGTAATTGATGTATGGCATTACAAGTTGGGTCACCCAAACTTGAACATTGTAAATAATGTATTGAATGCTAATAAAATCAATGTTATGATTACCTTATGTTTGTACTTTCTATCAGATGGGTAAAAGCCATAAGCTAGCTTTTAATGACTCCATAACAAAGTATATCAGTCCATTTAAACTGGTTGCAATAGACCTTTAGGGTCCAACACCAATCACTTCAGGCTTTGTCTTTAAATATTATATATCCTTTGTTGATGCTTATAAAAGATTTACCCGAATATACTTTCTTTGAAAAAAAATTGAAACTTGCAGGATAGTCATGTAGTTTGTCAGCCAAGCAGAAAGACATACAGATCACACGCTCAAAATGTTGCAGTCAAATGGCTGAATAGAATACAAACCACGTAGTGAATTCTTCCAAAAGAATGGAATAATTCAAAGAGTTACATGTCCCAACACTTGAAAGCAAAATGATTTGGTAGAAATAAAACACAGACATATTGTGGGAACTGGTCTTACCCTACTCGCTCATGCTTCTCTACCTTCAAAATTTTCGCTTAAATCATTCAACACAGGAGTCTATTTAATTAATAAATTACCAACTGAAATGCTGAATGGTTCAAGTCCAAGTGAAAATTATTTGACATAAAACCAGACTATACTATTTTAAAAGTGTTTGCTTTTGTGTTTTCACTGCTTAAGGTCATACAATTCACATAAGGAACTCAGATCATCTTCTTGTACTTTTTTAGTTTACTCAACAAATCAAAAGGGCTACAAGTGTTTAATAAGAAATCAAAAGATAGTTATCTCAAGGCATGTTTTGTTTAATAAACAACTCTTTCTGTTTTTCGGTGAAACAATTAAACTACATAAAAGGTTCATAGTCTAAAGTTGTCAATGTCTAACATTCCTTTGTATCAGGATATTAGTGAAGAGAGTGAACATGAATCAAGTCCACAACTCACTATGCCTAAAGTCAGACCAATTCATGAATACTATTATTCTGAAGAACTCTCAACACATTAGTATGATGACAACTCAAATCAAGGCAGTCAAAATGAACAAGACTCAACCAACAATGAAATTGGAGCTATTGAAAATACGAAACCCCAGCAAGTGAAAGTATTCAAACAGATGAAAGTCCACAACATCATATGATAACGAGATCAACGAGTGACATCTTCAAACCAAAAGTTTATGTTAACTTAGAGATTGAAGAACCGGAAAACTTAGAACAAGCTATGTGCAGTACTAAATGAAAAACTGCAATGGAGGAAGAACTTACTACACTAAAAAGAAACAAAACTTGGAATTTAGTTAAAGCACCGAAGGATAAAAGCATGATAGGATGCAAGTGGACTTATAGAATCAAGAAAATTTTTGATGGTTCGATACAAAAATATAAAGAAAGATTAATAGCAAATGGTTGCGCTCAATAACATAGACTAGACATCAGTGAAACATTTTCTCTTGTTTCCATGCCCACTACCATAATACTTGTTCTAACTATTGCTCTTCATAATAAGTGGAAAATCAGACAGTCGAATATTAACACTACCTTTCTGAATGGAGAATAAGAAGAAGAAATATATATGGAACAACCTATTCGATTCAATACAAATAACAAGAATTTGGTGTGCAAGCTTAACAAAGCAATATATGGGTTAAAACAGGCTCCAAGAGCCTGGCTCAAAAAACTTAAATTAATCTTGACTAAACTGAACTATCAGCCAATAAAATCCGACAATTCCATATTCACAAAATTTTCTAATAATACTACTGTGTACATATTGATTTATGTTGATGATTTATCATTACAGGAAAAAATGAAGAGGATATCAACTTCGTAATTAACCAGCTAGACGACCAATTCTCTATCAAAGACTTGGGGGATCTCAACTATTTTCTAGGCATAAATGTAAGGAGGAAATCCAATATAGAGCTACATTTATGTCAAACGGAGTATATTTTGGACGTACTGAACAAAACAACAATACATCAAGAAAATCCACTATTAATACCAATGGTAAGCAATTCAGATCTATCAAGGAATCAAGGTGAAACGTTCACAAACACCAAACAATAAAGAAGTGTAGTGGGTGCACTCTAATATGTTACGATAACATGACCAGCCATAGCTTTCAGTGTAGACATGTTGTGTTAATACGTGCAAAATCCTCTTAGTGAACATTGGAAAACAATGAAATAGATACTACGTTACTTAAAAGGTACAGTGCATTATGGTCTACATATGAAAGCCAATAAAAAGATGAATATAACTGGCTTTGTTGATGAAAATTGAGCTAATAACCTGGATGATAGAAAATCAAATATAGGTTACTATATTTACTTAGGTGAAAACTCAATTTCATGGTGTGCGAAAAACAATCAACAATCTCAAGTTCAAGCGAAAAGGTCAAATTTAGGAGTGTAGCAAGTGCGACAACTGAAATCATCTTGATTGAATTCCTGCTTAGTGAACTAAGGATTCAAACCACGAAGAAACCACTGACATGAACTATAATCTTATCACTGTTTCTTTTATTGCTTACCTTGTACTTCACTCTCGAACAAAACACACAGAATTGGATTTGTATTTTGTTTGAGAGAGGGTGATGAAAGGAAAATTAAAATTTAACCATTTACCATCGTCATATTAAAAAGCAAACATCCTTACCAAGCCTTTATCTACCTCAAATTTTGTCAGATTAAGAATCAAACTCAAAATTGAAGAGCATAGAAGCAACAACCCAAATCGATTTTAAAAGCACAGAAGCAATAATCCAAATCGATCTGAAGAGCACAAAAGCCACGATCCAAATCAATCTGAAGAGTACAAAGGCCACAATCCAAATATCGGAAGAGCATAGAGGAAACAATCCATATCAATTTGAAAAAAAGAATCCCTTTATTAGAGTTTGCAGGAAAACGAAAGGGAAATGGAGAGCATTTCTAACCCTGGATTGATTTAAGGGGGAATATTGAAGCAATAAAATAATGAAAAGGGTGCTCACCGTATTCAGTCATATTGTAAAGCATCATAAGTACGTTTATATTCATTTTATTTTCTTTTATAAAATCTTTGTAACTAGTGTATAAATATACACTGAGTCGTATATTTTTAGATCATTATGAAATAAAGCAAATCCAATATCAACTCTATTACAAATCTTGTAGGGGCTAATGACATAAAAATACATTAAAAAAGTAAAACTAAAGAAGACGCATAATCGGTTCTATAAAAGTACTTCAGATCCCAAATGACATCTTCTAACACAGACTTATTGTTATAACCATGATCGCCCAGAACACATAGAGAACGAACTTCACCGTCCACCTAATATAAAAGGTGTCTCTCCTCACCTTCACTCCTGCGTGCTTGAATTTTTTTCCACTAAATGACTTGTATCTCATTTCCAAAGGCATGCAGACCAAAGCTTGCTCAGAACGACCCCAGCAAGAATTGAAAGTGGATGAAACTACTATTGGTTCCTCCAAGGAATAAAAACATCATCAGAAATGTAACACCCCACAATTTTAACAACAAAATCATCAAAACAATTATATTAGTAATATGCGTATGAATTTCGAAAACAAAAGCATGTTATAAAATGAGGAACAAACAAAAAGAAAGAAAAGAGAGAAAATTAATAAATGGTACGCACATTAATTTTATAAACAATGCGTGTTTGAATTTGAAATAACTAGCATCAATATTGCAACATTCCTTTTTAAATGTTAACGCATGTCATAAGTAACATTAAAAGAAAATAATGTCAAAATTTGAAATAGACAATCATTTTGAAATGTTGGCACATATGAACAACACATATGTAGATATAATTAAAATAAAAATAAAAATGAAGATATAAGTTATAGAAATAATGCATGTCATAAATAGCATGAAACCAAGAAATAAAAGGAAGTTCAAATGGCACTAATTAAGCAACGTTTCAATTTAATTTGGATATGCGCATATTAATAGAGCACATTTGAAATGGGAATTAAACGCGTATCAAATTTGGAAATTAGTAATAATCATGTTTGAAATTGGAATTTGATGTGTGTTAGAAACGGAAAGCAATTAATATCAAATTGCAACATTTCTTTGATTATCAATGCGCGACATAAATGAAATAAAATCGCTCAATATAAAGGGAATTTAAATGTCGTTAGTTAAGTAGTTTTATGATTCAAAACAAATGAAGCAAGTGCACGTAAATATACATTTATATATTTATTTCAAATATTTATATACATGCATGCATATTAATTTCAGTAATGAACACATTTGAAACTGAGGTTTAATACGTGTTGAGAATAGAGAAATTTTTAGTAATATTTGGAAATGTAGATAATTATTTTGTATAACTGTCATAAAAAAATCAACAAGCATGAATAAGGGGAAGTTAATGCATGCATTAATGGGATAAGTAGTAAGTGTATAAATTTAAAATTAGGACGCATGCTAAAACACGAAACCAGAGAATAACATTAAAGGCAACGTTTAAAGAAGTTTATGTGCGTATTAAATATGCATTGAATTTGAAACTGGTGAGCAAAGAAATGGAAAGAAATAAATTTAAAACGTTAAGAGAATAATAACATTTACAAGATTAGAAGAATTAAACAAGCAAGAATTTGAAAGCAGGGTAAAAATGAATGTGCACATTAATTTGCGCGTTTGAATGCAAGTTAAAAACTGGAAATAATATTAAAATATTTAAGTAATATAAATCAGATGGACGTGGTTCTTTTGAGCAGCTATAAATAAACCAGCAGGGCCTAGCCTCTAACTCATTTTCTAAGAGGGCACCAGATCTTTGCCATTTTCTTTTCTCCTCCATTTTTAAAAAAAAAAAATATATGTTAGTTTCAGGATCTCTGATTCAAGATTTGGAGATGAAAGATTGTAGATTAGGCTACAAGCGCTTAGATTTCACGTCTGTGCGAGATACAAATTAGGGAAACCACGAATATCAGATTTGAATCAGATTTAGAATTGGAGAGCTATCAGATGAGTGGATTTAAATTATATTTTTCATATAATTCTATATGATATCCGTTGATTCCTATAAAGTTAATAAAAATAATCTATCAGCCCTTTTTCCCCCCTTTTGCGTTGGATTTTGCAGTTTTAAATTGAATCGTGGTTATATGCAAAATAATTGAATTATGGTTATACATAAATTAATTTAATTGTAGTTATGAACAAAATAATTGAATTGTGGTTATGCTCAAATTAATTAGAATTATGAACAAAATTGGGAAATTTGATGATTTGGGGCTAAATAAATGTATTATGCCAAAATTGTATTACAAGGGAAATTTGGAAGTATGCAAACTTTGTAAGGCTTACTAAATAAATGTGACACAGTTTGACATGACATAATAAAGGTTATATAGTAAATTTGTAAAAAAATGGAAAATTTGAGAATTTTCATACTATTTGTAAGGAATCACCTTTCAGATTTAAAATGAAATAAATACAAAAATTGGGAAATGGATAAGAGATAGGAAATAATAATATAACTAATAAAAAAGGGGAAATTAGTAACGAAAAAAATCAGTTGGCTGTGGAAAAGGGATACATTTCCATAATTAAATTCTTATAAAATACAGAGAATGTAATTGCAAGAAAAAAGGAAATAACGTGGGTTAGTGCGAAATAGGGATTTTTTTGTATTGCGCACTAACAAATAACCTAAATATAATCTACTAAAGAGTAATATCTTACAATTACGGATCTTGGTTAATTTATATTCTGAAAATAGATTTTAGTACATTTCCAGCAACTAACTAGATAAAGTGTATGAATTATTTCCTGTAAATGTGTAAACTTACAAAGAGGTAAGTAGATAAGTGTCATAGCTGTTATGCTAAATAATAGAAACCTGTAGAGTATGTAATGAGCGAGGAATGCAACCTATCATAATAAATTATATAAGGCGGGAATGTAATATAATAGGCAGACTTGTCACAGGGGCAATTATGATTATAACATACAAGTTATAATTAAAAGATGAAATAGAAAGTAAGACGCTTAATATAAATTAAATTATGGGAAATAATTTTAATAAGAAAACCTACAAGTATAGCTGTGGTAATATTATAACACGAGGTTATAATTAAATGGAAAAGAGTAGAGTAAGCTTATTATTAATAAACGTATAAATAAGGAATTAAGTTTAATGAATACAATAATAAGAAGTGGTACGTTCAAGGAGCGAGAGCTAATTGGGGAAAATAAGTGGCTAATAAAATGAATGAAAGGTGGTCCATTCCGGCAGTGAAGTCTGATTTGGGAAAATAAGCGGTCAACTAAAGCTAATAAATAAATAACTTGAATGTAGAAGAAACATGTAAATGTTTAAGTTAATTGGTAATGCGATAAGTAAAAAAAGTGTGTAATTGAATATTAGACATAGAGTCTAATAATGTAATAATGAGATGCGCTTGGACCAGTCCGTACATATTTGGGATGAAGAGTCCAACGGGGAATATCATCGCGGGTGTTTGGATACACGAGAGGAGCACGTCCAACTAGTTATTCGACGAGACTAGAAGGAAGTACAAGACTTCTATGGGACATGGGAGGGTATTCTAAGATGGCCTTCTGGGGTAACCAGATGAAGTCGTACTTCCAGAGGCAGGTCCATAGTTCCATTTAAGAGTATACCTTGGTTGCAATTATGATGTGGCAGTCAGAAGGCTGGGCGGATGACCTTAGAACGATACAGCGGTTGCCTCGCTTGGGATGGAGGCTGGTCATGACCAAATTAGGATAGTAATCGTCGGATACCTGTCGTCGACAGTCAGTGGGATGCGGAAAGACTAGAGCTAAACCAACAGGCCAATGATCATTCATTATTGAGACATTGGATGAGGGACACGCCAATCAGATGCTTTAGATTGGATGTTAGGGGCACGTCACTTAGCTCTTAAAGTAGCCTTTCACTAGTTGAGGGAGGGGCCAAAGTGGGGCTACAGCCATCGTGAAAAGAGACCGTTTATATGTAGGTATCTGTATTGTAGGCCTAACGAAGCGTCTTTTACATATATCGGAAGTTCCCGACTGAGTTGGTAACAACCCCTATTTTTTGACAATTTAGATTATTAAATTTAATATGATTTTTGAATATTTTTCTTGTTATAACTAAAATTTAATGACTTAATTATATAAGTTTTGATGTGTGAACTTAATTAAGGAGAATTAGGTAATAAATTTCAACTTGTTATAACAATAATGAGTTGCGTTGATGGTAAACTTAACTTTGAATCTTGTTTGTAGTAATTAATATTGAAATTTGAAATCTTAAAGAATATGAATGGAATTGAGTTAAAGAATTTATAGTTTAAATTCAATTGAATAGAAAAAAAAATCAATGTTGGAATTATACAAATAAAATCAATTTGCAAAGTTAGATGAATTTTATTTTGATTTGTGTAAAATTAACATGTTTTGTAATCAAATTGAGATTAAATGTTTATTCGGAAGAAGTGGTTTAAATTATTTAGAAATGTATTTGGGAATTGATAGCAAGTTAATTAGGGATAAAATGAATTAATTATTTTAAATTTAATTGCTTAATTTAATTTGCTGAAAAATCTTTGAAGAAAATTTATGCTATATGTAAATTACCTTTATAACTAATATAAGTCCTAGTTTGGATATGGATTAATATTTGGTATTAAACTTATGCTAATACTTTAATGATCTAATTGTGAAAAATGGTATGGTAGAAATTCTGGTAAATTGCTTAGGTAATTTAATGCAACGTATTTGACAGGTAGTGACTGATATAGATTGCATATGAACTTGTGATTTGTTTACATTGATTAACAGTGAAAGTCGAAAATTAATATTAGTATATTTAATGAGATTAATTTGTGTTATTAATAATTAAAATAAAATTTGAATTTGTAAATATTGAAATTCGACTTGGTTTAACAATTGTAGCTTTATTGATTATAATTGGAATTAAAATTTGGTTTGTTTTGATAAGTATTAAAATTAATATTTAAGTATTTCAATGAAATTGGCTAAATTAATAATTGGAATTAAAATTGAATTTTTATAAATAATAAAAATTGAAATTTAATAGGAATAAAATTTGATTTACTAAGTTGAAATAAAATTTATTTTGATGTGAATAAAGTTGATTTGTTTTTGAAACTTAATTAAAGATAATTATATGAATTGGGAATTTATAGCGAATTGTTAATACTTAAAGTGAATTGTGTATATATATATATATATATATATATATATATATATATATATATATATACTGGGACGTCTCCCAACGAAGGACAGGCTACAGAACTGGGGAATAATTAGTGAAGACAGGTGTTTGCTATGTAATGAAGAGTCCGAATCTAACAAGCACCTATTTTTCGAATGCAAATATACTAAAAGACTGTGGGCGATTCAGAAAATCAAATGTTTCAACACCGATGAAGTCGGAAGCTTGGCAGAAGAGATACAGTACCTGAACAATCGGAGAAACGTGCCTAAGCTGGTGATAGAGGTGGGCAAGATTTGCCTCACAGCCACAGTGTGGTAGGCATGGAGCGAACGCAAAGCCAGAGCTTTCAAAAAGAAGAAAACCGAACTATTAGTCAACACGAGAAACATAAACAGAGAGATTGAGTTGCTTTTCAATCGAATTAAGGAGAAGACGATTACCACTGCAGAGGAACAGGGACGATTGTTAATGGCGAAGTGGAGCTGGAAGGAACGGACCGCAGAAATTCGAGCAGAGAATCAACGGCCGCCATGAAGACAAAGCCCTAATTTTACTTTTCGTCTTTTGCAGAGAATGTAGAGATGGAAAGTGATTTTTGGATGTACGTTGTATAATACCCGTGTACTATTCGGGCTGTATTGTATGGCCCGTGAAGGCTTTGGGCTCTAGCAATAAAATTTTCCAAGTTTCAAGTATATATATATATATATATATATATATATATATATATATATATATATATATATATATATATATAAATGCTCAACTAAAATTTGTTGAAAAACTTAAATTGAGATTTTATTATATGTAATTGATAAATACAACCAAATATAAACCCTATCTTGTATAGGCCCAGATTTGTGTCAATTGGCAATTGAATTATAGATGAATAAACAAAGTATGGAATATGGTATCTAATTAATTAACCATTGAAAATTTGCCTATAAATAATCCTAATCACTAACCTCTATTCCATCTTAACCTCACCAATTCATTTTCTAATTCCTGTAGCTGAAATATTCATGGCCGTCATTGTTAATTCTTCAGCAAATTATAAAAAAGAAACTAATACTCAACAAAATCAAACGATTTTTGATTTGTTAAACTCGTGAGGCCGAGATCTACATTTCTATACTCTTCGTTTTGGATTTGCTTGCTTCGAGGATCGTTCCATTTCATCGCAGCGACGAGCTAGGGCTGTAATTTTCTGTTGATCTAAACACCATGAGGTTATGACGATGGGCGCAACCGAGTGGAGCCATTCTCTGGCCGTTGATGAATTTCGGTGGCTTCTAGGATTGTAATGACCCGAAAATCCCCGCCCTTTGAATCGACCATAAACCACACAGGTCTGATCCAAAAGTTGGAAATCCTCGAATTTACCAACTTTGGGCATACAACACATCAAAACAAATAACAGAAGACTTTTATTACATCATAATAATGCAACATCAGAGTACAAAATATCAGAGTACATCGAATATAATAATACCACAGCGGAAGATTAATTTACAACAAAAACTTAATACAATGCAGCGGAAGACTATCAATGCTCTGGACACAGCTCTGAACTTCGATCCAGAATCCTTCTCAATATATCTGCAATATAAGCTACTCGACTGCCCATGCGGAAAGAGGGCACCCGAGTTTGCAAAGTGAAACAAA
This sequence comes from Allium sativum, assembly GCA_030737875.1. Lineage (NCBI taxonomy): Eukaryota > Viridiplantae > Streptophyta > Magnoliopsida > Asparagales > Amaryllidaceae > Allium > Allium sativum. The sequence continues at coordinate 340,699,281 of CM060910.1, forward strand.
CTACGAGTCAGTTATGGGACTGGTATGAGAAATCTTTCCTAACTTATCTAACAATATGGCTAATCTCAGGACCATGCCGCTAACGCGGAACGGGTTTACTCCGTTGGATTGCCAGTGCATAAATTAAATAATTTTTTATTCAAACAACGCAATGTTTTTTAGAAAAATGAATTCATTATAAGACTCAAGTCCCATCACACAATGCAACGCAAATCGGTGGATAGAGTTTTACCTTATAATGATCAAACATGCTTGATACGTGGAAAATAATATTTTAATATTATTATTAGTGTCTAATCAGTTTTAAAATAATTCAAAGTAAATGTATCAAGCCTAGACGACATAGCTACCATATACTATGTCGCCATATATAGGTTTACAATCAAAACCGAAATGTTGTATTGTAAATTGGGTTTCCATCACGAGTCAAGACTAGGGACGATCTCCTTACCGATTCGAGACACTCTAGAAAATGTCTCAGGATTAGGATGCTGGCGAACCCTTGGATCCTGCAGGGCCGGTCCACAAATACTTTAGTGGATTGGCAATTCCTGAACACACGCTTCCCGGTCTTATTGAACCTATAAATTGGTCACTATCGACCAATATAACCGAGGCCTCGTAATCCATCATCCACACAAGTAAAATGTCAGGGCTTGCAAAACCCTGATACCACTTCTAGCTAGAAAGAAACGTGTGCACTTCCTGCGTTCCCTTGTCCTGTTTCTGACTCTTACCGGGGTGTGAGGCTCGCGAAGTAACGCTATACACAAAGCTATGCCTAAACAGGCCGTGCTTTGATCGTAAACCACAAGGCTCTGTTTTCAATAAAATCCTCGATCATTTGCATCTTGGCATGCCACATTGACAATTCACACCATGCGATCAATAACTATCAAATATAACCTCTGAGCTCATGTGTCTCGGAGAAGGGTATTACGCAAGAGAATAAATTCTCCATCACCAAACAGATATATATTAAGTAGAAATAAATTCACATAGAATGAAATTCAACGTCAGACACACATCCATTTAAAAGTCCGTTCCGGGTCTGAACGAAACCGGAAACACCTTATTCCTCGTCCCGTATGTCCAATACGGAAGAGAGGTGCTCGCTTATCCAGACAATCAACAAGTACGTCCGGACAATTACCACTTTAACCCTTTACTGGGAGCTACCCAATGTCGGGCATCAGTAGTCATCCATTCGATGGGAAGATCACCGGTCTTCAATCACCGTCTTCAATATCTTCGATTTAAATCGTAGTATAATTATTTGAAATGAGATTGAACTCGGCCTTTTCAAATAATTCTCGCATATATATAATTTAAACCATTTCATATCGTTAATATTATTTTATAATGATTTATCGCTATTTTTGTTCATATAAAAATAGCCCAATTTAACTTAACGACGCTTCGGGTCAATAGGCGGCCCTGACGTTGTTTTTATCAAAATTTGATTTACAAATTTCTCGAACTCTAACCGTTGGATTTTAACAAAAAAATTATCGTTGGAAAGATCTTCCCAAAACGGACCTTATGGTTCCAGTTTTGGGAAAATCCGACGGTCGGATCTTTCGGTATAGTCGTTTAAATTACGATTCTGAAACGCGAACTAGCGCGCGCGATTCGTTTAATTTTAATTTATGTATATATATAATTATATTATTATATATATATATAAATATATATATATATATATATATAAATTACTCGACGATTCCACTAACGTGGTTTAACATGCCAAATAAAAGCATGTTTTAATTTGCATAACCATTTCTACATGTTTATAATGTCAAATAAAATGTATTTTATTTACATGATATTTTTGTTAATGACAAATAAAAAGATAATTTTCATTTTCATTATTTGTATGCAATTTCTATTTTTGACTTTAACAAATAAAAAGAAATTTTTTATTTGTATATATAGTTTCAATGTGTGACATGACACCTAAAAATGTTTATTTTAATTTGCATACAAATTCTAATGTATGACTTAACGATAAAAATGTATCTTTAATTCGTATACAAATTCTAACGTATGTTTTGACAATAAAAATGATTCTTTAACTTACAAACAAATTCTAATGTATGTTTTGACAATAAAAATGATTCTTTAACTTACATACAAATTCTAATGTATGTTTTGACAATAAAAATGATTCTTTAACTTACATACAAATTCTAATGTATGTTTTGACAATAAAAATGATTCTTTAACATACATACAAATTCTAATGTATGTTTTGACAATAAAAATGATTCTTTAACTTACATACAAATTCTAATGTATGTTTTGACAATAAAAATGATTCTTATGTTTGCATACAAATTCTAATGTATGTTTTGACAATAAAAACGATCTTATGTTTGCATACAAATTCTAATGTATGTTTTGACAATAAAAATATTCTTAAGTTTGTATATAAATTCTAATGTATGTTTTGATAATAAAAATGTTTTTTTCATTTTTGTTGACAATTCTATTTCAACAAAATGAGTAAAAGTGATAATTTCATTTTGTTAACAATTCTAATTTAACAAAAAGAATAAAAGTGATAATTTCATTTTGTTAACAATTCTAGTCTAACAAAATGAATAAAAAGTGATAATTTCATTTTGTTAACAATTCTATTTTAACAAAATGAACAAAAGTGATAATTTCATTTTGTCTAAAATCCCATTTTAACAAAATGAACAAAAGTGATCTATTTTACAAAAATGTTATTTTGTTTTAACTCAAATCTCCTTAACAAAAATGTTATTTTTGTTTCAACACAAATCCATTTAACAAAAATGTAACTTTTGTTTTAACTCTTACCTAATTAACAAGAATGTAAATTTTGTTTTAACTCTTATCTAATAAACAAAAATTTTATTTTTGTTTTAACTCTTATCTAATTAACAAAAATGTAATTTTTGTTTTAACTCTTACCAAATTAACAAAAATGTAATTTTTGTTTTAACTCTTACCTAATTAACAAAAATGTAATTTTTGTTTTCAACCATCAAATTTTGACAAAATGTAAATTTTTGTTTTAACTATTATATTTTGACAAAAATGTATATTTTGTTACAGCTAATCTATTTTGGCAAAAATGTTCATTTTCGTTTTCAACTAATCTATTTTGACAAAAATGAATATTTTGTTACAACTAATCTATTTTGACAAAAATGCATACTTTGATTCAACTATAAAAATGATAATTTTTGTTTCACTATCTTCTTACAACAAAATGTCCTTTTTATTTCAACTATTTTGTTACAACAAAATGTCCTTTTTATTTTCAACTATTTTGTTACAACAAAAATGTCATTTTTATTTTCAACTATTTTTTTACAACAATAATGTCCTTTTTATTTCAACTATTTTGTTTTGACAAAAATGACAAATTTAATTCAATAATTATATTTTGACAAAAATGTCAATTTTGATCCAATAATTATATTTTGACAAAAATGATAATTTTAATTCCATTATCCTAATTTGACAAAAATGATAATTTTTGATTCAACTATTTTAATTTACAAAAATGATGATTTTTGTTTAACTCAATTCTGATTAACAAAAATGTTAATTTTTGATCAACTCAATTCTAATTAACAAAAATGTTAATTTTTCATTCAACTATTCTAATTTAACAAAATTGACAAATTTAATTCAACAATTGTATTTTGACAAAATTGATAATTTTAATCCAATAATTATCTTTTGACAAAAATGATTGTTTTGATCCAACTATTCTGATTTGACAAAATGACAAATTTAATCCAATTATACTAATTTGTCACAATGACAATTTTAATCCAAATTTTTTTCATTTCAACAAAAATTGGTATTTTTGTTTTCAACACTTTTATTCAACACAAACATTGTAACAACCCGTAAAATCTGGGCCAGTTTAAAATTTTTATTTTGGCGAATTTAATGAATTTTGAATATTTACAATGAATTATTTTAAATAATAACGACGAGAAATTTATTTTTGATAGAATTCGAACATATATATTTATATAGATCATCGTTAGAATATAAATAATTATATATAATTATAAATAGAATTAAAAATGGCGCGGTAGTTCGATAATTCGATTTCAAATTTCAATTGAATGTACCGGGTGCAGAATAAACCGGATTTTAGCGAAACCAAAAATATTTGAATCTAAATGATGATATCTTTCCAACGAATCCGACAAATTGAAATTTCATAGCGAGAATCAAAAGATATGTCCAGTTGAAAATTTAGAATAGTGCTATGGAATTCCGGCCCTTAAAAATAGCTATTTTGCAAACGACCTCGGATTTCGACGAAACCACTTTTGTTGGGTCCGTGATGTCAAGTTATTTCTAGATTCCAATTTTCGTAAATTTTGAATTCAATACGTGGGCGTGGCAAAGGAAAACGCGTTTGGCCAGTTTCAGTTGATTTTAATCGACTGGAAAATGGCCATTTTTCAAACGGTCTTGGAATTCGATGAAACTAGTTTTGTTAGGACCGTATCGTCAATACGAATCTAGAAAATATTTTTGGGAATTTTTCGAGTTAGTATGTGGCCCTGGTAATTTAAAATGTGCGTTAAAATTTAATATAAACAGATTTATATTTTAATTTTGAGAAAAACTGATCGTAATAGCCGAACCGGCTTACGAAACATGTCCCATTGTGTTCGGAATGGGGGTAATTGGCTAGGGGCGACATTCGTTGGGTTCAGATTGGAGTTCAAATCGATAAACAAGGATTTTTGGAATTAAATAATTAAAAATATAATTAAATAAATAGTATATATTTGGTTAAACCCTTGACCATCATTCACTTCTATATTCCGCCGCCAAGTATCGTTCGACGATCGAAAACATCCCAAAATCGTCCCTCAAATTCATGCCAACCACTTCGAATTGGATTAAGATCCCAAAACAAAATCAAAGAGTATTCGATCCCCTTCAAATTCATACTGCTGTGATCGTTTGTAATAAGGCATAGCGCCTGAATTCCTCCCTCAAAACCATCGCCATCGGATGAGGTTTCAGGCCAGATTTGGCCTTCGAGTTCGCCCAAGTCGGTGGGGTGTGGAGGCGTTGCTACGGCGGTCGAGCAGGGAGGGTCCGATCATCTCCTGGCGAAGCGATGGTGGAGCGGCGTGAAGCCCGAGGGGAGTGTCGATGGGTTCGATAGCGCCTGGAGCGTTTTACAGAGAATGGTAGGGAAAGGTATTTTTTATATATATATTTAACAGTGATTTAAAACTTGGTTATGAAAATAAAAATATACTTTGAATTTGAATGTAAAAATATAAATATACTTTGAACATGAAAATAAGAGTAGAAATATACATGAAAATAAGAATAGAAAAATACATGGATTTAAAATAGAAAATAGCATTGGTTTTAAAAATATATAGGACAATGTAAAAATATGATTTTTATATAGCAAACAGAATTGTAAAAATATGATTTTTATATAGCAAACTGAACTGTAAAAATATGATTTTTATTTACATGTAGCGTTATTAAAAATGTGATTTTTATATACATAGCAACAATATAAAAATGTGATTTTTATATATGTAGTGAATACGGGCAACGAAGGTGACAAAGGGCGGGAACGACAAGATTTTCTACATATGAAGAGTCGCGGTGTTTGGGATAGCTTTGGTGAGAACTCCTCACTTTTATTTTAAATTTCTAGTTAATATATATACTAGGATGCAGACGGTGCTTAGCAGCACCCGACACCCGTCGTCCACAGACCATGGACGGCTTGTATGCTTGTTTGTTTGATTTTGATGTGAAAAATTGAATGTGTGTTGTGGAATGAAATAAAATATTTATATAGTGAAATAAAATATTTATATAGTTAAAAATATAATTTTTAACGTGTATATAAAATGAAATATATATTTATAAATAAATCGAACGATTTGTTTATATACACACATTTGACTGATATTGATTGGGACGATAAATTTTACACATCGCCCAACTGCACAAATAAAATCTGTGTTTGATTGTTGAAACCCCACACGGGTGTTGGGATGATATCTGGCCTACACTAATCCCAATTATTTAATTGTATATCGATCGATTGGTCGACAGACTATGTAAGCGTTGATTATATATATTTAATGCTTATGCAGTTGTGTGGTGCACTTTGGATGATGGTTGATTATTTATCGTTGCTATTATATACATGTGTTGTATGGAATCCATATAATTAACATTATATGGTAATTGATTGGGCCTCATTCCAATTGGGAAAAATAAATAATATTATAAAATAAAGATTAACGTGTTGACGGTACTCATTTGTTGAGATTAGTCAGGTGGTGAAAGAAATATAGATTCATGTGTTGAATAGGATAAATATTCATTTGTTGAATAGAATAACGAAGTTATTGAAAAATATAAAGCCGTGTTGATTAGAGATGCGCTATTTTGACGCGAACGATATTGATATCGATTATATTCGTTTTTTTTAAATGAATATTTAGAAAGAGGTGTAAAAATATATAATAGAATTGAAATTTGAATTCGAATAGAATAGAATTGAAAATAAATTCGAATTGATTTGAATAGAATTGAAATTTGAATTCGAATCGAATTGAAATCGAATTGAATCGAATAGAAATTGAAATCAAATTGAATTGAATAGAAATTGAATCAAATTGAAATCGAATTGAAATCGAATTGAAATCGAATAGAAATCGAATAGAAATTGAATCGAATAGAAATCGAATTGAAATCGAATTGAATAGAAATTGAATAGAAATTGAAATCAAATTGAATTGAATAGAAATTGAATAGAAATTGAAATAAAATTGAATTGAATAGAAATTGAAATCAAATTGAATTGAATAGAAATTGAATAGAAATTGAATCAAATTGAAATCGAATTGAATTGAATAGAAATTGAATCGAATTGAAATCGAATTGAATTGAATAGAAATTGAATCGAATTGAAATCGAATCGAATTGAATAGAAATTGAATCGAATTGAAATCGAATTGAATTGAATAGAAATTGAATCGAATTGAAATCGAATTGAATCGAATTGAAATCGAATTGAAATCGAATAGAAATCGAATAGAAATCGAATAGAAATTGAATCGAATTATAATCGAATAGAAATCGAATAGAAATTGAATCGAATTGAAATCGAATAGAAATTGAAATCGAATTGAAATCGAATTGAAATCGAATAGAAATCGAATAGAAATTGAATAGAAATTGAAATCGAATTGAATCAAATTGAATTGAATAGAAATTGAATCGAATTGTATTGAATGGTAATTGAAATCGAATTTGAATTGAATTGAAATGAATTTAAAACGAATTTATATGGAAAAAAATTGAACTTTGATTTGAAAAGGAAGTTGAAATTGTTTTTGAAACGAATTTAAACGATTTATAAAATTCGTTTTAAATAGAAATCGACGAAATATATATTATATATATTATATATATAATATAATGGCCTGAATAGAACGCGCCGCGCCGCGGCAGTTCGCGAATTTCGACCATTGAGTTCGAACGGACATTACGGGAGATCCGACCGTCGGATTCTCCTAAAATCGGAACCGTTGGGTTCGTATTGAAAAGAGATTTTCAATGAATATTAGAAATTTGAAATCTAACGGTTGGATTTGGAGATATGTCCAAATCAATTTCAGAAAAGGTCGCTGTAAGTGCAGTTCGATGGGCGTAGATGGAAATCGACTGTACGGGCCTTGATAAAATAATTAAAAATATCTATAATTTGTGTAAAATCAAAATAAATGATTTGAAAAGAACTGGGATGAAAAACTCCATATTTGAAAAGATAAAAATAGATCTTTATCGAAATGAACTAGTTTTGAACTAGAATTAAAATCAATTTATTTTTGAAATAAATAAATTGAATTTGAAATGGGTTTTAAATAACCAGAATTGCTAATATATTTTATTGGAATTGAAATAGAATATAATTTAGGTTTATAGTGAACTGTGTTTTAAATGACATTAGTTCTTTAACCCAGTAAAAGGAGTTTTAATGAATCTTTAATTAGATTGAAATAGGAATTGATAATTTAAATTATCAAAATTGGGAAATGATCGAAATGGGAGTATCACCAGTTTTACTCCTAGCGACAGTTAAATCTTTAATTAGATTTGAACGTGAAATGGTAATTAAATTTACCGATAACACCGTGGTGTTAGTTATGGGGTGATAACAGTTTTGCTCCATGGGATGAATAGGTTGGGATTGGGAAATAAAATAAATAATTACTTCGGTGTGGTTCGCTAATCCCGACTAGTTTGGAAAACCATGCTATGGTTTGAAATGATATCCAAAGGAAGATTAAAGAATAAATTTAAAAGAATTTATCTTTGATAAAATTAATGGGAACCTTTCCCTAAGAATGTGAAATTGACTGATGAATTGGAATGAGGCGTATGTTGTGTTTGTATAACAATTGTTTATTATATACGTGGGTTATTCAGAAAGGCCGGATCTATACCCATTCTGAATAACCGATTCGACGATAAGTCGAAGAGATTGAAGACGGTGCAAGACCGACGTTCTTCACATCGAATGGATGGGTGCTACTGACGCTCACGATGGGAGTAGCTACCTTGAAGGGGGCCGAAGTGGTAGCCGTCCGGACGTGCTTGGAGGTCGACGGATATGCGAGGAAAGTGCCTCCGGTTTCGTTCAGACCTAGAACGGACTTGTAAATGGATGGTGTGTCTGACATTGTATTCCTTTATATTGTATTCGTTGATCTCTGCTAAATATATATCTGTTTGGCGGCGGAGAATTTATTCTCCTGCTTAACGCCCTTATCTGAGACATACGAGCTCAGAGGTTATATATTGGCAGAAATCAGTGGTACGATATGGATTGATAGTGTGGCATGCTGAGATGCAGTGATCCAGACTTTTGTTGAAAAGCAAAGTTTGGTGGATGATGATCAAAGCGCGGCTTTAATATAGCATGGCTTCGTGTATAGCGTTGATTCGCGAGCCTCACACCTCGGTATGGTGGTAAACTGATGGTTTGATCAGTATGCTTTTTAGTGGATGGGCACCTTCGTGGTGTCGTGGATTCGGTCGACCGAGATTGAGCTTAGTGCTCAGAGGGATAGGGTAAGCGGTGTTTTCTCTCGCCGAGACGTAAGCCGCAGTGATACTCGATTTCCCAAAAGTGCGGATGTGCATTACAGTGTTTTCTCTAGCTGAGACGTAAGCCGTTGATATGGCACTACGCGATCGATCTTTCGAATCAGGAGCCTCCATGATGGAAATTCAATTTCCAAATATGACATTTTGCGGTTTTGATTGTAGAGCCTAGTATTGGCGACATGATATATGGTACCCATGCCGTCTATGATTGATACATTTATATTTGAAGTTGTTTTCTTCACTTATAGTAATAATATAAGATGAAATTTCGCGTATCAAGCATATTTGGCTATTATAAGGGAAAACCCTATCCTCCAGCTTGCGTTGCATTGTGTGATGGGACCTGGGTCTAATAATAGCTTCATTGTTCTTTATTTAGCATTGCGCTGTTTGTTTTCTGTACTGGTATTCTTGGGAGGAAACCCGTTCCGTGTTATACGGCGTGGTCCCTTGATTTACCTAACTTTAAAAACAAAGATTAATAACTGTTTTAGTTCTCACACCAGTCACATGACTGACCTGGAGTTTATTGTTTTAACCTAAACTCTGGGTGCCCCTATTTTCCACATGGGCAGCTAGTAGTTTCGGTTTTGCAGATTTATATTCACAGGATTCTGATCTACAGCTGGAACGATATCCGGAAAGCTCTGTATCCGTATATCTCTTCTTGTTGTGTTTTGTATTATTACCGCTGCGATGTATTTAAATGTAATTTAAATCTCTGATATCTTTCTGTGTATTATTTATTCATGCTCTGTATATTCTTGTATTCTGATGGAATTGTTGTAATAAGCAATGAAATGTTCTTCTGTCTGCGTTCTAATTTGTCCTGTTCTCAAAACGATCAGGGGTTTCGAACGGTCTTAGTCGGTTTAACGATCGATTCGGATTGAGCGAAATTCCTTGTTGTCACAGTTGGTATCAGAGCTCTGGTTTACAGAGCTAGAGAACAAGACACATTAGAACCATACGAAAGAATTCATCAGATATTGGATTAGTAATATCCAATTAGAATGACTCGTTAGAGATGGGATCAGTAGTATCCTAGGACGAGTGTGAATTGTATGTTTTTAAAATAAAACAAACTATATTTTGAAAATTAAAATCGAGTATACGTATTTGAATATTTTAGTTGTATTAGATTTGGACGATTCAGTATATAAAGATTTTGCATATACGCGTCATGAACGTATATTCGAAGTTTTAATATACTGGATAGATATAGAATCACATTCTAGTCGCCCGGGGATGGTTCTGATGATCGCTATATAGTACGTACATCATCAGAATTTATATTCGAGTTTCGAAAGTGTGATATCTATATATTTCCATTAGGCTGGTGTGAGAACCAAAACTAGATAGATTTATTGTTGTGATTTGGCATCAAAAACATGATTTTCTGTATATGTAGTAAAATTATGAATTTGAAACGTTAATCCACTAATTGATTGATGTTTGTGTTGTTTGTTTATTATTTTTTTGATAATTTTGAACCATTTAGCCAAATTATATCAAATAGTGAATTGTATTGAAAATTTATCGCAAATGCTTGCATATACATGTACTTACATTGAACAGGTCATTGCAAAGAGGCTTGAGCAGAAGAATAAAATTGTTTGCCCGACAAATAGGTACATATTTACTATAATTTACTGTTTTGTTTGGGTGATGATGATTTTATGAGCCGATTGGCTAGCCGCTTGGCTTTTTCTTTTTCTTTTTCTTTTTGAGATCAGAGGGTCTATATGGCAATTTCGGGATTTTCCCAGTGCTCCTGGTGCTCCCGGTGCAGGGGAGGTTATGGCGAAATTTTTCGAAAATTTAGGGTGTTAGACAAATTTTTGAAAAATTTGAAAAGTTCTTAAAAACTGAAAAGTTGAAGAACTTAAGCCGTAGCGAAAATAGTGAAAGTTGAGTTGATTTGTTAAACAACTTTCGGCTTCGTTCCTTTTCGGGGACGAAAAGTTTGAACTGGGGGAGATTGTAACAACCCGTAAAATCTGGGCCAGTTTAAATTTTTTATTTTGGCGAATTTAATGAATTTTTAATATTTCAAATGAATTATTTTAAATAATAACGACGAGAAATTTATTTTTGATAGAATTCGAACATATATATTTATATAGATCGTCGTTAGAATATAAATAATTATATATAATTATAAATAGAATTAAAAATGGCACGGTAGTTCGATAATTCGATTTCAAATTTCAATTGAATGTACCGGGTGCAGAATAAACCGGATTTTAGCGAAACCAAAAATATTTGAATCTAATTGATGATATCTTTCCAACGAATCCGACAAATTGAAATTTCATAACGGGAATCAAAAGATATGTCCAGTTGAAAATTCAGAATAGTCGCTATGGAATTCCGGCCCTTAAAAATAGCCATTTTGCAAACGACCTCGGATTTCGACGAAACCACTTTTGTTGGGTCCGTGAGGTCAAGTTATTGCTAGATTACAATTTTCGTAATTTTTGAATTCAATACGTGGGCATGGCAAAGGAAAACGCGTTTGGCCAGTTTCAGTTGATTTTAATCGACTGGAAAATGGCCATTTCTCAAACGGTCTCGGAATTTGACAAAACTAGTTTTGTTAGGACTGTATCGTCAATACGAATCTAGAAAATATTTTTGGGAATTTTTCGAGTTAGTATGTGGCCCTGGTAATTTCAAATGTGCGTTAAAATTTAATATAAACAGATTTATATTTTAATTTTGAGAAAAACTGATCGTAACATCCGAACCGGCTTACGAAACATGTCCCATTGTGTTCGGAATGGGGGTAATTGGCTAGGGGTGACATTCGTTGGGTTCAGATTGGAGTTCGAATCGATAAACAAGGATTTTTGGAATTAAATAATTAAAAATATAATTAAATAAATAGTATATATTTGGTCAAACCCTTGACCATCATTCACTTCTATATTCCGCCGCCAAGTATCGTTCGACGATCGAAAACATCCCAAAATCGCCCCTCTAATTCACGCCAACCACTTCGAATTGGATTAAGATCCCAAAACAAAATCAAAGAGTATTCGATCCCCTTCAAATTCATACTGTTGTGATCGTTTGTAATAAGGCATAGCGCCTGAATTCCTCGCTCAAAACCATCGCCGTCGGATGAGGTTTCAGGCCAGATTTGGCCTTCGAGTTGACCCAAGTCAGTGGGGTGGGGAGGCGTTGCTACGGCGGTCGAGCAGGGAGGGTCCGATCATATCCTGGCGAAGCGATGGTGGAGCGGCGTGAAGCCCTAGGGGAGGGTCGATGGGTTCGATAGCGCCTGGAGCGTTTTACAGAGAATGGTAGGGAAAGGTATTTTTTCATATATATTTAACAGTGATTTAAAACTTTTTTATGAAAATAAAAATATACTTTGAATTTGAAAGTAAAAATATAAATATACTTTGAACATGAAAATAAGAGTAGAAATATACATGAAAATAAGAATAGAAAAATACATGGATTTAAAATAGAAAATAGCATTGGTTTTAAAAATATATAGGACAATGTAAAAATATGATTTTTATATAGCAAACAGAACTGTAAAAATATGATTTTTATATAGCAAACTGAACTGTAAAAATATGATTTTTATTTACATGTAGCATTATTAAAAATGTGATTTTTATATACATAGCAACAATATAAAAATGTGATTTTTATATATGTAGTGAATACGGGCAACGAAGGTGACAAAGGGCGGGAACAACAAGATTTTCTACATATGAAGAGTCGCGGTGTTTGGGATAGCTTTGGTGAGAACTCCTCACTTTTATTTTAAATTTCTAGTTAATATATATACTAGGATGCAGACGGTGCTTAGCAGCACCCGACACCCGTCGTCCACAGACCATGGACGGCTTGTATGCTTGTTTGTTTGATTTTGATGTGAAAAATTGAATGTGTGTTGTGGAATGAAATAAAATATTTATATAGTGAAATAAAATATTTATATAGTTAAAAATATAATTTTTAACGTGTATATAAAATGAAATATATATTTATAAATAAATCGAACGATTTGTTTATATACACACATTTGACTGATATTGATTGGGACGATAAATTTTACACATCGCCCAACTGCACAAATAAAATCTGTGTTTGATTGTTGAAACCCCACACGGGTGTTGGGATGATATTTGGCGTACACTAATCCCAATTATTTAATTGTATGTCGATCGATTGGTCGACAGACTGTGTAAGCGTTGATCATATATATTTAATGCTTATGCAGTTGTGTGGTGCACTTTGGATGATGGTTGATTATTTATCGTTGCTATTATATACATGTGTTGTATGGAGTCCATATAATTAACATTATATGGTAATTGATTGGGCCTCATTCCAATTGGGAAAATAAAGAATATTATAAAATAAAGATTAACGTGTTGACGGTACTCATTTGTTGAGATTAGTCAGGTGGTGAAAGAAATATAGATTCATGTGTTGAATAGGATAAATATTCATTTGTTGAATAGAATAACGAAGTTATTGAAAAATATAAAGCCGTGTTGATTAGAGATGCGCTATTTTGACGCGAACGATATTGATATCGATTATATTCGTTTTTTTTAAATGAATATTTAGAAAGAGGTGTAAAAATATATAATAGAATTGAAATTTGAATTCGAATAGAATAGAATTGAAAATAAATTCGAATTGATTTGAATAGAATTGAAATTTGAATTCGAATCGAATTGAAATCGAATTGAATCGAATAGAAATTGAAATCAAATTGAATAGAAATTGAATCAAATTGAAATCGAATAGAAATCGAATAGAAATCGAATAGAAATTGAATCGAATTGAAATCGAATAGAAATCGAATTGAAATCGAATTGAAATCGAATTGAATTGAATAGAAATTGAATAGAAATTGAAATCAAATTGAATTGAATAGAAATTGAAATCAAATTGAATTGAATAGAAATTGAATAGAAATTGAAATCAAATTGAATTGAATAGAAATTGAATCGAATTGAAATCAAATTGAATTGAATAGAAATTGAATCGAATTGAAATCAAATTGAATTGAATAGAAATTGAATCGAATTGAAATCGAATTGAATTGAATAGAAATTGAATCGAATTGAATTGAATAGAAATTGAATCGAATTGAAATCGAATTGAATCGAATTGAAATCGAATTGAAATCGAATAGAAATCGAATAGAAATTGAATCGAATTGAAATCGAAAAGAAATCGAATAGATATTGAATCGAATTGAAATCGAATAGAAATTGAATAGAAATTGAAATCGAATTGAAATCGAATAGAAATCGAATAGAAATTGAATAGAAATTGAAATCGAATTGAATCAAATTGAATTGAATAGAAATTGAATCGAATTGAATGGAAATTGAAATCGAATTTGAATTGAATTGAAATGAATTTAAAACGAATTTATATGGAAAAAAATTGAACTTTGATTTGAAATTGAAAAGGAAGTTGGAATTGTTTTTGAAACGAATTTAAACGATTTATAAAATTCGTTTTAAATAGAAATTGATGAAATATATATTATATATATATAATATAATGGCCTGAATAGAACGCGCCGCGCCGCGGCAGTTCGCGAATTTCGACCATTGACTTCGAAAGGACATTACGGGAGATCCGACCGTCGGATTCTCCTAAAACCGGAACCATTGGGTTCGTATCGAAAAGAGCTTTTCAATGAATATTAGAAATTTGAAATCTAACGGTTGGATTTGGAGATATGTCCAAATCAATTTCAGTAAAGGTCGCTGTAAGTGTAGTTCGATGGCCGTAGATGGAAATCGACTGTACGGGCCTTGATAAAATAATTAAAAATATCTATAATTTGTGTAAAATCAAAATAAATGATTTGAAAAGAACTGGGATGAAAAACTCCATATTTGAAAAGATAAAAATAGATCTTTATCGAAATGAACTAGTTTTGAACTAGAATTAAAATCAATTTATTTTTGAAATAAATAAATTGAATTTGAAATGGGTTTTAAATAACCAGAATTCCTAATATATTTTATTGGAATTGAAATAGAATATAATTTGGGTTTATAGTGAACTGTGTTTTAAATGACATTAGTTCTTTAACGCAGTAAAAGGAGTTTTAATGAATCTTTAATTAGATTGAAATAGGAATTGATAATTTAAATTATCAAAATTGGGAAATGATCGAAAGGGGAGTATCACCAGTTTTACTCCTAGCGATAGTTAAATCTTTAATTAGATTTGAACGTGAAATGGTAATTAAATTTACCGATAACACCATGGTGTTAGTTATGGGGTGATAACAGTTTTGCTCCATGGGATGAATAGGTTGGGATTGGGAAATAAAATAAATAATTACTTCGGTGTGGTTCGCTAATCCCGACTAGTTTGGAAAACCATGCTATGGTTTGAAATGATATCCAAAGGAAGATTAAAGAATAAATTTAAAAGAATTTATCTTTGATAAAATTAATGGGAACCTTTCTCTAATAATGTGAAATTGACTGATGAATTGGAATGAGGCGTATGTTGTGTTTGTATAACAATTGTTTATTATATACGTGGGTTATTCAGAAAGACCGGGTCTATACCCATTCTGAATAACCGATTCGACGATAAGTCGAAGAGATTGAAGACGGTGCAAGACCGATGATCTTCACATCGAATGGATGGGTGCTACTGACGCTGACGATGGGAGTAGCTACCTTGAAGGGGGGCGAAGTGGTAGCCGTCCGGACGTGCTTGGAGGTCGACGAATATGCGAGGAAAGTGACTCCGGTTTCGTTCAGACCTAGAACGGACTTGTAAATGGATGGTGTGTCTGACATTGTATTCCTTTATATTGTATTCGTTGATCTCTGCTAAATATATATCTGTTTGGCGGCGGAGAATTTATTCTCTTGCTTAACGCCCTTCTCTGAGACATACGAGCTCAGAGGTTATATATTGGCAAAAAGCAGTGGTATGATATGGATTGATAGTGTGGCATGCTGAGATGCAGTGATCCAGACTTTTGTTGAAAAACAAAGTTTGGTGGATGATGATCAAAGCGCAGCTTTAATATAGCATGGCTTCGTGTATAGCGTTGATTCGCGAGCCTCACACCCCGGTATGGTGGTAAACTGATGGTTTGATCAGTATGTTTTTTAGTGGATGGGCACTTTCGTGGTGTCGTTGATTCGGTCGACCGAGATTGAGCTTAGTGCTCAGAGGGATAGGGTAAGCGGTGTTTTCTCTCGCCGAGACGTAAGCCGCAGTGATACTCGATTTCCCAAAAGTGCGGATGTGCATTACGGTGTTTTCTCTAGCTGAGACGTAAGCCGTTGAGATGGCACTACGCGATCGATCTTTCGAATCAGGAGCCACCATGATGGAAATTCAATTTCCAAATATGATTTTGCGGTTTTGATTGTAGAGCCTAGTATTGGCGACATGATATATGGTACCCATGCCGTCTATGATTGATACATTTATATTTGAAGTTGTTTTCTTCACTTATAGTAATAATATAAGATGAACTTTCGCGTATCAAGCATATTTGGCTATTATAAGGGAAAACCCTATCCTCCGGCTTGCGTTGCATTGTGTGATGGGACCTGGGTCTTATAATAGCTTCATTGTTCTTTATTTAGCATTGCGCTGTTTGTTTTCTGTACTGGTATTCTTGGGAGGAAATCCGTTCCGTGTTATACGGCGTGGTCCCTTGATTTACCTAACTTTAAAAACAAAGATTAATAACTGTTTTAGTTCTCACACCAGTCACATGACTGACCTGGAGTTTATTGTTTTAACCTAAACTCTGGGTGCCCCTATTTTCCACACGGGCAGCTAGTAGTTTCGGTTTTGCAGATTTATATTCACAGGATTCTGATCTACAGCTGGAACGATATCCGGAAAGCTCTGTATCCGTATATCTCTTCTTGTTGTGTTTTGTATTATTTCCGCTGCGATGTATTTAAATGTAATTTAAATCTCTGATATCTTTCTGTGTATTATTTATTCATGCTCTGTATATTCTTGTATTCTGATGGAATTGTTGTAATAAGCAATGAAATGTTCTTCTGTCTGCGTTCTAATTTGTCCTGTTCTCAAAACAATCAGGGGTTTCGAACGGTCTTAGTCGGTTTAACGATCGATTCGGATTGAGCGAAATTCCTTGTTGTCACAAACATCATCAAATCAATGGATCTACATAACAACATCAATTCTAGATTAAATCACGTATCATACAAATAGAATTTAATAGCATATGGATAATACCACAATCATGATTAAGTAATTTTAATTATATATAAAAGAAGAGTAGAATTTCTCACTGTGCTTTCAATTCTGTATAATTCAGATTTGAATTTTTGTCCAAAATCTGATCTGCTCCGAATTCATTCTAATCAGTCCAGAAATGTAGTTCTCGGACTCACGATCTCAACGGTTCTGAAATAGTCCAATTCTGCTTCCGTGTGGAAAAGATATGGTTATTATTTCATTTGATAATTAAATAAATAAATAATTAAAATAATTAGACCCTAATTACTTTCCCTCCTTAATCACCTTCTCGTTTTAAATCTGGAAACCGATAACCCATATCGTCGATCGGAAAATACCACTACCGCACCTCCACCAGGCCACCGGACCCCTATCAACGTGTACCCCCTCGAAGCCCGTGCCAGCGTCCACCTCCGCCACGAACGACGGTAGACCCGACCTCCCACGTCGGCCAGAAATCGAGTGCGAACGTCGTTACTTGGGGAGCGAAATTCGAGAAATCTAGGACCTTAGAAACGATCTCCACCATTGGATATGAAGACCATGAAAAGCTGAACCATTTTTGTGTTGGAAGGGTTTTCAATTGATGATGTAATTAGAAGAAAAGGGAGGAAGAAGATTGGAAGAATTCGGCCATCCATTTCTTGAACTGGCGGCTGGTGGTCTTAGAGAGTTAGGGTTTGATAAATTTTAGGGTATTTATAATAAAATAATATTTAATTCCTAGTTTTTGCAAATAACCCCATTAATCCTCAGTAGCTCCAAATTCAGCCCAACGAGAGATGTCCCTAGGCAAATACCCTCGTTCCAGACACACTGGGCTAGGTCTTGTCAGCCCATTCGATCATCTTCAGCTTGTTTTCTTCAAATAAAAATATAAATCTTTTATTTATTTAATTTGATCATACTTTTAAATTTACCGGGGCCACATACGGACTCCGAAAATTCCCGAAAAATAAATCTAGCTATGTTTTGACCATACGGTCCTAATAAAATTAATTTCGTCGAATTTGGAGACCGTTTGAAAAATGCCTCTTTTCTGGTCGATCCAAATTGACGAAAACTAACGAAACACGTTTTCTTTTGCCACGCTCACATATTAATTCCAAAATTTATGAAAATTGGAACCTAACAATAATTTGACATTTCTGATCCAACAAAAGTGGTTTCGTCGAAAACGGAGGTCGTTTGTGAAATGGCTATTTATAATATTAATATATATATAAATTGCATAGCGACTATTCTAAATATTCAACTGGCCATAACTTTTTATTCCCGCTATAAAATTTCAATTTTTCAGATTTGTTGGAAAGATATTTTTAAACAGATTTAAATATTTTTTATTTTACTGAAATCCGATTTATTTTGAATCATGTACATTCAGTCAAAGTTCAAATTCAAATTTTCAAACAACCGTGCTATTTCTAACTCCTTTTATAATTAAAATAAATATATTCATTCTAACTTCGATTAAAATAAATTTTTAATTGTTATTATTTAAAATAAATTATTTTAACTATTTTAAATCCATTAAAATTTCTAAAATAAAAATTTTAAATTGGTTCCAAAATTCCGGGTTGTTACAATCTCCCCCACTTAAAATCTTTTCGTCCTCGAAAAGGAATGAAGCTGAAAGTTGTTTAACCAACCAACTCAACTTTCATTCTTTTACTGGTTTCAATAATTTTATTAGTTGAACTAATAATCACACGACACAATCATCAATCAATTAGTTGATTAGCTTTTCAAATATATATAACTTTTATATATTTAAAAAAAAAATCATATTTTCTAAGATCGGATTATATATATAATCACAAATACGTTAATTATAAACTTGCCACTCTCAACTCATCCTAGGGCATTTCTAACCCCATCTCTAATGAGTTTTCTCATTCTAGGATACTACAGATCCTATCTCTAATGAGTATTCTTTTATAGGATATTACAAATCCTACCTTTGATGAGTCTTTTGTTCAGTTCTAACGAGTTGTACCCCAAAGATTTGAGTTAACCAAAGCTTTGATACCACGTGTAATGACACGAAAATCCCCGCCCTTTGAATCGACCATAAACCACACAGGTCTGATCCAAAAGTTGGAAATCCTCGAATGCACCAACTTCGGGCATACAACACATCAGAACAAATAAAAGAAGACTTTTATTACATCATAATAATGCAACATCAGAGTACAGAATATCAGAGTACATCGAATGTAATAATACCACAACGGAAGATTAATTTACAACAAAAACTTAATACAATGCAAGGGAAGACTATCAATGCTCTGGACACAGCTTTGAACTTCGATCCAGAATCCTACTCAATATATCTGCAAAATAACCTACTCAACTGCCCGTGTGGAAAGAGGGCACCCGATTTTGCAAAGTGAAACAAACTACGAGTCAGTTACGGGACTGGTATGAGAAATCTTTCCTAACTTATCTAACAATATGGCTAATCTCAGGACCACGCCGCTAACGAGGAATGGGTTTACTCCATTGGATTGTCAGTGCATAAATTAAATAAATTATTATTCAATCAACGCAATGTTTTATAGAAAAATGAATTCATTATAAGACTCAAGTCCCATCACACAATGCAACGCAAACCGGAGGATAGAGTTTTACCTTATAATGATCAAACATGCTTGATACGTAGAAAATAATATTTTAATATTATTATTAGTGTCTAATCAGTTTTAAAATACTTTAAAGTAAATGTTTCAATCCTAAACAGCATAGCTACCATATACTGTGTCGCCATATATAGGTTTACAATCAAAACCGAAATGTCGTATTGGAAATTGGGGTTCCATCATGAGTCAAGGCTAGGGACGATCTCCTTACCGATTCGAGACACTCTAGCAAATGTCTCAGGATTCGGACGCTGGCGAACCCTTGGATCCTGCAGGACCGGTCCACAAATACTTTAGTGGATTGGCAAATCCTAAACACACGCTTCCCGGTCCTATTGAACATATAAATTGGTCACTATCGACCAATATAACCGAGGCATCGTAATCCATCATCCACATAAGTAAAATGTCAGGGCTTGCAAAACCCTGATACCACTTCTTGCTAGAAAGAAACGTGTGCACTCCCTGCGTTCCCTTGTCCCGTTTCTGACTCTTACCGGGGTGTGAGGCTCGCGAAGTAACGCTATACACAAAGCTATGCCTAAACGGGCCATTCTTTGATCATCAACCACAAGGCTCTGCTTTCCAACAAAAGCCTCGATCATTTGCATCTTGGCATGCCACATTGACAATTCACGCCATACGATCAATAACCATCAATGTATAACCTCTGAGCTCATGCGTCTCAGAGAAGGGTGTTAAGCAAGAGAATAAATTCTCCGCCACCAAACAGATATATATTAAATAGAAATCAATTCACATAGAATGAAATTCAACGTCATACACACATCCATATACAAGTCCGTTCTGGGTCTGAACGAAACCGGAGACACCTTATTCCTCGTCCTATATGTCCAATACAGAAGAGAGGTGCTCGCTTATACGGACAATCAACAAGTACGTTCGAACAACTACCACTTTAGCCCTTTACTGAGAGCTTCCCAATGCCGGGCATCAGTAGTCATCCATTCGATGTGAAGATCGCCGGTCTTCAATCACCATCTTCAATATCTTCGATTTAAATCATCGTATAATTATTTGAAATGAGATTGAACTCGGTCTTTTCAAATAATTCTCGCATATATATAATTTAAACCATTTCATATCGTTAATATTATTTTATAACGATTTATCGCTATTTTTATTCATATAAAAATAACCCAATTTAATTTAACGACGCTTCGGGTCAATAGGCAGCCCTAGCGCTGTTTTTATCAAAATTTGATTTACACTTTTCTCGAACTCTAACCGTTGGATTTTAACAAAATTTATATCGTTGTAAAGATCTTCCCAAAACGGACCTAATGGTTCCAGTTTTGGGAAAATCTGACGGTCGGATCTTTCGGTATAATCGTTTAAAGTTACGATTCTGAAACGCAAACTACTGCGCGCAATTCATTTTATTTTAATTTATATTTATATATAAAATTATATATATATATATATATATAAATTACTCGACGATTCCACTAACATAGTTTAACTTGCCAAATAAAAGCATGTTTAAATTTGCATAACCATTTCTACATGTTTATAATGTCAAATAAAATGTATTTTATTTACATGACATTTTTGCTAATGACAAATAAAAAGATAATTTTTATTTTCATTATTTGTATGCAATTTCTATTTTTGACTTTAACAAATAAAAAAATATATTTTATTTGTATATATAGTTTCAATGTGTGGCATGACACCTAAAAATGTTTATTTTAATTTGCATACAAATTCTAATGCATGACTTAACGATAAAAATGTATCTTTAATTCGTATACAAATTCTAACGTATGTTTTGACAATAAAAATGATTCTTTAACTTACAAACAAATTCTAATGTATGTTTTGACAATAAAAATGATTCTTTAACTTACATACAAATTCTAATGTATGTTTTGACAATAAAAATGATTTTTTAACTTACGTACAAATTCTAATGTATGTTTTGATAATAAAAATGATTCTTATGTTTGCATACAAATTCTAATGTATGTTTTGACAATAAAAATGATTCTTATGTTTGCATACAAATTCTAATGTATGTTTTGACAATAAAAATGATTCTTACGTTTGCATAAAATTCTAATGTATGTTTTGACAATAAAAATGATTTTTTCATTTTTGTTGACAATTCTGTTTCAACAAAACGATTAAAAATGATAATTTCATTTTGTTAACAATTCTAATTTAACAAAAAGAATAAAAAGTGATAATTTCATTTTGTTAACAATTCTAGTTTAACAAAATGAATAAAAAGCGATAATTTCATTTTGTTAACAATTCTATTTTAACAAAAATGAACAAAAGTGATAATTTCATATTGTCTAAAATTCCATTTTAACAAAATGAACAAAAGTGATCTATTTTACAAAAATGTTATTTTGTTTTAACTCAAATCCCCTTAACAAAAATGTTATTTTTGTGTCAACACAAATCTATTTAACAAAAATGCAACTTTTGTTTTAACTCTTACCTAATTAACAAGAATGTAATTTTTGTTTTAACTCTTATCTAATTAACAAAAATGTACTTTTTTTAACTCTTATCTAATTAACAAAAATGTAATTTTTGTTTTAACTCTTACATGATTAACAAAAATGTAATTTTTGTTTTAACTCTTACCTAATTAACAAAAATGTAAATTTTGTTTTCTACCATCATATTTTGACAAAATGTAAATTTTTGTTTTAACTATTATATTTTGACAAAAATGTATATTTTGTTACAACTAATCTATTTTGAAAAAAATGTTCATTTTTGTTTTCAACTAATCTATTTTGACAAAAATGTATATTTTGTTACAAATAATCTATTTTGACAAAAATATGTACTTTGATTCAACTATAAAAATGATAATTTTTGTTTCACCATCAACGTGTACCCCCTCGAAGCCTGTGCCAGCCTCCACCTGCACCACGAATGACAGTAGACCCAGCCTCCCATGTCGGCGAGAAATCGAGTGCGAACGCCGTCACTTGGGGAGCGAACTTCGAGAAATCTAGGACCTTAGAAATGATCTTCACCGTTGGATATGAAGACCATGAAGAGCTGAACCATTTTTGTGTTGGAAGGGTTTTCAATTGATGAAGTAATTAGAAGAAAAGGGAGGAAGAAGATTGGAAGAATTCGGCCATCCATTTCTTGAACTGGTGGCTGGTGGTTTTAGAGAGTTAGGGTTTGATAAATTTTAGGGTATTTATAATAAAATAATATATAATTCCTAGTTTTTGCAAATAAACCCATTAATCCTCAATAACTCCAAATTCAGCCCAACGAGAGTTGTTCCCAAGCAAATACCCCCGTTCTGGACACACTGGGATAGGTCTTGTCAGCCTATTCGATCATCTTCAACTTGTTTTCTTCAAATTAAAATATAAATCATTTATTTATTTAATTTGATCGTACTTTTAAATTTACCGGGGCCACATACAGACTTCGAAAATTCCCGAAAAATAAATCTAGCTATGTTTTGATGATACGGTCCTAACAAAATTAATTTCGTCGAATTTGGAGACCGTTTGAAAATGGCTCTTTTCAGGTCAATCCAAATTGATTGAAATTGACAAAACACGTTTTCTTTTGCCGCACTCACATATTAATTCCAAAAATTATGAAAATTGGAACCTAGCAATAATTTGACATTCCGGATCCAACAAAAGTGGTTTCGTCGAAAACGGAGGTCATTTGTAAAATGGCTATTTATAATATTAAAATATATATATAAATTCCATAGCGACTATTCTAAATATTCAACTGGCCATAACTTTTTATTTTGGCTATGAAATTTCAATTTTTCAGATTCTTTGGAAAGATATTTTTAAACAGATTTAAATATTTTTGGTTTTACTGAAATCTGATTTATTTTGAATCCTGTGCATTCAGTTAAAGTTCAAATTCAAAATTCCAAACTACCGTGCTATTTCTAACTCCTTTTATAATTAAAATAAATATATTCATTCTAACTTCGATTAAAATAAATTTTTAATCGTTATAATTTAAAATAAATTTTTTTAACTATTTAAAATCCATTAAAATTTCAAAAATAAAAATTTTAAATTGGTTCCAAAATTCCGGGTTGTTACAAGGATGGTGCGTGATTTTGGATTTTAACGTGGTTTTGGGTTTTCTTTGATTATGGGTTTTACTGGAATGAAGAAGATGGGTGAGAGAATTATTTTATTTATTTTTATAAGTTGAATTTCAAACGTTATAACATCAATAACTTTTTCATACGAGCTCCAATTGAGACGCGGTTTGTTGCGTCAGAATTGTATCGACGAGCTCTTTACAATGGCACTGATTTTGATATATTCTGAGACAATTAAATTTTAAGGCTTATATGGATTTCAAACGTGTTCAGAACCGAAGGTTGTCATGATATTAATTTAACTAATATTAGAATATTTTAGTTAGATGTGAGTTGGTTTAATCACTCACCTTTGGTTCTGAACACGTTTGAAATCCAAATAAGCATCAAAATTTAATTATCTTAGAATCTATCCAAATCAGTGCCATCGTGAAGAGCTCATCGATACAATTCTAACGCAACAAACTGCGTGTAAATTGGAAGTCGTATGAAAAAGTTACAAATGTTATAATATTTGAAATTCAAATTATAAAAATAAATAAAATAATTCTCTCACCCAATAGTCAACCGCCACGTCACCTTCCTCTCTCTTTAGCCATCTTCTTCGTTCCAGTAAAACCCGTAATCAAAGAAAACCCAAAACCACGTTAAAATCCAAAATCACGCACCATCCTAGAATCCACCAAAATCCGATCAGAAAGCACCACTACGATCACCTCCAAGAACTCCATCAACGGCTAGAGAATGGCTCCACTCGGTTGTGCCCATCATCATGACCTCATGGTGTTTAGATCGGTAGAAAATTACATCCCTAGCTAGTCGTTGCGATGAAATGGAACGAACCTCAAAGCAAGCAAATCCAAAACGAAGAGTATAGAAATGTAGATCTCGGCCTCACGAGTTTAACGAATCAAAAATCTTTTGATTTTGTTGAGTATTAGTTTTTTTTTATAATTTGCTGAAGAATTAACAATGACGGCCATGAACATTTCAGCTATAGGAATTAAAAAATGAATTGGTGAGGTTAAGATGGAATAAGGGTTAGTGATTAGGATTATTTATAGGCAAATTTTCAATGGTTAATTAATTAGATACCATATTCAATACTTCGTTTATTCATCTATAATTCAATTTCCAATTGAACAAATCTGGGCCTATACAAGATAGGGTTTATATTTGGTTATATTTATCAATTACACATAATAAAATCTCAATTTAAGTTTTTCAATAGATTTTTGTTGAACATATGTATATATATATATACACACACAATTCACTTTAAGTATTAACAATTCGCTATAAATTCCCAATTCATATAATTATCTTTAATTAAAATTCAAAAAACAAATCAACTTTATTCACATTAAAATAAATTTGAAAAAATGGTGAGTGATTAAACCCACTCACACCTAACTGAAGTATTGATTATTTGTTAAATTAAATTTATGTTATGATATGATTGTATTGATTATTGTTTGGTAGTTAAAATTGCATATTTATGTTAACTAGCATCTATAGTGTAATTTAATTTGACCGTTAGTTTAAATTCTATAATTATGTTAAAATTTTACATTTTATTTCTAGTTTAAAACCTATCATTTGATAACTAGTAAATTTTACAGTACTAAACTGTTCGTATATAACGATGTGATGAATGGTTTGGATTTGATATGTTTAATATATCGATGTTTATTTGTATAAAGTTACTTTGTTATTCACCATGGTTTTTATATGACCATCGGTTGTGTTGATTAATCCCGACATTACCCTAGATTTTACGGGCATCATATACCCGGGATTAATCATTGAAATGAACTAAGAACATAGGTTGAAATGATAAATACCTATGATCCTGATTTGGAGTGAAATGATATATATCTTTCCCCAAAATACTAAAATTAAATTTTAAGTATTACTTGGCCATAGGATAGAAAATTTTATACGGACACCGGTTGGTTAAATAAAATTTGTTTTAACCACTCTTGAAATATTGTTTTAAAGATATTATAGACATTGTTTTTAAAATCGATTCCTTTTGAACTTGTAGGTTGGATTTGAAATATAAAAGCAAAAGTAAAATTTTGATGTTGTAAATTGAAGTTAAAATGAATTGAATATAAATTGAATTTATTGAAAATGAATTGTTTTATCCACGTTTGAAATTTACTTTAAATTAACTTGATATAAAGTGATATTCGAATTGTGACTTGAGATTTTGTGAACTAAAATAATTAAAGGTGACAATTATAATTGAAATTTCAAATATTTGAATTAAATTGTTAAATCAAATTGTTAATATAAATGGAAAATTGAGTCTTTTGAAATGAAATATCAAAATTTAGTCGAATTGATTTGAAACTGGACTATGATTTCTAGTTTGTTTAATTTTTTTTTGAAGAAATGATTCTAATTCCAACTATAGTATTTTAAACCATTTTATAAACTAATTTTTTTATTATTTTCTTTTTAAACTGTTTACCTTATAACTATTTTATTTTTTACTTATTTTAAATAAACCATTTTAATAATTAAATATTTATTTTATAAACCATTTTATATTTTAACTATAGATTTTACTAAATCAGAAAATTCTATTTTAAATATAGATTATTTATTTTCACACTATTTCAATTATATATCTAAACTATTTTAAATATATTTTTAACTATTTTAATATTCAAATTATTTTAAAGTTGGAATTGTTTCAAGATTTAAGTTCGGTTTTTAAATGGAGATTTTTTTATGAAATATTCTATCTTGACTATTGAAACTAGTTTAAAGAAAATCTGGTATTTTGATATGAAGTACGAACCCCTTTGGAATGTAAAAGAACTGATCGGTGTGTGAAATGTAAACGATTGGTTGTTAAAGAGACCGGGATTGGATATTGTCATACTCTCTGCCAATACCGAAAACCACTTTAACAACTGTGTACACGGTGGAGTTCCAGAATGAAGTAGGTTGATTTGGAGGCGATTACTGGATTTGAAGAAAGAGAACGATGATGGATGTCCTAGACCTTCGGGTCATAATTAAAATGACTAAAACAGGGCTATACTGTGACCAAGTGGGGTTAGCTACCTCCATCGGCAACACTTCTTCCTTTATTACTATAGTCCCTTAGTTTGATCGATTTGATACGCATCCGTGATTTGGGAGTGTTGTTCGAGGTAAGTGGTAGTCGCGGCTATGCGTTACCACCAGTCCGGGCGTGCAATTAGTATATTCATACTCTGGGCATTTCTCGTGTGCCTTGTCATATTATCCTGATCGAGCCCACTATGGTTTTGATTTAACATTATCGTATCACGATGCATCCGTATCCGCCGACGTACTGGTGTGTTATATGCAAACTGTACGACAACGGTATAAACGGTGTAAGGGTAATAACGGTAATCCCACTTACGCTATTTTAATATTTTATATTTAACCTTGGACACTATTATAATAGCGTAATATATTATATAGTATCTAGTTTAACGGATCCTTAGGAGATGGAAATTCCGGTAACATCTCTTAAGTTATTGCACTCATATTATCGCATGAATTGTTGATTTAACTGGTCTGAGAATATTTTAGTTTTGATCCGAGTGTTTTGTTCTTTTCCTTTATGCTTGGATCTGCCTGAGTTTTCAGTTAACGAAGACACAGTTATGAAGATGAAGACGGAGCTTGCTAGACGTATTATTATTTATTTCCGCTGCAAATATTAGTATGTTGTATGTTAATTAACTCTGATAATCTTTGTAAATGTAAAATCAATGTATGTTTTAACAGCTTCATGAACTGTTATTTATTTATTGTATTTTGTCCTTCCGCTGTGAGATTCTTTGATTGTTTTTCTTCTTTCTTCTTTTTCTTATTTTAATCCCAATAACTATCTGTATTTTTGATTTTTTTTAAGTTGACACTGAGGATCATTGTCGATTTGAACGGTAAAAAATCTCGGATGTTACAGAGTTTCATGTACAGGTGCAATCTAATTGTAGAACTCAGGTTGTAGTAGGCAGTACGTTCATGTGAGGGTCTTGATGCACACACTAAGTGGTGTATTGTAGTCGTCAGGGCATTTAGCTCCGCATCGGGGATTAGCTAGACCGAGGAGTTTGGATATTTTGATTCGTATGCTTACGTGACATAGCGATGATGGTTCAGTGCGTTTACGTGGCGTAGGGATAGAGATTTCATACGCGGCTAGGTGCTGGATGGAGGTTAGGTATGATTCTGTAGCGTGATGTTGAAGATCGTACGAGGAGGGTACTATCGGGAGTATCTTGAAATGTCGAGCATTTAGCTACACATATATGATTTATCAGTTAAATCTACTGGGGAGTAGATGGGTACGATTTATGCAGAAAAATCGAAAGTATATTGTGAAATTAACCTGAATAACCTAATAAATATGAACCAATGACAGAACGGTGTATGTAGTGTTATTTTTAGAAAATATAATTTGTCCATTTACCAGAACATTCGTTCTGGCCCTCTCTTCATAACAAACTCGCAATTTAGACAGGTGGCTGAGATTTTGTAGCTTAGGGACACTTGTTAGATAAGTGTCGTTATATTGGTAAGTATTTACCTACTATTATATTTTATTCCCTTCCGCTGTGAGATTTCAATTATGAACTTTGATATATTTTTCTGTGACTTTCTGCAGGATACTAGACAAGCCAACTCGAGCTACGATAGATTTGGATTTTTGAAAAAAAAAGTTGGTATGTTGAAATTTGGGTTGTTAAAAGTAACATGTAGCATAAAAATAACACAGAAATATTTAAAATAGATGAGGCTACAGGGACTTCAGAGTTAACCACCTCAACAAATCTATGCTTTTGACCCACTTTCTAATCATAGGACCAGGAAGGGGACTTAGCGGTAAACGGTTGAATTACATCAACAACCAGAGTTGAGGTATTAGAAGAACCATGCTTGTAGGCATCATCCATTTGGCCAAAGAAGAAACATGTCATGCAAACATCAGACTTCCAACTGCTACAAATATCAAATTATTGACACATGGTCAAAGCAGAGAAAACCTTTAGCTTGGAAGGTAAAGGCCTATTTAATGTAATTTCAATCAAAGCCTTAACATAGAAAGCCTTTTCCTACTATATTGACACCAAAAGCACATTGATTTTTGTAGCATCCACCAACTTAAGATCCAAATATAAGCATCCCTAATTTTACAGTCATTAATAGTATTATTTTCTGACAATAAATTAAAATTAGTTGATATCATATAGAACATTAGAGGCACAAGAATATGGAAAAAATAAATAAAAGACATTTCATTAATAACTTCTATTTTCATTACGCAAACACAATGTATCCCTTATGTAGATAAGATTTAATAACTACAAAAATACTTTAAGAGAAACATATAAGGATGCCTTATTGGATGATTAGCGTCTAATAGTTGATAATTACAAATTTTGTCATTACATTCATATAAATGTAACAAAATTAATCAATACAGTGGAAATTATAGCTCTTAGTATATTAGCTTGTCTCATGAATATCTCGGAAAGCTTATTCATCAAATCTGGAAAACTTACTTTTGATCTATTCAAGTGAGCAATTGATGCTAGTGCAATGGATTGTAGTTTTGATGATAACAACATCGAATATTTTATATTTCACATGTTTATCCTGATATGTATTATATAGAGCAGGATATGCTACAGGGTGTTATGTAGGATAATGATAACAAGACTATACGGTGTCAAAATTGAATATTTAAAATGTTGATTTAAGAATATGAAGACTCATAAGTTTCAATTTTTCAAGATGATAGAGTCTTAGAAACTATGTTAAAACTCAGATTGCACTTATCTTATCTTCATCCAATTTTCACAAAATGATTTTCATATATTCTTTTTTTCCAAATAAATTTTCTAAATGACTTCAAATTAAAACTTACTTTTCAAAATCTCTTTACAAAAAGTTTTCAAATACCCTTTGTTTTCAAAATAGTCCTTTGAAATAAATTTTCAAAGGAAAAATTAATTGTAACTTTACTTTGAAATATTATTACACTTACTATTAGATTTTAATATTTATACTTTATTTTGATTATTATATTTTTTTTAATTTCAGTACTTATATTTTTTAAAGCAACTTTGATTTTATACTTTTAGAATACTTACTTTAATACTTATACTTTGATTTTCAATTTTATACTTTTGTTAAATAAATATGTTCTTTTATTTATACTTATGTTTATATTTTGGAATTATATTTTTGAATTTGGTTTGACTTAAGATTGTAATTTTAGTTTATACTTTGTGTTTTGATTTTAAACTACATATTAATGATTTAATACTATAGTTTTAATATTTTTATTTTTATTTTCATATATTTGTTTACATCTAGTTTTAATATACATTTTACTTAAGTTATTTTAAAATATTTTAAATAAGTTTTCATAAGATTTACTATGTTTAAATTATACATTTAAAATGACTGAATATGTTTACAAAGTTTCAAAGCATTATATATAAGTTCGTATTTACAAAACCACTTCACAACAACTTAGTTTTAATTTTTAACTAGCATATGTCGACATACAGTCATCATAACTGCCGAAATTTAATGGTAAATTTCAAAATTAAAATTGCACAGATAGCCTGCTCTAGCAACCATATCCTTTCATAGCTATAAATACCCTTCTTCCAAAAGTGAAAACAACTATTTGCTTTCATTTATCTGCATTTTATCTTCTTTACTCTTGAAAACTTAAATACTACAACCATATTCTACCAATATGTCAATTGAATCAATTTGTTTCATCTACGATTTGATTCTACATCAAGCGGTAATGGCCCAAAAATTCCCGCCTTTCGAGTCGACTGTAATCCGTACAAGTCCGACCGAAAACGACAGAATACCTCAAGACAATATCTTTTGGCATGCAACAACATCAGACAGAAAACAAAAGATTTTCGTTAACATTATCTCAATGTTACATCAGAGTACAAGAATATCAGAGTATAATAAATTACAACAATGAACAACAGAAATTTGACTACATAACTCTCAGTGAAAGACTTATAATGCTCTGGACACAGCTTAAGCTTCAATCCAGAATCCTGCTCAACAAATCTGTAAAACAAAGACTACCCGGCTACCCGTGTTGAAATAAGGGCATATGAGTTTGCAAGGGAAAAACAAACTATGAGTCATTCATTGGACTGGTATGAGAACACTAATAGGTTATTCTTAACTTATTTAAGTTAGACATATCACGGGACCATAACGTATAACACAGAACGGGTTTCCTCTACATGAATACCAGTGCATAAAACTTGAAACAAAAATAGTTTCATCTTTACATTCAAATTTATAAATCAAATCTAATAAACTATATTTACTTTCAAAACCATAATTTTGAAAATAATCTCTTCGGACTTAAGATCCCCATTTCAAATCATTGAAATATTATAGATATTTATTTCATATCAAATCATACTTTACTTCAAGATTTCAAAACAATCACTTTGGGAATCTCAAATTCCATAATACAAGCATATCTGAACATATGCAACCTGATCGGGAGGTTTCTCCCGATAACAAGGCAACTGGGTCACAACCTTCTCATCTCAATAATCCTATTATGTATGTCCCTCAACTATTGAGTAGTCCCATATAGTATGTTCCTCTATAACCAGAGAGCCCCATACCCCTTTGTCTAGGTTTTACGGGTTACCCAAATTATAGGTAACACATCAAAGCATTTCTATCCCGAAGTGATAAATCGTTTTAGAATAATAGTCACAACTACTTTCAAAATATAGTACTATTTCTTTGTAAATCATCTAAACATTGGAATTCAAACCGTCGAAATTCTCTTTGTTTATAAAACAACCTTTATAAACCATTTTCCAACTTCATAATATTTATTTCCAAATATTTTCTACTACCAGAAATCAAACATTTCATATTTTTTTACGAATCATCTTTCAAAACTATCCCTAAAATTTAAATGAGTTCTAATATTATTGCTAAACCAAAGCGTCACAAATAACCTTGCTTCAATGACTCATTTTCAAAATACAGCTTTATAACTTTCCAAAGTATTATATTCAATCCAAATCTATTTCTAATCATATATTATGATTTATCATAATTTTTCCCTATTTTTATTTATTTCAAATACGCCATTTCAACCAGATATCATTTCGAATCCTAAACTGCAATGGCGCTATTTTTATTCAAATTTTATTTGAACTACTATCAAGATCTAACCATTGGATTTCACTATTCTACATATCATTTGAAAGCTCTTTTCAATTGGAACCCAATGTTTTTCATTTCGGGAAGATCCGACGGTCGGATCTCCCGGTACGTCAGTATGAAGTCAATGGTCGATATTCGCGAACTGTCGCTGCACAACGAGTTCTATTCATACCTAACTTTGGTTTTAAATAAAATCTAACTTCATGTAAGGGATCTTGGATTAAGGATCTTAAGACAAAACTGACACTAAAGAAGGGGTGAATAGTGTTTTAAATAGATTATGGAAAATTTAAATAATCTTGAAATACTATATGAATCACACAATGATTATCACACCAGAAATGATCACAAACACAGAAACTCACAAACACAGATATAAGTAAATGTAAAATGTAGAAAAGGAAAGAACAAACCAGATTTTATACTAGTTCGGATCACTCCTACGTCCAGTCCTACGCAACGATGGATTGCGCAGAGATTTATTTTTATCAATATCCAAGTACAACTCCCTTGATTTCACGGCTACAAGGTTAACACCGATTCCACCACCGTTGATTTCGCGGCTACAAGGTTAACACCACTCCCTTTCCTTGATTTTAAGGGTACAGGGAACACACCCTTTCCTAAATAATTCCCAAATGACCACAACAGCCCTGGAACTCTTCAATATCACTTCAAACAGATAGTAGTTGATAGAGATTGAGAAGAGAAGAAGAATGATATAAATTTTGTTGAAATCGGCAGAGTATAAGTGTAGAAATCAAGAATTTTATGTATATTAATGGTGGTAAGTAAAGGGGTGAAGAAGGAGAAGGAATGATAAAAAATTCGAAATTAACTCCTATTTATAGAGGTTGAAAGGTTGCAGCGTTTCAAATATGAAAAGGCACTTCCTTTGAAAATTGAAAAAATGACTGTTATATGTCGACATGTGCATTATGGTATGTCGACATATATGCTATATTTTTTATTTTTGAAATCATTTTTAAAGTATTTAAACCAACATATATATTCTTGAAATTCCAGAAACAAAACTAGTTATTAAAACATTATTTTTTAAGTATAAAAACGTAAGAAAATATTATTTAAAAATACGATTAAAAACTTTATATATATGTGACATAAACTATATATAATATAATTATAAATGTATATATATATAGGAATTTATATAGAGATATTTATAAACTATATAAACAAAAAAGGGTTTATGAAAACCTAGAGTTTAAACAAGAATATTTGAAATTATAATCGAATATAAACTTAGTGATATATATATATATACACACATATATATATATATACATACATATATGTATATATATATATAATTGATTTAATAAAACTATAAAAATAAGAATACTTATAAATTAGTAAATATATTTTAAATCATAAGTTTGAAATTCTTGGAAGATTAAAAATCATTTTGAGAGAAGTTTGAAATCAATTTGAAAATAGTTTGAAATAAATTTTAAAAAGAGATAATTTGAAAACAGAGTTTGGGTGCTATTTAGAGTTTTACATAATATCCAGACTCTATTACCCTGATAGTCTTGAACTCTTGATATCTTGATACTCATGAGTCTTGATTCTTCTTTGTGATAGGGATTGCGGAATGGATCGTTAAGGCAAAACAAATACTAGAGGGGAGGGGGTGTGAATAGTGTTTTTGAGACTTTAAACAAAATCTAAAACTTATGTGAACTACTATGAAACACCCCACCTCCGTTAGGGTCACTCTCAAAGGGAATGCCCTAATTTTGGTGGAGGTTTATAAGTATAAGTCACAGATATACAAGACAGATATAAGAACACATATTTTTGAACAGCGGAAAACAACAACCACTTTTATTTCAACAAAATACGTGTTACACAAACCATGTCATAATTTGTTTTACAATACTTCCAAAAACATAACATCTTCATAACTGTCTTGATTACATTATTTAAAGAAGCATAAAGAAAACATAAATAAACTGCATAAGTCCCATAATTGCTGTCCAAAGCCATAGTCCAAAACGAAAAAGATCCAAGCAATACATTCTTTCTCTTCAAGCTAGATGTGAAAGCTGGTCAAGCTGCGGTATTCCCTCCCTGTGGACCTGGGGGGGAAACAAAAGAAAAGAAGACGAAAGAAAAGTAGAGTCAGACATAAAGCCTGAGTAAGTCTAGGACTATTCAGTCTATGAATAAAGAACTGGGTATGATAAGTATAAACTGGAAATGGGAAAGCACCACAAACTAAGTTAAGTTGTCTGGAGTCGAATATACTATCGTACCCCATATTAATCTCTGTACCCATATAAACTAGTTCCCAACCGGCACCCCATAATCAGGGTGAAGTGATTCATTTCTGATGATCGGCTCCTACTCGCATAGTTACATGTGTCTTACGGCCCCCGATGTTGTAGTTACCTATGCTGGTCCCACCATGGGGTGTATCAAGTCCCATGGTGGCGCCCCGACACAATCCTAGAATGCACAGGTATGCTACTGGTGCCCAGTGCCTTATTTTTCTGTGCCGGAGTGTGTGCACGCCCGCACCCCGTTAGAACCTACTCTGCTGCACCACCGCCGTCGATTTGACCTCTTACAGTCAGCCCAGTAATCGTGCCCCACCCTGCCTAGTTCAGGGTATCCTGATACACCTTGTAGGGTTACTGCTGAAAAGTGTCCCCCGCTACTAGGTTTTCTATTTCTAGCCAACATGCTAAGTTGGTTAAGTGTTTTGTAAACCTAACCCCCAATCAGTCTGTATAGTTTAGCATGTTCCATTTTGATTAAGTATTAATTCAATTTACTTAATCCTATCAATCCTGACTCAGCCTTAATTGTCTTATTAAAGCCTTGACCTCTCACATTAGACAGTATTGTTGTGGCTGCCTGTTGCCGGTTGGGTCCGGGCAGTCTTACGCCACAACTCAGTCTAACCTCGGGTCCTTATTGGGCTCCGTGTTTAACCACCCACATTGGACAGGTATTGTTGTGACTACTGGACAGCCGGGCGGTTCCGGGAAGGTTTACATCACAACTCAATCCAACCTCGGGTTAAACACATCGTATTTTCTACATTTACATATTTTGTCTCTTTCCTTTTTATATGTAAATATTTGCGGCCCATTATTCAAATTCATCTTTATAGGTTAAAATTTATTTATGCCACTTAATTATTTTTCAAGGTTGTTGGCATGCGTCAAACATGCCACGCATATGTTCTATATTTTATCCCAAACGTCATTACCCCCGTTTTACACATTCGCTACAATATAAGATATGTTGGGTTTAACATTTAAACCCAACTTAGCCATATGAAAAGGGGAGGCTTATAACATGGTGTTTATAAGGTAACATAAAAAGGGGAGTGTGAACGCATGAACTTGCAACATAACGATTCAATTAACATGAATTAGGCACATGTGAACTTGCATTGTAATAGCATATAATCATGGCATAAACAATACTTAATCATGAATCATTCTATTCATATAATCATGGCATAAACAATACTTAAACATGAACCATTCTATTCATATAATCATGGCATAAACATACCTAAACATGAAATCATGTTTTTTAGTCTATTCATGTAAACTTGCAATTAGAATGTAAATCCAACTTAATTATGTGTCACATATATCACCATATGATTTTTTTATAACAACATAGGCCTAAACATGGTTTCAACTAGGCATAACACCAAACATAGTTTGATCATGTTCATAAAAATGCTTACTTTTGTTTCTAACACAAAAGTATGATTTGTCAATTCCAACATAGATTCATATAAACCATAGTACTTAGTCGAGTCCAATTACACACTAAAAGTGATCATAAAAGTATGTACATCATATTGGCATAATAGTGAATCATATACTTGCATGAATCCCAAATAAAATACCATAACATATGGTTGTTAACATGAATCATATACTTGTATGAATCCTAAATAAAATACCACAACACATGGTTGTTAACATGAATCATATACTTGTATGAACCCCAAATAAAATACCACAACATATGGTTGTCAACATAAACCACATACTTGCAAATATCCAATCGTATACCATAACATTTCCAAATCGTTTAGAATCCAAGCAACATACAAATATAGATTATTATCGCCACAATTCCATTTCTCACTTTACACAAATCAAAACACAATTATTTATTCACATCGGAATAGCACTCTACTTACAACGTATGACGAATCTTCAATTCAGGAATCTGAATTCTGAATTTGGAGATGCTATCCTTTGTTGTAGGCGTTGTTTTGATTTAATTGACGTTGCTTTAAGCTTTCGATTTGCCTCTCAATTCCTGACGGCTATTCCTAGTCTTTCCTCAGCAGCATGACGGTCTCAACTCCATTTTTGTTTGTGTGAATTAGGGTGAGTCTTAGGTCCTTTTTATTGAGTATGTGAGTTGATTTAGACCGTCGATGGAGCTTGGTTTAATAATACCCGTTCGTTTGAAGGAGAGACCAATCAGGAGCTGACACCTAGCCCTAGTGACAAGGAAAGGCTCAGAAAATCGACCAAACACAGACCAGGCCAGCTAGGGGGGCTGGGTTCGACCTGGCTCAGGAGCCAGGTCGACACGCCAGTCGACACTGTGTCGACTTGGCAGTCGACACGGGTGCCCCAGGTCGACTGCCCAATCGACCTGGGTAGCCCCAGGTCGACTACCTAGTCGACCTGGGTGCCTTGGGCGGGAAAATTCCCGCCCTGGCCAATTGGGCCCGATTTTGAATTTCAAATTGGTTTTTCTGAGCTGTTTTGGTCTGTTTGAATTTTAAACTGAATTCTGAAACTTCCGGAGGCCATATCTTCTTCATACGGAGTCCGTTTTACGCAAACTCGGACTCTATCTCAAGCAGAATTCCGAGACGAACGCAATGGCGTATCCCGTTTCCCTTAATTCTTTGATTTGAAATTAGTTATACTTTAATTTGTGAATTTCACTGTTATAGAATACATGGGGTGTTACATTTTCCCCCACTTAAAAGGATTTCGTCCCCGAAATCTTCAAGTTCAGGAAGAATGTACATCCTAACATCCAAAAATCCATCTACTCATTCATCAAACACGAGCATCCATTGTCCTTAAAAGACTTCTAATGCTTCATGATCATATGCGAAGTGTGTGTGTACATGTACGTATCTAATGCAAAATCAGGCGGTCTACTGATTCAGTTGACCTCCTTAATGCGAATTATGTAAGTGCCATGAATCCATTATGTATGCAAATTCTCCTATTCATGATTCTACATGAGTGCACAATCATTCATACAAATGCAACATCCATATGACAACACACTAAAGTTCAACCATATACGAATGCAAACATATATGCATATGCAATATGAAGTGACTGAGCCGATCTAAAACCTAAATTGTGTGTGTATATGAAACCACGAGCAACCACTAGCAATCACTTGCAACCACTTGCAACCATCATCCATAACATGTTTCAATTACATGTTTTCATCCAAAGGGTTTCTACCTAAGAGATAAGGTCGAGGAGATATACCTAAAAAGATAGATAAAAGCGCAACTTAAGGAAAAAGAAAGATCAAAGATGTACCCTCGAAAAGAAAAGGGTAGGCTGCGCATATTCTAGCTTCAGTTTCCCAAGTTGCGTCTCCCTCGGCGTCGCTCCACTGAACTTTGACGAGCTTGACTTCGCAGTTGCGTAGCTTTTTCACTTCCGTTCCTAATATGCGGGTTGGAACTTTCCTCACGGTCGCTTCGCGCTCCACTTCAGCTTCTTCTAGGATATTTGGCTCTACCACTTCAGCAGATTCATGTAGACATTTTCGGAGATGTGAAACATGAAAGACATTGTGAACTCCGGCCATTTTTTTGGGTAGCTCTAATCTATAGGCCATTTTCCAAATTTTCTCGATGATAGGAAATGGCCCTACGAACCATGGTGCTAGCTTTCCTGTGGTTCCAAAACAAACAACGTTCCTCAGTGGAGATACCTTAAGAAAAACTCTGTCCCCAACCTCAAATTCAAGGTCGGTCCTCCTCTTGTCGGCGTAGGACTTTTGTCTGTCTTGGGCCGTCTTCATCCTTCTTCGTATTAAGTCTACTTTCTCTGAAGTCTCTCGGATCATATCTGGTCCAAGTATGAGCTTATCAGTAGACTCCCACCAACAAGTGGGCGATCGGCACGGTCTTCCATATAAGGCTTCGAAGGGCGCCATTCCGATGGTTGCTTGGTAGCTGTTGTTGTAGGCAAATTCCACCAAAGGAAGATGGTCTTCCCATGTCCCTCCGAAGTCAAGTACGCATAGTCTTAAAAGGTCCTCCAAAACTCTGTTCACTCTTTCTGTCTGGTCGTCGGTTTGGGGATGATAGGCTGTGCTTAAGCGTAACTGTGTGCCTACCGCTTCTTGCAGACTCCGCCAAAACTCACTTGTGAAGATAGGGTCTCGGTCACTAACAATGCTGGATGGTATTCCATGGAGTCGAACAATTTCCTTGAGGTAAAGAGATGCCAGGGATGAGGCAGTTCTTTTAATCTTGACAGGTAAGAAGTGGGCGCTTTTAGTAAGCCTATCCACTATTACCCAAATGCTAGTGTTGCCTCTCCTAGACCTAGGCAGCCCATCAATGAAGTCCATTGAGATGCTATCCCACTTCCACTGCGGGACCTCTAGAGGATGTAGCAGACCGCCAGGCTTTTTCTGTTCCGCCTTAACCTGTTGGCACACCATACACTTAGAAACGAAATCTGCCACGTCCTTCTTCATGCCATTCCAAAAGAAAGTCCTCTTTATGTCCTTGTACATTTTATCCCCGCCTGGGTGTATCGTCATCTTGGAGTGATGTGCTTCCTCGAGAACCTTCTTTACTAAATCCCTTGTCTATGGGACGCATAATCTCCCGTCTCGCCTTAGCCAACCTTTATCGTCGATGGAGTATCTGTTGAGGTGACTTGAAGTCTCACCCCTAATTAGCCTATCAATCGTCTCCACAAGCTGAGGGTCTTCGCGTTGTGCTGTCCCTATTGAGTCCACTAAAGTCGGGCGTACTTCGAGAGATGCTAGCAAGCCTGGTACAAAACCGGAGGAGGGCCTAAAGTCAAAACTGGCTATAAACTCTAGGCTTTGTCTTTCAACAAACAACGGGCTTAGGGTTAGTTTCTTTCGGCTCAACGCGTCTGCCACTACGTTGCCTTTGCCCGGAGTGTAGGAGATCTCGAAATCGTACGAGGCAAGAAACTCCATCCATCTCTATTGCCTCAAGTTAAGGTCCTTCTGCGAGAAAAGATATTTCAACGATTTATGGTCAGTGTAAAGTTCGAACTTCTCACCTAGGAGATAGTGTCGCCAAGACTTGAGTGCAAAGACGATGGCAGCTAACTCAAGATCGTGGGTCGGGTAGTTCTTTTCATGCACTTTCAATTGTCTCCCGCCATAAGCTACTACCCTTCCTTCTTGCATTAAGACGGCGCCTAGCCCTGTCCCACATGCATCTGTATAAACTGTGAACATCTTGCTTCCATCTGGCAATGTTAAAACTGGGGCTGTTGTAAGAGCCCTTTTCAGTCGTTGGAAAGCAAACTCGCAATCCAAGTCCCAATTGAACACTAGATTCTTCTTGGTCAACTTTGTGAA
This sequence comes from Allium sativum, assembly GCA_030737875.1. Classification (NCBI taxonomy): domain Eukaryota; kingdom Viridiplantae; phylum Streptophyta; class Magnoliopsida; order Asparagales; family Amaryllidaceae; genus Allium; species Allium sativum. The sequence continues at coordinate 340,739,280 of CM060910.1, forward strand.
CGGAGCTGATATCTTTGCAAAGTCTCTAATGAATTTCCGATAGAAGCCTGCTAGCCCGAGAAAGCTTCGGACCTCTGTTGCGTTCTTTGGTGTCTTCCAATCCTGCACCGCTACTACCTTAGCCGGGTCTACTGCTAATCCTTCCTTGGATACTATGTGCCCAAGAAATCTTACTTCCTGTCTCCAAAAGTGGCATTTGGAGAATTTGGCTTTTAGCTGATGGACTCGCAGAGTTTCCATGATTGCCCTTAAGTGCTGAGCATGTTCCTCTTCACTCTTTGAGAAGATAAGGATATCGTCTACGAAGACCACTACGAACTTGTTGAGGAATTCTCTGAACACCCTACTCATTAGGTCCACGAAGTAGGCGGGTGCGTTTGTCAAGCCAAAAGGCATGACAAGCCATTCAAAGAAGCCGTCTGGGGTTCTGAATGCTGTCTTATCAATGCTATCTTCAGCCACCCTTAGCTGATGAAAACCGGTCGCCAAATCGAGTTGGGAGAAAACAGACGCTCCTACAAGCTGATCAAACAGATCGTCAATCCTGGGGAGAGGGTGCCTATTCTTTTTCGTTAGTTTGTTGAGCTCCCTATAGTCAACACATAGACGGAGTGAACCATCCACCTTTGTAGCGAACACCACTGGAGCGCCCCATTATGAAATGCTCCTTCTAATGAACCCCTTCTCTAGAAGCTCTTTAATTTGTTTACTGAGCTCTTTCCTTTCCCGTGGAGCCATGTGTCTAAAGGGAAACGCAACGGGCTTTGCATTATCTACAAGATATATGCGGAAGTCTATCTCCCGCTTCGGAGGCAAGCCCTTCACCTCTTCGAAGACATCCGGATATTCCCGGACCACTCTAACCGATTGCAAATTGTCGACAGAGGCATCTAGCGATTCAAGATAACTAAGCATAACCGCATACGAGGGATTACAAGTAATTTCCAGAGTGTTACCGAGTTGGGTCAGAAGCCTAACCACCCTTCTCTCACAATCAATGACGGCACCATTACTGGATAGCCAATCCATGCCCAAAATCAAACCATATCCCGAGAAGCCCAAAACAAAGGCACTACATCTAAATTCTACGCTTAGAATAGAAATTTTCAATCCCAAACAGATCATAGACAAATGAGCTGGGCCCCCAATTGGGTTTGAAACAATTAAGGGGTCCTCTACCATACTAGTTTCTAGGTGCAGAGATTCTACTAAAGAAGACGAGATAAAGGAGTGTGATGCGCCAGAATGAAATAAAGTGCGAACTGGGTGATCATAAAGATAAACTACACTTTCTACAGAAGTATTTATACCTCGCTGTTGCAGAGGTGGCGCCTCTAGCACATGAACCTATGCCCCTGAGGTGGATCCAGCCCTCTGCCCCTGTCCTCGTTTCTTCGGGCAATCCTTAGCCATGTGGCCTGTCTCACCGCAAGAAAAGCACCCACCATTCATCTTGGCCTTCTTTTTCCGGCAATCTTTCACTAAGTGCCCTACTTTGCCACAGAAATTACACTTCCTCTTCTCTTTGTTGTCTTTCCCGCCCTTCTTAAAGTCTGTCTTCTTAGGCTGCAAACCCTCTTTCTTCCCTTGAGAGCTTTCTGCCTTTGTCTCCTTCTTGCCCTTATCCTCTTCGTTCAGCAATGCCATCTGCACCAACCTTTAATACGTAGCTCCCATGGGTATATGGGTCATGGCCAAACTGTGTAATGGCTCATTCAACCCTTTGACAAAACGGAGAGCCTTCTTGTGCGGGGTGTTGACTAGGTCCAGTCCGAACCTAGCCAGCTCATCGAACTGATTAACATACTCTTTGACTGTCATATTCCCTTGCTTAAGAAATAAGAATTTTTCCAACTGCAAACTCCTTTCAGCGTCTGAGAGAAATTTAGCCTCAAACCTTGCCCTAAAGTCCTCCCATGTTTCCACTGGTCTTTCTGCATTGGTGACTTCCCACCAGTAGGAAGCCTCGCCTTTAAGTAGCCATACTGCCAGCTGTACCTTCTGCCTATCTTCTACCTCAAAGATGACGAATAAGTCTTCGGTTTCCTTTAGCTAATTCCTAGCTGCCACGAAGGACTCAGTTCCATGAAAGTCCTTCCCTCCCATAGCTTTGAAATCTTTACATATCTTCGCAAAAGTATTTCCTCGCGGAGGAGGTGGAGGAAGAGGTGCTGCTGCAGCTGGATGATTTCCTGCAACTGGGGGAGGAGGAACGGTAGGACCTGGCTGAGTGGCCCTTGCTTCTAAGAATCGTCTAAACCAACCAGGTATTGGTATACCCTCTGGCAAGTTAAGTTCTTCGGACATGCTGAAACAAAAAGGATAGATTCAAAACGAAGGATAAAAGATAGTACCTATGGCTTTGGGGGGGACTATGCCTTTTTTAAAATAACATTTTATCTTTAAAAATGCTTCTTTAAATTTTCTTTTGAAAATAAATTTTCAAAACTTTTATCTTATCTGGTAAACCTATGCTCTGATACCAAGTGAAACACCCCACCTCCGTTAGGGTCACTCTCAAAGGGAATGCCCTAATTTTGGTGGAGGTTTATAAGTATAAGTCACAGATATACAAGACAGATATAAGAACACATATTTTTGAACAGCGGAAAACAGCAACCACTTTTATTTCAACAAAATACGTGTTACACAAACCATGTCATAATTTGTTTTACAATACTTCCAAAAACATAACATCTTCATAACTGTCTTGATTACATTATTTAAAGAAGCATAAAGAAAACATAAATAAACTGCATAAGTCCCATAATTGCTGTCCAAAGCCATAGTCCAAAACGAAAAAGATCCAAGCAATACATTCTTTCTCTTCAAGCTGGATGTGAAAGCTGGTCAAGCTGCGGTATTCCCTCCCTGTGGACCTGGGGGGGAAACAAAAGAAAAGAAGACGAAAGAAAAGTAGAGTCAGACATAAAGCCTGAGTAAGTCTAGGACTATTCAGTCTATGAATAAAGAACTGGGTATGATAAGTATAAACTGGAAATGGGAAAGCACCACAAACTAAGTTAAGTTGTCTGGAGTCGAATATACTATCGTACCCCATATTAATCTCTGTACCCATATAAACTAGTTCCCAACCGGCACCCCATAATCAGGGTGAAGTGATTCATTTCTGATGATCGGCTCCTACTCGCATAGTTACATGTGTCTTACGGCCCCCGATGTTGTAGTTACCTATGCTGGTCCCACCATGGGGTGTATCAAGTCCCATGGTGGCGCCCCGACACAATCCTAGAATGCACAGGTATGCTACTGGTGCCCAGTGCCTTATTTTTCTGTGCCGGAGTGTGTGCACGCCCGCACCCTGTTAGAACCTACACTGCTGCACCACCGCCGTCGATTTGACCTCTTACAGTCAGCCCAGTAATCGTGCCCCACCCTGCCTAGTTCAGGGTATCCTGATACACCTTGTAGGGTTACTGCTGAAAAGGGTCCCCCGCTACTAGGTTTTCTATTTCTAGCCAACATGCTAAGTTGGTTAAGTGTTTTGTAAACCAAACCCCCAATCAGTCTGTATAGTTTATCATGTTCCATTTTGATTAAGTATTAATTCAATTTACTTAATCCTATCAATCCTGACTCAACCTTAATTGTCTTATTAAAGCCTTGACCTCTCACATTAGACAGGCATTGTTGTGGCTGCCTGTTGCCGGTTGGGTCCGGGCAGTCTTACGCCACAACTCAGTCTAACCTCGGGTCCTTATTGGGCTCCGTGTTTAACCACCCACATTGGACAGGTATTGTTGTGACTACTGGACAGCCGGGCGGTTCCGGGCAGGTTTACATCACAACTCAATCCAACCTCGGGTTAAACACATCGTATTTTCTACATTTACATATTTTGTCTCTTTCCTTTTTATATGTAAATATTTGCGGCCCATTATTCAAATTCATCTTTATAGGTTAAAATTTATTTATGCCACTTAATTATTTTTCAAGGTTGTTGGCATGTGTCAAACATGCCACACGTATGTTCTATATTTTATCCCAAACGTCATTACCCCCGTTTTACACATTCGCTACAATATAAAATATGTTGGGTTTAACATTTAAACCCAACTTAGCCATATGAAAAGGGGAGGCTTATAACTTAGTGTTTATAAGGTAACATAAAAAGGGGAGTGTGAACGCATGAACTTGAAACATAACGATTCAATTAACATGAATTAGGCACATGTGAACTTGCATTGTAATAGCATATAATCATGGCATAAACAATACTTAATCATGAATCATTCTATTCATATAATCATGGCATAAACAATACTTAAACATGAACCATTCTATTCATATAATCATGGCATAAACATACCTAAACATGAAATCATGTTTTTAGTCTATTCATGTAAACTTGCAATTAGAATGTAAATCCAACTTAATTATGTGTCACATATATCACCATATGATTTTTTTATAACAACATAGGCCTAAACATGGTTTCAACTAGGCATAACACCAAACATAGTTTGATCATGTTCATAAAAATGCTTACTTTTGTTTCTAATACAAAAGTATGATTTGTCAATTCCAACATAGATTCATATAAACCATAGTACTTAGTCGAGTCCAATTACACACTAAAAGTGATCATAAAAGTATGTACATCATATTGGCATAATAGTGAATCATATACTTGCATGAATCCCAAATAAAATACCATAACATATGGATGTTAACATGAATCATATACTTGTATGAATCCTAAATAAAATACCACAACACATGGTTGTTAACATGAATCATATACTTGTATGAACCCCAAATAAAATACCACAACATATGGTTGTCAACATAAACCACATACTTGCAAATATCCAATCGTATACCATAACATTTCCAAATCGTTTAGAATCCAAGCAACATACAAATATAGATTATTATCGCCACAATTCCATTTCTCACTTTACACAAATCAAAACACAATTATTTATTCACATCGGAATAGCACTCTACTTACAACGTATGACGAATCTTCAATTCAGGAATCTGAATTCTGAATTTGGAGATGCTATCCTTTGTTGTAGGCGTTGTTTTGATTTAATTGACGTTGCTTTAAGCTTTCGAATTGCCGCTCAATTCCTGATGGCTATTCCTAGTCTTTCCTCAGCAGCATGACGGTCTCATCTCCATTTTTGTTTGTGTGAATTAGGGTGAGTCTTAGGTCCTTTTTATTGAGTATGTGAGTTGATTTAGACCGTCGATGGAGCTTGGTTTAATAATAGCCATTCGTTTGAAGGAGAGACCAATCAGGAGCTGACACCTAGCCCTAGTGACAAGGCAAGGCTCAGAAAATCGACCAAACACAGACCAGGCCAGCCAGGGGGGCTGGGTTCGACCTGGCTCAGGGGCCAGGTCGACACGCCAGTCGACACCGTGTCGACTTGGCAGTCGACACGGGTGACCCAGGTCGACTGCCCAGTCGACCTAGGTAGCCCCAGGTCGACTACCAAGTCGACCTGGGTGCCTTGGGCGGGAAAATTCCCGCCCTGGCCAATTGGGCCCGATTTTGAATTTCAAATTGGTTTTTCTAAGCTGTTTTGTTCTGTTTGAATTTTAAACTGAATTCTGAAACTTCCGGAGGCCATATCTTCTTCATACGGAGTCCGTTTTATGCAAACTCGGACTCTATCTCAAGCAGAATTCCGAGACGAACGCAATGGCGTATCCCGTTTCCCTTAATTCTTTGATTTGAAATTAGTTATACTTTAATTTGTGAATTTCACTGTTATAGAATACATGGGGTGTTACATGCTATATGAATCAAACACCACAGAGATAATCACAGACACATAATCAAACACAAACACAAATATAAACAAAAGTAAAGTGCAGAAAAGGAAAGAACACACTGGATTTTATCTTGGTTTGGAATTGCTACTACGTCCAGTCCCACACAATGCTGGATTGCGCAGAGTTTTATTACTATATCAATATCCAATTACAATCCTCCTTGATTTCACGGCTCCAAGGGATACCACCAATTCCAACCTCCTTGATTTCCTAGTTACAAGGGATACCACTGATTACTCGTCCTTGATTTCATGGCTACAAGGGATAATACCGATTTCTTACACAACCCAAACAATTATAAACGGTCCTATAACTCTCCAATAACACTTGATTTCGGGAGTAATGAGTAGAGAGTGTAGGGAGAAGAAGTTTAATTAAAACATAATTGTATTCGGTAGAGTATAGGTGTAGAAATCATAAAAATGATAAAGAATAATGGTGTAATAAAAGGGAATGAAGATGGAGAAGAAGAAGTAATAAAAAAAAATCAAAATCAGCCCCTATTTATAACATTTGAAAGGTTGCAACATTTCTGAACCGTCACAAATAGTGAATAGACACTTCCTTTCAATTTTGAAAAAATGACGGTTATATGTCGACATGTATATATATGTATGTCGACATATACATGTACAAAATTGAAATTTGAATATTTTTCAAGTGTTTTGATATATATATAATTCTGGAAATTCTTGAATTAAAATATAGTGTTATAAATAAATATTATGAAGTAGAAAATCATATGAAAACATAAATATAAACTATATAAACAAAATTATAAAATTATATAGTTTAAAACTATATAAATATAAAGTATACAAAATATAAATATATAAAACTTATTAAGTATAAACTTATAAAACTTAAATTTAAAATCAAATTAAAATAGAAAGTAAAATAGAGAAGAAAGAGATTGAAGATAGAATTTGAAAACGAAATTTGAAAAATAGAATTTGAAATTATTTTGAATTTGAACCTGGAGTGTTATTCAGAGTCTTACATAATCTGGACTCTATAACTATATTTTTCTTGATCTCTTGAAATCTTGAATACTCATGAGTATTGAAACATCTCTGAATTCTGAATCTCTAACATCTTTAAACTGTACAGTCTTCAGTAATAATTCCTGTTTATAAATTTTGCATATGTGTATATATATATTCTAAACAAAAGTGTTAGTATATTTCTTATAATCAATTAATATTGAAATAAGGTTGTTGGCATCAAAAATCTATTCTCCAACAATCTCCCCCTTTTTGATGATGACAACCTTAGTTTATAAAATATCATACCTGTATATACATGTTGATGATGATCATTCAAATACTCCCCTTGTCTATATGAATCCTATAAACTATGTCTATATTTTATAATTTCTCCTCCTCTGGCATTATCAAAAAGAAATTCTAACACTACTCCCCCAAAATCGTATAACTCTCTAAGTAAAAACCTATAAGTAACTAAGTAACTTCTAATTCAAAGTAGAATACTCCCCTAAAGTAAAATATTCCTTTTAATAATTCTTATACTCCTTAATTTTATATCCGTAATACTTTATGCTAAGATGTATAACTAATTACTTAACTTAAACATAATCAATTATTATATGGTACACGGATTTCTTACAAGCGACGGTACATGGATTTTTACAAGCATGATACATCGTAAGAATGAAAACCAAATAAAACCTTAAATACTAATTATTCTTGACAATGGGAGATTTGTGACTTGGTCAATTTGGATAATGGAGACAAAAATCCCCATTCTGTTCAATCACATTCCCATTTTGGTTGAATAAGACCTCTCCTACACATTCAACCTTATCGTCTTCTTCCGTAATCGTTTGTTGAGTTTCTTGAGGTTCTTCCTCCTCCATCGTTTCTTCTTCCTCTTCTGGTTATTCCTCCTCTTCCATGGCTTGATTATCATCGTCGATGATAATCGGATTAGCCTGATTATCCATTATGAATTTAAGAAGACTCCTTATTACTTTCCCTTTCCTATTTTGTTCTTGGCTCATCCTTATTTGAAGTACTTATATTTCAGCCATCACTTGCAGAGCATACTCCATCTTTTCTTTAATTTTAATGACACGAGAGAGCGTAGAATGTTGAAAAGTACATTAGAATGGTCCAACGGACAAATCGGGATTGATTTGGGAATTTAAATTAGTGAAGGCAATTGTTTATTTTAGTTTAGAATTTTTACAGAGAAGAGAAATGAAAATGAAGAAGAAAAGTCGAAGTAGAAGGCTTAAATAATTGATATAACTAACTTTTGGTTGGAATTAAATTTAAAATTCTGGCTGTTATATATCGACATAGGCATTAATGTATGTCGACATACTTGTGTTTTTAATTTTATTTTTCTAATTTTTTTATGTTATTTTTATATATATAATAGTATATTTAATTATTCTAACTCACTTAATGGACATATGCCTAATTCTCTTCTAAATTTAGTGAATGTTGCTTCGTTTAGTGGTTTTGTTAATATATCTGCTATTTGTTTATCTGTTTCTATAAATTCGAGTGAAATTTTCTCTTTACTTACGTTGTCTCTTAGAAAATGATGTCTTATATCGATACGTTTAGTTCTTGAATGATGAGTTGGATTTTTAGAAATATTTATAGCACTCGTATTATCACAGTATATCGGGGATTTATTTATTTTTAATCCAAAATCATTTTGAGTTTGTTGCATATATATTACTTGTGAACAAGCCAAAGAAACAAAGATATATTCTGCTTCAGTTGTTGACAAAGATACAGTATTTTGTTTTTTTACTAAACCACGAGACTAGTGAATATCCTAAGAAGTGACATGTTCCACTAGTACTTTTACGATCGGATTTACAACCTACGTAGTCAGCATCACAGTAAGAAACTAAATCGAATGAATCATTCTTAGGGTAAAATAATCCAAAGTCTGATGTATGCTTTACATACCTTAAAATACATGAAACGACCCAAACTCGCCCGTAAGGGAAATCCCGGATTGAGTTGAGAACACGACAAATCAGAACACAAACAATAGAACATTTCATTGCTTATTACAACAATTACATCAGAGTAAAAGAATATAGCAGAGTATGAATAAATAATATACATCAGAGAAATATCAAAGATTAAAATAATTTACATAGCAGCGGAAAAATAATACATAACACAACTGAAAGAGATACACGGATACAAAGCTTTCCGAATATAGCTCCAGGTGTAAATTCAGGATCCTACGAATATAATATCTGCAAAACCAAAACTACTAGCTGCCCATGTGGAAAATATGGGCACCCGGAGTTTAGGTTAAAACAATAAACTCCAGGTCAGTCATGAGACTGGTGTGAGAACTAAAACGGTTATTTAAAATTTTACTTTAAAGTAGAGTAAATTATGGGACCACGCCGTATAACACGGAACGGGTTTCCTCCCAAGAATACCAGTGCATAAATAAATTTATAACAACGCAATGCTTTTTGGAAAAATAAAGCTATTATAAGACTCAGGTCCCATCACACAATGCAACGCAAGCCGGAGGATAGAGTTTTACCTTATAATAGCCAAACATGCTAGGTACGTTTTAAAGCAAATCATTTTGTTATTACTATAAGTGCATAGTGTATCAAACAACTTCAAGTATAAATGAATCAATCATAGATGGCATAACTACTGTAACAACCTGTAAAGTCAGAACCAAATTAAAATTTTTATTTTGACAATTTTAATGAATTTTGAATATTTAAAATGAATTATTTTAAATAATAACGACAAGTAATTTATTTGGAATAGAATTAGAACGTATAAATTTATTTAAATCGAAGTTAGAATATAAATATTTATTTTAATTATAAAAGGAACTGGAAATGGCGCGGTAGTTCGAAAATTCGATTTCAAATTTCAATTGAATGTACATGATTCAAAATAAACCGGATTTTAGAGAAACCAAAAATATTAGAATCTATTTGAAAATATCTTTCCAACGAATCCGAAAAATTGAAATTTCAAAGCAGGAATAAAAAGTTATGTCCAGTTGAAAATTCAGAATAGTCGCTATAGAAATATAGCCCTTAAAAATAGCCATTTTGCAAACGACCTCCATTTTCGAAGAAACCACTTTTGTTGGATCCAAAATGTCAAATTATTGCTAGATTCCAATTTTCAAAATTTTTGGAATCAATATGTGAGCGTGGAAAGAGAAAACGCGTTTTGACAGTTTCAGTCAATTTGGATCGACTGGAAAATGGCCATTTTTCAAACGGTCTTCAAATTTGACGAAATTAGTTTTGTTATGACCGTATCGTCAAAACATAGCCAGATTTATTTTTCTGGAATTTTTAGAGTCCGTATGTGGCCCCCGTAAATTGAAATGTACATTTAAATTAAATATATATATATGGATTTATATTGTAATTTAAATGAAAACTGATAGAAATAGCCGAACTGGCTTACGATACATATCCCATTGTGTTCAGAATAAGGGTAATTAGCTGGGGGCGATAGTCGTCGGGTTCGATTTGGAGTTCGTAACGATAAACAAGTGAATTCACGAATTAAATAATAATATAAATATATTTATATAATCTCCAAATGGTCAAAACCCTAGAAGAAATCAAAATCGCGGTCAAACTTTTAAAACCTGCCTCCATCCGATTTTTAACGCCCCTCTCCTCTGAAATGGAACGCCGACGATCTCCACCGTCCTGCATCATTTCGACGTGGTCCCTGAAGCGAAATCGACGACCTTGGGGAGATCTCGAAGGTGATACAGCTAAGATGGGTTATTGAGGACTGACGGGGACGATTTCATCCCCCAAAGGCATCGGTGTTGAGATGATTTCCAGGCTAAAGGAGGCCGTCGAATTGGGACCCACTCCGGGCGCAGGTGGCGTACTCCAAGGCGCACCTCATGCCATCAACCGATCCTCCTCCGGCGCTGTGTAGGTGGTGCAAATTTCAAACCCTATGTTCGAAGTGGGTTACGGTTTTAGTTCGGCTACCTGGATGCCTGAACGAACAAAGAAGAAAGGTATTTTCTTTTCCTTTTTATTTTAAAATAGTGTTGTTAAAAATAATAATATAAAATCAGTTTGTTTATAAAAAAATAAAATCAGTTTGTTTATAAAAAAATAAAATCAGTTTGTTTATAAAAAAATAAAATCAGTTTGTTTACAAAAAAATAAAATCAGTTTGTTTACAAAAAAATAAAATCTGTTTGTTTATAAAAAAATAAAAATTAGCAATGTTTATAAAATATTAATTAGCAATGTTTATAAAATATAAATTAGCAATGTTTATGGAATAAAATTAGCATTGTTTTAAAGTAGTAATAGCAGTGTTAAAAATGTGATTTCTAAAATATGGTTTGCAGAAATAAAATGGCTTTGTTTAAAAATATTAGTTGTATAATATAAACATTGTTATAAAAAAATATAATCTTTATTATATGTATAGCAAAATCAAAATATGATTTTATTATATGAATAGAATAATAAAAATTTGATTTTTATTTGAATAGTAGAATAATAAAAATATGATTTTTATTATGTAAATAGCGTTGTTTAAAAATATATTTTTTAATATAAATTTTGTGAAATAGATTGCGTTGGAATCAGAGCAGCGAATCCGAGCGACAATAAAAAAATGGAGGAGTGGAACCCAAAGGTGAGAACTTCTCACCAAAATTATTTTTATACAGTTATTTATTTCATGACTGCATATATGAACTGTTCCCCGTCGTCCACAGACCATGGATGACTTGTTTGTTAGATTATGTGTTTGGATTGATTTGTTTGTGTGAAATTGATTGTGTGATGTGGAGTGGAATAAAATATACATGTATTGAATAAAATAATGTATCGTTAAAAATATAATTTTTAACGTGTATATGAATAAAATAAATATTCATAAACAAATCAGATGATTTGTTTGTGTACACACATTTGACTGATATTGATTGGGACGATATATTTTACACATCGCCCAACTGCACAAATAAATATGTGTTTGTTGTTTGAAAACCCCACATGGGTATTGGGATGATATTTGGCATACACTAATCCCAATTATTTAGATGTATGACGATCGATTGATTGACAGACTGTTGTAAGTGTTAAATATTTATATTTAATGCTTATACAGTGTAGAATTGCACTCTGGATGACGGTTGACTGTATTTGATTGTTGTTATATACGTGGGTTGTATGAAATCCATATAAATCAAATTATATGGTAATTGACTGTGTCTGATTCCAGTTTAGAAATAATGAATATTTTAAAATAATATTCAGTGAATATTGAAATGTGAAGCCGTGTTAAGTAGTTAAACGCCATTTTAACACGAACGGGAATTTTGTCGATTTTATTCATTTTATAATGAATATCGAAAAGTGATTTCAAAATATGATGTTTTGAAAATATTATCATATAAATATTGAAATGATATAGAATATTCAATTTTGATTTGAATTTGAAAATAGAATTGAAATGGAATTGAAATCGATTTAAAATTGAAATCGATTTGAAATGAATTTAAAACGAATAGAAATGGAATTGAAATCGATTTAAAATTGAAAACGATTTGAAATGAATTTAAAACGAATTCAAATGGAATTGAAATCGATTTAAATTGAAATCGATTTGAAATGAATTTAAAACGAATTGAAATGGAATTGAAATCGATTTAAATTGAAATCGATTTGAAATGAATTTAAAACGAATTGAAATTGAATTGAAATCGATTTGAAATGAATTTAAAACGAATTGAAATTGAATTGAAATCGATTTGAAATGAATTTAAAACGAATTTATAATGGAATATTCAATTTTGATTTGAAATTGAAATGGAAGTGGAAATCATTTTTAAAACGAATTTAAAACGATTTATAAAATTCGTTTTAAATGGAAATCGATGAAATATATAATATGTATAATATATATATATATAATGTATATAATATAATGGTCTGAATAGAACGCGCCGCGCTGCGGTAGTTCGCGAATTTCGACCATTGACTTCGAACGGACATCATGGGAGATCCGACCGTCGGATTCTCCTAAAACCGGAACCATTGGGTTCGTATCGAAAAGAGATTTCAAAGAATATTAGAGATTTGAAATCTAACAGTTGGATTTGGAATTATGTCCAAATCAAATTTGGAAAAGGTTGCTGTAAGTGCAGTTCGATGGCCGTTTATGGAAATCGACTGTACGGGCCTTGATAAAATTATTAAAAATATCGATAATTTGTGTAAAATCATAATAAATGATTTGGAGAGAATTGGGACGAAAAATTCCATATTTGAAAAGATAAAAAGGTATTTTTATCGAAATGAAATAGTTATGAACTAGAATAATAAATCCAATGTTTTTAAATAATTAAATTGGATTTGAAATGGTTTTAAAAACAACCAGAATTTCCAATATATAAATTGGAATGGATTTGAATCAAAATTATCTTTGGAATATTTCGATATTAGATTCCGTGATTTTACAGATATTGTGGAGGAATTTGGAAGATATATATATCATTATTCCAATACGATATTTGTTGATTTCAGAATTTGACATTGAATATAAGACGATATATTTTCTATTCAGAGCCTTGTATTTAATATCAAATGGGATTTGGGTTTGTCATGAATGGTGTCTTCATTAACACTGTTCTTAAACCCAGTCGAGGAAAGATTAAATCTTTTTATTTAGATTTAATGAAGTATACCAATTAATTAATATTTAATTGGAATTGAATTGAAATTGAATTGAAATTGATTTTTGGGTTTATCGTGAACGGTGTTTTAAATAACACTTTTTCTTTAACCAGATTAAAAATGGAATGTGAATTGTGTTTTTAACGACATTCGTTCTGTAACCCGATTCACAGTGAAATGTGATTTGGAATTTATAAATCTTTTGTTAAGACTTAAAGGAGATTTTCCAAAGTGAAGTTTTCCAATTTAACAAAATAAATTGGAATGGAATGGAATTCGATTTGGTAATAATCAAAGTGGACTTCTGTGGAGGAAGACTGTTACTACATATGGAATTTAAGAGGCTTTACCGTTATTCCATTTATAGTATCGGTTGGATATGGAAGTTCATATCGATTTTATATATATATATTAATCTGTTTTCCATGAAGATTCCATTGTTAATGGAGTGTGATATTGGGTTTATCGTGAGCTGTGTTTTAAATGACATTAGTTCTTTAATCCAGTTAAAGATAAGATTTATTTCTTAACTTGGAATAATCATTAAGTAATGATTTTTGGAAATTAAAACTGAAATAGAGTTATAATGAATCTTTAAATAGATTGAAAGGTGAATTTGATAACTAAAATTATCAAATCCAAGAAATGATCGAGAATGGAATACCACCAGTTTAACTCCAGGCGATAGTTAAATCTTTAATTAGATTTGAACGTGAAATGGTAATTGAATTTACCGATAACACCGTGGTGTTAGATATGAAGTATTACCAGTTTTGTTTCATGGGATGAATAGGTTGGGATTGAGAAATTAAACAAATGATTACTTCGGTAAGGTTCGCTAATCCCGACTAGTTTGGATAAACCATAATTTGATTTGGATTGAAATCCAAAAGAAGATTAAAGAATAAATTTAAAGAATTTATCTTTGATAAAATTAATAGGAACCTTTCCCAAAGTATAAGAATATTTGAATAAAGGAATATTCTGGATTGGAATGAGGCATATGTTGTGTTTTTATAGCACTTGTTTATTATATACGTGAATTATTCAGAAAGACCGGGTTTATCCCATTCTAAATAACTGATTCGACGATATGTCGAGGATGAAGACGGTGGTTGAAGACCAGAGGTCTTCACATCGTTTGGATGATTCCTGATGTCTTGATTGGGCTGTACACCCAAGACTAGGTAATAAGTGGTGATCGTCCAGACGTACTTGGAGATCGACCGAATATGCGAGGACCTCTCTCCTGTATTGGACATACGGGACGAGGAATAAGGTGCCTCCGGTTTCATTCAGACCCAGAACGAACTTGTAAATGGATGTGTGTCTGACATCGGATTTCATTATGTGATTGATAGACATCGGTTGCATAGCATGAATTTCCTGTGTGGCATGCTGAGATGCAAATGATCAAGGCTTCGGTTGAAAAGCAGAGTCTTGTGGTTGATGATCAAAGCACGACTTTAATATAGAATAGTTTTGTGTAGCGTTAATTCGCGAGCCTCACACCCCGGTGTGAACCAGAAACGGGAGAGGACTTCAGGGAGGGCATGCGTTTCCTTCTAGCCAGGAGTGGTGTCAGCGTTTTGCAAGCCCTGACATTTTACTTATGTGGATGACGGATAGCGAGGCGCCTCGGTTATTTCGGTCTCTGCGGAGCCGATGGATGGTCTTTATACAGACCAGATTTACGCCCTATAGGGCGGGGAAACGTAGTGTTCAGGCATTTTAATCCACATCGAGTGGACCGGCCCTGACGATCCAAGGGTCGATGCGTTCTGATCCTGAGGCTCGGGCTAGAGAGTCTCGAAGCGGTAAGGACGATCCCTTGCCTTGGTTCACAGATGGAAATCCAACTTCCAATACGTGAGATTAGCGGTTTTGATTGTAGGGCCTAGTATTGGCGACATGATATATGGTACCCATGCCGTCTAGGATTGATACATTTATATTTGAAGGTGTTTTATACACAATGCACTTATAATAGTATCAAATGATTTGTTTTAAACGTACCAAGCATGTTTGGATATTATAAGGGAAAACCCTATCCTCTGGCTTGCGTTGCATTGTGTGATGGTACCTGGGTCTTATAATAGCTTCATTTTTCCAAAAAGCATTGCGCTGTTTTATTATATGCACTGGTATTCTTGGGAGGAAACCAGTTCTGTGTCATACGGCGTGGTCCCTTGATTTACTTTATTTTTAAAAAAAAGTTTTTAATAACTGTTTTAGTTCTCACACCAGTCACATGACTAACTTGGAGTTTATTGTTTTAACCTAAACTCTGGGTGCCCCTATTTTCCACACGGGCAGCTATTAGTTTTGGTTTTGCAGATATTATATTCACAGGATCCTGGTTTACAGCTGGAGTGATATTTGGAAAGCTCTGTATCTGTATATTCCCTTCAGTTGTGTTTTGTATTATTTTCCGTTGCATTGTAACTTTTAAATCTCTGATATTTATCTAATGTATACTATTTATTCATACTTTGTTATATTCTTGTATTCTGATGAAATTGTTGTAATAAGCAATGAAATGTTCTTCTGTTTGGTGTTCTGATTTGTCGTGTTCTCAAAGCAATCCGGGCTTTCCTTTACGGGGAAGTTCGGGTCGTCTCAACTACCATATACTATGTCTTCATACTAGTTCTGCAATTAAAACCGAAATGTCGTGTATTGGAAATTGGATTTCCGTTGTGAGTCGAGGCCAGGGATGGTCTCCTCAGCGATTCGGATCACCTCTAGCAAGATGACCCAGGATCCCCCACAATGAACCCTTGGATCCTCCAAGGCCGGTCCTTCCTTACGTTTGAGGATTAGTTATTCCTGAACACATGTTTCCCAGTCCTATCGGACCTATCACTTGGCCACTAGGGACCAATATCCGAGGCGTCTCACATTCCATCATCCACACAGGTAAACATAAATAATGGTCTGGGCTCCATACCATGACACCACCCATAGCTAGAAAGAAACGTTGTGCACTCCTTGGGTCCCTTATCCCGTTTTTGACTCATACCGAGGTGTGAGACTCGCGAATTAACGCTATACACAAAGCTATGCTATTTAAAGTCGTGCTTTGATCATCAACCAAAAGACTCTGCTTTTCAATAGAAGCCTTGATCACTGCATCTCTGCATTCTACACTGATAATTCATGCCATGCGACTGATATCCATCAATATATAACCTCTAAGCTCATACGTCTTAGAGAAGGGCGTTAAGCAAGAGAATAAATTCTCCGCTGCCAAACAGATTTATATTTGATAGAAATCAATCACACAGAATGAAATCCAATGTCAGACAAACATCCATTTACAAGTCCGTTCTAGGTCTGAACGAAACCGGAGGCACCTTATTCCTCGTCGCATATGTCCAATACAGGAGAGAGGTCCCCGCATATCCGGTCGATCTCCAAGTACATCTGGACGATCACCACTTATTACCTTGTCTTGGGTGTACGGCCCAATTAAGACATCAGTAATCGTCCAAACGATGTGAAGATCTCCGGTCTTCGACCATTGTCTTCATCGTCAACTTATAGTCGTCGTATTAATTATTCAGAATGGGTTAAACTCGGTCTTTCAGAATAACTCGCGTATTTTATAATCAGTAATCAAGTGCTATAAAAACACATCATACGCCTCATCCCAATTCAGAATATTCTTTTATTCAAATATTCACATCATTAAGGAAAGGTTCCCATTAATTTTATCAAAGATAAATTCTTTAAAATTTATTCTTTAATCTTCCTTTAGATATCCATTTCAAAAGATTTCATTTTATCTTTTATCAATTCTAAACCAAATTAAGGTTTATAATACTAGTCGGGATTATCGAGCCATACCGAAGTAATCATTTATTATTATTTTCCGAATCCCAACCTATTCACCCCATGGAGAAAAAATGGTAGCACTCCATATCTAACAGCACTGTGTTATCGATAAATTTAATTACCATTTCCCGTTCAAATCTAATTAAAGATTTATGTAACAACCCGTATTTTTACGGTATATAATTAATTTATTTAATTATTTAAATAGTGATTAAGAGAATTAAATGGTTGTTGAATTAAAATTATGGAATATTTAATTAATATAAATAATAGAATAATATATTTAATTCTGGAATAGTCGGAAATAGTGAATTGACAATATTGTGTGAACTGGACAAATTTGAAATATATAATTCAATATAGAATTGAATTATATTAACGAAGTTATTTAAATAACGTCAGTTGAACGTATAATTATATTATAACTAAAATCGAGCTCGAAATGGCACTGCAGTTCGTAATTTGGCAATTCGAACTTTAAACGAATATACAGAATCCGTTTTAAACCGGATTTCTGTGAAACAAGAAACGTTCGGAGCTGGTGAAGTATATATTTCTAATGGAAGAGAAAAATCAGGATTTCGTCATGTAGATTTTGATTTATGTCCAAATCAAATTTTAGAAAAGTCGCTATGGAATTCCTTTATAATTTATAATGATTTATTTATATTTTAAAAAGGATTTAAATATAAATCGAATATCGATATAACTGGGAACTTTGGAATACCGAGTTATGAATCCCGATATGGAGTTGTATGATTTTCTAGTGTGAATATATACGATAATATTTATTTATAAATATTTAATTTAATTATTTTTAAATATATTTAATATTTAAATGGGTTTATTTAGAGCTTTAAAAATAGTCAGTTTTGCAAACGACCTCCGTTTTCGATGAAACCAATTTTGTTGGATCCGTAATATTAAATTATTATTAGATTTCACTTTCCATAATTTTTGGAGTCAGTATGTGGCCGTACGAGATTTTATTGTGAAAAACAGTCGATAATTTAATCTTTAAAAATATGTTGTGTGTGCAAACGGAGTTGGAATTCGACGAAACCAGTTTCGTTGGGTCCGTAATGTCGAACTTTAGCTACGTGCCTATTTCCGTGATTTTTGGATATCATATGTGATCATAGGAATTTTAAAGGATAAATATAAACAACGTTTGATTAAAATTAAATATAATAATCGAATAAAAATATATTTAAACTTTCCTATAAAATACCCTTAACATTCCTAACCTGATTTCATATCTTCATTTGGTCAAATACCGAGCCGCCCACATTCTTTCATTCTTCCATTAAATAACCTCCATCTTCATAAATTCATAAAAATGAAAATAAAAACCCATAAATCGTTATACCAATATAGTTGGGATCTGTATAGAGTGCTCTTTACTTGGGTATGCTTGTTAATAGGTTCGATGCCCCTTTCACGTTCACGGCTGTTCACAAATGTCGGCTAGGGTTGGGGTATTCGCGGATTGTGAGCATCTGTTGGCAAAAATAGAGTTGTTTTTGGGTTCGCAAGAGGAAGCCACACCTTTGTGCCAAGTTTCAAGGGATTCGGCACCTAAAAATGTCGATGCCCCACATGAGCAGTGAGCGATAGAGGGACGACGCGTTAGTGTCGAGGAGTTCGAACTGGGTATGAATGATACGGGGAGAAGGAGCTCGAGATAAGGAGGCGTATGGAGTTGTCGGTTTGAATTTTCGGTGAAGAGGGAGATTGGTGCGTGGAAAAGTCTGAGAGTGGAGGAGCAGTTCATAGGAAAGTGCAACGGGGAAGAAATGATAAAGGTGCGGGTTGGATTTCTTAAGAAGGGTAATGGGCCAAGTTAAGGGGTGAGGCCCAAACTAATTTTAATTTAAGTGTTTTAATTAATTAAATAATGTATTGAAACTTGTAATATTAATAACTTCCGCATACGATATCAGAATTTGATGAAACAAGGTCCATTGGGATCGTATGGACGGTGGCTACGAAATGGAACTGACTGGGAGTGAATTGGAGCTCATTACAATTTATAGCGAAATAATTTGTCTGAACTGAATCGACAATCGATTATCGTTATTTGACGATGATCGTCCAATGTGAGTAAATCTCACTAACTCTGTCAGTTCATATAAATATAATTATATATATATATATATAAATCGTTGATCAAATATTGATTCTGTTTATCAGAATATTTCATATTGAAATGAAATTGATGTGAATTATATTGTGTAACATCTGTGGATGCAGGGAAACAGGTTAGAGGGATCCAACTGGATTCCTCAATATTTATAATACTGTTTGTTTTCATATATTGTGATACATGATGTGATATATAATCTGTGATTGATTATGATGACACTGGTCTAGTTAATTGGTATTTTAAATACCGTATGAAATACTGTAATGTAAAAGGAAATTTTCAAAGTGAATATTGAAAATGAAATATTTATATATGAAATAAATAGGATGTTATAAAAGGTAATATTTGGAAAAAAAAATATTGGAAAATATAATTACAAAAGGAAATATTAATTTGGAAAATAAATAGAATTATTAGTTAGAAAGTAAACAGAATTATATAAAAGGATTTATATAAAGTGAATAGAATTATATAAAACGATTTGTATAGAATAAATATGATATTAAAAAGGGAAATATTTGTATAGAATAAATATGATATTAAAAAGGGAAATATTTGTATAGAATAAATATGATATTAAAAAGGGAAATATTTATATGAAATAAATAGGATGTTGAAAAGGGAAATATTTATAGGAAATAAATAGAATTATAAAAGAAATTATTTGGAAACCAAATGGAATTATATAAAGAAATATTATTCACATTCTATGTGAAAGATTAGATTAAAGTAAATATTTTGCAAATAAAATATCATAAAGGAATTTGGGGTTTTAATTAGGAATTAAAAGGGAATACTAGAATTAGAAACTGACTGGAAATTAGTTGAGTTGAATAGCTTTCTGGGTATCGATCTGATGTTGGTTTCGTGTAACACTCCGTAATTTTAAATATTAAAATTTACGAATTAAAGAATACTTAATTGTTAAAGTGATAATTAAGGGAAACGGGTTGCGCCATTGCGTTCGTCTCGGAATTCTGCTTGAGATAGAGTCCGCGTTTGTGTGAGTTGGACTTCGTATGAAGAAGTTATGGCCTTCAGAAGTTTCAGAATTTAAATAAATTAAAAACAGCTCGAATCAGAAATTTAAAT
This sequence comes from Allium sativum, assembly GCA_030737875.1. Classification (NCBI taxonomy): domain Eukaryota; kingdom Viridiplantae; phylum Streptophyta; class Magnoliopsida; order Asparagales; family Amaryllidaceae; genus Allium; species Allium sativum. The sequence continues at coordinate 340,759,868 of CM060910.1, forward strand.
TCAAAACAGGGAAGCGGGCTGGGCGGGAAAATTCCCGCCCAAAGTCCAGGTCGACCAGGGGGTCGACCTACCCATACAGGTCGACCAGGGGGTCGACCTGCCCCCCGGCAAATTTGAAAGATGACGCTGTTCTGACTTGTTGCTGAGTCATTAGGTCTGAGGTGTTATTCTATCTTAACTGGGTGGTCTTGATTGATTCTAGGTTAATCTGACGGCTCTTAATTAATTAAAACTCTATATAAGCAACCTAACTCTCAACCCTAAATCATACTAATTCATACCAAGAGCCGCCATGCCGTCAATGGAGAACCTAGAGTAGCCGTCGTTCTCTTTCAACTATAAAACAAGATAGAGCAAGAATATTCCTATAGCGGTAGTATGGTAATTATCCTATAGCGATTAGGAACGAGATTAACGCCAGAATATTCCTCTTGTTTGCTTTGTCATGCCCACTTGTTTCATAGTCATACCTTATCTTACCAGTTTATGCCTTATCCTAGTTACTTTAATAATTATATTGTTAAAGTTACTATACTCGCCAGACTTTATGTCTGACCCCCTTGTTTTCGCCTCTTTTCTTCCTTTCCCCCTAGGTTCTTAGAGTGGGACTAGTACTAGTGGAGCTTGATCTTGGATCTCTTCCTCTCTCTTTTGGAAGTGCTTGGATTGTTGAAAGTAAAGTTCAGCTCATCTCTTTTATGGCTACTTATGTTTGGGGTTATGCTTTTTTACTTTATGTACTCTGAAAACAATTTGTCAAGATGGATATTAAGTGTACTTGGTTTATGAAGTTGTTGTAATCAAACTATTTCTCCGCTGCAATAAAAGTTGTTTTAAAATTTTCAAGTACCAATATATGTATCTGTCTTGTTATATTCTGTTCTATACACAAATAATGCTCCATGGAAATTAATGTATTCCCTTTGTGAGTGACATTAATGGGCGTGGGGTGTTACACGTGGTATCAGAGCTGAAGGTTACCAGAACAGATATGAATTTTGGAAAACTGTTTTTCAAAAGCATTTTATAAAGAAATACTGTCAAAAATATGTTTTAAGGAATGTATTTTCAAGAGAAAAGTTTTTTTTAAAACATAACCCCCAAGAGCCATATATCTTTCCTTCGATTCTCCGTTTTGAATCTCTTCCTTTTTCTTTTTCAGCATGTCTGGGGAACCTGAGATACCCGAGGGCATACCGATACCAGGCTGGTTTAGAAGGTATCTGGAGACTAGGGCCAATGCCGCAGGCCCAGCAAATGTTCCTCCTCCCCCAGCTGCAGTCGCTCCTCTTCCTCCCCCGCCTCGCGTTGATACTTTTTCAAAGATATGCAAAGATTTTCGGGCAATGGGCGGGAAACCTTTTCACGGATCAAAGATGTTTGTTGAAGCTCGAAATTGGCTTAAGGAGGTGGAAGATTTATTTGGTATCTTCGAAGTAGAAGATGGAAGGAAGGTCCAATTGGCTGCTTGGTTGAAGGACGAAGCCTCGATTTGGTGGGTGGTCACGAATGGAGAGCATCCAGTAGAGACATGGATGGATTTCAGGCGTAGGTTCGAGATGAAATTTCTCTCATGAGCAGAAGAGAATTTATATATGGAGAGGTTCTTAGCATTGAAGCAAGGGGATTTATCAGTGAAGGAGTACGTCAACAAGTTCAATTAGTTGGCGAGATTTGGCTTGGAATTGGTAAACCCACCTGAGAAGAAGGCCCTAAGGTTCGTTAAAGGTTTGAATGAGCTGCTACATGGGTTGGCTATGACCCACATTCCGATGGGGGCTACCTTTGAGAAATTGGTTGACATGGCGCTTATGCATGAAGAGGAGAAAGGTGCTAATGATAATAAGGCACCAGAGAAGAAAGGGGATCAAAAGAAACCACAACAGCAAAACAAGAAATGTGGGAAGAACAACAATAGCAAAGGAAAGAAAAAGTGCTTTAATTGTGGAACACTAGGCCATCTAAGCAAGGACTGTAGGAAGAAAAAGAAGACTGGTTGTTTCCACTATGGAGAGGCAGGACATCTAGTTAAAGACTGCCCAAGGAAACAGGGGCAATGGCAAAGAACAGGGTCAACTTCTGGAGGGCAGCTTCAGGCTCTCATGGCACCAGGGCAGGCAAGAGGGCAGATTCAGGCTCTCATGGCACCAGGACAGGAGAGAGGTAGAAACATTTCCATTGAAATTTTAGTTTTTCTGTTTGATCATCCTGTTCGTACTTTGTTTGACTCTGGCGCTTCACACTCGTTTGTATCTGCTTCGTTAGTTGAAACACTGCACCTAAATACTAGTCTAGTTACGGATCCCATAGTAGTCTCAAATCATATTAGTGGGTCGGCTCATCTTTCTATGATTTGTCGGGATTTGAGAGTGTCTATCTTGGGCATTGGGTTTGAATGCAACGCCTTCGTTCCTGGCTTCATGGGCTAAGGCTTGATTCTAGGCATGGATTGGCTAGCTAGATATGGTGCCATCCTAGATTGTGAAAGAAGGGTGGTTAAATTGTTGACTCGTTGTGGAAAGACCCTTGATATTTCTTGTGACCCTAGAGGTCCAGTAATGCTTAACTACCTAGAATCCCTTGACGCGTCCAATGATGAATTGGAATTTGTTTGTGTGGTCCGTGAATATAGTGACGTCTTCTATGAAGTTCGAGGTTTACCCTTGAGGCATGAGATAGACTTTCGAATATACCTAGTAGATAATGCAAAGCCAGTTGCATTACCAGTGCACCACATGGCTCCGAGAGAGAGAGGAGACCTCAGTAAGCAAGTGGAAGAATTGCTTGAGAAGGGGATCATAAGAAGAAGTATTTCGAAGTGGGGTGCTCGAGTCGTTTTTTCTACGAAAGCTGATGGTTCACTTAGATTGTGCGTGGACTATAGAGAGCTGAATAAGCTAACAAAGAATAACAGACAACCATTGCTGAGGATAGACGATTTATTCGATCAGTTAGTGGGTGCTTCGGTTTTCTCGCAACTGGATTTGGCTACAGGGTTTCATCAGCTAAGGGTGGCTAAAGATAGCATCGATAAGACTGCATTTAGAACTCCTGACGGTTTCTTCGAGTGGCTCGTCATGCCTTTTGGTTTGACGAATGCACCCGCATACTTTGTTGACTTAATGAGTAGGGTGTTTAGGGAGTTTCTAAACAAATTTGTGGTAGTCTTTGTGGACGATATCCTGATTTTCTCTAAAAGTGAAGAAGAGCATGCCCTACATCTTAGGGAAGTCTTAGAGACCATACGAGCGCATCAACTAAAGCTAAGTTCTCCAAGTCCCATTTTTGGAGAAAAGAAGTGAGGTTCTTAGGACACGTGGTCTCTAAGGAAGGGATAGCTGTGGATTCCGCAAAGGTGGTGGCAATCCAAGATTGGAAAACTCCTAAGAACGCAACAGAAGTAAGAAGCTTTTTAGGACTGGCCGGTTATTATAGGAAGTTCATTAAGGACTTCGTGAAGATATCAGCCCCACTTACTCGGTTAACGAAGAAGAACTTGACTTTTGCTTGGGATGTTGACTGTGACGATGCTTTCCAACGTCTGAAGAGGGCTTTGACGACAGCTCCAGTTTTAGTTTTGCCGGATGGGAGTACGCCATTCACAGTATATACCAATGCTTGCGGGACAGGGCTTGGCGCAGTTTTAATGCAAGAGGGAAGGGTGATATGCTATGGTGGAAGGCATTTGAAAGCCACGAGAAAAATTACCCTACCCACGACTTAGAGTTGGCTGCCATAGTTTTTGCGCTTAAGTCATGGCGTCATTATTTGCTTGGCAAAAGGTTTGAGTTATATACAGACCATAAGTCGCTAAAGTACTAATTCTCTCAGAAAGACCTAAACTTGAGGCAACAGAGGTGGATGGAGTTTTTGGCATCCTACGATTTTGAGATCGCATATACCCCTGGTAAGGGTAACGTTGTAGCCGACGCCTTAAGTAGAAAGAAGTTAATTTTAAGTCCTTTGTTTGTAGAGCGGCAAAGTTTGGAGTATATATCTACTTTTGACTTCAGACCCTCTGTCGATTATGTACCCGGATTGTTGGCATCGTTAGAGGTGCAACCTACACTTTTTGGTCGAGTTGGAGAGGCACAGCGAGATGACCCATAGTTGGTTGAGATAGTAGGCAAGCTTATAGGAGGGGAGTCTTCAAGTCATCTTAATAGATATGCTATAGATGAGAGAGGCTGGCTGCGTAGAGATGGGAGACTTTGCGTACCACAAGACGAGAGTTTGAAGAAGGCAATTCTTGAAGACTCACATCGCTCTAAGATGACCATACATCCAGGTGGTGACAAGATGTATAGGGATATGAAGCGAGTTTTCTTTTTGGCCGGAATGAAGAAGGACGTGTGTAACACCCCACATCCGTTAAGATCACTCACAAAGGGAATTCCTTAACTTCAATGGAGCATTATGGGTACTGGAACAAAAATATTACAAGACAGACATATATAAAACAGCGGAAAGTAAAGTGGAAGTACTTCAAATCATTTGTTAAATATAATTGTTTACAATAAAAGCCCATCAACTTCCAATACCCAATTACATAGTTAAAATATCTGTCTTGCTCAAAAACAAAGAAGCATAAAATAAGTTGTAGTATTCCCCAATAAAGCAAAGCAAGCCATAGCCAAGAGAAATCCAAGCCGTACAAGAAAGAGCCTTAGAGCTTGGTAAGATCCGAACTAAGCTGTATTCCCACCCTGCGAACCTGGGGGGGGGGAAATGGAAGAAAAAGAGGCGAAACAAAACGGGTCAGTCATAAAGACTGAGTAAGTCCTAGTGACTTTCAGCATAAAAACAGGTAAAGATAACATGGCATGAATAAACTGAAAGTAAACGTAAGCATGATAACAAGATAAGCTACAGGAAAGATAACTAAGAATAACCTCATATGATTTTTGTCAAGTATACCATCGTAAGGTTCCCATTCAAGATAAACTATGTATAAATTCGCAAGATTTCTATCAAGCATCGCAAGATTTCTCTGCTTCACCATTAAAATGATATCTATTTGCTCTGCACCACCTAACTAGTGTCCCAACTAGTGATCCATATAAAATGATAAAATCATAACGTGATCCCAATCCCCGAAATTAAGGTTGCTTTCACGTGTACATCTATTATTTATTACCTAGATCTAATCTAGGGTTTTCTATCGAGCGCTTCCTAGATTCAACCAGGATTTATGCCACCTAGGTCCAACCTAGGGATTATGCTACCTATTGAACGCTTCTCGGATTTAGGGTTTATGCCACCTAGGTCCAACCTAGGGATTATGCTACCTACGTGTATCATACGGCCCCCAATGATTGTAGATACCTATGCTGGTCCCACCATGGGGTGTATCAAGACCCATGGTGGTGGCCCGACGCAATTCTAGAAGGCATATGTTATACTACTGGTGCCCCCAGTGCCCTGTTTGTCTGCTCCGAAGTGTGTGCACGCCCGCACTCTGTTAGAACCTACACGGTTGCACCCACCGTTGTCGCTTTGACCGCTTACAATCAGCCCAGTAATCGTGCCCCACCCTGCCTAGTTTCAGGGTACCGTTGATACCTGATTTGGGTTACTGCTGAAATGGGTCCCCGTTACTAGGATTTCCTACTGGTTAAGTGTGTGGGCCTATATATACAGATATTACCCACCTTCCCGTGATGTACTTAACTCTCTTCGTCCATTACGTTAAGTTGGTTAAGTGTTTTCTCTTGTTTTACTTAACCCTACCACACATCATGTTATATCGGTTAAGTGTTGTTCCTTGTGTTACTTAACCCTACCGCAAGCCTTGTTATACTGGCTAAGTGTTCTCCCTTGTGTTAACTTACCCCACCGCATGTCATGTCATATTGGTTAAGTGTACATTGACTTAGCCCACCTACTTATCATGTTGTGACGGTTAAGTGTTACCCTTCTGTTGTTACTTAACCTTACCACGCATCCCGTTATATTGGTTAAGTGCATGTTAACTTAACCCCATCCACCAGTCATATTATAATGGTTAAGTGTTACCCTCGTGTGTTTACTTAACCCTACCACGCATCAGGTTATATCGATTGGGTGTTATCAACCTATTCAAGTTAGCCCAACCCATCCGCTAGTCATGTTATAACGGTTAAGTGTCATTAGCCTAGCCACGTTACTTAACCCACCCATTCATATCATATTGGTTAAGTGTCATTAGTCTAGTCATATTACTTAACCCACCCATTGGTCCGATTAACAGTTATGTTGGTTGAGCCTACATTTATAAGTTTTACATGTTCTTAACTCATACCGGTTAGGTCCACATTTACATGTCAAATTTCCATGTCATCCCACCTAACCCTCTAACCATACCCACGTCTTATTATGGTTAGTATTCCTTAATTCATTCATTATGACGAACGAATCATGACCTCTCACATTAGACCGTGCATTTTGTGGTTACTGGATTTGCCGAGCGGTTCCGGGCAGATTTACACCACAAACTGGGTCTAACCTCGTGTCATAAACCGTTACGCCTACAATTTGGCCTTCGACCTCTCACATTAGACTGACACTTTGTGGCTACTGGATTTGTCGGGCGGTTCCGGGCAGATTTACACCACAAACTGAGTCTAACCTCGTGTCAAAGTATCATTAATGGTCGTATTCCACCCAAAACCCCAATATCAGTTCATGTGTTTAACATATAGAAATGTTCATGGTTCACATTTTTGCCCCAAAACGTATTCCCAAACTATTACCATAATTCACTTTAAGGTTATGCCAAGTTATAGCCTTTTATTTACAATACATGCCAATTACCCAAAACCCAACTTAGGCGCGTTCATATTAAACCTCTACTAAGTCATAAATTACCATATATGTTTCAACTCCAAATTTTACATAATTAACATATGCCCAAGTTCTAGATTACATGTCAGTTTATATATGTACCCAATTCTAGTCATTTTACATATGTCCAATTCTTGCCTATTTACATGTATGCCAAGTTTATGCCATTTTACCCATATCAAGTTCTAGCCAAAATTGCATGTATCATGCCCAAATAAACCCAAATCATGATTCATGATGTAGTTATCCCAAACTATAATATTTTTATTACAATACATGTTGTATATACCAAATCTCATGTTACACTACATAGATCCTATTTGTTCCAAATTCCATGTATATAATATTTATGCAAATTTTTCATAACCAGATTATACCAAAATTTACAGATCAAGCCCAAACTTGCAAATACAATGATAATATCCAATTTCATGTTACCAATTATTACATCATATTCATATAGGCAATAATCCCATAATTCCCCCGTATACATATCGTACGCAAATCGTGATTTTAGGCCAAGGTCCGAAATTGACCAAGGTTCATGAAAGAAAATAAATTGAGGGAGATAGAAATTGAATAAAAATGAGATCAGAGGAAAACATCATCATAGGAATAAATATTACAACTTGATGATAACGTCATTACGAATCAAGAAAACTGCTGAATAGATCATAAACTTGTCATGAGCATAAAGATAGACAAGTCCCAAAACACAAGATTAAAGGAGCAACAGAAATAGATCAGAATCGATAAACATACTTAAATCCAATTCCACTTTATTCCATGGCCACATTATAATTAAATGTTTAAATCTAAAAACAACTAGAACTTACAGAGCATGGCTAGTGAATTAGGAACTGAAATTGTCATAGAACGATGTAGTAGTGTTGATTTATTGTTTGAACCATTGTTGAAGCTTTGTTCTTCGAATTGATTTGAGTTTGAATGTTTGTACTTCAATTTGGGGGCGGCGGCCATGGTTCAAGAGGGAGTTCAGCAGCATAATGGTGTAAGAATGATTTGATATGAATTAGGTTAGGTCTAAGGGTGTTTTTATAGGTGTAGCAACTAGTTTAGTCCCTTAGATTAACCCTAGAATCAATCTGGACCATCAAAACACGTCTCAGGCTTCAAAAATGAGTTCTGGGTCAAACCAGGCCGACCAGGTCGACCTGTAAGGGGGGAGGTCGACACTATGGTCGACCTAGGGGTAGGTCGACCCTATGGTCTACCTGGGGGAGGGGGGGTAGGTCGACCCTATGGTCGACCCCCTGGTCCAGTGCTGCCTGAAAACTGCTGAAACTTGTACGGTCATAACTTCTTCATCCGGACTCCGATTTTCGAAAACTCGGACTCTATTTCATGTAAAATTTCGAGACGAACGCAATGGCGTAACCCGTTTCCCCTGATTCTGATTTTAAAAATTTAATTCTGCCTTGATTTCTAGTTTTAACATGCTATTAAAATTCGGGTTGTTACATTCTCCCCCTCCTTAAAGGATTTCATCCCCGAAATCTTCAAGTTAAGAAGAACGTGTCCTACCATCCAATCATCCGTCTACTCAATCATCAATCACAGGCATCCATTGTCCTTAAAGAGATTTCTAATGCTATATGAACATATGAAGAAAGTGTGTGTATATGTTTTTTATCTAATGCAAATGATCAGGCCTGATTGATCTCTTTAATGCAAAATATGTTTTAGTGCCATGAGTCCAACATGTATGCGAATAGTCCTAGCCACATAAATACTATATGTGTGCACAAACATCCGTCCATATGCAACATCCACATGATAACACATTTAATTTCGTCCATAAACAAGTATAAACACTCATGCATATGCAATATGAAAGGTGACGGAGCCGATCTAGTGCCTAATGTGTGTTCATGCATCCACGAGCAACAACTAGCAACCACTTGCAACCATCAACCATAACATGTCTCAAACACATGTTTACATCCATTAGTTCCTACCTAAAGGTATAACCGAATGATAGAAGCAAGTAAAGAAAAACTTTGTACCCTAAACACCAGCCCAAAACCAATATATATGATTCTAGGAAACCAAGCATGATAAAATCCTTTTAAGTCACAAGAAATCCCTTCCTAAAACCAACCCATATCCTATAAAGCCCAAAATGTTTAGTCAACCCGACGGACACCCTCAAACCCCAACGTATATCACAACCAGATGAGTCATACTCCTTATGGGGTTTGCAACAGAAATAAGATTGAGAATAGGACCGAGAGGATATACATAAAAGATAGCATGCAAGTAAGCTCTACAGGAAAAGAGGGATCAAGGATATACTCTTAAAAGAGATATAATGTGTGTATCTAGCCTTCAATCTTCTAAGCCGCATTTCCTTGAGCTTAACTCCATTGTGCTTTGGCCGTTTTTAACTTCACAATTTCGTAGCTTCTTAATTCTTGTTTCCAAAATATGAGTTGGAACTCATTTCACTGTTGTCTCTCATCCCATTTTCCCTTATCCTCCTTCTAGTATACTCGGCTCAAATATAACTGCATACTCATGGTTTCATGCAAGCTCTCCAAAATTCACTAGTGAATCCTGGATCTCGTTTATAGGGTATTCCACGCAGAAGAATTATCTCTTGCAAATGAACAGATGTCAACCATGTTGCCAAATGTACTTACTAAGGTGATTTCCTATAACTCATGCATAAGCGAAATGAACCATCCACTTTAGTGGCAAACACTACTTGGGATCAACAAATGTATCAAGAGATTCTAGGTAACTAAGCGTGGCAGAATCCTAAGGGTTACAATAGACTTCGAGGGTATTACCACGGCAAGTCAAGAGTCTAACTACCCCCTTTTCATACTCAAGAATGGCACCATTACTGGATAACCATTCCATCCCTAGAATCGACCCGTAGCCGAAAAAACCTAAGCATTTCTTCTAAACTCAACGCTTAGCATAGACATTCTCAAATCCAAATAAGTCATGAATAAATGAGCCGATTCCCCAATAGGATTTAATAAGAAAAAAAAATTTGGGATCCTCTACTATGCTAGTACTAAGGTGCAGAGACTTCAACTATCGAAGCAGAATTAAAAGGATGCGATGTACAAAAACAAAGTTCTAACGGGATGATAGAAAAGGAAAGCTAAACTTTTAACAGAAACGTTACCACCTCTTCTTAGGTACGATAGTAGTGAGAGCAAACAATTGCCCTCTCGACGATCTTGTCCTAATCCTCTAATACTTAACTACATGTCCCTTTTTACCATACTAAAGATACTCTCTCTTGTCGTGGGTTTTATTATTCTTTCACTTTGGCCTCTTTCCTTTCACCTTTTCCTCCTTCGTGGATTAAGCCATATCAACAAGTTTCTCATCCTTAGGCTTGTGTTCTTTATCCTCGTTCTTGTTATCCTTGTATAGCTTGTTGACAAGTTTCTCGAAAGCTACCTCCATCGCACGACAACTCTACAAAGCTTGAAATAAGATTAGACGCAGATGGAATTACTGCGGCTACAGATGGAAGTTGGGCACTCCTTTGCCCTCCGACATGCGTCGTACACCTACAAAACTATGGTGAAAAAGAAAGAGAAGAAACTCAAGGAGAGGATCAAAAGATAGTGCATATGGCTTTGGGGAATATGCCTTCTGTAAAACAAAACTTTTCTTAGAAAATGCTTCTTTGTAAATGTTTTGAAAATAATTTCAGAAGGTTTTTAAGAGCTTTTGCCCAGTCTGGTAACCTTCTTCTCTGATACCAAATGTAACACCCCACATCCGTTAAGGTCACTCACAAAGGAATTCCTTAACTTCAATGGATCATTATGGATACTGGAACAGAAATATAACAAGACAGACATATATAAAACAGCGGAATGTAAAGTGGATGCACTTCAAATCATTTGTTAAATATAATTGTTTACAATAAAAGCCCATCAACTTCCAATACCCAATTACATAGTTAAAATATCTGTCTTGCTCAAAAACAAAGAAGCATAAAATAAGTTGTAGTATTCCCCAATAAAGCAAAGCAAGCCATAGCCAAGAGAAATCCAAGCCGTACAAGAAAGAGCCTTAGAGCTTGGTAAGATCCGAACTAAGCTGTATTCCCACCCTACGAACCTGGGGGGGGGGGGGAACGGAAGAAAAAGAGGCGAAACAAAACGGGTCAGTCATAAAGACTGAGTAAGTCCTAGTGACTTTCAGCATAAAAACAGGTAAAGATAACATGGCATGAATAAACTGAAAGTAAACATAAGCATGATGACAAGATAAGCTACAGGAAAGATAACTAAGAATAACCTCATATGATTTTTGTCAAGTATACCATCGCAAGGTTCCCATTCAAGATAAACTAAGTATAAATTCGCAAGATTTCTATCAAGCATCGCAAGATTTCTCTGCTTCACCATTAAAATGATATCTATTTGCTTTGCACCACCTAACTAGTGTCCCAACTAGTGATCCATATAAAATGATAAAATCATAACGTGATCCCAATCCCCGAAATTAAGGATTCTTTCACGTGTACATCTATTATTTATTACCTAGTTCTAATCTAGGGTTTTCTATCGAGCGCCTCCTAGATTCAACCAGGATTTATGCCACCTAGGTCCAACTTAGGTATTATGCTACCTATTGAATGCTTCTCGGATTTAGAGTTTATGCCACCTAGGTCCAACCTAGGGATTATGCTACCTACGTGTATCATACGGCCCCCAATGATTGTAGATACCTATGCTGGTCCCACCATGGGGTGTATCAAGACCCATGGTGGCGGCTCGACGCAATTCTAGAAGGCATAGGTTATACTACTGGTGCCCCTATTGCCCTGTTTGTCTGCTCCGAAGTGTGTGCACGCCCGCACTCCGTTAGAACCTACACTATTGCACCCACCACCGTCGCCTTGACCGCTTACAATCAGCCTAATAATCGTGCCTCACCCTGCCTAGTTTCAGGGTACCGTTGATACCTGATTTGGGTTACTGCTGAAATGGGTCCCCGTTACTAGGATTTCCTACTGGTTAAGTGTGTGGGCCTATATATACAGATATTACCCACCTTCCCGTGATGTACTTAACTCTCTCCGTCCATTACGTTAAGTTGGTTAAGTGTTTTCTCTTGTTTTACTTAACCCTACCACACATCATGTTATATCGGTTAAGTGTTGTTCCTTGTGTTACTTAACCCTACCGCAAGCCTTGTTATACTGGCTAAGTGTTCTCCCTTGTGTTAACTTACCCCACTGCATGTCATGTCATATTGGTTAAGTGTACATTGACTTAGCCCACCTACTTATCATGTTGTGACGGTTAAGTGTTACCCTTCTGTTGTTACTTAACCTTACCACGCATCCCGTTATATTGGTTAAGTGCATGTTAACTTAACCCCATCCACCAGTCATATTATAATGGTTAAGTGTTACCCTCGTGTGTTTACTTAACCCTACCATGCATCAGGTTATATCGATTGGGTGTTATCAACCTATTCAAGTTAGCCCAATCCATCCGCTAGTCATGTTATAACGGTTAAGTGTCATTAGCCTAGCCACGTTACTTAACCCACCCATTCATATCATATTGGTTAAGTGTCATTAGTCTAGTCATATTACTTAACCCACCCATTGGTCTGATTAACAGTTATGTTGGTTGAGCCTACATTTATAAGTTTTACATGTTCTTAACTCATACCGGTTAGGTCCACATTTACATGTCAAATTTCCATGTCATCCCACCTAACCCTCTAACCATACCCACGTCTTATTATGGTTAGTATTCCTTAATTCATTCATTATGACGAACGAATCATGACCTCTCACATTAGACCGTGCATTTTGTGGTTACTGGATTTGCCGGGCGGTTCCAGGCAGATTTACACCAAAAACTGGGTCTAACCTCGTGTCATAAACCGTTACGCCTACAATTTGGCCTTCGACCTCTCACATTAGACTGACACTTTGTGGCTACTGGATTTGCCGGGCGGTTCCGGGCAAATTTACACCACAAACTGAGTCTAACCTCATGTCAAAGGTTCATTAATGGTCGTATTCCACCCAAAACCCCAATATCAGTTCATGTGTTTAACATATAGAAATGTTCATGGTTCACGTTTTTTCCCCAAAATGTATTCCCAAACTATTACCATAATTCACTATAAGGTTATGCCAAGTTATAGCCTTTTATTTACAATACACGCCAATTACCCAAAACCCAACTTAGGCGCGTTCATATTAAACCTCTACTAAGTCATAAATTACCATATATGTTTCAACTCCAAATTTTACATAATTAACATATGCCCAAGTTCTAGATTACATGTCAGTTTATATATGTACCCAATTCTAGTCAGTTTACATATGTCCAATTCTTGCCTATTTACATGTATGCCAAGTTTATGCCATTTTACCCATATCAAGTTCTAGCCAAAATTGCATGTATCATGCCCAAATAAACCCAAATCATGATTCGTGATGTAGTTATCCCAAACTATAATATTTTTATTACAATACATGTTATACATACCAAATCTCGTGTTACACTACATAAATCCTATTTGTGCCAAATTCCATGTATATAATATTTATGCAAATCTTTCATAACAAGATTATACCAAAATTTACAGATCAAGCCCAAACTTGCAAATACAATGATAATATCCAATTTCACATTGCCAATTATTACATTATATTCATATAGGCAATAATCCCATAATTCCCCCGTATACATATCGTACGCAAATCGCGATTTTAGGCCAAGGTCCGAAATTGACCAAGGTTCATGAAAGAAAATAAATTGGGGGAGATAGAAATTGAATAAAAATGAGATCAGAGGAAAACATCATCATAGGAATAAATATTACAACTTGATGATAACGTCATTATGAATCAAGAAAACTGCTGAATAGATCATAAACTTGTCATGAGCATAAAGATAGACCAATCCCAAAACACAAGATTAAAGGAACAACAGAAATAGATCAGAATCGATAAACATACTTAAATCCAATTCCACTTTATTCCATGGCCACATTATAATTAAATGTTTAAATCTAAAAAAAACTAGAACTTACAGAGCATGGCTAGTGAATTAGGAACTGAAATTGTCATAGAACGTTGTAGTAGTGTTGATTTATTGTTTGAACCATTGTTGAAGCTTTGTTCTTCGATTTGATTTGAGTTTGAATGTTTGTACTTCAATTTGGGGGTGGCGGCCATGGTTCAAGAGGGAGTTCAGCAGCACAATTGTGTAAGAATGATTTGATATGAATTAGGTTAGGTCTAAGGGTGTTTTTATAGGTGTAGCAACTAGTTTAGGCCCTTAGATTAACCCTAGAATCAATCCGGACCATCAAAACACGTCTCAGGCTTCAAAAATGTGTTCTGGGTCAAACCAGGCCAACCAGGTCGACCTGTAAGGGGGAGAGGTCGACACTATGGTCGACCTGGAGGGTAGGTCGACCCTATGGTCGACCTGGGGGGGGGGGGGGGGGTAGGTCGACCCTATGGTCGATCCCCTGGTCCAGTGCTGCCTGAAAACTGCTGAAACTTGTACAGGTCATAACTTCTTCATCCGGACTCCGATTTTCGAAAACTCGGACTCTATTTCATGTAAAATTTCGAGACGAACTCAATGGCGTAACCCATTTCCCCTGATTCTGATTTTAAAATTTAGTTCTGCCTTGATTTCTAGTTTTAACATGCTATTAAAATTCGGGTTGTTACAACGTGGCTGAGTTCGTTTCTAGATGCTTAGTGTGTCAGCAAGTCAAGGCGGAGCAAAAGAAGCCCGGTGGTTTGCTCCACCCTTTAGAGATTCCGCTTTGGAAATGGGAAAGTATTTCCATGGATTTTGTAGAAGGGTTATCAAGATCAAGGAAGGGTAATACGGGGATTTGGGTAATTGTAGACAGACTTACCAAAAGTGCCCATTTTATTCCCGTTAAAAGTAGAAGAACCTCCACATGGTTAGCATCTGTTTACCTTCGAGAGATAGTTCGTTTGCACGGCATACCCTCTAGCATTGTGAGCGATAGAGATCCCATTTTCAAAAGCGAATTTTAGAAAAGCTTACAAGAGGCGGTTGGAACACAATTGTGCTTAAGTACCGCTTATCACCCTCAGACGGACGGCCAGACCGAGAGAGTAAATCGGATTCTAGAAGTCCTTCTGAGGCTATTCATCCTAGACTTTGGAGGATATGGGAAGAACATCTTCCATTAGTGGAGTTCGCCTATAATAATAGCTTTCAGGCTAGCATCGGCATGGCACCTTTTGAGGCTCTTTATGGACGACCGAGCCGATCACCTACATGTTGGTGGGAATCCACGGATAAGGTTTTGCTTGGACCTGACATGATTATGGATACTTCGGAGAAAATAGACCTGATTCGACAGCGAATGAAGACGGCGCAGGACCGACAGAAGTCATATGCTGATAAGAGACGAACCGATCTTGAGTTCAATATTGGGGACATGGTTTTTATTAAGGTGTCACCATTGAGAAACGTAGTCCGTTTTGGATCAGTAGGGAAGTTGGCACCGAGGTTCGTAGGACCCTTTCCAATTACAGAGAGGATTGGGCAGATGGCATATAGAGTAAAGTTACCAGAGAAGCTCAGTGGTGTTCATGACGTGTTTCATGTTTCGCATTTGTGTAAGTGTTTACATGATACAGCGGAAGTGGTGGAGCCGAGCACGCTCGAAGAAGTGGAAGTAGAGCGCAATGCCACGGTTAGACGAGCTCCTACACGCATTCTCGGATCGAAGGTCAAAAAGCTACGCAACAAAGAGGTCAAGTTGGTCAAAGTGCAATGGGGAGATGATTAAAGAGACGCGACTTGGGAGATGGAAGACAAGATGCGTACGCTGTACCCTTTCCTTTTTGAGGGTATGTTTTTAACTTCTCCTTTTTCTATCACTTTGTTGACACTTGTCCTATCTTTTAGTATTATCTTTGCGATGACATCTTCGATCTTTAGTTAGGAAGAACCCTATGGTTGCAAACATGTGTTTGAGACATGTTATGTTTAGTGGATGCAAATGGATGCAAGTGGTTGCTCGTGGATACAAGTACACACACATTAGGCACTAGATTGGCTCAATCACCTTCATGTTGCATATAAATGTGTGTGCATATCTAAATTTATGGATGCATAATGGTTGTGTTATCATATGGATGCTGCATTTTGATGAATGGTTGTGCACACATGTAGAAATAATATGTATCGATAGGATTCTTTCACATACATAATGGACGCATGGCACTATCATGATTTGCATTAAGGAGGTAAACTGAATCAGTAGACTGCCTGATTTTGCATTAGATAAGGAACATATACACACACTTTTTGCATATGTTCATACAGCATTAGAAATCTTGTAAGGACAATGGGTGCCTGTGTTTGATGGTTGAGTAGATGGATGATTGGATGTTAGGATATGCATTCTCCTTAACTTGGAGATTTCAGGGGCGAAAACCTTTAAGGAGGGGAGAATGTAACACCCCGTAATTTTAAATAGTAAAATTTACGAATTAAAGAATACTTAATTGTTAAAGTGAGAATTAAGGGAAGCGGGTTGCGCAATTGTGTTCGTCTCGGAATTCTGCTTGAGATAGAGTCCGAGTTTGTGTGAATTGGACTTTGGCCTTCAGAAGTTTCAGAATTTAAATAAATTAAAAATAGCTCGAATCGGAAATTCAAATTCAAAACAGAGAAGCGGGCTGGGCGGGAAAATTCCCGCCCAAAGGCCAGGTCGACCAAGGGGTCGACCTACCCATACAGGTCGACCAGGGGGTCGACCTACCCCCCCGGGCAGATTTGAAAGATGACGTTGTTCTGACTTGTTGCTGAGCCATTAGGGATGAGGTGTTATTCTATCTTGACTGGGTGGTCTTGATTGATTCTAGGTTAATCTGACGGCTCTTAATTAATTAAAACTCTATATAAGCAACCTAACTCTCAACCCTAAATCATAATAATTCATACCAAGAGCCGCCATGCCGTCAATGGAGAACCTAGAGTAGCCGTCGTTCTCTTTCAACTCTAAAACAAGATAGAGCAAGAATCTAATCTAATCTAAATAACAACTAGTCTACATCAAAGGCGAGCAATTCAATTTCAGAATACAGATCCAAGAAAGACAAGACTATTCTTTTTTTTTGTGAGTATAATATCTTTCACAAAATAATTAATTAATTTAATTATGATAAGTTATAATTGGGATTATGAGAATATGATTTTGAATCATGTGATGTTGAATTATATGCAAGTTTATGATGTTGGATTACATGTTCTTATATAAGTTATATGCAAGTTTGTGATGTTGGACTATATGTTCTTATATGAATCTTATGCAAGTTTGGGATGTTAAAACATATATGAATCTTATGCAAGTTTGGGATATTAAGACATATGTGAATCTTATGCAAGTTTGGGATGTTAAAACATATGTGAATCATGTAGATACATATGCTAGTTTATATGCAAACATGTGACATTAATCTTTATGTTTAGATCCATATGCAAGTTCACACCATTATGTTTAGATCCATATGCAAGTTCACACCTTTATGTTTAGATCCGTATGCAAGTTCACATCTTTATGTTTAGATCTATATTTAGATCCATGGCAGTACGTAGTTATGAAAGTTTATGTTCTATATACCCATTGCCTATGCTAGTTTTGTATGTGAATCATATGCTAGTTTGAATGAAATTCATATGCAAGTTATAGGAAAACCATATCCATATATGCAAGTTCACATCTTTATGTTTAGATCTATATTTAGATCCAAATTTGTGTATTGCTTATGCAAGTTATTGGCTATGCAAACTTATGTCATGATTCTTAGATCTATTTTATGTGTTATGAAAGTTGGGATGTTGCTTTTCTTTTTTTATAAGTTAGACTATTGCGAGTCTAACATATGTCATATCAAAACGTACGAATAGCGTGGCGACAATGGGAAAAATATTGAATATGCATAATTGTGAATTGGCATAAAATGGCCTTAAAAGGCATATAATTAATTTGAGGCATTAATTGGTATAAATTATATACCTGAAATTATGGACATAATTTAGGTGACAATTATGGACATAAATAAATTTGGAATTTATTGACAAATTTGAATAGGGATATTAAACTCCAATTTGGGGTTAAATAATTGTGTAATAATTAACCGCCTAAGACACGAGGTTAGACTCGTTTGTGGTGTAAGACTGCCCGGACCCGCCCGACAAATCCAGCAACCACAAACAGTAGTCTAATGTGAGAGGTCAAAGGCACGAATTAAATGCGTAACAATTGTAAAGACACGAGGTTAGGCTCGTTTGCGGTATAAGACTGCCCGGACCCGCCCGACAAATCCAGCAACCGCAAATGTCAGTCTAATGTGGGAGGTCTTTACAAGGTTACGGTTCTAATGAATTAAGTAACACTTAACCAGATAAACATGTGGTAGGACATGGGGTTTAAGTGGGTGGCCTTGAGTGGCATGTGAAATACGATTAGAAACACATAACCAAGTTGAAAACATGTAAGAATACATGAATAAGAATGGGGTTAAGTGGGAAACCTTAGTGGGACCAAGCATAGGTGGAAAGCTTGTGTCAGGCATGAGGGCCCTTTTCAAACCAGTAACCCATTAAGTATCTTTGTGAGCTCGACCCAAGTCGAGGACGGGACACGCTTACTGGGTTTGATTGTAAGAGGTCAAAACAGGTTAGCGGTGGCAACGCAAGTCCAACGGGGTCAAGTGCGTGCGTGGGCCCGGGCTGGTAGGTAAGAGGTTGTTGCATCGTGTAGATATAAGTCGTTCATCTCTAGTGGTATCGGGTTGCCACTTTGGGGAGTGATACATCCTACTGTGGGACCAACACGAGTATCTACGAGTTGGGGAGCCGATCGCATGGGGCTAGTGGGTACAACTAGTGGAGATAGGGGCAGACGGCACCTATGAAGGCAGCTAGGGGTACACGAAACTACCGTTATCATTATTATGTTCTGTAGGCGGGATCAACTTTTAGAAGTGACTAGTAGTGGTGCAGTATAGTAGTTATCCTATAGCAATTAGAAACGAGATTAACGCCAGAATATTCCTCTTGTTTGCTTTGTTATGCCCATTTGTTTCATAGTCATACCTTATCTTACCAGTTTATGCCTTATCCTGGTTACTTTAATAATTATATTGTTAAAGTTATTATACTCGCCAGACTTTATGTCTGACCCCCTTGTTTTCGCCTCTTTTCTTCCTTCCCCCCAGGTTCTCAGGGTGGGACTAGTACTAGTGGAGCTTGATCTTGGATCTCTTCCTCTCTCTTTTGGAAGTGCTTGGATTGCTGAAAGTAAAGTTCAGCTCATCTCTTTTATGGCTACTTGTGTTTGGGGTTAAGCTTTTTTACTTTATGTACTCTGAAAAAAATTTGTCAAGATGGATATTAAGTGTACTTGGTTTATGAAGTTGTTGTAATCAAACTATTTCTCCGCTGCAATAAAAGTTGTTTTAAAATTTTCATTTACCAATATATGTATCTGTCTTGTTATATTCGGTTCTATACACTAATAATGCTCCATGGAAGTTAATGCATTCCCTTTGTGAGTGACATTAATGGACGTAGGGTGTTACATTTCGGCCTTCGGGGTTAATACGTAGGGGGTTGTTCTCTTACTAGTTTTAAGTTAGAGACTGATAGAGGTGGGAAGATATTGATGCGGGAATCAGAAATGGAAATGTTTTCCAAAGTTAATAACGTATATTTTCTAAAATTAGAAAATAAGAATTTGATGAATATATGGAAACGAGAAATGGGGAAATGAATAAATGTTGATTGATGATTGATCGATATAATTTCCATCTGAAAATAATATCATTGTTTGCACACATGTTTTTCTTTGATGGTTAAATCACCGACTATCAAAGTTTTTGACCATTTCCGTTGTCAATACGGGGAGACTGGGATCAGATATATTATCTGAAAATCACTCCGTATGGCATTAGCGTTGCGAATCAAATATGATGAAGATAATTGAAGACGAAGTTATGCAAGGGCTGTCCTATTTACAGAATAGTGCCTTCGGATTGTCCAATCCCAGGACAACTTGAATGGACGTATGTCTGACAGAGTATGTCTGCCAGATCGCGTAAGTTGATCGTTTCTAACGTATTTACGTTGGTGGCGGAGGAATTCGTTTCTCTTAGCTTATACCCGTGGTATTCTTGGGGAAATCAATTTGTTATTTGATGGTATGTGGATGTGGCATTCAAAGTAAATGAAGGAGCGATCTGTTAAAAGATACGTTATGACCTCAAGCCTCATCAACTGGGAAATGACAAAAATCGGGCAGGCAGCATGGCTAAGTGGGTAGCACCCAAGTAGGGTATATTGTCATCATCTAGAGAATATTCATATTTGTTACTTCTTTCGCTTCTGTATCTCCCGGGAACGGTTATGTTGGTATACCAACCATAAGGTGATAATATATTCGGAACATTCAAGCGAAATGAATGGCCGTCATGTGTGGCCGAGTTACAAGATGTTCTTGTTGAACTCCAGTGTATCGCTTCCAGAGTACACTGATCGAAAGGTGGTTCCATACCTTGTCAGAGTTGGAAATCCATTACCCAAAAAGAGCCCGCAGTTTTGATTGTATATTATATATGTAAAACGTGAGATGAAAGCGTTCTACTAGATTTCTATTTACTTGGTCTAGACATTATTATAATATCAGACAAGTATTGTTTTAGGAAAATATTTTGGGTTATCATAAGGTAAAAACCATCCGTGTTTATGTGTGGATCGGTCTTACGATTATCCTTTTTTCAAAAGGATTTTTGAAAAGTTAAACAAATGATTTGAGTTTACTCACACCAGTCACATGACTGACCCAGAGTTTATTTTGTTTTGTTTTCCCTAAACTCTTGGGTGCCCAATTTTGTACGAGCAGTCAAGTAGTCGGGATTTTACAGATATACTGAGAGCTTGGAGCAGGAGGCTTCAGGATTATATAGCTACTGTTATTTCTGCTGTGTTGTAAGTGTTGTACTCTGATAATGTTACTGTATACATGTACTAGTTTTATTTCAAAGTTATGTATCTACTATATATTGTTTGTTCCGTTGTGAGTTTCGTCTTACTCTGATGATGATGTATGTTCTTCTTCTTCTATTCTAAGTTTCTATCTTATCTATTCTCACCCTCTAATTTCTTTCATGGACTATCTGGTATTTCCGATGCTTGATTGGTCGACATTGTGTTTGGTGTCGATAACCAGGATCGTGAAAACCCGGGTCGTTACAATTTAACTATCATCTGGAGTAAAATTGGTGGTACTCCATCCTCGATCATTTCATGAATTTGATAAATTTAATTATCTTATTCACATTCCAATCTAATTAAAGATTTATTAAAATTCCCTTGGTTTTAATATCAAAAATCATTACTTAATGATTGTTCAATTTTATGGGAATTAATCCCGCTGTTAAATGGGTTAACGAATCAATGTCATTTAAAACAAAGTTCACTATAAACCCAAAATCATCTTCCATAAAATGGAATCTTCACGGAAGTCATAACAGTATATAATCGATATAAATTTCCGTATCAGAATAATAATATAAATGGAATAACGGCGAAGCCTTTTAAATTCCATAACGGTCTTCCTTTTCAGAAGCTCATCTCGATTATTACCAAATCGAATTCCATTCAATTCCAATTTAATATATTAAATTGGAAAACTTTACTTTGGAAAATTTCCATTAAATCTTAATAAAACGACTTATAAATTCGAAATCATCTCTTCACTGTTAATTGGGTTAAAGAACAAATGTTATTTAAAACATGGTTCACGATAAACCCAAAAATTTGATTCTAATTTCAATTCCAATTAAATATTAATTAATTGGTAAACTTCTCTAAATCTTAATTAAAAGATTATTCTTTTCTCAATTGGGTTAAAGAACAGTGTTATTTAAGACACCATTCACGACAAACCCAAATCCAATTTGACATTAAATACAAGGCTCAGAAATTTTATCGGCTTATATTCAATATCAAATTCTGAAACCAATGGATATCGTATTGGGAATAACGATATCTGTATCTTCCAAATTCCTATAACAATATCTGTTTAACCACAGAATCCAATGTCGAAATATTCTGAAGATTATTTCCATTCAAAATCCATTCCAATTTATTCGTTGGAAAATTCTGGTTATTTTAAAACCATTTTCAAATCCAATTTATTTATTTCTAAAAAAAATTGGATTATTATTCTAGTTAATAACTAGTTCATTTCGATAAAAATATATTTTTATCTTTTCAAACTTGGAAATTTTCATCCAAAATCTTCCAAAATCATTTATTATGATTTTACACAATTTTTCTATATTTTTAATAATTTTATTAAGGCCTTTGCAGTATGTTTCCAATAACGGCCACTGAACTGCATTTAGCGACCTTTTCTGAAATTGATTTGGACATATTTCCAAATCCAATCATTAGATTTCAAATCTCTTATATTCATTGGAAATTTCTTTTCGATACAAACCCAATGGTTCCGGTTTTAAGAGAATTCAACGGTCGGATCTCCCGTTACATCAATTTGAAGTTAATGGTCGAAATTTGCGAACGGTCGCTGCGCAACGCGTTCTATTCAGGCCATTAAATATATATAATATATTTATTATACATATTTTGTCGATTTCCATTTAAAACATATTTTCTAAATCATTTTTAAATTCGTTTTAAAACGATTTCAACTTCATTTTCAATTTTAAATCAAAACTGAATATTTCTTATAAATTCATTTTAAAATGATTTCCACTTCATTTCAATTTTCAAATCAAAATTGAATATTTCTTATCATTATAGTATTAAAATGATAATATTTTCAAAATATCAGGTTCTGAAATCAATTCTCTTCGATATTCATTTTAAAATGAATAAAATCGATATTGAAATCCGTTCGAGTAAAAATAGCGTTTTCTACTTAACTCGGCTTCACATTTTCAATATTTTCATGTCCATCCAAAATCGGACATCAAAATCATATTTTGATTATTTTCTAAATATTATTTTAAGATATTCATTATTTTAAAATATTCATTATTTTAGAATATTCGTTATTTTAGAATATTCGTTATTTTAAAATATTCGTCATTTCTGAATCGGAATGCGACTCAATCAATTACCATATAATTTCTGTTATATGGATTTCATACATAGCATGTATTCAACAATAATGAAAAATAATCATCAAACAGTCAATTCACACCCAGAGTGCAATTTACAACTGTATAAGCATTAAATAATTAAATAACGCTTATCACAGTCTGTCGATCAATCGACTGACATATAATTAAATTTAGGGGAGATATGAATAAATTATCGTCTCCAGACCCGTGTGAGGTTTCCAAACAACAACAGTAGATTCAAAATAATCACTGGTTAATAAATTTAACCAGTTCTAATTCGATTTGAATTATTTTTCTAATTAGCCAATTTTCACTGTTTAAATTATTAATAGATACTTATAATTTAATTTCAACTACCACAAAATAATGTTAAATTATTTTTAATATTTTAAACATTTCAGCATCATAATCAAAACACAATACAGTCAATTAAATCGTCCATGGTCAGTGGACGAGGGAGGTGAGCTAACAGGCACCGTATACAATTTATAATAATTAAAACTGATAAAAATCTACACTGGAAATTCAATATATTTACAATTATAAAATAAATTAAATAACTGTATAAAATTTTAGTGAGAAGGAGTTCTTACCGTGGTCGGTTAGAAATCGTTAAATACGATTGATTTTAATAAATTAGACACTTATCAAAAATCCAAATGGCTGCTATTTCAGTTCTGGTTTGCTCCATGTTGTAGTGTTCGAAAAGAGGATTCCAACGCATCCAATTTCGTTGAATTCTGATGTTAGATGAACAAGTTATGACAATTCTAACTTTAATCACCTTAATTAATTAACTAAGATCATTAATAATTAATTAACTTAGCTTAACCATTTTATTTCCTTTATCCTTCTTCGTGAATTTCCTGGAGCATCAAAACCCATCTCTCGACTTCACAAACCCCCGTCGCACTTCACCTCCGGCCGCCGGACAATGATCCAACCCTTCACCGTCGCTCCCCGTCACGCCACCTCCCTCTGCCACCAACCACTCGCCAATCGGTTGCCACACCGCGCCACAAGACAGCCTCAAACCCTAGCCGTTTGAGCTCCAAAATCAAACAACACGGCTTGTAATACCTCATCTCAGCCGTACGGATTGAAAGAGGGTAAATAATGCTTCAGTTTTTATTTTGTAATCTCGATTTAATTGTTGGTATTTTGGAAGAGATTAAAGGGAAAAGATTTGAGAATTTCGGTCGTGGGTTCTAGGAATCGGGAGCGGCGGTTTAGAGTGTTGACCACGCATTGAAT
Organism: Allium sativum; assembly: GCA_030737875.1. NCBI lineage: Eukaryota > Viridiplantae > Streptophyta > Magnoliopsida > Asparagales > Amaryllidaceae > Allium > Allium sativum. Next base: position 340,784,127 of record CM060910.1, read on the forward strand.
GTAGTTAGGGTTTTGAAGATTATATATATATATTTATAATATTATTTAATTAATTCCAAAAAGTAAGATTTTGCATTCGAACTCCAAATCAAACCCAACGCTGTCACCCTTAGCTAAATACCCCCATTCTGGACAAAATGGTATATGTGTCGTAAGCCAATTCAACTGTTTCGATCAGTTTTCATCAAAATTAAAATATAAATTAATATAACGGTCAATATTGAATTTGAACGTACATTTTAATTTACCCGGGCCACATACTGACTCCAAAAATTCCAGAAAATAAATCTAGCTATATTTTGACGATACGGTCCTAACAAAACTAATTTCGTCAAATTTGGAGGCCATTTGAAAAATGGCTATTTTCCAGTCGATTAAATTCAAATTGAAAGTACCAAACATATTTAAATCCACCACGCTCACATATTAATTCCAAAAATTATGAAAATTGGAACATAGAAATAATTTGACATTCCGAATCCAACAAAAGTGGTTTCACCGAAAACGGAGGTCGTTTGCGAAATGGCTATTTTTAAGGGTTATATATTATATTAAAATATATATAAATTCCATAGCAACTATTTTAAATTTTAAACTGGAAATAACTTTCAATTTATATTATGAAATCTGGATTTTTCACATATGTTAGAAAGATATAATTAAATAGTTTCAAATGTTTCTAGTTTTACTGAAATCCGATTTATTTCGAATCATATACATTCATTTGAAATTTAAAATCGAATTTTTAAACTACCGCACCATTTCAGGCTCGTTTTATAATTAAAATAAATTTATATGTTCTAACTTCGATTTAAGTAAATTTTTAGTCGTTATTATTTAAAATAAATCCTTTTAAATATTCAAAATCCATTAAAATAGCTAAAATAAACATTTTTAATTGGTTCTAAAAATTCGGGTTGTTAGAATACATTTTATGGCTTCAAATGTGTTTCCTTAGGTTGTGATTGATATCCTACACAGAGACATACACTATGCATTATATCTGGACTACTAGAAGTTATATATAATAACGATCCTACCATTCCTCTGTATAGTTTTTTATCCATATCTTTAGATGTATCATCTTTACTCAATGCTATATTAGTCGCCATATGTGTTGGCCTCCCATTTGTTGTTGTTAGATTATATTTTTTAATTAGATCTCTTCCGTATTTTTCTTGATTAATAAATATTCCATTCTTTAATTGACTAATTTGCAATCCTAAAAAGAATGCTAGTTCTCCCATATGACTCATTTCAAATTCTTGGGTCATAATATCTGAAAATTCTTTATTCATGTTATCGTTTGTTGATCCGAAAATTGTACCGTCAACATATATTTGTACTAATTGTATATCTTTATTACTTTTCTTAATAAACAAAGTATTATCTAATTTTCCTATTTCAAAATTTGATTGTAACAAATAATTTCTTAATTTAATATACCATGCCCCAGGATCTTGTTTTAATCCATATAACGCTTTCTTTAACTTATGTATGTAATCTGATAATTTTTCATCTTCAAATAGAGGTGGTTGCTCTACGTATACTTCTTCTTTAACAAATCCATTTAGAAAAGCACTTTTGACATCCATTGGATATAATTTGAAATTATTATGATTTGCAAGGGCTAGTAAAATCCTAATAGCTTCTAGTCTTGCCGGGGGCAAGTTTCATCGTAATCTATTCCTTCTTCTTAAGTATATCCTTGTGCTACTAGTTGTTCCTTATTTCTTACGACCTCAACGTGTTCATTCAATTTATTTTTATAAACCCATTTGGTTCCTATTATAGTCTTATCCTTTGGTCTAGGAACAAGTTCCCATACATAATTCCTAGTAAACTGATTCAGTTCTTCTTGCATAGCAAGTGTCCATGAATCATCGAAAGATGCTTCCTTTGGATTTTAGGTTCAATAGTTGAAATAAATGTAGTATTACTCATATTATTTAATTGACTACGGGTTCTAACAACGGATTTAATATCTCCTAATATATTTTCTACAAGATGGTCTCTAAGTAATGTGATTTGTTTATTTGGTTGATTATCTTCATGATTTATTTCACTAATTTCATTTTCACATTCATCTTCATTGTTTTGAGTTATACTTTTATAGTTTTCGTCGAAAGATATGTTTAAGGATTCTTCTATGGTATTGGTTCGAGTATTGAAAACTCTATATGCTTTACTTCTTTCTGAATATCCAATAAATATCCCTTTATCGGATTTTGAGTCAAACCTGTCTAAATTATCTTTAGTATTAAGTATAAAACATTTACTTCCATATATTTTAAAATATGATACTTTTAATTTCTTATTATACAAAAGTTCATATGGGGTTTTATGAGTTAATGGTATAATTGAGATTCTATTTATAATATAGCAAGTCGTTGCAACTGCTTTAGCCCAAAAATTTCTTGGTAAATTACTATCAGATAACACAGTTCTCGCATACTCTGGTATCATCATATTTTTATGTTCAACTACTTTATTTTGTTGTGGGGTTCTCGAAATTCAAAAATTATGGGTTATTCCCTTTTTATTATAATATTTTTCAAAAATCTCATTTTTGGATTCTCCGCCATGATCAATTCGTATTGTTTTGATTTTTGAATTCTTTTAGAAAAAGTTTTAAATTGATCAAAAGCATCACTTTTATTTTTAATAAACAAAGTCCAAGTAAATCTAGAAAAATCGTCGATTATTACATAAACATATCTACTATGATTTGTCGATTGAATTTGAGATAGACCAAATAAATCCATGTGAATTAACTATAATGGTTTTGATGTAGTTATTTCCTCTTTTGATTTAAATGAACTTTTCTTTAATTTTCCGAGTTGACAAGCGTCACCTAAGTTATTAACTTTAAATTTCATTTTGGGTAATCCTTTGATTGAATCTAATTCAGAAATCCTAGAAATATGTTTGAAATTTATATTACCAAATCTCTTACGGAAGATCCAAGGATCACTATTGGCCATAAGACATAGGTTATTGCTGGAGATTTTCATACTTAATATATAGATATTTTTCTTTCTATCTCCTTCGAATATTACTTTTGAATTCCCATCTTCTATAAAACATTTATCCTTTTCAAAGTTTATTTTATAACCCTTATCGCAAAGTTGACTTATACTTAGCAAGTTTTGTTTTAAATTCCTAATTAATAAAACATCAGAAATAGTAGGAGTTTCTGAATTACCGACATTACCGATTCCAATAATGTATCATTTAGAGTTCTCTCTGAAGTTCACAATTCCACCATCTTCATATTTTAGATTATTAAGTAATTCAGGATTTCCCGTCATATGTCCCAAACAGCCACTATCCAGTATCCATTTGTCCTTTTTCATTTCCACCAATTGCTTTCCAGAATTTGAATTCTCAACAGCCATGTAACAAACCAGTTCGGGATTTGAATTTCCAACAACCACCTTTTCATAATTTGAATTTCCAGAAGCCAGCATTTCAGAATTGGAATTGCCGACAACCACTTTAACCATCTTTTCAACTTTTGAATTTTCAAAAGTCATAAAACACATCTTTCCCTAATTTGAACAATATTTCAGTAGATCATACTACTTTTAAACATGATTATATGCAGACCCTTTTAACATGGATACAATGCATAAATTGACACTAGTGTTAACAAATTTTCCTAAATTGGCCATTTTTTTTCAAAAATTAGATTATGAAATTTTTGAAAGACCTTTCTCTGATACCAATTGTTAGGGATTGCGGAATGGATCGTTAAGGCAAAACAAACACTAGAGGGGGGTGAATAGTGTTTTTGAGAATTTAAACAAAATCTAAAACTTATGTGAACTACTATACGAATCAAACACCATAGAGATAATCACAGACACAGAATCAAACACATGCACAAATATAAACAAAAGTAAAGTGCAGAAAAGGAAAGAACACACCGGATTTTATACTGGTTCGGAATTGATCCTACGTCCAGTCCCACGTAACGCTGGATTGGACAGAGTTTTATTACTATATCAATATCCAATTACAGTCCTCCTTGATTTCACGACTACAAGGGGTACCACCGATTCCAACCTCCTTGATTTCACGGCTACAAGTGATACCACTGATTACCCGTCCTTGATTTCACGGCTACAAGGGATACCACCTATTTCTTACATAACCCAAACAATTACAAACAACCCCATAACTCTTCAATAGCACTTGATTCAGAGAGTAATGAGTAGAGAGTGTACAGAGAAGAAGTTTAATGAAAACAAAATTGAATTTGGCAGAGTATAGGTGTAGAAATCATAAAAATGATAAAGAATAATGGTGTAATGAAAGGGAATGAAGATGGAGAAGAAGAAGTAATAAAAAGTTCGAAACCAATCCTTATTTATAACATTTGAAAGGTTGCAATGTTTTTGAACCGTCACAAATAGTGAAAAGACACTTCCTTTCAATTTTGAAAAATGACAGTTATATGTCGACATGTATATATATGTATGTCGACATATACATGTACAAAATTGAAATTTGAATATTTTTCAAGTGTTTTGATATATTTATAATTCTGGAAATTCTTTAATTAAAATATAGTGTTATTAATAAATATTATAAAGTAGAAAATCATATGAAAACATAAATATAAACTATATAAACAAATTTATAAAATTATATTGTTTAAAATTATATAAATATAAAGTATATAAAATATAAAACTTATAAAGTATAAACTTATAAAACTTAAGTTTAAAATCAAAGTAAAATAGAAAGTAAAATAGAGAAGAAAGAGATTGAAGATAGAATTTGAAAACAGAATTTAAAATTATTTTGAATTTGAACCTGGAGTGCTATTCAGAGTCTTACATAATCTAGAATCTATAACTATATTTATCTTGAACTCTTGAAATCTTGAATACTCGTGAGTCTTGAAACATCTCTGAATTCTGAATCTCTAACATCTTTAAACTGTACAGTCTTCAGTAATAATTCCTGTATATAAATCCTGCATATGTGTGTGTATATATATTCTAGACAAAAGTGTTAGTATATATTTTATAATCAACTAATATTGAAATTAGGTTGTTGTCATCAAAACTCCATTCTCCAACACTTTGAAACCTTGAATCTCTTTACTCTTGAAACTCTTAACTTACAGTCTTCAATATCTTATTACCTGCATATATATATATATATATACATACATACATACATATATATATATATTCTAGATAAAAATGTTAGTACATATATTTTATAATCAATAATGATTGAAACTAGGTTGTTGTCGTAAAAACATCATCCACATTCCATTCTCCAACAATCTCCCACTTTTTAATGATGACAACCTTGGTTTATAATATATTCATACCTGATATTACTTATTGATCTGCTTCGTTGATTACTCCCCTTTTCATTATGAATTCCATTTGATTCCCCCTTAAACTATGCCTATCTTAACTATATTTTATAATTTCTCCCCTTTATCATTATCAAAAAGTATATCTATCTAAACTAAGAATAATCCTAGTGAATAATCCTATATATAACTTCCCCTAAATCTATAAATCTCCCTAAGTCTATAAATTCTATAACTCCCCGTAAATCTATGTCTATAATAATGTAATACAAACATTGTATAATTTAAACCAAACAAGAAATTCAGATAATATTCAGACTGATAACCAAGTCAAGCTAATTTAATACAAACTTTTTATATAAACAAGCATCCAATCAATCCAAACAAAATTAAATCTTAGTTATATTCAAATTCAAGTTTTAAGTTAGTTAAACCTCATCATTCTTATTTATGTATAGATTATTCCAATTAAATCAATAATCCAGACCAAATCAACTGTTATATGTCAATTCAAAAACACTTCTTGAACCTTCAACTAATCCTAGAAACTATAAAACTCCCCTTTAATCTAATACAAGACCAAACCTAGCCTAAACTCTAATTCCCTTAAAACTATAATAAGAATTTAATCTTGACTAAGAAATAATTCTGGTAAGATATCCTTAAAACTACGATACAACCTAAATTAATATAAGTTAGGTAATGACAATTTAATCCAAACAATCAACCAATTTAAGTTTTGTTTCCACAAAACATCAATTCAAATAAATTCAAACATAAAGCCAAACATTTCTTGTAGCTTCTACTGATCCTAAGAAAAAATAGAACTCTTATTAACCACAAATGCATAAGCATTTTTCTAACAAACCTATCAACCACTAATGAAATCCAACCATGTCAAATAAGTTAACCAAGTTATTCATGTCAAACAAATAAAACAAGTCAATTAAAACAATTCAATCAAGCCAAACAAATCAATCATTCCAAACAAGTCAATCAAGCCAATAAAATCAAAGTAAATATGTTATGTATTTGATTAATAATCCAATATATTTCTAACTAGACAAAAGCTCCTTACATAGTATACTTGTTATGTGTGGAGTTTAAAGTTAACATGTAATGTAGTGTGTGCAACATGTTGGTTATAATGCAGTATGAACTATATGTCATATGCAAAGCAAAATGGGATGATATATTGAATGAAATGCAACTTGTGATGTGAATGATTTAATTTGAGATGCATTGTAATTTATAATAATGACGTATGATATGAAATAAGATATGCAATGATAATATGCAGAAGATTTGGTGATAATATCTATTTTGGTAAAAGACAAAGTACTATCTAACTATTATGCATATACACATACTATAAATTATTTCAATCAAACATAGGTATTATTAATTTCTAGACTTAAGTTGATGATACTAATGAATTAGATTAAGAGTTTAATGGTGATTAAAAATATATTCATGATGGGTTGTAAAGTATTTAGAATAATTCTATGAGAAATACAGAGTTAAATAATCTTAGTAGGGTGCTTCTTTTAAAATTAATATAGTAAGTACTGAAGATCATTTTAAAGGGAATATAAAATTTTATCTTATGAAGTAAACTATTTTGATATAAACATATATTCATAATTGTATATACAAAAACTAACAAAAACTAATGTATAGTGAAATATACATCAATCTTTTAATATAAATTAACTTTAGATTTATACTATAGAATAAACTAATTTACTAAAGAACCATTAAAATGTTACAACTTCAAATTAGAAAATTATTATAATATAAAATCTATAATTATAACAAAATTAATTTTTTGATAAAATCTGGTAATATAGAGTAAACTATAAAAATATGTTTTATATACCAAAGTTTTAAATATACGAGTTTTATAAATATTATAAAATAAGATAATCAAAATTAGTGCTCACTTTACAATGTAACCCAAATCTTTATGTAATTATAGGTGAAAATATATACAAACTAGACTATGTATGTTTAAACTACATATAAAAGATATATAAATTTATATTTTCTAACAATATCAAATGTTTGAATTTTTTTAAATTATTTCAAGCATATATTTATGTACTATATATAATTTTATTAATTTAGATAATTTCAATATATATATATATATATATATATTTGAAACAAAATATATAAAACATAAGTAGACAAATAAAATTGATAATTAGAATTTGAACAAACATTTTCACATTGAAAAGATGTCCTTTCAATTTATTTTTTAAATCCAAATCAAATAGCAACGAAATTTAAATTTAGAATAATAAAGGATTTTAGTTGGATTGGTATACTGATAAATATACTATAGTGTATCAACATATAATGATAAAATTATAAAAGAGATAACACTACAACAAAAACACCATATTACAACTTTAATTTTACAACTGTGCGAAAAGCACAAATGTAATAAATGCTTTTTTACAACTGTGCAAAAAGCACTGTTGTAATAAATGTTTTTTTACAACTGTCAGCTCTCTAAAGTTGTAATAAACATATATATCACAACTTTTCATTTTATTAGTTGTAATAGATGCCTATTACAAACTTCATGTTTATAATATATTTAATAACTACTTATATTGATATTTAATAATAATAATTAATAATAATAATTAATAATTAACATGAGAATCAATAATATTTATCAATTATTATTAAATAACACTACAACAAAAACACCATATAACAACGTCTGCTTTACAACGGGCAAATAATACCCGTTGTAATAGTGACAAATACAACGGTTCTCTACCAGACCCTTGTAATAACTGGCCTATAGGAGGACTTTTTGACAACGAGCTTCTGCCGCCCCTTGTAATAAATTCTATTACAAGTGTCATTAGCAACCCGTTGTAATAGGTTTCAGGTTTAGATCACCATTTGCATATTTTACAGCGGGCTCTTCATGCCCGTTGTAATAGGATTATTTTACGACGGTCTCCAGCCACTTGTAATAGAGTTCTGTGTAATCTCATTTTGACATCGGGCTGCTTTTGCCCGTTGTAATAGGAATCAGTTTGACTACTAGGTTATATATATATGTATATATACTTTTACAACCTATTATACCTAACGATAGTTAGATGTCCGTTGTAACAAATGTATGCTATCAATTTTGATAGTCAATAATTTATTTTTACAACGCTTTATTAATTTTTTTTATTTAATAATTAATCATTAATGATATTATATTAATTAATCATATGCTACTAATCGCTAATTATATTATTTTAGTACTTATTACTAATTATTAATAATATTATATTAATCATAAGTAATTAATCGCTAATTATATTACTTATATTAATCATAGGTTATTAATCATTAATATTATTATTTTATTATTTATTAATATTTTATAATTAATCATTAATGATATTATATTAATCATATATGCTATTAATTGCTAATTATAATATTTTAGTACTTATTACTTATCATTAATAATATTATATTAACAAATGTATGCTGTCATAGTTTAATTATGGTGTTAATTAATTTATACTTATAATTAAGTAATACTTAATAAGTAATAATCATATATATTACTAATTTTAACAGTTTTGTTTGATATCACTGTGGTAATTTTATCAGGTAGGATATATATTTATCAAAGTTTTTACCTAAATATATTTTTATATTTTTATTTTTTAAAAAGAAACAGTACTTAATCAATACTATACAATAGTTGAAATTTGGCCTCTTCGCCGCCACTTACAACCACATTACTCATCGCTCAACCTAAAACTTTTCAACTGAGCCTCCCTCCATGCCTCTATAGCCTTTCCCTCATCGCTATCACCACCTCCGATTGCCTTAGTCCCCTTCCGTCCAATCATTGGTCAGTTTCCAAGCCACCGTAAGCTTCCGTTTCATCACTGGACGGTAACGTACCAACATTTGATGATCAAATGTATTTCAATTCTTAGCCTATGCAGTAGCCATCCATTTCAATTCTTAAAATATTATGACATTCTTAATTAATTTAAAAATATGATGATCAAATTTTAAGTGATTGTTATTAGTTTGAAAGGTTACACACTTATTATAGTCAATACTTAACATAATTTCGTGCGTTGCCGTCGTTCATTTCCCCATTACTGTCTTTCGATCAACACATACGGTATCCCATTAACAAAAACATAATTTCCTCTCGAAAATCAATCTTCCCACAAAATCGATCATGGCGGCTCCAGCGTTTTGATTTTTCCATAGCAACCGCATCACTTCTCTGAATCTACAATCCAGATCTACTTCTCTCGCTTCGAAGTTAGGGCAAACGAAATCGGGATCCAGATCTACTTCTCTCGCTACGAATAGGTATGGTTTTAGTTTAGTTTTCTATCTGTTGATGATGTGATTATGTGATTTAGGTTTTCTATCTGTTGATGATGTGATTATGCGAAAAGTTAGGGTTTCGATTATGTGATTTAGGTTTTCATCTGTTGATGATGATTCTTGTGCTTTTGATATCGTTTAGCTTGATTTATTTGCATGTGAGTATATCGAACCAAAACCATTGCATGGAACTATATTACCTTGTCAGCGTTGTACTGCAATTATGTGGCAAATTCGTTGCATGGAAACTAAATTACAAACATGCATTAAGTTTGGGTCGATGTTACCTCGGTGCATCGGATAATCACCCAAAACCCATCAAATCACCACACAGCCGAGAGAACAATATGTTTATTGGATTCATAGTCTTGGAAAATGGCAGAGCTGAGATCTTTTGTAACGACCCGCGTTCTACGCATCATAGGATCGTAGGATATTTATTTCTTTCACATACGAAGTCGTATGGTCATGTAACTTTGGGAGACGACTATTGGGGTCATTTCCCATGTTCATGATTTTTCCCGATTTTTAAAATGACCATTTTACCCCTAGTTGGCACTGTTTTGGCCATAACTTTTGACTGGGAATGAATTTTGACCTGAAACCACTTCCATTGGCTTTGAATGATGGTTTCTCTTTCCGTAGAGTGGTCACATTAGCCAAACGGACTCACCGTTTGGGAGATATGGCTGAAACAAGTTTCAGATGGTGAAAGACAGCTTAATTGGGCTTAACCGGGTGATTAGCAGTTAGGCCCAAGGGGAATTTCGGGTTTAGAGGTATAGGAGGGCTGATTAGGGTTAGGTTATCACTTTCATTTCAGTTTTTGAGCCGCCACAAACCTCCTTGAGACCTTAGTAATGGCTTCCTACATCTAAAACACCCCAAATCACTCTCTAATTGAAGATTAGGCTTAGCAACACCAAATTAAGGAGAAAAAGCACCAAAGCAAGGTTAGAGCTGCTGTTAGACATCAGTATTCGCCCAAATCAGAGGAGTTTCAGTTCTGAGAATTTCATTTGTGGCCAAGGTGAGTGATAGTATCATTTTGACACTAATTACGGTTGATTAAGGGTAATTAGTGAAGATTAGCGAATTTATACGTAAATAAATTCTGGAAAAATTCTTAAAATTCTAAAATAATGTTTTAAGGCTCTGTTAGAAATTTGAGATAATTTCGATGTGTTTTGTTAATTGTATGCCTAAACATGATTAAGAGTGCTTAAGGGAAAACATGAAGTTTTAGCTACTTTTGATCCATTTTGATTCATTTGAATTGTTGGTTGTTGTTTGTGGTTGCTATTACATGTTGCTATGACTCTGTGGTATGTTTCATGATTGATTAGAATAGTTAAATTGCTCGAAAACGTCGTCGAATGGCGTAGAAAGCTTGCTGGAAAATTGCAGAAGTGTGCAGGTTCCGAACCGGTTCGGATCGGAGAAAGGGGGTCGGATCGGATTTGTGAACTGACCAAGGGGATTCGAACTGGATTGGAACTTGTCGCTGGAGAAGGCTTGGCAAAAAGGAAGGCTGTTTACTTAGAGTTGGAGTGGACAAGGGGATCAGATCGGAGTAAGCTAGGGAGCGGAGCGGATCGGATCGGAAGAGTGATTGGAGGCCAGATCGGATCGACTTGGAGATGCAGGGCTCGGATCGGAAGCAAACACTCGGGAGAACTAGCAAGAGGGAAAGCCACGCGGATCAGATGGCAAGGAGGGATCGGATCAGAATACGTGAAGAAATAAGGGGGCGGATAGGAGCGCTGGAAGGAAGGACACCCGACCCGACCTGGAGGAGGACCCCGACCCGACCCGGAGCGAAGTACCCGACCCGAATCGAATGAAAGAAGACAAGGAGAAGGACCCGAACCCAGAGGAAGGTGGCACTCCGAACCGAACCGAGCATGGGTGACCGAACCGAACCGAACCGAATTCTAGAGCTGCTACTGCACGACAACTTTTCTGAAGACCCACTCCAATTCGACCAAACCCGAGATGCAAAGGAAGTCCAAATGAGAAGTTAGAGCTTAAGATTCAGATGGGAATCAACGAGTTCACTTCATGATTGGGCTTTGCTGCGGGACGCGTGCCAAGGAGTTATCGACACCTATAGCTTTGGACCACTATGGTAGGAGGTACGAAGGCGGATTCAGGGCCATTATGGCATCGGTAGAACCAAGGGCTATGACCAATGAAGTGGGTCATTGAAATGTTTGGTCATGACTCCAAGTGTTTGGCTTGGTCACAGCAGGGTTTCTACAAGTCGGGATTCGTCGTTGCCTCAGTTTGTCTAGTGTTCCAAAGTGGTAGATGTCGTACGCTTCACGCACCGAGTGAGAGATGTGAGGATGGTTGCTATGGATGATTTGTTTGCTATAATTTTGACATGCACACCCCACCCCCTTATTCTTACACTATTTATTATGGCACCTTGGAGTATTGTACGGTATGTGGTACTAACTCTTTGGTTGCAGGTCCAGGTTCAGGTATGGTTTAGTGTACATGTTATTATTCTATTTAGATGCTTATCGCTCATACCAGGCTTTATGTCTGACCCAGAGTTTTATGTCTCCTCTTATTACTCTGGGTGCTCACACGAGCAGACTAGAGACAGGTTAGCTGGTGATGCACGGGTAGATGATCCGAAGACGAGCAGGAGGCTTCCACGTGATATATATATATTTAGTATTCTACCTGTGTTGTTGAAGATCACTGCTTGGGCATTGTTGGTGTATCTTCTACTTCAGCTTTCTTTTGTTTAGAGACAGTAAATTTGGAAAATTGTAATAAGCTGTATTTGGATTTCCGCTGCTTTGAGATTGATGTTGGTTTTAGTTATCAGCTTATGCACTGTCTCGCCTGTTTTATGTCAAGTACATTATTATTATATTTTATTCCATGCGCTGTGAGACATTCTACAGGTTCTTTGATTAGTTCATTCCCTTCTTTCCTTTCTTATGACGACCGTCTTGTGCTAGTCGGGCATGTGTACAGCACACTTTTGGAGGAAACGCAGGCTGGTGCGAGGCGGGCCGTCACACTTGGTATCAGAGCTCTAGGTTGCGTGGTTAACCTAGGGAAGTTATCAGGGAGAGATAATATACGTATACGAGAGAGCGTATTTGTGATTACTTTGGTTTTTAAAAACTATCTATATATATACTATTGGTAGTATAAGGATGGAGTCGTACTGCACTAACACCACTATGGAGTCGTTAATCATTTCCTTTTTCAGATTGACGATGAGCCGATATGTTAGAGGTACCGGTAGAGGGGCCAATAATGGGAATGCTGCTGACATGAGGACGATGTTTACTGACCTCATGAGAGAGATGCTTAGAGATGTTCAGAGGGCAGCTCCCAATGGTGGAAATGGTGGTGGTCCAATGGTGCAGGCGCCAAGAGTTGACTTCGCCAAGCTGAATAAGGATTATACTAGCCTTGGTGGGAAGCCGTTCCATGGAACGGAGTCGGCTACGGATGTTCAGGATTGGGTGGATAGTTGCGAACGTATCTTCGAGGATTTGGGTATCGAGGATGCGATGAAGAGAAAGTTAGCGTCCCGTCAGCTGCAAGGGCGGGCAATGAATTGGTGGAATGCTATAAAGGCAGCTACTCCCGAAGACCAGATTACTTGGGAGCAGTTTAAGGCTCGCTTTAGTGAGAAGTTTATTCCAGCTGCTCAGAAGTCAATGTTATTTAAGAAATTCTTGGAGCTCAAGCAGAATGGCAGGGCTGTCTCGGAGTATATTGCTGAATTTGACACCTTGTCAAAATATGGGTTATCTCTTATAGATACTGCCGAGAAAAAGAATGAGAAATTCATAACTGGTTTGGATCAGTACTTAGGGGAAAAGCTTATTAACCACGTCGATGAGACGTTTGAGTCGATTGTGGGGAAAGCGCTAAGATCAGAAAGTCTCTACCCTAAGTCGAAGACTGAGGTTGCATCTGCAGAAGAGCCAAAACCACAAGCTAGTGGTGGAGGCAAAGGTGGTTCCCAGAATAAGAGAAAGCAGAATCAGGCTAAGGATGGCCAGAAGAAAAAGAATAAGCAAGATGTGGAGTGCTTCAGCTGTGGTAAGAAGGGCCATTATGCTAGTAATTGTCGGGCCAAGCCAGCAGATAGGAAGTGCTTCAACTGTGGCCAAATGGGACATCACAAGGACAAGTGTCCCCAGCCCCCTAAGGAAAAGCAAATGGTGAAAGCATATGCTCTTAATGCTATTCCTTCTTCGTCGAATGCCCCAACTGCGGCGGAGAAGGGAAAGAATGTCGTCATTCAAGGTATGCTTTCTGTTTATGATGTTCCTGTTAGAGTTTTGTTTGATACCGGGGCTTCCAGTTCTTTCATATCTAGTGACCTGGTAGATAGGTTGGGATTGGAGCCCGAGATTGTCGATAGACCTTTAGTAGTGACGAACCCGATTGGTGGTTCGACTAGTCTTAGCATGATTTGTCGTAGTGTGGTTCTATCGAGTCATGGATGCATGTTTGTTTGTGATTGCTTTGTTTTGGGCTTTACTGGGTTTGGCATTATTTTGGGAGTAGATTGGCTCCAAAGATACGGGGTGGTGGTAGACTGTGAGGGCTTTTTGGTGACAGCTAGAGCGGATGATGGGCGGAGGATAGTGTTTGGTGGTCTACCCAGTAAGGGGGTATTGGCTAGTTTTCTAAACTCCCTCGACATTCCGCGTAGTGAGTTGTCAGGTTTGCCCGTGGTTGGCCAGTATCCGGATGTTTTCGAAGAAGTGACCGGACTTCCACCACACCGAGAGATTGAGTTCCGTATTGATTTGGTAAAAGATGCCAGACCTATAGTGATGCCACTTTGTCGTATGGCACCAAGGGAGCAGCGAGAGCTCGAGGTGCAAGTCAGCGATCTTTTGAGGAAGGGATTTATCAGAAGGAGTGTTTCTGAATGGGGAGCACCAGTTGTGTTTGCTACCAAGGCGGATGGTTCCCTTCGTTTGTGTGTAGACTACCGCGAGTTGAATAAAGTGACGAGGAAGAACAAGTATCCTCTACCGCGGATAGATGATTTGTTTGATCAGTTGAGTGGCGTGAGAGTATTTTCTCAGTTGGATCTCGCGACAGGTTTTCATCAGCTTAGAGTGGAAGCTGAGAGTATAGCTAAAACGGCATTTCGAACGCCGTCTGGGTTTTATGAATGGTTGGTTATGCCATTTGGGCTGACTAATGCCCCGGCATATTTTGTGGACCTTATGAATAGGGTATTCAGAGATCAGCTGAATAAGTCTGTCCTTGTGTTCGTTGATGATATTTTGGTCTATTCGAGGACAGAGGAGGAACACAAGGAACATTTAAGGGTAGCGATGGAGGTGTTGAGAAAACACCAATTGAAAGCAAATTTTCTAAGTGTCACTTCTGGAAGAGGGAAGTGAGGTTCTTGGGCCATGTTGTATCAGAGAATGGTATTGCCGTGGACCCGGCGAAGGTGGCTACGGTACAGGATTGGCCTACGCCCAAGAATGCAACAGATGTAAGGAGTTTCTTGGGGTTAGCGGGATATTATCGTAAGTTTATCCAAGGTTTCTCCAAGATAGCAGCACCATTGACCCAGTTGACCAAGAAGAATCAAGCTTTTGTCTGGGATGAAAGGTGCGAGAATGCATTTAAAAGCCTAAAGGACAAGTTGACAAGCGCACCAGTGTTAGTCATTCCTAAGGGGGATGAAGAGATGACGGTATACACGGATGCCTGTGGTACCGGACTGGGTGCTGTATTAATGCAAGGCGGTAGGGTTGTAGCTTATGCAAGTCGGTAATTGAAACCGCACGAGAGAAGATACCCTACCCATGATTTAGAATTGGCAGCGATCGTGTTCGCGTTAAAGATGTGGAGACACTATATCTTGGGAGAAAGATTTGAGCTGTTTACAGATCATAAGTCGTTGAAGTATCTATTCTCCCAGAAGGATTTAAATCTCCGTCAGCAGAGATGGTTAGAGTTCTTAGCTTCCTATGATTTTGACATCGCATATACACCGGGAAAGGGCAATGCGGTGGCCGATGCATTGAGTAGAAGACATGCCAGCTTAGGGGCTATGTTCCTTGAATGGAAGCAACTGGAGTTTATCGCAAGTTTTGATTTCAGACCAAAGTGCGAATTGGATCCAGAAATGTTAGCAAGTTTGACGATTAGACCCACTTTGATTGAGCGGATCGGCTCTAGTCAGAGGGACGATCCTAACCTATTGGAAATCATCTCCAAGTTAGAGATGGGAATCGAAGAGGAGATGAACAAGTATGGGCTCGATCGAGATAGATGGCTTAGAAAGAATGGAAAGCTTGTTGTACCCAATTTCAATGGATTGAGAAATGAAGTGCTTAGAGAATGTCATCACTCAAAGCTGACTATACACCCCGGTGGTAATAAGATGTATCGAGATATGAAGCAGACCTACTACTGGGAAGGGATGAAAAGAGATGTTGGGAAATTTATATCCAAGTGCATGAATTGCCAGCTAGTTAAAGCCGAGCAAAAGAAGCCTAGTGGGTTGTTACAGCCCTTAGAAATTCCCGAATGGAAATGGGAGCAAGTCTCGATGGATTTCATCGATGGATTACCAAGGACTAGATCGGGATATGACAGCATTTGGGTAATTGTAGATCGACTGACTAAAAGTGCAAGGTTTATACCAGTCAAATCGACTAGAACGGCAGCTAAGTTAGCAGAATTGTATATGAAGTGGGTAGTGAGATTTCATGGAGTACCTAAAAGCATTGTGAGCGACCGAGACCCGTTGTTCACTAGTGGGATTTGGAGGAGCTTGCAAGAGGCGCTAGGGTCAGAGTTACATCTCAGTACCGCATATCATCCTCAGACCGACGGTCAGACGGAAAGGGTGAATCGTATTTTGGAAGATCTCTTGAGAGCATGTATATTGGATTTTGGTGGATCATGGGATGACCATTTGCATCTAGTAGAGTTTGCATATAATAATAGTTACCAAACCAGTATCGGTATGGCTCCATTTGAAGCTTTGTATGGAAGACCGTGCAACTCACCATCATGTTGGATAGAAACTGGCGAGAAGTTTATGCTTGGACCAGATGTGGTGAGGGAAACTTCAGATAAAATCAAGATCATTCAGCAACGAATGAAGGCAGCCCAAGATAGGCAGAAGAGTTATGCTGATAGGAGAAGAAGAGACTTAAAATTCTCCGTTGGTGACTTGGTGTTTGTCAAGATTTCTCCGTTGAAGAGCGTAATACGATTTGGCAGGAGAGGTAAATTAGCACCAAGATTTGTTGGTCCATTCCCTGTTCTTGAACTAGTCGGGAATTTGGCATATAGAATTGACTTACCAGAGAAGATGGCGGGAGTTCACAACGTATTTCATGTTTCCCAACTAAGGAAGTTCGTTCACGACTCAGATATGACTATCTCACCTGATCAGTTGGAGGACTTCGAAGTAGAACCCGAGGCGGTTGGGAACCGCAAGCCGGCCCGTATTGTCGAGTACGACATGAAGCAACTTCGAAGGAAGGCGGTGAAGCTGGTCAAGGTTCAGTGGAGCGAGGATGAGAATGATTGTACTTGGGAAACAGAGGAGGACATAAGGAAGAAGTATCCAGAACTCTTTGTCTGGTAAGATTTTGACTTCGATTTAGTTTTCCGCATGCTAGGATAGGCTTGTTTGCTTGTTTTGCATATTTGATTGTTGTATATGGTTGTTAGGCATGCGGGATCCTTTGTATGTTTGGGTTAAGGAATTTCGGGGGCGAAATTTCTTAAGGGGGGAAGAGTGTAACGACCCGCGTTCTACGCATCATAGGATCGTAGGATATTTATTTCTTTCACATACGAAGTCGTATGGTCATGTAACTTTGGGAGACGACTATTGGGGTCATTTCCCATGTTCATGATTTTTCCCGATTTTTAAAATGACCATTTTACCCCTAGTTGGCACTGTTTTGGCCATAACTTTTGACTGGGAATGAATTTTGACCTGAAACCACTTCCATTGGCTTTGAATGATGGTTTCTCTTTCCGTAGAGTGGTCACATTAGCCAAACGGACTCACCGTTTGGGAGATATGGCTGAAACAAGTTTCAGATGGTGAAAGACAGCTTAATTGGGCTTAACCGGGTGATTAGCAGTTAGGCCCAAGGGGAATTTCGGGTTTAGAGGTATAGGAGGGCTGATTAGGGTTAGGTTATCACTTTCATTTCAGTTTTTGAGCCGCCACAAACCTCCTTGAGACCTTAGTAATGGCTTCCTACATCTAAAACACCCCAAATCACTCTCTAATTGAAGATTAGGCTTAGCAACACCAAATTAAGGAGAAAAAGCACCAAAGCAAGGTTAGAGCTGCTGTTAGACATCAGTATTCGCCCAAATCAGAGGAGTTTCAGTTCTGAGAATTTCATTTGTGGCCAAGGTGAGTGATAGTATCATTTTGACACTAATTACGGTTGATTAAGGGTAATTAGTGAAGATTAGCGAATTTATACGTAAATAAATTCTGGAAAAATTCTTAAAATTCTAAAATAATGTTTTAAGGCTCTGTTAGAAATTTGAGATAATTTCGATGTGTTTTGTTAATTGTATGCCTAAACATGATTAAGAGTGCTTAAGGGAAAACATGAAGTTTTAGCTACTTTTGATCCATTTTGATTCATTTGAATTGTTGGTTGTTGTTTGTGGTTGCTATTACATGTTGCTATGACTCTGTGGTATGTTTCATGATTGATTAGAATAGTTAAATTGCTCGAAAACGTCGTCGAATGGCGTAGAAAGCTTGCTGGAAAATTGCAGAAGTGTGCAGGTTCCGAACCGGTTCGGATCGGAGAAAGGGGGTCGGATCGGATTTGTGAACTGACCAAGGGGATTCGAACTGGATTGGAACTTGTCGCTGGAGAAGGCTTGGCAAAAAGGAAGGCTGTTTACTTAGAGTTGGAGTGGACAAGGGGATCGGATCGGAGTAAGCTAGGGAGCGGAGCGGATCGGATCGGAAGAGTGATTGGAGGCCAGATCGGATCGACTTGGAGATGCAGGGCTCGGATCGGAAGCAAACACTCGGGAGAACTAGCAAGAGGGAAAGCCACGCGGATCAGATGGCAAGGAGGGATCGGATCGGAATACGTGAAGAAATAAGGGGGCGGATCGGAGCGCTGGAAGGAAGGACACCCGACCCGACCTGGAGGAGGACCCCGACCCGACCCGGAGCGAAGTACCCGACCCGAATCGAATGAAAGAAGACAAGGAGAAGGACCCGAACCCAGAGGAAGGTGGCACTCCGAACCGAACCGAGCATGGGTGACCGAACCGAACCGAATTCTAGAGCTGCTACTGCACGACAACTTTTCTGAAGACCCACTCCAATTCGACCAAACCCGAGATGCAAAGGAAGTCCAAATGAGAAGTTAGAGCTTAAGATTCAGATGGGAATCAACGAGTTCACTTCATGATTGGGCTTTGCTGCGGGACGCGTGCCAAGGAGTTATCGACACCTATAGCTTTGGACCACTATGGTAGGAGGTACGAAGGCGGATTCAGGGCCATTATGGCATCGGTAGAACCAAGGGCTATGACCAATGAAGTGGGTCATTGAAATGTTTGGTCATGACTCCAAGTGTTTGGCTTGGTCACAGCAGGGTTTCTACAAGTCGGGATTCGTCGTTGCCTCAGTTTGTCTAGTGTTCCAAAGTGGTAGATGTCGTACGCTTCACGCACCGAGTGAGAGATGTGAGGATGGTTGCTATGGATGATTTGTTTGCTATAATTTTGACATGCACACCCCACCCCCGTATTCTTACACTATTTATTATGGCACCTTGGAGTATTGTACGGTATGTGGTACTAACTCTTTGGTTGCAGGTCCAGGTTCAGGTATGGTTTAGTGTACCTGTTATTATTCTGTTTAGATGCTTATCGCTCATACCAGGCTTTATGTCTGACCCAGAGTTTTATGTCTCCTCTTATTACTCTGGGTGCTCACACGAGCAGACTAGAGACAGGTTAGCTGGTGATGCACGGGTAGATGATCCGAAGACGAGCAGGAGGCTTCCACGTGATATATATATATATTTAGTATTCTCCCTGTGTTGTTGAAGATCACTGCTTGGGCATTGTTGGTGTATCTTCTACTTCAGCTTTCTTTTGTTTAGAGACAGTAAATTTGGAAAATTGTAATAAGCTGTATTTGGATTTCCGCTGCTTTGAGATTGATGTTGGTTTTAGTTATCAGCTTATGCACTGTCTCGCCTGTTTTATGTCAAGTACATTATTATTATATTTTATTCCATGCGCTGTGAGACATTCTACAGGTTCTTTGATTAGTTCATTCCCTTCTTTCCTTTCTTATGACGACCGTCTTGTGCTAGTCGGGCATGTGTACAGCACACTTTTGGAGGAAACGCAGGCTGGTGCGAGGCGGGCCGTCACATCTTTAGACTATGAGGCTTTGTCATTTAAGTTGTATGCTTTAGGCCTTCTACCGTGTTGGTGGTGTTGATAGTGGCAATCGTGAGCCACTCTTTAGTTAGGGTTTGGATTTTGATCAAATTAAAGAGGAGTTACGTAATTTTGAGTGTGCAGATGGATTGGTTAATGCTTGGAGCTGTTGTGGCAAGGTTTTGGGTATATCAAAAGAGTGGCAGAGAGGACGAAGGGGAAAACACATAGGAATCTATATATATATATATATATGATCTTTTCTTCTTTTCTGCTTTAATAATAGCTATAATACAATCAATTTATTCAGTCAATCGTAAAGCTCTCAAAATATCGTTGGATTCCAAGTGAAATAAATGGTTTGTATTGAATTGGATCTAGTGACATTCTTTTTTAAGATGTTAACTTATATTTGTTTCCATGGGTGGAACAGTGATAATAAAGACCAATGGACGCTGCTAATCCCAACAATCAAAATATGATGTTGACTTAATGCCATGAACAATAGTGTTAACAAAATTGAACTCCTTCGTGTACAAGTCAAATTTGAAAATGTTATTCAACATCATCCGTCTCTATCACTAAAATCAAATCCTAATGACAAAATACAACCGACATAATTAAGTTGGATTTATAGGTTATATATATTATATAGCAGGCAACTTGGAAGACACCGTAAGCTATTAGTGATAATTAAAGCTGAACTACTGAGCTTATAAAATATATATTACAAAACAGTACATATATTGTGAAAATTGGTTCGCACTTTTCCATATTGCATGCGTATGCAAATCATAATAGACCAGTGTAACTGATCCGTAGAATATCTTAGGGGATACAGTTAAAAATTTGCAGAGAGTTAAGTTGCTACTGTTCTTTTATGAAGGGGCATATTGTACACAGTCCACCCCTCACGCCAGGTTATTTAAAGTGATATCGATGGGTAGGTTTTGGAAATAAAAGGGCTGTACGCATATATAACAGTAATAAGTTAATTAAAATCTATCATACAAGCCAATGTTAAGTAAACCTCGAAATTGTTAACTTGCATTCCCTAAATGGGCCATTTTATCTTTGCCAGCATGAATTAAATAGCTCCCAGATGCTGGCAGAAGTACTTATCATCGGCTAGTGCAGAAAGTTCAGGGTCATAATTAAATGTGGCCCATATTATATTGATTATCAACCAAACCTAGCATTTCTTTACTTGTAAATAGTTGGCAGTACCCACATCCAGCTCTTATTTATCTTTCTATTTATTTACATACTGCACTGACTTTAAATTGCTTTGAGTCTCCAATCTTAGTACAGTATCTACATTAATACATATAATACTTACAAAAAAAGATAAAGATAAACAAATAAATACCTGGGTTTAAGGATATTCAAGAATTGTCTGAAAATATATGTTGTTGAGTAAGTGAAGGACTTAAACAGGCGTTGCCAATCGACCTTGTAGTTTACAAAAAATAGCACCTGCATCTGGAAATAATTAGCCCAACTGGTATGAATTAATAAGTTGAGGTCATTTTGGCAGGCATAATTATTAACAAGGTAAAGTTATGTCTTTGTTATAAGACGTAGCTAGTGCATGCTTCCATATATTAGTTTTCATAGAGGGAAAAAGTGAGTGAGTTAGGGTGGAGTGAAGATCCCACTCTTTTGGTTCCAACATGTAGTTTAAAGTCTGCAATGAGAATGATTCAAAGAAGAAAGGTTATAAGAGTAATTAAAAACTAAGTTTAATTAGTGAAATCTTAGTGAAATGATTGTAATTGGTGAAATTTGATATTTAGTATGAATTACCAATTAAAAATATTTTTCAAATAGTTAAACATTTTGTCAGCGTAACAACCATATGTATGATTTGTTCTACATATAATTAAATAATCAACTGCTTATTTGTATGATAAAAAACTTCTAAAAATTTTCAAAAGTTCCAAAAGCATTAGACATGAATAAAAAAATAGCCAATTAGACATGAATATATATATAGGCATTTGCAAAGATTTTTAACCTACGATTATAATGTTGTTAATTCCGTGAAGCATCAACGACTCCAAGTGTAAGAGTTGGAGTGATGTCTAAAGCGATATTCCGTCATGAGAAAGACTCATATTTTTTTGGACATAACATCTTTTTCATTAGGTTTTAACATCGGAGGATTATCAAGATGGACAAAGCATGGATCCACCTACCAAGGTTTTGTCAATTTTGACTAGTAGTTTATACTTGTAATTATTTGTATATTGATTAGTGATTTGTTTATGTGTCATAGAATGTCCGAAGAATACAGACAAGCTGTTCGGAATTTTATTTATGGGCATGCAGAAAGGAAGGGAAATCCAGAAAAAATTGTTTGCCCCTGTTCAAAATGTAGGAATCTTATCCGCCATCCGTCAAGAGATGTCATATCACACTTGATTATTTTTGGATTTGACTCAACATATGATGTATGGATTTTTCACGGAGAAGCACGCCGTTCAGAAAGTGAAGGTAATGGGGAGACAAATGCATATAAAATGTACTTAGACACACAAATGTGTAATGAAGAAATGGAATATCATGGTAATGTAAGACATGGGGTAGAGATCAAGGAGATAATAGAAAATTCTGAAATTCCTTTGTACCCTGGTTGTGCAAGCCACACAAAGTTATCAGCGACAATACTTCTTTACAGGCACAAGGCTCGAAATGGTGTATCTGATACGGCTTTTACAGAACTCCTTAAACTTCTCAAAGATATTGCGATTCTAATACACCACTCAGCATATGTAGAATTTTAATACCAAATATATACTGTAACTAAATGTGCATTCCTTGTATCACTAGTAAATAAATGTGCATTCCTCGGCAATACTGTAACTTTCCTAACAATAGGACAGATTGCTTGGTTGTGATTTGTACAGTTCGATTTTGAATTTGGGACTTATGGAATATCACATTCCATTTTCTTCATCTGGCTTCTTATTTTATATACATGCATTGTTTTTGTGGTTAAGTTTGAACAAGGTACAACATTTATATAAAACAGCTGAATAATGTTTCAGTGGTACAATATGTAACGGCCCGCCCGCACCAACCGACATTTACTCCAAAAGTGCGTTGTACACATGTCCAGTTAGCACGGAACGGGTCGTCAGAAGGAAAGGGAAGAAGGAAATGAACATACAAAGAACCTGTAGAATGTCTCACAGCGCATAGAACAAAATATAATAATAACATACTTGACATAAAACAGGAGAGACAGTGCATAAGCTGAAAACCAGAACTAAACATCATAGCAGCGGAAATCCAAAATACAGCTTATTACAACTTTCAAACTGTCTCAAAGCAAAAGTAAGATAAAGGAGGTACACTACTAATGCCCAAGTAGCGACCACCAACGACACAGGGAGAATGTGTATATATATATATCATACGTGGAAGCCTCCTGCCCGCCTCCGAGTCAGCTACTCGCGCATCACCAGCTAACATGTCTCTAGTCTGCTCGTGTGAGCACCCAGAGTAATAAGAGGAGACAAAAAACTCTGGGTCAGACATAAAGCCTGGTATGAGCGATAAGCATCTAAAGTGAACAATAACAGGTAGACTAAAACATACCTGAACCTGTACCTGCAACCAAAGAGTTAGCACTACATACTGTACAACACTCTAAGGTACCATATCAAACGGTGTAAAGATACGGAGGTGGGGGAGGTGTGCATGTCATAGGGATGGCAAACAATCAAACATAACATCCATCCTCACATCTCTCACTCAGTGCGTAAAGCATACGATATTCACCACTTCGATCACCCAACATACCTTGCTACGATCACTCTGCCCCGTGAAGTCATAAATGGCTTCACTGCACTGATAACGTAGCCACTGATCCTTTGCTATGTCCACTTTGCCCCATGGAGTCTCAAGAACCCCACTGCACTGGCTCATAGCCTTACTAATCCTTACTATGTCCACTCTGCCCCATGGAGTCGTAATGACCCCACTGCACTGGCTCATAGTCGTACTACGCATCACTTTGCCCCTCGGGTCACAATGACCCTACTACACTGATAACGTAGTCTTGCTACCATCACCTTGCCCCTCAGGTCGTAATGACCCTACTGCACTGATAAGTAGCCATCATTCATTTTTAGTGGTGAATCGAAGTTATGAACGTCGACAACTCCTTAGCACACGTCCCGCAACAAAGTCCAACCATGAAGTGAACTCATTGGTTCCCAACTGGATCCTGAGCTCTAACTTCCATTTGGACTACCTTTGCATCTCGGGTTATTGGTCATCACCAGATCGGATTGGGTCGTGGTCTTCAGGTCATAGTGGTTCAGTTCGGAGTCCAGTTTCCCCTCGTCACCACGGTTCGGATCGAGTCGCGTCATCAGCTCGTGGTCACCCATTCGGATCGGGTCGTGGTCACCCTTTCGGATCGGGTCGTGGCATCCATTCGGATCGGGCTGTGGTTCCTCCTTCACGTCAGTTCATGTTCCCCCACTGGTCGGGTCGGGTCTGGTGCATCTTCCCAGGTCGTCAGCTCGTGAGCTTCTGAAGTGGATCAGGTCGTGCTCCTCCCTTCGGATCGTGGCGCCTCATCAAGCTGAATCGGATCGTGGAGAGGGTTCGCGATCGGGGGTGGCCATACGGATCGTTGTCTTCGGGTCGGATCGCCCCTATGCCCACCGATCCGGTCCGGTTCGGGCAGATTCCTGCAGTTCTTCCAGCGAACAGTTTACGCCCCTCGACGGTGTTTTCGACCATTCTAACTATTGAAATCAATCACAAAGCATTTCATACAGTCATAGCAACATGCATAATCAACCACAAACATCAAAACATCAACATGATAGGTTAAAATGGATCAAACATACCCAAAACCCCATATTTCCCCCTAAGCATGTTTAGGTGAAACTAATGATAGGGTTAGCAAAACTTAACCAAATTAACCCAAATTCATATCAGAGGTCTAAAACATCATTCCGAATTTTATAAACATTTTTCCAGAATTTTATCATGTTTAAATTCGCTAATTAACCTTAATCACCCCTAATTAGCCATAATTAGTGTAAAACTATGCAAATCACTCACCTTAGCCACAAATAAACTAAGATCTGAAATAATTCTCTGATTTGATGTGAATCTCTACGCTAAACAGCAGCTCCAATGTTGATTTGGTGTAGATCTTCCTTGATTAGAGGTTGTTAAGCCAAATCCTTGACCAAATAGGTGATTCGGAGGTGATTTAGAGGTTGGGGGCCATTTTTAGGGTTCCTTGGTGATAAGTGGAGGCTAGAAAACTGAAATGGAATGATCCTCTATCTCATTTCAGCCTCCCCATAACCCTAATCCCGAAATGGGTTATGGGTCTACTCACTAATCACCCGATTTGGCCCGGTTAAGCAGTTTTTCACCCTCCAAACCTTATTTCAGCCATATCTCCCAAACGGTAAGTCCGTTTGGCTATTATGACCACTCTACGGAAAGGTAAACCATCAAACGAATCTAATGGAAGTCGTTTCAGGTCAAAATTCCTTTCCAGTCAAAAGTTATGGCCAAAACAGTACCAACTAGGGGCAAAATGGTCATTTAAAAATCGACAAAAATCATGAACATGGGAAATGACTCCAATAGATGTTTCCCAAAGTTACATGACCATACGACTTCACATGGGAAAGAAATAAATATTCTACAATCCTATGATGTGTAGAATACGGGTCGTTACACTCTCCCCCCCTTAAGAAATTTCGCCCCCGAAATTTCCTAATCAAAACACACACAAAGGTTCCCGCATGCCTATCAATCATAAAACAACAATCAAACATGCAAAACAAGCATAACAAGTCTACCCTAGCATGCGGAAAACTAAATTGCAAAGTAAATCTTACCAGGCAAAGAGTTCTGGATATGCCCTTCTAATGCTCTCCTCTGTCTCCCAAGTACAATCATTCTCGTCCTCGCCCCACTGAACCTTGACTAGCCTCACCGCCTTCCTTCGAAGTTGCTTCATATCGTGCCCCACAATACGAATCGGCTTGCGGTACCCAACCGCCTCGGGTTCTACTTCGAAGTCCTTAACTGATCAGGTGAAATAGTCATATCTGAGTCGTGAACAAACTTCCTTAGTTGGGAAACATGAAATACACTGTGAACTCCCGCCATTTTCTCTGGTAAGCCAACTCTATATGCCAAATTCCCGACTAGTTCAAGAACAGGGAATGGGCCAACAAATCTTGGTGCCAACTTGCCTCTCCTGCCAAATCGTATCACGCTCTTCAACGGAGAGATCTTGACATACACCAAGTCGCCAACGGAGAATTTCAAGTCTCTTCTCCTCTTATCAGCATAGCTCTTCTGCCTATCTTGAGCAGCTTTCATTCGTTGTTGAATGATCTTGATCTTATCGGAGGTTTCCCTCACCACATCTGGTCCAAGCACAAACTTCTCGCCAGTCTCTATCCAACATGATGGTGAGTTGCACGGTCTTCCGTACAAAGCTTCATATGGAGCCATACCGATACTGGATTGGTAGCTATTATTATATGCAAACTCTACTAGATGCAAATGATCATCCCATGATCCACCAAAATCCAATATACAAGCTCTCAAGAGATCTTCCAATATACGATTCACCCTCTCCGTCTGACCGTCGGTCTGAGGATGATATGCGGTACTGAGATGTAATCTTGACCCTAGAGCCTCTTGTAAGCTCTTCCAAAACCCACTAGTGAACAACGGGTCTCGGTCACTCACAATGCTTTTGGGTACTCCATGAAATCTCACTACCCACTTCATATACAATTCTGCCAACTTGGCTGCCGTTCTGGTCGATTTGACTGGTATAAATCTTGCACTTTTAGTCAATCGATCCACAATTACCCAAATGCTATCATATCCCGATCTAGTCTTGGTAGGCCATCGATGAAATCCATCGAGACTTGCTCCCATTTCCATTCGGGAATTTCTAATGGTTGCAACAACCCACTAGGCTTCTTTTGCTCGGCTTTAACCAGCTGGCAATTCATGCATTTGGATATAAACTTCCCAACGTCTCTTTTCATCCCTTCCCAGTAGTAAATCTGTCTCATGTCTCGATACATCTTATTACCACCGGGATGTATAGTCAGTTTTGAGTGATGACATTCTCCAAGCACTTCATCCCTCAAACCGTTTACGTTGGGCACAAATAGTCTTCCATTCTTTCGAAGCCATCCATCTCGATCAAGCCCATACACATTCATCTCCTCACCATCGATGTTCATCTCTAACTTGGAGATGATTTCCAATAGATTAGGATCGTCCCTCTGGCTGGAACCAATCCGCTCTATCAAAGTGGGTCTGATCACCAAACTTGCTAGAATAACTGGATCCAATTCGCACTTTGGTCTGAAATCAAACCCCGCGATATATTCCAGTTGCTTCCATTCAAGAAACATTGCCCCTAAGCTGGCATGTCTCCTACTCAAGGCATCGGCTACCGCATTACCCTTCCCAGGTGTGTATGCTATATCAAAATCATACGAAGCCAAGAACTCTAACCATCTCTGCTGACGGAGATTCAGATCCTTCTGAGAGAAGAGATACTTTAACGATTTATGATCGGTAAACAACTCAAATCTTTCTCCCAAGAGATAATGACTCCACATCTTCAGCGCAAACACAATCGCTGCCAATTCCAAATCATGGGTAGGATACTTCTTCTCATGCGGCTTTAGCTGTCGACTAGCATAAGCTACAACCCTACCTCCTTGCATCAATACCGCACCCAGTCCGGTACCACAAGCATCCGTGTATACCGTCATCTCTTCATTCCCTTTAGGAATGACTAACACTGGCGCACGCGTCAACTTCTCCTTTAGACTCTTGAAGGTATCCTCACACACTCCATCCCAGACGAAGGACTGATTCTTCTTAGTCAACTGAGTCAACGGTGCTGTGATCTTGGAGAAATCCTGGATAAACTTACGATAATACCCAGCTAATCCCAAGAAACTTCTTACATCTGTAGCATTCTTGGGCGTAGGCCAATCCTGTACCGTAGCCACCTTCGCAGGGTCCACAACAATACCACTCTCTGAAACAACATGACCCAAGAATCTCACTTCCCTTCTCCAAAAATGACACTTAGAGAATTTCGCTTTCAATTGGTGTTTCCTCAACACCTCCATCACTATCCTCAAGTGTCCCTTGTGTTCCTCCTCTGTCCTTGAATAAACAAGGATATCATCCACGAACACAAGAACAAACTTATTCAACTGATCTCTGAATACTCGATTCATAAGATCCATAAAGTAGGCTGGTGCATTGGTCAACCCAAATGGCATAACCAACCACTCATAAAATCCAGACGGCGTCCTAAATGCCGTTTTCGGAACACTCTCATCCGATACTCGAAGCTGATGAAATCCTGTCGCGAGGTCCAACTGGGAGAACACTCTAGCTCCTTCCAGCTGATCAAACAAATCATCTATCCGCGGTAGAGGATACTTATTCTTCCTCGTCACCTTATTCAACTCGCGATAGTCCACACACAAACGAAGGGAACCATCTGCCTTAGTGGCAAACACAACTGGTGCTCCCCACTTGGAGACACTCCTTCTAATAAATCCCTTCTTCAAAAGATTGCTGACTTGCACCCCGAGCTCTCGCTGCTCCCTTGGTGCCATACGACGAAGTGGCATCACTATAGGTCCGGCATCTTTCACTAAATCAATACGGAACTCAATCTCTCGGTGTGGTGGAAGCCCGGTCACCTCCTCGAAGACGTCCGGATACTGGCCAACCACGGGCACATCTGACAACTCATCCTGTGGGATGTCGAGGGAATTTACAAAACTAGCCATAACCCCATCACTAGGTAGACTACCAAACACTACCCTCCGCCCATCATCCGCTCTCACTGTCACCAAAAAGCCCTCACAGTCTACCACCACCCCGTATCTTTGGAGCCAATCGACTCCCAATATAATGCCATACCCAGTAAAGCCCAAAACAAAGCAATCACATACAAACATACATCCATGACTCGATAAGACCAAATTCCTGCAAATCATACTAAGGCTAGTCGAACCACCAATCGGGTTCGTCACAACCAATGGTCTATCGACTATCTCGGGTTCCAGTCCCAACCTATCTACCAGGTCACTAGATATGAAGGAATGGGAAGCCCCAGTATCAAACAAAACTCGAACTGGTACATCTTAAATAGAAAGCATACCTTGAATAACAACATTCTTTCCTTTCTCCGCCGTAGTTGGGGCATTCGACGAAGAAGGAACATCATCAATAGCATATGCTTTCACAATCTGCTTCTCCTTAAGAGGTTGCGGACACTTATCCTTCTGATGTCCCATTTGACCACAGTTGTAGCACTTCCTTTCCGCTAGCTTGGCCCGACATTCTTTAGCATAATGGCCCTTCTTTCCACAGCTGAAGCACTCAACATCCTTCTTGCTCTTTTTCTGACCACCTTTAGATTGGTCCTGCTTCCTCTTATTCTGAGAGTTACTCTTGCCTCCACCGCCTGCTTGCGACTTTGGCCCTTCTGCAGATGCAGCCTCAGTCTTTGACTTAGGGTAAAGGCTCTCTGATCTCAAAGCTTTCCCCACAATCGATTCAAAAGTCTCATCGATGTGGTTGATAAGTCTTTCCCCCAAGTATCCATCCAAACCAGTAATGAACTTCTCATTCTTCTTCTCAGGAGTGTCAATGAGAGACAGTCCATACTTCGACAAAGTGTCGAACTTAGCAATATAGTCAGAAACTGCCCTGCCACCCTGCTTGAGTCCCAAGAACCTCTTGAACAATACTGACTTTTGGGCAGCTGGAATAAACTTCTCGCTAAAGCGAGCCTTGAACTGATCCCAAGTAACCTGATCCTCTGGAGTAGTTGTTCTAATGGCATTCCACCAATTCATCGCTCGCCCTTGCAGCTGACGAGACGCTAGCCTTTTCTTCATCGCATCCTCAAGACCCAAGTCATCAAAGATACGATCACAGCTATCCATCCAGTCCTGAACATCTGTGGCCGACTCCGTTCCGTGGAACGGCTTCCCACCAAGGTTAGTGTAATCCTTGCACAACTTGGCGAAATCGACCCTAGGCGCCTGCACTACTGGGCCAACACCAACTCCGGGATTGGGAACTGCCCCTTGCACTTCTCTAAGCATGTCTCTCATGAGGTTAGTAAACATTGCCCTCATGTCAGCGGCATTCCCTTGGTTGGTCCCTCTATCAGCACCCCTCGTGTCTCGGCTCATCGTCAATCTGAAAAAGGGAAACGATTAACGACCCCATAGTGGTGCTAGTGCAGTGCGACTTCATTCTCATACTACTAATAGTATATATATACATAGCTTTTGAAAACCAAAGTAATCACAAATACGCGCTCTCATATACGTACTAACTCTCCCTAGTGTCTTTCCCTAGGTTAACTACGCAACCTAGAGCTCTGATACCAAGTGTAACGGCCCGCCCGCACCAACCGACATTTACTCCAAAAGTGCGCTGTACACATGTCCAGTTAGCACGGAACGGGTCGTCAGAAGGAAAGGGAAGAAGGAAATGAACATACAAAGAACCTGTAGAATGTCTCACAGCGCATAGAACAAAATATAATAATAACATACTTGACATAAAACAGGAGAGACAGTGCATAAGCTGAAAACCATAACTAAACATCATAGCAGCGGAAATCCAAAATACAGCTTATTACAACTTTCAAACTGTCTCAAAGCAAAAGTAAGATAAAGGAGGTACACTACTAATGCCCAAGTAGCGACCACCAACGAAACAGGGAGAATGTGTATATATATATCATACGTGGAAGCCTCCTGCCCGCCTCCGAGTCAGCTACTCGCGCATCACCAGCTAACCTGTCTCTAGTCTGCTCGTGTGAGCACCTAGAGTAATAAGAGGAGACATAAAACTCTGGGTCAGACATAAAGCCTGGTATGAGCGATAAGCATCTAAAGTGAACAATAACAGGTAGACTAAAACATACCTGAACCTGGACCTGCAACCAAAGAGTTAGCACTACATACTGTACAACACTCTAAGGCACCATATCAAACGGTGTAAAGATACGGAGGTGGGGGAGGTGTGCATGTCATAGGGATGGCAAACAATCAAACATAGCATCCATCCTCATATCTCTCACTCAGTGCGTAAAGCATACGATATTCACCACTTCGATCACCCAACATACCTTGCTACGATCACTCTGCCCCGTGAAGTCATAAATGGCTTCACTGCACTGATAACGTAGCCACTGATCCTTTGCTATGTCCACTTTGCCCCATGGAGTCTCAAGAACCCCACTGCACTGGCTCATAGCCTTACTAATCCTTACTATGTCCACTCTGCCCCATGGAGTCGCAATGACCCCACTGCACTGGCTCATAGTCGTACTACGCATCACTTTGCCCCTCGGGTCACAATGACCCTACTGCACTGATAACGTAGTCTTGCTACCATCACCTTGCCCCTCAGGTCATAATGGCCCTACTGCACTGATAAGTAGCCATCATTCATTTTTAGTGGTGAATCGAAGTTATGAACGTCGACAACTCCTTAGCACACGTCCCGCAGCAAAGTCCAACCATGAAGTGAACTCATTGGTTCCCAACTGGATCCTGAGCTCTAACTTCCATTTGGACTACCTTTGCATCTCGGGTTATTGGTCATCACCAGATCGGATCGGGTCGTGGTCTTCAGGTCATAGTGGTTCGGTTCGGAGTCCAGTTTCCCCTCGTCACCTCGGTTCGGATCGAGTCACGTCATCAGCTCGTGGTCACCCATTCGGATCGGGTCGTGGTCACCCTTTCGGATCGGGTCGTGGCATCCATTCGGATCGGGCTGTGGTTCCTCCTTCACGTCAGTTCATGTTCCCCCACTGGTCGGGTCGGGTCTGGTGCATCTTCCCAGGTCGTCATCTCGTGAGCTTCTGAAGTGGATCGGGTCGTGCTCCTCCCTTCGGATCGTGGCGCCTCATCAAGCTGAATCGGATCGTGGAGAGGGTTCGCGATCGGGGGTGGCCATACGGATCGTTGTCTTCGGGTCGGATCGCCCCTATGCCCACCGATCCGGTCCGGTTCGGGCAGATTCCTGCAGTTCTTCCAGCGAACAGTTTACGCCCCTCGACGGCGTTTTCGACCATTCTAACTATTGAAATCAATCACAAAGCATTTCATACAGTCATAGCAACATGCATAATCAACCACAAACATCAAAACATCAACATGATAGGTTAAAATGGATCAAACATACCCAAAACCCCATATTTCCCCCTAAGCATGTTTAGGTGAAACTAATGATAGGGTTAGCAAAACTTAACCAAATTAACCCAAATTCATATCAGAGGTCTAAAACATCATTCCAAATTTTATAAACATTTTTCCAGAATTTTATCATGTTTAAATTCGCTAATTAACACTAATCACCCCTAATTAGCCATAATTAGTG
This sequence comes from Allium sativum, assembly GCA_030737875.1. Lineage (NCBI taxonomy): Eukaryota > Viridiplantae > Streptophyta > Magnoliopsida > Asparagales > Amaryllidaceae > Allium > Allium sativum. Next base: position 340,816,723 of record CM060910.1, read on the forward strand.
TAAAACTATGCAAATCACTCACCTTAGCCACAAATAAACTAAGATCTGAAATAATTCTCTGATTTGATGTGAATCTCTATGCTAAACAGCAGCTCCAATGTTGATTTGGTGTAGATCTTCCTTGATTAGAGGTTGCTAAGCCAAATCCTTGACCAAAAGGTGATTTGGAGGTGATTTAGAGGTTGGAGGCCATTTTTAGGGTTCCTTGGTGATAAGTGGAGGCTAGAAAACTGAAATGGAATGATCCTCTATCTCATTTCAGCCTCCCCATAACCCTAATCCCGAAATGGGTTATGGGCCTACTCACTAATCACCCGATTTGGCCCGGTTAAGCAGTTTTTCACCCTCCAAACCCTATTTCAGCCATATCTCCCAAACGGTAAGTCCGTTTGGCTATTATGACCACTCTACGGAAAGGTAAACCATCAAATGAATCTAATGGAAGGGCTTTCAGGTCAAAATTCCTTTCTAGTCAAAAGTTACGGCCAAAACAGTACCAACTAGGGGCAAAATGGTCATTTAAAAATCGACAAAAATCATGAACATGGGAAATGACTCCAATAGATGTTTTCCAAAGTTACATGACCATACGACTTCACATGGGAAAGAAATAAATATTCTACAATCCTATGATGTGTAGAATACGGGTCGTTACACAATACATAGAATTATATGTGGTGCATGGCACCAAATTATAGAATTTTATGCAAATAAGCCAAGAAATTCCTATGTCTAATAATTATATCGCTTATGTATTTCAAACAACAGAAATTGAAATTCCCTTCTCAAACAAAAACGATGTTCTATGCTAATAATTCCTATGTCTAATAATTTTGTGTCGTTGTTCTGTGCTAAATACATATGCAAATAAGCCAAGAAATTCCTATGTCTAATAATTTTGTGTCGTTGTTCTGTGCTAAATACATATGTAAATTTTGTGTCGCTTCTATTTCCTTTTTTTTTCCAACTGTCGCTTTTATTTCCTTTTATTCAACTATCAGACCTTTATCTGATATATGTTTGTCATTTATGTTAAGAACACGCCCGGATTACCATTAAATTTTGGCACTAAAATATTCTTTTAACCCATTGTAGACGTGACGAGGAGCACTTCATCACTTTCATATATCTAGTTTGCTAATGGTTGGACTATAAATTTTGCCTAAATCTTTGCTAAAAATTACCTTGTGTCCTACTTTAGTATGCTGCACAGTTTATTATGCTACACAGTTTAACTTAACTAACTCAATAACCCATCAAACCTATACAAACATTTCAGAACTGTACTAGAATTTATGTTGACTGTGTATGCTAATTTCAGATATCAAAGGTAGCAATGAGATATTTAAAGAGGAAATCTCTAGCTGCAGTTGCAACTTCACATGTAAAAGATAAGACTGCTGGTGTGAAAATCAATGAAAAAAGATGTGCTGATGTTGCTTTTCAAAGTTTAAACAGCAATGTTAGAGGATCTCCTCGGAAGCGTATTGAAATGCAGCCTCTACCCGATAATATTCAGTCTCCGAATCCCAATCCGGTTAGAAGATCCCCTCGCAAGCGTAATGAAATGCAGCCTCAACCCAATAATATTCACTCTCCAAATCTCAATCGGGTTAGAACATCCCCTCGGAAGCGTAAGGAAATGCAGCCTCCACCCGATAATATTCACTCTCCAAATCTCAATCCTGGCCCTAATTCAATCGGATCTACAAATATCACCCCCCACAAACATAAATCCACCCAACGCCATGGTTGCCTTGAACAATCCAAATTCTAATGATGGTATTCAACAAGAGACGGCAAGGAAAAAAAGAGGGAGGACGATGATGAAATTTTTTTCTTTGACGCCGAATGAGAGGGCCGAAGTTATATTCAACGATCGTGGTCAACCAATAGGCTCCAACTCTAAACACTTATCATCGTATCTTGGTACCTTAGCAGGGGAGATGATACCTTTGACCATTTCAGAGTGGAAAAAGGTTGACATAAACTTAAAGAAAGATGTATGGACTTGTCTTCAGGTATGATTTTGATTTGTGCATTTATTTATTTTTTTACTTCATTTCATTCCAATGGTTTATCCATCATAATTCCTCAAAAATTACTTTATGCTTTGCCTGTCAACTAATCTTGTATTAGGTAAGAGATGAAATGTTCTTATTTCTGTTTCCAATATATATAATAGCTGTTGGCTAAAAATTAATAATTGTTGGCTACAAATTAATAATTGTTTGTTGTGCAGTCAAGATTTGTGGTGGATGAAGCATATAAGGATCTGTTGCTTCAGATGGTGGGAGTACGATGGAGAGAGGCGAAGTCAAAATTAGTTTCCGCTATTAAAGCATCTTCTATGTGTTCTGACTCTTCCGCTAAATTGGCGATGCTAAAACCGGATACTACAGAAGATGTTCAAGAGTGGAACGACTTTGTTAAGGAAAAACTATCAGAGAAATTTGGGGTAATAAAAGTTGTATTTTATTCATTATAAATTAAAAGGTAAATTATAGTTTATGAATGAATTTCTCCGATGTAGGAAATTAGCAAAAAATACAAAGCATTGAGAGATAAAAATAAAATTCCACATACAATGAGCAGAAAAGGTTATGCGAGATTAGAAGAGGATATGGTAAGAAATTCATGTACGTTTATATCAATAATATCTTCTTTTTTTCCTTTGGTTCTTCCTTCTTACCATTGTTATTTGCAGAAAAATGAATCTGGAATAACAAATATTAGCAGGGATGAGCTATGGTGCAAAGCCCATACCAAAAAAAATGGAGACCCACCGAACTCCGTTGTTGCCGATTGCATTGTAAGTTTTTTATTTATTATCAAATATTTCGCTGGATCTATTTTTACTCCCATTCAAGGTTCAAAATCCTGGTTTCTGGTTCCGTTCCGGTTGCGTAAAAATATTAAAAGTCCGGTTTCGTTCCGGAAATTCCGGTTTGATGATTCCAGTTTGTTTTTTTACAAATACGCAAATAAATATGTACTACTAATCAAGGTTTAGACTTTCGATTTTCGTTTTCATTTCGATCATTGAGAAATTTTGATATTTCAGTTTCATTCTGAAAAACTCAGAGATCCTGTTTCAATTCCGATACTTTTTCTTTCATAATTTATCTTAAATTCTGTAGAAAATGTATGTTTTGATACAAAAATGTGCATATAACATAACATTTTCCGTTAGTAGCTTTCCAAAATTTTTGTTTTAACGCATCCAGATTTGTCGCTAACAATCAGCTGAGATACTATTAAAAGATAAAATACTACGCTCAGAAATTGCTCAAATCGGCTAAATTAAATAAGGGGATTGTTAAAGGGACTCCATTTTTTGTTAAGGGAGGGATAAATTTATGGGGACTCCATCCTATTATTTTATTGTTAAGGGGGGTTTGCAATTTTTAAACTAAACTGAAATACATACTAAAATACCCTTGCGTCCCTAACCATTAAAATTAATTTCAGTTCGATCCTACCACGTTGCGAATAAAAAAAATGTTTGAATGCTGAAACTGTATACATTCGGGTCTTTGTTTCTTCTGCATGGCTTACCCAGACGGTGGTTCATTACCGTATTACATTCATTCAATTGAACATAGTAGTTATGATTTGAAAGTCAAATGACTTGTACATCATTTCGTACTCAGATTTTTGCTGGCTAGAAAATAAAATAAGAAAATAGCCTCACGATACTGTTTACCTTCCTCCAAGCCCTTCAATCTTGGTAAACTGGTACAATCATAAAACGATGGAAAACAATATCATTGGTGCATGTAACTTGAATCCAGCGATATATTAATAATATTTTTTATGCTAAAACAATTTGATTTCCTGCAAAATAATTTGAACAATAGGACTTCATTTTGTTGAAAATCTCCTTTAAATTAGAATAAATTGTACACTAAATCCTATTATTATTACCTATATGTCTCATTTTAAAAATTTTCAGCATAATTAAGTCCTCCATGTAGGCCTGCTATGCAAATATCATGCGATATGTTAAATTAAGAGCAAGACAAAAACTTACCTTGACAATATCACGGAAAATCCTAAAATAAGAACAAAACAAGTAACTCCACCTACCCAATGGATGCAATTTTAATAGACCAAGTATCGAAGGATGTATGGAACAATTATCCCAAGAAACAGTTGGTAACTCAAGCTAAAGGGAGAAAAAATAACAAGCACGGTCCATTTAATTCAAGTAAATATACATTTTAAGAGAAATGCAGATGTATATAATATTATAGTTTGACACTTGAACGCGCATTTATAAAGATGAAGATTCAAATACTGCTACATAATAGGAATTCAAAACCAAGCAAATAGTACGATTATGAAGGAGGTACAAGCCTTATAACATAATGCGGTCAAACTGCAACAATGAAGTGCTCAAAATCATGGCAGCACACAACGTGTAAAAAACCTGCCAAATTAAATTCGGTCGTAGTCATATCCTGATGAATTTACTGTAATTTCTCAATGGTCTAATGCCGAATATCTTGTTGCCATATGACAATAATCCCGGGTAAATGAAACAGTGTGCGACTACCGAAATATATATTGATCAACGATTATATGACTGCGGGCGAGCTAATTAACGTTGAATCATCACTGCATATGTCAATTAGTATTCCCGTTGAAAATTTTGATCAAATTGAAGGATCAAATATCACGGTCCAGTTGCAGGATCAAACTGTACAATACTTATTTCATATAAACTATGATATTCAATGAAAAATAATATAGTCGATCAATATATTCAACGCGGTACAAATAATCAAAATTCATCCTATCCCAATAGGAACTCCCGTGATCCGATCCAACAACGCAACTTTCCTGAGTCTCCATTAACTTCACTGTATCCATTAATTATTTCATATCCAAATTAATTTTCATTCATTACTTAGGGTTTATGTTTTAAGGTATACATTCTAAAGGATTATAGGGTTAGCTTGGGAATTTTTATATGCATATTTAAGGGGGGGGGCTAATTTATTTTGTCCTCCCCTTAACAATTGTTCAATAATTAAAAAATGTAACCCCCCTTAACTTAAAATGGAGTCCCTTTAACAATACCCATAAATAATATACAAAATCCAAAGAGAAACCCTAAATAAAAGCCGCTTCTTCTGTGCTGCGGCTTCTTTCTTCTACGCTGCGGCTTCTTTCTCTGGCGCTTCTTTCTGCATGTTGCTTTAATTTCTTCCTTGCTGCGGCTTGTTCGTTTATGGGTTTAGATTTCTTTTCTTCTTTGTTTTTTTTCTTTTTGGGCTTCGGTACCGAAACGGAATTTTCTGCGAATTCAGCCCCGGTCATCGCCGGAACCGGACCGGGATGGCCTGAAATCCAGCGTGCCGGGGGGAAATCCGGCATATTTACGGACATATAATCTAATGCACTTGTCTTCAATTGTGCATTGAAATCGGAGGACTGAACTTGATTTTTTAACTTTTGAAGATGCATGCATTTTTATGCGATGTGGTCACCTACACAAAATACATCGGTATACTGTTATTTAAACTATGGAACTCTAATCTTAAAATGCTCCAAATTCAATTTTGCAAGTTTGAAAATCATATATTGTAAAGGTAAATTAAAGCACTTGGTTATCTGGTTGCTGCAGTATTGCATAATACAATGTTAACCATTTCTTCAGAAGAATATTAAGGAACAGTCCTCATACAATTTAAAATTTAATTTGTAGGCTAAGATAAAACAGCACAGTGGTGCTCAGAGCTCAAATGGAACAACATCGATGAGTGGGGATGGAGTGTCACATCTTTTTGGAAATGAACATAGGGGAAGGGTGAGAGGACTAGGTTTTGGTGTCGTACCATCTCAAATTGGTGCTTATGCAAGTAATTCAAAAACGGTGATTGCATTGAAAAATCAAGTAACTCATTTGACCGCTAAAGTAGAAGAGCTGACTAATATCGTCATGACGGTAAGTTTACAGTTAATTAGTTATTTGTTAACAAATATGTATTATGTGCTTATGAATTACCAAGTCATCTCTTGTACTTTTACAGAGAAAAAATGATACTGTGGCGGATAAGGAGATTCCTCAGGCTCATACACCTCAGGTTAGAATATAAAACTGGATTTTTATTTTTATTTTAAAAACCATATTAGGATATAATACTTAGAAGTATTGTGATTCCATGTTTCTAAAGATTTCGATTTTGTTAATACTTTACCATGGTTCACACATAACCTTTCTATAATTCCATAAGTAGGGTTGATCGTATTAGCGTAATCTCACCTGTTTTTGAATTCTTCGATCAGAACTGGAAGAGTAGCTGACCATTGTTGAGAGTAGTAGTGTTAATATATAAAAACTGTTGATTCCATGTTTCTAAAGATTCCGATTCTATTAATACTTTACCATGGTTCACACATAACCTTTCTATAATTCCATAAATAGGGTTGATCGTATTAGCGTAATCTCACCTGTTTTTGAATTCTTCGATCAGAACTGGAAGAGTAGCTGACCGTTGTTGAGAGTAGTAGTGTTAATATATAAAAACTGTTGACGTGCCGTTGTTGAGCAACTGTATATAAGCTGGAGAGTAGTAGTAGTATTACCATTTGGTAATTCTCAGCATGCGTCAGCCTGTTAGTCCTTTTGATCATATACAGAATAAAACTTCCTCATATTCCTTTAATTACTTGGAATACATAAAAGCATTCGATAGTGGAGACTTGTTTGCAACTGTAATTTTAGTAACCAGTTGAGGAGTTACAGCAGTTGTCTTAGCAACGTGCTAGTCATACTCGTTCACTGGAGTCATAACCAATTGAGGAGTCACATCCGAACCACCTTCAAGTTGCACTGGATGAATGCAATCAAGTTGCACTGCAGTTTTAGTGGCATTGGTGCCTAAACAAACTACATTAACAGCTTGTTTTTCTTTGCTAACACCTAAGTTTTCGGAGAAAGAGAAAGCTTTAGTGAGCATGTCATTTATTTTACAAATCTCTCCTTCCTCATTTTCTTTATCGATATGAATCGATCCGTTCATTTCCTTCATCACCAGGGGCGAGAAAAACAAACTTATTGCCTAAGTAACTGCTAGAACAACCAAAATGTTGAACCTGGTTCTCAACAATTCCATTTTTCTCAATATTTGCCTTATCATTCCTGCTCTGGCTTTTGGGAAGAACAACACTTTTCTTTCTTTTCATCACTTTCTTCTAACTAAATTTCTTCTTAATTAGTTAGGGTACCAGAATTAACTTTCTCACTCACATTCACATTCTTGACACTAACTGGAATCTCTTCATTGCTAACAGCATCATCCTTAACAAGGCCATTGCACACAGCACTAATATTATCACTTAATCTCAGGTAGTTAGGTTTTACGTGATCAAATATACACTAGGATTTCAGGTCGACTAATTTTGCTGTCTGATTTTCACTGGAAGCTATGGTTAACATTTTCATAGTGAGAAAAATATTTCAAATTTTTATGCATTACTTTCTGCATTTGGTTAACAGCAATTACTATTTGTTCAAAAATATTATCAGAATTTAGTGCAATGCTGTAAGGTTACAGGCTACAGCAATGCTGTATAATAAGTTCTGAATGATGTATTTGGTTAACAATTTTTTCTGCATTTGGTTAGCAATGCTGTAAGATTACAGCAATATATTCTTTCTGCATTTGGGTAACATTTTTTTTTTTGCAGTCACACCGTGCTAGTAACAGTATGCAGGCTCAAGATCGACGGGATCGGGTTACTATGGATGGTTTGGTGAACAAAAAGTGCAATCTATTAGGTTGGGAGAAAAACATAGTTGCAGAGGGGACGATAGCAAGTACTGATCCCGATGCTTTGGTACATTTCAAAAAGCTTGGAGCTGATGCTTGGAAGATATGTGTGAATGTAGCGGTGGAACCGGAAGCTTTTTTGTTTAGGCCAAATTCAGAGATGTCGACTATCGGACAGGCCGTTGGATCTACCGTCGCGTGGCACAAAGATTACATTTCCTTGGTCTAGTGTTGGTACTTATGAAACTAGTTATGTAATTATGTTAGAACTTAGAACTAGGTGGCTGCTACTTATCTAAATCTTTTGGTATGTAAACTTATCTAAATCTTTTGGATCGGATGTAAACTTATCTAAATCTTTTGGATTGGATGTAAACTTATCTAACTTTTTGAAACGTGTTGGAAATTTAAGACTTTTGCTTTAGTCTTTTATTATGTGTTGTATCAGCATGTTAAAATATAAATATTATTATTATGAATCAATATGGTATCAGGTGTATATATAAATCTATTATTTCGCAACGGGCAAACCCTGTTGTTATATGATATTGTAGATAGTCTACGAAGTAGTATATTACCACGGTTGAAGACTGTTGTAATTTCACAATGGGCAAAACCTGTTGTTATATGATATTGTAGACAGTTTACCAACTAGTATATTACCACGGTCGATGACTATTATAATATACTGTATTACAACGGGTAGAAGCCGCTTGTAATTAATCAGCTATTACAACGGGTTTATAGACATTGTCATAGAGTCCGTGCACGTGATAGAGACACGTTATTACAACGGGTGTTTACGAAAGTCAATGACCGTTGTAAACTTGGAAGGATCTATTACGACGGCTCATATTCAGACGGGCTAAAGCCCGTTGTGAAAAGCATATAACAACGGTTTTTGCCCATTGTAAAAGGACTGTTTTGTTGTAGTGTAATTAATAGTTAATAAGTAGTAATTTATTTTTAATAGTTAATGTATGTTAACTACTTATTAATTAATTAATAGTAACATAAGCTTTTTATAAGTATTACTCTCGATTATAGTTAACAACTTTTTTATTTTGTCACTTGTAATACATGCCTATTACAACTTTTTTTAATCAGTTGTAATAGAGACTTATTAAATATTAATAATGACTAATATTTAATAATACTAGTATTTAAGAATAATTAATATTCAATAATAACTTTACAAATTAATAATTACTTTTAAATAATTAATAAATAGCGGTTTTTTTAATAATTACTATTATGTATTGAATAGTTTATAATAACTAGTAACATATACATAATAGTTTATAATAACTACTATTATGTATCAAATAATAATTACTATTATGTAGAAATGAGTAATAATTAATAATCGCCATTTTTGGGCAAGGCAATAATAGCTATATTTAATAAGTAATATCGAGTATTTTAATAAAAGATAGCTCTCAAGAATTCCATATTATATTTAATATATGTTTTTACTTATTAATTGTGAACAATGGAAAAAAACAACCTTTCACGTCAATTCTTGCGGAAGAACGAAATCGAGGCGGGAAACTAAAAATTTGGCTCCAAAATATCTTTCGTATTGTATTTTACTCCAATGTGTGGGCCAACCTCTTGGGTACTCTAACCTAAATCAATTTCGTCCCCTTCATTCTCTAAATTCGCCTGAAACCGCCATATATTCCTCAAATTAAACTATTCATCCGGTATCACCCGCTTGGATTCTTCGTCGAGTAATAGATCTGGATCTTCGGTAAATCCAGTCTCCCAACCCTTTAAGAAAATTGAAAGTTGGTGATTTAACACTTTTAGATGATCAAGCGTTCAGGAGCAGGTTTTCTGGCGAAGCCGATTTCAATGTTTTACAACTTCTTTCAACCGATTTCTGAGCCAAACGAATGATACTGGCGACTTTCGATCTCATAGGATTCAATCCTTTCGAAAGCGGATCTGAAGATGGCATCCATGATCGACTTACGTTGGTTCAAGACATTTGAGAATAGGGGGTTGTGGTGAACTTTTGCTGATGAATTCCTCATTCTTACAACCGAGCCCTCGTATGAATTAATTGCAAACAGCTGTGCTTCAATTTGACCTACGCTGGTAAGAATCCTACAGTTCGGTTTTGAATTATATGATTTGGGTCTTTCTTTGTTTTATAGCCCATATAACTATACATATCTACTATCTGGGCATGTTAGTTTTTAACGGCGAGGTATTGTTCGATTGTTAAATTTTGCGCTGAGAAATTGAAGATTGAATTTGGATTGCTTCTTTTGACCATTTTGCTAAAACGGGATTAGATGCCGTAATTTTTTTTGAAACAAATTTATGAGTTTGGGAAATATGCAATGGGACAATACCTGAGTTAATAACTATGTTTCATATCTGAAATTGGTTATTGGAGAAAGTAAATCAAAATCAATACAAGGACGATGATTGATGAAACTGGATTGCGGTATGCTAAAGATGAAACAGATATACATGATTAGCAATGATTTTCCATTATGCTACATAAGGAGTGTGGGTGTGAGTTCGCAGAACTGCACAGCAGATTGTTAGAAGTTTGAGAACGTGGTTTAAATTCAGTAATAGGATTACTGTAAGCCTCAACATAGTAGTAGAAGTAAGGTTCAAATCATAATATTATATATATTACTAATAAAGTACCAATTTTTCAAAAAAAATCACATCTTTGATTTGGTTAGTTATTTTAGCCTTTGAACAATTCTTTTTATTTATTATAAATCACACCATTATGTTTCATCTTCTAGTTACCATTGGTCAAGCCCCTCCACAAGTATATTCAAGATGTATTTGTAATTAACGCAATAAATATATCGTTTGTTTATAGACACCAGATCCAGATAATGAGTGGCCATCACATGATTTAGCAGCTTCCCAACCAAACGCATGAACTAGTAAATTTCCCAACATAGATCATCACAATCAAATAAGAAATATCAAATTTTAAAAAGTCAATAGTATACAAAAATGAATAACAATAATAGAAATATGCACTGTGCAGTGAGAGAACCATATAGAAGACCGGATATGTGCCATATAGTTAATGTTCTATCGCCTCTTGTAGAGAAGTGGACGCCATCAAAAGGAAATGTAGATGAATGCTTTGATGTGGATTTGAATAAGCCTTTGCTTTAGTTGGTTGAGTCTTGGGAAAACTGCGATAGTCAGAATATGAGTTTTGCAAGAGAAGATGATAGTCAGGGTAGTATTCCTGTTAGACCCTTGGGTTTCGCTCAGTCTTTTACTTCTTCTGAGGGCCGATAACTTTTTTCTCTGTTTTTTCCTCTCCTTTTTTTTGTTATTCTCTGTATTCTTTTCACAGTGGTGAATTGAACTTTACCAATTTGTTCATGAATGCATGTGGATAAACAAATTTTGCTGCGTGTTTTTTTTTGGTAACTCTCGTTGTTGCATTTGTATTACAAAGTATACAGATCAAATAGTATATGGACCTTATTTTTTGTCAGTTAAAAGAAGTAAGTTCTAAGATCAAACTCATCATGGTTTCCAGTCTCTTTTATCTTAACGTTAGTCTTGTGTATCTTCTGTTTCTATACAAATGTTTTTATTTAGTTGTATTCAGGTGTCCATATTATGGTGCGCCGGCTGATGATAAATTAGATTTTCCTCCTATGCCATTTCCTTTGAATTAAAACAGCACGGTATCCATTTCTGCCTTGTGTTTTGACATTAGAGAAGGTGCACCTGAAACTACTTGCATGCTGTGATTAGTCAAGATACCATAGGTATTTTCTTTGAATCTCGATTTATAAACTCAAGTAACCTGGCAAGACTCAAATGTCTACAACAGCAAAAAAAAAAAAAAATGCCATTTGGCCAGTGTGTTTTTAAGGGTGGGTTCAGTTGTCTTGTTTGTACATTGAATTTATTGCTACTCACATAATTTATGTTATTTAATTTTGGTTATTTATGTTATTTAATTTTGGTGCACACATAATTTTCTTGTCAATGCAGATTCCTCTCAAGGCCACACACCACATAAGAGATTTCAATACTTGCAGGTATTGAGCCTCATGTTACATTGTATCACTTTGGTCTTCCACAAGCATTACAAGTTGAGTATGAAGGTCTCACAAGCCAAAGGATCATGTAAATTTCTGGTTCTTATAAAAATCATAGCACTTGTTGAAGATTTTGAATTCTTGTTTGTAATACAACGATGTTGTCTAAAACTTATTGTTTGTAATACTGAACATTTGAGTATTTCAATAAATTAGTTTGCAAATAACTGTAATATCAGATTTGCTTATGGAGTATTGCTATATTTAGCGAATTGTTCTTTTCAATTGCAAAAGATGTTTATTTTTTTAAAAATCCAAATGTCAATCACAACGGTGCATAACAGTTGTAGTAGATTTTATTACAACGGTGCATAACTGTTGTAATAAAGTTTATTACAACGGCGGAAAAAAGTTGTAAAATAAACATATTACAATGGTGTTGCAACAGTGCAAAAAAGTTGTAAAAGATATTAGTCTATTACAACTTCTTAATACACGACGGTTTGCCCACCGTTGTAAAATGTATATTACAACGGTGTTCCACCGTTGTAAAAGGGTCATTATGTTGTAGTGTAAATTTCTATACCTAACTATGTGCATAGATGTATATTCCAAAATATAATGATAATTATGAAATTATTGTAAAGCGTACCACTTTTTGCAATCCTTCATTTTTTTGTTCTTCATTTGTCATGAACCATACATTTACATTTTTCAGAATTTGACGATATTTGCTTTATTGCGACAAGCTCGTTTTTCTGATCAACATAGTATATTCATTTGCTGAGTTTGAAGATCGTATGAGAAGGATACCGATGATTTAGTACTTTAACCAACTTGGCACTAAAAATTTGAATTTTGAATTTTGAATTTCGAATGAATGAACATTTCAACTATTATAAGCCCAAAAGTCATATTCCTTTATAAACTTTTCTCTTCTTGATTCATGAACGACCATCTTGGTGTCTTTTGGCTAGTAGTCATCAGACTAACTCTTTCTCTGCAAAACAACATAATTTTTCAAAGAAGCAAGTGACTTTTTAAAATAACTAATTGTAATTTTAAATAATAATATCATGATGATTCTATGAAATATCCATATGAAAAATAATGTTTAAAATATTGCCATTTAAACTTGTCAAAACATCAGAATATAATAACTTGAATTTTTAACGGAATAAAATGCAGACTCGTCTTAATACTAATGCAATGCTTGAATTTAAACTAGTGTTCAAAATTTGCCATTTAATATTTCCAAAATTTAGATAATAAACTTTTGAAAACTAATGCTCTGATACCAATTGTTAGGGACTGCAGATTAAGGATCTTGAGGCAAAACTAACTCTAGATGGGGATGAATAGTGTTTTAAAGAGATTATGAAAAATTTAAACAATCTTGAAATACTATATGAACCACAAAATGATTATCACATCAGAAATGATCATAAACACAAAAACAATCACAAACACATATATAAGTAAATATAAAATTCAGAAAAGGAAAGAACTAACCGGATTTTATACTGATCCGGATTACTCCTACATCCAGTCTCACGCAATGCTGGATTGCACAGAGTTTTTTATTATCAATATCCAAATACAACTCCCTTGATTTCACGGCTATAAGGTTAACATCGATTCCATCACCCTTGATTTCACAGCTACAAGGTTAACACTGATTTTACCACCCTTGATTTCATGGCTACAAGGTTAACACCGATTCCACCACCCTTGATTTCGCGGCTACAAGGTTAACACCGCTCTCTTTCCTTGATTTAATGGCTACAAGGAACACACCCTTTCCCAAAAAATTCCCAAATGATTACAACAAACCTAGAACTCTTAAATAGCACTTCAAACAGATAGTAGTTGATAGAGATTGAGAAGAGAAGAAGAATGATATAAATTTTGTTGAAATCGGCAGAGTATAAGTGTAGAAATCAAGAATTTTATGATGATTAATGGTGGTAAGTAAAGGTGTGAAGAAGGAGAAGAAGGAATGATAAAAAAATTCGAAATTAACTCCTATTTATAGAGGTTGAAAGGTTGCAATGTTTTTGAAGCGTTTCAAATATGAAAAGACACTTCATTTGGAAATTGAAAAAATGGCTGCCATATGTCGACGTGTGCATTATGTGTAATAACCCGGAAATCTAGGCCAGTTTAAAATTTTTATTTTGGCAATTTTGGCGAATTTTGATTATTTAAAATGAATTATTTTAAATAATAACAACGGGAAATTTATTTTGAATAGAATTCGAACGTATATATTATATAGATCGTCGTTAGAATATAAATAATTATTTATATATAAAAAAGGAATTGAAAATGGCGCGGTAGTTCGATAATTCGATTTCGAAATTCAAATGAATGTACCGAGTGCAAAATAAACCGGATTTTAGTGAAACCAAAAATAATAGGATCTATTTGAGCTTCAATATCATAGAATCGGGATTTCTTTCTGCCAAGTATATTAATCGGGATCTACTACCACCTAGATCCAAATTCCATTGAAGAAAATGATATCTTTCCAATGAATCCGAAAAATCGAAATTTCATAGCGGGGACAAAAAGTTATGTCCAGTTGAAATTTCAGAATAGTCGCTATGGAATTTCGACCCTTAAAAATAGCCATTTTGTAAACGACCTCGGATTTCGACGAAACCACTTTTGTTGGATCCGTGATGTCAAGTTATTGCTATATTCCAATTTTCATAATTTTTCGAATCAATATGTGAGCGTGGCAAAGAAAAACGCGTTTGGCTAGTTTTAGTTGATTTTAATCGACTGGAAAATGGCCATTTTTCAAACGGTCTCAGAATTCGACGAAACTAGTTTTGTTAGGACCGTATCGTCAATACGAAGCTAGAAAATATTTTTTGGGAATTTTTCTAATTAGTATGTGACCCCGGTAAATTGAAATGCGCGTTCAAATTCAATATATGGAGTTATATGTTGATTTTGACGAAAAGGGATCGAAACGATCGAATCAGCTTACGATACATATCCCATTGTGTTCGGAATGGGGGTAATTAGCTATCGACGACAGTCGGTGGGCTTTATTTCGAAGTCGAAATAAAAAGATACTTTTTGAAGATAAATTAACAATTAAATTATATATATATATATATATATATATATATTTTCATATACCCCCACCCCCGTTACTTTTCACTTCAGAAATAAAAAAAAAATAGAAAAAGGGGGGGGGCTAAACGCGATCGACGATCGGGGGGGAGGGAGATGCTCCACCGCCGCACCCCCGTTCTTCACCTCCGCCATCCTCCCCTAGCCCTCCTCCCTTCTGCGAAACCGAACCCCCTCCCCCCCCCCAAGCTTCATCGATTAACCCGCCACCCACATCCACCCCACCACCTCACCGCGAGCCTACCACGACCACCGCGCCAGGCGCCAAACCCCCACCACCACCTGCGAAGCTTCCAGTCCAGCCGACGCAGCCCCTCCGCCTCCTCCTGGATCTGACGCGCCTCAGACAGGCCCTCCCCCTTCTTCGAATAATCGAATGTAAGATTTATCTTTTCTTTGATTTTAATTCATATGAAAAGCTAGGACTTTGAGGGGAGGATTTAATTTTTATTATCATCAAGATTTGATTTTTAAGCCATAAAAGATCGTATTTTTTTTTACCATGAAAGATCGTATTTTTAAACCATGAAAGGTCGTCTTTATTATATAAAGAAGTGATTTTAGTTTATGGAAGTTATGATCTTTATCATTCAAGTAATAAGATAAAAACATAATTTTTATTATGTAGAAAACTATAAAAATATAATATTTTTATATAGTAAAGATGATAGTAAAAATTCGATTTTTATATATAGAATAGCAAAGTAAAAATTCGATTTTTATATATTGAATAGCAAAGTAAAAATTCGATTTTTATATATTGAATAGCAAAGTAAAAATTCGATTTTTATATATTGAATAGCAAAGTAAAAATTCGATTTTTATATATCGAATAGCGAAGTAAAAATGTGATTTTGATATATGTAGAGAATACGAGCAAAGAAAGTGACAAGAGGCGAGCACGACGAAGATTTCTACAAAAGAAGAGTCGTGGCGTTTGGATTAGCTAATCAGTGAGAACTTCTCACCTTTTAAGTTTGTTTTTTCTAGTTAAAATATATACTAGGATGCAGACGGTGTTTAGTAGTAGCCGACACCCGTCGTCCACAGACCATGGACGGCTTGTATGCTTGTTTGTTTGATTTTTCTGTGTAGTTGATTGTGTGTTGTGATGTGAAATGAAATAAAATATTTATATAGTTAAAAATAGAATTTTAACGTATATATGAAATGAAATAAAAATAAACAGATCGGACGATTTGTTTATATACACACATTTGACTAATATTGATTGGGACGATAAATTTTACACATCGCCCAACTGCACAAATAAAATCTGTGTTTGATTGTTTGAAACCCCACACGGGTATTGGGGTGATATATGACATACACTAATCCCAATAGTTAGTTGTATGTCGATCGATTGACAGACTGATATAAGCGTTAAATATTTATATTCGATGCTTATACCGGGTAGAATGCACTTTGGATGATGGTTGATTATTCATCGTTGTTATTGTATACATGTGTTGTAGAAAATCCATATAATTAACATTATATGGTAATTGATTGGGCCTCATTCCAGTTTTGAAAAAAAGGAAGTTTTGAAAAAGAAATATTTGAAATAGAAATATTTGAAATAGAATATTTGAAAATAGAAATATATGAAGCCGTGTTGATTAGATTTACGCCATTTTGACGTGAACGATATTTATATCGATTTTATTCATTTTATAATGAATATCGAAAGTGATTTCAAAATCTGATATTTTGAAAAGAATTGAAATTCGAATTAAATTGAATAGAAATGAAATTCGAATTAAATTGAATAGAAATGAATTCGAATTGAAATTGAATATAAATGAATTCGAATTAAATTGAATATAAATGAATTCGAATTAAATTGAATAGAAATGAATTCGAATTGAAATTGAATAGAAATGAATTCGAACTGAAATTGAATATAAATGAATTCAAATTGAAATTGAATAGAAATGAATTCGAATTGAAATTGAATAGAAATGAATTCGAATTGAAATTGAATTGAAAACGAACTGAAATTGAATTCAAAATTGATTTGAATTGAAATCAATTTGAAATGAATTTAAAACAAATTTGTAAGGGAAAATTCAATTTTGATTTGAATTTGAAAAAGAAGTTGAAATCGTTTTGAAAACGAATTTAAAACGATTTATTAAATACGTTTTAAAAGGAAATCGACGAAGTATATATTATATATATAATATAATGGCCTGAATAGAACGCGCCGCGCCGCGGCAGTTCGCGAATTTCGACCATTGACTTCGAACGGATATTACGGGAGATCCGACCATCGGATTCTCCTGACACCGGAACCGTTGGGTTCGTATCGAAAAGAGCTTTCTAACGAATATTAGAAATTTGAAATCTAACGGTTGGATTTGGAATTATGTCCAAATCAAATTTGGAAAAGGTCGCTGTAAGTGCAGTTCGATGGCCGTTGGTGGAATTCGACTGTACGGGCCTTGATAAAATTATTAAAAATAGTAATAATTTGTGTAAAATCATAAGAAATGATTTGTGAAGATTTGGGATGAAAAACTCCATATTTGAAAAGATAAAAATAGATTTTTATCGAAATGAACTAGTGTTGAGCTAGAATTATAATTCTATTTATTTTTAAATAAATAAATGGGATTTGAAAAGGGTTTTAAAAGTAACCAGAATTTCCAATAATTGAATTGGAATGGATTTGAATCGAAATTGTCTTCGAATTATTTCGATGTTGTATTTCGTGATTATACAGATGTTATTATGGAAATTTGAAAGATATGTATATCGTTATTTCCAATACGATATTTGTTAGTCGTAGAGTTTGATTTTTAATATGAGCCTATATAATTTTTATTCAGAGCCTTGTATTTAATATCAAATGTGATTTGGGTTTGTCGTGAATGGTGTCTTCTTTAACACTGTTCTTAAGCCAAGTTGAGAAAAAGATTAAATCTTTTATTTAGATTTAATGAAGGGTACCAGTTAAATAATATTTAATTGGAATTGAATTCGAATTGATTCTTGGGTTTATTGTGAACGGTGTTTTAAATAACACTTGTTCTTTAACCCGATAATTAATGAAATGTGATTTCGGGTTGTCGTGAACGGTATCTTCAATAATACTGTTCTTAGACCCAAAGGAGTTAAGAAAATCAGAAACTAACTGGAGATTAGTTAAGTTGAATGGTTTCTGAGGTATTGATCTGATGTTGGTTTCGGCCTTCGGGGTTAATACTTAGGGAATGGCTCACTTGCTAATTTATGGTTAGGGTCTGATTGAAATGGAATGTGATTTTGGGTTTATCGTGAACCGTGTTTTTAAATGACACTGATTCTTTAACCCAGTTAAAGATTAAAACTAAGTGGAGTTTTAATGAATCTTTAATTAGATTGAAAAGATCGAGAATGGAGTATCACCAGTTTTGCTCCAGGCGATAGTTAAATCTTTAATTAGATTTGAATGTGAAATGGTAATTGAATTTACCGATAACTCCGTGGTGTTAGATATGAAGTATTACCAGTTTTACTTCATGGGATGAATAGGTTGGGATTGGGAAATTAAAACAAATGATTACTTCGGTAAGGTTCGTTAATCCCGACTAGTTGAATCGAAATTCAAAAGAAGATTAAAGAATAAATTCAAGGAATTTATCTTTGATAAAATTAACGGGAACCTTTCCCTATGAATGTGAAATTTAGAAACTAACTGTCGGTTAGCTAAGCAGAATGGTTTTCTGGATATTGATCTGATGTTGGTTTCGGCCTTCGGGGTTAATATTTGGGGAATTATTCTCTTGTTAATTTACGGTTAGTGATTGATGAATTGGAATGAGGCGTATGTTGTGTTTGTGTAACACTTGTTTATTATATACACGAGTTGCTCAGAAAGACCGGGTTTATCCCATTCTGAATAACTGAATCGACGATAAGAAATCGAAGATGAAGACGATGGTCGAAGACCGGAGATCTTCACGTCGTTTGGATGGTAACCGAGGTCCTGATTGGGAGGCATCCCGAAATATGGATAATGAGTGGTGATCGTCCAGACGTATGTGGTGATCGATGGGTTTGCGAGGTATTTAGTGCCTCCGGTTTCGTTCAGACCCAGAACGGACTTGCAAATGGAAAGTGTGTCTGACATTGGAATTTATTCTGTGTGATTGATAACCATTAGTTGCACGGTGTGAATTGCCTGTGTGGCATGCTAAGATGTAGTGATCAGGGCTTCTGTTGAAAAGCAAAGTCTTGTGGTGATGATCAAAGCACCGCCTACGTGGCGTAGCTTTGTGTATAACGTGAAATCGCGAGCCTCACACCCCGGTATGAACAAGAAACGGGAGAAAGGACCTCAGGGAGGGCCTGCGTTTCCTCCTAGCTAGAAGTGGCGTCAGTGGTTTTACACGCCCTAACGAGTTTGACTTA
Source organism: Allium sativum (assembly GCA_030737875.1). NCBI lineage: Eukaryota > Viridiplantae > Streptophyta > Magnoliopsida > Asparagales > Amaryllidaceae > Allium > Allium sativum. Next base: position 340,836,095 of record CM060910.1, read on the forward strand.
TGTGGTTGTTGCTGTTGCGAGGCGCCTCGGTTAGATCAGACAATCCGGGTCCGATGGAGTCATTCGTTGGCTCGCTTACACCCCAAAGGGCGGGGAAACGTAGTGTTCAGGCATTTTAATCCACATCGGTGGACCGGCCCTGACGATCCAAGGGTCGATGCGTTCTGATCCTGAGACTCGGGCTAGGCAGTCTCAAATTCGGTAAGGACTATCTTTTGCCTTGGTTCATGACGGAAATTCAATTTCCAAATACGTGATTTTGCGGTTTTAATTGTAGAACTAGTATGGCGACATGATATATGGTACCCATGCCGTCTATGATTGATACTTATGATTTGAAATTGTTTTGACACTATACACTTATAATAGTATCAAATGATTTGTTTTAAACGTACTAAGCATGTTTGGCTATTATAAGGGAAAACCCTATCCCCCGGCTTGCGTTGCATTGTGTGATAGGACCTGGGTCTTATAATAGCTTCATTTTTCCAAAAAGCATTGAGCTGTGTTGTTATATGCACTGGTATTCTTGGGAGGAAACCCATTCCGTGTTATACGGCGTGGTCCCTTGATATATTTGATTTAAAGTAAAGTTTTAAATAACTGTTTTAGTTCTCACACCAGTCACATGACTGACCTGGAGTTTATTGTTTTAACCTAAACTCTGGGTGCCCTTATTTTGGCATGGGCAGCTAGTAGTTTTGGTTTTACAGATTTATATTCATAGGATCCTGGTTTACAGCTGGAACGATATCTGGAAAGCTTTGTATCCGTATATCTCCTTCAGTTGTATTTTGTATTATTTTCCGATGCTATGTAATGTATTGTAATCTCTGATATTTTATGAACTGTAATGTTTATTTGTTTATACTCTGTATATTCTTGTATTCTGATGAATTGTTGTAATATACAATGAAATGTTCTTCCGTCTGCGTTCTATTTTTTCGTGTTCTCAAAACAATCAGGTGTTTCGAACGGTCTAGATCGGTTTAGCGACTGATTCGGATCGAGCGAAATTCCTTTTCGTCACAGTTGGTATCAGAGCTTTAGTTCACAGAGCTCTAGAGAACAAGACACATTAGAACCATACGAAAGAATTCATCAGAAATTGGATTAGTAATATCCAATGGGAATGACTCGTTAGAGATGGGATTAGTAGCATCCTAGAACGAGTGTGAAGAGTATATTTTTAAAATGAAAACAATTTTTGTTTTGAAAATTTAAATCAATTACTCGTATTTGATTATTAATTTATATGAATTTGGACAATCCAATATATAGAGATTTTGCATATATGTCTTACAAACGTGTATTCGAAGTTTTAATGTATTGGGTAGTTATAGAATCGCACTCTAGTGCCTGGGGATAATTCTGGTGATGGGGCACCATCGCCAGTATTTATCTTCGAGTTTCCAAAGTGAGATTTCTATATATTTCCAATTGACTGGTGTGAGAACCGAAACTAGATAGGGCCTATTGTTGTGATTTGGTATCAAAAATGTGATTTTTGACTATGTATCAAAGTTATAAATTTGAAAAGCTAATCAACTAATTGATTGATGGTTGTGTTGTTTGATTATTGTTTGTTAATTGAAATTTTGAACCATTACGCCTAATTGAATCAAATAGTGAATTGTATTGAAATTTGTCGCATTTGCTTGCATATACATGTACTTACATTGAACAGGTCATAGCAAAGAGGCTAGAGCAGAAGAATAAAATTGTTTGCCCGACAAATAGGTACATGTTTATCATAATTTACTGTTTTGTTTGGGTGATGATGATTTTATGAGCCGATTGGCTAGCCGCTTGGCTTTTTCTTTTTCTTTTTGAGATCAGAAGGCCTGTATGGCAATTTCGGGATTTTCCCGTTGCTCCCGGTGCAGGGGAGGTTATGGCGAAATTTTTCGAAAATTTAGGGTGTTATCCAATTTTTTGAAAAATTTGGAAAGTTCTTAGAAACTGAAAAGTTGAAGAACTTAAGCCGTAATCAAAATAATGGAAGTTGAGTTGATTTGTGAAACAACTTTCGGCTTCGTTCCTTTTCGGGGATGAAAAGATTTAAGTGGGGGAGATTGTAATAACCTGGAAATCTGGGCCAGTTTACAATTTTTATTTTGGCAATTTTGGCGAATTTTGATTATTTAAAATGAATTATTTTAAATAATAACGACGGGAAATTTATTTTGAATAGAATTCGAACGTATATATTATATAGATCGTCGTTAGAATATAAATAATTTTTTATATATATAAAACGAACTGAAAATGGCGCGGTAGTTCGATAATTCGATTTCAAAATTCAAATGAATGTACCGGGTGCAAAATAAACTGGATTTTAGTGAAACAAAAAATAATAGGATCTATTTGAGGATATCTTTCCAACGAATCCGAAAAATCGAAATTTCATAGCGGGGACAAAAATTTATGTCCAGTTGAAATTTCAGAATAGTCGCTATGGAATTTCGACCCTTAAAAATAGCCATTTTGCAAACGACCTCGGATTTTAACGAAACCACTTTTGTTGGATCCGTGATGTAAAGTTATTGCTAGATTCCAATTTTCATAATTTTTCGAATCAATATGTGAGCGTGGCAAAGAAAAACGCGTTTGGCCAGTTTTAGTTGATTTTAATCGACTGGAAAATGGCCATTTTTCAAACGGTCTCAGAATTCGACGAAACTAGTTTTGTTAGGACCGTATTGTCAATACGAAGCTAGAAAATATTTTTTGGGAATTTTTCTAATTAGTATGTGACCTCGGTAAATTGAAACGCGCGTTCAAATTCAATATATGGAGTTATATGTTGATTTTGACGAAAAGGGATCGAAACGATCGAATCAGCTTACGATACATATCCCATTGTGTTCAGAATGGGGGTAATTAGCTATCGACGACAGTCGGTGGGCTTGATTTCGAAGTTGAAATAAAAAGATGCTTTTTGAAGATAAATTAACAATTAAATAATATATATATATTTTTTCATATACCCCTCCGTTACTTTTCACTTCAGAAATAAAAAAAAAGGGGGGGGGGCTAACCGCGATCGACGATCGGGGGGGGGGGAGGGAGATGCTCCACCGCCGCACCCCCGTTCTTCACCTCCGCCATCCTCCCCTAGCCCTCCTCCCTTCTGCGAAACCGAACCCCCCCAAGCTTCATCGATTAACCCACCACCCACATCCACCCCACCACCTCACCGTGAGCCTCCCACGACCACCGCGCCAGGCGCCAAACCCCCACCACCACCTGCGAAGCTTCAAATCCAACCGACGCAGCCCCTCCGCCTCCTCCTGGATCTGACGCGCCTCAGACAGGCCCTCCCCCTTCTTCGAATAATCGAATGTAGGATTTATCTTTTCTTTGATTTTAATTCATATGAAAAGCTAGGACTTTGAGGGGAGGATTTAATTTTTATTATCATCAAGATTTGATTTTTAAGCCATAAAAGATCGTATTTTTTTTTTACCATGAAAGATCGTATTTTTAAACCATGAAAGGTCGGGTTTATTATATAAAGAAGTGATTTTAGTTTATGGAAGTTATGATCTTTATCGTTCAAGTAATAACATAAAAACATAATTTTTATTATGTAGAAGACTATAAAAATATAATATTCTTATATAGTAAAGATGATAGTAAAAATTCGATTTTTATATATAGAATAGCAAAGTAAAATTCGATTTTTATATATTGAATAGCAAAGTAAAAATTCGATTTTTATATATTGAATAGCAAAGTAAAAATTCGATTTTTATATATTGAATAGCAAAGTAAAAATTCGATTTTTATATATTGAATAGCAAAGTAAAAATTCGATTTTTATATATTGAATAGCAAAGTAAAAATTCGATTTTTATATATTGAATAGCAAACTTTTGATTTTTATATATTGAATAGCAAAGTAAAAATTCAATTTTTATATATCGAATAGCGAAGTAAAAATGTGATTTTGATATATGTAGAGAATACGAGCAAAGAAAGTGACAAGAGGCGAGCACGACGAAGATTTCTACAAAAGAAGAGTCGTGGCGTTTGGATTAGCTAATCAGTGAGAACTTCTCACCTTTTAATTTTGTTTTTCTAGTTAAAATATATACTAGGATGCAGACGGTGTTTAGTAGCACCCGACACCCGTCGTCCACAGACCATGGACGGCTTGTATGCTTGTTTGTTTGATTTTGCTGTGTAGTTGATTGTGTGTTGTGATGTGAAATAAAATAAAATATTTATATAGTTAAAAATATTTTATAGTTAAAAATAGAATTTTAACGTATATATGAAATGAAATAAAAATAAACAGATCGAACGATTTGTTTATATACACACATTTGATTGATATTGATTGGGATGATAAATTTTACACATCGCCCAACTGCACAAATAAAATCTGTGTTAGATTGTTTGAAACCCCACACGGTTATTGGGGTGATATCTGACATACACTAATCCCAATAGTTAGTTGTATGTCGATCGATTGATTGACAGACTGTTATAAGCGTTAAATATTTATATTCGATGCTTATACAGGGTAGAATGCACTTTGGATGATGGTTGATTATTCATCATTGTTATTGTATACATGTGTTGTAGAAAATCCATATAATTAACATTATATGGTAATTGATTGGGCATCATTCCAGTTTTGAAAAAAAGAAAGTTTTTAAAAAGAAATATTTGAAATAGAAATATTTGAAATAGAATATTTGAAAATAGAAATATATGAAGCCGTGTTGATTAGATTTACGCCATTTTGATGTGAACGATATTTATATCGATTTTATTCATTTTATAATGAATATCGAAAGTGATTTCAAAATCTGATATTTTGAAAAGAATTGAAATTCGAATTAAATTGAATAGAAATGAAATTCGAATTAAATTTAATAGAAATGAATTCGAATTGAAATTGAATATAAATGAATTCGAATTAAATTGAATATAAATGAATTCGAATTAAATTGAATATAAATGAATTCGAATTGAAATTGAATAGAAATGAATTCGAACTGAAATTGAATATAAATGAATTCGAATTGAAATTGAATAGAAATGAATTCGAATTGAAATTGAATAGAAATGAATTCGAATTGAAATTGAATTGAATTGAAAACGAACTGAAATTGAATTCAAAATCGATTTGAATTGAAATTAATTTGAAATGAATTTAAAACAAATTTGTAAGGAAAATTCAATTTTGATTTGAATTTGAAAAAGAAATTGGAATCGTTTTGAAAACGAATTTAAAACGATTTATTAAATACGTTTTAAAAGGAAATCGACGAAGTATATATTATATATATTATACATATAATATAATGGCCTGAATAGAACGCGCCGCGCCGCGGCAGTTCGCGAATTTCGACCATTGACTTCGAACGGATATTACGGGAGATCCGACCGTCGGATTCTCCTGAAACCGGAACCGTTGGGTTCGTATCGAAAAGTGCTTTCTAAAAAATATTAGAAATTTGAAATCTAACGGTTGGATTTGGAATTATGTCCAAATCAATTTTGGAAAAGGTCGCTGTAAGTGCAGTTCGATGGCCGTTGGTGGAAATCGACTGTACGGGCCTTGATAAAATTATTAAAAATAGTAATAATTTGTGTAAAATCATAAGAAATGATTTGTGAAGATTTGGGATGAAAAACTCCATATTTGAAAAGATAAAAATAGATTTTTATCGAAATGAACTAGTGTTGAACTAGAATTATAATTCTATTTATTTTTAAATAAATAAATGGGATTTGAAAAGGGTTTTAAAAGTAACCAGAATTTCCAATAATTGAATTGGAATGGATTTGAATCGAAATTGTCTTCGGATTATTTCGATGTTGGATTTCGTGATTATACAGATATTATTATGGAAATTTGAAAGATATGTATATCGTTATTTCCAATACGATATTTGTTAGTCGTAGAGTTTGATATTGAATATGAGCCGATATAATTTCTATTCAGAGCCTTGTATTTAATATCAAATGTGATTTGGGTTTGTCGTGAATGGTGTCTTCATTAACACTATTCTTAAGCCCAGTTGAGAAAAAGATTAAATCTTTTATTTAGATTTAATGAAGGGTACCAGTTAAATAATATTTAATTGGAATTGAATTCGAATTGATTCTTGGGTTTATCGTGAACGGTGTTTTAAATAACACTTGTTCTTTAACCCGATAATTAATGAAATGTGATTTCGGGTTGTCATGAACGGTATCTTCAATAATACTGTTCTTAGACCCAAAGGAGTTAAGAAAATCAGAAACTAACTGGAGATTAGTTAAGTTGAATGGTTTCTGAGGTATTGATCTGATGTTGGTTTCGGCCTTCGGGGTTAATACTTAGGGAATGGATCACTTGCTAATTTATGGTTAGGGTCTGATTGAAATGGAATGTGATTTTGGGTTTATCGTGAATCGTGTTTTTAAATGACACTGATTCTTTAACCCAGTTAAAGATTAAAACTAAGTGGAGTTTTAATGAATCTTTAAATAGATTGAAAAGATCGAGAATGGAGTATCACCAGTTTTGCTCCAGGCGATAGTTAAATCTTTAATTAGATTTGAACGTTAAATGGTAATTGAATTTACCGATAACACCGTGGTGTTAGATATGAAGTATTACCAGTTTTACTTCATGGGATGAATAGGTTGGGATTGGGAAATTAAAACAAATGATTACTTCGGTAAGGTTCGTTAATCCCGACTAGTTGAATCGAAATTCATAAGAAGATTAAAGAATAAATTCAAGGAATTTATCTTTGATAAAATTAATGGGAACCTTTCCCTATGAATGTGAAATTTAGAAACTAACTGTCGGTTAGCTAAGCAGAATGGTTTTCTGGATATTGATCTGATGTTGGTTTCGGCCTTCGGGGTTAATATTTGGGGAATTATTCTCTTGTTAATTTACGGTTAGTGACTGACGAATTGGAATGAGGCGTATGTTGTGTTTGTGTAACACTTGTTTATTATATACGCGAGTTGCTCAGAAAGACCGGGTTTATCCCATTCTGAATAACTGGATCGACGATAAGAAATCGAAGATGAAGACGATGGTCGAAGACCGGAGATCTTCACCTCGTTTGGATGGTAACTGAGGTCCTGATTGGGAGGCATCACGAAATATGGATAATGAGTGGTGATCGTCCAGACGTATCTGGTGATCGATGGGTTTGCGAGGTATTTAGTGCCTCCGGTTTCGTTCAGACCCAGAACGGACTTGCAAATGCAAAGTGTGTCTGGCATTGGAATTTATTCTGTGTGATTGATAACCATCAGTTGCACGGTGTGAATTGCCTGTGTGGCATGCTAAGATGCAGTGATCAGGGCTTCTGTTGAAAAGCAAAGTATAGTAATGATGATCAAAGCACCGCCTACGTGGCGTAGCTTTGTGTATAACGTGAAATCGCAAGCCTCACACCCCGGTATGAACCGGAAACGGGAGAAAGGACCTCAGGGAGGGCCTGCGTTTCCTCCTAGCTAGAAGTGGCGTCAGTGGTTTTACACGCCCTGACGAGTTTGACTTATGTGGTTGTTGATGTTGCGAGGCGCCTCGGTTAGATCGGATGATCCGGGTCCGATGGAGTCATTCGTTGGCTCGCTTACGCCCCAAAGGGCGGGGAAACGTAGTGTTCAGGCATTTTAATCCACATCGGTGGACCGGCCCTGACGATCCAAGGGTCGATGCGTTCTGATCCTAAGACTCGGGCTAGGCAGTCTCGAATTCGGTAAGGATTATCTTTTGCCTTGGTTCATGACGGAAATTCAATTTCCAAATACGTGATTTTACGGTTTTAATTGTAGAACTAGTATGGTGACATGATATATGGTACCCATGCCGTCTATGATTGATACTTATGATTTGAAATTGTTTTGACACTATACACTTATAATAGTATCAAATGATTTGTTTTAAACGTACTAAGCATGTTTGGCTATTATAAGGGAAAACCCTATCCCCCGGCTTGCGTTGCATTGTGTGATAGGACCTGGGTCTTATAATAGCTTAATTTTTCCAAAAAGCATTGCGATGTGTTGTTATATGCACTGGTATTCTTGGGAGGAAACCCGTTCCGTGTTATACGGCGTGGTCCCTTGATATATCTGATTTAAAGTAAAGTTTTAAATAACTGTTTTAGTTCTCACACCAGTCCCATGACTGACCTGGAGTTTATTGTTTTAACCTAAACTCTGGGTGCACATATTTTGGCACGGGCAGCTAGTAGTTTTGGTTTTGCAGATTTATATTCACAGGATCCTGGTTTACAGCTGGAACGATATCCGGAAAGCTTTGTATCCGTATATCTCCTTCAGTTGTATTTTGTATTATTTTCCGATGCTATGTAATGTATTGTAATCTCTGATACTTTATGAACTGTAATGTTTATTTGTTTATACTCTGTATATTCTTGTATTCTGATGAATTGTTGTAATATACAATGAAATGTTCTTCCGTCTGCGTTCTATTTTGTCGTGTTCTCAAAACAATCAGGCGTTTCGAACGGTCTAGATCGGTTTAGCGACTGATTCGGATCGAGCGAAATTCCTTTTCGTCACATTATGGTATGTCGACATATATACTATGGTTTTTATTTTTTAAATCATTTTTAAAGTATTTAAACCAATATATATATTCTGGAAATTCCTGAGACAAAACTAGTTATTAAAACATTATTTTTCAAGTATAAAAACATAAGAAAATATTATTTAAACATATGATTAAAAACTTTATATATATGTGATATAAATACTATATATAATATAATTATAAACATATATATAGGAATTTATAAAGAGATATTTATAAACTATATAAACAAAAAAGGGTTTATGAATACCTAGAGTTTAAATAAGAATATTTGAAATTATAATCAAATATAAACTTAGTGAAATATATATATATATATAATTTAATAAAACTATAAAAATAAGAATACATATAAATTAGGAAACATATTTGAAATCATAAGTTTGAAATTCTTGGAAGTTTAAAAATCATTTAGAGATAAGTTTGAAATCAATTTGAAAATAGTTTGAAATAAATTTTGAAAAGAGATAATTTGAAAACAGAGTTTGAGTGCTATTCAGAGTTTTACATAATATCTGGACTCTATTACCCTGATAGTCTTAACTCTTGGACTCTTGATACTCACGAGTCTTGATTCTTCTTTAAAATCTGGTATCTCTTGACTCTTGAAACTCTTCACTTACAGTCTTCAATATCTTATTACCTACATATAAATCCTGCATATACATATATATGTATATATATATATATATGTATATATATATTCTGGTAAAGTGTTAGTATATATTTTATAATCAATAACGATTGAAACAAGGTTGTTATCATCAAAAAATCATCTGCATTCCATTCTCCAACACTTAAAACAACTTATTAACTATATAACACACATCAACATCTAATATAACATCAAATCAACATATCGTGGCATATTCCGTATAAGCCTTAAACCATTAACGCTTATATGGTTTTGTCAATCAACAGATTAACCGTAATTCACACAATCATTAATCAACATAAATATTCAACATCAATGGGATTTATACCCATATCCAATAACCAATATCAAGTTAATTTCTATTTCAATGACCACTTAAGGTTCAATCTCATTTCGATGTCAACTATACCAATTCTAAGTGTCATATACTCAAGTAACTACATCAACTTCACGTAAAAATTGTATCTTTTATATATCTAACATTTCAAATCATATCATGAACTCATATCAACCATTACATATAATTAAACAACTCAACCAAGTTCACAAAAAATAATCAATATAAAATAGCCTTTATTGTCATCTAAAAGTTCTCACCTTGTGTTCCACTCCTCCTAACTTCAACCGAAAGACATCTTAACTATTTCGAACAATTTTGGTAGCCTTCCAGCGTCATCGAAGATTTATGAAATTGAATTGGACAGAGGTTCGACGCTATGGGGTTTCGGAAATTGACCGAAGAATAAATGGATGTATATTTGGTTTTTGGAGCAAACGGGGCAGAGTTTCAGGGTGCTAACGGGTTCGGGTCAAGGTGGGGTCCACATGTGGGATGAGTAGGGGATGTTGGGGCGCTGGTGGGGCCTAGGGGTGCTGTTTTGGCCTGGCGGTGGCTGGTTTGGTGTGAAGGATGTGACGATCGCCCATATCCCCTGCACTAAACAAGAAGGATAATGCGCTGAAAGGTCTGCCAGGTCGCTTTGGCCGATTATCAGAGTAAATAAACACAAGAGGAATCTATTTTAGAACTCACAGCGCAAGAATAAAATACATTAGAACATATACAATAGGTAATGATAGTGAAACATATTTAAGTAGAAATTTAAACCCTCATAACAATAAGAGAAAATGCCCATACAATTTGGGAATTACAACATAAGTGTCTTTACAAATTTGCCTCACTACAGCGCTCAGAGATAAACACCGCAGAACGAAACAAAGATACTATAATTTAGTAAGATAACATGTCGGCCTCCTGCTCGCCATCGAACTGCAACATTCTCCTGACCAAGATATCACCTGTAACAACCCGAATTCCGACAGACCGATTTTTTTTTCAAAATTCTAATCCATCGAAACTCGTGTTGATTTGTCTGTTATCCTGAAAAGACAGAGATATAAAATATATCAGAGCTCAGAAAACATCTCATAGCGGAATGGATAAAATATAATATAATCAATATATAGACTTACCTATATAATAATACTGCCAAACCAGTATCCAAAGCTATAATATCTCCGCCACAAATCTAACCTGCGAGTATGTTATGAGGAGGGGGTTAGAACACAAGTTCTGGTGAATGGATTTAAACCACATTTTGGATAGCCCTGTATATACCATTCAGTTACATTTTTTTGTTTATTAGGTTACTTGGGTTAACAACACTCAAGGCTTATACACACGTCGCACCCTTCTACTTCCCAGTGGATTAACCTAATACAGTATATACGTAGCTACCTCCAAATTAAGGTACAACCCATGGTACACCACTCGCACGATCTCTGCCGTAAGGCCACAGAAATGTACGTAGTTCCTCATCTGACACCGGAGTGACATACATATCTCTATATAACAATGCTACGTTCCGCATTGAACTACTACCGCCATGTGTAACACCCCATGTCCGTTAATGTCATTCACAAAGGGAATGCATTAACTTCCATGAAGCATTATAAGTAAACAGAACATAATATTACAAGACAGATACGTAAAGTAGTACTTGAAAATTTTATAACTTTATTACAGCAGAAACAGAAATAAGTTTGGTTACATCCTTCAAAATCACAATACCAAAATCCTTCAGAATGCATAATTTTAAAACCATAATCCCCAACATAAACTGCCATAAGAAGGTAGAGTCAAAGCCAAGCAATACTTCAAGCACTTCAAGCAGAGAGAATCTAACTCAAGCTCCTATGTTTCCACCCTGAGCACCTGGGGGGAGGGGGGAAACGGAGAGAAAAAGAGGCGAAAACAAACGAGGTCGGACATAAAGTCTGGCAAGTCCAGTAACTTTCAGCATATAAACAGATAGTAGTATCATGACATGTAAATAAAGCTGGATGAGAGATTACAGCAACAGGTGTAGCAGGTATGCTTAAGTTAAACAGAAGAAACAGAATGATATAGACCAAGATATGCTTCTTACCTATATCTTACTTCTCTACACTAATACTTAGTATAATAGGATTAGGTGTTACCCTAATGTCTAAACTGAAACAGAAACGGAAACAGAATAATCTCTACAGAAACAGAATGCTAGTAATGGGCCTTTACCACCCCAACTAATGGGCCTTTACCACCCCAACAGAGACGGAAGGTACAGAAACAGAATGCTAATAATGGGCCTTTACCACCCCAACTAATGGGCCTTTACCACCCCAACAGAGACGGAAGGTACAAAAACAGAATGCTAATAATGTGCCTTTACCACCACAACTAATGGGCCTTTACCACCCCAATAGAGACAGACGGTACACCAACAGAAACAAATAGAACTAGGTGTACCCTAAATTTTACCCTAAGCGATCGGCTCCCTAATACATAAATACCCTGTGCCAGCCCCACAGAAGGGTGTATCATTCCTTAAAGTGGCAACCTATAGACACAGACCTATTTACAGAAGTCACGGTGTCTTACATCCTCAGAGCAGACCGGATCCATGCATGCACATGACCCGGTTGGAATGCGCCATCAACACCCCTCACCATTATCAGAGTGAACCTCTTACAATTAGTTCAGTAAGCGTGCCCGGACCCCTCCTAGTGTTGGGTCATAGTTTTGATACCAGAAAAGGGTTACTAACTAATATGGGTCCCACACAACAGATGACACAAGTAATTACCCCTCCTAACCTTGTGTCCCCAGACAAATAGATTTCAGATTAACTTGCTTACAGATTTCAGATGTACAAAGTTCATATTAACTAGTTCTCAAATCAGACATACAGGTTAACAAGTTTTCTGTAACGATTTGAATTTTTTTTGAAAATCAAATTTGAATTTAATATGAATTTTAAATAAAATTTGGAAGGTTTAAATGATTGTTGAATCAGATTTTTAGGCGATAATAATATTTAAATGATGGAAAATTAAATTCTACTATGGAATTTGTTACAATAATTTTTGTTTGGAGAAAATGTTTCGTCGTTAATCGAATTTTAGAAATTTAGTTATAATTCAGTCGCGAAAGGCGATTATGATTTGAAATTAAATTATAATTAAATATTCATCGCAAATTTTTGTTCACTTTCAGTTCGCGTAGTCTTAAAATATTTTATAGAAATTTATTGAAATTTTTATTTCGGAATATAAGCATATATTTTTCTAGCGTATTTTGGGGTAACTGTGGTCCCTTTTGACACTCTACAGAATCAGTCAACCGGTCTGTTTTATTACTGTTCTGGGATTGTGACACATTATTATACACGATTTTATTGTTAGTTCAGTGTTGATGGTTATTGATAATTAAAAATGAAAGAAATTGGAAAGGAGGAAAATTTGGTGTACAAATTTCAAATGAAAAGAAAGAAGAAGAACATGTCAATGGAACACATGCATCCTAACGTATATGTAAACGCATGGCCATATAAGAAAGTAAGAAAATTATCCTTTTATTGATAATAACGTGTAAAACAAAGAGAGCAAGTAAGTGGACACTTGTCTCTTGTCCTAGTTAATAACTTCACACGTGCACCAAACTTTTCTCTTTAGAATAGCCTGTGCCTTGCTTCTCTCCCACTTTGTCTTCCCCTTTCGCCATTTTATATTTATATAAAAAACAACAACAAAGGAACTCTCCGCACCCAGTACCTACACGCATTGAACACTACCCTTCAGCTAGCTCGTAACTGCTCCACCACCCTACTCTTCTGCCGCCCACGCAGCAGTCAAGTTGCCACCGTCACCTTACCATGCATCACCGCCTTCCAGTCCGCATCCTCTCCCCTCCGCCTCGCCTCAGTCCGCAACTCCACTTTCCCACGTTAGCAAACCCACTATGCCAACACCCTTCGCCCCACCTTGCTCCCGGTCCAACTCCTCACGTCAGTCGCCGACCACTGCCTCCGGTCGGCTCCCCTAACGGCTTCAGCTCCACCGGCCGTTTCTCCCCTTAAACAATCCATTTTCCCGTCCTGTCGCCTACAGCTCCTCCCCTCCTTAAAAAAAATGAAACAAAAGGAAGAAAAAAAAGAGTGATGCAAAGGAGAAAGGAGTAGGCAGAAGAGAGAGCAGGAATAAAGTAGGGAATGCGGGAAGGAGAAAATACGCGGAGTATACAGAAAGGCTCATGCGATGTAGGTGGAACCGTGGAAATACCTTTTCTGGGAAGCAGTTGTGGTGAGAATACTAAAATTTAATTTTATTATTTAGGTTTATGTTGAGTAATTGGTAGACGTGTTGATGTATGATAATTGGTTGCATTAATGGTTAATTATGTTAGGATTTTATATGTAGAGAGAGGAGAGATTTAGCAAAGAGCAAAAGAGACTACATTGTTATTAACTTTCGATGCAAAAATAAGAGATACAAGTAGTTAAATAGACCTATGACACAACCACTAACTCATTACTTGACCTACAAACTAGGAAGGACCAATTCTTATGCTAACTATTAGGCACACACGGTGATTGTACAATTAAAAACATATTCAACTTCTAACACCCTCCCTTAAACTAGATGTGCTAACATCCAGTTTACAAAGCAATGAACCGCGCTTCTCAATTTCTTCATCGTATTGCACATACGAACTCGATCAAAACTATAATCTCTATCCGGTTGGTCATGCTCAACTGTTCAACTCTCTCTCTCATGGTCTCTCTCCAGGACTTAGTGGGCCTCTCCTCTTGGCCCATCCCATAATTGTCATCTCCTTCAACAAGTGAGAACCGCAGCTCTTCTTCCATACTTGTTGGACGACATGAAACCACATCTGCTTCACTTGCAGATTACCTACTTCACTCGTAGGACATACCTATTTTCTTCATAGGTACTGAACAGTTTTCACACTCCACTAATGACTAACCTGCAAACGACATTCTACTCGTCGTCTTCACTACCATTCGTCATTTCAGCTTCATTCTGCAGCTACAGCTACACTCTCTCTTTACAGTTGCTACTGTAAACTCTCAATCTCTAATAACCCGTACTTCATTTGCTTTGTCTTCACATTCTTGTCACTATCTCACCTCAACTAATCCTCCATCACATTGTTCAGCAACACTCCATCAAGCCAACTACAAACAGACGTACGTCCTTGAATAGGGTCCGACATCAAACAACCATTGTCATTCTCTATCTTCAACTATTTCCTTTTCCTCTTCTTCACACTGTCTTGAGCCAAGAAACCAAATCAACAAACATACCGCCACCGCTTATAACCAAACCCAAAACTGTCGTCCTTATACCAGCATTGCATCACTTCCAGATCGCTACAATTGCTTCTACCAACCACTGCTTTGACGTGCTACTAAGCCGCACCCCACCAGATACTAAATACACAGCATAGTTTCATCACCACCATCAACCTCCCTGATTTCACCTCTTTTCGCCAGCTTCGTCCTCCGAACATGAGCATCATCTTTCAATTCTGAGAAAATTCACTACACCATAGTCCATAGACCAACATACACGCTCAAGCAATCACCACTACATCGATGCAAGACCCGCAGACCAATAAATTAACCTGTATATCCTCATTTCCTGCCATCTCCTTACAAAACCATTACTTCCTATAACACCCCAAAAACACAATATGCAACACTTCCATAGATCCTCCTACTGCTTCAACCCCCATTTCTTCATTCAAAAATCTAACTCTCCTTCCCTAACCATCCAACAGCAACCTGGCTACACTAAGCAAACCACCAAACCAACTTGTTGCCTAACCTTACCTGTTCCTTCATCAAGTTCACCACTACCTGCAGGCCACTACAAGCATTAACCGCAAACCACTCACTTCACTACACCATTGGCCTTCATGCATTAACCAATCTCCTCTCCACAAACATCCACCTCATTTCTGCTCTCAGCAACCATCCAGAAATATCCACCTTCATACAAAACAGCTCGCATCTCCCCCAAGACGAAAAATTCCGACCGCTATCCCCATCTACTACAATACCGCATCACTCCTTTACTGCCGCTGAACCAATTCCGAACACCACCCTTACACATCCCATGACAGCTTGTGCACCAGCGACGATCACTACACCTCTGCTCATCCACCATGACTGCAACTCATCTGCCTGCCCATTCAATCACCGACCGATACAACTACTCAAACAAACCTGCATCCCCTTAACCTCAATCACAACACAACCGCGTAAACGACCAAATCAGTGAATTCAACCAGCCACCAACAATCCAAATGCAGCCTCAAACCATTGCAGAATCATCCTACTTCTTCCCATTTCTTCATACCAAATAAACTTCACACCTCACTTCACCTTCCTTTTTTTTTGAGAGCCGCAACTCCAAGCACGACTGAACTAGACCTCCTCCCCACGACCGCTTTGGCTGCAGCTCTTCATCTCAGCCGACAGTTTTCCCTTTGTGCATGACAAAAAAAATTGGATTCAGCATGTTCTGAGCAATCCAGCTGAACCTACTGCCAATATAAGGCTCATAAGCATGTAAGTGAAGGGTGATGGGATTGATCCTCTAATGCTTATTGTCTTGATAAGTCTACGCTCATTAATTCTTTCATTTTACAAATTCAATGAAGGCTGAACATTTTACAAACTCAATGAAGGCTGAACATATTAGAGAGCTTCAAGGCTTCAAACAGTAAACAGGCTTCCAAAAACGCTTCTGGTCAACATACAGAAACTTTCCTCCATTAAAGAAATAGAGGGCTACTCCCCCACCTCCTATTATTGATTTTTCTTTCTTGGTTCTCTTTCTGATGGCCACTTCTCTTCTCACCATGTCCCGATTTCTTTTGTCGTCCCTTCCCTTCCGCTCCTTTACTCCAGAAGGATCATGCCTTCGGACCTGAATCAATCCATCATCTACTGATCGCCTCCATCATCTACATACCACCTACAAGCTCACACCACCCAAAGTCCTACCTTCAACTCACAACTACACATCAAACTCACTCCACCCAAAAAACTATCATGACTATCTCCACATCAAGCTCAAACCATTTCCTACAACCCAGACTTCAATAACCATGCTGCATGAACCATACAACTTCACACTTCAACCCTACACACCCGACAATCAACAACCAGCATCACTACAAATGCCAGCCAAAACCAGCCTTTAACAACTTCCTCACCATGACTTACATCAGAACACAAACAAACAATTAATCCTCATCACCGCAAGTTCCGTTCATATCCTCCTCCTTTAATCCAGAAACAACACCTCCTCCTTCATACATGCAAATCAGCACCTGAAAGCCCCAAATTGCTTCAACTCCTAATCGCACTCCACCGTCCCTCTGTAACGCACTTGCGTCACCAAACTTCAATCGCAACCATCAACCACAAACAGCCCAACCATCAATTCACCTAAACCACAACAATTTCGATCTCTAAATATAAATTGAATTTCTGATTTTGTTTTCGATTGCCTCTTTATGAACGCCTATTGTTTTGTCTCATATCAAATAGAAAATTAGGGCACGGCTTGATAGCAAATAATGTGGACTTTAGTCATGGAGCCAGGAGAACGAACGGGAACTGATTTTGGTCGCAAAGCAGGAAGACATATGTTTTGGGCTGAGTTAGAAAGCGGATGAAATTCTTTTGAATTGAAGATGGAGTTGTGGCTGCTACTGTAGTCTTTTTCTAATTCAACCTTTTTTTTTTCAGCTCTCTCCTTCAAATGTTTAACCTCGATGCAGATCCAGGTCCAGATCCAGATTTGATTTTTTTTTTGTTTAACAGAAAAACAAACTATATTAATTTCTCTCTCTCCTCTCTAACCAAGCTCTGATACCATGTTAGGATTTTATATGTAGAGAGAGGAGATATTTAGCAAAGAGAAAAGGAGACTACATTGTTATTAACTTTCGATGCAAAAATAAGAGATACAAGTAGTTAAATAGACCTAAGACACAACCACTAACTCATTACTTGACCTAAAAACTAGGAAGGACCAATTCTTATGCTAACTATTAGGCACACACGGTGATTGAACAATTAAAAACATATTCAACTTCTAACAAATTACTCATTAGTGGACGATATTGCCATTTGAATATGGTATGTGATGTTGCCATGGTTGCAAATAAATGCATATCGGGGTGCGTTAGTGGTATAACGCGCGTCCGTAAATTGTTGTTGTGTGCATGTACGAAATGAAGGCATAAATGGTTGTTGAAAGGGTGAATATACATATGTACTCATTGCGACATTGTATGAATGGTCGGTCGAAAATTTAGGAATTTCCTAAATGTAACTAAGGAACGGTTATTTTGTTAAATGGCGTTCTATCGATTATGAAGTATTCATTAACATGGACTTAAAAAAAAGAAGAATTCTTTTTATTGACTTAATCATATTATTAATTTTATGTGATTCAAGTAGGTTACATTCGATTATCTACATATTTTTCAATTAACATGTTAATTATAGGATGTTATTTAAAGGTCGGTTAACTTAGTTAGATTAAGAGTACGTTAAAGGCTAAAATGAATAGTAGTTCGGATTTTACTTAGGGAAATTTGATAATTTGATTTTATTGGAACTAATAAATATGTTATTATCAAAGTTAATCGACATTATAATTGATTTTTGATAGTACTTTGAATTAGAATTTTGATTACCGCTTCAATTAATGAATTATTGGAAAATGGACAAACTCGAATTATTTGATTTTTTGAAATCTAATATGATGTTAGATAAAAAATTTGAAACAATATTTTGAAATTGTTTGGAGAATATTATTAAACTTGAGTTATTTGGTTATGAAATTCTATAATAAAATATTACAAATTGCCTTGAGAAATATTTGAATTGGAAGTTAAATGAGGAATATGGTGAAATGGTAACTTTAATAAATAATTTGTCAATTTAAAAATTGGTTAAATTGGATGGAAGTGATCTTCAAATATTTAATATAAGTTCTGTAAATGATGACTAATACTATTTGAGGAATTAAACGGTGGAAATATCATAATTCCGCTTACAGTATCAGTTTAATACGGAATATATATTGGATGTAAGAAGCTTCGATTCCTAACCAAGTGCATGTCTAATGTAAGTTATTGGGTATTAAATTTAAATGATATGATAATAACATTTGTTAACCCAAGTAAGGTTAGGATTAATCGTAATGTTAATATGGGATTAAGTGAATGAGGGCGAATAAGTTAATTGCCATTGGAATTGATGTGAATCAACGCGAGATATTGAAGCCAATTATACTCTATCGAGTGTGAATATAAGTTCAAGTCATCGGTATGGAAAGGAAACAATTCCAACTTAAAGTGTTTGTATATTTATATAAGTTTTCAACTATTTAAACATGATATGTTAATTTCAAAAAATTTAAAATACATTTATTTGTTTTAAGAATATGTATATGTTTAAATATCTATATTTGTGTACTTCTTCAAGTTAAATTTATGTTAAGTAATGATTATAAACATTTCTATTTTTAAAAGTTAACCTTTATATATAATCAATTTATAACAAACGTATGATTTTCAAATACTTTATCTAATTAATTGGGAATTGTTTCAGTCCTGAATCCTTTGATTTGAATGTAATGAATCCGTTTGAATGATTTCAATAAGTTTGAATTAAGACAATATTGAAATCGTGATCCTTGGTTTATAATGATTGTTTGGAAGTAAGGCATTAAGAGGAGGACCAATTATAAATAATCATCTCTTAAACGATCATTTCTAGATTTAGAAGATTAAGTGGTGTATGTGTATATATAAATATGACTGGAAGCACATGTTCTGAAATATGAAGCACTGGTTATTTGGAAAGACCGGGATCGGAATTTATTTTCTGAAAACCATTCAAAATAACCATACGACGTAATAATGAAGATATGAAGACGACGATTGAAGACCGTGGTTCTTCACATCGAACAGACTGCCTGCTGATTGGTTTCTTTACTGATAGCTACAGTAGAGAGATGGCCCTATTACCGAAGTGGTAGAAAGTCCGAACGTATTTGGAGAATTTCCGGATTTTATTCCATTTAGACCCAGAATGGACTTGTATGGATGATGTGTATGACATTGTAATTGATAGCGCATCACTGATTTCCATGGATATGTATCTGGTTTGTGACGTACGAGCTCGAAGTGGTTATGTATGGATGGAAATTAGTGGTCATGTTGTGAATGGACAAGGTGACATACTTAAGATATGAAATGAGCTTGTACGATCAAGGCATTGCTTCTCTAGGCATGCTTTGTGTATGACGTCACATCGACAAACCTCACACCCCGGATGATGAGAAATTGGCGGTTAGGTTGTGTGTATATATATGAATTGATGATGACCACTGCAGTAGTGGGAAACCACTTACGACTTATGGAATAGGGTATGTTCGGGGGGCCGTGTCTGGTCGAAAACCGTTGATCTACCTCGCGATTTGTATTGGTGTCCGCGTCTGGGTGAAAAACCCGTGATTACATTTCGTTTGTGTTCCGATTGATCTTTCGTGCCAGGAATCATCAAGTTGGAAACCCAAATCTCCAATACGAGCCATACGATTTTGGGTTGTGTGTATATATATATATATATATATATATATATATATGGCGACATAATATTATGGGTATTATGCCATCTAGGATTAATATATTTATTTGCGAAATGGTTTTCCCCACCTATGTAATAGTATTGGAAGAGGATTTTCACGTATGAAGGCATTTTTGGTTATCATAAGATAAAACTCGCCCATCTGGTGTGCGCTTGCATTGTGTTATGTGGGACGAGCTTATTATGGCTTCATTTTCAAAAGCCATTGCGTATTTATATGCACGGGCATTCACATGGAGTAAACTCGTTCCGCATTAGCGGCGTGGTCCGGTGAATTTCCCAACTTTAAAATGAATCCTAAAACAAATGTTTTTATGTTCTCACACCAGTCCCATGACTGACCTGGAGTTTATTGTTCCTTCCTAAACTCTGGGTGCCCATTAATTTTCACACGGGTAGCTAGTAGTTTGCAGTTATGATTCGTTGGAGCGAGGTTCAAAGCGCTTTCTGAGTCGGAGTCCACGCTAAAGTTTGAAGCTTCCGCTGTATCATTTTGATCTTCCGCTGAGAGTATATTTTCTTTCTTCCATTGTATATGTTTATGTTGTAACTCTGATATTCATGTAACTCTGATGTAATATTGAATTATTCAATGAAAAGTTCTGTTATTTTGTTCAATGCATGTATGTACCCATAACAATTCGTCTTTCTGAACGGTTTAAGTTGGTTTAATTACCGACAAGAACCGGGCAAAAAGATGGGTCGTTACATTTTCAGACTAACGGATCAGATATACAGATTAACAGACTTATAGATTGTTTCACCTAACCTTGTATTGGGCCTACAGATTTATGAAACGGGTTTATTAGATTCATCCGCCCAGTTGATTTAACCTTATCCACCAAACACGTTTTAGGCATCATATTTAACCTAGACTTGCATTAATTAATTGCAAATGCACAGACCTTTCACATTAGGTCGGTAGCTTGTGGTCGCTGGATGTGCGGGGCGGTTCCGGGAAGACTTCTGCCGCAAGCCAAACCTAACCTCGTGTCTAAGCATCTTTTAGTTATGCCTACGACCTCTCACATTAGACTGTCAGTTTGCGGTCGCTGGTTAAGCCGGTTGGGTCCGGGCAGGCTTCTACCGCAAACAGAGTCTAACCTCGTGTCTCAACATTCTTATTTTTAGCTAAAGTATTCATTCACTTCTTTACAAGTTACGGCAGATTATTCAAAGTTCTATTAACTTGTTTTGCTCAATTTTAGATCGAGCCTACAGATTTTCATGCCCCAAATTTACCGTATTCAGTTTCAACAGATTTAGCAGATTAGGCAATTTAATAGATTTAATCATAAAATTAAGCCTAATTTTACATGCCCAAATTATGGTCATCATTCACAATATAACATATGCTCTAAATTTTAGTTAAATTTACACAGTACAAAATATTCTCCAAAAACCCCAAATCATGATATACAATACGAATTATGCCAAATTATAGCCTTTGATTTCAGCGTATGCCTAATATCCAAAATCCTCATTTAGGAGTGTTCACATTTAATAGTTATCTTATTATAATATAGATATTTGCGCCTAAGTCATATACACAATAATTCTCCTTCTTCTAAATCACAGACTATCATATATAGTATGCCCAGATCTAGATCTTAAATTACAACATATGTTCTTTTCTCAAATTAGTCACAAATCAGTCATGTCTAATTATGCATCATTCACTATTTTCCCCAAATTTAGCGTTCGTGCGTCAATCTCTTATGAGATTTGGCTCATGCTCGTTGTAGCCTGGCTATAGAACAGAAGGAAGGAAGAGATACAGAATAGTTACTATAATATTAATAAGATAGATCTACACAGAAAAACAGATCCGATAAACAAGAATACGCATAATCTCAAATTCAGATTTATAACCATGTCAAGATCATAATTAAATTTCATATCTGAAAATAACTGTACTCACCTTGGTTGGATTCTAAAAGAAAAAGGGTTGTAGTTGTTCTCTTTTAATCCTATTCAGATTGGAAGAAGAAGAAGCACTAGTTCTAAGTTAGGTTTCAGCAGAGTAGAGACGCCATTGATTTATTTTAATTAGAATTGAGGCAGCATAGAGTTACAATGGTTTGGTGTGGAGAGAAAGTGGGGTTTGGGGGTGTTTAAATAGCTTAGGAGCCAAAGAATCTGTCTAGAAAACAAGTCCAGATACAAAAATCCGAATCTGCCTCGGATCTGAAACAGGTCGACCTATAAGGGGGAGGGAGGTCGACCCCTTGGTCGACCTGTATAGGGTAGGTCGACCCCCTGGTCGACCTGGCCCCTAGGCGGGAAAAATCCCCCCCACCCTGTTCTGCGTTTGAATTCGAATTTTGAATTTAGAACTGAGCTATTTTAATTAATTTAAATTTTCTGAAACTTCTAAAGGCCATAACTTCTTCATACGGAGTCCGATTTACGCAAACTCGGACTCTATCTCAAGCAGAATTCCAAGACGAACGCAATGGCGTAACCCGTTTCCCTTAATTATTATTTTAAAAAGTAAGTATACTTTGTTTTGTTACTTTCATGTTCACAGAAAATACGGGGTGTTACACCATGCTACGTAAGCGTACGGAGTGCCATATTCGAACCATTAGATCGAATCTGATTCTATCACAGAGTAATGCCCTAGAGTCTACGATACACCACCCAGAGCAGACATGCATGTATCTAGACTTTCCTACATACGTATCGTCAATCGTACTTGATGTCTTAACCGCACATATCATTTACTGTGCACCGAGTTCCGTAGCAGGGTTGTACAAGAAACACGGAACTCAGTCGGAAGCTTTTCAGATATCTGTATACACAGATGCTAAGGTCTCCATTTTCAGTGGCTATGGTCCCACCCGACCTCTCCCTCAACTAGTGAAAGATGAACAGAATTGAGAGCTAGTGACCACGCCCCAGAGAAAACAACAAATCCTAATTGGCCTGTCCCTCACCCATAGCCTTGATAGCAAAGGATCTATGGTCTTTTGGTTTAGCTTCTCTGTCTTTCCGCATCACGTATCACGCTGACTGTCGATAGTAGGTACCCGACATCTTGCTATCAACAAATGGTAGACCTGTCAGTAACTCGATAAAATGGTCGTAACCCAGCCTAGTCACAAGGCAACCGTGGATCGTCGGATCACCTACGCTACCCTACAGCCTTCTGACTGCCCATTATCGTGGCAGTCAAGGTATACTCACCGGTTAGTAACGCGCAGACCTAACCTCTGCGAGCATAGTCGAATGTTGTCACAGCACAGAGGGCTACCAAGAGTACCCTCCATGTCCCAGGAAGCCGCGTGCTTCCCCTTCCAGTCCTTTGAAGCCAACAGAATATCAGTAGAACAACAAGCAGAATAGGCAGAAAAATCAGATGGACATGCGCTCCCCTTGTGTCCCATGACCCCCCGATGATCTCCCCGTTGGGTTATTCACCTTCAGATGTACAGACTTGTCCAAGCGCTTCAAGTTGCGGTGTTATTAGACCCTATGTCTAAACATTTAATTACGTGCTTGCTCTACCTCATCAGATTTCCAGTTAACCTGGTTATTCCCATTCACATTTATTCAAGTTACCAAGTTTCCCTTGCTTATTAATTTCAGTTATATAACTTAATCCATTTAAGTTTATTAATAAGCCCATAACATGTTATTCTTTAGATTGTAATACAAGATATGTAATCTATAATCCCTTTATATTATTCATTGCTTGATTCCATAGTTACAATAACATGTTCTACTTAATATGTAATTAAGTATATTTCTTAATTCACCTGTTTTCTGTTTAACATGTCACTTATTATTTATGATTAAATATAACTTATTTCATCCTATATATTCACCTCGTTCTTTCTTATTTAATCATAATTCCGTCTTACACTGTCACTATAACTTGTCGTTGTTTACTTATTAACTTAGTTCTCTTAACTAAGGTTTACTAATAAATTTCCTTTCCATTTATTATAACTTATGTTATAATTTCCACGTGTCCCTAGGACAAGTCTTTAACATGTTATTCTTATTAGCATATTTCAGATTCTCAAGTTTACATATTACTTAATTTATAATTAAGTACAACTTATTGCATTTTATAAGTTTTCTCGCTTTTTCTCTACTCATTACGAACAACAATTTTCAGGTTCCCAAATTTACTGATTACTTAATTTATAATTAAGTACAACTTATTTCATTACATAAGTTATATCATTCCCTCTATTGTTTATTATAAACTAAGTTATAATTTCAACTTGTCCCTAGACAAGCCTACCTATTTTCTTTCCTTTTTCCACTTCAGGTTTATTTGTAATAGGTTATTATCATTCCTGGTTCGTTCCAATCCTTTTACTGTTGTAACTTTTATTCATTTCCATTAATCACAATTAGTTGATTTTATTTCTATCCTTTTATATACATATATTTATATATATGCTTATGCACCAGACCTCTCACATTAAGTCAACCACTTGTGGATGCTGGATTTGTCGGGCGGTTTCGGGCAGACTTCTACCACAAGTTGGACTTAACCTCATGTCATAGCACCATTACATGTAAATTTATGCACTAGACTCCTCACATTAAATTAACAACTTGTGGACGCTGGATTTGCCAGGAGGGTCCGGATAGACTTCTACCACAAGTTGAATTTAACCTCGTGTCTAAGTGCGGTTACAGTTTTCTATTTTCTGTAAATTTAGGCATATTGATGGGGAATTTCAAACGATAAATATACCATTATAAAAAAGGTATAACTTAAATCCGCTCACCTAATTGCTTTCCAGTTCATGAATCTGGTCCAGAACTAGCATTCCATGGCTCTCCTAACTGAATTTAGAACCTAAATAACCATGGACCCATAATTCTCAACTAAAAGAAAAAGGGAAGAAATATGAGGAATTTAAATTGACCAGATCCAAGAATTTACTGTGACACCCCATGTCCATTAATGTCACTCACAAAAGGGAATGCATTAAGTTTTGTGAAGCTTTATAGTAAACAGAACGGAAATATTACAAGATAGACATATATAATAACATCAGAATAAAAACTTTATTTATCATAAGAAACCATGGTCCAAAAACATCACATGTCTGAAATACAAAATCCCATTACAACATAAAAACTACCGTCTTGTACTTCAAAAATATTAGAGTACATAACAGAAATTAAATTCCGCAAAAACAAAATATAGACATAGCAACAACGATAGGAGCTTGAGCCATACATCTCAGCAGCTCCATCAAAGGTAAGCAGAATCACGGTCAAGCCTGAGTGTTTCCGCCGTGAGAACTTGGGGGGGGGGGACGGAAGAAAGAAGGAGAAACAAAAAGGGTCAGATATAAAGTCCGGCGAGTCTAGTTACTTTTAGCAAGTAAATAAATAAAAGTAGCATGACAGGCATATAAAGTGTATAAGAGAGATTACTACATAAAAGACAGGTGTGACAAGGTAGACAGGATAAGGTGTATACGCTTCCCTAACGATTACTCTGCACTATTACTAGTATAACCAGAATGAGATGATCCCTTCCACCATAAGGTGGTATACTTAGGCATACGTCCAAATGTATCCTAACTACTACACTAATCGATTGGCTCCCTGATCCACGTGGATACTCTGTGCCGGACCCACCATAGGACATATCACGTCTTAAAGTGGCAACCCCTCACTGATTTGCACTGCCCTATATCTACAAGTGTCACGGTCGTCTTATCCTCTTCTGCCTGGCTCATGCACGTACATGGCCCGGTCGGTTAGTACATAATAATACAATCCCTATGGATTAGATTAGGTTAAGCAGTCCAATTTATTACCATGTCCATTTATGGTTTATAATGGGCTAGACCTCCCATATTAGGCCTACAACTTGTGGATGTTGGATATGCCGCTCGGGTCCGGGCAGCCTTCTTCCACAAGTTGGGCCTAACCTCGTGTCATAGCCCGTCTCGTATTTGCGCACTTAGACCTCTCACATTAGGTTCAACATTAGTGGTTGCTGGATATGCCGGTCGGATCCGGGCAGACTTCCACCACTAATGTAACCTAACCTCGTGTCATAAGTGCAATTACAATTTCTAATTTTAATTATTAGACATTTCATTCTAATCCAATTCTTATCTATGTATTTATAGGTGATTATGCCCCTTTTTCCCCATTTTGAATTATATGTCCAATTCATATAAGCATTATTTAAATTATGCCAATTTTAACATTTTTTCCCCCGTTCCCTAACTAGCGCATTCACATAATTTGCGGCATGCCTAGGCTAAATAATAGCCTAGTTATAAACAATAAAAAGGGAAAAGTGATGGGAATATGACAAAGGTGATTGTTCTGGCATAAACATAAACTAGCATGGTAATAAGGTGGGCATATAAGCATAAATCTGATGAACTTGTGGTAGTTAACTAGTCCTAACATAACTATGATATCATGATAAGCATAATTAGGTCTAAATTAACAATTTAGATGTCCATCTGGTTTAGATATAATATGATAGGCACAAGGTGACAAATTAGATGTGATTAATAATTTAGATGTCGACATATTTCAGATCCAATAGTTAAAAATAGATCTAACACAAATAAGGTAAAGATCCACATCATAGAATGCCACAGAAGTTACAATTGATTCGACAAGATAGAGATTTAGATCCAAATTATAACCAATTTAGAATGTCATACGTTCATAATTTACAATGGATCCAGTATAGTATAGGCACATGAACAAATCCAAACTATAGTCATATCAGGTTTACTTCTAAATATTTATATCTAAAAGCAACTAAGAACTCACAGAGTTTGGATTAGAAAATAGAGGAAGAATGGTTCTTGAATCTCTAACTGATTTGCTTAAGTTGATAGTTGTAGAAGATAACGGATCTGTCTCAGTTCAGACACCAACAGCATTTGGCCTCCATGAATTCCAATGAAGGAAACAAGAGAAATGACCGTGTATTTATAGCTGCCAGCCCCTCTGAAACCGACTGCCACGTCAGCCCTAGGGGTATCAACACCCCCGTAGGGGGTCGACCCTGGTGTCGACACCCCTATAGGGGGGTCGACCCCCTATAGTGGGAAAACTGCCACCACTTTCTTTTTCAATTTTTGAACTGTTTTGGATAAGGTTCTGACTCATATCTGACTCATATGTATAATATAATTCTTCTGCGCGTATACAAACTTAAAATCCTTATAACTTCTTCATACGATGTCCGTTTTACGCAACCCAAATGTCTATCTTGACCAGAATTTCGAGTCAGACGCAATGGCGCAGTCCGTTTCCATAAATTCCGAATATTAAATTAATTATTATTCAATTTATTCTCTTTTAGTGTTATAAAAAATACGAGGTGTTACATTCCCCCCCCCCCCCCCACTCAAAGGATTTCGTCCCCGAAATCTCTAAGTTGAGAAGAATGCATATCCTACCATCCATCATCCATCTACTCATCCATCAATCACTGACATCCACTATCCTTAAAGATTTCTAATGCTTTACGAATATATGCAAAGGTGTGTGTATATGTCCCAATACTAATGCGAAGATCAGGCGGTCTACTGATTCAGTTGACCGCCTTAATGCAATTTATGTTAGTGCCATGTATCCAATATGTATACAAATAATCCAATTATAACATGTGAGTTCTATATGTGTGCACACTCAATCGTCCAAATGCAACATCCATATGATAATACATCCATTTCCATCCATAAAAGAAAAGAAGATGCACACACATCCATATGCAGTATGAGAGTGATTGAGCCAATCTAGTGCCTAATGTGTGTGTGTATATATGCATCCACAGGCAGCGACTAGCAAACACTTGCATCCACTTACATCCATTAAACATAACATGTCTCAAACACATGTTTACATCTGCAGGATTCCTATCTAAAGGTCGAAAATACTATGGATAAGATATATTCAAATGATAGAAACAAGCACAGATAAAATTTTGGAAAAGGAGTTAAGAACATACCCTCGAAAAGAAAAGGGTACGAAGCCTGAATCTTGTCTTCGGTCTCCCAAGTTGCATCCTCTGGGTTATCTCCCCATTGAACCTTTATCAGCTTGATCTCCTTATTGCGTAACTTCTTAACCTCTGATCCAAGAATACGGGTAGGGACTCGTCTGACTGTCGCCTCCCGCTCTACTTCCACTACTTCCAATATGCTTGGCTCAACAACTTCCGCGGTGTCATGCAAACACTTCCGCAAATGAGAAAAGTGGAAAACATCATGAACACTGAATACATTTTTCGGGAGCTTTACTCTATAGGCCATTTGGCCAATCCTCTCGGTTATGGGAAATGGTCCCACAAACCTAGGTGCCAACTTCCCTACCGATCTGAAGCGAACCACATTCCTTAGAGGTGACACTTTGATAAAAATTAAGTCTCCCACTTCGAATTCTATGTCAGTCCTTCTCTTGTCTGCATAGGATATCTGCCTATCTTGGGCTGTCTTCATCCGCCATCGAATAAGGTCAATCTTCTCGGACGTTTCCCTTCTGGTCCAAGTAATAACCTTTCTGTAGATTCCCACCAACAAGTTGGTGATCTACAGGGTTGCACGTACAATGATTCGAAGGGTGCTATGCTAATGCTAGCTTGATAGTTGTTATTATAGGAAAACTCTACTAAAGGAAGGTGCTCTTCCCAAGTCCCTTCGAAGTCTAGGATACACAACCTTAAAAGATCTTCAAGAATTCTGTTCACCCTCTCCGTCTTCCCATCGGTCTGAGGATGATAAGTGGTGCTCAAACACAACTGTGTACCTAATGCTTCTTGCAAGCTCCTCCAAAATTCACTGGTAACGGTGGGTTCACGATCGCTTACATTGCTGGAAGGTACTCCATGAAGACGAACTATATCACGAACATAAATCGCTGCCAACCATGATGTCATCCTCTTACTCTTCACTAGAACAAAATGAACGCTCTTAGTCAATCTGTCCACTACCACCCAAATACTGGTGTTGTCTTTCTTTGACCTAGGCAACCCATCTAAGAAGTCCATAGAGAAGCTCTCCCATTTCCACTGTGGAACCTCCAAAGGATGAAGTAAACCACCGGGCTTCTTTTTCTCAGCTTTAACTTGTTGGCAAACTAAACATTGAGAAACAATTTCAGACACATCTTTCTTCATCCCAGCCCAAAAGAAAACCCTCTTCTTGTCTCTGTACATCTTATCACCGCCTGGATGAATAGTCATCTTAGAATGGTGAGCTTCTTCTAGTACTGCCTTTATCAAGTTTCCAGTTTGAGGGACACAAAGCCTTCCATCTCGTCGCAACCACCCCTTTTCGTCTATGGTATATCGACTGAGGTGACTAGAAGTCTCCCCTTTTCGGAGCTTATCCATGATGTCTAAAATCTGTGGGTCAACCTGCTGCGAAGCTCCTATCTGATCCATAAGAGTAGGTCGTATTTCTAGCGATGTAAACAAATCAGGCAAAATCTCGATGGAGGGTCTAAAGTCAAAGGTTGATATGAACTCCAAGCTCTTCCTCTACACAAACAGAGGACTTAAGGCCATCCTCTGCCTACTTAGTGCGTCAGCCACCACATTACCCTTGCCAGGGGTATAAGCAATTTCAAAATCATAAGAAGCTAAGAACTCCATCCACCTTTGTTGCCTTAAATTAAGATCCTTTTGTGAGTACAGATACTTGAGGGATTTATGATCGGTGTATACCTCGAACTTCTCATCAAGTAAATAATGATGCCACGTCTTTAGCGCGAATACTATGGCAGCTAGTTCTAGATCATGGGTGGGGTAGTTCTTCTCATGAACTCTCAACTGTCTACCCCCATAACAAATTACTTTTCCTTCTTGAATCAGAACCGAACCAATCCCTGTACCACATGCATCAGTGTAAATGGTAAACACATTGTTCCCATCGGGCAAAGTCAAGACTGGGGTTGTTGTAAGAGCCCTCTTCAAACGTTGGAAAGCAACATCACAATCTATATCCCATGAAAATTCCAAGTTCTTCTTCGTCACCTTGGTGAGAGGGGTTGATATCTTTGTGAAGTCCTTAATGAACTTCCTATAATAGCCTGCCAACCCAAGAGAGCTTTTCACCTCTGTTGCATTATTAGGAATCTGCCAATCTTGCACTGCAATACTTTCGCGGGATCCACAGCTATCCCTTCTTTGGAGACTACATGCCCTAGGAATCTCACCTCCTTTCTCCAAAAATGGCATTTGGAGAACTTTGCCTTAAGCTGATGTTCATGGAGAGTTTTCAAAACTTCTCTCAAATGCTGGGCATGCTCTTCTTCGCTCTTGGAGAAGATCAAAATATCATCAACAAAGACTACGACAAATTTATTTAGGAACACCCGAAACACCCTACTCATTAGATCGACAAAATAGACGGGTGCATTCGTCAGCCCAAAAGGCATAACTAGCCAATCAAAGAAACCATCCGGAGTCCTAAAAGCAGTCTTGTCTATACTGCCCTCTGCCACCCTAAACTAATGAAACCCCGTGGCCAAGTCTAACTGATAGAATACCGAGGCCCCGACAAGCTGGTCAAACAAGTCGCCTATCCTCGTAAGTGGGTGCCTATTCTTCTTTGCGAGTTTGTTCAATTCTCTATAGTCCACACACAAACGAAGCGAACCATCCGCCTTAGTTGTGAATACAACTGGAGCACCCCATTCAGATATGCTTCGTCTGATAAATCCTTTCTCAAGTAGCTTCCCTACTTGCTTACTCAACTCCTTCCTTTCCCTTGGAGCCATATGGTGCACTGGTAATGCAACTGGCTTTGCATTGTCCACCAGATATATACGAAAGTCGATCTCGCGCCTCGGAGGTAAACCCCGTACCTCATCAAAAACATCAAAATAATCTCAGATTACTGGAACAGATTGCAGATCATCGATAGATGCATCAAGAGACTCTAGGAATCTAAGCATAACAGACCCTTGGGGGTCACAAGAAATCTCGGGGGTCCTCCCATGACAAGTCAGAAGCCTAACGACCCTCTTCTCACAATCCAGAATGGCACCATACGTGGTAAGCCAATCCATTCCTAGAATCAACCCATAGCCCATAAACCAGAGTACATACGCATCGCACTCAAACTCGACGCCTAACACAGATATTTTCAAACCCCGACAAGTCATAGATAAATGAACCGAACCACAAATGGGGTTTGAGACAACTACGGGATCCACTACCATACTAGTAATTAAGTGCAGAGATTCAACCATGGAACTAGATATAAATGAATGTGAAGCACCAGAATTAAAAAGTGTTCTAATAGGATGGTTTGAAAGAGAAATTAAACCTTCCACGGATTTTTTTCTACCTCTATCAGGGGCACTGATCGCGAGAGCATGCACCTGCCCTCTAGAAGTTCCTGCCCTTTGACCTTGTCCCCGTGATCCCTGTTTCTTTGGGCACTCCCTAGCAAAGTGTCCGACCTCTCCACAGTTGAAGCAAGTGTTCTTTCTTCTTTTACAGTCTTTTATCAAGTGACATTTTTTGCCACAAATGTGAGACTTCCTTTTCTCCTTACCCTTGTCATTCTTTCCTCTTTTCTTTTGTTGTTGTTGTTGTTGTCCCTTCTTGGGCCACACCTTCTTATTTTACGTTGTTTCCTCGGCTTTAACCTCCTTCTTTTCCCCTTTCTCTTTCTCATATATCAAATCCATATCAACAAGCCTTTCAAAAGTGGCTCCCACTGGAATATGGGACATGGCTAACCCATGAACGGATTCATTTAGCCCTTTAGCAAACCGTAAAGCCTTCTTTTGCGGTGTGTCTACCAATTCCAGTCTAAATCTTTCCAGCTGGTTAAATTTGTTCACATACTCTTTAACCGTCAAGTTCCCTTTTTTGAGTACTAAGAACCCCCCCATCTGCATTCTCTTCTAAGCTTAGGAAAGGAATTTCATCTCAAACCTCTGTCTAAAGTCATCCCAAGTTTCCACCGGACGGCCTGCTTGGGTTACCTCCCACCAAAATGAAGCTTCATCCTTCGATAGCCAAGCAGCTAACTGAATCTTTCTTCGATCCTCTACTTCAAAGATTACAAACAAGTCCTCGGTCTCCTTGAGCCAGTTCCTTGATTCAACAAACGTATCGGTTCCATGGAATGGCTTCCCTCCCATAGCACAGAAATCCTTGCAGATCTTTGAGAAGTTGTCTGCACGTGGAGGAGGAGGAGGAGCAATGGGTGCAGCTGGGGGAGGAACGTTTCCTTGGCCTTCGGCAGACACCGTGGCCTCCAGATACCTACGGAACCGTCTTGGTATCGTAACGCCCTCTTGAATGTTGGGTTCCCCAGACATGTTGAAAAAGGAAAGAGATTCAGACAAGGGATCGAAAGATATTACTTATGGCTTTTTGGAAAATGTTTTTCAAAACAAACTTTTCTTTTTGAAATGCTTTCTTTTAAAACCTTTTTGAAAATAGCTTTCAAAAACTTTTATCTAATCTGGTAATATTCAGCACTGATACCAAGTGTGACACCTCACGTCTGTTAATGTCACTCACAAAAGGGAATGCATTAAGTTTTGTGAAGCATTATAGTAAACAGAACAGAAATATTACAAGACAGGCATATATAATAATAGCGGATAAAACTTTATTTATCATAAGATACCGTGGTCCAAAAACATCACATGTCTGAAATACAAAAGCCCATTACAACATAAAAGCTACTGTCTTGTACTTCAAAAATATCAGAGTAGAAATGAAATTCCCTGAAAACAAAATATAACCAAAGCAACAAGGATAGGAGCATGAGCCATACATCTCAGTAGCTCCAGCAAAGGTAAGCGGAATCACGGTCAAGCCTGAGTGTTTCCGCCCTGAGAACCTTGGGGGGGGGGGGGACGGAAGAAAGAAGGAAAAAAAAGAGTCAGACATAAAGTCTGGCGAGTCTAGTTACTTTTAGTAAGTAAATAAATAAAAGTAGCATGACAGGCATATAAAGTGGATAAGAGAGATTACTTCATAAAAGATAGGTGTGACAAGGTAGACAGGATAAGGTGTATACGCTTCCCAAATGATTACTCTGCACTATTACTAGTATAACCAGAATGAGATGATCCCTTCCACTATAAGGTGGTAGACTTAGGCATACCTCCAAAATGTATCCTAACTACTACACTAATCGATCGGCTCCCTAATCCGCGTAGATACTCTGTGCCGACCCCACCGTAGGATGTATCATGTCTTAAAGTGGCAACCTCTCACTGATATGCACCGCACTATATCTACAAGTGTCATGGTCGTCTTATCCCCTTCTGCCTGGCTCATGCATGCACATGGCCCGGTCGGTTTGTGCCGCCCACGCCGTCCTCCACGTTTGGATATCTTACAATCAGTCCAGTAAGCGTGCCCCTTTTCCGACGTAGTTTGGAGTACATGTTTGATACCTACTCCGTGTTACTGGCTAAAACGGGTCCCACATAATATGATACAAGTTCTCCCCTTTGTCTTGTATCCCCCACTAGGTTTTCATTGGCTATGTATACCACTAGGTGTCTTTAACTACACAACCCTATCATTTCCACTAGTTATGTTTACCCTAAAAGGTGTCTTTAATTACATAACTTTATTATTCCCATCGGTCATGTATACCACTAGGTGTCTTTAATTACATAACCTTTATTGGGTTAAGTTTGTGGGCCTATATGTAAAAATTACCCACCCCCTAAGATTTGCTTAACCCACCCATTGTCCAATCAATTTTACTCAACACTAAGTTTAGTTCATAATCATACAATCCCTATGGATTAGATTAGGTTAAGTAGTCCAATTTATTACCATGTCCATTTATGGTTTACAATGGGCAAGACCTCCCACATTTGGACTACAACTTGTGGATGCTGGATATGTCGGTCGGGTCCGGGCAGACTTCTTCCACAAGTTGGGCCTAACCTCGTGTCATAGCCCGTCTCGTATTTGCGCACTTAGACCTCTCACATTAGGTTCAACATTAGCAGTTGCTGGATATGCCGGTCCTGTCCGGGCAGACTTCCACCACTAATGCAACCTAACCTCGTGTCATAAGTGCAATTACAATTTCTAATTGTAATTATTAGACATTTCATTCTTATCCAATTCTTACCTATGTATTTATAGGTGATTATGCCCATTTTTCCCTATTTTGAATTATATGTCCAATTCATATAAATATTATTTAAATTGTGCCAATTCTAACCTTTTTCCCCTGTTCCCTAACTAGCGCATTCACATAATTTGCGGCATGCCTAGGCTAAATAATAGCCTAGTTATAAACAATAAAAAGGGAAAAGTGATGGGAATATGACAAAGGTGATTGTTCTGGCATAAACATAAACTAGCATGGTGATAAGGTGGGCATATAAGCATAAATCTGATGAACTAGTAGCAGTTAACTAATCCTAACATAACTATGATGTCATGATAAGCATAATAAGATCTAAAATAACAATTTAGATGTCCATCTGGTTTAGATCTAATATGATAGGCACAAGGTGATAAATTAGATCTGATTAATAATTTAGGTGTCCACATATTTCAGATCCAATAGTTAAAAATAGATCTAACGCAAATAAGGTCAAGATCCACATCATAGAATGCCACAGAAGTTACAATAGATCCGACAAGATAGAGATTTAGATCCAAATTATAACCAATTTAAAATGTCATATGTTCACAATTTACAATGGATCCAGTATAATATAGGCACATGAACAAATCCAAACTATAGTTATATCAGGTTTACTTTTAAATATTTAAATCTAAAAGCAACTTAGAACTCACAGAGTTTGGATTAGAAAATAGAGAAAGAATGGATCTTGAATCTCTAACTGATTTTCTTAAGTTAATAGTTGTAGAAGATAACGGATCTGTCTCAGTTCAGACACCGACAGCATTTGACCTCCATGATTTCCAATGAAGAAAACAAGAGAAATGACCATGTATTTATAGCTGTTATCCCCTCTGAAACCGACTGCCGTATCAGCCCTAGCGGTGTCAATACCCTTGTAGGGCGGTCGACCCCGGTGTCGACACCCCTGTAGGGGGCTCGACCCCGTTGTCGACACACTCCTAGGGGGGTCGACCGCCTAGAGCGAGAAAATGCCGCCACTTTCTTTTTCAATTCTTGAGCGGTTTTGGATAAGGTTCTGACTTATATGTATATATATAATTCTTCTACACATATAAGAACTTAAAATCCTTATAACTTCTTCATACGGTGTCCGTCTTACGCAACCCAAATGTCTATCTTGACCAGAATTTCTAACGGACGCAATGGCGGAGTCCGTTTCCCTTAATTTCGAGTATCAAATTATTTATTATTTAATTTATTCTCTTTTAGTGTTGTTAAAAATACGGGGTGTTATATTTACCTTACTTCGAATAGAATTCTGAACACCCATTTGTAAATATATATTCTTTTCCTCCAGATCTTGAATTAGAATTTTACTTAAACTAATTATGTTGTTTTTCTTGAGAGATCTGAGGAGGAGAAAGAATGACAGAGCTTAGGCAGCCTCTTAGAAAATGTACGATTTAGGCTAGGCTCTACTAGCCTATTTATAGGTGTTCAGCAATGAATTTGGTCCAGAAAGCAGTCCACGTTCGTACACATGAATCTGCTCCAGATCAGGGGGTCGACACCCCCTTTATGGGGTCGACCCTAGGGTCGACACCCAAGAGCAGGGGTCGACCTCTAACGGGTCTCTTTCCCGCCCAGACTTCCCACATTGACAATTTGGTTTTTCTGATTTTATTTATTTGTTTATATGTACATAATAAACCTTATGTGTATATAAACTTCTAAAGCCCATAACTTCTTCATACGTTGTCTTTTTTACACAAACTCGGAGTCCATCTGAACCAGAATTCTGAGATGAAAGCAATGGTACAGTCTGTTTTTTTCTTAAATTTGAATATTCTATTTAGTTATTCTCATTTTATCATATTAAAAATGCGGGGTGTTACATCACCTGTCACCTGCTACCTAGTCTGCCCATCTAACAATCGGATGAACAACCCAAGGTAATAAGAGGGGAACATAAAACCTTGAGTCATACAACAGTCTTAGTGAGCGATAAAACAACTATCTAACATCATCAATAAAGTATATGAGAATGGGTAAATGAACGATCTAATCTACGCACGACAACAAAGAAGTACTCAACTCCCATCTTCCCCACATCGGACAACGATAACTTTTACGAAATAAGAATTTCAACCATTCATCCACGGAAACTAGAACAACCATTCATTTATGGCAAACATAAGCAGTCAGTTACTAGCACTCATAGCATCCAGATTATATATCTCACACAAACCATCCTAATCGAATTCAACATCCCTCAAGCACAAGCCCTAGAGGCCTAAACCAATTTCAGACAAGCACCCAAGGAACGTCTCCTTCGACTTTGGATAATCTACGTGAGATGGTACAAGCAAAACAAAAAAACAAACATACATGACAGACTCTTGATATCACCGCCAACCCTACTCTGAAACCATCGTTGATCGTGTGAATGGCTGAACAATTTGCCGTCAATTGTCAAGGGTCAATGGCAAACCCCGGTTCTAGCTAAAACCCCACACGTCATACAATTTGGCATATCTAGGACATACGCCCAGGGTACTCGACCATACAATCAGTCTTTTAGGTATCCCTATTATAACCCTGCTTTGAGTCTGCTAGAACCTACAATAACGATAATTCCTCGGCCTTCGGTATCCTTGGTCGTCATCGACAGCGACCATCCAACCATTTCCGACAAGCTCAGAAGACTTTTGACTTGTCGTCACACCTGTTGCATTATGACTAGCAACGAAAACTTCACATCACTTCGACATTCCCCATTGAATTCACTTTGAAGTCACATCATTACTGAACCAAAAACATATGTCATCATAGAAATGCTCGGTTTATGAAACGTTTGATCCATAATTTCTCGGCCCATAATTGCCTAGTCTATAATTGCCTAACCGGCCACCTTCTACTCGACTGGCCACCTTCTGACCAACCGATCCATATTGACTGACCAAAATTTGACCAACCCATATTGACCGACCCATATAGATCGAGCGACCACCTTTTGCTTGACCGAACCCATATTGCCCGACCATATTAACCGACCAATATTTGCCCGAACGACCACACCAAAATTCTTACCGACCGACCATCTTCTGCTCGACCGATCCCATATTGACCGACCAATATTTGCTCAACCGAACCCTCTTCTGTACTAGATTGTACTACCTTGTACTACACATTGTACTACACGCTCGACCTGTGGCCTGCGCTGGTCCAGTTTATCGCCAAATTCCACTAAAACTTCGCCAAACGACAAGGTTGACGAATTCTACTCATCCAATACAACCATAAGCATGTTATGAAATCACTAACAACATGAATACGATGATTTTCACCAAAATTATGCAAAATTCACCAAAATCATGATAAATTAACATATGAACTAAATTGTGGGTCTAACTTGCATAAACTTATGAAAATATATGGAAATTACCGGTTTTAAGTTGCTAAATTAGATCCTATGGCAATTCAAAAGAAAATATACTTACCATGATGTAGATCTAAGGAAAATGACTTGAAAATGATGAAATAAAGATCATAGAACTCATATACCTGACTGAATCCGTCTGAAAGAGCATATCACTCACTAATTCTCCAAAACAACTCAAAAAACCTAGATCTAGATCTGGATAACGAAGAATTTGATCCAAACTCTTCAATTGAACGGATTCTCCCTTGAAATGATGTAGATCTAGCTTCGACCGATGTAGATCTTCGATTCTCTTATGTAGATCTAGAATTTTAATAGTGGAAAGGTGTAGAAGATGGAGTCATGGAAGATCGCAAGTTCTTCCAAATGAGGGAATGAAGAAAGTAAACTATTCTACATACCTCCTATCCCCTATTTTTAGCCTTCCACCAGCCCACTAATGGGCCTCTCCAAATCAGCCCATTATGGCTTGCAAAGCCTGAACAACCAATTGTAAAACCTTAAAACAACGATTCCTCCCAAACCATTGAGTCAAATCTTTAATGTGACCACTCTATGGAAAGGGAATCAACATTTCCTTTCCAATATCACAGGTCTCAAGATCTGATTCGATCCTAGTCAAAAGTTATGCCCTTTCCAAATCTGACAGGGGAAAAATGGTCACAAACAAAGTTGGTAAAAATTATGGACATGTATCACATTCCCATAAGCAACATATTAAAATATGAGAATGATCCGACCCTCAGGGAATAAAATAAAAATATTTTTCGATCTTTTGATACGTAAAATGCGGGCTGTTACATCCCCCCTAGGAATATCTCCCCCGAATTTCCAACAACCTAAGCAATAAAAACAATTCTGCATGCCTAACATCCATGATCAACCAATTCTATCATCCAAACTAACAGCCATCAAACCATGCATCCATAGCCTTATCCTAGCACATGGAATTCTAACAACAACAACAATCACGAAAACAATAACAACGTACAATCGTCATCATCCCTACTCCATAACACCTCTACTAACGTAACCTTCTTTCCTCCTAAGTTGTTTCATGTTATTTCCACAACACGAAGCGGCTTATGAGGTTTCGTAACTACGGTCTTGACTTCTAGGTCTTAGTATTGTTCCAAAGATACTACCACATCCGGATCATGCGCATATTTTCGTAGAACCGACTCACTAAAAGCGTTACGCACACACGACATCTTCTCGGGCAACTCTAATCTGTATGAGTGCTTTCCAATCCGCTCGACTATCGGAAATGGTCCAAAATCTCTAGGAGATAACCTTCCTTATCTTCCGAATCGAACCACATGCTTCAATGGTGAAAACTTCACGAAATCCATACCGCCTATGTCAAATTCCAAATCTTTTCGACACTTATCGGCGTAACTCTTTTAACGACCTTGGCTGCCTTCATTCGTTGCCGAACGATCTCGATACAATTTGATCTCTCTCTAATCATCTCTGGCCCAAGTATCAACTTATATCTAGTTTCTAACCAACAAGCTGGAGAATTGCACGGTTTACCATACAACGCCTCCTATGGTGCCATCCCAATACTCGACTGGTAGCTTATTATTATACGTAAACTCCACTAGATGTATGTAACGTCTGGGATTTTCGACCCAGAAAATCAACATAAATACACTGTCAATTTCTCGAGCATCGAAAATACCGGGACATTAGTAGAAGAATTTAGAGGATGAGATAGAAAAGATAGAACTAATAGAATAGAAGAAGAAGAAGATCACAACTGAACAGAATCAGAGTAAACACGAAACTCACAGCGGAATGAATAAATTTTATTATAACATAACTTTGAAATACAAATCTGTATTTGTATAAATAAATACCATATATCAGAGTATAATACATCGTATCACAGCGGAAATAATCTCTAACTAATTTATGGTGAAGCCTTCTGTTTCCAGCTCCTCCAAGTGAATCTGTAAAAGCCTGAAACACTTGACTGCCCGTACAAATTTGGGCACCCAAGAGTTTAGGGAAAACACAAACAAATAAACTCTGGGTCAGTCATGGGACTGGTGTGAGTAAATTCTAATCTTACGATTTTACTTTGAAGAAAATCCTTTTGAAACAAAAGGATAATAGTAAGACCAGCCCACACATAAACATGGACGGCTTTTACCTTACTATAACCCAAATTACTTTGATATCAAAAACAGTGATATTATGATAATGTCTAAACAAATAATTCTCCAAGTAGCAGAACGCTTGCATCTCACGTTCCACATATATATAGTATAAAATCATAAACCGCAGGGCGCTTATCGGAGAATGGTTTTCAACAGACAAGATATGGGAGCACCTTCTGAATAGTGTACTCTAGAGGAGATACACCCAGGGTTCAACAAGAACGTCTTGCAACCCGGCCACACATGACCGCTCACTCATTTAGCTTGAGTGTCGCGAATATATTGCCACCACGGTTGTAGGCCATCCAACCGTCATCCGAAGATACAGAATCGAAAAGAAGTATAAATATGAATTTTCTCTAGATCGGTGACAATACACCCTGCTTGGGGATGACCCAACTAGCCATGCTGCCTAGCCCAACTTTTGTTACTTCCTGGTTGTGAGGCTAGAGGCTACGTCTATCTTCAGAACATCTGATCACCATTCACTTTGAATGTCACATCGTCAAATCCGTAATCACATATTGATTACACAAATGCAAACTGGGTGTAGAATAAAGAGAAGTTACCTTCTCCCCACCAACTTGGTATATTCGTACAAATCAACGGCGTGACCGTTGGAAATACTCCGTCAGACACTCGTCCATACAAGTTGTCCTGGGACTGGACAAACAGATAACATCTTTTCTGGAACTGGACGACCCTTTCGTTTAACTCCATCTTCAATTTTACTTAAATATAATTCGCAGCGCTTATGCCTATACGGAGTGGTTTTCGGATAATAAATCCAACCGGTCTCTCCGTATTGACACGATGGTCAAAACACTTCGATAGTCGGTTATTTAACTATCGAAGTAAAAACAAACATCCATTCACAAACACTGGCCCTTTTATTTAATACTAACTTTCTAGTTTCCCATATTTCTATAAACTCTTCCTTACTTCCCTTCATTTCTACTCTATTAGTTCCTCGTTATAAATCGGTAAGTGAATAAATTTCTAAGTATCAACCCCGAAGGCCGAAACCAACATCGGATTGACGCCTCGAAAGTTACTCAACTCAACCAACGTACAACGGGTTCTAATTTCTTTAAAACAATATCACCTTCCTTATCATGCTCAGTATATCTTTTTAAAACATTATAACTTATCGACTTACTTTAAAACCGTTATATTTTAACTAATGCTGCTATCCTTTCCTTTATAACTAATGCAATACGCTGCTATATTCTCTTTCATAACTACTGCAATACGCTGTTGTATTATCTTTTATAGCTACTGCAATACACTGCTATATTCTCTTTTATAACTACTGCAATACGCTGCCATATTCACATTTCATTTGATAAACTCTGTTTCTAAGTCAGGTTCTTATTAAATCAATATCAAGTTTATAACTAAATACTGATTACATATCCTATTATAATTTGTTGGTTTAAAACTAAATATTAACTAGCCTATCAGATTATAATTCCTAATAATGTTATTTAGATTCAGATCGTATATATAAATACTATACAACAAACCGTACATACAAATATTGAGGAATCCGGTTTGATTCCTCTAACAGGTTTCCTATATCCACAGATGTTAGCCACAATAAATATCATTAATTTCGTATCATTATGAAATATCAGTGTTCAATCGTCAGTTTTAGATATATAACGGTTTATATTATTTCAACCAATTTAATTGTAATCTACCTAAACGACCATCACACAGCATGCAACCAATATTGAAATATAATTAAAATATTTTAAAATAGATCACAGTGAGTGAATTTACTCACCTTCGCGCGTTAACCGTTAAAAACGATTTGCGTCAATCGATAGATCTGAGCAGGCATTCAATTCTACCATAATTTGAAACGATCTCTCCAGACTAGTTCCGTTGTGTAGCCTGCATCTAACATGACAAACATTGTTTGGTTCTGCGCTGCTTCCTTCTAGCTCCATTCACCTGTTCTCTTCCCTTTCTTCTGATCACCGTCAACCTCTTTGGCTCGTTCTCTCGGTTAAGTCATCCCTCCAACTGCACACGTACCAAGCACCTTTTATACTTTGTAAACATGTACGTGCCATTCCAACTTCTCCCCAGACAATTTTCCGAAGCAACCGAAGTCCTCCATCACTTGTTTTGGCACCCGACTCCCCTTCATACCCACGATCCGAGCTGGGGCTACTTCTCACCGCTGGTCATCCATTTCTGCCTCGGACACTTTGAAACAAAGCCCCCTTCAAAACACTCACGTTACTCCATGTTTTCGCACCATACTCCACTTCATTTCACTTTTGCATGCAAGGTCCATGCACCATGTAGTCCTACTGCCGTACTCCACACATTTTGAAACATGATCCACCACAATACAGTTTGCTCCATGCACGCATTGTGCTTTCCCCCCTACAACGCATGCGGTGAAACACTTCACCACATCAGACAGTGCTCCATCCCACTCATTCTTCATTTTGAAATGGCTATACAGGTACCAGCAGTAGAAAACGACACTCCTACTGACTTTGCCGGAGCCGAAGACTACTTCTCCACCACTTTGCTGCTACGTGTTTTTATTTGATTTTTGAAGTATTGAGAAGATCTGGGTTTTCTGGAGGAAAGATGAGGGATGGTATTTATAATGAGCGAACGCTTAATCCTTAAGCAATAGGCAGATAGTAGTATAGCGTATAGGGAATGGCTTCAGTATGC
Organism: Allium sativum; assembly: GCA_030737875.1. Taxonomy (NCBI): domain Eukaryota; kingdom Viridiplantae; phylum Streptophyta; class Magnoliopsida; order Asparagales; family Amaryllidaceae; genus Allium; species Allium sativum. The sequence continues at coordinate 340,878,713 of CM060910.1, forward strand.
TTTCCATTTTACCTAGGCATGCTTCGTGTGTTGTAGGGTAGGTAGAGCATGGAGAGTATTAATGTTGAAAAGAAATGGGCGTGCACATCTTATAGGGTATGGTAATCTCAGTCATTTTATAACAGGGTATGGGTTCGTATAGGGTAGGTAACTTCTTTCTTCATTAAGTAATTCGAAAGGGTATGGGTTAGCAAATAAATATTTATCGAAATGAGTGTAAACAGCACGGCATTTCCTTTCCATTGTATTTAAAATTTGAGATATAGGCTATTGTGCAGTATTGTGTGAAATCCTTTGTTAGATACGAATGGGAGGCTTTGTCATAGGTCTGTGGCTTTAGCAACATGGCAGACCATACGGGTAGGCTATAGGGTATGGGAAGTATGGTCTGCTTGCTTCCACTGAAAGTAATCGGTAGGAATTCCTTAGTGTTGAAGAAATCATTTAATATACATGTATATTTATTAAGAGCACCTCATTGCGTACGCAAAGTTCGTCTTCGTATACTGACCGCTACAGACAGAAGTAAGAGTACAGTTGTGCTCAGTGAGGTGTCACGATCCCAGAAATATAATAATACCGGTAGATTGACTTATATTTTGAAACCCTGAAATACCAATACAGGGTACACAATACTCCAAATAAAAAGTTGCATATTTAATTATTTAAAAATTACAGTAAAATTCTAAAAATTAAATTATCGTTGCGCCTCAAAAGAACCTTGTCCCGATTTGCACCCGATATCAAGTTATATTCAAATAACCATTACGGTCGATATACGATTTCACAGCGACTTTTTGAATATTTGATTTGGACATATCTTGCAATCTATACGACGAAATCTTGGTTTTTCACTTTTGTTAGAAAGATACAGTTCAACAGATTCCAACGTTTCTTGTTGCGAAGAAATCCGATTCAAAACGAGTCCGGTACACTCAGTTGAAGTTCAGAACGTTAAATTTCAAACTGTAGGGTCGTTCTGAGCCCGATTATAATTAATATAGATTCATATACGTTCAACTTCATTTTAATTAATATATAAATCCATTTATATTCTGAATTCAATATTTAAACTGATTTAAATATTCAAATTCAAACCATTCAAAATGCGGGACGTTACAGTCCTTCCCCCTTAAAATAATTTCGTCCTCGAAATTGCTAAGATAGGGAAAATGCTACAATCTCTGTTGTAAACAGGTTTAAAAATCTTTTTGGTTTACTTCGTAATTTCAGTTTCAACTGAACTGATTATTTCAAATTAAAATATTAATTCCTTCTTATTTCGAATATTTTCGAAAATTCTGAAAATTTCCTAACAGCTTAAAATTTCAGAGAATCTCGCCAGCATCTCCTCTGCACGGCACACTCGGTACTACAAGCACTTGTCACTCTGGGCCTTCTTCAATCCAAAAGAAAATCAATAACTAAGCATCTTGCCAATGGAATGATAAATCTCATATTCCATTAAAATATAAACGTGTACCTTTTTGGTCGGGCACTCAACTATATCGTTCCCATATGTAAATCCATTCAGCATACGTAAGCGAATTTCCAACTGATCTCCAGTCATTTTATCCTTCAACCCAATCATTTGTTTTTACCAAGCCAAATTTCTATTTCAACTCCAATTCTATTTACTGATTTATTTCTCAAATCAGTTATCTTCATCTCCAATTCAAAATTCGATTCTTATTCTCCAAGAATCAACTCGAATTTCCAATATTTCTCTTTTACAATTTCCATTCTGGATCGTCCCAAATTCATTGCAATTTTTGTTATTTTAAATTCCACTTTTACTATTTTAACTCCATAAGTTAAATTTTTATTTCAGAATTCAAATTCCTGGGATTTATTTCAAATCAGTTTGAAATCATATTTATTCAAAACATTTGAATTTCTGAACAATTTGTTTCCTCACAATAATTCAAAAATAAAATCTTTTGGAAGTAATCCGTCACTCTGAAACTCGAAAATGACACTGATGATGTGGCCAGCATCATCAGAATTATTTTCCAGTGATCGAAGTGAGTTCAATACTATATTACTTTTCAAAATTCATTTTGAAACACTTCCATTTTGAAAATCACTTCAAAATATCTTTCACATCATTTGGAAAACAATTTTTAAATCTCCCAGGATTTTAAAATTCCCTTATATCTAATTCAAATTCAGCTCATCTGATTTTGCATATCATACTTATATAATATTTCGATTGGTAATTTATATAACCAACTCAATTATAATCATGTTCGATCATAATAATGATCACATATCCAATATATTATATTAATATCAAGATACATACTTCTTTTTATATCAAAATATAATTTGGGTAAAATTATTTTATTTACCCTCTTTTAAAACATACTGTGTCGAATTACTCTGTTCAAGAGTTTACAAACACCTATCGACGCAGTTTGCATTACTGTTTCGACCAGAATTTATAAACCACTCAACTGACCAGTCAACACAATATAAAACAGTTTTTATATTAATGTACACATACGCGCTCATATATATACACTCATACTCAACCTAGGGCATTACTAACCCCATCTCTGTTGAGTTACACCACAGAGCCAAGGTAATCACTTAACCTTATGCTCTGATACCAACTGTAACGTCTGAGATTTTCGACCCAGAAAATCAACATAAATACACTGTCAATTTCTCGAGCATCGAAAATACCGGGACATTAGTAGAAGAATTTAGAGGATGAGATAGAAAAAATAGAACTAATAGAATAGAAGAAGAAGAAGATCACAACAGAACAGAATCAGAGTAAACACGAAACTCACAGCGGAATGAATAAATTTTATTATAACATAACTTTGAAATACAAATCTGTATTTGTATAAATACATACCATATATCAGAGTACAATACATCGTATCACAGCGGAAATAATCTCTAACTAATTTATGGTGAAGCCTTCTGTTTCCAGCTCCTCCAAGTGAATCTGTAAAAGCCTGAAACACTTGACTGCCCGTACAAATTTGGGCACCCAAGAGTTTAGGGAAAACACAAGCAAATAAACTCTGGGTCAGTCATGGGACTGGTGTGAGTAAATTCTAATCATACGATTTTACTTTGAAGAAAATCCTTTTGAAACAAAAGGATAATAGTAAGACCAGCCCACACATAAACATGGACGGCTTTTACCTTACTATAACCCAAATTACTTTGATATCAAAAACAGTGATATTATGATAATGTCTAAACAAATAATTATCCAAGTAGCAGAACGCTTGCATCTCACGTTCCACATATATATAGTATAAAATCATAAACCGCAGGGCGCTTATCGGAGAATGGTTTTCAACAGACAATATATGGGAGCACCTTCTAAATAGTGTACTCTAGAGGAGATACACCCAGGGTTCAACAAGAACGTCTTGCAACCCGGCCACACATGACTGCTCACTCATTTAGCTTGAGTGTCGCGAATATATTGCCACCACAGTTGTAGGCCATCCAACCGTCATCCGAAGATACAGAATCGAAAAGAAGTATAAATATGAATTTTTTCTAGATCGGTGACAATACACCCTGCTTGGGGATGACCCAACTAGCCATGCTGCCTAGCCCAACTTTTGTTACTTCCTGGTTGTGAGGCTAGAGGCTACGTCTATCTTCAGAACATCTGACCACCATTCACTTTGAATGTCACATCGTCAAATCCGTAATCACATATTGATTACTCAAATGCACACTGGGTGTAGAATAAAGAGAAGTTACCTTCTCCCCACCAACTTGGTATATTCGTACAAATCAACGGCGTGACCATTGGAAATACTCCGTCAGACACTCGTCCATACAAGTTGTAATAACCCGGAAAATCTGAGCCAGTTTAAAATTTTTATTTTGGCAATTTTGGCGAATTTTGAATATTTAAAATGAATTATTTTAAATAATATCAACGAGAAATTTATTTTGAATATAATTCGAACGTATATATTTATACGCGTCGTCGTTAGAATATAAATATTTATATATAATTATAAATAGAATTGAAAATGGCGCGGTAGTTCGATAATTCGATTTCAAACTTCAATTTAATGTACCGGGTGCAAAACAATCCGGATTTTAGTGAAACCAAAAACATTAGGATCTAATTGATAATATCTTTCCAACGAATCCGGAAAATCAAAATTTCATAGCGGGAATCAAAAGATATGTCCAGTCGAAAATTCTGAATAGTCGCTATGGAATTCAGGCCCTTAAAAATGGAAATTTTGCAAACGACCTCGGATATCGACGAAACCACTTTTGTTGGATCCGCAGTGTCAAATTATTGTTAGGTTTTAAATTTCATAATTTATCGAATGTAATTTATTCATTTATACTCTGTATATTCTTGTATCTGATGGAATTGTTGTAATAGCAATGAAATGTTCTTCCGTCTGCGTTCTGATTTGTCCTGTTCTCAAACGATCAGGGGTTTCGAACGGTCTAGATCGGTTTAACGACTGATTCAGATCGAGCGAAATTCCAGTCCGTCACATTTGGTATCAGAGCTTTGGTTTACAGAGCTCGAGAACAAGACACATTAGAACCTTACGAAAGAATTCATCAGATATTGGATTAGTAATCTCCAATTAGAATGACTCGTTAGAGACAGGATCAGTAGTATCCTAGAACGAGTGTGAAGAGTATATTTTTCAAATGAAAACAATTTTTGTTTTGAAAATTTAAATCATTTTATACGTATTTGATTATTTATTTATTTTGAATATGGACAATCGAGTATATAACGATTTTGCATATACGCGTCATGAACGTATATTCGAAGTTTTAATATACTGGATAGATATAGAATCATACTCTAGTGGCCCGAAGATGATTCTGATGATTGACTAGTCGTCATTAGTATTCATGTTCGAGTAACGAAGGTGTGATATCGATATATTTCCATTAGGCTGGTGTGAGAACCAAAACTTATATAGTTAGAACACATTGTTGTGAATTGGCATCAAAAACATGATTTTTGTATATATATCAAATTTTATGGATTTGAAACTCTAATCCACTAATTGATTGATGTTTGTGTTGTTTGTTCATTTGTTTGATAATTTTAACCATTTATGCCTAATTGAACCAAATATTGAATTGTATTGAAAATTGGTCGCATTTGCTTGCATATACATATACTTACATTGAACAGGTCATAGCAAGGAGGCTAGAGCAGAGAATAAAATTTGTTTGCCCGACAAATAGGTACATGTTTACTATAATTTACTGTTTTGTTTGGGTGATGATGATTTTATGAGCCTATTGGCTAGCCGCTTGGCTTTTTCTTTTTCTTTTTGAGATTAGAAGGACCGGGGAAGCTATTTGAAATTCCCCGATGCTCCCGGTGCAGGGGAGGTTATGGCGAAATTTTTCGAAAATTTAGGGTGTTAGCCAAATTTTTGAAAATTTGAAAATTCTCAAAAACTGAAAAGTTAGAGAATGGAAGCCAAATCGAACGTAGAGTTGATTAATCAAACCACTTTCGACTTTGTTCCTTTTCGGGGACGAAAAGTTTTAAGTGGGGGAGATTGTAATAACCCGGAAAATCTGAGCCAGTTTAAAATTTTTATTTTGGCAATTTTGGCGAATTTTGATTATTTAAAATGAATTATTTTAAATAATATCAACGAGAAATTTATTTTGAATATAATTCGAATGTATATATTTATACGCGTCGTCGTTAGAATATAAATATTTATATATAATTATAAATAGAATTGAAAATGGCGCGGTAGTTCGATAATTCGATTTCAAACTTCAATTTAATGTACCGGGTGCAAAACAATCCGGATTTTAGTGAAACCAAAAACATTAGGATCTAATTGATAATATCTTTCCAACGAATCCGGAAAATAAAAATTTCATAGAGGGAATCAAAAGATATGTCCAGTTGAAAATTCTGAATAGTCGCTATGGAATTCAGGCCCTTAAAAATGGAAATTTTGCAAACGACCTCGGATTTCGACGAAACCACTTTTGTTGGATCCGCAGTGTCAAATTATTGTTAGGTTTTAAATTTCATAATTTATCGAATGTAATTTATTCATTTATACTCTGTATATTCTTGTATCTGATGGAATTGTTGTAATAGCAATGAAATGTTCTTCCGTCTGCGTTCTGATTTGTCCTGTTCTCAAACGATCAGGGGTTTCGAACGGTCTAGATCGGTTTAACGACTGATTCAGATCGAGCGAAATTCCAGGCCGTCACACAAGTTGTCCTGGGACTGGACAAACAGATAGCATCTTTTCTGGAACTGGACGACCCTTGCGTTTAACTCCGTCTTCAATTTTACTTAAATATAATTCGCAGCGCTTATGCCTATACGGAGTGGTTTTCGGATAATAAATCCAACCGGTCTCTCTGTATTGACACGATGGTCAAAACACTTCGATAGTCGGTTATTTAACTATCGAAGTAAAAACAAACATCCATTCACAAACACTGGCCCTTTTATTTAATACTAACTTTCTAGTTTCCCATATTTCTATAAACTCTTCCTTACTTCCCTTCATTTCTACTCTATTAGTTCCTCGTTATGAATCGGTAAGTGAATAAATTTCTAAGTATCAACCCCGAAGGCCGAAACCAACATCAGATTGACGCCTCGAAAGTTACTCAACTCAACCAGCATACAACGGGTTTTAATTTCTTTAAAACTATATCACCTTCCTTATCATGCTCAGTATATCTTTTTAAAACATTATAACTTATCGACTTACTTTAAAACCGTTATATTTTAACTAATGCTGCTATCCTTTCCTTTATAACTAATGCAATACGCTGCTATATTCTCTTTTATAACTACTGCAATACGCTGTTGTATTCTCTTTTATAGCTACTGCAATACACTACTATATTCTCTTTTATAACTACTGCAATACGCTGCCATATTCACATTTCATTTGATAAACTCTGTTTCTAAGTCAGGTTCTTATTAAATCAATATCAAGTTTATAACTAAATACTGATTACATATCCTATTATAATTTGTTGGTTTAAAACTAAATAATAACTAGCCTATCAGATTATAATTCCTAATAATGTTATTTAGGTTCAGGTCGTATATATAAATACTATACAACAAACAGTACATACAAATATTGAGGAATCTGGTTTGATTCCTCTAACAGGTTTCCTGTATCCACGGATGTTAGCCACAATAAATATCATTAATTTCATATCATTATGAAATATCAGTGTTCAATCGTCAGTTTTAGATATATAACGGTTTATATTATTTCAACCAATTTAATTGTAATCTACCTAAACAACCATCACATAGCATGCAACCAATATTGAAATATAATTAAAATATTTTAAAATAGATCAGAGTGAGTGAATTTACTCACCTTCGCGCGTTAACCGTTAAAAACGATTTGCGTCAGTCGATAGATCTGAGCAGGCATTCAATTCTGCCATAATTTGAAACGATCTCTCCAGACTAGTTCCGTTGTGTAGCCTGCATCTAACATGACAAACAGTGTTCGGTTCTGCGCTGCTTCCTTCTAGCTCCATTCACATGTTCTCTTCCCTTTCTACTGATCACCGTCAACCTCTTTGGCTCGTTCTCTCGGTTAAGTCATCCCTCCAACTGCACACGTACCAAGCACCTTTTATACTTTGTAAACATGTATGTGCCATTCCAACTTCTCCCCAGACAATTTTCCGAAGCAACCGAAGTCCTCCATCACTTGTTTTGGCACCCGACTCCCCTTCATACCCACGATCCGAGCTGGGGCTACTTCTCACCGCTGGTCATCCATTTCTGCCTCGGACACTTTGAAACAAAGCCCCCTTCAAAACACTCACGTTACTCCATGTTTTCGCACCATACTCCACTTCATTTCACTTTTGCACGCAAGGTCCATGCACCATGTAGTCCTACTGCCGTACTCCACACATTTTGAAACATGATCCACCACAATACAGTTTGCTCCATGCACGCATTGTGCTTTCCCCCTTACAACGCATGCGGTGAAACACTTCACCACATCAGACAGTGCTCCATCCCACTCATTCTTCATTTTGAAATGGCTATACAGGTACCAACAGTAGAAAATGGCACTCCTACTGACTTTGCCAGAGCCGAAGACTACTTCTCCACCACTTTGCTGCTACGTGTTTTTATTTGATTTTTGAAGTATTGAGAAGATCTGGGTTTTCTGGAGGAAAGATGAGGGATGGTATTTATAATGAGCGAACGCTTAATCCTTAAGCAATAGGCAGATAGTAGTATAGCGTATAGGGAATGGCTTCGGTATGTTTTCCATTTTACCTAGGCATGCTTCGTGTGTTGTAGGGTAGGTAGAGCATGGAGAGTATTAATGTTGAAAAGAAATGGGCGTGCACGTCTTATAGGGTATGGTAATCTCAGTCATTTTATAACAGGGTATGGGTTCGTATAGGGTAGGTAACTTCCTTCTTCATTAAGTAATTCGAAAGGGTATGGGTTAGCAAATAAATATTTATCGAAATGAGTGTAAACAGCACGGCATTTCCTTTCCATTGTATTTAAAATTTGAGATATAGGCTATTGTGTGAAATCCTTTGTTAGATACGAATGGGAGGCTTTGTCATAGGTCTGTGGCTTTAGCAACATGGCAGACCATACGGGTAGGCTATAGGGTATGGGAAGTATGGTCTGCTTGCTTCCACTGAAAGTAATCGGTAGGAATTCCTTAGTGTTGAAGAAATCATTTAATATACATGTATATTTATTAAGAGCACCTCATTGCGTACGCAAAGTTCGTCTTCATATACTGACCGCTACAGACAGAAGTAAGAGTACAGTTGTGCTCAGTGAGGTGTCACGATCCCAGAAATATAATAATACCGGTAGATTGACTTATATTTTGAAACCCCGAAATACCAATACAGGGTACACAATACTCCAAATAAAAAGTTGCATATTTAATTATTTAAAAATTACAGTAAAATTCTAAAAATTAAATTATCGCTGCACCTCAAAAGAACCTTGTCCCGATTTGCACCCGATATCAAGTTATATTCAAATAACCGTTACGGTCGTTATATGATTTCACAGCGACTTTTTGAATATTTGATTTGGACATATCTTGCAATCTATACGACGAAATCTTGATTTTTCACTTCTGTTAGAAAGATACAGTTCAACAGATTCCAACGTTTCTTGTTGCGAAGAAATCCGATTCAAAACGAGTCTGGTACACTCAGTTGAAGTTCAGAACGTTAAATTTCAAACTGCAGGGTCGTTCTGAGCTCGATTATAATTAATATAGATTCATATACGTTCAACTTCGTTTTAATTAATATATAAATCCATTTATATTCTGAATTCAATATTTAAACTGATTTAAATATTCAAATTCAAACCGTTCAAAATGCGGGACGTTACAGTGTAGATGGTCTTCCCATGATCCTCTAAAGTCTAACATACAAGCCCTCAGGAGATCTTCCAAAACTCAGTTAACGCTCTCGGTTTGACCATTAGTTTGAGGATGATAAGCCGTACTCAAGCACAACTCAGTTCCCAAAGTTTCCTGCAAACTCTTCCAAAATCCTCTCGTGAAAAATGGATCTCGATCACTCACTATTCTCTTCGAGATACCATGGAATCGAACTATGCATTTTATATAAAGCTCAGACAACTTTGTTGCTCTCCTAGTCGATCTGACAGGAATAAAATCTTGCACTTTGGGTCAAGCGATCCACGATGACCCAAATTCCTTCGTTTCCGGCCCTGGTTCTAGGTAATCCATCGATGAAGTCTATCGATATCTTCTCCTACTTTCACGTAGGAACTTCTAATAGCTGAAGCAACCCACTCCGCTTCTTATGTTCAGCTTTCACCAATCGACAATTCATAATCTTGTAAATGAACTTTCCAATATCTCTTTTCATCCCTTCCCAGTAGTAAACTCGCTTCATGTCCGGATACATCTTATTACCACCAGGATGAATCGTCAACTTCGAGTGATGACATTCATTCAGAATCTCATCTCTTAATCCATCAATATTAGGAACAACTAGTCATCTTTGCTTTCGAAGCCAACCTTCTTAATTGCCCTAAAATCACTTATCCTCTGGTTCCAGCTTCTGGATAAACCCGACAAGCTTTGTATCTCACCTTTGGATCACGCTAATCCTTTCGATGAGAGTAGGTCTTATCGATAAGCTTGCCAACATTTCAGATTCCAACTCACACCATAGCCTGAAATCGAACCTTGCCAATTGCTCGAGACTCTTCCATTCCGAAAACATTACTCCTAGCCTAGTACCACATGTATCAGTGTATACCACCATTCCTTCGTTCCCACTTGTAATCGTCAAAACAAGAGCACTTGTCGGGTTCTATTTAATGATTCCAAAAGCTTGCTCACACTTCACATCCCATGTGAACACTTGATTCTTTCTCGTTCCGGGAGTAAACCAGAATATCATCCACGAACTTGAGCACGAACTTGTTCAACTGATCTCTGAAAACTCTATTCTTAAGATCCACAAAATACGTTGGTGCGTTAGTCAACCCGAATGGCATCACAAACCATTCGAAGAAACCGGATGGTATCCTAAAACCTGTCTTTGGCACACCATCCTTTGCCACTCTCAACTAGTGAAATCCCGTTGCCAAATCCATTTGAGAAAACACTTTGGCCTCGTGAAGTTGATCGAACAAGTCATCAATCCTTGACAAAGGATACTTATTCTTCTTGGTCACCTTGTTCAGCTCACGATAATCCACACACAACCTTACCTAGTCATCTGCCTTGGTTGCATACACTATTGGTGCACCTCATTCGAATACACTTCTTTGAATGAACCCTTCTCCTAAAGGCCATGAACTTGCACATTTAACTCTCGATGTTCATTAGGCACTATCCGCCTAAGAGGCATAACGATAGGTCTAACATCCTCGACCAAATCGATTCTGAACTTAATCCCACGAAGCGACAACAAACCTTTGACTTATACAGAGATATCATCGAACTCATTTATGATCAACACCAATGACAAGTATTCCCGTGGAATCACAAGCGAATGTAAATAACTTGCAAAGACACCATCTTTGACCTACATCGAATCACAACCATTCACCCTTCCACATTCCCGACTGTCACCTACAGCTTCTCGCAATCCACTTTTGTCGCATACCCCTTGAGCCAATCCATATCCCAAAGCAATCCCAAACCCAGCGAAAGTCACAACAAAATGATCATTCATAAAAAGCAACCATGACTCGACAACACTGGACCACGACACAACATGCACAAACTGGACGAACCCCCAACTGGATTAGTCATGATCAATAGTGTATCACAAATCTCGGGTTCCAAACCCAAGCAGCACACTAGCTCATTACAAATGAATGAATGCGATGCTCCAGCATCAAACAACACTCGAACTGAATCACCTCAAACAGAAAGAGTACCTTGAACGACGACACCCTTTCCTTTCTCCTCTGCAGTAGGAGCTCTCAAAGAAGATGGTATGGCTTTTAAAGCATAAGCCTTCACAACCTGTTTACCCTTAGCTAATTCTGGATGATCTTTCTTCTCATGCCCAGGCTTCCCACATTTAAAGCACTTCTTCTCAGCTTAGGATTCTTACAATCCTAAGAAAATTGGCCTTTCTACCAACAGTTGTAGCAAGTCACTTCACCTTTCTGCTTCTTCTGGCCATCTTTTCCTTTCTGTTGTTGCCGCTTCCTCTTCTTAATATTACCGCCATGTTGTGGTTTTGTAGCTTCCTTGGTTGCGAAACAACAACTTCCTCTTTTGGAGCCTCAAGTGTAACTGAATTCCACCACTCCATGGCCATGCCCTGAAACTGCCATGATGCAAGCTTTCTCTTAGTTGCATTATCCATTCACAAATCTTCAAAAATACGAACACAAGAATCCAACCACCTTGGGACTTCTTTGGTTGGATGTTCTCCTTTGAATGGCTTTCCTCCTAGAGATGTATAGTCCTTACATAGCTTCGCAAAATCCACAACCCTAGGAACTTGCACACCTACATCTACCGTGGATGCCACTGGAGCGGGTAACCTTTACATGTATGCTTCCATCATGGCCTCAAACATGGATGCGTAATCTGGTGTACAGCCATTTCCCCCTCCAGGCATCAACCTCCTCCCTAGTAGTATGTCTTAAAGTACGTCGATTCATTCTAAATCTACAAATTAGAATGATTGTCCACTTGTAAGAAAAGCCGCTACAGAAGTACAAACGCTACTATACTATATAGTATCATATAGTATACATCCGTAAAAATCTACAAATATGTCTCTCATATGTTATTACGCCTTAGAACTTTGGCTAAAATCGTTAACCAGAGATCTAATACCAAATGTAACAACCGCCCATAACCCCTTCACTAAACAAGAAGGATAATGCGCTGAAAGGTGTGCTAGACAGCTATGGATGATCATCAGAGTAGGTAAATACAAGCGGAACCTGTCGTAGAACTCACAACGCAAGGATAAAATACAATAGAACGTATACAACAGGTAATGATAGTGAAGCATATTTGAGCAGAAACTTAAATCCTCATAACAATTAGAGAAAATACCCATAAAATTTGGGAATTACAACATAAGTGTCTAAACAAATTTGCCTCACTACAGCGCTCAGAGATAAACACCACACTACTGAAACAAAGATACTATAAAATAGTAAGATAATACGTCAGCTTCCTGCTCGCCACCGAACTGCAACATCGTCCTCAGCAAGATATTACCTGTGACCTGCTACCTAATCTCTCCATCCAACAATCGGATAAACAACACAAGGTACTAAGAGGAGAACATAAAACCTTGAGTAAGATAACAGTCTTAATGAGTGATAAAACAACTTTCTAACATCATTAATAAAGCATATGAGAATGGGTAAATAAATGAACTAATCTACCCACAACACCAGAGAAGGACTCAACTCCCATCTTCCCCACATCGGGCAGTGATAGCCTTTACAAAATAAGAATTTCAACCATTCATCCATGGAAACCAGAACAACCATTCGTTCATGGAAAACAGAAGCAATCAGTTACTAGCACTCATGGCATCCAGATTATATATCTCATACAAACCATCCTAATCGGATTCAACATTTCTCAAGCACAATCCCCAGAAGCCTAAACCAATATCAAAAAAGCACCTAAGGAACATCTCCTTCAATGTTGGATAATCAACGTGAGATAGTACAAGCAAAACAAACAAACAAACAAACAAACATGATAGACTCCGGCTATCACCGCCAACCCTGTTTTGAAACAATCGTTGATCGTACAACTGGATGAACAATTTATCGTCAATTGTCAAGGGTCAATGGTAAACCCCGGTTCTAGCTAAACCCCACACGTCATACAATTATACATATCTAGGCCATACACGATGCCTAGGGCACTCGACCATACAATCGGTCTTTTAGGTATCCCTATTATACCCATGCTTTGAGTCCGCTAGGACCTACTATAACGATAATTCCTCGGACTTCGGTATCTCTAGTCGTCATCGATGGCGACCATCCAACTATTTTCGACAAGCTCAGAACACTTTTGAGTTGTCATCACACCCGTTGCATTATGACTAGCAACGAACACTTCACATCACTTCGACATTCCCCATTGAATTCACTTCGAAGTCACATCATTACTAAACCAAAAACACATGTTATCATAGAAATGCCAGGTTTATGAAAGGTCTGATCCATAATTGCCCGACCCATAATTGCCTGGTCTAGAATTGCCTGACTGACGACCTACTGCTCGACCGGCCACCTTCTGACCGACCGACCAACTTCTGTTCAACCGACCCCATATTGACTGACCAATATTTGGCCGACCCATATTGACTGACCCATATTGATCAACCGACCACCTTTTGCTGGACCGACCACCTTCTGCTCGACCGACCCCATATTGACCGAATAATATTTTCCCGAACGACCACACCAAAATTCTGACTGACCGGCCATCTTCTGCTTGATCGAACCCATATTGACCGACCAATATTTGCCTGACCGACCCCTCTTCTATACTACACTGTACTACCTTGTTCTACACATTGTATTACACGCTCGACCTATGGTCTACACTGGTCCAATTTATCACCAAATTCCACCAAAACTTCGCCAAATGATAAGGTTGACGAAATCTACTCATCCAATACAACCATAAGCATGCTATGATATCACTAACAACATGAATATGACGATTTTCACCAAAATTATGCAAACTTCACCAAAATCATGATAAATTAACATATGAACAAAATTGTGGATCTAAGTTGCATAAATATATGAAAATATATGGAAATTAACGGTTTTAAGTTGCTAAATTAGATCCTATGGCGATTCAAACGTAAATATACTTACCATGATGTAGATTTAGGGAAAATGGCCTGAAAATGATGAACTAAAGATCATATAACTCATATATTTGATTGAATCCGTGTGAGAGAGACATATCACTCATCAATTCTCTTAAACAATTCAAAAACACCTAAATCTAGATCCGAACAGCGAAGAATTTGATCCAAACTCTTCAATTTGATGGATTCTCCCTAAACGATGTAGATCTAGCTTCAACCTATGTAGATCTTCGATTTTCTTATGTAGATCTAGAACTTTAGTGGTGTAAAGGTGTAGAAGATGAAGCCATGGAAGATCACAAGCTCTTCCAAATGAGGGAATGGAGAAAGTAAACTATTCTCCATACCTCTTATCCTTATTTATAGCCTTCCACCAGCCAACTTGTGTGTGACGACCGCTCACAACCCCTGCACTTGAACAAGAGGAATGATGCATTGAAAGACGTGCCAGGCAGCTGTGGACAATCATCAAAGGTAAACACAATCGAAACATGTCGTAAATATCACAGCGCAAGGATAAAATATAATAGAACATATACAATAGGTAATATTAGTGAAGCAGATAACCCTAATCTTTCATGACAACTAAAAAGTAATGTCCATATACTTGGATTACAACAATGGTGTTTATACAAATTGCCTTACTACAGCTCTCAGAGAAGAATAGCAAACAGCGGAAATCCAAATACTATATAGTAGTTAAGATAATACGCCAGCCTCCTGCTTGCCTCCAAACTGTAACATCGTCCTCACTAAGCTATAAACTTCCACCTAGTCTGTCCATCCACAACCGAATGAACAACCCAAGGTAATAAGAGTGAAACTAAAAACCTTGAGTCAGACAATAGTCTAAGTGAGCGATAAAACAGCTAACAAACATCATTAATAAAGTATATGAGAATGGATAGATAAACATACTAATCTACCCACTACACTAGAGAAGAACCCGAACCTGCCTTCCCCACATACGATAGTAATAGCTTGTACAATCCATTCAACCAAAAGAACAACAATTCATCCATTGCATTCAGGACAACCATTCATTCAATAGCGATCACAACAACTAGTTATATCTTAAGTAAAACATCCAAATCGAGTTGAACATCCCTCAAGCACAAGCCCCAGAGGCCTAAACCAATATCAGACAAGCACCTAAGGAACATCACCTTTGACGTTGGAACAATCTAAGTGAGACGATACAAACAGAACAACCAATCATCCATGACTGACTCTAGCTATCACCGCTAATCCTGCTTCAAAATTATCATTAATCGTTTGACAACCAACCTTGCCATATATCAAGGGCTAATGGTAACCCTAGTTCTAGCATAAACTCCATACGCCTTTCAACGATACGTATGTTTGTCCAACCTTGACAACTAGTCCTTTCAACGATACCCATGGTACTCGACTAGCAACCTTCCGGTCTTTTAAGTGCCCCTATCATACCCCTGTTTTGAGCCTACTAGAACTTACGACAACGATAACTTATTGGTCTTCACATCTCTAGTTATCCAATCTTGACAACTTTTCGTAACTCGAGCAACCTTCTCGAGTAACTATGGTGCGACCGACCTCAGCGTGCGACCGACCTTCTCGAGTAACTATGTCTCGTGCACGACCGACCCGACCATGGTCCTGGTGCACGACCGGCCCACTATGGTGCGACAGACCTCAACGTGCACGAGCCAACATTGCTCGACCTGAAACCTTGCTCGACCAAATTGTATGATCGACCAACTCAATGTGCTCCACCCCATTGTGTGACCGACCCAATTATGTGCGACTGACCCAATGTCTCCGAAGCCACAACCGACCGACCGAGATGATAGTGTGCGACCGACCCTTCTTGCTCGAGCCTAGGATCGCTCGACTCCAAGATCGCTTGACTTGTAGACTTGCTCGGCTAGCCTGTACTTCCCCTTGAACTACACATTGTACTACACGCTCGACCCATGGCCTGTACAGCCCCAATTCAAGTCCAATTTCGACCAAAACTTCACCAATCGACATGAACAACGAAATATACTCATCTAATTCATCAACACAACCATAAGCATGTTATGAAATCACTAATCAACATGAATATGACGATTTTCATCAAAATTATGCAAACTTCACCAAAATCATGATAAATGAACATATGAACTAAATTATGGATCTAACTTGCACAAACATATGAAAATATATGGAAATTATCGGTTCTAAGTTACTAAATTAGATCCTATGGCGATTCATATGAAAATAAGCTTACCATGGTGTAGATCTAGGAGAAATCGATACAAAATGATGAAAATATGCGCATACAACTCATATACTTGATTGAATCTGCGTGAGAGATGCATATCACTCACCAATTTTCATAAACAATCCAAAAACACTTAGATCTAGATCCGAACAGAGAAGAATATGATCAAAATTCTTCAATTCGATGAACTCCCTCTTGAAATGATGTAGATATAGCTTTAAATGATGTGGATCTTCGATTCTCTAAGGTAGATCTCAAATTTTAATGGTGGAAAGGTGTAGGAAAATGGAGAAATGGATGATCACAATCCCCTCCAAATGAGAGAATGGAGAAAGCAAACTATTCTCCATGCCTCCTACCCATTATTTATAGCCTCCTACAACCCACTAATGGGCCTCCCCAAATCAGCCCATTATGGCTTGCCAAACCTGAATAGCCAACTGTAAAACCTTAAAACAACAATTCCTCCCAAATTGCTAAGCTAAATCTTCAATGCGACCACTCTACGGAAAGGGAAACATCATTTCCTTTCCAATGGAACAAGTCTCAACACCTGATTCAATCTGAGTCAAAAGTTATTCCCTATACAATACTGACTGGGGTAAAATGGTCACAAACAAAATTGGTAAAAATTATGGACAAGTCTCACATCCCCATAACCAACATATTAAAATATGAGAATGATCTAACCCTCAGGGAATAAAATAAAAATATTTTATGATCCTTCGATAAGTAAAACGCGGGCTGTTACAATGTGCCTCTTCAAATCAACCCATTATGGCTTGTAAAACCTGAACAACCAACTGTAAAACCTTAAAACAACGATTTCTACCAAATCGCTGAGCCAAATCTTTAATGTGACCACTCTATGGAAAGGGAATCATCATTTCCTTTTCAATGGCATAGGTCTCAACACTTAATTCGATCCCAGTCAAAAGTTATTCCCTGTACAAGACTGATAGGGGCAAAATTGTCACAAACAAAATTAGTAAAAATTATGGACTTGTCGCACATCCCCATGAGCAACATATTAAAAATATGAGAATGATACAACCCTCAGGGAATAAAATAAAAATATTCTACAATCTTCTAATACGTAAAATGCGGGCTATTACAAAGGTGGTGGTTTTGATATGGAAAATGAGGGTTTTAGTGAGTTTTAAGGCCCTAGGAGGTGGTAGGGGTCCACAGGGAGGAGCGGGAGGGGCTGGTGGCTGATGTGGGCAGTGGGGGAGGGTCTGATCAGGCTGGAGCTGAAGGGGAAGGCGGGTTGGAGCAAGAATGGAGAAGGAGAGGGAGAGAGCAAAAGGATAATGAAAGAAAACAAAGTAAACAAGTGGTAAAGGATCTTGTATATATAGGCAAAAAAAATTGCCTTGGATCACTGAGGTGTCGTGCATCTAGAGAACGGGAGAAATCACATACAAAGGCTCTTTTTCCTTGACAACTCAAAGAATGGACAAACTGTAGATAACCAGTTCAGGGTGTGGAAGCAAACTTAAGATACATTTAGTCTATTACGCATCATTTACTTATGGGACCACATACTGATTCTGTTTTCGATGAAATTTGGAATCTCGGCACATTTTTCCAATAAGGTTTTAACAAAATTGATTTTTTCAAATTTAGAGTCCATTTGCTAAAAATTTACTCGTTCGAGCTCAATTCGAGTTTAACTATTCTTCGATTTGCACTTAAACTTTATGCGGCCACATACTAACTTCAAATGGCGCAAAATTTGGAATCCTACCATATTTTGACATTCTGGATCCAATATAATTGGTTTCGTCGAATTCAGAGATCGTTTGCAAAATTTCTATTTTCTAGCCTATTAGAATAATATTAAAATATTGATTTTTAATATAATTAACCTTTTAAATTAACTTAAAAGTTGTCTAACATTATCTTAAATATTTAATAAGTTGTAATCTATTACTTTTCTCAAAATCTCAAAATTTACAATTCGGTGAATAGCGTCAAATTTTCATTTTTGACCAAAATTGTTTGGACCGATAAGTTGATAAAACTAATTCAAATAAATTATTTGATCATTATACTTTTTGAAATCCTATTTGAAAATGAGTATAGTATCCAAAACCGTTCGCGGTTATTCTAAATATTTTGAAAACTCAAATTTTCCAAATATCTGAAATTCTAGGTCGTTACATTCTCCCATACCTAAAGACATTTCGTCCTTGAAAAGGAAAGAAGATGTAAGCTAATTTATTTATAATAACTATTTTAAACTATTTACCAAATACCTTTTAGTCAAAATTGTGAAACTTAATTCACAAGGTATTCTTAACTACTTGCACTCTTTATGCTTGTATCTAACAGGTTTCAAAACTTACCGACTTTCCAAAATCGTCGATAATTTCGATTTCTATATCGTAATTACGTATTCGTATATGTAATACTCTTAGCTCATTCTAGGGCATTAATAGCCCTATCTCTAATGAGCCACTCATCTTAGGATACTACTGATCCCAACTCTAATGAGTTTCTCTTCTAGCATATTACTAATCCTAGCTCTGATGCGTCTTTTTCTTCTATTATAATGAGTTGTATCACAAAGCTTTTGAATTAACCAAAGCTCTGATACCAGCTATAATGGCTCGAAAATTCCCGCCTTTCGAGTCGACCGTAATCTGCACAAGTCCGATCCAAAACGACAAAAACCCCAAAGACATTAACTTGGGCATACAACAACATCAGACAGAAAACAAAAGATTTTCATTTACATTATCTCAATGTTACATAAGAGTACAAGAACATTAGAGTATAATAAATTATAATAATGCACAATGGAAATTTAACTATATAACTCTCAACGGAAGACTTATAATGCTCTGGACACAACTTAAGCTTCAATCCCGAATCCTGCTCAACAAATCTATAAAACAAAGACTACCAGGCTGCCTGTGTGGAAATAAAGGCACCCGAGTTTGCAAGGGAAAAACAAACTATGCGTCAGTCATAGGACTGAAATGAGAACATTAATCAGTTATTCTTAACTTATTTAAGTTAGGCATATCACGGGACCACGCTGTTGGAGAATAGAGTTTTGATGACAACAACTTTATTTCCATATTAACTGATTATAAAATATATACTAACACTTTTGAATAGAATATTTATACATACATATGCACGATTTATATAAAGGAAATATTACCGAAGACTGTATAGTTTATAGATATTAGAGATTCAGAGTTTAGAGAAATTTCAAGACTCATGAGTATTCAATATTTCAACAGTTCAAGATTAATATAGTTATAGAGTCTAAATTGTGTAAGAATCTAAATACACTCCAGGTTAAAATTCAAATTCTGCTTTTCAAATTCTGTTTCCAAATTCTATCTTCAAATCCTCTTTTTTTTATTTTCTCTCTATCCTTTCTATTCTCTTTTCTTATTTTAATTTGGTTTTCAAACTCAAAGTTTGATATATTTATATTTTTGCATTTTATATAGTTTTAAACTTTATAATTTTATAAATATATTTATATAGTTTATATTTATGTTTTAATATGATTTCCTACTTTACAATATTAATTTATAACACTATATTTGAATTCAAGAATTTCCAGAATTATATTTATATCAAAAAAACTTGAAAAATTAATTTTAGACTATAAGTCTGTTGACATACAAAAACCTATATGTCGACTTATAACTGTCATTTTTCAATTTTGAAATGAAGTGTCTTTTCACTATTTCTGACGGTTCTGAAGCTTGGTATCCTTTCAAACTCTATAAAAAGGGCTTAAATTCGAATTTTTATTATTATCTCTTCTTCTCTAACTTCATCCTGTTTCTCTACACCATTATTCTTAATCATTTTTATGATTTCTACACTTATACTTTGCGGAATTCAATTCCGTTTTGATCAAACTTCTTCTCTCTATCCTCTCTACTCTTTGAATCAGGTGCTATTGAAGAGTTATAGGGCCGTTTGTAATTTGTTTGGGTTGAGTAAAGGAATCAGTGGTATCCCTTGTAGCCGTAAAATCAAGGACGGAATCGGTGGTATCCCTAGTAGCCGTGAAATCAAGAACGGGCAAAACTTGATCAAGTGTGTGTGGAAACAGTGGTATCCCTTGTAGTCATGAAAGAGGTTGTAATTGGATTTTGATATAGTAATAAAACTCTGTGCAATCCAGCGTTGCGTGGGTTTGGACGTAGGAGCAATCTGAACCAAAATAAAATATGTTGTGTTCTTTCCTTTTTTGCATTTTTGTTTCTGTTTGTTTTGCATTTTTGTTTGATTCTGTGTCTATGATTGTTTATGTGGTGTTTGATTCATATAGTTTATAACAGAAGTTTTATATTTCTGTTAAATTCTCAAAAACACTATTCACCTTCCTCTAGTGTTGTTTTGCCTTAACGATCCTTTCCGCAATCCCTAACAATTGGTATCTGAGCAAGGACTTTCAAAAAGTTCATATTCTGATTTTTGAAAAATTTTAAATGGCAAATTCTGGAATTTCTATTAATACTAGTGTCAATTCATGCATTGTATCAATGTTGAAAGAGTCTGCATATAATCATGATGAAAAGATATATGATTTACTAAAATATTGTTCAATTCAGGAAAAGATGTGTTTTGTGACTTTTGAAAATTCAAAAGTTGAAAAGATGGGTAAAGTGGTTATTGGCAAGTCAAATTCTGAAAATGTGGCTGTTGGAAATCCCGAACTGGTGTGTTATATGGCTGTTGAGAATTCAAATTCTGGAAAATAATTGGTGAAAATGAAAAAGGACAAATGAATACTGGATAGTGGTTGTTCGAGACATATGACTGGAAATCCAGAACTACTCAATAATCTGAAATATGAAGATGGTGGAATGGTGAACTTCGGAGATAACTCTAAAGGATACATTACTGGAATTGGAAAAGTCAGTAATTCTAAAACTCCTACTATTTCTAATGTTTTATTAGTTAGGAATATAAAACACAACTTGCTAAGTATAAGTCAACTTTGCGATAAGGGTTATTAAATAAACTTTGAAAAGAATAAATGTTTTATAGAAGATAGGAATTCAAAAGTTATATTCGAAGGAGATAGAAAGAAAAATATCTATATATTGAGTATAAAAATCTCTAGCGATAATCTATGTCTTATTGCCAATACAACTGATCCTTGGATTTGGCATAAGACGTTTGGTCACATAAATTTCGAACATATTTCTATGATTTCTTAACTAGATTTAGTTAGAGGATTACCCAAAATGAATTTTAGAATCAATAACTTATGCGACGCTTGTCAATTCAGAAAATTAAAGAAAAGTTCATCTAAATCAATAAAGCAAATCACTACATCAAAATCATTAGAATTAATACACATGGATTTATTTGGTCCATCTCAAGTTCAATCAATAAACCAAAATAGATATGTTTACGTAATAGTCGATGATTTTTCTAGATTTACTTGGACTTTGTTTCTTAAAAATAAAAGTGATGCTTTTGATCAATTTAAAACTTTTCTAAAAGAATTCAAAATTCATTATCACTAAAAATTAAAACAATACGTAGCGATCATGGCGGAGAATTCGAAAATGAAAATTTTGAAAGATATTTTAATAAAAAGGGAGAAACTCATAATTTTTCGATTGCAAGAACTCCTTAACAAAACAGAGTAGTTGAAAGTAAAAATAGGATGATACAAGAATGTGCGAGAACTATGTTATCCGATCGTAATTTACCAAGGAAATTTTGGGCTGAGGCAGTTAAAACAACTTGCTATATTATTAAACCTTTAACTCATAAAACCCCATATGAACTTTTGTATAACAAGAAACCAAAAGTATCATATTTTAAAATATTTGGAAGTAAATGTTTTATACTAAATACAAAGGATAATTTAGACAAGTTTGATTCGAAATCCGATAAAGGAATATTTATCGGATATTCAGATAGAATAAGGCATATAGAGTTTTCAATACTCGAAGCAATTCCATTGAAGAAACTCTAAATGTATCTTTTGATGAATAGTACAAAAGTATAATTCAAAGTAGTGAAGATGATTGTGAAAATGAGATTAATGAAGTAATGAAGATAATCAACCAAATAAAAGAATTAGATTACTTAGAGATCATCTTGTAGAAAATATTTTAGGAGATATTGAATCCGTTGTGAGAACTCGCAATCAATTAAATAACATGAGTAATACTGCATTTATTTCAACTATTGAACCCAAGAATCCAAAGGAAGCATCTTCCGATGATTCATGGATACTTGCTATGCAAGAAGAACTGAATCGGTTTACTAGGAATGATGCATGGGAACTTGTTCCTAAACCAGAGGATAAAACTATAATAGGAACCAAATGGGTCCATAAAAATAAACTGAATGAACAGGGTGAGGTCGTAAGAAATAAAGCACGACTAGTAGCATAAGGATATACTCAAGAAGAAGGAATAGATTATGATGAAACTTTTTCCCCCGTCGCAAGACTAGAAGCTATTAGAATTTTACTAGCTTTTGCAAACCATAATTATTTCAAATGAATGTCAAAAGTGCTTTTCTAAATGGATTTGTTAAGGAAGACGTATATGTAGGGCAACCACCTCTATTTGAAAATGAAAAATTACCAAATCATGTATATAAGCTAAAGGGAGAATTATATGGATTAAAACAGGCTCCTAGGGCTTGTTATGATAGGTTAAGAAATTATCTGTTACAATCAAATTTTGAAATAGGAAAATAAGATAGTACTTTGTTTATTAATAAAAATAATAAAAATATTCAATTAGTACAAATATATGTTTGTGATATAATCTTCGGGTCGAAAAACGATAAAATGAGTAAAGAATTTTAAGATATTATGACTAAGGAATTTGAAATGGGTCATATGGGAGAATTTTCCTTCTTTCTAGGACTACAAATTAGTCAACTGAAAAATGGAATATTTATTAATCAAGAAAAATAAGCAAGAGACCTGATTAATAAATATAATTTAACAACCACAAATGGGAGACCAACACCTATGGCAACTAATATAGCTTTAAGTAAAGATGATACATCAAAAGATGTTGACCAAAAACTATATAGAGGAATGATAGGTTCATTATTGTATATAACCGCTAGTAGACCAGATATAATGCATAATGTATGTCTCTGTGCAAGATATCAATCACAACCTAAGGAAACACATTTAAAAGCCGTAAAATGCATTCTAAGGTATGTAAAGCATACATCAGATTTCGATAGTTTTACCCTAAGGATGATTCGTTCGAATTAATTTCGTACTGTGATGCTGACTACCCAGGATGTAAATCTGATCGTAAAAGTACTAGTGGAACATGTCACTTCTTAGAATATTCACTAGTCTCGTGGTTCAGTAAAAAGAAAAATACTGTATCTTTGTCAACAATTGAAGCAGAATATATCTCTACTGCTTTGGCTTGTTCACAAGTAATATATATGCAACAAACTTTAATGATTTTGGTTTAAAATAAATAAATCACTTATATACTGTGACAATACAAGTGCTATAAATATTTCTAAAAATCCAACTCATCATTCAAGAACTAAACATATCGATACGAGACATTTTTTTCTAAGAGATAACATAAGTAAAGAAAAGATTTCACTCGAATTTATAGAAACTGATAAACAAATAGCAAATATATTAACAAAACCATTAAACGAAGCAACATTCACTAAATTTAGGAGAGAATTAGGCATATATTCATTAAATGAGTTAGAATAATTAAATATTTTGTAATATATAAAAATAACATAAGAAATTAGAAAAATAAAAATTAGAACAAAAGTATGGCGACATAAAGCTTAATATATGTCAACATATAACTGCCAGAATTTTAAATTTAATTCCCACCAAAAGTTAGTCATTTGAAGTATTTAAATCTTCTACTTAGACTTTTCTTATTCATTTCCATTTCTCTTCTCTGTAAAAACTCAAAACTAAAAAAATAAAATGGCCTCCACTAATCTAAACACCCAAATCAGCTCCGATTCACATGTTGGACCGTCCGAGAGTCCTTTTTAACGATTTACGCTATCTCGGGTGATCAAAATCGAAGAAAAGATGGAGTATATTCTGCAGATGATGGCTGAAATGCAAGTACCACGGATTAGGATCAATCTAGAGAAAAAAAGGCAAGGGAAAGTAGTAAGGAGTCTAATTAAATACATAATGGATAATCAAGCTAATCCGATTATCATTGATGAGGATAATCAAGCCATGGAAGAGGAGGAAGAACCAGAAGAAGAAATGATGGAAGAGGAAGAACAATAAGAGACTCAACCAACGATTACGGAAGAAGATGATAAGTTTGTATGTGTAGGATAGGTTTTATCAACCAAAATGGGAATGTGGTTGAAAATAATGGATAATTTTGTCTCCATTATCCAAATTGTCCAATTCACAAATCTCCCATTGTCAGAAATAATTAGTGTTTAAGGTTTTCGTTTCCATGCGTGTGACACCCCACGTCCGTTAATATCACTCATTAAGAGAATGCATTAAGTTTCATGAAGCATTAAATATAAACAGAAACATAACATTACAAGATAAATATAAAAATAGCAGCGGAGTAAAAACTAACTTTATTAATCATAAAGCATCGTGGTTCAAAACAACATATATCTGAAATACATAAAAACCATTACATCATAAAAACTTCTGTCTTGCACTAAAACATCAGAGTACAAAATAAAAGAAGCAAAATCCCCAAATAAAAACATAGCCACAGTAAAGATAGGAGCTTGAGCAATACATCTAAGAAGCTCCAGCAAAATAACATCAGAATCCTGGTCAAGCTTGAGTATTCCCACCCTGAGAACCTAGGGGGAACAGAAGAAAGAAGAGGAAACAAAAAGGGTCAGACATAAAGTCTGGCGAGTCTAGTTGCTTTTAGCAAGTAAACAAGTAAAGGTAGCATGACAAGCATATAAAGTGGATAAGAAAGATAACATCACAAAAGGCAGGTGTGACAAGGTAAACATGATAGAGTGTATACGCTTCCCTAATGATTACTCTGATTCTCTACAACGATACTAGTATAACCAGAGTGAGAAGATCCCAACAACTATAAAATGGTAGACTTAGGCGTACTTCTGGTGAGAGGTTTTAACCCCATACAATCCACAGGCAGCCCAACCTAACAGGCTCCTAAACTTTTAACCAGAGTCTAGATGTACCCTAACTACTACCTTAATCGATCGGCTCCCTACTCCGTAGATACCCTGTGTCGGCCCCACGGTAGGAGGTATCACTTCCTAAAGTGGAAACCCTTCGTTGATGTGCACAACCATATCTATCGGTGTCACGGTCGTCTTATCCCTTTCTGCCCAGACGTGCACGCACATGCTCTGGTTGGTTTGCGCCGTCCACACCGTTCTCCACATTCGAATCTCTTACAATCAGCCCAGTAAACGTGCCCCGACTCTAACCTAGGGCGGAGTCCTTGTTCGATACCGTTATATGGGTTACTGACTGAAACGGGTCCCACACACAAGATGATACAAGCTCTTCCCCTTGTCTTGTATCCCCACTAGGATTTCCTCAGGTTATGTATACCTATTGGTGTCTTTAATTACATAAACCCCTCAGGTTAAGTTTGTGGGCCTATATATAAATATTACCCACCCCCTCAGTTTTACTTAACCCATCCACTAATTCAAGCATGTTTATTTAACGGTTAATTTTGTGGGCCTATATGTAAATATTACCCACCCCCCTCAGATTTACTTAACCCATCCACTAATTCAAGCATGTTTATTTAACGGTTAAATTTGTGGGCCTATATACATACACACACACACACACATATATATATATATATATATATATATATATATATATATATATATACCTAACCCCAACATTTCGACAGGTTATGCTTACCTAACGGTGTCTTTAATTACATAACCCCAACCGGTTAAGTTTTATGGGCCTATATGTAAATATTACCCACCCATCCTAGGTATACTTAACCCTCCCATTGTTTCCAACCAAGTTTACTTAACCTCTACTCAAGTTAACATGTTCATACAATCCTTACGGATTCAACTAGGTTAAGTATTACAGACCAATAGGTTATCCCCATTCACATTAACTTCTTTTCATTTGCCAAAATTCAACTTGCTTATTAATTTCATATAAATATAACTTAATCCATTTAAGTTTATTAATAAGCCCCATCACATGCTATTCTTTAGATTGTAATTAACGGAAGTAATCTTACAATCCCTTTGTATTATTCATTATATGATTCCACAGTTACAATAACATGTTTTACTTAATATGTAATTAAATATACTTCATCTCAGTTCACCTGTTTTCTGTTCAACGTATCACTGCAACTTGACGTTGTTTGCTTATCAACTTAGTTTTCTTAACTAAGGTTTACTAATAAGCTTTCTTTCCTTTTATTATAACCTATGTTATAATTTCCACATGTCCCTAGGATAAGACTATTCATTACATAACATTCTTATTACAGTAATTAATTATAATAGGTTACTATCATTCCTTGTTTACCCCAATTCATTACCATATATCCATTTATGGTCGTAATGCACTAGACCTCCCACATTAAACCTACAACTTGTGGATGCTGGATATGCCGGGCGGCTACGGGCAGAATTCTTCCATAAGTCGGGTTTAACCTCGTGTCTTAGCACGTCTCGTGTTTATGCACTTAGACCACCCACATTAGATTCACCACTTGTGGTCACTGGTTATGCCGGGTAGCTCTGGGTAAACTTCCACCACAAGTGTAACATAACCTCTTGTCTAAGCGTGATTACAATTTCAGTTATTGTAATTCTAGGTATTTTCTTTATTAATCAGTTATACCTATGTCATTATAGGTTTTCATCACCCTTACCCAAGTTATGTTCATAATGAACCATATGCCCCAAATTTTAGGTTTTTAATCAATTTCAAGTTATGTCCAAATTCTATATTCACATGCCCAAATTCCATATTCACTTATTTGATTCACATTATGCCCAAATTTCCCAATTCAAGTTACGCCCCAATTCTAACGTTTTTCCCTCGTTTCCAATTTAACACGATCGCATATTTTAGGGACATGCCTAGGCTCGAAGGTAGCCTGGCTATAAAAATAAAAAGGGAAAAGAAGGAGGGAAGAGGACAGAAATGAACATAATGAAAAAATTGACATAAATACATAGTGGCATATTAATATGATGGGCATATAAGAACATATCTGGTGAATATGAGATAATAGACCTGTGTCTAACATAGTAGGGATGTCATAATAGGCATGATAAGATCTAAATATTAATTTAGATGTCCAACTAGTAACAGATCCAATTTAACCACAAACATGATGGGTATAAGGTGATCTAAATAGTGAATTTAGATCTATAATCAAGGTAGATCTGACATGATAAAGATTAAGATCCAAGTCATAGTTATGTCAGAATATCATAGATTCACAAATTATTACAGATCTGATATGATCCAAGCAGTTACAGACATAGATCCAAATTACAGTCATATCATGTTTTACTTTTTATTTATTTAAATCTAAAAGTAACTTAAACTCATAGCGTTTGGATCTAGAAAAATAGAGAAAGGCTGAAGATGTTTGAATCACAACTCTAATTGATTGCTGAAGAAAAATAGATATGTAAAAGATGGTCGGTTCGCTATTTTTCCGCTTCTGGTCTTCTTGCTTGGCTACTTTGAGTTAATTTGAGTATTTTGATTTGTTTGTATATATATATATAATTCTCTTGTGCGTATACAAACTTCAGACCGTCATAACTTCTTCATACGGTGTTCGTTTTAGGCAAACCAAATGTCTATCTTGACCATAATTTTGAGACGGACGCAATGGCGCAGTCCATTTCCCTTAATTCTGAATATTAAATTAATTATTCTTTAATTTATCCTCTTTGGTGTTTTAAAATTACGGGGTGTTACATTCTCCCTTACTCAAAGGATTTCGTCCCCGAAATCTTCAAGTTAAGAAGAATGTATATCCTACCATCCACATCCATCTACCCCTCCACCAATCACAGGCATCCATTGTCCTAAAAGACTTCTAATGCTTATATGAACATATGAAAAGGTGTGTGTATATGTCCCAATACTAATGCGAAGATCAGGCGGTCTACTGATTCAGTCGACCTCCTTAATGCAATGTATGTTAGTGCCATGAATCCAACATGTATGCAACAATCCTATTATAACATGTAAGTGGTATATAGGTGCACAATCATCCATCCAAATGCAACATCCATATGATGATACATCCACTTTCATCCATTAAAAGAAAAAATGCACACACATTCATATGCAGTATGAGAGTGATTGAGCAGATCTAATGCCCAATGTGTGTGTATATGCATCCACGGGCAACCACTAGCAATCACTTGCATCCATCAAACATAACATGTCTCAAACACATGTTTACAATCATGGGATTTATACCTAAAGGTTGAAGATTCGATCGATAAGATATACCTAAATGATAGAAGAAAGTACGAATAAAAGCTTTTGGAAGAGAAGTTAAGAACATTCCCTTGAAAAGAAAAGGGTACGAAGCGCAAAATCTTGTCTTCGGTCTCCCAAGTTGCATCCTTTGGGTTATCTCCCCACTGAACTTTCATCAACTTGACCTCTCTATTGCATAGCTTCTTAACTTATGATCCAAGAATACGGGTAGGAACTCATCTCAATTGTCGCTTCCCGTTCCAGTTCTACTTCCCCAAGCATTCTCAGCTCAACTACTTCTGCTGTATCATGCAAACATTTTCACAAATGATCATTCGCTAATCTCTCTAGTAGCTTTACCTTATAAGCCATTTGAATTTTTTCCATTATGGGAAATGGTCCTACAAACTTTGGCGCCAGTTTCCCTACAGTTTCAAAACGAACCACATCTTTCCGAGGTGATATCTTGATGAAACCATGTCTCCCACCTCTACTCGATATCGGTTTTTTCTTTATCTGCGTATGACTTCTGCTTGTCTAAGCTATCATCATGCGCCTGCGGATAAAATCAATCTTTTCTGAATTTTATCTAATCGTCTCAAGTCCAAGCAGAAGCCTAAGTCTACTATCTCAATTTGAGATCCTTCTAAGAGAATCGATACTTGTGCGACTTATGGTCCAAGTATAACTCGAACCTCTCTCCAAGCAGATACTGCCGCCAAGTCTTAAGCGTGAATACTATAACAGCTAATTCCAAAACTTGGGTAGGGTAGTTCTTCTTGTGGACTCTCCAATGTCTACCCCCATAACATACTACCCTTCCCTCTTACATCAGAACTGTACCTAGACCTGTACCACATGCATCAGTGTATATTGTAAACATTTTGTCTCCATCGGTGAAATCGAAACTGGGGCTGTTGTTAGAGCCCTCTTAAGTTGCTGAAAAGCATCCTTCCAATCAATATTCCAAAGGTCAAATTCTTCTTTGTCAGTCTGGTGAGTGGAGCTGATATCTTAGCGGAGTCCTTAATGAACTTCCTATAATAGCCTGCCAATCCAAGAAAACTTCTCACCTCTGTTACATTGTTTGGGATCTGCCAATCTTGAACTGCATCTACCTTCGCGGGATCTACTGCTATCCCATCATTAGAAACCACATGCCATACAAATCTCTCTTTTTCTCCAAAAATAATATTTGGAGAACTTTGCCTTAAGCTAATGCGCACGGAGGGTTTTCAAAACCTCCCTTAAATGTAAGGCATGTTCTTCCTCGCTATTTGAGAAAATCAAGATGTCATCAATAAGCTGGTCAAATAGATCATTTATCCTCGGAAGTGGGTGCCTATTCTTATTAGTGAGTTTATTTAACTCCTTATAGTCCATACATAGGCGAAGCGAACCATCCGCCTTAGTTGCGAATACCATCGGAGCACCCCATTCAGATATGCTTCGCCTAATAAACCTTTTCTCAAGTAGCTCCCCTACTTGCTTGTTGAGCTCCCTTCATTCCCTTAGAGCCATATGGCGTACAGGCAATGCAACTGGCTTTGCATTGTCTACCAAATATATGCGGAAGTCGATTTCGCGCCTTTGCGGTAAACCCCGAACCTCATCAAAGACATCGGGATACTCACGAACTACTGGTACCGATCACAGGTCATCAATAGATGCATCAAGAGACTCTAGGAAACTAAGCATGACAGACCCTTGCGGGTCACAAGAAACCTTGAGGGTCCTCCCATGACAAGTCAGAAGCCTAACGACCCTTCTCTCACAATCCAGAATGGCACCATACATGGTCAGCCAATCCATCCCTAGAATCAAACCATAGCCCATAAAACCGAGCACATATGTGGCGCACTCAAACTCGACGCCTAGCATAGATATTCTCAAACCCCAACAAATCATATTCAAATGAGCTGTACCACCAATGAGGTTTGAGACAACAACGGGATCCACTACCATACTGGTACTAAGGTGCAGAGACTCAACCATAGAATCAGATATAAACGAATGTGAAGCGCTTGAATCAAAAAGAGTTCTAATAGGATGATTAGAAAGAGAAATTAAACCTTCCACGGAAACTTTCCTACCTCTATCTGGAGCACTGGTTGCGAGAGCATGCATCTTCCCTCCAGAAGCTCCTGCCCTTTGACCTTGTCCCTGTTTCTTTAGGAACTCCTTAACATAGTGTCCGATCTCTCCACAACTGGAGCAAGCATTCTTCCTTCTTTTGCAATCCTTTACCAAATGACTCTTGCATCCACAATTATGGCATTTCCTCTTATCCTTTTCCTTGTCATTCTTTCCGCCCTTCTTTTGTTGTTGTTGTTGTCCTTTCTTTTGCCATACCTTCTTGTTTTGTGTTTCCTCGACCTTAGCTCCTTTCTTTTCACCTTTTTACCATCCTTGCGTAACAAGCCAACAAGTCTCTCGAAAGCTGCCTCCATCACATGGAAATCCTTATAAAGCTCAAGAAAATTAGCCGTAGGTGAAACTACAACGACTGTAGATGGAGGTTAGGCACTTCATTGCCCTTCGACATGTGCCGTGGTTTTAATATGCCTACGGAACCATGCCGCAATGGGGACACCATTCAGGAAGAATCGGTTCCCCAAACAAGAAGGAAAAAGGAATCAAACGGAGAATTAAGAGATATTTTATATGGATTTGGGGAATATATTTTTCAAAATAGACTTTTCTTTTGAAAATGCTTCCTTTTAAAACCATTTTGAAAATAGTTTTCAAAAACTTTAATCTAATCTGGTAACCTTCAGCTCTGATACCAAGGTGACACCCTACGTCCGTTAATTTCACTCATTAAGAGAATGCATTAAGTTTTGTGAAGCATTAAAGGTAAACAGAAATAGAACATTACAAGACAGATATAAAAATAGCAGCGGAATAAAAACTAACTTTATTAATCATAAAGCATCGTGGTTCAAAACATCATATGTCTGAATTACATAAAAACCAGTACATCATAAAAACTTCTGTCTTGCACTTAAACATAAAAGTACAAAATAAAAGAAGCAAAATCCCCTAATAAAAACATAGCCATAGTAAAGATAGGAGCTTGAGCAATACATCTAAGCAGCAACAGCAAAAAGACAGCAGAATCCTGGTCAAGCTTGAGTATTCCCACCCTGAGAACCTAGGGAGGGGGAGGAACGGAAGAAAGAAGAGGAAACAAATAGTGTCAGACATAAAGTCTGGCGAGTCCAGTTACTTTTAGTAAGTAAAGGTAGCATGACAGGCATATAAAGTGGATAAGAAAGATAACATCACAAAAGGCAGGTGTGACACGGTAAACATGATAGAGTGTATACGCTTCCCTAATGATTACTCTGATTCTCTACACCGATACTAGTATAACCCCAATGAGATGATCCCAACAACCATAAGATGGTAGACTTAGGTGTACTTATGGTGGGAGGTTTTAACCCCATACAATCCACAGGTAGCCCAACCTAACAGGCTCCTAAACTTTTTACCAGAGTCCAGATGTACCCAAACTACTACCCTAATCAATCGGATGCCTACTCCGTAGATACTCTGCGTCGGCCCCACAATAGGAGGTATCACTTCCTAAAGTGGAAACCCTTCGTTGATGTGCACAACCATATCTACTGGTGTCACGGTCGTCTTATGCCTTTTTGCCCAGGCATGCACGCACATGCTCCGGTCGGTTTGCGCTGTCCACACCGTCCTCCACGTTTGGATCTCTTACAATTAGCCCAGTAAGCGTGCCCCGACTCCGACCTAGGGCGGAGTCCTCGTTCGATACCATTATATGGGTTACTGACTGAAATGGGACCCACACACAAGATGATACAAGCTCTACCCCTTGTCTTGTATCCCCACTAGATTTTCCTCATGTTATGTATACCTATTGGTGTCTTTAATTACATAACCCCATCAGGTTAAGTTTGTGGGCCTATATATAAATATTGCCCACCCCCTCAGTTTTACTTAACCCATCCACTAATTCAAGCATGTTTATTTAACGGTTAAGTTTGTGGGCCTATATATAAATATTACCCACCCACCCTCAGATTTACTTAACCCATCCACTAATTCAGGAATGTTTATTTAATGGTTAAGTTTCTGGGCCTATATATATAAATATTACCCTAACCCCAACATTTCCACATGTTATGCTTACCAACAGTGTCTTTAATTACATAACCCCAACTGATTAAGTTTTGTGGGCCTATATGTAAATATTACCCACCCAACCCAGATATACTTAACCCTCCCACTGTTTTCCACCAAGTTTACTTAACCCCTACTCAAGTTAACATGTTCATACAATCCATATGGATTCAACTTGGTTAAGTATGGTAGACTAATAGGTTATCCCCATTCACATTGACTTCTTTTCACTTGCCAAAATTCAACTTGCTTACTAATTTCATATAAATATAACTTAATCCATTTAAGTATATTAATAAGCCACATCACATGCTATTATTTAGATTGTAATTAACGGAAGTAATCTTACAATCCCTTTGTATTATTCATTATCTGATTCCATAGTTACAATAACATGTTTTACTTAATATGTAATTAAGTATACTTCATCTCAGTTCACCTGTTTTCTGTTCAACGTATCACTACAACTTGATGTTGTTTACTTATCAACTAGTTTTCTTAACTAAGGTTTACTAATAGCTTTCTTTCCTTTTATTATAACCTATTTTATAATTTCCACTTGTCCCTAGGATAAGACTACCCATTATATAACATTCTTATTAGAGTAGTTAATTATAATAGGTTACTATCATTCCCTGTTTACCTCAATTCATTACCATATATCCATTTATGGTCGTAATGCACTAGACCTACCACATTAGACCTACAACCCGTGGATGCTGGATATGCCGGGCGGCTCCAGCCAGACTTCTTCCACAAATCGGGTTTAACCTCGTGTCTTAGCACGTCTCGTGTTTATGCACTTAGACCACCCACATTAGATTCACCATTTGTGGTCACTGGTTATGCTGGGCGGCTACGGGTAGACTTCCACCACAAGTGTATTCTAACCTCGTATCTAAGGTGATTACAATTTCAGTTATCGTAATTCCAAGCATTTTCATTATTAATCAATTATACCTATGTCATTATAGGTTTTCATGTCCCTTACCCAAGTTATGTTCATAATGAACCATATGCCCCAAATTTTAGGTGTTTAATCAATTTCAAGTTATGTCCAAATTCCATATTCACATGCCCAAATTCCATATTCACCCATTTGATTCAGATTATGCTCAAATTTCCCAATTCAAGTTACGCCCCAATTCTAACGTTTTTCCCTCATTCCCAATTTAACACGATCACATATTTCATCGGCATGCCTAGGCTCGAAGGTAGCCTGACTATAAAAATAAAAAGGGAAAAGAAGGAGGGAAGAGGACAGAAATGAACATATTGACAAGATTGACATAAACACATGGTGGCATATTGATAAAATAGGCATATAAGAACAGATCTGGTGAACATGAGATAATAGACCTGTGTCTAACATAGTAGGGATGCCATAATAGGCATGATAAGATCTAAATAATAATTTAAATGTCCAACTAGTAACAGATCCAATTCAACCACGAACATGATAGTTACAAGGCGATCTAAGTAGTGAATTTAGATCTATAATCAAGGTAGATCTGACATGATAAAGGTTAAGATCCAAGTCATAGTTATGTCAGAATATCATAGATTCACAAATTATTACAGATTCGATATGATCCAAGCAGTTACAAGCATAGATCCAAATTACAGTCATATCATGTTTTACTTTTTAATTATTTAAATCTAAAAGTAACTTAAACTCACAGCGTTTGGATCTAGAAAAATAGAGAAAGGCAGAAGACGTTTGAATCACAACTCTAATTGATTGCTGAAGAAGAATAGATTTGTAAAAGACTTGATTCAATCTGAGCAGAGGCAGCATCTAGTTCTCCATTGATTTAGGTGTGGAGAAACAAGAGAAATGGGGCCTTATTTATAGCATAGCGTCAATGAATCAAGCCACAAAACAAGTCCATGTTCAAGAACATGAATCTGCCTTCATACGGTCGGTTCGCTGCTTTCCCACTTCTAGTCTTCCTGCTTGGCTACTTTGAATTAATTTGAGTATTTTGATTTGTTTGTATATATATAATTCTCTTGTGCGTATACAAACATCAAACCTTCATAACTTCTTCATACGGTGTTTGTTTAACACAAAGCAAATGTCTATCTTGACCAGAATTTCGAGACGGATGCAATGGTGCAATTCATTTCCCTTAATTAAAAAATATTAAATTAATTATTCTTTAATTTGTCCTCTTTAGTGTTGTTTAAACTACAGGGTGTTACATTGCGTCCTTACGATAAATCGTGTTTGTATATTTTGTGTATCATAATTTGTACAAACTCATGTTTAATGAAAGTTTGTTTATGCTTGTAAGATAAGTGTTATAATTAGTTATGATTTTATAAACATAAGAATACAAGTTTAAGGGGGAGTTTATGTTATTAAACTTAGGGGGAGTATTCTACTTTGAATTAGTTATAGATTAAGGATGAATATAAAATTAAGTGACTTAAGTTTTATTTGGATAGTTATATAATTTAGGGGGAGTAATTTTAGAATTTCTTTTTGTTAATGCCAAAGGGGAAGAAATTATAAAATATAGATATGTAAAATTCATATATACAGGGGGAGTGTTTGAAGGGTCATCATCAACAGGTATGTATAAGTATGATATTTTATAAACTAAGGTTGTCATCATCAAAAAGGGGGAGATTGTTGGAGAATGGAGTTTTAATGAAAACAACCTTATTTCAATATTAATTGATTATAAAATATATACTACTTTTGCATAGAATACACACACATATATGCAGGATTTATATACAGGAAATATTACTGAAGACTGTACAGTTTAAAGATATTAGAGATTCAGAGTTCAGAGAAATTTCAAAACTCGTGAGTATTAATGATTTCAAGAGTTCAAGATTAATATATTTATATAGCCTAAATTATGTAAGACTCTAAATAGCACTCCAGGTTCAAACTCAAATTCTTCTTTTCAAATTCTGCTTTCAAATTCTATCTTCAAATCCTCTCTATTTTATTTTCTCTCTATTTTATTTTCTATCCTTTCTATTCTCTTTTCTTATTTCAATTTTGTTTTCAAACTCAAAGTTTGATAAGTTTCATATATTTATATTTTCACATTGTATATAATTTTAAATTTTATAATTTTATAAATATATTTATATAGTTTATATTTATGTTTTTATATGATTTCCTACTTTACAATATTAATTTATAACACTATATTTTAATTCAAGAATTTCTAGAATTATATTTATATCAAACACTTGAAAAATTCTCAAAAATTAATTTTACACTATAAGTATGTCGACATACAAAACCCTATATGTCGACATATAACTATCATTTTTCAATTTTGAAAGGAAGTGTCTTTTCACTATTTGTGATGGTTCTGAAGCATGGCATCCTTTCAAACTCTATAAAAAGGGCTTAAGATCGAATTTTTTATTATCTCTTCTTCTCTTACTTCATCCTCTTTCTCTATACCATTATTCTTAATCATTTTTGTTATTTCTACACTTATACTTTACCGAATTCAATTCTGTTTTGATCAAACTTCTTCTCTCTACACTCTCTACTCTCTACTCTTTGAATCCAGTGCTATTTAAGATTTATAGGGCTGTTGTAATTTGTTTGGGTTGAGTAAAGGAATCGGCGGTAATCCTTGTAGCCATAAAATCAAGGACGGAATCAGTGGTATCCCTTGTAGCTGTGAAATCAAGGACGGACAAAACTTCATCAAGTGTGTGTGGAAACGGTGGTATCCCTTATAGTCGTGAAATCAAGGAGGTTGTAATTGGATTTTGATATAGTAATAAGACTCTGCGCAATCCAGCGTTGCGTGGGACTGGACGTAGGAACAATCCAAACTAGTATAAAATACGGTGTGTTCTTTCTTTTTCTGCATTTTTTATTTTTGTTTATTTTGCATTTGTGTTTGATTCTGTGTCTGTGATTGTTTCTGTGGTGTTTGATTCATATAGTTTATAACACAAGTTTTAGATTTCTGTTAAATTCTCAAAATCACTATTCACTCTCCTCTAGTGTTTGTTCTGCCTTAACGATCCTTTCCGCAATCCTTAACACATGCCGTATAACACAGAACATGTTTCCTTCACACGAATCCCAGTGCACAAAAATTGAAACAAAAATAGTTTCATCATTATATTTAGATTTATAAATCAAATCTAATCAACTATATTTACTTTTAAAACCATAATTTTGAAAATAATATCTTCAGACTTAAGATCCCCATTTCATTTCAAATCATTGAAATACTATCTATATTTCTTTCATATTAAATCATACTTTACTTTAGTATTTGAAAAAAAATCACTTTGGAAATCTCAAATATCCATAATGCAAGCATATCTAAACATATGCAACCAGATCGGAAGGTTTCTCCCGAAAACAAGGCAATTGGGTCACAACCTTCTAATCTCGGTAATCCTGTTATATATGTCCCTCAACTATTGAAGAGTCCCATACGATATGTCCCTCTATAAACAGAGAGTCCCATACCCTTTTGCCCTGATTTTTAGTCACGGGTTACCCGAATCATAGGTAAGACATCAAATCATTTCTATCCTGAAGTGATAAATCATTTCATAATAATAATCACAACTACTTTCAAAATATAGTACTGTTTCTTTCTAAATCATTTAAACAATAGGATTTAAGTATCGAAATTCTCTTTGTTTATAAACCAAGCTTTATATACCATTTGTCAACTTCATAATATTAATTTCCAAATATTTTCTACTACCTGAAATCGAACATTTCATTTCATATTATTTTATAAATCATCTATCAAAATTATCCATCCAAAATCTAAATGAGTTCTAATATTATCGCATAACCAAAGCGTCACAAATAGCCTTGCTTAAATGGCTCATTTTCCTAATATAGCTTTTTAACTTTCCAAACTTAGTATACTCAATCCATTCATTGTACAAATAACTCAAAAACCAATACATATGCAATTAGGTAGCCCTGAATCTAGTTGGGCTATGTTGTGCCTAGAAAAAGTAATTGAAAATGACTTGTTTACCCGAAAATCAAGTTTGATGAGGATCTATGGCCCGCAAATCAGATTGGCCTGCCTAGACGTTTGAGTTTTTGAGGATGCCTCTTTATGGACTTGAAATCAGGGAATGCAATTGATGATACTAATAAAGTCAGTACGTAGTGGGGACTGGATGTAGGATAACTATGAACCATTATAAAAATTCATGCTGTGTTCATTTCTTTAAAATTTTACTTTTATTGAATTTTATTTACCTATTTTATTCTATGATCATTATATATATACACATAAATATATTACAAAAGATTTTTAAAATATTCAAAAATTTAAGAAAATATTATTTACCTCCTCCTTTTAGTGTAAATCTGTAACACCTCGTAATTTTAAAACATGACATAAGCGATAATTAAAGAATACTTAATTTTTATAAGAAGAATTAAGGGGAACCGGCTACGCCATTTCGTTCATCTCGGAATTCTGCTTGGAATAGAATCCGAGTTTGCGTAAATCGGATATCGTATGAAGAAATTATGAAGCTTTGAAGATTTTAGTTTAAAGCAGAATTTATTTAAATAATAATTAAATAACAAAAACTGTTCAAAAATCAAAATTTAGACAAAGCGGGCTGAGCGAGAAATTTCCCGCTCGTGGGTGTCGACCCCCTCCCCCTAGGGGGTGTCGACATGGGTGTCGACCCCCCCAATGGGGTGTCGACAGGGATGTCGACCCCCCTATAGGGGTGTCGAACCCATCGGCCCAGATCTGGCCTGACGTGTTTTGTGGTGGATCTAATGACGTGTTTTTCTTGTCCGGATGGTTCAGATGGATCCTAATCTAATCTAAGGGTCCTATTTCACCTAGAGCATCTATAAAATACCCCTAAACCTAACCCTAATCTCATTGTTTTCATCCATGGCGCCTCCATGCTGCTCTAATCTAAATAAAATCTAGCCTCTCTTCTCCACCAAAGCAAATTAGAATAGGAGTATTCAAATTAGAAGATCAGATCTACAAACAATCAAAGTAGAGATTATTCAAGATCAGATTGACTACAACAATGCCTAATTCTCTTTTCTAAGAATCCTATCGCTGTGAGTCTATGTTACTTTCACATATAATTGAATTAAAAAGTGATTGTGATAGGATTGTAAATTGGATCTGATGTATATGCCTGTAAATAAGATGAATCATATCAAGTTTTGTAATTTGTTATCCTTTAGATTCGTACCCAATTGCTATTATCATATGCCTATCTGATCTACTTTGTCGTTATTCATTTCACATGCCCATTTATATGTTTATGCCAATTTGGATGTTGTTTTGATTCTCTTCCCTTCTTCTTTTCCTTTTTCTTTATGAAATTAGGCTAACCTCGAGCCTAACATATTGCATTGAGATTTACGTATGAACAACATTGGAACGATTGGGAAAAGTCATGGAAATATGCAATAAAATGAGATTTGGCATAAATTGTTGATGAATATGGAAAATTGGTTTGGGCATAATTGAGTATGACTTGTAAACACAATATTTGGCATAAATTGTTAATAACTATGAAAATGGGTTTGGGCATAATTTGGCACATGAGATTATAAACAAAATTTAGAGTGGAAATTGTGGGTAATTGGAATATATTGTAATCCAAAGATTTGAAATGGGGACTTGAATCAAGAAAGTGATAATGAAC
The DNA here is from genome assembly GCA_030737875.1 of Allium sativum. NCBI lineage: Eukaryota > Viridiplantae > Streptophyta > Magnoliopsida > Asparagales > Amaryllidaceae > Allium > Allium sativum. The sequence continues at coordinate 340,918,579 of CM060910.1, forward strand.
GCTTAAGACACGAGGTTAGATTCGGATTGCGGTATACGCCTGCCCGGAACCGCCCGGCATATCCAGCAACCGCAATTTGGTAATCTAATATGAGAGGTCAATGGTAGAAATTAAATGCGTAATAATGCAAAGACACGAGGTTAGATTCGGATTGCGATATAAGCTTGCCCGGAATCGCCCGGCAAATCCAGCAACCGCAAAACGATAATCTAATGTGGGAGGTTTTGCAAGATTACGATTATGATGAATTAATGAACACTTAACCAAGACAAGACATGTGATTAGACATGGGGATAATAAAGGGTTAAGTGGGTAACATGGGTAGCATGTGAAACTTAATTAAAGCACTTAACCAAAATGAGACATGTGATAAGACATGGGGATAAAAAGAGGTTAAGTGGGAATTCCTAGTGGGGACCAAGCTTAGGAGGGAAGCTTGTGTCAAGTGGGTGGACCCTTTTCAACCAGTAACCCATTTTAGTATCTATATGAGCTCGAACTAGGTTGAGGACAGGGACACTCTTTCTGGGGTTGATTTTAAGAGGTCAATAAAGAGTTACCGATGGCAGTGCAAGTCCAACGGAGTCATGTGCGTGCGTGGGTCCGGGCTGGTAGGTAAGACGATGTTGCATCGTGTAGGTATAAGCTGTGCATTTCAGTAGTATCGGGGTTGCCACCTTAGGGAGTGTTACACCCTATTGTGGGACCAGCACAGGTATCTACGAGGTTAGGGAGCCGATCAAATGGGGAGGGTAGTGGGTACAACTAGTGGTGGTAGGAGCAAGTGGGCACCTACGAGAGTAGCTAGGGGTACACGAAGCGACCATTATCATGATTAGTAGGGAGGGATCATCTTTTAGTATGTAACTAGTATGTTGATACGGTGCAGAGCATATCTTATAGTGGTTAGGAGCGCAGCCGATGTTCTATCTAATTTACCTTGTTTACCTTGTCATATTTACTTATGTTACAGTCATCTCTTATATCCAGTTTATGTTCTTATCCTGTTACTTTACTGATTATATTGTTAAAGTCACTAGACTCGCCAAACTTATGTCTGACCCTTTTGTTTCGCCTCTTTTCTTTCTTCCCACCCTCCCCCCCAGGTCCTCAGGGTGGGATTAGTGAAGTTTGACTTGGATCTCTTTCTTCTTGAAGTGCTTGGAAGTGTTGAAAGTAATGCTCAACTTTCTCTCTTTTTCATTATAGCTATTTGGAGTGGGATTATGGTTTTGCTTTTATGTACTATGATAATAATTTTGTTCAAGATGGATATTTGTGTACTTGGCTTTAGTATGTGGTTTTAATGTTGTAACCAAACATGTTTTGTTTTTCCGCTACAGTAAATAAATTTTGAATTTTTAAGTACCATTTTATATATCTGTCCTGTGATGTTCTGTACTATACTCTTATAACACTCCATGAAAGTTAATGCATTCCCTTAGTGAGTGACATTAACGGGAGTTGGGTGTTACACGTGGTATCAGAGCTGAAGGTTACCGGAACAGATAAAAGATTTTGAAAACCATTTTCAAAAACATGTTTTAAAGAAGGTATTTTCAAGAGAAAGGTTTATTATGAAAAACATAATCCCCAAAAGCCATATATCTTTCTTTCGATTCTCTGTTTTGAATCTCTTCCTTTTTCCTTTCAGCATGTCTGGGCAACCCGTTATACCCGAGGACGTACAGATACCATGCTGGTTCAGAAGGTATCTAGAGGCTAGGGCTACTGCCGCAGGCCCAGCAGACGTTCCTCCTCCCCCAGCTTCAGCCCCTCCTCCTCCTCCTCCTCCTCCTCATGTAGACGCTTTTTCTAAGATATGTAAAGACTTCCGTGCGATGGGTGGAAAACCGTTTTATGGAACTGAGACGTTTGTTGAGGCTCAGAGTTGGCTCAAGGAAGTGGAGGATTTGTTTGGTGTCTTTGAGATAGACGAGGGAAGGAAGGTTCAGCTAGCTGCTTGGTTAATGAAGGATGAAGCTTCCTTTTGGTGGGAAGTAACTAATGGAGGACGTGCAGTGGAGACGTGGATGGATTTTAGGCAAAGGTTCGAGTTGAAATTTCTTTCACAAGCGGAGGAGAGTTTATACATGGAGAGGTTCATGGCTTTGAAATAAGGGAGTTTGTCTGTGAAGGAGTACGTTAACAAGTTTAACCAGTTAGCAAGATTTGGTATGGAATTAGATAATACACCACACAAGAAGGCCTTGAGATTTTCCAAGGATCCGAATGAACCTTTACATGGGTTAGCTATGTCCCACATTCCTATGAGGGCTACTTTTGAGAATCTTGTTGATATGGCGTTGATACATGAAGAGGAGAAAGGTGCTAATGTAGATAAGGCACAGGATAAGAAAGGGGATCCAAAGAAGGCACAACAACAACAAAAGAAGGGCGGCAAGGATAACAAGGGTTCAGAGAAAAGGAAGTGTCACAATTGTGGAATACCTGGCCATTTGAAGAAGGACTGTAGGAAGAAGAAGAAGATGGGTTGCTTCCAATGCGGTGAGGCAGGACATATGATTAAAGACTACCCAAGGAGGCAAGGACAAGGGCAAGGAAAGAGGACATGATCTACTTCTGGAGGGCAGGTTCATGCTCTCATGGCACCTAGACAATAGGGAGGTAGAAACATTTCTGTTGAAAGTTTGGTTTTCTTTTTTGATCATCCTGTACGTACTTTGTTTGATTCTGGCGCTTCACATTCGTTTATGTCTTCTTCTGTTGTTGAGTCTCTACACCTAGATACTAGTATAGTAGTGGATCCCGTTGTTGTTTCAAATCCTATTGGGGGTACAGCTCATCTTTCTATGTTATGTTAGGATTTGAGAATATATGTGTATGGCGTTGAGTTCGAATGCAACGCTTATGTGCTTGGCTTCACGAGCTATGGGTTGATTCTAGGAATGGATTGGCTAGCCAGGTATGGTGCCATTCTCGACTGTGAAAAGAGAGTAGTTAGACTGTTGACTAATTTGGGTAATACTCTCAATATCACATGCGATCCTAAGGGTTCTGTTATGCTTAGCTACCTAGAATCGCTTGACACATCTATTAATGATTAGCAATCTGTTCAAGTAGTCTGTGAGTATGCAGATTTCTTTGAAGTGGTTAGGGGCTTACCTCCGAAACGCGAGATAGATTTTCGTATATATTTAGTTTACAATGCAAAGCCAGTTGCATTGCATGTGCGCCACATGGCTCCAAGAGAAAGGAGGGACCTTAGTAAACAAGTGAAAGAGTTTCTTGAGAAAGGGTTCATAAGAAGAAGTATCTCGGAGTGGGGTGCTCCTGTTGTTTTTGCTACAAAGGCTGATGGTTCGCTTAGATTGTGCGTGGACTATAGGGAGCTGAATAAGCTCACCAAGAAGAACAGACACCCATTGCCGAGAATAGATGAGTTGTTCGATCAGTTGGTTGGTGCTTCGGTTTTCTCGTAGTTGGACTTAGCTACAGGATTTCATCAGTTGAGAGTAGCTGAGGACAACATAGATAAGACTGCATTTAGAACTCCAGATGGTTTCTTTGAATGGCTCGTCATGCCTTTTGGTTTGACGAATGCACCCACATATTTCATGGACCTGATGAGTAGGGTGTTTAGGGAGTTTCTAAACAAGTTCATGGTGGTCTTTGTGGATGATATCTTGATATTCTCTAGAAGCGAGGAAGAACATGCCCTACATCTTAGGGAAGTCTTAGAGACCCTTCGAGCACATCAACTCAAAGCTAAGTTCTCCAAATGTCATTTTTGGAGAAAGGAAGTGAGGTTCTTAGGGCACATGGTCTCCAAGGAAGGGATAGCAGTGGATTCCGCGAAGGTGGTAACAATCCAAGATTGGAAGATTCCTAGGAACGCAACGGAAGTAAGAAGTTTTCTTGGTTTGGCAGGCTATTATAGAAAGTTCATCAAGGACTTTGCAAAGATATCATCCCCACTTACACGGTTGACAAAAAAGAATTTGACCTTTTCTTGGGATGTTGACTGTGATGACGCCTTTCAACGATTGAAGAGGGCATTGACGACAGCTCCAATTTTAGTTTTGCCAGATAGGAGTAAACCGTTCACAGTGTATACCGATGCTTGTGGGACAGGGCTTGGCGCAGTTTTAATGCAAGAGGGAAGGGTGATATGTTATGGTGGAAGGCAGTTGAAGGTCCATGAGAAGAATTACCCTACCCACGACTTAGAATTAGCTGCCATAGTTTTGCGCATAAGTCTTGGCGCCATTACTTGCTTGGTGAGAGGTTTGAGTTGTATACAGACCATAAGTCACTAAAATACCTGTTCTCTCAAAACGATCTAAACTTAAGGCAACAGAGGTGGATGGAGTTCTTAGCATCCTACGATTTTGAGATTGCATATACCCCTGGCAAGGGTAACGTTGTAGATGACGCCTTGAGTAGAAAGAAGTTGACTTTGAGTCCTTTGTTTGTCGAGTGACAGAGTTTAGAGTATATCTCTACCTTTGACTTTAGACCCTCTATCGATTATGTACCCGGTTTGTTGGCATCATTAGAGGTGCGACCTACGCTTTTGCGACAAATAGGTGCGGCATAGCGAGATGACCCACAGTTGATAGAGATAGTAGACAAGCTCATAATAGGGGAGTCTTCGAGCCATCTTAGTAGATATACTATATATGACAAAGGTTGGTTGCGTAGAGATGATAGACTTTGCGTATCACGAGATGAGGGTTTGAGAAGGACAATCCTTGAAGAAGCACATCGTTCTAAGATGACCATACATCCCGGTAGTGACAAGATGCATAGGGACATGAAGCGAGTTTTCTTTTGGGCCGGAATGAAGAAGGATGTGGCTGAGTTCATTTCTAAATGCTTGGTGTGCCAGCAAGTCAAGGCTGAGCAAAAGAAGCCTGGTTGTTTGATTCAACCTTTAGAGGTTCCATAGTGGAAGTGGGAAAGTGTTTCCATGGATTTCTTCGATGGGTTGCCGAGGTCAAGGAAGGATAATACGAGGATTTGGGTAGTAGCAGATAGACTTACCAAGAGCGTCCATTTCATTCCCGTTAAGAGTAAAAGAACAGTGACATGGTTAGCATCTATTTATCTCCGAGAGATAGTTCGTCTACACGGCATACCTTCTAGTATCGTAAGCGATCGAGATCCCATTTTCACTAGTGAGTTTTAGAAGAGCTTGCAAGAGGCGGTAGGAATTCAATTATGTTTGAGCACCGCTTATCACCCCCAGACGGACGACCAAACAGAAAGAGTGAATCAGATTCTAGAAGTTCTTTTGAGGTTATGCATCTTGGACTTTGGAGGGACATGGGAGGAACATCTTCCATTAGTAGAGTTCACCTACAACAACAGCTATCAAACTAGTATTGGCATGGCACCTTTGAAGCTCTATATGGACGACCTTGCCGATCACCGACTTGTTGGTGGGAGTCTACGGATAAGATTATGCTTAGGCTCGAAATGGTTAGGGAAACTTCAGAGAAGATAGGCTTGGTTCGAAGACGCATGAAGACGGCACAAGACCGGCAAAAGTCATACGCTGATAAGAGACGAACCGATCTTGAGTTTTATGTTGGAGACATGGTTTTTATTCAAGTGTCACCATTGAGGAATGCAGTTCGTTTTGGATCTGTAGGGAAATTGGCACCAAGGTTCGTAGGGCCATTCCCCATTACAGAAAGAATTGGACAGATGGCCTACAGAGTGAAGTTGCCTGAGAAGCTTAGTGGTGTTCATGACGTATTTCATGTGTCGCATTTGAGGAAGTGTTTACACGATACCACGGAAGTAGTAGAGCCGAGCATGCTCAGAGAAGTGGAAGTAGAGCGAAATGCCACGGTTAGACGAGCTCCTACATGCATCCTTGGATCAGAGGTCAAGAAATTATGCAACCGAGAGGTCAAGTTGGTTAAAGTCCAGTGGGAAGATGATCAAGGAGATGCGACTTGGGAGACTGAAGACAAGATACGCGTGTCGTACCCTTTACTTTTTGATGGTATGTTCTTAACTTCTCCTTTTTCTACCACTTCGTTTGTACTTGTTCTATCGTTTAGTGTATCCTCTCGATTATATCTTCGACCTTTAGGTAGAAAATCCTATGGTTGTAAACATGTGTTTGAGGCATGTTATGTTTGGTGGATGCAAGTGGATGTAAGTGTTTGCTAGTGGTTGCTCGTGGATGCATTTACACACACATTAGGCACTAGATCGGCTTAATCACTTTCATATTGCATATGTATGAGTGTGCATATTTAAGTTAATGGATGTATATTGAATGTGTTATCATATGGATGCTGCATTTGAATGAATGGTTGTGCACTCATATAGAAATGACATGTATCATTAGGATTCTTTTGCATACATAATGGATGCATGGCACTATCATGTTTTTCATTAAGGAGGCCAACTGAATCAGTAGACCGCCTGATCTTTGCATTAGATAAGGGACATATACACACACTTTTGCATATGTTCATATAACATAAGAAGTCTTTTATGAACAATGGATGCTTGTGGATGATGGATGAGTAGATGGATGGTAGGATACATTCTTCTTAACTTGAAGATTTCGGGGACAAAATCCTTTAAGGAGGGGAGAATGTAACACCCCGTAATTTTAAAACATGACATAAGAGATAATTAAAGAATACTTAATTTTTATAAGAAGAATTAAGGGAAACGGGCTGCGCCATTTCGTTCGTCTCGGAATTCTGCTTGGGATATAATCCGAGTTTGCGTAAATCGGATATCGTACGAAGAAGCTATGAAGCTTTGAAGATTTCAGTTTAAAGCAGAATTTATTTAAATAATAATTAAATAACAAAAACTGTTCAAAAATCAAAATTTAGACAAAGCGGGCTGAGCGGGAAATTTCCCGCTCGTGGGTGTCGACCCCCTCCAGGGGGTGTCGACATGGGTGTCGACCCCCCCATGGGGTGTCGACAGGGGTGTCGACCCCATCGCCCCAGATCTAGCCTGACGTGTTTTATGGTGGATTTGATGACGTGTTTTTCTGGTCTGGATGGTTTAGATGGATCCTAATCTAATCTAAGGGTCCTAATTCACCTAGAGCATCTATAAAATACCGCTAAACCTAACCCTGTTCTCATTGTTTTCATCCATGGCGCCTCCATGCTGCTCTAATTTAAATCAAATCTAGCCTCTCTTCTCCACCAAAGCAAATCAGAATAGAAGTATTCAAATTAGAAGATCAGATCTACAAACAATCAAAGCAGAGATTATTCAAGATCAGATTTACTACAACGCCTAATTCTCTTTTCTAAGAATCCTATGGCTGTGAGTCTATGTTACTTTGACATATAATTGAATTAAAAAGTAATTGTGATAGGATTGTAAATTGGATCTGATGTATATTGCTGTAAATAAGATGAATCATATCAAGTTTTGTAATTTTTTATCCTTAGATTCATACCCAATTGATATTATCATATTCCTATCTGATCTACTTTGTCATTATTCATTTCACATGCCCATTTATATGTTTATGCCAGTTTGGATTTTTTGATTCTCTTCCCTTCTTCCTTTCCTTTTTCTTTATGAGATTAGGCTAACCTCGAGCCTAACATATTGCGTTGAGATTTACGTATGAATAACATTTAAATGATTGGGAAAAGTTTCGGAAATATGCAATAAAATAAGATTTGGCATATATTGTTGATGAATATGGGAAATTGGTTTGGGTATAATTGAGTATGACTTGTATACATGAGATTTGGCATAAATTATTAATAACTATGAAAATGGGTTTGGGCATAATTTGGCACATGAGATCATAAACATAATTTAGATTGGAAATTGTGGGTAATTGGAATATATTGTAATCCAAAGATTTGAAATTGAGACTTGAAACAAGAAAGTGATAATGATCGCCTAAGACACGAGGTTAGATTCGGATTGCGGTATAAGCCTGCCCAGAACCGCCCGGCATATCCAACAACCGCAATTTGGTAATCTAATGTAAGAGGTCAAAGGCAAAAATTAAATGCGTAATAATGCAAAGACACGAGGTTAGATTCAGATTGCAGTATAAGCCTGCCCGAAACCACCCGACAAATCTAGCAACTGCAAAACGGTAATCTAATGTGGGAGGTCTTGCAAGATTATGGTTATAATGAATTAATGAACACTTAACCAAGATAAGATATGTGATTAGACATGTGGATAATAAAGGGTTAAGTGGGTAACATGGGTAGCATGTGAAACGTAATTAAAGCACTTAACCAAGATGAGACATGTGATAAGACATGGGGATAAAAAGGGGTTAAGTGGGAATTCCTAGTGGGGATCAAGCTTAGGGGGGAAGCTTGTGTCAAGTGGGTGGACCCTTTTCAACCAATAAGCCATTTTAGTATCTATATGAGCTCGAACTAGGTTGAGGACAGGGACACTCTTACTGGGGTTGATTGTAAGAGGTTAATAAAGAGTTAGCGATGGCAGTGCATTCCAACGGAGTCATGTGCGTGCATAGGTCCGGGCTGGTAGGTAAGACGTTGTTGCATCGTGTAGGTATAAGTTGTGCATTTCAGTAGTATCGGGTTTGCCACCTTTGGGAGTGATACACCCTATTGTGGGACCAGTACAGGTATCTACGAGGTTAGGGAGCCGATCGAATGGGGAGGGTAGTGGGTACAACTAGTGGTGGTAGGAGCACGTGGGCACCTACGAGAGTAGCTAGGGGTGCATGAAGCTACCATTATTATGATTAGTAGGGAGGGATCATCTATTAGTATGTAACTAGTATGTTGATACGGTGCAGAGAATATCTTATAGTGGTTAGGAGCGCAGCCGATTTTCTATCTTACTTACCATGTTTACCTTGTCATATCTGCTTATATTACAGTCATCTTTTATATCTAGTTTATGTTCTTATCCTGTTACTTTACTGATTATATTGTTAAAGTCACTAGACTCGTCAGACTTATGTCTGACCCTTTTGTTTCGCCACTTTTCTTTCTCCCCCCCCCCCCCCCAAGTCCTCAGGGTGGGATTAGTGAAGCTTGACTTTGATCTCTTTCTTCTTGAAGTGCTTGGAAGTGTTGAAAGTAATGCTCAGCTTTCTCTCTTTTTCATTATGGCTATTTGGAGTGGGATTATGGTTTTGCTTTTATGTACTCTGATAATAATTTTGTTCAAGATGGATATTTGTGTACTTGGCTTTAGTATGTGGTTTTGATGTTGTAACCAAGCATGTTTTGTTTTTCTGCTGCAGTAAATAAATTTTGAATTTTTAGGTACCATTTTATATATCTGTCTTGTGATGTTCTATTCTATACTCTTATAATTCTCCATGAAAGTTATTGCATTCCCTTAGTGAGTGACATTAACGGGAGTGTGGTGTTACATAATCTAGCCTAAGAATCCTTAATCCGCGTCATTTTCATTCGGTATCAAAGCTTAGTTCTCAAAAGTTTCATAATCTATTTTTTTTAACTTTAAAATGGCATTTTTTAATTATTAACATTATTCTTGTATGGATATCATGGAATCATCATGATATTACTTTTAAATTTTACATTCATTTATTATAAAAAGATACTTCATATTTTTAAAGGTATTTTGTATGGGAACTGACATGTTATGTAGCAATTGATGAAAATTCATCTGATGAAAAATCATTTCAAGTCAAAAAGGATAAGTGGATATTGACACTGGATGCTTAAGGCATATGACTGGAAATCCATGTATTCTAAAAAATATCGTTTACAATGATGGTGGACTGGTCAATTTTGGAGACAACCCTAAGGAATTTGTGATTCACATTAGTAATGTCCATAACTCTAAAACCTTTTCTTTTTCTAATAGTTAGCAATTTAAAACATAATCGACATAATATAAATCAATTATGCGATGCAGGTTATAAAATTAAATTTGAAAAGTATAGGTGCTTTATTGAAGATAATGAGTCAAACATTATCTTTGAGGACAATAGAAAACGAAATATTTACATTCTAAAAATGAAAGTTTCAAATAAAGAAGTATCATTTTGCTAATACAAGTAATCCGTGGATTTGGCACAAAAGATTCAATCATTTAAATTTTAAACTTTTATCTCAAATTTCAAAAGACAATCTAGTTAGGGCTCCTTCCAAAATTAATTTCATAATAGATAACTTATGTAACACATGCCAACTAGGAAAACATTGAAGAAGTTCTTTTAAATCAAAAGATATGATTTCTACATCTCAACGCTTAGAACTTCTTCCTTTAATTTTATTTGGCTCTTCAAAATTCAATCTATAAGTCAAAATAGATATGTTGTAAAGACCTAGATTTTTAATCCTTTAACTTTGAACATTTAATTTTTTTTAACTATTGAATTGGAAATATCAATGGATTTTTAATATGGATTTTATCAATTTAATAAGCAGAATACGATTTAATTTCGAATATATCATATTTCGTATTACGAAAATGAGAAATAATCGAATTCTAAGTTAAATTGAATTGAAAACGATTCTAAAAATTTATATAAATTTTATTTGAATATATACGATAATAATAATTTATTATCAATAGATTTGATTATTTTGGAATTGATTAATATTTTATCGATTTAATTTAACCTATAGAAATAGCCGAGTTTCAAACGACCTCAGATTTCGATGAAAGTACTTTTATAAAACTCATAATGGTAAATTATTGTAAGATTTCAAATCTCAGGTCAATTGGAGTTATTTAGTGGTCTGCACGATATAAACGCATATTGATTTACTAAAATAGGAATTTTTCAAATAGTATCGGAATTCGATGAAATCAGTTCCATAAGGTCTAGAATATTAGGTTATTGTGGGGTTTTGAATTTCGTTTCGATTGTATGTGGTCATATGAGCATAAAACAATCGACAAAAATATAAGTGAATTAAATAATAAAATATCTCCACTATAATTACACCCTAAACTTTCCCTAACCCTAAACAAAGTCAAAACGTAGCTGTCTCCACCTTATTTCATTCAATTCAAACTTTTATTTTAATCTCCAAAACTATGCAGAATTTGACGAAGCTTCCAACTATGAAGTTGTAGAGAGCATTGAAGGCTACAAACTGGCCGGAGTTGAGGCCGTCCGATGGCCTGAGGTGACCAGAATCGAGGGTTAAGCGATGATGGGTTGTTTTTGTGTTTTTGTGATTTCAAGGCAGTGGAGGAGGAGTTAGGTCCTGGGGTCCATTGGAAAATGGAGGGGAAGTAGTAGGCCGACTATCAGCGGTGCTCCAGTGAATTAGTGTGGATGAGGGAGGCTGGAAATTCTGTTTGAAGGTTTCGGGTTATCTACGCTTTTTGGATGACGGAGGCGACTTGGGGTCGAGGAGTGTGAAGGGAAGTTGGGCGCAGGTGGGAGGCTAAGCTTATGGTGATGGTGTGGTGGTCTCAACTGGCTCATAGCGGCAGTTAGAGGTAGTTGAACGAAAAATACATATCTGTGTTTTTTGGTTATTTAAAGCATCGACGTGCTCTTGGATTGAAGGCATGGGCGTGACTTTGAGGGATCGTCCCGATGGTGGAGTCGTGGTGACGGATCGAGGTCAGGCGAAGGCGATGTGGGGAAATTAAGAGGTGTTGGTGTTACGGGTTTTCATTAAAACTTGGGTATCGTGATGAGGAAAGGGTTAGACCTAAGATTAATTTCAGTTAATTGAGATATTTAATGTTAATGACGTAATTAGTTATTCCTGTTAGTACCCTAGGTATTGATTTTGACGACAACAACCATATAAACATTACTACTAACAGATCTTTTAGTTGTGCAGTTACATTAGATATATTATGAAGATATTTATAAAGATAATCAAGAATGCAAAAGAAGAATTACAGAGGAAGGATAATCAATGCAATTGAAGACTAAAGGCTATTAGAGAAGAATGCTAAAGAACAGAGGTGTGTGAAGTGTTGGGGAGTTGGTCGTACCTTAGAATATCTTGTTAAAGATCCCATGGCAATTATTGTAACAACCCGTATTTTCAATAACCTGTAATAATGTAAATCGAGGCAGAATTTAATTCTAAAATCTGAATCAAGGGAAACGGGCTATGCCATTGCGTTCGTCTCGGAAAAATACGCGAAATAGAGTCCGAGTTTTCGAAAATCGGAGTCCGTATGACCCAGTTAAGGCCCATTGAAGTTTTCAGAAAATTTCTATGTTAAAAACAGATTTAAAATTTAAATTAAAAACAAGGATTAGGGCACAGCTGGCGTCAGCGGGAAAATTCCCGCCAAGACCCCCAAGTCGACAGGCATGTCGAAAGGGGTCTAAGGGAGTCGACTGCCCTGTCGACAGCCCTGTCGACAGGGGGTAGCCAGGCAATGTTGCCTGGCGCACCATTTTGATTTGGGCTGGGTCTTGTGGCTTGGTTCTAGAGAATTCCGAAATCTGATGGACCTAATTGAATCTAGGGTTAATCCTATGGTCTAAATCACTAGCCTAATCTATAAATAAGACCCTAACCTACCCTAAATCATTCATTATTCATTCTAGCAACAAAACTATGGCAAAATCAAAACTCTCATGGCCTCCACTCTCTCCATACAATTCCTAAATTAATTCCTAAGTGATTTTCCATGCATACAAGTATATTTGGGCTTGTATGATCCTCCTTAGCTTGCATTAAAGGCTTGTTTCTCTATTGGCATCATAAAGGAGGAGTCTTGATCAAGTTTGCTTGCATTTGGGGGGTTTTAATTAGTTGCATAAGGGGTTTCTTACATTTGCTATACTCATTTGAGTCCGCATAAACATTGTAAGCCCTCTTACCTTCATTTTAGAAACTCTAAAGTTAATATGTGATGCAAGTTGGGATTTATGTATGTTTATTAAGTTATGCATGATTATGCAAGTTTGCTAAGTCATGATTTGCAAGTTTATTAAGTTATGCATGTTTATGCAAGTTTGCTAAGCCATGATTTGCAAGTTTATTAAGTTATGCATGTTTATGCAAGTTTGCTAAGTCATGATTTGCAAGTTTATTAAGTTATGCATGTCTATGCAAGTTTGCTAAGCCATGATTTGCAAGTTTATTGAGTTATGCATGTTTATGCAAGTTTGCTAAGCCATGATTTGCAAGTTTATTGAGTTATGCATGTTTATGCAAGTTTGCTAAGCCATGATTTGCAAGTTTATTGAGTTATGCATGTTTATGCAAGTTTGCTAAGCCATGATTTGCAAGTTTATTTAGTTATGCATGTTTATGCAAGTTTACTAAGCCATGATTTGCAAGTTTATTAAGTTATGCATGTTTATGCAAGTTCACTATGCCATGATTTGCAAGTTTATTGGGTTATGCATGTTTATGCAAGTTCACTATGACATGATTTGCAAGTTTGATAAGTTATGCATGCTTATGCAAGTTCACTATACCATGTTATGCATGTTTAATGAGTTAAGCATGTTTATGCGAGTTCCCTATGCCATGTTAGGCAAGTTTAATATGTTATGCATGTTTATGGTAATATGCAAGTTCACTATGCTAAGTTATGCAAGTCTAACGTGTTATGCATGTTTGTTGTGATATGCAAGTTCATCATGTGTGTTATGCCAAGTTCCCTCTTCCTATCCTTTATGCGTTATTACGAATATGTAAGCGATAGAATGACGTTGGGGGGTTTGGGTAAACTTAAAATACATGAAAATATAAGATTGGGAATTTACCTATTAAGTTAGGTCTACCCCTTGGGAATTTACCTATTAAGTTAGGTCTACCCAAGCATTTGTTGACTTGTAATTATGTTTTGAAATAAAGTGGACATGACACTTAGAAAACATAAGTGTGGCCAACTCGAGGTTGGGTTGAGTTTGTAGCGTAATTCTACCCGGAACCGACCGGCTTAACTAGTGGCTACAAACAATAGGACCCAATGTGAGAAGTTGGTCATGTGGTGCCAAAACCCGAGGTTAGACTAAGTTGTGGTGTAAACCTACCCGGACCCGCCCGGCCTAACTAGTAACCACAACAAAGGTCTAATGTGAGAGGTTAAGGTGCATTAAGTTAATTAATGCCTCATGATTAGGTTTAAGTCAGGGTCCACTAATACTTAACCAATTTGGGGGATTCGAGGGATTGAAATGGGGTTAAGTTGTGAACTGTCGGTTACGCTTAACCAATTAATCCATGATTAGAGAAGGGTTAAATCACACTTAACCCTCTTAGAAACCCTAGCAGCGTGGTCTGTTCCGGCAGTAATCCCAGTTGGGTATCATTCACAACCCTAGAGGACTAGGCTAGGGCGGGGGCACGATTACTGGGCGGATGTAAGCGACCAAAGGGCGATGGCTGAGTGGTACAGCGGTGCGGGTCCAGGCGGGCTACGGACGTGCACGTAGTCCGGTGTTGGACAAACTCGAGGCACGGGTACCAGTAGGTTAGGGCTGTGCAATATTGCTTAAGTGTCTGGGGTTGACACCCGAGGGCTTGATACACCTAAAGGTGGACCCAGCACAGTCTAACTACAACCATATGTGGGCCATATGGACACCAACACTTGACGTGTTAGGTTTATAGGGAGCCGATCGACTAGACCGTTGGGCTGGACCTGATATTAAGGTCACTTCATGTTATTGGGTCAAAGCTTGGGCCAAGGGATCAATACCTGTTATGTTGGTTTGCTAGTACACCGTGGTGCAAAAGCTTAACCTTGTTTATGCGATGACACCTCTATCTATCTTGTAGCTGATTTATTATGCCAGTATGTTGTTATTTATGATCATCTCAGTTTCCATCATGATGTTAACTTTATTAGTTTATAGACTGATCGTAGCAGGGCTTACTCAGTCTTTTTGACTGACCTGTTTTCTTTCGCCTCTTTTCTTCCGTTTCCCCCCCCCCCAGGTTCTCAGGGAGGGAATACTGGAGCCTAGCTTGGATTTTAGCTGCTTCCTTGGATAGCTCAAGTATGCTTTGGACTTGAGCCGCTATGGTTTATCACTCTTATTTGGGGATAGTACTTATGTATTTCAGTTTATCAGATGATGTATTTATCTAGACTTGTAATTTTGGGAAATTGACATTTTGATGTACCAGACTTGTGTTTTGAAATGGTTTAAAAATCTTCCGCTGTTTTATATACTTACTCTGTTTATTTATATATATATGTCATGTCCTGCCTTGCTAGATCATTATGCATGTTTACCTTGTTTTAAAAACGCCCCACCAAAGTCAGAGTTACTTGCAAGAGCCACCCTGGCGGAGGTGGGGTGTTACATTTGGTATCAGAGCATATGGTTTACGAGAAGGGATAAAAAGGTTTTTAAAACTCTTTGAAAAACTATTTTCAAAACCAAGTATTAAGTATTTTCCAAAGAAAAGTCTAGTTATTTTTAAAAGGCTATTCCCCAAAAAGCCATTAGCACTATCCTTTGATCCCTCGTTTGAACTCTTTTCTCTTCGTTTCCAGCATGTCTGATAATCTCATCTTGCCCGAAGGGGTAACAATACCCGATTGGTTTCGTCGGTACTTGGAAGTCACGGCACCGGTCCCGGGTGTCTCTAGTGTTGTCTTTTCAGTCAAGGCCGTTGTTCCTCCTCCTCCTCCTTCCGTAGCTGATGTTCCTCTTCTCCCTCAGCCTCCACAAGCGGATTTTGCGGAAACTTGTAAGAACTTTAAGATGATGGGTGGCAAGAATTTTAGTGGAACAGAGACTTTTGTAGAGGCAAGGAATTGGTTGAAAGAGACCGGAGATCTTTTAGCCACCTTTGATATAGGTGACCGCAGGAAGGTTTTATTGGCAGTATGGTTGCTAAAGGAAGAAGCTGCACGTTGGTGGGTAGTCACCACCGCTACTAGGCCAATTGAGACTTGGGATGACTTTAGAGGAAGGTTTTGACTGAGGTTCTTATCACTGAAGCAAGGGGACATGACTATTAGGGAATACATAGATAAGTTTAATCAACTGGCTCGTGTCGATTTAGACTTGGTTAATACAGCTCAGAAGAAGGCCCTACACTTTGCTCTAGGATTAAACGAGCCATTACATGGTTTGGCCATGTCTCATATACCCTTGGGGGCGACTTTCGAGAATTTGGTGAATATGGCCCTACTTCAAGAAGAAGATAACAATGACAAGAAAGAGGTCAAGGCGAATGAGTCTCAAGGCAAGAGAGTAAATTCCGGGAAACGGGGCAAGAATAACAACAACCGCAAGGACAAGCCAAGAGAGAATATGAAATGTAACTTCTGTGGTAAGGTTGGACATATAGCCAGGGAATGTAGGAAGAAGGAGAAGAGAAAGTGGGGCGAATGCTTTCATTGTGGTGAGTTTGGACATCTCAACAAGGATTGCCCGAGGAAACAAGGGCAAGGTCAGACTCAGTGTGCAGGACTATCTGGAGGGCGAGTTCATCCCCTCAACACCGTTCTTCCAGCTTATGATAGAGGTAGTGTTTCTGTTGAAAATCTTGTTTACATTTTCTGATTTTCCCTGTTTGAACTTTGTTTGATTCTGGCACATCGCATAGTTTTATTTCATCTGATCTAGTTGAAAGTTTTGCACCTAAGTACTAGTCTGGTTGATGATCCCGTATATGTTTCAAATCCAATTGGGGGTTCTGCCCGTTCATCTGTGGTCTGAGTGGATTTGGAAATTTCTATCTTGAGTATAAAATTCTCGTGGGATGCTTATATTCTCGGTTTCAGGGGATATGGGTTGGTTTTGGGCATGGAATGGTTGTCCTATTTTGGAGCCATTCTTGGTTTTTGTGTATAGGGTTGTGAGGCTCATGACTCGCCTCGGGAATACCCTAGAAATTTCTAGTAACCCTATGGGTCCCGTCATGTTATGTTATCTTGAAATCCCTCGACTCGTCTATCGATAGTTTGCAATCGGTGAGGGTGGTCCGAGAATATCCTGATATCTTGGGTGAAGTGAAGGGGTTACCCTTAGACGTGGGATAGATTTCCGCATTATCTGGTTGGTAATACCAAGCCAGTTTCGTGGCCGGTTAGGCACATGACCTCAGGAAATGAGAGTTAAGAAAGCAAGTCAAGGAGTTGCTTGAGAAGAACTTCCTGAGACGAGGCATTTTCGAGTAGGGTGCTCCAGTAGTATTCGTTACTAATGTGGACAGTTTGCTTAGCTTACATGTTGATTATCGTAAGAAGAATAGACAACCGTTACCAAGGATCGATGATTTGTTTGATCAGCTGGTAGGAGCATCTGTTTTCTTTTGATCTAGCTACCGGATTCCATCAGCTTAGGATGGCTGAGGATGGAATTGACAAGACTGCATTTAGGACTCTAGATGGATTTTTTTTAGAATGGCTAGTCATGCTATTCGGTTTGACTAATGCACCCGCATATTACGTGAACTTGATGGGTAGGGTGTTTAGGGAGTCCTTGAACAAGTTTGTCGTGATCGTCGTAGACGATATTTTGATCTCCTCAAAAGAGCGAGGAAGAGCATGCTAGACATCTCAAGGAGGTGATGGATACGCTTAGAGCCACCAGTTGAAGGGCAAGTTCTCCAAATGTCACTTTGGAGGAAAGAAGTTGGATTTCTTGGGCACATAGTTCCTAAGTAAGGCTTAGCGGTGGATTCCGCTAAAGTGGTTGCGATTTAAGACCGGAAAACTCCGAGGAGGGCAATTGAAGTAAGAAGCCTCCTCCGTTTGGCTAGTTAGTTAGCATCCCCGGAGCTTAGACTTACTCTTCTGGATCAAGAAGGGGGTTTCACAGGAAGAAGACCCGCAGTTAGTCAAGAACATGGACCAGATGATTCGAGGCGAGATGTTAAGTCACCTCACTAGATATATTATAGATGACAAGGGATGACTAAGGCACGATGAGAGATTATGTGTTCCTCGAGTGAAAGACTTGGTAAAGAAGGTTCTTGAAGATGCGCATCACTCGAGGAGGTGGCCGAGTTGGTCTCTGGATGCATGTTGTGCCACCAGGTTAAGGCCAAGTCATAGAAGCCCAGCGGGCCATTACCTCCATTGGAGGTTTCGCAAGGGAAGTGTGAAAACATCTCGATAGATTATGTGGATAGACTACCTAGATCAAAGAAAGGGAATACGGGTATGTGGGTAGACTCACGAAGAGTGCTCATTTCAGTCCGGTGAAGAGCGAGAGGACTGCATCATGGTTAGCAACGGTTTACCCTCAAGAAGTTGGCCAGTTTTGGAATAGCCTACAGGAAGCCATGGGTAGGCAATTGAATCTAGGTATGGTCTATCACTCATAGGCGGATGGTTCATTTCGATTAAGCATGAGTTATAGAAAATCACGTTTATAAGGGCAATTGGCAACGTGGATTGGTATTTTCAAGAAAAGTTCTGCTGCATGGAATACTTTATAGTAAGTAGACGAGATCCAGGATTCACTAGTGAATTTTGGAGAGCTGGCATGAGATCATGAGGTTATAGTATGTTTAAGCCAAGTATACAGAAGGGAGAATAAGTGGAAAAGAAAGACGAGAGGCGATAATGAAATGAGTTCCAACTCGAATTTGGGAAATAGGAGTTAGGAAGCCAAGGAATCATGAAGTGAAGGATAGTCAAAGCACAGTGGAGTTAAGCTCAAGGAAACGTGACTAAGAAGAGTGAAGACTAGATACGCGCATCATATCTCTTTTTAAGAGTGCATCTTTGATCCTTGTTTTCCTGTGGAGCTTGCTTGCAAGTTATCTTTTGTATATATCCTCTCGGTCCCATTCTCGATCTTATTTCTGTTGTAAACTCCATAAGGGGGTTAAGACTCATCGGTTAGTACTATATGTCAAAGCTTGAATGGATTTCTTGTAATTCAAAAAGGAGTTTATCTAGTTTATCTAGTTTATCGTGTCTATCTTGTCATGAGAACCTTAGGTAGAAACCCTTTGGATGAAACATGTATTTGAAACATGTTATGCTTGATGTTTGCAAGTGGTTGCAGGTGTTTGCAAGTGGTTACTCGTGGATGCATTATACACATTAGGCACTAGATCGGCTCACACACTCTTCATGTTGCATATGCATGAGTGTTTATGCTTATTCATGATTGAAACTTGTTGTGCCACCACATGGATGTTGCATATGGATGAATGTTATGTGCACTCATATAGATACTATGAATTTAGGAATTTGCATACATATGGATTCATTTCACTGACATACATGTGCATTAAGGAGGTTTACTGTATCAGTAACCGCCTAATTTACATACATATGCATTAAGGAGGTTTACTGTATCAGTAACCGCCTGATTTTTGCATTAGGTAAGTACATATACACACACTTTTGCATATGTTCATACCACATTTAGAATCTTTTAAGGACAATGATTGCTCGTGGATGATGTTTTGAGTAGATGGATGTTGGATGGTAGGATATGTTCTTCCTAACTTGAAGATTTCGGGGACGAAATCCTTTAAGGAGGTGAGAATGTAACAACCCGTATTTTCAATAACCTGTAATAATGTAAATCGAGGCAGAATTTAATTCTAAAATCTGAATCAAGGGAAACGGGCTATGCCATTGCGTTCGTCTCGGAAAAATACGCGAAATAGAGTCCGAGTTTTCGAAAATCGGAGTCCGTATGACCCAGTTAAGGCCCATTGAAGTTTTCAGAAAATTCTATGTTAAAAACAGATTTAAAATTTAAATTAAAAACAAGGATTAGGGCACAGCTGGTGTCAGCGGGAAAATTCCCGCCAAGACCCCCAAGTCGACAGGCATGTCGACAGGGGTCTAAGGGAGTCGACTGCCCTGTCGACAGCCCTGTCGACAGGGGGGTAGCCAGGCAATGTTGCCTGGCGCACCATTTTGATTTGGGCTGGGTCTTGTGGCTTGGTTCTAGAGAATTCCGAAATCTGATGGACCTAATTGAATCTAGGGTTAATCCTATGGTCTAAATCACTAGCCTAATCTATAAATAAGACCCTAACCTACCCTAAATCATTCATTATTCATTCTAGCAACAAAACTATGGCAAAATCAAAACTCTCATGGCCTCCACTCTCTCCATACAATTCCTAAATTAATTCCTAAGTGATTTTCCATGCATACAAGTATATTTGGGCTTGTATGATCCTCCTTAGCTTGCATTAAAGGCTTGTTTCTCTATTGGCATCATAAAGGAGGAGTCTTGATCAAGTTTGCTTGCATTTGGGGGGTTTTAATTAGTTGCATAAGGGGTTTCTTACATTTGCTATACTCATTTGAGTCCGCATAAACATTGTAAGCCCTCTTACCTTCATTTTAGAAACTCTAAAGTTAATATGTGATGCAAGTTGGGATTTATGTATGTTTATTAAGTTATGCATGATTATGCAAGTTTGCTAAGTCATGATTTGCAAGTTTATTAAGTTATGCATGTTTATGCAAGTTTGCTAAGCCATGATTTGCAAGTTTATTAAGTTATGCATGTTTATGCAAGTTTGCTAAGTCATGATTTGCAAGTTTATTAAGTTATGCATGTTTATGCAAGTTTGCTAAGCCATGATTTGCAAGTTAATTGAGTTATGCATGTTTATGCAAGTTTGCTAAGCCATGATTTGCAAGTTTATTGAGTTATGCATGTTTATGCAAGTTTGCTAAGCCATGATTTGCAAGTTTATTGAGTTATGCATGTTTATGCAAGTTTGCTAAGCCATGATTTGCAAGTTTATTTAGTTATGCATGTTTATGCAAGTTTACTAAGCCATGATTTGCAAGTTTATTAAGTTATGCATGTTTATGCAAGTTCACTATGCCATGATTTGCAAGTTTATTGGGTTATGCATGTTTATGCAAGTTCACTATGACATGATTTGCAAGTTTGATAAGTTATGCATGCTTATGCAAGTTCACTATACCATGTTATGCATGTTTAATGAGTTAAGCATGTTTATGCGAGTTCCCTATGCCATGTTAGGCAAGTTTAATATGTTATGCATGTTTATGGTAATATGCAAGTTCACTATGCTAAGTTATGCAAGTCTAACGTGTTATGCATGTTTGTTGTGATATGCAAGTTCATCATGTGTGTTATGCCAAGTTCCCTCTTCCTATCCTTTATGCGTTATTACGAATATGTAAGCGATAGAATGACGTTGGGGGGTTTGGGTAAACTTAAAATACATGAAAATATAAGATTGGGAATTTACCTATTAAGTTAGGTCTACCCCTTGGGAATTTACCTATTAAGTTAGGTCAACCCAAGCATTTGTTGACTTGTAATTATGTTTTGAAATAAAGTGGACATGACACTTAGAAAACATAAGTGTGGCCAACTCGAGGTTGGGTTGAGTTTGTAGCGTAATTCTACCCGGAACCGACCGGCTTAACTAGTGGCTACAAACAATAGGACCCAATGTGAGAAGTTGGTCATGTGGTGCCAAAACCCGAGGTTAGACTAAGTTGTGGTGTAAACCTACCCGGACCCGCCCGGCCTAACTAGTAACCACAACAAAGGTCTAATGTGAGAGGTTAAGGTGCATTAAGTTAATTAATGCCTCATGATTAGGTTTAAGTCAGGGTCCACTAATACTTAACCAATTTGGGGGATTCGAGGGATTGAAATGGGGTTAAGTTGTGAACTGTCGGTTACGCTTAACCAATTAATCCATGATTAGAGAAGGGTTAAATCACACTTAACCCTCTTAGAAACCCTAGCAGCGTGGTCTGTTCCGGCAGTAATCCCAGTTGGGTATCATTCACAACCCTAGAGGACTAGGCTAGGGCGGGGGCACGATTACTGGACGGATGTAAGCGACCAAAGGGCGATGGCTGAGTGGTACAGCGGTGCGGGTCCAGGCGGGCTACGGACGTGCACGTAGTCCGGTGTTGGACAAACTCGAGGCACGGGTACCAGTAGGTTAGGGCTGTGCAATATTGCTTAAGTGTCTGGGGTTGACACCCGAGGGCTTGATACACCCAAAGGTGGACCCAGCACAGTCTAACTACAACCATATGTGGGCCATATGGACACCAACACTTGACGTGTTAGGTTTATAGGGAGCCGATCGACTAGACCGTTGGGCTGGACCTGATATTAAGGTCACTTCATGTTATTGGGTCAAAGCTTGGGCCAAGGGATCAATACCTGTTATGTTGGTTTGCTAGTACACCGTGGTGCAAAAGCTTAACCTTGTTTATGCGATGACACCTCTATCTATCTTGTAGCTGATTTATTATGCCAGTATGTTGTTATTTATGATCATCTCAGTTTCCATCATGATGTTAACTTTATTAGTTTATAGACTGATCGTAGCAGGGCTTACTCAGTCTTTTTGACTGACCTGTTTTCTTTCGCCTCTTTTCTTCCGTTTCCCCCCCCCCCAGGTTCTCAGGGAGGGAATACTGGAGCCTAGCTTGGATTTTAGCTGCTTCCTTGGATAGCTCAAGTATGCTTTGGACTTGAGCCGCTATGGTTTATCACTCTTATTTGGGGATAGTACTTATGTATTTCAGTTTATCAGATGATGTATTTATCTAGACTTGTAATTTTGGGAAATTGACATTTTGATGTACCAGACTTGTGTTTTGAAATGGTTTAAAAATCTTCCGCTGTTTTATCTACTTACTCTGTTTATTTATATATATATGTCATGTCCTGCCTTGCTAGATCATTATGCATGTTTACCTTGTTTTAAAAACGCCCCACCAAAGTCAGAGTTACTTGCAAGAGCCACCCTGGCGGAGGTGGGGTGTTACAATTATACTTGAAGATAATCAACCATTGACCTCAACCGAATCACCAAAATCCACAAATATAAGGAAATTTGAAGTGCAGAAAATTTGCGACACTTATAAGTGTTGTTGTGTTATTTGCAACACAAGTATGTCGACATACCCTTTTTTATATGTCGACATATAACGTCTAGGTCAGATTTTCAAATTCAATTTGAGTAGTTATTTCCCTCTACCCTTTCACCAAAAGACACATCCTTTCATACACTATTTAAAGGCCTCTGATAACGAATTTTTACACATTAATTTCACATTTTCTTTTACTCCTTCTTCTCCATTTATTCTCTACAAAATTCCATTGAAAACTATCCTAGTACTCTTGCAAATTCACTCTCTTTGACTCCTATTCTTCATTGATTTGCAAGCCACACAATACCAGAGAGTTGTACTTGAATTCATATCAATCTCTCTCTGATTTAATCTTATTTCCTCAAAGGATTCAAAGATATATTTCCATTGGAGGTCTATAGGATCATTGTACCAATTCTACAAGAATTTGTATTAAATATATGACTACTTGCCATTGTTTGTTGTTGTTGATAAGGAGAAGGTGTATCTTGTAGCCCGTGAAATCAAGATTGTAAAGGTGTTCTTGCCACCCATGGAAATCAAGCGATTATAGTGAAATCCTGCACGGTGGAGTGCAGGACTAGATGTAGGATTGGTTAATCTGAACCAGTATAAAAATCCTGGTGTTATTTACTTTAATGCATTTTATTTTATTGCTTATTTCTTTTGATTTGAATTTGAATAGATATAGTTTATATCTCTAGTGTCTGAGTAGCCTTAAGGTCCTAACAATTGGTATCAGAGCCTGGTCTTTCAAAAAGTTCATAATCTGATTTTTGAAAAATTATAATTTCTAGTGACACTAATAACACCATTATTAGTTCTTTTATTGAAGGGGAATCTAACACTAGACCTCCTCTATTTGATGGCAGTAATTATACTTATTAGGCTTGAAGGATGAAATTTTATTTGCAGCCTAATGGTTTAGATATATGGAATATTACCCAAGTAGAATACATAGAGCCTTAAACTGAATATTCAAAATCGACACCAGACCAAAAGACACAAGCACTTAATAATTCTGAGGCCATGAGTATTTTATTTTGCTCTTTAGATAGAAATGAATTTAATCGATTGTCTATATGTAATTCTGCATACGAAATTTGGAGAATGTTGAAAGTCACACATGAAGGCACAAATAAAGTAAAACAAACAAAGATATTTATGCTGACTCACTGTAATACCCCACCTCCATTAAGGTCACTCACAAAAGGGAATGCATTAACTTTAGTGGAGCGTCATAAGTGTATAGAACTGATAAATTACAAAACAAACAAAATTTAAACAGCGGAAAATAAATAAAACTTTACTTTATTGATAAAACAGTAGCTTGGTAAAACAGCGTGTACAAAGATTTTTTTTCCAACACCAAAACACCCTTACCCATTACAACAAAGCATCTGTCTTGTTTAACAAAATAAAGAAGCATAAAATAACAATGATATTCCCCAATAAAGCATGAGCCAGCCATAGCAGTGGAAAAGAGAGTCCAAAGCAATACATCGAATATCTTCGAGCTTGAAAAGAAAACTGAGCTAAGTGGTAATGTTCCCTCCCTGTGAACTTGGGGGGAGGGTGGAAACGGAAGAAAAGAAGGCGAAAGAAAACGGGTCAGACGTAAGTCTGGTAAGTCCAGTGATTATTTAGCATGTAAACAGGTAAAAGGATCATGACATGAATAAACTGAATACCAGACATAACCATGATAATAAGCATAGCAAGACAACAAATGATGATCGTTAGATATGACAAGGTAAGATACACTGAATGCGCTTCGGTTCTTTCTCTGATTTCTTTTCTCTGCACCACCTAACTAGCATCCTAACTAGTGTCTTTTATGGAACGATCTGTATTCCCTACTAGTGTCCCAACTAGTATCCTGTGAAAAGGATCTGTATCCCCTACTAGTGTCCCAACTAGTATCCTACGTTATATAATAAGGTGATCCCAACCCCGCAATTGTGGTAGCCTTCAGGTATACATCTAGTATGAGGATCTTACCTCAGTCAGCCCAATTGCCATAAAGATGTTAGATGTACCCTTACTACCCTATCGATTCAGCTCCCTACTTGTATTAATTTTTCTTGTGTCTGTGTCAATCGGCCCTCCATTGCGTGTAGATACACGGTGCTGGTCCCACCATAAGGTGTATTAATCCCTATGATAGCGACCCGACACGATTCAAGATGCACAGTGTATACTACTGATGCCCAGTGCCTGTTTTTCCACTCCGGAGCACGTGCATGCTCATACTCCGTCGGAACTACACTGCTGCACCCCCTGCCGCTATTTTGACCGCTTATAATCAGCCCAGTAATCGTGCCCCACCCTGCCTAGTTCAGGGTACCGTGATACATCTATGTGGGTTACTGCTGAAATGGGTCCCCAATACTAGGGTTTCCTACGGTCTATTCGTATACTCCCCAAATTGGCTAAGTGTTATCCATCCATTCAAGTTAACTTAACCCATCCACATGTCATGTCCCGTTGGTTAAATTTTTCTTATTAACTTAACCCTTCTCACTCATCATGTTGTAATTGGTTAAGTGTTTTCTATTAACTTAACCCTGTTCATTCATCATATTATATTGGTTAAGTGTTTCCCCTTAGCATAACCCCTTTCGTTCATCATGTTATATTGGTTAAGTGTTCCCATTAACTTAACCCCACTCGTTGATCATGCTATATTGGTTAAATGTCATCAATCTAGTCGAGTTAACTTAACCCGCCCACTTGTCATGTTACATTGGTTAAGTGTTGCCTTCTTGTGTTACTTAACCCTACCACTTGTCATGTTACATTTGTTAAGTGTTGCCTTCTTGTGTTACTTAACCCTATCACACATCATGTTACATTGGTTAAGTGTTGCCTTCTTGTGTTAACTTAACCCTACCATTCTTAGCCTGTCTGTTTCTTAGCTTTAATTCATTCATTAAAGCACCAACCTCTCATATTAGATCTATATTGTTGCGGTCGCTGGATGTGCCGGGCGGTTCCGGGCAGTCTTACACCGCAACACAATCTAACCTCGGGTTTTTGGGCTTAATGCGCTAACCTCTCACATTAGATCTATATTGTTACGGTTGCTGGATGTGCCGGGTGGTTCCGGGCAGTAACACCGTAACTCAATCTAACGTCGGGTTAGGCATATTCATCTTTTAATTAATCTACATATTTACAATTCATGTTCATATGTAAATTATCCACAAATGTTGTCAATTCAAGTCATGCCCTATTTACCCTCTAAATTATGTCCATAATTCTAGGTATACAAATTCTACCATTTCATGCTACTAATCATTTACATGATTATGAGCCAATGATTGACATAGAAATGTGTTTATTTTATGCTCTTATATCTTATCTTCTGTATATAAATAAGTATTACTTGGGTATTGTTTTGTTACTTTTACAGATATTCCAACCTAGCCCGCATGCAACCAGAAATGTAGAGAAATAGAGTTCAATTTGCTGTGTATTTGCATTTTGAAGAATTGTAGATGAAGATATCACATCTAGTTGCTGTTGGACAAGAAAAGAATTGATAACAAGGCTTTGCACATCACAAATCAATGAAGAAGTGTCAAGGAAGCAAGAGGAAAAGAGAAAAGGCCCAAATTTGCTTTATTTATCTAAGGCCCATTTATGTTTCTCATTGTAAACTAATTAGTGATGTAATGACCAGGCCCAGTTATCATTAGGGTTACGGTTAGGGTTTGGCTATCTACCCTATATATACCCTTGTAATGGCATTGTAGCCACCATGCTATCATATATCTCATTCTATTCTCTTCTTCATTAATAAAAATCATTTTTCTTTTTATTTTATGCAATTTTCTATTTCTTAGCAATTAGTGTTGTCTACACGATTAGATTCGGTAGAACACTATTTGTATTTTGCATTTCTTTTAATTAGTGATTGATCGTCTGATTAGATTCAGCGGTAATCCTAATTTTATTTCCTGTTGTTATTCATATTCTGCACTTTTATTTTCTGTATTTTAATCGCGTTCATAGATTAAATTGGATTTGATTAGATTTGAATCTGATTCATAGTTCATTACTTTTCCATTGAAATTGTGTTTTGATCGTCGGTTCAGTTAGATCTGTTCTGAATCAAATTACAGTTTTAATTTTGTTTTGTTTTATTTTCAAAATCAACCTCCAAAGTTTTGTCTAACTCGCCCAAGAGATTAGATAAATAATTTGATTTAATTCACCTCCCTGTGTTCGACCTGTATGCTACACACCTGTATGCTTGCAGAATTTATTACAAATGTCGCGCTTTTCTAATTCATAGATTAGCGACGATCAAGTTTTTGGCGCCGTTGCCGGGATCTTCCATCTTTCAATACTTTTCATTTTT
Organism: Allium sativum; assembly: GCA_030737875.1. Classification (NCBI taxonomy): domain Eukaryota; kingdom Viridiplantae; phylum Streptophyta; class Magnoliopsida; order Asparagales; family Amaryllidaceae; genus Allium; species Allium sativum. The sequence continues at coordinate 340,945,652 of CM060910.1, forward strand.
TTTACACTTCTCTCTAAATTTCTTTCCCTCAACAAACATTAAAAAAAAAATATCGTCATTACTCAGTCGTCACAACTCACGCTCACAACAAAACCCTCCAGTCCCCAAACTCTGAGCCAAAATCCCATTGTTAAACCACATCAGTTCAATCACGCCCCAACCTCAACAGTATACCCACATCCATCACAAAAATCCTCTCATCAGTTCAGATCCCCACCTGAACTTGTCCAATACACCTTCTGAACATAACCACATCAGATCCGCACCCATTCATACAGCAACTCCTCATCACGCCGCTGTAAAAACGTTTTCACAAACACCATCTCATCCCTCCCGTTTTTCTCCACTGTCATCTTCTCGCTATCCCACAACCAGAACGAAAACCCAATTGGCAGAAAATTCTTCAACAACCAGTCAAACACCTCATACCATCAACCCCTGAGATCTTTCCTACTTCGCACACCCCCATCCACAACAACTCACGGATCCCCTTCACCGGCCAACTTCTTACAAACCATCATCTTCACCAAACCTCCGTTCAGAAATCCACGTGCTCTCTCCCTCGTCAAAAACCCCCATCACACATCTCTAACCACGGCATATACTTCCTATCACCAGCTCCACGTCCCCTCTCACAGTCACAAAGACCAAGACAACCTCATCCAACCTCATCGGCGCTGGTTTACAATCCCACAAACCACGTTGAAACCACAGACAATTTCCTCACACAGCCTCCTCATACCTTTCAACCACGTTCACCAGTATCGCATACATAAACCCAGATCGAAAGCCACTTCAGCCCCTTACACCATTTACCCCAATTCTCATTAATCGCCATACCCAAATTCGAAGTCAGAAACCCTATTGGATCCTCCAGATCAAACTCGCGAACCGAAATTTCCAAACCAAAACTCTCTACTCAATCCGATAGTTGATTCCAAACTTTAAACTTCGAAAGCATTGAGACAGATTTGAGAGCCCCAGTATTGGGCTCGAAAATAATTATAAAAAAAGGGGATTCGAACTGATTTGGTCTCTGAGAAACTTGGTGGGAGGCGTGCTAGATTTCTTTTTGCGAATTTGATTTTGTTTTGTTTTTACTGAGGAAGAAAGGGACCAAAAAAAAAAAAACCGACTTGTACCCTAAATCAGTTTCGTCTGTAAAAGAAGCAAAGGAGGGGGCGTGATTCCCATTATTCCACTCGTGATTTGCTGTGACTTGTTTTGGAGAATTAACTGTTTCCATTCTTTTGTATGGTGCTTTAACCATTGTGCGAACCATTTATTTTGGTTAAACGCGAGGTTGGTTGTTTGTTAAGCTTATATCCTAGTTTTGGTGCTTTTTGTTTAAGTCCGAATTCATTTGTCTGTTTTAGTTTCTCTCTCCCTCATTCAATTGTTTCTTTTCTCTCTTAAAAAAAATACAAAAACAAAAACAAAACAAAAGCCAAAGTGAAAAAAAATCATTCAAGAAATCAAAAGCGAAGAGGTTCAAGCAACAAACTCGGTTCAACAATCAAGCGAACAAAATTGGAACAAGCGACAAGAAATTCAATGGTCAAGCGATTTTTCAAACAGTGGAGTTGAATAGCTAGCACTACTCAGTTACTCTGGACGGACTGCCATACCCCACTGTAAATTTCTTTGAACTCTACAGGTGCTCTGCTGCAAAAAAAAAAAAATACAGACAATTGTTGTAAAAAAATTCTGCAGGGGCAGCGGCTTAAATGTATAATTTTTAATTTCTGCAATTTATTCTGTGACTGTTCTGTGGCTGAAATTTCTGAATATATTCTGTTCTGTGACTGAAATCATTCTCATCATTTCTCAACAATAAAATCTGATTAGATATTTCATAATAATATAATTGAAAAGTGGTGATTTGTGAAGTTGACTGTCTCGTATAATTGGATCGCGGATATATATTAGTTCAATTTATTGAACTTTTAGCAAAAGAGGTTGCATACTACCCGTAAAACATTGGTCGTATCCCTTAGTATTTATACTATACGTGAACGGCCATAAGACCCTCTTCCCCCTTCCAATTGAGTCAGTTAATTAATAGAGCACAACTCCGTATTTTATATTATTTTGAAGTGAAAATAAATTCCGTCTTGTCTTGACTTCATTCATATGTCTGATTCAAAAAAATCTTTGAGAGAAATGTGGAATAATAACCTGAGTAGACGTCCACTGGAAGAATATGAATATGAACGACAACTCATGAGGCAAAATTTTCCGAAATTTCGTGAGCCCAATGCCAACAATTTTCAAAATTTTCCAACCGACCAACATTTTCAAAATCATAGAAATGATCGAAATTGCGACTTCAATTCAAATTTCAATAATTTCGATTATGGACCACACCCACATCAAAACGATTTTGAATCCCAATATAGCTTTGATCCACATCATTATGGGGTTGTAAACCAAAATTTTCAAAATTATAGCCCATATCAACATCTTGAAAATAACCAAAATTGCAATTTTCACTCGAATTTTAACAATTTTGGTTATGAACAAAATTTCTATGATCAAAATGACTTCCAATATCATTGTCAGTTTTCTGAAAATTCAAACAACTACCACATTGGAAATAATATTGATTGTGAAATTGATGTGGATTATAATTTTGAAAATCAAGAAATCCAAAACGAGAGCTCTCAACTCAACGATCGTCTTAACATTCTTAGAGAGAGGGAAGAAAGATTAAATAAAAAGGCTGATGAACTTCTTTGTTTATTGACATCTTTGAAAGAACAACGAGAGCAACAAAATCAAATTCAAACAAGCGATGAATCAGAAAATAATTCAACTCTTACTGACATTGAAAATTTTCAAATAACGACTTTGGAAATTGAGAATAATCATCTTGATGAAGTTTCTCAAAATTCAACAAACGATTTGGACCTCAACTCTTTTCAGAAAAAAGATTTAAGCATAGATTTTGACCTTCCTCTTTCAGGCTGCGAGGAACTTGAAATTTTTGAAATTGAACAAAATGAAAATGTTGAATTTTTCAAAAACTCAGAGTTGGAGAAGAATTTTAATGAACATGAATTCTTTGTATTGTACGAGGATGAATTGCCAAATGAGGAAGAAGTGGATTCACGTCACGAGTTCGAAAATTTCAACTTTGAGAAAATTTCAAACGAGCTTGAAATTTTCAGTGTCTTGAACAACTTTGAGAAATGTGATCACATAGTCTTGAACAACAGTCAGATTTCAACTTTCACTAAATTTATATACGATCACAAATTTTTGAAAACTTACACTGACAAATTTGTTGAATACATGAATTACTTTTGTAATGCTGGCTTGGTTATAAAACTTCAGGTTAGGACGACCCTGGATATTTATCACCTAGACTATAAATCTAGGTTTAAAGATGATATGGTTTTCAAAAACTCTTGCTTGTTAGAAAATTTGCCTAGACATGGTGGGAATGGAACTCATCGAGCAAGAACCAAGTGTGGGGGGGAAAGTTGGTGGAACTCTTTGCATTGCATACATCGCAAACACATATATCATTGTACATATGATCCATTCTTACATATAGTTAGACTGCATTTCATTCTTCAAATAATTTTGCATCTCATTCGTCTTTGGGTACGATCTTTCAAATTTAGAAAACGTTCACAGTGTGGACACTATTTAGTTCTAGTGTAGGGGGAGTCTGCATTGCGTTCTTTTAATTTTTCTTTAATTTTTCCTTCTTTTCATGTAGGACCATCATACATTTTATATCGTAGTAACATACCATAAAAAAAAATTAAAAAAAAATACGACTCATTTTCAATTGATACAGCAAAATAAGTTTACAATTTTTAGCCAGTTGATAGTATTTTTCTCTCTCAACTTAGATCGAATAGGAAATATAATGAAAAGTTTAATTTTGAGGGATAATAGTGTAACAGGTACATAGGGAGATTCTTAGGTGATGGCCATGAAATCTATTCTATATTGTAGACTTTGTTTAAATAAGTGGAGGACTTAAAATACTTATATTGGCTTTTCAAATCTTTAAAACTAAGTTGTGTTAAGTTGAATTCGCGTAACTCTCTTTTGTGCTTATATTTTCGATAATAATAATAATAGTATTCCAAGGGTATCCAACATTGCTTGTATATCGAGCGTTGGTGTGCAAACCCGCCAAGCTCTATCCGACACGTTGTTGACAAAGTCAAAGTTGGAATATCTTGGTCTCATTTTATGAGATTGGACACCTAAGGATTACCGACACGTTGTTGACAAAGTCAAAGTCGGCCTGCACAATCTGCCAAGCTCTTTACCTACTCTCCGTTAGTCCGCGAGGCAGTGCATGGGTGGTAAACCTTGGTCTTTTTAGTTAGGTGTATGTACTTAATCATAAATCTTAAAATTTTATAGAATAAAGAATAAGCGATGATACCCAAACACTTCTTGACCTTATTGATTTGACTAGCCATACATGAGAAAATTAGAATACCACTTTGCAAACTGTGTCAAGCAAACTAAGAATTTATTTCATGGCTGCACTATGTTATCGACCGAACTAACTGGCCAAACTGGAATTTAACATTTGAAAACTTGATTTATATTGAAAATTTGTGACAAGTCGAGGTATCTAAAATAAAATCAACTGGTTGGAAATTATTAACTTAATTTGTTGTACCACTTTCCTGAAATAAGTCGTGTTGTCATTTTTCGTTTTTATTTTTTGCATATGTCCATTGCATTCATGTAGTTTCATTAGAATCATAGCATACTACATTTGGATTTTGTGGGTAGTATCCGCTGAAAACCCTCACGAGACACCACTCGTCCTACTAGGGACACCTAGAGGTTTAACGGCTTGTTGCATGCGCTCAATGCAATCGTGTTTCCTACGAAAGTGTGACCTATCTAGTTAGTTTTTCATTTTCTTTTTACTCGAGGACGAGTAAAAGATAAGTGTGGGGGTATTTGATTGACATAGAAATGTGTTTATTTTATGCTCTTATATCTTATCTTCTGTATATAAATAAGTATTACTTGGGTATTGTTTTGTTACTTTTACAGATATTCCAACCCAGCCCGCATGCAACCAGAAATGTAGAGAAATAGAGTTCAATTTGCTGTGTATTTGCATTTTGAAGAATTGTAGATGAAGATATCACATCTAGTTGCCGTTGGACAAGAAAAAAATTGATAACAAGGCTTTGCACATCACAAATCAATGAAGAAGTGTCAAGGAAGCAAGAGGAAAAGAGAAAAGGCCCAAATTTGCTTTATTTATCTAAGGCCCATTTATGTTTCTCATTGTAAACTAATTAGTGATGTAATGACCAGGCCCAGTTATCATTAGGGTTAGGGTTTGGCTATCTACCCTATATATACCCTTGTAATGGCATTGTAGCCACTATGCTATCATATATCTCATTCTATTCTCTTCTTCATTAATAAAACTCATTTTTATTTTTATTTTATGCAATTTTCTATTTCTTAGCAATTAGTGTTGTCTACACGATTAGATTCGGTAGAACACTATTTGTATTTTGCATTTCTTTTAATTAGTGATTGACCGTCTGATTAGATTCAGCGGTAATCCTAATTTTATTTCCTGTTGTTATTCATATTCTGCACTTTTATTTTCTGTATTTTAATCGCGTTCATAGATTAAATTGGATTTGATTAGATTTGAATCTGATTCATAGTTCATTACTTTTCCATTGAAATTGTGATTTGATCGTCGGTTCAGTTAGATCTGTTCTAAATCAAATTACAGTTTTAATTTTGTTTTATTTTCAAAATCAACCTCCAAAGTTTTGTCTAACTCGCCCAAGAGATTAGATAAATAATTTGATTTAATTCACCTCCCTGTGTTCGACCTGTATGCTACACACCTGTATGCTTGCAGAATTTATTACAAATGTCGCGCTTTTCTAATTCATAGATTAGCGACGATCAGCCAATCTATGCCAATAGCATGTAGTTTAATATTTTTCCCCAACGTCTACCTGGTTATTCGTTCGCATAATTCACATAGAGCGTTAGGCTTGCAAATTAGCTTAACTTATAAACAAAAGGGAAAAGAAAGGGACATGTAACATTCCAATAGGCATAAACAATATAGATCAACATGCGTAGTATAAAATTGGGATATAACGACATAAACTTAATTAAGCACATGAACGTGATCTTACATTTAAATTAGATCAAATTAACATGCGAACTAGCATAGATCTAATTGTATAAGCATGAACTTATATAGATCTTAAACATGGGTACTAACTTGGATCTAAACATGTAAGCATGTATGAACATAACTTATCATGTAATTTGCATTTACATCATGGTAGGTACAATTGTGTCAGTCCAATAGTCTCATAGGCATAGGATGTACAACATGATAAATCAATCACAACGGTACCATAGGCATGATAAGTTCCATTTAGTCAATCCAACAGTCTCATAGGCATGTTAGGTTTCGTTATGTCAATCACAATAGTCTCATTGGCACGATAGGTGTCATTACATCAGTCACAATAGTCTCTAGGCACGATCGGTGTCATTACATCAATCACAATAGTCTCATAGGAATAGGCAATTCATAATTGACAAAAGGATAGGCACGAATAGAATTAGGCATAGTTCTAGATCCAGTTATTACAGTCGTGATTTCTTATTAGGTGTTCACATCTAAACAATAACTGTACTTATAGAAAAAGGACGGATCTTGTATTTTGGGATCTGATTTCTGAATTTGATAAGCTATCCTTTGATGTAGACGTTTGATTCTCTAGTTCTTCTAATTGATTACTAGTTTGAATTTGATTCTCTAGTTTGAGGTAGATGAATGGAGGCTGGGCCAGTTTGTAGACGAATAACATGACGACTTCATAGAATGAGTTCTAGGGTTGAGAATTGTGGTGATTATATAGAAGTCTAGGTTTAATTCTAGCCTTTAGATTAGTCTAGGAGAAATCAGAGCCATCAAACCAAAGAGATGTGTCATCCAAGCCAACCATAGCATGACACATATGCCCTAATACCTCAGAAATCAGCCATTGGCCAATCAGGGGCTACATCAGCACAGGGCTGTAGAAATTCTTCACAGGTGATGGATCTGGGAGTGGTCGACTCCCTACAAGGGGGGTCGACACCTATGTCGACTCCCCTATAGGGGGGGTCGACACCTATGTCGACTCCCCTTGGGGGGGTCGACACCCCTAAGCGGGAAATTTTCCGCTCAGGCCGCTCTTGCCAGATTTTGAAATTTGGACTGCTTTCTGATTTAATTTATTATTATATTTAATTACTGTTTAAACTTGAAAACTTCTGAACTCCATAACTTCTTCTTACGGAGTCCGATTCACGCAAATTCGGACTCATCTCAAGCAGAATTCCGAGACGAATGCAATGGCGTAACCCGTTTCACCCAATTCCTCTTTTAAAAATTAAGTGTTCTTAGATTCGTTACTTTAATATTCACAGAAAATACGGCGTGTTACATTCTCCCCTCCTTTAAAGGATTTCATCCCCGAAATCTGTAAGTTAAGAAGAATGTATCCTAACATCCATCATCCATCTACTCAACCATCAATCACATGCATCCATTGTCCTTAAAAATATTTCTAATGCTTTATGAACATATGCAAGGGTGTGTGTACATGTCCCAATACTAATGCAAAAGATCAGGCGGTCCACTGATTCAGTTGTCCTCCTTAATGCGAATTATGTTAGTGCCATGAGTCCAACATGTATGCAGTTATTCCTATGGTACTTTATAACTTCTATATGAGTGCACAATCATCCATTTAAATGCATCATCCATATGATATCACATCAAGTTTCAATCCATATATATATAAATCCACTCATGCATATGGAATATGGAAGTGACGGAGCCGATCTAGTGCCTAATGTGTGTGTATATGCATCCACGAGCAACCACTAGCAAACACTTACATCCACTTGCATCCACCAAACATAACATGTCTTAAACACATGTTTACATCCATTGGCTTCTACCTGAGGATCGAGGATAGGACCGAGAGGATATACTTAAAAGATAAAGACTGGCATGCAAATAAACTTTACAGAAAAAGAGAGATCAAGGATATACCCTCAAAAAGGGTATGATGCGCGTATCTAGTCTTCAGTCTTCTAAGTCGCATCTTCTTGAGCTTCACCCCATTATGCTCTAACTGTCTTAACTTCACGATTGCTAGCTTCTTAATTTCTATTTCCAAAATATGAGTTGGAACTCATTTCACTGTCGCTTCTCGTTCCACCTCTTCTCCTTCTAGTATACTCGGGACTACAACTTCTGCTGTGTTATGCTAACATTTCCTCAAAGGGTCTTCAAAATTCACTAGAGGGTATTTCATGTGGAAGAACTATCTCTTGAAAATAAACAGATGCTAACCATGTTACCAAGTGTAGTTATTAAGGTGATTAGAGGTCTCTTCTTAACTTATCCATTGCATCAACTATCTGAGAGTCTTTTCTTTGTGAAGTCCATATTTGATCCAAAAGCGTAGGTCTTACTCCTAGCGATGCCAACTACTCACTTAACCGAAGGTTTTAAAATCAAAGGTGGATATGTATTATGAATTTTTCCTTTTGACATAAAGAGGACTTGAAGTCAACCTTTTATCTTCTTAAGGCATCCGCTATGACCTTACCCTTCTTTTTCACACCAAAATGGCGCCTAGTCCCGTGTCGCATGCATCCGTGTATACCGTAAACCTTTTACTACCGTAAAGTAAAAGTCAAAATTGAGGCCATTGTAAGAGCCCTCTCTTCGATCGTTGGAAAGCGACATCACGATCAATATCCCGAGTAAAGATTAGATTCTTCTTCGTTAATCCAGTAAGTGGGGTTAATACCTTCGCAAAGTTCTTAATGAACTTCCTATATTAACCCGCTAGTCCAAGAAAGCTTTTTACTTCTGTTGCACTCCTTGGGACCTTCCGGTCTTGCATCGCGACTACTTTTGCGGGATCTACTGCTATCCCTTCTTTGGACATTACATGTCCTAGAAACCTTACTTCTTCTCTCCAAAAATGACATTTTGAAGAACTTCTCCTTGAGTTGATGTGCTTGAAGTGTATCCATGACTTCTCTTAAATGCAAAGCATGTTCTTCCTCGTTCTTTGAGAAAATCAAGATATCGTCCACGAAGACTACTACAAACTTATTAAGGAACTCCCTAAACACCCTACTCATCAAGTCAACAAAATAAGCAGGTGCATTCGTCAATACCGAAAGGCATGACGAGCTACTCAAAGAAACCGTCAGGGGTCCTAAAAGCAGTCTTATCTATACTGTTCTCAGCTACTCTTAGCTGATGAAACCCTGTAGCCAAATCTAGTTGGGAGAAAACAGACGCACCTACAAGCTGGTCAAACAAATCATCAATTCTTGGAAGCGGGTGCCTATTTTTTCTTAGTTAGCTTGTTTAATTCTCCATAATCCACGCACAGGCGAAGTGAACCACCCGCTTTGGTTGCGAACACTACGGAAGCACCCCATTCAGAAATTCTCAGCCTTATGAACCCTTTTTCAAGCAACTCTTTACTTGCTTGCTGAGCTCTTTCCTTTCCCTTGGAGCCATGTGTCGTACGGGTAATGCAACTGGGTTGGCGTTATCAACCAAGTATATGCGGAAATCTATCTCATGTTTTGGGGGTAAACCCTTCACTTCATCAAAGACATCGGGATACTCATGTACTACTTGAACAGATTGCAAATTATCAACAGATGTATCAAGAGATTCTAGGTAACTAATCATGACAGAACCCTTAAGGTTACACGAGATTTTCGAGGGTATTACCGAGGCGAGTCAAAAGTCTAACTACCCTCCTTTCCCAATCGAGAATCGCACCATTACTGGATAACCAATCCATCCCTAGAATCAACCCATAGCCCATGAAACCAAAAACGTAAACACTATATCTAAACTCAACGCTTAGTATGTATACTCCCAAATCCAAACAAATCATAGATAAATGAGCCGAACCATCAACTGGATTTGAGACAATAATGGGATCTTCTACTATACTAGTACTAAGGTGCAGAGACTCAACTATGGAAGCAGATAGAAAAGAATGTGAAGCGCCAGAATAAAATAAGGTTCTAACAGGATGATTGAAAAGAAAAACTAAACTTTCAACAGAAACGTTCCTACCTCTCTTAGGTACACTAGTAGTGAGAGCATGCAATTGCCCTCTAGAAGATTATGTCCTTTGCCCTTGTCCTTGTCCTTCGGGCAATCCTTGATAAGATGCCCTGCTTTACCATACTGAAAAAAACCACCTGTCTTCTTCTTCCTACAATTAAATGACCCGCTATAACACAGAAAAGACACTCCCTCTTGTCGTGGGATCTATTATTTCTTCCATTCTTCTTATATTTCAATCCCTTGTTTGTGATTCTTCCACTTTGGCCTCTTTCTTTTCACCTTTCTCCTTCTGCGTGGATTAAGCCCTATCAACAAGCTTCTTATCCTTGGGCTTGTGCTACTTAGCCCAAACTCCCTTATTCTTATCCTTACTATCCTTATGTAGCTTGTTGACAAGTTTCTCGAAACTACCTCCATCGCACGACAACCTACAAAGCTTGAAAGAAGATTAACCACAGGTGAAACTACTACGGCTACAGATGGAGGTTGGGCACTACTTTTCCCTCGACATGTGTCGTATGCCTACGAAACTATGGCGAAAAGAAAGGAAGAAGAAATTCAAATAGAGAATCGAAAGATAGTGCATATGGCTTTGGGGAATATGCCTTTTTTTTAAAACAATACTTTTCTCTTGAAAAACGCTTCTTTAAAACATGTTTTTGAAAACACCCTTTTAAAATATGCTTTTGAAAAACCTTTTATCTGTTCTGGTAACCTTCAGCTCTGATACCACGTGTAACACCCAACCTCCGTTAAGGTCACTCACAAAAGGGGATGCATTAACTTCAGTGGAGCGTCATAAGTGTATAGAACAGATAAATTACAAAACAGACAAAATTTAAACAGCGGAAAATAAATAAAACTTTACTTTATTGATAAAACAGCAGCTTGGTAAAACAGCTTGTACAAAGATTTGTTTTCCAACACCAAAACGCCCTTACCCATTACAACAAAGCATCTGTCTTGTTTAACAAAATAAAGAAGCATAAAATAATAATGATATTCCCCAATAAAGCATGAGCCAGCCATAGCAGTGGAAAAGAGAGTCCAAAGCAATACATCGACTATCTTTGAGCTTGGAAAGAAAACTGATCAAAGTGGTCATGTTCCCTCCCTGTGAACCTTGGGGGGGGGGGGGACGGAAGAAAAGAAGGAGAAAGAAAACGGGACAGACGTAAGTCTGGTCAGTCCAGTGATTATTTAGTATGTAAACAAGTAAAAGGATCATGACATGAATAAACTGAATACCAGACATAACCATGATGATAAGAATAGCAAGACAACAAATGATGATCGTTAGATATGACAAGGTAAGATACACTGAATGCGCTTCGGTTCTTTCTCTGATTTCTTTTCTCTGCACCACCTAACTAGCATCCCAACTAGTGTCTTTTGTGGAACGATCCGTATCCCCTAATAGTGTCCCAACTAGTATCCTGTGAAAAGGATCTGTATCCCCTACTAGTGTCCCAACCAGTATCCTACGTTATATAATAAGGTGATCCCAACCCCGTAATTGTGGTAGCCTTCAGGTGTACATCTAGTATGAGGATCTTACCTCAATAAGCCCAATTGCCATGAAGATGTTAGATGAACCCTTACTACCCTATCGATTCAGCTCCCTACTTGTATTAATTTTTCTTGTGTCTGTGTCAATCGACCCTCTCTTGCGTGTAGATACACTGTGTTGGTCCCACCATAAGGTGTATCAATCCCTATGATAGCGACCCGACACGATTCAAGATGCACATTGTATACTACTGATGCCCAGTTCCTGCTTTTCTACTCCAGAGCACGTGCACGCCCATACTCCATCGGAACTACACTGCTGCACCCCCTGCCGCTATTTTGACCGCTTATAATCAGCCCAGTAATCGTGCCCCACCCTGCCTAGTTCAGGGTACCGTGATACATCTACGTGGGTTACTGCTGAAATGGGTCCCCGTTACTAGGGTTTCCTAGGGTCTATTTGTATACCCCCCAAATTGGCTAAGTGTTATCCATCCATTCAAGTTAACTTAACCCATCCACAAGTCATGTCATGTTGGTTAAGTTTTTCTTATTAACTTAACCCTTCTCACTCATCATGTTGTAATTGGTTAAGTGTTTTCTATTAACTTAACCCTGTTCATTCATCATATTATATTGGTTAAGTGTTTCCCCTTAGCTTAACCCCATTCGTTCATCATGTTATATTGGTTAAGTGTTCCCATTAACTTAACCCCACTCGTTCATCATGTTATATTGGTTAAGTGTCATCAATCTAGTCGAGTTAACTTAACTCACCCACTTGTCATGTTACATTGGTTAAGTGTTGCCTTCTTGTGTTACTTAACCCTACCACTTGTCATGTTACATTGGTTAAGTGTTGCCTTCTTGTGTTACTTAACCCTATCACACATCATGTTACATTGGTTAAGTGTTGCCTTCTTATGTTAACTTAACCCAACCATTCTTAGCATGTCTGTTTCTTAGCTTTAATTCATTCATTAAAGCACCAACCTCTCACATTAGATCTATATTGTTGCGGTCGCTGGGTGTGCCGGGTGGTTCCGGGTAGTCTTACATCGCAAATCAATCTAACCTCGGGTTTTTGGGCTTAATGCGCTAACCTCTCACATTAGATCTATATTGTTATGGTTGCTGGATGTGCCGGGCGGTTTCGGGCAGTCTTACACTGTAACTCAATCTAACCTCGGGTTAGGCATATTCATCTTTTAATTAATCTACATATTTACAATTCATGTTCATATGTAAATTATCCACAAGTGTTGTCAATTCAAGTCATGCCCCATTTACCCTCTGAATTACGTCCATAATTCTAGGTATACAAATTCTACCATTTCATGCTACTAATCATTTACATGATTATGAGCCAATCTATGCCAATAGCATGTAGTTTAATATTTTTCCCCAATGTCTCCCCGGTTATTCGTTCGCATAATTCACATAGAACGTTAGGCTCGCAAATTAGCCTAACTTATAAACAAAAGGGAAAAGAAAGGGACATGTAACATTCCAACAGGCATAAACAATATAGATCAACATGCGTAGTATAAATTTGGGACAGAACGACATAAACTTAATTAAGCACATGAACGTGATCTTACATTTAATTAGGTCAAATTAACATGCAAACTAGCATAGATCTAATTTTTTAAGCATGAACTTATATAGATCTTAAACATGGGTACTAGCTTGGATCTAAACATGTAAGCATGTATGAACATAACTTATCATGTAATTTGCATTTACAATGTGGTAGGTTCAATTGTGTCGGTTCAATAGTCTCATAGGCGTAGGATGTACAACATGATAAATCAATCACAATACTCCCATAGGCATGATAAGTTCCATTTAGTCAATCCAATAGTCTCATAGGCATGTTAGGTTTCGTTATGTCAATCACAATAGTCTCATAGGCACGATAGGTGTCATTACATCAGTCACAATAGTCTCATAGGCACGATAGGTGTTATTACATCAATCACAATAGTCTCATAGGCATAGGCAATTCAGAATTGACAAAAGGATAGACACGAATAGAATTAGGCATAGTTCTATATCCAGTTATTACAGTCGTGATTTCTTATTAGGTGTTCACATCTAAACAATAACTGTACTTACAGAAAAAGGACGGATCTTGTATTCTGGGATCTGATTTCTGAATTTGATAAGCTATCCTTTGATGTAGACGTTTGATTCTCTAGTTCTTCTAATTGATTACTAGTTTAAATTTGATTCTCTAGTTTGGGGTACATGAATGGAGTTTGAACCAGTTTGTAAACGAACAACATGACGGCTTCATAGAATGAGTTCTAGGGTTGAGATTTGGGGTGACTATATAGAAGTCTAGGTTTAATTCTAGCCTTTAGATTACTCTAGGAGAAATCAGAGCCATCAAACCAAAGAGATGTGTCATCCAGCCAACCATAGCATGACACATATGCCCTACTACCTCAGAAATCATTCATTGGCCAATTAGAGAAGGCCACATCAGCACAGGGCTGTAGAAATTCGTCACAGGAGTTGGAACTGGGAGGGGTCGACTCCCTACAGGGGGTTTCGACACCTATGTCGACTCCCCCTGGGGGGGTCAACACCCCTAAGCGGGAAATTTCCCGCTCAGGCCACTCTTGCCAGATTTTGAAATTTGAACTATTTTCTGATTTAATTTATTATTATATTTAATTACTATTTAAACTTGAAAACTTCTGAACTCCATAACTTCTTCATACGGAGTCTGATTCACGCAAAATCGGACTCTATCTTAAACAGAATTCCGAGACAAACGCAATGGCGTTACCCGTTTCACCCAATTCCTCTTTTGAAAATTAAGTGTTCTTAGATTCGTTACTTTAATATTCAAAGAAAATATGGTGTGTTACACTCACCAGTTTCAACTTTTTAAAATGAAATCAAATGAATCTATTTCTGATGTGTATTCTAGATTTTAAGATATTGTACACGCCTTAATATCGTTAGGAAAGAAAATTATCGAAGAAGATCAAGTCAGAAAGATCTTGAATTCACTTCCAAGTGAATGGGACCAAAAGACTCTGGCAATCGAAGAAGTCAATGATATTAGTACTATGTCGATAGAAGAATTAATTGGTAATCTAATGTCCTATGAAGTGAAGTTCCAGGTTAGAAAAGAGAATCAGGGAAATGAGAATAAATCACTGGCATATAATGCAATGATTGATAATGATGAACCAGATGATGATACTGTTGATGAAAATATCGAGTTTATTACCAAGAAGATCAAGAAAATCTTGAAGTACTGGATAAGGCAGAAATTTCGAAAAACTAACAACAATAATTCCAAAAATGGGAATGTTGTTAGATGTTTCAATTGTGATAAACTCGGTCATTTAAAAAGAGATTGTCCCAACTTGAGAAAACCAAAGCACATTTCAAATACTTTCAATAAGGAGAGGAAACAGGCATTCAATGCAACATGGGATGATTCATCATCAAGCGATAGTGATTCAGAAACAGAAAATGCCAATGTATGCTTCTTGGCAATGGATGACCAGGTATCGAATTTTGATAAAGAAATTACTAAAGTTTTAAATGATATGCATCAAAGTTATGTAATACTTAGGAAAGAGTACAATAATACTTTGGCAGAAATAGATAGATTAAAAATATCTAATGAAAAGTTGAGTAAAGTAAAACAATGTCTAGAAGATGAAATTGGAAGATTTAATGGTCATAAAAATGGAAAGGATTTAACACTTGGAAGTTTTGAAAAACTAAAAAGTGAAAATGAGTCCTTAAAATCAGAAAATCTTTCAACGAAGTCACATATCACTGATCTGAATAAGAAAATAACATCTCCAGACAGTGTTATTCTTAACCGTAGTAAGGATTTTGATAAAATGAAATCTGATATTGATAAATTTAACAAAGGAAAGGATAATCTAGAGAAATTATTATCTGCATCTAAACACAATAGGAATAAGCATGGACTTGGATACACCTCAAAGGATAAATCAAAGAAAAATAGTGCTTAATGTACTAAGTTTGTTAAAGCCGCCAAGTTAAAACCAAAACCTAGGAAATTAAAGTTAAATCCTCCAAATAGGTTCATTAATTTATGGGTTCCAAAATGGTTAGATAATGCTGAAAAAGAAAAATATATTGATAATTTTATTAATAAGGTTCAATTATCTAATGCTTATATTTTGAAAAGGAATTCAAACTCTTCATGGGTTTGGAATCCCAAAACTTAACCCCATGGACCCCGAAATAAAAAGGGTACCAGTGTGCATATTTTATAATTTTTCAGGTACCAAATAGTCGATGCTCAAAGCATATGACTAGAAATCTATTAAACCATGGATAAATATGAAAAGGATTTGTTATTGGCATCAGCAAAGTCGGTAACTCTAAAACTCATATGATTATTTAGTTTATTTCATGTTTTGATTTCCCTACTTGTTTTATTTATATATGCAAACTCTACATATTGTCTAGCAGTCATCTGAATAATTCTTTTTACCCTTTCTGTTGATGACAAAGGGAAGAAAAGGCATAAACATACTAGACAAAATGATAGAGGAAGTGCACAGAGTTATGGGGAGTAAAATATAAAATGTAGTATATTTTATATTTTAAATATTTATATGGTTGTCATCATTAAAAAGGGGGAGATTTTTAGTACCCTAGGTATTGATTTTGATGACAACAACCATATAAACATTACTACTAACATATCTTTTAGTTGTATAGTTACATTAGATATATTATGAAGATATTTATAAAGATAAACAAGAATGCAAAAGAAGAATTACAGAGGAAGGATAATCAATGCAATTAAAGACAAAAAGCTATTAGAGAAGAATGCTGAAGAACATAGGTGGGTGAAGTGATAGGGAGTTGGTTGAACCTTAGAATATCTTATTAAAGATCCCATGGCAATTATACTTGAAGATAATCAACCGTTGACCTCAACCGAATCACCAAAATCCACAAATATAAGGAAATTTGAAGTGCAGAAAATTTGCAATACTTATAAGTGTTGCTGTGTTATTTGCAACACAAGTATGTCGATATACCCTTTTTTGTATGTCGACATATAATAGCTAGGTCATATTTTCAAATTCAATTTGAGTAGTTATTTCCCTTCACGCTTTCACCAACAGACACATCCTTTCATACACTATTTAAAGGCCTGTGGTAATGAATTTTTACACATTAATTTTACATTTTCTTCTACTCATTCTTCTCCATTTATTCTCTACAATATTCCATTGAAAACTATCCTAGTACTCTTGCAAATTCACTCTCTTTCACTCCTATTCTTCATTGATGTGCAAGCCATACAATACCAGAGAGTTGTACTTGAATTCATATCATTCTCTCTCTGATTTAATCCTATTTCCTCAAAGAATTCAAAGATATATTGCCATTGGAGGTCTATAGGATCATTGTACCAATTCTACAAGAATTTGTATTGAAGATACAACTACTTGCCATTGTTTCTTGCTGTTGATAAGGAGAAGGTGTATCTTGTAGCCCGTGAAATCAAGATTGTAAAGGTGTTCTTGCCACATATTGAAAGCAAGCGATTATAATGAAATTCTGCACGGTGGAGTGCAGGACTGGATGTAGGATTGGCTAATCCAAACTAGTATAAAAATCCTGGTGTTATTTACTTTACTGCATATTATTTTATTGCTTATTTCTTTTGATTTGAATTTGAATAGATATAGTTTATATCTCTAGTGTCTGAGTAGCCTTAAGGTCCTAACAATTCCTACTTTATTTTAATTCATATCAAAATTTGTAACAATGATATATGTTCCATACAAATTCAGATTCAAGCGAAACCAGTTGCGTTGGAATCATACCAGCTAATGCTATACGTACAACTGATTTTGTGAGATTTGGAGCTGGTAGGAATTTTGTCTAATTTTAAACGCTTGTTTGAAATTAGATAAAACGATGCGAAATCATAGATCAGAAATGAAATGTGAATTAACATTCAAAGCTTTCTGAAATACTATGATGTGATTAAACTAATATATTAATGTTATGTACTGTTAATATAAATTGTGTGCTTGGATGTTTTGGATGATTATTTTTTGATTGTTCATTGACGATATTTAGATTTCCATCGTCTTAAATGCATTAGATTAAAATTTCTATTTCATATGCATTTATAAAATGATATTATGAGGTGTGATGCAGGGAGAACAAGTTCGAGGGATCCAACTTGATTCCTTAATAGATTATACGTTAACTTATTTTCATATTATTCATATATGAACTATTTATCCCAAGTAACTGTAAAATTTGTTTGGATGTTGATTGTTGAATTGAATTCAACGTTGATGTGTTATTAATTAATAAAAAATATAGATTAAGTGATTGACAACAAATGACCAAAAATCCATCTTTTTAAGACACTAATTCACCGTTAGGCGAATTGACAAAGTTTAAGTTACAAAGTTTTTTTTATAACTAAAGCAAAGTTTTCAATTTTATTTTATATAAGTTATTAGAATAGAAATTTTATAAATAAATATTTTATAACTAGTTTTTGTAAAGTAATTATAAATGATTTATATTGTTAGTTTTATGTTTTTAATAAGTTTTTATAGCAAGTAAGTTAGAAATTAACCTATGGCTTAATTATTTGGAATAATTGTTTTTTTGAAACAATTAAGTAATATTATTAAATTAATTAAGTAATTAATTAATTTAAAGGGATGGATAATGGGAATCAGTTAACAAGTTAACTGATGTTTTAAGTTGACTGAGGCAAATGTTTTTAACTGAAATTGGTTATTAAATTTATTTATTTCGATTATTCTAATAGATATACATACATACATACATATATATATATATATCTTTGACAAATAATTATCAAAACTTGATAAGATTTCTTAAAAGTTAATTATCTTTTAATTAACTGTGTTTAAAGATAATTAACGAGTTGTTTATTAATAATAGAGTAAATTCTTATTTTAATAACTTTTTAAAAGAGATTAACTATTTTATTTTAGTTCACAATGAAGTAAACTTCTTTTACTTCAGTTTACATTCAAGTTAACTGTTATTTTAATTAATAACTATTAAAGATAGCTTTTTAATTAGAATTCATTTAAGAAGTAATCAAGTTTGTAATGGGATTTTAATTTAAGTTTGTAAAAGGTTTTACAAAAGGATTTGATAATAAATCCAAGTATTATAAACAAAGTTTATAAAAGAGGCTTAAAACAAACGCGACGGTTTTGAGCAAATGTTTACTTAATAAATTGAAGTAAGCAGACACGATTGTAATTTGAATGGAGATTCATAAAGATGTAAAGAGAAGGATGCAAAAAGGATTTGTATAAAGGATTTGATAAATGGATTTTATTAATAAATCCAAGTTATAATTGAATTGTATTAAATTAGTTTAAAGCTAAAGGTTGTGCTTTTGTAAGTGTTACTTAAGTAAGAAAATTAATTAGGAATGATTTACAAAAACCATATATAAATTGAATAGTAAATTAGAACTTGTGATATTATAATTAATATCAAAATTTGACTTCCAAACTTTCATTTATCTTAAGATAAGAATGTTGTCGAATTAAGGTTCGAGAGGTAAATAAAATACCTCAACTGAAACGACTACATGATTATTTAAGGGATGGTACTAGTTTGAAATGCTAGAGAGGTTGGAAATAGTTATGATTTCCATAAGAGAAATATTGCAACTTTATTTTGCAAGCATTGGAAATTTAATAAACTATTCGATTTTATAGTAAACAGTGTATCACTTGACATTGTTTGGCCTAGGTATGAAGTATGACTATACTTATAGATTTGGTTAACTATCTAACACTATTTCTAAGTATATTATGGCTTTGTGTATACACTTATTACAGGAAATAAGTAAATGGCTATTTTTCAAAGAAAATGAAATAAGAGGTTACACTTGTTTCGGAACGGAAGCGTATTTGGAAATTGAATTATTATTTCCATAAGTGAAGTTTTGAACTTAAATTAGCAAAGTTTTGAGGTTAAATAAAAACGATTTGGTTTAATATAATGAACAATATGGCACATGACATCTGTTAGGCGCATAGAAGATTGGTAATTAGACTTATACCATTTGGGTAAGTATACATTGCGATAATTTTGAAGTAAAGTAAATAAAGAGGTATTCTGTGAATACAATTATTCTAAAGAGACAAGTGTATGGCTATCATTTTCAAAATAACGAAAACAAGAGATTTTTGAATATACTTATTCGGCTGAGATAAGTTTATGGAATCGATTTTTAAGAATCGATAAAATGATTTTAATAAATGGTTTAATTTAAAAGGACCTAAGTTGCTGATGTACTTAGCTATATTATTGTGATTTGATAGTTAAAAAATCGAGTATCAATGAATTTCCTTTTGTCTATTGATGTGTTAGTTCGAGGAGATCGGGATGGGAACTGGACACAAACCCACTTCTAACCGACTTTGCATTCGAAAACTAAATTTGTAGGGATGCTTATGCGTATTGAGATGATTTGAAGGCGTAGACCTTCTGAGCAGAAAAAGATGCTAACTAATGTCTCTTGTTAACTACAAGGATTAAACTGTTAGTTGTAGTTCCTTAGTTTTGGGTGTCTTTGGTTTTGTTTAGTCCAGAATGAACTTCTATGAACGGATGTCTGACATTGTATTTCTTAGATCACGTACATTATATTTTACAAATGTACATCGGTTTGGTAGCGAAAAAGACAACATCTAATAGCTGACACCCTTCTCAGAGACATATGAAGTCAGAGGTTGTATTTTCGTGGACACCAATTAGTGATTGATGGAACGGTGATGTGGCATCCAACGATAAGGATGTGCTAATATATAAAAGGTAGTTATAACCTCAAGCCTCATCAACTGGGAAATGACCAAAATTGGGAAGGCAGCAGGGCTATGTTGGTCATACCCATTAGGGTATATCATCACCTGATCTAGAGAAGTTGGTTGTTCCTTTTGTATGCTTCAGAATGGTATGTTTGCTTATCCCAACCGTGGTGATGATATACTTGGTATACTTAAGTTGAATGAGTGGTCGGTTCTATGTTGCCAGGTTGTAAGACGTTTGTAACAACCCGCATTCCGACGGACCGATTTTTTTTCAAAAATCTAATTCATCGAAACCCTTGTTGTTTTGCTCTGGTATCCTGCAGAAAAGATAGAGACATAAAACATGTCAGAGTTCGGAAAACATCTCACAACAGAAGGAACAAAATATAATATAATTAAAACATAGCTTTACCTTAATAACAATACTGCTAAACCAGTATCCAAAGCTATATAGTCTCTGTCATGAACCTAACGTGCGAATGTTATGAGGAGGGGGTCAGAACATAAGTTCTGTGTGAATGAATTTAAACTACATCTCTTGAATAATCCTACATATACCGTTCAATTACAGTTTCTCATTTATTAGGTTATCTGTGTTATTAGCACTCAAGGCTTTCACATACACGTCGCACCCATCTACCCCTAGTAGATTAACCTAAAATAATGTATATGTAGCTACCCCCAAACTAAGGTACACCCGTGGTACCTCACTCGCACAGTCTACTCTGTATCGCCACAGTAATATGCGTAGTCCCTCATCCTATGTCATAGTAATGTACAACGCTACATCCGCAAAGAACCACTATCACTGTAAGCGTACTGACTGCTATCGTCGAACTATTCAATCGAATTTGGTTCCATCATCAATAATGCCCTCTAGTCTACGATACACCACCCAGAGCAGACATGGTTGTACCTAGACTTTCCCACGTACGTATCATCAATCGTACTTGATGTTTCTACTGCACATAACCTCTACTTGTGCACCCGAGTTTCGTGGCAGGGCTACACCAGAAACACATAACTCGGTCGGGAGCTTTTCTATATATGTACGGGCCCGCCTCTAAGAGTGTCCAATGTACAGATATGCCTCGGGTCTGGTTTTTCTATGGTGCCTATGGCCCCACCTCAGCCCCTCCCTCAACTAGTAAAGACCACACGAGCTAAGCGACCACCCCTAACAAGAAAACAATCTAAACATCCATGTGGGGTCTCCCCACACCTGTCCCTTGATAGCAAAGGTTAATGATCTCTAGGGGTTAGCTCTTTTTTTCGCATTCCTTAGGCTGTTGGTGACCGGCGTCCGACGATCTTGCTATCATTTTGTCTTGACCCTCCACCTCCGCCTGAGGCAACCGCCGAACCACCCTTAATGTCACCGCGCACAGCATCCTGATTGCCCCCTACTTGTGCAGTCAAGGCCCACCCACCTGGTAGTTACGCGCAGACCCAACCTCTGTAATCCTAGCCCGAAGCTAAACCACCACAGAGGACTACCAGGAGCACCTTTAACGTCTCAGGAAGCCGCCTGCCTCCCTTTCCAGTCCGTTGGGGCCGCCAGAATAATGAACGTGCACTCCCCTCATGCCTTATGACACCGTGATGATCTACCTCGTTGGACTATTCATCCTATAACGTACGGACTGCTTCAAGCGCCTTAGTTTCATCTGTCATTAGACCCAACGTCTAATCATTAATTATGCGCTTGCGCCACCTCATTAGTTTTTCTCATTTAACTTGGTTATTCACATTTACTTCCTTTTCAAGTTTACCAAGTTATCCTTGCTTATTAATTCCATTTATAACTTAATCCATTTAAGTTCATTAATAAGCCTACGACATGTTATTCTCATAAGCTAATAATTATCCCTCTTATGGTTATAATAACATGTTTTACTTAATTTGTAATTAAGCACATCTTAATTCACATATACATTGGTTAAGAGAATAACTCCTAAAGTATCAACCCTGAAGACTGAAATCAACATCAGATTGACACTCAGAGAATTACTCAACTCAACCAATCTTCTGTTTTGTCATTCATATAACTTATGCAATCTTCAGTTGTAGATTTATTCTTGCCTTTACAGATTACTTAATCTTCAATTAAGTACAACTTTCCTTGTTACATAAGTTATTTCATCTTCCCTTATTGTTCCTTATAACTTACCTTATTCCATAAGTTATTCTGTTTTCTCCATCGTTCATTATAACTTACCTTATTCCACAAGTTATAATTCCCACTTGTCCCCAGGACAAGTCTACCTATTATCGTTTCCTTATTTTAAGTTCATTCATAATAGGTTATTATTATCATTCCCCATTTTGGCATTAATTAAGACTAACTAAACCCTCCCCACTTATTTAACACGTTTTCTTAAACCCTACTCAATTCAACTGATTCGTAACACCACTACAGATTTTATTGGGTTAAGCATTCTAATTTATCAAATTATCCATGCTATCCATGTTACCCACTTAACCCCTTTATTATATCCATATCAACCTTACATGTGTCGTCATGGTTAAGTGTTCATTATTATTTACGATGTCCGTAAACGCGCAAGACCTCTCACATTAGATTACCGTTTGCGGTTGCTGGATATGCCAGGCAGTTCCAGGCGGACTTCTACCACATCTGAATCTATCCTAGTGTCTTGACACCATTACGGGTCCAATTTCCACCTAAGACCTCTCACATTACATTACCGTTTGCGGTTGCTGGATATGCCAGGCAGTCCCGTGCAGACTTCTATCGCAAACCAAATCTAACCTCGTGTCTTAGGCGTTCAGTATCTTTTTCTTAATTCGTTCTCAATTTCAAGTCTTGGATTATTATGATTTCCAGTTACCCATAAATTCCAATTCAAATTTATGCTTATAATTCTAATCCAATTTATACCTATAATCCTACGTATATAAGTTACGCCCAAATCAATTTCCACAATTTATGCCAGCTTTCATTTTATTACATATTTTCCCAAACTTTTCCAATTGTTCATATTTTATTGCAATAATGCCCCAAATTCCAACCATCAGTTTTTGCCCCAAATTACAGTCTTATATCCTCAATTTGATTTATATACATAAATCCCACCATAGTTTTATTCATAATTCCAAGTATAGTTATGCCCATAATCCCAATTCAACTTATAATCCCAATTTACATTCATAATTACAATTTGATTCATATACCCATAGTTATATTTATGATTCCAATCAAAGTTATTCCCAAAATCCCATTATAAGTTATGCCCCCAAACCTCCCAATCACATATAATACCCAAATCAACCTTTTCCCTTTTATTCTCAATATCGTTCAATCGCATAAGTCCACAATAGGCATAGGCTCAAAGATAGCCTAGCTATATAAAAATAAAAAGGGAAGAATAAAAGGAGGAAACCCAATGTAGGCATAAAATGACTTATCATAATTAAGCATATGACAACAATATTAGACATAGGTGAACTTTATCAGATTAGATCTTTCAATAGGTTTATTACGTGCATAAATGGGGAATGGCGAAAGATAGATCCATTATTATACAAAAAATGTATTTTAAATCCACTCACTTGTATGCTTTCCCAATTCTAGATCTAATCCATGGTTTTCTCCCTTTTTGCGCAGCATAGATCTAGAAATCTGAAGTCTTTTCTCTTATTTTGGAGTAGAGGAATCCTAGATCTATCTTTTTATTTTAAGAACAGATTTGGAGAGGAAGAGAAGAGATTAGACCTAAGAATTGCTTGGGGAAGAAGAAGAATCTAAATTATTCTAGGTTGGAGCAGCGTCATGGCGTCGCCATTAGTTTAGGTCAAGAAAACAATAGGGTTAGGGTCCATTATATAGCTTCTAAGCCAACGAACCTGGTCAGAAAACGTGCTTACATACAAAACGTTGTATTTCGCTCGGATCTGGAAGGGGGCTTACCCCTGTACAGGGGGTCGACACCTATGTTTTCCCCCTATAGGGGGTCGACACCTATGTCGACACCACTATTGGGAGGTCGACACCCCTTAGGGGGGGTCTACACCCTTCGAGCGTGATTTTTCCCGCTCACCCACTTTTGACTGTTTTTGAATATTTTTGAATTCTGGAGATATTTTATATATATATATATATATATATATATATATGAGCCTTATATATATACAAACTTCTAAAGCTCATAACTTCTTCATACATTATCCGTTTTATGCAAACTTGGACTCTATCCCAAGCAGAATTCTGAGACAAACGCAATGGTGATGTCCGTTTTACTTAATTTATGATATTTAAATTAAGTATCTTTATTATATTACCTCTTCTGTTACATATATCGTTAACGTATTAATTTTTCTGTCTCTTCCACTAATTTAAATTGCACATCACCATTATTTATATTTCCAAGCATATAAACATTTCTAATTATATTAAAAATGCGGGGTGTTACATTCTCCCACCCTTAAAGAATTTCGTCCCTGAAATTCGATAAGGGTAAAATATATAATCCCTTGCATCAAACCATCACGTGTGCATCTAATTATTGCAAACATTGTGCGTAGGTGCAAAGTGAAATACATCATATGTATGCCTAATTGGTACCACCTATATGTATGCAAACTTTTAAAAACTCTTTCAAAACATGATGCTCACATCCTAAATATACTTGTAGTTCTATATGAATGCAATATTTTTGAAAAATCAAAACATTTTTCACCCAAATGTCCCACACTCTTACAGAATAAGAGCATAGTTCATCCAATTGTTGCATCCAAAATCCTACCAACCATCATTAAATTCAAAATTTAGAAAAATCTAATTTTCTAAATTCGATTTCTTATGTTACAAAAAGGTATAAAACGGAAAAATTCACTTCTTCTGTTTTTCTTTTATGTATCTTTTCTAATTGTACTTGGATTTTTATGTAACTACTCTATAAAGATTTCCTATTTTACTATCCAAGCACAACTACATAAGAAAATTTTCTCTTCTTTTTCAACTTATCTTGGAAAAATTTCATTTTTATTCATCTTTTCTTAAGATTTTCATTTTCTTTTCTCGTTACGTTTGTTGCTTTAATGAATTTGTTGTTTTCTTCTTAGTTAGGCTATTCTCTTTCTTAGCTTTTTTTTTCATTAAGCCTTTCCATCTTTTGACATCCTACACCGCTACTATAAAGGGCTAAGAATCATAAGACTATTTCACTAAAGAAAAGACCAACCACAAACTCTCAACGCTTACTTGCCCTTCCACTATCTAGTAGTCACTACTAGTCTTGCTGTGTATTACTAGCCTACACTTTTTTTTTTCAAGCAACAATCCTAGGCTTCACAATGCATATGCATTATACGGGAATTTGTTTTTATTATTCCAAGATAGTCCTTGCTATTTACTTCATAACCTCTAACCTTTGCCGCCTTTCCTAGGTACTAATCCTTATCTACTCCATTTTTTTTCAAAACATGGTTTGGCCTCTCTTTTTAATTAAATTTTTCTTCCAAAAATTAAAAGTGGTAAAACTTTATTTTCTTTTCCAAAACTTACTTTTGCCAAACCATAAAAACATGTCACAACAAAAATGCAAAACATTTTTTTCAAATCACAAAACTAGAGTAGATAAGGACAACTATCGGGTTACATTGTTTCTACCTACAATGTTAATTTTGGCTGCTTTCTACAAGGTGTAAAAATCTACTCTATTCTTACTCTCTATAACTTATTTTGTCCACCCAACAAAATTTTCTTTTTTAAAACAATAAACGAAATTTATTTTCCAAAGAATAGAGATTTCAAAACTTTCTTTACAAAATGCTATCTTTTCTTTTCAACCTTTTCATATACTATAATATGAAAACTAGCGAGTTGTACATGCTCTATAATATGTACCTTTTCAAGAAAGAACAAGAAATCATTATTTTACAAAATATACCCCACTTTACATTAAAACCCAATATACACTCTTTTCAAACATCAAAAATACTTTTAAGATTAAAACTTGAAAACACTATAAACTCTTTCGCCAAAACCTTTACAATTTCAAGTTCTTAAAAGTTTAACAAATGGGTTAGAACCATAATGGGCTTCCAACTTACCTAGGCTTTCCTAGACACTCCCGCGAATTCAATTCCCTCCACTATATATATATCCCTAATCCGTTTTCCACTTTTTAACCTTTTTCTAACTTATAAATTTCACTTCTAAACCCACTAATCTGAATTACTAACATTTCAGTTTCTATCATATGGGATACATCTTTCTCTAATACAAAACATATTGTACACATTCCAACCAAACCACCTAAGGGTCTCAAAATTTCTATGTTCATTACTTTAGTGTACAAAATAGATATCCCATTTCTTTCCATATTTTACTCTTTCTGTCTAGTGGGCTTCCTTGTGGATCTAGGTTTATATATATAATATATTTATATTTTAGAAAATACAAATACGTTCACTCATTATCTATATAGGGATCCTAAACTAAAGCTCTGATACCAAATGTAACAACCCGCATTCCGACGGACCGAATGTTTTTTTTCAAAAATCCAATACATGGAAACCCGTGTTGTTTTGCTCTGGTATCCTGCAGAAAAGACAGAGATATAAAACATGTCACAGTTCGGAAAACATCTCACAGCGGAAGGAACAAAATATAACATAATTAAAACAAAGCTTTACCTTAATAAAAAGACTGCTAAACCAGTATCCAAAGCTATACAGTCTCTGTCATGAACCTAACCTGCGAATGTTATGAGAAGGGGGTCAGAACATAAGTTCTGTGTGAAAACTACACCTCTTGAATAATTCTACATATACCGTTCAATTACATTTTCTCATTTATTAGGTTATCTATGTTATTAGCACTCAAGGCTTTCACACACACATCTCACCCATCTACCCCGTAGTAGATTAACCTAATATAATGTATATGTAGCTACCCCCAAACTGAGGTACACCCCGTGGTACCTCACTCACACGGTCTCCTCCGTATTGCCACAGTAAAATGCGCACTCCCTCATCCTATGCCATAGTAACGTACAACGCTACATCCGCATAGAACCACTATCGCTGCGCTATGTAAGCGTACTGACTACTATCCTCGAACTATTCGATCGAATTTGGTTCCATCATCAATAATGCCCTCTAGTCTACGATACACCACCCAGAGCAGACATGGTTGTACCTAGACTTTCCCATGTATGTATCATCAATCGTACTCGATGTTTTTACTGCACATAACCTCTACTTGTGCACCCGAGTTCCGTGGCAGGGCTACACCTGAAACACTGAACTCGATCGGGAGCTTTTCTATATCTGTACGGGCCCGCCACTAAGAGTGTCCAATGTACAGATATCCCTCGGGTCTTGTTTTTCTATGCTGTCTTTGGCCCCACCTCAGCCCCTCCCTCAACTAGTAAAGACCACATGAGCTAAGAGACCACCCCTAACAAGCAAACAATCTAAACATCCATGTGGGGTCTCCCCGCACCCGTCCCTTGATAGCAAAGGGTAGAGATCTCTAGGGGGTAGCTCTTGTCTTTTCGCATTCCTTTGGCTGCTGGTGATAGTCGTCCCTTGCTAACGTTTAGTCTTGACCCTCCACCTCTGCCTGAGGCAACCGCCGAACCACACTTAATGCCACCGCGTACAGCATTCTGACTGCCCCCTACTTGTGCAGTCAAGGCCCACCCACCTGGTAGTTCCGCGCAGACCCAACCTCTGTAATCCTAGCCCGAAGCTAAACCACCACAGAGGACTACCAAGAGCACCTTTAACGTCTCAGGAAGCCGCCTGCCACCCCTTCCAGTCCGTTGGAGCCGCCAGAATAATGAACGTGCGCTCCCCTCGTGCCTTATGACACCATGATGATCTACCTTGTTGGGCTATTCATCCTATAACGTATAGACTGCTTCAAGCGCCTTAGTTTCATCTATCATTAGACCCTACGTCTAATCATTAATTACGCGCTTGCGCCAATTCGTAAGTTTTTCTCATTTAACTTGGTTATTCACATTTATTTCCTTTTCAAGTTTACCAAGTTATCCTTGCTTATTAATTCCATTTATAACTTAATCCATTTAAGTTCATTAATAAGCCTACGACATGTTATTCTCATAATCTAATAATTATCCCTCTTATGGTTATAATAACATGTTTTACTTAATTTATAATTAAGTACATCTTAATTCATATATACATTGGTTAAGAGAATAACTCCTTAAGTATCAACCCCGAAGACCGAAATCAACATCAGATTGACACTCAGAGAATTACCCAACTCAACCAATCTTCTGTTATGTCATTCATATAACTTATGCTGTCTTCAGTTGTAGATTTATTCTTGCCTTTACAGATTACTTAATCTTCAATTAAGTACAACTTTCCTTGTTACATAAGTTATTTCATCTTCCCTTATCGTTCCTTATAACTTACCTTATTCCATAAGTTATTCAGTTTTCTCCATCGTTCATTATAGCTTACCTTATTCCATAAGTTATAATTCCCACTTGTCCCTAGGACAAGTCTACCTATTATCGTTTCCTTATCTTAAGTTCATTCATAATAGGTTATTATTATCATTCCCCATTTTAGCATTAATTAAGGTTAACTTAACCCTCCCCACTTCTTTAACACGTTTACTTAACCCCTACTCAATTCAACTGGTTCGTAACACCACTACAAATTTAATTGGTTAAGTATTCTAATTTATCAAATTATCCATGCTACCCATGTAACCCACTTAACCCCTTTATTATATCCATATCAACCTTACATGTGTCGTCTTGGTTAAGTGTTCATTATTATTTATGATGTCCGTAAACGCACAAGACCTCTCACATTAGATTACCGTTTGCGGTTATTGGATATGCTGGCCGGTTCCGGGCAGACTTCTACTGCATCTGAATCTAACCTCGTGTCTTGACTACATTACGGGTCCAATTTCCACCTAAGACCTCTCACATTAGATTACCGTTTGCGGTTGCTGGATATGCCGGGTGGTTCTGGGCAGACTTCTACCGCAAACCAAATTTAACCTCGTGTCTTAGGCGTTCAGTATCTTTTTCTTAATTCATACTCAATTTCAAGTCTTGGAATATTATGATTTCCAGTTACCCATAAATTCCAATTCCAATTTATGCTTATAATTCTAATCCAATTTATACCTATAATCCTACGTATACATGTTACGCCCAATTATGCCCAAATCAATTTCCACAATTTATGCCAACTTTCATTTTATTACATATTTTCCCAAACTTTTCCAATTGTTCATATTTTATTACAATAATGCCCTAAATTCCAACCATCGGGTTTTGCCCCAAATTACAGTCCTATATCCTCAATTTGATTTATATACATAAATCCCACCATAGTTTTATTCATAATTCCAAGTATAGTTATGCCCATAATCCCAATTCAACTTATAATCCCAATTTGCATTCATAATTACAATTTGATTCATATACCCATAGTTATATTTATGATTCCAATCAAAGTTATTCCCAAAACCCCATTATAAGTTATGCCCCCAAACCTCCCAATCACATATAATACCCAAATCAACCTTTTCCCTTTTATTCTCAATATCATTCAATCGCACAAATCCACAATAGGCATAGGCTCGAAGATAGCCTAACTATATAAAAATAAAAAGGGAAGAATAAAAAGAGGAAACACAACATAGGCATAAAATGACTGATCATAATTAAGCACATGACAACAATATTAGGCATAGGTGAACTTTATCAGATTAGATCTTTCAATAGGTTTATTACGTGTGTAAATGGGGAATGGCGAACGATAGATCCATTATTATACAAAAAATGTATTGTAAATCCACTCACTTGTATGCTTTCCAATTCTAGATATGGTCCATGGTTTTCTCCCTTTCTGCGCAGCATAGATCCAGGCATCTGAATTCTTTTCTCTTATTTTGGAGTAGAGGAATCCAAGATCTATCTTTTTATTTTAAGAACAGATTTGGAGAGGAAGAGATTAGATCTAAGAATTGCTTGGGGAAGAAGAAGAATCTAAATTATTCTAGGTTGGAGCAGCGTCATGGCGTCACCATTAGTTTAGGTCAAGAAAACAATAGGGTTAGGGTCCATTATATAGCTTTTAAGCCAACGAACCTGGTCAGAAAACGTGCCTACATACAAAACGATGAATTTCGCTCGGATCTGGAAGGGGGCTTACCCCTGTACAGGGGGTCGACACCTGTGTCTTCCCCCTATAGGGGGGTCGACACCTATGTCGACACCACTATTGGGGGGTCGACACCTATGTCGACACCCCTTAGGGGGGGTCGACACCCTTCGAGCGGGATTTTTCCCGCTCACCCGCTTTTGACTTTTTTTGAATATTTTTGAATTTTGGAGATATTTTGTGTGTGTATATATATATGAGCCGTATATATATACAAACTTCTAAAGCTCATAACTTCTTCATACATTATCCGTTTTACGTAAACTTGGACTCTATCCCAAGCAGAATTCTGAGACGAACGCAATGGTGATGTCCGTTTTACTTAATTTCTGATATTTAAATTAAGTATCTTTATTATATTACCTCTTCTGTTACATATATCGTTAACGTATTAATTTTTCCGTCTCTTCAACTAATTTAAATTGCACATCACCATTATTTATATTTTCATGCATATTAACATTTCTAATTATATTTAAAATGCGGGGTGTTACAATGTTCTTGTTGAACGCCAGTGTTTTATTTCTAGGGGACACTGATCGGAAGGTAGTTCCTTATCTAGTTATGTATGGAAATCCAAACTCCAATACGAGCCGTATGGTTTTAGATATAAACCAACTATGTCGAAAAGTGAGATGCAAGCTTTTCAGCTATAATCAGATTTTTTTATAGATTAATAGACATTATTATAATATCACTGGATATGAAATAAAAAGTGATTTGGTCATCGTGAGGGAAAAACACGTGCCATATTTACGTGTGGTCATGTCTTACGAGAGTTCCATTCTTTCAAAGGATTTTCTAAAATTAAGCAAGTTGTTTATGATGTGAATTTTCTAACTCAAAGTATTCAAGATTGATCTAGGTGATTTTTCTTTCCTCAAAATGTGCCCTGGTCAGACCGAGTGTATTTTCTAGGTTGCATTGGTTACTTGGAGCTTCAAGAGAGGAGCCAGAGTCGAGACGTATTCCCGTATTTTCTTGTAGTAATTTATTTTCGCTATGTGTGTTGTATTTATCAACATTGTATAGGATGATCTAGTTGTGTACTCTGATTGTGTAATCATATATATATATATATATACAATTTTCTCTTTGTGTAAAGAGTATTGATATATTATATTTTTTTCATTCGCTATGAGATTCTATTCTACTCTGATTCTAAAGTGTTGATGTTCTTCTTCTTCTATTCTAACATTTGTTTCTTTCTTCTTCTCTATCTAACTTCTTTTCCCTAATTATCTTCTTTCCTGTGCATTTTGAGTTTGACATGTGTGGTTAAAGGTTAGCTCAAATGGTACTGAAAAGTTGGATCGCTACAGTTGGTATCAGAGTACTAGGTTAAGTAATAACTTTAACTCTATGACATAACTCAATAGAGATGGGGATTAGTAATACCCTTGATCGAGTTTGAGTGTATAAATATATGAGCGAGCGTACTTGTTAGTGTTATATTTTTTATATAGGGTTGATAGATTTGTTGAGTGCTTTATGAATTATGGTCGATACAGGGTGTACAACTTATCGATATGTGTATCTAAACACTTGAGCACAACAATTCGATAAAATATTGTTTTTAAGTGGGTAAATGAAATAGTTTTACCAAAATTAAAATTTTAGTATAAAGGAATATTTTTCAAAAATTATTGATGTGGTTGGTTGTTATTATTATAATCAAATGAGATTGTAAAAATTGGAATTGTTATATATAACCAAATAGAATTTGTATAAGAATGGAATGTACAAATGAACTAAATTAAAATTGGATCCAGACCAGAATTGAGAAAAAAATTCCGGATGTTTAGAAAATATTTTCTAAGGTATTATAAAGTAATATAGCATTACTTTGAAGGATTTGAATAAAAATTGGTTTAAATAGGTTTTGGAAGTGATAAAGCACTGAACTCACTTCAATCGTTGGAAAATAGTTCTGATGATGACAGACGCATCATCAGTATTCATTTTCGAGTTTCTAAGTGATGGATTGTTACAGTAATAAAATTTGCTAATGGAATTTTTTTTGAGAAAAACAAGTTTTAAAATTTTAAATGTTTTTAATTTGCAAATGGTGATAAATATATGCATATATTAATATTACTTTAAAAGAATTTGAAATAAAGCCAGAAATTGAATTTTGAAATTTAACTTGTGCAAGTTAGATAGATTGAAAAGATAAAGGTGAACAAATTGGATTAAAATTTAACTTAAGTTAAATAAAATTAGATTGGGCTAGAAGTGATATCGAGTGGAACTGGATATAGAAAAATGGACTTGCAAATGATTTTATAACATAGTTATGAATTTTTGATGGAATATCCGATGATTTTGGATAGTCGAAATTTTCAAGTTAGATTTGAAAAACTAGCTTAATTTATATTAAAATATAATAGAATGAGGTTTAAAATATTAATTAAATGGAGCATAATAATTAAATTTAATTAAAAACGAGCTCGCCGCATCGTGGATGTTCATAATTTTACGTTTTGAACTTTAAATGGATGTATATGATTAAATATAAGTCGGAATTCTTCAAAATAAGATTCTTCTTGATATATTGGATTATAGTTTTCTAATGGAAGAGAAAATTCGAGATTTCGTATTGTAGATTTTGAGTTATGTCAAAATCAAATTTCCAGAAAAATCACGGTATGGTCGTTTATAAACTATAACGATTTATTAAATAAAATGGAAGGATTTTAAGGAAATTAAATTGCGTAGCTCATAAATTAAAAGTGAAATAAGCATATGAGCTAGAAATATAAGTGATTCTTTTATTAACCGAATAACACCAAATTTTCATAGGTATATTATCGTTTGTTGTAAACGAAAGTGAATAAATTGATTTAAAATCATTGTAACAGCCCGGGTTTTCAGAACCAATTTAAATTTTTTATTTTAGCAATTTTAATGGATTTTGGATATTTAAAATGATTTATTTTAAATAATAACGACTAAAAATTTATTTAAATCAAAATTAGAACGAATAAATTTATTTTAATTATATAACGAGCCTGAAATGGCGCGGCAGTTTGAAAATTCGATTTCAAATTTAAATTGAATGTACAGGATTCAAAATAAATCGAATTTCAGTAAAACCAGAAATATTTGAATCTGTTTAATTATATCTTTCTAAGGAATGTGAAAAATCTAGATTTCATAATGGGAATAAAAAGTTATGCCCAGTTTAAAATTTGAAATAATCGCTATGGAATTCATATATATTTTATATAATATATAGCCCTTAAAAATAGTCATTTTGCAAATGACCTCCGTTTTCGTTGAAACCACATTGGTTGGATCTGGAATGTCGAATTATTGCCAGATTCCAATTTTCATAATTTTTGGAATTAATATGTGAGCGTGGTGAATTTAAACGTGTTTCGTAATTTCAATTTGAATTTTATCGACTGGAAAATGACCGTTTTTCAAACGGTCTCCAAATTCAACGAAATTTGTTTTGTTAGGACCGTATCGTCAAAACATAGCTAGATTTATTTTTCTGGAATTTTTGAAGTCAGTATGTGGCCCGGTAAATTAAAATGTACGTTGAAATCAATTTTTAACGTTATATTAATTTATATTTTAATTCTGATGAAAACTGATCGTAACTGTCGAATGGGCTTACCAGACATATCCCATTGTGTCTGAAATGGGGGTATTTAGCGAGGGATGATAGTCATTGGGTTTGATTTGGGGTTCGAACGAAAAACACTACTTTTATGGAATAAATAATATATTATAGATATTGGGTCAAAGAGGGTCAAACCCTTCTTCTCTTCAATCCGTGGTCAAAATAGGAGTCGTCGCTCTAGAGAAAATAAAAATAAAACAAACCCGTCGTTCTTTACTCCCTCCCCGTCGCCGCCCTCCGCCCAAGTCGCCCCCCCATTGGTGACCGCCGCCTCCTCCTTCTTCCCCCTTGTCTCAAATTAAAAAACCCTAGCCCAAATCAACATCAAACCCTAGTCTCCAGCTGCCATTGCACCACCACCGCCTGGCCGTGCCTCCAGAGCCACCTGCAAGCTCCGGCGCTGCCATTCCCATCCCCTATTTCCACCTGTAAGTTTTATTTTGATTTTAATTTAAAGTAATTAGTTTTAGCAATATAAAAATCAGTTTTTATAATATATGAAAAGCAATATAAAAATTAGTTTTTTTATATATGAAAAGCAATATAAAAATCAGTTTTTTTAATATATGGAAAGCAATATAAAAATCAGTTTTTCTATATATGAAAAGCAATATAAAAATCAGTTTTTTTATATATGAAAAGCAATATAAAAATCGGTTTTTTTATATGAATAGCAATTTAAAAATCAGTTTTTTTTATATATGAATAGCAATTTAAAAATTAGTTTTTTTAATATATGAATAGCAATATAAAAATATGATTTTTACATATGTAGAAGCATGATAAAAATTTGATTTTTATTATATGAATGGCATGATAAAAATTTGATTTTTATTATATGTAATGGCGTTGAAAAAATATGATTTTTATATATGTAATGACATTGTAAAAATATGACTTTTAATGTATACATGGCATTGTAAAAATATGATTTTTAATGTATACATAACATTATAAAAATATGATTTTTAATGTATACATGGCATTGTAAAAATAAGATTTTAAATGTATACAAGGCGTTGTAAAAATATGATTTTTAATTTATACATAGCATTGTAAAAATATGATTTTTAATGTATACATGGCATTGTAAAAAATGATTTTTAATGTATACATGGCGTTGTAATAATATGATTTTTAATGTATACATAATATTGTAAAAATATGATTTTTAATGTATACATAGCATTGAAAAAAATATGATTTTTAATGTATACGTGGAATTGTAAAAAATGATTTTTTAATGTATACATGGCATTGTAAAAATATGATTTTTAATGTATACATGGCATTGTAAAAATATGATTTTTAATGTATACATAGCATTGTAAAAATATGATTTTTAATGTATACATGGCATTGTAATGTATACATAGCGTTGTAAAAATATGATTTTTAATGTATATATAGCATTGTAAAAATATGATTTTTAATGTATACATGGCATTGTAAAATATGATTTTTAATGTATACATAGCATTGTAAAAATATGATTTTTAATGTATACATGGCATTGTAAAAATATGTTTTTTATATATATAACATTGCATAAAAATGTTATTTTTATATGGATAACGATATAAAGTTATGATTTTTAAAGATATAAAAATATGATTTATATATATATATATAATAGCGATATAAAAATATGACTTTTATATGTATAGTAGCGTTATTAAAAATGTGAATTTTTAATGTAAACTGTGTGAAACAGATTGCATTGAAATCACGGAGAAGAACACAACGCATTGAAACAAATTCAAATCCAAAATCCGATAAACAAAAGAATGACAGATTGGAAACCAAAGGTGAGAACTCCTTTGCACTTAATTTATTTTACAGTTAAAAATATTTTAGGTTGCAGACGGGGCTTAGAAGCCCCCGACACTATTTATTGTACAAACCAAATTATGTGATTTGAATTATATGGAGTTCAACACTCGAATTCGCACAACATAATTGAAAGCGATGTATGGATATTACTGACACACAGATTTCATACTCCGCGAATGGTCACTTATGGCACCGTAAATGACATTTGGGGTAGTTGAGTATTTATTTATTTGGATGTTCTGCGTGATTTGATTATGATTGTAAAATTGGTTATGGATTAATTGTGAATTGATTTGAATTGGTTTGTGTATGGCGTGAGCCAGTATTAGTCGAGGGATAAGGCTAGACCTTATTCTGGTTCTAATAGCGCCGTCATGCTGCCAAAATTTTCTAAAATATGTTACAACAATAAAAATATCATTTTTATTGTATAAATGAACTGTATAAAATATTCATGTGTTGAAATAAATATTTTATCATTAAAAATATAATTTTTAACGTGTATATGAATGAAAACAAATATTTATTTACAAATCGGACGATTTGATTATGTACACTCATTTGACTAATATTGATTGGGACGACATATTTTACACATCGCCCAACTGCACAAATAAAATATGTGTGTGTTGATTGAAACCCCACACTTGTATTGGGATGATATTTGACATACACTAATCCCAATTGTTTAGTTATATGTCATTCGATTGGTTGACACTGGTGTAACCGTTAAGTATTTATATTTAATGCTTATGCAGTTGTGTAATGCACTTTGGATGATGGTTGATTGTTTATCATTGTTGTTGTATACATATGATGTATGAAATCCATATAAATAACATTATATGGTAATTGACTGTGTCTGATTCCAATTCGGAAATAACGAATATTTTAAAATAATATTCAACAAAGGATTAAAATCCGATTTTGGATGGACACGAAAATATTAAAATATGTGAAGCTGTATTGATTAGATATGCGCCATTTTGACGCGAATGATATTTATATCAATTTTATTCATTTTATCAATGAATATGGAAAAGAAAATGATTTCAAAATTTGATATTTTGAAAATATTATCATTTAAATAATATAATGATAAGGAGTATTTAATTTTGATTTATAATTGGAAATGAAGTTAGAATCGTTTTAAAACGAATTTATAAACGATATATAAAATACCTTTTAAATGGAAATCGAAGAAATATATATTATATATATAATATAATGGCCTGAATAGAATGCGCCGCGCCGCGGCCGTTTGCGAATTTCGACCATTGACTTCGAATTAATATTACGGGAGATCCGACCATCGGATTCTCTTAAAACTGGAATCATTGGGTTCGTATCGAAAAGAGCTTTCCAATGAATATAAGAGATTTGAAATCTAACGGTTGGATTTGGAATTATGTCCAAATCAAATTTGGAAAAGGTCGCTGTAAGTGCAGTTCGATGACCATTTATGGAAATCGACTGAAAGGGACTTAATAATATTATTAAAAATATTAATAATTTGTGTAAAATCATAATAAATGATTTGGAAAGAATTGGGATGAAAATTTCCATATTTGAAAAGATAAAAATATATTTTTATCGAAATGAACTAGTTATCAACTAGAATTATAATCCAATTATTTTTAAATAAATAAATTGGATTGAGAATGGGTTTTAATACAACCAGAATTTCCAATATATGAATTGGAGTGGATTTGAATGGAAATCATCATCAGAATATTTCAATGTTGGATTTCGTGATTATACGGATATTGTTATGGAAATTTGGAAGATATATTTATATTGTTATTTCCAATATGATATTTGTTGGTTTCAGAATTTGATATTGAATATAAGCCGATATAATTTCTAATCAGAGCCTTGTATTTAATATCAAATGGGATTTTGGGTTTGTCATGAGTGGTGTCTTTATTAACACTATTCTTAAACCCAGTTGAGAAAAGAATAAATCTTTTAATTAAGATTTAGAGAAGTTTTCCAATTAATTAATATTTAACTGGAACTGAATGAAAGAATTGGATTTTTGGGTTTATTGTGAACGATGTTTTAAATAACACTTGTTCTTTAACCCAATTAACAGTGAAATGTGATTTGGAATTTATAAATCTTTTTATTAAGATTTAATGGAAATTTTCCAAAGTAAAGTTTTCCAATTTAATAAAATAAATTGGAATGGAATTCGATTGGGTACTAACCGAAGTGAGCTTCTGTGGAGGAAGACTGCTAATGTATATGGAATTTAAAAGGCATTGTCCTTATTCAATATATGTTATTAGTCGGATACGGAAATTGATATCGATTATATATTGATCTGTTTTCCATGAAGATTCCATAATTAATGGAATGTGATTTTGGGTTTATCATGAACAGTGTTTTAAATGACATTGGTTCTTTAACCCAGTTAAAGACAGGATTACATGTCTAACATTGCAACTCGAACTGTATTATTGATCTCCGCTAAATATATATCTGTTTGGTGGTGGAGAATTTATTCTCTTGCTTAACGCCCTTCTCTAAGACGTACGAGTTTAGAGGTTATATATCGGCAGAAATCAATGGTACGGTGTAGATTGTCGATGCGACATGTTTGATTTCCCAAAGGTAAACAATCATTAATATCGATTTTTAGGAAGATTAAAACTAAGCAGAGTTTTAATGAATCTTTAATTAGATTGAAATGAGAATGTGATCATTTAAATTATCAAATTCGGGAAATGACTAAGAATGGAGTACCACCAGTTTTACTCCATGCGATAGTCAAATCATTAATTAGATTTGGACGTAAAATGGTAATTAAATTTACCGATAACACCGTGGTGCTAGATATGAAGCATTACCAGTTTTTCTCCATGGGATGAATAGGTTGGGATTGAGAAATTAAACAAATGATTACTTCGATAAGGTCCGCTAATCCCGACTAGTTTGGAAAACCTTAATTTGGTTTAAATTGTGAAAAGAATGTTTGAATAAAAGAATATTCTGGATTGGAATGAGGCGTATGTTGTGTTTTATAGCACTTGTTTATAAGATACGTGAACTATTCGGAAAGGCCAGGTTTACACCCATTCTGAATAATTGATTCGACGATAAGTCGACGTTGGTTGAAGACTGGATGTCTTCACATCGTTTGGATGATTACTGATGTCTTGATTGGGCGGTACACCCAAGACAAGATAATAAGTAGTGATCGTCCTGACGTACTTGGAGATCGACCGGATATGCGAGGACCTCTCTCCTGTATTGGACATATGGGATGAGGAATAAGGTGCCTCCGTTTCGTTCAGACCCAGAATGAACTTGTAAATGGATGAGTTTCTGACATTGGATTTTTTTCTGTGTTGATTGATCTCTATTAAATATATATATCTATTTGGTGGCGGAGAATTTATTCTCTTGCTTAACACCCTTCTCTGAGACGTACGAGCTCAAAGGTTATATATCGATAAACATCAGTCGCATGGCATGAATTGCCTGTGTTGCATGCTGAGATGCAAATGATCAAGGCTTCTGTTGAAAAGCAGAGTCTTGTGGTTGATGATCAAAGCACGACTTTAAATAGCTTAGCTTTGTGTAGCGTTAATTCACGAGCTTCACACCTAGGTATGAACCAAAAACGGGATAGTGACTACATGGAAATGGATATATGTTAGTTCTAGCTACGAGTAACGCCATGGAATGGAGCCAGAACTGTTTACTCATGTGGATGTTGCTTTTATTACTTGCTGGATAGAGATGCGCCTCGGATATATCGGTCACTACGGGATCGATGGAGGATATGGTTGATATACTGACCATTTTAGAGGTTCGAAGAACCGGCTAACATATAGTTTATGGTATAATTAATCATCGACGGATGATCGGCCATGAAGATCCAAGGTGTTCACTGCGGGGGATCCTGAGGCATTTGCTAGAGTGTCTCGAAATCAGTGAGGATAATTCCTTGCCTCGGTTCATAGATGGAAACACACATTCCAATACGTGATTTCACGATTTTAATTAATATTATGGTACCTACGCCGCCTATGATTGATACATTTATATTTGAAGTTGTTTTATACACTATACGCTTATAATAGTATCAAATGATTTGTTTTAAACGTACCAAGCATGTTTGGCTATTATAAGGGAAAACTCTATCCTCCGGCTTGCGTTGCATTGTGTGATGGGACCTGAGTCTTATAATAGCTTCATTTTTCAAAAAGCACTATGCTGTTTATGCACTGATATTCTTGGGAGGAAACCCGTTTCGTGTTATACGGCGTGGTTCCTTGATTTACTTTTTTTAAAGTAAAGATTAAATAACTGTTTTAGTTCTCACACCAGTCCCATCACTGACCTGGAGTTTATTGTTTTAACCTAAACTCTGGGTGCCTCTATTTTCCACACGGGCAGCTAATAGTTGGGTTTTTGCAGATATTATTTTCACAGGATCCTGGATTTACAGCTGGATCTATATTCGGAATGCTCTGTATCCTCGTATTTCTTATAGTTGTGTTATGTATTGATTTTCCGCTGCTTTGTAATTTGAATCTCTGATATTTGTCAAATGTATATTATTTATTCATACTCTGTTATATTCTTGTACTCTGATGTAATTGTTGTAATAAGTAATGAAATGTTCTTCAATTTGTGTTCTAATTTGTCGTGTTCTCAACTCAATCCGGGCTTTCCTAAAAGGGCGAGTTTGGGTCGTTTCAATCAATTTGGATGAATGTGAATGTATTATGTGTGGGATATAAAATGAATGTAAGAATATCGATTGGAAATCATTCAAAACTAAATGAAAAGGTATATAGATCGATTGAAATGAATAATTGAA
The DNA here is from genome assembly GCA_030737875.1 of Allium sativum. Classification (NCBI taxonomy): domain Eukaryota; kingdom Viridiplantae; phylum Streptophyta; class Magnoliopsida; order Asparagales; family Amaryllidaceae; genus Allium; species Allium sativum. Next base: position 340,986,646 of record CM060910.1, read on the forward strand.
TGTTGAAATCCTAAGATTGCTTATAAATACATGTACAACATGTAGAAGATGGAAATTATGTGTCTGTTCGAATCAAAAGAATGGATGTTATTTAAACTTTATGTTATGAGACTTATGTGTTTAAATTGAGTAAGTACAGGTATGTGGAGTTGTATTGCTTGGTTATTCTTTCATAGATTGCATAAATATTAAGCAAACTCACTTAATAACGCTTATATAAGGTATGCCTACACAAAAATACAAAATAGGATATAGGAACTGTTTTATATTGTGTTTTCCGACTGGGTGGGTCGACGTATACATATTTATCTCTCTTATTATATCGCCAAAGTCCCTTCGTATAGGGGAGACTCTGCCAAAAAAAATCAAAAATTTTGGAAGATAGAAAAAATTTCAAATTTTTTGAATTTTTTGTAAGCTAAAGAGATGATTTTTAAATTATGTATAATTTAAAGGAATTTGAATTAGAAATGAGAAATTAATTATTTACATGGAAAATAAAAGTTAATGAGTTTGAAGCATTTTCTGGCTTTAGTAATTTCGAGGACGAAATTTTTTTAAGGGGGGGGGAATGCAAGGACCGGATTTTTAATCGTTTAATTTTGAACATTTAAAATTGGTTATAAATGTTGAATTGGAAATTTACATGGATTTTTAATATGGAGTTTATCGAGTTAATAAGCAGAATACGATTTAATTTTGAATATATCGAATTTTCGTAATACGAAAATGAGAAAAATTGAATTCTAAGTTAAAAATTAATCGAAACGTTTTTAATAATTTATATAAATTCTACTTGAATATATACTATAATAATTTTTTATCAATGGATTTGATTATTTTGGAATCAATTTATTTTTTATCGATTTAATTTAACCTATAGAAATAGTTAATTTTCAAACGACCTCAGATTTCGACGAAACTAACTTTATAAAATCCATAATGGTAAATTGTTGTAAGATTTCAAAATTTAGGTCAATTGGAGTTATTCAGTGATCGTGCGCGATATAAACGCGTATCGAATTACGTTTACAAATTAAATAGGAATTTCTTTTCAAATAGTCTCGGAATTCGACGAAATCAGTTCCATTAGGTTTGTAATACTAAGTTATTGTAGAATTTTGAATTTCGTTACGATCAGACGTTGTATATACTCATGCGAGCTTAAAACACTTGACATGATTATAATTGAATAAAATAATAAAATTTCTCCATTATAAATACATACTAAACTTTCCCTAATCATAAACCAAACTCAAAACGTGACCTCCACCACCTTATTTCATTCGATTAAAGCTTTTATTGTAATCTCCAAAACGGTGTAGCATTTGATGAAGCTTCCAACTAGGAAGCTGCAGAGGGGATTGAGGGCTACGCGTTGGCCAAAGTTAAGGCTGTCCGATGGCCTATGGTGGCTGGAATCGAGGGTTGAACAATGAGGGAGGTTGTAACACCCCGATTTTTTTTAACGATATTAAAGAAGATAAATTAAAAAATAAATAATTTAGTAATCGGAATTAAGTGAAACGGGTTACGCCATTGCGTTCGTCTCGGAATTATGCTTGAGATAGAGTCTGAGTTTGCGTAAAACGGATAACATATGAAGAAGTTATGGACGGTTAAAGTTTTACGATGAAAACAGAATGCACTGGCGCACTTGACAAGTGCGCCAATGTATTTTTGCACTGGCTCACCTGCCAAGTGCGCCCAGAATAGTTTCTGGGTGTTCGGTCCTTTTTCGAGTGAGTGACCACCCGTGACCTGACCCGATTTCATTAGGGCTGAGGTGGCATCCGAATTCTGTAACCCAGCAGCTATAAATATATCTAATATCCTTTGTTTTCTTCAAAGAAAACAATGGTGGCCGGAATCTGCTGGATTCTGGACTGAATTAGGATCTCTCATCTTCTTCTAAAGCTTATCAAATTCTGAGATTCAAACATAGACTTAGTACCTTTTCTATCATTTTAGCAGTCCAATGACAGTAATTTCTAGTTGCTTTTAGGTTTAGATAAATAATAGTGAAACTATGAAAGAGTGTGATGTGGATACGATTGTAGACTTTAAATCTATGTTATTGGTAGATCTCATGTTATATTATGATAGACTATTTCTTTGGATCCCATTCAATTATTCTACTATGTTATAATTATGGATCTTGGGTTGTAACTTTTATGATATGCTATGATGTGGATGTATGTAGATATATTCTATGTGATCTAAAATTATCATGTTAGATCTATCCTATGATAGACTACTTAACCTAAAGTTAATCCATAGGGATTGTATGAACTTAAATATAAGTTGGGGGTTAAGTAAACATGGTTGAGGGGTGGGTTAAGTAAATATGAAGAGGGGATGGGTAATAGGCCCCCAAACTTAACCCGTTAAGATTATGTAACTAAAGACACCTAGTGGTATACATAATTGGTGGAAATAATAAAGTTATGTAATTAAAGACACCTCCTAGGGTAAACATAACTTGTAGAAGTAATAGGGTTATGTAATTAAAGACACCTATAGGTAAGCATAATCGGTTGGAAGATTAGGGGTTATGTATTAAAGACACCTGTAGGTAAGCATAACCGGTAGAAGTAAATAAGGCTATGTAATTAAAGACACCTAGTGGTATACATAGTCAGTGAAAACCTAGTGGGTGATGCAAGACAATGGGGAGAGCTTGTATCATATTATGTGGGACCCGTTTCAGTCAGTAACCCGGAGTAGGTATCAAACAAAGTATTCCGTACTAGGCGGAGAAGAGGCACGCTTACTGACTGATTGTAAGAGATCCAAACGTGGAGGATGGTGTGGGCGGCGCAAACCGACCGGGCCATGTTCGTGCTTGAGCCGGGCAGAAGGAGATAAGACGACCGTGACACCTGTAGATATGGTTGTGCACATTGTTACGACGACGGGTTGCCATTTTAGGAAGTAATACCTCCTACTATGGGGCCAGCACAAGGTATCTACGAGTGTTAGGGAGACGATCGATCAGGGTAGTAGTTAGGATACATTTGGACATATACCTAAATCTACCGCCTTATAGTTGGAGGGGTCATATCTTTCTGGATATACTAGTAACAGTGCAGAGAAATCAATAGTGGGGCATGTACACTTTATCTTCCTTACCTTGTTACACCTGCCATTTATGTAGTGATCTCCCTTATCCACTTTATATGCCTATCATGTTACTTTTATTTATCTACTGGATAAAAGTAAATAGACTCGCCAGACTTATTGTCTGACCCTTTTTGTTTCTCCTTCTTTCTTCCGTTTCCCCCCAGGTTCTCAAGGGAGGGAATTCTCAGGCTTAGTCAGGATTCTGCTATCATCTTGCTTGGAGCTTCTAGATGTATTGCTCAAGGTTCTATCTTTGCTACTATGGCTTATGATTTGGGGATTATGCTTTCTTTATTATTGTACTTTGATATTCAAAGTACAAGACAGAAGTTTTAATGATGAACAAAGTTTATGTATTTTCAGACCTATGGTGTAACCTTGCTTTATGATTAATAAAATTTGTTTTTATTCCGTTGCAAAAATTTTATATCTATCTTGTAATGTTTATGTTCTATTTACTAAAACGCTTCACGAAACTTAATGCATTCCCTTTGCGATTGACATTAACAGACGTGGGGTGCCACAGAGGCCAACGTATCGGCGGTGGTCCGGTGAGCAAGTGTGGACGAGGGAGTTCAGAAATTTAGTTTGAAGGGTTTCGGGTCACCTACTTTTTCTGGCCGATTGAGGCGACTTGGGGTCGAGGAGTGTAAAGGGAAGTTGTGTGTAGAAGGGAGGCCGAGCTTATGGCGGTGGTGCGGTGGTCTCAGGCGGCTCGTGGCGGCGGTTAGCGGCAGTTGAATGGAAAATACATATCTGCGTTCTGGTGATTTAAGTCATCAACGTGGTCGAGGATTGTAGGCGAGGGGGCGGCTTTGAGGAGTCGTCCCGATGGTCGAGGTGCGGTGATGGATCGAAGTTAGGAGGAGGCGACGTGATGGAATTTAAGGGTGATGGTTTTATGGGTTTTCATTAAAACCTGGGTATCACGATGAGGAAAAGGATAAAACGAGATTAAATTCAGTTAATTGAGGTGTTAAATGTGATGTAATTAGTTAATCCTAGTTTATTTTAATTCATATCAAAACTTGTAACGATGATATATATTTCATATGGAATCAGATTCAAGCGAACCAGTTGCTCTGGACTCGTATCGGCTAATACTACAAGTAAAAAATGATTTGGGGAGATTTGGAGCTGATGGGTATTTTATTTAATTTTAAACGTTTGTTTGAAATCAGATAAAACAATGCGAAATCGTAGATCGGGAATGAAATGTGGGTTAACTTTCACGCTTTCGTAAATGATGTGATTAAACTCATATAATAATATTTATTTCTATTAATATGAATTGTGTGCTTGAATTCTTTGGATGATTATTGTTTGATTGTTGATTGAGAATATTTAGATTTCCATTGTATTAAATGCATTAGATTAAATTTTCTATCTCATATACATTTACAAAATGGTATTATGAGCTGTGACGCAGGGAGAATAGGTTGGAGGGATCCAACAGGATTCCTCAATATTTTTTATGTTACTTATTTTCATGTTATTTATATATGAACTATGTAACCCCAAGTAAAGTTAAAATATGTTGGATGTTGACTATTGAATTGAACTCAACATTGATGTGTTATTAATCAATAAACAATATTGATTAAGTGATTAGCAGCAGATGGCCTAAAATCCATCTTTTTAAGACGTTGATTCGCCTTTAGGTGAGTTGGCAAAGTTTAAGTTATAAAATTTATTTTTATAACCGAAGTATAGTTTTCAATTTTATTTTATATATGTTGTTTGAAATAGAAGTTTTATAAATAAATAATTATTTTATAAATGGTTTTTATAAAGCAATTATAAATGATTTAAATAGTAAATTCTTATGTTTTTTATAAGTTTTTAAAGCAAGTAATTCAAAATTTAACCAAAGGGCCAACAATTTGGAATAATTGTTTTTTGAAACAATTGAGTGATGTTATTAAATTAATTAAGTTATTAATTACTTTACGAGGACGGATAACGAGAATCGGTTGACTGATATTTCAAGTTGACTAAGTCAAATTTTTTAATTAAAATTGATTATTAAATTTATTTGTTTTCGATTAATCTAATGGAAATAGTTTTGACAAATAATTGTGTAAACTTGATAAGATTCCATAAAAGTTAATTATCTTTTAATTAACTGTGTTTAAATGTATTTAGCGAGCTGTTTATTATTAATAGAGTAAATTCTTATACTAATAACTTTTTAAAAGTGATTAACTATTTTAGTTTAATTAATAATAAAGTAAACTACTTTTACTTCAGTTAACGTTGAAGTTAACTATTACTTTAATTAATAACGATAAAGTGGTTATTTTTAATTAGAATTCATTTAATAAGTAATCAAGTTTGGAATGAGATTTTAATTAAAGTTTGTAAAATATTTTGTAAAAGAATTTGATAATAAATCCAAATATTATAAACAAAGTTTTAAAAAGAGGCTTAAAACTAATGCGATTGTTTTAAAAAGTTGTTTACTTAATAAATTAAAGTAAGTAAAAATGATTGTAATTTGATAGGAGAATTGTAAAGATGTAAAGAGAAGGATGCAAAATGGATTTTTGTAAAGGATTTGTTAAACGAATTTTAGTAATAAATCCATGTTATAAAGAAATGTATTAAATAGGTTTAATGCTAAATGTTGTGTTTTAGTAAGGGTTATTTAAGTAAATGAATTAAGTAAAAATGACTATAATTGGAAGAAGATTTTTAAAATTCTAGGAATGGTTTTCTAAAATCATATTTAAACTGAATAGTAAATTAGAACTTATGATATTATAATCAATATAAACTTTTGACTTACAAACTTTTATCTATTTGAAGATAAGAACATCATCGAATCAAGGTTTGAGAGGTAAATAAAATACCCTGACTGAAACGACTTCATGATTATCTAAGGGATGGTACTAGTTTGAAAAGAGAGGTTGGAAATAGTTATTATTTCCATAAGAGAAATATTGCAACTTTATTTTGCAAGGATTTAGAAATTTAATGAACTATTGGATTTTATAGTAAATAATGTATCACTTGACATTGTTTGGCCCAAATATGAAGTGTGACTATACTTATACCATTTGGTTAAGTATATAACACGATTTTCTAGGTAATGAAAATAGTATGATTTTGTGAATACATTTATTACAAGAAATAAGTAAACGGCTAGGATCTTCGAAGAAAATGAAACAAGAGGTTACAGTGGTTTACGAACGTAAGTGGATTTGGAAATTGAATTATTATTTCCATAAGTGAAGTTTTAAACTTAAATCTGGAAATTTTTTAGGCTAAATAAAAATGATTTGGTTTTATATAATAAACAATATGGCACATGACATCTGTTAGACCCATATAAGATTGGTAATTAGACTTATACCATTTAGGTAAGTATATATGACGATAATTTCAAAGTAAAGGAAATGAAGAGGTGTTTTGTGAATACTCATATGTTATGTGAATACTCTTATTCTAAAATGAAAAGTGTATGGCTATCGTTTTCAAAATAATGAAAACAAGAGAATTGTGAATATACTTATTCGGTCGAGATAAGTATATGGATTCGATTTTGAAGAATCAATGAAATGATTTTAATGAATGATTTAATTTAAAAGGACTTGAGCTGCCGATGTACTTAGCTGTACTGTTGCGATTTGATAGTCGCAACTATCAATGAATGCCCTTTTGAGTATTGACGTGTAGTTCGAAGAGGCTGGCATGGGAACTGGACCCAAACTCACTTCGAACCGACTTTGCACTAGAAAATTGAATTTGCAGGGAAGCTTATGCGTATTGAGATGATTTGAAGGCTTAGACCTTCTGAGTAGAAACAGGTGCTTGCTAATGTCTTCGATTAATGAGCATTATCAAATTTATAGCAGTAATCCTTACGTTTTGGGGTACCTTCGGTTTCTTTCAGTCCTAGAACGAACTCGTATGGACGGATGTCTGAAATTGCATTTCTTAGATCATGTGCGTTGATTTTTACAAACATACATCTGTTCAGCGGCAGAGAAGACAACTTCTCTTAGCTAACACCCTTCTCTGAGACATATGAACTCGAAGGGTGTATTTTTGTGGACATCAATTAGTGATTGATGGAATGGTGTTGTGGCATCTAATGATAAGGATGTGCGATGTATAAAAGGTAATCGTAGCCTCAAGTTGTGATGTTAAAGCTCTCAGTTGATCCAATGTGGTAGAGGTGCAAAATGTTGTAGCAGGGATAAAGCAAGGAAATAGTAGGATGTAGCGGATGGGTCTAAAAGAGCATATAAAACTTGTATTTACTATTTTTACAAATATATAAATGACATATAAATGGTAAATTAACATTTAATTTAATTATAACTAGTACAATCTTAATTTTAAATAAAAATATGGGAAAATATACGTAAACTTTTATTTAACTTAATTAAATATAATATTATATTATATTTTGAAAAATATAAATTAAAAAATTCTATTAAAAACTACTTTTATATACTTTATAACGTATAAAAATCAATTTTCTATTCATTTCTTTTATAGAAGATATAGTGGAATATGGATGAAATAATGGGATAAATCGGGAATATCAGAATATAACGGGGCTTTAAGCAGAAAGGCTATTTTAGAGGCTTTTTGAAAATAGCTTAGCGGTAGAAATCCTCTACATGGTACAATGAAGATATAGTGGAGTAATAATGGGGCATTAACTGCACATGCCTCAAGCCTCATCAATTAGGAAATGACTGAAAACAGGCAGGCAGCAAGGCTATGTGGGTCATAACCAGTAGGTTATATCATTACCTTATATACAGAAATTGGTTGTCCCTTTTGTATGCTTTTGAATGTATGTTTGTCGATCCCAATCGTTACGATGATATATTTGGTACACTCAAGTTGAATGAGTAGCCGGTTCTGTGTGGCCAGGTTGCAAGATGTTCTTGTTGAACCCCGGTGTTTTATTTCTAGAGGACACTTATCGGAAGGTAGTTCATTACTTAGTCATGTATGGAAATTCAAACTCCAATATGATCCGTACGCTTTTAGATGTAATCCAACCATGTCGAAAACTGAAATGCAAGCTTTTCGACTATATTCCTATTTTGTTTGTAGATTGATAGACATTATTATAATTTCACCGGATTTGATATAAAAAAAGATTTGGCTATCATAAGGGAAAAATACCTACCATGTGTATGTGTAGTTGTGTCTTACGGGAATTCTATTCTTTCAATGGTTTTTCTAAAATTAAGCAAGTAGTTCGTGATCTGAATTTTATCACTGAAAGTATTCTAGACTGATCCGGGTAATTTTGCTTTCCTCAAAATGTGCTCGGTTCAGACTGAGTACGTTTTCCAGGTTGTATTGGTTACTTGGAGCTTCAGGACATGAGCCGAAGTCGAGACGTATTCCCATATTTTCTGGTATTAATTTATTTATGATGTGTGTTTTGTATTTATCAGCATTGTATAGGCTAATCTAGTTATGTACTTTGATTGTGTAATCATATACATATAAATATCTATAGTTTCTTTTTGTGTAAAGAGTATTGATATATTATGTTTTGTTCATTCTGCTATCAGATTATATTCTACTCTGATTATGTAGTGTTGATGTTCTTCTTCTTCTTCTTCTTTTATTCTAATATTTCTTTCTTCTTCTCACCCTCTAACTTGTTTCCCTTAAGATCAGCTTTCCTGTGCATTTTGAGTTTGACATGTGTGGTTAAATGTCAGCTTAAATGGTATGGAAAACTTGGGTCGTTACATATGTGTTTATTATAGTAGATGATTACTCTAGGTTTACATGGACTATTTTCTTATAACATAATAGTGATGTTTATGAACAATTTAAAATTTTCACTAAAAGAACTCAAAATCAACTATCCATTAAAATTAAATCTATATGGAGTGATCACATCAGGGAATTTTAAAATAAGAATTTTGAAAATTTTTGTAATAAGAAAGGGATAACCCATAATTTTCTTTTTCATGAACACCTCAAAGTAGTATAACGAAAAAATAGAATGTTCAGGAATGCGCTAGAGCCATGTTGAATGATAGTAATTTACCGAGTCATTTATGAAACGAGGTCGTTGCAATAGCATGGTACATTTTCAACAAAGTACTAGTAAGACCATTTACAAATAAAACATCATATGAATTACTTTATAATAAAAAGAGTAATGTATCTTATTTTAATGTTTTTTATAGTAAATGTTATATTTTAAATATTAAATATAATAACAATAATAATAATGAGGATGAAAATTTAATAAATGGAAATCAAATAATCAATAATAATAAAGCAAATGATAATCCATAAGAATTACATATAAATAAAAGAACTAGAATTATAATAGATAACCCTGTAGAAAAATATATAAGGAAGTATAAGATCTATTTCTAAAACAAGAAATCAATTGAAAAAAATAGTAATGCAACGTTTTTACCAACAATTGAACTTAAAAATCCTTTAGAATAATCTAAAGATGATTCATGGATTTTGGCAATGCAAGAAGAATTAAATCAGTTTACAAGAAAGAACATTTGGGAATCGGTCCCAAGGTCGAAAAAAATCTATAATTGGAACCAAATGGTATATAAAAATAAAATGAATGAACAAGGAGATGTTATAAGAAATAATGCTCGATTAGTCGCACAAGGTTATTGTAAAGAAGATGGTATCGACTATGACGAAACCTTTGTACCCGTAGCTAGATCAGAAGCTATTAGAATCTTACTTGCCTTCGCAAAACCTAATGATTGTAAATTATGTAAAATGTATGTTAAAGTTTATTTTCAAAATGGTTTCATAAAATAAGATGTATATGTAGAGCAACCCCTGCTTTTTGAAGATGAAAATTTTCCTAATCATGTTTATAGACTTAAAAAGCTTTATATACTCTTAAACAGACTCATAGTGTGACACCCCACACTTTTCTCAGCCCAAATTTCGACAAAAAATGAAACTCAAACTCATCCATGCATGAAGCATGTAAATCTAGTACCTGCAAATAAATGAGAATGAGCATAATTAGAGTACGATTAAATAAATCACAGCGGAAATGAAATAGGATAAACTAGTATCAACTTGGGTAACTAGCTTACAAGAGTGAGTCACCATGTCAATACCGAGCATGATAGAGAACGAGAACTGAAAACCAAATATAAACACCTGTGAGAACCCAACATTCTCGAGATAACCAAGGAGATTGTAATGAGGAGGCGGGTTAGAACAATAATTTCTGGTGAATAAAAAGAGTATAATACAGTCTACAATACACAGATGTATCCTGTTTGGCTCAACCAAAGACATATGTCTATCAAGCCCAGTAATTCTAATCTAACCATGTAAATACTTACGCATAACTCTAGCTACCATACCTAAGGTAACATTCCCAATGATAACAATACTGAGATAGAACGTTTATGCATATACGTATGAATCCTTTAAACCATCATTTAACCAATTACCGAAAACTAAGAGGTGGGCTCTCAACTACTCACTAAGCATACGGAGGTTAATTATATACGTATATTTATATATATATGTATATATATCCACTTAATACCTCACTATCAAATGATAGATAAGGATGGATCCTCTTGATCACTTAAGACCCTAGACGGACCTATTGGTCACTTAATTCCCTTTCGATGGTTTATTCTACGCTAATATAAATTAGAAGGCACTAGCTACAGATCCTACTAATTAAGGCTTCCGCCATTAATGTATATAAACTCATTCCCTTCATAAGGAGAGAGACATTAAGCAGCCTCTTAAGACCTCCCTATAGTGGACCCCATCATTACTATCTAGCTGACATTATTGGATAATCTCCTAGTCGCTTAGTACTTCCCGTAGGATAGGTAGACTTATGGCAATACCATACTGGTCATTTTAAAACCCATTTCTAGGTGGAACCCTCGACCTAAGCCACTTAAGACCGGAGGAAGTGGACTATTCGTGAAGATTATCGAACCCATACCCAATTAACCTTTAATGCTTTCATTTATGGGAAGTAGGCTATGCGATCGCTTAATACCTTTTTAAAGGTGGATCTAACCGCTTAGAACATTAATCCCCAAAGGAGGCCACGTTATTGAGTTATTCCCATTTGGTTTCTCCTTAAATAAATAATCTACGTACGGAAATAAACTATCATCACGGGTTCTTATGGTCGATGATGTCTCACATCAGTTGGACATATATTCGACCATTGGAAAGTGTAGACTTCTGTCGAATAAGGCAACTGACCTCGCATCATTAACCTTCTAAGTCCAATTCTAACTTTTAACTATTAATTCTAGATTAACTAATATAGACATGGAAAATTATATCCTTCCTGCCCTAGGATATTTATTCAATTGTTTCCTTATTGGACTTAGTATTTTAAACGACAACCAATACCCATAAATCCCAATTTTAATTCAATTTATTGCTATTTATTCGGGTTACTGCCACTTATGATCATAACAGTCATAGTTTCCTAAGGTTCTAATCAACCCCTTGAATATTATATATTTTCACTGGTTATAATTAATGTCACTTATGAACCTAACGGTCTTAATTTTCTAAGACATTAATTTACAACTAAATGTCTATATTATATCAGTCCCTTTTTATTTCTAATCTAATTATTGTAACTCCTTAAATATTTTTTTTACTTTAACTTGTTTTATTCTTGTACATATAAATAGTATATGTTATAAGGAATATTTACTTACTTAATTAGAGTAACAATTCTCATTCCAAGTCATTGTTTTCAAATTGTAGCCTTCAGACCTAACTACCTAATTCAGTTTATTTTTTCGCTAATCAATGATGGTTACATTAGTTATTATTTCTTTGTGGCCTTATTTGTAGCAAGTCAATCGGTTTTATTACTACAATAGTCATAATATATATTTCCGCTTTATATGGATTACATTTCCATATATAATCCCATAAATTGGAAACCATAAAAACATATAACATTAATTATAATATATATTTCGTTGTTTATGTAGATTTGGATGGATAAGCATACATATATTTATATTTTCATGCAGTTAACGTAGTTATTATTCTTTTGTTTTTTTATTATTAAATCTAATGTTTTAGTTTAAGCTAACAACCAAACATTCCTTTTTGCATTCAATTTTGTAATAAGATTCTAAATCTTACAAAAGGCTATTACCTGTAATTATTGTAAATTTTGGCTAAAAATTTAAAAGAGGAACAAACACATTTCAAATGACAAGAATTATATAATACATATGTTTTTGGAATGGTTGATGTAAACCATGCACAAATATATTAAAATCTATGTTTGCACATGAATTTACACAATTCTTTCCTTTTTATTTTTGGTACATATTTCTTATTGATTTCAATAATGTCTTTTTATTGAAAATGAGCTAAAAGGAATATTTACAATAACTAAGTTAAAACCCAAACAAAACTGAGCACAAACAACTTATATCTTACTAACAAAATTTACATAAATTACAATTCAACACCAAAACTACATATCTGAAATAGTTTATTTAATGGTGACTTATGGGACTGATTTCCAGATCCATGGTGTTCACAATAACCACAATAATTTTAAGTACAATTGTGGGAAATGATTTAGACTACAAGATGATAATATTATTCAAAACCACAATTATTCTTCAGATCTGATAAGAATTACAATAGATCTGTTGAACACATAGGCATATATTTAAGATTTAACACAAACGAGGTAATCATATTATTGTACACTTTATATATAAATTTCCCACTTACCTGAAAGCATCCAAATATGATCTGAATAATCTTTTAGGCCTACAATTCCTAAATTCTTATAGATCTACAGTTATTCACAAAAGGGGATACTTTCAGATTTGTAGATTTGCAAGAAAATAAGAAAAGATGGGAGAAATCAGATGAAGAAGAACCTAAATGCCAATCATCAAAGAACCCCTTTGTTACTATCTAGCTAACCTTATTAGATAATCCCCTAGTCACTTAGTACTTCCCACAGGACAGGCAGTCCCATGGACAATTAATACTTTATACCAAGGCGAACTTCAACCTAGTCAATTACTACCTAAAGGAAGCAAACTATCGTCAGGATTATCGATCTCGCATACAATTAGCCATAAAAACTATTTATTTATGAGGAGGCCAGCTATTCGATCACTCAATGCCTTTTTAAGGGAAAACCCTATGACTCTAGCCTTATGGCGAATAGTGATCCTAATCACTTAATACCCAATAGACGCATCCCACTAATAAATACCTCTAATCTTGAAGTAGGCTACGCTATGAATTATACGTTTTTGGTTTCTTCTTTTAGAAGGGTTGCAACGACCCGGAGTTTTAGTCGTTTAGTTTTGAATATTTAATTTGTTTTAAATATTAAATTTGAAATATGAATTGATTTTTATAAGGAATCGTTTATTAAAAACGAAGCTGAACGTATAATTTATAACATAATTTAAATCGAGCTCGTAACGTCGCGGTAGTTCGTAATATTACGTTTTCAACCTTATTGAATATACAGGATTCATTATAAGTCAGCTTTCTTTGAAACAAGAAACGTTCGGGTCTATTTGATTATATTTTTCTAATGGAAGTGAAAAATCAAGATTTGGTCTTATAAACCGTGAGTTATGTCCAAATCAAATTTTCAGAAAGTCGATGCGGAGTCTTGTATAAACCATAACGGTTTATTTAATATAATTTAATATTGGTTTCGATTTTGGATAAGAAATTTGAGATGTAGTTATAATTTAATTTATAGAATTTTTCTAAAAAAATTATTTTGAAAATATAGCAATTTTTTATTTGGAGTATATTACACCATATATCAGTGTTTTTGGAACTTCACAGACTAAATTAATTTGTCTATTTTATTATATTTCTGGGATCGCAGCACATTGCTCAATACAACGGTATTTTTACTTTTGTCATTGCGACTCGTATATATAAAGTAGTATGTAACGAAGTACCTATATTGTAACGACCCGCATTCTACGCATCGGAGGATCGTAGAATAATTATTTCTTTTTCGTATGAGGTCATATAGTCGTGTAATTCTAGGGAACAACTATTGGGGTCATTTTCCATGTTCACAATTTTTGCCGATTTTTAAATGACCATTTTGCCCCTGGCGAATCTTGTTTCACCTATAACTTTTGATTGGTAAGCAGTTTTGACCTAAAGCCACTTCCATTAGATCCGGATGATGGTTTACCTTTCCGTAGAGTGGTCACACTTGTCAAACGGACTTACCGTTTGGGAGATATGGCTGAATTAACGTTTAGAAGGTGAAAAACTGCTTAAGTGGGCTGATTAGGATAATTAGCAAATGGGCCCATAACCCATTTCGGGATTAGGGTTATGGGGAGCCTGAAATGAATTAGTTTTCATTCTATTTTAGTTTTCTAGCCGCCATTTACCCCTTAAAAACCCTAACAATGGCCTCCACCTTCTAATTTCATCCCAAAATCGCTCTCTAAACGAGGATTAAGCTAATCTACGTCAAATCAAGAAGAAATAACACCAAATCAGAGTTGGAGCTGCTGCTAGGCATTAGAATTCGACCCAATCAGTGGATTTTTTAGATTTGATATTTTATTTGTGGCTAAGGTTAGTGATTTGCATTGTTTTTCACTAATTACGGCTAATTAGGGGCGATTACTGATAATTAGCGAAATTATGGTTCAGAAAAATCTGGAAAAATTCGTAAAATTCTTAAATATTATTTCATTGCTCTGATAAAAATTTGGGGTAATTTTGATAAGTTTTGCTAATTGTATGATTAAACATGATTAAGGGGGATTAAGGGGAAAACATGGGTTTTTGGGGATGTTTGATCCATATTGACATAATAAATTGTTGTTTTGGTGTTTATGGTTGATTCTCTATGTTACTATGACTGTGTGGTATGATTTGTGATTGATTAGAAAAGTTAAAGTGGTCGAAAACGCCGTCGTATGGCGTAAAACAGTCGCTCGAAAAGTTGTAGGAAATATGCAGGGTTTCGGATCGGATCGGATATAGGGCTCGGATCAGATAGGGGAACCGGGCAAGGGAATTCGATTCGGATCGGAACTTGGCATAAGAGACTTGGCAAGAAGGAAGGCCACTTGCATAGAGTTGGAGTTGGTTTGGGGATCGGATCAGAGCTTAGCATGAGGACCGAATCAGATCAAAACTGGAGCAAAGGGAAGCAGATCGAAATGAAGCATTGGGCCGGGCTAGGATTAGGATACAGGACCGGATCGGCATGGGAGCTGGAGAAACTCATGGGTCGGATCGGTGTAATCGAACCGAACCGGAAGATGGAGGTTTTATGTGATCGAGCCGAACCGAGGTGATGTGGAGGACCGAACCAGACTATAGGAAGGGACTTGGACACCATATACCGAACCGAATCGGATTTAGACTTTCACTACTACTACGCGACGACTCTTCTGTAGACCAACTCCAATTCGACCAAAACCTGAGATGCAAATGAAGTCCAAATGGGAGGTTATTACTCAAGATCCAAATAGGGATCAACGAGATAACTTCGTGTGTTCGACTTTGCTGCGGGACGTGTGCTAAGGGGTTATCGACGTCCAAAACTTTGATTCACCACTAAGACGGATGTTAGGCGATGGATCTGTGCAGTGGGGTAGTTATTACTCCATGGGGCAGAGTGATCGTAGCATGGCTATGAGCCAGTGCAGTGGAGTCATCATGACTTCATGGGGCAGAGTGGACATAGCAAGGGATTAGTGGCTATGGTTGCTATGCTTGATTGTTTGCCATCATTATGACATGCACACCTCCTTCCCCGTTATCTTTACACCTTATGCTAGTGTTACCATAGAGTACTGTACATCCTTTTATGCTAACTCTTTGGTTGCAGGTTCAGGTTCAGGTATGGTTATGTATACCTATTATTGTTCTGTTTGGTTGCTTATCGCTCATACCAGACTTTTGTCTGATCCAGAGTTTTATGTCTCTTCTAATTACTCTGGGTGCTCTTAAACGGGCAGACTAGAGACAGGTCAGGTGATTAAGCATGAGTAGCTGTACGGGAGACGAGCAGGAGGCTTCCACGTATGATATATATATAATCTCCCTGTGTTGTTGTTGGTCACTACTTTGGGCATTAGTAGTGTACCTCTTTCTTTTGCTTTAGAGACAGTATTTCAAAGTTGTAATAATGATGGTTTGGATCATAAGTTGTACTTTGAATTTTCCGCTGGTATTTTGGTTTAGTTTTCAGCTTATGCACTGTCTCACCTGTTTTATATCAAGTTATGATACTATTATATTTTGTTCCATGTGCTGTGAGATATACTACAGGTTTCTTGTTAGTACAAATTCCTTTCTTTTCCTTTCTTTGGCGACCGTCCCGTGCTAGTCGGGCATTGGCACAGTGCACTTTCATTGGAAATGTCGGCTGGTGCGGGGAGGGTCATCACACATATTTTATTTTTCTAACTTAAATGTATACTAATAAGTGACCCGTGCTTCACACATGAGCAATGAGTGGATTTGTAGTTGCATTAAATATTGAATGGCTTGTGTAATATTACTGTTAATTTCTACCTGCCGTAGATAGGCGTCTATAGTAAGTAGACTGTATTGTAAATAGCATTCATCTCATTAACGACAGTACCTTATGGAAAACATAATTAGTCACAGATCATATGAGTCAAATCAAATAAAAAGGCATGAATAAAAGCAAAACAGCAATACGAAATAAATCAACATGATGTTTAAAATCTTGAGAACGTACATATCGCAACTTCTGGAAAAAAAACCAACGGTTTATATTATATATATATATATATATATATATATAAGAGTACAACAGTAATTATCTCATATCTGATATAAGACCAAGTAGAAGCATCATTTATATAAACACCCGCCGTATGTTATGCCGTATGTGATGTACACATACCAATTCAACAATTTAGACAAGAAAAGAAAATCTTTCATTTTAGTTTCCGCTTGTTAACAAATATCAAAAATGTTTCTACCTTATGGTGTAAGATTCAAACGGTCGTGTTTTCCGCGTAATTTTCAGTTCCGTATACACTAAACCATCAATACCATGCTTATCACGCTACTTTATCCCGTGTGTGCCACGTATTACTTTCCGTGACTGCCAAGCCAATTGGTTCCGTGTGTGCCAAACTAACTTTTGTAACAACCCGGAAAATCTGAGCCAGTTTAAAAATTTTATTTTGGCAATTTTAGCGAATTTTGAATATTTAAAATGAATTATTTTAAATAATATCAACGAGAAATTTATTTTGATAGAATTCGAACGTATATATTTATATAGATCGTCGTTAGAATATAAATATTTATTTTAATTATAAAAGGAATTAAAAATGGCGCGGTAGTTCGATAATTCGATTTCAAACTTCAATTGAACATACCAGTTGCAAAACAAACCGGAATTTAGTGAAACCAAAAATATTAGAATCTAATTGAGAATATCTTTCCAACGAATCCGAAAAATCAAAATTTCATAGCGGGAATTAAAAGATGTGTCCAGTTGAAAATTCAGAATAGTCGCTATGGAATTTCGGCCCTTAAAAATGGAAATTTTGCAAACGACCTCGGATTTTGACGAAACCACTTTTGTTGGATCCGTGATGTCAAATTATTGCTAGGTTTCAAATTTCATAATTTTTCGATTTGATATGTGAGCGTGGAAAAGGAAAACGCATTTGACCAGTTTCAGTTGATTTTAATCGACTGGAAAATGGCCATTTTTCAAACGGTCTCAGAATTTGACGAAATTAGTTTTGTTAGGACCGTATCATCAATACGAAGCTAGAAATAATTTTTCTGTAATTTTTGGGATTCGTATGTGGCCCCAGTAAATTGAAATGTGCGTTCAAATTCAATATATAGAGTTATATGTTGATTTGGATGAAAACTGATCGAAACGATCGAATCATCTTACGATACATATCCCATTGTGTTCGGAATGGGGGTAATTAGCTATGGACGATGGTCGGTGGGTTTGATTCTGAGTTCGCATGAAAAGTCAACCTTTTATTTTTGAAATTATTAAAAATAATATATATTTTATTACATAAGCACCCCCTCCCTTCTATTTCTCTCTCCCGTTATCTTCAAAACAGAAAAAGAAAAAGAAAAAAAACCATCGCAGCGCCGCCGATCGACGCCGCCTGGGGGGGCCACCGCCGCGAACTCTTCCCCCCTGCCGATCTTCCTCCTGCGCCGCCCCCATCTAAACCGCGACCCCCCCTCGAAAACCCTAACCCCTAAAATCAAGCCGCCGCCCCGTTGTGGAAGCCCAGCGCCACCCTGTCGCCTCCCCCTCCACGTCAGATGCCTGCCTCCCCTCCTTCCTTCCCAATTCCGACAAGTAAACTCCGCCTCCTCCACCGATTGACAGTAAGTTTTATTTATTTCCTTCTTTTATTATATTTTTAAATGAAATCAGTTTTTAGTTCATAGAAAAAATCATTGTTTGTCAAATGATTTTTGGTATAAAAGTTTTCGAAATAAAAAGATACGATTTTTAAAAATAAAAAGATAGGATTTTTAGCGCTATAAAAATGTGATTTTTATATTATAGGAATTATAAAGATATAATTTTTATATAGTAGAAAAGCTAAAGATATAATTTTTATATAGTAGAAAGGCTAAAGATATAATTTTTATATAGTAGAAAGGCTAAAGATATAATTTTTATATAGTAGAAAGGTTAAAAATATAATTTTTATATAGTAGAAATATTAAAGATGTTATTTTTATAGAATAAAGATAATAAAAATATGATTTTTATCATATGTGAAATATAAAAATATAATTTTTATATAAAGAATAGCGTGATAAAAATATGATCTTTATTATGTGAACATCGTTATAAAAATAGAATTTTTATCTATATAGTAGCGATGTAAAAATAGAATTTTTATCCATATGGAGTGATTATAAAAATATGATTTTTATATACATAGCAACAATATAAAAATGTGATTTTTATATATGCAGTGGCTACGGGCAACGAAAGTGACAAAAGGCGAGAACAGCGATGACTTCTACATAAGAAGAGTCGAGGCGTTGGATTAGCTATCGGTGAGAACTTCTCACTTTAAATCTTGTTTTTCTAGTTAAAATATATACTAGGATGCAAACGGTGCTTAGTAGCACCCGACACCCATCATCCACAGACCATGGATGGCTTGTATGTTTGATTGTTTGTTGTGATGAAAATTGATTGTGTGATGTGAAATGAAATAAAATATTTATATAGTTAAAAATATTTTATCGTTAAAAATATTGTTTTTAACGTGCGTGTGTGAATAAAAATATGTGTTTGTTGATTTGAAACCCCACACGGGTGTTGGGATGATATTTGAAGTCCACTCATCCCAATTGATTAGTTGTATGTCGATCGATTGATTGACATGCTGTTATAAGCGTTAGATATCTATATTTGATGCTTATACAGTGTGGTGCACTTTGGATGATGATTGATTATTTATTGTTGTGATTATATACATGTGTTGTATGGAATCCATATAATTAACATTATATGGTAATTGATTGGGCCTCATTCCAATTGGGAAAATAAAGAATAGAATAAATAATCATGTGTTGAAAATTATCATGTGTTGAAAGAAATATTTTAACAATAAAATTTACATCTTTATCATATTTAAAGTTAGAAACTAACTGGAAAATAGATAAGATGAGTGGTTTCCTAGGTATTGATCTGATATTGGTTCCGGCCTTCGGCGTTAATACTTAGGGAATCATTCTCTTACTACTTTACAGTTGGAGTCTGATTTGAAAATCAAACGATAGATACCATAATTTTATAAAATATATTAAATAATATAAATAGTCATGTGTTGACAGTGCTCATGTGTTGAGAATATTCATGTGTTGAAAGGAATATAGATTCATGTGTTGAATGGAATAAATATTCATTTGTTGGATAGAATAACGAATTTATTGAAATATATAAAGCCGTGTTGATTAAAGATGCGCCATTTTGACGTGACCGATATTTATATCGATTTTATTCATTTTTTTAATGAATATCGAAAAGTGATTTCAAAATTGAAATTGAATAGAAATGAATTCGAATTGAAATCAAATAGAAATGAATTCAAATTGAAATTGAATAGAAAGGAATTCGAATTGAAATCGAATAGAAATGAATTCGAATTGAAATTGAATTAATTTGAAATTTAAATTGAATTGAAATTGAATTAAAAATCGATTTGAATTGAAATCAATTTGAAATGAATTTAAAACGAATTTATAAAGAAAATTTCAATTTTGATTTGAAATTGAAAGGGAAGTTGAAATTGTTTCGAAAACGAATTTAAAACTATTTATAAAATACGTTTTTAAAGGAAATCGATGAAATATATATAATATATATTAAATGGCCTGAATAGAACGCACCGCACCGCGGCAGTTCGTGAATTTCGACCGTTGACTACGAATGGACATTACGGGAGATCCGACTGTCGGATTCTCCTGAAACCGGAACCGTTGGGTTCGTATCGAAAAGAGCTTTCTAACGAATGTTTGAAATTTGAAATCTAACGGTTAGATTTGGAATTATGTCCAAATCAAATTTGGAAAAGGTCGTTGTAAGTGCAGTTCGATGACTGTTGATGGAAATCGACTGTACAGGCCTTGATAAAATTATTAAAAATATCTATAATTTGTGTAAAATCATAAGAAATAGTTTGTGAAGAACTGGGATGAAAAATTCCACATTTGAAAAGATAAAAATAGTTTTTTATCGAAATGAACTAGTTTTGAACTAGGATTAAAATCAATTTATTTTTGAAATAAATAAATTGAGTTTGAAAGTGGTTTTAAAAATAATCAAAATTCCCAATACGTGAATTGGACTGGAGTTGAATCGAAATTATCTTCGGAATATTTCAATGTTGGATTTCGTGACTATACAGATATTGTTATGGGAATTTGAAAGATATATTTTATATCGTTATTTCCAATAAGATATTTGTTGGTTTCAGAATTTGATACTGAATATAAGCCGGTATATTTTCTATTCAGAGCCTTGTATTTAATATCAAATGTGATTTGGGTTTGTCGTGAATGGTGTCTTCATTAACACTGTTCTTAAGCCTAATAGAGAAAAAGATTAAATCTTTCTATTTAGATTTAATGAAGTGTATCAATTAAATAATATTTAATTGGAATTGAATTTGAATTGGTTCTTGGGTTTATCATGAGCGGTGTTTTGAATAACACCTGTTCTTTAACCCGATTAACAATAGAATGTGATTTTGGGTTTATCGTGAATCGTGTTTTAGATGACATTGGTTCTTTAACCCAGTTAAAGGCAGGATTGATTTTTGAAAAGATTAAAACTAAGTGGAGTTTTAATGAATCTTTAATTAGATTGAAATGTGTATTGTTAGTTTAAATTATCAAATCTGAAAAGTGATCGAGATTGGAGTACCACCAGTTCTGCTCCAAAGCGATAGTTAAATCTTTAATTAGATTTGAACGTGAAATGGTAATTAATATTTACCGATAACACTGTGGTGTTAGATATGGAGTATTACCAGTTTTCTCCATGGGATGAATAGGTTGGGATTGGGAAATAAAATAAATAATTACTTCGGTGTGGTTCGCTAATCCCGACTTGTTTGGAAAACCATAATATGGTTTGAAATGATATCCAAAGGAAGATTAAAGAATAAATTTAGAAGAATTTATCTTGGATAAAATTAATGGGAACCTTTCCCTAAAAATGTGAATTTTTGAATAAAATAATATTCTGAATTGGAATGAGGCGTTTGCTGCGTTTGTGTAACATTTGTTTATTATATACGTGGGTTATTCAGAAAGGCCGGGTTTATACCCATTCTGAATAACCGATTCGGCGATATGTCGAAGATGAAGACGGTGGTTGAAGACCGGAAGTCTTCACATCGTTTGGGTGATTACTGATGATCTTGATTGGGCTGTACACCCAAGATGAGGGAATCAGTTGGTGATCGTCCATACGTACTTGGAGATCGATGGATATGCGAGGAAAGTGCCTCCGGTTTCGTTCAGACCCAGAACGAACTTGTAAATGGATTGTGTGTCCGACATTGGATTTTATTCTGTGTTGATAGATCTCTATTAAATATACATCTGTTTGGCGGCGGAGAATTTATTCTCTTGCTTAACGCCCTTCTCTGAGACGTACGAGCTCAGAGGTTGTATATCGATGGACATCAGTCGCATGGAGTGAATTTCCAGTGTGGCACGCGTAAGTGGCAATTGATCAAGGCTTCTGTTGAAAAGCAAAGTCTTGTGGTTGATGATCAAAGCACGGCCTACGTGGCGTAGCTTTGTGTATAACGTGAATTCGCGAGCCTCACACCTCGGTATGAGTCAAAAACGGGATAGTGACAGCAGGGAGAGCACGACGTTTCTTTCTAGCTATGGGTGCTGTCAGTGCTTAAACTGGCTGACATTTATATACTTTTCACCTGTGTGGTTGTTGGATACGAGGCGCCTCGGATATAGGTCTGTTAGGACCGGGAAACGTGTGTTCAGGAATAACTAATCCTCAAAAGTAAGAGAGGACCGACCCTGAAGATCCAAGGATTGCTGTGTGCGGTCCGGGGACATTTGCTAGAGTGTCTCGAACGGAGAGGAGCTTGCCCCTTGCCTCAACTCATGACGGAAATCCAATTTCCAATACGTGATATCGCGGTTATAATTGTAGAACTAGTATGGCGACATGATATATGGTACCCATGCCGTCTATGATTGATATTTATGATTGAAATTGTTTTGACACTATACACCTATAATAGTATCAAATGATTTGTTTTAAACGTACCAAGCATGTTTGGCTATTATAAGGGAAAACCCTATCCTCCGGCTTGCGTTGCATTGTGTGATGGGACCTGGGTCTTATAATAGCTTCATTTTTCGAAAAAGCATTGCGCTGTTTTGTTATATGCACTAGTGTTCTTGGGAGGAAACCTGTTCCGTGTTATACGGCGTGGTCCCTTGAATTACTCTCTTTTAAGGTAAAGTTTTAAATAACTGTTTTAGTTCTCACACCAGTCCCATGACTGACCTGGAGTTTATTGTTTTAACCTAAACTCTGGGTGCCCCTATTTTCCACACGGGCAGCTTGTAGTTTTGGTTTTGCAGATTTATATTCACAGGATCCTGATTTACAGCTGGAACGATGCTCGGAAAGCTCTGTATCCATGTATTACTTTCAGTTGTGTTTTGTATTATTTTTTCCGCTGCTATGTAATTTATTGTAATCTCTGATATTTGTCGAATGTATATTTGTTTATACTCTGTATATTCTTGAAATCTGATGGAATTGTTGTAATATACAATGAAATGTTCTTATGTTTGCGTTCTATTATGTCGTGTTCTCAACGCTATCTGTGCTTTCCTCACGGGGAAGTTCGGGTCGTGTCAACTTTCTTCTTTAAATACGGTACCTGTTCACTCTGTTTCAGACAAACAAAAATCAAACCAGAAAAGAATGACAAACAGGAAATACTATAAATTCAAAACCAAATTGAAGGCGATTGCTCTCTAATTCGTGAAGCTCAAGACAGTGCTTCACGCTCGTATCATCTGAATTTGTTACGATGAAATTTAAGGATAAACCGAATTGGGTTTTGGCTAATTTTGGAAAATTTGCAGCGAATTGGAGCTCGCCATCTCAGGCGAAGTTAAGGAGGAAAAGGGCGAGTTGTTTGGCTTGGGGTCCGGTGGTCCCAGAGAGCCGGAAGATGGAGGACGAGGGCAGAGAACGTAGGGAAGGTAATAGGATATTACTGTGTTTAAAATAAATCATGTGAGGTAGCTGGTAATCCAAGGGGAGTTAATGTGTTGAAGTAGTGATGATTGCGATGGTGTCTTCATGGCGAGCAGGGAGGAAGGAATGATGGAAACAAGTGACGCTTGTCACTATAGGATGGGTTGAGGTGGTTCAAAACCACACAGGAGTTGTTGTGTGGTTCATTGGTGATGTAGATAGGGGTGTTCATATTATTTACGGTGGAGTTGATGATATATGCGGGGAACTAATGCCGCTTCTTTTCACTGGATATGCGTTAAATGTGGGTGTCAGGATGTCGGTATTGGTGTTCAAAGTTGCATGTGTTGCTTTACATGTTGTGTTGAAGAACAATAGATTGATGAGTGTCGGATGTTACTATAGGGCAGTTCAAACATTGGATAAATGGGTTCTGCAGTGTTAGTTTTTGAACTGTTTTGGTTAGTTGAGGATGTCGACTTGGTTATGGTGAAGAATGGTAGACGCCAGCTAGTGTCATTGCGAAAACAAAAAAACAAAAATATTGTATAAAAATACAAATAAATTGAGAACAGAGAGGAGCTCGGGTACAAACGAAGGAGCTTGAACCATTCGAATTTGTTTTTGAGGGAAGCTTTTGGTTAAAGACAAGTGACCGGCATAGTTGTGTACATGCTCTTGACGGGTAAAATTGGTTGGGAAGGAGAATGATTGAAACAGTCCTAACGTAAGTAATATAATAAAATTAAAGGTTAATTATTACTATTAAAGTAAGTTAATTATAATTTATTTAAATCAATGTTAATATTGTTATGTTTATAATTTGGTCACGTGTTAACAGAATCAGATGAAACTGATCACGTTGGGATCGTAACAAAAGAATCCATGTTATGAAACCGAGGTGGCTGGGAATAGTGCTACTGGAATTCCGTGATAAAATCAAACGTCTGTTTGATTTTTAAATGAAGTAAAAGCAGAATCGTCAACTACGGACAATGTGAGTAAACTCACTAACTCTGCCTCATTTATATTTTCATAAACAAGTTTTAAATTTAATTATATTAATTTTATACTGTGTGATGGTTTTTTGAATGAATGGTTGATAAAACTGGTTGAAATGGTTGATATAGTTATATCATTGATCGATTATTAATTCTTTTTACTAAGACATTTCATATTGATGTGAAATTAATACTGTTGATGTTGATTAACATCTGTGGATGCCGGGACATAGGTTGGAGGGATCCAACTGGATTCCTCAACATTTATATTATTGTGTTTACATTGATTGTGACATATGGTGTGATGTATTAACTATGATTGATGTTGTTGTGTTTAAATATCACTAGCCCTAAAATTTTGGTATTTAAATACCATAAATATTTTCGAATGTAGAAAATGAAATTTGAGATTCAAAAATAGGAATATAATTTTCCAAAAATTGAAGTGTAATTTCGAATGGAGTTGAAAAGTAGAAACTTGTTTTATCAAAACAAGAAGTTGTTTTATAAACGACGTTTATAAATTTAGTGTAATATTTATCATTTGATAAAACGAAATATAAACTCAAGTTGGAATTTATATAGAAAACTGAAATTGGTTTTGAAACCAATATTTGAAATGAGATTTGAACTTAGCAGATTATAAAGGGAATTATAAACGAGATTATAAATGTTTGAAATAAAAAATGAGATTTTCTATAAACAATTGTAAATGGAAGTTATAAATGGAATTTGGATTCGATATGGTAAAATCAGATGGATTTGATTACGTAAAACGAAATATTGTTCACGATTAAAGTGAATAATCGTTAGAATAGGTATTTTGCAAATGAAAGCATCTATAAAAGGAATCTGGGTGGGAAATGTAAATTCAAATAGAAATTTGAACGATAAGGGAAATGGAAATCGTTTTCGAAAGGAAATGTGGGATTTTGTTCCAAAATTCGGAATATAAAACAAATTGAAATAAATCCAAGGGATTTATAATTATACTTTGATTAGGTCGAATTTTATTATAATGGTTTAGTTCAGGAAGGATATTTGAATTTCTTTTTAGTATAAAACTATAATTTAAATGATATATATTAAGAAGTGAATTTTTCAATATTTATAGCTATGGAAATACAATTCCATGTTTTGAATAGTTTAATATATATTTAATTAGAATTATTAACATGTCTAGATTCCTATTAAGAAAAGATACTGATATTTGAAAATGAATAACGATTGAAAGCAAATGTTTTGCGAATGGAAATAATCATAAGGGAAATTGAGTTAACCAGAAATGATAAGATTTATTCGAAGTTCGAAATATTAATCGAATATAGAGTATTCGAATGAGAGTTATTTGTTAGAATCCAATTATATGGAATTTAGGGAAGTAGTTATTTTTACTTTCTGTTGAATCAAATTTAATTAATCATTTATTTACTTATTAATTTATTATGAAATTAATAAGTACAAGTTATATTTTTATAAACCAAATATTTGGAAACAACGATTATAACATTATCATTATAATAAATGTTTTATAGATCTAAACAGCGATTATAACGCTGTTGTTGTAATAAATGTTTTGTAAATATAAATAGCGATTTTAACGCTATCATTATAATTAATGTTTGGAAATAGCGATTATAACGCTACTGTTATAATCAATATTTTCCCATAAAAGAAGTGTATTCTTAGATTGGATCCGAGAGTCGCGTAAGCGATGTTGTGTTTGGTGTTGTGAGCTTTAACTATTTCAAAGTTGAGAATGTTGTTTAGTTAAGGTCTGAGAGGTAATTATACCCCAACTTGACGGACTTCATGATTGACAGACGAATAGTTAAGGTTCGATAGTGAAGGTGAGTAATACGGTTAGTAATGAATGATAAAATTGTGTTGGCTATAATAACGATGTTTTTATAACGTCGGGTTAATTTAAAGGATTTTGAAACGTTTACCCAAATAAAATGAGAGATATTATCTACGCATAGAAAATGAAATAAATTGGTAAATGAGGAATTAAGAAAATGGGAATGTTTTTTTCGATATTAATAATGTATAATTTCTGAAAATAAAAAAATAAGGATTCGTGGATAAATATAAATGTTTCTAACTCGAATAAGAGATATTTTCTTGAATTAAGGAATTATGATATTGGAAATGTTTTCTAAGAATCGAAAGAGACAATTAAGCTTTGAAAAGAAATGGAAGATGGAAATGAGAATTTGGAATGATAATAAAATCAAGAAGTAATTTAAAAGGGCCAGTGTTAATTGATGGTTGATCGGTAGAATTTCCATTTGGAAATAGGACCGTTGATTATATGGATATTTCTTTGATAGTTAAATCACTGACTATCAAAGTTTTGATTTATTTTATACCTCCGTTGTCAATACGGACAGACCAGGATCAGATCTAATATCTGAAAACCACTCTGTATTGGCATAAGCGTTACGAATCAACTTATGCTGAAGATAATTGAAGACGGAGTAAAGTTCAAGGGTTGTTCTGTTAATCCTGGGTAGAAATTGCCAAAGATGGATTAATAGAATGGTGCCTTTGGTTTGTCCAGTCCCAAGACAACGTATATGGACGAATTTCTGGCGATGACACATTCAAAGTAAATGATGGCAAGATGTGCTGGAAGATAAACGTGACCTCAAGCCTCATCACTCGGGAAATTACAGAAATCGGGCAGGCAGCATGGCCAAGTGGGTCATTCCCACTAGGGGTATTATCACATGATCTAGAGAAATTTCGTTTGCTTCTTATTCTATTTGTTGTTGTATGCTTTTGGTAACGGTTGCTAATCACAACCGTTGGTGATAATATGCTCGATACACTCAAGTTAAATGAGTGGTCAGCCATGTGTGGGCCGGGTTGCAAGATGTTCTTGTTGAACCCAGTGTATTCCCCTCTAGAGATACACTATCGCATGGTGGTTCCATACCTTGTCATAGTCGGAATCCAATCTCCAATAAGCGCCATGCGGTTTATGATTTAATATTATATATGGAGCGTGAGATGCAAGCGTTCTGCTAGATTTCTATTTATTTGATTTAGACACTATTATAATATCACCGAATTTTGATATCAAAAATATTTTTGGTTATCGTAAGGTGAAAACCATCCGTGTTTATGTGTGGATCGGTCTTACGATTATCATTTCTTTCAAAAGGATTTTTAAAGTTAAACAAATGGTTGGAGTTTACTCACACCGGTCCCATGACTGACCCAGAGTTTATTTTGTTTTGTTTTCCCTAAACTCTTGGGTGCCCAAATTTATACGGGTGGTCAAGTAGTCAGGATGTTACAGATGCACTTGGAGGAGCTTGAAGTAGGAGTCTTCGTCAGTTAGCTATAAACTATTATATTTTCCGCTGTGTACTATGTTGTATTTGGAAATAGGTGTTTATAACCGTTCCAGGAATAACTGTTGTGCTCGGATGATGGTATGTATACACAGTTACTGATTTGTATTTTCAAAAGTTATGTTATTTAATATATTTTATTTGTTCCACTGTGAGATTTGTATTCTTTGTTTTCTTCTATTCTAATTTCTCTTTCTTTCTATTTCTCATCTTCTAACTTCTTTCTACTAATGATTCGTATTTCTGTGCAATTTGGGTTGGACGTGTGGTGTTATTAGTCGACTCAAAGGGTACGGAAATCTGGGCCATTACATTTGGTATTAGAGCTGAAGGTTGAGTAGTAACCTTGGCTCTGTGGCGTAACTCAATTGAGATGGGGTTAGTTACAACCTAGATTGAGTTTGAGTGTATATATATGAGCGCGTATTTGTAGATTTGATATAAAATTGTTTTATATTGTGTTGACTGGTTTATGAATTCTGGTCGATATAGAATGTACAACTGTATCGATAGGTGTTTCTAAACTCTCGAACAAAGCAATTCGATAAAGTATTGTTTTAAAATGGGTAAATGAAATAATTTTGCCTAAAAATTTATTTTGCTATAAAGGAATATTTTTTGAATTATTATATATGAATGTGTTGATTGTTATTACAATCAAATGGAATTATGAAATATTGAAATGGTTATATAATTTGTATACGGATAATGTATACAAATGAGATAAACCAAGATTAAGTTCAAACCAGAATTGGAATTTAAATTCCGGGTGTTTAGAAAATATTTTCTGAAATATTATAGAGTAATATAACATTACTTTAA
The DNA here is from genome assembly GCA_030737875.1 of Allium sativum. Taxonomy (NCBI): domain Eukaryota; kingdom Viridiplantae; phylum Streptophyta; class Magnoliopsida; order Asparagales; family Amaryllidaceae; genus Allium; species Allium sativum. Next base: position 341,015,721 of record CM060910.1, read on the forward strand.
AGAATTTTTGAATAAGAATAGTTTAATGGATTTTTAAAAGGGATTAAGCACTGAAATCACTTCAGTGGCGAGAAATAATTCTGATAATGGATCGCGACATTATCGGTATTCATTTTCAAGTTTCTGAGTGATGGATTGCTACCATAGTAATTCGGGAATGAATAATTTGTTTGAAAAGGACAAGATGTTTTTGAAATTCAAATATTTTGAATTGAGTTGATTATAAATATATGTATATAAATATATATGATTTCAAACTAATTTGAAATAAAACCCAAAAATTTGAATTCTGAAATTAAAATATAACTTGTATAAGTTAAATAGATTGAAATGGAAAAAATGTATCAAATGAATTGAAATTTAACTTAAGTTAAGATTAATAAAATTGGATTGAATTAGAAATAATTTCGAATGAAATTAAATGTAACAACCCGAATTTTGGAGATTGCCGGTATATTAAATTATTATTGAATATGGAGATTATAGAATGAATTAAGAAATAATTTGGTGGAAAATCAATAAAGAGAGATAATATTCATTTAAAGTGAATAATAAGTGCATGTGTGAAATTATGTCTAATGGAATTTGAGCTCATGAGAAAATAAGTTTAATCTTGTTTTAGGAGAATTGGGATTGAACGTGTGGAATTTGGGCTAAGTTGAAAAAGTAATATTTTGTTTGATAAATAACCAATTTTGTGTACTTAGGATTTGGAAAATAATTATTATGAAGAAAATATTATTTTGAAACAATAAAAATTTAAAGATAATAATAAATAGAAATTTGAGGAATTTTTAGGCGCTTTTGTTTGGACGTTTTTACTAATTCTTTTATAAGTAAAGATTGTGTAAAACTATGTGTAACAAAAATAAAGTTTATGTAAATATATGTTAGAAGGATGTTAAAATATTTTTAAAAAGTTTAAAAGAGTATTGATAACGATAATTTTGAGTTTAAAATTTTTAATTGGGTTAAAATTGTGTGTTAAGACAATTGAATTCCATATAACGTTTATTTTATGTGAAAATGTAAATTTTGTGTAAATTATGTTAAAATAATGTAAAAAATGGTTACAAATATTTTTAAAATGTATGTTTCATACTTTTTCATTATTTTTGTATAAATTTTATAAATTTTGAATTGTATACATAAGAGAATTGGTGTAGAAAGTATGTATTAGCTTGTGTAAATGGCATATAAGCTCTAATTTGTGCCTCATGGCTAATCTAAAGGGCTAATGAGCTAATTACTTGATTATAGCCTTAATGGGCTTAATTAATGGAAAGAAATAGGTGGAATTTTCTGGAGAACACAGGATCGTGCTTCTCTTCCAGAAAAGGAACGTTCTTTCCTTCCTTCCACAACCTTATCTCAGAGAAAAAAAAACTACACTCTTCCCTTTGCAAAACCCTACCAAAAATCAAATCTTCTAAATCAAATTAAAGAGGAAAAGCTTGATATTGCTTGTTTACCTATGCAAAAATTTAGATCTTCTTCCTTCTAGAGATTAAGAGAATGATATTGTAAGGGGCTTCTATTGCATGCCTGAAGTGCTTGCTGATTTGGGTTTTGGAAGCATTGATTCATTTATTTTGTAGCCAATTCAAGTTAGAAACTCTTCCAAATCCAAGCAAGGTGAGTAATCTCACTCACGCTAGCTATTCTAAGTTTTATATGCTCATATTTGGTGTAAAGTTGATGTTTGGAGTTACAAAAATAAAGTTTTGATCATAGTTGTGTTGAATATAAAACTGAAATTTGTTCATCTTTGAAGCTGAAACAAAATTTTGTATAACTTACTCATTTCTTATCCAAATCCTTATTATTATAATGTTTTGGAAAGGCCAGAAGTAGAGCTACGACTTTCATGCTTTAAGTTTTCTTAAATTTTGATGTTTACTTGCTCAAAATCGTGGTTGTTTGTTGCTGTCCTGAGAGCAAATTGACAGCAACTACAATCATAGGCCAGCGAAGTATTTTGGCCATAACTTACTCGATTCTTATCCAAATCCTTATTGTCGAAATGTTTTGGAAAGGCCAGAAGTAGAGCTATGATTTTCATGCTTTAATTTTTCTTAAATTTTGATGTTTACTTGCTCAAAATCGTGGTTGTTTGTTGTTGTCCCGAGAGCAAATTGACAGCAGCAACAATTATAGGTCAACGAAGTATTTTGGCCATAACTTACTGGATTCTTATTGTAACACCTCGCATTTTTAATACAGTTAAAAATGTGCATATAGATATATGCATAAACATAATTAAAAATAAATTAATGAATACATACACTGATTGAGCATTTATAACAAAAGAAATAAATGCATACAACAAGTTTAATGTAATATGTTAAATGGAGTAACATAATAAGTGCAAGCAAGGAAAAGAAACGTCATATGTGAATAACAAATATGTGAAAATAAAAATAAGAATGATGTATTAAATGGAAAGATAATATTGCATCGGAATAATGCATGGGTTAATGCGTTAAGAAGGAGATTGTTTGCAATAAAGGTATGCAACCAAGATAGAGAGAACAATTAAATAATTGCAATAGTAAAATAATGACATTTATGGCGAAGCAATTAATAAAATTAATAGTTTAAAAATTGTGTGTAGAATATGCATTAGTAATATAATGCACACATTAATAAAAGAGAAAAGTAGAGTGCATTAAAGAGAATGTGCATCGTTTGAGATAAGAATGCTTTAATTTGTAACATACATACATATGCATAGAATAATTAAAACGTATATAATGCATTGAAGAAGGAAGAATTGAGCGTATAAAAGAAGAATGCATTAATTGCAATGAAATAATAAATTAAGGAAGGAGGTAGACCGCATATATATATATATATATATATATATATATATATATATATATATATATATATATATATATATATATATATGAAGATAAGCAATAAATTAGATTGCACAAAAGAGCATTTAGTGGTTAGAAAGGGAAGAAAATCATTTAATTTATTGAAGAAAGAAAAGATTGTCTTGAAATTTTATTTATGTGCAATAAATAAAATTTCAAATTAAATTAAAAAAAAGAGAAAATAAAATTTTTATTTTAATCCCTAAATGCATATGGGGTTCGAAACACACCCCCTGCGCATAGTCTATCGGTGCAGCGCACCCTGGGCTGTTCTAGAACGTTCTTTTCTTGGATGAGGTGGATGGTTTAGATGAGTTTTTATTTTTAATCCTAAAGACCTAGTTTTTCTAATACATATATAAATAGATTGCTAGGTTTTCTTCCACCAAAACTCAGCTCTTCTCTTCTTCTTCAAGCAATTCTATGCAAAAATAAACAATGGCTCTTAGCCTATTCTTCTCCTTCCTCTCCAAACCTTTTCTTAAAGCAAAAGATCAGATGAAATCAAAGATCAGTGTTTCAAGAAATACAACCTCCTTTCAGATCTAATCAAAACAAGGGATTGAGAAAAGTATAGATCTACAACAACAAGGCCTAATTCTCTTCGTCTTATCCAATCAATGTGAGTGGGTTTAAATTACCCTTGTGAATAATTGTATGCTTATCGTTTAGCAATTCCCCAAATTAAAATGTTTAATTCAATGAAAATCTTATAGCTTTTACTTTTTGCCTATTCTGTTCTTCTTCCCGTTCCTTTTTATTTTTATAGACTAGGCTAACTTCGAGCCTAGTCCAGATCTTGTTGAAAGGCATACGTACGAACAATATTGTAATAGTGGAAGGATGTTTGGGAAATTGAAACAACTTGCATGATGGATTTTGGGCAAAACCTGTGATTGGGGAATTGTTGTATAACTTATAAAATACCGGAAATTGGGAATGTTGATAATTTGGCACATAACGGTAGATATTAATTTAGGACATTAATGAAAATATATGCAAATTAAGTTGGAACAATTAGGTATGTTTGGAATAAAGATTATGGAAAAGGGGGGAAAAGGTTGATATGGGCATAAATCAATTTGGACATAATTGTGTATAAATTAGATTATTGGCATAAGTTGAATTAGGCATAATTGGATATAATTTGTATATATAGATTTGGCACCTATAATTTGGAGGCATAATACATATTGATTTGATAAGTGGATGGGGGTTAAGTCAACACTTAACCAATATTACATGAACAAAGTGGATAGGGTTAAGACAAGCTTAACCAATAATTCATGTTGATTTGATAAGTGGATGGGGGTTAAGTCAACTGGGCAGATAGACAACACTTAACCAATACAACATGTTAATTAAACAAATGGGTGGTGTTAGGTTAAATTGAGAACACTTAACTGTTATAACATGTTGGTTAGAAAACCCTAGTAACGGGGACCCATTTCAGCAGTAACCCACATAGATGTATCACGGTACCCTGAACTAGGCAGGGTGGGGCACGATTACTGGGCTGATTATAAGCAGTCAAAATAGCGGTGGGTGGTGCGTCAGTGTAGGTTCCGACGGAGTACGGTCATGCACGTGCTCCGGAGTGGAAAAATCAGGCACTGGGTGTAACACCCGGTGTATTCTATAACAATGAGATTCACAAATTAAAGTATAATTAATTTCAAATCAAAGAATTAAGGGAAACGGGATACGCCATTGCGTTCGTCTCGGAATTCTGCTTGAGATAGAGTCCGAGTTTGCGTAAAACGGATATCGTATGAAGAAGATATGGACGGACGAAGTTGGGCGAAAAACCAGAAAACGGGTCAGAATGCACTGGCGCACTTGGGAAGTGCGCCAGAACAAAAATGTACTGGCGCACTTGGGAAGTGCGCCAGTGCATTTTTAGCCTGGCGCACCTGCCAAGTGCGCCCAGGTCAGAATAGGCTGGCTGGTCAGGTCTTGGCTGTCCTGGTCTGTGTTTGGTCGATTTTCTAAGCCTTGCCTTGTCACTAGGGCTAGGTGTCAGCTCCGGATTGGCCTCTCCTTCAAACGAACGGCTATTATTGAATCAAGCTCCATCGACGGTCTAAAACGACTCACAAACATTATAAAAAGGACCTAAGACCTAGCCTAAATCATACTATTTCATTTTAGCCTCAGGCCGCCGCCATTAAACCTAGAGCTCTGAATTAAGAATACAAAGAACAAAATTATAGAAGAGGAAGGACGACTACAACTAGAAGCTACAACAACTACGACGCTTTAGACAACGAATTTGGGACTATTTGATTTGGGATTTTTATTTGGATTATTTGCTTCATATTGTAAGTTCTATGTTACTTTTTAGGCAAAAACGCTAAAACAATATGGACATGCCATGAATTGAAACCGGATTTAGGAACTATTGTTAATCCATTGTTTATATTGTTTATCTTTGAATTATAATTTGGGGATATTGCTATGGCAACGTTGCAAGTTAAACTTGTCATGATTTTGATGTTATTATGAATCACTTGGGCTTAATTGTTTGGCAAGTTGGACTAATACATGTCCATGGAATCACTATGTTTATTGAAATCTTTATGTTGATTAAACCATGCCTATGATGCTAATTAAACCATGGCTATGACTATTGATGGAATTATGCCTGTGATGTTAATATACCCATCATGATTAATGAAAAATTGGGTATTGCTAGGTTATGATGAAAAGTTAGATATGTTAAAAACGCTAAATTGGAATCATTATGTCTATAATGTTAATTGAGAATCATTATGTTAAAAACACTAAATTGGAATCATTATGTCTATAATGTTAGTTGAGAATCATTATGTTAAAAACGCTAAATTGGAATCATTATGTCTATAATGTTAGTTGAGAATCATTATGTTAAAAATGCTAAGTTGGAACCATTATGTTTATAATGTTAGATGAGAATCATTATGATAAATTGGAATCATTATGTCTATGAGAATTATTATGTTAAAAATGCTAAATTGGAATCCACTATGCCTATTAGGATTACTATGCCTTTAATGTTTCATGTTTATAATAAAATTATTATTATGCCCGCAATGATTATTATGCCTATGATGTAAAGTTGAAATCATCATGTTAAATTAAGTTGGAATCATTACTATGCCAAGTTATCATCGTGCTAGTATTGAAACCATGTGATATGTTATAGCCTGTTTATTATGCAAGTGATGTTGGAATTGTCACATATGCCTATCACATGTTTGGTGTTATTCCCCTTTTATCTCTTGAATTGTTTATGCTTGTGAACGAAGTACGTTTATATACGTTGGGGATACGATTGGGTAGAATAGGCAAAACTTGAATTAATTATAAGCATAAACTGTGAAATTTGGCATAAGTAGAACATGAAATATGGCACGAAAACTTGACTTGAACATGCCATAACTTGACTTTAAACATGCCTTAGTTGGGCACGAAGTTGATATATGAACATGATGTGGAAATAGCAAAATCTGATAAGAACATGGGCATGACTTTAGAAAATAAGAAAGTGGCCAACTCGAGGTTGGGTTGAGTTTGTAGTGTAAATCTGCCCGGAACCGCCCGGCAAATCCAGTTGCTACAAACAATAGGATCCAATGTGGGTAGTTGGTCACATCGCACTTGAAACCCGAGGTTGGGTTGAGTTCGTAGCGTAAACCTGCCCGGAACCGCCCGGCAAATCCAGTGGCTACGAACAATAGAATCCAACGTGAGAGGTTCGGTGCATTAACGAATCAATTAATGCCAATTAGGGTTAAGTCATGAACATGAAAAGACAACTTAACCAACTTGAACACGATTTGTAGGGCTAAGTCATGAACTTGAAAACGACAACACTTAGCCAACTTGACATGACACGTAGGCTGGTTAAGTCGTGAACTGAAATGACATACTTAACCATCTTGACATGACTAGACTAGAAAATGATTAAGTCACGAATTACATGACTTAATCTGTTAGGCGGGTTAGGTCACGAATTACATGACCTAATCTATTAGGCGAAACCCTAGACACGACCCCTTTCAGCAGTAACCCTCTAGAAGTATCAAGGTACCCTAGGGCTAGGCCGGGTGGGGCACGATTACTGGGCTGATTGTAAGAGGTGAACGACGGCAGTGGGGTACGTCAGTGTAGGTTCGGTGGATTACGATCGTGCACGTATCCGGGGCAGACACTGGGTATCCATAGATTTATCTATGCATCTTGAATCGTGTCAGGGGTTGACACCCTAGGGCTGATACACCGAAAGGTGGACCCAGCACAGGTGACTACATTCGTGATTAGCCGTATGACACGGACACTTGACGAGCTAGAACTTGTAGGGAGCCAATCGACTAGATAATCGCTCCGTAGGACCCCATACTTGGGTCAGACCCCGTTTCAGGGTCATTTCATGATATTGGGCCGTGGGATTTATTCGTGATTAACTAGTGACATGGGCTTAGTATACTAGTACGGTCGATGCAAAGAATCTTGAACATGTGTTGCTTTATTTGACTTGTCTTGACTTATCATGATCACCTTAGTCTACCTAGTCCACCTTGACACCATTCTCAAGTTTAGTTCCAGTTCATACATGACATGATGTTTTAACCGTCTTTACACTGAAAGTCACTAGAACTTACTCAGTCTTTATGACTGACCCTTTTTCCTTTCGCCTCTTTTTCTTCCGTTTCCCCCCCCCCCAGGTTCTCAGGGAGGGAATACCGCAGCTTGACCAGTTTTCACATCCAGCTTGAAGAGAAAGAATGTATTGCTTGGATCTTTTCCGTTTTGGACTATGGCTTTGGACAGCAATTAGGGGACTTTTGCAGTTTATTTATGTCTTCTTCATGCTTCTTTAAATAATGTAATCAAGACAGTTATGATTTTGGGAAGTATTATGGCATGGTTTGTGTAACACGTATTTTGAAGAAATAAAAGTTGTTGTTTTCCGCTGTTCAAAAATATGTGTTATTATATCTGTCTTGTATATCTGTGACTTATACTTATAAACCTCCACCAAAATTAGGGCATTCCCTTTGAGAGTGACCCTAACGGAGGTGGGGTGTTTCACTTGGTATCAGAGCATAGGTTTACCAGATAAGATAAAAAGTTTTGAAAATTTATTTTCAAAAGAAAATTTAAAGAAGCATTTTTAAAAGATAAAATATTATTTTATTTTAAAAAGGCAAAGTCCCCCAAAGCCATAGGTGTTATCTCTTATCCTTCGTTTTGAATCTATCCTTCTTGTTTCAGCATGTCCGAAGAACTTAACTTGCTAGAGGGTGTACCAATACCTGGTTGGTTTAGGCGATTCTTAGAAGCAAGGGCCACCCAGCCAGGTCCTACCGTTCCTCCTCCCCCAGCTGCAGGAAATCATCCAGCTGCAGCAGCACCTCTTCCTCCACCTCCTCCACGGGGAAACACTTTTGCTAAGATATGTAAAGATTTTAAGGCTATGGGAGGAAAGGACTTTCATGGAACTGAGTCCTTCGTGGAAGCTAGGAATTGGTTAAAGGAAACCGAGGACTTATTCGTCATCTTTGAGGTAGAAGATAGGCAGAAGGTACAACTGGCAGTGTGGCTACTAAAAGGTGAGGCTTCCTACTGGTGGGAAGTCACTAATGCAGAAAGACCAGTGGAAACATGGGAGGACTTTAGGGCAAGGTTTGAGGCTAAATTTCTCTCAGAAGCTGAAAGGAGTCTTCAGTTGGAAAAATTCTTATTTCTTAAGCAAGGGAATATGACAGTCAAAGAGTATGTTAATCAGTTCGATGAGCTGGCTAGGTTCGGACTGGACCTAGTCAACACCCCGCACAAGAAGGCTCTCCGCTTTGTCAAAGGGTTGAATGAGCCATTACACAGTTTGGCCATGACCCATATACCCATGGGAGCTACGTACGAAAGGTTGGTGCAGATGGCATTGCTGAACGAGGAAGATAAGGGCAAGAAGGAGACAGAGGCAGAAAACTCTCAAGGGAAGAAAGAGGTCAAGCCCAACGATTCTAAGAATAAGAACGTAGACTCCGAGAAAGGAGGCAAGAACAACAATTCACGTGATAAAAGGAAATGCAATTACTGTGGTACGGAAGGGCACATAGCCAAGGATTGTAGAAAGAGGAAGAGAAAGCAAGGTGAATGTTTTCATTGTGGGAAAACTGGACACATCAGCAAAGACTGCCCTGAGAAGCAGACCGGACCTTCTGGCGGTACATCGTTAACTTATTCTAGATGCTTTGTTTTATCTTATTTCTCTCCTCGATCCTATCTTGAGAACCATAGGTAGAATCTTTTTGGATGTAAACATGTAATTGAAACATGTTATGATTGCGAAATGGTTGCAAGTGGTCGCAAGTGGTTGCTCGTGGATGCATGAATACACATTAGGCACTAGATCGGCTCAGACACATTTTCATGTTGCATATGCATGAGTGTTTATTTTGGAAACTTGGTTGTGCTATCATTTGGTTGTTGCATATGATTGAATGTTCGAGCACTCATGTAGAAATTATGAATTATAATAGGAAAAATTTGCATACATATTGGATTCATTTCACTAAACATATTTTGCATTTAGAAGGTCAATCAGGCCTGATCATTAGCATTAGCTAAGGAACATATACACACACTTCGCATATGATCATAAAGCATTAGAAGTCTTTTAAGGACAATGGATGCTCGTGTTTGATGGATGAGTAGATGGATGTTTGGATGTTAGGATGTACATTCTTCCTGAACTTGAAGATTTCGGGGACGAAATCCTTTTAAGTGGGGGAGAATGTAACACCCCGTGTATTCTATAACAATGAGATTCACAAATTAAAGTATAATTAATTTCAAATCAAAGAATTAAGGGAAACGGGATACGCCATTGCATTCGTCTCGGAATTCTGCTTGAGATAGAGTCCGAGTTTGCGTAAACCGGATATCGTATGAAGAAGATATGGACGGACGAAGTTAGGCGAAAAACCAGAAAACGGGTCAGAATGCACTGGCGCACTTGGGAAGTGCGCCAGAACAAAAATGAACTGGCACACTTGGGAAGTGCGCCAGTGCATTTTTAGCCTGGCGCACCTGCCAAGTGCGCCCAGGTCAGAATAGGCTGGCTGGTCAGGTCTTGGCTGGCCTGGTCTGTGTTTGGTCGATTTTCTGAGCCTTGCCTTGTCACTAGGGCTAGGTGTCAGCTCCGGATTGGCCTCTCCTTCAAACGAACGGCTATTATTGAATCAAGCTCCATCGACGGTCTAAAATGACTCACAAACATTATAAAAAGGACCTAAGACCTAGCCTAAATCATACTATTTCATTTTAGCCTCAGGCCGCCGCCATTAAACCTAGAGCTCTGAATTAAGAATACAAAGAACAAAATTATAGAAGAGGAAGGACGACTACAACTAGAAGCTACAACAACTACGACGCTTTAGACAACGAATTTGGGACTATTTGATTTGGGATTTTTATTTGGATTATTTGCTTCATATTGTAAGTTCTATGTTACTTTTTAGGAAAAAAACGCTAAAACAATATGGACATGCCATGAATTGAAACCGGATTTAGGAACTATTGTTAATCCATTATTTATATTGTTTATCTTTGAATTATAATTTGGGGATATTACTATGGCAACGTTGCAAGTTAAACTTGTCATGATTTTGATGTTGTTATGAATCACTTGGGCTTAATTGTTTGGCAAGTTGGACTAATACATGTCCATGGAATCACTATGTTTATTGAAATCTTTATGTTGATTAAACCATGCCTATGATGCTAATTAAACCATGGCTATGACTATTGATGGAATTATGCCTGTGATGTTAATATACCCATCATGATTAATGAAAAATTGGGTATTGCTAGGTTATGATGAAAAGTTAGATATGTTAAAAACGCTAAATTGGAATCATTATATCTATAATGTTAATTGAGAATCATTATGTTAAAAATGCTAAATTGGAATCATTATGTCTATAATGTTAGTTGAGAATCATTATGTTAAAAACGCTAAATTGGAATCATTATGTCTATAATGTTAGTTGAGAATCATTATGTTAAAAATGCTAAGTTGGAACCATTATGTTTATAATGTTAGATGAGAATCATTATGATAAATTGGAATCATTATGTCTATGAGAATTATTATGTTAAAAATGCTAAATTGGAATCCACTATGCCTATTAGGATTACTATGCCTTTAATGTTTCATGTTTATAATAAAATTATTATTATGCCCGCAATGATTATTATGCCTATGATGTAAAGTTGAAATCATCGTATTAAATTAAGTTGGAATCATTACTATGCCAAGTTATCGTCATGCTAGTATTTAAACCATGTGATATGTTATAGCCTGTTTATTATGCAAGTGATGTTGGAATTGTCACATATGCCTATCACATGTTTGGTGTTATTCCCCTTTTATCTCTTGAATTGTTTATGCTTGTGAACGAAGTACGTTTATATACGTTGGGGATACGATTGGGTAGAATAGGCAAAACTTGAATTAATTATAAGCATAAACTGTGAAATTTCGCATAAGTAGAACATGAAATATGGCACGAAAACTTGACTTGAACATGCCATAACTTGACTTTAAACATGCCTTAGTTGGGCACGAAGTTGATATATGAACATGATGTGGAAATAGCAAAATCTGATAAGAACATGGGCATGACTTTAGAAAACAAGAAAGTGGCCAACTCGAGGTTGGGTTGAGTTTGTAGTGTAAATCTGCCCGGAACCGCCCGGCAAATCCAGTTGCTACAAACAATAGGATCCAATGTGGGTAGTTGGTCACATCGCGCTTGAAACCCGAGGTTGGGTTGAGTTCGTAGCGTAAACCTGCCCGGAACCGCCCGGCAAATCCAGTGGCTACGAACAATAGAATCCAATGTGAGAGGTTCGGTGCATTAACGAATCAATTAATGCCAATTAGGGTTAAGTCATGAACATGAAAAGACAACTTAACCAACTTGAACACGATTTGTAGGGCTAAGTCATGAACTTGAAAACGACAACACTTAGCCAACTTGACATGACACGTAGGCGGGTTAAGTCGTGAACTGAAATGACATACTTAACCATCTTGACATGACTAGACTAGAAAAGGATTAAGTCACGAATTACATGACTTAATCTGTTAGGCGGGTTAGGTCACGAATTACATGACCTAATCTATTAGGCGAAACCCTAGACACGACCCCTTTCAGCAGTAACCCTCTAGAAGTATCAAGGTACCCTGGGGCTAGGCCGGGTGGGGCACGATTACTGGGCTGATTGTAAGAGGTGAACGACGGCAGTGGGGTACGTCAGTGTAGGTTCGGTGGATTACGATCGTGCACGTATCCGGGGCAGACACTGGGTATCCGTAGATTTATCTATGCATCTTCAATCGTGTCAGGGGTTGACACCCTAGAGCTGATACACCCAAAGGTGGACCCAGCACAGGTGACTACATTCGTGATTAGCCGTATGACACGGACACTTGACGAGCTAGAACTTGTAGGGAGCCGATCGACTAGATAATCGCTCCATAGGACCCCATACTTGGGTCAGACCCCGTTTCAGGGTCATTTCATGATATTGGGCCGTGGGATTTATTCGTGATTAACTAGTGACATGGGCTTAGTATACTAGTACGGTCGATGCAAAGAATCTTGAACATGTGTTGCTTTATTTGACTTGTCTTGACTTATCATTGTCACCTTAGTCTACCTTGTCCACCTTGACACCATTCTCAAGTTTAGTTCCAGTTCATACATGACATGATGTTTTAACCGTCTTTACACTGAAAGTCACTAGAACTTACTCAGTCTTTATGACTGACCCTTTTTCCTTTCGCCTCTTTTTCTTCCGTTCCCCCCCCCCCCAGGTTCTCAGGGAGGGAATACCGCAGCTTGACCAGTTTTCACATCCAGCTTGAAGAGAAAGAATGTATTGCTTGGATCTTTTCCGTTTTGGACTATGGCTTTGGACAGCAATTAGGGGACTTTTGCAGTTTATTTATGTTTTCTTCATGCTTCTTTAAATAATGTAATCAAGACAGTTATGATTTTGGGAAGTATTATGGCATGGTTTGTGTAACACGTATTTTGAAGAAATAAAAGTTGTTGTTTTCCGCTGTTCAAAAATATGTGTTATTATATCTGTCTTGTATATCTGTGACTTATACTTATAAACCTCCACCAAAATGAGGGCATTCCCTTTGAGAGTGACCCTAACGGAGGTGGGGTGTTTCACTGGGCATCAGTAGTTATACACTGTGCATCTTGAATTGTGTCGGGTTGCCATCATAGGGATTGATACACCCCATGGTGGGACCAGCACAGGTATCTACAAACAAGCGGGGCCGAATGACACAAGTAATAAATACATGCGAGTAGAAGCCGATCGAAAAATGGATCACTTTATTATGAACACATAAGGCTAGTTGAAACAATTGTTAGTAGATGTAGAGAAATAGAAATGACTGCGAAAGCATATTCAGTTTTTCTTGCCTTACCTTGTCTTATGTTATCTTGTTACTGTGGTATTACGGAGGAGACCGTGCGAGTGGGGTACCACGGGGTGTACCTCAGTTTGGGGGTAGCTGCATATACATTATATTAGGTTAATCTACTAGGGAGTAGATGGGTGCGACATGCGTGTCAAAGCCTCCAGTGCTAATAACACAAATAACCTAATAGATGAGAAAATGTAATCGAATGGTATATGTAGGATTATTCAAAAAGTGTAGTTTAAATTCATTCACACAGAACTTATGTTCTGACCACCTCCTCATAACATTCGCAGGTTAGGCTCTTGACAGAGACTGTATAGCTTTGGATACAGGTTTAGCAGTATTATTATTAAGGTAAAGCTATGTTTTAACTACATTATATTTTATTCCTTCCGCTGTGATATATTTTCCGAACTCTGACATGTTTTATGTCTCTGTCTTTTCTGCAGGATACCGGAGCAAACCAACTCGGGTTTCGATTGATTGGGTTTTTGAAAAAAAAATTGGTCCATCGGAACGCGGGTTGTTACATCTGGTATCAGAGCTTCAGTTTATGGTTTCTAGGGAAATAATGAGTGAGCGTATTTGTATTTCCAAAAGTATATATATATATAAACCTAGATCCATAAGGAGCCCACTAAATAAAAAGAGATAAAATATGAAAGAAATGGGATATCTGTTTTGTACGCTAAAGTAATGAACATAGAAATTTTGAGACCCTTAGGTGGTTTGGGTGGAAAGTGTACAACATGTTTCAGAGAAAGACGAATCCCATACGATAGAAACTGAAATGTTAGTATTTCAGATTAGTGGGTTCAGAAGTGAAACCTTATAAATTAGAAAAAGGTTAAAAAGTGGAGAATGGATTAGGAATATTTATAGTTGAGAGAATTGACCTTGTGGGAAGTGTCTAGGAAAGCCTAGTTGAGTTGGAGACCCACTTTGAGTCTAACCCAATGATTAACTTTTAAGAACTTGAAATTATAAAAGTTTTGGCAAAAAGGGTTTGTGGTGTTTTCAAGTTTTAATCTTAAATGTATTTTTGATGTTTAAAGAAAATATATAGAAAAACATATTTGAAAATGTGTATTGGGTTTTAAAGTAAAGTGGGGTATACTTTGTAAAATAATTATTTCTTATTTTAAAAGAATTCTCTCATGAAAAAAATGTACGTTATAAAGCATGTATAGCTCACTAGTTTTCATATTTTAATATATGAAAGGATTAAAAAGTAAAGCATACAAAATGTTGCACTTTGTAAAAGGAAGTTTTGAAATCTCTATTCGGTTAACAATAAATTTTGATTATTGTTTTAAAAAAGAAATTTTGTTGGGTGGACAAAATAAGTTGTAGAAAGCTAAAATAGAGTAGACGATTGCACCTTATAGAAAGTAGCCAAAATTAACATTGTAGGTAGAAACAATGTAACCTAACAGTTGTCCTTATCTACTCTAGTTTGTGATTTGAAAAAAAACATGTTTTGCATTTTTGTTGTGACATGTTTTATGGTTTGGCAAAAGCAAGTTTTGGAAAAGAAAACAAAGTTTTAACCACTTCTAATTTTTGGAAGGAAAATGATATTAAAAAGAAAAAAAAGTGGCCAAACCATGTTTTGAAGCAAAAAATGGAGTAGGTAAGGAATAGTGTCTAGAAAGAACGAGAAGAAGTTTGAGGCTATGAAGTAAATAGCAAGGACCATCTTGGAATAGTGGAATATTCCCGTAGAATGCATAAGCATTGTGAGGCCTAGAGTTGTTGCTTAAAAAAATAGGCTAGAAATACACAGCAAGGACTTGTAGTGACTACTAGATAGTGTAAGGGCAAGTAAGTGTTGAGAGTTTGTGGTTGGACTTTTCTTTAGTGAAATAGTCTTATGATTCTTGGCCCGTAGTAGTAGCTGTGTAGGATGTTGTTTGCGTTGAAAACAGAAAAGCTTATTTGAAAAATAAATTTAAGTAATTGGAGTAAGTCAAATAAGCTAAGAAAGATAATAGCCTAACTAAGAAGAAAACGACAAATTAAGTGAAGCATCAACACATGACGGGAAAAGAAAATGAAAATTTTAAGATGGATAAAAATGAAAATTTTCCAAGAAAAGTTGAAATAGAAGAGAAAATTTTCTTATGTAGTTGTGCTTGGATAGGAAAATAGGAAATCTTTATAGAGTAGTTACATAAAATCCAAGTACAATTAGAAAAGTTACATAAAAGAAAAACGGAAGAAGTGATTTTTTCCGTTTTATACCTTTTTGTAACATAAGAAATCGAATTTAGAAAATTGGATTTTTTTTCGAAATTTAATGATGGTTGGTATGATTTTGGATGCAACAATTGGATGAACTATGCTCTTATTCTGTAAGAGTGTGGGAAAATTTGGGTGAAAAATGTTTTGATTTTCAAAAATATTGCATTCATATAGAGCTGCAAGTATATTTAGGATGTAAGCATCATGTTTTATAAAGAGTTTTTGAAAATTTACATACATATAGGAGGTACCACTTAGGCATACATGTATTATTGTAATGTATTGCACTTTGCACACGTGCACAATGTTTGCAAAAACTGGATGCACACTTGATGGATGTATATTATGCGAGGGATTATCTATTTTACCCTTATCAAATTTCGGGGACGAAATTTCCGGAGGGGTGGGGGAGAATGTAACACCCCGTATTTTTAATACAATTTCTTAAAACAAAAGATCAGATGAAACCAAAGATCAGTGATTCAAGAAATATAACCTCCTTTCAGACATAATCGAAACAAGGTATTGAGAAAAGTATAGATCTACAACAACAAGGCCTAATTCTCTTCGTCTTATCCAATCAATGTGAGTGGGTTTAAATTACCCTTATGAATAATTGTATGCATATCGTTTAGCATTTCCCCAAATTAAAATGTTTAATTCAATTAAAATCTTATAGCTTTTACTTTTTACCTATTCTGTTCTTCTTCCTATTCCTTTTTATTTTTATAGACTAGGCTAACTTCGAGCCTAGTCCAGATCTTGTTGAAAGGCATACGTATGAACAATATTGTAATAGTGGAAGGATGTTTGGGAAATTGAAACAACTTGCATGATGGATTTTGGGCAAAACCTATGATTGGGGAATTGTTGTATAACTTATAAAATACCGGAAATTGGGAATGTTGATAATTTGGAACATAACGGTAGATATTAATTTGGGATATTAATGAAAATATGTGCAAATTAAGTTGGAACAATTAGGTATGTTGGGAATAAAGATTATGGGAAAGAGGGGAAAAGGTTGATATGGGCATAAATCAATTTGGACATAATTGTGTATAAATTAGATTATTGGCGTAAGTTGAATTAGGCATAATTGGATATAATTTGTATATAGAGATTTGGCACCTATAATTTGGAGGCATAATACATATTGATTTGATAAGTGGATGGGGGTTAAGTCAACACTTAACCAATATTACATGAACAAAGTGGATAGGGTTAAGGCAAGCTTAACCAATAATACATGTTGATTTGATAAGTTGATGGGGGTTAAGTCAACTGGGCAGATAGACAACACTTAACCAATACAACACGTTAATTAAACAAATGGGTGGGGTTAGGTTAAATTGAGAACACTTAACCGTTATAACATGTTGGTTAGGAAACCCTAGTAACGGGGACTCATTTCAGCAGTAACCCACATAGATGTATCACGGTACCCTGAACTAGGCAGGGTGGGGCACGATTACTGGGCTGATTATAAGCGGACAAAATAGCAGTGGGTGGTGCGTCAGTGTAGGTTCTGACGGAGTACGGGCATGCACGTGCTCCGGAGTGGAAAAATCAGGCACTGAGCATCAGTAGTTATACACTGTGCATCTTGAATTGTGTCGGGTTGCCATCATAGGGATTGATACACCCCATGGTGGGACCAGCACATGTATCTACAAACATGCGGGGTCGAATGACACAAGTAATAAATACATGCGAGTAGAAGCCGATCGATAAAGGGATCACTTTATTATGAACACATGAGGCTAGTTGAAACGATTGTTAGTAGATGTAGAGAAATAGAAATGAGTGCGATAGCATATTCAGTTTATCTTGCCTTACCTTATCTTTTGTTGTCTTGTTACTGTGGTATTACGGAGGAGACTATGCGAGTGGGGTAGCACGGGGCGTACCTCAGTTTGGGGGTAGCTACATATACATTATGTTAGGTTAATCTACTAAGGAGTAGAAGGGTGCGACGTGCGTGTGAAAGCCTCCAGTGCTAATAACACAAATAACCTAATAGATGAGAAAATGTAATTGAACGGTATATGTAGGATTATTCAAAAAGTGTAGTTTAAATTCATTCACACAGAACTTATGTTCTAACCCCCTCCTCATAACATTCGCAGGTTAGGCTCTTGACAGAGACTGTATAGCTTTGGATACTATTTAGCAGTATTATTATTAAGGTAAAGCTATGTTTTAACTACATTATATTTTATTCCTTCCGCTGTAAGATGTTTTCCGAACTCTGACATGTTTTATGTCTCTGTCTTTTCAGCAGGATAACAGAGCAAACCAACTCGGGTTTCGATGGATTGGGTTTTTGAAGAAAAAAACTCGGCCCGTCGGAACGCGGGTTGTTACACTTATCCAAATCCTTATTATTATAATGTTTTGGAAAGCTCAGAAGTAGAGCTATGATTTCATGCTTTAAGTTTTCTAGAATTATGAAGTTATCTTGGTCAAAATTGAGGGTTTCTGATTGCTGATTTTATGAGATTTTTGCTGATTTCGTGTACTTGCTTTCGAAAGTGCTTTTAAGATGGTTTTAAAATAAAGTAGTGTTCTAAATAAGTATTTTGGATTTTTTTAAATAATTTTCTGAAACTAATTATATACATTTTTATAATAAAGACAATTTATATAATAATAATTTCTAGAGATCTTTTTAAATTCATGTTTTATGTAGTTAAAATATATAAATAAATATATATATATATAATATTACTTATTTTTACGTATTTTGGATATATGAGAAAGATAATTAAGCGATAAAGTAGAATATATGGTACGAGACATATGAAATTGGTTTATCGCTTAATATATGATGTACAAGAAGGAAATCCTTTGATGAATTATTTGAGAAAATTTATGATGTTACAAAATTTTGGATAAAATTGTATGGTTTGAGAGAACCCATTTATGAGTATATTCGATAAGGAACCATATATATATACATATATATATATGTTATGAACGCTGATAAGATGAGGCGTGTTAGATGTTAAAATTTCTTATTTGGGAATTATGGCTAGGATTAACTATCACGATGTTAGTTTAGTTGCAATAAGACGAGGCAAGCTTCTTTATGATGATTTCACGATGTCAAGATGTTTTATGATGATTTTCCACTTGTCTATAAAATAAGACAAGTCACGATGTTAATAGTACCCGTCAATGTGATGAGACAAGAAGGGTACTGTATTTACGCCAATGAGATGAGGCGTAATATATATATATTTCATGATGTTTCTAATGTTTATGATGTTTTATGAGGTTTCTAATGTGGTATCAACTATCGGCTAGTAAACCGTTAGGTACAAATGTATGGTATGGGACATATGTTTATATCTTATGGCTTCCTATCCGAGAAGTTGATGAGGCACATTCACGATGTTACTAGTACTATTACCAAGTACCTGATTGGAGTCATCATGTTGATTTTGACTTTAGCCATCACTATGATCACGATGTCTATGACTCCAATCACTATGATGTTATTACTCGAATTTTGTGATTAAGGGCATCAGATTTTTCGGCTATAGTCATTAAGATGTTTATGATGTTTATGGCCCTAGTCATAACGATGGATGGTACCAACATGTAGTACTAGTCAAGACGTAAGCATGTGCTGTATTTCTTGAAGTTTCTTGATGTTTCGATTTCACCATTTCGATGATGATACTTTATTATTGCCTTATGTAATGAAAAAAAGACTATTTATATGCATATTTAATGGTGGTTTCTAATATGATGTTTTGAACTCCTTCCGGGTTCTATTAAAATGGGTTTGAGATATATTTATAATTGTACTGATGAGATGAGGTATAATTTGTGAAGATTCTTTTATGATGAATTTTAGTGATAAAGTTGAAATGTATTTATAATTATATCGTTGAGATATGGTATAATTTATGGAGATTCTTTTATAATGAATTATAATAATGGATTTGGGATATATTTATGTTTATACTGATGATATGAGGTATAAATTATGGCAATTCTTTTAAAATGTTTTTGAATGATGGATACAAGATGTATTTATATCTATACCAATGAAATGAGGTATATATTATTGTGAGGTTTGTTTATAACGAGTTTAGTAATAGATTTAAGATGTTTCTATATTTATACCAACGAAAGGAGGTATAAATAATTAAGAAGATTCTATAGATATTTTTTATGATATGTGGAATGATATTTTTGATATTTTAGTATATGCTAATGAGATGAGGCATATCTATATGTTCATCTTTATATGAAGGACATATACTTTAATGTATAGTTATGCTAATCCCGCCTTAGGGAGATATTCATATCTTTTGAAGTCTTTAACGACATTTAATTCACCTTGTCTATGATATGAGGAAGAAACTATATTAATTAAGCCTTACATGTAAAACTTAGCTCGTTGATGTTTTATTTTCTTAAGTGTAGTTTTGCCACTTGAGCATAGCTTTATTCTAATTATCACTTCTACTTCCAAAGAAAAGATATCATTCTTTCTTAGAAGAAAGTAACCCCATTATGACATGGTATCCTGAAACGACCCGAAATCCCCCTTACGGGAAATCACGGATTGAGTTGAGGACAAGACGAATCAGAACACAAACAGAATAACATTTCATTGTTTATTACAACAATTTCATCAGAATACAAGAATATACAGAGTATGAATGAATAAAATACATTCAATAAATATCAGAGATTTACAATACATTACATAGCAGCGGAAAATAATACAAAACACAACTGAAAAAGAATATACGGATACAAAGCTTTCCGGATATCATTCTAGCTGTCAACCAGGTTCCTGTGAATATAAATCTGCAAAACCAAAACTACTAGCTGCTATGTCGAAATAGGGGCACCCAGAGTTTAGGTTAAAACAATAAACACCAGGTCAGTCATGTGACTGGTGTGAGAACTAAAACAGTTATTAATCTTTATTTTTAAAGTTAGATGAATCAAGGGACCACGCCGTATAACACGGAACGGGTTTCCTCCCAAGAATACCAGTGCATAAAACAACAGCGCAATGCTAAATAAAGAACAATGAAGCTATTATAAGACCCAGGTCCCATCACACAATGCAACACAAGCCGGAGGATAGGGTTTTACCTTATAATAGCCAAAGAATGCTAGATACGCTCAATTTCATTTTTTACTATTACTATAAGTGTATAGTGTCAAAACAATTTCAATCATAAGTATCAATCATAGACGGCATGGGTACCATATATCATGTCGCCATACTAGTTCTACAATTAAAACTGCAAAATCACGTATTTGGAAGTTGAATTTCCATCCGTGAACCGAGGCAAGGGATCGCCCTCTACCGATTCGAGTCAATCTAGCCCATGTCTCAGGAACAGAACGCATCGTTCCTTGGATCGTCAGGGCCAGTCCACCGATGTGGATTAAACTTAAATCCTGAACACTACGTTTCCCCGCCCTTTGGGGCATAAATGAGCCAAATGACTCCATCGGCTCCACGTAGTCACTGATATATCCGAGGCGCCTCGCAACAACAACAACCACACAGGTGAAAATAATATAAATGTCAGGGTTGGTAGGTTACTGACACCACCCTGGCTAGAAGGAAACGCATGTCGTCCCTGATGTCCTCTCCCGTTTCTGGTTCACAACCGGGGTGTGAGGCTCGCGAATTTACGCTACACAAAGCTATGCCACACAGGTCGTGCTTTGATCATCAACCACAAGACTCTGCTTTCCAACAGAAGCCTTGATCATTTGCATCTTAGCATGCCACATAGGCAAACCACTCCATGCAACCGATATCAATCACACAGAATGAAATCCAATGTCAGACACATAGTCCATTTACAAGTCCGTTCTGGGTCTGAACGAAACCGGAGGCACCTTGTACCTCGCATATCCATCGATCTTCAAGTACGTTTGGACGATCACCAACTAATTCCCTCCTCTTGGGTGTACAGCCCAATCAAGATCATCAGTAATTATCCAAACGATGTGAAGACCTCCGGTCTTCGACCACCGTCTTCATACTCGACACATCGTCGAATCAGTTATTCAGAATGGGATAAACCCGGTCTTTCTGAATAGCTTGCGTATATAATAAACAAGTGTTACACAAACACAACATACACCTCATTCCAATTCAGAATATTCTTTTATTCAAATATACTTATACTTTGGGAAAGGTTCCCATTTATTTTATCAAAGATAAATTCTTTAAATTTATTCTTTAATCTTCCTTTGAATATCATTTCAAACCAAATTATGGTTTCTCCAAACTAGTCGGGATTAACGAATCTTACCGAAGTAATCATTGGTTTTAAATTTCCCAATCCCAACCTATTCATTCCATGAAGTAAAATTGGTAATACTTCATATCTAACACCACGGTGTTATCGGTAAATTCAATTACCATTTCACGTTTAAATCTAATTAAAGATTTAACTATCGCCTGGAGCAAAACTGGTGATACTCCATTCTCGATCATTTCAATCTAATTAAAGATTCATTAAAACACCACTTGGTTTCAATCTTTCCAAAAATCAATCTTAATGATTGTTTGACTTGGGAAATCATATCCTATCTTTAACTAGGTTAAAGAACCAATGTAATTTAAAACACAGTTTACTATAAACCCAAAATCACATCCTAGTTCAATTCCAACTAAACATCATTTAATTGGTATCCTTCATTAAATCTAAAATAAAAATATTTAATCTTTTTCTCAACTGGGTTTAAGAACAGTGTTAATGAAGACACCACTCACGACAAACCCAAATCCCATTTGATATTAAATACAAGGCTATGAATAGAAAATATATCGGCTTATATTCAATATCAAATTCTACGACCAACAAATATCGTAATGGAAATAACGATATAAATATATATTTCAAATTTCCATAACAATATCTGTATAATCACGGAATCCAACATCGAAATATTCCAAAGACAATTTCGATTCAAATCCATTCCAATTCAATTATTGGAAATTCTGGTTACTTTTTAAAACCATTTCTAATCCAATTTAGTTATTTTAAAAATAAATGGATTTTAATTCTAGTTCAAAACTAGTTCATTTCGATAAAAATCTATTTTTATCTTTTCAAATATGGAATTTTTCATCCCAATTCTTTCCAAAAATCAATCTTAATGATTTTACACTAATTATTGATATTTTTAATAATTTTATCAAGGCCCGTACAGTCGATTTCCATCAACGGCCATCGTACTACACTTACAGCGACCTTTTCCAAATTTGATTTGGACATAATTCCAAATCCAACCGTTAGATTTCTAATTTCTCACATTCGTTAGAAAGCTCTTTTCGATACGAACCCAACGGTTCCGGTTTTAGGAGAATCCGACGGTCGGATCTTCCGTAATGTCCATTCGAAGTGAATGGTCGAAATTTGCGAACTGCCGCAGCGTGGCGCGTTCTATTCAGGCCATTTAATATATATAATTTATATATTATATATATTTCGTCTATTTCAATTCAAAACGTATTTTATAAATCGTTTTAAATTCGTTTTCAAAACAATTTCAACTTCTTATTCAATTTCAAATAAAAATTGAATATTTCATATCATTAATATATAAATGATAATATTTTCAAAATATTATATTTTGAAATCACTTCGTCTTCTATAATCATTATAAAAATGAATATAATCGATATAAATATCGTTCACATCAAAATGGTGCATATCTAACCAACACGGCTTTATATATTTCAATAACTTCGTTATTCTATTCAACAAATGAATATTTTCTTCAATACATGAATTTATATTTTCAACACATGAATATATATATATTCAACACATGAGTATTGTCAACACACGACTATTTTGTTTATTCAACACATGAATATAATTTATTTTCTAAATTGGAATGAGACCCACTCAATTACCATATAATATTATTTATATGGATTCCATACAACACATGTATATAATAGCAACGATAAATAATCAACCATCATCCAGAGTGCGTTCTACAATGTATAAGCATCAAATATAAATATTCAACGCTTATAACAGCCTGTCAATCAATCGATTGACATACAACTAATTATTGGGATTAGTGTATGTCCAATTTCATCCAAACACCCGTGTGGGGTTTCAACCAATCAAACACAGATTTTATTTGTGCTGTTGGGCGATGTGTAAAATTTATCGTCCCAATCAATATCAGTCAAATCGGTGTACATAAACAAATCGTTCGACTTGTAAATGAATATATATTTTATTTCAACACATGAATATATATTTTATTTCAACACATGAAACTATTTTATTTCAACACATGAAATTGTACTTTTCACATCACAATCAATAGTCAAATTTCACAACACAAACAATCACACAAGTCGTCCATGGTCTGTGGACAACGGGTGTCGGGTGCTGCTAAGCACCTTCTGCATCCTAGTATATATTTCAACTAGAAAATAAATTAAAAGTGAGGAGTTCTCACTAACTAGCTAATCCAATACACCGCGACTCTTCATATGTAGAACATCTTCACCGTGTTTCCAACAAGATTTGTTCAACACCGTTTGTGTTAAAAATTATATTTTTAACAACGCTACTTCCTATATAAAGATTATATTTTTTTTATAATCTCTACTATATAAAAATCATATTTTTATTATCCCGTTCATATAAAAAAAATCACCTCCTTTCTATGATAAAAATCATTTTCCTTCCTATGTATAAAAATTATTTTCCTTTGATTGAAAATCAAATCCTCCTTTGATTAAAAATCAAATCTTTGTTAGAAAAAAAAATGGCTCTTTTTTCTTTTAAAAATCTCTTCTTTTCACTTAGAAAAATCTAATCTTTTCTATTAACAAAAATACGACCTCTTTCTTCTATAAAAATCAAAACTTTTTATCTTATAAAAATCAAAACTTTCATTTATATTATATATATAAACTGTATTTAGAAAATAAAAACTGATTTTTTTTATATATGTAATATATGTAAAACTGAGTACATGAAATAAATAAACTAAATAAAACAGAATAGAAACTTACAGTCCACATTAAACTGAGAAAAGGGGGCGCAGGGGCTTGCTGGTCAGAGGCGGGCTCGTCGGGGGTCCGGTGGTCAAGGGGGTCGGCGGCTAAGGCGTTAGGGTGGGCGGCTCTCGAATTGGGGGGTTATTGCTTTGGGTTTGGATTCACTCAGAGGGGGAGAGCGAGAAGCGTGATAGGGGATCTGGTGGCGGCGGCGACGAGGTGGGTGGGGCGCGGTGGCATGGCGGCGGGCTGAACGAGGGGCGTGGAGGAGGAATAGCGGTTCGTTTCTTTTTTTTTTAATTTCGTTGACTGAATGATAAGGAGAGAGAAGAGGGAAGGTTATTTATATATATATATATTTTTTAATTCATTTTCAAAAAGCAACTTTTTATTTTGAACTCGAAATCGATCCCACCGACTGTCGTCCATAGCTAATTACCCCCATTCCGAACACAATGGGATATGTATCGGAAGCTGATTCGATCGTTTCGATCAGTTTCCGTCCAAATCAAAATATAACTCTATATATTGAATTTGAATGCACATTTCAATTTACTGGGGTCACATACGGACTCTAAAAATTACCGAAAAATATTTTCTAGCTTCGTATTGACGATACGGTCCTAACAAAACTAATTTCGTCAAATTCTGAGATAATTCGAAAAATGGTCATTTTCCAGTCGATTAAAATCAACTGAAACTGGTCAAACGCGTTTTCCTTTGCCACACTCACATATTAATTTAGAAAATTACGAATTTTGAAACCTAGCAATAATTCGACATCACGGATCCAACATAAGTGGTTTCGTCGAAAACAGAGGTCATTTGCAAAATTTCCATTTTTAAGGGCCAAAATTCCATAGCGACTATTCTGAATTTTCAACTGGGCATTACTTTTGATTCCCGCTATGAAATTTCAATTTTTCGGATTCGTTGGAAAGACATTCTCAAATAGATTCTAATATTTTTGGTTTCACTAAAATCCGGTTTATTTTGAATCCTGTACATTCATTTGAACTTTGAAATCGAATTTTCGAACTACCGCGCCATTTTCAATTCCTTTTATAATTAAAATAAAATATTTATATTCTAACGACGATTCAAATAAATATATTCATTCTAATTCTGTTCAAAATAAACTTCTCGTCGTTATTATTTAAAATAATTCATTTTATATATTCCAAATTCAATAAAATTGCCAAAATAAAAATTTTAAATTGGCTCGGATTTCCGGGTTATTACATATCCTTTGGGAAAAGGAGTATCATATATTTCTTTCACTTAACCTTATTGAGTGCTCAGTTTTACTGATGAGTTTAGGTAGCCTGACCCGTGTGTTTCCACTCGGGTCAGACCGAGTTGTTTCAGGTCCTAGCTTTTCTTTGGACATAGCAGTTTCTTGATGCTTCCTAATGGGATCGAGTCCTTCTCTTGGAATTGTTTAGCATTTCTTTGAGATGTAGTTGAATTGTTAATCTTTGCCTTTCGTATATAGAATGGTCGTCATATCACTTTGTTGTAGCATTTGTATTATATTGAGATGTATCATTGTATATGTAAGTATGTATATATGTATCTGCATTGTTCTATGTTGAGATAGTCATTACTTATGGTGTTTTGTTCTGATAGATCCATAGCTATCTATAGCTTTGCATTATTGATTATGTCGATCCACTTGACTTGAAAAAAAATAGACATCACTTGTCGACATATTCAATAGATTGTTAAGACAAGGTTATAGTTAGTCGCCCCTAACCAGCCCTATTCTCTGCATTAGCAGACAGAATTACTATGTAATTCTCTTTGTTAATGTGGGTTTTGGGGTGGGGTGTTACATTTTGGTATTAGAGCAGGATTTCAGAACAAAATACGATAAACATAAGACAGAGACATATATAGCGATACATCCAGATATAGTGCAAGTGTTACTAACCCCTATCTTTAAGCTTTTGTCTTTCTTCGATTCGTTGAGTTGATAATTTGGGTTATGTCTAGGAATATATGTATTCCATAATATTCCAAACTACTTTGATGATATCTTATTGTAAGTGTAATTCTTTGGATTTATTCTATTTGAGTCGAGCATTCTGAGAATACTCGATGATTCCTTTTATGTTTCTAGTTTTTGAGTGAATTATAAACCGTGCTTTTGAAGTCTTTTAAAGTAACAATTTGTCTAACAAGAAAATTAAAATTTTATTTGTGTTGTGGAATGAATTGAAAATCATGTGAAAGAAATTATTTTTACAGAAAATGATTTTCTATCATGTTGGATTATCCATTCAAATGTCTAAAAAATCTGGTCGATACGCATGATCAATGATATCGATAGGGATTTCTTAAATGATGGGATGAGACAATCATACATGGTAATAGTTTTTCAATTCTCTTCATCAAAGCTTTATTGAGAAGTTAAAAGAGTTTTCTTGTAAAGAGGGATTGAGACATTGTTTTCTAAGTAATAATATTCTCGAGCCATGAGAATTTTGAAGTTCATAACCATCTTCTTGGGATATTTTAGTTCCTTGTGTTCCTATTGCCTTAATGCAATAGTCTAATTGTTCACATAATTGCGGTCATTAAGGTTGTTGGGCTCATAAATAAACCTCATTCTTTTCGTTTTTCCTATCCATTTTGAAGTTTATTCTCTTATCGATTTGGTTTTTCGTTGTGAAATATGGAAAAGTAGGATGAGTATTCCTTTGATGTCTTGATTTTGGGTTAAAGTTGAGTTAAATCTCAATATAATTCGAGGCGTTTTGAGAATTTTACTCTTATGATTGATTTTGCGAGGTATTTTTACCTTTGCATTCTTGTTCGAAGGCGAGGTACCTTCAAATTTTGAGTCGATGCTTGGAAAATTTCTATAATTCGCTTTTCCCTATATAGATATTTAGGAAAGTTTATAAAATTACCAAACAATTTCCTTCTACCTTTCCTTTGTCTTGAGTAAGAGATAAGGAAAATTTTGATTCTGTGCTTGTCTAGCTTTCACTTGATTGATGAGATTAAGAGGTTGAATACAGTTTTTCCTCTAGAAATTGCGAGGACGTAATTTTGTTAAGGAGAGAAGTATGTAACAACCCGAATTTTGGAGATTGCCAGTATATTAAATTATTATTGAATATGGAGATTATAGAATGAATTAAGAAATAATTTGGTGGAAAATTAATAAAGAGAGATAATATATTTAAAGTGAATAATAAGTGCATGTGTGAAATTATGTCTAATGGAATTTGAGCTCATGAGAAAATAAGTTTAATCTTGTTTTAGGAGAATTGGGATTGAACGTGTGGAATTTGGGCTAAGTTGAAAAAGTAATATTTTGTTTGATAAATAACCAATTTTGTGTACTTAGGATTTGGAAAATAATGATTATGAAGAAAATATTGTTTTGAAACAATAAAAAATTAAAGATAATAATAAATAGAAATTTGAGGAATTTCTAGGCGCTTTTGTTTGGAAGTTTTTACTAAATCTTTTATAAGTAAAGATTGTGTAAAACTATGTGTAACAAAAATAAAGTTTATGTAAATATATATTAGAAGGATGTTAAAATAATTTTAAAAAGTTTAAGAGTGTTGATAATGACAATTTTGAGTTTAAAATTTTTAATTGAGTTAAGATTGTGTGTTAAGACAATTGAATTCCATATAACGTTTATTTTATGTGAAAATGTAAATTTTGTGTAAATTATGTTAAAATAATGTAAAAAGTGGTTACAAATATTTTTAAAATGTATGTTTAATACTTTTTCATTATTTTTGTATAAATTTTATAAGTTTTGAATTGTATACATAAGAGAATTGGTGTAGAAGGTACGTATTAGCTTGTGTAAATGGCAAATGAGCTCTAATTTGTGCCTCAAGCCTAATCTAAAGGGCTAATGAGCTAATTACTTGATTATAGCCTTAATGGGCTTAATAATGGAAAGAAATAGGTGGAATTTTCTGGAGAAAACAGGATCGTGCTTCTCTTCCAGAAAAGGAACGCTCTTTCCTTCATTCCACAACCTTATCTCAGAGAAGAAAAAAAACTACGCTCTTCCCTTTACAAAACCCTACCAAAATCAAATCTTCTAAATCAAATTAAAGGGGAAAAGCTTGATATTGCTTGTTTACCTCAGCAAAAAATTAGATCTTCTTCCTTCTAGAGATTAAGTGAATGATATTGCAAGGGGTTTCTATTGCATGCCGGAAGTGCTTGCTGATTTGGGTTTTGGAAGCATTGATTCATTTATTTTGCAGCCAATTCAAGTTAGAAACTCTTCCAAATCCAAGCAAGGTGAGTAATCTCACTCACGCTAGCTATTCTCAGTTTTATATGCTCATATTTGGTGTAAAGTTGCTGTTTGGGGTTACAAAAATCATATTTTAATCATAATTGTGCTGAATATAAAACTGAAATTTGTTCATCTTTGAAGCTGAAACAAAATTATGTATAACTTACTCGTTTTTTATCCAAATCCTTATTATTATAATGTTTTGGAAAGACCAGAAGTAGAGCTACGATTTTCATGCTTTAAGTTTTCTTAAATTTTGATGTTTACTTGCTCAAAATCGTGGTTGTTTGTTGCTGTCCCGAGAGCAAATTGATAGCAGCAACAATCATAGGCCAGCGAAGTATTTTGGCCATAACTTACTCAAATTTTATCCAAATCCTTATTGTCATAATGTTTTGGAAAGCCCAGAAATAGAGCTATGATTTTCATGCTTTAAGTTTTCTTAAATTTTGATGTTTACTTGCTCAAAATCGTGGTTGTTTGTTGCTGTCCCGAGAGCAAATTGACAGCAGCAACAATTATAGGCCATCGAAGTATTTTGGCTATAACTTACTCGATTCTTATCCAAATCCTTGTTATAATAATGTTTTGGAAAGCTCATAAGTAGAGCTATGATTTCATGCTTTAAGTTTTCTAGAATTATGAAGTTATCTTGGTGAAAATTGAGGGTTTCTAATTGTTGATTTTGTGAGATTTTTGCTGATTTCGTGTACTTGCTTTCGAAAGTGCTTTTAAGATGGTTTTAAAATAAAGTAGTGTTATAAATAAGTATTTTGGATTTTTTTCTAAATAATTTTCTGAAACTAATTAAATATATTATATATATTTTTATAATAAAGACAATTTATATAATAATAATTTCTAGAGATCTTTTTAAATTCATGTTTTATGTAGTTAATATATATATATATATATAATATTACTTATTTTTACGTATTTTGGATATATGAGAAAGATAATTAAGCGATAAAGTAGAACATATGGTACGAGACATATGAAATTGGTTTATCGCTTAATATATGATGTACAAGAAGGAAATCCTTTTGATGAATTATTTGAGAAAATTTATGATGTTACAAAATTTTGGATAAAATTGTATGGCTTAAGAGAACCCATTTATGAGTATATTTGATAAGGAACCATTTTTAGATATATGTTATGACCGCTGATAAGATGAGGCGTGTTAGATATTAAAATTTCTTATTTGGGAATTATGGTTAGAATTAACTATCACGATGTTAGTTTAGTTGCAATAAGACGAGGCAAGCTTCTTAATGATTATTTCACGATGTCAAAATGTTTTATGATGATATTCCGCTTTCTATAAAATGAGACAAGTCACGATGTTAATAGTACCCGTCAATGAGATGGGACATATGTTTATACCTTATGGCTTCCTATACGAGAAGTTGAGGCACATTCAAGATGTTACTAGTACTATTACCGAGTACATGATTGGAGTCATCATGATGATTTTGACTATAGCCATCATGATGATCACGATGTCTATGACTCCAATCCCCATGATGTTATTACTCGAATTTTGTGATTAAGGGCATCAATTTTTTTGGCTATAGTCATTAAGATGTTTATGATGTTTATGGCCCTAGTCATCACGATGGATGGTACCAACATGTAGTACTAGTCAAGATGTAAGCACGTGTTGTATTTCTTGAAGTTTCTTGATGTTTCGATTTCACCATTTCGATGATGATACTTTATTATTGCCTTATGTAAGGAAAAAAAGACTTATTTATATGCATGTTTAATGGTGGTTTCTAATATGATGTTTTGAACTCCTTCCGGGTTCTATTAAAATGGGTTTGAGATATATTTATAATTGTACCGATGAGATGAGGTATAATTTGTGAAGATTCTTTTATGATGAATTTTAGTGATAAAGTTGAAATGTATTTATAATTATATCATTGAGATATGGTATAATTTATGGAGATTCTTTTATAATGAATTATAATAATGGTTTTGGGATATATTTATGTTTATACCGATGATATGAGGTATAAATTATGGCAATTCTTTTAAAATGTTTTTAAATGATGGATATAAGATGTATTTATATCTATACCAATGAAATGAGGTATATATTATTGTGATGTTTTTTATAACGAGTTTAGTAATAGATTTAAGATGTTTCTATATTTATACCAACGAAAGGAGGTATAAATATTTAAGAAGATTCTATAGATAATTTTTATGATATGTGGAACGATATTTTTGATATTTTAGTATATGCCAATGAGATGAGGCATATCTATATGTTCATCTTTATATGAAGGACATATACTTTAATGTATAGTTATGCTAATCCCTCCTTAGGGAGATATTCATATCTTTTGAAGTCTTTAACGACATTTAATTCACCTTGTCTATGATATGAGGAAGAAACTATATAAAATATCCTTACATGTAAAACTTAGCTCGTTGATGTTTTATTTTCTTAAGTGTAGTTTTGCCACTTGAGCATAACTTTATTCTAATTATCACTTCTACTTCTAAAGAAAAGTTATCATCCTTTATTAGAAGAAAGTAACCCCATTATGACATGGTATCCTTTGGGAAAAGGAGTATCATATATTTCTTTCACTTAACCTTATCGAGTGCTCAGTTTTACTGATGAGTTTAGCTAGCCTGACCCATGTGTTTCCACTCGAGTCAGACCGAGTTGTTTCAGGTTGTAACGTACGAGATTTTCGACCCAGAAAATCAACATAAATACACCGTCAATTTTCTCGAGCATCGAAAATACCGGAACATTATTAGAAGAATTTAGAAGATGAGATAGAAAAGATAGAACTTATAGAATAGAAGAAGAAGAAGATCACAACTGAACAGAATCAGAGTAAACACGAATCTCACAGCGGAACAAATAAATGTATTATATAACATAACTTTGAAATACAAATCTGAATTTGTATATACATACATACCATATCAGAGTATAACTCATATACATCACAGCGGAAATAATGACTAATAGTGGAGTCTCCTGCTTTGAGCTCCTCCAAGTGAATCTGCAAAATCCTGAAACACTTGTCTGCCCGTACAAATTTGGGCACCCAAGAGTTTAGAGAAAACAAACAAAATAAACTCTGGGTCAGTCATGGGACTGGTGTGAGTAAATTCCAACCATACTGTTTAACTTGAAAATCCTTTGAAAGAAAAGGATAATAGTAAGACCAGCCCACAACTAACATGGACGACCTTACTATAACCCAAATAATTTGATATCAAAATCCAGTGATATTATAATAATGTCTAAACAAATAAATAATCAAGTAGCAGAACGCTTGCATCTCACGTTCCACATATAAAGTATAAAATCATAAACCGCAGGGCGCTTATTGGAAATTGGATTCCAACAGACAAGGTATGGGAGCACCTTCCGATCAGTGTACTCTAGAGGGTATACACTGCAGGTTCAACAAGAACGTCTTGCAACCCGGCCACACATGACCGCTCACTCATTTAGCTTGAGTGTCGCGAATATATTGCCACCACGGTTGTTGGCCATCCAACCGAAATCCGAAGATACAGAATCGAAAAGAAGACAAATATGAATTTTCTCTAGATCGGTGACAATACACCCTGCTTGGGTATGACCCAACTAGCCATGCTGCCCAGCCCAACTTCTGTCATATCCCGGTTGTGAGGCTAGAGGCTACGTCTATCTTTAGAACATCTGATCACCAGTCACTTTGAATGTCACATCGTCAAACCCGTCAATTCACTAATCGATTTCCAAAAATATCACGGGTATAAAAAGCTAAGAGGAACGAATTCCTCCGCCACCAGACGTAATACCTTTAAGAGATCAATTGTACGTGATTTGTTAGGTATACTCTGTCAGACACTCGTCCATACAAGTTGTCCTGGGACTGGACAAACAGAAAGAACCATCCTGGAACTGGACGACCCTTGCATTTTACTCCGTCTTCAATTGTCTTCAGCATAATCTAATTCGCAGCGCTTAGGCCGATACGGAGTGGTTTCAGATAATATATCCAACCGGTCTCTCCGTACTGACAACGATGGTCAAAACACTTCGATAGTCGGTTATTTAACTATCGAAGTAAAAACGAACATCCATTCACAAACACTGGCCCTTTTATTTAATACTAACTTTCTAGTTTCCCGTGTTTTTATAAGCTCTTCCTTACTTCCCCTCACTTCTACTCTATTAGTTCCTCGTTATAAATCGGTAAGTGAATAAATTTCTAAGTATCAACCCCGAAGGCCGAAACCAACATCAGATTGACACCTCGCAAGTTACTCAACTCAACCAACGTACAACGGGTTCAAATTTCTTTAAAACTATATCACTTTCCTTATCATGCTCAGTATATCTTGTTAAAACCGTTATACTTTATACCTAATGTAATACGCTGCTATATTCTCTTTTATAGCTACTGCAATACGCTGTTATATTCTCTTTTATAGCTAATGTAATACGCTGCTATATTCTCTTTTATAGCTACTGCAATACGCTGTTATATTCTCTTTTATAGCTACTGCAATGTGCTGCTATATTCTCTTTTATAATCTGTTGGTTTAAATCTAAATATTAGCTATCCTATCAGATTATAATTCATAAAATAACTTACTTTATTACATTCGACATCATCAAATTTTAGTTCTAATTCCTAGTAATGTTATTTAGGTTCAAACCGTGTATATATAAATAATATAACCAATCAATACATACAAATATTGAGGAATCCGGTTTGATTCCTCTAACCGGTTTCCTGCATCCACGAATGTCAGTCCACACAAACAACATCAATATCATGTCGATTCGCGATACTAAGATAAACAGGATCAATGTTTAACCAACGGTTTGTGTATATATAACTGTGTTGATAATTTTAACCAATTTAACTGTAATCTAATTAAACGATCATCACACAGCATTCAACCAATATTAAAATATAATTAAAATATTTAAAATAGATCAGAGTGAGTGAATTTACTCACATTGGCGCGTTAACCGTTTAATAACGATTTGCGTCGGTACACCGGATCAGACGATAGAATTTCCCTTTTTAACTCTGTTCATGACGTATTGCTTGTCGATGCGATTTCAACGTCGTTTGTCCGGTTCCATTCGCGTTAGGCACGGTTAAAACCACTTCTTCCCATTTTGCTGCTTCTCTGGTCCGAACAGCTTCATCATCTTCTATCCCTCCACGTTATCAATCCCTTTGCTAATGGAAACCCAGCGTCAAAGCCAAACTCCACGTTCTTATTTATTTATTCTTTTCTGCAACCTTTAAAACTTCCCACTCCATCACGCTCGAGCTTCTTCCCCACTTTTGAAACAACCGCCCTTCCCCTTATATATCACAACTAACTTCTTCACTACTCTTTCTCAATGTCTGAACAGAAACCGCCACTTCCACTTATTCACGTTAATGCCCACCTCCAAATTATACACCATGCTAAACTACACCAGAGAACCGACCTCTACCCCCTTTTGATTCCTTTTCTTCACGTTTTCTGCATATCCGCAAGTCACCATTTCTTACAGCTCGCCACTCACGCCACACTACAGTCTTCAACACGCACGTCCATCCTCTTGCATGTGAACAACACCCAACTTCCATCAAGTCATCAAACGTGTGCATCCCCCTCTTCAAAATTCCACTGCACAGTACTTCGCCAACGCAGCCATCAACCAACTTCCCAGCTCCACAAAACGCACAGTCCAACCTTAAGTCCCCTTTCACCGCCCTGCCACTTTCCTTTCATTTCTTCAAATGCCAAACTGACCATGCTACCAACCTCAACTCCACACGTTCATGCTGAAACCACCCTCAACTCCACGCATACTCCTTTTATGACACACAGTGCATCACCACACTTTACTTGTTTAATGAATCCCACGTTTCTTTACTTCGAGGACTATTACACCAACTCTTTCCCCCTTCCATTTTTTTGCTATTTATCCACAAACAACCTAGTAAAAGCTAAACCGAGATCATGATATACCTGCTCTTCATCACCTCTTCTCCTCTATGCAATCCGAGATCCACTCGTGCTTCTCACAAAACGTGGCGTCAGCTGCTGCTCCATTCATCCTTTTAATCAACTCGCAGGACTCCAGCATATTGCTAACGTCAAGCACTAACTGCTGCGTTTTATTATTATTTTATATATATATAGTTGAGTATCGTTTTCAGATTTAAAAGCCATGAAGCTTCAGCCGTTTTCCTTCCTGGAGCAACGAAGAAAGGAAGACTTCGATGTATATTTATAGGGTTATAACCCTTCACGGTCATGTAATAGGCTTGTAGGCGTTGAAAATTTACTTGGTTGCTGGCGGATTTGAAGGGTTAGATTGATGTGATATTAGCTAGGTAGGTCTCTATTTCTTTGTAATGAAGAATTAGGGTATAAGTAGGACTGTAGGGTAGTCATGAAGTGGACGTTACTCTTCGTTGCCAAGTAAAAGATTGTGGATACTGATAGGACGTGTGTTTTTATTTGTTTGCAGTGATATTTTGATTTGCTAAGAGATAGCAACAGCGAATTTACATTAGGGTAGGCTTCAAAGGAGGGGACGTGCATGTGTCTGTCTTAGATTTTCAATGTGATTCCAAGTTCCAACACAAATGTCCGCTGATGTGAAAATACAGAGTACGTATAACATAAGAATGAAGTTATAGGAAATTATAGACCTGTATCTCTTTTGTATAGGCCTACGTGCAGTGTGCTTCTCCTATTTGTAGCTTAAGTTTCCCATGTACTACCCTACGCGTGAAGAGTACTGTGTGAAGGCATGGTTTTAATTTACTTGAGCATTATGTATTTGGGTAGGTTACTGTAAGGTAAGGTGAAAACATGTTGTTTCAAATCATACATATACGTGTACTGTTGGCCTTAGTATGTATAGGAAGGAATAGCTTGGTTTGGCGTTTTCTAGCATACTGAGATTTCCGCAATGGTTTCATATCTTGCTTTAAATTTGTTTTTGAAATTTAAGCACCCCGATATATCCAGTTTTGTTTACGTAAGGGCTGTTACGGACAGAGATGATAATACGATCGTGTCCAGCGAGGTGTCACGATCCCAGAAATATAATAATACCGGTAGATTAACTTATATTGTGAAACCCCAAAATACCGATACAGGGTCCACAATACTCCAAATAAAAAGTTGCATATTAAATTAATTAATAATTACAGAAAAATCTTAAAAATTTAATTATCGCTGCGCCTTAAAAGAACCTTATCCCGATTTGCAACCGATATCAAGTTATATTCAAATAACCGTTACGGCCGATATACGCTTCTACAGCGACTTTTTTGAATATTTGATTTGGATATAATTTACAATCTATAACGCGAAATCTGGATTTTTCATTTCCGTTAGAAAGATACAGTTCAACAGATTCCAACGCTTCTTGTTTCGCAGAAATCCGACTCATAACGACTTCTGTACATTCAGTTGAAGTTCAGAACGTTAAATTACGAACTGCCGCGATATTACGGGCTCGATTATATTTAATATATATTTTTATACGTTCAACTTCGTTTTAATTAATATATAAATCCACTTATATAACAAATTAAATATTTAAACTGATTAAATATTCAAATACAAACTGTTAAAATTGCGGGACGTTACAGTCCTTCCCCCTTAAAATAATTTCGTCCTCGAAATTGCTAAGAAGTGAAGATGCTCTAATTCTAACTCCTCTCAACCTGCTTGATTGAAATTTCATACTTCACATCCCCATAAATCAATCCTTGGTCGATCTCCAATCAATTCATCATCCACTTTGATCATTCGTTTTATCGAAGCTTAATTTCATTTCAAAATTCATGTTCCGATCCTAATTCCAAGCTCTTACTCACCTTCTAAATCCATTCCAAAATCTTATTCCACAAATTAAATCACTTTGCCAGGTTATTTCTATTCCAATCCGATTTCCACTTAACTAACCTCAATTAAATTCCAATTTTTTTTTTATGTAACTAACTTAAGTTCAAATTTATCCACTTTTATTGTTCCAATATATTTAACTTCATAA
The DNA here is from genome assembly GCA_030737875.1 of Allium sativum. Classification (NCBI taxonomy): domain Eukaryota; kingdom Viridiplantae; phylum Streptophyta; class Magnoliopsida; order Asparagales; family Amaryllidaceae; genus Allium; species Allium sativum. The sequence goes on from CM060910.1 coordinate 341,052,702, forward strand.
GTTAAAATTCAGAATATTTAAATTCCTGGGTCTTTATTTCAAATCAGTATGAAATCATATATACATAACAATAACAATTCAAAACAACTTATTTCCTCAAACAAAATCTTTGGTAGTAATTCGTCACTTTAGAAACTCGAAAATTACACTGATGATGCCATGGTTCATCATCAGGGTTATTTTCCAGTGATCGAAGTGAGTTCAATACTATATCATTATCAAAACTTAATTTCAAACACTTTTACTTTTGGAATGACTTCAAAATATCTTCACAGCACTTGAAAACAATTTCAAATCTCCCAGGATTTTAAAATTCCCATATATTCAATTCAAAATTTATTTACAATAACTTTTCAAGTTTCTAGAGTTTTATTACAATTCGGGTTTTAATTCAGATTTAGTTCATCTGATTTTGCATATTATACTTATATAATAATTCGATTGGTTATTAATATAACCATCTCAATTATAAATCTTATTTGATCATAATAATGATCACATATCTAATATATGATAATAATATCAAGTTATATACTTTTTTTTTATATCAAAATATATTTCGGGTAAAATTATTTCATTTACCCTCTTTCAAAACAATACTATGTCGAATCTCTCTAACCAAGCGTTTATAAATCCCTATCGACCTCGTCAGCTGAACGCGTCGACCTGGAATTTATACACCACTTAACAGATCAACCAACACAATATAAAACATTTTTTTATGTTGATTACAAATACGCGCTCATATATATACACTCAAACTCAATCTAGAGTATTACTAACCCCATCTCTATTGAGTTACGCCACAGAGCCAAGGTAATCAGTTAACCTTCAGCTCTGATACCAACTGTAACGTACGAGATTTTCGACCCAGAAAATCAACATAAATACACCGTCAATTTTCTCGAGCATCGAAAATACCGGAACATTATTAGAAGAATTTAGAAGATGAGATAGAAAAGATAGAACTTATAGAATAGAAGAAGAAGAAGATCACAACTGAACAGAATCAGAGTAAACACGAATCTCACAGCGGAACAAATAAATGTATTATATAACATAACTTTGAAATACAAATCTGAATTTGTATATACATACATACCATATCAGAGTATAACTCATATACATCACAGCGGAAATAATGACTAATAGTGGAGTCTCCTGCTTTGAGCTCCTCCAAGTGAATCTGCAAAATCCTGAAACACTTGTCTGCCCGTACAAATTTGGGCACCCAAGAGTTTAGGGAAAACAAACAAAATAAACTCTGGGTCAGTCATGGGACTGGTGTGAGTAAATTCCAACCATACTGTTTAACTTGAAAATCCTTTGAAAGAAAAGGATAATAGTAAGACCAGCCCACAACTAACATGGACGACCTTACTATAACCCAAATAATTTGATATCAAAATCCAGTGATATTATAATAATGTCTAAACAAATAAATAATCAAGTAGCAGAACGCTTGCATCTCACGTTCCACATATAAAGTATAAAATCATAAACCGCAGGGCGCTTATTGGAAATTGGATTCCAACAGACAAGGTATGGGAGCACCTTCCGATCAGTGTACTCTAGAGGGTATACACTGCAGGTTCAACAAGAACGTCTTGCAACCCGGCCACACATGACCGCTCACTCATTTAGCTTGAGTGTCGCGAATATATTGCCACCACGGTTGTTGGCCATCCAACCGAAATCCGAAGATACAGAATCGAAAAGAAGACAAATATGAATTTTCTCTAGATCGGTGACAATACACCCTGCTTGGGTATGACCCAACTAGCCATGCTGCCCAGCCCAACTTCTGTCATATCCCGGTTGTGAGGCTAGAGGCTACGTCTATCTTTAGAACATCTGATCACCAGTCACTTTGAATGTCACATCGTCAAACCCGTCAATTCACTAATCGATTTCCAAAAATATCACGGGTATAAAAAGCTAAGAGGAACGAATTCCTCCGCCACCAGACGTAATACCTTTAAGAGATCAACTGTACGTGATTTGTTAGGTATACTCTGTCAGACACTCGTCCATACAAGTTGTCCTGGGACTGGACAAACAGAAAGAACCATCCTGGAACTGGACGACCCTTGCATTTTACTCCGTCTTCAATTGTCTTCAGCATAATCTAATTCGCAGCGCTTAGGCCGATACGGAGTGGTTTCAGATAATATATCCAACCGGTCTCTCCGTACTGACAACGATGGTCAAAACACTTCGATAGTCGGTTATTTAACTATCGAAGTAAAAACGAACATCCATTCACAAACACTGGCCCTTTTATTTAATACTAACTTTCTAGTTTCCCGTATTTTTATAAGCTCTTCCTTACTTCCCCTCACTTCTACTCTATTAGTTCCTCGTTATAAATCGGTAAGTGAATAAATTTCTAAGTATCAACCCCGAAGGCCGAAACCAACATCAGATTGACACCTCGCAAGTTACTCAACTCAACCAACGTACAACGGGTTCAAATTTCTTTAAAACTATATCACTTTCCTTATCATGCTCAGTATATCTTGTTAAAACCGTTATACTTTATACCTAATGTAATACGCTGCTATATTCTCTTTTATAGCTACTGCAATACGCTGTTATATTCTCTTTTATAGCTAATGTAATACGCTGCTATATTCTCTTTTATAGCTACTGCAATACGCTGTTATATTCTCTTTTATAGCTACTGCAATGTGCTGCTATATTCTCTTTTATAATCTGTTGGTTTAAATCTAAATATTAGCTATCCTATCAGATTATAATTCATAAAATAACTTACTTTATTACATTCGACATCATCAAATTTTAGTTCTAATTCCTAGTAATGTTATTTAGGTTCAAACCGTGTATATATAAATAATATAACCAATCAATACATACAAATATTGAGGAATCCGGTTTGATTTCTCTAACCGGTTTCCTGCATCCACGAATGTCAGTCCACACAAACAACATCAATATCATGTCGATTCGCGATACTAAGATAAACAGGATCAATGTTTAACCAACGGTTTGTGTATATATAACTGTGTTGATAATTTTAACCAATTTAACTGTAATCTAATTAAACGATCATCACACAGCATTCAACCAATATTAAAATATAATTAAAATATTTAAAATAGATCAGAGTGAGTGAATTTACTCACATTGGCGCGTTAACCGTTTAATAACGATTTGCGTCGGTACACCGGATCAGACGATAGAATTTCCCTTTTTAACTCTGTTCATGACGTATTGCTTGTCGATGCGATTTCAACGTCGTTTGTCCGGTTCCATTCGCGTTAGGCACGGTTAAAACCACTTCTTCCCATTTTGCTGCTTCTCTGGTCCGAACAGCTTCATCATCTTCTATCCCTCCACGTTATCAATCCCTTTGCTAATGGAAACCCAGCGTCAAAGCCAAACTCCACGTTCTTATTTATTTATTCTTTTCTGCAACCTTTAAAACTTCCCACTCCATCACGCTCGAGCTTCTTCCCCACTTTTGAAACAACCGCCCTTCCCCTTATATATCACAACTAACTTCTTCACTACTCTTTCTCAATGTCTGAACAGAAACCGCCACTTCCACTTATTCACGTTAATGCCCACCTCCAAATTATACACCATGCTAAACTACACCAGAGAACCGACCTCTACCCCCTTTTGATTCCTTTTCTTCACGTTTTCTGCATATCCGCAAGTCACCATTTCTTACAGCTCGCCACTCACGCCACACTACAGTCTTCAACACGCACGTCCATCCTCTTGCATGTGAACAGCACCCAACTTCCATCAAGTCATCAAACGTGTGCATCCCCCTCTTCAAAATTCCACTGCACAGTACTTCGCCAACGCAGCCATCAACCAACTTCCCAGCTCCACAAAACGCACAGTCCAACCTTAAGTCCCCTTTCACCGCCCTGCCACTTTCCTTTCATTTCTTCAAATGCCAAACTGACCATGCTACCAACCTCAACTCCACACGTTCATGCTGAAACCACCCTCAACTCCACGCATACTCCTTTTATGACACACAGTGCATCACCACACTTTACTTGTTTAATGAATCCCACGTTTCTTTACTTCGAGGACTATTACACCAACTCTTTCCCCCTTCCATTTTTTTGCTATTTATCCACAAACAACCTAGTAAAAGCTAAACCGAGATCATGATATACCTGCTCTTCATCACCTCTTCTCCTCTATGCAATCCGAGATCCACTCGTGCTTCTCACAAAACGTGGCGTCAGCTGCTGCTCCATTCATCCTTTTAATCAACTCGCAGGACTCCAGCATATTGCTAACGTCAAGCACTAACTGCTGCGTTTTATTATTATTTTATATATATATAGTTGAGTATCGTTTTCAGATTTAAAAGCCATGAAGCTTCAGCCGTTTTCCTTCCTGGAGCAACGAAGAAAGGAAGACTTCGATGTATATTTATAGGGTTATAACCCTTCACGGTCATGTAATAGGCTTGTAGGCGTTGAAAATTTACTTGGTTGCTGGCGGATTTGAAGGGTTAGATTGATGTGATATTAGCTAGGTAGGTCTCTATTTCTTTGTAATGAAGAATTAGGGTATAAGTAGGACTGTAGGGTAGTCATGAAGTGGACGTTACTCTTCGTTGCCAAGTAAAAGATTGTGGATACTGATAGGACGTGTGTTTTTATTTGTTTGCAGTGATATTTTGATTTGCTAAGAGATAGCAACAGCGAATTTACATTAGGGTAGGCTTCAAAGGAGGGGACGTGCATGTGTCTGTCTTAGATTTTCAATGTGATTCCAAGTTCCAACACAAATGTCCGCTGATGTGAAAATACAGAGTACGTATAACATAAGAATGAAGTTATAGGAAATTATAGACCTGTATCTCTTTTGTATAGGCCTACGTGCAGTGTGCTTCTCCTATTTGTAGCTTAAGTTTCCCATGTACTACCCTACGCGTGAAGAGTACTGTGTGAAGGCATGGTTTTAATTTACTTGAGCATTATGTATTTGGGTAGGTTACTGTAAGGTAAGGTGAAAACATGTTGTTTCAAATCATACATATACGTGTACTGTTGGCCTTAGTATGTATAGGAAGGAATAGCTTGGTTTGGCGTTTTCTAGCATACTGAGATTTCCGCAATGGTTTCATATCTTGCTTTAAATTTGTTTTTGAAATTTAAGCACCCCGATATATCCAGTTTTGTTTACGTAAGGGCTGTTACGGACAGAGATGATAATACGATCGTGTCCAGCGAGGTGTCACGATCCCAGAAATATAATAATACCGGTAGATTAACTTATATTGTGAAACCCCAAAATACCGATACAGGGTCCACAATACTCCAAATAAAAAGTTGCATATTAAATTAATTAATAATTACAGAAAAATCTTAAAAATTTAATTATCGCTGCGCCTTAAAAGAACCTTATCCCGATTTGCAACCGATATCAAGTTATATTCAAATAACCGTTACGGCCGATATACGCTTCTACAGCGACTTTTTTGAATATTTGATTTGGATATAATTTACAATCTATAACGCGAAATCTGGATTTTTCATTTCCGTTAGAAAGATACAGTTCAACAGATTCCAACGCTTCTTGTTTCGCAGAAATCCGACTCATAACGACTTCTGTACATTCAGTTGAAGTTCAGAACGTTAAATTACGAACTGCCGCGATATTACGGGCTCGATTATATTTAATATATATTTTTATACGTTCAACTTCGTTTTAATTAATATATAAATCCACTTATATAACAAATTAAATATTTAAACTGATTAAATATTCAAATACAAACTGTTAAAATTGCGGGACGTTACACAGGTCCTAGCTTCTCTTTGGACATAACAGTTTCTTGATGCTTCCTTATGGGATCGAGTCCTTCTCTTGGAATTGTTTAGCATTTCTTTGAGATGTAGTTGAATTGTTATTCTTTGCCTTTCGTATATAGAATGGTCGTCATATCACTTTGTTGTAGCATTTGTACTATATTGAGATGTATCATTGTATATGTAAGTATATATATATGTATCTGTATTGTTCTATGTTGAGATAGTCATTACTTATGGTGTTTTGTTCTGATAGATCCATAGCTATCTATAGCTTTGCATTATCAATTTATTGATTATGTCGATCCACTTGACTTGAAAAAAAAATAGACATCACTTGTCGACATATTCAATAGATTGTTAAGACAAGGTTATAGTTAGTCGCCCCTAACCAGCCCTATTCTCTACATTAGCAGACATAATTACTATGTAATTCTCTTTGTTAATGTGGGTCTCGGGGTGGGGTGTTACATTAAATAAAGAAAATGTTGAGATTTGAATTATTAATATGAATTCGACTTATGAATAAGCAAGTTGGATATATATTGGATGTTGTTAATTGAAATTGAATTGTGATAATTTGGATTCAAGTATAATAAGTGGATTGACTTAAATGGAAATCAGATTTGAATTGATATAATGGAAGTGAACTAATCAGAAGTTGATTAGAGAAAAAAATGGAAGTTGGATTGATTTGAAACTAACTGGAAATGGATATATGTATCCGGAGCAGATGTTAAATGGAAGCAAATGCAAGAGATAGAATTATGCCCGACAAAAAGGTGCACGTTTAAAATACTACTTGGGTTTGATGTTTTTATGAGCCTATGGGACAAGTCGTTTGGCTTTTTGATCTTCTTTTGGATTGGAGAAGGCCTAGAAGGGCGAGTTGTGGTTGAACCGATTGAGCCATGCAAAGGAGATGCTGACGATTTTTTTTGAATATTTAAAGAGTTAAAATGTTTTCAAGAAATTTTTGATAATTTAAAATCGAGTGTTATTTGTAATTGAAATAAAAAAACCAGAATTGGTTAATAAAATTTCAAGTGAAAGAATGAAATTGTTAAATGGATTTAAAATCAATTGGGATTGGTTTGGATATGCGGAAGAGCATATGGATTGAAGACAAGAAAGTGATGATGGATTGTCCAAAAATGGCGGCCAGATCATTTGGAAAGAAATATGAATGGTCGAGTATTGGTATAAGAATTCGAAGGTTGGGTAAGAATTGGGTTATGAAAATATGGAATATAAGATTTCAACTAAGTAGGTTATGAGGAGTTAGAGTTAAAGCATTTTTACTGCTTAGCAATTTCGAGGATGAAATTATTTTAAGGGGGGAGGAATGTAACGACCCGGATTTTTAGTCGTTTAATTTTTAATATTTAATTTGTTTTAAATATTAAATTTGAAATATAAATTGATTTTTATAAGGAATCGTTTATTAAAAACGAAGCTGAACGTATAATTTATAATATAATTTAAATCGAGCTCGTAACGTCGTGGTAGTTCGTAATATTACGTTTTCAACTTCAACTGAATATACAGGATTCATTATAAGTCAGCCTTCTTTGAAACAAGAAACATTCGGGTCTATTTGATTATATTTTTCTAATGGAAGTGAAAAATCAAGATTTGGTCTTATAAACCGTGAGTTATGTCCAAATCAAATTTTTAGAAAGTCGCTGCGGCGTCGTGTATAAACCATAACGGTTTATTTAATATAATTTAATATTGGTTTCGATTTTGGACAAGATTTTTAAGATGTAGTAATAATTTAATTTATAGAATTTTTCTAAAATTTTTATTTTGAAAATATAGCAACTTTTTATTTGAAGTATATTACAGCATATATCAGTGTTTTTGGAACTTCACAGACTAAATTAATTTGTCTATTTTATTATATTTCTGGGATCGCAGCACATTGCTCAATACAACGGTATTTTTACTTTTTTCATTGTGAATCGTATATATAAAGTAGTATGTAACGAAGTACCTATATTTTATTTTTCTAACTTAAATGTATACTAATAAGTGACCCGTGCTTCGCACACGAGCAATGATTTGATTTGTAGTTGCATAAAATATTGAATGGCTTGTGTAATATTACTGTTAATTTCTACCTGCCGTAGATAGGCGTCTATAGTAAGTAGACTGTATTGTAAATAGCATGCATCTCATTAACGACAGTACCTTATGGAAAACATAATTAGTCACAGATCATATGAGTCAAATCAAATAAAAAGGCATGAATAAAAGCAAAATAGCAACACGAAATAAATCAACATGAAGTTTAAAATCTTGAGAACATATATATCGCAACTTATGAAAAAAACCAATGGTTTATATTATATTATATATATATATATAAAGAGTACAACAGTAATTATCTCATATCTGATATAAGACCAAGTAGAAGCGTCATTTATATAAACACCCGCCGTAAGTTATGTCGTATGTGATGTACACATACCAATTCAACAATTTAAACAAGAAAAGAAAATCTTTCATTTTAGTTTCCGCTTGTTAACAAATATAAAAAATGTTTCAACCTTATGGTGTAAGATTCAAATGGTCGTGTTGTCCGCGTATTTTTCAGTTCCGTATACACTAAACCATATGTACCGTGCTTATCAAGCTCCTGTATCCCGTGTGTGCCACGCTATTACTTTCTGTGACTGCCAAGCCAATTGGTTTCGTGTGTGCCAAGCTTACATTCTTCTTTAAATATGGAACCTGTTCACTCTGGTTTCAGACAAACAAAAATCTAACCAGAAAAGAAAAACAAACAGAAAATACTATAAATTCAAAACCAAATTGAAGGCGATTGTGTTGTATATAACGTTGTTGTATACACAATTATATGATTTTTGTTTTATGATAACAACCAAATATATATTATTACAAATGTGTTTGTACTGTACTGCTTTATATATATATACAACAGACAGGAATATAATATTGCTGTTTAAATAAAATACACCTGTACAGAAATTTAAATATTCACACAGTATTTATTTAAATAGAATATTTTATTTCAATTTCAAACAGTACAAAATTTTTATACTCCACTATTTGAACATGTATACATTTCAATTCACTTTTATTTTCATACACAATTCCTCACACTCAGTCAGTCAGTTTACATACATCTTCATTCATTCATTCAGAGACTCAAATACAGACACGTTCACTATTATACACACTGTTCTTGTTTTCTGCCTTTTGTCTTCTTGTCTTCGTCTTCACAGCTTTCAGTCCAGTCACTTCAGTCTAGTCTCATCTTATTACCTGTTACATGAAACAGAGACACACAGTATACTACAATAGAAATAATACTGAATATATGCAAATATAAATTTTATTTTTAAAATTTTATTTGCCTCAGATTTCTGGTGTGTTTCTCATCATTTTTCATGACTTGATTTGATTTATCTGTGTCCAGACAGTTTGTATATGTACAGGGACATGAAATTTTATGAATGGCTGCATATACACACGTGTATATATATACACGTGTGCACTGCCACGCCAATTCAGTGTGCAACTGAGGAGTAGCCACGTGGACCTTCTCAACTCAGTGCACATGAAAACAAAGTCAACACATCTCAAAGTACAAAGCAAATATTCAAATGCCAAGCAAAAAATACAAGTATAGTTTCAGAAATGACAAGCAAGTGTCAAGACAATTCAAGTGCTAAAGTGGTCGAGACAGTGGCATTTAACATGATGGTTCAAATGCAAACAGCTACATACAAGGAGAATGCAAGCACAAAGTTCAAAGCAGCTCAATACAAATCAGGGTCCAACATGTATAAATAGGCCAGACTCAAGTGAAAATGAACAGCGTCAGCCAAATTCATGGCCAAGGGCAACAATGCACTAAAATGGATCTCAACTAATCACAAAAGTCAAGTCAGGATCAGACATGTACAAGTTTCAAGGGAAGCATCATTAACACAGCATGGTAGTGAAGCAATTGCATGGTGATCAAGCCCAGCAAATGCTCAGTGAACAAGTGAAATCATGTATGGGTGCAGCAAATTCAAGAGCATTTTCAAATTCAGTTGAGACAGGCAAGATATGGCAAGCATTATGATCTCATGTAAAAAGTCATGGCAACAATTATGTTCAACACAGCAAGAGACAAGCCTAGGTAAAAGTGTGATTCCCAGAATTCACTTTTGAATATGCATGGCAATAAACACAGTGGAGAAACACAAGGAAGTACAAGTTAAAGCATGAGTGATGGGTACACAACACATGTTTAACACAACATGAATGTAGCACAGTGGTGTACATGAGTTAAGTAAATACACAACTCAAAGAAACTCAGCAATGTTCATGGGTGGCAAGATCAGTTCTGTGCTCAATCAAATGGAGCAGCTAATAAGTAAACAACTTCAGTGAAGTGATGTAAATTAATAGTGCACATATTCAAGCTCGACAAAGCACCAAACTAACATGATCAAGAGAAAATGGAAAGGCATATGGGTGTATACAAGTGTAGACAACACAACAATGCAACATGATGTTTTAGCATATATGGCAAAGCAAAAACTGCATACTGGAAATCAGGAAAGTTTTAAATCATGCAAGAGTAAACACTGCAAATATGCAGGAATCTTTTTGAAGACCATAACCATAGCAGGGATTTTTTTTAAAGGGAATTATCAAGCAATTTGAGTAAGTGCAGCAAAGCATTTTTTGAATGCATTGAACAGTATTTGGCAAGAATTATTTCCAGAGAAAAAAATTCGAGGCTTGGTTAAATTTTTTCAAACTCGGCATGATTATCAATCAGCAAAGAATTTGCTCAACTCATTTTTGGCAATTGGTTTAAGGGAATTTGAAACCGCAAACTAAAGCAAAAGTTCTTTCCAGTTTTGAAATGCAAGAGAATTATTTAATTCGATTTCCAGATATGCATGAATCTCAGAAATTAAGTGACAGCAAGATATTTCCAGTATCAATACTCAAGGGACCATAGTTTTTTTTTTAATTTCGATTTGTTTCTAGAAATATGAAATTTTGTTTCGGGTCCAAATTTATATCAATCAGCCAAATCAAAAGAGTAAACATGTAAATCAGGCCAAATCTTTTTATTGCAGAAATCAGAGAAAGATTATTCGGTTTATCACAAAATCACGCAAGGTTTTAAATGCCAAGAAATCCATTTTTTAAATCGAAGATTTCAAAAGGGGAATCCACGCAACAATTCCTCAAACCAATCAGCCAAGTCACATGTTACGAAATCAAAGGAATAGGATTTGAAATTCTATTTAACACCAATCATCACTGGCGTTTCAGGCATCGAAAACCACAAGCAATTAAAAAAGCAATTCGAAGCGAAAATACAGAACTCACAATTTTGCACGAGAGTTTTTCGATTGCAACAATATCCCAAATCGTTGACAAGAAGGAGCAAACGCGAAGCATTCAAGATCCGAATATCATCTGATTCCAAGCCACAAAGAATCGGAACAAATTCCAGAAGCAATCGACTTCAATTTGGGAGCAAAAAGAGAAACCCTAGGCCGCCATTTTTTTTGGCAAAGGGATCGGATACAATGCAAATGAATGGGCCGACCAAGTTTTTGTTTTAATGTTAAAAGGGGATGACCCTTGTATTCTTAAGTCTAGGGTTTAATTTTCTTTTGTTTTTCTTGTTTTAATTTCTTTTGTAATTTTGTTTTTTTTAAATTGTCTAAACAGTTTTTTCTAGTGTCTGTAAAATACTAGAGGAATCAGTCAGGGTGTTGACTGACAGTTGCTAGAGTCTGTAAAATCTAGGTTACTGGTTACGGGGTCGTAATCAGGGGAAATCTGATCTAGGGGATTAGATCAGTCTACGGTTTTGAGCGTAGGGTTAGAATAGGAGCAGGGTTTGCGAGTGTACATGGTCTTGTATGAAGAATCTGTTCTATCACCTAGTAGAAACCTTAGAAATGCAGTAGTAGGCAGGGTTTTGCCGAAGCTTGGTATATCTGTGTGTGATTATTTTCTACATTTTTGTTTCTGCTATATTCTGTGATCTGTTTATTATTATATATCTCGTTAGATTCTTAATTCTGCTAAAAAATGTGATAAACCCTATTCACCCCCCTCTAGGTTAATCTAGATCCAACAAGTGGTATCAGAGCTTGGTTTTCTTTAACCCTAGAATCATGGATCCTAGTTGTCAGTCTTCTGAGAATCAGTCCAGTCGTATTCCAACTATTTTTGATGGAACAGGTTTTTCAAACTGGAAATCCAAAATGAAATTTTATTTAAAATCTGTTAATATTAAATGTTGGGATGTTGTTATCAATGGGTTTTATAGTGTAGATATTACTTTCAATGCTCATGCTATGAAAATCATATTTGATTATCTTAATACTGAACAGTTTAATCTTATCTGTCATTGTTTATCTACACAGGAAATCTGGGATACTCTTAATACGAAGTTTGGAAGATCTGACAACCACAACTCAAAACCCGATAAAGTCAACTCAGATTCATAGTTCTGCTTAACAAGATTTACAAATGAAAATTCAGATGGATCAGTGGATGGAGATTCAACAGACGATGAGATAGGAAATTTCTCATATGAAAATTTAGTTTATATGTGTGCTGATCTAACTAAGTCTGTTGATAAACTCCAATCTAAAAACAAATCTCTGAAATCTAAAAATCTTGAGTTGACCAGCATGATTGATGATTTGGAATCACAACTTGAACATTTCAAAAATTCTTCAAATTCAGATTGCAAAAATTGATTGAAATTGAAAACCAATCTTGTTCATCCCAATAAAAATATTCAAAAGTTTGAAAAGGAAATTCTGACCTTAAAAGAAAACAAGATTGAGTTATCAAGTTTGAATAACTTTTAACAAAAGGAATTTGAAATTCTTAAGACTGATATATATTCCAAATTTGAAATTGCTGAAAATGAAAATTTGGTGAAAAGTGGTTTGATTTTGAAAGAACTTGAAAATGAGATTGAAAAATCCAAGAATTTTGAGTCTGAAAAACAAAAACGATTTGAGCATGAAATTTCCGAATCCCAAGCCAAAATTAAATTGCTTGAAAATGAGAATTTGTTTTTGAAACAGTCCAATGCTGAACAGAAGATCGCTATAAATAATTGCTCAAATTCACTAAAAGAAAATAGTGATCAAAAATCCAAAATTCAACGATTAGAATCAACTTTGGATAAATTTTCTAATGGGGAAAAATCGTTGAATATGCTGTTACAAAACCAAGTTTCTATCGGAAATAATCTGGTCTTGGCTTCGGAAAAAATGATGTTTTTGGAAAACAAAATTCAAATGATTTGAAAAATCCCTCAAACTGCTTTGGAAAGAACTGCGTAGAAAATTTGAAAACTGAAAATTTCAAAGGTCCTTTGAGTCAAAATTGTGATGAGAAATCGTTTTATAATAAGCCATTTAAACATTCTTGGATCCCAAAAAATAAAACGGGCTTCATCAAGTTCAAACAGATTTGGGTTCCTAAGGGTACGAAAGTTAATTCTAATTGTTTGTTATATAAACGAGTCTGGGTACCAAAACATATGAATATAACTGTGAGTGGTTTTACAAACTTTGTTAGACCACTCGATCCCCAGAATTGTTAGGTATCGAAGGAGGCTGAGGAACTGCTTTGCATAAGAGAATTGAATTCAAGCTGCTCATTATTCCTGTATCATCCACAGTTCCTTAGCCAAGCTTGTTGAGTTAGAGATTCTGATTTACATTGGATTCTGGTATGATCTCTAAACTCACCTTTGTAAATATTTTTTTATTTTTTATTTATTTCTCCTTCTATCTCTTCTGTTTATTTATTTTCTTTGTTTTCTTTTATTTGGTTTGTCACTGTCATATCATTGTAACTTCTTCTGGGCTTCATTAACATCCAATTGTAGAACTCTTATTTTCTGGAAATTCGCTTTAGTTGAATAGAACTCTGATGTTTTAATTATTTCCAGATCTTGAATTTAATCTTGTAAATATCTGCGATTGTTTTGAAGTTTATTTATTCATAACATAGTGTTGATGTATTTGTGTCATATCTTGAACACTGTTAATTTTGAATTCTAATTTTTTTTGAAGATCTGAAAGTTTGATGGAATTTCACACAACACTTCTAATTTGAGTTTTCTTCTAATTCATTTTAGAAAAACTTAAAATGTTATACTCATTACAGCACACTGCTACTTATCAGTTGTGATAATTTCATTTATTTTCAGATTTGCTTGGAAATTTTAATCTGTCTTAAATCTCAGTGATACATCTTGAATCCCATCTTTATTCAAGATCATTATTGTTGAAATTTATTTGTTTGAAATCATCTGAAATTCTTGATATTCTGAATATCACACACCTTTAAAAATTTGAAATTATCAATTTTGTGTGACTGATTCATTATATCTCAAAACTTGGCATTGATTCAAGTGATTTCGAATAAATTATTTTCTAAATTTTATGTATTATGAATAACTCTCAATCTTGATGTAAATGATCTGAAATTACTTCGGTACTTGTCAGAAACACTTGTGAAAATTTCTTTGAAAATATGGTCTTAAAATTCACTTTTATTTCATGATTATTTGATTTGAATATTTGTTTGTTTAAAATCATTTGAAATTGTTGATTTATTGAATCTCACACAAATCTTAAAACTGAAATTTATAATATGGTGTGAACGATTCATTGAATCTAGAGATTTACATATTCTTTCAAATAAACTATATTTTTTTTTTATCTTGAATCATGAAAAATCTTTTGAGACCATCAGAAATATCTTGACAAGTCTGCTTTAAAATTGGTTATCATGCTGCTCTGATTAAAAGAAATTGTTTTGTAAATATTTTTGGTGACTGCCTGTTTTGGTATCAAATATATACCATGCTCTGATAGATGAAATTAACCTGCTTAGGCTCTGTGATTAAAATTATGTTGTCTAGGATATTCTTTTTCGTCTCCAGTATCATTTTAAAAATCCTCATATATAAAGACACCAATTGGTATCAGAAGTGTTGAATTCATGTATATATCTTTTTTCTTCTTGGCTTGTATAGTTTTTCCATATCCCACTTATGATTGATTCTCAATTTTAAAATTATTTATTGATTATTCATTCAGAAATTGAAATCAATATCCAAATTGAACTGCATTTATAATTCATCAAAATTATTATCAGATTTTGAAATTGTGATGAATTGTGACTGCAATATATTTCACAACAAGAGGAGATTTTATCTGGATTTTCATGATGGTTGAATATTTATTATGATATCTTTGAACTGGCAATTATTTCACTACCATCTTCTTTATCTACCATTATTCTGCCATCCATCATGTTTTTTATATTAATGTGGAGAGTTTAATATTTGTTAAAAATCTTTTTGAATAAACAGTGAAAATATTTGTGATAGAAATTGGACTATGCTATTATTCAGAATTAGTGATAATTGAAAATTTTCAATAATCCCGGTACAGTCGAGCATATTTCATAATATAATTAATTTAGAAATTTATTTCACAAACCATTTCTGTACCTACCGCACTTCTATCATCCATTTTTGGTTTTATATACTGAGGAGTTTTTCATTTTGAAACTGAAAACGATAAATATATAATTAATACATAAGTGTGTCTCTAACCTCATTTAAAAATCCAAGCCCTGGTCATGCATGGTTATGAGACAACTTATAATTTAAGCTGCGACTGACCTCATTTAAAAATCCAAGCTCTGGTTATGCGTGGTCAGTGTGCTCTTAAATAAAAGAAAAAGAAAAAGGAAATAATGTGCTATAAATTGAAATTAATCTGAAATTCTCCTCTGTGTATAAAAACTAGCCTATCAATCCATCTTTCTAATATGTGAAATGTGTTGAAATCTTATGACGTATTATGTTTTGTTGATTGATAGGTATTGGGATTTGAGATTATATGATTTTGTCACTTAAGTTGAATTTATAATTATAGTCCAAATCCGTCACTATTTTTGAACTTCATTTTTATAAAAAAAATTTGAAAATAATTGAAAGTCACATTTATATAACTCTCCTCATTTTTATAAAATTCATTGTAAATCCACCGTTCTACAATGTGAAATATGCCACCTGTTCTCAGTTTATTATGATTTTTGTTTGACTGATTGAGATTTATGATGATAGTTCTTCCTTTTGTGCTGAAATTATATTTTTAGTCAATTTTTCATCTGTATTTTAAATTCGGTATCCTTTTGATGATAACAAAAGGGGGAGAATGGATTGAGATTTTGATTTATAAGTGAATATTTTATAAATATTTTCAATTTTGAAAATTTATAAATATTCAATTTTCACATTTCACTCATGCACAGTTATTGGGGGAGTTTCTGTTGTAGGGGGAGCATTCAAATAGGAGGAGTAATATATATTACATTTTTTTCAAACACATTTATGCTCAAAATCTTAAATATTTGTTTGTCATCATCAAAAGGGGGAGATTGTTGTATACAACGTTGTTGTATACACAATTATATGATTTTTTTTTTATGATAACAACCAAATATATATTATTATAAATGTGTTTGTACTATACTGCTTTATATATACAACAGTCAGGAATATAATATTGCTGTTTAAATAAAATACACCTGTACAGAAATTTAAATATTCACACAGTATTTTATTTAAATCGAATATTTTATTTCAATTTCAAACAGTACAAAATTTTTATACTCCACTATTTGAACATGTATACATTTCAATTCACTTTTATTTTCATACACAATTCCTCACACTCAGTCAGTCAGTTTACATACATCTTCATTCATACATTCAGAGACTCAAATACAGACACTTTCACTGTTATACACAATGTTCTTGTTTTCTGCCTTCTGTCTTCTTGTCTTCGTCTTCACAGCTTTCAGTCCAGTCACTTCAGTCCAGTCTCATCTTATTACCTACCACATGAAACAGAGACACACAGTATACTGCAATAGAAATAATACCGAGTATATGCAAATATAAATTTTATTTTTAAAATTTTATTTGCCTCAGATTTCTGGTGTGTTTCTCATCATTTTTCATGACTTGATCCGATTTATCTGTGTCCAAACAGTTTGTATATGTACAGGGACAGGAAATTTTCTGAATGGCTGCATATACACATGTGTATATATATACACGTGTGCACTGCCACGCCAATTCAGTGTGCAACTGAGGAGTTGCCACGTGGACCTTCTCAACTCAGTGCACATGAAAACAAAGTCAACACATCTCAAAGTAAAAAGCAAATATTCAAATGCCAAGCAACAAATACAAGTATAGTTTCAGAAATGACAAGCAAGTGTCAAGACAGTTCAAGTGCTAAAGTGGTCGAGACAGTTGCATTTAACATGATGGTTCAAATGCAAACAGCTACATACAAGGAGAATGCAAGCACGAAGTTCAAAGCAGCTCAATACAAATCAGGGTCCAACATGTATAAATAGGCCAGACTCAAGTGAAAATGAACAGCGTCAGCCAAATTCATGGCCAAGGGCAACAATGCACTAAAATGGACCTCAACTAATCACAAAAGTCAAGTCAGGATCAGACATGTACAAGTTTCGAGGGAAGCAGCATTAACACAGCATGGTAGTGAAGCAATTGCATGGTGATCAAGCCCAGCAAATGCTCAGTGAACAAGTGAAATCATGTATGGGTGCAGCAAATTCAAGAGCATTTTCAAATTCACTTGAGACAGGCAAGATATGGCAAGCATTATGATCTCATGTAAAAAGTCATGGCAACAATTATGTTCAACACAGCAAGAGACAAGCCTAGGTAAAAGTGTGATTCCGAGAATTCACTTTTGAATATGCATGGCACTAAACACAGTGGAGAAACACAAGGAAGTACAAGTTAAAGGATGAGTGATCGGTACACAACACATGTTTAACACAACATGATTGGTGCACACTGGTGTACATGAGTTAAGTAAATACACAACTCAAAGAAACTCAGCAATGTTCATGGGTGGCAAGATCAATTCTGTGCTCAATCAAATGGAGCAGCTAATAAGTAAACAACTTCAGTGAAGTGATGTAAATTAATAGTGTACAAATTCAAGCTCGACAAAGCACCAAACTAACATGATCAAGAGAAAATGGAAAGGCATATTGGTGTATACAAGTGTAGACAACACAACATTGCAACAGGATGTTTCAGCATATATGGCAAAGAAAAAACTGCATACTGGAAATCAGGAAAGTTTTAAATCATGCAAGAGTAAACACTGCAAATATGCAGGAATCTTTTTGAAGACCATAACCATAGCAGGGATTTTTTTTAAAGGGAATTATCAAGAAATTTGAGTAAGTGCAGCAAAGCATTTTTTGGAATACAATGAACAATATTTAGCAAGAATTATTTCCAGAGAAAAACATTCAAGGCTTGGTTAAATTTTTTCAAACTCGGCATGATTATCAATCAGCAAAGAATTTGCTCAACTCATTTTTGGCAATTGGTTTAAGGGAATTTGAAACCGCAAACTAAAGCAAAGGTTCTTTCCAGTTTTGAAATGCAAGAGAATTATTTAATTCGATTTCCATAAATGCATGAATCTCAGAAATTAAGTGAGAACAAGATATTTCCAGTATCTATACTCAAGGGACTACAGTTTTTTTTAATTTCGAATTGTTTCTAGAAATGTGAAATTTTGTTTCGGGTCCAAATTTATATCAACCAAATCAAAAGAGGAAACATGTAAATCAGGCCAAATCTTTTTATTGCAGAAATCAGAGAAAGATTATTCGGTTTATCACAAAATCATGCAAGGTTTTAAATGCCAAGAAATCCATTTTTTAAATCGAAGATTTCAAAAGGGGAATCCATGCAACAATTCCTCAAACCAATCAGCCAAGTCACATGTTACGAAATCAAAGGAATAGGATTTGAAATTCTATTTAACACCAATCATCACTGGCGTTTCAGGCATCGAAAACCACGAGCAATTAAAAAAGAAATTCGAAGAGAAAATACAAAACTCACAATTTTGCACGAGAGTTTTTCGATCGCAACAATATCCCAAATCGTTGACAAGAAGGAGTAAACGCGAAGCAATCAAGATCCGAATATCATCTGATTCCAAGCCACAAAGAATTGGAACAAATTCCAGAAGCAATCGACTTCGATTTGGGAGCAAAAAGAGAAACCCTAGGCCGCCATTTTTTTGGCAAAGGGATCGGATACAATGCAAATGAATGGGCCGGCCAAGTTTTTGTTCTAATGTTAAAAGGGGATGACCCTTGTATTCTTAAGTCCTAGGGTTTAATTTGCTTTTGTTTTTCTTGTTTTAATTTCTTTTGTAATTTTGTTTTTTTTTTTAAATTGTCTAAACAGTTTTTTCTTTTGTCTGTAAAATACTAGAGGAATCAGTCAGGGTGTTGACTGACAGTTGCTAGAGTCTGTAAAATCTAGGTTATTGGTTACGGGGTCGTAATCAGGGGAAATCTGATCTAAGGGATTAGATCAGTCTACGGTTTTGAGCGTAGGGTTAGAATAGGAGCAGGTTTTGCGAGTGTACATTGTCTTGTATGCGGGATCTGTTCTATCACCTAGTAGAAACCTTAGAAATGCAGCACTAGGCAGGGTTTTGCCGAAGCTGGGTATATCTGTGTGTGAATTATTTTCTGCATTTCTGTTTCTGCTATATTCTGTGATCTGTTTATTATTATATATCACGTTAGATTCTTAATTCAGCTAAAAACTGTGATAAACCCTATTCACCCCCACTCTAGGGTTAATCTAGATCCAACAGATTGCTCTCTAATTCGTGAAGCTCAAGACAGTGCTTCACGCTCGTATGATCTGAATTTGTTGCGATGAAATTTAGGGATAAACCCGAATTGGGTTTTGGCTAATTTTGGCGAATTCGCAGCGAATCGGAGCTCGCCATCTCAGGCGAAGTTAAGGAGGAAAAGGGCGAGTTGTTTGGCTTGGGGTCCGGTGGTCCTAGAGAGCCGGAAGATAGAGGACGAGGACAGAGAATGTAGGGAAGGTAACAAGATATTACTGTGTTTAAAATAAATCATGTGAGGTAGTTGGTAATCCAAGGGGAGTGAATGTGTTGAAGTAGTGATGATTGCGATGTTGTCTTCATGGCGAGCAGGGAGGAAGGAATGATGGAAACAAGTGACGCTTGTCACTGTAGGATGGGCTGAGGTGGTTCGAAACCACATAGGAGTTGTTGCGTGGTTCATTGGTGATGTGGATAGGGGTGTTCATATTATTTACGGTGGAGTTGATGATATCTGAGGGGAACTAATGCTGCTTCTTTTCACTGGATATGCGTTAAATGTGGGTGTCAGGATGTCGGTATTGGTGTTCAAAGTTGCATGTATTGCTTTACATGCTGTGTTGAAGAACAGTAGATTGATGAGTGTGGGATGTTACTATATGGCAGTTCAAACATTGGATTAATGGGTTCTTTGATAGTTGATCGGCAGAATTTCCAGTGTTAATTGATGGTTTATCGGTAGAATTTCCATTTGGAAATAGGACCATTGATTGTATGGATGTTTCTTTGATAGTTAAATCACCGATTATCAAAGTTTTGATTTATTTTATACCTCCATTGTCAATACGGAGAGACCAGGATCAGATCTAATATCTGAAAACCACTCCGTATTGGCATAAGCATTACGAATCAACTTATGCTGAAGATAATTGAAGATGGAGTAAAGTCCAAGGGTTGTTCTGTTAATCCTGGGTAGAAATTGCCAAAGATGGATTAATAGAATGGTGCCTTCGGTTTGTCCAGTCCCAGGACAACGTATATGGACGAATGTCTGGCGATGACACATTCAAAGTAAATGATGGCAAGATGTGCTGGAAGATAAACGTGACCTCAAGCCTCATCACCCGGGAAATGACAGAAATCGGGTAGGCAGCATGGCCAAGTGGGCCATTCCCACTAGGGGTATTATCACCTGATCTAGAGAAATTTCATTTGCTTATTATTCTTTTCGCTGCTGTATGCTTTCGGTAATGGTTGTTGATCACAACCGTTGGTGATAATATGCTCGATACACTCAAGTTAAATGAGTGGTCAGCCATGCGTGGACCGGGTTGCAAGACGTTCTTGTTGAACCCAGTGTATTCCCCTCTAGAGATACACTATCGGAAGGTGGTTCCATACCTTGTCATAGTCGGAATCCAATCTCCAATAAGCGCCATGCGGTTTATGATTTAATATTATATATGGAGCATGAGATGCAACCGTTCCGCTAGATTTCTATTTATTTGATCTAGACACTATTATAATATCACCGGATTTTGATATCAAAAAATTTTTTGGTTATCGTAAGTTAAAAACCATCCATTTTTATGTGTGAATCGGTCTTACGATTATCATTTCTTTCGAAAGGATTTTGAAAGTTAAACAAATGGTTGGAGTTTACTCACACCAGTGCCATGACTGACCCAGAGTTTATTTTGTTTTGTTTTCCCTAAACTCTTGGGTGCCCAATTTTGTATGGGCCGTCAAGTAGTCGGGATGTTACAGATGCACTTGGAGGAGCTCGAAGCAGGAGTCTTCGTCAGTTAGCTATAAACTATTATATTTTCTGCTGTGTACTATGTTGTATCTGGAAATAGGTGTTTATAGCTGTTCCAGGAATAACTGTTGTGCTTTGATGATGGTATGTATATACAGTTACTGATTTGTATTTTCAAAGTTATGTTATTTAATATATTTTATTCGTTCCACTGTGAGATTTGTGTTCTTCGTTTTCTTCTATTCTAATTTCTCTTTCTTTCTATTTCTCATCTTCTAACTTATTTCTACTAATGATTCGTATTTCTGTGCAATTTGGGTTGGACGTGTGGTGTTATTAGTCGACTCAAAGGGTACGGAAATTTGGGACATTACAAGGGTGGTGGGCCCTACAACCACTTAATACCTCAACGCTTGAAGTAAACCTTTAGGAATGATCCGCGTTACACAATTATTATTGCTACCGACTCCTATAGTTAATGATATCGCACATCAGTTGTACATATATCCGACTGTTGGATAGTGCAGACTTCTGTCGAATAAGGAAACTAACCTTGCATCATTAACCTACTAAGTCCAATTCTTATTTCTAGTTAAAGAAATTATTTCGAGAATTAAACTAGAATAAGATAAAGATATTCCTATAACTTCCTATTCTAGGATATTTATTTATTTACTTATTGGACTTAGTATTTACTACGACCATTAATGCCTTAAATTCCCTTTAATCCAATTTATTATTATAACAGTCACATGTCATTAATGACCCTTACGGTCATATTTCCTCAGACACTCGATACTCAATCAATCTAATTTCATAATTGTCTCGTGCCATTAATGAACCTAATGTTCATGTTTCCTAAGGAAACGGAAAATCTATTAAATGTCATTTATATCAGTTCCAGATAACTAACTTAATTCGAATTGTTGCAACTCCTAAACATTACTATGGATATTAAATTTGTACTAGTTCTCATGTAAATATGTATATATAATTTTATTATATTTATTTCCCTAATTGGAGTCATAATATTAATTCCTGTTTATTTTATATTGTATCCATTTAACATTTATTACTTATTCATAGTTACAATATTTATTCCGTTATTATTACTTTTTAATTATGGCAACTAACTCCATATTTATGGCTATCAACATAACAGTTACAACATTAATTTCCATTTATTATGGGAAACCTTACCATTTATATTCCCATCAAAAATGCAAACCATTCAAATTCAGATACACAACATGCATTTAATTAAGGGACCATTTGGCACAGGTTCCTATTAAATTTTAAAATTAGGCTCACATCCGATCATAAACTTATTGTAAATTTAGTCCCTATTTTTCAAAAATTCACTAAAAATATAAAAATATAAATACATAAATTCATATTTAAATCAAACATGCACTCGACAAAAAATTCAGATAAAAAAACCATCAAACAAGGCATCAAAAATGAAAAAAATAGCAAAACAGCGAAGCTGTAGTTAAATGCATAGTAGTATGCATATATTTCACCTTCATATATCTGTGCAAGAATATCAACCACGCATTTGTATTGATTTTCGTGCATACATCTGTGCAAGTATTGTATAATTTTTGCATAAAAGTCTGCGACAATCCGCAAGCTAATTTTCACTTAAGTTTTCTTCGTGCAATACATGCATACATGTGTGCAAGTGTTTAATAATAGTTGCGCACATATATGCAAGTTTCGGTCCAGATTTTCAAGCCAAAACAACTTATGCAATAGTCGCACATATGTATGCAGCTATTGGTAATAGTTGCATACATGTATGCAACTTTTTTTTTTAAATTTCGTGAACTTCCGAGAATATTTCAAGATTTTAGAATTTTTTATATAGTAGCGCATGTTTTCTGACCAAAACATGTATAACACGGAAGTTAAAAAATAGGGGGCGGGTTTACATTTAAAACATAGGAGGGATATGAGCCTAATTAAGTTTGAAAATAAGGATGTGTTCCTAATATTCACATGATAATATGTTATATAGAACCTGAAATTTAAATGTCCAAACATTTGATATTGTTATAAACTATAAATTTATATATCTTTTATACGGTGTAAACATACATAGCTTAACTTATACATTTTTTTTACATATAATTTCATAAAAATTGAGTTACAATATCACAAATACTATTTGTAACTTAATACTAATTTAGATTTATAAAACTTGTATACTTAACTTAATATTTTAGTTTGGAAAATGATTTTTTATGTCTTAAATATATTTTTAAATGTAAAAAAGTTATAACTTTATAGTTTACTTCATATTATCAGATTTCATTAAAAATAATTATGTTATAATTACAAACTTTATATTATAATAAATAATTTTTAATTTCAAGTTTTGACATAATAATTTTTCCTTGGCAAATTGGTATATTTTGATTTTTAAATTTAAATTTAATTTATATTAAATGATTGATGTATATCTCACATTAGATTAAATTTTTATATAATGCATATTTTAAGGTTTTTTCTATTAACATTAGTTTTTATATATGTATAATTATGAATATATGTTTATATTATATTGGTTTACTTTGTATAATAGAATTTTATAATCTCTTTAAAATGATCTTTAATATTTTCTATATTATTTTAAAGGAGGCATCCAACTAGAATTATCTTATAATTCAAAATTATAGTTTAGCAAGTTAATTTGGATATTTGTTTTCGATTACTGTCTATCATGAATACATTTCTAATTATCTTTAAACTCTTATTTTTACAAACTTTTCAAATTCGTTAGTATCATTAACCTAAGTCTAGAAATTAATGAGTATCACTTTTATTTTGTTGAAACAATCTCCTGACACATATATAATTGCATGATTATTAGATATTACTTATTATTAATGATTATATCCTGAATATGTCTTACTGCAGTACACGTCACCATCAAATCATTCTGTATATTATTCTCATTATACATCTTATTTCATATCGCACTTCATTATCATAAATTATAATGCAGATCATATTAAAATCATTTACATCGGAAGTTGCACTTTATTCTAATATATCATCTTATAATGATTTGCATTCGTTTTCATACCGGATTATAACTAACATACTGCACATACTGCATTACATGTTAACTTTTAACTCCACATATTACAAGTATAATGTATAGGGAGGTTTTGTCTAATTAGAAATATGTAGGATTATTAATTAAACACATAACATATTTACTTTGACATGATTAACTTGTTTGGCTTGATTGATTTGATTGACTTGTTTATACTTGATTGATTTACCTGATTTGTTTGACTTGATGACATGGTTAGATTTGATATGTGTGTGTGTATGTGTGTGTTAATATGTTTGAAATATATTTATACATATGTAGGTATTGAATAATATAACTATACTCATTTTTTCACATTTCATTAATTTCATACAGTTTTTCTAGTATTAGATTAAGAGGGAGCTTTATAGTTTCTATGGTTAGTTGAAGTTTCAAGAAATGTTTTGAATTGACATATATTGTTTGATTTGGTTTAGATTGTTATTTTAATTGGAATAATCTAAACATAATAAGTAACACAATTAACAATGGTGTGGTTTGACCAATTTAAACTTGAATTTGAATTTATGGTTTAATTAAGATTTAAATTTGTTTGGATTGATTGGATGCTTGTTTGTTTAAAACATTTGTATTGGATTGCTTTGACTTTGATTGTTAGTCTGAATATGGCCTTAATTTTTAGTCTTATTTTACTTAATACATATTAATATTAGAACTATTTTTTAGACTAGATATAAGGTATTAGAATCATATTAGTCTTAGAAATATGCCTTAGTTTTAGGGTTAGTATTATAGTATAGATAGGTATACATAGTTTTTTATTGATGACAATGGGGAGAACTATAAAATAGGGCTTAGAGTAAGGGGGAGTTAATAGTTTCAGACACAATTAATAGAATAAGGTGGAGTAGCTGGAGAATGAAGACATCTGATATGAATACTTTATAAACCAAGGTTGTTGTAATAACCTGAATTCTAGAAGACCTTTTTTTTTCAAAAATCCCAACCTACTGAAACCCAAGTTGGCTTGTTTGGTAACCTGGAGAAAAGTCAGAGATATAAAATATATCAAAACTCAGAAAACATCTCACAACGGAATGGATAAAGTATAATATTACCAAATATAGCCTTACCGTAGAAATAATACTGCCTAACCAGTATCCAAAGCTATCATTTCTCTGCCATAAACCTAACCTGCAAGTGTGTTATGAGGTGGGGGGCAGAACACAAGTTCTGGTGACTGGACTAAATTACACAATCTGAAATAACCCTACATATACCGTTCAGTTATGTTACTTATTTATTAGGTTGTTTGGATTAACAACACTCAAGGCTTTACACACACGTTGCACCTATCTACCTCCCGGTAGATTGACCTAATATACGTATATGTAGCTACCCCCAATATCAAGGTACCTCCTATGGTACCCTTCTCCCACTGTCTACACCGTCATGTCACGGAAGCGTATGCGACTCTCATCCTACGCCCGAGCGACGTACGGATCTCTATAAAACTGTGCCACATTCCACACCGAACTACTATCACATGTCGTACAGACTACTATCTGAAATTCCTCGGCCGAGCTCGATCTTAACACGAAGTAATGCCCTAACGTCTACGTTACACCATCTGGTGTGGCATTCTTGTATCCGGACCCTCATACATCCGTACTGTCTATTGTATCCCGAGTCCTGTAATAGGGATGCATGTGAATGCATGGAACTCGGTCAGTAGCTTTTCCATATCTATATAGGTCTGCTAAAGAGGCCTAAAGTACAAATATCTAAACTATGGTCTGAATTCTACGGTGGCTATGATCCCACCTCGACCCCTCCCTTAACTAGTGAAAGACTACACCAAGAGCTAAGTGACTTTCCCCTACCAAACAATCTACATCCAAATTGGCATGTCCCACAACCAATGTCTCGATAGTTAAAGATCGATGGTCTCTTGGTTTAGTTCTAGTCATTCCGCATTACACTGACTGTCGATAACAGGTACCCGATGATTACTATCCCATGTTGGTCGTGACCAAGCCTATCTGTAAGCAAAATCGTTGTATCACCTACGTTACCCTACAACCTTCTGACTGTAAAACTACCGTTGTAGTTAAGGTATACTCATTGGGTGGTTTCGCGTAGACCCAACCACTACAAGTACAGTCTGAGCACTGCCACCACACAGAGGACCACTACGGAGTAACCTACCATGTCCCTCAGAAGCCACGTGCTTCCTTCTAATCTCATAGAGCCAACAAGCAGAATATCAACAGAGTAATCAAATGGATGTTCTCCTCTCGTGCCTCTAGACACCACGACGATCTACCCCGTTGGGTTCGTCACCTTCAGACGTGCTGACTGGTCCAAGTGCATCATGCTAACATGTTATTAGACCCTATGTCTAAATGTTTAATTACGCGCTTCCTCTGCCTTATCTGATTACCAATTAACTTGTTTATTTACAATCATGTTAACTTCTTATTCAAGTTACCAAGTTCTCTCTAAGCCTCTTATATCTCTAAGGAATGGACCTCTCTCACTTATTAATTTTAGTTATATAACTTAACCCGTTTAAGTTTATTAACAAGCCCATAACATGTTATTCTCTAGATTGTAATCCATGGTTTGTAATCTACAATCTTCTTACTTTATTATCCTGTGATTCATTGTCCAATTTCAAGTTTACATGTTACAATAACATGTGCTAATTAATGTATAATTAACTAAATCTTATCTCAAACAACATGCCTACTTTTAACACATTAGTTAATTTATAATTAAGTACAACTCATTTCATTTCATAAGTTGTCTTACTTAATTCAGTCTTATGCCGCCTGAGCGGGATTCCGCTTATTATTACTTTCTTTTATTAGACTTCATAATTCTCTTTTATAATCTACCGATAATAAGCCTACCTCATTCTTTTTCATCAATCTTGACTTGGTTTAATACAACCTCTTGTTGTTATTTACTTGTTTATTTAGTCCTCTTAACGAAGGTTTATCAATAAATTTCTTTCCATTTATTATAAACTATGTTATACTTTCACTTGTCCCTAGGACAAGCCTACCTATTATATAACATTCACTTTAATTATAATAGGTTATATTTCCTGTTTATCACATTTTCTTTGGTTCTTTACATTAACCAACTTTTTACTGTTGTGACATTTATCTCTTTACTGCCTTGTGAAAATTGCACATATTCCATTTATGTTCATATATATATATATATATGTATATATATATATATATATATATGTGTGTGTGTGTGTGTGTGTGTGTGTGTTTGTGTTTAGGCACCAGACCCCTCACATTAAGTTGACTACTTATGGATGTTGGATTTGTCGAGCGGTTCCGAGTACGCTTCTACCACGAGCTGGACTTAACCTCGTGTCTTAGTGCAGTTACAATTTATAATTACTATAAATTTTCATACAATTTAGGCATATCTATTCATCCTTGTTATTCCAAATTTCACTGAAATTCTATTTACGACCTTTTGACTTAATAATATTCTAAAACAAATATTCTTGTTTATCATAGATTCCATAATTGCAGCATTTACATTAAATTCCAACTCAGACAGATGATTAAATGGAAAATGCCTTATTCAACAGAAGTGTTCTCAGCAGATTTAATCTCAATTACCATAATTATTCGCAATTTCATTGTAACTTGACTTACAATATCCAATTAACAAGTTATTAAAATAGATCTATATACAACAATAATCCTTTCCACAGATTCTAACAGGTTTAATAGTCAAATTTCCACAATTTATCAATTGTTCAGCAGACTAAATATAAAGGGGAATACAAATGATAAATATACCATTATTTAAAATGGTATAATTTAGATCCACTCACTTAAGATCTTTCCAATCCATGATTCTGATCTAGATTTGTTGTTCTGTGACATCCCTAACTGAATCTATTATCAGAACAACCATGGATTAACAAATCTTATGCTACAAGAAGAGGAATAGAGAAAGAAACCTATCTAAACCAGATTCAAGGACTTACCTCATGCTGATCAGAATTCTGAACACCTATTTGTGGATTTACATTCTTTTATTTTCAAATCTTGAATTAGAATTTCCTTAAACTAATATTCTAATTTTGTGAAAAGATTTGGAGGAAGAAAAGAAAGGCAGAGCCTTGGAAACACCTCAGAAAATATGAGATTTAAGCTAGGCCCTGTTAATCTATTTATAGGTGCACAAGAAAGACTGAAACGTCGGATTCTATTCATAAAAATTCAAACCACACACATCGTCAATTATACGTCACAAAACTGCCCTGGACCAAACTTGGGTCGACCCATAGGTCGACCCGCACTATCAATGGGTCGACCCCTGGGTCAACCCATAGGTTGACCCAGGCAAGCGTGGGTCGACCTATATGGGTCCAACGAGCATTTTGTGACGCGGTGATTAATGTTTGTTAACGTTTTTAATTAAACGTTGTTTAGCTGACCATTTTACTTCCTTTGATTTATTGTATATCTCTTATTAGTCATGGTTATGTTTGAAATTCAAATTTATGTGTGTACATGCATATACAATCTTTATGTTCCTTTCCTGTTAATCATTGCAATTAATACCGCCACCAATTAGCTATTTTATTCCAAAGGCAGCTAATTTCTTTGTTCCATTTATTATGCATTAATTATATTCTGCTTTTAAATTGCACATTTTATCTCAACATTTGAATTTGTGTGTGTATATATATATATATACACACACACACACACCCAACTTTTATTTTATTTTCTAAATTCTAATGGTGTTATGCCGTCATTTAATTCTTGCCTATTTTCATTGACTATCGGTTTATTTTGGATTTCTCTTTCATATGTATATATTTTTGCACACACATACGCATATATTTACATATGCATGTATACATATACTTTTATACTCACCTTTGTGTATAATTTTCCTTATGTATGCATTTGTACATATTTTCCTCTTAGAACATGTATTATTTTAGACGTTCCTCTAAAATAATAATATGGAGCCGGCAGGACTCGAACTTGGGCCACTTACTTGGGAGAGACTTGTCTTTACCAACTGTGTAACAACCTGCCTGGAATGGGCGGAAATTTCAACCCAGTCGGATCCCCAAGGACAAATGATTGATTTACCCAATTCAAAGTAATTTACGTGAAGGACTTTCTTTGACATAATATGAAAAGGCCCATCGAAACTTAGAACCATTCTAAATTGGTCATTGGTTCCTGTAATGATTACATTTGCAGTGGGAATCTCTAAAGGTAACAATAATCCTCCGGGCTTCCCTTGTTCTACTTTTACTTTTTGGCACGTCAAACATTTGGCCACAAACTCGGCTACATCTCTCTTCATACCCTCCTAAGGGAGATTCCTTTTCATATCTTTGTATATTTTATCCCCACCGGGGTGTATGGTCATTATTGACCTATGACGTTCTTCTAGAATTTCTTTCCTTAACACTTCATCCTTACGGATGTAAAGTCGTTCATCCCAAATAAACTTCCATCATCGCTGATCGAATATCTAACCGAATGGCGGAAGTTCTCCTTCTTTCCCACCTTCTCCTTTATGCTCCTTAATCCCACGTCAAGGTATCGTGCACTTTGGATCATCTCTCTTAAGGTAGGTTTAATTATCATAGCCCCAAGAAAACTATTAGAAGTGGTTGGTGAGGGTTGCAAATTAAAATTAGAGAGAAACTCTAATTGTTTACATTCTAGGATTGCATCTAAAGTCGCATGTTTCCTACTTAAAGCATCCACCACAACATTTCCCTTGCACGGGGTATACTGAATCGTGAAATCAAATGAGGCAATATATTCTGTAACAACCTGTATTTTCAGACTCAATTTAAATATTTGATTTAAGCTATTTTAAGGAATATGCAAATATAAATTAGTTATTTTTGCTAAATAAAATTTGAGAATAATTTTAAAATTAGTTTTTATATTTTATTTAACTTAAAACAAACTCAGTAAAATTATTAAATTGATTTATAAGCTTTGTTTCTGAAAATTTTAAAAATTCGATTTTTAAAATCATCGCATAGCCCTTAGAAAGTGAAGTTCTGCTAGGAAGCTCAGAATTCGATGAAATAACTTTTTTTGGATTCATAATGACAAATCATAGTTGAGTTCCAAAATGCGCGTTGAACGGAGTCAGTATGTGGTCGTGCGAAGCAAAATCATTTGTTCAAAAGCAGGCAGTCATTTTACAAAGGAACATTATTGATACGATCTCGGAATTCGATTCTACTTTTTTTCTGGATTCTATCGTCGAATAAAGGTAAGATTCCAAGTTCCTTGTTTTTTAGAATCAGTATGTGGTTGAGCGTGATTTTACAGTAGAAAAATAGTCACTATTTTGGCTTTAAAAATTCATTGTTTGTGCATACGGACTCAGAATTTGATCGAACCAGTTTCGTTGGATCCGTAATGTCAGAGAGTATCTGCATGTCAATTTTCATTGAAAATGGGACCCGTAGGTGACTACACGAATTTTTAAATGATGAAAATAAGTGTTATTTGAGTATAGATAAATATAAAATCTATAAAAAAAATTCCTCCACTATAAAATATCTTTTCACTTCCTTAACCTAATCCTACTTCTAAAAATCACGTTGCCTCCCCTCTTTTCATTCCAACGCGAGTCTCCCCCTTCTAAAAATCAAAATCGAATGAAATCAGATCCTAACAATCATGGAATAAATATATTTGAGTTCGTAGCGAGCTCCTCTTCAATCTCATACCAAATTCCAGATGGTCAAATTAATTTTTTCCATTGTCTATTTTTCCAACGTCGGTTTATGCGGGCTAGGGCTTGAGTTTTTGTGATTTTGGTGCCTCGGTGCATGAAATGTAGTATGTAGCTGAGTTTGTGGCAAGAAATGAAGTTTGTTTGCAAAGTTTGGTGGAGTTTGGTGACAAAAAGTTGCGCAACTTGGTAGGGGCAGCGGGCATTTGGCTGTTAACGCGATTTTGGGTGGAGTGTTTGAGTTTGCGTTGATGGTGTTGAAGATGTAGAGGTTGCGGAGAGATGAATGTTTGTGACGGCCCGCCCCGCACCAACCGACATTTCCTCCAAAGGTGCGCTGTACACATGTCCAGTTAGCACGGGACGGTCGCCAGGAGAAAAAGAAAGAAGAGAATGGACTAATCAAGGAACCTGTAATATGTCTCACAGCGCATAGAACAAAATATAATAATAACATACTTGACATAAAACAGAAGAGACAGTGCATAAGCTAAAAACCAGAACTGAGCATCATAGCAGCGGAAATCCAAAATATAGCTTATTACAACTTTTCAAACTGTCTCAAAACAAAAGCAAGATAAAGGAGGTACACTACTAATGCCCAAGTAGTGACCACCAACGACACAGGGAGAATATCTATATATCATACGTGGAAGCCTCCTGCTCGCCTCCGAATCAGCTACTCGCGCATCACCAGCTAACCATAACCTGTCTCTAGTCTGCTCGTGTGAGCACCCAGAGTAATAAGAAGAGACATAAAACTCTGGGTCAGACATAAAGCCTGGTATGAGCGATAAGCATCAAAACATAACAATAACAGGTATAATCCAATCATACCTGAACCTGGACCTGCAACCAAAGAGTTAGCACTACATACTGTACAACACTCTAAGGTGCCCTTTCAAATGGTGTAAAGATAACGGGGGTGGGGGTGTGCATGTCACAGTGATGTCAAACAATCAAACATAGCAAGCATCCTCACATCTCTCACTCAGTGCGTAAAGCATACGATATCCACTACTTTGGTCACCTAATACTTTGGGCCATGACGGAATCCAATCCCGTGTAACTATCACTACAAGCCCACCATCCATCTCTCAGTGGTGAACAAAAGTTATGAATACCGACAACCCCTTTGCACACGTCCCGCAGCAAAGCCCAACCATGAAGTGAACTCATTGATTCCCAACTGGTTCCGGGATCCTGAGCTCTAACTTCCATTTGGACTACCTTTGCATCTCGGGTTTTGGTCGTCATCTCCATCCGGATCGGTCTTCCTTTCTTCACTTCACTTTGCTTCAGGTCGTGGTCTTCCTTCAGGTTCGGATCGTGCTCCGCCCTCCAACGGTTCGGGTCGCACCACTCTGGTTCGGTTCGCAGTCACTAGCTCGTGGTCACCCTCTGTTTCGAATCGTGCGCTCCCCTCCAGATCGATTCGTGACAAGCTCCTTCAGCTCGGATCGTGGTCATCTGCATACGGATCGCGCCTCATCAGCTCGTGGCGCTGGCAACCCATTGGGTTCGGGTCGTGCTACCTCGTCTGGATCGTCGCGCCTCATCTCGGATCGCACCTTCTGATCGGTTCGTGGTCCACCAAGCTGGAGCGGTTCGGATCGAGGTACTTCAGTTTGGACACGGCGCTGCATCGGTTCGTGGCCTTCGAAGTGGAGCGGATCGCGGCGCGAGCTTCCATCGGATCGTGCTCATAGGGGGGCGATCCGATCCGGGTGAATTCCTGCACTTCGTTTCTGCGACAGTCTTTCGCCATTCGACGGCGTTTTTGACCAAACTAACACTTCTAAACAATCACAAAACATCTCATACAGTCATAGCAACATATAGTATCGACCACAAACACCATAGCACAAATCATAACATGTAAAGTGGATCAAACATGGTCAAAACCCCAAATTTCCCCTTAAGCATGTTTAAGCAAATCAAGTGATATACTTAGCAAAACTTAATCAAATCGAACCAAACTTCTAACAGAGGCCTAAAACAATATTTCAGAATTTCTGAACATTTTTCCAGATTTTTAACATGCATAATTTCGCTAATCTTCGCTAATTACCATAATTAGCCATAATTAGTGAGGAACTATGCAAATCACTCACCTTTGCCACAAATTAAACTATAGATCTGAAATGTCCTCTGATTTGGATCCAATCCCTATGCAACACAGCAGCTCTATTCCAAATTTGATGTTGATTAGCCTTGGTTTGATGCTAATTAGCTTAATCTTCAACTAGAAAGTGTTTTAGAAGTGATTTAGGATGATTCTAGAGGATGGAGGCCATGACTAGGTTGAAGGCAAGCAAGTGGCGGCTGGAAAAATGAGGAAGAAACCGAAATTCTAACCCTATCAGCCCTCATATACCCCTAAACCCGAAATTACCCAATGGGCCTAGCTGCTAATCACCCGGTTAAGCCCAATTAGCTGAAAATAACCCTTTAAACCTTAATTCAGCCATATCTCCCAAACGGTAAGTCCGTTTGGCTAATGTGACCACTCTACGGAAAGAGAAACCATCATTCGAATCCAATGGAAGTGGTTTCAGGTCAAAATTCCTTTCCAGTCAAAAGTTATGGCCAAAACAGTACCAACTAGGGGCAAAATGGTCATTTAAAAATCGACAAAAATCATGAACATGGGAAATGACCCCAATAGTCGTCTCCCAAAGTTACATGACCATACGACTTCGTATGTGAGAGAAATAAATATTCTACGATCCCATGATGCGTAGAATACAGGTCGTTACACTCTCCCCCCCTTAAGAAATTTCGCCCCCGAAATTCCCTATCCAAAACACCCAAAGGGCACACAAAGGGTCCCGCATGCCTATCAATCATAAAACAACAATCAACATGTCAAACAAGTCTATCCTAGCATGCGGTTTACTAACAAGGGAAGAAACTATCACTACCAAAACCTTACTAGGCAAAGAGTTCTGGGTACTTCTTCCTTATATCCTCCTCTGTTTCCCAAGTACAGTCTTTCTCATTCTCACCCCACTGGATTTTGACTAGTTTCACCGCCTTCCTTCGAAGCTGCTTCGTATCGTTCCCAACAATACGCATAGACTTGCGGTTCTCAACCGCCTCGGGTTCAACCTCAATATCGCCCAACTGATCTGGTGAAATAGCCACATTAGGGTCTTGCACAAACTTCCTTAACTGGGAAACATGAAATACGTTGTGAACTCCCGCCATCTTGTTAGGTAGCTCTACTTCATACGCCAAATTCCCAACTTGCTCGAGGACTGGGAATGGGCCAACAAATCTTGGTGCTAACTTACCTCTCCAACCAATCCGAATCACATTCTCTATGGAGAGATCCCGACGAACACCAAGTCATTAACGAAGGATTCCAAATCTCTTCATCTCTTATCGAGATAAGCCTTCTGCCTATCTTTATCCCTTCCCAGTAGTATATCTACTCTATGTCTCCATACATCTTGTTACCACTGGGACGTATAGTCAATCTCGAGTGATGATATGCTCTAAGCACTTCACCTCTCAGTCCATCTACGTCGGGTACAACTAGTCCCTTATTCTTTCGAAGCCACCCTTCTCGATCAAATCCTTACCTAATCATTCTCTTTCCATCCATACCCATCTCTACCCTAGAGATGGTTTCCAATAGATTAGGATCGTCCTTCTAACTGGAAACAATCCACTCAATCAAAATCGATCTAATCGTCAAGCTTACTAGCGTTTCTGAATCCAATTCAGTCTTGGGTCTGAAATCATATCCTGCGACATACTCTAGTTGCTTCCATCCTAGAAACAAAACCCCTAAACTGGCATGTCTCCTACTCAATGCAACTAGTACTGCACCCAAATCCTTTACTATGATCACTCTGCCCCATGGAGTCATGGCGACTCCACTGCACTGATCCATAGTCACTAGCCCTTTGCTATGTCCACTCTGCCCCATGAAGTCATAACAACTCCACTGCACTGGCTCATAGCCTTACTAATCCTTTACTATGTCCACTTTGCCCCTCGAGTCACAATGACTCTACTGCACTGGCTCATAGTCCTACTACAATCACTTTGTTCCCCATCGCTGGAACCCTACAGGTGATAGTCTACTCAAGAGAAGAAAGATAGGAACAAACATAGCAACCATAACATCCATCAAACAAATCCTATCTATCACCTGCTAAAATCATAAACACATCGACACCTACATGATTGGTCTAACCAATCCCAATATGTCGATTCTAGCATGTCTGGTCCAACCAACATCAATAACTAATAGAAGCCCAGCCTCCATACACCGATGCCTACTTGACTGGTCCAACCAATCCCAGGCCAATGGAAGCCCCGCCTCCCTTCGGTCTACCGTACGTCCAACGTACGTTTATCCTCCAAGGATAACTAAACTAATGGAAGCCCAGCCTCCAATCGGACTACCGTACGTCCAACGTACGTTTATCCTCCAAGGATAACTAGATCACGTCCAACGGATCCAAGGTAACGGGCGTCCCCAGATACCCCTGCTTTTAGTCCTCCTAAAATACTTGAGTCCAACCCAAGTCTATCCATTATCTTGCTGCCCTCTCGAGTTCAACTCGAGCTGAATCCATTTCCTTGCAGCCTTCTCGAGTCTAACTCGAGTCAATCTCCCAGAGATAAACTAGACTCATCCAATGAATCTTGTACTGCACGTCCAACGTACATTCACCTTCCAAAGGTAAACTAGACCCACCTAGTGAATCTAGGTACTCTACCTACGAGTCCAAGTCCAACGTGAAACTCTCCTATGTTCGCTGAGTCTCCAAGATCAACGAGCTTCCCACAATGTTCCAAACATACTTCAAATCTAATGTGAAGTATTTCCATATTCGTTATATCACCATGACTAACGAACTCGCCCCATTTTTCTTTTACGAGTTCAAGTCTAACTTGAATCGTCCTAATCTTCGTTGCATCCTCCATGATCAACGAGCACATCCTATTCTTTCAAAAAGAACATCAACATAGGGTCCTAACCAATCCATTACTCTGCATCTTTCCCGAGTCCCACTCGAGCAAGCTCATAACCCTATCGAGTCTAACTCTAGGCAGTCTATACCGTTGAACAGTCTTATCATGTTCTGTCTGCTCATCACTCCTCGAGTGAACCAAGATATCATCCAATGAAAATCGCAACGTCTACTTATCCCTCACGCAAACCATCCTAGTCAAACTCGATATTCCCCAAGCACAAGCCCCAAAGGCCTAAACCAATATCAGACAAGCACCCAAGGAACATCTCCTCCGAGTTCGGACAACCCACGTGAGGTGATACTAGCAAAACAATCTAGCACTGGAGTACTCATTTGCCTCACAGAGACAACTAGAACTTACTGCAACGATAACCTCTTAGCTTCCTTAACTCCAGTTATTATCGCCATCACTAGGTAGGTACCTAATACCACCCTATTCCTTTGGAGTAGATCGACTCCCCAAATAATGCTAAACCCAGTAAAGCCTAAAACAAAGCAATCACAAGGAAACATACATCCATGACTCGATAAGACCACATTAACAAATCATGCCAAAACTAGTCGAACCACCAATCGGGTTCGTCACTACTAAAGGTCTATCGACTAACTCAGGTTTGTCAAACAAAACCCGATCAAAACATCTTAAATAGAAAGCATACCTCGAATAACGACACCTTTTTCCTTCTGCGCCGCAGTTGGGGCATTTGACGAAGAAGGAACAGCGTTGATAGCATACGCTTTCACAATCCGCTTCTCCCTAGGAGGTTGTGGGCAATCATCCTTGTGATGTCCCGCCTGGCCGCAGTTAAAGCACTTCCTTTCCCCAGGCCTTTCTCGACAATCTCTGGCGTAATGGCCCTTCTTGCCACAACTAAAGCATTCGCTATCTTTCTTATTTTTCTTATCCTGACCATCCTTGGTCGGGTTCTGCTTCCTCTTATTCTGAGAATTCTTCTTGCCTTCACCGCCTGCTTGCGACTTTGGCTCCTCTGCAGATGCCGTAGCAACTTCGGCCTTCGACTTAGGGAAAAGGCTCTCTGACCTTAATGCCTTTCCTACAATAGACTCGAACGTCTCATCGATATGGTTTATATGTCTTTCCCCCAAGTACCCATCCAAGCCAGTTATGAAATTCTCGTTCTTCTTTTCGACTGTATCGATAAGGGACCATCCATATTTCGATAAAGTATCGAACTCAGCAACATACTATGAAACTGCCCTTCCATTCTGCTTAAGCTCCAGAAACTTTCTAAACAATTCTGACTTCTGAGCAGCTGGTATAAACTTATCGCAAAAACGAGCCTTAAACTGATCCCATGTAATCTGATCCTCTGGAGTTGCTGCCTTAATAGCATTCCACCAATTCATTGCTCGTCCTTGAAGCTGACGGGATGCTAGCTTCCTCTTCATGGCATCTTCAATACCCAAGTCTTCGAAGATACGCTCACAGCTATCCAACCAATCCTGAACATTTGTGGCCGACTCCGTTCCGTGGAACGGCTTCCCACCAAGGTTAGTGTAATCCTTGCACAACTTGGCGAAATCGACCCTAGGCGCCTGCACCACTGGACCATCACCATTTCCGGGATTGGGAACTGCTCCCTGAACATCTCTAAGCATGTCTCTCATGAGGTCGGTAAACATCGCCCTCATGTCGGCAGCATTCCTATTATTAGCTCCCCTACCCGCACCTCTAGCATATCGGCTCATCGTTAATCTGTAAAGAAAACGGTTAACCTTCTTCTTAATGGTGCAAGTGCAGTGCGACTCCAACCTTAGCTATACTAATACTATATTATATATAGCTTTTGAAAACCAAAATAATCACAAATACGCGCTCTCATATATGTACTATCTCTCCCTAGTGTCTTTCCCTAGGTTAACTACGCAACCTAGAGCTCTGATACCAAGTGTGACGGCCCGCCCCGCACCAACCGACATTTCCTCCAAAGGTGCGCTGTACACATGTCCAGTTAGCACGGGACGGTCGCCAGAAGAAAAAGAAAGAAGAGAATGGACTAATCAAGGAACCTGTAATATGTCTCACAGCGCATAGAACAAAATATAATAATAACATACTTGACATAAAACAGAAGAGACAGTGCATAAGCTAAAAACCAGAACTGAGCATCATAGCAGCGGAAATCCAAAATATAGCTTATTACAACTTTTCAAACTGTCTCAAAACAAAAGCAAGATAAAGGAGGTACACTACTAATGCCCAAGTAGTGACCACCAACGACACAGGGAGAATATCTATATATCATACGTGGAAGCCTCCTGCTCGCCTCCGAATCAGCTACTCGCGCATCACCAGCTAACCATAACATGTCTCTAGTCTGCTCGTGTGAGCACCCATAGTAATAAGAAGAGACATAAAACTCTGGGTCAGACATAAAGCCTGGTATGAGCGATAAGCATCAAAACATAACAATAACAGGTATAATCCAATCATACCTGAACCTGGACCTGCAACCAAAGAGTTAGCACTACATACTGTACAACACTCTAAGGTGCCCTTTCAAATGGTGTAAAGATAACGGGGGTGGGGGTGTGCATGTCACAGTGATGTCAAACAATCAAACATAGCAAGCATCCTCACATCTCTCACTCAGTGCGTAAAGCATACGATATCCACTACTTTGGTCACCTAATACTTTGGGCCATGACGGAATCCAATCCCGTGTAACTATCACTACAAGCCCACCATCCATCTCTCAGTGGTGAACAAAAGTTATGAATACCGACAACCCCTTTGCACACGTCCCGCAGCAAAGCCCAACCATGAAGTGAACTCATTGATTCCCAACTGGTTCCGGGATCCTGAGCTCTAACTTCCATTTGGACTACCTTTGCATCTCGGGTTTTGGTCGTCATCTCCATCCGGATCGGTCTTCCTTTCTTCACTTCACTTTGCTTCAGGTCGTGGTCTTCCTTCAGGTTCGGATCGTGCTCCGCCCTCCAACGGTTCGGGTCGCACCACTCTGGTTCGGTTCGCAGTCACTAGCTCGTGGTCACCCTCTGTTTCGAATCGTGCGCTCCCCTCCAGATCGATTCGTGACAAGCTCCTTCAGCTCGGATCGTGGTCATCTGCATACGGATCGCGCCTCATCAGCTCGTGGCGCTGGCAACCCATTGGGTTCGGGTCGTGCTACCTCGTCTGGATCGTCGCGCCTCATCTCGGATCGCACCTTCTGATCGGTTCGTGGTCCACCAAGCTGGAGCGGTTCGGATCGAGGTACTTCAGTTTGGACACGGCGCTGCATCGGTTCGTGGCCTTCGAAGTGGAGCGGATCGCGGCGCGAGCTTCCATCGGATCGTGCTCATAGGGGGGCGATCCGATCCGGGTGAATTCCTGCACTTCGTTTCTGCGACAGTCTTTCGCCATTCGACGGCGTTTTTGACCAAACTAACACTTCTAAACAATCACAAAACATCTCATACAGTCATAGCAACATATAGTATCGACCACAAACACCATAGCACAAATCATAGCATGTAAAGTGGATCAAACATGGTCAAAACCCCAAATTTCCCCTTAAGCATGTTTAAGCAAATCAAGTGATATACTTAGCAAAACTTAATCAAATCGAACCAAACTTCTAACAGAGGCCTAAAACAATATTTCAGAATTTCTGAACATTTTTCCAGATTTTTAACATGCATAATTTCGCTAATCTTCGCTAATTACCATAATTAGCCATAATTAGTGAGGAACTATGCAAATCACTCACCTTTGCCACAAATTAAACTATAGATCTGAAATGTCCTCTGATTTGGATTCAATCCCTATGCAACACAGCAGCTCTATTCCAAATTTGATGTTGATTAGCCTTGGTTTGATGCTAATTAGCTTAATCTTCAACTAGAAAGTGTTTTAGAAGTGATTTAGGATGATTCTAGAGGATGGAGGCCATGACTAGGTTGAAGGCAAGCAAGTGGCGGCTGGAAAAATGAGGAAGAAACCGAAATTCTAACCCTATCAGCCCTCATATATCCCTAAACCCGAAATTACCCAATGGGCCTAGCTGCTAATCACCCGGTTAAGCCCAATTAGCTGAAAATAACCCTTTAAACCTTAATTCAGCCATATCTCCCAAACGGTAAGTCCGTTTGGCTAATGTGACCACTCTACGGAAAGAGAAACCATCATTCGAATCCAATGGAAGTGGTTTCAGGTCAAAATTCCTTTCCAGTCAAAAGTTATGGCCAAAACAGTACCAACTAGGGGCAAAACGGTCATTTTAAAATCGACAAAAATCATGAACATGGGAAATGACCCCAATAGTCGTCTCCCAAAGTTACATGACCATACGACTTCGTATGTGAGAGAAATAAATATTCTACGATCCCATGATGCGTAGAATACGGGTCGTTACAATGTTGGTGAAAACGGTTTACAAAAGCATTTAGAAACGAAGGAGATATGGAAGGAGGAAGTTGAGGCAATGGTGCATGAAAGAGGGCTGCTGTGTACGTCAGTTTTTGGGGGAGGAAGAAGATTAGAGGAGTGATTAGCAAGAAATTAAGGTTAATTAATTACTTATTTTAATTGTTAATGACTTTTTTTTGCAAGGCAAGCGGGGTTGAAGTGGACCCCTACCAGGTTTATTAAAAGATTAAAAAAAACATACAGAAAACACAATGCAACAACATCATGCAACAGCATCATGCAACACACAGGAGGTAGCAACAACACACTAAAGAAGAAAACAAGGTTACAACAAGCGCTCAAGCCAACCAGCCAAAAAAGAACCCTCGAACTGGAATATTGTAGATGACAAGTCCCTCCTAATTAGGAGTTTCAAGTTTACCCATAAAGCAGTATCAGTTATCCTTTTCAGCTTGAAAACTCGAGTGTTACGCTCTTCCCAAATCATTCTCACAATCTTTTTAATGCAAAGAATGAAGAGAATGTGATCTTCCTTTCTCCATCTAGTTGACAGGAGAATACAGTGCCACTGAACTTGAGTTGTTGTCGGATGCAGACCAATGCCAAACAAAAGCAACAACTTCCTCCAGATTGCAAAAGAATAGACACATTCAAAGAATAAATGACCCACACTTTCCTCATCATTATCACATAGCACGCAAGCTCCATTAACATACATCCCCATCCTAATTAATTTGTTTTTGGTAAGAAGAGCATTATTGATTACCTTCCATAGCATGTAATTTTCTTTTGGGACTGCAGCGGGACTCTACACGATCTTCACCCAAGGACATGTAGTCATGCTATCGTAATCAATTAGCGTTAAGTACACCCTTTTCACTGTGTGATGAGCCTTGTTCCAAGTTAATTTGTCAGTGGAAGAGTAGGCAACATCCTGAACCATCCCATCGCATAACGAACGTGCATGGTAGCTTGAAAAATAAGGAAAAATCACCTTTCTAGAAGACATGAAATTTGTCACCTTGGCATTGATATTTATACCTGACTGCATTATGCAGTTATACCCCAAAAGCCTTGAAAGGATGACACCCTTTGATATCCATGGATCATCCCAGAACAAAACCGTACAAGTCGGATTAATAGTATATTGAATGTAGGGTAAAAACGTTTGTCTTGTTGTTAATATGCATCTCCACACCCAGCTACATGATGCAGGGATTTCCATAGTCCAAAACTTTCTATTTTTCACATTGTTTCTCCAACACCATGAGACCCACAAGCTTTCAGAACCCAAAATGAAATTGTTAAAATGCAAACTCACCGCAGCAATATTCCACTTCCTCAGCGAAAGCAACCCAGCCCCACCCTTAATCTTAGACAACAGCATTTTAACGAAGGCTCACAGAATCCGCTTCCTCCCATGGACATTTCCAGTCCATAGAAACCTTAGCAGCGCGGATGTAATCATGGAAATAAGCTTCTGCGGTAGTATAAACTCCCTCGCCCAGTACACTGACATTGAGAACCCAATGCTTTTGACTAGAATAAGTCACCCGACTTGCGTAAGAAATCTATTTGCCCAGTTAGAAAGTGCAGCGATTATTCTGTTATATAGCGGCAGACAATTTGGTTTGGTGATTCTAGACGTACATAAAGGCAATCCAAGATAGCTGGAACCTTTATCAAGAATTTGCATTCCGTGAAGATCACATAACTTCGCCGAATTATGATGCGTAATACCAGCGAACATTACTTGCAACTTGGATTAGTTTAGCTTAAGACCGGTCATCGCATGAAAGCTTTTCAGCGTCTCAAGAATATTTACTAGTGACGTTTCAATCGGTTCAGTGAATACCATTACATCGTTCGCAAATATCAATGTTGAGATTTCATTATTCTTGCATTTCGGATGATAGTGGATCATCCCGTTATCGAACCTTTCTTTGAACATAGATGTTAGCAGCTCCATAACAAGGATAAATATGTAAGAAGACATTGGATCCCCTTGACGAATGCCCTGTTTGCTCCTAAAATACCCTGTTGATTTTCCATTGTAGACAAGTGAGAAAGTCGCTGTGGATATGCAAACATATAGCCAAGCGACAAAAACCTTCAGAAAATTCATCCGCTCTAGAATTCGGACAATGAAAGTCCATTGAATACTGTCATATGCCTTGCTTAAATCCAATTTCAGCATAGCCGACGGAGTTGCACTAACATTACCATATACTCTGATAAGCTCATGAGTTAGAAGGATGTTATCTAATATATTTCTTCCCTACAA
Source organism: Allium sativum (assembly GCA_030737875.1). NCBI lineage: Eukaryota > Viridiplantae > Streptophyta > Magnoliopsida > Asparagales > Amaryllidaceae > Allium > Allium sativum. The sequence goes on from CM060910.1 coordinate 341,095,525, forward strand.
GAAAGCTGACTAGTTCCTGGATATAAGAGAAGGCAGCACAGACAATAATCTATTTGATAATATTTTTGAAATACACTTGTACGTCACATTACAACAAGAGATGGATCTAAGGAAGAGACATTAGAAATATTCTTGGTTTTAGGAATCAGGACAAGGTTCATGGCATTAACAAACGATAGAAGCTTGAACTTATCAAAGAAATTATGTATTGCTCTGTAGAAGACCGCAGCTATTATGCCCCATGATGATAGAAAGAACATTACGTTGAATCCATCAGGTCCTCCATAGGATTTTTTATTCATAGAGAAAAGCGCGGTTTTTATTCCAAAGCCGGTTACTTTGGCTATTAGCTGGTTCGATTGTATGGAGGTTAGCGATGGAAGACAAACATCATCAATTAGCAATAAGTTCGGTCAGAATTCACTGGCATTACCTAGCAGATCAGTGTAGAACTTTAAAAGTGCAGCATCCACCGAATCCGGGCATTCAAAATAATTACCATTCTCATCCTCAATATTATGAATGTAATCACTGGCATTTTTTACCTTTACAGCAGCATGATAAAAACCAGTATTCCAATCACCTTCATTTTTCCACTTCAAGTTTGATTACTATTTTATCATACTCGCCTCAATTTCCAGCGCCTCATTTAGCTCACCGAAAATTCTATTTTCTTCACGTGCAAGATCAGGATCAACCGGATTATTTTGGAGATTCTTTTTGGCCTGATCCAACGCCATCTTCATACTTTCTGATAATTTTGAGCCATCTTCAGACTTTCTGATAATTGTTAATGACTTATATGTACATGAAAATTGTAAAAAACATAACTTTTTCATACGAACTCGGATTTTAGCGAAACCAAATGCGTTGGAACCATATTGACGAGAGCTTCGCAATAAAACTGATTTGGAGTTATTTGGATATCGTATGTGGACTATGGAGCTAAAAAGGTCACATTCCTTCGCATAATGATTTGGCGGAGTGGAAACCAAATGTGAGAACTCTTTCTCACTCAACTATTTTTGTTATGCAATTATATCATAGGTTGCAGACGGGGCTTGGTAGCTCCTGACACTATTTCTTGCAAACCATGGATGATTTGGTGATTTTTGTATTGTGATTGTGATGATTAACATATTAAAATAATGTTAATATTATTGTAATGACCCGAAAATCCGGTCCAATTTGAGCTGACTAAATAACAAAAGTCCAACCCCAAATTGCACTGGAAATCAGGAAACTAATAGAATGAATTTATAGGGTGAGGAAAGATAAGATAGAAACTTAGAATAGAAGAAGAAGAAGAACACAACATCAGAGTAACACGAACCTCACAGCGGAACGAATAACATATAATATAACATAACTTTGAAATATACATCTGTACTTGAATATGCATCATTGTCAAAGTACAGCACTTACAACACAGCGGAATAATAATAGCTATATAATCCTGAAGCCTCCTGCTCCAGCTCTTCAAGTATCTGTAAATCCCGACTACTTGACTGCCCATACAAAATTGGGCACCCAAGTGTTTAGGGAAAACAAAACAAAATAAACTCCGGGTCAGTCATGGGACTGGTGTGAGTAAAACAGTTTAAAACAGTTCAAGCTAGTAAATGATATCTCATAAGACCACACCGTATAACGGAACGGGTTTTTCCCTTATGGGAATCCAAAATATCTTTATATCAAAACTCATTGATATTATAATAATGTCTATCAACCACAATATAATAATCATCTAGCAGAAACGCTTTCATCTCACGTTCTACATATATAGTATACAATCAAAACCGCAAGCACGTATTGGGTAATGGATTTCCAACTATGACAAGGTATGGAACCACCTTTCGCTAGTGTACCTTTAGAAAGGAATACACTGGGTTCAACAAGAACATCTTGCAACCCGGCCACACATGACCGACCACTCATTTCGCTTGAGTGTATCGAATGTATATCACCAACGGTTGGGATCGGCAACCATTTCCCGAATGGGACAACATCAACAATAGATTTTTAGAAGTAAATGAAACTCTAGATCAGGTGATTATACACCCTAATAGGTGCGACCTACATAGCCATGCTGCCTGTCCGATTTCTGTCATTTACCGGATGTGAGGCTAGAAGCTACGCTTATCTTTTACATGCCACATCTTCATTCACTTAGAATGTCACATCGTCATACCCGCCAAATCACAAATTGATTTATCCGAAAATAACACGGGTATATAGCTAAGAGAAACGAATTCCTCCGCCACCAAACGTGATTACGTTTGAAGAGATCAACTTACGCGATCTATTGCATATACTTTGTCAGACATTCTTCCATACAGGTCGTCCTGGGACTGGACAAACCGAAGGCACTATTTTGTAAACAGGACAGCCCTTGCACTTTACTCCGTCTTCAATTATCTTTGGCATATATGATTCGCAACGTTTATGCCAATACAGAGTGGTTCTTCGGATAATAATCCAACCGGTCTCTCCATATTAACAACATTAAAATGGTCAAAACTTCGATAGTCTGTGATTTAACTATCGAAGGAAAATACGTGTGCAAACAACGATATCATTTCCAGAAGGAAATTTTATCGATCAAACATCAATCACTACCATTCCACAACTATCAGACTCTAACTGTAAACTAATAAGAGAACAACTTCCCAAGTATAAACCCCGAAGGCCGAACCCAACATCAGATCGATACTCAGAAAACTATTCAACTTACTAATCTTTAGTCAGTTTCTAATCTTTCTTAACTCTATTTCTTTAACTCTAACAGATTAACTCTAACTGATTAACTCTAACTGATTAACTCTAACTGATTAACACTAATTGATTAACTCTAACCTGTTTACTCTAACTGAATAACTCTAACTGATTAACTCTTTTTAGCTCTATTTATTTAACAAATAAATATCTCATTTTAATTCTATTTATTTATACAAATAAATATCTCCTTATCTCATCCTATTTATTTAACAAATAAATAATCCCTTATCTTATCTTATTTATTTACTAAATAAATAATTCACTTTATAATTATTCCATTTATAAAGATTTCCCCTCCTAATATTTCTATTTAAACATATTTCCTATTTATAAATATCCTATTTATAAAAATCTTATTTATAAATATTCTGTTAATAAATATTCTCTTTATAAATATTCTCTTTTCAATATTCCGGTATGTTATGGTGTTTAACATATATAGTTACGATGTCCAATATCGTGCATACACATATAATCAACAACAGATTATAAATCACGTCATATATCACAATATATGAAAACAATAAAATGAATGTTGAGGAATCCAGTCAGATTCCTCCAACCTGTTTCCCTGCATCCACAGATGTTACACAATAAAATCAACATCATTTTCAGTTCCATATGATATATTTTGTTAAACGGAATCAATATAGAAATTCAACTAACTGACTAGCAGTTCAATCAAACAGTCAACACACAGTCAATCAGCCAATATTTAACAGTTCTAAAAATACAACATGAAATTATAAACTGTTCAGAGTTAGTGAGATTTACTCACTTTGGCAGTTCATCGTTAAAGAACGATAAACTGTTATTTGATTTGAATCAAACAATTTATTTTGCCATAAATTCAAACGAGCACCAATCCACTCCCAGTCAGTGCCATGGTGTAGCCACCGTCCATACGATCCCAACGGATCCAGTTTCGCTGAATTTCGATCACGTATGTAAAAGTTATGATATATACAATTTTATATACATTTAAATTAAAATCAACTTAAACACTTATATTCTAACGGGCCTCACCCATCTCCTAACCGGCCCATTAACCCCTTGAAGTCCATACCCGTTGAACTCTCCTTCCCCAAACAAAGACCGAACCTGCTCCTTTCACGTTTACACCATAGCCGAACTCCAACCTTCCATACTCCATCACCTCTTCACCGAATTCACTTCAAAACACTTCCACCCAACCTCTCCTCGCAAGAGCCACCCACTCCACATCATAATAAGCCACTCGCACATCCTTGGTTCTCCGCGACTTCCTACTACCTACAGGAACTCGCGACGGAAAGGGGTACGGATCCCTCCAACCTTTCGACGCAAGATGGTATTCCACCTCAAAAACCCAAAAACAATACCCATAATATGAATTAAAGCCTTAATCTCCTGGAAACGATAACCCTAAGCCACGGTTTATCAAATCAACATCCCAGCACATCTGTCGAACCCAACAATAACCCCATAGAGTTAAAGAGAAACTTGATGCGAATCCTATTATGTGTGTATTAGGATTTTAGGGATTTTGTTTCATTTGTTTGGAATTTTTGAATGTTGAGGAATGTTTGCTGTAAGAAGAAAATGTGGCGGCTCAGAAACGATTCTGACCAGATAATGAAAATAGATTAGGTTAAGGGTTGAGAGGGTATATATAGGAAGAACAAAATATCTAGATATTTTATTTCCATCTTTTATGTCTGTTTCTGTCTTCTAAAAATTTGTGCGGTCACACATGATACCCAAAAATCACGAAACTGGACATACTGCTAGAGTTCGACATTACGGTCCCAACAAAACTGGTTTCATCGAATTCCGACTCCGTTTGCTCACACAGCGTATTTTTAACCGTCAAAATACTGACTGTTTTTCACTCTAAAAATCCGTACGGCCACATACTGACTTCAAAAATCACGGAAATTGAAATCTAGCAATAATTTAATATTGCGGATCCAACAAAATTAGTTTCGTCGAATTCCGACTTCGTCTGCAAAAATGGCTATTTTTAAAGCTCTAAATGACCCATTTAAATATATAAATATATTTAAATATAATTAAATTAAATATTTAAAAATAAGTATTATCGTCTATATTCACAGTGGAATACCATACAGCTCTAGAATATTCCTATATGAATTTCTAACTTGATATTTCAAATCTGGGTCAACCCGATATTCGATTTATATTGAAATTCCTTTTTAAAATATAAATAATTCCTTTATAAATTATAAAGGAATTCCACAGCGACTTTTCTAAAATTTGATTTGGACGTAAATCAAAATCTACCCGACGAAATCCAGATTTTTCTCTTTCACTAGAAAGATATACTCCACCAGCTCCTAACGTTTCTTGTTTTACAGAAATCCGGCTTATCCTGTACATTCAGTTGAAGTTCAAATCGCCAAATTACGAACTTCAGCGCCATTTCAAGCTCGATTTTAATTATAATATAATTATACGTTCAAACTGTCATTCAAATAATATATTCGTTATTCTAATTCAATTCTAAACTGAATTAAATATCACAGATGATCCAGTTCACACCATATCGCCATTTCAACCAATTCTGATTATTTCAGAATTAAATATATTATTTAATTTATTATTTTAATTAAATATTCACCATTATTTAATTAAACCACCATTTAATTCACTATATCACTATTTATATAATTAAATAAATTAATTATAATACCTCTGCAAATGCGGGTCATTACAATCTTCCCCACTTAAAATAATTTCGTCCTCGAAATTGCTAAGGTAGAGGACGACCCTATCGACTGGTTAGAACATATTTGTTCACTTCTTAACTTCAGTTTCAACTGAACCAATTTAATTTCAATTAGAAATTTATTTAATTCTTATTATCGAAAATTTTCAAAAATCCTGAAAATTTTCTAACGCCTTTACTTTTCGAAAAATTTCGCCAGCACCTCCTTTGTACTGCTCAATAGGTCAAACTCCAACTTGCCTCTCTGGGCCTTCTCCAACCCAAAAGAAAATCAAACAGCCAAGCGGCTTGCCAATTCGGCTCATAAATCTCATGCTTATATCGAATATAAACTTGTACCTTTTTGTCGGGCATATCAACTCTATCACTTTAACCTGCTGTCAATTCAGCGGATACAAGGGTCATCCCAATAAAATTTCAATCTGCTTTAATCCACAACACAACCATTCGCTTATATCCGAGCCAAATATAATTTCAACTCGAGTTTTTTCTCGATTCCCAACTCTTAACTTGATTATCACATTACACTTCAAATTTGAATCTCACAATCCAATTTGTCTTGATATCATTCTAATTCAATCTCAGTTACCACTTTACTGACTTTACTTTAATTCAAATTTGCTTTCAAAAATTTCTGTTAAATTTGTTTTTAATTCAAACAGTCTTTCCCTGGGAGTTTTTTTTAACAGTTTACTCTTTTCAAAAATCAAATTTTCCTTTTTGAAATTCAACACAACTTGTCTTTCCCAAAACAAATTCAAAACAGTATCTCTGGTAGTAATTCGTCACTTACAACTCGAAAATGAATACTGATGATGCAGCTGTCATCATCAGAATCTATTTTCCAGCGATCGAAGTGAGTTCAATACTATAAAACCATTTCTAAACATTTCCACTTTGAAATTCATTTCAAAATATAATTCACACTGCTTGTAAAACAATTTAAAATCTCCTAGGATCTTAAATTTTCCTTATTTTTAATCCAAATCCATTTACAAACACTTATCCAATTTTCCCGAATTTTAATTCAATTTCTGGTTTAAATTTCAGATTTAATTTGCTTCGTAACACTCATACGAATTCTACTTGGTTATATATATATAACCATTTTACTTTTATAATCTTACTTGATTATAATAACAACCAATATATCCAATATATTATAATCATTTCAATATAAATCCTTTATATCAAAAATATAATTTCGGTAAAATTATTTCGTTTACCCTCTTTCCAAAACATACCATGACGGTTCATCGTATTCGAGTGTTTATAAACTCCTACTGATACAGTGGACCAAACTGATCGACCAGAACACATAAACAACTCAACCAATAAATCTCCATAATATAAAACCACTTTATATTAAATGACAAATACGCTCTCTCGTATATATATACACTCAACTCAATCTAGGGTATTACAAACCCCATCTCTACTGAGTCACGCCACAAAGCCAAGGTAATTCACTTAACTTAAGCTCTGATACCAACTGTAATGACCCGAAAATCTGGTCCAATTTGAGCTGACTAAATAACAAAAGTCCAACCCCAAATTGCACTGGAAATCAGGAAACTAATAGAAAGAATTTAGAGGGTGAGGAAAGATAAGATATAAACTTAGAATAGAAGAAGAAGAACACAACATCAGAGTAACACGAAACTCAAAGCGGAACGAATAACATATAATATATTACATAACTTTGAAATATACATCTGTACTTGAATATACAACATTGTCAAAGTACATCACTTACAACACAGCGGAATAATAATAGCTATATAATCCTGAAGCCTCCTGCTCCAGCTCTTCAAGTATCTGTAAATCCCGACTACTTGACTGCCCGTACAAAATTGGGCACCCAAGAGTTTAGGGAAAACAAAACAAAACAAACTTCGGGTTAGTCATGGGACTGGTGTGAGTAAAACAGTTTAAAACAGTTCAAGCAGGTAAATGATATCTCATAAGACCACGCCGTATAACGAAACTGGTTTTTCCCTTATGGGAATCCAAAATATCTTTATATCAAAACTCATTGATATTATAATAATGTCTATCAACCACAATATAATAATCATCTAGCAGAAACGCTTCCATCTCACGTTCTACATATATAGTATACAATCAAAACCGCAAGCACGTATTGGGTAATGGATTTCCAACTATGACAAGGTATGGAACCACCTTTCTCTAGTGTACCTCTAGAAAGGAATACACTGGGTCCAACAAGAACATCTTGCAACCCGGCCACACATGACCGACCACTCATTCGCTTAAGTGTATCGAATGTATATCACCAACGGTTGGGATCAGCAACCGTTTCCCGAATGGGACAGCATCAACAATAGATTTTTAGAAGTAAATGAAACTCTAGATCAGGTGATTATACACCCTAATAGGTGCGACCTACATAGCCATGCTGCCTGGCCGATTTCTGTCATTTACCGGATGTGAGGCTAGAAGCTACGCTTATCTTTTACATGCCACATCTTCATTCACTTAGAATGTCACATCGTCATACCCACCAAATCACAAATTGATTTATCCAAAAATAACACGGGTATATAGCTAAGAGAAACGAATTCCTCCGCCACCAAGCATGATTACGTTTGAAGAGATCAACTTACGTGATCTATTGCATATACTCTGTCAGACATTCTTCCATACAGGTCGTCCTGGGACTGGACAAACCGAAGGCACTATTTTGTAAACAGGACAACCCTTGCACTTTACTCCGTCTTCAATTATCTTTGGCATATATGATTCGCAACGTTTATGCCAATACAGAGTGGTTCTTCGGATAATAATCCAACCGGTATCTCCATATTAACAACGTTAAAATGGTCATAACTTCGATAGTCTGTGATTTAACTATCGAAGGAAAATACGTGTGCAAACAACGATATCATTTCCAGAAGGAAATTCTATCGATCAAACATCAATCACTACCATTCCACAACTATCAGACTCTAACTGTAAACTAATAAGAGAACAACTTCCCAAGTATAAACCCCGAAGGCCGAAACCAACATCAGATCGATACTCAGAAAACTATTCAACTTACTAATCTTTAGTCAGTTTCTAATTTTGCTTAACTCTATTTTTTTAACTCTAACTGATTAACTCTAACTGATTAACTCTAACTGATTAACTCCAACTGATTAACTCTAACTGATTTACTCTAACTGATTAACTCTAACTGATTAACTCTAACTGATTTACTCTAACTGATTAACTCTAACTGATTAACTCTTTTTAACTCTATTTATTTAACAAATAAATATCTCCTTTTAATTCTATTTATTTATACAAATAAATATCTCCTTATCTCATCCTATTTATTTAACAAATAAATAATCCCTTATCTTATCTTATTTATTTACTAAATAAATAATTCACTTTATAAATATTCCATTTATAAAGATTTCCCCTCCTAATATTTCTACTTAAACATATTTCCTATTTATAAATATCCCATTTATAAAAATCTTATTTATAAATATTCTATTTATAAATACTCTCTTTATAAATATTCTCTTTTCAATATTCCGGTATATTATGGTGTTTAACATATATAGTTACGATGTCCAATATTGTCCATACACATATAATCAACAACAAATTATAAATCACGTCATATATCACAATATATGAAAACAATAAAATAACTGTTGAGGAATCCAGTCGGATTCCTCCAACCTGTTTCCCTGCATCCACAGATGTTACACAATAAAATCAACATCATTTTCAGTTCCATATGATATATTTTGTTAAACAGAATCAATATAGAAATTCAACTAACTGACTAGCAGTTCAATCAAACAGTCAACACACGGTCAATTAGCCAATATTTAACAGTTCTAAAAATACAACATGAAATTATAAATTGTTCAGAGTTAGTGAGATCTACTCACTTTGGCAGTTCATCGTTAAAGAACGATAAACTGTTATTTGATTTGAATCAAACAATTTATTTTGCCATAAATTCAAACGAGCACCAATCCACTCCCAGTCAGAGCCATGGTGTAGCCACCGTCCATACGATCCCAACGGATCCAGTTTCGCTGAATTTCGATCACGTATGTAAAAGTTATGATATATAAAATTTTATATACATTTAAATTAAAATCAACTTAAACACTTATATTCTAACGGGCCTCAACATTCTCCTAATTGGCCCATTACCCCTTTGAAGCCCATACCCGTTGAACTCTCTTTCCCCAAACAAAGACCGAACCTGCTCCTTCCACGTTTACACCATAGCCGAACTCCAACCTTCCATACTCCTTCACCTCTTCACCGAATTCACTTCAAAACACTTCCACCCAACCTCTCTTCGCAAGAGCCACCAACTCCACATCATAATAATCCACTCGCACACCCTTGGTTCTCCGTGACTTCCTACTACCTACAGGAACTCGTGACAGAAAGGGGTACGGATCCCTCCAACCTTTCGACGCAAGATGGTATTCCACCTCAAAAACCCAAAAACAATACCCATAATATGAATTAAAGCCTTAATCTCCAAGAAACGATAACCCTAAGCCACGTTTTACCAAATCAACATCCCATCACAACCGTCGAACCCAACAATAACCCCATAGAGTTGAAGAGAAACTTGATGTGAATCCTATTATGTGTGTATTAGGATTTTAGGGATTTTGTTTCATTTGTTTGGAATTTTTGAATGTTGAGGAATGTTTGCTGTAAGAAGAAAATGTGGCGGCTCAGAAAGGATTCTGACCAGATAATGAAAATAGATTAGGTTAAGGGTTGAGAGGGTATATATAGGAAGAACAAAATATCTAGATATTTTGTTTAGATATTTTATTTTCATCTTTTATGTCTGTTTCTATCTTCTAAAAATTTGCGCGGTCACACATGATACCCAAAAATCACAAAACTAGACATATTGCTAGAGTTCGACATTACGGTCCCAACAAAACTGGTTTCGTCGAATTCCGACTCCGTTTGCTCACACAGCGTATTTTTAACCGTCAAAATACTGACTGTTTTTCACTCTAAAAATCCATACGGACACATACTGACTTCAAAAATCACGGAAATTGAAATCTAGCAATAATTTAATATTGCGGATCCAACAAAATTAGTTTCGTCGAATTCTGACTTCTTTTGCAAAAGTGACTATTTTTAAAGCTCTGAATGACCCATTTAAATATATAAATATATTAAATATAATTAAATTAAATATTTAAAAATAAATATTATCGTCTATATTCACAGTGGAATACCATACAACTCTAGAATATTCCTATATGAATTTCTAACTTGATATTTCAAATCTGGGTCAACCCGATATTCGATTTATATTGAAATTCCTTTTTAAAATATAAATAATTCCTTTATAAATTATAAAGGAATTCCACAGCGACTTTTCTAAAATTTGATTTGGACGTAAATCAAAATCTACCCGACGAAATCCAGATTTTTCTCTTTCACTAGAAAGATATACTCCACCAGCTCCTAACGTTTCTTGTTTCACAGAAATCCGGCTTATCCTGTACATTCAGTTGAAGTTCAAAACGCCAAATTACGAACTGCAGCGCCATTTCAAGCTCGATTTTAATTATAATATAATTATACGTTCAAACTGTCGTTCAAATAATATATTCGTTATTCTAATTCAATTCTAAACTGAATTAAATATCACAGATGATCCAGTTCACACCATATCGCCATTTCAGCCAATTCTGATTATTTCATAATTAAATATATTATTTAATTTATTATTTTAATTAAATATTCACCATTATTTAATTAAATCACCATTTAATTCACTATATCACTATTTATATAATTAAATTAATTAATTATAATACCTCTGCAAATGCGGGTCATTACAATTATTGTGGAAATTTAAAGTTATAAATATCCATTTATAATTTAAAATAGTAAAATTGGAATAAATATTCATTTACAAGTCGGATGGCTTGTTTATATACACCTATTTATCTGATATTGATTGGGACGACAAATTTTACACATCGCCCAACTTCACAAATAATAAACAGTATTTGTTGTTAGAAAACCCCACACGGGTGTTGGGATGATATTTGACATACACTAATCCCAATATTTAGTTGTATGTCAATCGATGGGTTGATAGGTTGTGATGAGCGTTATTTATTTATTTTAACGCTTATACAGTTGTAAATTGCACTTTGGATGATGTCTGAATGTGTAATGATTATTTATCATTATTGTTGAATACATGCGATGTATGAAATCCATATAACTGAAATTATATGGTAATTGATTGAGTCGCATTCCGATTCAGAAATAAAGAATATTTTAAAATAATGAATATTTCATATAAAATAATCATGTGTAGAATAAAATGTTTGAACAATAAAAATATCATTTTTATTGAATGTATAAACTATATAAAATACTCATGTGTTGAATAAAATGTTTGAACAATAAAAATAGTTATGCAGTTAAAAGCTATTTTAACCCGAACAGGTTTATCGATCAATTTTATTTATTTTATAACGAATATCAAAAAGAAGTGATTTCAAAATCTAATGTTTTGAAAATATTAACATTCTAATATGATATAGATATAGAGTATTCAATTTTGATTTAAAATTGAAAATGGAGTTGAAATCGTTTTAAAACGAATTTATAAATATTTTATAAAATACGTTTTAAATGGAAATCGACGATATTATATATATATATATATATATATAATGGCTTGAATAGAACGCGCCGCGCAACGACCGTTCGCGAATTTAGACCATTAACTTCAAATTGATGTAATGGGAGATCCGACTGTCGGATTCTCTTAAACCCGGAACCGTTGGGTATGTATCGAAAAGAGCTTTCCAATGAATATAAGAGATCTGAAATCTAACAGCTGGATTTGGAATTATGTCCAAATCAAATTTGAAAAAGGTCGCTATGGATGCAGTTCGGTGGCCGTTATTGGAAACTGACTGTACGGGCCTTGATAAATTTTTTAAAAATATGGAAAAATTATGTAAAATCATAATAAATGATTTGGAAAGATTTTGGATGAAAAATTACAAATTTGAAAAGATAAAAATATATTTTTATCGAAATGAACTAACTATTAACTAAAATAATAATCCAATGTTTTTAAATAAATAAATTGGATTTTGGGTTTGTCGTGAACGGTGTCTTCAGTAACACTGTTCTTAAACCCAGTTGAGAAAAGAATTAATCTTTTAATTAAGATTTAGAGAAGTTTTCCAATTAATAAATATAATTGGAATTATATGGATATGATTTGGGTTTATCGTGAACAATGTTTTAAATAACATTAGTTCTTTAACCCTATTAACAGTGAAGTTATGATTTGGAATTTATAAATCTTTTTATTAAGTTTTAATGGAAATTTTCCAAAGCGAAGCTTTCTAATTTAATAAAATAAATTGGAATTGAATGGAATTCGATTTAATAATAATCGAGATGAGCTTCTGTGAATGAAGACCATTACTATATATGGAATTTAAAAAGGCTTTGCCGTTATTCAATTTACATTATTACTCTGATACGGAAATTTATATCGATTATATATTGATCTGTTTTCCATGAAGATTCCATTGTTAATGGAAGATGAATTGGGTTTATCGTGAACTGTGTTTTAAATGACATTGGTTCTTTAACCCAGTTAAAGATAAGATTAATTTCTTAAATTTGAATAATCATTAAGTAATGATTTTTGAGATTAAAACTAAACTAGAGTTTTAATGAACCTTTAATTAGATTAAAATGAGAATGAGATAATTAAATTTATCGAATTTATGAAATGATCGAGAATGAAGTACCACCAGTTTTACTCCAGGCGATAGTTAAATCTTTAATTAGATTTGAACGTGAAATGAGAATTAAATTTATCGATAACACCGTGGGTGTTAGATATGGGGTACTACCAATTTTTCTCCATGGGATGAATAGGTTGGGATTGGGAAAATAAAATAAATGATTACTTCGGTATGGTTCGCTAATCCTGACTAGTTGATACACCTTAACTTGGTTTAAGTTCTGAAATGATAAAATAAAATCTTTTGAAAATGATATCCAAAAGAAGATTAAAGAATTTATCTTTGATAAATTAATGGGAACCTATCCCTAAAGATGTGAATATTTGAATAAAAGAATATTATTAATGGAAATGAGGCATATGATGTGTTTTTATAGCACTTGATTATTGATTATAAAAAACGTGAATTATTCGGAAAGACCGGGTTTAACCCATTTTGAATAATTAATACGACGACTAAAGGTCGACGATGAAGATGGTGGTTAAAGACCGGAGATCTTCATATCGTTTGGATGATTACTAATGTCTTGATTGGGTTGTACACCCAAGACAAGGTAATAAGTGGTAATCGTCCAGACGTACATAGAGATCGATCGGATATGCGAGGACCTCTCTCCTTTAATGGACATATGGGACGAGGAATAAGGTGCCTCCGATTTTGTTTAGACCCAGAACGGACTTGTAAATAGATGGTGTGTCTGACATTGTATTCCTTTATGTTGTATTCGCTGATCTCTGCTAAATATATATCTATTTGGTGGTGGAGAATTTATTCTCTTGCTTAACACCCTTCTCTGAGATGTATGAGCTTAGAGGTTATATATTGGTAGAAGTCTGTGGTACGGTATGGATTGTCAGTGTGGCATGCTAAGATGCAAATGATTAAGGCTTTTGTTGAAAAGCAGAGCCTTGTGGTTGATGTTCAAAGCAAAGCATTAATTAGCATAGCTTTGTGTATAGTGTTAATTCGCTGGCCTCACACCTGGTATGAGTAAAAAACGAGATTATGACTGCAGGGAGTGCATGCGTTTCTTTCTAGCTAGAAGTGGTGTCATGGTATGGAGCCCAAACATTTTTACTTATGTGGATGATGGATTGCGAGGCGCCTCGGTTATGATTGGTCGCTACTGGCCAAGTGATAGTTCCAATAGGACCGGGAAATGTATTGTTCAGGAATAATTAATCCACTAAAGTATGTGTGGACCGGCCCTGAAGATCCAAGGGTTGCCCTTAGGTGTGATCCTGAGGCATTTACTAGAGTGCCTCGAATCGGAAGGAGCCATCCCTAGCCTTGAATCATGATGGAAACCCAATTTCCAATACGACATTACGGATTTGATTGTATGTAACAACCCGAAATTTAACAATGTGTTAAATCAAGAATCAAGGCAGAATTAAAATATAAAATCTGAATCAGGAGAAACGGGCTGTTCCATTGCGTTCGTCTCGGAAAAATACGCGAAATAGAGTCCGAAATTTCGTAAATCGGAGTCCGTATGACCCAGTTAAGGCCCAACGAAGTTTCACGAAAATTCAAATCCGAAAGCAGATTTGAAATTCAGCCCAAAAAGAGAGGCGGGAAAATTCCCGCCAGACACTCAGGGTCGACATGGGTGTCGACCCCCCACCAGGGGGTCGACATGGGTGTCGACCCCAGGGTCGACCCCTCCCCAGGGGGTCGACCCCCCACCTGTAGAACCCCGACCTGGTGCACCTGCTTGTCATGTTGGCTCGGTTTTGGAGGCTTGTGACGATTTTTGAGGGTTCAGATCTATCCTAGGGTTTATCCTACGGCCTAAACTACTCCTAATCTCTATAAAAAGACCCCTAGACCTAGCTTAAACCCTCACTAATCACTCATGCCACGAAGTGCTGCCCAAATGCCAAGTGATCATGGCCTCCATCTCCAACTCCAAGAGACTATGCATGCAAATCGGATCCGAATCGAAAGGTGCAAGCTTGCTACACCAAATCGAGGCTCGATCAACGTTGCTACGGCGATTTCATGACGGTTCTTCATCAAAGGAGTCACCTTTCATCGTCAAGACGATTCATGCGCACCCTCTAAGCCTCGCTATGTAAGTTCTAGCTACTTGTAGATTCTAACGGTGGTTCTAATGTGACATGGGATAAAATGCGATGAAACATAAGTATGCTAGCTTATGTGAACCTAAGTTTGCCCCTTTTCCATGATCTATGACCTTGGGCTAAGTTGTAGCGACTTAATCATGCCATTCATGTTATGTTTAACCTAGTATATCTTGCAAGTTTGAATCTTTATCTATGAAATGTTAGCATGAACCTTTGGGAACCACTTGACTTGTGGAACATGGGCAAAAACTTGACTTTGGGGCTTATGCACGTTTGTGGCCAAATTACCTTAGAATGCTATGCATGTTTGTGGCCAAATTCACTTATGATACTATTCATATTTGTGGCCAAGTTCCCTTATGACCCTATGCATGTTTGCGGCCAAATTCCCTTATGACACTATGCATGCTTGTGGCCAACCCCTATATGATAGTATGCATGTACAAGGCCAATCCCTTGATGATACCATGCATGTTTGAAGCCAACCCCATCGTGGCATCGTGCATGTTTTGGGGTCAATGTGTACCATAGTATTTATACTATGTTGACTCGCTTTCACTCAAGTGAAAACACGATTTTGGGGTAGTTAGACAAACGTGAACGTGACGCGAAAACTTGACTTGAATGTGACATGAAAAACTTGACATGGGGTTCACAGGAGAACATGACATTCATGATACATTTAAATATGGTCATGACACGTGGGAAAACATGGAACTTGAACTAGACACGTGTGGGTTGTAAGTGTAATATGACACTAGACCAAACATGAAAGTGGCCAACTCAAGGTTGGGTTGAGTTTGTAGCATAAATCTACCCGGACCCGCCCGGCTTAACTAGTGGCTACAAACAATAGGATCCAATGTGAGAAGTTGGTCATGTCGCGCTTCAGACCCGAGGTTAGACTAGGTTGTGGTGTAAAACTACCCGGACCCGCCCGGCTTAACTAGTAACCACAACAAGGTCTAATGTGAGAGGTTGAGAGTGCATTAATTAAATTAATGCCACATGATAAGGTTAAGTAAATTTGACTAATGACACTTAACCGATATGACACGAATGGGTAGGTTAAGTGGGACCGGGCTTGATTTCTTAATGACACTTAACCATACAAGACAATAAGGGGATGGGGTTAAGTAATTTACGCTTAACTAATCCGACTTGGTAATTAGATGGGGTTAAGTAATTTAGACTTAACTAATCTAAACACGGTAATTAGATGGGGTCAAGTAATTTAGACTTAACTAATCTAAACACGGTAATTCGATGGGGTTAAGTAACCTATACTTAACTAATCTAAACACGGTAATTCGGTGGGGTTAAGTTAAACACTTAACCAATCTAAACTTGGTAATTCAATGAGGTTAAGTAACTTATACTTAACCAAATATACATGATGATTTGATGAGGTTAAGCAATCACACTTAACCAATCTAGTATGAGAACTTGATAGGGTTAAGTCACAAGACCATTTAAATATACTTAACCATTATAATACGATTAGTGGATGGGGTTGAGTTAACCTATACTTGACCAATCCGACTCGATAATCCGATGAGGTTAAGATAATCTATGCTTAACCAATCTAACACGATAATCTGATAGGGTTAAGACAAACAAATACTTAACCAATTTGACTTGATGATTGAATAAGGTTAAGTCATGAGCTTCTTGGTATACTTAACCAACTTGTAGGGCTAAGCCAATCTTGACATGATTCGTAGGCGGGCTAAAGTCATGAACCTGAATAACAACACTTAACCCAATAGACAAAACCCTAGTGAGAGGAACTAGGTAGAAAATCGTGGTTAATCAAGGGTAATGGGGAAAAGAAGCTAAGTGGTAAACCTTAGTTTAGTATAACTAAGTAATAATTCTTAGCCAAGGACATGGGACTAGTTCATGAATGGATGAGTAACCCGATATGGTAGGTCATCGCTTAAAAACACGAGGAGGAGCAAATTATCTGACTTAGATAAAGGCTCCAACGAACTAGGTGACGAAGCGGTAGCTTCGGGGGACGTGAGGGTACTCTTGGTATCCCTCTGTGAGGTGGCAGATGGTCCATGAAACCCGGCCTCACAGAGGTTAAGGTCTGCGGTAGAAGAGCCAAGAGTATGCCTTGGTTGCTATGCGAGCGACCTAAAGACTGGGATGGATTAGCGTGGAGTCGACGATACTTGATTTTGCCCTGGATAGCACGTCGCCGACTACCTACCATCTTTAGTCAATCGTGCGCGAACGGAAAGGCAGAGAACTCCCAACAGACCATGTTCTTGCTATCGAGTCATGGGTGAGGTTGGCCCATAGAAAAGTGGGGCTATAGTGGGGCCGGGATGTAGTTCTCATACATGATTTTTCTTGGATTGCCTTTCAGTAGTTGAGGGAGGGGTCACGTGGGACCATAGCCATGGGTACAAAAACAGACCTTGATATCTGAATCTGCAGACGACTTAAAGCTCCCGACCGAGTTCCGTATTTCTTGATTTGCTCTGGCACGGAACTCGGATGGCACATTGAGATACATGTGCGCCTAGACATGGAAAACGATTCACGGAATATACGTGGGATAAAGGTCGCGGTTGACGGGTGGCATAATCCCTAGTGGTCCTAGGTGGCCAAAACCCAAACTGAGACACGGAAACGTTCATTAGGCAGCATAATCCCTAGTGGACCTAGGTGGCATAAATCCTAAGTGAACACGCGATAGTTCATGGTTAGAAAACATAACTAGATCAAGGGTAGCAGTCCAAAACAACTTCAAGGATAAAACGGTACCACGTGGAGGTGGTATAGATTTACATGGGAAAGCCCGTACGGCCTACGGCAAAGGACTGAACTTATACATGGAAAGAAACACACAAGTTGGGATACTAGTACGAGAGGTGCAGAGCAGATACACATGTTAGAACCACGAGAAATTTACTTGATAGTAACCTCGGAATATTGTATATGATATATACCTTGGGACACTTCACTTGATAGAAATCTGACGACATGATACCTTGATTTATCTTGACACCGTAGTTTATCATGATACCCTAGTTTGTCTTGATACAGTAGTTCATCCGGTTATCTTGGTATAGCTTATCTATCTTGTCATCATCCTTATGTTTACTTTCAGTTTATGCATGTCATGTTACCTTTACCTGTTTCTATACTGGAAGTAGATAGGACTTACCAGTCTTTATGACCGACCCCGTTTTCTTTCGCCTCTTGTCTTCCATTTCCCCCCCAGGTTTTCAGGGAGGAAATGATGTGGTTTAGTTCGGACCTCATATGCTTGAAGGTCATCATGTATAGCGTGGTCTTCTCTTGGCTATGGCTGCTTCACCGCTTTATTTTGGGGAAATAATTTATGAAAAGGTTTTATGCTTCTTTACTATTGCAAGACAGGTTTTGATGTATTCTGATGTAAAAGGCTTTAGACCTTATTTATTAATGATATAAAAGTTGGTTTTACTTCCGCTGTTTTATATATGTTCTATCTTGTAATATTTCTGTGCATGTTTACCTCGATAATGCTTCACCAAACCAAGTGCATTCCCTTTGTGAGTGACATTAGCGGAGGTGGGGTGTTACATTTGGTATCAGAGCAGAAGGTTACCAGACTGGGCAAAAGTTTTTAAAACCTTCTGAAAACTATTTGAGAAACCGTTTACAAAGAAGCATTTTTCAAGAAAAGTTTTTAAAGGCTATTCCCCAAAAGCCATTAGCACTATCCTTTGATTCCTTGATTGAATCTCTTTTTCTTTCTTTCCTCCATCTGTAGTCACAGTAGTTCTAACTGTGACTAATCTTTGTCTAGCCACGTAGGTGTTTTCCGTACGATGGAGGTGGTTCTTGAGAGACCTGTTGTCGTGGTACAAGGAAGGATAATAAGAGTAAGGATAAAGGACGCGAGCTTAAGGATAAGCAACTTGTTGGTATGGCTTAGTCCATCAAGGAGCACAAGGACAAGATCATCGGAGAGGGCAATTGTACGCTCCCATTTCTAGGGTACCTAAAAGAGATGGTACCGTTTCTGGTAAAGGTTTAGTCGTTCTTTTCTATCATCCCGTCCAGACTTTGTCTTGATCATCGTATCATTTAAGTCTGCTTGGATAGTTGAGTCTCTGCACCTTAGTACTAGCATGGTAGAGGATTCCAGTTTTTGTCCCAAAAATCTGGTTGGAGAGTTGGTCCATTTCTTCATGACTTGTTTGGATTTGAGAATGACATGTCTCAGCTACGGATGGATTCTAGGGATAAAGTGGTCACCCAATAAGGGGTGCCATTCTCGGTTTTGGAAAGAGGGTAGTTAGACTCTCGACTCACCTTGGTGATACCCTCGAAGTCTCGTGTAACCTTTTGGGTTCTGTCATGGTTAGTTACCTAGAATCTCGGGATGCAGTTGTTGGTAATCCATTCAAATAGAATTCGCCGCTAAGGCGGATGGTTCGTTTCGCTTATGCATGAGTTATGGGAATCACCCTAGTAAGCACTCTTGGCAACATGGATTGGCATCGGCAAACTAGATCCAGAATTCCCTAGTGAATTTTGGAGAGCTTGCATGAGTAAGTGGATACGTTTGAGCCAAGTATACTAAGGAAATGATAAGTGAAAGTGGAATAAGAGGCGACAATGAAATGAGTTCTAACTCATATCTTGGAAATAGGAATCAAGGAGCTACGAAATCATGGAGTTAAAAAGATGGTCAAGGCACCGAGGAATTAAGCTCAAGGAAACGCGACTTAGAAGACGTAAGGCTAGACACGCGCATCGTACCTCTTTTTAAAGAGTGTATCCTTGATCCCTGGTTTTTCCTATAGAGCTTGCTCGCATGTTATCTTTTGGTGAATATCCTCTCGGTCCTGTCTCTGTTGCAAACCCCGTAGGGTGTTTACCTTGTTTATCTCCTCGATCCTATCGTGAGAACCTTAGGTAGAATCCTATGGATGTAAACATGTGTTTGAAACATGTTATGATTGATATGGTTGCAAGTGGTTGCTCGTGGATGCGCGAATACACATTTGATACTAGATCGACGCACTCACATTTCATATTGCATATGCACGAGTATTTATACCTGTTTATGGATGAAATTGAATATGTTATCATGGGGATGTTGCATGTGGATGGATGTTTGTGCACGCATATAGTACTTATATGACTAGGACTATTTGCATACATGTTGGACTCATGGCACTAAACATATTTTGCATTAGAAAGATCATTTAGGCCTGATCATTAGCATTAGCTAAGGAGCATATACACACACGTTTTGCATATGTTCATATGACATTAGAAATCGTCTAAGGACAATGTTTGCCTGTGGATGATTTTTTGAGTAGATGGATGATGGATGGTAGGATGCGTTCTTCCTAACTTGGAGATTTCGGGGACGAAATCATTAAAGGAGGGGAGAATGTAACAACCCGAAATTTAACAACGTGTTAAATCAAGAATCAAGGCAGAATTAAAATATAAAATTTGAATCAGGAGAAACGGGCTGTGCCATTGCGTTCGTCTCGGAAAAATACGCGAAATAGAGTCCGAAATTTCGTAAATCGGAGTCCGTATGACCCAGTTAAGGCCCAACGAAGTTTCACGAAAATTCAAATCCGAAAGCAGATTTGAAATTCAGCCCAAAAAGAGAGGCGGGAAAATTCCCGCCAGACACTCAGGGTCGACATGGGTGTCGACCCCAGGGTCGACCCCTCCCCAGGGGGTCGACATGGGTGTCGACCCCTGGGTCGACCCCCCCCCCTGTAGAACCCCGACCTGGTGCACCTGCTTGTCATGTTGGCTCGGTTTTGGAGGCTTGTGACGATTTTTGAGGGTTCAGATCTATCCTAGGGTTTATCCTACGGCCTAAACCACTCCTAATCTCTATAAAAAGACCCCTAGACCTAGCTTAAACCCTCACTAATCACTCATGCCACGAAGTGCTGCCCAAATGCCAAGTGATCATGGCCTCCATCTCCAACTCCAAGAGACTATGCATGCAAATCGGATCCGAATCGAAAGGTGCAAGCTTGCTACACCAAATCGAGGCTCGATCAACGTTGCTACGGCGATTTCATGACGGTTCTTCATCAAAGGAGTCACCTTTCATCGTCAAGACGATTCATGCGCACCCTCTAAGCCTCGCTATGTAAGTTCTAGCTACTTGTAGATTCTAACGGTGGTTCTAATGTGACATGGGATAAAATGCGATGAAACATAAGTATGCTAGCTTATGTGAACCTAAGTTTGCCCCTTTTCCATGATCTATGACCTTGGGCTAAGTTGTAGCGACTTAATCATGCAATTCATGTTATGTTTAACCTAGTATATCTTGCAAGTTTGAATCTTTATCTATGAAATGTTAGCATGAACCTTTGGGAACCACTTGACTTGTGGAACATGGGCAAAAACTTGACTTTGGGGCTTATGCACGTTTGTGGCCAAATTACCTTAGAATGCTATGCATGTTTGTGGCCAAATTCACTTATGATACTATGCATATTTGTGGCCAAGATCCCTTATGACCCTATGCATGTTTGCGGCCAAATTCCCTTATGACACTATGCATGCTTGTGGCCAACCCCTATATGATAGTATGCATGTACAAGGCCAATCCCTTGATGATACCATGCATGTTTGAAGCCAACCCCATCGTGGCATCGTGCATGTTTTGGGGTCAATGTGTACCATAGTATTTATACTATGTTGACTCGCTTTCACTCAAGTGAAAATACGATTTTGGGGTAGTTAGACAAACGTGAACGTGACGCGAAAACTTGACTTGAATGTGACATGAAAAACTTGACATGGGGTTCACATGAGAACATGACATTCATGATACATTTAAATATGGTCATGACACGTGGGAAAACATGGAACTTGAACTAGACACGTGTGGGTTGTAAGTGTAATATGACACTAGACCAAACATGAAAGTGGCCAACTCGAGGTTGGGTTGAGTTTGTAGCATAAATCTACCCGGACCCGCCCGGCTTAACTAGTGGCTACAAACAATAGGATCCAATGTGAGAAGTTGGTCATGTCGCGCTTAAGACCCGAGGTTAGACTAGGTTGTGGTGTAAAACTACCCGGACCCGCCCGGCTTAACTAGTAACCACAACAAGGTCTAATGTGAGAGGTTGAGAGTGCATTAATTAAATTAATGCCACATGATAAGGTTAAGTAAATTTGACTAATGACACTTAACCGATATGACACGAATGGGTAGGTTAAGTGGGACTGGGCTTGATTTCTTAATGACACTTAACCATACAAGACAATTAGGGGATGGGGTTAAGTAATTTACGCTTAACTAATCCGACTTGGTAATTAGATGGGGTTAAGTAATTTAGACTTAACTAATCTAAACACGGTAATTAGATGGGGTCAAGTAATTTAGACTTAACTAATCTAAACACGGTAATTAGATGGGGTTAAGTAACCTATACATAACTAATCTAAACACGGTAATTCGGTGGGGTTAAGTTAAACACTTAACCAATCTAAACTTGGTAATTCAATGAGGTTAAGTAACTTATACTTAACCAAATATACATGATGATTTGATGAGGTTAAGCAATCACACTTAACCAATCTAGTATGAGAACTTGATAGGGTTAAGTCACAAGACCATTTAAATATACTTAACCATTATAATACGATTAGTGGATGGGGTTGAGTTAACCTATACTTGACCAATCCGACTCGATAATCCGATGAGGTTAAGATAATCTATGCTTAACCAATCTAACACGATAATCTGATAAGGTTAAGACAAACAAATACTTAACCAATTTGACTTGATGATTGAATAAGGTTAAGTCATGAGCTTCTTGGTATACTTAACCAACTTGTAGGGCTAAGCCAATCTTGACATGATTCGTAGGCGGGCTAAAGTCATGAACCTGAATAACAACACTTAACCCAATAGACAAAACCCTAGTGAGAGGAACTAGGTAGAAAATCGTGGTTAATCAAGGGTAACGGGGAAAAGAAGCTAAGTGGTAAACCTTAGTTTAGTATAACTAAGTAATAATTCTTAGCCAAGGACATGGGACTAGTTCATGAATGGATGAGTAACCCGATATGGTAGGTCATCGCTTAAAAACACGAGGAGGAGCAAATTATCTGACTTAGATAAAGGCTCCAACGAACTGGGTGACGAAGCGGTAGCTTCGGGGGACGTGAGGGTACTCTTGGTATCCCTCTGTGAGGTGGCAGATGGTCCATGAAACCCGGCCTCATAGAGGTTAAGGTCTGCGGTAGAAGAGCCAAGAGTATGCCTTGGTTGCTATGCGAGCGACCTAAAGACTGGGATGGATTAGCGTGGAGTCGACGATACTTGATTTTGCCCTGGATAGCACGTCGCCGACTACCTACCATCTTTAGTCAATCGTGCGCGAACGGAAAGGCAGAGAACTCCCAACAAACCATGTTCTTGCTATCGAGTCATGGGTGAGGTTGGCCCATAGGAAAGTGGGGCTATAGTGGGGCCGGGATGTAGTTCTCATACATGATTTTTCTTGGATTGCCTTTCAGTAGTTGAGGGAGGGGTCACGTGGGACCATAGCTACGGGTACAAAAACAGACCTTGATATCTGCATCAGCAGACGACTTAAAGCTCCCGACCGAGTTCCGTATTTCTTGATTTGCTCTGGCACGGAACTCGGATGGCACATTGAGATACATTTGCGCCTAGACATGGAAAACGATTCACGGAATATACGTGGGATAAAGGGCGCGGTTGACGGGTGGCATAATCCCTAGTGGTCCTAGGTGGCCAAAACCCAAACCGAGACACGGAAACGTTCATTAGGTAGCATAATCCCTAGTGGACCTAGGTGGCATAAATCCTAAGTGAACACGCGATAGTTCATGGTTAGAAAACATAACTAGATCAAGGGTAGCAGTCCAAAACAACTTCAAGGATAAAACGGTACCACGTGGAGGTGGTATAGATTTACATGGGAAAGCCCGTACGGCCTACGGCAAAGGACTGAACTTATACATGGAAAGAAACACACAAGTTGGGATACTAGTACGAGAGGTGCAGAGAAGATACACATGTTAGAACGACGAGAAATATACTTGATAGTAACCTCGGAATATTGTATATGATAGATACCTTGGGACACTTCACTTGATAGAAATCTGACGACATGATACCTTGATTTATCTTGACACCGTAGTTTATCATGATACCCTAGTTTGTCTTGATACAGTAGTTCATCCGGTTATCTTGGTATAGCTTATCTATCTTGTCATCATCCTTATGTTTACTTTCAGTTTATGCATGTCATGTTACCTTTACCTATTTCTATACTGGAAGTAGATAGGACTTACCAGTCTTTATGACTGACCCCATTTTCTTTCGCCTCTTGTCTTCCGTTCCCCCCCCCCAGGTTTTCAGGGAGGAAATGATGTGGTTTAGTTCGGACCTCATATGCTTGAAGGTCATCATGTATAGCTTGGTCTTCTCTTGGCTATGGCTGCTTCACCGCTTTATTTTGGGGAAATAATTTATGAAAAGGTTTTATGCTTCTTTACTATTGCAAGACAGGTTTTGATGTATTTTGATGTAAAAGGCTTTAGACCTTATTTATTAATGATATAAAAGTTGTTTTTACTTCCGCTGTTTTATATATGTTCTGTCTTGTAATATTTCTGTGCATGTTTACCTCGATAATGCTTCACCAAACCTAGTGCATTCCCTTTGTGAGTGACATTAGCGGAGGTGGGGTGTTACATTGTAAAACTATTTATGGCGACATTGTATATGGTAGCTATGCCGTCTAGGATTGATACATTTACTTTGAAAATGTTTTAAACTGACTAGACACTAATAATAATATTAAATGATTTGTTTTAAACGTATCAAGCATGGTTGGCTATTATAAGGGAAAACACTATCCTCCGGCTTGCGTTGCATTGTGTGATGGGACCTGAGTCTTATAATAGCTTCATTTTCCAAAAAGCATTGCGTTGTTTTATTTAAAACTAAGATTCACATGGAGTAAACATGTTCTGTGTTATACGGCATGGTCCCGTGATTTACTTTATTTTAAAGTAAAGTTTAAATAACTGTTTTGAGTTCTCACACCAGTCCCATGACTGAATCGGAGTTTATTGTTTCTACGTAAACTCTGGGTGCCCCTATTTTCCATACGAGCAGCTAGTAGTTTTGGCTTTCGCAGATATTTCTTTCCACAGGACCCTGGATTACAGCTGGAGCTATATTCAGAAAGCTTTGTATCTGTATATCCCCTTCAATTGTGTTAGTTGTTATTTTCCACTACGCATTGTACTTATGTATTATTTTCCGCTGCTATGAATTTTAATCTCTGATATTTTTCTACTGTATATTATTTGAACTCTATTATATTCTTTTACTCTGATGGAAATTGTTGTAACATCAACGAAATGTTCTTCCCTTTGTGTTCTGATGAGCTTTGTTCCCAACTGAATCCGGGCTTTCCCGGTAGGGGATGTTTGGGTCATTTCAGTTTGGTATCAGAGCTTTGGTTTACAGAGCTTGAGAATAAGACACGTTAGAACCAAACAAAAGAATTCATCAGAGATAGGATTAGTAACATCCTATAAGAAGGAGTCGTTAGAGATATGGTTAGTAATACCCTAGAATGAGTTAGAAGAGTATATTTATCTATAAAAAAACAAATTTAGTTTTGAAAATTAAATCTTATTTTACGTATTTGAGTATTTTATTTTATTTTAATATTGATTTTGGACAATCGAGTATATGGAGATTTTGCATATACGCGTCATGAACGTATATACAAAGTCTCAAATATACTGGGTAGATATAAAATCACACTCTAGTCGCCCGGAGATGATTCTGATGATTGAGGCCTCATCATCAGTGTTTATGTTCGAGTATCGATAGTGGGATATCTATATATTTTCAGTTGACTGGTGTGAGAACCAAAACCTTAGTTAGAATTTATTGTTTGTGATTTGACACTAAAAATATTATTTTTGAGTATATAAAAGTTATATATATTTAAAAAGTTAATCAACTAATTGATTGCGGGTTATGATGTGTGATTATTATTTAACTAATGAAATTATTGGAATGATAAAACCAATAAGACGTTAAAAGGTAAATTCGGCCAAATTGAATTAATATTGAACTGAGTTGAAAATTAATTACAGTTGGATATATGTACATCTATATATGTTGAACAGGTCATAGCATGGAAGCTAAGAAGAGGAGTAAAATTGTATGCCCGACAAATAGTTACATGTTTATTGTATTTCTTGGGTTTTGATGATTTTATGAGCCGATTGGCTAACCGCATGCCTTTTTCTTTTTCTTTTTGATTGATGAGGGCCCTGTGAGGCAAGTTGTGGGTTTACCGATAGGGCCTATACAAAGGAGGTTATGGCGATTTTTTTCAGAAATTTAGGGTGTTAGCCAAATTTTTGAGAAATTGGAAAATTCTTAGAAACTGAAAAGTTAAAGAATGAAAGCCAGAATGAAAGTTGAGTTGGTTAGTTAAACAACTTTCAGCTCCGTTCCTTTTCGGGGACGAAAAAGTTTTAAGTGGGGGAGATTGTAACAACCCGTATTTTCAGAATCAGTTTAAATATTTGATTTAAGCTATTTTAAGGAATATGCAAATATAAATTAGTTTTTTTTCTAAATAAAATTTGAGAATAATTTTAAAATTAGTTTTTATATTTTATTTGACTTAAAACAAACTTAGTAAAATTATTAAATTGATTTATAAGCTTTGTTTTTGAAAATTTTAAAAATTCGATTTTTAAAATCATCGCATAGCCCTTAGAAAGTGAATTTTTGCTAGGAAGCTCAGAATTCGATGAAACAAATTTTTTTGGATTCATAATGATAAATCATTGTTAAGTTCCAAAATGCGCATCGAACGGAGTCACTATGTGGTCATGCGAAGCAAAACCATTTGTTCAAAAGCAGGCAGTCATTTTACAAAGGAACATTTTTGATACGATCTCGGAATTCGATTCCACTTTTTTTTTGGATTCGTATCGTCGAATAATGGTAAGATTCCAAGTTCCGTGATTTTTAGAATCAGTATGTGGCTGAGCGTGATTTTACAGTTGAAACATAGTTACTATTTTGTCTTTAAAAATTCGTTGTTTATGCATACGGACTCAGAATTTGACGAAACCAATTTCGTTGGATCTGTAATGCCAGAGAGTAGTTGCATGTCAAATTTTATTGAAAACGGGATCTGTAGGTGACCACACAGATTTTTAAATGATGAAAATGAGTGATGTTTGAGTATAGAAAATAATAAAATCAATAAAAAATAATTTCTTCCACTATATAATATCCTTTTCACTTCCTTAACCTAATCCCACTTCTGAAAATCACGTTGCCTCCCCTCTTTTCATTCCAACGTGAGTCTCCCCCTTCCAAAAATCAAAATCGAATGAAATCAAATCCTAAAAATCATGGAATAAATATATTTGAGTTCATAGCGAGCTCCTCTTAAATCTCTTACCAAATTCCAGGTGTACAAATCAATTTTTGCCACTGTCTATTTTTCCAACGTCGGTTTTTGAGGGCTACGGCTCGAGTTTTTGTGATTTTGGTGCCTCGATGCATGAAATGAAGTATGCAGTTGAGTTTGTGACAAGAAATGAAGCTTGTATGCAAAGTTTGGTGGAGTTTGGTGACAAAAAGTTGTGCAACTTGATAGGGGCAACGGGCATTTGGCTGTTAACACGATTTTGGGTGGAGTTTTTGAGTTTGGGTTGATGGTGTTGAAGATGTAGAGGTTGCGGAGAGATGAATGTTGGTGAAAACAATTTGCAAAAGTATTTAGAAACGAGGGAGATTAGGAAGGAGGAAGTTGAGGCAATGGTGCATGAAAGAGAGCTACTATGTACGTCAGTTTTTTAGGGAGGAAGAAGATAAGAGGAGTGATTAGCAAGAAATTAAGGTTAATTAATTACTTATTTTAATTGTTAATGACTTATATGTACATGAAACTTGTAAAAAACATAACTTTTTCATACGAATTCGGAATTCAGCGAAACCTAATGCGTTGGAACCGTATTGATGAGAGCTTCGTAATAAAACTAATTTGGAGTGATTTGGATGTGGTATGTGGCCTGTAGAGCTGAAAAGGTCACATTCCTTCGCATAAAGATTTGGCGGAGTGGAAACCAAAGGTGAGAACTCTTTCTCACTCAACTATTTTTGTTATGTAATTATATCATAGGATGCAGACGGAGCTTAGTAGCTCCGGACACTATTTCTTGCAAACCATGGATGATTTGGTGATTTGTGTATTGTGATTGTGATGATTAACATATTAAAATAATGTTAATATTATTGTGGAAATTTAAAGTTATAAATATCCATCTATAATTTAAAATAGTAAAATTGGAATAAATATTCATTTACAAGTTGGATGGATTGTTTATTTACACCTATTTATCTGATATTGATTGGGACGATAAATTTTGCACATCGCCCAACCGCACATATAATAAACAGTATTTGTTGTTTGAAAACACCACACGGGTATTGGGATGATATTTGACATACACTAATCCCAATATTTAGTTGTATGTCAATCGATGGGTTGACAGGCTTTGATGAGCATTATTTGTTTATTTTAATGCTTATACAGTTGTAAATTGCACTTTGGATGATGTTTGAATGTGTAATGATTATTTATCATTATTGTTGAATACATGCAATGTATGAAATCCATATAACTGAAATTATATGGTAATTGATTGAGTCACATTCCGATTCAGAAATAAAGAATATTTCAAAATAATGAACATTTCTTATAAAATATTCATGTGTTGAATAAAATGTTTGAACAATAAAAATATCATTTTTATTGAATGTATAAACTATATAAAATATTCATGTGTTGAATAAAATGTTTGAACAATAAAAATAGTTATGTAGTTAAACGCTATTTTAACCCGAACAGGTTTATCGATAAATTTTATTTATTTTATAATGAATATCGAAAAGAAGTGACTTAAAAATCTAATGTTTTGAAAATATTATCATTCCAATATGAAAAAGATATAGAATATTCAATTTTGATTTAAAATTGAAAATGGAGTTGAAATCGTTTTAAAACGAATTTACAAATATTTTATAAAATAGGTTTTAAATGGAAATCAATGATATTATATATATATTTATTTACTGGCTTGAATAGAATGCGCCGCGCAATGACCGTTCGTGAATTTCGACCATTAACTTCAAATTGATGTAACGGGAGATCCGACCGTCGGATTCTCCTAAAACTGGAACCACTAGGTTCGTATCGAAAAGAGATTTCCAATGAATATAAGAGATATGAAATCTAATGGTTGGATTTAGAATTATGTCCAAATCAAATTTGAAAAAGGTCGTTATGGATGCAGTTCGGTGGCCGTTATTGGAAACCGAATGTACGGGCCTTGATAAAATTATTAAAAATATGGAAAAATTATGTAAAATCATAATAAACGATTTGGAAAGATTTTGAATGAAAAATCCATATTTGAAAAGATATATTTTTATCGAAATGAACTAATTATTAACTAGAATAATAATCCAATGTTTTTAAATAAATAAATTGTATTTTGGGTTTGTCGTGAACGGTGTCTTCAATAACACTGTTCTTAAACCCAGTTGAGAAAAGAATCAATCTTTTAATTAAGATTTAGAGAAGGTTTCCAATTAATAAATATAATTGGAATTATATGGAAATGATTTGGGTTTATCGTGAACAATGTTTTAAATAACATCAGTTCTTTAACCCTATTAACAGTGAAGTTATGATTTGGAATTTATAAATCTTTTAATTAAGATTCAATGGATATTTTCCAAAGCAAAATTTTCCAATTTAATAAAAGAAATTGGAATTGAATGGAATTCGATTTAATAATAATCGAGATGAGCTTCTGTGAATGAAGACCGTTACTATATATGGAATTTAAAAAGGCTTTGTCGTTATTCCATTTATATTATTAGTCTAATACGGAAATTTATATCGATTATATATTGATCTGTTTTCCGTAAAGATTCCATTGTTAATGGAAGATGATTTGGGTTTATCATGAATTGTGTTTTAAATGACATTGGTTCCTTAACCCAGTTAAAGATAAGATTAATTTCTTAAATTTGAATAATCATTAAGTAATGATTTTTGAGATTAAAACTAAACTAGAGTTTTAATGAATCTTTAATTAGATTAAAATGAGAATGAGATAATTAAATTTATCGAATTCATGAAATGATCGAGAATGGAGTACCACCAGTTTTACTCCAGGCGATTGTTAAATCTTTAATTAGATTAGAACGTGAAATGGGAATTAAATTTACAGATAACACCGTGGGTGTTAGATATGGCGTACTACCAATTTTGCTCCATGGGATGAATAAGTTGAGATTTGGAAAATAATATTAATGATTACTTCGGTATGGTTCGCTAATCCCGACTAGTTGATAAACCTAAACTTGGTTTAAGTTCTGAAATGATAAAATAAAATCTTTTGAAAATGATATCCAAAAGAAGATTAAAGAATTTATCTTTGATAAAATTAATGGGAACCTATCCCTAAAGATGTGAATATTTGAATAAAAGAATATTCTTAATTGGAATGAGGCGTATCATGTGTTTTTATAGCACTTGATTATTGATTATAAAATATGCGAATTATTCGGAAAGACCGGGTTTAACAAATTCTGAATAATTAATACGACGACTAAAAGTCGATGATGAAGACGGTGGTTGAAGAACAGAGATCTTCTCATCGTTTGGATGATTACTGATGTCTTGATTGGGCTGTACACCCGAGACAAGGTAATAAGTGGTGATCATCCAGACGAACTTGGAGATTGACAGGATATGCAAGGACCTCTCTTCTGTAATGGACATATGGGACGAGGAATAAGGTGCCTCCGGTTTCGTTCAGACCCAGAACGGACTTGTAAATTGAAGTTATGTGTGACATTGTATTCCTTTATGCGGTATTCGTTGATCTCTACTAAATATATATCTGCTTGGTGGCAGAGAATTTATTCTCTTGCTTAACACCCTTCTCTGAGACATATGAGCTTAAAGGATATATATTGGTAGAAGACATTGGTACGATATGGATTGTCAGTGTGGCATGCTAAGATGCAAATGATCAAGGCTGTAACAACACAGATTCCGACAGACCGAATTTTTTTCAAAAATCCAATCTATCGAAACCCGAGTTGGGTGCTCTGGTATCCTGTAGAAAAAGACAGAGATAAAGAAACATGTCAGAACTCGTAAAGCATCTCACAGCGGAAGGAAATAAAGTATAATATTCAAATATTGCTTTACCTTATTAACAATACTGCTAAACCAGTATCCAAAGCTATACCATCTCTGTCATGAACCTAACCTGGAAGTATGTAATGAGGAGGGGGTCGGAACATAAGTTCTGTGTGAGTGGACTTAGAATAAACTTCTGTATAATCCTACATATACCATTCAGTTATATTTTCTTGCTTATTAGGTTATCCGCGATATTAGCTCTCTAGGCTATACTCATGTCCCACTAGTAAATTAACCTAATACAACGTATATGTAGATACCCCCAACTCGTATAATCCCTTCCAGGTATATATACAGTCCCTTGTCGTATGTCGTACGGGCTTCATCATGTAAATCTATACTACTTTAGTGCAGTGTCACCATTCTCGAAATCGTTAGGACTACCATTCTTGATGTTGCTAGATTCCGTTTATTACCTAGATCTAATCTAGGGTTTTCTATCGAGCGCTTCCTAGATTCAACCAGGGTTTACGCTACCTAGGGCCACTAGGGTTTATGCTACCTATCGAACAATGCCCCCTAGTCTAGGACACACTACCCAGAGCGATATATGTTCCTAGACTTTACGTTCCAATCGTGTCGTTAAACGTGCTAGATATCTAGTTGCACATGTCCTCTATATGTGCGGCCCGAGTTCCGTGGCAGGGCTACTCAAGAAACACGGAACTCGATCGGGAGCTTTAAGTTATCTGCCGATGCAGATGCTAAGGTCTGTTTTATCTGTTTGTGGCTATGGTCCCACATGACCCCTCCCTCAACTAATGAAAGTCACCCAAGAAAATCAAGAATGAGAACTGTACGCAGGCCCTCTATACCCCACAAACCTATTGGTCAACCTCACCCATAACTAGATAGCAAAGTATATGGTCTTTTGGAGTTCTCCGCCTTTCCGCTTGCGTATCACGATTGACTGAAAATGGTAGGTAGACGACGACGTGCTATCACAGGGCTAAACAAGATATCGCCGCTTCACGCTGACCCATCCTAGTCTTTAGGTTGCTTATATTGCAACCAAGGCATACCCTTGGCTCTTCTAACGCAGACCTTAACCTCTGTGAGCCCAGGAGGATCATCTGCAACCTCACAGAGGGATACCAAGAGTACCCTCACGTCCCCTCGAGGCCGCGTGCTTCGTAACCCAGTTCATTGGAGCCTTCTTCATGATCAGATGGACGTTCGCTCCTCCTCGTGTTCTACTTGGCTTTCTTGACTAAGGTTTACTATTTAGTTCTCTTAACTAAGGTTTACTACTTAGTTTCCTGAATCGTTAGCCTTCTTAACTAAGGTTTACTACTTAGTCCTCTTTACTAAGGTTTACTACTTACTTCTCTTAATCGTTCGTTTTATTAACTAAGGTTTACAACTTAGTCCTCTTGACTAAGGTTTACTACTTAGTTCTCTTTCTCGTTATTTACTTAGTTCTCTTAACTAAGGTTCATTACATGGTTCTCTTAACCAAGGTTTGATACTTAGTTTCTGTTACTTAGTTCTCTTTAACTAAGGTTTGTTACTTTGTTTCTATTACTTAGTTCTCTTTAACTAAGGTTTGTTACTTAGTTCCTTTTAACTAAGGTTTACCAATGAATTCAAGCATGACTTAAGTTCTCTTTATCAAATGATAGCGTACGGGTGTTTTTCCACATTTTCAGCTTAGATTAACTTACGTCATCGTATAAGTCGTCCCACCCTTCGAGTCTTGTATTACATTTTAAGTCATATTCATTTCTTATCCTTAGGATAAGTTTATCTATTATTTAATCTTATCATTCCCCACTTTTCCTTGCTTTGATACTGTTATATTGGTTAAGTTTGCCCACATGTCCAAGTTGAGTTAACCCCAAATCACGTATTCAATACAACCCACGTACCATGCCAAATTGGTTAAGTGTTCTCTATCAGTTCATGTTGACTTAAACCACCCATATATCATGTCAAATTGGTTAAGTGTTATCTAGCGGTTCACGTTGACTTAACCCACCCATATATCATGTCAAATTGGTTAAGTGTTATCTAGCGGTTCATGTTGACTTAACCTACCCATATATCACGTCAAATTGGTTAAGTGTTATCTAGCGGTTCACGTTGACTTAACCCACCCATATATCCTGTCAAATTGGTTAAGTGTTGTCTAGTATTTCATGTTGACTTAACCTTACCATACTAGCATGTGTCATTAGCATTAAATAATTATTAATGCCCAACCTCTCACATTAGACCTATTGTTGCGGTCACTGGATGTGTTGGTTGGTTCCGGGCAGGATTACACTACAACTAAATCTAACCTCGGGTTTCAAGCATGTTATGGCTAACTTCTCACATTAGAACCTATTTTTTGCGGTCACTGGATGTGCCGGGCGGTTCCGGGCTAGATTACACCGCAAACTCATTCTAACCTCGAGTTAGCCATGTTTCATGTTTAGCCAATTAACAATTCATGTCTATTCTTGGTGTCATAAACCAATTATAAATTTACAAGCATGTTCATGTTCATTCTTGATATCAAATGTCAATTATAAATTTACAAGCATGTTCATGTTCATGTTCATTCTAGATATCAAATGTCAATTATCAATTCACAAGCATGTTCATGTTCAAGTTATGCCATATTGTCAATTTCATGTTATGTGTCGAGTTCCATAATTACTTAAAAACATGGTTTGTCCAACATATTCCATTTTTTAATTATTTTTCTAGGATCTTAATGGCATATCAAATTTTCAAGTCTCAAATTCAAGCTTTACCCAAAAACCCCTATTTATGTTCATGCTTATAATCCCGTTAATAGGCTATACCTATTATTCCAATTCAATTTATAATTTAAACCCTCAATCCCATAATATTTAGATTTGAAATAAATCACCTTTTTCCCAATCCTATCCCACATTCAACAATTCCAATTAAATTTACATAATTTCAGGTCAAAATCATAAATCAGAATTCACGATTATGCGCTATTCACGTTCCCAAATCATATCCAAAGATTCATTATGGTCTATGCTCCAAAATTACCAATTACAAACTATATCAAAATGATTTCCCAATATTTGCAATAATAATTGTTATGCCGCAAACCCCAAATTACGGATTATATTCCTCGATTGCATAAAATAGATTATGCCCAATATTCCCCTATTCCAACCGTACGTATGTATAATAAGATTTTTGTCTAGGTTCGAGATAACCTAGATCCAAAATTAAAAAGGGAAAGGAGAATAA
The DNA here is from genome assembly GCA_030737875.1 of Allium sativum. Lineage (NCBI taxonomy): Eukaryota > Viridiplantae > Streptophyta > Magnoliopsida > Asparagales > Amaryllidaceae > Allium > Allium sativum. Next base: position 341,130,461 of record CM060910.1, read on the forward strand.
AAGAACAATTATTATAACATGAATCTTGAATTGAATTTATAACTGGGGAATGATGAACGATAATAATACCATTATGCAACAAGTTTATTGTAATCCCACTCACAGTGTTTTTGCGCTCCAATTCGTAGATCTTTGATTTTCCTCTTCAATTCATGGATTATATTAATCTTTGATTGATTTCCCCCCTTTTCGTTGTGCAGCTTGAATTACAGATTTGAATCTCTTTTCTGTTCTTGCGAAGTACTTTAGATCTGAATCTCTCCTTTGTTTTATTCGCGGTAGTTGAATTCCTAAATCTAATTATTTTTAATTTAGGAATAGATTTATAGAAATAGAGTGGAGAGAAGATAGATCTACGATCTAGGGGAGAAGAAGAAGAAAGGAGCAGCATAGAAGCATCAGAGAGTTGTGCGGAGAAAATATGAGGCCTAGGGGTTGTTTATATAGGTTTAGATCAACGTATGTGGCCAGAAATCGCGTCCAGGTGCATAAAATGAATTCTGCCCAGATCTGGGTGGTAGGTCGACCCCCAGGTCGACCTCCCTAGGGGTAGGTCGACCCCCAGGTCGACCCCTTGGTTGACCTGATCCCCAGGTCGACCTGCCTGGTTTTGGCGGGAAATTTCCCGCCCAGCTGCGTGGGTCGAATTTCGAACTGTTTTGAATTTTTGTTGAATCTTCTAAAGGCCATAACTCCTTCATACGGAGTCCGATTTACACAAACTTAGACTCTATTTCAAGCAGAATTCCAAGACGAACGCAATGGTGATGTATGTTTTACTTAATTCCTGATATTTAAATTAAGTATACTTATTTTATCATCTTTTCCATTACACACACTGTTATTGAATTAATTATTCCTTCTCTTCCATGTATTAATTAATTCTCATTGTACATCACCATTATTTACCTATCTATGCATATATACATATGTTTACATATTTTTTAATTATATTAAAAATAAGGGGTGTTACATTCTCCCACCCTTAAAGAATTTCGTCCCCGAAATTCGATAAGAGTAAAATAGAAAATCCCTCGCAATATCCATCCATCAAGTGTGCATCCAATTGTTGCAAACATTGTGCACATGTGCAAAGTGAATTACATCATAGAAAATCATGTATGCCTAATTCGGATCCACCTATATGTATGAAAACTTTAAAAAATCTTTCAAAACTTGATGCTCACATCCTAAATATACTTGCAGTTCTACATGAATGCAATATTTTTGAAAAAAATCAAAACGTTTTTCATTCAAATTTTCCTACACTCTTACAGAGTAAGAGCATAGTTCATCCAATTTTCGCATCCAAAACCTTACCAACCATCATTAAATTCGAAATTTAGAAAAATCTAATTTTCCAAATTCGATTTCTTATGTTATGAAAACAGAAAAATTTACATCCTCCGTTTTTCTTTTCTAATTGCACTTGGATTTTTACATAACTATTCTATAAAGATTTCCTATTTTCCTATCCAAGTACAACCACATAAGAAAGCTTCCTTTTGTCTTTCAACTTATCTTGATTTTTTTTTCATATTTATTCATCTTTTTCTTAAGATTTTCATTTTCTTTTCCCATCACATTTTGTTGCTTTACTGAATTTGTTGTTTTCTTTTTAATTAGGCTAGTCTTCTTCTTAAGTTTATTTTTCAAACAAGCTCTTCTGTTTTCAACTCAAACAGTATCCTACATAGCTACAACTATGGGCCAAGAATCTTAGGACTTTGTTACCTCTGACAATCGTGAGTCCACACAACAGGATCTATACACTTGCTTGCCCTTCACTACCTAGTAGTCACTACTAGTCCATGCTGTGTATTACTAGCCTATACTTCTCTTTCAAGCAACAATCCTAGACTCATACGGCTTATGCATTCTACGGGAAATTTTCCATTAGTTCAATATTATCTAATCCCTGACTGTAAATTGGCAAGAAAATAACTCCCTAAGTATCAACCCCGAAGACTGAAATCAACATCAGATTGATACTCAGAGAATTACTCAACTCAACCAATCCCTAGTTGGTTCTAATAACCTTAACTTTATCTCATTCTTTCTAGGCCTTAATCCTTAACTACTCCATTTTTAAAACATGGTTTGGCCTTCTTTCTTTTTATTACATTCTTCTTCCAAAAACTAAAAGTGGTAAAACTTTTATTCTTTTCTCAAAAACTTGCTTTTGCCAAACCATAAAAAAAACATGTCACAAAATAAAATGCAAAACATTTTCTTCAAATCACAAAACTGGAGTAGACATGGACAACTATCGAGGTTACATTGTTCCTATTTACAATGTTAACTTTGGCTGCTAAGGTGCAAGCATCTACTCTATTCTTACACTCTACCGCTTATTTTGTTCACCCAACAAAAATTTCTTTTTAAAACAATAATCAAAATTTATTGTTAACAGAATAGAGATTTCAAAACTTCTTTTCAATCCTTTCATATATGAAAACTAGCGAGTTATACATGCTCTATAATATGCACCTTTTCATAAGAGAATTCTTTTAAAACAAGAAATCATTGTTTTAATCAATATACCCCACTTTAATTTAAAACCCATCAAGCACTAAAAACATCAAAATACTTTTAAGATCAAAACTTGGAAAAATACGACAAACTCTTTTACAGATTCAGGTTCTTAAAAGCTTATCATTGGGTTAGACTCAAAGCGGGTCTTCAACTCACTAGGCTTTCCTAGGCACTTTCGCGAATTCAATTATCTCGACTATATATATTCCGAATCCATTTTTCATTTTTCAACCTTTTCAAGTTTCTAAGGTTACACTTCTAAACCCACAACTCTAACATTTCAGTTTCCACTTTATGGAGTACTTTCTTTCTCCAATGCCAAGTCATATTGTACACTTTCCAACCAATCCTCTTAGGGGTCTCAAAATTTCTATGTTCATTCCTTGAGTGTACAAACTAGATATCCCAACTCTTTTCATGTCTAGTGGGCCACTATATGGATCTAGGTTTTTTTTTATATATATATTTATACTTTTGAAAATACAAATATGTTCACTCATTATTGCCCTAAGATCACTAAACCTCGCTCTGATACCAGATGTAACAACCCGGATTCCGACAGACCGAATTTTTTTCAAAAATCCAATCTATCGAAACCCGAGTTGGGTGCTCTGGTATCCTGCAGAAAAAGACAGAGATAAAGAAACATGTCAGAACTCGTAAAGCATCTCACAGCGGAAGGAAATAAAGTATAATATTCAAATATTGCTTTACCTTATTAATAATACTGCTAAACCAGTATCCAAAGCTATACCATCTCTGTTATGAACCTAACCTGGAAGTATGTAATGAGGAGGGGGTCAGAACATAAGTTCTGTGTGAGTGGACTTAGAATAAACTTGTGTATAATCCTACATATACCGTTCAGTTATATTTTCTTGCTTATTAGGTTATCCGCGATATTAGCTCTCTAGGCTATACTCATGTCCCACTAGTAGATTAACCTAATACAACGTATATGTAGATACCCCCAACTCGTATAATCCCTTCCATGTATATATACAGTCCCTTGCTGTATGTCGTACGGGCTTCATCATGTAAATCTATACTACTTTAGTGTAGTGTCACCATTCTCGAAATCGTTAGGACTGCCACTCTTGATCTTGCTAGATTTCGTTTATTACCTAGATCTAATCTAGGGTTTTCTATCGAGCGCTTCCTAGATTCAACCAGGGTTTACGCTACCTAGGGCCACTAGGGTTTATGCTACCTGTCGAATAATGCCCCCTAGTCTAGGACACACTACCCAGAGCGATATATGTTCCTAGACTTTACGTTCCAATCGTGTCGTTAAACGTGCTAGATATCTAGTTGCACATGTCCTCTATATGTGCGGCCCGAGTCCCATGGCAGGGCTATCAAGAAACATGGAACTCGGTCGGGAGCTTTAAGTTATCTGCCGATGCAGATGCTAAGGTCTGTTTTATCTGTATATGGCTATGGTCTCACTTGACCCCTCCCTCAACTAATGAAAGGCACCTAAAAAAATCAAGAATGAGAACTGTCCGCAGGCCCTCTATACCCCCATAAACCTATTGGCCAACCTTACCCATAACTAGATAGCAAAGTATATGGTCTTTTGGAGTTCTCTGCCTTTATGCTTGCGTATCACGATTGACTCAAAATGGTAGGTAGACGACGTGCTATCACAGGGCTAAATAAGATATCGCCGCCTCACGCTGACCCATCCTAGTCTTTAGGTTGCTTATATTGCAACCAAGGCATACCCTTGGCTCTTCTAATGTAGACCTTAACTTCTGTGAGCCCAGGAGGATCATACGCAACCTCACAGAGGGATACCAAGAGTACCCTCATGTCCCCTCGAAGCCGCGTGCTTCGTAACCCAGTTCGTTGGAGCCTTCATCATGATCAGATGGACGTTCGCTCCTCCTCGTGTTCTACTTAGCTTTCTTGACTAAGGTTTACTACTTAGTTCTCTTAACTAAGGTTTACTACTTAGTTTCCTGAATCGTTAGCCTTCTTAACTAAGGTTTACTACTTAGTCCTCTTAACTAAGGTTTACTACTTAGTTCTCTTAATCGTTCGTTTTCTTAACTAAGGTTTACAACTTAGTCCTCTTAACTAAGGTTTACTACTTAGTTCTCTTTCTCGTTATTTACTTAGTTCTCTTAACTAAGGTTCATTACTTGGTTCTCTTAACCAACGTTTGATACTTAGTTTCCGTTACTTAGTTCTCTTTAACTAAGGTTTGTTACTTAGTTTCTGTTACTTAGTTCTCTTTAACTAAGGTTCGTTACTTAGTTCCTTTTAACTAAGGTTTACCAATGAATTCAAGCATGACTTAACTTCTTTTTATCAAATGATTGCGTATGGATGTTTTCCCACATTTTCAGCTTAGATTAACTTACTTCATGGTATAAGACGTCCCACCCTTCGAGTCTTGTATTACATCTTAAGTCATATTCATTTCTTATTCTTAGGATAAGTTTATCTATTATTTAATCTTATCATCCCCACTTTTCCTTGCTTTGATACTGTTATATTGGTTAAGTTTGCCCATGTGTCCAAGTTGACTTAACCCCCAATCACTTATTCAATACAACCCACGTACCATGCCAAATTGGTTAAGTGTTCTCTATCAGTTCATGTTGACTTAACCCACCCATATATCATGTCAAATTGGTTAAGTGTTAACTAGTGGTTCACGTTGACTTAACCCACCCATATATCATGTCAAATTGGTTAAGTGTTTTCTAGTGGTTCACGTTGACTTAACCCACCCATATATCACGTCAAATTGGTTAAGTGTTATCTAGCGGTTCACGTTGACTTAACCCACCCATATATCCTGTCAAATTGGTTAAGTGTTGTCTAGTATTTCATGTTGACTTAACCTTACCATACTAGCATGTGTCATTAGCATTAATTAATTATTAATGCCCAACCTCTCACATTAGACCTATTGTTGCGGTCACTGGATGTGTCGGTTGGTTCCGGGCAGGATTACACCACAACTCATTCTAACCTCGGGTTTCAAGCACGTTATGACTAACTTCTCACATTAGAACCTATTGTTTGCGGTCACTTGATGTGCCGGGCAGTTCCGGGCAGGATTACACCGCAAACTCATTCTAACCTCGAGTTAGCCATGTTTCATGTTTAGCCAATTAACAATTCATGTCTATTCTAGGTGTCATAGGCCAATTATAAATTCACAAGCATGTTCATGTTCATTCTTGATATCAAATGTCAATTATCAATTCACAAGCATGTTCATGTTCATTCTGGATATCAAATGCCAATTATCAATTCACAAGCATGTTCATATTCAAGTTATGCCATATTGTCAATTTCATGTTATGTGTCGATTTCCATAATTACTTAAAAACATGATTTGTCCAACATATTCCATTTTTTAATTATGTTTCTAGGATCTTAACGGCATATCCAATTTTCAAGTCTCAAATTCAAGCTTTACGCAAAAACCCCTGTTTATGTTCATGCTTATAATCCCGTTAATAGGCTATACCTATTATTCCAATTCAATTTATAATTTAAACCCTCAATCCCATAATATTTAGATTTGAAATAAATCACCTTTTTCCCAATCCTATCCCACATTCAACAATTCCAATTAAATTTACATAATTTCATGTCAACATCATAAATCAGAATTCATGATTATGCGCTATTCACGTTCCCAAATCATATCCAAAGATTCATTATGGACTATGCTCCAAAATTACCAATTACAAACTATATCACAATGATTTTCCAATATTTTCAATATTTCCCGCCCAGCTGCATGGGTCGAATTTCAAACTATTTTGAATTTTTGTTGAATCTTCTAAAGGCCATAACTCCTTCATACGGAGTCCGATTTACGCAAACTTGGACTCTATTCCAAGAAGAATTCCGAGACGAACGCAACGGTGATGTCCGTTTTACTTAATTCCTGATATTTAAATTAAGTATCCTTATTTTATCATCTTTTCCGTTACACACACTATTGTTGAATTAGTATTTCCTTCTCTTCCATGTATTAATTAATTCTCATTGTACATCACCATTATTTACCTATCTATGCATATATACATATGTTTTCATATTTTTTAATTATATTGTTACAAAGGCTTTTGTTGAAAAGTAGAGCCTTGTGGTTGATGATCAAAGCACAACTTTAATTAGCATAGCTTTGTGTATAGCATTAATTCGCGAGCCTCACACCCGGTATGAATCAAAAATGGGACCATAACTGCAGGGAGTGCTTGCGTTTCTTTCTAGCTAGAAGTGGTGTTGTGGTATGGAGCCCAGACATTTTTACTTATGTGGATGATGGATTGTGTAACAACCCAGATACCGACGGACCGATTTTTTTTTCAAAAATCCAATCCATCGAAACCCGAGTTGGTTGCTCCGGTATCCTGCTAAAAAAGGCAGAGACAAGAAATATGTCAGAGTTCGGAAAACACCTCACAATGAAAGGAATAAAATATAATACATATTTAAAACATAGCTTTACCTTAATTACAATACTGCTAACCAGTATTCCCAAAGCTATAAGTCTCTGTCATGATTCTAACCTGCGAATGTTATGAGGAGGGGGTCAGAACATAAGTTATGTGTGAATAAATTTAAAATACCCTTCTTGAATAATCCTACATATACCGTTCAATTACATTTTTGTTTTTAATTAGGTTATTCGTGTTATTAGCACCCAAGGCTTACACACACGTCGCACCCATCTACCCCTTGTAGATTAACCTAATACAATGTATATGTAGCTACCCCCAAATTGAGGTACACCCCGTGGTACTCCACTCACACGGACTCCTCCGTATCGCCACAGTAATATGCGCAGTCCCTCATCCTATGCCACAGTGACGTATAACGCTACATCCGCATAGAACCACTATCACTAGGCTACGTAAGCATACTGACTGCCAGCCTCGATCTATTCGTTCGAAATTGGTTCCATTATCAGATAATGCCCTCTAGTCTACGATACACCACCCAGAGCGGACATGGTTGTACCTAAACTTTTCCACGTACGTATCCTTAATCGTACTCGATGTTTCTACTGCACATAACCTCTACTTGTGCACCCGAGTTCTATGGCAGGGCTACACCAGAAAACATGGAGCTCGGTCGGGAGCTTTCATATATCTGTACGGGCCCGCCTCCAAGAGTGTCCAATCTACAGATATCCTCGGGTCTGGTTTTTCTATGGTGGCTATGGCCCCACCTCAGCCCCTCCCTCAACTAGTAAAGACCACATGAGCTAAGCGACCACCCCTAACAAGCAAACAATCTAAACATCCATGTGGGTCTCCCCGCACCCGTCCCTTGATAGCAAAGATTAACGATCTCTAGGGGTTAGCTCTTGTCTTTTCGCATTCCTTAGGCTGCTGGTGATAGGCGTTCGACGATCTTGCTATCGTTTGGTCTTCACCCTCCACCTCCGCCTGAGGCAACCACCGAACCTCCATTAATGCCACCGCGTACAACATTCTGACTGCCACCTAATTGTGCAGTCAAGGCCCACCCACATGGTAGTTCCGCGCAAACCCAACCTCTGTAATCCTAATCCGAAGCTAAACCACCACAGAGGACTACCAGGAGCACCTTTAATGTCTCAGGAAGCCGCCTGCCTCCCCTTCCATCTGTTGGAGCCGCCAGAATAATGGGCGTGCGCTCCCCTCGTGCCTTACGACAACGTGATGATCTACTTCGTTGGGCTATTCATCCTATAACGTACGAACTGCTTCAAGCGCCTCAGATTTATCTGTCATTAGACCCTACGTCTAATCATTAATTGTGCGCTTGCGCCACCTCGTCAGTTTTCTTATTTAACTTGGTTATCCATATTTACTTCCTTTTCAAGTTTACCAAGTTATCCTTGCTTATTAATTCAATTTATACTTAACCCACTTAAGTCCATTAACAAGCCCACAACATGTTATTTTCCAATTTCATAAATTATTCCCTTTTGGGTTACAACAACATGTTATACTTAATTCATAGTTAAGTATGCCTTATCCCACATACATACTGATTAGGAGAATAACCCTCTAAACACCAGCCCCGAAGACCCAAATCAACATCAGACTGGCACCCAGAGAATTACTCAACCCAATCAACATATATGATTCTAATTTACTTCTTTTCCAATCATATAACTTATATCATTTTTAATTTCACATTTCTCCTTCCCAAACCACTTAATTTATAATTAAGCATATCTTTACATATAAGTTATCTTATTTTCCTCACTTATCTAATCCCATAAGTTATACTTTCCACTTGTACTTAGGACAAGTCTAACCTATTATCCTTCTTTTTCTTATTCAAAATCATTCATAATAGGTTATCTATCATTCCCCATTTTCTGTCGTTAATTTTATATTTAACTTAACCTTTCCATTTACTTAACCTGTTACTTAAACTTTACCCAATTTAATTGATATGTAATACCATTACGGGTCCCATTTGGTTAAGCCTTTATTTATTAAGGTCTCGCATGTCACCCATGTCCCACTTAACCCCTTTATTATTGTTTCCATGTCTTACACATGTCTTACCACAGTTAAGTCTACCTTAGTCACGTTTTACATCATATTCCTACTACGGTTAAGTCCACATTTACATGTCATATTTTACGTGTCACCCACTTAACCATCTAACCACACCCATGACACCAACATGTCTTATTATGGTTAGTATTCCTTAATTCATTCATTATGCCATAACGATCACCCACATTAGACTAACCCTTTGTGGCTGCTGGATGTGCCGGGCGGTTCTGGGCAGACTTACACCACAACTCGAGTCTAACCTAGTGTCATAAGCCGTTACGCTCAAATTCTTGCCTTCGATCTCTTACATTAGACGTCCAATTGTGGCAGCTGGATTTGCCGGGCGGTTCCGGGCAGTCTTACACCACAATTGCGTCTAACCTCGTGTCAAAAGGTTCATTAACATTAGTATTTCACCCACATCCCAATTTCAGGTCATGTTCTCCAAATTCGACATATAATCATGTTTACTGTTATGCCTATTTCAACTTGTCATTAATTACACGAATTATATATTAATTAGCCAAATTCACATATTATCCAAGTTATCCAATTTTAGGCAAATTCATCAATTCCATATAATTCATACCAAAAATGCCAATTTCCAATTATGCAATTATATCAATATTTTCCCAATATATTCTCCAACGTTCCTACGTTCATACATATAATTTAATTCACCTTTTAGGCTTTATTTTTCAAGTCACACATAAATCTCACCAATCCCTGTTATGCCCAAACATCCCCTTTTTTCCTTTTTATTTCTCGTTCTTGTTTACAACGCATAAACCCATGATAAACGTAGGCTCGAGATAGCCTAACTATAAGAAGGAAAGAATAAAGAGAAGAGAACTCAATCGTAAGCATAAATAAAATATTGATCTTAATCAATTATCATCATATTTATTATGGGGAATGACAACGATAGAAGTACAATTATACAACAACCGTATTTTAAACCACTCAATTTGACTAGATTGGAGAAATAAATGATTTGTTGATGTAGAACGCTGATTTAATCTTCTTATTTGATTGTTGGTGAAGAGCTTTGCTACTTGATTTGATTAAACTCCAAGGTTGACGCAGAACTTGCAAATTAATTTAGGGTTTTGAGGGGGCGGCCATGTTTGGTTGAAGTTTGGCGGCATGGAAGCGTCAGAAGGAATTGTTTTTGAATTAGGTTAGGTCTAGGCACTATTTTATAGGTGTAGAGAGTGTTTTAGAGCCCTTAGATTGACCCAGAAGCCATCAGATTCGTCCAACGCAACAAAACACGTCACAGGGTTGAAGACGGCTCAGGTCTGGGGGGGGGGGTAGGTCGACACTAAGGTCGACCTCCCTAGGGGTAGGTCAACCCCCTGGTCGACCTGAACCCTAGGTCGACACTAGGGTCAACCGACCCGGTCAATGGCGGGAAATCTCCCACCTAGCCGTCTGGTCAAATTTTCGAATTCGTTTTGAATTTTCGATAAATCTTCTAAACACCATAACTCATCCATACGAAATCCGATTTACGCAAACTTGGACTCTATTCCAAGCAGATTTCCGAGGCGAATGCAATGGTGATGTTCGTTTTACTTGATTCCCGATATTTAAATTAAGTATCCTTATTTTATTGTCTTCTCTGTTACGTACACTGTTATTGAATTAATTTTTCCTTCTCTTCCATATATTAATAAATTTTCATTGTACATCACCATTATTTACCTAGCTATGTATATACACATTTATATACATTTTTAATTCTATTAAAAATGCGAGGTGTTACATTCTCCAACCCTTAAAGAATTTCGTCCCCGAAATTCGATAAGAGTAAAATGGATAATCCCTCGCAATATCCATCCATCAAGTGTGCATCCAATTGTTGCAAACATTGTGCACATGTGCAAAGTGAGATACATCATAGTAAAGTATGTATGCCTAATTTGGATCCACCTATATGTATGCGAACTTTAAAAACTCTTTCAAAACATGATGCTCACATCCTAAATATACTTGCAGTTCTATATGAATGCAATATTTTTGAAAAATCAAAACGTTTTTCATCCAAATTTTCCTACACTCTTACAGAGTAAGGGCATAGTTCATCCAATTTTTGCATCCAAAACCCTACCAACCATCTTTAAATTCGAAATTTAGAAAAATCTAATTTTCCAAATTCGATTTCTTATGTTATGAAAACGGAAAATTTTACATCCTTCGTTTTTCTTTTCTGATTGCACTTGGATTTTTACATAACTATTCTATAAAGATTTCCAATTTTCCTATCCAAGTGCACCCACATAAGAAAATTTCTTCTCTTTTTCCACTTATCTTGGAAAAATTTCATATTTATTCATCTTTTTCTTAAGATTTCCATTTTCTTTAGATGTGATATTTCATTAAGGCGTAATACCTTCATGCATACTAATTCATAACAGAAATTTTTCTAATTAAACAGCTCATAGATTACGTCCAAAATAAGTTCTAGTACAGTACTACATCAAGATAAAAGAAAAACAGCCATACACTACACAATAAGATACTACCCTGCTGATACAGTAATAGAGGTCAAGACCCTATCCGAAGAAACTACGAATGAGATCCTCTATACTACTTATCTTACTATTCAGGTGCTCCGTAAGCTGTCTAGTCCCATCTCTGACCTCTAACTGCAAATCCTGTAGCCCAACACCTAAATGATCATAGGAGGTGCCCATTTCCTGAAGCATCTGTTGTTGAGTCTGTCCCAACTCAACCTGTGTCTGTAGCATCTCCTGCTGTGTCCTCAGGATGTCCTGGTGGTCTCTAACTAACTGAGCTTGTTGCTCAGAAACTGTCCTCAATTCTGCCCTCCAGTCGGACCCTCTGGAAATCCAAGGGTCCCATCCAGATGTACCGGAAGTACCCCATCCTGGAGCCTGGGAAGTCCAAGCACCCTCCCAAGCCTGCTCCGTCTGATATGGGTCTGATCCTGCCGGCGGTACATACTGGGCCTCCTCATCATGTACGGGCTGATAGCCCCCACCCTGTGGTTCCAGCTCAGGATCCTCCTCCAGCTCATGCTCCCCCTCCCCCTCCTCATCTCCTCCATCATGCTCCATGGGCTGAGGTTCTAATAAATCATGTAGGTGAATATGCATCCTTGTTAGTGCAGCCAAATCTATAATACTGGAGGGATGAGAAGGAGGTGATATATATCCTTCCTTTTGCAGAGGAACATTGCTTTGTGTAAAAACTACGGTCAATAAATTTCCAAAAGAAATGTTTGACTGTCTCGCCTCTCTAGTAGAGTCATAATGCTGTAGGATAGTGCGAGCCCAATTTATCTGGATACCCCCAAAAATAGCATACGTGCCCCGTCTAACGATTTGTGTTATCCTATCAAATCCACCAGTCTTCCCAACAATATTATACTGTAAAATTCGAATGACAAATCTAGCTAACGGGCGTAGATGGGTATAATCCCAAGTCCTCTCGTACTCATCATAGAAAATCCGATGCCATACAGCTAAATCAGTCATCTCAAAATCCCCTAACTCGTGGCCCGTACTACGGATATTCAACATTTCCCCAAACTGTATTTCAGTGAAACTAATGATGGTTCCCTTTAAATCCGAATTATATGTAATTAAACCTTCATTGTCTACCCCAACTTCTAAATTAGCATCAAAAAGTCTTACTAACCTCTTGTAGCCCCTTCGCTCGACTACATTAACATCCAATATTGCAGTTAAGCCCGCCTCCGCAAACAAATCTTCCAAAGGTGTTCCAATAAAATCACCAAACTTAACCGAATGCCCTAACAACAACTTCAAACCTGCGGTGTTGACGTACGCCTCGACTATATCTCTCCGAGTGTTGCACCAAGCGATTTCTTGAGGCTTAAGTTGGGGAAAAGAGGCAAGAAGGGAAGGTTGGTCCTCCATGGTGATTTAAGCTTGAATTGAGAGGGGAAAGGTATAGATCTGGATAGAGGAGACTTCTAGCTTTGATTTGGGGGTAATTTTGTGCGAAATAGTGGAGATTTGAAGTGGTGGGAGGCGAAAATCGTGGAGGTGGGTTTAGTGCTCCCTGAAGTGGAGCAGCTGGAGCATCGAATGGAGCTGAAGGTCGTAGGCCTTCAGCCTTTTATTTTTTTCCGCACTGCACAGGGCAGGTCGACACTAAGGTCGACCTCCCTATAGGCAGGTCGACACTAAGGTCGACCTCCCTATAGGCAGGTCGACACAGAGGTCGACCTACTTGTCGACCTATTTATTTTTTTATTTTTTATTTTTTTTCTAGCTCTACTTCTTTCTGTCTTCTTTCTTGATGGCAACTGCCTATTCTCCTTGCACATGTTCCAATTCCATGAAGTAGAAACTTAAGCGGAACATAAAGTCTTAAATATCCATTTTTATGTACACTTTATTTTCTGCTTTTTCTCAAAAGTTCAAAAATTTTCCTGATCTCCACTTTTAATGTACGGGGTAAAATCTCTTTTTCTTTTTAGATCTATTTCTCAAAAGGGCGCCTATATTAACCTAAGCTCGTATAATCATATATAATATTTTCAAGAAAAATACAAATACGCTCACTCAGATTTTTTCACTAGGAAACTAAACCTAGGCTCTGATACCAGATGTAACAACCCAGATTCCGACGGACCGTTTTTTTTCCAAAAATCCAATCCATCGAAACCCGAGTTGGTTGCTCTGGTATCCTGCAGAAAAAAAAAGAGACAAGAAATATGTCAGAGTTCGGAAAACACCTCACAACGGAAGGAATAAAATATAATATATATTTAAAACATAGCTTTACCTTAATTACAATACTGCTAACCAATATTCCCAAAGCTATAAGTCTCTGTCAAGATTCTAACCTGCGAATGTTATGAGGAGGGGTCAGAACATAAGTTCTGTGTGAATAAATTTAAAATACCCTTCTTGAATAATCCTACATATACCGTTCAATTACAATTTTGTTTTTAATTAGGTTATTCGTGTTATTAGCACCCAAGGCTTACACACACGTCGCACCCATATACCCCTTGTAGATTAACCTAATACAATGTATATGTAGCTACCCCCAAATTGAGGTACACCCCGTGGTACTCCACTCACACGGACTCCTCCGTATCGCCATAGTAATATGCGCAGTCCCTCATCCTATGCAACAGTGACACATAACGCTACATCCGCATAGAACCATTATCGCTAGGCTACATAAGCATACTGACTGCCACCCTCGATCTATTCGTTCGAAATTGGTTCCATTATCGGATAATGCCCTCTAGTCTACGATACACCACCCAGAGCGGACATGGTTGTACCGAGACTTTTCCACGTACGTATCATTAATCGTACTCGATGTTTCTACGGCACATAACCTCTACTTGTGCACCCGAGTTCTGTAACAACCCGAAAATCTGGGCCAGTTTAAAATTTTTATTTTGGCAATTTTAGCGAATTTTGAATATTTAAAATGAATTATTTTAAATAATATGGACGAGAAATTTATTTTGAATATAATTCGACGTATATATTATATACGTCGTCGTTAGAATATAAATATTTATATATAATTTTAAATGGAATTGAAAATGGCGCGGTAGTTCGATAATTCGATTTCAAACTTCAATTGAATGTACCGTGTGCAAAACAATCCGGATTTTAGTGAAACCAAAAGCATTAGGATCTATTTGGTAATATCTTTCTAACGAATCCGAAAAATCGAGATTTCATAGCGGGAATCAAAAGATATGTCCAGTTGAAAATTCTGAATAGTCGCTATGGAATTCAGGCCCTTAAAAATGGACATTGTGCAAATTACCTCGGATTTCGACGAAACCACTTTTGTTGGATCCGCAGTGTTAAGTTATTGTTAGGTTTCAAATTTCATAATTTTTCGAATCAATATGTGAGCGTGGCAAAGGAAAACGCGTTTGGCCGGTTTCAGTTGATTTCAATCGACTGGAAATTGGCCATTTTTCAAACGGTCTCAGAATTCGACGAAACTAGTTTTGTTAGGACCGCATCGTCAATGCGAAGCTAGAAAATATTTTTCGGAAATTTTTAAAGTCCGTTTGGGCCCCAGTAAATTGAAATGTGCGTTCAAATTAAATATATAGAGTTATATTTTGATTTTGACGGAAACTGATCGAAACAGTCAAATTGTCCTACGATACATATCCCATTGTGTTCGGAATGGGGGTAGTTAACTAGGGGCGACAGTCGGTGGGTTCGATTTCGAGTTCGAGATAGAAAGTTGCTTTATAAAATTTAAATAGAATAAAATATATAAAATATTATAAAACTCCCTAACCACTTTTACCTCTAAAACCGTACCCCCCCTCTTTCTCAAATCAGAAGAAAAAAAAACCCGCTTGTGCCCTAATCGTCGCCTCCTCCGCCAGCACGCCGCCCACCTCTCCAAGACCGGCGCCACCTTCCAATCGACGTCGGAGCGTCCCTCCTCCAAACCCCCGTCCCTTTCTCTCCTTCCCAGTCGAAGAACCCACGCCTTAGCCCGACCCCGACGTAAAACCTCCCAACGCCGCCCCTACCCGAGCTCCACCAGACCACCGCCAACCCTCGCCTCCGCACGGACCACCAGAGCCCGAGCGTCCTCCACCCTTCGAAAAGGTGATTTTTATTTTATTTTATTTTGTTTTGTTTTGTTTATTTAGTTCAAATAGATTTTGGTAAGTAAATAAAATCAGTTTACATATATATTATTAGGACATAAAAATATAATTTTTATTTATATCAAGTTGTAATTTTTAGTTATATAAAGTATGGTTTTCATGAATGTAAAAATAGGATTTCATAAGTGTAAGGAATCGATTTTTCACCATGTAAAGATAAGATTTTTCACTATGTAAAAATGCGATTTTTACATGTATTGTTTTGAAATAAAGGAACTATTTTTACATATATGATTTTGACATGAAGCTAGGAATGGTGTAATGAATCGATATTTTTATATTATAGGAAGAATAAAGATATGATTTTTATATTATAGGTAGAATAAAAATATGATTTTTATTCATGTAGAGTAATAAAAATATAATTTTTATTATATTACTAGCAAGATAAAAATATAATTTTTATATAGAGAATAGTGTGATAAAAATAGAATTTTTATCTATATAGTAGCGGTGTAAAAATAGAATTTTTATCTATATAGTAGCGGTGTAAAAATAGAATTTTTATCTATATAGTAGCGGTGTAAAAATAGAATTTTTATCTAAATAGTAGCGGTATAAAAATGAGTTTTTTTATCCATATAGAGTGATTATAAAAATGTGATTTTTATTTTAAAGACATCAGCAAATAAAAATGTGATTTTTATATATGTAGTGACTACGAGCAGCGAAAGTGACAAAAGGCGAGAACGACAAGATTTCCTGCATTAGAGTTGCCGTGAAGTTGGATAGCTATCGGTGAGAATTTCTCACCTTTCAATTTCTTTTTCTAGTTATATATATATATACTAGGATGCAGACTGTGTTTAGTAGCACCCGACACAATCGTCCACAGACCATGGACTTGTTTGTTTGATTGCAAAAATTAGTTAGATTATTTGATTGAAATTGAATTGTTTGGTGAAGTGAATGGATTTGATTGATGTGTGAATGGCGTGGGCCTTCACTAGACCGGGGATAAGGCTAGACGTTGTCCCGTTTCTAGTATCGTGCCGTTATGCCGCCGAAATTTTCTAAAATAAGTTAGAAAAATAACAATATCATTTTATAGAATAAATGAATTGAATAGAAATTCATATGTCGAAATAAAATGTTTTGTCGTTAAAAATATAATTTTTAACGTGAATGTAAATAAATAAATATTCATTTACAGACCGGACGGTTTGTTTATGTACACCTATTTGAAAGACATTGATTGGGACGATAAATTTCACACATCGCCCAACTGCACAAATAAAATCTGTGTTTGATTGTTTGAAACCCCACACGGGTGTTGGGATGAAATTTGAAGTTCACTCATCCTGATTGATTAAATATGTCGATCGATTGATTGACAGGCTGTTATAAGCGTTAGATATCTATATTTGATGCTTATACAGTATAGTGCACTTTGGTTGATGGTTGATTATTTTCAATGCTATTATATACATGTGTTGTATGAAAATCCATATAATTAATTTTATATGGTAATTGATTGGGCCTCATTCCAATTTGAAAAATAAAGAATAATATAAAATAAAGGTTCATGTGTTGACAGTTTCATCCATTGAGATTGGTCATGTGTTGAACGAAATATTTTAGTAATAAAATTTACATCTTTATAATATAAAATAAAGGTTCATGTGTTGACAGTTTCATCCATTGAGATTGGTCATGTGTTGAACGAAATATTTTAGTAATAAAATTTACATCTTTATAATATAAAATAAAGGTTCATGTGTTGACAGTTTCATCCATTGAGATTGGTCATGTGTTGAGCGAAATATTTTAGTAATAACAACTATTTTGAAAAAGAAATATTTGAAATAGAATATTTGAAAATAGAAATTTATGAAGCCGTGTTGATTAGATTGACGCCATTTTGACGTGAACGATATTTATATCGATTAAAACGATTTCGAAATGAAATGAAATGAATTGAAAACGATTTCGAAATGAAATGAATTGAAAACGATTTCGAAATGAAATGAATTGAAAACGATTTCGAAATGAAATGAATTGAAAACGATTTCGAAATGAAATGAAATGAATTGAAAACGATTTCGAAATGAAATGAATTGAAAACGATTTCGAAATGAAATGAAATGAATTGAAAACGATTTCGAAATGAAATGAATTGAAAATGATTTCGATATGAAATGAATTGAAAACGAATTCAAATTGAATTGAAAGCGAATTGAAATGAATTCAAATTGAATTGAAATTTGAATTGAATAGAAATGAATTTTAAAACGAATTTATAAAGAAGAATTCAATTTTGATTTGAATTGAAAAGGAAGTTGAAATTGCTTTTGAAACGAAATTAAAACTATTTATATAATTCGTTTTAAATAGAAATCGACGAAATATATATTATATATATTATATATATAATATAATGGCCTGAATAGAACGCGCCGCGCCGCGGCAGTTCGTGAATTTCGACCATTTATTTCAAACGGACATTACGGGAGATCCGACCGTCGGATTCTCCTAAAACCGGAATCGTTGGGTTCGTATCGAAAAGAGCTTTCTAACGAATGTTAGAAATTTGAAATCTAACGGTTGGATTTGGAGATACGTCCAAATCAAATTTGAAAAAGGTCGTTGTAAGTGCAGTTCGATGGCCATTGAAGGAAATCGGCTGTACGGGCCTTGATAAAATTATTAAAAATAGTAATAATTTGTGTAAAATCATAAGAAATGATTTGTGAAGATTTGGGATGAAAAACTCCATATTTGAAAAGATAAAAATAGATTTTTATCGAAATGAACTAGTTTTGAACTAGAAATATAATTCTATTTATTTTTAAATAAATAAATTGAATTTGAAAAGGGTTTTAAAAATAACCAGAATTTCCAATGATTGCATTGGAGTGGATTTGAATCGAAATTGTCTTCGGAATATTTCGATGTTGGAATTCGTGATTATACAGATGTTGTTATGGAAATTTGAAAGATATATATTTATATCATTATTTCCAATACGACATTTGTTAATCGTAGAATTTGATATTGAATATAAGCCGATATATTTTCTATTCAGAGCCTTATATTGAATATCAAATGTGATTTGGGTTTGTCGTGAATGGTGTCTTCACTAACACTGTTCTTGAACCCAGTTGAGAAAAGATTAAATCTTTTTATTTAGATTTAATGAAGTGTACCAATTAAATGATATTTAATTGGAATTGAATTGGTATTGATTTTTGGGTTTATCGTGAACAGTGTTTTAAATAACACTTGTTCTTTAACCCGATAATTAATGGAATGATTTTTGGGTTTATCGTGAACAGTGTTTTAAATAACACTTGTTCTTTAACCCGATAATTAATGGAATGATTTTTGGGTTTATCGTGAACAGTGTTTTAAATAACACTTGTTCTTTAACCCGATAATTAATGGAATGTGATTTTGGGTTTATCGTGAACCATGTTTTAAATGACACTGATTCTTTAACCCAGTTAACGATTAAAACTAAGTGGAGTTTTAATGAATCTTTAATTAGATTGAAAAGATCGAGAATGGAGTATCACCAGTTTTGCTCCAGGCGATAGTTAAATCTTTAATTAGATTTGAACGTGAAATGGTAATTGAATTTACCGATAACACCGTGGTGTTAGATATCAAGTATTACCAGTTTTACTTCATGGGATGAATAGGTTGGGATGGGGAAATTAAAATAAATGATTACTTCGGTAAGGTTCGCTAATCCCGACTAGTTTGAATTGAGATTCAAAAATAGAATAAAGAATAAATTCAAGGAATTTATCTTGGATAAAATTAATGGGAACCTTTCCCTATGAATGTGAAATTTAGAAACTAACTGTCGGTTAGCTAAGCAGAATGGTTTTCTGGATATTGATCTGATGTTGGTTTCGGCCTTCGGGGTTAATATTTGGGGAATTATTCTCTTGATTAATTTACGGTTAGTGACTGATGAATTGGAATGAGGCGTATGTTGTGTTTGTGTAACACTTATTTAAAATATACGCGAGTTATTCGGAAAGACCGGGTTTATCCCATTATGAATAACTGATACGACGATAAGTCGAAGATGAAGACGATGGTTGAAGACCGGAAGTCTTCACGTCGTTTGGGTAATTACTGATGATCTTGATTGGGCTGTACACCCAAGAAGATGGAAACAGTTGGTGATCGTCCAGACGTACTTGGAGATCGATGGATATGCGGGGTACTAGGTGCCTCCGGTTTCGTTCAGACCCAGAACGGACTTGTAAATGGACTGTGTGTCTGACATTGGATTTTAGTCCGTGTGATTGATCTCTATTAAATATATATCTGTTTGGCGGCGGAGAATTTATTCTCTTGCTTAACGCCCTTCTCTGAGACGTACGAGCTCAGGGGTTATATATTGATGGATATCAAACGCATGGAGTGAATTGCCTGTGTGGCATGCCTAAGTGGCAATTGATCGAGGCTTCTGTTGAAAAGCAAAGTCTTGTGGTGATGATCAAAGCACGGCCTTTGTGGCATAGCTTTGTGTAACGTTTACTTCGCGAGTTTCACACCCGGTATGAACCAAAAACGGGAGACGGACCTCAGGGAGGGCATGCGTTTCTTTCTAGTTAGAAGTGGCGTCAGTGGTTTTACACGCCCTGACGAGTTTGACTTATGTGGTTGTTGCTGTTGCGAGGCGCCTCGGTTTGATCGGACGATCCGGGTCCGATGGAGTCATTTAGTTGGCTCACCTACGCCCCATAGGGCGGGGGAACGCATGTTCAGGCATTTTAATCCACATCGGTGGACCGGCCCTGACGATCCAAGGGCCCACCTGTGTCTGGGTCCTGAGACACGGACTAGAGCGTCTCGAATCGGTAGAGGACTATCTTTTGCCTCGGTTCATAGACGGAAATCCAATTTCCAAATACGTGACATTTGCGGTTTTATTTGTAGAGCCTAGTATGGCGACATAGTGTGATGGGGCGCTCATGCCGCCTATGATTGATACTTATGATTTGAAGTTGTTTTATACACTATGCACTTATAATAGTATCAAACGATTTGTTTTAACCGTATCAAGCATTCTTTGGCTGTTATAAGGGAAAACCCTATCCTCGGCTGCATTGCATTGTGTGATGGGACCTGGGTCTTATAACAGCTTCATTTTTCTTTATTTAGCATTGCGCTGGTTGTTTTATGCACTGGTATTCTTGGGAGGAAACCCGTTCCGTGTTATACGGCGTGGTCCCTTGATTTACCTAACTTTAAAAATAAAGATTAATAACTGTTTTAGTTCTCACACCAGTCACATGACTGACCTGGAGTTTATTGTTTTAACCTAAACTCTGGGTGCCCCTATTTTCGACACGGGCAGCTAGTAGTTTTGGTTTTGCAGATTTATATTCACAGGATCCTGGTTTTCAGCTGGAACGATATCCGGAAAGCTTTGTATCCGTATATCTCTTCTAGTTGTGTATCGTATTATTTTCCGCTGCTATGTATTTAAATGTAATTTAATTCTCTGATATTTCTGTGTAATATTCTTTTATACTCTGTATATTCTTGTAATCTGATGCATTGTTTTAAATAACAATGAAATGTTCTTCTGTATGAGTTCTGTTGTGGCTTGTTCTCGAACTATCCGACGCTTTCCTTTACGGGGAAGTTATGGGTTTTTACAGTTGGTATCAGAGCTTTGGTTTACAAAGCTAGAGAACAAGGCACATTAGAACCGTACGAAAGAATTCATCAGATATTGGGTTAGTAATATCCAATTAGAATGACTCGTTAGAGATAGGATCAGTAGTATCCTAGAACGAGTGTGAAGAGTATATTTGAAAAATGAAAACCAATTTTGTTTTGAAAATTTAAAATCGTTTTAAACGTATTTGGTTATTTATTTATATTGAGTTGGACAGTCCAGTATATATAGATTTTGCGTATACGTCTGATCCGCGTGTATTCAAAGTTTTAATATATTGGATAGATATAGCATCACACTCTAGTCGCCCGAAGATGATATTGATGATAGCGATCGCATCATCAACATTTATGTTCGAGTTTCGAAGGTGTGATTTTCTATATATTTCCATTAGACTGGTGTGAGAACCAAAACTAATATAGCTAGAATACATTGTTGTGATTTGGCATCAAAAACATGATTTTTGTATATATATCAAAATTATCAATTTGAAACGTTAAATTCACTAATTGATTGATGTTTGTGTTGTTTGTTTATTTGTTTGATAATTTTGAACCATTTAGCCTAATTGAAACAAATATTGAACTATATTGAAAATTGGTCGCATTTGCTTGCATATACAGTACTTACATTGAACAGGTCATAGCAAGGAGGCTAGAGCAGAGAATAAAATTTGTTTGCCCGACAAATAGATACATGTTTACTACATAATTTACTGTTTTGTTTGGGTGATGATGATTTTATGAGCCTATTGGCTTTTTCTTTTTCTTTTTGAGATCTGAAGGACCGGGGAAGCTATTTGAAATTCCCCGATGCTCCCGGTGCAGGGGAGGTTATGGCGAAATTTTTCAAAAATTTAGGGTGTTAGCCAAATTTTTGAAAATTTGAAAATTCTCAGAAACTGAAAATTTGGAGAATGGAAGCCAGATCGAACGTAGAGCTGATTAATCAAACCACTTTCGACTTTGTTCCTTTTCGGGGATGAAAAGTTTTAAGTGGGGGAGATTGTAACAACCCGAAAATCTGGGCCAGTTTAAAATTTTTATTTTGGCAATTTTAGCGAATTTTGAATATTTAAAATGAATTATTTTAAATAATATGGACGAGAAATTTATTTTGAATATAATTCGACGTATATATTATATACGTCGTCGTTAGAATATAAATATTTATATATAATTTTAAATGGAATTGAAAATGGCGCGGTAGTTCGATAATTCGATTTCAAACTTCAATTGAATGTACCGTGTGCAAAACAATCCGGATTTTAGTGAAACCAAAAGCATTAGGATCTATTTGGTAATATCTTTCTAACGAATCCGAAAAATCGAGATTTCATAGCGGGAATCAAAAGATATGTCCAGTTGAAAATTCTGAATAGTCGCTATGGAATTCAGGCCCTTAAAAATGGACATTGTGCAAATTACCTCGGATTTCGACGAAACCACTTTTGTTGGATCCGCAGTGTCAAGTTATTGTTAGGTTTCAAATTTCATAATTTTTCGAATCAATATGTGAGTGTGGCAAAGGAAAACGCGTTTGGCCGGTTTCAGTTGATTTCAATCGACTGGAAATTGGCCATTTTTCAAACGGTCTCAGAATTCGACGAAACTAGTTTTGTTAGGACCGCATCGTCAATGCGAAGCTAGAAAATATTTTTCGGAAATTTTTAAAGTCCGTTTGGGCCCCAGTAAATTGAAATGTGCGTTCAAATTAAATATATAGAGTTATATTTTGATTTTGACGGAAACTGATCGAAACAGTCAAATCGGCCTACGATACATATCCCATTGTGTTCGGAATGGGGGTAGTTAACTAGGGGCGACAGTCGGTGGGTTCGATTTCGAGTTCGAGATAGAAAGTTGCTTTATAAAATTTAAATAGAATAAAATATATAAAATATTATAAAACTCCCTAACCACTTTTACCTCTAAAACCGTACCCCCCTCTTTCTCAAATCAGAAGAAAAAAAAAACCCGCTTGTGCCCTAATCGTCGCCTCCTCCGCCAGCACGCCGCCCACCTCTCCAAGACCGGCGCCACCTTCCAATCGACGTCGGAGCGTCCCTCCTCCAAACCCCCGTCCCTTTCTCTCCTTCCCAGTCGAAGAACCCACGCCTTAGCCCGACCCCGACGTAAAACCTCCCAACGCCGCCCCTACCCGAGCTCCACCAGACCACCGCCAACCCTCGCCTCCGCACGGACCACCAGAGCCCGAGCGTCCTCCATCCTTCGAAAAGGTGATTTTTATTTTATTTTATTTTGTTTTGTTTTGTTTATTTAGTTCAAATAGATTTTGGTAAGTAAATAAAATCAGTTTACATATATATTATTAGGACATAAAAATATAATTTTTATTTATATCAAGTTGTAATTTTTAGTTATATAAAGTATGGTTTTCATGAATGTAAAAATAGGATTTCATAAGTGTAAGGAATCGATTTTTCACCATGTAAAGATAAGATTTTTCACTATGTAAAAATGCGATTTTTACATGTATTGTTTTGAAATAAAGGAACTATTTTTACATATATGATTTTGACATGAAGCTAGGAATGGTGTAATGAATCGATATTTTTATATTATAGGAAGAATAAAGATATGATTTTTATATTATAGGTAGAATAAAAATATGATTTTTATTCCTGTAGAGTAATAAAAATATAATTTTTATTATATTACTAGCAAGATAAAAATATAATTTTTATATAGAGAATAGTGTGATAAAAATAGAATTTTTATCTATATAGTAGCGGTGTAAAAATAGAATTTTTATCTATATAGTAGCGGTGTAAAAATAGAATTTTTATCTATATAGTAGCGGTGTAAAAATAGAATTTTTATCTAAATAGTAGCGGTATAAAAATGAGTTTTTTTATCCATATAGAGTGATTATAAAAATGTGATTTTTATTTTAAAGACATCAGCAAATAAAAATGTGATTTTTATATATGTAGTGACTACGAGCAGCGAAAGTGACAAAAGGCGAGAACGACAAGATTTCCTGCATTAGAGTTGCCGTGAAGTTGGATAGCTATCGGTGAGAATTTCTCACCTTTCAATTTCTTTTTCTAGTTATATATATATACTAGGATGCAGACGGTGTTTAGTAGCACCCGACACAATCGTCCACAGACCATGGACTTGTTTGTTTGATTTCAAAAATTAGTTAGATTATTTGATTGAAATTGAATTGTTTGGTGAAGTGAATGGATTTGATTGATGTGTGAATGGCGCGGGCCTTCACTAGACCGGGGATAAGGCTAGACGTTGTCCCGTTTCTAGTATCGTGCCGTTATGCCGCCGAAATTTTCTAAAATAAGTTAGAAAAATAACAATATCATTTTATAGAATAAATGAATTGAATAGAAATTCATATGTCGAAATAAAATGTTTTGTCGTTAAAAATATAATTTTTAACGTGAATGTAAATAAATAAATATTCATTTACAGACCGGACGGTTTGTTTATGTACACCTATTTGAAAGACATTGATTGGGACGATAAATTTCACACATCGCCCAACTGCACAAATAAAATCTGTGTTTGATTGTTTGAAACCCCACACGGGTGTTGGGATGAAATTTGAAGTTCACTCATCCTGATTGATTAAATATGTCGATCGATTGATTGACAGGCTGTTATAAGCGTTAGATATCTATATTTGATGCTTATACAGTATAGTGCACTTTGGTTGATGGTTGATTATTTTCAATGCTATTATATACATGTGTTGTATGAAAATCCATATAATTAATTTTATATGGTAATTGATTGGGCCTCATTCCAATTTGAAAAATAAAGAATAATATAAAATAAAGGTTCATGTGTTGACAGTTTCATCCATTGAGATTGGTCATGTGTTGAACGAAATATTTTAGTAATAAAATTTACATCTTTATAATATAAAATAAAGGTTCATGTGTTGACAGTTTCATCCATTGAGATTGGTCATGTGTTGAACGAAATATTTTAGTAATAAAATTTACATCTTTATAATATAAAATAAAGGTTCATGTGTTGACAGTTTCATCCATTGAGATTGGTCATGTGTTGAGCGAAATATTTTAGTAATAACAACTATTTTGAAAAAGAAATATTTGAAATAGAATATTTGAAAATAGAAATTTATGAAGCCGTGTTGATTAGATTGACGCCATTTTGACGTGAACGATATTTATATCGATTAAAACGATTTCGAAATGAAATGAAATGAATTGAAAACGATTTCGAAATGAAATGAATTGAAAACGATTTCGAAATGAAATGAATTGAAAACGATTTCGAAATGAAATGAAATGAATTGAAAACGATTTCGAAATGAAATGAATTGAAAACGATTTCGAAATGAAATGAAATGAATTGAAAACGATTTCGAAATGAAATGAATTGAAAATGATTTCGATATGAAATGAATTGAAAACGAATTCAAATTGAATTGAAAGCGAATTGAAATGAATTCAAATTGAATTGAAATTTGAATTGAATAGAAATGAATTTTAAAACGAATTTATAAAGAAGAATTCAATTTTGATTTGAATTGAAAAGGAAGTTGAAATTGCTTTTGAAACGAAATTAAAACTATTTATATAATTCGTTTTAAATAGAAATCGACGAAATATATATTATATATATTATATATATAATATAATGGCCTGAATAGAACGCGCCGCGCCGCGGCAGTTCGTGAATTTCGACCATTTATTTCAAACGGACATTACGGGAGATCCGACCGTCGGATTCTCCTAAAACCGGAACCGTTGGGTTCGTATCGAAAAGTGCTTTCTAACGAATGTTAGAAATTTGAAATCTAACGGTTGGATTTGGAGATACGTCCAAATCATATTTGAAAAAGGTCGCTGTAAGTGCAGTTCGATGGCCATTGAAGGAAATCGGCTGTACGGGCCTTGTTAAAATTATTAAAAATAGTAA
Organism: Allium sativum; assembly: GCA_030737875.1. Classification (NCBI taxonomy): domain Eukaryota; kingdom Viridiplantae; phylum Streptophyta; class Magnoliopsida; order Asparagales; family Amaryllidaceae; genus Allium; species Allium sativum. Next base: position 341,156,774 of record CM060910.1, read on the forward strand.
TAATTTTTGTAAAATCATAAGAAATGATTTGTGAAGATTTGGGATGAAAAACTCCATATTTGAAAAGATAAAAATAGATTTTTATCGAAATGAACTAGTTTTGAACTAGAAATATAATTCTATTTATTTTTAAATAAATAAATTGAATTTGAAAAGGGTTTTAAAAATAACCAGAATTTCCAATGATTGCATTGGAGTGGATTTGAATCGAAATTGTCTTCGGAATATTTCGATGTTGGAATTCGTGATTATACAGATGTTGTTATGGAAATTTGAAAGATATATATTTATATCGTTATTTCCAATACGACATTTGTTAATCGTAGAATTTGATATTGAATATAAGCCGATATATTTTCTATTCAGAGCCTTATATTGAATATCAAATGTGATTTGGGTTTGTCGTGAATGGTGTCTTCACTAACACTGTTCTTGAACCCAGTTGAGAAAAGATTAAATCTTTTTATTTAGATTTAATGAAGTGTACCAATTAAATGATATTTAATTGGAATTGAATTGGTATTGATTTTTGGGTTTATCGTGAACAGTGTTTTAAATAACACTTGTTCTTTAACCCGATAATTAATGGAATGATTTTTGGGTTTATCGTGAACAGTGTTTTAAATAACACTTGTTCTTTAACCCGATAATTAATGGAATGATTTTTGGGTTTATCGTGAACAGTGTTTTAAATAACACTTGTTCTTTAACCCGATAATTAATGGAATGTGATTTTGGGTTTATCGTGAACCATGTTTTAAATGACACTGATTCTTTAACCCAGTTAACGATTAAAACTAAGTGGAGTTTTAATGAATCTTTAATTAGATTGAAAAGATCGAGAATGGAGTATCACCAGTTTTGCTCCAGGCGATAGTTAAATCTTTAATTAGATTTGAACGTGAAATGGTAATTGAATTTACCGATAACACCGTGGTGTTAGATATGAAGTATTACCAGTTTTACTTCATGGGATGAATAGGTTGGGATGGGGAAATTAAAATAAATGATTACTTCGGTAAGGTTCGCTAATCCCGACTAGTTTGAATTGAGATTCAAAAATAGAATAAAGAATAAATTCAAGGAATTTATCTTGGATAAAATTAATGGGAACCTTTCCCTATGAATGTGAAATTTAGAAACTAGCTGTCGGTTAGCTAAGCAGAATGGTTTTCTGGATATTGATCTGATGTTGGTTTCGGCCTTCGGGGTTAATATTTGGGGAATTATTCTCTTGATTAATTTACGGTTAGTGACTGATGAATTGGAATGAGGCGTATGTTGTGTTTGTGTAACACTTATTTAAAATATACGCGAGTTATTCGGAAAGACCGGGTTTATCCCATTCTGAATAACTGATACGACGATAAGTCGAAGATGAAGACGATGGTTGAAGACCAGAAGTCTTCACGTCGTTTGGGTAATTACTGATGATCTTGATTGGGCTGTACACCCAAGAAGATGGAAACAGTTGGTGATCGTCCAGACGTACTTGGAGATCGATGGATATGCGGGGTACTAGGTGCCTCCGGTTTCGTTCCGACCCAGAACGGACTTGTAAATGGACTGTGTGTCTGACATTGGATTTTAGTCCGTGTGATTGATCTCTATTAAATATATATCTGTTTGGCGGCGGAGAATTTATTCTCTTGCTTAACGCCCTTCTCTGAGACGTACGAGCTCAGGGGTTATATATTGATGGATATCAAACGCATGGAGTGAATTGCCTGTGTGGCATGCCTAAGTGGCAATTGATCGAGGCTTCTGTTGAAAAGCAAAGTCTTGTGGTGATGATCAAAGCACGGCCTTTGTGGCATAGCTTTGTGTAACGTTTACTTCGCGAGTTTCACACCCGGTATGAACCAAAAACGGGAGACGGACCTCAGGGAGGGCATGCGTTTCTTTCTAGTTAGAAGTGGCGTCAGTGGTTTTACACGCCCTGACGAGTTTGACTTATGTGATTGTTGCTGTTGCGAGGCGCCTCGGTTTGATCGGACGATCCGGGTCCGATGGAGTCATTTAGTTGGCTCACCTACGCCCCATAGGGCGGGGGAACGCATGTTCAGGCATTTTAATCCACATCGGTGGACCGGCCCTGACGATCCAAGAGTCCACCTATGTCTGGGTCCTGAGACACGGACTAGAGCGTCTCGAATCGGTAGAGGACTATCTTTTGCCTCGGTTCATAGACGGAAATCCAATTTCCAAATACGTGACATTTGCGGTTTTATTTGTAGAGCCTAGTATGGCGACATAGTGGGATGGGGCGCTCATGCCGCCTATGATTGATACTTATGATTTGAAGTTGTTTTATACACTATGCACTTATAATAGTATCAAACGATTTGTTTTAACCGTATCAAGCATTCTTTGGCTGTTATAAGGGAAAACCCTATCCTCGGCTGCGTTGCATTGTGTGATGGGACCTGGGTCTTATAACAGCTTCATTTTTCTTTATTTAGCATTGCGTTGGTTGTTTTATGCACTGGTATTCTTGGGAGGAAACCCGTTCCGTGTTATACGGCATGGTCCCTTGATTTACCTAACTTTAAAAATAAAGATTAATAACTGTTTTAGTTCTCACACCAGTCACATGACTGACCTGGAGTTTATTGTTTTAACCTAAACTCTGGGTGCCCCTATTTTCGACACGGGCAGCTAGTAGTTTTGGTTTTGCAGATTTATATTCACAGGATCCTGGTTTTCAGCTGGAACGATATCCGGAAAGCTTTGTATCCGTATATCTCTTCTAGTTGTGTATCGTATTATTTTCCGCTGCTATGTATTTAAATGTAATTTAATTCTCTGATATTTCTGTGTAATATTCTTTTATACTCTGTATATTCTTGTAATCTGATGCATTGTTTTAAATAACAATGAAATGTTCTTCTGTATGAGTTCTGTTGTGGCTTGTTCTCGAACTATCCGACGCTTTCCTTTACGGGGAAGTTACGGGTTTTTACAAGTTCCATGGCAGGGCTACACCAGAAAACACAGAGCTCGGTCAGGAGCTTTCTAATATCTGTACGGGCCCGCCTCCAAGAGTGTCCAATCTATAGATATCCTCGGGGCTAGTTTTTCTATGGTGGCTATGGCCCTACCTCAGCCCCTCCCTCAACTAGTAAAGACCACATGAGCTAAGCGACCACCCCTAACAAGCAAACAATCTAAACATCTATGTGGGTCTCCCCGCACCCGTCCCTTGATAGCAAACGTTAACGATCTCTAGGGGTTAGCTCTTGTCTTTTCGCATTCCTTAGGCTGCTGGTGACAGGCGTTCGACGATCTTGCTATCGTTTGGTCTTGACCCTCCACCTCCGCCTAAGGCAACCGCCGAACCTCCCTTAATGCCACCGCGTATAGCATTCTGACTGCCCCCTAATTGTGCAGTCAAGGCCCACCCACCTGGTAGTTCCGCGCAGACCCAACCTCTGTAATCCTAGCCCGAAGCTAAACCACCATAGAGGACTACTAGGAACACCTTTAACGTCTCAGGAAGCCGCCTGCCTCCCCTTCCAGTCCGTTGGAGCTGCCAGAATAATGGAATTGTGCTCCCCTCGTGCCTTACGACACCGTGATGATCTACCTCGTTGGTCTATTCATCCTATAACGTACAGACTGCTTCAAGCGCCTCAGATTTATCTGTCATTAGACCCTACGTCTAATCATTAATTGTGCGCTTGCGCCACCTCGTCAGTTTTCTTATTTAACTTGGTTATCCATATTTACTTCCTTTTCAAGTTTACCAAGTTATCCTTACTTATTAATTCAATTTATACTTAACCCACTTAAGTCCATTAACAAGCCCACAACATGTTATTTTCCAATTTCATAAATTATTCCCTTTTGGGTTACAACAACATGTTATACTTAATTCATAGTTAAGTATGCCTTATCCCACATACATACTGATTAGGAGAATAACCCTCTAAACACCAGCCCCGAAGACCGAAATCAACATCAGACTGGCACCCAGAGAAATACTCAACCCAACCAACATATATGATTCTAATTTACTTCTTTTCCAATCATATAACTTATATCATTTTTAACTTCACATTTCTCCTTCTCAAACCACTTAATTTATAATCAAGCATATCTTTACATATAAGTTATCTTATTTTCCTCACTTATCTTATCCCATAAGTTATACTTTCCACTTGTACTTAGGACAAGTCTAACCTATTATCCTTCTTTTTCTTATTCAAAATCATTCATAATAGGTTATCTATCATTCCCCATTTTCTGTCGTTAATTTTAGATTTAACTTAACCTTTCCATTTACTTAACCTGTTACTTCTTTACCCAATTCAAATTATATGTAATACCATTACGGGTCCCATTTGGTTAAGCCTTTATTTATTAAGGTCTCACATGTTACCCATGTCCCACTTAACCCCTTTATTATTGTTTCCATGTCTTACACATGTCTTACCACGGTTAAGTCTACCTTAGTCACGTTTTACATCACATTCCTACCACGGTTAAGTCCACATTTACATGTCATATTTTACGTGTCACCCACTTAACCATCTAACCACACCCATGTCACCCACATGTCTTATTAGGGTTAGTATTCCTTAATTCATTCATTATGTCGTAACGATCACCCACATTAGACTTACCCTTTGTGGCTGCTGGATGGGCCGGGTGGTTCCGGGCAGACTTACACCACAACTCGAGTCTAACCTAGTGTCATAAGCCGTTACGCTCAAATTCTTGCCTTCGACCTCTCACATTAGACGTCCAATTGTGGCAGCTGGATTTGCCGGGCGGTTCCGGGCAGTCTTACACCACAATTGCGTCTAACCTCGTGTCAAAAGGTTCATTAACATTCGTATTTCACCCACATCCCAATTTCAGGTCATGTTCTCCAAATTCGACATATAATCATGTTTACTGTTATGCCTATTTCAACTTGTCATTACTTACACTAATTATATATTAATTAGCCAAATTCACATATTATCCAAGTTATCCAATTTTAGGCAAATTCATCAATTCCATATAATTCATACCAAAAATGCCAATTTTCAATTATGCAATTATATCAATATTTTCCCAATATATTCTCCAACGTTCCTACGTTCATACATATAATTTACTTCACCTTTTAGGCTTTATTTTTCAAGTCACACATAAATCTCACCAATCCCTGTTATGCCCAAACATCCAATTTTTTCCTTTTTATTTCTCGTTCTTGTTTACGATGCATAAACCCATGATAAACGTAGGCTCGAGACAGCCAAACTATAAGAAGGAAAGAATAAAGAGAAGAGAACTCAATCATAAGCATAAATAAAATATTGATCTTAATCAATTATCATCATATTCATTATGGGGAATGATAACGATAGAAGTACAATTATACAACAACTGTATTTTAAACCACTCACTTTGACTGGATTGGAGAAATAAACGATTTGTTTATGTAGAACGCTGATTTAATCTTCTTATTTGATTGTTGGTGAAGAGCTTTGCTACTTGATTTGATTAAACTCCAAGGTTGACGCAGAACTTGCAAATTAATTTAGGGTTTTGAGGCGGCGGCCATTTTTGGTTGAAGTTTGGCGGCATGGAAGCGTCAGAAGGAATTGTTTTTGAATTAGGTTAGGTCTAGGCACTATTTTATAGGTGTAGAGAGTGTTTTAGAGCCCTTAGATTGACCCAGATGCCATCAGATTCGTCCAGCGCAACAAAACACGTCACAGGGTTGAAGACGGCTCAGATCTGAGGGGGGGGGGGTAGGTTGGCACTAAGGTCAACCACCTAGGGGTAGGTCGACCCCTGGGTCGACCTGACCCCCAGGTCGACACTAGGGTCGACCTGCCCGGTCAATGGCGGGAAATCTCCCGCCTAGCTGTCTGGTCAAATTTTCGAATTCGTTTTGAATTTTCGATGAATCTTCTAAACACCATAACTCATCCATACGAAATCTGATTTACGCAAACTTGGACTCTATTCCAAGAAGAATTCCGAGGAGAACGCAATGGTGATGTCCGTTTTACTTAATTCCTGATATTTAAATTAAATATCCTTATTTTATTGTCTTCTCTGTTACGTACACTGTTATTGAATTAATTTTTCCTTCTCTTCCATATATTAATAAATTTTCATTGTACATCACCATTATTTACCTAGCTATGTATATACACATTTATGTACATTTTTAATTCTATTAAAAATGCGGGGTGTTACAGATTGCGAGGCGCCTCGGTTATGATTGGTCGCCACTGGCCAAGTGATAGGTCCGACAGGACCAGGAAACGTATTGTTCAGGAATAATTAATCCACTAAAGTATGTGTGGACCGGCCCTGGAGATCCAAGGGTTGCTCGTAGGTGTCACTACTACAAAAGTGGGCATATTCGACACTATTTTTCTGTGGCCGTAGATCAAAAAGCGTTGTCGTAGGCCATTTTTTCAAATAGGCAACACCAAGGGGGCTTGGCATCCACGACCGTTGCATTAGACATCTAATGCAACGCTTTTTCCCATCTACGACAACGGAAAGAAAGTGTTGCATTATAACCCTATTGCAACAGTATATGCATGTAATGCAACAACATACAACGTTGCCTTAAGTAGAAGCCAGAGTCTGGCTTCCAGATCATGGTAGTGGGGTCCACATGGACTTTCCACGTCAGCTGCCGACGTGTCACACGCCACGTCATCTCTCTACGTCAGCTGCACATGTGTCACATGCCACGTTAGCTATCCACATGGCGCCACGTAAGCTGTGGGCCCCACGTGCCGTACCATTGTGGAATTAATAATACTACACTTAATGCAACACCACAGCACAGTCTAATGCAACACCACAACACAGTCTAATGAAACACCAGAAAACATCAGCTGCAATGGTAAAAAAATCAAATACAACACCAGAAAAAAATCAAATGCAGTTGTAATACAATCCTGTAATTACAAATTCTGCACTACATATATTCAATCCAAAACATTATACCACATTTGTACATATATACCAAAATACTCATACAAAAATCCTCCCAAAACATTCATAACCACAGTCAGACCAACCAATTATATATACCTACTCAAAAGTGTCATCACCAATACATACCACAAGTGCCATCATCCAAACATACCACAAGTGCCATCACGAACACATACCACAGGTTCCATAATTTAAAAGAACAGAATATATCACAAGTGCTAACACATACCATCTGCATACTTCGGTCAATTGTTGGGGTTACAGGGGTAACAATGTCATCTTCATCACTTATTGTGGTGACACAAATGTCTCCGACGTCTAAATTAAGATCTGGATTGGCTTCACCTAGCATTTTTAACACCCATGACACATTCTCTTTCACTTTTCTGTTCACCTTTTCTTCCAAATCCGCCTCAAGCTCTTGCCTTATTTTTTGGGTCAGCTCTTGCACATAACTGTCCGAAGAACCAGGAGTTGTTATCGGCCATTTTACCTCGCCTACCTACAAGCCAGTTCTGTGTGTGGCTCTTCCCACCAGAAACAAGTGCATCTGCCTCAGCAATGTTTCCTGCATCCACCATTGCTTGAACCTTCGCCTACAAAATGAAAACCAGGCAAGCATATATATAAATAGGCAGCTGGCAGGAATGAATTTATTAGCAGAACTGGTTTTCTTTCAAACTAACTATGTGTTCGATTTAATAAGCAGCTCCAACAAACGTACAACGTGCCAATTATACTGACACAAGTACTGCTATTTCAGTATCTAATTATATATGTACTCACGTATTCGGCCTTTAGTTCGTCTATGTTAGTCTTGTAACTTCTACCCGGTTCTCGTTTATATGTTTCCAAATAAACCAAGGCAGCGGATTGGGAGGCTTTTTCTGGGTCCTTCTTTCTCTATCAAGTATTAGGATTACCAAAAATTAAACACAATTTGCGACATTCAATGTTAAGAATTTATAGATCTAGCTGCTGCCTATGAACATTGTGAGAATGATATATAAAATATAATTCAATGATATAACAAAGTAGAATTATCATGTGGCCAATTCAACTCAATAAAAAAAACTTAAGTTCAAAAAAATACATACTATCTTTTCTTTGGCTACTGCATGAGTTTTGGGACCCATGGTATGTGTCTCATTTAATGAATTACGATGCGTGGAATTAGTATCAGCTAGGGCCTGGAAATCCAAAAAAAATAATAGCACTAATCAAGGATAATGCGAACCACTAAAGAAAAGATTAGCACTAAACAAGCTAATGTGAACTACTAAACATTATACAAATGTGAATATCATTAAATTCGTACCTGAACTGCTTCATCCCCCCAGTACTCCAAGAGCATTTTAAAATCCTCCAACGGAATTGTACTGGGCCTATTTGCAAGCCTTTCCTCATCAGTTGAATATTTTTTATAATACCTTGCTTTGATGCGAGACTTGTACTGCCTCCAAGAGTCGTTAAGCGTGTTCAGGACCCACTCATGTCCTTCTTCAGGAATGACATACCTAGCCTACAATATATCAATCACAAAATTCAGGAAACAAACTTATTAATTAAAACCAAACATTTAGGAAGTCAGTTGAACTGTATATGGTTAAGGAAATTAGATTGTACCAGAGCATATTCCAACATTTGTCGCTTTAATTGATCAGGAACAACATGCTAATTGATGTAAGTAAGAGACACATTATCCTTTGCTAGTGTCCCAAGAAAATTGCTTAACTCTGTAATATTATCAGATACTGGCTGACCATCCTCATTCAACTCAATGACTACTTTATCATCACGGGTTCTAGCATGCACCTTGGTCATTTTTGACTTCCCTCTAGGTTTTTTTTGACCTTGTACTTTATCTACTAGGTTCAGAAAAATGAATAGAAAATAGACACACTCAACAGTGCAGCGCAGTGCACAGATAAAGAAACATTATATTGTACTTGTACCTGCTTCATCTGCCTGTGCAATCCGTTCCTGCTCTAATCGATCAGTAAGATTTTCCATTGTTGGAGGCGCTTCAACATTCTGCTTTTGACGTTTCCGCATCGCTAAATAAGCAGCAACTGAACCAGCAGCTTCACATGAATTGGTTGATTGTTTGAACAATTTGCTACATGTAGGTTTTAAAATGGATGGACGAGACGTTGTAGGTTTTAAAACTCCTGAAAAAGACTGTGTAGGTTTTGTCAATTTCTTTAACGTTTTTGCGAATTTCTCCCGGTTACTGAGTTTCATTGGACTGGGGTGTGTGTCACGATCAAATCCTTGTTGGAGCCAGCTTTCTTTGGAGGGGGGGGGGTGTGCAGGTCATCGCTTCCTTCTCGATTTCAATGGCTGCATTAGTTCGCGAACGAGTTCTCGGTCCAGGTAAAGGATCCTTTGACTTAACAATTTTGATTCTCTACAATTAGGTCGAAGTTCAAGATTTTTTACGTTCCTAAAGGCAAAGACAATAAGTAATAAACAAATAACTTCTTTATACCTCCGAATCCAATGAATCATCAGTGACGTCTTCACCACCATTTTCTGGGATGTGTTCATCACATCCAGCGACATCTTTACCGTTATCTTTCTTATTTCGTGCGACAGCCTCTTGCATACAACTAACCAATGAAGGCACCTCAAGTGATCTACTAACTGCATCGTTTACTTGCATTCGCCGATTCGCTCTTGTTCATACTTCGTCAAAACTGATGGTTGTGAGAACTACAAACAGATTAGCATTGTTACTCACCTTCGATGATAAATTTAAGCTAGTTAACCAAATAGAGTCGATGTATAAACAGTTCTTGATATTTTGACAGAATGCATGCACAATAATTTTAATAAAAAGTAGTTTGAAATACAAGATTTCATCCGGATTGATAAAAGAGAAATGAAAACTGAAAAATACCTGAACATCAGCTTCATTCTCTCGGGTATCATCATCATTATCTGTTTCAGTTTCTACATTTAATTTCCTCCTGGTTCCTTTATCTGTTTCCTTCTGACCTACTTAAGTTGGGTTGTTTTTCATCATTTTGTGTTGCTGCTGAAGTCTATGCGTAGTAGTATACTTGCGCTTTTCAATCGGCTTCTTAGCAGAACCTGGAACAATAAAAATAATAATGATGGCCTCCTTCATAGTTCTTTACACACAAAGAGAGAGAGATATATAAGAATAATGGATCTATATTACATATACATATATACCTTGAATTATGTTTTTCCTTGGCCGTATGATTACATGTGGCTGCAGTTGAATCAACGACTCACTGTCTTTGTCAATGGTGTTGTCGATGTAAAAATCACTTCTCCTTGCTTTTTGCAGCCCTGTACGTACTCGGTTACGTCCTTGTCATTCAATATTAGCTGACAGCCACCCCTCGTTCCTTTGCTGATGATATAGACTCCTCCTATTTCAGTGTAATGAGAGCATCTTTAATAAAGTCCATAAGCACACTGTAAGAAAAGCGGTCTACATCATATTTTGTTACTGTGAAGGATTCTCCACCGACATAACATGTCCTTCGAAATAGTCCGCCATTTTGCATTCGGATATTAATAAGTTCATCCATCCTGTACAAAATGAATACATTAGAACAAGGTACATGCATGTTAAAGTGGACAAAAACCAACAACTATAACATTTTGGTCTATAACCAATTTAGATAAAAGTAACAAAAGACATTAAATCATAAAACATGTGAACAGTGTAGATTGCATTATGAGAAAAGAGTGCCAAATACATTCATCAAAGATAATAATTTCCAGCTAAAACAAAAAGTGCCAAATACATCATAAATTAGACCAAATTAAAGCAATAAGAAAGAGGAATTTTTTGTCCTAATGAGACGGAACAGGATCAGGAACTTCTGCTTCTAGTTCCGTTTCAAGTTGTATTATGAGGACACCATCCCTAACCAACCCCCATCAACAACTTCTAGTTCTAGTTCACCACCTATGCCCATATCATGTGAATGTGTATTGCTCATGTCTTCTTCCATTGCATTCTGGTTTGCAGTATCACACCAATCTCTCGGCAATTTTTTAATAACATAATGACTATTCTTTTCAACTACATCTTCCACATAAAATATTTGCTACACTTGCGAAGACAGGACATAAGGATCAGTTTTATGGTACTTGTTAAAATTTACTCGAGTAAGACCATATGAATCTTTTTCCTCTTGGTACCAGCAACACTTAAAAAGGACCACTATGAAAGCTCCCCAATAATCAAGCTCAAAAATTTCTTCGATTGATCCGTAGTAATTGACATCACCCACTATTTGGTTTTGGTCTTTCAAACTAGCAAAGCTAGTGGTTTTGGCAGTCAAAAATACACCACTATTTTGTGTGGTACATCGAGAATCTCTAAATTTTGTGTGGAATCTATATCCATTTACTATATAACCGGTAAACTTCCTAGCTACTCGATTAGGACCTAATGCAAACACCTCTAAATCTGTTGAAAAATTGTCCTTTTTTAGAACCTCTTCTTTAAGCCAATTCCAAAACTCTTCGAAATGTTCTCGTTCCCTCTTGTATCTTCTTGGATTTGCATGACCATCCACAAAAGCTCGATGAACCCTAAATAATAATTAAGGTCAAAAAACTACGAAATGCAGATGTTAATTTATAGTCAAGGAAAATGATATAGGAACTTAAAAACTTACTCGATCAAACTCTCGATTTCTTAATTATCGGAATTGAACAGAATATAGCGATGCATTGCCTTCCAATCTGCATCTTTCAAATTGAACATCTTCCCATCTTTATTCTTCTTTGTTCCAATATGATATTCCAAATCTATTGGACATCTTCCAAAATCAATCGACGTGTTTTCTGTTCCTCCATCAACTCTTAAAAATCATGAACAGAAGGTCACACAATCTTCTGCCAAGTAACCTGTAACACCCCACATCCGTTAGTGTCACTCACAAAGGGAATGCACTAAGTTCTGTGGAGCATTTAGGGTAAAAGATGCAGATAAATTACAAGACAGACAGAAATTAAACAGCGGAAAATAAAACTTTACTTTATTGATAAGATAGTTTGTACAACAATTGTTTTCCAATATCAGAGTATCATCTGTCTTACAAAATAAAGAAGCATAAAAATACATTTATATTCCCCAATGTAGCATAAGCCAGCCATAGCAGCGAAAAGGGGAGTCCAAAGCACTTTGTCCAAGAATCTTCAAGCTTGGGAAAGAGTGACAGTCCAACTTAACCTGATCTATACTATTCCCTCCTTTACTACCTAGGGGGGAACGGAAGAAAAGAAGACGAAAGAAAAACAGAGTCAGACATAAAGCCTGAGTAAGTTCAGTTACTTCTAGCATGTGAACATGGAAAAACAAAGCGACATGAATTAACTGAATACAAGATAACACCATGATGATAGGGTCAGCAAGATTAGACAAGATTAACACAAGATATGCTAAGATAAGATAAACTGGATATGCTCTAATACTTTTGCCGCTTCACTATTTCCTTGTTATACTGGTTTCTATATCTCTGTACCACCTAACTAGTGTCCCAACTAGTAACAATAACGTGATCCCAATCCCTGTAGTTTCCGTTGCCTTCAGGCATACATTTATTATTTATTACCTAGATCTAATCTAGGGTTTTTCTATCAAGTGCTTTCTAGATTCAACTAGAGTTTACGCTATCTGCTGAACGCTTCTCGGATTCAGGGTTTATGCCACCTAGTCCAACTAGGGATTATGCTACCTGTCGAACGATGCCCCCTAGTCTAGGACACACTACCTAGAGTGGTATATGTTCCTAGACTTCCCCTTGCATGTATCGCGAATCGTTATCGCTTGTCTAGATGCACGTTTCCTGTAATGTGCGGCCCGAGTCCTGTGGCAGGGCAAATCAAGAAACACAGAACTCGGTCGGAGCTTTCAGATATCTGCCGATGCAGATGCAAAGGTCTGTTTTTATTCCAGTGGCTATCGTCCCACTTGACCCCTCCCTCAACTAATGAAAGGCACACCTTGAAAAATGAGAACTATATGCAAGCCCCCTATGCCCCACTAATCTATGGCCATCCACAACCGCAACCATAACTAGATAGCAAGTATATGGTCCGTAGGAGTTCTCCGCCTTCCCGCTTCATGTACCTCGATTGACTGAAGATGGATGGTAGACGACTAGTTGCTATCACAGGGCTACCGTTTTCTCGCCGAATCACGATGGTCCATCCTAGTCTTTAGGTTGCCATATTTTGCAACCAAGGCATACCCTTGGTTCTTCTAACGCAGACCTTAACCTCTGTGAGCCCAGGAGGATCATCTGCAGCCTCACAGAGGGATACCAAGAGTACCCTTACGTCCCCTCGAAGCCTCGGGCTTCGTAACCCAATTCGTTGGAGCCTTCATTAAAATTAGATGGACGTTCGCTCCTTCTCGTGTTATACTAAGAATTACTACTTAGTTTTGCTAACTAAGGTTTACCACTTAGTTTCCAGAATCGTTGTTTTCTTAACTAAGGTTTACTACTTAGCTCCTTTTAACTAAGGTTTACTACTTAGTTCTCTTTCTCGTCAATTTGGATTGGTTAAGTGTCATTAGTCAATTCAAGCTAACTTAACCTTCTTCATTTATCCTGTTAAACTGGTTAAGTGTTATCAGTAATTCATGTTGACTTAACCCTACCACAAACCAAGTTATATTGGTTAAGTATTTCTTATTACTTAACCCTATTCATTCACCCTGTATTGGTTAAGTGTACGTAACTTCCATTAATGTTAACTTCCATTAACCCTATTCATTCACCCTGTATTGGTTAAGTGTTCCTTTTTAACTTAAATTTATTAACATATTCTTTCACTGATGAGCTTCCTTGCTTCAATGTCAAGAACCTTTCCATATATAGATTTTCTTCCGCCCTTGAGAGAAACTTCACCTCGAACCTACGTCTGAAATCCGCCCAAGAGTCAACAGGACGCTCCCCATTAGTGACCTCCCACCAAAACGAGGCCTCTCCCTTCATCAACCAAGCTGCTAATCGAACTCTCCTCCCTTCTTCTACTTCAAAGATTTCTAGCAATTCTTCCACCTCCTTAAGCCAATCTCTAGCTTCCACAAACGTTTCTGACCCTTGAAATGGTTTTCCACCCATAGCCTTGAATTCCTTCTACGTCTTTGCAAAAGTATCTACGCAAGGAGGAGGAGGAGGAACGGGTGCAACTGGTGGTGGAGGAACATTGACTGGACATGCAGCGGCCCTAGCCTCTAATAACCTCCTATACCATCCTGGTATCGTTACACCGTCGGGTAGATTAAGATCTTCAGCCATGCTGAAACGAAAAAGGAAAGATTCAGAATGGAGAATTCGAAAGATAAAGATATGGGCTATTGGGGATTATGTTTTTTTTCTTAAAAACTTTTCTCTTTAAATTTCTCATTAAAACATGTTTTTGAAAGCACTTCTTCCAAAAATAACTATTTTTCTAAAGTATTTTTATCTGTTCTGGTAACCTTAAGCTCTGATACCACGTGTAACCCCACGTCCATTAATGTCACTCACAAAGGGAATGCATTAACTTCCATGGAGTTTATAAGTGAATATAGAACAGAAAAATTACAACAAGACATATAATAAATAGTACTTGGAAATCTAAAACTTCATTTTATTGCAGCGGAAATTAAACATGTTTGTTACATCATAAAACCATAGATCATAACCAAGTACAATATCCATCTTCATAAAAACAAAATACATAATCCCATTACAGAAATAGCCATTAAAAAGATAACAAGCTGGACTTTACTTCAACGGTCCAAGCTTTCCAAAGAGAGATGAAGCAATCCAATCAAACTCCACTAGAGCTGGGCCCAACCTGAGGACCTGGAGGGGGAAAAAGGATAGAAATAGAGGGGGTCAGACATAAAGTCTGACGAGTATGATAATTCTAACAATACTATTATCAAAATAACTAGACTAATGCATAAGCTGGAAGACAAGTAAATGTCTATGAACTCTTAGGAAGATAAAGATAGCGTTTAAGATAACGTTAAAGATAACGGTAAAGGCACACCTAATTACTAACGAATGATTACTACACTGCACCGCACATTACTACACTGCACCACACCAGTCACCCTATTATTTGATCCCACTTGCTTCACACAGAAACATATAAATAGCCTTACGTACCCCTAGCTGACTACATAGGTGCCGTCTGCCCCTATCTCCACTAGGTGTACCCCACTACCCACTTTCGATCGGCTCCCTACTCGTAGATACCCGTGCTGGCCCCACAGTGGGGTGTATCACTCCCCTAAAGTGGCAACCCGATACAACTTGAGAATGCACGGCTTATACCTACACGATGCAACAACGTCTTACCTACCAACCCGGGTCCACACACGCATATGAAACCCGTTGGACTTGCGTTGCCACCGCTCCCCGTTTTGGCCTCTTACAGTCAAACCCAGCATGCGTGTCCCATCCTCGACTTGGGTCGAGCCCACAAAGATACGTTTGGGATACTGGTCGAAATGGGCCCCCACAAGCTACCCACCTAAGCTTGTCACCAGTATATCCCACTTAACCCTCTTAGTCATGTTCATTTACATGTGTGTTTGGTTAAGTCTTACTAATCGTATTTCACATGCCACTAAGGGCACCACCTAGATTCCTCATGCCACCCAAGGCACCTACTTAACCCCCATGTCCCACCTTACATGTTTATCTGGTTAAGTATTTCTTAATTCATTCAGGCCATAACCTCATAAAGACCTCTCACATTAGACTGGCATTTATGGCAGCTGGATTTGCCGGGCGGGTCCGGGCAGTCTTACACCATAAAAGAGTCTAACCTCGTGTCTTTACAACCGTTATGCTTTAGTTTAGGCCTAGGACCTCTCACATTGGGCTGACATTTGTGACCACTGGATTTGCCGGGCGGGTCCGGGCAGGTTTACGTCACAAACGAGTCCAACCTCGTGTCCTAAGCATTGATTAACACTTAAAATCTTTTACCCCAGTTTTAATAATTCCCTATTCAAATTATTAATTAAGTCAACTTTTAATGATGTCCATAATTGACTCAATTATGGCCATCCACTTATGGCATGCAAAATCATATCAATTGCACCCCAACTTTTTAATATTAAATCCTTAATATTACCCCTACCCCACGTTTATACGTTCGCTTATTCAACGCATAATATAGGCTAGACTTATATAGTCTAACACCTAGCACAAAGATAAATTATCACAACATATAGACAATTAAAATAAATCTAATCATAATAGGGGTGAAACTTGCATAAACTACACATGTAAAGGATCAAAAGATGTCAACTTGTTAAATGTCTCAATTTATATGATATGATCATAGCCCAAATCTATACATAAACTTGCATACGGGGTTTTTAGGCAACATAATGATGGTGTGAACTAGCATAGGATATCACATATGTCATAGCATAATTCTAGATGTCATAATAGATGTCTTGGCATATGTTCATAACTTTTCTAATCAATCTAACTTGCATATGTGACTTGTCATATAGATCAACATAACCCAAACATGATGATTTAATTAATATGAACTAACTAGCATAGATGGTAACATCATGGCCTTTTTAACATGTATGATTCATCACAACTTAGCATAGAAACTTTCAACATACATAACATCATCATAGCATGATTTACAACATATAAGATATCATCATCACATAACATTGGATTTACAATATACATGATAGAAAAAGGGGTTTTCAACAACATATATGATAATTCACATCATCTACTTATAATCCATTCATAACTCAACCTAATAAAATGATAATAATCTTGTTAAGATCATCATACTCACAATTTAGAGAAGAAAAGAGAGAGTTTTGCTTTGCTTTAGGGTTGAGAGAATTAGAATTGAATTTGCTTTTCTTCTTTCTTAGTTGGCGGCGGCTCCATTGATTCCCATGGCGACGGTAACTATTCTATTTTAATTAGGTTTAGGGTTAGCATTAGGATGCATTTATAGGTGTAGGAAGTTATTTAGGACCATTAGATTAACCCTGAACCATGAGAACCAATCAAATGCAAAATCTGCATTTGAGCGAATCGGCCCACGGGTTGACAGCCAAACACCCTGGATTAACCCCTAGTCGACCCAGCAAGGCTCGGGTCGACCTCAAAAATGGGTCGGTTCGGTTATTTCCCCTCCCAATTCGCTGTTTTGAACTTTTTCTCATATTTATTTATTTATTTAATTTTTATATATATATATATCAATATATATATATTTCTCTGCGCAACACATTTCACTTAATTCTTTTCTAAAAATTAAGTATACTTTAATTTGTGAATTTTAATGTTATAAAATTACGGGGTGTCACATTCTCCCCTCCTTAAAGGATTTCGTCCCCGAAATCTCCAAGTCAAGAAGAATGTATATCCTACCATCTAATCGTCCATCTACTCAACCATCAAACATCAGCATCCATTGTCCTTAAAAGACTTCTAATGCTTTAATGTTTATATGCACAGTGTGTGTATATGTCCATATCTAATGCAAAATTAGGCGGTCTACTGATTCAGTCGACCTCCTTAGTGCAATTCATGATAGTGCCATGCGTCCAATTTGTATGCAAAAGATTCCTAATGATACATATTAATTCTATATGCGTGCACAACCATCCACCCGAATGCAGCAACTATATGATAGTACAACCATTATACATCCATTTTACTAAATACATCCATATATATGCAATATGCAATATGAAGTGACTGAGCCGATCTGGTGCCTAATAGTGTGTGTATATGCATCCACGAGCAACCACTAGCAAGCACTTGCATCCACTTTGCATCCACCATACATAACATGTCTCAAACACATGTTTCAACCATAGGATTATCCTAACTAAAGGTCAAAGATACTAGCGAGAGGATATACTAAAGATAAGATAAGTACAAGCTAAGCGATAAAGGAGAAATTAAAGGACATACCCTCAAAAAGAAAAGGGTATCGTGAACGCATCTTCTCTTCCGTCTCCCAAGTAGCGTTGCTCTCATCATCTCCCCATTGCACTTTGACTAGTCTTACCTCTCGATTCCTCAACCTCTTGATCTCCGACCCAAGAATGCGCGTAGGAGCTCGTCGAATTGTCGCATCACGCTCTATCTCCACCTCTCTAAGCAAGCTCGGCTCTACCACTTCCGCGGTCTCGTGCAAGCACTTCCTCAAATCTGACACATGGAATACGTCATGTACACCACTAAGTCTCTCGGGCAACTCCACTCTATACGCCATCCGTCCAATCCTCTCCTTAATAGGAAACGACCCTACAAACCTTGGTGCTAATTTCCCAACGGACCCAAAGCGAACAACGTTTCGTAATGGAGACACTTTGACAAAGACCATGTCCCCAACTTCAAACTCGAGACCTGTCCTCCTCTTATCCGCATAAGATTTCTGCCTATTCTGTGCTGCTTTCATCCTCTTTCGAATCCAGTCGATCTTCTCCGAAGTCTCTTTAATCATATCGGGCCCAAGTAAGATCTTATCCGTAGATCCCCACCAACATGGAGGTGAACGACAAGGTCGTCCATAAAGAGCTTCGAATGGTGCCATACCAATGCTGGACTGAAAGCTATTATTATATGTGAACTCCACCAATGGAAGATGCTCTTCCCACGTACCCCCAAAGTCTAGGATACATAGCCTCAACAGATCCTCTAGAATGTGATTCACCCTCTCGGTCTGGCCGTCCGTCTGAGGATGATATGCGGTGCCCAAACATAACTGAGTCCTTACCGCCTCTTGTAAGCTTCTCCAAAATTCGCTAGTGAAAATAGGATCGCGGTCGCTCACTATGCTAGAAGGAACACCGTGCAAACGAACTATTTCTCGAACGTATACGGAGGCTAACCATGGAGCAGTCCTCTTACTCTTCACGGGAATAAAATGGGCGCTCTTAGTAAGTCTATCTACTATAACCCAAATTCCCGTGTTACCCTTCCTTGATCGCGGTAACCCATCCACAAAATCCATCGAGACACTTTCCCACTTCCATAGTGGAACCTCCAATGGGTGAAGCAACCCACCGGGTTTCTTTTGCTCCGCTTTTACTTCTTGGCACACCAAGCATCTAGCGACATATTCGGCCACATCTTTCTTCATGCCGGCCCAAAAGTAAACTCTCTTCATGTCTTTGTACATCTTGTCCCCGCCGGGATGAATGGTCATCTTCGAACGATGTGCTTCGTCAAGAATAGTCTTCCTTAGGTCATCATCTTTTGGTACACAAAGTCTACCGTCCCTATGTAACCAACCCTTATCGTCTAGGGTATACCTACGGAGATGGCTTGATGACTCCCCTAATTTGATTTTTTCTACTAACTCAACCAACTGCGGGTCGTCTCGCTGTGCCTCGCCAATCCGTCCCAAAAGCGTAGGTCTGACCTCCAAGGATGCTAGCAAACCGGGTACGAAGTCAACGGAAGGTCTAAAGTCAAACATCGAAATGAATTCTAAACTTCGCCGCTCAACAAACAAAGGACTTAAGGATAATCTTTTTCTACTTAAGGCGTCTGCCACCACGTTACCCTTGCCAGGGGTATAGGCTATTTCGAAGTCGTAGGACGCTAAGAACTCCATCCACCTTTGCTGCCTTAAGTTCAAGTCCTTTTGAGAGAATAGGTATTTTAAAGACTCGTGGTCAGTGAATAATTCGAATTTCTCGCCAAGAAGATAATGACGCCAAGACTTAAGCGCGAAAACAATAGCGGCCAATTCTAGGTCATGTGTAGGATAATTTTTCTCATGCGCTCTCAACTGCCTTCCACCATAGGCTATTACCCTACCCTCTTGCATTAAGACTATGCCTAGTCCTGTCCCACAAGCATCAGTATAAACGGTAAACGGCTTACTCCCGTCTGGCAATAATAAGTCTGGGGCTGAAGTCAAAGCTCTCTTCAAACGTTGGAACGCATCATCACAATCTACGTCCCATGTGAAAACTAGGTTCTTCGTCGTCAAGCGTGTCAATGGAGCTGATATCTTTGCGAAGTCTTTGATAAACTTCCTATAGTAGCCAGCCAACACCAAGAAACTTCTCACTTCGGTAGCATTTTAGGGACCTTCCAATCTTGGATGGCCACCACCTTCGCGGGATCCACGGCTATCCCTTCATTGGAAACCACATGCCCCAAGAACCGTACTTCCTTCCTCCAGAAGTGACACTTAGAAAATTTAGCCTTAAGGCTATGCGCTCGTAGGGTCTCCAACACTTCCCTAAGATGTAGGGCATGCTCTTCTTCATCCTTAGAAAAGATCAAGATGTCATCTACAAAGACTACCACGAATTTGTTAAGGTACTCCCTAAACACCCTACTCATCAAATCAACAAAATATGCTGGGGCGTTTGTCAAACCGAAGGGCATCACTAGCCATTCATAGAAACCGTCCGGAGTCCTAAAGGCAGTCTTGTCTATGCTATCCACAGCCACTCTCAACTGATGCAACCCAGTGGCTAAGTCCAACTGCGAAAACACTGAGGCGCCAACTAACTGATCGAAGAGATCGTCAATCCTCGGCAGTGGGTGTCTGTTCTTCTTAGTAAGTTTATTAAGTTCTCTATAGTCCACACAAAGTCTAAGGGACCCATCCACCTTCGTGGCAAATACTACTGGAGCACCCCACTCCGATATACTTCGTCTTATGAACCCCTTCTCAAGCAACTCCTTCACTTGCTTATCGAGTTCCCTCCTTTCACGTGGAGCCATGTGGCGTACTGGCAAAGATACCGGTTTCGCATTATCCACAAGATATATTCGAAAATCTATCTCCCACTTTGGAGGCAAGCCCTTCACCTCCTCAAACACATCCGAATATTCTCGGACCACTCTAACAGATCGTAGATTTTCCTCAGACGCGTCAAGCGATTCTAGATAACTCAGCATAACCGAATTTATGGGATTACAGAAGATTTCGAGAGTGTTGCCAAGGTGAGTCACGAGCCTAACTACTCTCCTTTCACAATCAAGAACGGCCCCATTTCTGGATAACCAATCCATTCCTAAAATTAGCCCATAGCCCGTGAAGCCCAACACATATGCATCACATCTAAATTCAACGCTAAGTATGGAAATTTTCAAATCCAAACACATCATGGATAAATAAGCTGAGCCCCCTATTGGATTCGAAACAACTAAGGGATCCTCTACTAAACTGGTGTTTAAGTGCAGTGATTCAACTAATGATGTAGAGATAAACGAATGTGATGCGCCCGAATCGAATAAGGTACGGACAGGATGATCAAACAGAAAAACTAAGCTTTCAACAGAAATGGTTCTACCTCGTTCTTGCAGCGGTGGGACCGCGAGAGCCTGAACTTGTCCCCTTGCCTGCCCTGGTGCCATAAGAGCCTGCACCTGTCCTCCCGAGGTAGCTCCTGCCCTCTGCCCTTCTTTGGGCAGTCCTTCACTAAATGTCCCGCATCGCCACAATGAAAACAACCTGTCTTCTTTTTCTTTCGGCAATCCTTGCTGAGATGGCCTGGGGTTCCACAGTTAAAGCACTTCTTCTTTCCCTTGCCATTATTGTCTTTTCCACCCTTCTTGTTTTGCTGTTGTGGTTTCTTCTGGTCCCCCTTCTTCTCGGGTGCCTTATCAGCTTTAGCGCTTTTCTCCTCATGCATGAGCGCCATTTCTACTAACTTCTCAAAGGTGGCCCCCATCGGGATGTGGGTCATAGCCAACCCTTGCAATGGTTCATTCAAGCCATTCACGAACCTCAGTGCCTTCTTCTCCAGCGTGTTCACTAAGACCAAGCCAAACCTTGCTAACTGATTAAATTTATTGACATATTCTTTCATTGATGAGCTTCCTTGCTTCAATGTCAAGAACCTTTCCATATATAGATTTTCTTCCGCCTTTGAGAGAAACTTCGCCTCGAACCTACGTCTGAAATCCGCCCAAGAGTCAACAGGACGCTCCCCATTAGTGACCTCCAACCAAAACGCGGCCTCTCCCTTCATCAACCAAGCTGCTAATCGAACTCTCCTCCCTTCTTCTACTTCAAAGATTTCTAGCAATTCTTCCACCTCTTTAAGCCAATCTCTAGATTCCACAAACGTTTCTGACCCTTGAAATGGTTTTCCACCCATAGCCTTGAATTCCTTGCACGTCTTCGCAAAAGTATCTACGCGAGGAGGAGGAGGAGGAACGGGTGCAACTGGTGGTGGAGGAACATTGACTGGACCTGCAGCGGCCCTAGCCTCTAATAACCTCCTATACCATCCTGGTATCGTTACACCATCGGGTAGATTAAGATCTTCAGCCATGCTGAAACGAAAAAGGAAAGATTCAGAATGGAGAATTCGAAAGATAAAGGTATGGACTATTGGGGATTATGTTTTTTTTTTCTTAAAAACTTTTCTCTTTAAATTTCTCATTAAAACATGTTTTTGAAAGAACTTCTTCCAAAAATAACAATTTTTCTAAAGTATTTTTATCTGTTCTGGTAACCTTAAGCTCTGATACCACGTGTAACACCCCACTAGAGTTGGGCCCAACCTGAGGACCTGGAGGGGGAAAAAGGATAGAAATAGAGGGGGTCAGACATAAAGTCTGGCGAGTATGATAATTCTAACAATACTATTATCAAAATAACTAGACTAAGGCATAAGCTGGAAGACAAGTAAATGTCTATGAACTCTTAGGAAGATAAAGATAGCGTTTAAGATAACGTTAAAGATAACGGTAAAGGCACACCTAATTACTAACGAATGATTACTACACTGCACCGCACATTACTACACTGCACCACACCAGTCACCCTATTGTTTGATCCCACTTGCTTCACACTGAAACATATAAATAGCCTTACGTACCCCTAGCTGACTACGTAGGTGCCGTCTGCCCCTATCTCCACTAGGTGTACCCCACTACCCACTTTCGATCGGCTCCCTACTCGTAGATACCCGTGTTGGCCCCACAGTGGGGTGTATCACTCCCCTAAAGTGGCAACCCGATACAACTTGAGAATGCACAGCTTATACCTACATGATGCAACAACGTCTTACCTACCAACCCGGGTCCACACACGCATATGAAACCCGTTGGACTTGCGTTGCCACCGCTCCCAGTTTTGGCCTCTTACAGTCAAACGCAGCATGCGTGTCCCGTCCTCGACTTGGGTCGAGCCCACAAAGATACGTTTGGGATACTGGTCGAAATGGGCCCCCACAAGCTACCCATTTAAGTTTGTCACTAGTATATCCCACTTAACCCTCTTAGTCATGTTCATTTACATGTGTGTTTGGTTAAGTCTTACTAATCGTATTTCACATGCCACTAAGGGCACCCCCTAGATTCCTCATGCCACCCAAGGCACCTACTTAACCCCCATGTCCCACCTTACATGTTTATCTGGTTAAGTATTTCTTAATTCATTCAAGCCATAACCTCATAAAGACCTCTCACATTAGACTGGCATTTATGGAAGCTGGATTTGCCGGGCGGGTCCGGGCAGTCTAACACCATAAAAGAGTCTAACCTCGTGTCTTTACAACCGTTATGCTTTAGTTTAGGCCTAGGACCTCTCACATTGGGCTGACGTTTGTGACCACTGGATTTGCCGGGCGGGTCCGGGCAGGTTTACGTCACAAACGAGTCCAACCTCGTGTCCTAAGCATTGATTAACACTTAAAATCTTTTACCCCAGTTTTAATAATTCCCTATTCAAATTATTAATTAAGTCAACTTTTAATGATGTCCATAATTGACTCAATTATGGCCATCCACTTATGGCATGCAAAATCATATCAATTGCACCCCAACTTTTTAATATTAAATCCTTAATATTACCCCTATCCCACGTTTATACATTCGCTTATTCAACGCATAATATAGGCTAGACATATATAGTCTAACACCTAGCACAAAGATAAATTATCACAACATATAGACAATTAAAATAAATCTAATCATAATAGGGGTGAAACTTGCATAAACAACACATGTTAAGGATCAAAAAGTGTCAACTTGTTAAATGTCTCAATTTATATGATATGATCATAGCCCAAATCTATACATAAACTTGCATATGGGGTTTTTAGGCAACATAATGATGGTGTGAACTAGCATAGGATATCACATATGTCATAGCATAATTCTAGATGTCATAATAGATGTCTTGGCATATGTTCATAACTTTTCTAATCAATCTAACTTGCATATGTGACTTGTCATATAGATCAACATAACCCAATAATGATGATTTAATTAATATGAACTAACTAGCATAGATGGTAACATCATGGCCTTTTTAACATGTATGATTCATCACAACTTAGCATAGAAACTTTCAACATACATAACATCATCATAGCATGATTTACAACATATAATATATCATCATCACATAACATTGGATTTACAATATACATGATAGAAAAAGGGGTTTTCAACAACATATATGATAATTCACATCATCTACTTATAATGCATTCATAACTCAACCTAATAAAATGATAATAATCTTGTTAAGATCATCATACTCACAATTTAGAGAAGAAAAGAGAGAGTTTTGCTTTGCTTTAGGGTTGAGAGAATTAGAATTGAATTTGCTTTTCTTCTTTCTTAGTTGGCGGCGGCTCCATTGATTCCCATGGCAACAGTAACTATTCTATTTTAATTAGGTTTAGGGTTAGCATTAGGATGTATTTATAGGTGTAGGAAGTTATTTAGGACCATTAGATTAACCCTGAACCATGAGAACCAATCAAATGCAAAATCTGCATTTGAGCGAATCGACCCACGGGTTGACAACCAAACACCTTGGATTAACCCCTAGTCGACCCAGGGAGGCTCGGGTCGACCTCAAAAATGGGCCGGTTCGGTTATTTCCCCTCCCAATTCTCTGTTTTGAACTTTTTCGCATTTTTTTTAAATTTTTATATATATATCAATATATATATATATATTTCTCTGCGCAACACATTTCACTTAATTCTTTTCTAAAAATTAAGTATACTTTAATTTGTGAATTTTAATGTTATAAAATTACGGGGTGTTAAAGTACCCTTACGTCCCCTCGAAGCCTCGGGCTTCGTAACCCAATTCGTTGGAGCCTTCATTAAAATTAGACGGATGTTCGCTCCTTCTCGTGTTATACTAAGAATTACTACTTAGTTTTGCTAACTAAGGTTTACCACTTATTTTCCAGAATCGTTGTTTTCTTAACTAAGGTTTACTACTTAGCTCCTTTTAACTAAGGTTTACTCCTTAGTTCTCTTTCTCGTCAATTTGGATTGGTTAAGTGTCATTAGTCAATTCAAGCTAACTTAACCCTCTTCATTTATCTTGTTAAACTGGTTAAGTGTTATCAGTAATTCATGTTGACTTAACCCTACCACAAACCAAGTTATATTGGTTAAGTATTTCTTATTACTTAACCCTATTCATTCACCCTGTATTGGTTAAGTGTTCCTTTTTAGCTTAACCTTGCCCATCTGTTTTAACTAACATTTTATTAATGGTTAAGTATTATCCCTTCATGTTTTAGACTTAACCCTATTCATTTATCACAATCTGATGGTTAAGTGTTCAAGTTTACTTAACCCTACGGTCTAGTCCAGCTAACATATCAAATTGGCTAAGTGTATTAAATTTTACTTAACCCCAACCTCTAGTCTAGTTAACATGTTAATTTGGCTAAGTGTATTAACTTTACTTAACCCCACCTTCTAGTCTAGTTAACATGTTAATTTGGATAAGTGTTTTCTTAGTTACTTAACCCCTACAAATCTTGTCTTGTTATGATGTTAAGTTTGGTTAAGTGTCCCTATGGACTTAACCCTCCCATTCTAGCTTAACTGTGTTAAGTTGGTTAAGTGTTCCTATGGACTTAACCCTCTCATTCTAGCTTAACTGTGTTAAGTGTCTGTATGAACCTAACCCCACCCATCGGTTTGGTCATCATGTTGAATTGGTTAAGTGTCTTAGTTAACTTAACCCTACCATTCTTGTTCTAGCTTTAACTAAATAAATTAAAGTCGCGACCACTCACATTAGACAGATATTGTTGTGAATACTGGATGTGCCGGTTGGTTCCGGGCAGGTTTACATCGCAAATCAGTCTAACCTCGGGTTAGGCATATTCGTGTTTTCTAAGTTCAAAGGGTTTTGATTAATTTTCAAATCAGGTTTTGAAAGTAACCATCCCGTCCGTCGGATCAGTTAGGGATAGCCAGGGAGAGCAGGAAACTTGTGTTTTCCAAACCCAAGCCTAGACACTATCCTCTCTGTCACCCTAGAACTTTCTGGTGTATGTATTATTAAAAGAGATGTCATTAATAAACCTTTCTTTTGTATATATATATAAATTGTTAACAATTTATCCTCAAAGTTCATTTTCCCTTTATAAATAAATTTGGCCTATACCCTATACATTTGCCATGCCCACTAATGGACTTATATTCTAGGCCCAAATCTTGATTTGCCTATCTTACAGTTTATAGCAATTTAGATCCAACATCCTCATTTACAGTTCATGCCAAAAACTAGATTTTATATTCTAGTTTACAGTTTATGCCAAACTAGATTTCATATTCTAGTTCACCGTTTATGCCCAAAACTTAATTTGCATACCAACTACCTACTTTGTGGCCCATTTAACCATTTACCATTTACGCCCAATGTATGTAGATTATTCACAATTATGCTAATATACTTATCATGCTTAATTTAGCCACCCAATTCTGATTTAATATTCTAATTTCAGTTCATGTCAAAACTAGACTTGTTATTCTAATTTTTCATCTTAATAGTCATGCTATAATGCATGTTCCCAAATTATGCCAATTTCCAAGTTTAGTCAATTTCATGTTTTTCCCAAAACGTATTCCCATCGTTCGTATAATCGTGATTCAACCTAGATTATAAATAAATCTAGATTCGTGGAAAAAAAGGGAATGAACCAGAATGCCATGAAAGAATAGACATAATAACTGGCATAAGATGATAATTCACAGGCATATAGATCTGGTAATATTACGACATGAAAAGGGTTGAATAGTATAGGTTCAAGAACATGGGTAGACCTAACTTAATAGGTAAATTCCCAAGATCAAGATCCAAGGATAACTAGAAATAGAAAGTCAAGCCTAGATCCAATATAATGCCAGTTTGGGGTACAACATGGTTTTGTAACTACAGTGTCATGGGCATAAATAATAACCTTATATCCATAGTCATAGGCAATAAATCCTCACAGTTAATGAATCACAGTCATAGGCGATGTTCATAGTCAAAGGAAAGTAATTCTCACAGTCATGAGTCACAGTCATAGGCAATGTTCATAGGCAATGTTCATAGTCAAAGAGGCATATGGTTTTAAGGTCCATAGTTTCATAGTCACAGTCTTATTGGTCATCGAATCATAACAGTTCTTAATTAGGTCCAAGGATATAAGCACTGATTCGAACAGAAAGATTTGGCATATTCTTTTATTCCTTTAATTTCATGTCACGAATAGAGAAAACGTTCAAATCTAAAAAGTAACCGACTTACAAAGATTATATTAGATTCGTAGAAAAACAGTCGTTTGAATCTTCACTTGAATCCTAGCTTGTTTTGAATCTCCTCTTGAAAGTCTTGAGCAGCATTTCCTCGTCTTGATTTATTTTACCTATTATTTTATTTACTATTTAATTTAGAGGAGGAGAAGAAGCCATGTCCACCAAGAATCTTTGCAGCATAAGGTTAGAGAAGAATTGTGAATAGTGAAGGAGACTAGGGGCTGTTTATATAGGATTAGACGGATGAATCTAGGCAGAAAAAGAGATCATGTACATCAGAATGCACCCAGGCCCAAAAGTGGGTTTTGCACCCAGGTCGACTGCCCAGTCGACCTGGTCAGGGGGGGTCGACTACCCAGTCGACTCCCCAGTCAACCTTGGTCCTGGGCGGGAATTTTCCCGCCCAGCCTACTTCTGGGTTGTGAATTCGAATTTCGAGCTGTTTTCGATTCTGAAAATTCCTGAAACTTCAGAGGGTCATATCTCCCTCATTCGGACTCCGATTCTCGCAAACTCGGACTCGTTTCCAAGCAGAATTTCAAGACGAACGCAATGGCGCAACCCATTTCCCTTGATTTTGATTTTAAAATTTAATTCTGCCTTGGTTTTTGAATCTTAGTGTTGTAAAATTACGGGGTGTTACATTCTCCCCCTCTTAAAAGGATTTCGTCCCCGAAATCTTTAAGTTAGGAAGAATGTGTCCTACCATCCCATCATCCATCTAATCAACCATTCAATCACAGGCATTCATTGTCCTTAAAAGGATTTCTAATGTTTTCATGTTCATATGCATAGTGTGTGTATATGTCTTTATCTAATGCAAAATCAGGCGGTCTACTGATTCAATTGACCTCCTTAATGCGAATCATGTCAGTGCCATGCGTCCAATCATGTATGCAAGCACCCCTAGTTATGTAAATACTACATGTGTGCATAGCCATTCATCCATATGCAACATCCATATGATAACATATCAAGTTCAACTTACAAACAAATACATATCTATAAATGCAATATGAAAGCGTCCGAACTGATCTAGTGCCTAATACGTATGTATATGCATTCACGAGCAACCATTAGCAACCACTCGCAACCATCAACCATAACATGTTTCAAATACATGTTTACATCCAAAAGAGTTTCTACCTAAGGATCGAAGATACGACCTAGAGGATATACTTTGGAAAGAGAGAAACAACTATGCGTAAAGATCCTACAAAAAAAGAAATCAAGGATGCACCCTTAAGGAAAAGGGTATGATGCTAGTATCTAGCCTTCGTGAGCTTTACTCCACTGTATCTTAACTAATTTAACTTCACGATTGTGAAGTTTCTGACCTCCATTTCCAAAATAAACAGGTGTCAATCGCGGTACCAAGTGTATGTACTAAGATGATTAGAGGTCTCCCTCTTATCCACCATGCCATAACTATAAGGGTCGAAAGGTCACTACATGCTTTTTGGAGTGCCTGCCACAACTATTCATCTCTCACGCAAACCATCCTAGTCGAACTCGACATTCCTCAAGTACAAGCCCCAAAGGCCTAAACCAATATCAGACAAGCACCCAAGGAATATCTCCTCCGAATTTAGACGATCTACGTGAGATGATATAAGCAAACTCAATAGCTATTCTCAAATCCCTACTAACCAAAAATAAACTGGTCGGACCACCAATTGGATTTGAGACTCTAGTGGGATCTTTCTACTATACAAGTACTATGGTGCAGAGACTCAACTATGGAAGTGGATATGAACAAATGCAAAGTGCTAAAACCAAAGGAAAGAGTAGACAAAACTAGACTCTTCCAACAGAACTTTACTACCTTTCTCCTAGGTACGCTTGGTGGCGAAAGTAGGTACTTGCCCTTCTGAAAAATCTTGTCCTTTGCCCTTAATTACATGCCCTATTACACCATAGTAAAGATACTTCCTCTTGCCTTAGGTTTTATAATTCCTTCCTCCTTTGTGAGCTAAATCTACATCCATGAATTCCTCATCCTCCTCCGTGTGTAGTCATGTTGACAAATCTCTCGAAAGCTGCTTCCATCGTACAGAAAACCCTATAAGCTTGAAAGAAAACTGGCCGTAGGTGAAACAACTACGGCTATGGATGGAAGCCAGGCACTACTTCGCCCATCGATGAGGTTACCTCCCAGAAAGCCAGGAGCCCCAGAGACTCAAGAAAGAAGGAGACAAGAATTCAAACAGAGAATCAGAAGATAGTGCGTATGGCTTTTGGGGAATATGCCTTTAAAACAAATCTTTTCTTTGGAAAATGCTTATTTTAAAACCGTTTGAAAATAATTTTTCAAATCTTTTATCTGATCCGGTAACCTTCAGCTCTGATACCACGTGTAACACCCCACATCCGTTAGTGTCACTCACAAAGGGAATGCACTAAGTTCTGTGGAGCATTTAGGGTAAAAGATGCAGATAAATTACAAGAAAGACAGAAATTAAACAGCGGAAAATAAAACTTTACTTTATTGATAAGATAGTTTGTACAACAATTGTTTTCCAATATCAGAGTACCATCTATCTTACAAAATAAAGAAGCTTAAAAATACATTTATATTCCCCAATGTAGCATAAGCCAGCCATAGCAGCGAAAAGGGGAGTCCAAAGCACTTTGTCCAAGAATCTTCAAGCTTGGGAAAGAGTGACAGTCCAACTTAACCTGATCTATACTATTCCCTCCTTTACTACCTTAGGGGGGGGGAACGGAAGAAAAGAAGACGAAAGAAAAACAGAGTCAGACATAAAGCCTGAGTAAGTTCAGATACTTCTAGCATGTGAACATGGAAAAACAAAGCGAAATGAATTAACTGAATACAAGATAACACCATGATGATAGGGTCAGCAAGATTAGACAAGATTAACACAAGATATGCTAAGATAAGATAAACTGGATATGCTCTAATACTTTCGCCGCTTCGCTATTTCCTTGTTATACTGGTTTCTATATCTCTGTACCACCTAACTAGTGTCCCAACTAGTAACGATAACGTGATCCCAATCCCTGTAGTTTCCGTTGCCTTCAGGCATACATTTATTATTTATTACCTAAATCTAATCTAGGGTTTTTCTATCAAGTGCTTTCTAGATTCAACTAGAGTTTACGCTATCTGCTGAACGCTTCTCGGATTCAGGGTTTATGCCACCTAGTCCAACTAGGGATTATGCTACATGTCGAACGATGCCCCCTAGTCTAGGACACACTACCTAGAGTGGTATATGTTCCTAGACTTCCCCACGCATGTATCGTGAATCGTTATCGCTTGTCTAGATGCACGTGTCCTGTAATGTGCGGCCCGAGTCCTGTGGCAGGGCAAATCAAGAAACACAGAACTCGGTCGGGAGCTTTCAGATATCTGCCGATGCAGATGCTAAGGTCTGTTTTTATTCTAGTGGCTATGGTCCCACTTGACCCCTCCCTCAACTAATGAAAGGCACACCTTGAAAAATGAGACCTATACGCATGCCCCCTATGCCCCACTAATCTATGTCCATCCACAATCGCAACCATAACTAGATAGCAAGTATATGGTCCATAGGAGTTTTCCGCCTTCCCGCTTCACGTACCTCGATTGACTGAAGATGGATGGTAGACGACGAGTTGCTATCACAGGGCTACCGTTTTCTCGCCGAATCACGCTGGTCCATCCTAGTCTTTAGGTTGCCATATTTTGCAACCAAGGCATACCCTTGGTTCTTCTAACGTAGACCTTAACCTCTGTGATCCCAGGAGGATCATCTGCAGCCTCACAGAGGGATACCAAGAGTACCCTTACGTCCCCTCGAAGCCTCGGGCTTCGTAACCCAATTCGTTGGAGCCTTCATTAAAATTAGATGGATGTTCGCTCCTTCTCGTGTTATAGTAACAATTACTACTTAGTTTTGCTAACTAAGGTTTACCACTTAGTTTCCAGAATCATTGTTTTCTTAACTAAGGTTTACTACTTAGCTCCTTTTAACTAAGGTTTACTACTTAATTCTCTTTCTCGTCAATTTGGATTGGTTAAGTGTCATTAGTCAATTCAAGCTAACTTAACCCTCTTCATTTATCCTGTTAAACTGGTTAAGTGTTATCAGTAATTCATGTTGACTTAACCCTACCACAAACCAAGTTATATTGGTTAAGTACTTCTTATTACTTAACCCTATTCATTCACCCTGTATTGGTTAAGTGTTCCTTTTTAACTTAACCTTGCCCATCTGTTTTAACTAACATTTTATTAATGGTTAAGTATTATCCCTTCATGTTTTAGACTTAACCCTATTCATTTATCACAATCTGATGGTTAAGTGTTCAAGTTTACTTAACCCTACGGTCTAGTCCAGCTAATATATCAAATTGGCTAAGTGTATTAAATTTTACTTAACCCCAACCTCTAGTCTAGTTAACATGTTAATTTGGCTCAGTGTATTAACTTTACTTAACCCCACCTTCTAGTCTAGTTAACATGTTAATTTGGATAAGTGTTTTCTTAGTTACTTAACCCCTACAAATCTTGTCTTGTTACGATGTTAAGTTTGGTTAAGTGTCCCTATGGACTTAACCCTCCCATTCTAGCTTAACTGTGTTAAGTTGGTTAAGTGTTCCTATGGACTTAACCCTCTCATTCTAGCTTAACTGTGTTAAGTGTCTGTATGAACCTAACCCCACCCATCGGTTGGGTTATCATGTTGAATTGGTTAAGTGTCTTAGTTAACTTAACCCTACCATTCTTGTTCTAGCTTTAACTAAATAAATTAAAGCCGCGACCACTCACATTAAATAGATATTATTGCGAATACTGGATGTGCCGGTTGGTTCCGGGCAGGTTTACATTGCAACTCAGTCTAACCTCGGGTTAGGAATATTCGTGTTTTCTAAGTTCAAAGGATTTTGATTAATTTTCAAATCATGTTTTGAAAGTAACCATCCCGTCCGTCGGATCAGTTAGGGAGAGCTACGGAGAGCAGGAAACTTGTATTTTCCAAACCCAGGCCTAGACACTATCCTCTCTGTCACCCTAGAACTTTCTGGTGTATGTATTATTAAAAGAGATGTCATTAATAAACCTTTCTTTTGTATATATATAAATTGTTAACAATTTATCCTCAAAGTTCATTTTCCCTTTATAAATAAATTTGGCCTATAACCTATACATTTGCCATGCCCACTAATGGACTTATATTCTAGGCCCAAATCTTGATTTGCCTATCTTACAGTTTATAGCAATTTAGATCCAACATCCTCATTTACAGTTCATGCCAAAAACTAGATTTTATATTCTAGTTTACAGTTTATGCCAAACTAGATTTCATATTCTAGTTCACCGTTTATGCCCAAAACTTAATTTGCATACCAACTACCTACTTTGTGGCCCATTTAACCATTTACCATTTACGCCCAATGTATGTAGATTATTCACAATTATGCTAATATACTTATCATGCTTAATTTAGCCACCCAATTCTGATTTAATATTCTAATTTCAGTTCATGTCAAAACTAGACTTGTTATTCTAATTTTTCATCTTAATAGTCATGCTATAATGCATGTTCCCAAAGTATGCCAATTTCCAAGTTTAGTCAATTTCATGTTTTTCCCAAAACGTATTCCCATCGTTCGTATAATCGTGATTCAACTTAGATTATAAATAAATCTAGATTCGTGGAAAAAAAGGGAATGAACCAGAATGCCATGAAAGAATAGTCATAATAACTGGCATAAGATGATAATTCATAGGCATATAGATCTGGTAATATTACAACATGAAAAGGGTTGAATAGTATAGGTTCAAGAACATGGGTAGACCTAACTTAATAGGTAAATTCCCAAGATCAAGATCCAAGGATAACTAGAAATAGAAAGTCAAGCCTAGATCCAATATAATGCGAGTTTGGGGTACAACATGGTTTTGTAACTACAATGTCATGGGCATAAATAATAACCTTATATCCATAGTCATAGGCAATAAATCCTCACAGTTAATGAATCACAGTCATAGGCGATGTTCATAGTCAAAGGAAAGTAATTCTCACAGTCATGAGTCACAGTCATAGGCAATGTTCATAGGCAATGTTCATAGTCAAAGAGGCATATGGTTTTAAGGTCCATAGTTTCATAGTCACAGACTTATTGGTCATCGAATCATAACAGTTCTTAATTAGGTCCAATGATATAAGCACTGATTCGAACAGAAAGATTTGGCATATTATTTTATTCCTTTAATTTCATGTCACGAATAGAGAAAACGTTCAAATCTAAAAAGTAACCGACTTACAGAGATTATATTAGATTCGTAGAAAAACAGTCATTGAAGTCGTTTGAATCTTCACTTGAATCCTAGCTTGTTTTGAATCTCCTTTTGAAAGTCTTGAGCAGCATTTCCTCGTCGTGATTTATTTTACATATTATTTTATTTATTATTTAATTTAGAGGAGGAGAAGAAGCCATGTCCACCAAGAATCTTTGCAGCATAAGGTTAGAGAAGAATTGTGAATAGTGAAGGAGACTAGGGGCTGTTTATATAGGATTAGGCGGATGAATCTTGGCAGAAAACGAGACTAGGTACATCAGAATGCACCCAGGCCCAAAAGTGGGTTTTGCACCCAGGTCGACCTGGTCGGGGGGGGGGGGGGGGGTCGACTACCCAGTCGACTCCCCAGTCGACCTGGGTCCTGGGCGGGAATTTTCCCGCACAGCCTGCTTCTGGGTTTTGAATTCGAATTCGAATTTCGAGCTGTTTTCGATTCTGAAAATTCCTGAAACTTCGGAGGGTCATGTCTCCCTCATACAGACTCCGATTCTCGCAAACTCGGACTCGTTTCCATGCAGAATTTCGAGACAAACGCAATGGCGAAACCCATTTCCCTTGATTTTGATTTTAAAATTTAATTCTGCCTTGGTTTGTGAATCTTAGTGTTATAAAATTACGGGGTGTTACATAACCTTCTGCAATCGAACCTTCCGGTCTGTTTCTATTTTGCACATAAGATTTCAACTTTCCTAGATATCACTCAATTGGATACATGCATCTAAGATGTTCAGGCCCACCATATTCGATTTCTCTGCATAAATGAACATGCAAGTGTATCATTATATCGAAAAAAGCCTGTTGAAAAATCATTTCAAAATGAGAAAGTGTCTCGACGATTTCTTTTTGCAGCCTCTTGATATCAATCACTTCGATAACCTCGCTCCATAGTCCTCTAAGGAATGCACTAAATCTGATCATTGATAACGCAACCTCGGGTTTTAATGCTTTATTCACGGCAACTTGTAATAAATAGTGGAGTATGAAATGAGCATCATGGCTCTTATACCCCACAACCGTTCTCTCTTTTATGTGCACGTACCGACTAACATTCGAGGCACAACCGTAGGACAGTTTGGCATTCTTCAATACAGAGCAAAAGATTTCTTTTTCCTTATTTGTCATATCAAATATTGCAGCTCTAATTTCAACATTCTTTCCTTCACCACATTCAACAGGATGAAGGGCCTTCCTTATGCCCAATTCCTATAAATCCAAACGAGCATTTAGGTGATCCTTCGACATGTGACCTATATTAAGCAAAGTACCTAATATTTTGTCGCATATGTTCTTCTCTATGTGCATGGCATCCAGGTTATGTCGAAGGGGATTATGACACCAATATGGTAAGTCAAACAGTATTGACCTTTTTTTTAAAGGGCCCTCACTTTTACCAGGTTTCTTCGTCTTATCCCCAAACCGATTTTTGAACCCCCGCAATAACCCTTCAATTTCAGTTCCTAATAATATTTCTGGATTGCTCCCCATTTCAGTTTCGCCATTAAGTCTCCTCTTATCCAGCCTCCACTTATGTGTCGGATCAAGAAACTTTCTATGGTGCATATAACACATTTTTTTGCTATTCTTCAAATAATTTGAAGAAGTTTCATAATGGCGTACTGGACACGCTAGTTTCCCCTTCGTGCTCCAACCCAACAACATGGCATATCCCGGAAATTCACTAATTGTCCATAAGACGCTTGCGCGTAAATTAAAATTCCCATCAGTAAAGGAATCATATGTTTCAACGCCAAAATTCCATAATGATTTCAATTCTGCAATAAAAGGTTGCATATATATGTCAATACTGTTCTTTGGAGAATCTGGACCAGATATTAATGTTGAAAGAATCAAATTCTCTTGTTTCATACATAACCAAGGCAGAAGATTGTAATTTACCAACATAATTGGCCATGTACTATAACTTGAATTCATTGAACGATATGGATTAAATCCATCAGATGCTAGACCCAATCTAACATTACGATTTTTTGATGAAAAATCAGGATAGCGAGCATGCATCATCTTCCATGCTACACCATCAGCCGGATGTCTTAGTTTTCCATCTTCTTTTCGTTCCACTTGGTGCCATCTCATAAGTTTGGAAAATTCTTTGCACATAAACATCCTTGTAACCTTGGTCTCAGAGGAAAGTACCTCATAGCATTTGCCGGCACTTTGGGAATCGACTTCGGTGGATCATTATTATCAACGATGTCTTCTTTTTCTTTTACAGCCCACCTCGAAAAACTACAAATGTCACAAGCCTCTTTATCTTTATTCTCTGCCCAATATAACCTGCAATGGTTTGGGCAGGCATGTATTTTATGGTAACTTGGACCTAAATCCTTAATGACATTCTTTGCAGCATAGGAAGACAAAGGCAGCTGGGCATCGGGAAAGGCTTCTTTTGTAAGCTTTAGTAATACCCCAAACGCAGACTCGTTAATTTCATAAGCACACTTTAAATGGTAAAGCCTTATCAAGAAACTTAGTCGAGAAAATTTAGTGCAGCCAGGATATAACGGTTTTTTTCCTTCTTTAACATGCCGATAAAAATTTTCGGCCTTTGGATTTGGTTCTACTACAAAGTCCCTGGGATTTTGACCAAATTTGTAACCCGCACATTTGAACATCACATCTAAATTATCCTCAAAATCCATCTCTATTGCACAATCCATATGGTCATCAACACCTATTAATTTTGTCTGTGAAACTTCACAAATCCACCCAGTATGTAATGGAGAAGGGCCATTAAAAATAAGATGATCGTATATGACATTTTCAAAATACCAATTACATTCTGTACATTTTTTGCAGGGGCACTTCATCTCATCACCTACTTTATAAATGGGAAATGCATTCCTTAGAAAAGCCGTTACCCCTCTTACATATTCTGCACTCGATCTCGGAAGTCCTATCCATATGTAATACTCACTATCCATTGTCACAATCTAACCACGGCCTAGTAAGACCAAATTTGATACCACTTACAGTTTCAAGATACAAACAAGGGCTACCCTGTAAGATTTGACTAAATTAGAAATAAAAACAAAACAAGTTAATAATTTACAAATATACATAATCAGTGTGATGATACAAAGACGATTGTTTTGATATGAATTATCACTAACTTTTGGAACTGAGTTATCAGGAGAATACATAAAACAAGCAACTAAGGATACTGAACACAAATTCATAACATTACAAGACTGCACCTGAACACAACAGTACAAAGACTATACAGGTGATACAAAGACGATACAGTTGTACCTAATACCACAAACGTTGCAATAATTTAATTTTGTCTTCTAATGTTTAGCCCTTGAAGCTGGTCGTTAAGTCTACTAACGTCAGTTCGAAAACCAATAACTCGATTTCGCAGCGTTGTAAGTTGATGTTGTAATTCATTTGCATAATCAGTGGCTCGACTTGGAAACTGTTGGTCAATCGACTGCCAAAAGGTACACCCTGCGGGATAAACACGACATCTAAAATAACGACGACCAATGTAGAATCCAATCGAAATAACATCTTCTACAGCGGCATACCCACAATCACACATTATGCTTGGTGAGTCAGCTTGCTGTTCGTTAACCACTTTGTTGTTTTGATGCTGACGACGCAAGGCAGCATGACTTTGCTGTCGCATCGCCCTTTCTTCACATTGTTCTTCTTTTCGCTATTGTCTTCAGAGTTCTTCTTGCTCTAGTTCATACTCATGCAAATCACTGTAGTGCCTTTCTTGCATCTCTATATAAAAATCAATAGGAGTTTCTAGTGATGATGGGTTTGACATTTGTAGATCACCCATGCCCAGGGTATCTTCGTAGTCATACGATGTAGGAAGAGAAATAGGCATTATTTAACTACAAACAGAAATAGACATTTAAACATTTAAATTGGATTTCTTTTGTCCTCTAAATTTTGTTTCCACCTGTCGAAATAAGCATTATTTACCAAAACATCAATGGTTTGGCAAACATAAAAATACAGAACTTGCACAATTTCAACACATGCAAACATATAAACACAACACTTCAAGTATGAAAAACCCTAATTTATGGCAATCGGTATACCCCAACTACCCAGAGACTTTGAATGTTAGACCAAAATAAGTTAGAGATGAAATCATCTAAATAAAACCGAAATGATGAAGCCCTTACTACCTGTAATTGTCCTAAATGATCCAAATCGAAGGTGTAAAGTTTGTAAAATAGGAGCAATCGGAGGTTTATAGTTTGTACCGGCGGTAGAGTAGCAATCGGAGGTCTTCGTGGACGGATTTCGTGGAGATAGAAACGGACAGAAGGAGGAGTACGGGAGAAATTTATTTTTGGGGGAAGTATTTCGTGAATGGGGAAAAGATCGTGCCAAATTTTCACTAAATTGAAGCTGGGATACGTTTGAACCGTTGGATTAGTCAAAGATCTACGTTATTTATTTATTTAAACTGATAACGCGGATCGCTGACCTGGCATTTATTTATGTAAAGCAACACTTTGAACTAGTGTTGCAAGTCACAGCACAAGAATTCCAACCGCAACACTGCATTCATATCTAATGCAACAACATATGACTGTTGTTGCAGAAGATCAAAGAAAGCGTAGCTTTCGCCACACTTTTCATGCAACACACACAAATTAGTGTCGAATATGCCCACTTTTGTAGTAGTGCGTGATCCTGAGGCATTTTCTAGAGTGCCTCGAATTGGAAGGAGCCATTGCTAGCCTTGACTCATGATGGAAACCCAATTTCCAATACGACATTACGGATTTGATTGCAAACCTATTTATGGCGTCATAGTATATGATAGCTATGCCATCTAGGATTGATACATTTACTTTGAAAATGTTTTAAACTGACTAGACACTAATAATAATATTAAATGATTTGTTTTAAACGTATCAAACATGTTTGGCTATTATAAGGGAAAACTCTATCCTTCGGCTTGCGTTGCATTGTGTGATGGGACCTGAGTCTTATAATAGCTACATTTTCCAAAAAGCATTGCGTTGTTTTATTTAAAACTAAGATTCACGTGGAGTAAACCCATTCCATGTTATATGGCGTCTTCCCCTGATTTACTTTATTTTAAATTAAAGTTTAAATATCTGTTTTGAGTTCTCACACCAGTCCCATGACTGACTCAGAATTTATTGTTTCTACCTAAACTCTCGGTGCCCCTATTTTCCACACGGGCAGCTAGTAGTTTTGGTTTTCGCAGATATTTCTTTTCACAGGATCCTGGATTACAGCTGGAGCTATATTCGGAAAGCTTTGTATCCGTATATCCCCTTTAGTTGTGTTAGTTGTTATTTTCCGCTACGCATTGTACTTATGTATCATTTTTCGTTGCTATGATTTTTAATCTCTGATATTTTTCTGCTGTATATTATTTGATCTCTATTATATTCTTGTACTCTGATGGAAATTGTTGTAACAACAATGAAATGTTCTTCTGTTTGTGTTCTGATGAGCTTTGTTCTCAACTCAATCTGGGCTTTCCCGATAGGGGAAGTTTGGGTCGTTTCATATTCCATCCATCGTTGTTGTCTCAAGTTAAGGTCACATTGAGAAAATAAACATTTTAAGGATTTGTGGTCGGTAAAAAGTTCAAACTTCTCCCCTAAAAGATAATGCCTCCACTTCTTAAGGGTGAATACTACTATGGCTAATTCAAGGTCATGTACTGGGTACCTCTTTTCTGGATCCTTGAGTTGTCTACTAGCTTATACAACTACACTTCCTTCTTGCATAAGGACCTCTCCTAAACCGGTTCCACTTGCATCGGTGTAAATAATAAACAAATTTGAACCGTCGGGTATAATTAGGACTGGCATGCTGGTTAATACTTCCTTTAATTTTTTAAAGGCTATGTCAAATTTAACACTCCAAGAAAACACCAAATTCTTCCTCGTCAATTGGGTTAATGGAGTAGCAATCTTTGCAAAGTCTTTAATGAATTTCCTATAATATCCAGCCAATCCAAGGAAGCTTCTTACTTCCATAGCATTTCGAGGTATCCTCCATTCCTTGATTGCCTCGATCTTTGCGGGGTCTATTGCCAAGCCTTCACTTGACATAGTATGTCCTTAAAATCTTACTTCTTCCCTCTAGAAATAGCACATTGAAATTTTTTCTTTCAATTGGTTCTTTCTTAATATCCCTAACACTTGTCTTAGGTGATTTTCGTGCTCTTCATGGTCTTTTGAAAATATAAGGATATCATCTACGAAGACTAACACAATTTTATTTAGAATTCCCCTAAACACTCTACTCATGAGGTCAACAAAGAAGGTGGGTGCATTCGTTAGTCCGAAGGGCATAACTTCCCTTTGGAACAATCCGTCTGGAGTCCTAAACGCAATTTTATCATTGTTGTCCTTCGAAATTCTTAACTGGTGAAATCTAGTAGTAAGGTCTAGTTAGGAAAATACCCGGGTTCCTCTCAAGTGGTCGAAAAGGTCATCAATTCTTGGTAAAGGGTAACTATTCTTCTTGGTTAATTTATTAAGTTCCGTATAGTCCAAACAAAGTCTTAAAGATCCGTTTGCTTTGTTGGCAAACACCATAGGTGCACCCCGTTCTGAGGTACTTCGACGAATGAAACATTTTTGTAATAATTCTGAAATATACTTATCTAACTCCCTTCTTTCCTTAGGCGCCATATGCCTCAAGGGTAGTGCTAACAGGTCTAGCGTCCTTCTCTAGGACTATACAAAAAGAGATTTCTCTGTGTGGTGAAAGTTCCGAGACTTCCACAAAAACATCCAAGAACTCACAAACTATAGGGACCAAAGATGGTCCTTCAGAACTAGGAGATAAGGAATATAATAAGGTTTTATCCTTGTTCCTAACATTACAAGGAATATTCAAACTACGTCCTCCTTGGCTCCTAAGACGAACTATTCTTTTATTTCAATCTAGGACGACCCATAAAATGATAGCCAGTCCACACCTAGGATAAGATCATACCCTATAAAATCCAACGCATACGCTTCACAAAGAAACTTGACATTGTCGACCTCCAATACTAGGTCTTTACAAAACAACTCTAGATACTTAGATCCTTCGACAGAGTTGGCCTCCTCTATCGAACTACCCGAGATAGATACGGGAAGGTTCAACAGATTTACTAATTGCTTGGAGAAAAAAGAATGGATCACTCCAGAATCAAACAAGGTGTATACAAAATTTCATAAAACAGAGGTTATACCTTCAAGCGTGGGCTGCCCTTGGTCTCTTGGGGGTCGGCTTTGAATCGGTGTTGCCTCTATTGCATATTTCCGGCCACTCTTGATGATTTTGGGCTTTGGACAGTCCTTAGACATGCGTCCTTCTTTCTGGCAGTTGAATCATTTTCCTTTGAACTCCTTCTTCGCCAATGAGGTCCTACAATCCTTCCCCTCATGGCCCTTGCGGTTGCACCTTATACAAGTCTTTGCTTCCTTTTTGAATTTTCTCCATTTCTTCTTGCTTTTCCGCCATTCCTTTTTCTTGTTCTTATTGGAGATTTCTCCTTTCTCACCATCTTCTTCCTCCTTGGTGCCTTTAGCTGTGCATAGGATAGCTGTCTCAACTAGGGTTTCAAAAGTTGCCCCAAACTTTACTTAGGCTAATAATGTTTCTTTCAACGGAGAGTTCAATCCTTTAATAAATCTCAGGGCTTTGTTCATGGGGGTGTCTACCAATCCTCTTCCAAACTTACATAATTCAGTAAATTTAGATACTTATTCTTTCAAGCTCAAGCTTCCTGGCATGAGGTGGATGAATTTCTCTAACTGGATGGTCATTTCTGCCCTTGGCAAAAATTTTGCTTCGAAACGTGTTTTGAAT
Source organism: Allium sativum (assembly GCA_030737875.1). Lineage (NCBI taxonomy): Eukaryota > Viridiplantae > Streptophyta > Magnoliopsida > Asparagales > Amaryllidaceae > Allium > Allium sativum. The sequence continues at coordinate 341,198,422 of CM060910.1, forward strand.
TTGGCCCATGTAAAAATCCGGCCCTCGTTCTCTCCAGACATTAAATTCTGCCATTCAAGGGCTTTATCCTTCATGTGCCAGGCCGCTATCCTCCTTTTCACTTCATCGGGCCAGCCAGTAACATCAAAAATTCTTTCGCAGTCCATAATCCAAGATTGAGCATTAGCAAAGCCTTCCTTTCTAGAAAACGATTTCCCTCCAAGATTCGTAAAGGTCTTATAGTAGCGAGAAAAGTAAAAGGTTACCTCAACGGCAGGAGCTGCAGGTGCCGTTGGGGCAGGATTAGCAACATGGACATGTTCCACAAAACATAGGTACTGTTGGATCCAGTCTGGCAAGTATCGGGGTCTTGCCTAGTTACCCTGCTCAGTATGATTTTCAGCCATTCCACTATCTGAAAAGAAAAGGAAGAATCCTTCAGTGTATACTGCTAAGATAGTATTTAAGATGAAAAAGGGAGAAAACGATAAAGATGCCTAGTATAAATGTGTATACTTATTAGGGTAAATATATATTATATATATAGTTTGAAAAAATCTTTTTCAAATTACAAATACGCTTCTCACACGTATAATTCCCTTATAATCGGGTAACATATGCTCTGATACCAAATGCAACAACCTGCCCAGAATAGGCCTAAATTTCGACCTAGAAAAGGCCCATCGAAACTTAGAACCATTCTAAATGGGTCACTGGTTCCTATAAGGATTACATTTGCGTAGAATATGTACACAGATACTTCGAATGGATATCTCACATAGTGGAAAGAGAAAATACAATACTGAAATAAGATGTACCACTTATTTAAAATAACAGAAATACAGAAGTCAAAGTTACATCTGTTCAATGGGTACATCAAATAGTTCATTCTCACAAGTTTCCAAAAGAAGTAAAGCGACAACTACTAATAATAGTATAATGACTTCGTCTTCGTCTTCAACTCCCATCATAACTTCGTCCATAACTTTACCCCGTCCACTGACCTGTTAGTTATGTTAAGGGAGGGGTCAGAACATAAAGTTCTGTGTGACTGAAATATGGTGTTACTTAATGTCCATACCCTATATTTTTAGCAGGTTACATATGTCAAGGTATGTCTACGCAGCACACACGATTTATACAAACACCAAGTATCTACCCAGTGAGGTGGATATCCAATTCAATCGCTCATTGGTGTTTTTAGGGTAAAGACCCAATGAGGTAGACATTCTCGGTCACTTATGGCCCTATGAATGGCGGATTCTTATGATCTCTTATAACCCTGAGGCGAACCCTAGTCCCTTAAGACCTTGTCCTAATATGTTAACGTTCTTAAGTCTATACTCTCAATTGTAATATGGGACGTAGTATTGTGAAAGTTACTACTTAACTGATATTACGGTAGTACACCTACGTCGCTTAAGACTCCCCTTAGACATTTGGTGAGCATGCAATGGCCACATATCTTTCATATACCAATCTTATCCCTAGTTATGCCCTTATAAGCTTCTAGAGGAAGTGGACATCCCCGTGAACTACCCTTCCCTGTTACCGTTAACCACTTTAAGAGAAGGAGGAACCAAAGACTTACTTCAATTCTAATAAGGGTAAGTTCCATGACGTTGGTTCCTCTCCAAGGAATAAACCTTCGGAGGGATCCTAGTCCTAACCATTTAGGACCCAAATTAGATAAAAAGAGAGTCAACCACTTAAGACCATCTTAATGTGTAGTAAACCTGCCTATTTTCACGCACAATATACTTATATATATAGTTATATATATACACACTAGACCTCTCACATTAAACCGTATACTTGTAGATGCTGGATATGCCGGTCGGTTCCGGGTAGGGTTCTACTACAAATTGGTTTAACCTCGTGTCTAATGTACTAAGTTTTTAAATGGCCCATGCATCTAGACATCTCACATTAGTTAGGCCTATTTGTGGTTGCTGGATTTGCCGGTTGGTTCCGGGCAGGCTTCTATCACAAATGGCAACTAACCTCGTGTCTATGTGTCACTATTATATATATATATATATAAAAGCCATTCTATATACGCACATGCAAGCAATCAATGTATATTTATATAAGGGGACATTTCAAATTCAAATCTTATCCTAATCGCATTAATTACGTAAATATTACATTAATTATGTTGATTACGCTATATTAATATAATAATAATAACACATAACAACATTAGATATTCATAGGAACGAGGAAATGTCCTAACGAGGTAGCAATTGTCAATTTGTCCAAATCAAAGTACACAAGTTAATTTTTTCATATCTTTACCACTACAATTAAGGCATGATGACATAATAACAAAACAACAGATAGTAGTGAATGGAAAATATACAAACATACAAATTTCAACTTGCATCCCAGGCTTGTTGGAATGATTTCAATACTGGATTAAAAATAGAGTATTACATACACTTATACATGTATGTTTGAAATTTCCACTTTATCTATTTCAGCCCTTTTTGGTGTTATGCACATAAAAACATTTACATTTGACATATTTCAAGTATGAATACGTTTGGATTCAAAATAGAACCCAAACCTAACCAAATCATGAAATACCCAAATCTAAACCCTTTTAGGTTACAATCAAATGTTTAATAAGGTGAATTATACAAAAAAGAAACAATAGTATCTTTAATACAATATTAAAATCAAAAATCCACAAAACCCAAATAATCATGACAATTCATATGCAAGTATAAAATAGAGGATTTGGAGGTTTTGGTATTTATATTATCGATTTCCAAATCCTCCTAAGCATATCTATCAACCTGATAATCTAATAAAAATATGAATATGCCTAAATAAACGATATTCCACTCATAGATCTGGGGAAGAACAAAGAGGAATCTGTAGTAGATCTAGATCTGTAGTTAATCTTTGCGACAAACGTGCTCCAATATTCCTCCTAATTTATATATATATATATATATATATATATATATATGTGTGTGTGTGTGTGTAAGAAACATGTATTAGAATATTATATATATTTATACCAAATTCCAGAATACTAAACCTATATGAAAATAGAGAGGAGATTAGTAAAGGTTGGAAGAATAGAAGAAATTCCTAACCTTTTATTTTCTGGAATTTAGTAATGGCAGAGAGGCAGCATGGAGGAAGGGATAAGATAGGGTTCTAATGTGTGATATGAGGGGCTATATAAGTTGCCCATGTGAACGTAGACCGTTGGATCACTCATATTTAATCCAGGCCTTTTATTTATATATGTCCCTCCAAGGAAACCCTAACCGCATAGATTTATTGGGTTGTCCAGCCGCCAGATGGTCGACTTGAGCGGTTGACTGGCGGTCAACATCCCTCTTAACGGGGCGGTCGTCCTCTTGGGGGATGAAACGCCTAATAAACGTTGTGGCGCTAAGGTGTTTATTTATTTAATTCGTTCCTTTATTTCCTTAATCATATTCCTTATATAAAATCCCTTATCCCCATGATTTTATCTTTATTTCAAATTTCAAATTTTCCCCCTTTATTTTGAATTTATTTTGGACACACACACACACACACACACATATATATATATATTACCCATTTAATTATTTATATTTTTTTTCTGTGTTTGCTATCCAAATTTATTTGTTCATAACTTCTTCATACATTGACCATTTTCAGCATAATGTATATGAAAACAATTCAGAATTTCGCCACGAATCCAAATAAAAGAATTTTGTAGCCAAATTCCTAAATCTGCAAAAATCTTATTTTCCAGCCTTATTATTTAATTGCTTATTTTTATTTATTTATTATTAATACTTATGAATTTACGGGGTGTTACAAACTGAGCTACATAGGCTTTTGTTAACAAGACTAAAACAATGGTGGTCATTGTTCTTTTTAGTTTTCTTCTTTCATGTTTGTTGTAATATTCCATTTAAAAATATATTTTTCATCTTAAATCCATTTTCTGCAATCCATAGGTTTAAATTGATCAGAAAATCGCCAAGGACGCAATGATGATAATTCCGTGACCAAATTATGAAAGCTTTTCAAATTTTGTTTATTATTTAGTTTAAAAATGCGGAGTGTTACATTCTACCACCCTTAGGAAATTTCGTCCCCGAAATTTGGTAAGGGTGGAATTAAGTAATTTCTCGCATAATTCACAACCATCATGTGTACATCCTATTTTGCAACCATTTGTGCATTTGTGCAAAGTGTAATTCAACATAATAATACATGAATAAAATGAATGCCTAAGTGGCACCTCCTATATGAATGAAATTTTTTCTTGAAAATCTTTTTGAAAACATGATGCATACATCCTAAATATACTGGCAATTTCTATGTGAATGCAATATTTTGAAAATCAAAATACTTTTTCATCTAATTTTTCCTACACTCTTACAAAGTAAGAATGTAGTTCATCCAATTTCCATCCAAACCCTACCAAACAACTTGAAATTTGCGAATTACAGAAAAGTCTAATTTTTTGAATTCGATTTCTTATGCTACAAAAAGGTAAAAAAAAAAAATCACGTGCTCCGTTTTGTTGTGTACCTTTTCTATCTGTACTTGGATTTTAATCAACTACTATATAAAAGTTTCCTATCTTCCTACCCAAGCACAGTTCACACAAGAAAATTTTCTTTGTTATAGATTTTCTTTTTCAGCTTATTAAGGAAAACCCAATTTTCTTAACTGTCATGTTTGTTGCTTTACTGGATTTGTTGTTTTCAATTTAGTTATGTCATTACTCTTTTCTTTGCTTATTTATGTTAATCCACTGATCTAAGTTTAATTCCAAATAAGCCTTAAAATTATTCAACTAAAACAGGAAAACAAGCACTCTACACAGCTACTACCAAGGGCTAAGTATCCTAGGACCATGTCCCCTCTGACAAAGAAAAGTCCAAACCAAAGGATCTAAAATCTTACTTACCCTTTACCATCTAGTAATCACCAATAGTCCATGTTGTGTACTAACAGTCTTTTCCAAGCAACAACCAAGGCTCTATAATGCTTACACATTCTACGGGAACTTACTATTATTTCAAAACAGTCCTTGCTATTTACTTCATAGCCTCTAAAACATTTCTCGCCTTCCCTAAGTACTCATCCTTTGCCTACTCCATGATTTTGAAAACGTGTGGTTTGGATTTCTCAAATTCATTTTTATTCCAAAAATTAAAGTGTTAAATCTTTATTTTTTCCATATAAAACTTTCCTTTGCTAAACCCCCAAAAAAAGTCATCCCAAAAAAATAAAATGCAAATCATTTTTATTTCAAAACTGGAATAGGCAAGGACAACTATTTCTCTATCAGTTTCACTACCGTTCATGTTTATAATTCCAGTTCAATAACTTACAACTACGTGCAAACATCAACTCTATTCTTAATCCTTACAATTTATTTTATCTACCCAACAAAATTTTATGTCAAAACAATTATAAAAAATTGTTGTTAAAAGAATAAAGAACTTCAAAATTTTCTTTATCGAAAATTTTAGTTTTTAACAAAAATGCAACCGTTTTCTGAAAGAATTCATTTTAGACAAAATTTCACAAGAAATCACCATTTTGAAAATATATCCCATTTTAATTCAAGACTCAACATGTACTTTTCAAATATGTTGCTTACATTTTTTTCAAACATCAAATTACCTCTTTTTGTTTCAAAATATTTTCTACACAATTTATCTAGTACATATTTCGAAATTGTAACTTTTAACATCAAAAACTTGAAAAACACCATAAACTATTACCTAAGAGTTTTCATAATTTCAAGTTCTTAAAAGTGAATAATGGGGTTAGACTCAAAGTGGGTTTCTAACTTACCTAGACCCTCCTAGATATTCCAACAAAGTCATTTCGCTCAAATATATATATATATATATATATATATTCCTAATCCATTTTCCTCTTTTTACTCTTTTACAGTTTGTAAGGCTCAACTGCTAAACCCACTAATCTGAAATACTAACATTTAGATACTAATATATGGGATTCCATCTTTCTCCCTCACTAAGAACACTGTACTCTTTTTACCCAAATCACCTAAGTGTCTCAAACTTCCATGACTATTCTTTTAGTGTACATAATGATATCCCAAATCTCTGCATAAACCGCTCTTCCTATTTAGTGGGTTGCTTTCTGGATCTAGGTGTGTATATATATAATATATTTATTTTTTAAAAATACAAATATGTTCCCTCACTATCTATATAGAAATCCTGAACCTAATCTCTAATAACAGATGTAACAACCTGAATTTTGGCAGGTCGTTTTTTTCTATAAAAATCCCAATCTACTGAAACCTGAGTTGGCTTGTTTGGTATCCTGCAGAAAAGACAGAGATATAAAATATATAAGAGCTTCGAAAACATCTCACAATGGAATGGATAAAATATAATATTACCAAATATAGCCTTACCATAGTAATAATACTGCGTAACCAGTGTCCAAAGCTATCATATATCTGCCATAAACCTAACATGCGAGTGTGTTATGAAGAGGTGGTCAGAACACAAGTTCAGGTGAGTGGACTAAATTAAATAATCTGAAATTACCCTACATATACCGTTCAGTTATGTTACTTATTTATTAGGTTGTTTGGGTTAATAACACTCAAGGCTTTACACACATGTCGTACCCATCTACCTCCCAGTAGATTGACCTAATATAACATATATGTGGCTACCCCCAATTTCAAGGTACCTCCCATGGTACCCTTCTCGCACGGTCTACATCGTCATGTCATGGAAGCATATGCAACTCTCATCCTATGCCAGAGTGACGTACGGATCTCTATAAAACCACGCCACGTACCGCACAGAATTACCGTCGCCATGCTACGTAAGCGTACGTACTGCCATATCTGAAACTCCTCGGCCGAGCTCGATCTTAACACTGAGTAATGCTCTAGCGTCAACAATATACCACCCGGTGTGGCATGCATGTATCCGAACACTTACATATTCGTATTGTCTACTGTACCTCGAGTCCCATAATAGGGCTACATCTGAATGCACGGAACTCGGTCGGAAGCTCTTCCATATATGCATAGGTCTGCTAAAGTGGCCTAAAGTACATAAAACTAAACTATGGTATGCATTTCTATGGTGGCTATGGTCCCACCTCTACCCCTTCCTCAACTAGTGAAAGACTACATCAAGAGCTAAGTGGCATGTCACAAGCAAATAATTTACATCCAAATTGGCGTGTCCCGCAACCAACGTCTCGATAGTGAAAGATCGATGGTCTCTTGGTTTAGCTTTAGTCTTTCCGCATTACACTAACTGTCGATGATAGGTACCCGATGACAACTATCCAATGTTAGTTGTGACCCAACATATCTGTAGGCAAATTCATCGGATCATATACGTCACCCTACAGCCTTCTGACTGCCAACCTACTGTTGCAGTCAAGGTATACTCCTCGGGTGGTTTTGCGCAGACCCAACCTCTGCAAGTACAGTCTGAGCACTGCCACCGCACATAGGATCACCATGGAGTACCTACCACGTCCCTCGGAAACCGCGTGCTTCATATATATATATATGTATATATGTATATATATGTATGTGTGTGTATGTGTGTGTGTGTGTTTAGGCACTAAACCCCCCACATTAAGTTGACTACTTATGGATGTTGGATTTGCCGAGCGGTTCCGGGTAGGCTTCTACCACAAGTTGAACTTAACCTAGTGTCTTAATGCGGTTACAATTTTCTAATTACTGTAAATTTTCGTACAATTTAGGCATATCCATTCTTCCTCGTTATTCCAAATTTCAGTATAATTCTTTTTATAAGCTTTGACATAATAATATTCTTAAACAAATATTCATGTTTATCGTAATTCCATAATTACAACATTTATAGTAAATTCCAACTCATACGGATGATTAAATGGAAACTAGCCTTATTCAACAGAAGTGTTCTCAGCAGATTTAATCTCAATTACCATAATTATTCGCAATTTCAATGTAACTTGACTTACAATATCCAATTAATAGTTATTAAAACAGATCTATATACAACAGTAATCCTTCCCACATACTTTACCAAGTTTAGTAGTCAAATTTCCACAATTTATCAATTGTTCAGCAGATTAAATATAACGGGGAATACCAACGATAAATATACCGTTATTTAAAATGGTATAATTTAGATCCACTCAGCTAACACCTTCCCAAACCATGAATCTGATCCAGATTTGTTGTTCTCGGCATCCCTAACTAAATCTATTATCAAAACAGCCACGGATTCACAAATATGATGCTAAAAAAGAGGAAAAGAGAAAGAAACCTATCTAAACAAGATTCAAGGAATTACCTCATGCTAATCATAAATTTGAACACCTATTTGTAGATTTACATTCTTTTATCTTCAAATCTTGGATCAGAGTTTCCTAAAACTAATATTCTAATTTTCTGAAAGAATTTGGAGGAAGAAAAGTGTAACGACCCGAGTTTTCGCGATCCTGGTTATCGACATAAACTCAATGTCGACTATCCAAGCATCGGAAATACCGGATAGTTAATGAAAGAAGTTAGAGGGTGAGGATAGATAAGAAAGAGAATTAGAATAGATGAAGAAGAACATACAGTATCAGAGTAAACATGAATCTCACAGCGGAACGAATAAAATATTGTTGTTGATCCCAAAATTGGAATCAACACCAAGGGTGTGAAATCACACTTCACAAATTATGGTTAGAAATTAAAAGGGGCCACAAACGCAAAATAAATAGAGAAAAACAAGTAAGAGACCCGGGATTTTTATAGTGGTTCGATTCAATGTGAATCTACGTCCACTATTCAATTACTTTTCATCATTATGGAGAAAATTACAAATTTTATCATCTCATAGATCACATTAATTACACTTGACCACTTTTGTGATAATTCTCCACTTATTGCTCTGTTTTCGCTTTAGATCGCACTTTGATTCGAGAAGGAACGGATTGGATTGCGTAATTATATGCTTTTCCTTGGTTCCATCATGAAAATGATTTTAGATCCGTGCATTAAGGAGGAGCTATGGCGATTGGATATCACTTGGAGTAGATCGAAGTGTGAATTAATGGTGCTTGGTGGAGAAAGGAGTAGAGAAGTTTGGCGGCCATTAATTAAGTTTTTAGAAGCTTTAGAGTGGTGTAGGAATGGTTTAGGCAGCCCTTCGGTGTCGTGGAATCGGTCTCTTGAATTGTGGAGTTAGGGGCTATATATAGAAGAAGTTTGGAGGTAGTGGCAGTTTCGTAATTAAGGGGTTCATAGTTTGGATCGGGAGAAAGTTTGGATCGGGCATTAGTTTGGATCGGGCGTTAGTTATTTACTAAAATGCCACCGCTTTATTCAACACACCGGTCCAACTTTATTTAAATATAACGCTCCATTTTCTATCCCGATCCAATGAAACACCAGTCCACTTTGTATACAGAACCGATCCGCCCCTCCTTTATATACCGATCCAATACATTGTAAGGCACCGAACCATTTTAATTACAATGCTTGCCACCGCTTCTTATTATTTTAACATACCAACCTATATGCTTTTGAAGATGGGATCGATCCAGATAATAAAATGCTGCTTTGTTTGTATACTTCTAGAGGACCGATTCATTTTATTATATAATATACCGATCCATTTGCAGGCAAATGGAACCGATCCATTTATACTTCATGAGTGTGCCACATGGCAGTCTTGCATGGACCGACCCAAAGTACTAAATATAGGACCGATCTGTTTAATTCCAAGAACATATCCTGGTTTATATTAGCATGTTTGCCACCATTCATATAATGAAATCATGCACTTACGTCCCCATGTTAGTTCCTTTTTCTGGCATGCATATAATTTGTACAACTCACATTCTTGGTCCATGTGTGCATTCTACAGGATGCCATCACGTTGCTTCTACATTTACAATTCAAGTCTTTGAGAGTTTGTATGTGCATTGGCTCTTTCTTTCGTTAAATAATTGTGTTGAATACAAGATGTTAATGCCAAACCAAAACGTGTCCCTCATTTGTACGTTAACTTCATCATGTTCATTTTGTGCCGTCCCAGAAGCGGCTTTGACATCGACCCAGATACGTTTATTAGTACCGACCCAGTCCATTTTAATGTACTTATCCAATGTAATGACCGATCCGGTGCTCTGTAACTGATCGACCTGGTCCGTTCTGAATGGACCGATCCGATGCTTTAAAGAACAGACCGACCCAGCACTTTGAACTGTGTTTTAATAGGGTTAACACTTGCCCCTCGAAGCTTTTATTTTTTGCTTGCGAGAAATGCGGGCTACGAAATAAACATTGTTGTTGATATATTCTGCATTGAGATCCAGTTATAGCTTTTTGCCTTGCTATGATTAACCATTCTTTGAATTCATGCGCTTCGTGTCACTTGTTCTGTAATTAAAACAAGCGATTGCATAATTCTGGACTTATACTCACCATCAATTGTCCATATCGATGGTGGATCAGTTAAAATGATATATAGCGAATCTTATTCTGAATTGAATAAAATATCAGCACAGAATTGTTCCACTCAGCGGTTTATAACTCACTGAACATTGTTTGTACAGATACAATATTCGAATTCGAGCTCGCATTGACGGTTAAAACCAAATAATCGACTGAGCCGACTGTAGATTTTGAACGCTATCATTTTAATGACTTATATGGTGGTGTATGGTATTTCACATTTGAGAAATACGTATTTGTGATTCATTCTCTAGTTCTGTTCGGAGAGGTTTTTGATTATTTGTGCCCCGGCTCTGGAGGTCATCACCAGTCTTCATTATGAGAAGAATTTTTTCTATAGCTTAATTTTTGTTTACTTTGTTGATCAGTTTTGACGTTGGAGATTCCATTAGACGCCCCGTGCCTTGAAGAGGTCATTTTAATCCAACGTTCGTCTTCTCCATTTGACTGACTTGACATTGTAGAGTTCATTGAATGTTGATCTCTGCTAAGGAGAAGTTTCATTTTCTATGGAAAAGATTTTTGGTTGTCGCAACGTTTTGTAGTGCGAATTCCCGCGGAGTTTGGGTGAGGGGTGAGGTTGCATCGATCCGTAGAGCGAACATCAGTCATCGGTCGAAGTCATTTAACTCGGTAAGTGATCGCTGCCTGACTAAGGTGTCCTGGACTCTTGCGAACCTTTGGGATAAGATTATGGTTGAGCCGATCTACGGAGCGGGCATCAGTCATCAGTCGAAGTCACTTAACTCAGTAAGTGATTGATGCCCGACTAAGGCACCCTGGACCTCCACGAACCATGGGGTAAGACTGAGCTGATCCATGGAGTGGGCATTAGTCATCAATCGTAGTCACTTAACTCGGTAAGTGATCGCTGCCCGACTAAGGCACCCTGGACCTCCATGTACCATGAGGTAAAGGTTGTTTTGATCCACGGAGCGGGCATCAGCCATCGGTCGGAGTCACTTAACTTTGGTAAGTGATCGCTGCCCGGCTGAAGCACCTGGACCTCCATGAACCATGAGGTAAAGGTTGTTTTGATCCACGGAGCGGGCATCAGCCATCGGTCTTAGTCACTTAACTTTGGTAAGTGATCGATGCCCGGTTGAAGCACCTGGACCTCCATGAACCATGATGTAAAGGTTGTTTTAATCCACGGAGCGGGCATCAGCCTTCGGTCGGAGTCACTTAACTTTGGTAAGTGATCGCTGCCCGGCTGAAGCACCTGAACCTCCATGAACCATGAGGTAAGGTTGGGTTGATCCACGGAGCGGGCTTCCATCGGTCGGAGACACTTAACTTTGGTAAGTGATCGCTGCCCGACTGAAGAACCTAGACCTCCATGAACCATGAGGTAAAGGTGAAGGTTGCATCGATCCGCAGAGAAAACGTCAGTCATCGGTCGAATATACTTAACTTTAGTAAGTGATCGCTGCCCGACTGACATGCCCTAGACTCCCGCGAACCTTTAGGGGATGAGGTTTTGAATCCATGATTGCTTGCTGCTTTATTGTGCATTTGACACATCAGGACTTTCAAAATCTACCATTGAATCAGTGTTACCGGATTTGTCTCACTTAGTCGGGTTGTGAGAAAGCAAGCGCTCATTGGATAGCCTGTAATGAAAAATCGTCTATTAGCAAATTTTCATGTAAATCTAGCAAGTTAGATATTTGTACAGGCAGATAATACTTCATTCATAATGCTATTGTTCGGTACAATGCATGCAAATCACTGCAGAATATTTACAAGAAAGTAGCACATAGCAAAGAGTAAAGTAATGCAGGAAGTAAAGTAAATGCGATAGAGATCGCTTATTTTGAGCTGTAGAAATTAGATCATCATCAACGGTCATCAGTTGATTATCATCCTTGGCATAGTGTGAGAAGAAGCTACGTTGCTTGGACCGGATTGGTCATTTGATGTCCCTTGCCCCTGGGTAGTCGCAGAAGGATTTGCATCTTGAGAATTTTTCACATACTGTTGCAAACGGTTCTTCTTAATCAGGTCTTCGATCAATGATCTTAGTTGTCTACACTCGTTGGTGTTGTGGCATGGTTGATTATGATACCGACAAAACTTCCCAGATTTGGTCAGATGGTCATTCATTCTCATTGGCCGAGGCTCTGGATAATCTTCTGCATCCTTTGTGGCAAGGTATATGTTCTCAGGAGTGTCATTCAGAGGCGTTAGATTAGACGAGTCAAGAGGGCGAAACTTTTTATTAGCTTTGTTGTTGTTTCCGTCATTAGCTCGCTTTTGCCCCTGAGTATTCTTCTAATTAGGTTGAATAGCTGCACTTTTAGGAGCTTCAAGGAGTTGGTTACCACCAATGATCTGAAGAGGTATAGGATTATCATCCACCCTCATGTACTCTTCCACTTTCTTATAGAACTTGTCAAGCGTAGTTGGTTCCTTCATCTTTATCCACTTCTCGAATTCGCTTGCTTTGTCTATAGCATCGAGTAAAACCATGAGAATTATGCGTGGCTCTGGATTCCTCACTTCAGACAAGGAAACGTTGAATCGACCGAGGAAGGCTTTGACAGTTTCCCCTGGCTTCTGCTTCATTGCTGAGAGAGTTATAGAGTCCTTGGCTTTGGTAGCATACAAGCGGAACTGCTCCTTGAACTTTTTGGTTAGGTCGGAGAAACGGTCTATGGATTTGGGTGGTAGCTTCGTAAACCATAGTGATGCAGCACTTTCTAAGTAGAGAGGAAAATACGTGCATCTCATATCATCAGTCGCTTTGGTTGCACTCATATGCCACTCATATTTGAATAGGAAGTAGTTCGAATCAACGGGACCGTTGTACGGAGGCAAAGTAGGAGGATTAAATTTCTTTGGACATTCTGCTTCGAGGATCCTTTCGGTGAACGGAGTCCTGTCGGGGGAGAAGTCCCATTCTCTTTCATCGTCTTTGTTAGCTTGATTTCTTTTCATGACTCGTTCTATCATATCCGAGATATATTCTTCAGTGTTATGGCGCTCTATGAAGCTGAGCTCTTTACCAAATGTTCGCTTAGGCATACGATCTCGATTAGAAAGCTTTGGCCCTTTACCCTCTCGATGGGGAGGTGCCCCCGTGACAGGATTAGTGACCTTTCGAGAATTCACTTCGGAACGGTTGTTAGCTTTTGATTTCAATTCTTTGATGTTAGCGTCGTCCCTATCACTTGCCTAATCAAAATCGTCTTCCATATTGTCGTTGTGGTCATGATCGGAAGCGGGTGATTTATCATTCTCTTCGAGATCCACATGCACTTTTGGAGGGGTTGGATTTGATCGAGCGTTAAGAATGGCGTCAAGTTTCTCCATCATCATTTTAGTAGATGCATCCATTCGGTTGTTGACATTGGCAATAGTGGCTTTTAATTCATTTCTAGTCACACCGGCTCCGCTTTCTGAATTTTCGCCAACTTCAAAGCGATTTGTGAGTAGTGTATCTTCATTACCAACATCATCGGCTTCTACCACGGTTTTGCTAACGGTCTTCTTAGATTTTGCCATAATTTTGAGGAAGGAGAACTTTAATGGCAAAGTGTTTAACCTTGTGAGAGTGTGAGAGGAGGTAGGAGAAGCGAACGCAGCCCCACGGTGGGCGCCAAATGTTGATCCCAAAATTGGAATCAACACCAAGGGTGTGAAATCACACTTCACAAATTATGGTTAGAAATTAAAAGCGGCCACAAACGCAAAATAAATGGATAAAAACAAGAAAGAGACACGGGATTTTTATAGTGGTTTGATTCAATGTGAATCTACGTCCACTTTTCAATCACTTTTCATCATTATGGAGAGAATTACAAATTTTATCATCTCATACATCGCATTAATTACACTTGACCACTTTTGTGATAATTCTCCAATTATCGCTCTCTTTCCGCTTTAGATCGCACTTTGATTCGAGATGGAACAGATTGGATTGCGTAATTATATGATTTTCCTTGGTTCCATCATGAAAATGATTTTAGATCCGTGCATTAAGGAGGAGCTATTGCGATTGGATATCACTTGGAGTAGATCGGAGTGTGAATTAATGGTGCTTGGTGGAGAAAGGAGGAGAGAAGTTTGGCGGCCATTAATTAAGTTTTTAGAAGCTTTAGAGTGATGTAGGAATGGTTTAGGCAGCCCTTCGGGGTCGTGGAATTGGTCCCTTGAATTGTGGAGTAAGGGGCTATTTATAGAAGAAGTTTGGAGGTAGTGGCAGTTTCCTAATTGAGGGGTTCATAGTTTGGATCAGGCACAAACTTGGATCGGGTGTTAAGTTGGATCGGGCACAAACTTGGATCAGGCGAAAGTTTGGATCGGGCGTTAGTTTGGATCGGGCATTAGTTATTTACTGAAATGCCACCGCTTTATTCAACACACCGATCCAACTTTATTTAAATACAACGCTCCATTTTCTATCCCGATCCAATGAAACACCGATCCACTTTGTATACAGAACCGATCCGTCCCTCCTTTATATACTGATCCAATACATTGTAACGCACCGAACCATTTTAATTACAATGCTTGCCACCGCTTCTTATTATTTTAATAGACCAACCCATATGCTTTCAAGATGGGACCGATCCAGATAATAAAATGCTGCTTTGTGTGTATACTTCTAGAGGACCGATTCATTTTATTATATAATATACCGATCCATTTGCAGGCAAATGGAACCGATCCATTTATACTTCATGTGTGATCCACGTAGCAGTCTTGCTTGGACCGACCCAAAGTACTAAATATAGGACCGATCCGTTTAATTCCAAGAACATGTCCTGGTTTATATTAGCATGTTTGCCACCATTCATATAATGAAATCATGCACTAACGTCCCCATGTTAGTTCATTTTTCTGGCATGCATATAATTTGCACAACTCACATTCTTGGTCCATGTGTGCATTCTACAGGATGCCATCACGTTGCTTCTATATGTACAATTCAAGTCTTTGAGAGTTTGTGTGTGCATTGGCACTTTCTTTCGTTAAACAAATGTGTTGAATACAAGATGTTAATGCCAAACCAAAACGTGTCCCTCATTTGTACGTTAACTTCATCACGTTCATTTTGTGCCGTCCCAGAAGCGGCTTTGACATCGACCCAGATACGTTTATTAGTAACGACTCGGTCCATTTTAATGTACTGATCCAATGTAATGACCGATCCGGTGCTCTGTAACTAACTGACCCGGTCCGTTCTGAATGGACCGATCCGATGCTTTAAAGAACAGACCGACCCAGCACTTTGAAGTGTATTTTAACAGGGTTAACAACAGTATAAAACATAACTTGGAAATACAAATCTTTCATTTGAGTATAACACTTACATCACATCGGAAATAAATAATAGCTATATAATCCTGAAGCCTCCTGCTCCAGCTCTCCAAGTATATCTGTAAAAACCTAACTACTTGAATGCCCAAACAAAATTGGGAACCCAAGAGTTCAGGGAAAACAAAACAAAATAAATTCCGGGTCAGTCATGGGACTGGTATGAGTAAAACCATTTAAAATAGTTTGAGCAATTAAACGATATCTCATAAGACCACACTGTATAACAGAACAGGTTTTTCCCTTATGAGAATCCAAAACACTTGGTCCAACATTCAAAAACCTTTTGAAAGGAACGCTAATCTTTATATCAAACTAATTTGATATTATAATAATGTCTATCAACTACAATATAATAATCATCTAGCAAAACGCTTTCGTCTCACGTTCCACATACATAATATATAATCAAAAACCGCGGGCGCTTATTGGGTAATGAATTCCAACCGGCAAGGTATAGGATCACCTTTCGACAGTGTATCTCTAGAGAGGAATACACCGGGTTCAACAAGAACATCTTGTAACCCAAGCTAAACATGACCGGTCACTCATTTCGCTTGAGTGTACCGAATGTATTATCACCAACGGTTGGGATCGGCAACCATTTCCCGAAAGGGACAGCATCGAAACAGAATAAAGAAGCAAATGGAATTTCTCTAGATCAGGTGACAATACACCCTAATTGGCAGCTAACCACTTAGCCATGCGACCTACCCGATTTTATACCATTTCTCGGTTGTGAGGCTAGAGGCCATAACGTATCCTTTTACAAACCATGCCTTTCTTCACTTTGAATGTCACATCGTCATACCCGCCAAATCACAAATTGATTTCTCCAAACATACCACGGGTAAACAGCTAAGAGAAACGAATTCCTCCACCACCAAACGTAAATACGTTTGAAGGGATCAACTTACGCGATCTATTAAATATACTTTGTCAGACATTCTTCCATATAGGTTGTCCTAGCACTGGACAAACCGAAGGCACTATTCTGTAAATCCATCTTAGGCAATTTCTACCTAGGATCGCCAGAACAGTCCTTGCATAACTCCGTCTTCAATTATCTTCATCATATTTGATTTGCAACGCTAACGCCCATACATAGTGCTTTTCAGATAATGAATCTGCTCCCGGACTCTCCATATTGACGACGGAAAAATGGTCAAAAACTTTGATAGTCGGTGATTTAACTATCAAAGAAAAACATGTGTACAACAACGGTCATATTTCCAAATGGAAATCTTACCGATCAATCATCAACCAACTTTTTCTCTTTTTGAATTAATTCATCATTAATTTATTCGGTTACCCATTTCCATATCTCTATAAATTCTTATTTTCTAAATTTAGAAAATATACCTTATTAACATTGGAAAACGTTTCCATTTCTTATTCACGCTTAACTATCATTTCACGTCCATCAGTCTCTAACCCTAAATTAGTAAGAGAACGATTCCCTAAGTATTAATCCCGAAGGCCGAAACCAACATCAGATCGATACCCCGAAAATCATTTAACTTAACAAATCTCTAGTCAGTTTCTAATTTCTTTAACTCTATTTCTTATCTTTTTATCAAATCATTGCTTACACAACTCTCGGATTCAGTTTATAAATCCTGTTCTTTTACAAAATGTTGGTTATAACGATAACGTTATAATCTCTACTTTCGATATAATCTAACTCCAAATTATACTGTTATTTCTTAAATTGAATAATAATAATTTAT
The DNA here is from genome assembly GCA_030737875.1 of Allium sativum. Lineage (NCBI taxonomy): Eukaryota > Viridiplantae > Streptophyta > Magnoliopsida > Asparagales > Amaryllidaceae > Allium > Allium sativum. The sequence goes on from CM060910.1 coordinate 341,215,933, forward strand.
TAAATAAATAAATGAATCTTGATTTAAAAACATTAAGTAAATAGTACCTTCCTACATTCGATATAATCGAATCCCAATATGTAATTCTCTTTCGAATAAACTATATTCGATTTAACTCTATTTCGGATAACTAATTTCGATTTACTCTTTTCGGATAACTAATTCGATTAACTCTTTTCGAATAACTAATTCGATTAACTCCTTTCGAATAACTAATTCGATTAACTATTTTCGAATGACTAATTCGATTAACTCCTTTAGAATAATTATTTCGATTAACTCCTTTTTCAAATGATCTACCTTTGATTTAATTCTCTTTCAAATAACTAATATTCGATTAACTCTCTTCGATATTCACTGCTGAATTTACAATCCAAATTATCCACTGATAATTATTATTAATTTATTTATAAACGTTGTTTATAAATCACACTACTTGTTTTTATTATTAAACAAGTTATTTATTCCTAGCCATTTGAAATTTCATTTCTATTTGAATTCCTATTTCAAAAATCCAATCTTCTTTATAAATGTTTTTATTTTCAAAACATTTATTTTAATCCATTATTCATATTTAATACGATTAACATTTCATTTATAATCTTCTTCTTTGCAAATATACTTGCCTTAATCCATTATTCATATTCAATATGAATAATATATTCTTTATATAATTAAAACAGTTTGGTTTCGTATTTAAAATATTATCTTATTTTAAATATTCTATTTATACTTCTATTTATAAACAATTCATATAAAATCTTATTTTATATTCAACACATTAATAATTCCATTAATAAGTCTTGTTAACACTATGTTCATATTCAGTTTCAAATATCGATGTTAAATTCGATTTTTACTTCTCTATATAAGTTCTGACTTATATATTCCATTTATCGAACGATAAATATTTTACTTAGTTTATAAAATATTATTTATAAATTAATCTGCTCCATTTATCTGTTTACTTCTTTATATAAGTTCAGACTTATATATCTTTATTTATCAAATGTTAAATATTTTCCTTAATTTAAAAACATTATTTAAAAATCATTCTTCTCAATTTATTTGTCAAAAACATACTTTTATTTAATAACTATTTTAAATAAATCATTTCATATCTCTATTATAACTCGAAATCCCCTTTTTATAATTCTATTTATTTTTTTTCAAATATTTCCTTTTATAAAATCTATTGATTTTATAAAATTCCTTTATCTCAATATTCACCTTGAAATCTCTCTTATAAAATCGCTTGATTTTATATAATAATTTATTTCAAGATACGCATTGAAATTTCCCTTTTTATAAAATCTATTGATTTTAAATAATATTCTTATTTCAATATACACATCGAAATTTTCCTTTTTACATCCCAGGGTTTCTTATGGTATTTAAAATATCAAATGACAATGATCAATATCATCCAAACACACATAATCAATAACATATTATATACTCAGTCATATATCACAATATATGAAAATAGTAAAATAAATGTTGAGGAATCCAGTTGGATCCCTCCAACCTGTTTCGCTGCATTCATAGATGTTAAATAATATAATATAACATTGATTTCATTTCAATATGAAATATTCTGTTAAACAGAATCAATATTTGATTAACGATTTTTATATATATGGTTATCTATAATTTTAACCAATAAATAAGCAGTTCAACCAAACAATCATCACAAAGCAGTCAATCAGCATTTATCATTACTAGAAGTACATTATAAAAATATAAACTGATCAGAGTTAGTGAGTTTTACTCACACTGGTCGGTTTATCGTTAAATAACGATAACCGTCGTTGATTCATATCAGACAATTTATTTCACTATAAATTGTAAAGAGCTCCAATTCACTCCCAGTCAGTTCCATTGCGTAGCCCCCGTCCATACGATCCCAACGGATCTTGTTTTGCTAAATTCTGATAACGCATTAGATAGTTATCAGTTTTACAAACTTTTAAATAATTTAAATGTCATTAATTACTAAACAAATTATTTAATTAACTCCAAACCATAATTTACCTAATCACGTTGGCTAATCTATTTCTTCCCCGATAAAGAAATTCAAACCGCTCCTCCTGTTTTTCATAGCCTACCCTTCCTCCATCTCTAACACCCTCCACACCTCATGCATTTAAAAACTAAGACCACCAATACAACTTCAGGGAACCCGCTGCTCAGACATTACCAAAACAAATCGATCTTTATCTACGCTTTCCGATTTTCACGAAATTTCCCCAATGTGTACCATCATTAACTTAAGTTTAAATATTAACTAACTACCAATTTTGGTATGCCGTTAACCCAGCTCTAAATTCCTCCCTTTCCTAAATAATCAGTCGCAACTTCTTACTGTCCCTCTTGAACACGGGTTCGCCATTTTCAGATCATCGCTGGCGACTCTAGAGACCACCGAGCCTCGCCTAACTCCGGCCAGTTCAAACCCTGACCCTCCTCCACTGATTTACAGCGTCAATTCCTTCCATAACCACCCAGAACGGCATCACCATCTATAAAACCGGAGCTCCTTTCATGTGCAATACCTATAATTGTGGACGACCAGAACTGATCGCACCACCGGCGGTAGCTGCGCCATCTCCTCCGTTCTTACACCCTTCATACATCTCCTCCTATTTGTGCTCCTACCGCCAGAAATGCATAGCCCTAGGCGCCACGTAAAACACAAGCTTCGACGAAAACTCCATCGAGCTTGTTGAAACGAATACGATCTTGAAGCTTTTGCTTCAACGGTTTCAAATACATATGGTTTAGGATTAACGAATTTCAGAGGAATTGCTTTTGATTTTACAAGTTCTCAAATTTTTTTGTGGAAGAAAAACTGACGGCTTAAATGCGGTTGACCCTAGGAAGAATGGAATCAGGTTTAGAAATGGTTAAGGGGTATTTATAGTATATTTCAAATATTTTAATATTCTATTTATTTCGATATAATAAGCTATTGCTATTTATATTCGTCATTTAAAATTCCTATGGTCACATAAAATATCCAATTTCAATGAAAATGGACATGCAGCTACAGTTCAACATTACGGACCCAACGAAACTTGTTTCGTCGAATTCCGAATCTGTTTGCTCACACATCATATTTTTAAAGTCAAATTATCGACTGTTTTTCACATTAAAATCCCGTACGGCCACATACTGACTCCAAAAATCAAGAAAATTGAAATCTAACAATAATTTAATATTCCGGATCCAACAAAATTAGTTTCGTCGAAAACGGAGTTCATTTGCAAAACTGGCTATTTTTAAAGATCTAAATAAACCCATTTAAATATTAATATATTTAAAAATAATTAAATTTAATATTAATAAATTAATATTATCATATATATATTCACATAGAATATAATACAGCTCCAAAATGTTCCTATATGAATTTATAATTCGATATTTCAAATCTAGATTAAATCAGTATTCAATTTATATTGAAAATCCATTTATAATATAAATAAATCGTTATAAATTATAAAGGAATTCCATAGCGACTTTTCAAAATTTTTATTTGGACACAACTCATAATTTACACGATGAAATCTCGAAATATACTTCACCAGCTCCGAACGTTTCTTGTTTCATAGAAATCCGACTTAAAACGGATTCTGTATATTCATTTAAAGTTCAAATCACAAAATTACGAACTGCCGCGCCATTTAGAACTCGATTATAATTATAATATAATTATGCGTTCAACTAACATTTAAAAATAAATTCGTTAATATAATTCAATTCTAAACTGAATTTTTTTTAAAATTGTCCAATTCACACAATATTGTCAATTCAACTTAATTCCGATTATTTCGGAATTAAATATATTATTCTATTATTTGTATTAATTAAATATTCGATATTATTTAATTAAAAAACCATTTAAATCTCTAAATCATTATTTAAATAATTAAATAAATAAATTATTATACTGTAAAAATACAGGACGTTACAAAAAGAATGGCAGATCCTAGGCAGCATCTGAGAAAATATGAGATTTAGGCTAGGCCCTTCTAGTCTATTTATAGTTGTACAAGAAAGTTTGAACTATCGAATTCTATTCATGAAAATCTGAGCCGCGCACATCATCAATTATACGTCACAAAACTGGCTTGGACCACGATTGGGTCGACCCGCACTATCGGTTGTCGAACCATAGGCCGACCCAAGCAAGCGTGTGTCGACCCATACGGGTCCAACAAGCATTTTTGTGATGCAGTGATTAATGTTTTTTAACGTTTTTAATTAAACGTTGATTTACCCGCCCATTTTACTTCCTTTGATTTATTTTATACCTCTTATAAATCACGGTTATGTTCGAAATTCAAATTTATGCGTGTACATGCGCATACAATCTTTCAGTTCCTTGCTCATTAATCAATGCAATTAATACCGCAACCAATTAGCTGTTTTATTCCTTTTAGTGCATCCTAATTCAAAGGCGGCTAATGTCTTTAGTCATTTCCATTTATTATGCATTAATAATATTCTGCTTTCAACTTGCACATTTTATCTCAACATTTGAATTTGTACGTGTATATATATATATATATATACACACACACATATACACAGCTTTTATTCCATTTTCAAAATTCAAAGGGCGTTATGCCATCATTTAATTCTTACCTATTTTCAGTGGCTGTAGGTTTATTTTGGGTTTCACTTTCATATGTATATATTTTTGCATAAACATACGCATATATTTACATATGCATGTATACACATATTTTTATACTCACCGTTGTGTATAATTTTTTTATATGTGCATTTATACATATTTTCCTCTTAGAACATGTATTTTTTAGTCATTCTTCTAAAATAAAAATATGGCGCCTGCGGGACTCAAACTTGCGCCACTCACTTGGGAGAGACATGTCTTTACCAATTGAGCTACACAGTCTTTTGTAGACAAGACTAAAAACAATGGTGGTCATTGTTCTTTTTAGTTTTCTTCTTTTCATGTTTGTTGTAATATTTAATTTAAAGATAACATTTTCATCTTAAATCCATTTTTTGTAATCCATAGGTCTAAATTGATCAGAAAATTGCACGGACGGAATGATGATAATTCCGTTACCAAATTCTGAAAGCTTTTCAAATTTTATTTTATTATTTAATTTAAAAATGAGGGATGTTTTAGTTGTTATCATCAAAAAGAGGGAGATAATTAGGGACTGAGATGTTGATGACAATGGTGTTGATGACAACAACCTTGTTTCAACTTTGCTTCAATTATTATTTTTATAAAATATATTCTAACACTATTATCTAGAATATATATATATATATATATGTGTGTGTGTGTATGTGTGTCTCTATATACAGGAAATCTATGTAGGTATTGATTATTTAAGAATGTACAGTTTAGAGAATCAAGATTTCAAAGTAGAAGAGTTCAAGTTTCAGGACTCATGAGTATCAAGAATTCAAGAGTTCAAGAAACATAGAGTAATTGTGTCTAGATATTGTGTTAAAACTATGGTTAGCACTGAATTCTGATTTCAAAATTATTTCCTTATTTTTAAATATTTTTTTTTAAATGATTTCAAAATTAATTCCTTGTTTTTAAAATTATTTTTCAAATGATTTCAAAATTACTTCCATATTTTAAATTTATACTTCTTTATTTCTGAAAATATTTAAACTACTGAAATTTATTTTAACTCCTATTTTAAAAATTATACTTAATATATTTTGTCTCCTAATTCAAATATGATTTAATTATAGTTTCATTACTAATATTATTATAGTTACTTATGTTTTCAATTTCCTTATTTATATTAAGTTTTAATAAATTCATAGTTTTATATTTATACTTTTATATCATTTTATATTTATCTTTTAATCATTTTTTAATCATCTTAATATATTTTTTAAATATATATTTCTACTTGAAACACTCTATTTTAATACAAAGGAAAATAATTTGTTTTAACTCAGGAATTTCCGTAATTTATTTCAAAATAATTTGATTTAGTTTTAATATTTTTTTGATTTTTCAAAGGGATATTGACATATCACTTTTGTGATGTCGACATAGGAGCCATTAGAATGTTTTTTAAAAATTTGAAAAGTTGTGTCTTTTGAATTCATTTCTTTTCTAAAAAGTCATGACTGTTAGAAAACTATATACAAGCTTCAGAATTCGAATTTTTTAATCACTTTTCATCATCTTCTTCTCTAATCATACCACCATTATTATTTTAAATTTCTTAACTTTCTACGTTTATACTCTGCCGATTTCCATAGAAATTGTATCATTCTTCTTCTTCTCTTTCAATTCTAAATCAAACTCTCTCTGAAATTCAAGTGTTACTCAAGAGTTATAAGCTATTTGTAATCGAAGATCATAAGATAAAGTCCTATCGAGTTAATACAACAAAAAATCATAAGAGAAGGGTGTGGTAGTGTCCTGTATAAATCTGTTGGGTGCTATTGTGTCCCGTAAACCGATTGGGTGTAAAGTTGTGGTCCGAAAATCAACCAAGTCTCGCTGTGCTAGGAACCATTTAGGTGTGCCCATGTAGCCTTGAAATCAAGGATTGTAATTGGATTTATTGAATAAAAATCCACATTAACGCAACATTATGTGGGACTGGATGTAGGGGAAACCAGTATAAAATCCAATTGTGTACTTTACTTTTACTGCTTTTATCTTTGTTTTCTTCATTTGTGGTCGGCACTGTGATTGTTGATATCTTTGATTTGCATAACATTCTATTTAATTCAAAAATATTTCAAGAAATTAATAAAATCCACAAAACACTATTCACACCCCCCTCTAGTTTTTAATTCGCCTTAAGATCTTTATGTCGCATCCCAACAAAACAGGCTTCGGAAAAAGGCTAAACCTTTGTAACAATCCAGAATTTTGGAACCAATTTTAAAATTATTTTTAATATAATTTTACGAGAAAACACAATTGAATTTCAAAAATTGATTATCTAAAGCTGATTTGAGCAGTTTACAAAGGGACATTATTGAGATGACATCGGAATTCGTCAAAACATTTTTATTGAATTCGTAATGTCTAATAATGGTCAGGTTCCAAATTTCGTGTAGCTAATGTGTGGGCGTGTGAGAATTAATCGTACGCTAAAATGACACATTGATACTAAACTGAAACGCATTTGAAAAAATTAAAACGAAAGATAAAACGAACTCAGAATTCGACGAAACCTGTTCCGTTGGATCCGTAATTACGTTTCTTGTCAGAATCCAAAATTTCGTGGCAAACGGATATAGTATGTGGTCGTGCGATCAAAAGGCATGAAGCCAAACTAGCACACTTTTGTGTTGATTGATTAATGAAGCTTGAAATGAAATGGTGAACATCCAATGCGCCAAGGTGTTTTAGTTGCGAGCTCCCAGATCACCACCTCATCAATCCGTGTGTGGGGTGGTAATTTTGCACTTAACCCCCCTTCTCTCATTTCTTCTTCCTTTCTTTTCTTTTGCAAGTCCACTTCACATCCTTCCTCCTTCCTCCAATGGCCTTCCACCTCCACCGCGCCCCCTATGTAACATCCCATAATTTTAAAGGACATTATAAGGTTAAACTAAAGAAAACTTAATTAAATATGGGAAATAAGTAAAACGGACCACACCATTGCGTTCATCTCGGAATTCCGCTAAAGATAGACCCCGGGTTTGCGTGAAACAGACATCATATGAAGGAGATATTAAGGTTTGAAATCTATTAACATAGAAGAGAAATATGTATAAACAAAATCAAACCAGAAATTTCAAAACAATTCAAAATCGAAGAGGGAAAGGGACGGAGGATTTGGTCCCATTGGGGTCAACCCATGCTCCAGGGGTGTCGACCCATGGGACGACACACTCAAGGGTGTGTCGACCCACCCCAGATCCATCCAGGTTCATTTCCTGAACCTGAACTTGTTTCTGAATGAGGTTCGTTGGCAGTAGGCTATGTATAGGACAACATTTCTATTGTTTTATTCACCTAAAACAATGGAGGCAACGAGATGATTCCCAAGCTTGAATTGAATTAGCCTATTTTTCTTCAACAATAGCTTATACGCAATCAAGGATTTCTTATATAGCTTCAGCCTAATTATTCTCTGTTCTTTAGATCCAGTCTCTGTGAGTTCATGTTATTTTTAGATATAAACATTTAACAAGTAATACTGACATGTTTATAAATTTGGATCTAAAACCTATGCCCATTAAGAATCTGATAAGTACCTAATCCGTCCTTCTATTACATGTACACCTGATCTGTTGTTCAGTTCTAATATGCGTATTTCCGCTATCATATGCCCATCTCAATAATTATATGCTTATTTTGTTTTATGCCTATTATGTTCTTCTCTCTCTCCCATTTTATTTTATAGCCCAGGCTACCTTCGAACCTGGGCCAATATGTAAGGACCCAAAACTTCCCCAGTCTCTAAAGAGAAGAGGAAGAACGGATTGCTTTGAAAACAAGACGAATCGGAACACAAACAAAAGAACATTTCATTGCTTATTACAACAATTTCATCAGAATACAAGAATATACAGAGTGAATAAATATTACACATTTAATAAATATCAGAGATTTACAAGTTACAATGCAGCGGAAAAATAATACAAAACACAACTGAAAGGAATATACGGATACAGAGCTTTCCGAATATCATTCCAGCTGTAAACCAGGATCCTGTGAATATAAATCTACAAAACCAAAACTACTAGATGCCCATGTGGAAAATAGAGGCACTTAGAGTTTAGGTTAAAACAATAAACTCCAGGTCAGTCCGGTGACTGGTGTGAGAACTAAAACAGTTATTAATCTTTATTTTAAAGTTCGGTAAATCAAGGGACCACGCCGTAAACACGGAACGGGTTTCCTCCCAAGAATACCAGTGCATAAAACAAACAGCGCAATGCTAAATAAAGAACAATGAAGCTATTATAAGACCCAGGTCCCATCACACAATGCAACGTAAGCCGGAGGATAGGGTTTTACCTTATAATAGCCAAATATTCTTGGTACGTTAAAACAAATCATTTGATATTATTATAAGTGCATTGTGTATAAAACAACTTCAAATATAAATGTATCAATCTAGACGGCATGGGTACCATATATCATGTCGCCAATACTAGGCTCTACAATCAAAACCGCAAATGTCAAGTATTGGAAGTTGGATTTCCATCTGTGAACCAAGGCAAGGGATCGTCCTTACCGCTTCGAGACTCTCTAGCTCGAGCCTCAGGCAAGTACTCAGTCAAGCCTTGGATCGTTAGGGCCGGTCCACACGGAGTGAATTAAAATGCCTGAACACTACGTTTCCCCGCCCTTTGGGGCGTAAACTGGTCATATCCCGACCAAACCATCAGCCCCGGAACGACCAATATAACCGAGGCGACTCGTTATCCATCATCCACATAAGTAAAATGTCGGGGCTTGCAAAACGCTGACACTACTCCTAGCTAGAAGGAAACACATGTCCTCCCTGAGGTCCTCTCCCGTTTCTGGTTCACACCGGGGTGTGGGGCTCGCGAATTAACGCTACACAAAGCTACGCTATATTAAAGCCATGCTTTGATCATCACCCACAAGACTCTGCTTTTCAACAGAAGCCTTGATCATTTGCATCTCAGCATGCCACACAGGCAATTCACGCCATGCGACTGATGTCTATCGATATATAACCTCTGAGATCGTACGTCCCAAAGAAGGGCGTTAAGCAAGAGAATAAATTCTCCGCCGCCAAACACATATATATCTAATAGAGATCGATCAACACAGAATAAAATCCAATGTCAGACACACAGTCCATTTACAAGTCCGTTCTGGGTCTGAACGAAACCGGAGGCACCTTATTCCTCGTCCCGTATGTCCAATACAGGAGAGAGGCCCTCGCATATCCGTCGATCTCCAAGTACGTCTGAACGATCACCACTTATTACCTCGTCTTGGGTGTACAGCCTAATCAGGATATCAGTAATCATCCAAACGATGTGAAGACCTCCGGTCTTCGACCACCGTCTTCATCCTCGATATATCGTCGAATCAGTTATTCAGAATGGGATAAACCCGGTCTTTCTGAATAACTCGCGTATATAATAAACAAGTGCTATAAAAACACAACATACACCTCATTCCAATCCAGAATATTCCTTTATTCAAATATTCTTTTACTTTGGGAAAGGTTCCCATTAATTTTATCAAAGATAAATTCTTTAAATTTATTCTTTAATCTTCTTTTGGATTCAATCCATACCAAATTATGGTTTATCCAAACTAGTCGGGATTAGCGAACCTTACCGGAGTAATCATTTATTTTAATTTCCCAATCCCAACCTATTCATCCCATGAAGTAAAAATGGTAATACTTCATATCTAACACCACGGTGTTATCGGTAAAATTAATTACCATTTTACGCCCAAATCTAATTAAAGATTTAACTATCGCTCGGAGCAAAACTAGTGATACTCCATTCTCGTCCATTTCTTAAATTTGATAATTTTAGTTATCAAATTCACCTTTCAATCTATTTAAAGATTCATTGAAACTCTAATTCAGTTTTAATTTCCAAAAATCATTACTTAATGATTATTCAAATCCAGGAAATAAATCCTGTCTTTAACTGGGTTAAAGAACTAATGTCATTTAAAACACAATTCACGATAAACCCAAAATCACATTCCATTAATTATGGAATCTTCACGGAAAACAGATCAATATATATAATCGATATAAACTTCCATATCCGACTAATAATATAAATGGAATAACGACAAAGCCTTTTAAATTCCATATATATTAGCAGTCTTCCTCCACAGAAATTCACTTTAATTATTACCAAATCGACTTCCATTCCATTCCAATTTATTTTATTAAATTGGAAAACTTTACTTTGGAAAATGTCCTTTAAATCTTAACAAAAGATTCATAAATTCCAAATCACATTTCACTGTAAATCAGGTTAAAGAACGAATGTCGCTAAAAACACAGTTCACGATAAACCCAATTCACATTCCATTTTATTCCAATTATTAAATATAATTGGAAACTCTAACAATCTTAATTAAAAGATTTATTCTCTTCACATGGGGTTCAAAAACAGTGTTACTGAAGACACCGTTCACGACAAACCCAAAATCCCATTTGATATTAAATACAAGGCTCTGAGTAGAAAATATATCAGCTTATATTCAATATCAAATACTACAACCAACAAATATCGTATTGGAAATAACGATATAGATATATCTTTCAAATTTCCATAACAATATCTGTATAATCACGAAATCCAACATCGAAATATTCCGAAGACAATTTCAATTCAAATCCATTTCCAATTTATATATTGGAAATTCTGGTTATTTTTAAAACCATTTCAAATCCAATTTATTTGTTTTAAAAATAATTGGATTATAATTTTAGTTCAAAACTAGTTCATTTCGATAAAAATCTATTTTTATCTTTTCAAATACGGATATTTTCATCCCAATTCTTTCCAAATCATTTCTTATGATTTTACACTAATTATTGATATTTTTAATAATTCTATCAAGGCTCGTACAATCGATTTCCATAAATGGCCATCGAACTGCACTTACAACGACCTTTTCCAAATTTGATTTGGAAATAATTCCAAATCCAACTGTTAGATTTGAAATCTATAATATTCGTTAGAAAACTCTTTTCGATACGAACCCAACGGTTCCGGTTTTAGGAGAATCTGACGGTCGGATCTCCCGTAATGTCCATTTGAAGTCAATGGTCGAAATTCGTGAACTGCCGCAGCGTGGCGCGTTCTACTCAGGCCATTATATTATATATAATATATATATATATACAATATATATTTCGTCGATTTCCATTTAAAACGTATTTTATAAATCGTTTTAAATTCGTTTTCAAAACAATTTCAACTTTATATTCAATTTCAAATCAAAATTGAATATTCCATATCATCGATATATAAATAATAGTATTTTCAAAACATTAGATTTTGAAATCAATTCCTTTTCGATATTCACTATAAAAATGAATAAAATCGATATAAATATCGTTCACGTCAAAATGGTGTTATTCTAATCAACACGGCTTTATATATCTAAATATTTTCGTGTCCATCCCAAATCGGACATCAAAATCAGATTTTGATTCATTTCTGAATATTATTTTAAAATATTCGTTATTTTAAAAATATTAATTCTTCTGAACTGGAATCAGACACAGTCAATTACCATATAATGTGATTATATGGATTTCATACAACACATGTACACAACAACAATTAAACACATTCAACCATCATCCGTAGTGCATTCTACACTGCATAAGCATTAAATATAAATATACAACGCTTACACAGCTTGTCAACCAATCGATTGACATACAACCAAATGTTGGGATTAGTGTATGTCCAATATCATCCCAATACCCGTGAGGGGTTTCAATCAACAAATAATGAATTTTATTTGTGCAGTTGGGTGATGTGTAAAATTTTTCGTCCCAATCCATATCAGTCAAATGGGTGTACATAAAATAATCATCCGATTTGTTTATGAATATTTATTTCATTCCTGTACACGTTAAAAATTATATTTTTAATTATAAAATATTTATTCCAATACATGAATATTTTATTTTATCCATTTCACATCACAACCAATTTTCATAACACAACCAAACAAACAAGTCGTTTATGGTCTGTGGACGATGGGGAACAGTTCATATATGTAGTTATGAAATAAATAACTGAATAAAAATAATTTTTGTGAGAAGTTCTCACCTTTGGGTTCCACTCCTCCATTCCTGATTTCTGAACGGTTGGATTTGTCCAAAATTCTAACGCAGTCTTTTCCACGCTGTTCATAATAAAAATCACATTTTTAATATGATGTTTATATATTAAAAATCATATTTTTACTTCGCTATAAAAATCGAATTTTTATCTCTACTTCATATATATAAAAATCATATTTTTATTTCGATACACGTATAAAAAATTATATTTTTATTTCAAGATCATATGTATAAAAATCGTATTTTGTTTTCGCTACATGTACATAAAAGCTTATATTTTCATTTTGAAAGACAATTCTATTTTATTTTCATTTTCAAAAATAATGCCATTTTTGTTTTCAAAATATAATGCTATTTTCCCTTTCAAAATATAATGCTATTTTCACTTTCAAAATATAATGCTATTTTCAAAAACCATGTTTGTTTTTATAAAAATTTCATTTTTAAACTAATGTTATTTATTATTTTCAAAAATAATGCAATCAAAACAATGCTTTTATATTTTTAAAGACTTAAATTAAATTGCTATTTTTATTTTAAAATCCATGCTTTTTCTAAGTTTAAAAACAATGTTATGCATATTTAAAAACAAGATTTTCATCAGTATATATATATATATATATATATATAATAGAAATCATACTTTTATATTCCATATTATTTTATATATAAAAATCTAACATTTAATTCAATGTTATTTATATACTAAACTAAATTAATTTATAAACTAATAAACTAAGTTAATTAATTACCTTCATTAACTGTTAACCCTCTGTCTTCATCAGTTCTGGAAATCGCATCCGTGCCCAAAATCTAGGGCTTCGATTCCCCAGCACCTCGTTGCGTCGGTGACCCATCAGAGTAGGCCACGTGAATCGCCATGAGATGCTCCCTCCATCGCCGCCAACCCCGTCAGGCCCGACGCCCCCTAGCAGCGGGAAATCGCGCTGAAACGCGCGCACTTTGAACCACTAATGCCGCCGCCTCGAAGTAAGTTAAGCGATCACGACCGTTCACTTGGGAGAGCTCGAGATCTAGAGTGTTTTTGGCTTTGTAGATTTTGAAATGAATTCGTGGATGAGGAGTTAGAGGAGGGAGAAGGATCAAAGACATTTATCGTCGATATTAGAAAGGGGGGCGTGGAAAGACGTTGACCGATGGAATGAATTTGACCTAGGTTTTAATTTTCTAGGTTATATATATATAATAATATTTAATTCAAAAGTTTCTTGTTTATTGCTACGAACTCGAAATCAGACTCAACAACTTGCACCGCTAACCAAATACCACCATTCCGAACACATGGGATATGTTTCGTAAGCCAATTCGACTGTTTCGATCAGTTTTCACTTCAAATTAAAATATACATCAATATATATTTAATTTAAACGCACATTTCGATTTACTGGGGTCACATACGGATTCTAAAAATTCCAGAAAAATTATTTATAGCTTCGTATTGACGATACGGTCCCAACAAAACTAATTTCGTCAAATTCTGAGACCGTTTGAAAAATGGCTATTTTCTGGTCGATCCGATTCGACTTAAATTGACAAAACACGTTTTCTTTTGCCACGCTCACATATTGATTCAAAAACTTATAAAAATTGGATTCTAGCAATAATTTGACATTGCGGATCCAACAAAAGTGGTTTTGTCGAAAACAGATGTCGTTTGCAAAATGGCTATTTTTTTAAGGGCTATATTTCCATAGCGACTATTCTGAATTTTCAACTGGACATAACTTTGTATTCCCGCTATGAAATTTTGATTTTCCGAATTCGTTGAAAAGATATTTTCAAATAGATTTTAATATTTTTGGTTTCAGTAAAATCCGGTTTATTTTGAATCCTGTACATTCATTTGAAATTTGAAATCGAATTTTCAAACTACCGCGCCATTTCCAATTCTTTTATAATTAAAATAAATATTTATATTCAAACTTCGATTCAAAATAAATATATAAGTTCTAATTCTATTCAAAACAAATTTCTTGTCGTTATTATTTAAAACAATTCATTTTAAATATTCAAAATTCATTAAAATTGCCAAAATAAAATTTTTTAATTGGTTCTGATTTTCCGGGTTGTTACAATCTCCCCCACTTAAAATCTTTTCGTCCTCGAAAAGGAACGGAGATGAATGTTGTTTTACTAATCAACTCAACTTTCAGTTTGGCTTTCATTCTTCAACTTTTCAGTTTCTAAGAATTTTCCAATTTTTCAAAAATTTGGCTAACACGCTAAATTTTCGAAAATTTTCGCCATAACCTCCTTTTTACGGAAGCACCGGGAAAATCCCCAAACCGCCACACAGGCCTCTCCAATCAAAAAGAAAAAGAAACAGCCAAGCGGCTCATAAAATCATCAAAAACCCCAAGAAATACAATAAACATGTACCTATTTGTCGGGCAAACAATTTTATTCCTCTGCTTAGCTTCCCTGCTATGACCTGTTCAATGTATATACATGTATATGCATGCAATTTCTATCAATTTTCAATTCAGTTCAACATTTGATACAATTTGGCTTAATGGTTCCAAATTCTAATTAATCAAAACAATAATCAAACAACACAATCAGCAATCAATTAGTTGATTAACGTTTCAAATTCATAATTTTTTATATACTTAAAAATCATGTTTTTGATGCCAATTCACAACAATATATTCTAACTATATTTTGGTTCTCACACCATTCAATTGGAAATATATAGATATCTCACTTTCGAAACACGAACATAAATTCTGATGATGTACGTACTATAGCGATCATCAGAACCATCTCCGGGCGACTAGAGTGTGATCCTATATCCATCCCGTATATTTGAGGCTTCAATACACGTGGATCATACGTATATTAAAATCTCTATATACTCGATAGTCCAAATCGATTTAAAATAAATATTCAAATACGTATAAGCAGGTTTAAATTTTCAAAACAAAATTCGTTTTCATTTTTTTATTTTAAAAATATCACTCTTCACACTCGTTCTAGGATACTACTGTTCCTATCTCTAACGAGTCATTCTCATTGGATATTACTAATCCAATCTCTAATGAATTCTTTAGTTTGGTTATAACGTGTCTTGTTCTCCGAGCTTTGTAAACCAAACCTTTGATACCACTGTAAGGACCCGAAACTTCCCCGGTCTCCGAAGAGAAGAGGAAGAACGGATTGCTTTGAGAACAAGACGAATCAGAACACAAATAGAAGAACATTTCATTGCTTATTACAACAATTTTATCAGAATACAAGAATATACAGAGTATGAATAAATATTACACATTTACTAAATATCAGAGATTTACAAGTTACAATGCAGCGGAAAAATAATACAAAACACAACTGAAAGGAATATACGGATACAGAGCTTTCCGAATATCATTCCAGCTGTAAACCAGGATCCTGTGAATATAAATCTGCTAAACCAAAACTACTAGCTGCCCGTGTGTAAAATAGGGGCACCTAGAGTTTAGGTTAAAACAATAAACTCCAGGTCAGTCAGGTGACTGGTGTGAGAACTAAAACAGTTATTAATCTTTATTTTAAAGTTCGGTAAATCAAGGGACCACGCCGTATAACACGGAACGGGTTTCCTCCCAAGAATACTAGTGCATAAAACAAACAGCGCAATGCTAAATAAAGAACAATGAAGCTATTATAAGACCCAGGTCCCATCACACAATGCAACACAAGCCAGAGGATACGGTTTTATGTTATAATAACTAAATATGCTTGGTACGTTAAAACAAATCATTTGATATTATTATAAGTGCATAGTGTATAAAACAACTTCAAATATAAATGTATCAATCCTAGACGGCATGAGTACCATATATCATGTCGCCAATACTAGGCTCTACAATCAAAACCGCAAATGTCACATATTGGAAATTGGATTTCCATCTGTGAACCAAGGCAAGGGATCGTCCTTACCGCTTCGAGACTCTATAGCCCGAGCCTCGGGCAAGTACTCAGTCAAGCCTTGGATTGTCAGGGCCGGTCCACACGGAGTGAATTAAAATGCTTGAACACTGCGTTTTCCCGCTCTATGGGGCGTAAACTGGTCATATCCCGACCAAACCATCAGCCCCGGAACGACTGATATAACCGAGGCGCCTCGCTATTCATCATCCACATAGGTAAAACGTCAGGGCTTGCAAAACGCTGACACCACTCCTAGCTAGAAGGAAACGCATGTCCTCCCTGAGGTCCTCTCCCGTTTGGTTCACACCGGGGTGTGAGGCTCGCGAATTAACGCTACACAAAGCTATGCTATATTAAAGTCGTGCTTTGACCATCAACCACAAGACTCTGCTTGTCAACAGAAGCCTTAATCATTTACATCTCAGCATGCCACACAGGCAATTCACGCCATGCGACTGATGTCTATCGATATATAACCTCTGAGCTCATACGTCCCAGAGAAGGGCGTTAAGCAAGAGAATAAATTCTCCGCCGACAAACAGATATGTATTTAATAGAGATCGATCAACACAGAATAAAATCCAATGTCAGACACACAGTCAATTTACAAGTCTGTTCTGGGTCTGAACGAAACCGGAGGCACCTTATTCCTCGTCCCGTATGTCCAATACAAAAGAGAGGCCCTCGCATATCCGTCGATCTCCAAGTACGTCTGGACGATCACCACTTATTACCTCATCTTGGGTGTACAGCCCAATCAAGACATTAGTAATCATCCAAACGATGTGAAGACCTCCGGTCTTCGACCACCGTCTTCATCCTCGACATATCGTCGAATCAGTTATTCAGAATGGGATAAACCCGGTCTTTCTGAATAACTCGCGTATATAATAAACAAGTGCTATAAAAACACAACATACGCCTCATTCCAATCCAGAATATTCCTTTATTCAAATATTCTTATACTTTGGGAAAGGTTCCCATTAATTTTATCAAAGATAAATTCTTTAAATTTATTCTTTAATCTTCTTTTGGATTCAATCCATACCAAATTATGGTTTATCCAAACTAGTTGGGATTAGCGAACCTTACCGGAGTAATCATTTATTTTAATTTGCCAATCCCAACCTATTCATCCCATGAAGTAAAACAGGTAATACTTCATATCTAACACCACGGTGTTATCGGTAAAATTAATTACCATTTTATGTTCAAATCTAATTAAAGATTTAACTATCGCTTGGAGCAAAACTGGTGATACTCCATTCTCGACCATTTCTTGAATTTGATAATTTTAGTTATCAAATTCACCTTTCAATCTATTTAAAGATCATTAAAACTCTAATTCAGATTTAAATTCTAAAAATCATTACTTAATGATTATTCAAATCCAGGAAATAAATCCTGTCTTTAACTGGGTTAAAGAACTAATGTCATTTCAAACACAGCTCACGATAAACCTAAAATCACATTCCATTAATTATGGAATCTTCATAGAAAACAGATCAATATATATAATCGATATAAACTTCCATATTCGACTAATAATATAAATGGAATAACGGCAAAGCCTTTTAAATTCCATACATATTAGTAGTCTTCCTCCACAGAAATTCACTTCAATTATTACCAAATCGAATTCCATTCAATTCCAATTTATTTTATTAAATTATAAAACTTTTCTTTGGAAAATCACCTTTAAATCTTAACAAAAGATTTATAAATTCCAAATCAAATTTAACTGTAAATCGGGTTAAAGAACGAATGTCGTTAAAAACACAGTTCACGATAAACCCAATTCACATTCCATTTTATTCCAATTATTAAATATAATTGGAAACTCTAACAATCTTAATAAAAAGATTTATTCTCTCCACATGGGGTTCAAAAAAAGTGTTACTGAAGACACCGTTCACGACAAACCCAAAATCCCATTTGATATTAAATACAAGGCTCTGAATAGAAAATATATCGGCTTATATTCAATATCAAATACCACAACCAACAAATATCGTATTGGAAATAACGATATAAACATATCTTTCAAATTTCCATAACAATATCTGTATAATCACGAAATCCAACATCGAAATATTCTGAAGACAATTTCAATTCAAATCCATTTCCAATTTATATATTGGAAATTCTGGTTATTTTTAAAACCATTTCAAATCCAATTTATTTATTTTAAAAATAATTGGATTATAATTCTATTTCAAACTAGTTCATTTCAATAAAAATCTATTTTTATCTTTTCAAATACGGATATTTTCATCCCAATTCTTTCCAAATCATTTCTTATGATTTCACACTAATTATTGATATTTTTAATAATTTTATCAAGGCCCGTACAGTCAATTTCCATAAAAGGCCATCGAACTGCACTTACAACGATCTTTTCCAAATTTGATTTGGACATAATTCCAAACCCAACCGTTAGATTTCAAATCTCTAATATTCGTTAGAAGGCTCTTTTCGATACGAACCCAACGGTTCCGATTTTAGGAGAATCCGACGGTCGGATCTCTCGTAATGTCCATTCGAAGTCAATGGTCGAAATTCGCGAACTGCCGCAACGCAGCGCATTCTATTCAGGCCATTATATTATATATATAATATATATTTCGTCTATTTCCATTTAGAATGTATTTTATAAATCGTTTTAAATTCGTTTTCAAAATGATTTCAACTTCATATTCAATTTCAAATCAAAATTGAATATTCCATATCATCTATATATAAATATTAGTATTTTCAAAACATTAGATTTTGAAATCAATTCCTTTCCGATATTCATTATAAAAATGAATAAAATCGATATAAATATCATTCACGTCAAAATGGCGTTATTCTAATCAACATGGCTTCATATATCTAAATATTTTCGTGTCCATCCAAAATCGGACATCAAAATCATATTTTGATTCTTTTCTGATTTTTTTTAATATTCATTATTTTAAAATTTTTGTTATTTTAAATTATTTATTCTTCTGAACTAGAATCAGACACAGTCAATTACCATATAATGTGATTATATGGATTTAATACAACACATGTACACAACAACAATCAAACACATTCAACCATCATCTAGAGTGCATTCTACACTGCATAAGCATTAAATATAAATATACAACGCTTACACAGCTTGTCAACCAATCGATTGACATACAACCAAATATTGGGATTAGTGTATGTCCAATATCATCCCAATAGCCGTGTGGGGTTTCAATCAACAAATAATGAATTTTATTTGTGCAGTTGGGCGATGTGTAAAATTTATCGTCCCAATCCATATCAGTCAAATGGGTGTACATAAACATATCGTCCGATTTGTTTATGAATATTTATTTCATTCCTATACACGTTAAAAATTATATTTTTAACTATAAAATATTTATTTCAATACATGAATATTTTATTTTATCCATTTCACATCATAACCAATTTTCACAACACAACCAAACAAACAAGTCGTCCATGGTCTGTGGATGACGGGGAACAGTTCATATATGTAGTTATGAAATAAATAACTGTATAAAAATAATTTTGGAGAGAAGTTCTCACCTTTGGGTTCCACTCCTCCATTACTAATTTCTGAATGGTTTGGATTTGTCCGAAATTCTAACGCAGTCCTTTCCACGCTGTTCATAATAAAAATCACATTTTTAATATGATGTTTATATATTAAAAATCATATTTTTACTTCGCTACTTCATATATATAAAAATCATATTTTTATTTCAATACACATATAAAAAATATATTTTTATTTCAAGATCATATGTATAAAAATCGTATTTTTATTACGCTACATGTACATAAAAGCTTATATTTTCATTTTGAAAGACAATTCTATTTTATTTTCGTTTTCAAAAATAATGCCATTTTTGTTTTCAAAATATAATGCTATTTTCCCTTTCAAAATATAATGTTGTTTTCACTTTCAAAATATAATTCTATTTTCACTTTCAAAATATAATGCTATTTTCACTTTCAAAATATAATGCTATTTTCAAAAACCATGTATGTTTTTATAAAAATTTCATTTTTAAACTAATGTTATTTATTATTTTCAAAAATAATGCAATCTAAACAATGCTTTTATATTTTTAAAGACTTCACTTAAATTGCTATTTTTATTTTAAAACCCATGCTTTTTCTAAGTTTAAAAACAATGTTATACATATTTAAAAACAAGATTTTCATTAGTATATATATATATATAGTAGAAATCATACTTTTATATTCCATATTATTTTATATATAAAAATCTAACATTTAATTCAATATTATTTATATACTAAACTAAATTAATTAATAAACTAATTAACTAAGTTAATTAATTACCTTCATTAACTGTTAACCCTCTGTCTTCATCAGTTCTAGAAATCGCATCTGTGCCCAAAATCTAGGGCTTCGATTCCCTAGCACCTCGTTGCGTCGGAGACCCATCAGAGCAGGCCACGTAAATCACCCTGAGATGTTCCCTCCGTCGCCGCCAACCCCATCAGGTCCGACGCCCCCCACCAGCGGGAAATCGCACTGAAACGCGCGCACTTTGAACCCCTAATGCCGTCACCTCGAAGTAAATTAAGAGATCACGACCGTTCACTTGGGAGAGCTCAAGATCTAGAGTGTTTTTGGCTTTGGAGATTTTGAAATGAATTCATGGATGAGGAGTTAGAGGAGGGAGAAGGATCGAAAACATTTATTGTCGATATCAGAAGGCGGGGCGCGGAAACACGTTGACCGATGGAATGAATTTGACCTAGGTTTTAATTTTCTAGGTTATATATATATAATAATATTTAATTCAAAAATTTCTTGTTTATTGCTACGAACTCGAAATCAGACCCAACGACTATCACCGCTAACCAAATACCACTATTCCGAACACAATAGTATATGTTTCGTAAGCCAATTCGACTGTTTCGATCTGTTTTCGCTTCAAATTAAAATATAAATCAATATATATTTAATTTAAACGCACATTTCGATTTACTGGGGTCACATACGGATTCTAAAAATTCCAGAAAAATTATTTCTAGCTTTGTATTGACGATACAGACCCAATAAAACTAATTTCATGAAATTCTGAGACCGCTTGAAAAATGGCTTTTTTCTGGTCGATTCAATTTAACTAAAATTGACAAAACACATTTTCTTTTGCCACGCTCACATATTGATTCCAAAAATTATGAAAATTGGAATCTAGCAATAATTTGACATTCCGGATCCAATTAAAGTGGTTTCGTTGAAAACGAAGGTCGTTTGCAAAATGGATAGTTTTTTAAGGGCTATATTTCCATAGCGACTATTCTGAATTTTCAACTGGACATAACTTTTTATTCCCGCTATGAAATTTTGATTTTCCGGATTCGTTGGAAAGACATTTTAAAATAGATTCTGATACTTTTGGTTTCACTAAAATCCGGTTTATTTTGAATCCTGTACATTCATTTGAAATCGAATTTTCAAACTACCGCGCCATTTCCAATTCTTTTATAATTAAAATAAATATTTATATTCAAACTTCGATTCAAAATAAATATATACATTCTAATTCTATTCAAAACAAATTTCTTGTCGTTATTATTTAAAACAATTCATTTTAAATATTCAAAATTCATTAAAATTGCCAAAATAAAAAATTTAAATTGGTTCTGATTTTCTGGGTTGTTACACAATACTACTGAAATATGCATACAAACAAAATTGGGATTATTTGGGAATGGTAATTTGGGGTCATAACCTATACTATGACTATGACTAAAATTTGGGGCATAACTTATACTATGGAATATAACTGAAATATGGGGCGTATGAACATGCAAAAACACATAGGAACATGTCAATGGAACTGTATGAGACTTATGTAATCTGTTGGATCTATTGGGGGTTAAGTAAACTTGTAAATCTATAGGGGTTTTAGGGACACTATTATACCGTGTAAAGCTTAACCTATGGAATCCTAGTTGATTGAGGACACAAGTTTAGGGGTTTGACTTGTGTCTTCTGTTGTGTGGGACCCATATTAGTCAGCAACCCATTCTGGTATAAAAAGGGGGCCCCGCGCTAGGTAGGGGTCAGGGCACGCTTACTGAGCTAATTATAAGTGGTTTATTTGGGATGAGGTGTTCTGATGGTGCGTTTCAACGGGGTCATGTGCGTGCATGGGTCCGGTCTGTCTGGGAAAGTAAGACGCCATAACACCTTTAAATAGGTTTTTGTCCTTCTGGTGGTTACCACTTTAGGAAGTAATGCACCCTACTGTGGGGCCAACAAAGGGTATTTATGTGGTAGGGAGTCGATCATTGGGGGTAGTAATTAGTGTACATCTAATTCTGTTTATGTACCTATAATTTTTGTTTAGGGTAACACCCGTTATTTCTGTTTAGGTACCTGCTATTTCTATTTAGGGTGTAACCCATTGCTAGACGTACACCTAAGTCTACCATTTATGTTCTGTTTGGATCATTATGTTTCTGTTAATTAATTGGAAAACACTTAATTCGATATACTAGTATTGGTGTAGAGAAAAGTATTTGAGAAGCATATTCTATTTTGTTTATTTTATTTATCCTGTCCATCCTGTTCATACATATTATATGATATTGTTGTCTCTCATCTAGTTTATATGCCTGTCATAATACTTTTACTTATTTATATGCTAAAAGTAACTGGACTCGCCAGACTTTATGTCCTACCCGTTTTGTTTCATTTTCTCTCTCTTCCATTCCCCCCTAGATTCTCAGAGTGTGAACGCTCAAGCTTGATTATGACTATCTCTTCTGTTTCTGCTTGGATTTGGAATTTCTTCGATGTGCTGCTTTGACTTTTTGTCTACTTGTTTATGGCTACTTATGGGGACTATGGCTTTTTATTTCTGTACTCTGATGGTTTTAGTACAAGGCAGATACTTTAATTTGATGTAATTGTTTTTCAGTATCTCGGACTTATGTTGTAACTGTATTTTTGAACCACAATATTTTCTATTGGAAAATAAAGTTTTAAATTTCAGCTGCTATTTTATATCTGTCTTGTGAAATTCTGTGTCTGTTTACCTATAACGCTTCACCTGACTTAATGCATTCTGATAAAGAGTGACATTAACGAACGTGGGGTTTCACATTTGGTATCAGAGCAGAAGGTTATAAGATTGGATAAAAGGTTTTGAAAATCATTTTCAAAATGTTTCAAAAAGAAAGTATTTTGAAAGGAAAGTTTGTTTTTGAAAACTATATTTCCCAAATCCATATGAAATATCTTTCTATTCTCTGTTTGAATCCCTTTTTATTTGCTTTTAAGCATGTCTGGGGAACTGAATATTCCCAAGGGCGTTCAGATACCGGCTTGGTTCCATAGATATCTTGGGGTTACAGCACCTACCGGAGGCCAAGCAAACCCCCATCCCCAAGCTACCGTCGATGTTCCTCCTTCTCCGCGAGTAGATAATTTCTCTAAGATATGCAAGGGCTTATGAGCTATGGGATGAAAACCATTTTGGGGAACTGAAAGGTTTGTGGAAGCACCGAGTTAGCTTAAAGAGATGGAGCATTTGTTTGGGGTTTTTTAGGTTGACGACCGTAGGAAGATTCAGTTGGCCACATGGCAGCTGATGGATGAGGCTTCATTCTGGTGGGAAGTGATGCAAGTGGGGCATCTAGTAGAGACTTGGGATGATTTTCAATAGAGATCCAAGATGAATTTTCTTTCTCAGGCAGAAGAGAATTTGCAGATGGAGATATTTCTGGCACTTAAGCAAGGAAGCATGACTGTCAAAGAGTATGTCAATAAGTTCAATAAGTTGGCAAGGTTTGGTTTGGAGCTAGTGAATACCCTACACAAGAAAACTTTGAGGTTTGCTAGAGGATTGAATCAACCTCTTCAAGCATTAGCATTATCTCACATACCTATGGGAGCAACTTTTGAGAGACTGGTTAATATGGCACTGATGCACGAAGATGGTAAAGAGGAGAAAAAGGAGGCTAAGACTGAGGAGACACAAAACAATGAAGTGTGGCCCAAGAAAGAACAGCAAAAGAAAGATGTAAAGAACAACAAAGCCCAGAATAAGAAGAAATTTCATGGTTGTGGAGGCCTGGGTTATGTGGTCAAGGACTGCAGAAAAAGGAAGAATTCTTGCTACAACTGTGGTGAAACTGGACACTATAGTAGGGAATGCCTGAAGAACCAAGGACAGGGCAAAAGGGCAGGACCTTCTGGAGGGAAAGTGCATGATCTCGAGGCTAACAGACTGGATAGAGGTAGGAATGTTTCCGTTAAAAGTTTGATTTCTCTCTCCGATCATCCAGTTAGGACTCTCTTTGATTCTAGCGCTTCTCATTCTTTTATATCTGATTCTGTGGTTGAGTCTCTACACCTTAGTACTAGTATAGTTTCTGACCTCGTTATTGTCTCAAACCCCATTGGGGGCACGGGTCATCTGTCTATGATTTGTCTTGGTTTGAGGATATCTATGTTGGGCGTCGAGTTTGAGTGCGATTCATATGTGCTTGGTTTCATGGGTTACGGTTTGATTTTAGGGATGGTTTGGCTCGCTATGTACGATGCCATTCTAGACTGTGAAAGGAGGGTCGTTATACTATTGACTTGCCATGGGAGGACTCTCAAGATTTTTTGTGACCTAAGGAGGTTTGTCATGCTTAGTTTCTAGAGTCACTTGATGTTTCTGAAGATGATTTGTGATATGTACCTGTAGTCTATGAGTATCCAGATGTTTTGATGAGGTTAGGGGTTATTTGATGGATAATACGAAGCCAGTCGCATTACCTGTGCGCCACATGGCTCCTAGGGAAAGGATGGAGCTTAGCAAGTAAGTAGGGGAGCTACTTGAGAAGGGGTTTATTAGGCAAAGCATATGAGAATGGGGTGCTCCAGTCGTCTTTGCAACTAAGGCGGATGGCTCGCTTCGCTTATGTGTGGATTACGGGGAGTTGGACAAGCTCACTAAGAATAACATGCACCCACTTCCGAGGATAGATGATCTTTTTGACCAGCTTGTTGGTGCATCTGTTTTCTCTCAGTTGGACTTGGCCACGGGATTTCATCAATTAAGGGTGGCCGAGGACAGTATAGATAAGACCGCTTTCAAAACTCCAGATGGTTTCTTCAAGTGGTTAGTCATGCCTTTTGATTTGACGAATGCACTCGCATATTTTGTGGATCTGATGAGTAGGGTATTCAGGGAGTTTCTGAATAAATTTGTTGCGGTCTTTGTGGATGACATTTTGATTTTCTCGAAGAATGAAGAAAAGCATGCCCAACATTCAGGGGAGGTTTTAAGGACTCTACGAGCGCACCAGCTTAAGCCGAAATTCTCTAAGTGCCACTTTTGGGGAAAGGAGGTGATATTTTTAGAGCAAGTGGTCTCCAAGGAAGGGATAGCAGTGGATCCCGCAAAAGTAGTTGCAGTTCAAGATTGGAAAGTTCCAAATAACGCAACGATGGTGAGAAGTTTTCTCAGTTTAGTGGGCTACTATAGGAAGTTTATTAAGGACTTCGCAAGGACATCAGCCCCACTCACCAGACTAACAAAGAAGAATCTGAACTTTGCTAGGAGTATTGATTGTGAGGATGCTTTTCAGCGATTAAAAAGGGCTCTGACAACATCCCCAGTTTTGACATTGCCTGATGGGAGCAAGGTTTTCACAGTGTATACTAATGCATTGTGTACAGGACTCGGTGCTGTTTTGATGCAAGAGGGATGGGTAGTATGCTATGGAAGTAGACAGTTGAAGATTCATGAGAAAAACTACCCCCACTGACGATTTGGAATTAGTTGCTACAGTATTCGCACTTAAGTCTTGGCGACATTATCTACTTCGATAGAGGTTCGAGTTATACACGGACCATTAATCGCTCAAGTATCTATTCTCACAGAAGGATCTCAATTTGAGACAATATTGGTGGGTGGAGTTCCTAGCGACCTATGAATTTGATTGCTTATACCCTTGGTAAGGGTAATGTAGTGGCAGACACATTGAGTAGGCAAAGGATGACCTTAAGTCCTCTATTCGTAGAGAGGCGGAGGTTGGAGTACATATCGACCTTCGATTTTAGGCCATCTATGGATCTTACACCTGGTTTGTTGGCATCCTTAGAGGTGCGACCTACTCTTATGGATCAAATAGGATCTTCGCAGCGAGAGGACCCACAGATAGCAGACATCTTGGACCGACTCAGTAGTGGTGAGACTTCTAGTCACCTCGGTATATATTCCACAGAAGATAGAGGGTGGTTGCGACGGGATGGAAGGCTTTGTGTTCCCCGAGTTGGGAGTCTATTGAAAACAGTCCTTGAGGAAGCCCATCATTATAGGATGACTATCCATCCGGGCAGTGATAAGATGTATAGATATATGAAGAGGGTTTTCTTTTGGGATGGGATGAAGAAAGATGTAGCGGAGTTTGTCTCTTGATGTTTGGTTTGCCAGCAAGTTAAAGCTGAGCAAAGGAAGCCTGGTGGTTTGCTTCATCCTTTGGAGGTCCCATGGTGGAAGTGAGAGAGCGTCTCTATGGATTTTATTGATGGTTTGCCAAGATTGAGGAAGGGCAATACCAGCATTTGGGTTATAGTAGACCGACTTACCAAGATTGAGGAAGGGCAATACCAGCATCTAGGTGAATAGAGTTCTTGAGGATCTTTTGAAGCTGTGTATCCTAGACATCGGAGGGACTTGGGAGGAGCATCTACCACTGGATGACTTCGCCTACAACATAGTTATCAGGCTAGTATATGCATGACATCCTTCGAGGCACTGTACAGACGACCTTGTAGATCACTGAATTATTGGTGGGAGTCTACGAATAGGCTTCTACTTGGACCTGAGATGATTAGAGAAACTTCAGAAATGATTGATCTTATCCACAGATGTATGAAGATAGCTCAGGACAGGTAGAAGTCCTACACAGATAAAAGAAGGACAAATATTGAGTTTGAGGTGGGAAACATGGTTTTCATCGAAGTATCACATTTGAAGACTGTGGTTCGCTTTGGATCTGTAGGGAAGTGGTCACCAAGGTTTGTATGGCCATTTCCCATAGTGGAAAGAATAGGTAAAATGGCTTATAGAGTAAAGCTACCAGAGAGATTGGCGGGTGTTCATGATGTTTTCCAAGTTTCTCATTTGCAGAAGTGTCTGCACGACACAGTAGAGGTAGTTGAGCTGAGCATGCTTGAGGAAGTAGAGGTAGAAGGAGAGGCGACAGTTAGATGAGTTCCTTCCCATATACTTGGATCATAGGTTAAGAAGCTTCGCAACCGAGAGGTTAAATTGATAAAAGTTCAATGGGCAGAAAACCGCTAAGATGCAACTTGGGAGACTGAAGACAAGATTCGTGCTTCGTACCCTTGCTTCTATCATTTGAGTATATCCTATTGATCGAATCTTCGACCTTTAGGTAGGGAAAACCAATGGATGTAAACATGTGTTTGAAACATGTTACGTTTGATGGATGCAAGTGGATGCAATTGTTTGCTAGTGGTTGCTCGTGGATGCAATACATGCATACTAGGCACTAGATCGTCTCAATCACTTACATATTACATATGAACGTGTGTGCATTTTTTTAAAAAAATTTATGGATGGAAATGATTGTATAATCATATGGGTATTGCATTTGGATGAATGATTGTGCACACATATAGCGTTTACATGATATACTAGGCATATTTTCATACATACTGGATTCATGGCACTAACATACATTGCATTAAGGAGGTCAACTGAATCAGTCGAACGCTTGATTTTTCACATTAATATAAGGACATATACACACACTATTTCATATGTTCATAAAGGCATCAGAAAAATCTTAGGGACAATGGATGCTTGTGGATGATGAATTAGTAGATGGATGTGGTTGTTAGGATAATAACAATCTTCTTAACTTAGAGATTTGGTGACGAAATCCTTTAAGTAGGGAAGAATGTAACACCTCGTAATTTTAAAAGACCTTATAAGGATAAACTAAACTAAACTTAATTAAATACTGGGAATTAAGTAAAACAAACCATACCATTGCGTTCGTCCCGGAATTCTGCTTAAGATAGACTCTGAGTTTGCATAAAACAGACATCGTATGAAGAAAATATTAAAGTTCAAAATTTGTATACATATAAGAGAAATATATATAAACAAAATCAAACCAGAAATATCAAAATAGTTCAAAATTGGAGCGGGAAAGGGATGTGGGATTTGGACCCGTTGGGGGTCGACCCACGCCTCAGGGGTGTTGACCCTAGGGTCGACACCGGGGTCGACCCATCCCAGATCCATCTAGGTTCATTTCCTGAACCTGGACTTATTTCTGATCGAGGTTCATTGGCAGTAGGCTATATATAGGACAACATTTCTATTGTTTTATTCACGTAAAACAATGGAGACAATGAGATGTTGCCCCAGCTTGGATTGAATTAGCCTATTTTTCTTCAACAACAGCTTATACACATACAAGAATTTCTTCTACAGCTTCAGCCTAATTATTCTCTGTTCTTTAGATCTAGTCTCTGTGATTCATGTTATTTTTATATATAAAAATTTAACAAGTAATCCTGACATGTTTATAAATTTGGATCTAAAACCTACGCCTGTTAAGAATCTGATTCGTACCTAATCAGTCCTATTATTACATGTAGACCTAATCTGCTGTTCAGTTCTTATATGCCTATTTCCGATATGCCTATTTTTGCTATCATATGCCCATCTCGGTTATTATATGCTTATTATGTTTTATGCCTATTATGTTGTTCTCTCTCTCTTTCCCATTTTAATTTATGACCTAGGCTACCTTCGAGCCTAGGCCAATACTGTTGAAATATGCGTACGAACGAAATCGGGATTATTGGGAATGGTAATTTGGCGGTATAACCTATACTATGAATATGACCAAAATTTGGGGCATAACTTATACTGTGGAATATAACTTAAATATGGGGTGTATGAACATGTAAACACGTAGGAACAAGTTAATGGAACTGTATGACACTTATGTAACCTGTTGGATCTGTTGGGGGTCAAGTAAACTTGTAATCTGTTTGGGTTGTAGGGACACTGTTAACCTATGTAAAAATTAACCTATGGAAATCCTAGTTGATAGGGGACACAATTTAAGGGGTTTGACTTGTGTCATCTACTGTGTGGGATCCATATTAGTCAGTAACCCATTCTGGTATTAATAGGTGACCCTGCACTAGGTAAGGGTCAGGGCACACTTACTGAGCTAATTATAAGTGGTTTATTTGGGATGGGGTGTTCTGATGGCGCGTTCCAACTGAGTCATGTGAGGGCATGGGTCCAGTATGTCTAGGAAAATAAGATGCTATACCACCTGTAAATAGGTTTATGTCCTTCTGGTGGTTGCCACTTTAGGAAGTAATACACCCTACTGTGGGGCTGGTACAGGGTATTTACGTGGTAGGGAGCCGATCGTTAGGGGAATAATTAGGGTACATCAAGTTCTGTTTAGGTACCTGTTATATCTGTTTGGGGGTAACACTCGTTATTTCTGTTTAGGTACCTGTTATTTCTATTTAGGGTAAAACCCATTGCTGGAAGTACACCTAAGTCTACCATTTATGTTCTGTTGGGATCATTCTGTTTCTGTTAAGTAATTGGAAAACACTTAATTCGATATACTAGTATTGGTGTAGAGAAAATTATTTGAGAAGCATAGTCTATTCTGTTTATTCTACTTATCCTGTCCATCCTGTTCATACCAATTATATGATATTGATATCTCTCATCTAGTTTATATGCCTATCATGACACTTTTACTTATTTATATGCTAAAAGTAATTGGACTCGCCAGACTTTATGTCTGACCCGTTATGTTTCCTTTTCTCTCTCTTCCTTACCCCCATGTTCTTAGGGGGGGAACACTCAGGCTTGATTAGGACTCTCTCTTCTGTTTCTGCTTGGATTTGGATTTGCTTTGATGCACTGCTTTGACTTTTTGTCTACTTGTTTATGGCTACTTATGGGGACATTGGCTTTTTATTTATGTACTCTGATGGTTTTAGTATAGGGAAGATACTTTAATTTAATGTAGTTGTTTTTCAGTATTGCGGACTTATGTTGTAACTGAATTTTTGGACCACGATGTTTTCTGTTGGAAAATAAAGTTTTAAATTTCTGCAACTATTTTATATATGTCTTGTTAAATTCTTTGTCTGTTTACCTATAAGGCTTCATGGAACTTAATGCATTCTGATAAAGAGTGACATTAACGGATGTAGGGTGTCACACCCTAGTCGCGCCACCACCATGTTGCCCTGCCTCCCCTCCCTATGTCGCGCCCCACCAGCTCAGCCTCGCCACTGGTGGGCCCCCTTCCCTCCAAAGCTCTTAAAACACCTCTTTTCTTCCATTTTAGCACACCACCACACCTTTACTCCCCTTTTCTTCCTCCTACCCCACACAACAACCAAGTGCACCCCACCATAGCTCTGCATAGGCCCCACGCAACAACCCAACGAACCCCACCTCGCTACCCTAGTCACAAACACCCCCTCACCCCTCGGAAAGCTGCGAAGAATCCTGACAAGTGCTAGTATTCGAGTGTGCGAGTTCGTAGCCTTCCATTTAAAGTTTGGCGTAGTGGAAACCGCTGGTGAGAAATCGAAACTCACTTAAAAAGGGTTAATTAGAATTGGCTATTAATTGTTTGTAGATAATAATAAAAATTTATTACGATGTTATACGATGAGTATTGGTTAATTATAATAATTTACTATGATGCTAGTTGATGGTTAGCAAGTTAAAAATATCATTTTTAATCGATATATGCGTAGTTTCTTACGTTTGTGCGAAATTAAAATTCACGTAGAAAGAGAATAAATTTAATTGACCATCGATTGTTAAATAAAAATATCTGATAATATTAATCATCGACCGTACAAATTTATTGTTATGTTAAACATTGAGTAGTGCGATAAAAATATCCTTTTTATCTGTTATATATGATATCCCTTGAGTTCAAAACTTGAACTATATACCAAGTTGATTGAAAATTTGCGGTGCCTTAAATGGCATTGATTGAGTAATTTTAGTTATTACGACTGCATGTAAATTGGATGGGCTATGATGGTTGCTTGAGTTTAATAACAATATACACCATTGGATAAGGAACAATAAATGTGGACCACACTTCATAGCATAATCATATAAGCATGTAAGTGTTTGATGCTTGTTTGATGAGGACATCATAGCATACCCATATAAGCATGTAATGGTTTGATGCTTATATGATGTGAACCATATAGCATGCAAGTGTTTGATGCTTATACGATGAGAACTGAAGAACCGTATATCATGTAAGTGTTTGATTCTTATACGATCAGAACTGAAGAACAACATAACATATAATTGTTTGATGCTTATACGATGTGGACATAATAGCCGCATAAAGATATAAATCGCAAGATTTATGGTAAACCCCACACGGGTCTTGAGATGACAATAATTCACACGTCTCTCTTGTGTGTATGTAAGAGACATGGATTGTGATGTAAACCCCACATAGGTATTGGAATGATATTTTTACACACCTCCCAAGTGTGTAGATAAGTCGTGATTGTGGGTGAATATGATATAAACCTCACATGGGTATTAAAGATAATTTTTTACACATCTCCCAATTGTTTTTGTTCGGATATATATATATATATTGATTTATGTGGGCCTAGCAAGGAGAATTCTTGTTTTGCCGATAGGGTCGTATAAAGGAGGTTATGGCAAATTTTTCCGAAAATATAAGGCGTTAGCCAAATAGTTAATAAACAGTTATAGAAGCGATGAGATTCGGTATTATATATATATATATATATATATGTACACACATCGAATATAAATTAAAACATAACGTGTCGTGCAATAGTAGTTTCCGTTTTCAACTTGTAACTTTAAACGAATATACAGAAAGATCCGACCATCTGATTTTTACGAAATTAGAACCATTGGATTTGTTTCGAAAAGAGCTTTCCGACGATAATAAGAATGTTAAAATCCAATGATTAATTTTTTTGAAATGTTTAATTCAAGTTTGGACAAAAACAGCGTCAGTGCAGCTGAATGACCTGAATCGCCGTTTAACTGAAATGAACTATTTTTTTATATACAAAAATAGCATAAAATTATTTTAAAATACTATAAATAATTTAAGATAAGTTTAAATCAATTCACATGGTTTGTAATCATAAAAGTAGTTAAGTGTAATTTGGCGGTTTTAG
Organism: Allium sativum; assembly: GCA_030737875.1. Taxonomy (NCBI): domain Eukaryota; kingdom Viridiplantae; phylum Streptophyta; class Magnoliopsida; order Asparagales; family Amaryllidaceae; genus Allium; species Allium sativum. The sequence continues at coordinate 341,248,914 of CM060910.1, forward strand.
CGTAAAAGCTTATATAGTCGATTTTGGCGATGTTTGAAATAAAATTTTAATTCGTAAACCGAATTAAATTCTTGAGTAAGCCTTTTAAATAAAATAATGAAAATATTTGCGAAAGCGAAATAACTTAACCATATTTGAGAATGAGATTTTAAATCTTATAAAAGGAACTGATTAAAAGGAAGTTTAATTGGTAAATAAAAAACACATATACGGATTTGATTTGATTTGTTTTGGCGATTATTTGAAAAGACCGGGTTAATCCCATTTCGGATAATTAAAAGACAATTAAAAGTTGATGATACTGAAGATGGCGCAAGACCAACAATCTTCGCATCAAATGAATTACTGCTGATGCCTTGGGTACAGGTAGATCCCTTGAAGGGGTTATAGTGGCAGTTGTCTGGACATACTCGTTGATTGTCTGAATATGCGAGGGCCTCTCTCCTATATTGGACATATAGGACAATGAATATGGTGCCTTCGGTTTCGTTTAAACCTAAAACGAACATGTAAATGGATTGTGTGTCTAACACATTATTCTGAGTTGTATAAATTGATCTCTACCATATATATATATATATATATATATATATATATATATATATATATATATATGTGTGTGTGTGTGTGTGTGTGTGTGTCTGTGTGTGTTTGGTGGCGGAGAATTTATTCTCTTAGCTTAACACCCTTCTATGAGACGTACGAGCTTAGATGTTATATATTGGTAGTTATCTGTTATATGGTCTGGAATGACTGTGTGGCATGATGAGATGTAGTGATCAAAGCTTTTGTTGAAAAGCAGAGCTTTGTGGATGATGATTGAAGCCTTGCTGAAATAGCGTAGCTTTGTGTTGTACCGTTAATTCATGATCTTCACACACCGGTATGAGTCCAAAATGGGATGAGGGACCGTAGGGAGAACTTGCATTTCTTTCTATCTAGAAGTGATGCCATGGTATGGATCCCAGGCAATTTACTTATGTGGACATTGGAAAGTGAGGCGTGTCGGATATGGCCGCAAAAGGCCAAGATGGTCGATGTACAGACCAAGAGGTCTAATAGAATTGGGAAACGTATTGTTCAGGCATATATAATCAGCAACGTACGATTGAACGTCCCTACCAATCCAAGAGGGTCATATGTGTGGTCCTGAACATTTTGCTAGAGATGGTCCGAATTCGGTAAGGAGAGATCCCTTTCCTTGGCTCATGATGGAAATTCAATTCCCAATACGTGATTTTTCGGTTTTAGTTGTATACCTACGACAACATAATAGGATAGGATATTATGCCGTCTAAGATCGATACATTTATTTTCGAAGCTGTTTCAAATTAGACACTAATAATAATATCAAATGATCTATATTTTTCTCGAATCAAGCATGTTTATCCATTATAAGGTAAAAATCTATCCTCCATCTTGCGTTGCATTGTGTGATTGGACCTGAGTCTTATAATGGATTTATTTTTCAAAACGCATTGCACTATTTTATTTTCTGTTTCATTTATTTTTATGCACTGCATTCATGTGGAATAAACCCGTTTCGTGTTATACGGCATGGTCCCATCATATGCTTATATTAAATAAGTTAAGTTAATTGTAGGATTTCTCATACCAGTCCCATGACTGACTCGTAGTTTGTTTTTCCCTTGCAAACTCGGGTGCCCATTATTTTTACACGGGGAGCCAAGTAAACATGTTTAGCGTTCTTTCTTTTGGGATATGTATATGAGCGTCTATATCTATTTTGGACTTGGAGCTGAAGATGGAATATATATATATATATATATATATATCTTTTGAACTCTGTCATGACTCCTTATATCATAAACTATCTTTTAATTTCGTTGTATAATTATTCGTTATCTAAAATTTGTTATGTACTATGTATGATCCTGTAATACTATGTAACTCTGATGATGTTTTTTCTCCACTAATGTAAAATGATGTAAATTATTCTATGATGTTATATATATTATGCTATGTTATGTGATCTGCTGATGTGATCAATGTGTTATATTCCAACGATTATCCATACCGCCGGGATCGGGGGTTTGGGTTGTCACATGTGGTATCAAAGTTAAGGGTTAACCTTAGTTCTGTAGTATAATGTATTAACAGACTCATCAGAGATAAAATCGGTAGTATTCTAAGAAGAGTAACTCATTAGAGATGGGATTAGCAATATCCTAGAACGAGTGCAGCAGTATAGCATATATCTCAGTAGATACATCTTTAGTTATGCATGTGTTTTTGTGTCCTTATATTTCCTCAAGAAATCTACTTAACTTACTTAATAATAAGTCTAATCACAGGACCACGCCGTTAACGCGGAAGGGGTTTACTCCCTTGGATTGCCAGCGCATGAAATAAAATAAATCATTTAAACGACGCAATGCTTTTAAGAAAAATAAAACCATTATAAGACTCAGGTCTCATCACACAATGCAATGCAAGCCGAAGGATAGAGTTTTACCTTATAATGGCCAAAATATGCTTGATACATATAAATCAAAATCATTTGATATTATTACTAGTGCATATATGTTTCAAAAACAATTTCAATCATAATGTATCAATCATAGACGGCATGGGTACCATATATCATGTCGCCATATATGGGTTTACAATCAAAACCGCACATGTCGTATTGGAAGTTGGATTTCCATCATGAACCAAGGCAAGGGATCATACTTACCGAATTTGAGACAATCTAGCCTACCATGACTCAGCATAAAGCCGCAATTGCACCTTGGATCTTCAGGGCCAGTCCACACTAGGTGGATTAATATTCCTTGAACAATACGTTTCCCCGCCCTATGGGGCGTAAACCTGGTCAATACGACCATACAATCCATCGGCCCCGTAGTGACCGATATATCCGAGGCGCCTCGCTTTCCATCATCCACATAAGTAAAAATGTCTGGGCTGCATACCATTATACCACTTCTAGCTAGAAAGAAACGCATGTCCTCCCTGCACTCTTCTCCCGTTTTTGGGTCATACCTGGGTATGAGGCTCGCGAATTAACGCTATACACAAAGCTATGCTATTTAAAGCCGTGCTTTGATCATCAACCACAAGGCTCTGCTTTTCAACAAAAGCCTTGATCACTTGCATCTCAGCATGCCACATTGACATTCCACGCCATGCGAATGATGTCTATCGATATATAACCTCTAAGCTCGTACGTCTTAGAGAAGGGTGTTAAGCAAGAGAATTAATTCTCCGCCACCAAACAGATATATATTTATTAGAAATCAATTAGCACAGAATAAAATCCAACGTTAGACACACATCCATTCACTACTTCGTTCTGGGTCTGAACGAAACCGGAGGCACCTCATTCCTCATCCCATGTGTCCAATATAGGAGAGAGGCCCTCGCACATCCGAACAATCAACAAATACGTCTAGACCACTACCATTGTAACCCTTCCTGGGAGCTAACTGATGCAGGGCATCAGTAGTAATCCATTCGATGTGAAGATCACCGGTCTTGCACCGTCTTCGTATCTTCGACTTTTAATCGTCGATCAATTATTTGAAATGAGAATTAACTCGGCCTTTTCAAATAATTCATGTATACATAGAATTCAAATCAATTCTTTTCCATGGTTAAATTGTTCTACATTCACGTTTCAATTCAATATAATAATTTCGTGTCAAATACATCTAACCATCAGAATATCCAATAAACCAAGTAAAATCAGTTTATTTCTATTCCATATCGTTTATAATATTTTATAACGATTTTTCACTATTTATATATATATATAAATAGTCCATTTCCATCGAACGATGTTTCAGGTCATTCGGTGGCACTGGCGCTGCTCTCATCCAAATTCGAATTTAACATTTCACAAAATCTTACTGTTGGATCTTAACGAATTTTATATCGTTGGAAAGATCTTTCCAAAGCGAACCAAACGGTTCCGGTTTCGGGAAAATCCGACGGTCGGATCTTCCGTAATAATCGTTTAAAATTACGATTTCAAAACGCGAACTACAGCGTCGTTATTCGTTTTATTTTAATTTATATTGATATATACATGTATATATATATAAATATAATTCATTCGACGATTTCCAAACCATTTTCACTTAAAAAATTTGGCTAACGCCTTTAAATTTCGCCATAACCTCCTTTGTACGGAGAGGGGTTTGGAAATTTATTGGGCCGTATTAGGCACCCAATAAATCCAGTGTAAGCACACACAATTTTTAGTGACCTGTCTATGCCCAAGGGAGTGTGTATAATAACTCCAGAGATAAATCTCGTGACCTTGTCCAGTGTTGGAAATAAATAATCCATGTGCCGTATCTAGTAACTAGAGAGACGTGATTATTGTCAACTCCAGACCCGTGTGGGTTTTTTATTAAATCTGGCAATTTACCGGTATGTTTTATTTAGTCCATATCAGTCCTCAGTTCAACCTGCAATTCAATCGTCGCCATACGAGCGTCTTGCCCGTATGGTAATCCCAACCTCGTCACATAAGCTCCAAATGCTTATATGGAATATGATATGCTATGAAATCAATAGTTCGTCTTCGGTTCAACCTGAAATGTAGTCATCCCCATACAAGCGTCTCGCTTGTATGGTAATTCCAACCTCGTCACATAAGCTCCAAATGCTTATGTGGTATATGATAGAATATTCTATCTTCACGATGTATGCCATGCAGTGTAGATCAAAATTAATTGTTGCTATTCTAGTGTGTTGTTTTGTAATGACCTGCCTTTTCGACCGCTTCAAGTCGGTAATTAAACCAACTTAAACCGCTCGAAACGACAGATTGTTATTTAGCTTACAGGGTTTAAACGGAATTAAACACAGAATCATAGAGTATAAATATTTGCAAGGGAATAAATTTTCATATACATAACTGAGTTTTACAAAACATTTTGCACAGCGGAATAATGTAATACATTCATAAGTTTTTAAAATAAAAGTTTACACTTTTAGTCGGGCTTGCGCGCTTGTATGGCCCGACTAAAGCTGTAACCTTTAATTTTTAAAAGTTCATGTACATATTTTATTTTATTTTCCGCTGCATTCTATCTTGTAAACCCTGATTTTGTATATAAAATTCCGCTGTGAGATATACCGTTATTTTTCTGTTATGTGATTCTGTGATGGGGAAGGAAGCCTTTCGCTGGCTTGTTGTCTGTCTTAGTTGAGCATTGGTTAGGATGAAATAGAAAAACTGGGTCCCTATGTGCTCTTGTATTTTGTTTATGCAGAATTCACTGACTGCTCCCATTTTATGTTGCTGCATGCGCCGAGTTAGCCACTCATGTTGACACATTATTTCCCATGTCTCGTTGGTTTTACTTCGGTTATGTTGTATGCATTGCAGTCTGCATATATTGTTGTACATTTTGATTTTTGCATACCTATGTAATCATTTAAACACCTTTGTCTGCCCTTCTGCTCTTGAGATACACAAGCTACGCACCATATACTATCTATGGTTTTACAGTGCATGTTCAATATATTGCCGCATAAAAACTTAGATGTGTTATTACCATGCCACATGCCACTCTTCGCTGCAACCCTATTGTTGTTGCAAGCAAATAGTTCGACCTTCAATGATTCATCTTCCGGCCAGTTTCCATGGTTTATTATACTCGATTTTTTATATATATATATATATTTATAGGATTAAAATAATTTATTTATGTGTTTATCGCAGTGTGCTGACTTGAAATAAGTTTAATCCTGACTCAGGTGTTTTATATTTTGCATGGAACGCTCGGGTCAAGTCCTAAGTGTTCCAGATCTAAAGATTTTCTGCTTGCAAACTGGAGAGGAACGTGAAGACGCATACGCGCGTGTATGGCCCGACTAAAGTTGTAACCTTTAATTTTTAAAAGTTCATGTACATATTTTATCTTATTTTCCGCTGCATTCTATCTTGTAAACTCTGATTTTGTATATAAAATTGCGCTGTGAGATATACCATTATTTTTCTGTTATGTGATTCTATGTGATTTATTCTGTTAAACCCGATAAGCTTAATAACTATCTGTCATTTTGAATGTTCTAAGTTGGTTTAATTACCGATTTGGAGCGGGCAAAAAGGCAGGTCGTTACATGTTTATAATCTCACACAGAACAACCAGCACACCACATCCAATGGCATTCACAGGAGTTTATATAATAAATAAAATTGTGCAGCCAACTCATTAAGGTTTACCTATTTGTCGGGCACGCAAATAAATTCTTTACTCAACAGCTAATCCAATTTCATGTTCAGCATATGTATATATATGCATATCTTTTTAGCGAACAAATAAATATTTCCATACATGATTATTTTATTCACATCATTCGCATGTTAAAAATATTATTTTTAACTAACAAATATTTATTTTAACCCATGATTATTTTTAACACTTCATATGCATGTTAAAAATATTATTTTCAATGAACAAACGTTTTTATCGACTCATGATTATTTTTAATGCTTCATATACATGTTAAAAATAATATTTTCAATGTACAAACATTCATTTTAACTCATAAGTATTTTTAACACTTCATATATATGTTAAAAATATTATTTTCAATGAATAAACATTTATTTTAACTCATAAGTATTTTTAACACTTCATATATATGTTAAAAATATTATTTTTATCGTTCAAACAATTTATTCAACATACGAATATTTTTAACACTTCATATATACAATAAAAATGTGATTTTTATTGTTCAAAAAATTTATTCAACATATGAATATTTTTAAAACTTCGTAATTACAATAAAAATGTGATTTTTATTGTTCGAACAATTTATTCAACATACAAATATTTTTAACAATTCGTATATACAAAAAAATGTGATTTTTATTGTTCAAAGAATTCATTCAACATATGAATATTTTTAACACTTCGTATATAAAACAAAAATGTGATTTTTATTGTTCAAAGAATTTATTCAACATACGAATATTTTAACACTTCGTATATACAATAAAAATGTGATTTTTATTGTTCAAACAATTTATTCAACGTACGAATATTTTTAATACTTCGTATATAAAATAAAAATGTGATTTTTATTGTTCAAAGAATTCATTCAACATATGAATATTTTTAACACTTCGTATATACAATAAAAATGTGATTTTTATTGTTCAAAGAATTCATTCAACATATGAATATTTTTAACACTTCGTATATACAATAAAAATGTGATTTTTATTGTTCAAACAATTCATTTCAAACATGAATATTTTTCAACACATGAATATTTCAGAAAATTTCTGCATTACAACGGCAGGGTATTTAAAACTGGCACCGTGTCCAGCACGGCTCCTCTGCTATCCTAGACCTTGCGGCAACACAAAAGTTTCATTTCCATAATTTCCACAATACAATTCATTTTCACACCACAATGAATATACCACAAACACAAACAATTTTGTTGCAACCACAATCAATCATTCACAATCACAATCCAAACAATTTATATCATCCATGTTCTGTGGATGAGGGGAGTGTATATATATATATATATATATATATATATATATATATATCCATTTCAATTCCATTCAACGCATATATGATTTTTACAATGCATGTATAATTTATACATCGCTTATATAATTTATGAAACGCCCATATATGAGATATACAACGCGTATTTAATTTATACATCACTTATATAATTTATACAATGTGTATACATTCCAATTTGAATTTAGAAATCTTACATTGGGTTCCACTCCTTCTGAAATTGTAGAGAGCTCCAAATGCATTCTAGTCTCTTTTAGAATGTAGTGTACGATGTCATGGTCCCAACGTCTCCTGTTTCATCGAATTTCGTTATCGTATGAAAAAGATACGATTTTTATAAATAAACCGAACTTCGCAACGCTTTAAAGTGTTATAACCCTTTAAAAATATACAGGTCGTACCTTTCAGTTTTGACTCAAAACTAGGTTTTGATTTTTCTCCCGATCCGTTGCACGAGAGGAGGATCGAGTTGCGCCAAGTCCAAGAGCTATGAGAGGCACGCCTAAGGGGACCCACCACGTCGAACTCGCTCTCGCCTGGGAGGAGGAATTCGAACCCGAACGGCGAAGGTTTGAGGGTCCAGATCTCGATGAACACTGAATGTTGGAGGGCAAGGCGGGTATGGATTTGAAGAGGAGGATGAGCTCTACAAAATCCTCAACTGGCGCGTTTGATTTTATTATGTGGATTGGGAATTACGGAGGAGAGAAGGAAGAAAGGGTAGCCGCCGTCGGGGGTTTTTCTGATTTTTGGAAAATAAAAATAATGAAAGGAAAATTGTGATTGGACGGTTTATATATTTATTCAAAAAATATCTGTTTTTCCATACGAACTCCAAAAAACCCCAATGACTATTGCCCCTAGCTAAATACCCCCATTTCAGACATAATGGAATATGTTTCGTAAGCCCATTTAACTGTTTCAGTCAGATATTCTTCAAATTAAAATATAAAACATTCAATATTAGATTTGAACGTACATTTTAATTTGCCGGGGCCACATACTGATTCCAAAAATTCCCGAAAAATAAATCTAGCTATGTTTGGATGATTCGGTCCTAACAAAACTAATTTCGTCGAATTTGGAGACCATTTGAAAAATGGACTTTTCTGGTCGATCCAATTCAACTAAAATTACCAAACGCATTTTAATTTACAATGCTCACATATTAATTCCAAAAATTATGGAATTTAAACCTAGCAATAAATCAACATTCCGGATCCAACCAAAGTGGTTTCATCGAAAACGGAGGTCGTTTGCAAAATGGCTATTTTTAAGGGTTATATATTATATTAAATTCCATAGCGACTATTTTAAATTTTCAACTGGACATAACTTTCAATTCCCGTTACGAAATCTGGATTTTTCACATTTGTTAGAAAGATATTATTAAACAGATTCAAATATTTCTGGTTTCACTGAAATCCAATTTATTTTGAATCCAGTATATTTATTTGAAATTTGAAATCGAATTTTCAAACTACCACGCCATTTCAGGCTCGTTATACAATTAAAATAAATATATACGTTCAAACTTCAGTTTAAATAAATTTTAAATCGTTATTGTTTCAAATAAATCATTTTAAATATTCAAAATTCATTAAAATAGCTAAAATTAAAATTTTAAATTGGTTCTGATTTTCTGGGTTATTACAGTCATGAGCGTGCATGAATCAGATTAAGGAAACTACGCCGCTATACACCATTAAATAGGTCCATGTTATACAAGTTACTGAGTTAGGGAGTGATACACCCTACTACCGGGGTTGGCATAGGGTATTTACGTATTAGGGAGCAGATCGCATGGGTAGTAATTGGGGTACACCTAATCATGTTGTTATGTAATTAGGGTAACACCTAATCCTGTTATGTAATTAGGGTACACCTAATCCTGCTATTAACCCTGTTGTTATGTAATTAGGGTGATACCTAATCCTGTTAATCCTATTATACTAGTATTGGTGCAGACATAACCTGTTTTTAGGATATAAATGAAAAGCATTACTCGATCACTGTTTATTCCTATTATTATTATTGTTTATCCTGCTATTATGTTTATTTTATTTATCTGTTTCCTTATATAGTACCGTGCTTTCTCATCTAGTCTTGTTTAGTATCTCTATTTTTTGCATATTTGGAAATCACTGGAACTCGCCCGACTTATTGTCTGACCCTTTTTTTTTCGCTTCTTTCTCTTCCTTCCCCTCAGGTCATCAGAGTGGTAGCACTCCTCAGTGATTAGAACTTTCTATTTCACCTTGGATCTGGAATTTCTGAGATGTACCGCTCTAACTTACTTTCTACTCTGTTATGGCTTACTATGAGGGATATGGTTTTATATTATTGCGCTATGTTATCTTGCACTATGATACATATTTGAGATACTAGATTTTGATATAACTGGTTAGACGTAACCTGTTTTTATACTATGTTTTAATTTCAATAATAAAGCTGAAATTTTACGCTGTTCATTTTATATCTGTCTTGTGAATTTCTGTACTTCTTACCTATTGCGCTTCATGAAACTTAATGCATTCTCTTATGAGTGACATTAACAGACGTGGGGTGTCATATTTGGTATCAGAGCTGAAGTTTACAAAATCATAGAAAAGTGTTGAAAAATTGTTTTCAAAAGAAAAGTATTTTCAAATAAAAACCCGTTTTTTAAAAGAAAAAAAAAACCCCTCAAGCCATATTCGATATTCTCTTGATCTCCTATTGAACCCTTTTTCTTTTCTTTTCAACATGTCTGGGGAACCCAATATTCCTGAGGGCATTCCATTACCGACATGGTTTCGTAGGTATCTTGAGGCTACGGCACCTGCCGGAGTTCAACCAGATGCCCCACCCCTAGCTCCAATCATTGTAGCTCCACCTCCACGAGTAGATAAATTTTCTAAGTTATATAAAGACTTTTGTGTTATGGGAGGAAAACCGTTCAGTGGTACCAAGAGCTTTGTTGAGACATAGAATTGGCTAAAAGAAACAGAGAATGTGTTTGGTCTTTTGAGATCGATGATAGAAGGAAGATACAATTGGTCGCATGGCAACTGAAGGATGAAGCTTCTCACTGGTGGGTGGTGGCACAGGAGGGACAACCAGTAGTTGCGTGGGATGATTTCAGGCAGAGGTTTGAGGTGAAGTTTTTAACTCAGGCAGAAGAAGGATTACAGATAGAGAGATTCCTAGCTTTAAAACAAGGGGACATGTCTGTTAAGGATTACGTGAATAAGTTCAATCAGCTGGCAAGATTTGGTTTGGACTTGGTGAATACACCCCATAAGAAGGCTCTTAGGTTCGTGAGAGGGTTGAATCAACCTCTCCAAGGATTTTCAAATCTTTGGTATTATCCAGCCAATCCTAAGGAACTTCTGACTTCCTTCAGGATCGTAGGTTGTTTCCAATCTAAAATAGCGAAAATCTTTCCTGGATCCACTGAGATTCTCTTTTCAAATACAATATCCCTAGAAAATTTACTTCTCTTTTCCAAAAGTGACATTTGGAAAGTTTAGCTCTGAACACATTTATTCTCAATATCTCCAGGGGAAACCTTAAATGCTCTACATATTCTTCCTCGGTTTTAGAATAGACCAGGATGTCATCAATGAAACACGAATTTATCAATATGCACGAAATACTCGAGTCATCAAGTTCACAAAATAGGCGGAGGAATTTGTCAATACGAACGGCATTACTAACCATTCATAAAAGGTATTGGGTCCATGAAAAGCAGTCAAATAGATACAATCCTCTAAAATTCTCAATTGATGGAAACCGGTAACCAAATCCATCTTTGAGAAGAATCGAGTGCCACTTAACAGGTTAAATAGGTCGTATATACGAGGCAATGAGTATTTATCCTTGAGGGTTTGTTTATTAAGGTCTTTATAGTAAACGAACAACCTCACGGAGCCATCTGACTTTGCTATGAATACTATTGTTGATCCCCAACTTGAACGGCTAGGTCGAAAGAATCCTTTTTAAAAAAGATATTGGATTTGTTTATTTAGCTCTTCACTCTCTTTTGGGGCTATTCTACGACTAGGATGAACTAAGGGTCTAGCATTGGGTGCCAAATCGATTCTAAAATCAATTTACAAGAGCGAGAACCGCTCCAATCAAATCCAAATGTAACGACCCGCCTTTTTACTGCTCCAAGTAGGTAATTAAACCAAATCAAAATGTTCACAAAGATGGATTGTTATCGCTTATCGAGTCTAAAACAGAAATAACACACAGAATCACAGACAAAATAAATAACAAAATATCTCATGAATGGAATTTTTTACAAAATTAGAGTTTATAGAATGTTTTTATTGTACAACGGAAGATTAAAATACATGAGATTAAATTATACAACTTAACAAAAATCTGATGAACCCAAAACGAGCTCGACTTCGCGTGCTTCAAGCTTCGATAGCTGAAATCTTTAGATCTGAAACACTGAGGTCTGACACAAGCGCTCCATGCAAAATCATAAAACACTCGTGTTAGGATTAACTTTATTCAAGTAAATCAACTTCAATAAACCACAAAAATATAATAGTTAAATGCAAGAATTAATTCAGGCATTTTGGTGAGCTTCAAGTTTCAAGAATATGACAAAATAATAAAGCGTAGGTGCGAGAAAAGGAAACTCAAAGATGAACTCAGTGTGTATAGAATTAATGTAAAGAAAGCAAAAGAGGAGCAACATGTGATAATAATAAGGGGAAAGTCAAAACGACAACCTGACAGATTGAGGAAGGTAAAAGACTCAAACTAGTGAGTCATGATAGAACAATTATGAAGATCAGGATGGCAACAAAGTACAAGCAAGGTGAACTTCATCAAATGAACTTTGCTATCTTATTCAAATTTAATAGGATAAGTGTAATTTAAACTACATATAGTTTTGTAGATCACACTGTATTACAATGGGTTATAAACTCAAAACTATATATTTAAATGGAAACCAGCGTGTGTGAAAAACAAAAGCATGTAGCAGCATAGAGACACTCACTCAAATGCACTTGCATAGCTCTAGAGAAAAATTCCCCTGAATAAGGTCGCATTATGTATTGGATCATGGTAGCATGGTTTTAAAGTAAATAATGGCGGCAATATGGCAACATGCACTAGGACAGGCAGTCCAATGTAGAATATATGATCAGGTTTAAATTAAGACAAATACACGTTTTAAGTTTAAGCACAAGGTTAGTTCAAACAATTGTGCCCAATCAAAGCACATGCGGCATGAGGTACTAAAATAAATAAGGCAATCATATGTTCAGGGCTTCACCAATGCAACTGCATAGTTTTCGGTTTTTACCAAGGCGAACAAGTAAGCACATGAGAGTGTAACTTGTTTCCAGGTATTTTTTTATCAAGTATCAAGGGAGTGTTTAAACAGAAATAAAATCAAAATTTCTTTCTTTAATGACAAGTCAAGGCAGTATGTTTCAGGTCAATATGGTAAATATGAACCCAGCACACGTTTCTAAGTTATAGCAAAGAAAACAGAGTAACACAACCTTGACAATAAGGTAAGAATAGGTAAACATGGAGCAAATTCGGCCATTGATAATCAAATTAACTATGTCGATAAACAAAATAACATAGGTGTGCAAATATATATTCAAATAATAAACATGATCAGGTGGTGTTTCATGTTAACCCATGAGTTTGAACATATATATATATATATATATATATATATATATATATATAACAATCTAGGCCAAAACAAGAATTACACTTTTCAGTATATATGTGTATGCCATCAATACATATATACATATACAAAGATGTATACATATACACGTATGTTCGTTGGCGCGCATATATACACATATATTTAAGTTTAAATCCAAACAGCAAGGGTGTTCTAACACATGCATCAAGAAATTGTAGCATGGCAACATAAAATGAGGCCAGGCTAAAAGTAAAAAAAAAATCCCAGTTATTATCAATGCCAACATTAATGAGGAGAAAGACATAACGAAAAAATATTTATAGCAACATTTGCAACAACTTAATCTACAGTAGATTATTTGCTGAGCAATCAAGCTCCCGAACAGAAGCTTGCATCATTTAATAAACAGCAGGTACATGAAACTCTGCTTGATATTTAGAGTTAAATTGTTCAAATTTCCTTAACTTGGATAGAGGTGTATGTCTATAGATTTACAAATTTCAAGGCAAGCATGGTACAGATTTATTATAGGCATATGTAACATTATATATAATCCAACTACACAAGTAAATATATCAAAATTTTCAGCCAGTAAATTAGGAAAACACGAGGAAGCCAACATAACCAAATCAACTATTATAAATTAGTTTGTACTGACGTTGATCCGCTTGAAGGAAAGAAATCCATGAGCTAATAACTCACCTCTAAGTTGCATCTTGAATCAAATTTAGGAAGGAAGTGTAGTGCTTCTCTTTAGCAGGCGAGAGAAAAGTGTGTTGAATGCTTGCTACATGGATGATATGAGATACAGTGGTGGTGCGGTTGATTGGTAGCGATGATTCAAGGGCAGGTTGTGGCTTGAAAGTTGCTGAAGCGAGGTGCGGAGGCTGTCTTCGATTTGCGGTGGTGCTGGCTTTAGCTATGGAGGCGATGACGAATCAATATGAGGAGGAGCGAGTTTTATTTTCAGTGGAAGCCATTATATTTCAATTTGGAGGGAGTGGTTTTTCTTCTATTTGGGGAGGTTTCTGCTGAAGGAATGAAAAAAATGAAGAAGGGATTTTTTGTTCTACTAAAGTAAAAAATAAAAGCGAGGGAAACACGTAATAGAAGGAAAGAGCGACGTTATTAAGCGATTCAGAAAGAAACAGACAGGTGTAGAAGTTACAGTTGTGTATATACAAGTTGCAATATATATATATATACATATATATATATATACGTATATATATACATACATATATATATATATATACATGCATATATGTATACATATATATTCAGCACAAAATCTACAAGTGTTCACCAAATCTTTGAGTCACAATTTTTTTATATTGGTTGAATCGAGGAACACAGTTGAACAAAATATTCAAACAACATTGCTTGTTGTTAACATGTTTTAATACCAATAAACTACAATCTCACAAAATTTATTTATTCGTTCTACTATTTATAATTAATGATTTTCTTTTCAAAACCAAAAATAAATTAACTCTTTTTGATTCTAAAATAACTTCTAAATCTATATTACGAAATAGAATTTCTTGAAATAAGTTAAATTACAAATTTTATATTTCAAAGTTGAATTCATTTTTCAAAGTCAGATTTCAAACACTCAAAAATCCCAATTTGTTATAAAATATTCGTTTTTCCGAAACTATTTAGATTAAATATCGAAATTAAATTTATATATACAAAATTTAGTACAAAACCAAGTTAAAATAGACTAAATTTCAAATTCTAAACAAATTTCAATATCAAATCTAATTTAATTTCATATTATAAAATGCCGAAAATTCTGGATCATTACATAGACACTATTATGGGTTCGAAATTTGTTTCATAAAATACTGAGCCTAGTTTTACATCTACCTGAACTACTCCATACAATTTGCATATTTAATACTCTACGTGGGTTGTCTGATATTTACAAAAAGACATTGTACAATAATCAAATAGTCTGTCTGATGTTTACATGTTTCCAAGATTTGTACAAAAGCTTTTGATGACTAATGTTTTGGAAATGTCCAAAAATTACAATAGGCTTTTACTTTACGACATTAAATTTATTTATCACATGAATTAGGTAAATATATTTTACTGCATATTTATGCAATTAAAAGTTCCATTGTGAAATACATAATTTTAAAAATGTATAAATGTAACTAATATGACTTTCCACCTCAAGTTTTAAAAATTCCTTCAAAATAATTATTTATATTAAGTAATGGTGACATCTTTCAGTAAATACACTCATCAATGCCGGAATCGTTAGAAGTAGGTAATGTCAAAGCATTAGTGCACTATTTATTTTGGTTATATGTGGTAGAGTAAAAGTGATACTCAAACTGTATAATTGGGTCTGACTTAACTAGGCTGCTATAATAAGATTATAGGCTTAGAGACAAAGAGCCTGAAGTATTTAATATTTAAATAAACAAAAATTGTTCCTCATGCTATCCAAGAATTATATATGATATAATTGACATAAGATGTCTACTTAAAAGATTATGTTTTGAGGATTAGCCAAAGCTAACTCAACGCGCGATTAGATATGGACGTTGGATCACTTAAATTTATTTATTGATATATATATATATTACAATAGAGGGATGTTGATTTTAGTCGGAGTATATTTTATTTTGTTTATACATTTATATTAATAATCCAATGTTTTGTATAGTTTTGATTGTCAAAATTTATATATACATAATGCAAAATTATATTATCCTTTTATTATTTATTATCTCCTACAGATATTAAATGGCAAGCAACAACAACAATTTGTGACTAAAGTCCGTCCGTGAAAAAGAAAAACTGAACGGAACTAATTTCCTTGACTAGCATCGAAATTTGAGGATTGTCCTCAAACAAGAATGGAAATTGTATGTACTTGATGGGAATGTTCCGGAGGCACCACCAAGTTTAGCAACTTGTGTACAGATTAATGCACACAAGAAGCATCATGATGATGCTCTTGATGTCAGCTGTCTCATGCTTGCTACCATGACTCTTGGGCTTCAGAAGTAACACGAGTTTATGGATGCATATAAGATGATCAAGCAGCTTAAGAAATTATTCGAAGGGAATGCTTGTCAAGAAAGGAATGACACAAGAAAGGAATGACACAAGAAAGGCACTGTATCACTGCAAAATAGGAGAAAAGGAACCCATTGGTCCATATGTGCTGAAAATGATTGGATACATTGAGTATCTTGAATGGTTAATGTTTTCGTTAACACCAGAAGCTCAAATCGATCTTGTTTTACAATCACTGAATAGTCACTATTCTCAATTGTGATGAATTATCTCATGAATGAAATATAAAAACCCTTGACTGAGTTATTAAGCATGTTAAGAACAACTGAAAACAATATAAGAAAGAAAAATCTACTACCATGATGATGGTATAAAAAGGGGCTGCTAAAACCAAATGCAAAGGAAAGAAAAATTAGCGTAAGAAGACTGCTGCCAAGACCAATTTCAAAAAAGCATCGAAGCCTAAAGGAGGTTTCCTAAAGAGAGTGATTCTCACTACTGTGGAAAGCCAGGTTAACGTAATTGTTATGCTTGTTTAGAAATCTAAAGAAGAAGAAGGAAGTTTGACTACACCCGAATCTGGTATAAATATTATAAATGTCAATTTATCTACTTCTACATCTTGGGTATTAGATACTGGATGTGGATCACATATTTGTGTCAGTCTGCAAGAAATGCAAAAGAGTAGAAATTTAGAAAAAGGAGAAGTGAACTTACGAGAAATGGAGCAAATGTTGCTGCATTAGCCATAGGAAGTTGTCGCTTATCCTTACCAACTGGCTTAGTTTTAGAATTAAAAGATTGTTATTATGTGCCTTCCATTACAATAAATACTATTTTTGCATCTTGTTTCGGCAAGCTTGGATTCTCATTTATAATAAAAGACAGTTGCAGTTCATTCTCTTTAAATGAGATATTTTATGGGAATGCATGATTAGCTAATGGTCTTTATATTCTTAACTTTGATGTGACTGTTTATAACATTAATATTAGGTGGATCAAATCTAATGATTTAAATCTAACATACCTTTAGCATTTTCATTTGGGCTATATAAACGAGAAACGCATATCAAAACTCCATTAAGATGGCAGCTTGAGTTCATTTGATTTCGAACCATTTGAAGAATGCAAATCTGTTTATTAGGCAGGATGACCAAAGTTCCTTTCATTAGACACAGTGAATAAGCTAGTGATGTATTGGTCCTTATACATAGTGATGTATGTGGACCAGTAAGTACATCAGCTAGAGGGAGGTTTTATTACTTCATTACATTTATTGATGATTTCGGTAGATATGGTTATATGAATCTTATGAAACACAAATCAGAATCCTTTGAAAAGTTTAAAGAACTCAAGAACGAAGTTCAAAACCAACTTGGAAAGAATATAAAGACTCTTCGAATAGATCGAGGAGGAGAATATTTAAGCCTAGAGTTTAATGACTATCTAAAAGAGTGTGGAATTGAATCATAACTCACTCTATCGGGAACACCACAATGGAATGGTGTCTGAAAGGAGAAATCGCATCGTATTAGATACGGTATGATCAATGATGAGTCATACAGATATTCCAATAAGTTTTTGGGGTTATGCCCTTGAAACAGTTGCATTCATACTTAATCGTTTTCCGACTAAATGGGTTTTGAAGACGGCATATTAGATATGGACAGGGAGATGTCCCAGTGTGTCTTTTATGAAGATTTAGGGGTGTGAGGCGTTATTTAAACGTCTTGCTTCTGACAAGCTTGGACCCAAATTAGATAAGTGTTATTTTGTGGGATATCCAAAGGAAACAAAAGTATATCATTTCTACAAACCTTCTGAGAGTAAAGAGTTTATTGCTCGAACTGGTATTTTTCTGGAATTAGAACTAGTCTCTAAAAGTACCAATGTGAATAAAGTTGAACTCGAAGAAGTTCGGGAACCAGAAGATACCATTGAACCTGAACTTGAAATTGAGCAATAGCTACAAGCTGTTGTGGAAACTGAGCATGCTCAAATTATAAAATATATTCGTAGATCTGGTAGAATACGTCGTGTGCTTGATAGATATTTTAGATTTCTTATGAATCAAACTGGAGACGTAATGCTCGAGCCCACTTCTTACCAAGAGGCTATGAATGGACCAAAATCCGAGAAATGGCTTGAAGCCATGAAATCTGAAATGGAATCCATGTAAACCAACCAAGTGTGGACTTTGGTTGATCCACCTGAAAGGGTAAAACCAATCGTGTGTAAGTGTGTTTTCAAGAAGAAAACGGACATGGATGGTAGAGTACAAACCTATAAAGGACGATTTGTGGCAAAAGGTTTCAAACAAGTTGAAGGAGTTGACTCTGATGAAACCTTCTTCCTAGTGGCAATGGTTAAGTCCATTAGGATTATGCTTGCAATTGTAGCTTTTTACGATTACGAAATCTGGCAAATGGATGTCAAACTTCATTCCTTAACGGTAATCTAATTGAGGATGTGTACATGACACAGCCTGAAGTTTCTGTCAATCCAAAGGATGCTACAAAAGTATGTAAATTACAAGGATCCATATATGGATTGAAGCAAGCATCTCGGAGCAGGAATCATCGTTTTGATGAAACAGTCAATAAGTTTGTTTTCATTAAAAATGAAGATGAACCTTGTGTATACCAGAAAATTAGTGGGAGTAACATTATATTCCAATTATGTATGTTGATTACATATTACTTATTGGGAATTATGTTAGATCATTACAAGCAGTGAAGACATGGTTGGGGAAGTTTATTCATAAAAGACTTAGGTGAGGCAACCTATATCTTAGGTATTAACATCTATAAAAATAGATCAAAAAAGTTGATCGGCCTAAGTCGGAGTACATACATTGGCAAAGTGCTAAAAGTTTTGGCATGCAAGAGGCAAAGAGAAGATACAAACCCATGTCCCATGGTATAAAGCTCTCTAAGACTGAATGTCCTAAGTCACAAGATGATAAGGAACACATGAAAACAGTCCCTTATTGTTCGGCAATTGGATCAATCATCTATGCAATGGTGTGTACTCGTCCAGATGTCCCGTATGCTTTAAGTATGACAAGTAGATTCCAATCTAATCTAGGTGAAAGTCACTGGACTGTAGTCAAGAACATCCTTAAGTACTTGGAAAGGACAAAAGACTCAATCTTGATATATGGAGGTAAAGAGGAATTAATGGTAAAATATTACACAGACGCTAGTTTCTAGACTGATAGAGATGACTACAAGTCACAGTTTGGTTATGTGCTTTTTCATAAATGGTGGGGTAGTAAGCTGGAAAAGTTCAAAGTAAGAAACAGTTGTTGTTTTCCTGCTTTGTGTCCAGGCCACACAGAAGCCAAGTACTCACATTTGGGCACAATGCAGAGCATGAGATAACCATTCATGAATGGGTAAGTCTAAATGAATTGGTGGATAAACTTCATGTCGGAGGACTGGTTCACATCATCGCATTCTTCAGGTGTAAGGCACGACTCGTGGTGAATGACTCGTGATGGCCGACTTGAGGTCCTTTTCGCTCGCACAACAGAAGACTAGTATCGGTTCAGGTCGAAGGGTAGCGACCGGACCCCTACCACAAAAGTCCAAAGCAAATGGGAACGTGGCCTAGTTCATGATCCCCACTAACCGAGAAACATGAATCAGACGACACATGTCACGAACCGCCTCTGCAATTACCACTCCACTCACTTACGAACTGCTCTAAGATTTCCGGTATGAGCGCCACGTCATCTTGTGACCTACCTGTTGTTTTTGCATATAAATAGCCCAGGACTTGTCATTTTTTGGGATCTTTTGGCACTTGAGAGACTCACTTTCACCATTGTAATATTCCCTCTATTTTATTCAGATTTTACTCCATATTGTTGAGTATAATTTGATAGACATTGAGAGATGTATCATTGTATTTGTGAGATTGAGTGGATATCTATATTGTACTTGTAATCGATCAGTCAATAAGAAACGTATAAAGTAGACCTAGGCTCGTTAACGCCGAACCACTATAAATCATGTGTGATTACTGCTTTTCATTCTGCTTTGAGTTATAATTCTCTGCAAATTCGTAGTGTATTGGGTGTTAGAACCACTTTTTGGTCTAACATTTTGGTGCTTTCATTGAGAACTGAATTCTAAGCATTCCGGATTGTCATTTTACTATTTGTATTTTCGAGTCCGAAGTGATAGTCCGCATTTTCATCATTTCTGAAGATTTCATTGAATTCAACTAATCGGTTTCATGGCTCCAAAGAGAACTAAAGAACCGCAAACTTCTCGAGCAAATGAGACGAGTGAAGATCGAAGAGATGATGTGCCGGAACTTGTCAGCGTTAGGCCATAGGAGCACGGCTCGTAGGGGCAACCCGACCCGGAACTGATGTGTTGGTAGAATCAAGTCACCAGGTTGCAACTCGACCCTATGGAGGCGGCCGGAACCTGTCTGCTAGCATGGATGTTCCTACTCGAGCTGATCCAAACGCTCAAACTCCAGCTGCAACTACTAGCCATCAACTCCCTATTTTTGCGCCCGTCTCACATATGGATTTCTCAAGCCTTCTTGATATGTTGGATAGAACTAATGACGCCTTAGAGGCCCGAAGACAAGATAGTGTTGTTATGCGAGAAAACATGAATGCTATGAGTAGACAGATAAACAAGTTACATAGGCAGAGAACGCCTTCTCCAACCCATCGTCTCATCGCAAACCACTCATCTTCTTCGGAGGAAAGGCATCCACGTCAGGAAGTCCATATGGGAGACCCGAGAATCTCGAGTAAATGACATTTGGATCATTGGTATCTCGCGAAGACGCAACCCGTATTTTAGGACCTAATGACCCTAACTTGAGAGAGCCAATGTTGTTGCCGATGCAGGGATCTCGTGTCCTTCCCAGGGATCCCAGCATTAGTAATCCTACTCAGCGACAACTCCTTCAGCCTACCCGTCCAATGAGTGACCGGGACCATGGAGGCAAGGGAATTCCGCTCTTGCAATTGGAGTCAGAGGACGCAACCTGATGTGGGAACTGGAACTATTCGAGAACAAGAAGTGCTAACGCTAAGCCTATACTAATCAATGTTGAAGTAGAGGCCATGGTGCGCCAGATCATGGCTGATAGCATGGGTTATACGAACAAAGATTGGGGCATTGATCGAAAAAGTACCCCTTTTACTGATGATATCTTGGATTTTCAGTTCCCCAAACGATTTGATCTGCCCACTATGGACTGATACAGAGGAGAACTGATCCTAGGCAGCATTTAATGAGATACTCTTGGTACACGAACGCCGCTGCAACTCCTGATGCCATAAAATGCAAGGCTTTTCCAATATATCTCGAAGACGTCACACTGATGTGGTTCACCTGGATTCCGCCTTGATCATTATCCAGCTTTAAAGAGCTAAGTGAGAGCTTCATGAATCAATTTCGACTCCATGCCTGAAAATCCAAGAGCATCATTGAGTTGTCAATAATCAAACCAGCAGACTCTGAAATCGTATTTGGAACGTTTCAATTTGGCAGCTACAAAAGTAAGTGAGACACACGAGAAGACCATCCTGATGGCACTCGTAGATGGAGTCGACAAAGACACTGAGTTCGGAAGGCACAAGGCCGAAAAACCACCACTAACTCGAGAATTATTTTATGAAAAGGCAAATATTCGTCTAAGATGAGAGGAAATATATGCCAACCGAAAGAGATATTCTGACGAAATCCCGAGAGAGGACATTCAGAGTAACGTCACCGTCAAGCAGTCTGGTGACAACACAGGAAAGTTTGAAGTAAATGTCGGCTACAAGAATGGAGGAAATGACCGCCAAGGCGGGAATGGCGGCAAAAGAAATAGAACTCGGAGAAACAATTCCAAAAAGAGGCCTCATTTCAGTCTTTTGAGAATTACACGCCGCTGAGTGATACTTTGGAGAATATTTATTTAGATAATTACAATGTTGTTCAATACAAGGAACCACCACCCAAAGATTCAACTAAAAAGGAGCATGAAACCAGGAAGGTCTGTTTGTTTCATGAGACTTACAGCCACTCTACGAATGAGTGTCACCATCTGAGGGATGTTGTAGAAAAGTTGCTTTGTGTAGGGAAGCTGGATGAGTACAATGTTATCTCTAAGGATAGCGAGCAAGGAGAATCTGCTCCGAATCAGAGCTAGCCTGCTTCTATACCCACTCCCCAGCAAAAGGGGAAGGGCATAGTCATCAATATTATGGTCGGAGGACCACATCCAGCTGGGTCTAGCAATAGAGCAATGAACAATATGTCAATGCCGCCAAACACCCGGAAGTGGGAGAGTGCAGCAATCTTGAAGATATTGCGCCCGTGAAGCAACAAAATACAGCAGCTGATGATGTTATCTTTCGTGACCAAGAGAGTATATGAGTTGAAACACCTAGTGTCGATCCGTTGGTGTTAACTACTACCATCGGGCCTGCATTAGTACGGAAAGTCCGTGTGGACTGCGGGAGTTTCGTCAACATTTTGTTTAAAAAAGCATTTGACCAAATGAAGTTAGAAAGGAAGGACTTAAAGCCATGTGGAGGTTGGATATGTGGCTTTAATGGATCGTCAACAGCTCTGATTGGTATGGTGGATTTATATGTAGAGTTAGGGGAAGGAGATCGTCAAAGAGTAATGATCCTCCCATTCATGGTTATGGACTTTGATTTTCCCTACAATGCCTTTTTAAGCCGATCGGCCCTTGCAGAGTTCAGGGCCTACCTTGCACCCTGGTGTCTGTCGTTGAAATTCCTAACCGGAGCCGGAGTGGAGGTGGTACGTGGCAACCAAGTCACTGGAAGAGCTTGTTAAATGGCAGAATTGAAAATGCTACGCAATGGAAAAGACGTGGAGCCTAAGAGTGCTTCCCCTCCTACCGAGGAGGGCTCGGTATTGCAAGTAAAGAGAATACCGTCGAGGGAGTCATCTGACTACCTGCCCGAGGATATCCATCCCAGAGAGGACAAAGAACCGGGATACAGGAAGGTGACCCCTAATGAGGCAACTATAGACATTCTAATTGATAACGACGACCCAACAAAGGTCTTGAAAATCAGATCTCACTTGGATACCCTCTGTACGAGGGAATTAGCAGAATTTTTGAAAGTGAACATGGATGCGTCCACTTGGATGCACGCTGATATGTGTGGGATCTCTCCTTCAATCATGAGTCATTCACTAAGCATAAACCCAAAGCATCCTCCTGTGAAACAAAAAAGGCATATGCTGGACCCGGAGAGGTCGGCCGCCTTGAAGGAAGAAGTGGGAAAGTTAACAAATAACGATTTCAGCAGAGACTCAACGTATCCTGATTGGATATCAAACCTAGTCCTGGTTAAGAAAGCCAATGGGAAATGGCATACATTTATTGATTTTTCAGATCTAAACAAAGCCTATCCGAAGGACAACCTACCACTTCCTAGGATCGACCAATTAGTGGACTCGACAGTAGGGCATGAGCTTCTCTCTTCCATGGATGCATATTTAGGTTACAACCAGATCCGCATGCATGTTCCAGATCAAGAACATGCTAGTTTTATCACAGACTTGGGATAGTATTGTTAAGTGATTATGCCCTTCAGGTTGACGAATGCCGGAGCAACGTACCAACGCTTAGTGAATCGAATGTTCTATAATTAGATAGGGAAAACAATGGAAGTTTATATGGATGATATGCTCGTAAAATCCAAGCGATCGTCCTACCACACAGCAGATTTAGCAAAGATGTTCGGTATCCTCTAATGATACGAAATGAAGCTCTATCCTCTGAAATGCTCATTCGGGGTTGCATCGAGAAAGTTCCTCGACTTTATCATCATCTCACACGGAATCAAAATTAATCCCGATCAAATTACAGCGATCAATAATATTAGAGAGCCGCAAAAGTTCAAAGACGTCCAGAGCTTAGCAGGGAAGGTCGCAGCATTAAGCAGATGTATTTCTAAAGCCCGTGTTCCTTTCTTTGATCTAGTAAAACGTGGGAAATATAACTTCGAGTGGACCCTAGATTGCATATAAGCCTTCCAGATCCTACCGGATCTTTTAGAGAAACCTCTGATATTATCTAAGCCACCATGAAGTTTTGTTCGTGTACTTGGCAGTGTCATCTCATGCAATTATTTCGTCCTTGGTACGTGTGGAGGACAAGATTTAGAGACCGGTGTATTATGTGAGTAAAAAGTTGGCGGCAATGGAGCACAACTATGAAAAGATTGAAAAACTTGCTTATAGCTTATTAATGGCCTCCAGAAAGCTCCGCCATTTTTTCCAAGCTCAACTAGTCGTTGTATACACCGATCAACCGCTCTGACAGGTCCTACAGCGACCTGAAGCATCTGGACGATTGCTTAAGTGGAATATTGAACTAAGCCAGTTCTACCTAAACTTTCAACCAAGAAAATCGATAAGGGGGAAAGCATTAGTCGATTTCATCGCTGAATTCACGATCCTGAAAGAGGATGTTTTAGACAAAGAGGCTGGCCCCTCAGGATAGAATCTAGAACTTAGCCCTTGGAAGCTATATACATATGGTGCTAAGAATGATCGACGGTCTGGCACCGGAGTTGTTTTGATGACTCTTAAAGGACGGTCTATTTACTATGCTGTACGATTAGAATTTTCCGCTACTAACAATGACTCCGAATACGAGGCCCTGATTGTCGGGATGAAAGTCGCTAAGGTATTGGGAGTAGCGACGTTGAACATTTTTTGTGACTCTAAAATTGTTGTTTGTCAGGCTCGAAAATAATTTCAAACAAAGGGACTGTGGCTAACAGCTTACTTAGAAAAGGTAGAGGAGTTATTGGATGGCCTAGAACATTATAGCATATCCTATAATCCGCGAGCGGAGAATCAAAAGACGGATAGTTTGGCCAAGCTAGCTAGCTCCGACAACCCACAAGAAACAGAAATAGTTCCGATCGAAACATTAGAAACTCCGAGTATCGACCAGATGGAAGTTGATCTATACTGGAGACCGAACCAAAAAGAGAGTCATGGATGACGCCAATAAAGAACTTCCTACAAAACGGAACACTTCCGATGAAAAAGAGTGAGAGGCATGTCGTATTCCGCAAAGCTTCAAGATATATTATGTAGGGAGAGGTTCTTAACCGACAAGGATTTTCGATTCCCCTACTACGGTGTATAGCCCATGACAACGTCAAACATGTGTTGAGAGAAGTGCATGAGGGAAAATGTGGAGTACACACCAGAGGTCAGACGTTGGCAAAGAAAATATTGTGGCATGGCTACTTCTGGCTTACCATGAATCGGGATGCAGTTGACTATTCATGACGTTGTAACAGGTGCCAGAAATTTGCGAAGATTCCTAGAGCATCTCCTAGTCAACTCAATTCGATGGTGAGCCTGTAGCCATTCCCTGTATGGGGAGTAGACATCATTGGAAGCCTACCAATCGCCAAAGGCGGGGCGAAGTATGCAATTGTGGTCGTAGACTACTTTACCAAATGGGCTGAAGCTAAACCATTAACTACGATCACGACGAAGAGGGTGATTAACTTTGTTGTCAAAAACATAATTTGCCGATTTGGGATCCCAAAGCAATCATAACTAACAATGGAACCCAGTTCGATAGTTCAGAATTCAAAGATTTCTGTCAAAAATACAGAATCGAGAAGAGATACACCACAGTAACTCGCCCACAATCGAATGATCAAGTCGAAGTAGCAAACAAAATCATTAAGTCCATTCTAAAGAAATGATTAAATCAGGTGAAAGCCATGTGGGTCAATGAATTGCCCATAGCATTGTGGGCTTACCGAACGACCTACAAATCAACGACTGGTCATACCACCTTCTCACTTTCATTCGGATCAGAAGCAGCCATCCCAGTGGAGTTGGAATTCCCCTCTCACAGAACGACATATTATGGTCCGATGACGAACAAAGCTATTCTCCTTGAGTCCTAGGACATGATTGAGGAAAATAGAGATGAAGCAGACGTACGCGCCTCGAGGCATAGACACTAAGTTACGCGGCACTAAAACAGGAAGGTTCGACCCCGGACCTTTGAACCTAGAGACTTGGTTTTGAAACATGTCTTCCCAACCCCCATTTTCCTGGGCCTAAAATGGAAGGACCGTATGCCATTCAACGGAAATTTTATAAAGGATCTTTTAAACTAACGACCGTAGATGGCGATGAAATCCCCGGAGCGTGGAATGCCCAGCACTTGTAGCACTATTTGACTTAAAATTATACTGATTCTTTTGTTTTATAAACTATGTAAAAAGGCACGAGTTGCCTGGAACAGTCTAGTTGATATAAATAAAAGATTAAGAAGTGGGCGTAGGCTATGATTTGTCCAAACCACTATAAAAATATCGTGTGCCATTTATTTTTCTCAAATTTATTTCTCTATGTCCTATGATTATTTTTCTCTTGGTTCGAAACATAGAACTTGAGTTAAAATCGAGAGCGAATACGATATTCGAGCCGGCGAGATCCCACCCTTTGAAATAGGGTGTAGAGGGGAATCCAAAATGAACGGAATGATCATCTGCATGATCGACTCTAACTCTCATGATCTGAGAGAGAGAGAGAGTATAAAGGATAGGAAGATAACGTCCACAAGGCGTGATGGTGCAACACGATTAAAGACCGCCTTAACCACACTCTAACCTAGGCATACGACAGGAGAGTATAAAGGAGCTGAGAGCAAGTGCCATAAAAATGGGCTCCTACTCCACTGAAGGATCGGGAAAAGAATGAAAGCTGAGCCCGCATGCCCCACAAATGGATTGGGGGCAATCTAATGTCGATCTTAATCAATCCAGAACAAGCCCTGACTAGGGACTCTATTCAAGATTGATTGGTCGCATACACATACACATCACATCCTCCTAATGTTTATTGCTTAGCTTAGTAATGATTTTTATTGCAGAGATTATTGTTTGCAAGGATGCTAGATTGAAAGCTTTTCCTAATTTGTGGCGTGATTTGTTGTTTGTTACTTAGATTAGTAATATTTTGATTACAACTGCATTTGATTGAAATAAATGACAAGCTTGCAAGTATTTTACATTATAGGAAAACACACTACTTTATTTACAAAAGTGCAAATTTACACAAAGGAACTAATCAAAAGCGCGAGTGACTCACTCGCTATAAAAACATAAGTCCAGTGGAAAAAAAACAAAAGAACTAGACCATGTTTCATTTGGGATATGGAGATGACTTGGACTTTTTAACTTCCTTAAGCTTCTCCAAATCCTCTCTTCCAGCATTAGTGAGGATACGTTTCTTCCTTCTTTTGTATGAAGGAGTTGTACTAGGATCAGCAGAGGATTTTTGAGCTAACTCTCCAGTGATTGATCGAGTAAAAAGCTTGAGATCCAATCTAGACCCAGGAGCACTTGCCTGGAGGGAATCAATGTTGAGGGGTTCTTCGGATTCTTCCTTAACATTTTCTTTCAAAAGCTTTTCATTCTTTTCTTTTCTTTCCGCCAAAGTCATGCCCTCGGTCCCGCCCGAGTCCCCTGTAACACCCCGTATTTTCGGTGGACATGAAAGTAACAAATCAAAGTATAATTAATTTTAAAAGAAGAATTAAGGGAAACGGGTTGCGCCATTGCGTTTGTCTCGGAATTCTGCTTGAGATATAGTCCGAGTTTGCGTAAATCGGACTCCGTATGAAGAAGTTATGGCCTTCAGAAGTTTCAGAATATATAAAACAGCTCGAAACTGAATTCAAAATTCAAAACAGAACCCAGAAGCGGGTTGGGCGGGAAATTTCCCGCCCAGGACCCAGGTCGACTAGGGGGTCGACCTTAGTGTCGACCTCCCCCCCCCCATAGGTCGACCTGGGTGTCGACCTTAGGGTCGACCTGGGGGTCCACCTGGGCCTGTTTTGCTAGATCTGGACTACAACAATTTTAACCTATTCTAGACGGACCGGATGGCTTCTAGGGCGATCTAATGGCTCTAAAACACTCTCTACACCTACAAAAGAATGCCTAGACCTAAGGTTTCTCCACACAAATTCTTTGAGGCATCTACATGTTGTTTCTCTCTATTCTAGCCTCCACCATTAAAATAAATCTTATTCTCCACTAAAAACAAGTTATAGTTCTTCTTCAAATTGGACATTCAAATCAAGCTAAAGCTTAAAGAAGGGAACCAAAGGCTAATTCAACGGCTTCGAGCAACGTCACGTGAATCATAGCAAATCACCACAACGCTATCTTATTATCCTTTTCTAAACCGATCACTGTAAGTTCGGTTATTCTTTGGATTTGAACGTGTAATTGGACTCGTGAATGTAATAAATTAAATTATAGAATTGTGCCTATTTGCAAGTTAATTATCCTTGATTCATACTTATGTCAAATCTAACGTTATCTATGCCTTTGGATCTGATTCTCGATTGTGGCCTAGAACTTGTTGTGGCTAATTGCCAATGACTATGATTATAGGACTTTTGCCTAAGACTATGACTACGAAACTGTTGCCCATGAAACTATCGCCTATGGTTATGATTCATGACAAAGAAACTATTACATATGACTATGACTATAAGACTGTTGCCTATGACTAGGACTATGACTCATAATTTTGAGACTATTGCATATGATTCATGACTATGAGACTATTACCAAGATTCATGATTATGAGACTATTGCCTATGACATTGATTAAGAAACTATTGTGATTAGTCGCCCATGACCATTGTGGTTAACTGCCTATAACTATTGTAGTCAGTGGCTTATACCTATTCCCATTAACCTATTAGGTTGTACTTCGAACTGGCATTATGTTGGACCAAATCACCTATGCATATTCCCTTAATTATGTTGGATCTCATTTTTTTGGGTGTAACTTGTCTAGTTTATTCCTATTCACTATTATGTACATCAAACCCATTGGAACCATTATTTTGTATTTGGTTCATTCTTGCATGGCTATTCTTTTATGTCGATTCTCAAGCTTATCCCCTATTCCTTGCTTTGATACTGTTAGTATCATTTCATGAGTACTTAGAAACTTGTGAAATCATGTTATACGTACGATTACGGCGCGGGAATTTGGGCGTAGCTTAATTGAGTTAATTTGGCATAATAAATATGTTGGCAAAATCTGAATTGGCTATGATAGTGAATAATTTACATGCATATTAGACTTGGGCGTGAATAGTAAATCGTTAATTGGCCGCAAAGTATGTAATTGGCATGTAAACCAAGTTTTGGGCATAAACTGTAAACTAGAATATTAAATCTAGTTTTGACATGAACTGTAAAAGGGGAATATTAGATCTAAATTGGCATAAACTGCAAGTTGGGTTAATTGGTAGGTAAATCAAGTCTTGGGCATAGAATATAAGTTGGCATGACAAATGAATATGATATAGGCCAAATTGATTTAGGGAAGATTTACATAA
The DNA here is from genome assembly GCA_030737875.1 of Allium sativum. Lineage (NCBI taxonomy): Eukaryota > Viridiplantae > Streptophyta > Magnoliopsida > Asparagales > Amaryllidaceae > Allium > Allium sativum. The sequence goes on from CM060910.1 coordinate 341,278,569, forward strand.
ATAGTAAATATGTAAAATTAGTGAAAGACGAATATGCCTAACCCGAGGTTAGACTGAGTAGTGGTGTAAAACTGCCCGGAACCGACCGGCACATCCAGTGACCACAACAACACCTGTCTAATGTGAGAGGTTAGTGCATCAAGCCTAGGAAGACCCGAGGTTAGACTGAGTTGTGGTGTAAAACTGCCCGAAACCGACCGGCACATCCAGTAACCACAACAATACCTGTCTAATGTGAGTGGTTAGTGCTTTAATTAATTAAAGCTCATGAACAACCAAGCTAGAAATGGTGAGGTTAAGTAATTAAGGAAACACTTAACCAACTTAACATGTTAACTAGACAAGATTGATAGGGGTTAAGTTAATTTGGACACTTAACCAACTTAACATGGCAAGATTTGTGGTGGGTTAAGTAACTAAGGAAACACTTAACCATTATAACAGGTTAACTAGACAAGTGGGTAAGGTTAAGCAAATGTTTAACATGCTAACTAGACTAGATGGTGGGGTTTAGTAAACTTAGAACACTTAGCCGTTATAGCATGATGAATAAACGAGGTTAAGTTAATGAGAGACACTTAACCAGTATAACCTGATAAACGAGTAGGGTTAAGGAACACTTAACCAATTTGACATGATATATGGGTAGGGTAAGTCAACGTGAACTACTGGATAACACTTAACCAATTTAACATGACAAGTGAATGGGTTAAGTTAACTTGAATTGACTGAAGACACTTAACCAATCCAACATGACGAGAAAGAGAACTAAGTAGTAAACCTTAGTTAGAGAACTAAGTAATAAACCTTAGTCAAGAAAGCCACGTAGAACACGAGAAGGGGCGAACGTCCGTCTGATCATGAAGGAGGCTCCAACGAATTGGGTTACGAAGCACGCGGCTTCGAGGGGACGTGAGGGTACTCTTGGTATCCCTCTGTGAGGTTGCAGATGATCCTCCTGGGCTCACAGAGGTTAAGGTCTGCGTTAGAAGAGCCAAGGGTATGCCTTGGTTGCAATAATAAGGCAACCTAAAGAGTAGGATGGACCAGCGTGATTCGGCGAGACTAGTTTTTGCCCTGTGATAGCAACTCGTCGTCTACCTACCATCTTGAGTCAGTCGAGATACGTGAAGTGGAAAGGCGGAGAACTCCAATAGACCATATACTTGCTATCTAGTTGTGGGTGAGGTTGGCCTATAGGTTTGTGGGGCATAGAGGGGCCTGCGTACAGTTCTCATTCTTGATTTACTTGGGTGCCTTTCATTTGTTAGTTGAGGGAGGGGTCTAGTGGGATCATAGCCACTGTAAAAGAAGAACTTAGCATCTGCAATCGGCAGATATCTGAAAGCTCCCGACCGAGTTCCGTGTTTCTTGACTAGCCCTTCCACGGGACTCGGGTCGCACATATAGAGGACATGTGCATCTAGACATCGATAACGATTCACGACACATACGTGGGAAAAGTCTAGGAACATATACCGCTCAGGGTTGTTTGTCCCAGCCTAGGGGGCATTGTTCGATAGGTAGCATAATCCCTAGTTGGACCTAGGTCGCATAAACCCTGAATCCGAGAAGTGTTCAATAGGTAGCATAAACCCCAGTGGCCCTGGGTAGCATAAACCCTGGTTGAATCTAAGAAGCGCTCGATAGTAAACCCTAGATTAGATCTAGGTAATAAATGAAATCCCCATAATAGACATACACCTGAAGGCAACCACAATTACGGGGGTTGGGATCACGCTATCATCATTTTATATAGATTACTAGTTGGGACACTAGTTAGGTGGTGTAGAGATATAGAAATCAGTATAACAGGGTAGTCGCGAAGCAGAGGAGTAGAAGCGCATTCAGTTTATCAGTACATTCAGTTTATCTTGCCTTGTCATATCTCACATTTATCCCATGTTATCTTGTTACTATGGTTTAGTCTTATATTTAGTTTATTCATGTCATGACCCTTTTCCCCGTTTAAATGCTAAGAATCACTGAGCTTATCAGACTTATGTCTGACCTAGTTTTTTTTCGCCTCTTTTCTTTCGTTTCCCCCCAGGTAGTCAAGGAGGGAATAGCTCAGCTTAGTTTGGACCACATCTCCTTCCAAGCTTGAAGATTAGTCGAAGTTTTGCTTGGATTCTCTTTTCCATTGCTATGGCTGGCTCATGCTACATTGGGAAATATAAATGTTATTTTATGCTTCTTTATTTTGTTATGTAAGACAGATACTCTGGTATTGGAAAACAATTGTTGTACAAACTGTTTTATCAATGAAGTAAAGTTTTATTTTCCGCTGTTTAAATTTGTCTGGCTTGTAATTTATTTGCATCTTTTACCTAAAGCGCTCCACCGAATTTAAGGCATTCCCTTTGTGAGTGACCTTAACAGAGGTTGGGTGTTTCATCCCCGGTCACATTAACATCGTCGTCCGCCTCGTCTCCATCGTCGTCGTCGTCCTTGAAAGCATCTATGATATCTCTGTCCTTGGGAATTTCAGCGCTGGACATTACGATGGTTTTGTCAGCAACTTCTTCTTGCTTCTCTTCGGTCTCCTCAGTGGGCTTTGCACCCAAAGAACGAGAAGCAATAACTATTTGCTCATGAGAGAACATGAGATTTTCTATTGTTTTCTCTATAATACCGCGACAGACTACAATAGCTGTAGCAAGTTGAGGCAAAAAGTTGGAGATACCTTCGGAGGACATGTCGGTAGGAGTAGTAGAGGTTTCAGGGGCTGAATCAACAATTGGAGATAGGAGAGATGCCTTTGGAATCTCAGGGCGATCGGGATCATACCCTTTTGTTTCGGCAGCCCCAGGGGAAGTAGATGAAGAATTAGAGCCTATTTCGAGAGTTTTCTTCCATTTGGCATGGCGTCTGTCCTCTTCAATAGCTGCATGGTTCAGTCTCCTCCCCTCAGCCAAACGCTCCAGCTCTTCGCTTCTCAAATATATCCTCATAATCTCTTCTTTGTCGATGGTGTCAACCTTAAATTGTCGATTTTCGTCATCAATTATCTGATCCCACACATCGACCAGAGTTGTTGGATAATCCTTGATCCAAGAAATGTCTCGAGTTCGAATCACCTGAGTAAAGAACCCAATCATAAGCTCACTGTAGCCATCTATTTTCTTTTGAGCTTCGGTAAGTTATGCACTAGTATTGGTAGCAGACTTGATAGCAATGTTGGCATTCCCTTCGGCTAAGACCGCCCTTTCTTCGGCCTCTACAATCTGGGCCTCCAGTTCGGCATTCTTCTTTGCTAATTCTACCTTTTCGTGTTCGAGGCGAGAGCAAGATAGCTTCGCATTAGTAGTCTCTGACTTAGCATCTTCAACTTGCTTTTTCAAGGCTGCACGCTCCTGACTATGGAAATCAAGCTCAGTATAGTAATGCTTTTGCAGTTCTTCATATGTTTCTTATAGTTACCATTGTCACGCTGTGATAAAGCAAGTTGGGCTTGTGCATACTCAAGGTCTTTCTCTGTGTTCTATATGGCTTTCTCGTCATATTCAACCATCTCCTTCATGTGACTCACATCGGCTAACAAGTCTTGGACGATTTTGGAAAGATTTCTTGAATACTTGCGCATTTCCTTGTATAGTTTGTCAACAAAGTTAATCTAAGCTTTGACATCATCCGCCTAATCTGAAGGTACCGGCTCGAGGGCTAGGACAAAAGGCATGTTCCCGAAATAATGGTCCAGAAATTGTTTTTTCAGAATCTACAATTTAGCCTCATTCTCGATGTCAAGTTTCATAGGCTTCGTTGTAGTGATTTCGATGTTTCGCCGCCTGGTAGGCATGAGAGCTGTTTTTCCTTTCTCTTGCTCTTTTGTCTAAATCCTTGGTTTTCCCTTGTGGATCAGAGCACTTCGGTGGTGGTCTTTCCTGAGCGTGTGATTCTTTCGAGAGAGTTGGAGCTCTAGATGATGGCTTATCCCGCTCACGATGGTCTTGATGACTCTTATACTTATCAGTATCTGATTTACGAGGAGACCGAGAGCCGGAATATCGATGGTGTTGAGGTTGGCGATTTTTCCTGTCATCTCTCCTACGGATTTCAAGTTGATCGTGTTCGGTATCGGAGCCGTACCTGGGTAAGCATGCACGAACATTCTTGAGATTGTAATTTCGATGAGGCATCCTTCCTGCAAAATAGCGTAAACAAATATTAGAGTTAAGAACTGACATATTGCATTAGTATTGTAACGTGCAGTGCTGGTTTAGTGTGTTCCCTAAGTGATCCCCCCAATGGACCAGAGCCCGGAGATTGGCTAGTTCATTCAATACCCCTACCTTTTATGGGAGTGGCATCTTCCTCGGAGGTAGGGAAGAAAGATCCCATCCCGATATCTTGTAACAGCCCACATTTTACGTATTGGAGGATCGTAAAATATTTTTATTTTATTCCCTGAGGGTTGGATCATTCTCATATTTTAATATGTTGCTTATGGGGATGTGAGACATATCCATATTTTTAACAATTTTGTTTGTGTCCATTTTACCCTTGTTAGTCTTGTACAGGGGATAATTTTTTACTCAGGTTGAATCAGGTGGTGAGACCTATGCCATTGGAAAGGAAACGATGATTGCCTTTCCGTAGAGTGGTTACATTAAAGATTTGGCTCAGCGGTTTTGGAGGAATCGTTGTTTTAAGGTTTAACAGTTGGTTGTTCAGGTTTTTAAGCCATAATGGGCTGATTTGAAGAGTCCCATTAGTGAGATGGTGGAAGGCTATAAATAGGGGGTGGGAGGTATGGGGAAATAGTTTACTTTCCCCATTCCCTCATTTGAAAGAGCCAAGGGATCCTCCATTTCTCCATCTTTCCACCATTAAAGCTTAGGAAATCGAAGATCTACACCATTTGAGGCTAGCTATACATCGTTTCAAGGGCGAGTCCAACGAATCCAGGAGTTTGGACCCAATTTCTTACTACCCGGAATCTTAATTCATTCTTTTTGATTTGATTTGGAGAACTGGTGAGTGATATGCATCTCTCACATGGATTCAATCAAGTATATGAATGTTTGGTCATGTTTTTCATCAAATTTAAGCATTTACCTGTAAGTCTACACCTTGGTAAGTTCATTTTCATATGAATCGCAATAGGATTTGATTTAGCAAGTTTAAACCAGTAATTCCTATGTTATTTCATATGTTTATGCAAGTTAAATCCGCAATTTAGATCATATGTTCATTTATTATGATTTTGGTGAATATTGTATGATTTTGATGAAATCGCCACATCCATGTTGTTAATGATTTCATGACATTCTTATGGTCGTACTGGATGAAGTAGAGGAGTAGTATATTTCGTCGGATTTGTCGTTTGGTGAAATTTTGGTCGAATTCCAAGGTGAACGGGGTCTGCGCAGGTTTTGGGTCGAGCGTACAGGCCAGGGGTCAAGCGTGGTACAAGATAAGTACAGTGTAGTAAATAAGAAGGGTTGGTCGCACACAAATGGGCTCCGGTCGGTTGGTGGAAGTGGTCGGTTGTGCATGGGGTCTGGGTCGGTCGGTCGAGCAGCCTGGGAGTCTGGTCGGTCTGGTTTCGTGCTGGTCGGTCGAAGCGAGTCAGGCCAAGTTCAAAGCAAGGGGTCGATCTCACATTGAGGGGTCGGTCGAGCAGCGGGTTGGTCTGTTCTTTCCTTGGTAATGGGTCGGTCGGGCTGAGGATGGCATGGGCCGGTCGGCCAAGTGAAGATAACATAAAGAGGTCGGTTGTGATGTTGTGTGAGTCGGCATGTTTCCATAGTAATGTGTTAGATGCTATGGGTTGTTCTAAGCCTTATATTGATGTTATTTGTCTTAGTAAAGTTGTGAGTTCGAGATATGCATTTGAAGTGATGTGACGAGTTCGTTGATCGGTGTAAAGCAACGAATGAGAAGACGACTCAAGGGTGTTTTGAGTTCGAGGATAATGGGCACTCAAGGGGGACTTGAGTTAGAGAATGGTCATCGGAGTTGATGGCTAGGAATGCAAAGCCCGAGAGATTAACGTTATCGTAAGCTTTAGCAGACTCAAAGCAGGGGTACCTTGGGCAGTCGTGAAGGGCCTCGTACCTTGGGTAGTCGTGAAGGGCCTAGTTGTCAAGATTTGAGAAGACAAACATATGAGTCATGATGGTGTATGGATTTTTGCTAGAACTGGGGTTACCATTAGACCTTGACATATGGCAGTCATGATAGGTCATCATACGATTAACGATGGTTTCCAAGTAGGATTGGCGGTGATAGCCAGAGTCAGTCATGGATGATTGGTTGCTTTGTTTGTACCATCTCCTGTAGATTGTCCAACGTCGAAGGAGATGTTCCTTGGGTGGTTGTCAAAAATTGGTTTAGGCCTTCGGGCTTGTGCTTAAGGGATGTTGAATTCGATTAGGATGGTTTACATGAGATACGTAATTTGGATGTCATGAGTGCTTTACTATGATTGAATGGGTGTTCTGTTTCCATAGATGAATGGTTGAGTTTTTTTATGTAAAGGCTATCATTGTCCAATGTGGGGAAGACGGGAGTTGAGTTCTTCTCTAGTGTTTGGTAGATTGGTTTGTTAATCTACCTATTCTCATATACTTTATTAATGATTTTTGTTTGTTGTTTTATCGCTCACTAAGACTATTGTCTGACTCAAGGTTTTATGTTTCCCTCTTATTACCTTGGGTTGTTCATCCGGTTGTGGATGGGCAGACTATGTGGCAGGTGACAGGTGATTGCTTGTAAGGACCGTGTAGCTGTTCGAAGGCGAGCAGGAGGCTAGCGTACTACCTTTCTACTATATAATATTTGGATTTTCGTTATTTGTTATTCTCTGAGTGCTGTAGTGAGGCAATTTGTATGAACACTATTGTTGTAATTCAAGTCTTTAAATATTACTTTCTAGTCGTTATGAAAGTCTAGTGTTTTCTGCTTCACTATCAGTACCTGTTGTATATATTTTATTATATTTTATCCTTGCGCTATGAGATTTATGATAGGTGCCGATTGTATTATCATACCATGATGATCGTCCATAGCTGTCTGGCTTACCTTTCAGCCACAATATTCTTCTTGTTTAGTGCGGGGGCTGTGGGCGGTTGTCACATTTGGTATCAGAGCTCTGGTTAACGATTTTAGACAAAGTTCGAGGACGTAATTACATATGAGAGACGTACTTGTAGATTTTAGTTGGATTCTTATTATATATATTAGCATATATAGTAGTAGCGGTTGTATTCCTTTAGCAGTTTTTTTTAAAGTGGCTAGTTGTTCTAAATTGCGGATTTTGAATGAGTAGACGAGCATCGAGACACGCTACTAAGGAAGCTAATACTGAAAGGGGAAATGGCGGTTAACCAGACTAACCTACCATGTTTGAAGCCATGATGGAGGCACTCATGCGAAGGGTGCTCGCTCCAGTGGCAGCTACGGTTGATGTAGGTGTTCAGTTGCCTAGGTTTGTGGATTTTGCGAAGCTATGCAAAGATTATACATCTCTAGGAGGAAAGCCATTCAAAGGAATGGAACCATCTAAAGAGGTTCAGAGGTGGATGGATTCTTGTGTTCGTATCTTTGGAGACCTGGGGTTGGATGATGAAACCAAGAGGAAACTTGCATCAAGGCAGTTGCAAGGCAGGGCCATGGAATGGTGGAATTCAGTTACACTCGAGACTCCAGAGGAAGAGATTTCATGGGAGCAATTCCAGGCTAAGTTTGAAGCAAAGTTTGTCTCCACGGCTCAGAAATCTGCTCTATTCAAGAAATTTGTGGAATTGAAGAAGAATGGTCGTCCTGTTCTTGACTATATTTCTGACTTTGAAGCCTTGTCCCGATATGCTCGTTCATACATTGACACTCTCTATCAGAAGAATGAGAAGTTCGTCATGGGTCCAGATGCCTACGTAGGAAGACCATTGTAGGATCATCTTGACGATTCGTTTGAGAAGATTACGGAAAAAGTTGTTCGCCATGAGAGCTTGTTTCCTAAGGAAGAAAATGTTGTCGCTGCAACCAAGGAATCCCAGAAACCACAGCAGGGTGGTAATAATAAGAAGAGGAAGCAGCAACAACACAAAGGAAAGGATGGCCAGAAGAAGCCTAAGAGTGAGGTGCTTTGCTTTAACTGCCAACAGAAAGGCCATTTTGCTAATGAGTGCAAGAATCCGATGGTTGAGAGGAAGTGTCACAATTGTGGTAAGACTAGGCATCTCAAGAAGGACAGTCTAGAACCGGCTAAAGGGAAGCAGATTGTGAGGAATTATGCTTTGGAAGCCATACCAACTTCTTCGAGAGATCCTACTGTAGAGGAGAAAGGAAAGGGTATCGTCGTACAAGGCACTCTTTCTGTTTGAGGTGTTTCAATTCGGGTCTTGCTTGATTCAGGAGCATCGCATTCATTCATTTGTAATGAGCTTGTGTGTTGCTTGGGTTTGGAACCCGAGATTTGCGATAGACCATTGATCGTGAATAATCCAGTTGGGGGTTTGTCTCGTTTGTGCATGTTGTGTCGTGGTCTAGTGTTGTCGAGTCATGGTTTCTATTTTGTGTGTGATTGCTTTGTTCTTAACTTCGCTGGATATGGGATCATCTTGGGCATAGATTGGCTCAAGAGGTATGCGGCAAGGGTTAATTGCGAGGAACTAGAGATGAGAACCGAGGATATGGAAGGGCGAAAGGTGTTGATTAGATGTAAGCCTGAAGACGGGGTCTTCGTAAGCTATCTATATTCGCTAGTGATTCCACATGAAGACTTATCATCTGTGTGTATCGCTAATGAGTATGAGGATGTCTTTGACGAGGTCAAAGGGTTGTCGCTGCATCATGAGATTGAGTTTAGGATCGATTTGGTCGAGGGTGCCAGGCCAATCGTTATGCCTCTTAGGCGGATGGTGCCTAAGGAACAGCGAGAGTTGGAGGTGCAAGTTCGAGACCTTTTGGGAAAAGGATTCATTCAGAGGTGTGTTTCCGAATGGGGTGCACCAGTAGTGTTTGTAACCATGGTAGATGGCTCGTTAAGATTATGTGTGGACGATCGTGAGCTGAACTAGGTGACCAAGAAGAACAAGTATCTGTTGTCGAAGAATGATGACTTGTTCAATCAGCTTCACAAAGCCAACGTGTTTTCTCAGATGGACTTGGCAATGGGATTTCACCAGTCGAGGATGTCAAAGGATAGTGTGCCAAGGACTGCTTTTAGGACACCATCCGGTTTCTTCGAATGGTTGATGATGCCATTTGGGTTGACTAACGCGCCAGTGTACTTTGTGGATCCTATGAATATAGTGTTCAGAGATTAGTTGAACAATTTTGTGCTTGTGTTCGGGGATGATATTCTGGTTTACTCTTGGAACGAGGAAGAACACAAGACGCACTTGAGAATTATGTTGGAAATCTTGTGAAAGCATTAGCTGAGATCCAAGTTTTCCAATTGTCACTTTTGGAAGAAGGAAGTAAGGTTCTTAGGCTATGTTGTTTCTGGAAATGGATTAGTGGTTGACCCCGCTAAGGTGGCATCCATCCAGGACTGGGATCGACCTAAGAATGCGATGGGTGTTCGGTGTTTCCTTGGGTTGGCAGGTTATTACTGACGGTTTATTAAGGATTTCTCCAAGATAGCTGCACCGTTGACTTGATTGATGAAGAAAAACCAAGTGTTCACATGGGACGCAAAGTGTGAACAAGCATTCAGGATCCTGAAGGAGAGACTGATGAGTGCTCTTGTGTCAACCATTCCAAGTGGGAATGAAGAGAAGGTGGTATACACTGATGCATGCAGCACTGGGCTAGGAGCAGTGCTAATGCAAAAGGATAAGGTTGTGGCCTACGTGAGTCAACATCTGAAGCCACATGAGGGAAATTACCCAACTCATGATTTGAAGTTGGAGGCGATTGTGTTTGCTCTGAAGATGTGGAGACATTACCTATTGGGAGTTCGTTTCGAGTTGTTTACGAATCACAAGTCGTTGAAGTATCTTTACTCCCAAAAGGATTTGAATCTTCAGCAGTAAACGTGGCTTGAGTTTCTGGCATCATATGATTTTGGTATAGGCTATACTCCAGGAATGGGTAACGCAGTTGTCGATGCGTTGAGTCGAAGACATGGAAGTTTGGGAGTGATGTTTTCGGAATGTAAGTGACTCGAGTATTTGGCAAGGTTTAATTTTAGGCCAAGGTGTGAATTGAAACTAAAATGTTGGCAAGCTTGTCGATAAGGCATACACTTATCGAAAGGATTGGCGAGAGCCAAAAGCGAGATGTGAAGCTTGTCGAGTTTATCCAGAAGCAGGAGCCAGAGAATAAAGAGTTTGAGGTCAATCGAGAAGGTTGGCTTCGAAAGCAAGGGCAATTAGTTGTTCCTGATATTGACGGATGGAGAGGTGAAGTTCTGAGAGAATGTCATCACTCGAAGTTGACGATTCATCCCGGTGGTAATAAGATGTATCAGAACGTGAAGCGAATCTACTACTAGGAGGGGATGAAGAGAGATATTGGAAAGCTCATTTCCAAGTGTATGAACCGTCAGTTGGTGAAAGCTGAGCAGAAGAAGCTCAGTGGTTTGCATCAGCCATTGGAAGTTCCTACGTGGAAGTGGGAGCAGATATCAATGGATTTTATAGATGGACTACGCAGAACCAGGGCAGGAAACGAAGGAATTTTGGTCATCGTGGATCGCTTGACTAAAAGTGCAAGGTTCATTCCTGTTAAATTGACTAGGACGACATCGAAATTAGCTAAACTTTATATGAAATGGATAGTTCGATTCCATGATATCCCAAAGAGTATGGTGAGTGACCGAGATCCATTGTTTACGAGTGGATTTGGGAAAAGTTTGCAAGAAGCTTTAGGAACCGAGTTGTGGTTGAGTACGACATATCATCCCCAAACTGAAGGTCTAACCGAGAGGGTTTACCGATTTTTGGAAGTTCTCCTAAGGGCATGTGTGTTAGACTTCGGAGGATCGTGGGAAGACCATCTAGATCAATGTAACGGCTGGAAATTTCCGACTCCTCGAGAGTCGGAAATTCCGAGACGTTAGTGAAAGAAAGTAGAGGGTGAGGAAGAAAAGATAGAACTAATAGAATAGAAGAAGAAGAAGAACATCAGAATCATCAGAGTAACACGAATCTCACAACGGAACGAATAACATATAATATATAACATAACTTTGAAGTAAACAGTTATATATATGCAATAGCACTTATCAGAGTACAACACTTACAACACAGCGGAAATAACTATAGCTATAGAATCTTGAAGTCTCCTGCTCCAAGCTCTCCAAGTATATCTGTAAATCCCGACTACTTGACTGCCCGTACAAATTTAGGCACCCAAGAGTTTAGGGAAAACAACAAAGTAAACTCCGGGTCAGTCATGGGACTGGTATGAGTAAAACAGTTTAAAACAGGTATAGGATATCTCATAAGACCACGCCGTGAATACGGAACGGGTTTTTCCCTTATGAGTATCTGAACAACTTTGACAAGCAATATCATTGTGATATTATAATAATGTCTAAGTACAAATAGGTATCAATCTAGCAGAAACGCTTGCATCTCACGTTCTACATACATAGTATAAAATCATAAACCGCAGGGCGCTTAACGGAGAATGGATTCCAACAAACAAGGTATGGGAGCACCTTCTGAATAGTGTACTCTAGAGGTGATACACTCAGGGTTCAACAAGAACGTCTTGCAACCCGGCCACACATGACCGCTCACTCATTTAGCTTGAGTGTCGCGAATATATTGCCACCACGGTTATAGGCCATCAAACCGTCATCCGAAGATACAGAATCAAAAAGAAGTATAAATATGGATATTCCCTAGATCGGTGACAATACACCCTGCTTGGGAATGACCCAACTAGCCATGCTGCCTAGCCCAACTTTTGTTACTTCCTGGTGTGAGGCTAGAAGCTACGTCTATCTTCAGAACATCTGATCATCATTCACTTTGAATGCCACATTGTCATACCCGCCAAATCACAAATTGACTTATCCAAAAATAACACGGGTATACAGCTAAGAGAAACGAATTCCTCCGCCACCAAACGTGAATACGTTTGAACAGATCAACTTACGCGATCCATTGGATATACTCTGTCAGACCTTCTTCCATATACGTTGTCCTGGGACTGGACAAACCGAAGGCACTATTCAGTGAATCCATCCTTCCTAGGCTTTTCACAATAGCCCTTGCACTTCACTCCGTCTTCAATTATCTTCAGTGTACTTGATTCGCAACGCTTATGCTAATACGGAGTGGTTCTTCGGATAATAATCCAACCGGTCTCTCCATATTAACAACGTTAAAATGGTCAAAACTTTGATAGTCTGTGATCTAACTATCAAATGAAAACATGTCGGTGTACAAACAACGATCTTATTTCCAAACGGGAATTCGATCGATCAATCATCATATGTTCATATTTCCTTATTTCATATATTTAGAAAATATATGTTATTAATCATTGGAAAACATTTCCATAGCTTATTTTCACATCACTATTATTTCGCAATTATCAGTCCCTAACTGTAACTAGTATGAGAACAATTCTCTAAGTATCAATCCGGAAGGTCGAAACCAACATCAGATCGTCACTTAGAAAACCGTTCAACTTACCCTCTCCAGTTAGTTTCTGGATTTGCTTAACTCTATTTCTTAAATTCTTATCATGAAAACATTTCATTTTCTATGTTTAGAAAACATATCTGACTATATTTGGAAAACGTTTCCAAAACTAATTTACGGATTTCCAATGAACGTTGTATAAAACATCGTTATGCTTAATCCATTAATCGCTTATTACTTAACTATATTTCAAATCAACCTTTTCTATCGAACCACAACTATTCCTTTGTCAATTCTGCAGTCAATCAAGTTGGGGTATAATTACCTCTCAGACCTTAATTGAACAACGTCCTTTACTGTGAAATAGATGAAGCTCATCACTCATTTTTTCCAATCATCTGTTTACGCAAATTCTCGGATTCAGGTTACGAATCCACTTCTTATATGACAGCGTTTGATTATAACTATAACGTTATAATTCCTACTTCTGCAATATCAAATCTTAATTATAACTTTATCTCCTAACTCGAATAATTTAACAGACACCTAATTTCTAAATCAATAACTAAATATTGATTTAAACCCTGGAAAGTAAATAGTAATTTCCCGAATTCGCTATAATCGAATTCGACGTATAACTCTCTTTCGAGAAATCTCTATTTGATTAACTCTTCTTCGAATAACCTATATTCGATTATCTCTCTTCGAATAACTCATATTCGAAATCTCTCTCTTTCGAATAAACAATATTCGATCTCTTTCTTTCGAATATGCTATATTCGATTAACTCTTCGACTAACTCCTTTGGATTAACTAACTTCGAATAACTCCTTTGGATTAGCTAACTTCGAATAACTCCTTTGGATTAACTAACTTCGAATAACTCCTTCGGATTAACTAACTTCGAATAACTCCTTCGGATTAACTAACTTCGAATAACTCCTTCAGATTAACTAACTCCGAATAACTCCTTCGGATTAACTAACTCCGAATAACCAATACTCGATAACTCCTCAACGTATAAATAATATTCGATAACTCTTCTCAAATGAATAACATTTGATTTCTCCACTCGAATAAACTGTATTTGATTACTCTTCTCTCGAATACACTATATTTGATAACTCTACTTCGGATAAGTGATATTCGACAACTCTACTCGATTAACTCTACTCGGATAACTCTAACTGATCAACTCTAACTGGTCAACTCTAACTGGTCAACTCTAACTGGTTAACTCAACGGGTTAACTCAACTGGTTTAACCTAACTGGTTTAACCTAACTGGTTAACTCTAACTGGTTAACCCAACTGGTTACCTCTACTGGTTTAACCTAACTGGTTAACTCGTCTTGATTTACTGAACAAATCCACTTAATTTAACTTAGCTAATTCACGTTGATTAACTCTAACCGATTCACTTAGTTTAACTCAACTAATTCACTTCGATTAACCACTTAGTTAACTTTACTAATTTACTTTGGTTAACTTAACCAATTACTTTGATTAACTCGACTAACTTGCTTTGGTTAACCTAACAAATTACTTTGTTTAACTCTATTCGAATAAGTAATTCGAATCACTCTAATGTGTTTAACTCTATTCAAATATCTAATTCGAATAACTCATTTCGAAAGATTTCCTTTTTACAACGTTTATCCATTTATAAAGATTTACTTTTTACAAGTTTATCCATTTATAAAGATTTACTTTTAGTAACGGTTCTTCACTTTATAAATGTCCTTTTAATAACGTTTCTACTTCTCTATATAAGTCCAGACTTATATATATATTCCATTTATCAACGATAAATAATTTATTTAATTTATAAAACATTATTTATAAATTAATCTACTTCAATTTATCTGTTTAAAACAGATTTCCTATTTAATATCTCATTTAAATCCATATCGTGTTATACCGTGTGCGAAGCACGTGTTTAAATCTATCCTTGTATAATTCTATTTATTTTCCGAACAAGTGTTCCTTTATTTATTCCCTAAATAAATATTCCTTTATTCCATTTATTTATAATCTAAATAAATGTTCCTTTATTTATTTCCTAAATAAATAAATGTTTTCATTTTATAAAATCCTATCGATTTTATAAATAAGATTTATTTTCAATATAAACATTGAAAATTCCCTTTTTACATTCTAGTATCACCTACGGTGTTTAACGTGTCGTATAACAATGATCGGTATCATTCAAACATATGAAATCAATAACAGATTTCATAACACATCATATATCACAATATATGAAAAACGGTAAAATAAATGTTGAGGAATCCAGTCGGATTCCTCCAACCTGTTTCCTGCATCCACAGATGTTACACAATAAAATATACATCAATTTCATTCCAACATGAAATATACTGATGAACTGAATCAATATTTGATTGTCGTTTATATATATAACTATATCCATGTTTCAATCAAATCTATTTAACAGTCCAAACTATCAATACACAGCAATCAAATCATTTAACACAGTTTATATAAAAATATAAACTGAGGAGAGTTAGTGAGTTTTACTCACCTTGGACGATCATCGTTAATAACGATAACTATCGCTTGATTCGGACGGACAATTTATTTTGTCATAAATTGTAACGAGCTCGAATCCTCTTCCTGTCTGTTCCATTGTATAGTCACCGCCCCAACGGTCCCAATGTATCTGACCCTTGGAAAAACTGATAACGTACGTGCGAGATATTTAGTTTACAACTTAAGACATATTTTTAAATATATATATATATATACTTTAGTTTAAAAACATTTTGGGTCTTACCTTTTAGTCGGCCCGGCCCATCCTCTTATTCACTTCTCCAATATTTTCTAAATATTCGCACCAAACCAGAACAGAACAATCCTTCTCCTTCTTGAAGACTCGCAAGCTCATTTCTATCGGCCAATTCATTTTGCTTTCACACCCACATCCGCCAATAATAGTTTCTCCATCTTTACCGTTTGAAACAAATATCCCTGCTACCAAATATAGCCACACAGCGCTACACTTCCTTCCAACTGCCAACCATCGAACAACCCCATCCACCTCTGTTCTCAACGCTGCTACACGCAGTGTCCATTTACGTGAACCTATCGACCCATTTCACCTTCCGCTGCTGCTCTTTCCATTTGTCCATCTTCCAGTGAACACGCAAGCTACTCTCCTTCATACAAATGAGCCTTCTCCATTTCATACATACGTGACACTCTTGTACAATGCAAACAACTCCAAACTCTCCTCATTATTTCTGGCAACCCGTACATTGAACCATTCCTCCTTCCCGAAGTCAGTTATCCTTCCGCCACCACTCGGCCTCACTAGCACCATTTCCAAATATTTTTAGAACTCCAGCTCCCTCCCTCATCTTGCCTAGCGTCGCACCGTATGCCAATCCATCTTCCACCACGTCTCAATTCATTTTCACGTCCTAGTTCCCTCAGTTATCAGTCCACGCATGATGCTTTCTGGTGCAATACCCGCCCCTCCAGTATGCTTCTTTGAAAGTTCACGCAAGGACCACCAGCGAGTTTACCTTCACGGTCTTCGTGAATTCACCATAAAAATAACACATAGCTCCTCCCGTAATCGACATGCCCTTCACGTCCAAGCTGAGCATGCATCCGCCTCCTTCCCAATGTGCTTCCCCTATTTGAAAACAAACTTCTGCTCCTATGCAGCTTCCTATCCGCATATGTCCTTCCCACTTGGCAATTTCCACCAAACACCGGTCAATGATGCTCCCCTTCTCGACAGAAAACTCCAGACTTCACCACATCAAGCTCGAACCTCACCAGTGACCTCCGTCCATTCATAGCACTGTTGTCCTTTACAAGCACCACCTTCTCAGTCTCGTCAAACCTGAAGCCCAATCTTACTGTCAACACTTCGAACAGCAGAGCACAGCTGGTCCAACTCCGCTCGAAAAATATGGTTTGAATTTTATGTAGAAGAGTAGTTTTTGTTTCTGTGTTCAAGCATTGCTAGGAAGAAAATACAGGGAGCGTTTTATTTATAAATGAGAATATAAGGGATAAGAAGGATGTCAATTTCATTAGTTATAGCAAATTGTTGCTTTAGGCTTACCGATAGGTTATGGTTGATATGAAAGCACCATGCTATGCTGCATGGTGAAACAACAGACAAGAAATAAGAATGCAAAGATATTTTAGATGGCGTATATCATTTGTTTTTGTTAGGTTTACAATATGAGGTAGGAACATGGTTTACGTGGTAGGAGTATGGTCTATATTTATTATATTTCACCTTTCTCATTCCTTCCGTCGGTTAGGGAAAATATCTGAACTATATTTTAATATGGTTTATAAACATAAATCAATAAATCTTAAAATACATGGGTTTGCGAAAACAATAGTCCAAGTAGCGGTGCATAACAAATATTATAAGTCTGCCTGAGATCGTGTACTGGAACTAGTATCTAATCCAAAAGGATGTCTACGAAAATAATTTAGTATAATGATTTGAGAACACTTCAATATGGCATTTGATGCACTGTTTGCACTTGATTGTAATGTATTGTTGTTTTCAATTGATGTTAACCCGCACGTTCGATCATTTGGCCGTTACAACGTTTGATGTAATATTTATGTTAAATCTAATAAACAAGTATTATGCTAGATCCGTTTTTGTGTGTAAAGAGTTAGCATGCAATTTGGTTTAGCTTAGGTCGACAGTAGGGATATCAATGTATATTTATTTACAGACCTCTATAGACAGAAATAAAAATACGGTCGTGTCCAGCGAGGTGTCACAATCCCAAAAATATAATAATATCGGTATGTTGACTCATATTGTGAAACCTTAAAATCGCTTAATTAAGGGTGCAAAATACTTCAAATAAAAAGTTGCTTATTTAATTAATTAAAAATTTCAGTAAAATTCTAAAAATTAAATTATCACTATTTCCCAAAAGAACCTAGTCTAAATTCAAACCCCATATCAAGTTATATTGAAAAACCCTTTTATAACGTATATAAAGCGTCGCAAATTATAAAGGAATTCCACAGCGACTTTTCTAGAATTTGATTTGTACATATCTCAAAATCTACACGACGAAATCCTGATTTTTCTCTTCCACTAGAAAAATATAGTTTAACAGATTCAAACGTTTCTTGTTTCACAGAAATCCGACTTATAACGAATCTTGTATATTCAGTTGAAGTTCAACTTGCCAAATAACGAACTGTCGCGTCGTTACGGGCTCGATTATTATAATTTATACGTTCAACTATCGTTTATTTAATATATTCGTTATTTAAATAATTAAATAACTTAATTATTATACCTTACAAAACGCGCCATTACAGACTTCCCCCCTTAAAATAATTTCGTCCTCGAAATTGCTAAGCTAGGAAAATGCTACCACTTTACTAACTAGATTCAAATATCTTTTAGTTTACTTCTCAACTCCAGTTTCAACTGAACCATTAAATTTTCAATTAAATTATTAATTCATTCTGGCTAACTGAATTTCCATAAATCATGAGAATGTTCTAACGCCTGGAATTTTCGAAAAATTTCGCCATAACCTCCTTTGTATTGGTCAATATGACAAACCACCCCTCGCCTCTCTAGGCCTTCTCCAACCCAAAAGAAAATCAAACAGCCAAGCAGCTTGCAAATTCGGCTCATAAAATCCAAACTCATATATAATATAAACTTGTACCTTTTTGTCGGGCATTTAACTCTATCCCTTTCATCTGCTACCACTTCAACATATACCAATGTTATCCATTCCAATTGATCTCTAATCAGTTCATATCCTCAAATCCAAATCGAATTTCATTCGAACTCTAATATCAAATTCCAAATTATTGACTTATCAATTTGGTTCCATTCTAGATTATCTCTAATCCAATTCAATTTTATTTAACTCGGTTCACGTTAAATTTCAATTTATTTTTACCATCTCATTTTATTTAACTTCATTAGTTAAATTTTAATTCCAGAACTTAGGTTCCTGGGTTTCTTTCAAATCAATTTGAAATCATAATGCCAATTCAAAACCTTTGAATTTCTAAACAACTTGTTTTCTCAAAACAATTCAAAACAAAACCTTTGGTAGTAATCCGTCACTTAGAACTCCAAAATGAACACTGATGATGTCTAGATTCATCATCAGAATCTATTTTCCAGCTATCGAAGTGAGTTCAATACTATATCATTTTCAATATGAAAAACATTTTCAAAATCTCCCAGGAACTTAAAATTTCCTTATTTTAAATTCCAAAATCTAATTTAAATTCATATTTAATTCAAACTATTTCATATATTACATTCATATGAATTCTGATTTGTCATTTATAACCATTTCACCCTTTTATAATCTTATTCGATTATAATAACAACCAATATATCTAATATATTAAAATTTTGATATATATATATATTTCTATATCAAAATATACTTTGGGTAATGTTAAATTCACTTACCCTTTTTCAAAACATATCGTGACGACCCATCGTATTCAAGTGTTTATTTACTCCTACCGATACAGTGGATCAAACTGATCGACCAGAACTCATAAACAACTCAGCCAATGAATCTCCACAATATAAAACCATTTTATATTGAATAACAATTACACGCTCATATATATACACTCAAACTCAATCTAGGATATTGCTAATCCCATCTCTATCGAGTTATGCCACAGAGTCAAGGTAAATCTTAACCGAAGCTCTGATACCAACTGTAACGGCTGGAAATTTCCGACTCCTCGAGAGTCGGAAATTCCGAGACGTTAGTGAAAGAAAGTAGAGGGTGAGGAAGAAAAGATAGAACTAATAGAATAGAAGAAGAAGAAGAACATCAGAATCATCAGAGTAACACGAATCTCACAGCGGAACGAATAACATATAATATATAACATAACTTTGAAGTAAACAGTTATATATATACAATAGCACTTATCAGAGTACAACACTTACAACACAGCGGAAATAACTATAGCTATAGAATCTTGAAGTCTCCTGCTCCAAGCTCTCCAAGTATATCTGTAAATCCCGACTACTTGACTGCCCGTACAAATTTAGGCACCCAAGAGTTTAGGGAAAACAACAATGTAAACTCCGGGTCAGTCATGGGACTTGTATGAGTAAAACAGTTTAAAACAGGTATAGGATATCTCATAAGACCACGCCGTGAATACGGAACGGGTTTTTCCCTTATGAGTATCTGAACAACTTTGACAAGCAATATCATTGTGATATTATAATAATGTCTAAGTACAAATAGGTATCAATCTAGCAGAAACGCTTGCATCTCACGTTCTACATACATAGTATAAAATCATAAACCGCAGGGCGCTTAACGGAGAATGGATTCCAACAAACAAGGTATGGGAGCACCTTCTGAATAGTGTACTCTAGAGGTGATACACTCAGGGTTCAACAAGAACGTCTTGCAACCCGGCCACACATGACCGCTCACTCATTTAGCTTGAGTGTCGCGAATATATTGCCACCACGGTTATAGGCCATCAAACCGTCATCCGAAGATACAGAATCAAAAAGAAGTATAAATATGGATATTCCCTAGATCGGTGATAATACACCCTGCTTGGGAATGACCCAACTAGCCATGCTGCCTAGCCCAACTTTTGTTACTTCCTGGTGTGAGGCTAGAAGCTACGTCTATCTTCAGAACATCTGATCATCATTCACTTTGAATGCCACATTGTCATACCCGCCAAATCACAAATTGACTTATCCAAAAATAACACGGGTATACAGCTAAGAGAAACGAATTCCTCCGCCACCAAACGTGAATACCTTTGAACAGATCAACTTACGCGATCCATTGGATATACTCTGTCAGACCTTCTTCCATATACGTTGTCCTGGGACTGGACAAACCGAAGGCACTATTCAGTGAATCCATCCTACCTAGGCTTTTCACAATAGCCCTTGCACTTCACTCCGTCTTCAATTATCTTCAGCGTACTTGATTCGCAACGCTTATGCTAATACGGAGTGGTTCTTCGGATAATAATCCAACCGGTCTCTCCATATTAACAACGTTAAAATGGTCAAAACTTTGATAGTCTGTGATCTAACTATCAAATGAAAACATGTCGGTGTACAAACAACGATCTTATTTCCAAATGGGAATTCGATCGATCAATCATCATATGTTCATATTTCCTTATTTCATATATTTAGAAAATATATGTTATTAATCATTGGAAAACATTTCCATAGCTTATTTTCACATCACTATTATTTCGCAATTATCAGTCCCTAACTGTAACTAGTATGAGAATAATTCTCTAAGTATCAATCCGGAAGGTCGAAACCAACATCAGATCGTCACTTAGAAAACCGTTCAACTTACCCTCTCCAGTTAGTTTCTGGATTTGCTTAACTCTATTTCTTAAATTCTTATCATGAAAACATTTCATTTTCTATGTTTAGAAAACATATCTGACTATATTTGGAAAACGTTTCCAAAACTCATTTACGGATTTCCAATGAACGTTGTATAAAACATCGTTATGCTTAATCCATTAATCGCTTATTACTTAACTATATTTCAAATCAACCTTTTCTATCGAACCACAACTATTCCTTTGTCAATTCTGCAGTCAATCAAGTTGGGGTATAATTACCTCTCAGACCTTAATTGAACAACGTCCTTTACTGTGAAATAGATGAAGCTCATCACTCATTTTTTCCAATCATCTGTTTACGCAAATTCTCGGATTCAGGTTACGAATCCACTTCTTATATGACAGCGTTTGATTATAACTATAACGTTATAATTCCTACTTCTGCAATATCAAATCTTAATTATAACTTTATCTCCTAACTCGAATAATTTAACAGACACCTAATTTCTAAATCAATAACTAAATCTTGATTTAAACCCTGGAAAGTAAATAGTAGTTTCCCGAATTCGCTATAATCGAATTCGACGTATAACTCTCTTTCGAGAAATCTCTATTTGATTAACTCTTCTTCGAATAACCTATATTCGATTATCTCTCTTCGAATAACTCATATTCGAAATCTCTCTCTTTCGAATAAACAATATTCGATCTCTTTCTTTCGAATATGCTATATTCGATTAACTCTTCGACTAACTCCTTTGGATTAACTAACTTCGAATAACTCCTTTGGATTAGCTAACTTCGAATAACTCCTTTGGATTAACTAACTTCGAATAACTCCTTTGGATTAACTAACTTCGAATAACTCCTTTGGATTAACTAACTTCGAATAACTCCTTCGGATTAACTAACTTCGAATAACTCCTTCGGATTAACTAACTTCGAATAACTCCTTCAGATTAACTAACTCCGAATAACTCCTTCGGATTAACTAACTCCGAATAACCAATACTCGATAACTCCTCAACGTATAAATAATATTCGATAACTCTTCTCAAATGAATAACATTTGATTTCTCCACTCGAATAAACTATATTTGATTACTCTTCTCTCGAATACACTATATTTGATAACTCTACTTCGGATAAGTGATATTCGACAACTCTACTCGATTAACTCTACTCGGATAACTCTAACTGATCAACTCTAACTGGTCAACTCTAACTGGTCAACTCTAACTGGTTAACTCAACGGGTTAACTCAACTGGTTTAACCTAACTGGTTTAACCTAACTGGTTAACTCTAACTGGTTAACCCAACTGGTTACCTCTACTGGTTTAACCTAACTGGTTAACTCGTCTTGATTTACTGAACAAATCCACTTAATTTAACTTAGCTAATTCACGTTGATTAACTCTAACCGATTCACTTAGTTTAACTCAACTAATTCACTTCGATTAACCACTTAGTTAACTTTACTAATTTACTTTGGTTAACTTAACCAATTACTTTGATTAACTCGACTAACTTGCTTTGGTTAACCTAACAAATTACTTTGTTTAACTCTATTCGAATAAGTAATTCGAATCACTCTAATGTGTTTAACTCTATTCAAATATCTAATTCGAATAACTCATTTCGAAAGATTTCCTTTTTACAACGTTTATCCATTTATAAAGATTTACTTTTTACAAGTTTATCCATTTATAAAGATTTACTTTTAGTACCGGTTCTTCACTTTATAAATGTCCTTTGAATAACGTTTCTACTTCTCTATATAAGTCCAGACTTATATATATATTCCATTTATCAACGATAAATAATTTATTTAATTTATAAAACATTATTTATAAATTAATCTACTTCAATTTATCTGTTTAAAACAGATTTCCTATTTAATATCTCATTTAAATCCATATCGTGTTATACCGTGTGCGAAGCACGTGTTTAAATCTATCCTTGTATAATTCTATTTATTTTCCGAACAAGTGTTCCTTTATTTATTCCCTAAATAAATATTCCTTTATTCCATTTATTTATAATCTAAATAAATGTTCCTTTATTTATTTCCTAAATAAATAAATGTTTTCATTTTATAAAATCCTATCGATTTTATAAATAAGATTTATTTTCAATATAAACATTGAAAATTCCCTTTTTACATTCTAGTATCACCTACAGTGTTTAACGTGTCGTATAACAATGATCGGTATCATTCAAACATATGAAATCAATAACAGATTTCATAACACATCATATATCACAATATATGAAAAACGGTAAAATAAATGTTGAGGAATCCAGTCAGATTCCTCCAACCTGTTTCCCTGCATCCACAGATGTTACACAATAAAATATACATCAATTTCATTCCAACATGAAATATATTGATGAACTGAATCAAAATTTGATTGTCGTTTATATATATAACTATATCCATGTTTCAATCAAATCTATTTAACAGTCCAAACTATCAATACACAGCAATCAAATCATTTAACACAGTTTATATAAAAATATAAACTGAGGAGAGTTAGTGAGTTTTACTCACCTTGGACGATCATCGTTAATAACGATAACTATCGCTTGATTCGGACGGACAATTTATTTTGTCATAAATTGTAACGAGCTCGAATCCTCTTCCTGTCTGTTCCATTGTATAGTCACCGCCCCAACGGTCCCAATGTATCTGACCCTTCGAAAAACTGATAACGTACGTGCGAGATATTTAGTTTACAACTTAAGACATATTTTTAAATATATATATATACTTTAGTTTAAAAACATTTTGGGTCTTACCTTTTAGTCGGCCCGGCCCATCCTCTTATTCACTTCTCCAATATTTTCTAAATATTCGCACCAAACCAGAACAGAACAATCCTTCTCCTTCTTGAAGACTCGCAAGCTCATTTCTATCGGCCAATTCATTTTGCTTTCACACCCACATCCGCCAATAACAGTTTCTCCATCTTTACCGTTTGAAACAAATATCCCTGCTACCAAATATAGCCACACAGCGCTACACTTCCTTCCAACTGCCAACCATCGAACAACCCCATCCACCTCTGTTCTCAACGCTGCTACACGCAGTGTCCATTTACGTGAACCTGTCGACCCATTTCACCTTACGCTGCTGCTCTTTCCATTTGTCCATCTTCCAGTGAACACGCAAGCTACTCTCCTTCATACAAATGAGCCTTCTCCATTTCATACATACGTGACACTCTTGTACAATGCAAACAACTCCAAACTCTCCTCATTATTTCTGGCAACCCGTACATTGAACCATTCCTCCTTCCCGAAGTCAGTTATCCTTCCGCCACCACTCTAGCTCACTAGCACCATTTCCAAATATTTTTAGAACTCCAGCTCCCTCCCTCATCTTGCCTAGCGTCGCACCGTATGCCAATCCATCTTCCACCACGTCTCAATTCATTTTCACGTCCGATTTCCCTCAGTTATCAGTCCACACATGATGCTTTCTGGTGCAATACCCGCCCCTCCAGTATGCTTCTTTGAAAGTTCACGCAAGGACCACCAGCGAGTTCACCTTCACGGTCTTCGTGAATTCACCATAAAAATAACACATAGCTCCTCCCGTAATCGACATGCCCTTCACGTCCAAGCTGAGCATGCATCCACCTCCTTCCCAATGTGCTTCCCCTATTTGAAAACAAACTTCTGCTCCTATGCAGCTTCCTATCCGCATATGTCCTTCCCACTTGGCAATTTCCACCAAACACCGGTCAATGATGCTCCCCTTCTCGACAGAAAACTCCAGACTTCACCACATCAAGCTCGAACCTCACCAGTGACCTCCGTCCATTCATAGCACTGTTGTCCTTTACAAGCACCACCTTCTCAGCCTCGTCAAACCTGAAGCCCAATCTTACTGTCAACACTTCGAACAGCAGAGCACAGCTGGTCCAACTCCGCTCGAAAAATATGGTTTGAATTTTATGTAGAAGAGTAGTTTTTGTTTCAGTGTTCAAGCATTGCTAGGAAGAAAATACAGGGAGCGTTTTATTTATAAATGAGAATATAAGGGATAAGAAGGATGTCAATTTCATTAGTTATAGCAAATTGTTGCTTTAGGTTTACCGATAGGTTATGGTTGATATGAAAGCACCATGCTATGCTGCATGGTGAAACAACAGACAAGAAATAAGAATGCAAAGATATTTTAGATGGCGTATATCATTTGTTTTTGTTAGGTTTACAATATGAGGTAGGAACATGCTTTACGTGGTAGGAGTATGGTCTATATTTATTAGATTTCACCTTTCTCATTCCTTCCGTCGGTTAGGGAAAATATCTGAACTATATTTTAATATGGTTTATAAACATAAATCAATAAATCTTAAAATACATGGGTTTGCGAAATCAATAGTCCAAGTAGCGGTGCATAACAAATATTATAAGTCTGCCTGAGATCGTGTACTGGAACTAGTATCTAATCCAAAAGGATGTCTACGAAAATAATTTAGTACAATGATTTGAGAACACTTCAATATGGCATTTGATGCATTGTTTGCACTTGATTGTAATGTATTGTTGTTTTCAATTGATGTTAACCCGCACGTTCGATCATTTGGCCGTTACAACGTTTGATGTAATATTTATGTTAAATCTAATAAACAAGTATTATGCTAGATCCGTTTTTGTGTGTAAAGAGTTAGCATGCAATTTGGTTTAGCTTAGGTCGACAGTAGGGATATCAATGTATATTTATTTACAGACCTCTATAGACAGAAATAAAAATACGGTCGTGTCCAACGAGGTGTCACAATCCCAAAAATATAATAATATCGGTATGTTGACTCATATTGTGAAACCTTAAAATCGCTTAATTAAGGGTGCAAAATACTTCAAATAAAAAGTTGCTTATTTAATTAATTAAAAATTTCAGTAAAATTCTAAAAATTAAATTATCACTATTTCCCAAAAGAACCTAGTCTAAATTCAAACCCCATATCAAGTTATATTGAAAAACCCTTTTATAACGTATATAAAGCGTCGCAAATTATAAAGGAATTCCACAGCGACTTTTCTACAATTTGATTTGTACATATCTCAAAATCTACACGACGAAATCCTGATTTTTCTCTTCCACTAGAAAAATATAGTTTAACAGATTCAAACGTTTCTTGTTTCACAGAAATCCGACTTATAACGAATCTTGTATATTCAGTTGAAGTTCAACTTGCCAAATAACGAACTGTCGCGTCGTTACGGGCTCGATTATTATAATTTATACGTTCAACTATCATTTATTTAATATATTCGTTATTTAAATAATTAAATAACTTAATTATTATACCTTACAAAACGCGCCATTACAATCAAGTTGAGTTTGCATATAATAATTGCTACCAGTCTAGCATTGGGATGGCAACATATGAGGCGTTGTATGAAAGACCGTGCAATTCTCCAGCATGTTGGTTAGAACTGGAGATAAGTTGGTACTTAGGACATAGATGATAAGAGAGACATCGGTTTGTATCGAGATTGATCGACAACGAATGAAGGCAGCCCAAGATCGTCAAAAGAGTTATGCCGATAAGCATCGAAAGGACTTGGAATTCAGCGTAGGCGATATGGTTTTCATGAAGATTTTACCGTTGAAGACTATTTCCGATAGTCGAGAGAATTGGAAAGCTTGCATATAGATTGGAGTTACCCGAGAAGATGTGGAGTGTATATAATGTGTTCCATGTGTCGTTTCTATGGAAGTTTGTGCATGATTCGAAAGTGGTGGTATCTCCAGAACAGTACGAAGATCTAGAATTAGAGATCGTAGTTGTGAGACCTCGTAAATCGCTTCGTGTTGTGGGGAATGACATGAAATAGCTTAGGAGGAAAACGATTAAGCTAGTCAAGGTACAATAAAGTGAAGATGGCGACGATTGTACGTGGGATACGGAAGAGAGCATGAGGGCGACTCATCCAGAACTCTTTGTCGGTAGGACCCTTTGATATCGTATCATCATTGTATCGTTGTATCTTGTTGTTGTTTGATAGAATTCCGTGTGATAGGATAAGGCTATGGGTATGGCTTGATGGTTGCTAGTTTGGTTGATAGAATTGGCTTCTCATGGATGATAGACATGCGGAATTTTTGTGGTTGCTTGTTGCTTGTGTTTGCTTGGAATTTCGAGGGTAAAATTCCTGAGGGGGATGTAACAGCCCGCATTTTACGTATCGGAGGATTGTAAAATATTTTTATTTTATTCCCTGAGGGTTGCATCATTCTCATATTTTAATATGTTGCTTATGGGGATGTGACACATTCCATAATTTTTACCAATTTGTGACCATTTCACCCCTGTCAGTCTTTACAAGGCATAACTTTTGACTCAGGTCGAATAAGGTTGTGAGAACTGTGCCATTGAAAAGGAAATGATGATTGCCTTTCCGTAGAGTGGTTACATTAAAGATTTGGCTAAGCAGTTTGGGAGGAATCATTGTTTTAAGGTTTAACAGTTGGTTGTTCCGGTTTTTAAGCCATAATGGGCTGATTTGAAGAGGCCCATTAGTGGGTGGGTGGAAGGCTATAAATAGGGGGTGGGAGGTATGGGAAATAGTTTACTTTCCCCATTCCCTCATTTGGAGAGCCAAGGGATCCTCCATTTCTCCATCTTTCCACCATTAAAGCTTAGGAAATCGAAGATCTACCCCATTTGAGGCTAGATCTACATCATTTCAAGGTCGAGTTCATCGAATTAAGGAGTTTGGATCCAATTCCTTGCTTTCAGGAATCGTAATTCATTGTTTTTGCTTTGATTTGGAGAATTGGTGAGTGAAATGCATCTCTCACATGGATTCAATCAAGTATATGAATGTTTGTTCATGTTTTTCATCAAATTCAAGCATTTTCTCATAGATCTACACCTTGGTAAGTTCATTTTCATATGAATCACTATGAGATTTAATTTAGCAAGTTTAAACCGGTAATTCCTATGCTATTTCATACGTTTATGCAAGTTAAATCCACAATTTAGATCATATGTTCATTTATTATGATTTTGGTGAAAATTGTATGATTTTGATGAAATCATCATATTCATGTTGTTAATGATTTCATGGCATGCTTATGGTCGTATTGGATGAACTAGAGGAGTATATTTCGTTGGATTTGTCATTTGGTGAAATTTTGGTCGAATTCGGAGGTGAACGGGGTCTGTGCAGGTTTTGGGTCGAGCATACAAACCACGAGTCGAGCGTCGTACAAGAGAAGTACAAGTGTAGTATAGAAGAGGGGCCGGTCGCACACAAATGGGCTCCAGTCGGTTGGAGGAAGTGGTGGGTCGTGCATGGGGTCCAGGTCGGTTGGTCGAGCAGCCTGGAAGTCTGGTCGGTCTGGTTTGGTGCTAGTCGGTCGAAGCGAGTCAGGCTAAGTTCAAAGCAAGGGGTCGGTCTCACATTGAGGGGTCGGTCGAGCAGTGGGTCGATCTGTTCTTGCCTTGGTAATGGGTCGGTCGGGCCGAAGATTACATGGGTCGGTCGGCCAAGTGAGGATAATATAAAGAGGTCGGTCGTGATGTTGTGCGAGTTGGCATATTTCCATAGTAATGTGTTAGAAGCTATGGGTTGTTTTTAGCCTTATATTGATGTTGTTTGGTTTTGTGATTTCAAGATATGCATTTGAAGTGATGTGACGAGTTCGTTGATCGGTGTAAAGCAACGAATGAGAAGACGAATCAAGGGTGTTTTGAGTTCGAGGATAATGGGAACTCAAGGGGACTTGAGTTATTGAATGGTCATCGGAGTTGATGGGTAGGAATGCGAAGGCCGAGAGATTATCGTTATCATAAGCTCTAGCAGACTCAAAGCAGGGTTTTTTTGCGCAGTTGTGAAGGGCCTCATACCTTGGGCAGTCGTGAAGGGCTTAGTTGTCGATATTTGAGAAGACAAACATACGAATCATGATAGCGTATGAAGTTTTTGCCAGAACTGGGGTTACCATTAGCCCTTGACATATGGCAATCATGAAGGGCCGTCATACGATTAACGATGATTTCAAAGCAGGATTAGCGGTGATAGCCAGTGTCAGCCATAGATGATTGGTTTCTCTGTTTGTACCATCTCATGTAGATTGTCCAACGTCGAAGGAGATGTTCCTTGGGTGCTTGTCTGATATTGGTTTAGGCCTTTAGGGCTTGTGCTTGAGGGATGTTGAATTCGATTAGGTCGGTTTACATGAGATACATAATTTGGATGTCATGAGTGCTTTACTATAATTGAATGGGTGTTCTGGTTTCCATAGATGAATGGTTGAATTGTTTGATGTAAAGGCTATCACTGTCTGATGTGGAGAAGACAGGAGTTGAGTTCTTCTTTGGTGTTTGGTAGATTGGTTTGTTAATCTACCTATTCTCATATACGTTATTGATGATATTTGTTAGCTGTTTTATCGCTCACTAAGACTGTTGTCTGACTCAAGGTTTTATGTTTCCCTTTTATTACCTTGGTTGTTCATCCGGTTGTGGATGGGCAGACTAGGTGGCAAGTGATAGGTGATTGCTTAGTGAGGACGGTGTAGCTGTTCGGAGGCGAGCACGAGGCTAGCATACTATCTGTCTACTATATAATATTTGGATTTTCGCTATTTGTTATTATCTAAGTGTTGTAGTGAGACAATGTGTAAAAACACTGTTGTTGTAATTCAAGTCTTTAGATATTACTTTCTGGTCGTTATAAAAGCCTAGTGTTTTCTGCTTCACTATCAATACCTATCGTATATATTCTATTATATTTTATCCTTGTGCTATGAGATTTATCACAGGTTCCAATTGTATTATCCGACCATGATAATCGTCCATAGCTGCCTGGCACACCTTTCAGCGCATTATTATTATTCTTTGGTGCGTGGGCTGTGGGCGGTCGTCACATATCTTGAGAAGTATAGATGTCATTAGGCAAAGGGAGTTTTCCCAAGTCCCTAAATATGGACTCTTCGAGCTAAGAATCATCGGCCAGAGACTTGGTTGTTGATGGTGTCCTTGGAGAAGGTTTCCTTTCTGAAACAGAAACCTCTTTCAGGTCAATATCCCGAGGCTTGTCCGTAAGTGGCATGTTCAAAGTTTCATCATCCTGAATCGGTAATGGGAAAGGGCTTCTTGGAAGTATAATTAGATTGTCTTCTTCTGTTATCTCTTTATCTCCTTAGTGTAATTCCTGACCGGAACCAGTGTTTCCTTGACCACTCGAACTCTCCCCCTTTCTCAGTTGGAGTTATAATCTGCCCATTGATTGGGGGCATGTTGTCGGTTTCTGCAATAGCCGTAGGAACTTGAACTAGGGGCACGTATTTGTAAGGTTTGCCTCCTTGACTGAGGCCCCGCCTTATATCAAGTAAATGATGCATGTGCCGAATTTCATATACTAGACATTTTTGACAGTGAGAACGTCTGGCTTTCCGTTTAGTAAACGACCTAATCGATCTTCATACAGTTGACCCTGTTCCTTCTTCGGGTTTGGAACTGCAAACATAATAGGATGATTAGTACGCTTGTTAATATGATAAAGGCAAATTCCCGGAGGCCTTAAACTTATTGGATTGTAACCATCTTCTCGCACAACCCTCTTGATGTTTGATGAAAAACCATTCGGGTTTTATATCTCCTACATTGTTGTACCCTTCATTCAAGATTTTCTTGTTGAGCACTGATTCGGAGAAAATAAAGGACGGAGTTCCCTTTGAATGATGCTTGAAGTGATAGAAGAAGTTTAAGTCTTCGAAAGTGAGCTCTGTACCCAAAATCTCCATATATGCCATATATAAAGTATTCAAATAAGCATTTGCATTGGGGTGGAGCTGCATAGGCGATATACGTAATCGTCTTAGACACTCGATGTCGATCGGTGGAAATGGAGGAATGACTCCTACTGTACACATTATCTTGTTAATGGCCATATACCCTTCAAGGGGGTTATGAGGTCTATTGACACTGGTTGCAACTGAGATATCACCCCAAGGTATTTCATGCCTTAAGCATATTCTTCTAAGCTATATTTCATCAATCGTCGATTTCATGGAATCACTAGGGGCATTCAAGATGACATCACTCTCAAACTCATTAGGGGATCGGTCATTCCCTATTACTCCTTCCCCCTCTTCATCTAACGACACTTCTCCTCCAGGTGATGTTGCCTCTTCATGAATATCTGCTTCAAATTCCGAGCCTAAATTTTCCCAGTTTAGGTCTGATGGGAACACGTCGGGATTATAATGAAACTGTGATTTTTCTCGGACAGTCTTGTTGAGCGTTTACCAGACATATCTGTTGTACTAATGAATAAACATCAAGGATTAGAGCATAGTTTCCCGTGCCCCCGTGTGTGTGTATGTGTGTGTGTGTGTGTGCGCGCGCGCTAGTGTGTGTGTGTGCAGTACCGAAAAAAGTAGACATAAAGAAAGAAGATAAACATGAAGTGGTCAACATATATTATTAAGTCATGTGATTGCTCAGTTCGGAATGATCAGTTTGTAGGCTCTATCCTAATTGTCCATCAGTTCGCTTAAGCTACAGTTAGTCTTGTTCAAGATGTGCATTAACAAGTTCAGTGAATTTAAGTGGCTAAAAAGGAATGGTTGAGGTCGCAAGTTAGAATCGGCTCGAGGTTGGGGAGTTGACTCATGCTTCAAGAAGGCTAGAAGTCCAAAATTGGCTCGTTTACATAGGGTCGACTCGCCCATAGGAACCAGTTCACGCTACGAAACCCACTCGCGAGAAAGGGTCAGCTCGCTAATGAAGACTGGCTCGTGGTTAATTATAGGGTCGCAAGTTTAGGTCGACTCGTGATCAAAAAGTTGGCTCGAGTGTTAAGTTTGGTTTGCAATTTAAGAACGACTCACACTCCAGGATGACTCGCACATTCAACCTGATTACAGTAGAGTGATCAGGTCACAGAGATTCGACCCGATCCAATGACTTTCTTCTCGAACCACACCACCTCGATCCGCTCCAGTCAGAATACATATTTAATATAGCCATTCACTTTCAGTCCCACACCCCAATTTTGGATACAAACGTGAACCCTGTAACTTCGCTCCTTCCTATCCGCTTCTTGAATCCATATCTCATCCATTCATACACATTCTCACACCTCAATCAGGAGTTTTTCAACCTCTTGCCCGCCACCTGAAGGTGAGGAACACAAGAAGTGGCTGAGTGAGAGTGGCGGAAGTGGGTAAGAGAATTCCATATGATTTACACACAGTTCGAATGAAAACAAGAATCGAAGAATGTAAGATGGTGACTTAAAACTACCTATTTTTGATCGAATATGAAATTTAACGGAATTACGGAAGTTGAAATTAGGGTTTCAGTGGAGTTAAAACACTTAGTAACAATAAAAGTGAAAAATTAAAGGGGATGTGTTAGCTTATATAGCTCCCCCGATGGGCTATTTGTATGCCTACTGACATGATGGCTTTGCTCGACCCGGAGGCCCAGTGATTGAGTTGGCCCAAAGATTTGAAGATTAAGTGATGCCACGTCTTTCCCAAACACAACTCAACCTGACTTGAGTGACCCATGTTGAAATCAAAGCCGACTCGATTGCCTGTACATGGCAGCAGCTTGGATAGCCTCGACCCAGTCCGATCGGAATATAACAGAGAAGAGTAAGATTTAGAGAAATTGAAAGAAGCTATTAAAAATCAAGTATTGGTTCACTTCTTGTTTCTGATCATTGTATCGACATGTGAGAGGGATAGTTGTTTATGGTTTTACTTATGTACTCTGATAATTTCATGAGACAGTATGTTTGTCTTATGATGATAACTATCAGGTATTTTGAAATGTAATCGGTGTTGTGATTTGACTTGCTTATTTAATAAATATTTTAAAGTTTCTGCTGTGTTTATAGTTCCGTCTTATGAATTTTAGTTTATGTGTTGTTACTTTATAAGCACTTCAAAAACTTTAACGCATCCTCATATGGGTGACGTTAAGGGGAGTGGGGTGTTTCTCATAGTATAATACAATCTAATTAATAAAAATCCATTATTGCAAGACATTTTCTCTATGTTGTTGAACAGTGCGCAATACGGTTAAATCCTATTTTGCACTAGTCCATATTCTTTTTATTATTCTTGCAATTACGTTTTCTATATTAATTACAAACCATACAATGGAAATGTGTCCCTTTTCCTTAGCAACCAACCTTGGTTATTCCTAACTTCTTACCTTCATGTTAATCTTTAGGTTAATGATGCCGTTACAACACAGTGATACTTTCATGGCTATCTCTACTCAGATTTGTCATGTAGCAAGTCTCTCTCTAGCTTAGATTTTTTCCAAAATCCATAAGTCAAAACATCAACCTATAAAGGTTTGAGGTTTATACGAATATAAATGCTTATACATTGCCTTATAAATAACTCAATGAAGAAAAAATAGAGATCCAGAATTCAAAAGAGCCAAAGGATGGTTGTAACTGACTAGAGGGGATATATTTTTATTTTCAAAAACAACTTTTGATTTCTGAAAAGTATGTTTTCTTCCAAAAATTCTTTCTTTTAAAACAAAACTATAATGATCTTGTAACCTTAGCTCTGATACCAAATGTAACACCCCATACCTCGTAACGTTACCCAAAAATGGGATTCTGTTAAGTGATATGGAGCATTGTAGGTATAAAGAAAATAAAACATCAAAGAGTCTAAGATTACACAAGACATAGATAATAAATTTACAGTGCAAGAAGAAAATAATTTATATTAAAATGACAAAACTATTTCTTTTATTTAAATTGAACCAAATTGTCACAAAATATCATGTCACAAAATCTCAGTCAAAACAACATCAGAGTACAAAATAATAGTATTCCTCAAATAGTCAAATGGCACAACCTAACCAAGGAAAAGAAACAGAAAGCAATCCATCTTCTTTAAGAATCCTTCAAGATAAAATCGGTAAAGAGATCTGAACTATGCACTTCCTCCCAGTCAGTCCGGGGGAGGAAAAGAGGAAAGAAGAAAGGAAATTGGGTTAGACATAAAGTCTATTGAGCTGTCTTGATTACCAATACAAGTAAATAAGCAAAGGAAATAGGTGAAATAGTAGTTCTAGTGTCATGTATGGTAAGTATTTGTGCACACCTAAAAGTGAACATAAGAGGTAATAAATAGGACAGACGGTCTCATTCTTTTTCAACTCTTATGATTGTTTGCACTTCTATGAATTCAGAACATTATACAATTAGGAAATAAATATTCCTAGTACTACCCGTCGATCGGCTCCTAACCCGTAGTTGTTATAACCTATACCAACCACGGGTTCAGTTTTACTAGGCCCAAAACACTATCTCTATGGACATAGCGTTAATGATAGGTGTTACAACGTCTTATTTTGTTCAATCGGTGTGATGCATGCTCATCGACCCGCAAGAATGCACCTGTACCCACCCCGTTCGGACCTCTTAATACCCAATGTAGTATAAGCGTGCCCTTGCCTCCTCGTGA
Organism: Allium sativum; assembly: GCA_030737875.1. Classification (NCBI taxonomy): domain Eukaryota; kingdom Viridiplantae; phylum Streptophyta; class Magnoliopsida; order Asparagales; family Amaryllidaceae; genus Allium; species Allium sativum. The sequence goes on from CM060910.1 coordinate 341,312,949, forward strand.
GACCTTTATATAGTGTGATAAATGGGATAATGTCTGAATGGGTCCTCAACCAAAATGTAATTTGACTCAAGTCACTCCTAGACTTAGTCCCCAATTTAATTTATTATCGCCAAGCCCACCATAGAATTATTGTTGACCGCCTAGCTAGCCTAGACCCCATAGAGTTGTCAATGAACGCCAAGGCCGCTATAAACTAATTATTTTATTTGGCTATTTATTTTCACTAATCATCCTACCTTTGCTGCTAGAACGGACCACAACTATGCACTACTTATTTTCCCTAATTAGTCGTCGCTGCCGGAACAGACTCCCACTATATGCCCACTTAATTTCCCTAATCAGCTTACGCTGCCTGAATGGACCCTTATTCAGGCTTATTAATTTATTCATATTAAACTTAACGCCCATTTTAAGTTTATTAATAAGCCTATTTATTCTATATAACTTCTCGTTAGGTTGCATTTAAACATTATCTTGTTTATATTCATCATATAACCCTAACCCCCGTCACTTAGCGTCTTACAATGTTAACTTATTTCAAATTCCTAATTATTATGTTAATCAGTAATTATCCCCAAGTTACAGTTCATTTGTTAATTATTGTACTATAACATAAGCCCCATTTAATCCTTTATACGCAAATTTGTCCTTTCCCCAGTATGCGCTTTTATACTTAAATTCACAATTTTTCTCAATATGCGCAGAAACAAAAAGGGATAAAGGTTCCTTTGAAAGGACTAAACCCAAGGTAAATTAGAAAAGGATAAAGTCTAATCTCTCGTATGGTTTAGACTCAAATAAAACAGATATATAAATAAAATAGGTCAAAATCTGAACTGTACATAAAATAACTAACGAAGAAAAAGGGATAGAAGTACACTAAATGATTTACAATATCAAATAAATTATTGAAATAAACTGTAGTAGGGAAAGTAGTAGTAATCAGATATACAAAAATCAGTTACAGAAAAGAAACACTGAAATCTATAAATTATGGAAGAAATTAACAATTGTTATACTATCCAAATAATCCCTAAATTATATTGATCTTATAATCACAGAGAATACTCAAAGAAAAAGATTTATTGAAAATAGGAAAAAAACTGTAGAATAACAGATCTGCAAGTAATATTGTACATTCAACTACCATTGTTCTTAATTTACCCAAACCTATTCAAAAATACGAGTAATCATGAAATAACACATTAATTTGTTTATCCAGTTGGTCCTAGTAGGAATCTCTAAGTCTATGTATAAATATTATCCCATATTTATAGGTGAAAGAACCTAAATCTCAAAACTTCATTAAAATTTTAGAGAAAGAAATTTAGGTGGTGGAGGCACAAGAAAAAGGTAATAGAGTTGTGAGGATTTAGGTTTATAAGGGAGCAATATTTATTGTAGAATTAAGGAGCACAAAACCCTTAGATTTTAGGTTATTAGTCTCAACCGTTCAATCAAAGAAAGTCCCGAAGGTTCCACGCAATTCACAATTTCGTGCTAGGCACGAAAACATGCCTGACTAAGAAGTGGGTCGACCCATCTACCAGGTGGGTCAACACAGGGGTCAACCCACTTAAGGTTTGGGCCGACCAAGCATGGGATTAGGTCGTACCAATTCCAACGTACACTATTTTTTTCATTTTTAAATTTTCGATTCTGAATTCAAACTTCAAACTGTCTTAACCAAAATTTCGTAAAGGACCCAATGGTGCAACCCCTGTTGCCAAATTTCTATTATTTTTCAACTTAATATTTATTTTATCAACTTTTTATTTAAATTGCTTTATTAAAATTTTGGGTTGTTACATCGGTCGACCACCCAGTCGATCCACAGGTCAATCTGCCTCATGTGGGAGGCAGGTAAGAAATGGCAACATTAGTTGCCTAATTAAATATGTTCTATTTAATTATTTTCTGCCCGTTTTCATATATCGTCCATAATTTTTTCATATGTACCCTGTTCGCGAAATTCCAAACATGAAATTCGACTAGAATTCCATCATGAATACAACTTTGCAGGTTACGTGGTCAAATTCCATCGTTTGCTTGAATTACATTTTTTGAGACCTAACTAAATAACTAATTCAACTATTGCCAAATTTCGGGGTGTTACAGCAAGAAAAGATTTGCTCGCATGTATGCAGCCATGCGTAGAACTCAAGAATAGTTCCTAAGCCTTTAAAAGGATTACCCCCTAAGTGGGTGAAATTTCTACAAATATGCACAAAGGGAGGCTTGCGCAGAGGATAAGATCGAGCATGAGCTAGAGTCTTGGTATTGCGGAATAGCTCCATAAACTACTCGGAATACTTGTGGACGTCCTTTGGATGAGGGACACTGAACTGCCCAACACTATCATCCATAAGCTGAATGGTTAAGATGAGATAAGTATTATTCACAAGGGTAAGATACTATAAACTGAATTCAATATGGAACACTAGGGGATTAAAATGCATTTCGAGACCTATTCCCACTTATATCTACCCCTATGGACATGATAGGATTAAGAAGATGATTAAGGATAACAACAACTGAGGATTATGTTAACACATATGTTAAATTTCAATGTATTATTGTAACACCCAACTCCATTAATGTCACTCACAAAGGGAATGCATTAACTTCAGTGAAGCATTATAGGTAAAAGATGCAGATAAATTACAAGACAGACAAATAAAGCAGCGAAAAATAAAATAAAACTTTACTTCATTGATAAAACAGCAGCTTGGTAAAAAGATTGTTTTCCAACACCAAAACACCAATGCCTAGTACAACAAAGTATCTGTCTAGTTTAACAAAATAAAGAAGCATAAAATGACAATGATATTCCCCAAATAAAGCATGAGCCAGCCATAGCAGTGGAAAAGAGAGTCCAAAGCAATACATCAAAGAGTCTTCATGCTTGGAAAGTGAAACGGTCCAAACTAAGCTGAGCTATTCCCTCCCTGTCTACCTGGGGGGGAATGGAAGAAGAGAGGCGAAACAAAACTAGGTCAGACATAAGTCTGGTAAGTCCAGTGATTTTCAGTATGTAAACAGGTAATAGTAACATGACATGAATAAACTGAATCTAAGACAATACCGTGATAAAAGGGATAACAAGATAACATAAGATTAGCATAAGATATGATAAGGCAAGATAAGAAGAATGCGCTTCGGTTCTTTCTCTAATTTCCTATTTTCTCTGCACCAACTAACCAGTATCCTAACTAGTGTCTTTTATAGAATGATCTGTATCCCCTACTAGTGTCCCAACTAGTATCCTGTGAAAAAGGATCTGTATCCCCTACTAGTGTCCCAACTAGTATACTATGTTATATAATAAGGTGATCCCAACCCCGCAATTGTGGTAGCCTTCAGGTGTACATCTAGTATGAGGATCTTACCTCAATCAGCCTAATTGCCATGAAGATGTTAGATGTACCCTTACTACCCTATCGATCGGCTCCCTACTTGTATTAATTTTCCTTGTGTTTGTGTCAATCGACCCTCTCATGCGTGTAGATACCCTGTGCTGGTCCCACCATAAGGTGTATCAATCCCTATGATAGCAACCCGACACGATTCAAGATGCACAGTGTATACTACTGATGCCCAGTGCCTGCTTTTCCACTCCGGAGCACGTGCACACCCATACACCATCGGAACTACACTGTTGCACCCCCTGCCGCTATATTGACCGCTTATAATCAGCCCAGTAATCGTGCCCCACCCTGCCTAGTTCAGGGTACCGTGATACATCTATGTGGGTTACTGCTGAAATGGGTCCCCATTACTAGGGTTTCCTACCAGTTAAGTTTGTGGGCCTATATATACAAATATTACCATCCTACACGAGATGTACTTAACCCTCCCACTGATTCAAACATGTTTATTTAACAGTTAAGTTTGTGCGCCTATATATACTAATATTACCCACCTAACCAAAGTTTACTTAACCCTCCTACTTATCAAGTCAATATGTATTATTGGTTAAGCTTGCCTTAACCCTATCCACTTTGTTCATGTAATATTGGTTAAGTGTTGTCCATTCATGTCAACTTAACCTCTCCACACATCATGTTGTATTGGTTAAGTGTTTCCTATTAACTTAACCCTGTTCATTCATCATGTTATATTGGTTAGGTGTTTTCCCTTAACTTAACCCTGTTCATTCATCATGTTATATTGGTTAGGTGTTTCCCCTTAACTTAACCCCACTCGTTCATCATGTTATAACGGTGAAGTGTTCTAAATTTACTTAACCCCACCTTCTTGTCTAATTAACATGTTATAACGATTAAGTGTTCTAAATTTACTTAACCCCACCTTCTTGTCTAATTAACATGTTATAACGGTTAAGTGTTCTAAGTTTACTTAACCCCACCTTCTTGTCTAATTAACATGTTATAACGGTTAAGTGTTCTAAATTTACTTAACCCCACCTTCTTGTCTAATTAACATGTTATAACGGTTAAGTGTTCTAAATTTACTTATTCCACCTTCTTGTCTAATTAACATGTTATAACGGTTAAGTGCTCTAAATTTACTTAGCCCCACCTTCTTGTCTAATTAACATGTTATAATGGTTAAGTGTTCTAAATTTACTTAACCCCACCTTCTTGTCTAATTAACATGTTATAACGGTTAAGTGTTCTAAATTTACTTAACCTCACCTTCTTGTCTAATTAACATGTTATAATGGTTAAGTGTTCTAAATTTACTTAACCCCACCTTCTTGTCTAATTAACATGTTGTATTGGTTAAGTGCCACCTATTCATATGTTACTTAACCTTACCATTCTTAGCATGTCTGTTTATTGGCATTAATTAATTTATTAATGCCCCAACCTCTCACATTAGAACTAATTTTTGCGGTTGTTGGATGAGCCGGGGGGTTCCAGGCAGACTTCTACCGCAAACTCATTCTAACCTCGGGTTTTGGGCTAAATGCGCTAACCTCTCACACTAGATCTGTGTTGTTGTGGTTACTGGATGTGTCGGGGGTTCCGGGCAGTTTTACACCGCAACTCAATCTAACCTCGGGTTAGGCATGTTCATCTTTTAGCCACTTTACATATTTATAATTTATGTTTATATGTAAATTATCCACAAGTGTTGTCAATTCAAGTCATGCCCCCCTTTACCCTTTAAATTATGTCCATAATTCTAGGTATACAAATTCTACCATTTCATGCTACTAATCATTTACATGATTATGAGCCAATTTATGCCAATAGCATGTAGTTTAATATTTTTCCCCAACGTCTCCACCGTTATTCGTTCGCATAATTCACATAGAACGTTAGGCTCGCAAATTAGCCTAACTTATAAACAAAAGGGAAAAGAAAGGGACATGTAACATTCCAACAGGCATAAACAATATAGATCAACATGCGTAGTATAAATTTGGGATAGAACGACATAGACTTAATTAAGCATATAGGCGTGATCTTGCATTAGATCCAATTAACATGCGAACTAGCATAAGTTTGATTGTATAAACATGAACTTATATGGATCTCAAACATGGTACTATCTTGGATCTGACATATAACATGTATGAACATAACTTAGCATGTAACTTACATACATAAAAGAACCACAAATTTAATACAACATGATAGGTTCAATGGTATCAATCCCCAGTAGTCTCATAGGCATAATAGGTTTTACTATGTCAGTCACAACAGTCCAGTAGGCATGATAGGTTTTACTATGTCAGTCACAACAGTCCAATAGGCATGATAGGCTTTACTATGTCAGTCACAACAGTCCAATAGGCATAAGCAATTCAGAATTGACAAAAGGATGGGCACGAATAGAATTAGGCATAGTTCTAGATCCAGTTATTACAATCATGATTTCTTATTAGGTGTTCACATCTAAACAATAACTGTACTTACAGAAAAAAGGACGGATCTTGATTTCTGGGATCTGATTTCTGAATTTGAAAAGCTATCCTTTGATGTAGACATTTGATTCTCTAGTTATTCTAATTGATTCCTAGTTTGAATTTGATTCTCTAGTTTAGGGTAGATGAATGGGGGATAAGCCAGTTTGTAGACGAACAGCATGACGACTTCATAGAATGAGTTCTAGGGTTGAGGTTTGGGGTGATTATATAGAAGTCTAGGTTTAATTCTAGCCTTTAGATTAGTCTAGGAGAAATCAGAGATATCAAACCAAAGAGATGTGTCATCCAGCCAACCGTAGCATGACACAAATGCCCTAATACCTCAGAAATCAATCATTGGCCAGTCAGAGAAAGCCACATTCAAAAAAACAATCCTTGACCAACAAAAATGCGCCACGTGCGCCATATGATGCGTACACGTCATATATATATATATATATATGTATATATGTATGTATATATATATATATATTCTATATATATATATATTCTTCTTATCTATCTTCCCAATTAACCATTTTTACACTAAACCACTTTTTGAACTGCGTTGACACTAAGCCACTTTTTAGCCATTCCCCTAAAACAAAAATATGGCGCTGGCGGGGATCGAACTCTGTACCTCTTATATGCAAGTCACATGTTCTAACCAAATGAGCTACTAAGTCTTTTGCTTACAAACCTTAGCACAATGCTAAACATTATTCTTTTCTCATTCCTCTTTTTCATGTTTTGCTGCAATATTTAACTTAAAGATATCTTCTTCATTTTAAATCGGTTTTATGCAAACCATAGGTCTAAATTGACTAGAAAATCACCACGAACGCAATGACGCTAATTTCGTGACCAAATTCCTGAAGCTCTTCAAATTTTTCTTTTTAATTGTTCGCATGCGTTTCTTCCCATTTCATGTATTGCACTTAATTAACTTATTACATGAAATATTTATTGTCATTATTTAATTTTTCTCTTAAATATATCTATGTATATAATATATATGCATATTTCCACTTTTAAAATTAAGTATTCTTTAATTCGTACTTTAACATTCACAGTAAATACGGGGTGATACATTCTCCCCTCCTTTAAAGGATTTCGTCCCCGAAATCTCTAAGACTGTATCCTAACATTCAAGACATGCAGTTCTGTACTATCGAGATGGCTCGGATATGCGCAGTTACTGTTAATAAAGATAATGCAGTGGAAAAATGCATGGAAACAAACAAGACATGCAGTTCTGAACTATCGAGATCCGCGGAAAAGATTTTGCAGCGAAATGAGACTCAGCCAAGTGCAATAGAATCTGCAAGATCTGCGCATATCTGAGCCATCAATGCGGACATACTAGCGATATCTGACTCCCTCCAGGCTGAAATTGCATGCAGGGAATTAAACTCTCCAGAATATACTGAAACTCTTAAGAAAATGGAGAATTTCAATGCCTTTTGCTCGGGTATAGTTTTTGATCAATTGCACATAGCGCAGCTCGACTCTATCTCAGCTGTGCTACAGAGAACCATTGCTAGTGGAAAGAAGAAGTTGCGAAATTCACCAACAGTTAAAGACAAACCCGCTAGCCCGTACGCGCACCTAGCGCCCCCCGCTGCCTTCAAGGCGAGACCACCTGATATCAACACTGATATTGTGACTTCTAGCTCCGTCGAAAAAGCAGGGCCGAAAACCCATGTCACTAGGAGCATGAAGAAGGAGATGCTGAGAAATCTCCAGGAAAACGGCTAGCTATTCGCCTCTTGGCGGTGTAGCTAAACGGGATAAACAAATTAGAAATCTAAAATGTAACGTGAATTCGAAAACAGTTATTGTAATAGTGGTACTCTGTCTTCCATGTGTGGAAGCCTTTAGCTGATATGTTTTTTTGCATATCACCTGCCCCCGTTGTATTTCTTTATTTTTCAATAAAACAGTGTTACGGATCACTATAAAAACCAGTCGGCCTTGCCAAAAAAAAACATCCATCTACTCAACCATCAATCACAGGCATCCATTATCCTTAAAAAAGATTCCTAATGCTTTCATGATCATATGCATAGTGTGTGTACATGCCCTTATCTAATGCAAAATCAGGCGGTCTACTGATTCAGTTGACCTCCTTAATGCAAATTATGTCAGTGCTATGAGTCCATCATGTATGCAATTATTCCTAATCGTACTTTATAACTTCTACATGAGTGCTCAATCATTCATACAAATGCAACATCCATATGATAATACATCAAGCTTCAATCCACATATATAAAAAAATGCATATGCAATATGAAAGTGACTGAGCCGATCTAGTAACTAGTGTGTGAGTATATGCATCCACGAGCAACCACTAGCAACCACTTGCAAGCACTTGCAACCATCAATCATAACATGTTTCAGATACATGTTCACATCCATTGGTTTCTACCTAAGGATGGAGGATTGAATCAAGAGGATATACTTAAAGGATAAAGACTAGAAAATAAACTTTACAAAAAAGAGAGATCAAGGATATACCCTTAAAAAGGGTATGATGCGCGTATCTAGTCTTCAGTCTTCGAAGTCGCATCTTCTTGAGCTTCCCTCCATTGTGCTCTGACTGTCTTAATTTCACGATTGCGTAGCTTCTTAATTTCTGTTTCCCAAATATAAGTTGGGACACATTTCACTGTCGCCTCTTGTTCCACCTCTTCTCCTTTTAGTATACTCGGCACTACAACTTCTGTTGTGTCATGCTAACATTCCCAGAACTATCTCTTGAAAATAAACAGATGCTAACCATGTTACCAAGTGTATATACTAAGATGATTAGATTCTTCTTCGTCAATCTAGTAAGTGGGGCCGATACCTTCATAAAGTCCTTAATTAACTTCCTATATTTCCCGCTAGTCCAAGAACGCTTCTTACTTCTGTTGCATTCCTTGGGACCTTCCAGTCTTGCACCGCAACTACTTTTGCGGGATCTACTGCTATCCCTTCTTTGGGCGCCACATGTCCTAGAAACCTTACTTCTTCTCTCCAAAAATGACATTTTTGGAGAACTTCGCCTTAAGTTGATGCGCTTGGAGGGTATCCGAGACTTCCCTTAGATGCAAAGTATGTTCTTCCTCATTCTTAGAGAAAACCAAAATATCATCTATGCACAAGCGAAGTGAACCATCAGCCTTTGTAGCGAGAACAACTGGAGCGCCCCATTCAGAAATACTTCGCCTTATGAACCCTTTTTCAAGTAACTCTTTTACTTGTTTACTAAGCCCTTCCTTTCCCTCGGATTCATGTGTCGTACAGGAAATGCAACTGGCTTTGCATTGTCAACTAGATATATGTTGAAGTCTACCTCGCATTTTAGGGGACAAACCCCTAACCTAATCAAAAACATCTACGTACCCATGGACTACTCCAATGGATCACAAATCGTCGATAGATGCATCAGGTGATTCTAGGTAGCTAAGACAAACTGATCCCTTAGGATCGCACGAAATCTCGAGGGTATTCCCGAGGCAAGTCGAATGTCTAACTACCCTCCTTTCACAATTACTAGTTAACCAATCCATGCCTGGAATCAACCCATAGCCCATGAAACCAAAAACATAAGCATTACACTCAGACTCAATACTTAATATAGTTATTCTCAAATCCTCACAAACCAAAGATAAATGAGCCGAACCACAAATTGGATTTGAGACAATAATGGGATCTTCTACTATACAAGTACTAAGGTGCAGAGACTCAACTATGGAAGCAGATATAAACGAATGTGAAGCGCTAAAATCAAAAAGAGTACTAACAGGATGATAAAAAAAAAGAATTAAACATTTTCAACGAAAACTCTACTACCACTCTCTTAGGTACGCTGGCGGTGAGAGCATGCACTTGCCCTCCTGAAAATCCTATCCTTTGTTCTTGCCCTTGTCCTTAATTATATGACCCGATATAATAACGACACTTCCTCTTGTCTTAGATTTTTCTATTCTTTCCTCCTTTGTGAACCATGTAACACCCCACCTCCATTAAGGTCACTCACAAAGGGAATGCCTTAACTTTGGTGGAGAATTTTAGTAAACGGAACAGAAACTTACAAGACAGATAAAACAGTACTTGAAAAATCTATAACTTTATTACAACGAAAACAGAAATCAGTATGGTTACATCCTTTCAAATCACAATATCAGAATTCAAGTACAAAATATCAGTCTTGTACAAAATCCTTCAAAATGCATAGTTTAAAATCATAATTCCCACAGAAGAAGACAAGCCATACTTAAGCACTTCAAGCGGAAGAAATCTGGATCAAGCTAGAGTATTCCCTTCTACAAAACCTGGGGGGGAACGGAAGAAAATGAGGCGAAACAACAAGGGTCAGACATAAAGTCTGGCAAGTCCAGTGACTTTCAGCATATGAACAGATAATAATAATAATAATAATGACATGAAAGCAAAACTGGATAAGAGATGGCAGTAACATGAGCAGCAGATATACTTAGGTTAAACAGCAGAAACGGAATGATGTAGACTAAGCCATGCTTCTTATTTATATCTTACTTCTCTGCACTAATACTAGTATAACAGAATTAGGTGTCACCCTAATGTCTAAACTGAAACAGAAGCGGGTACAGAATAATTTCCATAGAAGAGAGTGCTGGTAATGGGCCTTTACCACCCCAACAGAAACGGACGGAAACAGAATGCTGATAATGGGCCATTACCACCCGAACAGAAACAGACAGAAACATATTAATCCCTATGGAAACAGAATGTAGAATTAGGTATACACTAGTAAATGGGCATTTACCACCCGAACATACGGTACCACGCAGAAACAGACAGGTGTTACCACCCAACGGAAACAGACCGTACCAATAGAAATAGACAAAACTAAGTGTACCATAAAACCCTATCCCAAGCGATCGGCTCCCTAATACATAAATATCCTGTGTCGGCCCCACAGTAGGGTGTATCACTCCCTAAAGTGACAACCAATTGGCACTGACCTATTTACAGATATCACGGCGTCTTACATCCTCAGAGGCAGACCGGGATCCATGCATGCACAAGACCCGGTTGGAACGCACCATCAACACCCCTCGCCATTATCAGAATGAACCGCTTATAATTAGTTCAGTAAGCGTGCCCGGACCCTACCTACTGTTGGGTCAATGTTTTGATACCAGAAAGGGTTACTGACTAATATGGGTCCCAAACAACATATGACACAAGTAATTCCCCTCCTAACCTTGTGTCCCCAGACTAGCAGATTTCAGATTAATTTGTTTACAAGTTTCAGACATACAGAATTCAGATCAACTAGTTCACAAATCAGATAAGTTTTCAGACTAACGGATCAGATATACGGATTTAACAGATTTACAGATTTGTCTAACTTTGCAATTGGGCCTACAGATTCACGGAACAGATTAATTAAATTCATCAGTCTAGTGGGTTTAACCCTATCCGCCCAACACGTTTTAGACATCATATATATCTCAGATTTTCATTAATTAAATATTAATGCCCAGACCTCTCACATTAGACTGACAGTTTGCGGCTACTGGTTAGGCCGGTTTGTTCCGGGCAGGTTTCTGCCACAAACTGAGTCTAACCTCAGGTTTCAAGAACGTTATGACTAACTTCTCACATTAGAACCTATTGTTTGCGGCCACTAGATGTGCCGGGCGGTTCCGGGCAGAATTACGCCGCAAACTCATTCTAACCTCGAGTTAGCCATGTTTATCTTTGCGGCCAATTAATTAATAATTTACCATTTATGCCCACGCCTAATATACATGTCAATTATTCATAGCTAATTCAGATTATGTCAATAACAGACTGAATATATCAACTTAACAGACATAGCAGATAACAGATTTAGGCGACTTAACAGATTCAGCAGATTAGGCAAACTAGCAGATTTAGCAGATAACAGATTAGGCATCTCAACAGATTTGGTTTAGCAGATTTGGCATTTTCAACAGACTTAGCAGATGACTGATTTGGCAGATGAACAGATCTAGCAGACTAGGCAGTAGAGCAGAACTAGCAGATTAAGCAATATAACAGAACTAGCAGATTAGGCAATATAACAGAACTAGCAGATTAGGCAAATATAGCAGAACTAGCAAATTAGGAAAATACAACAGATTTAATCATTCCTTAAAGTTTCACATACATATCTTGCCTAATTATAAATTTGGCCTAAGTTTGCATGCCTAAATAGTTGTCATGATTCACTATATGATCATATACCCCATGTTTGCATTGAATTTACATGTCACAGATTATGGTCATAATTTACCATATATCATATGTTTCAATTTTTATTAAACTTGCATAGTACAGAAGATCCATATATAAATTATATCAAATATAGCCATCGATTACTGTGCATGTCATATATCCCAAAGATCCCTTACTTAGGTGTTTATTTACATTAATAGATATCCTACTTTCATGTAAATCTTTATACCTAAGCCATATTCTCTTTATCTCAAATCATATGTTCAATACAGTCTATATTTATGTCCAATTATGTGTCCTCAAATCATATGTTCAATACCCCTTTATGTTATAAATATAACATGTCCAGTCATATGTCTCAGATTTATGTTCTAGCTACAGTCCATGTTCTTTCCTCAAATCAGTCACCTATCGGTCATGCCCAATTTATGCATCATTCATTTTACTATCCCAAAAATTTTAGCGTATGTTAATCTCTTATGAGATTGGCTCAGGCTCGTGGTAGCCTGGCTATAGAACAGAAAGAAGAAAGAGATACAGAATAAGATAGATCTAAACAGAACAGAACAGATATATCCTCAGATTCAGATTTACAATTCATGTCACAATCTGAATTAATGTTTATATCGGAAAATAACTGTACTTGCCTTGGTTGGATTAAAGAAAGAACTTTAATTGTGGTCGAATCATTGCAGAAGCTTTAATCTATAATTTGAATTGAGTTGCTTAGGTTGATGTTGGTTAGCTTCTAGTTTTGATTCCAGCAGAGTAGCGACGCCATTTTTATTTTTATTAAAACAGAGGTAGAGTAGAAGCAGAATAGAATTGTGTGTAGAGAAGGCTAGGTCTTAGGATGTATTTATAGGTGTAGGAACTCATTTAGGTCCCTCAGATTAACCCTAGAACTCATCAGGTCCGTCCAAACACGTCACAGCCCTCAAAATCGCACACACACGCACCAGGTTCGACCAGGGAGGTCGACCCCCAGGTCGACTGCCCAGTCGACCTGGTCTGGGGGGTCGACTGCCCAGTCGACTCCCCAGTCGACATGGGTCCTGGGCGGGAAATTCCCCGCCCGCTTCTGGGTTTGAATTCGAATTTTGAATTCGAATTTCGAACTATCTTCGATTCTGAAAATTCCTGAAATTTCGGAGGGTCATATCTCCCTCATACGGACTCCGATTCTTGCAAACTCGGACTCGTTTCCAAGCAGAATTCTGACACGAACGCAATGGCGCAACCCATTTCCCTTGATTCTTATTTTAAGAATTAATTATCCTCTGATTTGTTACTTATACGTTCAAAGAAAATACGGGTGTTACATTCTCCCCTCCTTAAAGGATTTTGTCCCCGAAATCTTCAAGTTAAGAAGAATTTGTCCTACCATCCAACATCCATCTACTCAATCATCAATCACTGGCGTCCATTGTCCTTAGAAACTTCTAATGTTGTATGAACATATGCAAAAGTGTGTGTACATGTTCCTTATCTAATGCAAAGATCGGGCGGTCCACTGATTCAGTTGACCTCCTCAATGCGAATTATGCCAGTGCCATGAGTCCAACATGTATGCAAATTTTCCTATTTGATACATATCATTTCTATATGAGTGCACAACCATTCAGTAATATGCAACATCCATGTGCTGAGTCAATCATTTTGCATCCACAAAAATTGAAAATGCTCACACATCCATATGCAGTATGAGAGTGTTTTCGAGCCGATCTAGTGCCTAGTGTATGCATATGCATCCACGAGCAACCACTAGCAACCACTTGCATCCACTTGCAACCATCAAACATAACATATCTCAAACACATGTTTACACCCATTAGTTTCTACCTAAAGTTCGAAGATTCGATCGAAAGGATACAGTTGAATGATGGAAGCGAGTACAGATAAAACAAAAACTTGGTTCCCATTAGACATGGGTTCTAAGTATCGGCCTCGAAGACCAAAACCAACATCGAATTGACACCCAAAGGATTACCCTCTTTAGACAATGTCAAAACTGGAAATCTTAACCTTATCGGAAGTATTCAGATATTTACAGACTACTGGTACAGATCAGATTACCGAATGATTCTTAGGAAACTAAACATGATAAAACCCAGAATGTATGCGTCCTACTTGACGCCTAACACAGATATCTCTCAAACCTCAATCTATCACAAACAGATTAGTCATAACCCTTATGGATTTGGGTCTACAGCGGAATCAGAAACAATACTAGTATCAAAGTGCAGAGTACCGATTACAGAATCAAAATGCCAGAATCAGAAAGAGTTTTAATCTCAACAATCAGATAAGAAAATTAAACCTTCTACTTAAATTTTCTTATTTCTACCCTATCTACCAGTCCCTTAAGCATTCGCATGTCCTCCAGAAGTGGGTTCTGCCCTCTGCCCTTGCCCTCGTTTCTTCGGGCAGTCCCTAGTGAAGTGTCCCATCTCACCACAGTTGAAGCAAGTGCCCTTCCTTTTTCTGCAATCCTTGTTCAGATGAGTCGAGCTTCCACAAGTAAAGCACTTTTTCCCCTTCTTATCTTCAAACTTCTCATCCTTCTTTTGTGTTTCCTTTTTGGGCCCTGCTTTCTTATTCTGTGGTTCTTCCTTCTTTGTCTCTTTCGGGCCCTTGTCTTCCTCGTGCAGTAGTGCCATGTCCACCAATTTCTCGTAAGTCGCTCCCATGGGTACATGAGTCATGGCTAGGCTGTGCAGTGGCTCGTTCAATCCTTTAACAAAACGGAGAGCCTTTATATGCTGAGTGTTGACTAAATCCAATCCAAACCTAGCCAGTTGGTTGAACTGGTTAACGTATTCCTTGACCGTCATACTTCCTTGCTTAAGAGATAAGAACTTTTCCAGTTGTAGACTCCGTTCAGCTTGCGTGAGGAATTTTGTCTCAAACCTTGTTCTGAAATCCATCCATGTTTCAACTGGCCTCTCGGCGTTAGTGACTTCCCACCAATAGGAAGCCTCGTCTTTGAGCAGCCATACTGCCAACTGTACCTTCTGCCTATCGTCCACCTCGAAGATAACGAATAAATCCTCAGTCTCTTTGAGCCAGTTCCTCGCTTCTACGAATGATTCAGTTCCGTTGAAATCCTTTCCACCCATGGCTCTAAAATCTCTACAGATCTTTGAGAAAGAAATTGCACGAGGAGGGAGTGGAGGAGGGGGGTCATTTGCTGGACCTGCGGCGGCGGTCCTAGCCTCAAGATATTGACGAAACCAACCGGGTACATGAACACCCTCTGGTATCTCAGATGCTTCAGACATGCTGAAACGAAAAAGGAAAGATTCAATTACAAAAAGGACTGAGGTAAGATATATGGCTCTTGGGGATTATGTTTTTCAAAAATAGGCTTTTCTTTCGAAAATACTTCCTTTTAAAACCTTTTTGAAAATAGTTTTCAAAAAATTTACCCAATCTGGTAACCTTCAGCTCTGATACCAAGTGTAACACCCCACCTCCGTTAAGGTCACTCACAAAGGGAATGCCTTAACTTTGGTGGAGCATTTTAGTAAACAGAACAGAAACTTACAAGATAGATAAAACAGTACTTGAAAAATCTATAACTTTATTACAGCGAAAACAGAAATCAGTATGGTTACATCCTTTCAAATCACAACATCAGAATTCAAGTACAAAATATCAGTCTTGTACAAAAGCCTTCAGAATGCATAGTTTAAAATCATAATTCCCACAGAAGAAGACAAGCCATACTTAAGCACTTCAAGCGGAAGAAATCTGGATCAAGCTAGAGTATTCCCTTCTACAAAACCTGGGGGGGGAACGGAAGAAAAGGAGACGAAACAACAAGGGTCAGAAATAAAGTCTGGCAAGTCCAGTGACTTTCAGCATATGAACAGATAATAATAATAATGACATGAAAGCAAAACTGGATAAGAGATGGCAGTAACATGAGCAGCAGATATACTTAGGTTAAACAGCAGAAACGGAATGATGTAGACTAAGCCATGCTTCTTATTTATATCTTACTTCTCTGCACTAATACTAGTATAACAGAATTAGGTGTCACCCTAATGTCTAAACTGAAACAGAAGCGGGTACAGAATAATTTCCACAGAAGAGAGTGCTGGTAATGGGCCTTTACCACCCCAACAGAAACGGACGGAAACAGAATGCTGATAATGGGCCTTTACCACCCCAACAGAAACAGACAGAAACAGAAACATATTAATCCCTATGGAAACAGAATGTAGAATTAGGTGTACACTAGTAAATGGGCCTTTACCACCCGAACAGACGGTACCACGCAGAAACAGACAGGTGTTACCACCCAACGGAAACAGACGGTACCAATAGAAATAGACAAAACTAAGTGTAACCTAAAACTCTACCCCAAGCGATCGGCTCCCTAATACATAAATATCCTGTGTCGGCCCCACAGTAGGGTGTATCACTACCTAAAGTGACAACCAATTGGCACTGACCTATTTACAGATGTCACGGCGTCTTACATCCTCAGAGGCAGAACGGGATCCATGCACGCACATGACCCGGTTGGAACGCACCATCAACACCCCTCGCCATTATCAGAATGAACCGCTTATAATTAGTTCAGTAAGCGTGCCTGGACCCTACCTACTGTTGGGTCAAAGTTTTGATACCAGAAAGGGTTACTGACTAATATGGGTCCCAAACAACATATGACACAAGTAATTCACCTCCTAACCTTGTGTCCCCAGACTAGCAGATTTCAGATTAATTTGTTTACAAGTTTCAGACATACGGAATTCAGATCATCTAGTTCACAGATCAGATAAGTTTTCAGACTAACGGATCAGATATACGGATTTAACAGATTTACAGATTTGTCTAACTTTGCAATTGGGCCTACAGATTCACGGAACAGATTAATTAAATTCATCAGTCTAGTGGGTTTAACCCTATCCACCCAACACGTTTTAGACATCATATTTATCTCAGATTTTCATTAATTAAATATTAATGCCCAGACCTCTCACATTAGACTGACAGTTTGCGGCTACTGGTTAGGCCGGTAGGTTCCGGGCAGGTTCTGCCACAAACTGAGTCTAACCTCGGGTTTCAAGCACGTTATGACTAACTTCTCACATTAGAACCTATTGTTTGCGGCCACTGGATGTGTTGGGCGGTTCCGGGCAGAATTACGCCGCAAACTCATTCTAACCTCAAGTTAGCCATGTTTATCTTTACGGCCAATTAATTAATAATTTACCATTTATGCCCACGCCTAATATACATGTCAATTATTCATAGCTAATTCAGATTATGTCAATAACAGACTGAATATATCAACTTAACAGACATAGCAGATAACAGATTTAGGCGACTTAACGGATTCAGCAGATTAGGCAAACTAGTAGATTTAGCAGATAACAGATTAGGCATCTCAACAAATTTGGTTTAGCAGATTTGGCATTTTCAACAGACTTAGCAGATGACAGATTTGGCAGATGAACAGATCTTGCAGACTAGGCAGTAGAGCAGAACTAGCAGATTAAGCAATATAACAGAACTAGCAGATTAGGCAATATAACAGAACTAGCAGATTAGGCAATATAACAGAACTAGCAGATTAGGCAAATATAGCAGAACTAGCAAATTAGGCAAATACAACAGATTTAATCATTCCTTAAAGTTTCACAAACATATCTTGCCTAATTATAAATTTGTCCTAAGTTTGCATGCCTAAATAGTTGTCATGATTCACTATATGATCATATACCCCATGTTTGCATTGAATTTACATGTCACAGATTATGGTCATAATTTACCATATATCATATGTTTCAATTTTTATTAAACTTGCATAGTACAGAAGATCCATATATAAATTATACCAAATATAGCCATCGATTACTGTGCATGTCATATATCCCAAAGATCCCTTACTTGGGTGTTTATTTACATTAATAGATATCCTACTTTCATGTAAATCTTTATACCTAAGCCATATTCTCTTTATCTCAAATCATATGTTCAATACGGTCTATATTTATGTCCAATTATGTGTCCTCAAATCATATGTTCAATACCCCTTTATGTTATAAATACAACATGTCCAGTCATATGTCTCAGATTTATGTTCTAGCTACAGTCCATGTTCTTTCCTCAAATCAGTCACCTATCGGTCATGCCCAATTTATGCATCATTCATTTTACTGTCCCAAACATTTTAGCGTATGTTAATCTCTTATGAGATTGGCTCAGGCTCATGGTAGCCTGGCTATAGAACAGAAAGAAGAAAGAGATACATAATAAGATAGATCTAAACAGAACAGAACAGATATATCCTCAGATTCAGATTTACAATTCATGTCACAATCAGAATTAACGTTTATATCGAAAAATAACTGTACTTGCCTTGGTTGGGTTAAAGAAAGAACTTTAATTGTGGTCGAATCGTTGCAGAAGCTTTAATCTCTAATTTGAATTGAGTTGCTTAGGTTGATGTTGGTTAGCTTCTAGTTTTGATTCCAGTAGAGTAGCGACGCCATTTTTATTTTTATTAGAACAGAGGTAGAGTAGAAGCAGAATAGAATTGTGTGTAGAGAATGCTAAGTCTTAGGATGTATTTATAGGTGTAGGAACTCATTTAGGCCCCTCAGATTAACCCAGGTCGACTGCCCAGTCGACTCCCCAGTGACCTGGGTCCTGGGGGGTCGACTGCCCAGTCGACTTACCAGTCGACCTGGGTCCTAGGCGGGAAATTCCCCACCCAGCCCGCTTCTGGGTTTGAATTCGAATTTTGAATTCGAATTTCGAACTATCTTCGATTCTGAAAATTCCTGAAACTTCGGAGGGTCATATCTCCCTCATACGGACTCCGATTCTTGCAAACTCGGACTCGTTTCCAAGAAAAATTCCGAGACGAATGCAATGGCGCAACCCGTTTCCCTTGATTCTTATTTTAAGAATTAATTATCCTCTGATTTGTTACTTATACGTTCACAGAAAATACGGGGTGTTACAAACCAAGTCCATATCCATGAGTTTCTCATCCTTGGGTTGTGCTCCTTAGCTAAACTCCCTCATTCTCGTCTTTGCCATCTTTGTGTAACTTGTTGACAAGTCTCTTGAAAGCTGCCTCCATCGCACGGAAAAACCCTACAAAGCTTGAAAGAAAATTAGCCGCGGGTGAAACTATTGCGGCTATATATGGAAGTTGGGCACTTCTTAGCCCGTTGATAACTGTCGTAGTCTCCTCAAGCCTACGGAACCATGCCAGGATGAGGTTACCTCCCAAAAATCCGGGAGCCTCGAAGACTCACTAAAGAAGGAAAACAAGGATTCAAACAGAGGATCAAAATATAATGCATATGGCTTTGGGGAATATACCTTTAAAACAAAACTTTTCTTTAGAAAATGCTTCTTTTAAAACCGTCTTGAAAATAATTTTTCAAATCTTTTATCTGATCCGGTAACCTTCAGCACTGATACTAAGTGTAACACCCCACCTCCAATAATGTCACTCACAAAGGGAATGCATTAACTTCAGTGAAGCGTTATAGGTAAAAGATGCAGATAAATTACAAGACAGACAAATAAAGCAGTGGAAAAAATAAAACTTTACTTCATTGATAAAACAGTAGCTTGGTAAAACAGCTTATACAAAGATTGTTTTCCAACACCAATACCCAGTACAACAAAGTATCTGTCTAGTTTAACAAAATAAAGAAGCATAAAATGAAAATGATATTCTCCAAATAAAGCATGAGCCAGCCATAGCAGTGGAAAAGAGAGTCCAAAGCAATACATCAAAGAGTCTTCAAGCTTGGAAAGTGAAACGGTCCGAACTAAGCTGAGTTATTCCCTCCCTGTCTACCTGGGGGGAAACGGAAGAAGAGAGGCGAAACAAAACTAGGTCAGACATAAGTCTGCTAAGTCCAGTGATTTTCAGTATGTAAACAGGTAATAGTAACATGACATGAATAAACTGAATCTAAGACAATACCGTGATAACAGGGATAACAAGACAACATAAGATTAGCATAAGATATGATAAGGCAAGATAAGTATAATGCGCTTCGGTTCTTTCTCTGATTTCCTATTTTCTCTACACTAACTAACCAGTATCCTAACTAGTGTCTTTTATAGAATGATCCATATCCCCTACTAGTGTCCCAACTAGTATACTGTGAAAAAGGATTTGTATCCCCTACTAGTGTCCCAACTAGTATCTTGTGTTATATAATAAGGTGATCCCAACCACGCAATTGTGGTAGCCTTCAGGTGTACATCTAGTATGAGGATCTTACCTCAATCAGCCTAATTGCCATGAAGATGTTAGATGTACCCTTACTACCCTATCGATCGGCTCCCTACTTGTATTAATTTTCCTTGTGTTTGTGTCAATTGGCCCTCTCTTGCGTGTAGATACCCTGTGCTGGTCCCACCATAAGGTGTATCAATCCCTATGATAGCAACCCGACACGATTCAAGATGCACAGTGTATACTACTGATTCCCAGTGCCTGCTTTTCCACTCTGGAGCACGTGCATGCCCATACTCCGACGGAACTACACTGCTGCACCCCCTGCCGCTATTTTGACAGCTTATAATCAGCCCAGTAATCGTGCCCCACCCTGCCTAGTTCAGGGTACCGTGATACATCAATGTAGGTTACTGCTGAAATGGGTCCCCGTTACTAGGGTTTCCTGTTGGTTAAGTTTGTGGGCCTATATATACCAATATTACCCACCTACGCGAGATGTACTTAACCCTCCCACTGTTTCAAACATGTTTATTTAACGGTTAAGTTTGTGGGCTTATATATACTAATATTACCCACCTACTCAAAGTTTACTTAACCCTCCTACTTATCAAGTCAATCGGTATTATTGGTTAAGCTTGCCTTAACCCTATCCACTTTGTTCATTTAATATTAGTTAAGTGTTGTCCATTCATGTTAACTTAACCTCCCCACACATCATGTTGTATTGGTTAAGTGTTTCCTATTAACTTAACCCTGTTCATTCATCATGTTATATTGGTTAAGTGTTTCCCCTTAACTTAACCCCACTCGTTCATCATGTTATAACGGTTAAGTGTTCTAAATTTACCTAACCCCACCTTCTTGTCTAATTAACATGTTATAACGGTTAAGTGTTCTAAATTTGCTTAACCCCACCTTCTTGTCTAATTAACATGTTATAACGGTTAAGTGTTCTAAATTTACTTAACCCCACCTTCTTGTCTAATTAACTTGTTATAACGGTTAAGTGTTCTAAATTTACTTAACCCCACCTTCTTGTCTTATTAACATGTTGTATTGGTTAAGTGTCGCCTATTCATATGTTACTCAACCTTACCATTCTTAGCATATCTGTTTATTGGTAGTAATTAATTTATTAATGCCCCAACCTCTCACATTAGAACTGTTGTTTGCGGTTGCTGGATGTGTCGGGCGGTTCCTGTAACACCCCGAATTTTTGAATAATCGAATTAACTAAATTCAAGAATAACTAATCTCAGATGTGAGAACTAAAGGAAACAGGTTGCGCCATTGGGTTCATCTCGGAATTCTGGTTGAGATAGAGTCCGAGTTTGCGTGAATTGGACTTCGTATGAAAAAGTTATGGCGATCAGAAGTTTCAGAAAATTCAAAACAGATTTCTAAAATTCAAATTTCAGAGTCAGAATGGGCTAGGCGGGAAATTTCCCGCTAGGGCTAGGTCGACCTGGGAGTCGACCTACCCTCACCAGGTCGCCATAGGGTCGACCTGCCCCCCTCCCCCCCCGGGCAGATTTGTTTGATGACCTGTTTATGACTGTATGCTGACTCATTAGGGTTTCTAATCTGCTCTGAATGGCTGGGGTTAATTCTGGGTTGATCGGACGACTTAAATTAATCCTAAACTCTATAAAAAGACATGTAGACTCAAACCCTAAAATCAAATTAAAATTAGATTCATGGCCTCCATGCCGTCACCTAGCAACCTAGAATAGCCGCCGCCAATTAGAGAGGAAGAAAAGCTAATCAAATTCAATTCTATTCAACTCTAACAACGAATCTACTGCAAAGGAAAGCTAATTCAACTTCAGAACTCAGATTTCATAAATCAAGACCTTCTTTGAGTTGTGAGTTCGATTTCTTTAATAAAATAATTAACAATTTTATTGGATTGAGCTATGATGTGGGTTATATGGTTATTTGTGAATTATTGATCGTATGTTATCATCTATGTTGTAAAATTGTGAGGTTATCATTTATGTTGTAAATTCTATGATGTTATCATCTATGTTGTAAAGTTGTGATGTTATCATCTATGTTATAATTCTATGATTGGCTTATGTATAATCAAGTCATAATGTTATTTCATACACTAGTTTGGCTATGTGGTTGGGACTAATTCATATGATAAGTCATATATGCAAGTTAGGATGTAAATTAAGGCATGGATCATATGCAAGTTAGTGAAAACTATATATAACCTTACATATTTCTTGACATCTATTTCATGTGTAAATTGGATCTAAAAGTTAGGCTATGACATGTGTGAGTTATATGCTAGTATACAAAAAAATTCTATATGCTAGTTTACATGTTTAGATGTAAGTTTACACCATCGTTTATGTTGCATAAATCACATATGCAAGTATATACATGTATGTTGTTTTGGAGTATGAATCATGCGTATGCAAGTTTACACTTTATGATTAGGTTTATGACATACATGGTTTATGCAAGTTTGTGACTATTACCTAAACAAGTTCACACCTTTAGGTTTAGATCTATGACATATGTAGTTTTATGCAAGTTGTGACCTTGGCCTATGAAAGTTTTAGATCAAGAACCTCATTCACACATGCAAGTTCACCCCTTATGTTTAGATCTAGTTTTATTTCTATGTATGTTGTGATGTTTTCTCTTTATTCCATAAGTTAGACTATTCGAGTCTAACGTATATTTTACGTTAAACGAACGAACGTACAACGTGGGGTTATGGGATAATATTAAAAGATTTAATATTGAGAATTGGCATAAATGCCTTAAAAAGGAATAGAATTAATTCATGGTGATAATTGGTATGATTTTGCATACCGTAAATAGATGGACATAATTGAGTCAATTATGGCCATAGCTAAATTTGGAATTGATTGATAATTTGAATAGGGAAATCAACTCAAATTGGGGGGATAATTAATTATGTGTAATTAATCACCTAAGACACGAAGTTAGGCTCTTTTGTGGTGTAAGACTGCCCGGACCCGCCCGACAAATCCAGCTGCCACAAATGCCAGTCTAATGTGGGAGGTCTTAGGCATAAATTAAATGCGTAACAGTTGTAAAGACACGAGGTTAGGCTCGTTTGTGGTGTAAGACTGCCCGGACCCGCCCGACAAATCCAGCTGCCACAAATGCCAATCTAATGTGGGAGGTCTTTACAAGGTTACGGTGTTAATGAATTAAGAAACACTTAACCATATAAATATGTGGTGGGACATAGGGGTTAAGTGGGTGCCTTGGGTGGCATGTGGAATTAAGTGGGTGCCTTGGGTGGCATGTGGAATTAAGTGGGTGCCTTGGGTGGCATTTGAAATACGATTAGATGCACTTAACCAAAATTGAAACATGTGAGTGAACATGAATAAGAAGAGGGTTAAGTGGGATGTACTAGAGGGGACCAAGCTTAGGTGGATAGCTTGTGTCAAGTAATGGGGGCCCGTTTCAACAAGTAACCCATAAGTATCTTTGTGGGCTCGACCCAAGTCGAGGACGGGACACGCGTACTGGGCTTGACTATAAGAGGCCAAAACAGGTTAGCGGTGGCAACGCAAGTCCAACGGGTTCATATGCGTGTGTGTGCCCGGGCTGGTAGGTAAGACGTTGTTGCATCGTGTAGGTATAAGCCGTGCACTGTTGGTTGTATCGGGTTGCCACTTTGGGGAGTGATACACCCCACTGTGGGGCCAGCATGGGTATCTACGAGTTAGGGAGCCGATCAAATGGGGAGGGTGGTGGATACGCCTAGTGGAGATAGGAGCAGACGACACCTATGAAGACAGCTAGGAGTATTACTACCATATTATGAATAAATATTGTAATTAGAATGGGGAGGGTAGTGGGTACACCTAGTGGAGATAGGGGCAGACGACACCTATGAAGGTAGTTAGGGGTACACTAAACTACCATTATCATTATTAAGTTCTGTAGGCGGGATCAACCGTTAGGGTGACTAGTGGTGGTGCAGTATAGTAATTATCCTATAGTGATTAGGGGTGCCTTTAACGAATAACTTGGTTCATCTTATTTCCTTGTTTGTTCTGTCATACCCAATTGTTCACAGTCATTTCCTTATTTTCCAGCTTATGCCTTAGCCTAGTTATTTTGATAATTATATTGTTAAAGTTATCGCACTCGCCAGACTTTATGTCTGACCCCCTTTTTCTTTCCACCTCTTTTCTTCCTTTCCCCCCCTAAGGTTTGCAAGGAGGGAATACTACCGCTTAGTGCCGATTTCTTTCAGTTACTTGAAGAGAGTAGATGTATCTCTTGGGACTCTTTCATCTTTATGGCTTTGCTTATGCTCAGTGGGGATTTTATGCATTTATGTTATCTAAGTATTTGCTTCTTTATGTACTTTGAAGTTTTTGAAAAAGACTACTGATCCTGTTGTAATGGCTTTGGAAACTACTTATGTAAACTCGTTTTGAGTTATGATGAAATAATATAAGTTTTATCTTCCGCTGTGTTGTTTAATTTATTTATTCTGGTAATTTATCTGTTCTATACAAACAATAATGCTTCATGGACATTGATGCATTCCCTTTGTGAGTGACATTAATGGACGTGAGGTGTTACACATGGTATCAGAGCTAAGGTTACAAGAACAGATAAAAAGTTTTGAAAAGTGTTTTCAAAAGTATTATTTTCCGAGAAAGTATTTTCAAAAACTTGTTTTAAAGAAGCTATTTTCAAGGAAAGTTTACTTAAAAGAGCATAATCCCTACAAGCCATACATCTCTCTTTCGCTTCCATTGTTTTAAAACTCTTTCTTCTCCTTTTTAGCATGTCTGGAGCATCTGAGATACCAGAGGGTGTTCATGTACCCGGTTGGTTTCGTCAATATCTCGAGGCTAGGGCCGCTACCGCGGGTCCAGCAAATGTTTCTCCTCCTCCTCCCCCAGCTCCAGTCATTCCTCCGCGTGGAGATACTTTCTCCAAGATATGTAAAGACTTTCGTTCGATGGGTGGAAAATCTTTTAGTGGATCTGAAACGTTCATTGAAGCTAGAAATTGGTTGAAAGAAGTGGAGGATCTGTTTGGCATTTTCGATTTGGACGATTGTAAGAAGGTCCAGTTGGCTGCTTGGTTGATGAAGGACGAAGCTTCGTTTTGGTGGGAGGTTACTAATGGGGAGCGTCCAGTTAATACATGGCCAGATTTCAGGCATAGGTTTGAGGCAAAGTTTCTCTCACGGGCTGAGGAGAATTATACATGGAAAGGTTTTTGGGGTTGAAGCAAGGGAATCTGTCAATAAAAGAATACATCAACAAGTTCAATCAGTTGGCGAGATTTGACTTGGACTTGGTGAATACATCCGAAAAGAAGGCCCTGAGATTTGTTAAGGGTTTGAATGAGCCACTACATGGGTTAGCTATGACCCACATCCCTATAGGGGCCACCTTTGAGAGGCTAGTTGATATGGCGCTTATGCATGAAGAGGAGAAAGGCACCAATGCTAATAAAGCACCCGAGAATAAAGGGGATCAAAAATCGCAACAGCAACAGCAGAACAAGAAGGGTGGTAAAGACAACAATGGCAAGGGAAAGAAGAAGTGCTTTAATTGTGGGACACCAGGCCATATGAGTAAAGACTGTAGGAAAAAGAAGAAGACCGGTTGTTTCCACTGTGGAGAGGCAGGTCATCTAGTTAAGGACTGCCCAAGGAAACAGGGACAAGGGTCTACCTAGGGAGGGCAGCTTCAGGCTCTCATGGCACCAGGGCAGGCAGGAGGGCAGGTCCAGGCTCTCATGGCCCCACTGCTGCAAGAACGAGGTAGAACAATTTCCGCTGAAAGTTTAGTTTTTCTGTTTGATCATCCTGTTCGTACTTTGTTTGACTCTGGCATATCACACTCGTTTGTATCTGCTTCGTTAGTTGAAACACTGCACCTAAATACTAGTCTAGTTTCGGATCCCATAGTAGTCTCAAATCCTATTGGTGGTTCGGCTCATCTTTCCATGATTTGTCGGGATTTGAGAGTGTCTATCTTGGGCGTTGGGTTTGAATGCAACGCCTTTGTTCTTGGTTTCATGGGCTACGGCTTGATTCTAGGTATGGATTGGCTAACTAGATACGGTGCCATCCTAGATTGTGAGAGAAGGGTAGTTAGATTTTTGACTCGTTGTGGAAAGACCCTTGATATTTCTTGTGACCCTAGAGGTCCAGTAATGCTTAGTTACCTAGAATCTCTTGACGTATCCAATGATGATCTGAAATCTGTTCGTGTGGTCCGTGAATATAGTAATGTCTTCAAAGAGGTTCGAGGTTTACCCAAAGGCGTGAGATAGACTTTCGTATTTATCTTGTTGACAATGCAAAACCAGTATCTCTGCCAGTACGCCACATGGTTCCTCGTGAGAGGAGGGAGCTCAATAAGCAAGTAGGGGAGCTGCTTGAGAAGGGGTTCATAAGACGTAGTATATCGGGGTAGGGTGCTCAATTGTTTGGTTACTTTGCTAGTATCATCTCATGTAGATTGTCCGAATTCGGAGGAGATATTCCTTAGGTGCTTGTCTGATATTGGTTTAGGCCTTTGGGGCTTGTGCTTAGGGAATGTCGAGTTTGACTAGGATGGTTTTTGTGAGATAAATAGCTTTGGCGATTTTCATTGCATGATATCTTGGTTTTCTCGAGGAGTGATGTGCAGTCGTGACATGATAAGACTATTCAATGGTATGGGCTGCCCCGAGTTAGATTCAATAGGGTTATGAGATGACTCGAGTGGGATGTGAAGTAATGGATTATTTAGAACCCTATGTTGATTCCATTTTTAGAGGAAGAAGGCTGGATTCTTAGGGCACGTGGTCTCTAAGGAAGGGGTAGTTGTGGATCCCGCGAAGGTGGCGGCAGTCCAAGAATTGAAGGTTCCAAGAAAAACGACGGAAATAAGAAGTTTTCTAGGAGAAGATTGGACAGATGGCGTATAGAGTAGAGTTTCCCGAGAGACTCAGTGGTGTACACGACGTATTCCATGTATCAGAATTGAGGAAATGCTTGCACGAGATCGCGGAAGTGGTAGAGCCGAGCTTGCTTAGAGAGGTGGAGATAGAGCGTGATGCGATGATTCGACGAACTCCTACATGCATTCTTGGGTCGGAGATTAAGAAGTTGAGGAATCGAGAGGTCAAGCTAGTCAAAGTGCAATGGGGAGATGATGAGAACGACGCTACTTGGAAGACGGAAGAGAAGATGCGTTCATTGTACCATTTTTCTTATCGAGGGTATGTCTTTTAATTTCTCTTTTATCGCTTAGCTTGTACTTATCTTATCTTTAGTATATCCTCTCGCTAGTATCTTTGACCCATAGGGTAGTCCTATGGTTGAAACATGTGTTTGAGACATGTTATGTATGATAGATGCATGTGGATGCAAGTGTTTGCTAGTGGTTGATCGTGGATGCATATACACACACTTTAGGCACTAGATCGGCTCAGTCACTTTCATACTGCATATTGCGTATAGATGGATGTATTTAGTAAAATGAATATGCATTGAATGTGTGTATCATATGGATGTTGCATTTGAATGAATGGTTGTGCACACATGTAGTAATGATATGGATAAGGTTCCTTGCATACATGATGGATACATGGCACCGTCATTATTTGCATTAAGGAGGTTGACTGAATCAGTAGACCGCCTGATTTTGCATTAGTATACGGACATATACACACACTGTGCATATGTACATGAAAAGCATTAGAAATCTTTTAAGGACCATGGTTCCCAGTGATTGATGGTTGAGTAGATGGATGATTAGATGGTAGGATACGTTCTTCTTGACTTAGAGATTTTGAGGATGTAATCCTTTAAGTAGGGGAGAATGTAACACCCCGAATTTTTGAATAATCAAATTAACTAAATTCAAGAATAACTAATCTCACATGTGAGAATTAAGGGAAATGGGTTGCGCCATTATGTTCGTCTCGGAATTCTGGTTGAGATAGAGTCCGAGTTTGCGTGAATTGGACTTCGTATGAAGAAGTTATGGCGATCGGAAGTTTTAGAAAATTCAAAATAGATTTCAAAAATTCAAATTTCAGAGTCAGAATGGGCTAGGCGGGAAATTTCCCGCCGGGGCCAGGTCGACCATAGGGTCGACCTGGGGGTCGACCTACCCTCACCAGGTCGACCTAGGGTCGACCTTCCACCCCCCTCCCCCGAGCAGATTTGTTTGATGACCTGTTTATGACTGTATGCTGACTCATTAGGGTTTTTGATCTGCTCTGAATGGCTGGGGTTAATTCTGGGTTGATCGGACGACTTAAATTAACCCGAAACTCTGTAAAAAGACATGTAGACTCAAACCCTAAAATCAAATTAAAATTAGATTCATGGCCTCCATGCCATCACCTAGCAACCTAGAATAGCCGCCGCCAATTAGAGAGGAAGAAAAGCTAATCAAATTCAATTCTATTCAACTCTAACAACGAATCTACTACAAAGGAAAGCTAATTCAACTTCAGAACTCAGATTTCATAACTCAAGACCTTCTTTGAGTTGTGAGTTCGATTTCTTTAATAAAATAATTAACAATTAAATTGGATTGAGCTATGATGTGGATTATATGGTTATGTTGTGAATTATTGATCGTATGTTATCATCTATGTTGTAAAATTGTGATGTTATCATTTATGTTGTAAATTCTATGATGTTATCATCTATGTTGTAAAGTTGTGATGTTATCATCTATGTTGTAATTCTATGATTGGCTTATGTATACTCAAGTCATAATGTTATTTCATATGCTAGTTTGGCTATGTGGTTGGGACTAATTCATATGATAAGTCATATATGCAAGTTAGGATGTAAATTAAGGCATGGATCATATGCAAAGTTAGTGAAAACTATATATAACCTTACATGTTTCATGACATCTATTTCATGTGTAAATTGGATCTAAAAATTAGGCTATGACATGTGTGAGTTATATGCTAGTATACAAAAAAATTCTATATGCTAGTTTACATGTAAGTTTACACCATCGTTTATGTTGCATAAATCACATATGCAAGTATATACATGTATGTTGTTTTGGAGTATGAATCATGCCTATGCAAGTTTACACCTTATGATTAGGTTTATGACATACATGGTTTATGCAAGTTTGTGACTATTACCTAAACAAGTTCACACCTTTAGATTTAGATCTATGACATATGTAGTTTTATGCAAGTTGTGACTTTGGCCTATGCAAGTTTTAGACGAAGAACCTCATTCACAAATGCAAGTTCACCCCTTATGTTTAGATCTAGTTTTATTTCTATGTATGTTGTGATGTTTTCTCTTTATTCCATAAGTTAGACTATTCGAGTCTAACATATATTTTACGTTAAACAAACGAACCTACAACGTGGGGTAATGGGATAATATTAAAAGATTTAATATTGAGAATTGGCATAAATGCCTTAAAAAGGCATAGAATTAATTTATGGTGATAATTGGTATGATTTTGCATACCATAAATAGATGGACATAATTGAGTCAATTATAGCCATAACTAAATTTGGAATTGATTGATAATTTGAATATGGAAATTAACTCAAATTGGGGGGATAATTAATTATGTGTAATTAATCACCTAAGACACGAGGTTATGCTCTTTTGTGGTGTAAGACTGCCCGGACCCGCCCGGCAAATCCAGCTGCCACAAATGCCAGTCTAATGTGGGAGGTCTTAGGCATAAATTAAATGCGTAACAGTTGTAAAGGCACGAGGTTAGGCTCGTTTGTGGTGTAAGACTGCCCGGACCCGCCCGGCAAATCCAGCTGCCACAAATGCCAGTCTAATATGGGAGGTCTTTACAAGGTTACGGTGTTAATGAATTAAGAAACACTTAACCAGATAAATATGTGGTGGAACATAGGGGTTAAGTGGGTGCCTTGGGTGGCATGTGGAATTAAGTGGGTGCCTTGGGAGGCATGTGGAATTAATTGGGTGCCTTGGGTGGCATTTGAAATACGATTAGATGCACTTAACCAAAATTGAAACATGTAAGTGAACATGAATAAGAAGAGGGTTAAGTAGGATGTACTAGAGGGGACCAAGCTTAGGTGGATAGCTTGTGTCAAGTAATGGGGGCCCGTTTCAACCAGTAACCCATAAGTATCTTTGTGGGCTCGACCCAAGTCGAGGACGGGACACGCGTACTGGGCTTGACTGTAAGAGGCCAAAACGGGTTAGCGGTGGCAACGCAAGTCCAACGGGTTCATATGCGTGTGTGGGCCCGGGCTGGTAGGTAAGACGTTGTTGCATCGTGTAGGTATAAGCCGTGCATTGTTGGTGGTATCGGGTTGCCACTTTGGGGAGTGATACACCCCACTATGGGGCCAGCAAGGGTATCTACGAGTTAGGGAGCCGATCGAATGGGGAGGGTAGTGGATACGCCTAGTGGAGATAGGAGCAGACGGCACCTATGAAGACAGCTAGGAGTATAAGTACCATATTATGAATAAATATTGTAATTAGAATGGGGAGGGTAGTGGGTACACCTAGTGGAGATAGGGGCAGACGACACCTATGAAGGTAGTTAGGGGTACACTAAACTACCATTATCATTATTAAGTTCTGTAGGCGGGATCAACCGTTAGGGTGACTAGTGGTGGTGCAGTATAGTAATTATCCTATAGTGATTAGGGGTGCCTTTAACGAATAACTTGGTTCAACTTATTTCCTTGTTTGTTCTGTCATACCCAATTGTTCACAGTCATTTCCTTATTTTCCAGCTTATGCCTTAGCCTAGTTATTTTGATAATTATATTGTTAAAGTTATCGCACTCGCCAGACTTTATGTCTGACCCCCTTTTTCTTTCCACCTCTTTTCTTCCTTTCCCCCCTCCCCTCTGGTTTGCAAGGAGGGAATACTACCGCTTAGTGCCGATTTCTTTCAGTTGCTTGAAGAGAGTAGATGTATCGCTTGGGACTCTTTCATCTTTATGGCTTTGCTTATGCTCAGTGGGGATTTTATGCATTTATGTTATCTAAGTTTTTGCTTCTTTATGTACTTTGAAGTTTTTGAAAAAGACTACTGATCCTGTTGTAATGGCTTTGGAAACTACTTATTTAAACTCGTTTTGAGTTATGATGAAATAAAATAAGTTTTATCTTCCGCTGTGTTGTTTAATTTATTTATTCTGCTAATTTATCTGTTCTGTACAAACAATAACGCTTCATGGACATTGTGGCATTCCCTTTGTGAGTGACATTAATGGACGTGGGGTGTTACTGTTCCGGGCAGACTTCTACCGCAAACTCATTCTAACCTCGGGTTTTGGGCTAAATGCGCTAACCTCTCATATTAGATCTGTGTTGTTGCAGTTACTGGATGTGACGGGCGGTTCCGGGCAGTTTTACACCGCAACTCAATCTAACCTCGGGTTAGGCATGTTCATCTTTTAGCCACTTTACATATTTACAATTTATGTTCATATGTAAATTATCCACAAGTGTTGTCAATTCAAGTCATGCCCCATTTACCCTTTAAATTATGTCCATAATTCTAGGTATACAAATTCTACCATTTCATGCTACTAATCATTTACATGATTATGAGCCAATTTATGCCAATGGCATGTAGTTTAATATTTTTCCCCAACGTCTCCCCCGTTATTCGTTCGCATAATTCACATAGAACGTTAGGCTCGCAAATTAGCCTAACTTATAAACAAAAGGGAAAAAAAGGGACATGTAACATTCCAACAGGCATAAACAATATAGATCAACATGCGTAGTACAAATTTGGGATAGAACGACATAGACTTAATTAAGCATATAGGCGTGATCTTGCATTAGATCCAATTAACATGCGAACTAGCATAAGTTTGATTGTATAATCATGAACTTATATAGATCTCAAACATGGTACTAGCTTGGATCTAACATATAACATGTATGAACATAAATTAGCATGTAACTTACATACATAAAAGAACCACAAATTTAATACAACATGATAGGTTGTAACAACCCGTATTTCGATAACATGGCTAAGACGAGAATCAAGGCAGAATTTAATTTTAAATTCTGAATCAAATTAAACGGGCTATGCCATTGCGTTCGTCTCGGAAAAATACGCGAAATAGAGTCCGAAATTTTGTAAATCGGAGTCCGTATGACCCGGTTAAGGCCCAAAGAAGTTTTCGGGAAATTTGAATTTCGAAACATGCAGAGATGGGCCAGGCGGGAAAATTCCCGCCCAGACAAGTCGACTTGGCTGTCGACAGGGCTGTCGACTTGCATGTCGATAGGCATGTCGACAGGCATGTCGACAGGGCTGTCGACTTGCCCTGTCGGCTGATTCTGGACTGGTGCACCTATTTTCTATCTTGGCTAGGTTTTTGGGCCTGGCTTGAAATCTAATGGTTCAGGTTGGTCCTAGGGTTAATCTAAGGGTCCTAACTAGCCTAATCTTCTATAAATAAGCCCCTAAACCCCCCTAAATCCTCATTATTCTCTCATGTAACTAAACTATGCCAAAATTTCAAGTGATCATGGCCTCCACTCAAACCCTAGCCTCCA
This sequence comes from Allium sativum, assembly GCA_030737875.1. Taxonomy (NCBI): domain Eukaryota; kingdom Viridiplantae; phylum Streptophyta; class Magnoliopsida; order Asparagales; family Amaryllidaceae; genus Allium; species Allium sativum. The sequence goes on from CM060910.1 coordinate 341,345,823, forward strand.
CCCTCTTGTCATAAAATCTTATCTTCATTTCTAAGAGGGATTTCATGTTTTGTGAGTGTATGAGAGCTTCTACCTTCATATGAGAGCTTCTCAATATGATTTCAAGGCAAAGCTTCATCAAAGGTTGGGTTTTTAAGGGTTTTTCCTCTAGGGCTTTTGGAGTTTATCTTGATCTTGGGATTTTTGGTGTTAGCATGAGAGGCTTTGTCTCAATCTTTCTACCATATGTTGATTTGTGCCCTCAAAGCAATGTAAGCCCTTCTCCTACTATTAGATATGAACTTTAAACTTAATATGACATGTTGTAAGTGGGTTTAAACATTAGTATGTAGCATGCTATCATCTTATGCAAGCTTATAAAGTCATTACCTTGGTCTTGTGGTCATAAAGCTTTGACCTTTATGTTGAAATGTTGCATTATGCAACATGAGAACCCTTATAACCTTCATGTCAACTTGCATATGAAGCCATAACCCTTATGTGAGGTCATATGCGAGTTACTTGTCATCATTCCATGTTGTTTATCACCATGATTCGCTTATGTGCCAAGTTTGGGTTTATGCATGTTTTGAGGCTTAAGAATGTAACATGCAAGTTAATGAACACATTAGTGCCTCATTTGCCACCATGATTAACTTGTGGCTTAATATCCATTTTTGTCATGCCTTTGTCAAGTCTCTTCTTTTAATCCATTACGTTGTTGCGAACGTATATGCGAGCTTAAAAGCGTTGGGGTCACATTATGGGAAAACATAATGACATGAACATGATTTGGGTAAATGGGTATAAACATGACAACGTGTAACGTTAAATATGACATGTGTTTATACTTGAAAACATGACTTGAAATATGACATGAAAGTTGACATGTAAGTATGCATAAAACATAAGCTTGGGAATTTACCTATTAAGTTAGGTCTACCCTTTGGGAATTTACCTATTAAGTTAGGTCTACCCAAATGCTTGAAAAACTTGTAACATGTTTTGAAAACATGATGAACATGACACTTAGATAATATAAGTGTGGCCAACTCGAGGTTGGGTTGAGTTTGCAACATAAAGCTACCCGGAACCGACCGGCCTAACTAGTAGTTGGAAACAATAGGACCCAATGTGAGAAGTTGGTCATTGTGTGCTTGAACCCGAGGTTAGACCAAGTTGTGGTGTAAAGCTACCCGGAACCGACCGGCTTAACTAGTAACCACAACAAAGTCTAATGTGAGAGGTTGAGGTGCATTAAGTAATTAATGCCACATGATAGGGTTAAGTTAATTTGATTAATGACTCTTAACCAAATATGACATGGATAAATGGGTTAAGTAAATTGATTAGGCTAATGATACTTAACAAAACATGACAAGGTTGGGTAGGTTAAGTAATTTGATTTGCCTAATGACACTTAACCATTTTTATACGACTAGTGGACGGGGATTAAGTTAACCAACACTTAATCAACCCAACATGATAAATTGGCAAGGTTAAGTAAGTTTTCTTAATGACACTTAACCAAGAGATACAGTTAATGGATGGGGTTAAGTAATTAAGACTTAACTAATCTAAACACGGTAATTAGATGGGGTTAAGTAATTGACACTTAACTAATCTAACCACGGTAATTAGATGGGGTTGAGTAATCCACACTTAACTAATCTAAACACGGTAATTCGATGGGGTTAAGTTAAACACTTAACCAATATAAACTTGGTAATTCAATGGGGTTAAGTAACCAATACTTAACCAACTTAACGTGATAATTTAATGGGGTTAAGAAACTTATACTTAACCAATTATACATGATGATTCGATGTGGTTAAGTGACCTAAACTTAACCAATCTAACTCGTTAATTGGATGTGGTTAAGTGACCTATACTTAGCCAATCTAACTCGTGAATTTACGGAGGTTAAGTTAACCCATACTTAACCAATATAACATGAAAACATGATAAGGCTAAGTCACGAATCACTTGAATACGCTTGACCGATTTGACTTGGTAATTTGACAAGGTCAAGTTAATTTATATAATTAACCAATCTAAAATGATAATTAGACGAGGTTAAGTTATGGATTGCTTAATATACTTAGCCAACTTGACACATGGTTTGTAGGGTTAAGTCTTGGACTTGGATACTTAGCCAATTTTGACATGGTTTGTAGACGGGCTAAGTTATGAACTTAAGTGACACTTAAGCCATTAGATAAACCCTAATTCGGAGGATTAGGTAAATAACCATAGTTAACAAGGATTATGGAAATAAGGCTAAGTGGTAAACCTTAGTTAAGGGAAACTAAGTAATAATTCTTAGTCAAGGAAATTTGGACCATTTCTTAGATAGATTAGTAACCCGATACGTTAGGTCAACGTTTAAGTATGCGTGTAGGAGCAGGCTATCTGATTTAGATAAAGGCTCCAACGAACTGGGTAACGAAGCAGCGGCTTCGGGGAACGTGAGGATATTCTTGGGATCCCTCTGTGAGCTGCCAGGTCAATATACTAGGCTCACGAGAGGTTGAGGTCTGCGGTAGAAGAACCAAGAATATGCCTTGGTTGCTATGCGAGCGACCTAAAGACTGGGGTGGATAGCAGTGAGTCGACGAATACATAAGGTGCCCGAGATAGCAAGTTCGTCGATCATCTACCATCTTGAGTCAAGCGTGTACGTACGGAAAGGCAGGGAACACCCAACAGACCATAATTGCTATCTAATTATGGGTGAGGTAGGCCGTAGGATGTGGGCTGGCCGGAGTGTAGTTCTCATGCAAGATTTTCTCTTGTGTTGCCTTTCACTAGTTGAGGGAGGGGTCTCGTGGGACCATAGCCACGTGTAGAAAAGCAGACCTTAGTATCTGCATCGGCAGATAAATCTAAAGCTCCAGACCGAGTCCTGTATTTCTTGTTTTGCCCTGTGACAGGACTCGGATGGCACGATGTGATACATGTGCATACAGTTATAGAAAAACGATTCACGATGAATGGGTGGGAAAAAGGGCGCGGTTGAGGGTTAGCGTAATCCCTAGTGGCCTAGGTGGTTTAACCCAAACTGAAATACGAAAGCGTGCAATAGGTAAGCGTAATCCCTAGTGGTGCTAGGTGGCGTAAGTCTTAGTAGTTCAAACGAAGATTCATATGGAAGAGACTAGCTAGAACAAGGGTGACAGTCCAAACGATTTCAAGGATAATACGACATGAGGAAGCCCGTACGAGGTACGGCAAAGGACTGAACTTATATACATGAAAAGAAACATATGATTTGAGTAACCTATATATGCGATATATTAGGTTGATATGGACCATTACACGACTTTGAGTAAGGGACATTCATGGTTAACACATAACAAGGCTGGGATACTGGTACGGAGGGTGCAGAGCAAATATACATGTTAGAACCAGGAAGAATATACGGAATAGATACCGTGGGATGTTAGACGGGGTAGATACCTTGGGATAGTATACTTGATAGAAATCTGACGATATGATACTTTGATTTATCATGACACCGTAGTTTATCATGATACCTTAGTTCAGTAGTTTATCCTGTTATTTTGATTTAGCTTATCTATCTTGTTATCATGCTCATGTTCATCTCAGTTTCTCATTTCAGTTAACTTTACTAGTTTCTATACTAATAGTAGATAGGGCTTACTCAGTCTTTTTGACTGACCCGTTTTGTTTCGCCTCTTTTCTTCCGTTTCCCCCCCAGGTTACAGGGAGGAAACAATGCTGTTTAGTTCGGACTTCTTCTGATTGAAGGTCATCATGGATGGCTTGGACTTCTCTTGGCTATGGCTACTTTACTGTTTTTACTTGGGGAATAATTTATTAAAAAGTCTTTATGCTTCTTTACTATTGCAAGACAGGTTTTGATGTACTCTGATGTAAAAGGCTTTAGACCTTATGTATTCAGGTTATGAAAGATTGATTTTACTTCCGCTATTTCATGTGTTCTATCTTGTGATATTTCTGTGCATGTTTACCAATAATGCCCCTCTAAAGCTAGTGCATTCCCTTGCGAGTGACCCTAGCGGAGGCGGGGTGTTACATTTGGTATCAGAGCAGAAGGTTACCAGACTGGGCAAAAGTTTTTAAAAACCTTCTGAAAACTATTTGAAAAACCGTTTACAAAGAAGCATTTTTCAAGAAAAGTTTGTTTTAAAAAGGCTATTCCCCAAAAGCCATTAGCACCATCCTTTGATTCCTTGATTAAATCTCGTTTCCTTTCTTTTCTCCATCCGTGGTCACAGTAGTTCTCACTGTGACTAATCTTTGTCTAGCCACGTAGGTGTTTCCCGTACGATGGAGGTGGTTCTCGAGAGACTCATTGCCGTGTTACAAGAAAGGATAATAAGAGTAAGGATAAAGGATACCAGCTTAAGGATAAGCAACTGTTGTTAGGGCTCAGTCCATCAAGGAGGACAAGGACAAGATCAGCGGAGAGGGAAATAGTACGCTCCCATCTCTAGGGTGTCTAAAAGAAATGGTGCCGTTTCTGGTAAAGGTTTAGTCGTTCTTTTCTATCATCCCGTCCAGACTTTGCCTTGATCATCGTATCATTTAAGTCTGCTTGGACAGTTGAGTCTCTGCACCTTAGTACTAGCATAGAAGAGGATCCCATTTTTGTCCCAAATCTTGTTAGAGGATCGGTCCATTTATTCATGACTCGTTTGGATTCGAGAGTGCCCATGTTTTTGGAAGCTATGGATGGATTCTAGGGGTAAAGTGGTTATCCAGTAAGGGATACCATTCTCGGTTTTAGAAAGAGGGTGGTTGGATTCTTGACTTGCCTTGGTGATACCCTCGAAGTCTCGTGTAACCCTTTTTGGGTTCTGTCATGGTTAGTTACCTAGAATCCCGGGATGCATTTGTTGGTAATCCGTTCAAATAGGATTCGCCGCTAAGGAGGATGGTTCGTTTCGATTATGCATGAGTTATGGGAATCACCCTAGTAAGAACTCTTGGCAACATGGATTGGCATCGGAAAACGAGATCCAGAATTCACTGGTGAATTTTGGAGAGCTTGCATGAGTACGCAGATATGTTTGAGCCAAGCATACTAGGGAAAGAATAAGTGAAACGAGAGGCGGCAGTGAAATGAGTTCCACTCACACCTTGGAAATAGGAATCAAGAAGCTACGAAATCGCGAAGTTAAAGGACGGTCAAGGCACAATGGAATTGAGCTCAAGGAAATACGACTTTGATGGTCAAAGACTAGATACGCGCATGATATCTCTTTTTGGGAGTATATCCTTGATCCTGTTTTCTGTAGAGCTTACTTGTAGGCTATCTTTTGTGGACATCCTCTTGGTCCTATTTTCTGTTACAAACCCCATAAGGAGTTTGTCTTGTTTATCTTCTCAACCCTGTTTCAGGGAATCCTAGGTAGAACCCTATGGATGTAAACATGTATTTGAAACATGTTATGATTGATATGGTTGCAAGTGGTTGCTCGTGGATGCGCGAATATACATTAGACACTAGCTCGACTCGGTCACGTTTCATGTTGCATATGCACGAGCATTTATACTTCTTTATGGATGAAACTGAATGTGTTGCCATGTGGATGTTGCATATGAATGAATGTTTGTGCACGCATATAGTACTTATATGACTAGGACTATTTGCATACATGTTGGATTCATGGCACTTAACATATCTTGCATTAGAAAGATCATTAAGGCCTGATCATTAGCATTAGCTAAGGAGCATATACACACACGTTTTGCATATATTCATACATCATTAGAAATCATCTAAGGACAATGGTCGCTTGTGGATGATGTTTTGAGTAGATGGATGATGGATGGTAGGATATGTTCTTCCCAACTTGGAGATTTCGGGGACGAAATCCTAAAAGGTGGGGAGAATGTAACAATCCGTATTTCGATAACATGGCTAAGACGAGAATCAAGGCAGAATTTAATTTTAAATTCTGAATCAAATTAAACGGGCTATGCCATTGCGTTCGTCTCGGAAAAATACGCGAAATAGAGTCCGAAATTTTGTAAATCGGAGTCTGTATGACCCGGTTAAGGCCCAAAGAAGTTTTCGGGAAATTTGAATTTCGAAACATGCAGAGATGGGCCAGGCGGGAAAATTCCCGCCCAGACAAGTCGACTTGGCTGTCGACAGGGCTGTCGACTTGCATGTCGACAGGCATGTCGACAGGGCTGTCGACTTGCCCTGTCGGCTGATTCTGGACTGGTGCACCTATTTTCTATCTTGGCTAGGTTTTTGGGCCTGGCTTGAAATCTAACGGTTCAGGTTGGTCCTAGGGTTAATCTAAGGGTCCTAACTAGCCTAATCTTCTATAAATAAGCCCCTAAACCCCCCTAAATCCTCATTATTCTCTCATGTAACTAAACTATGCCAAAATTTCAAGTGATCATGGCCTCCACTCAAACCCTAGCCTCCACCCTCTTGTCATAAAATCCTATCTTCATTTCTAAGAGGGATTTCATGTTTTGTGAGTGTATGAGAGCTTCTACCTTCATATGAGAGCTTCTCAATATGATTTCAAGGCAAAGCTTCATCAAAGGTTGGGTTTTTAAGGGTTTTTCCTCTAGGGCTTTTGGAGTTTATCTTGATCTTGGGATTTTTGGTGTTAGCATGAGAGGCTTTGTCTCAATCTTTCTACCATATGTTGATTTGTGCCCTCAAAGCAATGTAAGCCCTTCTCCTACTATTAGATATGAACTTTAAACTTAATATGACATGTTGTAAGTGGGTTTAAACATTAGTATGTAGCATGCTATCATCTTATGCAAGCTTATAAAGTCATTACCTTGGTCTTGTGGTCATAAAGCTTTGACCTTTATGTTGAAATGTTGCATTATGCAACATGAGAACCCTTATAACCTTCATGTCAACTTGCATATGAAGCCATAACCCTTATGTGAGGTCATATGCGAGTTACTTGTCATCATTCCATGTTGTTTATCACCATGATTCACATATGTGCCAAGTTTGGGTTTATGCATGTTTTGAGGCTTAAGAATGTAACATGCAAGTTAATGAACACATTAGTGCCTCATTTGCCACCATGATTAACTTGTGGCTTAATATCCATTTTTGTCATGCCTTTGTCAAGTCTCTTCTTTTAATCCATTACGTTGTTGCGAACGTATATGCGAGCTTAAAAGCGTTGGGGTCACATTATGGGAAAACATAATGACATGAACATGATTTGGGTAAATGGGTATAAACATGACAACGTGTAACGTTAAATATGACATGTGTTTATACTTGAAAACATGACTTGAAATATGACATGAAAGTTGACATGTAAGTATGCATAAAACATAAGCTTGGGAATTTACCTATTAAGTTAGGTCTACCCTTTGGGAATTTACCTATTAAGTTAGGTCTACCCAAATGCTTGAAAAACTTGTAACATGTTTTGAAAACATGATGAACATGACACTTAGATAATATAAGTGTGGCCAACTCGAGGTTGGGTTGAGTTTGCAACATAAAGCTACCCGGAACCGACCGGCCTAACTAGTAGTTGCAAACAATAGGACCCAATGTGAGAAGTTGGTCATTGTGTGCTTGAACCCGAGGTTAGACCAAGTTGTGGTGTAAAGCTACCCGGAACCGACCGGCTTAACTAGTAACCACAACAAAGTCTAATGTGAGAGGTTGAGGTGCATTAAGTAATTAATGCCACATGATAGGGTTAAGTTAATTTGATTAATGACTCTTAACCAAATATGACATGGATAAATGGGTTAAGTAAATTGATTAGGCTAATGATACTTAACAAAACATGACAAGGTTGGGTAGGTTAAGTAATTTGATTTGCCTAATGACACTTAACCATTTTTATACGACTAGTGGACGGGGATTAAGTTAACCAACACTTAATCAACCCAACATGATAAATTGGCAAGGTTAAGTAAGTTTTCTTAATGACACTTAACCAAGAGATACAGTTAATGGATGGGGTTAAGTAATTAAGACTTAACTAATCTAAACACGGTAATTAGATGGGGTTAAGTAATTGACACTTAACTAATCTAACCACGGTAATTAGATGGGGTTGAGTAATCCACACTTAACTAATCTAAACACGGTAATTCGATGGGGTTAAGTTAAACACTTAACCAATATAAACTTGGTAATTCAATGGGGTTAAGTAACCAATACTTAACCAACTTAACGTGATAATTTAATGGGGTTAAGCAACTTATACTTAACCAATTATACATGATGATTCGATGTGGTTAAGTGACCTAAACTTAACCAATCTAACTCGTTAATTGGATGTGGTTAAGTGACCTATACTTAGCCAATCTAACTCGTGAAAAGTTAACCCATACTTAACCAATATAACATGAAAACATGATAAGGCTAAGTCACGAATCACTTGAATACGCTTGACCGATTTGACTTGGTAATTTGACAAGGTCAAGTTAATTTATATAATTAACCAATATAAAATGATAATTAGACGAGGTTAAGTTATGGATTGCTTAATATACTTAGCCAACTTGACACATGGTTTGTAGGGTTAAGTCTTGGACTTGGATACTTAGCCAATTTTGACATGGTTTGTAGACGGGCTAAGTTATGAACTTAAGTGACACTTAAGCCATTAGATAAACCCTAATTCGGAGGATTAGGTAAATAACCATAGTTAACAAGGATTATGGAAATAAGGCTAAGTGGTAAACCTTAGTTAAGGGAAACTAAGTAATAATTCTTAGTCAAGGAAATTTGGACCATTTCTTAGATAGATTAGTAACCCGATACGTTAGGTCAACGTTTAAGTATGCGTGTAGGAGCAGGCTATCTGATTTAGATAAAGGCTCCAACGAACTGGGTAACGAAGCAGCGGCTTCGGGGAACGTGAGGATATTCTTGGGATCCCTCTGTGAGCTGCCAGGTCAATATACTAGGCTCACGAGAGGTTGAGGTCTGCGGTAGAAGAACCAAGAATATGCCTTGGTTGCTATGCGAGCGACCTAAAGACTGGGGTGGATAGCAGTGAGTCGACGAATACATAAGGTGCCCGAGATAGCAAGTTCGTCGATCATCTACCATCTTGAGTCAAGCGTGTACGGACGGAAAGGCAGGGAACAACCAACAGACCATAATTGCTATCTAATTATGGGTGAGGTAGGCCGTAGGATGTGGGCTGGCCGGAGTGTAGTTCTCATGCAAGATTTTCTCTTGTGTTGCCTTTCACTAGTTGAGGGAGGGGTCTCGTGGGACCATAGCCACGTGTCGAAAAGCAGACATTAGTATCTGCATCGGCAGATAAATCTAAAGCTCCCGACCGAGTCCTGTATTTCTTGTTTTGCCCTGTGACAGGACTCGGATGGCACGATGTGATACATGTGCATACAGTTATAGAAAAACGATTCACGATGAATGGGTGGGAAAAAGGGCGCGGTTGAGGGTTAGCGTAATCCCTAGTGGCCTAGGTGGTTTAACCCAAACTGAAATACGAAAGCGTGCAATAGGTAAGCGTAATCCCTAGTGGTGCTAGGTGGCGTAAGTCTTAGTAGTTCAAACGAAGATTCATATGGAAGAGCCTAGCTAGAACAAGGGTGACAGTCCAAACGATTTCAAGGATAATACGACATGAGGAAGCCCGTACGAGGTACGGCAAAGGACTGAACTTATATACATGAAAAGAAACATATGATTTGAGTAACCTATATATGCGATATATTAGGTTGATATGGACCATTACACGACTTTGAGTAAGGGACATTCATGGTTAACACATAACAAGGCTGGGATACTGGTACGGAGGGTGCAGAGCAAATATACATGTTAGAACCAGGAAGAATATACGGAATAGATACCGTGGGATGTTAGACGGGGTAGATACCTTGGGATAGTATACTTGATAGAAATCTGACGATATGATACTTTGATTTATCATGACACCGTAGTTTATCATGATACCTTAGTTCAGTAGTTTATCCTGTTATTTTGATTTAGCTTATCTATCTTGTTATCATGCTCATGTTCATCTCAGTTTCTCATGTCAGTTAACTTTACTAGTTTCTATACTAATAGTAGATAGGGCTTACTCAGTCTTTTTGACTGACCCGTTTTGTTTCGCCTCTTTTCTTCCGTCCCCCCCAGGTTACAGGGAGGAAACAATGCCGTTTAGTTCGGACTTCTTCTGATTGAAGGTCATCATGGATGGCTTGGACTTCTCTTGGCTATGGCTACTTTACTGTTTTTACTTGGGGAATAATTTATTAAAAAGTCTTTATGCTTCTTTACTATTGCAAGACAGGTTTTGATGTACTCTGATGTAAAAGGCTTTAGACCTTATGTATTCATGTTATGAAAGATTGATTTTACTTCCGCTATTTCATGTGTTCTGTCTTGTGATATTTCTGTGCATGTTTACCAATAATGCCCCTCTAAAGCTAGTGCATTCCCTTGCGAGTGACCCTAGCGGAGGCGGGGTGTTACATAGGTTCAATGGTATCAGTCCCCAATAGTCTTATAGGCATAATAGGTTTTACTATGTCAGTCACAACAATCCACTAGGCATGATAGGTTTTACTATGTCAGTCACAACAGTCCAATAGGCATGATAGGTTTTACTATGTTAGTCACAACAGTCCAATAGGCGTGATAGGCTTTACTATGTCAGCGCCACATGATGCGTACACGTCATATATATATATATATATATATGTATATATGTATATATATTCTATATATATATATTTGTGTATATATATATATATATATTCTTTTTATCTATCTTCCCAATTAACCATTTTCACACTAAACCACTTTTTGAACTGCGTTCACACTAAGCCACTTTTTAGCCATTCCCCTAAAACAAAAATATGGCGCTGGCGGGGATCGAACTCTGTACCTCTTGTATGCAAGTCACATGTTCTAACCAAATGAGCTACAAAGTCTTTTGCTTACAAACCTTAGGAAAATGCTAAACATTATTCTTTTCTCATTCCTCTTTTTCATGTTTTGCTGCAATATTTAATTTAAAGATATCTTCTTCATTTTAAATCGGTTTTCTACAAACCATATGTAACACCCTATATTTTCTGTGAACGTCAAAGTAACAAATCAAAGTATACTTAATTTTAAAAAGAAGAATTAAGGGAAACAGGTTACGCCATTGCGTTCGTCTCAGAATTCTGCTTGAGATAGAGTCCGGGTTTGCGTAAATCAGTCTCTATATGAAGAAGTTATGGCGCTCAGATGTTTCAGAAATTTAAAACCAGCTCAGATTTGAATTCAAACTTTCAAAAATCGAAAACCTGGGTTGGGCGGGAAAATTCCCGCCCAGGCAGCCAGGTCGACTAGGGGGTCGACCAGTGGGTCGACCAGGGGGTCGACCTCCCTTATACAGGTCGACCTGGGGGTCGAACTACCCTGGTTTTCCCAGATCCGAAGCAGATTCAGTTTTTGGCACCTAGACTTGTTTTCTGGATAGATTCGTTGGCTCCTAACCTATTTAAACACCCCCAAACCTCACTTTCTCTCCACACCAAACCATTGTAACATTACGCTGCCTCAATCCTTATTAAAATAAATCAAAGGCATCCTTATGCTGCTCTAGTTCTTCAGGAAATCAAGTTTAGAATTCAAGTAGAGATTCAAAGGCCAATTCAACGACTTCAACAACTATTTTCTAAGAATCAAATCAAATGTAAATTAGAAGAACAAATAGCCTACATCAAAGGAGAACTATTCAGTTTTAGAAAACAGATCCCAGAAAACAAGAATTGCCTTTGTTTTGTAAGTTCAAGTTATTTTCAGATGTGAATTCTTAATTGAAATTCTTGGCATGTAATAATCTGGATCTAAGCTATACTTGATTAGGAGATAATCCTTTCAGATTTATCAAATCTAATCTATTAGATTTATGCCTGCAATGTTATTCAAATCTTGCCTGCGATGTTATTCAAATCTAATCCATTAGATTTATGCCTGATGTAAGTAATCCTTTCAATTGAATCCGTGCTTGTAAAGGCCCTTGGGAATCATTATTGACTATGGAATTGGTCCAATCATATCTATCCTTGTTGTATATCGGAATTGTAATCCCGTTTAAGTTCATGACATAACTCTTGTAAAACCTATATGCCTGGATTATTCATGATGATATTCATATCATATCTATATACCTACGATGTATTCTATGCAAAACTTGTCAATTTGGTATATCAGATTTATTGGACCAATAGTTCTTATTGTCATGTGCCTATTATGTTCCCTATTGTTTCTTCGCTTACTTCTTGGATCTTGCGTTGAATCTCGAAATATGTACGTTATGAATGCAGGGTAATTGGGTATAACATGAAATTGACATCATTTGGCATAATTTGGAACATGTATTATGGCATAACTGTTAAGATGCAATTTGAGGTAATTTGCATGAATTATGGAATATGTAATTTGACATATTGAACCTAGAATTGGCATGAATGACAAAGTATGAAATTGGCATATAAATCAAAAGTTTTGGGCATAATTGTTATTGTTCCGAATTTGAGGTAACTTGAGCATTAAATCTAGATTGGGCGTAAACTGTAAATTGGAATATAAATCTAGATTTGGCATAAACTGTAAATTGGAATATAAATCTAGATTGGGCGCAAAACTGTAAATTAGGATATTAATAAAGATTGGGCATAACCATTGGTTGAGATGCCAAAGAATAATGTATATTGGGGTATTGGGGCATGACTATTAGTACAAACTTGGGAAGATTAGGTCTAGCCTACTTTGAGTAATAACTCGAAATTGAATCTGGGGGCCATAACTTGCAATTAGCTCTGTTGGGCATAACTTGAGAATTGAAACATGACTGGTTAGGATAATTAGCATGTAAATCTAGACTTGGATATTTATGGTAAATGTGGCCTAATCTGAAATTGACAACAATTGTGAGTAATTTACATATAAACTGTAAATATGTAAATTAGGGAAAATTTAAACATGCCAAACCCGAGGTTAGATTGAGTTGTGGTGTAAAACTGCCCGGAACCGCCCGGCACATCCAGTAACCACAACAACACCTATCTAATGTGAGAGGTTAGTGCATCATGCCCATGAAAAACCCGAGGTTAGATTGAGTTGTGGTGTAAAACTGCCCGGAACCGCCCGGCACATCCAGTAACCGCAACAACACATATCTAATGTGAGAGGTTGGTGCATTAATAAATCAATTAATGCTAATGAACAAGATGAATGACTAGGGTTAAGTTCATAGGAACACTTTACCAATGTAACATGAATGACTAGGGTTAAGTTCATAGGAACACTTAACCAATATAACATGAATGAATAGGGTTAAGTTAATGAGGAACACTTAACCAATATAACAAGATGAATGGGTAGGGTTAAGTAATAAGAAACACTTAACCAATATAACTTGATTTGTGGTAAGGTTAAGTTAAAACAAGAGGGCAACACTTAACCAATATAACTTGATTTGTGGTAGGGTTAAGTTAACACAAGAAGGCAACACTTAACCAAAGTAATATGACAAGTAGGTGGGTTAAGTTAACTTGAATTGATTGATGACCCTTAACCGATACAACTTGATGAACACGAGGGGTTAAGTTAACAAGAAACACTTGACCAATATAACTTGATGAACGGACGGGGTTAAGTTAATAGGAAACACTTAACCAATCCAACATGATAAGTCAGGAGGGTTAAGTTATAGGAACACTTAACCAACATGACATGATGAGTGGGTGGGTTAAGTTAACATGAATGGACAACACTTAACCAATACGACATAATGTGTGGGAGGGTTAAGTACATCTCGTGTAGGTCGGTAATATTAGTACATATAGGCCCACAAAACTTAACCGTTAAATAAACATGCTTGAATCGATGGGAGGGTTAAGTATATCTCGTGTAGGGGGGTAATATTAGTACATATAGGCCCGCAAACTTAACTGTTAAGTAAACATGCTTGAATCGGTGGGAGGGTTAAGTACATCTCGTGTAGATGGTAATATTTGTATATATATGCCCACAAACTTAACCAGTAGGAAACCCTAGTAACGGGGACCCATTTCAGCAGTAACCCACATAGATGTATTATGGTACCCTGAAATAGGCAGGGTGGGGCACGATTACTGGGCTGATTATAAGCGGTCAAAACAGCGGCAGAGGATACGTCAGTGTAGGTTCCGATGGTTTACGAGCATGCAAGTACTCCGGAGTGGGAAAAAGCAGGCACTGGGTACCAGTAATTATACACTGTGCATCTTGAATCGTGTTGGGTTACTATCATAAGGATTGATACACCTTATGGTGGGACCAACACAGGGTATCTACACGCAAGAGAGGGTCGACTGACACAGACACATGGAACATTAATGCAAGTAAGGAGTCGATCGATAGGGTAGTAAGGGTACATCTAACATGTTCATGGCAATTAGGCAGATTGAGGTGGTATCCTCACGATAGATGTACACCTGAAGGCTACCACAATTACGGGGATTGGGATCACATTACAATATGATCATTTTATACGGATTACTAGTTGGGACACTAGTTAGGCGGTGCAGAGACGTAGAAATCAGAATAACAGGGTAGTAGTGAAGCAGAGAAAGAGTAGAAGCGCATTCAGTCTATCTTGCCTTATCATACCTTATGCTTATCTTATGTTATCATGTTATCCCGGTTATCACAATATTGTCTTATATTCAGTTTATTGATGTCATGATGCTTTTGCTTATTTATATGCTGAAAGTCACTGGACTTACCAGACTTATGTCTGACCTAGTTTGTTTCGCCTCTTTCCTTCCGTTTCCCCCTCCCCCCCCCCCCCATGTTCACAGGGAGGAAATGTTACCACTCAGCTCGGTTTTCCTTCCAAGCTCGAAGATAGTCGATGTATTGCTTTGGACTCTCTCTTCCACTGCTATGGCTGGTTCATGCTTTATTGGGGAATATCATTGTTATTTTTATGCTTCTTTTATACTTGGAAATTTTTAAATCAAGACAGAAGTTCTATGTATTACTTTTAAGTATGATTGAGACAATTGTTGTAAAAGTTTGACTGAACCACATTGATTATAAAATGACTCTATTTTCCGCTGCTTTATTTGTCTGTCTTGTAATTTATCTGCATTTTTACCTAAAGTGCTCCACCGAAGTTAAGGCATTCCCTTTGTGAGTGACCTTAACGGAGGTGGGGTGTTTCACCATAGGTCTAAATTGACTAGAAAATCGCCATGAACGCAATGACGCTAATTTCGTCACCAAATTCCTGAAGCTCTTCAAATTTTTCTTTTTAATTGTTCGCATGCTTTTCTTTCCATTTCATGTATTGCACTTAATTAACTTATTACGTGAAATATTTATTGTCATTATTTAATTTTTCTCTTAAATATATCTATGTATATAATATATATTCATATTTTCACTTTTAAAATTAAGTATTCTTTAATTCGTTACTTTAACATTCACAGTAAATACAGGGTGTTACAATTATCATTTATGTTTTGCTCTGTGTTCATTATACTGTGTTCCGAATTCAATGATGATACTAACTTGTGCTGCTCTACCTCAAGAATCGCACTATCAAAGAGTATTACTATGTAATATTATTTGCTAGTGTAAAGAATAGGGGGTTAAGAGAAAAAATATGTGAGCCTTGTATTAAACAAGTATCGAGTATGTCGATCTAGCTCTCAATTTTTTTCCCACATCAACTGGATCGACGTACACAATTCAAGCTTAATACAATACTACAGTGGCTAATGGGTCTATGAAAAAACCAGAATTTTGAACTGTCAATTTATGGATCTAAGCTAAATAAAATCCCTTTTTCTTTAAAAATTTAAGAATAATAGTTATTAGGGTGATTTAATAAAGTTTTAATCATCTTTTATCTATTTATAAGCTGTAAGAAAATCATTCTCAAATTTTGTTTACCTAGGAAATTTATTTTATTCAAACCGGAAAATGTGACAAATAACCAAAATCCGGTTTCTCAACGGTTCGGCGAATAAAATTTATACAAAGATGTAGTACACATGTACATACATATACGATTATGATAACCTAGACACAATAAGTTAAGGAAGTAATTTATTAAGATAAGAAGAAATTAGAAAAAGTAAGTATAAGAAGACAAAACTGTTTTACTTTAAAAAAAATATCACTCCCCGTAATAATGACCCTTACACAACCATCATGACATCCATCACATCACAATTAAACATTATATTAACCTCAAGGAAGGTGCATGGCCATGTAAAGGGGTGAGTCGGGATATTTTGGTCATTTTTTTACCAAGATATTTTGTCAAGTTTTTTCCTTTATATGCACACCCATTTCACCTCATTTCTTCACACCACTTTCTTCCTTTTCCTCTTCCTTAATCTTTCTAATGGCTTCTACATTCTAAATAAATAAAATAGAGAAATAGAGAAATTTACTCACCAATCATCTAAGTACCTTAAGGCGTCAAAACTATCGTCAAACAACCACTTATATTCATCTAAAAATCACTACCATTCGATGAAGCTTAGAGATCCAAAACCCCACTATTAACCCCTAGGCTATGAGCAATAAGGAGGCTAGGAGGGAGGGCAAGCTCGAGAAACGGGTAGGATCTAGTTCAAGAAGTTTCGGTGCAATTGCAGGGAATCTATAGCAAATTTTAGGAACACTAATAACCATTCAAAGGTAACGAACTCAATCCCAAACAAGCCTAACTACACACAAGTAAATGGTTGTTTATTAATTCAAAACTATTGTCGTATAAATGTTATATGAGGTTTATGAATGCTTACCAAGTTTGGATGCTTATAAGTTTGATTATATGGATGTCCAACAAGTCACGTTAAACATATGTTGATAAACACAAAGGAAAGCACTTTCCTTTCATTGAATGAAATGATGAAAAATGAATTGTTAAACCTCTCAAAAATGATTTTAAATGTTTTTAAAATGAAATATATACATTTATAAGTATATAAATGAAGCTTGAAAAGAATATGAAATTTCAAGCAATTTTGGTGTGTCACAAAACGGTAACTCGCGATTTCACTATTTAAAAGTCATTCTTTTGCATATTGAAAAATATTAATCCAAATTCTTTAAAGCAAGATTTTTCTGAATCCTTATAACCATAGCTTTATAATGAAATGATAAAATCAAGATTCCGCTGTGTAGATTTTGAATTATGACCAAAACAAAATTGGGAAAACATCGCGGTTTTGCAGTTCAAAATCCTGTAAACACGATTGTTAAAAGATGATATTTTTAATCTTTTTAAAATATGAAATAAATCTTTTAAAATATTTTAAAAATGATTTGAGTTAAATATATTAATCTTACAATGATAAAAAAGTCATTTTAATGACTTAAGCTTAAAACAACTTTGTTGTGCATTTGAAACATTTTTTCAATAACGATTGAAACTGAAGTTTAAACTTAATAAATTCTCTCCAGATCTTTAATGTTTCTTTTTAAATGATTAATGAAATAATTTGGAGATTTTTTAAAGATCTATCTATCAATCGAATACACTAAGGACTGAATTAAATCAAATAAGCAATAATTCAATCTTGGCTCTAATAAGTCGATGAATAGACCTGAGTTTTCTATTTTTGGAATCTGGATGTGGATATTTAACTAATGAGTTGTTCAGGAGAAATCAGTGCCCTGACTCAGCTGACCCTTTCCAGGGCGAGGACTAGATAAGGTTGAAATGTCGGAAACGAGTTAAGTACAAAAGATCTATTTTCTCAAAATAAATAAATCGGTTCTCTTGGAAATGATATTGTGATTTAGTATCAAATTTTGACAAGGGAATCCTTATTAATAATTTAAAAGGTGTTTACACCGTTATGTGATGGATAGTCGGGTTTGAGCATGGAAATTGGTATCGAGTAAGTTAAGTATGAATTCTTCGAATCTATTAAACTAAAGCGGACTTACCATCCAAATGACTTAATGAATGAAGTTTAATAATTCTGTGAATGCACCCGAAGATTATTTGGTAGTTATACATCCTTAAAAGATGTTTTATGAAGTAATGAATTAAGAAATGAAGAACATCCAACACCCAAAACTACTTAAAAGGTATTTTGTACTGACTGACCTTAGGAAATCGGGATTAGATCTAGGTGATTACTATCCGAAAACCTGTTCGGATCAGCTAAACGTTTCGAAGTAAGGAAGATTGAAGACTGAAGGATTATGGAGATTAAATGAAGGGTTACTGTCATGACCCTCGGGGGATTTATCCCATATTACAAATGACGAGATAATGTCATGACCCTCAGGGGATTCATCTATACAAGTAGTCTTGGGTTTGGATGAACATATCCCCTTCTGATATTGTACTCTTAATACGCGTTTATTGATCTCCATGAATGTACATCTGTTGGTGGCGGAGAAGGCAAATTCTCTTAGCTTAACACCCTTAAATTCTCTTACCATAACACCCTTTTCTAAGATGTACAAGCCCAGAGGTCAATGGTGCGTGTTGAATTTGGCAACGTGGAATTTGAAGTGAAGGAAGTGCTTGAACAAAAGGTAATCCTAAGACTACTAAGCCTCAATAACCGGTATTGGCAAAAATAGGGAACACATTGAAGTCAGTTTGAGTAGCTCCCATTAGAAGACGTTATCACCCTTCTATATTACTCATTATATGTCGAGTAAGTGGTCTACCATGCGAGACCTCTCGGGGGTGAAAGGTCGATTATGAATTGGGTGATACATATTCAGGCAGTGCACTACCTAGGGAAATGATCTATGTGAATGTTCTGGACTTTCCAATTAGGAGGATAAGAGTCATCATTGGTGCATCCCTCTAGAGTGTGCTATTCGGAATATAGTCCCTTACCTTGCCATCGTATAGAAATCCATTTGCCTACGAACTACATATTCTATTATAGAGCTTATAAAGGGTGTGGAATTTATTTAGAAATGAATTTCACATATTTTTATAATTTATTTGAAATGGGTATTATCTCACAAGTCATTAGAAATAATATCAGACAATTCCGATGTATGATGATTTGGTTACCATAAGGTAAAAAACCCTGCAATGTTTATGTATGGTCATGGACTTATAGGATACCCTTTGTTTCCAAATGGTGAATTAAGTTTCTTACACCAGTTCCGTGACTGACCTAGAGTTTTCCTTTCTTTCCTTTAAACTTTGGGTGTTCCTGTTTTTGGTTAGGAAGCCCAAAGATTTCAAAAGGATAGCATCGTTATGGAGCATGAAGCCATGAAGCATTTTAAAGGCAATTGGAGCCTGGAGATTTTGGGTCCTACCCTTTTGTTTACCTATCACTCCGATGTATTTATGTTTTCTAGCACTTGTATGAATGGATTGTATAACCATTCTCACTGGATCAGTATGTACTAGACTACTTAGTTGTATTTCCTGATGTAAATTACTAAAGTTTAATATGATAAGATTTTTTTTTCATTTTAATTTTCCTATATATACTTTCTTTTTACCCCAAACTATCCGACTCTCCAACATCCGATCTAGGGCGCGTGAATACCAAGGATGTATTTGTGTCGATTTCTAAGGTCGAGGAATCGGGTCGCTTCATTTGGTAACAGAGTTGAGATTAAGCGAACACCTAAGACTCGGTGGAGTTAACTCATTAGAGATGGGTTTAGTAAAACCCTAGAATGAGTTTAGTATGATAGAATGCATAGAACCCAGTTTTAACAAACATGTTGCACACACTCTAAAAGATATATCCTTTCTATTTTAAGGTTTTTTATTGTTATTTGAACAGAAATCACGGATAAAAGGAAGAAGAAGTTTTAGAGCAGGTGGAAGCAACATGACTTATGGTCAAAATAACGCTGCCACAATAGAGGAAGCAATGATTCTGGTGTGACCTCAAGCTAACTTTTCCACTTTGTTCAAGAACTTCACAAAAATCCCTTTAGAGGAACTATATCCATTATGGATGTTCATGCCTCATTGCGCTTATATGAAAGGATTTTTGAGGGACTTGAGATTGAAAATAGGTAGAAAAGATTTTTGGCCTCATGGCTACTCTATGAAGGAGCTTTGGATTTGTGGGAAACTATTATCCGGAACGAGCCAGAAGATGATATGTAACACCCTGCATTTTATGACAATTAAATATTTAATAGTGCATATGTGTATATATATGCATAGACATAAATATATGAAAGAAGAATAAAATAATGATAATATATAATTGCATGTAATAAATATATGCATTGAGAAGAAGAAATGATTAATGAAAATAACACTGCAACGCATGCGTCAAAAGAAAGAAGAAATTTGGTTGCATGCAGTGTAGTTATATTGCATGCAATAACTTACAAATATTATGCATTAATAAGAAAAGAAAAACGAAAGAAAAAGATGCATGCAAAATGATAAGGTTACATGAAATGGTTTTAATAAAAGATTACAACGAATATGAAAAGAAGGTAAAAGAAAAAGAGCAATGACCACCATTGTTTTAAGCCTTGTTAAAAAAAATCCTAAGTAGTCCAGTTGGTTAGAGCATGTGACTTTCATGAGAATGGCGCAGGTTCGATCCCCGCAGGCGCCATATTTTAATTTTAAAGGAATGGCTAAAATAACACATGTCCTTAAGGGATAAATATGTATAAATGTGCATATAAGGAAGTACAAAAATATATGTATATGAAAATATATGCGTATATATGTGCAAATATATATATATACACGAAGGAGAAATTAAAAATAAGGCTACAATCAAAGAAATATAGTAAGAATTAAATAACAGCATAACACCATTTAAATTTTGAAACAAAATAAAAGTTGTGCATATATATATATATATATATATATATATATATATATGTGTGTGTGTGTGTGTGTGTAAGATGGGCATTTGAAGTTTTGTATACATATAAGGAGATTATATGTAAATATAATATTTAATCAAAGAAAGTATAACGGGATACTAATCAAACGTTTAAATTAAAAACGTCAAAAACAGTAAACAGTGCCCAGAAACTTCTCGCAGGACCCGGGGGTTCGACCCATGGGTCGACACACGCATAGGGGGGATCGACCCAGGGGTCGATCTACCCCAGATCTAGGTAGATTCATTAATGAATCTGGACAGTTTTTTTTAACCATGTTCGTTGCTGACTCAGCACTACGTGTACAATAAGATCTTGAACACCTGTAAATAGGCTAGCAGAGCCTAGCCTAAATCTCACATTTTCTGAGAGCCTGTCTAAGCTCTACCATTCTTCTTCCTCCTCAAATCTCTTTAGAAAATAGAATAATTAGTTTAGGAAAATTCAGATTCAAGATCTGGAGGAAAAGAATGTATATTAATAAAGGAGGTGTTCAGAATTCTATTCGAAGTAAGGTAAATTCTTGGATCTGGTCAATTTAAATTTCCCCACTTTCTTCCCTTTTTCTTTTAGTTAATAATTGTGGATTCATGGTTATTAAGGTTCTAAATCCAGTTAGGAGAACCATGAAAGGCTAGATCTGGACCAGATTCATGAGTTGGAAAGCAATTAGGTGAGTGGATTTAAGTTATACCTTTTTGGTAATGGTATATTTATCGTTTGACATTCCCCATTAATATGCAATGTAAATCTGCTAGAATTATTAATCTATTGAAATGTAAATCTGCTAGAATGATTAATCTGTTGAAAAGTAAACATGTTAAAATATGTGGAAACGATTACTGTTGTACACATACATGTTCTAATAACTTGTTGATCGGATGTTGTAAGTTAAGTTACAGTGAAATTGGGATAATTACATGTTAATTTGTGATATATTATGTACTTGAACCCTTAACTGTAAGAATTGGGATAATTACATGTTAATTTGTTAGATTGGATTTATTACATGATTGATGATTACATGTTATTCTTTTAAAATGGAGTTAATTACAGGTTAGGAAGAACATGTGACATGATATTCAATTAAAATAGAAATAATATGATATTAAGCGTGACATGTAAAAATAGAATTACAGTAAAAATTTGGAAGAATGGATACGCCTAAACTATATGGAAAATTTATGGTAATTAAGAAATGGTAACCGCACTTAGACACGATATTAAATTCAACTTGTGGTAGAAGTCTGCCCGGAACCGCCCGACAAATCCAGCATCCACAAGTTGTTAATTTAATGTGAGGGTTCTAGTGCGTAAATATACATGTAACGGTGCTAAGACACGATGTTAAGTCCAACTTGTGATAGAAGTATGCCTGGAACCGCCTAGCAAATCCAGCATCCACAAGCGGTTGGCTTAATGTGAGATGTCTGGTGTATAAACATATATATATATATATATGTGAATAAAAAGATAGAAATAAAAGGCACAAATTGTGATTAATGGAAATGAATGAAAGTTACAATGTAAAAGAATTGGAATGAACGGGGAATGATAATAACCTATTATAATTAATTACATTAATGAGAATGTTATATAATAGGTTGGCTTATCCTATGGATAAGTGGAAATTATAACATAAGTTATAATAAATGGAAAGGAAACTTATTAATGAACCTTAGTTAAGAGAACTAAGTTAATAAGTAAACCACAACAAGTTGAAGTAACAGTGTAAGATGAAATTATGATTAGATAAGAAAGAATGAAGTAAACTTATGGAATAAAATATGTTATATTTAATCATATATGTGGATTGAGATAAAATATGCTTAATTATATATTAAGTAGAACATGTTATTGTAACTATGAAATCAAACAATGAATTACATGGTGATGATAAAAAGGGATCGTAGATTATAGACCTTGAATTACAATCTAGAGAATAACATATTATGGGCTTATTAACGAACAAAAACGGATTAAGTTATATAACCAAAATGAATAAGCAAGAGGGGTCCATTCCTTAGAGATATAAGGGGTTCAGAATGAACTTGGTAACTTGAATAAGAAATTAATATAATTGGAAATAACCAATTTAATTGGAAATCAGATGAGGTAGAGATAGCGCGTAATTAAACATTTAGACATAGGGTCTAATAACATGTTAGCGTGATGCGCTTGGTCCAGTCCGCACGTCTGAAGGTGAAGAACCCAATGGGGTAGATCATCGGGGTTTCTAGAGACACGTCTACTTGATTACTCGGCTCGACTTACGGCTCTATTTCTTTGTGGGACTGGAAGGAAGTACGCTGCTTCCGAGGGATGTGGAGGGTACTCCTAGTAGTCCTTTGTGTGGTGACAGCGCTCAGGCTGTGCTCGCAGGGGTTGGGTCTGCGCATTACTACCCGGGGTGTATGCCTTGATTGGAAAAGTAGTATGGCAGTCAGAAGGCTATGGTGGTATTACACTAGGATGATTCAGCGATCGCCTCGGCAGGAGGTTGGGTCCAAGACCAACACAGGATAGTAGATTGTCAGGTACCCGTCATCGGAAACCAGTGGGATGCGAAAAGACTAGAGCTAAAACCAAGACGCCATCAACCTTTCACTATCGAAGCACGGTGGTCGAGGGACACGCCAACTGGATTTTTAGATTGTTTGTTATGGGCATGTCACTTAGCTCTTGTAGTCTTTACTAGTTGAGGGAGGGGCCGAGGTGGGGCCATAGCCACCATGAAAAGCAGACCATACAGGATATTTGTATTTTGAGGTCCTTAAAGGCGGGCCTATACAGATATGGAAAAGCTCCTGGCGGAGTTTCGTGCATCGGATGCAGCCTTATTACGGGACTCGGGTTACTGTAAACATAACGTACGTGTGAGAGTCTAGATACATGCATGACTGCTCTGGGTAGTGTATCATAGACGATAGCGCATTACTTCGTGTCAAAACCGAGCTTGGCCGAGGAGTTTGGATATGGATATCTGTACGTTACTCTGGCATAGGATGAAGAGTTGTATACGCTTCCGTAGCATGACGGCGTAGACCGTGCGAGAAGGGTACCATGGAGGGTGCCTTGATATCGGGGGTAGCTACATATACTATATTAGGTTAATCTATTGGTAGGTAGATGGGTACGACGTGTGTGTAAATACTTGAGTGCTATTAACCCAAAGTAACCTAATAAATAAGAAAACATAACTTAACGGTATATGTATGGTTATCCAAAATGTGTAGTTTAAATCCAGTCACCAGAACTTGTGTTCTAACCCCCTCCTTATGGCATACACGCAAGTTAGACTTTTGGAAGAGATATGATAGCTATGGATACTGGTTAGGCATTATTATTATCTGGGTAAGGCTATATTTTGATTAAATTATATTTTATCCATTCCGCTGTGAGATGTTTTCTAAGCTCTGATATATTTTATATCTATGTCTTTTCTACAGGATACTAGACAAACCAACACGAGTTTTGATGGATTAGAATTTAAAAAAAATGGTCTATCAGAATTCGGGTTGTTACATGATATGACATGGAATCGATTTAAGGAGGTGCTCGGAGAACAATAAATGTCGGAGGAAAGAAAATCCCAACTATATCAAAGTTTTATGGATCTGAAACAAGAAAGGATGTTGATGGAGGAATATGCAAATAAATTTAATGTGTTATATCGATACAGGCTGGAATTGATTAACACGATGCTAAAGAAAAACGAAAGTTGCATATTTAGAATAAGGAGGAATCCCACGAGAAGATGACTGCACACGCAAAAGGATATTTGGTCGACTTGATAAATTTTGTATTTTGTTATGAAACCCTCAACAAGAAGAACTCGATAATCCTAACCCTTAATAATAGTAATTGGAGGAAGAGGAAGTTCAACTGACGAGGGAAGAACTCGGCGCCTAATCCAAATAGGGGGAGGACCAACTTCGAAGGTCACATGTTACAACTATGGACAGAAACGACATATTTCTCTGTCTTGTCTGAAACCCAACCCCTATGGTATTCCTACTACAACTGCCACCACACTGAACATATAGCTAAAGGTTGCCTGTTGAAAAAGAAAGGGCAGCATGTCCACGTCATTACGATCAAGGTTGAACCTTCTACCTCAACAGATCTCAAGAGGAAGGGGGTTTTAGAAAGCAAAATTTACATAAATGATGTTCCCGTTAAAGTATTGTTTGTTACCGGGGATTCCCGTAGTTTTATCTTGAAAGAATTGATAACTAAGAAGTTAAAATTTACCCATATGTCATTAGAAAACACCGATATGAATAACCAACCTAGTTGGAAATAAAACAAGTTTAGGAGTCATCCGTGAAGATGTACCCATAAACCATACCGCTCAAAGTTTTTGGTACAATTTGATTACCCTAATTTTTGATGGATTTGAAGTAATACTTGGAACGGATTGGCTTTCAAAATATAAAGCTCTTATATATTATAAGGGAGAAACGTTAGGACAAAAACAAGAGCCGAGAAGGCTGTTAAAATCGAATGTAGTAAACCAAGCCCCATAAGAGAAAGCCTTGTATACTTCTTAAATTTCTTCCAAACAAATTTCGATGAAATACCAATTGTGAATAACTTTTCTGATATGTTTGAAGAAGTTAAGAGTTTATCACCACATAGGGAAGCAGAGTGCTGTATTGACTTAATTCTCAATGCAAGACCAGTTTTCCATTCTTCTTGAAGAATGGTCCTAAGGAAGTTAAAGAGTTAAGTAAACAAACAATAAATTATTGAAAAAGGGATTAATCCAGCCAAGTCGCTCAAGATGGAGCTCAGCCATACTATTTGTTGCAGAACTAGATGGCTCCTTAAGATTATGTGTGGATTTCCAAGACGTAAAATAGCAGACAATCAAAAGCAAGTATCCTTGTAACGACCCGTATTTTTATGTATCGACCGATCGTAAAATAATTATATTTTATTCGCTAGTGGTCGGATCGTTCTCATATTTTAATACGTCGTTCATGAGGATGTGAGACATGTCCATGATTTTTACTAAATTCAATTATGACCATTTTCCCCTTGAGTTTACTATTTGGGCCATAACTTTTGATTAAGATCGATTCCACTGGATTGGAACGGTTGTTTAAGATTCTGTAAAGCGGTTACATGAAGGATTTGTTTCAGCGATTTGGGAGGAATCGTTGTTTTAAGTTTTAGCTTGTGTTTAGGCAGACTAGTCATCAACTAATGGGCTGATTAGCCAAAACCATTAGACTTAGGCCAGTGAATATAAATTGGGGGACATGGGGAGAGAACTAGGGTTACTCTCTTCATTCTAAGTTTTAGGTTGGGCATCTGTGATTCTCCGGTTTGGCATAAAACCTTATTTCTCCAATCCTTTCAACCAAATTCGTTCTAGATTGCATCTAGAAGATAGATCATCATCAAGGAAGGATAGATCACATCAAATTTGCATCGAATTCAAGTGATTTTAGCACTGTCCATATATGATCTCGTTGAATCTACATCAAATCAAGGATTAGGCGAGTGATAAATATCTCTCATTTAGTAGCTACGGATTGTATGGGTAAATTAGGATCATATTCAATGTTTCATGTTAAAATCACCTTAGATCTTATCGTATATGTTTAATTCAGATTTAGAAACCCTAGGAAAACCTAATTTGATCATATTAACCAAATAACTTGTAATGACCTGGATTTTTGACCGTTCAAATCGACAATAAACCACACATGTTGACCCAAAGAAATCACAAATACAGGTAGTTATTTGGGAAAAGAACAAGAAGGAAAAAAATCACAGAATCTCACAGCGGAAGGATAACGTATAATAAATAACTAACGGTTTAAAAGCAGTTGTAATATATACATTTGGCAATAACATACAACGGTTATCAAAGTTACAGACATACAGATTTACATAACATGATAGTGGAACAAAGTGCAGCGGAAAGTACATATGTATATATATGTAATAGATGTATACCAAATCTTCGTCTTCGATCTCCAAGGCAAAGGAACTTCGCTAACTGCAAACTTCTGCTGACCCGAGCGTATTGCATAAAAAAGAAAACACAACAAACACTCGGATCAGCACTAAATCATTCTCATATTAATCAAATTAAAATATGAAATAACTTGAGTGTCAGAGTGTCATGGGTACAGTAACTCAAGAGATGTTACGGGATTTCTCCATCTCTCGAGGATCCGTTAAACTAATACATACATAGTATAATACGCTATTATGATAGTGTCTATCCAGTAAAGTAAATATCATAAAAATAGCATAAGGGGGATTACCATATTACCCTTACGCCGTTTACAGGCACCAACAGTCTATACAGTACCGTAAATTCACCGTATTGGTGTTATCAGAGGGCACTCCATAGAAGGCAATGCTAAATCATAATCGTATGGGCCTCGATATGGATAAGTATGACAAGGCACTCGAGGCAATGCCCAGGGTAGGATTCTACCAATTGCACTACCGGACCGGTGGTAACGCATAGCAGCCACTACCGCCCACCTCGGAACACACTCCCAAAATCATAAAGGGCCCAAATCATCATCGTCATCATCATAGTCATAGAAATAGTATCGAAGAAGTGTGTCCGATCAAAGGTGCTACCTCAATTAGTCACGGTATTTCTCCTGTTTTAGTCATTTCAATTCTAACCCGAAGGTCAGGGCTATTTCGTCATCGTTCATCTTCTTCGATTCAATAATCGCATCCAAGTCATCATCTTCCATTCTGGATACGTCAAAACGTTCACAGTTGTTAAAGTGGTATCGACACTGACAGAGAGTATGCCACTTGTCGACCCCGGTCTCTTTAACAACCAACGCTTACATTTTCCACATCGGTTGGTTCTTTTACTTTCCACAAAGGTTCGTTCCATATTAAAATATCATATTTCGTTTCGAACCAAGTTTTATACTCAAAAGAATATAATTTCATATCAACATGTCATAATCATTCCCAAACCGATTATATTCTAAACTAGAATGTATTTCCATATCCATACATTAAAATCATATAATATTTCAAACAATCGATTTATATATTCAAGTAGAATATATTTCATATCAAAGCTTTTAGTTATTCCAAATCGATTTATGTTCGAAATCTATTTATATTCCAATAGAATATATGTTTCATAACAACTCATTTCAATCCGTCAGGAGATAAATCTATATTCTAGTAGAATAAAAAATTCACATTCCATATTAAATTGGTATAGAAATCACTTCATATTTAAAGAGGACATAACTTATCTCAACTCCTTTTGAACCACGGTTTAAACCCAAACACTTTCCATTCGGAAGAAATTTACAATCATTTAATATAATTTAAAAAATAGATGCTTATAAATAAAAATCTTTATATAAAATACTTATATATATATATATAGGATATAATAGCTAGAATAAAATAAGATAATTTAAAACACTACGTATATACACAATTTAAAAGTTTTACTAATTAGTTTAAGTAATAAAATATAAGGAAAATCCAGTTATAACAAAAATAGTTTTAGGTAAAAGTTTTAATAAATAAAATTTTAGAAAGGAATAGTTATTTGAAATCAAACAGTGTAAATGTATATATATATATATATATATATAATAAAAAAATCCTTTAACCAAAATCGTTCCTTTCTTCCGAACTTCAAACACTTGGATCTATACTCCAGTCTCAATGGAGTTAACATAGTTCAATCTCTTGATGCAAACACCATTCCAAACCCATCTTTCAATTTAGAGGATTCAAACCATATTCGTATTACGTTTAAACAACTTAAAATGTCCTCGATTATCTTTATTCCAAAATGAAATTCAGTAAGAATTTATTAAATTCGAGTCCACCCAATCATTGGAATAAATCCCAAATCGTATTTGAATTCAAATTTAAAACTTCCAAATTTGTTTTGGGAAAATTTCCTTAACCATTTCAAATAACATCCAGGATTCAGGTCTTAAAGGAAAAATAGAATTTTATCGAAAATCGACACATTTACTTTATATGAAATTTTCCATCAAATAGAATTTTCGAATATTTAAAAAAATCATTTCACCAACCGATGTCCATATATAATTTGCTATCCTATGGCCAAGTGATTTTAATTTTTCGATATTTCGGGGATGGATATATATCATTTCAATCTAAATCAGGGTCACAGGTGTTTATCATTTCAATCTGTGTTCTTAATTTATTTTAAATCGATTAATCCCGGGTTTATTAGATGCCCATAACATCAAGGATGAAAATGGGATTAATCGTAAAAATAAACATACACATTCATATACTGAATAATGGAACATGACAATATCCATTCAGAAATCAAACAACCAAAACATACATCTACCAATTCATCCAAATCAACTAGTATTAAAACTATTTCATAGGTTTGCAAGGATCAGAATTTCTAACTAGTAATTAAATTAAATTTAATAACTAATTATCGGCCTAAATTTCCAGATTACCATACTTGCATGTCGGTTTAAGCAACAAATCATCAATCATGCACAACCATGCAACCAAACTTATTTCACAATTTAATTTAATAAATATTGGAAAAATTTAGTTAGTCGTGAGTGAGAAAAATCACTCACCTTTGGGTCTTTAGTGGATCGGACGTCCAACCAAAGCCCAAAATTTTACAGTCTCCAATCGCTACCAAACCAGCGCCAGAACGTCCGCAATTCCGTCACGATCCCTATGCAACCAACCGCGTCCAAATCCGAGTTAACATGAAAAGTTATTAAAATTTTACGATTTGAATTTTGAAATATATGAAAATTATAAAATACTTACCATCCAATAGGATGTTTCCACATCAGCACCTTCTTCCCGCTCACCCTTCTCTTCGCTACAGGAACCATAACGCGGAAAAACCCATGAACCATCCAATCTTTGACCGGATCGTGCTCCCATCTTCGCCCGAATCAACATCGATGGCCACCTGCGTTCGAAAGCCCGACGTGAGGCGCACCTGCCAGCGCAAGTCTGGTCATCTCCGGTGGTCCCAGCAGCCCACGCGACGTCAGTTCCTAACCGGGTTTTCAAACCCTAATTCGAGAAATTCGCCCGCCTCAAGCCGAAATACGACCAGCGAACACCACCTATGAGTTTGCATCGATCTCCTCTACCATACCCATAAGCCAATTTCTTCAATAGATTCCGAAAACGAAACCGCCCAAAATCCCTCTTAGGGTTTCGAAAATTTGAGACTTTGACTGCAAATTCCAGCAACACGGTCCACTGCATGTGGAATCTGAGAACACTCATAGGTTTGTATCGTCAATAGCTTCGAATCGGTATATAATAAGCTATGGTTTGAAGATTTTTGAGTTTCGAGTTGAAATTCATTTTGAATCCAGGATTTTGGATTTTATTTCAGCCATGGAAAAAGGTTTCTTGCTGGAGAAAATGAACGCATGATTTAAATGGGCTGATGGGTGGAGGAAAGGAATTTTATTTACATTTATATAAGGCTCAATAATGAGGAACATCAATTATCTGATTACGTTGGTTCCATTCGCGTTTTATCCCGTACGTTCAAACGACAAGTCCGATTTTGACGAAAATTGAAATCCTATAATAATTCACCGTTCCGAATCCAATAGCACCAGTTTCATCAAATTCCAAAACAGACATCAAAATAGTTAAATTCCATAGTTAATTAATAAATAAAATATCCAAAATTCATTTAACTGTTTTAATTCAATTTAACTATTTATAAAATTCCATTTAAATCAATTTATAACTTAACTAAATTTTCATAAATCAATTTCACATATTTTAAGTTCCCGGATTAATTTATTTATCCATTTAAATTTACATTCCAATTATTATTCAACAACTTTGAATTTCCGCATTTAATAGATAAAACTTGAAATCTCTTTTTAACTTAAACCACTTAAATTCAAATTAGTTAATTAAAATTTTAAATTCCATTTTACAACATTCTTGATAACTAAATTTGAAAAATCTAATTTATACTCAAACCAAACAATTTTCATCATTCAAATCCACCTTTTTGATTTCTTTTCTAATATTATACAATTTGTTTATTTCAAAGCTAAATTTAAATATACAGGAAATATGGGATGTTACATTCTCCCTCACTTAAAAATCTTTTCATTCTCGAAAAGAGAACGGAATAAGGTATTAACAAATCATACTTTCAAATCCATACCTATAAAATAGTATTTATAAAATAAGTTATATAGTTGTAAAATCTCATAAAAATTTCCAACTCCCGAAATCACGGAAAAATTCGGCAGCATCTCCCTTGTACGGAGAGGTCCGGAAAAATCAAAATATATAAAACTCAAATATACATCTCATCACTCGATGAGGCATCCAAAAAATGGGGAAATCACATATATACGTGACCATATAATTATATAACTCGAATACGTACCTCTTTTAGCATTTATTTGCGAGTTTATTTACCTTAGCACTTTAATATTTAGCGCAAACGAGCTCCAAAGCATAGCGCACACTCCTTACCTGCTAAATACTCACATACGCATGAATATTAACATATATAATATATGGCAAATGCATACAACTTACACAACATATGTTAACCATTTCAACTACAAAACCAACAATACTCATGACAGGCTAGCAAACAAATCATCGATTGTCACCCCTTAAATGGTGGAATTAGACCAAAGGAACAAGCGAAAGTTGTAGCATTCGTTTCAGGCTTTCCGAATTGTCTGGATTCATCGAATTCGGATAATTCGTTCAAAAGTTATGACTATTTTAGTGAAGGCCAACGCTTCAGCTCATACACATAAGATTGTAGACTTGAGTTGTTCAACCCAGTTTTTAACCCTTTAAACAGCAAAATTTCACTCATCACATTAAGGAAAAGTTTTAGTTCAGATCCTGGGCTTTCTGAATTGTACTCGCACATTAAAATCCAACGTTTCGTTTGGAAGTTATGGTCAAAATAATTTCAACACACACTTCAATTTTTAAATTTCTGTGTATGATACTACGACTAAAACTTGGATTTCAACCTAATAAACTTAAAGATTAGGCAAGGTACTATTAACAAAAGTTTTAGGGTTTCCAACAAGTCTGGAATCGTCAAATTCCGATCATCCAATCAAAAGTTATGACTATTCTACTACAGCCTATCGAACATTTCAGATTTTCGCATGAACATCGATTTATTTTATTTGGAGTTTCAACCTTTTGGATTCCAAAACTTTGGTAAATCTTTAACACTTAAAATTCGTTATCACTTCATTATTCGAGAAATGGATTCACATTGAATTGCTTACTCTATTTCGATATTTCTATTAATTTCTGGTTTCATTCAAGTATTTAATTTCAAATAAACTTGAATTCATTCTAACTTCTTCCTACTATCTTGAGTACGATAACCCATTAATTCATTAACATGGTTTAACTTGCCAAATTTCATGACCCTTTTCTTTCTCTAAGTACTTAGTTCTCAATCGATCTTCATACGGTCTTTTAATTTAACTTTTATTGGTTTAATTCATTCGACTCGACTAAATTCAGCTTCATTTCCTAGTTCATTTGCCAATTCCATTTACTTAATCTATTTATTCGACTTTCAAATCATGAATTGGGTTAAAGACAGTTTATATTCAGATTTACATTCGATATATTATACTAATGAGATTACCCCCATTAGATTTTTTTTCCAAAAATTTCTCATTTTCTCCTAAAGTTTATTCCCTTAACTCAATTCATTTATTCGACTCTCAAATGCTGTACTGAGGTAGGGAAGGTTTATATAGCTCAATTTTATATTCACCTCTCAACTCTTATTATTCGATTCCTAAGTTAAGTTTATCGAATTCAATTCATTTACTCAACTCAATCTATATTCTATTTAACAAAAGTATTTACATTCCATTCATTTCATTTTTATTACCCATATTTACATTCGACATCTTGTCCTAAATAGGTTTACCCATTTAGATTTCTATGTCTTCATTTCATATATACATTACTTCACCACTTAATTTTCCCTATTTTAATTTATCGACGGTTCACATTTCATCAATCAACATAAATTTCTTCAACTCTTTCTCAATGTACTTATTAGTTACTCAAGCCATGAGTGGTCATCTTTATTACACAACCAAAATTTTCCAAATTCATTTTAGTCGGCTTAGTTGAATTATATTCCGCGGTTAATTTCAATTTCTTTTAACATCATTATTGACCAATCTTGGAATTTATTTGAACTTAATTATCGCTCATGCTTAAGTATTTCAATGACCATATCTCTCCTCTTAAAACTTAAGTCCATTTCCTGGTTTTAAAGTCTAAAATTTTAATGAATCGAGTTACCTTAATATTTAAATCCATATTATTAGTTAAGATAAACTTAAATAACTTGATTCCGGGTTTTTAAACCAAGTTTAAAATAACCTATATATTTATACTATTTTATAGAAAAACATACCATATAAAATTTTAAATCCAAATCTTTAATTCACAAAGAACATAGAAATTTTCAATTCTAGTTTAATTTAAATTCAACCTTAAATAACATATGCTATTACTTTTATATACATTATACCATGTGGAATTTGAATCAAAAATCCTTTGTCAACATATTATGATAAGCATTGAGTGGTCTCTTGTAACAACCCGAAAATCTGGGCCAGTTTAAAATTTTTATTTTGGCAATTTTAGCGAAGTTTGATTATTTAAAATGAATTATTTTAAATAAAATCGACGAGAAATTTATTTTGAATATAATTCGAACGTATATATTATACGCGTCATCGTTAGAATATAAATATTTATATATAATTATAAAAGGAATTGAAAATGGCGCGGTAGTTCGATAATTCGATTTCAAACTTCAATTGAATGTACCGGGTGCAAAACAATCCAGATTTTAGTGAAACCAAAAATAATAGGATCTAATTGATGATATCTTTCCAACGAATCCGAATAATCGAATTTTCATAGCGGGAATCAAAAGATATGTCCAGTTGAAATAAATGAATAGTCGCTATGGAATTCAGGCCCTTAAAAAAAAAAGGGGAATTTTGCAAATGACCTCGGATTTCGACAAAACCAGTTTTGTTGGGTCCGTGATGTCAAGTTATTGCTAGATTCCAAATTTCATAATTTTTCGAATCAATATGTGAGCGTGGCAGAGGAAAACGCGTTTGACCAGTTTCAGTTGATTTTAATCGACTGGAAATTGGCCATTTTTCCAACGGTCTCAGAATTCGACGAAACTAGTTTTGTTAGGACCGTATCGTCAATACGAAGCTAGAAAATATTTTTCTGGAATTTTTAAAGTTCGTATGTGACCCCGGTAATTTGAAATGTACGTTTAAAATTCAAAATAATGATTTAAATGTAAATTGAATGGAAACTGATCGAAACGATCGAATCAGCCTGTGATATATATCCCGTTGTGTTCGAAATGGGGGTAATTAGCTAGGGGCGACAGTCGTTGGGTCTCGTTTCGAGTTCGAAGTAAAAAGTCAACTTTTTGAAAATTAATTAATTAAATTATTACTATACCCTCATATCCCTCCCTTCCCTCTTCTCTCTCTTCCTTTATTCAGTCAAACCCGATTCAATTGAAAAAAAAAAAAAGAAACGAACGGAGCCTCGCCGTCGCCAGGGGGCGCGTGCCCCACCACCACCGCGCCAGCATCGATCGAGGGAGCCATCCCCTCCCTCTTCCGTGCCTCGTTCTCCCTTCCCCCATCTCTCCAGCACCGTTCCCAAGCCCTAACCCTTCCACCTCGAGCCTCGCGAACCCCAGCCCTCCGATGCCCAAACTGCCGCGCCACAGGAACCTCCTCCACCTCCGGCTTCTCCTCCAGGCCGGTGCGCACCCTCCCCACTTGGATCGAAGCCGTGAATCCTCCCACCCACTGACACAGCCGAGCCCCTCCCTGGCAGCGACGGACGCTGCCAGTCCAACCCCCGACGCAGCGCACAACATCCTCGCTTTCTCGCTAATTGAACTGTAAGTGTTTAGTTTTTTTTGTGTGTTGTAAAAACTGATTTTGTTGGTGTTTTAAAAACGGATTTTTATAGAAACAAAGACGATATTTTTATCAATGGAAAGACGATATATTTATCAGTAAAAAGATTAGATCTTTCTATATGAAAGGATTGGTTTCATATATATTGAATAGTGAAGTAAAAATGTGATTTCTCCTTGTTTGAAAAGAAAATAAAAATGTGATTTTTATGGAAAAGAAATCATTTTAAAAATGTAATCTTTGTAGATGAAAATTAGATTTCTTTGATTAAGAAAATTATATTTCTTTTGGTATGAAAATATGTTCTCTTTGTTATGAAATATATGATTTTTCGATTTGAACATATATGATTTTTAATCTATAAAAATCTGATTTTTAACATGAAGCAATAATAAAAATATGATTTTTATATATTGAACATCGAAGTAAAAATATGATTTTTATATATTGAACATCGAAGTAAAAATATGATTTGTATATATTGAACGTCGAAGTAAAAATATGATTTTTATATATTGAACATCGAAGTAAAAATATGATTTTTATATATTGAATAGCGAAGTAAAAATTCGATTTTTACATAGGTAGTGAAAGCGGGCAACGAAGGTGACAAAAAGGCGAGAACGAAGAAGATTTATATCAAAGAAGAGTCAAGATGTTTGGATAGCTTTCGGTGAGAATTTCTCACCTTTCAATTTCTTTTCTAGTTATATATATATATACTAGGATGCAGACGGTGCTTAGTAGCACCCGACACAATCGTCCACAGACCATGGACTTGTTTGTTTGGTTGCATAGATTAGTTATATGATTTGATTGAATTTGGTTGTTTGGTGATTTTGATTGACGTGTGAATGGCGTGGGCCTTCACTAGACCGGGGATAAGGCTAGGCCTTGTCCCGTTTCTAGTATCGTGCCGTTATGCCGCCGAAATTTTCTAAAATATGTTAGAAAAATAAAAATATCATTTTATTTAAAGAATGAACTGAATAGAAATTCATATGTCAAAAGAAAATGTTTTATCGTTAAAAATACAATTTTTAACGTGAAGTGAATAAAATAAAATATTCATTTACAAACCGGACGGTTTGTTTATGTACACCTATTTGAATGACATTGATTGGGACGATAAATTTTACACATCGCCCAACTGCACAAATAAAATATGTGTTTGATTGTTTGAAACCCCACACGGGTGTTGGGATGAAATTTGAAGTTCACTCATCCTGATTGATTAAATATGTCGATCGATTGATTGACAGGCTGTTATAAGCGTTAGATATCTATATGTGATGCTTATACAGTGTAGTGCACTTTGGTTGATGGTTGATTATTTTTCAATGCTATTATATGTGTGTAATGTATGAAAATCCATATAATTAACATTATACGGTGATTGATTGGGCCTCATTCCAATTTAGAAAATAAAGAATAATATAAAATAAAGGTTCATGTGTTGACAGTACTCATCCATTGAGATTGGTCATGTGTTGAACGAAATATTTTAGTAATAAAATTTACATCTTTATCAATATAAAATAAAGGTTCATGTGTTGACAGTACTCATCCATTGAGATTGGTCATGTGTTGAACGAAATATTTTAGTAATAAAATTTACATCTTTATCAATATAAAATAAAGGTTCATGTGTTGACAGTACTCATCCATTGAGATTGGTCATGTGTTGAACGAAATATTTTGATAATAACAACTATTTTGAAAAAGAAATATTTGAAATAGAATATTTGAAAATAGAAATTTATGAAGCCGTGTTGATTAGATTGACGCCATTTTGACGTGAACGATATTGTTATCGATTCAAAACGATTTCGAAATGAATTGAATTGAAAACGATTTCGAAATGAATTGAATTGAAAACGATTTCGAAATAAATTGAAATGAAAATGATTTCGAAATAAATTGAATTGAAAACGATTTCGAAATGAATTGAATTGAAAACGATTTCGAAATGAATTGAATTGAAAACGATTTCGAAATGAATTGAATTGAAAACCAATTTGAATTGAATCGAATAGAAAACGACTTTGAAACCGAATTGAATTGAAAACGAATTCAAATTGAATTGAATGCGAATTTAAATGAATTCAAATTGAATCGAAATTTGAATTGAATAGAAATGAATTTTAAAACGAATTTATAAAGAAGAATTCAATTTTGATTTGAATTGAAATGGAAGTTGAAATTGCTTTTGAAACGAATTTAAAACTATTTATATAATTCGTTTTAAATAGAAATCGACGAAATATATATTATATATATAATATATATAATATAATGGCCTGAATAGAACGCGCCGCGCCGCGGCAATTCGTGAATTTCGACCATTTATTTCAAACGGATATTACGGGAGATCCGACCGTCGGATTCTCCTAAAACCGGAACCGTTGGGTTCGTATCGAAAAGAAATTTCTAACGAATATTAGAAATTCAAAATCTAATGGTTGGATTTGGAGATACGTCCAAATCAAATTTGAAAAAGGTCGCTGTAAGTGCAGTTCGATGGCCGTTGATGGAAATCGACTGTACGGGCCTTGATAAAATTATTAAAAATAGTAATAATTTGTGTAAAATCATAAGAAATGATTTAGAAAGAATTGGGATGAAAAACTCCATGTTTGAAAAGATATAAATAGATTTTTATCGGAATGAACTAGTTTTGAACTAGAATTACAATTCTATTTATTTTTAAATAAATAAATTGAATTTGAAAAGGGTTTTAAAAATAACCAGAATTTCCAATGATTGCATTGGAGTGGATTTGAATCGAAATTATCTTCGGAATATTTCGATGTTGGAATTCGTGATTATACGGATGTTGTTATGGAAATTTGAAAGATATAGATATATATATCGTTATTTCCAATACGACATTTGTTAGTCGTAGAATTTGATATTGAATATAAGCCGATATATTTTCTATTCAGAGCCTTGTATTGAATATCAAATGTGATTTGGGTTTGTCGTGAATGGTGTCTTCACTAACACTGTTCTTGAACCCAGTTGAGAAAAGATTAAATCTTTTTATTTAGATTTAATGAAGTGTACCAATTAAATAATATTTAATTGAAATTGAATTGAAATTGATTTTTGGGTTTATCGTGAACAGTGTTAAATAACACTTGTTCTTTAACCCGATAATTAATGAATGTGATTTTGGTTTATCGTTAACCGTGTTTTAAATGACACTGATTCGTTAACCCAGTTAACGATTAAAACTAAGTGGAGTTTTAATGAATCTTTAATTAGATTGGAACAATCGAAATGGAGTATCACCAGTTTTACTCCAGGCGTTAGTTAAATCTTTAATTAGATTTGAACGTGAAATGGTAATTGAATTTACCGATAACACCGTGGTGTTAGATATGAAGTATAACCAGTTTTACTTCATGGGATGAATAGGTTGGGATTGGGAAATTAAAACAAATGATTACTTCGGTAAGATTCGTTAATCTCGACTAGTTAAATCGAAATTCAAAAAGAAGATTGAAGAATAAATTCAAGGAATTTATCTTTGATAAAATTAATGGGAACCTTTCCCTATGAACGTGAAATTTAGAAACTAACTGTCGGTTAGCCAAGCAGAATGGTTTTCTGGATATTGATCTGATGTTGGTTTCGGCCTTCGGGGTTAATATTTGGGGAATTATTCTCTTGATTAATTTACGGTTAGTGACTGATGAATTGGAATGAGGCGTATGTTGTGTTTGTGTAACACTTATTTAAAATATACGCGAGTTATTCGGAAAGACCGGGTTTATCCCATTCTGAATAACTGATACGACGATAAGTCGAAGATGAAGACGGTGGTCGAAGACCAGAAGTCTTCACGTCATTTGGGGTGATTACTGATGATCTTGATTGGGCTGTACACCCAAGAAGATGGAAACAGTTGGTGATCGTCCAGACGTGCTTGGAGATCGATGGATATGCGGGGTACTAGGTGCCTCCGGTTTCGTTCAGACCCAGAACGGACTTGTAAATGGACTGTGTGTCTGACATTGGATTTTAGTCCGTGTGATTGATCTCTATTAAATATATATCTGTTTGGCGGCGGAGAATTTATTCTCTTGCTTAACGCCCTTCTCTGAGACGTACGAGCTCAGGGGTTATATATTGATGGATATCAAACGCATGGAGTGAATTGCCTGTGTGGCATGCCTAAGTGGCAATTGTTCGAGGCTTCTGTTGAAAAGCAAAGTCTTGTGGTGAGGATCAAAGCACGGCCTTTGTGGCGTAGCTTTGTGTAACGTTTACTTCGCGAGTTTCACACCCGGTATGAACCAAAAACGGGAGATGGACCTCAGGGAGGACTTGCGTTTCTTTCTAGCTAAAAGTGGCGTCAGTGGTTTTACACGCCCTGACGAGTTTGACTTATGTGGTTGTTGCTGTTGCGAGGCGCCTCGGTTTGATCGGACGATCCGGGTCCGATGGAGTCATTCGTTGGCTCGTTTGCGCCCTAAAGGGCGGGGAGACGTATTGTTCAGGCATAATAATCCACATCGGTGGACCGGCCCTGACGATCCAGGGGGCAGTTGCGGCTGTTCCTGAGACATGGTAGGCTAGATTGTCTCGAATCGGTAGAGGACGATCCCTGGCCTCGGTTCATAGACGGAAATCCAATTTCCAAATACGTGACTTTGCGGTTTTATTTGTAAACCTATATATGGTGACATAGTGGGATGGGGCGCTCATGCCGCCTATGATTGATACTTATGATTTGAAGTTGTTTTATACACTATGCACTTATAATAGTATCAAACG
Source organism: Allium sativum (assembly GCA_030737875.1). NCBI lineage: Eukaryota > Viridiplantae > Streptophyta > Magnoliopsida > Asparagales > Amaryllidaceae > Allium > Allium sativum. The sequence goes on from CM060910.1 coordinate 341,385,429, forward strand.
ATTTGTTTTAACCGTATCAAGCATTCTTTGGCTGTTATAAGGGAAAACCCTATCCTCGGCTGCGTTGCATTGTGTGATGGGACCTGGGTCTTATAACAGCTTCATTTTTCTTTATTTAGCATTGCGTTGTTTGTTTTATGCACTGGTATTCTTGGGAGGAAACCCGTTCCGTGTTATACGGCGTGGTCCCTTGATTTACCTAACTTTAAAATAAAGATTAATAACTGTTTTAGTTCTCACACCAGTCACATGACTGACCTGGAGTTTATTGTTTTAACCTAAACTCTGGGTGCCCCTATTTTGACACGGGCAGCTAGTAGTTTTGGTTTTGCAGATTTATATTCACAGGATCCTGGTTTACAGCTGGAATGATATCCAGAAAGCTTTGTATCCGTATATCTCTTCTAGTTGTGTATTGTATTATTTTCCGCTGCTATGTACTTAAATGTAATTTAAATCTCTGATATTTCTGTGTAATATTCATTAATACTATGTATATTCTTGTAATCTGATGCATTGTTGTAATATACAATGAAATGTTCTTTTATATGCGTTCTATTTTGTCGTGTTCTCAAACGATAGGGCGTTTCGAACGGTCTGGGTCAGTTTAGCGACTGGTTCGGACCCAGCGAAATTCCTGCTCGTCACAGTTGGTATCAGAGCTTTGGTTTACAAAGCTCAGAGAACAAGGCACATTAGAACCATACGAAAGAATTCATCAGATATTGGATTAGTAATATCCAACGGGAATGACTCGTTAGAGATGGGATCAGTAGTATCCTAGAACGAGTGTGAAGAGTATATTTTTCAAATGAAACAAATTTTGTTTTGAAAATTTAAATCAATTATACGTATTTGATTATTTATTTATATTGATTTGGACAATCAAATATATAGAGATTTTAGTATACGTCTGATCCACTTGTATTGAAGCCTCAAATATATTCGATAGATATAGAATCACACTCTAGTCGCTCAGACATGATTCTAATGATTGACGCGTCATCATTAGAATTTATTTTCGTGTTTCGAAGGTAAGATTTCTATATATTTCCATCAGACTGGTGTGAGAACCAAAAATAATATAGTTAGAACACATTGTTGTGGGTTGGCATCAAAAACATGATTTTTGTATATGTATCAAAATTATGAATTTGAGACTCTAATTCACTAATTGATTAATGTTTGTGTTGTTTGTTTATTTGGTTGATAATTGTGAACCATTTAGCCTAGTTGAACCAAATATTGAATTATATTGAAAATTGGTTGCATTTGCTTGCATATACATATATATCATTGAACAGGTCATAGCAAGGAGGCTAGAGCCAGAGAATAAAATTTGTTTGCCCGACAAATAGGTACATGTTTACTACATAATTTACTGTTTTGTTTGGGTGATGATGATTTTATGAGCCTATTGGCTAGCCGCTTGGCTTTTTCTTTTTCTTTTTGAGATCTGAAGGACCGGGGAAGCTATTTGAAATTCCCCGATGCTCCCGGTGCAGGGGAGGTTATGGCGAAATTTTTCGAAAATTTAGGGTGTTAGCCAAATTTTTGGAAATTTGAAAATTCTCAGAAACTGAAAAGTTAGAGAATGGAAGCCAAATCGAACGTAGAGGTGATTGATCAAACCACTTTCGACTTTGTTCCTTTTCGGGGACGAAAAGTTTTAAGTGGGGGAGATTGTAACAACCCGAAAATCTGGGCCAGTTTAAAATTTTTATTTTGGCAATTTTAGCGAAGTTTGATTATTTAAAATGAATTATTTTAAATAAAATCGACGAGAAATTTATTTTGAATATAATTCGAACGTATATATTATACGCGTCATCGTTAGTATATAAATATTTATATATAATTATAAAAGGAATTGAAAATGGCGCGGTAGTTCGATAATTCGATTTCAAACTTCAATTGAATGTACCGGGTGCAAAACAATCCAGATTTTAGTGAAACCAAAAATAATAGGATCTAATTGATGATATCTTTCCAACGAATCCGAATAATCGAATTTTCATAGCGGGAATCAAAAGATATGTCCAGTTGAAATAAATGAATAGTCGCTATGGAATTCAGGCCCTTAAAAAAAAAGGGAATTTTGCAAATGACCTCGGATTTCGACGAAACCAGTTTTGTTGGGTCCGTGATGTCAAGTTATTGCTAGATTCCAAATTTCATAATTTTTCAAATCAATATGTGAGCGTGGCAGAGGAAAACGCGTTTGACCAGTTTCAGTTGATTTTAATCGACTGGAAATTGGCCATTTTTCCAACGGTCTCAGAATTCGACGAAACTAGTTTTGTTAGGACCGTATCGTCAATACGAAGCTAGAAAATATTTTTCTGGAATTTTTAAAGTTCGTATGTGACCCCGGTAATTTGAAATGTACATTTAAAATTCAAAATAATGATTTAAATGTAAATTGAATGGAAACTGATCGAAACGATCGAATCAGCCTGTGATATATATCCCGTTGTGTTCGAAATGGGGGTAATTAGCTAGGGGCGACAGTCGTTGGGTCTCGTTTCGAGTTCGAAGTAAAAAGTCAACTTTTTGAAAATTAATTAATTAAATTATTACTATACCCTCATATCCCTCCCTTCCCTCTTCTCTCTCTTCCTTTATTCAGTCAAACCCGATTCAATTGAAAAAAAAAAAAAAAAAAACGAACGGAGCCTCGCCGTCGCCAAGGGGCGCGTGCCCCACCACCACCGCGCCAGCATCGATCTAGGGCGCCATCCCCTCCCTCTTCCGTGCCTCGTTCTCCCTTCCCCCATCTCTCCAGCACCGTTCCCAAGCCCTAACCCTTCCACCTCGAGCCTCGCGAACCCAAGCCCTCCGATGCCCAAACTGCCGCGCCACAGGAACCTCCTCCACCTCCGGCTTCTCCTCCAGGCCGGTGCGCACCCTCCCCACTTGGATCGAAGCCGTGAATCCTCCCACCCACTGACACAGCCGAGCCCCTCCCTGGCAGCGACGGACGCCGCCAGTCCAACCCCCGACGCAGCGCACAACATCCTCGCTTTCTCGCTAATTGAGCTGTAAGTGTTTAGTTTTTTTTGTGTGTTGTAAAAACTGATTTTGTTGGTGTTTTAAAAAAGGATTTTTATAGAAACAAAGACGACATTTTTATCAATGGAAAGACGATATTTTTATCAGTAAAAAGATTAGATCTTTCTATATGAAAGGATTGGTTTCATATATATTGAATAGTGAAGTAAAAATGTGATTTCTCCTTGTTTGAAAAGAAAATAAAAATGTGATTTTTATGGAAAAGAAATCATTTTAAAAATGTAATCTTTGTAGATGAAAATTAGATTTCTTTGATTAAGAAAATTATATTTCTTTTGGTATGAAAATATGTTCTCTTTGTTATGAAATATATGATTTTTCGATTTGAACATATATGATTTTTAATCTATAAAAATCTGATTTTTAACATGAAGCAATAATAAAAATATGATTTTTATATATTGAACATCGAAGTAAAAATATGATTTTTATATATTGAACATCGAAGTAAAAATATGATTTGTATATATTGAACATCGAAGTAAAAATATGATTTTTATATATTGAACATCGAAGTAAAAATATGATTTTTATATATTGAATAGCGAAGTAAAAATTCGATTTTTACATAGGTAGTGAAAGCGGGCAACGAAGGTGACAAAAAGGCGAGAACGAAGAAGATTTATATCAAAGAAGAGTCAAGATGTTTGGATAGCTTTCGGTGAGAATTTCTCACCTTTCAATTTCTTTTCTAGTTATATATATATACTAGGATGCAGACGGTGCTTAGTAGCACCCGACACAATCGTCCACAGACCATGGACTTGTTTGTTTGGTTGCATAGATTAGTTATATGATTTGATTGAATTTGGTTGTTTGGTGATTTTGATTGACGTGTGAATGGCGTGGGCCTTCACTAGACCGGGGATAAGGCTAGGCCTTGTCCCGTTTCTAGTATCGTGTCGTTATGCCGCCGAAATTTTCTAAAATATGTTAGAAAAATAAAAATATCATTTTATTTAAAGAATGAACTGAATAGAAATTCATATGTCAAAAGAAAATGTTTTATCGTTAAAAATACAATTTTTAACGTGAAGTGAATAAAATAAAATATTCATTTACAAACCGGACGGTTTGTTTATGTACACCTATTTGAATGACACTGATTGGGACGATAAATTTTACACATCGCCCAACTTCACAAATAAAATCTGTGTTTGATTGTTTGAAACCCCACACGGGTGTTGGGATGAAATTTGAAGTTCACTCATCCTGATTGATTAAATATGTCGATCGATTGATTGACAGGCTGTTATAAGCGTTAGATATCTATATGTGATGCTTATACAGTGTAGTGCACTTTGGTTGATGGTTGATTATTTTTCAATGCTATTATATGTGTGTAATGTATGAAAATCCATATAATTAACATTATATGGTGATTGATTGGGCCTCATTCCAATTTAGAAAATAAAGAATAATATAAAATAAAGGTTCATGTGTTGACAGTACTCATCCATTGAGATTGGTCATGTGTTGAACGAAATATTTTAGTAATAAAATTTACATCTTTATCAATATAAAATAAAGGTTCATGTGTTGACAGTACTCATCCATTGAGATTGGTCATGTGTTGAACGGAATATTTTAGTAATAAAATTTACATCTTTATCAATATAAAATAAAGGTTCATGTGTTGACAGTACTCATCCATTGAGATTGGTCATGTGTTGAACGAAATATTTTGATAATAACAACTATTTTGAAAAAGAAATATTTGAAATAGAATATTTGAAAATAGAAATTTATGAAGCCGTGTTGATTAGATTGACGCCATTTTGACGTGAACGATATTGATATCGATTCAAAACGATTTCGAAATGAATTGAATTGAAAACGATTTCGAAATGAATTGAATTGAAAACGATTTCGAAATAAATTGAATTGAAAACGATTTCGAAATAAATTGAATTGAAAACGATTTCGAAATGAATTGAATTGAAAACGATTTCGAAATGAATTGAATTGAAAACGATTTCGAAATGAATTGAATTGAAAACCAATTAGAATTGAATCGAATAGAAAACGACTTTGAAACCGAATTGAATTGAAAACGAATTCAAATTAAATTGAATGCGAATTTAAATGAATTCAAATTGAATCGAAATTTGAATTGAATAGAAATGAATTTTAAAACGAATTTATAAAGAAGAATTCAATTTTGATTTGAATTGAAATGGAAGTTGAAATTGCTTTTGAAACGAATTTAAAACTATTTATATAATTCGTTTTAAATAGAAATCGATGAAATATATATTATATATATAATATATATAATATAATGGCCTGAATAGAACGCGCCGCGCCGCGGCAATTCGTGAATTTCGACCATTTATTTCAAACGGATATTACGGGAGATCCGACCGTCGGATTCTCCTAAAACCTGAACCGTTGGGTTCGTATCGAAAAGAACTTTCTAACGAATATTAGAAATTCAAAATCTAACGGTTGGATTTGGAGATACGTCCAAATCAAATTTGAAAAAGGTCGTTGTAAGTGCAGTTCGATGGCCGTTGATGGAAATCGACTGTACGGGCCTTGATAAAATTATTAAAAATAGTAATAATTTGTGTAAAATCATAAGAAATGATTTAGAAAGAATTGGGATGAAAAACTCCATGTTTGAAAAGATAAAAATAGATTTTTATCGGAATGAACTAGTTTTGAACTAGAATTACAATTCTATTTATTTTTAAATAAATAAATTGAATTTGAAAAGGGTTTTAAAAATAACCAGAATTTCCAATGATTGCATTGGAGTGGATTTGAATCGAAATTATCTTCGGAATATTTCGATGTTGGAATTCGTGATTATACGGATGTTGTTATGGAAATTTGAAAGATATAGATATATATATCGTTATTTCCAATACGACATTTGTTAGTCGTAGAATTTGATATTGAATATAAGCCGATATATTTTCTATTCAGAGCCTTGTATTGAATATCAAATGTGATTTGGGTTTGTCGTGAATGGTGTCTTCACTAACACTGTTCTTGAACCCAGTTGAGAAAAGATTAAATCTTTTTATTTAGATTTAATGAAGTGTACCAATTAAATAATATTTAATTGAAATTGAATTGATATTGATTTTTGGGTTTATCGTGAACAGTGTTTTAAATAACACTTGTTCTTTAACCCGATAATTAATGAATGTGATTTTGGGTTTATCGTGAACCGTGTTTTAAATGACACTGATTCTTTAACCCAGTTAACATTAAAACTAAGTGGAGTTTTAATGAATCTTTAATTAGATTGGAACAATCGAAATGGAGTATCACCAGTTTTACTCCAGGCGTTAGTTAAATCTTTAATTAGATTTGAACGTGAAATGGTAATTGAATTTACCGATAACACCGTGGTGTTAGATATGAAGTATAACCAGTTTTACTTCATGGGATGAATAGGTTGGGATTGGGAAATTAAAACAAATGATTACTTCGGTAAGATTTGTTAATCTCGACTAGTTAAATCGAAATTCAAAAAGAAGATTGAAGAATAAATTCAAGGAATTTATCTTTGATAAAATTAATGGGAACCTTTCCCTATGAACGTGAAATTTAGAAACTAACTGTCGGTTAGCCAAGCAGAATGGTTTTCTGGATATTGATCTGATGTTGGTTTCGGCCTTCGGGGTTAATATTTGGGGAATTATTCTCTTGAATAATTTACGGTTAGTGACTGATGAATTGGAATGAGGCGTATGTTGTGTTTGTGTAACACTTATTTAAAATATACGCGAGTTATTCGGAAAGACCGGGTTTATCCCATTCTGAATAACTGATACGACGATAAGTCGAAGATGAAGACGGTGGTCGAAGACCAGAAGTCTTCACGTCGTTTGGGGTGATTACTGATGATCTTGATTGGGCTGTACACCCAAGAAGATGGAAACAGTTGGTGATCGTCCAGACGTGCTTGGAGATCGATGGATATGCGGGGTACTAGGTGCCTCCGGTTTCGTTTAGACCCAGAACGGACTTGTAAATGGACTGTGTGTCTGACATTGGATTTTAGTCCGTGTGATTGATCTCTATTAAATATATATCTGTTTGGCGGCGGAGAATTTATTCTCTTGCTTAACGCCCTTCTCTGAGACGTACGAGCTCAGGGGTTATATATTGATGGATATCAAACGCATGGAGTGAATTGCCTGTGTGGCATGCCTAAGTGGCAATTGATCGAGGCTTCTGTTGAAAAGAAAAGTCTTGTGGTGAGGATCAAAGCACGGCCTTTGTGGCGTAGCTTTGTGTAACGTTTACTTCGCGAGTTTCACACCCGGTATGAACCAAAAACGGGAGATGGACCTCAGGGAGGACTTGCGTTTCTTTCTAGCTAAAAGTGGCGTCAGTGGTTTTACACGCCCTGACGAATTTGACTTATGTGGTTGTTGCTGTTGCGAGGCGCCTCGGTTTGATCGGACGATCCGGGTCCGATGGAGTCATTCGTTGGCTCGTTTGCGCCCCAAAGGGCGGGGAGACGTATTGTTCAGGCATAATAATCCACATCGGTGGACCGACCCTGACGATCCAGGGGGCAGTTGCGGCTGTTCCTGAGACATGGTAGGCTAGATTGTCTCGAATCGGTAGAGGACGATCCCTGGCCTCGGTTCATAGACGGAAATCCAATTTCCAAATACGTGACTTTGCGGTTTTATTTGTAAACCTATATATGGTGACATAGTGGGATGGGGCGCTCATGCCGCCTATGATTGATACTTATGATTTGAAGTTGTTTTATACACTATGCACTTATAATAGTATCAAACGATTTGTTTTAACCGTATCAAGCATTCTTTGGCTGTTATAAGGGAAAACCCTATCCTCGGCTGCGTTGCATTGTGTGATGGGACCTGGGTCTTATAACAGCTTCATTTTTCTTTATTTAGCATTGCGCTGTTTGTTTTATGCACTGGTATTCTTGGGAGGAAACTCGTTCCGTGTTATACGGCGTGGTCCCTTGATTTACCTAACTTTAAAATAAAGATTAATAACTGTTTTAGTTCTCACACCAGTCACATGACTGACCTGGAGTTTATTATTTTAACCTAAACTCTGGGTGCCCCTATTTTGACACGGGCAACTAGTAGTTTTGGTTTTGCAGATTTATATTCACAGGATCCTGGTTTACAGCTGGAATGATATCCGGAAAGCTTTGTATCCGTATATCTCTTCTAGTTGTGTATTGTATTATTTTCCGCTGCTATGTACTTAAATGTAATTTAAATCTCTGATATTTCTGTGTAATATTCATTAATACTCTGTATATTCTTGTAATCTGATGCATTGTTGTAATATACAATGAAATGTTCTTTTATATGCGTTCTATTTTGTCGTGTTCTCAAACGATAGGGCATTTCGAACGGTCTGGGTCAGTTTAGCGACTGGTTCGGACCGAGCGAAATTCCTGCTCGTCACATCTCTCCCCCACTCAGACTCTTCAGAATAAACATCGATAATGCGTGCACTCATTACCGAAGTCATTTCTGAGGTCTAAGAAGGGATCACACTCATTTCATTTAAAATCTTTTGAAAACCATTTCCTTTTCAATCATACTTATAATACGATATTATTTTCAAAACTTTGATAAACCTATCTCAAAAACACCAGAATCAAATCCTCAAGTCTATTTCATTTAAATCGCAAATCGTTTTTCACCCAATTATATTTAATAGATTTCACTTTCAAATATTTTCTGAATTCATTAAATTTTCCTTATTATTTTTATTATCTAATCAACCATAATAGGTAACAACTTAATATTACCACCTACTAAAACGAATACATATATACTTGAGCCAAATATATATTTGATATATTTTAAAATATAATCGAAAACCATATTATGTCGATCCATTCTGCTCGATTATTTAGAAATTCCTTTCGATTCCATGGCGTCCCATGTATCGACCAGAATCCATAAATATTCAAAAGAACAAGTCAACAAAATATAAAACCAATTATCAAAAATACAAGTGCGCTCTCTTGTATATACACTCAAACTCATTCTAGAGCGTTTCTAACCCCATCTCTAATGAGTTAATTCCCAAACAGAGCCAAGGTTATCGCTAACCTAAGATCTGATACCAACTGTAACGACCTGGATTTTTGGCCATTCAAATCGACAATAAACCACACATGTCAACCCAAACAAATCACAAATACAGGTAGTTATTGGGGAAAATAACAAGAAGGAAAGAAGGGAAAACAATCACAGAATCTCACAGCGGAATTATAACGTATAATAAATAATTAACAGTTTAAAAGTAGTTGAAATATATACATTTGGCTATAACATACAACGGTTATCAGAGTTACACACATACAGATTTACATAACATGACAGGGGAACAAAGTGCAGCGGAAAATACATACGTATATATATGTAATAGATGTATTCCAAATCTTCGTCTTCGATCTCCAAGGCAAAGGAACTTCGCTAACTGCAAACTTCTGCTGACCCGAGCATATTACATAAAAAAGAAAACAGAACAAACACTCGGATCAGCACTAAATCATTCTCATATTAGTCAAATTAAAATATGAAACTACTTGAGTGTCATGGGTGCAGTAACTCAAGAGATGTTATGGCATTTCTCCATATCTCAAGGATCCGTTAAACTAATACATACATAGTATAATACGCTATTATGATAGTGTCTATCCAGTAAAGTAAATATCATAAAAATAGCGTAAGCAGGATTACCATATTACCCTTACACCGTTTACCGGCACTAACAGTCTATACAGTACCGTAAATTCACCGTACTAGTGTTATCAGAGGGCACTCCATAAAAGGCAATGCTAAATCAAAATCGTATGGGGCTCGATATGGATAGGTATGACAAGGCACTCAAGGCAATGCCCAGGGTAGGATTCTTCCAATTGCACTCCTGGACTGGTGGTAACGCATAGCAGCCACTACCGCCCACCTCGGAACACACTCCCAAAATCATAAAGGGCCCAAATCATCATCATAGTCATAGAAATAGTATCGAAGAAGTGTGTTGATCAAAGGTGCTACCTCAATTAGTCATGGTATAGCTCCTGTTTTAGTCATTTCAATTCTGACCCGAAGGTCAGGGCTATTTCGTCATCGTTCATCTTCTTCCATTCAATAATCGCCTCCAGGTCATCATCTTCCATTCTGGATACGTCAAAACGTTCACAGTTGTTAAAGTGGTATCGACACCGATAGAGAGTATGCCACTTGTCGACTCCGGTCTCTTTAACAACCAACGCTTACATTTTCCATATCGGTTGGTTCTTTTACTTTCCATAAAGGTTCGTTCCATATCAAAATATCATATTTCGTTTCGAACCAAGTTTTATACTAAAAAGAATATAATTTCATATCAACATGTCATAATCATTCCCAAACTGATTATATTCTAAACTAGAATATATTTCCATATCCATACATTAAAATCATATAAGATTTCAAACAATCGATTTATATATTCAAGTAGAATATATTTCATATCAAAGCTTTTAGTTATTCAAAATCGATTTATGTTCGAAATCCATTTATATTCCAATAGAATATATGTTTCATAACAAATCATTTCAATCCCTAAGGAGATAAATTTATATTCTAGTAGAATAAAAAAATTCACATTCCATATTAAATTGGTATAGAAATCGCTTCATATTTAAAGAGGACATAACTTATCTCAACTCCGTTTGAACCACGGTTTCAACCCAAACACTTTCCATTCGGAAGAAATTTACGATCATTTAATATAACTTGAAAAATAGATGCTTATAAATAAAAATCTTTATATAAAATACTTATATATATCGGATATAATATCTAGAATAAAACAAGATAATTTAAAACCCTATGTTTATACACAATTTAAAAGTTTTACTAATTAGTTTAGGTAATAAAATATAAGGAAAATCCAGTTATAATAAAAATAGTTTTAGGTAAATGTTTTAATAAATAAAATTTTAGATAGGAATAGTTATTTGAAATCAAATAGTGTAAATGTATATATATATAATAAAAAAATCCTTTAACCAAAATCGTTCCTTTCTTCCGAACTTCAAACACTTGGTTCTATACCTTAGTCTTAATGGAGTTAACATAGTTCAATCTCTTGATGTAAACACCATTCCAAACCCATCTTTCAATTTAGAGGTTTCAAACCATATTCGTATTACGTTTAAACAACTCCAAATGTCCTCGATTATCTTTATTCCAAAATGAAATTCAATAAGAATTTATTAAATTCGAGTCCACCCAATCATTGGAACAAATCCCAAATCGTATTTGAATTCAAATTTAAACTTCCAAATTTGTTTTGGGAAAATTTCCTTAACCATTTCAAATAACATCCAGGATTCAGGTCTTAAAGGAAAAATAGAATTTTATCGAAAATCGACACATTTCCTTTATATGAAATTTTCCATCAAATAGAATTTTCGAATATTTAAAAAAATCATTTAACCAACCGATGTGCATATATAATTTGCTATCCTATGGCCAAGTTATTTTAATTTTTCGATATTTCGGGGATGGATATATATCATTTCAATCCAAATCAGGGTCACAGGTGTTTATCATTTCAACCCGTGTTCTTAATTTATTTTAAATCGATTAATCCTGGGTTTATTAGATGCCCGTAACATCAAGGGTGAAAATGGGATTAATCGTAAAAATAAACATACACATTCATATACTGAATAATGGAACATGACAATATCCATTTAGAAATCAAACAACCAAAACATCCATCATAACCAGTTCATCCAAATCAATTAGTATTAAAACTGTTTCATAGGTTTGCAGGGATCAGAATTTCTAACTAGTAATTAAAGTAAATTTAATAACTAATTATCGGCCTAAATTTCCAGATTACCATACTTACATATCGGTTTAAGCAACAAATCATCAATCATGCACAACCATGCAACCAAACTTATTTCACAATTTAATTTAATAAATATGGGAAAAATTTAGTTAGTCGTGAGTGAGAAAAATCACTCACCTTTGGGTCTTCAGTGGATCAAACGTCCAACTAAAGCCCAAAATTTTACAGTCTCCAATTGCTAGCAAACCAGCGCTAGAACGTCCGCAATTCTGTCACGATCACAATGCAACCAACCGCGTCCAAATCCGAGTTAATATGAAAAAGTTATTAGCATTATACTATTTGAATTTTGAAATGTATGGAAAATTATAAAATAATTACCATCCAATATGATGTTGCCACATCAGCACCTTCTTCCCGCTCACCCTTCTCTTCGCTACAGGAACCATAATGCGGAAAAACCCATGAACCATCCAAACTTTGACCGGATCGTGATCCCATCTCCGCCAGAATCAAGACCGATGGCCACCTCCATTCGAAAGCCCGACGTGAGGCGCACCTGCCAGCGCAAGTCCGGTCATCTCTGCTGGTCCCAGCAGCCTGTGCGATGTCAGTTCCTAACCGTGTTTTCAAACCCTAATTCGAGAAATTCGACCACCTCAGGCCGAACTACAACCAGCTAACACCACCTATGAGATTGCATCGATCTCCTCTACCATACCCGTAAGCCAATTTCTTCAATAGATTCCGAAAACGAAAAACCCCAAAATCCCTCTTAGGGTTTCGAAAATTTGAGACTTTGACTGTGAATTCCAACAACTCGGTCCACTGCATGTCGAATCTGAGAACACACCCATAGGTTTGTATCGTCGATAGCTTCGAATCAGTATATAATAAGCTACGGTTTGAAGATTTTTGAGTTTCGAGTTGAAATTCATTTTGAATCTAGGGTTTTGGATTTTATTTCAGGCATGGAAAAAGGTTTCTTGCTGGAGAAAATGAACGGATGATTTAAATGGGCTGATGGGTGGAGGAAAGGAATTTTATTTACATTTATATAAGGCTCAATAATGAGGAACAACAATTATCTGATTACGTTGATTCCATTCGCATTTTATCCCGTACGCTCAAAAGACAAGTCCGATTTTGACGAAAATTGAAATCCTATAATAATTCACCGTTCCGTATCCAATGGCGCCAGTTTCGTCGAATTTGGAGACAATCATCAAAAGCGTTAAATTCCACAGTTAATTAATAAATAAAATATCCAAAATTCATTTAACTGTTTAATTCAATTTAACTATTTATAAAATTCCATTTAAATCAATTTATAACTTAACTAAAATTTCATAAATCAATTTCACATATTTTAAGTTCCTGGATTAATTTATTTATCCATTTAAATTTACATTCCAATTATTATTCAACAACTTAGAATTTCCCCATTTAATAAATAAAAATTGAAATCTCTTTTTAACTTAAACCACTTAAATTCAAACTAGTTATTAAAAATATTAAATTCCATTTTACAACATTCTCAATAACTAAATTTGAAAAATCTAATTTATACTCAATCCAAACAATTTTCATCATTCAAATCCACCTTTTTGATTTCTTTTCTAATATTATACCATTTGTTTATTTCAAAGCTAAATTTAAATATACAGGAAATATGGGATGTTACATAACTGTTAGATTAATCATGTTTATCCATTTGTTTAGATCTGAATCATGCAAGATCTCATGTTTATGATATGTTTATGTTATGTTTATGAATTATTCATGTTTTTATGATCATTGTTGTATGGATTGATGTTTGTTTTTATTGTATTGGTTGAGTTGTATGTTATATTGTTTACTGTAGAATCATAGGATTGAAGAACAGAGAAAATTGGAGGTTCAGATAATCAAACTCAGATGAAACTTGGCGGAGGAGCTATGGAAGATTCGAAAATAAGGCATGAAAATTTTAATGCCCAAATATGCTAAGAATGAATGAGTCGGCACCGACCAATGGTGGAGTGTCGAGTGGCGGTAATTTTTGGTGGTGTAGCTTTGTGTTGGTAAATCAAAGCTTCATACAAAATTTCAAGTCAATCAGAGTTGATTTGTGATGGGTCGAAGGTTGATTTCTCGAGATGTGAATGGAGAAGCTTCAAAACACGAATGTCAAACGATTGGAGATTGGGCCGAAGGAACATTCTTGAGGCAAGAATGGAGGTGAGGCCACCACTTAACCAAATTTGGCTAAGTGGATGGGTTAGCGCCGACCCATGATGGGTCGGTACCGACCCCTGATGGGTCGGTACCGACCCATGGGGGTGGCATGTGGGGAGTCATGGCCTTGTAGGAATGATTGTTTTAGCTTTCAGAAGTTGCTGGTGATGTTTTGATTGAAATGGACTTCATATGATTGATGTGCAACTCCAAGATGGATGGTGCTTCGATTATGAACTAATGGTGGAGTGATTGGAGTCGGATTGATGTGAAACTGGTCATGATTTGATATACGATCCAGTGTGATGTGGATTGATGGAATGTGAGTTAATCGTGGGTGATAATGGTACGACTCGAGAGTTGGATTGAGTTGCTGAAGTGAAAGGCTTGGCAGATTTGATGTGCCAAGGAATCAATTATTATCGAAGTGTTCTAATAGACACAAAGCAAGGGTATTGTGAGGATACCCATTTGGATCAGATTCGGCAGATCGTGTACCCTAGGCAGTCATGATGGGCTCAGTTATCGAGAATGGAAAAGACAAAAATACTAGTCATGATGGTGTATGGTAGTTTGGCTAAAACCGGGGTTTTCCATTTGCCCTTTTGATTGTTGAAATGCAAATTTGATAACTAATGGATTCACGGCTGTAGACGGTGATAGTTAGGACAGTGGATGTTATGATTGATTCTGTGTGCTTTATTCTCTGTTTTCTCTGGGTAGGCTATCACTGTAGGTTGAAGAAGAGAAGCCGGATCGGGGTTGTCCTTTCCTATTTCTGATGTGACATGTGGTGGAAGGTTTTTATATGTTAACTTGATGGTTGTTGGGCAGATTAGATAGTTGATCCGCTTATATTCATAGTATCATGTGCAACTGTTGGTAGATATTTAATCGCTCACTAAGACCATTGCCTGACTCAAGGTTTTATGTTTACCTCTTATTACCTTGGGTTGTTTACCAATTTGATGGTGGTCAGACTAAGTAGCAGGTAGAAGATTTGGTGTCAGTGTTGCTGTGCGGTGTCGAGCAGGAGGCTGGCGTATTATTGCTACCTGCTATTTCTTTTCTGTTTCTGTGGTATGCTGGTGTTGTTGAGACTCTGAGGGATGTAGTGAGGCATATTGTATTCATATATTCTTGTATCAATAAGTATTTTAACTAAAATTCTATGGTTTTATGGAAATTTGATTCTTTGTTTGGTTGTGCTTCATTATTTTATTATTATAGATTATCGATGCGTTGTGAATTATACGACGGGTTCTGTTTTCGAGTTATTCTACCCAGATGATCATCTCAAATCAGCCTGGCATGTCATACAACGCACTTCTCCTTAGTTTTGTGAGGGAGGTACAGAGCGGTCATCACATTTGGTATCAAATCTTTGGTTAATCGATTTTACCCAAAGTTCACAAACGCAAACGCGTATGAGAGACGTATTGGTAATTTTATTTGGATGATTACTATATTATGTACGTATGTAGTGTGGTATACTAGATTAGTAAGCACTTGAACACCAATGCAGCTTTCTCTAATGTAAATTGACGGTCGTTTCAAAGTAAGGATGTGTGACGACCGCCCATAACCCCCGCACTATACAAGAGAAATAATGCGCTGAAAGATGTGCAAGGCTGCCATGGACGATCATCAGAGTAGGTAAACACAAGCGGAACCTGTCGTAAAACTCACAACGTAAGGATAAAATATAATAGAACTTATACAACAGGTAGTAAAAGTAAAGCAGAAACACTGGACTTCCATACAAGTAGAATGTAAGATCCACAAACTTGGAAATAGTGTTTATACAAAGTTGCCTCACTACATCACTAAGAAAAGCAAACAGCGGAAATCCAATTATTAGCTAGTAGTAAAACTGGTACATGAGCCTCCTGCTTGCCATCGATAAGCATCGTCGCCCTCACTAAAGCATTACCTATCACCTGTTACTTAGTCTTCCCATCCGAAATCGGATGAACATCCCAAGGTAATAAGAGGATACATAAAACCTTGAGTCATACAACAGTCTTAGTGAGTGATAAAACAGCTAACAAACTTCAACAATGAAGTGTATGAGAGGGGATAGATAAACATACTAATCTACCCACGACACCAGAGAAGAACTCGACCTTATCTTCCACACATCGGATAGTGATAGCCTTTACAATCCATTCAACCAAAGGAAAACAATTCGTACATGGAAACCAGAGCAACCATTCAATCTTGGAAAACACACATAACATCCAGATTATATAAGTCCCACACAGAACTACCAATCATCCATGACTGACTCTGGCTATCACCGCCAATCCTGCTTTGAAACCATCGTTAATCGTATGACGGCCAACCTTGCCATATGTCAAGGGCTAATGGTAACCCCAGTTCTAGCATAAACTCCATATGTCCAACCTTGACAATGTCCAACCTTGACAACTAGGCCTTTCAACAATACCCAAGGTACTCGACCAGCAACCTTCCGGTCTATTGGGTGCCCCCATCGTACCCCAGATTTGAGCCTGCTAGAACTTACGACAACGATGACTTCTCGGCTTTCGCATCTCTAGTCGTCCAACCTTGACGGCTATTTACTGCTCAAGCGACCTTCTCGAGCAACCATTATCCACCAACTCACTACCTTTGAGTTGTCTGCTTATTCGTTGCTTTTCACTGATCAATGAACATAACACAACACTTCGAACATCCCCTTCTGGACTCTTGTCGAAGCCACCACCATTGTTGAACCAACCAACATCTTTGTAAGGTTCAAAGCAATCCATAGCATTATTTCAACACTTCCTAACTTCCCAATTGAACTCACTTTGAAGTCACATCATCACCGGAAGTGTCCGACCAGAAATGGCAAAAATGGATGACCAGAAATGGCTGTCCAGAACAGCTCAACCCGAGCCACTTTGGTCCGACCCGACCCCCTCCTTTCGGCCTGACCCGACCCCCTTTTATCCGACCCGACCCACCTTCGTCCGATCCAGAATGGTCCAATCCACTTTAGCCTGATCCAAAATCGTCAGATTCACTTTAACCCAATCCAGAGTGGTCCGACCCGAGCCAACTTTAGTCCGACCCGAGCCAACTTTAACTTGTCCTCCACGACAGAATTTGATCCCGACCTCAGCCACTTTGGTCCGACCCGAGCCACTTTCTAAGCATCTTCAATTCTACTCTGATTTCGATCAAAACTTCGCCAAACGACGAATCCGACGAAACCAACTCAACCAAACTCATCAAACACAATCATAAACATATCATAACATTAATAACCACATGAATATGACAATTTCCATAAAAATGATGTAAATCTCACCAAAAACCATTAAAATGAACATATGATCAAAATGAGAGATCTAACTAACATAAACATGTTAAAATGACATGAAATTATCAAGTAAAACTTGCTAGATAAGATCATAGGGTGATGCATATGAAAATGAACATGTAATGGTGTAACTCTATGGTAAAACATCCCAATTTGAGGAGAAACATGCACAAACACTCATATACTTCATTGCATTCATGAGAGAGATGTAAATCACTCACTGATTCTCCAAAACAAGCTAAAATGATAGAATTATGAATCCGAACAGCGAATACTCCGAACCAAGCTCCTTGATCCGATGAATTTGTTCTTGGAACGATGTAGATCTAGCCTCGAATGGTGTAGATCTTCAATTTCCCTCATTGGATTTGGATTTTTAATGGTGGAAAGGTGTTAGAAGAAGAAGGAGATCAATGCCTCAAAATGAGAGAATGGGAAAATGAACCTTTTCCCTCCACTCTCACCCCCTATTTATAGGATTCCACCGTCCCACTAATGGGCCTCCCCAATTCAGCCTATTAGGCTCTCCTAATCTGAACAACCAACTGAAAAACCTTAAAACAACGATTTCTCCCAAACCCCTGAGCCAAATCCTTAATGTAACCAATATACGGAAAGGCAAACATCAATTCCTTTCTAATGGCATAGGTCTCACCTTCTGATTCGACCTGAGTCAAAAGTTATGCCGTACAAGACTGATAGGGGAAAAATGGTCACAAACAGAATCGGTAAAAATTATGGGCATGTCTCACATCCCCATAAGCAACATATTAAAAGATGAGAATGATCCAACCCTCAGAGCATGAAATAAAAATATTTTACGATCTTTCGATAATTAAAATGCGGGCTGTTACATTCTCCTCCCTTAAGAATTTCGCCCCCGAAATTCCAAGCAAACACAAGCAATCACAACGATTCCGCATGCCTATCATCCATGAGAAACCAATTCTATCATCCAAACTAGTAATCATTAAGCCATGCATCCATAGCCTTATCCTAGCACGCGGAATTCTAACAAACAATAACAAGATACAACGATATAACGAAGATACGACATCAAAGGGTCATACCGACGAAGAGTTCTGGATAAGTCGCTCTCGTACTCTCTTCCGTCTCCCACGTACAATCATCGCCATCTTCACTCCATTGTACCTTCACTAGCGTAACCATCTTCCTCCTAAGCTATTTCGTGTCATTTCTCACAACACGAAGTGGCTTACGAGGTCTCGTAACTGCGGTCTCTACTTCTAGATCTTCGTACTTTTCGGGAGATACCACCACACTCGAATCATGCACGAACTTCCGTAGAAATGACACATGGAACAGATCATTCACACTCGACATCTTCTCGGGTAACTCGAATCTATATGCGAGTTTTCCAATTCGCTCGACTATCGGAAATGGTCCAACGAACCTAGGAGCCAACTTTCCTTTACTTCCAAATCTCACCTTATGCTTCAACGGTGAAACCTTCACAAAAACCATATCGCCCATGTTGAATTCCAAGTCCTTACGACGCTTGTCGGCGTAACTCTTCTGACGGTCCTGGGCTGCCTTCATTCATTGCCGAACTATCTCGATACAATCTGAGGTTTCTCTAATCATCTCAGGCCCAAGTATCAACTTATCTCCAATTTCTAACCAACATGCTGGAGAATTGCACGACCTTCCATACAATGCTTCGTATGGTGCCCATCCCAATGCTAGACTGGTAGCTATTATTATACACAAACTCAACTAGATGTAGATGGTCTTCCCATGATCCTCCAAAGTCTAACACATAAGCCCTCATGAGATCTTCTAAAACTCGGTTGACTCTCTCGGTCTGACCATCAGTTTGGGGAAGATATGCTCTACTCAAGCACAACTCGATTCCCAAAGCTTATTGCAAACTTTTCCAAAATCCACTCGTGAATAATGGATCTTGGTCACTTACTATACTCTTTGGGACACCATGGAATCGAACTATCCATTTCACATAAAGTTCATCCAATTTCGATGCCGTCCTAGTCGACTTGACAGGAATGAATCTCGCACTTTTGGTCAAACGATCCACAATGACCCAAATCCCTTCGTTCCCTGCCCTGGTTCTAGGTAGTCCATCGATAAAATCCATCGATACCTGCTCCCACTTCCACGTAGGAACTTCCAATGGCTGAAGCAAACCACTCGGCTTCTTCTGTTCAGCTTTCACCAACTGACAGTTCATACACTTGGAAATGAAATTTCCAATATCTCTCTTCATCCCTTCCCAGTAGTAGACTCTCTTCATGTCCTGATACATCTTATTTCCACCAGGATGAATCGTCAACTTTGAGTGATGACATTCTCTCAGAACCTCATCCCTCAATCCGTCGATATCAAGAACAACTAATCGCCCTTGTTTTCGAAGCCAACCTTCTCGATCGACCTCGAACTCTTTATCTTCTGGTTCTAGTTTCTGAATGAACTCGACAAGCTTTGCATCTTTCTTTTGGCTCTCGCCAATCCTTTCGATAAGAGTTGATCCTATCGATAAGCTTGCCAACATTTCAGGTTCCAACTCACACCTTGGCCTGAAATCGAACCTTGCCAAGTCCGAAAACATCGCTCCCAAACTTGCGTGTCTTCGACTTAACGCATCTACAACTGCGTTACCCTTGCCCGGATGCCAAAATCATATGACGCCAGAAACTCTAACCATCTTTGCTGCCGAAGATTCAAATCCTTTTGGGAGAAAAGATACTTCAATGACTTGTGATCCGTAAACAACTCGAATCGAACTTCCAACAGGTAATGTCTCCACATCTTCAGAGCAAATACAATTGCTGCCAACTCCAAATCATGAGTTGGTTAATTTTTCTCATGCGACTTTAACTGTCGACTCGCGTAGGCCACAACCTTATCCTTCTGCATTAGTACTGCTCTAAGTCCAGTACCACATGCATCGGTATATACCACCATATCTTCATTCCCTCTTGGAATGGTCAACACAGGAGCACTCGTCAATCTCTCCTTCAGGAATCCGAACGCTTGTTCACACTTTGCATCCCATGTGAACACTTGGTTCTTCTTCGTCAATCCTGTCAACGGTGTAGCTACTTTGGAGAATCCTTTATAAACCGTCGGTAATATCCTGCCAACCCAAGGAAACTCCGAACATCCGTCGCATTCTTAGGTCGATCCCAGTCCTGGATTGCTGCAACTTTAGCGGGGTCAACCGCTATCCCTTTTCCAGAAACTACATGACCTAAGAACCTCACTTCATCCTTCCAGAAGTGACACTTTGAGAACTTAGCCTTAAGCTGATGCTTCTGCAAGATCTCTAACACAACTCTCAAGTGCGTCTTATGTTCCTCCTCATTTCTGGAGTAAACCAGAATATCTTCCACGAACACAAGCACGAACTTGTTCAACTGATCTCTGAACACTCTATTCATAAGATCCACAAAATATGCTGGCGCGTAAGTCAACCCGAATGGCATCACCAACCATTCGAAGAAACCAGATGGTGTCCTAAAAGCAGTCTTTGGCACACTATCCTTAGCCACCCTCAACTGGTGAAATCCCGTTGCCAAATCCATCTGAGAAAACACTTTGGCTTCGTGAAGCTGATCGAACAAGTCATCTATACTTGGCAACGGATACTTGTTCTTCTTTGTCACCTTGTTCAGCTCATGATAGTCCACAGACAATCTTAACGAGCCATCCGCCTTGGTTGCAAATACGACCGGTGCACCCCAGTTGGATACACTCCTCCGAATGAAACCTTTTCCCAAAAGGTCTCGAACTTGCACCTCTAACTCTCGCTGTTCCTTAGGTGTCATATGCCTAAGAGGCATAACGATTGGTCTAACACACTCGACCAAATCGATTCTAAACTCGATCTCACGATGCGGCGACAACCCTTTGACCTCGTCAAAGATATCTTTATACTCCTTAGCGATCAACATAGATGACAAGTCTTCTTGTGGAATCACAGGCGAATATAACAACTTATAAGAACACCGTCTTCGAGTTACCACGAATCAACACTTCCCGCCCTTCCATAGCCCCGACTGTCATCTCTAGCTTTTCGCAATTCACCCTTGCCGCATACCACTTGAGCCAATCCATGCCCAAGATGATCCCATACCCAGCGAAGTTAAGAACAAAGCAATCACACACAAAAGAGCAACCATGACTCGAAAACATTAGACCACGGAACAATACGCACAAACTGAATGAATCCCCAACTGGATTAGTCACGATCAATGGTCTATTTCAACTTCAAGTTCTGAACCCATTCAACATACAATCTTATTATAGGTAAAAGAAGATGATTCTCTAGTACCAAAAAGAACTCAAACAACTTCACTGGTTGGAAGCACATCCAGGCAACAACTTCTCCTAGTTCTCTTCAGGAATACAATAGGAAATTGGAATAGCTTCCACAACACATGCTTCCTCCAGTTGCCTATTCTTTGGAAGGTCCGGACAGTCTTTCTTCTTATGTCCGGGCTTGCCGCATTCAAAGCACTACATTTCGGTTTTCGGCTTCTCACAATCATTGGCATAATGACCCTCCAATTGACAATTGAAGCAAAGCCCATTCTTCTTAGATTTCTTCTTCTTGCTTTTCTTCTTATTAGCACTGGGGCCAATAAAGGTTTCTTCATCTGTAGGAGAATATTCCCTATGTTGCTTAATAGAATCCCTTTTGGGTACTTGCGCAGGAACACCACGCTCTACTAACGCTTCTGGAACGGGAATCCTTAACATGGTTACTGCCATCATGGCCGCCCCAAACATAACTAGATACTCCGGTGCAATAGTTAAAGCTCCCAATTGGCTTCCATCTCATACTCTTCCACTTTCAGGCTCAGTCCTAAGGTTTGACGACTCATTCTAAATCTGAAATAGAATGATTAGTCCACTTACAAGATAAACTGCTAAAGGAAAACACCCGCTACTACTATATATACTTATATATATAGTAAACATCCAACTGAAATCTACAAGTATATCTCTCATACATAATTACGTCTTAGAACTTTGGCTAAAATCGATAACCATAGCTCTGATACCAAATGTGACGACCGCCCATAACTCCCGCACTATACAAGAGAAATAATGCGCTGAAAGATGGGCAAGGCTGTCATGGATGATCATCAGAGTAGGTAAACACAAGCGGAACCTATCGTAAAACTCACAGCACAAGGATAAAATATAATAGAACTTATACAACAGGTAGTAATAGTGAAGCAGAAACACTGGACTTCCATACAAGTAGAAAGTAAGATCCACAAACTTGGAAATAGTGTTTATACAAAGTTGCCTCACTACATCACTCAGAAAAGAAAACAGCGGAAATCCAATTATTAGCTAGTAGTAAAACTGGTACGTGAGCCTCCTCCTTGCCATCGATCATCATCGTCGTCCTCACTAAAGCATTACCTGTCACCTGTTACTTAGTCTGCCCATCCAAAATCGGATGAACAACAAAAGGTAATAAGAGGATACATAAAACCTTGAGTCAGACAACAGTCTTAGTGAGCGATAAAACAGCTAACAAACTTCAACAATGAAGTGTATGGGAGGGGATAGATAAACATACTAATCTACCCACGACACCAGAGAAGAACTCGACCTTATCTTCCCCACATCGGACAGTGATAGCCTTTGCAATCCATTCAACCAAAGGAAATCAATTCGTACATGGAAACCAGAGCAACCATTTAATCATGGAAAACACACATAACATCCAGATTATATAAGTCTCACACAGAACAACCAATCATCCATGACTGACTCTGGCTATCACCGCCAATCCTGCTTTGAAACCATCGTTAATCGTATGACGGCCAACCTTGCCATATGTCAAGGGCTAATGGTAACCCCAATTCTAGCATAAACTCCATATGTCCAACCTTGACAATGTCCAATCTTAACAACTAGGCCTTTCAACGATACCCAAGGTACTTGACCAGCAACCTTCCGGTCTATTGGGTCCCCCCATCGTACCCCTGCTTTGAGCCTGCTAGAACTTATGACAACGATGACTTCTCAGCCTTCGCATCTCTAGTCGTCCAACCTTGACGGCTATTTACCGCTCAAGCGAACTTCTCGAGCAACCATTATCCACCAACTCACGACCTTTGAGTTGTCTGCCTATTCGTTGCTTTTCACTGATCAACGAACATATCACATCACTTCGAACATCCCCTTCTGGACTCTTGTCGAAGCCACCACCATCGTTGAACCAACCAACATCTTTGTAAGGTTCAAAGCAATCCATAACATTATTTCAACACTTCCTAACTTCCCAATTGAACTCACTTTGAAGTCACATCATCACTAGAAGAGCCCGACCAGAAATAGCTGACCTTAAATGGCAAAAATGGCTGATCAGAAATGGCTGTCCAAAACAGCCCAACCCGAGCCACTTTGGCTCGACCCAACCCCTTCCTTTTGGCCTGACCCGACCCCCTTTTTTCCGACCCGACCCACCTTGGTCCGACCCAGAATGGTCCAATCCACTTTAGCCCGATCCAAAATGGCTGATTCAATTTAATCCAATCCAGAGTGGTCCGACCCGACCCCCTTTAGTCCGACCCGACCCCCTTTAGTCTGACCCGAGCCAACTTTAGTCCAACCCGAGCCAACTTTGACTTGTCCTCCATGACAGAATTTGATCCCGACCCGAGCTACTTTGGTCCGACCCGAGCCACTTTCTGCGCATCTTCAATTCTACTCCGATTTGATCAAAACTTCGCCAAACGACGAATCCGACGAAACCAACTCAACCAAACTCATCAAACACAATCATAAACATATCATAACATTACTAACCACGTGAATATGACGATTTCCATAAAAATGATGTAAATCTCACCAAAAACCATTAAAATGAACATATGATCAAAATGAGAGATCTAACTAACATAAACATGTTTAAATGACATGAAATTATCGAGTAAAACTTGCTAGATAAGATCATAGGGTGATGCATATGAAAATGAACATGTAATGGTGAAAATCTATGGTAAAACATCCCAATTTGAGGAGAAACATGCACAAACACTCATATACTTCATTGCATTCATGTGAGAGACGTAAATCACTCACCGATTCTCCAAAACAAGCTAAAATGATAGAATTATGAATCCGAACAGCGAATACTCCGAACCAAGCTCCTTGATCCGATGAATTTGCTCTTGGAACGACGTAGATCTAGCCTTGAATGGTGTAGATCTTCAATTTCCCTCCTTGGATTTGGATTTTTAATGGTGGAAACGTGTTAGAAGAAGAAGGAGATCAATGCCTCCAAATGAGAGAATGGGAAAATAAACCTTTTCCCTCCACTCTCACCCCCTATTTATAGGATTCCACCATCCCACTAATGGGCCTCCCCAATTCAGCCCATTAGGCTCTCCAAATCTGAACAGCCAACTAAAAAACCTTAAAACAGCGATTTCTCCCAAACCGCTGAGCCAAATCCTTAATGTAACCACTCTACAGAAAGGAAAACGTCAATTCCTTTCTAATGGCACAGGTCTCACCTTCTGATTCGACCTGAGTCAAAAGTTATGTCCTGTACAAGACTGACAGGGGCAAAATGGTCACAAAAAAAATCGGTAAAAATTATGGGCATGTCTCACATCCCCATAAGCAACATATTAAAAGATGAGAATGATCCAACCCTCAGAGAATGAAATAAAAATATTTTACGATCTTTCGATATGTAAAATGCGGGTTGTTACAGGATGAGTCGATGAACTTCGAGAAATGCTACAAGGAATGTGCCTGCAACTGGAGGTATAGGAAAGGATAATCTGTCAGGAGCTGCAACTGCTATGCCTGATTATCCTGCTATGTTCGAGCCACGATGGCAGCGACCATGAGGAAGATGCCCACTCCAAGACCGACAGTAGAGCCTATGCAGTCGCCTTGGTTGTAGATTTTGCGAACCTCTGCAAGGACTATGCTACTCTTGGAGGCAAGACGTTTATTGGGACGGAACCGACTGTTGAAGATCAGAATTGGCTGGATACGTGTGTTCGAGTTTTCGGAGACTTGGAATCAACGATACAACTAAAGGAAGCTTGCATCGAGGCAGCTGCAAGGACGAGCGATGGATTGGTGGAACTCTATTACCTTAGAGACACCAAAGGACCGGATAATTTAGGATCAATTTAGGACTAAGTTTATGGAGAAGTTCATTTTTACGGTCCAAAAGTCGATATTGTTTAAGCAGTTTGTTGAGTTAAAGCAAGGCGAGGGGCCTAAATCTGAATTTGTGACAAAGTTCAAAGCTTTATCTAAGTATGCTCGTTCGTATATCTACTTATCAAAAAATGAGAAATTTATCTTGTTATTAGATGAGAACATTGGTAAACAACTTGTCGACCATATTAATGACTCTTATGAGAAGTTAGTTGAGAAGGCTTTAAGGAAGGAAAGCTTGTTTCCGTAAAAGGCCGAGACTGTTGTTGAAAACAAAAAGGAGGATTCAAAACCACTACAAGGTGGTGATAATAAGAAAAGGTTGAATGGTAAACAAAAACAACAGCAAGGAAAGAATGGTTAGAAGAAGCCAAAGGGTGAGATCACTTGTTATAAATGTCTGTAGAAGGGCCATCTTTCCAAGGCCTGTAAGAATACGAAGATGGAAAAGAAGTGCTTTAACTGTGATAATCCTGGGGATATGAGGAAAAAATTGTCCGGAACCACCGAAGTATAAGCGGGTTGTGAAACACCCCACCTCCGTTAAGGTCACTCACAAAGGGAATGCCTTAACTTTGGTGAAGGTTTATAGGTAAAAGTCACAGATATAAACACATATATATATAAGCAGCGGAAACCAAACAGACTTTTATTTCATAAATACATGTTTATACAAAACATTTCCATAATTGTCTCACACTAACTTCCAAAACATTTCAACATCATTTCTGTCTTGATTATTGAATAAAGAAGCATAAAACATAATTAAAAACTGCATAAATCCCCATAGGATGTATCCAAAAGCCATAGCAAATGAAAGAGAGTCCAAAGCATACATCTACTATCTTGAAGCTTGCAAAGAGTCTGACTAATCTGGGTTGTTTCCTCCCTGTGGACCTGGGGGGAACGGAAGAAAAGAAGACGAAAGAAAAACAGAGTCAGACATAAAGCCTGGTAAGTCAAGTGACCCTTCAGTATGTGAATAAGAAAAAGGGTATGATAGGAATAAACTGGAAATAGGAAAGTATCATAAACTAAGATAAAGTAGTTTAGAACCGAATATACTATCGCACCCTACACTATATCTCTGCACCTACATGTATTTATTCCGACTGGCACCCCATGCTGAGGGTGAAGTGATCCCCTATCTAAAGATGCACCCCATGCTGAGGGTGAAGTGATCCCCTTTCTAAAGATGCACCCTATGCTGAGGGTGAAGTGATCCCCTTTCTAAAGATGCACCCTATGCTGAGGGTGAAGTGATCCCCTTTCTAAAGATGCACCCTATGCTGAGGGTGAAGTGATCCCCTTTCTAAAGATCGGCTCCTACTCGCATAAACATATGTGTCATACGGCCCCCAATGATTGCAGATACCTATGCTGGTCCCACCATGGGGTGTATCAAGACCCATGGTGGCGGCCTGCCACGATTCTAGAATACATAGGTTATACTACTGGTGCCCCCAGTGCCCTGTTTGTCTGCTCCGAAGTGTGTGCACGCCCGCACTCCATTAGAACCCACACTGTTGCACCCACCGGCGTCGCTTTGACTGCTTACAATCAGCCCAGTAATCGTGCCCCCACCCTGCCTAGTTTCAGGGTACCATGATACCTAATTGGGTTACTGCTGAAATGGGTCCTCGTTACTAGGGTTTTCTAGTCAAACATGTTAAGTGGTTAAGTGTTCAGATTAACCTAACCTCACCCATCAGATTTAGTTAACACGTTGAATTGGTTAAGTGTTTTAGTTAACTTAACCCTACCATCCTGACTTGTCTATCCTTAGCCTTTTAAGCAATGACCACTCACATTAGACATATATTGTTATGGTTACTAGATGTGCTGGTCGGTTTCGACCAGGTTTACACTGTAACTCAGTCTAACCTCGGGTCCTTATTGGGCTCAATGCCTTAACCTCCCACATTGGATAGGTATCGTTGTGATTACTGGACAGCCGGGCGGGTCCGGGCAGGTTTACATCACAACTCAATCCAACCTCGGGTTAAGCATTCTCGTAGTTTCTAAATTTACATATTTGTCTTTATTACTTATTATATGTAAATTTGTTAACCATTAAATGTTATGGCCCACTTTCCAAGTTCATCATTTTTGGTATAAGAATTTATACCGTTTAAGTGCCACCAATTTTTGGCATGTGACAAACATGCCAATACATATAATTTTCACCAATTTATGTCAAGTTTCCTATAATTACCAATTTTTCCCAACGTTACCCCGTCTAAATATTAGGCTAACAATCTTAGCCTAATTTTCCGCTCACATGATTTTTGACATATAATATTAGGCTAAAAACTTACCCAAATTTAGCGTACAAAGTTTGCATAAAGTAATCCATTAACATAAACATGTCATTGGTGTAAACTTGGCATTTTTGGCATAGTCAATATGAACATAATAGGGGTGAACTTGCAAAATAGTCAACATGAATATAATAGGTGTGAACTTGCAACATAGACTAAATCAACATACATATATGTGAATTTGCAACATAGGCTAAACCAACTTACATATATGTGAACTTGCATTGAAATAGGGATCTAACTAAGTAGGTGTCACATGAATTAGCATATTATTTAGACAACATAAGCCTAAACATGTTTAGATCTAGGCATAGCATCGAACATCACTAGCATATGACAAGAATATGACGTGTCCATAAAGTATGTATAATTTTATCACATGTGTGTGAACTAGATCAAATCATGTTTACCACTATAACATGAAACTTGTATTAAAATGGATCTTGGCATGGATCCAATAATGAACTTACAACTTTTGTATAAACATATGAGCATGTATATGAACTTAATCATTTAGGCATAGACGTTTAGCATAAAGTATATACATGGGATCTTAATCACATACAACCTATATAATCACATAAACACATAGGTGTAGATATGAACCAAATAACTTGTATGTGAATTTGAATAGATCCAACATCAACTAGATTAATCCACAAACATCCTAACGGATCCAACATCAAGTCAATTATACCACAAACATCACAATACCACAATCATTACAACACATAGATATGAATTAACATCGTCGTTATACAATAGCATAATTCCATTTCCATTTTACATCGAATCAAATCCTAACTTTTATTCACATCGGAAAAATCACTATACTTACAACAAACGACGAACTTGAATTCTGGATTCTGAGTTCTGAATTTGAAATGCTTTCCTTTGGGTAGACTAACGTTGTTTTGATTCTTGTTTTAACTTTAATTTTGGCTTGTCTCTAAGCTTTCACTAATTGACGGCCACTCCTAGTTTCTTCCCAGCAGCATGACGGCTCTAGTTCTATATTATTTGTGTGAATTTAGGTTGAGAGTTGAGTTGTATTTATAGAATTTCAAACTAATTAGAGCCATCGATGAAGCTAGAGTTAATCAAGGCCATCCATCTCAAGAGAAGCCAATCAGAAACCGACAAGTAAGCCCTAGTTACACAGCCAAGCCCCAAAAATCGACCAGAAACCCGACCAGGCCAGCCAGGGCCAAACCAGGTCGACTGGGCAGGTCGACCCCCAGGTCGACCCTATGGTCGACCTGGTCACCCAGGTCGACCCCCAGGTCGACCCCCCGGTCAACCTGGTGCCTGGGCGGGAATTTTCCCGCCCAGCCCAGTTTGGGTCTGATTTTTGAATTTCGAACTTTATTTGAACTGTTTGAATTTTTAATTTGAATTCTGAAACTTCCGGAGGTCATAACTCCTTCATACGGAGTCCGATTCACGCAAACTCAGACTCTATCTTAGGCAGAATTCCGAGATGAGCGCAATGGTGTAACCCATTTCCTTTAATTCTTTCGTTCAGAATTAATTATACTTTAATTTGTGAAACTTAATGTTATAGAATTTACGGGGTGTTACATTCTCCCCCTCTTAAAAGGATTTCATCCCCGAAATCTTCAAGTTAGGAAGAATGTGTCCTACCATCCAATTACCCATCTACTCAACCAACAAACACAGGCATCCATTGTCGTTAAAAGACTTCTAATGCTTCATGATCATATGCACAGTGTGTGTACATGTCCTTACCTAATGCAAAAATTAGGCGGTCCAATGATTCAGTTGACCTCCTTAATGCGAATCATGTAAGTGTCATGAATCCATTATGTATGCAAATTTTTCCTACTCATAATTCTACATGAGTGCGCAACCATTCACACAAATGCGACATCCATTTGACAACATATCAAGTTTCAACCACATACAAATATGAATACACATATGCACATGCAATATGGAAGTGACTAAGCCGATCTAATACCTGGGGTGTGCGTGTATATGCATCCATGAGCGACCACTTGCAGCCACTAGCAACCATTTGCAAACATCAAACATAACATGTTTCAAATACATGTTTACATCCATAGGGTTCTACCTAAGGATAAAGGGTAAGACCGAGGAGATATACCTAAAGGATAGAGAGATAGTGCATATGGCTTTGGGGGATTATGCCTTTTAAAATATCAAAACTTTTTCTTGAAAAATGCTTCTTTAAACTTCTCTTTTGAAAATAATTTCAAAAACTTTTATCTGATCTGGTAAACCTATGCGCTGATACCAAGTGAAACACCCCACCTCCGTTAAGGTCACTCACAAAGGGAATGCCTTAACTTTGGTGGAGGTTTATACGTAAAAGTCACAGATAAAACACAAGACAGATATAAACACATATATATATAAGCAACGGAAAACAAACAGACTTTTATTTCATAAATACGTGTTTATACCAAACATTTCCATGATTGTCTTACACTAACTTCCAAAACATTACAACATCATTTTTTTCTTGAGTATTGAATAAAGAAGCATAAAACATAATTAAAAACTGCATAAATCCCCATAGGATGTGTCCAAAAGCCATAGCAAATGAAAGAGAGTCCAAAGCATACATCTACTATCTTGAAGCTTGCAAAGAGTCTGACTAAGCTGGGTTGTTTCCTCCCTGTGGACCTGGGGGGAACGGAAGAAAAGAAGACGAAAGAAAAACAGAGTCATACATAAAGCCTGGTAAGTCTAGTGACTCTTTAGTATGTAAATAAGTAAAAGGATATGACAGGAATAAACTGGAAATAGGAAAGTATCATAAACTAAGATAAAGTAGTTTAGAACCGAATATACTATCGCACCCCACACTATATCTCTGCACCTACTTGTATTTATTCCGACTGGCAACCCATGCTGAGGGTGAAGTGATCCCCTATCTAAAGATGCACCCCATGCTGAGGGTGAAGTGATCCCCTTTCTAAAGATGCATCCTATGCTGAGGGTGAAGTGATCCCCTTTCTAAAGATGCACCCTATGCTGAGGGTGAAGTGATCCCCTTTCTAAAGATGCACCCTATGTTGTGGGTGAAGTGATCCCCTTTCTAAAGATCGGCTCCTACTCGCATAAACATATGTGTCATACAGCCCCCAATGATTGCAGATACCTATGCTGGTCCCACCATGGGGTGTATCAAGACCCATGGTGGCGGCCTGTCACGATTCTATAATACATAGGTTATACTACTGGTGCCCCAGTGCCCTGTTTGTCTGCTCCGAAGTGTGTGCACGCCCGCACTCCGTTAGAACTCACACTGTTGCACCCACCGCCATCGCTTTGACCGCTTACAATCAGCCTAGTAATCGTGCCCCATCCTGCCTAGTTTCAGGGTACCATGATACCTAATTCGGTTACTGCTGAAATGGGTCCTCGTTACTAGGGTTTTCTAGTCAAACATGTTAAGTGGTTAAGTGTTCAGATTAACCTAACCTGACCCATCATATTTAGTTAACACGTTGAATTGGTTAAGTGTTTTAGTTAACTTAACCCTACCATCCTGACTTGTCTATCCTTAGCCTTTTCAAGCACCGACCACTCACATTAGACAGATATTGTTACGGTTACTGGATGTGCCGGTCGGTTCCGGGCAGGTTTACACCGTAACTCAGTCTAACCTCGGGTCCTTATTGGGCTCAATGCCTTAACCTCCCACATTGGATAGGTATCGTTGTGATTACTGGACAGCCGGGCGGGTCCGGGCAGGTTTACATCACAACTCAATCCAACCTCGGGTTAAGCATACTCGTATTTTCTAAATTTACATATTTGTCTTTATTACTTATTATATGTAAATTTGTTAACCATTAAATGTTATGGCCCACTTTCCAAGTTCATCATTTTTGGTATAAGAATTTATACCGTTTAAGTGCCACCAATTTTTGGCATGTGACAAACATGCCAATACATATAATTTTCACCAATTTATGTCAAGTTTCCTATAATTACCAATTTTTTCCAACGTTACCCCATCTAAATATTAGGCTAACAATCTTAGCCTAATTTTCCGCTCGCATGATTTTTGACATATAATATTAGGCTAAAAACTTAGCCTAATTTAGCGTACAAAGTTTGAATAAAGTAATCCATTAACATGAACATGTCATAGGTGTAAAGTTGGCATTTTTGGCATAGTCAATATGAACATAATAGGGGTGAACTTTCAAAATAGTCAACACGAATATCATAGGTGTGAACTTGCAACGTAGACTAAATCAACATACATATATGTGAATTTACAACATAGGCTAAACCAACTTACATATATGTGAACTTGCATTGAAATAGGGATCTAACTAAGTAGGTGTCACATGAATTAGCATATGATTTAGACAACAAAAGCCTAAACATGATCTTGGCATAACATCGAACATCACTAGCATATGACAAGAATATGACATGTCCATAAAGTATGTATAAATTTATCACATGTTTGTGAACTAGATCAAATCATGTTTACCACTATAACATGAAACTTGTATTAAAATGGATCTTGGCATGGATCCAATAATGAACTTGCAACTTTTGTATAAACATATGAGCATGTATATGAACTTAATCATTTAGGCATAGAGGTTTAGCATAAAGTATATACATGGGATCTTAATCACATACAACCTATATAATCACATAAACATATAGGTGTAGATATGAACCAAATAACTTGTATGTGAATTTGAATAGATCCAACATCAACTAGATTAATCCACAAACATCCTAATTGTAACGACAAAGAATTTCGCTCGATCCGAATCAGTCGTTAAACCGATCTAGACCGTTCGAAACCCCTGATCGTTTTGAGAACAGGACAAATCAGAACGCAGACAGAAGAATATTTCATTGTTATTTACAACAATTCCATCAGATTACAAGAATATACAGAGTATGAATGAATATTGTACATTCGATAAATATCAGAGATTACAATAAATTACTTAGCAGCGGAAAAACAATACAAAACACAACTGAAAATAATACACGGATACAGAGCTTTTCGAGCATCGTTCCAGCTGTAAATCAGGATCCTGTGAATATAAATCTGCAAAACCAAAACTACTGGCTGCCCGTGTCGAAAATAAGGGCACCCAGAGTTTAGGTTAAAACAATAAACACCAGGTCAGTCATGTGACTGGTGTGAGAACTAGAACAGTTATTAAAACTTTATTTTAAAAGAGAGTAATTTAAGGGACCACGCCGTATAACACGGAACGGGTTTCCTCCCAAGGATACCAGTGCATAGAATAAACAACGCAATGCTTTTTCGAAAAATGAAGCTATTATAAGACCCAGGTCCCATCACACAATGCAACGCAAGCCGGAGGATAGGGTTTTCCCTTATAATAGCCAAACATGCTTGGTACGTTTAAAAACAAGTCATTTGATTCTATAATAAGTGTATAGTGTCAAAACAATTTCAATCATAAATATTAATCATAGACGGCATAAGCGCCCCATCCCACTATGTCGTCATACTAGGCTCTACAAATAAAACCAAAATACACGTATTGGAAATTGGATTTCTGTCATGAGTCGAGGCAAGGGGAAAGCTCCTCTCCGCTTTCGAGACACTCTAGCAAATGTCTCAGGACTACACACTCTGGGCAATCCTTGGATCTTCAGGGCCGGTCCTCTCTTACGTTTGAGGATTGGCAATTCCTGAACACACGTTCCTGGTCCTTACAGACCTAAAATCGAGGCGCCTCATCCAACAACCACATAGGTGAAAAGTATATAAATGTCAGGGCTGGTAAGTCACTGACACCACCAAAGCTAGAAAGAAACGTCGTGCTCTCCCTGCAGTCCTTATCCCGTTTTTAACTCATACCGAGGTGTGAGGCTCGCGAATTCACGTTATACACAAAGCTATGCCACGTAGGCCGTGCTTTGATCATCAAACACAAGACTCTGCTTTTCAACAAAAGCCTTGATCATTGCATCTTAGCGTGCCACACAGGCAATTCATGCCATGCGATTGATATCTATCGATATATAACCTCTAAGCTCGTACGTCTCAGAGAAGGGCGTTAAGCAAGAGAATAAATTCTCCTCCGCCAAACAGATGTATATTTAATAGAGATCAATCAACACAGAATAAAGTCCAATGTCAGACACACAATCCATTTACAAGTTCGTTTTGGGTCTGAACGAAACCGGAGGCACTTTCCTCGCATATCCATCGATCTCCAAGTATGTCTGGACGACCACCAACTATTTCCATCCTCTTGGGTGTACAGCCCAATCAGGATCATCAGTAATTATCCAAATGATGTGAAGACTTCCGGTCTTCAACCACCGTCTTCATCTTCGACGTATCGTCGAATCAGTTATTCAGAATGGGTATAAACCCGGCCTTTCCGAACAACCCGCGTATATTAAAAACAAATGTTACACAAACACAACATATGCCTCATTCCAATTCATCAGTCACTAACCGTAAATTAGCAAGAGAACAATTCCCCAAATATTAACCCCGAAGGCCGAAACCAACATCAGATCAATACCCAGGAAACCATTCTTCTTAACTAACCTACAGCTAGTTTCTAAATTTCATATTCTTAGGGAAAGGTTCCCATTTATTTTATCCAAGATAAATTCTTTAAAATTTATCCTTTAATCTTTCTTTGGATATCATTTCAAACCAGAATATGGTTTTCCAAACTAGTCGAGATTAGCGGACCACACCGGAGTAATTATTTATTTTATTTCCCAATCCCAACCTATTCATCCCATGAAGCAAAACTGGTAATACTCCATATCTAACACCACGGTGTTATCGGTAAAATTAATTACCATTTCACGTTCAAATCTAATTAAAGATTTAACTATCGCTTTGGAGCAAAACTGGTGATACTCCATTCTCGCTCATTTTCCAAATTTGATAATTTAGATTATCAATTCACATTTCAATCTAATTGCAGATTCACTAAAACTCCTTTTACTGGGTTAAAGAACTAATGTCATTTAAAACACAGTTCACGATAAACCCAAATCACATTCTATTTATTATCGGGTTAAAGAACAAGTGTTATTTAAAATACTGTTCACGATAAACCTACAAATCAATTCTATTTAAAACCCATTTCAAATCCAATTTATTTATTTAAAATAAATGGGTTTTTACTTTAGTTCTAAACTAGTTCATTTCGATAAAAATCTATTTTTATCTTTTCAAATATGGAGTTTTTCATCCCAATTTTTCCCAAATCATTTCTTATGATTTTACACAAATTATTACTATTTTTAATAATTTTATCAAGGCCCTTACAGTCGATTTCCATCAACGGCCATCGAACTGCACTTACAACGACCTTTTCCTAATTTGATTTGGACGTATCTCCAAATCCAACCGTTAGATTTCAAATTTCAAATATTCGTTAGAAAGCTCTTTTCGATACGAACCCAACGGTTCTGGTTTTAGGAGAATCCGACGGTCGGATCTCCCGAAATGCCCGTTCGAAGTCAATGGTCGAAATTTACGAACTACCGCGGCGCGTTCTATTCAGGCCATTATATTATATATATAATATATATAATATATATTTCGTCGATTTCTATTTAAAACGAATTTTATAAATAGTTTTAAATTCGTTTCAAAAACAATTTCAACTTCCATTTCCAATTCAAATCAAAATTGAATTTTTCCTTATAAATTCGTTTTAAACTTCATTTCAAATTTCAATTCAATTTGAATTCATTTCAAATCGATTTTTATTCTAATTCAATTCGTTTTCAATTCAATTCGAATTCGTTTTATATTCAATTCGAATTCGTTATATATTCAATTCAATTCGAATTCGTTATATATTCAATTCAATTCTATAAAAATGAATATAATCGATATAAATATCGTTCGCGTCAAAATAGCGCATCTCTAATCAACACGGCTTTATATATTTCAATAATTCCGTTATTCTATTCAACAAATGAATCTATTTTTTTTTCAACACATGACTAATCTCAACGAATGAGTAATGTCCACGTGTTACTATTTTTGTTATTTAATATATTTTATAAAAATTATGGTATCTATCGTTTGATTTCAAATCAGACTCCAACCGTAAATTAGTAAGAGAACGATTCCCTAAATATTAACCCCGAAGGCCGAAACCAACATCAGATCAATATCCAGGAGACCACTCATCTTATCTATTTTCCAATTAGTTTCTAATTTTATATATGATAAAGATGTAAATTTTATTATTAAAATATTTCGTTCAACACATGACTAATCTCAACGGATGAGTACGGTCAACACATGAACCTTTATTTTATAATGATAAAGATGTAAATTTTATTATTAAAATATTTCGTTCAACACATGACTAATCTCAACGGATGAGTACTGTCAACACATGAACCTTTATTTTATAATGTTCTTTATTTTTTAAATTGGAATGAGGCCCAATCAATTACCATATAAAGTTAATTATATGGATTCCATACAACACATGTATATAATAGCAACGATAAATAATCAACCATCATCCAAAGTGCACTACACTGTATAAGCATCAAATATAGATATCTAACGCTTATAACAGCCTGTCGATCCATCGATCGACATACAACTAATTATTGGGATTAGTGTATGCCGTATTTTATCCCAATACCCGTGTGGGATTTCAAACAATCAAACACAGATTTTATTTGTGCAGTTGGGCGATGTGTAAAATTTATCGTCCTAATCAATATCCTTCAAATAGGTGTACATAAACAAACCGTCCGGTTTGTAAATGAATATTTATTTTATTCACATTCACTATATTCATATTCACGTTAAAATTTATATTTTCAATGATCAAATTATTTTATTCAACCTATGAATATTCTATTTGGTTCATTTATTAAATAAAATGATATCTTTATTTTTCTAATTTATTTTAGAAAATTTCGACGGCATAACGGCACGATACTAGAAACGGGACAAGGCCTAGCCTTATCCCCGGTCTAGTGATGGCCCACGCCATACACATATCAATCAAATCCATTCCATTTCACCAAACAATCAAATTCAAATCAAATAATCTAACCAACTACACAACCAAACAAACAAGTCCATGGTCTGTGGACGATGGTGTCGGGTGCTACTAAACACCGTCTGCATCCTAGTATATATTTATATAACTAGAAAAGAAAAGTTAAAATGTGAGAAATTCTCACCGATAGCTAATCCAATATCACGACTCTTCTTATGTAGAACACTTTCACCGTGCTCGCCTTTTGTCACTTTCGTTGCCCGTAGCCACTACATATATAAAAATCACATTTTTATATTGTTGCTATGTATATAAAAACCATATTTTTGTAATTACTCCATATGAATAAAAATTCTATTTTTACATCGCTACTATATAGATAAAAATTATATTTTTACATCGCTACAATATAGATAAAAATTCTATTTTTATAACGGTGTTCATATAATAAAGATTATAATTTTACTATCTTACCTATATAAAAGATTATATTTTTATACTTTCTATAATATAAAAATTATATTTTTAACATTCCTATATTATAAAAATATCGCCTTTCCTTATAAAAATACGACCTTTCATTATTAAAAATCTCATCTTTGTTTTATTAAGAATGAAAGCTTTTCTTGTTGGAAAAATCAAAACTTTTCATACGAATAAAGATCAAACTTCTCTTCATTTAAAAACCATAAAAATCCTAATCCAATCTGCTTAAAAAACATGTTTTTATCTACATTATATAAAAATTATATTTTTAAATTTCAAATCTATATACATATATATATACACATCGTATCTTTACACTACCGCTATATAAATAAGAATCGTATTTAAAAACTCACATTCTTAGTGTAAAAATCGCACCTTTGGTCGAGGAGGGTCCCACTGTCGAACTTGGGCGGTGCTGGAGGAGCGGCCGAGGTCTGGGGGTGGTGGTAGTGGGGTTTAATTGGCCGGAGCAGCGTCTACATGGGGCTTTGGGCGGTTTTTCTCTGATTAGAGGAGGAGAGGGCGGGTGTAGTGGTGCAGGGGGGCGCCGGGGTCTGTCAGAGGTGGGTGGATGCTAGGGCACGGCGGCGGGCATGGGGGTGGCTGACGGTGGGGGTTCTCAGGAGGCGTTGCGTGCTTTGGGGCTTGGGAAAACGAGGTGCAGCGAGGGAGGAGGCAAAGTCGTCGGAGGTGGGGACTGGAGGAGGGCACGGTGGTAGGGGACCCGGCGGCACGGCGGTGGCTCGCCTAGGGCGGCGCGCGACTTCGATTTTGTGGGGGGTGGGTTTCTGAACAATGAAATCGACGGTAGAGGATAGAAGAAAAAAGGGGGGGTGAGTGTAAGTATATATATAATTTAATAATTTAACATTATTTCCATGAAGGTTGACTTTTTATTCGAACTCGAAACGAGACCCAACGATTGTCGTCCCCAGCTAATTACCCCTATCCCGAACACAATGGGATATGTATC
This sequence comes from Allium sativum, assembly GCA_030737875.1. Taxonomy (NCBI): domain Eukaryota; kingdom Viridiplantae; phylum Streptophyta; class Magnoliopsida; order Asparagales; family Amaryllidaceae; genus Allium; species Allium sativum. The sequence continues at coordinate 341,423,847 of CM060910.1, forward strand.
GTAGGCTGATTCGATCGTTTTGACCAGTTTTCGTCAAATTTACATTTAAATCATTATATTGAATTTTAAACGTACATTTCAATTTACTGGGGTCACATACTATCCAGAAAAATTCCAAAAAAATATTTTCTAGCTTCGTATTGACGATACAGTCCTAACCAAACTAATTTCGTCGAATTCTGAGACCGTTTGAAAAATGGCCACTTTCCAGTCGATTAAAATCAACTAAAACTGGTCAAATGCATTTTCCTTTGCCACGCTCACATATTGATTCGAAAAATTATGAAATTTGGAATCTAGTAATAATTTGACATCGCAGATCTAAAAAAAGTGGTTTCGTCGAAATCCGAGGTCGTTTGCAAAATGGCTATTTTTAAGGGTCGAAATCCCATAGCGACTATTCCGGATTTTCAACTGGACATATCTTTTGATTCCCGCTATGAAATTTCAATTTTTCGGATTCGTTGGAAAGATATTCTCAATTAGATCCTAATGTTTTTGGTTTCACTAAAATCCGGATTGTTTTGCAGCCGGTACGTTCAATTGAAGTTTGAAATCGAATTATCGAACTACCGCGCCATTTTCAATTCTATTTATAATTATAAATAAATATTTATATTCTAACGACGACGTATATAATATATACGTTCGAATTATATTCAAAATAATTTTTTCGTCGATATTATTTAAAATAATCTATTTTAAATGTTCAAAATTCGCTAAAATTGCCAAAATAAAATTTTTAAACTGGCTCGCATTTCCGGGTTGTTACAATCTCCCCCACTTAAAACTTTTCGTCCCCAAAATGGAACGAAGCCGAAAGTTGTTCAACTAATCAACTCAACTTTCAATATTTTGATTACGGCTTAAGTTCTTCAACTTTTCAGTTTCTAAAAACTTTTCAAATTTTTCAAAAATTTGGCTAACACCCTAAATTTTCGAAAAATTTCGCCATAACCTCCCCTACACCGGGAGCACCGGGAAAATCCCGAAATTGCCATATAGGCCTTCTGATCTCAAAAAGAAAAAGAAAAAGCCAAGCGGCTCATAAAATCATCATCACCCAAACAAAATAGGAAATTATAGTAAACATGTACCTATTTGTCGGGCAAACAAATTTTATTCTCTGCTCTAGCCTCCTTGCTATGACCTGTTCAATGTAAGCACATGTATATGCAAGCAAATGTGAACAATTTTTAATACAATTCAATATTCGATGCAATTAGGCTAATGGTTCAAAATTATCAAACAAATAAACAAACAATACAACCATCAATCAATTAGTTGATTATCATTTCAAATTCATAATTTTGATATATATACAAAAAATCATGTTTTTGATGCCAAATCACAACAAATAAATCTATGTAAGTTTTGGTTCTCACACCAGTCTAATGGAAATATATAGATATCACACCTTCGTCACTCGAAAATAAATGTTGATGATGTTTCGAAGCACCATCAGAACATCTCCGGGCTACTAGAGTGCGGTTCTATATCTATCCGGTATATTAAAACTTCGAATATACGTTCATGACGCGTATATGCAAAATATTTATATATCAGATTGTCCAAATTCAAAATAAATAAATATTCAAATACGTAGAATTGATTTAAATTTTCAAAACAAAACTGTTTTCATTTGAAAAATATACTCTTCACACTCGTTCTAGGATACTACTGATCCTATCTCTAACGAGTCATTCTAATTGGATATTACTAATCCAATATCTGATGAATTCTTTCGTATGGTTCTAATGTGTCTTGTTCTCGAGCTCTGTAAACCAAAGCTCTGATACCAAATGTAACGACAAGGAATTTCGCTCGATCCGAATCAGTTGTTAAACCGATCTAGACCGTTCGAAACCCCTGATCGTTTTGAGAACAGGACAAATCAGAACGCAGACAGAAGAACATTTCATTGTTATTTACAACAATTCCATCTGATTACAAGAATATACAGAGTATGAATGAATATTATACGTTCGATAAATATCAGAGATTACAATAAATTACTTAGCAGCGGAAAAACAATACAAAACACAACTGAAAATAATACACGGATACAGAGCTTTCCGAGCATCGTTCCAGCTGTAAATCAGGATCCTGTGAATATAAATCTGCAAAACCAAAACTACTGGCTGCCCATGTCGAAAATAAGGACACCCAGAGTATATGTTAAAACAATAAACTCCAGGTCAGTCATGTGACTGGTGTGAGAACTAGAACAGTTATTAAAACTTTATTTTAAAAGAGAGTAATTCAAGGGACCACGCCGTATAACACGGAACGGGTTTCCTCCCAAGGATACCAGTGCATAGAATAAACAACGCAATGCTTTTTCGAAAAATGAAGCTATTATAAGACCCAGGTCCCATCACACAATGCAACGCACGCCGGAGGATAGGGTTTTCCCTTATAATAGCCAAACATGCTTGGTACGTTTAAAAACAAGTCATTTGATACTATAATAAGTGTATAGTGTCAAAACAATTTCAATCATAAATATTAATCATAGACGGCATAAGCGCATCATCCCATTATGTCGTCATACTAGGCTCTACAAATAAAACCGAAATACACGTATTGGAAATTGGATTTCCGTCATGAGTCGAGGCAAGGGGCAAGCTCCTCTCCGCTTTCGAGACACTCTAGCAAATGTCTCAGGACTACACACTCTGGGCAATCCTTGGATCTTCAGGGTCGGTCCTCTCTTACGTTTGAGGATTGGCAATTCCTGAACACACGTTCCTGGTCCTTACAGACCTAAAATCGAGGCGCCTCATCCAACAACCACATAGGTGAAAAGTATATAAATGTCAGGGCTGGTAAGTCACTGACACCACCAAAGCTAGAAAGAAACGTCGTGCTCTCCCTGCAGTCCTTATCCCGTTTTTAACTCATACCGAGGTGTGAGGCTCGCGAATTCATGTTATACACAAAGCTATGCCACGTAGGCCGTGCTTTGATCATCAACCACAAGACTCTGCTTTTCAACAAAAGCCTTGATAATTGCATCTTAGCGTGCCACACAGGCAATTCATGCCATGCAATTGATATCTATCGATATATAACCTCTAAGCTCGTACGTCTCAGAGAAGGGCGTTAAGCAAGAGAATAAATTCTCCGCCGCCAAACAGATGTATATTTAATAGAGATCAATCAACACAGAATAAAGTCCAATGTCAGACACACAATCCATTTACAAGTTCGTTCTGGGTTTGAATGAAACCGGAGGCACTTTCCTCGCATATCCATCGATCTCCAAGTACGTCTGGACGACCACCAACTATTTCCATCCTCTTGGGTGTACAGCCCAATCAGGATCATCAGTAATTATCCAAACGATGTGAAGACTTCCGGTCTTCAACCACCGTCTTCATCTTCGACATATCGTCGAATCGGTTATTCAGAATGGGTATAAACCCGGCCTTTCCGAACAACCCGCGTATATTAAAAACAAATGTTACACAAACACAACATACGCCTCATTCCAATTCATCAGTCACTAACCGTAAATTAGCAAGAGAACAATTCCCCAAATATTAACCCCGAAGGCCGAAACCAACATCAGATCAATACCCAGGAAACCATTCTTCTTAACTAACCTACAGCTAGTTTCTAAATTTCATATTCTTAGGGAAAGGTTCCCATTAATTTTATCCAAGATAAATTCTTTAAAATTTATCCTTTAATCTTTCTTTGGATATCATTTCAAACCATATTATGGTTTTCTAAACTAGTCGAGATTAGCGGACCACACCGGAGTAATTATTTATTTTATTTCCCAATCCCAACCTATTCATCCCATGAAGCAAAACTGGTAATACTCCATATCTAACACCACGGTGTTATCGGTAAAATTAATTACCATTTCACGTTCAAATCTAATTAAAGATTTAACTATCGCTTTGGAGCAAAACTGGTGATACTCCATTCTCGCTCATTTTCCAAATTTGATAATTTAGATTATCAATTCACATTTCAATCTAATTGCAGATTCATTAAAACTCCTTTTACTGGGTTAAAGAACTAATGTCATTTAAAACACAGTTCACGATAAACCCAAATCACATTCTATTTATTATCCGGTTAAAGAACAAGTGTTATTTAAAACACTATTCACGATAAACCCACAAATCAATTCTATTTAAAACCCATTTCAAATCCAATTTATTTATTTAAAATAAATGGGTTTTTACTTTAGTTCTAAACTAGTTCATTTCGATAAAAATCTATTTTTATCTTTTCAAATATGGAGTTTTTCATCCCAATTTTTCCCAAATCATTTCTTATGATTTTACACAAATTATTACTATTTTTAATAATTTTATCAAGGCCCTTACAGTCGATTTCCATCAACGGCCATCGAACTGCACTTACAACGACCTTTTCCTAATTTGATTTGGACGTATCTCCAAATCCAACCGTTAGATTTCAAATTTCAAATTTTCGTTAGAAAGCTCTTTTCGATATGAACCCAACGGTTCCGGTTTTAGGAGAATCCGACGGTCGGATCTCCCGAATTGCCCGTTCGAAGTCAATGGTCGAAATTTACGAACTGCCGCGGCGCGTTCTATTCAGGCCATTATATTATATATATAATATATATTTCGTCAATTCCTATTTAAAACGAATTTTATAAATAGTTTTAAATTCGTTTCAAAAACAATTTCAACTTCCATTTCCAATTCAAATCAAAATTGAATTTTTCCTTATAAATTCGTTTTAAAATTCATTTCAATTCAATTCAAATTTCAATTCAATTTGAATTCATTTTAAATCGATTTTTATTCTAATTCAATTCGTTTTCAATTCAATTCGAATTCGTTTTATATTCAATTCGAATTCGTTATATATTCAATTCAATTCGAATTCGTTATATATTCAATTCAATTCTATAAAAACGAATATAATCGATATAAATATCGTTCGCGTCAAAATAGCGCATCTCTAATCAACACGGCTTTATATATTTCAATAATTCCATTATTCTATTCAACAAATGAATCTATATTTTTGTCAACACATGACTAATCACAACGAATGAGTACTGTCCACGTGTGACTATTTTTGTTATTTAATATATTTTATAAAAATTATGGTATCTATCGTTTGATTTCAAATCAGACTCCAACCGTAGATTAGTAAGAGAACGATTCCCTAAATATTAACCCCGAAGGCCGAAACCAACATCAGATCAATATCCAGGAGACCACTCATCTTATCTATTTTCCAATTAGTTTCTAATTTTATATATGATAAAGATGTAAATTTTATTATTAAAATATTTCGTTCAACACATGACTAATCTCAACGGATGAGTACGGTCAACACATGAACCTTTATTTTATAATGATAAAGATGTAAATTTTATTATTAAAATATTTCGTTCAACACATGACTAATCTCAACGGATGAGTACTGTCAACACATGAACCTTTATTTTATAATGTTCTTTATTTTCTAAATTGGAATGAGGCCCAATCAATTACCATATAAAGTTAATTATATGGATTCCATACAACACATGTATATAATAGCAACGATAAATAATCAACCATCATCCAAAGTGCACTACACTGTATAAGCATCAAATATAGATATCTAACGCTTATAACAGCCTGTCGATCCATCGATCGACATACAACTAATTATTGGGATTAATGTATGTCGTATTTTATCCCAATACCCGTGTGGGGTTTCAAACAATCAAACACATATTTTATTTGTGCAGTTGGGCGATGTGTAAAATTTATCGTCCTAATCAATATCCTTCAAATAGGTGTACATAAACAAACCGTCCGGTTTGTAAATGAATATTTATTTTATTCACATTCACTATATTCATATTCACGTTAAAATTTATATTTTCAACGATCAAATTATTTTATTCAACCTATGAATATTCTATTCGGTTCATTTATTAAATAAAATGATATCTTTATTTTTCTAATTTATTTTAGAAAATTTCGGCGGCATAACGACACGATACTAGAAACGGGACAAGGCCTAGCCTTATCCCCGGTCTAGTGATGGACCACGCCATACACATATCAATCAAATCCATTCCATTTCACCAAACAATCAAATTCAAATCAAATAATCTAACCAACTACACAACCAAACAAACAAGTCCATGGTCTGTGGACGATGGTGTCGGGTGCTACTAAACACCGTCTGCATCCTAGTATATATTTATATAACTAGAAAAGAAAAGTTAAAAGGTGAGAAGTTCTCACCGATAGCTAATCCAATATCACGACTCTTCTTATGTAGAACACTTTCACCGTGCTCGCCTTTTGTCACTTTCGTTGCCCGTAGCCACTACATATATAAAAATCACATTTTTATATTGTTGCTATGTATATAAAAACCATATTTTTATAATTACTCCATATGAATAAAAATTCTATTTTCACATCGCTACTATATAGATAAAAATTCTATTTTTACATCGCTACTATATAGATAAAAATTCTATTTTTATAACGGTGTTCATATAATAAAGATTATATTTTTACTATCTTACCTATATAAAAGATTATATTTTTATACTTTCTATAATATAAAAATTATATTTTTAACATTCCTATATTATAAAAATATAGCCTTTCCTTATAAAAATACGACCTTTCATTATTAAAAATATCATCTTTGTTTTATTAAAAATGAAAGCTTTTCTTGTTTGAAAAATCAAAACTTTTCATACGAATAAAGATCAAACTTCTCTTCATTTAAAAACCATAAAAATCCTAATCCAATCTGCTTAAAAATCATGTTTTTATCTACATTATATTTTTAAATTTCAAATCTATATACATATATATATACACATCGTATCTTTACACTACCGCTATATAAATAAAAATCGTATTTAAAAACTCACATTCTTAGTGTAAAAATCGCACCTTTGGTCGAGGAGGGTCCCACTGTCGGACTTGGGCGGTGCTGGAGGAGCGGCCGAGGTCTGGGGATGGCGGTAGTGGGGTTTAATTGGCCGGAGGAGCGTCTACATGGGGCTTTGGGCGGTTTTTCTCTGATTAGAGGAGGAGAGGGCGGGTGTAGTGGTGCAGGGGGGCGCCGGGGTCTGTCAGAGGTGGGTGGATGCTAGGGCACGGCGGCGGGCAGGAGGGTTGCTGACGGTGGGGGTTCTCAGGAGGCGTTGGGTGCTTTGGGGCTTGGGAAAACGAGGTGGAGTGAGGGAGAAGGGAAAGGCGTCGGAGGTGGGGACTGGAGGAGGGCGCGGTGGTGGGGGACCCGGTGGCGCGGCGGTGGCTCGCCTAGGGCGGCGCGCGACTTCGATTTGGTGGGGGGGGTTTCTGAACAATGAAATCGACGGTAGAGGATAGAAGAAAAAAGGGGGGTGAGTGTAAGTATATATATAATTTAATAATTTAACATTATTTCCATGAAGGTTGACTTTTTATTCGAACTCGAAACGAAACCCAACGATTGTCGTCCCTAGCTAATTACCCCTATCCCGAACACAATGGGATATGTATCGTAGGCTGATTCGATCGTTTCGATCGGTTTTCGTCAAATTTACATTTAAATCATTATATTGAATTTTAAACGTACATTTCAATTTACTGGGGTCACATACTAACCAGAAAAATTCCAAAAAAATATTTTCTAGCTTCGTATTGACGATACAGTCCTAACCAAACTAATTTCGTCGAATTCTGAGACCGTTTGAAAAATGGCTATTTTCCAGTCGATTAAAATCAAATAAACTGGTCAAACGCGTTTTCCTTTTCCACGCTCACATATTGATTCAAAAAATTATGAAATTTGGAATCTAGCAATAATTTGACATCGCGGATCTAACAAAAGTGGTTTCGTCGAAATCCGAGGTCGTTTGCAGAATGGCTATTTTTAAGGGCCGAAATCCCATAGCGACTATTCAGGATTTTCAACTGGACATATCTTTTGATTCCCACTATGAAATTTCAATTTTTTGGATTCGTTGGAAAGATATTCTCAATTAGATCCTAATGTTTTTGGTTTCACTAAAATCCGGATTGTTTTGCACCCGGTACGTTCAATTGAAGTTTGAAATCGAATTATCGAACTACCGCGCCATTTTCAATTCTATTTATAATTATAAATAAATATTTATATTCTAACGACGACGTATATAATATATACGTTCGAATTATATTCAAAATAAATTTTTCGTTGATATTATTTAAAATAATCTATTTTAAATGTTCAAAATTCGCTAAAATTGCCAAAATAATTTTTTTAAACTGGCTCGCATTTCCGGGTTGTTACACTAATGGATCCAACATCAAGTCAATTATACCACAAACATCACAATACCACAATCATTACAACAAATAGATATGAATTAACATCGTCGTTATACAATAGCACAATTCCATTTACATTTTACATCGAATCAAATCCTAACTTTTATTCACATCGGAAATATCACTATACTTACAACAAACGACGAACTTGAATTCTAGATTCTGAGTTATGAATTTGAAATGCTTTCCTTTGGGTAGACTAACGTTGTTTTGATTCTTGTTTTAACTTTAATTTTGGCTTGTCTCTAAGCTTTCTCTAATTGACGGTCACTCCTAGTTTCTTCCCAGCAGCATGACGTCTCTAGTTCTATATTATTTGTGTGAATTTAGGTTGAGAGTTGAGTTGTATTTATAGAATTTCAAACTAATTAGAGCCGTCGATGAAGCTAGAGTTAATCAAAGCCATCAATCTCAAGAGAAGCCAATCAGAAAGCGACAAGTAAGCCCTAGTGACACAGCCAAGCCCCAAAAATCGACCAGAAACCCGACCAGGCCATCCAGGGCCAAACCAGGTCGACCCTATGGTCGACCTGGTCACCCAGGTCGACCCCCCGGTCAACCTGGTGCTTGGGCGGGAATTTTCCCGCCCAGCCCAGTTTTGGTCTGATTTTCGAATTTCGAACTTTATTTGAACTGTTTGAATTTTTAATTTGAATTCTGAAACTTCCGTAGGTCATAACTCCTTCATACGGAGTCTGATTCACGCAAACTCGGACTCTATCATAGGCAGAATTCCGAGACGAGCGCAATGGCATAACCCGTTTCCCTTAATTCTTTCATTTAGAATTAATTATACTTTAATTTGTGAAGCTTAATGTTATAGAATTTACAGGGTGTTACAGGTTGTGAAGGAATATTCTTTGGATGTTGTTCCGTCTTCCTCGAGGAGTTTGACCGCGGAGGAGAAAGGGAAGAGTGTTGTCGTGCAAGGTACGCTTTCTATAAGAGATGTTTCAGTTCGAGTTTTTTTGACACTGGAGCATCACATTCTTTTATTTGTAATGAGGTTGTTTGCAAGTTAGTTTTGGAACCTAGGATTGTTGATAGACCATTAGTTGTGATTAATCCAATAGGGGGTTCGTCTAGCCTTTGTATGCTTTGTTGTGGTCTAGTTTTATCGAGTCATGGTTGCTCCTTTGTGTGTGATTGTTTTGTTTTGAACTTTGATGGGTTAGGAATTATTTTGAGAATGAACTTGCTCAAGAAGTATGCGACTATTATTGATTGTGAAAGGCTCAAGGTGATAACCAAGAATGTGGACGGGCAAATGATTGTGATACGTTATCTACTAGAGGATAGAGTTCCGGTCAGCTTTTTATATTCTCTTGTGATTCCATGGGATGGGTTGTCATTAGTGTCAATCGTACAATAGTTTTATGACGTGTTAGATGAAGTCAGAGGGTTGCCGCCGCGTCGAGAGATTGATTTTTAGATTGATTTAGTGGATGGAGCTAGACCAATTGTTATGCCTCTTAGGCGGATGGCGCCTAAGGTACAACGAGAGTTAGAGGTGCAAGTGAACGATCTTCTAAGTAAGAGATTCATTCAGAGAAGCATATCTGAATGGGGTGCACCAGTTGTGTTTGCGATCAAGGCTGATGGATCATTATGATTGTGTGTGGATTATCGTGAGCTGATAAAGGTAATTAAGAAGAACAAGTACCCTTTACCGAGAATAGATGACTTGTTTAATCGGCTTCACGAAGCCAAGGTGTTTTCCTAAATGGATTTGGCGATGGGATTTCACCAATTGAGAGTGGCTAGGGATAATGTGCCGAAGACTTCTTTTAGGACACCATCTAGATTTTACGAGTGGCCGGTAATGCCTTTTGGATTGACTAACGCGTCAGCATATTTTGTGGATCTTATGAATCGAGTTTTCAGGGATCAACTGAAGAAGTTTGTACTTCTATTCGTAGATGACATATTGGTATACTCAAGGGATGAGGAAGAACATATGACGCACTTGTGGATTGTTTTGGAAGTCTTATGAAAATATCAGTTGGGAGCTAAGTTTTCAAAGTGCCACTTCTAGAAGGAAGAAGTGGTATTTTTAGCTCATGTCGTATCGGGATAAGGAATAGGGTGGATACCGCTAAGGTAGCAGCAATCCAAGACCGGGATTGACCAAACGATGCAACAGATGTTAGAATTTTACTTGGTTTAGCTAGATATTACGACGATTTATCAAGGATTTCTCTAAGATAGCCGCACCATTAACTGAATTAACAAAGAAGAATCAAATCTTCGCATGGAATGCAAAGTGTGAGCATGCTTTTTAAATTCTGAAAGAAAGATTGACAAGTGCTCCTATGTTGACTAATCCAAATGGAAATGAAGAGATGGTAGTATATACCGATGCATGTGGCACTGGACATAAAGCAGTGCTAATGCAAAAGGATAGAGTTTTGGCTTATGCGAGTCGACAACTGAAGCCGTACGAAAGGCATTACTCGAGTTGGGATTTAGAATTAGCGGCAATTGTGTTTGTGCTGAAGATACGAAGACATTATTTGTTAGGAGTTAGATTTGAGTTGCTTACGGATCATAAGTCGTTAAAATATCTTTTCTCCTAGAAGGATTTTAATCTTCGACAGCAACGATGGTTAGATTTTTTGGCATCAAATGACTTTGGTATAGCTTATACTCCAAGAAAGGGTAACGCAGTGGCCGATGCGTTAAGTCGAAGAAATGCGAGTTTGGGAGCCATGTCCACATAATGGAAGCATCTCGAGTATTTGGCTAAATTTTATTTTAGACCTCGTTGTGAGTTAGAACCCGAGATGTAATCCAGCTTATCGATTAGACCGACTCTCATCGTAAGGATTGGTGAAAGCTAGAAGCGAGACGATAACATTACAGAAATCATTCGAAGGTTAGAGATGAGAGTAGAGCCAGGGGAGATTAAGGATTTCGAAGTCGATCGAAAAGGTTAGCTTCGTAAGAATGGACAATTGGTTGTTCCTAATATAGATCGATTGAGAGATGAGGTTCGGAGAGAATGTCATCACTCTAGATTGACGATACATCCAGGAGGTAATAAGATGTATCGAGATATGAAGCGAGTTTACTACTGGGAAGGTATGAAAATGGATGTCGGGAAATTCATCTCGAAACGCATGAATTGCCAACTAGTTTAAGCCAAGCAAAAGAAGCCGAGCGGATTGTTATAGCCATTGGAAGTTCCTATGTGGAAATGGGAACAAGTGTCGATGGACATTATTGATGGATTACCCAGGACAATGGTAGGGAGTGATAGTATTTGGGTTGTCGAAGATCGATGGACCAAAAGAACAAGGTTTATTCCTGTCAGATCAACTAGGACTACATCGAAATTGGTTGAGTTATATGTTAAGTGAATAGTTTGATTCCATGGGATTCCTAAGTGTATTGTTAGCAATAGAGACCCGTTGTTCACTAGCAGATTCTGGAAGAGTTTACAAGAGACGTTGGGAACCGAGCTATGTTTGAGTACGGCTTATCATGCCCAGACAGTTGGTCAAACCGAAAGGGTTAATCGAGTTTTGGAAGATTTTCTGAGAGCTTGTGTATTGGACTTTGGACGATCGTGGGAAGATCATCTACATTTAGTCGAGTTTTCTTACAGTAATAGTTACCAGTGGAGTATTGGAATGGCACTGTATGAGGCATTGTATAGCAGGCCGTGTAATTCTCCATCTTGTTGGTTAGAAACTGGAGAGAAGTTGGTACTCGGGCCTGAAATGATAAGAGAAACTATGGATAATATTGAAGTCATTCAGCAACGAACGAAGGCATCCCAAGATCATCAGAAAAGTTATGCCGATAAGCAACAAAAGGAATTGGAATTTTCAGTTGGAGATATGGTATTCGCTAAGATTTCATCTCTAAGGAATAATGTTCGCTTTGGAAAGAAAGGAAAGTTAGCGCCAAGATTTCTTAGGCCATTTCCAATTATTGAGCATATTAATAAGCTCTCTTACAGATAGGAATTACCTGAGAAGATGGCGAGTGTGCATAATGTTTTTCATGTATCGTTTATACGGAAGTTCGTGCACGACTCGAATGCTATGGTATCTCCAGATCAGCTTGAACATTTTGAGCTCGAACCTGAAGTTTCTAGGCCTCCTAAGCCACTTCGTGTCGTAGGGAATTACATGAAATAGCTTAGGAGAAAGGTTGTTAAGCTGGTCAAGGTACAATGAAGCAAGAACGATGACGATTGCACATGGGAAACGGAAGAGAGTATAAAGTTGACTCATCAAGGACTCTTTGAGTGGTAAGCCCCATATATCATATCTTACTTGTACCATTGTGTCTTACACTATTAGAATTCCACATGCTAGGATAAGGTTTTGATTGCATGGATGGTTGGATGCTAGATTGCATGGTAGATTAGCCACTCGTGGAAGGTAGGCATGCAGAATACCTTGTTTTCTCGTGTTTGCTTGGAATTTCGGGGGAGAAATTCCTAAAAGGGGGAGAATGTAACGTCCCGTATTTTACGTATTGACCGATCGTAAAATAATTATATTTTATTATCTAGTGGTCGGGTCACTCTCATATTTAATACGTCGTTCATGGGGATGTGAGACATGCCCATGATTTTTACCGAATTCAATTATGACCATTTTTTCCTTGAGTTTACTATTTGGGCTATAACTTTTGGTTGAAATCGAATCAAGTGCTGAGATCAATTCCATTGGGTTGGAATGGTTGTTTACGATTCCGTAGAGTGGTCACATGATGGATTTGGATTCAGCGGTTCGGGAGGAATCGCTATTTTAAGTTTTAGCTTGTGTTCATATAGACTAGTCAGCAGCTAATGGGCTGATTAGCCAGAACCATTAGACCTAAGCCAACGGATATAAATAAGGGGACATGAGGAGAGAACTAGGGTTATTCTCTTCATTCTAAGTTTTAGGTTGGGCATCTACGATTCCCCGGTTCAGTCTAAATTCTTATTTTTATATTCTTTTAAACCAAATTCATTGTATATTGCATCTAGATGATAGTTCATCATCAAGGAAGGTTAGTTCACATCAAATTGCATCGAATTCAAGGGATTGTGTAACGACCCACATTCTACGTACCGGAAGATCGTAGAATATTTATTTTATTTTCATATGAAGTAGTATGGTCGTGTAACTTTGGGGAACGACTATTAGGGTCATTTCCCAAGTTCACGATTTTTACCAAATTTTATATGACCGTTTTACCCCTAGCAAATCTTGTTTCGTCTATAACTTTTGATCGGTAAGGATTTTTGACATGAAACCACTTCCATTGGATTCAGATGATGGTTTAACTTTCTGTAGATTGGTCACATTTGTCAAACGGACTTACCGTTTGGGAGATATGGCAGAAATAAGGTTTGGATGATGAAAAACAGCTTAATTGGGCTTAACAGGGTAATTAACTGCTAGGCCCATAACCTATTTCGGGATTAGGGTTATGGGAGGGCTGAAAGGGTTTGGGAAAACATTTCATTTCAGTTTTCCAGCCGCCACTAACCTTCATTGAACCCTAACAATGACCTCCACCTTCTAAATTCATCTTTAATCACTTTCTAGTCACATATTAGCCAAATCTACATGAAATCAAGGCAAATTAACATCAAATTGGAGGTAGAGCTGTTGTGTTGCATTAGGATTCGAACCGAATCAGACATATTTTCATATCTGAGATTTATTTCGGGCTAAGGTGAATGATTAGCATGTTTATTCACTAATTATGGCTATTTAGGGGTGATTAGTGATAATTAGAGAAATTATAACTCAGAAAAATATGGAAAAATATGTAAAAATTCTGAAATATTATTTTATGTTATTAATAAAAATTTGGGTTAATTTGGATTAAGTTTGCTAATCCTATAGTTAAAACATGCTTAAGGAGATTAAGGGGAAAACGTGGGTTTTGGGTATGTTTGATCCATATTTACATGCTTATTCATTGTTTTGATGTTTATAGTTGATCCTATATGTTGCTACTACTGTTTGGTATGTTTTGTGAGTGCATAGGAAAGTTAGAATGGTCGAAAACGCCATCGTGAGGCATAAAAAGCTTGTTGTAGGAAGTACAGAAAATCGGATCGGGTCGTTAATCCCGAACTGACCCGTTCGTGAAGCCCCCCTCCCTATCACGAACCGCTCCAGCACTCGAACCGATCCGCTTGTCTCAAACCGATCTGCCTCTCCACGAGCAGGTCACGAGCCCAAAACAGAAGCACACCCGAACCGCGAAGCTTGGCCACGACTCGGAGTTGGAGTCACAAACTGATCAAGGAGAGGAGGATCGCGAGCATGTACCACGACCCGAACAGGGTCACGAGCTGAATTTGGCTCACGAGCCGATCCAGGAAAGGAGGATCACGACCCGGACTGGAGACTCAAGAACCGCTCATATCTGAACCGAAGTGCGAGCATGAATAGAAGCTTGGAGTCACGAACTGAGCGGAGGACTTGAACTCCAATTCGATTAAAAACCCGAGATGAAAAGGTAATCCAAATGGGAAGTTAGAACTCAGGATCCATATGGGAACCAAAGAGTTAACTTCATGAGTTGGGCTTTGCTGCGGGACGTGTGCAAAGGTGTTATCGATATCTACAGCTTTAGTTCACCACTGAAAGACGGATTAGTGGCTATGGATTAGCGCAATGGGATCATTAAGACTCCCAAGGGCAAGTAATCGTAGCATGGCTATGGATCAGTGCAATGGGGCCATTATGACTTCCAAGGGCAAGGTGATTGTAACAAGGGATTAGAGGCTATGGACCAACGCAATAGGGTCATTAAGACCCCAATGGCAAAGTGGTCGTAGCAGAGGATCTAGTGATCAAAGTGGTGGATATCGTATACTTTATGCACTGAATGAGATATGTGAGGTTGATTGCTATGTTTGGTGTTTGCTATCACCATGACATGCACGCTCCCATTTTACACTTTATGTTAGTGTTACCTTAGAGTACTATACGTCTTGTTGTGCTAACTCTTTGATTGCAGGTCCAGGTTCAGGTATGATTATTTATACCTGTTATTGCTTTATTTTGCTGCTATCGCTCATACCAGACTTTTGTCTAACCCAGAGTTTTATGCCTCTTCTTATTACTCTAGGTGCTCCTAAACGAGCAGACTAGAGACATGTTAGGTGGTTATGCACGAGTAGCTGTCCGGAGACGAGCAAGAGGCTTCGACGTACTATTTAAATATATTCTTCCTGTGTTGTTGCTGGTCACTGCTTTGGGCATTAGAAGTGTACCCTTTCTATTTTGCTTTAGAGACAGTATTTTGATGTTGTAATAATGATGGTTTGGATCATAAGCTGTATTTTGGATTCTACTGTTATGATGGTTTAGTTTTTAGCTTATGCATTGTCTCACCTGTTTTATGTTAAGTTATGTTATTATTATACTTTATTCCATGCGCTGTGAGATATACTATAGGTTCTTTGGTGATTCATAGCTTCAAATCCCTTTCTTTTGACGACCGTCCCGTGCTAGTTGGACATTGGCACAACGCATTTCTAGGGAAATGTCGGCTGGTGCGGGGCGGGCCGTCACACTTGGTATCAGAGCCTAGATTGCGTAGTTTAACCTAGGAGAAGACATCAGGGAGAGATAGTATACGTATATGAGAGCGCGTACTTGTGATATTTTGGTTTTCAAAAGCTATATATATACTATTAGTATATCTAAGGATGAAGTCGCACTGTACTAGCACCACTATGGAGATGGTTAATCGTTTTCTCTTTACATATTGAACGATGAGCCGATATACGAGGAGTACGGGTTCAGGGGCCAACAATGGAAATGTCCCTGATATAAGGGTGATGTTTACTACCTTCATGAGAGAGATGCTTAGGGATGCTCAGGGAGCAGTTCCTAGTGCTGCTAACGGCGGTGGTGCAGCGGTGCACGCGCCTAGAGCCGATTTCGCCAAGCTCAGCAAGGATTATATTAATCTTGGTGGAAAGCCATTCCGTAGAACGGAATCGTCTACGGAAGTTTAATATTGGCTTGATAGTTGTGAGCGCATCTTTGAGGATTTGGGAATCAATGATGCAATGAAAAGAAAGTTAGCATTGCGTCAGCTTCAAGGACGGGCAATGAATTGGTGGAATGCCATTAAAGCAGCTACTCCTGAGGATCAAGTTACTTGGAATCAGTTCAAAACTCGCTTCAGTGACAAGTTTATCCCAGCTACTCAGTAATCAGAATTGTTTAGGAAATTCTTGGAGCTCAAGCAGAATGGTAGGCCAGTCTCGGAATATATTGTTGAGTTTGATACTTTATTGAAATATGGATTATCTCTTATCGATACTACCGAGAAGAATAATGAGAAGTTCATAACCGTCTTAGATGAGTACTTGGGGGAAAGACTTATAAACCACATCGATGAGACCTTCGAATCTATAGTGGGAAAGGCATTGAGGTCAGAGAGCCTTTACCCCAAGTCGAAGGCCGAAGTTGCTATTACATCTGCAAGGGAGCCAAAGCCGCAGGCAAGCGGTGGAGGCAAGAATAATTCGCATAATAAGAGGAAACAGAACCAAGCTAAGGATGGTCAGAAGAAGAATAAGAAAGATGTTGAGTGCTATAGCTGTGGAAAGAAGGGCCATTATGCTAAAGATTGTCGAGAAAAGCCAGCAGACAGGAAGTGCTTCAATTGTGGCCAAGTGGGTCATCATAAGGATAAATGTCCACAACTTCCTAAAGAGAAGCAGATTGTGAAAGCATATGCTATCAACGTTGTTCCTTCTTCGTCAAATTCCCCAACTGCGGCGGAGAAAGGAAAGGGTGTCATCATTCAAGGTATGATTTCCATTTATGATGTTCCTGTTCGAGTACTCTTTGATACCGGGGCTTCCCATTCCTTCATATCTAGTGACCTGGTAGACAGATTGATATTGGAACCCGAGATTATCGATAGACCTTTAGTTGTGACGAACTCGATCGGTGGTTCGACAAGCCTTAGTATGATTTATCTTAATTTGGTCTTATCGAGTCATGGATGCATGTTTGTTTGTGATTGCTTTGTTTTGGGCTTTACTGGGCTTGGCATTATTTTGGGAGTCGATTGGCTCCAAAGGTATGGGGTGGTGGTAGACTGTGAGGGGTCTTCGGTGACCATTAGAGCGGACGAGAGGCGGAGGTTACTGTTTGGTTGCCTACCTAGTGATGGGGTGATGGCTAGTTTTCTAAATTCCCTTGACATCCCGCATGATGAGTTGTCAGATGTGCCTATTGCTGGAGAGTATCCGGACATCTTCGGGGAAGTGACCAGACTTCCACCACACCTTCGTATTGATTTATTGAAAGATGCCAGTCCTATAGTGATGCCTCTTCTTCGTATGGCCCCAAGGGAGCAGCGAGAGCTCGGGGTGCAAGTAAGCGATCCTTTGAAGAAGGGATTTATCCGAAGAAGTGTTTCCGAGTGTGGAGCACCAGTTGTATTTGCTACTAAGGAAGACTGTTCCCTTCGATTGTGTGTGGACTACCGCGAGTTGAATAAGGTGACGAGGAAAAATAAGTATACTCTTCCATGGATAGACGATTTGTTTGATCAGTTGAATGAAGCGAGAGTGTTCTCCTAGTTAGATCTCGCGACAGGTTTTCATCAGCTCCGAGTAGCAGTTGAGAGTATACTTAAAACGACATTTCGGATGCCATCTGGATTCTATGAGTGGTTGGTCATGCCATCGGGTTAACCAATGCACCCGCATATTTTGTTGATCTTATGAATAGGGTTTTCAGAGATCGGTTGAATAAGTTTGTCCTTGTGTTCGTGGGCGATATCTTGTTTTACTCGAGGACAGAGGAAGATCACAAGTAACATTTGAGGATAGTGATGGAGGTGTTGAGGAAACACCAATTGAAAGTGAAATTTTCTAAGTGTCACTTCTGGAGGAGGGAAGTGAGATTGTTGGGCCATGTTGTTTCAGAGAATGGTATTGCCATAGACCTTACGAAGGTGGCTACGGTGCAAGATTGGTCTACGCCCAAGAATGCAACGGATGTGAGAAGTTTCTTGGGGTTAGCTAGATATTATCGTAAGTTTATCCAAGACTTCTCCAAGATAGTGGCACCGTTAGCTCAGTTGACCAAGAAGAATCAAGCTTTCGTTTGGGACGAAAGGTGCGAGAATGCAGGTAAGAGCCTAAAGGAAAAGTTAATGTGTGCACCAGTGTTAGTTATTCCTAAAGGGAACGAAGAAATGACGGTATACACGGATGGCTATGGTACCGGACTAGGTGCTGTACTGATGCAAGGAGGTAGAGTTGTAGCTTATGCTAGTCGGCAACTGACACCCCATGAGAAGAGATATCCTACCCATGATTTGGAATTGGCAGCGATTGTGTTCGCGTTTAAGATGTGGAGACATTATCTTTTGGGAGAAAGATTTGAATTGTTTATCGATCATAAGTCATTAAAGTATCTTTTCCCTCAAAAGGATTTAAATCTTTGTCAGCAGAGATGGTTAGAATTCTTGGCTTCATATGATTTCAATATCGCATACACACCCGGGAAAGCCAATGCGGTGGCTGATGCATTGAGTAGGAGACATGCCAGTTTGGGGCTATGTTTCTTGAATGGAAGCAACTGCAGTATATCGCGGTATATGATTTCAGACCTAAGTGCGAATTGGATCTAGAAATGTTAGCAAGTTTGACGATTAGACCGACTTTGATTAAGCGGATCGGCTCCAGTCAGAGGGACGATCCTAATCTATTGGAAATCATTTCAAAAGTAGGGATGGATACCGATTGTGAGGAGATGAACAAGTATGGACTTGATCAAGAGTGATGGCTCCGAAAGAATGGGAGACTAGTTGTACCCAACGTTAATGGATTGAGAGATGAAGTGCTTAGAGAGTGTCATCAATCGAAACTGACTATACATCCGGGTGGTAACAAGATGTATCGAGACATGAAGCAGACCTACTACTGGGAAGGGATGAAGAGAGACGTTGGGAAGTTTATATCCAAGTGCATGAATTGTCAGTTAGTTAAAGCCGAGCAAAAGAAGCCTAGTCGTTTATTACAACCGTTAGAAATCCCCGAATGGAAATGGGAACAAGTCTCAATGGATTTCATTGATGGTTTACCAAGGACTAGATCGGGTCATGATAGTATTTGGGTGATTGTGGATCGATTGACCAAGTGTGCAAGGTTTATACCAGTCAAGTCGAATAGAACGACATCTAAGTTAGCAGAACTATATATGAAATGGCTAGTGAGATTTCATGGGGTACCTAAATGTATTGTGAGTGACAGAAATCCGTTATTTACTAGTGGGTTTTGGAAGAGCTTAAGAGAAGCTTTAGGGTTAGAATTACATCTCAGTACCGCATACCATTCTCAAACCGATGGTCAAACAGAGAGGGTGAATCGTGTATTAGAGGATCGCTTGAGAGCTTGCATATTGGATTTTAAGGGTTCATGGGATGACCATTTGCATCTGGTTGAGTTCGCATATAATGATAGTTATCAATCCAGTATTAGTGTGGCTCCATTTGAAGCTTTGTACGGAAGACCGTTCAACTCACCATCATGTTGGTTGAAAACCGGTGAGAAATTTGTGCTTAGGCCAGGTGTAATTAGAGAAACTTCAGATAAAACCAAGGTTATCCAACAACGAATGATGGCTGCCCAAGATAGGCAAAGAGTTATGCTGATAAAGACGAAGAGAATTGAAATTCTCCGTTGGCGACCTGGTATTCGTCAAGATCTCTCCATTAAAGAGTGTGATTCGTTTTGGCAGGAGAGGTAAGTTGGCACCAAGATTTGTTGGTCCATTTCCAGTTCTCGAGCAAGTGGGTAATTCAGCATATAAAGTTGGATTACCAGACAAGATAGCGGGAGTGCACAACGTATTTCATGTTTCCCAGTTAAGGAAGTTCATGCACGATTCTGATGTGACTATTTCACCGGATCAGTTGGATGATATCGAAGTAGAACCCGAGGCAGTTGGAAACCGTAGACCGATTCGTATTGTCGGACACGATACGAAAAAACTTCGAAGGAAGAAGGTGGAACTAGTCAGGGTCCAGTGGGGTGATAATTAGAATGACTGTACTTGGGAAACAGAGGAGAGCATACTGAACTCGTATCCAGAACTCTTTGCCTAGTAAGGTTTTTAATCGCGATATAGTTATTTCTTTGTTAGTAAACCGCATGCTAGGATAGGTTTGTTATGTTATTATGTATGTTTGATTGCTTGTAAATGGTTATTAGGCATGCGGGACACCATTGTATGTTTTGGTTAAGGAATTTCGGAGTGAAATTTCTTAAGGGGGGAGAGAGTAACGACCTGCATTCTACGTATTGGAGGATCGTAGAATATTTATTTTATTTTCATACGAATTCGTAAGGTCGTGTAACTTTGGGGAATGACTATTGGGTTCATTTCCCATATTCCCGATTTTTACTGAATTTTATATGATCGTTTTGCCCCTGGCGAATTTGTTTCGCCTATAACTTTTGATTGGTATGGAGTTTTGACCTAAAACCATTGAATTCGTATGATGGTTTTCCTTTCTGTATAGTGGTCACAATTGTCAAACGGACTTATCATTTGGGGGATATGGATGAAATAAGGTTTGGAAGGTGAAATACAGCTTAATTGGGCTTAAAAGGGTAATTAGCAGCTAGGCCCATAACCCATTTCGGGGTTAGGGCTATGGGAGGGCCGAAATGGTTTGGGAAAACATTTCATTTCAGTTTTCCAGCCGCCATTAACCTTCCTTGAACCCTAACAATTGCCTCCACCTTTTAAATTCATCTTTAATCACTTTCTAATCACATATTAGCCAAATCTACATCAAATCAAAGCAAATTAACATCAAATTGGAGGTAGAGCTGCTATGTTGCATTGGGATTCAAACCAAATCGGAGATATTTTCAGATCTGAGATTTATTTGTGGCTAAGGTGAGCGATTAGCATGTTTATTCACTAATTACGGCTTATTAGGGGTGATTAGTGATAATTAGCAAAATTATGACTCAGAAAAATATGAAAAAATATGTAAAAATTCTGAAATATTATTTTATGTTACTGATAAAATTTTGGATTAATTTGGATTAAGTTTGCTAATCCTATAGTTAAAACATGCTTAAGGAGATTAAGGGGAAAACATGGGTTTTGGGTATGTTTGATCCATATTTACATGCTTATTCATTGTTTTGATGTTTATTGTTGATCCTATATGTTGCTACTACTGTTTGGTATGATTTGTGAGTGCATAGGAAAGTTAGAATGGTCGAAAACGCCGTCGTGAGGTGTAAAAAGCTTGATGTTGGAAGTGCAAAAAATCAGATCGGGTCATGAATCCCGAACTGACCCGTTCGTGAAGCCCCCCCATCACGAACCGTTCCAACACTCGAACCGATCCGCTTATCTCGAACCGATCCACCTCTCCACGAGCAGGTCACGAGCCTGAACCGAAGCACACCCGAACCGCGAAGCTTGGTCACGAGCCGGAGTTGGAGTCATGAATTGATCCAGGACAGGAGGACCGCGAGCATGTACCACGACCCGAACAGTATCACGAGCTGAATGGGGCTCACAAGCCGAACCATGAGCCGGTGCAGGAAAGGAGGATCATGACCCGGACTAGAGACTGACGAACCGTGCATATCTGAAACAAAGTGCGAGCATGAATAGAAGCTTGGAGTCACGAACCGAGCGGAGGACTTGAACATAAATTCGATTAAAAACCTGAGATGCAAAGGTAATCCAAATGGGAAGTTAGAACTCAGGATCCAGATGGGAACCAACGAGTTAACTTCATGAGTTGGGCTTTGCCACGGGACATGTGCAAAGGAGTTATTGATATCTATAGCTTTAGTTCACCACTGAGAGACGGATTAGTGGCTATCGATTAGCGCAATGGAATCATTAAGACTCCCAAGGGCAAGTGATCGTAGCATGGCTATGGATTAGTGCAATGGGCCCATTAGGACTCCCAAGAGCAAGGTGATCGTAGCAAGGGATTAGTGGCTATGGACCAACGCAATGGGGTCATTAAGACCCCAAGGGCAAAGTGGTCGTAGCAGAAGAATTTGGTGAACAAAGTGGTGGATATCATATACTTTACGCATTGAGTGAGAGATGTGACGTTGATTTCTATGCTTGATGTTTGCTATCACCATGACATGCACACTCCTATTTTACACTTTATGTTAGTGTTACCTTAGAGTATTGTACATCTTGTTGTGCTAACTCTTTGGTTGCAGGTCCAGGTTTAGGTATGATTATTTACACCTGTTATTGCTTTATTTTGCTGCTATGGCTCATACTAGAGTTTTGTCTGACCCAGAGTTTTATGTCTCTTCTTATTACTCTGGGTTCTCCTAAACGAGCAGACCATAGACATGTTAGGTGGTTATGCATGAGTAGCTGTTCAGAGATGAGCAGGAGGCTTCCACGTACTATTTAAATATATTCTCCCTATGTTATTGCTGGTCACTGCTTTGGGCATTAGCAGTGTACCCTTTCTATTTTTCTTTAGAGACAGTATTTTGAAGTTGTAATAATGATGGTTTGGATCTGTATTTTGGATTTCGCTGCTATGATGGTTTAGTTTTTAGTTTATGCACTGTCTCGCCTGTTTTATGTCAAGTTGTGTTATTATTATACTTTATTCCATGCGATGTGAGATATACTACAGGTTCTTTGGTGATTCGTAGCTTCAAATTCCTTTCTTTTGACGACCATCTCTTGCTAGTTAGACATTGGCACAGTGCATTTCTAGGGAAATGTCAGCTGATGCGGGGCATGCCGTCACAGATTCGAGCGCTTTCCAAATACATTCTCATTGAATCTACATGAAATCAAGGATTAGGTGAGTGATAAATATCTCTCATATGGAAGCTATGGATTGTATGGGTAAATTAGGATCATATTCATATGTTCATGTTAAACTCATCTTTGAGCTGATCATATATGTTTAATTCAAATTTAGAAACTTAGGAAAACCTAATTTGACCATATTAACCAGATAAATGTTAGATTAATCATGTTTATTCATATGTTTAGATCTGAATCATGCTAGATCTCATGTTTACGTTATGTTTATGAATTATTCATGTTTGTATGATCATTGCTGTATGGATTGGTGTTTTGTGACGACCGCCCATAACTCCGACACTTTAACAAGAGGAATACTACACTGAAAGACGTGATAGACATCTATGGACGAACATCGGGGTAGGATAACACATGCAGAACATGTCGTGTAACTCACAGCGCAAGGATAAAATATAATAGAACATATACAATAGGCAATATTAGTGAAGCAGAATTGAGCAGAATCTAAAACTTTTTCATATCACCATGAAATACCAATGCAACATTGGATTACACTATAAGAGTCTGTGCAAAGTACCTCACTACAAGCCTCTCAGAGAACACATCAACATAACAGTAGAAATACAACAAATAGTAAGTAATAGGAAACTAATACGTAAACCTCCAGCTTGTCATCGCTCAGCGGCATCGTCCTCATCAAGATCAACTACCTGTCACCTTCTTCTCAATTTGCCCATCCAAAACATGGATGAATAGCCCAAGGTAATAAGAGGAAACATAAAACCTTGAGTCAAACAACAGTCTTAATGAGCGATAAAACAACTATCTAACATCATCAACAAAGTATATGAGAATAGGCAGATTAATCAACTAATCGACCAACATCAATGGAGAAGAAACCAAAACCATCTTCCCCACATCGGATAGTGATAGCCTTTACAATAATCAAGTAGAAACAAACAGTACATTCATAGCAACCAATTATCAAGCGTAGACCATACTAGTCGATATCGGCATCTCCCAAGCATAAGCCCCGAAGGCCTAAACCAACATCAGACAAGCATCTAAGAGATGTCTACTTCGACATTGAATAATCTGAACGAGACGATACAAGTGAACCAGTCATCATCCATGAGTCTAGCTATCACCGCCAAACTTGATTTGAAACTATCGTTAATCGTATGACAGGTCGTATCATCATGCTATTTTTCAAGGGCTAATGGTAACACCAGTTCTAGCAAAAACTCCATACGCCTTTCATCGCTACGTATATAGGCCTTTCATCGCTACCCAGTGTACTCGACTAATCATCTAGTCTTTTAGGCATCCCTATTATGCCCCTACTTTGAGTCCACTAGAACGTACGATAATAATAATTCTTCGGCCTTCGATATCTCTAGTCGTCGTCATTGGCAACCATTAGTAAGCTAAAATCATCTTGAGCAGCCATTATCCACGAGCTCAAATCATCTTGAGTCATCTTCACATTCGTCGCATTTCATCGATCAACAGAAGTTTTTAAAACACTTCGATTATTCCTCCTTGAATTCACGTCGAAGCCATGATCGTCGTTGACCCAAAAATATGCATCGTTTGGTCGATACTGCATTTCATAGCATTTTCAGCCTTTCTGCTATGAAAAACATACTACAATGTTTAATTCAGCCTTTTACAGCATTTCATCATATCTCCTAACTTGATCCAGACCCATTGGCTCAATTTTTATACCACATCGTTAAAATTGCTTTTCACAGCGTTTTGAAACACTACCATATGTGCCCGATCCATCCTGGATTGGCCCGCCCGATCCATCTAAAACTGCTCAGAAACACATGTGCAACACCACATTTTTAGTTCCCGATCCATGCTCCAGAAAGTGGTCGATCCATCCTCTTTCACAGCGTTTGTGAAACGTTGTAATCTGCCCCCAATCCATACCATGAAAAACTACCCGATCCATCATTTTCTCGTGCGCAACACCACGATTTTAGTGCCCGATCCATGCTAGGCCAACATTGCCTGATCTATACTTTTCACAGTGTTTAACAAATGTTGTCGTACACATAAAATTCAGCCTTTGTCAGATCCATCAAAACACGCTCGATCCATCATTTTTCATGCCAATCAAATGACTTTTAGTGACCGGTCCATACTAGAATTTGTGCCCGATCCATGCCTTTCTACAACGTTTAAAAAACGCTGTTAAACCCTGAAAATTCAGCCTTTGCCAAAACTCGGCCAAACACCATTGATCCATGTCAAACACCACCGATCCAACCAATGCATGCACACCACATCTCCAACTAAAACCACACTTGAATTCGACTTGATTTCATACTAAAAAACCAATTGGATATCAAAATTTACAACAATGGTTCATGTAACACCCCGTAATTTTAACAACACTAAAGAGGATAAATTAAAGAATATTTAATTTAATATTTAGAATTAAGGGAAACGGACTGTGCCATTGCATTCGTCTCGAAATTCAAGTCAAGATAGACATTTGGTTTGCGTAAAATGGACACCGTATGAATAAGTTATGTAGGTTTGAAGTTTGTATACGCACAAGAATATATATATATATAAAGGGTCCAGAAGTTCAAAATTTCAGTTCAAAAATCAAAAATCATAGAAATTCGGGTGAGCGGGAAAAATCCCGCCTAGGGGTGTCAACCCTTGGATCGACCCCACAAGGGGGTGTCGACCCATGGATCGACCCCATAAAGGGAGGGGTCGACCCCCCTAGGGCTTATGTGGTAGGTCGGTTCTGGGTGCTGGCATCTATATGTACGGCCTCATTTCTCATTTTTTCTCACACTGAAATCAATAGTGGCTTAAATGCTGTCGGTGTCTGGACTGAATCAAATCTTTTTCTTCTTTTGCAATTAAGTTTAGAGATTCAAGTGTAGATCTATTATTCATCCTTTGCTATTCTTCTTCTATCTTTCAAGATCCAAACGCTATGAGTTTAAGTTATTTTTAGATTTAAATAATTAAAAAGTAAAAATGACATGACTGTAATTTAGATCTATGCCTATAACTGCTTGAATCATGTCAGATCTATAATAACTTGTGAATCTATGATATTCTGACATAACTATGACTTGTATCTTAACCTTTATCATGTCAGATATACCTTTGATTATAGATCTAATTTGCTATTTAGATCACCTTATACGTATCATGTTGTGGTTAAATTGGATCTGTTACTAGTTGGACATCTAAATTATTATTTAGATCTTATCATGCCTATTATGACATCCCTACTATATTAGAAACAGTTCTATTATCTCATGTTCACCGGATCTATTCTTATATGCCTATCTTATCAATATGCCACTATGTGTTTATGTCAATCTTGTCATTATGTTCATTTCTGTCCTCTTCATTCCTTCTTTTCCCTTTTTTTTTTATAGCTAGGCTACCTTCGAGCCTAGGCATGCCGCTGAAATACGCGATCATGTTAAATTGGGAACGAGGGAAAAACGTTAGAATTGGGGTGCAACTTGAATTGAGAAATTTGGGCATAATGTGAATCAAGTAGGTGAATATGGAATTTGGGCATGTGAATACATAATTTGGACATAACTCGAAATTGATTAAAAACCTAAAATTTGGGGCATATGGTTCATTATGAACATAACTTGGGTAAGGGGCATGAAAACCTATAATGACATAGGTATAATTGATTAATAATGGAAATGCCTAGAATTACAACAGCTGAAATTGTAATCGCACTTAGACACGAGGTTAGATTACATCTGTGGTGGAAGTCTGCCCTGAGCCGCCCGGCATAACCAGCGACCACAAGTGGTGAATCTAATGTAGGTGGTCTAAGTTCATAGACACGAGACGTGCTAAAACACGAGGTTAAAGGCGACTTGTGGAAGAAGTCTGCCCGGAGCCGCCCGGCATATCCAGCATCCACAAGTTGTAGGTTTAACGTGGGAGGTCTAGTGCATTACGACCATAAATGGATATACGGTAATGAATTGGGGGTAAATAGGGAATGATAGTAACCCATCATAATTAATTACTCTAATAAGAATGTTATATAATGGGTGGTCTTTTCCTAGGGACAAGTGGAAATTTTAACATAGGTTATAATAAAAGGAAAGAAAGCTTACTAGTAAACTTAGTTAAGAAAACTAAGTTGATAAGTAAACAACGTCAAGTTGTAGTGATACGTTGAAAAGTAAACATGTGAACTGAGTTGAAGTATGCTTAATTACATATTAAGTAAAACATGTTATTGTAACTATGGAATCAGATAATGAATAATACAAAGGGATTGTAAGATTACTTCCGTTAATTACAATCTAAAGAATAACATGTGATGGGGAGTATTAATAAACTTAAATGGATTAAGTTATATTTATATGAAATTAATAAGCAAGTGGAATTTTGGTAAGTGAAAACAAGTCAATGTGAATGGGGATAACCTTTAGTTTGTAATACTTAACCTAGTTGAATCCATAGGGATTGTATGAACATGTTAAAATGAGTAGGGGTTAAGTAAACTTGGTTGAAAACAGTGGGAGGGTTAAGTATATCTAGGTTGGATGGGTAATATTTACATATAGACCCACAAAACTTAACCGGTTGGGGTTATATAATTAAAGACACCATTAGGTAAGCATAACCTGTGGAAATGTTGGGGTTAGGGTAATATTTATATATATAGGCCCACAAACTTAACTGTTAAATAAATATTCTTGAATTAGTGGGAGGGTTAAGTAAAATCAAAGAGGGTGTGTAATATTTATATATAGGCCCACAAACTTAACCCTGAGGGGGTTATGTAATTAAAGACACCAATAGGTATACATAACCTGAGGAAATTCTAGTAGGGATACAAGAAAAGGGGTAGAGCTTTTATCATCTTGTGTGTGGGACCTGTTTCAGTCAGTTACCCATATAACGTTATCGAACGAGCACTCCGCCCTAGGTCAGAGTCGGGGCACGCTTACTAGGCTGATTGTAAGAGATCCAAACGTGGAGGACGGTGTGGGCGGCGCAAACCAACTGGAGCATGTGCGTGCATGTCCGGGCAGAAGGAGATAAGACGACCGTGACACCAGTAGATATGGTTATGTAGAAGGGTTTCCACTTTAGGAAGTGATACATCCTACTATTGGGCCAGCATAGGATATCTACGGAGTAGGGAGCCGATCGATTAGGGTAGTAGTTATGGTACATCTAGACTCTGCTAAAATGTTTAGGAGCATGTTAGGTTGGGCTGCCTGTGGATTGTATGGGGTTAAAACCTCTCACCAGAAGTACGCCTAAGTCTACCATCTTAGAGTTGTTGTGATCATCTCATTCTAGTTATATTAGTATTAGTGTAGAGAATAAGAGTAAAAGTTAGAGAAGCGTATACACTCTATCATGTTTACCTTGTCACACCTGACTTTTGTGATGTTATCTTTCTTATCCGCTTTATATGCCTGTCATGCTACTGTAACAACCCGGAAATCTGGGCCAGTTTAAAATTTTTATTATGGCAACTTTAGCGAATTTTGATTATTTAAAATGAATTATTTTAAATAATATCGACGAGAAATTTATTTTGAATAGAATTCGAACGTATATATTATATACGTCGTCGTTAGAATATAAATAATTATATATAATTATAAATAGAATTGAAAATGGCGCGGTAGTTCGATAATTCGATTTCAAACTTCAATTGAATGTACCGGGTGCAAAACAATCCGGATTTTAGCGAAACCAAAAATGATAGGATCTAACTGATGATATCTTTCCAACGAATCCGAATAATCGAAATTTCATAGCGGGAATCAAAAGATATGTCCAGTTGAAAATTCTGAATAGTCGCTATGGAATTCAGGCCCTTAAAAATGGAAATTTTGCGAACGACCTCGGATTTCGACGAAACCACTTTTGTTGGATCCGTGATGTAAAGTTATTGCTAGATTTCAGATTTCATAATTTTTCGAATCAATATGTGAACGTGGCAAAGGAAAACGCGTTTGACCAGTTTTAGTTGATTTTAATCGACTGGAAAATGGCCATTTTTCCAACGGTCTCAGAATTCGACGAAATTAGATTTGTTAGGACCGTATCGTCAACACGAAGCTAGAAAATATTTTTCAGGAATTTTTAGAGTTAGTATGTGATCCCGGTAAATTGAAATGTGTGTTAAAATTGAATATACAAAGATTTATATTTTAATTTTGATGAAATCTAATCGTAACAGCCGAATTGGGTTACGAAACATATCCCATTGTGTTCGAAATGGGGGTAGTTAGCTATGGATGACAGTCGTTGGGTTCAATTTTGAGTTCGAGATTTTAACAAGTAAATTAGCGAATTAAATATATTATTTAATTAATTATAAAGCCTCTCATTGGTCCAAAACCCTAGCCTCCTCTCCGTTATTTCCTGAGCCGCCATCGTTTGTGATAAACGATTAAAATCGCTCCAAAAATCACTCCAAAATTTTCTCCCAAACTGTAAAGAAAAATCAAAGAGACCAGCTGCAATTCTGTTCGCCTCCTCGAGCTTTCTCTCCCCGACGGTGGTGATTGGATTTCACTCGACGTGGAGGCTGGAATCGACGCTCAAAGTCGTCGTCTTCCTGGTGGTTTTCCGGGCGCGGATGAAGTGCGAGTGGGCCCCAGCTCACGGCGCAGGGAGGTGGCGACGACGGCTATCACGAGGAGCACTCCGATCATCTTCTAAGGCATGGTGGGGCCCGCAATTTCAAACCCTAACTCTGAACAGTGCTTTGAACGGTGAGGACGGGTTTTACAGAGAAAGATTTTTTTTTCTTAATTCCTTTTTAACTTATACATTGCTTAATTAATGATTTAAGTAATTAATTTTTGAAAGTGAATAACATTAGTATAAAAACCAAAAATTTTATATGGAAATCATTAGTTTGAAAATCAAGTTTTTATGTGAAGAGCATTGGTTTAAAAATAACAAGTGTTTTAAAAAAAAATGTAAGTAGCATTGTCTTTAATGTGAATAACAAAGTTAAAAATCAGATTTTGAAAATATTGTTTTTAGAAATAGAAAAATATATGATTTTTACATAGAAAGTAGAGATATAAAAATATAATTTTTATATGGAAAGTAGCGGTATAAAGATAGAATTTTTATCTATATAATAGCAAAGTAAAAATTCGATTTTTATATATTGAATAGCAAAGAAAAAAATTCGATTTTTATATATTGAATAGCAAAGAAAAAATTCGATTTTTATATATTGAATAGCAAAGTAAAAATTCGATTTTTATATATTGAATAGCAAAGAAAAAAATTCAATTTTTATATATTGAATAGCAAAGAAAAAATTCGATTTTTATATATTGAATAGCAAAGAAAAAAATTCAATTTTTATATATTGAATAGTAAAGAAAAAATTCGATTTTTATATATTGAATAGCAAAGAAAAAATTCGATTTTTATATAATAGCGAAGTAAAAATTCGATTTTTATATATTGAATAGCGAAGTAAAAATTCGATTTTTATATATGTAGTGGCTACGGGCAACGAAAGTGATGAAAGGCGAGAACGACGAAGATTTCTACATAAGAAGTGTCGTAGAGTTGGGATAGCCATCGGTGAGAACTTCTCACTCTTCAATTTCTTTTTCTAGTTATATATATATACTAGGATGCAGACGGTGTTTAGTAGCACCCGAAACCCGTCATCCACAGACCATGGATGGCTTGTTTGTTAAATTGTTTGGATGTGTAGTTGGTTAGTTTATTTGGTTTGAATTGAATTGTTTGGTGAAATGAATGGATTTGATTGATGTGCGAATGACGTGGGCCTTCACTAGACCGGGGATAAGGCTAGGCCTCGTCCCGTTTCTAGTATCGTGCCGTTATGCCGCCGAAATTTTCTAAAATAAGTTAGAAAAATAAAAATATCATTTTATTTAAAGAATGAACTGAATAGAAATTCATATGTTAAAATAAAATGTTTTATCGTTAAAAATATAATTTTTAACGTGAATATGAATATAGTGAATGTGAATAAATAAATATTCATTTACAAACCGGATGGTTTGTTTATGTACACTGATTTGACTGACATTGATTGGGACGATAAATTTTACACATCGCCCAACTGCACAAATAAAAATCTGTGTTTGATTGTTTGAAACCCCACACGGGTATTGGGATAAAATACGGTATACACTAATCCCAATAATTAGTTGTATGTCGATCGATTGATTGACAGGCTGTTATAAGCGTTAGATATCTATATTTGATGCTTATACAGTGTAGTGCACTTTGGATGATGGTTGATTATTTATCGTTGCTATTATATACATTTGTTGTATGGAATCCATATAATTAACTTTATATGGTAATTGATTGGGCCTCATTCCAATCGGAAAAATAAAGAATATTATAAAATAAAGGTTCATGTGTTGACCGTACTCATCCGTTGAGATTAGTCATGTGTTGAACGAAATATTTTAATAATAAAATTTACATCTTTATCAATATAAAATAAAGGTTCACGTGTTGACAGTACTCATCCGTTGAGATTAGTCATGTGTTGAACGAAACATTTTGATAATAGAAATATTTGAAATAGAAATATTTTGAAATAGAAATATTTGAAATAGAAATATTTGAAATAGAAATATTTTGAAATAGAAATATTTGAAATAGAATATTTGAAAATAGAAATATATGAAGCCGTGTTGATTAGATTGACGCCATTTTGACGTGAACGATATTTATATCGATTTTATTCATTTTAAAATGAATATTGAAAAGTGATTTCGAAATCGAATATTTTGAAATGAAATTTGAATCGAATTGAATCGAAAACCAATTTGAATTGAATCGAATAGAAAACGAATTCGAATTGAATTGAAAAGAAAACGAATTTGAATTGAATCGAATAGAAAACGAATTCGAATTGAATTGAAAAGAAAACCAATTTGAATTGAATTGAATAGAAAACGAATTCGAATTAAATTGAATTGAAAACGAAGTGAAATAGAAGTAAAATCAATTTGAAATGAATTCAAATTGAATTGAAATTTGAATTGAATAGAAATGAATTTTAAAACGAATTTATAAAGCAAAATTTAATTTTGATTTGAATTGAAATGGAAGTTGAAAATGTTTTTGAAACGAATTCAAAACTATATATATAATTCGTTTTACATAGAAATCGACGAAATATTTATTATATATATTATATATATAATATAATGGCCTGAATAGAACGCGCCGCGCCGCGGTAGTTCGTGAATTTCGACCATTTATTTCAAATGGACATTACGAGAGATCCGACCGTCGGATTCTCCTAAAACCGGAACCGTTGGGTTCGTATCGAAAAGAGCTTTCTAACAAATATTAGAAATTTGAAATCTAACGGTTAGATTTGGAGATACGTCCAAATCAAATTTGGAAAAGGTCGCTGTAAGTGCAGTTCGATGGCCGTTGATGGAAATCGACTGTACGGGCCTTGATAAAATTATTAAAAATATCAATAATTAGTGTAAAATCATAAGAAATGATTTGGGAAAAATTGGGATGAAGAACTCCATATTTGAAAAGATAAAAATAGATTTTTATTGAAATAAACTAGTTTTGAACTAAAATTAAACCCGTTTATTTTTAAACAAATAAATTGGATTTGAAATGGGTTTTAAATAGAATTGATTGGTGGGTTTACCGTGAACGGTGTTTTAAATAACATTTGTTCTTTAACCCGATAATAAATAGATTATGATTTGGGTTTATCATGAACTGTGTTTCAAATAACATTAGTTCTTTAACCCAGTAAAAGGAGTTTTAATGAATCTACAATTAGATTGAAATGTGAATTGATAATCTAGATTATCAAATATAGAGAATCAGCGAGAATGGAGTATCACCAGTTTTGCTCCAAAGCGGTAGTTAAATCTTTAATTAGATTTGAACGTGAAAGGGTAATTAACTTTACCGATAACACCGTGGTATTAGATATGGAGTATTACCAGTTTTGCTTCATGGGATGAATAGGCAGGGATTGGGAAATAAAATAAATAATTACTTCGGTGTGGTTCGCTAATCCCGACTAGTCTGGAAAACCATAATTTGGTTTGAAATGATATCCAAAGGAAGATTAAAGGATAAATTTTAAAGAATTTATCTTGGATAAAATTAATGGGAACCTTTCCCTAAGAATTGAAATTTAGAAACTAGCTGAAGGTTAGTTAAGAAGAATGGTTTCCTGGATATTGATCTGATGTTGGTTTCGGCCTTCGGGGTTAATATTTGGGGAATTGCTCTCTTACTGATTTACGGTTAGTAACTAATGAATTGGAATGAGGCGTATGTTGTGTTTGTGTAACATTTATTTTTAATATACGCGGGTTGTTCGGAAAGGCCGGGTTTATACCCATTCTGAATAACCGATTCGACGATATGTCGAAGATGAAGACGGTGGTTGAAGACCGGAAGTCTTCACATCGTTGGGATAATTACTGACGATCCTGATTGGGCTGTACACCCAAGAGGATGGAAATAGTTGGTGGTCGTCCAGAC
Organism: Allium sativum; assembly: GCA_030737875.1. Taxonomy (NCBI): domain Eukaryota; kingdom Viridiplantae; phylum Streptophyta; class Magnoliopsida; order Asparagales; family Amaryllidaceae; genus Allium; species Allium sativum. The sequence continues at coordinate 341,457,481 of CM060910.1, forward strand.
GTACTTGGAGATGGATGGATATGCGAGGAAAGTGCCTCCGGTTTCGTTCAGACCCAGAACGAACTTGTAAATGGATGGTGTGTCTGACATTGTATTCCTTTATATTGTATTCGTTGATCTCTGCTAAATATATATCTGTTTGGCGGCGGAGAATTTATTCTCTTGCTTAACGCCCTTCTCTGAGACATACGAGCTCAGAGGTTATATATTGGCAGAAATCAGTGGTACGATATGGATTGATAGTGTGGCATGCTGAGATGCAGTGATCCAGACTTTTGTTGAAAAGCAAAGTTTGGTGGATGATGATCAAAGCGCAGCTGATATAGCATGGCTTTGTGTATAGCGTTGATTCGCGAGCCTCACATCCCGGTATGGTGGTAAACTGATGGTTTGATCAGTATGCTTTTTAGTGGATGGGCACCTTAGTGGTGTCGTGGATTCGGTCGACCGAGATGAGCTTAGTGCTCAGGGATATATAGAGTAAGCGGTGTTTTCTCTCGCTGGGACGTAAGCCGCGGTGATACTCTGGTCCCAAAAGTGCGGATGTGCAGACGGTGTTTTCTCTTGCTGGGACGTAAGCCGTGGGGAATTGCACTACGCGATCGATCTTTCGAATCAGGAGCCACCATGATGGAAATCCAATTTCCAATACGTGTATTCCGATTTTATTTGTAGAGCCTAGTATGGCGACATAGTGGGATGGGGCGCTTATGCCGTCTATGATTGATACTTATGATTTGAAGATATTTTATACAATATGCACTTATAATAGTATCAAATGATTTGTTTTAAACGTACCAAGCATGTTTGGCTATTATAAGGGAAAACCCTATCCTCCGGCTGCGTTTCATTGTGTGATGGGACCTGGGTCTTATAATAGCTTCATTTTTCTTTATTTAGCATTGCGCTGTTTGTTTTATGCACTGGTGTTCTTGGGAGGAAACCCGTTCCGTGTTATACGGCGTGGTCCCTTGATTTACCTTACTTTGAAAATAAGGATAAATAACTGTTTTAGTTCTCACACTAATCCCATGACTGACCTGGAGTTTATTGTTTTAATCTAAACTCTGGGTGCCCTTATTTTCGACACGGGCAGCTAGTAGTTTTGGTTTTGCAGATTTATATTCACAGGATCCTGGTTTACAGCTGGAATGATATCCGGAAAGCTTTGTATCCGTATGTCTCTTCTAGTTGTGTATTGTATTATTTTCTGTTGCGATGTATTTAAATGTAATTTAAATCTCTGATATTTCTGTGTAATATTCATTTATACTCTGTATATTCTTGTATTCTGGTGCATTGTTGTAATATACAATGAAATGTTCTCCCGTCTGCGTTCTTTTGTGGCTTGTTCTCGAACTATCCGCACTTTCCTCACCGGGGAAGTTACGGGTTTTCACAGCTACTTTTACTTATTTACTTGCTAAAAGTAACTGGACTTGCCAGGCTTTATGTATGACCCTTTTTGTTTCCTCTTCTTTCTTTCGTTTCCCCCCACAGGTTCCCAGGGTGGGAATACTTACCAGGATTCTGCTATCATTTTGTTGGAGCTGCTTAGATGTATTTCTCAAGCTCCTATCTATACTATGGCTCTGTATTTATTTTGGGATTATGCTTCTTTTATTTTGTACTCTGATGTTTAAGAGCAAGACAGAAGTTTTTATGATGTACTGGTTTTTATGTAATTCAGACATACGATATTTTGAACCACGATGCTTTATGATTAATAAAGTTTGTTTTTATTCCGCTGCTATTTTTATATCTGTCTTGTAATGTTTCGGTTTCTTTTTACCTATAACGCTTCACGAAACTTAATGCATTCTCTTAATGAGTGAAATTAACAGACGTAGGGTGTCACACTTGGTATCAGAGCTGAAGGTTACCAGATTAGATAAAAGTTTTTGAAAACTATTTTCAAAAATGTTTTAAAAGGAAGCATTTTCAAAAGAAAATTCTATTTTGAAAAACATATTCCCCAAAGTCAAATAAAATATCTCTCGATTCTCCGCTTGATCCCTTTTTCCTTTTTGTCTGGGGAACCGATTCTTCCCGAAAGGTCTCCCCATTGCGGCATGGTTCCATAGGCATGTTAAAACTATGACACATGTCGAAGGGCAATGACGTGCCTAACCACCATCTGTAGCCGCAGTAGTTTCACCTACGGCTAATTTTCTCGAGCTTTGTAAGGATTTTCGTGCGATGGAGGCAACTTTCGAGAGACTTGTTAGCTTGTTATGCAAGGATGGTAAAAAGGAGAATAACGGAATTTGTACTAAAGAGCACAACCTAAGGAGGGGAAAAATGATGGTCTAGGAAGGGAACATAGATAAAGTTCAGATAAAGGTTAAAAGAAAGGGGATAAGGTCGAGGAAACACAAAACAAAAAGGTATGGCCCAAGAAATGACAACAATAACAACAACAAAAGAAGGGCGGAAAGAATGACAAGGCTAAGGATAAGGGGAAGTGCCACAATTGCGGACGCGAGGGTCACTTGGTAAAAGACTGCAAAAGAAGGAATAATTATTGCTTCAGTTGTGGAGAAGTCCGACACTTTGCCACGGAGTGCCCAAAGATGCAAGGGCAGGACCAAAGGGAAGGATCCTGTGGAGGGAAGGTGTATGCTCTAGTGGCCATCGTACCGGATAAAGGTAAGAAAGTTTTTGTTGAAGGTTTGATTTCTCTTTCCAATCAACCTATTAGAACTCTTTTCGATTCTAGTGCTTTGCATTCATTTTTATCTAGTTCTGTGGTTGAATCTCTGCACTTAAATACTAGTATGGTAGTGGATTCCGTTATTGTTTCAAATCCCATTGGTGATGCGGCTCATTTGTCCATGATTTGTCGGGGTTCGAGAATATCTGTCTTAGGCATCAAAATTGAGTGCGATGTGTATGTGATCGGTTTTATGGGCTACGGTTTGATTCTAGGGATGGATTGGCTAGCCATGTATGGTGCCATTCTCGATTGTGAGAAGAGGGTCGCTAGACTTTTGACTTGCCATGGGAGGACCCTCGAGATTTCTTGTGACCCAAAGGGGTCTGTTATGCTTAGTTTCCCAGAGTCTCTTGATGCATCTATTGATGATCTGTGATCAGTACTGGTAGTCCGAGAATATTCTGATGTTTCTGAGGAGGTTCGGGGCTTACTATCAAGGCATGAAATCGATTTTCGTATATATTTGGTGGACGATGCAAAGCCAGTTGCATTACCTGTGCGCTATATGGCTCCAAGGGAAAGGAGGGAGCTCAGCAAGTAAGTAAAGGAGCTACTTGAGAAAGGGTTTTCTTTTGGGTTGGAATGAAGAAAGATGTAGCGGAGTTTGTTTCTCAATATTTGATTTGCCAGCAAGTCAAAGCTGATCAAAAGAAGCCCGGTAGTTTACTTCATCCTTTGGAGGCTCCGCAATGGAAGTGGGAGAGCGTCTCTATGAATTTCATAGATGGTTTGCCTATATCGAAGAAAGGAAACACCAGTATTTGGGTTGTAGTGGACAGACTTACTAACAACGCTCATTTCATTCCAGTTAAGTATAAGAGGACGACAGCTTGGTTGGCAGTAGTTTATGTTCGTGAGATAGTCCGTCTCCATGGAGTACCTTCCAGTATCATAAGCGATCGTAACCCCATCTTCACCAGTGAATTTTGGAGGAGATTGTAAGAAGCAATAGGTACACAGTTATGTTTGAGCACCGCTTGACATCCTCAGGCCGATGGACAGACGGAGAGGGTGAACAGAGTTCTTGAGGATCTTTTAAGGCTTTGTATCCTAGACTTTGAAGGGACTTGGGAAGAGCATCTTCCTTTAGTAGAGTTCACCTACAACAACATTTATCAAGCTAGCATTGGCATGGAACCCTTTAAAGAATTATACGGATGACCCTGTAGATCACCAACTTGTTGGTGGGAATCTATAGAAAAACTATTACTTGGACCAAATATGGTTAGAGAAACGTCCGAGAAGATTGATCTTATCCGACGATGAATGAAGACCGCTCAAGACAGGCAGTAATCCTACACTGACAAGAGAAGGTCTGACATTGAATTTGAAGTAGGAGATATGGTTTTCGTTAAAGTGTCACCTTTGAGGAATGTGGTTCGCTTCGGATCCGTAGGGAAATTGGTACCAAGATTTGTAGGGCCATTTCCCATAACAGAAAGGATTGGCCAAATGGCCTATAGAGTAAGGCTACCAAAGAGACTATCCGGAGTTCAAGATGTTTTCCACTTTTCTCATTTGCGGAAGTGCTTGCATGATACAACAGAAGTAGTTGAGTCGAGTATATTGGAGGAGGTAGAGGTGGAACGGGAGGCGATAGTCAGACGAGTTCCATCCCGTATTCTTGGATCATAAGTTAAGTAGCTACACAATAGAGAAGTCAAGTTGATGAAGGTTCAGTGGGGTGATACCCCGGAGGATGCGACTTGGGATACCGAAGATTCGCTTCATACCCTTTTCTTTTCGAGGGTATGTTCTTAACTCCTTTTCCAAAAAAATTATTTATGCTTGTTTCTATCATTTAGGTATGTCTTATCAATCGAATCTTCGACCTTTAGGTAGGAACCCCATGGATGTAAACATGTGTTTGAGATATGTTATTTTTGACGGATGCAAGCAGATGCAAGTGTTTGCTAGTGGTTACCAGTGGATGCATATACACATAGATTAGGCACTCGATCGGCTCAATCACTCTCATACTACATATGGATGTGTGTGCATTTTTATTTTTATTTTTATTTATGGATGAAATTGAGTGTATCATCATATGGATGTTGCATTTGGACGGATTATTGTGCACACATATAGAACTTACATGTTATAATAGGATTGTTGCATACATGTTGGATTCATGGCACAAACATACATAGCATTAAGGAGGTCGTCTGAATTAGTAAACCGCCTGATCTTCGCATTAGTATTGGGACATATACACACACCTTTGCATATGTTCATATAAGCATTAGAAGTCTTTTAGGAAAATGGATGCCTGTGATTGGTGGATGAGTAGATTGGTGATGCATGGTAGGATATACATTCTTCTTAACTTGGAGATTTCGGGGACGAAATCCTTTGAGTAGGGGAGAATGTAACACCCCGTAATTTTAAAAACACTAAACAGAATAAATTAAATAATATTTAATTTAATATTCATAACTAAGGGCAACGGACTGCGCCATTGCGTCCGTCTCGAAATTCTGGTCAAGATAGACATTTGGTTTGTGTAAAACGGACACTGTATAAAGAAGTTATGAAGGTTTGAAGTTTGTATACGCGCAAGAATATATATAGGGTCCAGAAGTTCAAAATTTCAGTTAAAAATTCAAAATCGCAGAAATTCGGGTGAGCGGGGAAATCCTGCCCAGGGTTGTCAACCCCTTAAGGGGGGTGTCGACCCCAGAGTCGACCCCTCAAGGAGGTGTCAACCCATGGGTCGACCCCATAAAGGGGGGTGTCGACCCCCCTAGGGCTGACGTAGCAGGTCGGTTGTGGGGGCTGGCAGTTATATATACAGCCTCATTTCTCTAGTTTTCTCGCACTGAAATCAATGGAGGCCTAAATGTTGTCGGTGCCTGGACTGAATCAAATCTTTTTCTTCTTCTGCAATCAAGTTTAGAGATTCAAGTGCAGATCTATAATTCAACCTTTGCTATTCTTCTTCTATCTTTCTAGATCCAAACGCTATGAGTTTAAGTTATTTTCAGATTTAAATAATTAAAAAGTAAAACATGATATGACTGTAATTTGAATTTATGCCTATAACTGCTTGAATCATGTCAGATTTGCAATAACTTTTGAATCTATGATATTCTGACATAACCATGACTTGGATCTTAACTTTTATCATGTCAGATATACCTTTGATTATAGATCTAATTTGCTATTAAGATCACCTTTACCTATCTTGTTGTGGATAAATTGGATCTCTTACTAGTTGGGCATCTAAATTATTATTTAGATCTTATCATGCCTATTATGACATCCCTACTATGTTAGAAACAGTTCTATGATCTCATGTTCACCAGATCTGTTCTTATATGCCCATCTTATCAATATGGCACTATGTGTTTATGTCAATCTTGTCATTATGTTCATTTCTGTCCTCTTCCCTCCTTCTTTTCCCTTTTTATTTTTATAGCCCGGCTACCTTTGAGCCTAGGCATGCCGCTGAAATATGCAATCGCGTTAAATTGGGAACGAGGGAAAAACGTTAGAATTGGGGTGTAACTTGAATTGGGAAATTTGGGCATAATCAAATAGGTGAATATGGAATTCGGGAATATGAATATGGAATTTGGACATAACTTGAAATTGATTAAAAACCTAAAATTTGAGGCATATGTTTCATTATGAACATAACTTGGGTAAGGGGCATGAAAACCTATAACGACATAGGTATAATTGATTAATAATGGAAATGCCTAAAATTACAATAGCTGAAATTGTAATCACGCTTAGATACGAGGTTAGATTACACTTGTGGCGGAAGTCTGCCTGGAGCCGCCCGGCATAACCAGCGACCACAAGTGGTAAATCTAATGTGGGTGGTCTAAGTGCATAAACACGAGACGTGCTAAGACACGAGGTTAAACACGACTTGTGGAAGAAGTCTTCCCGGAGCCGCCCGGCATATCCAGCATCCACAAGTTGTAGGTTTAACGTGGGAGGTCTAGTGCATTACGACCATAAATGGATATATGGTAATGAATTGGGGTAAACAAGGAATGATAGTAACCTATTATAATTAATTACTCTAATAAGAATGTTATATAATAGGTAGTCTTGTCTTAGGGAAAAGTGGAAATTATAACTTAGGTTATAATAAAAGGAAAGAAAGCTTAACCTTAGTTAAGAAAACTAAGTTGATAAGTAAACAATGTCAAGTTGTAGTGATACGTTAAACAGAAAGCAGGTGAACTGAGATGAATTATACTTAATTACATATTAAATAAAACATGTAATTGTAACTATGGAATTGGATAATGAATAATACAAAAGGATTGTAAGATTACTTCCGTTAATTACAATCAAAAGAATAACATGTGATGGGGCTTATTAATAGACTTAAATGGATTAAGTTATATTTATATGAAATTAATAAGCAAGTGGAATTTTGGCAAGTGAAAAGAAGTCAATGTGAATGGGGATAACCTATTAGTTTGTAATACTTAACTTAATTGAATCCATAGGGATTGTATAAACATGTTAACTTGAGTAGGGGTTAAGTAAACTTGGTTGAAAACAGTGGGAGAGTTAAGTATATCAGGGTTGGGTGGGTAATATTTACATATAGGCCCACAAAACTTAACCGGTTGGGGTTATGTAATTAAAGACACCGTTAGGTAAGCATAACCTGTGGAAATGTTGGGGTTAGGGTAATATTTATATATATTGGCCCACAAACTTAAACGTTAAATAAACATGCTTGAATTAGTGGGAGGGTTAAGTAAAATCTGAGGGGGTGGGTAATATTTATATATAGGCCCACAAACTTAACCCCAAGGGGGTTATGTAATTAAAGACACCAATAGGTATACATAACATGAGGAAATCCTAGTGGGGATACAAGACAAGGGGGAGAGCATGTATCATCTTGTGTGTGGGATCCGTTTCAGTCAGTAACCCATATAACGGTATCGAACAAGGACTCCACCCTAGTTCGGAGTCGGGGCACGCTTACTGGGATGATTGTAAGAGATCCAAACATGGAGGACGGTGTGGGCGGCGCAAACCGACTGGAGCATGTGCGTGCATGTCCAGGAAGAAGGGGATAAGACGACCATGACACCAGTAGATATGGTTGTGCACAAGGGTTGCCACTTTAGGAAGTGATACATCCTACTATTGGGCCAGCATAGGATATCTACGGAGTAGGGAGCGAATCGATTAAGGTAGTAGTTATGGTACATCTAGACTCTGCTAAAATGTTTAGGAGCATGTCAGGTTGGGCTGCCTGTGGATTGTATGGGGTTAAAACCTCTCACCAAAAGTATGCCTAAGTCTACCATCTTAGAGTTGTTGGGATCATCTCATTCTGGTTATATTAGTATTAGTGTAGAGAATAAGAGTAATAGTTAGAGAAGCGTATACACTCTATCATGTTTACCTTGTCACACCTGCCTTTTTGATGTTATCTTTCTTATCCGCTTTATATGCCTGTCATGCTACTTTTACTTATTTACTTGATCAAAGTAACTGGACTCGCCAGACTTTATGTCTGACCCTTTTTGTTCTCACTTCTTTCTTCCAATCCCCCCAAGGTTCTCAGGGTGGGAATACTCAAGCTTGACTAGGATTCTGCTATCATTTTGCTGGAGCTGCTTAGATGTATTGGTCAAGCTCCTATCTTGACTATGGCTATGTTTTTATTTAGGGATTATGCTTCTTTTATTTTGTACTCTGATGTTTAAGAGCAAGACATAAGTTTTTATGATGTACTGGTTTTTATGTAATTTAGACATATGATGTTTTGAACCACGATGCTTTATGATTAATAAAGTTTGTTTTTATTCCGCTGCTATTTTTATATCTGTCTTGTAATGTTTCTATTTCTGTTTACCTATAACGCTTCACGAAACTTAATGCATTCTCTTAATGAGTGACATTAACGGACGTAGGGTGTCACAATTCAACAATAAAACCAACCAATTATCAACCCAATACGTGTACATTAAACAATTACGAAATTACCGTTTATAAGTTGCTAGATTAAATCCTATGGTGATTAAAATTGAAATCATACATACCGTGGTGTAGATCTAAGTGAAAACAACTTGAAATAACGAAAATAAATTTTATATCCCATATACTCGATTGAATTTGTGTCAGAGATTCTTATCACTCAACAAATATTCAAACAAACTTGAAATCACTAAATTTCCTATCAGAAAAGCGAAGAACGATCTTCAAAATTCTCAATTTGATGCGATCTCCCTTCACTTGATGTAGATCTAGCTTTGCTTGATGTAGATCTTCAATCTTCTTGCGTAGACCTAGAATTTAATGGAGGAAAGATGTATTTGATTGAGCAAGGAGGAATGCGATCTCAACCGAATGAGAGAATGAAGAAAGTATACCTCTCTCCATGCCTCCAGCACCTTATTTATTGCCTTTAACCAGCCCACTAATGGGCCACACCAATTCAGCCTATTAATGACTAGTCAAACATGTACAGAAATTGTGCAGCACTAAAACAACGATTTCCCCCAAACCGCTGAACCAAATCTTTAATGTGACCACCATACAGAATTGTAAACATCATTTCTTTTCCAATGAAATCGATCTCAGCACCTGATTCAATCCTACTCAAAAGTTATGCCTTGTACAAAATTGATAGGGGTAAAATGGTCACAAATAAAATTGGTAAAAATTATGGACATGTCTCACATCCCCATAAACAACATATCAAAATATGAGAATGATCCAACCCTCAAGGAATTAAATAAAAATATTTTATGATCCTCCAATACATAAAATGCGGGTCGATACATGTTTGTTTTGATTTGATTGATTGTGTTGCTTGGATTGTATGTTAGATTGTTTGCCGTAGAATCATAGGATTGAAGAACAGAGAAAATCAGAGTTTCATATGATCAGATTCATACGAAACTTGGCAGAGGTGCTCTAGAAAATATGAAAATAGGGCATGAAAATTTTCATTCCCAATGTTAAGGGTATGGGTCGGAACCGACCCATGTTGGGTACAAAAATGAGTTGTATGATTTTTGTTTGATAATAACAAACATATAATATTATTCAAATGTATTTGTAACTGTACTATTTTATATTTCATTTCATAGAAATAAATATTTATTGAATAATATATTATTATACATAGTTCATAGTATATTTATTCAATTAAATATTTTATTTCAAAATCTGAAATAGTACAACATTCTAACTTCACTATTGTATATTCATAGTTGTAATATTTTACATGGAATTGTAATACCGAATTAATTTGATTACGATAGACAATTTGATTTTAACACAATAAAATAATATTTCAATCGATTTTGTTTATTACAAATATCAGTACAATTTTCTCATTCTATACATTTATTCCTCACTCCAACTCTCATCACTCAGTACACAGTCATTGCCTCACTACAGTTACATTCGTTCACTCTTATACAAACTCATACAGTTTTTTTACACGTCTTGATATACTCCATATCTTGTCCAGCAATCAAGTCCAGCCTCCTGTACACCTGTCACAAACACACACACGCAGTAAACTGGAACAAAAATAAAATTAAATACAGGCAAATAAAAAAAATTAAATTTTATTTGCCTCAGAATTTTAGGTGTATTTCTCATCATTTTTCTGATTTGGTCTGATATACAAAGACAAGAAATTCTTTTTCGATGGCTGCATATACACACGTGTATATATTCACACGCGTGCACTGCCTCGCCAATTCAGTGTACAACTGAGGAGTAGCCACATGGACCATCTTGACTCAGTGCACAACATATCAAAATGGTCGAGCTCAATACATGACAAGGCAGATCAACTAAATGCAACATGAAATCAAAGCAACTAAATGGTCGAGCAACACAAATATGGTGCAACTCAAAAGTGCTCAGCATACAAGAAGTCAAGCATGTCAACAAGTCGAGCCATGCACAGTTAAATGGTCAGCAAAAGTGTTTGAGAAAATGATGCAACAAGTAGACGTAGCACTCAAGTCAACATGATCAAGATTGTCAACACAGCATGGTCGAGCCAACATGGTTCATGTCAACACTGCCATGATGCTTCATTACAAACTGGTTTATGGCAATAGCTAAATCACACAAGGAATACTCAAGCTCAAGTCAGCATGAAAATTTCAGCAAGATAGCTCTGAAGTGGTACGCACAAGCCAACAAGGAATAGCAGTGAAGAAATGAAGAAAACACAAGTGAATGTGCATAAACAATTTTTCAAGACAGTTCAAAACTGCATGTACATGTTAAACACAATATACAAATGGTATAACAGCATGAAGCAGTTACAAAAGAGAAACCCTGAATGGTACACACAGAATGACAGCAAATGATCAAGACTAAGAATATCTACATGGATGTTCATATACATGCAAATGAACAAGCATGTGTACAGCTTTGATAAAGTCAACAATTTTTTAACAAATCAGTTCAAATGTTCAAGACCGTGTGACATGGTTCATCGTGGTAGCATGAGACAATAGCAATGCAAATGTGGTCCAATAGTTCATTGACAAATATGTGTCGAGCAACTCAAATGGCAATATGGATGATTGCTGTTTGATTAGCAAGCATATGGTTGTGGGTTAGCACAATGCAAGGCAAGAAATGAACATCACACTCGAAGAGCAAGTTTTTTTTTTGGAAAACATTCAGTTCGAAAAAGGGTTTTAAATATTCAAATTTGGCAACAAACTCAAATTCAAGTCGTGGAAACCAAAAGAGGAATCACCCGATATTTCAGACCAAATCATTGATGGAAATTCGAAGACAAAATCACAGTGTGCAAAATTCAAGGAAATCACAGTATTTTTTTGGCAAATCAGGTTTTGAATTAAATATTTATCCTGAAAATTACAGAGGTATTCAAAGCCGATTTTATTCAAGGCATCAACAATGGAATATCGTGCAAATTGAATCACAAATAATTCGAGAGCAAAATCATAGATTATCAAGCAAGTCACACTCTATTAAGTCAGAGTTTAATTATGGAGGTATATTAGCAAGATTTAAATTCCAGAATTCATGCAAAAGATTATAGAAAATTATATACGGTTTCGTTCAAATAAAGGAACCAATTCAAAGTTGTATTCTCATGCGAGTTTGAAATTTTCAAAGATCACGAATTCAAAAACCGAGTCTCATCAGATTTCAAGCCCCAAAATTCAAGTATATATCAAAGACCAAATCCTATGGAGAAATCAAAGCATATATCAGATTTTAATCTTATATAAATACACCAATCATCACAGGCATAAAATCCATCCAAGTTTCAACGCAATCAAAGAGAAATTCGAAGTAAAAAATCATACCAATATTTACTTGGATCTGAATCGAGTGAAGTTGCAAATCAAAGGACATCAAAGAGAATCGAAACCCTAGTATTACAATCGGCTCCGCGCTCTTTTTTTTCCAGAAGAAAACCCTAGAAAAATTGCTAGCCGCCATTTTTTTTATTCCAGAGAGAAAATGATATTGGGCCTAATAAAGTGAAGTGGGTTGAAGTAAAGGAGGCTAGCCATTTGTTTAAAAGGAGGATAAAAGGATCTCTATTTGTTTGATTTAAAACTAGGGTTTTCAAGGGTTTTTAATTTTTATTTTTTTATTTGTTTTTAGTTTTAATCTGTAATCGTGTTTAAAAATTTTCTAGTTTGTCTGTAAAACTAGGGGGACGAATTACGGGATTTGTAATTCGGGGAAATCTGGTTTCGGGGATAGAAGCCAGTGTTGGGTTTTGAGCGTAGGGACTAGAACAGTTGGGAGCGAGTGTCACGAGTTTACAGGGGATTGTAAGCATAGAGATTGTTTTAACTCCTAGTAAAAACCTTGGGGAATGCAGCAATAGGTAGGGTTTTGCCGAAGCTGGGTATATCTGTGTGTTATTTATTTTCCGCATTCATTCTGATTATTATCTGTGTTGTTATTATTTAATTACTCAGAAAAAATCTACGATAAACCCTATTCACCCCCCTTCTAGGGATAATTTAGATCCTACAAGTGGTATCAGAGCAGGTATTTTTTAACTCTAGAGTCATGAATCTGTCTAATAATGCTTTTGCTGAGGGTCAGTCCATAGCTAGGCCACCAATGTTTAATGGAAGTGATTATGCTTATTGGAAAGCTAGAATGAAATTTATTTAAGTTAAGTCGATTATGATGTGTAGGATATTATCGAAATAGGTTATAAATCTCCCAAAGTTATTGTTAATGGTATTGAAGTTCCGAAATCAAAAGACAGGTGGGATGCTAATGATAAAAAATTATTTTCAACTAATGCCAAAGCGATGAATGCTTTAATCTGTGCTCTTAATAAAACAGAATTTAATCGAATTTCTCATTGTGAAACTGCACAAGAAATATATCAAACGTTGGAGGTCACACACGAAGGTACATCTCGAGTTAAGGAATCTCGTCTCGCTCTACTCAGCAACGAATATAAAAATTTCTCTATGTAAAAGGACGAAGATATAAAAGAGATGTATGGACGCTTCTCATCACTAGTCTACAATGCAAAAGCTCTTGGCAAAACTTATACCGAAGTGGAATTGATCAGAAAAATATTGAGAGTACTACTGATGAATTTTGAAGCTATGGTGACGGCGGTTCAAGAATCAAAAGATCTGAATAAAGTAAGCATGGAAAAGTTGATTGGAAATCTGATTACTTACGAGATGGAGTTAAAAGCAAAAGAAGAACGAAAGAATTCTGAATCAAAGAAAAAGACGATCGCTCTAAATAATACTGTTGAAAGTGATGATGAAGATCCCACTGAAGAGCTTGCCATGGTTTTGAGAAAATGGGCCTAAGGAAATTACAAGACACAAAAGAAGAATTCAAAAACTAACAAGTCCGAAAGTTCAGACGATGAAGTGTTTTGCTACAATTGCAAGAAATCCGAACATATCAAACCAAATTTCCTACATCTTAAAATGAAAAGAAGAAGAAGTTCAGAAGAAAGAAGAAGGCTTTTGCTACTAAATCGGATGCCGAGGAAGAAGAACAAGTTTCTGAAAGTGATGAAGAGGAAGCTAATTTGTGTCTTATGGCACAATCTGATTCAAAAGGTAGTGAAGAGGATTCATGTGAGGTATTGAATTTTACTTATAAAGATTTAATTTTAATGTGTCACGATCTCACAAAAACCGTTGATTCTCTTGAACTAAAAGTTAAGAAATTGAAATCTGATAGGTCAAAACTAGTTCAAGAAAATAACAGTTTAGAAAGAAAACTTGAAAATTTTAAGAATTCGCTGTTTTCAGAATGCGAAAAAAGTCAATTTTTGAGTAATGATCTTTTGAAATTCAAAACTGATTTTGAGTTACTTAAAAGTGAAAACGTGAATTTGAAGAACGAAAATCGTGATTTTGAGAAGGGGATTGAAAAGCTTAGAGAATCTGAAAAACTTAATTTTGAAAAGCGAAAACAATTTGAAATTGAAATTTTTAAGTCCAATGCAAAATCAAAGCACTTGAAAACAAAAATTTGGTTTTAAAACAAACTGACGTTGAAAAGAGGAAAATCGTTATTAATCATTGTTCAAATTTAATGAAAGAAAATAGCGATCTCAAATTTAAAATTCAACGGCTTGAGTCAACTTTGACTAAATTTTCTAAAGGAGAGGAATCGTTGAATATGTTGTTAAAAAACCAATTTTTTATTCAAAATAAAAAGGGACTTGGTTTTGGATTTGATCAAGTTGAAAAACAAAATCCTAATGATTTTAAAAATCCTTTAAATGGCTTTGGAAATGATCGAATTGAAATTTTGAAATCTAATAATTTCAAAGGGTTTTTAAATCATAAATGAAATAATAACTCGTTTAAAAACAACTCATTTAAACATGTTTGGATTCCAAAAATAACAAAATGAATTTGAATATGTCGAAACGAATTTGGGTTCCAAAGGGTACTTTAATAGATAATAATGGATTGTTATATAAATGGGTTTGAGTACAAAAACGTGTAAACGAAGATAAGAGTGGTAAAACAACCTTTGTTAGACCACTCGATCATATAAACATTTAGGTACCGAGGTAGGCTAAGGAACAACTGTGCTTAAAAGAGATAAAATTCAAAGTTGGTCCACTTTATTGAATTGTTTGAAGTTCCTTAGCCATAGATTTTAGAGTTGGAGATTCATTGGTTCACATCGATAAAGGTAAGTCAGGTATGATCTCTAAAGTCATGATTTTTATTTTCTTTTCTTTTTGATTTTCTTTCATAGGGTTATAACATTTTGAGCACATCTTGAACACTGTAAATCAGAATTTTGAAATTTATGATGTTCTCGAATGCTAATGAAATTTCACACTTTTGGAAAACATTAAAAAACTGAACTCAATACAGCGGACTAATTGAAAGCCATGATTGATTAGTTGTGAAAATTTTCATTTTTTTACTTGGCTTGATTATATTGATTTTGAAATCATTCTTGATTGATTGCTTAATTTCTTAGAATATAAAATTTGATTTTTTTTTTCAAGTGATTTCGAATAATTCCCTTCAGATTTGATCGTTGACCGTTTCTTGTGCTTGTTTAAAAATTCTCCGAAAATTTCACTTGTAATTTCTGCTTTGAAAATGATCTTGTGCTACTCTGATAAGGAAATTGATTTGATTCGTTTGAATACCTTGGTGATTGGACGATGAGTTGAGAAATCAGCGATTAGATATCTTTAAATTCCATAGACAATTTGAATTAAATATATAAGTGGTTTTAAAATTGTCTAGGAGCAATCAACATTAGAAATATTAGATAATTTCATATTCTATTGATTGATTTTTAAAACTGTTTTTTAACTTACATTGATATTTTCAAAACCTCTCATGAAATTGATATTTTCAATTTTAAAATTATTTTTGATTATTTATTCAAAAATTGAAATTATTGACCAATTTGAACTTTTTTTGAAACTCATCAAAATTATTAATAGATTTATGAAATTGTGATGAGTTGCGACTAAGGTATAATTCATAACTAGATGAGATGTTATTTTAAAATCTCATGATGATTGGACAGATTTTATAATATCTTTTAACTAGAGCTTATTTCATGACCATCTTCTATGTCTATCATATTTTTGTCATTCATCATGGTTTTGTTTAATTTGGAGAGTTCAAATTATTTTTGGAAAGAGAAATATCTTGGAAATAATAATAAAGAAAAAGATATATATATATATATATATATATATAATTTATCCTTGGTATTCACTCCCATTTAAAAGTCCTCGCGGTTATGCGTGGGTGAATTACCTTAATCTCTACGTGCTTCCATTCTCACTTAAAAGACCTTTGGGTTGTGCATGGATGGAACTCATTAGAGAGGATAAAGTTAAGTTACTACTAACCCCATTTAAAAGACCTTTGGGCTATGTGTCGTTAGCAAGTGCTTACCGCATTTTGAGCATATTTAAAATCTTGAAAATTCATATTCAATTTTTATTGGACTCTCCTCATTCTATAAAATCCATCATAAATCCATTCATTCTGAAAGTGAAATTTGCTTATGATTTAAAGATTATTATGATTTTTGTCTGATTAAATGGGATTCACGATATATATTCTCTCTCTTAATTTGAATTTATATTTATGGTCTATATTCATCGTTATTTCGATTTCTATTATTCTTTTGATGATAACAAAAGGGGGAGAATGATCAAGATTTTGATTGATGAGTATTTAATTCAAGAAGATTTTATGATTGAAAATTAAAATATCTAGAGGGAGAATGGTCAATTGAATTTCATTATTTATATTTTCCACACATATAGGGGGAGCTCAGTTATAGGGGGAGCAAATAAATAGTGGGAGTAATATATTTCACACACTTAACACATTCAAAATTTTGTATATGTTTGTCATCATCAAAAGGGGGAGATTGTTGGGTACAACAATGTGTTGCATGATTTTTGTTTGATGATAACAAACATATAATATTATTCAAATGTGTTTGTAACTGTACTATTTTATATTTCATAAAAATAAATATTTATTGAATAATATATTATTATACATAGTTCATAGTATATTTATTCAATTAAATAATTTATTTCAAAATCTGAAATAGTACAACATTCTAACTTCACTATTGTATATTCACAGTTGTAATATTTTACATGGAACTGTACTACTGAATTAATTTGAATACGATACACAATTTGATTTGAACACAATAAAATAATATTTCTATTTCAATCAAATTTGTTTATTACAAATATCAGTACAATTTTCTCATTCTGTACATTTATTCCTCACTACAACTTTCATCACTCAGTACACAGTCATTGCCTCACTACAGTTACATTCGTTCACTCATATACAAACTCATACAGTTTTTTTTGCACGTCTTGATATACTCCAGATCTTGTCCAGCAATCCAGTCCAGCCACCTGTACACCTGTCACAAACACACACACGTAGTAAACTGGAACAAAAATAAAATTAAATACAAGCAAATAAAAAAATTATTTTTAAATTTTATTTGCCTTAGAATTTTGGGTGTGTTTCTCATCATTTTTCTAACTTGGTCTGATATACAAAGACAAGAAAATCTTTTTTGATGGCTGCATATACACACGTGTATATATAAATATACACGTGTGCACTGACTCATCAATTCAATGTGCAACTGAGGAGTAGCCACCAGGACCATCTCGACTCACTGCACAACATATCAAAATGGCCGAGCTCAATACATGACAAGGCAGATCAACTCAATACAACATGAAATCAAAGCAACTAAATGGTTGAGCAACAAAAATATGGTGCAACTCAAAAGTGCTCAACATACAAGAAGTCAAGCATGTCAACAAGTCGAGCCATGCACAGTTAAATGGTCAGCAAAAGTGTATAAGCAAATGATACAACAAGTGGACGTAGCACTAAAGTCAACATGATCAAGATTGTCAACACAGCATGGTCGAGCCAGCATGGTTCATGTTAACACTGCCATGATGCTTCATTACAAACTAATTTATGGCAACAGCTAATCACACAAGGAATGCTCAAGCTTAAGTCAGCATGAAAATTTCAGCAAGATAGCTCTGAAGTGGTACGCACAAGCCAACAAGGAATAGCAGTGAAGAAATGAAGAAAACACAAGTGCATGTGCACAAACAATTTTTCAAGATAGTTCAAAACTGCATGTACATGGTTAAACACAATATACAAATGGTATAACAGCATGAAGCAGCTGCGAAAGAGCAACCCTGAATGGTACACACAGAATGACAACAAATGATCAAGACTAAGCATATCTACGTGGATGGTCATATACATGCAAATGAACAAGCATGTGTACAGCTTTGATAAAGTCAACAATTATTTAACAAATTAGTTCAAAATGTTCAAGACCATGTGACATGGTTCATCATGGTAGCATGAGACAATAGCAATGCAAATGTGGTGCAATAGTTCATGGACAAATATGTGTCGAGCAACTCAAATGGCAATATGGATGATTGCTGTTTGATCAACAAGCAAATGGTTGTGGGTTAGCACAATGCAAGGGAAGAAATGAATATCACACTCGAAGAGCAAGTTTTTTTTTTGGAAAACATTCATTTCGACAAAGGGTTTTAAATATCCATATTTGGCAACAAACTCAAATTCAAGTCGTGAAAACCAAAAGAGGAATCACCCGATATTTCAGACCAAATCATTGATGGAAATTCGAAGACAAAATCACAGTGTGCAAAATTCAAATCACAGATTTTTTTTTGGCAAATTAGGTTTTGAATTACATATTTATCCTGAAAATCACAGAAGTATTCAAAGCCGATTTTATTCAAGGAATCAACCATCGAATATCATGCAAATTCAATCACAAATAATTCGAGAGCAAAATCAGAGATTATCAAGCAAGTCACACTCAATTAAGTCAGAGATTAATTCTGGAGATATATTAGCAAGATTTAAATTCCAGAATTCACGCAAAAGATTCCAGAAAATTATATATGGTTTCGTTCAAATAAAGGAACCAATTCAAAGTTGTATTCTCACGCAAGTTTGAAATTTTCAAAGATCACGAATTCAAAAACCGAGTCTCATCAGATTTCAAGCCCCAAAATTCATGTATATATCAAAGACCAAATCCTATGGAGAAATCAGAGCATATACCGAATTTTAATCCTATATAAATACACCAATCATCACAGGAATAATATCCATCCAAGTTTAAACGCAATTAAAATGAAATTCGAAGTAAAAAATCATACCTATATTTACTTGGATCTGAATCGAGTGAAGTTGCAAATCGAAGGACATCAAAGAGAATCGAAACCCTAGTATTGCAATCGCCTCTGCCGTCTTTTTTTTTCAGAAGCAAACCCTAGAAAAATTGCTAGCCGCCATTTTTTTTATTCCAGAGAGAAAAAGATGTCAGGCCTAATAAAGTGAAGTGGGTTGAAGTAAAGGAGGTTAGCCATTTTTTAAAAAAAAGGATAAAAGGATCTTTATTTGTTTGATTTAAAACTAGGGTTTTTATTTTTTATTTGTTTTTAGTTTTAATTTGTAATCGTGTTCAAATTTTTTCTAGTTTGTCTGTAAAACTAGGGAGACGAATTACGGGATTTGTAATTCGGGGAAATCTGGTTTTGGGGATAGAAGCCAGTGAAGAGTTTTGAGCGTAGGGTTAAGAACAGTTGGGAGCGAGTGTCCAGAGTTTACAGGGGATTGTAAGCGTAGCGATTGTTTTAACTGCTAGTAGAAACCTTGGGGAATGCAGCAGTAGGCATGGTTTTGCCGAAGCTGGGTATATCTGTGTGTTATTTATTTTCCGCATTTATTCTGATTATTATCTGTGTTGTTATTATTTAATTACTCAGCAAAAATCTGCGATAAACCCTATTCAGCCCCCTCTAAGGTTAATTTAGATCCTACAACCCATGATGGGTTGGCAACGACCAATGGTGGAGTATCGAGTGGCGGCGATTTTTGGTGGCGTGGCTTTGTGTTGGTAAATCAAAGCTTCCTACAAAATTTCAAGTGATTCGGAGTTGATTTGTGATAGGTCGAAGGTTGATTTCCCGAGATGTGAATAGACCGGCAGAAGCTTCAGAAAACCAACATCGAAATGATTGGAGACTGGACCGGAGGAACATGATCGAGGCAACAATGGAGGTGGGCCAACCACTTAGCCAAATTTGGCTAAGTGGATGGATCGACACCAACCCATGAGGGTGGCATGTGGAGAGACGTGGCTTTGAGGGAATGATTTTCTTGGCTTCCTAAAATTGCTGGTGAAGTTTGGATTGAAATGGACTACAAGTGATTGATGTGCAGATCAAAGATGGATGGTGATTCGATTATGAACTCGCGATGGAGTGATCGGAGCCGGATTGATGTGAAACTGATCGTGATTCGATATATGATCCAATATGATGTGAATTGATAGAATGTGAGTCGATCATGGATGATAATGGAACGGCTCGAGAGTTGGATTGAGTCGCCGAAGTGAAAGGCTTGATAGATTTGATGTGCCAAGGAATCGTTGGTTTTCGAAGTGTCCGAGAAGACTTAAAGCAGGGGTTGTGGGGACGCCCATTAGGATTGGATTCGAGAGATCCTGTACCCTAGGCAATCATGATGGGCTTAATTGTCGAGAATGGAAAAGGCAAACATACGAGTCACGATGGCGTATGGTAGTTTGGCTAGAACCAGGGTTTTCCATTATCTCATTTGATAGTTGAAATGCAAATTTGATAACTAATGGATTCACGGCTGTAGACGGTGATAGCTAGGATATTGGATGCAATGGATGTTATGACTGATTTTGTGTGCTTGCTTCTCTATTTTCTCTGAGTAAGCTATCATCGTAAGTTGGAGAAGAGAAGCGGGATCAGTGTTGTACTTTCCTATTTCTGACGTGACATGGGGTGGATGCTTTCCACATGTTAACTTAATGGTTGCTGGCCAGATCAGATAGTTGACCCGCCTATACTCATAATATCTTGTGTAACTATTGTTAGCCATTTTATGGCTCACTAAGACTATTGTTTAACTCAAGGTTTTATGTTTCCCTCTTATTACCTTGGGTTGTTCAACTATTTGATGGTTTGTAGACTGAGTAACAAGTAGCAGATTTGGTGCCTGTGTTGTTGTGTGGCAACGAGAAGGAGGATGGCGTATTATTACTACCTACTATTTAACTATTTCTTTTCTATTTCCGTTGTATGCTGATGTTATTGAGACTCTGAGGGACGTAGTGAGGCATATTGTATTCATTGATTCTTGTATCCAGAAGTATTTTGACCAAAATTCTATAGTTTTATGGAAAATTGATTCTTTGTTCGGTTGTGCTTCATTACTATATCCCGTTGTATATTTTATTATTATACATTATCCTTGCGTAGCGAGTTATACGACAGGCTCTGTTTTCGAGTTATTCTACCCTGATAATCATCATGTATCGGCCTGGCACGTCATACAACTCACTTCTCCTTAGTTTTGTGCAGGAGGTTCAGGGAGGCCGTCACAATCCTCTACATTGCATAAATGACTTATTTGATAGATTCCATGGTGCTTGGGTCACTACGCCATAAAAGGCCTAACACAACGGGAAAAATTGTTGGGACAAGCCCAAAAAATGTTTGCATAGGTATTTGGAAATGTTTTTAGGGTGATGCAATTTTCACCGTTGCTGCAGACCTCAAAGGGAACATTTTGGCTATCTACGACAACACAACAAATATTGTTATAGTAGAACCTTATTTAGGTCTATAGCAACATTGTTAGGTGTCTGTATGTAACAACCCGGAAAATCTGGGCCAGTTTAAAATTTTTATTTTGGCAATTTTAGCAAATTTTGATTATTTAAAATGAATTATTTTAAATAAAACGACGAGAAATTTATTTTGAATATAATTTGAACGTATATATTTATACGCGTCGTCGTTAGAATATAAATATTTATATATAATTATAAATAGAATTGAAAATGGCGCGGTAGTTCGATAATTCGATTTCAAACTTCAATTGAATGTACCGGGTGCAAAACAATCCGGATTTTAGTGAAACCAAAAACATTAGGATCTAATTGGTGATATCTTTCCCACGAATCCGAAAAATCAAAATTTCGTAGCGAGAATCAAAAGATATGTCCAGTTGAAAATTCTGAATAGTCGCTATGGAATTCAGGCCCTTAAAAATGGACATTTTGCAAACGACCTCGGATTTCGACGAAACCAGTTTTGTTGGGTCCGGGGTGTGAAGTTATTGCTAGGTTTCAAATTTCATAATTTTTCGAATCAATATGTGAGCGTGGCAAAGGAAAACGCGTTTTGACCATCTCAGTTGATTTTAATCGGCTGGAAATTGGCCATTTTTCCAACGGTCTCAGAATTCGACGAAACTAGTTTTGTTAGGACCGTATCGTCAATACGAAGCTAGAAAATATTTTTCTAGAATTTTTAGAGTTCGTATGTGGCCCCGGTAATTTGAAATGTACGTTTAAAATTCAATATAGTGATTTAAATGTAAATTCAAAGGAAACTGATTGTAACGATCGAATCAACCTACGATACATATCCCATTGTGTTCGGAATGGGGGTGAAACGCTATGGGCGATAGGCGGTGGGCCTCGTTTTGAGGTCGAAAATAAAAGTTGCTTTTAAGTGAAAAATAAAATAAAATAATTAAATAAATTAATTCCTTCTTTTACATATACCCCCCCTCTTTATATTCTTCAATCCGATCAGTATAAAAAAAAAAAAAAAAACCGGATCTCGACGCGCTCCCCCCCCCTACCTCATCGCGACGTCGCCAGGCGATGTCCATTGCCAGGAGCCCCCTCTGATCCTCGACGCGTTGCCTTCCTCCTCCTTTCCAAATCCGCCCCTCCTCGAAAAACCCACCGACGCAACCCACCCTAGCCCGCTCGTTCGCGCTAAGAATCCGACGCACCTGGTGGTGCGAGCTGCTCCTGATGGCGGCCACAGGGAGGCGATGCCACCCCCTTCTTCCGGCGTCCTCCGATCAACTTCTGGGGCAGGGTAGCGACCGCGATAAGGGACCCTAGTTTACTAGCCTGGTTCGATTTTTCTAGGGCAAACCAGAAGAAGAAGATGAGGTATAAGCATGATACAGTGAGTTTTTAATAGCGTTTTATTTTTATTTCAGTTTTATATATGAAAAATGTTCTTTTAACGATATATATGGAAATGTTTTTTTTAGGAAAATATAAAAATGGCATGATTTGAAAATATAAAAATATGAACATACTTTGTTTTAAAAGTATAAATATACTTTGTTTAAAAATATGGAATATAAAATAGAATTTTTATATATTGAACTTCGATAGAAAAATAGGATTTTTATATATTGAACTTCGATAGAAAAATAGGATTTTTATATATTGAACTTCGATAGAAAATAGGATTTTTATATATTGAACTTCGATAGAAAATAGGATTTTTATATATTGAACTTCGATAGAAAAATAGAATTTTTATATATTGAACTTCGATAGAAAAATAGAATTTTTATATATGGAACATCGAAGTAAAAATTCGATTTTTATATATTGAATAGCGAAGTAAAAATGTGATTTTTACGTATGTAGTGAAAGCGGACAACGAAGGTGACAAAAAGGCGAAACGACGAAGACTTCTGCAAAGGAAGAGCCGTGGAGCTAGGATAGCTATATGTGAGAATTTCTCACCTTTCAATTTCTTTTCTAGTTATATATATACTAGGATGCAGACGGTGTTTAGTAGCACCCGACACAATCGTCCACAGACCATGGACTTGTTTGTTTGGCTGTTTGGTGATTGATTGCGATATTAGTTTGAATGTGGTTTGTAGTGTGAATAATCGAATCGATAAATTGGTTAGGATTAGACGTGCGCCGTTATAAGGCGAAGGAGTAAGGCTAGGTTAGACTCTTACTCCAAATTTTGAGGTTTGCAAAATGAAATTGATTTGATTGATGTGTGAATGGCGTGGGCCTTCACTAGACCGGGGATAAGGCTAGGCCTTGTCCCGTTTCTAGTATCGTGCCGTTATGCCGCCGAAATTTTCTAAAATATGTTAGAAAAATAAAAATATCATTTTATTGTGTAAATGAATTGAATAGAAATTCATAGGTTGAAATAAAATGTTTTATCGTTAAAAATATAATTTTTAACGTGAAGTGAATAAAATAAAATATTCATTTATAAACCGAACGGTTTGTTTATGTACACCTATTTGAATGACATTGATTGGGACGATAAATTTTACACATCGCCCGACTGCACAAATAAAATATGTGTTTGATTGTTTGAAACCCCACACGGGTGTTGGGATGAAATTTGAAGTTCACTCATCCTGATTGATTAAATATGTCGATCGATTGATTGACAGGCTGTTATAAGCATTAGATATCTATATTTGATGCTTATACAGTGTAGTGCACTTTGGTTGATGGTTGATTATTTATCGTTGCTATTATATACATGTGTTGTATGAAAATCCATATAATTAACTTTATATGGTAGTTGATTGGGCCTCATTCCAATCGTGAAAATAAAGAATATTTTGATAATAACAAAGATTTTGATAATAGAAATATTTGAAATAGAATATTTGAAAATAGAAATATGTGAAGCCGTGATGATTAGATTGACGCCATTTTGACGTGAACGATATTTATATCGATTGAAAACGATTTCGAAATGAATTGAATTGAAAACGATTTCGAAATGAATTGAATTGAAAACGATTTCGAAATGAATTGAATTGAAAACGATTTCGAAATGAATTGAATTGAAAACGATTTCGAAATGAATTGAATTGAAAACGATTTCGAAATGAATTCAAATTGAATTGAAATTTGAATTGAATAGAAATGAATTTTGAAACGAATTTATAAAGAAGAATTCAATTTTGCTTTGA
This sequence comes from Allium sativum, assembly GCA_030737875.1. Taxonomy (NCBI): domain Eukaryota; kingdom Viridiplantae; phylum Streptophyta; class Magnoliopsida; order Asparagales; family Amaryllidaceae; genus Allium; species Allium sativum. The sequence goes on from CM060910.1 coordinate 341,482,060, forward strand.
ATTGAAATAGGTTTTGAAACGATTTTAAAACTATTTATATAATTCGTTTTGAATAGAAATCGACGAAATATATATTATATATATTATATATATAATATAATGGCCTGAATAGAACGCGCCGCGCCGCGGCAGTTCGTGAATTTCGACCATTTATTTCAAACGGACATTACGGGAGATCCGACCGTCGGATTCTCCTAAAACCGGAACCGTTGGGTTCGTATCGAAAAGAGCTTTCTAACGAATATTAGAAATTCAAAATCTAACGGTTGGATTTGGAGATACGTCCAAATCAAATTCGAAAAAGGTCGCTGTAAGTGCAGTTCGATGGCCATTGTTGGAAATCGACTGTACGGGCCTTGATAAAATTATTAAAAATAGCAATAATTTGTGTAAAATCATAAGAAATGATTTGTGAAGATTTGGGATGAAAAACTCCATATTTGAAAAGATAAAAATAGGTTTTTATCGAAATGAACTAGTTTTGAACTAGAAATATAATTCTATTTATTTTTAAATAAATAAATTGAATTTGAAAAGGGTTTTAAAAATAACCAAAATTTCCAATGATTGCATTGGAGTGGATTTGAATCGAAATTGTCTTCGGAATATTTCGATGTTGGAATTTTTGATTATACAGATGTTGTTATGGGAATTTGAAAGATATACATTTATATCGTTATTTCAATACGACATTTGTTAATCGTAGAATTTGATATTGAATATAAGCCGATATATTTTCTATTCAGAGCCTTATATTGAATATCAAATGTGATTTTGGGTTTGTCGTGAATGGTGTCTTCACTAACACTGTTCTTGAACCCAGTTGAGAAAAGATTAAATCTTTTTGTTTAGATTTAACGAAGTGTACCAATTAAATAATATTTAATTGGAATTGAATCGATATTGATTTTTGGGTTTATTGTGAACAGTGTTTTAAATAACACTCGTTCTTTAACCCGATAATTAATGGAATGTGACTTTGGGTTTATCGCGAACCGTGTTTTTAAATGACACTGATTCTTTAACCCAGTTAACGATTAAAACTAAGTGGAGTTTTAATGAATCTTTAATTAGATTGAAATAATCGAGAATGGAGTATCACCAGTTTTACTCCAGGCGATAGTTAAATCTTTAATTAGATTTGAACGTGAAATGGTAATTGAATTTACCGATAACACTGTGGTGTTAGATATGAAGTATTACCAGTTTTACTTCATGGGATAAATAGGTTGGGATTGGGAAATTAAAACAAATGATTACTTCGGTAAGTTTCGTTAATCCCGACTAGTTGAATCGAAATTCAAAAGAAGATTTGAGAATAAATTCAAGGAATTTATCTTGGATAAAATTAATGGGAACCTTTCCCTATGAATGTGAAATTTAGAAACTAACTGTCGGTTAGCCAAGCAGAATGGTTTTCTGGATATTGATCTGATGTTGGTTTCGGCCTTCGGGGTTAATATTTGGGAAATTATTCTCTTGATTAATTTACGGTTAGTGACTAATGAATTGGAATGAGGCGTATGTTGTGTTTGTGTAACACTTATTTAAAATATACGCGAGTTATTCGGAAAGACCGGGTTTATCCCATTCTGAATAACTGATACGACGATAAGTCGAAGATGAAGACGATGGTCGAAGACCGGAAGTCTTCACGTCGTTTGGGTGATAACTGATGATCTTGATTGGGCTGTACACCCAAGAAGATGGAAACAGTTGGTGATCGTCCAGACGTACTTGGAGATCGATGGATATGCGGGGTACTAGGTGCTCCCGGTTTCGTTCAGACCCAGAACGGACTTGTAAATGGACTGTGTGTCTGACATCGGATTTCATTCTGTGTGACTGATATCGGTTGCATAGGATGGTTTGCCTGTGTGGCATGCTAAGATGCAAATGATCAAGGCTTCTGTTGAAAAGCAAAGTCTTGTGGTGATGATCAAAGCACGGCCTTTGTGGCGTAGCTTTGTGTAACGTTTACCTCGCGTGTTTCACACCCGGTATGAACCAAAAACGGGAGAAAGGACCTCAGGGAGGGCCTGCGTTTCCTCCTAGCTAGAAGTGGCGTCAGTGGTTTTACACGCCCTGACGAGTTTGACTTATGTCGTTGTTGATGTTGCGAGGCGCCTCGGTTAGATCGGACGATCCGGGTCCGATGGAGTCATTCGTTGGCTCGCTTACGCCCCAAAGGGCGGCGAAACGCAGTGCTCAGGCATTTTAATCCACATCGGTGGACCGGCCCTGTCGCTCCTAGGGTCACTCGAGCTCTGATCCTGAGACTCGGGCTGGGCAGTCTCGAATCGGTTGAGGACTATCTTTTGCCTCGGTTCATAGATGGAAATCCAATTTCCAAATACGTGAGTTTGCGATTTTGATTGTATAACCTATATATGGCGACATAGTGGTATGGGGCACTCATGCCGCCTATGATTGATACTTATGATTTGAAGTGGTTTTATACACTATGCACTTATAATAGTATCAAATGATTTGTTTTAAACGTATCAAGCATTCTTTGGCTGTTATAAGGGAAAGCCCTATCCTCGGCTGCGTTGCATTGTGTGATGGGACCTGGGTCTTATAACAGCTTCATTTTTCTTTATTTAGCATTGCGCTGTTTGTTTTATGCACTGGTATTCTTGGGAGGAAACCCGTTCCGTGTTATACGGCGTGGTCCCTTGATTCACCTAACTTTAAAATAAAGATTAACTGTTTTAGTTCTCACACCAGTCACATGACTGACCTGGAGTTTATTGTTTTAACCTAAACTCTGGGTGCCCTTATTTTGACACGGGCAGCTAGTAGTTTTGGTTTTGCAGATTTATATTCACAGGATCCTGGTTTACAGCTGGAACGATATCCGGAAAGCTTTGTATCCGTATATCTCCTTCTAGTTGTGTATTGTATTATTTTCCGCTGCGATGTATTTAAATGTAATTTAAATCTCTGATATTTCTGTGTAATATTCATTTATACTCTGTATATTCTTGTAATCTGATGCATTGTTGTAATATACAATGAAACGTTCTTCTGTATGTGTTCTGTTGTGGTTTGTTCTCGAACTATCCGACACTTTCCTTTACGGGGAAGTTACGGGTTTTTACACTGTAGGAACATTCAAAAATGTTGTTATAGATATTAAATTTCTGAATTTGTTTGGGTGAGCTACTTGGATCATACCACTTACAATAGTACGACAGCTACTTGCATAATATCACATACACCACTTGCATAAAACACCATTCGTAGATTCATTTCAAAACATACAACAGTACACATCACAATTCATCATCAACAACTCCAAAAAGATGAAACATTAAAAAATTTATGAAGAAAAACTGTCCATACATGCTATTTCACTTGGATGGTACTTCACTGCACTACATTGCCATAAGTATACACAAAACAATCCCAATCATGATCCAGGACATAGCTAAAGCTCTTGCAAAGAATTTTATCCTTTCTCATGCATTCCACATTTAACGTGCATTAAGGCAAATTGTACTTTCATATCAGCCACAAATTCATCGGCTTTTGCCCTCTTTTTCTTTTGCTTCAACAGCTTGTCTTCAAGTGTCTTCCTTTCCATGAGAAATTGCGATATAGTATTTCTTTTTCCATTAATTTAACAGTAGTATCTTACATTTCAGCATTGTTGTTGATTTAATACACTTTGTCATGCCATATAAAATACCCACACTCGCCATTCTGCACATATGTTAAATTCTCGACTAAAACATTACTAAAAAATACGATAATCAACAAAGCAACCAAAAATACTTAATTTATACTTACAGGCCACATGGAGCAACCAAAAAATTTCTTCCCTGCATTTGACCCTACCTTCACAGTCCTCTTCTCCGTTAGGATTTTGTGGTGGCAATGCTTACTTTCCGCTGCTATTGTACAAGTTGAAGTAGAAATTGATTAAGTGGTCATTGAACTCGATGATGGACAAATCAACTACATATATATACGCATACAAGTGAATATGAATATATGCATGTATATTTGTGTGTATGAATTAATTTTTTAACAACTATACATGTTCATGAAGATGGACAGATCAATTACACAAGCATTTGAACAAGAAACAGGGCAATGGACAAATAGCACATATCAGCATATATCCACGAACATGATTTAGATCATACTGAATACAGTTCGAGTTAAAAAACACAAACGAAATTAAAGCTCCAAATCCTTACAACAACATCGAACTGATACCAATCCTTACAACAAAATCTTTGTTTAATTGCACTGTTAGTACCAGCAAACCCACAAACGAAATTAAAGCCCAAAATCCTTACAACAACATCGAACTGATACCAATCCTTACAACAAAATTTTAAGGATTGTCACTATTAGTACCAGCATACACACAAAAGAAATTAAAGTCCCAAATTTAACTATTTAAAACCAACAATAAAATTCTTATCCTATGTAGAATGATCAAAAGCTGCGGTAATAACAAATCCAGCAGGAATTTGGATGTTGAATACATTGAATAACTCAATTTCTCTAATGCCTTGACCCCGATTTTATTTTCGAACCAATGATTGAATCACTAGAAACCCATATCTGATTTTTCTAAGGATCGATTGGAGATGTGTGCCCCCCATATCGAAGATTAGGCATTGAAGATTTTGAAATTTTGGGGGTTAGAACGAAATGAAAATTAGGGATTGAAGATTTTGAAATTTTGGGGGTTAGAACGAAAGTGAGTGAATGAAAATAAAACTGGGAAATGGAAATAGGTGAAATGTGGATTGATGGCGTGGATGGACGACTATGATATTGTTTTAAATAATGGTATAGATCGCCACGTAGAACATGAAAAGGTCTGCTATAGCAACACTATACAAAATGTTGCATCGTGTTACACTTGTTTATCTAGAGCAACACATTTTTATGGCTAAGGTAATAATAAATATAAAACGTTGCAGTAGGACAAAAATAGTATAGCTATTGGGACATTTTGGCTGGCAACACCTTGCAAATTCATTGCATTAGGTTGTTTATGGCGTAATGAGTGTTTTCTAAAATGGACCTAGCCACTGGGTTCCATCAATTAAGAACTACAGAGGAATGCATTCCTTATACTTCATTCATGGGACCTAATAACTTCTATGAATATTTAGTTATTCCCTTTGGACTAACTAATGCACCTGCCTATTTTGTGGATATAATAAACCGAGTGCTCAAGGAAGTGCTCCACAAATTTTGTGTTGGTCTTTATTAACGATGTTCTCATATACTACAAAATGGAGGAAGAGCATTAGAGGTATCTCGACATTGTATTAAAGATACTAAGAAGGAATTTGCTAAAATCCAAGTTTTAAAAATGTCATTTTTGGTAAGAGAAGGTGAGGTTTCTTGAGCATGTTGTGTCAAAAGAAGGGATCTCAGTTAATACTGGAAAGATTATATCCATCGTGGGCGGGAATCAGCCAACAACTACAAACGATATTTGTAGTTTCTTGGGATTGGTTGGTTATTATCCAAGATTTATTGAAGACTTCTCTAAAATTGCTCACCATCTAACAAGTTAACCATCAAATACACAAAGTTTGAATGGACACCAAATTGCAAGGAATCCTTTCTAGAATTAATCAAGAGGTTAACCATGGCCATAGATCTAACTATCATTGACGAAAGCAGTGGAAGAGCCATATATATAGATGCTTGCGGAAAAGGAGTAGGCGTAGTACTCATGCAACACGAAAAGGTAATTGCATACACAAGAAGACAACTGAATACACATGAAAGGAATTATTCAACACATGACTTGGAGTTATTAGCCGTGATATTTGCACTAAAAATATGGCAACATTATTTTCTAGGTGAAAATTTCGAGCTATTTACATATCACAACACTTTGAAATATCTTTTCACTCAGAAGGGTTTTAATATGAGACCACAGAGCTGGCTAGAATTTTTAGCATCTTATGATCTGGATATTTTGTATACTCCCAGAAAATCCAATGTTGTAGTTGATGCATTGAGCAGAAAGCATGTCATCATCGCATACTTGATAGTAACACCAACACTTATAGAAAAGATTGCTGATAAGAAAAAGAAAGATGTAAAGTTTAGGAAGATTATCAAGAGTATACGACTTGGATTTTACTCTAACTTGACGATGGATGATAAGAAAGTACTAAGATTACATGGAATGATTCATGTTCCAAATACGGATAACTTATGAAGTGTTAGACGAGTGCCATCAGTCGAAGCTAAATATCCATCATAGCGTTAGATGTATTGGGATGTGAAAGAGACCTTTTGGGTGGAGAAGCATGAACCGGAATATCTCCATCCATGTTAGTAGACGTGCAAATTTCTAGCATGTAAAAGGTGATTAATAGAAGGCCGCTGGATTATAGCAACCACTTGAAGTTCCAATTTACACTTCGGATCATATATCGATGGATTTCTTTGATAGATTACCCCTATAAAGAAAAGGAAATGAAAGTATCTGGGCTATAGTCAATAGATTAACCAGGAGTGCACACTTCATTTCAGTGAAATCAACCAGAACAACTGCTATTTTGGTAGAAATATATATAAAGGAGATAGTATGATTGCATGGAATCCCAACAATATTGTTAACGATCAAAATACTATCTTTACCAGAAAATTTTGGAATGCATTGCAAACAATATTGGGAACAAAGTTAAATATTAGCACAACATATCATCCTTAGACATATGGACAAATGAAAGGTTCTTGATTTTGAAACAGGGGACATGCCTGTTAAGGAGTATGTAAATAAGTTCAACCAACTAGCGAGGTTAAGGATGGATTTGGTGAATACGCCCCATAAGGAGGAGCTTAGATTTGCAGGAGGGTTGCATCAACCTCTCCAAGGACTTGCTTTGTCTCATATACCGATGGGGGTAACGTTTAAAAGGCTAGTTAACATGTCCCTTATGCATGAAGATGGTAAGGAGGAGAAGAAAGATAGTAAGACTGAAGAGACACAGGCTAAGGTTGAGAAACAAAAATAGTGGACAAAGAAAGGAAATCAACAAAAGAAAGGTGGAAAGCCTAAAAAGGCTCAAATCAAGAAGGATATCAAGTGTTATGGTTGTGGTGCTATAGGTCATTTTGTGAAGGATTGCCAAAAGATGAAGAAAGCTTGTTTCAATTATGGACAAATGGGACACTTCTGCAAACAATGCGCTAGCAAGCATGGACAAGGGTAAGGAACTTCTGGACAAGTACATGCTTTAGAGGCTATTGGACCCGATCGAGGAAGGAAAGTCGCAGTTGAAGGTTTGATTTCCCTTTTTGATATCCTGTTAGAACCCTGTTTGATTCTGTTGCTTCACACTCGTTTATATCCAGTTCGGTAGTAGATAGTATGCACCTTAATACTAGTATAATTTCTGATCCCGTAGTAGTCTCAAACCCCAAAGGAGGATCGGCTCATTTATCCATGATGTGTAAGGATTTAAGAATTTCTATCTTAGGCGTAGAATTTGAATGCGAGCATACATGCTGAGCTTTATGGGCTATGGTTTGATTCTAGTAATGGATTGGCTAGCCATGTATGGTGTCATTCTTGATTGTGAAAAAAGAGTTGTTAGACTTCTTACTTGTCATGTAAAACTCCTGAAATTTCTTGTGACCCACGGGGGTCAGTGATGCTCAAGTTTCTAGAATCACTTGATACTTCTATCGACAACTTGCGATTTGTACCCATAGTCGGAGATTATCCAGACGTGTTTGAGAAGGTTAAGGGGCTACCTCCAAGGCATGATATTGATTTCCGGATTTACTTGGTAGAGAACGCGAACCCAGTTGCTCTACGAATGTGCGACATGGCTCCTAGAGAGAGGAAGGAGCATAGCAAGCAAGTAGGGGAGCTATTCGAGAAAGGTTTTATTAGGCGAAGCATCTCAGAGTAGGGAGCTCCAGTCGTCTTTGCAACTAAGGCAGGTAGCACACTTCGTCTATGTGTGGATTATTGGGAGTTGAATAGGCTTACCAAGAAGAATATGCAACCGCTACCGAGAATTAACGACCTGTTTGATCAACTAGTAGGCGCATCGGTTTTCTTGCAGATGGATTTGGCCACAGGATTTGTGGTAGAAGACAACGTTGATAAGACTTCATTTAGAACTCCAGATGGTTTCTTTGAATGGATTGTTATGCTAACCAATGCACCCACCTATTTTGTGGACTTGATGAGTAGGGTGTTTAGGGAGTTTCTGAATAAGTCTGTGGTGGTCTTTTTGAAAGACAATTTGATCTTCTCAAAGAATGAGGAGGAACATGCCCAACAATTAGGAGAGGTTGTACGAACTCTCAGGTCGCATCAAGTGAAGGCAAAATTTTCTTAGTGTCACTTTTGGAGAAAGAAAGTGAGGTTCCTAGGGCATGTGGTCTCCAAGGACGGGGTAGCAGTGGATCCCGTTAAAGTCGTTGTAGTTCAAGATTGGAGGGTTCCAAAGAATGCGACGGAGGTGAGAAGTTTTCTAAGGCTAGCGGGCTACTATAGAAATTTTATCAAGGACTTTGCAAAGATATCAGCCCTGCTCACTAGATTAGTGAAAAAGACCTTGTCTTTTTCATGGAGCATCGATTGTGAGGATGCCTTTCAGAGATTGAAAAGGGCTCTGACAATAACCCTAGTTCTGACTCTCCCCGACGGAAGCAAGATGTTTATGGTTTACACAGATGCTTGTGGCACAAAGCTTGGTGCCATTCTGATGCAAGAGGGAAGGGTAGTATGTCTGGAAGTAGACAGTTGAGGGTTCATGAGAAGAATTACCTAACCCATGATCTAGAGTTAGCTGCAATAGTGTTTGCATTGAATTCTTGGCGACAATATCTACTTTGAGAGAGAATTAAGCTATATACAAATCATAAGTCGTCAAATATTTATTCTCACAAAAGTATCTCAACTTAAGGCAACAATGGTGGATGGAGTTCCTACCGTCCTACGACTTCGAGATAGCTTATATATCAGGCAAGGGTAATGTAGTGGTGGACGCGTTGAGTAGGCAGAGGATCACCTTGAGTCCTCTATTCGTAGAAAGGCTGAGCATAGAGTACATCTCGACCTTTGATTTTAATTCATCTACGGATTTCATGGTGGGATAGCATCGTTGGAGGTGTGACCTACTCTTTTAGAGCGAGTTGGATCTATAAAACGGGACGACCCGCGGGTTTCATACATCTTGGACAAGCTTGGTAGAGGAAAGTGTTCTGGTTACCTTTCTAGATACACCGTGGACGAGAAAGGGTGGCTAAGACAAGATGGAAGGCTATGTGTCCCTAAGATAGGGGAATTGCTTAATGCAGTGCTTGAGGAAGCTCATCGTTCTTGGATGACTATCCATCCAGAGGGCGACAAGATGTATCGAGACATGAAGAGGGTTTTCTTTTAGACTATCATGAAGAAAGACGTGGCGGAGTTTGTAGCTCGATGCTTGACATGCCAAGGAGTAAAGGCTGAACAAAAGAAACCAAGCGGATTGCTTCAGCCCTTGGATGTCCCACAATGGAAGTGAGAGAGCGTGTCTATGGATTTCATCGATGGGTTTCCCCGATCAAGGAAGGGCAATACAAGCATTTGGGTGATAGTAGATAGACCAACGAAGAGCGATCAATTCATACATGTCAAGAGTAAAAGGATGGCGACATAGTTGGCATCAGTATATCTTCAAGAGATATTTTGATTACATGGGGTACCTTTCAGTATATTTAGTGATCGCGAACCCATCTTTACTGGTGAGTTTTGGAAGAGCTTACAAGAGGCGTTAGGTACACAGCTCACTTAGATAGATGGACAGACTGAGATAGTCAATAGAGTTCTTGAGGATCTTCTAAGACTGTATATCCTAGGTTTTGGGGGGGCATGGGAGGAGCATCTCCCATTGGTGGAGTTCGCATAAAACAACAGTTACCAATCGAGCATAGTCATGGCACCTTTCAAAGCACTATATGGATGACCTTGTAGATCGCTGACTTGTTGGTGGGAGTCTACAATAGACTTCTACTTGGACCAGAAATGATTCAAGATACTTCCGAGAAGATTGATCTTACCCGTCGAAGAATGAAAGCAACTCAAGACAGACAGAAATCCTATGCCGATAAAAGGAGGACCGATTTTGAATTTTATGTGGGAGATATGGTCGTCATTAAAGTATCACCGCTAAGGAATGTAGTTCGCTTTGGATCAGTAGGGAAGTTAGCGCCGAGATTAGTTGGACCATTCCCTATAGTGGAGAGGATAGGTCAGAGGGCCTATAGGATCAAGCTACTGGATAGACTGGCGGGCGTACACGATATGTTTCACGTTTCCCATTTGAGGAAACATCTTTATGATACATCAGAGATAGTAGAGCAGAGCACACTTGAAGGCGTGGAAGTTCAGAAGAAAGCATCAGTGAGGAGAATTCCTACTCATATCCTTCGATCAGAAATCAAGAAGCTACGGAACAAGGAAATCGGATTGGTAAAAGTACAATGGGGAGAAGACCACGAAGTTGCGACGTGGGAACCTTAACATAGGATTCACGCTTCATATCCTTTTCTTTTTGAAAGTACATTCTTGACTTCTTTTCCAAGCTTTTACTTTGCATTTTCTCCTATCAATCTAGTTTTTTTTATCGTATCGTTCGAACCTTTTGATCCTTAGGTAGTATCCAATGGCTGGAAACATCTGTTTGATGCATGTTATGATTTATGGCTGCAAGTGGATGCAAGTCTTTGCTAGTGGTCGCTCATGGATGCATATACACACACACACACAAGGCACTAGATCGGCTCAATCACTTACATATTACATATGAATGTGTGAGCGTTTTAATTTTCTTTGGATGGAAATGGATGAGTCATCATATGGATGTTGCATTTTGATGAATGATTGTGCACACATATAGAGTTTATACGTTATACTAGGATTATTTGCATACATTGTGGATACATGGCACATACATAGATTGCATTAAGGAGGTCAACTGAATCAGTCGACCGCCTGATTTTCGCATTAGTGTAAGGACATATACACACAACACCTTTGCATATGTTCATACAAGCATTAGATTTTTTTAAGGACAATGGATGCAAGTAGATAATGGATGAGTAAATGGTTGTTGGTGGTTGTTAGGATAGTGAAATTCTTCTTAAGATGGAGATTTCATGGACGAAATCCTTTAAATAGAGGAGAATGTTACACCCAAAATTTAATACACTATAACCATAAGTTAAAGATGATAAACTGGGTATAACTTAATCAAATATTCAGAATTAAGTAAAACTGGCATTACCATTGCTTTCGACTTGGAATTCTGGTTCAGATAAGCCCCAAGTTTGCGTAAAACGGATAACGTATGAAGAAGTTATGGGAATTAGAAGTTTGTATACATATAAGAGTCATATATATAAACATAATTCAGAAAAGTCAAAACGAGACGAGCGGGAAAAGAAGCGGGAACCCAGACTGTTGTGGTACGACCAACATTCGGCCCGGGTCGACCCACACACGACCTGGGCAGGTTCGAATAGTGAATCTGGACGGTTTTCTGACCGAGTTCATTGCTGACTCAATGCTAAGTGTACGAACTGGGTTAAAATCTACAATCTAAAGGCTGAGGTTCACTATGTGAATATATAAATAGGTGGCTTCTCCCATTTCTAATTCACACAACTTCTTCATATCTTCTGCCTCTAAGAATCTATTCTGAAATAAAAATAAAAGTGGAGGAATGCTACTAAAGTAAAGATCTACTGAAACAACATTCAGGAATTTCAGACATATATCTAAAAGGGACTGGATTGGACTTTTCTATGGCATAGTTATATATATAAGAGATTTATTCTCTTCTTCACCAAGACCTACTGTGAGTTCCCTATCATTTTCAGATTTTATTTCTTAGACTATAACATGATAGTTAAATAAAATTGGGTTAGGATTTATAGTGTTTAGAAGATAAATGTTATCAATGTTTTTCACTGTTAATCACCTAAGCCGTTATGATAAGTAAAACATATGCCTTGTTGTTGGATAATTAACAAGTTATATGTATTTATCTTCCTTTTCCCTTTCTACTAGTTTAGTTTATTTTCAGTCTTGCCTATATGCATATGTGATTTGATTATATTTCTTCTTCCTCTGTTTTCCCTTTTTATTTTACGCTAGGCCTTTGGAAGCCTAGGTTATACCCTTTTATAAGTGTGTGTATAATTGGGGCAATAATGAATGATATAAAAAGAGGAATATAGGCATGTTGTTAAACTAGGACTGTTTAACTATATTTGGGGCAAAGGGATAATATACACATGTTTAGACTTGTTGTAAATTGATAAAAAAAGGGATAATGTGTATATACTTGTTGTAAGTTGATAAAATGGATAATATGCATAAACCTGTATATGTTCGAACATAGTTGATCAATAATATTCATATGAATTGGACATGTTAGATTTGACTTAATACAGACATTAAGTAAATGACGTGTTAGAATATTGTAAGTACCAGATGTAGGTTAATAAACTGACACGATGTAGAAATTGTATACATCTGGGCATGTGTTTTGGGGAAGGTGTAACAGCCCGCATTTTACGTATCGAAAGATCATAAAATATTTTTATTTTATTCCCTGAGAGTTGATCATTCTCATCTTTTGATATGTTGCTTGTGGGGATGTGAGACATGGCCATAATTTTTACTGATTTTATTTGTGACCATTTTGCCCCTATCAGTCTTGTACAGGGCATAACTTTTGGCTCAGGTCGAATCAGAGGATGAGACCTGTGCCATTGGAATGGAATTGATGTTTGCATTTCCGTAGAGTGGTTACATTAAGGATTTGGCTCAGCAGTTTGGGGGAAATCGTTGTTTTAAGGTTTTTCAGTCGGTTGCTCATGTTTAGAGAGCCTAATGGGCTGAATTGGGGAGGCCCATTAGTGGGTTGGTGGAAACTGTAAATAGGGGGTGAGGGATATGGAGAATAGGTTACTTCTCCCATTCTCTCATTTGGAGGCCTTGTGATTCTTCTACCTCTAACACCTTTCCACTATTAAAAATCCAAATCTAAGGATGGAAATCATAGATCTACATCATTAGAGGCTAGATCTACATCATTTGTAGCAAGGATTCATCGGATCAAGGGGATTGGTGCGAAGTATTTGCTGTCCGGATTTGTATTTCTATCATTTTAGCTTGTTTTGGAGAATCGGTGAGTGGTTTACATCTCTCACGTGGATTTAATGAAGTGTATGAGTGTTTGATCATGTTTTTCATCAAATTCAAGTGTTTAACCATAGATCTATACCATGATAAGTCCATTTTCATATGAAACACCTTATGATCAATTTAGCAAGTTTAAACTGGTTGTTTTTATGATATTCCATATGCATATGCAAGTTAGATCCATAATTTAGTTCATATGTTCACTCATCACGATTTTGGCGAAATTTGCATAATTTTGGTGATAATAGTCATATTCATGTTGTTATTGATTTAAAAACATGCTTGTGGTTGTATTGGATGGATCGGTAAGTTAGTTTCATCAATGTCATCGATTGGCGGAATTTTGGTCGAAATTGGGCTTGGATTGGGCATGTGCAGGTTTTTAGTCGAACGTGCATTGCTACAGTGTTTTGGGTCGAGCGCTATAGTATTGTGGGTCGAACGTGCTACAGTATTGTGGGTCGAACGTGCTACAGTACTGTGGGTCGACGTGCTACAGTGTAACACCCCACGTCCATTAATGTCACTCACTAAGGGAATGCATTAACTTTCATGGGGTATTATGAGAGTATAGAACAGAATATCACAAGATAGATATATAAAATGGTACATAATAAAATTCAAAATTTATTCATTGCAGCGGAAAAGCAAAACATGTTTGGTTACAACATCAAAACCACATGCTAAAGCCAAGTACACAAATATCCATCTTGTACAAAATTATTATCAGAGTACATAAAGTAAAACCATAATCCCACTCCAAATAGCCTTAATGAAAAAGAGATAAAATTGAGCATTACTTTCAACACTTCCAAGTACTTTAAGAAGAAAGGAATCCAAGTCAAGCTTCACTATTCCCACCCTGAGGACCAGGGGGAAAGAAAGAAAAGAGGCGAAACAAAAAGGGTTCAGACATACGTCTGGCGAGTCTAGTGACTTTAACAGTATAATCAGTAAAGTAACATGATAAGAACATAAACTGGATATAAGAGATGACTGTAACATAAACATATATGACAAGGTAAACAAGATGAACAAGATATAACGTTGATTGCGCTTCTAATCACTATAAGATAATTCTTACACCACACCAATGCTAGTTCCACTGAAAGTTGATCCTCATTCGATCGGCTCCCTAAATCGTAGATACCCGTGCTGGTCCCATAGTAGGGTGTATCACTCCCTAAAGTGGCAACCCAATACGACTAAAATGCACGGCTTATACCTACACGATGCAACAACGTCTTACCTACCAGCTCGGACCCACGCACGCACATGACTCCGTTGGACTTGCACTGCCATCGCAAACTCTTTATTGACCTCTTACAATCAAACCAGTAAGCGTGTCCCGTCCTCGACCTAGTTCGAGCTCACAAAGATACTAAAATGGGTTACTGGTTGAAAAGGGTCCACCCACTTGACACAAGCTTCCCTCCTAAGCTTGGTCCCCACTAGGAATTCCCACTTAACCCCTCTTTATTTCCATGTCTAATCACAAGTTTCACCTTGGTTAAGTGCTTCTAGTTAAATTTCACATGTCACCCATGTTATCCACTTAACCCCCATGTCTTACTACATGTCTTACCTTGATTAAGTGTTCATTAATTCATTATAACCGTAATCTTGCAAGACCTCTCACACTAGATTGTCGTTTTGCGGTTGTTGGATATGCCGGGCGGTTTCGTGCAGTCTTATACCGCAATCCGAATCTAACCTCGTGTCTTTGCATTATTACGTATCTAATTTCTGCCTTCGACCTCTCACATTAGATTACAAAATTGCGGTTGCTGGATGTGCCGGGCGGTTCCGAGCAGTCTTATACTGCAATTCGAATCTAACCTCGTGTCTTAGGCATTCATTATCACTTTCTTGATTCAAGTCCCAAGTTTAAATCTTGGATTAAATTATATCCCAATTACCTATAATTTCCCGTCTAAATTATGTTCATAATTTTAATCCAAATTAGGCCTATAATCTTATGTAAACATGTTATGCCAAATTACGCCCAAATCATTTTGCGTTCATTGTTATTAACAATTTATGCCAAACCTCATGTATACAAATTATATCCAATTATTCCCACATCCAACTATGCCAAATCTCATGTATACGAGTTATACATAATTATGCCCCAAATCAACTACATGATTACAAATCAATTTATGCCCAATTACATATTATTCAATATTTTCCCAAACTTTTTCCACAACGTTCCCACGTCATTCGTACGTATAATCCAACGTAATATGTTAGGCCCGAAGTTAGCCTAATCTCATAAAATAAAAAGGAAGTGAGGTGGGGAAGAGAATCAAAGCATCAAGACTGGCATAAACATAGGCATATGAAATATGAACTGACATAGAATAATAAAATATATCCAAATAGACATATGATAACAGTACTTTGGGTATGAATCTGAAAGATACAAACTTGATATGATTCATCTTACAGGCATGTTCATAAAATCCAATTTACAATCCTATCACAATCACTTTTTAATTATATGTGAAAGTAACTTAGACTCACAGCGACAGGATTAAGAAGAGAGAATAGATCTGAATCTAATTTCTGAATTTGATTAGCTAAACCGTTGTTGTAGAATTTGATTCTTATCTTCAAATTTGAATGCTCCTATTTTGATTTGCTTTGGTGGAGGCTAGGTTAAATTAGACTAGAGCAGCATGGAGGCTCCATGGATGAATGACAATGAGATTAGGGTTTTATAGATGCTCAAGGTGAATTAGGACATTTAGATTAGATTAGAACTCATCTAAACCATCCAAACCAAAAAAACACATCACCCAACCAATCCCAGAAGGCTACGTCAGCCCTAATCAACCAAAACACGTCACGCCCAGATCTGGGCCGATGGGGTCGACACCCCTATCGATACCCCTATAGGGGGGTTGACACCTATGTCGACTCCCCTAGGGGGGTCGACGCCCTAGAGGGGGAGATTTCCCACTCACCCAGATTTTCTGATTTTTTATTTTTGAACTCGTTTTTGACTTTTAATTATTATTTTAATTTAAATTCTGCTAATTCTTGAATTCTTCTAAGCTTCATAACTTCTTCATACGATATCCGATTAACGCAAACTCGGACTCTATTCCAAGCAAAATTCTGATACGAACGCAATGGCGCAACCCGTTTCCCTTAACTCTTCTTATAAAAATTAAGTATTCTTTAATTACCCCTTATGTCATGTTTTAAATTACGGGTTGTTACATACAATACTGTGGGTCAAACGTGCTACAGTGTTTTGGGTCGAACGTGCTACAGTGATTGTACTTCGAACGTCCTGCTACAGTGATTGTGGGTTGAATGTCCTGTTGCAGTGATTGTTGGTCGAACGTCCTACCCTGCTACAGTGATTATGGGTTGAACGTCCTACTATAGTGATTGTGGGTCGAACGTCCTGCTACAGTGATTGTGGATCGAACGTGATTGTGGGTCGAATGTCATGCTACATTGATTGTGGGTCGAACGTCCTGCTATAGCGATTTTGGGTCGAACGTCTACTATAGTGTTTTGGGTCGAGCGTACACTGCTATAGTGATTCTGGTCGCGCATTGCTACAATTCTGGTCGTGCAATGCTCAAGGGTGTTGTGATGATGGCTTCGACGAGAATCTGGATGAGGATGTTCGAAGTGGTGTGATTTGTTCGTTGTTCGTCATATGCAACGAATGTGGGAATGACTAAAGGATGTATTAAGTTCATGTGACAGGGCAATTCAAGGATGTATTGAGTTCTTGTGAAATGGTTGCTCTAAAGTGTTCTGAGCTTATGAATAGTCATAATTGATAACGACTAGAGATGTGAAGGCCAAGATATTATCATTGTCATAGGTTCTAGCGAACTCAAAGAAGGGGTACAATTGAAGACCAATTGTAGGTAGAGTACCCTGGGCGTCGTGTATTTCCTGGACATGTGTTGAGTATAGCGTGTAACACGTGTTGAGTATAGCATGTGCAGTTTTGCTGAAACCGGGGCGTCGAGTATGGTCCTTGAAAATGGGTGGCAAATTGTTAATTAGTCATACGATTAACGATGGTTTAAAAGAAATGTCGGCAGTGATAGCCAGAGTCAGTCATGGACGTTTGAATGCTTGGTTGTATTGATTGTACCATCTCACGAAGATTATCTGACTTCGAATGAGGTGTTCCTTGGGTGCTTGTCTGATATTGGTTTCGACCTCTGGGGCTTGTGCTTGAGGGATGCCAAGTTCGATTAAGGTAGTTTCCATGAGAAATTACTAGATGTTATATGAGTTGCTTTTGACATGTATGAATGGTCGTTCTGATTGCCATGGTCGAATTGTTATTCCTTTGGTATGGATTATAAAGTTTATCATTGTCGTGTTGTGGGGAAGGCAGGTGTAAGTTCTTCTCTAGAGCTGGGTAGATTAGTTCGTTTATTTTCCCATTCTCATATACTTTGTTGATGAAGTTTGTTAGTTGTTTTACCGCTCACTAATACTGTTGTCTGACTCAAGGTTTTATGTTTCCTCTTATTACCATGGGTTGTTCATCCGGTTGTTTGGATGGGCAGACTAGGTGACATGTGATTGCTTAGTGGTGGCGAGGTTGCTATTAGGAGACGAGCAGGAGGCTGGCGTACTATTTTACTACTATCTAGTACCTTTGTTTTTCGGCTGTTTGCTATTCTACTATGAGAGTTGCAGTGAGGAAAAATTGTACAAACACTACTGTTGTTATCCACGTGTATGGGAAATACTTTCTAGTTGTCATGAAAGTCTAGTGTTTTCTACTTCACAATCACTACCTATTGTATATGTTCTATTATATTTTCTCCTTGCGCTGTGAGTTTACGACATGCTAGATAAAATGGATAATATGCATAAACCTGTATATGTTGGAACATAGTTGATGAATAATATGCGTATGAATTGGATATGTTAGATTTGACTTAATACAGACATTAAGTAAACGCCGTGTTAGAATATTATAAGTTACCAGATGTAAGTTAATAAAATGACACGCTGTAGAAATTGTATACATCTATGCAAGTGTTTTGGGGAAGGGTTGTACATACATAATGACATGTAATTTGAAAACCAAGCTTATTAGTAAACCTAAACCTTCTAGGTTAAATATGAATATTAATAAGTTAAGAGGTCCATCGTTCTGCTGTTGTATCGGGTTTGGGGACTCTTAAATCCTAGTTTTGGGGGCACAAGCTTAAGGGGTTTGGCTTGTGTCCATCTGCTGTTTGGAACCCATATCAGTCAGTATCCCTATTGGTATTTTGTTAGAGGGCCTCGCACTAGGTAGGGGCCAGGGCACGCATTACTGAACTGGATGGTAAGAGGTTTACATGGGGAAGGTGGGTACGGGCCCGTTCTGGTTGGGTCGAGCGTGCATGGGTCCGACTAGGGAAGATAAGTCGTTGTAACACCAGTAAATAGGTTTGTATTATATAGTTGTTGGGTTAGGGAGTGATACACCCTACCGCCGAGGCTAACATATGGTATTTACGTAGTAGGGAGCCGATCACATGGGTAGTAATTAGGGTACACCTAATCCTACTATAATTCTTGTTGATTAATTAGGGTATGCCTAATCCTTCTGTTTAATCATGTTGTTATTTCTATTGTTAATCTTGCTGTTATGTAATTAGGTTGAACACCTAATCATGTTAATCTTGTTATACTAGTATTGGTGCAGACATACATGTTTAGGGATATAAATGTGAAGCATTACTCGATCATAGTTTGTTCCTATTATTACTGTATATTCCGCTATTCTGTTTAGTTTAGTTCACCTTATATGACTTTGTACCTTTCTTATCCAGTCTTATTTACCTCTTTTGGCATTTCTATTTTATGCACATTTGAAAATAACTGGAACTCGCTAGACTTTATATCTAACCCTTTTTCTTTTACTTCTTTCTTCCTTTCCCCCCTAGGTCCTCAGAGTGGAAGTACTCAACAGTGACTAGGACTTCCTCTAGCAGCTTGGGCTTGGATTTCTTGGGATGTACCTTTTTGACTTTACTCTATCATGGCTTATGATGAGGGATATGATTTTATTTTATGGCACTATGTTATTTTGTTTTGAAAGACAGATTTGGAATACTTTGTTTTGCTGTAAGTGGGTTGACGTAACTGGGTTTTAAGACTACGACTTATTTTAATAATAAAGTTGAAATTTTTCCGTTGCTTATTTTATATCTGCTCTATAAATTTCTATATTGTTTACCTATTGCGCTTCACGGAACTTAATGCATTTTCTTGTGAATGACATTAACGGACGTGGGGTGTCACATGAATGGTGGTTTAAAATATTCGTAATTATGTGTAAACGTTCTATCTCAGTATTGCGATATCTTTGTATTTGGGATACTACCTCGGGAATGGTAGTTTGTCATCGTGCGTAAATCTCTACAAGGTTAGGTTAGAATTACTAGCCTTGTTAGGCATATGTTTTGATTTTGACAAAATGGGATACATTTGTGTATTGTAGATAGTGTTATACATTTTCTACTCACTAGGACTTGTTGTTTTGACCCCTCCCTTTCATAATAACTCTTAGGTTTAGCTCGGGGAAGACAGGTCTTAGTAGGTGTTCAATTTGGTTTTCTGATCTTGTTCTCTTATGCTTGATACTGATTTGGCGATATGCTTTAATGTAGTCTCCTTAGTCGGTATTAGTTATCTTATTTTGTTTCCGTTGTGAGTTAATTTTATTTTACTACGATTATGCTCATTATTTGCAGGTACTATATATATATATACTCTCCTTTATTAGATGGGTTTGAGTTTTGATTTTTATCAAAATTTTGTGGGGTGTTACAATTTAAGTCGTACGAGGAGTATCCGATACCTGATTTGAAGTCGATGGCGATAGATTTCGCTTTGGGAATTCGAAGGAAATATATATTAGGGAAAGAGATATAGTTGTTTAGTAGTTTCACATCACAGGATTTCTCTTCTCCAAGAGTGATCGCGACCTTCGTCTGTGGCAACGTTTAGAGTTCCCAACCACCTACTGCAGTTGTTATGTTGGGGTTGGACAGTTGTTGTGTTAGGGCGTTACATTTGGTATCAGACCTTAGGTTTAGATGATCAGAGTTAATAAATTAGGAATAGTGAGAGAACATATCCGAATTTCTTTTCTATTTTCTTTCATCATTCTTACTCGACTATAAATTACTTCTATGATGAGACAATCATGGGCCTATTTAAGTCAAGTTAAGTTTAAACGACTAAGAGTTGGAAGTATTTTGGGTTCAAGTATTTGGCCAACCCCAATTTACCTCATGGTGAATTTGGCAATTTTGTTTTGGAGAGCATGAGGACAGCATACGGTGAATCCCGTGGATTTGAGTTTCGTGACTGGACAAAAAGCTAGCTAAAAGACACACATCGCAGCATAAGAGAATGAAACTTTTAACTAAAAGACAAGAGTTTACACACCATATAGTCACAATCAAAAGCAAGCTTCATTAATAACTTACGTAGCATAAGTTCTAATACAATGCCCCATCATGAGCGGTGGCTTATTTCAAATAGCGAAAGGAAAACAAACAAATAATACAACTTCCAAACATTTCATGAAAAGTAACGACGTAGATGATCGTTGTTCCAAGCTCGAGGAATTGGAACCCGGTCTATTGTAGTTAACTTGAATGAGCCGTCAGAGAGCTTTTGCCCTATCACAAATGGTCCATCCCAATTTGGCCTGAACACGCCGCTGCTGGTCATTATCTTTTTTAAGACAAGGTCGCCTACTTCGAAGGTACGGTGTCAGACTCTAGAGTTGAAGCGCTTTTTGACTTTTCTCTGATGTGCTGCCAGTCGAAGTTCTGCTTCCTCCCTTTTCTCATCTAACTGGTCGAGAGCCTCTACTTCTATTGCTCGATTTTCAATTTGATTGAAATGAATTTTCCAATGAGTCAGGACTTCTAGTTCAACTAGAATCATTACTTCAGCGCCAAATGTAAGGAGAACGGCAAATAACCAGTTGCGAATTTGTGAGTTATCCGATAGTCCCAAAGAGCGAGTGGCAACTCATCGACCCATCCGCCCTTGGGTCTCATCATCCTCTTCCTGATAATGGACTTGATAATCTTGTTAACTGCCTCTACTTGCCCCATTGCCTATGGGTGAGCTACAACTGCGAAACTCTTCTGAATATTATAACGCTTGCAGAAATCCTAGAATTCTCCACTCTCAAATTGTGTCCCATTGTCAGTAATGATCTTTTGTGGCACATCAAACCTGCAAATGATATTTTTAGTGACAAAGTTAATAACTTTCTTGGTGTTAATTGTGGCTAGCGGCTCCACTTCGGCCCATTTTGTAAAATAAGCCACGATGGCTATTGCATATTTAGCATCTACTTTGGCTATAGGTAGCACTCCGATCGGGTCGATGCCCCATGTTGTGAATGGCCATGGGATGACCATTTGTGTGAGTTCGGACGATGGGGCCCTTAGGATTTTGGAAAACCTTTAGCATCTATCACAATTTCGAGTGTAGTCTATAGTGTCTCTTTTCAATTCTAGCCAAAAATAACCATATCGGAGTATCTTTTTTCTAGGGTCTGTCCACTGGAATGGTCTCCACACTCTCCCTCGTGCACCTCAAACAGGATTCTTTTAGCTTCTTCCCGAGTCACACATCGCAACAGAGGCATAGAAAATCCCCTTTTATATAGTTTTCTGTCTTGCACGATAAATCTTGGGGCTTCCTAAGTAGCGTTTTCTTTCGACTTGACTTTTAAGGAGTGTTCCATTGGTGAGATACTCCTTTATCGGGGTCATCCACGATTACGGATCTTCTGTTGTCTCCATAACATACTCTATTTACATTTCATCGATGCTTGGATTACTGAGGATCTCTACTGGTACTAGCCCCAAAAGCCGGGCATCTCTTGAACTAGCATATTTCAAAAACAAACCAGCCTTCATGTTCTCCTCTCTCGGGATGTGGGTAATAGCATAATGTTCAAAATGATCTAGGAGTTCCCATGCCTTTGACAAACAAGGAGCCGAATTTCCTCCTTTTTCTTGAAATTCTCTATGAACCTAACATACCACGAGTTGGAAGTCACTGAATATTGGGAAAGTCCTGAGATTTATTTCCCTTGTTGTCCTTAATCCACCTATCAAGGCTTCATACTCTACCTCATTGTTGGTGGCCGGGAATTCCAAACGTAATGCATAGCAAACTGATCATTCCTGGGGAGTTTCCAATACCATCCCGACGCCCAAACAGTATTCATTTTTAGCTCCATCCACATATAATTTCCGTTGTGTTTCCACTTCTACCATCTCTTCCTTGTCTTCACCTTCTCGCAAAGTGAACTCTGCAATAAAGTTGGTTAGTGCCTGGCAATTGATCGCTCTTCGTGGATAGTAGGTTATCTCGTATTGGCTTAATTTGATGTTCCACTTTAGAGGGCATCCTGACATCTCTGCTCTAAAATGACTTTCTTTAATGGACGATCTGCCGGTACTTTGATTAGATGGGCTTGGAAATAAGGTCGCAGCTTTCTCGATGCAATCAGTAAGCAATATGCAAGATTCTCTAGCTTTGGATAATTCCTTTCTTCCCCAGTAAATCGCTTACTGATGTAGTATATTAGCCACTGGACTCTCGATTCTTCTCGTATCAAAGTTGCGCTCAGAGTGTGTGATGACACTACCAAATAAATAAACTCTTCAAAGGCTTGGACAACATTGGCGGGGATTCCATATGTCGTATAAACTCTTCAAAGGCGGTTTGACATTATGTTGTCCATTCAAAATTCTTCTTTCCTTTCTTCAAAGCATCGAAAAAGGGTATGCATATATCGGTTGCCTTTGAAATGAACCTTCTTAATGCTGCGATCTTCCCATTGAGACTGTGTTGTTCCTTTTTATCTCGAGGAGGCCTTACATCCCTCAAGGCCGTTACTTGCGTCGAGTTGGCTTCGATGGCTCTCGCACTAACCTTAAACCCGAGGAACTTCCCAGATGACACGCCAAATGAACATTTCAGCGGGTTTAACTTCATTCCATACTTTCTTTTGATTGCAACCATCTCTGCTAAGTTATCCATGTGGTTATCTCCCTTTTTGATTTGACAAGCATTTCGTCGATGTATACTTCCATGATCCTGCCAATATGTGAATTGAACATCATATTAACCAGCCGCTGATATGTAACCCTAACATTCTTTAAACCGAAAGGCATCGCTTTATAGAAATATAATCCTAAGTCCGTAATAAAACTGGTGTTTTTCTGGTCAGGTTTGTGCACCATGATTTGATTATACCTCGAATATGCATCCTTGAAAGATAATAGTTCATGCTCTGTTGTTTCGTCTACGAGTTGGTCATTTCGTGGTAATCAGAAACTATCCTCGGGAAATAACTTATTAAGATCTAAAAAGTCTATACATACTCTCCACTTACCATTCGCCTTCTTGACTAAAACAGGATTGATACCTAGTCTGGATATGTCGATTCTTTGATGATTCTGTTATCCATAAGACGGTCGACTTCCACTTTCAGGGCCAATGATCTCTCAGGACCTTGAGTTCTCCTGTTCTATTTTATTGTGTCATATTGAGGATCTATATTAAAAGCGTGACTTGCCACCTTTAGGGAAACCACACACATATCGGCATGACTCCAAGCGAACACGTCCAAATTGGCTTTAAGAAAAACAATCAACTCCTTCTGTATTTTCATACCAAGCTATGATCTAATATTCAAAATTCAGGTCGGATCCTTTTGGTCTAATGAGATTGATATTATCACTTCTGCGGGTGCGGCCCTATTATCCCCTATACTTCTTTTCTAAGGATCCATAGCTTTCCGAGCAAGACTGTGCTCTCTAGTGCAGGGGTTACCCTTTAGTTGCTATAGGATAGGTTCTTGGATGCGGAGGGGTCCCTCTATATCCTTCTTCTTCTCCTTCCTCTTGGCTTCTCGTAATTCTGCTATATATCATTTTCGAGCATCGTTCTGATCCGCTCTGACGACTCCAATACCATTCTCGATTGGAAACATCATCATCAGACACCACAGTGTCAAGATAATCTTGAAATCCATCAACGCCGGTCTTCCGAGGAATGTGTTATATGTTGACACTTCATTGACGACTACAAAGATCTGGATTAATACCACCTTCCTTTCGCCTTGTCCAAGTACAATGGTCAGATCAATTGTTCTGATAGGTTGTTGTAGCTCACTAGAGAAACCTTGGATTTTGGCTTGATAGGTTGACACATCAATCATTGACAACTTCATTTGGATGAATATCTTTCTGAAGAGAATATTCACGGATGCCCCCACAGTCGACGAGTACCCTTCTTACTGTAGCCGACCCTATGCCGATTATTACTACCATCGGATCGAGCGTATGAACTTCAATCCCATTTGTATCTCTATCCATGAAAACTACATCATCGTTGAATTTCCTTTGCTGCTTTGCTGGGGTTATATCTTCCAAAATAAGAAAGGGTTCATCCTTTGGAGCATACTTCAGGGCACTTGAGTACCTCTCCATTTCTCCCTAACTCTTTTATGCAGAGTGCGAGCCACTTGAAATAGTATGCATGGCCAATTTTCCATTATTCTTACTGCCATTCCTGTTGTTGGGTCCTGGTTGATTTGCGGGGACAACCTTCCCCTGAGTAGTTGGAGATGGCAGGACTCCCGGAGGTTTCTTGACATACTACTGCAACTTATTGTCCCTTATGAGCTCTTTTATCAAACTCTTCAAGTGACTACACTCATTTGTATTATGACCCGGCTGTTTATGAAATCGATAGAACCTGCCGGAATTTCCCCCATTCTCGGTCATTTTCAAGGGAGGTGGTTTTGGATACCTTTCATGTTAGCAAGTGGAAAGAAGATGTTTTCATATGTGTCATTCAGGGGTGTGAAATCTTCAAACTTGTAGTATCGAAGGCGTTTTCCATCCTCATTACCTTTTCCATCGTTGAATATATTCTCACTTCCTCCTTTTTTCCTTCTTCTTGGGTGGACCCACCTTCCTTGTGACCATTGTCAGGATGGTTTTGCACAGGACCAGCAATATCCATAACTATCAGATTTACCTCTTCCCACCTGAGTAATTCATCGGCCTTCTTGTAGAATTTCTCTAGAGTATTTGGTTCTTTCATCTTAACCCATTTTCCGAACTAATTCTCCTTATCAATAGCTCAGACTAGATCCATTAGTACCATCCTTGGTTCTGACATGCTGACTTCCATCACTGCGGTATTGAATCGACTTAATAAAGCCTTCAAAGGTTCCTTCTGCATTTGAACCATTCCTGATAAAGACATGATGTCCTTTGCTTTCGAGGTGTACAACCTAAATTGTTGCTTGAGCTTCTGAGATAAGTATTCAAATTTGTTGATTGAATTTGGGGCGACCACAACAATGCTAGACCTTCTTGGTACACCAGGAAATACCGACACTTAAATTCATCAATGGCCCGAGCATCGTTCATATGACACTCGTATTTAAATAGGAACAAGTTGGGATCCGCTGCTCCATTATATGCCGGTATTGTTGGTGGGATGAATTTATTAGGATAATTAGCTTTCGGTATCATGCTAATGAAAGGAGTCTTGCTGGGAGCGAAACCCCAGTCCTCCTCTTCCTATTTCCTAGCCAAACTTTCTTTCATGATTTGTTTAATCAATTGTGAGATATACTCCTCGTTATCATTTTTCTCCATTGGGAAGATGCCAACTATCTTCCGAGCGTCTGGTTAGGCAGACGACCTTGGTTAGTAGGCTGGGATCACTCCGACTCACAGAGGTTCCCCTCCGATGGTGCTTAAGATTTTTTGGGAAGAAGGTCACATAGGATTTTTTTTCCGCTTGCTTTTTTCAACATCAATCCCTTCATTATCAACATTCGCATTGTTATCAGGATTATCGTTGGAAACTGATATCATATCGATGTCATTACCATCATCAGCTTGTCTTTTAAGATTACCTCCCATACTCATGTTTCTGGGAACAACACCACCACACCTTCCTTCATTGGTTTGGGCAACATTAGCATCATGCAATCTAGGAGCATTCTTTTGATCTCCCTTCCTTCGGTTCAGAGCTAAAGAATTTGCTTGCTCTTATAAGTTGATCTCAATTCTGTCGTCCTTGGGTTTGGCCTAGTATTCAAAAAAGCATTCAACTTTTCCATCAACATTTGGTTTGAAGCCTCCAACTGCTAATTTGTTCTTTCTACCACATTATCAAGATCTCTCCGGGTAATAGCTTCTCCAGGAGTTTGAGTTGTTCCAGGGTTGTCGACTATAAGGAAAACTTGAGTATCACCAGCCATGTGTCCAAAAGCTCCAGTTTCTCTGGATTTTCTTTTACTTGTGTTCTTTTTAGGAGGAGCCATGATACCTACCAAACTTTGGGTTCTTAATGCAAACTCCGTGGATCTGCCTTGTAGACCTTGATCTATAGTACAAGCGCAGATCTAGGCCTTAGATTCAGTTCTCGTGAAAGCACCAAATGTTTACTCCAAAAATGGAAGTAACACCTGATTAATTGCAAAAGCACCACGCCTTGATGGGGAAATATAATAAAGTAGTAAAAGTAAATTAAAACAGGAAAGAAACAGAAAGCATGGAAAAGATAATTTTATAGTGGTTAAGCTTGGGATCAAGCCTACATACACTTTGAACAATATTATTATAATCCTTGCCATGCCAGATACAATATGTTTATATGTGATTACAATGATCTCCAAAGTAGAAAATAACAACAACCACTAGTACTATTAGTTATTGAAGAATCACGATAACCAGCCTAGGTGACTTGGAGTAGCAATCTCTGGAGAAGGAGCTTTGTTGTTGGAGGAGAGTAATGGATGCTGGAGATAAAGAAATATCTTGGCAGAAAAAGGATGTAGATCCCATTTAATGTTGGAGCTAGGAGGGTATTTATATGAGTTCTGAAAATATTGGGCTAAGCCTACTTGCAGGAAGCACCAAGACAACATGTCGACCCACCACAGTAAACATCATGTCAAAATACCCTAAGGGCATGGGTCAATGCTGACCTATTATTGGCCGGTGTTGACCCATGGCCTTAGTGTATTTTTTTCAGTAGACCTTGTGGCTGTGATGTCTGTATCTTATGTATCCCATGAGTGTATTTTAATGTTTACTGGACTGGGTTTGGTGCTACGTTGAAACTCGCTTCTTACCACTTTGATGCCCAGGAGTGAGATGTGACCATCTAGAGTTTGAGTTGCTATGTTATATTTTTTCCTGTAGTTTATATGTATTTGATTTTGGGGACTTTGGGATCATTTTATGTGACGGCCCGCCCCGCACCAGCCGACATTTCAATGAAAATGCGTTGTGCCAATGTCCAACCAGCACGGGACGGTCGCCAAAGAAAGGAAAGGAAACTTAACAGTGGACTAACAAGGAACCTGTAGAATGTCTCACAGCGCATGGAATAAAATATAATAATAACATACTTTGACATAAAATAGGCGAGACAGTGCATAAGCTGAAAACTAAACATCATAGCAGCAGAAAATCCAAATACAGCTTATGTTCCACATCATCATTATTACAACTTTTGAAAACTGTCTCTAAAGAAAATAAGGAAGGTACACTACTAATGCCCAAAGTAGTGACCAACAGCGACATAGGGAGAATATCTATATATATCATACGTGGGAGCCTCATGCTCGTGTCCGGTACAGCTACTCGTGCATAGCACCTATCCTATCTCTAGTCTGCCTGTTTAAGAGCACCCAGAGTAATAAGAAGAGACATAAAACTCTGGGTCAGACAAAAGTCTGGTATGAGCGATAAGCAGCAAAATAGAATAATAATAGGTATACTAAACCATACCTGAACCTGCAACCAAAGAGTTAGCACAACATACCGTACAATACTCTAAGGTGCCACTAACGTATGGTGTAAGGAATACGGGGGTAGGGTGTGCATGTCATAATGATATCAAACAATCAAGCATGGAAACCATCCTCACATCTCTCACTCAGTGCGTGTAAAGTATATGATATCTACCACTTTGACCACCCAATTCCTTTGTAACGACCCGATTTTTGACAATCTTGGTTATCCGATATATAACACATATCGAACATCCAAGGATGGAAAAATACCGAATAGTTAATGAAAGAAGTTAGAGGGTGAGAATAGATAAGATAGAACTATTAGAATAGAAGAAGAACATCATCATCAGAGTAAACACGAATCTCACCGCGGAACGAATAAAATATAACATAACTTTTGAAATACAAATAGTATATGTATACAATAACATTGTAGAGTACAACACTTACAATAACAGCGAAAATAAACAATAGCTATATAATCCTAAAGCCTCCTGCTCCAAGCTCTCCACGTGCATCTGTGAAATCCCGACTACTTGACTACAGGGTGCAAAATACTCCAAACAAAAAGTTTCTTATTTAATTAATTAAAAATTACAGTAAAATTCTAAAAATTATATTATCACTATGTCTCAAAAGAACCTTGTCTAGATTCAAATCCGGTATCTAGTTATATCGAATAAACCGTTACGGTCGATAAACGATTCTATAGCGACTATTTTAAAATTTGATTTGGACATAAATCAAAATCTACACGAAAAAATCCCGATTTTTCTCTTCCACTAGAAAAATATACTTCACTAGCTCTGAACGTTTCTTGTTTCACAGAAATCCGACTTAGAACGACTTCTGTATATTCGTTTGAAGTTCAAATCGCCAAATTACGAACTGCAGCACCATTTCGAGCTCGGTTTTAATTATAATATAAATATACGTTCAACTGACGTTATTTAAATAACTTCGTTAATATAATTCAATTCTAAACTGAATTATATATTTCGAATTTGTTCAGTTCACACGATATTGTAAATTCACAAATTCTGACTATTTCAGAATTAAATAAATTATTTTATTATTTATATTAATTAAATATTCCATATAATTTAATTCTGGTCATCGATATCGCCAAATCGATATTTTAAATAATTAAATTAATTAATTATTCTATCTCAAAAATACGGGTCATTACATTCTTTCCCCCTTAAAATAATTTCGTCCTCGAAATTGCTAAGCTAGAAAAATGCTACCAACTCTACTATCTAGATTTAAAATCTATCGGTTTAACTTCTTAACTTCAGTTTCAACTGAATCAATGAATTTTAATTAAATTATTAATTTATTCTTATCAACGAAAATTTTCTAACACCTTAACTTTTCGAATTTTTTTGCCATAACCTCCTTTTTACTGATCGATACGTCAAACCACAACTCGCCTCTCTTGGCCTTCTCCAACCCAAAAGAAAATCAAACAGCCAAGCGGCTTGCCAAATCGGCACATAAATTCCAAACTCATATAAAATATAAACTTGTACCTTTTTGTCGGGCATATCACTATATCCCTTCCATCTGTGAACAACTTAGTATATACCATTGTCATCTCAATCAAACTCCAATCAATTCTTGATTCCAAATCCTGAACTTATCATTTCAATTCTGTTCCAGATTATATTTAACTTTGTCTAAGTTAAATTTAAATTTATTTATTCACTTTTACCTTCTTAATCTATTTAACTTCATTAGTTAAATTTAAATTCCAAAATTTTAAATTCCTGGGTTTATTTCAAATCAATTTGATATCACAATACCAATTCAAAACATTTGAATTTATAAATAACTTGTTTTCCCAAAAAAATTCAAAAACAAAATCCTTGGTAGTAATCCGTCACTTAGAAACTAGAAAATGAACACCGATGATGTCTAGCTCATCATCGGAATCTATTTCCCAGCGATCAAAGTGAGTTCAATACTATATCATTTTCAAAAATCATTCTTAAACACTTTTATTTTGAAATCAGTTCAAAATATCATTCACAAATGCTTGGAATACAATTTAAAATCTCCCAGGATCTTAAAATTTACATATATTTAATCCAAGTCTATTTACAAACTTTGTTCCAAATCTCCAGGGTTTTAATTTCAATTCTGATTCAAATTCAAATTTAATTCATTTCGTAACACTTATACGAATATTATTTGGTTATATACGTAACCATTTCACTTTTTATAATCTGACTCGATTATAACAACAACCAATATAAATCCTTTATATCAAAATATAATTTGGGTAAAATTATTTCGTTTACCCTTTTCAAAATATACCATGACGGTTCATCATATTCGAGTGTTTATAAAACTCCTACAGATTCAGTGGATCAAACTGATCGTCCAGAATTCATAAGCCACTCAACCAACAAATCTCCACAATATAAAATCATTTTATATTAAATAACATATACGCATTCGTATATATACACTCAAACTCAATCTAGGGCATTACTAACCCTATCTCTACCGAGTCACGCCACAGAGCCAAGGTAATAACTTAACCTTAAGCTCTGATACCAACTGTAATGACCCGGTTTATGACGATCTTGGTTATTCGATATATAACACATATCGAACATCCAAGGATCGAAAAATACCGAATAGTTAATGAAAGAAGTTAGAGGGTGAGGATAGATAAGATAGAACTATTAGAATAGAAGAAGAAGAAGAACATCATCATCAGAGTAAACACGAATCTCACCGCGGAACGAATAAAATATAACATAACTTTTGAAATACAAACAGTATATGTATACAATAACATTGCAGAGTACAACACTTATAATAACAGCGGAAATAAATGATAGCTATATAATCTTGAAGCCTCTTGCTCCAAGCTCTCCAAGTGCATCTGTGAAATCCCGACTACTTGACTACAGGGTGCAAAATACTCCAAACAAAAAGTTGCTTATTTAATTAATTAAAAATTACAGTAAAATTTTAAAATTAAATTATCACTATGTCTCAAAAGAACCTTGTCTAGATTCAAACCCGGTATCTAGTTATATCGAATAAACCATTACGGTCGATAAACGATTCTATAACGACTATTGCAAAATTTGATTTGGACATAAATCAAAATCTACACGACGAAATCTCGATTTTTCTCTTCCACTAGAAAATTATACTTCACTAGTTCTGAACGTTTCTTGTTTCACATAAATCCGACTTAGAACGGCTTCTGTATATTCGTTTGAAGTTCAAATCGCCAAATTACAAACTGCAGCGCCATTTCGAGCTCGGTTTTAATTATAATATAATTATACGTTCAACTGACGTTATTTAAATAACTTAGTTAATATAATTCAATTCTAAACTGAATTATATATTTCGAATTTGTTCAGTTCACACGATATTGTAAATTCACAAATTCTGACTATTTCAGAATTAAATAAATTATTTTATTATTTATATTAATTAAATATTCCATATAATTTAATTCTGGTCATCGATATCGCCAAATCGATATTTTAAATAATTAAATTAATTAATTATTCTATCTCAAAAATACGGGTCATTACATTCTTGCTACGATCACTCTGCCCCATGGAGTCGTAACGACACCACTGCACTAATCCATAGCCACTAATACTTTGCTATGTCCACTCTGCCCCATGGAGTCATGATGGCTCCACTGCACTGGCTCATAGCCTTGCTACGATCACTCTGCCCCATGAAGTCATAACGACTTCACTACACTGATCCGTAGCCAATATTCGTCTTTCCGTGGTGAGTCAAAGCTATAGACGTCAATAACCCCTTAGCACACGTCCCGCAGCAAATCCCAACTCATGAAGTTAACCCGTTGATCCCATTTGGATCCTGAGTAATAACCTCCCATTTGGACTTCCTTTGCATCTCGGGTTTTGGTCGAATTGGAGTTGGTCTTCAGAAGAGTCGTCGCGTAGTAGTAGTGGAGGTCCAAAGCCGGTTCGGTTCGGCATGTGGTGCTCAGCTCCCCATTTGGTTCGGCTAAATTCCCTTTCCTCGGTTCGGTTCGGGTTCCTCTCCTCCATGCGGTTCGGTTCGTATGTCTCGGTTCGTCTCCTGTACTTCACCTCACTTCAGTCCAATGCCTCTTGTTCGGTTCGGTGTTCATGGATCCCGATCTGGTTTGGTGCTTCACTCCAACTCCAACTCCAAGCTAGTGGCCTTCCTTTGTTACCATACTCTTTCTTCTTCCTAGTCTCTTTTTCGATTCGGATTCCTTGTCTCTAGTGTCAGTTCTGTTCGACTAATCCTATCCGATCTGAACCCCTTCCCCCTATCCTATCCGATCCGATCCCGATCCCTGTAGTTTTTCCTGCAACTTTTCCAGCGACTGTTTTACGCCATACGACGGCGTTTTCGACCATTCTAACTGTTCTAAGCAATCATAAAACATACCATACAGTCATAGCAACATAGAGAATCAACCATAAACATCAAAACAACAATTTAATGTGTCAATATGGATCAACATACCCAAAAACCCTTACTTTCCCCTTAATCATGTTTAAGAAAATCTAGTGATAGGTTTAGCAAAACTTAATCAAATCAACCCAAACTTCTAACAGAGGTCTAAAACAATATTTCAAAATTTATAAATATTTTTCCAGAATTTAATCATGCTTAAATTCGTTAATTAACACTAATCAATCCTAATTAGCTATAATTAGTGTAAAAAGGTGCTAATCACTCACCTTGGCCACGATAAAATACCAAATTTGAAATTATCCTCTGTTTGGCGCTGTTCCCAAGGCTACACAACAGCTTCAACCTAGATTAGGTGTTGATTTGACGTTGCTAAGCTTAATCCTTGATTAGAGAACGATTTAGGATGAAACTAGAAGGTAGAGGCCATTGTTAGGGTTCCTAGGAGGTAAATGGCGGCTAGAAAACTGAAATGAAATGAAAACCCAACTTATTTCAGCCTCCCCATAACCCTAATCCCGAAATGGGTTTTGGGTCCATTCACTAATCACCTCATTTGGCCCGGTTAAGCAGTTTTTCACCTTCTAAACCTTATTTCAGCCATATCTCCCAAACGTTAAGTCCGTTTTTCACATATGACCACTCTACGGAAAGGTAAACCATCATCCGGATCTAACGAAAGTGGTTACTGGTCAAAAATTCTTACCAATCAAAAGTTATGGCTGAAACAAGATCAGCTAGGGGCAAAACGGTCATTTAAAAATCTGCTAAAATCGTGAACATGGGAAATGACCCCAATTGTCGTCTCCCAAAGTTACATGGCTATACGACTTCGCATGAGAAAGAAATAAATATTCTACGATCCCTAGATGCGTAGAATGCGGGTCGTTACATTCTTCCCCCCTTAAGAAATTTTGCCCCCGAAATTCCTTAACTAGGAAACAAGTAAAGGATCCCGCATGCCTACCAACCATTCACAACAATCAAACATACGAAACAACAAACAAATCTATCCTAGCATGCGGAAAACTAAGTCGCAATTAAAATCTTACCAGGCAAAGAGTTCTGGATACGTCTTCCTAATGCTCTCCTCTGTCTCCTAAGTACATTCATTCTCATTCTCGCCCCACTGAACTTTGACTAGATTCACCGCTTTCCTTCGAAGTTGCTTCATATCGTGCTCGACAATACGAATCGGCTTGCGGTTCCCAACCGCCTCGGGTTCTACTTCGATATCATCCAACTGATCAGGTGAAATAGTCATATCGGGGTCGTGCACGAATTTACTTAACTGGGAAACATGGAATATGTTATGAACTCCCGCCATCTTCTCTGGTAATTCAATTTTATATGCCAATTTCCCAATTTGCTCGAGAACCGGGAATGGTCCAGCAAATCTTGGTGCTAACTTGCCTCTCCTGCCAAATCGAATCACGCTCTTTAACGGAGAAATCTTGACAAACACCAAGTTGCCAACGGAGAATTTTAATTCTCTTCTCCTCTTATCAGCATAACTCTTCTGCCTATCATGGGCAGCCTTCATTTGCTGTTGAATGATCTTAATCTTATCTGAAGTTTCTCTTACCACATCTGGTCCAAGCACAAACTTCTCACCAGTTTCTAACCAACATGATGGTGAGTTGCATGGTCTTCCGTACAAAGCTTCAAATGGAGCCAAACCAATACTGGATTGATAACTATTATTATATGCAAACTCTACTAGATGCAAATGGTCATCCCATGATCCACCAAAATCTAATATGCAAGCTCTTAAGAGATCTTCTAACACTCGATTCACCCTCTCTGTCTGACCGTCGGTTTGAGGATGATACGCGGTACTGAGGTATAGTTCTGACCCTAAAGCTTCTTATAGGCTCCTCCAAAACCCACTAGTAAATAACGGGTCTCGGTCACTCACAATGCTTTTAGGTACTCCATGAAATCTTACTACCCATTTCATATATAGTTCCGCTAACTTAGCTGCCGTTCTATTCGACTTGATGGGTATAAATCTTGCACTCTTGGTCAATCGGTCCACAATCACCCAATTGCTATCATGGCCCGATCTACTCCTTGGTAACCCATCAATGAAATCCATTGAGACTTGTTCCCATTTCCATTCTGGAACTTCTAATGGTTGCAACAAACCACTAGGTTTCTTTTGCTCAGCTTTAACCAACTGGCAGTTCATGCATTTGGATATAAACTTCCCAACGTCTCTTTTCATTCCTTTCCAGTAGTAGGTCTGTTTCATGTCTCGATACATTTTGTTACCACCGGGATGTATAGTTAGAGTGATGACATTCTCTAACCACTTCATCTCTCAATCCATTGACATTAGGTACAACCAGTCTTCCATTCTTTCTAAGCCATCCATCTCGATCAAGCCCATACTCGTTCATCTCCTCATCGATGCCCATCTCTAACTTGGAGATGATTTCCATAAGTTAGGATCGTCCCTCTGACTGGAACCAATCCGCTCAATCAAAGTGGGTCTGATCGTCAAACTTGCTAACATCTCTGGATCCAATTCGCACTTTGGTCTGAAATCATACCCAGCGATATACACCAGTTGCTTCCATTCCAGAAACATAGCCCCTAAACTGGCATGTCTCCTACTTAATGCATCAGCTACCGCATTGCCCTTTCCTGGTGTATATGCGATATCGAAATCATAGGAAGCCAAGAACTCTAACCATCTTTGCTGTCGGAGATTTAGATCCTTTTGAGAGAAGAGATACTTCAACGATTTATGATCGGTAAACAGCTCAAATCTTTCTCCCAAGAGATAATGTCTCCATATCTTCAATGCGAACACGATCGCTGCTAATTCCAAATCGTGGGTAGGGTATCTTTTCTCATGTGGTTTCAGTTGCCGACTTGCATAAGCTACAACCCTTCCTCCTTGCATAAACACAGCATCTAGTCCGGTACCACATGCATCTGTGTATACCGTCATCTCTTCATTCCCTTTAGGAATGACTAACACTGGTGCACGCGTCAACTTTTCCTTTAGACTCTTAAATGCATTCTCACACTTTCCGTCCCAGACGAAAGCTTGATTCTTCTTGGTCAACTGAGTCAACGGTGCTGCTATCTTGGAGAAGTCTTGGATGAACTTCCAATAATACCCAGCTAATCCCAAGAAACTTCTTATGTCTGTTGCATTCTTAGGCGTAGACCAATCTTGTACCATAGCCACCTTCGCGGGGTCCACGGCAATACCATTCTCTGAAACAACATGGCCCAAGAATCTCACTTCCCTCCTCCAGAAGTGACACTTAGAAAACTTTGCTTTCAATTGGTGTTTTCTTAACACCTCCATCACTATCCTCAAGTGTTCCTTGTGTTCTTCCTCTGTCCTCGAATAAACTAAGATATCATCCACGAACACAAGAACAAACTTATTCAATTGATCTCTGAATACCCTATTCATAAGATCCACAAAGTATGCTGGTGAATTGGTCAACCCGAATGGCATGACCAACCACTCATAGAATCCAGACGGCGTCCGAAAGGCCGTTTTAGCTATACTCTCAGTTTCCACCCTAAGCTGATGAAAACCTGTCGCGAGATCCAACTGGGAGAACACTCTCGCACCACTCAACTGATCAAACAAATCATTTATCCGCGGTAGAGAATACTTATTCTTCCTCATCACCTTATTCAACTCGCGGTAGTCCACACACAATCGAAGGGAACCATCTGCCTTGGTAGCAAACACAACTGGTGCTCCCCACTCAGAAACACTTCTTCTGATAAATCCCTTCTTCAAAAGATCGCTTACTTGCACCCCAAGCTCTCGCTACTCCCTTGGCATTATACGACGAAGTGGCATCACTATAGGTCTGGCATCTTTCACTAAATCAATACGGAACTCAATCTCTCGGTGTGGTGGAAGTCCGGTCACTTCCTCGAAGACGTCCGGATACTGGCCAGCCACGGGCACATCTGACAACTCATCATGCGGGATGTCGAGGGAATTTAGAAAACTAGCCATTACCCCATCACTAGGTAGACCACCAAACACTACCCTCTGCCCATCATCCACTCTAACCGTCACCAAAAAGCCCTCACAGTCTACCACCACCCCGTACCTTTGGAGCCAATCGACTCCCAAAATAATGCCAAACCCAGTAAAGCCCAAAACAAAGCAATCACAAACAAACATGCATCCATGACTCGATAAGACCACATTACGAAAAATCATACAAAGGCTAGTCGAACCACCAATCGGGTTCGTCACTGCTAAAGGTCTGACTATCTCGGGTTCCAATCCTAACCTATCTACCAGGTCACTAGATATAAAGGAACGAGAAGCTCCGGTATCAAACAATACTCGAACAGGAACATGATAAACAGAAAGCATACCTTGAATGACGGCATTCTTTCCTTTCTCCGCCGCAATTGAGGCATTCGAAGAAGAAGGAACAGCATTGATAGCATATGCTTTCACAATCTGCTTTTCTTTAGGGGGTTGCGGACAGTTATCCTTTTAATGTCCAACTTGGCCACAGTTGAAGCAATTCCTGTTCGCGAGCTTTGCTCGACATTCTTTAGCATAATGGCCCTTCTTGCCATAGCTCAAGCACTCTACATCTTTCTTATTCTTCTTCTTCTGGCCATCCTTGGTCTGATTCTGCTTTCTCTTATTCTGAGAACCATCCTTGCCTCCACCGCTTGCTTGCGGTTTTGGCTCCTCTGCAGATGCAACCTTAGTCTTCGTCTTAGGGTAAAGACTCTCTGACCTCAATGCTTTCCCCACAATCCATTCAAACGTATCATCGATGTGGTTAATAATCCTTTCCCCCAAGTATCCATCCAAACCAGTTATGAACTTCTCGTTCTTCTTCTCGGCAGTGTCGATAAGAGATGATCCATACTTCGATAGAGTATCGAACTCTGCAATGTACTCCGAGACTGCCCTACCATTCTTCTTAAGCTCCAAAAATTTCCTAAGCAACCCTAACTTCTGGGCAGCTGGGATAAACTTATCACTAAATCGGGCCTTAAACTGATCCCATGTAACTTGATCCTCTGGAGTAGCTGCCTTAATAGCATTCCACCAATTCATCGCCCGTCCGTACAGCTGACGGGATGCTAGCTTCCTCTTCATCGCATCCTCGATACCCAAGTCTTCGAAGATACGGTCACAGCTATCCAACCAATCTTGAAATTCTGTAGCCGATTCCGTTCCGTGGAACGGCTTTCCACCAGGACTAATGTAATCCTTGCAAAGCTTGGCAAAATCGGCTCTAGGTGCCTGCACCGCTGCACCACCACCATTTGCAGCATTGGGAACTGCTCCTTGCACATTTCTAAGCATCTCTCTCATGAAGTCAGTGAACATCGTCCTCATATCTGGAGCATTCCCATTATTAGCTCCTCTACCAGTACCCCTAGTATATCGGCTCATCATTCAATCTGTAAGGAGAAAACGATTAACCATCTCTTCAGTGGAGCCAGTGCAATGCGACTTCATCCTTAAATATACTAATAGTATATATATATAGCTTTTGAAAATCAAAATATCATAAATGCGCGCTCTCATATACGTACTATCTCTCTCTGGTGTCTTCCCTAGGTTAACAACGCAACCTAGAGCTCTGATACCAAATGTGACGGCCCGCCACGAACCAGCCGACATTTCAATATAAGTGCGTTGTGCCAATGTCCAACCAGCACGGGACGGTCGCCAAAGAAAGGAAAGGAAACTTAATAGTGGACTAACAAGGAACCTGTAGAATGTCTCACAGTGCATGGAATAAAATATAATAATAACATACTTTGACATAAAACAGGCGAGACAGTGCATAACCTGAAAACTAAACATCATAGCAGCGGAAAATCCAAATACAGCTTATGTTCCACATCATCATTATTACAACCTTTGAAAACTATCTCTAAAGCAAATAAGGAAGGTACACTACTAATGCCCAAAGTAGTGAGCAGCAGCGACATAAGGAGAATATCTATATATATCATACGTGGGAGCCTCTTGCTCGTCTCCGGTACAGCTACTCGTGCATACCACCTAACATGTCTCTAGTCTGCGCGTTTAAGAGCACCCAGAGTAATAAGAAGAGACATAAAACTCTGGGTCAAACAAAAGTCTGGTATGAGCGATAAGCAGCAAAATAGAATAATAACAGGTATACTAAACCATACCCGAACCTGGACCTGCAACCAAAGAGTTAGCACAACATACCGTACAATACTCTAAGGTGCCACTAACGTATGGTGTAAGGAATACGGGTGTGGGGTGTGCATGTCATAATGATGTCAAACAATCAAGCATAGCAACCATCCTCACATCTCTCACTCAGTGCGTAAAGTATACGATATGTAATGACCCGGGTTTTTTTCGATCTTGGTTATCGCCATAAACTCAATGATGACTAACCAACATCGAAAAATACAGGTCAGTAATGAAAGAAATTAGAGGGTGAGGAAAGATAAGATAGAAACTTAGAATAGAAGAAGAAGAAGAACACAACATCAGGGTGACACGAACCTCACAGCGGAACGAATAACATATAATAGATAATATATCCTTGAAATAAATCATTTTATGTATACAATACATTATCAGAGTACAACACTTATAACACAGCGGAAATAAACTATAGCTATATAATCCTGAAGCCTCCTGCTCCAACTCTTCAAGTATCTGTAAATCCCGACTACTTGACTGCCCGTACAAAATTGGGCACCCAAGAGTTTAGGGAAAACAAAACAAAATAAACTCTGTGTCAGTCATGGGACTGGTATGAGTAAAACAGTTTAAAACAGTTCGAACAAGTAAACGATATCTCATAAGACCACGCCGTATAACAGAACAGGTTTTTCCCTTATGAGAATCCAAAATATCTTCATATCAAAAACCTTTTGATATTATAATAATGTCTATCAACCACAATATAATAATCATCTAGCAGAAACGCTATCATCTCACGTTCTACATATATAGTATACAATCAAAACCGCAAGCACGTATTGGGTAATGGATTTCCAACTATGACAAGGTATGGATTCACCTTTCGCTAATGTACCTCTAGAGAGGAATACACAGGGTTCAACAAGAATATCTTGCAACTCGGCCACACATGACCGACCACTCATTACGCTTGAGTGTATCGAATGTATATCACCAACGGTTGAGATCATCAACCGTTTCTCGAATGGGACAGTATCGACAATAGATTTTTAGAAATAAATGAAACTCTAGATCAGGTGATTATACACCCTAATAGGTGCGACCTACATAGCCATGCTACCTGCCCGATTTCTGTCATTTACCGGATGTGAGGCTAGAAGCTACGCTTTATCATCACATCAGATTCACTTTGAATGCCACATCATCAAATCCATCAAATCACCAATTTACGTCCTCAACAATACATTATGTGTTAGCAAAAAGAAGTTTCCTTCTCCGCTTCCACTCTTGGTACGGTTGGAGAAAACAATATACGTGATCGTCTGGAAATACTCTGTCAGACATACGTCCATACAAGTCATCCAGGAACAGGATGAACCGAAGGCACTATTCAGTATATCCATCTTAGGCACTGTTATCTAAGACTTATACAACAACCCTTGCACTTTACTCCGTCTTCAATTTATCTTTGGCATATATGATTCACAACGCTTATGCCAATACAGAGTGGTTCTTTGGATAATAATCCAACCGGTCTCTCCATATTAACAACGTTAAAATGGTCAAAAACTTCAATAGTCTGTGAGTTAACTATCAAAGAAAAACAGGTGCGTAAACAACGATATTATTTCCAAATGGAAATTCTATCAATCAATCAT
Source organism: Allium sativum (assembly GCA_030737875.1). Lineage (NCBI taxonomy): Eukaryota > Viridiplantae > Streptophyta > Magnoliopsida > Asparagales > Amaryllidaceae > Allium > Allium sativum. Next base: position 341,522,397 of record CM060910.1, read on the forward strand.
CAATCATATATATATATATATCCTTATTTCAGTATTTGATTACGTTTCTGATTCTATTTGGAAAACATTTCCAAATCTTCTTTACTTGGATTTAAACAGATGTTTAAATCAATATCGCGATGACAACTCAAACCACTATACTTATTTACTAAAATCACTCAACCACTTTCACTCTCGAACCTTAACCATTTCTAAATTAAAAACGAAGTCAATCAAGTTGGGGTATAATTACCTCTCAGAACTTAACTGAACAACATTTCAAATCCCGAAATAGGGTAAGTTCATCCTTTAACTCTTTAACACTTCCTTACGTAATTCTCTTTCGAATAATCTCTATTCGATAACTCCTCCCTTCGAGTAACTAAATTCGATAATCTCTCTCACGAATAACTAGATTCGATAACTTCTCTTCGAATAAACTATATTCGATTTACTCTACTCAATTTACTCTACTGGACTAACTCTATTGGATTATCTCTATTGATTTAACTCTAGTCGATTTACTCCTTTCACTTAACTCCTTTCAAATAAACCATATTCAATAACTCCTTTAATTCCATTCGAATAAACTATATTCGATTTATTCCTTTAATTCCATTCGAATAAACTATATTCGATTTATTCCTTTAATATAACTAGATTTGATAACTCCTTTCAAATAACTAGATTCGATAACTCCTTTCAAATAATTAGATTCGATAACTCCCTTCGGTTAACTCATCTTGATTAACTTAACTAAATTCACCTAACTCGATTCACTTAATTCGATTAACTCTCATCGATTATCTTAACTCGATCCACTTACATCGATGATTATATTTATTCACTTATCGATTCACTTGACTTAACTTATCTAACTTAACTCGATAACCTAACTCTAATCGATTTACTCAATTTGATTAACTCCTTCTCAATTAACTTATATTTGACTACTTTATTGATTTATAAAGATTTCCCTTTTACAACGTTCATTCATTTATAAAGATTTACTTTTAGTAACAGTTCTTCACTTTATAGATGTTCCTTTGATTTAATCCTATTTATTTAATAAATAAATATTCCTTTCAATTCTATTTATTTAACCAATAAATATTTCCTTTTTATCTTTCTATTTATTTTCTAAATAAATATCTCATTTACAGCATTCTATTTATTTTCTATAAATAAATAAATCCTTTTTCTTTTATTTATTCCCCAAATAAATAAATAATCCCATTTAATCTGTTTGTACATGTTCTACAAATATCCCCTTTTTATTTGTTTTTACAAATAAAATTTCAATTCAATTATATTTGTTTTCACAAATATTTCCAATTCAATTATATTTGTTTTCACAAATATATTTCCTTTATATTTGTTTTCACAAATATATTCCCATTTTTATTTCTTTGATTTTATAATTATTCCTTTTATAAAAACCCTTTTCCTTTTATATATAAAATCCAGTGATTTTATATAAATAAATTATTTTCAAATATACTTTGAAAATCTCCTTTTATCATTCTGGGATTTTTATCGGTATTTAAAATACCAAATCAAATGATCGATATCATTTAAAACACACATCATCATCAACAGATCTTATATCACATCATATATTACAATACATGAACAAAACAGTAAAATAAATGTTGAGGAACCCAGTTGGGTCCCTCCAACCTGTTTCCCTGCATCACAGATGTTAAACAACACGAGTATACAATATTCTGATAAACAGAATCAATATTCAATTAACGATATATATATATATATATATGTATGTATGTATATATATATCGTTATCTATAATTTCAACCTAAACACAAACAATTCAATCAATCAGTTAACACACAGCAATCAACCATCATTTATCAGTTCTAAATATACGTTATAAAAATAGAACTGTTCAGAGTTGGTGAGTTTTACTCACATTGGCAGTTCATCGTTAAAGAACGATAAACTGTTGTTTGATTTGAATCAAACAGTTTATTTCGCCATACATTCAAACGAGCACCGATCCACTTCCAGTCAGTCCTAGTGCATAGCCACCGTCCATACGATCCCAACGCAACTTACGGTTCGAAATTTTGACCATGTATGATAAAGTTACGACTCTTTAAAGTTAACGTACTATTTAGATTTAAAAATAAAACTAAATTATTAAATCTTTTGGGCCTTCACCTTATTTCCTTATTTTCGGCCCATTACCACTTCAAAGCCCAACCGCTCCTTTGCTTTCTTCCCCGTCCTCGTGTCCGAACTCCATCAACACAAACACAGCCAATACCGTCGACACTTCCTCCCTCCATGGTTCGCTCCACACTCCACCGTTCAACCAACGAACGCCACCATGATTCTTCCCATTCGATCCTCTCCATCCCCTTAAGAGCAAACTCGCACCTCCCCTCCTCTTTGCGTCGAAGCAGGTATCCACGTCGACATCGACATTTATATGCATCGAACCACCCAAAAATCAATGTACGAGCTCGGTTTCCCCTTCTGAATCTGAATCTAACAACTCCAATGCGATTAAGTGCTTCAAAACTCGAAGGATCCGAGCCCTAACTCGCAACACAGGCGTTGCAAGAAAAATCAGCGAACCCAACTTCCATCGATCACTGCAAAATGTATGTGAGCGTGAAGAGATTCTCCTGAGGGTTCCAGAAATATATCCTTCATGATTTAAGGGATTTTCTTTGAATTGATTTTCATTTTCAAAGCTTGAAATTTACTGTTTGAATTTCTTTGAGGTTACGGCGCATTCTTTTGCTGTGGAGATTAGGTTTAGGATGAAGTTAGGTATTTATAGGATGGGATTTAAAAATTTATTTTATTTATAATTGATTATTTTGTTCAATTATACTCAATAGCTATGTGTACTCATAATTTAAAAATTCCTATAATCACATACGATACCCCAAAATCACCAAACTGGACATGTAGCTAGAGTTCGACATTATGGTCCCAACGAAACTGGTTTCATCGAATTTCGACTCCGTATGCTCACACAGCGTATTTTTAAAGGTCAAAATACTGACTGTTTTTCACTTTAAAAATCCGTACGGCCACACAGTGACTCTAAAAATCACGGAACTTGGAATCTAACAATAATTTGATGTTACGGATCTAACAAAATTAGTTTCGTCAAATTCTAAGGTCGTTTGCAAAACTGGCTATTTTTAAAGCTTTGGATGACCCATTTAAATATATAAATATATTTAAATATAATTAAATTAAATATAAATAAATTTATATTATCGTATATATTCACAATGGAATACCATACAGCTCTATTGGGATTTATAACTCGATATTTCAAATCTGGGTCAACCCGATATTCGATTTATATTGAAATTCCTTTTTAAAATATAATTAATTCCTTTATAAATTATATAGGAATTCCACAGCGACTTTTCTAAAATTTGATTTGGACGTAAATCAAAATCTACACGACGAAATCCCGATTTTTCTCTTCCACTAGAAAGATATACTCCACCAGCTCCTAACGTTTCTTATTTCACAGAAATCCGATTTAAAACGAATCCTGTACATTCAGTTGAAGTTCGAATCGCCAAATTACGAACTACAGCGCCATTTCAAGCTCGATTTTAATTATATTATAACTCTACGTTCATACTGTCGTTTATATAATATATTCGTTATTTAAATTCAATTCCAAGCTGAATTAAATATCACAGATGATCCAGTTAACACCATATCGCCATTTCAGCCAATTCTGATTATTTCAGAATTAAATATATTATTTAACTTATTATTTTAATTAAATATTCACCATTATTTAATTAAACGACCATTAAATTTTCGGAATCACTCTTTAAATAATTAAATTAATTAATTATTATACCGCTGAAAATGCGGGTCATTACATTCTTCCCCACTTAAAATAATTTCGTCCTCGAAATTGCTAAAGCTAGAAGACGACCCTATCTACTGGTTAGAACTTATTTTTTCACTTTTTAACTTCCGTTTCAACTGAACCAATTTAATTTCAATTAAAATTTTATTTAATTCTTATCAACGAAAATTTCCAAAAATCCTGAAAATTTTCTAACGCCTTAACTCTTCGAAATTTTTTGCCAGCACCTCCTTTGTACTGGTCACTCAGTCAAACTCTAACTCGCCTCTCTAGGCCATCTCCATCTCAAAAGAAAATCAAACAGCCAAGCGACTTGCCAATTTGGCTCATCAAAATCCCATACCATATGAAATATAACTTGTACCTTTTTGTCGGCATATCATTTTATCCTTTCCACTTGTTATCAATTCAGCGGCTACAAGGGTCATCCCAATCAAATTCCAATCTGCTTTTATCCACAACACAACCATTCGCTTATATCCGAGCCAAATATCATTTTAACTCGAGTTTCTTCTCGATTCCCACTCTTAACTTGATTATCACATTACACTTCAAATTTGAATCTCACAATCCAATTTGTCTTGATATCATTCTAATTCAATCTCAGTTACCACTTTACTGGCTTTACTTTAATTCAATTTTGCTTTCACAAATTTCTGTTAAATTTGTTTTTAATTCAAACAGTCTTTCCCTGGGAGTTTTCAATCAGTTTACTCTTTAAAAAAATCAAATTTTCCTTTTGAACATGTCACTGAGACCTTAATTAATATTCCATTAGTTAAATCACTTCTCTATTTCTTTATCAATATTTGTTAACCAAATATTTTCAATAACCATATTGGCCTTTTATGTTATTTGGAAAACATTTCCGAATATCGCCTTCCTTTATTGTCTAAACTTTAGAAAATATATGCTATTTATAATTGGAAAATATTCCAGTTACTTATCTCTTTTCCGATCTCGTTTATTTCTATACTTAGGAATATTCTTTATTATATTTCCAAGCTTACACTTATTTGGGTTAAAACGGATGTTGTATAAAACATCGTTACGACAACCCTATTACTATATTCAACTAACTCTTATTCAACATTGATCTTCGAGCCTGAAATCTTACTATTTATTTATTAATAATGAAATCAATCAAGTTGGGGTATAACTACCTCTCAGACCTTGACTGAATAACATTTATAACGTCAAAACAGATATGACTACTTACTCGAATAATCAATACCATACAACTACTTATTCACTTTTAAACACGTATACGCTTCCTCTTTCTATTCTTACTAGATTTTATTCTTAGTCTTCCTTTTTGATTTTACTATTCTATTTCTAAGTTTGTTTCCTTATCGACTTCTATATATGTATCGATACGTTGATTTCTAACTATCAAACTATCTTAAAAATATTCTAACTCCTTAAATTCCCGGAAAAATTCGCCATAACCTCCTTTGTACTAGGAGCATCGGGATATTTCAAATAGCCTCCCATGGCCCTCACCAATCCAAAAGAAAAAAGAAAAAGCCAAGAGGCTAGCCGATACGGTGCATAAAATATCATATATGAATTAAATACATACCTTTTCGTCAAGCATTCTATTTAGATACCTTCATACCTTATCCATACATATCTCATGTATATTTATACCTGCCCAATCTAATTTAACTATACCTGATCGTTTAAACTCAATTCGTTAATTAATTTGTTAATTAACTCTTTAGTCTATTTCACTTTTATATTTGAACATGACATGTTCAAATATATTTTAACTTGCTTATTAACTAATTTGAATCCAAATTTCAAATTTAAGTTCTATATTCGATTTCGAATATCCATTTACAAATCCAATTCACCTTTCAAAGTTCAACTTCAAATTCAAAACTCGATTAACTAATTCCTCTTCGACTTAGTTAATTCTATTCAATTTCTATTCAAATTTTATATCACTTCTATTAATCAAATCTATATATCAAATTCTATTATTCAAATTCTATATATCAAATTCTATTCAATTTCTATATTATAAATGCCATTTGAATTTCTATATACAAATTCTGTATTATAAATCCCATTTTGAAATTCAACACAACTTGTCTTTCCCAAAACAAATTCAAAACAGTATCTCTGGTAGTAATTCGTCACTTACAACTCGAAAATGAATACTGATGATGCAGCTGTCATCATCGGAATCTATTTTCCAGCGATAGAAGTGAGTTCAATACTATAAAACCATTTCTAAACATTTCCACTTTGAAATTCATTTCAAAATATACTTCACACCGCTTGTAAAACAATTTAAAATCTCCCAGGATCTTAAATTTTCCTTATTTTTAATCCAAATCCATTTACAAACACTTACCCAATTTTCCAGAATTTTAATTCAATTTTTGGTTTAAAATTTTAGATTTTACCCATATGATTTCACGTATTTCACTTATACGAATTCTGATTGGTTATTTACATAACCATTTAATTTATAATCTTACTCGATTATAATAACAACCAATATATCCACTATATTATAAAATTTTGATACATATATCTTCTTTATATCAAGATATACCTTGGGTAAACTTATTTCATTTACCCTCTTTTCAAAACATACCATGACGGTTCATCGTATTCGAGTGTTTACAAAATCCCTACCGATACAGTGGATCAAACTGATCGACCAGAACTCATAAACGACTCAACTAACAAATCTCCACAATATAAAACAAATTTTTATATCAATAACAAATACGTTCACTTGTATATATACACTTAACTCAATCTAGGATATTACTAACCCTGTCTCTACCGAGTCACGCCACAGAGCCAAGGAAATTCTTAACTTAAGCTCTGATACCAACTGTAATGACCCGGGTTTTTGTCGATCTTGGTTATCGCCATAAACTCAATGATGAATAACCAACATTGAAAAATACCGGTCATTAATGAAAGAAATTAGAAGGTGAGGAAAGATAAGATAGAAACTAAGAATAGAAGAAGAAGAAGAACACAACATCAGAGTGACACGAACCTCACAGCGGAACGAATAACATATAATAGATAATATATCCTTGAAATAAATCATTTTATGTATACAATACATTATCTGAGTACAACACTTACAACATAGCGGAAATAAACTATAGCTATATGATCCTGAAGCCTCCTGCTCTAGCTCTTCAAGTATCTATAAATCCCGACTACTTGACTGCCCGTACAAAATTGGGCACCCAAGAGTTTAGGGAAAACAAAACAAAATAAACTCCGGGTCAGTCATGGGACTGGTATGAGTAAAACAGTTTAAAACGGTTCGAACAAGTAAACGATATCTCATAAGACCACGCCGTATAACAGAACGGGTTTTTCCCTTATGAGAATCCAAAATATCTTCATATCAAAAACCTTTTGATATTATAATAATGTCTATCAACCACAATATAATAATCATCTAGCAGAAACGCTTTCATCTCACGTTCTACATATATAGTATACAATCAAAACCGCAAGCACGTATTGGGTAATGGATTTCCAACTATGACAAGGTATGGAACCACCTTTCGCTAATGTACCTCTAGAGCGGAATACATTGGGTTCAACAAGAACATCTTACAACCCGGCCACACATGACCGACCACTCATTTCGCTTGAGTGTATCGAATGTATATCACCAACGGTTGGGATCAGCATCCGTTTCCCGAATGGGACAGTATCGACAATAGATTTTTAGAAATAAATGAAACTCTAGATCAGGTGATTATACACCCTAATAGGTGCGATCTACATAGCCACGCTACCTGCCCGATTTCTGTCATTTACCGGATGTGAGGCTAGAAGCTACGCTTTATCATCACATCAGATTCACTTTGAATTCCACATCATCAAATCCATCAAATCACCGATTTACGTCCTCAACAATACATTATGTGTTAGCAAAAAGAAGTTTCCTTCTCCGCTTCCACTCTTGGTACAGTTGGAGAAATCAATATACGTGATCGTCTGGAAATACTCTGTCAGACATCCGTCCATACAAGTCATCCAGGAACTGGATGAACCGAAGGCACTATTCAGTATATCCATCTTAGGCACTGTTATCTAAGACTTATACAACAGCCCTTGCACTTTACTCTGTCTTCAATATATCTTTGGCATATATGATTCGCAACGCTTATGCCAATACAGAGTGGTTCTTTGGATAATAATCCAACCGGTCTCTCCATATTAACAACGTTAAAATGGTCAAAAATTTCGATAGTCTGTGAGTTAACTATCAAAGAAAAACAGGTGCGCAAACAACGATATTATTTCCAAATGGAAATTCTATCAATCAATCATCAATCATATATATATATATATATATATATATATATTTCCTTATTTCAGTATTTGATTACGTTTCTGATTCTATTTGGAAAACATTTCCAAATCTTCTTTACTTGGATTTAAACAGATGTTTAAATCAATATCGCGACGACAACTCAAACCACTATACTTGTTTACTAAAATCACTCAACCACTTTCACTCTCGAACCTTAACCATTTCTAAATTAAAAACGAAGTCAATCAAGTTGGGGTATAATTACCTCTCAGACCTTAACTGAACAACATTTCAAATCTCGAAATAGGGTAAGTTCATCCTTTAACTCTTTAACACTTCCTTACGTAATTCTCTTTCGAATAATCTCTATTCGATAACTCCTCCCTTCGAGTAACTAAATTCGATAATCTCTCTCACGAATAACTAGATTCGATAACCTTTCTTCGAATAAACTATATTCGATTTACTCTACTCAATTTACTCTACTGGACTAACTCTATTGGATTATCTCTATTGATTTAACTCTAATCGATTTACTCCTTTCACTTAACTCCTTTCAAATAAACCATATTCGATAACTCCTTTAATTCCATTCGAATAAACTATATTCAATTTATTCCTTTAATTCCATTCGAATAAACTATATTCGATTTATTCCTTTAATATAACTAGATTTGATAACTCCTTTCAAATAACTAGATTCGATAACTCCTTTCGAATAACTACATTAGATAACTCCCTTCGGTTAACTCATCTTGATTAACTTAACTTAATTCACCTAAATCGATTCACTTAATTCGATTAACTCTCATCGATTATCTTAACTCGATCCACTTACATCGATTAACTAACTTTATTCACTTATCGATTCACTTAACTTAACTTATCTAACTTAACTCGATAACCTAACTCTAATCGATTTACTCAATTTGATTAACTCCTTCTCAATTAACTTATATTCGACTACTTTATTGATTTATAAAGATTTCCCTTTTACAACGTTCATTCATTTATAAAGATTTACTTTTAGTAACAGTTCTTCACTTTATAGATGTTCCTTTGATTTAATCCTATTTATTTAATAAATAAATATTCCTTTCAATTCTATTTATTTAACCAATAAATATTTCCTTTTTATCTTTCTATTTATTTTCTAAATAAATATCTCATTTACAGCATTCTATTTATTTTCTATAAATAAATAAATCCTTTTTCTTTTATTTATTCCCCAAATAAATAAATAATCCCATTTAATCTATTTGTACATGTTCTACAAATATCCCCTTTTTATTTGTTTTTACAAATAAAATTTCAATTCAATTATATTTGTTTTCACAAATATTTCCAATTCAATTATATTTGTTTTCACAAATATATTTCCTTTATATTTGTTTTCACAAATATATTCCCTTTTTTATTTCTTTGATTTTATAATTATTCCTTTTATAAAAACCCTTTTCCTTTTATATATAAAATCCAGTGATTTTATATAAATAAATTATTTTCAAATATACTTTGAAAAAACTCCTTTTATCATTCTGGGATTTTTATCGGTATTTAAAATACCAAATCAAATGATCGATATCATTTAAAACACACATCATCATCAACAGATCTTATATCACATCATATATTACAATACATGAACAAAACAGTAAAATAAATGTTGAGGGACATAGTTGGATCCCTCCAACCTGTTTCCCTGCATCACAGATGTTAAACAAAACGAGTATACAATATTCTGATAACAGAATCAATATTCGATTAGCGATATATATATATATATCGTTATCTATAATTTCAACCTATACACAAACAATTCAATCAATCAGTTAACACACAGCAATCAACCATCATTTATCTGTTCTAAATATACGTTATAAAAATAGAACTGTTCAGGGTTGGTGAGTTTTACTCACATTGGCAGTTCATCGTTAAAGAACGATAAACTGTTGTTTGATTTGAATCAAACAGTTTATTTCGCCATACATTCAAACGAGCACCGATCCACTTCCAGTCAGTCCCAGTGCGTAGCCACCGTCCATACGATCCCAACGCAACTTACGGTTCGAAATTCTGACCATGTATGATAAAGTTACGACTCTTTAAAGTTAACGTACTATTTAGATTTAAAAATAAAACTAAATTATTAAATCTTTTGGGCCCTCACCTTATTTCCTTATTTTCGACCCATTACCACTTCAAAGCCCAACCGCTCCTTTGCTTTCTTCCCCGTCCTCGTGTCCGAACTCCATCAACACAAACACAGCCATTACCGTCGACACTTCCTCCCTTCATGGTTCGCTCCACACTCCACAGTTCAACCAACGAACGCCACCATGATTCTTCCCATTCGATCCACTTCCTCTCCATCCCCTTAAGAGCAAACTCGCACCTCCCTTCCTCTTTGCGTCGAAGCAGGTATCCATGTCGACATCGACATTTATATGCATCGAACCACCCAAAAATCAATGTACGAGCTCGGTTTCCCCTTCTGAATCTGAATCTAACAACCCCAATGCGATTAAGTGCTTCAAAACTCGAAGGATCCGAGCCCTAACTCGCAACACAGGCACTGCAAGAAAAATCAGCGAACCCAACTTCCGTCGATCACTGCAAAATGTATGTGAGCATGAAGAGATTCTCCTGAGGGTTCCAGAAATATATCCTTCATGATTTAAGGGATTTTCTTTGAATTGATTTTCATTTTCAAAGCTTGAAATTTACTGTTTGAATTTCTTTGAGGTTACGGCGCATTCTCTTGCTGTGGAGATTAGGTTTAGGACGAAGTTAGGTATTTATAGGATGGGATTTAAAAATTTATTTTATTTATAATTGATTATTTTATTCAATTATACTCAATCGCTATGTGTACTCATCTTTTAAAAATTCCTATAATCACATACGATACCCAAAAATCACCAAACTGGACATGTAGCTAGAGTTCGACATTACGGTCCCAACGAAACTGGTTTCGTCGAATTTCGACTCCGTATGCTCACACAGCGTATTTTCAAAGGTCAAAATACTGACTGTTTTTCACTTTAAAAATCCGTACGGCCACACATTGACTCTAAAAATCACGGAACTTGGAATCTAACAATAATTTGATGTTGCGGATCCAACAAAATTGGTTTCGTAAAATTCTAAGGTCGTTTGCAAAACTGGCTATTTTTAAAGCTCTGGATGACCCATTTAAATATATAAATATATTTAAATATAATTAAATTAAATATAAATAAATTTATATTATCGTATATATTCATAGTGGAATACCATACAGCTCTACTGGGATTTATAACTCGATATTTCAAATCTGGGTCAACCCGATATTCAATTTATATTGAAATTCCTTTTTAAAATATAATTAATTCCTTTATAAATTATAAAGGAATTCCACAACGACTTTTCTAAAATTTGATTTGGACGTAAATCAAAATCTACACGACGAAATCCCAATTTTTCTCTTCCAATAGAAAGATATGCTCCACCAGCTCCTAACGTTTCTTGTTTCACAGAAATCCGATTTAAAACGAATCATGTACATTCAGTTGAAGTTCGAATCGCCAAATTACGAACTGCAGCGCCATTTCAAGCTCGATTTTAATTATATTATAACTCTACGTTCAAACTGTCGTTTATATAATATATTCGTTATTCAAATTCAATTCCAAGCTGAATTAAATATCACAGATGATCCAGTTCACACCATATCGCCATTTCAGCCAATTCTGATTATTTCAGAATTAAATATATTATTTAATTTATTATTTTAATTAAATATTCACCATTATTTAATTAAACGACCATTAAATTTTCGGAATCATTCTTTAAATAATTAAATTAATTAATTATTATACCGTTGAAAATGCGGGTCATTACACGATATCTACCACTTTGACCACCCAATTCCTTGCTACGATCACTCTGCCCCATGGAGTCGCAACGACACCACTGCACTTATCCATAGCCACTAATACTTTGCTATGTCCACTCTGCCCCATGGAGTCATGATGGCTCCACTGCACTGGCTCATAGCCTTGCTACGATCACTCTGCCCCATGAAGTCATAACAACTTCACTGCACTTATCTGTAGCCAATATCCGTTTTTCCGTGGTGAGTCAAAGCTATAGACGTCAATAACCCCTTAGCACACGTCCCACAGCAAAGCCCAACTCATAAAGTTAACCCGTTGATCCCATTTAGATCCTGAGTAATAACCTCCCATTTGGACTTCCTTTGCATCTCGGGTTTTGGTCGAATTGGAGTTGGTCTTCAGAAGAGTCGTCGCGTAGTAGTAGTGGAGGTCCAATGCCGGTTCGGTTCGGCCTACTCGGTTCGGTTCGGCATGTGGTGCTCAGCTCCCCATTTGGTTCGGCTAAATTCCCTTTCCTCGGTTCGGTTGGGGTTCCTCTCCTATATGCGGTTCGGTTCGAATGTCTTGGTTCGTCTCATGTACTTCACCTCACTTCAGTCCAACGCCTCCTGTTCAGTTCGGTGCTCTTGGATCCCGATCCGGTTCGGTGCTTCACTCCAACTCCAACTCCAAGCTAGTGGCCTTCCTTTGTTGCCATACTCTTTCTTCTGCCTGGGCTCCATTTCGGTTCGGATTCCTTGTCTCTGGTGTTGGTTCGGTTCGACCAATCCTATCCGATCCGAACCCCTTCCCCTTATCCGATCTGATCCCGATCCCTGCAGTTTTTCCTGCAACTTTTCCAGTGACTGTTTTACGCCATATGACGACGTTTTAGACCATTCTAACTATTCTAAGCAATCATAAAGCATACCATACAGTCATAGCAACATAGAGAATCAACCATAAACATCAAAACAACAATTTAATGTGTCAATATGGATCAACATACCCAAAAACCCTTAATTTCCCCTTAATCATGTTTAAGCAAATCTAGTGATAGGATTAGCAAAACTTAACCAAATCAACCCAAATTTCTAACAGAGATCTAAAACAATATTTCGGAATTTATAAATATTTTTCCAGAATTTAATCATGCTTAAATTCGTTAGCTAACACTAATCAATCCTAATTAGCCATAATTAGTGTAAAAAGGTGCTAATCACTCACCTTGGCCACAATAAAATACAAAATATGAAACTATCCTCTGTTTGGCGCTGTTCCCAAGGCTACACAGCAGCTCCAACCTAGATTAGGTGTTGATTTGGCTTGATTTGACGTTGCTAAGCTTAATCCTTGATTAGAGAACGATTTGGGATGAAATTAGAAGGTAGAGGCCATTGTTAGGGTTCCTAGGAGGTAAATGGCGGCTAGAAAACTGAAATGAAATGAAAACCTAACTCATTTCAGCCTCCCCATAACCCTAATCCCGAAATGGGTTATGGGCCCATTCACTAATCACCTCATTTGGCCCGGTTAAGCAGTTTTTCACCTTCTAAACCTTATTTTAGCCATATCTCCCAAACGGTAAGTCCGTTTTTCACATATGACCACTCTATGAAAATGTAAACCATCATCCGAATCTAATGGAAGTAGTTTCAGGTCAAAACTCATTTCCAATCAAAAGTTATGGCCGAAACAAGATCAGCTAGGGGCAAAACGGTCATTTAAAAATCGACAAAAATCTTGAACATGGGAAATGACCCCAATAGTCGTTCCCCAAAGTTACATGACTATACGACCTCATATGAAAATAAAATAAATATTCTATGATCTTTCGATACGTAGAATGCGGGTCGTTACATTTTAGGTATGGTTTGGTTGAATATTTATGATGCAAGGCTTTTTTCCAGGATAGAAAAATGTCATTGAAACACCCTTATTGTAGTAACGATATATATACTCAGTTGAGAACACAAGTTCATAGGTTTATGCATTACTGGGAACAACCGAATTAAATGTCGGGATAAGTTAAGATCCTATTATAAGGCAGTTTGCAGTTTGAACTAGTTATAGGATTAATACCGAAAAGAAAGATAAACTTCACAATTGACCTTGTACTTTGAACTGAACCATGAGTATACCACCTAACATTTAGAACTAGATATGGGTCATACGAGTGGTTAGTTACTCTAATCATGTTAACTAATGCACCTGTTTTCTTTGTAAATTTGGTGAATATAATCTTTCGAGAGTATCTATATATATATTTATTAGTATTTATATCTGATATTTTGATTTATTCTAAGAATTGAATGAGATCATGAAGTTCACTTTAGGATAATGCTCGAGACCTTGAGGCAAAATCAATTGAAGGCTAAGTTCTCAAAGTTTCACTTTTGGAAGATGGAAGTTAAGTTTATAGGTCATGCAGTTTAAGAGAGAATAGTAGTAGTGGATCCAATTAAGATTGAAGTTGTTAATAATAGGATAACACCGAGGACAATTACCGAGATCAAATTTTTTTTGGTTAGTTGGCTATTAAAGGAGATTCATCAAAGATATCTCCCAGATAGCGGCACAGATGATTAAATTAACTAAAAAGGATGTGAAGTTTTTTCGACTAATAAATGTGAAGAAGCTTTCCAAAAATTGAAGTATTTACTGACCATTACACCAATGCTCATTCTACTTGAAGAAAAATGGGGTTTGGTCATTTATATAAAAGCTTATGGAACTAGATTAAGAGTTGTTTTACGTAGAGAGGAAAAGTGATTGCATACGCTTCTCAATAGCTCAGACCGCATGAGATTAGGTATCTAACTCATGATTTATAGTTAACATCCATTATCTTTGCTCTAAAGATTTGGATACACCATCTCTTAGAAGAAAGATTGAATTTGTTTACGGACCATAAATCTTTGAGATGCTTATTCACTCAAAAGGAATTGAATATATATAGTAGATATGACTAGAGCTCTTGGGTTCTTATGACTTTGTGTTGAGTACATGTCAGAGAAAAGGAACAAGTTTGCATATGCACTTAGCTGAAAACACGAGAATATAATGCTGGATATGATAGCAGAATGGAAAGACCTAGAACCATTGACTACTTGTAACATTCAGGTAGAGTCTAAGGCTAGTTCTATCAAAAGAGATAACTATTTTATCAAAATTAGAAGTTCGTATGGTAATGATCGAGAAGATATGATCTAAGAAAAGGATAATATGTTGTTAGCTGAATGAATTATAGTATAGCAAAAAGGAATTGAGATGGATGAGCTAAAGGATTTTAACTTGGACAAAATGGATGGTTAAGGAAGAGAGGTAGATTGTGTGTTCCAGTTAGGAAGGAAGTTCCCAAGGAATGCCATAGTTCTAAGTTTACCATACATCCAGGAGGAATAAGGATGTATCAGGATATAAAAAAATATTCTAAGAACGTATGAATAAAGATGTAGGTTTATGGGTAAAATAGAGTATAATTTGTCGATAAGTGAAGGGTGTTCTTTCGGCTTTTCGATGCCGAGACTCTGCCATTATTCAACTTCAGCACCTTATTGTCCTCATTCTTGTACTCAAAACCGAACTGTATTGTAATCTGTTGGTATAAATAATAGATTGCACTAAATGGACATAGGCTAGAGTTTCTTAAGCTACTGTAAAAACCTTATGTTATTTACTGCTTTCATATATTCATGATGTTCTCTAACAGTGACTTGCTATTCAATGGATATTTTTCAGTGATCGTATCAACTACAGTGCTAGGCTCAACTAACCAAAATCTAATCTAATACTTTTAATGTTCCAATTAAGGGGTACACTACTTGAACCTCATCAAATATTTTGCTAAGTAAACAATGGCTAAGAAGAAGATGGATGCTCAAATGGAAGGAGCCACGATAGAAGGAAGTCACGAGGCTTCCACTAGAGGGAATCCCTCTACCTATATCACTAGATAAGATATGGATAGAGTAATAAAGGATTTGGAAACAAGACTTAAAACATCAGGAAGGATTGTTAAGGCAACAAAAGGAAATGATGATTAATTTCATCAATCGAATTAGGCAATATGGATGACCAGGAGGTCAATATGGAGCTGTTGAGTTAGACCCAGCAATATGACAACACTTCAGATCGACTTGGGGGAGCTTCCCTAGCTTCTTGAGGGATCAGTACCGAGCCCGATCCTCGGGTCGTTATCGACCTGGTGCTAACGGGGGAAACCCTCCTATCAGTTTTGATTTGTCGCCGACACTACTTGTGCCAAGGAACTGGATGTTGGAAATTATGGAATTTAGGCACACGTAGATCGGAAGTTCAGATTGAATCAAACAAGGACTAACCATGTTCAAGGAGATTGGGTCGATACCAACCCGACTCTAGCAACTAGAGGTGGACACTCTAGTACGGATACTCAAGGCACTCGAGCAGTGAGTGTTGGCTTCCGCGATTGGCAATAACTTATGAATGATGACAATCATGTAATGGATATGATTCAAAGAGCTACGAGAGGAGGATTATCTCAATAAAACTTGGATTGTGTTAATCATAGTCTGTTCACCTTAACAATTTGGAATTTTAGGAATCTGTCGGGCTTCAAATTACCGACACTTGAGGCTTACGACGAGAGAAAGGTTCTGATCGTTTACCTGATGATATTTATGCATCATATAATTTGGGGCTTCGGATAATGTCATGGCTAAGTGATGTCCATTATTTCTATCCAGCATAGCTGCCATGTCGTTTGGAAAGCGGCTCCATTAGAAGTTGGAGAAATCTTGATGAGAAGTTTATTTGCACAGTTTTGGGTTTATATCTCTTTATCCAAAAACGTGATGACTATTACTACTATTAAGCAGAGAACCGGAGAGACACTACATAAATTTCTAGGAAGATTTAATGTAGTTTTGGCTTCAGTGGGTCGGCCTAATCCATCCACTATTTAAATGGTTGCGGTTTCTGGTATTATAGACAATTCTAACTTTAAGATTTCATTGCAAAGGGATCTCTCAAGTTATCTCAGTGAAATCTACTTTGGGTCCGATAGATTTATCAAAAGGGGGATGTGCGAGCAGATATGGAAGCTCTCGAAGTTAATACAATAAAAGACGGATGAATGTCTTGATTAGATAAAGGAATTAGATAATCTAACAGGGTATTTGACCAGGATCAAAAGCAATAGAGATAACCGAAATTCTCTTCGTATATGAAATTGAATGCGTCTTTGGAGAGGAATTAACAGGAGACTCGGGATCGTCTTTCGTTTAGGAAACCACTTAGGAGAGAACCTACCGAGAAAGGGAGGAACTCTAGAAAACACTGTATGTTCCATGATTTGGATCATCAGGATACAGAGAGTATCGACATCTGAAGGACGTCCATATGTGGATAGCTGGTGCAATATATTCGAAATAGGACTGCAGTGTTGGAACAAGAGAAGTCGTCTACCTCCCAGAATAGAAGTGAGCCAAGACCTAGCATGTGCAGAATCATTATAAATTCGCTCGGATTTGGATTAGGTGGCTCGGCTTACCTACATAGGATTAGAACTTAATCCCTAAGCATGCTCTTTACTGATGGTGAACCGTCCAACTTTCTTATTAATAAATTTGTAGTAAAAAAAATGGATAAGTCGACATATCCATGTATGAGATTAGGACTTAGTCCCTAAGTATACTCTTTATTGACGAGGAACCATTAGCTTTCTTTTCGAATTTTGGAATAAACTTAGACTTTGATAAAATCAATTTGCTTCTATGGACTATGCTTGTGTAGTGTAGAGCAGAAAATCAGATTTCAACTTGAATAATTATTTCCTAAAGCATGGACTATGCTTGAGAAGATTTGGGTTATCTTGTCAAGACTTGGCAAGGTTGTTTAATTCGATCTCGAGTATGGATTATGCACGGATAAGTTCGGATTGTCTAGTTAAGACTTGGGAAAGTTGTCCGATTGGACGTTAATTATGGATTGAGCTTGGCTAGTGTTGGGTTGTCCTGCAATCTGATCATACTCGTGTTTCAGAATGTATCTTTATCTCCAAATTTGCTAGAGAGCCCGAAGCAAAAGCGGGCAATTTGTGCGATGCAGAGATTACACCGTCCGTGGACGCCCCCTGAATTTCTATCGAAAACTTCGTTTGTATAAAACCACTTTCGCACATCCCTGACCATGAATTTCCGAGCCTCCTAGCACTATTCCTTTATCTTGGAATACTCTTTTTCAGGAGGCCTACGTTCGTATCTGGAGAATGGGCCAGCAGCTTTATCGGCGATCATTGAGCATAAGCTTTTTCATGATTATTACGCTTACTAGCTGCCAGGCAAACGATTCTCTTTAGAACTTTAACCTGTTGGCATGGAAAGGAGCAGATTACAAGCGCGAAGCACATCATTATGATCAACGTAGACGGACTCGTATGTTTGCATGCATCTGTCCTATTATATGTTAATAAAGGCCAATGCTTTGGCTTCATATGCATGCATGTTTATTATCATTGATGCTCTACTTTTCCATGTTGGCTTAATTAGCCACTGTGATTCGATACAAATGGTCCTTCAGTGTACTCTCTTTTAGAAAAAACCGAACACGTAAAGCACTGTAAAAAGTATTGTGTTTTTATAACTATAATAATTTGTATAACATAAATTGAAATAAATCAAGTTCAATCAATATTCTAGGCGGATCCCCACTAAAGTGTACAGTTTGATGCTCTTAAACAGTACTGAAAAGGACGTTGCTGCTTACATCAAATTTTGTGTTTTTTCAAGAGTTTCCGCTGGTTATATTGGTTTTATGTAATGTTTTCATGATCGTGCTGCGAATCAAACATGAAGACTCATGGTTCGAGATTTCAAAAGTCCAACCGATCGAACCATCAAGAACCACACATTTACTTTTATTAGAATTTTAAAAATAACAACATATTTAAATCAAGTTGAGTAATACGACATTGTTACAAAATACATATTCGTAAAAATAGTGCAAATGACAAGAAACAGGCTTCACTAACGAAATTATATTTCATAGCAATGATACAAAATACACCACTGGCCGCTTATACCATAAGTGAAAATACATCCATAATACTCATATAACTAATGGAAGAATCCAAAGCAAAAACGTTAACTAGTTGAGACGTCATGGCAGTGTTCTCATTTGTTTCATTACATATTCTGACCACATATGATATTCATCTTCTCATTTGTTTCATTCGTAACAACTTAAGAAACCGGCCCACTTAAAAACTGATAATCATTGATGTTATGATGTCGATAAATGGCCCAACGCTTTTTCATGATCACTGCTATTCATTATACTAGCCGCCAGAGGAGCTATTCTCTTTAGAACTTCAAGCGCTTGTCGTGGAAAGGAGCAAAGCATCAACGTGAAGCACAATGTTGAATCAACCCAATAGGTGATAAAAGATGAACGGGGATATGCCGGCACGTTTGCATGCGTCTGTCCATGTATGTTTATAAAGAGCAATGAATGCTTTGGCTTCATATGCATGTGTATCATCGTTCACGTCCAATTTTCCACGTTAGTTTAGCCAATTACTCGATGCAAATGGTCCTTCTCATTCCGTACATTCCCCTTGTAAAGACTTGACACGTTATATATAACGAATTTTTATAATGCATAGTTTGTGTCATATAAGTTCAAACAGATCAAGCTTAACCAGTACGTATTCGCACATGATTGAATTGTTCATCGCGGTTATTAAAACTAATTGTAACACGGCGGTTTGATCATTTAGTAATTGTTGCCTGTTGGGTCGATCTGTCTAAACCGGAAAGCAAGTAAAATTATTTCACAGATCAAATCAAAGTGATTAGAAGATCAAATACTCAGCAAGTACTTAGAGATACTACACACAAAGAGAAGAGAATTATTTGACTGCATCAAAACTCATGCTTCTACTTTTAACTGAGCTTGAGCCGCAGACACGGTCGGCAAGGCAAGCAAGAAATTCGCTTAGGGCAACCGGTTGAACAGAGGCAACAACCGAAGAAGGTGGTAGTGATGGCGTTAATTAGTTTGTCAGATTTCTATGATATAATAAAACTTTATATCAATTGATTATTCATTGAAGCTGTAGTGGAGTGGTAGTGAATGTATGTAGTTCAGTAAAGATTAACAGTTCCAACTTGGTCATCGTGGTTATAATTAAAAACTATTGTAACACGTCAGTTTGATATTTAGTAAATGTTCGGTCTATTTGACTAAACTGGAAAGCGAATAAAATTGTTTCACAGATCAAATCAAATCACTGTTAGAGCATTCCGAACAGTAAAGTGGGAATTCGAATGGCAAACAACATTAAAAGCGTCGATTCCTCCCACCATTCCAGCAGTGGGTGGGAGACCGCTCTAAATTTTATTTTTATTTTTTTTAACTTAAAGTCCTAAACGGTTTTCTGAAAACCATTTAAGCCTTAAACGGTTTTCAGAAAACCGTTTAAGGTTAAAATATTTAAAAAATAAAATAAAATAGAGCGTCAGATTTGCGTTTGTGAATGGCGACGCTCGCCATTTCCTTGTGCTCCCCACACCCATGCTGCCACTGCTGGAGCGGATTTCTCTTCATTTCAACGAAAATTCCCACTGCTGAGAATGCCCTTACACTTGAACGGTAAATGTTAACTTGTGAGTGCATAGTAAAATAGATATAGGTTGCACACCGCTAACAACCAATTTTAACATGGTATTTTAATAGGGCATTTAAACAGAATTCGAAGTTAAAAGTAAGTATGGGTTTGCGGATTCCGAGGGACATTTATGTGAGTATTTTGGTTTGTGTTTTTTTATTTAATGAAGTTATAGCTAATCAATCATTTGTTTTGTTGTATAATATATTAAAAGGTCGTTTTATAATTTTAACAGATATTATACCCTACGAAGTGAGATCCAAAGGGTGACAATCCCTTAGATGGTGGTGTAGGGAAACACCTTCACCAACGACATTTGACACATTCAAATAACAATTCTTTCGTGCTTAGAAACAATTAATCTTGCATGATTGAGAATATATATTCAAATAACAATTCTATCGTGCTTAGAAACAATTAATCTTGCATGATTGAGAATACATACATACATATATATGTATGTATGTGTATATATATATATATATATATATATATATATATATATATATATCTGTGTGTGTGTGTGTGTGTTTAGTTGACTTAAGCGTGATATTTAGGAGGTGTTAACCCTCTTTTTGGCAAAAGACGCGACAGGCCAGATCGAAGCCCAAACGCATAATCAGTCGAATCAGATAAATCACGTTTCAGAAAGCCCAGCAGAAGCTCAGCCCGGAACAGTCGCATAATGGCCCAAGTCAATTCTCATCAACTGATGACCCACTCCAGAAGAATTGTTCTCACAGTCGACCGAGTATCTCGCTCCCATACAAAGCGCATCGGCCGAATATCTCGAACCAGCATGGAAATATTCAACTGAGCTATTCCGATGCGTAGCCCGGCTTTCAAGGAAGTAAAGGCAGTCAACCACATCCGGACAAAGCACTACTTTTGATACATCTCACTGTGGATGCCACGTAAGGATGACAATGGGGCGGGGCGGGCGCGGGTAGTACCACCCCATCACACGCCCCATTAGGTGATTTTTTGCCCCGTGCCCGCCCCATACCCGCACGGGTATCCAGTAAACGGGTTTTAAATAAGTTGCTGGTAATGGCGGGTATTCGTGGATATATATATAAATATATATGTATGTATATATATATGTATGTGTATATATGTATGTATATATGTGTGTATATATATATATATCTGTGTGTGTTTAGTTGACTTAAGCGTGATATTTAGGAGGTGTTAACTCTCTTTTTGGCAAAAGACGCGACAGGCCAGATCGAAGCTCAAACGCATAATCAGTCGAATCAGATAAATCACGTTTCAGAAAGCCCAGCAGAAGCTTAGCCTGGAACAGTCGCATATTGGCCCAAGTCAATTCTCATCAACTGATGACCCACTCCAGAAGAATCGTTCTCACAGTCGACCGAGTATCTCGCTCCCATACAAAGCGCATCGGCCGAATATCTCGAACCAGCATGGAAATATTCAACTGAGCTATTCCGATGCCTAGCCCGACTTTCAAGGAAGTAAAGGCAGTCAACCACATCCGGACAAAGCTCTATTTTTGATACACCTCACTGTGGATGCCACGTAGGGATGACAATGGGGCGGGGCGGTTGCGAGTAGTACCACTCCATCACCCGCCCCATTAGGTGATTTTTTGCCCCGTGCCCGCCCCATACCCGCACGGGTATCCAGTAAACGAGTTTTAAATAAGTTGCGGATAATGGCGGGTATTCGTGAGTATCCATTATATTTATTCAATTTATTTTTAGCCATTTATTGAAATTTTCAAAAATATATTTGGGAAAAAAACAAATTAGACCAATACTCAACTGCTAACCTCAAAATGCCAATACATATTTAAACCAACATCCAGAAAAGAAGAGACAACAACAGAAATATCCATAAAATATCAACAACCAATTATAATTTGTTGAGTAAAGGCATGCACACAAACACAGAACAATAAACAATAATGTTTTTTTATTGACTATTGATAATAAATTTAATTTAATACGGGCATGAGTATCCACAGACATGGATATCTTACTATCCGTACCCACCCCATTAATTAACGGATATTAAAAAGGGTACTTTTGGCACAGGTCCTTATTAAGTTTCAAAATTAGGCTCACATCCGGTCATAAACTTATTGTAAATTTAGTCCCTATTTTTCGAAAATTCATAAAAAAAATATAAAAAAAATATAAAAAAATCACGGTAATTCGTATTTAAATTAAACATGTACTCGCCCAAAAATTCAGATCATAATAAAATCAAAACATGCATCAAAATCAAAAAAATACAGAAAACAACGAAAAATGCAGTAATTTGCATCAAATCATGCACATATTTGGAATACTTGCATTCATCTGTGCAAGTATTTCTCTGTTATATTTTTACATGCAATACTTGCATACATGTGTGCAAGTATTTAAAATAGTTGCATACATGTATGCAAGTTTCTGCACACATTTTATTTTCACATGTAAATACTTGCATACATGTGTGCAAGTATTTCAAATAGCTGCACACATGTATGCAGGTTTCTGCATACATTTTCAACTAAAACAGCTTCAGAAATACTTGCATACATGTATGCAACTATTGGCAAAAGTTGCATACATGTATGCAACTATTTGCAAGTTTTAAATTCACACCACATCCCTGTAATGTTTTCTCTGTAAACCCGCCCCCTATTTTAGCTGCCGCCTGGAATCTTCCGCCTGCCACTTTCCATACCTCCGCCTCTTTCGTTTTCTATCCAAATTTTCAGGCGCTATCACTTAAAAAAAAAAAAAAAAATCTAAAATCTATAAATATTCTCGGAAGTCCACAGAAATTAAAAACAAAAGAGTTGCATAAATGTATGCAACTTTTACGAATAGTTGCATACATTTATGCAACTATTCGAATACACATGCATATATTTATGCACGCCTGTTTGAAAAATTGCATACATGTATGCAGTTTTTCTATATAACTGCATACATGTGTGCATATATGTCAAAATATATGCAAACGTGAATAAGTTGCACGTAGGTATGCAGTTTTTAAATAAATGCATCAGCAGATGCATGTTTTAACAATATGTGCATACATGTATGTATTTATACTGCAGTTTTGACGCAGATTTGAAATAAATGCATACATGTATGCAACTAATCGATTTATATGCATGTTTTGATGCAATTTACTGCATTTCGTTGATTTTCTGTATTTCATGATTTTGACGTTGTTTTTAATGTTTTTTTGATCTGATTTTTTTCACGATTAATTGTTTTAATTAAATACGAATTTACATGGTTTTTTAATATATTTTTTGTATTTTTTGATGAATTTTCAAAAAATAGGGACTAAATTTACAATAAGTTTATGACCGGGGGTGAGCCTAATTAAGTTTCGTTTTAGGGATGTGTGCCTAATATTCACTATTAAAAATACCCGTTTATTTTACCTACGGATATCCATTTAACTTCTGTTTCATGTCCATGATGCGTTTTACCTGTGGATAACCGCGGATACGGATTTTTTGCCATCCCAAATGCCATGTAAGCCACAACTTCTGAAAATACTATTTATGAATAGTGGAACCAGTCTTTCAGCCACTATTCTAACCAAGGAATGAACTCCACGCATCCAAGCTTTCCCGAAAAAGGCCGGGCCATGTCACAACAGCACAAGTTGCCATCTCCACCTATAAATACCTCAAAGCTCAAAAAAGAAAAAAGAGGACTTTTCTTTCTAATCTCTTCGGCACTCCAAAGGCTGAAGCACTCTAAGCTTTCTCCTCCAAAACTTCTCGACTCTCACATTTCTTCAAACAAGAGAAAAAGCATTGTACTTGTAATCAAAAAACAAAAGTAACACATATAGAGTGGATGTAGGAACGGTCTTTGTCGAGCCACTAAAAAAATTCTGTGTGTGCTCCCCGTTTTCTTTATTATTTCTAGAGCTTATAATCATTATTTGTGTGCTCTCCACACTTGTTGGATCTAGATTAACCCTAGAGGGGGGGTGAATAGGGTTTATCACAGTTTTTTTTAAACTAAATTGAAAAATTGACAGGATATTAAAATAATAAACAGATCACAGAATGCGGTAGAAATAAAAGTGCAGAAAATAAATCACAGACAGATATACCCAGCTTCGGCAAAACCTTGCCTACTGCTGCATTCCTAAGGTTTCTACTAGATGATAGAACAGATCCCGCATACAAGACCATGTACACCTGCGACTCTCGCTCCTATTCTAACTCTACGCTCAAAACCCTAGACTGATTCAAACCCCTGAATCAGATTTTCCCCAGTTTACAAACCCGTAACCTGTATTCCTAAATTTTACAGATTCTAGTACTGTCAGTTAACTCCTAACTGAAACTCCCCTAGAGTTTTACAGACTCTATAAACTGTTCAGAATTGTTTACAAACGAAACTGAAAATACAACAAAAATAAATAAAAGAACCCCAAAAATTAACTAAGGAGATTAAGTTATAAGGTCATCCCCTTTAGAAACAAATTGCTTGGCTTAGTCTAACTCCTATAGGCCGGCCCACTTTTATTTCTTCAACCCGTTCTCTTTCTCTGTGTAAAAATGGCGGCTAGGGTTTTTGCTCCAAATCCAATCGCGATAGCTTCAGATTGATGTAATCTGGTTCTCTGATGTTCTTCTTCACGTTGTTTCTCTCTGGTCGGTGATTTGGGGCTTCTCTCTTACGCTCGACACTGATTTGGAATTGTTCTCTGGCTCGATCGAAAAACTGTGAGTATTTCTGAAAATTTTTGCTTTTAAAAACTTGTGGGTTGTTTGTTGGTTTCGGTTTCGATGTTCTCTTGTTTGTGGTTTCGATCGATAATTGCCTGTGATGTAAAGGGTGTAAATATAGGGAAAAAAAATCCCTTAAACTTCTCTGATTTCACACATGTTTTTGATCTGATTTGAGGGTTTCCCTTTTTGTAATTCTCGATCTGGAAATGATAAATCTGAAAAAAAAACTTTGCCCCTTTTTGAATTTGTTGATTGAATCCTTTTGTACGAATGAGAAACACGTATGAAATGCTTGATTGAATCAATCGGCTTTGAATATTGCTTTTATGATTTTGAACAAATCTGGAAATATATTATCTGTGGCCCCCATGGTATTTTCCCTTGTGTGAATTTCTTGATTGAAAGTTTGTGGCCCCTTGAATTTATGCTGTGAATTTGCTTGATCAAATTCTTGCCATGTGACTTGAATCTTTTAATCTGTTGCCAAAAACAGATTGAGTTTCTTGAAATAAATTGTCCCAAAAAGAAATGATTTTCTTGCCAAATGCGAATTGCTGATGTTAGTAAATCTGGAAATGTTAATTGATTGATTGTCAAACCGTATTTACTGATTTTCTGGAACTCAAATAAAAATCTTTCTTGCTCATTTTGAAGATTCAGATTGATTACATTCTGCTCTTGAATGCTTGCCAAAAATGATTTTCCTGATTTATTCCAATGCTTTGATTAGTTGCATATATTTGTTCTTTGCAAATTATGGACTGATTTGAATTTGCCAAATATAGTACTAGTCTTCATTGATCATTGCCATGCTTGTTTTTGTAAGACCATACATGACATTGCATTTTAGCTTGTACTGCTGCTCCATTCCTTTTCATGAAATGCGTATATTTTTGTGTGTGAATACACAACTGTGTACACCTTTCATTGTGCATGCTATGATCCATTGTATACTTGTACAGCTGCTAGAATTATACCCTGCTGTACTTGTGCATACCCTTGCATTCTGATTTGAACTTGATTTGAACAACATGCTGCTTCACCATATGTTTGTTTGCTGAAGTTCACTTTGAACTCGACCACTCATGTATACATCATTGTTTGTTACTGTTGTTGCTCCAATGATTATGCTGCTCCACTTTGTAGCTGCATTGTTTTACTGCCACTTCCTTGAACTGATTTGATGCACAATGATATAAACATTGTCTCGACCATACTGTTGCACCATGGTGTGAAACTGCCTTGTCATGATCATTCATGTATTGCTGTTCATATATTCTGGAACTGATTTGATCTGCCTTGTGCTTTATGCAGTTGAACTTGTATATGGCATCACAATATTACTTTGATCATTTTGCTTGCTGTCTTGCCAACCTTCTTGCCTGCACTATCATGTCCACCATTTACACATGAATCACTTTGCTGTTTGTACTTTAAATTTCTTGCTGCATCCATTCTTCTTGACTGTTGTGCTTGATCATTCTTGCACTCGACTGTTTTGAACTGTTATTGCTCATTCACCATTGAATTTGAGTTCTTTACTGATTTTGTTGCTTGCTTGGGCTGGTTTGAGTTGATTCATGCAAGCTCGACCACTTTTGCACTCTAGCTTGCTTGGCTCGACTCCATGCTTTGAGTTGATTCATTCTTTGAGGTTTTGATCATGTTTGTTTGTGTTGACTTTGTTGCTTTTCAAATATGCACTGAGTTGAGAAGGTCCACGTGGCTACTCCTCAGTTGCACGCTGATCGGCGTGGCAGTGCACACGTGTATACACGTGTGTACATGCAGCCATCAGACGAGTTGTCCCTGTCCCTGCATTGAAATATATATGTTGTCTGCCTTGTGGTATTTACAGTGTATCACTGTGAATATCACAAGCTGTCTAGACACAGATTGATGGTTTTACAATTCAGATCAAGTCATGAAAAATGATGAGAAACACACCAGAAATCTGAGGCAGATGAAATTTTAAAATTAAAATTTATATTTGCATATATTCAGTATTATTTCTATTGCAGTATACTGTGTGTTTCTGTTTCATGTGTGACAGGTAAGTGGATGGTGACTGGACTGACAGTGAAGACAGGTTTGACAGAGAAGCAGTGAAGACAGAAGATTGAAGATAAGGACAGTGTGAAAAAGTGTATATGTATACGAGTCTG
The DNA here is from genome assembly GCA_030737875.1 of Allium sativum. NCBI lineage: Eukaryota > Viridiplantae > Streptophyta > Magnoliopsida > Asparagales > Amaryllidaceae > Allium > Allium sativum. Next base: position 341,549,957 of record CM060910.1, read on the forward strand.
TGTAAATGAATGAATGAGTGAAACTGTAACCGAAGGATAGAGTGTTGTAGTGGAGAACACTGTATATGAAATTGTATTTGATATGTAATACAGAGATGTATAAATAGTGAAGTTAAAAAATTTGTACTGTTTGAATATTGAAATAAAATATTCTATTTAAATAAAATACTGTGTTAATATTTGAGCTTTTGTACAGTAGTATTTCACTTAAATATAAATATTATATTCATGTCTGTAATGTGATATAACAGTACAATAACAAACACATTTAAAATAATATATACTTGTTTGTTATCATCAAATAAAAATCATATAATTGTGTATACAACACCGTTATATACAACAATCTCCCCCTTTTAATGATGACAAACAAACAAAAGATTTTGAATATTATAAATGTGTTTATTCGTGAATATAGAAACTCCCCCTATTTAAATGCTCCCTCTACCACAGAAACTCCCCCTATAACTGTGCATGAGTGAAATGAATGATATGAATAATAATAAATTTTCAAAATTAAAAATATTTAAAAAAAAATCAGTCATAAAACAAAATCTCAACCCATTCTCCCCCTTTTGTTATCATCAAAAGGTTACAGAATTTAAAATACAGATGAAAAATGACTAAAAAAAATGTAATTTCAGCATAAGAGGAAGAATGATCATCATAAATCTCAATCAGTCAAACAAAAATCATAATAAACTAAGAACTGGTGGCATATTTCACATTGTAGAGAATGATGGATTCACGATGAATTTTATATAAAAATGGAGAGAGTTTTAAAAACAATTCATTTCCAATTATTTTCAAAGGATTTTTATAAAAAATAAAGCACAAAAACAGTGATGGATTTGGACTATAATTAATAATTCAATTTAAGTGACAAGATTGAATAATCTCAAATCCCAATACCTATCAATCAACAAATCATAATACGTCAAAAATTTCAACATATTTCACAGAATTGAGGATGGATTGATAGGCTGGCTTTTATACTCAGAGGAGAATTTCAAAATTTATTTTATATTTTTAGCACTTTATTCCTTTTTTTTTTTAAGAGCACACTGACCACGCATAACCAGAGCTTGGATTTTTAAATGGGATCAATCGCAGCTTAAATTGTAAGTTGTCTCATAACCATGCATAACCAGAGCTTGGATTTTTAAATGAGGTTAGAGACATGCTTATGTATCAATCATATATTTTATCATTTTCAGCTTTAAATATGAAAAACTCCCCAGTATATACAACCAATATGAATGATAGAAATGTGATAGGTACAGAAATGGACTGTGAAATAAATTTCTAAATTAATTATATTATGAAATATGACCAACTGTACCGGGATTATTGAAAATTTTCAATTGACACTAATTCTGAAAAATAACATAACCACAATTCCATCACAAATATTTTCACTGTTTATTCAAGATGATTTTTAAAAAAATATTAAACTCTCCATATTTAAAAAAAATTTATCATGGATGGCAGAATGATGATAGATAATGAGTATGGTCGTGAAATAATTGCCAGTTCAAAGATATTATAATAAATATTCAACCATCATGAAAATCCAGATAAAACCTCCTCTTGTTGTGAAATATATTGCACTCATAATTCATCACAATTTCAAATTCTGATATATTTTGATGAATTATAAATACAGAACAATTTGGATATTGATTTCAATTTCTGAATGAATAAAAAATAAATAATCTTAAAATTGAAAATTAGTTACAAGAGGAATATAAAGAACTATACAGGACAAGAGTGATTAAAATATATACAAAAAAAAATTCAGCACATCTGATACCAATTGTAGTCTTCCTCTCGAGGATTTTAATTACACCCTGATGGACCATCATGGACATCTCAGACCAAAGAAATTTAAACACAAACCCAGCCAGACAAATTTTGCACATTTATTTGTATAAAAAAATTTTATGGATCTATACAAGGTGAAAATTTGAATCTCAGTACAGATGGGTGAAACAAATATAAACACTTCTGATACCACTTGTTCTCGCTTTCTCGAGGATTTTATCAAGACAATGGAAACAAACTATGATATCACAGACAACAGAAATTTAAAGCCCAAGCAGACAAATCAAACAGTAAGCGATTATCTAAGAACAGTATCAGAGCAGTGCAGAACACAATATCACATCAGACTTGTCTGGGGATGGTCACATAAGAACTTTCATGATCCAAGATTAGAACTACCGTTTATTTGAAATCATTTGAGGAATATGAAAAATCTCTAGATTCAATGAATCGATCACACCAAATTATTATTTTCATATTCAGAATATGTGTGTGATTCAATAAATCAATAATTTCAAATGATTTTAAACAAACAAATACTTAAATCATATAACCATGAAATAACAGAGAAATTCAAGACCGGATTTTCAAAGAATTTTCACAAGAATTTTCTGACAAGTCCTCAAGAAATTTCAGATCATCTACATCAATTTTGTGAGATATTCATGATCCAAAGAATAAAAATAATTTATTTGAAATCATTTGAATCAATGTCAAATTTTGAGATATAATGAATCAGTCACATAAGGTTAATAATTTCAGATTTAAGTGGTGTGTGAGATTCAAAATATCAGGAATTTTAGATGATTTCAAACTAAACTAATTTCAACCATAATAATCATGAATAAGGATGAAATTCTAGATGTATCACTGATTTAACCCAATTATTTTTCAAGTCAGAAATAATCAAGCCAATCTAAAAATTAATGAGATTATCACAACTGAGAAGTAACAGTGCTGTAATGAGTATAATACTTTAAGTGTTTCCAAAATGAATTGGAAGAGACTCAAAACCGTATAAGTGTGTGAAATTTCATTAATTATTCAGATCTTCAAAAAATTAGAATTCTAGTTAACAGTGTTCAAGATATGATATGAATGCATCAACACTGTTATGAATTCAAAAATCAGAAAATAAACTTCAAAAACAATTGCAGATATATACAAGTTCAAATTCAGGATATGGAAATAATTAACACATGATGATTTTATACTAGTAAAGCAAATTTCCAGAAAATCATTAATTCTGCAACTGGAAGTTTAAGAAGCACAGAATAAACAAAGAGATATAGAACCGACAAATCAAATAATGACAAATAGAAGAAAATAAAATAGAAAAGGGTAGAAGAAGCAGGAATAAACAATAAAAATATTTACAAGGTTGAGGTCAGAAATCATACCTGATTCACAGAAAACGTTGTGGATCTCTAACTCATCAGACTTTGCTAAGGAACAGTAGATGATTCAATGATGTGAAGCAGTTTGAATCAGTTTCTCTTTTCAGCACAGTTGTTCCTCATCCTCCTTTGGTAGCTAACTGTTTAGAGGATTGAGTGGTCTAACAAAGGCAGTAAAACCACTGACAGTTGTATTTGTTCGTTTTGGTACCCAAACCTGTTTATATAACAAACCATCAGAATAAACCTTTGTACCCTTAGGAACCCAAATCTGTTTGAATTTCACGAAGTTTGGTTTATTTCTTTTTGGGATCCAGGATTGTTTAGAAGGATTATTATAAAACAATTTCTCATTTTGATTTTGACTCAAAAAGCCTTTGAAATTATAAGAGTTCAAATTTTCAAATTGATTCTTTTCAAGGTTGTTTGAAGGATTTTTCAAATCATTCGAAATTCGTCTTTCAAAAACATTATTTTTCTCAAACCCAAGTCCACGTTTATTTTGAACAGAAAATTGGTTTTTCAACAACATATTCAAAGATTTTTCACCGTTTGAAAAATTAGACAAGATTGTTTCAAGTTGTTGAATTTCAGTTTTAAGATCACCATTTTCTTTCAATAAATCTGAACAATGATTTTTAGTGATCTCACATCTTTCAAAATCAGATTTCAAAACCAAATTTTCATCATTGAGTAACTTTATTTTGGTTTGGGACTCAGCAATCTCAGACTCAAAATGTTTTCGACTTTCAGACTCAAATTTCTTGAAATTTTCAATCTCGTTTTCAAGTTCTTTCAAAATCGAATTCGATTTCAACAAATTTTCTTTTTCTGCAATTTCAAGTTTGGAATGAATATTAGTTTTAAAAATTTCAAATTCCTTTTGCAGATGATTGTTCAAATTTGATAACTCAATCTTGTTTGCTTTTAAGATCAAAATTTCATCTTCAAACTTTTGAATATTTTTATTGAGATGAACAAGATTGGTTTTCAATTTCAAACAATTTTTACAATCTGAATCTGAAAGGTTTTTAAAATATTCAAGCTGTGATTCCAAATCATCAATTTTGCTGGTCAACTCAGAATTCCTAGATTTTAGAGTTTTGTTTTTAGATTTGAGTTTATCAACAGATTTAGTTAAATCAACACACATATAAACCAAATCTTTGTATGAGAAATTTTCAACTTCAGCATCCATTGATTCTCCATCATCTGATCCTTCTGAATTCTCATTTGTAAATCCTGTTAAACAGAATTCTGAATCTGAGTTGACAATCTGGGGTTTTGAGCTGGAGTTGTCAATTTGACCATACTTCGTATTGAGAGCTGTCCAAATTTCCTGCGCAGTTAAACAATGGGAAATCAGTCTGTATTGATTATCATCAAGATGAGAATAAAGAATATGTGTAGCACGAGAATTAAAAACTTTATCTACCATATCGTACCCATTGATAACAACATCCCAACATTTAATATTAACAGATTTTAAATAAAATTCCATTTTGGATTTCCAGTTTAAAAAATCTGTTCCAGTGAAAATTGTTGGAGATGAACTGCACTGACTCTCGCTAGACAGATAACTAGGGTTACCCATGACTCTAGAGTTAAAAAAAATACCTGCTCTGATACCACTTGTTGGATCTAGATTAACCCTAGAGGGGGGGGGTGAATAGGGTTTATCACAGTTTTTTTTTAAACTAAATTGAAAAATTGACAGGATATTAAAATAATAAACAGATCACAGAATGCGGCAGAAATAAAAGTGCAGAAAATAAATCACACACAGATATACCCAGCTTCGGCAAAACCTTGCCTACTGCTGCATTCCTAAGGTTTCTACTAGATGATAGAACATATCCCGCATACAAGACCATGTACACCTGGGACTCTCGCTCCTATTCTAACTCTACGCTCAAAACCCTAGACTGATTCAAACCCCTGAATCAGATTTTCCCCAGTTTACAAACCCGTAACCTGTATTCCTAGATTTTACAGATTCTAGTACTGTCAGTTAACTCCTAACTGAAACTCCCCTAGAGTTTTACAGACTCTATAAACTGTTCAGAATTGTTTACAAACGAAACTGAAAATACAACAAAAATAAATAAAAGAACCCCAAAAATTAACTAAGGAGATTAAGTTATAAGGTCATCCCCTTTAGAAACAAATTGCTTGGCTTAGTCTAACTCCTATAGGCCGGCCCACTTTTATTTCTTCAACCCGTTCTCTTTCTCTGTGTAAAAATGGCGGCTAGGGTTTTTGCTCCAAATCCAATCGCGATAGCTTCAGATTGATGTAATCTGGTTCTCTGATGTTCTTCTTCACGTTGTTTCTCTCTGGTCAGTGATTTGGGGCTTCTCTCTTACGCTCGACACTGATTTGGAATTGTTCTCTGGCTCGATCGAAAAACTGTGAGTATTTCTGAAAATTCTTGCTTTTAAAAACTTGTGGGTTGTTTGTTGGTTTCGGTTTCGATGTTCTCTTGTTTGTGGTTTCGATCGATAATTGCCTGTGATGTAAAGGGTGTAAATATAGGGAAAAAAAATCCGTTAAACTTCTCTGATTTCACACATGATTTTGATCTGATTTGAGGGTTTCCCTTTCTGTAATTCTCGATCTGGAAATGATAAATCTGAAAAAAAAAACTTTGCCCCTTTTTGAATTTGTTGATTGAATCCTTTTGTACGAATGAGAAACACGTATGAAATGCTTGATAGAATCAATCGGCTTTGAATATTGCTTTTATGATTTTGAACAAATCTGGAAATATATTATCTGTGGCCCCCATGGTATTTTCCCTTGTGTGAATTTCTTGATTGAAAGTTTGTGGCCCCTTGAATTTATGATGTGAATTTGCTTGATCAAATTCTTGCCATGTGACTTGAATCTTTTAATCTGTTGCCAAAAACAGATTGAGTTTCTTGAAATAAATTGTCCCAAAAAGAAATGATTTTCTTGCCAAATGCGAATTGCTGATGTTAGTAAATCTGGAAATGTTAATTGATTGATTGTCAAACCGTATTTACTGATTTTCTGGAACTCAAATAAAAATCTTTCTTGCTCATTTTGAAGATTCAGATTGATTACATTCTGCTCTTGAATGCTTGCCAAAAATGATTTTCCTGATTTATTCCAATGCTTTGATTAGTTGCATATATTTGTTCTTTGCAAATTATGGACTGATTTGAATTTGCCAAATATAGTACTAGTCTTCATTGATCATTGCCATGCTTGTTTTTGTAAGACCATACATGACATTGCATTTTAGCTTGTACTGCTGCTCCATTCCTTTTCATGAAATGCGTATATTTTTGTGTGTGAATACACAACTGTGTACACCTTTCATTGTGCATGCTATGATCCATTGTATACTTGTACAGCTGCTAGAATTATACCCTGCTGTACTTGTGCATACCCTTGCATTCTGATTTGAACTTGATTTGAACAACATGCTGCTTCACCATATGTTTGTTTGCTGAAGTTCACTTTGAACTCGACCACTCATGTATACATCATTGTTTGTTACTGTTGTTGCTCCAATGATTATGCTGCTCCACTTTGTAGCTGCATTGTTTTACTGCCACTTCCTTGAACTGATTTGATGCACAATGATATAAACATTGTCTCGACCATACTGTTGCACCATGGTGTGAAACTGCCTTGTCATGATCATTCATGTATTGCTGTTCATATATTCTGGAACTGATTTGATCTGCCTTGTGCTTTATGCAGTTGAACTTGTATATGGCATCACAATATTACTTTGATCATTTTGCTTGCTGTCTTGCCAACCTTCTTGCCTGCACTATCATGTCCACCATTTACACATGAATCACTTTGCTGTTTGTACTTTAAATTTCTTGCTGCATCCATTCTTCTTGACTGTTGTGCTTGATCATTCTTGCACTCGACTGTTTTGAACTGTTATTGCTCATTCACCATTGAATTTGAGTTCTTTACTGATTTTGTTGCTTGCTTGGGCTGGTTTGAGTTGATTCATGCAAGCTCGACCACTTTTGCACTCTAGCTTGCTTGGCTCGACTCCATGCTTTGAGTTGATTCATTCTTTGAGGTTTTGATCATGTTTGTTTGTGTTGACTTTGTTGCTTTTCAAATATGCACTGAGTTGAGAAGGTCCACGTGGCTACTCCTCAGTTGCACGCTGATCGGCGTGGCAGTGCACACGTGTATACACGTGTGTACATGCAGCCATCAGACGAGTTGTCCCTGTCCCTGCATTGAAATATATATGTTGTCTGCCTTGTGGTATTTACAGTGTATCACTGTGAATATCACAAGCTGTCTAGACACAGATTGATGGTTTTACAATTCAGATCAAGTCATGAAAAATGATGAGAAACACACCAGAAATCTGAGGCAGATGAAATTTTAAAATTAAAATTTATATTTGCATATATTCAGTATTATTTCTATTGCAGTACACTGTGTGTTTCTGTTTCATGTGTGACAGGTAAGTGGATGGTGACTGGACTGACAGTGAAGACAGGTTTGACAGAGAAGCAGTGAAGACAGAAGATTGAAGATAAGGACAGTGTGAAAAAGTGTATATGTATACGAGTCTGTGTAAATGAATGAATGAGTGAAACTGTAACCGAAGGATAGAGTGTTGTAGTGGAGAACACTGTATATGAAATTGTATTTGATATGTAATACAGAGATGTATAAATAGTGAAGTTAAAAAATTTGTACTGTTTGAATATTGAAATAAAATATTCTATTTAAATAAAATACTGTGTTAATATTTGAGCTTTTGTACAGTAGTATTTCACTTAAATATAAATATTATATTCATGTCTGTAATGTGATATAACAGTACAATAACAAACACATTTAAAATAATATATACTTGTTTGTTATCATCAAATAAAAATCATATAATTGTGTATACAACACCGTTATATACAACAGATTGGGGGTTGATTGTCACTAGTGACCAACTTTTGACGTCAACAGTTTGGCACGCGAGGTAGTGGAAGAGATGCGCAGCGACATCTGTTTGCCTTAGTCCATGGCAAACAAGCGAAAGAAAGATGCAACATCCTCTCGTCCCGCGAACACCGACGCAACCGATACCAATGCTACGGAGGCAAGCCACGAAGCTTCCTCTCATGAAGATATGTCTCGATTGATTACCCGGGACGACATGGATAAAATCATGGTCGAATTCAGAGACAATATGACATATTAGGGTAAACTCCTCGAACGACATCAGCAGTTGATGGATCACCATCTCGGTCTAATCTAGATGGGATTGAACGCTTCAACATCACTTCCTCCACCGACCGGCACTGGGGCAACAACTGATTCTCGGTCTGCATGGAATCAGGTCATTGATCAGGCTACACCTTTATTTCATCCTGGCTCGGCTCTACTTCCCAACCAATCACAGTCTGGAGTATTACTTCCAACGACCAGTGCAGCTGCAGCAGCAGAACCCTAGGAGGCTTGCGATTAAGATGTAGGTCGGTCGAACACTTTGCCTCCACTATGGGAAACAACTCGACCTCTCATGCCTGTCAAGTGATTACCGGGTCCATCAGAATCGATGCCATCCATTACAACCTGGAATCTTACTGCAGACCGTCTAACCACTCTTCCCCTTCAACGAAGAGCTGGTGCAGCCTTGCCTCCGAACCAGGGAGACCACCCTACCATACCGGTCCTCATAGTGGCGGAAGAAAACGCTACCGCAGACCCTCCCAATCTCGCTCCTTCGGGGGGCAACGTCGAGCTTCGAACATCACATGCTATGCCAGATCAGCGTAGACCCTCTGTCATGGGTACGGGTCGACCCAATACTCATCAGGTTCAAGAGGGGTCATTCTTTCCAGAATAGCCTACCGGAGCTTACCTTCACTCATCTCTCGGAGGTCAAGCCCAGCCAACGGTCGCCCTTCCGAGCATGCTTTTGCCAGATCCTCGCATCGAAGCTCTCCCAAATGCAGAGTTGAATTCATGGCAATGACTCCTCGGAGATGGAAGCCAACTTGCAAGTATCATCCGATGTTTCACTTGGGGTACTTCCTCACAGCAGGACATAGATAATGTCAATCGCAGCCCCTTTACTAGGGTCTTCAAGTTCCCAGCTATCGAACCATGCAATGGTCGCATTGACCCGACCACCCACCTCATGCGATACATGCGACACATGCAAGTACTTTATGCATCGACCAACATCATGGCAAAGTGCTTCCCGCTCTTCCTCATAGATATAGCCGACATGTGGTTTCGGCAACTAACAACGGAGTCGATCAGCAGCTGGAACACGCTGGTCACCCGCTTCATCGAGCAATTTAGAGTACATATCTCTCGACCAAAGAGCTTTATGTTTTTGTCCACCATCAAGCAGCGTTCAGGAGAGACACTCAAATCCTTCCTCGAAAGGTTCAATGTGGAAATAGTGTCAGTCGATTGGCCCGAGCCATCGATGGTACTTATGTTCGCCATTGCAGGAGTTACGAACCGATCAGAATTCTCAATCTCTTTAACCAGAGATCCCGCAAGGATATTGATGACTTCTGTTCCGAGGCCGAACGATTCCTCCGACAAGAAGACGCCGGCATTGAGATAGAGAGCCTTGAGGTCCTAGCCGCCAAACAACAAAGTCCCTTCAACAAAAATGGCCCGAATAAAGGAAAAGGAAAGGCCCCAGAAAAGAACGAGCTACATGTACGACCTCGAATCGAAAATAAGTACGATTAGTACATCGAGCTTAATTTCTCTCTACTCGATATCTACTTGACATAAGAGGGTCCCTTCCTACACCGAGACCATCTCGACGAGAACCAACCCAGATGGAACTCTATTCCGGCAAACATTACTCATTCCACAATGTAGCTGGACGTAGCACCGATTAATGCCGGCATCTGCGCGATCTCATTGAGGATCGAGTCAGGCGAGGGGAGCTTCCTTAGTATGTTAAGAAGCGCGCCCCGGCCATGCCGCTGCAATCTTCTGCCCAAGCTCCTCAAGTCGGTCCTCGAGCTCCTAGAAACGGAAAGGACCCTGAGTCTAGCACTCACGGCATTACCATTAATTAGATTTTTTTCTTATTTTAATTTATTTCTTTCAATAGAAAGGACATCTTGATGTACACATGTAACGGGTCAAGATTTAGCTCCTAGGCATGCTTTGGAATCAACCGTTGTCCTCTTAGAATTCCTTTTCTTTGTAATAATTGTTTAGCTACTATGAATTTTCTTTTGCAAACATGGATCATGTTTGGAAACTCTAAGCCGAGCATGGCTGATGCTCGACCCCTTTCTTTAATGTGGTCCGTGCAAAAGCCCACCACTTTTTCCAAAAACCTACTCCACCAACCGAAAACGGTAAAAATCTTAAACTGAGTATGGATTATAGTCACCCTTTTATTTGCACCACGAGCGTTTACTGCTCGCTGGATGTACTAATTTAACATGAGTCGAGCATAAAAACACTTGCACCAAGCCGAATATGGATAATACTCGCCAACTCTCTAAGCCGAGTATGGATAATGCTCGCCACCTCTCTAAGCCGAGTATAGTTCATGCTCGCCACTAAGCTGAGTATGGATGATACTCGCCACCAAAGCTAAGTGAAATAAAATGCTCGGCCCATCAGCCTTCTCCAGATCGAGAGTGGCTTATTTCATCTTTGCAGGAACTAATTCTCAAACAGATGGTGATCATCATCTAGGCCTAAATATGGTTCCCGATAGTTGTCGGTTTTCCGGCCTTAATACGACCTAGCTCGGTCATCGATTTTCTGGCCTTAATACAACATCGGGGCCTTCAGATTTCTGGCCTTAATATGGTCCGACGCGACCATAGCTGCTCGAGCGATCGTGCTTCGATTCATATTTCAGAACACACTTCCCTCTACCGAAGAAGATGCATTCTGAGGGGCAAAGTGTTAACCCTCTTTTTGGTAAAAGCCGCGACGGGCTCGATCGAAGCCCAAACGCACAATTAGCCGAATCAGATAAATCACGCTTCAGGAAGCCCAGCGGAAGCTCGGCCCGGAACAGTCGCATATTGGCCCAAGCCAATTCTCATCAACTGATGACCCACTCCAGAAGAATCGTTCTCCCAATCGACCGAGTATCTCTCTCCCATACAAAGCGCATCGGCCGAATATCTCGAATTAGCATGGAAATATTCAATTGAGTTATTTCGATGCCTAGCCCGACTTTCAAGGAAGTAAAGGCGGTCAACCACATTTGAACAAAGCTCTACTTTTGATACACCTCAATGTGGATGCCATGTAAGCCACAACTTCTGAAGATACTATTTATGAATAGTGGAATCAGTCTTCCAGCCGTACTCTAACCAAGGAATGGACTCCACGCATCCAAGCTTTCCCGAAAAGTCCGGGCCACGTCACAATAGCCCAAGTCGCCATCTCCACCAATAAATACCTCAAAGCTCAAAGAAGAAAAAGAGGACGTTTCTTTCTAATCTCTTCGGCACTCCAAAGGCTGAAGCACTCTAAGCTTTCTCCTCCAAAACTTCTCATCTCTCATATTTCTTCAAACAAGAGAAAAAGCATTGTACTTGTAATAAAAAAGCAAAAGTAATACATATAGAGTGGATGTAGGCACAGTCTTTTCCGAACCACTATAAAAATTATGTGTGCGCTCCCCGTTTTCTTTATTATTTTTGCATCTTATAATCATTATTCGTGTGCTCTCCACATGATTGGGGGTTGGTTGTCACTAGTGACCAACTTTTGACGTCAACAGGTGGAAAATTACAAAATTAGTTGTTGGCGTCGGACGCGTCCTACTTCAAAAGTTTTTTTTAATAAAGAAACATAGCGATTTTCTTGGTTTTTGTATTCAACGTGTCAAACGTGTTGAACAAGGAAACTTGGCAAAATTTGCACGTGAACAGTACCATGGTATTAATTAATATGGAAATATGCAACTAATTTCCGAATTACACCCTTTTCTTTGTAAACTACTCTATGAACAAACATACTTTATAATCTTTAATTTTGTTGCTCCATCGAAGAATAAATTGTTAGGATTGTTCCAAAAAACAGATATAACCAAATGACACTGTGGCAGAAACATTAGATTGTTACGATTATTCTACATATTGGATATAACCGAATGACTTTGTGGCGGAAACATCGGATTGTTCCAGTTATTCTATGAAGAGAATATAACCAAACGAAAGTGATGTGAAAACAAATGGATAAATATAGAATGGATGTAACGCCACTCATTCCAAGGCTCGCAACTAAGAGCTACACATGTCGCAGTCATCTGGAGTATTAATTTTTGACGACCACACATAGGAGTGTGAATCATATCAATACCAATAACATATCATATTCATTACAAACATATTCACAAATTCGCTTACCAGGCTCTAATAAAATATAAATGTATAATTACTTTAAGGGTGACATATGAAGATACCTCCTTGATTAATCAGAGTATTATTAAATACCAGACATACAACAATTATTACAACATCAATAGAAAAACACAACAGACTCCAAAATATTCCTATATATCAAACAATGCCTCCTGCACGTCTTTGCAAGTTTTCTTCACCAAAATACCAAAAAATGTGAAATCTTACTCCCAGGCTACTCAACCAACATCCAAGAATTAGAGCGAAAAAATAAAAACTTTAGGTCTGATAAACAGTCTGTTGTGAATAACAGAATGTCATCTCAATAAATAAATATTTATTAAGATCGCGTCGCTAAGCGGAATGAGTTTTTCCCTCACTAGTACCCTTAGTCAAATCAATCAATCTATGTTGCACATGCAATAAAAATGGTTATTAAACATAATACTCATTAATCAATCATATTCCGTCATATGTATATATGCTTATAGCTATCCTGACTAGCTGCCTCAACTTCAAAGTTATACTATGTTAACTACAAACCTATGCGACTAACTTAGGACTACCAGATTTACCAAATCATTTAATTAACTGTTAGAATCAAACTGGGCGATCTGTCCAAATTTTACCCTTATTTAACTATTTGTCTAACCATTAGTTTTGCTAAGTTAACTGACAACCTAATGCTTTGCGGTCTCACCAGTGGCCTATCTCATTGCATCCATTCTTATGTCTACCATATTTTCAATTTTACCTAAACTTTATCCTACAAACCGGAATATTGGACAATTCCATTTAGTGGAGATAACTAAGCATAAGACACAATCCTACACTAGTCTCATCTAGTTTTCTAATTTACGGAATCATAACTATCTTCTTTCATCTATCCAACGGTAAAGAGATAATAAATTGCTTTATTAAAATATTGGGTTACATACTCTTCAAATATTTCATCTTAAAAATAGGCATGTATAATTCTATCATTTGAATATCATCTTTAGAAAAAAGGAAATTCTTTAACCCTTCATTAAATACAACAATATGCCAAATATATGCTTTCAAAATCTGAGTTGATGATACTTAATATTTCTTAGAAATTTAAATACATCAAAATATAAAGCTACGAAGCTAAAACCTTTCAAAATAGGTATTTAAAAATATTGTTATACAATTTGTATAAATTTCTTCATCCTTTTCTATAGAGGTTAAAAAAAACATATAATTGATTTGAGCTTTGATCAAAACAGATTGGCTTCGCACCTCTATGGCGTCGAAACGAAATAAGCTTTGTATCTCTATGGTGCCGAAACAAAACAAATTATTGGGGTTCTTAGACTTACAAAACAGGGCACCACATAAGTACTTCAAGCCAAAAACATTTTTGCTTTACAAAATAGCTAAAAAAACCTTTAAAATGTTTTGAAACCATTTTTCAAAGATGGGTCGAAGAAAGCTGTTTTGAAGCGAAGCAAAGTAAACGGAGTTAGATTGTTTCGAAACCATTTAATAAAGAAGCGACTGCCCTTATTCGAAGTATAGCACAACTTAACAGCCTCCCCTTCGCTGTGTCCTTGGTCGAAACACCACATAATAAATTCCTTAGTATCATGCGATTCTCCAAGGAACAAATTGTAACACCCCACCTCCGCTAGGGTCACTCGCAAAGGAATGCACTAGCTTTAGAGGGGCATTATTGGTAAACATACACAGAAATATCACAAGACAGAACGTATAAAATGGCGGAAGTAAAATCAATCTTTTATAACATTAATAAACAAGGTCTAAAGCCTTTTTCATCAGAGTACATCAAAACCTGTCTTGCAATGTTTAAGAAGCATAAAACAACCTTTTCATAAAATATTCCCCAAGTAAAACAGTAAAGCAGCCATAGCCAAGAAAAATCCAAGCCATCCAAGATGACCTTCAAGCAGAAGAAGTCTGAATTGAACAACAGTATTTCCTCCCTGTAACCTGGGGGGGAACGGAAGACAAGAAGCGAAAGAAAACGGGGTAAGTCATAAAGACTGGTAAGTCCTACCTACTTCCAGCATTAAAACAGATAAAGGTGACATGACATGCATAAACTGAAAGTAAACATGGTGATAATGATAAGATAGATACCAAGCCAGGATAATAGGATGGATTACCGTACCCAGACAAACCCAGGTGTCATGATAAATTACAATGTCAAAGTAAAACAAGGTATTACATCGTCAGGTTTCCATCAAGTATAACATTCCAAGGTATCCCTCAAGTCTAACATCCCCGAGTTCTATCTGTATATACTCTGCATCTACCGTCCTAGTGTCTTTCCCCGTACATGTGTTAACCATGAATAACCCTTACTCAACAGTTCGCGAAATGATCCATGTTGACCTAACATATAGAATATGTAAGTCTCTAAACACGTATGTTTCTTTCTATGTATATGTTCAGTCCCTTGCCGTACACCGTACGGACTTTCCCATGAGATCCCACTTTAACGTAGTTCTATGACCCTTAAGATTGTTTTGGACTGTCACCCTACCTTTAACTAAGGTCTTTCAACATGAATCATTGTTTGTACAACTAGGACTTATGCCACCTAGGACTGCTAGGGATTATGCTTACCTATCTCACGTTTTCGTATTTCGGTTTGGGTTCAACCACCTAGGGATACTAGGGATTACGCCAACCCTCAACCACGCCCTTTTCCCTACGCCTTCATCGTCAATCGTTTTTCTATGACTGTATGCACAAGTATCACTATGTGCTACCCGAGTCCTGTCACAGGGCTAATCAAGAAGTACAGGACTCGGTCGGGAGCTTTCAATTTATCTGCCGATGCAGATGCTAAGGTCTGCTTTTCTACACGTGGCTATGGTCCCACGAGACCCCTCCCTCAACTAGCATAAGGCAACACAAGAGAAAACCTTGTATGAGAACTACACTCCGGCCAGCCCACATCCTACGGCCTACCTCACCCATAATTAGATAGCAATTATGGTCTGTTGGGTGTTCCCTGCCTTTCCGTACGTACACGCTTGACTCAAGATGGTAGATGATCGACGAACTTGCTATCTCGGGCACCAGTATGTATTCGTCGACTCACTGCTATCCATCCCAGTCTTTAGGTCGCTCGCATAGCAACCAAGGCATACTCTTGGTTCTTCTAACGCAGACCTTAACCTCTCGTGAGCCTAGTATAATGACCTGGCAGCTCACAGAGGGATACCAAGAATATCCTCACGTTCCCCGAAGCCGCTGCTTCGTTACCCAGTTCGCTGGAGCCTTTATCTAAATCAGATAGCCTGCTCCTACACGCATACTTTAAACGTTGACCTAACGTATCGGGTTACTAATCTATCTAAGAAGTGGCCCAAATTTCCTTGACTAAGGATTATTACTTAGTTTCCCTTAACTAAGGTTTACCACTTAGCCTTATTTCCCTTATCCTTGTTAACTATGGTCATTTACCCAATCCTCCGAATTGGGGTTTGTCTAATGGGTTAAGTGTTACTTAAGAAGATTTATTTGACCGTATCAAGTTATCATGTTGGATTGATTAAGTGTTAGTTAACTTAATCCCGTCCATTCGTCGTATAAAAATGGTCAAGTGTCGTTAGGCAAATCAAGTTACTTAACCTACCCAACCCCGTCATGTTTATTTGAGTATCATTAGCCCAATCAAATTACTTAAACCATTTGTCCATGTCATATTTGGTTAAGCCTCATTAATTAAATTAACTTAACCCTATTATGTGGCATTAATTATTTAATGCACCCCAACCTCTCACATTAGACTTTGTTGTGGTTACTAGTTAAGCCGGGCGGGTCCGGGTAGCTTTACACCACAACTTGGTCTAACCTCGGGTTCAAGCACAACATGACCAACTTCTCACATTGGGTCCTATTGTTTGCAACTACTAGTTAGGCCGGTCGGTTCCGGGTAGCTTTATATTGCAAACTCAACCCAACCTCGAGTTGGCCACTTTCATGTTTAGACTAGTGTCACGTTCATATTCAAGTTTCAAGCAATTGGGTAGACCTAACTTAATAGGTAAATTCCCAATGGGTAGACCTAACTTAATAGGTAAATTCCCAAGCTTATGTTTTTATGCATACTTACATGTCAACTTCCATATTATAATTCAAGTCATGTTTTCAAGTATAAACACATGTCATATTTAACGTTACACGTTATCATGTTTATACCCCTTTACCCAAACCATGGTTCATGCCAAGTTTAGCTCGCCTATCATGTTTTCATATAACTTCAAGTTAAGTTTTTCATGCTATAATCACGCTTGTCTATCCTCAACCCAAATCGTGTTCCAACGCAAGAATGGACGAGTCACATCATAAAGATACTATGCTACACAATGACCCCAAACATGCATAGTATCATGAGGGTTTGGCTTAAGACATACATAGGTTCATAAAGGTTTGGCCACAAGCATGCATAACATGAAAACAAAGGGAATTGGCCATAAGTATGCATAATGTCATAAAGGATTTGGCCACAAACTTGCATGTTAACACTAGGGGTTTAGGTTTCATAAACATGCATAAGCCCCAAAATCGAATCTTAGCCAATGTTTCACTAGTAAAAATGGTTCCTAAAGGTTCATGCTAGCAATTCATGCATAAAGATCCAAACTTGCAAGTTAAACTAAGTTATGCATAGCATGAGGAGCATGATTAAGTCACTCACATGGCCTAAGATCATAAACATGAACACAAGAGACAAGGTAAGGTTCATATAGGTTCACATAATCATGTTTAGCCTCTTTTTATCCCATGTCATTATCAAAACTACCGTTTTCACCTAAAAGTAGCTAGAACTTACATAGTTAGGCCTAGGGAAAGAAGCATGAATCATCTTGGCTAAGAAAGGTGCCTCCTTTGTCGAAGAATCGTCATGGAACTCGCATAGCAACGTTGATCTTCCTTCCATTTGGTGTAGCTAGCTTGCACTACTTGATTTGAACCCGATTTGAGTGCTTAGACTTTAGGAAAGGGGAATGGAGGCCATGATCACTTGGCATTTGGGCAGCACTTCGTGGAGAGGGTGAGTTATGAGGGTTTAGGGTAGCCTTAGGGGTGTTTTTATAGAGATTAGGGTGTGTTTTAGGCCATAGGATTAGATCTAGGATAGATTAGGACCATCAGATCTCGGAAGCTTCCAGAACCAGCCCAAGAACAAGACCAGGTGAGACAACCAGGTGCAACAGTGTGAAGACCCGCAACTTCCCCGTAAAGGAAAGCTATCGGATAGTTCGAGAACAAGCCACAACAGAACGCATACAGAAGAATATTTCATTGTATATTACAACAATGCATCAGATTACAAGAATATACAGAGTATAAATGAATAAATATTACACAGAAATAACAGAGATTTAAATTACATTTAAATACATAGCAGCGGAAAATAATACAATAGACAACTAGAAGGAGATATACGGATACAAAGCTTTCCGGATATCGTTCCAGCTGTAAACCAGGATCCTGTGAATATAAATCTGCAAAACCCAAAACTACTAGCTGCCCGTGTCAAAATAAGGGCACCCAGAGTTTAGGTTAAAACAATAAACTCCAGGTCAGTCATGTGACTGGTGTGAGAACTAAAACAGTTATTAATCTTTATTTTAAATCATTAGGTAAATCAAGGGACCACGCCGTATAACACGGAACGGGTTTCCTCCCAAGAATACCAGTGCATAAAACAAACAGCGCAATGCTAAGTAAAGAAAAATGGAGCTGTTATAAGACCCAGGTCCCATCACACAATGCAACGCAGTCGAGGATAGGGTTTTCCCTTATAACAGCCAAAGAATGCTTGATACGTTTAAAACAAATCATTTGATACTATAATAAGTGCATAGTGCATAAAACAACTTCAAATCATAAGTATCAATCATAGGCGACATGAGCGTCCCATGCCACTATGTCGCCATATATAGGATTACAACTAAAACCGCAAAGTCACGTATTTGGAAATTGGGTTTCCATCTATGAACCGAGGCTAGGGGCAAGATCCTCAACCGATTCGTGACTCTCTAGCCCGAGCCACAGGACCCAGACTCAGGTGGGCCCTTGGATCGTCAGGGCCGGTCCACCGATGTGGATTAAAATGCCTGAACACTACGTTTCCCCACCCTATGGGGTGTAAGTCTGGTCCGTCAGCCGACCAGAATGCATCGGCCGAAACCGATATAACCGAGGCGCCTCGCAACAGAAACAACCACATAAGTCAAACTCGTCAGGGCGTGTAAAACCACTGACGCCACTTCTAACTAGAAAGAAACGCAAGTCCTCCCTGAGGTCCGTCTCCCGTTTTTGGTTCATACCTGGTGCGAAACACGCGAGGTAAACGTTACACAAAGCTACGCCACAAAGGCCGTGCTTTGATCATCACCACAAGACTTTGCTTTTCAACAGAAGCCTTGATCATTTGCATCTTAGCATGCCACACAGGCAAACCATCCTATGCAACCGATATCAGTCACACAGAATGAAATCCGATGTCAGACACACAGTCCATTTACAAGTCCGTTCTGGGTCTGAACGAAACCGGAGGCACCTAGTACCCCGCCTATCCATCGATCTCCAAGTACGTCTGGACGATCACTAACTGTTTCCATCTTCTTGGGTGTACAGCCCAATCAAGATCATCAGTTATCACCCAAACGACGTGAAGACCTCCGGTCTTCGACCATCGTCTTCATCTTCGACTTATCGTCGTATCAGTTATTCAGAATGGGATAAACCCGGCCTTTCCGAATAACTCGCGTATATTTAAATAAGTGTTACACAAACACAACATACGCCTCATTCCAATTCATTAGTCACTAACCGTAAATTAATCAAGAGAATAATTCCCCAAATATTAACCCCGAAGGCCGAAACCAACATCAGATCAATATCCAGAAAACCATTCTGCTTGGCTAACCGCCAGTTAGTTTCTAAATTTCACATTCAAATCTAATTAAAGATTCATTAAAACTCCACTTAGTTTTAATCTGTGACTGGGTTAAAGAATCAGTGTCATTTAAAACACTGTTCACGATAAACCCAAAAATCAATATCAATTCAATTCCAATTAAATATCATTTAATTGGTACACTTCATTAAATCTAAATCAAAAGATTTAATCTTTTCTCAACTGGGTTCAAGAACAGTGTTAGTGAAGACACCATTCACGACAAACCCAAATCACATTCGATATTCAATACAAGGCTCTGAATAGAAAATATATCGGCTTATATTCAATATCAAATTCTACGACTAACAAATGTCGTATTGGAAATAACGATATAAATATATATATCTTTCAAATTTCCATAACAACACCTGTATAATCACGAATTCCAACATCGAAATATTCCGAAGACAATTTCGATTCAAATCCACTCCAATGCAATCATTGGAAATTTTGGTTATTTTTAAAACCCTTTTTTTTGAATTCAATTTATTTATTTAAAAATAAATAGAATTATAATTCTAGTTCAAAACTAGTTCAATTCGATAAAAATCTATTTTTATCTTTTCAAATATGGAGTTTTTCATCCCAATCCTTTCTAAATCATTTCTTATGATTTTACATAAATTATTACTATTTTTAATAATTTTATCAAGGCCCGTACAGTCGATTTCCATCAATGGCCATCGAACTGCACTTACAGCGACCTTTTTCGAATTTGATTTGGACATAATTCCAAATCCAACCGTTAGATTTCTAATTTCTAATATTCGTTAGAAAGCTCTTTTCGATACGAACCCAACGGTTCCGGTTTTAGGAGAATCCGACGGTCGGATCTCCCGTAATGTCCGTTAGAAATAAATGGTCGAAATTCACGAACTGCCGCGGCGCGGCGCGTTCTATTTAGGCCATTATATTATATATATAATATATATAATATATATTTCGTCGATTTCTATTCAAAACGAATTATATAAATAGTTTTAAAATTGTTTCAAAACCTATTTCAACTTCCATTTCAATTCAAAGCAAAATTGAATTCTTCTTTATAAATTCGTTTCAAAATTCATTTCTATTCAATTCAAATTTCAATTCAATTTGAATTCATTTCAATTCAATTCATTTCGAAATCGTTTTCAATTCAATTCATTTCGAAATCGTTTTCAATTCAATTCATTTTGAATTCATTTTCAATTCAATTCATTTTGAATTCAATTTATTTCGAAATCGTTTTCAATTCAATTCATTTTGAATTCATTTTCAATTCAATTCATTTTGAATTCAATTTATTTCGAAATCGTTTTCAATTCAATTCATTTTGAAATCGTTTTTAAAATCGATATAAATATCGTTCACGTCAAAATGGCGTCAATCTAATCAACACGGCTTCATATATTCCTTTATTTTCAAATATTCTATTTCAAATATTTCTTTTTCAAATATTTCTTTTTCTAAACTGGAATGAGGCCCAAACAATTACCATATAAAATTAATTATATGGATTTTCATACAACACATGTATATAATAGTATTGAAAATAATCAACCATCAACCAAAGTGCACTACACTGTATAAGCATCAAATATAGATATCTAACGCTTATAACAGCCTGTCAATCCATCGATCGACATATTTAATCAATCAGGATGAGTGAACTGCATATTTCACCCTAACACCCGTGTGGGGTTTTCAAACAATCAAACACGGATTTTATTTGTGCAGTTGGGCGATGTGTAAAATTTATCGTCCCAATCAATGTCCTTTTAAATAAGTGTACATAAACAAACCGTCTGGTTTGTAAATGAATATTTATTTATTCACATTCACGTTAAAAATTATATTTTTAACGACAAAACATTTTATTCCAACATATGAATTTCTATTCAATCCAATCTTTAAATAAAATGATATTTTTATTTTTCTAACATATTTTAGAAAATTTCGGCGGCATAACGGCACGATACTAGAAACGGGACAAGGCCTAGCCTTATCCCCGGTCTAGTGAAGGCCCACGCCATTCACACATCATTCAAATCAATTTCATCTCACCAAACAATTCAATTCAAACAAATAATTCAACTAATCTATGCAACCAAACAAACAAGTCCATGGTCTGTGGACGATTGTGTCGGGTGCTACTAAGCACCGTCTGCATCCTAGTATATATATATAACTAGAAATAAAATTGAAAGGTGAGAAATTCTCACATATAGCTATCCTAGCTCCACGGCTCTTCATTTGCAGAAGTCTTCATTGTTTTCGCATCTTCGTCAGCTTCGTCGTCCGTAGCTACTACATATATAAAAATCGAATTTTTATTTCAAAGTTCAATATATAAAAATCGAATTTTTATTTCAAAGTTCAATATATAAAAATCGAATTTTTATTTCAAAGTTCAATATATAAAAATCGAATTTTTATTTCAAAGTTCAATATATAAAAATCGAATTTTTAGTTCACTATTCAATACATAAAAATCGAATTTTTACTACTATGTTATATAGATAAAAATTATATTTTTACTTCAAAGTCCAATATATAAAAATCACATTTTTAATCCGAAGCTTAACATATAAAAATCACATTTTTATATTCTCTTTACCTCATGCATACAAATTATATTTTTATTTCCACTCCATATATATAAAAATTGAACTTTTATCTTCACTGCATATATATAAAAATCAGATTTTTATCTTCACTTCGTTATAAAAATTATATTTTTATATCGCCCTTTTTATAATAAAGAACATATTTATATTTCAAATGTTTATCCATAAAAATCGTATTTTTATATTTCTATTTTAAACCAATGTTAATCTCCTACTTTAAAAACAACGCTCATTTTATATTTTAAAAACAATGTTACTTTTCTACTTTAAAAACAACGCTCATTTTATATTTTAAAAACAATGTTACTTTTCTACTTTAAAAACAACGCTCATTTTATATTTTATTTATATTTATAAAACCTATTTTCAATGTGCTATTCTGTATAAAAATCTGAAAATAAACCATGTTGTATAAATTTTATATCAGCAAAGAAAGAAATCAAGAAATATAGGCTTACTGCAAAAATGTCGTTCACCCTCAAAACTAGGGTTCCTTCCCTTGGCGCCCGCAAATGACCGGACCGCCCTCCAGTGGGCCCACACGAAGCGGCGGAGCGACGCCTTCCAGTCGCCGGAGCAGCGACGAACTCGGTGCTACTTTGCATCGAAAAACTGAGGCGATGGCGGCTCCTTTGAGGGGTTTCGGGTTGCGAGGTCAACGGGGAAAGGTGGAGGGAGCTCGGATGTAGGCGGAGCAGAGGGGAGATCGAAGTGGGGAGGGGCGCCGAGGTCGGGTGGCGCGGTGGTCCACGCCAGTACTGGCGAACGGAATCGAGGGGGTTTCTTCTATTTTTTTTTTTTTAATTTGTAAATCGATTGTAAAGGGGGGGGGGGGCCAGAGATAAAGGAAGAGAAAGGTTTTTTTATTTTTTATTATTATTTTATTCCACTTAAAGTTGACTTTTTCCTACGACCTCAAAACGAGGCCCACCGCCTGTCGCCCATATCGTTTCACCCCCATTCCGAACACAATGGGATATGTACCGCAAGCTGAATCGACCGTTTCGATCAGTTTCCTTTTAATTTACATTTAAATCACTATATTGAATTTTAAACGTACATTTCAAATTACCGGGGCCACATACGAATTCTAAAAATGGCAGAAAAATATTTTCTAGCTTCGTATTGACGATACGGTCCTAACAAAACTAGTTTCGTTGAATTCTGAGACCGTTAGAAAAATGGCCAATTTCCAGTCGATTAAAATCAACTGAAACTGGTCAAACGCGTTTTCTTTTGCCACGCTCTCATATTGATTCGAAAAAATATGAAACTTGGAATCTAGCAATAATTTAACATCACGGACCCAACAAAAGTGGTTTCGTCGAAATCCGAGCTCGTTTGCAAAATGTCCATTTTTAAGGGCCTGAATTCCATAGCGACTATTCAGAATTTTCAACTGGACATTTCTTTTGATTCCTGATATGAAATCTTGATTTTCCCGATTCGTTGGAAAGATATTCACTATTAGATTCCATTATTTTTGGTTTCATTAAAATCCGGATTGTTTTGCACCCGGTACATTCAATTGAAGTTTGAAATCGAATTATCGAACTACCGCGCCATTTTCAATTCTATTTATAATTATATATAAATATTTATATTCTAACGACGACGCGTATAATATATACGTTCGAATTATATTCAAAATAAATTTCTCGCCGATATTATTTAAAATAATTCATTTTAAATAATCAAAATTCGTTAAAATTGCCAAAATAAAATTTTCAAACTGGCTCGCATTTTACGGGTTGTTACAATCTCCCCCACTTAAAACTTTTCGTCCCCGAAAAGGAACAAAGTCGAAAGTGGTTTGATCATTCAACTCTACGCTCGATCTGGCTTCCATTCTCCAACTCTTTAGTTTCTGAGAATTTTCAAATTTTCAAAAATTTGGCTAACTCCCTAAATTTTTGAAAAATTTCGCCATAACCTCCCCTGCACCGGGAGCATCGGGGAATTTCAAATAGCTTCCCCGGTCCTTCAGATCTCAAAAAGAAAAAGAAAAAGCCAAGCGGCTAGCCAATAGGCTCACAAAATCATCATCACCCAAACAAAACAGGAAATTATGTAGTAAACATGTACCTATTTGTCGGGCAAACAAATATTATTCTCTGGCTCTAGCCTCCTTGCTATGACCTGTTCAATAATATACATGTATATGCAAGCAGATGCGACCAATTTTCAATACAGTTCAATATTCGATTCAATTAGGCATAACAGTTCAAAATTAGCAAACAAATAAACAAACAACACAAACATCAATCAATTAGTTGATTAGCTTTTCAAATTCATAACTTTGATACATATACAAAAATCATGTTTTTGATGCCAAATCACAACAATAGGCCCTATCTAATTTTGGTTCTCACACCAGTCAATAGGAAATATATAGGAATCTCACTTTCGTTACTCGAAAATAAATACTGACGACAGTGCCCCATCACCAGAATTACCCCCGGGCAACTAGAGTATGATCCTATAACCATCCAGTATATTAAAACTTCGAATACACGTTTGCAAGACGCATATGCAAAATCTTTATATATCGGATTGTCCAACTCAATATAAATAGATAATCAAATACGAATAATTGATTTAAATTTTCAAAACAAAAATTGTTTTCATTTTCAAAAATATACTCTTCACACTCGTTCTAGGATACTACTGATCCCATCTCTAACGAGTCATCCTCGTTGGATATTACTAATCCAATATCTGATGAATTCTTTCGTATGGTTCTAATGTGTCTTGTTCTCTGAGCTTTGTAAACCAAAGCTCTGATACCACGTGTGAAGACCCGCAACTTCCCCGTAAAGGAAAGCTATCGGATAGTTCGAGAACAAGCCACAACAGAACGCATACAGAAGAATATTTCATTGTATATTACAACAATGCATCAGATTACAAGAATATACAGAGTATAAATGAATAAATATTACACAGAAATAACAGAGATTTAAATTACATTTAAATACATAGCAGCGGAAAATAATACAATAGACAACTAGAAGGAGATATACGGATACAAAGCTTTCCGGATATCGTTCCAGCTGTAAACCAGGATCCTGTGAATATAAATCTGCAAAACCCAAAACTACTAGCTGCCCGTGTCAAAATAAGGGCACCCAGAGTTTAGGTTAAAACAATAAACTCCAGGTCAGTCATGTGACTGGTGTGAGAACTAAAACAGTTATTAATCTTTATTTTAAATCATTAGGTAAATCAAGGGACCACGCCGTATAACACGGAACGGGTTTCCTCCCAAGAATACCAGTGCATAAAACAAACAGCGCAATGCTAAGTAAAGAAAAATGGAGCTGTTATAAGACCCAGGTCCCATCACACAATGCAACGCAGTCGAGGATAGGGTTTTCCCTTATAACAGCCAAAGAATGCTTGATACGTTTAAAACAAATCATTTGATACTATAATAAGTGCATAGTGCATAAAACAACTTCAAATCATAAGTATCAATCATAGGCGACATGAGCGTCCCATGCCACTATGTCGCCATATATAGGATTACAACTAAAACCGCAAAGTCACGTATTTGGAAATTGGGTTTCCATCTATGAACCGAGGCTAGGGGCAAGATCCTCAACCGATTCGTGACTCTCTAGCCCGAGCCACAGGACCCAGACTCAGGTGGGCCCTTGGATCGTCAGGGCCGGTCCACCGATGTGGATTAAAATGCCTGAACACTACGTTTCCCCACCCTATGGGGTGTAAGTCTGGTCCGTCAGCCGACCAGAATGCATCGGCCGAAACCGATATAACCGAGGCGCCTCGCAACAGAAACAACCACATAAGTCAAACTCGTCAGGGCGTGTAAAACCACTGACGCCACTTCTAACTAGAAAGAAACGCAAGTCCTCCCTGAGGTCCGTCTCCCGTTTTTGGTTCATACCTGGTGCGAAACACGCGAGGTAAACGTTACACAAAGCTACGCCACAAAGGCCGTGCTTTGATCATCACCACAAGACTTTGCTTTTCAACAGAAGCCTTGATCATTTGCATCTTAGCATGCCACACAGGCAAACCATCCTATGCAACCGATATCAGTCACACAGAATGAAATCCGATGTCAGACACACAGTCCATTTACAAGTCCGTTCTGGGTCTGAACGAAACCGGAGGCACCTAGTACCCCGCCTATCCATCGATCTCCAAGTACGTCTGGACGATCACTAACTGTTTCCATCTTCTTGGGTGTACAGCCCAATCAAGATCATCAGTTATCACCCAAACGACGTGAAGACCTCCGGTCTTCGACCATCGTCTTCATCTTCGACTTATCGTCGTATCAGTTATTCAGAATGGGATAAACCCGGCCTTTCCGAATAACTCGCGTATATTTAAATAAGTGTTACACAAACACAACATACGCCTCATTCCAATTCATTAGTCACTAACCGTAAATTAATCAAGAGAATAATTCCCCAAATATTAACCCCGAAGGCCGAAACCAACATCAGATCAATATCCAGAAAACCATTCTGCTTGGCTAACCGCCAGTTAGTTTCTAAATTTCACATTCAAATCTAATTAAAGATTCATTAAAACTCCACTTAGTTTTAATCTGTGACTGGGTTAAAGAATCAGTGTCATTTAAAACACTGTTCACGATAAACCCAAAAATCAATATCAATTCAATTCCAATTAAATATCATTTAATTGGTACACTTCATTAAATCTAAATCAAAAGATTTAATCTTTTCTCAACTGGGTTCAAGAACAGTGTTAGTGAAGACACCATTCACGACAAACCCAAATCACATTCGATATTCAATACAAGGCTCTGAATAGAAAATATATCGGCTTATATTCAATATCAAATTCTACGACTAACAAATGTCGTATTGGAAATAACGATATAAATATATATATCTTTCAAATTTCCATAACAACACCTGTATAATCACGAATTCCAACATCGAAATATTCCGAAGACAATTTCGATTCAAATCCACTCCAATGCAATCATTGGAAATTTTGGTTATTTTTAAAACCCTTTTTTTTGAATTCAATTTATTTATTTAAAAATAAATAGAATTATAATTCTAGTTCAAAACTAGTTCAATTCGATAAAAATCTATTTTTATCTTTTCAAATATGGAGTTTTTCATCCCAATCCTTTCTAAATCATTTCTTATGATTTTACATAAATTATTACTATTTTTAATAATTTTATCAAGGCCCGTACAGTCGATTTCCATCAATGGCCATCGAACTGCACTTACAGCGACCTTTTTCGAATTTGATTTGGACATAATTCCAAATCCAACCGTTAGATTTCTAATTTCTAATATTCGTTAGAAAGCTCTTTTCGATACGAACCCAACGGTTCCGGTTTTAGGAGAATCCGACGGTCGGATCTCCCGTAATGTCCGTTAGAAATAAATGGTCGAAATTCACGAACTGCCGCGGCGCGGCGCGTTCTATTTAGGCCATTATATTATATATATAATATATATAATATATATTTCGTCGATTTCTATTCAAAACGAATTATATAAATAGTTTTAAAATTGTTTCAAAACCTATTTCAACTTCCATTTCAATTCAAAGCAAAATTGAATTCTTCTTTATAAATTCGTTTCAAAATTCATTTCTATTCAATTCAAATTTCAATTCAATTTGAATTCATTTCAATTCAATTCATTTCGAAATCGTTTTCAATTCAATTCATTTCGAAATCGTTTTCAATTCAATTCATTTTGAATTCATTTTCAATTCAATTCATTTTGAATTCAATTTATTTCGAAATCGTTTTCAATTCAATTCATTTTGAATTCATTTTCAATTCAATTCATTTTGAATTCAATTTATTTCGAAATCGTTTTCAATTCAATTCATTTTGAAATCGTTTTTAAAATCGATATAAATATCGTTCACGTCAAAATGGCGTCAATCTAATCAACACGGCTTCATATATTCCTTTATTTTCAAATATTCTATTTCAAATATTTCTTTTTCAAATATTTCTTTTTCTAAACTGGAATGAGGCCCAAACAATTACCATATAAAATTAATTATATGGATTTTCATACAACACATGTATATAATAGTATTGAAAATAATCAACCATCAACCAAAGTGCACTACACTGTATAAGCATCAAATATAGATATCTAACGCTTATAACAGCCTGTCAATCCATCGATCGACATATTTAATCAATCAGGATGAGTGAACTGCATATTTCACCCTAACACCCGTGTGGGGTTTTCAAACAATCAAACACGGATTTTATTTGTGCAGTTGGGCGATGTGTAAAATTTATCGTCCCAATCAATGTACTTTTAAATAAGTGTACATAAACAAACCGTCTGGTTTGTAAATGAATATTTATTTATTCACATTCACGTTAAAAATTATATTTTTAACGACAAAACATTTTATTCCAACATATGAATTTCTATTCAATTCAATCTTTAAATAAAATGATATTTTTATTTTTCTAACATATTTTAGAAAATTTCGGCGGCATAACGGCACGATACTAGAAACGGGACAAGGCCTAGCCTTATCCCCGGTCTAGTGAAGGCCCACGCCATTCACACATCATTCAAATCAATTTCATCTCACCAAACAATTCAATTCAAACAAATAATTCAACTAATCTATGCAACCAAACAAACAAGTCCATGGTCTGTGGACGATTGTGTCGGGTGCTACTAAGCACCGTCTGCATCCTAGTATATATATATAACTAGAAATAAAATTGAAAGGTGAGAAATTCTCACATATAGCTATCCTAGCTCCACGGCTCTTCATTTGCAGAAGTCTTCATTGTTTTCGCATCTTCGTCAGCTTCGTCGTCCGTAGCTACTACATATATAAAAATCGAATTTTTATTTCAAAGTTCAATATATAAAAATCGAATTTTTATTTCAAAGTTCAATATATAAAAATCGAATTTTTATTTCAAAGTTCAATATATAAAAATCGAATTTTTATTTCAAAGTTCAATATATAAAAATCGAATTTTTAGTTCACTATTCAATACATAAAAATCGAATTTTTACTACTATGTTATATAGATAAAAATTATATTTTTACTTCAAAGTCCAATATATAAAAATCACATTTTTAATCCGAAGCTTAACATATAAAAATCACATTTTTATATTCTCTTTACCTCATGCATACAAATTATATTTTTATTTCCACTCCATATATATAAAAATTGAACTTTTATCTTCACTGCATATATATAAAAATCAGATTTTTATCTTCACTTCGTTATAAAAATTATATTTTTATATCGCCCTTTTTATAATAAAGAACATATTTATATTTCAAATGTTTATCCATAAAAATCGTATTTTTATATTTCTATTTTAAACCAATGTTAATCTCCTACTTTAAAAACAACGCTCATTTTATATTTTAAAAACAATGTTACTTTTCTACTTTAAAAACAACGCTCATTTTATATTTTAAAAACAATGTTACTTTTCTACTTTAAAAACAACGCTCATTTTATATTTTATTTATATTTATAAAACCTATTTTCAATGTGCTATTCTGTATAAAAATCTGAAAATAAACCATGTTGTATAAATTTTATATCAGCAAAGAAAGAAATCAAGAAATATAGGCTTACTGCAAAAATGTCGTTCACCCTCAAAACTAGGGTTCCTTCCCTTGGCGCCCGCAAATGACCGGACCGCCCTCCAGTGGGCCCACACGAAGCGGCGGAGCGACGCCTTCCAGTCGCCGGAGCAGCGACGAACTCGGTGCTACTTTGCATCGAAAAACTGAGGCGATGGCGGCTCCTTTGAGGGGTTTCGGGTTGCGAGGTCAACGGGGAAAGGTGGAGGGAGCTCGGATGTAGGCGGAGCAGAGGGGAGATCGAAGTGGGGAGGGGCGCCGAGGTCGGGTGGCGCGGTGGTCCACGCCAGTACTGGCGAACGGAATCGAGGGGGTTTCTTCTATTTTTTTTTTTTTTAATTTGTAAATCGATTGTAAAGGGGGGGGGGGGCCAGAGATAAAGGAAGAGAAAGGTTTTTTTTTTATTTATTATTATTTTATTCCACTTAAAGTTGACTTTTTCCTACGACCTCAAAACGAGGCCCACCGCCTGTCGCCCATAGCGTTTCACCCCCATTCCGAACACAATGGGATATGTACCGCAAGCTGAATCGACCGTTTCGATCAGTTTCCTTTTAATTTACATTTAAATCACTATATTGAATTTTAAACGTACATTTCAAATTACCGGGGCCACATACGAATTCTAAAAATGGCAGAAAAATATTTTCTAGCTTCGTATTGACGATACGGTCCTAACAAAACTAGTTTCGTTGAATTCTGAGACCGTTAGAAAAATGGCCAATTTCCAGTCGATTAAAATCAACTGAAACTGGTCAAACGCGTTTTCTTTTGCCACGCTCTCATATTGATTCGAAAAAATATGAAACTTGGAATCTAGCAATAATTTAACATCACGGACCCAACAAAAGTGGTTTCGTCGAAATCCGAGCTCGTTTGCAAAATGTCCATTTTTAAGGGCCTGAATTCCATAGCGACTATTCAGAATTTTCAACTGGACATTTCTTTTGATTCCTGATATGAAATCTTGATTTTCCCGATTCGTTGGAAAGATATTCACTATTAGATTCCATTATTTTTGGTTTCATTAAAATCCGGATTGTTTTGCACCCGGTACATTCAATTGAAGTTTGAAATCGAATTATCGAACTACCGCGCCATTTTCAATTCTATTTATAATTATATATAAATATTTATATTCTAACGACGACGCGTATAATATATACGTTCGAATTATATTCAAAATAAATTTCTCGCCGATATTATTTAAAATAATTCATTTTAAATAATCAAAATTCGTTAAAATTGCCAAAATAAAAATTTCAAACTGGCTCGCATTTTACGGGTTGTTACAAACAGGTGCGCCAGGCAAATTGCCCCGGCCACCCACTGTCGACAGGCAAGTCGACAGGGCTGTCGACTCGGTCTGGGCCCAAGTCGACAGGCCTATCGACAGCCCTGTCGACATGGCCTAGGCGGGGAAACTTCCCGCCCAGCCCCAGATCTGGTTTTCAAACCTATTTCCGAATTTCAAATTTCCAGAAATCCTCTTTGGGCCTTTAACGGGTCATACGGACTCCGATTCTCGAAAACTCGGACTCTATCTCGCGTATTTTTCCGAGACGAACGCAATGGTGAATCCCGTTTACCTTAATTCTAGAAGTATAAACAGAATATCTTTTATCTTCATGCTTCACTGGTTTATATGCTTTGCGTATCATCGTATACGTATGTAAATTTCTTACTTTTAAAATGTAAAAATACGGGGTGTCACATTCTCCCACCCTTAAGGAATTTCGTCCCCGAAATTCAATAGTAGTAGGATTTATGTCCCCATATTAGCATCCAGAAGTGTTCAGCCAATTGTTGCAAACATGTGCACATGTGCAAAAGTGAATCACATTGTAGAAAAATATGTATGCCTAACTTGTGGTACCACCTACATGAATGAATTTTTTTTTAAAAATTTCTTTTCAAACCATGATGCTCTCATCCTAAATATACTTGCAGTTCTATATGAATGCAAAAATTTGAAAAAGTAATTTCATCCAAATTTTCCCACACCCTTATAAATAAGAGTGTAGTTCATCCAATTTGAGCATCCAAGATCCTACCATCCATTATTAATTTAGAAAAATCTAACTTTCTAAATTTTTATGTAACGGAGGGATATCCCGTTTTGTTGTTTTCATTGTTCTTCGTTATTAGACATTATCGTGCAATATTTCATAATTACATTAGACACAACAAATTGCATAAACAAATAACGTACAATACTTCATTAAGATAGTTTCAGTACATCGCTACAACTAGACAACAAAAGAAACAGCTAAACAATACTGAAATAAAATACTATCCTACGGATAACTGATAGAAGTCAATCCTGATGGAAATAGCTACGGATGAGCTCCTCTAAGCTATCAAGCCTCTCTTCCTGCCGTCGGTTCCCTTGCCTAAGCTCTAACTGTAGGTCCTGTATTCCAGCCCCCAACTGATCATAAGAGGAACTCATATCCTGAAGCATCTGCTGCTGTGTCTGGGCCATGGCTACCTGTGACTCCAGCGTCTGCTGTTGTGACCTCATAATATCCTGGTGGCTCCTCATCAAGCGAGCCTGCTGCTGTGAAACATATCTCAGCTCAGTCCTCCAGTCTGGATCCCTAGTAGCCCATGGATCCCAGGCACCTGTATCCGGAGCCCCCTGTGCCGGGCCCTGATGAGCCCAGGCTCCATCCCCAGCCTGCTCACCATCATGCTGTGGTGCCTGATGGGGGTCCTCAAAGTGTCCAAACTGATCATCATGTGGCTCCTCCTCTTGCTCCTCCTCCTCGTCACCCTCATCCTCTTCCTCATCTAATCCCTCATGCTCCATAGGCTGTGGCTCCCCTTGCAGCTCCTGCATATCTATACTCATCCTCCCTAGTGCAGCTTCAGTGATGATAACAGAGGGATGGTTAGAAAGTGTCACATAATCCTCATCATGCAAATCCACCCCGAACCAGCGGAAAACTATGGTCCATAAGTTCCCAAAACAAATATTGGAGTGCCTTGCTCCTCTAAAGATCTGGTACTGCTGTAAGATGGTTCTTGCCCAGTTTATTTGTATGCCCCCAAAAATAGCATAAGTAGCGGCCTTAACAACTACTGGGACTCTGTCAAACCCATGATTCTGCCCCGCAATATTATATTGCAATATTCTGATCACAAACCTAGCTAGAGGGCGCAAATGTGTGCTATCCCATTGCCTATCAAGTCCATTAAAAAATATCCTACCCCACACATTCAAATCATCCATCTCCAGATCATTTATATCGAGTCCCGTACCCCGGATATTCAAAATTTCCCCAAATTGGACCTCATTCATAAATATATGGGTACCCTTAACCCATGAACCATAGGTTATCAACCCGTTATCATCCACATCAATTTGCAAACGAGCATCAAAAAGTCTTACCATACGCTTGTAGCCTCTCCTCTCGGCTGTGCGCGTATCCAGAATATGAAGAAGACCCGCATTAACAAACAAACTTTCCACGGCGGTTCCCGCAAAATCCGCAAACCTCACTGGTCGGCCTAAAAGCAGATTCCTACTGGCGAGCTGCATGTAGTGCTCGATTATCCCTGGTTGCTCGTCACACCACTCGACCTCTTGCGCGGTTAGTTGAGGGTAAAGCTCGTAGGGATTGGGTTGATTGGCCATGGTGATTTAAACACGAATTGGAAGAGGGGAACTATAGATCCGGGTGGAGAGGGTCTCTAGCTTCGATTTGAGATTAATTTTATGAAGAACGGTGGAGAAACGAGGTGATGGGAGGTGGTGGAGTTGGGGAATTTTCGGTTTTGGTGGCTGGGAGGAAGGAGAAAAGGATTGGGGTTATGAGCTGAAGCTCTCGGCCTTCAGGCTTATATATATTTTTTTTTTGATCTGCAGGCGCGTCGTGTCGACAGCCCTGTCGACAGGGGGGGGGGGGGTAAGTCGACAGCCCTGTCGACTGGCCCCTCTTTTTTTTTTTTTTTTTTTCTTTTACTTGCCCTGCCATCCTTCCATTACCTTGCTTCCTCCTAACTCAACTCCATTTTCTCGAGAACTATTCCCCCCCATCAAAAAGAAAACACTTTTCTAACTCAAAAACTACTTGTAACCAAAGCCAACTTGACTATCGATGGGAGAGAGAAGGGAAAAGAGGATTCAACTAATAAAATAAGGACATTGCTAATGGCTTTTGGGGAATAACTTTCAAAACAAAGTTTTTCTTGAAAAATGCTTCTTCGTAAATGGTTTTTCAAAAAAAAAAAAAAATTCAGAAGGTCTTTAAAAACTTTTGCCCAGTCTAGTAACCTTCTGCTCTGATACCAAATGTAAACCCCACCTCTGCTAGGGTCACTCGCAAAGGAATGCACTAGCTTTAGAGGGGCATTATTGGTAAACATACACAGAAATATCACAAGACAGAACATATAAAATGGCGGAAGTAAAATCAATCTTTTATAACATTAATAAACAAGGTCTAAAGCCTTTTTCATCAGAGTACATCAAAACCTGTCTTGCAATGTTTAAGAAGCATAAAACAACCTTTTCATAAAATATTCCCCAAGTAAAACAGTAAAGCAGCCATAGCCAAGAAAAATCCAAGCCATCCAAGATGACCTTCAAGCAGAAGAAGTCTGAATTGAACAACAGTATTTCCACCCTGTAACCTGGGGGGGAACGGAAGACAAGAAGCGAAAGAAAACGGGGTCAGTCATAAAGACTGGTAAGTCCTACCTACTTCCAGCATAAAAACAGATAAAGGTGACATGACATGCATAAACTGAAAGTAAACATGGTGATAATGATAAGATAGATACCAAGCCAGGATAATAGGATGGATTACCGTACCCAGACAAACCCAGGTGTCATGATAAATTACAATGTCAAAGTAAAACAAGGTATTACATCGTCAGGTTTCCATCAAGTATAACATTCCAAGGTATCCCTCAAGTCTAACATCCCCGAGTTCTATCTGTATATACTCTGCATCTACCGTCCTAGTGTCTTTCCCCGTACATGTGTTAACCATGAATAACCCTTACTCAACAGTTCGCGAAATGATCCATGTTGACCTAACATATAGAATATGTAAGTCTCTAAACACGTATGTTTCTTTCTATGTATATGTTCAGTCCCTTGCCGTACACCGTACGGGCTTTCCCATGAGATCCCACTTTAACGTAGTTCTATGACCCTTAAGATTGTTTTGGACTGTCACCCTACCTTTAACTAAGTTCTTTCAACATGAATCATTGTTTGTACAACTAGGACTTATGCCACCTAGGACTGCTAGGGATTATGCTTACCTATCTCACGTTTTCGTATTTCGGTTTGGGTTCAACCACCTAGGGATACTAGGGATTACGCCAACCCTCAACCACGCCCTTTTCCCCACGCCTTCATCGTCAATCGTTTTTCTATGACTGTATGCACAAGTATCACTATGTGCTACCCGAGTCCTGTCACAGGGCTAATCAAGAAGTACAGGACTCGGTCGGGAGCTTTCAATTTATCTGCCGATGCAGATGCTAAGGTCTGCTTTTCTACACGTGGCTATGGTCCCACGAGACCCCTCCCTCAACTAGCGAAAGGCAACACAAGAGAAAATCTTGTATGAGAACTACACTCCGGCCAGCCTACATCCTACGGCCTACCTCACCCATAATTAGATAGCAATTATGGTCTGTTGGGTGTTCCCTGCCTTTCCGTACGTACACGCTTGACTCAAGATGGTAGATGATCGACGAACTTGCTATCTCGGGCACCAGTATGTATTCGTCGACTCACTGCTATCCATCCCAGTCTTTAGGTCGCTCGCATAGCAACCAAGGCATACTCTTGGTTCTTCTAACGCAGACCTTAACCTCTCGTGAGCCTAGTATAATGACCTGGCAGCTCACAGAGGGATACCAAGAATATCCTCACGTTCCCCGAAGCCGCTGCTTCGTTACCCAGTTCGCTGGAGCCTTTATCTAAATCAGATAGCCTGCTCCTACACGCATACTTTAAACGTTGACCTAACGTATCAGGTTACTAATCTATCTAAGAAGTGGCCCAAATTTCCTTGACTAAGGATTATTACTTAGTTTCCCTTAACTAAGGTTTACCACTTAGCCTTATTTCCCTTATCCTTGTTAACTATGGTCATTTACCCAATCCTCCGAATTGGAGTTTGTCTAATGGGTTAAGTGTTACTTAAGAAGATTTATTTGACCGTATCAAGTTATCATGTTGGATTGATTAAGTGTTAGTTAACTTAATCCCGTCCATTCGTCGTATAAAAATGGTCAAGTGTCGTTAGGCAAATCAAGTTACTTAACCTACCCAACCCCGTCATGTTTTGTTGAGTATCATTAGCCCAATCAAATTACTTAACCCATTTGTCCATGTCATATTTGGTTAAGCCTCATTAATTAAATTAACTTAACCCTATTATGTGGCATTAATTATTTAATGCACCCCAACCTCTCACATTAGACTTTGTTGTGGTTACTAGTTAAGCCGGGCGGGTCCGGGTAGCTTTACACCACAACTTGGTCTAACCTCGGGTTCAAGCACAACATGACCAACTTCTCACATTGGGTCCTATTGTTTGCAACTACTAGTTAGGCCGGTCGGTTCCGGGTAGCTTTATATTGCAAACTCAACCCAACCTCGAGTTGGCCACTTTCATGTTTAGACTAGTGTCACGTTCATATTCAAGTTTCAAGCAATTGGGTAGACCTAACTTAATAGGTAAATTCCCAATGGGTAGACCTAACTTAATAGGTAAATTCCCAAGCTTATGTTTTTATGCATACTTACATGTCAACTTCCATATTATAATTCAAGTCATGTTTTCAAGTATAAACACATGTCATATTTAACGTTACACGTTGTCATGTTTATACCCCTTTACCCAAACCATGGTTCATGCCAAGTTTAGCTCGCCTATCATGTTTTCATATAACTTCAAGTTAAGTTTTTCATGCTATAATCACGCTTGTCTATCCTCAACCCAAATCGTGTTCCAACGCAAGAATGGACGAGTCACATCGTAAAGATACTATGCTACACAATGACCCCAAACATGCATAGTATCATGAGGGTTTGGCTTAAGACATACATAGGTTCATAAAGGTTTGGCCACAAGCATGCATAACATGAAAACAAAGGGAATTGGCCATAAGTATGCATAATTTCATAAAGGATTTGGCCACAAACTTGCATGTTAACACTAGGGGTTTAGGTTTCATAAACATGCATAAGCCCCAAAATCGAATCTTAGCCAATGTTTCACTAGTAAAAATGGTTCCTAAAGGTTCATGCTAGCAATTCATGCATAAAGATCCAAACTTGCAAGTTAAACTAAGTTATGCATAGCATGAGGAGCATGATTAAGTCACTCACATGGCCTAAGATCATAAACATGAACACAAGAGACAATGTAAGGTTCATATAGGTTCGCATAATCATGTTTAGCCTCTTTTTATCCCATGTCATTATCAAAACTACCGTTTTCACCTAAAAGTAGCTAGAACTTACATAGTTAGGCCTAGGGAAAGAAGCATGAATCATCTTGGCTAAGAAAGGTGCCTCCTTTGTCGAAGAATCGTCATGGAACTCGCATAGCAACGTTGATCTTCCTTCCATTTGGTGTAGCTAGCTTGCACTACTTGATTTGAACCCGATTTGAGTGCTTAGACTTTAGGAAAGGGGAATGGAGGCCATGATCACTTGGCATTTGGGCAGCACTTCATGGAGAGGGTGAGTTATGAGGGTTTAGGGTAGCCTTAGGGGTGTTTTTATAGAGATTAGGGTGTGTTTTAGGCCATAGGATTAGATCTAGGATAGATTAGGACCATCAGATCTCGGAAGCTTCCAGAACCAGCCCAAGAACAAGACCAGGTGAGACAACCAGGTGCAACAGGTGCGCCAGGCAAATTGCCCCGGCCACCCACTGTCGACAGGCAAGTCGACAGGGCTGTCGACTTGGTCTGGGCCCAAGTCGACAGGCCTGTCGACAGCCCTGTCGACATGGCCTAGGCGGGGAAACTTCCCGCCCAGCCCCAGATCTGGTTTTCAAACCTATTTCCAAATTTCAAATTTCCAGAAATACTCTTTGGGCCTTTAACGGGTCATACGGACTCCGATTCTCGAAAACTCGGACTCTATCTCGCGTATTTTTCCGAGACGAACGCAATGGTTAATCCCGTTTACCTTAATTCTAGAAGTATAAACAGAATATCTTTTATCTTCATGCTTCACTGGTTTATATGCTTTGCGTATCATCGTATACGTATGTAAATTTCTTACTTTTAAAATGTAAAAATACGGGGTGTCACACAAATCGAAGCAGATCGAAAGCAACGACGCAAAGTGAAGTACTACTCTATAGGGTGATGGAGCCATTATTACCCTAAAAGCTGAAAAGATCACAATTAAAGTTATTGCTTTTTACCAACCCTTAGTGTTTAGCAACTTCTAATTGGATTATTTTTTCTAGATTTTTGTCATAGATTTGAGAATGAAAATATTTAAAATATAAGAAAACCCCAAAATCAAAATCATTTAATTAATTAAAAACCTAAGTTTTTCTAACTTAGAAAATTAACAATAAACTAGAAATTATAACAATAAACTAGAAATTATAATAAAAATCATCAATAATCATGATAAATTCCTTTGTCATAGATTTGAGAATGAAAACATTTAAAATATAAGCAAACCCCAAAATCAAAATCATTTAATTAATTAAAAACCTAACTTTTTCTAACTTAGAAAATTAACAATAAACTAGAAATTATAATATTTGTCATAGATTTGAGAATGAAAATATTTAAAATATAAGCAAACCCCAAAATCAAAATCATTTAATTAATTAAAAACCTAAGTTTTTCTAACTTAGAAAATTAACAATAAACTAGAAATTATAACAATAAACTAGAAATTATAATAAAAATCATCAATAATCATGATAAATTCCTTTTTGTTCATCATATATAAAATTCAAAACTAAAATCACTATGATCATTTCAAGTAATTAAAATCTAAAATAAATTATTTTCTTTTCTTAGAAGCTTCCTCAAATATTCATAATTATTTGGGAAATTATAATACTTGAAAGCCGCTTTCTAAACTAAATGTTTCCAAGCTGAATGAACTTCGCCTTCTATCTTACTTGTGGGTTATTGTGAGGAGCGGGTCAGAACTAATGTTTTAGTGACTGGAATTATATACTTTTAAGCATACTACTACATACATCGTTATATTAACATCTTAGTTATATTTGGTTTATTTGAGTTACACTGCTCTTATCTCTATGCCTAAATCTCGCCCATCTACTCCGAGTAGATCTGACCTAATAAGCAATATACATACGTAGCAATATGCTTTTGGACCACCTTAGTCCTAGGTACTACCCATAGTGTGTTTCGTATCCTCCCCGCTAGGATTCCACGTTCTCTCCACGAATGGAAATTCATAAAAGAATGAAAGATTCCAAGAATGCTAAAGTGGAAGCCTTACAAGAATGGAAGATTCCAAGAAGTGGAACCGAAATTAGGAGCTTTTAGGGTAAGTGTGCTATTATTGGAAATTCATAAAAGACTTTCCAAGGATCGCAACCCTCAAAATCGTTTGACCAGGAAGAATCTTGATTTTTTTGGGAGTAATAGCTGCAATAAGGCTTTAAAGAAACTAAAAGAATCTCTTACTGATGCACCAGTTCTCACTATTCCCGATGGAATTAAGTTGTTTACTGTCTTTATGGATGCTTGTGTCATGGGATTTGGAGCCGTATTAAAGCAAGAAGGAAGAGCAGTTGCTTACACAAGTAGATAAAAGAGATATCTAATTTATTATTTGGAACTAGCGGCTATATTATTTGAATTAACATGTAAAGGCAATATCTTTAAGAGATACGCTTGAGCTTTTTATAGACCATAAATTTCTAAGGTATTTTTTCCAACGAGATTTGAATCTTAGACAGCAAAGGTGGATGGAGTATATAGCCTCATTTGATTTTGATATCTAGTATACCCTAGGAAAGGGTAATGTCAT
Organism: Allium sativum; assembly: GCA_030737875.1. Lineage (NCBI taxonomy): Eukaryota > Viridiplantae > Streptophyta > Magnoliopsida > Asparagales > Amaryllidaceae > Allium > Allium sativum. The sequence goes on from CM060910.1 coordinate 341,589,748, forward strand.
CGTAGATGCTTTGAGTCGTAGATGCTTTGAGTTAGAGGCACGCAATCTTAAGTGTTATTGGTGAGAGGAGGAAAGTAGAATTTCTTTTTGGTTTTAATCTCCAACAACAGTCAGAATCTTCTTAAGGATTTTTTGGAAATAAGACCAGTCATATTGAATTATATTAAGTTTAAATAAAGTAATGATGAAGAGTTTAGAATATTGAAGGGAAAGCTGTAAATTGGAGAACGCTTTCCTCAGTCCTAAAGGTACTCGGTGGAGAATGGAAGTCTTTGTCTCCCTAAGACTAGAAATTTAAGAGGAAATGTCCTTAGGGAATGCCATCATTCTAGAATGGCCATACATTCCGAAGGTGATAATATGTACAAAGATATGAGAAGGACTTTCTTTTCGATGGGAATGAAAAGGACGTAGCAAAGATTACGACAAAGTGCATGACGTGCTAGAATATGGCGAAGTGCATAATGTACCAAAGAGTCAAATCTAAACAAGGTAAGCCTAGAGGGTTACTATTACCTTTGGAAGTTCCGAATTGGAAATGGGAACCCATATCAGTGGATTTTACAGATGGTTTACCAAGAAGCAAAAAACGAAATGAAGTGACTTGGGCTGTAGCGGATATATTAACAAAGAGAACACACTTCATCTATGTAAAGAAGAGCAGATCCGTAGCTTCATTAGTTCATTTGAATATAAAGGAAATTTTTTGACTTCACGGAATACCATCAAGTATAGAAAGTGACTGAGATTCTCTGTTTACAAGTGAATTTTGGAGGAGCCTATAGATAGCTTTTGAAACACCACTTAATTTGAGCACTGCACACCATTCTCAAACTGACGGATACACAAAGAAAGTAAATTGATTTCTTGAAGACTTTTTTATGACAACTGCCCACAACCCCTACACCAAACAAGAGGAATAATGCGCTGAAGGGAGTGCCAGGCAGTTATGGATGATCATCATGGTATGATAACACAAATAATACCTATCATAAAACTCACAGCGCAAGGATAAAATATAATAGAACATATACAATAGGTAATAATAGTGAAGCAGAAAAACATTAAACTTTCTTAACAACTAGAAAGTAATATCCATACACTTGGATTACAATAATAGTGTTTATACAAATTTGCCTCACTACAGCACTCAGAGAAGAATAACAAATAGCAGAAATCCAAATACTATATAGTAGGTAAAGTAATACACCAGCCTCCTGCTCGCTTCCGAACTGCAAGATCGTCCTCACTAAGCTATCACCTGTCACCTACTACCTAGTCTGCCCATCCAACAATCGGATGAACAACCCAAGGTAATAAGAGGAAAACATAAAACCTTGAGTCAGACAACAGTCTTAGTAAGCGATAAAACAGCTAACTAACATCATCAATAAATTATATGAGAATGGGTAATAAACGAACAAATTTACCCACAACACCAGAGAAGAACTCAACTCCCATCTTCCTCACATCGGACAATGATATAGCCTTTACATCAAACATTTCAACCATTCATCCATGAAAACCATAACAACCATTTGTTCATGGCAACCAGAAACAACCATCATGCATCCAGACTATAGATCTCACATAAACCATCCTAATCGAATTCAACATCCCTTAAGCACAAGCCCCAGAAGCCTAAACCAATATCAGACAAGCACCCGAGGAACATTTCCTTCGACGTTGGATAATCTACGTGAGATGGTAAAAACAAAACATCCATCACGCATGACAGATTCTGGCTATCACCGCCAATCATGCTTTGAAACCATCGTTGATCGTATGGCCGACAGAACAATTTTCCATTAGTTGTCAAGGGCCAATGGTAAACCCCAGTTCTAGCTAAAATCCCACACGCCATACGACGATACGTGTCTAGGCCATACACAACACCCAGGGTACTCGACCAACGACGAAATCATGTAACCCCTGCTTTAAGCCCGCTAGAACCTACGATAATGATAATTCCTCGGCCTTTGGTATCTCTATTCGTCATTGACCATCCAACCATTATCAACAAACTCAGAACACCTTTGAGTTGTCATCACATTCGTTGTATTACAACTAACAACGAACACTTCTCTCCACTTCGACATTCCCCACTGTATTCACTTCGAAATCATTACATCACCAAATCAACATAAGATCCACTATCCATTCATAACATTCAACAAATCGCTATGGAAACAAGACACAACATTTCCAACATCAACCCTGGTAATGTGCTACGGCACGGGTTTAGAAACTTCTACCCGAAATGTTTCTTCAGGCCCTTTTATTAAAATCTGGGTCATATCTGAAAAATACAATTTTTCAGAAACGACCCTGTGTCTACTTCATGCACGACCGACCCCCCCAGGGTGCATGATCGACCGACCCAAGTTACCTCACAACGACCAACCACTCTCACCTTTGGCCGACTGACCTCCTGGTGCACGACCAACCCCTCTTGGTGAATCCTAATTGACCCCACATGTAAACACCACTTGGCCAACCGACCCGTGCTACTCCACCTCGATTGACCGACCGAAGACAAGCTCGACCTGGACCCTACACCGCTCTACCGACCCGGCCCATAACCGACCCGGCCGACCCACTCGTAAACAACCGACCCCCCTCCTCGTGCATGACCGACCCAACTGTACTTCCCTTGTACTCCACATTGTACTACACGCTCAACCCATGGTCTGTACAGCCCCAATCCAAGTCCAATTTCGACCAAAAATTCGCCAAATAACAATATCAACAAAATTTACTCATCCAATTCCTCCAATACAACCATAAGCATGTTATGAAATCACTAACCACATGATTATGATGATTATAACCAAAATTTTGCAATTTCACCAAAATTATAATAAATGAACATATGAACTAAATTATGGACTTGCATAAACATATGAAAAGTATCTGAAAATTACCGGTTAAAAGTTGCTAAATTAGGTCCTATGGCAATTCATATGAAAATAAACTTACCATGATGTAGATCTGAAAAATGACATGAAAATGATGAAATTAAGATCATAGAAATCATATCCTTGATTGAATTCGCGTGAGAGATGCATATCACTCACCAATTCTCCAAACTAACCCAAAAACTCTTAGATCTAGATCAGGACAGCGAAGAATTTGATCCAAACTCTTCAATTCGATGATCTCTCTCTTGGAATGGCGTAGATTTAGATTCAAACGATGTAGATCTTCGATTCTCTAAGCTTTAATGGTGGAAAGGTGAAGAGAATAGAGGAACTCTAGCTCTCCCAGATGAGAGAATGGGGAAAGTAAACTATTCTCCATGCCTCCTACCCCATATTTATAGCCTCCACCAGCCCACTAATGGGCCTCTCCAAATCAGCCCGTTATGGCTTGTCAAACCTGAACAGCCAGCTGTGAAACCTTAAAACAAGTATTCCTCCCAAACCGCTGAGCCAAATCTTTAATGTGACCACTCTACGGAAAGGGCAACATCATTTCCTTTCCAATGGCACAGGTCTCAACACCTGATTCGATCCGAGTCAAAAGTTATCCCCTGTGCAAGATTGACAGGGGAATAATGGTCACAAACAAAATTAGTAAAAATTATGGACATGTCTCACTCCCTATAAACAACATATTAATATATGACAATGATCCAACCCTCAGAAAATAAAATAAAAATATTTTACGATCCTCCGATACATAAAATGCGGGCTGTTACATTCTTCCTCCTTAGGAATTTTGCCCCTGAAATTCTAAAAAACACAAGAAACCATAACAAGACTGTGTGTCTATCACTCATGAGCAGCCAAATCTATCATCCAAACGAGCAGCCATCAGACCATGCATCATTAGCCCTATCCTAGCACGCGGAATTCTAAAAACTACAATAGCACAAGTTTCAATGATGTAAGGTGACACGATACTAATGGGTCATACCGACGAAAAGTTCTAGATGGGTCGCCTTCATACTTTCTTCTGTCTTCCATGTACAATCGTCGCCATGCTTACTCCATTGTATCTTGACTAACTTAATTGTCTTCCTCCTAAGCTATTTCGTGTCATTCCCCACAACAGGAAGTGACTTACGAGGTCTTGTAACTGCGGTCTTAACTTCTAGGTCTTCATACTGTTCTGGAGATATCATCACATTCGAATCGTGCACAAACTTCCGTAGAAACGACACATGGAAGACATTATGCACATTCGACATCTTCTCGGGTAACTCCAATCTATAAGTGAGCTTTCCAATTCGCTTGACTATCGGAAATGGCCCAGAAAACCTTAAAGCTAACTTTCCTTTGTTTCTGAATCGAACCACATGCTTTAACGACAAAATCTTCACGAAAACCATATCGCCAACGTCGAATTCCAAATCCTTTCGACGCTTGTCAGCATAACTCTTCTAATGATCTTGGGCTAACTTCATTTATTGTTGAACGATCTTGATACAATCCAATGTCTCTCTAATCACCTCTGGCCCAAGTATTAACTTATCTTCAGTTTCTAACCAACAAGCTAGAGAATTACACAGTCTATAATACAACGCCTTGTATGATTCCATCCCAATACTCGACTAGTAGCTATTATTATACGCAAACTCAACTAGATGTAGATGGTCTTCCCATGATCCCCCGAAGTCTAACACACATGCCCTTTGGAGATCTTCCAGAACTCGGTTAACCCCCTTGGTTTGACCATCACTTTGGGGATGATAAGCCGCACTCAAGCACAACTCAGCTCCGTAAGCTTCTTTCAAACTCTACCAAAATTCGCTCGTGTACAATGGATCTTGGTCACTCACTATACTTTTCGGAATGCCATGGAATCAAACTATCCATTTGACATAAAGCTCAGCCAACTTTGCTATTTTCCTAGTCGATTTGATAGAAATACATCTTGCACTTTTGGTCAAACGATCCACGATGACCTAAATCCCTTCATTTCCTGCCCTGGTTCTAGGTCGTCCATCGATAAAATCCATCGATATCTGCTCCCACTTCCATGTAGGAACTTCTAATGGCTGAAGCAAACCACTCGGCTTCTTCTGTTCAGCTTTCACCAACTGATAGTTCATGCACTTGGAAATGAACTTTCCAATTCTCGTTTCATCCCCTCCCAGTAGTAGACTCACTTCATGTCCTGATACACCTTATTACCATCGGGATGAATTGTCAACTTCGAGTGGTGACATTCTCTCAGAACCTCATCTCTCAATCCATCGATATCAGGAACAACTTGTCGCCCTTGCTTTCGAAGCCAACCTTCTCGATCGACTTCGAACTCTTTATTCTTTGGTTCCAGCTTCTGGACAAACTCGACAAGCTTCACATCTTGCTTTTGGCTCTTGCCAATTCTTTCGATAAGATTTGGTCTTATCGATAAGCTTGCCAACATTTCAGGTTCTAACTCACACCTTGGTCGGAAATCGAACCTTGCCAAATACTCAAGACCCTTCCATTCTGAAAACATCACCCCCAAACTTGGTGTCTTCGACTCAACGCATCTGCAACCGTGTTACCTTTACTAGGAGTATAGGCTATACCAAAATCATGTGATGCTAGAAACTCCATCCATCGTTGCTGCTGAAGATTTAAGTCCTTTTGGGAGAAAAGATACTTCAATGACTTATGATGTAACACCCCGTGTATTCTATAACAGTGAAATTCATAAATTAAAGTATAATTAATTTCAAATCAAAGGATTAAGGGAAACGGGATACTATATTGTGTTCGTCTCGGAAAAATACGCGAAATAGAGTCCGAGTTTTCGAAAAACGGAGTCCGTATGAAGAAAATATGGCCTCCGGAAGTTTCAGAATTCAGGTTAAAATTCAAACAGACGAAAACAGCTCAGAAAACAAGATTAAAAATTCAAAATCGGGCCCAATTGGCCAGGGCGGGAAAATTCCCGCCTAAGGCACCCAGGTCGACTGGGCTGTCGACCTGGCTAGCCATGTCGACAGGGCTGTCGACCTGGCCCAGAACCAGGTCGAACCCAGCCCACCCTGGCTGGCCTAGTCTATGTTTGGTCGATTTTCAGAGGCCTGCTTTGTCACTAGGGCTAGGTGGCAGCTCCGGATTGGCCTCCCCTTCAAACGAACGGCTATCGTTGAATCAAGCTCCATCGATGGTCTAAAACAACTCTCAAACATTATAAAAAGGACCTAAGACCTAGCCTAAATCATACTATTTCATTTTAGCCTCAGGCCGCCGCCATTAAACCTAGAGCTCTAAATTAAAAATACAGAAAAAGATTATAGAAGATGGAGGATGATTCTTGAAGGCTACAACTAGAAGCTACAACAACTACGACGCTTTAGACAACAAATTTGGGACTAATTGATTTGGGATTTTTATTTGGATTATTTGCTTCATAATTGTAAGTTCTATGTTACTTTTTAGGCAAAAACGCTAAAACAATATGGACATGCCGTGAATTGAAACCGGATTTAAAAACTATTGTTAATCCATTGTTTATATTGTTTATCTTTGGACTATAATTTGGGATATTGCTATGGCAACGTTGCAAGTTAAACTTGCCATGATTTTGATGTTGTTATGAATCACTTGGCCTTAATTGTTTGGCAAGTTGGACTAACACATGTCCATGGAATCGCTATGTTTATTGAAATATTTATGTTGATTAAACCATGCCTATGATGCTAATTAGACCATGGCTATGAATATTGATGGAATTATGCCGGTGGTGTTATTATACCCATCATGATTTATGAAAAATAGGGTATTGCTAGGTTATGATGAAAAGTTGGAATTATTATGTTTATAATGTTAGATATGTTAAAATGCTAAATTGGAATCATTATGTCTATCATGTTAATTATGTTAAAAACGCTAAATTAGGATCATTATGTCTATCTTGTTAATTGAGAATCATTATGTTAAAAACGCTAAATAGGAATCATTATGTCTATCATGTTAATCATGTTAAAAATGCTAAGTTGGAACCATTATGTTTATAATATTAGATGAGAATCATTATGATAAATTGGAATTATTATGTCTATAAGAATTATTATGTTAAAAATGCTAAATTGGAATCCACTATGCCTATTAGGATTACTATGCCTTTAATGTTTCATGTTTATAATAAAATTATTATGATGCCGCAATGATTATTATGCCTATAATGCAAAGTTGAAAACATCATGTTAAATTAAGTTGGAATCATCACTATGCCAAGTCATCACCATACTAGTATTGCAACTATGTGATATGTTATAGCCTGTTTATTATGCAAGTAATGTTGTAACTGTCACATATGCCTATCACATGTTTGGTATTATTCCCCTTTATCTCATGAATTGTTTATACTTGTGAACGAAGTACGTTTATATACGTTGGGGATACAATTGGGTAGAATAGGCAAAACTTGAATTAATTTTAAGCATAAACTATGAAATTGGCATAAGTAGAACATGAAATATGGCACGAAAACTTGACTTGAACATGCCATAATTTGACTTTAAAACATGCCTTAGTTGGGCACGAAGTTGACATATGAACATGATATCAAAATCTGATAAGAACATGGGCATGACTTTAGAAAACAAGAAAGTGGCCAACTCGAGGTTGGGTTGAGTTTGTAGTGTAAATCTGCCCGGAACCGCCCGGCAAATCCAGTTGCTACAAACAATAGGATCCAATGTGGGTAGTTGGTCACATCGCGCTTGAAACCCGAGGTTGGGTTGAGTTCGTAGCGTAAACCTGCCCGGAACCGCCCGGCAAATCCAGTGGCTACGAACAATAGAATCCAATGTGAGTGGTTCGGTGCATTAACGAATCAATTGATGCCAATTAGGGTTAAGTCATGAACATGAAAAGACAACTTAACCAACTTGAACATGATTTGTAGGGCTAAGCCATGAACTTGAAAACGACAACACTTAGCCAACTTGACATGACACGTAGGCGGGTTAAGTCGTGAACTGAAATGACATGCTTAACCATCTTGACTTGACTAGACTAGAAAAGGATTGAGTCACGAATTACATGACTTGATCTGTTAGGCGGGATAGGTCACGAATTACATGACCTAATCTATTAGGCGAAACCCTAGACACGACCCCTTTCAGAAGTAACCCTCTAGATGTATCAAGGTACCCTGGGGCTAGGCCGGGTGGGGGCACGATTACTGGGCTGATTGTAAGAGGTGAACGACGGCAGTGGGGTACGCCAGTGTAGGTTCGGCGGACTACGATCGTGCACATATCCGGGGCAGACACTGGGTATCCGTAGATTTATCTGTGCATCTTGAATCGTGTCAGGGGTTGACACCCTAGGGCTGATACACCCGAAGGTGGACCCAGCACAGGTGACTACATTCGTGATTAGCCGTATGACACGGACACTTGACGAGCTAGAACTTGTAGGGAGCCGATCGACTAGATAATCGCTCCGTAGGACCCCGTACTTGGGTCAGACCCCGTTTCAGGGTCATTTCATGATATTGGGCCGTGGGATTTATTTCGTGATTAACTTGTGATATGGGCTTAGTATACTAGTACAGTCGATACAACGAATCTCGAACATGTGATGCTTTACTTGACTTGTCTTGACTTATCCTGATCACCTTAGTCTATCTTGTTTACTTTGACACTATTCTTAAGTCTAGTTCCAGTTCATGTATGACAGGTTGTTTTAACCGTTTTTACACTGAAAGTCACTAGAACTTACTCAGTCTTTATGACTGACCCTTTTCCTTTCGCCTCTTTTTCTTTCGTCCCCCCCCCCAGGTTCTCAGGGAGGAATAACTAGCTCTTAGCTTGGATATCACTTTCTTTGGCTCAGCATGTACGGTTTGCTATGGCTGCCTCTTTTTACTGCACTTGGGGAATAAGCTGTTTTACTGTTTTTAAATTATTGCTTCTTTGGCTATTATTACAAGACAGTTGTAATGAAGTTACTTGAAATGGTTGTAAAAGAAATGGTTTATTTTGGAATGAAATGAAGTTCTGTTTTTGCTCAGAAATTCTTCCGCTGTATACTTAATTATTTATTTATGTTCTGTCTTGTGATAATTCTGTGATGTTATCTCGATAATACCTCTCCAAAACTAGGGCATTCCCTTTTGTGAGTGACCCTAGCGGAGGTGGGGTGTTACACTTGGTATCAGAGCAGAAGGTTACCAAGACTGGACAAAAGTTTTGAAAACCTTTTGAATTTATTTTTTCAAAACCATTTACAAAGAAGCATTTCTCCAAGAAAAAGTTTTTAAAGGCTATTCCCCAAAATCCATAGGCACTATCTCTTATCCTTCGTTTTGAATCTATCCTTCTTGTTTCAGCATCATCATCATCATGTCCGAAGAACTTAACTTGCCAGAGGGTGTACCAATACCTGGTTGGTTTAGACGATTCTTAGAAGCAAGGGCCACCCAGCCAGGTCCTACCGTTCCCCCTCCCCCAGCTGCAGGAAATCATCCAGCTGCAGCAACACCTCTTCCTCCACCTCCTCCACGGGGAAACACTTTTGCTAAGATATGTAAAGATTTTAAGGTTATGGGAGGAAAGGACTTTCATGGAACTGAGTCCTTCGTGGCAGCTAGGAATTGGTTAAAGGAAACCGAGGACTTATTCGTCATCTTTGAGGTAGAAGATAGGCAGAAGGTACAATTGGCAGTGTGGCTACTAAAAGGTGAGGCTTCCTACTGGTGGGAAGTCACTAATGCAGAAAGACCAGTGGAAACATGGGAGGATTTTAGGGCAAGGTTTGAGGCTAAATTTCTCTCAGAAGCTGAAAGGAGTCTTCAGTTGGAAAAATTCTTATTTCTTAAGCAAGGGAATATGACAGTCAAAGAGTACGTTAATCAGTTCGACGAGCTGGCTAGGTTCGGACTAGACCTAGTCAACACCCCGCACAAGAAGGCTCTCCGCTTTGTCAAAGGGTTGAATGAGCCATTACACAGTTTGGCCATGACCCATATACCCATGGGAGCTACGTACGAAAGGTTGGTGCAGATGGCATGGCTGAACGAGGAAGATAAGGGCAAGAAGGAGACAGAGGCAGAAAACTCTCAAGGGAAGAAAAAGGTCAAGCCCAACGATTCTAAGAATAAGAAGGTAGACTCCGAGAAAGGAGGCAAGAACAACAACTCACGCGATAAAAGGAAATGCAATTACTGTGGTACGGAAGGGCACATAGACAAGGATTGCAGAAAGAGGAAGAGAAAGCAAGGTGAATGTTTTCATTGTGGGAAGACTGGACACATCAGCAAAGACTGCCCTGAGAAGCAGACCGGACCTTCTGGCGGTACATCGTTAACTTATTCTAGATGCATTGTTTTATCCTACTTCTCTCCTCGATCCTATCTTGAGAACCATAGGTAGAATCTTTTTGGATGTAAACATGTAATTGAAACATGTTATGATTGCGAAATGGTTGCAAGTGGTCGCAAGTGGTTGCTCGTGGATGCATGAATACACATTAGGCACTAGATCGGCTCAGGCACATTTTCATATTGCATATGCATGAGTGTTTATTTTGGAAACTTGGTTGTGCTATCATTTGGTTGTTGCATATGATTGAATGTTTGAGCACTCATGTAGAAATTGTGAATTATAGTAGGAAAAATTTGCATACATATTGGATTCATTTCACTAAACATATTTTGCATTTAGAAGATCAATCAGGCCTGATCATTAGCATTAGCTAAGGAACATATACACACACTTCGCATATGATCATAAAGCATTAGAAGTCTTTTAAGGACAATGGATACTCGTGTTTGATGGATGAGTAGATGGATGTTTGGATGTTAGGATATACATTCCTCCTAACTTGAAGATTTCGGGGACGAAATCCTTTTAAGTGGGGGAGAATGTAACACCCCGTGTATTCTATAACAGTGAAATTCATAAATTAAAGTATAATTAATTTCAAATCAAAGGATTAAGGGAAACGGGATACGCCATTGTGTTCGTCTCGGAAAAATACGCGAAATAGAGTCCGAGTTTTCGAAAAACGGAGTCCGTATGAAGAAAATATGGCCTCCGGAAGTTTCAGAATTCAGGTTAAAATTCAAACAGACGAAAACAGCTCAGAAAACAAGATTAAAAATTCAAAATCGGGCCCAATTGGCCAGGGCGGGAAAATTCCCACCTAAGGCACCCAGGTCGACTGGGCTGTCGACCTGGCTAGCCATGTCGACAGGGCTGTCGACAGGGCTGTCGACCTGGCCCAGAGCCAGGTCGAACCCAGCCCACCCTGGCTGGCCTAGTCTATGTTTGGTCGATTTTCAGAGGCCTGCTTTGTCACTAGGGCTAGGTGGCAGCTCCGGATTGGCCTCCCCTTCAAACGAACGGCTATCGTTGAATCAAGCTCCATCGACGGTCCAAAACAACTCTCAAACATTATAAAAAGGACCTAAGACCTAGCCTAAATCATACTATTTCATTTTAGCCTCAGGCCGCCGCCATTAAACCTAGAGCTCTAAATTAAAAATACAAAGAAAAAGATTATAGAAGATGGAGGATGATTCTTGAAGGCTACAACTAGAAGCTACAACAACTATGACGCTTTAGACAACAAATTTGGGACTAATTGATTTGGGATTTTTATTTGGATTATTTGCTTCATAATTGTAAGTTCTATGTTACTTTTTAGGCAAAAACGCTAAAACAATATGGACATGCCGTGAATTGAAACCGGATTTAAAAACTATTGTTAATCCATTGTTTATATTGTTTATCTTTGGACTATAATTTGGGATATTGCTATGGCAACGTTGCAAGTTAAACTTTCCATGATTTTGATGTTGTTATGAATCACTTGGGCTTAATTGTTTGGCAAGTTGGACTAACACATGTCCATGGAATCGCTATGTTTATTGAAATATTTATGTTGATTAAACCATGCCTATGATGCTAATTAGACCATGGCTATGAATATTGATGGAATTATGCCGGTGGTGTTATTATACCCATCATGATTTATGAAAAATAGGGTATTGCTAGGTTATGATGAAAAGTTGGAATTATTATGTTTATAATGTTAGATATGTTAAAATGCTAAATTGGAATCATTATGTCTATCATGTTAATTATGTTAAAAACGCTAAATTAGGATCATTATGTCTATCTTGTTAATTGAGAATCATTATGTTAAAAACGCTAAATAGGAATCATTATGTCTATCATGTTAATCATGTTAAAAATGCTAAGTTGGAACCATTATGTTTATAATATTAGATGAGAATCATTATGATAAATTGGAATTATTATGTCTATAAGAATTATTATGTTAAAAATGCTAAATTGGAATCCACTATGCCTATTAGGATTACTATGCCTTTAATGTTTCATGTTTATAATAAAATTATTATGATGCCGCAATGATTATTATGCCTATAATGCAAAGTTGAAAACATCATGTTAAATTAAGTTGGAATCATCACTATGCCAAGTCATCACCATACTAGTATTGCAACTATGTGATATGTTATAGCCTGTTTATTATGCAAGTAATGTTGTAACTGTCACATATGCCTATCACATGTTTGGTATTATTCCCCTTTATCTCATGAATTGTTTATACTTGTGAACGAAGTACGTTTATATACGTTGGGGATACAATTGGGTAGAATAGGCAAAACTTGAATTAATTTTAAGCATAAACTATGAAATTGGCATAAGTAGAACATGAAATATGGCACGAAAACTTGACTTGAACATGCCATAATTTTACTTTAAAACATGCCTTAGTTGGGCACGAAGTTGACATATGAACATGATATCAAAATCTGATAAGAACATGGGCATGACTTTAGAAAACAAGAAAGTGGCCAACTCGAGGTTGGGTTGAGTTTGTAGTGTAAATCTGCCCGGAACCGCCCGGCAAATCCAGTTGCTACAAACAATAGGATCCAATGTGGGTAGTTGGTCACATCGCGCTTGAAACCCGAGGTTGGGTTGAGTTCGTAGCGTAAACCTGCCCGGAACCGCCCGGCAAATCCAGTGGCTACGAACAATAGAATCCAATGTGAGTGGTTCGGTGCATTAACGAATCAATTGATGCCAAGTAGGGTTAAGTCATGAACATGAAAAGACAACTTAACCAACTTGAACATGATTTGTAGGGCTAAGCCATGAACTTGAAAACGACAACACTTAGCCAACTTGACATGACACGTAGGCGGGTTAAGTCGTGAACTGAAATGACATGCTTAACTATCTTGACTTGACTAGACTAGAAAAGGATTGAGTCACGAATTACATGACTTGATCTGTTAGGCGGGATAGGTCACGAATTACATGACCTAATCTATTAGGCGAAACCCTAGACACGACCCCTTTCAGCAGTAACCCTCTAGATGTATCAAGGTACCCTGGGGCTAGGCCGGGTGGGGGCACGATTACTGGGCTGATTGTAAGAGGTGAACGACGGCAGTGGGGTACGCCAGTGTAGGTTCGGCGGACTACGATCGTGCACGTATCCGGGGCAGACACTGGGTATCTGTAGATTTATCTGTGCATCTTGAATCGTGTTAGGGGTTGACACCCTAGGGCTGATACACCCGAAGGTGGACCCAGCACAGGTGACTACATTCGTGATTAGCCGTATGACACGGACACTTGACGAGCTAGAACTTGTAGGGAGCCGATCGACTAGATAATCGCTCCGTAGGACCCCGTACTTGGGTCAGACCCCGTTTCAGGGTCATTTCATGATATTGGGCCGTGGGATTTATTTCGTGATTAACTTGTGATATGGGCTTAGTATACTAGTACAGTCGATACAACGAATCTCGAACATGTGATGCTTTACTTGACTTGTCTTGACTTATCCTGATCACCTTAGTCTATCTTGTTTACTTTGACACTATTCTTAAGTCTAGTTCCAGTTCATGTATGACAGGTTGTTTTAACCGTTTTTACACTGAAAGTCACTAGAACTTACTCAGTCTTTATGACTGACCCTTTTCCTTTCGCCTCTTTTTCTTTCGTTCCCCCCCCCCCAGGTTCTCAGGGAGGAATAACTAGCTCTTAGCTTGGATATCACTTTCTTTGGCTCAGCTTGTACGGTTTGCTATGGCTGCCTCTTTTTACTGCACTTGGGGAATAAGCTGTTTTACTGTTTTTAAATTATTGCTTCTTTGGCTATTATTACAAGACAGTTGTAATGAAGTTACTTGAAATGGTTGTAAAAGACATGGTTTATTTTGGAATGAAATGAAGTTCTGTTTTTGCTCAGAAATTCTTCCGCTGTATACTTAATTATTTATTTATGTTCTATCTTGTGATAATTCTGTGATGTTATCTTGATAATACCTCTCCAAAACTAGGGCATTCCCTTTTGTGAGTGACACTAGCGGAGGTGGGGTGTTACATGTGATCCGTGAACAACTCGAATCGAACTCCCAAAAGGTAATGTCTCTACCTCTTCAGAGCAAACACAATCGCCACCAACTCTAAATCATGATTTGGGTAATTTGTCTCATGCGGCTTCAGCTGTCGACTTGCGTAGGCCACAACCATATCCTTCTGCATTAGCACTGCTCCAAGTCCAGTGCCACATGCATCGGTGTATACCACCATCTCTTCATTCCCAATCGGAATGGTCAACACAGGAGCACTCGTCAAATGCTCTTTCAGGATCCTAAATTCTTTCTCACACTTTGCATCCCATGTGAATACTTGGTTCTTTTTCGTCAATCTTGTTAATAGTGCAGCTACCTTGGAAAAATCCTGGATAAACCATCGATAATAACCTGCCAACCCATGGAAACTCCAAACATCCGTTGCATTCTTAGGTCTATCCTAGTTCTGGACTGCTGCCACCTTACCAGGGTCAACTGCTATCCCATTTCCAGAAAAAAATATGGCCTAAGAACCTCATTTCACCCTTTCAGAAGTGACATTTCGAAAACTTAGCCATCAGCTGATGCTTTCGCAAGATTTCTAACACAACTCTCAAGTGCGTCTTATGCTCTTCCCCATTCCGAGAGTAAACCAGAATGTCATCTACGAACACAAGCACGAACTTGTTCAACTGATCCCAGAAAACTCTATTCATAAGATCCACAAAATATGCTGGCGCGTTAGCCAACCCGATTGGCATTACCAACCACTCGAAGAAACCGGATGGTGTCCTAAAAGTAGTCTTTGACACACTATCCTTTGCCACCCTCAATTGGTGAAATCCCGTTGCCAAATCCATATGAGAAAACACTTTGGCTTCGTGAAGCTGATCGAACAAGTCATCAATTCTCGGCAAAGGATACTGGTTCTTCTTGGTTACCTTGTTCAGCTCACAATAGTCCACACACAATCTTAACGAGCCATCTACCTTGGTTTCAAACACCACAGGTGCACCCCATTCGGATACACTCCTCTGAATGAATTCTTTTCCCAAAAGATCACGTACTTGCACCTATAACTCTCGTTGTTCCTTAGGTGCCATCCGCCTAAGAGGCATAACGATTGGTCTAGCACCCTCGACAAAATCGATCCTAAACTCGATCTCACAATGCGGCGGCAACCCTTTGACCTCGTCAAAGACATCCTCAAACTCATTAGCGATCAGCATTGATGATAAGTATTCCTGTGGAATCACAAGCGAATATAGATAGCTTACGAAGACCCCATCTTCGGGCTTACATATAAAATCAACACCTTTCTCCCTTCCACATCCCCGAATCTCACCTCTAGCTTCTCACAATTCACCCTTGCCGTACACCTATTGAGCCAATCCATACACAAGATGATCCCAAACCCAACGAAGTTAAGGACAAAGCAATCACACACAAAAGAGCAACCATGACTCGACAACACTAGACCATGAAATAACATGCACAAACTGGACGAACCCCTATCTGGATTAGTCACAATCAAAGGTCTATCACAAATTTTTGGGTTCTAACCTCAAGAGGCACACAAGCTCATTACAGATGAAAGAATGTGATGCTCCAGTATCAAACAAAGCTCAAACTGAAACACCATTAACTGAAAGAGTACCTTGAATGGCGACACCCTTTCCTTTCTCCTTTGCAGTAGCGACTCTCAAAGAAGATGATATGGCTTTCAAAGCATAAGACTTCACAACCTGTTTTCCCTTAGCTGCTTCTGGACAATCTTTCTTCTCATGCCCAGGCTTTCCACACTTGAAGCACTTCTTCTCAGCCTTGGGATTCTTACAATCCTTGGAATAGTGGCCCTTCTACCAATAGTTAAAGCAAGTCACCCCTCACTTCTGCTTCTTCTAGTCATCCTTTGCCTCCTGTTGTTGCTTCCTACCACTCTGCTGTGGCTTTGGAGCTTCCTTGGATGCAACAACAACAACTTCCTCTTTCGGAAACAAGCTCTCATGTCTCACAGTTTTTTCCACAAGCTTCTCAAATGAATCATCAAGATGCTCCACCAATGGTCTTCCTATGTAGGTATCCAGATCCATAAAAAACTTTTCGTTCTTATGATAGGACATATCAATGTATGAACGAGCATATCTGGACAAAGCCTCGAAATCAGAAACATAGTCAAGCACAAGACAACCATTCTATTTCAGCTCTACAAACTTCTTGAACAAAGCAGACTTTTGAGCAGTGGAGATAAACTTAACCTCAAACCTCGTTTGGAATTGGTCCCATGAAATCTCTTCCTCTGGAGTCTCAGGTGTAACTGAATTCCACCATTCCATGGCCCTGCCTTGCAATTGCCTTGATGCAAGATTTCTCTTACTGGCATCATCCAACCCCTAGTCTTCAAAGATATGGACGCAAGAATCCATCCCCCTATGAACCTTTTCAGATGGTTCTGTTCCTTTGAATGGCTTTCCTCTTAGAGATGTAAAGTCCTTGCATAGCTTTGCGAAATTCACTACTCTAGGAACTTGCACGCCTACATCTACCATGGCAGCCACTAGAGAGGGTACCCTTTGTTGGATCAAGATTAACCCTAGAAGGGGGTTGAATAGGGTTTATCGGAAATTAACCGAGATATTAAAAATTCACAGAACACAAAATGCAATAGAAATAAAAATACAGAAAGTAAATGACATAAGATATACCCAACTTCGGCAAAATCCAACTTACTGCTGCATTCCTAAGGTTTCTACTAGGTAATAGAACATATCTCGCTTACAAGACCATGTAAACTCGCGAACCCCTCGCTCCTATTCTAATCCTACGCTCAAAACCCTAGACCTATCTAATCCCATAAATCAGATTTCCCCTGATTACAACTCCGTAACCAGTTACCCTAGTTTTTACAGACTCTAGTAAACTGCCAGTTAACACCCTAACTGGTTTCCTAGAATTTTACAGACTCTAGTAACTGTTTGGACGATTTCAATTCAAAATAAAAAAACAATACAAAACAAAATATTAAAAACAAATCAAAACACTAGTTCAAAAGAGAATTTAAATAACTCTCTTTAAACACTACAACTAAGCTTGGCCAGCCATATTCACAATGGTTCCACCCTTTCTTTCATTTATCCTGTTTGATTTGCTTTGGAAAAACATGGCGACTGTGGAAATCGAAACTAGAGTTATCAATTTGAATCCCCAAATCGATCCGCTGCTTGATTAAATGAAGTTGCGATTTCTATGATTGTTCCACTTCTTTGAGTTGCTCTCTCGATCGATTCGGATGCTCTCTGGCGATCGAAACCCAAAAAATTATGAGTGATTTTTTCTTGATTTCTTCAAATTCTTTTTGTTGGATTTCAATACGTTCTGCCGATGATGTAATGGTGTTAAATAGGATTATAGAATCCTTACTTCTCTGATTTCACAATTATGGCTTGCTGATTTGTTGCGTTGGTTTCCTCTTTTGAAAATTCTTGGATTTGTCATGTATTCGCGTGATTCCTGGAATATGTTTCCTTGAATAAAAAATGAATCATCCTTGACTTGATTTTTGTGAATTCTATGATTTAATTCAGAAAGCAATTTATGATTTCTTTCCATAAACAAAAATGATGCCGAAAACAATTGATCCTTGAAGTAAAAACATTAAACTATGTTTACATAGATTTGAACCTCTTTCTTATTTCTGCATATCTTGATTTTCTCTTGCTAAAAATATTTGCGCACCCTTGAATGAATTCTGGAATGAATTAACTACTTTCCTTGGTTGATTTCTATATATCATTCGATTTATCCCTTATACACATCACCCTGATTTGTTGAATGACTTGGCTGTTCCCATAATTACTTGCTTGGCTTAACACATATGTGTACACATATGACTATTCCATGCATGCAGACATGTTTGTGCACACATGTAAACTTATGCACCTATTCTTGTGTATGCTTTAGTTTCATCTGCACCATGTTGTTTTGATATGTTTCTACCTTGAACATAATGCTACTTGTGTGTACACTTGTGCACAGTCCACTTTATTCCAGCTGCACCATTGCGTATGTGCACACTTGTACATGCTACTTGACCACCTTGAAATATGCTGCACGTATTACTTGTGTCATCACTTTGCTGATCCATTTTATCTTTTGATGCTGTAGACTTGATCTTATTTGCACTTGAAACTCGGCTTGTCCATTTCTAATGCATCTCACACATGAGACTGCTGCTACCTTGTGTATGCTTACATTCATTGTGAAAACATAATGCTGTTTCACCGAATCCATACAGTATTCCCATTCTAATTGTTGTGTATACACCATGCTGAACTAGAACATATATGCTGACTTGATTGCTTTGTTTGTCATATGAACTTATATGTTGTTGCATCATTCATTATTTGCTTGATATTGGAACTTGACCATCCATGTTCATGCATCTTTGTATATGAAATCTGGAAAGACCATGCTGCTTCACTGATCATGCTGTTTAGCTTGAAATTGCTCGACCATTGTTAACACTGAGTTGCACTATATATATGAATTTATGCTTTTTGTTGCGCTTTTTATTTATCTCGGCCATTGATGTTGATTTGTATTCATTGATGTTTTTGGGTTGCCTGACCATACTGATTATTGTGGCACTGAGTCGAGATGGTCCAAATGGCTACTCCTCAGTTGCATACTGGACTGGCGAGGCAGTGCACACATGTATATATACACGTGTGTATATGCAGCCATCCCGAATGATTTACCTGTCCCTGCACTGTAATATGTGTATATTCATAGACTGCCTTGTGGTATTTACAGTGTATCACTATGAATATCACAAGCTCTATAAACACAGTTGGATAAATTGATAAATCAGATCAAGTCAAAAAAATGATGAGATACACACCGAAATTCTGAGACAAATAAAATTTTGTAATAAAAATTATATTCACTAGAATTTAGAATATTATTTCTGTTCCAGATACTGTGTGTGTTTCTGCATATGACAAGTGTAGATGACTGGACTAACAGAAGGACTGTGAAGACAGAAGACTGAAGATAAAGAAACAGATTGTCAGTGTGTTTCTGTATATAAAAAATGTAACTGTGTCAAAGAATGTACTGAGTGATGAGTGATGTAGTGAGGAGCTAATGTACAGAAAAAATAGAAAATTGTACTGATATTTGCAATAAACAATTTTGAATGAAATAAAATATCATTTTATTGTGTTCAAACAAACCTGTCTATCGTATTTAGTTTATCTACAAGCACAATCTCATGTGAATTGAATAAATAGTGGAGTTATAAATAGTTGTACTGTTTGAATGCTTGAAATATAATATTCAATTTAAATAAAATACTGTATGAATATATGAATGTCTGTACAGTCGTATTCTATTTAAATATAAATATTATATTCCTGTCTGTGATGTATATATAGAACAGTACAGTAACAAACACATTTAAAATAATATTTATTTGGTTGTTATCATCAAACAAAAATCATATAATTGTGTATACAATTACGTCATATATAACAATCTCCCCCTTTTGATGATGACAAATAAATAAACGATTTTGAGCACAATAAATATGTTTGACAGTGAATATTGAATTTCCCCTATTTATTAGCTCCGTCTACAACAGAAACCCCTCCTACAACTATGCATGAGTGAAAAGAATGAAGAATGAATGAATTTTCAAAATTAAAATATTTATAAAATATTCACTCATAAATCAAAATCTCAACCCATTCTCCCCTTTTTTATCATCAAAAGGATTCAGAATTTAAAATATGGATGAAAATTGACTAAAAAATATAATTTCAGCTTAAGAGGAAGAACGGTCATCAAAAATCTCAATCAGCCAAACAAAAATCGTAATAAATTGTGAACTGATGGCATATTTCACATTGTAGAGAATGACGGATTTACGACAAAATTTACATATAATGGAGAGAGTTCAAAAAACTTGAATATTTTCCAATAATTTCCATAAAAAATTCCAATAAAATTTGAAAAGAATTTGCACAAAAACTGTTATGGATTTGGACTATCATTATAAATTCAACTTAAGTGACAAAATAGTACAATCTTAAATCCCAATAGCCATCAATCAACAAATCATAATACGTCATAAGATTTCAACACATTTCAAAAATAGAAATATTGATCGATAAGCTGGTTTTTACACACCAAGGAGAATTTCAGATTAATTTTTATTTATAGCACATTACTTCCTTTTCTTTTTCTTTTTATTTAAGAGCACACTGACCATGCATAATCAGAGCTTGGATTTTTAAATGAGGTCAGTTGTAGCTTAAATTATATGTTATCTCTTAACCATGCATGACCAGAGTTTGGATTTTTAAATGAGGTTAGAGATACACTTATGAATATTATATATATTTATCATTTTCAGTTCAAATAAAAAAACCTCCTTAGTATATAAAACCAATATGGATGATAGAAATGTGATATGTACAGAAATGGTTTGTGAAATAAATTTCTAAGTTAATCATATTATGAAATATGCTCAACTGTACCGGGATCATTGAAAATTTTCAATTGTCAGTAATTCTGAAAAATAACATATTCCCATTTCTATCACAGATATTTCCACTTTTTATTCAAAAAGATTTTAAAACATATTATCTCTCCACATTAATATAAAATTATCACGGATGGCAGAATGATGATAGATAAAGGAGATGGTCATGAAATAATTGC
Source organism: Allium sativum (assembly GCA_030737875.1). NCBI lineage: Eukaryota > Viridiplantae > Streptophyta > Magnoliopsida > Asparagales > Amaryllidaceae > Allium > Allium sativum. The sequence goes on from CM060910.1 coordinate 341,610,766, forward strand.
CAATTCAAAGATATTATAATAAACGTCCAACCATCATGAAAAATCTAAATAAAATCTCCTCTTATTGTGAAATATACTGCAGTCACAATTCATCACAATTTCAAAATCTGGTAATAATTTTTGATGAATTATAAATACAGTTCGGTTTGGTTATTGATTTCAATTTCTGAATGAATAATTTTAAAATTGAAAATCAATTACAACAGGGAAATGACAAATCTATACAAGACATAAGAGATTAAAATATATACAGCAAAAAAAAATTCAGCACTTCTAGACTGATACCACTTGATGTCTCCATTAATGAGGATTGTAACAAGACACTAGAGACAAACAAGGATATCACAGACAAAAGAATTTTAAGCCCAATCAGAAAAATTTAGCACGCAAATGAAAAATTTCATTTATTGGAGCAGTAGACAAAAGCTAATCAAAGCAAGCAGTTACCATTTTTTTTCAAATCAATATCAGGGCAGCAAAAAAAATCCAAGGTGGACTTGTCAAGAGAGAAGATGTTTCACAGGTATTCCCAATGGTCGCAAAAGATATTCCATGATCCAAGATTATAGAATATAGTTTTATTTTAAATCATTTGAAGAGATATGGAAATATCTAGATTCAATGAATAAATCACAACATATTATAAATTTCAAATCCAAGATATGTGTGCGATTCAATATATCAATAATTTCAAATGATTTTAAACAAAACAAATATTCAACACAAATCATCATGAAATAGCAGTGAGTTCTAAGACTGAATTTACAAAGAATTTTTCACAAGTATTTTCTGACACATACACAAGGAATTTCAGATTATTTACATCAAGTTTGAGAGATATTCATGATCCAAAAAAATATAATTTATTTGAAATCACTTGAATCAGTGTCAAGTTTTGAGATATAATGAATCAGTCACACAGGGTTGATAATTTCAAATTTAAGAGGTGTGTGATATTCAAAATATCAGGAATTTCAGATGATTTCAAACAAACAAATTTCAATCATAATGATCATGAATATAAGATGAATTTCAAGACGTATCACTGTGATTCTAGACAATTCAAAACATCCAAGCCAATCTGAAAATCATGAAATTATCAGAACCGAGAGGTAACAGTGTGCTGTAATGAGTATAACATTTCAAGCTTTTCTAAAATGAATTAGAAGAAACTCAAAACAGCAAAGTTGTGTGGAACTTCATCAAAACTTTAGGTCTTCAAAATTTTAGAATTCTAATTAATGGTGTTCAAGAAATGACAAGAATAATACATCAACACTGTTAGGAATTCAGAAAATAAACTTCAAAACAATTGGAGATATTTTCAAATTTAAATTAAAGATCTAGAAAAGATTAAAACATCAGAGTTCTATTTAAATGAAGCGAATTTCTTAAAAAAAATATAAATTCTGCAATTGGAAGTTAATGAAATTTAAGAGGAAAGAAACAAAAAATATTGCAGTGACAAATCAAGACTAGAACAAAAGTAGAAGTGGGTAGAAGGAGGAATAAACAAAGAGAATAAAAACAGAGATATTTACAAAGATGAGTTTAGAGATCATACCTGAAATCGATGTAAGCAAATGAATCTATAACTCAACATCATGGCTAAGGAACTATGAAAGATAAATAAATATATACCAACTTGATTTCAAATCTCTTTTTGCATAGCAGTTCCTCAGCCTCCTCTGGTACCTAACTGTTTAGTGGATTGAGTGGTCTAACAAAAGAAGTAAAACCACTCACAGTTGTATTTGTACGTTTTGGTACCCAAACCTGTTTGTATAACAATCCATCTGAATTTATCTTCGTACCCTTTTGAACCCAAACTTGTTTGAATTTAACAAAGTCCGTATTATTTTCTTTCAGGATCCAAAATTGTTCAAAAGGTTTGTTATAAAACAAATTAACATCTCGTTTATGATTCAAAAACCTTTTAGAGTTTAAATTTTCAGAACAAGTCTTTCCAAAGCAGTATGAGGGATTTTTAAAATCACATGATTTCAAATTTTCAAAAACATTTGTTTTCCCAAATCCAAGAACTCGTTTATGTCCAACGGAAAATTGGTTTTGTAATAGCATATTCAATGATTTTTTCCCCATTAGAAAATTTATCCAAAGTTGATTCTAATCGTTGAATTTTGGATTTAAGATCAGAATTTTCTTTTATTAGATTTGAACAACGATTAATGCTGATCTTTCTCCTTTCAGTATCATTTTGTTTCAAAAAAAAAATCGCTTTCAAGAAGTTTGATTTTGGTCTTGGACTCAAAGATTTTAGATTCGAATTCAAGTTTCTTGAAAATTTCAATCTCTTTTTCAAGCTCATTTAAAATCAAATCACTTTTCAACAAGCTTTCTTTTTCGGCAATTTCGTGTTTGGAATTTTTGATGGCCTTAAAATTATTAAATTCTTTTTGCAAAGAATTGTTTGTACCTTTTAACTCAATCTTGTTATCTTTTAAAATAAGAATTTCTTCTTCAAGCTTTTGAATCTTTTTATTGAGATGAACGAGATCAATTTTCAGTTTTAAACAATTTTCACAATCAGAATTATCTAATTTTATGACGTTTGTAAATTCTGATTCCAAACAGTTAATTTTGCTATTTAACTCGTGATTTTTAGATTTTAAAGATTTGTTTTTACGATGGAGTTTATCAATGATTTTTGTTAAATCAGTACACATATAAACTAAATCTTCATATGAGAAGCTTTCAGTCTCATTGTCTGTTGTGTCTCCATCGTCTAATCTACTTGAATTTTCATTTGTTTCTTTTCCCAATCATAGATCCGAATCTGAGTTGACCATTTTGGGTTTTGCGCTGCTGTTGTCAATTTTTCCATACTTCCTATCAAGAGTATTCCAGATTTGCTGCGCAGTCAAGCAATGAGAGATAAGGTTATATTGGATGTCATCAATATAAGAATACAAAATATGAATAACACGAGAATTAAATCCAATATCGTTCCTACTGACCATATCATACCCATCTACAATGCTATTCCAACATTTAATATCAACGTATTTTAAATAGGATTCCATTTCTGATTTCCAATTCAAAAACCTATACCATTAAAAATAGTTGGAATATGGCTGGACTGACCCTCTATGGACTGACAACTAGGAATCCCCATTTACTCTAGACTTAACAGAATACCTGCTCTGATACCACTTGTTGGATCTATATTAACCTTAGAGGGGGGTGAATAGGGTTTATCAAAAATTAACCGAGATATTAAAAATTCACAGAACACAGAATGCAGCAGAAATAATAATACAGAAAGTAAACGACACAAGATATACCCAGTTTTGGCAAAATCCTGCCTACTGCTGCATTCCTAAGGTTTCTACTAGGTAATAGAATAGATCTCGCTTACAAGACCGTGTAAACTCGCGAAACCCTTGCTCCTATTCTAATCCTACGCTCAAAACCCTAGACTGATCTAATCCCCTAAATAAGATTTCCCCTTATTACAACTCCGGAAATAGTAACCCTAGATTTTACAGACTCTAGTAAACTGCCACCGTTAAAACCCTAACTGGTTCCTTAGTATTTTATAGACTTTAGTAACTGTTTAGACGATTTCAATTTAAAATACAGAAAACAATACAAAACAAAATATTAAAAACAAATCAAAACCCTAGTTTAAAAGAGAATTTAAATAACTCCCTTTAAACACTACACTAAGCTTGGCCAGCCATATTCACAATGGTTCCACCCTTTCTTTCATTTATCTTGTTTGCTTTGCTTTGGAAAAACATGGCGGCTCTGGAAATCAAAACTAGGGTTATCAATTTGAATCCCCAAATCGATCCGCTGCTTGATTAAATGAAGTTGCGATTTCTATGATTGTTCCACTTCTTTGAGTTTCTCTCTCGATCGATTCGGATGCTCTCTGGCGATCAAAACCCTAAAATTATGAGTGATTTTTTCTTGAATTCTTCGATTTCTTTTTGTTGGATTTTAATATGTTCTACCGATGATGTAATGGTGTTAAATAGGACTATAGAATCCTTACTTCTCTGATTTCACAATTATGGCTTACTGATTTGTTGCGTTGGTTTCCTCTTTTGAAAATTCTCGGCTTTGTCATGTATTTACGTGATTCCTCGAATATGTTGCCTTGAATAAAAAATGAATCATCCTTGACTTAATTTTTGTGAATTCTCTGATTTAATTCAGAAAGAAATTTATGAGTTCTTGCTATAAACAAAAATGATGCCGAAAACGATTGATCCTTGAAGTAAAAACAGGAAACTATGTTTATACAGATTTGAACCTCTTGCTGATTTTCAGCATATCTTGATTTTCTCTTGTCAAAAATATTTGCGCACCCTTGAATGAATTTTGGAATGAATTAACTGCTTTCCTTGGTTGATTTCTATAGATATTTCGATTTATCCCTTATACACATCACTCTGATTTGTTGAATGACTTGGCTGTTCCCATAATTACTTGCTTGGCTTAACACATATGTGTACACATATGACTGTTCCATTCATGCTTCACACTTGGTTGTCCCACTAATCTTCGAAACTTTTTGTACGCAAGTCTCCTAAAACTACTGTACACAGATTTTCTGGAGATGACCCCTTGTAAAAATATGTATGCATGCAGACACCTTTGTGCACACATGTAAACTTATGTAACTATTCTTGTGTATGCTTCAGTTTCAGCTGCACCATGTTGTTTTGATATGTTTCTACCTTAAACATACTGCTGCTTGTGTGTACACTTGTGCACAGTCCACTTTATTCTAGCTGCACCATTGCTTATATGCACACTTGTTCATGCTACTTGACCACCTTGAAATATGCTACACATATTACTCGTATCATCACTTTGCTGAGCCATTTTATCTTTTACCGCTGTAGCCTTGATCTTGTTTGCACTTGAAACTCGGCTTGTCCATTTCTATTGCATCTCACACATGAGACTGCTGCTACCTTGTGTGTGCTTACATTCATTGTGAAAACATAACGCTGTTTCACTGAATCCATACAGTTTTCCCATTCTAGTTGTTGTGTATACACCATGCTGAACTATAACATATATGCTGACTTGATTGCTTTGTTTGCCATATGAACTTATATGATATTGCATCATTCATTGTTTGCTTGATATTGGAACTTGACCATCCAAGTTCATGCATCTTTGTATATGAAATCTGGAAAGACCATGCTGCTTCACTGATCATGCTGTTTAGCTTGAAATAGCACGACCATTTTTAACGCTGAGTTGCACCATATATATGCATTTCTGCTTTTGATTGCGGTTTGTATTTTGCGCGGCCATTGATGTTGATTTGTATTCAATGATGTTTTTGGGTTGCCTCGACCATATTGATTATTGTAGCACTGAGTCGAGATGGTCCACGTGGCTACTCCTCAATTGCACACTGGACTGGCGAGGCAGTGCACACGTGTGTATATGCAACAATCCAGAATGATTTACCTGTCCCGGCACTGTAATATGTGTATATACATGGAATGCCTTGTGGTATTTACCGTGTATCATTGTGAATATCACAAGTTCTCTAAACACAGTTGGATACATTGATAAATCAGATCAAGTCAGAAAAATGATGAGATACACATCGAAATTCTGAGACAAATAAATTTTTAAAATAAGAATTATATTCACTAAAATTTAGAATATTATTTCTATTCCAGATACTTTGTGTGTGTTTCTGTATATGACAGGTGTATATGACTGGACTAACAAAAGGACTGTGAAGACAACAAACTGAAGATAAAGAAACAGAGTGTCAGTGTGTCTGTATATATGAAATGTAACTGTGTCCTAGAATGTACTGAGTGATGAGTGATCTAGTGAGGAGCTGATGTACAGAAAAATAGAAAATTGTACTGATATTTACAATAAACAAATTTGAATGAAATAAAATATTATTTTATTGCGTTCATACAAACCTGTCAATCGTATTTAGTTTATTTACAAGCACAATCTCATGTGAATTGAATAAATAGTGGAGTTATAAATAGTTGTACTGTTTGAATGTTTGAAATATAATATTCAATTTAAATAAAATACTGTATGAATATATGAATGTTTGTACAGTCATATTCTATTTAAATATAAATATTATATTCCTGTCTGTGATGTATATATAGAACAGTACAGTAACAAACACATTTAAAATAATATTTATTTGGTTGTCATCATCAAACAAAAATCATATAATTGTGTACAAAACTACGTCATATACAACAATCTCCCCCTTATGATGATGACTAACAAATAAAAGATTTTGAGCAAAATAAATGTGTTTGACAGTGAATATTGAATTCCCCCTATTTATTGGCTCCACCTACAACAGAAACCCCTTCTACAACTATGCATGAGTCAAAAGACTGAAGAATGAATGAATTTTCATAATTAAAATATTTATAAAATATTCGCACATAAATCAAAATCTCAACCCATTCTCCCTCTTTTTTATTAATTAAAGGATTTAGAATTTAAAATATAGATGAAAATTGACTAAAAAAAATATAATTTCAGCTTAAGAGGAAGAACGGTCATCATAAATCTCAATCAGCCAAACAAAAATCGTAATAAACTGAGAACTGGTGGCATATTTCACATTGTAGAGAATGACGGATTTACGGCGAAATTTACATATAATGGAGAGAGTTCAAAAAACATGAATATTTTCCAATAATTTCCAAAAAAATTCCAAAAATATTTGTAAATAATTTGCGCAAAAACTGTGATAGATTTGGACTATCATTATAAATTCAACTTAAGTGACAAAATAGTATAATCTCAAATCCCAATAGCCATCAATTAACAAATCATAATACGTCATAAGATTTCAACACATTTCACAAATAGAAAGAAGGATCAATAGGTTGGTTTTTACACACTAAGGAGAATTTCAGATTAATTTCTATTTATAGCACATTACTTCCTTTTCTTTTTCTTTTTATTTAAGAGCACACTGACCATGCATAACCAGAGCTTGGATTTTTAAATGAGGTCAGTTGCAACTTAAATTATAAGTTATCTCTTAGCCATGCATGACCAGATCTTGGGTTTTTAAATGAGGTTAGAGACACACTTATGAATATTGTATATATTTATCATTTTCAGTTCAAATAAAAAAAACTCCTTAGCATATAAAACCAATATGGACGATAGAAATGTGATATGTACAGAAATGGATTGTGAAATAAATTTCTAAATTAATCATATTATGAAATATGCTTAACTGTACTAAGATCACTGAAAATTTTCAATTGTCACTAATTCTGAAAAATAACATAGTCCCATTTCTATCACAAATATTTCCACTGTTTATTCAAAAAGATTTTAAAACATATTAACTCTCCACATTAATATAAAATTATCATGGATGGCAGAATGATGATAGATAAAGGAGATGGTCGTGAAATAATTGCCAATTCAAAATATTATAATAAACGTTCAACCATCATGAAAAATTTAAATAAAATCTCCTTTTATTGTGAAATATACTGCAGTCACAATTCATCACAATTTCAAAATCAGGTAATAATTTTTGATGAATTATAAATACAGTTCGGTTTGGTTATTGACTTCAATTTCTGAATGAATAATCAATAAATAATTTTAAAATTGAATATCAATTACAAGAGGGAAATGAAAGATCTATACAAGACATGAGAGATTAAAAATATATACAGCAAAAACAAATTCAGCACTTGTAGACTGATACCACTTGATGTCTCTATTGATGAGGATTGTAACAAGACACTGCAGACAAACAAGGATATCACAGACAAAAGAATTTTAAGCACAAAGCCCAATCAGACAAATTTAGCACACAAATTTCATTTATTAGAGCAGTAGACAAAAAACTAATCAAAGAAAACAGTTACCATTTTTTTTTCAAATCAATATTAGTGCAGCAAAAAAAATTCAAGGGGGACTTGTCAAGAGAGAAGATGTTTCAGAGATATTCCCAATGGTCACAAAAGATATTCCATGACCCAAGATTATAGAATATAGTTTTATTTTAAATCATATGAAGAGATGTGAAAATATCTTGATTCAATGAATAAATCACACCAAATTATAAATTTCAGATCCAAGATATGTGTGCGATTCAAAAAAATCAATAATTTCAAATGTTTTTAAATAAAACAAATATTCAACACAAATCATCATGAAATAGCAGTGAGTTTGAAGACCAAATTTACAAAGAATTTTTCACAAATATTTTCTGACAAATAAACAAGGAATTTCAGATTATTTACATCAAGTTTGAGAGATATTCATGATCCAAAAAAAATTAATTTATTTGAAATCACTTGAATCAATGTCAAGTTTTGAGATATAATGAATCAGTCACACAAGGTTGATAATTTCAAATTTAAGAGGTATGTGATATTCAAAATATCAGGAATTTCAGATGATTTCAAACAAACAAATTTCAACCATAATGGTCATGAATATAAGATGAATTTCAAGATGTATCACTGTGATTCAAGACAATTCAAAACATCCAAGCCAATCTGAAAATCAATGAAATTATCAGAACTGAGAGGTAACAGTGTGTGTTACTGAGTATAACATTTCCAGCTTTTCTAAAACGAATTAGAAGATACTCAAAACAACAAAGTTGTGTGAAACTTCATCAAAACTCCAGATCTTCAAAAATTTAGAATTCTAATTAACAGTGTTCAAGAAATGACAAGAATAATACATTAACACTGTTAGGAATTCAGAAAATAAACTTCAAAACAATTGCAGATATTTACAAATTTAAATTAAAGATCTGGAAAAGATTAAAACAACAAAGTTCTATTTAAATGAAGCGAATTTACAAAAAAATAAATAAATTCTGCAATTGGAAGTTAATGAAGTTTAAGAAGAAAGAAACAAAAAAAATATTGCAGTGACAAATCAAGACCAGAACAAAAGTAGAAGGGGTAAAAGGAGGAATAAACAAAGAGAATAAAAACAGAGAATATTTACAAAGATGAGTTTAGAGATGATACCTGAAATCGATGTAAACAAATGAATCTCTAACTCAACATCTTGGCTAAGGAACTATGAAAGAAACAGAAATATATACCAACTTGATTTCAAATCTCTTTTTGCATAGCGGTTCCCCAGCCTCCTCTTGTACCTAACTGTTTAGATGATTGAGTGGTCTAACAAAAGAAGTAAAACTACTCACAGTTGCATTTGTACTTTTTGGTACCTAAACCTGTTTGTATAACAATCCATCCGAATTTATCTTCGTACCCTTTGGAAACCAAACTTGTTTGAATTTAACAAAGTCCGTAATATTTTCTTTCGAGATCAAAGATTGTTTAAAAGGTTTGTTATAAAACAAATTAACATCTGGTTTGTGATTCAAAAACCTTTTAGAGTTTAAATTTTCAGAAGGACTCTTTCCAAAGTAGTATGAGGGATTTTTAAAATCAAACAAATTCAAATTTTAAAAAACATTTGTTTTCCCAAAACCAAGAACTCGTTTATGTCCAACTGAAAATTGATTTTGTAATAGTTAATTCAACGGATTTTTCCCCATTAGAAAATTTATCCAAAGTCGATTCTAATCGTTGAATTTTGGATTTAAGATCATAATTTTCTTTTGCTAGATTTGAACAACGATTAATGCTGATCTTTCTCCTTTCAGTATCATTTTGTTTCAAAGACAAATTTTCACTTTCAAGAAGTTTGATTTTGGTCTTGGACTCAAAGATTTTAGATTCAAATTTAATTTGTTTTTCAAATTCAAGTTTCTTGAAAATTTCAATCTCTTTTTCAAGCTCATTTAAAATCAAATCACTTTTCAATAAGCTTTCTTTTTCGGCAATTTCATGTTTGGAATTTTTGATGGCCTTAAAATTATTAAATTATTTTTGCAAAGAATTGTTTGTACCTTTTAACTCAATTTTGTTATCTTTTAATATAAGAATTTCTTCTTCAAGCTTTTGAATCTTTTTATTGAGATGAACAAGATCAGTTTTAGTTTCAAACAATTTTCACAATCAGAATTATCTAATTTTATGACGTTTGTAAATTCTGATTCCAAACAGTTAATTTTGCAATTCAACTCATGATTTTTAGATTTTAAAATTTGTTTTTAAGATGGAGTTTGTCAATGATTTTCGTTAAATCAGTACACATATAAACTAAATCTTCATATGAGAAGCTTTTAGTCTCATTTTCTGTTGTGTCTCCATCGTCTGATCTACTTGAATTTTCATTTGTTTCTTCTCCCAAGCATAGATCTGAATCTGAGTTGACCATTTTGGGTTTTGAGATGCTGTTGTCAATTTTTCCATACTTCGTATCGAGAGTATTCCAAATTTCCTGCGCAGTCAAGCAATGAGAGATAAGGTTATATTGGACGTCATCAATATAAGAATACAAAATGTGAATAGCACGGGAATTAAATCCAGTATCATTCCTACTGACCATATCATACCCATCTACAATGCTATTCCAACATTTAATATCAACATATTTTAAATAGGATTCCATTTCTGATTTCCAATTCAAAAAAAATATATACCATTAAAAATAGTTGGAATATGACTGGACTTACTCTCTATGGACTGACAACTAGGAATCACCATTTACTCTTGAGTTAACAGAATACCTGCTCTGATACCACTTGTTGGATCTAGATTAACCCTAGAGGGGGGTGAATAGAGTTTATCGAAAATTAACCGAGATATTAAAAATTCACAGAACATAGAATGCAGCAGAAATAAAAAAACAAAAAGTAAATGACACAAGATATACCCAGCTTCGGCAAAAACCTGCCTACTGCTGCATTCCTAAGGTTTCTACTAGGTAATAGAATAGATCTCGCTTACAAGACCATGTAAACTCACGAAACCCTCGCTCCTATTCTAATCTTACGCTCAAACCCTACTCTGATCAAATGCCTTAAATCAGATTTCCCCTGTTTACAACTCCGTAACTAGTAACCCTAGTTTTTACAAACTCTAGTAAACTGCCAGCAGTTAACACCCTAACTGGTTTCCTAGAATTTTATAGACTCTGGTAACTGTTTGGACGATTTCAATTCAAAATACAAAAAACAATACAAAACAAAATACTAAAAACAAATCAAAACCCTAGTTTAAAAGAGAATTTAAATAACTCCCTTTAAACACTACAACTAAGCTTAGCCAACCCTATTCACAATGGTTCTACCCTTTCCTTCATTTATCATGTTTGCTTTGCTTTGGAAAAACATGGCAGCTTTGGAAATCGAAACTAGGGTTATCAATTTGAATCCGCAAATCGATCCGCTGCTTGATTAAATGAAGTTGCGATTTCTATGATTGTTCCACTTCTTTGAGTTGCTCTCTCGATCGTTTCAGATGCTTAGCGATCGAAAACCTAAAAATTATGAGTGATTTTTTCTTGAATTCTTCGAATTCTTTTTGTTGGATTTCAATACGTTCGCCGATGATGTTATGGTGTTAAATATGATTATAGAATCCTTACTTCTCTGATTTCACAATTATAGCTTGCTGATTTGTTGCGTTGGTTTCCTCTTTTGAAAATTTTCTGCTTTGTCATGTATTTGCATGATTCGTGGAATATGTTGCCTTGAATAAAAAATGAATTATCCTTGACTTGATTTTTGTGAATTCTCCGATTTAATTCATAAAGCAATTTATGATTTCTTGCCATAAAAAAAATGATGCCCAAAAAAATTGATCCTTGAAGTACAAACAGGAAACTATTTTTATACAGATTTGAACCTCTTGCTGATTTTCTGCATATCTTGATTTTTCTCTTGCCAAAAATATTTGCGCACCCTTGAATGAATTCTGGAATGAATTAACTGCTTTCCTTGGTTGATTTCTATAGATATTTCGATTTATCCCTTATACACATCACTCTGATTTGTTGAATGACTTGGCTGTTCCCATAATTACTTGCTTGGCTTAACACATATGTGTACACATATGACTGTTCCATTCATGCTTCACACTTGGTTGTCCCACTAATCTTCGAAACTTTTTGTACGCAAGTCTCCTAAAACTACTGTACACAGATTTTCTGGAGATGACCCCTTGTAAAAATATGTATGCATGCAGACACCTTTGTGCAAACATGTAAATTTATGTACCTATTCTTGTGTATGCTTCAATTTCAGCTGCACCATGTTGTTTTTATATGTTTCTGCCTTGAACATACTGCTGCTTGTGTGTACACTTGTGCACAATCCACTTTATTCTAGCTGCACCATTGCATATATGCACACTTGTACATGCTACTTGACCACCTTGAAATATGCTGCACATATTACTTGTATCAACACTTTGCTGAGCCGTTTTATCTTTTGCTGTTGTAGCCTTGATCTTGTTTGCACCTGAAACTTGGCTTGTCCATTTCTAATGCATCTCACACATGAGACTGCTGCTACCTTGTGTATGCTTACATTCATTGTGAAAACATAATGGTGTTTCATTGAATCCATACAGTTTTCTCATTCTAGTTGGTGTTTATACACCATGCTGAACTAGAACATATATGCTGACTTGATTGCTTTATTTGCCACATGAACTTGTATGATGTTGCATCATTCATTGTTTGCTTGATATTGGAATTTGACCATCAATGTTCATGCCTCTTTGTATATGAAATCTGGAAAGACCATGCTGCTTCAATGATCATGCTGTTTAGCTTGAAATTGCTCAACCATTTTTAATCCTGATATGCAACATATATATGCATTTCTGCTTTTTGTTGCGCTTTGTATTTAGCTCGGCCATTGATGTTGATTTGTACTCATTGATGTTTTTGGGTTGCCTCGACCATATTGATTATTGTGGCACTGAGTCGAGGTGGTCCACGTTGCTACTCCTCAGTTGCACACTAGACTGGCAAGGCGGTGCATACGTGTATATATATATACATGTGTGTATATGCTGCCATCCAGAATGATTTACCGGTCCCTGCACTGTAATATGTGTATATACATTGACTGCCTTGTGGTATTTACCGAGTATCACTGTGAATATCACAAGCTGTCTAAACACATTTGGATAAATTGATAAATCAGATCAAGTCAAAAAAATGATGAGATACCGAAATTTTGAGCCAAATAAATTTTAAAATAAAAATTATATTCACTAGAATTTAGAATATTATTTCTGTTCCAGATACTGTGTGTGTTTCTGCATATGACAAGTGTAGATAACTGGACTAATAGAAGGACTATGAAGACAGAAGACTGAAGATAAAGAAACAGAGTGTTAGTGTGTGTTTGTATATATGAAATGTAACTGTGTCAAAGAATGTACCGAGTGATGAGTGATGTAGTGAGGAACTGATCTACAGAAAAATAGAAAATTGTACTGATATTTGTAATAAAAAAATTTGAATGAAATAAAATATCATTTTATTGTGTTCAAACAAACTTGTCTATCGTATTTAGTTTATTTACATGCATAATATCATGTGAATTGAATAAACAGTGGAGTTATAAATAGTTGTACTATTTGAATCTTTGAAATATAATATTCAATTTAAATAAAATACTGTATGAATATATGAATGTCTGTACAATCTTATTCTATTTAAATATAAATATTATATTCCTGTCTGTGATGTATATATAGAACAGTACAGTAACAAACACATTTAAAATAATATTTATTTGGTTATTATCATCAAACAAAAATCATATAATTGTGTATACAACTACGTCATATACAACACCCTTTGCATGAGTGCTTCCGCCATGGCTTCAAACATGGTTGGGTAATCTGGTATACCGCCATTACCTCCTCCAAGCACAACCCCTTCCCTAGCAGTATGCCTTGAAGTACGTCAATTCATTCTAAATCTGCAAATTAGATTGATTAGCCACTTGCAAAAAAAGCTGCTAAAGAAGTACAAATGCTACTATACAATATAGTATCATGTAGTATAGATCCAACTGAAATCTACAAATACGTCCCTCATACGTGATTACGTATTTGAACTTTGGCTAAAATCGATAACCAGAGCTTTGATACAAATGTGATAACCACCTACATCCCCTACACTAAACAAGAGGTGTTAGCCTACTTTGCGAACTAGGCTACACAAAGATAAAAGATCAAATAATGAAGAGCATTCACTCAAAAATCAGATCGGATCGGAGTCCATCTGGTCAAAGCAAAAGGCACAGAGTGAAGAAGAAAGGGGGACAAGCTGAACCGGATTAGTTCGGTCAAATCCGATCCGCTCCCCTAATTGAAGTATTTCCGATCCGATCCCATGAACTTGAAATTGCAGAAGCTGTGCCCATGTTCCCTTAAGACTCGGAGCGGTTATACCCATGTTTTCCCCACGTTTGCCACTAACCTGATGCGCTGTTGCCACCGTATTCCATCCGAACCCGATAATAATGGGATGGATGCCACATGGATCCGAACCGAAGCCATCCCAGGAGCACTTTCCACCTATAAATACACCATCAAGGGACATTTGGAAGGATCTTTTGGCATTTTCAGAACTAAAACTCCTTTGCTATCCGAATTTCATCAACTCATTCAGATTACAATCACCTTTTGAATCATATTGTGAAGGAAATTGAGTGAATCAATGCATTGTATAAGTGAAAATTGAGTGAGAATTACTGTTGTACTCGCATTCAGGTCATCAATTCAAAGAATATAAAGTGGACGTAGGCTATTTATCGCCAAACCACTATAAATTGTGTGTTTTCTTCGTTTTCTGATTTCATTTCAGTAGAATCATTACTCGTTTGGGTGTCAGAGCCAATTTTGGATCTAACATTTTGTTGCTTTCACTGAGAAAATTTAGAATTCTCCGCTTTTTGGGATTATCATTCTACTATTTGGACCTTCAAGTTCAAAGAAGTTAATCCTCTGTTTTCGACATCTTTAAGTACCTGTTGGTTAACCACTGAAGAATTGGAGATTATGGCCAAAGGAAAAGGCAAAGAAATCCAAAGTAATCGAGAGAATGAAGTTAACGAAGATCAGCATACAAGGGTTGTGACGAGGTCGCGTGGTCAAGACTCTGGAGCAGGCCGCTCCGGTCAGGAAGGTCCGATTCAAATGGAAGACCCCGATCCGAGCCGATCCAACGATGTTGAAGTCACTCACTCTCCCCATCCGAACAGGTCCGGCCGTACCACTATGCTCTGATCCGATCCGAATCAAAGTGAAGCTGGAACTTCTACTCAAGCTCCTACCAATGCTCCGATTCCAGCCGCTATGACCAATGATCAGCCTGACCTATCTGCACCCATCACACAAGGAGATTTTTCACGCTTTCTTGAAATGCTCCAGAGTACTAAGGAGGAAGTGGAAGCCCATAAACGTGACAGTCTTCGCATGCAAGAAAACATGATCACTATGAGTAGGGAACTCAAGGAGCTCCGGAGGAAAAAGACACCTTCCCTAACACGACGCCTTGCTGTAGATTATTCATCTTCTTCAGATGAGGGACGTCCTCGTGAAAGAAGGCCGCTCGAGCGACCTCAGAATATTGATTAGTTAACTTTTGGGTATTTAGGATCCCGTGAAGACGTAGCTGTGTTAAGGCCTGATGACCCGAGCTTGAAAGAGCCTATGATGTTGCCCATGCATGGATCCCATGTTCTACCCAGGGATCCTAATATCACTAATCCTATGCAACAGCAACTTCTCCAGTCCCTTCCTCCTAAGATCGACCGGGAGCGTAGGGAGCAATGTAGAGCAGCCGCTGCTAGAAATAGGAGGTTATCCCCTAATCAGGAACCCAGGGGTAATCCGAATATCAGACCTAGAGAACCTGTGCAGACATTAACAAATGATGATGTATGGGCAATGGTGCGTCAGATTATGTCTGAAAGTCGACGATATACTAATGAGGATTGGGGCATTGAGCGAAGTCATACCCCTTCACAGATGATATATTGGACTTCCAGTTCCCTTGGCGATTCAACTTGCCACAAATGGAACAATATTCAGGGAGAATGGACCAAGGACAGCATCTAATGAGATATGCATGGTTCATGAATGCCGCAGCAGGTCCAGATGCTATAAAATGCAAGGCCTTTCCAATTTATCTAGAAGACGTGGCATTAATGTGGTTCACCCGACTCCCTCCACGGTCAGTGTCAAATTTCACAGAATTAAGTGAGCGATGAACCAGTTTCGACTTCACGCTCGAAAATCCAAAAGCGTCATAGAGTTGTCAAGGATTAAACAGGCTCCCGGCGAATCTCTGAAATCATATTTGGACCGCTTCAACCTGGCTGTCACTGAAGTTAGTGACCCTCATGAACCCACTATTCTGATGGCTTTAATCGAAGGAGTTGACCCAGACACAGAATTTGGGGATTATCTATCCGGGAAGCCTCCCCCCACTAGGGAGTTGTTCTACGAAAAGGCTAATATTCGCTTAAGGCGAGAAGAAGCTCATACAAATAGGAAGAGAAAGTCCGAAGTGGCCTCGAGGGAAGGTGTCCAAAGTAATGTTGCTATGAAACAATTCGGTGACAGTTCAGGGAAGGTTGAAATGAACGTTGGCAACCGGAACGGAGATAACAATAACAAGAATGGAAACGGAAATAGGAGGAGTAGGAACCGAGGGAACAATTCCAGCAAAAGACCTCAATTCCAAACTTTCGAAAACTATTCACCATTGATTGATACCTTGGAAAACATTTATTTGGAAACATACATCATATTGCAATACAAAAAGCCACCACCCAGAGACTCCACTGAAAAAGAGATCGCAACGGTAAAGTTTTGTTTGTTCCATGGAACCCACGGTTATTCCACCAATGAATGCCATCATTTGAGAGATGTAGTTGAAATATTGCTGCGGGAAGGGAAGTTAGACGAGTAAAAGGTTGCCCCAAAGGACAGGGGGCAAGGTGGGCAAGCCCCGGACCAAAACCAACCTACTTCTAAACCAACAGCCCAGCAGAAAGGTAAGGGGATCATTATCAATACTATTATAGGCAGACCCCACCTAGCTAGCCGTAGTTTCAAAGCGATGGACCAGTACGTCAATGCTGCCAAGCACTTTGAGGTAGGATAATGCAGTAACCTCGAAGACATTACTCCAGTAAAACAACAAAAGACGATGTCAGACGACGTCATATTCCGTAGTAGAGATGATACCGGAATTCAATCACCAACTGAAGACCCACTGGTAATTACCACAACCATCGGCCCCGCCTTAGTCCTTAAAGTGTTGGTGGACAACGGGAGTTCAGTCAATATCCTCTCCAAGAAAGCTTTTGAACAAATGAGACTCGAAGCAAAATATCTAAAGCCCTGCGAAGGATGGATACGGGGCTTCAATGGGCGTCAATGGCTCCGATGGGCTACATAGAATTACCAGTGACATTAGGATAGGGAGACCGCCAGAGAGTGAGGATCCTGCCGTTTTTAGTTTTGGATGTAGAGTCACCCTATAATGCTTTCCTAGGCCGACCGACCCTCGCCGAGTTAAGGGCATGTATTGCACCTTGGTGCTTGCTGCTTAAATTCCCGACTGACGCAGGAATAAGGGTGATGAGAGGCGACCAAGCTATGGGACGAGCTTGTTACATGACAGAGTTGAAGATGCTAATGAAGGGGTTGAATATAGAATCTAAGGACGATTCCCCCCCTTCGAAGGAAAACTCAGCATAGCAATTAAGGTGTCCAACCCCAGGAGAGTCGCCCTTAGATGTGCTCGAGGATATAGATCCCAGAGAGGATAGAGAACCCGAGGATAGAAAGGCGACTTCCAACAAGACAACAATAGATATACCTATTGATGAGACAGATTCGACAAAAGTACTAAAGACCGGCTCACAACTAGATCCAATTCGAGCGAAAGAGTTGGCTGATTTCTTAAGGGAAAATTTAGATATGTTTGCCTGGACTCATGCTGACATGTGTGGGATTTCTCCTGCTATTATGAGCCACTCTTTATGCATTAATCCAAAGCACCCACCGGTCAAGCAGAAGAGACGGATGTTAGGCCCAGAGCGGTCAGCAGCTTTGAAAGAAGAGGTAGAGAAATTAAAGGATAATGATTCATTAAGGATTCGAAATATCCCGACTGGATATCAAATCTTGTCCTGGTCAAAAAATCTAATGGGAAGTGGCGTACATGTATTGACTTCTCTGACTTGAACAAGGCTTGTCCAAAGGATAGCTTTCCTCTTCCCAGGATTGATCAACTAGTAGACTCGAGGGCCGGACACGAGCTTTTATCCTTTATGGATGCCTATTTGGGGTACAATCAAATTCCCATGCACATACCAAATCAGGAGCACACAAGTTTCATCACAGACTTGGGGTTATATTGTTATGTGGTAATGCCATTTGGATTAAAGAATGCAGGAGCCACGTATCAATGTTTGGTCAACAGCATGTTCTATAATCAAATCGGGAAAACCATGGAGGTTTATGTGGATGACATGCTTGTGAAGTCTAAACAATCTTCCGACCATACAAGGGACTTAGCTGAAATGTTTGATATTATTTGAAGGTATGGAATGAAGTTAAACCCCCTAAAATGCTCATTTGGGTTCGCATCTGGGAAATTCCTTGGGTTTATCATGAGTTCTCGAGGGATTGAGATAAATCCTAGTCAAATGGCAGCAATAAGGGATATTGAAGAACCACGAAAGATTAAGGATGTTCAAAGCCTGGCCGGAAAAGTTGCTGCATTGAGTAGGTTTATCTCCAAAGCCAAAGATAAGTGTGTACCTTTCTTCGATCTGATAAAACGAGGAAAACGAAATTTTGAGTGGACTCCTGATTGTGTGGAGGACTTCTAGAATCTATTAGACTTATTAGAAAAGCTTCCAATATTACCAAAACCCGTTGAACATGAGGATTTGTTTGTCTACCTAGCGGTATCATCTCATGCCGTCAGTACAGCATTGGTACGTGAAGAAGATAAAGTCTAGAGGCCTGTATACTACGTGAGCAAGAAGCTAGCTGCTGCAGAACGTAATTATCCGAAGATAGAAAAACTTGCTTATAGCCTCCTGATTGCTTCCCGCAAACTTCATCATTACTTTCAGGCTCACCCGTTAGTTGTATACACCGATCAACCTTTAAGACAAGTGTTGCAAAAACCCGAAGCATCGGGGCGGTTACTTAAATGGAACACTGAGTTGAGTCAATTCGATTTAAATTTTCAGCCATGGAGATCAATAAGGGGGCAGGCATTGGCCGACTTTATAGATGAATTCACAATTCCCGAAGAGGAAACGGTAGGCGATAAGGTGGTTACTTTAGACCAAGAATAGGAGCTTAGTTCGTGGAAGTTATATACGGACGGAGCCAAAAATGATCGAAGCTCCGGCCCCGGAGTTGTTTTAATAACTCCTGAAGGACGATCTATTTACTATGCATTACGATTAGAATTTGCTGCTACCAATAACAATTCCGAGTATGAAGCCCTGATTGCCAGGCTGAAACTCGCCAAATAACTAGGGGTGAAGAAACTGGATATATGCTGCGATTCCAAGATAGTTGTATGCCAGGTACGGGAGGAGTTTGTTACTAAAGGACGTCGACTCGTTACTTATCTCAAGAAGGTAAAGGAGTTGTTGGGTAGTTTGTAGCATTACAACATAACGCATATTCCAAGAATAGAAAATCAGAAAGCAGATCGGTTGGCAAAACTAGCAAGTTCTGATAACCCCGAAGAAACTGAAATTGTTCCGATAGAGGTTTTGGAATCACCGAGTTTCGACTTGATGGAGGTGGAACTATCCTTAGAAGTTGACCCAGAGAGAGAATCATGGATGACACCGATCAAGAATTTTCTCAAGAGTGGAACCCTCCCATTGAAGAAAAGCGAAAGACGAGCTGTAAGACGTAAGGTTGCAAGATACGTTTTACAGGACGACGTCCTTTATCACCAAGGGTTTTCAATGCCCCTACTACGGTGTATCGCACATGATGACATCAAACGTGTATTGTGAGAAGTATATAAAGGTGAGTGTGGGGACCACACCGGGGGCCAAACCCTAGCAAAGAAAGTGTTGTGGTATGGATATTTTTGGCCTACCGTGAATAAAGACGCGGCTGATTATTCACGATGCTGCGATAGATGTCAAAGATTCGCCAAAATTCCCAGAGCACCTCCGACTCAACTCAAGTCGATGATAAGCCCATGGCCGTTTTCCATGTGGGGAATTGATATTATTGGAGTGTTACCTATTACCAAAGGGGGAGCAAAGTACGTGGTCGTCGCCGTAGACTATTTCACGAAATGGGTGGAAGCTGAACCTTTAACAACGATCACGACAACAAAGGTGATTAGTTTTCTGGTCAGAAACATTATATGTCGATTTGGGATACCGAAGACCATCATAACTAATAATGGGACACAGTTCGACAGCGTCGAATTCAGAAACTTCTGCTAGAAGTAAAAGATTGATAAACGGTACACCGCTTTAGCTCACCCGCAAACAAACGGCCAGGTCGAAGCAATAAACAAGGTCATTAAATCTATTCTCAAGAAGCGGTTGGACCGGGCCAAAGTCAAGTGGGTAAATGAGTTGCCATTAGCTTTGTGGGCCTATAGGACGACCTTTAAGATGACCACTGGACATACCCCTTTTTCACTCTCCTTCGGGTCAGAAGAAGTAATCCCGATAGAACTAGAAGTCCCTTCTCATCGAGTAGCATACTATGACCCGATGACGAATAAAACACTCCTCCTAGAGTCTCTTGATATGGTTGAAGAAAAAAGAGACAAAGGAGACTTGTGTGCCTCAAGACATCGACATCAAGTAGCACGTTATTATGACCGGAAAGTTCTCTTCAAAGCCTTTGAACCAGGAGACTTAGTTTTGAAATAATTCTTCCTGCCTTCAACCCAATTGGGTCCAAAATGGGAAGGCCCATACGCCATCCAACGGAAGCTTGAAACAGGAGAATTCAAGCTAACGACCGTGGACGGTGAAGAGATTCCCAGAGCTTGGAATGCTCAGCACTTGCGACGATACCTGAGCTAAATATGAAATGTCTTCCTTTTTGTTTTTATAAGCCATGTAAAAAGGCATGACTTGCCTTAAAAAGTCTGTTTATATGAACAAAGGATTATGAAGTGGATGTAGGCTACGACTTAGCTGAACCACTATAAAAATATCGTGTATCATTTACTTTCCTGCATTATTTATATCTTCAACCATCATTCTGTCATGACAATGAAACACAAAACATTAAATTAAATTTGAAAAATTGGAGATAACCTATGCGCAGGAGCAAACAAAATTACCGCTTGCATGATAAAGTGCAAAGAATGGGAAGACAACGTTCTTAACTCTAACTCTCATGAATCGAGAGAGAGTATAAAGGACGGGAAGACGACGTCCCTTGAGGCATGAAGGTGCACCCCGATAAGAGACTGCCTCAGTAATACTCAAACTTGGTTATGAGACAAGAGAGTATAAAGATGCTAAAAAGAATAAGAATCAATGACGAAAAGAATATGTCCCGTCAGAGAATCGGGGGCAACTGAATTTTGAATTTAATCAACCTTGAATAAGTCTTAATCAGTTACCCAAGATTGATTGGGGGCATATATATGTACACATATTCCCCTTAATAATGACTTTATTGTATAACTGTGATATGATATGCTGTTCATTTGCATTTTTACTTAAATGCTAAATTTACGAATATCAGACATTGTAGGGAACAAACTACTTTATTCACAAACATATGAGTTTATACAGGAAAGCTAAGCAAAAGATGCGAGGGCCACACTCGCTATAACAATAGCGGACCAGTGGAGTGTCAAAATAAAAAACAAAGCGCATTGTCAATTGGGCTTTGGAGTGGACTTGGACTTCTTGGCAGCCTTAAGAGCTTTCTAGCTTCTTTTTCAGCATCGGACATGAGACTCTTTGGTTTCTTCTTATCCGTAATTGAGGTGCCAGAGTCGGTAGATTTCTTCCTAGAACTCGGAGTAATGGAATCAGGAGAAGCTTTTTTTAGCAAGCTCTTCTGTAATTGACATAGTTGAAAGCTTAACAACTAACCTCGATCCAGAATCTACAACTGCAAGGGGCTTAAAGCTTTCAGGGTCTTTCTCCTCGACTTTCAGTTGCATGCGTTTGTCTTGTTCGGCTTTCATTTCAGCCAAATTCATGTCATCAGCATTTTTCGAATCCCCAATTATAGCAACATCAGGACCTTCTTCATGCCCATCATTACCATCATCATCTTTCAAAGCGTCTATCATTTCATCATCATGTGAAATGTCGGCATTAGGCGGTTCAGCTCCCCCTCCGGATTCAACGATGGTAGCCTTATCTTGTCCTCCCTGAGCCTCTTCCACGGATTTTTCCCCAATGGTAGTTCCCCGGGGCTCGTCAGTCTTCTCGGTTGGTTCAACACCTACAGAATGAGAAGCAACAGTTATTAACTCAGGTGAAAACAAAGAATTCTCGATTGATTGCCCGATGATGTGATGAAAGGTGGAGATTGCCTTGACAAATTAGGGTGAAAAGATGGACATACCTTCTAATGATTTCTCAATTGGGGCAGCTACCGTCTCTGATGCTGATTCTGGTATAGGAGATAAAAGAGACGCTCTAGGAATTCCCGGATTCTCGGGATCATATTCGTCGACTCCAGTAGCTTCGGCGGTAATAGAAGAAGAACCAACTTCACATATATTCTTTTCTTTGGCCAAGCGTTTCTCCTTCTCCATAGCAGCAACAATAAGGTGACGCCCCTTGGCCAGACGTGCCGGTTCATCTTCTCTCAGATACTTCTCCATGAGTTTGTCTTCATAAACGAAGTCTACCTTAAGTTCATCTTTTTCCCGTTCGATGATTTGACTCCATACATGAACTACGGTAGTCGGATAGTCTTCGATCCAAGTGATGTTTCGACGACGGATTATGTGCGTAAAGAATTCAATCATCAGTTCACCAAAGCCGTGCAATTCTTCTTGAGCCTCTGATAGCTGTTTATGAGTTTCTTCAGCAGATTTAATAGCGCTATCCACATTCCCCTCAGCTAAGGCAGCTCTAGTCTCGGCTTCCATTAACTTGGACTCCAAGTCATCATTTTGTTTCTCCAACTCGGCGTTCTTCCTCGCTAACTCGGCCTTCTCTTGCTCAAGAGTATTGCAAGCTAGTTGCACTTTGACATTGTCTGACTTAGCATCTTCAGCTTGTTTTTTCAACTCTAAACGCTCTTGACAATGAGATTCCAGTAGGTCATGATAACGCTTTTGTAATTCCTCAAATTTCCTTTTGAAGTTATTCGCATCTCGTTGAGCAATGACAAGTTGAGCCTGTGTATCTTCTAAGTCCTTCTCCAGATTTTTCAAAGTTTTCTCATCGGAATCTGGAACTTTCTTCATCGCATCGACGTCTGTAATTAAGGCCCGAATGATTCTGGAGAGATTGCGTGAATACTTTTACATCTTCGAGTACTGTTTCTCTACTGCATCGATTTTTTCCTTAGCCTCATCTGCCCACTTTGAAGAAATAGGCTCAAGTGCGGGTAAGAAAGTTAGATCCCCAAAATAGTAATCTGGGAACTGCTTCTCTAGATATGCCAGTTTCGTTTTGGAATCAGCTTCCAGTAGTGGAGGTTTGCAATATGATAGCAGGGACGATGGCTGCATCGCCTTTTTCAGATCGCTTCTCAGAAGCTTTGTGCTTGTCTCGTGAATCAGTCTGTTTTGGTGGACTTTTTTCTCGATTATATTTATCTTGGGGAGAAATTCGGTCTTTGGATTGTGATGTGTCTTCCCTACGACGATTTGGTGGCTCTTATACCTGTCTGGATCCGACCAAACAGGAGAACGAGAGCGTGAAGTGTGAAGTCGATGAGAATCATGAGGCCTTCTGTCATCTCTGCCCCGGTTCTCACGGCGATCATGCTCGGTGTCAGAAGGAGGTCTAGACATGCTACGGCGAATTTTCCTAATATCATAGTGAGGGTGTGACATTGTACCTGCACAACAATATAAGTGGAGTTCAGAATCAACGTTCACATAAGACATGAGTGCTGTGACGTGCAGTGCTAATGTGTTATGTGCATCCTAAGTGACGTTCCCCCCAACAAACCCGAGCCTGAAGCCTGACTAGCATGAGTGGACTCTTTGGTCTTCATGGGAGTAGTCTCCTCTGAAGAAGTGAAGGTTAAAGGATTCGTTCCGAAGTCCTCTGAAGTATAGATAGTTTCGGGCAGGGGAAGATTTCCTAAACCCTTAAATGTGGAATCGTCGGTAGCAGGAGCATTTCCTTGAGAAGCGTCTAGTGGTAGCTCTTTAGGGGATGTTGACTTTTCAGGAGAAATGGCGTCATCAGGAACGGTATACCATTCTCTGTGCTTTTCAGCTATGTTGGCTAATTCATCGTCCTGAGTTGAGGATGGAGAAGGAGGAGTTCTAAGAGGTATCGTTGGACCTTTCGAGCCCTCACCCGTCTCTGGAATAATGTCGACCGGGGGTATGTACACATATGGACCTGTCCCATGACCT
Organism: Allium sativum; assembly: GCA_030737875.1. Classification (NCBI taxonomy): domain Eukaryota; kingdom Viridiplantae; phylum Streptophyta; class Magnoliopsida; order Asparagales; family Amaryllidaceae; genus Allium; species Allium sativum. Next base: position 341,635,222 of record CM060910.1, read on the forward strand.
ATACGGGTAATAGATAATAACCCATGATGATGGGGATACTCATCCTTAAGAACTTCGTCGATGGTTAAGAACTTTTGGTCGCCATTGAGCAGCTGATGCAAACGATCAAAGTATAATTGATCCGATATTTGCTTTGGGTTATCAACTGCGAATGAAAAAGAAAGCAAATTAATGTCTTGGTATGAGTATTTAAAGTTGAAATCTAGAAAGTGGTGCTTTACTTGATTTGGTCCACCTCCTGGCGCACCCCGGTTGCTGTCTGATATAAAACAATTCAGGTCTAGAATCACCAGCCTTACAGCTATATGGAACAGTAATAATTTTCCTTTTTGGGACTGATTCAAAGTATGAGAAGGAGGGAGTCTCTTGAGTCCGATGCTTGAAATTATAAAAGAAGTGGACATCATCGAAGGTAGGTTCTATACCTAAAATCTCTTTATATGCTATATACAAGGTGTATAAATAAGCATAAGAGTTGGGATGTAATTGCATGGGGCCAATCCGCATCTGTCTCAGAAAATCGACTACAAAAGGCGGAAACGGAGGTATTGCCCCAACCATACACATTAATCGGGTAATTGCCATAAATCCTTCCGGTGGATTGTGGGGGTGATCTGTTTTCGAAGGCACCAGGGTATCTCTTTTTAATATCCCATGCTTTAGACATATTCGGACGAGTCTATCATCATCGATCGTCGACTCAACAGAATCTTTGGGTAACTCCAATATAGTGGCAGTTTCGAACTCATCGGGAGCATGATCATCTCCTATCTCTCCTTCCTCTTCCTCACTAAGAGAAACTTCACTCCCGGAAGATACTTCACTATTGTGCGCTTCCATTTCATAATCTGGGCCCTCATCATCCCATTCAGGGTCTGAGGGAGAGGATGTGTAATCAAGAGTGAGTTTCTCGAAAGTTTCTGTGACTTCTCCCTTTTCTGCTAATCTGGATAACATCTCTCTGCCATGGTCGCTAAACGACTGAAGAAGCAGTAGCATAAGTTAGAGTAAAATAGCCTATATCCCCCCGTTCACGCGTGTGAACTAAAGTGTGTGCGATGTGTGCAAGAGATGAAAGTAAACACATAAGAGTATAATGCAAAGGTTCGGTGAAGCAGTAATGTTCAGAATAGTCTTAAATATTTGTTCATGTTCATAAGGAACTATCCTAACTATTCATTAGGTTGTAAGTCAAGGCAAACATTGATTAAGCTTTCTTGTTCATTAAATTGGATGGTTCCAGTTCGGTTCGGATATATATATATTTTGGGATCGGATCGGGCGCCCACAGAGAAAAGGGTTCGGACCGGGGGAAGGACCATGTGTGGCTCAAAGCAGAAATTAGTGCACTTCGAGCATATCGGTTCGGTTCGGAAGTTGGTACTTTACGTGATCCGGATCGATCCGAGTGCCCATATATTTCCATGACCATGTCTCTCACTCCGACCCGACCCGGTTGGGCACACCTCGTTTTTATCCTTCTCTTTATTTTTCACTACGACCCGATCCGGTCAGATGGAACCCCCTCTCCTCTTCACTCTTATACTTCTTCACCCGAACCGATCCCAGACCTTTCCCTCTTCTTCTTCTTTATCCTCTTTCTTCCCTAACCAACACCGAACCCAATCTCATGCCCAAAGCTAAATCAAAGCCAAGCACTTACGTGCTAGCGCGTCCAACCTTAGATCCTAAATCCCCTCCGTTACTGCCTCGAGATGGCGATGAAGCCATTAACGACGATGAAGAGGAGGAGAGAGGGTCATGGCGTCAGAATCAGCTAAGTACCATGCTCAAATCTTCCAAATCATCCACAAATTTGAATCGAAATCGATTAAAAGGGAATTAACTAAAGTTTTGCAACCTACCTATGTGATTATTTCGAGAATTGAAGGGAATTTTGATATTTCAGAAATTAGGGTTTTCTCTTTTTAGCCAAACTTAGAGGACGGTGATAATGAAGGAAAGAAGGAAGAAGAGGATGAAAAGCGAAGTTATATAGAGTTGGAATGGCTCTTAGTATTCCCCACGCTTCACTCCGATCGGACCGGAGTACTGGCCCATACAGGTATTTAGCCCACTCGTTTAATGATAGTGAAGTGTAAGACAAGCCGTTCGGATCGGAAACTTGATCCCGATGGAATCATGCACATTGACTTGGCATATGAATTGGACTCAAAGGAAAATAAAAATAAACAAAGAGCTTACCTAGAGGAATCACTGGACATTAATCAGAGTTCTCAAAGCTGTTTGAAACGAAGAAGGAAATCCGCGAACTTTTTGGTGTATTTATAGGCTGCAAGAAACACAACTTCATGACACAACGCATCCCTACAAACGGATGGAAGCGACTATTTAACGATTCAAATTGAGAAACCAATGAGCAAATAATGTCGAAGCACGCTTCATCATCAATAGAAGCATCCTTCGAGGGGGCAAAATGTTAGCCTATTTTGTGAACTAGGCTACACAAAGATAAAAGAACAAATAATGAAGAGCATTCACTCAAAAATCGGATCGGATCGGAGTCCATCTGGTCGAAGCAAAAGGCATAGAGTGAAGAAGAAAGGGGGACAAGCTGAACCGGATCGGTTCAGTCAAATCCGATCTGCTCTCCTAGTTGAAGTATTTCTGATCTGATCCCATGCACTTGAAACTGCAGAAGCTGTGCCCAAGTTCCCTTAAGACTCGGAGCGGTTATACCCACGTTCGCCAATAACCTGATGCGCTATTGCCACCGTATTCCATCCGAACCCGGTAATAATGGGATGGATGCCACGTGGATCCGAACCGAAGCCATCCCAGGAGCACTTTCCACCTATAAATACACCATCAAGGGACATTTGGAAGGATCTTTTGGCATTTTCAGAAATAAAAACTCCTTTGCTATCCGAATTTCATCAACTCATTCAGATTACAATCACCTTTTGAATCATATTGTAAAGGAAATTGAGTGAATCAATGCATTGTATAAGTGAAAATTGAGTGAGAATTACGGTTGTACTCACATTCAAGTCATCAATTCAAAGAATAGAAAGTGGACGTAGGCTATTTAACGCCGAACCACTATAAATTGTGTGTTTTCTTCGTTTTTTGACTTCATTTCAGTAGAATCATTACTCGTTTGGGTGTTAGAGCCAATTTTGGATCAAACAAGAGGAATAATGCACTGAAGGATGTGCCAGGCAACTATGGACGATCATCAAGGGATGATGACTCATAGTGTAAGAATAAAATATAGCAGAACATATACGACAGGTAATAATAGTGAAGCAGAAAAACACTAAACTTTCTTAACAATTAGAAAGTAATATCCATACACTTGGATTACAATAATAGTGTATATACAAATTTGCCTCACTACAACAAGAATAACAAACAACAGAAATCCAAATACTATATAGTAGGTAAGATAATACACTAGCCTCTTGCTCGCCTCCGAACTGCAACATCGTCCTCACTAAGCTATCACCTACCGCCTAGTCTGGCCATCCAATAATCGGATGAACAACCCAAGGTAATAAGGGGGAAACACAAAACCTTGAGTCAGACAATAGTCTTAGTGAGCGATAAAACATCTAACTAACATCATCAATAAAGTATATGAGAATGGGTAAATAAATGAACTAATTTACCCAAAACACTAAAGAAGAACTCAACTCCCGTGTTTCTCAAATCGGATAGTGATAGCCTTTACATCATACGTTTCAACCATTCATCCATGGAAACCAGAACAACCATTTATTCATGGCAATCAGAAATAATCATCAATAGCACTCATGACATCTAGACTATAGATCCCACATAATATATCCTAATCAAATTCAACATCCCTCAAGCACAAGCCCTAGAGGCCTAAACCATCAGACAAGCACTCGACGAACATCTCCTTCGATGTTGGATAATCTGTGTGAGATGGTACAAACAAAACATCCAGCATGCATGATAGACTCTGGCTATCACCGCCAATCCTACTTTGAAACCATCGTTGATCGTATGACTGGTGGAACAATTTGCCATCAATTGTCAAGGGCCAATGGTAAACCCCGGTTCTAGCTAAAACCCCACACGCCATACGACGAAACGTGCCTAGGCCATACACGACGCCCAGGGTACTCGACCATATGACGAAATCGTGTAACTCCTGATTTGAGCCCGCTAGAACCTATGATAACGATAATTTCTCAGCCTTTGGTATCTCTAGTCGTCATCGACGGCGTCCATCCTACCATTATCAACAAACTCAGAACACCTTTGAGTTGGCATCACATTCGTTGTATTACAACTAACAACGGACACATCTCTCCACTTCGACATTCCCCATTGAATTCACTTCGAAGTTATCACATCATTGAATCAACATAAGATCCAATATCCATTCATAGCATTCAACAAATCGCTATGGAAACAAGACACATCATTTCTACAATTAACCCTGGTAATGTGCTACGACACGGGTTCAGATACTTCTACCCGAAATGTTTTTTAGGCCTTTTGTTCAAATCTGGGTCGTACTTGATTTTTTTTTTAGAAACGACCCTGAGTCCACTTCATGTGCGACCCCCTAGAGTGCACGACCGACCGACCCAAGATGCCTCACCATGACCGACCACTTTCACCTCTTGCCGACTGACCTCCTGGTGCACGACCGACCCCTCTTGGTGAATCCTAACCGACCCCACATGTAAAAACCACTTGGCGGATAGACCCGTGCTATTCTACCTCGTCTGACCGAAGACACGCTCGACCCAAACCCTACACGCCTAGACCGACCCGACCGACCCACTCATGCACAACCTACCCGCCTCCTCGTGCACGACCGATCCGACTGTACTTCCCTTGTACTACCCATTGTACTGCACGCTCGACCCGTGGCCTGTACAACCCCAATCCAAGTCCAATTTCGACCAAAACTTCGCCAAACAACAATATCGACAAAATCTACTCATCCAATTTCTCCAATACAACCATAAGCATGTTATGAAATCACTAAGAACATGGATATGACGATTTTCATTAACAAATACTAAATTATGGATCTAATTTGCATAAACATATGAAAAGTATATGAAAATTACCAGTAAAAGTTGCTAAATTATATTCTATAGCGATTCATATGAAAATAAACTTACCATGATGTAGATCTAAGGAAAACGACTTGAAAATGACGAAATTAAGATCATAGAACTCATATACTTGATTGATTCTGTGTGAGAGATGCATATCGCTTATCAATTCTCCAAAATAACCCAAACAATCTTAGATCTAGATCCGAACATTGAATAATTTGATCCAAACTCTTCAATTTGATTACCTCTCTCTTGGAATGGCGTAGATCTAGCTTCAGACGATGTAGATCTTCGATTCTATGAGCTTTAATGGTGGAAAGGTAAAGAGAACGGTGGAATGAAGGAACTCTTTCTCTCCTAAATGAGAGAATGAAGAAAGTAAACTATTCTAGATGCCTCCTACCCCTTATTTATAGCCTCCACCAACCCACTAACAAGCCTCTTCAAATCAGCTATTTATGGCTTATCAAATCTAAACAACCAACTATCAAACCTTAAAACATCGATTCCTCCCAAACCGTTGAGCCAAATCTTTAATGTGACCACTCTATGGAAAAGGAAACATGATTTCCTTTCCATTGGCATATGTCTTAACACCTGATTCAATCCAAGTCAAAAGTTACACCCTGTGCAAGACTGATAGGGGAAAAATGGTCACAAACAAAATTGGTAAAGATTATGGACATGTCTCGCATCCCTATAATCAACATATTAAAATATGAGAATGGTCCAACCCTCAGAGAATAAAATAAAATATTTTTACGATCCTCTGACATGTAAAATGCGGGCTATTACATTCTTGAGATCCAACATAGCCAATTTTGGAGTATCATGGTAGCAACATTTGTCTTTGTTTGTTTTTTGTACAATAGTAGCTTCCAAGCGATGATTGGTATGGCTACTTTTGAAGCACTCTAATGACGGCTATGTAAACCGCCAAGTTGTTAGTAGGAAACTATCGAAAAAAATCTTGCTTGGACCAAATCTTATCCGTGATTCCATAAAGAACTATTTTCTAATTAGGAAAAGAATGAAGGATGCCCAATACCGACAAAAAATGTACGCTGATAGAAGGAGGAAAGAGCTTGAGCTTAGCCTTAATGATTTGGTCTTTGTGAAAATTTCTCCTCTTAGAAAAACCTTTAGGTTTGGCAAAGTCAGAAAGATAACACCTAGATTTGTTAGGCCATTCAAAATCTTACAAAAGAATTGAAAAAATGGCTTATCATGTAAAGCTCCATGAGAAATTAGCAGTGGTCTACAACGTTTTTCACGTTTCTTATCATAGGAAGTGCCTTTATGGTTATGACATGAAACTTGATATATATTGTAACACCCCGTGAATTCTATAACATTAAGCTTCAAAAATTAAATTGTAATTAATTTTAAATGAAAGAATTAAGGGAAACGGGTTACGCCATTGCGTCCGTCTCGGAATTCTACTTGAGAAAGAGTCCGAGTTTGTGTGAATCGGACTCCGTATGAAGGAGTTATGACCTTCGGAAGTATCAGAATAAAATTTAAAATTCAAATAGCTCGGTTTCAAGTTCAAAATTCGAAAAACAGGCTCAAACTGGGCCGGGCGGTAAAATTCCCACCCAGGTCGACCATGGTGTCGACCTGGTCACCCCAGGTCGACCATAGTGTCGACCTGTCAGTCGACCTACCTGGTCGACCTGGCTGGCTGGGTCTGGCTCTGGCTCGAATTTCTGTGGCTTGGTGTGTCATTAGGGCTGACATGTCACCTCTTGATTGGCTCTTTGGACTTTGTATGGTCTAGATTCCTCCTGTCTTCATCTGATGGCTCAAAACAATCTAAAAATCTATATATACACCCTAAGTCTCAACTAAAATTCACACAAAAAAATAAGATTGGAGTCGTCATGCTTCCAGGAAGGAATTGAGCGTAGCCGTCAAGAGAGAGGAGCTTAGAGACGAATCAAATTAAGAAGAAGACTAAAGCTTAATCAAATTATTCAACACAACGTTAATCTACCCAAAGGAACGCATCTCAATTTCAGAACTCAGAATCCAGAATTCAAGATTCTGCATTCGTTGTAAGTATAGTGATCTTTCAGAATATGAATAAAACTATGACGTGATTCGAAGTAAATGAAAATAGAATTGTGTTATTGTATAATAATGATATAAATTCTGTGTATTGTAATGATTCTGTTATGATTTGTGTATTGATATTTGGGCCTAAATTGATTGATGCAAGCCTATTGGACAATCATATATGAAAATAATGGCACTTGCAAGTTGTGGCAAAAACTAGAATTTGATCCCTTTATGTTTATGTCTATGGCATGGACTATATACATTCTCTAAGTCTAAATTAAGGCTTATGTAAACATGTTCTAGATTTGAGACCTTTTATGCCTACATGACTCAAAATCTAGGAACACATTCTTATGATTATTTGCAAGTATAATTGGATCTATGTTAAGTACCGTTTGGGTTACATAAACTATGCAAGTTTCATGTTGAAATAGGCTATATGATTAGATGTTAAAATTGGACATTTTGGTGAATATACAACATGTTAGTTTTGTTGTTGACATTATGCCAAGTTAAACATGTTTAAACCCAAGTTTGTATAAGCCTAAACTATGCCATTTTATATGACACTTACTTAGTTACACTCTGATTTGAATGCAAGTTCACATGACCCATAATTTATGTTAGTTGAATCGCTAAATTGCAAGTTCATGCGCCACACACCTTTATGTATTGTAAAATATTACATGTTCTTGATTTCCCCTTTTCTCACGTTTATAAAGTTGGGCTGAATTGTGTCGAGCCCAACATTTGTTATAATGTTGCGAACGTACAAACGGGGGTAATAACCTTGGGTGTAAAACATGAAAAATATGTTGGCATGTTTGGCACATGCCAACGACAATGACATTTAAGCGGTATGAATTGTTATACCCAAGAATAAAGGACATGACATTTACATATAAAATTGAGAAGTGATAAAATATGTAAATTTAGAAAACACGGTATGCTTAACCCGAGGTTGGATTGAGTTGTGACGTAAACCTGCCCGGACCCGCCCGGCTGTCCAGTAGTCACAACAATACCTATCCAATGTGGGTGGTTAAGCATTGAGCCCAATAAGGACCCGAGGTTAGACTGAGTTATGGTGTAAATCTGCCCGGAACCGACCGGCACATCCAGTAACCGTAACAATATCTGTCTAATGTGCGTGGTCGGTGCTTTAAAAGGCTAAGGATAGATGGTAGGGTTAAGTTAACTAAAACACTTAACCAATTCAACATGTTAATTAAACTGATGGGTGGGGTTAGGTAAATATAGACACTTAACCACTTAACATGTTTGACTAGAAAACCCTAGTGACGGGGACCCATTTCAGCAGTAACCCAATTAGGTATCATGGTACCCTGAAACTAGGCAGGGTGGGGCACGATTACTGGGCTGATTGTAAGTGGTCAAAACAACGGCGGTGGGTGCACAGTGTAGGTTCTAACGGGGTGCGGGTGTGCACACACTCCGGAGCAGACAAACAGGGCACTGGGGCACCAGTAGTATAACCTATGTATTCTAGAATTGTGTCGGGGCCGCCACCATGGGTCTTGATACACCCCATGGTGGGACCAACATAGGTATCTACAATTCTTGGGGGCCATATGACACATATGCTTACACAAGTAGGAGCCGATCTTTAGAAAATGGGGATCACTTCACCCTCAGCATGGGGTGCCAGTTAGAATAAGCTCAAGTAGGTGCAGAGATATAGTGTGGGTGCGATAGTACATTCGATTCTAAACTACACTTCCTTAGCTTGTGATATTGTCCTGTTTTCAGTTTATATCTATCATGCCCCTTTTCTTATTCACATACTGAAGAGTCACTATATTTACTCAGGCTTTATGTCTGACTCTATTTTCTTTTCGTCTTCTTTTCTTTCGTTCCCCCCCCCAAGGTCCACAGGGAGGAAACAACCCAACTTAGTCAGACTCTTTGCAAGCTTCAAGACCGTAGATGTATGGTTTGGATCTCTTTTGCTCGGATTATGGCTTTGGATATCACTATGGGGACTTTTGTTACTTTATTTATGTTTTATGCTTCTTTAATAATCAAGACAGTAATGAGGTTGTAATGTTGGAAATATTTTGAGACAATTATGGAAATGTTTTGTATGAACACGTATTGATGAAATAAAAGCCTGTTTGTTTTCCGCTGTTTAAAATATGTGTATTTATATCTGTCTTGTGTTTATCTGTGACTTTTACTTATAAACCTCCACCAAAGTTAAGGCATTCCCTTTGTGAGTGACCTTAACGGAGGTGGGGTGTTTCACTTGGTATCAGAGCATAGGTTTACCAGATAAGATATTTTTTTTTTGAAATTGTTTTCAAAAGGAAGTTTAAAGAAGCATTTTTCAAGAAAAAGTGTTATATTTTTAAAAAGGCATAATCCCCCAAAGCCATGTGCACTATCTCTCTCTATCCTTCGTTTTGAATCTTTCCTTTCTGTTTCAGCATGTCTGGAGACCTTAACCTTACAGAAGGAGTGCCGATACCCGGCTGGTTTAGGAGGTACTTAGAAGCAAGGGCCAATGGCGCAGGCCCAGCAGACATTCCTCCTCCAGTGGCCGCGGTTCCTCCTCCTCATGGAAATGCCTTCGCAAAAACATATAGAGACTTCAAGGCTATGGGTGGAAAAGACTTTTATGGGACAGAGTCCTTTGTAGGAGCAAGAAACTGGCTAAAGGAGTCCGAGGATCTGTTTGTCATCTTCGGAGTTTATGACAGGCAAAAGATACAGCTAGCAGTGTGGTTGCTTAAAGATGAAGCTTCCTATTGGTGGGAGATTACCAATGCTCAGAGGGCAGTGGAAAAATTGGAAGATTTCATGACAAGATTTGAGATGAAATTCCTCTCCCAAGTTGAAAGAAGCCTGCAAATGGAGAAGTTCCTAACTCTTAAATAGGGGAGCATGACGAGCAGGGAGTACGTCAATCAGTTTAATCAGCTGGCCAGATTTGGGCTGGACTTAGTAAACACCCAACGCAAGAAGGTGCTTCGCTTCGTCAAAGGTTTGAATGAGCCTCTACACAGCCTTGCTATGACCCATGTATCCACGGGAGCGACTTATGAAAGCTTGGTGGACATGGCGTTGCTACACGAGGAAGACAACGGCAAGAAAGAAACTAAGGTGGAAGAAAAGAAGGAAGGTTTACAGGCTAAGAAAACAGACTTCAAGAAAGGCGGGAAGAACAAAAAAACCCATGAAAAGAGAAAGTGCAATTTCTGTGGCATTGTGGGACATATAGCAGAAGACTGCAGGAAGAAGAAGGCAAAGATGAATGGTGGTTGCTTCCATTGCGGAGAGACTGGGCACTTGGCTAAGGACTGCCCAAAGAAGCGAGGGCAGGGACAGAAGGCTGGATCCACTTCAGGGGGTCAAGTTCATGCACTGGTGGCACCTCCACAGGAACGAGGTAGTAATATTTCTGTAGAAAGTGTAGTCTGTCTTTACGATCATCCAGTTCGCACACTTTTTGACTCTGGCGCATCACACTCTTTTATTTCATCTGCCTTAGTCGAATCTCTGCATCTAGACACTAGTATGGTAGAGGATCCCTTAGTAGTTTCAAATCCAATTGGGGGCTCCGCTTACTTGTCAATGGTTTGTTTGGGTTTGAAAATCTCTATTCTCAGCGTTGAGTTTAGTTGTAATGCCTTTGTTTTGGGTTTCTCGAGATATGGTTTGATCTTAGGCATGGACTGGTTATCCAGTAATGGTGCCATTCTTAATTGTGAGAAAAGAGTAGTTAGACTCTTGACTCGGCTTGGTAACACTCTAGAAATTTCTTGTAATCCCTTGAATGCTGTTATGCTTAGTTATCTAGAGTCGCTTGATGCTTCTGATGAGAATTTGCAGTCAGTTAGAGTAGTCCGGGAATATCCGGATGTCTTTGAGGAGGTGAAGGGCTTTCCTCCGAGGCGGGAAATAGACTTCTGCATATATCTTGTGGATAATGCAAAGCCTGTAGCTTTACCTGTCAGACACATGGCTCCAAAGGAGAGAAAGGAGCTCAGTAAGCAGGTTAAAGAACTTCTCGAAAAGGGGTTCATTAGACGGAGCATTTCGGAATGGGGTGCTCCAGTGGTGTTCGCAACCAAAGCGGACGGTTTGCTTCGCCTTTGCGTCGACTATAGGGAGTTAAAAAAATTGACCAAGAAAAATAGGCACCCTCTTCCCGCGAATCGACGATTTGTTTGATCAGCTTGTAGGTGCGTCAGTCTTCTCCCAACTTGATCTGGCAACTAGGTTCCATTAGCTAAGAGTAGCTGAAGACAACATTGATAAAACGGCGTTCAGAACCCCAGACGGTTTCTTCGAGTGGCTTGTCATGCCTTTCGTCTTGACAAACGCACCCGCTTATTTCGTAGACCTAATGAGCAGAGTGTTCAGAGAATTCCTCAACAAATTTGTGGTTGTCTTCGTAGACGATATTTTGATCTTCTCAAAGAATGAGGAAGAGCATGCTCAACATCTGAAAGAAATCATGGATACTCTCCGAGCGCATCAGCTGAAGGATTTTTTTTTCCAAATGCCACTTTTGGAGAGAAGAAGTAAGGTTTTTTGGACATATAGTGTCCAAAGAAGGATTGGCGGTGGACCCCGCAAAAGTGGTGGCAGTGCAAGATTGGAAGACACCAAGAAATGCAACTGAAGTCTGAAGCTTTCTTGGGCTAGCAGGTTTTTACCGAAAGTTCATTAGGGATTTTGCAAAAATCTCAGCTCCACTGACAAGGCTAACAAAGAAGAATCTAGCGTTCTCTTGGGACTTGGATTGCGAGTTTGCTTTCCAACGCTTGAAAAGGGCTCTTATAACAGCCCCAGTTCTGACTCTGCCAGATGGAAGCAAGATGTTCACAGTATACACAGATGCATGCGGGACGGGGCTAGGCGTTGTTTTGATGCAAGAAGGGAGGGTAGTAGCTTATGGTGGAAGGCAATTGAAAGTTCATGAAAAGAACTACCCAACCCACGATCTTGAGTTAGCCGCCATCGTCTTTGCGCTTAAGTCTTGGCGCCATTATCTCGTAGGTGAGAAGTTTGAACTGTATACTGACCATAAATCGTTGAAATATCCTTTCTCGCAAAAAGATCTTAACTTAAGGCAATAGAGATGGATGGAATTTCTTTCCTTGTATGACTTTGAAATTTCCTATACTCCCGGCAAAGGCAACGTAGTAGCAGACGCATTGAGCCGAAAGAAACTGACCTTCAGCCCTCTCTTTGTAGAAAGGCAAAGCTTGGAATATATAGCCAGTTTTAACTTTTGGCCCTCCTCTGATTTCATATCGGGTTTGTTAGCATCTCTTGAAGTGCGCCCTACTCTTTTGGATAGAATAGGGACTGCACAACGTGAAGACCCTCAGCTAGTTGAAGTGGTTGATAAGCTAATTAAAGGTGAGACTTCTAGTCACCTCAATAGGTACTCTATCGATGATAAAGGCTGGCTGAGACGCGATGGAAGACTATGCATCCCACAAGCAAGGGAGTTGGTAAAGAAGGTTCTTGAGGAAGCACATCATTCCAAGATGACAATACACCCAGGCGGAGACAAAATGTACAAGGAAATGAAGAGAGTTTTCTTTTGGAGCGGCATGAAGAAGGACGTGGCAGATTTCGTTTCTAAGTGTATGATATGCCAACAGGTCAAGGCGGAACAGAAGAAGCCTGGAGGACTGCTTCATCCTCTAGAGGTCCCACAGTGGAAGTGGGATAGTATTTCAATGGACTTCGTTGATGGGCTGCCTAGGTCGAGAAGTGGCAATACTAGCATTTGGGTAATAGTGGATAGGCTTACAAAAAGCGCTCACTTTTTACCTGTCAAGAGTAGAAGGACTGCCTCATCTCTAGCGCCTCTCTACCTTAAGGAGATAGTTCGACTCCATGGGATACCCTACAACATTGTTAGTGACCGAGACCCAATCTTCACAAGCGAGTTTTGGCGGAGTCTGCAAGAAGCTGTAGGCACACAGTTATGTTTGAGCACGGCCTATCACCCCCAAACCGATGGCCAGACGGAAAGGGTGAATAGAGTTTTAGAGGATCTTTTAAGACTTTGCGTTCTTGACTTTGGAGGGACATGGGAGGATCACCTTCCTTTAGTGGAATTTGCCAACAATAACAACTACCAAGCTACCATAGGCATGGCACCCTTCGAAACCTTGTATGGAAGACCGTGCAAATCACCAACTTGTTGGTGGGAGTCTACAGATAAGCTTATACTTGGACCAGACATGATCAGAGAGACCTCAGAGAAAGTGGACTTAATACGAAGAAGGATGAAGACAACCCAGGATAGACAAAAATCCTACGCAGACATGATAAGGACCGACCTTGAGTTTGAGGTTGGGGACAGGGTTTTCCTTAAGGTATCACCTTTAAGGAACGTCGTTCGCTTTGGATACACAGGAAAGTTAGCACCAAGATTTGTAGGGCCGTTTCCTATCACCGAGAAGGTTGGGAAGATGGCCTATAGATTAGAGCTACCCGAGAGACTAGCCGGAGTTCACAACGTCTTTCATGTTTCTCACCTCCGGAAGTGTTTGCATGAGTCTGCGGAAGTGGTGGAACCTAGCATTCTAGAAGAAGCCGAAGTGGAACGTGAAGCAACTGTGAGGAGAGTTCCAACCCGCATCTTATGAACTGAAGTGAAAAAGCTACGCAACCGCGAAGTCAAACTCGTTAAAGTTCAGTGGAGGGACGCCGAGGAAGACGCGACTTGGGAAACTGAGGACAGAATACGCGCTGCCTACCCTTTTCTTTTTGAGGGTACATCTTTGATCTCTCTTTTTCCTTAAGTTATGTTTTATCTATCTTTTTAGGTATATCTCCTCGGTCCTTTTCCTAACTCCTTAGGTAGAAAACAAATGGATGCAAACATGTATTTGAAAATATGTTATGGATGATAGCTGCAAATGGTTGCTAGTGATTGCTAGTGGTTGCTCGTGGATGCATATACACACACACCCTAGGTTTTAGATTAGCTCAGTCACTTTATATTGCATATGCATATATGTATTCTCATTTGTATATGGTTGAAACTTGATATGCTGTCATATGGTTGTCGCATTTGTATGAATAGTTGTGCACTCATGTAGAATTATGAGTAGGAAAAATTATCATACATAATGTATTCATGACACTTAAATGATTTGCATTAAGGAGTCAACTGAATCAGTAGACTGCCTGATTTCTGCATTAGATAAGGACATGTACACACACTATGCATATGATCATGAAGCATTAGAAGTCTTTTAAGGATAGTGGACGCCTGTGTTTGTTGGTTGAGTAGATGGACGGTTGGATTGTAGGATATACATTCTTCCTAACTTGAAGATTTCGGGGACGAAATCCTTTTAAGGGGGGAGAATGTAACACCTCGTGAATTCTATAACATTAAGCTTCACAAATTAAAGTGTAATTAATTCTAAATGAAAGAATTAAGGGAAACGGGTTACACCATTGCATTCGTATCAGAATTTTGCTTGAGATAGAGTCCGAGTTTGCGTGAATCGGACTCCGTATGAAGGAGTTATGATCTTCGGAAGTTTCAGAATAAAATTTAAAATTCAAACAGCTCGGTTTCAAGTTCAAAATTCGAAAAACAGGCTCAAACTGGGCTGGGCGGGAAAATTCCCGCCCAGGGACCAGGTCGACCATAAGGTCGACCATGGTGTCGACCTGGTCAACCCAGGTCGACCATAGTGTCGACCTGGGTGTTGATCTGCCAGTCGAGCTACCTGGTCGACCTGGCTGGCTGGGTCTGGCTCTGGCTCGAATTTCTGTGGCTCAGTGTGTCATTAGGGCTGACATGTCACCTCTTGATTGGCTCTTTGGACTTTGTATGGTCTAGATTCCTCTTGTCTTCATCTGACGGCTCAAAACAATCTAAAAATCTATATATACACCCTAAGTCTCAACTAAAATTCACACAAAAAAATAAGATTGGAGTCGTCATGCTGCCAGGAAGGAATTGAGCGTAGCCATCAAGAGAGAGGAGCTTAGAGATGAATTAAATTAAGAAGAAGACTAAAGCTTAATCAAATTATTTAACGCAACGTTAATCTACCCAAAGGAACGCATCTCAATTTCAGAACTCAGAATCCAGAATTCAGGATTCTGCATTCGATGTAAGTATAGTGATCTTTCAGAATATGAATAAAACTGTGACGTGATTCGATGTAAATGAAAATATAATTGTGTTATTGTATAATAATGATATAAATTCTGTGTATTGTAATGATTCTGTTATGACTTGTGTATTGATATTTGTGGCCTAAATTGATTGATGCAAGCCTATTGGACAATTGTATATGAAAATAATGGCACTTGCAAGTTGTGGCAAAAACTAGAATTTGATCCCTTTATGTTTATGTCTATGGCATGGACTATATACTTTCTCTAAGTCTAAATTAAGGCTTATGTAAACATGTTCTAGATTTGAGAACTTTTATGCCTACATGACTCAAAATCTAGGAACACGTTCTTATGTTTATTTGCAAGTATAATTGGATCTATATTAAGTACCGTTTGGGTTACATAAACTATGCAAGTTTCATGTTGAAATAGGCTATATGATTAGATGTTAAAATTGGACATTTTGGTGAATATACAACATGTTAGTTTTGTTGTTGACATTATGCCAAGTTAAACATGTTTAAACCCAAGTTTGTATAAGCCTAAACTATGCCATTTTATATGACACCTACTTAGTTATACTCTGATTTGAATGCAAGTTCACATGACCCAAAATTTATGTTAGTTGAATCGCTAAATTGCAAGTTCATGCACCACACACCTTTACGTATTGTAAAATATTACATGTTCTTGATTTCCCCTTTTCTCACGTTTACAAAGTTGGGCTGAATTATGTCGAGCCCAACATTTGTTATAATGTTGCGAACGTACAAACAGGGGTAATAACGTTGGGTGTAAAACATGAAAAATATGTTGGCATGTTTGGCACATGCCAATGACAATGACATTTAAGCGGTATGAATTGTTATACCCAAGAATAAAGGACATGACATTTACATATAAAATTGAGAAGTGATAAAATATGTAAATTTAGAAAACACGGTATGCTTAACCCGAGGTTGGATTGAGTTGTGACGTAAACCTTCCCGGACCCGCCCGGCTGTCCAGTAGTCACAACAATACCTATCCAATGTGGGTGGTTAAGCATTGAGCCAAATAAGGACCCCAGGTTAGACTGAGTTACGGTGTAAATCTGCCCGGAACTGACCGGCACATCCAGTAACCGTAACAATATCTGTCTAATGTGATTGGTCGGTGCTTTAAAAGGCTAAGGACAGATCGTAGGGTTAAGTTAACTAAAACACTTAACCAATTCAACATGTTAATAAAACTGATGGGTGGGGTTAGGTAAATATAGATACTTAACCACTTAACATGTTTGACTAGAAAACCCTAGTGACGGGGACCCATTTCAGCAGTAACCCAATTAGGTATCATGGTACCCTGAAACTAGGCAGGGTGGGGCAATATTACCGGGCGGATTGTAAGCGGTCAAAACGACGGCGGTGGTTGCACAGTGTAGGTTCTAACGGGGTGCAGGCGTGCACACACTCCGGAGCAGACAAACAGGGCACTGGGGCACCAGTAGTATGACCTATGTATTCTAGAATTGTGTCGGGGCCGCCACCATGGGTCTTGATACACCACATGGTGGGACCAACATAGGTATCTACAATTATTGGGGGCCGTATGACACATATGCTTATGCGAGTAGGAGCCGATCTTTAGAAAATGGGCATCACTTCACCCTCAGCATGGGGTGCTAGTTAGAATAAGCTCAAGTAGGTACAGAGATATAGTGTGGGTGCGATAGTACATTCGATTTTAAACTACACTTCCTTAGCTTGTGATACTTTCCTGTTTTCAGTTTATATCTATCATGCCCTTTTTCTTATTCACATACTGAAGAGTCACTAGATTTACTCAGGCTTTATGTCTGACTCTATTTTCTTTTCGTCTTCTTTTCTTTCGTTCCCCCCCAGGTCCACAGGGAGGAAACAACCCAGCTTAGTCAGACTCTTTGCAAGCTTCAAGACCATAGATGTATGGTTTGGATCTCTTTAGCTCGGATTATGGCTTTGGATATCACTATGGGGATTTTTGTTACTTTATTTATGTTTTATGCTTCTTTAATAATCAAGACAGTAATGAGGTTGTAATGTTGGAAGTATTTTGAGACAATTATGGAAATGTTTTGTATGAACACGTATTGATGAAATAAAAGCCTGTTTGTTTTCCGCTGTTTAAAATATGTACATTTATATCTGTCTTGTGTTTATCTATGACTTTTACTTATAAATCTCCACCAAAGTTAAAGCATTCCCTTTGTGAGTGACCTTAACGGAGGTGGGTTGTTTCATATATCACATTGGGGACTTAGAGAGCTTAGAGATGAAGTCTACATCACCCTTGCCACCACATGTATCATGGAACATAAAACTAGGATATTTCGCAATAAGATTTTTAATCACGTTGGGGGTACAATAGGGGGATAACCCTGCGAAAAGCACGTAGGAGATAGACGAAAGGATGAAGGAGACTTTTCCCGAGATTTTTATGGTTTATTATTTCCTCAATTTTTTTATTTATTTGTTTGCTTTATGATTTCTGAATTGGATGGTCGATATTGTTTGCAAGACTAATACACTATACACTCATATAGATATTATATGCATAATAGGATGTTTTACATAAACACTACATCATGTAATACACTTCATGTTGAGACCGAGCTCGCTCTAGTATGTCTACCATGAATAATCACATTTAATTTTTTTATGGATATGCAAATAAATAAATTGGTCGTATAATATGTTTGTAAGAGCAAGTACTATATTTCGCCCTTTTGAAAAGAATTTGGGATGAAACATCTTTTAAGGGGGGAAGAATATAACAACCCGTAAAATACACCATAACTATACTTAAACAACTAAAATAATAACAATTAAATATTAATAACAGTACGCTAAAAATAGGATATTTAATACATAGGATTTGGCCATGAAATTTACCATGGCATCGAGGTGAGATTCAAATTCTTTTTCTTGTTTTATTCGTTGAAAACAGAGTGTAGAATACAATAGCTTATGCTTTTTGTTTGATGATAATAAACGTATATAGTTATACAGATATTGAATGCACTTGATATAACACCATTAGATATATATATATATATAAAACTCAATCATGGTTGTGAGAAAAGAATATATAATTTTTTATTGAAAAATAAACAAATATATTATTCACAAAATTGTTTATTTAAAATATCAAATTGTTCTTAATCATTGCTTTAACTACATTGTATATACAACACTGCTCTACAAATAATTGTACATGATTAAATGTTGATTGATTCTCTACCTTTCACACTCTTTTGCAGTCTTCAAGCTATTAGCTATCCAGTCTTATGATTACCTATCACACACAACTCAAGAGAAGTAGTCTAGAAAATAATGTAAATTCATTTTAAAATAAATTTTCTTTTGAAAAATATTTTTCCTCAGGTATTTGGGTTGTTCATCATCACTTTTGATTTATGCAGTATTTGTCTATATCGGTTGAAATCGAATATAGTATCAATATATATAAGTTTTCAGGGATAGATGATAATAGAAGCATGCATATACACATGTACACATGTGCACTACCACCGCATCCCGAAAATGAATATGGCCTTAACAAGTTCAACACCGATGGAACATGATTTAAGTGGTGATGAAGGACAATGCAAAAGCAAAGTACATAGCAAACACTATGACTAGCATGCAAACCCAATAAGTGCCAGAATACAACAACATGCTTTCAAGGCAATGATGTTACAAGGCAGCAAAAATAACACAGCAAGTTAAGTCCACATGAATGAAATAAGGCACAATAGTGGAATAAACCAATGCAGCATAGCAAAGAGAAAATTGAGAGTATCAAGAACAACAAGCAACATCAACATGACACTTCAACAAGATGAGTACCAACACATATTACATACGTGATTATATATGTATACATATGTATATATATGTGCAACATCAGATACAACAACAAATGAAACGCACAAAGTCAATGACAAAGTGATAATGAGTTCAACACAAAACATTGTGCATATCGATAACATATGCACAGGTATAAGTTCAACATTTTTAATGTATACATGGCCATGTAGTATCAAGGACTACTAAATGAAGTAGCATGTAAGCAGTAATGAATGTGCACAAGACAATATCAGTGACATGTAAACAAAAATGCATTGTAATGAAACAGTGGTGCAAAAGTTCGGTGAAAGTTCTAATAGCACAATAGCAGTTCAAATGCACATGATGAAGCATTTCTATTTCACAGTAAGCACGAATGGAAATGTCAAAGCAGGAAGTGACAAGCAAACCTGAATATACAGCAGTGAAGATTAAATATCTATTCGAATTTTTTATGGAAACAATTCAAGTAATCTCTTCTATCAGTAATTACTAAAAGGAAGTGGCAGAGATTTTTTTATTTGAACAAGTAATTTCAGGAAGCAGATATGAAGAATATATCAATTATGAGATATGTTTGAAACTATCAAAGAATATTATCACCACAAAGCCAAATAAAATATATATGAGATTCACTATCTTTTATTTTGAGCAAGAAGACCGAATCAAAATTTCCAGAATCGTAGATACTCAAACTTTTATTTTTGGTAAGATGGCCAATTCAACAATTTCCAAAAATCAGGGATTATTGGATTCTATAACCCAATAATTACACCCTTTAACATCATCGAAAGGTGTGGGAGTTCAAGCTAAATTCAGAATAAAGGAAAGGAATTAATCGTAACAATTTATGAAGCAACCATCAAATCTCAGCAAACTCCAAATCTGCAATCAACCTCCACCACAAGCAATATAGAAGCATCAGTCAACAACGTAAAATCACAACCATCAATATTCGTCACAATCTAAGAGATCAGAGGATGCGGTGGATCAAAAAAAACCTTAGTTTTTATTTCACCAAAGAAGACAAGTCGAGAAAATACAAATGAGAATGGACATAATAAAAAGGGTTGACCTTTATTATATAGTTGACTTGATAAAGTTTAGACTAGGGTTTTTAGTTTTTAATTTTGTTTATGTGTTTTATTTTGTTATATTTTTACTTAGAAAACTTTAGATTATATCTAGGTTGCAAACAAGGGGATTTGTAGTTTGAGAATCCGCAACTCAGGAGATTGAGTTATGGCAAAATTTTGTGCTTAGAGTTTGGTTAATCATTAGCGGGTGTTGCAAGTTTATGTGTTGTAAGCGTTTTTCATTACCTAATTTCTAGTAGAAGCCTTAGGGGAAACATTAGGCAGTTGGGTGTCGAAGCTGGGTAAATTTGTGTTGTTTTTATTTATGCTATACTTTACTCCATTATATATGCTGCATCTATTTAATTATTTGATTTTATTTTTGTATTCTACTCTAATTATCTTATTATATCCTATTCACTCCCCTTTAGGGTGAAAACGATCCTTCAAGTGGTATTAGGGCTAGGACCAAAACCTTTTGTCTTTTAAAACTCGTTTTTTGATAAATAATGATAAATATCCTCTTCTAATAATGCTTTTGCCAAGGGTTAGTCTATTGATAGACAACCCATTTCAATGGTGAGTATACATATTGGAAATCTTGAATAATTTTTTTCTACAAACCATAGATGCATGGAATATCTTTGATACAGATTATATTACACCTACAGTAATTATGGATAATCAAGAGGTTGAAAAACCTATAGACCAATGGATAGATCTTGAAATAAGATTGCAAATTGCTAATGCTAAATATATGAATTCTCTTATCTGCTCTTTAGATCAATTGGAAATTAACCATGTCTCTCATTATTTAACCACATAAGAAATATGTCACACCCCTGAAGTAACCCATGAAGGAACGTCGTAGGTCAAAGAATGTAACACCACGTATTTCAACTACACTAAAGAGGATAAATTAAAGAATAATTAATTTAATAGCCAGAATTAAGGGAAATGAATTACGTCACTGCGTCCGTCTTGAAATTGTGGTCAAGATAGACACCTGGTTTGCGTAAAACAGATAACGGTCAAAGAAGTTATGAATGGTAAAATTTTGACGATGAAAGCAGAAACAACTGTGCACCAAGATATTTTTATACTAGAGCACCTATGAAGTGCGCCATATTAGTTTTTAGGCATCCGGACCAAAGTGGGTGTCGACCCATGGCCCGATTTCTCCTAGGGCTGATGTAGCAGTCGAATTCTGGAGGCTAGCAGCTATAAATATACCCTCATTTCTCTTGTTTTCTCATACTGAAAACAATGGAGACTGAATGTTGTCAGTGCCTGAACTGAATCTAACCCTTTCTTCTTCTACAAATCAAGTTTAAAGATTCAAGTGTTCACAGTGTGATCTAAGATTCAAACTTCACTTTTCTCCTTCTATTCTTATAGATCCGATCATTGTGAGTTCAAGTTACCTTTAGAATTAAATAATTTAAAGTAATACATGATATGACTGTGATTTAGGTATATGCTTAGGATTGAATCATGTTAAATCTACTTTTGATTATAAATCTAATTCTATTTAGATCATTTTGTGCCTATCATGTTGTAGTTGATTTGGATCATAACCGTTATCATGTTAGATCTACTTTTTGATTATAGATCTAATTCTATTTAGATCATTTTGTACCTATCATGTTGTAGTTGATTTGGATCTTAACCGTTATCATGTCAAATCTACTTTTGATTATGAATTTAATACTTTTTAGATCATTTTGTACCTATCATGTTGTGGTTATTTTGGATCTTAACCTTATTTATGTCAGATCTAGTTTTGATTATGGATCTAATTCTTTTTAGATCATTTTGTACCTATCATGTTGTGGTTATTTTGGACCTTAACCTTATTTATGTCAGATCTAGTTTTGAGTATGGATCCAATTCACTTTTTAAATCATTTGGTACTTTCCATGTTGTGGTTATTTTGGATCTGTCATTAGTTGGACATGTTTCAGATTTAGATCTAAACTTTCACCTAATTGTCATGATAA
Organism: Allium sativum; assembly: GCA_030737875.1. Lineage (NCBI taxonomy): Eukaryota > Viridiplantae > Streptophyta > Magnoliopsida > Asparagales > Amaryllidaceae > Allium > Allium sativum. Next base: position 341,657,424 of record CM060910.1, read on the forward strand.
GTCTACCTTGGTTTCATTGTTTAGATTAACTTATTCCTATCATATTGTGGTTAAATAGGATCTATTATTAGTTTGACATCTGAATTATTATTTATAACTTATCATGCCAGTTATGACATCCCTATTATGTTAAGATTGATTCTAATATCACATGTTCACTAGATCCGTTCATATATGTCCATCTTATCATTATATCACCCCATCCCTTTTATTTTAGCCTGGCTACTTTCTAGCCTAGGCATGACGTTAAATTATGCGAATACGTTAAAATGGGAACGAGGGGGAAAAGGGTATAAACTGGGCCTAATTTGTAAATGGAAAGTTTGTCATAATTTAATGTTTATAAACATGAATTTGGGCATATAATTAATTATGAACATAATTGGGGAAAAAGAGGCATGGACACTGTAAAGACATAGGTATAATTAATTAATAATTGAAATGCCTAGGATTACAGTAATTAGAAATTGTAATGGCACTAATGCCACGAGGTTAGATTGCACTTGCGGTGGAAGTCTGCCCGGAACCGACCGGCATATCCAGCGACCGGCGAATCTAATGTGAGAAGTCTAAGTGCACAAATACGAGACGTGCTATGACACAAGGTTAAGCCCGACTTGTGGAAGAAGTCTACCTGTAACCGACCGGCATATCCAGCGTCGTAGGCCTAATGTGGGAGGTCTAGCACATTTTAACCATAATTGAATATAGTAATAAAGATGAAAACTTAACCTAGTTGAATCCATAAGGATTGTATGAGCCTGTTAAATCTGTGGAGTTAAGTAAACCTATTAAGTATGTGGGGTTAAGTAAGCCTGTTAAATCTATGGGGTTAAGTAAACCTGTTAAATCTATGGGGTTGAGTAACCTGTTAAATCTGTAAGGGTTATACGAACTTGTTAATTTAGAAAACTTAACCTGTTGAATATGTTGGGGTTATATTGACCCGTTAACTTGTAAAGTTTAACCCGTAAATCTATAAGAGGTTATGTGAATATGTTAAATCTGTTAGGCATAACATGTCAAAATCCTAGTTAGTTGGAGACACAAGATTTGTAAGGGTTGGCTTATGTCATCTGTTGTGTGAAACACATATTAGTTAGTAACCCATTCTGGTATTAAAGGAGAACCCCACACTAGGTAGGGGTCAGGGCATGCTTACTGAACTGATTATAAGAAATTCATCTGAGAGGAGGTATGTAGTGGCGTGTTCCAACTGACTCATTTGCGTGCATGAGTACGACCTATGTAACACCCCACATCCGTTAGTGTCACTCACAAAGGGAATGCACTAAGTTCTGTGGAGCATTTAGGGTAAAAGATGCAGATAAATTACAAGACAGACATAAATTAAACAGCGGAAAATAAAACTTTGCTTTATTGATAAAATAGTTTGTACAAAGTTTTCTTTACAATATCAGAGTGTCATCTGTCTTACAAAATAAAGAAGCATAAAAATACATTTATATTCCCCAATTTAAGCAAGAGCCAGCCATAGCATCTGAAAAGAGAATCCAAGCAAAACTTCGGCAAATCTTCAAGCTGGGAAAGAGTGACAGTCCAACTTAACCTGAGCTATACTATTCCCTCCTTTACTACCTGAGGGGGGGGGGGGGAACGGAAGACAAGAAGACGAAAGGAAAACAGAGTCAGACATAAAGCCTGAGTAAGTTCAGTAACTTCTAGCATGTGAACATGAAGAAACAAAATGACATGAATTAACTGAATACAAGATAACACCATGATGATAGGGTTGGCAAGATTAGACAGGATTAACACAAGATATGCTAAACTAAGATAAACTGGATATGCTCTAATGCTTTCCCCGCTTCGCTCTAACACTTCGCCGCTTCGCTATTTCCTTGTTATACTGATTTCTATATCTCTGCACCACCTAACTAGTGTTCCAACTAGTAACGATAACGTGATCCCAATCCCTGTAGTTTTCATCGCCTTCAGGCATACATTTATTATTTATTACCTAGATCAAATCTAGGGTTTTCTACCAAGTGCCTTCTAGATTCAACTAGAGTCTACAATATCTGCTGAACGCTTCTCGGATTCAGGATTTATGCCACCTAGTCCAACTAGGGATTTCGCTACCTGTCGAACGATGCCCCCAAGTCTAGGACACACTACCTATAGTGGTATATGTTCCTATACTTCCCCACGCATGTATCGCGAATCGTTATCGCTTGTCTAGATGCACATGTCCTGTAATGTGCGGTCCGAGTCCTGTGACAGGGCAAATCAAGGAATACAGAACTCGGTCGGGAGCTTTCAGATATCTGCCGATGCAGATGCTAAGGTCTGTTTTTATTCCAGTGGCTATGGTCCCACTTGACCCCTCCCTCAACTAATGAAAGGCACACCTTGTAAAATGAGAACTATACGCCGGCCCCCGGTGCCCCACTCTCCTATGGCCATCCGCAACCATAACTAGATAGCAAGTATATGGTCTTTTGGAGTTCTCCGCCTTTCCGCTTCACGTATCTCGATTGACTCAGGACGGATGGTAGACGACGAGTTGCTATCACAGGGCTACCGTTTGCTCGCCGAATCACGCCGGTCCATCCTAGTCTTTAGGTTGCCATGTATTGCAACCAAGGCATACCCCTGGTTCTTCTACGCAGACCTTAACCTCTGTGGGCCCAGGCGGATCATCTGCAGCCTCACAGAGGGATACCAAGAGTACCCTCACGTCCCCTCGAAGCCTCGGGCTTCGTAACCCAATTCGTTGGAGCCTTCTCTCTATTCAGACGGACATTCGCTCCTTCCCGTGTTATACTAAGAATTACTACTTAGTTCCCTTTCCCGTCAATTTGGATTGGTTAAGTGTCATTAGTCAATTCAAGCCAACTTAACCCTCTTCATTCATCATGTTATACTGGTTAAGTGTTATCAGTAATTCATGTTGACTTAACCCACCACAAATCAAGTTATATTGGTTAAGTATTTCTTATTACTTAACCTTACCCATTCACCCTGTATTGATTCAGTGTTCCTTTTTAACTTAACCTTGCCCGTCTGTTTCAACTAACCTGTTATTAACGGTTAAGTATTATCCCTTCATGTTTTAGACTTAACCCTATTTCTTTATCAAAATCTGATGGTTAAGTGTTCAAGTTTACTTAACCCTACGATCTAGCCCAGCTAACATATCAAATTGGCTAAGTGTATTAAATCTTACTTAACCCCAACCTCTAGTCCAGTTAACATGTTAATTTGGATAAGTGTATTAACTTTACTTAACCCCACCTTCTAGTCTAGTTAACATGTTAATTTGGATAAGTGTTTTCTTAGTTACTTATCCCCTACAAATCTTGTCTTGTTACGATGTTAAGTTTGGTTAAGTGTCCCTATGGACTTAGCCCTCCCATTCTGGCTTAACTGTGTTAAGTTGGTTAAGTGTTCCTATGGACTTAACCCTCCCATTCTAGCTTAACTGTATGAACCTAACCCCACCTACCAGTCTTGTTATCATGTTGAGTTGGTTAAGTGTCTTAGTTAACTTAACCATAGCATTCTTGTCCTAGCTTTAACTAAATAAATTAAAGCCATGACCACTCACATTAGACAAATATTGTTGCGATTACTGGATGTGCCGGTTGGTTCCGGGCAGGTTTACATCGCAACTCAGTCTAACCTCGGGTTAGGCCTATTCGTGTTTTCTAGTTCAAAGGGTTTTGATTAATTTTCAAATCAGGTTTTGAAAGTAACCATCCCGTCCGTCGGATCAGTTAGGGATAGCCAGGGAGAGCAGGAAACTTGTATTTTCCAAACTCAAGCCTAGACACTATCCTCTCTGTCACCCTAGAACTTTCTGGTGTTTCATTAAAAGAGATGTCGTTAATAATCTTTAATTTGTCTAGATCAATATTTCCTCATTTAGGGCAAATTCTATAAGTAAATTAATCCTAATTTACTTATTTCCCAATTTCTCTTTTAATGTAAATTGTCAACATTTATTCTTATGGCCCATTTTCCCCTCTATATCATGTTTATGCTTTTTGGTATGTAAACCATACCAAATGAAGTGTCACTAACCATGATTCTGCTAATCCTGACAATTACCCCCTAATTATGGCCAATTTCAAGTTTATGCCAATATACTTATCGAGCCAAATTAGCTAATCCAATTCTGATTTACATTCTGATTCACGTCAAACTAGACTTATTACTCTAGTTCACTATTCATGTAAATGCTAGATTTACACGTCAATACAAGATTCAAATTACACATCTTATAATTCATGTCAAATTTATCCAATTTGCATTTCTATGAACATGCCATAATACATGTTCCCAATTTATGCCAATTTCCAAGTTAAACTACGTTTTAGTAAATTTCATATTTTGCCCCAAATCGCATTCCCACCGTTCGTAAAATCGTGTTTCAATCTAGATTATAGATAAATCTAGATTCGTAGCAAATAGGGAATGAACCAAAGATTGCTAGGAAAAGGATAGATATAACAACTGGCATAAAATGGTTTTGAACAACGACGTAGGTTCAAGAATATGGGTAGACCTAACTTAATAGGTAAATTCCCAAGGTCTAAAACCAAGAATAGACAGAGTAGGTTCAAGAACATGGGTAGACTTAACTTAATAGGTAAATTCCCATAGTCTAAAACCAAAGAAAACCAAGGACAAGCAGAATAAATAATCGGGTTTAGCCCCAATCTCAAAATCACAGAACTTAAGAAACACATTCCTAGTCATGAATCATGGAGGTTTAATCACAGATGTCCTTGTTATGTCATAGGCAATAGTTTATGTTAATCAAAGGCATAGGTTTTGTCAAGGAAGTAATCCTCATAGTCATAGTCACAATCATAGGCAATGTTCATAGTCATAGGCAATGTCCATAGTCATAGGCAATGTCCATAGTCATAGGCAAATGTTCATAGTCATAGGCATATGGTTTTTAGGTCCATAGTTTCATAGTCACGGTCTTATTTGTCTTTGAATCATGACAGTTCTTAATTAGGTCCAAAGAGATAGGCACAGATTCGAATAGAAAGAAATAGAATTGGCATATTCTTTTATCCCTTTAATTTCATGTCATGAACAAAGAAAAACGTTCAAATCTAGAAATAACTGACTTACAGAGATTTAGATTAGAAAAGAAAGATGGCGTTGCTATGATTCGTAGAAAATCATTCGTTGAAGTCATTTGAACCTCCTTTTGAATCCTAGCTTGAATCTCTTCTTCTTGAAAGTCTTTTGAGCAGCATCTCCTCGTCTTGTTTTATTTTATATATATTATTTATTTATTTATATATTTTAGAGGAGGAGAAGAAGCCATGTTCACTCAGAATCTTTGCAGCATAAGGGTAGAGAAGAATTGTGAATAGAGGAGGAGACTAGGGCTGTTTATATAGATGCTCAAGACCTTATCGTACACGCAGCGCTGAGTCAGCATTGAACCTAGTTAAGAAAATAGTCCAGGTTCGCAGATGAATCTAGCCAAATCTTATCGTACATGCAGTGCTAAGTCAGCATTGGGTCCCACAAGCTGTTTTGGCGCAGAAATTTGAATTTTGAATGTTTGAATTTCATGGAATTTATTTAGCTGTTTTATTCACATGAAATATTCTTATATGTATACAATTCCTTTAACGACCATTTTACGCGTATATATATATATACGCACAACTTTCATTTTATTTTCAAAATTCAAACGATGTTGCACCGTTATTTAATTCTTGCCATATTTCATTTACTATAGCCTTATCTTAAATTTTATCTTTCGTATACATATATTTCTGCATATATATATATATATATTCTCATGTATATACATATATTTTATTTATTTCCTTATATGTACGTTCTTATCCTTTCAAATTTTGAATTTGTATATGTACATATATTTGCATGTTCAGTTGGCCCTCTTTAAAACAGAGATAAAAATTATGCTGCCGCCGGGGTTCGAACCCCCAACCTCCATGTTACAAATCCGCCTTAACCAACTGAGCTACAAAGTCTTTTGTTAATAAGTCTTAGAACAATGATAATTATTGTTCTTTCCTTCTCTTTTTCATGTTAGTTACAATACTTAAATTAAACCAATGCATGAATCTTTTTCTTTTAATGTTAATGCATTATGTTTGCAAATCAGTGCATGCAACATATTTACATCGCATGCAACCAATCCTTTCTTTCTTTCATATATTAATTAATTTTCATTATACATCACCATATTAATCTTATCTGTGGATATATATACATTTTTAATTACATTAAAAATACGGGGTGTTACATTCTCCCCCACTTAAAAGGATTTCGTCCCCGAAATCTTCAAGTTAGGAAGAATGTGTCCTACCATCCAATCACCCATCTACTCAACCATTCAATCACAAGCATTCATTGTCCTTAAAAGATTTCTAATGCTTTCATGTTCATATGCATAGTGTGTGTATATGTCTTTATCTATTGTAAAATCAGGCGGTCTACTGATTCAGTCGACCTCCTTAATGCGAGTCATGTCAGTGCCATGCGTCCAACCATGTATGCAAGCATCCCTAGTTATGTAAATACTATATGCGTGCACGGCTATTCATCCATATGCAACACCCATATGATAACATATCAAGTTCGATTTACAAACAAATACATATCTGTAAATGCAATATGAAAGCGTCTGAACTGATCTAGTGCCTAATACGTATGCATATGCATTCACAAGCAACCATTAGCAACCACTTGCAACCATCAACCATAACATGTTTCAAATACATGTTTACATCCATTGGCTTCTACTTAAGGATCGAAGATACGACCTAGGTGATATACTTTGGAAAGGGAGAAATAATTATGCGTAAAGCTCCTAAATCAAAGAAATCAAGGATGCACCCTCAAGGAAAAGGGTATGATGCTAGTATCTAGCCTTCTTGAGCTTTATTCCACTGTATCTTAACTAATTTAACTTCACGATTGTGAAGTTCCGGATCTCCATTTCCAAAATAAACAGATTTCAATCACGGTACCAGGTATACGTACTAAGATGATTAGAGGTTTCCCTCTTATCCGCCATGCCATAACTATAAGAGTCGAAAGGTCACTACATGCTCTTTGGAGTGCCTGCCACAACTATTCATCTCTCACGCAAACCATCCAAACCGAACTCGACATTCCTCAAGTACAAGCCCCAAAGGCCTAAACCAATATCAGACAAGCACCCAAGGAATATCTCCTCCGAATTTAGACGATCTACGTGAGATGATATAAGCAAACTCGATAGCTATTCTCAAATCCCTACTAACCAAAAATAAACTGGTCGGACCACCAATTGGATTTGAGACTCTAGTGGGATCTTTCTACTATACAGGTACTATGGTGCAGAGACCCAACTATGGAAGTGGATACGAACAAATGAGAAGCGCTAGAACCTAAGGAAATAGTACGAACAGAAAACTAGACTCTTCCAACCAGACTACCTTTCTCCTAGGTACGCTTGGTGGCGAAAGCATGTACTTGTCCTTCTGAAAATCTTATTCCTCGTTCTTGCCCTTGTCCTTAAGTATATGCCCTATCATACCCTAGTAAAGATACTTCCTCTTGTCTTAGGTTTTATAATTTCTTCCTCCTTCGTGTACTAAGTTTACATCCATGAATTCCTCATCCTAGGGTTATGCTCCTTAGCCAAACTCCTCATCCCCTTCCGTGTGTAGTCATGTTGACAAATCTCTCGAAAACTACCTCCATCGTCCGGAAAACCCTATAAGCTTCGAAAGAAAACTGCCCGTAGATGAAACAACTACGGCTATGGATGGAAGCCGGGCACTACTTTGCCCTTCGATGAGGTTACCTCCCAAAAAGCCAGGAGCCCCAGAGACTCAAGAAAGCAGGAGATAAGAATTTAAACAGAGGAAGAGAAGATGGTGCGTATGGCTTTGGGGAATATGTCTTTAAAACAAATCTTTTCTCTTGAAAAATGCTTCTTTAAAAACCATTTTGAAAATAATTTTTCAAATCCTTTATCAGATCTGGTAACCTTCAGCTCTGATACCATGTGTAACACCCCACATCCGTTAGTGTCACTCACAAAGGGAATGCACTAAGTTCTGTGGAGCATTTAGGGTAAAAGATGCAGATAAATTACAAGACAGACATAAATTAAACAGCGGAAAATAAAACTTTGCTTTATTGATAAAATAGTTTGTACAAAGTTTTCTTTACAATATCAGAGTGTCATCTGTCTTACAAAATAAAGAAGCATAAAAATACATTTATATTCCCCAATTTAAGCAAGAGCCAGCCATAGCATCTGAAAAGAGAATCCAAGCAAAACTTCGGCAAATCTTCAAGCTGGGAAAGAGTGACAGTCCAACTTAACCTGAGCTATACTATTCCCTCCTTTACTACCTGAGGGGGGGGGGAACGGAAGACAAGAAGACGAAAGGAAAACAGAGTCAGACATAAAGCCTGAGTAAGTTCAGTAACTTCTAGCATGTGAACATGAAGAAACAAAATGACATGAATTAACTGAATACAAGATAACACCATGATGATAGGGTTGGCAAGATTAGACAGGATTAACACAAGATATGCTAAACTAAGATAAACTGGATATGCTCTAATGCTTTCCCCGCTTCGCTCTAACACTTCGCCGCTTCGCTATTTCCTTGTTATACTGATTTCTATATCTCTGCACCACCTAACTAGTGTTCCAACTAGTAACGATAACGTGATCCCAATCCCTGTAGTTTTCATCGCCTTCAGGCATACATTTATTATTTATTACCTAGATCAAATCTAGGGTTTTCTACCAAGTGCCTTCTAGATTCAACTAGAGTCTACAATATCTGCTGAACGCTTCTCGGATTCAGGATTTATGCCACCTAGTCCAACTAGGGATTACGCTACCTGTCGAACGATGCCCCCAAGTCTAGGACACACTACCTATAGTGGTATATGTTCCTATACTTCCCCACGCATGTATCGCGAATCGTTATCGCTTGTCTAGATGCACATGTCCTGTAATGTGCGGTCCGAGTCCTGTGACAGGGCAAATCAAGGAATACAGAACTCGGTCGGGAGCTTTCAGATATCTGCCGATGCAGATGCTAAGGTCTGTTTTTATTCCAGTGGCTATGGTCCCACTTGACCCCTCCCTCAACTAATGAAAGGCACACCTTGTAAAATGAGAACTATACGCCGGCCCCCGGTGCCCCACTATCCTATGGCCATCCGCAACCATAACTAGATAGCAAGTATATGGTCTTTTGGAGTTCTCCGCCTTTCCGCTTCACGTATCTCGATTGACTCAGGACGGATGGTAGACGACGAGTTGCTATCACAGGGCTACCGTTTGCTCGCCGAATCACGCCGGTCCATCCTAGTCTTTAGGTTGCCATGTATTGCAACCAAGGCATACCCCTGGTTCTTCTACGCAGACCTTAACCTCTGTGGGCCCAGGCGGATCATCTGCAGCCTCACAGAGGGATACCAAGAGTACCCTCACGTCCCCTCGAAGCCTCGGGCTTCGTAACCCAATTCGTTGGAGCCTTCTCTCTATTCAGACGGACATTCGCTCCTTCCCGTGTTATACTAAGAATTACTACTTAGTTCCCTTTCCCGTCAATTTGGATTGGTTAAGTGTCATTAGTCAATTCAAGCCAACTTAACCCTCTTCATTCATCCTGTTATACTGGTTAAGTGTTATCAGTAATTCATGTTGACTTAACCCACCACAAACCAAGTTATATTGGTTAAGTATTTCTTATTACTTAACCTTACCCATTCACCCTATATTGATTCAGTGTTCCTTTTTAACTTAACCTTGCCCGTCTGTTTCAACTAACCTGTTATTAACGGTTAAGTATTATCCCTTCATGTTTTAGACTTAACCCTATTTCTTTATCAAAATCTGATGGTTAAGTGTTCAAGTTTACTTAACCCTACGGTCTAGCCCAGCTAACATATCAAATTGGCTAAGTGTATTAAATCTTACTTATCCCCAACCTCTAGTCCAGTTAACATGTTAATTTGGATAAGTGTATTAACTTTACTTAACCCCACCTTCTAGTCTAGTTAACATGTTAATTTGGATAAGTGTTTTCTTAGTTACTTATCCCCTACAAATCTTGTCTTGTTACGATGTTAAGTTTGGTTAAGTGTCCCTATGGACTTAGCCCTCCCATTCTGGCTTAACTGTGTTAAGTTGGTTAAGTGTTCCTATGGACTTAACCCTCCCATTCTAGCTTAACTGTATGAACCTAACCCCACCTACCAGTCTTGTTATCATGTTGAGTTGGTTAAGTGTCTTAGTTAACTTAACCATAGCATTCTTGTCCTAGCTTTAACTAAATAAATTAAAGCCATGACCACTCACATTAGACAGATATTGTTGCGATTACTGGATGTGCCGGTTGGTTCCGGGCAGGTTTACATCGCAACTCAGTCTAACCTCGGGTTAGGCCTATTCGTGTTTTCTAGTTCAAAGGGTTTTGATTAATTTTCAAATCAGGTTTTGAAAGTAACCATCCCGTCCGTCGGATCAGTTAGGGATAGCCAGGGAGAGCAGGAAACTTGTATTTTCCAAACTCAAGCCTAGACACTGTCCTCTCTGTCACCCTAGAACTTTCTGGTGTTTCATTAAAAGAGATGTCGTTAATAATCTTTAATTTGTCTAGATCAATATTTCCTCATTTAGGGCAAATTCTATAAGTAAATTAATCCTAATTTACTTATTTCCCAATTTCTCTTTTAATGTAAATTGTCAACATTTATTCTTATGGCCCATTTTCCCCTCTATATCATGTTTATGCTTTTTGGTATGTAAACCATACCAAATGAAGTGTCACTAACCATGATTCTGCTAGTCCTGACAATTACCCCCTAATTATGGCCAATTTCAAGTTTATGCCAATATACTTATCGAGCCAAATTAGCTAATCCAATTCTGATTTACATTCTGATTCACGTCAAACTAGACTTATTACTCTAGTTCACTATTCATGTAAATGCTAGATTTACACGTCAATACAAGATTCAAATTACACATCTTATAATTCATGTCAAATTTATCCAATTTGCATTTCTATGAACATGCCATAATACATGTTCCCAATTTATGCCAATTTCCAAGTTAAACTACGTTTTAGTAAATTTCATATTTTGCCCCAAATCGCATTCCCACCGTTCGTAAAATCGTGTTTCAATCTAGATTATAGATAAATCTAGATTCGTAGCAAATAGGGAATGAACCAAAGATTGCTAGGAAAAGGATAGATATAACAACTGGCATAAAATGGTTTTGAACAACGACGTAGGTTCAAGAACATGGGTAGACCTAACTTAATAGGTAAATTCCCAAGGTCTAAAACCAAGAATAGACAGAGTAGGTTCAAGAACATGGGTAGACCTAACTTAATAGGTAAATTCCCATAGTCTAAAACCAAAGAAAACCAAGGACAAGCAGAATAAATAATCGGGTTTAGCCCCAATCTCAAAATCACAGAACTTAAGAAACACATTCCTAGTCATGAATCATGGAGGTTTAATCACAGATGTCCTTGTTATGTCATAGGCAATAGTTTATGTTAATCAAAGGCATAGGTTTTGTCAAGGAAGTAATCCTCATAGTCATAGTCACAATCATAGGCAATGTTCATAGTCATAGGCAATGTCCATAGTCATAGGCAATGTCCATAGTCATAGGCAAATGTTCATAGTCATAGGCATATGGTTTTTAGGTCCATAGTTTCATAGTCACGGTCTTATTTGTCTTTGAATCATGACAGTTCTTAATTAGGTCCAAAGAGATAGGCACAGATTCGAATAGAAAGAAATAGAATTGGCATATTCTTTTATCCCTTTAATTTCATGTCATGAACAAAGAAAAACGTTCAAATCTAGAAATAACTGACTTACAGAGATTTAGATTAGAAAAGAAAGATGGCGTTGCTATGATTCGTAGAAAATCATTCGTTGAAGTCATTTGAACCTCCTTTTGAATCCTAGCTTGAATCTCTTCTTCTTGAAAGTCTTTTGAGCAGCATCTCCTCGTCTTGTTTTATTTTATATATATTATTTATTTATTTATATATTTTAGAGGAGGAGAAGAAGCCATGTTCACTCAGAATCTTTGCAGCATAAGGGTAGAGAAGAATTGTGAATAGAGGAGGAGACTAGGGCTGTTTATATAGTTGCTCAAGACCTTATCGTACACGCAGCGCTGAGTCAGCATTGAACCTAGTTAAGAAAATAGTCCAGGTTCGCAGATGAATCTAGCCAAATCTTATCGTACATGCAGTGCTAAGTCAGCATTGGGTCCCACAAGCTGTTTTGGCGCAGAAATTGGAATTTTGAATGTTTGAATTTCATGGAATTTATTTAACTGTTTTATTCACATGAAATATTCTTATATGTATACAATTCCTTTAACGACCATTTTACGCGTATATATATATACGCACAACTTTCATTTTATTTTCAAAATTCAAACGATGTTGCACCGTTATTTAATTCTTGCCATATTTCATTTACTATAGCCTTATCTTAAATTTTATCTTTCGTATACATATATTTCTGCATATATATATATATATATATTCTCATGTATATACATATATTTTATTTATTTCCTTATATGTACGTTCTTATCCTTTCAAATTTTGAATTTGTATATGTACATATATTTGCATGTTCAGTTGGCCCTCTTTAAAACAGAGATAAAAATTATGCTGCCGCCGGGGTTCGAACCCCCGACCTCCATGTTACAAATCCGCTTTAACCAACTGAGCTACAAAGTCTTTTGTTAATAAGTCTTAGAACAATGATAATTATTGTTCTTTCCTTCTCTTTTTCATGTTAGTTACAATACTTAAATTAAACCAATGCATGAATCTTTTTCTTTTAATGTTAATGCATTATGTTTGCAAATCAGTGCATGCAACATATTTACATCGCATGCAACCAATCCTTTCTTTCTTTCATATATTAATTAATTTTCATTATACATCACCATATTAATCTTATCTGTGGATATATATACATTTTTAATTACATTAAAAATACGGGGTGTTACAACCTACATTTGGGAAAATAAGCCGCTGTAGCACTAGTAAATAGGTCTGTGTTATTCTGTAGGTTGACACTTTAGGAAGTAATACACCATATTGTGGGGCCAACACAGGGTATTTACGGAATAGGGAGCCGATCGATAGGGGGTAGTAAATACGGTACATCTAGTCCTGTCTGTTTCTATGGGGTAGCTGTGTTTCTTTCTGGGCTAACACCCATTATTTCCTTTTAGGTACCGGCTAATTCTATTTGGGTTAAAACCCATTACTATAGTACACCTAAAACTACCATTATATTTCTGTTGGGATCATCAATTTTCTGTTTAGCAATTAGGGAGTATGTAATCCTGTTACATATCTATTGTACTAGTACTGGTGCAGAGAATAAACAGAGAAATCTCTAGAAGCGCAATATACTCTATCATGCTTACCTCATCATACTTGATGTTATCGTTCTTGTCTATCTTATATGCCTGTCATGATACTTTTACTTATTTACTTGCTAAAAGTAACTGGACTCGCCAGAGTTTATTTCTGACCCTTTTTGTTTCCTCTTCTTTCTTCCATTCCCCCCCCCCAAGGTTTGCATGGTGTGAATTCTCAGGCTTAGTCCGGACTCGATTATCATCTTGCTTGGAGCAACTTTTGAAGTGCTGCTCAGTTTCTATCTTTAACTACTATGGCTTTGTCTCTTTTAGGGAATTATGCTTTTTATGTATTTTCTGTACTTTGATGGTACAAGATAGAAGTTTTACATTATTGTAATGGGTTTTATGTAGTTTCAAACTTATGGTATTTTGGACCATGATGTTATGATTTATGTTTGAAATAAAATTTTAAATTCCGCTATTGCTTTTATGTCTGTCTTGTAATATTTCTGTTTCTATTTACCTATAACGCTTCATGAAACTTAATGCATTCCCTTAGTAAGTGACATTAACGGTCGTGGGGTGTTACTCTTGGTATCAGAGCTGAAGGTTACCATATTAGATAAAAGTTTTGAAAACTATTTTCAAAAGGATTTTAAAAGAAAGCATTTTGAAAAGAAAAGTCTGTTTTGAAAAACATATTCCCCAAAGCCATATGCAATATCTTTCGATTCTATGTTTGAATCCCTTTTCCTTTTCTTTTCAGCATGCCTGGGGAACCTAATATTCCTGAGGGCATTGCGATACCAGGCTGGTTTCATAGGTATCTAGAGGCTACAACGCCTGCCGGTGGTCAAGCTGACGTTCCTCCCCCTGCTGCACCCGTCGTTCCTCCTCCCCCTCCGTGAGCAGATAACTTCTCTAAGATCTGCAAAGATTTTCATGCTATGGGTGGAAAGCCATTCCATGGAATCGAGACATTTGTAGAGGCAAGGATTTGTCTCAAGGAGACAGAGGACTTGTTTGGAATCTTCGATGTAGATGATCGTAGGAAGATTCAGCTAGCCACCTAGCTACTGATGGATGAAGCTTCGTTCTGGTGGGAAGTAACCCAAGCGGGGCGTCCGATGGAAACTTTGGATGACTTTAGAAAGAGGTTTGAAATGAAGTTCCTTTCTCAAGCTGATAAAAGCATGCAAATGGAGAGGTTCTTGACGCTCAAACAAGGAGACATGACTATTAAAGAATATGTGAACAAATTCAACCAGCTAGCTATGGTTTGGAACTAGTAAACACTCCGCATAAGAAGGCCTTGCGGTTTGTTAAAGGACCGAATGAACCCCTTCATGGGTTAGCTATGTTCCATAGTCCAATGGGAGCAACTTTTGAGAGGCTCGTTGACATGGCCTTAATGCATGAGGAAGATAAAGCTGAAAAGAAGGAAATTGAAACAAAAAATAAGAAAGTATGGCCTAAGAAAGAACAACAACAAGGGGACGAAAAGCATGACAAAGCCCAAGGCAAAAAGAAATGCCATGGTTGCGGGAACGTGGGTCATTTGGTCAAAAAATGCATAATAAGGAAGAATGCTTGCTTCAACTGTGGTGAAGTCAGACACTATACTAGGGAGTTCCCGAAGAAGCAAGGGCAGGATCTTCTAGAGGGTAGGTGCATGCTCTCGTGGCCGGTGTACCGGATAGAGGTAGGAAAGTTTCTGTTGAAGGTTTGATTTTCTCTTTCCAATCATCCTGTTATAACTTTTTAATTTTGGTGTTTCACATTCTTTTATATCTGATTTTGTGATTAAGTCTCTGCACCTTAAATACTAGTATGGTAGTGGATCCCGTTGTTGCCTCAAACCTCATTGGTGGTTCGGCTCATTTATCTATGATTTGTCGGGGTTTAAGAATATCTATATTGGGCATCGAGTTTGAGTGCGACGCGTAGTGCTCGAGTTCATGGGCTATGGGTTGATTCTAGGGATGGATTGGCTAGCCATGTATTGTGCCATTTTTGATTGTGAGAGGACGGTAGTTAGACTGTTGACTTGCCAAGGGAGGACCCTCAAGATTTCTTGTGACCCCAAGGGGTCTGTCATGCTTAGTTTCCTAGAATCTCTTGATGCTATTGATGATCTGCAATCTGTACCAGTAGTTCGTGAGTATTCAGATGTTTTGAGGGGGTTCGGGGCTTACCTCTTAGGTGCATGATCGACTTTTGTATATACCTAGTGGACAATGCAAAGCCAGTTGCATTATCTGTGCGCCATATGGCTCTAAGGGAAAGGAGGGAGCTCAGCAAGCATGTAGAGGAGCTACTTGAAAAGGTGTTGGTTAGGAGAAGCATATCAGAATAGGGTGCTTCGGTTGTCTTTTCAACTAAGGCATACTACTCTCTTAGCTTATGTGTATTCACGATGTTTTTCCACATTTCTTATTTACAGAAGTGTCTACACGATACAGTAGAGGTAGTTGAGCCGAGCATGCTTGAGGAAGTCGTGGTAGGATGGGAGGCGACAATTAGACGAGTTCCTTTCCGTATTCTTGGATTAGAAGTTAATAGGATACGTAACCAAAAGGATGCAACTTGGGAGATCGAAGACAAGATTTTGCGCTTCATACCCTTTTCTTTTCAAGGGAATGTTCTTAACCTCTCTTCCAAAAACTTTTATTCATACTTGCTTCTATCATTTAAGTATATCCTATCGATTGAATCTTTGACCTTTAGGTAGGAGTCCCATGATTGTAAACATGTGTTTTGAAACATGTTATGTTTGACGGATGCAAGTGGATGCAAGTGTTTGCTAGTGGTTGCTCGTGGGTGCATATACACACACATTAGGCACTAGATCGGCTTAATCACTCTCATACTGCATATGGATGTGTGTGCATTTTTCTTCTTTTAGTGGATGAAATTGAATGTATCATCAGATGGATGTTGCATTTGGATGGATGATTGTGCACACATATAGAGCTTACATGTTATAATAAGATCATTTGCATACATGTTGGATTCATGATACTAACATACATTGCATTAAGGAGGTCAACTGAATCAGTAGACCGCCTGATCTTTCGCATTAGTGTTGGGACATATACACACACCTTTGCGTATGCTCATATAAGCATTAGAAAATTTTAAGGACAAAAGATGCCTGTGATTAGTGGATGAGTAGATGGATGATAGATGGTAGGATACATTCTTCTTAACTTGGAGATTTCGGGGAAGAAATCCTTTGTGTAGGGGAGAATGTAACACCCTGTATTTGACCTACACTAAAGAAGATAAACTAAAGAATAATTAATTTAATATCCAGAATTAAGGGAAACAGATTACGTCATTGCGTCCGTCTCGAAATTCTGTCAAGATAGACTTCTGGTTTGTGTAAAACGGATAACGTATGAAGAAGTTATGAACGGTAGAAGTTTGATGATGAAAGCATAAACAACTGTGTGCCAAGGTATTTTTACACTGGCGCACCTGTGAATTGCGTCCATATTAGTTTTTGGGCATCCGGACCCAAGTGGGTGAAACACCCAACCTCCATTAAGGTCACTCACAAAGGGAATGCCTTAACTTTGGTGGAGGGTTATTGGTACAAGACACAGAAAAATTTACAAGATGGATAAATTTAAGCAGCGGAATTTTAAATATTTATTTCATACGTGGTTCAATACAAAAGTATTACATCAAATTGTCTCAAAACAACTTCAAAACATTACACCATAATTTCTGTCTTGATTATTCAATAAAGAAGCATAAACCAAAAAGTAAAAATGCATAAATCCCCAAGGATCATATCCAAAGCCATAGCCAATAGCAAGAGAGTCCAAGTCATACATCTACTTTCTTGAAGCTTGTAAAGAGTCTGATTAAGCTGGAGTATTTCCTCCCTAAGGACCTGAGGGGGGAGGAACGGAAGAAAAGAAGAAGAAAGAAAACGGATCAGACAATAAGTCTGGTAAGTTCAATGGTTACTAGTATTTAAACAAGGAAAGGGATCATGACAGTGATAACAGAACATAGGACAATACCCTAATACAAGATAAGAGGGACGTGTGATCGCACCCATTACTATAGTCTCTGCACCTACTTAACCATTGGTTCAACCAGCCCACGTATTTACAACAAACGATCCCCTTAGTGATCGACTCCTACTCGCATGTATTCAAGTCCTGTGTCCTTCGGCCCCGCTTGATTGTAGTCACCTGTGCTGGTCCCACCATGGGGTGTATCAGTCCCTCTGATGGCAACCCGACATGATTAAAGATGCACAGTGTACACTACTGATGCCTAGTGCCTAATTTTTCCACTTCGGAGTACGTGCACGCCCATACTCCACCGGAATCTACACTGGCCCACCAACTGCCGACGTTTTGACCGCTTATAGTTCAGCCCAGTAATTGTGCCCCACCCTGCCTAGTTCAGGGTACCATGATACATCTATGTGGGTTACTGCTGAAATGGGTCCCCGTTACTAGGGTTTTCTAATCAACATGTTTATTTGGTTAAGTGTCCAAGTTTACCTAACCCAGCCCATTCGTTTTAGTTAACATGTTGAATCGGTTAAGTGTTTTCCTAATTTACTTAACCCTACCAGTCCTGACTTAGCTTTAATTTATTAAAGCACCAACCACCCACATTAGACAGGTCTTGTTGTGGTCACTGGATATGCCGGTCGGTTCCGGGCAGATTTACACCACAACTCAGTCTAACCTAGGGTTAGGCATATTCGCCTTTTCTAAATTCATATTTTTCTATATATGCCAAATTTCTTTATGTACATTTAAAATTTTTTAATCATGGCATAATTATCCTGTGATTATGCTCAACATAAATGGTATATCAGATATACCATTAAATGAACAAATCTATGCCATAAATTTTCATATTTCCCATCGCTAGCCCCGTGGAACATATGCGTAAATCACATAAAATGTTGGGCTAGCAAATTAGCCCAAACCCATAAACAAAAGGGGGTAATAAACGAAGAACATAAAATGATCATACAATAGCATACATGTAACTTTTCACATGTAACTTGGCATAGATGTATGTCACTTAACTTTAATCACTTGGGTAAAGGTGAACTTGTGACTAAGTTGAATCTAATGGTCATGTAAACTCGACAAAGGTCTAGCATAAAAGTTTAACATATAATCATAGTTTCAACCCACAACTTGGCATATGATCTTATGTATGTTAAAACATAAGAAAGCTATCATAATCATTTTCTTATGACAATTTAGCATGATGTTAACAATATAAGAGGACCACAATTCCACTTTTACAACATAAATTGATTCAACTTGGCATAGTTCTAAATATTCATAAATGTAAACCTAACATGTAAACATGTGATTTAGATCCTAAACTTGCAAATAACCACCAAATTACAACAGGACATGTTTTACCATTTTGTTGGCATAATAAGTTCTTTACTCAATCGTAATAACATACGATGTTGTACATCCCCCAAGCATATAGACATGAAATATACAACATGTTCATCGCCATAATCATATAGACATGAAATATACAATATGTTCATCGCCACAAACATATAGACAAGATTAATTACAACGATACTTTAAGATAGACGAGAATCAAATCTTATACATAGGCATCATACTATACCCCAATTACAACATGTCATGAATTCAGTCGAAAGGAATGTTTAATTCTGCGTAACAACTAACTTACAAACTAAAAGAAATTCTTGTGTTCTGAAATCTGAATTCTGAAATTGGAGATGCGCGCCTTTGATGAAGATCGTTGAATTAAACTAGTTTTAATTTGATTTTATATGTAAGCTTCAACTTGTCTTTGAATTGGAAGTGACGGCTACTCCAAGTCTTCTACTGACGGCATTTTAGTTCTAGGTTTATTTTTCTGTGTGTTTTTAGGTTAGGCATTGAGTTGTTTATATAGAATTTCAGTTTTATTGTAGCCATCAGATGAACCTAGGGTTAATCACAGCCACTCAGACCTGATCAGGCCCATCCAGAAACCCTAGTGACTCAGCATCGAGTAAGAAATCGTTCAAATTTCAGATCTGGCCGGGGGCCAAGTCGACCCCCAGGTCGACCTCAAGAGGGGAGGTCGACACTAGGGTCGACCCCCTGGGCGGGAATTTTCCCGCCCAGCTCGCTTCTGGCTTCTGTTTGAATTTTGAACTCGTTTTCGAACTGTTTTGAATTTATTTGAAATCTCTGGAAACTTCCGGTAGCCATAACTTCTTCATACGAAGTCCAGCTCACGCAAGCTCGGACTCTATCTCAACCAGAATTCCGAGACGAACACAATGGCGTAACCCATTTCCCTTAATTCTCACATTTTAAATTAAGTATTATAGGATTCATTATTATAATGTTAATAGAAAGTACGGGGTGTTACATTCTCCCCTCCTTTTAGGATTTCGTCCCCGAAATCTTTAAGTCGAAAATAACTTATATCCTACCATCCAAACACCCATCTACTCAACCATCAAACACAGGCGTCCATTGTCCTTAAAAGACTTCTAATACTTCATGATCATATGCATTGTGTGTGTATATATGTCCTTATCTAATGGAGAAATCAGGCGGTCTACTGATTCAGTTACCTCCTTAATGCAAATTATGTCAGTGCCATGAGTCCATTATGAATGCAATTTTTCCTACTCAAAATTTCTTACATGAGTGAACAACCATTCATACAAATGCAACGTCCGTATGATAACACATCAAGTTTTGATCCATAAACCAATACATATATGCATATGCAATATGGAAGTGACTGAGCCGATCTAATACCTAATGTGTGTGTATATGCATCCACTTGCAACCACTAGCAATCACTTGCAACCATCAATCATAACATATTTCAATTACATGTTTACATCCAAATGGGTTCCTACCTAAGGAGAAAGGATAGGATCGAGGAGATATTCCTAAAAAGATACATACGAGTATAAACTTGAGGAAAAAGAGATTAAAGACGTACCCTCAAAAAGAAAAGGTTAGGTTGTGCGTATTCTGTCCTTAGTTTCCCAAGTCGCATCTCCCTCGGTATCGTTCCATCGAACTTTGACAAGCTTAACTTCACGGTTGCGTAGCTTTTTGACCTCTGTTCCCAAGATACGGGTTAGAATTCTCCTCACCGTTGCTTCTCGTTCAACTTCAACTTCCTCTAGCATACTTGGTTCTACCACTTCCGCAGACTCGTATAAGCATTTCCGCAGGTGAGAAACATGAAAGACATTATGAATCCAGGAAAATCTTTCGGGGAGCTGTAACCTATAAGCCATCATCCCAATTTTCTCGATGATAGGGAACGACCCTACAAATCTTGGTGCTAACTTTCCTGCGGATCCAAAGCGAACGACGTTCCTCAAAGGAGATACTTTAAGGAACACCTTGTCTCCAACTTCGAATTCAAGGTCAGTTCTTCTTTTATCTGCGTAGGACTTCTGTCTATCTTGGGCAGTCTTCATTCTTCTTCGTACCAAGTCTACTTTCTATGAAGTCCCCCTAATCATGTCAGGTCCCAGTATGAGCTTGTCTGTTGACCCCCACCAGCAAGTTGGTGATCTGCACGGTCTTCCATATAAAGCTTCGAAAGGTGCCATGCCTATGGTGGCTTGGTAGCTATTGTTTTAAGCGAATTCCACCAAAGGTAGATGATCCTCCCATGCACCTCTGAAGTTGATAATGCATAATCTCAAGAGGTCTTCTAATACTCTATTGACTCTTTCCATCTGGCCATCGGTTTGAGGGTGATAGGCCGTGCTTAGGCATAACTGTGTGCCTACCGCCTCTTGTAAACTCTTCCAAAACTCGCTCGTGAAGATAGGGTCTCGATCACTCACTATGCTGGAGGGTATCCCATGGAGTCGAACTATCTCCTTAAGATATATGGATGCTAGAGATGAGGCAGTCCTTCTACTCTTGACGGGTATAAAGTGGGCGCTTTTTGTGAGCCTGTCCACTATTACCCAAATGCTAGTATTGCCCCTTCTTGACCTAGGCAACCCATCTATAAAGTCCATTGAGATGCTATCCCATTTCCACTGTGGGACCTCTAGAGGATGGAGAAGTCCACCAGGCTTCTTCTGCTCCGCCTTGACTTGTTGGCATATTCAACACTTAGAAACAAATTCAGCTACGTCTTTCTTCATGCCATTCGAAAAGAAAACTTTTTTGACGTCTTTATACATTTTGTTTCCGCCTGGGTGTATGGTCAGCTTGGAACGGTGTGCCTCTTCTAGAACCGCCTTTTCCAAATCCCTTACTTCTGGGACACATAGTCTTCCATCTCGTCTCAACCAGCCCTTGACATCAAAGGAGTATCTATTGAGGTGACTAGAAGTCTCACCCCTAATTAACTTGTCCATCACTTCGGCTAGCTGAGGGTCTTCTCTTTGCGCGGCTACGATTGAGTCTAATAGAGTTGGTCGCACTTCTAATGTTTCTAGCAAGCCAGGTACAAAGTCAGTGGAGGGTCTGAAGTTAAAGCTTGCTATGAACTCCAAGCTTTGCCATTCCACAATGAGAGGGCTTAAGGTCAGTTTCTTTCTACTCAAGGCATCTGCTACTGCATATTCTTTGCCAGGAGTGTAGGAAATTTCAAAATCGTATGAGGCAAGAAACTCCATCCATCTTTGCTGCCTCAAATTGAGATCTTTCTGCGAGAATAGGTATTTCAACGATTTATGGTTAGTATACAGTTCAAATTTCTCACGTAGGAGATAATGGCGCCAAGACTTAAGCGCAAAAACGATGGCTGCCAATTCTAGGTCGTGGGTTGGGTAGTTTTTCTCATGTACTTTTAACTGCCTTCCACCATAAGCCACTACCTTCCTTGCATCAGAACAGCGCCTAGTCCCGTTCTGCACGCATCTGTGTATACTTTAAACATCTTGCTTCCATCAGGCAATGTTAGAACTAGGGCTGTTGTTAGAGCCCTTTTCAAACGTTGGAAAGCAATATCGCAATCCAAATCCCAATTGAAAGCTAGGTTCTTCTTTGTCAGTCTTGTCAGTGGAGCTAAGATTTTTGCAAAATCTTTGATGAACTTTCGATAAAAGCCTGCTAGCCCGAGAAAGCTTCGGACTTCGGTTGCGTTTCAAGGAACCTTCCAATCTTACATAGCAACCACTTTTGCTGGGTCTACAACTATCCCCTCTTTGAACACCACGTGCCCAAGGAACCTAACTTCTTCTCTCCAGAAATGGCACTTAGAGAATTTCGCCTTCAACTGATGTGCACGGAGAGCATCCAAGACTTCCTTTAGATGCTGAGCGTGCTCTACCTCATTCTTTGAGAAGATCAAAATATCGTCTACGAAGACCACCAAAAACTTAATGAGGAACTCTGGGAACACCCTGCTCATTAAATCAACAAAGTAAGCGGGTGCGTTTGTCAAGCCGAAAGGCATGACAAGCCATTCGAAGAAACCATCGGGATTTCTAAACGCGGTCTTATCAATACTGTCTTCAGCCACTCTTAGCTGATGAAATCCGGTAGCTAAGTCTAATTGGGAGAAAACCGATGCACCTACAAGTTGATCGAACAAATCATCTATTCTTGGGAGTGGGTGTCTATTTTTCTTGGTCAGCTTGTTTAGCTCCCTATAGTCAATGCACAGGCGAAGCGAACCATCAGCTTTGGTTGCGAACACTACCGGAGCACCCCATTCAGAAATACTCCGTCTTATGAACCCCTTTTCAAGCAGCTCTTTGATTTGCTTGCTGAGCTCCTTTCTTTCCCTTGGGGCCATGTGCCTAACGGGTAAAGCAACGGGCTTTGCATTATCAACAAGGTATATGCGGAAGTCTATCTCCCGCTTTGGAGGTAAGCCCTTTACCTCTTCAAACACATCCGAGTATTCGCAGACTATTCTCACAAACTACAGGTTCTCTACGGACGCATCAAGAGATTCCAGATAACTAAGCATGACGGAGTTCATGGGATTACAAGAAATTTCGAGAGTGTTACCGAGGCGAGTCATGAGTCTAACCACTATCTTTTCACAATCGAGGACGGCACCATTACTGAATAGCCAGTCCATACCTAGAACCAACCCCTAGCCCGTGAAGCCCAAAACAAAAGCATTACATCTAAACTCAACGCTTAGTATAGACATTTTCAAATCCAAACAAACCATTGACAAATAAGCTGAGCTCCCAATTGGATTTGAAACAACCAAGGGATCCACTACTATACTAGTGTCTAGGTGCAGAGATTCCACTAAAGCAGTAGATATAAAGGAGTGCGATGCGCCAAAATTAAATAATGTACGTACAGGATGATCAAAAAGATAGACTAAAACTTTCGACAGAAATATTTCTACCTCGTTCTTGTGGAGGTGCCGTGAGAGCATGAACTTGTCCTCCAGAAGAAGGTCCAGCTCCCTGCCCTTGCTTCTTTGGGCATGCCCTAGCCATGTGTCCTGTCTCACCACAGTGGAAACAGCCGCCCATCTTCCTTTTCTTCTTCTTTCCGTCTTTGATCAGATGCCCAGGAATGCCACAAAAATTACACTTTCTCTTTTCACGGGGTTTGTTGTTCTTCCCGCCTTTCTTTGAATTAGCCTTCTTGTTCTGCGACCCTTCCCCCTTCTTATCTTGAGGCACTTCTGCTTTTGCCTCATTCTTGCCCTTGTCTTCCTCATGTAAGAGTGCCATGTCCACCAACCTCTCGTAAGTAGCCCCCATAGGTATATGGGTCATAGCTAAGCTATGAAGTGGCTCATTCAATCCCTTGAAAAAACGGAGAGCCTTCTTATGAGGAGTATTCACTAAGTCCAGTCCAAATCGGGCCAGCTGATTGAATTGATTGACGTACTCCTTGATAGTCATACTTCCTTGCTTAAGAGATAAAAACTTTTCTAGTTGTAGACTTCGTTCATCTTGTGAGAGGAATTTCATCTCAAACCTTATCCTGAAATCCATCCATGTGTCAACAGGTCTTTCAGCGTTAGTGACTTCCCACCAATAGGAAGCTTCGTCTTTGAGCAACCATACTGCCAACTGTACCTTCTGCCTATCGTCCACCTCGAAGATAACGAACAGATCCTCAGTTTCTTTGAGCCAGTTCCTCGCTTCTACGAATGATTCAGTTCCCTTGAAATCCTTTCCACCCATGGCTCTAAAATCTCTATAGATCATTGAGAAAGCATTTGCACGAGGAGGAGGAGGAACCGCTGCAGCTGGAGGAGGAATATATGTTGGGCCTGCATCGTTGGCCCTAGCCTCTAAGTACCTCCTGAACCAGCCAGGTATTGGCACACCCTCTGGAAGGTTAAGATTCCCAGACATGCTGAAACGAAAAAGAAAAGATTCAAAACGAAGGATAGAAAGACAGTGCATATGGCTTTTGGGGATTATGCCTTTTTAAATTTAAAACAACACTTTTTCTAAAAAAAATGCTTCTTTATATTTCTTTTTGAAAATAGTTTTCAAAAACTCTTATTTGATCTGGTAAACCTTTGCTCTGATACCAAGTGAAACACCCCACCTCCATTAAGGTCACTCACAAAGGGAATGCCTTAACTTTGGTGGAGGGTTATTGGTACAAGACACAGAAAAATTTACAAGACAAATAAATTTAAGCAGCGGAACTTTAAATATTTATTTCATACGTGGTTCAATACAAAAGTATTACATTTAACTTTTCATATGTAACTTGGCATAGATGTATATCACTTAACTTCAATCACTTGGGTAAAGGTGAACTTGTGACTAAGTTGAATCTAATGGTCATGTAAACACGACAAAGGTCTAGCATAAAAGTTTAACATATATTCATAGTTTCAACCCACAACTTGGCATATGATCTTATGTATGTTAAAACATAAGAAAGCTATCATAATCATTTTCTTATCAAAGTTTAGCATGATGTAAACAACATAAGAGGACTACAATTCCACTTTTACAACATAAATAGATTCAACTTGGCATAGTTCTAAATATTCATAAATGTAAATCTAACATGTAAACATGTGATTTAGATCCTAAACTTGCAAATAACCACCAAATTACAACATAACATGTTTTACCATTTTGTTGGCATAATAAGTTCTTTACTCAATCGTAATAACATACGATGTTGTACATCCCCCAAGCATATAGACATGAAATATACAACATGTTCATCGCCATAAGCATATAGACATGAAATATACAACATGTTCATCGCCCCAAACATTTTGACAAGATTAATTACAACGATACTTTAAGATAGACGAGAATCAAATCTTATACATAGGCATCACACTATACCCCAATTACAACATGTCATGAATTCAGTCGATAGGAGTGTTTAAATCTGTGTAACAACTAACTTACAAACTAAAAGAAATTCTTGTGTTCTGAAATCCGAATTCTGAAATTGGAGATGCGCGCCTTTGATGAAGATCATTGAATTAAACTAGTTTTAATTTGATTATAGATGTAAGCTTCAACTTGTCTTTGAATTGGAAGTGACGGCTACTCCAAGTCTTCTACTGATGGCATTTCAGTTCTAGGTTTATTTTTCTGTGTGTTTTTAGGTTAGGCATTGAGTTGTTTATATAGAATTTCAGTTTTATTGTAGCCATCAGATGAACCTAGGGTTAATCACAGCCACTCAGACCTGATCAGGCCCATCCAGAAACCCTAGTGACTCAGCATCGAGTAAGAAATCGTTCAAATTTCAGATCTGGCCGGGGGCCAAGTCGACCCCCAGGTCGACCCTAAGGTCGACCCCCAGGTCGACCTCAATGGGGGGAGGTCGACACTAGGGTCGACCCCCTGGTGGACCTGCCTGGGAGGGAATTTTCCCGCCTAGCCCGCTTCTGGCTTCTGTTTGAATTTTGAACTCGTTTTCGAATTGTTTTGAATTTATTTGAAATCTCTGGAAACTTCCGGTAGCCATAACTTCTTCATACGAAGTCCAATTCATGCAAGCTCGGACTCTATCTCAACTAGAATTCCGAGACGAACACAATAACGTAACCCGTTTCCCTTAATTCTCACATTTTAAATTAAGTATTATAGGATTCATTATTATAACGTTAATAGAAAGTACGGGGTGTTATAGTGGGTGTCGACCCATGGCCCGATTTCCCCTAGGGCTGATGTGGCAAACGAATTCTGGAGGCTGACAGCTATAAATATACCCTCATTTCTCTTGTTTTCTCATACTAAAAACAAAGGAGGCCAAATTCTGTCAGTGCCTGAACTGAATCTAATCCTTTCTTCGTCTACAAATCAATTTTTAAGATTTAAGCGTTTCAAGTGTAGATCTGAGATTCAAACTTCAATTTTCTCCTTCTATTCTTATAGATCCGATCATTGTGAGTTCAAGTTACCTTTAGAATTGAATAATTAAAAGTAAGACATGATATGACTATGATTTGGGTATATGCTTAGTATTGAATCATGTTAAATCTACTTTTGATTATAGATCTAACTCTATTTACATCATTTTGTACCTATCATGTTGTAGTTGATTTGGATCTTAACTGTTATCATGTTAGATCTACCTTTTGATTATAGATCTAATTCTATTTAGATCATTTTTTACCTATCATATTGTAGTTTATTTGGATCTTAACCGTTATCATGTCAAATCTACTTTGGATTATGGATCTAATTCTTTTTAGATCATTTTGTACCAATCATGTTGTGGTTATTTTGGATCTTAACCTTATTTATGTCAGATCTAGTTTTGATTATGGATCTAATTCTTTTTAGATCATTTTGTACTTATCATGTTGTGGTTATTTTGGATCTTAACCTTATTTCTGTCAGATCTAGTTTTGATTATGGATCTAATTCACTTTTTAGATCACTCGGTACTTGTCATGTTGTGGTTATTTTGGATCTGTCATTAGTTGGACATGTTTTAGATTAGATCTAAACTTTCACCTAATTGTCATGACAAGTCTACCTTGGTTTCACTATTTAGATTACGTTATTCCTATCATATTGTGGTTAAATAGGATCTATTATTAGTTTGACATCTAAATTATTATTTAGATCTTATCATGCCAGTTATGACATCCCTATTGTTTTAAGATTGATTCTAATATCACATGTTCTCTAGATCCATTCATATATGTCAATATTATCATTATGTCATTATATCATTATGCTACCACATGTTTATGTCAATCTTGGTAGAATAATCATTCCTGTCACCCTGTTCCTTTTATTTTAGCCTAGCTACTTTCTAGCCTAGGCATAGCGTTAAATTATGCGAATACGTTAAAATGGGAACGAGGGGGAAAATAGTATAAATTGGACATAAGTTGTAAGTGGACAGTTTGGCATAACTTAATGTTTATAAACATGAATTTGGGCGTATAATTAATTATGAACATAATTGGGGCACAAAAGGCATGGACACCTATAAAGACATAGGTATAATTAATTAATAATTGAAATGCCTAGGATTACAGTAATTAGAACCTGTAATGGCACTTATGACACGAGGTTAGATTGCACTTGCGGCGGAAGTCTGCTCGGAACTGACCACATATCCAGCGACCGGTGAATCTAATGTGAGAGGTCTAAGTGCACAAATACAAGATGCGCTATGACATGAGGTTAAGCCAGACTTATGGAAGAAGTCTGCCCGGAACCGACCGACATATCCAGCGTCCACAAGTTGTAGGCCTAATGTGGGAGGTCTAGCACATTTTAACCATAATTGAATATGGTAAAAAAATTAAAACTTAACCTAGTTGAATCCATATGGATTGTATGAGCCTGTTAAATCTGTGGGGTTAAGTAAACCTATTAAGTATGTGAGGTTAAGTAAGCCTGTTAAATCTATGAGGTTAAGTAAACCTGTTAAATTTGTAGGGTTGAGTAAAACTGTTAAATCTGTAAGGGTTATACGAACCTGTTAATTTAGAAAACTTAACCTGTTGAATATGTTGGGGTTATATTGACCTGTTAACTTGTAAAGTTTAACCCGTAAATCTGTAGGGGGTTATGTGTATATGTTAAATCTGTTAGGCATAACCTGTCAAAATCCTAGTTAGTTGGGGACACAAGATCTGTAAGGGTTGGCTTGTGTCATCTGTTGTGTGGAACCCATATTAGTCAGTAACCCATTCTGGTATTAAAGAGGGACCCCGCACTAGATGGGGGTCAGGGCACTCTTATTGAACTGATTATAAGAGGTTCATCTGAGAGGAGGTGTGTACTAGCGCGTTCCATCGGACTCATGTGTATGCATGAGTACGGCCTGCATCTGGGAAAATAAGCCGATGTATCACAAGTAAATAGGTTTGTGTCCTTTTGTAAGTTGCCACTTTAGGAAGTAATACACCCTACTGTGGGGCCGACACATGATATTTACGGAATAGGGAGCTGATCGATTGGGGGCAGTAAATAGGGTACATCTAGTCCTGTCTATTTCTATGGGATAACTATGTTTCTATCTGGGCTAACACCCGTTATTTCTGTTTAGGTACAGACTAATTATGTTTGGGTTAAAACCCGTTACTAGAGTACACCTAAAACTACCATTATATTTCTTTTGGGATCATCCTATTTCTGGTAAGCAATTAGGGAGTATGTAATCCTGTTACATATCTGTTATACTAATATTGGTGCAGAGAATAAGCAGAGAAATATCTAGAATCATAATATACTCTATCATGTTTACCTCGTCATACTTGATGTTATCTTTCTTATCCATCTTATATGCCTGTCATGATACTTTTACTTATTTACTTGCTTAAAGTAACTAGACTCGCCAGACTTTATGTCTGACCCTTTTTGTTTCCTCTACTTTCTTCCGTTTCCCCCCCCCCCAATGTTCGCAGGGTGGGAATTCTCTGGCTTAGTCAGGACTCGGTTATCACCTTGCTTGGAGCAGCTTTTGAAGTACTGCTCAGTTTGTATCTTTAACTACTATGGCTTTGTCTCTTTTGGGGAATTATATTTTTTATGTATTTTCTGTACTCTAATGGTACAAGACAGAAGTTTTATTTTATTGCAATGGGTTTTATGTAGTTTTAGACTAATGGTATTTTGGACCACGATGTTATGATTTATGTTTGAAATAAAATTTTAAATTCCGCTATTGCTTTTATATTTGTCTTGTAATATTTCTGTTTCTGTTTACCTATAATGTTTCACGAAACTTAATGCATTCCCTTAGTGAGTGACATTAACGGACATGGGTTGTCACAAAGAGTCTCACCTTGCCTTACTTAGTTGCAAGTATGAGAACTTGACAATGGCTAAGGATGAAAGTGTCAAAGAAATGTATGGGAGATTCTCTAATCTCGTATACAAGTCAACATCCCTAGGAAAACCATACACTTTATTAGAGTAAGTTCACAAAATCCTCAGAATCATTCCATGAAACTTTGAAGCTAAAGTGATTGTAATTCAGGAATGGAAGGATTTGAAACAAATTAAAGTCAAATATAGAAAACCTTAAATTCAAAAAAAAAATTGGGTGCCAACAAGAACAAAAATAAATAGTCTTGATTCTATGAAGACTAGTTCTTTAAAAAAATCCACTAATAGTTATGGACCTATGAATATAAATAGGTCACTAAACTCTTTTTTCTTGTATGTATGTTAGCAGGCTAAAGAATTGTAGGGTGGTACTTGGATTCTGGCTGTTTCAGGCACATGGAAAAATACAATGTTCCTTTGCCTGGAGAAGTATAAGCATAGCAAAGTTACAGTG
Source organism: Allium sativum (assembly GCA_030737875.1). Lineage (NCBI taxonomy): Eukaryota > Viridiplantae > Streptophyta > Magnoliopsida > Asparagales > Amaryllidaceae > Allium > Allium sativum. Next base: position 341,687,505 of record CM060910.1, read on the forward strand.
GGTAGCAACCATAAGTGTAGAATAGTTGGTTAAGGTAAAGTAGTTAATGGCACGTTTACCTTAACGATTTTTGATTTATTGAAAATTTGCACCACAATTTGATATCAATCAGCCAGTTATGTGATAAGGGAATAAATCTTCTATTTGATGATAATTTGTGTTAAATTGTTAATCGATCATCAAAATAAATTTTGTTTTCACATAAGAGAAAAGGTGATATCTATTCTTTATCTTTTGGTGATCTTACTCTCTCTAAATGTTTTGGTATCTAAGGATGAAGAAGTAAACTTATGGCATAGACAATTAGGACATGTTAATGTGAGTTTGTTAAACAAATTAAAAAGAAAAGATTTAGTAAGTGGTTTGCCATCCCAAGGTTTCAAAATATAAATTCTATGTAATTCATGTTCTACGGGAAAACTTTAAAAAATCATCTTTTCATTCCAAAAATGTTGTAAGTACTAGAGTCCTCGATCTACTTCATATGTATTTGTTTGGGCTTAACGATGTTACAAGCTTAGGTGGAAAAAAAAGCTGATTTGTATTGGTTGATGATATCTCTAGATTTAAGTGGGCATACTTCTTAGCTAAAAAATCAGAAACTTTCCAAGTTGGTTAAAAATGAAAAAAAGGGTATCTATTATTTCGCTAAGAAGTGATCTTGGTGGAGAATTTAAAAACTATGAATTTGAAAATTTCTGTGATGAAAATGGTTTTAAATGTGAATTATCTACCCTACATACTCCACAACAAAATGGATAGTCGAGAAAAAGAATTAAAATTTACAAGAGTTGGCTAGATCTATGATAAATGAGTGTGAATTATCATTGTCCTTTTGGACAAAGGCAAATAATACAACGTGCTATGTAATGAATAAAGACATGATTAGGCCAATTCTTGAGAAAACACCATATGAACTTTGGTTCAATAGGAAGACAAACATTGCTTATTACAAAACTTTTGGATATCCATGTTTTATTCTCAATACAATTGAGCAACAGGGAAAGTTTAACCAAAAGAAGATGAAGGAATTTATTCGTGGATACTCTTCCAGAAGCAAGGCTTATAGAGTGTACCACAAAAGGACAAGAACAATCATGGAATCGATCAATGTGAAGTTTCATAAAGGTGTTGATGATCAAAGCAAGGAAACAATCGAGAGTAATGCCAAAGAGGATATTGAAAAGTTTGAGAATGAGAATCCAAAAGAGACTAGAAATGTGAAAGAAGTTCAAAAAGTTTAGAACTTGAGAAATTAAAGTTCAAGGTAGACCATCCTATAGAATTGATAATAGGAAAGCCCACAGTAGGTATTCAAACTCGATCCTCTTTTAGAAATTTAAGTGATTTGTGAAACACCCTGCACCCCTTAGTATTATCAATTAAGGTCATGCTAAGGGCAGAGCGTTATAGGTACAAAGAAACAAATCACAAAGATTAAGATTCACAAGTCATAAAAACGAAAAATTTATTTTATAATTACTTGTTATTACAAACAATGATTTACATAAAGTAAGTTACAAAATATATGTCTTACATAATCTTAGCTCACATCAGAGTGTAATAAAACTTTCCCCTCTTGAGTACATGTAACGTCCCGTATTTTCATGGCATAATAATTAATTTATTTAATTATTTAAATAGTGATTTAGAGATTTAAATGGTTGTTTAATTAAATAATATCGATTATTTAATTAATATAAATAATAGAATAATATTTTTTTTTCCGAAATGGTCGGAAATAGTGGAATTCACAATATTGCGTGAATTGGATTGCTTATAAGATTTAATTCAGTTTAGAATTGAATTATAATAACGAATTTATTATTTAAACAAAGTTTCAATGTATTAATAATATTGTAATTTAAATCGAGCTCGTAATGGCGCGATAGTTCGTAATATTGAGTTTTGAACTTCAATTGAATATACATAATCCGTTTTAAGTCGGATTTCTATGAAACAAGAAATGTTCGAATCCATTTAACGATATTTTTCTAATGGAAGAGAAAAATCGAGATTTCTTCGTGTAGATTGTGAGTTATGTCCAGATCAAATTTGCAAAAAGTCGCTATGGAATTCGTTTATAATTTATAATGATTTATTTATATTATAAAAGGATTTTTAATATAAATTGCATTGATTTTACCCGGATTTGAAATATTGAGTTATAAACCCAGATATGTATATTTTGGGGCTGTATGATATTATATTGTGATATTTATATTAATATAAATTTGTGAATATTAAATTTAATTGTTTTTAGAATATATTAATATTTAATTAGTTTATTTAGAGCCTTATAAAATAGTCATTTTGGCAAACGACCTCCGTTTTCGACAAAATTAATTTTGTTAGATCTGGAATATTAAATTACTGTTAGCTTTCAATTTTCGTAATTTTTGGAGTCATTATGTGACAGTACAGGATTTTAATGTGTAAAACAGTTAATATTTTTACTTAAACATACGTTATGTGAGCAAATGGATTCAGAATTCAACGAAACAAGTTTCGTTGGGTTCGAAATGTCGAACAGTAGTTGTGTGTCCATTTTCATCAAAATTGGGTATCGTATGTGATCATACAAGTTTTAGAAGACAAATACGAATTACGTAATTGTATAAATTAATAAAATAAAATATGAATCTTACCCTAGAAGCTAATGCAACCTATAAATACACCTATAAACCCTAACTTTACTCATTTGACAGTCAACAACAATCCGCCGCTATCCATTTTCCTTAGCAAACAATAATCGTTATCCTCAAAATTCACATTAATTCAAATACATAGCAAAATCAACCATTATTGTATTCGTTGAACCCATTACGTCGCCAGCTTCAATATGATACCAATAAGATGCAGCTCGATCAACTTTTGTCTGGGTAACAGATTTCGAGCAAAGCGATTTAGGAAACATCGGTGGAAGTACGTGATGGCGAGTCGCTGTAAGAGGCGATGCAAACATTTGATGGCAGTTTGGTGGAGCTCCATCATCACCAGCGATTAATGGAATCGAAGTTAGGGATTTCGTTGTTTCTTTGAGTTCGAGCGTGTTTTTCAGGGAGGCATACGGGATCGCGTTGGTCATAAAGGGAAAAGGAGTCAGCAAGGGTTAGTTGGGTCAGCCACTGCTGAAATTCGGTTGGCTGTGGTGAAGGGAACGGCTGTTTGAATATGACGAAGTGGTGGTTTAATGTCTGGAAGGCAAATTCGATTGTCTGTAGAAGGGTGGCTTGTGCTGTCGTTATGGGTTAAGTGTGAAGGGAAGTTCGATGTTTTGGTTGGTGAATTTTAATGATTAAACAATGAAGAGGGGAGCAAGCAGTGGAGAAATGAAAATTGGAAATGGTAGGAGAAGCAGTTCCCTGCAATTTGAACAGTGGGAGACAATGAATAGCCTGATGGAGGTTTTAAACGTTGGTTAAGGGGATTTAATCAAGGTTAAATTTTATTAACTGAATTATTAATGACCTGTTAATGTATTTAAACTAAAAGAAATAGATACATGTCAATCCATTTGTTTGATGCAATGCTTACAAGCAGAAGGCGCGCAGTGGCCTATGCGAGTGAAACATTTCGGTATGGGGAGATATAAAATATGAAGAGGGAGATTTTGGGATAAAATTAATTTGATTTTAGTAAAGTGGTTAAGGAGTTTCTTGGGTTTAAAATGGTCGGTTATGGCATGGGTTTGCATCAGGGTTCGAACGGGAGAACGAGGAAGAAGGTCATAGTGAACGTCCTTAGGTTTTTAGGGTTGTTGATGGGCTGGGTTTAAAATGGTGAGCCCCAATAATCAAACGTGTTAAATTTGAACTATGTAAATATATATACAAACTTAGAAAATTTATACATAATGCATACATGAGTTGAATCACACGAAACAGGTGTCGTTGGAATCGTATGGATGACAGCTACACAATGGAACTGATTTTGAGTGAATTGGAGCTCGTTACAATTTATAGCAAAATAAATTGCCTGATCTGAATCAACGACGGTTATCGTTATTTAACAATAAACCACCAATATGAGTAAAACTCACTAACTCTTTCAGTTTATATTTTTATAACGCATTTTTTTAATTGATAAATGATGGTTGATTGTTCTGTGTTGATTGTTTGGATGAACTGCTAATTGATTGGTTGATATTATGGATCTAGTAATATATATGAATATATATCGTTAGTCAAACATTGGTTCTGTTTATCAGAATATTTCATATTGAAATGAAATTGATGTTATTTATATTGTTTAACATCTGTGATGCAGGGAAACATGTTGGAGGGATCCAACAGGATTCCTCAATATTTATAATACTATTTGTTTTTCATGTATTGTGATATATGATGTGATATATAAGCTGTGATTGATTATGCTGACACTGGTCTTGTTATTTGTATTTTTAATACCATAAGAAATACTGAAATGTGAAAAGGGAATTTTCAAAGTGTATATTGAAAATAATTTATTTATATAAAATCAATGGATTTATAATATGGAATTTATTTGGGAGATTAAATAAGAAATTCTGTATAGAAATTATTAACAGTTATATGGAAGTTTTAAAAAAGGTCGTTTGGTAAATACTGAATGAAGGTAATAAGAGTTAAATAAATGAGTATATGGAGTAAATATGATAACCCCAAACCCCGTTCCACGGAAGCAAGGATAATCGGTAGAATATAACACATTAATAAACATTAGCAGATTACAGATAATAGCATAAACATGAGATAGAATAATTTACATCGATATGACAGCGGAATCATAAATGTCATCATCATCAGAGTTGCACAGTTTAAGGATACAACTTAATGCATAAAAGAAATGACCAGTCTACATCAAGATCAGCGGTACATATACATATGATAGTACATAATAGAAATAATCAGTTTACATCGCGATCAGCAGTACATATACATAAGATAGTACAGGCGGTAATGTCAATAGCCCAAAATATAGATAAAAGTTAGTCTTCGCTAACAGCCAAAAGCGCACTCCAAGCTATAGTGCTAAGCCAAAACAAATCCCGCTTCCTGTTACTTGGCTGCCCGTGTAAAAATAAGGGCACCTGAGTTTGCAAGTAAAAACAAACTACGAGTCAGTCATGAGACTGATATGAGAAATCTTACTTAACTTATTTAATAATAAGGCTAATCACAGGACAACGCTGCTAATGCGGAACGGGTTTACTCCATTGGATTGCCAATGCATAAACAAAGTAAATCTTTTAAACAACGCAATGCTTTTCAGAAAAATGAAGCCATTATAAGACTCAGGTCCCATCACACAATGCAAAGCAAGTCGGAGGATAGAGTTTTACCTTATAATGGCCAAATGTGCTTGATACGTATAAAATAAATCACTTGATATTATTACTAGTGTCTAGTCAGTTTAAAACACTTTTCAATCATAATGTATCAATCATAGAAGACATAGCTACCATATACTATGTCACTATACTAGATACAATTAAAACCGAAATGTCATGTATTGGAAATTGGATTTCCGTCATGAGTCAAGGCCAGGGATGGCTCCTCACCGATTCGAGACACTTTAGCAAATGACTCAAGATTACACTCTCTGGGCAACCCTGTGATCGGTAGGGCCGGTCCACACTTACATTAGTAGATTGGTTATTCCTGAACACACGTTTCCCAATCCTATCGGACCAATCCATCGACCCCGTAGTGACCGATATATCCGAGGCACCTTGCTATCCATCATCCACATAGGTAAAAATATAAATGTCTGGGCTCCATACCATGACACCACCCATAGTTAGAAAGAAACGTCGTGTTCTCCCTACGGTCAATATCCCTTTTTTGATTCATACCAAGGTGTGAGGCTTGCGAATTAACGCTATACACAAAGCTATGCTATTTAAAGCGGTGCTTTGATCATTACATACAATAAATTCTTAGTGTCTCATACATACAATAAAAATGATATTTTTATTGTTGAAACAATTTATTCCACACAGCAACTATTTTATATAGTTCATTTCAGAAAATTTCAGCATTATAACAGTAGGGTGTTGTAGCACTGGCACAGTGTCTGAGCACTACTCCTCTGCTAACCTAGGCCTTGCGATATACATAGTCATTCCATTCAATAATTCCACAAATCAATTCATTTTCACAACACAATGAATTTACCAAAAATCCAATCAATTTTGTTTCAACCACAATCAATCATTCATAATCACAATCAATTTCCATAACACAATCATCCATGGTTTAACAGAAAGTAGTGTCAGGAGCTACTAAGCCTCATCTGCAACCTATTATATTTTTCTCTATTTTATTTGAATTTAGAAATATCATATTGGGTTCCACTCCTTCAAATTTGATGGCTAGCTTTAAAATTCCTCCAGTCACTTCTAGAATGTATTGTACGATGTCATGGTCCCAATGCTTCCTATTTCATCAGATTTCGACATCGTATCAAAAAGATATGATTTTTATAAGTAGATTAAATTAGCAATGCTTTTCAAATGTTGTAATTAGTTTAAATATATAAACCTGTTACCTTCAGAAATCGTTCAAAACTAGGGTAGCAGTTAACTTCCAATCCGCGAAGCTTGGAGACGATCAGCTTGCACCACGTCGTAGTGCTTGGAGAGGCACGCTGGGGGGGTGCCAACTGCGTCGAACTCGCACTGGCGATGGTGGCAGATTCCAGCGGCGAACGGTCAGACTTCAAGGAGGTGATTCGAAGTAAATACACAACTATAAAATACCATACCACTTTAGATTTGTAGATGGGAAGATTCTCTACAAATTTTCCTTAAGAAGCATGCGATTTCATTGAGAGGGTAGGGAGTTATTGGGGAAGAACGGATGGAACTTCAACAGTCGTTCGTTTTTGGAGGGTCGAGGTTTTCCAATAAATGACGAGGGTTTAAGGGAGAACGTGATTGGCCAGGATGTTTATATTAATTTATTTTATTCTTTTAATTCCAAAAATACCCAATAATCCATACGAACTCCAAATCAAACCCAACAACTGATGCCCCAAGCTAAATACCCCTATTTCGGACTCAATGGAATATGTTCCGTAAGCCCGTTCGATAGTTCCAGTGATTTTTTCTTCGAATTAAAATATATAATGTTCAATATTGAATTTAAACGTACATTTTAATTTACCGGAGCCACATACTGACTCCAAAAATTCCAGAAAAATTATATCTTGCTTTGTTTTGACGATACTGTCCTAACAAAATTAATTTCGTCGAATTTGGAGACCGTTTAAAAAATGGATTTTTTCTGGTTGACCCAATTCAAACTAAAATTACCAAACGTGCTTTCTTTTGCCACACTCACTTATTAATTCCAAAAATTATGGAATCTCAAACCTAGCAATAATTTAACATTCTGGATCCAACAAAAGTGGTTTCGTCAAAAATGGAGGTTGTTTGCAAAATTACTATTTTAATTGGCTTTGTTGTTATTTAAAAATGGAAATTTTAAATTCTGACCAAATTTCTGTTAAAATTTCCTTAAAATAAATTTTTAAATTTGTTCTGATTTTCTGGGTTGTTACAATCTCCCCCACATAAAACTTTTCGTCCCCAAAAAGGAAACAATAGTAAAGTAGGAAACAAATGGAAATAGAATATATTGTAAATGTACCTTGCACCAGAGCTAATCAGAGATGTCCACTCTGCACTTGGGATAATCCTATTTAATGCTATCTTATGTTTCCCATATACAGTCTCTAGGATCTCCACTCCATTGAACTTTGACTAAGTGAACCTTCTTGTTTCTCAAAACATTGGTTTCTTTGCCAATAATTTTCAATGGCTCTCTTCTCACTGCTAATTTCAGAGTAATATCCAAATCTTGTTGCGCTGCTTCCTCTACAATCAAATCTGGGTCATGAACATGCTTTTAAATTTGAGAAATATAAAACACATCATGTACTCCGGGCAACCAGTTTGGTAACTGAACCCGGTAAGCAAGAGTTCCAATCTTTTCGAGTATAGGAAATAGATCAATAAAACTAGGTGCCAACTTCCCTATCTTCCCGAATTGGACTACTCATCTCATCGGAGAAACTCTTAAATACACATAATCACCAACATAAAAATCCAAATCTCTTCTTCTAGAATCTTCGTAACTCTTCTGTCGGCTTTGAGATGCTTGTAGTCGCTTCTTAATGAAACCGACTTTATATGAAGCTTCTCGAATCTTGTCAGGACCCAATATTAGTCGATTGCCTGGTTCTACCCAACATGTAGGAGATCTACATGGTCTACCATACAATGGTTCGAATGGTGACATTTTCAAGCTTGCTTTATAGCTGTTATTATATGAGAATTCAGCCAAATGTAGGTGATCTTCCCAAGGTCCACCAAAATCAAGAATATAAGCCCGCAACAAATCTTCTAATATATGATTCACCCTCTCAGTTTGGCCATCTGTCTGAGGATTATATGCGGTGCTAAGATTCAACTTTGTTCCCAACTCTTCCTGAAATGCTTCCCAGAATTTACCAGCGAAAATTGGATCTCTATCACTGACAATACTGCTAGGCACTCCATGTAGTCTAACGATTTCTTTAAAATATATCTGCGCCAGACTCTGAGTTGTTCTAGTCGATCTGATAGGCGGTCTTCGTGAAATGATCTACGGTCACCCATATGCTATCATTTCCTTTCTTGGTTCTGGGCAAACCATCTATGAAATCCATGGAAATTTGATCCTACTTCCAATTTGGAATCTCCAACGGCTGCAACAATCCGACGAGTTTCTGCTGATCACTCTTGACCTGTTGGTAAGTAGAACACCGTCTAACATATATAGAAATGTCTCTTTTCATAGATCTCCACCAAACTGTGCGCTTGAGATCATTATATATTTTTCTCACTCCTGGATGGATACTAAGTTTGGATTTGTGACATTCATCCATCACTTTTCTTTGGAGCTCAGGAATATTCATAATACAAATTTGGCCTAATAACCTCATAACTCCTTTGTTATCAATCTGCAAGCTCAATTTCTTGCCTTCCTGAACTCTTTTACTAATTCTCTGAATAAATTCATCATCCTTCTGAAGAATAGAGATTTTATCAATCAATGAAGCCGTAATAATGAGATTAGCGATAATGGCATTCTTCCTGCTAAGTGCGTCAGTTAAACATTGGCCTTCCCTGGAGTATACAAAATATCTAGATCGTACGCTGCAAAAAATTTTAAGCAACGCTGCTGTCACGAATTCAAGTCCATTTGGGTGAACAAATATTTCATTGACTTATGATCTGTATATAACTCGAACTTCTCACCCAAAAGGTAGTGCCTCCATATTTTCAAAGCAAACATGCTGGATAACAACTCATGATCATGAGTAGCACATCTCTTCTCATGCGGCTTCAACTGACGGCTAACATAAGCAACTACTTGGCCTCTTTGCATTAATACTGCACCAACACCTTCAAGAGAAGCATCTGTATAGACTATCAAATCTTGATTGCCATCGATAATTATTAATACTGGAGCAGTAGTTAATCTTAATTTCAGCTCTTGGAAAGCCGCCTCACATTCTGGAGTCCAATTAAATCTTGCGTACTTCTTTGTAAGCTTTGTTAATGGACCAGATAGCTTCGAAAAATCTTAAATGAATTTCCGATAATAACTAGCCAATCCTAGAAAACTTTGGACTTCTGTGGTTGTAGTAGGCTGCTTCCAAACTTGAATAGCTGTAATTTTGCTTGGATCCACTGAGATTCCTTCCTTTGATACTACGTGACCAAGGAACTTCACTTCTTCTTGCCAAAGTATACATTTAGAAAATTTGGCTTTTAATGCATTCTTTCTCAGAATCTTTAACACTTGTTCTAAATGTTTTGCATGCTCGCTAGCTGATTTGGAGAAGATTAAAATATCATCAATGAAAACCAGCACAAATTTATTTCAGACATCACGGAATACTCGATTCATTAAATCGACAAAATAAGCAGAAGCGTTACATAAGCCGAACGGTATTACTAACCACTCATAAAATAAGTCCGGACCTCTAAAAGCTATCAAAGGAACACATTCTTTGGCAATCCGCAATTGATGGAAACTTGTAGCTAGGTCCATTCTAGAAAATACTTGCACTCCATTCAGGCGATCTAATAAATCGTCAATACGCGGTAATGGATATTTGTTCTTCAATGTTTGTTTATTGAGGTATCAGTAATCAACACATAATATGAGAGTACCGTCTGACTTAGGAACAAACACCACGGCCGCTCCTCAACACGAGAAGCTAGGCCTGATCAGTCCTTTCCATAGAAATTTTCGAGTTTGATCGCCCAATTCTTCTTTCTCTTTCAATGTCATTCTCCGAATAGCATGCATTAATGGCCTTGCATTTGGAACTAAATCGATTCTGAAGTCAATTTCTTTTTGCGGAGGTAAGCTATCAACTTCTTCAAACACATCCGCATAACTTTTAATGATAGGAATCTTTTCTAATAAAGTGGGAGTAACTTCTAGCATAGATCAAAATTCTTTTCTATCTGAATAGGAGCCTATGCATGGTATAACCATAATATTTCCAAACTGCGTTTTAATTGTAACAATTCTTTCGGTGCATTTAACTTGGGCTTCATATTTCGTCGATCAGTCCAACCTAAGAATAATATCAAATTCCGAAAAATTCATGACGATCAAGTTAAAAGGAAACCGATATCGAGAAAAAGAAATATGTACTTTACAATATGAACCGAGAATAAGAGAACCTCCTATCGGATTATGAACTGTAATCGATTCTTTAAGATCCCTTAGTTTTAACTTTAACTTTTTAACTGTGTTACTTGAAATGAAGCTTTGTGATGCACCAGTGTCAAATAATACTGAAACAGGAATATTTTTAATAATAAGAGCACCTCCCAAAACATTAGGTTTACCTTCTCCCTCAGAAGAAGCTGGCATATACGCCCCATCGTACACATGAGCCACATGGGATTTCTTTAGCAATGGACAGTTACTTCTAACATGCCCCGTCTTGTGGCAGTTGAAGCACTATCTATTATCAGGAGGGTTATAACTCGAGCTTGATGTATTTGTCTTTTGCCGCTTTAGAGCGTTGCATTCACTCGAGTAATGTCCAAATTGATCGCAATTATGACATTTAACCTTTGATCGCCTATCTCCTAGAGCTTTAGTTGCTTCTGTGTTGCTAGATTCGGGCTTCTTTCCAGGAGATTTTCTTTTGTTGCTAGCTTGGTTCTTCCCGCGGTCCTCTTGAAAGTTCTTCTTACCTAAAATTTTATACCTACATGCCATCTCAACCAGCTTGGTGAATGGAAGGTCAATGTGTCTAGTTGCTCGACTTTGGTACCTATGAAGAAGACCACTGATAAATCGCGTGTTCTTTTCGATAAGATCCTGAATAAGCTCGAGTGCGTAGTGAGATAGTTTGATGAATTTGTTAAGGTATTCATGTATAGTACGATCTCCTTGCTGGAGATTAGCGAACTCATCATGTAAGCGCTTGACTTCCTGTCGAGGAATAAATCTCTCTTCGAACACTTCCTTGAATTTAGCCCATGTTATTTCTACCTCAAGCTCGCCTACTGTGATGAGTTCCCACCATATCAGTGCTTCATCCTTCAACAATCAGGATGCCATGAACCTTTTTTTGTGATCAGCTTGCTCTAGGCCGGCGAAGATCCTTTCGCACGACCGTAACCAGGCATGGGCTTCTACCACTGTACCACTGCCAGAGAATGGCAGGCCACCTAGATTCCTATACTTCTTAGTCGCCCTATCAAGATCAAGCTGTGGCTGTGGGGGCTGCTGCTGAGTCATAAGCTCATTAACAATGGGAATATTCTCCCCTCTTCCACCTCAACCACCCCTAGTCCTGCCTCTTCCACTACCACTCATCTTTCAGTCAGTTCTGTAGAAGCAATAAAAGAGTCAGACCAACAGAAATGATATTTTTAAGGAATGGTAAAAGCAGAAAAACATATGAAAAAACAATGATGTACTGATCAAATTATTATGCTATTTTGTCGTGCTCATTCTAGGACATTACTAATCCTATCTCTAATGAGCTACTCACCCTAGAATACTACTGATTCTATTTTTGATGAGACGTTTAATGTGTTTAATTCTAGAACTAAGATTAACCAAAGCTCTGATACCAACTGTGATAACCACAAACCCCCATGCCACATTAGCAAAGATAATCATTGGAATATAACACATTAATCAACATTAGCAGATTACAGATAATAGCATAAACATGAGATAGAATAATTTACATCAATATGACAACGGAATCATAAATGTCATCATCATCATAGTTGCACAGTTTAAGGATACAACTTAGTGCGTAAAAGAAATGATCAGTCTACATCCAGATCAGTGGTACATATACATAATATATTACATAATAGAAATAATCAATCGACATCGCGATCAGCGGTACATATACATAAGATAATACAGGCGGTAATGTCAATAGTCCAAAATACAAATAAAAGCTAGTCTTCGCCATCAGCCAAAAGCGCACTCCAAGCTATACTGCTAAGCCAAAATAAATCCTGCTACTTGTTACTTGGCTGCCCATGTAAAAATAAGAGCACCCGAGTTTGTAAGTGAAAACAAACTATGAGTCAGTGATGGGACTGATATGAGAAATCTTACTTAACTTATTTAATAATAAGGCTAATCACAAGACCACGACGCTAACGCGGAAAGGGTTTACTCCATTGGATTTCCAATGCATAAATAAAGCAAATCTTTTAAACAACGCAATGCTTTTTAGAAAAATGAAGCCATTATAAGACTTAGGTCCCATCACACAATGCAACGCAAGCCGAACGATAGAGTTTTAACTTATAATGGCCGAATATGCTTGATACGTATAAAACAAATCACTTGATATTATTACTAGTGTCTAGTCAGTTTAAAACACTTTTCAATCATAATGTATCAATCATAGACGGCATAGCTACCATATACTATGTCTCTATACTAGTTACAATTAAAACCGAAATGTCACGTATTGGAAGTTGGATTTCCATCATGAGTCGAGGCCAGGGATGGATCCTCACTGATTCGAGACACTCTAGCAAATGCCTCAGGATTACACACTCTGGGCAACCCTGTGATCGATAGGGCCGGTCCACACTTACGTTAGTAGATTGGTTATTCCTGAACACACGTTTCCCAATGCCTCAGGATTACGTTACTAGTCCGTTCTAGGTCTAAACGAAACCAAAGGCACCTTATTCCTCGTTCCATATGTCCAATACAGGAGAGAGGCCCTCGCACATTCGGACAATCAACAAATATGTCCGGACCACTACCACTATAACGCCTTAATGTAAGCTACCCATATCCAAGGCATTAGTAGTAATCCATTCGATGTGAAGATCACAAGTCTTGCACCGTCTTCATTATCTTCAACTTTTAGTCGCCGTTCAATTATTTGAAATGAGAATTAACTCGGCCTTTTCAAATAATTCACATATATATAGAATTCAAATCAATTCCTTCCAGGTTAAACTATTTGACATTCACGTTTCAATGCAATATAATAATCTCATGTCAAATACATCTAACCAACAAAAATATATGATAAACCAAGTACAATTGGTTTATTTCCATTCCACATCATTTATAATATTTTAAAGCGATTTACTGCTATTTATATTTATATAAAAATAGCCCATTTAAATAAATGATGCTTCAGGTCATTACGCGGCCCTGGCGCTATTTTTATTCAGATTTGAATTACACATTTCTCAAAATCTTACCATTGGATCTTAATAAATTTAATATCATTGGAAAGATCTTTCCAAAGCGAACCCAATGTTTCTGGTTTCGGGAAAATCTGATGGTCAGATCTCTTGGTATAATCGTTTAAAATTACAATTCCAAAACGTGAACTACTGCGCGCGATTCGCTTAATTTTAATTTTAATTTATTTTTATATAAATATAATTCATTTGGCGATTTCCAAATCAATTTCACTTCAAAAATTTGGCTAACGCCTTTAAATTTTGGAAAATTTCGCCATAGCCTCTTTTGTTAGGAGAGCATTTTTGAAATTTATTGGGCCCTATTAGGCACCCAATAAATCCAGAAAAAGCATACACAATTTTTAGTGACCTAACTATGCCCAAGGGAGAGTGTAAACATTTCTCAAGAGTTTATATCTCATCACCTTGTCCAGTGTTGGAAAATAAATATTCCATGTGCCGTATATAAAATCAAGAGAGACGTGAATTATTGTCATCTCCAAACCCATGTGGGTTTTTTTATTAATCTTGCCATTTACCGTTATATTTTATTTAGTCCATATCAGTCCTCGGTTCAACCTGTAATTCAATCATCGCTATACAAATGTCTCGCTCATATGGTAATCTCAACCTCATCATACAAGATCCAAGTGCTTATATGGAATATGATACGCTATAGCATCAATAGTTCGTCTTTGGTTCAACCTGACATGTAGTCATCGCCATATAAGCCTCTCGCTTGTATGGTAATTCCAACCTCGTCATACAAGCTCCAAATGCTTATATGTTATATGATAGAGTATGTTATCTTCACGTAGTATGCCATGTAGGGTAGTTCAAAATTAATTGTTGCTATCCTATGGCGTAGTTTATAATCTCATACAGAACAACCAGCACACCGCATCCAATGGCATTCACAGGAGTTTATATAATAAATAAAATTGCGCAGCCAACTCATTAAGGTTACCTATTTGTCGGGCATGCAAATTAGTTCTTTACTCAACACCGAATCCATTTACCTGTTTAGCATGTGTATATATATGCATATCTAAGCTAAAAATAATATTTTTAGCGAACAAATATTTATTTCAACACACGGTTATTTTTAACACTTCATATACATGTTAAAAATGATATTTATAGCAAACAAATATATATATTTCAACTCATGGTAATTTTTAACACTTCATATATACATGATAAAAATAATATTTTTGGCGAACAAAAATATATTTCAACACATGACTACTTTTTACACTTCATATACATGATAAAAATAATATTTTTGGCGAACAAAAATATATTTCAACTCATGACTATTTTTAACACTTCATATACATGATAAAAATAATATTTTTGGTGAACAAAAATATATTTCAACTCATGACTATTTTATTTAGTTCATATACATGTTAAAAATAATAATTTTCCTGAACAAAAATATATATCAACACATGACTATTTTTAACACTTTATATACATGATAAAAATAATGTTTTTAGCGAACAAAAATATATTTCAACACATGACTATTTTTAGCACTTCATATACATGATAAAAATAATATTTTTGGCAAATAAAAATATATTTCAACAAATGACTATTTTATTTAGTTCATGTACATGTTAAAAATAATAATACTATCGTTCAAAGAATTTATTCAATACATGAATATTTTTAGTGGCTCATACATACAATAAAAATGATATTTTTATTGTTCAAACGATTTATTCCACACAACAACTATTTTGTATAGTTCATTTCAGAAAATTTCAGCATTATAACTGTAGAGTGTTGTAGCACCGGCACAGTGTCCGTGCGCTGCTCCTCTGCTAACCTAGGACTTGGGACATACACAGTCGTTCCATTCAATAATTCCACAATTCAATTCAATTTCATAACACAATGAATTTACCACATACCCAATCAATTTTGCTGCAACCACAATCAATCATTCACAATTACAATCAATTTCCACATCATAATCATCAATTAATCATCCATGGTTTAACAGAAAGTAGTATCAGGAGCTACTAAGCCTCGTCTACAACCTATTATATTTTTCTCCATTTTATTTGAATTTAGAAATCTCACATTCGGTTCCACTCCTTCTTGTTTGATGGCTAGTTCTAAAATTCCTCTGTTCACCTCTAGAAAGTAGTGTACGATATCACGGTCCCAATGATTCCTGTTTCATCGGATTTCGACATCGTATCATAAAGATATGGTTTTTATAAATAAATTAAATTAGCAATGCTTTTTAAATGTTGTAATTAGTTTAAAAATATAAACCAATTACCTTCAGAAATCGTTCAAATCAAGGGTAGCAATTATCTTCCAATCCGCGAAGCTTGGAGACGATCAGCTTGCACCACGTCGTAGTGCTTGGAGAGGCGCGCCAAGGGGTGCCAACCGCGTCGAACTTGCACTGGCGATGGTGCCGGATTCCGGCGGCGAACGGTCAGACTTTAGGGAGGTGATTCAAAGTAAATACACAACTATGAAATACCATACCACTTTAGATTTGTATATGGGAGAATTCTCTACAAATTTGCCTTAAGATGCGCGCGATTTCATTGAGAGGATTGGGAGTTATTGGGGAAGAACGGATTGAACTTCAGCCGCCGTTCGTTTTTGGAGGGTCGGGGTTTTCCAGATAAATGACGAGGGTTTAACGGAGAACGTGATTGGCCAGGATATTTATATTAATTTATTTTATTCTTTTAATTCCAAAAATACCCAATAATCCATACGAGCTCAAAATCAAACCCAACGACTGACGCCCCTAGCTAAATACCCCTATTTTGGACTCAATGGAATATTTTCCGTAAGCCCATTCGACTGTGTCAGTGAGTTTTTCTTCGAATTAAAATATATAACGTTCAATATTGAATTTGAACGTACATTTTAATTTACCGGGGTCACATACTGACTCCAAAAATTCCATAAAAATTATATCTAGCTTTGTTTTGATGATACGGTGCTAACAAAATTAATTTTGTCGAATTTGGAGACCATTTAAAAAATGGTCTTTGTCTGGTTGATCCAATTCAAACTGAAATTACCAAATTCGTTTTCTTTTTCCACGCTCACTTATTAATTCCAAAAATTATGGAATTTTAAACCTAGCAATAATTTAACATTCCGGATCCAACAAAAGTGGTTTCATCGAAAACGTAGGTCATTTGCAAAATGGCTATTTTTAAGGGCTTTGTTGTTATTTAAAAATGGAATTTTTAAATTTTGACCAAATTTCTTTTAAAATTTCCTTAAAATAATTTTTTACATTAGTTCTATTTTTTCGGGTTGTTACAGTAAATATAATATTTTGGAAATTTATAGAATTTTAAAAGGGAATTGCCAGTTATAAATGAGTTATGGGAAAATAGATTTAAAGTAGATATTAAATAGAAATCTGTTTTAACAGGTAAAGTGAGAAGATTAATTTATAAAAGATGTTTATAAATTAAGTAAATTATTTATCACTGGATAAATAAAAATATAAAGTATGAATTTATATTAAGAAGTAAAATCGGTTATAACACCGATATTTGAAAATGGAATGAAAATTTAACATTTATAAAGGGAATTATAAAGGATGGAATATGAATTTGAAAAGTGAAAATCTATTTTAAAAATAGAAATGGAATTTCTAATGGGCTAGAAATAAATAACTTGTTTAATAATAAAAACAAGTGGTGTGATTTATAAACAATGTTTATAAATGAAATAAATATAATTATCAGTTTATAATTTGTATTGTGAATTCAGCAGTGTATTTAAAACGGGAAATTGGGAGTTGTTTTAAGAAGGAAATGATGGAATTTATTTTGATGATTCGAAATGTGAATAGGATTAAATTAAACCCATAAAGATTTGTAATTAGAATTCGACTAGGCCAAATGTTATAAAATAATTTATTTTAAATTATATATTAAATAAATAGGGATTTGACAAGACAATTAATATTCGGTTTGAAACCGATATTTTATAATAGAATATAAAGGCGATAGAGAATTATAGACTTATTAAATAAAATCAACTATGAAGTTGACATGTAAACGAGATTTGATAAATAAAATGGAATGTGAAATACGAGTTATAAAATGACTCGATAATTGGAGTTTAAACTATGTTTAGTGTTTAAATTATGAAATCAAGTTTTGATTTGATAAAACGAGTCCAGTTTTCTATAAAGGAATAGTATCCATGTTTTAAAGTGAATAACGATTTAAAAGAAAATGTTTTGCAAAATTAAAACAATTATAGAAGGAAATTAGTAATTGTTGGGAAGTACTAAATACAAATATGAATTTAGAAAGGAAGTTGACCTGAAAGGGTAAAATATGCCAGAGTTCGTAACGTAAATCGAATATAGTTTATTCGAAAAAGAGATTATCGAATATAGTTTATCTGAAAGAGAGATTATCGAATATAGTAAGAGATTATCGAATATAGTTTATTCGAAAGAGAGATTACCGAATATAGTTTATCCGAAAAAGAGTTATCGAATATTGTTTATTCGAAAGAGAGTTACGAAATAGAGATTATTCGAGAGAGAATTATACATTGGAATTCGACTATATCGAATATAGAAAAGTACTATTTACTTTCCGGTTTTTAAATCAAGATTTATTTATTTAATAAATTAACAAATTATTATTTATTCAAATTAATGAATAAAAGTTATATTTTGGAGTTAGATATTTCGAAAGTAGGGATCATAACTCTATCATTATAATAAATGTTTTTCATAGAAGAATTGGATTAGTAAACTGAATCCGAGAGTTGCGTAAGTAATGATTTGATAAGAAGATAAGAAACGGAGTTAAGGAAATTAAAAATGACTGGAGATTAGTTATGTTGAATAGATTTCTGGGTATCGATCTGATGTTGGTTTCAGCCTTCGGACTTGATATTCAGGGAATAGTTCTCTTACTGGTTTACCGTTAGAGATGGATAGATGTGGGAAGATAGTGATACGTGAATAAGAAACAGAAAAGTTTTCCAATGCTAATAACATATATTTTCTAAATTTAGAATATAATAATTTATGAATATATGGAAATGGGAAATGGAGAAATGAATAAATTAATGATAAATTAATTTAAAAGGTAAAAATGTTGATTGATGATTGATTGGTAAAATTTCCATTTGGGAATAAGATCGTTGTGTGTATGGATGTTTTTCTTTGATCGTTAAATAGCCAACTATCAAAATTTTGACCATTTTTCCATCGTCAATATGGAGAGGCTGGGATCAGATTTATTATCTGAAAAACCACTCTGTATGGGAATTAGCGTTGTGAATCAAATACGATCAAGATAATTGAAGATGGAGTTTATACAAGGGTTGTTCTGGCAAATCCTAGGTAGAAATTGCCTAAGATGGGTTTACGGAATAGTGCCTTCGGTTTGTCCAGTCCCAGGACAACCTGTACAGAAGAATGTCTGACAGAGTATATTTAATAGATTTCGTAAGTTGATCTCTTCAAACGAATTTACGTTTTGTGGTGGAGGAATTCGTCTCTCTTAGTTGTATACCCGTGGTATTTTTAGAGAAATAAATTTGTGATTTGGCCGGTATGACGATGTGACATTCAAAGTAAATAAAGGTGTGACCTGTACGTTATGGTCTCTAGCCTCACAACCGAGAAATGGTATAAGTCGCGTAGGTCGCATGGCTAAGTGGGTAGCTCCCAATTAGGGTGTATTGTCACCTGATCTAGCGAAATTCCATTTACTTCTATAATCTATTTCGGTGTTGTCCCTTTCGGGAAATGGTTGTTGATCCCAACCGTTGGTGACAAAACATTCGGTTCACTCAAGCGAAATGAGTGATCGGTCATGTTTAGCCTAGGTTACAAGATGTTCTTGTTGAGCCCGGTGTATTCCTCTCTACAGATATACTGTCGGAAGGTTGTCCCATACCTTTCCAATTGGAATCCATTACCCAATAAGCGCTTACGGTTTTTGATTACATATTATATATGTGGAACATGAGATGAAAACGTTCCACTACATTGCTATTTATTTGATTTAGACATTATTATAATATCAAAAGAGTATGGATTTTAAAAACAATGTTTTGGTTTATCGTAAGTAAAAAAACCATCCGTGTTTATGTGTGGATTGGTCTTATGATTATTCTTTCTTTTAAAAGGATTTTAAAAGTTAAACAAATGGTTGGAGTTTACACACACCCGTCACATGACTGACCCAAAGTTTATTTTGTTTTGTTTTCCCTAAACTCTCGGTTGCCCAATTTTGTACGGGCATTCAAGTAGTCGGGATTTTACAGATATACGTGGAGAGTTGGAGTAGGAGGCTTCAGGATTATATAGCTATTGCTATTTCCGTTGTGTAGTAAGTTTTGTACACCGATAATGGTATTATATACATATACTTGTTTTATTTCAAAGTTATGTTATATAATATATTTATTCGTTCCGCTGTGTGATTCGTGTTAATCTGATTCTGTGTGGTTATGTTCTTCTCCTTCTTCTATTCTAATTTTCTGTCTTATATATTCTCACCCTTTAACTTCTTTCTATTAATGATCTGGAATGTTCAATGCTTGAATAATTGACATGGGTTTTATGTTGATTTTCTGGGTCGAAAATTCGGATTCGTTACAGTACAAATCTAACTCATGACAATTAAACTGTTACAAAATGAATTAATATATTAAATGGAAAGTAAATAGGGTCTCTGACTTAAATCCTTCAAAGCTTCTAACATCAGTCAATCACTGTCTTGTAAGCCTACTTAGGGAAAGAAAAAGGAGGAAATAGGAGCGGGTCAGACAAAATTTCTGGTGAGTTGTATAATTACTGGCACAACTGATAAATAAAGGCAATAGGTAGAATAATATTTCTAATATCATCTAGGGAAGTGTTTGTGCATAACTATTAGATAAATATGTAGGAATGATGTACGAGGAATAAAGGCTTAGTCGACTCCTATCTCATTCGATTGCCTAATTTATTGCACTGGACATTTTATTATTTTCACTTTTATGATGACACAACATGTTAAATATAATTAGGATAATTTTCTAATACTACCCATTGATCAGCTGCTAAACCATAGAGTGATAACCTAGCTGACTATGGATCTTGGGCTTATCAAGCTCGACCCATCGGCAAAAAGACATAGCATTATCACAGGCGTTGCAGTGTCTTATCTTTCCCAATCATCTCAATACACACACATCGTACCGCCGGAATGCTCCCACGACTCCCTCCAATTGAACTATTTTACGACCTAACACAATATGAGCGTGCCCTAGCCTCCTCCCTAATGTGAGACCGTCTGTGATAAAAGGGTATGCTGCTTGGTATGGATCCCCACAAGTAAACCTACTTGGCCCAAATCCCCTTCGATTAGGGCCCCCATAGACATACTATAGAACTAGGCTTATAACTTAACATTAGTTCAATTTTACATTAAGCCTATTTGTTTGTTTATCAACCATAGAGTCATATCCATAGAATAACCATAGAATGTTTAATCATAAGGCCACTATAGAATGTCTAATCATAAGGCCACTAAAGAATCCCTAATCACAAGGCTACGTAGAATCATATCATAACTATAGATTTATACTTATAAACTTAACATCATTTTAAGTATAATTTCATTAAGCCTATTTGTCCATTTATTTATAACCCCATGTTATAATTATATTTGCATCTAAATAACATTTGTTTATTATGATTTTTTTTGTTTGTACAATCTAACATGTTTATGAAAATATGTTATAGTCCATTTTCTGTTATAACTTGTGTTATAGTCATTTTGCATATCTTATCAAAATTTCCTATTTTCAGTCCAAGTTCCCTTTCTGTTACATTTCTGTGCTTCATCTTCATTATCTGTAAATTTAGCCTTAGTTCATTACTCTTGTAACGACCCGCATTTTTCAGTGATAAAATTTATTTATTTAATTATTTAAATAGTGATTTAGGGAATGAAATGGTCATTGAATTAGATTATATTGAATATTTAATTAAAAGAAAAAAATATAATAGTATATTTAATTTCTGAAATAGTCAGGAATAGTGGAATTCACAAAATGGTGTGGATTGGATCATCTGTGATATTTAATTCAGTTTAGATTTGAATTAGAATAA
Organism: Allium sativum; assembly: GCA_030737875.1. Taxonomy (NCBI): domain Eukaryota; kingdom Viridiplantae; phylum Streptophyta; class Magnoliopsida; order Asparagales; family Amaryllidaceae; genus Allium; species Allium sativum. Next base: position 341,709,383 of record CM060910.1, read on the forward strand.
CGAATATATTATTTGAACGATAGTTTGAACGTATAATTATAATATAATTATAATCGAGCTTGAAATGGCGTTATAGTTTGCTATTTGGCGATTTGAACTTCAACTGAATGTACAAGGTCCATTTTAAATTGGATTTCTGTGAAACAAGAAACGCTAGGAGCTGGTGAAGTATATTTTTCTAGTGGAAGAGAAAAATCGAGATTTCGTCGTGTAGATTTTTAGTTATGTCCAAATCAAATTTTAGAAAAGTCGCTATGGAATTCCTTTATAATTTATATCGATTTATTTATATTTTAAAGTGGATTTTTAAATATAAATCGAATATCGATATAACACTGGATTTGAAATATCGAGTTATAAATCCCAGTGTAGCAGTATGATATTCTGTTGTGAATATATGCGATAATATTTATTTTTAAAGATTAAATTTAAATGTTTTTAAGTATATTTATATATTTAAAAGGGCTATTTAGAGCTTTAAAAATAGCCAGTTTTTCAAACGACCTCAGTTTTCAACGAAACAAATTTTGTTGGATCCGCAATGTCAAATTATTTTTAGATGTCAAGTTTCGTGATTTTTAGAGTCAGTATGTGGTCGTACGGGATTTTAATGTGAGAAACAGTCGATATTTTGACGATTAAAAATACGCCGTGTGAGCAAACGGAGTCGGAATTCGACGAAACTAGTTTCGTTGGGACCGTAATGTCGAACTGATGGTGCATGTCAATTTTCTTGATTTTTGGGTATCGTATGTGATCACAGGAATTTTAGAGGACACAGAAAAATAGCGTTTGCTTAAAATAAAATATTAAAATGTAAAACCTTCCTATAGATAACCCTTAATATTCCTAACCCTAAATTTACTCTCTACACGGTCAAACACTTGGTAGCCACCACCAGAACATTTCCTCAAACCAAATCGAGACAATCGAAATTCAAAAAGAAATAGGAATAAATCTCTATAAATTAGGAGATGAATCTTTATGAACTCGTGACGTTGTGAGCTTCGAGTTAGGGTGTGTTTCGAGAGGTGCGATGCTAGTTGAGTTCACTGTCATGTAGTAGGTGCAAGCTAGGGTTGAGGTTAGCAAAAGATGTGAGCTTTAAATCAAGAAATCGAGTGGAGTTTTGTGTTTGGGAGATCGAATGGCATCGGCGTGTGTTTCTACTGGGAAATCCGTGCACTTTCAGTTCGCGATTTCTATTGACTGTAGTGTTTAACGCTGGCGAATGCGACAGTGATGGTGCATGCGAGGTGAGGAAATCATGGATGGAGGTGAAGTATTCGCGAAGAGGGAGAGAACGACGGTCTCGAGGTCCGAGTTGGTACATCGTGGAGGGAGAACGGATCGAAATCCTTGTCTAAAATGGCATGAGTCTGCGGTTGGAATGTTGGTATACAGGAGGATCGAAGATGGGAGAGAAAGGTGTTTGGATGAGCCTGGGTACCAACGTAGTGATGATGGGCCAGTTCTTAAATGGTTAGCCCAATAAGAATTTAACTTCTAAACTTTTGATTAATTAAATGATGGTATTTAGTTTATATAAAGAAGTATAGGAAGGGTTATGGAGATTCAAAGTGAGGAAGTGGCAAAATGATTTACTGGAGTTAGCTCACGGGTTGGGAAGAAGGGTTGTGGGCCGGGTTGGTTAAAATGGGTCGAAGCTTAATTAGGGTGAAACCTGTTTAAAGAAATTGTTTGGTTTGAATTCAATTTAAATGTATATAAACTTCGGAATTGAATAACTTTATCATACAGTGTCGGTTTTCAGCGAAACAAGATCCGTTGTGATCATATGGACGGACACTACCCAATGGAACTGACTAGAACTCCATCGGAGCTCGTTACAATTTATGGCCAAATAAATTGTCTGATCAGAATCAACTAACGCAAATCGTTATTTAACGGTTAACGCGAAATGTGAGTAATCTCACTAACTCTACTCAGTTTATATTTTTCTAAAGTATTTTTGGAATTTATAAATGATGGTTGTTTGATGTGTGTTGGCTGTTTGGTTGAACTGCTAGTTAGTTGATTTAAAATATCGATAACGATATATATATATAAATCGATAATCGAATACTGATTTTGTTTATCAGAATATTTCTTACTCGTGTTATTTATGTTGATTAATATCCGTGGATGCAGGGAAACAGGTTGGAGGGACACAACTGGGTTCCTCACCAATTATTTTACTGTTTTTCATATATTGAGTTATATGATGTGATATGAAATCTGTTGTTGATTTTGTATGGTTGAATGATGCTGATCATTGTTGTATCGTATGTTAAATACCATAGGGAATACCGGAATGTTAAAAAAGGAAATTTTCAATGTTATATTGAAAAAGAAATATTTATAAAATCAAAAGATTTTATAAAAGAAAACTATTTATTTAGAAATAAATAGATTAAAAAAGGGATATTTATTTGTAGATCAAATAGATAGAATTGAAGGGAAATATTTGTATAACTATTTACAAATAGAATTGAAAAAGAAATATTTGTAAACTATTTACAAATAGAATTGAAAAGGGATATTTATTTGAAAGTGAATAAAATAGAAAGGGGAAATATGTGTAAAAGGAATAGTTAGATTATAAAAGGAATCACTTATAAAATGAATGGATTTTATATAAAAAGAAAATATTTTATAGATTAAATAGAATTATCAAAAAGAGGTTTATTTTGTAAATAAATTGATTTTAGAAAGAATACTGGAAATGTGACTAGAATTGTATAAAAGGAGGATTTTACTTTGAATGGTTTAAACCCGTTCTTCGCGCACGGGTATAACATGCTATGGATTTAAAGTAAAGATTTTAAATAGAATCTATTCTGACTGATAGATTGAGAAGGATAATTTATAAATAATATTTTATAAATTAAATGAAATGTTTTTCATTGGATAAATAGAATATATAAGTCGGGACTTATATAGAGAAGTAAGAATCGATTTCAACATTGATATTATAAACTGAATAAACGTATAGTTAACCCGTTAGAGTTAATTAGATAGAGTTAATCGAATTAGAATTAATTGAATATTAGTTATTCAATTAGAGTTGATCGAATATAGTATTTGAGGTAGAGTTAATCAAACATAGTTATTTAGGATGTGTTGCAATTTCGTACGACTGCGAGCGTAATTTGCAGGGCTGTAGATAGCCTACGGCGGTCAGATGTTTCCTGAGGGAATCAGGCGTAACCATTGTGATCGCTGCGATCTAGAGTCAAGCGAATGGAGTTAAATCGAATATTAGCCATAAAGTTTAAACAGATATTGTTATTTGAATATAAATTAATCGAATATTAGTTATTAGAGAGGAGTTAAATAAGTTGAGTTAATCAAGTAAGTTAGTCAAAATGAGTTAATCCAAAGGAGTTATTCGAAATAGTTTATTTGAATAAAGTTAAAGGAGTGAATCGAATATAGTTTATTCGAAAGGAGATTAATCGAATGTAAATCATTCAAAGAGAGATGATCGAATATAGTTATTCGAAGAAAGAGTTATCGAATATAGTTTATTCGAAAAGGAGCTATCAAATAGAGATTGTTCGAAAAGAGAACTATACATTGAATTCGATTATATCAAATTCGGGAAAGTAATATTTACTCTCTGGTTTAATCAAGATTTACTTATTTATTTATATATTAGTGGTTTAATTATTTAGTTAAAAATTAAGGATAAAAGCTATATTTTGAAATTTGATATTTAAAGAAGAAGGGATAACGCTATAGTTATAATCGGCGTTCAGAATAAAGAAGTGGATTCATAAATAGAATCCAAGTTACGTAAGGAAGTGTTAAAGATTTAAAAGGTGAAATTTGTCAATTTCGAGGTTAGAAATGTTGTTCAGTTAAGGTCTAAGAGGTAACTATACCCCAACTTGATTGACTTCAGTTTTAACTAAGAAGTGGATAAGGTTCGATAGTGAAAGTTGGTTAAGTAAATTGAGTTAATGACCGTAATAGGTTAGGTTGGCATAACGATGTTTTATTTAAACATCTGTTGAAATCCAGTAAAGGAGATTTGGAAATGTTTTCGAAATAAGGATCAGAAATGTTTTTTCCAATATAGGAAATAAGAAGTGAAAGTAAATATAGTGGTGTTTTCCAATTGATTTATAAAGTATATTTTCTAAATTTAGAAATAAGAATTTATGAATAAATAGAATGGGAAAATGGATAAATTAAGAAAGATAAATGTTGAATGTTGATTGATCGATAGAATTTCCATCTGGAAATGATATCGTTATTTGCACACCTGTTTTTCTTTGATAGTTAAATCACCGACTGTCGAAGTTTTTGACCATTTTTCCATCGTCAATACGGAGAGACCGGGATCAAATGTATTTTCTGAAAACCAATCTGTAGGGACATTAGTGCTGCGATCAAATATTAAAGACAGAGTTATGAAAGGGCTACCCTGTTCACAGAATAGTGCCTTCGGTTTGTCCTATCCCAGGACAACGTGAATGGATGATTGTCTGACAGAGTATATCTAACGGATCGCGTAAGTTGATCTCTTCAAACGTACTTACGTTTGGTGGCGGAGGAATTCGTTTCTCTTAGCTTTATACCCGGGGTATTTTTGGAGAAATCAATTTATGATTTGACGGGTAAGACGATGTAGCATTCAAAGTTAATGGTGGTCGAGTGTTTCAAAAGATACGCTATGACCTCAAGCCTCATCAACCGGGAAATGACAGAAATCGGGCAGGCAGCATGGCTAAGTGGGTCGCTCCCATTAGGGTGTATATGACCTATCTAGACAAAATCCATTTCATTCTTTATCTATGTTCGATGCTGTCCCTTTTCGGGAAGACGGTGGGTAGCTCCCAACCGTTGGTGATATACATTCGATACACTCAAGGGAAATGAGTGGTCGGTCATGTGTGGACCGGGTTGCAAGACCTTCTTGTTGAACCCAGTGTATTCGTCTCTAGAGATACACTATCGGCAGGAGGTCCCATGCCTTGTCATAGTTGGAATCCAATCTCCAATAAGCGCCCGCGGTTTTGTTTGTATACTATATATGTGGAACGTGAGATGCAAGCATTCTGCTAGATTGTTAATTACTTATGATTAGACATTATTATAATATCAGAGGAATATTGATTTTTAAAAGTGTTTGGTTATCGTAAGGTAAAAATCATCCGTGTTTATGTGTGGATTGGTCTTACGATTATCTTTTCTTTTGAAAAGGGATTTTGAAAAGTTAAGCCAAATGATTTGAGTTTACTCACACCAGTCCCATGACTGACCCAGAGTTTATTTTGTTTTGTTTTTTTTTCCTAAACTCTTGGGTGGCCAAATTTGTATGGGCAGTCAAGTAGTTCAGGCCTTTACAGATATACTTGGTGGAGCTTGAAGCAGGAGGCTTCAGGATTATATAGCTATTGTTATTTCCGATGTGTGTAAGTGTTGTACTCTGATAATGTTATTATACTGTTTTATTGCAAAGTTATGTTATGTATTATATTTTATTCGTTCCGCCGTGAGATTCGTGTTTACTCTGATTGTGTTCTTCTTCTTCTGCTATTCTAATTTTCTATATTATCTATTCTCACCCTCTAACTTCTTTCTATAAATGATCTGGAATGTTCGATACCTGAATAATTAACATGGGTTTTATGTTGATTTTCGGAGTCGAAAATCCCAGTTCGTTACAGTGGTATCAGAGCTGAAGGTTAAGCGATTACCTTGGCTCTGTGGCGTGACTCAGCAGAGATGGGGTTAGTAATACCCTAGATTGGGTCTGAGTGTATATATACGAGTGAACGTATTTGTATATTTTATAAAAATTGTTTTATATTGTGGAGATTTATTGGTTGAGTGGTTTGTGAATTCTGGTCGATCAGTTTGATCCACTGTATCGATAGGGGCTACCAAACACTCAAATACGATAAACCGACACAGTATGTTTGAAAGGGGGTAAATGAGATAATTTTACCCAAAGTATATTTTGATATAAAGAAAATATTTATATTCGAATTATTATAGTATGTTGGATGTGTTGGATGATTATAATTGAAATGGTTATATAAATAACGAATTTGAGATCGTATAATTTAAAAGCAGTTTGATTAAATCTGAATTTAATCAGAATTGGAATTAAAATTCTGAAACTGGGGAAAAAGCGATTGTAAGTGGATTTGAGTTAAGTTTAAGAAAAATTTAAAATCCTGGGAGATTTTAAATTGTTTAGAAGTATTGTGAATGATATTTTGAAAAAGACTTCAAAATGAAAGTGTTTAAGTATGGTTTTGATAAGTGATATAGTATTGAACTCACTTCGATAGCTGGGAAATAACTCTGATGGTGCTGGCCACATCATCAGCATTCATTTTCGAGTTGTAAGTGATGGATTACTACCAAAGAAATTGTTTATGAAATTATTTTGGGAAAAGGAAGTTGTTTTGAATCCTGAAAAGGGATATTTGACATTTGAAAGAGCTAAGCTGTTTCAAAACTCCCAGGAAGAATGTTTTGAATTGAAACCAAATTTAAAGAAATTTGTGAAAGCAAATATGAATTTAATTGGAACCAATTAACTGGAAATTTAATTGGAATATAATATATGAAGTAAAATCAGATTTTGACTTGAGAGATAGAATCTAAAATGGTATTGGATTAGTGAGTTAGGAATTTGGAATCGAGAACGAAACTTGAGTTTGAGATGGTAATTGGCTTGTTTAAGCGAATAGCTGTTTTGAGGATAAATTGTTCAGAGATTGATTGGGATGACTTTGGTATATACTGAATTGGCAGCAGAATAAAAAGATTTAATGATATGTCCAACAAAAAGGTACACGTTTATTTTTATGAATTTGGTGATTTATGGGCTAATTTGGTAAGCCGCTTGGCTGTTTGATTTTTGTTTGGATTGGAAAGGGCTTAGAGAGGCGAGTTGGGGTTTGACCTATTGACCGGTACAAAGGAGGTGCTGGCGAAATTTTCCGAAAATTTCGGGCGTTAGAAAATTTTCAGGATTTTAGGAAATTTTCGTTGATAAGAATTAATTGAATATTTTAATTGAAAGTAAATTGGTTCAGTTGAAATTGAGGTTGGTAAGTAAAACAAATAATTTGTACTAGTGAATAGGGTTTGTTCTCTACCTTAGCAATTTCGAGGACGAAATTATTTTAAGGGGGGAAGAATGGAACAACCCGATTTTTTCAACGATATAATTAATTAATTTAATTATTTAAATAGTGATTTAGGGAATGAAATGGTCGTTGAATTAGATTATATTGAATATTTAATTAAAATAAATAATGTAATAATATATTTAATTTCTGAAATAGTCAGGAATAGTGGAATTCACAAAATGGTGTGGATTGGATCATCTGTGATATTTAATTCAGTTTAGATTTGAATTAGAATAATGAATATATTATTTGAACGACAGTTTGAACGTATAATTATAATATAATTATAATCGAGCTTGAAATGGCACTGCAGTTCGCTATTTGGCGATTTGAACTTCAACTGAATGTACAGGGTCCATTTTAAATCAGATTTCTGTGAAACAAGAAACGCTAGGAGCTGGTGAAGTATATTTTTCTAATGGAAGAGAAAAATCGAGATTTCATCGTGTAGATTTTTAGTTATGTCCAAATCAAATTTTAGAAAAGTCGCTATGGAATTCCTTTATAATTTATATCGATTTATTTATATTTTAAAGTGGATTTTTAAATATAAATCGAATATCGATGTAACACTGGATTTGAAATATCGAGTTATAAATCCCTGTGTAGTATTATGATATTCTGATGTGAATATATGCGATAATATTTATTTTTAAATATTAAATTTAAATGTTTTTAAATATATTTATATATTTAAAAGGGCTATTTAGAGCTTTAAAAATAACCAGTTTTTCAAACGACCTCAGTTTTCGATGAAACTAACTTTGTTGGATCCGCAATGTCAAATTGTTGTTAGATGTCAAGTTTCGTGATTTTTAGAGTCAGTATGTGGTCGTACGGGATTTTAATGTGAGAAACAGTCGATATTTTGACGATTAAAAATACGCTGTGTGAGCAAACGGAGTCGGAATTTGACGAAACCAGTTTCGTTGGGACCGTAATGTCGAACTGAAGGTGCATGTCAATTTTCATGATTTTTGGGTATCGTATGTGATCACAGGAATTTTAGAGGATATAGAAAAATAGCGTTTGCTTAAAATAAAATATAAAAATCGAATATTAAAATATAAAACCTTCCTATAGATAACCCTTAACATTCCTAAACCTAAATTTACTCTCTACACGGTCAAACACTTGGTAGCCGCCACCAGAACATTTCCTCAAACCAAATCGAGACAATCAAAATTCAAAAAGAAATAGGAATAAATCTCTATAAATTAGGAGATGAATCTTTATGAACTCCTGATGTTGTGAGCTTCGAGTTAGGGTGTGTTTCGAGAGGTGCGATGCTAGTTGAGTTCGCTGTCATGTAGTAGGCGCAAGCTAGGGTTGAGGTTAGCAAAAGATGTGAGCTTTAAATCAAGAAATCGAGTGGAGTTTTGTGTTTGGGAGATCAAATGGCATCGGCGTGTGTTTCTTCTGGGAAATCCGTGCACTTTCAGTTCGCGATTTCTATTGACTGTAGTGTTTAACGCTGGCGAATGCGTCAATGATAGTGCATGCGAGGTGAGGAAATCAGGGATGGAGGTGAAGTATTCGCGAAGAGGGAGAGAACGACGGTCTCGAGGTCCGAGTTGTTACATCGTGGAGGGAGAACGGATCGAAGTCCTTGTCTAAAATGGCGTGAGTCTGCGGTTGGAATGTTGGTATACAGGAGGATCGAAGATGGGAGAGAAAGGTGTTTGGATGAGCCTGGATACCAACGTAGTGATGATGGGCCAGTTCTTAAATGGTTAGCCCAATAAGAATTTAACTTCTAAACTTTTGATTAATTAAATGATGGTATTTAGTTTATATAAAGAAGTGCATGAAGGGTTATGGAGAATTAAAGTGCGGAAGTGGCAAAATGATTTACTGGAGTTAGCTCCCGGGTTGGTAAGAAGGGTTGTGGGCCGGGTTGGTTAAAATGGGTCGAAGCTTAATAAGGGTGAGGCCCGTTTAAAGAAATTGTTTGGTTTGAATTCAATTTAAATGTATATAAACTTCGAAATTGAATAATTTTATCATACAGTGTCGGTTTTCAGCGAAACAAGATCCGTTGGGATCATATGGACGGACACTACCCAATGGAACTGACTAGAACTCCATCGGAGCTCGTTACAATTTATGGCAAAATAAATTGTCTGATCAGAATCAACTAACGCAAATCGTTATTTAACCGTTAACGCAAAATGTGAGTAATCTCACTAACTCTGCCCAGTTTATATTTTTCTAAAGTATTTTTGGAATTTATAAATGATGGTTGTTTGATGTGCGTTGGCTGTTTGGTTGAACTGCTAGTCAGTTGATTTAAAATATCGATAACGATATATATATATAAATCGTTAATTGAATACTAATTCTGTTTATCAGAATATTTCTTACTCGTGTTATTTATGTTGATTAATATCTGTGGATGCAGGGAAACAGGTTGGAGGGACCCAACTGGGTTCCTCAACAATTATTTTACTATTTTTCCATATATTGTGTTATATGATGTTATATGAAATCTGTTGTTGATTTTGTATGGTTGAATGATGCTGATCATTGTTGTATGTTATGTTAAATACCATAAGGAATACTGGAATGTTAAAAAAGGAAATTTTTAATGTTATATTGAAAAAGAAATATTTATAAAATCAAAAGATTTTATAAAAGAAAACTATTTATTTAGAAATAAATAGATTAAAAAGGGGATATTTATTTGTAGATCAAATAGATAGAATTGAAGGGAAATATTTGTAAAACTATTTACAAATAGAATTGAAAAATAAATATTTGTAAACTATTTACAAATAGAATTGAAAAGGGATATTTATTTGAAAGTGAATAAAATAGAAAGGGGAAATATGTGTAAAAGGAATAGTTAGATTATAAAAGGAATCACTTATAAAATCAATGGAATTTATATAAAAAGAGAATATTTTATAGATTAAATAGAATTATCAAAAAGGGGTTTATTTTGTAAATAAATTGATTTTAGAAAGAATACTGGAAAGGTGACTAGAATTGTATAGAAGGAGGATTTTACTTTGAATGGTTTAAACCCGTGCTTCGCGCATGGGTATAACTTGCTATGGATTTAAAGTAAAGATTTTAAATAGAATCTATTCTGGCCGATAGATTGAGAAGGATGATTTATAAATAATATTTTATAAATTAAATGAAATGTTTATCATTGGATAAATAGAATATATAAGTCGGGACTTATATAGAGAATTAAGAATCGATTTCAACATCGATATTTGAAACTGAATAAACGTAGAGTTAATCAGTTAGAGTTAATTAGATAGAGTTAATCGAATTAGAATTAATTGAATATTAGTTATTCAATTAGAGTTGATCGAATATAGTATTTGAGGTAGAGTTAATCAAACATAGTTATTTAGGATGTGTTGCCATTTCGTACGACTGCTTGCGTAATTCGCAGGACTGTAGATAGCCTACGGCGGTCGGATGTTTCCTGAGGGAATCAGGCGTAACCATTGTGATCGCTGCGATCTAGAGTCAAGCGAATGGAGTTAAATCGAATATTAGCCATAAAGTTTAAACATATATAGTTATTCGAATATAAATTAATCGAATATTAGTTATTAGATAGGAGTTAAATAAGTTGAGTTAATCAAGTAAGTTAGTCAAAATGAGTTAATCCAAAGGAGTTATTTGAAATAGTTTATTCGAATAAAGTTAAAGGAGTGAATCGAATATAGTTTATTCGAAAGGAGATTAATCAAATGTAAATCATTCAAAGAGAGATGATCGAATATAGTTATTCGAAGAAAGAGTTATCGAATATAGTTTATTCGAAAAGGAGCTATCAAATAGAGATTGTTCGAAAAGAGAACTATACATTGAATTCGATTATATCGAATTCGGGAAAGTAATATTTACTCTCTGGTTTAATCAAGATTTACTTATTTATTTATATATTAGTGGTTTAATTATTTAGTTAAAAATTAAGGATAAAAGCTATATTTTGAAATTTGATATTTAAAGAAGAAGGGATTATAACGCTATAGTTATAATCGGCGTTCAGAATAAAGAAGTTGATTCATAAATAGAATCCGAGTTACGTAAGGAAGTGTTAAAGATTTAAAAGGCGAATTTTGTCTATTTTGAGGTTAGAAATGTTGTTCAGTTAAGGTCTGAGAGGTAACTATACCCCAACTTGATTGACTTCAGTTTTAACTAAAAAGTGGATAAGGTTCGATAGTGAAAGGTTGTTAAGTAAATTGAGTTAATGACCGTAATAGGTTAGGTTGGCATAATTATGTTTTATTTAAACATCTGTTGAAATCCAGTAAAGGAGATTTGGAAATGTTTTCCAAATAAGGATCAGAAATGTTTTTTTTCCAATATAGGAAATAAGAAGTGAATGTAAATATAACGGTGTTTTCCAATTGATTTATAAAGTATATTTTCTAAATTTAGAAATAAGAATTTATGAATATATAGAAAGGGAAAATGGATAAATTAAGAAAGATAAATGTTGATTGATCGATAGAATTTCCATCTGGAAATGATATCGTTGTTTTCACACCTGTTTTTCTTTGATAGTCAAATCACCGACTATCGAAGTTTTTGACCATTTTTCCATCGTCAATACGGAGAGACCGGGATCAGATGTATTATCTGAAAACCACTCTGTAGGGATATACTTGGAGGATCTTGAAGCAGGAGGCTTCAGGATTATATAGCTATTGTTATTTCTGCTGTGTGTAAGTGTTGTACTCTGATAATGTTATTATACTGTTTTATTGCAAAGTTATGTTATGTATTATATTTTATTCGTTCCGCCGTGAGATTCGTGTTTACTCTGATTGTTGTAACACCCCACCTCCACTAGGGTCACTCACAAAGGGAATGCACTAGTTTTGGAGAGGTATTATCGAGGTAACATCACAGAATTATCACAAGACAGAACATAAATAAATAATTAAGTAAACAGCGGAAGAATTTATGAGCAAAACAGAACTTCATTTCATTCCAAAATAAACCATGTCTTTTACAAACATTTCAAATAACTTCATTACAACTGTCTTGTAATAATAGCCAAAGAAGCAATAACTTAAAAACAGAAAAACAGCTTATTCCCCAAGTGCAGTAAAATGAAGCAGCCATAGCAAACCGTACATGCTGAGCCAAAGCAAGTGATATCCAAGCTAAGAGCTAGTGTTTCCTCCCTGAGAACCTGGGGGGGGGGGGGGGAAACGAAAGAAAAAGAGGCGAAAGGAAAAGGGTCAGTCATAAAGACTGAGTATGTCCTAGTGACTTTCAGTGTAAAAACGGTTAAAACAACCTGTCATGTATGAACTGGAACTAAACTTAAGAATGGTGTCAAGGTGAAAAAGATAGACTAAGGTGATCAGGATAAGTCAAGACAAGTCAAGTAAAGCATCACATGTTCGAGATTCGTTGCATCGACTGTACTAGTATACTAAGTCCATGTCACAAGTTAATCACGATATAAATCCCACGGCCCAATATCGTGAAATGACCCTGAAACAGGGTCTGTCCCAAGTACGGAGTCTTACGGAGCGATTATCTAGTCGATCGGCTCCCTACAAGTTCTAGCTCGTCAAGTGTCCGTGTCATACGGCTAATCACGAATGTAGTCACCTGTGTTGGGTCCACCTTCGGGTGTATCAGCCCTAGGGTGTCAACCCCTGACACGATTCAAGATGCACAGATAAATCTACGGATACCCAGTGCCTGCCCCGGAATACGTGCACGACCGTAGTCCAACGAACCTACACTGGCATACCCCACTGCTGTCGTTCACCTCTTACAATCAGCCCAGTAATCGTGCCCCACCCGGCCTAGCCCCAGGGTACCTTGATACATCTAGAGGGTTACTGCTGAAAGGGGTCGTGTCTAGGGTTTCGCCTAACAGATTAGGTCATGTAATTCGTGACCTAACCTGCCTAACCGATTAAGTCATGTAATTCGTGACTTAATCCTTTTCCAGTCTAGTCAAGATGGTTAAGTATGTCATTTAAATTCGTGACTTAACCCGCCTACGTGTCATGTCAAGTTGGCTAAGTGTTGTCGTTTCAAGTTCATGACTTAGCCCTACAAATCGTGTTCAAGTTGGTTAAGTTGTCTTTTCATGTTCATGACTTAACCCTAACTGGAATTAATTGATTCGTTAATGCACCGAACCACTCACATTGGATCCTATTGTTCGTAGCCATTGGATTTGCCGGGCGGTTCCGGGCAGGTTTACGCTACGAACTCAACCCAACCTCGGGTTTCAAGCGCGATGTGACCAACTACCCACATTGAATCCTATTGTTTGTAGCAACTGGATTTGCTGGGCGGTTCCGTGCAGATTTACACTACAAACTCAACCCAACCTCGAGTTGGCCACTTTCTTGTTTTCTAAAGTCATGCCCATGTTCTTATCAGATTCGTGCTATTTTCATAGCATGTTCATATGTCAATTTCGTGCCCAACTAAGGCATGTTTCAAGTCAAGTCATAGAATATTCAAGTCAAGTTTTTCGTGCCATATTTCATGTTCTACTTATGCCAAATTTCATGGTTTATGATTATAACCAATTCAAGTTTTGCCTATTCTACCCAATCGTGTCCCCAACGCATATAAACGTACTTCGTTCACAAGCATAAACAATTCAAGAGATAAAGGGGAATAACACCAAACATGTGATAGGCATATGTGACAATTCCACCATCACTTGCATAATAAACAGGCTATAACATATCACATGGTTTCAATACTAGCATGATGATAACTTGGCATAGTAATGGTTCCAACTTAGTTCAACATGATGAATTCAACTTTACATCATAGGCATAATAATCATTGCGGGCATAATAATAATTTTATTACAAACATGAAACATTAAAGGCATGGTAATTCTAATAGGCATAGTGGATTCCAATTTAGTATTTTTAACATAATGATTCTCATCTGGCATTATAAACATAATGATTCCAACTTTTCATCATAACCTAGCGATTCCCAATTTGTCATTAACATGATAGGTATATTAACATCACAGGCATAGTTTCATTAACATCATGTACATGGTTTAATTAGCATCATAGGCATGGTTTAATCAACATAAAGATTTCAATAAACATAGTGATTCCATGGACATGTATTAGTCCAACTTGCCATACAATTAAGCCCAAGTGATTCATAACAACATCAAAATCATGATAAGTTTAACTTGCAACATTAACATAGCAATATTCCCAAATTATGATTCAAAGTTAAACAATATAAACATGGATTAATAATAGTTCCTAAATCCGGTTTCAATTCATAGCATGTCCATGTTATTTCAGCGTTTTTGCCTAAAAAGTGACATAGAACTTACAATATGAAGCAAGCAATCCAAATCAAAACTTTAAATCAAATAGCCCCAAATCCGTTGTCTAAAGCGTCGTAGTTGTTGTAGCTTCTAGTTGTAGCCTTCAAGAATCATCCTTTGTCTTCTTTGTATTTTTAATTTAGAGTTCTAGGTTTAATGGCGGCTGCATGAGGCTAAAATGAAATAGTATGATTTAAGCTAGGTCTTAGGGTCTTTTTATAGTTGTAGGAAATTGATTTCAGCCTTTAGATTAACCCTAGAATAGGTCTGAGCCATCCAAAATCGTCACAAGCCCCTAAAACAAGACCTAGGAGCCAAAACAGGTGCACCAGAAAAACTGGTCCGACCGGGGGGGGTCGACCCTGGGTCGACATGGGTGTCGACCCATTGGGGGGGTCTATACTGGTGTCGACCCCTGTGTCGACCCTGCCTGGGGCGGGATTTTTCCCGCCTACCCTGAATTCTGAAAATTTGAATCTGTTTTTGAATTTGAATTTTTCGTGAAACTTTGCGAGGCCATATCTTGATCATACGGACACCGATTTACGAAATTTCGGACTCTATTTCGCGTATTTTTCCGAGACGAACGCAATGGCACAACCCATTTTCCCTGATTCAGATTTTAACATTTAATTCTTCCTTGATTCTTGTCTTAACATGTTGTTAAAATTCGGGTTGTTACATTCTCCTCTCCTTTAAGGATTTCGTCCCCGAAATCTCCAAGTTAGGAAGAACGCATCCTACCATCCATCATCCATCTACTCAAAACATCATCCACAAGCAACCATGGTCCTTAAAAGACTTCTAATTTTTTATGAACACATGCAAAGAGTGTGTGTATATGTTCCTTAGCTAATGCTAATGATCATGCCTGATTGATTTTCTAAATGCAAAATATGTTTAGTGAAATGAATCCAATATGTATGCAAAATTTTCCTATTATAATCCATAATTTCTATATGAGTGCTCAAACATTCAATCATATGCAACAACCAAATGATAGCACAACCAAGTTTCCAAAATAAACACTCATGCATATGCAAGTATGAAACTGTGACTGAGCCGATCTAGTGCCTAATGTGTATTCATGCATCCACGAGCAACCACTTGCGACCACTTGCAACCATTTCGCAATCATAACATGTTTCAATTACATGTTTACATCCAAAAAGATTCTACCTATGGTTCTCAAGATAGGATCGAGGATATAACAAGATAAAACAAAGCATCTAGAAAAAGAAGTTAACGATGTACCCCCGGAAGGTCCGGTCTGCTTCTTAGGGCAGTCCTTGCTGATGTGTCCAGTCTCCCCACAATGAAAACATTCACCTTGCTTTCTCTTCCTCTTTCTACAATCCTTGGCTATGTGCCCTTCCGTACCACAGAAATTGCATTTCCTTTTATCACGTGAGTTGTCGTTCTTGCCTCCTTTCTTAGAGTCTACCTTCTTATTCTGAGAATCGTTGGGCTTGACCTCTTTCTTGCCCTTCTTATCTTCCTCATACAGTAGGGCCATATCCACCAAGCTTTCAAAGGTCGCCCCCATGGGCACATGAGTCATGGCCAAACCATGTAGTGGCTCGTTCAAGCCTCGTGCAAAACGTAGCGCCTTTTTCTGAGGAGTGTTGACTAACTCCAATCCGAAGCGAGCAAGCTGATTGAAACGGTTCACGTATTCTTTAACTGTCATATTTCCTTGTTTAAGGGCCAGAAACCGTTCCATTTGGAGACTCTCCTCTGCCGATGACAAGAACTTAAGCCCAAATCTCCCTCTAAAGTCCGCCCAAGTCTCAATGGGCCTAGTAGCGTTGGTGACTTCCCACCAATAAGAAGCTTCCTCTTTCATGAGCCACGCCGCCAACTGTACTTTCCTATTGTCCTCTACCTCAAAGATAACAAACAAGTCTTCGGTTTCCTTCAACCAATTCCGTGCCTCAACAAAAGTCTCAGTTCCTAGGAAATCCTTTCCGCCCATAGCCTTAAAGTCCTTGCATATCTTTGAAAAAGCGGTTTCTCGCGGAGGTTGAGGAGGATGAGGAGGAGGATTGGCTGGGCCTGCCACATTAGCCCGAGCCTCGAGGAAACGACGGAACCAAGTGGGTATAATGACCCCCTCGGGAAGATTAAGGTCGTCGGCCATGATAAGATGAAAACGAAAAAGGAAAAGATTCAAACGAGGAAACAAAGATAGTGCTAATGGCTTTGGGGAATATGCCATTTAATCATAACAAAACTTTCTTGAAAATTTGCTTCTTTGTAAATGGTTTTGAAAAAAAATTAAAAAGGTTTTCAAAACTTTTGCCCAGTCTTGGTAACCTTCTGCTCGGATACCAAGTGTAACACCCCACCTCCGCTAGGGTCACTCACAAAGGGAATGCACTATTTTTGGAGAGGTATTATCGAGGTAACCTCACAGAATTATCACAAGACAGAACATAAATAAATAATTAAGTAAACAGCAGAAGAATTTATGAGCAAAACAGAACTTCATTTCATTCCAAAATAAACCATGTCTTTTACAAACATTTCAAATAACTTCATTACAACTGTCTTGTAATAATAGCCAAAGAAGCAATAACTTAAAAACAGAAAAACAGCTTATTCCCCAAGTGTAGTAAAATGAAGCAGCCGTAGCAAACCGTACATGCTGAGCCAAAGCAAGTGATATCCAAGCTAAGAGCTAGTGTTTCCTCCCTGAGAACCTAGGGGGGAAACGAAAGAAAAAGAGGCGAAAGGAAAAGGGTCAGTCATAAAGACTGAGTAAGTCCTAGTGACTTTCAGTGTAAAAACGGTTAAAACAACATGTCATGAATGAACTGGAACTAAACTTAAGAATGGTGTCAAGGTGAACAAGATAGACTAAGGTGATCAGGATAAGTCAAGACAAGTCAAGTAAAGCATCACATGTTCGGGATTCGTTGCATCGACTGTACTAGTATACTAAGCCCATATCACAAGTTAATCATGAAATAAATCCCACGGCCCAATATCATGAAATGACACTGAAACGGGGTCTGACCCAAGTACGGTGTCCTACGGAACGATTATCTAGTCGATCGGCTCCCTACAAGTTCTAGCTCGTCAAGTGTCCGTGTCATACGGCTAATCACGAATGTAGTAACCTGTGCTGGGTCCACCTTCGGGTGTATCAGCCCTAGGGTGTCAACCCCTGACACAATTCAAGATGCACAGATAAATCTACGGATACCCAGTGCCTGCCCCGGAATACGTGCACGACCGTAGCCCACCGAACCTACACTGGCGTACCCCACTGCCGTCGTTCACCTCTTACAATCAGCCCAGTAATCGTGCCCCACCCGGCCTAGCCCCATGGTACCTTGATACATCTAGAGGTTTTCTGCTGAAAGGGGTCGTGTCTAGGGTTTTGCCTAACAGATTAGGACATGTAATTCGTGACCTAACCCGCCTAACCGATTAAGTCATGTAATTCGTGACTTAATCCTTTTCCAGTCTAGTCATGTCAAGATGGTTAAGTATGTCATTTAAATTCGTGACTTAACCCGCTTACGTGTCATGTCAAGTTGGCTAAGTGTTGTCGTTACAAGTCCATGACTTAGCCCTACAAATCGTGTTCAAGTTGGTTAAGTTGTCTTTTCATGTTCATGACTTAACCCTAATTGGCATTAATTGATTCGTTAATGCACCGAACCACTCACATTGGATCTTATTGTTCATAGCCACTGGATTTGCCGGGCGGTTCCGGGCAGGTTTACGCTACGAACTCAACCCAACCTCGGGTTTCAAGCGCGATGTGACCAACTACCCACATTGGATCCTATTGTTTGTAGCAACTGGATTTGCCGGGCGGTTCCGGACAGGTTTACACTACAAACTCAACCCAACCTCGAGTTGGCCACTTTCTTGTTTTCTAAAGTCATGCCCATGTTCTTATCAGATTCGTGCTATTTTCATAGCATGTTCATATGCCAATTTCGTGCCCAACTAAGGCATGTTTCAAGTCAAGTTATGGCATGTTCAAGTCGAGTTTTCGTGCCATATTTCATGTTCTACTTATGCCAAATTTCATGGTTTATGATTATAACCAATTCAAGTTTTGCCTATTCTACCCAATCGTGTCCCCAACGCATATAAACGTACTTCGTTCACAAGCATAAACAATTCAAGAGATAAAGGGGAATAACACCAAACATGTGATAGGCATATGTGACAATTCCACCATCACTTGCATAATAAACAGGCTATAACATATCACATGGTTTCAATACTAGCATGATGATAACTTGGCATAGTAATGGTTCCAACTTAGTTCAACATGATGAATTCAACTTTACATCATAGGCATAATAATCATTGCGGGCATAATAATAATTTTATTACAAACATGAAACATTAAAGGCATGGTAATTCTAATAGGCATAGTGGATTCCAATTTAGTATTTTTAACATAATGATTCTCATCTGGCATTATAAACATAATGATTCCAACTTTTCATCATAACCTAGCGATTCCCAATTTGTCATTAACATGATAGGTATATTAACATCACAGGCATAGTTTCATTAACATCATGTACATGGTTTAATTAGCATCATAGGCATGGTTTAATCAACATAAAGATTTCAATAAACATAGTGATTCCATGGACATGTATTAGTCCAACTTGCCATACAATTAAGCCCAAGTGATTCATAACAACATCAAAATCATGATAAGTTTAACTTGCAACATTAACATAGCAATATTCCCAAATTATGATTCAAAGTTAAACAATATAAACATGGATTAATAATAGTTCCTAAATCCGGTTTCAATTCATAGCATGTCCATGTTATTTCAGCGTTTTTGCCTAAAAAGTGACATAGAACTTACAATATGAAGCAAGCAATCCAAATCAAAACTTTAAATCAAATAGCCCCAAATCCGTTGTCTAAAGCGTCGTAGTTGTTGTAGCTTCTAGTTGTAGCCTTCAAGAATCATCCTTTGTCTTCTTTGTATTTTTAATTTAGAGTTCTAGGTTTAATGGCGGCTGCATGAGGCTAAAATGAAATAGTATGATTTAAGCTAGGTCTTAGGGTCTTTTTATAGTTGTAGGAAATTGATTTCAGCCTTTAGATTAACCCTAGAATAGGTCTGAGCCATCCAAAATCGTCACAAGCCCCTAAAACAAGACCTAGGAGCCAAAACAGGTGCACCAGAAAAACTGGTCCGACCGGGGGGGTCGACATGGGTGTCGACCCATTGGGGGGGGGTCGACACTGGTGTCGACCCCTGTGTCGACCCTGCCTGGGGCGGGATTTTTCCCGCCTACCCTGAATTCTGAAAATTTGAATCTGTTTTTGAATTTGAATTTTTCGTGAAACTTTGCGAGGCCATATCTTGATCATACGGACTCCGATTTACGAAATTTCGGACTCTATTTCGCGTATTTTTCCGAGATGAACGCAATGGCGCAACCCGTTTTCCCTGATTCAAATTTTAACATTTAATCCTGCCTTGATTCTTGTCTTAACATGTTGTTAAAATTCGGGTTGTTACAATTGTGTTCTAATTCTTCTGCTATTCTAATTTTCTATCTTATCTATTCTCACCCTCTAACTTCTTTCTATTAATGATCTGGAATGTTCGATACCTGAATAATCCCAGTTCGTTACAACTCTTCTTTTGCACAATTTCATTTAAATTATATTTTCCCAACATGCGCAAAATAAAAGGATTATAATCGGTCGCAAAAATCAAACGCATAAATTAGGTGCATAAATCTGTCATCCAAATCAGACCACAAATCTGTCTCCTATATCTATTGTATAAATCATACATATAAATTAGGCGCAAAAATCTGTCGTATACTTGCCAATATTTATAGATTTGGGCATGTTTTGGTCATAGCCTAAAATAAACACAAAACTGTAAAATTAGATGCAAAAAGGGGGAAAGAAGACTAAGAGGATATCTTACAGTTTTCAAATCTGAACTAAATAAAAAAGTAAGAAAAGGACTAAAAAACTGTAGAAATAAATTATAGAATGAAATGTACAGAAAACGACTAACCCGCAGAAATTAAATAAAACTATAAGAAAACTGTAAATAAAATTATAAGGAAAAATTACAATACTCTACAACTATTTTAATGCCTATTTACTTTAAAATATGAAGAATTTAACAATTATAAAACTGAAAAAACTCCCCTCTTGGCCTCGGTAGATCCTCCCTCCAGAGTGTATATATAAAAATATTTTTATTTATAAAATCTCTATTCCTCGAAAATTTAAATTTAGTTCGGCATGTCTATCAGAAATCTATTTATAGGTTAAGCCAAGGATCCTAGGCCGTTAAATTTATGGATTAAATCTAGACCGACCATGCCATCGGACTGACCAGAGCTTGCCACTTCAACTTAGATTTCAAAATAGGCCAACAGAGATGTGCCAAGTCAGAATTTATTAAATAATCAGTGTCACTAATTATTTTAGGAAAAAAAATCTCTATTGAACCATATTGACCGACCTATGTGTCAATCAATTCCCAATTAACTCCTAACGTGCATATTTAGGGTAATTCAAATTCATACTAATTAATTCAAGAATATACGTAACAATATATACATATATAGTTCTTTAGTAAAATAGAAACCTTCCATAAATGTTTGATAAATAGAACATTAATACATAAATTTGAACATTGTTTTCTATTTCGTCATAAAACATATAGTCAATGCACAATTAAGTAATGTATTATATCTAGGATTTTTAAAAACATGTTAATTAATGTGCAATTAATCCATAATTTATGCAACTAACATGCGACCAATTCACAACGTACGAAATTAATGCATTGCAATATGAAATAACATATACCTCATATACATATATATATACACACATATACATACATATATATACACACACACACACACATTCTCACATGCACACATGTATATAAATATACATATATATATACACACACACATAGACATATGTATATACTTATATATATATATATATATATATATATGCACACACATATATATACACATACACATATATGTATACATATTCATATACACACATAATCTTTCCTTATATTTACATTTTTATCTTATTATTTTAATTTATATATGCACATATACACATACTTCCCACTCAAAACATGCATCTTTTTTATTGTTCTTAAAATTTAAAAATGTGACATTGGTGGGAATCAAAGTCAGGACCTTTAGTATAGAAAATGCATGCATTATCACTCAACCTAACACAACCTTCTGTTCGTAAAATTAGAGCATAGAAGATTATTGGTTTTATATGTGTTTCTTTTAAACTTACAAAGTCAATATTTTCTAAACCGTAAATCCAAATATATAAAAATTATATAGCAAACTGATCGTCTTGGAAAGATCTTCACAATGGTTATAACTATATGACATCCAATTTATCTCCTACTAAAAATTAATTCTTACTTGCTGCTTTATTATGCGCGTTACTTCTCAAATTTAAATGCATGTATTAACATTTGTGACTTAATACTCTTTGTCAGCTTTTAATATTATGTCTATAGCGTTTGACATTATTTCCTCCTTTGTAACATTACTGTGAACGTTTCCTTTAAATTTATTTATTAATTCATAACATTATATTTTCATAACACTAACTTTTAATTATTCAAATCTACTAATTAACTATACTTAAATTTACGGTTGTTACAATTTATGTTTATACATCAGATTTTTGCCTGAAATTGAACCAAAAGATATAGATAAAGCTCTTAATGATGAAAGTTGATTTATTTCTATGTAAGAAGAGCAAAATCAATTAGAAAGAAATGTTTTATAGTTTCTAGCACCTAGACCTAAAGATTATCTAGTAGTAGGAGCCAAATGGGTTATTAAAAATAAGTTTGACGAATCAAGAAATGTGATTAGAGAGCTTGTTGAAAATTTTGGACTAAAAGATGCAAAACCCACTAAAACTCCTATAGCGCAACAATTAAACTTGACAAGGACAAAAAAGATAAGGTAGTTGATCAAAAGAAATATCGAGGTATGATTGGATCACTTCTTTACCATATTTCTTTAAGACCAAATATCATGTTCTTGGTTTGATTATGCACATGATTTCAGTCAAACCCTAAAGAATCACATCATATGTAAAAAGGATTCTAAGGTATCTGTGGCACACTGCATGTTTTTGTCTACGGTATTCGACTAATAATAATTTAGAGCTGAAAGGGTATTTAGATGCAGACTATGTTGGTAGTCTAGTTGATAAAAATTTACAAGTGGTACTTGTTTTATGTTGGGACATTCGTTAGTTGCATAGTCTAATCGTAGACAAAATCGTATAACATTATGTGTAATTGAGGCAGAGTATATTGCTCTAAATGGTTGCTCTGCTCAAATCCTATGGATGGTACAAACCCTGCATGTAACACACCGCAATTTTAAAACGGAACATAAGAGATAATTAAAGAGTAATTAAAAGAAGAATTAGGTGAAACGGGTTGCACCATTGCATTCATCTCGAAATTCTTCTTGAGATAGAGTTCGAGTTTGCGTAAAACGGATACCGTATGAAGAAGATATGGACGAACGAAGTTAGGCAGAAAAACCGGAAACATGCCAGAATAAACTGGCGCACTTGTGAAGTGCGCCAATACAAAAATACACTGGCGCACCTGCCAAGTGCGCCCATACCGATCCAGCACAGAATTCTGGAGTGTTCTATAATGACGTGTCTTCTTCTGAGTGGCTGGATGACATGTCTTCGAGCTGGGTGGTTCTGATGACTTCTGGACTGATCTGAAGGCTCAAAATCACCCTATTCTCCTATAAAAATACCCCCTAAACCTCACTTTCTCTCCACACAATTTCATTCTGCCTATACTCTGCCTCTATTCTAATTAAAATAAAATAATGGCGTCGCTACTCTGCTGAAATCTAAGCTAGAACTAGTTCATCTTCTTCCAATCTGAATAGAATTAAAAGAGAACAACTATTTTCTAATCTAATCGATAGTCTACGCCAAAGGAGAGCTATTCAGTGTCAGAATACAGATTCCAGAATACAAGAATTGTTCCCTTTTTGTGAGTACAGTTATTTTCAGATATGAACTTTAATTATGATCTTGACATGCTTATAAATCTGAATCTGAGGTTATGCATATTCTTATCTGTCAGATCTGTTTTTCTGTGACTATTCTCTTTTTTTTTTCTATTCTATAGCCTGGCTACTACGATCCTGCGCCAAATCTCATAAGAGATTAACGCACGAACGCTAAATTTTGGGGGTAAATAATGAATAATGCATAATTGGACATGACTGATCTATGACTGATTTGAGAAAAGGACATATGTTGTAAATTAGATCTAGATCTGTGCATACTCTGTGATTTGGAAGAAGAGGAATCATTGAATGATAATATATGACTTGAAACTAGGGGACATAATACATATAAAAATTAAGATCTGATTTTGAGAGGATATAATTTAATGATCTAGATTTTTGGGTATATTTTATATAACGATTCATGACTTGAAAAAGGAATATGAAATTTAGGCGTAAAGACCTATATTAAAATAGGATAACTATTAATGTGAATGCGTCTAAATATGGATTTTTGGATATTGGCATTAAAGGCTATAATTTGGCATAATTCATATCATGATTTGGGGCTTTTAGAGAGTGTTCTGTATTGTGCAAAGTTTAACGAAAATTTGGGGGCATATATTGTATTATGAATTATGACCATGATTTGAGCATGTAAGTTTAGGCTTAGTTTATGATTAGGCAAGATATGTAAATAGAATTTTTAAGAAATGTTAAATATGCTAATCTGATGAATTGCTTAATCTGCTAAATCTGTTGAATTGCCTGGTCTGCTAATCTGCTAAATTGCCTAATCTGTTAGATCTCTTATCTGCTAAATCTGTTGAATTGCTTAATCTGTTGAAAGCTGAATAATTGTAATTTGGAGGCTCGATCTAAAATTGAGCAAAACATGTTAATAGAACTTTGGATAATCTGCCATAACTTGTAAAGAAGTTAAATCTTCTAAATGGACATAATTAGTCTGATATTTTCTATAATGGAATAAAGTGGCTATGACACGAGGTTAGACTCCGTTTGCGGTAGAAGCCCGCTGGAACCAACCGGCTTAACCAGCGACCGCAAACTGTCAGTCTAATGTGAGAGGTCGTAGACATAACTAAAATATGCTTAGACACGAGGTTAGGTCTGGCTTGTGGCAGAAGTTTGCCTGAAACCGCCCGGCATATCCAACGGCCACAAGTTGCCGACCTAATGTGAGAGGTCTGTGCATTAATATTTAATTAATGCAAATATGAGACAAATATGGCGTCTAAAACGTGTTGGGTGGATAGGGTTAAACCAACTGGACTGATGAATTTAACAAACCCATTTCGTGAATCTGTAGGCCCAATACAAAGTTAGATAATCTGTAAGCCTGTTAAAACTGTACATATGATCCGTCAGGCTGAAAACTTGTTAACTTGATTGTCTGATCTGTGAACTAGTAAATCTGAACTCTGTATGTCTGAAACTTGTAAACAAGTTAATCTGAAATCTGCTAGTCTGGGGTCACAAGGTCAGGAGGGGAAATACTTGTGTCATCTGTTGTTTGGGACCCATATTAGTCAGTAACCCTTTCTGGTATAAAAAACTTTGACCCCGCTCTATGTAGGGGTCCGGGCACGCTTACTGAACTAATTATAGGCGGTTCATTCTGATAATGGCGAGGGGTGTTGATGGTGCATTCCAACCGGATCATGTGCGTGCATGGATCCGGTCTGCTCTGAGGATGTAAGACACTGTGACATCTGTAAATAGGTCTGTGCCAATAGCTCGCCAATTTAGGGAGTGATACACCCTACTATGGGGCCGACACAGGGTATTTATGTATTAGGGAGCCGATCGCTTGGGGTAGGACTTAGGGTACACTTAGTTCTGTCTGTTTCTGTTGGTACCGTCTGTTTCTGTTGGGTGGTAACACCTGTCTGTTTCTGCGTGGTACCGTCTGTAGGGGTGGTAAAGGCCCTTTACTAGTGTACACCTAATTCTAACATTCTGTTTCCGTAGGGATTATTCTGTTTCCGTCTCTGATTCCGTATCCGATTCTGATTCCGTATCTTCTATCTGTTGGGGTGGTAAAGGCCCATTAGTTGGGTGGTAATGGCCCATTATTAGTTTTCTGTTTCCGTACCTTCTGTCTGTTGGGGTGGTAAAGGCCCATTATTAGTATTCTGCTTCTGTACCTTCTGTCTGTTGGGGTGGTGAAGGCCCATTACTAGCATTCTGTTTCTGTATAGATTATTCTGTTTCGATTCAGTTTCAGTTTAGACATTAGGGTAACACCTAACCCTGTTATACTAGTATTAGTGCAGAGAAGTAAGATGTAAGTAAGGAACATAACTTGGTTTACATTAACTTAAAGTATAACTGCTATTCCTGTTGATGTAATCTCTCATCCAGCTTTATTTACATGTCATGATAATATTATCTGTTTATATCCTGGAAGTCACTGGACTCGCCATACTTTATGTCGGACCTCGTTTGTTTTCGCCCCTTTTCTCCCCCCCCCCCCACAGGTGCTCAGGATGGAAACACAGGAGCTGGATTATGATTCTCTCTGCTTGAAGTGCTTGGAGTATTGCTTGGCTTTGACTCTATCTTTTCATGGCAGTTTATGTAACACCCCACGTCCATTAATGTCACTCACAAAGGGAATGCATTAACTTCTATGGAGCGTTTTAAGTGTGTATAGAACAGAAACTTAACAACAAGACATATATAAACAGTACTTGAAAATTTAAAATTTCATTTCATTGCAGCGGTAAATACATAAGTTTGATTACATCATTAAAACCAGAGTCAAAGTACATAATATCCATCTTGACTAAAGCAGAGTACATAAATTGAAAGACATAACCCCAGTACAAAATAGCTAGAAATAAGACAGGCTGAACTTTTACTTCAGCGATCCAAGCAACTTCTAAAAGCAAGAGATACAGCTGTACTAAATCAAGCTCCACTGGTGCTAGTTCCGCCCTGAGCACCTGGGGGGGAAAGGAAGAAAAGAGGTGGAAACAAAGGGGGTCAGACATAAAGTCTGGCGAGTGCGATAACTTTAACAATATAATTACCAAAATAACTAGGCTAAGGCATAAGTTGGAAAATAAGGAAATGACTGTGAACAATTGAGTATGACAGAGTAAACAAGGAAATAAGATGAACAAAGATAACGTTAAAGGCGCACCTAAACCACTATAAGATAATTACTATATTGCACCACCACTAGTCACCCTAAAGGTTGATCCCGCCTACAGAACTTAATAATGATAATGGTAGTTTCGTGCACCCCTAGTTGCCTTCATAGGTGCTGCCTGCCCCTATCTCCACTAGGTGTACCCACTACCCCCATGCGATCGGCTCCTTAACTCGTAGATACCCGTGCTGGCCCCACAGTGGGGTGTATCAATCCCCAAAGTGGCAACCCGATACCACAAATAGTGCACGGCTTATACCTACACGATGCAACAACGTCTTACCTACTAGCCCGGACTCACACACGCATATGAACCCGTTGGACTTGCGTTGCCACCGCTAAACCGTTTTGGCCTCTTACAGTCAAGCCCAGTATGCGTGTCCCGTCCTCGACTTGAGTCGAGCCCACAAAGATACGTATGGGTTACTGGTTGAAACGGGCCCCCATTACTTGACACAAGCTATCCACCTAAGCTTGGTCCCCTCTAGTACATCCCACTTAACCCTCTTCTTATTCATGTTCACTTACATGTTTCAATTTTGGTTAAGTGTTTCTAATCGTATTTCAAATGCCACCCAAGGCACCCACTAGATTCCACATGCCACCCAAGGCACCCACTTAACCCCCTCATGTCCCACTACATGTTTATCTGGTTAAGTGTTTCTTAATTTATTAAGACCGCAACCTCGTAAAGACCTCCCACATTAGACTGGCATTTGTGGCAGCTGGATTTACCGGGCGGGTCCGGGCAGTTTTACACCACAAACGAGCCTAACCTCGTGTCTTTACAACTGTTACGCATTTAATTTATGCCTAAGACCTCTCACATTAGACTGGCATTTGTGGCAGCTGGATTTGCCAGGCGGGTCCACGCAGTCTTACACCACAAAAGAGCCTAACCTCGTGTCTTAGACGATTAATTACACAAAATTAATTATTCCCCAATTTGAATTAATTTCCCTATTCCAAATTATCAATTAATTCCTAATTTAACTATGGCCATAATTGACTCAATTATGTCCCTCTATTTATGGTATGTAAAATCATACCAATTTTCATCACAAATTTATTCTATGCCTTTTAAGGCATTTATGCCAATTCTTAATATTAAATCTTTTTAATATTATCCCATTACCCCACGTTGTACGTTCGTTTGTTTAACGTAAAGTATACGTTAGACTCAAATAGTCTAACTCATAGAATAAAGAGAAAACATCACAACATACATAGAAATAAAAATAGATCTAAACATAAGGGGTGAACTTGCATGTGTGAATGAGGTTCTTCATCTAAAACTTGCAAAAGCAAAAGTCACAAACTTACATAAAACTACATATGTCATAGATCTAAACCTAAAGGTGTGAACTTGTTTAGGTAACAGTCACAACTAGCATAAACCTAAAACTAAAGGTTTGAACTTGTTTAGGTAATAGTCACAACTTGCATAAACCATGTATGTCATGGATCTAACCATAAGGGGTAAACTTGCATAGGTATGGTTCATACTCCAAACATATGTATATACTTGCATATGTGATTTTTGCAACATAAACGATGGTGTAAACTTACATCTAAACATGTAAACTAGCATATAGAATTTCATAGCCTAACTTTAGATCCAATTTAGATAAAATAGATGTCATGAAACATGTAAGGTTGTATATGATTTTCACTAACTTGCATATGATTCATATCTAAATCAACACCTAAACTTGCATTTATACATATGAATTATCATATGAATCAACATAACCAACTAGCATATGAAACAACATTATGAATACATAATCATAGAATTACAACATAGATGATAACATCACATCTTTACAACATAGATGATAACATCATAGAATTTACAACATAAATGATAACATCACAATTTTACAACATAGATGATAACATCATAGAATTTACAACATAGATGATAACATGCGGTCAATCATTCACAACATAACCATATAATCCGCATCATATCTCAATCCAATTAAATTGCTAATTATTTTATTAAAGAAATCGAACTCACAACTCAAAGAAGGTCTTGAGTTCTGAAGTTGAATTAGCTTTCCTTTGAAGTAGATTCGTTGTTGCAGTTTAGATTAGAATTGAATTTGATTAGCTTTCTACCTCTCTAATTGGCGGTGGCTATTCTAGGTTGCTAGGTGACGACATGGAGGCTATGAGTCTAATTTTAATTTGATTTTAGGGTTTGAGTCTGCATGTCTTTTTATAGAGTTTAGGATTAGTTTAGGCCGTCCGATCAATCCAGAATTAATCCCAGCCAATCAGAGCAGATCAGAAACCCGAATGAGTCAGCATACAGTCATAAACAGGTCATCAATCAAATCTTCCCGGGGGGGCAGGTCGACCCTATGGTCGACCTGCTCAGGGTAGGTCGACCCCCAGGTCGACCTGGCCCTGGCAGGAAATTTCCCGCCTAGCCCATCTGACTCTGAAATTTGAATTTTTGAAATCTGTTTTGAATTTTCTGAAATTTCCGATGGCCATAACTTCTTCATACGAAGTCCAATTCACGCAAACTCAGACTCTATCTCAACCAGAATTCCGATACGAACACAATGGCGCAACCCATTTCCCATATTTCTCACATCTGAGATTAGTTATTCTTTAATTTGTGAACATTAATATTAAAAATTACGGGGTGTTACATTTTCCCCTCCTTAAAGGATTTCACCCCCGAAATCTCCAAGTTAAGGAGAATGCATATCCTAACATCCAAACAACCATCGACTCAACCATCAAACATAGGCATCCATTGTCCTTATAAAATTCCTAATGTTGTATGAACATATGCAAGAAGTGTGTGTATATGTTCTTTATCTAATGCAAAATCAGGCGGTCTACTGATTCAGTTGACCTCCTTAATGAAAACCATGATAGTGCCATGCGTCCATTATGTATGCAAAAGAATCCTATCGATACATATTATTTCTACATGTGTGCACAACCATTCACCAAAATGCATCATCCATATGATAATACAACCATTAACTTAAATATGCACACACATTTATATGTAATATGCAATATGAAGTGTCTGAGCCGATCTAGTGCCTAAAGTGTGTGTATATGCATCCACGAGCAACCACTAGCAAACACTTGCATCCACATGCATCCATCATACATAACATGTCTCAAACACATGTTTCAACCATAGGACTACCCTATCTAAAGGTCAAAGATACTAGCGAGAGGACATACTAAAGATAAGATAAGTACAAGCTAAGCGATAAAGGAGAAATTAAAAGACATACCCTCGAAAAGAAAAGGGTACAATGAACGCATCTTCTCTTCCGTCTCCCAAGTAGCGTTGCTCTCGTCATCTCCCCATTGCACTTTGACTAGCTTGACCTCTCGATTCCAAAACTTCTTAATCTTCGACCCAAGAATGCACGTAGGAGCTCGTCGAATCATCGCGTCACGCTCTATCTCCACCTCTCTAAGCAAGCTCGGCTCTACCACTTCCGCGGTCTCATGCAAGCACTTCCTCAAATGTGATACATGGAATACGTCGTGTACACCACTAAGCCTCTCGGGTAACTCCACTCTATACGCCATCTGTCCAATCCTCTCCTTAATAGGAAACGGCCCTAGGAACCTTGGTGCTAACTTCCCAACGGACCCAAAGCGAACAACATTCTGTAATGGAGACACCTTGACAAAGACCATGTCCCCAATATCAAACTCAAGATTTGTCCTCCTCTTGTCCGCATAAGATTTCTGCCTATCTTGCGCCGTCTTCATCCTCCTTCGAATCAAATCGATCTTTTCCGAAGTCTCTCTAATCTTATCGGGCCCAAGCATGATCTTATCTGTAGATTCCCACCAACATGTAGGCGAATGACACGGCCGTCCATAATGAGCCTCGAACGGTGTCATGCCAATGCTAGACTGAAAGCTATTATTATATGCGAACTCCACCAACGGAAGATGTTCCTCCCATGTACCTCCGAAATCTAAGACACACAACCTCAATAGGTCCTCTAGAATACGATTCACCCTCTCGGTCTGGCCGTCCATCTGAGGATGATATGCGGTGCTCAAACATAACTGAGTCCCTACCGCCTCTTGCAAGCTCTTCCAAAATTCGCTAGTAAATATAGGATCGCGGTCGCTCACTATGCTAGAAGGAACATCGTGCAAACGAACTATCTCTCGAATGTACACGGAGGCTAACCATGGAGCAGTCCTCTTACTCTTCACGGGAATGAAATGGGCGCTCTTAGTAAGTCTGTCTACCACGACCCAAATCCCCGTATTACCCTTCCTCGATCTCGGTAACCCATCAATAAAGTCCATCGAGACACTTTCCCACTTCCATTGTAAGACCTCCAATGGGTAAAGCAACCCACCGGGCTTCTTTTGCTCTGCTTTTACTTGTTGGCACACCAATCACTTAGCGACAAACTCAGCCACATCCCACTTCATACCGGCCCAAAAGTAAACTCGTCTCATGTCCATGTACATCTTGTCCCCGCCAGGATGGATGGTCATCTTCGAACGATGTGCATCATCAAGAATGGTCTTCCTTAAATTCTCGTCCCATGGTACACAAAGTCTACCGTCCCTACGTAACCAACCCTTATCATCTAGGGTATACCTACTGAGATGGCTCGATGACTCCCCCCTTTTGAGCTTTTCTACTAACTCAACCAACTGTGGGTCATCTCGCTGTGCCTCACCAATCCATCCCAAAAGCGTAGGTCTGACCTCTAAGGATGCTAGCAAACCGGGTAAAAAGTCAATGGAAGGTCTAAAGTCAAATGTAGAGATGAACTCTAAGCTTCGCCGCTTAACAAACAACGGACTCAAGGACAACCTTTTCCTACTTAAGGCGTCTGCCACCACGTTACCCTTGCCAGTGGTGTATGCTATCTCGAAATCGTAGGACGCTAAGAATTCCATCCACCTTTGCTGCCTTAAGTTCAAGTCCTTCTGAGAGAACAAGTATTTTAGCGATTTGTGGTTAGTGAACAATTCGAATTTCTCGCCAAGAAGATAATGACGCCAAGGCTTTCGCGCGAAAACAATAGCGGCCAACTCTAGGTCATGTGTAGGGTAATTTCTCTCATGCACTCTCAACTGCCTTCCACCATAGGCTATTACCCTTCCCTCTTGCATTAAGACTGCGCATAGTCCTGTCCCACAAGCATCGGTATAAACGGTAAATGGCTTACTCCCATCTGGCAACACTAAGACCGGGGTTGTGGTCAAAGCTCTCTTCAAACGTTGGAACGCATCATCACAATCTATGTCCCATGTGAAAACTAGGTTCTTCTTCATCAAGCGTGTTAATGGAGCTGATATTTTTGCGAAGTCTTTGATAAACTTCCTATAGTAGCCAGCCAACCCTAAGAAACTCCTTACCTCGGTAGCATTTTTAGGGACCTTCCGATCTTGGATGGCCACTACCTTTGCGGGATCCACAGCTATCCCTTCTTTGGAAACCACGTGCCCTAAGAATCGCACTTCCTTCCTCCAAAAGTGACACTTAGAAAATTTAGCTTTAAGGCTATGCGCTCGAAGGGTCTCCAACACTTCCCTAGGATGTAGGGAATACTCTTCCTCGCTCTTAAAAAAGATCAATATATCGTCCACAAAAACTACCACGAATTTATTAAGGTACTCCCTAAACACCCTACTCATCAAGTCAACAAAGTATGCGGGGGCGTTTGTCAAACCGAAGGGCATCACAAGCCACTCGAAGAAGCCGTCTGGAGAACTAAAGGCAGTCTTGTCTATGCTATCCTCAGCCACTCTCAATTGATGGAAACCCGTGGCTAAGTCCAACTGCGAAAACAATGAGGCGCCAACTAACTGATCGAAGAGATCGTCAATTTTCGGTAGTGGGTGCCTATTCTTCTAAGTAAGCTTATTAAGTTCCCTATAGTCCACAAAGTCTAAGGGACCCATCTGCCTTCGTGGAAAATACTACTGGAGCACCCCACTCTGATATACTACGTCTGATGAACCCCTTCTCAAGCAATTCTTTCACTTGCTTATTGAGTTCTCTTCTCTCTCTTGGAGCCGTGTGGCGCACTGGCAATGCAACTGGTTTTGCATTATCTACTAGATATATTCGAAAGTCTATCTCATGTTTTGGGGGTAAACCCCTCATCGAATACATCAACATATTCACGGACTATGCGAACAGAATGTAAATCATCATCGAATGCGTCAAGGGATTCTAGGTAGCTAAGCATTACTAGACCTCGAGGGTCACAAGAAATATCAAGGGTCTTTCCACAACGAGTCAACAATCTAACTACCCTTCTTTCACAATCTAGGATGGCCCCATATCTAGTTAGCCAATCCATACCTAGAATCAAGCCGTAGCCCATGAAGCCAAGAACAAAGGCGTTGCATTTAAACCCAACGCCCAAGATAGACACTCTCAAATCCCGACAGATCGTAGAAAGATGAGCCGAACCACTAATAGGATTTGAGACTACTAAGGGTTATGTTACTAGACTAGTATTTAGGTGTAGTGTTTCAACTAATGATGTAGAGATAAACGAATGTGATGCGCCAGAATCGAATAAAGTACGGACATGATGATCAAACAGAAAAACTAAACTTTCAACGGAAATTGCTCTACCTCGTTCTTGCAGCGGTGGGACCACGAGAGCCTGAACTTGCCCCCTTGCCTGGCCTGGTGCCATAAGAGCCTGCACCTGTCCTTCCGAGGTTGACCCTGCCCTCTGCCCTTTCCTTGGGCAGTCCTTAATTAGATGTCCCGCTTCGCCACAGTGGAAACAACCAGTCTTCTTTTTCTTCCTATAATCTTTGCTTAGATGGCCTGGTGTCCCACAGTTAAAGCATCTTTTCTTTCCCTTGCCATTGTTGCCTTTTCCACCTTTCTTGTTCTGTTGTTGCTGTTTCTTTTGATCCCCTTTCTTCTCGGGTGCCTTATTAGCATTGGCGCCCTTCTCTTCTTCATGCATAAGCGCCATGTTAACTTGACATGACCCGTTACTTCCCCATGAAGGAAAGCACGGATGGCGTTGAGGACAAGACAAAATAGAACGCAGACGGAAGAACATTTCATTGTTATTACAACAATTCCATCAGAATACAAGAATATACAGAGTATGAATGAATAAATTACATAGCAGCGGAAAATAATACAAAACACAATTGAAAGTAATACACGGATACAGAGCTTTCCGAGCATCTTTCCAGCTGTAAATCAGGATCCTGTGAATATAAATCTGCAAAACCAAAACTACTAGCTGCCCGTGTCGAAAATAAGGGCACCCAGAGTTTAGGTTAAAACAATAAACTCCAGGTCAGTCATGTGACTGGTGAGAGAACTAAAACAGTTATTTAAAACTTGACTTTAAAAGAGAGTAATTCAAGGGACCACGCCGTATAACACGGAACGGGTTTCCTCCCAAGAATACCAGTGCATAGAATAAACAACACAATGCTTTTTCGAAAAATGAAGCTATTATAAGACCCAGGTCCCATCACACAATGCAACGCAAGCCGGAGGATAGGGTTTTACCTTATAACAGCCAAACATTCTTGGTACGTTTAAAACAAATCATTTGATACTATAATAAGTGTATAGTGTCAAAACAATTTCAATCATAAATATAAATCATAGACGGCATAAGTGCCCCATACCACTATGTCCCCATACTAGGCTCTACAAATAAAACCGAAATACACGTATTGGAAATTGGATTTCCGTCATGAGTCGAGGCAAGGGGCAAGCTCCTCTCCGCTTCAAGACACTCTAGCAAATCTCCCAGGACTACACACTCTGGGTAACCCTGGATTCGGTTGGGCCGGTCCTCTCTTACGTTTGAGGGTTAATTATGCCTGAACACACGTTTCCCGATCCTTACAGACCTATAATCGAGGCGCCTCATTCCAACAACCACAAATGTGAAAAGTATATAAATGTCAGGGCTGGTAAGTCACTGACACCACCAAAGCTAGAAAGAAACGTCGTGTTCTCCCAACGGTCCGTATCCCGTTTTTGACTCATACCGAGGTGTGAGGCTCGCAAATTCACGTTATACACAATGCTGCCACGTAGGCTGTGCTTTGATCATCAACCACAAGACTTTGCTTTTCAACAGAAGCCTTGATCCATGCAACTCAGCGTGCCACACAGGCAATTCATGCCATGCGATTGATATCTATCGATATATAGCCTCTAAGCTCGTACGTCTCAGAGAAGGGCGTTAAGCAAGAGAATAAATTCTCCGCCGCCAAACAGATATATATTTAACAGAAATCAATCAACACAGAATAAAATCCAATGTCAGACACACAATCCATTTACAAGTTCGTTCTGGGTCTGAACGAAACCGGAGGCACTTTCCTCGCATATCCATCGATCTCCAAGTACGTCTGGACGACCACCAGCTGATTCCCTCATCTTGGGTGTACAGCCCACTCAAGATCATCAGTAATCACCCAAACGATGTGAAGACTTCCGGTCTTCAACCACCGTCTTCATCTTTGACATATCGTCGAATCGGTTATTCAGAATGAGTATAAACCCGGTCTTTCCGAACAACCCGCGTATATTAAAAACAAATGTTACACAAACACAACATACGCCTCATTCCAATCCATTAGTCCCTAACCGTAAATCAGCAAGAGAACAATTTCCCAAATATTAACCCCGAAGGCCGAAACCAACATTAGATCAATACCCAGGAAACCATTCTTCTTAACTAACATATAGCTAGTTTCTAAATTTCAATTCTTAGGGAAAGGTTCCCATTAATTTTATCCAAGATAAATTCTTTAGAATTTATCCTTTAATCTTCCTTTGGATGTCATTTCAAACCAAATTATGGTTTTTCAAACTAGACGAGATTAGCGAACCACACCGAAGTAATTATTTATTTTATTTCCCAATCCCAACCTATTCATCCCAGGAAGCAAAACTGGTAATACTCCATATCTAACACCACGGTGTTATCGGTAAAATTAATTACCATTTCACGTTCAAATCCAATTAAAGATTTAACTATCGCTTTGGAGCAAAACTGGTGATACTCCATTCTCGCTCACTTTCTAAATTTGATAATTTAAATTATCAATTCACATTTCAATCTAATTGCGGATTCATTAAAACTCCTTTTACTGGGTTAAAGAACTAATGTCATTTAAAACACAATTCATGATAAACCCAAATCATATTCTATTTATTATCGAGTTAAAGAACAAGTGTCATTTAAAACACCCTTCACGATAAACCCACAAATCAATTCTATTTATAACCCATTTCAAATCCAATTTATTTATTTTTAAAAATAAATGGTTTTAATTCTAGTTCAAAACTAGTTCATTTCGATAAAAATCTATTTTTATCTTTTCAAATATGGATTTTTTCATCCCAATTTTTCCCAAATCATTTCTTATGATTTTACACAAATTATTACTATTTTTAATAATTTTATCAAGGCCCGTACAGTCGATTTCCATCAATGGCCATCGAACTGCACTTACAGCGACCTTTTCCAAATTTGATTTGGACGTATCTCCAAATCCAACCGATAGATTTTGAATTTCTAATATTCGTTAGAAAGCTCTTTTCGATACGAACCCATCGGTTCCGGTTTTAGGAGAATCCGACGGTCGGATCTCCCGTAATGTCCGTTCGAAGTCAATGGTCGAAATTCGCGAACTGCCGCGGCGCGGCGCGTTCTATTCAGGCCATTATATTATATATATAATATATATAATATATATTTCGTCGATTTCTATTTAAAACGAATTATATAAATAGTTTTAAATTCGTTTCAAAAACAATTTCAACTTCCATTTCAATTCAAATCAAAATTGAATTTTTCCTTATAAATTCGTTTTAAAATTCATTTCTATTCAATTCAAATTTCAATTCAATTTGAATTCATTTCAATTCGTTTTCAATTCAATTCGAATTCGTTTTCAATTCAATTAGAATTCGTTTTCAATTCAACTCGAATTCGTTTTATATTCAATTCATTTCGAATTGGTTTTCTATTCGATTCAATTCAAATTGGTTTTCTATTCGATTCAATTCAAATTGGTTTTCTATTCGAATCAATTCAAATTGGTTTTCTATTCGATTCAATTCAAATTGGTTTTCTATTCAGTTCAATTCGAATTTCTTTATCTATTCAATTCAAATTTCTTTATCTATTCAATTCAATTCAAATTTCTTCTTCTATTCAATTCAATTTGAATTTCTTTATCTATTCAATTTAATTTGAATTTCTTTATCTATTCAATTTAATTTGAATTTCTTTATCTATTCAATTCAATTCAAATTTCTTTATCTATTTAATTCAATTCAAATTTCTTTATCTATTCAATTCAATTCAAATTTCTTCATCTATTCAATTCAATTTGAATTTCTAAATATCTTTATCTATTCAATTTAATTTGAATTTCTTTATCTATTCAATTTAATTTGAATTTCTTTATCTATTCAATTCAATTCAAATTTATTTATCTATTCAATTCAATTCAAATTTCTTCATCTATTCAATTCAATTTGAATTTCTTTATCTATTCAATTTAATTTGAATTTCTTTATCTATTCAATTCAATTTGAATTTCTTTATCTATTCAATTCAATTTGAATTTCTTTATCTATTCAATTCAATTTGAATTTCTTTATCTATACAATTTAATTTGAATTTCTTTATCTATTCAATTTAATTTGAATTTCTTTATCTATTCAATTTAATTTGAATTTCTTTATCTATTCAATTTAATTTGAATTTCTTTATCTATTCAATTCAATTTGAATTTCTTCATCTATTCAATTCAATTTGAATTTCTTTATCTATTCAATTTAATTTGAATTTCTTTATCTATTCAATTTAATTTGAATTTCTTTATCTATTCAATTCAATTTGAATTTCTTTATCTATTCAATTTAATTTGAATTTCTTTATCTATTCAATTTATAAAAACGAATATAATCGATATAAATATCGTTCGCGTCAAAATAGCGCATCTCTAATCAACACGGCTTTATATATTTCAATAATTCCGTTATTCTATCCAACAAATGAATATTTATCCTTGTCAACACATGACTAATCTCAACGAATGAGTACTGTCCACGTGTGACTATTTTTGTTAATTTATATATTTTATGAAAATTAAGGTATCTATCGTTTGATATAAAATCAGACTCCAACCGTAAATTAGTAAGAGAACGATTCCCTGAATATTAACCCCAAAGGCCGAAACCAACATCAGATCAATATCCAGGAGACCACTCATCTCATCTATTTTCCAGTTAATTTCTAATTTTATATGATAAAGATGTAAATTTTATTGTTAAAATATTTTGTTCAACACATGACTAATCTCAACGGATAAGTACTGTCAACACATGAACCTTTATTTTATAATGATCTTTATTTTCCCGA
The DNA here is from genome assembly GCA_030737875.1 of Allium sativum. NCBI lineage: Eukaryota > Viridiplantae > Streptophyta > Magnoliopsida > Asparagales > Amaryllidaceae > Allium > Allium sativum. The sequence goes on from CM060910.1 coordinate 341,747,524, forward strand.
TTGGAATGAGGCCCAATCAATTACCATATAAAGTTAATTATATGGATTCCATTCAACACATGTATATAATAGCAATGATAAATAATCAACCATCATCCAAAGTGCACTACACTGTATAAGCATCAAATATAGATATCTAAAGCTTATAACAGCCTGTCGATCCATCGATCGACATACAACTAATTATTGGGATTAGTGTATATCATATATTATCCCAATACCCGTGTGGGGTTTCAAACAATCAAACACAGATTTTATTTTTGCAGTTGGGCAATGTGTAAAATTTATCGTCCCAATCAATATCAGTCGAATCAGTGTATATAAACAAATCGGCCGACTTGTTTATAACTATTTATTTACTCACATTCACGTTAAAAATTATATTTTTAACGATAAAATATTTTTAACTATATAAATATTTTATTTCCTTTCAACACATGAATATATTATCAATTTCTATTTCACATCGATTTCACAAACAAATTTCACAACATATCAATCAAACAAACAAGCCATCCATGGTCTGTGGATGGCGGGTGTCGGGTGCTACTAAACACCGTCTGCATCCTAGTATATATATATAACTAGCAAGAGAAATTTAGAGTGAGGAGTTCTCACCAATAGCTATCCCAACTCCACGACACTTCATTTATAGAAATCTTCGTCGCTCTCGCCTTTTTGTCATCTTCGTTGCCCGTATTCTCTACATATGTAAAAATCATATTTTTACTTTGCTAATCAATATATAAAAATCGAATTTTTACTTCGCTATTCAATATATAAAAATCGAATTTTTATTTTGCTATTCAATATATAAAAATCGAATTTTTATTTCGCTAATGTCATAACAAAAATCGTATTTTTATTATAAATAAAAATCATATCTTTCTTCGAATAAAAATCTCACCTTCATGAATATAAAAATTCAACTTTTATATTATTGAAAATCATTTCTTTTTGCTACGAAAAATCGCTTCTTTACAATGATAAAAATATCGTCTTTACAATGGTAAAAATATCCGATCTTTCCATAGTTAAAAATCAAACTTTTTCAAAGTTAAAAAATCAAATTCTCCTACGATGTTTACATTATAAAATCGCATCTTTAGTTAATTAAAAATTAAACCTTTTTATTTATAAAAATTATAACTCTCTCTATGTAAAAATCTCATCTTTCTTTGCCATCCACATAAATAAAGATCCAATTTTTATTACTCTAACCTAATAAAAATTATATTTTTAACTTCATACTCCTATAAAAATTATATTTTTATAAATAAAAATATAATCTTTTCAGTTTTAAATCGAATCTTTAAACAATAAAAATCCTAGCTTTTCTATGAATAAAAATATAAACATTCTTATCTAAAAGATTACATTTTTAAACTGATTATTCAATATAAATTAAAACAATAAATAGAAAACTTACAATGGACTAAAAAGGAGGGAAAGGGGCCTGCGTTGGAGAAGAAGAAGGGGAGGAGGACGCTGGACAGCTCGCAGGTGGCGGGGGAAGGTGCGGAAGTCGACTGGGGGGAAGCGGCGGTGGAGGCGGTGGCCAGGTAGGGGGGGTGCAGCGCGTTTTTGGAGGGGTTTGGGGGTTCGCGATTGGGCGGTTTCGATTGGGGGTCTGGGGGGGTTCGGGCGTCGCTCGAGAGGGGGGGAGGGGGAAGCTGCGATGGGGGGGGGCTGCGCCACCGCGAGGGCGACGAGGGAAGGAGCGGCGGCTCCCCTCCGCTTCGTTCTCCATTTTTTTTTCTGTTATGAATGAATCGAGAAAAGGGGGGCCAGAGGAGATAAGGGGAAGAGGTTTTTTTTTATTATTATTTTAAATTTCAAAAAGTTGACTTTTTCATATGACCTCTAAACGAGGCCCGCCGCCTGTCGTCCATAGCTAATTACCCCCATTCCGAACACAATGGTATATGTATCGTAAGGTGATTAGACCGTTTCGATCAGTTTTCGTTAAAATCAACATATAACTCTATATATTGAATTTGAACGCGCATTTCAATTTACCGAGGTCACATACTAACTCGAAAAATTCCAGAAAAATATTTTCTAGGTTCGTATTGACGATACGGTCCTAACAAAACTAGTTTCGTCGAATTCTGAGACCGTTAGAAAAATGGCCATTTTCCAGTCGATTAAAATCAACTGAAACTGGTCAAACGCGTTTTCCTTCTCCACGCTCACATATTGATTCGAAAAATTATGAAATTTGGAATCTAGCAACAATTTGACATCACGGATCCAACAAAAGTGGTTTCGTTGAAATCCGAGGTCGTTTGCAAAATGTCTATTTTTAAGGGCCTGAATTCCATAGCGACTATTCAGAATTTTCAACTGGACATATCTATTGATTCCCGCTATGAAATTTCAATTTTTCGGATTCGTTGGAAAGATATTCTCAAATAGATCCTATTATTTTTGGTTTCACTAAAATCCGGTTTGTTTTGCACCCGGTACATTCAATGGAAGTTTGAAATCGAATTATCGAACTACCGCGCCATTTTCAATTCTATTTATAATTATAAATAATTATTTATATTCTAACGACAACGCGTATAAATATATACGTTCTAAATATATTCAAAATGAATTTTTTCGTCGATGTTATTTAAAATAATTCATTTTAAATGTTCAAAATTCATTAAAATTGCCAAAATAAAATTTTTAAACTGGCTCAGATTTCCGGGTTATTACAATCTCCCCCACTTAAAACTTTTCGTCCCCGAAAAGGAACAAAGTCGAAATTGGTTTGATTAATCAACTCTACGTTCGATCTGGCTTCCATTCTCCAACTTTTCAGTTTCTGAGAATTTTCAAATTCTTCAAAAATTTGGCTAACACCCTAAATTTTCGAAAAATTTCGCCATAACCTCCCCTGCACCGGGAGCCACGGGAAAATCCCGAAATTGCCATATAGGCCTTCTGATCTCAAAAAGAAAAAGAAAAAACCAAGCGGCTAGCCAATCGGCTCATAAAATCATCATCACCCAAACAAAATAGTAAATTATAGTTAACATGTACCTATTTGTCGGGCAAACAAATTTTTTTCTCTGCTCTAGCCTCCTTGCTATGACCTGTTCAATGTAAGTACATGTATATGCAAGCAAATGCGACCAATTTTCAATACAGTCCAATATTTGATGCAATTAGGCATAATGGTTCAAAATTATCAAACAAATAAACAAACAACACAAACATCAATCAATTAGTGAATTAGAGTTTCAAATTCATAATTTTGATACATATATACTGAAAATCTTGTTTTTGATGCGAATTCACAACAATAAATCTAGCTATATAAGTTTTGGTTCTCACACCAGCCTAATGGAAATATATGGATATCTCACCTTCGAAACACGAACATAAATACTGATGATGCACGTGCTATCATCAGTACCATCTCCGGGCGTCTAGAATGTGATTCTATATCTACCCAGTATATTAAAACTTCGAATATACGTTCATGACGCGTATACGCGAAATCTTTATATACTCGATTGTCCAAATTCAAAATAAATAAATAAATATTCAAATACGTATAAAACGAATTGAATTTTAAAAACAAAATTGTTTTCATTTGAAAAATATACTCTTCACACTCGTTCTGGGATACTACTGATCCTATCTCTAACGAGTCATTCTAATTGGATATTACTAATCCAATATCTGATGAATTCTTTTATATGGTTCTAATGTGTCTTGTTCTCGAGCTCTGTAAACCAAAGCTCTAATACCAAACTGACACGACCCGTTACTTCCCCGTGAAGGAAAGCACGGATGGCGTTGAGGACAAGACAAAATAGAACGTAGACGGAAGAACATTTCATTGTTATTACAACAATTCCATCAGAATACAAGAATATACAGAGTATGAATGAATAAATTACATAGCAGCGGAAAATAATACAAAACACAATTGAAAGTAATACACGGATACAGAGCTTTCCGAGCATCTTTCCTGCTGTAAATCAGGATCCTGTGAATATAAATCTGCAAAACCAAAACTACTAGCTGCCCGTGTCGAAAATAAGGGCACCCAGAGTTTAGGTTAAAACAATAAACTCCAGGTCAGTCATGTGACTGGTGTGAGAACTAAAACAGTTTTTTAAAACTTGACTTTAAAAGAGAGTAATTCAAGGGACCACGCCGTATAACACGGAACGGGTTTCCTCCCAAGAATACCAGTGCATAGAATAAACAACGCAATGCTTTTTCGAAAAATGAAGCTATTATAAGACCCAGGTCCCATCACACAATGCAACGCAAGCCGGAGGATAGGGTTTTACCTTATAACAGCCAAACATGCTTGGTACGTTTAAAACAAATCATTTGATACTATAATAAGTGTATAGTGTCAAGACAATTTCAATCATAAATATAAATCATAGACGGCATAAGTGCCCCATACCACTATGTTGCCATACTAGGCTCTACAAATAAAACCGAAATACACGTATTGGAAATTGGATTTCCGTCATGAGTCGAGGAAAGGGGCAAGCTCCTCTCCTCTTCGAGACACTCTAGCAAATGTCCCAGGACTACACACTCTGGGTAACCCTGGATTCGGTTGGGTCGGTCCTCTCTTATGTTTGAGGATTAATTATGCCTGAACACACGTTTCCCGGTCCTTACAGACCTATAATCGAGGCGCCTCATTCCAACAACCACAAAGGTGAAAAGTATATAAATGTCAGGGCTGGTAAGTCACTAACACCACCAAAGCTAGAAAGAAACGTCGTGTTCTCCCAATGGTCTGTATCCCGTTTTTGACTCATACCGAGGTGTGAGGCTCGCGAATTCACGTTATACACAAAGCTGCCACGTAGGTTGTGCTTTGATCATCAACCACAAGACTTTGCTTTTCAACAGAAGCCTTGATCCATGCAACTCAGCGTGCCACACAGGCAATTCATGCCATGCGATTGATATCTATCGATATATAACCTCTAAGCTCGTACGTCTCAGAGAAAGGCGTTAAGCAAGAGAATAAATTCTCCGCCGCCAAACAGATATATATTTAACAGAAATCAATCAACACAGAATAAAATCCAATGTCAGACACACAATCCATTTACAAGTTCGTTCTGGGTCTGAACGAAACCGGAGGCACTTTCCTCGCATATCCATCGATCTCCAAGTACGTCTAGAAGACCACCAACTGATTCCCTCGTCTTGGGTGTACAGCCCAATCAAGATCATCAGTAATCACCCAAACGATGTGAAGACTTCCGGTCTTCAACCACCGTCTTCATCTTCGACATATCGTCGAATCGGTTATTCAGAATAAGTATAAACCCGGTCTTTCCGAACAACCCGCGTATATTAAAAACAAATGTTACACAAACACAACATACGCCTCATTCCAATCCATTAGTCCCTAACCGTAAATCAGCAAGAGAACAATTTCCCAAATATTAACCCCGAAGGCCGAAACCAACATCAGATCAATACGCAGGAAACCATTCTTCTTAACTAACCTATAGCTAGTTTCTAAATTTCAATTCTTAGGGAAAGGTTCCCATTAATTTTATCCAAGATAAATTATTTATAATTTATCCTTTAATCTTCCTTTGGATGTCATTTCAAACCAAATTATGGTTTTTCAAACTAGACGAGATTAGTGAACCACACCAAAGTAATTATTTTTTTATTTCCCAATCCCAACCTATTCATCCCAGGAAGCAAAACTGGTAATACTCCATATCTAACACCATGGTGTTATCAGTAAAATTAATTACCATTTCACGTTCAAATCCAATTAAAGATTTAACTATCGCTTTGGAGCAAAACTGGTGATACTCCATTCTCGCTCACTTTCTAAATTTGATAATTTAAATTATCAATTCACATTTCAATCTAATTGCGGATTCATTAAAACTCCTTTTACTGGGTTAAAGAACTAATGTCATTTAAAACACAGTTCACGATAAACCCAAATCATATTCTATTTATTATCGGGTTAAAGAGCAAGTGTCATTTAAAACACCCTTCACGATAAACCCACAAATCAATTCTATTTACAACCCATTTCAAATCCAATTTATTTATTTTTAAAAATAAATGGGTTTTAATTCTAGTTCAAAACTAGTTCATTTCGATAAAAATCTATTTTTATCTTTTCAAATATGGAGTTTTTCATCCTAATTTTTCCCAAATCATTTCTTATGATTTTACACAAATTATTACTATTTTTAATAATTTTATCAAGGCCCTTACAATCGAATTCCATCAATGGCCATCGAACTACACTTACAACGACCTTTTCCAAATTTGATTTGGATGTAACTCCAAATCAAACCGTTAGATTTTGAATTTCTAATATTTGTTAGAAAGCTCTTTTCGATACGAACCCATCGGTTCCGGTTTTAGGAGAATCCGATGGTTGGATCTCCCGTAATGTCCGTTCGAAGTCAATGGTCGAAATTCACGAACTGCCGCGGCGCGGCGCGTTCTATTCAGGCCATTATATTATATATATAATATATATTTCGTCGATTTCTATTTAAAACGAATTATATAAATAGTTTTAAATTCGTTTCAAAAACAATTTCAACTTCCATTTCAATTCAAATCAAAATTGAATTTTTCCTTATAAATTCGTTTTAAAATTCATTTCTATTCAATTTGAATTCATTTCAATTCGTTTTCAATTCAATTAGAATTCGTTTTCAATTCAATTCGAATTCGTTTTCAATTCAATTCGAATTCGTTTTATATTCAATTCATTTCGAATTGGTTTTCTATTCGATTCAATTCAAATTGGTTTTCTATTCGATTCAATTCAAATTGGTTTTCTATTCGAATCGATTCAAATTGGTTTTCTATTCGATTCAATTCAAATTGGTTTTCTATTCAGTTCAATTCGAATTTCTTTATCTATTCAATTCAATTCAAATTTCTTTATCTATTCAATTCAATTCAAATTTCTTCATCTATTCAATTCAATTTGAATTTCTTTATCTATTCAATTTAATTTGAATTTCTTTATCTATTCAATTTAATTTGAATTTCTTTATCTATTCAATTCAATTCAAATTTCTTTATCTATTCAATTCAATTCAAATTTCTTTATCTATTCAATTCAATTCAAATTTCTTCATCTATTCAATTCAATTTGAATTTCTAAATTTCTTTATCTATTCAATTTAATTTGAATTTCTTTATCTATTCAATTTAATTTGAATTTCTTTATCTATTCAATTCAATTCAAATTTCTTTATCTATTCAATTCAATTCAAATTTCTTCATCTATTCAATTCAATTTGAATTTCTTTATCTATTCAATTTAATTTGAATTTCTTTATCTATTCAATTCAATTTGAATTTCTTTATCTATTCAATTCAATTTGAATTTCTTTATCTATTCAATTCAATTTGAATTTCTTTATCTATACAATTTAATTTGAATTTCTTTATCTATTAAATTTAATTTGAATTTCTTTATCTATTCAATTTAATTTGAATTTCTTTATCTATTCAATTTAATTTGAATTTCTTTATCTATTCAATTCAATTCAAATTTCTTCATCTATTCAATTCAATTTGAATTTCTTTATCTATTCAATTTAATTTGAATTTCTTTATCTATTCAATTTAATTTGAATTTCTTTATCTATTCAATTCAATTTGAATTTCTTTATCTATTCAATTCAATTTGAATTTCTTTATCTATTCAATTTAATTTGAATTTCTTTATCTATTCAATTTATAAAAACGAATATAATCGATATAAATATCGTTCGGGTCAAAATAGCGCATCTCTAATCAACACGGCTTTATATATTTCAATAATTCCGTTATTCTATCCAACAAATGAATATTTATCCTTGTCAACACATGACTAATCTCAACGAATGAGTACTGTCCACGTGTGACTATTTTTGTTAATTTATATATTTTATGAAAATTAAGGTATCTATCGTTTGATATAAAATCAGACTCCAACCGTAAATTAGTAAGAGAACGATTCCCTGAATATTAACCCCGAAGGCCGAAACCAACATCAGATCAATATCCAGGAGACCACTCATCTCATCTATTTTCCAGTTAATTTCTAATTTTATATGATAAAGATGTAAATTTTATTGTTAAAATATTTCGTTCAACACATGACTAATCTCAACGGATAAGTACTGTCAACACATGAACCTTTATTTTATAATGATCTTTATTTTCCCGATTGGAATGAGGCCCAATCAATTACCATTTAAAGTTAATTATATGGATTCCATTCAACACATGTATATAATAGTAATGATAAATAATCAACCATCATCCAAAGTGCACTACACTGTATAAGCATCAAATATAGATATCTAACGCTTATAACAGCCTGTCGATCCATCGATCGACATACAACTAATTATTGGGATTAGTGTATATCATATATTATCCCAATACCCGTGTGGGGTTTCAAACAATCAAACACAGATTTTATTTTTGCAGTTGGGCGATGTGTAAAATTTATCGTCCCAATCAATATCAGTCGAATCAGTGTATATAAACAAATCGGCCGACTTGTTTATAACTATTTATTTACTCACATTCACGTTAAAAATTATATTTTTAACGATAAAATATTTTTAACTATATAAATATTTTATTTCCTTTCAACACATGAATATATTATCAATTTCTATTTCACATCGATTTCACAAACAAATTTCACAACATATCAATCAAACAAACAAGCCATCCATGGTCTGTGGATGGCGGGTGTCGGGTGCTACTAAACACCGTCTGCATCCTAGTATATATATATAACTAGCAAGAGAAATTTAGAGTGAGGAGTTCTCACCAATAGCTATCCCAACTCCACGACACTTCATTTATAGAAATCTTCGTCGCTCTCGCCTTTTTGTCATCTTCGTTGCCCGTATTCTCTACATATGTAAAAATCATATTTTTACTTTGCTAATCAATATATAAAAATCGAATTTTTACTTCGCTATTCAATATATAAAAATCGAATTTTTATTTTGCTATTCAATATATAAAAATCGAATTTTTTTTCGCTAATGTCATAACAAAAATCGTATTTTTATTATAAATAAAAATCATATCTTTCTTCGAAAAAAAATCTCACCTTCATGAATATAAAAATTCAACTTTTATATTATTGAAAATCATTTCTTTTTGCTATGAAAAATCGCTTCTTTACAATGATAAAAATATCGTCTTTACAATGGTAAAAATATCCGATCTTTCCATAGTTAAAAATCAAACTTTTTCAAAGTTAAAAAATCAAATTCTCCTACGATGTTTACATTATAAAATCGCATCTTTAGTTAATTAAAAATTAAACCTTTTTATTTATAAAAATTATAACTCTCTCTATGTAAAAATCTCATCTTTCTTTGCCATCCACATAAATAAAGATCCAATTTTTATTACTCTAACCTAATAAAAATTATATTTTTAACTTCATACTCCTATAAAAATTATATTTTTATAAATAAAAATATAATCTTTTCAGTTTTAAATCGAATCTTTAAACAATAAAAATCCTAGCTTTTCTATGAATAAAAATATAAACATTCTTATCTAAAAGATTACATTTTTAAATTGATTATTCAATATAAATTAAAACAATAAATAGAAAACTTACAATGGACTAAAAAGGAGGGAAAGGGGCCTGCGTAGGAGAAGAAGAAGGGGAGGAGGACGCTGGACAGCTCGCAGGTGGCGGGGAAGGTGCAGAAGTCGACTGGGGGGAAGCGACGGTGGAGGCGGTGGCCAGGTAGGGGGGGTGCGGCGCGTTTTTGGTGGGGTTTGGGGGTTCGCGATTGGGCGGTTTCGATTGGGGGTCTGGGGGGGTTCGGGCGTCCCTCGAGAGGAGGGGAGGGGGAAGCTGCGATGGGGGGGGAGGGGGGCTGCGCCACCGCGACGGCGACGAGGGGAGGAGCGGCGGCTCCCCTCCGCTTCGTTCTCCATTTTTTTTTTCTGTTATGAATGAATCGAGAAAAGGGGGGCCAGAGGAGATATGGGGAAGAGGGTTTTAAATTTTATTTTTTTTAAATTTCAAAAAGTTGACTTTTTCATATGACCTCTAAACGAGGCCCACCGCCTGTCGTCCATAGCTAATTACCCCCATTCCGAACACAATGGTATATGTATCGTAAGGTGATTCGACCGTTTCGATCAGTTTCCGTTAAAATCAACATATAACTCTATATATTGAATTTGAACGCGCATTTCAATTTACCGGGGTCACATACTAACTCGAAAAATTCCAGAATTTTTTTTCTAGCTTCGTATTGACGATACGGTCCTAACAAAACTAGTTTCGTCGAATTCTGAGACCGTTAGAAAAATGGCCATTTTCCAGTCGATTAAAATCAACTAAAACTGGTCAAACGCGTTTTCCTTCGCCACGCTCACATATTGATTCGAAAAATTATGAAATTTGGAATCTAGCAACAATTTGACATCACGGATCCAACAAAAGTGGTTTCGTCGAAATCCGAGGTCGTTTGCAAAATGTCTATTTTTAAGGGCTTGAATTCCATAGCGACTATTCAGAATTTTCAACTGGACATATCTTTTGATTCCCGTTATGAAATTTCAATTTTTCGGATTCGTTGGAAAGATATTCTCAAATAGATCCTATTATTTTTGGTTTCACTAAAACCCGGTTTGTTTTGCACCCGGTACATTCAATGGAAGTTTGAAATCGAATTATCGAACTACCGCGCCATTTTCAATTCTATTTATAATTATAAATAATTATTTATATTCTAACGACAACGCGTATAAATATATACGTTCTAAATATATTCAAAATGAATTTTTTCGTCGATATTATTTAAAATAATTCATTTTAAATGTTCAAAATTCATTAAAATTGCCAAAATAAAAAATTTAAACTGGCTCAGATTTCCGGGTTATTACATAACTAGTCTCTCAAAGGTAGCCCCCATGGGGATGTGGGTCATAGCTAACCCATGAAGCGGCTCGTTCAAACCCTTAACAAATCTCAGGGCCTTCTTTTCTGGTCTATTCACCAAGTCCAAGCCAAATCTCGCCAACTGATTGAACTTGTTGACGTATTCTTTCACCGATCGATTCCCTTGCTTCAATGCCAAAAATCTTTCCTTGTATAAATTCTCTTCAGCCCGTGAGAGAAACTTTTCTTCAAACCTCCGCCTGAAATCCGGCCATGTATCAACTGGACGCTCTCCATTAGTGACCTCCCACCAAAACGAGGCCTCAACCTTCATTAGCCAGGCAGCTAACTGGACCTTTCTTCCATCTTCCACTTCAAAGATCCCAAATAATTCTTCCACCTCCTTTAGCCAATTTCGAGCTTCAACAAATGTCTCCGTTCCGTGAAAAGGTTTTCCACCCATTGCCCGAAAGTATCGACACGAGGAGGAGGAGGAGGATTTGATGGACCTGCGGCGGTGGCCCTAGTCTCCAAATACCTCCTAAACCATCCTGGTAATGTTATCCCCTTGGGTATCTCAGGAATTCCAGACATGCTGAAACGAAAAAAAAAAGATTCAATACAAAAGAACCGAAGGAAAGATATATGGCTCTTGGGGTTATGCTTTCTAAAATAAGCTTTTCTCTTGAAAATACTTTCCTTAAAACATACTTTTGAAGGTACTTATTTGTAAAAGTGTTTTTGAAAAACAGTTTTTCAAAATTCATATCTGTTCTGGTAACCTTCAGCTCTGATACCACGTGCAACACCCCACGACCATGAATGTCACTCACAAAGGAAATGCATTAACTTCTATGGAGCGTTTTAAGTGTGTATAGAACAGAAACTTAACAACAAGACAGATATAAACAGTACTTGAAAATTTAAAACTTCATTTCATTGCAGCGGTAAATACATAAGTTTGATTACATCATCAAAACCAGAGTCAAATTACACAATATCCATCTTGACTAAATCAGAGTACATAAATTGAAAGACATAACCCCAACACAAAATAGCCATAAATAAGATAGACTGAACTTTTACTTCAGCGATCCAAGCAACTTCTAAAAGCAAGAGATACAGCTGTCCAAAATCAAGCTCCACTGCTGCTAGTTCCACCCTGAGCACCTTGGGGGGGGGGGGGGGGAAATGAAGAAAAGAGGTGGAAACAAAGGGGGTCAGACATAAAGTCTGGCGAGTGCGATAACTTTAACAATATAATTACCAAAATAACTAGGCTAAGGCATAAGTTGGAAAATAAGGAAATGACTATGAACAATTGAGTATGACAGAGTAAACAAGGAAATAAGATGAACAAAGATAATGTTAAAGGAGCACCTAAACCACTATAAGATAATTACTATACTGCACCACCACTAGTCACCCTAAAGGTTGATCCCGCCTACAGAACTTAATAATGATAATGGTAGTTTCGTGCACCCCTAGTTGCCTTCATAGGTGCCGCCTGCCCCTATCTCCACTAGGTGTACCCACAACCCCCATGCGATCGGCTCCCTAACTCGTAGATAGCCGTGTTGGCCCCACAGTGGGGTGTATCAATCCCCAAAGTGGCAACCCGATACCACCAATAGTGCACGACTTATACCTACACGATGCAACAACGTCTTACCTACCAGCCCGGGCCCACACACGCATATGAACCCATTGGACTTCCGTTGCCACCGCTAACCCGTTTTGGCCTCTTACAGTCAAGCTCAGTATGCGTGTCCCATCCTCGACTTGAGTCGAGCCCCCAAAGATACGTAAGGGTTACTGGTTGAAACGAGCCCCCATTACTTGACACAAGCTATCCACCTAAGCTTGGTCCCCTCTATTACATCCCACTTAACCCTCTTCTTATTCATGTTCACTTACATGTTTCAATTTTGGTTAAGTGTTTCTAATCGTATTTCAAATGCCACCCAAGGCACCCACTAGATTCCACATGCCACCCAAGGAACCCACTTAACCCCCTCATGTCCCACTACATGTTTGTCTGGTTAAGTGTTTCTTAATTTATTAAGACCATAACCTCGTAAAGACTTCCCACATTTGACTGGCATTTGTGGCATCTGGATTTGCCGGGCGGGTCCGGGCAGTCTTACACCACAAACGAGCCTAACCTCGTGTCTTTACAACTGTTACGCATTTAATTTATGCCTAAGACCTCTTACAGTAGACTGGCATTTGTGGTAGCTGGATTTACCGGGCGGGTCCGGGCAGTCTTACACCACAAAAGAGCCTAACCTCGTGTCTTAGACGATTAATTACACAAAATTAATTATTCCCCAATTTGAATTAATTTCCCTATTCCAAATTATCAATTAATTCCAAATTTAACTATGGCCATAATTGACTCAATTATGTCCCTCTATTTATGGTATGTAAAATCATACCAATTTTCATCACAAATTTATTCTATGCCTTTTAAGGCATTTATGCCAATTCTTAATATTAAATCTTTTTAATATTATCCCATTACCCCACATTGTACGTTCATTCGTTTAACGTAAAGTATACGTTAGACTCGAATAGTCTAACTCATAGAATAAAGAGAAAACATCACAACATACATAGAAATAAAACTAGATCTAAACATAAGGGGTGAACTTGAATGCGTGAATGAGGTTCTTCATCTAAAACTTGCATAGGCAAAAGTCACAAACTTGCATAAAACTTCATTTGTCATAGATCTAAATCTAAAGGTGTGAACTTGTTTAGGTAATAGTCATAACTTGCATAAACCATGTATGTCATGGATCTAACCATAAGGGGTAAACTTGCATAGGTATGATTCATGCTCCAAACATATGTATATACTTGCATATGTGATTTTTGCAACATAAACGATGGTGTAAACTTACATCAAACATGTAAACTAGCATATAGAATTTCATAGCCTAACTTTAGATCCAATTTACATAAAATAGATGTCATGAAACATGTAAGGTTGTATATGATTTTCACTAACTTGCATACGATTCTTATCTAAATCAACACCTAAACTTGCATACATACATATGAATTATCATATGAATCAACATAACCAACTAGCATATGAAACAACATTATGAATACATAATCATAGAATTACAACATAGATGATAACATCACATCTTTACAACATAGATGATAACATCATAGAATTTACAACATAAATGATAACATCACAATTTTACAACATAGATGATGACATCATAGAATTTACAACATAGATGATAACATGCGGTAAATAATTCACAACATAACCATATAATCCACATCATAACTCAATCCAATTAAATTGCTAATTATTTTATTAAAGAAATCGAACTCACAACTCAAAGGAGGTCTTGAGTTCCGAAATCTGAGTTCTGAAGTTGAATTAGCTTTCCTTTGAAGTAGATTCGTTGTTGCGGTTTAGATTAGAATTGAATTTGATTAGCTTTCTTCCTCTCTAATTGGTGGCGGCTATTCTAGGTTGCTAGGTGACGGCATGGAGGCCATGAGTCTAATTTTAATTTGATTTTAGGGTTTGAGTCTTCATGTCTTTTTATAGAGTTTAGGATTAGTTTAGGTCGTCCGATCAACCCAGAATTAATCCCAGCCAATCAGAGCAGATCAGAAACCCTAATGAGTCAGCATACAGTCATAAACATGTCATCAATCAAATCTGCCCGGGGGGCAGGTCGACCCCCAGGTCGACCTGATCAGGGTAGGTCGACCCCCAGGTCGACCCTATGGTCGACCTGGCCCTGTGGGAAATTTCCCGCCTACCCCATCTGACTCTGAAATTTGAATTTTCGAAATCTGTTTTTAATTTTCTGAAACTTCCGATGGCCATAACTCCTTCATACGAAGTCCAATTCACGCAAACTCAGACTCTATCTCAACCAGAATTCCGAGACGAACACAATGACGCAACCCATTTCCTTTAATTCTCACATTTAAGATTAGTTATTCTTTAATTTGTGAACATTAATATTAAAAATTACGGGGTGTTACAGTTTATGTTGGGGATTATGGCTTTGAAACTTTACATTCTGAAGGATTTTGTGTAAGACTGATAATTGTGTACTTGAGTTTTGGTATTGTGATTTAGAAAGATGTAACCAAACTTATTTCTGCTTCTGCTGTAATAAAGTTATAATTTTTCAAGTACTACTTATCTATCTTATAATATTGTGTTTTGTCTACTAAAACGCTCCATCAAAGTTAAGGCATTCCCTTTGTGAGTGACCTTAACGGAGGTGGGGTGTTACACTGCAAGACTACGATATTAATTTTAAATGAGTTCTACTTATGTGTGACAGTAAAAGTGTAGTTGATCTAACAAATAATCCTATACACCATTCTCGCACTAAACATATAGATGTTAAGCATCATTTCATAAGAGATCATATTTCAAAAGATAATATCTAATTAAATTTAATTTCAACAGACTCACAATTGGTAGACATTTTTACAAAACCCCTTCCAGAAAATAGTTTTTGACGACTTCTCTTAGTCTAGGCATTTTAGAAAAGTTTTTTTTCGGATTTTTTGGATTTTTTTGGAGTTGATCTTAATGGCCTATTTTAGCTAATCTAATCCTTATTGTTTTTCGAAAAGATAAACAGTGTTTGAAAAATTGATAGGTAATAATCTGGATCATACATTATGCCCTAAGAAAGCATGCTTAGAAAAGTTCTTTTTATTTTTTTTAACAATTTTTGTAATAACTTTGTTAGGAAAATTTCCATGATCATCTCTATTCCTATCACATTTCTACGATTTTCACTCATCGAAACCCAATAAAATATGTCAAAAAGTGGTATTAAAAAACATGGTTGTTCATTTTTTTAGAAATAGTAATAATAAAATCGTCTAAAAGCAATCACTCTCATTTAAAAGTCCTTACAATCATCCTTGGGTGAATTGCTTTACATTTATTGTTTTGTGCTTCCATGCTCATTTAAAAGTCCTTACAGTCATGTTTGTTTAGAAACATATAAAAATTAGTTGAAAATAGGCAAGCCGATTCTAATCCCATTTAAAAGTGCTCATGATTATGTATGGTTGGAAGATGCTTTAATTCATTCTTTCAATAAAAATATATTAAAAAAACTGCTAATTTCATTTAGAAGTCCTAACGGTTATGCATGGTTAGCAAGTATTTAGTAAATTCCTATTGTAGATATACCACAAAATGACAATATTATATGGTTTTATATATCGTCATCACCCCTATCAACCTAAAGCGGAAACATGGACCAAATAGAGTTTTTATGACTTTTGTTTGATCTTATTTTAAAATTTACTATTTGTACTCTATTTAATATTACTTTTATGGCTCAAGCCTTTCTCTTCATCACTCTTTTCTACAGTGCTATTATTTTGAGAAAACAAAAAGAGGAGAGGAAGTTAAGATTTTGGCGAATAAAATCATCTCTGTTTTTTAGGTTTTATTTCCTACTTTTTTTCTCATTTAGACTCTCATTTAGGCTCACAATGCATTCATACATTCATATTTAATTCTCTTTTAATTTATTTCTCAATTTATTTATCATGCATCTGTGAAGGGGGAGCTGTGTTGTAGGGGAAGCATTCAAATAGAGGGAGCAAGCAAACTTTCAGGATCAGACACATTTAATAGAGCCAAAATCTTAATATAATTTTGTTAGCATCAAAATGGAGAGATTGTAGAATACAATAACCTTATGACTTTTTTTTGACGATAACAAACATATATAGTCGTCTAGATATTAAATGTATTCGATATACACTATTCAGTATATATATATATGTACACACATATATAATATTCAAACACAGTTGTGAGAATAGAATACACAAATTTTTATTGAACAAAAACAAATATTTTATTCACATAATTGTTTATTTACAATGTCGAATAGTACATAATCATTGCTTTAACTATATTGATTATACAACACTACTCTACAAATCATTATACATGATTAAAGGTCGATTGATTCTCTAACTGTCTCACTCTTCTGTTTTCTTCAAGCTTTTAGCAATCCAATCTTTTGAGTACCTGTCATATATAACTCAGAAGTAGTTGTCTGGAAAATAATGTGAATTCAATTTAATATAAATTTGCTTTTGAAAAAATAGTTTGCCTCAGGTATTTAGGTTATTCGTCATCAATTTTGATTTATACAGTATCTGTCTATATCAGCTGAAATCAAATATAGTATTTGTATAAACTAGTTTATCAGGGATAGGTGATTGTAGGAGCATGCATATATGCATGTACACATGTGCACTGCCACAACATCCCAAAAAACGAACATGGCCTTAACAATTTCAGAACCGATGGAAAATGATTCAAGTGGTGATGAAGGTTAATGCAAAAGCAAAGTAAACAATAAGCATTTTGACCAACATGCAAAGCCAATAGGTGCCATAATACAGCTATAAGCTTTCAAGGCAATGATGATACAAGGAAGCAAAATAGCACATCAAGCTAACTCCATATGAATGCAATGAGGAACAACCATGGCATGAACCAATACAACAGAGAAAAGTGCAAAGTGAGGGTATCAAGAACAACAAACAGCAACAACATGGCATTTCAACCAGACGAGTACAAACACATATATACGTAAATGATTATGTATGTGTACGTATATATAATGTACATCGTCATATGCAGTAACAAATGAAGTGCACAAAGGCAATGAAAAAGTGACAATATGTTCAACACAAAACAAGGCGCACAACGACAACATATGCATATGAACAAGTTCAACTTTTTCAATATATACATGGCCAGGTGGCATCAGGAACTACTAAGTGAAGTAGCATGTAAACAACAATGGATGTGCACAAGACAACAACAGTGGTATGTAAACAAAACTACACTATAATGAAACAGTGTTGCACAAATGCAGTGAAAGTACGTATAGCACAACAGTTCCAATGCATATGATGAAGCATTTCAATTCCAGAGCTAGTATGAAGGACAATGTCGAATCAGGCAGTGAAAGAAAACAAGAATACACAACAGCAAGAAGATTAAGTATCTATTCGAATTTTCTATGGAAAAAATTCAAGTAATCTGTTCTTATTAGTAATGATCAAAAGCAAGTGGTAGAGAATATAATTTTATTCAAATAATTAATTTTAGGAAGCAAATATGAAGAATATATAAATTATGAAATATGTTTGAAACTATCAAAGAATATTATCACCACAAAGCCAAATCAAATATATACAAGATTCGCTATATTTTAATTTAGGCAAGAAGACCGAATCAAAATTTCCGAAAATCCGAGATACTCAATATTTTATTTTTGGTAAGATGGCCGATTCAACAATTTCTGAAAATCAGAGATTATAGGATTCTATAACCCTAAAAATACACCCTTTAACATCCTCAGAAAGGTGTAGGAGTTTAAGCTAAATTTAGAATAAAGCAAAGGAATTAGTTGTACCAATTTCTGAAGCAACCATCAAATCTCAACAAACTCAATAATCACAACCGACCTCCACCGCAAGCAACATAGAAATGTCGATCAATGATGCAGAAGCACAGACATCAATATTTATTACAATCGAAGAGATCAGGTGAAGCGGTGGATCAAACAAAACCCTAGTTTCTATTTTCATAAGAGAAGAGTTGAGAAAATACAGATGAGGATAGACATAATAAAAACGGGCCGACCTTTATTATATTGTTGACTTGTTAAAATTTAGATTAGGGTTTTTATTTTTTTTAAGTGTTTTATTTTTACTTAACAAACTATAGATTTTTTCTAGGTTGCAAAGTACGGAATTTGTAGTTTTAGAATTCAAAACTCAAGGGATTGAGTTGTGGCTGGATTTTGAGCTTAGAGGTAGGTTAATCGCTTGCGGGCAATGCAAGTTTACGTGTTGTAAAATTTTTCAATTACCTAATTTTTAGTAGAAAGCTTGGGATAACACTAGGAAGTTGGGTGCCAAAGCTGGTTAAATTTTGTGTTGTTTTTATTTCCTCTTTAGTTTACTTTATTATATGTGATGCATCTGTTTGATTATCTCCTTTTGTTTCTGTTTTTTGTATTCAACTCTAATTTTCTTATTAGACCCTATTCACCCACCTCCAAGGTGAAAATGATCCTACATGGAGTTCGTGTGAAAAATATATGAATACAAAAAATTTGAATTTAAAAAAAAATAAACATGTAACTTTGAATTTAAATTTAAACTGGATCATATTTGAATAAGAATAAATAAGTAGGCATAAAATAATATTCCATATTCGAAATCAAAATTGTATGTATATACATATATAAGAAAGAGGACACCATAAAAGAGATAAGAATGAATTAATTATCATTTGAAAATTTTGAAACAAAAGATGTGTGAATTAAATTCGCTATACTAGAATAGTAAGGCGATCAACCAACTACCTCTATTTGAGTCGATCGCTAGATCGATCACCTTGCCTCTTTAGAGGGGAGGTTAATCGTTTTGTGAGCATAAGTGACGGCGGTATCTAGGTTTTTGAGTTATTTTCTTTACTGTTAATTGTCATGGATGGGTCATATTTTATACTTCAAATCTGATGGGTCCTACACACTTTAGTACCTATAAGTAGAGCCTTAGAACCATATGGAGGCTTACATCCTTCTACGGTTATCTTCCTTCATTCCTCTCCTTCTTTATCTCTGTTTAGATACAATTATTAGGAAAAGTTAGTTCTTCCTCTTATCCTGCTTCTTCTATTTTATTTTAGTAGTCCTGGATTTAACCTCTACATGTGTATACGATTCTTTATCGATTCTAATACAAATGTAATCTTAAAGGGAGGAGAATTGGAATCATTTTGTGTGGAAATAATACAAAAGAAGATTCCAACAAGGATTAAACACAGCTTTCTCTTTCTCGGGTTGTGAGTGGGATCTTTATGTTTACTTTTGTTCTTATATCTTGTTTAGTCTAAAAATTTGGATTGTGTATGCCTAAGAGATTTAGGGATTACGAAAATCAAACATAAAATCGCCTCAAATCTCTAATTTAAAAGAAGTGTCAACCTATTTTTTTTATTTGAGTTTGGATTACAAACGTAAATGAAAAGGGGGTTTTGTTACTGTTTCCTTATTTAAATCATAATAATAGTCTGTTTTACTTTCTTCTCACTACTATTTTGATCTTAAATTTACATAAAGTTAGTGGATTTGGGTACAGTAAATCATATGTAGTCAAATCACTGTTTTATCAATAAAATGGTAGATTTGGGTGTTATAAACTATATGTAACTAAAATCCCTACTTTGTGAAAATTTTACATACGATGGGAAGGAGGTGAAATTGGACTAGAATGAATATATAAAGGTGTACTTGTAACTTGCCCCTTTATTTACTGATGTGATCTAAAAACCTAGGATCACAAGTCCATTTTTGGGATGTGTTCTTATAATTGCCCTACTGGATCTATAAATCATAATTAAAATCTGATGTGCCATGATATGAATTGTAGGGAATATGTCTTGTATATCCATAATCTTTTGTACAGGTTGACATTTCATCCGATTAGTGCATTTTCACGTGAGCCATTTAATGCATATATATATATACACACATATATATCATGTAACATAGTCTACATATCTTTGATACATATTTATCGCATTTAATTAGAAGTTTCAAATTAAACATCCCTACTAGGGAAATTGTATGCTTGTGTGTTTAATATCCTTTAATTAGTATTTAATGACATGATGATGCGAGGTTAACCCCTCCTTGTAGCAAAAGTCTTCCAGGACAACTCGGCTACCAATAGCTACAAGAAGGCGGGTTAATGTGGGACATCTAGTTCTATGGCATTTAGCATGCCTGCCTATGGGAAGGTATTAAGTGGTTGCTTCGCCTTTTAAGGGTATTACGTGGTTGGAATCACCCCTCTTCTAATGATTTTATCCTTAGGAGCTCGGGTTGTAGGCTTAGGACTAACCTTAGTAGTTATTAATTGATCTTGGGTCTGCCTCCCTCTAATTGTTTTGACGTATTAAACAGTCTCAGATGAGTTAGATAGTTTTATGGAAGTTGTCTCCTTCTTCTAAGTGACTATGGATAAGGTCTACCTAGGGGATGGGCTACTAAGAGTTTCTCCTAACATGTATTGGAAACAGCCTGTGACGGCCCGTCCCGCACCAGCCGACATTTCCAATGAAAGTGCGTTGTGCTAATGTCCAACCAGCACGGGACGGTCGTCAAAGAAAGGAAAGAAGGAAATTTGAACTAGCAATTAACCTGTAGAATGTCTCACAGCACATGGAATAAAATATAATAATAACATACTTTGACATAAAAACAGGTGAGACAGTGCATAAGCTGAAAACTAAACATCGTAGCAGTGGAAAATCCAAATACAACTTATGTTCCACTTCATCATTATTACAACTTTAAACTGTCTCTAAAAAAATAAAGGAAAGGTACACTACTAACGCCCAAAGTAGTGACTAGCAGCGACACACGGAGAACATATAGAGAATAGTACGTGTAAGCCTCCTGCTCGTCTCCGGACAGCTACTCGTGCACAACCAGCTAACTTGTTTCTAGTATGCCCGTTTAAGAGCACCCAGAGTAATAAGAAGAGACAAAAACTCTGGGTCAGACAAAAGTCTGGTACGAGCGATAAGCAGCAAAATAGAACAATAACAGGTATACTAAACCATACCTGAACCTGCAACCAAAGAGTTAGCACAACAAGATGTACAATACTCTAAGGTGACACTAACATATGGTGTAAGATATGGGGTGGGGGTGTGCATTTCATAGTGATGTCAAACAATCAAGCATAGCAACCATCCTCACATCTCTCACTCAGTGCGTAAAGCATACGATATCCACCGCTTTGATCATCCAAATCCTTGCTATGATCACTCTGCCCCATGGAGTCACAGTGACTCCGCTGCACTGATCCATAGCCACTAATCCTTTGCTATGTCCACTCTGCCTCATGGAATCATAAAAACTCCACTGCACTGGCTCATAGCCTTGCTACGATCACTCTGCCCTATGAAGCCATGATGACTTCACTGCACTGATCCGTAGCCAATATCCGTCTCTCAGTGGTTAATCAAAGCTATAGACGTCGATAACCCTTTTGCACACGTCCCGTAGCAAAGTCCAATCATAAAGTCAACTCGTTGGTTCCCCTCTGGATCCTGAGTTCTACTTCCCATTTGGACTACCTTTGCATCTCTGGTTTTGGTCTCCTCCAGATCGGTTCGGTCCTTCTTCCCGCCCTCTGTTCGGTTCGGTCATGCTTACTCCAGGTCAGTCCGTGACACATACTCCAGCTCATGGTCATCATGTCTACTCGTGGGAGGCTCCCTGATCTGGTTCGTGATGAAGCTCCGGTTCGGGTCGTGGCAGTGCTTTGGTTCGGGTCGAGGTAGCTCCATAACTCGATTCGGGTGTGCTTCAGCTCGTTATCACCAAACAGAAGCGGCTCGGTTCGGGGATGGGAAGCTTCACGGTCCGGGGTTCTCTAGCGCGAGCGAGATCGGGTCATGGGTGCTCCACAAGCGAGATCGGGTCGGTTCGGAGGGGTGTCACGATCGGGTCGGGCGATCCGATCCGGTCCATTTTCCTGCACAACTTTCCTGCAACCTTTTCAGCGACTGTTTTACGCCACA
The DNA here is from genome assembly GCA_030737875.1 of Allium sativum. Taxonomy (NCBI): domain Eukaryota; kingdom Viridiplantae; phylum Streptophyta; class Magnoliopsida; order Asparagales; family Amaryllidaceae; genus Allium; species Allium sativum. The sequence continues at coordinate 341,770,071 of CM060910.1, forward strand.
CAACGGCATTTTCGACCATTCTAACTGTTCTAAGCAATCATGAAACATACCATACAGTCATAGCAACATGTATAATCAACCACAAACACCAAAACAACAATATGATTTGTTAAAATGGATCAAACATACCCAAAACCCATATTTTCACCTTAAGCTTGTTTAAGCAAATCTAATGATGGGGTTAGCAAAACTTAACCAAACTAACCCAAATTTCTAACAAAGGCCTAAAACAATATTTCGAAATTTATAAATATTTTTCCAGAATTTAATCATGTATAAATTCACTAATTATCACTATTTACCCTTAATTAACCTTATTTAGTGTAAAAACAATGTTAATCACTCACCTTACCACAAATAAACTCGGATCTGAAACTTTTGGACAAAATAGTTCGGATTCCAATACACTCCAGCAACTCTATCTCAATTTTTGTGCTAATCCGCTTTGATTTTATGTAGATTTGGCTTAATTAGCGATCAGAAAGTGATTTGGGGTGTTTTAGCAAGTGGAGGCCATTACTAGGCTGAGAGGAATGATAGGTGGCGGCTAAAAAATAAGAAAAGGATGTTCTCTAAACCCTAACAGTCCTTTTAAACTCCTAATCCCGAAATCCCCCAATGAGCCTAGCTATTAATCACCCTATTTGGCCCGGTTAAGCTGTTTTTCATCTTCTAAACCTTGTTTCAGCCAAATCCCCCAAACGGTTAGTCCGTTTGGCTACTGTGACCACTCTACGGAAAGGTAAACCATCATCCGGATCTAATAGAAGTGGTTTTAGGTCAAATCTCCTTACCAATCAAAAGTTCTGGCCGAAACAAGATCAGCTTGTGGCAAAACGGTCATTTAAAAATTGGCAAAAATCATGAACATGAGAAATAACCCCAATAGTCGTCTTCCAAAGTTACATGGCTACACGACATCGTATATGAAAGAAATAAATATTCTACGATCCTTCGATGCATAGAACGCGGGTCGTTACATTTGCCTCCCCCCCTCCCACCCCCCCCCCCCCCAAAGAAATTTCACCTCCGAAATTCCTTAACTAAGAAACAAGAAAAGGATCCCGCATGACTACCGACCATTCACAACAATCAAACCTACAAAAACAAACAAATAACTCTATCCTAGCATGCGGAAAACTAAGTCGCAATTAAAATCTTACCAGGCAAAGAGTTCTGGATACGTCTTCCTAATGCTTTCCTCTGTCTCCCAAGTACATTCATTCTCATTCCCTCCCCACTGAACTTTGACTAGATCCACCGCTTTCCTTCGAAGTTGCTTCGTATCGTGCTCGACAATACGAATCGGCTTGCGGTTCCCAACCGCCTCGGGTTCTACTTCGATATCATCGAACTGATCAGGTGAAATAGTCATATCTGGATCGTGCACGAATTTCCTTAATTGGGAAACATGAAATACGTTATGAACTCCTGCCATCTTCTTTGGTAATTCAACTTTATATGCCAAATTCCCAACTTGCTCGAGAACTGGAAATGGACCAACAAATCCTGATGTTAACTTGCCTCTCCTGCCAAATCGTATCACGCTCTTTAACGGAGAAATCTTGACAAACACTAAGTCACTAATAGAGAATTTTAAATCTCTACTCCTCTTATCAGCATAACTCTTCTGCCTATCTTGGGCAACCTTCATTCGTTGTTGGATGATCTTAATCTTGTCTGAGGTTTCTCTTATCACATCTGGTCCAAGCACAAACTTCTCACTAGTTTCTAACTAAAATGACGATGAGTTGCACGGTCTTCCGTACAAAGCTTCAAATGGAGCCATACCAATACTGGATTGATAACTATTATTATATGCAAACTCTACTAGATGCAAATGGTCATCCCATGATCCACCAAAAGCTAATATGCAAGCTCTCAAGAGATCCTCTAATACTCGATTCACCCTCTATGTATGACCGTCAGTTTGAGGATGGTACGTGGTACTAAGATATAATTCTGACCCTAGAGCCTCTTGTAAGCTCTTCCAAAACCCACTAGTAAACAACGGGTCTCGGTCACTCACAATGCTTTTTGGTACTCCATGAAACCTCACTACCCACTTCATATATAGTTCCGCTAACTTAGCTGTCGTTCTATTCGACTTGACGGGTATAAACCTTGCACTCTTAGTCAATCGATCCACAATCACCCAAATGCTATCATGGCCCGATCTAGTCCTTGGTAACCTATCAATGAAATCCATTGAGACTTGTTCCCATTTCCATTCTGGAACTTCTGATGGTTGCAACAACCCACTAGGCTTCTTTTGCTCAGCTTTAACCAACTGGCAGTTCATGCATTTGGATATAGACTTCCCAATGTCTCTTTTCATCCCTTCCCAGTAGTAGGTCTGCTTCATGTCTCGATACATTTTATAACCACCGGGGTGCATAATCAGTTTTGAGTGACATTCTCTAAGCACTTCATCTCTCAATCCATTGACATTGGGTACAACCAGTCTTCCATTCTTTCTAATCCATCCATCTCAGTCAAGCCCATACTTGTTCATCTCCTCGTCGATACCCATCTCTAACTTGGAGATGATTTCCAATAGGTTAGGATCGTCCCTCTGATTGCAACCAATCCGCTCAATCAAAGTGGGTCTGATCGTCAAACTTGCTAATAATTCTGGACCCAATTCGCACTTTGGTCTGAAATCATACCCAACGATGTATTCCAGTTACTTCCATTCTAGAAACATAGCCCCTAAATTGGCATGTCTTATACTCAATGCATCAGCTACCGCATTGCCCTTTCCTGGTGTATATGCGATATCGAAATCGTAGGAAGCCAAGAATTCTAACCATCTTTGCTGTCAGAGATTTAGATCCTTTTGAGAGAAAAGATACTTTAACGATTTATGATCGGTAAATAACTCGAATCTTTCTCCCAAGAGATAATGTCTCCACATCTTCAATGCGAACACGATCGCTGCCAATTCCAAATCATGGATAGGATACCTTTTCTTATGCGGTTTCAGTTGCCGACTAGCATAAGCTACAACCTTACCTCCTTGCATCAATACAACACCTAGTCCGGTAAAATAGGCATCTGTGTATGCTGTCATCTCTTCATTCCCTTTAGGGATGACTAACACTGGTGCACATGTCAACTTTTCTTTAGACTCTTAAATGCATTCTCGCACTTTTCGTCCCAAACAAAAGCTTGATTTTTCTTAGTCAACTGAGTCAACGGTGCTGCTATCTTGGAGAAGACTTGGATAAACTTACGATAATATCTAGCCAATCCCAAGAAACTTCTTACGTCTGTTGCATTCTTGGGCGTAGACCAATCTTGTACTGTAGCTACTTTTGCAGGATCCACGGCAATACCATTCTCTGAAACAACATGGCCCAAGAATCTTACTTCCCTCCTCCAGAAGTGGCACTTAGAGAACTTTGCTTTCAATTGGTGTTTTCTCAACACCTCCATCACTATCCTCAAATGTTCCTTGTGTTCTTCCTATGTCCTCGAATAAACTAAGATATCATCCACGAACACAAGAACAAACTTATTCAATTGATCCCTGAATACCATATTCATAAGATCCACAAAATATGCTGGTGCATTGGTCAACCCAAATGGCATGACCAACCACTTATAGAATCCAGACGGCGTCCGAAAGGCCGTTTTAGCTATACTCTCAGCTTCCACCCTAAGCTGATGAAAACCTGTTGCGAGATCCAACTAGGAGAACACTCTCGTGCCACTCAACTGATCAAACAAATCATTTATCCGCGGTAGAGGATACTTGTTCTTCCTTATCACCTTATTCAACTCGCGGTAGTCCACATACAATCGAAGGGAACCATCTGCCTTGGTAACAAAGACAACTGGTGCTCCCCACTCAGAAACACTTCTTCTGATAAATCCCTTTTTCAACAGATCGCTTACTTGCACCCCAAGCTCTAGCTGCTCCCTTGGTGCCATACGACGAAGTGGCATCACTATAGGTCTGGCATCTTTCACTAAATCAATATGAAACTCAATCTCTCGGTGTGGTGGAAGTCCGGTCACTTCCTCGAAGACGTCCGAATACTGGCCAGCCACGGGCATATCTGACAACTCATCATGCGGGATGTCGAGGGAATTTAGAAAACTAGCCATTACCCCATCACTAGGTAGACCACCAAACACTACCCGCCGCCCATCATCCGCTCTAACTGTCACCAAAAATCCTCACAGTCTACCACCACCCCGTATCTTTGGAGCCAATCGACTCCCAAAATAATGTCAAACCCAGTAAAGCCCAAAACAAAGCAATCACAAACAAACATGCATCCATGACTCGATAAGACCACATTACGACAAATCATGCTAAGGCTAGTTAACCCACCAATAGGGTTCGTCACCACTAAAGGTCTATCGACTATCTCGGGTTCCAATCCCAACCTATCTACCAGGTCACTAGATATGAAGGAACGGGAAGCTCCGGTATCGAATAATACTCGAAAAGGAACATCATAAACAGAAAGCATACCTTGAATGACGACATTCTTTCCTTTCTCCGTCGCGGTTGGGGCATTCGACGAAGAAGGAACAACATTAAGAGCATATGCTTTCACAATCTGCTTCTCTTTAGGGGGTTGCGGACACTTATCCTTGTGATGTCCCACTTGGCCACAGTTGAAGCACTTCCTGTTCGTTGGCTTTGCTCGACATTTTTTAGCATAATGGCCCTTCTTGCCACAGCTAAAGAATTCAACATCTTTCTTGCTCTTTTTTTGACCATCCTTAGCTTGGTTCTGACTCTGCTTCCTTTTATTCTGAGAATTATTCTGCCTCCACCGCTTGCTTGCGGCTTTGGCCTCTCTGCAGATGCAACAGCAACTTCAATCTTGGGTTTAGGATAAAGGCTCTCTGACCTCATTGCTTTCCCCACAATCGATTCAAAAGTCTCATCGATGTGGTTAATAAGCCTTTCCCATAAGTACTGATCTAAGCCTGTTATGAACTTCTCATTCTTCATCTCGGGAGTGTCAATAAGAGATAATCCATACTTCGATAAAGTATCGAACTCAGCAATATACTCCGAGGATGCTCTACCATTCTGCTTAAGTTCCAAGAACTTCCTAAACAATTCTGATTTCTGAGCAGGTGGGATAAACTTCTCACTGAATCAGGCCTTAAACTGATCCCATGTAACTCGATCCTCTGGAGTAGCTACCTTAATAGCATTCCACCAATTCATCGCCTGTCCTTGCAGCTGACGGGATGCTAGCTTTCACTTTGCCGCATCCTCGATAGCCAAGTCTTTGAAGATACACTCACAGCTATCCAACCAATCCTGAACTTCCGTAGCCGATTCCGTTCCGTGGAACGACTTCCCACCAAGACTAGTGTAATCCTTGCATATCTTGGCGAAATCGGGCCTAGGCGCCTGCACCGCTGCACCACCACCACTTGCAGCATTGGGAACTGCTCCTTTCACATTTCTAAGCATCTCTCTCATGAAGTCAGTGAACATCGTCCTCATATCAGGAGCATTCCCATTATTAGCTCCTCTACCAGTACCCCTAGTATATCGGCTCATCGTTCAATCTGTAAGGAGAATACGATTAACCATCTCTTCAGTGGTGCAGTGCAGTGCGACTCCATCCTTAAATATACTAATAGTGTATATATATATAGCTTTTGAAAACAAAAATAAAACAAATACGTGCAATCATATAAGTATTATCTCTGCCTGGTGTCTTCCCTAGGTTAACTACGCAACCTAAAGCTCTGATACCAAATGTGACGGCCCGCCCCGCACCAGTCGACATTTCCAATGAAAGTGCGCTGTGCCATTGTCCAACCAGCATGGGACGGTCGTCAAAGAAAGGAAAGAAGGAAATTTGAACTAGCAAGGAACCTGTAGAATGTCTCACAGCGCATGGAATAAAATATAATAATAACATATTTTGACATAAAAACAGGCGAGACAATGCATAAGCTGAAAACAAAACATCGTAGCAACAGAAAATCCAAATACAGCTTATGTTCTACTTCATCATTATTACAACTTTAAACTGTCTCTAAAACAAAAGAAAGGAAAGGTACACTACTAACGCCCAAAGTAGTGACCAGTAGCGACACAGGGAGAATATATAGCGAATAGTATGTGTAAGCCTCCTGCTCGTCTCCGGACAGCTACTCGTGCACAACCAGCTAACCTGTCTCTAGTCTGCCCGTTTAAGAGCACCCAGAGTAATAAGAAGAGACATAAAACTCTGGGTCAGACAAAAGTCTGGTATGAGCGATAAGCAGCAAAACAGAACAATAACAGGTATACTAAACCATACCTGAACCTGGACCTGCAACCAAAGAGTTAGCTCAACAAGATGTACAATACTCTAAGGTGACACTAACATATGGTGTAAGATATGGGGGTGGGGGTGTGCATGTCATAGTGATGTCAAACAATCAAGCATAGCAACCATCTTCACATTTCTCACTCAGTGTGTAAAGCATACGATATCCACCGCTTTGATCACACAAATCCTTGCTATGATCACTCTGCCCCATGGAGTCATAGTGACTCCACTGCACTGATCCATAGCCACTAATCCTTTGCTATGTCCACTCTGCCCTATGAAATCATAACAACTCCACCGCACTGGCTCATAGCCTTGCTACGATCACGCTGCCCTATGAAGCCATGATGACTTCACTACACTGATCCGTAGTCAATATTCGTCTCTCAGTGGTGAATCAAAGCTATAGACGTTGATAACCCCTTTGCACACGTCCCGCAACAAAGTCCAATCATGAAGTCAACTCGTTGGTTCCCCTTTGGATCCTGAGTTCTACTTCACATTTGGACTACCTTTGCATCTCGGGTTTTGGTCTCCTCCATATCGGTTTGGTCCTTCTTCTCGCCCTCGGTTCGGTTCGGTCATGCTTACTCCATGTCGGTCCGTGACACATACTCCAGCTCGTGGTCATCATGTATGCTCGTGGGAGGCTCCCTGATTCGGTTCGTGATTAAGCTCCGGTTCGGGTCATGGCAGTGCTTTGGTTAGGGTCGGGGTAGCTCCACAGCTCTATTCGGGCCAAACAGAAGCGGCTTGGTTCGGGGATGGCAAGCTTCCCGGTCCGGGGTTCTCTAGCGCGAGCGAGATCGGGTCATGGGTGCTCCAAAAGTGGGATCGGGTTGGATCGGAGGGGTATCACGATGGGGTCGGGTGATCCGATCCGGTCCGTTTTCCTGCACAACTTTCCTATAACCTTTCCAGCAACTGTTTTACACCACACAACGACGTTTTCGACCATTCTAACTGTTCTAAGCAATCAAGAAACATACCATACGGTCATAGCAACATGTGTAATCAACCACAAACACCAATACAACAATATGATTTGTTAAAATGGATCAAACATACCCAAAACCCATATTTTCCCCTTAAGCATGTTTAAGCAAATCTAATGATAGGGTCAACAAACCTTAACCAAATTAACCCAAATTTCTAATAGAGGCCTAAAACAATATTTCAAAATTTATAAATATTTTTCCAGAATTTAATCATGTATAAATTCACTAATTATCACTAATTACCCTTAATTAACCTTAATTAGTGTAAAAACAATGCTTATCACTCACCTTTGCCATAAATAAACTCAGATCTGAACCTTTTGGACAAAATGGTTTGGATTCCAATACACTCCAGCAGCTCTACCTTGATTTTTGTGCTAATCCGCTTTGATTTGATGTAGATTTGGCTTAATTAGCGATTAGAAGGTGATTTTGGGTGTTTTAGCAAGTGGAGGCCACTGCTAGGTTGAAAGGAATGATAGGTAGCGGCTAGAAAATGAGAAAAGGATGTTCTCTAAACCCTAACTGTCGTTTTTAACTCCTAATCCCGAAATCTCCCAATGGGCCTAGCTGTTAATAATCCTATTTGGCCCGATTAAGCTGTTTTTTACCTTCTAAACCTTGTTTCATCCATGTCTCCCAAATGGTGAGTCCATTTGGCTAATGTGACCACTCTACGGTAAGGTAAACCATCATCCAGATCTAATGGAAGTGGTTTCAGGTCAAAACTCCTTACCAATAAAAAGTTATGGCCGAAACAAAATCAGCTAGGGGCAAAACGGTCATTTAAATTGGCAAAAATCATGAACATGGGAAATGACCCCAATAGTCATCTCCCAAAGTTACATGCCTATGCGACTTCGTACGTGAAAGAAATAAATATTTTACGATCCTTCGATGCGTAGAATGCGGGTCGTTACACCGTCTGTCTAAGGAAAGTATTTTGTGGCTAGGATTTCACCTTTAATGACAGCTAGATAATAGTGTAGCGGTCCATCGGGAAGGTCTTAAATGGCAAAAGAGCATCTACCTTAAGTTTGATATTAATTGACTTCTTACTACTCCCGTATTATATTAAGAGTATATATACAATTGCGGGGTATATTAGGAAATGAGGTCTTAAGTCATTAGGATTTTCCAATGGGTATCAAGTGATCGTGGGAATCCGCCCTTATTTTATTTAGCCTTAAGTGATTAGTGGGTTTGCCTCTTTCCATTGATATATGTGTACTAGTACACAAACATTTGTATCTGTGTGTATAGTTTCCTAGACATACCCATGGTAGTTTTCATACTGCTCAAGTATAGGAAAAAGGTTTATAATATTAAAAAAATTATTCACTAAAACTACTATTTCGACTCCTCTACTCTTAACAATACAGGTTTTATAGGATGGTCTGGTAGAAAAAGCATGATGATGATGGGCTTGAAGATGGCAATTACTATCTTATTTTATTATTATCTGGTTGTATCTCAGTTATTATGATGATGTCCCTTGGTTTAGTGTTTGTGACATTTTTACTGTGATGTATTCCGACACTAAGATGGTTTAATGATATGGTACATATATTTCATTATAATATTTTAGCCCATTCCGCTATGAGATCTGATTTAATTATAGTTTGTTATGTTTGGTTTATTTCTTATAAAAATCAGTGACCAATTTATAGTGGATCTAAGTCATAATGAGCCTTTTACGGGTCAAGATTTAGGCCTGTTTCGAGTGGTTTGCTACACATAACAAAGGAAAATGCGTATTTTTCCTTTACCTAGCCTTTTTCTTCATAGGTCTCCTATGTTTCATTTACTACAACCAATGCATTACTACATTTTTTTTATTATATTCTAAGGGTTGTGCACTTTAATGCATTTGGGACTATTTTTTTTAAGAGAAACTATTAGCACTAAGTATATATGAATCTTTAATAGAAGGATTTTGAATTTTATGTGAAGTAACCAGAATTTGTTTTCATTTCATTATTGAAATAAATATTAAAAAATATAGTGCTTTCTCTATATTTTACATAACTATTCTACTACAATTTTTTTTTCCTTTTTACTTAAATAAAATATATTTACTTATGAGTTTGTCAATTCATAAAAACTCATTTTTTTTCAATTGCTCCCAGTCCAGTAAAACACTATTTAAAATCTTATTTTCTAAAGCTTTTACTGTATTCCAATCTTCTTATCGTCTCTCTTTTCAGCATAATATAGTTACCTAGACCTTCTTCCAATAATTCCAATATCAGTTCAGCTTATTTTAACCACCCCAGCAAAAGTGTACCTTTTTATTTCAAAGCACAGCTTACTTATTAAACATCTTATTTGAAAAAAATTAGAAAATTTTAATATATTTATGGGACTTCAAAAATAATTACAATTCCAAGCTTAAAACTTTTCATTTTCAAAACCATATACGAGATCATACTCAAAGCGAACCTAGATTTTTTTTAGAGATTGACTATCTTTCATCTATACTAAAATCTGCTCCTAGGGCCATTTGTATACAATATGTGTACCCTAATCCGCTTTTCTTTTTTTCTAAGACATCACTACCTTGCCCACATGAACAAACTTCTGAATTATAGTTACTTAAGATATGGATACCCAAATATTTACTATGCTCAATGTACATCCTATCTTATGGCCGCTCTAGGATATACTACCCTTGGATTTTCTTAACCCCAATGTACAAAACTGTTATAAATTTTTTTCCATATGTTTTAATTTTAAAAGTTGGTTTCTTAGGATCTAGTTATATATGTAATATATATTGTTACTACCAAAATTTACAATGTGGTAGACTGGCAATGAAGGGGTATCGGGTGGTTACAAGCACATAGGAGTCCTTCAGAAAATAGAGGCAAGTACTGAGGGGAGTCGAGAGAAAGGAGGAATAGTCTGAAAGCTGCATCAACCGGCACCGCCTTGAAAAAGAGAAATCCCGAAAGCCACAAAAGTCCAACATAACCAATTCAGTAGAGTCATCCCAGCAACAGCAATCCGACAGGGGGTTCTTCGGCGAAAGGTTGTCTAAGCTAGAAGCCAAGAAAGATGAATGAGAGAAATCCGCCAATTAAGACCCGCAAGGCCGATAGGGCCTTCAGCATTAACCCTCCTAAATACCAATACATTAAGAAGCTAGAACAGTAGGAGTGTCGAACTAGAAGTACATAAAGGATATCTGACACCAGTTTCCGAAACACCTACTGTATAAGCACCAAAAGGTCGTTTTGATAAACAGCAGACAAATCACCTAGAGCAACCTTCTGGAGCATCAGTCAATACCTGGAAATCCCATCTAAAAGTAGACCGAAACCCTGAAGGGATACAAGCTATCCACACTAGTCTATTTAGCACAAACACCGACGGTGATTCTGAACCGGCAGCTATCCACATACATAATGAGGGAAGGCTCCTTTAAGTATTCATGGGAAAACCGGAAGCCTATATCCAAAAGTCTATGACCGAGAGCATGTAACCGAGAACTCAAAATACCGTCCGAAGAGTTACAATGATAGCAAGCACATATCAATTTCAAAGAGGCTCTTGGCCAGCTAAAACCTTCATAGTGGAGGCTATAATTAACACTATAAAACGGCCAGAAACAAAAAGATTCAGGACCAAGGAAAAAAGCGGCCGACAAAGAATCCTGAAGGCCTGACTGCCCATCAGCAGAAGGGGCCCCAAGTTCCCTATAAATAAGACCCCAGGGGTCACATTAGGGGGGGGAGGGGATTCTTGTATTCTTCCTCTAAAAAAATCCCGAAAATGGAGATCGATTTAAGGATCTCTTCGATCCTGTTCATGTAAGCAAAGTTAAAGGTTAATAAAGAGCAAATCTACACCTATGGTATTTACTGTGCATTTATCACACTGATTCTTAGTTATTGTTATTTTGATTTACTGTTTTCTCCCCATATATGCTTGGATTTTTTCTTTAATCTACACATTTAGTCGGGAGAAACGACTCCACCCTGTCAACTTAAACTCTTCCTACAAGCTTAGGTATGATCAACGAGCTTAGATTTCCTAGTGAACTTGGTCCCGATATTCAGAAATAATTATTTGACCCAAAACTTACGAAGGATAAGTGGACTATTTCCCTCTTAGATCCATTCCCGTCGACTTGACTCCAGTGCTGACGAAAAATATCATTAACATTTTGGCGCTAGAAGGAGGGCATGTACCTCCGATCCTTTGGCTAACCTCACCACGCGTCTACCTATGTTGTTCCATCCCGGATTGGACTAAGGCTTTGAAGAAGCAAAAATTTGTGGGAAAGAGGTCCCTACAAAAGCCTCCAGAATCTCGAATGAATAAGTCGGAAATCATTGACTCAAGAGTGGTAGAAAAACTGAGGTTGAGAGTGGAAGCCTCACGAATAGTAAAACGGAAAAGGGAGTGGAACAATATGCTTCCAATATCGAAAATCATAGCTATTCACACAAAGGGCAAACCTTAGCACCTCCTTCAACAAAGGAATCTACACCAAAGGGAATTGGCATTTTCTCTCACCTAAAGAAACTCTCCTCAGGCATGTCAGGGGAACGACGTTTGAATAAGAAATAACGGACGATTTTGACCACTTCGCCAACAAATGTACGAATGGACAACATCTCAACCTCGGTATGTTTTGGGAAGAAAGAGCGAAGTTGTGGGCACAACAGTCAAGCTGGGTCATAAAAGGATTAAACCTCAGCGGCAAGAAGAGGAGCATACACCAGGGTTACCCAAGGGACACTACCTCACCACTTCAATAGAAAATATTTACTTCCTAACCAAACACGGACTCAACTATTGGCCACTCACAAAGAAAAAGCCCAAATACGAAAGGAAAACAGGAGGACCCTACTGCCGCCACCACATGATGAGTGGACACGAAACTAACCACTGTAGGGTCCTTAAGGAAACCATCGTTAGATTCATCAACTAAGGCCAATTACGAGAATTTACGAAAAGATTAAAGTGAATTCGGTAAAAATCCTAATGAAAAAGATTACTAAACATGTTCAATGATATGGGAAACCTCCCTTTCGAAGCTTAAAACCCAAAAGGGGTCAAACCGCAAATGCATTAAATCCCTTGTCATCACCAAATTGGTCGGGACGAGGTATCCCCCGGAGGGGGATGATGTGTTAGTCTTTCTCCATGCCCAAATCAGAGGGGGCTAGGTTAAAGCACCAAAAGCGTAAGCCTCAGTTTCACACTAGAAATAGTCGTGGCGGTGCATCTATAATTAGCACGCCCTGGCTTTGCTTGCAGAAGAGTACGCCCTGCCTCTGCTGGAACTAAGAACATCCTACCTCTGCTAGCAGAAGAGCACGTACGACCTCTGCTTATGTTCCGCGTTACCCGTAGATGGGAACGCAAACCCCTATAATCGCCTATGAAGGTCAGGATAGGGCACCCCTCGGAGGGGGGTGGCATATAAGCCTCTATCAGAATCTACGATGGTCAGTATAGAGCATCAAAAGAGTAAACCTTAGTTCTGTGACTACGATGGCCCCATCTAAGTTTCTAAGACCTTATCATCGCCTAAAATGGTCAAGATAAGGCGCCTTCTCGAGGGAGGTCAAGTAAGTCCTTGGGCCCTGCTTGTGGATAAGCTAGCCAAGCGCATTAGACGCATAGGCCCAGAGAGTGTCCAACAAAGCACGTACATCCTCTGCATTGACATCGAAAGCCCAGGGAGTGGCTCAGGAAGCACGTACAACCTATGCTTCACAAATCAAATACCGGAGAGGATTCCGATCTTCTATCTACTAATACCCGAATCTAGGTTAGTTCGATTCTCCAAAATACAGGAAGGGATTTCCGGTCTTCAATAAAAAATACCGAAGGGGAGTCCGGTTCTCTATCAACTAATACCCGAGTCTGGGTTATTTCGGTTCTCCACAATACCAGAAGGGATTTCCGGTCTTCAATAAAAAAATACCAAAGGGGTGCCGATTTTCTATCTATTGATACCCAAATCCGGGTTGATTCAACTCTTCACAGGTATCAGAAGGAGTTTTCGGTCTTCTACCTATATTAATACACGAGTCTGGGTTGACTCGATTCTCCGCAAATACCGGAAGCGGATTTTTCAACCTCCTATTTTAAGGTAACCCGAAGCGGAGCTGGTTCCAGACTTCACGAATGCTGGAAAAGAGAATTCAGTCTTATCTCAGCCCCGGATCTGGTGCGAATCACAACCAGATGAAGGGTTCTGGTCTCATCACATATACCTAAACTTAAAGGGATTCGAGATCTCAAATTAAAACAAGAAGTTGTTCAACTATTTCGATAACCCGAGGATGGATTAAAATTGCACTTCCGTTATCACTAAAGATAAGCCCATAGTCCTCTAACCCGTTCAGGGAAGTGTCTTTAACCTATACATCCCTAAATTTGTTTATTTCTCTAAGTACCAGCCACTTTCACAGCACGAGAATACAACATCGTATTAAAATATAAGTTTAGAAAGGAACTAGGGAAGAATATCCCAAATAATTCTGATAAAGTTTCATAACTAGGACTACTCGTCATCTAGGAAACCTTATGGCGATTATTCTCCCAAAATACCTATTACACGGGAAAGTCTTTTTACAAACATTTAGTTCAAATGGGTCTCCTGTCACTACGACGCCCTATGGCGTTGTAGCCTTTTTTCCAATGAAAAGAAGTATATCATACAAGTCATACAACACAAAGGCATGCCCATTAGAAATCATAGTGTAAACTGTAACATAAACACGGTCACTGTCTTAAAGAGATACACATTATAAACATTCAAGAAAAACATGTCATTCTGAATCTGGGTTTTGTAAGGCGAATTCAAGAGAAGCATAATTTTCCTTAATATTCCTTAGCTCGTCTTCCAACTTTTCAATTTGTTGGTATAGCCTACACCCTCTGCATCAGTATTATTGGAAAACTTCATTGCTAAACTATGCTGCAAATTATAGATAACCTCGTCTTTTTCCTTTGATTGTTTTACCAGAGAGGACACTTGTTCTCGAAGATGTATAGAAATTATCTTTTGGAGATAATACATCGTTTTGTGACTCAAAAGGGGAGCATTCTAAAAATATCTCCATAACCCGCAATGTTCAAAGTTTCCTCTCTAAACTGTGAAGAGGGGGTCTGGAATTGATCCTCCTAATCATAGATAAGATGAAATATCGTAACATATAAAAAAAGAAAACGTAGACATCAAGCATGTATTAGTAACATCATACATTTCAGAGAAAGACAACCACATGACAATTTCCAGTCCATACACATATACACACCGTGTCCACACTGACATATCACTACAACACCATAAACCGTTGTGTGGCGGGAAGCCAAAACGGTTCACGGACAAACTAAAAGAAAACGTATACTTCATACAATAATATTTGAAACTCCTTGTTAATTTGTTTTCACAAAATAGATTCCCTCGAAAATCCCACCTCCCCCCCATATTTTCAAATACAAAGTCTAAAGCATTACTATAACTTACGCCTGTAGAGAACTGTTGTAAAATGAGAAGACTGGTTGTTAACGAAATTCAAGGAGAAGGAATGTTTTTCTAAACCGAAAGCCATACCTGTGTAACATCGACATCAGACCAATCAAGAGTCCCTTTATCCATGGAGTTTGAAGAGCCACCTTCCTTGGAAAGTGACCCCTTCACTATGGGAGAGGATGTTCCATCGCCCTTTCCGGGATCGCCTTGCTAATCCATGTCTTCTTCTATCTCTCTTCCTGCCGTGTTTTCCTCCTCCACTTCTTCCTTGTAATCCTATGAAAACTCTTCAATAAACAAAAGAGATGCAGGATTTATCTTGTTCATTGAAGGAACCTTATGCTCTCATCTCACTTGCTCAATCTTCTCTAGAACTCTGTCTCGGACGGAGGGATCAATTGAAGAGAAATCAAATTCTGAAAGCCTTTCATAATTGTCTGAGAAAGCAAGGATGAGGGCATTTTTATAATACTCCATAGCTATGTTGTTAAGATGGATGTTCAAAAAATTGGAAATTCTATCATCGGCCTCGCAAATTATTCTTTTTGCAGTAGAGAGTTGGTTGTTCATCCTATCCACTTTGGCAACATGATCAACCTCCATCCTTGACATTTATTCTTTGATATCTTCCACTTGCTTTGTCGGAACACCCTTGACCTTTCTCTCCTCTTCTAGCAAGCTCGCCAATTCATTGCGTTCCTTTTCGCCTTTCGATTTCTCTTACAACATAGTATTAAACTTACCCAGCACCTTGTTTCTTCTCTAAGAGCGTTGACCTCCGCCATTAAAGCAGGAGCCATTCCTCTGGACATATACCAAGTCTTCATTATCTGAAGAACCGAAACAAGTTAAGCTTCTCACAAAAACAATATGAATATGAAGGTATCGAATATGATAAGTCAATACCAAAAGTTGATTCCTGATTTGTTGGCGGTGGAAGTATTTTGGGTCTAAAGGTGAAGAAGTCGGCGTGATATTAGCCACTATAGGGAGATGAGAGAGCGAGACCCACAAGCCTATCAAAATCATGTGCTAGCAAAGTACGTGAAGGGGGCATAACAAGCCGAGAAGAAGAAGGAATCAAAAGACCATGCCCTTCCCCACATGACTGGCCGGAAGTGTCGCGAGGAACGGGTCTGCTTGCTGACTTACCCTTCAGCGAAATATCAGTAGAAGGGTCCACATTGACCACCTGGTTACCATCAATAGTGCAAGGATCGAAGGTCTGCCTCGCTTTTGGAGTAACAACAATGTCTTCCAAAACAATTGACTTGTCAAGTTTGGGCTTCTTTGATGATGGTTCGCCATCGGTATAGGCGAGCATCTTTATGGCTTGAACACTAGACCGGCTGTAGGCAGCAAGGGCAGACGCACATTGAGAAGTTGAAGATTCTAGGCAAAGAGGAATTAAAGTAGTAAAATAACCATAACAAAGGAATGAGAGAGAGAATGGGAAACATTACTTGATCAAATATATAATATTAGCTAAATCACCTGGATAGATGGGAGAACCAACGTTAAACGAGCTAGAACACAACAATAGTCCTTTAGGACCAGAAAATTGGATGGGAGGTTGCCCCCAGTATCTTCTGCCCAGGAGTGAGCAAACCATATTCACGAAGTCTGTCGGCGGTCAAGAGAAATGACCGACGCATATACTTCACCGGTGCATTGAAGATAGCAACGACACTCGAGCTTCCTCCGAGGTTAAAATCACATCCATAGTAGGGGGTTCTGCGATAAAAGGAAGGTACAAATAAATAAAAACCATAATTATAAGACATTTAATTTCTAGATCAAGAAGCTTACCGTCATCAATAAATTGTCCTGATATGTCGGAGGGACATTTGACAAGGAAAAATTGATCCACCCACGGCCCAGTTTTGTTAATACAATCGGTAATCAGTCTCTTTACGGGGTTAGCCCTCCATATTGGCTATTCTGAATTTTTGGAAAACCATACCATGTGACGAATGAGTTTTAGGCTTAAATGAACCTAACCAAATGCAAGCGACAGATCCTCCAAAGATAAGAGAGTGGTATACGTATTGGGAGAAAATGGATAGGGGCAACTTTTAAATCACTTAAGAGCTTGTGTAAAAAAGGAGGGAAAGGAAGAAATCCTCCATGCCAGATATAGATTGCTGAGAACGCGAAATACCCTTCTAGAGGATTCTTGAGAAAATCTGGAGAAGGAATTGTGATGGCGTCGACACCCGATATGCCAAAGCTATCCAATATGGCCTTCACAGAAGGTTGAGACGTAACTAATATGGCTTTGAAGCAAATCCTTTCATAGAGCGAAAAGCCGTGGGATCTTTGGACTTCATCTCAGCAGAACTCTGGTTAGACATGATTCTGCCAGGTGATATCATTCCATCTCAATATCATTAGTAAACGTACTTCTTACACAATCGCATAAATAACATTTATGAAGGGGTACAGTATCATTGCATATTGCTCACAGAAGGGCTCGATTTATCATAAGATAAACCGAACTCAGATATTGAAAGCAATCAGGATTATGCATAATGTTTTTCATTATAGGTCATACAGGCTCTTAACAGTAAGGAAGAAACACATATCTTGGCATCATTGGCACCACAAATGCCAGAATTGGACAAATACACGCCATCACCGGATACTTAGACAAAACACGAACAACGGCAAGAGATTAGTCCAAATTATACTAAATTCATTTTATTTTGTACCGACAGTATAAAGTCTTTACTAATGGGAAAGTTGTTTCCTCCTTATGCGTCCTGTGTAGTATATCGTATTCCCTAATCAAAGTAGCCTGCGAAAATATGTAACCACTAATGTCGGACATTAATCATGGGAAAAAGGGGAATCATTATTGCAAAAACCTATTTTTACGATTAACATATTCCTGATCGCCTTCCCTGTCAATGTTGGTGCATAATTAAAACTGCAACCTATATAAGAATAAAAACGCTTATAGAGTATAGAGCGTTGGTTCTTAAAGGAAAAAGTTGATTAGCTCTTAAGAGAAGTAGTAATTTTGCTAGAGAATCTAATTTGCAGGTGAAAGGCGGAAATAAAGGAGAGAAAGAATTGATGTTCAAATGGCGAAGCCGATCTGGACCATACGGGCAGAAACCAATCAACGCTCCTGATCATGGAAGATCAAGAGACAGAAATGTGACACTTTGAAAAAGACAAAAAGTTTGACTTGGAAAGTCGAAAATATCCCTTCATTAAAAGGGGAGGGGGAAGGTTACTACTAAAATTTACAATGAGGTAGATTAGCAATGAAGGGGTATCAGATGGTTACAAGCACACAGAAATCCTTCAGAAAACAGAAGAAAGTACTGAAGGGAGTCAAGAGAAAGGAGGAATAGTCCCAAAGCTGCATCAACCGGCACCGCCCTGAAAATGAGAAATCCCAAAAGCTACAAAAGGCCAACAGAACCAATTCAGTAGAGTCATCCACTACAACAAATATACCCTATTACCACGCCAATTTTACAACGGGCGATTGTTGCCCGTTGTAATAGAGGTCTACTACAACGGTCCGTTAAGACCCGTTTTAATAAATGCTCTATACAACATCTTTTTTACAACGGACAATGAAAACCCGTTGTAATAGAATACTATTACAATGGTCTTTTCTTGACCATTGTAATACATGTCAATTTTGCAACGTTCACATAATGCCCATTGTAATATATGCCAGTTTTACAACTGAAAAAAAGTGACCATTGTAATAAGTGCTAATTTTAAAACGGCCAAAAAATGCTCGTTGTAACCGATGCGAATTTTACGACAATAAAAAAACATCATTGTAATTGATGAGTGCTTACCGTGAATTTTCAATAATTAATAATTATAATGCTTTCTTAAAATTGATATTTATTAATATTTAATAATTTATTATTAATAATATTATATATATTAATCATATGTTACTAATTACTAACCATAATATTACATTACTAATAATATTTATTACATGAATCATATGTTACAAATATTTATTAATCATTAATAATATTATATTAAACATACGTCACTAATATTTATTATTTATTAATATTTAACAATTAATCATCAATAACTAATTTACTACTATAAAAATTGATTCACTTTGTAAAAGTATTCGAGGGAACTAGAAAGAAAATGAATAAATAATCACCAATAACTAATTTGAATTGCAAAATGTTAAAACTTATCACATATGAATATAACTAGAAAGAATATGAATAAATTTAACGTTCAATTAAAATTAATTTAAATTTACTTAATAACACAAAGAAATTTCAGTTATTTTATAAATGAAATTTTACCAATTTTATACGATGTGGACATTTGAAATTTTTATCCTTTAATTTCAAAATAAAAAGTAATTGATAAATAGCACTAGTTATTTAACACTTAATAATTAATAACTAATTATTTATAATTAATCTTTGTTAACCGACATTTAATAATCGATGTTAGTTATATGATAATATAGAATTACAATAATAATTAATGATTATATATATATATATTGAAAATTTTAATATATATATATATATATATATTATTAAACATTTAACAACTGATATTGCATTGTAATGAAGAAGCAACAGGTAATATTAAGTAAATAATATAAGATAAAGAAGAAGAATAAATATTTATTAATTATTTTTTCATAGTAAATGATCCATTACTTCCATATTTATTTTCATACCTATGTTAAACTAACATCCGTTGGTTTTAACTTTTAACTAATTTTGGCTACAACCTATTAATTCCATTGCCGCCACGTAAATTTTTGGCTCCAAACATATTATTTTCGCTCCGTCCACCTTCATTTGCGTAATAACCCTTAGCAAACATGTTACTTTCCGAATTCCTCCAGATCCCCAAATTAGGCATCCTACATTTACAATTCAAGCAAACTAAAAAAACATGTTTTCTCCTCATTTCAAAATCAGATTCGAACAAATCGCCTCAATCCAATCAACGTTTCTCTATTTCTGTTTTACTTTCGTGATATTACTCATTGCATTGGGTGGAATTTACAATCGGTGACTAAATTTTTGATAATCTATGTCAGATGGGAGGTCGTTCAATAGAGAAGTATGGGATCATGGGACGGCGTTGAACCACAGAGCGCCTCCAGAGATCGAAGCCGACTGTTGCTCCTTCACCTCAATCGAGTCCAGTTGCCGACCAACCCCATCATAAATTGAAGCCACCGCTCACAAATCAGAGTGCGCACCATCCAGTTTTAGCAATCGTCTTCAAGCCATCGACTGCTTCTTCCTCTGCCGTGTAAGGTGAGTTTTATACTCACGATTCACTGCGTTCAGGTCTTTTGATTTCGTATAGACTAAAATGAAAGAGTTGGTCCCTTTTTGTTTGATTATGTTGCCTATGTTATTGCTGTGCGAGTTCTTGCTTTATACCTTACAGTTCTTGCTTGAATGATATATCCATGCTTATTCTTGGATGTTCTCTTTTTGTTTGATTAAGGCCTTGGCAGTAAATAACAATCTTCCTTAGATGTTCTCTAGTGTTCTAACTCACTGTTATATAAGTTTGATTTGGTTGGAATAACTAGTTCTGCTAATACAGATAATGAATTTTATGAATCTATTATCACCCTAGGTCTTTCGGAAATGATTGGTATTTGTAATTTGTCTATCTACAAAGAGGGGAAAGATTTATCAATTATCATCGCATAATAAGATTGATATAATATTTACCAATACTACATTTCAGATTTTGTTTCGTAAAGTTATTGCTACACTTACATTGAGGTCTCTGGACTGACAAAGGATCATTTTAAATTTAATAATATGTGGCCTAATAGATATGGGTATGAAAAATATTTATTAATACGTGTTCTACTAATTTTTCAGGTAGACAATTATATACATTATTGTGCAAATTAAAATGAGTAAACCATTTTTTTAAAACAGTGGAATATGGGCAGAATTTCTCTTTGACAAACTCAACTTATTTGAGATAAAAATACCAACAAGGTTTATTAGCGACCCCTTCATAAACCATCAGATCAATTAGTGCTAGAGGAGCACGAAAGTAAATTATTCCAATTGAAATATACTTTATAAGAACATGGGATAGAAATCAAATAGAAGGCTGGTGCACTTCTATGTTTATTGCAGACATGTGTTGAATGTCATGTATGAATTATATGCATGTATACTAGGAAATGAGATTAGCCTAAATGTCACTTGCAAAATGTTGTTTAGTCAGTATTTCCCCATTTGCTAGGAATTGATAAACATGTATTAAAAAGTAGACATGTTTTTTTTTCTTTCTCTTATGTTTGCCTTAAGAAAATATGTCCCTGCTGAATTGTGAATCTGTGTTAATTTCCCCATAACCTGAAATATTTTGTGTGCCGTACCATGATCTTTGGTATGTTATTTGCTGCCATAATAATTGAATTGACATAATTATGTTAGGAGGAAACACACACTGGCCTTGCATTAAACACCTTCTTCTTGATATATATATATATATATATATATATATATATATATATATATATATATGTAAAATAATGGGTTGGAAGTTGAACTGCATATATTTGTCTATGTTGGACCTTTCCTTAAGATGACACTACCCTAGTTTGTAAATTCGGAAACATGTAGAGCACTAACACGTCTCATATGTGGTAAATATGAACATGTCTGACTTGTTTATGCATGATATCGTTGAAAAACCCGTGAATGATATATATATAATATATATATACATATATATACATATATATATATACACACACACACACACACACACACACACACATATATATATATATATGATGCCTGCACGACATAACATATGTTTGTTTTATGAAACCATTTCTTGTTGAATTGGGACAGAAATGAATATATAAATACTGAAATTGATATTATACGTGTGATATAGGTTATCTTTGTTCACTTTAAAAAGACAATGGATAACAAATTGTTGATGGGTTATGGGAGATTAAAGACAACAAAATAATATGTTTGAGTATTTTGATAAATTAGACATAAAAGAATAAATATAGAAACAAAGTCTGTATATATAAAATGAATACATAGGTACATGTATTTGGAATTTTAGAATATACAGAAAGGTTAAGAAATGCATAGGTTTTTCTTAAATGTGTCTCTGTGTATATCAAGCATGTAAAAAGAATCCTGCTATTAGTCAAACTGCATTCTCTATTTTTGTACTTAAAGACAGTATTGGCCATACTTTAGAATATTCATTCCATTTAAAAAGAATAGTCTTTGCTATGGCTGTTGGGAAAGAAAAAAAAACACATATGAAATGTCGTGTACTTGCACTGTTTGACATATTTAAAGATCAAGATTTCAAGTATTTGCCCCATATATTGCTAGCTTGAACATGCTGATTATATGCATGTTCCTATAGTCACACTCATGAATTTGTAGTAACTCGAATAAAGCACCAGTTCCTTATATATATGTTAAAGTGTGGCACAATTGTAGATTCTAGGATTTTCCAGGATCTAATTACTGTTAATGTTACATATGTATCATCACATATCCATGATGTTCATTCCAACAAACATATTTACTCTATAGCAAGAATATAAAAATGAAGTATTTTTACTATTTCATCTTTTCTGCAAACCTATGGTTTGCCCATAATAATAGATAGTCTGCTGTAATGAAGTTTTATTTATTTATTGGACATTGTGTTTGCAGCATTGCACAATGAAAATGCTGAATATTCTAAATGTGAAAGACTGAGTCCATGATTAGTTCCCGATCAAATGCGTTTATTTGACTGGACATATATTTTAAGTTTCATTACGTTAACACAATTGTTATACCAAATTTTGGCATCCCTTAGAGCCACACCCATCTGCTTATTAAAATTCTATATATATGCATGCACTATATGTATGGCCTGTATGTTATTCTTGGTTCAATGCTCTTGCCTAGATTTATTCCCTCTTCTTTCCGCATCCGTGTTTGCATACCCCATGTCTGCATGCGCAGGTCCTCTTGCTTGATGAAATCTAGGAAATGTTTTTATGTCCATGATAAACTTGACAGTCATTGTCCTTGTCCATTAGTACTACATGTCGTGATCATGCAAGTTGTGTATCCTGTCACATATTTCTTTTTCTCATGTCTTGATTTCTTGAAGCTCGTCTTATATATGTGGTGGCCGATGTACACTTGTATATACATACCACTATATGTGTATATATATGTCACCGACATACGTATATATAAAAATATATATGTTATCTTGTCTGGATCGTCTCAAGCTGTTATGCTCGGAGTTAAAAATTTGTTAGGATTAACTACAACATTTCGGTTTCTATTGAAGTTAGTTTACTTGAACTATGATTTAATCCTGACTCGAGTGTTTTATGTTTTTGCATGGAACGCCCGAGAAAGACCTAAGCAGTATAGATTTAAAGGATACAACTTATGATTCGAAGATTGACGAAGCTGGGGATTCCAAGAGACGACACACTCTGAAATTTAAACAGTAAAGATTTTTACTAGTATTTAAATTGTTTTTTTTCGCTATATAGAAAATCTTGTATAAAAATTGATCATATATAAAAGTTATTTTATTGTTCAATATTGTGTTATTCTTTATTCTATGTTTTATGTGTTGATTCTGCGTTTAAACTCTGTAAGCTGAATAACGATTCGTCTATTTGAACGTTTTAAATTGGTTTAATTGCTGGTTTAAAGCGGTCGAAAAGGCGGGACGTTACAAGTTATATTTAAATTTGCATTTATTTCGCAAGGGGCAAAAACTGTTGCTATATGATAATTTTACAATGGTCCATGGCCTGTTGTAAAATAGGTTTACCAAGTAGTATATTACAACGGTTGACGACCGTTGTAATATACTGTATTACAACGGGCAAAATCCGCTTGTAATTTATTAGCTATTACAACGGGTTAATAACCATTGTCATAGAGTCATTACACGTGACAGAGAAAGTTATTACAACGGTCCTTTAAAACAGTCATTGCCCATTGTCAAATAGTCAGGAGCTATTACGACGACGCATATCAAGACGGTCATATGCCTATTGTGAAATGCATATTACAACGGTTTTTGCCCATTGTAAAAGGACTGTTTTTTTGTAGTGATCCCGCAATGTCAATCCGGTAGGGGTTCTTTGGAGAAAGGTTATCTAAGTTGGAAGCCAAGAAAGATGAATGAGAGAAATCTGCCAATTAAGACCCGGAAGGCCGATAGGGCCTTCAGCATTAACCCTCCTAAATACCAATACACCAGGAAGCTAAAACATCAGGAGTATCGAACTAGAAGCATATAAAGGATATCTGGAACCAGTTTCCGTAACACCTGTTGTATAAGCACCGAGAGGTCATTTTGATAAACAACAAACAAATCACCTAAAGCAACCTTCTGGAGCGTCAGGCTATACCTGGAAATCCCACCGAAAAGCAGACCGAAACCCCGGAAGGGATACAAGCTATCCATACTAGTCTATTTAGCACAAACACAGACAGTGATTTCCAACTGGCAGCTATACACATACATAATGAGGGCAAACTCGTCTAAGTATTCACGGGAAAACCAAAGCCTATATCCAAAAGTCTGTGACCGAGGGCATGTAACCGAGAACTCAAAATACCTTCGGAAGAGAAACAATGACAGCAAGCACATATCAATTTCAAAGACGCTCTTGGCCAACTGAAACCTTCATTACGGATGCTATAATTAACACTGTAAAACGGCCGGAAATGAAAAGATTCAAGAATGAGGAAAAAAGCGGCCGACAAAGGCTCCTAAAGATCCAACGGTTTTTCAGCAGAAAGGGCCCCAAGTTCCCTATAAATAAGACCCTAGGGGTCATGTTAGGGGGGAGCGGGATTCTTGTACTCTTCCCCTTAAAAAACCCCGAAAATGGAGATCGATTTAAGGTTCTCTTCGGTCTTGTTCATGTAAGCAAAGTTAAAGGTTAATAAAGAAAAAATCTACACCTATGGTATTTACTGTGAGTTTATCATACTGATTCTTAGTTAATGTTATTTTGATTTACTATTTAATCCCTATATATTCTTGGATTCTTGCCTGAATATACACTTTCTGTCGGAGGAAATGACCTGTGACGACCCGGAATTTCGACCCTCGAAAATCGGCACTATAATACCTTCTCGTATTCAAAATGTCGATGATTCAAGTGTCGGATTCCTGATTTTCTGGGGATATAACATATTAGATAAATCACAATGAAATAAAAACAACTTCTTATTTATATACTATGAGATTACGTCAGAGTTTACAACATTTCATAACCATAACCAAAAGAACAGCAGAAATTGATTAACAATGTAAATCTCATAACAGACTTCATCTTCGCCTGAATAGCTCCGGATCACAGATGTCCACAAAATAATATGTCCCAAAGAAAATAGCTAATACTCTATAGCAACAACAACTTCACAAAAGCAATGGATCCACCGAGGGAAAAGCTCCGAGACACAAGCTCCAAATACTGCTACTAAACCTGACACTAGGTTGTCCGTGTAAAAATTATGGGCACCCAGAGTTTTGTGTGAAACCAAAACAAGTCTGGGTCAGTCATGGGACCGGTGTGAGAACTCATCATATTTGTTTGTCAACTGAAAATTTGCAATTGCTTTTTGAAAAATGAAACTAACATAAGGTCTCACGGCACACACACACAACGTAAACGCACATATGGGCGAGGTTTCTCCTTATTATAGTCAAAAATGCTTTAATATGCGGAAACCATTTTGATATTATTACTCATGCATAGTGTGAAAAACAATTTTCGAAAGTAAATGTATTAATCTTAGCCAGCATAGGTACC
Source organism: Allium sativum (assembly GCA_030737875.1). Classification (NCBI taxonomy): domain Eukaryota; kingdom Viridiplantae; phylum Streptophyta; class Magnoliopsida; order Asparagales; family Amaryllidaceae; genus Allium; species Allium sativum. The sequence continues at coordinate 341,795,703 of CM060910.1, forward strand.
ATATACTATACTGACATAATAGTATACAACTAAAACCGTAATTGGCTCGTAGTGGAGATTAGGTTTCCAACAATGACCAGGCAAAGGAACCTCCTTACCGAACCGAATTTTGAATACCTCTAGAGGGATGTCCGAGGAACAACAGTGATGCTCCTCATGCTAACACAAGGTCGGGTTACCTCTGTAACTAGGTAACTTAGTGTATGCCTCAATATGTCATCTTTCGGTCGTTACCGACCTTTCCGAGCGCTTGCCAACAACAACCACAAAGTAGATGTTTTTCATATAGGTTAATACCAAGGCTCCATACCATAGTACACCTTTTATCTAGAAGGAGACAACACACCCATAACCTTGCTGCATTTCTTCCTGTTTTGGCCATTTACTGAGGTGTGAGGCTTGTCGAGGTCACGATATACACAAAGCTATGCTTAAATAAGCCATGCTTTGATCATCCATAGCTTATTACATAACTTAAGTATGCCACATTGTCCATTCACAACGCATCACAGATTTCTATCGATATATAACCTCTAAGCTCATACGTCTTAGAGAAGGGTGTTAAGCAAGAGAATAAATTCTCCACCACCAAGAAGATATATATTTAATAAAGATCAGTGCTACATAGTCAATTACAATGTCAGACACACAATCCATACAAGTTCGTTCTAGGTCTGAACGAAACCACAATCTATAATTCCTTCACATTCGTTTGGGATTCTTGCCATTTAGCTGATATAAAATCCATCTGCAAATGGGAGCCATCCATTTGAGGCATTCGGCAAGTCGTCCTTACGATATGAAGGGTCCGGGTCTTCAATATCGTCTTCAATGCCTTCAAATGCTCCACAACGTCGTATTATTACTTGGAATGGTTTTCAGACATAAGTCCAATCCCGGTCTGTAACACCCCGTATTTCTATTAATATTAATGTTCAAAAATTAAAGAATAACTAATCTCAGATGTGAGAATTGGAAATGGGTTGCGCCATTGTGTTCGCCTCGGAATTCTGGTTGAGATAGAGTCCGAGTTTGCGTGAATTGGACTTCATATGAAGAAGTTATGGCCATCGGAAGTTTCAGAAAATTCAAAACAGAATTTAAAATTAAAAATTTCAAAGTCAGATGGGCTAGGCGGGAAATTTCCCGCCAGGGCCAGGTCAACCATAGGGTCGACCTACCCTCACCAGGTCGACCTGCCACCCTCCCCCCCCCCCCCCGGGAAGATTTGATTGATGACCTATCTATGACTGTATGCCGACTCATTAGGATTTCTGATCTGCTCTGATTGGCTGGGATTAATTCTGGGTTGATCGGACGACCTAAATTAATTCTAAACTCTATAAAAAGACATGTAGACTCAAACCCTAAAATCAAATTAAAATTAGATTCATGGCCTCCATGCTGTCACCTTGCGACCTAGAATAGCCACCACCAATTAGAGAGGGAGAAAGCTAATCAAATTCAGTTCTAATCTAAACCGCAACAACGAATCTACTTCAAAGGAAAGCTAATTCAACTTCAGAACTCAGATTTCAGAACTCAAGACCTTCTTTGAGTTGTGAGTTACATTTCTATAATAAAATAATTAGCAATTTAATTGGATTGAGTTATGACGTGGATTATATGGATATGTTGTGAATTATTGACCGCATGTTATTATTTATGTTGTAAATTCTATGATGTTATCATCTATGTTGTAAAATTGTGATGCTATCATTTATGTTGTAAATTCTATGATGTTATCATCTATGTTGTAAAGTTGTGATGTTATCATCCATGTTGTAATTTTATGATTGGCTTATGTATAATCAATTCATCATGTTGTTTCATATGCTAGTTGGGTTATGTTGTTGGAATTAATTCATATGATAAATCATATGTATGTACGCAAGTTTAGATGTTAATTTAGATGTGGATCATATGCAAGTTAGTGATAATTATATATAACCTTACATGTTTCATGACATCTATTTTATGTAAATTGGATCTAAAGTTAGGTTATGACATGTGTGAGTTATATGCTAGTATACAAAATTCTATATGCTAGTTTACATGTAAGATGTAAGTTTACACCATCGTTTATGTTGCATAAATCACATATGCAAGTATATACATATATGTTGTTTTGGAGTCTGAATCATGCCTATGCAAGTTTACCCCTTATGTTTGGATCCATGACATACATGGTTTATGCAAGTTGTGACTTTTACCTAAACAATTTTACACCTTTAGATTTTGATCTATGACATATGTAGTTTTATGCAAGTTTGTGACTTTTGCCAATGCAAGTTTTAGATGAAGAACCTCATTCACACATGCAAGTTCACCCCTTATGTTTAGATCTAGTTTTATTTCTACGTATGTTGTGATGTTTGCTCTTTATTCCATAAGTTAGACTATTCGAGTCTAACGTATATTCTACGTTAAACGAACGAACATACAACGTGGGGCAATGGGATAATATTAAAAGATTTAATATTGAGAATTGGTGCCTTAATTGGCATAAAATAAATTTGTGATGAAAATTGGTATGATTTTGCATACCATAAATAGATGGACATAATTGAGTCAATTATGGTCATAGTTAAATTTGGAATTAATTGATAATCTGAATAGGGAAATTAATTCAAATTGGGGAATAATTAATTATGTGTAATTAATCTTCTAAGACATGAGGTTAGGCTCTTTTGTGGTGTAAGACAGCCCGGACCCGCCCGGCAAATCCAGCTGACACAAATGCCAGTCTAATGTGGGAGGTCTTAGGCATAAATTAAATGCGTAATAGTTGTAAAGTGTAACAACCCGAAAATCTGGGCCAGTTTAAAATTTTTATTTTGGCAATTTTAGCGAATTTTGAATATTTAAAATAGATTATTTTAAATAATTTCGACGTGAAATAAATAAATTGAATATAATTCGACGTATATATTTTATACGTCGTCGTTAGAATATATAATATTTATATATAATTATAAATAGAATTGAAAATGGCGCGGTAGTTCGATAATTCGATTTCAAACTTCAATTGAATGTACCGGGTGCAAAACCGTCCGGATTTTAGTGAAACCAAAAATAATGGAATCTAATAGTGAATATCTTTTCAACGAATCCGAAAAATCAAAGGTTCGTAGCGGGAATCAAAAGATATGTCCAGTTGAAAATTCTGAATAGTCGCTATGGAATTCAGGCCCTTAAAAATGGACATTTTGCAAACGACCTCGGATTCCGACGAAACCAGTTTTGTTGGGTCCGCAATGTCAAATTATTGCTAGGTTCCAAATTTCATAATTTTTCGAATCAATATGTGAGCGTGGCAAAGGAAAACGCGTTTGACCAGTTTCAGTTGATTTTAATCGACTGGAAAATAGCCATTTTTCTAACGGTCTCAGAATTCGACGAAACTAGTTTTGTTAGGACCGTATCGTCAATACGAAACTAGAAAATATTTTTCTGGAATTTTTAAAGTTCGTATGCGACCCCGGTAATTTGAAATGTACGTTTAAAATTCAATATAATGATTTAAATGTAAATTCAACGGAAACTGATTGTAACTATCGAATCAGCTTGCGATACATATCCCATTGTGTTCGGAATGGGGGTAAAACGCTATAGGCGGCAGGCGGTGGGCCTCGTTTTGTTGTCGAAAATAAAAGTTGCTTTATGTGGAAATTTAAAATAAAATACAATAAAAAAAAAAAAACCTTTCCCTTCCCCTTAACCAGGCCCCCCCCCCCCCCGACGTTCTCAATTCAGTTTTAAAATAAAAAAAAAGAAAAAAAAAAAAAAAAAGGGATCGGCGAAAAATCGCGTCTCCCCTTCCAGTGGCGGCGCCGCCTCCCTGACCCCCTCTTCCCCCACCGACGTGTGCGCCCCCCCCCCCCTTGAAGCCCTCGACGCCGACGAAGGAGCCGCGTCCCCCCCTGAAGCCCTCGACGCCGACGAAGAAGCCGCGCCACCCCCCCTCGAAGCAGCCCCTCCTGCCACCACCGATCGAAGACCCAAGCCGCCGACGAACTGCGAAGACCTCCCCCCCCTCTCAGTAAGAATTTCTGTTTATTTTATTATTATTATTTTTTTTTTTTTTTTAAAACCGAATTTTATAATGATTTTGTTTTAAAAAAAAAAAAAATAAACTGAAAATGTTTAAAAGTAAAAACTAAATATTTCTAAAGGTATAAAACTGAATATTTTTAAAAGGAATTTTTAAAAGCAGTAAAACAGGAATTTTTAAAAGTATTAAAACAGGAATTTTTAAAAGTATTAAAACAGGAATTTTTAAAAGTATTAAAACAGGAATTTTTAAAAAGTATTAAAACAGGAATTTTTTTAGAAATAAAAACTGGTTTTTGAAATAAAGGATAAAAACTGAATTTTATAAAAAAATAAAAACTGATTTAGTTTTAAAGGTAAAAGCTTTAACATGGGAAGAAAGGTTTGAACTTTCAAGCAAAAATAAAAATCATATTTTTATGTGTTGAAAGTCAAAATAAAAATCATATTTTTATGTGTTGAAAGTCAAAATAAAAATCATATTTTTATGTGTTGAAAGTCAAAATAAAAATCATATTTTTATGTGTTGAAAGTCGAAATAAAAATCATATTTTTATGTGTTGAAAGTCGAAATAAAAATCATATTTTTATATGTTGAAAGCAAAAGGAAAAATCATATTTTTATATGTTGAAAGCAAAAGGAAAAATCATATTTTTATATGTTGAAAGCAAAAGGAAAAATCATATTTTTATATGTTGAAAGCAAAAGTAAAAATCATATTTTTAAATATTGAAAGTCAAAGTAAAAATCATATTTTTATATATTGAATAGCGAAGTCAAAATTCGATTTTTACATATTGAGTAGCATAGTAAAAATTCTATTTTTACATATGTAGAGAATACGGGCGAAAGCGACAATAGGCGAAGATTTCTATTAAGAAGAGTCTTGAAGTTGGATAGCTATTGGTGAGAACTTCTCACCTTTCAATTTTATTTCTAGTTATATATATATATACTAGGATGCAGGCGGTGCTTAGTAGCACCCGACACAATCGTCCACAGACCATGGACTTGTTTGTTTGGCTGTTTGGTTATTGATTGTGATATTGGTTTGAATGTGGTTTGTGGTGTGAAAAATCGAATCGATAAATTGGTTAGGATTAGACGTGCGCCGTTATAAGGCGAAGGAGTAAGGCTAGGTTAGACCCTTACTCCAAATTTTGTGGTTTGCATAACGAGAGTGAATTCGATTGATGTGTGAATGGCGTGGGCCTTCACTAGACAGGGGATTAGGCTAGGCCTTGTCCCGTTTCTAGTATCGTGCCGTTATGCCGCCGAAATTTTCTAAAATATGTTAGAAAAATAAAAATATCATTTTATTTAAAGAATGAACTGAATAGAAATTCATATGTTGGAATAAAATGTTTTATCGTTAAAAATATAATTTTTAACGTGAATATGAATCTAGTGGAAGTGAATAAATAAATATTCATTTACAAACCAGATGGTTTGTTTATGTACACTTATTTGAATGACATTGATTGGGACGATAAATTTTACACATCGCCCAACAGCACAAATAAAATATGTGTTTGATTGTTTGAAACCCCACACGGGTGTTGGGATGAAATTTGAAGTTCACTCATCCTGATTGATTAAATATGTCGATCGATTGATTGACAGGCTGTTATAAGCGTTAGATATCTATATTTGATGCTTATACAGTGTAGTGCACTTTGGTTGATGGTTGATTATTTTTCAATGCTATTATACATGTGTTGTATGAAAATCCATATAATTAACTTTATATGGTAATTGTTTGGGCCTCATTCCAGTTTTAAAATAGAAATATTTGAAATAGAAATATTCGAAATGGAATATTTGAAAATATCAATATATGAAGCCGTGTTGATTAGATTGACGCCATTTTGACGTGAGCGATATTTATATCGATTTTATTCATTTTAAAATGAATATTGAAAAGTGATTTCGAAATCGAATATTTTGAAATGAATTGAACTGAAAACGATTTCGAAATGAATTGAATTGAAAACGAATTCAAAATGAATTGAATTGAAAACGATTTCAAAATGAATTGAATTGAAAACGATTTCGAAATGAATTGAATTGAAAACGAATTCAAAATGAATTGAACTGAAAACGATTTCGAAATGAATTGAATTGAAAACGAATTCAAAATGAATTGAATTGAAAACGATTTCAAAATGAATTGAATTGAAAACGATTTCGAAATGAATTGAACTGAAAACGATTTCAAAATGAATTGAATTGAAAACGATTTCGAAATGAATTGAATTGAAAACGAATTCAAAATGAATTGAACTGAAAACGAATTCAAAATGAATTGAATTGAAAACGATTTCAAAATGAATTGAATTGAAAACGATTTCGAAATGAATTGAATTGAAAACGAATTCAAAATGAATTGAACTGAAAACGATTTCGAAATGAATTGAATTGAAAACGAATTCAAAATGAATTGAATTGAAAACGATTTCAAAATGAATTGAATTGAAAACGATTTCGAAATGAATTGAACTGAAAACGATTTCGAAATGAATTGAACTGAAAACGAATTCAAAATGAATTGAATTGAAAACGATTTCGAAATGAAATGAGTTGAAAACGATTTTGAAATGAAATGAATTGAATTGAAAACGAATTCAAATTGAATTGGAAGCGAATTGAAAACGAATTCAAATGGAATTGAAAGCGAATTGAAATGAATTCAAATTGAATTGAAATTCGAATTGAATAGAAATGAATTTTAAAACGAATTTATAAAGAAGAATTCAATTTTGCTTTGAATTGAAATAGAAGTTGAAATAGAATTTGAAACGAATTTAAAACTATTTATATAATTCGTTTTAAATAGAAATCGACGAAATATATATTATATATATTATATATATAATATAATGGCCTGAATAGAACGCGCCGCGCCGCGGCAGTTCGCGAATTTCGACCATTTATTTCAAACGGACATTACGGGAGATCCGACCGTCGGATTCTCCTAAAACCGGAACCGTTGGGTTCGTATCGAAAAGAGCTTTCTAATGAAAATTAGAAATTTGAAATCTAACGGTTGGATTTGGAATTATGTCCAAATCAAATTCGAGAAAGGTCGCTGTAAGTGCAGTTCGATGGCCATTGATGGAAATCGACTGTACGGGCCTTGATAAAATTATTAAAAATAGTAATAATTTGTGTAAAATCATTAGAAATGATTTAGAAAGAATTGGGATGAAAAACTCCCTATTTGAAAAGATAAAAATAGATTTTTATCGAATTGAACTAGTTTTGAACTAGAATTATAATTCTATTTATTTTTAAATAAATAAATTGAATTCGAAAAGGGTTTTAAAAATAACCAAAATTTCCAATGATTGCATTGGAATGGATTTGAATCGAAATTGTCTTCGGAATATTTCGATGTTGGATTTCGTGATTATACAGGTGTTGTTATGGAAATTTGAAAGATATATATATTTATATCGTTATTTCCAATACGACATTTGTTAGTCGTAGAATTCGATATTGAATATAAGCTGATATATTTTCTATTCAGAGCCTTGTATTGAATATCGAATGTGATTTGGGTTTGTCGTGAATGGTGTCTTCACTAACACTGTTCTTGAACCCAGTTGAGAAAAGATTAAATCTTTTTATTTAGATTTAATGAAGTGTACCAATTAAATAATATTTAATTGGAATTGAATTGATATTGATTTTTGGGTTTATCGTGAACAGTGTTTTAAATAACACTTGTTCTTTAACCCGATAATTAATGAATGTGATTTGGGTTTGTCGTGAATGGTGTCTTCACTAACACTGTTCTTGAACCCAGTTGAGAAAAGATTAAATCTTTTTATTTAGATTTAATGAAGTGTACCAATTAAATAATATTTAATTGGAATTGAATTGATATTGATTTTTGGGTTTATCGTGAACAGTGTTTTAAATAACACTTGTTCTTTAACCCGATAATTAATGAATGTGATTTGGGTTTGTCGTGAATGGTGTCTTCACTAACACTGTTCTTGAACCCAGTTGAGAAAAGATTAAATCTTTTTATTTAGATTTAATGAAGTGTACCAATTAAATGATATTTAATTGGAATTGAATGGATATTGATTTTTGGGTTTATCGTGAACAGTGTTTTAAATAACACTTGTTCTTTAACCCGATAATTAATGGGATGTGACTTTGGGTTTATCGTGAACCGTGTTTTAAATGACACTGATTCTTTAACCCAGTCACAGATTAAAACTAAGTGGAGTTTTAATGAATCTTTAATTAGATTGAAAAGATCGAGAATGGAGTATCACCAGTTTTGCTCCAGGCGATAGTTAAATCTTTAATTAGATTTGAACGTGAAATTTAGAAACTAACTGTCGGTTAGCTAAGTAGAATGGTTTTCTGGATATTGATCTGATGTTGGTTTCGGCCTTCGGGGTTAATATTTGGGGAATTATTCTCTTGATTAATTTACGGTTAATGACTAATGAGTTGGAATGAGGCGTATGTTGTGTTTGTGTAACACTTTTATAATATATACGCGAGTTATTCGGAAAGACCGGGTTTATCCCATTCTGAATAACTGATACGATGATAAGTCGAAGATGAAGACGATGGTCGAAGACCGGAGGTCTTCACGTCGTTTGGGTGATAACTGATGATCTTGATTGGGCTGTACACCCAAGAAGATGGAAACAGTTAGTGATCGTCCAGACGTACTTGGAGATCGATGGATATGCGGGGTACTAGGTGCCTCCGGTTTCGTTCAGACCCAGAACGGACTTGTAAATGGACTGTGTGTCTGACATCGGATTTCATTCTGTGTGACTGATATCGGTTGCATAGGATGGTTTGCCTGTGTGGCATGCTAAGATGCAAATGATCAAGGCTTCTGTTGAAAAGCAAAGTCTTGTGGTGATGATCAAAGCAAGGCCTTTGTGGCATAGCTTTGTGTAACGTTGATTCGCGAGTTTCACACCCGGTATGAACCAAAAACGGGAGAGGACGTCAGGGAGGGCATGCGTTTCTTCCTAGCTAGAAGTGGCGTCAGTGGTTTTACACGCCCTGACGAGTTTGACTTATGTGGTTGTTGCTGTTGCGAGGCGCCTCGGATTGATCGGTCGTTCTCGAACCGATGGAGTCATTTAGTGGCTCATTTACGCCCCAAAGGGCGGGGGAACGCATGTTCAGGCATTTTAATCCACTCTGTGTGGACCGGCCCTGACGATCCAAGGGTCGATGCGCTCTGACCCTGTGGCTCGGGCTAGGCAGTCACGAAAACGGTTGAGGACTATCTTTTGCCTCGGTTCATAGACGGAAATCCAATTTCCAAATACGTGACATTTGCGGTTTTATTTGTAAACCTATATATGGCGACATGATATATGGTACCTATGCCGCCTATGATTGATACTTATGATTTGAAGTGTTTTATACACTATGCACTTATAATAATATCAAGTGATTTGTTTTAAAACGTATCAAGCATTCTTTGGCTGTTATAAGGGAAAACCCTATCCTCGACTGCGTTGCATTGTGTGATGGGACCTGGGTCTTATAACAGCTTCATCTTTCTTTATTTAGCATTGCGCTGTTTGTTTTATGCACTGGTATTCTTGGGAGGAAACCCGTTCCGTGTTATACGGCGTGGTCCCTTGATTTACCTAACTTTGAAAATAAAGATTAATAACTGTTTTAGTTCTCACACCAGTCACATGACTGACCTGGAGTTTATTGTTTTAACCTAAACTCTGGGTGCCCTTATTTTGACACGGGCAGCTAGTAGTTTTGGGTTTTGCAGATTTATATTCACAGGATCCTGGTTTACAGCTGGAACGATATCCGGAAAGCTTTGTATCCGTATATCTCCTCTAGTTGTGTATTATATTATTTTCCGCTGCTATGTATTTAAATGTAATTTAAATCTCTGATATTTCTGTGTAATATTCATTTATGCTCTGTATATTCTTGTAATCTGATGCATTGTTGTAATATACAATGAAATGTTCTTCTGTATGCGTTCTGTTTTGTCCTGTTCTCAAACGATAGGGCGTTTCGAACGGTCTGGGTCGGTTTAGCGACTGGTTCGGACCGAGCGAGATTCCTTGCCGTCACAGTTGGTATCAGAGCTTTGGTTTACAAAGCTCAGAGAACAAGGCACATTAGAACCATACGAAAGAATTCATCAGATATTGGATTAGTAATATCCAATTAGAATGACTCGTTAGAGATAGGATCAGTAGTATCCTAGAACGAGTGTGAAGAGTATATTTTTCAAATGAAAACATTTTTGTTTTGAAAATTTAAATCAACTATTCGTATTTGATTATTTGTTTATATTGATTTTGGACAATCCAGTATATATAGATCTTGCGTATACGTCTGATCCGCGTGTATTCAAAGTTTTAATATACTGGATAGATATAGAATCACACTCTAGTCGCCCGGACATGGTCCTGATGATGAAGTATACCATCACCAGCATTTATTTTCGAGTGACGAAAGTGTGATATCTATATATTTCCATTAGACTGGTGTGAGAAGCAAATCTTATATAGCTAGAACACTTTGTTGTGAATTGGCATCAAAAACAAGATTTTCAGTATATATATCAAAATTATGAATTTGAAACGTTAATCCACTAATTGATTGATGTTTGTGTTGTTTGTTTATTTGTTTGCTAATTTTGAACCATTTATGCCTAATAGCATCAAATATTGAGTTATATTGAAAATTGGTCGCATGTGCTTGCATATACATACTTACATTGAACAGGTCATAGCAAGGAGGCTAGAGCCAGAGAATAAAATTTGTTTGCCCGACAAATAGGTACATGTTTACTACATAATTTCCTGTTTTGTTTGGGTGATGATGATTTTGTGAGCCTATTGGCTAGCCGCTTGGCTTTTTCTTTTTCTTTTTGAGATCTGAAGGACCGGGGAAGCTATTTGAAATTCCCCGATGCTCCCATTGCAGGGGAGGTTATGGCGAAATTTTTCGAAAATTTAGGGTGTTAGCCAAATTTTTGAAATTTTAAAAATTCTCAGAAACTAAAGAGTTGGAGAATGGAAGCCAGATCGAATGTAGAGCTGAATAATCAAACCACTTTCGACTTTGTTCCTTTTCGGGGACGAAAAGTTTTAAGTGGGGGAGATTGTAACAACCCGAAAATCTGGGCCAGTTTAAAATTTTTATTTTGGCAATTTTAGCGAATTTTGAATATTTAAAATAGATTATTTTAAATAATTTCGACGTGAAATAAATAAATTGAATATAATTCGACGTATATATTTTATACGTCGTCGTTAGAATATATAATATTTATATATAATTATAAATAGAATTGAAAATGGCGCGGTAGTTCGATAATTCGATTTCAAACTTCAATTGAATGTACCGGGTGCAAAACCGTCCGGATTTTAGTGAAACCAAAAATAATGGAATCTAATAGTGAATATCTTTTCAACGAATCCGAAAAATCAAAGGTTCGTAGCGGGAATCAAAAGATATGTCCAGTTGAAAATTCTGAATAGTCGCTATGGAATTCAGGCCCTTAAAAATGGACATTTTGCAAACGACCTCGGATTCCGACGAAACCAGTTTTGTTGGGTCCGCAATGTCAAATTATTGCTAGGTTCCAAATTTCATAATTTTTCGAATCAATATGTGAGCGTGGCAAAGGAAAACGCGTTTGACCAGTTTCAGTTGATTTTAATCGACTGGAAAATAGCCATTTTTCTAACGGTCTCAGAATTCGACGAAACTAGTTTTGTTAGGACCGTATCGTCAATACGAAACTAGAAAATATTTTTCTGGAATTTTTAAAGTTCGTATGCGACCCCGGTAATTTGAAATGTACGTTTAAAATTCAATATAATGATTTAAATGTAAATTCAACGGAAACTGATTGTAACTATCGAATCAGCTTGCGATACATATCCCATTGTGTTCGGAATGGGGGTAAAACGCTATAGGCGGCAGGCGGTGGGCCTCGTTTTGTTGTCGAAAATAAAAGTTGCTTTATGTGGAAATTTAAAATAAAATACAATAAAAAAAAAAAAACCTTTCCCTTCCCCTTAACCAGGCCCCCCCCCCCCCCCCCGACGTTCTCAATTCAGTTTTAAAATAAAAAAAAGAAAAAAAAAAAAAGAAAAAGGGATCGGCGAAAAATCGCGTCTCCCCTTCCAGTGGCGGCGCCGCCTCCCTGACCCCCTCTTCCCCCACCGACGTGTGCGCCCCCCCCCCCCCCCTTGAGGCCCTCGACGCCGACGAAGGAGCCGCGTCCCCCCTGAAGCCCTCGACGCCGACGAAGAAGCCGCGCCACCCCCCCCTCGAAGCAGCCCCTCCTGCCACCACCGATCGAAGACCCAAGCCGCCGACGAACTGCGAAGACCTCCCCCCCCCCCTCTCAGTAAGAATTTCTGTTTATTTTATTATTATTATTATTATTTTTTTTTTAAAACCGAATTTTATAATGATTTTGTTTTAAAAAAAAAAAAAATAAACTGAAAATGTTTAAAAGTAAAAACTAAATATTTCTAAAGGTATAAAACTGAATATTTTTAAAAGGAATTTTTAAAAGTATTTTTAAAAGGAATTTTTAAAAGCAGTAAAACAGGAATTTTTAAAAGTATTAAAACAGGAATTTTTAAAAGTATTAAAACAGGAATTTTTAAAAGTATTAAAACAGGAATTTTTAAAAAGTATTAAAACAGGAATTTTTTTAGAAATAAAAACTGGTTTTTGAAATAAAGGATAAAAACTGAATTTTATAAAAAAATAAAAACTGATTTAGTTTTAAAGGTAAAAGCTTTAACATGGGAAGAAAGGTTTGAACTTTCAAGCAAAAATAAAAATCATATTTTTATGTGTTGAAAGTCAAAATAAAAATCATATTTTTATGTGTTGAAAGTCAAAATAAAAATCATATTTTTATGTGTTGAAAGTCAAAATAAAAATCATATTTTTATGTGTTGAAAGTCGAAATAAAAATCATATTTTTATGTGTTGAAAGTCGAAATAAAAATCATATTTTTATATGTTGAAAGCAAAAGGAAAAATCATATTTTTATATGTTGAAAGCAAAAGGAAAAATCATATTTTTATATGTTGAAAGCAAAAGGAAAAATCATATTTTTATATGTTGAAAGCAAAAGTAAAAATCATATTTTTAAATATTGAAAGTCAAAGTAAAAATCATATTTTTATATATTGAATAGCGAAGTCAAAATTCGATTTTTACATATTGAGTAGCATAGTAAAAATTCTATTTTTACATATGTAGAGAATACGGGCGAAAGCGACAATAGGCGAAGATTTCTATTAAGAAGAGTCTTGAAGTTGGATAGCTATTGGTGAGAACTTCTCACCTTTCAATTTTATTTCTAGTTATATATATATATACTAGGATGCAGACGGTGCTTAGTAGCACCCGACACAATCGTCCACAGACCATGGACTTGTTTGTTTGGCTGTTTGGTTATTGATTGTGATATTGGTTTGAATGTGGTTTGTGGTGTGAAAAATCGAATCGATAAATTGGTTAGGATTAGACGTGCGCCGTTATAAGGCGAAGGAGTAAGGCTAGGTTAGACCCTTACTCCAAATTTTGTGGTTTGCATAACGAGAGTGAATTCGATTGATGTGTGAATGGCGTGGGCCTTCACTAGACAGGGGATTAGGCTAGGCCTTGTCCCGTTTCTAGTATCGTGCCGTTATGCCGCCGAAATTTTCTAAAATATGTTAGAAAAATAAAAATATCATTTTATTTAAAGAATGAACTGAATAGAAATTCATATGTTGGAATAAAATGTTTTATCGTTAAAAATATAATTTTTAACGTGAATATGAATCTAGTGGAAGTGAATAAATAAATATTCATTTACAAACCAGATGGTTTGTTTATGTACACTTATTTGAATGACATTGATTGGGACGATAAATTTTACACATCGCCCAACAGCACAAATAAAATATGTGTTTGATTGTTTGAAACCCCACACGGGTGTTGGGATGAAATTTGAAGTTCACTCATCCTGATTGATTAAATATGTCGATCGATTGATTGACAGGCTGTTATAAGCGTTAGATATCTATATTTGATGCTTATACAGTGTAGTGCACTTTGGTTGATGGTTGATTATTTTTCAATGCTATTATACATGTGTTGTATGAAAATCCATATAATTAACTTTATATGGTAATTGTTTGGGCCTCATTCCAGTTTTAAAATAGAAATATTTGAAATAGAAATATTCGAAATGGAATATTTGAAAATATCAATATATGAAGCCGTGTTGATTAGATTGACGCCATTTTGACGTGAGCGATATTTATATCGATTTTATTCATTTTAAAATGAATATTGAAAAGTGATTTCGAAATCGAATATTTTGAAATGAATTGAACTGAAAACGATTTCGAAATGAATTGAATTGAAAACGAATTCAAAATGAATTGAATTGAAAACGATTTCAAAATGAATTGAATTGAAAACGATTTCGAAATGAATTGAATTGAAAACGAATTCAAAATGAATTGAACTGAAAACGATTTCGAAATGAATTGAATTGAAAACGAATTCAAAATGAATTGAATTGAAAACGATTTCAAAATGAATTGAATTGAAAACGATTTCGAAATGAATTGAACTGAAAACGATTTCAAAATGAATTGAATTGAAAACGATTTCGAAATGAATTGAATTGAAAACGAATTCAAAATGAATTGAACTGAAAACGAATTCAAAATGAATTGAATTGAAAACGATTTCAAAATGAATTGAATTGAAAACGATTTCGAAATGAATTGAATTGAAAACGAATTCAAAATGAATTGAACTGAAAACGATTTCGAAATGAATTGAATTGAAAACGAATTCAAAATGAATTGAATTGAAAACGATTTCAAAATGAATTGAATTGAAAACGATTTCGAAATGAATTGAACTGAAAACGATTTCGAAATGAATTGAACTGAAAACGAATTCAAAATGAATTGAATTGAAAACGATTTCGAAATGAAATGAGTTGAAAACGATTTTGAAATGAAATGAATTGAATTGAAAACGAATTCAAATTGAATTGGAAGCGAATTGAAAACGAATTCAAATGGAATTGAAAGCGAATTGAAATGAATTCAAATTGAATTGAAATTCGAATTGAATAGAAATGAATTTTAAAACGAATTTATAAAGAAGAATTCAATTTTGCTTTGAATTGAAATAGAAGTTGAAATAGAATTTGAAACGAATTTAAAACTATTTATATAATTCGTTTTAAATAGAAATCGACGAAATATATATTATATATATTATATATATAATATAATGGCCTGAATAGAACGCGCCGCGCCGCGGCAGTTCGCGAATTTCGACCATTTATTTCAAACGGACATTACGGGAGATCCGACCGTCGGATTCTCCTAAAACCGGAACCGTTGGGTTCGTATCGAAAAGAGCTTTCTAATGAAAATTAGAAATTTGAAATCTAACGGTTGGATTTGGAATTATGTCCAAATCAAATTCGAGAAAGGTCGCTGTAAGTGCAGTTCGATGGCCATTGATGGAAATCGACTGTACGGGCCTTGATAAAATTATTAAAAATAGTAATAATTTGTGTAAAATCATTAGAAATGATTTAGAAAGAATTGGGATGAAAAACTCCCTATTTGAAAAGATAAAAATAGATTTTTATCGAATTGAACTAGTTTTGAACTAGAATTATAATTCTATTTATTTTTAAATAAATAAATTGAATTCGAAAAGGGTTTTAAAAATAACCAAAATTTCCAATGATTGCATTGGAATGGATTTGAATCGAAATTGTCTTCGGAATATTTCGATGTTGGATTTCGTGATTATACAGGTGTTGTTATGGAAATTTGAAAGATATATATATTTATATCGTTATTTCCAATACGACATTTGTTAGTCGTAGAATTCGATATTGAATATAAGCTGATATATTTTCTATTCAGAGCCTTGTATTGAATATCGAATGTGATTTGGGTTTGTCGTGAATGGTGTCTTCACTAACACTGTTCTTGAACCCAGTTGAGAAAAGATTAAATCTTTTTATTTAGATTTAATGAAGTGTACCAATTAAATAATATTTAATTGGAATTGAATTGATATTGATTTTTGGGTTTATCGTGAACAGTGTTTTAAATAACACTTGTTCTTTAACCCGATAATTAATGAATGTGATTTGGGTTTGTCGTGAATGGTGTCTTCACTAACACTGTTCTTGAACCCAGTTGAGAAAAGATTAAATCTTTTTATTTAGATTTAATGAAGTGTACCAATTAAATAATATTTAATTGGAATTGAATTGATATTGATTTTTGGGTTTATCGTGAACAGTGTTTTAAATAACACTTGTTCTTTAACCCGATAATTAATGAATGTGATTTGGGTTTGTCGTGAATGGTGTCTTCACTAACACTGTTCTTGAACCCAGTTGAGAAAAGATTAAATCTTTTTATTTAGATTTAATGAAGTGTACCAATTAAATGATATTTAATTGGAATTGAATGGATATTGATTTTTGGGTTTATCGTGAACAGTGTTTTAAATAACACTTGTTCTTTAACCCGATAATTAATGGGATGTGACTTTGGGTTTATCGTGAACCGTGTTTTAAATGACACTGATTCTTTAACCCAGTCACAGATTAAAACTAAGTGGAGTTTTAATGAATCTTTAATTAGATTGAAAAGATCGAGAATGGAGTATCACCAGTTTTGCTCCAGGCGATAGTTAAATCTTTAATTAGATTTGAACGTGAAATTTAGAAACTAACTGTCGGTTAGCTAAGTAGAATGGTTTTCTGGATATTGATCTGATGTTGGTTTCGGCCTTCGGGGTTAATATTTGGGGAATTATTCTCTTGATTAATTTACGGTTAATGACTAATGAGTTGGAATGAGGCGTATGTTGTGTTTGTGTAACACTTTTATAATATATACGCGAGTTATTCGGAAAGACCGGGTTTATCCCATTCTGAATAACTGATACGACGATAAGTCGAAGATGAAGACGATGGTCGAAGACCGGAGGTCTTCACGTCGTTTGGGTGATAACTGATGATCTTGATTGGGCTGTACACCCAAGAAGATGGAAACAGTTAGTGATCGTCCAGACGTACTTGGAGATCGATGGATATGCGGGGTACTAGGTGCCTCCGGTTTCGTTCAGACCCAGAACGGACTTGTAAATGGACTGTGTGTCTGACATCGGATTTCATTCTGTGTGACTGATATCGGTTGCATAGGATGGTTTGCCTGTGTGGCATGCTAAGATGCAAATGATCAAGGCTTCTGTTGAAAAGCAAAGTCTTGTGGTGATGATCAAAGCAAGGCCTTTGTGGCATAGCTTTGTGTAACGTTGATTCGCGAGTTTCACACCCGGTATGAACCAAAAACGGGAGAGGACGTCAGGGAGGGCATGCGTTTCTTCCTAGCTAGAAGTGGCGTCAGTGGTTTTACACGCCCTGACGAGTTTGACTTATGTGGTTGTTGCTGTTGCGAGGCGCCTCGGATTGATCGGTCGTTCTCGAACCGATGGAGTCATTTAGTGGCTCATTTACGCCCCAAAGGGCGGGGGAACGCATGTTCAGGCATTTTAATCCACTCCGTGTGGACCGGCCCTGACGATCCAAGGGTCGATGCGCTCTGACCCTGTGGCTCGGGCTAGGCAGTCACGAAAACGGTTGAGGACTATCTTTTGCCTCGGTTCATAGACGGAAATCCAATTTCCAAATACGTGACATTTGCGGTTTTATTTGTAAACCTATATATGGCGACATGATATATGGTACCCATGCCGCCTATGATTGATACTTATGATTTGAAGTGTTTTATACACTATGCACTTATAATAATATCAAGTGATTTGTTTTAAAACGTATCAAGCATTCTTTGGCTGTTATAAGGGAAAACCCTATCCTCGACTGCGTTGCATTGTGTGATGGGACCTGGGTCTTATAACAGCTTCATCTTTCTTTATTTAGCATTGCGCTGTTTGTTTTATGCACTGGTATTCTTGGGAGGAAACCCGTTCCGTGTTATACGGCGTGGTCCCTTGATTTACCTAACTTTGAAAATAAAGATTAATAACTGTTTTAGTTCTCACACCAGTCACATGACTGACCTGGAGTTTATTGTTTTAACCTAAACTCTGGGTGCCCTTATTTTGACACGGGCAGCTAGTAGTTTTGGGTTTTGCAGATTTATATTCACAGGATCCTGGTTTACAGCTGGAACGATATCCGGAAAGCTTTGTATCCGTATATCTCCTCTAGTTGTGTATTATATTATTTTCCGCTGCTATGTATTTAAATGTAATTTAAATCTCTGATATTTCTGTGTAATATTCATTTATGCTCTGTATATTCTTGTAATCTGATGCATTGTTGTAATATACAATGAAATGTTCTTCTGTATGCATTCTGTTTTGTCCTGTTCTCAAACGATAGGGCGTTTCGAACGGTCTGGGTCGGTTTAGCGACTGGTTCGGACCGAGCGAGATTCCTTGCCGTCACATAAAGACACGAGGTTAGGCTCGTTTGTGGTGTAAGACTGCTCGGACCCGCCCGGCAAATCCAGCTGCCACAAATGCCAGTCTAATGTGGGAGGTCTTTGGCATAAATGAAATGCGTAACAGTTGTAAAGACACGAGCTTAGGCTCGTTTGTGGTGTAAGACTGCCCGGACCCGACCGGCAAATCCAGCTGCCACAAATGCCAGTCTAATGTGGGAGGTCTTTATAAGGTTACGGTCTTAATGAATTAAGAAACACTTAACCAGATAAACATGTAGTAGGACATGAGGGAGTTAAGTGATTGCCTTGGGTGGCATGTGGAATCTAGTGGGTGCCTTGGGTAGCATTTGAAATACGATTAGAAACACTTAACCAAAATTTGAAACACATAAGTGAACATGAATAAGAAGAGGGTTAAGTGGGATGTACTAGAGGGGACCAAGCTTAGGTGGATAGCTTGTGTCAAGTAATGGGGACCCGTTTCAACCAATAACCCATACGTATCTTTGTGGGCTCGACCTAAGTCGAGGACGAGACACGCATACTGGGCTTGACTATAAGAGGCCAAAACGGGTTAGCGGCGGCAATGCAAGTCCAACGGGTTCATGTGTGTGTGTGGACCCGGGCTGGTAGGTAAGACGTTGTTGCATCGTGTAGGTATAAGCCATGCATTATTGGTGGTATCGGGTTGCCACTTTGGGGGGTGATACACCCCACTGTGGGGCCAGCACGGGTATCTACGAGTTAGGGAGCCGATCGCATGGGGGTAGTGGGTACACCTAGTGGAGATAGGGGCAGGCGGCACCTATGAAGACAACTAGGGGTGCATGAAACTACAATTATCATTATTAAGTTTTGTAGGCAGGGTCAACCTTTAGGGTGACTAGTGGTGGTGCAGTATAGTAATTATCTTATAGTGGTTTAGGTGCGCTTTAACGTTATCTTTGTTCATCTTATTTCCTTGTTTACTCTGCCATACCCAATTGTTCACATTCATTTCCTTATTTTCCAACTTATGTCTTAGCTAGTTATTTTGGTAATTATATTGTTAAAGTTATCGCACTCGCCAGACTTTATGTCTGGCCCCCTTTGTTTCCACCTCTTTTCTTCCTTTCCCCCTAGGTGCATAGGGTGGAACTAGCACCAGTGGAGCTTGATTTTGGACAGTTGTATCTCTACTTTTAGAAGTTGCTTGGATCGCTGAAGTAAAAGTTCAGCCTGTCTTATTTCTAGCTATTTTGTACTGGGGTTATGTCTTTCAATTTATGTACTCTGCTTTAGTCAAGACGGATATTATGTACTTTGACTCTGGTTTTTGAAGATGAAATCAAACCTATGTGTTTACCGTTGCAATGAATAAAGTTTTAAATTTTTAAGTACTGTTTATATCTGTCTTGTTGTTAAGTTTCTGTTCTATACACACTTAAAATGCTCCATAGAAGTTAATGCATTCCCTTTGTGAGTGACATTAATGGACGTGGGGTGTTACACGGTCTTTCCAAATAATACGCGCAATTTTAAAACCATGTGGATATATATGACCAAATCAAGTCTCAACCCATATTCCATGTTTGGAAACTCAAGTTATCATTTAAAGCCTTTTATTATACCTTTAACATTGAATAAACGATGTTACAAAACTGTTACAAAAAGTGCTTCAAAATACCGATGTTCGCTAGTTTATGGGAAATAACCTTTATATTACCAAAACTTCATGATTTCAACATAAATCACTTTTAAATAATTAATTATGATTTTACATAAATTTTCCATATTTTTAAATGACCATTTATCATTATAGAAAATGGATAGATCTTGCAACAACATTTTTAAATATTAATTTAAATATAACTTGAAAATTATAAGTCGAAATTAAAATCTGCTTTCACTCATTTGAAAGCTCTTGTTGATGAGAATCAAAGTTTTCCATTTCGTAGGAATCTAATTTAAGTTGCAAAAGTTATAAGCGTTTAAAGTTTTAACAAAAGTACGCTAAATTCTACTATAAATTCAGATAGCTTCAAATTAAATTTTGAATTAACCATCCTGTCCGTCGGATCAGTTAGGGATAGCTAGGGAGAGCAGAAACTATATTTTCCAAACTCAAGCCTAGACACTATCCTCTCTGTCATCCTAGAACGTTCCGGTTTTTATTTTGACAAACTCTATTTTAATTACAGTATACATTCACATAAAAACTTTACTAAATTTCTTTAAAATGATTTAGAAAATCATTTGTACTTATACTAACTATTTAAAACCATTTTCAACAACATTCCAACTTTCAAATCTAAACGAATAAAATATTCATTTATAACACAAACTTGGTCCGAGACTTTTCTAATATCTATATAATCCATACATGTGTGTGTAACAAGTATAATGCACATATCATCACTAACAACAACCACGAAGCATCCATTCATCCATCACACGATCATATATGGTTGTGTGTGTATATATATATATATATAATAGTGTATACATGTGTCTATATAAGCGTTTGTCACTGAACGCTTACATTGCAATAATTACTAATCATCCATATCATCAACAGTCGTTCACACAACATAAAAAAGTGAAAAAACATAAATGTCGAGTTCTCACCTTGGGGTTCCACTATGCTATCCTCTATTGCTAGGCTGTTAGACCACTACAGTTATCCCGGACTGACTGTTTGACGCTGCCGACTTTGCAGCAATTTATATATATTATAAATGGAGGAAGAGGAGGATTTTCACCATGGAAGCCATGGATTTTAAGGTGGAGAAGAAGAAGAAATGGAAAAGAAGATGAGAATGAATGCTTAAGGGAAGGAAAGGGGTGTATTTATACTTGAAATGAGTTAATAAGGTGATGACGCCTCGTAGGACATGTGTAATTCATGCATGTAATATTGCATGCAAAATTACAAGTGTCTTAACACTTGTAATTAAGAGAAAGGAGGTGTTTTTTGGTAGCCCTTACCCTTTAAATGCTATTAAAAACTATATACAACACTTAACCAAATGCTACCAAAGGTATATATAAGATTATATACTTCTTAACTGTATTTTTATAATCTAAACAATTTATTACAACTTTAATAAACTTATAAACTAATCATTTAACTAGTCAAAAATTCCAAATCATTACATTCATACCCCCCCCCCCCCTTTAAATAATTTCGTCCCCGAAACTGTATAATATGGTAATAAAATCAGACGTAACAACTAAAAGGAAATATATAAGGAAATGAGTTTACCGATGGTTGGGATAGACTGGAATGTCCACTCGACAGTCAGGATAGAATTTCCGCATAGTTTCTCCCGTTTCCCAGGTACATTCCTTGGGGTCATCACTCCATTGTACTTTAACCAACTTAACAGTCTTATTTCTTAACCTCTTTTCATCTCGAGTAATGATCTTTGTGGGTTCTCTTTTGACTGCTAAACTTAGGGTAATTTCCATATCTTGTTGAGTAACTTCTTCTATAACCAGGTCTGGATAATGCACATACTTCCTAAGATTAGATATATGGAACACATTATGCACACCAAACAACCATTCTGGTAACCGCACTCGATAAGATAATGGTCCAATTCTCTCCAGAATATGAAATGATCCAATATACCGTAGAGCTAACTTTCCTGGTTTCCCAAATCTGATAACTTCTTTCATCGGGGATACTTTTAAAAATACAGAATCTCCAACTGCAAATTCCAAACTTTTCTCCTTCGATCAGCATAGCACTTTGTCGATCCGGGGGCGCTTTTAGCTTCTTCTTAATGAGATCCACTTTCTCTGTCGCCTCTCTGATCATATCTGGTCCAAGAACAAGTCTATTTCCATACTCAACCCAACATATTGGCGATTTGCATGGACGGCCATAGAAAGCTTCGAACGGTGCCATCTTAATACTGGCTTGATAACTATTTTTGTAAGAAATTCAACCAACGGCCATAGAGTGCTTCAAACGGTGCCATCTTAATATTAGCTTGATATCTAGTCCAAGAACAAGTCTATTTCCAGACTCAACCCAACCAATGGCGATTTGCATGAACGGACATAAAGTGCTTCAAACGGTGCCATCTTAATACTAGCTTGAACCTCCAAAATCGAGAACACATGCTCGCAACAAGTCTTCCAAAATCCTATTAACTCTTTCTGTTTGTCCATTTGATTGTGGATGATAGGCAGTGCTAAAGTTTAGATTTGTTCCCAAAGCTTCTTGAAAAGCTTCCCAAAAACGATTGGTGAAGATAGGGTCACAATCACTTACAATGCTACTCGGAATTCCATGTAACCTAACAATTTCCTTAATATATAACTCTACTAAACTAGTAGCAGCCCTGGTGGGTTTTATTGGAATGAAATGGGCACTTTTAGTTAGGCGATCTACAATAACTCATATTCTTTCATTTCCTTTGCTAGTACGAGGTAAACCATCGATGAAATCCATCGAAACTTGATCCTATTTCCATTGTGGAATTGGCAAGGGTTGAAGTAATCCCACTTCCTTCTGCTGATAGCTCTTTATTTCTTGACATGTGGCGCAAAGGCTGACATAAATAGAAATGTCCCTCTTCATTGTTCTCCATCAAAATATACGTTTAACATCTCGATACATTTTATTAACTCCCAGGTGGACGCTGATTCTTGATTTATATGATATTCATCCAATACTTCTTTCTGAAGCTATTTTTTGTTTGGAACACAAATTCTTCCTTTCAATCTCAAAATATCTTTTTCATCAATTTCAAAACATGAATCCTTACCTTGTTTTATATTCTCAGCTATTCTTTGTAAAAATCTATCTTCTCCCTACTTACTGGCAATCTTTTCCATAAGAGTTGGGGAAATAACTAAGTAAGCAATGACGGCGAATTTCCTACTTAAAGCATAAGCTACAACATTGGCTTTCCCAGGGGTATATTGAATAGCGAAATCATATGATGCTTAATATTCCAACCAACGCTGCTGTCTTAAGTTCAAATCTTTCTGAGTGAATAAATACTTTAGAGGCTTATGGTCAGTGTACAATTCAAACCTTTCTCCCAAAAGATAGTGCCTCCAAATTTTCAGAGCAAATATTACAGCTAGCAATTCTATGTCGTGGGTTGGATAATTCCTTTCATGTGGTTTCAAGTGTCTGCTTGCATAAGCAATTACTCTCCCTTCCTGCATCAAAACTGCGCCAACTCCTTCTTTGCATGCATCTGTATAAACTAACAACCCTTTATTTCCATTTATAATAGCTAGAACTGGAGCAGATGTTAGTCTTTCCTTTAGCTTCTGAAAGGCTTCTTCACATTTTGGGAACCACACAAATTTGGCATTCTTCATAGTTAGCTTTGTAAGAGGAGAAGCTATTCTTGAAAAATCTTGAACAAATCTTCTGTAATATCCGGCCAATCCGAGGAAACTCCGAACTTCTTTTGGTGTCTTTGGTTACTTCCAATCCAAAATAGCAGAGATTTATCCTGGGACTACCGAAATTCCTTTCTCCGATACGATATGACCAAGGAATTTTACTTCTTTTTCCCAAAGTGGCGTTTCGAGAGTTTCGCTTTGGGCACATTCTTTCTTAATATTTCCAAGACAATTCTTAGATGTTCAACATGCACTTCCTCAGTTATAGAGTAAATGAGAATATCGTCGATGAAAACCAATACGAAATTATTCAGTACTTCTCGAAATACTCCAGTCATCAGATCAACAAAGTAGGTGGAGGCATTAGTCAAAACTAATGGCATTACTAGCCATTCGTAAAAGATATCGGGTCCCCTAAAAGCAGTTAGATGGATACAATCCTCTGCGATTCTAAGCTGATGAAAACCAGTGGCTAGGTCCATTTTTGAGAAAAATCGGGAACCATTTAATTAATCGAATATGTCGTCTATACGGGGTAATGGGTATTTATTCTTAAGAGTTTTATTATTAAGATCTCAATAGTCGACGCACAATCTTAAGGAACCGTCAGACTTAGCGATGAATACCACGACTGACCCCTAACTTGAACGGCTAGGACGGATAAATCCTTTTGCCCAAAGTTCTTGGACTTGTTTATTTAGCTCTTCTCTTTCTCTTAGGGACATTATTCAGCAAGGATTGACAACGGATGTAGTGACCCGTTACTTCCCCGTGAAGGAAAGAGCGGATACTTTGAGAAGAACACACAAATGAACGCAAACAGAAGAACATTTCATTGTTATTACTACAATTCCATCAGATACAAGAATATACAGAGTATAAATGAATAAATTACATTCGATAAATATCAGAGATTACAATAAATTACATAGCAGCGGAAAAATAATACAAAGCACAACTGAAGGTGATATACGGATACAGAGCTTTCCGGATATCATTCCAGCTGTAAACCAGGATCCTGTGAATATAAATCTGCAAAACCAAAACTACTAGCTGCCCGTGCGGAAAATAGGGGCACCCAGAGTTTAGGTTAAAACAATAAACTCCAGGTCAGTCACGTGACTGGTGTGAGAACTAAAACAGTTGTTTAAAACTTTACTTTAAAAGAGAGTAATTCAAGGGACCACGCCGTATAACACGGAACGGGTTTCCTCCCAAGAATACCAGTGCATAGAATAAACAGCGCAATGCTTTTTCGAAAAATGAAGCTATCATAAGACCCAGGTCCCATCACACAATGCAACGCAAGCCGGAGGACAGGGTTTTCCCTTATAATAGCCAAACATGATTGATACGTTTAAAACAAATCATTTGATACTATAATAAGTGTATAGTGTCAAAACAATTTCAATCATAAATATCAATCATAGGCGGCATAGCTACCATATACTATGTCGCCATACTAGTTCTGCAATTAAAACCGCAATATCACGTATTGGAAATTGGATTTCCGTCATGAGTCGAGGCAAGGGGCAAGCTCCTCTCCGCTTTCGAGACACTCTAGCAAATGTCCCAGGGCTACGCACTCTGGGCAACCACTGGATCTTCAGGGTCGGTCCTCTCTTACGTTTGAGGATTATTTATTCCTGAACACACGTTTCCCAGTCCTTACAGACCTAAAATCGAGGCGCCTCATCCAACAACCACAAAGGTGAAAAGTATACAAATGTCAGGGCTGGTAAGTCACTGACACCACCAAAGCTAGAAAGAAACGTCGTGCTCTCCCTGCAGTCCTTATCCCGTTTTTAACTCATACCGAGGTGTGAGGCTCGCGAATTCACGCTATACACAAAGCTACGCCACGAAGGCCGTGCTTTGATCATCAACCACAAGACTTTGCTTTTCAACAGAAGCCTTGATCTATGCAACTCAGCGTGCCACACAGGCAATTCATGCCATGCGATTGATATCTATCGATATATAATCTCTAAGCTCGTACGTCTCAGAGAAGGGCGTTAAGCAAGAGAATAAATTCTCCGCCGCCAAACAGATATATATTTAACAGAAATCAATCAACACAGAATAAAATCCAATGTCAGACACACAATCCATTTACAAGTTCGTTCTGGGTCTGAACGAAACCGGAGGCACTTTCCTCGCATATCCATCGATCTCCAAGTACGTCTGGACGACCACTAACTGATTCCCTCATCTTGGTTGTACAGCCCTATCAAGATCATCAGTAATGATCCAAACGATGTGAAGACTTCCGGTCTTCAACCACCTTCTTCATCTTCGACTTATCGTCGAATCGGTTATTCAGAATGGGTATAAACCCGGACTTTCCAAACAACCCGCGTATATTAAAAACAAATGTTACACAAACACAACGTACGCCTCATTCCAATTCATATTCTCAGGGAAAGGTTCCCATTAATTTTATCCAAGATAAATTCTTTAAAATTTATCCTTTAATCTTCCTTTGGATGTCATTTCAAACCAAATTATGGTTTTCCCAAACTAGTCGAGATTAGCGAACCACACCGAAGTAATTATTTATTTTATTTCCCAATCCCAACCTATTCATCCCATGAAGCAAAACTGGTAGTACTCCATATCTAATACCACGGTGTTATCGGTAAAATTAATTACCATTTCATGTTCAAATCTAATTAAAGATTTGACTATCGCTTTGGAGCAAAACTGGTGATACTCCATTCTCGCTCATTTGCCAAATTTGATAATTTAAATTATCAATTCACATTTCAATCTAATTGTAGATTCAATAAAACTCCTTTTACTGGGTTAAAGAACTAGTGTCATTTAAAACACAGTTCACGACAAACCCAAATTACATTCTATTTATTATCGGGTTAAAGAACCAGTGTTATTTAAAACACTGTTCACGATAAACCCACAAATCACTTCTAATTTAATTTCAATCAAATATATTAGAAATTCCGATTATTTAAAACCCCTTTTTAAAACCAATTTATTTATATTTAAAAATAGTTGGGTTTTAATTTTGGTTCGAAACTAGTTCATTTCGATAAAAATCTATTTTTATCTTTTCAAATATGGAGTTTTTCATCCCAATTTTTCCCAAATCATTTCTTATGATTCTACACAAATTATTACTATTTTTAATAATTTTATCAAGGCCCGTACAGTCGATTTCCATCAACGGCCACCGAACTGCACTTACAACGACCTTTTCCAAATTTAATTTGGACGTATCTCCAAATCCAACCGTTAGATTTCAAATTTCTAATATTCGTTAGAAATCTCTTTTCGATACGAACCCAATGGTTCCCGTTTTAGGAGAATCCGACGGTCGGATCTCCCATAATGTCCGTTTGAAATAAATGGTCGAAATTCACGAACTGCCGCGGCGCGGCGCGTTCTATTCAGGCCATTATATTATATATAAAATATATATAATAAATATTTCGTCGATTTCTATTTAAAACGAATTATATAAATAGTTTTAAATTCGTTTCAAAAACAATTTCAACCTCCATTTCAAATTCAAATCAAAATTGAATTTTTCCTTATAAATTCGTTTTAAAATTCATTTCTATTCAATTCAAAGTTCAATTCAATTTGAATTCATTTCAATTCGTTTCCAATTCAATTCGAATTCGTTTTCAATTCAATTTGAATTGGTTTTATATTCAATTCCATTCAAATTCGTTATCTATTCAATTCAATTCAAATTCGTTATCTATTCAATTCAATTCGAATTCGTTATCTATTCAATTCAATTCGAAATCATTATATATTCAATTCAATTCTAAATTGGTTTTCTATTCGATTCAATTCGAATTCGTTTTCAATTCAAATCAAATTCGTTTTCTATTCAATTCGAATTCGTTTTCTATTCAATTCAATTCGAATTCCATTTCAAAATATTCGATTTTGAAATCACTTTTCAATATTCATTTTAAAATGAATAAAATCGATATAAATATCGTTCACGTCAAAATGGCGTCAATCTAATCAACCCGGCTTCATATATTTCTATTTTCAAATATTCTATTTCAAATATTTCCTTTTCAAATATTTCTATTTCAAATATTTCTATTTCAAATATTTCGATTTCAAATATTTCTATTTCAAATATTCTATTTCAAATATTTCGTTTTCAAATATTTCGTTCAACACATGACTAATCTCAACGGATGAGTATTGTCAACACATGAACCATTATATTATATTGATAAAGATGTAAAATTTTTTATTAAAATATTTCGTTCAACACATGACTAATCTCAACGGATGAGTACAGTCAACACATGAACCTTTATATCATTATATTCTTTATTTTCTAAATTGGAATGAGGCCCAATCAATCACCATATAATGTTAATTATATGGATTTTCATACATCACACGTATATAATAGCATTGAAAAATAATCAACCATCAACCAAAGTGCACTACACTGTATAAGCATCAAATATAGATATCTAACGCTTATAACAGCCTGTCAATCAATCGATCGACATATTTAATCAATCAGGATGAGTGAACTTCAAATTTCATCCCAACACCCGTGTGGGGTTTCAAACAATCAAACACAGATTTTAGTTGTGCAGTTGGGCGATGTGTAAAATTTATCGACCCAATCAATGTCCTCCAAATAAGTGTACATAAACAAACCGTCCGGTCTGTAAATGGATATTTATTTATTCACATTCACGTTAAAAAATATATTTTTAACGATAAAACATTTTATTTCAACACATGAATTTCAATTCAGTTCATTTACACAATAAAAATGGTATTTTTATTTTTCTAACATATTTTAGAAAATTTCGACGGCATAACGACACGATACTAGAAACGGGACAAGGCCTAGCCTTATCCCCGGTCTAGTGAAGGCCCACGCCATTCACACATCAATCAAATCCATTCTATTTCACCAAACAATTCAATTCAAACCAAATAATCTAACCAACTACACAACCAAACAATTAAACAAACAAGCCATCCATGGTCTGTGGATGACGGGTGTCGGGTGCTACTAAACACCGTCTGCATCCTAGTATATATATATTACTAGAAAAAGAAATTGAAGAGTGAGAAGTTCTCACCGATAGCTATCCAACTTCACGACACTTCATTTATAGAAATCTTCGTCGTTCTCGCCTTTTTGTCATCTTCGTTGCCCGTAGCCACTACATATGTAAAAATCGAATTTTTACTTCGTTATTCAATATATAAAAATCGAATTTTTACTTTGCTATTCAATATATAAAAATCTAATTTTTACTTTGCTATTCAATATAGAAAAATCTAATTTTTACTTTGCTATATGGATAAAATTTCTATTTTCACACCGCTACTATATGGATAAAAATTCTATTTTTACCTCGCTATTCTCTATATAAAGATTTCGCCTTTTCAATTATATCATTATAAAAATCACATTTTTATTTTTCTACACATATAAAGATGGTATTTCTAATATTCCTATCATGTAAAAATTATATTTTTAATTCTCTACATAAACAAAAATCATATTTTTACATCTTCTATATAGTAAAGATTATATTTTTAATACTTTAAAAAAAATCATATTTTTATTTCACTTTCATAGTGCTATTTTTATTTTAAAGACCATGCCCTTTCTATTTTAAAAATCCTAACTTAACTAATTTAAAAATCCAATCTTTTCTATTCGAAAAATCTAATCTTTCTTATTCGAAAAATCTAACTTTTCTATTCGAAAAATCTTTTCTTTTCTATTAGAAAAATCTATTTTTTCTATTTGCTAAAAAAAATCAGATTAAACTAGAAAAAATCTTTAAAATAGATTAACACAAAACAAAATAAATAAATAAAATAAAAAAAGATGGAAGCTTACAGTGGATGGGGGAGAAGAGGGATCGGAGGGGCTGGAGTTCGCCGGTGGTGGCGGGCGGAGCAGGCCAGGGGGGGGGGGGGCTGATGGAAATCGAATGGGGGGGGTGCTGCGGTCAACTCGATCGAGTGGGGGGGTATCGCGTTGCGGTCTGGCGCAAGGGGGGGGGGTTTCGCGGCGCCTCTGGCGCCTGGGGGGCGTCTCCGATCTGAAGAGGAGGGGGGGTATCTTCGAGGTGGCGGCGGTTTAAGGGGGGGCGACGCTCCTATCCCTTTTTTTTCTTTTCTTTTTTTTATATTTTCTTTCTGTAAAATGATTTTGAACGGGGGGGCCAGAAATTATAGAAGGAGAAGGGGAGAGGAAAGTTTTATTTTTATTTTTTTATTATTTTTAATTTCAAAAAGTTGACTTTTACATACGACCTCTAAACGAGGCCCACCGCCTGTCGTCCATAGCGTATTACCCCCATTCCGAACACAATGGGATATGTATCGCAAGCTGTTTTGACCGTTTCGATCAGTTTCCGTTAAAATCAACATATAACTCTATATATTGAATTTGAACGCGTATTTCAATTTATTGGGGTCACATACTAACTCGAAAAATTCCAGAAAAATATTTTCTAGCTTCGTATTGACGATGCGGTCCTAACAAAACTAGTTTCGTCAAATTCTGAGACCGTTTGAAAAATGGCCAATTTCCAGTCGATTAAAATCAACTGAAACTGGTCAAACGCGTTTTCCTTTGCCACGCTCACATATTGATTCGAAAAATTATGAAATTTGAAACCTAGCAATAATTTGACATAACGGACCCAACAAAAGTGGTTTCGTCGAAATCCGAGGTCGTTTGCAAAATGTCTATTTTTAAGGGCCTGAATTCCATAGCGACTATTCAGAATTTTCAACTTGACTTATCTTTTGATTCCCATTATGAAATTTCGATTTTTTCGGATTCGTTGGAAAGATATTATCAATTAGATCCTAATGTTTTTGGTTTCACTAAAATCCGGATTGTTTTGCACCCGGTACATTCAATTGAAGTTAGAAATCGAATTATCGAACTACCGCGCCATTTTCAATTCTATTTATAATTATATTTAAATATTATATATTCTAACGACGACGTATATAATATATACGTTCGAATTATATTCAAAATAAATTTCTCGTCGATATTATTTAAAATAATTCATTTTAAATATTCAAAATTCGCTAGAATTGGCAAAATAAAAATTTTAAACTGGTTCAGAATTTCCGGGTTATTACAATCTCCCCCACTTAAAACTTTTCGTCCCCGAAAAGGAACAAAGTCGAAAGTGGTTTGATTAATCAACTCTACGTTCGATCTGGCTTCCATTCTCCAACTTTTCAGTTTCTGAGAATTTTCAAATTTTCAAAAAATTTGGCTAACACCCTAAATTTTCGAAACATTTCGCCATAACCTCCCCTGCACCGGGAGCCACGGGAAAATCCCGAAATTGCCATAAAGGCCTTCTGATCTCAAAAAGAAAAAGAAAAAGCCAAGCGGCTAGCCAATAGGCTCATAAAATCATCATCACCCAAACAAAATAGTAAATTATAGTAAACATGTACCTATTTGTCGGGCAAACAAATTTTATTCTCTGCTCTAGCCTTCTGGCTATGACCTGTTCAATGTAAGTATATGTATATGCAAGCAAATGTGACCAAATTTTCAATACAATTCAATATTTGATACAATTAGGCATAAATGGTTAAAATTATCAAACAAATAAACAACCAACACAAACATCAATTAGTGAATTAGAGTTTCAAATTCATAATTTTGATTCATATACAGAAAATCATGTTTTTGATGCCAATTCACAACAATGTGTTGTAGCAATATATATAAGTTTTGGTTCTCACACCAGTCTAATGGAAATATATAGATATCACACCTTCGTCACACGAATATAAATTCTGACGACGAGTACTCAACCATCAGAATCATCTTCGGGCCACTAGGGTATGATTCTATATCTATCCAGTATATTAAAACTTCGAATATACGTTCATGACGCGTATATGCAAAATCTTTATATACTCGATTGTCCATATTCAAAATAAATAAATAATCAAATACGTAGAATTGATTTAAATTTTCAAAACAAAATTGTTTTCATTTGAAAAAATATACTCTTCACACTCGTTCTAGGATACTACTGATCCTATCTCTAACGAGTCATTCTAATTGGATATTACTAATCCAATGTCTGATGAATTCTTTCATATGGTTCTAATGTGTCTTGTTCTCGAGCTCTGTAAACCAAAGCTCTTATACCAAATGTAGTGACCCGTTACTTCCCCGTGAAGAAAAGAGCGGATACTTTGAGAAGAACACACAAATGAACGCAAACGGAAGAACATTTCATTGTTATTACAACAATTCCATCAGATACAAGAATATACAGAGTATAAATGAATAAATTACATTCGATAAATATCAGAGATTACAATAAATTACATAGCAGCGGAAAAATAATACAAAGCACAACTGAAGGTGATATACGGATACAGAGCTTTCCGGATATCATTCCAGCTGTAAACCAGGATCCTATGAATATAAATCTGC
The DNA here is from genome assembly GCA_030737875.1 of Allium sativum. Lineage (NCBI taxonomy): Eukaryota > Viridiplantae > Streptophyta > Magnoliopsida > Asparagales > Amaryllidaceae > Allium > Allium sativum. The sequence goes on from CM060910.1 coordinate 341,828,087, forward strand.
AAAACCAAAACTACTAGCTTGCCGTGCGGAAAATAGGGGCACCCAGAGTTTAGGTTAAAACAATAAACTCCAGGTCAGTCACGTGACTGGTGTGAGAACTAAAACAGTTGTTTAAAACTTTACTTTAAAAGAGAGTAATTCAAGGGACCACGCCGTATAACACGGAACGGGTTTCCTCCCATGAATACCAGTGCATAGAATAAACAACGCAATGCTTTTTCGAAAAATGAAGCTATCATTAGACCCAGGTCCCATCACACAATGCAACGCAAGCCGGAGGATAGGGTTTTCCCTTATAATAGCCAAACATGCTTGATACGTTTAAAACAAATCATTTGATACTATAATAAGTGTATAGTGTTAAAACAATTTCAATCATAAATATCAATCATAGGCGGCATAGCTACCATATACTATGTCGCCATACTAGTTCTACAATTAAAACCGCAATATCACGTATTGGAAATTGGATTTCCGTCATGAGTCGAGGCAAGGGGCAAGCTCCTCTCCGCCTTCGAGACACTCTAGCAAATGTCCCAGGGCTACGCACTCTGGGCAACCCCTGGATCTTCAGGGCCGGTCCTCTCTTACGTTTGAGGATTATTTATTCCTGAACACACGTTTCCCGGTCCTTACAGACATAAAATCGAGGCGCCTCATCCAACAACCACAAAGGTGAAAAGTATATAAATGTCAGGGCTGGTAAGTCACTGACACCACCAAAGCTAGAAAGAAACGTCGTGCTCTCCCTGTAGTCCTTATCTCGTTTTTAACTCATACCGAGGTGTGAGGCTCGCGAATTCACGCTATACACAAAGCTACGCCACGAAGGCCATGCTTTGATCATCAACCACAAGACTTTGCTTTTCAACAGAAGCCTTGATCTATGCAACTCAGCGTGCCACACAGGCAATTCATGCCATGCGATTGATATCTATCGATATATAACCTCTAAGCTCGTACGTCTTAGAGAAGGGCGTTAAGCAAGAGAATAAATTCTCCGCCGCCAAACAGATATATATTTAACAGAAATCAATCAACACAGAATAAAATCCAATGTCAGACACACAATCCATTTACAAGTTCGTTCTGGGTCTGAACGAAACCGGAGGCACTTTCCTCGCATATCCATCGATCTCCAAGTACGTCTGGACGACCACTAACTGATTCCCTCATCTTGGTTGTACAGCCCAATCAAGATCATCAGTAATCATCCAAACGATGTGAAGACTTCCGGTCTTCAACCACCGTCTTCATCTTCGACTTATCGTCGAATCGGTTATTCAGAATGGGTATAAACCCGGACTTTCCGAACAACCAGCGTATATTAAAAACAAATGTTACACAAACACAACGTACGCCTCATTCCAATTCATATTCTCAGGGAAAGGTTCCCATTAATTTTATCCAAGATAAATTCTTTAAAATTTATCCTTTAATCTTCCTTTGGATGTCATTTCAAACCAAATTATGGTTTTCCCAAACTAGTCGAGATTAGCGAACCACACCGAAGTAATTATTTATTTTATTTCCCAATCCCAACCTATTCATCCCATGAAGCAAAACTGGTAGTACTCCATATCTAATACCACGGTGTTATCGGTAAAATTAATTACCATTTCACGTTCAAATCTAATTAAAGATTTGACTATCGCTTTGGAGCAAAACTAGTGATACTCCATTCTCGCTCATTTGCCAAATTTGATAATTTAAATTATCAATTCACATTTCAATCTAATTGCAGATTCATTAAAACTCCTTTTACTGGGTTAAAGAACTAGTGTCATTTAAAACACAGTTCACGACAAACCCAAATTACATTCTATTTATTATCGGGTTAAAGAACCAGTGTTATTTAAAACACTGTTCACGATAAACCCACAAATCACTTCTAATTTAATTTCAATCAAATATATTAGAAATTCCGATTATTTAAAACCCCTTTTTAAAACCAATTTATTTATATTTAAAAATAGTTGGGTTTTAATTTTAGTTCGAAACTAGTTCATTTCGATAACAATCTATTTTTATCTTTTCAAATATGGAGTTTTTCATCCCAATTTTTCCCAAATCATTTCTTATGATTTTACACAAATTATTACTATTTTTAATAATTTTATCAAGGCCCGTACAGTCGATTTCCATCAACGGCCACCGAACTGCACTTACAACGACCTTTTCCAAATTTAATTTGGACGTATCTCCAAATCCAACCGTTAGATTTCAAGTTTCTAATATTCGTTAGAAAGCTCTTTTCGATACGAACCCAACGGTTCCGGTTTTAGGAGAATCCGACGGTCGGATCTCCCGTAATGTCCGTTTGAAATAGATGGTCGAAATTCACGAACAGCCGCGGCGCGTTCTATTCAGGCCATTATATTATATATATATAATATATATAATAAATATTTCGTCGATTTCTATTTAAAACGAATTTTATAAATAGTCTTAAATTCGTTTCAAAAACAATTTCAACCTCCATTTCAAATTCAAATCAAAATTGAATATTTCCTTATAAATTCGTTTTAAAATTCATTTCTATTCAATTCAAAGTTCAATTCAATTTGAATTCATTTCAATTCGTTTCCAATTCAATTCGAATTCGTTTTCAATTCAATTCGAATTGGTTTTATATTCAATTCAATTCAAATTCGTTATCTATTCAATTCAATTCGAATTCGTTATCTATTCAATTCAATTCGAATTCGTTATCTATTCAATTCAATTCGAAATCGTTATATATTCAATTCAATTCTAAATTGGTTTTCTATTCGATTCAATTCGAATTCGTTTTCAAGTCAAATCAAATTCGTTTTCTTTTCAATTCAATTCGAATTCGTTTTCTATTCAATTCAATTCGAATTCCATTTCAAAATATTTGATTTCGAAATCACTTTTCAATATTCATTTTAAAATGAATAAAATCGATATAAATATCGTTCACGTCAAAATGGCGTCAATCTAATCAACCCGGCTTCATATATTTCTATTTTCAAATATTCTATTTCAAATATTTCCTTTTCAAATATTTCTATTTCAAATATTTCTATTTCAAATATTTCTATTTCAAATATTTCTATTTCAAATATTTCGTTTTCAAATATTTCGTTCAACACATGACTAATCTCAACGGATGAGTACAGTCAACACATGAACCTTTATATTATATTGATAAAGATGTAAATTTTATTATTAAAATATTTCGTTCAACACATGACTAATCTCAACGGATGAGTACAATCAACACATGAACCTTTATATCATAATATTCTTTATTTCCTAAATTGGAATGAGGCCCAATCAATCACCATATAATGTTAATTATATGGATTTTCATACATCACACATATATAATAGCATTGAAAAATAAACAACCATCAACCAAAGTGCACTACACTGTATAAGCATCAAATATAGATATCTAACGCTTATAACAGCCTGTCAATCAATCGATCGACATATTTAATCAATCAGGATGAGTGAACTTCAAATTTCATCCCAACACCCGTGTGGGGTTTCAAACAATCAAACACAGATTTTAGTTGTGCAGTTGGGCGATGTGTAAAATTTATCGACCCAATCAATGTCCTCCAAATAGGTGTACATAAACAAACCGTCCGGTCTGTAAATGGATATTTATTTATTCACATTCACGTTAAAAATTATATTTTTAACGATAAAACATTTTATTTCAACACATGAATTTCTATTCAGTTCATTTACACAATAAAAATGATATTTTTATTTTTCTAACATATTTTAGAAAATTTCGACGGCATAACGGCACGATACTAGAAACGGGACGAGGCCTAGCCTTATCCCCGGTTTAGTGAAGGCCCACGCCATTCACACATCAATCAAATCCATTCTATTTCACCAAACAATTCAATTCAAACCAAATAATCTAACCAACTACACAACCAAACAATTAAACAAACAAGCCATCCATGGTCTGTGGATGACGGGTGTCGGGTGCTACTAAACACCGTCTGCATCCTAGAATATATATATATTACTAGAAAAAGAAATTGAAGAGTGAGAAGTTCTCACCGATAGCTATCCAACTTCACGACACTTCATTTATAGAAATCTTCGTCGTTCTCGCCTTTTTGTCATCTTTGTTGCCCGTAGCCACTACATATGTAAAAATCGAATTTTTACTTCGTTATTCAATATATAAAAATCGAATTTTTACTTTGATATTCAATATATAAAAATCTAATTTTTACTTTGCTATTCAATATAGAAAAATCTAATTTTTACTTTGCTATATGGATAAAATTTCTATTTTCACACCGCTACTACATGGATAAAAATTCTATTTTTACCTCGCTATTCTCTATATAAAGATTTCGCCTTTTCAATTATATCATTATAAAAATCACATTTTTATTTTTCTACACATATAAAGATGGTATTTCTAATATTCCTATCATGTAAAAATTATATTTTTAATTCTCTACATAAACAAAAATCATATTTTTACATCTTCTATATAGTAAAGATTATATTTTTAATACTTTAAAAAAAAACATATTTTTATTTCACTTTCATGTTGCTATTTTTATTTTAAAGACCATGCCCTTTCTATTTTAAAAATCCTAACTTAACTAATTTAAAAATCCAATCTTTTCTATTCGAAAAATCTAATCTTTCTTATTCGAAAAATCTAACTTTTCTATTCGAAAAATCTATTCTTTTCTATTAGAAAAATCTATATTTTCTATTTGCTAAAAAAAATTAGATTAAACTAGCAAAAATATTTAAAATAGATTAACACAAAACAAAATAAATAAACAAAATAAAAAAAGATGGAAGCTTACAGTGGATGGGGGAGAAGAGGGATCGGAGGGGCTGGAGTTCGCCGGTGGTGGCGGGCGGAGCAGGCGAGGGGGGGGGGCTGATGGAAATCGAACGGGGGGGACGGAGGGGGGGGGTGCTGCGGTCAACTCGATCGAGTGGGGGGGTATCGCGTCGTGGTCTGGCGCAAGGGCGAGGGGGAGTTCGCGGCGCCTCTGGCGCCTGGTGGGGGGGTCTCCGATCTGACGAGGAGGGGGGTCTCTTCGAGGTGGCGGCGGTTTAAGGGGGGGCGACGCTCCTCTCCCTTTTTTTTCTTTTTTTTTCTTATTTTCTTTCTGTAAAATGATTTTGAACGGTGGGGGGGGCCAGAAATTATAGAAGTAGAAGGGGAGAGGAAAGTTTTTTTTTTAATTTCAAAAAGTTGTCTTTTACATATGACCTCTAAACGAGACCCACCGCCTGTCGTCCATACCGTATTACCCCCATTCCGAACACAATGGGATATGTATCGCAAGCTGTTTCGACCGTTTCGATCAGTTTCCGTTAAAATCAACATATAACTCTATATATTGAATTTGAACGCGTGTTTCAATTTACTGGGGTCACATACTAACTCGAAAAATTCCAGAAAAATATTTTCTAGCTTCGTATTGACGATGCGGTCCTAACAAAACTAGTTTCGTCAAATTCTGAGACCGTTTGAAAAATGGCCAATTTCCAGTCGATTAAAATCAACTGAAACTGGTCAAACGCGTTTTCCTTTGCCACGCTCACATATTGATTCGAAAATTTATGAAATTTGAAACCTAACAATAATTTGACATCACGGACCCAACAAAAGTGGTTTCGTCGAAATCCGAGGTCGTTTGCAAAATGTCTATTTTTAAGGGCCTGAATTCCATAGCGACTATTCAGAATTTTCAACTTGACTTATCTTTTGATTCCCGTTATGAAATTTCGATTTTTCGGATTCGTTGGAAAGATATTATCAATTAGATCCTAATGTTTTTGGTTTCACTAAAATCCGGATTGTTTTGCACCCGGTACATTCAATTGAAGTTAGAAATCGAATTATCGAACTACCGCGCCATTTTCAATTCTATTTATAATTATATATAAATATTATATATTCTAACGACGACGTATATAATATATACGTTCGAATTATATTCAAAATAAATTTCTCGTCGATATTATTTAAAATAATTCATTTTAAATATTCAAAATTCGCTAGAATTGGCAAAATAAAAATTTTAAACTGGTTAAGAATTTCCGGGTTATTACAGGTTAGGCAATAGGTACTTGGTCAATCCTCTCTGTCATCCTAGAACCTTCCGGTATTTATTTTGACAAACTCTATTTTAATTACAATTACATTCACATAAAAACATTACTAAATTTCTTTAAAATGATTTAGAAAATCATTTGTACTAATACTAACTATTTAAAACCATTTTCAACAACATTCCAACATTCAAATCTAAATGAATAAAATATTCATTTATAACACAAACTTGGTCCAAGGCTTGTCTGATATCCGTATAATCCACACATGTGTGTGTAACAAGTATAATGCACATATCATCACTAATAACAACCACGGAGCATCCATTCATCCATCACACGATCATATATGGGTATATATATAACAGTGTATACATGTTTCCACATAAGCATTTGTCACTAAATGCTTACATTGCAATAATTACTGATCATCCATATCATTAACAATCATTCACACAACATAAAAAAGTGAACAAATATAAATATCGAGTTCTCACCTTAGGGTTCCACTATGTTCGAGTTCTCACCTTAGGGTTCCACTATGTTATCCTCTATTTCTAGGCTGCCAGACCCACTACAGTTATCCTGGACTGACTGTTTGACGCTACCGACTTTGCAGCAATTTATATATTTTATAAATGGAGGAAGAGGTGGATTTTCACCATGGAAGCCATGGATTTTAAGGTGTAGAAGAAGAAGAAATGGAAGAGAAGATGAGAATGAATGCTTAAGGGGAAAGGAGTGTATTTATACTTGAAATGATTTAATAAGGTGATGACACCTCGTAGGACATGTGTAATTCATGCATGTAATGTTGCATGCAAAATTACAAGTGTCTAACACTTGTAATAAAGAGAAAGGAGGTGTTTTTGGGTAGCATTAACCCTTTAAATGCTATTAAAAACTATATACAACACTTAACCAAATGCTACCAAAGGAATGTATAAGATTATATACTTCTTAACTATACTTTTATAATCTAAACAATTTATTACAACTTTAATTAACTTATAAACTAATCATTTAACTAGTCCAAAATTCCAGATCATTACACGACTCCTCCCCGTCAACTTAAAACCCTTCCCATAAGATTAGGCATGATCAATGAGCTTAGATTTCCCGGTGAACTTGGTCTTGATACTCAGAAATAATTATTTGATCCAAACTTACGAAGGATAAGTGGACTATTTCCCTCTTAGATCTGCTCCCGTAGACCTGACTCCGATGTTGACAAAAAATATCGTTAACATATATTATATTTGTATTTTTAAAATACAAACTACATTCACTCACTATCTATATTGAACCTGGGCTCAGATACCAAGTGCAGAAACCCAAACCCGAATTAGCCAAGATTTTTCACGAATTGCTAAAATCTAAATCCATTGATGTTCGAGTTAGTTGTTTGGTATCCTACAAATAGGCAAAGATAAATATACCAAAGCAAAAGTAAATAACTCACAGTGGAAATGATTAAAATATAATAGTAAATAAATACTCACCAAGGGAATGACACTTTCTAAACCTAGTGTCTCTAAGCTGAATAACCTTTGTCTTCTACTAACCTGCTAGTTGTTGTGAGGAGGCTATCAGAACTAATGTTTTGGTGACTGGAAAATTACTTTTAAGCATAATACTTCATATGTTCTATTACCATCTTTGTTATATTAGGTTTATTAAAGTTACACTACTCTCATCTCTACACGTAAATCACACTCATCTAATCCCTAGTAGATCTGACCTAGTAAACCATATACATATTGAAACACCCCACCTTCGTTTAGGGTCACTCTCAAAGGGAATGCCCTAAACTTTGGTGGAGGTTTATAAGTATAAGTCACAGATATACAAGACAGATATAAGAACACATATTTTTAAACAGCGGAAAAACAACTTTTATTTCATAAAGAAAATACGTGTCTCAACAACATGCCATAATTGTCTTACAATACTTCAAAACATAACATCTTCATAACTGTCTTGATTACATCATTTAAAGAAGCATAAAGAAAACATAAATAAACAGCAAAAGTCCCATAGTTGTTGTCCAAAGCCATAGTCCAAAACGAAAAGATCCAAGCAATACATTCTTTCTCTTCAAGCTGGATGTGAAAGCTGGTCAAGCTGCGGTATTCCCTCCCTGTGTACCTGGGGGGGGGGAAACGGAAGAAAAGAAGACGAAAGAAAAGTAGAGTCAGACATAAAGCCTGAGTAAGTCTAGGACTATTTAGTCTATGAATAAAGAACTGGGTATGATAAGTATAAACTCGAAATGGGAAAGCACTTTAAACTTAGTTAAGTTGTCTAGGGTCGAATATACTATCGTACCCCATATTAATCTCTGAACCCATATAAATTAGTTCCCAACTGGCACCCCATAATCTGGGTGAAGTGATCCATTTTATGATGATCGGCTCCTACTCGCATAGTTACATGTGTCTTACGGCCCCCGATGTTGTAGTTACCTATGCTGGTCCCACCATGGGGTGTATCAAGTCCCATGGTGGCGGCCCGACACAATCCTAGATTGCACAGGTATTCTACTGGTGCCCAGTGCCTTATTTTTCTGCGCCGGAGTGTGTGCACGCCCGCACCCCGTTAGAACCTACACTGCTACACCACCGCCGTCGATTTGACCTCTTACAATCAGCCCAGTAATCGTGCCCCACCCTGCCTAGTTTCAGGGTATCATGATACACCTTATAGGGTTACTGCTGAAAAGGGTCCCCCGCTACTAGGTTTTCTATTTCTAGCCAACATGCTAAGTTGGTTAAGTGTTTTATAAACCTAACCCCCAAATCAGTCTGTTTAGTTTAGCATGTTCCATTTTGATTAAGTCTTTAGTTCACTTAATCCTAACAATCCTGACTCAGCCTTAATTGTCTTATTAAAGCCTTGACCTCTCACATTAGACAGGTATTGTTGTGGCTGCCTGTTGCCGGTTGGTTCCGGGCAGTCTTACGCCCCAACTCAGTCTAACCTCGGGTCCTTATTGGGCTCCATGTTTAACCACCCACATTGGATAGGTATTGTTGTGACTACTGGACAGCCGGGCGGTTCCGGGCAGGTTTACATCACAACTCAATCCAACCTCGGGTTAAACATATCGTATTTTCTACATTTACATATTTTGTCTTTCTTCTTTACTTTCTTATATGTAAATATTTGCGGCCCATTATTATTAAAAATCAATGGTGTAATGGTTACACCAATCATGGGCCCAACCCATTCTTGGATTTGGGCCCCTCTACTTTATCTTTTCATTTATTAATTAATTTAGCCCAACGTTATTTTCCCCCGTTTAATACGTTCGTTTATTATATATATGTTGGGCTTAACCTTTTTAAGCCCAACTTAGCCATGCGAAAGAGGGGAGGCTTAAAGCGTGATTACATACACAAAAAGGGGAATGTGAACGCATGAACTTGCAACATAACGTTGGAATTACAAAATAGAAACCGGTGTACTTGCATAGTAGTAACACATACTTTGGTCATAAAGCATAAGTGACATGAATCAAACCATGTAAACTTGTAGTTAAGTTAAGAATCTAAATTGTATATCACTATTGACGTATAGTCTTAACTACAACATAAACCTATATTTTTATTTAGGCATAATGTCAAACATAAGCAAATTATGTTTATAAGATTACTACATGTTTACAAAGGTGCTTACTTTTGTTACTAATACAAAAGTATAATTCCACTAGAATTATTCCAACTTAATCATGGTTTTAAATTTATTCACATGACCATGGCACAAATATACTTATGGCATAAATATTCCTAACATGAAATCATGATTTTTACTTTAGTCATGCAAACTTGCAAATGAGATTTTAAATCTAACCTAGCTATGTACCACATGTGTCATCATATAATTCTTGTTAACAATATAGACTTAACATGTTTTTCAATTATGCAAAATATCAATCATAGCCTAGTCATATTCATAAGTTCGCAAAGAGGTTTTCTAGTACAAAAGTATGGCTTAATACATAGATCGTGATGCCAAATTTTCAACATAATTTCATGTGAATTATAATAACCCAAATTTGTTCCAATTACACACAAAATGGGTTTTGTACAAAAATACACATTATGATGGCATAGTAACAAAACCACAAACTTGCATGAATTTCAATTAAAGAACTACATACATGTAGCTTCAACATGAATTTCAAACTTTGCGAATATCCAAACGTATACTTGCATAGAACTACCGCAAACATGTAGTTTTTATAATGAATAACATTCTTTGCGAATATCCAATCGTTATACAATATTCCAAATCGATAAGAATCATAGTAACGCACAAATATGAATTACTTATCACCACAAATCAAGTGTACAAACCAACACAGTTATTTATTCATACCAAAATAATACTCTACTTACAATCGTGTGGCGAATTCTCCAATTCAGGAATTTGGAGATGCGATTCCTCGTTGATTTGATTTGTTTAAATTGCTTTATGCTTTAGAATTTGCCTCCTAATCTTCTCTCAAATTGGTGGCTACTCCTAGTCGCTCCTCTGCAGCATGATGGCCTCGTTCTTATTTTTGAATGAATAGATTAGGTAGAGTCTAGGGTCATTTTTATAGAGTTTATGAACCGATTAGGACCATCGATGTTGCTTGGATAGATCGTAGCCATTCATTTGAAAGACAGACCAATTAGAGCCTGCCACCTAGCCCTAATGACAAAGCAAGCTTCTGAAAATCGACCAACATAGACTAGGCCAGCCAGGGGTGGGCTGGGTTCGACCTGGCTCTGGACCAGGTCGACAGCCCTGTCGACAGCCCTGTCGACCTGGCTAGACCAGGTCGACAGCCCAGTCGACCTGGGTGCCTTAGGCGGGACTTTTCCCGCCCTGGCCAATTGGGCCCGATTTTGAATTTTGAATTGTTTTTCTGAGCTGTCTTTCTTATGTTCGAATTTTAAACTTAATTCAGAAACTTCCGGAGGCTATATCTTCTTCATACGGACTCCGTTTTTCGAAAACTCGGACTCTATTTCGCGTATTTTTCCGAGACGAACGCAATGGCGTATCCCGTTTCCCTTAATTCTTTAATCTGTAATTAATTATACCTTAATTTGTGAATTTCACAGTTATAGAATACACGGGGTGTTACATTCTCCCCCACTTAAAAGGATTTCGTCCCCGAAATCTTCAAGTTAGGAGGAATGTATATCCTAACATCCAATCATCCATCTACTCATCCATCAAACACGAGCATCCATTGTCCTTAAAAGACTTCTAACGCTCCATGATCATATGCGAAGTGTGTGTGTACATGTACTTATCTAATGCAAAATCAGGCGGTCTACTGATTCAGTTGACCTCCTTAATGCGAATTATGTAAGTGCCATGAATCCATTATGTATGCAAATTTTCCTATTCATGATTCTACATGAGTGCACAATCATTCATACAAATGCAACATCCATATGACAATACATTAAAGTTCAACCATATACGAATGCAAACATATATGCATATGCAATATGAAGAGACTGAGCCGATCTAAAACCTAGTTTGTGTGTGTATATGCAACCACGAGCAACCACTAGCAATCACTTGCAACCACTTGCAACCATCATCCATAACATGTTTCAATTACATGTTTTCATCAAAAGGTTTCTACCTAAAAGATAAGGTCGAGGAAATATACCTAAAAAGATAGATAAAAGCGCAACTTAAGGAAAAAAGAAAGATCAAGGATGTACCCTCGAAAAGAAAAGGGTAGGCAGTGCGTATTCTAGCTTCAGTTTCCCAAGTCGCGTCTCCCTCGGCGTCGCTCCACTGAACTTTGACGAGTTTGACTTCGCGGTTGCGTAGCTTCTTCACTTCCGTTCCTAATATGCGGGTTGGAACTTTTCTTATGGTTGCTTCGCGTTCCACTTCGGCCTCTTCGAGGATATTTGGCTCTACCACTTCAGCAGACTCATGTAGACATTTTCGGAGATGTGAAACATGAAAAACGTTGTGAACTCCAGCCAGTTTCTCGGGTAGCTCTAATCTATAAGTCATTTTCCCAATTTTCTCGATGATAGGGAATGGCCCTACGAACCTTGGTGCTAGCTTTCCTGTGGTTCCAAAACGAACAACGTTCCTTAGCGGAGATACCTTAAGAAAAACTCTGTCCCCAACCTCAAATTCAAGGTCGGTTCTCCTCTTGTCGGCGTAGGACTTTTGTCTGTCTTGGGCCGTCTTCATCCTTCTTCGTATTAAGTCTACTTTCTCTGAAGTCTCTCGGATCATATCTGGTCCAAGTATGAGCTTATCAGTAGACTCCCACCAACAAGTGGGCGATCGGCACGGTCTTCCATATAAAGCTTCGAAGGGCGCCATTCCGATGGTTGCTTGATAGCTGTTGTTGTAGGCAAATTCCACCAAAGGAAGGTGGTCTTCCCATGTCCCTCCGAAGTCGAGGACGCATAGTCTTAAAAGGTCCTCCAAAACTCTGTTTACTCTCTCTGTTTGGTCGTCGGTTTGGGGATGATAGGCTGTGCTCAAGCATAACTGCGTTCCTACTGCTTCTTGCAGACTCCGCCAAAACTCACTGGTGAAGATGGGGTCTCGGTCACTAACGATGCTAGATGGTATTCCATGGAGTCGAACGATTTCCTTGAGGTAAAGTGATGCTAGGGATGAGGCAGTCCTTTTACTTTTGACAGGTAAGAAGTGGGCGCTTTTAGTAAGCCTATCCACTATTACCCAAATGCTAGTGTTGCCTCTCCTAGACCTAGGCAGCCCATCGATGAAGTCCATTGAGATGCTATCCCACTTCCACTGTGGGACCTCCAGAGGATGTAGCAGTCCGCCAGGCTTTTTCTGTTCCGCCTTAACCTGTTGGCACACCATACACTTAGAAACGAACTCTGCCACGTCCTTTTTCATGCCGTTCCAGAAGAAAGTTCTTTTTATGTCCTTGTACATTTTATCTCCGCCTGGGTGTATCGTCATCTTGGAGTGATGTGCTTCCTCGAGAACCCTCTTTACTAAATCCCTTGTCTCTGGGACACATAGTCTTCCGTCTCGCCTTAGCCAACCCTTATCGTCGATGGAGTATCTGTTGAGGTGACTTGAAGTCTCACCCCTAATTAGCCTATCAATCGTTTCCACAAGCTGAGGGTCTTCGCGTTGTGCTGTCCCTACTAAGTCCACTATGGTTGGGCGCACTTCGAGAGATGCTAGCAAGCCTGGTACAAAATCGGAGGAAGGCCTAAAGTCGAAGCTGGCTATAAACTCTAGGCTTTGTCTTTCAACAAACAGCGGGCTTAGGGTCAATTTCTTTCGGCTCAACGCGTCTGCCACTACGTTGCCTTTGCCCGGAGTGTAGGAGATCTCGAAATCATACGAGGCAAGAAACTCCATCCATCTCTGTTGCCTCAAGTTAAGATCTTTCTGCGAGAAAAGATATTTCAACGATTTATGGTCAGTGTAAAGTTCGAACTTCTCACCTAGGAGATAGTGTCGCCAAGACTTGAGTGCAAAGACGATGGCAGCTAACTCGAGATCGTGGGTTGGGTAGTTCTTTTCGTGCACTTTCAACTGCCTCCCGCCATAAGCTACTACCCTTCCTTCTTGCATTAAGATGGCGCCTAGCCCTGTCCCACATGCATCTGTATAAACAGTGAACATCTTGCTTCCATCTGGCAACGTCAAAACTGGGGCTGTTGTAAGAGCCCTTTTTAGTCGCTGGAAAGCAAACTCGCAATCCAAGTCCCAATTGAACACTAGATTCTTCTTGGTCAATTTCGTGAGCGGAGCTGAGATTTTCGCAAAATCCCTTATGAACTTTCGATAGAAACCTGCTAGTCCTAGAAAACTTCGAACCTCAGTTGCATTCCTTGGTGTCTTCCAATCCTGTACCGCCACTACCTTAGCAGGGTCCACTGCTAACCCTTGTTTGGATACTATGTGCCCAAGGAACCTTACTTCTTCTCTCCAAAAGTGGCATTTGGAGAATTTGGCTTTTAGTTGATGGACTCGCAGAGTTTCCATGATTGCCCTTAAGTGCTGAGCATGTTCCTCTTCACTCTTTGAGAAGATAAGGATATCGTCTACGAAGACCACTACGAACTTGTTGAGGAAATCTCTGAATACCCTACTCATCAGGTCTACGAAGTAAGCAGGTGCATTTGTCAAGCCGAAAGGCATGACAAGCCATTCAAAGAAGCCGTCTGGGGTTCTGAATGCCGTTTTATCAATGCTATCTTCAGCCACCCTTAGCTGATGAAAACCGGTTGCTAAATCGAGCTGGGAGAAAACAGACGCTCCTACAAGCTGGTCAAACAAATCGTCAATTCTAGGGAGAGGGTGCCTATTCTTTTTCGTTAGCTTGTTGAGCTCCCTATAGTCAACACATAGACGGAGTGAACCATCCGCCTTTGTAGCGAACACCACTGGAGCGCCCCATTCTGAAATGCTCCTCCTAATGAACCCCTTCTCTAGAAGCTCTTTAATCTGTTTACTGAGCTCCTTTCTTTCCCGTGGAGCCATGTGTCTAACGGGCAACGCAACGGGCTTTGCATTATCTACAAGATATATGCGGAAGTCTATCTCCCGCTTCGGAGGCAAGCCCTTCACCTCTTCGAAGATATCCGGATATTCCCGGACCACTCTAACTGATTGCAAATTTTCAACAGAGGCATCTAGCGATTCAAGGTAACTATGCATAACCGCATATGAGGGATTACAAGAAATTTCCAAAGTATTACCGAGCTGGGTTAGGATCCTAACAACCCTTTTCTCACAATCAAGGATGGCCCCATTACTGGATAGCCAATCCATGCCCAAAATCAAACCATATCCCGAAAAGCCCAAAACAAAGGCACTACATTGAAATTCTACGCTTAGAATAGAAATTTTCAATCCCAAACAGATCATAGACAAATGAGCTGGGCCCCCAATTGGGTTTGAAACAATTAAGGGGTCCTCTACCATACTAGTTTTTAGGTGCAGAGATTCTACTAAAGCAGACGAGATAAAGGAGTGTGATGCGCCAGAATCAAATAAAGTGCGAACGGGGTGATCATAAAGATAAACTACACTTTCTACAGAAGTATTTATACCTCGCTGTTGCAGAGGTGGCGCTTCTAGCACATGAACCTGTGCCCCTGAGGTGGATCCAGCCCTCTGCCCCTGTCCTCGTTTCTTTGGGCAGTCCTTAGCCCTGTGGCCTGTCTCACCGCAAGAAAAGCACCCACCATTCTCCTTGGCCTTCTTTTTCCGGCAGTCCTTTACTAAGTGCCCCACTTTGCCACAGAAATTACACTTCCTCTTCTCTTTGTTGCCTTTCCCGCCCTTCTTAAAGTCTGTCTTCTTAGGCTGCAAACCCTCTTTCTTCCCTTGAGAGCTTTCTGCCTTTGTCTCCTTCTTGCCCTTATCCTCCTCGTTCAGCAATGCCATTTGCACCAGTCTTTCATACGTGGCTCCCATGGGTATATGGGTCATGGCCAAACTGTGTAATGGCTCATTCAACCCTTTGACAAAATGGAGAGCCTTCTTGTGCGGGGTGTTGACTAGGTCCAGCCCAAACCTAGCCAGCTCATCGAACTGATTAACATACTCTTTGACTGTCTTGTTCCCTTGCTTAAGAAATAAGAATTTTTCTTACTGCAAACTCCTTTCTGCATCTGAGAGAAATTTAGTCTCAAACCTTGTCCTAAAGTCCTCCCATGTCTCCACTGGTCTTTCAGCATTAGTGACTTCCCACCAGTAGGAAGCCTCGCCCTTTAATAGCCATACTGCCAGTTGTACTTTCTGTCTATCTTCTACCTCAAAGATGATGAATAGGTCCTCAGTTTCTTTCAGCCAATTTCTAGCTGCCACGAAGGACTCAGTTCCATGGAAGTCCTTTCCTCCCATAGCTTTAAAATCTTTACATATCTTGGCAAACGTGTTTCCCCGCGGAGGAGGTGGAGGAAGAGGTGCCGCTGCAGCTGGATGATTTCCTGCAGCTGGGGGAGGAGGAACGGTAGGACCTGGCTGAGTGGCCCTTGCTTCTAAGAACCGTCTAAACCAACCGGGTATTGGTACACCCTCTGGCAAGTTAAGTTCTTCGGACATGCTGAAACAAAAAGGATAGATTCAAAACGAAGGATAAGAGATAGTAGCTATGGCTTTGGGGGGACTTCGCCTTTTTAAAACAAAATAATATTTTATCTTTTAAAAATGCTTCTTTAAATTTCCTTTTTGAAAATAAATTTTTCAAAACTTTTTATCTTATCTGGCAAACCTGGCTCTGATACCAAGTGAAACACCCCACCTCCATTTAGGGTCACTCTCAAAGGGAATGCCCTAAACTTTGGTGGAGGTATATAAGTATAAGTCACAGATATACAAGACGGATATAAGAACACATATTTTTAAACAGCGGAAAAACAACTTTTATTTCATAAAGAAAATACGTGTCTCAACAACATGCCATAATTGTCTTACAATACTTCAAAACATAACATCTTCATAACTGTCTTGATTACATCATTTAAAGAAGCATAAAGAAAACATAAATAAACAGCAAAAGTCCCATAGTTGTTGTCCAAAGCCATAGTCCAAAACGAAAAGATCCAAGCAATACATTCTTTCTCTTCAAGCTGGATGTGAAAGCTGGTCAAGCTGCGGTATTCCCTCCCTGTGTACCTGGGGGGGGGGGAACGGAAGAAAAGAAGACGAAAGAAAAGTAGAGTCAGACATAAAGCCTGAGTAAGTCTAGGACTATTTAGTCTATGAATAAAGAACTGGGTATGATAAGTATAAACTCGAAATGGGAAAGCACTTTAAACTTAGTTAAGTTGTCTAGGGTCGAATATACTATCGTACCCCATATTAATCTCTGAACCCATATAAATTAGTTCCCAACTGGCACCCCATAATCTGGGTGAAGTGATCCATTTTATGATGATCGGCTCCTACTCGCATAGTTACATGTGCCTTACGGCCCCCGATGATGTAGTTACCTATGCTGGTCCCACCATGGGGTGTATCAAGTCCCATGGTGGCGGCCCGACACAACCCTAGATTGCACAGGTATTCTACTGGTGCCCAGTGCCTTATTTTTCTGCGCCGGAGTGTGTGCACGCCCGCACCCCGTTAGAACCTACACTGCTACACCACCGCCGTCGATTTGACCTCTTACAATCAGCCCAGTAATCGTGCCCCACCCTGCCTAGTTTCAGGGTATCATGATACACCTTATAGGGTTACTGCTGAAAAGGGTCCCCCGCTACTAGGTTTTCTATTTCTAGCCAACATGCTAAGTTGGTTAAGTGTTTTATAAACCTATCCCCCAAATCAGTCTGTTTAGTTTAGCATGTTCCATTTTGATTAAGTCTTTAGTTCACTTAATCCTAACAATCCTGACTCAGCCTTAATTGTCTTATTAAAGCCTTGACCTCTCACATTAGACAGGTATTGTTGTGGCTGCCTGTTGTCGGTTGGTTCCGGGCAGTCTTACGCCCCAACTCAGTCTAACCTCGGGTCCTTATTGGGCTCCATGTTTAACCACCCACATTGGATAGGTATTGTTGTGACTACTGGACAACCGGGCGGTTCCGGGCAGGTTTACATCACAACTCAATCCAACCTCGGGTTAAACATATCGTATTTTCTACATTTACATATTTTGTCTTTCTTCTTTACTTTCTTATATGTAAATATTTGCGGCCCATTATTATTAAAAATCAATGGTGTAATGGTTACACCAATCATGGGCCCAACCCATTCTTGGATTTGGGCCCCTCTACTTTATCTTTTCATTTATTAATTAATTTAGCCCAACGTTATTTTCCCCCGTTTAATACGTTCGTTTATTATATATATGTTGGGCTTAACCTTTTTAAGCCCAACTTAGCCATGCGAAAGAGGGGAGGCTTAAAGCGTGATTACATACACAAAAAGGGGAATGTGAACGCATGAACTTGCAACATAACGTTGGAATTACAAAATAGAAACTGGTGTACTTGCATAGTAGTAACACATACTTTGGTCATAAAGCATAAGTGACATGAATCAAACCATGTAAACTTGTAGTTAAGTTAAGAATCTAAATTGTATATCACTATTGACGTATAGTCTTAACTACAACATAAACCTATATTTTTATTTAGGCATAATGTCAAACATAAGCAAATCATGTTTATAAGATTACTACATGTTTATAAAGGTGCTTACTTTTGTTACTAATACAAAAGTATAATTCCACTAGAATTATTCCAACTTAATCATGGTTTTAAATTTATTCACATGACCATGGCACAAATATACTTATGGCATAAATATTCCTAACATGAAATCATGATTTTTACTTTAGTCATGCAAACTTGCAAATGAGATTTTAAATCTAACCTAGCTATGTACCACATGTGTCATCATATAATTCTTGTTAACAATATAGACTTAACATGTTTTTCAATTATGCAAAATATCAATCATAGCCTAGTCATATTCATAAGTTCGCAAAGAGGTTTTCTAGTACAAAAGTATGGCTTAATACATAGATCGTGATGCCAAATTTTCAACATAATTTCATGTGAATTATAATAACCCAAATTTGTTCCAATTACACACAAAATGGTTTTTGTACAAAAATACACATTATGATGGCATAGTAACAAAACCACAAACTTGCATGAATTTCAATTAAAGAACTACATACATGTAGCTTCAACATGAATTTCAAACTTTGCGAATATCCAAACGTATACTTGCATAGAACTACCGCAAACATGTAGTTTTTATAATGAATAACATTCTTTGCGAATATCCAATCGTTATACAATATTCCAAATCGATAAGAATCATAGTAACACACAAATATGAATTACTTATCACCACAAATCAAGTGTACAAACCAACACAGTTATTTATTCATACCAAAATAATACTCTACTTACAATCGTGTGGCGAATTCTCCAATTCAGGAATTTGGAGATGCGATTCCTCGTTGATTTGATTTGTTTAAATTGCTTTATGCTTTAGAATTTGCCTCCTAATCTTCTCTCAAATTGGTGGCTACTCCTAGTCGCTCCTCTGCAGCATGATGGCCTCGTTCTTATTTTTGAATGAATAGATTAGGTAGAGTCTAGGGTCATTTTTATAGAGTTTATGAACCGATTAGGACCATCGATGTTGCTTGGATAGATCGTAGCCATTCATTCGAAAGAGAGACCAATTAGAGCATGCCACCTAGCCCTAATGACAAAGCAAGCTTCTGAAAATCGACCAACATAGACTAGGCCAGCCAGGGGTGGGCTGGGTTCGACCTGGCTCTGGACCAGGTCGACAGCCCTGTCGACAGCCCTGTCGACAGCCCTGTCGACCTGGCTAGACCAGGTCGACAGCCCAGTCGACCTGGGTTCCTTAGGCGGGACTTTTCCCGCCCTGGCCAATTGGGCCCGATTTTGAATTTTGAATTGTTTTTCTGAGCTGCCTTTCTTATGTTCGAATTTTAAACTTAATTCAGAAACTTCCGGAGGCTATATCTTCTTCATACGGACTCCGTTTTTCGAAAACTCAGACTCTATTTCGCGTATTTTTCCGAGACGTAATCTGTAATTAATTATACCTTAATTTGTGAATTTCACAGTTATAGAATACACGGGGTGTTACACATATTTAGCTATATTCCCTTTGACCGCCTAAATTCTAGGTACTACCTATAGTGTCTTTCGTATCCTCACTAGGATGCCACCTTCTTGCCATGAGAGTGTTGAGACTACATCTTTGAAGGGACACAAATAATGACTACAATAAGGTTGTTTAGTCATCCGATAAGAAAATGTGCAAACCGCATACGCAACGGACCACTCCAGTGCCTAAATTGTGGACCTACACATAATTGTTCTGTCTATACTCGTCGGTCCGTAGGTGTTACTAATGCACAATATGTATGAAACTCATCACGGATTTATTACATATGCAAGGTCTGTTTTATAAGGCCTATAATACAAATGCCTCCATGGTTTGTCCCTTTATCATCGCGACTATAGCCCCTATGCAGCCGCCGCTCAACTAGTTGGAAGGCATTTCTCATGGGTTTATGGCCTTGTCCTAAACAAACAAACTAAAGCAACAATGAGTGTTGCCTCCTCAATCAAGTGTCCCGATAGTGAAAGCTAATTGGCCTATAAAGGTCTAAACCAGGGCCATCCCCATGCTCGCTATTAACTAATGTTGAGCAATACTCAGGAGGCTACTATCTGTCAAGTAAGTACCAAAAAACGAGTCGTACGAATAAAAAAACCACCCACCAGCCTCCAGACTGCCTGATGTAATCAATTCATACCCTCTTAATGAACTCTACAGACCCTGCCTCCGATAAACCGTCCATATGCCAACATTGAAGGGCCATCCTTAGGTATCCTCCACGTCTCGTTGAATCCACATATTTACCTATGTCAGAGAATTGTAGGTTCATCGTCGTACGGACTTCCTTTACTCTAAATGATCTATGATGGCCCACCCATAATTCCGTAAGTCCATATTTCTTTTAGAATGCTCTACACGTGTCTTATGAGGTTATCACTGTGACCTCACCCTTTATTAGATTTTATATCTAGTATTTTTCTTATGCATTTAGCTCACCTTTACTTTCCTCTTTTTTACTTTATTCTTTTGTTATGATATTTAGTCCACTTTTAGATTTTTTACCATTACATGGTAGTCTCGGTCTAAAAACTGTATCGACCTATCATAAACTAGTCATCATAATAATTAATTCCTTTTTCATCTACATGTCTTCAAGATAGATGTTAATTGATTTCTTTATTTTTCTTTCACATCTTTATCGTTCAAGTCATTTTCTCTTTCCTTTAGCCTACCAAATGTTCAAACATGATTATTGCCATTTTCTTTTACCTTTATCCTAACTTTTATATTCGTACATTTCTTACCATTATTGTAATTATTCTTCTTATGGGACTAGTCATATTCTATTGGGTTGGTTAGTTAGACTTTATTATAAATCTATTTCTACATTTATCGTAAAATAATTCCTAGTGCAATAATCCGTAATTACAAGACATCTTTCATGTTATTTTCCTTTTTTCCATGTAGTACAAAATATAGTAACAATTCTATTTAATACTAATCCTTCTTCTTTTAACTTTGTCCTTGTAATTACATTCACTACTTCTTTCTAAAACTTGTAATATAGAATTCTATTCTTTTACAATCAACCAAAACATTACTAAATTACGAAATCAGGTTATGTTAAATTCTCTCTTTATTTCACTTTTGCATAGTTGACACCATTATTGTTAATTTTCTCGTATTTAGGCTTATGCCATTTTTCTTTATTTTAAGCCCAAACTTACTTATGTATTCAAATTTATTTTTATTGGAATAACTTTTATATCAGAATCTAACAACTTTATGTTTTATTGGGTAACATGCATAACGTTAATAAACTAATTTCTGTAATTATCATAGACATAACAGTGGTCCGTTTCAATAATCAAAATGGGAATCTAATTATACATATATAATCATTATAAAAGATATATAATTTAATCCACACAACTATTAAAATACTTCAAATCTCAAATATGATACAAATCCAATCCTAGTATCCATAATATATCCTTCTGTGATCCCTTTTTGGAACCACAAACTGGAATTTATATGGATATGTAATTTAGGATATAAATATATAATTGAATTGACTATAAAATTAGATCTGAAAACATACCTCATATGAACAATCCTTTTTGAATGACGGCTATCATAGATTTACAATCTCTTGCTCCAATTTATGAATCAGAAAGCCAAAATCTAGAATTTTTTTTTGAAGAATTGGAGATGAAAGAAAAGCGATAGGGCTTTTGTACCCATTCAAAATAAATTGTATTTGGAGGCTAGCACTGCACATATATTCATACGGATTCAAAACTGTGTCGTTTGTTGGATTGAAACTGGTTGAATCCTTACGTTCGTCGGCCACGCTCACGTGTTTTTGACCCATATTCAGGTTGACCGCTAGGTCGACCCGACCCTAAAGAAAGTCAACCCATATAGATCAAGACACATATAAAAATGTATTCCCTTTGTTAATAATCTAACCTTATTTATTAAAAGATACTTCTTAATTCCTGTTTATTTCTTGATTTATTTCTGTTTCTAATGTACGTTATATTTTTAAATTCAAATGTATGCTTATTTTAGGAGTTCCTACGCATGTGTACATATATTAAATACATATATATACGCATGCATTAAATTTTTATTTAATTATATTTGATGTTACTTCTAGCTTCTCTATTAAGTTTTTAACGTTAAATATTAATCACTTTCCATATTTGATGTAATAACCTGCATTTCGAACCATTCAAGTCGATGATGATCCATACATGTCCAATTAAATCATTCAAAATGTAAGATTATTATTTATCTGGGTACAATAAGAATCAAATAAAAGATAGACACAAAATAATACAACATCTCGCAGTAGAGTAAAATAAACTACAAGTAGTTCATAAAGCTATTTTAATAATATCTATTAATAATAATATCAGAATCTGAATAGTAAATACATAATATTAGAATCTCAAAGGCAGATACAGTGAAAATCCAAATACATAGGAGGTCTAATACGTTCTAACTAAAATAAGAAAATAACTAAAATAGGGAAATAGTAACAGTAGATAGATAGATATATATTTAGCAAGTCTTCGGCTCTAAAGGATGCATCCCAAATGCTGTTATACTCAAGCTGACTCAAGCATAAAACAAAACAAAACATTACAATTAGGACTATAATTCTTGTGCAAGTAAATCAACTAAAGTGAAAGTAACAAGTAACTCAAAGGAACTTTAGGATTTCCATCCTATAAAGATCCACTATACTACATACATATAATACAACATGCTATAATTTTACTGCCTATTAGTAAAGTATAGTATTGAAAATAGCTTTAAGGCATTACCATTATCCCCCTTAACATATTTTATAACACATTGCCATACAGTTTGCATATAAAACCCTAGTAAACCATTAATGGATAGGAACACGTGATACGAGCAACGTTAAATCAAACTCATAGTGGCTTGATGGGGATAAGTATAACAAGGCACGTAAGGCCCAAGGTAGTATACTTCCATTTTTTTCCTTCATGATTAGTAGTAACCATAGCCACAGCTGCATCTAGCCTCAAACAACACTCCCAAATCAAGTGTGCACACCAATCAATCACAAAGAAATGATGTAGTATACTTAGAATTGTCCAATAGGGGTAGTTAACCCACTTGGCTCAGTGTAGCTCATGTTTTACTCATTTTAATTATAACACAAATGTAAAGGATGTCCTTCATCATTCTCTTACTTCATTCCAGTAATCGTTCGCAAAATCAACCACTTCATTTTGGATCAAACTCCATGTCCATAGTCGTTAAGTAGTTTCTTTATTAATAGAGTGTATAAAATATATTCGGCTCTTGACTCTTTAAGAACCAATTTTCATTTTTCACATGTGGTCATTTATGTTTAAATAAACTTCATATTTTGATGCCATAAATCAGTTCAGTTTAAATATAAATTTTCATTATTTTTACAACCCAAACCCCAGGAGGATTGGATTTTTTTTGCATAATGCTAAAATCCAAATCATTGACGCCCGAATTGGGTATCTAGTACCCTGCAAATAGGCAAAGATAAATATATCACAAATCAAATAAGAAATTTACAGGGGAAATAATTGGAATATAATAACAGGCAAGTACATACCAAGATATTGACATTTCTAAACAAGTGTCTCTAAGCTGAATAATCTCAACGTGCCTTTTAACCTATGGATTGTTATAAGGAGGGGTCAGAACTAAAGTTCTTATAAATTTACAAATTATACACTTTTAAGCTTAACACTACATATACATTTATATTTCCATTCTAAACTATATTAGGTTGTTTGGGTTCTCTCCTCCGTTATTAAATTATATCCATCGACTCCCAAGTAGATCAAACCTAATAGTCAATATATATATATATATATATATATATATATATTCCCGATAGGACATCTCGGTCCTAGGTGCTAACCATAGTACCCTCCATATCCTCCTCGATAGGACTCCATCATAATCCTACAAAAGAGTACTACAACTATATTTGCAAAGAACAGCTTCGGAAGGCCTACAACATAGATGTTCTATCGTATGATAAGAAAATATCGAACTGTGTCAGCATCAGCTCAATTCAATGCTCGGACATACTCGATGCACCACCCAGTGCATACGCTGAGGACTTACATGAAATTATCCTATCTCCTACTTAAGATCCACTAACAAGGCCCACCGATGTTTGGAACTTAGTCGGAGATTTCTGTACTTGAAAAATACAACTTCATTAGGCCTACAATACAAATATCCTATTTGGTCTGTCTCTTTTTTCTATGGTTATGGCTTTACACAACCACCCTCAGCTAGTTGAAAGACTCCTCAAGCACTAAGTGATTGTGCCCTACTGCAAACAATTTAAACATCCAATTGGTGTTGTCGCTCATCCTATGTATCGATAGTGGAAGATCATTTGCCTTTTGGTTTAGCTGTTGTCTTTCTCGTTCTTGCCCTAATTGATGTTAGCTGATATTTGTATGTGATTATCATTATATGACCTCACACACCATAAACCTTCTTACAAAGACATGCATTTAGATGTCATACGAATACGCTACTCCATCCATTAACCTTCTAACTGCCAGTAAAGTTCAGCTTCATCAGTCCTATATTACCAATGCAGTCTAGGCATACACTTTTGATGGAACTCCTATAAATATTCCTCTAGGGTTCTACTTCGTTAGGCCTACCCCATAGGGCCATCCAAGAATATCCTCATGTCCCATTGAAGTCTCCAACTTCCTTACAGCCTTGCTGAAAAATCATGTTGGACGTGCTCCCATTGTGTCAAAGTGTAACAACCCGAAAATCTGAGCCAGTTTAAAAATTTTATTTTGGCAATTTTAGCGAATTTTGAATATTTAAAATAGATTATTTTAAATAGTATCAACGAGAAATTTATTTTGAATATAATTCGAACGAATATATTTATATGCGTCGTCGTTAGAATATAAATAATTATATATAATTATAAATAGAATTGAAAATGGCCCTGCAGTTCGATAATTCGATTTCAAACTTCAATTGAATGTACCGGGTGCAAAACAAACCGGATTTTAGTGAAACCAAAAATAATAGGATCTAATTGATAATATATTTCCAACGAATCCGAAAAATCGAGATTTCATAGCGGGAATCAAAAGATATGTCCAGTTGAAAATTCTGAATAGTCGCTATGGAATTCAGGCCCTTAAAAATGGGAATTTTGCAAACGACCTCGGATTTCAACGAAACCACTTTTGTTGGGTCCATGTTGTCAAATGATTGCTAGGTTTCAAATTTCATAATTTTTCAAATCAATATGTGAGCGTGGCAAAGGAAAACGCGTTTGACCAGTTTCAGTTGATTTTAATCGACTGGAAAATGGCCATTTTTCCAACGGTCTCAGAATTCGACGAAACTAGTTTTGTTAGGACCGTATCGTCAATACGAAGCTAGAAATTATTTTTCGGGAATTTTTCGAGTTAGTATGTGACCCCGGTAAATTGAAATGCGCGTTCAAATTCAATATATAGAGTTATATGTTGGTTTTGGCGGAAACCGATCGAAACGATCGAATCAGCTTACGATACATATCCCATTGTGTTCGGAATGGGGGTAATTAGCTATGGACGACAGGCGGTGGGCCTCGTTTAGAGGTCGTATGTAAAAGTCAACTTTTTGAATTAAATAATTAAATAAAATAAAAAATATATCCTCCTCTCTCTTCCCTTCTATACTATCTGCCCCCCCCCCCCCCCCGTTCGATTAAAATCAAAAAAAAGGAAAGAGAAAGAGAAAGATGGGGGGAGTAGCCGCCGCCCCTCCTCTTCACGTCGTCGTCGCACAGGCGCTCCGCCCTCCCCCCTCACCTCCAACTCCCTCTCCTCCCCAAGACGCGGCGCTTGAAGGTCAGAACCGCCCCAACCCTAGCCCCAATCCACCGTGGTAGGACCCACTACCCCCCTCCCCCCTAGACGACTTCCGCACCGACCTCCGCCTGAACCCACCTCCTCAGCGACGCAGCAAAACCCTAGTCGCTCACCGGAGTCAGATGAACGCGCTGTGCCTCCTCCAGTCAGCTCCGGCCTTCTTCGACGCTGTTGCAGATGGTAGCGAACCCCCCTGTTTCAGAACGAATAATAAAGTGAGTTTTTAAATTTTAGTTTATTTATTTTATTATGTAATTAGATTAACTAAATTAGTTAATATAAAAAGGGGTGATTTTTGCTGAAATAAAAATAGGCTGAGAGCTTTATACGAGGAAAGTTGAGATCTTTATTTTGTAGAAGGAGCAAAGATGTGATTTTTATATAAGTGGTGATATAAAAATATGATTTTTATAATATAGAAAGGTTAAAAAAATATAATTTTTATACTTATAGCAAACTAAAAATTAAAACTTCATATTGAAAAAGGCGATATTTTTAAAGTATGAAAGGCGAAATCTTTATGTAGAGAATAGGGATGTAAAAATTCGATTTTTATTTTATATATGAAGTGATTATAAAAATATGATTTTTAAATTGAAAGTGAACAAATTAAAATGTGATTTTTATTTTAAAGACATCAGTATATAAAAATGTGATTTTTTTTATATATGTAGTGACTACGGGCAACGAAAGTGACAAGAGGCGAACGACGAAGACTTCTACATAGGAAGTGCCGTGGTATTGGATAGCTATCGGTGAGAACTTCTCACTCAAAATTTCTTTTTCCTAGTTATATATATACTAGGATGCAGACGGTGTTTAGTAGCACCCGACACAATCGTCCACAGACCATGGACTTGTTTGTTTGGTTGTGTAGTTAGTTAGATTATTTGGGTTGAATTGAATTGTTTGGTGAAATGGAATTGATTTGATTGATGTGTGAATGGCGTGGGCCATCACTAGATCGGGGATAAGTCTAGGCCTTGTCCCGTTTCTAGTATCGTGTCGTTATGCCACCGAAATTTTCTAAAACAAGTTAGAAAAATAAAGATATCATTTTATTTGATAAATGAACTGAATAAAAATTCATGTGTTGAAATAAAATGTTTTATCGTTAAAAATATAATTTTTAACGTGAATGTGAATAAATAAATATTCATTTACAAACCAGACGGTTTGTTTATGTACACCTATTTGAAGGACATTGATTGGGTCGATAAATTTTACACATCGCCCAACTGCACAAATAAAAATATGTGTTTGTTGATTTGAAACCCCACACGGGTATTGGGATAATATACGGCATACACTAATCCCAATAATTAGTTGTATGTCGATCGATGGATCGACAGGCTATTATAAGCGTTAGATATCTATATTTGATGCTTATACAGTGTAGTGCACTTTGGATGATGGTTGATTATTTATCGTTGCTATTATATACATGTGTTGTATGGAATCCATATAATTAACTTTATATGGTGATTGATTGGGCCTCATTCCAATTTAGAAAATAAAGAATATTATAAAATAAAGGTTCATGTGTTGACAGTACTCATTCGATGAGATTAGTCATGTGTTGAACGAAATATTTTAACAATAAAATTTATATCTTTATCACTATAAAATAAAGGTTCATGTGTTGACAGTACTCATCCGTTGAGATTAGTCATGTGTTGAACGAAATATTTTAACAATAAAATTTACATCGTTATCATATATAAGATTAGAAACTAATTGGAAAATAGATAAGATGAGTGGTCTCCTGGATATTGATCTGATGTTGGTTTCGGCCTTCAGGGTTAATATTTAGGGAATCGTTCTCTTACTAATTTACGGTTGGAGTCTGATTTGAAATCAAACGATAGATACCTTAATTTTTATAAAATATATTAAATAACAAAAATAGTCACACGTGGACAGTACTCATTCGTTGAGATTAGTCATGTGTTGGCAAAAATATAGATTTATGTATTGAATAGAATAAATTTTCATTTGTTGAATAGAATAACAGAATTATTGAAATATATAAAGCCGTGTTGATTAGAGATGCGCTATTTTGACGCGAACGATATTTATATCGATTATATTCGTTTTTATAATGAATATTGAAAAGAGATAAAAATTGAATATATATAAAGCAAATTCGAATTGAATTGAATATAAAGCAAATTCGAATTGAATTGAATATAGAATGAATTGAAATTTGAATTGAATTGGAAATGGAAGTTGGAATGTTTTTGAAATGAATTTAAACCTATTTATAAAATTCGTTTTAAATAGAATCGACGAAATATATATTATATATATTATATATATAATATAATGGTCTGAATAGAACACGCCGCGCCGCGGCAGTTCGCGAATTTTGACCATTGACTTCGAACGGATATTACGGGAGATCCGACCGTCGGATTCTCCTAAAACCGGAACCGTTAGGTTCGTATCGAAAAGAGATTTCAAACGAATATTAGAAATTTGAAATCTAACGGTTGGATTTGGAGATACGTCCAAATCAAATTTGGAAAAGGTCGGGGTAAGTGCAGTTCGGTGGCCATTGTTGGAAATCGACTGTACGGGCCTTGATAAAATTATCAAAAATAGTAATAATTGGTGTAAAATCATAAGAAATGATTTGGGAAAAATTGGGATGAAAAACTCCATATTTGAAAAGATAAAAATATATTTTTATCGAAATGAACTAGTTTTGAACTAAAATTAAAACCCATTTATTTTTAAATAAATTGGATTTGAAATGGGTTGTAAATAGAATTGATTTGTGAGTTTGTCGTGAACTGTGTTTTATATGACACTTGTTCTTTAACCCGATAATAAATAGAATGTGATTTGAGTTTGTCGTGAATTGTGTTTTAAATGACATTAGTTCTTTAACCCAGTAAAAGGAGTTTTAATGAATCTGTAATTAGATTGAAATGTGAATTGATAATCTAAATTATCAAATTTAGAAAGTGAGCGAGAATGGAGTATCACCAGTTTTGCTCCAAAGCGATAGTTAAATCTTTAATTAGATTTGAACGTGGAATGGTAATTAATTTTTCCGACAACACTGTGGTGTTAAATATGGAGTATTACCAGTTTTGCTTCATGGGATGAATAGGTTGGGATTGGGAAATAAAAATAAATAATTACTTCGGTGCGGTTCGCTAATCTCGACTAGTTTGGAAAACCATAATTTGGTTTGAAATGACATCCAAAGGAAGATTAAAGAATAAATTCAATGAATTTATCTTGGATAAAATTAATGGGAACCTTTCCCTAAGAATTTGAAATTTAGAAACTAGCTGTAGGTTAGCTAAGAAGAATGGTTTCTTGGGTATTGATCTGATGTTGGTTTCGGCCTTCGGGGTTAATATTTGGGAAATTGTTCTCTTGTTGATTTACGGTTAGTAGCTACTGAATTGGAATGAGGCGTATGTTGTGTTTGTGTAACATTTGTTTTTAATATACGTGGGTTGTTCGTAAAGGTCGGGTTTATACCCATTATGAATAACCGATTCGACGAGAAGTCGAAGATGATGACGGTGGTCGAAGACCGGAAGTCTTCACATCGTTTGGATAATTACTGATGATCCTGATTGGGCTGTACACCCAAGAGGATGGAAATAGTTGGTGGTCGTCCAGACGTACTTGGAGATCGATGGATATGCGAGGAAAGTGCCTCCGGTTTCGTTCAGACCCAGAACGAACTTGTAAATGGATTGTGTGTCTGACATTGGACTTTATTCTGTGTTGATTGATCTCTATTAAATATACATCTGTTTGGCGGCGGAGAATTTATTCTCTTGCTTAACGCCCTTCTCTGAGACGTACGAGCTCAGAGGTTGTATATCGATGGACATCAGTCGCATGACATGAATTGCCTGTGTGGTATGCTGAGTTGCATGGATCAAGGCTTCTGTTGAAAAGCAAAGTCTTTTGGTTGATGATCAAAGCACGGCCTACGTGGCAGCTTTGTGTATAGCGTGGATTCGCGAGCCTCACACCTCGGTATGAGTCAAAAACGGGATAAGGACTGCAGGGAGAGCACGACGTTTCTTTCTAGCTTTGGTGGTGTCAGTGACTTACCAGCCCTGACATTTATATACTTTTCACCTATGTGGTAGTTGGATGAGGCGCCTCGATTATAGGTCTGTAAGGACCGGGAAACGTGTGTTCAGTAATAAATAATTATCTAACGTAAGTGAGGACCGGCCCTGAAGCATCCAGGGTTACCCAGAGTGTGTAGTCCTGAGGCATTTGCTAGAGTGTCTCGAAAGCGGAGAGGAGCTTGCCCCTTGCCTCGACTCATGACGGAAATCCAATTTCCAATACGTGATATTGCGGTTTTAATTGTAGAACTAATATGGCGACATGATATATGGTACCCAAGCCGTCTATGATTTATATTTATGATTGAAGATGTTTTGACACTATACACTTATTATAGTATCAAATGATTTGTTTTAAACGTACCAAGCATGTTTGGCTATTATAAGGGAAAACCCTATCCTCCGGCTTGGGTTGCATTGTGTGATGGGACCTGGGTCTTATAATAGCTTCATTTTTCGAAAAAGCATTGCGTTGTTTATTGATATGCACTGGTATTCTTGGGAGGAAACCCATTCCGTGTTATACGGCGTGGTCCCTTGAATTACTCTCTTTTAAAGTAAAGTTTTAAATAACTGTTTTAGTTCTCACACCAGTCACATGACTGACCTGGAGTTTATTGTTTTAACCTAAACTCTGGGTGCCCCTATTTTCGACACGGGCAGCTAGTAGTTTTGGTTTTGCAGATTTATATTCACAGGATCCTGGTTTACAGCTGGAATGATATCCGGAAAGCTCTGTATCCGTATATCACCTTCAGTTGTGTTTTATATTATTTTCCGCTGCTATGTAATTTATTGTAATCTCCGATATTTATCGAATGTAATTTATTCATTCATACTCTGTATATTCTTGTATCTGATGGAATTGTTGTAATAGCAATGAAATGTTCTTCCGTCTGCGTTCTTTTGTGTGTTGTTCTCAAAGTATTTGCTCTTTCCTTCACGGGGAAGTTACGGGTCACTACACAAAGCATCTACAATGATACACTTCATTAGGCTCTTCATCCATACTCCTCTCGGACTGCTTCAAAGTCACCTCCCTATTTTATTAGACCCTAATCTTTCTTTATGAATTTAGCATTTTTTTTCTTTTATTACGCTATTAACTTGCATTTCGTGCCTATTCTTATTTAATCTAGGCCCTATTTATTTGCTTATTAACTTAATCCATGGTCTAAGTTCTAATATAGAAAGCCTCTTTTGTTTACCTTTGCTTTATTTTAATTACAACCCTCATGTTATAATTTTACTTTAAAATATGTGATTTTCCTAATTTCTCTTTCTTTCATTTAATTAGTACCCTCGTGTTATAACATTACTTGCACTAATAAGCATTTATTTATATTTTTTCTCAGCCCAATCTTAGATCTGAGCCTAACTTAATGGCCCAGTTCCTAGCCTAAGCCTATGATATTCTACTTTTATCATAATATGTTACATTATTTTTATTTTTATTAAGTTTTTCTAACATGTCAATACAATCTTTATTATCATAATAATCTACTCATTTTCTGTTACTTTTTGAATTACAACACTTGTCATAATTTACTATAAATTTCTATAAACTTGCTTAATTTAGACTAATTCCTTTTTACTCTAGATTTACATTTTAAGCATATGTTAGTATAAATTTAGTACTCTTTTTATTTAATATGTATTTGCAAAGTTACCCTTTTTATTATATTTTCAAATGAAAAAAGAAGATTATATCTTCGTCTTTTAACTAACATTTACAGATTTAGACATTTTAAAGAACATATGTAAATAATTGTAAAAACTGTAATTAACTGAATTGTCAATTGTTGTCTGTTATGTCCTTCTCTTTTTACTATCATTATAAGTTTTCTTTTTAAGAAGTTAGTTATATTCTATTTGGTTGTTTATTGAAACTACATTAAAATATAATTCCTTATTTTAATGCTAGTGCCATAAATAGTAACATGTAACCCCAAGATATTCCTATTGTTATCTTCTTAATTATCCAATAGTGCAGAATGCAGTAGTATCCTTATTATGCACTAATCCCACTTTCCTTACTTTTACTCTTGCAATTACATTTATCATCCTTCTTATAATATTAAATTATGGAAACATATTCTCTTTTCTCAACCAACCAACTAATCTAATACAAACTTCCAAACCAATCTATTCATTAGAATTCCCTTTTATATTTTAATTTTCAAGTTTTGACACTTTGTTGTAAATTTCTTAATTTTAGGCTTATGCCCCATTTTTCCATAATTCTCAATCATAACCGGACTTATATTCATTTATTTGGATTTCATTCCGAAATAATAACAATTACATGTAAGTGTACTTTTAACCATTTACACTTCAAAAAGAAATAACTTGCATACTCCATTATATAATTATCTTAAATAGAACTTATGTCAAATCTAACAATATAACGGGAATATAACGATATTATGTAGCAATAACAAAAAAAATAGATAATTTAAATCCACTCACCTGCTAAAAGTATTTCAAGTTCCAGATCTGATTCTTTACCTAATTCTATTACCCATAGCCTTCTCTTTTGTAACCCTACATGGATCCACAAACTTGGATTTGCATGGATTATAAATTTGGATCCAAAGAAATAAAAACAAACTAAACTGAAAATCAGATTTATAAAACTTACCTCATACAGATGGTATAATTCAAACATCACATCCTTGATAAAGTTTCAACGTATAGATTTCCAGTTAGAAAGCCTAGATTTAAATATATATTTTCTAAGGAATGGGAGGAGAAAAGAGAATGGCACAGCTATCGTGCTCATATAGAAAATTATGGGTTCAGAGGCTAGCCCTTAACATTTATTTATAGTGCTATGAAATAACATTTTATGTTCATTGTAAAATGAATAAAATCTCATCGCACAACACACAAGTAAATACGTGTTTGGTTCGGCCCAAGCAAGGCCCTCTCCATGATTGGGTCGACCTTAACGTCGATCCAACCCTCTATGGGTCTACCGATGAATCAACCTTGCTATTGTGAGGGTCGACCCTCACATGTTTTCTTTAACATGTATTAAATAATGTTTAATTCTAATGTTTAAATTATATATGTTATTTGTTAATATTAATTAATTTCCATTTATTCTTTGATTTAATTCTGTTTTAATGTGCGTTTTCTTTCAAATCCAAACATTTGTTATTTCTTGAGTTAATACACACACACACACTTACGAAATAAATATATTTACACAAATTTACATATATAATTATTTTTTAATGAAGAATTTTGAATGCCAATGACTTTTCCATACAAACTCTTTTCAAAACATATTTATATGTAAACTGATTAGAAAGTCACAATGAACACAATGTAATAAGTCTTGAAGCTAAATTTTGACAATTTTGAAAATGTTTATTTTCATTTATAATTATTTAATTATCTAAAAATGCGAGGTGGTACATTCTCCCTCCCTTTAAGAAATTTCATCCATGAAATTCTACAAAGGTAAAACTATGTAATTCCTCGCATCAATCACATCCATTTTATGTACACCCAATTTTGCTATTGTCTGACTCAACGTGCAAACTGCAACACATTATAAAATACATGAATCTAAATGAATTTCTAAGTGGTACCTCCTATATCAATGCTCGTTTCTTTAAAAATTCTTTTCAAAGCATGATGCAAACATCCTAAACATACTTGCAATTCTACATGAATGCGATATTTTAAAAATCAAAATAGTTTTTCATCCAAATTTTCCCAGGCTTCTACAGATTTGAAGCATAGTTCAACCAATTTTTTCATGCAAAACCATACCACATGATTTTTGATATTCGAATTTAAGAAAAAACTAATTTTTCAAACTCGACTTACTAAGCTGGAAAAATGTAGAAATGGAAAACTAAACATTTTTCGCTTCATTTTGACACACCATTTTCTCCGTATTTGTAATTTGTCTCAGCGATTTACCAAAAATTCTATTATTCACAAATATAGTTTACATACGAAATTTTCTTTTAAATTTTCCAAACCTATTATGATAGAATTTCTTTTTCTCTTCAAGTTTCCATTTCTTATTACTACAACTACCTTTTTCCTTTATACTTAGATTTATCGTTTTCTTTTTAGTCCTTTTTCCCTTTTTTGCCTCTTATTAGTTACACCCATACCCATCTCTTACTTCCATTTTGAGTGATCATTGCAGAAATATAGGAAAATAGTATTTTACTCATAAACATTGACTTCTACAGCAACTAATACATAACACTCATGTATAGGCATATACTACTAGATGAAAAGAAAACACAAACCCTAATTTAGCATACATGTATGAAAAACTAAACTTAGTTTTATTCGAAAATGACTTTCAAGATAGTCTGGAAACCTCCCCAAATGGCTTCTTACCTGTTAACCTCTTGGGTCCTCATCTACCAATAAGATGTCTCTATTTGCTATTAGTCCCCTCAAACCTAAAATCTTGTTAGGCTTCTATCGCAGCCCCCATGATTAGCCTTTATTCATTGCCTTACCCCCGTGGCTGAGTCTTTGATACCATAATAGGTCTACATCCAATTGTACTTACTCAGTTATGATGCAATACAATAATAATGGATCTTTATTTTTATTTTCAAAAAAAAATTGTCATTTCAAAATCCTTCTTAAATGTTAAAAACTAGATTCGATAGTACTGACTACTTCTAATATATTTAATAGTGTATATCCATTACTACACTTTTTTCCAAAAGGTTATGCACCTTAATATATTGGAGCTACTTACCAATTTTTTTCTCAAGATGACCAATTAAGACATAGTTTCCTTGAATCTTTTCAAAGGAGGATTTTGCATTTTGTTTGAAATAATAAGAAAACTCTTTTTTCTTTAATTTCTTTGTTGAAATAGGTAGCGCAAAATATGGTGCTATGTCTTTATTATGTACTGCTTTTTCACTATGCAATCCTTATGTAACGACCCAGGTTTTTGAACGATTTATTTTAAATATTTAATATCGTTTTAAATATTGTGTTGATAATATAAAAGAATTTTTATATTGAATTTCTCGATTAAATAATCGATATAAAATATAATTCAGATTTTAAACTGAATCGAAACGATACAGTCGATTAATATAAATTCTGTTTGAAATGGAACGATAATAATAATTTATTATCGATGAATTTAATTGTTTGAATCAATTTATATTTTAAATTGAATTTAATTTTAATCGTTAATTTAAGCTGTTATCTCTTCTATACAGTCAAATAAAATCTCAAAAACCCTTCCGTTAAATTCAGAATAGTGAATAACAGTGGGAACATCAATTGTTACGGTTGGATAATGGTCCGGGACTTTGAGTTAAGGAACCACAAAATATTTTAAACAAAATTAGATTAAATCAAATCAATTTATTTTCAAAGCCTATGCTTTCATTTCAGCCGACCTTATTCTTTATTAGGCAGACCTACTTCCCTCGAGCACAAAATCCTGTCTTCCTCCTTCGCTGTGAAGGAAAACACCGATTTAATGGGTCTCGTACGAATTGTTTCCTTTGCGTCT
Source organism: Allium sativum (assembly GCA_030737875.1). Taxonomy (NCBI): domain Eukaryota; kingdom Viridiplantae; phylum Streptophyta; class Magnoliopsida; order Asparagales; family Amaryllidaceae; genus Allium; species Allium sativum. The sequence goes on from CM060910.1 coordinate 341,863,831, forward strand.
ATAAATTTAGCTTGCCCTTCTTTATCTCCTCATACGAAACAAATTCATTTCTTCCTTCCTTTGTTTTTCCTTCTGTCTGAAACCAAATCAAATCGTTTAGAAAAAATTAGCCACTTCCTCAGCTTTCAACTAAAACCGGATAACGCGAGTTGGAAAATGCGATACCCTGAAGCTCTAATCGGGAGTCGCGATTTCCAGGAGCATTCGCGATTAGGGATTTCGATTTCTGGAGGGTTGAAGCTGGTGTTGGACACGATGTAGTGGAGTTCGAATGGAGTGATGGGTTGAATCTCGCAATGATGTTAGGGTTCGAACTCAAGGGCAACGCAATTATTTTTGGTGGATTCAAGCTTGTCGATGGAGCGATGAAATGGGTTTAGGTCAACAATATGGAAGTCGCGATGCCAAAAATGGAGGTGAGGGGGACTGCGATACCAGGATGACGGAGCAGCTTTTGTAAGCAGCATGGAGTTCATGTGTTGATGACAGAATTGGCAATACTCGCATATGGTTCGAAGCTGCTGCAACAGTTCGGAGGGGTGGAAATTATTGATGACGGTATGGTGTTCGATGATATGCCGTAATGAATGAAACAACATTTTGGGGTTGTATGCGGTGATAGTGGATCGATGGATAATTGAGTTTACTTCATTGTTGATCGAGGCAATAAGGTACATGCTATTTAGAAGTTTATATTACATAAAATAAATCATTTATGTTAGTAGCTAACTTAAATTAAATTAGTGTTTAATCAAAAAAATAAATAAATTCATCACTAGTCAATTAGAAATTTATTTTTAATTCAAGTTTGAAATTAAAATGTAAAGTTGAGATGATAAATTCATTGGCCATAAGGTATTTTTTGGAATTAGAATTTAAATGTTATTTTGGCATCGGTTTATAGGTTGATAATTAATTTAAAGAAAGTAGTTGTAAAGAATTAAAATTTTAGACTAGTTGTTTGAATATGGAATTTAGGTTATACATGGCGAAAGTAATTAATTTAATAAAATCAGTATGCTTAGATAACTGGAATTTTATTAATAGTGTTTACATTGGAAAAAAAAACCAGACATATGAAGGAATCATCGGGAAATCTATATCATTGGCTGCATTGGATATTCGACAACTGCAATCACAGTGAGTAAATCTCACTCACCTTTAAAATTATTTTTTGTCCTTAAAAATAATTGTCTGTTGCTTGTGTGAATGATTTCTGGTTGCTTTATATATATTAGTTATTTAGGCTATATATATATATTGGGTTGATTGGTTGGTTGGATTCCCGCAGTTTCATTAGCGGATGCCCGCAGTTTCATAGCGGATGATTACCCTATACGCCCCACGCTATGATTAGTGGATGACCTTCTATACCGCGATATTCTGCCACGAAGCAGAATGGGTATTATTTATGTGCTAACATCTGTGGATGCAGGAAAACAGGTTGGAGGAATCCAACTGGATTCCTCAAAAATATATTATCTGTTTGTTTATTTGTTTGCATATATATTGTTATATATGAGGTGTTAGAAAAATAAATATTTGGTTGCTTTGTGTGTTTTATCACTGGGCTTAAGTAATGATATTTAAAAATATCGTAAAAAGGATATTGGAGATATAAAAAGGAAAAATTCTATTTTTAAATAGAATTTGAATTTTTAATGGAATGGAAATATAAACTTGTTTTTGAAAAATAAAACAAGTAGTTTCTTTATAAACGAAGTTTATAAATAGTTCTTTTATAACGAAGTTATAAATGAAGTGAAAAGAAGTATCATTTGATAATTCAGAAATAGAAATACAAGTGTGAAATTGGAATTTGAAAATGAAATTTCAAAATAGGATGTGAAATGAAATTTTAAGTATATAACTCAAATGAAATTTGAGCATAACATTTGAATTTTTAAAGGGAGTTAAATATTTGAATTTTAAAAGGATTGAATATTAGAAATTCAAATAGAAGTTCAAATAGAATTTGAATAGACGAAATTAGAATGAAAAATAGAATTTGAATTCAAGGAATTAAAATAAAATTTGAATTCAAAGGAAGTCGAATAAAGAAATTCAAATAGAGATTTAAATGTAGAAATTCAAATAGAGATTTAAATGTAGAATTTCAAAGTAGAAAATGGAATTAAAGCTTTGAAAATAGAATTTCAAATAGAACTCGAAATAGAATTAACTATGGGATTTGAATATGGGATTCAAATGGAATTGAAACTATGGATTTGAATATATTAAAATCAGAATGGAATTGAATTTCATTCAAACGAAGTTTTAAAAGTTTATATATATAAATATAATTAAAACGAACTCGCCGCAGCGCTGCAGTTCGAAAAATAGCGATTCGAACTTCAATCGAGTATACAGGACTCAATTGAAGTCGGAATTCTTTGAAACAAGAAACGTCAGGACCGATTTGATAATAGTTTTCTAATGAAAGAGAAAAATATGAATTTCGTCGTATAGATTTTGAGATATGTCAAAATCAAATTTTCAGAAAAACAGCGCCAGAACCATTATAAAACCATAACGGTTTATTTAATGATATTAAAGGATTTTAAGCAAATAAAAATCGAAATTTCTATTCAGAAAAATCCAGATTTGAGTTATAAAATATATGTGAACTCCAGTGGAGTAAAGAGTTGATTTTTGAAACAGAAATCAGATTTTGATTTATTGAATAGAGTTAACTAATTCGAATAGAAATTAGTTAATGAGATTTCGAATGAATATTGAGCTTTAAATAAATGAATTCGATTTGAGAATTTATATTCGAAATAGAAAAGGAAACTAGAATTGAAATTGAAATTCAATTTGGTTGTGAGCAAGTTGAACATTTTATTTGAACGTGTTATGTCAAACAAAGAAGTGAAATAGGCAAAATGACTAATTAAAGAATAAATGGGCGAAACTGAATTCAAACGATTGGATTGAGTTAAACTGAATTGAAAACAGGTGAACAGGTGTTGGACAGGTATGGAATGAGGTATATAAAGTATATGAAGATTTTTAATGTATGTGCCCGACAAAAAGGTACGTTTTAATTCATATATGAGGTTTTATGCGCCGTATCGGCAAGCCGCTTGGCTTTTCCTTTTTCTTTTTGATTGAGGAAGATACCGGGATGCTATTTGAAATTTCCCGATGCTCCCGATACAGGGGAGGTTATGGCGAATTTTTCCGGGAATTTAAGGAGTTAGAATATTTTTAAGAAGTTTGACAATTAGAAATCTATATATCGATATATATAGAATTCGATAAGGAAACGAAATCAAAAATAGCGTTAAGGGCCAATATGGTTATTGAAATATTTGGATAACAAATATTAATAAGGAAATGGAGAAGAGATTTAATTAATGAAATATTAATTAAAGAGCCCAGTGATTTGTTTGATATGTGGGATGAACACTTCTTTTTATTCGATAGTTAAATCACAGACTATCGAAGTTTTTGACCATCGTTGTCAATATGGAGAGACCGGTTGGATTATTATCCAAAGAACCACTCCGTATCGGCATAAGCGTTGCGAACCAAGTATGCTGAATATATTGAAGACGGAGTGAAGTGCAAGGGCTTTTTCTATTATTAGAAATAGTGCCTTCGGTTTCGTTCAGTCCCAGAACGAACGTATATGGACGAATGTCTGACAGAGTATTTCCAATGATCAAATGGGTTGGTCTGTATGAATATATATGGTTGCAACGGATTTATTCCCTTAGCATAATATCCAGAATATTTGTGCAAACTCAACTAGTGATTAACGGATCTGACGATGTGGCATTCAAAGTGATTGTGCTATCAATGAATGGTAAGTATTCGTAGCCTCAGGCCTCAACAACCGGGAAAGGACAAAAATCGGGCAGGCAGCATGGCTATGTGGGTCGCACCCATTAGGGTGTATAATCACCTATCTAGGGAAATTCCTTTTGTTTCTAAATCTATCGATTCTGCCCATTTGGGAAACGGTGGTTTGAGTCCAACCGTTGGTGATATACATTCGATACACTCAAGCGAAATGAGAGGTCGGTCATGTGTGGGCCGGGTTGCAAGATGTTCTTGTTGAACCCAGGTGTATTCGCCTCTAGAGATGCACTGTCGGAAGGTGGTCCCATACCTTGTCATGTTGGAAATCCAATCCCCAATAAGCGCCATGCGGTTTTTGATTTTATAATATATATGTGGAGCGTGAGATGCAAGCGTTCTACTATTTGGTTATTTACTTGATGTAGACATTATTATAATATCACTGGATTTTCGTATCAAAGTGTTTTGGGTTATAGTAAGGTAAACACCGTCCGTGTTTATGGGTGGGCTGGTCTTACTATTATCTTTTCTTTGAAAGGATTTTTAAAAGTTAAACAAGTGGTTGGAGTTTACTCACACCAGTCCCATGACTGACCCAGAGTTTGTTTTGTTTTGTTTTCCCTAAACTCTTGGGTGCCCAAATTTGTACGGGCAGTCAAGTGTTTCAGGCTTTTACAGATACACTTGGAGGAGCTTGAAGCAGGAGGCTTCAACGTTAGTTATTTAGAGTTACTTCCGCTGGATCAAATGTTGTGTGTACTCTGATGATGGTATGTATATATGTACAAAACAGATTTGTATTTCAAAACTTATGTTATATAATATATATTTTTTTCGTTCCGCTGTGAGCTTGTGATCTTCGTTTTCTTCTATTCTAATATTTCTTTCTTTCTATTTCTCATCCTCTAACTTCTTTCTAATAATGAGTCGTATTTCGGTGTTATTTGGGTTGAACGTGTGGTGTATTTAGTCAACTCGGATAGCACGGATTTGCGGGTCGTTTCAGTTGGTATCAGAGCTTAGGTTGAGCGAATACCTAGGCTTGTGTGGCATGTGCTCATTAGAGATAGGGTCAGTAGTACCCTAGAATGAGTTGAGTGTATATATATACGAGAGAGCGTATTTGTTATTTGATATAAAAACCATTTTTATATTGTGTTGGCTAGTCTGTTGAGTGGTTTATGAATTCTGGTCGAATCGTGGGACGCCACGACGTCGATAAGAGTTTATAAACACTTGAATAGAGGAATTGACATAATATTGTTTTAAAGTGGGTAAATGAAATAATTTTACCCAAAAGGATATTTTGCTATAAAAGATAAATAATTTTCTAGAATTATTTATATATGGATGAGTTGATTGTTATTATTCTCATCAAATGTGATTATAAGAATTTAAATGGTTATGGATAACCAAATAAAATTTGTGTATACAAATGAGATGTAATTGAATCAGATTCAAACCAGAATTTGAAATTTAAAATCCTGGAAAGTTTGAAAATATTTTCCAAAGTATAGTAAAATAATATAGATTTGTTTTAAAGGATTTGAAAGAAAATCATGGATTTTGAAATAATAAAGCACTGAACTCACTTCAGTGGCTGGGAAATTATTCTGATGATGATTGCAACATCATCAGTGTTCATTTTCGAGTTCTAAGTGACGAATGGCTACCTTAGAAAAGTTTTGATGGAATTTGTTTGAAAGGAAAACAAGTGGTTTGAAAATTCAAATGTTTTGAGTTTTAGATGGAAATAAATATAAGTATATATTTATGGATTTGAAAAGAAAACCCTGGGAATTGAATTCTGGAATTGGAATTTAACTTAAGCTAGTTAAATGGGTCGAAGTGAATCAATTAACTAGAATCAATTTGGATAAATTGGTGTTGAACCAATATAAATAGAATATGAGTTGGATGTGAATAACTTAATTGCAAATCATTTAGAGTTAAATGAATGAAAGCATATATAGTGAGTGATATTCAATATGAATGGAAACCAAAGGTTTTGGTAGAATTGAATTTGTTGAAATATGAGAAGTTGAGTTTCAATATAAAGAAGTTTTGGAAAGTAATGGATTTGTATCACTTTTTCTACCTTAGCAATTTCGAGGACGAAATTATTTTAAGGGGGGAAGAATGTAACGACCCAGGTTTTTGAACGATTTATTTTAAATATTTAATATCGTTTTAAATATTGTGTTGATAATATAAAAGAATTTTTATATTGAATTTCTCGATTAAATAATCGATATAAAATATAATTCAGATTTTAAACTGAATCGAAACGATACAGTCGATTAATATAAATTCTGTTTGAAATGGAACGATAATAATAATTTATTATCGATGAATTTAATTGTTTGAATCAATTTATATTTTAAATTGAATTTAATTTTAATCGTTAATTTAAGCTGTTATCTCTTCTATACAGTAAAATAAAATCTCAAAAACCCTTCCGTTAAATTCAGAATAGTGAATAACAGTGGGAACATCAATTGTTACGGTTGGATAATGGTCCGGGACTTTGAGTTAAGGAACCACAAAATATTTTAAACAAAATTAGATTAAATCAAATCAATTTATTTTCAAAGCCTATGCTTTCATTTCAGCCGACCTTATTCTTTATTAGGCAGACCTACTTCCCTCGAGCACAAAATCCTGTCTTCCTCCTTCGCTGTGAAGGAAAACACCGATTTAATGGGTCTCGTACGAATTGTTTCCTTTGCGTCTATAAATTTAGCTTGCCCTTCTTTATCTCCTCATACGAAACAAATTCATTTCTTCCTTCCTTTGTTTTTCCTTCTGTCTGAAACCAAATCAAATCGTTTAGAAAAAATTAGCCACTTCCTCAGCTTTCAACTAAAACCGGATAACGCGAGTTGGAAAATGCGATACCCTGAAGCTCTAATCGGGAGTCGCGATTTCCAGGAGCATTCGCGATTAGGGATTTCGATTTCTGGAGGGTTGAAGCTGGTGTTGGACACGATGTAGTGGAGTTCGAATGGAGTGATGGGTTGAATCTCGCGATGATGTTAGGGTTCGAACTCAAGGGCAACGCAATTATTTTTGGTGGATTCAAGCTTGTCGATGGAGCGATGAAATGGGTTTAGGTCAACAATATGGAAATCGCGATGCCAAAAATGGAGGTGAGGGGGACTGCGATACCAGGATGACGGAGCAGCTTTTGTAAGCAGCATGGAGTTCATGTGTTGATGACAGAATTGGCAATACTCGCATATGGTTCGAAGCTGCTGCAACAGTTCGGAGGGGTGGAAATTATTGATGACGGTATGGTGTTCGATGATATGCCGTAATGAATGAAACAACATTTTGGGGTTGTATGCGGTGATAGTGGATCGATGGATAATTGAGTTTACTTCATTGTTGATCGAGGCAATAAGGTACATGCTATTTAGAAGTTTATATTACATAAAATAAATCATTTATGTTAGTAGCTAACTTAAATTAAATTAGTGTTTAATCAAAAAAATAAATAAATTCATCACTAGTCAATTAGAAATTTATTTTTAATTCAAGTTTGAAATTAAAATGTAAAGTTGAGATGATAAATTCATTGGCCATAAGGTATTTTTTGGAATTAGAATTTAAATGTTATTTTGGCATCGGTTTATAGGTTGATAATTAATTTAAAGAAAGTAGTTGTAAAGAATTAAAATTTTAGACTAGTTGTTTGAATATGGAATTTAGGTTATACATGGCGAAAGTAATTAATTTAATAAAATCAGTATGCTTAGATAACTGGAATTTTATTAATAGTGTTTACATTGGAAAAAAAAACCAGACATATGAAGGAATCATCGGGAAATCTATATCATTGGCTGCATTGGATATTCGACAACTGCAATCACAGTGAGTAAATCTCACTCACCTTTAAAATTATTTTTTGTCCTTAAAAATAATTGTCTGTTGCTTGTGTGAATGATTTCTGGTTGCTTTATATATATTAGTTATTTAGGCTATATATATATATTGGGTTGATTGGTTGGTTGGATTCCCGCAGTTTCATTAGCGGATGCCCGCAGTTTCATAGCGGATGATTACCCTATACGCCCCACGCTATGATTAGTGGATGACCTTCTATACCGCGATATTCTGCCACGAAGCAGAATGGGTATTATTTATGTGCTAACATCTGTGGATGCAGGAAAACAGGTTGGAGGAATCCAACTGGATTCCTCAAAAATATATTATCTGTTTGTTTATTTGTTTGCATATATATTGTTATATATGAGGTGTTAGAAAAATAAATATTTGGTTGCTTTGTGTGTTTTATCACTGGGCTTAAGTAATGATATTTAAAAATATCGTAAAAAGGATATTGGAGATATAAAAAGGAAAAATTCTATTTTTAAATAGAATTTGAATTTTTAATGGAATGGAAATATAAACTTGTTTTTGAAAAATAAAACAAGTAGTTTCTTTATAAACGAAGTTTATAAATAGTTCTTTTATAACGAAGTTATAAATGAAGTGAAAAGAAGTATCATTTGATAATTCAGAAATAGAAATACAAGTGTGAAATTGGAATTTGAAAATGAAATTTCAAAATAGGATGTGAAATGAAATTTTAAGTATATAACTCAAATGAAATTTGAGCATAACATTTGAATTTTTAAAGGGAGTTAAATATTTGAATTTTAAAAGGATTGAATATTAGAAATTCAAATAGAAGTTCAAATAGAATTTGAATAGACGAAATTAGAATGAAAAATAGAATTTGAATTCAAGGAATTAAAATAAAATTTGAATTCAAAGGAAGTCGAATAAAGAAATTCAAATAGAGATTTAAATGTAGAAATTCAAATAGAGATTTAAATGTAGAATTTCAAAGTAGAAAATGGAATTAAAGCTTTGAAAATAGAATTTCAAATAGAACTCGAAATAGAATTAACTATGGGATTTGAATATGGGATTCAAATGGAATTGAAACTATGGATTTGAATATATTAAAATCAGAATGGAATTGAATTTCATTCAAACGAAGTTTTAAAAGTTTATATATATAAATATAATTAAAACGAACTCGCCGCAGCGCTGCAGTTCGAAAAATAGCGATTCGAACTTCAATCGAGTATACAGGACTCAATTGAAGTCGGAATTCTTTGAAACAAGAAACGTCAGGACCGATTTGATAATAGTTTTCTAATGAAAGAGAAAAATATGAATTTCGTCGTATAGATTTTGAGATATGTCAAAATCAAATTTTCAGAAAAACAGCGCCAGAACCATTATAAAACCATAACGGTTTATTTAATGATATTAAAGGATTTTAAGCAAATAAAAATCGAAATTTCTATTCAGAAAAATCCAGATTTGAGTTATAAAATATATGTGAACTCCAGTGGAGTAAAGAGTTGATTTTTGAAACAGAAATCAGATTTTGATTTATTGAATAGAGTTAACTAATTCGAATAGAAATTAGTTAATGAGATTTCGAATGAATATTGAGCTTTAAATAAATGAATTCGATTTGAGAATTTATATTCGAAATAGAAAAGGAAACTAGAATTGAAATTGAAATTCAATTTGGTTGTGAGCAAGTTGAACATTTTATTTGAACGTGTTATGTCAAACAAAGAAGTGAAATAGGCAAAATGACTAATTAAAGAATAAATGGGCGAAACTGAATTCAAACGATTGGATTGAGTTAAACTGAATTGAAAACAGGTGAACAGGTGTTGGACAGGTATGGAATGAGGTATATAAAGTATATGAAGATTTTTAATGTATGTGCCCGACAAAAAGGTACGTTTTAATTCATATATGAGGTTTTATGCGCCGTATCGGCAAGCCGCTTGGCTTTTCCTTTTTCTTTTTGATTGAGGAAGATACCGGGATGCTATTTGAAATTTCCCGATGCTCCCGATACAGGGGAGGTTATGGCGAATTTTTCCGGGAATTTAAGGAGTTAGAATATTTTTAAGAAGTTTGACAATTAGAAATCTATATATCGATATATATAGAATTCGATAAGGAAACGAAATCAAAAATAGCGTTAAGGGCCAATATGGTTATTGAAATATTTGGATAACAAATATTAATAAGGAAATGGAGAAGAGATTTAATTAATGAAATATTAATTAAAGAGCCCAGTGATTTGTTTGATATGTGGGATGAACACTTCTTTTTATTCGATAGTTAAATCACAGACTATCGAAGTTTTTGACCATCGTTGTCAATATGGAGAGACCGGTTGGATTATTATCCAAAGAACCACTCCGTATCGGCATAAGCGTTGCGAACCAAGTATGCTGAATATATTGAAGACGGAGTGAAGTGCAAGGGCTTTTTCTATTATTAGAAATAGTGCCTTCGGTTTCGTTCAGTCCCAGAACGAACGTATATGGACGAATGTCTGACAGAGTATTTCCAATGATCAAATGGGTTGGTCTGTATGAATATATATGGTTGCAACGGATTTATTCCCTTAGCATAATATCCAGAATATTTGTGCAAACTCAACTAGTGATTAACGGATCTGACGATGTGGCATTCAAAGTGATTGTGCTATCAATGAATGGTAAGTATTCGTAGCCTCAGGCCTCAACAACCGGGAAAGGACAAAAATCGGGCAGGCAGCATGGCTATGTGGGTCGCACCCATTAGGGTGTATAATCACCTATCTAGGGAAATTCCTTTTGTTTCTAAATCTATCGATTCTGCCCATTCGGGAAACGGTGGTTTGAGTCCAACCGTTGGTGATATACATTCGATACACTCAAGCGAAATGAGAGGTCGGTCATGTGTGGGCCGGGTTGCAAGATGTTCTTGTTGAACCCAGGTGTATTCGCCTCTAGAGATGCACTGTCGGAAGGTGGTCCCATACCTTGTCATGTTGGAAATCCAATCCCCAATAAGCGCCATGCGGTTTTTGATTTTATAATATATATGTGGAGCGTGAGATGCAAGCGTTCTACTATTTGGTTATTTACTTGATGTAGACATTATTATAATATCACTGGATTTTCGTATCAAAGTGTTTTGGGTTATAGTAAGGTAAACACCGTCCGTGTTTATGGGTGGGCTGGTCTTACTATTATCTTTTCTTTGAAAGGATTTTTAAAAGTTAAACAAGTGGTTGGAGTTTACTCACACCAGTCCCATGACTGACCCAGAGTTTGTTTTGTTTTGTTTTCCCTAAACTCTTGGGTGCCCAAATTTGTACGGGCAGTCAAGTGTTTCAGGCTTTTACAGATACACTTGGAGGAGCTTGAAGCAGGAGGCTTCAACGTTAGTTATTTAGAGTTACTTCCGCTGGATCAAATGTTGTGTGTACTCTGATGATGGTATGTATATATGTACAAAACAGATTTGTATTTCAAAACTTATGTTATATAATATATTTTTTTTTCGTTCCGCTGTGAGCTTGTGATCTTCGTTTTCTTCTATTCTAATATTTCTTTCTTTCTATTTCTCATCCTCTAACTTCTTTCTAATAATGAGTCGTATTTCGGTGTTATTTGGGTTGAACGTGTGGTGTATTTAGTCAACTCGGATAGCACGGATTTGCGGGTCGTTTCACCTTATTACATTAGCAAAATACTTTTACTTACAAACTTGTCGATTCACAAATACTAGTTACAATTCTTCTTGCCCCAATGAATTAAAGTTTATCATAGTCCATCCTACTCACAAAAATTCCTATTTTTATTCATATTAGATTTTTGTAGTCATTTAAGGCTTCAATTATTCTACTCCAAACTTTCTTCTATAGAGTTCCACTTTATTCCAACTGTAACGACCCAGATTTTTAACCGTTAATTTTGAACATTTAAAATTGTTTTTAAAGGTTTATTTATAACTATTAAAAGGATTTTATTTATTTATTAAATGAAGTTTAAACATATAATATATATTGAACTAAAATGAGCTCGTAACGTCGTGGCAGTTCGTAATATTATGTTTTGAACTTTATTTGAATATACAGTATCCATTTGAAGTCGAAATTTTTTGAAACAAGAATTATCCAAATCTATTTGATTATAATTTTCTAATGAAAGAGAAAATTCAAGATTTCATCTTGTATATTTTGAGTTATGTCCAAATGAAATTTTCAGATAGCCACTATGGAATCGTTTATAAACCATAACGATTTATTTAATAAAACAAATGGGTTTTTATTAAATTGAATATCGTTTTAACCTAGAATTTTATCAAAATGGTTTCTAAATAGTTATGTATGATACTTGAATATATTGATAGTTGGTAGAGTTTTAAAAGAATTTAGTTTAATATTGATTTGGCGAAAAGTGAATTTTATATAAATTTAATCAAGTTAAAAATAGCCAATTTTGGAATAGTCACGGATTTCAACGAAACCAGTTTCATTAGGTCCGTAATATTAAATTATGACATGGAAATAAATTTCATGGCGATCTGATATTGTATGTAACTTTGGTAGCCATAAACGCACAACTATTTTGCATAGCGTTTAATTAAATGAATTTAATTTGTTTTGAAAGGAATATGTGTATAACTTGCGCGAACGATTGAATTAAGATGCGAGACCTGTTCCATTAAATTCGTATTAATGTTTAGAGTCAGGATATATATAGTTCATTATTTTTGGAGGCCATGTAATTTGGTGTCCAAGATAGCGTGGTTTTACATGTAAAATATCATTCCAAGAAGACAGTCTCAGAATGCGACGAAACATATGCCAATGGATCTGTATTAGTAAGTTATTGTAGGATTTCGATTTTCATATCGATCGGACTTACCGTTTGATCGTATGAATAATAATCTACTGGATTTTTATTTAATTATTTTATCGGTTTAATAAGAAAATTAAGAATAACCAATTTTCAAACAAACTTGGATTTCAAAGAAAATAATTTTATTGAACCTGTAATGATTTATTTTTGTAATATTTCAAGGTTTTTGGATTTATTTAGTGATCGTACGCAATTTAAACGCGTATTGATTCACATTGTGAATTTAAAAAGGAACTTTCAAAAATGAACTCGGAATTCGGCGAAACCTGTTCCATCGTGCCTGAAATATTTAACTATCGTATAGGGTAGTTTTTGCATGTTACATTGCACCTAAGTTTCGTAAATATTTAAAAAATATTATATTTCTTTATATATACCCAACATCACTAAACTATATTCTCACATCAACATGTGGTCAACCCAAGCCACTGTCGCCTCCATAAACAATGAACAAATAGAATCATTCGAACTTTGTCCGCTTCAATCTCTCGATCCACTGCTTTATTGACAAAACTCCCAACTACAACTATGTAGAGCTCGACGAGAGCTTCTTATTCAACGATGGTGATGAAATAATTCACGACGGGGTGGCCGGGAGTTAATCTCGAAGACGCTGCATTCGGAAGGGGATTTATGGCGGGGGGAGTGATCGGAATTGATGACACTTGGAGGTGTTAGTCGAGGCGGCTCAGGTGCTCGTCTCGGTGCTATTGGATCAGATCTCGTGGTCTGGTGGCACTCATGGCGATAGATGGATGAAGGTGGTTTGGGAAAAATCGCGATAGCTAGAAGTAAACGAAGGAAACATCGACCAATTTATTTACTAAGTAATTAAACGTTAATTAATCCTTGATTAAGAAATTTATTTATTTTAAATTAAATCATAAACTTATATTGGCTATAATTCTGCATAATTATCAGAACTGAATGAAACAAGCTACGTTGGTACAGTATCAAGAAGCACAATATTATGGAAGCATATGAAGTTTTCAGTTAAATTAGACGCATGTTTAATTTAACAGAAACCGAACCGCTTTAGCAGCAAATGGAAATCAATGTGAGTATAACTTACTCAGTTCATCCTAATTATATTTCATATAAGTTGAGTTTAATATTTGTGTGTTATGGTTGTTTTTTGTTGGATGATTAGTGAATATATTTATATATATTGACTAAACTGATTAAATTAAACATTCGTTTAATTTAATTGAAATTAATCATTATTTTTAACAGTTGTAACCAATTGAGGTAACTTACCTTGTTGGTCATATATATATAATAACATTAACGTATAAAATTAATAGTTGGATGCTTGGATTGTTGTTATTTATTGGTTGTCAAAATTATTAGTTGAACTGTTTATTTCCGATGGACAATGATAAATATTTAGTCATATTGAATGGATGATTTTTATTTGAGGTAACCTATTTGGATGTAGGGAAAAAACAGGTTGGAGGGATCCAATAGGATTCCTCTTTTATATTAGTAATGTTTATAATATATGTTGGATATGTTTGATTTGATATGAAATTGGATGAAATAAACCCTTATTTCACAGTTTGATATTTTATCAGTAGTTTGGCCATTTAATACCAACGATAAAATAAGAAATGGTTGAATCGATTTTAAATCGAATCTGAAAAGTTTTCATAATTATAACTTTTCGAGATGTTGAATTGCAGTCATGCGAATCAACGAAGTTTAAGTTATAAAATATTTTATAATTGAGGTGAGGTTTTAAATTATATTTTATAAAAAAATAGGATTTCTTTATAAATAAATTGTTATCCATAAATGTGTTTTACAAAGATAGTTATAGAATGATATGTACAATAATGTTGATATTTTAATAAATTTATATGCAAGTAATTGAATATTAACCGAAATGTTAATATTTTGGAAGAATTGTTTTATAAAATGACGAAGAGATACCATTAGATTAATTATATTAATCTATGGGAAGAAGAAATTGGAATCAATTAACAAATAATGGATGATTTCAGGTTGGCTAAGTCAATGGTTTAAATTCCAATTGGTTATTGATTTCAATTAATCTAATGGAATAGTTAATAAATAATTGTTTAAATATAATTTCTTAAATATAATTTTCTCTTATTTAACGATGTTTAAAAATTATTTTCAATTGATAATCATAAATGAAGTAATATTGTTTAATAACTTTAATAAGCGATTAACTAATCTATTCTAGTTAAATATAAATTAAGACTAATTTTACTGTGGTACTTAATAAAGTTAATTATTATTAACTAAAGTGATTTTATTTCTTAAATGGAATTCACTTAAGGCACAATCAAGTTGGCCATGAGTTTTCATTAAATTTTAAGAGGAATTTATGAAAGGATTTATAATAAAAAAAATCAGAGTTTCATAAACAATGTTATAGAAGAGATTTGAGCTAATGCGGTAGTATGAACTGAATATTTTACTTAATTTTCTTTTGAATCAAGTAAAATGAGTCGAGATAAATAGGGTTTTAAGTTAAAAAGGTGATGTTTAGTAGAAGTTTACTTAATCAATCAATTAAGTAACAATAATTACATTTGAGAAGAGATTCCAAAGTAGAAAGGTTTATAAAACCATGTTGTAAATGCAATGTTTATCGATAGTCTGAAAGTAATTTATCTTAATATTATTAAGTAAAGGGAATTTGAAGTGATATTTTTAGATTACGTACTATTGTCTGTCTTCAGATAAGAACGTCGTCAATCAAGGTCTGAGAGGTAAATAGAATACCCCAACTTGAACGATTTCACTATTATCAAGGGATGCTATTAGTTTGTAGCGGTAGAAGATACTGAAGATAGTATGGAATTCTTTTCCAAAAGTAAAGTAAATGAAAAAGAATATATGAGTTGAATTATATAGAAAAGAGTTATAAAAGAGATTAATTGGATATCTGTGACGATCCTAAAACCCCGTACGATGGCGTTAAGGATAATCATTGGAATATAACACATTAATCATCATTAGCAGAGTATGGATAATAGCATAAACAACAAACAGAATAATTTACACAAATATGACAGCGGAATCATATAAATATCACCACTTCAGAGAGCACAGTGCAGGATACAACTTAGTGCATAATAATACATAATCAGTCTACATCGCCTGTGGCGGAATCACATATATAAAGAGTACATAAACGATACATCAGTCTACATCGCCTGTGGCGGAATCATAATACATATATAGTAATGGCAGAAAAAATCATAGTCATCACGGTGTAGTCAAGCCTCGCCATGAGCCAAAAAGTGCACCTCTGCTACGGTGCCAACAAAACTAGTTTCGTCGAATTCTGAGGTCGTTTGCAAAATGTCTATTTTCAAGGGCCATATATTCTCTATAGCGACCTTTTTGAAAATTCATTTGGCCATAACTTTTGATTCCCGCTATGAAACTTCGATTTTTCAGATTCGTTAGAAAGATATTCATAAACAGATTTAAATATTTTTGGTTTCACTAAATCCGTTTTATTTTGCACCCGGTACAGTCAGTCAAAGTTTGAATTCAAATTTTCAAATTGCCACACTATTTCTAATTCATTATTTTATTGAATTATTCTATTTCAATTGTTTAAATTCCTTTAAAATGTCCAATTTAAAAATTTTAAATTGGCTCGTATTTTCCGGGTTGTTACAATATCAACGAATATGCTAAGAAAGAAGTTAATTATATTGAGAATGGATCCCATAACCTTGTTTTATGAATATTAAGTTGAACTAATTTGGTTAATAAACGTATATTTTAAATAGAAAGGGACTTTGTTCCTAGTTTAGAAAATGAATAATGGTTATAGAAAAAGTTTTACAAATGATATTTATAAGTGAAATATTTAATATGATTAAGAGATTTAAATGGATATATCGAAATTGAGACGATATTTGAGATATTTTCTAGGTATATAAAATGAAACGGTTTTGGAGATGCTCTTATACTGAAAATAAGAAGTAAAAATATTGGTTTCCAGTTATTGAAGGATTTTGAAGTTTGGTAAATAAAGGTTTAATTAAAGAGGCCAAATGATGCAACGTACCGAACCAGCAAATTTATTTTTATGGTTGAATGGTTGTTTCTTTTGATAGTTAAATAACCGACTATCAAATTCTGGCATATTATCGATTATTGGTAAGGATAGACCAGGAGTGAATTTATATTCGAAAACCATTCCAACTAACAAATACGTAAACATTGAAGATATCATAAGATGAACGAGATGGAGCATTTGAAGACCTATAAAATTTCATAAAATGGAAGGATTACTTATAATCTCTGATTTACTCCTAAAGATACACCGTGATTCTGTTATGGTTGGAATATATGGTTTTGTAAGGACTTCTCACTACTGATCTTTAGAGTGATTTCTATACAGGATGCGGTAGGAGGGTGCATCCAGTTCATCCAGTTCCTGGGTGACTTGTATAGACAAATGTCTGACAGAGTATGTAACGACCGGGGTTTTTGCGATCCTGGATATCGGCATACGACACTATGTCGACTATTCAAGCATCGAAAACACCGGATAGTCCATGAAAGAAATTAGAGGGTGAGGATAGATAAGATAGAAACTTAGAATAGAAGAAGAAGAACATACAACATCAAAGTAAACACGAATCTCACCGCGGAACGAATAAATATATTTCATAACATAACTTTGAAATACAAATTTGTACTTGAGTATACATATCATTTCCAAAGTACAGCACTTACAACACAGCGGAAATAACCATAGCTATATTGAGACGACCCGAACTTCCCCGTGAAGGAAAGCACGGATTGAATTTAGGACAAGACGAATCAGAACACAAACAGAAGAATATTTCATTGTTAATTACGACAATTCCATCAGATACAAGAATATACAGAGTATAAATGAATAAAATACATTCGATAAATATCAGAGATTTCAATAAATTACATAGCAGCGGAAAAACAATACAAAACACAACTGAAAATAATACACGGATACAGGGCTTTCCGAGCATCGTTCCAACTGTAAATCAGGATCCTATGAATATAAATCTGCAAAACCAAAACTACTAGCTGCCCGTGCGGAAATAAGGGCACCTAGAGTTTAGGTTAAAACAATAAACTCCAGGTCAGTCATGTGACTGGTGTGAGAACTAAAACAGTTATTAATTTGATTTTAAAGTTCGGTAAATCAAGGGACCACGCCGTATAACACAGAATGGGTTTTTACCCTAAGAATACCAGTGCATAAACAAACAACGCAATGCTAAATAAAGAACAATGAAGCTGTTATAAGACCCAGGTCCCATCACACAATGCAACGCATGCCGGAGGATAGGGTTTTACCTTATAACAGCCAAATAATGCTTGATACGTGAAATTTGATCTTTTATTATTACTATAAGTGAAGAAAACAACTTCAAATATAAATGTATCAATCATAGACGGCATAGTATCCCATGTTATTATGTCGCCAATACTAGGCTCTACAATCAAAACTGAAAGATCACATATTGGAAATTGGATTCCATCATGAGTCGAGGCAAGGGGAAAGCTCCTCTCCGCTTCAAGACACTCTAGCAAATGTCTCAGGACTACTCTCCCTGGGTAACCCTTGGATCTTTCGGGCCGGTCCTCTCTTACGTTTGAGGATTGGCAATTCCTGAACACACGTTTCCCGGTCCTAACAGACCTAAAATCGAGGCGCCTCGCATTCCAATAACCACATAGGTAAAAATAATATAAATGTCAGTCAGTTTAAGCACTGACACTACCTCTAGCTAGAAAGAAACGTCGTGTCCTCCCTGCAGTCACTATCCCGTTTTTGACTCATACCGAGGTGTGAGGCTCGCGAATCCACGTTATACACAAAGCTATGCCACGTAGGCCGTGCTTTGATCATCAAACACAAGACTTTGCTTTTCAACAGAAGCCTTGATCATCTGCCACTTAGGCGTGCCACACAGTAAATTCACTCCATGCGATTGATGTCCATCGATATACAACCTCTGAGCTCGTACGTCTCAGAGAAGGGCGTTAAGCAAGAGAATAATTTCTCCGCCGCCAAACAGATGTATATTTAATAGAGATCAATCAACACAGAATAAAATCCAATGTCAGACACACAGTCCATTTACAAGTTCGTTCTGGGTCTGAACGAAACCGGAGGCACTTTCCTCACATCTCCATCGATCTCCAAGTACGTCTGGACGATCACCAACTGATTCCCTCCTCTTGGGTGTACAGCCCAATCAAGATCATCAGTAATCACCCAAACGATGTGAAGACTTCCAGTCTTCAACCACCGTCTTCATCTTCGACTTATCGTCGAATCGGTTATTCAGAATGGGTATAAACCCGGCCTTTCCGAATAACCCGCGTATATATTAAACAAGTGCTACACAAACACAACATACACCTCATTCCAATTCATCAGTCACTAACCGTAAATTAGTAAGAGAACAATTCCCCAAATATTAACCCCGAAGGCCGAAACCAACATCAGATCAATACCCAGGAAACCATTCACCTCAACTAATCTTCAGTTAGTTGCTAAATTTCACATTCTTAGGGAAAGGTTCCCATTAATTTTATCAAAGATAATTTCTTCTAAATTTATTCTTTAATCTTCCTTTGTATATCATTTCAAACATGTTATGGTTTTCCAAACTAGTCGGGATTAGCGAACTACACCGTAGTAATTATTTATTTTATTTCCCAATCCCAACCTATTCATCCCATGAAGCACAACTGGTAATACTCCATATCTAACACCATGGTGTTATAGGTAAAATCAATTACCATTTCACGTTCAAATCTAGTTAAAGATTTAACTATCGCTTGGAGCAAAACTGGTGATACTCCATTCTCGATCATTTCAATCTAATTAAAAATTCATGAAAACTCCACTTAGTTTTAATCTTTAACTGGGTTAAAGAACCGATGTCATTTAAAATACGGTTCACGATAAACCCAAAGTCACATTCCATTCTATCATCCCTTAACCGTAAAATAGCAAGTGAGCAATTCCCTAAATATTAACCCCGAAAGCCGAAACCAACATCAGATCAATACCCAAGAAACCATTCAACTTAACTAATCTCCAGTTAGTTTCTGATTTTCTTAACTCAGTTGGGTCTAAGAATAATATTATTGATGATACCGTTCACGACAACCCAAAATCACATTCGATTAATTATCGGGTTAAAGAACAAGTGTTATTTAAAACACCGTTCACGATAAACCCAAAAATCAATTCAAATTCAGTTCCAATTAAATACCATTTAATTGGTACACTTCATTAAATCTAAATAAAAAGATTTAATCTTTTCCTCAACTGGGTTTAAGAACAGTGTTAATGAAGACGCCATTCACGACAAACCCAAATCACATTTGATATTAAATACAAGGCTCTGAATAGAAAATATATCGGCTTATATTCAATATCAAATTCTACGACCAACAAATATCGTATTGGAAATAACGATATATATATATCTTTCAAATTTCCACAACCATATCTGTATAATCACGAAATCCAACATCGAAATATTTCGAAGATAATTTTGATTCAAATCCATTCCAATTCGTATATTGGAAATTCTGATTATTTTCAAAACCACTTCAAATTCAATTTATTTATTTGAAAATATTGGATTATAATTCTAGTTCAAAATTAGTTCATTTCGATAAAAAAATATTTTTATCCTTTCAAATGTGGAATTTTCATCCCAGTTCTTTCCAATTCATTTATTATGATTTTACAGAAATTATTGATATTTTTAATAATTTTATCAAGGCCCATACAGTCGATTTCCATCAACGGCCATCGAACTGCACTTACAGCGACCTTTTCCAAATTTGATTTGGACATAACTCCAAATCCAACCGTTATATTTCAAATTTATAATATTCATTGGAAAGCTCTTTTCGATACGAACCCAACGGTTCCGGTTTTAGGAGAATCCGACGGTCGGATCTCCCGTAACGTCAATTCGAAGTCAATGGTCGAAATTCGCAAACTGCCGCAGTGCGGCGCGTTCTATTTAGGCCATTATATTATATATATAATATATATTTCGTCGATTTCCATTTAAAACGAATTTTATAAATCGTTTTAAATTCGTTTCAAAAACAATTTCAACTTCCATTTCAAATTCAAATCAAAATTGAATTTTTCCTTATAAATTCGTTTTAAATTCATTTCAAATTGATTTCAATTCAAATCGATTTTTAATTCAATTTCAGTTCGTTTTCAATTCAATTTGAATTTCAAATTTATTCAATTTCAATTCGAATTCATTTCTATTCAATTTCAATTCGAATTCAATTCTATTCAATTTCAATTCAAATTCATTTCTATTCAATTTCAATTCGAATTCATTTCTATTCAATTTCAATTCGAATTCATTTCTATTCAATTTCAATTCGAATTCATTTCTATTCAATTTCAATTCGAGTTCATTTCTAGTCAATTTCAATTCGAATTCATTTCTATTCAATTTCAATTCGAATTCATTTCAAAATATTCGATTTCAATTCGAATTCATTTCAAAATATTCGATTTTGAAATCACTTTCAATATTCATTATAAAATCGACAAAATTCCCGTTCGTGTTAAATTGGCGTGTAACTACTTAACACGGCTTCACATTTCAATATTCAAAGGATATTATTTTTAAATTATTCGATAATTCTGAACTGGAATCAGACACAGTCAATTACCATATAATTTCAGTTATATGGATTTCATCAAATTCATATATACAACAATGACGATAAACACCCAACCATCACCCAAAGTGCGTTCTACACTGTATAAGCATCAAATATAAATATTTAACGCTTATAACAGCCTGTCAATCAATCGATCGACATACAGCTAATTATTGGGACTAGTGTATGTCATATATCATCCCAATACCCGTGTGGGGTTTCAAACAATCCAACACAGATTTTATGTGTGCAGTTGGGCGATGTGTAAAATTTATGGTCCCAATCAATATCAGTCAAATGTGTGTATATAAACAAATCGTCCGATTTGTTTATATTTATTTCATTTTAAATACACGTTAAAAATTCTATTTTCAACTATAAAATATTTTTAACTATATAAATACTTTATTTCATATCACATCACACAATCAACTGCACATCAAAATTAATCAAACAAACAAACAAGCCGTCCATGGTTTGTGGACGACGGGTGTCGGGTGCTGCTAAACACCGTCTGCATCCTAGTATATATTTTAACTAGAAAAAGAAAATTAAAGGTGAGAAGTTCTCACCCAAGCTAAACCAAATGCCACGACTCTTCTTATGTAGAAATCTTCGCCGTGCTCTCCTTTTGTCAATTTCACTGTCCGTAGCCACTACATATATAAAAATCACATTTTTATATTGTTGCTATGTATATAAAAATCACAATATTTATAATCACTCTATATGGATAAAAATCACATTTTTATACCGCTACTATAATAAAGATCATATTTTTATCACGCTAACTTCACAATAAAATAAAAATCAAATCTTTTTGCATATAAAATTCTATTCTTTTTATTTTAGAAAAGTTATTCCTTTTCGTGTTAAGAATCCCAACCTTTCTTCTTTATAAAAATCCAACCTATTCAAATCAAAGATCACTTCTTTATCATTTTAAAAATATAAACTTTACTTCATTTCAAATATAAACTTGTTCTATTTATAAATCTAATCTTTTAGCAAATTAAAAATCTACTCCTTACTTTCTAAATAAAATAAAGCTTTTAAATAAATAAAAATCGAAGTTTTTAAATTAGAAATCAAAGAAAACTTACAGCATTTCTTTTTGGGGGTTCACCTTGCCGGAGAAGGGGTGTTGGAGGATCGCAGTCGGGGTTGGGGTTCGCGAGGGCGGCTCCGTAGTTCTTCGGGGCTGGAGCGTCGGTGGGGGCGGGGAGGGGTTTCTAGGGTTGCGACGGTGGTTTTTATTCAGGGGGGTGCAGTTTTTAGAAGAAGAGGATGGGGAGGAGGAAAGAGAAGCGCGCGCGGGGAGGGAGGTACGGTGGCCCCGCCCAGGGCAGCGGCGGCGTTGAACCGACCGGGGGGGGGGACGAGATCGCGATCCCCCCTTCCATTTTATTTTTTTTATTTCTGTTCAAAATGAAATCGGGGGCGGGGGGTGAGTGAGACGACCCCAAACCCCGTACTGACGGTGGCAAGGGTAATCCGTGGAATATAACACAGAAACAGATAATAGCAGAACAGAAATAAATAAATACACCAGATAATGAACAATAGAATATACTGTATAAGAGTAATCATCAGAGTTACACGGTATACAGGATCATACTTAGTACAAATACAGTTCAACTATACATATATGTCTACAGTGGAAAACAAACATAATGTACAATAGGAGCTGAACAGTATAAAAAGATATAAATGATAGAATCCATCTTCAGCTCCAGCTATCCAGAAAGAACTAGCTAAACCTGAATACAAGGCTGCCCGTGTAGAAAAAGGGGCACCCGAGTTTGAAAGTGAAACAAACTACGAGTCAGTCATGGGACTGGTATGAGAAATCTACTCAACACATATATAATTTGGCTAATCACAGGACCACCCACTTTCGTGGAATGGGTTTACTCCATTGGATTGCCAGTGCTTTTAAAACAAATCTTTCTTTTAAACAACGCAATGCATTTTATAAAAATGAAGCCATTATAAGACTCAGTTCCCATCACACAATGCAACGCAAACCGGAGGATAGAGTTTTACCTTATAACGGCCAAAATATGCTTGATACGAATAAAACAAAGGCAATTGATATTATTGCTAGTGTTTATATGTTTTGAAAACAATTTCAAATCATAACTATCAATCATAGACGGCAGGGGTACCATATATCATGTCGCCATATATATATACAATCAAAACCGCACGATGTCGTATTTGGAAATTGGATTTCCGTCATGAACCAAGGCAAAAGATAGTCCTTACCGAATTCGCGACTCTCTAGCCCGAGCCACAGGATCAGAGCTCGAGTGACCCTAGGAGCGACAGGGCCGGTCCACCGATGTGGATTAAAATTCCTGAACAATACATTTCCCCGCCCTTTGGGGCGTAAACGAGCCAACGAATGACTCCATCAGACCCGGATCGTCCGATCAAACCGAGGCGCCTCGCAACAGCAACAACCACACAGGTGAAAAGTATATAAATGTCAGGGCTGGTAGGTCACTGACACCACCCTAGCTAGAAAGAAACGCATGCCCTCCCTGAGGTCCTTCCTCCCGTTTCTGGTTCATACCGGGTGTGAGGCTCGCGATTTCACGTTATACACAAAGCTACACCACACAGGTGGTGCTTTGATCATCACCACAAGACTTTGCTTTTCAACAGAAGCCCTGATCATTTGCCACTTAGGCATGCCACACTAGCAATTCATGCCATGCGACTGATGTCCATCGATATACAACCTCTGAGCTCATGCGTTTCAGAGAAGGGCGTTAAGCAAAAGAATAAATTCTCCGCCGCCAACCAGATGTATATTTAATAGAGATCAATCAACACAGAATAAAATCCAATGTCAGACACACAGTCCATTTACAAGTCCATTCTGGGTCTGAACGAAACCAGAGGCACTATACACCTCGCAAACCCATCGATCACCACGTACGTCTGGACGATCACCACTCATTATCCATATTTCGGGATGCCTCCCAATCAGGACCTCGGTTACCATCCAAACGAGGTGAAGATCTCCGGTCTTCGACCACCGTCTTCATCTTCGACTTTCAATCGTCGGTCAATTATTTGAAATGAGAATTAACTCGGCCTTTTCAAATAATTCACGTATATTTAGAATTTCAAATCAATTTATTTCAATGGTTAAATCATTCGACAACACCAATTTTGTTCTTTAATGAAATTTTCACACCAAACACATTCAACCATCAAATACCACATAAATCGAGCAAATTCAGTTTATTTCCATTCCATATCGTTTATGATATTTTATAACGATTTATCGCTATTTTTATTTATTTTAAAATAGCCAATTTATTCAAAACGACGCTTTGGGCCATAGCGCGGCCGTGGCGCTGTTTTTCTTCAGATTTGATTTACACATATCTGAAAATCTAACCGTTGGATCTTTACAAAATTTAAACCATTAGAAAGATCTTTTCAAAACGAATCCAACGGTTCCAGTTTCGGGAAAATCCGGCGGTCGGATCTACCGGTATAATCGTTTGAAATCACGGTTTCAAAATACGAACTGCAGCGTCGTTATTCGATTAAATATAATTATATATATATATATATAATCGATTTTGGCGCTGTTTTTCTTCAGATTTGAATTAAACATTCCAAACAATCCAACCGTTGGATTTTTACAAAGTTGGTGCCGTTGGAAAGATTTTTCCAAAGCGAACCCAACGGTTGCGATCTCAGGAAAATCCGATGGTCGGATCTCCCGGTATAATCGTTTGAAATCACGGTTTCAAAACACGAACTGCACGGCCACGTTTCTTTTTAATTTTATTTATATTTATATAAATAAAGTTCATTCAAAAATTCCTACATTGATTCCACTTCAAATATTTCGCTAGCGCCTTTTAATTTTGGAAAATTTCGCCATAACCTCCTTTGTACGGGAGGGGCTGGGAAAATTCCCAAATAGCCACACGGGCGTCTCATGTCAAAAAGAAAAAGAAAAAGCCAAGCGGCTAGCCAACAGGCTCATAAAATCATCACCCAAACAAAACAGTAAATGTGTACCTATTTGTCGGGCACAAAATTTTATTCCTCTTCTCTAGCCCCTTTTGCTATAACCTGTTCAATAAATATGCATGTACATATATATAGTTCTTATCACTTATCATTTTCCATTCAACTTCATATTTGATTCCATTTGGTTTAAAAATACCATTCATTCTAATGTTGCATGCATAGGCAAAAATCATATCATTAGCTAATTAATGAATATTTCGACTCATGCATATTTATTTGAACGAGTTGCTATTTTTAACACTTCACCTTTCAACGATTCATGTATATAATAAAAATGTGATTTTTTATTGTAAAACAATTCATTTCAAAATAATATTATTCTATATAGTTTATATAGGTGATAAATATAGGATTTTTCTTATAAAACAATTTCTTTTCAAACGAGATTATTTTACATAGTCCATATAGTTGATAAAAGGTGATTTTTATTATGAAACAATTTATTTCAAAATATGAATACCATTCAACACATGAATTTCGATTCAACGAATGAATATCGATTCAACACATGAAGGTTTTCTATTCAACGAATAAATATAGTTTCAGCAAATGAAAATAATTCAAACACATGAACATTATTCAAAATTTCGGCAGCATAACGGTAGGGTAGTTAAAACCGGGACCGTCCCTAGTACGGCTCCTCGCTCTACCTTAAAACCTCGCGGTTTTTGACAATGGGGATCATGCATCTAGTTCGCACGCAGGCGACATGTATATATTTATTTTATTTACACAAACTAATCCTATGTGGTTTCAACCAAATATTTCTCAACCACAAATGGGTATTTTTCAACCACAATCAATCAATATCAACAACAAACAATCCCAAACAACCATTCGCTATCAATCAATTTTCACACCAATCACAATCAATAAATATCGTCCATGGTTTGTGGACGAGGGGCGTATATATATATATATATACATATATAGCAATTCACTTCTATTTCAACACATATATAATTTTTACAACGCATATATAACTTATACATCGAACATGCAACTTATACAACGCTTATACAAGAGGTGTACAACGCTTATATAACTCATACATCGACTATATAATTTATACATCGTCGTTTTCCATATCGTTTATAAATTAGAAATCTCACATTGGGTTCCACTCCACCAAAAATAGCAGAAGGCTCAGAAAAATATGCGGTCTCCTCTAAAATGTTGAAGACGTCCACACGGTCACGATGTTTCCTGTTTCATCGAATTTCGTTAACGAACGAAAAAGATATGATTTTTACAAGGTTTGCAACGGTTTAAAGGTGTTAAAATCATTTCAGAAAAATAAAAATCGTACCTCCCTTTGTTTGTCCGAAACTAGGTCACCAGATTTCGCGCGAATCGATGCGTGTTAGGATGATCGGCCTTCGCAGCGGCGAAGAGCTTGGAGAGGCGCTCAGAACGAGGGTGGTGGCGCTCAACTCGGCGCGGCGGTGGAGGCGCGATCTGGCTCGAAACGGCGGATCTTCCCAGGGTCGAAACTCTCCAAACGCTGCACGAAAAAATCCAAACTATATATGGATTTGAAGATCTCTCCGAGCTCTACAAAATCTTCAACTGGAGCTCTTGATATTAGTGAGTGGATTGATCAGAAAATGGACGGGAAGCTCATGAAGGTTTTCCGCCGTCGCTCGATATCATACGGGGAGAGAGAAAGATAATGGGCCAATAGGATTTTTTTATTTTATTTTATAATTTTTAAAATCTCTAAAATACCCCTTGTCACCGACGAACGCCAATTCAAACCCAACGACTGTCGTCCCTAGCGTTTTACCCCCATTCCGAACACAATGGGATATGTTTCGTAGGCCCATTCGACTGTTTCAGTCAGTTTTCCTTCAAATTAAAATATAAAACATTCAATATCTGATTTGAACGTGCACTTCAATTTGCCAGGGCCACAAACTGATTCGAAAAATACCAGAAAAATAAATCTAGCTATGTTTTGACGATACGGTCCCAATAAAACTAGTTTCGTCGAATTCTGAGACCGTTTGCAAAAAGGCCCATTTTTGGCGATCCAATTTAATTGTAATTGACCAAAACACTTTTTCCTTTGCCACGCTCACATATTAGCTTCAAAAATTATAAAATTTGAAACCTAGCAATAACTTCACATCACGGATCCAACAAAAGTGGTTTCGTCGAATTCCGAATTCGTATGCAAAATGGCCAATTTCACGGGCTATATAAATTCCATAACGACCTTTCTGAAAATTCATTTGGCCATAACTTTTGCTTCCCGCTATGAAAATTCGATTTTTCAGATTCGTTAGAAAGTTATTCACCAACAGATTTAAATATTTTTGGTTTCACTAAAATCCGTTTTTTTTTTTCACCCGGTACAGTCCGACAAAGTTTGAATTCAAATTTTGAAACTGCTGCGCCTTTTCAGGCCTTGTTTATAATTATAATTAATTATATTCGTTTTCAAATGTCGATTCAAACTCCGTTTTCATTGCTATTATTTAAAATATTTATTTTAAATATTTAAAATCCATTATTTTAACCAATTTAAAAATTTTAAATTGGTTCAGATTTTCTGGGTCGTTACAATCTCCCCCACTTAAAACTTTTCGTCCCCGAAAAGGAACAAAGTCGAAAGTGGTTTGATTATTCAACTCTACGTTAAATCTGGCTTCCATTCTCCAACTTTTCAGTTTCTGAGAATTTTCAAATTCTTCAAAAATTTGGCTAACACCCGGAATTTTCGAAAAATTTCGCCATAACCTCCCTTGTACGGAGAGAGGTTTGGAAATTTATTGGGCCGTATTAGGTACCCAATAAATCCTAATAAGCATACACATATTTATAGTGATATATTCTGGTGTTTACAGGGGAGCATGTATTGATAATAACTCTAGAGAATAAATTCTCGTCACCCTGCCCCGTGTGGGAAATAAATAGTCCATGTGTCGTATCTAATAACTAGAGAGACGTGGTTATTGTCAACTCCAAACCCGTGTGGGGTTTTTATTAATTTGGCAATTTAATCGTTACAATTTAAATAGACCATATCAGTCATCAGTTCAACCTGCAAAATATAGTCATCGCCATACAAGCCTCTCGCTCGTATGGTAAATCTTCCACCTCGTCACACAAGCTCCAAATGCTTATGTGGTATATGATGAAGTATGCCTATCTTCTGAAGTATGCCATGTAATGTAGTTCAAAATTAATTGTTACTATCCTATGGCGACGTTTATTATTTCACACAGAAAAACCAGCACTCCGCATCCAATGGCATTCACAGGAGTTGATATAATAATATTTCGCATCCAACTCATTAAGGTTTACCTATTTGTCGGGCACGCGAATAAAATCTTTACTCAACAGCTAATCCATTTACCTGTTCAAACATACATAATGCACAAGTATATATATTTCCATCTATTTTTAAATCAGTTCAATGTGTGATTTAAATGAATAAATTCTACCATTATTCTATTGTTGATTAAATTAACTATCGTTTCAATAATTTAATTAATCAATTCTACAAGCACACAACACAACAACAATCAAATTGTTTTTAACTTTTCAAAACCATACAAATTAATTCCTATACTCTTTTAAAATTATTCGGACTATAGAATTTAAAAGTGCACATCCATGGAAAGAAAATAATCAACGGAGTAGAGAATTAAATGGTAATGCAAAGTATGGTAAATGTACCTTGCACCGGAGTCAAATAGAGATATCCACTCGGCATCTAGGATAAGTTTTCTGAATGCTCTCCTCAGTTTCCCAAGTACAATCTCACGGATCTCCACTCCATTGCACTTTGACTAAGTGAACTTTCTTGTTCCTCAGCTCTTTGGTTTCTTTGCCGATGATCTTTAGCGGCTCTCTTCTCACTGCTAATTCAGGGGTAATTTCAATATCCTGCTGAGCTGCTTCTTCCACGATCAAGTCTGGATCATGAACGTGCTTTCGGAGTTGAGATATGTGAAATACATCATGAACTCCAGGCAACCAATCAGGCAATTTGACCCTATAAGCGAGAGTTCCGATCCGTTCCATAATATGAAACGGACCTATGAATTTGGGCGCCAACTTTCCAGTTTTACCGAACCGGATAACTCCTCTCATCGGCGATACTTTCAAATACATGTAGTCGCCAACAGCAAAGGATATATCTCTTCTTCTTCTATCGGCATAGCTCTTTTGTCGGCTTTGAGCGGCAAGTAATCGCTTCTTAATAAAATCGACTTTGTCGGCAGCTTCTCGGATCATATCTGGCCCCAACACAAGTCTATTACCGAGTTCGACCCAACAAGCAGGAGATCGGCACGGTCTACCATACAATGCTTCGAATGGCGACATTGTCAGACTCGCCTGGTAGCTGTTGTTATAAGAGAATTCAGCCAAATGCAGATGGTCTTCCCATGACTCACCGAAATCTATAACACAAGCCCGCAATAGATCTTCTAAAATACGATTCACCCTCTCAGTCTGACCGTCTGTCTGAGGATGATAAGCGGTGCTCAAGTTCAACTTCGTTCCCAGCTCGACTTGAAATGCTTCCCAGAATTTGCTAGTGAATATTGTATCTCTATCACTGACTATACTGAGCGGCACTCCATGTAGTCTAACTATTTCTTTGAAGTACATCTGCGCCAGACTCTGAGCAGTTTTGTTTGACCTGACAGGTATGAAATGGGCGGTCTTCGTGAAGCGATCTACGATCACCCAAATACTGTCATTTCCTTTTCTGGTTCTGGGCAGACCATCAATGAAATCCATAGAAATATGTTCCCACTTCCAGCCTGGAACGTCTAGCGGTTGTAATAATCCAGCTAGTTTCTGTTGGTCGCTTTTGACTAGCTGGCAAGTAGGGCATCAGCTAACATATAAAGAAATGTCCCTCTTCATCGACTTCCACCAGAAAGTGCGTTTAATGTCATTGTACATTTTGCTTACTCCCGGATGGATACTAAGTTTTGACTTATGGCATTCATCCAGTACTTCCTTTCGAAGCTCAGGAATGTTAAGGACACAAATTCGACCTTTGAGCCTTAGAATCTCATCATTATCAACTTGAAAACTCGAGGGTTCGCCTTGTTGAATTATCTCTCTGATCTTCTGAATGAAGTGATCATCCTTCTGAAGAGAAGATATTTTATCTATCAATGAAGTCGTGATGATAAAACTGGCGATCATCTCATTCTTTCTGCTTAACGCATCGGCCACGACATTGGCTTTCCCTGGAGTGTATATAATTTCAAAGTCATATGCGGCAAGAAACTCCAGCCAACGCTGCTGCCTCAGATTCAAGTCCTTCTGGGTGAACAAATACTTCAGCGACTGATGATCTGTAAACAGTTCAAATCTCTCACCTAGAAGATAGTGTCTCCAGATTTTCAAAGCGAACACAATAGCCAATAACTCAAGATCATGAGTTACATAGTTTTTCTCGTGCGGCTTCAGTTGACGGCTAGCATAAGCAATTACTTGGCCCCTTTGCATTAACACTGCGCCAAGGCCTTCTCTAGAAGCATCAGTCCAGACTTTCAAATCTTGATTGCCATCGATGATGGTTAACACTGGAGCTGTCGTTAGTCTTAATTTTAGCTCTTCGAAAGCCTCCTCACTTTCTGGAGTCCATTTGAATTTAGAATGCTTCTTCGTAAGCTTCGTTAAATGACCAGATATCTTCGAAAAGTTTTTAACGAACTTCCGGTAATAGCTAGCCAATCCGAGAAAACTGCGGACTTCAGTAGGGGTACTGGGCTGCTTCCAGTTCTGAATAGCTGTGATTTTACTTGGATCCACAACAATTCCTTCTTTCGATACGACGTGGCCCAGAAATTTCACTTCATCTTGCAAGAATATACATTTGGAAAACTTTGCTTTCAATACATTCCTTCTCAGAATTTCTAGAACCTGTTCCAAATGCTTTTCATGTTCGGCCTTTGATTTAGAGAAGATTAGAATATCGTCAATAAAAACCAGAACAAATTTATTCAAAACTCCTCTGAACACTCTATTCATCAGATCGACGAAGTAAGCTGGAGCGTTACATAAGCCGAACGGCATTACTAACCACTCGTAGAATAAGTCGGGACCTCTGAATGTTGTCATTGGAACACACTCTTCGGCAATTCGAAGTTGATGGAAACCTGTAGCTAGGTCCATTCTTGAGAATACTTGTGCTCCATTTAATCGATCCAACAAATCATCAATCCGCGGCAATGGATACTTGTTCTTTATTGTCTGCTTGTTCAGATCACGATAGTCCACGCATAGCCGTAGAGTACCGTCAGATTTTGGGACAAATACCACTGCTGCACCCCAATCAGAGAAACTAGGCCTGATCGGACCTTTCCATACTAGCTGTCGTGTTTGATTGTCAAGTTCTTCTTTCTCTTTCAAGGACATTCTTCGAATAGCGTGAACTACCGGCCTTGCATTGGGAATCAAAGCGATCTTGAAATCTATTTCTCTCTGCGGAGGCAAGCGAACAACTTCTTCAAACACATCCGCATAATTTTTGATGACAGGAATGTCTTTGATGAGGTCAGGAATATTCTCCGTGACTTCAGGGATATTTTCTATTTGGGCTGGAGAAACATCCAAAGCTGCCCAGAAGTCCTTTCTATTTGATGTCGGGCCTTCACATGGTATGGTTATATAATTCCCCGATTGTGCCTTTGCCTTAACAACTCTCTCGGTGCATATAACCTCTGCTTCATATTTGATTAGCCAATCCAATCCTAGAATAATATCGAATTCATTAAAATTCATGACGATAGAGATAATAGGGAATTTATAGCAAGAAAAAGAGACAGGTACTGCACAAATCCAACTGAGATTGATGGAACCCCTAACTTGATTTTGGACAGTCATTGGCTCTTTGAGCTTCTTCAAATTCAAATCCAACTTCTTGACTGCACTCTTTGCAATAAAGCTTCGTGACACGCCTGTGTCAAACAGTACTTTAACTGGAATGTTTTTGACATTGAGCATGCCTTCTAAAACATCAGACCTTTCCTGAGCAGACGAGGATGCAGGTACTTCTACCACTTCATTTACATGTACTGCTTTAGGTTTTCTGAATAGTGGGCAGGCCTTTGAAAGATGACCGGGCTGATGGCATTGGTTGCACTTCCTATTCTCTTTAAACTTCTTAACGGATTTAGACCCGTCCCTTACTCGTTTCTTGAGAGATCTGCAACTTAACGAAAGGTGCCCTTGCCTATTGCAGTTACTGCATACAGCTGTCGTTACTGGTTCTTTTTCGGATCTAGCCCTTTTTCGATTTACTTCGGGCCCCTTGCTGACTTCAGACATTGTACTGGCCTCAGGACGATCAGTTTCAGACTCAATTTTATTACTAGAGATGACTTCTTCGTACTGTAGCGTACCTTTCTTGTCTAGATCTTCGTACTAATAAGCCATGTATATCATTTCTGAGAAAGGAAGCTTCACATTCCTCATCACACTGTTCTGATATTTTCTTTGAAGTTCGTGAATAAATCTAAGATTCTTCCTCTTTGGGTCCTTGATCAGATGAGGAGCAAAGTGAGAAAGTTCGTTGAATTTCTTATGATATTCTGGGATGGTCATATCACCTTGTATCAGATAAGAAAATTTGTCGCATAATCGCTCGGTCGCTTCTTGAGGAGTAAATCTTTCTAGGAAAATCACTTTGAATCTATCCCAGGTGATATCACCTTCTGGATTATTCTCAATAACTGAATCCCACCAGAACAAAGCTTCATCTTTGAGTGCCCAGGAGGCCAGTAATCTTTTCTGGTCATCCCTCAGCTTTAAACCATCAAAGATCTTTTCAGCCGAACGAATCCAAGCCTGTGTCTTCATAATAGATTCTTCACCAGAGAACGGTATTCCACCCATATTTCGATATTTGATTAATAGGGCCTCAATATCTGGTTCTGCATTCCTTCTGTTTCTGACACTCATTTTCTAGTACTTCTGCAAACAACAGATCAAGTGTCAGGTCACAGAAAAGATATTTTTAAAACATAGAAACATATACTTCAATGTAAATGTGTCTATCGAGGTGCTATTTCATTCTGCTTTACTCATACTAGGATATTACTGATCCTATCTGTATTGAGTTTCCCGTCCTAGAACACTACTGGTTCTATTTCTGACGAGTTCGTTAATATGTTATATTCCAGAACTATGCTTAACCAAGGCTCTGATACCAAATGAGACGACCCCAAAGCCCGTACAAACGGTGGCAAGGGTAATCCGTGGAATATAACACAGAAACAGATAATAGCAGAACAGAAATAAATAAATACACCAGATAATGAACAATAGAATATACTGTATAAGAGTAATCATCAGAGTTACACGGTATACAGGATCATACTTAGTACAAATACAGTTCAACTATACATATATGTCTACAGTGGAAAACAAACATAATGTACAATAGGAGCTGAACAGCATAAAAAGAGATAAATGATAGAATCCATCTTCAGCTCCATCTATCCAGAAAGAACCAGCTAAACCTGAATACAAGGCTTCCCGTGTAGAAAAAGGGGCACCCGAGTTTGAAAGTGAAACAAACTACGAGTCAGTCATGGGACTGGTATGAGAAATATACTCAACATATATATAATTTGGCTAATCACAGGACCACGCCACTTTCGTGGAACGGGTATACTCCATTGGATTGGCAGTGCTTTTAAAACAAATCTTTCTTTTAAACAACGCAATGCATTTTATAAAAATGAAGCCATTATAAGACTCAGTTCCCATCACACAATGCAACGCAAACCGGAGGATAGAGTTTTACCTTATAACGGCCAAAATATGCTTGATACGAATAAAACAAAGGGAATTGATATTATTGCTAGTGTTTATATGTTTTGAAAACAATTTCAAATCATAACTATCAATCATAGACGGTAGGGGTACCATATATCATGTCGCCATATATATATACAATCAAAACTGCACGATGTCGTATTTGGAAATTGGATTTCCGTCATGAACCAAGATAAAAGATAGTCCTTACCGAATTCGCGACTCTCTAGCCCGAGCCACAGGATCAGAGCTCGAGTGACCCTAGGAGCGACAGGGCCGGTCCACCGATGTGGATTAAAATTCCTGAACAATACGTTTCCCCGCCCTTTGGGGCGTAAACGAGCCAACGAATGACTCCATCAGACCCGGATCGTCCGATCAAACCGAGGCGCCTCGCAACAGCAACAACCACACAGGTGAAAAGTATATAAATGTCAGGGCTGGTAGGTCACTGACACCACCCTAGCTAGAAAGAAACGCATGCCCTCCCTAAGGTCCTTCCTCCCGTTTCTGGTTCATACCGGGTGTGAGGCTCGCGATTTCACGTTATACACAAAGCTACTCCACACAGGCGGTGCTTTGATCATCACCACAAGACTTTGCTTTTCAACAGAAGCCCTGATCATTTGCCACTTAGGCATGCCACACTAGCAATTCATGCCATGCGACTGATGTCCATCGATATACAACCTCTGAGCTCATGCGTTTCAGAGAAGGGCATTAAGCAAAAGAATAAATTCTCTACCGCCAACCAGATGTATATTTAATAGAGATCAATCAACACAGAATAAAATCCAATGTCAGACACACAGTCCATTTACAAGTCCATTCTGGGTCTGAACGAAACCGGAGGCACTATACACCTCGCGAACCCATCGATCACCACGTACGTCTGGACGATCACCACTCATTATCCATATTTCGGGATGCCTCCCAATCAGGACCTCGGTTACCATCCAAACGAGGTGAAGATCTCCGGTCTTCGACCACCGTCTTCATCTTCGACTTTCAATCGTCGGTCAATTATTTGAAATGAGAATTAACTCGGCCTTTTCAAATAATTCACGTATATTTAGAATTTCAAACCAATTTATTTCAATGGTTAAATCATTCGACAACACCAATTTTGTTCTTTAATGTAATTTTCACACCAAACACATTCCACCATCAAATACCACATAAATCGAGCAAATTCAGTTTATTTCCATTCCATATCGTTTATGATATTTTATAACGATTTATCGCTATTTTTATTTATTTTAAAATAGCCAATTTATTCAAAACGACGCTTCGGGCCATAACGCGGCCATGGCGCTGTTTTTCTTCAGATTTGATTTACACATATCTGAAAATCTAACCGTTGGATCTTTACAATATTTACATCATTAGAAGGATCTTTTCAAAACGAATCCAACGGTTCCAGTTTCGGGAAAATCCGGCGGTCGGATCTCCCGGTATAATCGTTTGAAATCACGGTTTCAAAATACGAACTGCAGCGTCGTTATTCGATTAAATATAATTATATTTATATATATATAAATATAATCGATTCTGGCGCTGTTTTTCTTCAGATTTGAATTAAACATTCCAGAAAATCCAACCGTTGGATTTTTACAAAGTTGGTGCCGTTGGAAAGATTTTTCCAAAGCGAACCCAACGGTTGCGATCTCAGGAAAATCCGATGGTCGGATCTCCCGGTATAATCGTTTGAAATCACGGTTTCAAAACACGAACTGCACGGCCACGTTTCGTTTTAATTTTATTTATATTTATATATTTATATAAATATAGTTCATTCAAAAATTCCTACATTGATTCCACTTCAAATATTTCACTAACGCCTTTAAATTTTGGAAAATTTCGCCATAACCTCCTTTGTACGGGAGGGGCTGGGAAAATTCCCAAATAGCCACACGGGCGTCTCATGTCAAAAAGAAAAAGAAAAAGCCAAGCGGCTAGCCAACAGGCTCATAAAATCATCACCCAAACAAAACAGTAAATGTGTACCTATTTGTCGGGCACAAAATTTTATTCCTCTTCTCTAGCCCCTTTTGCTATAACCTGTTCAATAAATATGCATGTACATATATACAGTTCTTATCACTTATCATTTTCCATTCAACTTCATATTTGATTGCATTTGGTTTTAAAATACCATTCATTCTAATGTTGCATGCATAGGCAAAAATCATATCATTAGCTAATTAATGAATATTTAGACTCATGCATATTTATTTGAACGAGTTGCTATTTTTAACACTTCACCTTTCAACTATTCATGTGTATAATAAAAATGTGATTTTTATTGTAAAACAATTCATTTCAAAACAATATTATTCTATATAGTTTATATAGGTGATAAAAATAGGATTTTTCTTATAAAACAATTTCTTTTAAAACGAGATTATTTTACATAGTCCACATAGTTGATAAAAGGTGATTTTTATTATGAAACAATTTATTTCAAAATATGAATACCATTCAACACATGAATTTCAATTCAACGAATGAATATCGATTCAACACATGAAGGTTTTCTATTCAACGAATAAATATAGTTTCAGCAAATGAAAATAATTCAAACACATGAACATTTTTCAAAATTTCGGCAGCATAACGGTAGGGTAGTTAAAACCGGGACCGTCCCTAGTACGGCTCCTCGCTCTACCTTAAAACCTCGCAGTTTTTGACAATGGGGATCATGCATCTAGTTCGCACGCAGGCGGCATGTATATATTTATTTCATTTCCACAAACTAATCCTATGTGGTTTCAACCAAATATTTCTCAACCACAAATGGGTATTTTTCAACCACAATCAATCAATATCAACCACAAACAATCCCAAACAACCATTCGCTATCAATCAATTTTCACACCAATCACAATCAATAAATATCGTCCATGGTTTGTGGACGAGGGGCGTATATATATATATATATATATATATATATATATATATAGCAATTCACTTCTATTTCAACACATATATAATTTTTACAACGCATATATAACTTATACATCGAACATACAACTTATACAATGCTTATACAAGAGGTGTACAACGCTTATATAACTCATACATCGACTATATAATTTATACATCGTCGTTTTCCATATCGTTTATAAATTAGAAATCTCACATTGGGTTCCACTCCACCAAAAATAGCAGAAGGCTCAGAAAAATATGCGGTATCCTCTAAAATGTAGAAGACGTCCATACGGTCACGATGTTTCCTGTTTCATCGAATTTCGTTAACGAACGAAAAAGATATGATTTTTACAAGGTTTGCAACGGTTTAAAGGTGTTAAAATCATTTCAGAAAAATAAAAACCGTACCTCCCTTTGTTTGTTCGAAACTAGGTCACCAGATTTCGCACGAATCGATGTGTGTTAGGATGATCGGCCTTCGCAGCGGCGAAGAGCTTGGAGAGGCGCTCAGAACGAGGGTGGTGGCGCTCAACTCGGCGCGGCAGTGGAGGCGCGATCTGGCTCGAAACGGCGGATCTTCCCAGGGTCGAAACTCTCCAAACGCTGCACGAAAAAATCCAAACTATATATGGATTTGAAGATCTCTCTGAGCTCTACAAAATCTTCAACTGGAGCTCTTGATATTAGTGAGTGGATTGATCAGAAAATGGACGGGAAGCTCATGAAGGTTTTCCGCCGTCGCTCGATATCATACGGGGAGAGAGAAAGATAATGGGCCAATAGGATTTTTAATTTTATTTTATAATTTTTAAAATCTCTAAAATACCCCTTGTCACCAACAAACGCCAATTCAAACCCAACGACTGTCGTCCCTAGCGTTTTACCCCCATTCCGAACACAATGGGATATGTTTCGTAGGCCCATTCGACTGTTTCAGTCAGTTTTCCTTCAAATTAAAATATAAAACATTCAATATCTGATTTGAACGTGCACTTCAATTTGCCAAGGCTTCAAACTGATTCGAAAAATTCCAGAAAAATAAATCTAGCTATGTTTTGACGATACGGTCCCAATAAATCTAGTTTCGTCGAATTCTGAGACCGTTTGCAAAAAGGCCCATTTCTGGTCGATCCAATTTAACTGTAATTGACCAAAACACATTTTCCTTTGCCACGCTCACATATTAGCTTCAAAAATTATAAAATTTGAAATCTAGCAATAACTTCACATCCCGGATCCAACAAAAGTGGTTTCGTCGAATTCCGAGGTCGTATGCAAAATGGCCAATTTCACGGGCTATATAAATTCCATAACGACCTTTCTGAAAATTCATTTGGCCATAACTTTTGCTTCCCGCTATGAAAATTCGATTTTTCAGATTCGTTAGAAAGGTATTCACCAACAGATTTAAATATTTTTGGTTTCACTAAAATCCGTTTTGTTTTGCACACGGTACAATCCGACAAAGTTTGAATTCAAATTTTGAAACTGCTGCGCCTTTTCAGGCCTTGTTTATAATTATAATTAATTATATTCATTTTCAAATGTCGATTCAAACTCCGTTTTCATTGCTATTATTTAAAATATTTATTTTAAATATTTAAAATCCATTATTTTAGCCAATTTAAAAAATTTAAATTGGTTCAGATTTTCTGGGTCGTTACACTGAGAGGAAATAAGGGAGAGGAGAGAGAGTATTATTATTTATTTAATTTATTTTAATCCGCTAAAAGTAACTTTTCCTTTCGAACTCAGAATTGAACCCACCGCCTTTCGTCCATAGCTAATTACCCCCATTCCGAACACAATGGGATATGTATCATAAGCTGATTCGATCGTTTCGATCAGTTTTCGTCAAAATCAAAATATAACTCTATATATTGACTTTGAACGCGCATTTCAATTCACTGGGATCACATACGGAC
This sequence comes from Allium sativum, assembly GCA_030737875.1. NCBI lineage: Eukaryota > Viridiplantae > Streptophyta > Magnoliopsida > Asparagales > Amaryllidaceae > Allium > Allium sativum. Next base: position 341,902,793 of record CM060910.1, read on the forward strand.
TCTAAAAATTCTTGAAAAATATTTTCTAACTTTGTATTGACGATACGGTCCTAACAAAACTAATTTCGACAAATTCCGAGACCGTTTGAAAAATGGCCATTTTCCAGTCGATTAAAATCAACTAAAACTGGTCAAACGCGTTTTACTTCGCCACGCTCACATATTGACTCAGAAAATTATGAATTTTGAAACCTAGTAATAACTATACATCACGGATCCAACAAAAGTGGTTTCGTCGAATTCTGAGGTCGTTTGCAAAATTTCCATTTTTAAGGGCCAGAATTCCATAGCGACTACTCTGAATTTTCAGGTGGACATATCTTTTTATCCCCGCTATGAAATTTCAATTTTTCGGATTCGTTGGAAATATATTCTCAATTAGATTATAATATTTTTGGTTTCGCAAAATCCGGTTTATTTTGCACCCGGTACATTCATTTGAACTTTGAAATCGAATTTTCGAACTACCGCGCCATTTTCAATTCCTTTTATAATTTAAAATAAATATTTATATTCTAACGTCGATCTATATAAATATATACGTTCTAATTCTATTAAAAATAAATTTCTCGTCGCTATTAGTTAAAATAATTCATTTTAAATATTCAAAATTCATCAAAATTGCAAAGTTTAAAATTTTTAAATTGGCTCGGATTTTCCGGGTTGTTACATATATAATTCTGAAGCCTCCTACTCTAGCTCTTCAAATATCTGTAAATCCCGACTACTTGACTGCCCATACAAAATTGGGCACCCAAGAGTTTAGGGAAAACAAAAAAAATTAACTCTGAGTCGGTCATGTGACTGGTGTGAGTAAACTCAAATTATTTGATTTAACTTTCAAAATCCTTTTGAAACAAAGGATAATCGTAAGACTGATCCACACATAAACACGGATGGTTTTTACCTTACGATAACCCAAATCATTAGTAAAACAATATTATTCTGATATTATAATAATGTCTAACACAAGTAATATCAATCTAGTAGAAACGCTTGCATCTAACGTTCTACATATATAATATGTAATCAAAACCGCGGGCTCTTATTTGGGGAATGGATTCCAACTATGACACGGTATGGATCCACCTTCCGCTCAGTGTACTCTAGAAGCGATACACTGGAGTTAAATAAGAACATCTTGCAACTCGGCCACACATGACCGACCACTCATTTCGCGTGAGTGTATCGAATATATTATCACCTTATAGTTGATAAACCAACATAAGCATTCCCGGGAGATACAGAATTGAAAGAAGTAACAAATATGAATATTCTCCAGATGGTGACAATATACCCTACTTGGTTGCGAACCACTTAGCCATGCTGCCTGCCCGATTTCTGTCATTTCCCGGTTGATGAGGCTCAAGGTCAAAACGTATCTTTTAACAGATCACTGCTCCATTTACTTCGAATGCCACATCGTCATACCTGTCAAATCACAAATTGATTTCCCCAAAAATACCACGGGTATAAGCTAAGAGAAACGAATTCCTCCACCACCAACGTAAATACATTTGAAACGATCAACTTACGTGATCTGCCAGATATACTCTGTCAGACATTCGTCCATTCAAGTTGTCCTGGGACTGGACAAACCAAAGGCACTATTCCGTACATCTATCCAAGGCAATCTCTACCTAGGACTTATACAACAGCCCTTGCACTTTACTCCGTCTTCAATTTGTCTTCGATTTATTAGATTCAAAACGCTAACTCCCACACGGAGTGGTTCTTTGGATAAGAATCCAACCGGTCTCTCCATATTGAAGACGGAAAAATGGTTAAAACTTTGATAGTCTATGATTTAACTATCAAAGAAAAACACGTGTGCAAACAACGATATTATTTCCAGATGGAAATTTTATCGATCAATCATCATTTAACATTTATCTCTTTAGTTCATTAATTTACTTATCTCATGTTTCCATATATTCTAAATTCTTATTTTCTATTATCAGAAAACATTTCTGATTCTTATTTGGAAAACATTTCCAAAACTCCTTCACTGGATTTAAACTGATGTTTAAATTAAACATCGCCATGCCAACTCAAACCATTTCACTCATTAACTAAATTCACTTAACCATTATTCACTATCAAACCTTACAATTCCTTAGTTAAGAAGGAAGTCAATCAAGTTGGGGTATAATTACCTCTCAGACCTTAACTGAACAACGTTTAACTTCGAAATAGTCAAAGTTTATCTTTTAAATCTTTACAAACTACCTTACGTAACTCTCTTTCGAATAAATTTCTATTGGATAACTCTTTCCTTCAAATAAACTATATTTGATAATCTCTCTTCTTAGAATAACCTATATTTGAATAACTCTATTCAATTAACACTATTCGATTAACTCTAATCGATTTACTCTTATCAGTTAGCTCTATTTGATTAACTCAATTCTATTAACTCAATTTGATTAACTCTATTGGATTCACTCTATTTGATTTACCCTACTGGATTAATTCTATTCAATTAACTCTAACTAATTTACTCTTATCAATTAACTCCTTTCGAATAAACTATATTCGATTAACTCCTTTCGAATAACTAATATTCGATTAACTCCTTTCGAATAACTAATATTCAATAACTCCTTTCAAATAACTAATATTCGATAACTCCTTTCAAATAACTAATATTCGATAACTCCTTTCGAATAACTAATATTCGATAATTTCTTTCTCTATTTGAATAAACGATATTCGATTAATTCTTTTATTCGAATAACCTTATTCGGTAACTCTTTCTTCGAATTAACTATATTCGAATAACTCTAATCCGACTAACTCTAATTCAATTAACTCTATTCAAATAACAAATATTTGACTAACTCTTGTTCGATTTACTCTATTTGAATAACTCTAGTTCGATTTAACTCTAATAGATTAACTCTAACTGGTTAAATCTAACTCTAATCGATTAACTCTAACTCTAATCGATTAACTCCTCTAACTCATTTTGATTAACACATTTTGATTAACTCCTTTGATTAACTCTACGTCCATATTCAGTTTCAATTATCGATGTTGAAATCGATTCTTACTCTCTATATAAGCCCTGACTTATATATTCTATTTATCCAATGATAAATATTTTATTTAATTTATAAAATATTATTTATAAATTAATCTTCTCAATCTATTGGTTACAACAGATTCTATTTAAAATCTTTGTTTTAAATCCATATCATGTTATACCCGTGTGCGAAGCACGGGTCTAAACTTTCCTGATGTAAAATTCTATTCATTTGCCAAATATTTCCTTATATGACATTCTTTTCATTTCCCAATAAATCCCTTTTATAACTCTATTTATTTTCTAAATAAACATTTCCTTTTTATAACTCTATTTATTTTCTAAATAAACATTTCCTTTTTTATAACTCTATTTATTTTCTAAATAAACATTTCCTTTTTTATAACTCTATTTATAAATGTTTTACCAATATTTCTCTTTCTGTTTTATTTGTAAATGTTTTACCAATATTTCACTTTCTGTTTTATTTGTAAATGTTTTACAAATATTTCTCTTTATATTTGTTTTACAAATAATTTCCTTTATAAAATCCCTTGATTTTATAAATATTCCTTTATATAAAATCCTTTGATTTTATACACATTCTATTCCAATATACAGTTTGAAATCTTCCTTCTATAAAATCTTTCGATTTTATATAATATTTTATTTCAATATAGTTACGGAAATTTTCCTTTTTCATCCCAGGGTTTTCTTACGGTATTTAAAATACCAAACAACAGTGATCGATATCAATCAAACACACATAATCAACAATAGATTATATATTACATCATATATCACAATATATGAAACAAAACTGTATTTTATATATTGAGGAACCCAGTTGGGTCCTTCCAACCTGTTTCCCTGCATCACAGATGTTACATAATATAATTCACATCAATTTCATTTCATCATGAAATATACTATTTAACATGATCAATATTTGATTGTCGATTTTTATATATATAACTATATATACGTTTTCAATCAAATCTATTTAACAGTCCAAACAATCAATACACAGCAATCAATCATTTATCAAAAATAAAGTACAGTTTATAAAAATATAAACTGATAAGAGTTTGTGAGTTTTACTCACGTTGGCGGTTCATCGTTAAAGAACGATAAACTGTTGTTTGATTCGAATCAAACAATTTATTTCTCCATAAATTCAAACGAGCTCCAATCCACTCCCAGTTAGTTCCAATGGGTAGTGTCTGTCCATATGATCCTAACGGATCTTGCTTCGTCTGATTCTGATATCTTATGACGAAGTTACACATTTTTAAAGTTAACGTACTAGTTTAAATTTAAAATAAACTTAATTTTATTTTCTTATTGGGCTTTTACCTTTTAACTCCGGCCCATAACCACTTCAAAACCCAGACCCGCATTCCTTCTGTTCTTCCCCCAATTACCAAATTCCGCTCCCTCCCCATGATACGCTGTACACAGCGTGCACTCCAATAGTGATACGCCAATCCAAACATTGATCCTCTAATCCGACTTCACCAGCGCGTTTCTGACCTTAAACTGCTCCTGCTCGACCCCTTGATTCCTGAGTCAATCCCCTCTACAAAGATCCTCCTGTAGCTCCACACCCCGCTCTCCTTGCTATCGCTTTTTACCACCAACCACCATTCGATGTTAGAGTACCACAGAATCGTCCCACTCAGCACCTCGAGTTCACCTACCACCTCAAAATAACTTCCGACCACCTGTAGCAATACGCGACATCCCTCCTCCCCTGTAGCTCGCGCTACATGGTCCGAACTTTTTTCACTGCCAAACTCCACCAAATTGTCTCTATAGGTGCGCCCTATAGCCCTAAACACTCCTGCACCCTCGAGATCACCTCTCGTCGGCTCTAGCTTGTCGTGGCCCTAATCCTAAGCGCCGACAATAAAAATGTTGATCTCCTCTCAAGCCGTCGCACCAAAACCTGGGCACACTGATGTGAAGCCCTCATTCGTATGATCTCTATGAATCCAACCTAGCACATTTTTGTTAACTGTCGATTTTTATTTCATTGTTTGAAGATTTAAAAGTATAGCGGCTTCTTCTTTTGGTTTACAGGAGATTGAAGGATTAGGTTATAAGAGATTTAAGGGGGTATTTATATAGGGGTTTCCTTTGATTTAAAGGATGACTTCTTTCCAAGTTTTTGTTTCTTGAGGAAGCGGTGGACTGTTTCTGACCGTGGAGAAAGAATGAGAGGGTTAGAAGTAGGTTAAGATATTTTATAGGGTACAACGTAGCTTAAAACTCAAGCTACCATTTTTAATATAATTATTTATATTCAACCGTTGTAGACAGAGCTAAACATACCGTTGTAATCAGCTATGTGTCGTGATCCCAAAAATATAATAATATCGGTAGGTTAACTCATATTGCGAAACCCCAAAATATTGATATAGGGTGCAAAATACTCCAAATAAAAAGTTGCTTATTTAATTAATTAAAAATTTCAATAAAATTCTAAAATTTAAATTATCACTACGTCTCAAAAGATTCTTGTCTAAATTCGAAACCGATATTTAGTGATATCGATTAAACCGTTACGGTCTATAAACGATTCTATATCGACTATTTTAAAATTTGATTTGGACGTAACTCAAAATCTACACGACAAAATCCTGATTTTTCTCCTCCATTAGAAAAACGTACTTCACCAGCTCCTAACGTTTCTTGTTTCACAGAAATTCGATTTAAAACGGACCCTGTATATCCAGTTGAAGTTCAAATCGCCAAATTACAAACTGCAACGCTATTTCGAGCTCGATTATAATTATAATATATTTATACGTTCAACTGTCGTTTATATAATATATTCGTTATGCTAATTCAATTATAAACTGAATTATATATATTTTAAATTGTCGATTTCACACCATATCGTCAATTCACTATTTCCGACTATTTCAGAAATAAATATATTATTCTATTATTTATATTAATTAAATATTCGCTATTATTTAATTAAACAACCATTTAAATCTCTAGATCACTATATATATAATTAAATTAATTAATTATTATACCATAGAAATACGAGACATTACATTCTTCCCCCCTTAAAATAATTTCGTCCTCGAAATTGCTAAGGTCGAAAACGAACCCTATTAACAGGTTAAAAATTATTTGTTTACTTCTTGAATTTCAGTTTCACTATACCAATGAATTTCAATTAAATATTAATTCATTTTTATTCACGAAAATTTTCACAAATCCTGGAAATTTTCTAACACCCGAAATTTTTGAATTTTTTTGCCAGAACCTCCTTTGTACGGCTCAATCGGTACAACTACAACTCGCCTCTCTAGGCCTTCTTCTACCCAAAAGAAAATTAAATAGCCAAGCGGCTTGCCGATTCGGCTCATCAAAATCTCAACCCCATATATAATATAAATTGGTACCTTTTTGTCGGGCATATCAATATATCCTTTGCATCTATTACCAATTCAACATATACCAGTATCATTCCAATAAAACCGCAATCAGTTCATCCTCAACTTAATCATTTATTTAAGCCAAAGTCAAATTCCATTCAAACTCCAATCTCAAATTCCAAACTCTTAGCTTATCAACTCAATTCCATTCCAACTTATTCTCTAACCAAATCCAGTTTTATTTAACTTGGTTCAAGTTAAATTCTAATTTACTTATTTATCTTTACCATCTCGATTTATTTAACTTAATAAGTTAAATTTAAAATTCAAGATTTAAATCCATGGGTTTTTATTTCAAATCAATTTGAAATCATAATAACAGTTCAAAACCTTTTAATTTCTGTATAACTTGTTTTCGCAAAACAATTTAAAAACAAAATCTTTGGTAGTAATCCGTCACTTAGCAACTCGAAAATGAACACTGATGATGCAGCTGTCATCATCAGAATTTATTTTCCAGCGATCGAAGTAAGTTCAATACTATATCACTTTTCAAAACCATATTTAAACACTTCCAATTTGAAATTCATTTCAAAATACCATTTTCAATGCTTGTAACAAATTTAAAATCTCTCAGGATTTTTAAAATTCATATATATTCAATTCAAATCCATTTACAAACACCTTTCCAATTTTCAGGGTTTTAATTTCAATTCTGATGTAAATTCAAATTTAATTCAATTCATAACACTTATACGAATTCTTCTTGGTTATATATATATAACCATTTAATTTATAATCTTACTCGATTATAATAACAACCAATATATCCAATATTTGAAAATTTCCAATATGTATATCTTCCCTATATCAAAATATACTTTGGGTAAACTTATATCATTTACCCTCTTTTCAAAACGAATCATGTCGGTTCATAGTATTCAAGTGTTATAAACTCCTACCGATACAATGGATCAAACTGATCGACTAGAACCCATAAACAACTCAACCATTAAATCTCCACAATATAAAATAATTTTATATTGAATAACAAATACGCTCGCGTATATGTACACTCAAACTCAATATAGGGTATTACTAACCCCATCTCTACTGAGTCACGCCACAGAGCCAAGGTAATTACTTAACCTTAAGCTCTGATACCACTGTAACGACCCGGGGTTTTAGCGATCCTGGATATCGGCATATGACACTATGTCGACTATTCAAGCATCGAAAACACCGGATAGTCCATGAAAGAAATTAGAGGGTGAGGATAGATAAGATAGAAACTTAGAATAGAAGAAGAAGAAGAACATACAACATCAGAGTAAACACGAATCTCACCGCGGAACGTATAAATATATTTCATAACATAACTTTGAAATACAAATCTGTACTTGAATGTACATATCATTTCCAAAGTATAGCACTTACAACGCAGCGGAAATACCCATAACTATATAATTCTGAAGCCTCCTGCTCCAGCTCTTCAAGTATCTGTAAATCCCAACTACTTGACTTCCCGTACAAAATTGGGCACCCAAGAATTTAGGGAAAACAAAACAAAATAAACTCCGGTCAGTCATGTGACTGGTGTGAGTAAACTCAAATTATTTGATTTAACTTTCAAAATCCTTTTGAAACAAAGGATAATCATAAGACCGATCCACACATAAACACGGAAGGTTTTTAGCTTACGATAAACCAAATCATTTGTAAAACAATATTATTCTGATATTATAATAATGTCTAACACAAGTAATATCAATCTAGTAGAAACGCTTGCATCTAACGTTCTACATATATAATATACAATCAAAACCGTGGGCTCTTATTTAGGGAATGGATTCCACCTATGACAAGGTATGGATCCACCTTCCGCTCAGTGTACTCTAGAAGCGATACACTGGAGTTCAACAAGAACATCTTGCAACTCGGCCACACATGACCGACCACTCATTTCGCTTAAGTGTATCGAATATATTGTCACCTTACAGTTGGTGAACCAACATAACCATTCCCGGGAGATACAGAATTGAAAGAAGTAACAAATATGAATATTCTCTAGATGGTGACAATATACTCTTCTTGGTTGCGAACCACTTAGCCATGCTACCTGCCCGATTTCTGTCATTTCCCAATTGATGAGGCTCGATGTCAAAACGTATCTTTTAGCAGATCACTCTTCCATTTACTTCGAATGCCACATCGTCATACCCGTCAAATCACAAATTGATTTCCCCAAAAGTACCACGGGTATAAGCTAAGATAAATGAATTCCTCCGCCACCAACGTAAATACGTTTGAAACAATCAACTTACGTGATCTAACAGATATACTATGTCAGACATTCGTCCATTCAAGTTGTTCCGGGACTGGACAAACCGAAGGCACTATTCCGTACATCCGTCCTAAGCAATCTCTACCTAATACTTATACAATAGCCTTTGCACCTTACTCCGTCTTCAATTTGTCTTCGATCTATTGATTCGAAATGCTAAAGCCCATACAGAGTGGTTCTTTGGATAAGAATCCAACCGGTCTCTCCCTATTGACGACGGAAAAATGGTCAAAACTTTGATAGTCTGTGATTTAACTATCAAAGAAAAACACGTGTGCAAACAACGATATTATTTCCAGATGGAAATTTTATTGATCAATCATCATTTAACATTTATCTCTTTAGTTCATCAATTTACTTATCTCATGTTTCCATATATTCTAAATTCTTATTTTCTATTATCAGAAAACATTTCTGATTCTTATTTGGAAAACATTTCCAAAACTCCTTCACTGGATTTAAACTGATGTTTAAATCAAACATCGCCATGCCAACTCAAACCATTTCACTCATTAACTAAATTCACTTAACCATTATTCACTATTAAACCTTACCATTCCTTAGTTAAGAAGGAAGTCAATCAAGTTGGGGTATAATTACCTCTCAGACCTTAAATGAAAAACGTTTTAACTTCGAAATAGTCAAAGTTTATCTTTTAAATCTTTACAAACTTCCTTACGTAACACTCTTTCGAATAAATCTCTATTAGATAACTCATTCCTTCGAATAAACTATATTCGATAATCTCTCTTCTTCGAATAACCTATATTCTAATAACTCTATTTAATTAACACTATTCGATTAACTCTAATCGATTTACTCTTATCAGTTAGCTCTATTTGATTAACTCAATTCCAATAACTCTATTTGATTAACTCTATTGGATTAATTCTATTTGATTTACCCTACTGGATTAACTCTATTCAATTAACTCTAACTAATTTACTCTTATCAATTAACTCCTTTCGAATAAACTATATTCGATTAACTCCTTTCGAACAACTAATATTCTATTAACTCCTTTCGAATAACTAATATTCAATAACTCCTTTCGAATAACTAATATTCGATAACTCCTTTCAAATAACTAATATTCGATAATTCCTTTCGGATAACTAATATTCGATAATTTCTTTCTCTATTCGAATAAACTATATTCGATTAATTCTCTTATTCGAATAACCTTATTCGATAACTCTTTCTTCGAATAAACTATATTCGAATAACTCTAATCCGACTAACTCTAATTCAATTAACTCTATTCGAATAACAAATATTCGACTAACTCTTGTTCATTTTACTCTATTCGAATAACTCTAGTTCGATTTAACTTTAATCGATTAACACTAACTGATTAACTCTAACTGGTTAACTCTAACTCTAATCGATTAACTCCTCTAACTCATTTTGATAAACACATTTTGATTAACTCCTTTGATTAACTCTACATCCATATTCAGTTTCAATTATCGATGTTGAAATCGATTCTTACTCTCTATATAAGCCCTGACTTATATATTCTATTTATCCAATGATAAATATTTTATTTAATTTATAAAATATTATTTATAAATTAATCTTCTCAATCTATTAGTTACAACAGATTCTATTTAAAATCTTTGCTTTAAATCCATATCATGTTATACCCGTGTGCGAAGCACAGGTCTAAACTTTCCTTGTGAAAACCCGTAACTTCCCCGGTGAGGAAAGCGCGGATAGTTTGAGAACAAGCCACAACAGAACGTAGACGAAAGAACATTTCATTGTTTATTACAACAATGCACCATAATACAAGAATATACAGAGTATAAATGAATATTACACAGAAATATCAGAGATTTAAATTACATTTAAATACATGGCAGCGGAAAATAATACAATACACAACTAGAATAGATATACGGATACAAAGCTTTCCGGATATCATTCCAGCTGTAAACCAGGATCCTGTGAATATAAATCTGCAAAACCAAAACTACTAGCTGCCCGTGTCGAAAATAAGGGCACCCAGAGTTTAGGTTAAAACAATAAACTCCAGGTCAGTCATGTGACTGGTGTGAGAACTAAAACAGTTATTAATCTTTATTTTTAAAGTTAGATAAATCAAGGGACCACGCCGTATAACACGGAACGGGTTTCCTCCCAAGAACACCAGTGCATATAAGTAAACAACGCAATGCTTTTCTAAAAATGAAGCTATTATAAGACCCAGGTCCCATCACACAATGCAACGCAGCCGGAGGATAGGGTTTTCCCTTATAATAGCCAAACATGCTTGGTACGTTTTAAAAATCAAATCATTTGATACTATAATAAGTGTATAGTGTCAAAACAATTTCAATCATAAATATCAATCATAGACGGCATGGGTACCATATATCATGTCGCCATACTAGTTCTATAATTAAAACCGCAATACACATATTGGAAATTGGATTTCCATCATGGTGGCTCCTGATTCGAAAGATCGATCGTGTAATGCAATTCACCACGGCTTACGTCCCAACAAGAGAAAACACCGTCTGCACATCCGCACATTTGGGACCAGAGTATCACCGCGGCTTACGTCCCAGCGAGAGAAAACACCGCTTACTCTATATATCCCTGAGCACTAAGCTCATCTTGGTCGACCGAATCCACGACACCACTAAGGTGCCCATCCACTAAAAGCATACTGATCAAACCATCAGTTTACCACCATACCGGGATGTGAGGCTCGCGAATCAACGCTATACACAAAGCCATGCTATCAGCTGCGCTTTGATCATCATCCACCAAACTTTGCTTTTCAACAAAAGTCTGGATCACTGCATCTCAGCATGCCACACTATCAATCCATATCGTACCACTGATTTCTGCCAATATATAACCTCTGAGCTCGTATGTCTCAGAGAAGGGCGTTAAGCAAGAGAATAAATTCTCCGCCGCCAAACAGATATATATTTAGCAGAGATCAACAAATACAATATAAAGGAATACAATGTCAGACACACCATCCATTTACAAGTCCGTTCTAGGTCTGAACGAAACCGGAGGCACTTTCCTCGCATATCCATCCATCTCCAAGTACGTCTGGACGACCACCAACTGATTCCCTCATCTTGGGTGTACAGCCCAATCAAGATCATCAGTAATCACCCAAACGATGTGAAGACTTCCGGTCTTCGACCACCGTCTTCATCTTCGACATATCGTCGAATCGGTTATTCAGAATGGGTATAAACCCGGCCTTTCCGAACAACCCGCGTATATTAAAAACGAATGTTACACAAACACAACATACGCCTCATTCCAATTCAGTAGCTACTAACCGTAAATCAACAAGAGAACAATTTCCCAAATATTAACCCCGAAGGCCGAAACCAACATCAGATCAATACCCAGGAAACCATTCTTCTTAGCTAACCTACAACTAGTTTCTAAATTTCAATTCTTAGGGAAAAGTTCCCATTAACATTTTATCCAAGATAAATTCTTTAAAATTTATCCTTTAATCTTCCTTTGGATGTCATTTCAAACCAAATTATGGTTTTCCAAACTAGTCGAGATTAGCGAACCACACCGAAGTAATTATTTATTTTATTTCCCAATCCCAACCTATTCATCCCATGAAGCAAAACTGGTAATACTCCATATCTAACACCACAGTGTTATCGGTAAAATTAATTACCATTTCACGTTCAAATCTAATTAAAGATTTAACTATCGCTTTGGAGCAAAACTGGCGATACTCCATTCTCCCTCATTTTCCAAATTTGATAATTTAAATTATCAATTCACATTTCAATCTAATTGCAGATTCATTTAAAACTCCTTTTACTGGGTTAAAGAACTAGTGTCATTTAAAACACAGTTCACGACAAATCCAAATCACATTCTATTTATTATCGGGTTAAAGAACGAGTGTTGTTTAATACACTGTTCACGATAAACCCACAAATCAATTCTATTTACAACCCATTTCAAATCTAATTTATTTATTTAAAAATAAATGGTTTTTAATTTCAGTTCAAAACTAGTTTATTTCGATAAAAATCTATTTTTATCTTTTCAAATATGGAGTTTTTCATCCCAATTTTTCCCAAATCATTTCTTACGATTTTACACTAATTATTACTATTTTTAATAATTTTATCAAGGCCCGTACAGTCGATTTCCATCAACGGCCATCGAACTGCACTTACAGCGACCTTTTCCAAATTTGATTTGGACGTATCTCCAAATCCAACCGTTAGATTTCAAATTTCTAATATTCGTTAGAAAGCTATTTTCGATACGAACCCAACGGTTCTGGTTTCAGGAGAATCCGACGGTCGGACCTCCCGTAATGTCCGTTCGAAGTTAATGGTCGAAATTCGCGAACTACCGCGGCGCGGCGCGTTCTATTCAGGCCATTATATTATATATATATAATATATATTTCGTCGATTTCTATTTAAACCGAATTTTTTTTTATAAATAGTTTTAAATTCGTTTCAAAAACATTTCCAACTTCCATTTCAAATTCAAATCAAAATTGAATTTTTCCTTATAAATTCGTTTTAAAATTCATTTCTATTCAATTCAAATTTCAATTCAATTTGAATTCATTTGAATTCGTTTCCAATTCAATTCCAATTCGTTTTCAATTCAATTCGAATTGGTTTTATATTCAATTCAATTCAAATTCGTTATCTATTCAATTCAATTCGAATTCGTTAACTATTCAATTTAATTCGAATTCGTTATCTATTCAATTCAATTCGAATTCGTTAACTATTCAATTTAATTCGAATTCGTTATCTATTCAATTCAATTCGAATTCGTTATTTATTCAATTCGAATTCAATTTGTTATTTATTCAATTCAAATTCAATTCAAATCAAATTCGTTATCTATTCAATTCAATTCGAATTCGTTATTTATTCAATTCGAATTCAATTCGTTAACTATTCAATTTAATTCGAATTCGTTAACTATTCAATTCAATTCGAATTCGTTATTTATTCAATTCAATTCGAATTCGTTATTTATTCTATTCAAATTCAAATTCGTTATTTATTCAATTCGAATTCAATTTGTTATTTATTCAATTCAAATTCAATTTGTTATTTATTCAATTCAAATCGAATTTCATTTCGAAATATTCGATTTCGAAATCACTTTTCAATATTCATTTTAAAATGAATAAAATCGATATAAATATCGTTCACGTCAAAATGGCGTCAATCTAATCAACACGGCTTCATATATTTCTATTTTCAAATATTCTATTTCAAATATTTCTTTTTCAAATATTTCCTTTTCAAATATTTCTATTTCAAATATTTCGTTCAACACATGACTAATCTCAACGGATGAGTACTGTCAGCACATGAACCTTTATTTTATATTGATAAAGATGTAAATTTTATTATTAAAATATTTCGTTCAACACATGACTAATCTCAACGGATGAGTACTGTCAACACATGAACCTTTATTTTATATTATTCTTTATTTTCTAAATTGGAAGGAGGCCCAATCAATCACCATACAATGTTAATTATATGGATTTTCATACATCACACGTATATAATAGCATTGAAAAATAATCAACCATCAACCAAAGTGCACTACACTGTATAAGCATCAAATATAGATATCTAACGCTTATAACAGCATGTCAATCAATCGATCGACATATTTAATCAATCAGGACGAGTGAACTTCAAATTTCATCCCAACACCCGTGTGGGGTTTCAAACAATCAAACACAGATTTTAGTTGTGCAGTTGGGCGATGTGTAAAATTTATCGACCCAATCAATATCAGTCAAATCAGTGTATATAAACAAATCGGCCGATTTGTTTATAAATATTTATTTATTCACTTTCACGTTAAAAATTATATTTTTAACGATTAAAATATTTTATTCAAACTATGAATATTCTATTCGGTTCATTTATTAAATAAAATGATTTCTTTATTTTTCTAACTTATTTTAGAAAATTTCGGCGGCATAACGGCACGATACTAGAAACGGGACGAGGCCTAGCCTTATCCCCGGTCTAGTGAAGGGCCACGCCATTCACACATCAATCAAATCAATTTCATTTCACCAAACAATTCAATTCAAACCAAATAATCTAACCAACTACACAACCAAACAAACAAGTCCATGGTCTGTGGACGATTGTGTCGGGTGCTACTAAGCACCGTCTGCATCCTAGTATATATATATATATATAACTAGAAAAAGAAATTGAAGAGTGAGAAGTTCTCACCGATAGCTATCCAATACTACGACTCTTCTTTGATAGGAATCTTCATCGTTCTCGCCTTTTTGTCACCTTTGTTGCTGTAGCCACTACATATGTAAAAATCGAATTTTTACTTCACTATTCAATATATAAAAATTGAATTTTTACTTCACTATTCAATATATAAAAATCGAATTTTTACTTCACTATTCAATATATAAAAATCGAATTTTTATACCGCTATTCACTCTATAAAGATTTCGCCCTTTCAAATACAAAGATTTCGCCTTTTTGAATATAAAGATTTCATTTTTATACAAATCACCTCTTTGTTTCAACATATATATAATAAAAATCAAAATTTTATTTCGCTACATATACAAAGATGATATTTTTACTATCTTACCTATATAAAAATTACATTTTTACACTTCTACAACATAAAAGATTATATTTTTATAACTCTCATATGCTAAAAATCATATTTTTAATTTTCCTATATTATATAAAAATTATATCTTTACTCTCCTACTATAATAAAAATTATATTTTTTTCGTCAACGTATTTATATTAAATAAAAACTCAGTTTTAAACAATGCTATTTTATAACCTCTCCTTCCCCTTATATAAAAATCTCATTTTTAACTTTATAAAAATCTAATTTTTGCTTATCTAAAAATCTAAACCTTCTAACTATAAAAACCTTAACTTTTTCTATAATCAAAAATTGAAAATCATCGTCGTTATATATCGAAACATTAAACTAAATAAGGAGAAAATAAAACTTACAAGGGATGAGGTGACAGAGGAGGCGGCTCGGAGGTCGGGGAAGGCGATGTTAGGCGGGTGGTGGCACTGCGGGTGACTGTTTTGGTTGTAGTGGGGTTGGAGCGCGGTTTGAAGAGGGGGAAAGAGGAGAGAGGGCGTCGGATGTCAGAGGGGACTCGCTGGGGGTAGCAGGGCGGCGGGCTAGGGTTACAGGGCGATGGCGATTTGGTCTGGGGGGGGGGGGGGGCTCGCGGATGAAGGTGGACGAGGTGGGAGTCTGGGCGGAGGCGTCGGGGCCAAAGGGGGAGGGTCGCGACTTCGACGGTGGAGGAGGAGGAGGGAGCGGTCGTGGGGGGAGCGAGATCCGGCGTCTTTATTATTATTATTTTTATATTTTTTTCTGAACGATTTAAAATGAGAGAGGGGGGCCAGAGCGGGTTAAAGGGGGAGAAGGGTTGACCCTTTTTTTTATTATTTAATTTTAATTTTTATTCACATAAAGTAACTTTTCCTATCGACCTCGAAACAAGGCCAACCGCCTGTCGTCCATAGCGTTTTACCCCCATTCCGAACACAATGGGATATGTATCGTAGGCTGATTCGTTCGTCTCGATCAGTTTCCGTTGAATTTACATTTAAATCGCTATATTGTATTTTAAACGTACATTTCAAATTACTGGGGTCACATACTAACTAGAAAAATTCCAGAAAAATATTTTCTAGCTTCGTATTGACGATACGGTCCTAACAAAACTAGTTTCGTCGAATTCTGAGACCGTATGAAAAATGGCCAATTTCCAGTCGATTAAAATCAACTGAAACTGGTCAAACGCGTTTTCCTTTGCCACGCTCACATATTGATTCGAAAAATTATGAAATTTGGAATCTAGCAATAACTTTACATCACGGACCCAACAAAAGTGGTTTCGTCGAAATCCGAGGTCGTTTGCAAAATTCCCATTTTTAAGGGCTTGAATTCCACAGCGACTATTCAGAATTTTCAACTGGACATATCTTTTGATCCCAGCTATGAAATTTTGATTTTTCGGATTCGTTGGAAAGATATTATCAATTAGATCCTATTGTTTTTGGTTTCGTTAAAACTCGGATTGTTTTGCACCCGGTACATTCAATTGAAATTTGAAATCGAATTATCGAACTACCGCGCCATTCTCAATTCCTTTTATAATTATGTATAATTATTTATATTCTAACGACGACGTATATAATATATATGTTCTAACTATATTCAAAATAAATTTCTCGTCGATATTATTTAAAATAATTCATTTTAAATGTTCAAAATTCGCTAAAATTGCCAAAATAAAAATTTTAAACTGGCCCAGATTTTCGGGTTGTTACATTCCTGATGTAAAATTCTATTCATTTGCCAAATATTTCCTTATATGACATTCTTTTCATTTCCCAATAAATCCCTTTTATAACTCTATTTATTTTCTAAATAAACATTTCCTTTTTATAACTCTATTTATTTTCTAAATAAACATTTCCTTTTTATAACTCTATTTATAAATGTTTTACCAATATTTCTCTTTCTGTTTTATTTGTGAATGTTTTACATATATTTCTCTTTCTGTTTTATTTGTAAATGTTTTACAAATATTTCTCTTTCTATTTTATTTGTAAATGTTTTACAAATATTTCTCTTTATATTTGTTTTACAAATATTTTCCTTTATAAAATCCCTTGATTTTATAAATATTCCTTTATATAAAATCCTTTGATTTTATAAATATTCTATTCCAATATACAGTTTGAAATCTTCCTTCTATATAAAATCTTTCGATTTTATATAATATTTTATTTCAATATAGCTATTGAAATTTTCCTTTTTCATCCTAGGGTTTTCTTACGGTATTTAAAATACCAAACAATAGTGATCGATATCATTCAAACACACATAATCAACAACAGATTATATATCACAATATATGAAACAAAACATTATTTTAAATATTGAGTAACCCAGTTGGGTCCCTCCAATCTGTTTCCCTGCATCACAGATGTTACACAATATAATTCACATCAATTTCATTTCATCATGAAATATACTGTTAAACATGATCGATATTTGATTGTCGATTTATATATATAACTATATCTATGTTTTCAATCAAATCTATTTAACATTCCAAACAATCAACACACAACAATCAATCATTTTTTTATCAAAAATAAAGTATAGTTTATAAAAACATAAACTGATCAGAGTTTGTGAGTTTTACTCACTTTGGCAGTTCATCGTTAAAGAATGATAAACTGTTGTTTGATTCGAATTAAACAATTTGTTTCTCCATAAATTCAAACGAGCTCCAATCCACTCCCAGTTAGTTCCATTGGGTAGTGTCCATCCATATGATCCTAACAGATCTTGTTTCATCTGATTCTGATATCGTATGACGAAGTTACACATTTTTAAAGTTAACGTACTAGTTTAAATTTAAAATAAACTTAACTTTATTGTCTTATTGGGCTTTTACCTTTTAACTCCGGCCCATAACCACTTCCAAACCCAGACCCACATTCCTTCTCTTCTTCCCCAATTACCAAATTCCGCTCCCTCCCCATGATACGATGTACACAGCGTGCACTCCAATAGTGATACGCCAATCCAAACATTGACCCTCCAATCCGACTTAACCAGCGCGTTTCTGACCTTAAACTCCTCCTGCTCGACCCCTTGATTCCTGAGTCGATCCCCTCTATAAAGATCCGCCTATAGCTCCACACCCCGCTCCCCTTCCTATCACTTTTTACCACCAACCACCATTCGATGTTAGAGTACCACCAAATCGTCCCACTTAGCACCTCGAGTACACCTACCACCTCAAAATAACTTCCGACCACCTATAGCAATACATGACCTCCCTCCTCCCCTGTAGCTCGCGCTACAGGGTCCGAACTTTTTTCACTACCAAACTCCACCAAATTGTCTCTGTAGGTGCGCCCTCCAGCCCTAAACACTCCTGCACCCTCGAGATCACCTCTCGTCGGCTCTAGCTTGTCGTGGCCCTAATCCTAGGCGTTGACAATAAAAATGTTGATCTCCTCTCAAGCCGTCACACCAAAACCTGGGCACACTGATGTGAAGCCCTCATTCGTATGATCTCTATGAATCCAGCGTAGCACAATTTTGTTAAATGTCGATTTTGATTTCATTGTTTGAAGATTTAAAAGTATAGCGGCTTCTTCTTTTGGTTTATAAGAGATTGAAGGATTAGGTTATAAGAGATTTAAGGGTGTATTTATATAGGGGTTTCCTTTGATTTAAAGGATGACTTCTTTTCACGTTTTTGTTTCTTGAGGAAGCGGTGGACTATTTCTGACCGTGGAGAAAGAATGAGAGGGTTAGAAGTAGGTTAAGATATTTTATAGGGTACAACGTAGCTTAAAACTCAAGCTACCATTTTTAATATTATTATTTATATTCAACCGTTGTAGACAGAACTGAACATACCGTTGTAATCAGCTATGTGTCGTGATCCCAAAAATATAGGTTAACTCATATTGCGAAACCCCAAAATATTGATATAGGGTGCAAAATACTCCAAATAAAAAGTTTCTTATTTAATTAATTAAAAATTTCAATAAAATTCTAAAAAATAAATTATCACTACGTCTCAAAATAAGCTTGTCTAAATTCGAAACCGGTATTTAGTTATATCGAATAAATCATTACGGTCGATAAACGATTCTATAACGACTATTTTAAATTTTGATTTGGACGTAACTCAAAATCTACATGACGAAATCCTGCTTTTTCTCCTCCATTAGAAAATATACTTCACCAGCTCCTAACATTTGTTGTTTCACAGAAATTCGATTTAAAACGGACCCTGTATATCCAATTGAAGTTCAAATCGCCAAATTACGAACTGCAGCGCTATTTCAAGCTCGATTATAATTATAATATAATTATACGTTCAACTGTCGTTTATATAATATATTCGTTATTCTAATTCAATTATAAACTGAATTATATATATTTTAAATTGTTGATTTCACACCATATCGTCAATTCACTATTTCCGACTATTTCAGAAATAAATATATTATCTATTATTTATATTAATTAAATATTCGCTATTATTTAATTAAACAACCATTTAAATCTCTAAATCACTATATATATAATTAAATAAATTAATTATTATACCATAGAAATACGGAACATTACATTCTTCTCCTCTTAAAATAATTTCGTCCTCGAAATTGCTAAGGTCGAAAACAAACCCTATTAACTGGTTAAAAATTATCTGTTTACTTCTTTAATTTTAGTTTCACTATACCAATGAATTTCAGTTAAACATTAATTCATTTTTATTCACGAAAATTTTCATAAATCCTGAAAATTATCTAACACCCGAAATTTTCAAAAAATTTCGCTAGCACCTCCTTTGTACGGCTCAATCGGTACAACTACAACTCGCCTCTCTGGGCCTTCTTCTACCCAAAAGAAAATCAAACAGCCAAGCGGCTTGCCAATTCGGCTCATCAAAATCTCAACCAGTATCATTCCAATCAAACCGCAATCAGTTCATCCTCAACACAATCATTTATTTAAACCAAAGTCAAATTCCATTCAAACTCCAATCTCAAATTCCAAACTCTTAGCTTACCAACTCAATTCCATTCCAATTTATTTTCTAACCAAATCTAGTTTTATTTAACATGGTTCAAGTTAAATTCTAATTTACTTATTTATCTTTACCATCTCGATTTATTTAACTTAATAAGTTAAATTTAAAATTCAAGATTTAAATCCATGGGTTTTTATTTCAAATCAATTTGAAATCATAATAACAGTTCAAAACCTTTTAATTTCTGTATAACTTGTTTTCGCAAAACAATTTAAAAACAAAATCTTTGGTAGTAATCCGTCACTTAGCAACTCGAAAATGAACACTGATGATGCAGCTGTCATCATCAGAATTTATTTTCCCGCGATCGAAGTGAGTTTAATACTATATCACTTTTCAAAACCATATTTAAACACTTCCATTTTGAAATTCATTTCAAAATACCATTTTCAATGCTTGTAACAAATTTAAAATCTCTCAGGATTTTTAAAATTCACATATATTCAATTCAAATCCATTTACAAACACCTTTCCAATTTCCATGGTTTTAATTTCAATTCTGATTTAAATTCAGATTTAATTCAATTCATAACACTTATATGAATTCTACTTGGTTATATATATAACCATTTAATTTAAAATCTTACTCGATTACAATAACAAACAATATATCCAATATTTGAAATTTTCCAATATATATATCTTCCCTATATCAAAATATACTTTGGGTAAACTTATATCATTTACCCTCTTTCCAAAATGTATCATGTCGTGTCATCGTATTCAAGTGTTATAAACTCCTACCGATACAGTGGATCAAACTGATCGACTAGAACCCATAACAACTCAACCAATAAATCTTCACAATATAAAACAATTTTATATTGAATAACAAGTACGCTCTCGCATATATACACTCAAACTCAATCTAGGGTATTACTAACCCCATCTCTACTGAGTCACGCCACAGAGCCAATGTAATTACTTAACCTTAAGCTTTGATACCACTGTAACGTCCCGGGGTTTTTGCAATCCTGGATATCGGCATACGACACTATGTCGACTATTCAAGCATCGAAAACACCGGATAGTCCATGAAAGAAATTAGAGGGTGAGGATAGATAAGATAGAAACTTAGAATAGAAGAAGAAGAAGAACATACAACATCAGAGTAAACACGAATCTCACCGCGGAACGTATAAATATATTTCATAACATAACTTTGAAATACAAATCTGTACTTGAATATACATATCATTTCCAAAGTACAGCACTTACAACGCAGCGGAAATAACCATAACTATATAATTCTGAAGCCTCCTGCTCCAGTTCTTCAAGTTTCTGTAAATCCCGACTACTTGACTGCCCGTACAAAATTGGGCACCCAAGAGTTTAGGGAAAACAAAACAAAATAAACTCTGGGTCAGTCATGTGACTGGAGTGAGTAAACTCAAATTATTTGATTTAACTTTCAAAATCCTTTTGAAACAAAGGATAATCATAAGACCGATCCACACATAAACACATATGGTTTTTACCTTACGATAACCCAAATCAATAGTAAAACAATATTATTATGATATTATAATAATGTCTAACACAAGTAATATCAATCTAGTAGAAACGCTTGCATCTAACGTTCTACATATATAATATACAATCAAAACCGCGGGTTCTTATTTGGGGAATGGATTCCAACTATGACAAGGTATGGATCCACCTTCCGCTCAGTGTACTCTAGAAGCGATACACTGGAGTTCAACAAGAACATCTTGCAACTCGGCCACACATGACCGACCACTCATTTCGCTTGAGTGTATCGAATATATTGTCACCTTACAGTTGGTAAACCAACAAAACCATTCCCGGGAGATACAGAATTGAAAGAAGTAACAAATATGAATATTCTCTAGATGGTGACAATATAACCTTCCTGGTTGCGAACCACTTAGCCATGCTGCCTGCCCGATTTCTTTCATTTCCCAGTTGATGAGGCTCGAGGTCAAAACGTATCTTTTAACAGATCACTCCTCCATTTACTTCGAATGCCACATCGTCATACCCGTCAAATCACAAATTGATTTCCCTAAAAGTACCACGGGTATAAGCTAAGAGAAATGAATTCCTCCGCCACCAACGTAAATACGTTTGAAACGATCAACTTACGTGATCTACCAGATATACTCTGTCCGACATTCGTCCATTCAAGTTGTCCTGGGACTGGACAAACCGAAGGCACTATTCCGTGCATCCATCCAAGGCAATCTCCACCTAGGACTTATACAACAGCCCTTGCACTTTACTCCGTCTTCAATTTGTCTTCGATCTATTAGATTCAAAACGCTAACTCCCACACGAATTGGTTCTTTGGATAAGAATCCAACCGGTCTCTCCATATTGAAGACGGAAAAATGGTCAAAACTTTGATAGTCTGTGATTTAACTATCAAAGAAAAACACGTGTGCAAACAACGATATTATTTCCAGATGGAAATTTTATCGATCAATCATCATTTAACATTTATCTCTTTAGTTCATTAATTTATTTATCTCCTGTTTCCCTATATTCTAAATTCTTATTTTCTGTTATCAGAAAACATTTCTGATTCTTATTTGGAAAACATTTCCAAAACTCCTTCACTGGATTTAAACTGATGTTTAAATAAAACATCGCCATGCCAATTCAAACCATTTCACTCATTAACTAAATTCACTTAACCATTATTCACTATCATTCTTTACCATTCCTTAGTTAAGAAGGAAGTCAATCAAGTTGGGGTATAATTACCTCTCAGACCTTAATTGAACAACATTTTAACTTCGAAATAGTCAAAGTTTATCTTTTAAATCTTTAACAAACTTCCTTAAGTAACTCTCTTTCGAATAAATCTATATTCGATAACTCTTTCCTTTGAATAAACTATATTCGATAATCTCTCTTCTTCGAATAACCTATATTCGAATAACTCTATTCAATTAACACTATTCGATTAACTCTAATCAATTTACTCTTATCAGTTAGCTCTATTTGATTAACTCAATTCTATTAACTCTATTTGATTAACTCTATTGGATTAACTCTATTTGATTTACCATACTGGATTAACTCTATTCAATTAACTCTAACTAATTTACTCTTATCAGTTTACTCCTTTCGAATAAACTATATTTGATTAACTCCTTTCGGATAACTAATGTTCGATTAACTTCTTTCGAATAACTAATATTCGATAACTCCTTTCGAATAACTAATATTCGATTACCCCTTTCGAATAACTAATATTCGATAACTCCTTTCGAATAACTAATATTCGATATCTTCTTTCGAATAACTAATATTCGATAACTCCTTTCGAGTAACTAATATTCGGTAATTTCTTTATCTATTCGATAAACTATATTCGATTAATTATCTTATTCGAATAACCTTATTCATTAACTCTTTCTTCGAATAAACTATATTCGAATAACTCTAATCCGACTAACTCTAATTCAATTAACTCTATTCGGATAACAAATATTCGACTAACTCTTGTTAGATTTACTCTATTCGAATAACTCTAGTTCGACTTAACTCTAATCGATTAACTCTAACTAATTAACTCTAACTGGTTAACTCTAACTCTAATCGACTAACTCTAAATCTAATCGATTAACTCCTCTAACTCATTTTGATTAAGACATTTTGATTAACTCCTTTGATTAACTCTACGTCCATATTCAGTTTCAATTATCGATGTTGAAATCGATTCTTACTTCTCTATATAAGCCCTGACTTATATATTCTATTTATCCAATGATAAATATTTTATTTAATTTATAAAATATTATTTATAAATTAATCTTCTCAATCTATTGGTTACAACAGATTCTATTTAAAATCTTTGCTTTAAATCCATATCATGTTATACCTGTGTGCGAAGCACGGGTCTAAACTTTCCTGACGTAAAATTCTATTCATTTGCCAAATATTTCCTTATATGACATTCTTTTCATTTGCCAATAAATCCCTTTTATAACTCTATTTATTTTCTAAATAAACATTTCCTTTTTATAACTCTGTTTATTTTCTAAATAAACATTTCCTTTTTCATAACTCTATTTATAAATGTTTTACCAATATTTCTCTTTCTGTTTTGTTTGTAAATGTTTTACAAATATTTAACTTTTTGTTTTATTTGTAAATGTTTTACAAATATTTCTCTTTTTGTTTTAGTTGTAAATGTTTTACAAATATTTCTCTTTATATTTGTTTTACAAATAATTTCCTTTATAAAATCCCTTGATTTTATAAATATTCCTTTATATAAAATCCTTTGATTTTATAAATATTCTATTCCAATATACAGTTTGAAATCTTCCTTCTATATAAAATCTTTCGATTTTATATAATATTTTATTTCAATATAGTTATTGAAATTTTCCTTTTTCATCACAGGGTTTTCTTACGGTATTTAAAATACCAAACAACAGTGATCGATATCATTCAAACACACATAATCAACAACAGATTATATATCACATCATATATCACAATATATGAAACAAAACATTATTTTATATATTGAGTAACCCAGTTGGGTCCCTCCAATCTGTTTCCCTGCATCACAAATGTTACACAATATAATTGTAATAACCAGGAAATGCGAGCCAATTTAAAATTTTTATTTTGGCAATTTTGATGAATTTTGAATATTTAAAATGAATTATTTTAAATATTATCGACGAGTAATTTAATTTGAATAGAATTCGAACGTATATATTTATTCAATCGTCCTTAGAATATAATATTTATTTTAAATTATAAAAGGAATTGAAAATGGCGCGGTAGTTCGAAAATTCGATTTCAAACTTCAAATGAGTGTACAGGATTCAAAATAAACCGAATTTTAGTGAAACCAAAAATATTAGAGTCTAATTGAGAATATCTTTCCAACGAATCTGAAAAATTGAAATTTCATAGCGGGAATCAAAAGATATGTCCAGTTGAAAATTCAGAATAGTTGCTAAGGAATTCTGGCCCTTAAAAATGGAAATTTTGCAAACGACCTCAGAATTCGACGAAACCACTTTTGTTGGATCCACGATGTCAAATTATTGCTAGGTTTCAAATTTCGTAATTTTTCGAATCAATATGTGAGCATGGCAAAGGAAAATGCGTTTGACCAGTTTTAGTTGATATTAATCGACTGGAAAATGGCCATTTTTCAAACGGTCTCAGAATTTGACGAAACTGGTTTTGTTAGGACCGTATCGTCAATACGAAGTTAGAAAATATTTTTCGGGAATTTTTAAAGTCTGTATTTGGGCTCGGTAAATTGAAATGCGCGTTCAAATTCAATATATAGAGTTATATTTTGATTTTGACGAAAATTGATCGAAACAGTCGAATCAGCCTGCGATACATATCCCATTGTGTTCGGAATGGGGGTAATTAGCTATGGACGACTGTCGGTGGGTTCGATTTTGAGGTCGAAATAAAAAGTTGCTTTTTGAAATTAAATAATTAATTAATAAAAAAATATTATCTCCTATAACGCCCCCCCCCCCGTTAGCTCAGAACAAAAGAAAAATAAAAAAAAAGAGAAAAAGGAGAGGGAGGAGCCGTCGCTCCTCCGACCAGGGCGCCGTCGCGCCTCAGGCGCTGGCCACCGAAGACCCCCTCCTCCTCTCGCGCACCTCCTCCCCTTCTCCTTCTCCCTCTTCTCTCCGTTCCCCAAAACCTAACCCCGCCGAACTCCCAAACCACCCAATCCCTAACTCGCCGTGTCGGCCCATCATCCTCCGCGCCTTCCTCTTCCTCTTTCCCCTGTCTTCCTACAAAAATTCGCCCAAGCCTGATGCTTTCAGCCTCCGTCCGACCTACACAGCAGCGCGATTACCCCCCCCCCCCCTCATCGCCAGCACCTCCTTCTTCGACCAAATCGGTGAGCTTCCCCCTTTCCTTTTCTTTCTTTTATTTTATTTATTTTGTTTTACTTAGTTAAATTAATTTAAAAATCTGATTTTCTTAAATGTATAAAGCTAGGTTTTATCATATCAAAGGTCGGAATTTTATACATGAAAAGGTGGTACCTTTAGAATTGAAAAGATCGTATTTTTAAATATGATCTTTGTTTAAATAAAGATGAGATTTTTAGTTGGTTAAAGACGAGATTTTTATATTATAGAAAGAATAAAAATATAATTTTTATATTAGTAGAAAGAATAAAAATATAATTTTTATATTAGTAGAAAGAATAAAAATATGATTTTTATATTATATAGATAATAAAAATTCGATCTTTATATCATAGGAAGAATAAAAATATGATTTTTATTCATGTAGCGTTGTAAAAATAAATTTTTTATCTATATAGTAGCTTGTAAAAATATAATTTGTATCCATATAGTAGCGATATAAAAATAGAATTTTTATCTATATAGTAGCGGTATAAAAATGTGATTTTTATCCATATAGAGTGATTGTAAAATTGTGATTTTTATATATGTAGTGGATACGGGTGACGAAATTGATGAAAGGCGGGTACGACGAAGATTCCTACATATGAAGAGTCGGGGCGGTTGGTTTAGCTAGTCGGTGAGAACCTCTCACCTTTAATTTTCTTTTTCTAGTTAATAATATATACTAGGATGCAGACGGTGTTTAGTAGCACCCGACACCCGTCGTCCACAGACCATGGACGGCTTGTATGCTTGTTTGATGTGTTGTGAAGTTTGTTTGTGATGTTGGTGTGAAATAGATAATAAAACATTCATGTGTTGAAATAAATCAATTATCGTTAAAAATATAATTTTTAACGTGAATGTGAATAAATAAATATTCATTTACAAACTGGACGGTTTGTTTATGAACACCTATTTGAAGGACATTGATTGGGACGATAAATTTTACACATCGCCCAACTGCACAAATAATATTCAGTGTTTGTGGATTGAAACCCCACACGGGTGTTGGGATGATATTTGGCGTACACAAATCCCAATTATTTAGTTGTATGTCGATCGATTGGTCGACAGACTGTGTAAGCGTTAATTATTTATATTTAATGCTTATGCAGTGGCGTGGTGCACTTTGGATTATGGTTGATTATTTATCGTTGCTATTATATACATGTGTTGTATGGAATCCATATAATTATAATTATATGGTAATTGATTGGGCCTCATTCCAATTGGGAAAATAAAGAATATTATAAAATATAGATTCAGGTGTTGACCGTACTCATTTGTTGAGATTAGTCATGTGTCGAAAGAAATATAGATTCATGTGTTGAACGAAATATTTTAACGATAAAATTTACATCTTTATCATATATAAAATTAGAAACTAACTGGAAAATAGATAAGATGAGTGGTCTCTTGGGTATTGATCTGATGTTGGTTTCGGCCTTCGGGGTTAATATTTAGGGAATTGCTCTCTTGCTAATTTACGGCTAGAGTTTGATTAAAATTTTAAATGATAGAAATCATAATTCTATAAAATATATTAAATAACAAAAATAGTCACGTGTTGATAGTACTCATTTGTTGAGATTAGTCATGTGTTGAAAGAAATATAGATTCATTTGTTGAATAGAATAAATATTCATTTGTTGAATAGAATAACGAAGTTATTGAAAAATATAAAGTCGTGTTGATTAGAGATGCGCTATTTTGACGCGAACAATATTTATATCAATTATATTCGTTTTTATAATGAATATTGAAAAGAGATTTAAAAATCGAATATTTAGAAAATGAATTCAAATTGAATTGCATAGAAATGAATTCGAATTGAATTGAATAGAAATGAATTCGAATTGAATTGAATAGAAATGAATTCGAATTGAATTGAATAAAAATGAATTCGAATTGAATTGAATAGAAATGAAATTCGAATTGAATTGAATGAATTAGAAATTCGAATTGAATTGAAATTGAATAGAAATCAATTTGAACAAATTGAAAACGAATTAAAATAGAATAAAAAAATCAGTTTGAAATGAATTCAAATTGAATTGAAATTGAATTGAAATCGATTTGAATTGAAATCAAATTGAAATGAATGTAAAAAGAATTTATAATGGAAAATTTAATTTTGATTTGAATTTGAAATGAAAGTTGAAATTGTTGTTAAAACAAATTTGAAACGATTTATAAAATTCGTTTTAAAAGGAAATCTACGAAATATATATAATATATATATTATATATATAATGGCCTGAATAGAACGCGCCGCGCCGCGGCAGTTCGTGAATTTCGACCATTGACTTCGAACGGACATTACGGGAGATCCGACCGTCGGATTCTCCTAAACCCGGAACCGTTGGGTTCGTATCGAAAAGAGCTTTCCAATGAATATTAGAAATTTTAAATCTAACGGTTGGATTTGGAAATACATCCAAATCAATTTCAGAAAAGGTCGTTGTAAGTGCAGTACGATGACCGTTATTGGAAATCGACTGTACGGGCCTTGATAAAATTATTAAAAATATCAATAAATTGTGTAAAATCATAAGAAATGATTTGGGAAGAACTGGGATGAAAAATTCCACATTTGAAAGGATAAAAATATATTTTTATCGAAATGAACTAGTTTTGAACTAGAATTAAAACCAATTTTTTTTTAATAAATAAATTGGATTTGAAAGTGGTTTTAAAAATAATTAGAATTTCCATTACGTGAATTGGAATGGATTTGAATCGAAATTATCTTCGGAATATTTCGATGTCGGATTTCGTGATTATACAGATATGGTTGTGGAAATTTGAAAGATATATTATATATCGTTATTTCCAATACGATATTTGTTGGTCGTAGAATTTGATATTGAATATAAGCCGATATATTTTCTATTCAGAGCCTTGTATTTAATATCAAATGGGATGTGGGTTTGTCGTGAATGGTGTCTTCATCAACACTGTTCTTAAACCCCGTTGAGAAAAGATTAAATCTTTTTATTTAGATTTAATGAAGTATACCAATTAATTAATATATTTAATTGGAATTGAATTAGAATTGATTTGTGGGTTTATCGTGAATGGTGTTTTAAATAACACTTGTTCTTTAACCCGATAATAAATAGAATGTGATTTGGGTTTATCATGAACTATGTTTTAAATGACATTAGTTCTTTAACCCAGTAAAGGAGTTTTAATGAATCTGTAATTAGATTGAAATGTGAATTGATAATTTAAATTATCAAATTTGGAAAGTGAGCGAGAATGGAGTATTACCAATTTTGCTCCAAAGCGATAGTTAAATCTTTAACTAGATTTGAATGTGAAATGGTAATTAATTTTACCGATAACACCGTGATGTTAGATATGGGGTAATAACAGTTTTACTCCCTGGGATGAATAGGTTGGGATTGGGAAATAAAATAAATAATTACTTCGGGTGTGGTTCGCTAATTCTGACTAGTTTGGAAAACCATAATTTGGTTTGAAATGACATCCAAAGGAAGATTAAAGAATAAATTTTAAAGAATTTATCTTTGATAAAATTAATGGGGACCTTTCCCTAAGAATGTGAAATTTAGAAACTAACTGTAGGTTAGTTAAGAAGAATGGTTTCTTGGATATTGATCTGATGTTGGTTTCGGCCTTCGTGGTTAATATTTGGGGAATTATTCTCTTACTAATTTACGGTTAGTGATTGATGAATTGGAATGAGGCGTATGTTGTGTTTGTGTAACATTTGTTTATTATATACGCGGGTTATTCGGAAAGGCCGGGTTTATACCCATTCAGAATAACCGATTCGACGATATGTCGAAGATGAAGACGGTGATTGAAGACCGGAAGTCTTCACATTGTTTGGGTGATTACTGATGATCATGATTGGGCTGCACACCCAAGAGGAGGGAATTAATTGGTGATCGTCCAGATGTACTTGGAGATCGATGGATATGCGAGGAAAGTGCCTTCGGTTTCGTTCAGACCCAGAACCAACTTGTAAATGGAATGTGTGTCTGACATTGGATTTTATTCTGTATTAATTGATCTCTATTAAATATACATCTGTTTGGCAACGGAGAATTTATTCTCTTGCTTAACGCCCTTCTCTGAGACGTACGAGCTCAGAGGTTGTGTATCGATGGACATCAGTCGCATGGAGTGAATTTCCTGTGTGGCATGCCTAAGTGGCAGATGATCAAGGCTTCTGTTGAAAAGCAAAGTCTTGTGGTTGATGATCAAAGCACGGCCTACGTGGCCTAGCTTTGTGTATAGCGTGGATTCGCGAGCCTCACACCTCGGTATGAGTCAAAAATGGGATAAGGACCCAAGGAGTGCACGACGTTTCTTTCTAGCTACAGTGGTGTCAGTGCTTAAACTGGCTGACATTTATATTATTTTCACCTTTGTGGTTGTTGGATGTGAGGCGCCTCGATTATAGGTCCTATAGGGCCGGGAAACGTGTGTTCAGGAATAATTAATCCTCAAACGTAAGGGAGGACTGGTCTTGGAGGTTCCAGGGGTTACCCAGAGTGTGTAGTCCCGAGGCATTTGCTAGAGTGTCTCGAAGCGGAGAGGAGCTTGCCCCTTGCCTCGACTCATGACGGAAATCCAATTTCCAATACGAGATATTTCGGTTTTAATTGTAGAACCTGGTATGGCGACATAGTGGAATGGGACATTCATGCCGCCTATGATTGATATTTATGATTGAAATTGTTTTTGACACTATGCACTTATAATAGTATCAAATGATTTGTTGTAAACGTACCAAGCATGTTTGGCTATTATAAGGTAAAAACCCTATCCTCCGGCTTGCGTTGCATTGTGTGATGGGACCTGGGTCTTATAATAGCTTCATCTTTCGAAAAAGCATTGCGTTGTTTATTCTAAGCACTGGTATTCTTGGGAGGAAACCCGTTCTGTGTTATACGCATGGTCCCTTGAATTACTCTCCTTTAAAATAAAGATTAATAACTGTTTTAGTTCTCACACCAGTCACATGACTGACCTGGAGTTTATTGTTTTAACCTAAACTCTGGGTGCCCCTATTTTCGACACGGGCAGCTAGTAGTTTTGGTTTTGCAAATTTATATTCATAGGATCCTGATTTACAGCTGGAACGATACTCGAAAAGCTCTGTATCCGTATATCGCCCTCAGTTGTGTTTTGTAATATTTTTCCGCTGCTAAGTAATTTATTGTAATCTCTGATATTTATCGAATGTGTAATATTTATTCATACTCTGTATATCCTTGTATTCTGATGGACTTGTTGTAATATACAATGAAATGTTCTTCTGTTTGCGTTCTATTTTGTCATGTTCTCAAGATAATCCGGGCTTTCCTTAGCGGGGAAGTGACGGGTCATCACAGTTGGTATCAGAGCTTTGGTTTACAAAGCTCGAGAACAAGACACGTTAGAACCAAACGAAAGAATTCATCAGAGATTGGATTAGTAATATCCAATAAGAATTACTCGTTAGAGATAGGATCAGTAGTATCCTAGAACGAGTGTGAAGAGTATATTTTTCAAATGAAAACAATTTTGTTTTGAAAGTTAAATTCAAGTATACGTATTTGAATATTTTATTTATATTGATTTGGACGATCCAATATATAAAGATTTTGCATATACGCGTCATGAACGTATATTCGAAGTTTTAATATGCTGGATAGATATAGAATCACATTCTAGTCGCCCGGGGATGGTTCTGATGATCGCTATAGTACGTACATCATCAGAATTTATATTCGAGTTTCGAAGGTGTGATAACTATATATTTCCATTAGACTGGTGTGAGAATCAAAACTTATATAGGATTATTTGTTGTGATTTGCATCAAAAACGTGATTTTCTGTATATATATCAAAATTCTGAATTTGAAATGATAATCAACTAACTGATTGATGGTTGTATTGTATGTTTATTTGTTTGATAATGTTGAACCTTTAGGCCAAATTGAACCGAATATTGGACTGTATTGAAAAATTGATTGAAAATGCATGCATATACATGTGCTTACATTGAACAGGTCATAGTAAGGAGGCTAGAGCAGAAGAATAAAATTGTTTGCCCGACAAATAGGTACATGTTTACCATAATTTACTGTTTTGTTTGGGTGATGATGATTTTATGAGCCGATTGGCTAGCCGCTTGGCTTTTTCCTTTTCTTTTGGATTGAAGAAGGCCATGGGAGGCTATATGAAATATCCCGAAGTCCCCGGTGCAGGGGAGGTTATGGCGAAATTTTTCGAAAATTTAAGGTGTTAACCAAATTTTTGAAAAATTTGAAAAGTTCTTAGATACTGAAAAGTTGAAGAACTTACGCCGTAAAGAAAATACTGGAAGTTGAGTTGATTAGTTAAACAACTTTCGGCTTCGTTCCTTTTCAAGGACGAAAAGTTTTAAGTTGGGGAGATTGTAATAACCCGGAAATGCGAGCCAATTTAAAAAATTTATTTTGGCAATTTTGATGAATTTTGAATATTTAAAATGAATTATTTTAAATAATATCGACGAGAAATTTAATTTGAATAGAATTCGAACTTATATATTTATTCAATCGTCGTTAGAATATAAATATTTATTTTAAATTATAAAAGGAATTGAAAATGGCGTGGTAGTTCGAAAATTCGATTTCAAACTTCAAATGAGTGTAAAGGATTCAAAATAAACCAGATATTAGTGAAACTAAAAATATTAGAATCTAATTGAGAATATCTTTCCAACGAATCCCAAAAATTGAAATTTCATAGCGGGAATCAAAAGATATGTCCAGTTGAAAATTCAGAATAGTCGCTATGGAATTCTGGCCCTTAAAAATTGAAATTTTGCAAACGACCTCAGAATTCGACGAAACCACTTTTATTGGATCCACGATGTCAAATTATTGCTAAGTTTCAAATTTTGTAATTTTTCGAATCAATATGTGAGCATCGCAAAGGAAAACGCGTTTGACTAGTTTTAGTTGATTTTAATCGAATAGAAAATGGCCATTTTTCAAACGGTCTCAGAATTTGACAAAATTGGTTTTGTTAGGACTGTATTGTCAATACGAAGTTAGAAAATATTTTTCGGGAATTTTTAAAGTCTGTATGTGGGCTCGGTAAATTGAAATACGCGTTCAAATTCAATATATAGAGTTTTATTTTGATTTTGACGAAAATTGATCGAAACAGTCGAATCAGCCTGCGATACATATCCCATTGTGTTCGGAATGTGGGTAATTAGCTATGGACGACAGTCGGTGGGTTCAATTTTGAGGTTGAAATAAAAAGTTGCTTTTTGAAATTAAATAATTAATTAATAAAAAAAATTATTATCTCCTATACCCCCCCCCCCCCCCGGTTAGCTCAGAACAAAAGAAAAATAAAAAAGAGAAAAAGAGGAGGGAGGAGCCATCGCTCCTCCGACCAGGGCGCCGTCGCGCCTCAGGCGCTGGCCACCGAAGACCCCCTCCTCCTCTCGCGCACCTCCTCCCCTTCTCCCTCTTCTCTCCGTTCCCCAAAACCTAACCCCGCCGAACTCCCAAACCACCCAAAACCCTAACTCGTCGTGCCGCCCCATCATCCTCCGCGCCTTCCTCTTCCTCTTTCCCCTGTCTTCCTACAAAAATTCGCCCAAGCCCGATGCTTTCAGCCCCCGTCCGACCTCCACAGCAGCGCGATCCCCCCCCCCCCCCCCCCATCGCCAGCACCTCCTTCTTCGACCAAATCGGTGAGCTTCCCCCTTTCCTTTTCTTTCTTTTATTTTATTTATTTTGTTTTACTTAGTTAAATTAATTAAAAATCTGATTTTCTTAAATGTATAAAGCTAGGTTTTATCATATCAAAGGTCGGATTTTTATACATGAAAAGGTGGTATCTTTAGAATTGAAAAGATCGTATTTTTAAATATGATCTTTGTTTAAATAAAGATGAGATTTTTAGTTGGTTAAAGACGAGATTTTTATATTATAGAAAGAATAAAAATATAATTTTTATATTAGTTGAAAGAATAAAAATATAATTTTTATATTAGTAGAAAGA
The DNA here is from genome assembly GCA_030737875.1 of Allium sativum. Lineage (NCBI taxonomy): Eukaryota > Viridiplantae > Streptophyta > Magnoliopsida > Asparagales > Amaryllidaceae > Allium > Allium sativum. The sequence continues at coordinate 341,937,117 of CM060910.1, forward strand.
ATAAAAATATGATTTTTATATTATATAGATAATAAAAATTCAATCTTTATATCATAGGAAGAATAAAAAATATGATTTTTATTCATGTAGCATTGTAAAAATAAAAATTTTATCTATATAGTAGCATTGTAAAAATATAATTTTTATCCATATAGTAGCGATATAAAAATAGAATTTTTATCTATATAGTAGCGGTATAAAAATGTGATTTTTATCCATATAGAGTGATTGTAAAAATGTGATTTTTATATATGTAGTGGATACGGGTGACGAAATTGACGAAAGGCGGGTACGACGAAGATTCCTACATATGAAGAGTCGGGGTGGTTGGTTTAGCTAGTCGGTGAGAACCTCTCACCTTTAATTTTCTTTTTCTAGTTAATAATATATACTAGGATGCAGACAGTGTTTAGTAGCACCCGACACCCGTCGTCCACAGACCATGGACGGCTTGTATGCTTGTTTGATGTGTTGTGAAGTTTGTTTGTGATGTTGGTGTGAAATAGATAATGAAACATTCATGTGTTGAAATAAATCAATTATCGTTAAAAATATAATTTTTAACGTGAATGTGAATAAATAAATATTCATTTACAAATCGGACGGTTTGTTTATGAACACCTATTTGAAGGAAATTGATTGGGACGATAAATTTTACACATCGCCCAACTGCACAAATAATATTCATTGTTTGTGGATTGAAACCCCACACGGGTGTTGGGATGATATTTGGCGTACACAAATCCCAATTATTTAGTTGTATGTCGATCGATTGGTCGACAGACTGTGTAAGCGTTAATTATTTATATTTAATGCTTATGCAGTGGCGTGGTGCACTTTGGATTATGGTTGATTATTTATCGTTGCTATTATATACATGTGTTGTATGGAATCCATATAATTAACATTATATGGTAATTGATTGGGCCTCATTCCAATTGGGAAAATAAAGAATATTATAAAATATAGATTCAGGTGTTGACCGTACTCATTTGTTGAGATTAGTCATGTGTCGAAAGAAATATAGATTCATGTGTTGAACGAAATATTTTAACGATAAAATTTACATCTTTATCATATATAAAATTAGAAACTAACTGGAAAATAGATAAGATGAGTGGTCTCCTGGGTATTGATCTGATGTTGGTTTCGGCCTTCGGGGTTAATATTTAGGGAATTGCTCTCTTGTTAATTTACGGCTAGAGTTTGATTAAAATTTTAAACGACAGAAATCATAATTCTATAAAATATATTAAATAACAAAAATAGTCACGTGTTGACAGTACTCATTTGTTGGGATTAGTCATGTGTTGAAAGAAATATAGATTCATTTGTTGAATAGAATAAATATTCATTTGTTGAATAGAATAACGAAGTTATTGAAAAATATAAAGCCGTGTTGATTAGAGATGCGCTATTTTGACACGAACGATATTTATATCGATTATATTCGTTTTTATAATGAATATTGAAAAGAGATTTAAAAATTGAATATTTAGAAAATGAATTCGAATTGAATTGAATAGAAATGAATTCGAATTGAATAGAAATGAATTCGAATTGAATTGAATAGAAATGAATTCGAATTGAATTGAATAGAAATGAATTCGAATTGAATTGAATAGAAATGAAATTCGAATTGAATTGAATTGAAAAGAAATTCGAATTGAATTGAAATTGAATAGAAATCAATTTGAACGAATTGAAAACAAATTAAAATAGAATAAAAAAAATCAATTTGAAATGAATTCAAATTGAATTGAAATTGAATTGAAATTGATTTGAATTGAAATCAAATTGAAATGAATGTAAAAAGAATATATAATGGAAAATTTAATTTTGATTTGAATTTGAAATGAAAGTTGAAATTGTTGTTGAAACAAATTTGAAAGGATTTATAAAATTCGTTTTAAAAGGAAATCTACGAAATATATATAATATATATATATTATATATATAATGGCCTGAATAGAACGCGCCGCGCCGTGGCAGTTCGTGAATTTCGACCATTGACTTCGAACGGACATTTCGGGAGATCCGACCGTCGGATTCTCCTAAAACCGGAACCGTTGGGTTCGAATCGAAAAGAGCTTTCCAATGAATATTAAAAATTTGAAATCTAACGGTTGGATTTGGAGATACGTCAAAATCAATTTCAAAAAAGGTCGTTGTAAGTGCAGTTCGATGGCCGTTATTGGAAATCGACTGTACGGGCCTTCATAAAATTATTAAAAATATCAATAAATTATGTAAAATCATAAGAAATGATTTAGGAAGAACTGGGATGAAAAATTCCACATTTGAAAGGATAAAAATATATTTTTATTGAAATGAACTTGTTTTGAACTAGAATTAAAACAATTTTTTTTTTAATAAATAAATTGAATTTGAAAGTGGTTTTAAAAATAATTAGAATTTCCAATACGTGAATTGGAATGGATTTGAATTGAAATTATCTTCGGAATATTTTGATGTTGGATTTCGTGATTATACAGATATGGTTGTGGAAATTTGAAAGATATATTATATATCGTTATTTCCAATACAATATTTGTTGGTCGTAGAATTTGATATTGAATATAAGCCGATATATTTTCTATTCAGAGGCTTGTATTTAATATCAAATGGGATTTGGGTTTGTCGTGAATGGTGTCTTCATCAACACTGTTCTTAAACCCCGTTGAGAAAAGATTAAATCTTTTTATTTAGATTTAATGAAGTATACCTATTAATTAATATATTTAATTGGAATTGAATTAGAATTGATTTGTGGGTTTATCGTGAACGGTGTTTTAAATAACACTTGTTCTTTAACCCGATAATAAATAGAATGTGATTTGGATTTATCGCGAACTGTGTTTTAAATGACATTAGTTCTTTAACCCAGTAAAGGAGTTTTAATGAATCTGTAATTAGATTGAAATGTGAATTGATACTTTAAATTATCAAATTTGGAAAGTGATCGAGAATGGAGTATCACCAGTTTTGCTCCAAAGCGATAGTTAAATCTTTAACTAGATTTGAACGTGAAATGGTAATTAATTTTACCGATAACACCGTGGTGTTAGATACGGAGTAATAACAGTTTTACTCCATGGGATGAATAGGTTGGGATTGGGAAATAAAATAAATAATTACTTCGGTGTGGTTCGCTAATCCCGACTAGTTTGGAAAACCATAATTTGGTTTGAAATGACATCCAAAGGAAGATTAAAGAATAAATTTTAAAGAATTTATCTTTGATAAAATTAATGAGGACCTTTCCCTAAGAATGTGAAATTTAGAAACTAACTGTAGGTTAGTTAAGAAGAATGGTTTCTTGGATATTGATCTGATGTTGGTTTCGGCCTTCGGGGTTAATATTTGGGGAATTATTCTCTTACTAATTTACGGTTAGTGACTGATGAATTGGAATGAGGCATATGTTGTGTTTTTGTAACATTTGTTTATTATATACGCGGGTTATTCGGAAAGGCCGGGTTTATACCCATTCTGAATAACCGATTCGACGATAAGTCGAAGATGAAGACGGTGATTGAAGACCGGAAGTCTTCACATCGTTTGGGTGATTACTGATGATCTTGATTGGGCTGTACACCCAAGAGGAGGGAATCAGTTGGTGATCGTCCAGACGTACTTGGAGATCGATGGATATGCGAGGAAAGTGCCTTCGGTTTCGTTCAGACCCAGAACGAACTTGTAAATGGACTGTGTGTCTGACATTGGATTTTATTCTGTGTTGAATGATCTCTATTAAATATACATCTGTTTGGCGGCGGAGAATTTATTCTCTTGCTTAACGCCCTTCTCTGAGATGTACAAGCTCAGAGGTTGTATATCGATGGACATCAGTCGCATGGAGTGAATTGCCTGTGTGGCATGCCTAAGTGGCAGATGATCAAGGCTTCTGTTGAAAAGCAAAGTCTTGTGGTTGATGATCAAAGCACGGCCTACGTGGCCTAGCTTTGTGTCTAGCGTGGATTCGCGAGCCTCACACCTCGGTATGAGTCAAAAACGGGATAAGGACCCAAGGAGTGCACGACGTTTCTTTCTAGCTACGGTGGTGTCAGTGCTTAAACTGGCTGACATTTATATTATTTTCATCTTTGTGGTTGTTGGATGCGAGGCGCCTCGATTATAGGTCCTATAGGGCTGGGTAACGTGTGTTCAGGAATAATTAATCCTCAAACGTAAGGGAGGACCGGTCTTGGAGGTTCCAGGGGTTACCCTGAGTGTGTAGTTCTGAGGCATTTGCTAGAGTGTCTCGAAGCGGAGAGGAGCTTGCCCCATACCTCGACTCATGATGGAAATCCAATTTCCAATACAAGATATTTCGGTTTTAATTGTAGAACCTGGTATGGCGACATAGTGGTATGGGACATTCATGCCGCATATGATTGATATTTATGATTGAAATTGTTTTTGACACTACGCACTTATAATAGTATCAAATGATTTGTTGTAAACGTACCAAGCATGTTTGGCTATTATAAGGTAAAAACCCTATCCTCCGGCTTGCGTTGCATTGTGTGATGGGACCTGGGTCTTATAATAGCTTCATCTTTTGAAAAAGCATTGCGTTGTTTATTCTAAGCACTGATATTCTTGGGAGGAAACTCGTTCCGTGTTATACGGCGTGGTCCCTTGAATTACTCTCCTTTAAAATAAAGATTAATAACTGTTTTAGTACTCACACTAGTCACATGACTGACCTGGAGTTTATTGTTTTAACCTAAACTCTGGGTGCCCCTATTTTCGACACGGGCAGCTAGTAGTTTTGGTTTTGCAGATTTATATTCACAGGATCCTGATTTACAGCTGGAATGATACTCGGAAAGCTCTGTATCCGTATATCGCCCTCAGTTGTGTTTTGTAATATTTTTCCGCTGCTATGTAATTTATTGTACTCTCTGATATTTATCGAACGTGTAATATTTATTCATACTCTGTATATCCTTATCTTCTGATGGAATTGTTGTAATATACAATGAAATGTTCTTCTGTTTGCGTTCTATTTTGTCGTGTTCTCAAGATAATCCGGGCTTTCCTTAGCGGGGAAGTTACGGGTCATCACAATAATTCACATCAATTTCATTTCATCATGAAATATACTGTTAAACATGATCAATATTTGATTGTCGATTTTTATATATATAACTATATCTACGTTTTCAATCAAATCTATTTAACAGTCTAAACAATCAATACACAGCAATCGATCATTTATTAATTAAAAATAAAGTACAGTTTATAAAAATATAAACTGATCAGAGATAGTGAGTTTTACTCACTTTGGCAGTTCATCGTTAAAGAATGATAAATTATTGTTTGATTCGAATCAAACAATTTATTTCTCCATAAATTCAAACGAGCTCCAATCCACTCCCAGTTAGTTCCATTGGGTAGTGTCCGTCCATACGATCCTAATGGATCTTGTTTTGTCTGATTCTGATATCGTATGACGAAGTTACACATTTTTAAAGTTAACGTACTAGTTTAAATTTAAAATAAACTTAACCTTGTTTTCTTATTGGGCTTTTACCTTTTAACTCCGGCCCATAACCACTCCCAAACCTAGACCCGCGTTCCTTCCCTTCTTCCCCAATTACCAAATTCCGCTTCCTCCCCATGATACGCTGTACACAGCGTGCACTCCAATAGTGATACACCAATCCAAACATTGATCCTCCAATCCGACTTCACCAGCGCGTTTCTGACCTTAAACTCCTCCTGCTCGACCCCTTGATTCCTGAGTCGATCACCTCTACAAAGATCTGTCTTTAGCTCCACTCCTCGCTCCCCTTCCTATCGCTTTTTACCACCAACCACCATTTGATGTTAGATTACCACCAAATCGACCCACTCAGCACCTGGAGTTCATCTACCACCTCAAAATAACTTCCGACCACCTATAGCAATACGCGACCTCCCTCCTCCCCTGTAGCTCGCGCTACAGGGTTCGAACTTTTTTCACTGCTAAACTCCACCAAATTGTTTCTGTAGGTGCGCCCTGCAGCCCTAAATGCTCCTGCACCCTCGAGATCACCTCTCGTCGGCTCTAGCTTGTCGTGTCCCTAACCCTAGGCATCGACAATAAAAATGTCGATCTCCTCTCAAGCCATCGCACCAAAACCTGGGCACACTGATGTGAAGCCCTCATTCGTATGATCTCTATGAATCCAACCTAGCACAATTTTGTTAACTGTCGATTTTGATTTCATTGTTTGAAGATTTAGAAGTATATCTACTTCTTCTTTTGGTTTACAAGAGATTGAAGGATTAGGTTATAAGAGATTTAAGGGGATATTTATATAGGGGTTTCCTTTGATTTAAAGGATGACTTCTTTCCACATTTTTGTTTCTTGAGGAAGCGGTGGATCATTTCTGACCATGGAGAAAGAATGAGAGGGTTAGAAGTAGGTTAAGATATTTTATAGGGTACAACATAGCTTAAAACTCAAGCTACCATGTTTATATTATTATTTATATTCAACCATTGTAGACATAACTAAACATACCATTGTAATCAGCTATGTGTCGTGATCCCAAAAATATAATAATATCGGTAGGTTAACTCATATTGCGAAACCCCAAAATATTGATATAGGGTGCAAAATACTCCAAATAAAAAGTTTCTTATTTAATTAATTAAAAATTTCAATAAAATTCTAAAAATTAAATTATCACTACGTCACAAAAGAATCTTGTCTAAATTCGAAACCGGTATTTAGTTATATCGAATAAACCGTTACGGTCGATAAACGATTCTATAGCGACTGTTTTAAAATTTGATTTGGATGTAACTCAAAATCTACACGACGAAATCCTGATTTTTCTCCTCCATTAGAAAAATATACTTCACCAGCTCCTAACGTTTCTTTTTTCACAGAAATTCGATTTAAAACAGACCCTTATCCAGTTGAAGTTCAAATCGCCAAATTACGAACTGTAGCGCTATTTCGAGCTCGATTATAATTATAATATAATTATACGTTCAACTGTTGTTTATATAATATATTCGTTATTCTAATTCAATTATAAACTGAATTATATATATTTTAAATTGTCCAGTTCAAACCATATCGTCAATTCACTATTTCCGACCATTTTAGAAATAAATATATTATTCTATTATTTATATTAAATAAATATTCTCTATTATTTAATTAAACAACCATTTAAATCTCTAAATCACTATATATATAATTAAATAAATTATTATACCATAGTAATACGGGACATTACAGAGTATTTCCTAAGGGCCACATACGTTGATTTTTACAAATATACCAAGTTTGGTAGCGTTGAAGACAACTTCTCTTAGTTTAACACCCAGAGTGTATTTGTCGAAGTCAATTAGTGATTTGATGGACCTGAAGATCTGGCATTCAAAGATATTAAGACGTTCTCTAAAAGATAAATTGTGACCTCAAGACTCATCAATCGGGAAATTACAGAAATCGGGCATGCAACATGGCTATGTGGGTCATGCCCATTAGGGTATATTATCACCATCTAGAGAAATGTTATTTTGTTCGTCTGTCGTCACTACTAAAAAACTGGTCATTTGCGTCGGTCGTTACCCCCTCAATTGCTTCGGTTTTACGACCGACGCAAATGAAGACGACGCAACAGGGCAATTTCTATTGCGTCGGTTGTACGACCGACACAAATAAGCATTACTTGCGCCGGTTGTTTATCAACGACCGACGTATATGATCGTGTACACTTAATCAAATAACACTCATTCGCGTCGGTTGTTTGGAAACGGAAGACGCAATTAACCATCATTTGTATCCGTCGTTTAACAACAACCGACGCAAATGTTGCTTGAAGGAAAAAATAAAACTGATACCGTTTCAGGTTTTAAAACCTGAAACGATATCAAATCTGTAATAACCCGGAAAATCTGAACCAGTTTAAAATTTTTATTTTGGCAATTTTAGCGAATTTTGAATATTTAAAATGAATTATTTTAAATAATATCGACGAGAAACTTATTTTGAATATAATTAGAACGTATATATTATATACGTCGTCGTTTGAATATAAATATTTATATATAATTATAAATAGAATTGAAAATGGCGCGGTAGTTCGATAATTCGATTTCAAACTTCAATTGAACATACCGGGTGCAAAACAATCCGGATTTTAGTGAAACTAAAAATAATAGGATCTATTCGTGAATATCTTTCCAACGACTCCGAAAAATCAAGATTTCATAGCGGGAATCAAAAGATATGTCCAGTTGAAAATTCTGAATAGTCGCTATGGAATTCAGGCCCTTAAAAATGGGAATTTTGCAAACGACCTCGGATTTCAACGAAACCACTTTTGTTGGATCCGCAGTGTCAAATTACTGCTAGATTCCAAACTTCATAATTTTTCGAATCTATATGTGAGCGTGGCAAAGGAAAACGCGTTTGACCAGTTTCAGTTGATTTTAATCGACTGGAAAATGGCCATTTTTCCAACGGTCTCAGAATTCGTCGAAACTAGTTTTGTTAGGACCGTCTCGTCAATACGAAGCTAGAAAATATTTTTTGGGAATTTTTCTAGTTAGTATGTGACCCCGGTAAATTGAAATGCGCGTTCAAATTCAATATATAGAGTTATATGTTGATTTTAACGGAAACTGATCGAAACGATCGAATCAGCTTACGATATATATCCCATTGTGTTCGGAATGGGGGTAAAACGCTATGGACGACAGGCGGTGGGCCTCGTTTAGAGGTCGTAAGAAAAAGTTGCTTTTTGGGAATAAATTAATTAAATAAATTAAAAATAAACTTTCTCTCCCCTCTCCTTTATCTTTCTCTGCCCCCCCCCCCCCCCATGTTATTCAATACCAGATTGAAAAAGTAAAAAAAAAAACAACGATCGTCGATCCCGCCCGCCTCCAGCCACCACGACCCCCGATGGTTGGAATCCCCTGCCGTCGTGGCCAGAACCCCCTCCCCCCCAATCGAAACACACCCATCGCGAACCCGTGGACCCCCAAACGCCCTAGCCTCCTGAAACCGCGCACCCATACCTCCGACCAGACCCCGCCTGTCGGCCTCGCCCTCCGCCTGCGCCACCCTAGCTCTGCACCCTCTCCGCCCAGCTTCCATCTTGAGCGCGAACCCGTAGCCCCCCTCAACAGCCCAAACCCGAACGGAGAACCTCAGACCCGCCACCTCTGATGTGATGGTCAGCCGTTCCACCTCTGTGAGAGCTTGGACAGCCTCCCCCTTCTCCGGCGCGTTCGAACTTGTTACAGGAAATGATGAAGACCACGACCCCATGTAAAGTGAGTTTTCAAATCTAATTAGCTTATTTAAATAGCATCATTATTTTCTCTTTTGATTTTTCTTTATATAATCAGCATTGAATTTAAAAGTCAGAATTGTTATGTATAGATTAGTTATAAAAATCAGATTTTTATAAAGAAGTAGTAATAATAAAAGCGTGACCTTGGTATGTATATATATATATATAACTTTGTGCAAAAAGATTGAATTTTTACTAATGAAAAGATAAGGATTTTATTTATGAAAAGGTCGGATTTTTCATAGTATTAAGATACGATTTTTAATCATATAAAAATATGATTTTTATATAGTAGGGATGGTGAAAATATAATTTTTATAAAGTAAAAATAATAAAAATATAATTTTTATAATATAGAAAGGTTAAAAATATAAATTTTATACTAGTGGCAAATTAAAAATATAATTTTTATCTATATAGTAGCAATGTAAAAATAGAATTTTTATCCATATAACGTGATAGTAAAAATTTGATTTTTATATATTGAATAGCATAGGAAAAATTCGATTTTTATATACTGAATAGCGAAGTGAAAATTCGATTTTTAAATGTATGAAGCGATTATAAAAATATGATTTTTCTTCATGTAAAAATATGATTTTTAACGCTCAAAGGATATGGTTTTCGAAAATAAAAGGAATACGATTTTATTATATGAGTAGCAAATAGAAAAGATTAGATTTTTAAAAATAGAAAAGATTAGATTTTTGAAATTGAAAAGGCGAAATCTTTATATGAAGGATAGAGGGATAAAAATAGAATTTTTATCTATATGATAACGATGTAAAAATAGAATTTTTATCTATATAGTAGCGAAGTAAAAATTCGATTTTTATATATTGAATAGCGAAGTAAAAATTTGATTTTTATATATTGAATAGCGAAGTAAAAATTCGATTTTTATATATTGAATAGCAAAGTAAAAATTCGATTTTTACATATGTAGTGGCTACAGGCAACGAAGATGACAAAAAGGCGAGAACGACGAAGATTTCTATAAATGAAGTGTCGTGAAGTTGGATAGCTATCGGTGAGAATTTCTCACCTTTCAATTTCATTTTCTAGTTATATATATATACTAGGATGCAGACGGTGTTTAGTAGCACCTGACACCCGTCATCCACAGACCATGGATGGCTTGTTTGTTTAATTGTTTGGTTGTGTAGTTGGTTAGATTATTTGGTTTGAATTGAATTGTTTGGTGAAATGAAATTGATTTGATTGATGTGTGAATGGCGTGGGCCTTCACTAGACCGGGGATAAGGCTAGGCCTTGTCCCGTTTCTAGTATCATGTCGTTATGCCGCCGAAATTTTCTAAAATAAGTTAGAAAAATAATAATATCATTTTTATTTTTTTATTTTGTAAATGAACTGAATAAAAATTCATGTGTTGAAATAAAATATTTTATCGTTAAAAATATAATTTTTAACGTGAATGTGAATAAATAAATATTCATTTACAAACCGGACGGTTTGTTTATGTACACCTATTTGAAGGACATGGATTGGGTCGATAAATTTTACACATCGTCCAACTGCACAAATAAAATCTGTGTTTGATTGTTTGAAACCCCACACGGGTGTTGGGATGAAATTTGAAGTTCACTCATCCTGATTGATTGAATATGTCGATCGATTGATTGACAGGCTGTTATAAGCGTTAGATATCTATATTTGATGCTTATACAGTGTAGTGCACTTTGGTTGATGGTGGATTATTTTTCAATGCTATTATATACATGTGTTGTATGGAAATCCATATAGTTAACGCTATATGGTAATTGATTGGGCCTCATTCCAATTTAGAAAATAAAGAATATTATAAAATAAAGGTTCATGTGTTGACTGTACTCATCCGTTGAGATTAGTCATGTGTTGAACGAAATATTTTAATAATAAAATTTACATCTTTATCAATATTATAAAATAAAGGTTCATGTGTTGACTGTACTCATCCGTTGAGATTAGTCATGTGTTGAACGAAATATTTTAATAATAAAATTTACATCTTTATCAATATTATAAAATAAAGGTTCATGTGTTGACTGTACTCATCCGTTGAGATTAGTCATGTGTTGAACGAAATATTTTAATAATAAAATTTACATCTTTATCAATATTATAAAATAAAGGTTCATGTGTTGACTGTACTCATCCGTTGAGATTAGTCATGTGTTGAACGAAATATTTTAATAATAAAATTTACATCTTTATCATATATAAAATTAGAAACTAACTGGAAAATAGATAAGATAAGTGGTCTCCTGGATATTGATCTGATGTTGGTTTCGGCCTTCGGCGTTAATATTTAGGAAATCGTTCTCTTACTAATTTACGGTTGGAGTCTGATTCAATATCAAACGATAGATACCTTAATTTTCATAAAATATATTAAATAACAAAAATAGTCACACGTGGACAGTACTCATTCGCTGAGATTAGTCGTGTGTTGACAAAGATATAGAGTCGTGTATTGAAAGAAATACAGATCCATTTGTTGAATATAAAGCCGTGTTGATTAGTGATGCACTATTTTGACGTGAACGATATTTATATCGAGTATATTCATTTCTGAATTTAAAACAAAAATAAATTGAACATAAAACGATTTCGAAATGAATTGAATATAAAACGATTTCGAAATGAATTGAATATAAAACGATTTCGAAATGAATTGAATATAAAACGATTTCGAAATGAATTGAATATAAAACGATTTCGAATTGAATTGAATAGAAAACAAATTTGATTTCAATTGAATATATAACGAATTTGATTTGAATTGAATAGAAAACCAATTTGAATTCGAATTGAATAGAAAACGAATTGAATTCGAATTGAATAGAAAACGAATTGAATTAAAATTGAATAGAAAACGAAATGAATTCGAATCGAGTTAAAATCGATTTGAATTGAAATCAAATAGAAATGAAAGTAAAAAGGATTTATAATAGGAAATTCAATTTTGATTTGAATTTGAAATGGAAGTTGAAATGTTTTTGAAACGAATTCAAAACTATTTATAAAATTCGTTTTTAAATAGAAATCGACGAAATATATATTATATATATTATATATATAATATAATGGCCTGAATAGAACGCGCCGCGCCGCGACAGTTCGTGAATTTCGACCATTTATTTCAAACGGACATTACGGGAGATCCGACCGTCAGATTCTCCTAAAACCGGAACCGTTGGGTTCGTATCGAAAAGAGCTTTCTAACGAATATTAGAAATTTGAAATCTAACGGTTGGATTTGGAGATACGTCCAAATCAAATTTGAAAAAGGTCGTTATAAGTGCAGTTCGATGGCCGTTGATGGAAATCGACTGTACGGGCCTTGATAAAATTATTAAAAATAGTAATAATTTGTGTAAAATCAAAATAAATGATTTGGGAAAAATTAGGAGGAAAAAATCCATATTTGAAAAGATAAAAATAGATTTTTATCGAAATGAACTAGTTTTGAACTAAATTTAAAACCCAATTATTTTTAAATAAATAAATTAGATTTAAAAAGGGGTTTTAAAGAATCGGAATTTCTAATATATTTGATTGGAAATGAATTAAAATTCATTTGTGGATTTATCGTGAATGGTGTTTTAAATAACACTAGTTCTTTAACCCGGTAATAAATAGAATGTGATTTGGGTTTATCGTGAACTGTGTTTTAAAAGACATTAGTTCTGTAACCCAGAAAAAGGGGTTTTAATGAATCTGCAATTAGATTGAAATGTGAATTGATAATCTAAATTATCAAATTTGAAAAATAAGCGAGAATGGAGTATCACCAGTTTTGCTCCAAAGCGATAGTTAAATCTTTAATTAGATTTGAACGTGAAATGGTAATTAATTTTACCGATAACACCGTGGTGTTAGATATGGAGTATTACCAGTTTTGCTTCATGGGATGAATAGGTTGGGATTGGGAAATAAAATAAATAATTACTTCGTTACGGTTCGCTAATCTCGACTAGTTTAGAAAACCATAATTTGGTTTGAAACGACATCCAAAGGAAGATTAAAGGATAAATTTTAAAGAATTTATCTTGGATAAAATTAATGGGAACCTTTCCCTAAGAATGTGATTTCGTGAATAAAAAGGATATTCTGCATTGGAATGAGGCGTATGTTGTGTTTGTGTAACATTTGTTTTAAATATACGCGGGTTGTTCGGAAAGTCCGGGTTTATACCCATTCTGAATAATCGATTCGACGATAAGTCGAAGATGAAGACGGTGGTCGAAGACCGGAAGTCTTCACATCGTTTGGATAATTACTGACGATCCTGATTGGGCAGTACACCCAAGAGGATGGAAATAGTTGGTGGTCGTCCAGACGTACTTGGAGACGGATGGATATGCGAGGAAAGTGCCTCCGGTTTCGTTCAGACCCAGAACGAACTTGTAAATGGATTGTGTGTCTGACATTGGATTTTATTCTGTGTTGATTGATTTCTGTTAAATATATATCTGTTTGGCGGCGGAGAATTTATTCTCTTGCTTAACGCCCTTCTCTGAGACGTACGAGCTTAGAGGTTATATATCGATAGATATCAATCGCATGGCATGAATTACCTGTGTGGCACGCTGAGTTGCATAGATCAAGGCTTCTGTTGAAAAGAAAAGTCTTGTGGTTGATGATCAAAGCACGGCCTCTGTGGCGTAGCTTTGTGTATAACGTGAATTCGCGAGCCTCACACCTCGGTATGAGTTAAAAACGGGATACGGACCGTTGGGAGAACACGACGTTTCTTTCTAGCTTTGGTGGTGTCAGTGACTTACCAGCCCTGACATTTATATACTTTTCACCTTTGTGGTTGTTGGAATGAGGCGCCTCGATTATAGGTCTGTAAGGACCGGGAAACGTGTGTTCAGGCATAACTAATCCTCTAACGTAAGTGAGGACCGGCCCAACCGATCCAGGATTGCCCAGAGTGTGTAGTCCTGAGACATTTGCTAGAGTGTCTCGAGCGCGGAGAGGAGCTTGCCCCTTGCCTCGACTCATGACGGAAATCCAATTTCCAATACGTGTATTGCGGTTTTAATTGTAGAACTAGTATGGCGACATAGTAGATGGTAGCTATGCCGCCTATGATTGATATTTATGATTGAAAATGTTTTGACACTATACACTTATTATAGTATCAAATAATGTGTTTTAAACGTATCAAGCATGCTTTGGCTGTTATAAGGGAAAACCCTATCCTCCGGCTTGCGTTGCATTGTGTGATGGGACTTGGGTCTTATAACAGCTTCATTTTTCTTTATTTAGCATTGCGCTGTTTGTTCTATGCACTGGTATCCTTGGGAGGAAACCCGTTCCGTGTTATACGGCGTGGTCCATTGATTTACCTAACTTTAAAACCAATATTAATAACTGTTTTAGTTCTCACACCAGTCACATGACTGACCTGGAGTTTATTGTTTTAACCTAAACTCTGGGTGCCCCTATTTTCCGCACGGGCAGCTAGTAGTTTTGGTTTTGCAGATTTATATTCACAGGATCCTGGTTTACAGCTGGAATGATATCCGGAAAGCTCTGTATCCGTATATCACATTCAGTTGTGCTTTATATTATTTTTCCGCTGCTATGTAATTTATTCATTTATACTCTGTATATTCTTGTATCTGATGGAATTTTTGTAATAGCAATGAAATGTTCTTCCGTCTGCGTTCATTTGTGTGTTGTTCTCAAAGTATCTGCTCTTTCCCTCACGGGGAAGTTACGGGTCCTTACAGTGGTATCAGAGCTTTGGTTTACAGAGCTCGAGAACAAGACACATTAGAACCATACGAAAGAATTCATCAGATATTGGATTAGCAATATCCAATTAGAATGACTCGTTAGAGATAGGATCAGTAGTATCCTAGAACGAGTGTGAAGAGTATATTTTTCAATTGAAAACAATTTTGTTTTGAAAATTTAAATCACTTTATATGTATTTGATTATTTATTTATTTTGAATATGGACAATCGAATATAAAAAGATTTTGCATATACGCGTCATGAACGTATATTCGAAGTTTTAATATACTGGATAGATATAGAATCATATTCTAGACACCCGGAGATGATTCTGATGATTGATATATCATCATCAGAATTTGAGTTCGTGTTTCGAAGGTTTGATTTCTATATATTTCCATTAGGCTGGTGTGAGAACCAAAACTAATATAGATAGATTTATTGTTGTGAATTGGCATCAAAAACATGATTTTTGGCTATATATCAAAGTTATCAATTTGAAACGTTAATCCACTAATTGATTGATGTTTGTGTTGTTTGTTTATTTGTTTGATAATTTTGAACCATTTAGCCTAATTATATCAAATATTGAATTGTATTGAAAATTGGTCGCATTTGCTTGCATATACATATACTTACATTGAACAGGTCATAGCAAGGAGGCTAGAGCAGAGAATAAAATTTGTTTGCCCAACAAATAGGTACATGTTTACTATAATTTACTATTTTGTTTGGGTGATGATGATTTTATGAGCCTATTGGCTAGCCGCTTGGCTTTTTCTTTTTCTTTTTGAGATCAGAAGGCCTATATGGCAATTTCGTAATTTTCCCGTGGCTCCCGGTGCAGGGGAGGTTATGGCGAAATTTTTCGAAAATTTAGGGTGTTAGCCAAATTTTTGAAAATTTGAAAATTCTCAGAAACTGAAAAGTTAGAGAATGGAAGCCAGATCGAACGTAGAGTTGATTAATCAAACCACTTTCGACTTTGTTCCTTTTCGGGGACGAAAAGTTTTAAGTGGGGGAGATTGTAATAACCCGGAAAATCTGAACCAGTTTAAAATTTTTATTTTGGCAATTTTAGCGAATTTTGAATATTTAAAATGAATTATTTTAAATAATATCGACGAGAAATTTATTTTGAATATAATTAGAACGTATATATTATATACGTCGTCGTTTGAATATAAATATTTATATATAATTATAAATAGAATTGAAAATGGCGCGGTAGTTCGATAATTCGATTTCAAACTTCAATTGAACATACCGGGTGCAAAACAATCCGGATTTTAGTGAAACCAAAAATAATAGGATCTATTCGTGAATATCTTTCCAACGAATCCGAAAAATCAAGATTTCATAGCGGGAATCAAAAGATATGTCCAGTTGAAAATTCTGAATAGTCGCTATGGAATTCAGGCCCTTAAAAATGGGAATTTTGCAAACGACCTCGGATTTCGACGAAACCACTTTTGTTGGATCCGCAGTGTCAAATTATTGCTAGATTCCAAATTTCATAATTTTTCGAATCAATATGTGAGCGTGGCAAAGGAAAACGCGTTTGACCAGTTTCAGTTGATTTTAATCGACTGGAAAATGACCATTTTTCCAACGGTCTCAGAATTCGTCGAAACTAGTTTTGTTAGGACCGTCTCGTCAATACGAAGCTAGAAAATATTTTTCGGGAATTTTTCTAGTTAGTATGTGACCCCGGTAAATTGAAATGCGCGTTCAAATTCAATATATAGAGTTATATGTTGATTTTAACGGAAACTGATCAAAACGATCGAATCAGCTTACGATATATATCCCATTGTGTTCGAAATGGGGGTAAAACGCTATGGACGACAGGCGGTGGGCCTCGTTTAGAGGTCGTAAGAAAAAGTTGCTTTTTGGGAATAAATTAATTAAATAAATTAAAAATAAACTTTCTCTCCCCTCTCCTTTATCTTTCTCTGCCCCCCCCCCCCCCCCCCCGTTATTCAATACCAGATCGAAAAAGTAAAAGAAAATAAAACAACGATCGTCGATCCCGCCCGCCTCCAGCCACCACGACCCCCGATGGTCGGAATCCCCTGCCGCCGTGGCCAGAACCCCCTCCCCCCCCCCCCAATCGAAGCACACCCATCGCGAACCCGTGGACCCCCAAATGCCCTAGCCTCCTGAAATCGCGCACCCATACCTCCGACCAGACCCCGCCTGCCGGCCTCGCCCTCCGCCTGTGCCACCCAAGCTCCGCACCCTCTCCGCCCAGCTTCCATCTTGAGCGCGAGCCCGTAGCCCCCCTCAACAGCCCAAACCCGAACGGAGAACCTCAGACCCGCCACCTCTGATGTGATGGTCAGCCGTGCCACCTCCGTGAGAGCTTGGACAGCCTCCCCCTTCTCCGGCGCGTTCGAACTCGTTCCAGGAAATGATGAAGACCACGACCCCATGTAAAGTGAGTTTTCAAATCTAATTAGCTTATTTAAATAGCATCATTATTTTCTCTTTTGATTTTTCTTTATATAATCAGCATTGAATTTAAAAGTCAGAATTGTTATGTATAGATTAGTTATAAAAATCAGATTTTTATAAAGAAGTAGTAATAATAAAAGTGTGACCTTGGTATATATATATAACTTTGTGCAAAAAGATTGAATTTTTACTAATGTAAAGATTGAATTTTTACTAATGAAAAGATAAGGATTTTATTTATGAAAAGGTCGGATTTTTCAGAGTATTAAGATATGATTTTTAATCATATAAAAAATATGATTTTTATATAATAGGGATGGTGAAAATATAATTTTTATAAAGTAAAAATAATAAAAATATAATTTTTATAATATAGAAAGGTTAAAAATATAAATTTTATACTAGTGGCAAATTAAAAATATAATTTTTATCTATATAGTAGCAATGTAAAAATAGAATTTTTATCCATATAACGTGATAGTAAAAATTCGATTTTTATATATTGAATAGCATAGGAAAAATTCGATTTTTATATACTGAATAGCGAAGTGAAAATTCGATTTTTAAATGTATGAAGCGATTATAAAAATATGGTTTTTCTTCATGTAAAAATATGATTTTTAACGCTCAAAGGATATGGTTTTCGAAAATAAAAGGAATACGATTTTATTATATGAGTAGCAAATAGAAAAGATTAGATTTTTAAAAATAGAAAAGATTAGATTTTTGAAATTGAAAAGGCGAAATCTTTATATGATGGATAGCGGGATAAAAATAGAATTTTTATCTATATGATAACGATGTTAAAATAGAATTTTTATCTATATAGTAGCGAAGTAAAAATTCGATTTTTATACATTGAATAGCGAAGTAAAAATCGATTTTTATATATTGAATAGCGAAGTAAAAATTCGATTTTTATATATTGAATAGCAAAGTAAAAATTCGATTTTTACATATGTAGTGGCTACGGGCAACGAAGATGACAAAAAGGCGAGAACGACGAAAATTTCTATAAATGAAGTGTCGTGAAGTTGGATAGCTATCGGTGAGAATTTCCCACCTTTCAATTTCATTTTCTAGTTATATATATATACTAGGATGCAGACGGTGTTTAGTAGCACCTGACACCCGTCATCCACAGACCATGGATGGCTTGTTTGTTTAATTGTTTGGTTGTGTAGTTGGTTAGATTATTTGGTTTGAATTGAATTGTTTGGTGAAATGAAATTGATTTGATTGATGTGTGAATGGCGTGGGCCTTCACTAGACCGGGGATAAGGCTAGGCCTTGTCCCGTTTCTAGTATCATGCCATTATGCCGCCGAAATTTTCTAAAATAAGTTAGAAAAATAATAATATCATTTTTATTTTTTTATTTTGTAAATGAACTGAATAAAAATTCATGTGTTGAAATAAAATATTTTATCGTTAAAAATATAATTTTTAACGTGAATGTGAATAAATAAATATTCATTTACAAACCGGACGGTTTGTTTATGTACACCTATTTGAAGGACATGGATTGGGTCGATAAATTTTACACATCGTCCAACTGCACAAATAAAATCTGTGTTTGATTGTTTGAAACCCCACACGGGTGTTGGGATGAAATTTGAAGTTCACTCATCCTGATTGATTGAATATGTCGATCGATTGATTAACAGGCTGTTATAAGCGTTAGATATCTATATTTGATGCTTATACAGTGTAGTGCACTTTGGTTGATGGTTGATTATTTTTCAATGCTATTATATACATGTGTTGTATGGAAATCCATATAGTTAACGCTATATGGTAATTGATTGGGCCTCATTCCAATTTAGAAAATAAAGAATATTATAAAATAAAGGTTCATGTGTTGACTGTACTCATCCGTTGAGATTAGTCATGTGTTGAACGAAATATTTTAATAATAAAATTTACATCTTTATCAATATTATAAAATAAAGGTTCATGTGTTGACTGTACTCATCCGTTGAGATTAGTCATGTGTTGAACGAAATATTTTAATAATAAAATTTACATCTTTATCAATATTATAAAATAAAGGTTCATGTGTTGACTGTACTCATCCGTTGAGATTAGTCATGTGTTGAACGAAATATTTTAATAATAAAATTTACATCTTTATCAATATTATAAAATAAAGGTTCATGTGTTGACTGTACTCATCCGTTGAGATTAGTCATGTGTTGAACGAAATATTTTAATAATAAAATTTACATCTTTATCATATATAAAATTAGAAACTAACTGGAAAATAGATAAGATGAGTGGTCTCCTGGATATTGATATGATGTTGGTTTCGGCCTTCGGCGTTAATATTTAGGAAATCGTTCTCTTACTAATTTACGGTTGGAGTCTAATTCAATATCAAACGATATATACCTTAATTTTCACAAAATATATTAAATAACAAAAATAGTCACACGTGGACAGTACTCATTCGCTGAGATTAGTCGTGTGTTGACAAAGATATAGAGTCGTGTATTGAAAGAAATATAGATCCATTTGTTGAATATAAAGCCGTGTTGATTAGTGATGCGCTATTTTGACGTGAACGATATTTATATCGAGTATATTCATTTCTGAATTTAAAACAAAAATAAATTGAATATAAAACGATTTCGAAATGAATTGAATATAAAACGATTTCGAAATGAATTGAATATAAAACGATTTCGAAATGAATTGAATATAAAACGATTTCGAAATGAATTGAATATAAAACGATTTCGAAATGAATTGAATATAAAACGATTTCGAATTGAATTGAATAGAAAACAAATTTGATTTCAATTGAAAATATAACGAATTTGATTTGAATTGAATAGAAAACCAATTTGAATTCGAATTGAATAGAAAACGAATTGAATTCGAATTGAATAGAAAACGAATTGAATTTAAATTGAATAGAAAACGAAATGAATTCGAATCGAGTTAAAATCGATTTGAATTGAAATCAAATAGAAATGAAAGTAAAAAGGATTTATAATAGGAAATTCAATTTTGATTTGAATTTGAAATGGAAGTTGAAATGTTTTTGAAACGAATTCAAAACTATTTATAAAATTCGTTTTTAAATAGAAATCGACGAAATATATATTATATATATAATATATATAATATAATGGCCTGAATAGAACGCGCCGCGCCGCGGCAGTTCGTGAATTTCGACCATTTATTTCAAACGGACATTACGGGAGATCCGACCGTCGGATTCTCCTAAAACCGGAACCGTTGGGTTCGTATCGAAAAGAGCTTTCTAACGAATATTAGAAATTTGAAATCTAACGGTTGGATTTGGAGATACGTCCAAATCAAATTTGAAAAAGGTCGCTATAAGTGCAGTTCGATGGCCGTTGATGGAAATCGACTGTACGGGCCTTGATAAAATTATTAAAAATAGTAATAATTTGTGTAAAATCAAAAGAAATGATTTGGGAAAAATTAGGAGGAAGAACTCCATATTTGAAAAGATAAAAATAGATTTTTATCGAAATGAACTAGTTTTGAACTAAATTTAAAACCCAATTATTTTTAAATAAATAAATTAGATTTAAAAAGGGGTTTTAAAGAATCGGAATTTCTAATATATTTGATTGGAAATGAATTAAAATTCATTTGTGGATTTATCGTGAATGGTGTTTTAAATAACACTAGTTCTTTAACCCGGTAATAAATAGAATGTGATTTGGGTTTATCGTGAACTGTGTTTTAAAAGACATTAGTTCTGTAACCCAGAAAAAGGGGTTTTAATGAATCTGCAATTAGATTGAAATGTGAATTGATAATCTAAATTATCAAATTTGAAAAATAAGCGAGAATGGAGTGAAACGACCCGAACTTCCCCGGTCTCCGAAGAGAAGAGAAAGAACGAATTGTTTTGAGGACAAGACAAAATAGAACGCAGACAGAAGAACATTTCAATGTATATTACAACAATGCATCAGATTACAAGAGTATACAGAGTACAAATGAATATTACACAGAAATAAATATCAGAGGTTTTAAATTACATTTAAATACATAGCAGCGGAAAATAATACAATACACAACTAGAAGAAGATATACGGATACAAAGCTTTCCGGATATCGTTCCAGCTGTAAACCAGGATCCTGTGAATATAAATCTGCAAAACCAAAACTACTAGCTGCCCGTGTCAAAATAGGGGCACCCAGAGTTTAGGTTAAAACAATAAACTCCAGGTCAGTCATGGGACTGGTGTGAGAACTAAAACAGTTAATCTTTATTTTAAAAGTTAGGTAAATCAAGGGACCACGCCGTATAACACGGAACGGGTTTCCTCCCAAGAACACCAGTGCATATAAGTAAACAGCGCAATGCTTTTCTAAAAATGAAGCCATTATAAGACCCAGGTCCCATCACACAATGCAACGCAGCCGAGGATAGGGTTTTCCCTTATAATAGCCAAACATGCTTAGTACGTTTAAAACAAATCGTTTGATACTATTATAAGTGCATAGTGTATAAAACAACTTCAAATCATAAGTATCAATCATAGGCGGCATGAGCGCCCCATCCCACTATGTCGCCATACTAGGCTCTACAAATAAAACCGCAAATGTCACGTATTTGGAAATTGGATTTCCGTCTATGAACCGAGGCAAAAGATAGTCCTCAACCGATTCGAGACAATCTAGCCCATGTCTCAGGAACAGCCGCAACTGCCCCATGGAGCGACAGGGCCGGTCCACCGATGTGGATTATTATGCCTGAACACTACGTCTCCCCGCCCTTTGGGGCGTAAATGAGCCAACAAATGACTCCATCGGACCCGGATCGTCCGATCAAACCGAGGCGCCTCGCAACAGCAACAACCACATAAGTCAAACTCGTCAGGGCGTGTAAAACCACTGACGCCACTTTTTAGCTAGAAGGAAACGCATGCCCTCCCTGAGGTCCGTCTCCCGTTTCTGGTTCATACCGGGTGTGAAACTCGCGAATTCACGTTACACAAAGCTGTGCCACACAGGCTGTGCTTTGATCATCACCACAAGACTTTGCTTTTCAACAGAAGCCTCGATCTATTGCCACTTAGGCATGCCACACAGGCAATTCACTCTATGTGTTTGATATCCATCAGTATATAACCCCTGAGCTCGTATGTCTCAGAGAAGGGCGTTAAGCAAGAGAATAAATTCTCCGCCGCCAAACAGATATATATTTAATAGAAATCAATCACACAGACTAAAATCCAATGTCAGACACACAGTCCATTTACAAGTCCGTTCTGGGTCTGAACGAAACCGGAGGCACCTAGTACCCCGCATATCCATCGATCTCCAAGTACGTCTGGACGATCACCAACTGTTTCCATCTTCTTGGGTGTACAGCCCAATCAAGATCATCAGTTATCACCCAAACGACGTGAAGACTTCCGGTCTTCGACCATCGTCTTCATCTTCGACTTATCGTCGTATCAGTTATTCAGAATGGGATAAACCCGGTCTTCCCGAATAACTCGCGTATATTTTATAAAAGTGCTACACAAACACAACATACGCCTCATTCCAATTCATTAGTCACTAACCGTAAATTAATCAAGAGAATAATTCCCCAAATATTAACCCCGAAGGCCGAAACCAACATCAGATCAATATCCAGAAAACCATTCTGCTTGGCTAACCGACAGTTAGTTTCTAAATTTCACATTCATAGGGAAAGGTTCCCATTAATTTTATCCAAGATAAATTTCTTTAATTCATTCTTTAATCTCCTTTGAATATCAATTCAAACTAGTCGGGATTAGCGAACCACACCGAAGTAATCATTTATTTTATTTCCCAATCCCAACCTATTTATCCCATGAAGTAAAACTGGTAGTACTTCATATCTAACACCACAGTGTTATCGGTAATTCAATTACCATTTCACGTTCAAATCTAATTAAAGATTTAACTATCGCCTGGAGCAAAACTGGTGATACTCCATTCTCGATCTTTTCAATCTAATTAAAGATTCATTAAAACTCCACTTAGTTTTAATCGTTAACTGGGTTAAAGAATCCGTGTCATTTAAAACACGGTTCACGATAAACCCAAAGTCACATTCATTAATTATCGGGTTAAAGAACGAGTGTTATTTAAAACATTGTTCACGATAAACCCAAAAATCAATATCAATTCAATTCCAATTAAATCTCATTTAATTGGTACACTTCATTAAATCCAAATAAAAAGATTTAATCTTTTCTCAACTGGGTTCAAGAACAGTGTTAGTGAATACACCATTCACGACAAACCCAAATCACATTCGATATTCAATACAAGGCTCTGAATAGAAAATATATCGGCTTATATTCAATATCGAATTCTACGACTAACAAATGTCGTATTGGAAATAACGATATAAATATATATCTTTCAAATTTCCATAACAACACCTGTATAATCACGAATTCCAACATCGAAATATTCCGAAGACAATTTCGATTCAAATCCACTCCAATGCAATCATTGGAAATTCTGGTTATTTTTAAAACCCTTTTCAAATTCAATTTATTTATTTAAAAATAAATAGAATTATATTTCTAGTTCAAAACTAGTTCATTTCGATAAAAATCTATTTTTATCTTTTCAAATATGGAGTTTTTCATCCCAAATCTTCACAAATCATTTCTTATGATTTTACACAAATTATTACTATTTTTAATAATTTTATCAAGGCCTGTACAGTCGATTTCCATCAACGGCCATCGAACTGCACTTACAGCGACCTTTTTCAAATTTGATTTGGACATAATTCCAAATCCAACCGTTAGATTTCAAATTTCTAATATTCGTTAGAAAGCTCTTTTCGATACGAACCCAACGGTTCCGGTTTCAGGAGAATCCGACGGTCGGATCTCCCGTAACGTCCGTTTGAAATCAATGGTCGAAATTCGCGAACTGCCGCGGCGCGGCGCGTTCTATTCAGGCCATTATATTATATATATAATATATATAATATATACTTCGTCGATTTCTATTTAAAACGAATTATATAAATAGTTTTAAATTCGTTTCAAAAGCAATTTCAACTTCCATTTCAATTCAAATCAAAATTGAATTCTTCTCTATAAATTCGTTTAAAATTCATTTCTATTCAATTCAAATTTCAATTCAATTTGAATTCATTTCAATTCGCTTTCAATTCAATTCGAATTCGTTTTCAATTCAATTCATTTCGAAATCGTTTTCAATTCAATTCATTTCGAAATCGTTTTCAATTCAATTCATTTCGAAATCGTTTTCAATTCAATTCATTTCGAAATCGTTTTCAATTCAATTCATTTCGAAATCGTTTTCAATTCAATTCATTTCGAAATCGTTTTCAATTCAATTCATTTCGAAATCGTTTTCAATTCAATTCATTTCGAAATCGTTTAAAATCGATATAAATATCGTTCACGTCAAAATGGCGTCAATCTAATCATCACGGCTTCACATATTTCTATTTTCAAATATTCTATTTCAAATATTTCCTATCATCAAAATATTTGTTATTTCAAAATATTCTTTATTTTCACGATTGGAATGAGGCCCAATCAATCACCATATAAAGTTAATTATATGGATTCCATACAACACATGTATATAATATCATTGAAAAATAATCAACCATCAACCAAAGTGCACTACACTGTATAAGCATCAAATATAGATATCTAACGCTTATAACAGCCTGTCAATCGATCGATCGACATATTTAATCAATCAGGATGAGTGAACTTCAAATTTCATCCCAACACCCGTGTGGGGTTTCCAACAATCACACACATATTTTATTTGTGCTGTTGGGCGATGTGTAAAATTTATCGTCCCAATCAATGTCATTCAAATAGGTGTACATAAACAAACCGTCCGGTTTATAAATGAATATTTTATTTTATTCACTTCACGTTAAAATTATATTTTTAACGATAAAACATTTTATTTCAACCTATGAATTTCTATTCAATTCATTTACACAATAAAATGATATTTTTATTTTCTAACATATTTTAGAAAATTTCGGCGGCATAACGGCACGATACTAGAAACGGGACGAGGCCTAGCCTTATCCCCGGTCTAGTGAAGGCCCACGCCATTCACACATCAATCAAATTCACCAAACAACCAAATTCAAATCAAATCATATAACTAAGCTATGCAACCAAACAAACAAGTCCATGGTCTGTGGACGATTGTGTCGGGTGCTACTAAGCACCGTCTGCATCCTAGTATATATATATATGATTAGGAAAAAAATTGAAGAGTGAGAAATTCTCACATATTGCTATCCTAGCTCCACGGCACTTCACTGATAGAAATCTTCGTTGCTATCGCATCTTCGCTATCTTCTTTTCCCGTAGCCACTACATATATAAAAATCACACATTTTTATATTTTGTTGTCTTTGAAATAAAAATCACATTTTTATTTATTCACTTTCCATTTAAAAATCATATTTTTATATTTGCTTCATACATTTAAAAATCGAATTTTTACTTCGTTATACTTTATATAAAAATCAAAATTTTACTATGTAATTCAATATATAAAAATCGAATTTTTACTACTATGTCATATAGATAAAAATTATATTTTTATCACGCTATTTTCCATATAAAGATTCCGCCTTTCTAAAATATAGTTTTCGCCTTTATAAAACATAGACTTCGCCTTTTCAAATTTAAAGATTTCATCTTTATAAAAATCTCATTTTTATTTTTCTACACATATAAAGGTGATATTTTTAATATTCCCATGATGTAAAAATTATATTTTTATTGCTTTAAAAATATAAGAATCATATCTTACTTCTTCTACTTAACAAAAATTTCGTCTTTTCTATTTTTAAAAATATGATCTTTATTTTTGCAAGTTCAAATCTTTTTCCTTTAAAAGATTAAACCTTTTTCTATTTCAAAGTTTAAACCCCTTTTTTTCTTTTTTTTAAACCTTAAAATAAAATCAGCTTTTACTTTCTTTTTGAATCAGTTTTTAAATCATTATCAAATTAGTTTATAAATCTTTTTTTAAAAAAAAATTCAGTTTTTGAAACCTAATTAAAATCAGTTTATAAATCTTTTAAAAAATCAAATCTAAAATCAATTTTAAATTCTTATTAAATCAGTTTTTATATCTAAAAAAATCAGTTTTTAAGTTCTCAAAAAAAAACAGTTTTTAAGTTCTTAAAAACTCAGTTTTTAAATTCTTTTAAAAGAATTCAGAAATTATCATATTAACTATATAATAAAACTGATTTTATAAATGCTCCTATAAAAAGACTGATTGTATTTAACTAAATAATATAAATAAGCTAAAAATAAAACAAAGCTCACCACGTTCAGAGAGGGGGAGGGTCTGCAGTTCGTCGGAGGTGCGCTGGAGTTGATGGCGGCGCGTTGTGTCGTCGATGGGGTGGGGGAGGCTCTGGCGCGGCGGTTAGCTTCGGGTTTGGGGGTTCGTTGGTTGGAGCAGAACGGAGGGGGAGTCCGCATGAGGTCGTCGAGGTGGAGGGGGAGTGTCAGAGGGCGACGGCTTAGGGGGAGGCACGATGAGGGGTGGATGGCGATCGCCAGTGGCGGCTGCGCCCTAGTTCTCTCTTCTTCTTTTTTTCCTAATCGAACAGGGGGGTGTTTATCTGAGGAGAGAGAGTGTGTTTAGGGAGAGTATATATAATATTTATTTTATTTTATTATTATTATTTTTTCCCAAAATGCTGACTTTTCATTCGGCCACCCAACGAGACCCAACGACTGTCGCCCATAGCACATTACCCCCATTCCAAACACAATGGGATTTGTTTCGCAGGCTGATTCGACCGTTTCGATAAGTTTTGTCAAAATCAAAATATAACTCTATATATTGAATTTGAACGCACATTTCAATTTAACGGGGCCACATACGAACTCTAAAAATTCCCAAAAAATATTTTCTAGCTTCGTATTGACGGTACGGTCCTAACAAAACTAGTTTCGTCGAATTCTGAGACCGTTTGAAAAATGGCCATTTTCCAGTCGATTAAAATCAACTGAAACTGGTCAAACGCGTTTTCCTTTGCCACGCTCACATATTTATTCGAAAAATTATGAAATTTGAAACCTAGCAATAACTTTACATCCCGGACCCTACAAAACTGGTTTCATCGAAATCCGAGGTTGTTTGCAAAATGTCCATTTTTAAGGGCCTGAATTCCATAGCGACTATTCAGAATTTTCAACTGGACATATCTCTTGATTCCCGCTACGAACTTTTGATTTTTCGGATTCGTTGGAAAGATATTCACTATTAGATTCCATTATTTTTGGTTTCACTAAAATCCGGATTGTTTTGCACCCGGTACATTCAATTGAAGTTTGAAATCGAATTATCGAACTACCGCGCCATTTTCAATTCTATTTATAATTATATATAAATATTTATATTCTAACGACGACGCGTATAAATATATACGTTCGAGTTATATTCAAAATAAATTTTCCGGTCGATATTATTTAAAATAATTCATTTTAAATAATTAAAATACGCTAATATCGCCAAAATAAAATTTTCAAACTGGCTCGCATTTTACGGGTTGTTACATGGAGTATCACCAGTTTTGCTCCAAAGCGATAGTTAAATCTTTAATTAGATTTGAACGTGAAATGGTAATTAATTTTACCGATAACACCGTGGTGTTAGATATTGGGTATTACCAGTTTTGCTTCATGGGATGAATAGGTTGGGATTGGGAAATAAAATAAATAATTATTTCGTTACGGTTCGCTAATCTCGACTAGTTTAGAAAACCATAATTTGGTTTGAAACGACATCCAAAGGAAGATTAAAGGATAAATTTTAAAGAATTTATCTTGGATAAAATTAATGGGAACCTTTCCCTAAGAATGTGATTTCGTGAATAGAAAGGATATTCTACATTGGAATGAGGCGTATGTTGTGTTTGTGTAACATTTGTTTTAAATATACGCGGGTTGTTCGGAAAGTCCGGGTTTATACCCATTCTGAATAATCGATTCGACGATAAGTCGAAGATGAAGACGGTGGTCGAAGACCGGAAGTCTTCACATCGTTTGGATAATTACTGACGATCCTGATTGGGCAGTACACCCAAGAGGATGGAAATAGTTGGTGGTCGTCCAGACGTACTTGGAGACGGATGGATATGCGAGGAAAGTGCCTCCGGTTTCGTTCAGACCCAGAACGAACTTGTAAATGGATTGTGTGTCTGACATTGGATTTTATTCTGTGTTGATTGATTTCTGTTAAATATAAATCTGTTTGGCGGCAGAGAATTTATTCTCTTGCTTAACGCCCTTCTCTGAGACGTACGAGCTTAGAGGTTATATATCGATAGATATCAATCGCATGGCATGAATTGCCTGTGTGGCACGCTGAGTTGCATAGATCAAGGCTTCTGTTGAAAAGCAAAGTCTTGTGGTTGATGATCAAAGCACGGCCTCTGTGGCGTAGCTTTGTGTATAACGTGAATGCGCGAGCCTCACACCTCGGTATGAGTTAAAAACGGGATACGGACCGTTGGGAGAACACGACGTTTCTTTCTAGCTTTGGTGGTGTCAGTGACTTACCAGCCCTGACATTTACATACTTTTCACCTTTGTGGTTGTTGGAATGAGGCGCCTCGATTATAGGTCTGTAAGGACCGGGAAACGTGTGTTCAGGCATAACTAATCCTCTAACGTAAGTGAGGATCGGCCCAACCGATCCAGGATTGCCCAGAGTGTGTAGTCCTGAGACATTTGCTAGAGTGTCTCGAGCGCGGAGAGGAGCTTTCCCCTTGCCTCGACTCATGACGGAAATCCAATTTCCAATACGTGTATTGCGGTTTTAATTGTAGAACTAGTATGGCGACATAGTAGATGGTAGCTATGCCGCCTATTGAAACACCCCACCTCCGTTAGGGTCACTCTCAAAGGGAATGCCCTAATTTTGGTGGAGGTTTATAAGTATAAGTCACAGATATACAAGACAGATATAAGAACACATATTTGTAAACAGCGGAAAAACAACAACTTTTATTTCATAAAAGCAAATACGTGTTACAGCAACATCACCATGATTGTCTTACATCCTTTCCAAAAACATAACATAACACTTTCATAATCTGTCTTGATTACATTATTTAAAGAAGCATAAAGAAAACATAAGTAAACTGCAAAAGCCCCATAGTGGTTGTCCAAAGCCATAGTTCAAAACGAAAAGGTCCAAGCAATACATTTTTCCTCTTTAAGCTGGATATGGAGGCTGGTCAAGCTGCAGTGTTCCCTCCCTGTGGACCTGGGGGGGGAAACGGAAGAAAAGAAGACGAAAGAAAAGTAGAGTCAGACATAAAGCCTGAGTAAGTCTAGGACTATTCTGTCTATGAATAAAGAACTGGGTATGATAAGTATAAACAAGAAGTGGGAAAGCACTATAAACTTAGTTAAGTTGTCTAGGGTCGAATATACTGTCGTACCCCTTGTTAATCTCTGAACCCATATAAACTAGTTCCCAACTGGCACCCCATAATCAGGGTGAAATGATCCATTCTATGATGATCGGCTCCTACTCGCATAGTTACATGTGTCTTACGGCCCCCGATGTTGTAGTTACCTATGCTGGTCCCACCATGGGGTGTATCAAGTCCCATGGCGGCGGCCCGACACAACCTTAGAATGCACAGGTATGCTACTGGTGCCCAGTGCTTTATTTTTCTGCGCCGGAGTGTGTGCACGCCCGCACCCCGTTAGAACCTACACTGCTACACCACCGCCGTCGATTTGACCTCTTACAATCAGCCCAGTAATCGTGCCCCACCCTGCCTAGTTTCAGGGTATCATGATACACCTTATAGGGTTACTGCTGAAAAGGGTCCCCCGTTACTAGGTTTTCTATCTCTAGCCAACATGCTAAGTTGGTTAAGTGTTTTCTAACCTAACCCCCAATCAGTCTGTTTAGTTTAGCATGTTCCATTTTGATTAAGTCTTTAGTCCACTTAATCCTAACAATCCTGACTCAGCCTTAATTGTCTTATTAAAGCCTTGACCTCTCACATTAGACAGGTATTGTTGTGGCTGCCTGTTGCCGGTTGGTTCCGGGCAGTCTTACGCCACAACTCAGTCTAACCTCGGGTCCTTATTGGGCTCCATGTTTAACCACCCACATTGGATAGGTGTTGTTGTGACTACTGGACAGCCGGGCGGTTCCGGGCAGGTTTACATCACAACTCAATCCAACCTCGGGTTAAACACATCGTATGTTCTACATTTACATATTTTGTCTTTCTTCTTTACTTTCTTATATGTAAATATTTGCGGCCCATTATTAAAAATCAATGGTGTAAAGGTTACACCAACCATGGGCCCAACCCATACTTGGATTTAGGCCCCTTTTACTTTATATTTTCATTTATTAATTAATTTGGCCCAACGTCATTTACCCCCGTTTAATACGCTCGTTTATTATATATGTTGGGCTTAGGCTTTTAAGCCCAACTTAGCCATGTGAAAAAGGGGAGGCTTAAAACGTTCATACACTAAAGGGGAATGTGAACGCATGAACTTGCAACATAACGTTGGAACTACAAAATAGAAACTGGTGTACTTGCATAGCAATAACGTATACTTTGGTCATAAAGCATAAGTGACATGAATCAAAGAATGTAAACTTGTAGTTAAGATAAGAATCTAAATTGGATATCATTATTGACACATAGTCTTAACTACAACATAAACCTATGTTTTTGTTTAGGCATAATGTCAAACATAAGCAAATCATGTTCATAAGATTCCTACATGTTTACAAAGGGGTTTACTTTTTGTTACTAATACAAAAGCATAGTTCAACTTGAATTATTCCAACTTAATCATGATTTTAAATCTATTCACCTAACCATGGCGCACATATACTTATGGCATAAATATTTCTAAACATGAAATCATGATTTTTACTTTAGTCATGCAAACTTGCAAATGGGATTTTGAATCTAGCCTAGCTATGTACCACATATGTCATCATATAATTCTTGTTAACAATATAGAGCTAACATGGTTTTCAATTATGCAAAATATCAATCATAGCCTAGTCATATTCATAAGTTCGCAAAGAGGTTTTCTAGTACAAAAGTACGGCTTAATACATAGACCATGATGCCAAAATTTCAACATAATTTCATATGAATTATAATAACCCAAATTTGTTCCAATTACTCACAAAAATGATTTTTGTACAAAAATACACATTATGATGACATAGTAGCAAAACCCCAAACTTGTATGAATTTCAATTAAACAACTACATACATGTAGCTTCAACATGAATTACATAATTTGCGAATATTCCAAACGTATACTTGCATAAAACTACCGCAAACATGTAGTTTTTAACATGCTTTGCGAATATCCAAACGTATACTTGCATAAAACTACCGCAAACATGTAGTTTTTATAATGAATAACATAATTCGAGAATATCCAAACGTATACAATATTCCAAATCGATAAGAATCATAGTAACGTACAAATATGAATTACTTTATCGCCACAAATCAAGTATACAAACCAACACAATTATTTGTTCATACCAAAATAATACTCTACTTACAATCGTGTGACGAATTCTCCAATTTAGGAATTTGGAGATGCGACTCCTTTTGACGTAGGCGTTGATTTGATTTGTCTAAGTTGCTTTATGCTTTAGAATTTGCCTCCTAATCTTCTCTCCAATTTGGTGGCTACTCCTAGTCGTTCCTCTACAGCATGATGGCCTTGTTCTTATTTTTGAATGAATAGATTAGGTTGAGTCTAGGGTCATTTTATAGAGTTTTTGAACTGATTAGGACCATCGATGTTGCTTGGATAGATCGTAGCCATTCATTCGAAGGAGAGACCAATTAGAGCCTGCCACCTAGCCCTAATGACAAAGCATGCTTCTGAAAATCGACCAACATAGACTAGGCCAGCCAGGTTGGACTGGGTTCGACCTGGGTCTGGACCAGGTCGACAGCCCTGTCGACAGCCCTGTCGACCTGGCTAGACCAGGTCGACAGCCCAGTCGACCTGGGTGCCTTAGGCGGGACTTTTCCCGCCCTGGCCAATTGGGCCCGATTTTGAAATTTAAACTTGTTTTTCTGAGTTGTTTTATTCTGTTCGAATTTTAAACTTAATTCAGAAACTTCCGGAGGCTATATCTTTTTCATACGGACTCCGTTTTTCGAAAACTCGGACTCTATTTCGCGTATTTTTCCGAGACGAACGCAATGGCGTATCCCGTTTCCCTTAGTTCTTTGATTTGAAATTAATTATACTTTAATTTGTAAATTTCACAGTTATAGAATGCACGGGGTGTTACATTCTCCCCCACTTAAAAGGATTTCGTCCCCGAAATCTTCAAGTTAGGAGGAATGTATATCCTAACATCCAATCATCCATCTACTCATCCATCAAACACGAGCATCCATTGTCCTTAAAAGACTTCTAATGCTTCATGATCATATGCGAAGTGTGTGTGTACATGTACTTATCTAATGCAAAATCAGGCGGTCTACTGATTCATTTGACCCCCTTAATGCGAATTATGTAAGTGCCATGAATCCATTATGTATGCAAATTCTTCCTATTCATGATTCTACATGAGTGCACAATCATCCATACAAATGCAACATCCATATGACAACACATTAAAGTTCAACCATATACGAATGCAAACATATATGCATATGCAATATGAAGTGATTGAGCCGATCTAAAACCTAGATTGTGTGTGTATATGCAACCACGAGCAACCACTAGCAATCACTTGCAACCACTTGCAACCATCATCCATAACATGTTTCAATTACATGTTTTCATCCAAAAGGTTTCTACCTAAAAGATAAGGTCGAGGAAATATACCTAAAAGATAAAAGCGCAACTTAAGGAAAAAGAAAGATCAAGGATGTACCCTCGAAAAGAAAAGGGTAGGCAGCGCGTATTCTAGCTTCAGTTTCCCAAGTCGCGTCTCCCTCGGCGTCGCTCCACTGAACTTTGACGAGTCTGACTTCGCGGTTGCGTAGCTTCTTCACTTCCGTTCCTAGTATGCGGGTTGGAACTTTTCTTATGGTTGCTTCGCGTTCCACTTCGGCCTCTTCGAGGATATTTGGCTCTACCACTTCAGCAGACTCATGTAGACATTTTCGAAGATGTGAAACGTGAAAAACGTTGTGAACTCCGGCCAGTTTCTCGGGTAGCTCTAATCTATAGGCCATTTTCCCAATTTTCTCGATGATAGGGAATGGCCCTACGAACCTTGGTGCCAGTTTTCCTGTGGTTCCAAAACGAACAACGTTCCTTAGCGGAGATACCTTAAGAAAAACTCTGTCCCCAACTTCAAATTCAAGGTCGGTTCTCCTCTTGTCGGCGTAGGACTTTTGTCTGTCTTGGGCCGTCTTCATCCTTCTTCGTATTAAGTCTACTTTCTCTGAAGTCTCTCGGATCATATCTGGTCCAAGTATGAGCTTATCAGTAGACTCCCACCAACAAGTGGGCGATCGGCACGGTCTTCCATATAAAGCTTCGAAGGGCGCCATTCCGATGGTTGCTTGATAGCTGTTGTTGTAGGCAAATTCCACCAAAGGAAGGTGGTCTTCCCATGTCCCTCCGAAGTCGAGGACGCATAGTCTT
This sequence comes from Allium sativum, assembly GCA_030737875.1. Lineage (NCBI taxonomy): Eukaryota > Viridiplantae > Streptophyta > Magnoliopsida > Asparagales > Amaryllidaceae > Allium > Allium sativum. Next base: position 341,971,289 of record CM060910.1, read on the forward strand.
AAAAGGTCTTCCAAAACTCTGTTCACTCTCTCTGTTTGGCCGTCGGTTTGGGGATGATAGGCTGTGCTCAAGCATAACTGCGTTCCTACTGCTTCTTGCAGACTCCGCCAAAACTCGCTGGTGAAGATGGGGTCTCGGTCACTAACAATGCTAGATGGTATTCCATGGAGTCGAACGATTTCCTTGAGGTAAAGTGATGCCAGGGATGAGGCAGTTCTTTTACTTTTGACAGGTAAAAAGTGGGCGCTTTTAGTAAGCCTATCCACTATTACCCAAATGCTAGTGTTGCCTCTCCTAGACCTAGGCAGCCCATCGATGAAGTCCATTGAGATGCTATCCCACTTCCACTGCGGGACCTCCAGAGGATGTAGTAGTCCGCCAGGCTTTTTCTGTTCCGCCTTAACCCGTTGGCACACCATACACTTAGAAACGAATTCTGCCACGTCCTTTTTCATGCCGTTCTAGAAGAAAGTCCTTTTTATATCTTTGTACATTTTATCTCCACCTGGGTGTATCGTCATCTTGGAGTGATGTGCTTCCTCGAGAACCTTCTTTACTAAATCTTTTGCCTGTGGGACGCATAGTCTTCCGTCTCGCCTTAGCAAACCCTTATCGTCGATGGAGTATCTGTTGAGGTGACTTGAAGTCTCACCCCTAATTAGCCTATCAATCATTTCCACAAGCTGAGGGTCTTCGCGTTGTGCTGTCCCTACTGAATCCACTAAAGTTGGGCGCACTTCGAGAGATGCTAGCAGGCCTGGTACAAAATCGGAGGAGGGCCTAAAGTCGAAGCTGGCTATAAACTCTAGGCTTTGTCTTTCAACAAACAACGGGCTTAGGGTCAGTTTCTTTCGGCTCAACGCGTCTGCCACTACGTTGCCTTTGCCCGGAGTGTAGGAGATTTCGAAATCGTACGAGGCAAGAAACTCCATCCATCTCTGTTGCCTCAAGTTAAGATCCTTCTGCGAGAAAAGATATTTCAACGATTTATGGTCAGTGTAAAGTTCGAACTTCTCACCTAGGAGATAGTGTCGCCAAGACTTGAGTGCAAAGACGATGGCGGCTAACTCAAGATCGTGGGTTGGGTAGTTCTTTTCGTGCACTTTCAACTGCCTCCCGCCATAAGCTACTACCCTTCCTTCTTGCATTAAGACGGCGCCTAGCCCTGTCCCACATGCATCCGTATAAACAGTGAACATCTTGCTCCCATCTGGCAGCGTCAAGACTGGGGCTGTTGTAAGAGCCCTTTTCAGTCGTTGGAAGGCAAACTCGCAATCCAAGTCCCAATTGAACACTAGATTCTTCTTGGTCAATTTCGTGAGCGGAGCTGAGATTTTCGCAAAATCCCTTATGAACTTTCGATAGAAACCTGCTAGTCCTAGAAAACTTCGGACCTCAGTTGCATTCCTTGGTGTCTTCCAATCCTGTACCGCCACTACCTTAGCAGGGTCCACTGCTAACCCTTGTTTGGATACTATGTGCCCAAGGAACCTCACCTCTTCTCTCCAAAAGTGGCATTTGGAGAATTTGGCTTTTAGTTGATGGACTCGCAAAGTTTCCATGATTGCCCTTAAGTGCTGAGCATGTTCCTCTTCACTTTTTGAGAAGATAAGGATATCATCTACGAAGACCACTACGAATTTGTTGAGGAAATCTCTGAATACCCTACTCATCAGGTCCACGAAGTAAGCAGGTGCATTTGTCAAGCCGAAAGGCATGACAAACCATTCAAAGAAGCTGTCTGGGGTTCTGAACGCCGTTTTATCGATGCTATCTTCAGCCACCCTTAGCTGATGAAAACCGGTTGCTAAATCGAGTTGGGAGAAAACAGACGCTCCTACAAGCTGGTCAAATAAATCGTCAATTCTAGGGAGAGGGTGCCTATTCTTTTTCGTTAGCTTGTTGAGCTCCCTATAGTCAACACATAGACGGAGTGAACCATCCGCCTTTGTAGCGAACACCACTGGAGCGCCCCATTCTGAAATGCTCCTCCTAATGAACCCCTTTTCTAGAAGCTCTTTAATCTGTTTACTGAGCTCTTTCCTTTCTCGTGGAGCCATGTGTCTAACGGGCAACGCAACGGGCTTTGCATTATCTACAAGATATATGCGGAAGTCTATTTCCCGCTTCGGAGGCAAGCCCTTCACCTCTTCGAAGACATCCGGATATTCCCGGACCACTCTAACTGATTGCAAATTTTCAACAGAGGCATCTAGCGATTCAAGATAACTAAGCATAACCGCATATGAGGGATTACAAGAAATTTCCAAAGTATTACCGAGCTGGGTTAGGAGCCTAACAACCCTTTTCTCACAATCAAGGATGGCCCCATTACTGGAGAGCCAATCCATACCCAAAATCAAACCATAACCCGAGAAGCCCAAAACAAAGGCACTACATTGAAATTCTACGCTTAGGATAGAAATTTTCAATTCCAAACAGATCATAGACAAATGAGCTGGGCCCCCAATTGGGTTTGAAACAATTAAGGGGTCCTCTACCATACTAGTTTTTAGGTGCAGAGATTCTACTAAAGCAGACGAGATAAAGGAGTGTGATGCGCCAGAATCAAATAAAGTGCGAACGGGGTGATCATAAAGATAAACTACACTTTCTACAGAAGTATTTATACCTCGCTGTTGCAGAGGTGGCGCTTCCAGCACATGAACCTGTGCCCCTGGGGTGGATCCTGCCCTCTGCCCCTGTCCACGTTTCTTTGGGCAGTCCTTAGCCCTGTGGCCTGTCTCACCGCAAGAAAAACAGCCACCATTCTCCTTGGCCTTCTTTTTCCGGCAGTCTTTTACTAAGTGCCCCACTTTGCCACAGAAATTACACTTCCTCTTCTCTTTGTTGCCTTTCCCGCCTTTCTTAAAGTCCGTCTTCTTAGGCTGCAAACCCTCTTTCTTCCCTTGAGAGCTTTCTGCCTTTGTCTCCTTCTTGCCCTTATCCTCCTCATTCAGTAATGCCATTTGCACCAGTCTTTCATACGTGGCCCCCATGGGTATATGGGTCATGGCCAAACTGTGTAATGGCTCATTTAACCCTTTGACGAAACGGAGAGCCTTCTTGTGCGGGGTGTTGACTAGGTCTAGCCCAAACCTAGCCAGCTCATCGAACTGATTCACATACTCTCTGACTGTCTTGTTCCCTTGCTTAAGAAATAAGAATTTTTCCAACTGCAAGCTCCTTTCCGCATCTGAGAGAAATTTAGTCTCAAACCTTGCCCTAAAGTCCTCCCACGTCTCCACTGGTCTTTCTGCATTAGTGACTTCCCACCAGTAGGAAGCCTCGCCCTTTAATAGCCACACTGCCAATTGTACTTTCTGTCTATCTTCTACCTCAAAGATGATGAATAGGTCCTCAGTTTCTTTCAGCCAATTCCTAGCTGCCACGAAGGACTCAGTTCCATGGAAATCCTTTCCTCCCATAGCTTTAAAATCTTTACATATCTTAGCAAAAGTGTTTCCCCGCGGAGGAGGTGGAGGAAAAGGTGTCGCTGCAGCTGGATGATTTCCTGCAGCTGGGGGAGGAGGAACGGTAGGACCTGGCTGAGTGGCCCTTGCTTCTAAGAACCGTCTAAACCAACCAGGTATTGGCACCCCTTCTGGCAAGTTAAGTTCTTCGGACATGCTGAAACAAAAAGGATAGATTCAAAACGAAGGATAAGAGATAATACCTATGGCTTTGGGGAGTGGACTTTGCCTTTTTAAAATAAAATAATATTTTATCTTTTTAAAAATGCTTCTTTAAATTTCCTTTTTGAAAATAAATTTTCAAAACTTTTTATCTTATCTGGTAAACCTGGCTCTGATACCAAGTGAAACACCCCACCTCCGTTAGGGTCACTCTCAAAGGGAATGCCCTAATTTTGGTGGAGGTTTATAAGTATAAGTCACAGATATACAAGACAGATATAAGAACACATATTTGTAAACAGCGGAAAAACAACAACTTTTATTTCATAAAAGCAAATACGTGTTACAGCAACATCACCATGATTGTCTTACATCCTTTCCAAAAACATAACATAACACTTTCATAATCTGTCTTGATTACATTATTTAAAGAAGCATAAAGAAAACATAAGTAAACTGCAAAAGCCCCATAGTGGTTGTCCAAAGCCATAGTTCAAAACGAAAAGGTCCAAGCAATACATTTTTCCTCTTTAAGCTGGATATGGAGGCTGGTCAAGCTGCAGTGTTCCCTCCCTGTGGACCTGGGGGGGAAACGGAAGAAAAGAAGACGAAAGAAAAGTAGAGTCAGACATAAAGCCTGAGTAAGTCTAGGACTATTCTGTCTATGAATAAAGAACTGGGTATGATAAGTATAAACAAGAAGTGGGAAAGCACTATAAACTTAGTTAAGTTGTCTAGGGTCGAATATACTGTCGTACCCCTTGTTAATCTCTGAACCCATATAAACTAGTTCCCAACTGGCACCCCATAATCAGGGTGAAATGATCCATTCTATGATGATCGGCTCCTACTCGCATAGTTACATGTGTCTTACGGCCCCCGATGTTGTAGTTACCTATGCTGGTCCCACCATGGGGTGTATCAAGTCCCATGGCGGCGGCCCGACACAACCTTAGAATGCACAGGTATGCTACTGGTGCCCAGTGCTTTATTTTTCTGCGCCGGAGTGTGTGCACGCCCGCACCCCGTTAGAACCTACACTGCTACACCACCGCCGTCGATTTGACCTCTTACAATCAGCCCAGTAATCGTGCCCCACCCTGCCTAGTTTCAGGGTATCATGATACACCTTATAGGGTTACTGCTGAAAAGGGTCCCCCGTTACTAGGTTTTCTATCTCTAGCCAACATGCTAAGTTGGTTAAGTGTTTTCTAACCTAACCCCCAATCAGTCTGTTTAGTTTAGCATGTTCCATTTTGATTAAGTCTTTAGTCCACTTAATCCTAACAATCCTGACTCAGCCTTAATTGTCTTATTAAAGCCTTGACCTCTCACATTAGACAGGTATTGTTGTGGCTGCCTGTTGCCGGTTGGTTCCGGGCAGTCTTACGCCACAACTCAGTCTAACCTCAGGTCCTTATTGGGCTCCATGTTTAACCACCCACATTGGATAGGTATTGTTGTGACTACTGGACAGCCGGGCGGTTCCGGGCAGGTTTACATCACAACTCAATCCAACCTCGGGTTAAACACATCGTATGTTCTACATTTACATATTTTGTCTTTCTTCTTTACTTTCTTATATGTAAATATTTGCGGCCCATTATTAAAAATCAATGGTGTAAAGGTTACACCAACCATGGGCCCAACCCATACTTGGATTTGGGCCCCTTTTACTTTATATTTTCATTTATTAATTAATTTGGCCCAACGTCATTTACCCCCGTTTAATACGCTCGTTTATTATATATGTTGGGCTTAGGCTTTTAAGCCCAACTTAGCCATGTGAAAAAGGGGAGGCTTAAAACGTTCATACACTAAAGGGGAATGTGAACGCATGAACTTGCAACATAACGTTGGAACTACAAAATAGAAACTGGTGTACTTGCATAGCAATAACGTATACTTTGGTCATAAAGCATAAGTGACATGAATCAAAGCATGTAAACTTGTAGTTAAGATAAGAATCTAAATTGGATATCATTATTGACACATAGTCTTAACTACAACATAAACCTATGTTTTTGTTTAGGCATAATGTCAAACATAAGCAAATCATGTTCATAAGATTCCTACATGTTTACAAAGGGGTTTACTTTTTGTTACTAATACAAAAGCATAGTTCAACTTGAATTATTCCAACTTAATCATGATTTTAAATCTATTCACCTAACCATGGCGCACATATACTTATGGCATAAATATTTCTAAACATGAAATCATGATTTTTACTTTAGTCATGCAAACTTGCAAATGGGATTTTGAATCTAGCCTAGCTATGTACCACATATGTCATCATATAATTCTTGTTAACAATATAGAGCTAACATGGTTTTCAATTATGCAAAATATCAATCATAGCCTAGTCATATTCATAAGTTCGCAAAGAGGTTTTCTAGTACAAAAGTATGGCTTAATACATAGACCATGATGCCAAAATTTCAACATAATTTCATATGAATTATAATAACCCAAATTTGTTCCAATTACTCACAAAAATGATTTTTGTACAAAAATACACATTATGATGACATAGTAGCAAAACCCCAAACTTGTATGAATTTCAATTAAACAACTACATACATGTAGCTTCAACATGAATTACATAATTCGAGAATATTCCAAACGTATACAATATTCCAAATCGATAAGAATCATAGTAACGCACAAATATGAATTACTTTATCGCCACAAATCAAGTATACAAACCAACACAATTATTTGTTCATACCAAAATAATACTCTACTTACAATCGTGTGACGAATTCTCCAATTTAGGAATTTGGAGATGCGACTCCTTTTGACGTAGGCGTTGATTTGATTTGTCTAAGTTGCTTTATGCTTTAGAATTTGCCTCCTAATCTTCTCTCCAATTTGGTGGCTACTCCTAATCGTTCCTCTGCAGCATGATGACCTTGTTCTTATTTTTGAATGAATAGATTAGGTTGAGTCTAGGGTCATTTTTATAGAGTTTTTGAACTGATTAGGACCATCGATGTTGCTTGGATAGATCGTAGCCATTCATTCGAAGGAGAGACCAATTAGAGCCTGCCACCTAGCCCTAATGACAAAGCATGCTTCTGAAAATCGACCAACATAGACTAGGCCAGCCAGGTTGGACTGGGTTCGACCTGGGTCTGGACCAGGTCGACAGCCCTGTCGACAGCCCTGTCGACAGCCCTGTCGACCTGGCTAGACCAGGTCGACAGCCCAGTCGACCTGGGTGCCTTAGGCGGGACTTTTCCCGCCCTGGCCAATTGGGCCCGATTTTGAAATTTAAACTTGTTTTTCTGAGTTGTTTTATTCTGTTCGAATTTTAAACTTAATTCAGAAACTTCCGGAGGCTATATCTTTTTCATACGGACTCCGTTTTTCGAAAACTCGGACTCTATTTCGCGTATTTTTCCGAGACGAACGCAATGGCGTATCCCGTTTCCCTTAGTTCTTTGATTTGAAATTAATTATACTTTAATTTGTAAATTTCACAGTTATAGAATGCACGGGGTGTTACACCTATGATTGATATTTATGATTGAAAATGTTTTGATACTATACATTTATTATAGTATCAAATAATGTGTTTTAAACGTATCAAGCATGCTTTGGCTGTTATAAGGGAAAACCCTATCCTCCGGCTTGCATTGCATTGTGTGATGGGACCTGGGTCTTATAACAGCTTCATTTTTCTTTATTTAGCATTGCGCTGTTTGTTCTATGCACTGGTATCCTTGGGAGGAAACCCGTTCCGTGTTATACGGCGTGGTCCCTTGATTTACCTAACTTTAAAACCAATATTAATAACTGTTTTAGTTCTCACACCAGTCACATGACTGACCTGGAGTTTATTGTTTTAACCTAAACTCTGGGTGCCCCTATTTTCCGCACGGGCAGCTAGTAGTTTTGGTTTTGCAGATTTATATTCACAGGATCCTGGTTTACAGCTGGAATGATATCCGGAAAGCTCTGTATCCGTATATCACCTTCAGTTGTGCTTTGTATTATTTTTCCGCTGCTATGTAATTTATTCATTTATACTCTGTATATTCTTGTATCTGATGGAATTGTTGTAATAGCAATGAAATGTTCTTCCGTCTGCGTTCATTTGTGTATTGTTCTCAAAGTATCCGCTCTTTCCCTCACGGGGAAGTTACGGGTCCTTACAAAATCACAGCTAAGAAATTTATAAATGTATTGAAATAATTAGGTCAATAGATGCTAAACCATTTACTTATAAACCATAACAATGTTCAAATTTATCTAGAACTTCACTTTTCTGGCAGATATATATTGAAACGCAATGCAAATTATACAATCGAAACGAAACCTATATATAAACAATTATACAATCAAAACAAAACCCGAAATGTTCAAATTTCTTAACCGAGTACGGTAACTCAATAAGCACCACCAACACTATTATACAATCAAAACGAAACCTAAATATACACCGCAAATGGTTCACTGAGCTAAGAGCTTCTCATTCATCTCCAACCTGAGCAAGAAAAAAGTTGCTTTAGCTAATGCAAAGATATGGAATACACGACAAGTACATTTTAGTTATCATAACACTTGTTGTTGTTGTTGTTATTAAATTACCTTCTTTCCTCATCTAACAATGTGGCATGCACTAAAGTGAAGTACCTACTGCTATGCATCATACACAGCTCACACACATGTTGCTGACATAAAATGAAGGTATATATATCGAAGAACTTTTATGTATAAATCTGCAATAAGTTAATATAGAATATTTGAGAAAAAGGAAGATATGAATAAACCATGTTATATCATCTAAAATGGCATCTAAGTTGCAACCCATTCTCATGCAGCCAAGGAATTCATAATGCCCTGTAAATAGTAATACATGTAATGTCAAAAATATATATATATATACTTTATAAGCAAATTTTCTTTTTACATAACATAATATATCTAAGAAATCAAAAAAAAACATCACAAGGCATGACAAATGGAAACCCAAAGCAGTTTTCCAATAAAAATACATAAACAAAACAAAGAAAATATGAAGTTGGCCTCTATATCTTGGCCATGTCCATACATTCATTTGCAAATCAATTAGCTTCAATGTCTGAGTTATTGGTAGGGCTGAAACCGGAAAATTTCTATACCAACCGGGACATTTTCCGTTTCTTGCGATTGTTGATGAAATGCTATAATTTGTTTCGCACTCCACGCCGATAACCCCAAAATTCCAAAAGACGGAAATTAGAAGAAAAGGAAGAGAATATGGAATTCCATGTTTCCGACACCAACGGTTATATAATATAAAATTTGCAATCAAAATAAGCGTTGGGCATAAATTCAGCATGATAAGCTACTTGCAGATTACAACATAAAATTAAAAAACAGACCTACAAATGATGAATTACGTGTTCAAGCATGTATTATTATGACTTGAAACAGACCTACAAATGATGACCTATAAATTCTTCATAAATTCTTGCCAAGGGTTACTTCATTTTGTCGTGATGATAATGCTCTCAAGGATAAAGAAGAAGCCTCTAAACAAAATATTAGTTAGCATTTACATACCAGCATTAATGTTTAGCATGCAACATGAAAACTTTCAACAAAAGGCTTTGAACTCTTGTCAATCTATTTCAACTTTTTATAACATTACTAGTAAACATGCTAAAAAAATATTCACCACTTATGAATGGTACAGAACAATGAAATATTTAAATAAGTATGCATAAATTTCATCCTGTACTTACTTAAACCACAGAAGTGCGGGCAATTAGAGAAAAAGTGCGGTCAGTAGACAACAGAAAGGACAAAACCAATTTTTCAAGTTGTATTCAGAAAACACTTTGATGTAGAAATATAAATTTAAATTTTATTGCAACATCCTTTGAATTTTGTTCAAAATATCAACAAGGCAAAAGCAAATATTTGAAATCAGACAGTTACTGAACCATAAACTCACATTTGCTTAGAAGAGTTCTTTGTTCAAAAACCGTTTGATTAAAATTGGCCGAATGGGGTTAAACAACTGCTAGCTATAAACTCTCATGGAGACCTATGAGAAACATATCAAATTATGCCACTTATTGCTTGCCTGCTATGTAATATTCATCAAATTATGCAACTTATTTTGATTTGAACAGCGAATGCAAAAACATCATCCATAAATTGTAATTTTTCTGCTAAACACTCTAAAGGAGCTTACATTATTCCACACAAAATGGGAAAGCAGCATGTTATCCAATGTTACATTCAAGGACGTAAACATAAACTGTAATCCTATATGCCCTCCATATATTAAGTAATTATTTCTTGGCAATGAAGCTTACATAAAACGAATCCCGAAAAGACGTACCTGTGCGTAGGTAAAAGAACCCCCCACCATTAGTCCGGCACACTTGTACTGCATTAAATTAATATAACCAATACATTAGTTTTGTAACATGATAAAATTAAATTGGCAGAATCAGAAACTTTTCCACCTGCAATCTCAACCACCTGACTTGTCAGAAACTTTTCCACCTCCAATCTCAACCACCTTTCACAAGATTATGCACATTCCGCTTTGGGTTGTTCTAACAATGGAACATAAATGTCAAGTTACAATTTTAATCATAACAGCGAATGCAACAGCATAGGTGAACCTTGAATTCTAGTAGCAAACAAGAAAATACATATACGTGATAATCAATTTTTAACCAAATAATTGTTTAAGTACACATAAAGTCTCCTTTAAAAGGTTGTACCATATAAAAATGTATATTTTAGTGCAAAAGACGGTATGCAAAAGTTTGTACATCAGTTCCTAGAGAACAAGCCGCAACAAAGCCAAATACAGATTTGTAGACATACTACAAAACAAAATAAATATAATTATCTGCAAAATAATGACATAACAACATCTTAGTAAAACCGTAACATTTGCACATGTAAAAAACAAAAAAATTCCAAACCAAAGAACCAACTTGGGTACTCATACAAATAGTCAAACCATAACATATGTGAAAGCCACTGCTTACAAAAGAAAACCGAGTCAGTGATTTGATAACAAAAACGAAACCTAAACGATGAAATTGAATTGGTAATATAGCTATGTACCTGTTAGAGTGGCTTGACAGCAAAATTAAGCGACAAAATCCAGCTTTGGTGAAGGGAGAGGATCGAATTATGGTTAGGTTGGAGTTTTACATCTGAAGATGTGAGAACATGAGCATCAGTTTTGTGAATTTGGGTATTAATTAGGTTTGAGGATGTGGCCAATTAGATTTTATTTCGAAAGGACAGGAATACAAGATCCGCTTTGTATCCCAAAGTTGTTTACCAATTCGGCAGACTGTAGAATTATTTTACCAATTCGGTGGTGAAACGAAAATTTGGCGGCAAAACCAAAATTTTAGGCCGCGAACAAGAATTGGGTGATATTGTTCATATGCATTTAGGGGCCATTGGCGGTGAAACAAATAATTGTTTTAAATAGTTGTTTTTATTTTTCCAAATTTGAATTTTATTTATTTGAGATGTATTACCAATTTAAGTTTTAAGTTTTAAAATAAAAAACAAATAAGATATATAGTGACTGGGCGCTGCCCCGCACCCCGTCAGGGGCGCTGCCCCTGTACCCCCGCGACCTAACCGGCTAGGTCGACCGCCGTCCGGGACATCCGTTGTTTAAGTCGACTGCCGTCCAAGTTTAAAACATAAATAAATTAAATTAACAAAAAAACAAAAATTATTTTGTCGTAGACGTCTGTCTTTAACTATGTTATTCTGCTTTAAAGATATAGTTCTGTTTTAAACAAAAAGTAATTAAATTAAAAATAAAATAAAATGGTTCGCTTAAACCCGCAAACGAATTCTCCGCTTAACTGAATGGTCAGCTATAATTCCCCACTTCCGCTTACTGCAAACGCACCCATAGTTTGCAAGGTTACACGTTCCTGTGTGGGGACTGGAACCTGTCATACATTAAAAACCTTGGGTAGTCTCGTTCGCAGTGCCCTCATATTCTAGATAGAAAACAGTTGTTATGGTACTCTTAGAGACTTAAGAACCAACATAAGACACAATATGGCCTTGTTAAGTGATTGTTATATGATTGTATTTGTTCAGTATTTTAAATTTTAAATTTTTGATTTTTTATATACTCTTTACTTTTGATTATGTTGTAATGTTTTGGTCAATTTTGTATTTATTCTGTATTTTTAGTTTTGTATCTCTTTTAAATTTTCAATTTTATATACGTTCTATATTTTTAATTCAATATTTTCAATTATGTTTATACAATTTTGCATTCAAAGCACAATAATAAATATATAATATAACACAAATATCATACATTTAAAAATTTATTAGTTATTAAAAGTAATTACACATAAGAAATATTAACATTTTATCATATACTTATTAAAAATATAATATTAATTCATAGTTATTATATAATTATCAACAATTGATTATTTAATAGTAATTATTAATTTATAACTAATTATTATCAATTATTACTTATTAATTAAATGTTAAATGTTAAACTTTATTTATTAAATTAATGACAATTATTATTAGTTATTAATAATTTATAATTCTATATTAAATCGTAAATATTAAATTTCAGCCTTAAGTTTTTTACTATGAACTATCAATTAATTATTAGTTTTAACTACTTGATTATTTATTAGCATTTATTGAAAATTAATAATCAACTGTTAGTTAGTTAATGATAATAATTTAATAGCATTTAAAAATTAATTATTAAATATTAAGTATCAAATACTGATTATTAATAGTTAGTTATTTAGTTGTATTTATTAATTTTTTAAAACCAATATTAAATATTAATTAATACTTTTTAGTTATTTTTTTAAAGTAATTATTAGAAGTAATTAATTAATGGTAATTGTTAACTATCAAAAATTAATTACTAAATGTTAAACATTAAATATTAGTATTAGCTGCCAAGTATCAGTTATTAACTATTACTTCTAAATTATTCAACAGTAAATGTTAATTATCAAATAATCGATATTATTCATTAAATATTATTTATTAACTATTAATAATTAATAATAGTTAATTATTATACATAAACTACTATTTGTTATTAATTTTAATTATTAACTGGAAATTGTTATTACTACCTAGTCATAATTAAATATTAATTAATAAAAGTTAATTATTTTGAGTATGTTATCAATTTTTGGTTATTATATATTTAATAGTGATAACGAAAAACTAATTACTATTTATTGTAAATTAATTATTAGTTTCTACTTGATAATTTTATATTTAGCAATAATAGATTATTGATTATGAACTAATAATTACATGCATTTACTAATGACTACTTATTTACTTCTAATTTATTAATTGTTTTATAAACTATTAATTACTTTTATTGACTATCAATTACCTACAATAATAAATAAAATTAATAATTATATACTAATTTTTAGTTTATTAACTATAATTTATTAATTTATTTCTTTTTTATTAGCAATTATTTATTCATTATTCTTATTTACTTCTACTTTATTAATAATTAATTATATTATTGACTACTAATTATTATTATTATTACTACTCATAAGTAACTAATATTTATTTAAATTTAACTATTATACTAAATATCACTTTATTTAACATTATTTACTTATTTATTAATTCTTAAATGTAGTTCATAAATATTAATTATAATTTACTAATTATTAATAGTTAGATATAACATATTATTAAATATAAAAAATAATTAGTAATTATAAATTATTTATTGATAATCATTAATTATATAAAATATGTATCATAACAATGTGAGCTATTGTTTATTATTTTTAATATGTGCGTTTGCTTTTATTATAATAATTTCTAGTTGCTTTAGTACATTTTCTTCAATTCCGAAGGAACCAATGCAAGTAAAGCTATTTGCTTCATTTCATTTGCTTTGGTTCCGAAGGAACTGATGCAAATAACTATATTTGCGTCGGTTGTAAGGACAATCGAAGCAAATAACACTATTTGCTTCGGTACACTTGCTTCGGTTATTTATACAACCGAAGCAATTTATATCATTTGCTTCCGTTGTGTGCACAATCGAAGCAACTACGCCAAAGCAACTGCAAATTACATTACTTGCTTCAATGCATTTGCGTCGGTTGTGCACAAAACCGAAGCAAATAACACTATTTGCTTCGATTGTTAGCACAACCGACGCAAATGAGCCGAAGCAACAGACCATTTTCGTACTAGTGCATTTTTGTATTTCTTGGGAATCGTTATGTTGGTATACCAACCGCGGTGATAATATATTTAATACACTTAAGTTATATGAGTGGTTGATCATGTGTGGTCGGGTTGCAAGATATTCTTGTTGAACCCCAATGTATTGCTCTCTAAAGGTACACTTTCAGAAGGCAGTCCCATACCTTTTCATAGTTGGAATCCATTCTCCAATAAGTGCCACACGGTTTTTGATTATATACTAAGTATGTGGAGTATGAGATGCAAGCGTTCTGCTAGATGGTTATTTATTTGTGATTTGATAGACACTATTATAATATCACTAGATTTTGATATCAAAAATGTTTTGCCTTATCATAAGGTAAAAACCGTTCTTGTTTATGTGTGGACAGGTCTTATGATTATCCTTTTCTTTCAAAAGGATTTTAACTTTAAATCGGTTGGATGATACCCTTTAACTTAGTGAGTTTTCAAATGCTGGTTCACTTGACTTACTCATGGTGTTTGCAATGCTCGGGTCAGACCGAGTTTTATAGGTTCAGGTTAGGATGCTAAAAATCTCGGGAGACATGCTGGAAGAGTCCAGATGTATTTAGTATTTATTCTGCTATGTGTTATATATGAGGACATGTTATTATAACTATCCAGATGTATTTATTGACGGTTGTACTATAATGAAATGTAAGTATTTATACAAGTTATTTATCAAGATTTATTTCTATGTTGTTGTCTTCTTCTTCTTCTATTTTAATATTTCTTTCTTTCTTTTCTCACCCTTTAATTTCTTTCTATCAACTATCTGGTGTGTTCGATGTTTGAGTTTTGGTAAGCAATACGGTATTATGTATTATTGTCGAAATTCAAGCGTCGAATTTCCCGCCGGGTCATTACACCAGCTTCCTACCAATTCAACAGAATAGAGTTTGAATTACTTGCAAATATTCTAGCTTCATTTTCCACTTATTTAGTCTAACCTGACAATATATATATATATATATATATATATATATTTCAAAACAAATAGGCTCTTAAACATAAAAATTATTTTCACGTAATTCTCTACTTTTTAAATAAATTAATAATTTAAAATCATAGATTAAAAAAGACTCCAATTTTTCAAGCTAGTAAAAGATTAATTATGGGGCTAGACTTAAATTGGTTTTCGACTTCCTTGCCCAACCTGTTTTCCAAATAATCATTTTCTCACTTCAATTGCTCTTTACGTAAATTCCTTATCCATATCTAAACCGAATTCTGTTTCTAGCGCCTCCCGCTCTTTCTCTCTCCCCCTCTCTCTCTCTCCCTATATATATATATATATATTCCTAATCTATTTCCTCTCTTGTGCTTCTACAAATTCTAAGGCACTACCGTCCCACCCACTAATCCAAAATAATGGCCAATTTCCAAATATAAAAATATGAATTCCCTATTTTACAGTAAACCTATTGTACATCTTATACCATGGTAACACTAGGACCCACAGCCCTTGGATCCCATAATCCAAATCTTGTTGTACAAAACTATTACCATAATCTTTTATCTCGTCTCTCTTCAAAGTGGGTTTTCTCAATCGATCTTGGTATATATGTGTATTTGTATTTTAAAAATACAAATGCATTCACTCACTATATATTTAGGACCACTAATCCTAGGCACTAATACCAATTGTAACAACCCCAACCCCAACGGTCCATATTTAACATTAAATGCTAAAATCCAAGTCCACTAAAGCCCAAATTAAATACCTTGTATCCTACGAATAGGCAAAGCTAAATATGCCAGAGATAAGATGAGAAACTTACATCATAAATGATTAAAATATAATAATAGGTAAATATTTAATAAGATATTTGCACTTTTTGAATACACTAAGATGAATAATCTCTGTCTGCTTTCTAACTTATGGAGGAAGGGTCAGAACTAAAATTCTGGTGAATAGGTGAATTAGGCACTTTTAAGCTTAACCCTACAGATACCATTCAATTTCCATTTTTAATTATATCAATTTATTTGGGTTTACAATACTCTGCCTCTGTGCATATATCGTACACATCTACTCCCAAGTAAACGAAATCTAATATACAATATACATGTGGCTATATGCCTAATAGACCGCCTCCGTCCTAGATACTACCCATGGTTCCCTTTATATCCACATCGATAGGACTCCGTCATCATGCTATGGGAGAGTACTACATATTTAAAGGACAGCTTCGTGAGCCATACAATATAGATGTTCGGTTGTCTATTATGAAAACGTGAAACTACGTCCGCATCAGCTGAATCCAATGCTCGAACATCCACGATGTACCACCTAATGCATACATTGAGATTTTATATGTAATCGTTCGGTCTACTACCAGAGTTGTGCTACAAAGATGCACCCTTGTATGGAACACAATCGAGGATATTTAGATATGTAAAGGACAATTTCATTAGTCCTATAATATAGATAGTCTATTTGGTCGGTCTCTTTTCTCTATGGCTATGGTTCGATGTAGCCCTCCTCACCTAGTGTAAAGACCCCTCAAAAGTTAAGTGACTATGCCTTACTACAAACAATCTAAACATCCAATTGGCATCGTTCATCATCCAGTGTCCCGATAGTGAAAGATCGTTAGCCGTTTAGTTTAGCTCCCATCTTTCCCTTTATTCCTCCATCCGACGACGGATGATATTTGTATGTGAATCCTTATAGGCCCTTACCCACATAAAACCTGCTTGCAAATCCATGAGTCCAGGTTTCACACGAATACCCTGCTCCATCCATTATCCTTTTAACTGCTAGTAAAGACCAGCATCGTTAGGCCAACAATACCAATGTAGTCAGGACATATTCTTTTAATGGAACCCCTACAGACCTACCTCTAGAGGTGAAACTTTGTTATGCCTACTTCAGAGGGTCATCCTAGAGTATCCTCACGTCCCATTTAAGTCTCTCACTTCCTTCAAGCCTTGCTAAATAATCATATTTTGTTACGCATTTTATCTAGAATCCCTTTGGATTTCTCCAAAGGCACCTCACTATTTTATTAGACCCTATGTCTAATCTTCCGTTGTGCTTTTAGCTTACTTTTATTTTATTACACTACCAATTTTCATCTCCTTCCCAATTACATCTAACTTGGGCCTTATTTATTTGCATATTAACTTAATCTAAGATCTAAGTGTTAATATAATAACCTTCTTTTATTCACCCTTTCTTTTTTTAATTATAACCTTGGTGTTATACTTTTAATTGCAAAAGTCCAGATTTGCCTAATTTCTCCTTCATTTTCAATTATAACCCTTGTGTTATAACTTTACTTCCACTAATAAGCTTTTGATTACATTTATTTTTAGCCAAATCCAAGATTTGATTCTAACCTGTTGACTTAGTTCCTAGCTTGAGCCTATGATATTCTACCTTTATTATAATAGGTTACATTCTTCTTCTTTTTAATTATGATATTATACAAATTTTCCTAATTCAGTCTAAATCAATTTTATTACAGATTTACAATCTATGCATATGTTACTATAAATTTAGTTCTGTTTTTATTTATTCTAGATTTGCAAAGTTACATCTTTTATTCTATTTTACATGCAAAAAAAGAAAAATAAATCTTCATCTTTTAACTAACATTCAAAGATTTGGCATTTTAAAGCACAAATGTAAATAATTGTAGAAAATTATAATTGCCTACATTGACAGCTCTTGTCAATTATGTTCTTTCTCTTTTTACTCTCGTTATAAGTTTTCTTTTAGGAATTTATCTCTATTCTACTTAGTTGGTAAGAAAAACTACGTTAACATCTATTTCCTTATTTTAATATTAGTGCCATATATTATAACACGTAATTGTAAGATATTCCTGTTGTTATATTCTATATTGTCCATTAGTGCAAAATACAGTAATATCCCTATTTTCACTAATCCTACTTCCCTTACCTTTACTCTTATGATTAAATTTACCATCTTTCTTATAATATCAAATTATGGAAAAATATATGATTTTCTCAACCAAACAACTAAACTAGTATTAACTTCTTATTCATTAGAATTCCCATTTTATTTCAATTTCTAAGTTTTGAAATTTTATTTTAAATTTCTTAATTTTATGCTTATGCCCCTTTCCCTATAATTCTCAATCCCAGTATTACTTATATTGATTTATTTGGATTCCATTCTAAAAAAATAACATTTGCATATTAGTGTACTTCTGATCATTTGCAGTTCAGATAGGAATAACTTACATAACACATTTCTACAATTATCTTAAACAGAACTTATGTCAAATCCAAAATTTAATGGGAATCCAATGGTATTATGTTAGCAAAAAAGGTATACAATTTAAATCCACTCGCCTGGAAAAAGCACTTTAAGTTCGAGATCCGGTTTTTAATCCAATTCTATTACCCATATCTCTTTCTTTTGTAACTTTATTTAGATCCACAAACTGGAATTTCTACGGATTATAAATTTGGATCTAAAGAAATAAAAAAAACTGAATTGAAAATCAGATATTCAGAACTTACCTTACACCGATTACATAATTTGAACATCTCTTCCTAGATCTGTAGTTTCTACCACCATATTTCCAATTAGAAAGCCTAGATCTAAAATATTTATTTTCTCAAGAATTGAAGGAGAAAATAAAATGGCAGAGTTTCCGTGCTCATATATAAAAATACGGGTTTATAAGTTATCTCTGTACGTCTATTAATAGACGTCCAAAAAATGTTGTCCGTTCGTTTTAAAACGAATAAAATCTAACCGTTCAACACTGAAATAAATTGGTCAAAATAACATGTTTAGGTCGACCTAAGCAAGACCCGCCCCATGCTTAGGTCAACCTTAGGGTCGACCTAACCCTCTATGGGTCAACCTATGTGTCAACCATGCTATCAAGAGGTTCGAGCCTTACACGTTTTCTTTGACGTACATTGAATCGTGCTTAATTCTAACATTTAAATTATAAACGTTATATGTTAATGTTAATCAATCTCCATTTATTCTTTGATTAATTTTATGTTTAAATGGAGTTTATTTTGAAATTTGAATAAGTGCTATTTTTGAAATTATTATGCATATTTATTTATAAAATAAATATATTTATGTACATTTACACATAAAATTATTTTTCGATATGAAATTTTGAACACCAATAACTTTTCCATATGAACTATGTTTGAATCATATTATATATGTAAATTGATCAAAAGCCACCACAAATACAACGATATAACTTTTGAGGCCAAATTCTAACAATTCTAAAAATGTTTATTTTAACTTTTCATAATTATTTCAATTATTTATTTATTTAAAAATGCGGGGTGTTATAATTATCATTTTCTTAAATCAGTTAAGTATTTAATTTAACTTCAAGTTTAAAATCTCATATTACAAAATGGTTCGTTATCAAAACCCACACATCGATTTTATATTTTCATGCCACATATATTTTTATTCAATTAAAAAAACTATATTCAAAAAACTTGGATTCAAGATTCTTGTACTGAATTATACTTTTTATCGCAAGACCAACCGGTTTTTAAAGTGATCTGTAACACTTTTCCCATTAAAACAAATAATGAGTACAAAGTAATAAAGGAGTTAGGAAAATTTCCTATTTGCTATAGTCACTTCCTAGCCTTAGCTATGAACTAAACTAATTAAGATCACCACGTAGGGTAAGAATCAGTAGCAGTGCAAGATAACTAGAAGGCAGAAACTAATGCATCACAC
Organism: Allium sativum; assembly: GCA_030737875.1. Taxonomy (NCBI): domain Eukaryota; kingdom Viridiplantae; phylum Streptophyta; class Magnoliopsida; order Asparagales; family Amaryllidaceae; genus Allium; species Allium sativum. The sequence continues at coordinate 341,990,870 of CM060910.1, forward strand.
TATATCAATACACTGCAATACAACACAAGATAACCTAATATAGTTTGTCAATCCTAGAAACGAACTAACACAAACCCTTTACAACTCCAAAAAGGGAGAAATTAACATGAATAGTAACTAATCGAGTAGACCAACCTACCAGCATACACCAGTAACAACTCCATAAAATTACATGTCACAGCTCAATGAAACCACCTTGCTAGAATCGAACTAATACCACAAAGAACAACGAACCAAATAAAACCAAACACCTGAGTAAAGCACACGGTAGCCTCACCTCCACGTTGTTTAACCACAAAAGTATGGTACACACCCACACTAAGATGATACACCCTCAAAACATACAAGACAAAGAATCAAGCGGTAACTAAATCACAACCAATAAGCACCAAGAAAATAAACCGTGGAGGGATTCAGGGGACCTCTAGCTTGTTGTGAACGATCCAAAGCCAGACTCCAAAGAGGAGATGGCCAACCTTTAGGAGAAGCCTGAGCGACCTAAACGAGTTAGTCTGAGAGGAACTTTTGCTGGTGAATTGGCGATAAAGAAAACAAGGAACACAAACACGAGGGAGGAATGATTGAGGGGAACTCAGCGGGTAGAAGGCCAAATCTATTACTTAAACAAGAAACTAGGAAACCAAAATTGCTCACGTGGCATCCACGACAATCCGTATTTCAAAATCATCTACTTTACATTCATCCTACACAACTATGGTAAACGGTCAAAATTTATATCCATCGCTCTTCCACAAAATCCCTCTTCCAATTTCAACCGCCTTCCTTCCCTTCTGACACCCAATTCCTTCTGCCCATCCTCCCAAACTTCCTCTTCCCCACCATCCCTTCTACCCATTCCAAACTGACGTTGTACGGTTCTCCTCCTCCCAACCCCGTACTTCAACTACGACTGACTGGGATTTTATATAAACCCTAAAGTACCGCCAATTTTACCTTTCCTAAACTCGATTACAATTTTGCGTCGACCATCGACCATTACCCATTGCTTCCCTTCCTACCGCCTTTATCCAACACCCACTTACTTTCTCTTGGTTTGACTTTACCCCATATCTTTGCCTAATTCATATATCCGAATTAATTTCACCACCACCAGATTTCCACCTTACTGCCTATTTCAACAATAAGCGACGGGATCAAAGAAAGGACCATCCACTATCCACTGTTTGTTGCTAACGCTATTTCCACTATGCCTAATGGGTAATTTAGTAATCTCACAACTTAATTTTGTCGTATATTTTTAATTTGGTGTGCTTTATCTTCCCAGATTCTTAACCATTCAAGAGTTAAAATAATCAAATTTGTTCTTCTCATCCAGTTTTCAATTACCCAATAACTTATGCTAATAAATAGAGATTACCTTTCCTACATTCTGCAATACGGGGTAGATGTAGAAAATTGTCTCTATACTTATTTTATTTCTCTACTATGTCACCCTGTCATTCTTACACACTACACCATTTGTTAATGGTATTTAGTAATACGTGTTCCCCCCTTTGTAACAGTCATCACCACAACCATTGACTACGAATGTTAAATTTGGTTCATATGATGTAATCTGCTCTATAGATGTGTGTTTTACAGATAAAGTGTAGGTGGTTAGGTTTAATATTGAACCATTGACCCTACATAACATGCAAAAAATTTGAGTAACCCAAATTTGTTTCTTATTTTGTTTCCATTCACTTTAGTCGTTTGATAATATCATATTTATGGTCCTATTTCACTGCTGCCTTTTGCTTTGTCACTGCATAATATTAAATCTTCTCAGTTGTTAAATGTGTCTTTCTCTAAATTAAATAGTTGAATGCTAGGTAAATGGCTGATTTTGTAAATGTTACTGGTGTTTTTCTTTGTATTTTTTTTTACAGTTTTAATCCTACATTTCTACCAACCTGAGTTGACGTTATGAGACAAAAACAAGTAAATTCCTGTTACACAACAACATCCGATTTGTGCATCCACGGTGCAAGTAACAAGCAAACATTTTCACCCTGTTCTCTATAACTAATCATTAGTTTGACCAGTTTTTTCCCTCATTTCAAAATACATTTGTAATTAAAGTTTGATTTCTCATATAATTGTTGACAACTCAGTGGTAATTAAACCCAAATCCTCTGATAGTATTATTCCAATGAGCGAACAGTTGTTTTTTATTTAGTTTTTATGCCATCCACCATTATGCAGAAGAGATTATCTTAAAAATATTGTTTATAAAATATAGCCTTATGCCGGCTGACTTTTTAATTTATAACTTAACTCAATCATAATTCAATATATATTCATTTTTGTCTTAACTCAATGTTTTCTAGATCCAACATGGAATTGGAATGTAAGCAGAACATATATTATTCTCAATACCTTTTCCCTTGCCAACATGCAAGTTTAGCCAGGTTTTACCCACTCCTAAATAACAAAACATAATTAATATATCTAATTTTATAATTTTTTCTTGACGGTATATACAACTTTGTCAGTGGAAATACTGGCAAATACAAGTTTGAAAATTTGGACCAGTACTGGGTTATAATTAATTGCTTAAACTTTGAAAATGTATTGTCTCTTTCCAAAGGTCCTCTAACATTAAAAAAATTGGTCGTGCATACCAAACGTGAGCAACGGATCTGTGGATAGTGATGATGCAAAGGTAATAATAAATTCAATAACGTGCACCAACATAGTATGTGACATTATTATGCACATCAACTAATTGATAATTGATGCTGTTAAACTTTAGTATGCAAATACACACTATTGTTTAATGGTTATACAATTTTTTCGATGTTGAGTATTAAAGAAATATCAGTTAAATGCTACCCTTTTGTTCGACTACTACTGATATTAGATGTCTTCTCATTAATTTGAAGTCATAGTAAAGGCTAATATAAGTCTGATGATTATCTATGCCATCATCCACTAATTCTTAATACTTACGATGCAATGGACATGAATAAGCCCCATTTATTGTGAAGGATTTATTTTGGTGAAAATAGAAAATTTCAGTTAGATCTACTAACTTTTCTTTGTTTTTTTTACTTTTCAGAATTCAGGCCATAAAACAGTACAATTCAAGAGACGTAGATCATCAACAAACAGAGGGACAGAAATTTCACCAGTCTAGTAGGAAATGCAGTAAAAGAAAGCTAAATTACTAATTTTGCTATAGTTCATGATGCTAGCATTTTGGCTGTTGTTTATACAAATATTTATAGATTAATATGATCGTTATTGCTATTGATACAAACTGATGCATCACGTCTACTTGCAACTCTTACGATCATTTATGTCATTTCTTAAGAACACAACATTGTGGAATCGTCTTCAACATCCAAAAGGTCAAAGAGAAGCTTACAGCCCACTGACTTGCAGTTTCAGCTGCCATATTTTGTACAAAGTTTACAATACAAAATTTTTGGCTTTTTGTATTGGCAAGGTTGACTATGAAATTGATATTCTTATGTAACAACCTGTATTTTTAATAACCTATTAAGATATAAATTGAGGCAGAATTTAATTTAAAAATCTGAATCAAGGGGAAACGGGCTGTGCCATTGCGTTCGTCTCGGAAAAATACGCGAAATAGAGTCCGAGTTTTCGAAAATCGGAGTCCGTATGACCCAGTTAAGGCCCATTGAAGTTTTCAGAAATTTCCATATTAAAAACAGATTTAAATTTTAAGTTAAAAACAAGAGTTAGGGCACAACTGGCGTCAGCGGGAAAACTCCCGCCAAGACCCCCAAGTCGACAGGCATGTCGACAGGGGTCTAAGGGTGTCGACTGCCCTGTCGACAGCCCTGTCGACACGGGGTGGCCGGGCAGTTCTGCCTGGCGCACCATTTCTGATTTGGGCTTGGTTGTGTGGCTTGGTTCTGGAGAATTCCGAAATCTGATGGACCTAATTCAACCTAGGGTTAATCCTAGGGCTAAAAACACTCTAATCTTCTATAAATAAGACCCTAATCCTACCCTAAAACCCCATTATTCATTCTAGCAACCAAACTATGTCAAATTGATTTCTCAATGGCCTCCACTTAAAAACCCTAGCCTCCACCCTCTTCATAAATCATTCCTATGAAGATTATGATGTTCATACAAGCATTTCTAAGTTGTATGAATGATCATTAGCTTGCATACATCATCAAGTTGCAAGTTTTATTTGCTAAGCTAGAGTTTTTGGGATTTTTGTTAAGGATGTTTCTTATTGGAGCTTTGTTTTGGGTTTTTATGCTTGCATAAAGGGCTTCTCAATCTTTATTAGTAGATTTGTGTCTTCATAATATTTGTAAGCCCTCTTACCTTCATTTTAGAAACTCTAAAGTTAATATGTGATGAAAGTTGGGATTTATGCATGTTTGATAAGTTATGCATGTTTATGCAAGTTCACTATGCCATGATTTGCAAGTTTAACAAGTTATGCATGTTTATGCAAGTTCACTATGCCATGATTTGCAAGTTTAACAAGTTATGCATGTTTATGCAAGCTTACTATGCCATGATATGCAAGTTTAACAAGTTATGCATGTTTATGCAAGTTCACTATGCCATGATTTGCAAGTTTAACAAGTTATGCATGTTTATGCAAGTTCACTATGCCATGATTTTCAAGTTTGACAAGTTATGCATGTTTATGCAAGTTCACTATGCTAAGTTATGCAAGTCCAACATGTTATGCATGTTTATTATGATATGTAAGATTCATCATGTATGTTGTGCCAAGTTCCCTCTTCCTATCCTTTATGCGTTATGACGAATATGTAAGCGATGGAATGACGTTGGGGGGTTTGGGTAAAACTTAAAATACATGAAAATATAAGATTGGGAATTTACCTATTAAGTTAGGTCTACCCAAGTATTTGTTAAACTTGTAATTATGTTTTGAAAATAAAGTGGACATGACACTTAGAAAACATAAGTGTGGCCAACTCGAGGTTGGGTTGAGTTTGTAGCATAAACCTACCCGGAACCGACCGGCTTAACTAGTGGCTACAAGCAATAGGACCCAATGTGGGTAGTTGGTCATGTTGCACGTGAAACCCGAGGTTAGACTAAGTTGTGGTGTAAACCTACCCGGACCCGCCCGGCCTAACTAGTAACCACAACAAGGTCTAATGTGAGAGGTTGGGTGCATTAAATTAATTAATGCCTCATGATTAGGGTTAAGTCATGGCCCACTAATACTTAACCAATTTTGGGGATACGAGGGATTAAATGGGGTTAAGTGGTGAACTGTTGGTTACACTTAACTAATTTAATCCATGATTAGTGAGGGGTTAAACCACACTTAACCCTCTTAGAAAACCCTAGCAACGTGGTCTGTTCCAGCAGTAATCCCAGTTGGGTATCATTCACAACCCTAGAGGCTAGGCTAGGGCGGGGGCACGATTACTGGATGGATGTAAGCGACCAAAGCGACGGCTGAGTGGTACAGCGGTGCGGGTCCAGGCGGGCTACGGACGTGCACGTAGTCCGGTGTTGGACAAACTCGAGGCACGGGTACCAGTAGGTTTAGACTGTGCATTATTGCTTAGGTGTCTGGGGTTGACACCCGAGGGCTTGATACACCCGAAGGTGGACCCAGCACAGTCTGACTACAACCATATGTGGGCCGTATGGACACCAACACTTGACATGTTAGGTTTATAGGGAGCCGATCGACTAGACCGTTGGGCTGGACCTTGTATTAAGGTCACTTCATGTTATTGGGCCAAAGTTTTGGGCTGAGGGATCAATACCTGTTATGTTAGTTTGCTAGTACACTGTGGTGCAAAGCTTAATCTTCTTTATGTGATGACACCTTTATCTATTGCCAGTATGTTCATCTCAGTTTCCATCATGATGTTAGCTTTATTAGTTTATAGACTGATCGTAGTAGGGCTTACCAGTCTTTTTGACTGACCTGTTTTCTTTCGCTTCTTTTCTTCCGTTCCCCCCCCCCCCAGGTTCTCAGGGAGGGAATAGTGGTGCTTAGCTTGGATCGCTTGCTTGTTTGCTGGATAGCTCATGTATGTCTGGACATTGAGCTCGCTATGGTTTATCATCTTTATTTTGGGGATAGCACTATGTATTTCAGTATTTCTGTTTATGATGTACTAGACATGTTTATTTTGGCAGTTGACTTTATGATGTACTAGACTTGTTTTGAGATGGTTTGAGATATTCCGCTGTTTTATTCTCACTTACTCTGTTTTACATATATATTTATGTTCTTACTCTGCCTTGATATATCATTATGCATGCTTACCCAGTTCTAACGCCCCCCAGAAGCTAGTGCCCCCGAAAGAGTGACCCTAGCGGAGGTGGGGTGTTACAAATTTGGTATCAGAGCATATGGTTTACAAGAAAGAACAAAAAGTTTTTAAAAGACTTTTGAAAAACTATTTTCAAAACAAGTATAAAGTATTTTCCAAAGAAAAGTCTAGTATTTTAAAAGGCTATTCCCCAAAAAGCCATTAGCGTTATCCTTCGTTCCCTTGACCTAATCTTATCTTATCTTTCGTTTTAGTATGGCTGAGAATCTTGCCATCCCGGATGGAGTAAACGTACCACTCTGGTATAGGAGACTTTTAGAAGCTAGGGCGGCAGCTGGCCCCGCAAACCCTACTCCCACTCCTCCTCCTGTAGTTGAGAATCCTCCCCCTAATGTCCCTCCTCCGGTGGTTCCTGTTCCTCCTCCTCCAGTTGTTGAGGCTCCTCTTCCTCCTCCTCCCCCTCAGCATCCTCAGGTTGAGTTCACGAAGGTTTGTAAAGACTTCAAGGCGATGGGAGGCAAGAATTTCCTAGGCACGGAATCTTTTGTTGAAGCTAGGAATTGGCTGAAAGACACTGAGGACTTGTTTGCTATCTTTGGGATTGATGACGAGAGGAAGATCTTATTGACAGTGTGGCTTTTGAAGGACGAAGCAGCCTATTGGTGGGAGGTCACCAATGGGACAAGGCCCGTCGAGACGTGGGCCGATTTGAGGACTAGATTTGTGGCCAAGTTTCTATCTGCTGCTGAGGCGAATTTACAGATGGAGAAGTTCATTGCATTAAAGCAAGGTGATATGTCTGTCAAGGAGTATGTGAACAAGTTTAATCAGCTGGCCCGTTTTGGTTTGGATATGGTGAACACTCCTGAGAAGAAGGCTCTTCGATTTGCTAGAGGGTTGAATGAGCCGCTGCAGGGTTTGGCAATGTCACATATTCCGCATGGGGCTACTTTTGAGAGTTTGGTCGATATGGCTCTACTTCAGGGTGATGGAAAGAAAGAGGTCAAGTCGAGTGATACTCAAGCAAAGAAGACTGATTCTCAGGGTAAAGGCAATCAAGGTGGTCAAAGCAGTCAGGGGAATCAGAGCAAGAACAAGAAGGGGAACAACAACAAAGGCAAGGGAAAGTGCAATTACTGTGGTGCGCCTGGACACTTTGCTAAGGATTGTAGGAAGAAGAAAAGGAAGCTTAGTGGTGGATGTTTTTCCTGTGGTGAGACTGGACACTTCAGCAAGGAATGCCCGAAGAAGAAAGGGCAGGGTCAGACTCAGCGTGCTGGGCCTTCAGGAGGGCAAGTTCATGCTCTCAATACCGCTCCAGTTCCCGATCAAGGTAGTGTTTCTGTTGAGAACCTTGTTTATGTTTCTGATCTTCCAGTTCGTACCTTGTTTGATTCTGGTGCATCACATAGCTTTATTTCATCTGATCTTGTTGATAGTTTGCACCTTAGTACTAGCTTAGTGGATGATCCCGTTTGTGTTTCGAATCCCATTGGGGGTTCTGCTCATCTATCTATGATATGTGAGGATCTGAGGATCTCTATACTCAGTGTAGAGTTCTTGTGTAGTGCGTATGTTCTTGGTTTCAGGGGATACGGATTGATTTTGGGCATGGATTGGCTGTCTAGACATGGAGCCATTCTTGATTGTGAGCATAGGGTTGTGAGGCTTGTGACTCGCCTTGGCAACACCTTAGAGATTTCATGCAATCCGAAGGATCCCGTCATGTTGTGCTATCTTGAATCTCTCGACTCGTCAGAGGAAACCCTTCAGTCTGTAAGGGTGGTCCGAGATTATCCAGATGTTTTTGAAAAAGTTGACGTAGATTAGTGGCCACTGAAATATTAACTTTTAATGTAAGATTGACTGTGAATAATGTATTCATGCATGCATAAATGCATATCAGAAATACAATTTTATCATGGAAACAAATTCTAGACCAAAGATCATGACTGCTAATTCAGTTTGGTCAAATTAGGAACTATACAACTCATTCCGTGTATAACTTTTTCCTATTTTACTTAAAAACATATTGTTGCTTCGGCTATACTGCTACCATTTCATACATGATTTGACAAATATGTTCACTACAGAGATGTTTCTTTCCGTTTCAAATTTATGTCCTATTTTCTAAGGATCTATTTTTCTAATCTATGATATTGGTTGATAAGGTACATGCAATGCACTTGATTTCCATAAAAAGATGTTTGGTAACTACACTGTTACCACTATTTGCAATACTTATCTCCAAAGTGGATGTGTGTTCTTTAGCACCCAATTCGAACACGTCGAACGAGTCCGTTGGACAACATACCATTTTGGCCCTTTAGCCCAACGGCTAAAAATTGAGTTGTTACGCACTGACGCATCAGACGTGTTGAACGCGTCGGGTCCCAAGCAGCCCAATTTTGAGCTGTTAGGAATAAATATATATTTTTTAATTACTTAATTAATTATCTTTAGTTTTTATAAACTTTAACAATTAATAACTTGTGCATATGATATCCGTTTGAGACGTGGTTTTTTCATTGCGATCATATAAAAATGCTCTATGTAATGGACCTAGTTTGAACAAACTGGAGCAACTTATAATTTTTTAATTTTTAATTTTATTTATTTGCGTAAGTATTTGATATATATTTTTCATTAAAACCCAATGATAAATTAATTAAACATTAATTAATTAAATTACACAATAAAAATAAAATGATCCGTTTAAATGCTCCACTTAAATACCCCGCTTAACGCGCCAAACACGTCATCTGTAACTACAATTCTCCGCTCAAAAGCTCCGCTCAGATTCTCCATTCAAATTCTATGCTTCCGCATACGCCAAACACACCCTAATCTATTTACTTAGAGCTGTAAGAAATAAATGGAGTAAATGTTTGCAGTCTAAAATTAGTTTTATTCAAAATAGTTTCTCAGCCACTAACTAATTGATACTAAATGATTAATTCCAGTGCATGACATCAAGAACTCATAGCATAGCAGTACAAACATATATAGGCTGCATTTATTAGTGTACATGGTTGACTGGTTTAAATCCCCCCTACACATTGACGTTAGTGCATGCATTCCCTTCTGACCGCATTGAAAGACTTGAACCGCTTAGTACTACTCAAGTAAGTTAATATTTTGGCGAAGAGCTGCTTAAACAAATATAGCGGTTGGAATTCATTTTTTCCAACAAGAAAAATAACTGTTCGAACCACATTTTGGTTTTGAAAATCAAATAAATATTTATTGCCAGATAACTAAATGTGACCAATTCAAGCTAATCGATACATTTAAATTTTAGTTACACAATAGACCGTTAAAAGATATAACCGCTCTACAACTCTTATAAGTACCTGGAAATTATAACCAACTCTACTTTCATATCATTTTCTTCTCCCATCATCCCCTCGTTCGCCTGTTCAGAAGTTTATAACTCGGGTCCACATGCTGCTCAAAACCTTTTATAAATAATTGTTGCTTTCATCATCATCACCCAGTATCTTCACAGTGACAACCACCACCACTGCTAATCCTTTTGTTTTTCAACTGCTGCAGATAAAATGGATCAACATGTGGAACCTTTAAGCAACATAATATATGATCCAAACTGGTGAACCATTAGAGTTCGAGTAGGTCGGCTTTAGGTGCTAATCAATCAGGCAACAAATGAATCATATGGAATTAACATGCAAGTGCTAGACGATCATGTAAGTAAACTACTCCGTCATTATGTGGTTGTTAACGCCTTCAATTTCGTATATTAGTTTTAATGCTGCACTGTTTTAGAAGGCACAAAAGTGCCAATTCCTTCATTCTTACATAATAGATTCCCTGTTTTGGACCAATACTGCTATACCCTTCTAAGATTCTACTGCACTGCTTGATGGATTATGGAAATGAACGGCTCGTAGCAATTCACCGTCACTTACTAGGACAATTTGAGAACACATTTACATAATAATCAATTTATGACATTAATCGGTTCAACGTAATCGATTCAGAACCTAATTACCGATCTATAGACGAACCGCTGATGATAGTGCTCCGTACCGATACCACGGTGACCCAAGTGCATGAGCAAATAGAGAATATACCAAGATACAAGTTTTATTTTGTTCCAGATTCAGTTCTTGCATCGAGAGTGCATAAACGTGGACTACTAACAGGTATTTTTCTGCAGCCACCAAGTAAATATATTACTTAATTAAACACACTAAAAACATTGTTTAAAGACATGGGCGGCATATTGACAGCAATATCCGATACCATTCAAATCACAAAAAAGAACGGCACACAATCCTTCAAGAGGGAGTTGTATGTACAAACATTAAGGTAACCATTTGAATTTGTGAATAAATCAACTTTAAAATTCAACTATCACTTCATGGCTGCTGCGTTTAGTGGTACTCCATCAACAGTTTCATTATGGTCAGATAAAGCGGCATTGGTTGATGAAACTGTGCAGGAGAAATACTCTGCACCACTTCCAATAGTGATAAATTCAACCACGGTTTCCATTTACGAACGTAAGTACCCATATTACATATTTACTCGATACTCTATTATATTAACTTCTATTTAACCTACAGGTTCCTATACTTTTGATTCAAAAAAAGCAACATCAGTGTATCTAGATATAAAGTACCCGGATGCTGATGCTGCTGTTCTCAAGTACCATTAACTACTATGTTTACTGCTTTTACAGATTACTTTGTAAACAAGTACTCATAGCATACTCATAACTGCAGGGCTAAAAACTCGCCTACAACCAAAGTTGATTTGCTTGGAAACAGTACATTTAACCAAGGTGTCGTGGAAACTATTGAATGCACAATCAAAGAATTGATGTATAATTTAAGATACACTGACTGTCGGGTACACTCAATTGCCATGAATACAACATATACTGAGTGTTTTGTTTATTGTTGCTAACACTAACACACTAAATGTGCTAATAACCAATGACTACCACTGAAAATATCAGGGAAAAAAATATGTGGTTGCTGCTACTATCACCAAGTTACGCAACTCATCCCCTTGGAGTTATTTGTCATGCCTGATGTGCAAAGGTGCTATTCACATAAACAATTCAGCAAACACTTGCGACAATTGCCCAGAAAAGACTGGCGAACCTATACATAGGTATACCGTTGTATATAAAAAAGTTTGCCCACATAGTTCAATGTTTGCAATACTAGTTTCATTTACAGGTATCGACTAAATGTAGACATATTAGACAGTAGCATGTCAACCACCATCACTGCTTCTGATCGCGAGGCAGAAGGACTTATTGGAATGGATGTCGATGAAATGCTTGCAATATGTAAAATGGTTAGACATTGTGTACTTCTACATATACATCACTACTCATACAGATGTTTACCTAATACACACTCATTTATACCTAACTCTGTATTTTTTGGACAAATAGGACAACGGACCGTCCAAGATTGAAAATATTTTCCAAAAGTTCATTGGCATCAATATTGTTTTTGAATTTCATCTAAGCAACTGCGAGATTAACAACCCTGATACCTTCTTGACTGCAAGAAGAATTATAAAACAGACTATCGACGTGACGGGTACCAAACATCTGAAACAGGTAAAAATTCTGGGTAAATAAGACGCATGTCGGTGTCTACTTATGAAAACTTAAACTACACCAACTTATAAACACCAAAACATGCACTCATTGCTTCCAATCACACCTACGAATAGACAGTTGATGAAGCTTTAACAAACAATGAAGTTGAGGATCAAGCATTGGCCCAAGACATCAAAAGGAAAAAAGTTATTGATAAGGTGATTTTCATTTTGACAACAACCATAATTTATCAATACTTTTTTAATTGCCAAAAAATTTGAATAGGTTAAGGAGCTTGTGGACAAGGAAACCCGGACGTTTCAGACATTTATGGATATTGGAAGTAAATGCAGACGTCAGGGAATTGTAATCAATGTAAGTGACCTCATTCTGTCATTAAAAAAAAGTTATTTGAATAATTAATCATTTGTGTCCAAACTGATGTCTTCAACTGGATGGGATACTGAAAAGGAAGCACCAGCCAGAAAGGCAGTTGGCAAACAAGTGAATAAACGTCAGAAGAAAGAAGGCCATGCAAACAGCCGTGAAGATGTGTATAAGACACCTAACTCCAACTGTGTACATAACAATTAATTCGTCTATAGACTATGATTATTTACCATGTAATGCAAATTAATGTAATCTTTCTACAAACATGTACATCAAAGTGACTTTTATATTTGTCTGTAAATATGATGCTTGATAAACATGCCTGATGCGTAAAAATAAAAGAAAACACTATTCACTACTACATGCCCAAACAGTTTGAAATTCTATTGGCCATGCAAGAATTTTACTGCTTCATTGACTGCTGCAATGCCTCTACCACAATAACTTTGACGTAATAATGTACTTTAAAGGCATTTAAACATGAATTTCAAATATGGCAAAATTATTGGCTCCGGGCAACAAATATACTTTCAACCATTTTACACATCAGTGTGACATATATATGTCGAGTTATATGGCAACACTTTTTCATTGCATTCAATTTACATTCGGATTAACCATTGATTTATATTTACATTACGCGTTAACGACATACATAGTGAATGGAGAGAGAAAGTGGGTTACGTGAAATAGTTAGGGAGGCTATACGGTACCACACTTTTCAAGTACTTTTAATTCTATCTCTTATATACATGTGTACATGTGTGTGTATATATACATATATATATACATATATATATATGTATATATACACATATGCATATATATATATATACACACACAGTGTGTTTGTGTGTGTGTGTGTATATACGTGTGTGTGCACACGCGGGCGCATGTGTACGCACCTGCGGGGTTAAATGAAAATAATTAACTTTTTGACAATATAATCTACTAATCTTTGAAGTGAGAATACACAAACAATTATACTACTACAATTGCGGGTGTGTAACACTGTTAACAAACTATATGCGTTCAAACATATATTCCCGGACACAGCTTTACTGACGTAATTTACTCTATGTAATAACACCCGCAAGGTATACCATTGGTTTCAACAATTTTTTTAACCCCGATAGGGCCACTGCACACCTAAGCACACCACGACCATGGACTACACAATCGCATTTGACAGCTAAACACAAAATGTTTCCACTAAAGCCACACGCCCAGATGTCAACAACAAAGCAGACCACAATGCATCAATATTCCAAGTAAAATACTTGCCCATGTGCGAAGTACGGGCCACGTTCTAGTAGTTAGTGAAAAAGGGGAAAAGCGAAGCAGAGGTCTTGAGGTGACAACGATTAAATAGGATGCTAATACAGAGTACCGATCACTGGATCTGGCGGTAGAGCTTCCTATACCACTACGGTGAAAGCTAGGGTTGGGTAATGGAAAGGTGAGGGAAAGGAGGTAAAGAAAAGGAGTTTGTGACGGCAAGGAATTTCGCTCGGTCCGAACCAGTCGCTAAACCGATCCAGACCGTTTGAAACGCCCTATCGTTTGAGAACAAGACAAAATAGAACGCAAACAGAAGAACATTTCACTGTATATTACAACAATGCATCAGATTACAAGAATATACAGAGTAAAAAAGAATATTACACAGAAATATCAGAGATTTAAATTACATTTAAATACATCGCAGCGGAAAATAATACAATACACAACTAGAAGAGATATACGGATACAAAGCTTTCCGGATATCATTCCAGCTGTAAACCAGGATCCTGTGAATATAAATCTGCAAAACCAAAACTACTAGCTGCCCGTGTCAAAATAAGGGCACCCAGAGTTTAGGTTAAAACAATAAACTCCAGGTCAGTCATGTGACTGGTGTGAGAACTAAAACAGTTATAAATCTTTATTTTAAAGTTAGGTAAATCAAGGGACCACGCCGTATAACATGGAACGGGTTTCCTCCCAAGAATACCAGTGCATAAAAAAAACAGCGCAATGCTAAATAAAGAAAAATGAAGCTATTATAAGACCCAGTTCCCATCACACAATGCAATCGCAAGCCGGAGGATAGGGTTTTTACCTTATAATAGCCAAGAATGCTTGATACGTTGAAAACAAATCATTTGATACTATTATAAGTGCATAGTATATAAAACAACTTCAAATCATAAGTATCAATCATAGGCGGCATAAGTGCCCCATCCCACTATGTCGCCATACTAGGCTCTGCAAATAAAACCGCAAATGTCATGTATTTGGAAATTGGATTTCCGTCTATGAACCGAGGCAAAAGATAGTCCTCTACCGATTCGAGACAATCTAGCCCATGTCTCAGGTCCCAGACTCAGGTGGGCCTTGGATCGTCAGGGCCGGTCCACCGATGCGGATTATTATGCCTGAACAATACGTCTCTCCGCCCTATGGGGCGTAAATGAGCCAACAAATGACTCCATCGGACCCGGATCGTCCGATCAAACCGAGGCGCCTCGCAACAGCAACAACAACATAAGTCAAACTCGTCAGGGCGTGTAAAACCACTGACGCCACTTCTAGCTAGAAAGAAACGCAAGTCCTCCCTGAGGTCCGTCTCCCGTTTTTGGTTCATACCGGGTGTGAAACTCGCGAATCAAACGTTACACAAAGCTACGCCACAAAGGCCTTGCTTTGATCATCACCACAAGACTTTGCTTTTCAACAGAAGCCTCGATCAATTGCCACTTAGGCATGCCACACAGGCAATTCACTCCATGCGTTTGATATCCATCAATATATAACCCCTGAGCTCGTACGTCTCAGAGAAGGGCGTTAAGCAAGAGAATAAATTCTCCACCGCCAAACAGATATATATTTAATAGAGATCAATCACACGGACTAAAATCCAATGTCAGACACACAGTCCATTTACAAGTCCGTTCTGGGTCTGAACGAAACCGGAGGCACCTAGTACCCCGCATATCCATCGATCTCCAAGTACGTCTGGACGATCACCAACTGTTTCCATCTTCTTGGGTGTACAGCCCAATCAAGATCATCAGTAATCACCCAAACGACGTGAAGACTTCCGGTCTTCGACCACCGTCTTCATCTTCGACTTATCGTCGTATCAGTTATTCAGAATGGGATAAACCCGGTCTTTCCGAATAACTCGCGTATATTTTAAATAAGTGTTACACAAACACAACATACGCCTCATTCCAATTCATCAGTCACTAACCGTAAATTAATCAAGAGAATAATTCCCCAAATATTAACCCCGAAGGCCGAAACCAACATCAGATCAATATCCAGGAAACCATTCTGCTTAGCTAACCGACAGTTAGTTTCTGAATTTCACATTCATAGGGAAAGGTTCCCATTAATTTTATCAAAGATGAATTTCTTGAATTTATTCTTTAATCTATTTTTGAATATCAATTCAAAACTAGTCGGGATTAACGAACCTTACCGAAGTAATCATTTGTTTTAATTTCCCAATCCCAACCTATTCATCCCATGAAGTAAAACTGGTCATACTTCATATCTAACACCACGGTGTTATCGGTAAATTCAATTACCATTTCACGTTTAAATCTAATTAAAGATTTAACTATCGCCTGGAGTAAAACTGGTGATACTCCATTTCGATTATTTCAATCTAATTAAAGATTCATTAAAACTCCACTTAGTTTTAATCGTTAACTGGGTTAAAGAATCAGTGTCATTTAAAACACGGTTCACGATAAACCCAAAATCACATTCCATTAATTATCGGGTTAAAGAACGAGTGTTATTTAAAACACTGTCCACGATAAACCCAAAAATCAATATCAATTCAATTCCAATTAAATATTATTTAATTGGTACACTTCATTAAATCCAAGTAAAAAGATTTAATCTTTTCTCAACTGGGTTCAAGAACAGTGTTAGTGAAGACACCATTCACGACAAACCCAAATCACATTTGATATTCAATACAAGGCTCTGAATAGAAAATATATCGGCTTATATTCAATATCAAATTCTATGATTAACAAATGTCGTATTTGAAATAACGATATATATATCTATATCTTTCAAATTTCCATAACAACATCTGTATGATCACGAAGTCCAACATCGAAATATTCCGAAGACAATTTCGATTCAAATTCATTCCAATGCAATTATTGGAAACTCTGGTTATTTTTTTAAAACCATTTCAAATTCAATTTATTTATTTAAAATAAATAGAATTATAATTCTAGTTCAAAAACTAGTTCATTTCGATAAAAATCTATTTTTATCTTTTCAAATATGGAGTTTTTCATCCCAATTCTTTCTAAACCATTTCTTATGATTTTACACAAATTATTACTATTTTTAATAATTTTATCAAGGCCCGTACAGTCGATTTCCATCAATGGCCATCGAACTGCACTTACAGCGACCTTTTTCAAATTTGATTTCGACGTAACTCCAAATCCAACCGTTAGATTTCTAATTTCTAACCTTCATTAGAAAGCTCTTTTCGATACGAACCCAACGGTTCCGGTTTTAGGAGAATCCGACGGTCGGATCTCCCGTAATGTCCGTTTGAAATAAATGGTCGAAATTCACGAACTACCGCGGCGCGGCGCGTTCTATTCAGGCCATTATATTATATATATAATATATATTTCGTCGATTTCTATTTAAAACGAATTATATAAATAGTTTTAAAATTCGTTTCAAAAGAAATTTCAACTTCCATTTCAATTCAAATCAAAATTGAATTCTTCTTTATAAATTCGTTTTAAAATTCATTTCTATTCAATTCAAATTTCAATTCAATTTTAATTCATTTCAATTCGCTTTCAATTCAATTTGAATTCGTTTTCAATTCAATTCATTTCGAAATCGTTTTCAATTCAATTCATTTCGAAATCGTTTTCAATTCAATTCATTTCGAAATCGTTTTCAATTCAATTCATTTCGAAATCGTTTTCAATTCAATTCATTTCGAAATCGTTTTCAATTCAATTCATTTCGAAATCGTTTTCAATTCAATTCATTTCGAAATCGTTTAAAATCGATATAAATATCGTTCACGTCAAAATGGCGTCAATCTAATCAACACGGCTTCATAAATTTCTATTTTCAAATATTCTATTTCAAATATTTCTTTTTCAAAATAGTTGTTATTATCAAAATATTTCGTTCAACACATGACCAATCTCAATGGATGAGTACTGTCAACACATGAACCTTTATTTTATATTGATAAAGATGTAAATTTTATTACTAAAATATTTCGTTCAACACATGACCAATCTCAACGGATGAGTACTGTCAACACATGAACCTTTATTTTATAATATTCTTTATTTTTCAAATTGGAATGAGGCCCAATCAATTACCATATAAAGTTAATTATATGGATTTTCATACAACACACGTATAATAGCATTGAAAAATAATCAACCATCAACCAAAGTGCACTACACTGTATAAGCATCAAATATAGATATCTAACGCTTATAACAACCTGTCAATCAATCGATCGACATATTTAACCAATCAGGATGAGTGACATTCATATTTCATCCCAACACCCGTGTGGGGTTTTCAAACAATCAAACACAGATTTTAGTTGTGCAGTTGGGCGATGTGTAAAATTTATCGACCCAATCAATGTCCTTCAAATAGGTGTACATAAACAAACCGTCCGGTTTGTAAATGAATATTTATTTATTCACATTCACGTTAAAAATTATATTTTTAACGATAAAACATTTTATTCAACCTATGAATATTCTATTCGGTTCATTTATTCAATAAAATGTTATTTTTATTTTTCTAACATATTTTAGAAAATTTCGGCGGCATAACGGCACGATACTAGAAACGGGACGAGGCCTAGCCTTATCCCCGGTCTAGTGAAGGCCCACGCCATTCACACATCAATCAAATCAATTTCATTTCACCAAACAATTTCCATTCAATCAAATATTCTAACTAACTACTCAACCAAACAATTTAACAAACAAGCCATCCATGGTCTGTGGATGACGGGTGTCGGGTGCTACTAAACACCGTCTGCATCCTAGTATATATATAACTAGAAAATGAAATTGAAAGGTGAGAAATTCTCACCAATAGCTATCCAATACCACGACTCTTCATTTATAGAAATCTTTGTTGTTCTCGCCTTTTTATCACCTTCGTTGCTGTAGCCACTACATATGTAAAGATCGAATTTTTACTTCGCTACTCAATATATAAAAATCATATTTTTATTTCGAATTTCAACATATAAAAAATCATATTCTTATTTCGAAGTTCAACATATAAAAATCCTATTTTTATTTCGCTATTTCTATGTTTATATTTTAAAAACAAAAGGTATTTTATATTTTTAAAACACTGCTAATTATATATTAAAAAAAACAGAAAATTAATCAATGTAAATTTATTTTTAAAACTGATTTTTAAAGCTATATTATTTAATTAAATTCAGTAAAAAGAAACTCACTGCTATTTGTTCTGGACGTCCTCGAACCATCGCCAGAAACTAGGGCTCGCCAGCGTCACCAGAAGCCGCCGGAATCTGATCGGGATGTGCCACAACGTGCGCCGCTGCTGGAGCTTCTGATTCCAACCCCCTCCGGCCAGCTCGATCCACCAACGGCGACGGAAATCGCCTGCAAACGGCGAAACTTCTAGGCAGAAATTCGAACTCGATTCCCAATGAAAAACGATCATCCTGGCATCACCGTGAAGAACTCAGAGATCTCGTCCATCTTTGTTTTGTGTTGGATTTAATTTCGAAAGGGATTGGAAGATTGTAGGGTTTAAAATCGGAAGAAAATGGGCCGTTAATTCCATCAGGTGGCGGCGCTGATAAATGAGAACGGGCTTAGGGTTTTGTGAAGGGTAGGGATATTTATTTTAATTATTTTATTTCATTTTATTCCGAAAATATCTTGTTTAATTCCCGAATCCCAAATCGAACCCAACAACTGTCGTCCCTAGCTAATTACCCACATTCCGAACACAATGGAATATGTTTCGTAAGCCAATTCAACTGTCACGACCCGTTATTCTTCAAATTTAACATTTAAATCATTATATTGAATTTTAAACGTACATTTCAATTTACCAGGACCACGTACTGACTCTAAAAATTCCAGAAAAATTATTTCTAGCTTCGTATTGACTATACGGTCCTAACAAAACTAATTTCGTCAAATTCTGACACCGTTTGAAAAATGACCATTTTCCAGTCGATTAAAATCAACTGAAACTGGTCAAACGCGTTTTCCTTTGCCACGCTCACATATTGATTCGAAAAATTATGAAATTTGAAACCTAGCAATAACTTGACACTGCGGATCCAACAAAAGTGGTTTCGTCGAAATCCGAGGTCGTTTGCAAAATGTCCATTTTTAAGGGCCTGAATTCTATAGCGACTATTCAGAATTTTCAACTGGACATCTCTTTTGATCCCCGCTATGAAAATTTGATTATTCGGATTCGTTGGAAAGATATTATCAATTAGATCCTATCATTTTTGGTTTCACTAAAATCCGGATTGTTTCGCACCCGGTACATTCAATTGAAGTTTGAAATCGAATTATCGAACTACCGCGCCATTTTCAATTCCTATTTATAATTATATATAAATATTTATATTCTAATGACGACGCGTATATATATACGTTCGAATTATATTCAAAATAAATTTCTCGTCGATATTATTTAAAATAATCAATTTTAAATAATCAAAATTCGCTAAAATGGCCAAAATAAAAATTTTAAACTGGCCCAGATTTTCGGGTTGTTACAATCTCCCCCACTTAAAACTTTTCGTCCCCGAAAAGGAACAAAGTCGAAAGTGGTTTGATTCATCAACTCTACGCTCAATCCGGCTTCCATTCTCCAACTCTTTAGTTTCTGAGAATTTTCAAAAATTTCAAAAATTTGGCTAACACCCTAAATTTTCGAAAAATTTCGCCATAACCTCCCCTGCACCGGGAGCATCGGGGAATTTCAAATAGCTTCCCCGGTCCTTCAGATCTCAAAAAGAAAAAGAAAAAGCCAAGCGGCTAGCCAATAGGCTCATAAAATCATCATCACCCAAAAAAAACAGTAAATTATGTAGTAAACATGTACCTATTTGTCGGGCAAACAAATTTTATTCTCCGGCTCTAGCCTCCTTGCTATGACCTGTTCAAAGATATATATGTATATGCAAGCAAATGCGACCAATTTTTAATATAATTCAATATTTGATCAAATTAGGCATAATGGTTCAAAATTATCAAACAATGAACAAACAACACAAACATCAATCAATTAGTGAATTAGAGTCTCAAATTCATAATTTTGATACATATACAAAAATCATGTTTTTGATGCCAAATCACAACAATAGGCCCTATCTAATTTTTGGTTCTCACACCAGTTAATAGGAAATATATAGAAATCTCACTTTCGTCACTCGAATATAAACACTGATGATGAGGCCTCATCATCTGAATCATCTCCGGGCGACTAGAGTGTGATTCTATATCTATCCAGTATATTAAAATTTCGAATACACGCGGATCAGACGTATACGCAAAATCTATATATACGAGATTGTCCACATCAATATAAATAGATAATCAAATACGAATAATTGATTTAAATCTTCAAAACCAAAATTGTTTTCATTTTAAAATTTTACTCTTCACACTCGTTCTAGGATACTACTGACCCCATCTCTAACGAGTCATTCTCGTTGGATATTACTAATCCAATATCTGATGAATTCTTTCGTATGGTTCTAATATGTCTTGTTCTCTGAGCTTTGTAAACCAAAGCTCTGATACAACAATGCAAGGAATTTCGCTCGGTCCGAACCAGTCGCTAAACCGATCCAGACCGTTCGAAACGCCCTATCGTTTGAGAACAAGACAAAATAGAACGCAAACAGAAGAACATTTCACTGTATATTACAACAATGCATCAGATTACAAGAATATACAGAGTAAAAAAGAATATTACACAGAAATATCAGAGATTTAAATTACATTTAAATACATCGCAGCGGAAAATAATACAATACACAACTAGAAGAGATATACGGATACAAAGCTTTTCGGATATCATTCCAGCTGTAAACCAGGATCCTGTGAATATAAATCTGCAAAACCAAAACTACTAGCTGCCCGTGTCAAAATAAGGGCACCCAGAGTTTAGGTTAAAACAATAAACTCCAGGTCAGTCATGTGACTGGTGTGAGAACTAAAACAGTTATAAATCTTTATTTTAAAGTTAGGTAAATCAAGGGACCACGCCGTATAACACGGAACGGGTTTCCTCCCAAGAATACCAGTGCATAAAAAAAACAGCGCAATGCTAAATAAAGAAAAATGAAGCTATTATAAGACCCAGTTCCCATCACACAATGCAATCGCAAGCCGAAGGATAGGGTTTTTACCTTATAATAGCCAAGAATGCTTGATACGTTGAAAACAAATCATTTGATACTATTATAAGTGCATAGTATATAAAACAACTTCAAATCATAAGTATCAATCATAGGCGGCATAAGTGCCCCATCCCACTATGTCGCCATACTAGGCTCTGCAAATAAAACCGCAAATGTCACGTATTTGGAAATTGGATTTCCGTCTATGAACCGAGGCAAAAGATAGTCCTCTACCGATTCGAGACAATCTAGCCCATGTCTCAGGTCCCAGACTCAGGTGGGCCTTGGATCGTCAGGGCCGGTCCACCGATGTGGATTATTATGCCTGAACAATACGTCTCTCCGCCCTATGGGGCGTAAATGAGCCAACAAATGACTCCATCGGACCTGGATCGTCCGATCAAACCGAGGCGCCTCGCAACAGCAACAACAACATAAGTCAAACACGTCAGGGCGTGTAAAACCACTGACGCCACTTCTAGCTAGAAAGAAACGCAAGTCCTCCCTGAGGTCCGTCTCCCGTTTTTGGTTCATACCGGGTGTGAAACTCGCGAATCAAACCTTACACAAAGCTACGCCACAAAGGCCTTGCTTTGATCATCACCACAAGACTTTGCTTTTCAACAGAAGCCTCGATCAATTGCCACTTAGGCATGCCACACAGGCAATTCACTCCATGCGTTTGATATCCATCAATATATAACCCCTGAGCTCGTACGTCTCAGAGAAGGGCGTTAAGCAAGAGAATAAATTCTCCGCCGCCAAACAGATATATATTTAATAGAGATCAATCACACGGACTAAAATCCAATGTCAGACACACAGTCCATTTACAAGTCCGTTCTGGGTCTGAACGAAACCGGAGGCACCTAGTACCCCGCATATCCATCGATCTCCAAGTACGTCTGGACGATCACCAACTGTTTCCATCTTCTTGGGTGTACAGCCCAATCAAGATCATCAGTAATCACCCAAACGACGTGAAGACTTCCGGTCTTCGACCACCGTCTTCATCTTCGACTTATCGTCGTATCAGTTATTCAGAATGGGATAAACCCGGTCTTTCCGAATAACTCGCGTATATTTTAAATAAGTGTTACACAAACACAACATACGCCTCATTCCAATTCATCAGTCACTAACCGTAAATTAATCAAGAGAATAATTCCCCAAATATTAACCCCGAAGGCCGAAACCAACATCAGATCAATATCCAGGAAACCATTCTGCTTAGCTAACCGACAGTTAGTTTCTGAATTTCACATTCATAGGGAAAGGTTCCCATTAATTTTATCAAAGATGAATTTCTTGAATTTATTCTTTAATCTATTTTTGAATATCAATTCAAAACTAGTCGGGATTAACGAACCTTACCGAAGTAATCATTTGTTTTAATTTCCCAATCCCAACCTATTCATCCCATGAAGTAAAACTGGTCATACTTCATATCTAACACCACGGTGTTATCGGTAAATTCAATTACCATTTCACGTTTAAATCTAATTAAAGATTTAACTATCGCCTGGAGTAAAACTGGTGATACTCCATTTCGATTATTTCAATCTAATTAAAGATTCATTAAAACTCCACTTAGTTTTAATCGTTAACTGGGTTAAAGAATCAGTGTCATTTAAAACACGGTTCACGATAAACCCAAAATCACATTCCATTAATTATCGGGTTAAAGAACGAGTGTTATTTAAAACACTGTCCACGATAAACCCAAAAATCAATATCAATTCAATTCCAATTAAATATTATTTAATTGGTACACTTCATTAAATCCAAGTAAAAAGATTTAATCTTTTCTCAACTGGGTTCAAGAACAGTGTTAGTGAAGACACCATTCACGACAAACCCAAATCACATTTGATATTCAATACAAGGCTCTGAATAGAAAATATATCGGCTTATATTCAATATCAAATTCTATGATTAACAAATGTCGTATTGGAAATAACGATATATATATCTATATCTTTCAAATTTCCATAACAACATCTGTATGATCACGAAGTCCAACATCGAAATATTCCGAAGACAATTTCGATTCAAATTCATTCCAATGCAATTATTGGAAACTCTGGTTATTTTTTTAAAACCATTTCAAATTCAATTTATTTATTTAAAATAAATAGAATTATAATTCTAGTTCAAAAACTAGTTCATTTCGATAAAAATCTATTTTTATCTTTTCAAATATGGAGTTTTTCATCCCAATTCTTTCTAAATCATTTCTTATGATTTTACACAAATTATTACTATTTTTAATAATTTTATCAAGGCCCGTACAGTCGATTTCCATCAATGGCCATCGAACTGCACTTACACCGACCTTTTTCAAATTTGATTTGGACGTAACTCCAAATCCAACCGTTAGATTTCTAATTTCTAACCTTCATTAGAAAGCTCTTTTCGATACGAACCCAACGGTTCCGGTTTTAGGAGAATCCGACGGTCGGATCTCCCGTAATGTCCGTTTGAAATAAATGGTCGAAATTCACGAACTGCCGCGGCGCGGCGCGTTCTATTCAGGCCATTATATTATATATATATATAATATATATAATATATATTTCGTCGATTTCTATTTAAAACGAATTATATAAATAGTTTTAAAATTCGTTTCAAAAGAAATTTCAACTTCCATTTCAATTCAAATCAAAATTGAATTCTTCTTTATAAATTCGTTTTAAAAAACATTTCTATTCAATTCAAATTTCAATTCAATTTGAATTCATTTCAATTCGCTTTCAATTCAATTTGAATTCGTTTTCAATTCAATTCATTTCGAAATCGTTTTCAATTCAATTCATTTCGAAATCGTTTTCAATTCAATTCATTTCGAAATCGTTTTCAATTCAATTCATTTCGAAATCGTTTTCAATTCAATTCATTTCGAAATCGTTTTCAATTCAATTCATTTCGAAATCGTTTTCAATTCAATTCATTTCGAAATCGTTTTCAATTCAATTCATTTCGAAATCGTTTTCAATTCAATTCATTTCGAAATCGTTTTCAATTCAATTCATTTCGAAATCGCTTAAAATCGATATAAATATCGTTCACGTCAAAATGGCGTCAATCTAATCAACACGGCTTCATAAATTTCTATTTTCAAATATTCTATTTCAAATATTTCTTTTTCAAAATAGTTGTTATTATCAAAATATTTCGTTCAACACATGACCAATCTCAATGGATGAGTACTGTCAACACATGAACCTTTATTTTATATTGATAAAGATGTAAATTTTATTACTAAAATATTTCGTTCAACACATGACCAATCTCAACGGATGAGTACTGTCAACACATGAACCTTTATTTTATAATATTCTTTATTTTTCAAATTGGAATGAGGCCCAATCAATTACCATATAAAGTTAATTATATGGATTTTCATACAACACACGTATAATAGCATTGAAAAATAATCAACCATCAACCAAAGTGCACTACACTGTATAAGCATCAAATATAGATATCTAACGCTTATAACAGCCTGTCAATCAATCGATCGACATATTTAACCAATCAGGATGAGTGACATTCATATTTCATCCCAACACCCGTGTGGGGTTTTCAAACAATCAAACACAGATTTTAGTTGTGCAGTTGGGCGATGTGTAAAATTTATCGACCCAATCAATGTCCTTCAAATAGTTGTACATAAACAAACCGTCCGGTTTGTAAATGAATATTTATTTATTCACATTCACGTTAAAAATTATATTTTTAACGATAAAACATTTTATTCAACCTATGAATATTCTATTCGGTTCATTTATTCAATAAAATGTTATTTTTATTTTTCTAACATATTTTAGAAATTTTCGGCGGCATAACGGCCCGATACTAGAAACGGGACGAGGCCTAGCCTTATCCCCGGTCTAGTGAAGGCCCACGCCATTCACACATCAATCAAATCAATTTCATTTCACCAAACAATTTCCATTCAATCAAATATTCTAACTAACTACTCAACCAAACAATTTAACAAACAAGCCATCCATGGTCTGTGGATGACGGGTGTCGGGTGCTACTAAACACCGTCTGCATCCTAGTATATATATAACTAGAAAATGAAATTGAAAGGTGAGAAATTCTCACCAATAGCTATCCAATACCACGACTCTTCATTTATAGAAATCTTTGTTGTTCTCGCCTTTTTATCACCTTCGTTGCTGTAGCCACTACATATGTAAAGATCGAATTTTTACTTCGCTACTCAATATATAAAAATCATATTTTTATTTCGAATTTCAACATATAAAAAATCATATTCTTATTTCGAAGTTCAACATATAAAAATCCTATTTTTATTTCGCTATTTCTATGTTTATATTTTAAAAACAAAAGGTATTTTATATTTTTAAAACACTGCTAATTATATATTAAAAAAACAGAAAATTAATCAATGTAAATTTATTTTTAAAACTGATTTTTAAAGCTATATTATTTAATTAAATTCAGTAAAAAGAAACTCACTGCTATTTGTTCTGGACGTCCTCGAACCATCGCCAGAAACTAGGGCTCGCCAGCGTCACCAGAAGCCGCCGGAATCTGATCGGGATGTGCCACAACGTGCGCCGCTGCTGGAGCTTCTGATTCCAACCCCCTCCGGCCAGCTCGATCCACCAACGGCGACGGAAATCGCCTGCAAACGGCGAAACTTCTAGGCAGAAATTCGAACTCGATTCCCAATGAAAAACGATCATCCTGGCATCACCGTGAAGATCTCAGAGATCTCGTCCATCTTTGTTTTGTGTTGGATTTAATTTCGAAAGGGATTGGAAGATTGTAGGGTTTAAAATTGGAAGAAAATGGGCCGTTAATTCCATCAGGTGGCGGCGCTGATAAATGAGAACGGGCTTAGGGTTTTTTGAAGGGTAGGGATATTTATTTTAATTATTTTATTTCATTTTATTCCGAAAATATCTTGTTTAATTCCCGAATCCCAAATCGAACCCAACAACTGTCGTCCCTAGCTAATTACCCACATTCCGAACACAATGGAATATGTTTCGTAAGCCAATTCAACTGTCACGACCCGTTATTCTTCAAATTTAACATTTAAATCATTATATTGAATTTTAAACGTACATTTCAATTTACCAGGGCCACATACTGACTCTAAAAATTCCAGAAAAATTATTTCTAGCTTCGTATTGACTATACGGTCCTAATAAAACTAATTTCGTCAAATTCTGACACCGTTTGAAAAATGACCATTTTCCAGTCGATTAAAATCAACTGAAACTGGTCAAACGCGTTTTCCTTTGCCACGCTCACATATTGATTCGAAAAATTATGAAATTTGAAACCTAGCAATAACTTGACACTGCGGATCCAACAAAAGTGGTTTCGTCGAAATCCGAGGTCGTTTGCAAAATGTCCATTTTTAAGGGCCTGAATTCTATAGCGACTATTCAGAATTTTCAACTGGACATCTCTTTTGATCCCCACTATGAAAATTTGATTATTCGAATTCGTTGGAAAGATATTATCAATTAGATCCTATCATTTTTGGTTTCACTAAAATCCGGATTGTTTTGCACCCGGTACATTCAATTGAAGTTTGAAATCGAATTATCGAACTACCGCGCCATTTTCAATTCCTATTTATAATTATATATAAATATTTATATTCTAACGACGACGCGTATATATATACGTTCGAATTATATTCAAAATAAATTTCTCGTCGATATTATTTAAAATAATCAATTTTAAATAATCAAAATTCGCTAAAATGGCCAAAATAAAAATTTTAAACTGGCCCAGATTTTCGGGTTGTTACAGAGTTGAAAAGCGATGATGAAATAGACTTTTATTCAAAAATAGTTAAATCATTTATGTATAATAGTTTAATAATTATAAAATATATAATATTTAAATTTAGTATAAAATAGTTTAATTAAGGTAATTACAAAAATATATAATAGTTAAATTTAAATTAGTTCAATTAAAATAGTTAAATTTAATATAAAAAGGCTTAATAATTATAACATGCAATAGTTAAATTAAGTACATAATTGTTTATTTAAAATATTTATAAAATGTGTAATAGTTAAATTAAAATAAGTTTAATTGAAATAGTGATGTATAAAATAATACTAATTTAAAATAATCTTAAACATTTATAAATGTCATGATCCAATCCAAAACAATCCCTAAATCCAACTTGAAATTCATAATCATCTAAAATCAAATTAAACTTAATTCTAAAATCCCAAAAGCTCAAAATCCAACATAATTCAAGCCAAATATCATTTCCTTAATTTTTCTTAGTTAAATCAATTATCCAGTTAAACCTAATAATTTCAAAATCATAATCCTTTAAAATTAAACTATTTAAAATTTAGTTTAGTTATTTGTATTAATTTACTATTTAAATTAAATTAAATCAAACCTTTACATTTAATTAAATCAAACAAATTAAAGTTTAAAATTAAACCCCTTCTTTAAATTAAGTTTATTAACTTATTATATTAAACTAAATCTTTATGTCATATTAAATTAAATTAAAATTTTAAAGTAAATCTTTAGACTAAATTAACCATTTATAGAATAAAAACATTCAAATTAAATTATTATATAAAATTAGGTCCTTATATTATATTCTATTAGTTCAAATTAAAATCTTTAAAATTATATTAAACTTTTCATTAAACTAATTAAATTTTAAATTCATAAATTCAAGTTTAAATATTACAACATTAATTTAAACTTAAAATCTTTCAGTTAACTTTCTAAGTCAATTCATTAAATTAAAATAAAACCATAAAATTTTGGAGAGTGATTGTATTTTACCAATAATGTTCGTATATAATTTTCTATCATATGGCTAAGTGATTCGAGTATATATCATTTCAAGCCTTTTTTTTTAATTTAGGTATACCAATAATGAAATCTCCCTCTAACTTAAGTAATAAGATCATCGGTTACGAATAACTATTCAAAGCCAAAAGGGATCAAGTGGGTAATATTGAATTTTATAAGGCACTTTTATTGAAATCGCTATTATTAAAAGGAAATTTTATTTTCTTTAAAGAATGTTTCATTTTGGACTTAGTAAACGATTCTTTAGAATCGATCGCTTTGGAGCTTACTACAGTTTGTACTTTTGAGCATTATCTGGTGGAGAATAAAGTTATGTTTCTCAATGGAGACATTGGTGAAACTACTTAAGAAACTCATTTACGGATTATTCTTTTGTATTTGGGATTCAAATTCACCATTATTGCTAATGCGGTGATATTTGGATTGTTATAAAAGAATTAGGAAGATAAATGCTTAAAAGGTTAGGTATGTAAATTGCGATTCAGTTGTTTTACTTTTACCAAAACAGATAAATGCTGCCATCCTTGAAACTAAAGAAATGCAAAAGATTTTTCATGCATTTTCAGTTTGAATTCCAATGCATACTAATGTATATACACATATGGATATGCGTGTATTATTTGACAGATACCTTACTGATATTAAAAGTGGATCACTGATTTAGTAACCAAAATGGTTATGAGATATCTTTAAGGAATAAAATAAAAGATCATATGCTCATAGATAAAAGATCGGATCGGTTGGAGATCATAAAGAATTACGATCCAGATATTTTGGATGTCATTACCGTAAAAGATCCACTTCTAGCAAAGATAATATATTTTATGGGTAAAACTATATAAGGGAAAAGTGTCACTTAGGCACTTATAGTTTTCACCACTTTGAAAATATCGTCTTTGGTTAATTATAAGACATCCAAATATGGAAAATAATAATGAAATTTTGTCACAAGACTCCAGTTATTGATAAAGAATTGAAATACCAAGTAATATTGTGACAGTAAAGTATATATTATTTTCCAATAAGGGAAGAGTGAAAAATATATTGTAAATCATAGAGTATATTTAGACAAACTCCATTATGGCGGATCCGCTTACCAAAAGACTATCACCTAAGGTCTTTCATGAGCATATAGCTCAATTGGTCTAACTTTTATGTAAGGATATTTTGGTTCAGGGGGAGTTTGTATTTGGTATTGTCGTATGACTCACTGCTCTATGTTTCGGTTACAGATATATGTAAATCAAATTCTTTTTCTGATCAGAAATAAAGTAATGAAGTTTTCTTTGCACTCAGGTTGTTTAAATATTAAAAGTTTTGATCTCACTAAAGAAGGACCAGTTGGAAATAGACATGTATAGATCAAATTTCATGTAATTTCCATGCTACGCATCCATGATTGATCTATGTCATTTGACTGTATTGATATATGTTACCATTGATGGGTTTAGTTACGATAAATGTAACGAATGCCGCTTTGATCCTTTGTCAATGCAATTAATGGACGAGATTGTTTTAGATACACCATATGTTATAAATAGCAAATTTTGGAGCTCATAAAGTTAAACACATTTTAAGGTTATTTCATATGTGGCCCAGGGGGAGATTGTTGGAATATTTCGACAATTGGGTCACATATGTAAAATAAAATGTGTTGTGCTATTTTGGTGTAAAGCCTAATTAAAGTGATCTAATTTTCGATTAGAATTAATAGGCTTAAAGTTTAAGTTATCATGGGCCTAATGTGTAGATACCGGGGCATTTTATAATTTGTTGAAGGGCCGAATTACAAAATGCCAACTTTATAAATAAAGGGTTATGGTCCCCGAATTACACAATCCTTAGCAACTCTCTAACCTCTTCTACGGAGAGCTGATTTCAGATCTAGGGTTTGTGTCAATTTGGAAGACCAAACCAAATTACATCTTCTCCGTGGCAACCGATTATAGATTCAGGTACTGCAATAATTAACTTCGGGATTCAGGTACGCTTCCGCAAATTTGTTTATCAGTTCTCTGATTTGTTCTCAATTAAATCAATATGGGTTATATGTTTGGATCTAGGGTTTCATAATTGGATGTTGTTAAAGTATATTGAAATCCTAACACGTAATTCATATTTCATAATGATTCCATATATAGTATATGGTGTTTGGAACTTGCAATGTGATAATAAGGATGACCAAAAAAAAGTTCTAAGCATAGAAACAAGCATAACATATCATGAATCGATCATTATTATTTCATGTGATAATATCTAACAATCCATATGATTAACAATATCATTGAATGTGATTATGCTAACATTTCATGTGACTAACTTGCATTCGAATATTAGTCGTGAGTGAGATACCTACCTTTCGTGGTTTTAGATAATAACAAGCTACTAAATAAGACGACATGAGAAACAAGAGGCTTAGACAATCCAATAATAGGAGACGAATCGATTAACGAATAAAAATTTCTCCTTTTTATGAATAAAATGAGGGAGAGGAAGGAGGTTGACTGGCCAAGATAGAGGTTCAGGCTATTGTTCAAGAAGGCTGCACATGCAGTGTAGGAGGTTGAGGGCATGGTAGGTGGTGATTTACATAGGCGGAGGCAGTGTGGTTGAGGTTCGGGTGTAGGGTTTTTAGGGTAAGGGTTTGAAGAAGGGGGTCTACGAGTAGTGGGTTCGATGCTTTAGGGGCCGGAAGTGGAGGATGGTTTATTGAGGGTTGTATAGGGCTGAAGTTTGATTGGGCAGGGCTTCAGGTTTCTCGGGTTGCGTGGGGTTTTAATGAGGAGGATGTTTCTTGACTGGGGGTATGCGAGTGGTGGATTGGAAGGTGGTGCGGGCGGAGGGAGGCTATCGGAGTTATGCGAGTTTGGTTTGGGCATGAGAGGAGATGAAGCTTGTGGGTTCTTGAGAGGAGGGTTTGTGTTGAGGCCTGTGGGAGTGCGGATGATGGTCAAAGGTGGTTGCGCGTCGAACGTGGGTGGTAGGGGCGGTTCATGACGGTGCAACATCCTGGATAGCTGAGGGGGGTGGACGTTGAGGACGTGTTGGAAACTGGTTTGGTTTATGCTTTGCCTTCTGTCTGTTTTCGGTGGAGTTTTTTTGGTGACGCATGGCACTTATCCCCATTGTGGTGCACCTACTCTACACACAAATTTTAAGTGAGGCTTTGCCCTAGGTATGTTGATGTGTAGCGTGTGTTTTTCCCTTTTTTTTTGCCATTCTATCACCACCATGGGAGGGTCAGTAGCTATGTTCGAATGTGATGGCCGTTTTGGCTGTTTAGATGTGTAGTTGGCTTTTCCTTAGAATTTTGTTGTCATATGTTCTGGTCATAATGCAATGCGAGTTAGTGTTGCGGTATTTTTCTTATTGTACTGTCTGTGGCCTATCGATGGCGCGGTGAGTTATCAAATGCAATTCTGTTTGTGATGGTCTAGCTTATGCTGTGACTGCCTTTGTTTATTAGTTGGCTCCTCCACTAATGCGATATTTCGATTAATGTCTTCGTTGTACATTGCTGGTTTAGTTTCTTTGGTCTCGCCACTACAAACAGTTCGGGTTATTCTCTCAAGTCAAATCTGCTACGTGAGTTGGTTGGTGATCTGGTTGCTACCATAGTAGTTGCGAGAGTTATTCGGCCTAAAGATTTTGTTCCTCTTGAGAAGGCTAGTCTCTCTACTGTCATGTCATTCCAGTACGTGATCTACCCTAGGGTAACCAGTGCAGTCCTTTGTTGTAGAGTAACGGTGATATGCTAGGTTACGGCTGTACTTTTGTATGGCTTAGGCTATGTGTACTTTTGTACTTTGCGGTCTTTTGTAATGTATGGGCCCATCCCTTTTCGTGGTAGCCTTTATACCTATATAATTATCTCCCTGCATGGAGAATGTAAAATTTTTGTATTTTATACGTCTTTGTCTAGCACTAGTACCATTCCTAGATTTAGATGTAATGGCCGGTCCACTATAAAAACCATTTATGGTGGACATTCTTTTGTAATGTATGGGCCGTCCCTTTTGGTGGTAGCCTTTATACCTATATAATCATCCTCCTGGATGGAGAATGTAAAATTTTGTAGTTTATATATCTTTGTCTAGCTGTAGTACCGTTCCTAGATTTAGGTGTAGTGGCCGGTCCACTATAAAAACCGTTAGTGGTGGATGGTCCACTTTAAAAACCGATTGTATTAACTAGACATTTAGTTTACTCCTATAAAATTGTATTTTTTATTTGTCGTAATAAAAAGTGTTACGAACCACTTTAAAAGTCGGTCGGTCTTACCAAAATAATAATAATAGCTTAATTATAAAAAAAATTAGCAAAAAATGAATTTCATTCATAACTCGAATTTTATCAAAGACGAAAAATAATTATCAACATTATTACTTATATTTATATAGACGACAATCTTAGTTATTGAATCTATTATTTGAAAGACTATACAAATTCTCCTTTTTTAGACGGGATGCATAACAGTTTATATGAAATCATCTTTTATTAAATCTTTCTTTGATAAATATTCAATTATTTTATCCATATTTTGACTTCTATCATTTATTTAAATATAACGAGCTTATTATTGGAAATGGGATATCACATAAAATAATATTCTCAAAACATAAGTATTATATGATTCCTTAAAATATAGTTGCATTTCACTTAGACTACCAGTTACATAATTCTCAATTCATACCTTCAATCATTCTAAAGATTACACTTAAATTTCATTTTAAGTAAGTACTCAAGTCCAATTATCATTAAGAATATACTAATTAAGTTCATATATACACACACACACACATTTATAAGTGTACCAATAAAGTTTATATTTAGTTTAATCGAATTAAATTGGATTCATATCAATATTATTCTTTACTATTCTTAATGTTACCAAAGATTTAATTATCATTGTTATTTATGTCTAACATCCCTAAGTTCAAAATTATTTCAAAATGACTAAAACTCAAATTAAAATGAATAACATTTAGTTTTATTTGCTTTGCAAACATGCCTTAAAGTTAATGTTTTTCTAAATTATACTTATAAAATCCATTTAACTTCATATGTTTAATTTATATATATTTCTCATAAACCATCATTCTTTTATAAATTTTGTATCCATATAAGGCAGAACTTTATAATTCATACACATCCTTCTTAAATCAGATTAGCAATCCAAATATATTTACTTGAAATAAAATAAATATTTCATACTTATTTGACCTAGAATAACATTAACAATTTCAAAATATCATGCTTATGAAATATAATTAATATTATGCTTACCAAGAATTTATTATTATTTCCAAAACCATTTCATATAAAAATTATGAATTCAATAAAATTTTAAACAAAATTTTCAAAATTCCACTGTAAGACATTGTATACTATCTCCTATTATAGTTTCTACAATGCGAACTTTTACACGAAATATCATCCAAAATTCAAATAAAATCATTTATTTACAAATTATCATCTTGTAAATCTTACTTGCATAGATTTCCTTAATATAGCATTTAATAGTTCTTAAACATATAATCTTTCCACAAATATATTTGAAGGATCATTTATTAAATGTTACAATATAACCTTTTAAGAAAATCTTATGCCATAAGCACTTCTCAAAATACTTTGTTTCAATCCATAGTTGATAAACTAAGTGATTAATACCTTAGATATTAATGCATTCATATTTTCATATTAATTCTCAATGTGAGTTATACTTATAATTTCATTTATTACTTCTTCTATTAGGGCAAAGATATGGTTAGAACATGAGCAAAATGTTGAACTAAGGAAAGAAACTAATCAAAGTGCATCTACAAGGATGGAGAAAGTAAACTGAAATAAGTTTGAAAATATTTAAGAATTTGAAAACCTTTTGTTGTACTTTTAAAGTAAGATCTCTCAAGGATGATTCTACTCAGTATAGTGTAATTACTACCTGATCTCTAGTGAGTTTTAACCCACAACCTAGAAGTTTGCTCAACCTAAGCTCCGATACCAACTGTAACAACCTGCATTTTGAACCATTCAAGTCAACAATAATCCACACATGTCTAACTTAAATCATTCAAAATGATATATTACTGTTTTTTTTAGTTTAATAAGAATTAAATCACAGAATTACAAATAAAGAATACTATAACATCTCATAGTAGAATAAAATAAAACATAATTAGTTCATGAAACTACTAATAATAATATCAGAGTCTCAAAAGCAAATGCATAACATAAGAGTACCTAAGGAATATATAACGAAAATCCAAATACACTGGAGTTCTAAACATACTAACCGAAATAAGAAAATAACCGAAATAGGGGAATACTAGTGGTGAATAGATAGATAAAGTCCTCAACAATTCTTCAACTCTAAAGGTGCATCTCAAATATTATGGTTCTAAGGCTGACCCGAGGATAAAGTAAAATAAAACATTGAAGTTAGGACTAACATTCTTATGCAAGTAAATCAACTCAACTGAAATGCTCATGTGAAAGGTACATGCAACTCAAAGGATGTCTGGGATTTCCACCCTTTAAGAATCTGTTAAATTATTTATGTATAATACAAAATGTTATAATATGTAATGTCTAACAGTAAAGTACAATATTGAAAATAACATAAGAAGTTACCATTATCCCCGTTAACACACTATATAACATTGTCATATATTTTGTGTTAGCCACAAATATGGTTAACACCCAAAAGTAGTTTACGATAAACAAATTGTAGAAGCAAAAGTTTTCGTATCATTCTCATCACTATTAAGTAATTTGAAAAGGTAGTATGTTTTAGCTTTCAACGCCTCCAGAATCCTTTATTTGAGATAAGCAGACATTTATGACTTTTGGGTTATAGACCACCGAAGGAATATAAGGCTAAGGTATCGTATGCTAAGTTTGACCATAACTTCATACAATACTGAATGTTTGTTCCTTTCGGGAGATTATCAATTCTACTGGGTAAGTTTTGCTTTAGAACAAAGTAAATAAAGAATCATATATGTTGCACAACTCAAAAAGTGGGGTAAAACTAAATTATGTTTACTTAGGGAAACAGGCTCCGTAGGCAGTAACACTCCTTATACCTTTCAGATAAGAATTTGCTACTTTCGGTCCAAGTTACACCATTCCTCCCCATGTGTTTTGAACATAGTTTTGGATAAATAAGAAATTAGAAGTTAGAATCATCTATAATCGGCTATTAAACAAGTTAATAGCAAAATATGATTAATCCTCTTTCTGTTAAAATTAAACTCTATAAGTCAAGATCATTAATTCTACTTTGCTTATTATGAACTGTCAAATAAGATTACATGAGTAAGAGAAAATCCCCACAATTTAGAAATTAAGGTTATACTCTGCATTTTGTGATTATAATTTTTGGAATGAATTGATTGTCTCAATTCTAGACCTTTGAGGTCGTATTTGTAGGTGCGGGTTGGTCCCCTTTAACTTGATAGGCTTTGTTTTGACACTTGAGCATGCACATACGAAGAGTTGATAGAGATGCTTTCCTCCATTTTCTGGAAGGGTAACCATATAACATCTGTCGAATCCTCCAAAGCTATTCCTTCGACACAAGAAATGGCATGTAGAAACTTTGGTCTCTTAACGCTATTAATGATTCTATTTTCTTCTTATTGCGATGTCTGTTCGAGGTAATTATCTAATGGAGGCTTAATCTTTTTAGTATACACGCTTTGGGAAAACCGAAAAGCATATCTAGTTTCTTCCCTTGTGCTCCAAGGTAATTGCTCAGAGGATCCTGCCCTTCGGATTTCCCCGATAGGGGCTTTCTTTGTGGAAAAGGGACCTTCTGTTAAGTTTGAGAGTGTTGCTTTATTGGCTAGATCTGGAACATAATTCTTTAAGGATATATCCTTTGGTGTAACCGAAGGGGGGTTTTCTTTACTACGCCGAAAGCCTACCTCTTTAACATTGCCTTGTATAATGACAATGAGTCTTTCAGTTGTTGTACGAAGCCTTTGATTTATCTAGAAGTCTTTATTTTGGTTAACTTTTGATGCACCCGGCTTCCCGCCGCTATTTCTAGAAACTTTCTATTTTACTTTGGGGTTCTTTCACCCTATCTATCCGAAGAGATAATTTTTGACTAATAGTTTGTATATAAAATACCAATAAACCATGGATGGATATGGATGTTTCATGATGCAAACAACATTAAATCAAACTCGTAGTGGTCTCGATAGGGATAAATATAATATGGCACGTGTGGCCATGCCCAAGGTAGGATACTAGCGATTTTCCCTCCCGGAATTGTGGTAACACATAGATGTAACTACCACCAACTTCGAACAACACTCCCAAATCAAAGATATGCACTGATTAGTCACAAAGAAATGATATAGTATACAAAGAAGTGTGTCCGATAAGAGTAGTTAATCCACTTGGCCCGGTAAAGCTCTTGTTTTAGTCATTTTAATTATGACATGAATGTGAGGGCTATCCATCATCGTTCTCTTACTTCTTTCTAGTAATTTTCGACAAAGCAACCACTTTGTTCTGTATCAAACTCCACGTATTCAATCGGTTGTTAAAGTGGTTCCAGTATTGATAGTGAGTATGCCAATATCTGGCTTCATACTCTTTAACATCCGATGATCATTTTTCACACCGTGATCATTTACGTTTAATAAGCATCACATTTCATTTTTATAAATCAATTCAGTTTAATATAAATTTTCATTATCATTTTCTCAAATCAATTCAATATTAGATTTAGTTTCAAATTTCAAATCTCATATTACAAAACGGTTCATTATCAGAAATACGTTTTGATTTTATATTTCCATGTCACAAATATCTTTATTCAATGAAAACTTTATATTCAAAATTTTCAAAAAAAAAAAACTTTGTATTCAAATAATTTGGACTAAAGCTATTCGGATTGGAAATAGAGTTTTATTCGATAATAGTAAAATTATATATGTATAATAGTTTACTAATTATATGTATTTAATAGTTAAATTTAGTATAAAATAGTTCAATTGAAACATTATAAAAATATATAATAATTAAATCTAAAATTAATTTAATTAAAATAGTTAAATTTAGCATAAAATAGTTTAATAGTTATAAAACATATAGTAGTTAAATTTAGTATATAATTATTTAATTCAAAAAGATGTGAAAATATATAATATTTAGATTAATATTAGTTTAATTGTAATATTTAAATATAAAGTAATACTAATTTAAAATATTTTTAAACCGTTAAAGATTTCATGATCCAATCCAAACCAAATATCAAAACAATCCCAAAATCCGACTCAAAATTAATTAAGACTTCAAATTTCAAAACAACTTATAGCTTAAACGATTTAAATTGCTAATTTTAACAAAGTATATAAATTAGTTTAAGACTTGAACTCCAATTCTAAATCATTTACATCGATTTGGTTTCGAAACTTTTTTTTTTTGGCAAGGCCAACCAGAATTGAAAATGGGTCATTTGCTTTTACAGAGCTTATAGCCACACTAATTTAGACTGAAAAAAAACTTGACATACACCAAGCAGGGTGCGACTCTAAATATGTATAAAACAGCTAATAAGCTAAACAACATTATATGAAGCTAGACATACACCCGATTAACACACACAATAAAAACCACTACAAGCTGCCTAAGTAGTCCCTTTCTTACAAAAGAAATTAATACAAACAATACAACACTTACTATATTAGGTTTGTATGATAATGGTAAATTTACCATTACCATACCAGTACCATACCAGTGGTAACCAATATCGAGCTGCACCGGAATACCAATGTTATCGTTATGGTAACGGTAAGTTTTACCACTATTAACGGTAAAATTGTGGTAAAGAAATGTCAATACCGGTGGTAACGGTAAATTTATTGGTCATATTAATTTTGCCTTTTCACTATTTTAATGAATTCCAACCTTTATTTTTTTGAAAGTTTATCATATTTTATGCAGATGCTTATAGATTTATTTAGGTTGGTAATTCTTTTTGGCTCTATTAACTTCAAAGTTTAAGGTTAACAAAATTATTATTTCATATTGTTGTAAATATCTTGTCATATGCTAAGTAAATTTTCTTTGCCAATTAAAATAAGTTTAAATATTTATTTAAACATTAATGGGTTAGAATTAGTAAAATTATATTTACTTTTTATCATTATCAAAATTTTAATGTGTTAATTGTTTAATAGCTTTATGTATCGGTAAATTTACCATTACCAGTCAATAGTTTACCAGTTTAAACATTTTACCGGCGGTAACGGTAAATTATCGGTATTCATTTTTGGCTTACCAACAGTATCGGTATGGTAACGGTTTTTTTCGTATCGGTAACGGTTACCATTACCATAACAGCCGTAGACTATATTACGTTTGACGCAAAACCAGCCCACTGTCAAACCTTATAGCATCAGAGAACAAAACGGTTTGTCTTCCAAAAAGTTGCACAGACATAAGCACTTGAAAACCTTACACAAATACTTTGAAAAACAATGAA
This sequence comes from Allium sativum, assembly GCA_030737875.1. Taxonomy (NCBI): domain Eukaryota; kingdom Viridiplantae; phylum Streptophyta; class Magnoliopsida; order Asparagales; family Amaryllidaceae; genus Allium; species Allium sativum. The sequence continues at coordinate 342,029,893 of CM060910.1, forward strand.
AAATACCGGCAAGATTACAACATCAGGGGACTTCAAGTGCAAACTGCAAAATGACATGTTATGGAATCAACAAATACATCCTAGGCAAATTCTATTTGAACCCAACTAATTCCTTAGTAGCCCCCAAAAATATAAAAAAACCGGTATACCCCCAATTTTGCTGAGTAGCCCCCCATGAAATTAAAAAAAAAAACGAAAATACCCTCCCTTGTACGAGCTTTACGTGGTTTGTAAGGAAACCACGTAGGAGTGCTACGTGGTATGTTACAAAACTACGTAGGGTCCCTACGTGGTTTTGTAGTGTACCACGCAGTGCTCCTACGTGGTTTCCTTACGAACCACGTAGAGACCCTGCGAGGTAGGCTGAAAGTTAAAAAAAAAAAAATCGAAAAGGGCAGTTTGATCCTTGAATTTTTTCATAAAAACGGGAGGCTACTAAGGAATTATCTGGGTTTGAATAGAATTTGCATACATCCTAAAAGCCTCAGTGAACCTCACCTTAGCAGAGCCCCAAGACAAGAAATCAACCAGATTACCAAGCCACCACAATAGGTATCTCGTGCTAAGGCCAAAACGACAAATTTAGAGAAATGCGAACCAAATCCCAAGCCAAATTCATAAGTGACTAGAAAAAACAATTCACACAGCGCCAGATCTAGACCAAGCCATCGTGAGAACGATCCTATACCCAACACCCAAAACTCTAACAAAAGACAACGAGGAGGAGACTTGATTCGCTAAAATAGACACTGAGATAGGTGAAAACGAAGCCTAATCACGAACGAAAGAGGTGAGGCATAGGGTTTCGGGGATCTCAAAAAAGGAAGATGCAAGAAACAAGAAAAAAAGAAGCATAAGGTAAAATGGATCTGAACATCAAACTTATTAAAATTTAAATTCATAGATTCAAGTTCAGATATTACAACATTGATTTAAACTTAAATTCTTTCAATTAAATTTCTAAATTAAAACATAACTATTTGAGAATAATTCTATTTGACCAACGGTGTCCGTAGGTAATGTTCTATCTTATGGCCAAGTGATTCAGATATATGTCATTCCAACCGGAAGTGATTTTTATTTGGGTATATATCATTCCAACTCATATCCCGATTCAGATTTCATAATGATTTCATAAACATTATATGGTGTTAGCTACTTTCAGTATGATAGCAGGGATGATAACAAAAATAAATAAACAGTTCTGAACATACAAACAAGCATAGCATATCGTGAATTGATCAAAATCATCTTATGTGTTAATATCAATCAGTTCATGTGATTAACTAACATTTAATGTGACTAACTTGCATTCGAATATTAGTCGTGAGTGAGATACTCACTTTTCGTGGTTTTGTGCTGTGACGAGCTGCTAAAAAGGCTGACACGGATGTTCGGACATGACACAAGCATGACACGGATGCTAGGACACAACACAAGAGGCTGCGAAAATCTAAGAATAAGTGATGAATCGAGCAAAAAATAAAAGTTTCTTTTTTTAATGAATAAGGAGGAGGAGGGAGACAAAGGAGGTCGACTGGCCAAGCTAAGAGGTCACGTTATGGTTCAAGGAGGTGGAACAAGCGGTGCAGGAGGTTGCGGATTGCAGGTGTAGCGGGTAGTGGACTGCGTAGGTCGAGGTGGTGTGGTTAAGGTTCAGGCATAGAGTTTTTAGGGTGTGGGCTTGAAGGAGGGAGACGCCAAGTAGCGAGTTCTGTGCTTTGGGCACCAGAGGTGGCTGATGGTGGTGGAGGATGGTTTCTAGAGGGTTGAAAGGTGCTGGGTTGTGCTGTGTTTTGATAAGGAGGGTGTGACTTGACTGGGTGTAGGTGGTGTAGGCGGAGGGAGGCTGTCGAGGGACAATGGAGCTGTGCGGGTATGGTTTAGGCATGAGAGTAGATGGAGGTTGTAGGTTCTAGAGAGATGGGTTTGGGTGGAGGCTCCGGGGGTGCGAATGATGATCAGAGGAGGCTTTGAGCCAAACATGGGTGATGGGGACTGGGGAGGTTTATGGTGGTGTGGCACCTTGAATGGATGAGGCAGGGTGATGGTTGAGGACGTGATGGAGACTGGTTTAGATAGAAAAGAAAATGTGAAGGGAGGAGAGAGAAAATCATGAAAGAAAATGAGGCAATGAAAATAATGTGCATGAGTATGCTTCTGGAGTTTTGATTCGACGAACCGAGGGAAGTGATTGTTAAGTAATTGTATTTTCCACTTTATAAAATTCACAAAACACAAAAAATTGTAATTCTCGAATTACAAAAAAAGGTAGAAGAGAGAATGACTATAGATATACATATACGTGATGACCAAATTTTGCGCATACAGTAAAAATCAAATATGCGAGATACAAATGTATGAATTCTAAGAATTGAATTATGTTTTCTTAACTAACAAAAATTCTAATATTAAAAAAAGTAACATTTAAATTTCGAAAACTTTTATTTTCAGTGAAATTTCTAATTTAACTAAATCTCGCGAGTGGAATGAACTTTTCTTACAACAATTTTTTTTCATCATTTAGTTAAACGTATTTTGAATATTATGATTTCATTATTTATTTTAATAACATTAAATTTCAATTTACAATATTATTTAAAATCGTTGAAATTTCGAAGTCATTACAATCTTCTCTACTCAAAAGTTTTCGTCCCTGAAAAAGGAACGGAACGGGAACTTGGAAATTTATGTTTCTTATCCAATAATCAATTCATACACATTTCAAACTACTTATTTTATATATCGGAGAAGTTTAAATCAAAGTTTTGATATTTCTCAGATATTTTCAAAATAGTTATACTATAAACTTGACGCCTCAACTACTACTGTACATCTTTCTCACTTTAAAGACCTAATAACAAACACCTATGATGCTACAGTCATTACCAGAATAATTTTCAAATGACTAGAGTGTAATTCTATTTCTATATAGTATATATGTGATTTAGTGCATAAGTTGCATAGACTCTTGCTTAAAATCTCTACGTATTCGATAGTCCAATCAAAACATCATGGAAAAGTACTTAGAACTTTTCTTTTAAAGAAAAAGTTATTCAAAAAATTCCTAATATATATACATATATATTATAAATAATATATATCAAATCATTAATTTATTATAACGTTTAAAATAGGAAAAATTATATGTAACCCCCTCTTTTAATTATTATAAATTAATTAATTGTACTTTTACATAAATTAAATTTATATTAGTTACTAGTAAATCCGGAATTCAAATGTTTAATAATAATTCAATTATATAATTTCTTACTTAGCATAAAGCAAATTTCATTCATAACACAAATCTTAACAATGATAGAAAATAATTATCAATATTATTATTTATATTTATAAAGATGACCATATTAGTTATCAAATATTTTTTTTTGAAGGACTATACAAAATTCTCTCCTTTTCCATAAATGGGAAGAACATAACAGTTTATACGAAATCATCTTTTATAAAATTTTCCCTAATAAATATTCATTTATTTTACCCATATTTTGACTTCTACATTTATTCTAATATAGCTAATTTATAATTGCAATTGGGATATCATATAAGATAATATTCTCATAGCATATGTAATATATGGTTTCTTAACATATATTTGCTTTCACTTACTTTCTTAATTCTCGATTCATACCTTTAATTACTCTAAAGCGTATACTTAAATTCCTTGTTTTAGTAAGTACTCAAATCTTATCATCTTTAACAATATACTAGTTAAGTTCCCATATATATATATATATAAGTAAACATATTAATTAAGTTCTCATATCATATGTATATATCAACATATTAATTAAGTTTATACGCAATTCAATCTCATTACATTAGATTCATATCAATATTATTCTTTACTATTCTTAATATTAAGAAAGTTTAATTTATCGTTAATATTTATTTCTAATTTTCTTAAGTTCAAATTTATTTCAAAATAAATTAAACTCAAATGAGCAATAATCAATTTTTTTAGGTAAGGCCAACCGGTTTTTAAAGTAGTCCTAACACTTATCAGTATAAAAAATAGTGATTACCAAAATAGTACTGAGGAATGGTGAAATGCCAATCAACCACAAGCATTTCTAAACCTAGAAATAAACACCACGCAGGGCGAGTTCTAGCTAGAAATGCAAAGTACAAATATTACAACACCACAAGCTGCATAAGCAGTCTCAATACATTCTCACTTCTCAGTGCAATCTTACTAAGTGTTAATAACCCGGTGCAACACCAACAATTATATCACAATTACAATTAGCAGCTGCAAAGCAGTCTCAAACATCCAAGTAGCAACAAACAGGGAGGTAGAATGTAACAACCCTGAATTTTGGGGTAAATTTAAAAATTTATTTTTAAGTAATTTTAATGAGTTTTTGGTATTTAAAAAAATTTATTTAAAATAATAATGATTAAAAATTTATTTAAATCGAAGTTAGGATGAATAATTTAATTTTAATTATAAAAGGAGTTAGATATAATGCGGTAGTATGAAAAGTCAAACTTGAACTTTGACTGACCGTACATGATGCAAAATTTAACGGATTTTAGTGAAACCAAAAATATTATAATCTATTTAAAAATATCTTTCTAACGAATCTGAAAAATTGAAATTTCATAACAGGAATCAAAAGTTATGTCAAAATTAAAATTTAGAAGGTCGCTATGAAATTTATAAAGGTCAAAAATGCCATTTTTTGCATACGAAGGAATTTGAACTCGAAACCACTTCCATTGAGTTCAGAATGATGTTTCTGCATTGGAAAACAGTAAACACTTATATATTTCGAGTTTCAGAAATTATTTGTTTAAACATGTATTTTTAATATTTAATATATATGCCTTAAAAATAACCATTTTGCAAACGACCTTTGTTTTCGACAAAACCACTTTTATTGGATTCGGAATGTCAAAATATGGCTAAGTTTAAATTTTCATAATTTTTAGAATTAATTTGTGGTCGTGGCAAAAAGATTTCAGTTTTTTCAATTTCGGTCAATTTTAATCAACTTGAAAATAGTCATTTTTCAAACAGGCTCAAAATTGAACAAAATTAATTTTCCAGGGTCCGCAGCGTCAAAACATAGCTAAATATATTTTTCGGGAATTTTTGAAGTTAATTTGTGGCCCCCGATAAATTTATTTGTACGGTTGAATTAAAATAAAAGACTTATATTTTAAAATAAATAAACCGGGGTCAAGATGATCGTTTGTGCCTGCGGGACATAGCCAGATGAGTCCGGAATATGGGTAAATAGGTAAGAACGACAGTGAGCAGGCCTAATTCTGAGTTCGGGCCTTAACGGGCTAATTAATTAATAAAATAATATAAATATATTCACTAATACCGCTCCCTCAAATTGTCCAGCCGCCACCCTATCATTTCATGGCCAGAAATGTCCGAATCTCCTTCCTTAATCTCTCAAATTCCTCTTCGAATTAGAACCCAACCCCCACACCAAATCGAAGAGCATCTCTCAAGCTTCGATTCTATACGGAGATGATGAGCTTTAACAAAGCATTTTGGCCGGATTTCTCCACCCAACCCGTGCCCAACTCAGCCCGCCGCACCTCCATGGGGCCCACCGCACCTCCCCTACATCCCAGCGCACGTACCCCTCTCCTCCCTCTTCGATTTGCCACCTTCCGATCGACTTCTAGCTTCACCAATCCCGAGATAAATGGAGACCTAGTTTTGAAGGTTATGGGTTCAATAATAATGAAATGGAACGGCCTTGGAACGGTGTAAAGTGGAAGAAGGTGACTTTGACTTTTTCAAACTTTGACTTAACAATTTAATTAATTCAAAATTTTCCGATCTTGTTTAAACCATATCTTACTCGTACGGATTCGAAATCGAACGATTTCAGGTGCGCCACGATCGTGAGACCGAGATCTTCGCGATGACGCTGACCAAACCTGAAACGGAGACAGTTGAATTTTCAGCCAATTTTGAACGCGAACAGAAATTCAGTTAAAAGCGAGGTGAGATTTCTATATTTTAAAATAGTTAAAACTAAATTATCCTTCGTTATTTAAGTTTCATGTGTGTATGCTTATTTAATCAGATCTGTGGTGATGTTTGGAATTTGTTGATTGTTGATTGTAATGCTATTTGTTGATTTATCTGACATGATGGATTATTGCGATGAAATAAAATAGTCAGAACAAATTCTAACATTTGTTTTGTCAATATGAGATAGTATTGAAATAAAGATTTTATTTTCAATTGGTTAAAACGAAAAGGGTTGAAATATAAGTATTAATTTTATTGTCATACAATAAAAAAAATAGAAGATTTTAAATTATCATTCTATTTGTTATTTTATATTCAATAAAAAAAAGAATAGAATGAGAAGATTGACATGAGACTTGATACCCAATCATACATTGTTATTCTACGTATTGACATGAATATTTACACCAAAATTATATGTTACATGAAGTATTATGAAAATGTACACAATATGTGATTTCATGGAAAAATGATATTTTTAGCGTTATATGTTAATATAAACATAAGGATACTTTTAGTGTTATGTGTTAACATGAAAATCAAACATATTTTTAGCATCAAGTTAAGATATGAAATTAAACTTATTTTTAACGTCTTTGTTGAAAGTATGTAAAACAAAGTATTTATTTTGTTAAATAGAAAGGCATGTAAAACTAAACGTTCATTAACATTTTAGTTATAACACGTTAAGATTGGTTACATTAACAATTTAGTTATAAAATGTTAAGTAGACAAAATATATCATCTTTATATATTTTGTTGTGTTAAAATTGACGATAAACGAAGTATCTTTTTATTTGTTTTTGTTGAAATGTTAGAATTGGTTTAACAATAAAAAGATTGAAACTTGTTTTTGTCAATAAAAAGATTGAAACTTGTTTTTGTTATGTAATTAAGATTAAAAGTAGGAAAATTTACGTTTTTATGTAATCAAGATTTAGGGAAAGAGAATTGCATTTTTATGTAATCAAGATTACAAAGAAAGAGAATCACATTATATGTAATTAAAGAATAAGAATTTACATTAAATAAAATTGCATTTTTATATGTAATTAAAGCATAAGTAAAAAAGAGCAATTTGACAATGGAATCAAAATCACCTTTTTATGCAATTTAAAAAGATGGAAATTTTCACTGTAATGATTAATCACATTTTTGTGTTAGAAATGTAAATATTAGAAAATTTCATATTTATGTTAAAAAAAGGAATTCATCAAAATATTCAAGTTAGAATGGAATTGTGTTAAACATAAAAATGAATCATTAAAGTACATAAGGAAGAATGAAATTTTGTTACATAAGGATTTGTATTTTTAATGTAATTGAAATATGTGTCATAAATAAAAAAAGGGGGATGCTTGTTTGACAAATATGGTAACATTAAAAGTACATTTTTATATGTAAAATAAGAATAAAAAAAATATTCTTATTGTATATGAAAATTATCTGTGCTAATTAAACAACATTTTTGTAAGAATACATTATGTTGTGTTAAACATATCATTTTAGTTAGGAAATATCATTTTAGTCAAAAATGTTTAATTAAGATAGACATGCCACTTTTATTAGAAATATGTTATGTAAGATAAATTTGTCATCTATGTTTAAATTGAATTTGTTATTTATGTAAAAATTAATTTGTCATTTATGTAAAAAAAAAATTGTCATTTATGCGAAATTTAGTTTGTCAATTTTAGGAAAATTTGAAATTGGCATTTATATTAGGATAAACTTGCCCTTCATATTAAAATATTATAATGTCATTTATTGAAAATGTCCTTAAATTGGAGTGTCATTAAAACTTGAATATCACTAGATTGAAAATGTCGTTAAATTATAATGTCATTAAAACTAGAAGATCATTAGATTAAAAAGGTCATTAGAATTCATAGAAAATATATTTATTTATATAAAATATCCTCTTTACATGACATTAGAATTCATCACTTTTATTAAAGAATGGCACGTGAATTAAAAACATCAATTTTGTTAAGAAGTGTCATGTAAAATAATATTTTTAGTAGAACAATTATAATGATTAACTAAAATTGTACTTGGACACGAGGTTAGGTCATATTTGTGGTGGAAGTCTGCCCGGAACCAACCAGTATATCCAGCAGCCACAAATGTTGGGCCTAATGTGAGAGGTCCAAGTGCGCAAATACAAATTGGGCCAAGACACGAGGTTAAGCCCAACTTGTGGGATAAGTCTGTCCAGAACCGACCGGCCTATCCAGCATCCACAAGTTGCAAGCCTAATGTGAGAGGTCTGGCCCATATTAAAATATAAACGGTTAAATAGAAAATGGACATTATTTACACCGTCATGAGTTAAATTAGAAATTGACATTATTTTCACACCGTTATGTGTTAATAATGAAATGAATATTTTCACCTCCATGTTTGTTATAAAAGGGAAGTTACATTTTTTTAATGTAATTATAAGATAAGAATTTACCGTTGTAATGAAGGTTACATTTTAATGTAATAAACAAAAAAGGGAATTTGTAAAGGAAAAAAAATCACCTTTTCCTCAATGTGATCAAAAGAAGAAAAATTACCTTTTCTTTAATGGAATTAACAGAAGAAAATTACATTTAAAATAAAAATATGCCGACATTAAAATTCTCATTTTTAATGTATAGGAAAATGATCATATTTTTAAAAATATGTTAACATTAAGAATCTCATTTATAATGTAAAGTTAGAATATAGAAAAATGACCATATTTTTGAAATAAAATATGTTGATATTAAAAATCTCATTTTTTATGAAGAATGGGAAACTAGGAAAGTGTTCATTTTTATAAAGGAGAATTCACATTCTTCTATAGTGTAAAGAATAAGGAGAAAATATTACATTTTCAATAAAATGAGAGAAAGAAATAAAATATTACATTTTCAATGTAATTAAAGAATGTAAATAAAATATGAAATAGAAATTTACATTTGCTTTTGTAAATAAAAAGAATTATTTTAGATGACACTTTCATTTACATTTTCATGTAAATAGGATATGTAGAAGTGAAAGATAACATTTATTTACATTTAGGTAAATAAATAAGAATAAGGAAAAGTAAACTTATTCACATATGGTGTAAATAAATAAGAAAAAGAAATGTTTTAATGACATTTTCTATGCATTAAATGAATTGAAAGTTACATTTTAGTTGTTGTTTATTAACAAATAAAATGGGGGAAGGGAATTGAACTATTTATATAACATGATATCTTGATATAAACATGTCACATTACATCATTGTATGATAGGAACATGATTGTGCGCTGTTGGTTTGGTTGATTTATTACCCTTATATGTTAATGACCTGTAATGTCGTTGAAATGCAAATGAACTACTTTTATCAAAATAAAAATAGTGGTAAGTAATAACGTTATGAAATAATTTAAATGATAATTATGCAAAGATTATTTGAAAAGACCGAGTTATAGTCATTTCAAATAATCATACGACGCTTTAAATGGAAGAATTGAAGACGGCGATGGAAGACCGACGATCTTCACATCAAATGGGTAACTAGTGTTGAGGCCCTTGATTGATTTTCTCCCAAGACGGGGCTAAGATGGTAGTTATCCGGACGTAGTGTTGATTTGTACGGATTTGGCTTTCGCTCAGACCCAGAGCATAAGCTTATAAATGGATGTGTGTCTGACGTTGAATTTTGTTCTATGTAAATTGATTTCTATTAATATACGACCGTTGGTGGCGGAGAATTTATTCTCTTGCTTAACACCCTTAGAGGTTGTGTATTAATAGTTATCAATCGCATGGCGTGAATTGTCAACGTGGTACGCTAAGATGAAGATGATCAAGGCTTTGTTGAAAAGCAGGCCTTGTGGGTATAACGTTACTTCGCGAGCCTCACAACCTGGTTGAGTCTAAAACGGGAGAAGGAAACGCAGGGAGAGAAGCACGTTTCTTTCTAGCTAGAAGTGGTGTCAGTGCTTAAACTGGCTGATATTTACTTATGTGGATGATGGAATGTGGCGCGCCTCGGATGATAGGTCCTATAGGATCGGGAATGTGTTCAGGAATTGCCAATCCACGAAGCTGTATGTGTGGACCAGCCCTGCAGGATCCAAGGGTTAACTGCGGGGAATCCCGAGACATTAGCTAGAGTGTCTCGAATCGGTAAGGAGTTCCTCCCTAGCCTTGACTCATGATGGAAACCCAATTTCCAATACGACACCATGCGGTTTTGATTGTAGAACTAGCATGGCGACATAGTAGGATGTGGTACTATGCTGTCTATGATTGATACATTATGATTGAAGTGTTTTTTATTGAAACGTATATACACTAATAATAATATCAAATCCGTTTTTAACGTATCAAGCATTTTTGACCATTATAAGGTAAAACTCTATCCTCCGGTTTGCATTGCATTGTGTGATGGGACTTGAGTCTTATAATGGTTTCATTTTTCCAAAAAACATTGCGTTGTTTTACGATTTACCTTTAATTATGCACGGCAATCCATTGGAGTGAACCCGTTCCGCGTTAGCGGCGTGGTCCTTGGATTTGCCTTGTTATTATTAGATTAGTTAAGTAAGAATTCTCACACCAGTCCCATGACTGACCCGTTGTTTGTTTCCACCTTTACAAACTCGGGTGCCCTCTTTCCACGCGGGCAGTCGAGTAGTTTGTCTACAGGTTCTTATCTCGAGCAGGATTCTGGATCGAAGCCTAAAGCTGTGTCCAGAGCATAGTTGTCTTCCGCTGCCTTAGTTATTTTATTTCCGCTGCAATGTATTAAAATATTGTAATTTAACTTCCGTTGTAATTTTATTCGATGTACTCTGATATTCTGTACTCTGATGTAACATTATTGTAATGTTTATAAAAGTCTGCTGTTATTGTTCTGATGTTGTTGTATTCCCAGAGTTAACGTGTTCGGGTTTTGAACGGTCTTGGTCGATCTAGCGATCGATCAGGTCGGGCGAAATGCGACTCGTTACAATTGGTATCAGAGCTTTGGTTAGCTCAAATCTTTGGGATACAACTCATTAGAACTGAACAAAAGACTCATCAGAGATTGGATTAGTAATATCAAATAAGAATACTCATTAGAGATAGGATCAGCAGTATCCTAGAATGAGAAAACTCATTAGAGATGGGGTTAGTAATGCCCTAGAATGAGTTGAGAGTAACAAGTTTATAATATACGTATTTGTAATTATAATCTATTTTAGAAAATATGATTTTTGAATATATAAAAGTTATATATTTGAAAGTTAATCAACTAATAAAATTATTGAAATCAATAAAAGAGAGAAAGATGAGTTAATTAATTAAACACTTTTTAGCTTCGTTCCTTTTCGAGGACGGAAAGTTTTTAAGTAGGAGAGACTGTAACAACCCTGAATTTTGGGGTAAATTTAAAATTTTATTTTTAAGTAATTTTAATGAGTTTTTGGTATTTAAAATAATTTATTTAAAATAATAATGATTAAAAATTTATTTAAATCGATGTTAGGATGAATAATTTAATTTTAATTATTAAAGGAGTTAGAAATAACGCGGTAGTTTGAAAAGTCAAACTTGAACTTTGACTGACCGTACAGGATGCAAAATTTAACGGATTTTAGTGAAACCAAAAATATTAGAATCTATTTAAAAATATCTTTCTAACGAATCTGAAAAATTGAAATTTCATAGCAGGAATCAAAAGTTATGTCAAAATTAAAATTTAGATGGTCGCTATGAAATTTTTAAAGGTCAAAAATGCCATTTTTTGCATACGAAGGAATTTGAACTCGAAACCACTTCCATTGAGTTCAGAATGACATTTTTGCATTGGAAAACAGTAAACACTTATATATTTCGAGTTTCAGAAATTATTTGTTTAAAAATGAATTTTTAATATTTAATATATATGCCTTAAAAATAGCCATTTTGCAAACGACCTCTATTTTCGACGAAACCACTTTTGTTGGATTCAGAATGTCAAAATATGGCTAAGTTTAATTTTTCATAATTTTTAGAATTAATTTGTGGCCGTGGCAAAAAGATTTCAGTTTTGTCAATTTCGGTCAATTTTAATCGACTTGAAAATAGTCATTTTTCAAACGGACTCAAAATTGAACAAAACTAATTTTCCTAGGTCCGCAGCGTCAAAACATAGCTAAATATATTTTTCGGGAATTTTTGAAGTTAATTTATGGCCCCCGGTAAATTTATTTGTACGGTTGAATTAAAATAAAAGACTTATATTTTAAATAAACCTGGGTCAAGATGATCGTTTGGGCCTGCGGTACATAGCCTGATGAGTCCGGAATAGGGGTAAATAGGTAAGAACGATAGTGAGCAGGCCTAATTCTGAGTTCGGGCCAAATCAGGCCTTAACGGGCTAATTAATTAATAAAATAATATAAATATATTCACTAATCCCACTTCCTCAAATTGTCCAGCCGCCACCCTATCATTTCATGGCCAGAAATGTATGAATCTCCTTCCTCAATCTCTCCCATTCCTTTTCAAATTAGAACCCAACCCCTACACCAAATCGAAGAGCATCTCTCAGGCTTCGATTCTATACGGAAATGATGAGCTTTAACAAAGTATTTTAGCCGGATTTCTCCACCCAACCCGCTCCCAACTCAGCCCGCCGCACCTCCATGGGGCCCACCGCACCTCCCCTACCTCCCGGCGCACGTACCCCTCTCCTCCCTCTTCGATTTGCCACCTTCCGATCGACTTCTAGCTTCACCACTCCCGAGATAAATGGAGACCTAATTTTTAAGGTTATGGGTTCAATAATAATGAAATGGAACGGCCTTGGAATGGTGTAAAGAGGAAGAAGGTGACTTTGACTTTTTCAAACTTTGACTTAACAATTTAATTAATTCAAAATTTTCCGATCTTGTTTAAACCATATCTTACTCGTACGGATTCGAAATCGAACGATTTCAGGTGTGCCACGATCGTGAGACCGAGATCTTCGCGATGACGCTGACCAAACCTGAAACGAAGACAGTTGAATTTTCAGCTAATTTTGAACGCGAACAGGAATTCAGTTAAAAGCGAGGTGAGATTTCTATATTTTAAAATAGTTAAATCTAAATTATCCCTCGTTATTTAAGTTTCATGTGTGTGTGCTTATTTAATCAGATCTGTGGTGATGTTTGGAATTTGTTGATTGTTGATTGTGATGCTGTTTGTTGATTTATCTAACGTGATGGATTATTGCGATGAAATAAAATAGTCAGAACAAATTATAACATTAGTTTTGTCAATATGAGATAGTATTAAAATAAAGATTTTATTTTCAATTGGTTAAAACGAAAAGAGTTGAAACATAAGTATTAATTTTATTGTCATACAATAAAAAAGGTAGAAGATTTTAAATTATCATTCTATTTGTTATTTTATATTCAATAAAAAATAAAAAGAATAGAATGAGAAGATTGACATGAGACTTGATACCCAATCATACATTGTTATCCTATGTATTGACATGAATATTTACACCAAAATTATATGTTACATGAAGTATTATGGAAATGTACACCATATGCGATTTCATGTAAAAATGATATTTTTAGCGTTATATGTTAATATGAACATAAGGATACTTTTAGCGTTATGTGTTGACATGAAAATTAAACATATTTTTAGCGTCAAGTTAAGATATGAAATTAAACTTATTTTTAATGTCTTTGTTGAAAGTATGTAAAACAAAGTATTTATTTTGTTAAATAGAAAGGCATGTAAAACTAAACATTCATTAACATTTTAGTTATAACACGTTAAGATTGGTTACAATAACAATTTAGTTATAAAATGTTAAGTAGACAAAATATATCATCTTTATATATTTTGTTGTGTTAAAATTGACGATAAACGAAGTATCTTTTTATTTGTTTTTGTTGAAATGTTAGAATTGGTTTAACAATAAAAAGATTGAAACTTGTTTTTGTCAATAAAAAGATTGAAACTTGTTTTTGTTATGTAATTAAGATTAAAAGTAGGAAAATTTACGTTTTTATGTAATCAAGATTTAGGGAAAGAGAATTGCATTTTTATGCAATCAAGATTACAAAGAAAGAGAATCACATTATATGTAATTAAAGAATAAGAATTTACATTAAATAAAATTGCATTTTTATATGTAATTAAAGCATAAGTAAAAAGAGCAATTTGACAATGGAATCAAAATCACCTTTTTATGTAATTTAAAAAGATGGAAATTTTCACTGTAATGATTAATCACATTTTTGTGTTAGAAATGTAAATATTAGAAAATCACATATTTATGTTAAAAAAGGAATTCATCAAAATATTCAAGTTAGAATGGAATTGTGTTAAACATAAAAATGAATCATTAAAGTATATAAGGAAGAATGAAATTTTGTTACATAAGGATTTGCATTTTTAATGTAATTGAAATATGAGTCATAAATAAAAAAAGGGGATGCTTGTTTGACAAATATGGTAACATTAAAAGTACATTTTTATATGTAAAATAAGAATAATAAAAAAAATATTCTTATTGTATATGAAAATTATCTGTGCTAATTAAACAACAATTTTGTAAGAATATATTATGTTGTGTTAAACATATCATTTTAGTTAGGAAATATCATTTTAGTCAAAAATGTTTAATTAAGATAGACATGCCACTTTTATTAGAAATATGTTATGTAAGATAAATTTGTCATCTATGTTTAAATTGAATTTGTTATTTATGTAAAAATTAATTTGTCATTTATGTAAAAAAAAAAATTTGTCATTTATGCGGAATTTAGTTTGTCAATTTTAGGAAAATTTGAAATTGGCATTTATGTTAGGATAAACTTGCCCTTCATGTTAAAATATTATAATGTCATTTATTGAAAATGTCCTTAAATTAGAGTGTCATTAAAACTTGAATATCACTAGATTGAAAATGTCGTTAAATTATAATGTCATTAAAACTAGAAGATCATTAGATTAAAAAGGTCATTAGAATTCATAGAAAATATATTTATTTATATAAAATATCCTCTTTACATGACATTAGAATTCATCACTTTTATTAAAGAATGGCACGTGAATTAAAAACATCAATTTTGTTAAGAAGTGTCATGTAAAATAATATTTTTAGTAGAACAATTATAATGATTAACTAAAATTGTACTTGGACACGAGGTTATGTCACATTTGTGGTGGAAGTCTGCCCGGAACCGACCGGCATATCCTGCAGCCACAAATGTTGGGCCTAATGTGAGAAGTCCAAGTACGCAAATACAAATTGGGCCAAGACACGAGGTTAAGCCCTACTTGTGGGATAAGTCTTCCCGGAACCGACCGGCCTATCCAGCATCCACCAGTTGCAGGCCTAATGGGAGAGGTCTGGCCCATATTAAAATATAAACGGTTAAATAGAAAATGGACATTATTTACACCGTCATGAGTTAAATTAGAAATTGACATTATTTTCACACCGTTATGTGTTAATAATGAAATGAATATTTTCACCTCCATGTTTGTTATAAAAGGGAAGTTACATTTTTTTAATGTAATTATAAGATAAGAATTTACCGTCGTAATGAAGGTTACATTTTAATGTAATAAATAAAAAAGGGAATTTGTAAAGGAAAAAAATCACCTTTTCCTCAATGTGATCGAAAGAAGAAAAATTACCTTTTCTTTAATGGAATTAACAGAAGAAAATTACATTTAAAATAAAAATATGCCGACATTAAAAATCTCATTTTTAATGTATAGGAAAATGATCATATTTTTAAAAATATGTTAACATTAATAATCTCATTTATAATGTAAAGTTAGAATATAGAAAAATGACCATATTTTTGAAATAAAATATGTTGATATTAAAAATCTCATTTTTTATGAAGAATGGGAAACTAGGAAAGTGTTCATTTTTATAAAGGAGAATTCACATTCTTCTATAGTGTAAATAATAAGGAGAAAATATTACGTTTTCAATAAAATGAGAGAAAGAAATAAAATATTACATTTTCAATGTAATTAAAGAATGTAAATAAAATATGAAATAGAAATTTACATTTACTTATGTAAATAAAAAGAATTATTTTAGATGACACTTTCATTTACATTTTCATGTAAATAGGATATGTAGAAGTGAAAGATAACATTTATTTACATTTAGGTAAATAAATAAGAATAAGGAAAAGTAAACTTATTCACATATGGTGTAAATAAATAAGAAAAATAGATGTTTTAATGACATTTTCTATGCATTAAATGAATTGAAAGTTACATTTTAGTTGTTGTTTATTAACAAATAAAATGAGGGAAGGGAATTGAACTGTTTATATAACATGATATCTTGATATAAACATGTCACATTACATCATTGTATGATAGGAACATGATTGTGCGCTGTAGGTTTGGTTGATTTATTACCCTTATATGTTAATGACCTGTAATGTCGTTGAAATGCAAATGAACTACTTTTATCAAAATAAAAATAGTGATAAGTAATAACGTTATGAAATAATTTAAATGATAATTATGCAAAGATTATTTGAAATGACCGAGTTATACTCATTTCAAATAATCATACGACGCTTTAAATGGAAGAATTGAAGACGGCGATGGAAGACCGACGATCTTCGCATCGAATGGGTAACTAGTGTTGAGGCCCTTGATTGATTTGCTCCCAAGACGGGGCTAAGATGGTAGTTATGCGGACGTAGTGTTGATTTGTATGGATTTGGCTTTCACTCAAACCCAGAGCATAAGCTTATAAATGGATGTGTGTCTGACGTTGAATTTTGTTCTATGTAAATTGATTTCTATTAATATACGACCGTTGGTGGCAGAGAATTTATTCTCTTGCTTAACACCCTTAGAGGTTGTGTATTAATAGTTATCAATCGCATGGCGTGAATTGTCAACGTGGTACGCTAAGATGAAGATGATCAAGGCTTTGTTGAAAAGCAGGCCTTGTGGGTATAACGTTACTTCGCGAGCCTCACAACCCGGTTGAGTCTAAAACGGGAGAAGGGAACGCAGGGAGAGCAACATGTTTCTTTCTAGCTAGAAGTGGTGTCGGTGCTTAAACTGGCTGATATTTACTTATGTGGATGATGGAATGTGGCGCGCCTCGGATGATAGGTCCTATAGCATCGGGAAACGTGTGTTCAGGAATTGCCAATCCACGAAGCTGTATGTGTGGACCGGCCCTGCAGGATCCAAGGGTTAACTGCGGGGAATCCTGAGACATTAGCTAGAGTGTCTCGAATCGGTAAGGAGCTCCTCCCTAGCCTTGACTCATGATGGAAACCCAATTTACAATACGACACCATGTGGTTTTGATTGTAGAGCTAGTATGGCGACATAGTAGGATGGGGTACTATGCTGTCTATGATTGATACATTATGATTGAAGTGTTTTTTATTGAAACGTATATACACTAATAATAATATCAAATCCGTTTTTAACGTATCAAGCATTTTTGACCATTATAAGGTAAAACTCTATCCTCCGGTTTGCGTTGCATTGTGTGATGGGACTTGAGTCTTATAATGGTTTCATTTTTCCAAAAAGCATTGCGTTGTTTTACGATTTACCTTTAATTATGCACGGCAATCCATTGGAGTGAACCCGTTCCGCGTTAGCGGCGTGGTCCTTGGATTTGCCGTATTATTATTAGCTTAGTTAAGTAAGAATTCTCACACCAGTCCCATGACTGACCCGTTGTTTGTTTCCACCTTTACAAACTCGGGTGCCCTCTTTCCATACGGGCAGTCGAGTAGTTTGTCTACAGGTTCTTATCTCGAGCAGGATTCTGGATCGAAGCCTAAAGCTGTGTCCAGAGCATAGTTGTCTTTCGCTGCCTTAGTTATTTTATTTCCGCTGCAATGTATTAAAATATTGTAATTTATCTTCCGCTGTAATTTTATTCGATGTACTCTGATATTCTGTACTCTGATGTAACATTATTGTAATGTTTATAAAAGTTTGTTGTTATTGTTCTGATAATGTTGTATTCCCAGAGTTAACGTGTTCGGGTTTTGAACGATCTTGGTCGATCTAGCGATCGATCGGGTCAGGCGAAATGCGACTTGTTACACAGAAGGACAAAGTCTGAAGACAGATCAGATAGCATGTAGCACTTGCAAGCAGAACTGTAGTCACCAAGGAATTTCATTGGTTGAGCATAAATCTACACAGCACAATCATCGCATTGCACAAGCACCAGCACAAGCATATCCTGATAACTTACGCCTTGAAGTATCCAAAAGAAATCACCAAACCAGCTCTATTATAGAATAGCTGATGCCAACCCTAATCCAGGAAAACCTCACGAAAACAAAGAAAAAACATATTCTAAATCACCTACAGAAAAACAGACAAATTACACTAGCCACACAACACAATTAACCAAGTCGAAAATCCCAAACATACACAGATGTTGGCCAAAACCACGCTTTACAGCACTGCCTAACCAACCACAAAAAACAAGGCACACGCAAATACCAGCATCCCAGAACTTCGGAACTCACCAGCACGTCGTTAGAAACGATCCACACCCGAAGGCTACCTTTCAGAGATTTCCGGCAAGGACACTGACGAAGCAGGGTAATGAATTGAGGGTCGCAATGAGACACTACAGAGAGCAAAAAAAGGCAAATCTATAGATGGGAATAACCACTGCGGTTAGAATACGTGTTGGGTGTAGCGGATCTTCCTTGTGCAGAGTAAAGAAAGAAGCTGAGCAGGAAAGAACGTTTATGGCGAACTTAGTGTTTAGGTAAAGGGGATTATGCCACACTTACGAAAGCTGGAAAGGTGAGAAAGGAGATGGAAAGGAAGAGCACAAGAAGGAAAGGAAACGAGATCTAAAGAGAGGCAACGTGGAGATGATGATTAAACGGGGGAAAATGAAGAAGTGAATTAGCAATTTCCAGTCTCCATGGGAATAAAAACACCCTTGGCGATTTCCAGTCTCCATGGGAATAAAAACACCCCTTTGTATGACTACAGGATGAGCAATAATCAATTTTATTTTCTTTACAAACATGCCTTAAATTTAGTGTGCTGCTAAGGGCACCCCAATACGTTCTTCCTAATATCGCGACTAAAAAATACCATAAGAAGTAGCATTGCACTCTTCTTAACACCACACACTTAATAAATAGGGGCTACCACACTGTTTTATCTATTTTATATTTTGCTCGATATTCATTCGTCCTTGTTTGTAAAACCGATCAACGAGCTAAACCCTAAATCTATAATCGATCAACCAATTTGATACCGCAATATAAAAAAGCCACGAATAAGGTTCGAATTAAGAAAAGTAGAAGAGGAAGTGGAAATTACGGTTTTTAGATCACCAAACAATTGAGAGATTACCATATGAATTTGAATGTTCCCGCGAGAGATGCGAAGAAGACAACAATTATGAGAGACTATGGATTTTAGATTAGCTTAGTACGTGATTATTTCAGAAAATAATGATTGAGTGGGAGATTAGAATGGAGAGGTAATGTGGTATTAGGAAGCATACAATATTTAATGAGGTTTATTTTTTTAATTGCGGTATTAAGAAGAACATATTGGGGTGCCCTTAGCACCACACTAAATTTATTGTTTGTTTTAATTGTACTTATAAAATCCATTTAACTTCATAAGTTTAGTTTATATATATTTCTCACAAATCATCATTCTTTTGCAATTCCATATCCACATAAAGAAGACCTTTATAATTTCACGAACATTCTTCATAAAATTAGATTAGCATTTCAAATATATGTACCCTAACTAGATTTAATATTTCATACCTATTTGACCTAGAATTAAATTAATAATTTTGAAGTATCATACTTATAAAATATAAGTAGCATCATGGTTATCAGGAATTTATTATTACTACCATAACCATTTCATATAAAATTTATGTATTCAACAACCTTTTAAACAAATTTCTTAGAATTCCATTATTAGATATTATGAACTATCTTCACTTATAATTTCTACAATGTGAACTTTACACAAAATATCATCCCACATTGAAATGAATTCGTTTATTTACAAATTATAATCTTATTAATCTTATTTGTACAGATTTACGTAATAAAACATCTATATTTTTTAAACATATAATCTTTTCACAAATCCCTTTGAAGGATCCATTTATTTTATGTTACAATTTATGCTTTTAGGAAAAAATTTGTACCATAAGTACTTTTCAAAATACTATGTTTCAATCCATAGTTGATAAATTAAGTGATGTTACCTTAGTTATTAACACATTCATATTTTCATATTATTTCTCGATATAAGTTATACTTATAAATTTTCCATTACTTATTCTATTAGGGAAAAGATAAGTTTAGAACCCGAGTTAAAATCTGGATTAAGGAAAAAACCTAATGAAAGAGGATCTATGAAGAAAGGAATGTGACACCTCGCATCCCTTAAAGTCGACAATATGAGGATGCATTAAGTTCTATGACACAATAGGTATAAAGCACAACACAGAGGCTAAAATTGACAAGACATAATCTAAAATTGCAATGGAAAACTTTTCAAACATTTATTACTAGACCAAGTAGAACATTACATTTTCATATACCATAAAGTAATAATCACAAAACATCTGTCTCGTGGAAACATAAACCATCAAAGTACAAGTACAAAACCATAAAAATCATATCCCTCATGAGTCATAAGAATAATTATAGAACAGAAATCAAAATAATACATAGTCCAAGTCCAAGCTAAATCAAAGAATCATGGTCAATGCTGCAATCCACAACCCTGAGAACCTAGGAGGAAGGAAGAGAGAGAAGTAAAAAAAAAATAGGTCAGACATAAAGCCTGGCGAGTTCTAGTGATTTTTAGCATAGCATAAGGTAAAGAAGTATCAAGACAAATCAACAATACTAGACATGAAAATACAGTAAAGTATACAAGTACGAAATAAACAAGATAAGGTAAGATCGAATAAGCTTCCCATTTATATCCTAGAACAGAATCTCTACACCAACTATCAGAATAATAGGACTAGGTTTTAACCTAATTACTACCTAGTGATCGGCTCCCTAACATACGTGAATAACCTGTGCCTGCCATGGCAATCGGGGATATCAGTCCCGAACCCATCAACTTTGAAAGACACAACCCTATCCATGGGTGTTACTTCGTATTATCTTCCTTCATCGGACCCATGCACGTTCATGACTCCATCAGAACACTCCCGTATCCACCTCCATAATTTGAACCTCTTGCAATTATCCATTGGTAAAGCATGCCCTGGTCCTTACCTAGTGTAGGACTCGTTTGATAACAGGAGGGTACTGATTGATATGGATTCCAAGCAAACAACAAATTGACACAACCTACCCCTAGGCTTGATCCTCCAAGTAAACTAGGATTTTAAGAGTCCCCACAAAATATATTAACAATGGACGTGGAACCTCTTAGCTTATTAATCAAACAGGTTTAACTTAGTAGGTCTAAGTTCATTAATAAGCATCAGAGAACCCTATTTATATTCCCCGGTTGTAAAAGACATTTATTATTAAATATAACAACCCTTCCCCAAATCATACAGGCACCTGTTCAGATGTTTACAGAATTACAGTAACATGTTTTACTTAATTTACATCTGATTCATATATCATTTCATAATATGTTATACTTAATATAAAATTAAGTCCAACCTATTTAGATTAACATGTTCACAATTCTTCCTTTATAATTACCCTAATTATACAGTTAATGGTTCTCATATCTTCATATTCCGAAATCTCCTTTTGATTGACATTACATACTATTCCAATTTATCCCGATTTTACATAATTCTAACTGAAAAAGGCCTAAGCTCCCGTCGGCCCAGGCTCAGCGCAAAATAACAGAAAAAGTAGAAATATAACCAAACTCAAATATGAACAAGCTGATGAAATAGGAATAATAGGACTGTAAAGAAAACAGTGACAGAAAGGAGATAAGGAAGAAAGATGTATATATAAAGAGGTAATAACCGAAAATGAACTGGTAATTGACAGTATTAAAATGACTATAAGAATAGACTTATAAACACTGATACATTTCAAATCCAATATTTATTTATTGTCAAAATCCTTTTTAAATTGAAAATATAAAAATAATGTGAAACTCACAAGGATTTGTATTAGATCCAGAAAAGGCCTTTGAAATAATTGTAGAAGAATTATCCTTTCAATCTATGTTTTGACAACGCCCCGACATCTTCTTAATTTTATATCAGAACATAACTTAGAGGAGGAAGAAGATAAAGAAATGTTTGTATAAGAAAATGGCGAGGTTGCTAGCATGTTTACATATATGTTAGGTTGATATGACTCATAGGCTATTTGTTTTTAAAATCAAACCGTTAAAGACACATCATGCTGAGTCAGCATAAGAATAAAACACACAAAACAGTCCAGGTTCAGGCTCCAGCCTGGTCCAAGGTTGTTTGACCAACCTACTACTTGTATCGACACTAGTGTCGACACATGGGTCGACAAATGGGTCGATCCATGTAGGGTCGAGGTAACTCATTACTGTTGCATCTGTTTGAATTTATTTATTAAATTATTTCAATTTAGTTCAAACTTCTTTTATTCATAACTTTTACATACTTAGTCCGTTTACAAAAACCAAGAGTCTATTTGAACCAGAATTTCGTAATGAACGCAACGGTAAAATCCGTTTTTACCCAATTTTGAATATTTTATTAATTAATATTCATTTTATTATCTCCTTTGTATAATTATTGTGTATTAAAATATTGGGTGTTATATTCAACCCTCCTTATAAGATTTCGTCCCCAAAATCTTCGAGTAAAGAAGAATGTTACCAATTATTACCTACACCCATCTACTCATCCATGAACCACTGACATCCATTGTCCTTAAAATTTCTAATGCTTTGTATGAGCATACGCAAAGGTGTTGTGTATATGTCCCTATACTAATGCGAAAATCAGGCGGTCTACTGATTTAGTTGACCTCCTTAATGCAATATACATCTACGCCACGTATCCAATATGTATGCAAAAGAATACAAATAGTACATATAAATTCTATATATGTGCAACAAACATTCGCCAAAATGCAACATCCATGTGATGATTTAGCCATTTTCATCCATTGAAAATTAAAATGCGCACACATCCATATGCAATATGTAAGTGCTTGAGTAGATCTAGTGCCTAATGTATCTGTATATGCATCCACAAGCAAACACTTGCATCCACTTGCAACCATCAAACATAACATGTCTCAAACACATGGTTTCAAACATAGGCTTCTACTAAGGAACAAGATTCAAATGACACGAAAAACAGATTCGAATTCAAAAACTTAGAAAGAAATTAAGAACGCACTCTCAAAGAGAAAATGGTAAGAAGCGCGAATCTTGTCTTCAGTCTCCCGTGTTGCATCATCGTGTTCTTCTCCCTATTGCACCTTGTTGTCGTGGGAAATTGTTGTGGATTCAGCATACACCAACACTTGAGTGTATGCATATTAACAACACCGTAACGAAAATGTAAAGTAAAGTAATGCGGGAGAACACAACTTTTTATAATGGTTTGTTACTAACACCTACATCCACTTTATAGTAGTCATTCAACGCAATTGTCGATTACAAATTCTGTACAAGTTCGGGCAATTTCAGTGTATAAAGTTGTATGATTGAACAACAAATGGTTTTCTAATTCTAAACTTTGTCCGAAAAATCCTTCTTCTTCTTTGTTGAATGAAAAGCATGTTGACTTGGTTAACAATGTCTAGAAAATCCAAAAATGTCCAAAATAGTGTAAAGGTCCTTGTAAATGTCCAAGAGTTGATGGAAAACGTGTATGCAACATTTTAGTGGTCCATGCTATGTCCAATAGTCATGGAGAAGAAGATGGAAGTCATTACTGATACTTGAGACCTTCAGGAAGTCCAAAATGCTAAGAGAATCCAACCATTGTAAATGTCCAAGCTTGGAGGTATTTATAAGTAGAGGATTAGGTAGAAGTAGGTGATATTAGGGGACCACTCATCTAAAATTTGAATCCTTGAAGTGGCAACACCCTAAACTTTGGATCCCTCCGTGTGTGGTAGAAATTCTATATCCCTTTGGGGGATATGAAATTTCGTATCCCTCTAAGTGATATGAATATTCGTATCCCCCTAGGGGATACTTGTGGTAGAAATGTTGGTGAGGTAAAACGGAAAGCACTTAACAATGACATCTTCGAAGGCTGAATGTACTTCCATGTGGTGCATGTAGCACATGAGATAAACAGTAGGGCATTTCCTGTCGTCAAAACATTCTAACACCGGGGTTCTGAGAGTTCTTGATGTTTGGAGTGAAGGGGCTACGAGTAATGCAGTCCAAGTTGGCGAGGGGTGCCCCGCCGCGGGCGTAGCATCGGATGAGATTAGTGACATGACTTTCAATTCCCAAGCCAAGAAATGGGTTCAGATCATGTAAATTAACGCGATGCCCCCAGCATCGAGTTCGACATTAGTGAAAGGCCAAGTGCCAAGCAAAATATATGGCTCGATCTAGCCTGAGGTGCCTCGATGGGAACGAATGCAAGATAAGAAAATATAAGAGTTCTTGTGTCCAAAGATGAGTGCACTAGCGCTTGAGCGACATTTCCGATGCTTGATCCTGAGATCTGATTGGCTACAACTTAAGCTGATCCTTGAATGGGGATGGGAGTGTTGCCCTCGAGTCTAGCTGATCCTGTGGCTGCCTTTGGATTGGTGTCGACATAGGGTTGTTTTTCGTGAATTGTCTCCAAGTCCCGAGCTAAGCCTTGCGGAACGCTAGCACTTGTTTAACCAAGATTTACTTGGCCCAACTACCTCGTGAATCCTTCGAGTCGGGTGAGAAGAGTGGCCATGATGGCCTCTTGGCAAGGGAAATGTTCTTCTTGTTACTCCAAGCGAGAGGTAAGATCTTTGGTCATGTCTCTGATGACTACGCCGATGTCATCTCGGGTCACAAAGTTAGATGGGTGTCCAATCGAGGAGTGTTCTTGCTCTTTCTCGGCGCCTGTTACATCTAAGCGAATAAGCTGCTTCCTTTTAATCATGGCAGGAAGCGAGACAGACTAGTTTCCTAGAGAAATTTGAATTTTGAATTCGAAAATCCGAAGATCAAAGTCAAAAGATGAAGTCGAGGACTAAAGCTGAAAATTAAAGTCGAGAACTGAGATGGAAGCTAAAGCCCTACGCCTCCTACCTAACATGCCAAAATGTTGAGGTGGGAAATCATCATGGATTCAGCATACGCCAACACTCGAGAATATGTGTATTAGTAACACCGTAATGAAAACGTAAAGCAAAGTAATGTGAGAGAAAACGTATTTTTATAGTGGTTCGGCACTAACACCTACATTTGCTTTATAGTAGTCATTCATCGTATGTTTGTTGATTACAAAGTATTTACAAGTTCGAGCAATTTCAGTGTACAAAGTTGTATGATAGAACAGCATATGATTTGCTAATTCTAAACATTGTCCAAAAAATACTTCTTCCTCTTCGTTGAATGAAAAGCGTATTGACTTGGTCAATAATGTCCAGGAAATCAAAAAATGTCCAAACTAGTGTAAAGGTCCAAGAGTTGATGAGAAACGTGTATTCAATGCTTTTGTGGTCCATGCTATACCCAATAGCCATGGGGAAGAAGATGGAAGCAAATAATGGTGCTTGAGAGCCACAAGAAGTCCAAAATGCCAAGGCAATCCATCCCTAGTAAATGTCCAAGCTTGAGGGTATTCATGGGTAGAGGGTTAGGTAGAAGTAGGTGGGAATAGGGAACCACTAACATAAAATTCGAATCGCTGAAGATGCAAAACTCTATAATATGGATCTCCCCACTGAGGGATACGAAATTTCTTATCCCTCTAGGCGATACGAATCTTCATACTTGTGGCAGAAATGTCGGTGAGGTAAGGCGGGAAGCACTTAGCTATGACGTCTTCTAAGGCTGAATGTACTACCATGTGGCGCATGTGGCGCATGAGATGAACATTAAGTCATTCTTACCGTCAAAAGGTTCTAACACCGGCAGCTTGAATCCGGTGGGTTCTGAGAGTTCTTGATGTCTAGAGTAAAGGGCTGGGAGTAACGCAGTCTATGATGGTCGCCCCGTACCAACCGACATTTACTCCAAAAGTGCGTTGTACACATGTCCAGTTAGCACGGAACGGTCGTCAGAAGAAATAAAGAAGACGAAGAATCAACAAAGAACATGTAATATGTCTCACAACGCATGGAATAAAATATAATCATAATATATACTTGACACAAACAGGCGAGACAGTGCATAAGCTGAAAACAACTATCATAGTAGCGGAAAATTCAAATACAGCTTATGTTCCACATCATTTAATTATTACAACTTTTCAAACTGTCTCTAAAAGCAAAAGCAAGATAAGGGAGGTACACTACTAATGCCCAAGTAGTGACCACCAACGACACAGGGAGAATATCTATATATATCATACGTGGAAGCCTCCTGCTCGCCACCAGATCAGCTACTCGTGCATCACCAGATAACATGTCTCTAGTCTGCTCGTGTGAGCACCCAGAGTAATAAGAAGAGACATAAAACTCCGGGTCAGACAAAAGTCTGGTGTGAGCGATAAGCAACAAAACAAAACAATAACAGGTATAATCCAATCATACCTGAACCTGGACCTGCAACCAAAGAGTTAGCACTACATACTGTACAATACTCTAAGGTTCCACTAACATATGGTGTAAGAAATACGGGGGTGGGGGTATGCATGTCATAGTGATGTCAAACAATCAATCATAGCAACCATCCTCACATCTCTCACTCAGTGTGTAAAGCATACGATATCCACTACCTTGGTCACCTAATCCTTTGGGCCATGACAGAATCCAATCCCGTACAACTATCACTACAAGCCCACTATCCATCTCTCAGTGGTGAACCAAAGTTATGAATACCGACAATCCCTTTGCACACGTCCCGCAGCAAAGCCCAATCATGAAGTGAACTCAATGGTTCCCATTTGGATCCTGAGCTCTAACTTCCATTTGGACTACCTTTGCATCTCGGGTTTTGATCAGCATCTCCTCCGGATCGGTCTTCCTTTCTTCACTTCACGTTGCTTCAGGTCGTGGTTTTCCTCCAGGTTCGGATCGTGCTTCTCCTCCATCGGTTCGCGGATCGCACCACTCTAGTTCGGATCGTGTTACTCCACCCATGTTGGATCGGTCCGTGACTCCAGCTCCTAGTCGTGGCGACGCTCCTGGATCGGGTCGTGGGTCTCCCCTGGTCCACGTCTCGTGATACTTGAAGTGGTTCGTGCGTCGGCCTCTGGTCCGTGGCCTTCGTAGTGGAGCAGATCGTGGGGTATGGTCTACTTATGGAGATGGCATGCGATCGGGTCGGTCGGAGAAGAGGGGCGGATCGTGGTACCTGTGGCGATCTGATCCGGTTCGGCGCGATTTCCTGCACTCTTCCAGCGACTGTTTTACGCCATTCGACGGCGTTTTTGATCAATCTAACTATTCTAATCAATTGCAAAGCAAACCGTACAATCATAGCAACATGTAGAAGTGACCTCAAGCACCAAAACAACAATATGATGGGTTAAAATGGATCAAACATAGCCGAAATCTCATATTTCCCCTTAAGCATGTTTAAGAACAACTAAGCATAGGATTAACAAAACTTAACCAAATTAACCCAAAATTCCAACAGAAGTCTAAAACAATATTTCAAAATTTCTGAATATTTTTCCAGATTTTCATCATGCATAAATTCGCTAATTTCCACTAATCACCCTTAATCCCCCAAATTCCTGGATTTGCAAAATTAGTCGAAATTAACCCAAATTCATATCAGAGGCATAAAATGATGTTTTAGAAGTTTAGGAATTTTTCTATATTTTTCTGAGCCATAATTTCGCTAATCTTCGCTAATTACCATAATTAGCCGTAATTAGTGAAAAACAATGCAAATCACTCGCCTTTGCCACAAAGTAAACTATAGATCTGAAATGATTCTCTGTTTGGGTCGAATTCTAATGTCTTCCAGCAGCTCTAATCTTGATTTGGTGAAGATCTCCCTTGATTTGATGTTGTTAATCCCAATCTTCAAGTTGTAGGTGATTTGGAGGTGTTTTGGAGGTTGGAGGCCATTTTTAGGGTTTCTTAGAGGTAAGTGGAGGCTAGAAAACTGAAATGAAATGAAACCCTAACTCGTTTCAGCCTCCCCATAACCCTAATCCCGAAATGAGTTATGGGCCCATTCACTAATCACCCTATTTGGCCCGGTTAAGCAGTTTTTCACCTTCCAAACCTTATTTCAGTCATATCTCCCAAATCGTAAGTCCGTTTTTCGCATGTGACCACTCTACGGAAAGGTAAACCATCAAACGAATCTAAAGGAAGTGGTTTCAGGTCAAAATTCCTTTCCAATCAAAAGTTATGGCCGAAACAAGATCAGCTAGGGGCAAAATGGTCATTTAAAAATAGGCAAAAATCATGAACATGGGAAATGACCCCAATAGTCGTTTTCCAAAGTTACGTGATCATACGACTTCGTATAAGAAAGAAATAAATATCCTAGGATCTTCCGATGCGTAGAATGCGGGTTGTTACATTCTTTCCCCTTAGGAAATTTCGTTCCCGAAATTCCTTACCTCAAAACATACAAGGGTATTACGCATGCCTACCAGTCGTTTATAAACAATCAAACATGCATAACAAACAAAAAAAACCTATCCTAACATGCGGTTTACTAATAAGGGAAGAAACTATCATTACCAAAACCTTACCAGGCAAAGAGTTCTGGATACTTCTTCCTTACGTCCTCCTCTACTTCCCAAGTACAGTCTTTCTCATTCTTACCCACTGAACTTTGAATAGTTTCACCACCTTCCTTCGAAGCTGCTTCGTATCGTTCCCAACAATACGCATAGGCTTGCCGTTCCCAACCGCCTCAGGTTCAACCTCAATATCGTTCAACTGATCTGCTGAAATA
Organism: Allium sativum; assembly: GCA_030737875.1. Lineage (NCBI taxonomy): Eukaryota > Viridiplantae > Streptophyta > Magnoliopsida > Asparagales > Amaryllidaceae > Allium > Allium sativum. The sequence goes on from CM060910.1 coordinate 342,058,898, forward strand.
CTCCTTCTAGGGTCATGCAAATACTTCCTTAACTGGGAAGCATAAAATACGTTGTGAACTCCCGCCATCTTGTCTGGCAACTCAACTTTATATGCCAAAGCTCCAACTCGTTCGTGAACTAGAAATGGACCAACAAATCTTATGGGACCTTCATTCGTTGTTGGATAATCTTGATCATATCCGAAGTTTCTCTTAGCATACCTGGTCCAAGCGTAAACTTGTCACCAGTGTCCAACCAACATGATGGTGAGTTGTACGGTCTTCCGTACAAAGCTTCATATAGAGACATACCGATACTGGATTGGTAACTATTATTATATGCAAACTCTACTAGATATAAATGGTCATCCCATGACTTCCAAGATCCAATATACAAATCCTCAAAAGATTCTCTAGCACACGATTCATCCGAATACCACCACAACCTGATCAATCCTTGGTAAACCATCAATGAAATCCATTGAGACTTGTTTCCAACGGTTGTGACAAACCATTAGGCTTCCTTTGCTCAGCTTTAACTAACTGGCAATTCATGCATTTGGACATAAACTTCCCAACGTCCTTATTTATCCTTTCCCAGTGGTAGGTCTGATCCATGTCTCAATACATCTTGTTACCACTGGGATGTATAGTCAATTTCGGGTGATGATATGCTCTAAGCACTTCATCTCTCATTCCATCTACGTTGGGTACAACTAGTCCTCTAATTTTTTTTCCGAAGCCATCCTTCTTGATCAAATCCTTGCTTGATCGTTCTCTCTCCATCGATACCCATCTATACCCTAGAGATGATTTCCAATAGGTTAGGATCGTCCCTCTAACTGGAACCGATCCATTCAATCAAAATCGATCTAATCATCGAACTTGCTAACATTTCTGGATCCAATCCATACTTAGGTTTGAAATCATATCTCGCGATATACTCTAGTTGCTTCTATCCTAGAAACATAACCCCTAAACTGTCATGTCTCCTACTCAATGCAACTATTACCGCACCCAAATCCTTTACTATGATCACTCTGCCCCATGGAGTCATAACAACTCCACTGCACTGGCTCATAGCCTTACTAATCCTTTACTATGTCCACTTTGCCCTTCGAGTCATGACGACTCTACTGCACGGGCTCATGGTCCTACTACAATCACTTTGTTCCCCATCACTGGAACCCTACAGGTGATAGTCTACTCAAGGGAAGAAAAATAGGAACAACATAGCAACCATAACATCCATCAAACAAGTCCTACATATCACCTGCTGAATTCATAAACACATCGACACCTACATGACTGGTCTAACCAATCCCAATATGTCGATTCTAGTATGTCTGGTCCAACCAACATCAATAACTAATGGAAGCCCAACCTCCATACATACACCGATGCCTACTTGACTGGTCCAACCAATCCCAGGCCAATGGAAGCCCCGCCTCCCTACGGACTACCGTACGTCCAACGTATGTTTATCCTCCAAGGATAACTAGATCATGTCCAACGGATCCAAGGTAACGGGCATCCCCATATACCCCTGCTTTTAGTCCGCCTAAAATACTTGAGTCCAACCCAAGTCTATCCATTTTATTGTTGCCTTCTCGAGTCCAACTCGAGCCGAATCAAATTCCTTGCCGCCTTCTCGAGTCCAACTCGAGTCAATCTATAACTCAGACCCAGTCTTGAGTATCCATTAGCGACAAACTCTAGCCCAACGTGAGTCGTCTCCCTATTCGTTGCATCTCCAAGATCAACGAACACCCATTTTCTTTTACGAGTTCAAGTCCAACTTGAATCGCCCTAATCTTCGTTGTATCATCCATGATCAACGAACACATCCTATTCCTTAAAAGTCCTACTATCCAAAGAGAACATCAACATAGGGTTCTAAACAATCCATTACTTTGCATCTTTCTCGAGTCCCAGTCGAGCAATCTCATAACCCTATCGAGTCTAACTCTGGGCAGTCTATACCATTGAACAGTCTTATCATGTTCCGTCTGCCCATCACTCCTCGAGTAAACCAAAATATCATCCAGTGAAAAATCACAGCAACTAGTTACCCCTCACGCAAACCATCTTAGTCGAAATCGACATTCCCCAAGCACAAGCCCCAAAGGCTTAAACCAATATCAGACAAGCACCCAAGGAACATCTCCTCCGAGTTCGGACAACCCACGTAAGGTGATACTAGCAAAACAATCTAGCACTGGAGTACTCATTTGCCTCCCAGAGAAAACTAGAACTTATTACAACGATAACCTCTTAGCTTCCTTAACTCCAGTTACTATCGCCATCACTAGGTAGGTACCTAATACCACCCTATTCCTTTGGAGTAGATCGACTCCCCAAAATAATGCTAAACCCAGTAAAGCCCAAAACAAAGCAATCACAACAAACATACATCCATGACTCGATAAGACCACATTACAATAAATCATGCCAAATCTAGTCGAACCACCAATCGGGTTCGTCACAACTAGAGGTCTATCGACTATCTCGGGTTTGTCAAACAATACCCGAACAGAAACATCTTAAATATAAAGCATACCTTTTATAACGACACCCTTTCCCTTCTGCGCCGCACTTGGAGCATTCGATGAAGAAGGAACAGCATTGATAGCATACGCTTTCACAATCTGCTTCTCCCTAGGAGGTTGTGGGCAATGATCCTTATGATGTCCTGCCTGGCCGCAGCTAAAGCACTTCCTCTCCCCAGGCTTTTCTCGAAAATATCTGGCATAGTGGCCCTTCTTGCCACAACTAAAGCATTCGCCATCTTTCTTATTTTTCTTATTCTGACCATCCTTGGTCGGGTTCTACTTCCTCTTGTTCTGAGAATTCTTCTTGCCTTCACCGCCTGCTTGCGGCTTTGGCTCCTCTGTAGATGCAATAACAACTTCGGTCTTCGACTTAGGGAAAAGGCTCTCTGACTTTAATGCCTTTCCTACAATAGATTCGAACATCTCATCGATATGGTTTATAAGTCTTTCCCCCAAGTACCCATCCAAGCCAGTTATGAACTTCTTGTTCTTCTTTTCGACTGTATCGATAAGGGACCATCCATATTTCGATAAAGTATCGAATTCTGTGATGTACTCCGAGACTGCCCTACAATTCTGCTTAAGCTCCAAGAACTTCCTGAACAATTCTAATTTATGAGCAGCTGGAATAAACTTATCACAAAAGCGAGTCTTAAACCGATTCCAAGTAATTTGATCCTCTGGAGTAGCTGTCTTAATGGCATTCTACCAATTCATCGGTCGCCCTTGCAGCTGACGAGACGCTAGCCTTCTCTTCATCGCATCCTCAATACCCAAGTCGTCGAAGATACGATCACAACTATCCAACCAATCCTGAACATCTATGGCCGACTCCGTTCCGTGGAACGGCTTTCCACCAAGGTTATTGTAATCCTTGCACAACTTAGCAAAATCGGCCTAGGCGCCTGCACTACTGCACCACCACCATTAGAAGCATTAGGAACGGCTCCCCGAGCATCCCTAAGCATCTCTCTCATGAGGTCAGTGAACATAGTCCTCATGTCAGGAGCATTCCCATTATTGGCTCCTCTACCAACACCTCTCAAATTTCTGCTCATCGTCAAATCTGTAGAGAGAAAACGATTAACCATCTCCATAGTGGTGCCAGTGCAATACGACTTCATCCTTAGCTATACTAATAATATATATAGATATAGCTTTTGAAAACCAAAATAATCACAAATACGCACTCTCATATACGTACTATCTCTCCCTGATGTCTTTCCCTAGGTCAGCTACGCAACCTAGAGCTCTGATACCAAATGTGACGGCCCGCCCCACACCAACCGACATTTACTCCAAAAGTGCGCTGTACACATGTCCAGTTAGCATGGAACGGTCGTTAGAAGAAAAGAAAGAAGACGAAGAATCAACAAAGAACCTGTAATATGTCCCACAGTGCATGGAATAAAATATAATCATAATATATACTTGACACAAACAGGCGAGACAGTGCATAAGCTGAAAACAACTATCATAGCAGCGGAAAATCCAAATACAGCTTATGTTCCACATCATTTAATTATTACAACTTTTCAAACTGTCTCTAAAAGCAAAAGCAAGATAAGGGAGGTACACTACTAATGCTCAAGTAGTGACCACCAACGACACAGGGAGAATATCTATATATATCATACGTGGAAGCCTCTTGCTCGCCTCCAGATCAGCTACTCGTGCATCACCTGATAACCTGTCTCTAGTCTGCTCGTGTGAGCACCCAGAGTAATAAGAAGAAACATAAAACTCTGGGTCAGACAAAAGTATGGTGTGAGCGATAAGCAACAAAACAAAACAATAACAGGTATAATCCAATCATACCTGAACCTGAACCTGCAACCAAAGAGTTAGCACTACATACTGTACAATACTCTAAAGTGCCACTAACATATGGGGTAAGAAATACGGGGGTGGGGGTGTGCATGTCATAGTGATGTCGAACAATCAATCATAGCAACCATCCTCACATATCTCACTCAGTGCGTAAAGCATACGATATCCACTACCTTGGTCACCTAATCCTTTGGGCCATGACGGAATCCAATCCCGTACAACTATCACTACAAGCCCACTATCCATCTCCCAGTGGTTAACCAAAGTTATGAATACCGACAATCCCTTTGCACACGTCCTGCAGCAAAGCCCAATCATGAAGTGAACTCATTGGTTCCCATCTGGATCCTGAGCTCTAACTTCAATTTGGACTACCTTTGCATCTCGGGTTTTGATCAGCATCTCCTCCGGATCGGTCTTCCTTTCTTCACTTCACGTTGCTTCAGGTCGTGGTTTTCCTCCAGGTTCGGATCGTGCTTCTCCTCCATTGGTTCGCGGATCGCACCACTCTAGTTCGGATCGTGTTACTCCACCCATGTTGGATCGGTCCGTGACTCCAGCTCCTGGTCGGGGCGACGCTCCTGGATCGGGTCGTGGGTCTCCCCTGGTCCACGTCTCGTGATACTTGAAGTGGCTCGTGCGTCGGCCTCTGGTCCGTGGCCTTCGTAGTGGAGCAGATCGTGGGGTAAGGTCGACTCGTGGAGATGGCATGCGATCGGGTCGGGTCGGAGAAGAGGGGGCGGATCGTGGTACCTGTGGCGATCCGATCCGGTTCTGCGCGATTTCCTGCACTCTTCCAGCGACTGTTTTACGCCATTCAACTGCGTTTTTGACCAATCTAACAATTCTAATCAATTTCAAAGCAAACCATACAATCATAGCAACATGTAGAAGTGACCTCAAACACCAAAACAACAATATGATGGGTTAAAATGGATCAAACATAGACAAAATCCCATATTTCCCCTTAAGCATGTTTAAGAACAACTAAGCATAGGATTAACTAAACTTAACCAAATTAACCCAAAATTCCAACAAAGGTCTAAAACAATATTTCAGAATTTCTGAATATTTTTTCAGATTTTTAACATGCATAAATTCGCTAATTTCCACTAATCACCCCTTAATCCCCCAAATTCCGGGATTTGCAAAATTAGTTGAAATTAACCCAAATTCATATCAAAGGCATAAAATGATGTTTTAGAATTTTAGGAATTTTTCTAGATTTTTCTGAGCCATAATTTCGCTAATCTTCGCTAATTACCATAATTAGCCGTAATTAGTGAAAACAATGCAAATCACTCGCCTTTGCCACAAAGTAAACTATAGATCTGAAATGATTCTCTGTTTGGGTCGAATTCTAATATGTTCCAGCAGCTCTAATCTTGATTCGGTGAAGATCTCCCTTGATTTGATGTTGTTAATCCCAATCTTCAAGTTGTAGGTGATTTGGAGGTGTTTTGGAGGTTGGAGGCCATTTTTAGGGTTTCTTAGAGGTAAGTGGAGGCTAGAAAACTGAAATGAAATGAAACCCTAACTCGTTTCACCTCCCCATAACCCTAATCCCGAAATGGGTTATGGGCCCATTCACTAATCACCCTATTTGGCCCGGTTAAGCAGTTTTTCACCTTCCAAACCTTATTTCAGCCATATCTCCCAAATCGTAAGTCCGTTTTTCGCATGTGACCACTCTACGGAAAGGTAAACCATCAAACGAATCTAATGGAAGTGGTTTCAGGTCAAAATTCCTTTCCAATCAAAAGTTATGGCCGAAACAAGATCGGCTAGGGGCAAAATGGTCATTTAAAAATAGGCAAAAATCATGAACATGGGAAATGACCCCAATAGTCGTTTCCCAAAGTTACGTGATCATACAACTTCGTATAAGAAAGAAATAAATATCCTAGGATCTTCTGATGCGTAGAATGCGGGTTGTTACATTCTTTCCCCTTAGGAAATTTCGTCCCCGAAATTCCTTACCCCAAAACATACAAGGGTATTCCGCATGCCTACCAGTCGTTTATAAACAATCAAACATGCATAACAAACAAAAAAAACCTATCCTAACATGCGGTTTACTAATAAGGGAAGAAACTATCATTACCAAAACCTTACCAGGCAAAGAGTTCTGGATACTTCTTCCTTACGTCCTCCTCTGCTTCCCAAGTACAGTCTTTCTCATTCTTACCCACTGAACTTTGAATAGTTTCACCACCTTCCTTCGAAGCTGCTTCGTATCGTTCCCAACAATACGCATAGGCTTGTCGTTCCCAACCGCCTCAGGTTCAACCTCAATATCGTCCAACTGATCTGGTGAAATACTCCTTCTAGGGTCATGCAAATACTTCCTTAACTGGGAAGCATAAAATACGTTGTGAACTCCCGCCATCTTGTCTGGTAACTCAACTTTATATGCCAAATCTCCAACTCGTTCGAGAACTAGAAATGGACCAACAAATCTTATGCGACCTTCATTCGTTGTTGGATAATCTTGATCTTATCCGAAGTTTCTCTTAGCATACCTGGTCCAAGCGTAAACTTGTCACCAGTCTCCAACCAACATGATGGTGAGTTGCACGGTCTTCCGTACAAAGCTTCATATAGAGCCATACCGATACTGGATTGGTAACTATTATTATATGCAAACTCTACTAGATATAAATGGTCATCCCATGACTTCCAAGATCCAATATACAAATCCTCAAAAGATTCTCTAGCACACGATTCATCTGAATACCACCACAACCTGATCTAATCCTTGGTAAACCATCAATGAAATCCATTGAGACTTGTTTCCAACGGTTGTGACAAACCATTAGGCTTCCTTTGCTCAGCTTTAACTAACTGGCAATTCATGCATTTGGACATAAACTTCCCAACGTCCTTATTTATCCTTTCCCAGTGGTAGGTCTGATCCATGTCTCAATACATCTTGTTACCACTGGGATGTATAGTCAATTTCGGGTGATGATATGCTCTAAGCACTTCATCTCTCATTCCATCTACGTTGGGTACAACTAGTCCTCTAATTTTTTTTCGAAGCCATCCTTCTTGATCAAATCCTTGCTTGATCATTCTCTCTCCATCGATACCCATCTATACCCTAGAGATGATTTCCAATAGGTTAGGATCGTCCCTCTAACTGGAACCGATCCATTCAATCAAAATCGATCTAATCGTCGAACTTGCTAACATTTTTGGATCCAATCCATACTTAGGTTTGAAATCATATCTCGCGATATACTCTAGTTGCTTCTATCCTAGAAACATAACCCCTAAACTGTCATGTCTCCTACTCAATGCAACTATTACCGCACCCAAATCCTTTACTATGATCACTCTGCCCCATGGAGTCATAACAACTCCACTGCACTGGCTCATAGCCTTACTAATCCTTTACTATGTCCACTTTGCCCTTCGAGTCATGACGACTCACTACACTGGCTCATGGTCCTACTACAATCACTTTGTTCCCCATCACTGGAACCCTACAGGTGATAGTCTACTCAAGGGAAGAAAAATAGGAACAACATAGCAACCATAACATCCATCAAACAAGTCCTACATATCACCTGCTGAATTCATAAACACATCGACACCTACATGACTGGACTAACCAATCCCAATATGTCGATTCTAGTATGTCTGGTCCAACCAACATCAATAACTAATGGAAGCCCAATCTCCATACATACACCGATGCCTACTTGACTGGTCCAACCAATCCCAGGCCAATGGAAGCCCCGCCTCCCTACGGACTACCATACGTCCAACATATGTTTATCCTCCAAGGATAACTAGATCATGTCCAACGGATCCAAGGTAACGGGCATCCCCATATACCCCTGCTTTTAGTCCGCCTAAAATACTTGAGTCCAACCCAAGTCTATCCATTTTCTTGTTGCCTTCTCGAGTCCAACTCGAGCCGAATCAAATTCCTTGCAGCCTTCTCGAGTCCAACTCGAGTCAATCTATAACTTAGACCCAGTCTTGAGTATCCATTAGCGACAAACTCTAGCCCAACGTGAGTCGTCTCCCTATTCGTTGCATCTCCAAGATCAACGAACACCCATTTTCTTTTACGAGTTCAAGTCCAACTTGAATCGCCCTAATCTTCGTTGTATCCTCCATGATCAACGAACACATCCTATTCCTTCAAAGTCCTACTATCTAAAGAGAACATCAACATAGGGTTCTAAACAATCCATTACTTTGCATCTTTCTCGAGTCCCAGTCGAGCAATCTCATAACCCTATCGAGTCTAACTCTGGGCAGTCTATACCATTGAACAGTCTTATCATGTTCCGTCTGCCCATCACTCCTCGAGTAAACCAAAATATCATCCAGTGAAAAATCACAACAACTAGTTACCCCTCACGCAAACCATCTTAGTCGAAATCGACATTCCCCAAGCACAAGCCCCAAAGGCCTAAACCAATATCAGAAAAGCACCCAAGGAACATCTCCTCCGAGTTCGGACAACCCACGTAAGGTGATACTAGCAAAACAATCTAGCACTGGAGTACTCATTTGCCTCCCAGAGAAAACTAGAACTTATTACAACGATAACCTCTTAGCTTCCTTAACTCCAGTTACTATCGCCATCACTAGGTAGGTACCTAATACCACCCTATTCCTTTGGAGTAGATCGACTCCCCAAAATAATGCTAAACCCAGTAAAGCCCAAAACAAAGCAATCACAACAAACATACATCCATGACTCGATAAGACCACATTACAATAAATCATGCCAAATCTAGTCGAACCACCAATCGGGTTCGTCACAACTAGAGGTCTATCGACTATCTCGGGTTTGTCAAACAATACCCGAACAGAAACATCTTAAATATAAAGCATACCTTTTATAACGACACCCTTTCCCTTCTGCGCCGCACTTGGAGCATTCGACGAAGAAGGAACAGCATTGATAGCATACGCTTTCACAATCTGCTTCTCCCTAGGAGGTTGTGGGCAATGATCCTTATGATGTCCTGCCTGGCCGCAGCTAAAGCACTTCCTCTCCCCAGGCTTTTCTCGAAAATATCTGGCATAGTGGCCCTTCTTGCCACAACTAAAGCATTCGCCATCTTTCTTATTTTTCTTATTCTGACCATCCTTGGTCGGGTTCTACTTCCTCTTGTTCTGAGAATTCTTCTTGCCTTCACCGCCTGCTTGCGGCTTTGGCTCCTCTGTAGATGCAATAACAACTTCGGTCTTCGACTTAGGGAAAAGGCTCTCTGACTTTAATGCCTTTCCTACAATAGATTCGAACATCTCATCGATATGGTTTATAAGTCTTTCCCCCAAGTACCCATCCAAGCCAGTTATGAACTTCTTGTTCTTCTTTTCGACTGTATCGATAAGGGACCATCCATATTTCGATAAAGTATCGAATTCTGTGATGTACTCCGAGACTGACCTACAATTCTGCTTAAGCTCCAAGAACTTCCTGAACAATTCTAATTTATGAGCAGCTGGAATAAACTTATCACAAAAGCGAGTCTTAAACCGATTCCAAGTAATTTGATCCTCTGGAGTAGCTGTCTTAATGGCATTCCACCAATTCATCGGTCGCCCTTGCAGCTGACGAGACGCTAGCCTTCTCTTCATCGCATCCTCAATACCCAAGTCGTCGAAGATACGATCACAACTATCCAACCAATCCTGAACATCTATGGCCGACTCCGTTCCGTGGAACGGCTTTCCACCAAGGTTATTGTAATCCTTGCACAACTTAGCAAAATCGGCCTAGGCGCCTGCACTACTGCACCACCACCATTAGAAGCATTAGGAACGGCTCCCCGAGCATCCCTAAGCATCTCTCTCATGAGGTCAGTGAACATAGTCCTCATGTCAGGAGCATTCCCATTATTGGCTCCTCTACCAACACCTCTCAAATTTCTGCTCATCGTCAAATCTGTAGAGAGAAAACGATTAACCATCTCCATAGTGGTGCCAGTGCAATACGACTTCATCCTTAGCTATACTAATAATATATATAGATATAGCTTTTGAAAACCAAAATAATCACAAATACGCACTCTCATATACGTACTATCTCTCCCTGATGTCTTTCCCTAGGTCAGCTACGCAACCTAGAGCTCTGATACCAAATGTGACGGCCCGCCCCACACCAACCGACATTTACTCCAAAAGTGCGCTGTACACATGTCCAGTTAGCATGGAACGGTCGTTAGAAGAAAAGAAAGAAGACGAAGAATCAACAAAGAACCTGTAATATGTCCCACAGTGCATGGAATAAAATATAATCATAATATATACTTGACACAAACAGGCGAGACAGTGCATAAGCTGAAAACAACTATCATAGCAGCGGAAAATCCAAATACAGCTTATGTTCCACATCATTTAATTATTACAACTTTTCAAACTGTCTCTAAAAGCAAAAGCAAGATAAGGGAGGTACACTACTAATGCCCAAGTAGTGACCACCAACGACACAGGGAGAATATCTATATATATCATACGTGGAAGCCTCTTGCTCGCCTCCAGATCAGCTACTCGTGCATCACCTGATAACCTGTCTCTAGTCTGCTCGTGTGAGCACCCAGAGTAATAAGAAGAAACATAAAACTCTGGGTCAGACAAAAGTATGGTGTGAGCGATAAGCAACAAAACAAAACAATAACAGGTATAATCCAATCATACCTGAACCTGAACCTGCAACCAAAGAGTTAGCACTACATACTGTACAATACTCTAAAGTGCCACTAACATATGGGGTAAGAAATACGGGGGTGGGGGTGTGCATGTCATAGTGATGTCGAACAATCAATCATAGCAACCATCCTCACATATCTCACTCAGTGCGTAAAGCATACGATATCCACTACCTTGGTCACCTAATCCTTTGGGCCATGACGGAATCCAATCCCGTACAACTATCACTACAAGCCCACTATCCATCTCCCAGTGGTTAACCAAAGTTATGAATACCGACAATCCCTTTGCACACGTCCTGCAGCAAAGCCCAATCATGAAGTGAACTCATTGGTTCCCATCTGGATCCTGAGCTCTAACTTCAATTTGGACTACCTTTGCATCTCGGGTTTTGATCAGCATCTCCTCCGGATCGGTCTTCCTTTCTTCACTTCACGTTGCTTCAGGTCGTGGTTTTCCTCCAGGTTCGGATCGTGCTTCTCCTCCATTGGTTCGCGGATCGCACCACTCTAGTTCGGATCGTGTTACTCCACCCATGTTGGATCGGTCCGTGACTCCAGCTCCTGGTCGGGGCGACGCTCCTGGATCGGGTCGTGGGTCTCCCCTGGTCCACGTCTCGTGATACTTGAAGTGGCTCGTGCGTCGGCCTCTGGTCCGTGGCCTTCGTAGTGGAGCAGATCGTGGGGTAAGGTCGACTCGTGGAGATGGCATGCGATCGGGTCGGGTCGGAGAAGAGGGGGCGGATCGTGGTACCTGTGGCGATCCGATCCGGTTCTGCGCGATTTCCTGCACTCTTCCAGCGACTGTTTTACGCCATTCAACTGCGTTTTTGACCAATCTAACAATTCTAATCAATTTCAAAGCAAACCATACAATCATAGCAACATGTAGAAGTGACCTCAAACACCAAAACAACAATATGATGGGTTAAAATGGATCAAACATAGACAAAATCCCATATTTCCCCTTAAGCATGTTTAAGAACAACTAAGCATAGGATTAACTAAACTTAACCAAATTAACCCAAAATTCCAACAAAGGTCTAAAACAATATTTCAGAATTTCTGAATATTTTTTCAGATTTTTAACATGCATAAATTCGCTAATTTCCACTAATCACCCCTTAATCCCCCAAATTCCGGGATTTGCAAAATTAGTTGAAATTAACCCAAATTCATATCAAAGGCATAAAATGATGTTTTAGAATTTTAGGAATTTTTCTAGATTTTTCTGAGCCATAATTTCGCTAATCTTCGCTAATTACCATAATTAGCCGTAATTAGTGAAAACAATGCAAATCACTCGCCTTTGCCACAAAGTAAACTATAGATCTGAAATGATTCTCTGTTTGGGTCGAATTCTAATATGTTCCAGCAGCTCTAATCTTGATTCGGTGAAGATCTCCCTTGATTTGATGTTGTTAATCCCAATCTTCAAGTTGTAGGTGATTTGGAGGTGTTTTGGAGGTTGGAGGCCATTTTTAGGGTTTCTTAGAGGTAAGTGGAGGCTAGAAAACTGAAATGAAATGAAACCCTAACTCGTTTCACCTCCCCATAACCCTAATCCCGAAATGGGTTATGGGCCCATTCACTAATCACCCTATTTGGCCCGGTTAAGCAGTTTTTCACCTTCCAAACCTTATTTCAGCCATATCTCCCAAATCGTAAGTCCGTTTTTCGCATGTGACCACTCTACGGAAAGGTAAACCATCAAACGAATCTAATGGAAGTGGTTTCAGGTCAAAATTCCTTTCCAATCAAAAGTTATGGCCGAAACAAGATCGGCTAGGGGCAAAATGGTCATTTAAAAATAGGCAAAAATCATGAACATGGGAAATGACCCCAATAGTCGTTTCCCAAAGTTACGTGATCATACAACTTCGTATAAGAAAGAAATAAATATCCTAGGATCTTCTGATGCGTAGAATGCGGGTTGTTACATTCTTTCCCCTTAGGAAATTTCGTCCCCGAAATTCCTTACCCCAAAACATACAAGGGTATTCCGCATGCCTACCAGTCGTTTATAAACAATCAAACATGCATAACAAACAAAAAAAACCTATCCTAACATGCGGTTTACTAATAAGGGAAGAAACTATTATTACCAAAACCTTACCAGGCAAAGAGTTCTGGATACTTCTTCCTTACGTCCTCCTCTGCTTCCCAAGTACAGTCTTTCTCATTCTTACCCACTGAACTTTGAATAGTTTCACCACCTTCCTTCGAAGCTGCTTCGTATCGTTCCCAACAATACGCATAGGCTTGTCGTTCCCAACCGCCTCAGGTTCAACCTCAATATCGTCCAACTGATCTGGTGAAATACTCCTTCTAGGGTCATGCAAATACTTCCTTAACTGGGAAGCATAAAATACGTTGTGAACTCCCGCCATCTTGTCTGGTAACTCAACTTTATATGCCAAATCTCCAACTCGTTCGAGAACTAGAAATGGACCAACAAATCTTATGCGACCTTCATTCGTTGTTGGATAATCTTGATCTTATCCGAAGTTTCTCTTAGCATACCTGGTCCAAGCGTAAACTTGTCACCAGTCTCCAACCAACATGATGGTGAGTTGCACGGTCTTCCGTACAAAGCTTCATATAGAGCCATACCGATACTGGATTGGTAACTATTATTATATGCAAACTCTACTAGATATAAATGGTCATCCCATGACTTCCAAGATCCAATATACAAATCCTCAAAAGATTCTCTAGCACACGATTCATCTGAATACCACCACAACCTGATCTAATCCTTGGTAAACCATCAATGAAATCCATTGAGACTTGTTTCCAACGGTTGTGACAAACCATTAGGCTTCCTTTGCTCAGCTTTAACTAACTGGCAATTCATGCATTTGGACATAAACTTCCCAACGTCCTTATTTATCCTTTCCCAGTGGTAGGTCTGATCCATGTCTCAATACATCTTGTTACCACTGGGATGTATAGTCAATTTCGGGTGATGATATGCTCTAAGCACTTCATCTCTCATTCCATCTACGTTGGGTACAACTAGTCCTCTAATTTTTTTTCGAAGCCATCCTTCTTGATCAAATCCTTGCTTGATCATTCTCTCTCCATCGATACCCATCTATACCCTAGAGATGATTTCCAATAGGTTAGGATCGTCCCTCTAACTGGAACCGATCCATTCAATCAAAATCGATCTAATCGTCGAACTTGCTAACATTTTTGGATCCAATCCATACTTAGGTTTGAAATCATATCTCGCGATATACTCTAGTTGCTTCTATCCTAGAAACATAACCCCTAAACTGTCATGTCTCCTACTCAATGCAACTATTACCGCACCCAAATCCTTTACTATGATCACTCTGCCCCATGGAGTCATAACAACTCCACTGCACTGGCTCATAGCCTTACTAATCCTTTACTATGTCCACTTTGCCCTTCGAGTCATGACGACTCACTACACTGGCTCATGGTCCTACTACAATCACTTTGTTCCCCATCACTGGAACCCTACAGGTGATAGTCTACTCAAGGGAAGAAAAATAGGAACAACATAGCAACCATAACATCCATCAAACAAGTCCTACATATCACCTGCTGAATTCATAAACACATCGACACCTACATGACTGGACTAACCAATCCCAATATGTCGATTCTAGTATGTCTGGTCCAACCAACATCAATAACTAATGGAAGCCCAACCTCCATACATACACCGATGCCTACTTGACTGGTCCAACCAATCCCAGGCCAATGGAAGCCCCGCCTCCCTACGGACTACCATACGTCCAACATATGTTTATCCTCCAAGGATAACTAGATCATGTCCAACGGATCCAAGGTAACGGGCATCCCCATATACCCCTGCTTTTAGTCCGCCTAAAATACTTGAGTCCAACCCAAGTCTATCCATTTTCTTGTTGCCTTCTCGAGTCCAACTCGAGCCGAATCAAATTCCTTGCAGCCTTCTCGAGTCCAACTCGAGTCAATCTATAACTTAGACCCAGTCTTGAGTATCCATTAGCGGCAAACTCTAGCCCAACGTGAGTCGTCTCCCTATTCGTTGCATCTCCAAGATCAACGAACACCCATTTTCTTTTACGAGTTCAAGTCCAACTTGAATCGCCCTAATCTTCGTTGTATCCTCCATGATCAACGAACACATCCTATTCCTTCAAAGTCCTACTATCTAAAGAGAACATCAACATAGGGTTCTAAACAATCCATTACTTTGCATCTTTCTCGAGTCCCAGTCGAGCAATCTCATAACCCTATCGAGTCTAACTCTGGGCAGTCTATACCATTGAACAGTCTTATCATGTTCCGTCTGCCCATCACTCCTCGAGTAAACCAAAATATCATCCAGTGAAAAATCACAACAACTAGTTACCCCTCACGCAAACCATCTTAGTCGAAATCGACATTCCCCAAGCACAAGCCCCAAAGGCCTAAACCAATATCAGAAAAGCACCCAAGGAACATCTCCTCCGAGTTCGGACAACCCACGTAAGGTGATACTAGCAAAACAATCTAGCACTGGAGTACTCATTTGCCTCCCAGAGAAAACTAGAACTTATTACAACGATAACCTTTTAGCTTCCTTAACTCCAGTTACTATCGCCATCACTAGGTAGGTACCTAATACCACCCTATTCCTTTGGAGTAGATCGACTCCCCAAAATAATGCTAAACCCAGTAAAGCCCAAAACAAAGCAATCACAACAAACATACATCCATGACTCGATAAGACCACATTACAATAAATCATGCCAAATCTAGTCGAACCACCAATCGGGTTCGTTACAACTAGAGGTCTATCGACTATCTCGGGTTTGTCAAACAATACCCGAACAGAAACATCTTAAATATAAAGCATACCTTTTATAACGACACCCTTTCCCTTCTGCGCCGCACTTGGAGCATTCGATGAAGAAGGAACAGCATTGATAGCATACGCTTTCACAATCTGCTTCTCCCTAGGAGGTTGTGGGCAATCATCCTTGTGATGTCCTGCCTGGCCGCAGTTAAAGCACTTCCTCTCCCCAGGCTTTTCTCGACAATCTCTGGCATAGTGGCCCTTCTTGCCACAACTAAAGCATTCACCATCTTTCTTATTTTTCTTATTCTGACCATCCTTGGTCGGGTTCTGCTTCCTCTTGTTCTGAGAATTCTTCTTGCCTTCACCGCCTGCTTGCGGCTTTGGCTCCTCTGTAGATGCAATAACAACTTCGGTCTTCGACTTAGGGAAAAGGCTCTCTGACCATAATGCCATTCCTACAATAGATTCGAACATCTCATCGATATGGTTTATAAGTCTTTCCCCCAAGTACCCATCCAAGCCAGTTATGAACTTCTTGTTCTTCTTTTCGACTGTATCGATAAGGGACCATCCATATTTCGATAAAGTATCGAATTCTGTAATGTACTCCGAGACTGCCCTACCATTCTGCTTAAGCTCCAAGAACTTCCTGAACAATTCTAATTTATGAGCAGCTGGAATAAACTTATCACAAAAGCGAGTCTTAAACCGATTCCAAGTAATTTGATCCTCTAGAGTAGTTGTCTTAATGGCATTCCACCAATTCATCGGTCGCCCTTGCAGCTGACGAGACGCTAGCCTTCTCTTCATCGCATCCTCAATACCCAAGTCGTCGAAGATACGATCACAACTATCCAACCAATCCTGAACATCTGTGGCCGACTCCGTTCCGTGGAACGACTTTCCACCAAGGTTATTGTAATCCTTGCACAACTTAGCAAAATCGGCCCTAGGCGCCTGCACTACTGCACCACCACCATTAGAAGCATTAGGAACGGCTCCCCGAGCATCCCTAAGCATCTCTCTCATGAGGTCAGTGAACATAGTCCTCATGTCAGGATCATTCCCATTATTGGCTCCTCTACCAACACCTCTCAAATTTTGGCTCATCGTCAAATCTGTAGAAAGAAAACGATTAACCATCTCCATAGTGGTGCCAGTGCAATACGACTTCATCCTTAGCTATACTAATAATATATATAGATATAGCTTTTGAAAACCAAAATAATCACAAATACGCGCTCTCATATATGTACTATCTCTCCCTGATGTCTTTCCCTAGGTCAGCTACGCAACCTAGAGCTCTGATACCAAATGTGACGGCCCGCCCCACACCAACCGACATTTACTGCAAAAGTGCGCTGTACACATGTCCAGTTAGCACGGAACGGTCGTTAGAAGAAAAGAAAGAAGACGAAGAATCAACAAAGAACCTGTAATATGTCCCACAGTGCATGGAATAAAATATAATCATAATATATACTTGACACAAACAGGCGAGACAGTGCATAAGCTAAAAACAACTATCATAGCAGCGGAAAATCCAAATACAGCTTATGTTCCACATCATTTAATTATTACAACTTTTCAAACTGTCTCTAAAAGTAAAAGCAAGATAAGGGAGGTACACGACTAATGCCCAAGTAGTGACCACCAACGACACAGGGAGAATATCTATATATATCATACGTGGAAGCCTCTTGCTCGCCTCCAGATCAGCTACTCGTGCATCACCTGATAACTTGTCTCTAGTCTGCTCGTGTGAGCACCCAGAGTAATAAGAAGAAACATAAAACTCTGGGTCAGACAAAAGTATGGTGTGAGCGATAAGCAACAAAACAAAACAATAACAGGTATAATCCAATCATACCTGAACCTGAACCTGCAACCAAAGAGTTAGCACTACATACTGTACAATACTCTAAAGTACCACTAACATATGGTGTAAGAAATATGGGGGTGGGGGTGTGCATGTCATAGTGATGTCGAACAATCAATTATAACAACCATCCTCACATCTCTCACTCAGTGCGTAAAGCATACGATATCCACTACCTTGGTCACCTAATCCTTTGGGCCATGACGGAATCCAATCCCGTACAACTATCACTACAAGCCCACTATCCATCTCTCAGTGGTGAACCAAAGTTATGAATACCGACAATCCCTTTGCACACGTCCTGCAGCAAAGCCCAATCATGAAGTGAACTCATTGGTTCCCATCTGGATCCTGAGCTCTAACTTCAATTTGGACTACCTTTGAATCTCGGGTTTTGATCAGCATCTCCTCCGGATCGGTCTTCCTTTCTTCACT
The DNA here is from genome assembly GCA_030737875.1 of Allium sativum. Classification (NCBI taxonomy): domain Eukaryota; kingdom Viridiplantae; phylum Streptophyta; class Magnoliopsida; order Asparagales; family Amaryllidaceae; genus Allium; species Allium sativum. The sequence continues at coordinate 342,077,054 of CM060910.1, forward strand.
TCACGTTGCTTCAGGTCGTGGTTTTCCTCCAGGTTCGGATCGTGCTTCTCCTCCATCGGTTCGCGGATCGCACCACTCTAGTTCGGATCGTGTTACTCCACCCATGTTGGATCCGTCCGTGACTCCAGCTCCTGGTCGGGGCGACGCTCCTGGATCGGGTCGTGGGTCTCCCCTGGTCCACGTCTCGTGATACTTGAAGTGGCTCGTGCGTCGGCCTCTGGTCCGTGGCCTTCGTAGTGGAGCAGATCATGGGGTAAGGTCGACTCGTGGAGATGGCATGCAATCGGGTCGGGTCGGAGAAGAGGGGGCGGATCGTGGTACCTGTGGCGATCCGATCCGGTTCTGCGCGATTTCATGCACTCTTCCAGCGACTGTTTTACGACATTCAACGGTGTTTTTGACCAATATAACTATTCTAATCAATTGCAAAGCAAACCATACAATCATAGCAACATGTAGAAGTGACCTCAAACACCAAAACAACAATATGATGGGTTAAAATGGATCAAAATAGCCAAAATCCCATATTTTCCCTTAAGCATGTTTAAGAACAACTAAGCATAGGATTAACTAAACTTAACCAAATTAACCCAAAATTCCAACAGAGGTCTAAAACAATATTTCAGAATTTCTGAATATTTTTTTCAGATTTTTAACATGCATAAATTCGCTAATTTCCACTAATCACCCCTTAATCCCCCAAATTCCGGGATTTGCAAAATTAGTTGAAATTAATCCAAATTCATATCAGAGGCATAAAATGATGTTTTAGAATTTTAGGAATTTTCTGAGCCATATTTTCGCTAATCTTCGCTAATTACCATAATTAGCCGTAATTAGTGAAAAACAATGCAAATCACTCGCCTTTGCCACAAAGTAAACTGTAGATCCGAAATGATTCTCTGTTTGGGTCGAATTCTAATGTGTTCCAGCAGCTCTAATCTTGATTTGGTGAAGATCTCCCTTGATTTGATGTTGCTAATCCCAATCTTCAAGTTGTAAGTGATTTGGAGGTGTTTTGGAGGTTGGAGGCCATTTTTAGGGTTTCTTAGAGGTAAGTGGAGGCTAGAAAACTGAAATGAAATGAAACCCTAACTCATTTCAGCCTCCCCATAACCCTAATCCCGAAATGGGTTATGGGCCCATTCACTAATCACCCTATTTGGCCCGGTTAAGCAGTTTTTCACCTTCCAAACCTTATTTCAGCCATATCTCCCAAACATTAAGTCCGTTTTTTGCATGTGACCACTCTACGGAAATGTAAACTATCAAACGAATCTAATGGAAGTGGTTTCAGGTCAAAATTCCTTTCCAATCAAAAGTTATGGCCGAAACAAGATCAGCTAGGGGCAAAATGGTCATTTAAAAATAGGCAAAAATCATGAACATGGGAAATGACCCCAATAGTCGTTTCCCAAAGTTACGTGATCATACGACTTCGTATAAGAAAGAAATAAATATCCTACGATCCTCCGATGCGTATAATGCGGGTTGTTACACAGTCCATGATGGCATGGGTTCCCCGTTGTAGGCTTAGCGCCGGATGACATCGACGACTTGAATTTTGCTTCCTGGTTGACCAAAAAATGGTCCTAACACCAAATTGATCATATTTTGTAGAGAATAATGAGGAATCATGAATTAAAAGCAAGAAAAATCAATCAACACATGAGATTTATAGTGGTTCGGCGTTAATGAGCCTACGTCCACTTCATAGTTTCTCTTTTCATTCCAGAATGACAACTACAATGAATATTGACACTCAATCACTCAAATACAATGAATAATTCTTTCCGAATTCATTGATTTTCATTGGAGAAGAAGGTGGTTATTGATTGAGGAATTCGGCCATGGCTGCCATTAATGAATGAAGTGCCAGAACCCACTCAAATGATGCGTTGTATGTGTATTTATAGGTGTAAAATCAGTTGGGATGTGTGGCCACGTGGCAACATCAGGGTGGACTTAAAAAGTGATGGAGAAGGTGGGGAATGTGGCTTTATTCTTGAGCTTACAAGTGTCAATCGGTCCAGGTAAATAGGCACAAGAATAGGTCTCCAGTGAAGGGAAGCTGCATGCTTCAGGCAATTCGGTTAGGAGGCTTAGATTCGATCTGAACCGTTGCTGTTGTTCCCATCCGATCTGATCCGAGCTATCTCATCTTATCCGATCCGAGCTTTCCTATCCGATTCGAGCTTTGGTTTTAGGACATATGAGAGCTTTAACCTCTAACATATGTAACCCCGATCGTCTGAGTTTTGGGTGGCCTGGTCACAAAACAGGCTAACATTTTGCCCCCCAAAGTACGTCTTATCGAAGATGAGGCGTGCTTTGAATATGCCAAGCTGAATATTTTTGGAAACTCACCCGTCCTTGAGAAGGCATTATCAAATTATTGCACTACTTCCACGGGTGCTAGTGAGTACAAGTTCTATGGAAGGAGTTGTCGAAATGATCTGGTAACCGTTTAAACCTCGTCGAATCAAGAGGTCTAATTCCTTCATCATAAGTCAAGTAGGATCGTTGGCTCCTGTGTGAGATCGTACACGCATAAGTTAATGTCAAACGATGCCTCTTCCTATGTAAGTCAAGTGTATTACAGAGCCATACTTTCTTTTATGTATAAGCCAATGTAGGAAATAACCATCCAAGTCATAGGGTAGTGTCGGAATCTTCGGGCTTTGAGCTAGCATCTGGACCATTGGGATAGAGTGCATTAGAATTGGCATATGAATCTATCACTTGTGCTTGGATTTGGACTATCTCGATATCAGGATATTAATCTAGGGCTCCACAATTGCCTCGAATCGCAAAAATAAGGTATCTGAAAGCCATTATCACTCTGGATCGTTTTATAGTCCCGTGATCACATACAAGTCAGTACGAGATGTTGTAGGAAACATGCAAGCCAATGGATGGTATGATCATCAAAATACTAAGGTAGTAGAGAAGTTTATCACACTCTCCATTTGATGCAATTGTGGGTCAAGTCTTTGGATTAATGTTTGATCCGTTAGTTGGCTCACTTGGATGGTCGAGATGAATCATATCATATTCCAGAGATATAGTGTATATGTTCTAAATTATGCACAAAATCAGGATCATGTTTAAAGCTAGTCTGTCAGTTGAAGCTAATGCTCCCAACCTTAGTGTAAGATGAGCGAAGTCAGTGCTTATGCTCCCGGCATTGTTGGGGATTGGACTAGGTCAATCAGATATCCAGTCTTCTAACTCTTAAACTTTCTTTCTTCACATCGGGTTAGAGCTGCAGGTTCAATAATCTTGGTTAACCCGTGTCGTTTCGTACTTCTTTCATAAGTCGTCAAGCGTTAGAGTTGTATATGTGAATGGTCGAATAACATTCATGCCGGTGTCATTCCATCTCTTTAGTTAGAAAGTGAGAATTGCCTCATCGAGTGATAGTGAACTTAGATACTCTACTTGCATCATCTACGGAATTGAGTAAGCTCGTCAGTCATGCAAGCGAGCGAACATTGTTAGGGAGTTATTTGAGCTTCTTCGTTCATGCTTTGGTATAATCCGAAATAGCAGTCATAGTCTTGTTGAGTCTATCTCTCATGCTTGGTTCCATTGAGCTTGACAATCAAGATCACTGGTTCGATCAATGAAATTGGTCCTTTTCGGAATTGTGCATTCCTATCAGTCTTTTCCGAGGCTTTTCTTTTGCCTTTATCATTTCAAGAGCTATATGGTGCTCCATTCTTTGTCATGAAAACATTGAGATCTTCCATCTCAACATTGGTATCTTTTTGCTGCAGGAATCTATCTGTCTTAGGATAGAATTCACCAGTGTTTCCAGGAGAATCTCATGGTATAAAGATATTAAGTTTTGTTCCGGAGGTGAATTTGCCAAGGCCTTTTGATGGTCTTGTTGCGGGGAGACTTTGAAGTTTGAGTTATCCAGAATACCGGAGACTGCTGCTATCAACACCATAGATGGTTCAGTCGATCTACTGGTGCCACTGTGGCATTGAATCTTTTGAGGAACAAATGCAGGGTCTCGCCGTACCTTTGTCTTATTGAAGTGTGTGACCAATGCGTTCCAGCGGTTGATCAATTCGGATGCATGCCACCAAAAATTATATAACAACAATGTGATCTAAGATCCATAAATGGTAGTTTGAAGTGCAGGGATTTGCTGACATCCCTGATATCTCAAGTGAAATTTTTTTGACTGACATTGCTTACGTCGCCTTAGAGGTGTGTTGCCTCTGGTGAAGCCTCAATTAACATTAGAAATCTTGTCTTTGTTTTCGAGGAGTCATTGCCAATTGTCCAATTTAACACTGGTGCCCCCAGCATGAAGTCTTGAAGTGGGTGAAAGTTGGTCTCTGGTTTCTAAGGTCTGCATATGTGGTAGTCGTCAACCGAGCTTCAAGTGAAAAAGTTTTGACTAACATTGCTTACGTCGCCTTAGAGGTGTGTCGCCTTTGGTGAAGCCTCAATTAACATTAGCAATCTTGTCTTTGTTTTCGAGGAGTCATTGCCAATTGTCAAATTTAGCATTGGTGCCCCCAGCATGAAGTCTTGAAGTGGGTGAAAGTTGGTCTCTGGTTTCTAAGGTCTGCATTGTCCAATTTAGCACTGGTGCCTCCAGCATGAAGTCTTTAAGTGGGTGAAAGTTGGTCTCTGGTTTCTAAGGTCTGCATATGTGGTAGTCGTCAACCGAGCTTCAAGTGAAAAAGTTTTGACTGACATTGCTTACGTCGCCTTAGTGGTGTGTCGCCTCTGGTGAAGCCTCAATTAACATTAGCAATCTTGTCTTTGTTTTCAAGGAGTCATTGCCAATTGTCCAATTTAGCACTGGTGCCCCCAGCATGAAGTCTTCAAGTGGGTGAAAGTTGGTCTCAGGTTTCTAAGGTCCGCATATGTGTAGTCGTCAACTGAGCTTCCGTCCTGTAATTCTGGATGGTGATTCGTGGCTCGGACGTATGCAGGATAGTCTTAGGTCTCCCATCTAAGCTCTGAGGATCGGAGTTGGGTGGCGATAAGATTGAATTATAGGTGGCTCAAAAGCTTCTACTTGCCCCTACATTAAGGAATTGGGAGCTTCATGTCGAGGTTGAGTTGGGTTGGATTTGAAACATTCATCCGAATTGGAGCAGAGGTTGGTCGGACTCCGTTTAAGTTTCTAATGGCTCTTGCATTGTCGTCGTTTTCATCTAGAATGTTACGTTAGAAGTTACATGTAACATATGTCTAGGAGGAGATTGATTTCCCCTTGTTTCATCCAAGACGACGTTGTCAACTTGTCGTAGGGTCTTGTGCGATATGAGCTACAGAGCAGGGAGTGTTCGAGCCAAGTTCATTGTCGCTTGAATTCCTACGGTGCTCACTTCTGCAAGTAAATCATAGTTTCTCGGCCTTCCATCTATCCAAGTAAAGAAGTTATCCATCATTTTCCGTCGTTTTTGGAGAAGTTCATCTTGCCGAGAATCTGGGTTCTCAATTCAGCAATGGCACCATCCATTTTATATCTGGTTTGACATGCTGAGGAATCATTGCAAGAAGAAATCTGCTGACTTCCTTTGTTCCTAGAGCCTTCTGCACCAACTTCCTCAGCATGGAAGAAATTTGTATCTTCCTTCTTCTTAGCCCTTAAGTCGGAGTATCAGGCAATTCGCTTCCTTGCAAGCTAAATGTCAAAGTAATGGTGGGCCCCCTCATCTGGGGCGTTTCAATCGAAAACTCAATCGAGAATAGCAAATGGACGTTCACTCTGCATCCATTCTGTAGTCCTCAAGCGGCCTGTCAAGATAGAGGTATAAGTTAGACATAGACATGTAAGTTGTGCCATTTGTAAATATTTTCAGCGGTATGCCTCCAGTCCAGGGGTAGTGGCATAAGACAGGTGGTGGTTAGATCACGTCCTTTTCAAATTTAGATGAAGGGAGGCGTATTCTGGATAGTCAGGGAAATCTTCAATCCATAGAAATCCTGAATGCCATGACCGTGTCAGATTGTATTAAGACTGGAAAATCGACGATCACTCAAGATCGTATTAAGGCTGGGAAGAAATCCAAGAATCCCAAGGCTTCGCCGGGTCCTTCCTAGCCACGAGTATTAAGTCGCATGACATGTAATTGAATAATTAACTCTCAGGGCCTCTTTTGGGTCACGGCCTCGAGTTACGTAGGATGCTTATCATTAGGCATCAACATCGGCCTTCTGGACGTGGCCCTTTATTTGTTTTCTACTGGCCTGTTGTTATTGTGAGTGCGGGCCTCGCATTCTTGACCAGTTATCCTTTGTAAATCTGCAATCAGCAAACAAAGTGGTATTCCTGCAATATCATACATTTGCAAGTTTGTTACATATTTCAATCGAATATATTTGTAGTCGGAGCATTACTACACTGAGTAGTAAGCAATAAATCGCATCACAAATCAGATAAGGGTTTCAATTCGGTATCCCTACAAATCATAATCCCTGCAAATAAATAGCATAGCATATCGCAGCCATCGTAGGGGTGTGATATGTGTGTATGTCCCAATCAAAAGTGAATAAATTGCCTGGACAGGGCTTGTTTGGGATTGATTAGGATCGACAGTGCATCGCCCCCCATGTCCGGAAATGAGGGGCTTGGGCTCAGCTTTCATTCTTGCCCCCGATCCTACAGTGGGGTAGGAGCCCTTCCGTTGCATTTAATTGCAATGCCTTTACACTCTTCTATCGTATGCCCAGGGTAGAGTTCGAACTCAGCTTTCATTCTGCCCCCAATCCTTCAGTGGGGTAGGAGTTCATTGGCAGCGCTCAGTCCCTGGCGCCTTTATACTCTCCCATCAAATGCCCAGGGTAGAGTGGAATCAAGGCGGTCTTTTAATCGTGGTGCACCGCCATGCTTTGGCTACAACGTCTTCCCGGCCTTTATACTCTCTCTCGAATCAGGAGAGTTAGAGTTAATCAGGCGAACGGTCTTGTCATTCGCCCCGACTTTCCTTCTGCACTCTAATTCCAAGAGCGGAATTCTACCGGATCGAGTGTCGTTTTCGAACTCGATTTTAATCCATACTTCCCACTTCGCTCTGGCGGATGTACATTATTGGGCAAGTGGTGGGGCCACACTTGCCGAATCTTTGCGTTCCTTCATTCAATCTATGGGAGGATTAATTGGCACCAAACTTCAGGTACCTGCATCAATCATATCAAACGAGTTAGTCATGTCAATAATTCAGAAATCATGTAAAAGTTGATCGCATAATTGAAAAGTAAGCATATCAAGGGGCAGTGCTGCCTCCTTTATTCGGATTCATGTAATCTGGTGGCATCGTGCATAGGATCGAGCCATGTAGCTAGTCGGGCTGCATCTATCTGGAGTTAGATTCCGACTTTGAGCTATACAACTCTATTTAGATGGATGGTGTGGCTTTGTATACGAGCAGTTCAGTCAAGCCCGTTATGGATTTATCCCATAACTCCTTATACTAGTGCTAGAAGTCTGATTGATGTCAAACCGGGGTACCTACACCATCCACATATTAGTTCATCTGAGTCAATTACATCAATAACTTATAAAGCATGAAAATATAAGAGTCATGGTTAAAGAGTAATCCTCTTAAAGGAATGAATATCATTCGGAGCGAAAATGGCGTTGTAGTTTTCTTTGTAGGTCCATTTTTCCTCGCCTAATCTCTGCCAGGGGATGGCTTAATTGGGATTTTGGAGTGACAAAGGCATCTAGGTAAATACTGTAAGCGAATGACGAAGTTGCGTCTCCTTTGAATCGCCTTCTTGCCCCCATACCAAAGGCAAGGATTGAGTGTCAGGGAGTCACGTCTGTACCGCTAATAGTAGCACATCATCATGTTGGTGCTAGGACGGTAGTTGGAAGGAGGACAATAGATCTATGGTTAATAATGGGTCCATTCTCAAAGGATCTTAGCCCTTCCATGCCAGGAAGTTGGTTCGGGAGCCATAAGGATAAACATGCCTCATCCGTCTACAGACATGCCTTTGATCTCACTCTGAGGATAAAAGCTTATACACAAACAATCAATCAGCATCCAGGTTTAAGTATTCCAAAACCTTAACTCGCCACTCTTCGGGAATGGTAAACTCAATGATGAAGTCGGTTAATACCTTTCCCCATATGGAATTCTTTGGGAGGAAATTAAAACCAAACTGGTTCAGCTTGGTGTTTTATTTAAACAATCTTCCAGATGCCTCGGGTCGCTTTTGGACCTGTCATAGTGGCTAATCAGTATGTATCACAATCATTTGAACTTGAAGATAGTGGCGGAATTTTCTTGAAGTAATCAACAAGCTATAAGCGAGCTTTCCAATCTTTGGCCAGTTGCTTCGTTGGATGTCGCCCTCCTGCATCCCGAATCTTCATTTTCTCTGAGATCTATGTCTTTGGGCAGATCATCAGGCAACTCTTTATGTGATGTTTCCTTTGCTTGCTAAACCGATGCCTCCTTCACACTCCAACTCATTAGGAGGGGAAGCATATTTGGTTTCCATCTCTGATGTGTAGCATATTCCATTTAGGAAAATAGCAGGATCTTCTACTAACTTAGTCACCACGGACCATTCCCACTCCAGTTTCGGTTGGGAATTTTAGCAATATACATTAGGCTACAATGTAAGTTCTGAATTCTGTTGGAGCTGGTTAGTCTATAACTTGATCAGATTAGCTTGAACACGACAACATAGTTTGCGAGACTTTAAGTAATATTCATGCATTATGTCACAACGGAAATAAGAAATATGGTGCTAATGGTTGATTCATATTTTCTTTAATCTCGAGCTCTTATCACTTGACCAAGGTCGTATGGTGGTTGGTGAATAGTCAAGTTGCTATAATACGGGAGAGGATCCACAGGTCCAATCATGGCGTGTGGTGGTTCAAGTAGTACCTAATTCTGAGCACTAAAGTGTGTTGACCTAAACCTTATTCGATGGAAATCAATCTTCCTCGATGCGGTTGACAGCAAATAGCCATTGCATAGGTTAGCCGAGTTTTTCGGGAGGTGAACCGCAGGGCATATTTCATTTATCACATCATACAGTTGAAGTGTAGCTTTGGGATGTTGGGATCCTTGGCTGCTTTCTGGTGTCCCGTTATTGATAATTATGGTCACTAAGATCATATGAATCATCTTCGGAGTAGTGTTCGGATTGTTCCATATAACTGTCATTCGATGCTCCGCCGATCGGACATGTTTAAGTAACATAAATAAGGTGGTCATTGCTCGTTAGGGAACAACATCAATTGCATTGATTAAATAAACACACCATCGGAGCTATGGAAGAGGAAGTTGCTATGAGACAATCATTGTCTCGTATACTGTCGATGATAACAAGCTGAATCTAATCGATAGCTCCTCACATTGGCTTGCTGATGTATGTAGGTGTCATGGCTTTGGGAAAAATCCCGGTCATTGCCATCTTGATGCGATATTCTCAGATTACCCGTCTAATCTTTATTCACAAGCTTTGATGACTGCTGTTGGCCAAAATATATTTTGAGCTGAAGGCGAGCTGTGCTCCGAGCCGAAGGCGAGGCCGTCAGCGGGTCCGGGCACAGTGCCGGTAGGGGTCCGGGGCCCATCGAAAATGTGGGCACTGCACGATTTTTTCGATTTTGGAAGATGGAGCCTTTTCTGAAATGATCTAAAAAATGTATTTTCTTCCAAAAACAGCTGTTTCGGGTTGAATCGGAATTTCAATTTTCTATTGTTCTAGGTTGGGTCTATTCATCTAGGTCGAGTCTAATCATCTGGGTCGGATCGTGTCCCTAACCAAACCCTATTTTTATAGCGCTTAAATATGCAAGTTAGCCACAAATTTCAGAAGTCAGGTCGGTTCGGTGAAAAGCTATATCCAATCTGAACCGAGCATCCTCTATTCGAACCGAACTGAACCGAACCGAGGAGAGCCAACAAAGCCGTTATGCTCCACGTTCCTGAAGATCCAAAGCGGTTTCCTTCCATCTTCCCACGATCTTTGATGCGCTGTCATATTCTCCAAGCCTCTGATCCCGAACCGAGCGGGATGGTCGCCACGTGGCACCGATCCGAATGTCATCAGATTCAGAAATCTTCAAACCATCTTCTCTATCCGATCCGAGATGCATTTGAACATAGTTTGTTTGCACTAATCCCATCCGAACCGAGCAACACTACAAACTTGTAGAAGGCAACATGAAGTCAATCCGAACCAAATTCCCAACATGTTCAGAATTTGCGAACTTCTTTTCTTTCGTGCCATGAAGATCGATGCACTCGAGTAGTAACCGAATCGATCAAGACAGATATGGATCTCCCCTCAACGAAACATGACATTCATTAGTAGATGAGAAGATCTATGATTGAGAACTAGTTCATTCTCTGTGAAAGCACCAAAATGTTAGACCAAAAAATGGTCCTAACACCCAATTGGTTATATTTTGCAGAGAATAATAAGGAATCATGAACTAAAAGCAAGAAAATCCAATCAATACACGAGATTTATAGTGGTTCGGCGTTAATGAGCCTACGTCCACTTCATAGTTTTCATTTCATTCCAGAAATACAATTACAATGAATATTGACACTCAATCACTCAAATACAATGAATAATTCTTTCCGAATTCATTGTTTTTCATTGGAGAAGAAGGTGGTTATTGATTGAGGGATTCAGCCATGGCTGCCATTAATGAATGAAGTTCCAGAACCCCCTCAAATGATGCATTGTATGTGTATTTATAGGTGTAAAATCAGTTGGGATGTGTGGCCACGTGGCAACATCAGGGTGGACTTCAAAAGTGATGGAGAAGGTGGGTAATTTGGCTTCTTTCGTGAGCTTACAACTGTCAATCGGTCCAGGTAAATAGGCACAAGAATAAGTCTCCAGTGAAGCGAAGCTACGTTCTTCAGGTAGTTCGACTAGGAGGGTTAGATCTGAACCGGTGCTGCTGTCCCCATCCGATCCGATCCAAGCTTTCCTATCCGATCCGAGCTTTGGTTTTAGGACATATGAGAGCTTTAACCTCTAACATATGTAACCCTGATCATCTAAGTTTTGGATGGCCTGGTCACAAAACAGGCTAACACTTCCCAAGCCAAGAAATGGATTCAAATCATGTAAATTGACGTAGATGCCCCCAGCATTGAGTCCGACATTAGCAAAAGGTCGAGCGCCAAGCAAAATATCTGGCTCGATCCTAGCCTGAGGTGCCTCGAAGGGCACAAATCTAAGATTAGGAACTATGGGAGTTTTTGTGCCCAAAGTTACACGCAGGGCGCTTGAGATGAATTTCTGATGCCTGATCCTGAGATCTGATTGGCTACAACCAGAGGTGAGCCTTGAATGGGGTCGGGGGTGTTTCCCTTGAGCATAATCGATCCTACGACTGCCTGTGGAATTGTGTCGATGCGGGGTTGTTCTCCGAGAATTGCCCCCCAAGTCCCGAGCTAAGCCTTGAGGAATGGTAGCGCTTGTTCCAGCAAAATTTCCTTGGCCTGACTGCCTCGTAAATCCTTTGAGTCGAGCAATAAGAATGGCATGGTGGCCTCTTGGTGATGGAAATTTTCTTCCTGTTACTTCAAGTGAGAGGTAAGATCTTTGGTCAGATCTCTGATGACTCCGTCGATGTCATCTTAGGTGACGAAGTTATATGGGTGTCCGGTCGAGGAGAGTTCTTGCTCTTCCTCGGCACCTATTACTTCTAAGCGAATAAGGCGTTTCCTTTTAACTATGGCGGGAAGCGAAAGAGATTAGTTTCCAAGATAAAGTTGAATTTGAATTCCAAAATTTGAAGATCAATGTCGAAAGCTGAAGTCAAGAACTAAAGCTAAAAACTTACGTTAAGAATTGAGACTGAAGCTGAAGCAGTGCGCCCCTACCTAGCACACACCAACACTCGAGTGTATGTGTATTAGCAACATCGTAACGAATATGTAAAGTAAAGTAATGCGTGAGAACACAGCTTTTTATAGTGGTTCAGCACTAACACCTACGTTCACTTTATAGTAATCATTCATCTTATGTTTGTTGATTATAAATTTTATATAAGTTCGGGCAATTTCAGTGTACAAAATTGTATGATAGAACAACAAATGGTTTTCTAATTCTAAACATTGTCCGAAAAGTCCTTCTTCCTCTTCGTTGAATGAAAAGCGTACACTATCCGGGAAATCCAAAAATGTCCAAAAGTAGTGTAAAGGTCCTTATAAATGTCCAAAAGTTAATGGAAAATGTGTATGCAACATTTTAATGGTCCATGCTATGTCAATAGCCATGGGGAAGAAGATGGAAGTCATTAATGGTGCTTAAGAGCTTCAAGAAGTCCAAAATACCAAGGGAATCCAACCCTTAATGTCCAAGCTTGGGGGCATTTATAGGTAGAGGGTTAGGTATAAGTAGGTGTGAATAGGGGATCACTCACCAGAAATTCGAATCCCTTAAGACGCAACACCTTATAATTCGGATCTTCCCACCGAGGGATACAAAATTTCTTATCCCGCTAGGCGATACAAATCTTCGTACTTGTGGCCTAAATGTCAGTGAGGTAAGGCAGGAAGCACTTAGCTATGTCGTCTTTTGAGGCTGAATGTACTACCATGTGGCGCATGAGATGAACATCAGGGTCTTTCCTACCGTCAAAAGGTTCTAACACCCGCAGCTTGAAATCTGGTGGGTTCTGAGAGTTCTTGATATACAAAGTAAATTGCTTCGAGTAACACTATCCATGATGGCATGGGGTTCCTCGCCGCAGGCTTAGCGCCGGATGACATTGACGACTTGACTTTCGCTTCTCAAGCCAAGAAATGGGTTCAAATCATGTAAATTGACGCCAATGCCCCCAGCATCAAGTCCGACATTAGCAAAAAGGTCGAGCGTTAAGCAAATTATCCGGCTCGATCCTAGCTTGAGGTTCCTCGGCGGGGACGAATCTAAGATTAGGAACTACGGGCGTTCTTGTGTCCAAAGCTACGCGCACGATGCTTGAGAGGCATTTCTGATGCCCGATCCTGAGATCTGATTGGCTACCACCTGAGCTGAGTCTTGAATGGGGTTGGGGGGTGTTTTCCTTGAGCTTAGTCGATCCTATGACTGCATGTGGATTGGTGTCGATGCGAGGTTGTTCTCCGAGAATTGCCCCCCAAGTCCCGAGCTAAGCCTTTCGGAATGCTAGCGCTTGTTCCAACAAAATTTCCGTGGTCTGACTGCCTCGTAAATCCTTTGAGTTGAGCAACAAGAATGGCCATGGTGGCCCCTTGGCGATGGAAATACTCTTCCTGTTGTTTCAAGCGAGAGGTAAGATCTTTGGTCAGATCTCTGACGACTCTGTCGATGTCGTCTTGGGTGACGAAGTTATATGGGTGTCCGGTTGAGGAGTGTTCTTGTCTTCATCGACACCAGCTACTTCTAAGCGAATAAGCTGCTTTCTTTTAACCATGGTGGGAAGCGAAAGAGATAAGTTTCCGAGAGGAAGTTGAAGTTGAATTCCAAAATTCGAAGATCAATGTCGAAAGCTGAAGTCATGAACTAAAACTAAAAACTTACGTTAAGAATTGAGACTGAAGCTAAAGCTATGCGCCCCCACCTAGCGCGCCAAAATGTTCAGATGGGAAATTGTCGTGGATTCAGCACACACCAACACTTGAGTGTATGTGTATTAGCAACACCGTAACGGAAATGTAAAGTAAAGTAATGCGTGAGAACACGCTTTTTATAGTGGTTCGGCACTAACACCTACGTTCACTTTATAGTAATCATTCACCGTATGTTTGTTGATTACAAAGTTTGTACAAGTTCGGGAAATTTTAGTGTACAAAGTTGTATGATAGAACAACAAATGGTTTACTAATTCTAAACATTGTCCGAAAAATCCTACTTCCTTTTCGTTGAATGAAAATCGTGCACTGTCCGAGAAATCCAAAAATGTTCAAAAGTAGTGTAAAGGTCCTTGTAAATGTCCAAAATTTAATGGAAAATGTGTATGCAACGTTTTAGTGGTCCATGCTATGTCAATAGCCATGGGAAAGAAGATGGAAGCCAATAATCGTGCTTGATAGTTTCAAGAAGTTCAAAATACCAAGAGAATCCAACACTTGTAAATGTCCAAGCTTAAGGGTATTTATAGGTAGAGGGTTAGGTATAAGTAGGTGTGAATAGGGATCACTCACCAGAAATTCGAATCCCTGAAGTCGCAACACCCTATAATTAGGATCTTCCCACCAATGGATACAAAATTTCTTATCCCTCTAGGCGATACAAATCTTCGTACTTGTGGTAGAAAGTCGGTGAGGTAAGGCAAGAAGCACTTAGCTATGACGTCTTCTAAGGCTGAATGTGCTACCATATGGCGCATGTGGCGCATAAGATAAACATTATAGTCTTTCCTGCCGTCAAAAGGTTCTAACACCGGCAACTTGAAATCTGGTAGGTTCTGAGAGTTCTTGATGTCCAGAATTAAGGGCTGCGAGTAACGCAGTCCATGATGTCATGGGATTCCCCGCTACAGGCTTAGTGCCGGATGACATCGGCGACTTGACTTTCGCTTCCCAAGCCAAGAAATGGGTTCAAATCATGTAAGTTGATGTCGATGCCCCCAATATCGAGTCCAACATTAGCAAAAGGTCGAGCGCCAAGCAAAATATCCGGCTCGATCCTAACCTGAGGTGTCTTAGCAGGCATGAATCTAAGATTAGGAACTACGTGAGTTCTTATGTCCAAAGTTACGCGCACGACGCTTAAGAGGCATTTCTGATGCCTGTTCCTGAGATCTGATTGGCTACAACTTGAGCTGAGCCTTGAATGGGGTTGGGGATGTTTCCCTTGAGCTTATTCGATCCTATGACTGCCTGTGGATTGGTGTCGAGGTGGGGTTGTTCTCCGAGAATTGCCCCCCAAGTCCCGAGCTAACCTTGTGCAATGCTAGCGCTTGTTCCAACAAAATTTCCTTGGCCTGACTGCCTCGTAAATCCTTTGAGTCGAGCAATAAGAATGGCTATGGTGGCCTCTTGGCGATGGAAATGTTCAATCTGTTGCTTCAAGCGAGAGGTAAGATCTTTGGTCAGATCTCTAATGACTCCATCAATGTCGTCTCGGGTGACGATGTTATATGGGTGTTCGGTCGAGGAAAGTTCTTGCTCTTCCTCGGCAACTTCTACTTCTAAGCGAATAAGCTGCTTCCTTTTAACCATGACGGGAAGCGAAAGAGGTTAGTTTCCGAGAGAAAGTTGAAGTTGAATTCCAAAATTCGAAGATAATGTCGATAGTTGAAGTCAAGAACTAAAGCTAAAAACTTACGTTAAGAATTGAGACTGAAGCTGAAGCTGTGCGCCCCCACCTAGCGCGCCAAAATGTTTACATGGGAAATTGTCGTGGATTCAGCACACACCAACACTCGAGTGTATGTGTATTAGCAACACCGTAAGGAAAATATAAAGTAAAATAATGTGTGAGAACACAGATTTTTTATAGTGGTTCGCAACTAACACCTACGTTCACTTTATAGTAATCATTAATCGTATGTTTGTTGATTACAAAGTTTGTACAAGTTCGAGCAATTTCAGTGTACAAAGTTGTATGATAGAACAACAAATGGTTTTCTAATTCTAAACATTGTCCGAAAAATCCTTCTTCCTCTTCATTGAATGAAAAGCGTGCACTGTCCGGGAAATCCAAAAATGTCCAAAGTAGTGTAAAGGCCCTTGTAAATGTCCAAAAGTTAATGGAAAATGTGTATGCAACGTTATTTGGTCCATGCTATGTCAATAGCCATAAGGAAGAAGATGGAAGCCATTAATGGTACTTGAGAGCTTCAAGAAGTCCAAAATACCAAGAGATCCAACCCTTGTAAATGTCCAAGCTTGGGGGTATTTATAGGTAGAGGGTTAGGTATAAGTAGGTGTGAATAGGGGAACACTCACCAGAAATTCAAATTCCTGAAGAGGTAGCACCCTAAAATTCGGATCCCCCATGCATGGAATAAATTTTGTATCCCTTTGAAGGATACAAAATTTCGTATCACCCTGAGGGATACAAAATTTTGTATCCCCCTGGGCGATATGAATCTTCATACCCTCCTAAGGGATACTTGTGGCTAAAATTTCGTATCCCTCTAGAGGATACGAAATTTTTGTGTCCCTCTAAGGGATACAAAGGGGGGATACAAATTGAAATTCCTGGAGGGATTCGAAATGAACAGAGTTTATTGTTTTGAGGAGTTGTGAGGTCTAGCACACGACTTATCTTGGGTCCAAAAAGACCGTGAAGACATTTCTACACGTGTTCATAGAAACGGGCATAACTTTCAAACCATAAGGTCGTTTTGGCCAAACGAAAGTTGTATTTGAAGCGAACTCTATTGACGTCATAAGTTGCTCTAATGACGATCAACTCCCAATCGTGTGCTAAACACACACAAAAACAATCACAATGATATGGGAGAAAGTAAATAAACAAGGGAGACACAATGTTTTGTAGTGGTTCGACTTATATCGGAGCCTACATCCACTTATAATCTTTGTTTATACCATCGATTACAAGTTACAATGATTTTTCAGTGGAAGAAAGTAGGGAAAAGGATGGTTTAAACACAAGATCCATGTGTCAAGTCTAGAGTACACGACATGCTAAATATGGAGTGTCGAATATCAGTTGTTCTTCGAAGATTGAAGAATGCCTTTCCATTTCTAGGGGTAGTTGTATTTATAGGAGAGCTAGTGGGGCCATACTTGTATGTGGCGTGGCATACATCTTTTTGGGCATTAACACGTGGATCTCGATTCTGTGGAATAGCTATAGGCGGCGGGACCGGGTACTACTCATGAATAGTTCTTCCTTGAAATATGCGGCATACGTGGAGTTGAATTTTGGCATATAAAAAGAAGTGTTAGTCAATGCTTATCCATTTCTTCAACCCTGGGAATAGAGATTCATTTGATAGCGTATATCTAGCTTTGATCTGATACTGTAGGAGACAATTTTACTTAGACACTTATACTCTGGTATTCCAGCCTAACCCGACCTTTTAGGAACAGGTCGGTCGATCTGTTGACGACTCGGCTGATTGGATTGATTTTTTCCTTAGGAGGATGCTGTCTTTACTTGTTGAGAAGCCAACTCAGGCTAACCTATGATTGATTGACCCAAAATAAAAGTTGATTCTGTGAGCCTCGGGTTGATATCTGGTAGATAAGGAGCTCTGTTCTTGAGTTGTGACGGCTTTTGCCCAAAATCTGGTCAACACTTTGCCCCCCAAAACATATCTTCTTGGGAAAAGGATATGTGTTTTGGATCTTTGAGTAATCGAAACCTAGTAAGCCATGGTTGTGCTGAACCATATTAAGGCCAGAAAACCGATGATCGATGATTGTATTAAAGATAGAAAATCGACGATTGATGATTGCATTAAGGCTAGAAAACCGACGACCGCTGAGGATCGTATTAAGGCCGGGAAAGCGACAATCATCGTAGTGATCGTGTTAAGGCCAGAAGCTTGTGGACGCCAGAAGACTAGTCGACTGTTTTGAGTCGATTTTGGTAGAAGTAGAAGAACCAGGATCCCGTCAACTAAACGATACATATTAAGAATTGGAGTATGAGCATAACCATGCTCGGTTTTATAAAGTGGGGTATAAACCATACCCGGAGGACGAGTATAAACCATACTTGGTTTGGCCTAGTAAGATGGAGTAGTCTTTTGTTCCAGGGTTTTTAAGGTGGAACATTAACCATGTTCGGGAAATGAACATAGGATTCGAGTATAAACCACGCTCCTGAGTTGATAGTTTTTACTTGTCACATCCTTACAAGATTTGGTTCGAGTATTATCCATACTCGTACTAGGAGAGAAGTTTGTCATATCCTAACAGTTAGAGTATTAGTGTCGATATTATCCATACCTGAGGGATGAGCATAAGCCATGCTCAGTTTTGCAAAATGGGGGAGTATTAGCCATACTCGGGTTATAAAAGGAGGGCGAACCTTAACCATACTCATCTTATAGAAGTGGCGAGCATTAACCATACTCGGCTTATAGAGGTGGCGAGCATTAACCATACTCGGCTTAATAAAGGAGAGCGAACATTAACCATGCTTGGCTTATAGAGGTGGAGAGCATTAATCATACTTGGCTTATGAAGGTTGTTTAGGCATGGTGGCGGACGTTGACCATGCTCGGTTTATAGATGGTGGCTAGCACTGACCATATTCAGGTTGGCGGGCATTAATCATGCCCGACTTAGATTAAGGATCCTGCCAAATGCTGCCAAGATCTTTGAACATAATCCATGTTCGAGAAAGAAAGTTTATTGTTGCAAAAGAGCTATTAAAGAAAATGAAAACAAATCCTAATAGGTAGATAATTGAATCCAAAGCATTCCTAGGTGCTAAATCCTAACCCTGTATGTGTGTACTTCAACATAACCATATTATTGAAAAAAAAAGTACATTTCTCATATCCTAAGAAATGAGTGAAATACACGATGATTTAAATCAGATCAATTAATGATGATGTCGTGATTACTGGGCTCAGGGTCCTTTTCGTTTCGAGAAGCTCGAGGACCAACCTGAGGAGCTTGGGTAGAAGGTTGTGGTGGCGTGGCCAGTGCAGGTTTCTTGCTATACTCAGGTAGTTATCCACGCCTAACCCTATCCTCGATGAGATCGCATAAAAGCCTGCACTCACTGGTGTTGTGGCATGCCATGTTGTGATACATGCAGTGCTTCTCTGATTCGAGTTCTTTTTAGGTTGGCTCCCTTCTAGGATGTTATGGGAAAGGGAGAGATCCTCGTACGTCAAGGTAGATGTCTAGCAAGGATGAGTTAAGTTCGATGTATTGATCATACTTGTTCTCTCTCTAGAGTCGTACGTTCCGATCACTCTTTTCTGAGGCTTTTCCTTTTCCTTTGCTCTAGCCATTGGTGTTGGATGGGCCTCTGTCCTTGGTAGCAAGTACCTTAAGGTTTTCCATATCAATGTTAGCATCTTCTTACTAAAGTAATCTATTAGCTTCAGCATAGAAATATTCAATGTCCTTGGGGGGTCTCTTGTTAAGGATTCTGATCAGTTCTGAACACCAGTTATGGCGGCCATAAGCACTATCGATGGCTCGGTTCGATCGACTGATTCTACGGCCACGTTGAATCTTTCTATGAAGGAGTGTAGGGTCTCGCCGGGCTGTTGCTTAGTGGATGTGAGGAACATGACACCCTTTAGCTGGGAGATGTGGATTCTAAACTGCTCGATGAAGCGGGTGACCAACATATTCCAGTTGTTGATCGACTCAGTTGTTAACTGCCGGAATCACATGCCAGCTATGTCGGTGAGAAAGAGGGGGAAGCACTTGGTCATGACATTTGTTGATGTTGACAGTACTTCCATGTGACGCATGTATCACATGATATGATTGGTCGGGTCGGTCCTGCCGTTGTAGGTCTCCAGGACCAGAAGCCTGAAGTCAGGTGGATTTCGGGAATTTCCGATCTCCCACGTGAATGGACTGCGGTGGATTTTATCCACTTCCTGCTGAGAAGAGGTGCCTCCGGTGAAGCGTTTGATGATGCTTGCAATCTGACTTCTATCCTCATGGAGTTGTTGCCACGAGTCCAATTTGCATTGGGGACATAGGTGAGAATCCAGTACTAGCATTGTGTTGAAACATGACCTGAGTCCCTAGGATCAGTTCGGTTCATCTTATGAGAGTTGAGTGAAGGTGACCCCCAGCCTCGGGCCTTGGTTCAGATGTAGCTAAAGTCGCTTGGTTATTGTTGGACCGAACCATGTCCACTCCGATTGGAAAGGATATGTCCAGGTGAGTGGTATACATCTAGGGCTCGGTATTGCCCCCGCCCGGAGTGATGTTACAGTGGTTTATAGTAGCATTTCCTTTCGTCATGTTAGGGACCGGTATGGTAGAGTGGTCTTGATGACACAGAGGATTGCTCCCCTAACTTGGTTTAGATCGACAAGCTGGGAAGGCTATGGGCGAGGCTGCATAAGATGGGGTTGCAGTATGACGTTGGATCGAATCGGATGTGAAAATGTTCTTGGTTCTGGCCGACCCAAAAGTTGCAATAGATCAGGAGCTTTTTGTCTAGGGAGTTGAGTCAATTCATGAACCGGTGGCAACTGGTCGACTGGTCCTGAACTTGGCTAGGGACAACCTGCGAATCTGCATCTACCCGAGCTCCAGTTATTGCCGAGAGCGGTAGAATGAAATCTAGCCGACCGTGTTGCAAAATGGAACCTGGAGGAATCCAAGGCGTGGACATATCTCGGGCATGGTTCTCCGTAGATCGAGGATCAGTTATTGCCCCAGCTTCGCCCGGTGCAGGAAATGATACTGGAACGTGAGGTACCTTTTCCATTCGAGCGTTGAGGTTGTTCATCACTTCCTGCTGATGTTTGAGAAGTTCATCCTGGTGTGCCATCTGATTTCTGAACTCACCCAACACTTTACCCATGTTATCCCTGGTAAGGTATTGGGACAGGTCTTCATGGGAGAAAGCCTCATGGCTTGCCTCCGTTGTTGCTACTCCTGTCGCATCAGCAACTCGAGATTGAGAGTGAGAAGGTATCGCGTCCTTCTTTCACTTTTCCATTGCTTCCTTAAGAGTTGCCAAAGGTCGTAGGGTATATTTACGCCCCATGCCTAGTGCACCAAAGTGTTGACGTCAACAGTTGGTCTAATGACGATCAACCCCCAATCGTGTGCTAAACACACACTAAAACAATCATAGAGATGCGAGAAAAAGAAAATAAACAAGGGAGACACAATATTTTATAGTGGCTCGTCTTATTTCAGAGCCTATGTCCACTTAATATCTTTATTTATATTGTTGGTTACAGTGATTTTTTAGTGTAAGAAAGCAGAGAAAAGGATGATTTAAACACATGATCCTTTTGTCGATCTAGAGTACATGGCATGCTAAACATGGACTGCTGAATATAAGTTATTCTTTGGAGATTTCAGAATTCCTTTCCATTTCTAGGGGTAGTTATATTTATAGGCGAGCTAGTGGGCCAAACTTGTATGCGGCGTGGCATACATCTTTTTCGGTATTTAACACGTGGAGCTCGATTCTGTGGAATAACTATAGGCGGCGGGACCCGATACTGCTCATGAATAATTCTTACTCGAAATATGTGGCATACGTTGAGTTGAATACTTGGCGTATAAAAAAAAGTGTTGGTCAAAGCTTATCCGTTGCTTCAGTCTTGGGAATAAAGTTTCGTTTGATAGCGTACAACTTGCTCTGATCTGATGTTGTAGGAGATAATTTTACTTAGACACTTCTACTTTGGTATTTCGGCTCGACCAACCTTCTAGGAACATGTTGGTCGATCTGTTGATGACTCGACCGATTGGATTGATATATTTTTTAGGAGGATGCTATCTTTACTTATTGAGAAGCCATCTTGGACCTACCTATGGTTGATCGACCCAAAACAAAAGTTGATTCTATGAGCCTCGGGTTAATATCTGGTAGAGAAGGAGCTTTGTTCTTGTGTTGTGATGGCTTTTGCCAAAAAGTTGGCCAACAAACTCAGAGGGCTATAAGAGTTACCATGATAAGCACCGTAACTCTTGTTTTGGTCCCAAAAAGGTCATCTAAATAGGTTTCTAGCCATTTTTATGTTTACGTCGCGACTTTGACCGAATCGCTTTGTGTTTGCTGACGAATCTATTGACGTGCGACAACTTTGACCAAAAAGCGTTTCAATACAGGTTCACTAACTAGATCTCCTTGTTGCGTAGCTTCTTAACTTCCAATCCAAGAATATAGGTAGGAAATTTTGTGACTGATGCCTCTTATTCAACTTCAACATTGTCAAGTGTACTCGTCTCTACTACCTCTATGGTATCATGTAGACACTTCCTCAAGTGGGAAAAATGGAACACGTCGTGAACTCCCGCCAGCCTCTTTGGTAGTCTAACTCTGTAGGCCATCTAGCCTATCCTCTCAACTATGGGGAATGTCCTTACAAACCTTGGCGCCAACTTCCCTATGGAGCCAAAGCGTACAACGTTTCTCAAAGGTGACAACTTGATAAAGACCATATCTCATACCTTAAACTCTAAGTCGGTCCTCCTCTGATCAGCATATGACTTCTTCCTATCCTGAGCTGCCTTCATCCGTCTGCGAAGAAGGTCTATCTTTTCGAAATTCTCTTTAACTATCTCAGGCCAAAGTAGGAGTCTGTCTGTAGACTCCCACCAACATGTAGGTGATCTGAAGGGTCGTCCATAAAGAGCCCTAAAGGGATCCATCCAATACTCGACTAGTAACTATTATTGTAGCAAAACTCTACCAATGGGAGATGCTCCTCCCAAGTCCCTCCGAAATATAGGATGCACAGTCTCAATAAATCTTTGAGAACCCTTTTGACCCTCTCTGTCTATCCATCGGTATGAGGGTGATAGGAGGTGCTAAGACATAACTGTGTACCTAATGCCTTTTGCAAGCTCCTCCAAAACTCACTCGTAAAGTTGGTGTTACAGTCATTAACTATGTTGGAGGGTACCCCATTAAGTCAAATGATCTCTCTACGGTATATCGATGCTATCCAAATTGTCTTCCTCTTTCTCTTGACTGGGATAAAGTGAGCAATCTTAGTCAATTTATCAACTATAACCCATATACTAGAATTTCCCTTCCTCGATCTCAGCAAACCATCAATAAAATCCATAGACACGCTCTTCTACTTCCATTGTGGAATGTCTAAGGGATAAAGCAATCCGCCAGGTTTCCTTTGTTCAGCCTTCACTCATTGGCAAGTCAAACATCAGGCCACAAACTTTGCCACGTCCTTCTTTATACCAGTCTAATGAAAAACTCTCTTCATATCTCGATACATCTTGTCACCACCCGGATGGATAGTCATCCGAAAGTGATGAGCCTCCTCAAGAACTGTTCTTAATAAGTCTCTAACTCTGGAAACACACAATTTTCCATCTCATCGTAGCCACCTCTCTCGTTGACAGAATATCTAGCTAGGTGACTAGAGGTCTCTTCTCTACCAAGTCTATCCAAGATAACCACTAACTGCTCTTCCTCATGCTGAGTGGATCCAATGCATTCCAAAAGAGTAGGTTGCACCTCAAACGATGCAAAAAATCCGGGTGTAAAATCTGTAGACAGTCTAAAATCAAAGGTCGAGATAAACCCCAAGCTCCGTCTCTCTACGCATAAAGGACTCGAGGTCATCCTATGCTTACTTAATGAGTACATAACCACATTCTCCTTTATTGGGGTATAACATATCTCAAAAACATAGGACACAAAAAAAAATCCATCCAATGTTGTTGTCGTAAATTGAGATCTTTCTGCGAGAACAAATACTTTAGCAACTTGTGAGTCGTGTAAAGCTCGAACCACTCACCAAGTAAGTAGTGTCGCCAAGCTTTGAGTGCGAATACTATTACTGCTAACTCCAAATCGTGGGTAGGGTAGTCATTCTCATAAACCCTCAACTGCCTACTTCTGTAGTAGACCACCTACCTTCTTGCATCAACACAACACATAAACCCGTGCCACAAGCATTCATGTAGATAATAAACACCTTGTTACCATCAGGAAGAGCTTGTATAGGAGCTTATGTCAGAGCCCACTTTAACCTTTGGAATGGATCCTCACAATATATGCTCCAAGTGAAAACGAAATTCTTTCTCATCAAACGGGTGAGCGGGGATGAGATCCATGCAAATTCCTTAATGAACTTTCTGTAGTAACCCGCCAATCCCAAGAAACTCCTTACCTCTATCGCATTCTTAGCGGATTTCCAATCTTGAACTACGACAACCTAGGCGGGGTCCACTGCTATTCCATCCTTAGAGACAACATGCCCTAGAAACCTTACTTCCTTTCACCAGAAATGACACTTAGAAAACTTAGCCTTAGGCTGATATGATCTGAGAGTGCAGAGAACCTCTTCTAAGTGTATAGCATATTCTTCTTCTCTCCTTGAGAAAACCAAAATATCATCCACGAAGACCACTATGAACTTGTTCGGGTACTCCCTAAACACCCGACTCATAAAATCCACAAAATATGCGGGTGCACTGCTTAGCCTAAAAGGCATGACCAGCCACTCAAAGAATTCATATGGAGTTCTGAAAGTAGTCTTGTCTATATTGAAATCTGCTACCCTCAGCCGATGAAAACCGATGGTTTGATCCAACTATGAGAAAATAGAAGCACCTACCAACTGTTCAAACAAGTCATCTATTCGTGGGAGTGGGTGCCTATTCTTCTTAGTGATCTTATTCAACTCCCTATAGCCCACACATAAATGGAGAAAGTCGTCTGCCTTGGTCGCAAAGATGACTAGAGCTCCCCAATCAGAAATGCTCCATCTAATGAATCCCGTCTTGAATAACTCACCTACTTGCTTACGAAACTCCCTCCTCTCTCTAGGAGCCATGTAGCGCACTGGTAAAGCGACAGGTTTCGTATTCTCCACCAAGTAAATCCTGTATCTATCTCTTGTATGGGAGGTAATCCTCTAACCTCATCGAACACATCCCTTAGATTTTGGAACAAATTTAAAATTATTTTTAATATAATTTTAGAAGAAAATATGTCAGAATTTAAAATTTTGATTTTTAAGTCATCGTATAACCCTTAAAAAGTGAAATTTTGACAGTGACCTCAGAATTCGACGAGACATATTTTGTTGGATTCATAATGACAAATCATTATTGAGTTCCAAAATTCACGTCGAACAGAGTCAGTGTGTGGCCGTGCACGATAAAACAGTTCAGGGTAAAACTGACGCTCAGTTTACAAAGAAGCATTATTGAGACGATCTCAGAATTTGATTTCACTTTTTTTCCGAATTCGTAGCGTTAAATAATTGTAAGATTCCAAGTTTCGTGATTTCTAGAATCAGTATGTGGTCGTGCGTGTTTTTTAAAGTGAAAAACAAACAATATTTTGACTTTAAAAATTCGCTGTTTCAGCATACAGACTCGGAATTCGATGAAACCAGTTTCGTTGGGTCTGTAATGTCAGAGAGTTGCTGCATGTCAATTTTCATTGAAAACGGAATCCTTAGTTGATCACTTTAAATTATCTCAAACATTCCTAAAGCTAATCCTAATCACATAACTTTGGCATCTCCTTTCTCTTCTTTTTCTAAACCTAAAAGAGTGCTTCTAAATTCAAAATCAATTCAAGGACAAATCTATAAATCACAAAGTTTAGATCTTTGAACTCGTATGAGTGTAGGCTTCGATGTGTATGACTTTGACGGTCATTTTGTGTGCCCCAACTTTATGCAGCGTTTTTTGTTTATGCGACTTAGGGTTGAGATTTTGGTCAATTAAAGCTTCAATGCATGTTTTGATTGTTATATTTGAGTTCATGAGGTAGAATAGCATGTTGTGGCCAAATTTGAGGCGATTCAGAGACAAAAAGTGTCGAGAGTTTAAGGAGGCAGCACACGTTTGATAGGGAATGGATTTTTGGAAGAAAATTTGGGTTTGAGATTCATGGTGTTGAGATTGTAGAGGGGGAGAAGAGATGAACAACGGTGTTTATGGTTTGTGATTTCATGGAAAAACGAAGGAGAAAGAGGTAGCCATGAAAGACCAGCTGTGTACATATGCTTTTGGAGGAGGAAGGCAATTAGAGGAGTGATTAGCAAGTGATTTAAGGGTAATTAATTGTTTAGTTAATAGATAATCACATATATATGTACATGAATTTTGTAAAAGTCATAACTTTCTCATACGAACTCGAAATTCAGCGAAATAGGATCCGTTGGAACCGTGTCAACGAGAGCTTCACAATAAAACTGAATTGGAGCTCATCTCAATTTTTGGTGGAGTGGAAACCATCGATGAGAAACTAGTCACTGAAAAGGGCTAGATAAAAATTAACTATTTGCTAGTTAATTATTTTGAGTTATGAGATGATTATTGGTTGATAATATAAGTTTATTAGGATGCTAGATAATGATTATAATATTAAAATTATGATTTTTAATTGATATATGTATACTTGTTTAAGTATGTGAGGAATCTAAATTTAATTAAAAAGGGGTTAGATAAGTTAGTGTATGACATGAAATAATTTTTAGTAAGTTAAAAATATGATTTTTAACTAGTATATGACATGAAATAACCTTTAGTAAGTTTAAAATGTGACTTTTTAACTAATGTGTGCGATGTAAATTACATGCATGGTATGCAAATAAAAACATATTGATATCATGAGATTATAATTAGAATGAAATGAATAAAATTAACTGCAAAGTAATAAAGTAATAAAATTTATTAAGATCTTAGTAAGCGACTAACAATGTAAAAATATTGTTTTTAATCGTTATGTAAGAGGATATGTAAACCTTCGCCATACTAGAATTGGCAAAATAAGTGAAGCTAATGTATTTGATTAAGTAGTTGGTGATTTAAAATATTTAATTATGTTTGTCGATATCCATTACTTCTTACATGCATGCATAAATATTCTTGTTAGTTCAACACTGGAACTATTCACAAATCATTTGCATTAGAAGCGTTGTATGAATATATGACACTCGCATTTCATACGACGGTTAGATTTCGAGAAATGTTAAATTCAAGTTTGAGAAATGTTAAATCATTTTCCATCGATAATAAATATGTTAAGATCCAACGGTAAGATTTTGAGAAATGTTAAATTCAAGTTTGAATAAAAACAACGCCAAAACTAATAACGGCCTATAATGGAAGATTATTAATATGAATTATTTTTATATTAATAAAAATAAAGAAAAGTTATGTTAAATCATAATAAATGATTCAAAAGAATTAGAACCAAATATACTTGGTTGTGGATATTCATTGTTATTGATTGATTGTTTGGATTGTGTCGACCAGTTTATGAGCAAATATTCTTTTACATTTAGCATTGGGTTGGATAGAAATATTTGTATGCTGACACCTCATTATTTATTTCATGATTTGACTATGAGGTGTTTAGCGATGTTGTTTCATTCATTTCAAATTTAATGAATGCTTTTGAAATGAGATTTCTTAAGTGAAAAGAAAAGTATATTCCTGATTTTGGACAGGGAAAGTTTTATAAAAATGTTTTATAAAACAGAAAGGATTTTGAGGACTGAACCCGATGTTTCCGAAATGATTTAGAAAAGTATTTTGTGTTTGACATTGTAGTTCATTACATAACTGATTAG
The DNA here is from genome assembly GCA_030737875.1 of Allium sativum. Lineage (NCBI taxonomy): Eukaryota > Viridiplantae > Streptophyta > Magnoliopsida > Asparagales > Amaryllidaceae > Allium > Allium sativum. The sequence goes on from CM060910.1 coordinate 342,104,196, forward strand.
TTGCTTTTGATGATATATCTGTTTGGTGGTGAAGAATTTATTCTCTTGCTTAACACCCTTCTTTGAGATGTACAAGCTCAAAGGTTATATGATTAATAGTGACTGATCATATGTGTGAATTGTTAATGTGAAGTACTATAGTTTGAAAGTACATGTGATTATTATGTTGTGAAATGATTTTCCTACTTCGAGATATAAAAATGGTTTAGTATGTGGCTAAAGGTTCGGGTAACCCTGATGACTAAAAGTATGGGGGAGAAAAGGCCCAATACCTTAAGACTTGGTTGGTGGTATGGTGTAGCCTGCTCCATGTGTGGGAGGTGCATATATATATATATATATATATATATATATATATATATATATATATATCGAGTGACTAAGGAACATACCCTTTGCCTTGTTGACGAGAGAAACCTCCCGATATTTGGTTGCATACTGTTTGTATGCATTGTGATATTTTGGAATTCATATTTCCAAAGTTTTTTAATTGAGACCCCGAAGTGAAATCTACTTTGATATAAATGCTAGATATGTAGTTCAAATGATTTAAAATAAGAAATCAGGAATAAATTCCAAAGGTATAATTTCTGTAAAGATAATTGGATTTGGAAAATCTAAATTTGGGGATTAAGCCTAAATGGGTAGATTGAGGAATTACATGTTGTTTGATGCATTGTAGATCCATAAGTTTATTTATGGTAGTTGTATGTGCACTGGCAGTCTAGTGGAGAAAACCTATTCCGTGTCATACGGCATGGCCCCGTGATATGCCTCACTTTTAAATAATTTAAATATAACTGAAGAGTTTCTCATACCAGTCCAATGACTGACACATAGTTTGTTTTTCCCTTGCAAACTCGGGTGCCCATATTTTCTACATGGGCAGTCGAGTTGTTTGTTTTGCAGATATTTTCCTTAAGCAGGATTCTAGATTGAAGCTTAAAGCTGTACCCAGAGCATTGATAGTCTTCAGTTGTGCATTGTATTGCATTTATTGTAAATTTATCTTCCACTGTATTAATTTTCGATGTACTTTGATGTAACATTATTACAAAGTTTATAAAGTCTTTTATGTTTGATCTGATGTTGTGTGCCCAAAGTTAATAATCCGAGGATTTCCGGCTTTCAAATGGGCCTTGAGATCGTTTTGAAAGGCGGGGAAATTCAGGTTGTTACAAATTGGTATTAGAGCTTTGGTTAACTTCAAATCCTTGGGGTACAATTCGTTAGAAAAAAATGAAAGATCCATCAGAGGTAGGATTAGTAATATCCTATAAAAGAATAACTCAATAGATATGGGATCAGTAGTACCCTAGAATGAGTAACTTATTAGAGATGGGGTTAGTGATGCCCTAGAATGGGTTAAGAGTATTACATATACGAGAGAGCGTATTTGTAATAAGAAATATATTTTCAAAGTTAATTTTTGAAAGGCTATGTTTTAAATAATCGAATTTTTTGCGACTTCGTTCCTTTTCGGGGACAAAAAGTTTTAAGTGGGGGAGAGTAACATCCCTGAGATTTCAGAACAAATTTATAATTATTTTTAATATAATTTTATAAGAAAATACGTTAGAATTTAAAAAAATTGATTTTTAAGCCATCGCATAACTCTTAAAAAGTGAAATTTTGACAGCGACCTCAGAATTCGATGAGATAAATTTTGTTGGATTCATAATGACAAATCACTGTTGAGTTCCAAAATGCGCGTCGAACGGAGTCAGTGTGTGGCCGTGTGCGATAAAACAGTTCAGGGTAAAACAGACGCTCAGTTTACAAAGGAACATTACTGAGACGATCTCAGAATTCGATTTGACCATTTTTTTCCGGATTCATAGCGTTGAATAATGGTTAGATTCCAAGTTTCGTGATTTCTAGAATCAGTATGTAGTCTTGCGTGATTTTTAAAGTGAAAAACGAACAATATTTTGACTTTAAAAATTCAATATTTGAGCATACAGACTCAGAATTCGACGAAACCAGTTTCCTTGGGTCCATAATGTCGTAGAGTAGCTACACATCAATTTTCATCGAAAACGGAATCCTTCGGTGATCACATGGATTTTTAACTGACAAAAATGGGCGATATTTGAGAATAATTAAAAATAAAATCATTAAAAAAATAATTAGCCTTCACAAAAAATTGTCTCAAACATTCCTAAAGCTAATCCTAATCACAAAACAACGGCAGCTCTTTTCTCTTCTTTTTCTAAACCTAAGAGAGAGCTTCTAAATTCAAAATCAATTCAAGGAAAAATCTATAAATCACAAAGTTTAGATCTTTGAACTCGTACGAGTGTAGGCTTCAATATGTATGACTATGGTCGAGTTTGATGGTTATTATATGCACCCCAATTTTATGCAGCGTGCGTTCTTTTTGTTCATGTGACTTAGGGCTGAGATTTTTTGGTGAACTGAAGCTTCAATGCATGTTTTGATTGTTATATTTGAGTTCGTGAGGTAGAATAGTATGTTGTGGCCAAACTTGAGGCGATTTGGGGACAAAAAGTGTCAGGACTTTAAGGGGGCAGCGCACGTTTGACAGTGAATGGATTTTTGGAAGCAAGCTTGGGTTTGAGATTCATTGTGTTGAGATTGTAGAGGAGAAGAGATGAACAACAATGTTTACGGTTTGCGATTTCGTGGAAAAACGAAGGAGAAAGAGGTGGACGACGTTTCATGAAAGTGGCCATGAAAGACCTGTTGAGTACGTATGCTTTTGGAGGAGGAAGGTGATTAGAGGAGTGATTAGCAAGTACTTTAAGGGTAATTAATTGTGTAGTTAATAGTTAATTACAAATATATGTACATGAATCTTGTAAAGTCATAACTTTCTCATCTCGGAACTTAGCGAAACAGGATCCGTTGGAACTGTATCGATGAGAGTTTCGCAATAAAACTGATTTGGGCTAATTTGGAGCTCGTCTTAATTTTTGGCGGATTGGAAACCATCGGTGAGAAACTTTTGACTGAAAAGGGCTAGATAAAAATTAACTGTTTGCTAGTTAATTGTTTTGACTTATGAGATGATTATTGGTTGATAATATAAGTTTATTAAGATGCTAAATAATGATTAGAATATAAAAAATATGATTTTTAATTGATATATATATATATACTTTTTTAAGTATGTGAGAAATCTACTCTTGATTTAGAAAGGGGTTAAATAAGTTAGTAAATCGTTAGAGAATTATTCATAAATTAAAAATGTGATTTTTAAACTAGTACATGACATGAGATTATTTTTAGTAAGTTAAAAATATAATTTTTAACGAGAGTATGACATGGAACGAATTTTAGTTAGTTAAAAATGTGATTTTTAACTAACGTGTGCGATGTAGCTGAAACGCACGAGATGTAAATAAAACTATATGGGTATCATGAGATCGTAACTAGAATAAACAAAATCAACTACAGAGTAATATGATAATAAAATTTATTAAGATGTTTAGTAAGCGACTAACAATGTAATTTTTTTACTTTTAATCGTTATGAAAGTAAATATGTTTGGTTTAGTAGTTGTTAGACCCAAAAGTGGTTCTAACACCCAAATTGATTAGAAACAAGATAAAATAAAACAAAAATAAGAATGAACACACAAGATTTATAGTGGTTCGGCGAAGAAATGCCTACGTCCACTTAGTTTTCACTATATTCAGTAATTCAGTTACAAATGCAATGTAAGATTCACTCACAACTCACTTTTGTTCACTCAAATGATTAAAACAAGAAATGAAAGATGATTTGGATTCTCCGGGAGTAAAGGAGTTCGGATGATGGAGGTACTTGGATTCTCAAAAGTGCTGAAAAAAAGATCCTTCTCTTTGCCTCTAGATGGGGTATTTATAGGTGTGAATTTGCCTGAGATTCAATCCGGGTCGGAACACGTGTCATCCATCGCACTCTCTTCGGGTTCGGATGAACTATCAAGCTGACAACACATCAAAGAGATGGACGTTAGGGGTAGGAATTAGTCATATCCGGTCCGGTTCTCCAGGCGATTTTATAGGAGATTAACATAGATCATGGGTGCGGGTCGGAGACATACAGGTAAGGGGTTCGGATCGGGTTACCCGATCCGACCCGGATTGGTTTGGGCGCCACTCCGCCTCTAACCTATTCCGCTCCGCTCCTTTGCTGTGGCGAGCAGATGAACCTCCGATCCGTTCGAGATTCATTCGTCTTCCGTTCCGATCAGATAAGCTTTGCAAATTTATCCAGTAAGAGACATCCGATCCGAACAGAGAACTCTATCCGATCCGAACCGATATGCTGCTATCAACCTGAATTGGGGCGTTTTCTTCCGATCCGAACCGGAGTCTTATAACTTAAAATACTCTTCAATGGTTGGTTTCTTGACTTTGCGTTGCCTAGTTCACAAAGTAGGCTAACATTTTGCCCCCTCAAAGGATGCTTTCGTTGTACAAAGCGTGCTTTGATGTCGTTTAACCAGAATTGTCAGGAGTAATGCACAGATTTCTGTTCGGTTCGGCGTCCGACCCAAACACACTTTCTTCATTTCTGAGCAAATTTGGGTACTCGTCTCGCCATGTAATGCCTCTTGCAGGTATGCTCCTTCTTTACTCTCCTTCTCTTCAATTCGAGTCGAATGCTGAATTAGCGTGTGAAATTTCCACTCGGTTCGGATTCCGATCCGAAGCGTTTCCGTGGATTTTTCTCTTAGACATTGGGCTTTCAGAGAGAATTGTGCTTCTGGGCCTTCATCCCGGTCCGAGCGGGTGAGACAAAATAGGAAGACGAGGAGTCATCACCATTCCTTTTATAAACTCGCCATCGTCCTCATTCCTTCCTTCTTCTTTTTTGCTGCCGCTCCCAACCATAACATTGAAAACTCTAAAAACTTCAATATTCCGAAATCATTTCTTGTAGGTCTTTCAAATCAAGAACATAGGTAGCTTTTTAATCCCGGATAACCTTGTAGTAAACGTACTTGATTTCGATTCGTGTCGGATTAGGATGGTTTAATCGTAGGCTTCGCTTGAACCCCCCGCCGCCGCTGGTGGATGCGCTATCGCTTCAAGGCGTTGCGAGGCTGGAGAGGGCAAATTTTTATCCTCAACGATGGCCTTGATGATAAAATGGACTCGTTTGTAAGAAAGGAGGGAAAGAGGAAGAAGATGAGGAGCGTGGTGACCATCTGGAGTCGGTTCGGGTAGAAGACGGAGGACCAAAAAAGGAAGGAGAAGGAAAGGGGATCGGCTCGGATTGCACATCTTAGAAAGACGGGAGGAAAGAAAATGTCGGCTCGGGTCGGAGATGAGGATGAGATAAAAGGCTGACATGAACGGACTAGTTGAGTGATGCTGATTCGGATCGGATCGGGTCACCCGATCCGATCAGATCAGTTCTGCTTCCGAACCCACTGTTCCTATTGTCTTGAACTAACCTTGCCTTACTGAAGCACCCGAACCGAATGTCTTCTGTATTGAGCCAATCATCACATGCATATCCGAACCGAACCGAACGCATCAAATTTGGCACATAAAGACTATCCAACTAATTCAACTAACACTTATTCTAGACGAATATGCTTCGCGGACAGTTAGGATGGTGCCTTGTGAACATAAACGAGAATTAAGAAAAACTCTGACTATCGCTTTCTCTTTAAAGCTTCGTCTTACGCTGCTGTACTTTTATTTTGTATTTCCCACATTTGCTGCACACACTTTAGTTCACACACATACACAAAGAAGGGGGACACGGGATAATTTACTCTAATTCGTGCTATTGCTTCTTCAATAGTTCCATGACAATGAGGCCCAGACGCTCTTCTCGTCTAGCTGAGAGGAAAGAGGCTCCAGAATCTTCCAACAAAACCACTCTCGAGGATATATCTTCTTCATCTGACCCAGAATGGGACAGCGAGGGTCCGGATTACGGAGTTGGTCATCGGGAAAGCGACGAAATGTCTTCTGAAAATGAAGTTTCCCTAGGCTTTGAGGAGGAAGGAGGGATTGGTGACAATCGAGCACCCGATGAATTTGACTCAGCCACTATATTGGAGTCACCTCCAGATTCCGTAGAATCGACAATTGACAACGACCGGCTTATTAGAATTTGCTTGAAGTATGGAATAATGAAAAGGGACACTCTAGTGCCCTCACGCTCTGACCGTCCCCACAACCCTCCGGAAGGATATATGACGGTTACTCGACTGATGTGCATGGTTGGCGCCATTCCTCCGTTCTCGCCTTTCATCGTCGATTTCTTGAGACAAATGCGGATTGCCCCCATGCAGCTGCATCCCAATTCATATGCCTATTTGCACACCTTGTACATAGCATATCGCGAGATCCTAGGCCTAGAGCTTACATTTGATGACGTTCACTTCTTTTATAACTTTAAACATCAGACTCGAGAGACTCCATCCTTCTGCTACTTCGAATCAGTCCCGAAGAGAAAGATAATCTCTACGCCGTTTAGCAGTAAAGCTGGAGATTCCAGACTAGAGTGGTTCTATATAAAGCAACAGTCTGGATGCGCCAGGAGATGGACAAAATCAAGTAAAGCACTGATCTTCTGATCCTGGACTCTATACACTTGAATCATCACCCTGACCTGTTTTCCTTTTTATTTGCAGTCGACAATCCCAAACAGGTATCAGACCAAGCGTTCTTTGATCGAATGCACCGTCTCCTCAACGGCGACCAAAAATTCCTTACCATTGACGAGGTTCTTAAAGATGAGTACCTTCATTTTCACGGGCTGCTATCCGTTTTCCGTAGCATCGGTCATGGGACGGTTCCATACGCGTACATTCCTCCAGTGGAGGTGGTCCCAGAACTAGGAGAAGGTTCAGGAATCCCTACAGCTTCTCTTCATACTTCACCTTCTCCCTCTTCCACACAAGATGATGAACTGGCTAATCTGGCCAAAAAGCATCGTGAAGGGTATATTGCCCCCGAGGAAACTACCTCGCTAGACAAATCAAAATCTCCCCAAGGGTCACCACTTCACGCTTCCGGAGGGGATGTTCCTAGCACCGACGAGCACATATTTCAGGGTTTGGGGGATCTCCCCTTACCCGAGACTATATATACTTCAGAAGATTTCAGAAAGGACCCTTTAGTCTTCACTTCTTCTGAAGAAACTACTCCTGCTAAGGCCAAAGAGCCTGCCCGCACCAGTCTAGCTTCAGACTCGGGTTGGTTGGGGGGACACACACACCACATAGGATGCACTTTACACCGTAGCACTAGCATTCATTGCACTTCTTTCTCCATGGATCCGTCGATTCTAAAATTCGTTTAATTTATCGTGCAGGTACAATGTCTCGATCCTCTTATGACATAAGAAAGCTTCGCCGCAGCATGTCCAATCCTCCTCAGGATGCCGAGTATAATCGCCGGGATGACCGCGGTAGGGAGGAAAGAAGACCCTATGATCCTTATCGATCTCGATCCTCACGCTCCCGCTCACCAGTTCGACCGGAACAAGAAAAATACAAAAGCTATCAAGGTCGTAGGGAGGAGGATAAACCACAATCTAGGGATTCCACTTCCTCCCATGAAAAGCGGAGTAGAGAGAAAACTCCTCCAAAGGAAACTGGGTCTAGAAGTAAGCAAAAAGTCCCTGCTACTAAGCGACCTCGGACAGACAAGGGTTCTACAGAATCTTCTTCAGGAAGGGACACTGAACTAACAATCCTCGCCCCTCCTCCACCAGATGCGGGAACTGCAGTAAGGCTGGCATATTTAAAGGAGCAATTTCCCGAGCACTATTTCGAGACTCTGACCTTCCTTCCTACCCTTGAACCCATTTCTTCTAATTGGGCAGAGGAGGCCAGAGCAAAGATTGATTTGGTGGAAAAACAATATACCGAAATGTTCAAGTATTCCCGCACTCTTTCTAGAATCATCCGCACTCTAATGACAAATGCTGACTCAATGCAGAAGACCGCAGAGGAGGATGCTAAGGCCCTAAAAACCTTAGGAAAAAACTTAGAAGACACTCAAGCTCAACTAGCTGTCGCTCAAAAGAACGCTTCTAACTTCAAACAACAGTTTGAGGACATGCAAAAGCGCTATCATGATTTGCTAGAATCCCACACTCAGGAGCGTTCTGAGTTGAAGAAACAAGCTGACGAGGCCAAATCAGAGGCTGCGAAGACACGTCTTGCTTATGCTGAGCTTGAGCAGAAAAACGCCGAGTTAGCGAAAAGAAGTGCTGAGTTAGAAAAGAAAAACGCAGACTTGGCTTCAAAATTGTTGGAGGCGGAAAACAGGGCTGCTCTGGCTGAGGGCAATGTGGAATGCGCTATTAAATCTGCGGAGGAAACCCGCAAACAACTATCAGAGGCGGAGGCTGATATTCAGGGCTTCGGCGAGCTAATGATCGAATTCTTCGCGCACATTATTCGTCGTCGAAACATTTCCTGGATCGAGGACTATCCATCCACTTTGGTTCAAGTGTGGAATCAAATCGTCGAATGGGAAAAAGAAGAACTCAAGGTCGATTCCCTCGATGAAGATAAGCTGATGGAGAAGTACTTGAGAGACGACGAACCGGAGCGTCTAGCTGAAGGGCGCCGTCTAATTGCTGAGGCCATGGAAGAAGAGAGGCGGAAGTCTAAACAGAAAACCATTCCTGAAGCTGGTTCCTCTTCTTCTGCTCCTGTAACTCCCGAAGTAGAAGGGTACAATCCCGAAAACCCGGGAATTCCCCGAACCACTCTGCTATCTCCCATTCCTGAAATAACTCCAGAGGTAGTAGTCACCCCCGCTGAAAAGTCTTCAGAAGGTATCCCTATCTTTTCTCCTCAATTTTCCAAGGCTACTACTACCTTTGGCTACATGATGGAACGTTCGATGAGAAATCCTTTGCTTTCGCCTGAGTTGATAACCGATGTTTCTCATTTTGTAGGCGTTGAATCCTCCGCGAAGACAGATGTAGCTCAAGGAACTACCGCTGGGACACAACCCGCTGATAGGGTCAAAGAAGGGAAAGACAAGGCTGCTTCAACAGACCTGGGGGAAAGAAGTGAGCCAATTAAGGTCACTACTCCCCATGATGAAGAAATGATTGCAGCTTTAAAAGACGACGGAGGAGACGAGGGGCATGATGAGGAACCGGAGGTTACAATAACCGGGGAGTCAAAGAGCGCTGATGACGTTACCTTGGCAGCCATGAAGGCTGATCAAGACAAGCGCTTGCAATTAAAGGCTGAAGAATTAGACCCTGAGGTTCTCAAGCCCCTCGCAGTGGTGGATGCAGGTTCAAGGTTAGTTGTTAAGCTCTCAACTAGATCTATTACCGAAGAACTTGCTAAAAAATCTTCTCTTGATTCCAGCGCCCCGCCCTCCGGGAAGAAGTCTGCTGGCTCCAGTACTACATCTTCAGGGAAAAAGAAATCAAAGCGGATCTTGACTGAAGCCGAGAAGGAAGCAAAAGATGCGGAAAAAGCTGCCAAAAAATCGAAGGCTCATCCCAAACCCAAATAGTGGGTTCCCCTGTATCTTTTTAGCATCTTTATAAACCAATAAGTGCTGCTACACCAGCTGCTTCCGCACTTTCTTTTTCAGTTATTTCCCTGTACAAATTCATTCATTTGTAAATAAAAATAATTCACTTTTTGCAATGTTTATTTGTTAGCAGTTCTGCACTTATGTAAAAATGCATATCTATAGTTATGAAACAAAGTTGTGGAGAGGGGAAATATGTATATATATATATATGTGTCCCCAGTCAATCTCCATAGGTTATTCAGTGCTTAACCATGCAATCTGAACGCTCCCGATTCTCTAACGGGATAGCATTTCCTGTGTCATCAATACCTGTTGTTTTTCCTGGCATTTCTTTTATACTCTTTCTCATTCTCTTGAGAGTTAGAGTTCGAGTTCAGTTATTTGTTTATTCCCCGGTCGTTCAACGGGAAAAGATTTCTTTCTCGGCGCTCGGTCGGAGACGCCTTTATACTCTCTTTCTCTCTGGAAAGTTAGAGTTCAGAGTTGAACCTCTTTCTCAGCGCTCAGTCGGAGACGCTTTTATACTCTCTCTCTTTCTCTGGAGCGTTAGAGTTCAAAATAGAATTTCTTTTTCAGCGCTCAGTCTGAGACGCTTTTATACTCTCTCTCTTTCTCTGGAGAGTTAGAGTTAAGAATGTCGTTTTCTCATTCTTTTATGTCTTATTGCACAAATAATCATTGTGCTTCTTTTTATGTCCAAACTGTTTCAACCTTTTTAGGCTCTAAGTTATCCTGTATTTTATAATCACAACTGAACAACTAACGAATGTAAATGCATAAAAGTAAATAACACACAATATTTTTATAGTGGTTCAGCTAAGTCATAGCCTACATCCACTTTATAGACCTTTATTCATATCATCAGATTTTCCCAAGGCAAGTCGTGCCTTATTACAGAGTTTATAGGAAGAACAGCAAAAAGTATAGCATTTCTAATCCAAATATCGCATTAAGTGTTGGGCATTCCATGCTCGAGGGACTTCTTCGCCATCTACGGTCGTTAACTTGAATGTTCCTTTATCAAGTTTCCGTTGGATGACAAAGGGTCCTTCCCATTTTGGGCCGAGGTGAGGAAGAGATGGAAAAACTCTCTTTAGCACCAAATCCCCTGGTTCAAAAGTTCTGAGGCGAACTTTTTTGTCATAATAGCGTGCCATCTGACGCCGATGTCTTGCTGCACGCAAGTCTGCTTCGTCCCTTTTCTCTTCGACCTCATCAAGAGACTCAAGTAGAAGTGCCCGATTCGTCATCGGGTCATAGTACGTAACCCTGTGGGAAGGAACTTCCAGTTCAACTGGAATTACTGCTTCTGAACCAAAGGAGAGAGAGAAAGGGGTATGACCGGTAGCCGTTTTAAACGTTGTTCGATATGCCCACAAAGCTAGGGGCAATTCATCAACCCATTTTGCCTTTGCACGCTCCAACCGTTTCTTGAGGATGGATTTTATAACTTTGTTTACCGCTTCTACTTGCCCATTCGATTGTGGATAGGCGACTGCAGTATATCGCTTGTCTATCTTATATTTCTGGCAAAAATTTCTGAACTCAGAGCTGTCAAACTGGGTTCCGTTGTCAGTTATAATCGTTCTTGGGATCCCGAACCGGCATATAATATTTCTGACCACAAAACTTATCACTTTTCTTGCTGTGATCTTGGTCAAGTGCTCAGCTTCCACCCATTTCGTGAAATAATCCACGGCTACTATGGCATACTTAGCCCCTCCTTTAGCAATTGGTAAAACTCCAATGATATCGATTCCCCATGTGGCAAATGGCCAAGGACTCACCATCGATTTAAGCTGGGTTGACGGTGCCCTGGGGATTTTGGCGAATCTCTGGCACTTATCGCAGCGTCGTGAATAATCAGCTGCATCCTTGTTGATCGTAGGCCAGAAGTATCCGTACCGCAATATTTTCTTTGCTAAAGTTTGACCTCCTGTATGATCTCCACACTCACCTTCGTGCACTTCTCTCAGTACACGCTTGATGTCGTCGTGTGCGATACATCGTAACAGGGGCATAGAAAATCCTTGTCTATAGAGAGTATCGTCTTGCATAACATATCTGGCAGCTTTGCGGACTACAGCTCTTTTCTCACTTTTCTTCGATGGGAGTGTCCCATTCTTAAGAAAACTCTTGATTGGAGTCATCCACGACTCCTTCTCTGGTTCCGCTTCAAGAACGAATTCAATTTCCATTGACTCAAAGCTTGGCGATTCCAATGTTTCAATTGGAATTACCTCAGTCCCTTCTGGATTGTCAGAACTAGCCAGTTTTGCCAGTCTATCCGCTTTCTGGTTTTCAATTCTGGGAATATGTGTTATGCTGTACCGATCTAAGCTATTCAATAGCTCTTTCACTTTCTTGAGGTAGGCGATAAGTCGAGGTCCTCGAGCCGCGAATTCCTCTCGCACTTGACAAACAACAATCTTAGAGTCACAAAATATGTCCATCATTTTTACTCCGAGGTCTTTAGCAAGTTTCAGCCCGGCAATCAGGGCTTCATACTCAGAGTCGTTGTTAGTTGCCGAAAATTCTAACCGTAGGGCGTAATATAACGACCGTCCCTCCGGAGTGACTAAGACAATTCCAGCTCCAGATCTTCGGTCATTTTTAGCTCCATCTGTATATAATTTCCACGGATTCATCTCTAGCTTATCCTCGGATTTGACCACTCGGTCATTGATTATTTCTTCATCTGGAATGGTGAACTCCGCAATAAAGTCTGCTAGAGCTTGCCCCCTGATTGATTTTCGTGGTTGAAAATTCAAATCAAACTGGCTTAGTTCTATGTTCCATTTAATCAACCTTCCCGACGCTTCGGGTCTCTGCAACACCTGTCTTAACGGCTGATCGGTGTATATGGTTATTGGATGGGCTTGGAAGTAGTGACGAAGTTTTCGGGATGCAATCAGGAGGCTGTAAGCAAGCTTCTCGATCTTTGGGTAGTTGCGCTCTGCCGCTGCTAATTTCTTACTTACATAGTATACTGGCCTTTGTACTTTGTCTTCTTCTCGAACCAGAGCTGTGCTGACAGCGTGAGCCGAGACTGCTAGATAAACAAATAGTTCTTCGTGATCTACGGGCTTTGACAAGATTGGCGGTTTCTCAAACAGCTCCAACAGATTTTGAAAGGCCTCGACACAATCGGGAGTCCACTGGAAGTTCTTCTTTCCCCTTTTTATCAAATCAAAAAAGGGAACACATTTATCGGTGGCTTTAGAGATGAATCTACTCAACGCCGCTACCTTTCCTGCCAGACTTTGGACGTCTTTAATTCTTCTGGGTTCTTCGATATTTCTAATCGCCGCTATCTGGCTAGGGTTGATCTCGATTCCTCGGGAACTCACAATGAAGCCAAGGAACTTTCCCGACGCCACTCCAAATGAACATTTTAAAGGATTCAATTTCATACGGTATTTTCGCAAGATACCAAACATTTCCGCTAAGTCTTGCGTATGATTGGAAGACTGCTTTGATTTAACAAGCATATCGTCCACATAAACTTCCATAGTTTTTCCTATTTGATCATAAAACATTCTATTTACCAACCGCTGATAAGTAGCTCCAGCGTTTTTTAATCCGAATGGCATTACAACATAACAATATAACCCCAAATTCGTGATGAAACTTGTATGCTCTTGATCTGGTACATGCATAGGAATTTGATTGTATCCAGAGTATGCATCCATGAAAGAGAGAAGTTCATGACCTGCTGTCGAGTCTACAAGCTGGTCAATCCTGGGAAGTGGGAAACTATCTTTTGGGCAAGCCTTATTTAAATCTGAAAAGTCAATACAAGTTCGCCACTTTCCGTTTGGCTTCTTTACCAGGACGGGATTCGATATCCAGTCGGGATAGGTCGAATCTCGAATAAATCCATTTTGCTTCAATTTTTCTACTTCCTCTTTGAGGGCAGCCGACCTCTCTGGGCCCAGCGTGCGTCTCTTTTGCTTCACAGGCGGATGCTTCGGATTTACATTCAATTTGTGACTGATAATGGAAGGTGATATCCCACACATGTCAGCATGGGTCCAGGCGAACACATCTAAGTTTGCCTTCAAGAAGTCCGTCAGTTCTTCAGCACGACGTGGATCCAATTGGGAACCGATCTTCAAAACTTTCGTCGGATCAGCTTTATCAACAGGAATTTCCACTGTCGTTTCATTAGGAGTTGCATTCCTAGCCTCTGGTTCCTCGTCTTTTCTAGGATCCAGGTCTTCAGGTGTTCCTTTGGGCAACTCCTTTGGGGTCAATTTCTCTAATTGCTATGCCGAGTCCCCCTTTGAGGGAGACGAGGCATTCTTACTCTCAGCATTAACTCCTTTCATCAACATCTTCAGTTCGGCCACGTAGCAGGCCCGTCCAGAGACCTGATCCCCTCTTATTACTCCAGTTCCAGCTTCAGTTGGGAACTTTAGTAACAAGCACCAAGGGGCGATACAAATTCTAAATTCAGCGAGGGCAGGTCTCCCTAAAAATGCGTTGTAGGGCGAATCTACGTCCAATACTACGAACTGAAGCATTCGCACTCTTCTACGTTCTCCTTGCCCTAGGGTCACGGGCAATTCTATATATCCCATGGGAGCTGTCGTCGCTCCGTTGAATCCTCTAATCCATCCTTCACAAGGTTTCAGATCTTCGGGCTCAAGTTTCATCTGATCAAATGACTTCTTGAACAAAATATTAACGGAACTTCCGTTGTCTACTAATACCTTATGGACCAAGGCCGGCCCAATGGTGGTAGTAATAACCAACGGATCATTGGTGGGAGATTGTATCCCTGTGCTGTCTCGGCTGCGAAATACCACGTCATCGAACATGGTTTTTTGTTGTTTTACAGGGGTGACATCTTCCAAATCGTCACCTTCATTCACATCAAGATGCTTGGCAGCATTCACATATTGGTCCATTGACCTAAAACTTCGGATTGCCGGGTGTGGTCCGCCTACTATGGAGTTGATGACAATCCCTTTACCTTTCTGCTGCGCGGTAGGCTTAGGAGCAGGTATGATCTGTTTTGGAGCCTGCTCTCCTTGCCCCCTGTCCCTCGGGGCAACCTTGTACTCATCCAACTTTCCTTCACGCAGCAACTTTTCAATTACATCCCTCAAATGCCGACACTCATTGGTCGAATGTCCATGTGTTCCGTGAAACAAGCAAAATTTCCCTGTCGCCATTTCTTTCTCGGTCGAATCACGAGGTGGCGGTCTTTTGTACTGCAACACATTGTACGTATCCAGGTAAATATTTTCCAGGGTGTCATTCAAGGGTGTATAGTCCTCGTAATTCTAGAATCGGGGCCTTTTGTTAGGGTCGCTTCCCCTATTTCTGTTTCTCCTGTTACCGTTCGAATTACGGTTGTTGTTGTTTCCCCCATTTCCAGTATTGCTGTTTCCACCCTTATTTCCTACATTTACTTCAACCTTGCCAGAACTTTCCCCAGACTGCTTCACGGCAATATTACTCTGCACATTCTCCTTTGAAGCTGTCTCAGACTTTCTTTTCCGGTTTGCCCGGGCCTCCTCTCGTCTTAGATAAATATCGGCTTTTTCGTAGAATATCGCCCTTGTGGGGGGTGTCTTCCCAGAAAGGTAGTCTCCAAACTCAGATTCAGGATCGACTCCTTCCTTCAATGCCATCAGAATAGTGGGCTCATGCGGGTCACTGACCTCAGTTACAGCTTGGTTAAAACGATCTAAATATGCCCTTAAAGACTCTCCTGGTGCCTGTTTGATTCTCGACAATTCGATAACACTCTTGGACTTTCGGGCATGTAATCGGAACTGGTTCATGAAACGCTCGCTTAGTTCTTTGTAATTAGAAATCGAACGAGGAGGCAGTCGGGTAAACCAGAACAATGCCACATCTTCTAGGTAGATTGGGAAGGCTTTACACTTCACTTCATCTGGGGCAGCCGCAGCATTCATGAGCCACGAATATCTCATTAAATGCTGTCCCGGATCAGTCCTTCCGTTATATTTATCCATTTGTGGCAAGTTAAAGCGTCGGGGAAACTGGAAGTCTAGGATATCGTCAGTGAACGGTGTATGGCTTCGCTCAATGCCATAGTCTTCATTCGTATAATTCCGGCTCTCGGACATAATTCGGCGGACCATTGCCTGCACATCGGCACTAGTTAAGGGCTGCTCAGGTTCCCTGGCCCTAGTGTCCGAGTTCCTTCGGGGCTCTTGCTCTGGAGATGCCCTTCTTCTTCGAGCTGCCTCTACTCGATTCCTTTCCCTGTATTCCCGGTCGATCTCGGGAAGAGGGGACTGGAGTCTTTGCCCCCGAGTAGGGCTATCGTTTCCTAATGCTCGTGCGATATCCTCGCGAGATCCCAAAGATCCAAACGTTAGCTGCTCCACGTTCTGAGGTCGTTCGAGTGGCCTTCGTTCACGGGGCCTCTCTTCCTCGGAAGATGAAGATTGATCTACGGGTGTGTGACGAACCGGTGATGGAGTTCTTTGCCGGCGGAGCTCATTGATTTCCCGACTCATGAGCCTCATATTTTCCTGCATCATGAGATTGGTGCGCTCATGAACTCTCATAGCTTCCCTCGTGCTCTCAAGCATATCAAGCAAGCGCGAGAAATCTCCTTGAGTGATGGGAGCAGATGGATTGACCTGGTCTCCAACCCTGGCAGCTGGAATTGGAGCATTCGCGGGGACTCGAGTAGATGTTCCAGCTTCACCAAGCATCGGGTCGGATCGGAGGTAGGAAGTCGGGTCGGATCGGAGCTGGGGTGCCTGGTCGGATCGGTGTGCAGCGAGCAAGTCGGGTCGGTTCAGACTGGGGGAGTGCACTGCTTCGGAGTCCCCTACCCGGATCGGATCGGAGCTCTCCCCTTGCTGTCGGTTCGGATTTCCTGCATTGATTCTCCCTGCTGCTGAACTCTGCCCCCGAGACCTTGTTACAACAGCATGTTGCTGATCTTCGCCAGCTCCATTTCCTTGAACCGACTGAACTTCTTTGCCTTTTCCTTTGGCCATGAGTCTTTGACAATTACTTCAACGAATACAAAAAGGCGGAGAAACTTAAGGATTCACCTCTTTGAACTCAACGGTCCAAAAAGTAGAAAGAGATCTCGGAAAATAAAGAATTTAGATGAGGATTCTCAGTGAAAGCACCAAAATGTTAGACCCAAAAGTGGTTCTAACACCCAAATTGATTAGAAACAAGATAAAATAAAACAAAAATAAGAATGAACACACAAGATTTATAGTGGTTCGGCGAAGAAATGCCTACGTCCACTTAGTTTTCACTATATTCAGTAATTCAGTTACAAATGCAATGTAAGATTCACTCACAACTCACTTTTGTTCACTCAAATGATTAAAACAAGAAATGAAAGATGATTTGGACTCTCCGGGAGTAAAGGAGTTCGGATGATGGAGGTACTTGGATTCTCAAAAGTGCTGAAAAAAAGATCCTTCTCTTTGCCTCTAGATGGGGTATTTATAGGTGTGAATTTGCCTGAGATTCAATCCGGGTCGGAACACGTGTCATCCATCGCACTCTCTTCGGGTTCGGATGAACTATCAAGCTGACAACACATCAAAGAGATGGACGTTAGGGGTAGGAATTAGTCATATCCGGTCCGGTTCTCCAGGCGATTTTATAGGAGATTAACATAGATCATGGGTGCGGGTCGGAGACATACAGGTAAGGGGTTCGGATCGGGTTACCCGATCCGACCCGGATTGGTTTGGGCGCCACTCCGCCTCTAACCTATTCCGCTCCGCTCCTTTGCTGTGGCGAGCAGATGAACCTCCGATCCGTTCGAGATTCATTCGTCTTCCGTTCCGATCAGATAAGCTTTGCAAATTTATCCAGTAAGAGACATCCGATCCGAACAGAGAACTCTATCCGATCTGAACCGATATGCTGCTATCAACCTGAATTGGGGCGTTTTCTTCCGATCCGAACCGGAGTCTTATAACTTAAAATACTCTTCAATGGTTGGTTTCTTGACTTTGCGTTGCCTAGTTCACAAAGTAGGCTAACAGTAGTTGATGACTAAAAATATTTATTCATGTTTGTTGATGTTCATTACTGCATACATGCATGCATATATAACTTGTTAGTTCAACATTTGAACTATTCACAAATCATTTGCATTAGAAGCATTGTATGGATATGTGACACTCGCATGATATACATGGATGGACACTTGGGGTGCCTTAAATGGCATTGGATGTTGAGTATTTATTTATGACTTTGTGCATGCATTGCATGCGAGTGATGGACTCTGGATTAATTAAACATCACCATAGAATAGAAAGCAGGTGTTGGACTATATTACATAAGAATATCTGGACATACCCATATAAGCATGTAGCTGCTTGATGCTTATATGATGTGAACCGTATTGTATTCATTTATTTGATACTATTCGACGAGAGCTATTACTAGAGGCCAGGTATACTACATACCGGTCAGACGTGGCAGAAGACATGGTTTGGACTAAATTAAACACATAAATAAATTTGCAATATTTAATAATAAATCCTACATAGGTCTGGAGATGGCAAAAATATACACGTCACTCTTGCGTAGTTACGATGCATGGGAATTGGGGTAATTAATTTGTACACATCGCATGGGGACGATGTGTAAGGCACAATGGTTGTTCACATGATTTTTAATTCCCACACGGTTATTGAGATGATTTATTTTTACACATCTCTCAGTGTACACATGTTGTATACATATACTGTGATTTATTGGAGCCTATTTAGGCCATTTCCAATTTTTCGGAGCCCTCCGTACAAAGGAAGTTATAGCGAAATTTTCCGAAAATTTAAGGCATTAGACAAATATTTAATGAATTAAATAGTTTGGAAGCCGTTGAATGAATTATGTTTTTATACGAAAAATGTAAATTAAATTAAACGAACCATGTAGTGGTAGTTCGTGTTTTCGACTCGTAATTTTAAACGAGTATACCGGGAGATTCGACCGTTGGATTTTCCCGAAATTAGACCCTTGGATCCGTTTCGAAAGGATCTTTCCATCGATAATAAATATGTTAAGATCTAATGATTAGATTTGGAGAAATATTAAATTCAAGTTTGAATAAAAATAGCACCAAAACTAATAATGGCTTGTAATGGAAGATTATTAATATGGATTATTTTTATATTAATAAAAATAGAGAAAAGTTATGTTAAATCATATTAAATGATTTGAACGTGTTAGAATCAAATATACTAGGTTGTGGATATTCATTATTATTGATTGAGTGTTTGGGTTGTGCTCGACCACTTTATGAGCAAGTATGCTTTTACATTTAGCATTGGGTTGGATAGAAATATTTGTATGCTAACACCTCGTGATTTATTTCCTGATTTGACTATGAGGTGTTTAGCGATGTTGTTTGGTTCATTTCAAATTTAACGAATGATTTTTAAAATGAAAATTTCTTAAGTGGAAAGAAAAGTATGTTCCCGATTTTTGACAGGGAAAGTTTAATAAAAATGTTTAATAAAACAAAAAGGATTTTGAGGGCTATACCATATATTTTTGAAATGATTCAGAAATGTATTTTATGTTTGACATTGTAGTTTATCACATAGCCGATTAGTTGCTATTGATGATATACCTACTTGGTGGCGGAGAATTTATTCTCTTGCTTAACACCCTTCTTTGAGACGTATGTGACGACTAAAAGTATGGGGGAGAGAGAACCCAGAACCTTAAGACTTGGTCAGTGGTCAGGTGTAGCCTGCTCCATGTGTGGGATTTGCACATATATATATCGAGCGACTAAGGAAGCGACCCTTGGCCTTGTTGACGGGAGAAACCTCCCGATATTGGTTGCATACTGTTTGTATGCATTGTGATATTTTGGAATTCATATTCCCAAAGATTTGGATTTTAGATCCCGAAGTGAAATCTGCTTTACTATGAAAGTTAGATTTGTATTTCAAATGATTTAAAATAATAAATCGAGAATAAAGTCCAAAGTAATAATTTCTGTAAAGATAATTGGATTTGAAAATTTTAAATTTGGGGATTGAGCCTAAATGGGTAGATTGGAAAATTGCATGTTGTTTGTGGTGCATTGTAGATCCATTAGTCTAGTTTTGCACTGGAAATCTAGTGGAGCAAACCCGTTCCGTGTTATATGTCGTGGTCCCGTGATATACCTTATTTTTAAATAAGTTAAGTTAACTGTAGAGTTTCTCATACCAATCCCATGACTGACTCGTAGTTTGTTTTTCCCTTGCAAACTCGGGTGCCCATATTTACCACATGGGCAGTCGAGTAATTTGTTTTGCAGATATTTATCTTGAGCAGGATTCTGGATTGAAGCTTAAAGCTGTGTCCAGAGCATTGATAGTCTTCCACTGTGTAAGTTTATTTGTTTCTGCTGCATTAATTTTCGATGTACTCTAATGTAACATTTATATGATGTTTATAAAAGTACTTTTGTGTTTGTTTTAATGTTGTTGTGCACCCAAAGTTATTAATCCGAGGATTTCTGGCTTTCGAATCGGTCCTTGCAGCCGATTCGAGGGCGGGGAAATTCGGGTTGTTACACTATGGGTATTGATCTAAGATCGTCAACATAAGCATCAAGGGAATCTAGGAAACTGAGCATAAATAACCCCAAGGCTCACAAGAAATCTCGAGATTTCTACCGTGGAACATCAAAAGCCTAACAACTCTCCTCTCATGATCACGGATGGCACTAGACATGGCTAGCCAATCCATACCTAGAATAAGCCCGTATCCCACAAAGCCAATAACATATGCATTGCACTCAAACTCGACGCTCATAACAGAAATTCTCAAAACCCTACATATCATAGACAAGTGAGTTGTACCTCTTATGGGATTTGAGACCAAAATAGGATCAGAAACTATACAAGTGTTGTAACATCCAATAAAACTCATAAGTATTAATAATAAATTAAATAATTAAAAATAAGCAATTAAATGATATGGCTGGAAAATGAAATTTTGCAGCTTCAGGAATTTAGCTACGAAACGCTTTTATTTGGATTTGTGGCGGAATTCTGAATTGTTTTCATGTATAATATGCTGAAAACGGTTAATGTATGAAGAAGTTATGAACAAATGAATTTGCACAGTGTACACAGAAAATAAATACATACAAGAGTGTAAATATTACTTATATTGTCCAAATAATAATTTAAAATAAAACGAGGGAAATTCAAATTTTAAATTGGAGATAAGGATTAGGGTACAACGTATATTGAATATATGGAAAACAATAAACCAAATTAAGAACGTATTAATAAAAATTAACATCCCAGCAAATGAGCCAAATTGCGCGTTCCATCCTGAAGGAGGTCGACCGCCACCATAAGGGGTATCGACCGGCAGTAAACCACTAGGGTTAACCCCCTAACGGCTGGAACAACCTAATGAGGTTATGTGATTAGGGTATCCTATGAGGTTGTGTTTATATGTAAGGCCTGGATTAAATTTTATTAACTCGACGGCTCATGCTCACACGAGCAAGTATAAATAACCCCTCAAACCCCACACTAGAAACCATAATTATTCTAAACCTCTGCCTTCATGCTGCTGAATTCCATAGAAAAATAAAGAGAAAAAGGGTGAAGGTTCTTCTAGTTCTCTACCTCCATTCTATATCTCTCTATTTCAATTTATATATGTTTAGGAAGTTGGAATTTAACACAAACAATATATATAGGAATCTAATTATATGTTTCTTATATTTATTGTTAGGAGATCAATCAGGGCTCGCTTGAAAATTAAGAACCATCACAGATCTCGAGATTTCTATCACATATCCACTTAATTTGTGAGTGGAATCTAGTTTTGGTTAAAGGTATATTCATATTATTATCAGGTTGCTATATGAATTGTTATGCTATGAAGATTTGTTTATGCGATAATATAACATGAAAAACCCCAAATATTCTACTTTTAATCACGTAGGAAATTGTCATGTTGTATTGGTTTTGTGGAATTGTGGGTTTTTAATTGAATTAAAGGTAAACATGAGTATTGTACTATTAGCTATATTTTATGCAATTTACCGCAATTATCATTTGATTTGGCCTAAAAAGGTTGGGATTTGAATTGTTTCATAATTGAATTGGGTTTGGATCCTAATTTGAGTGTAAACGCATTCATAAATTGGAATAAGTCAAATGCTAACATTTTTGGGTGTATAACACCACAAAAAGAGTGGATTGGGTGAAATATAGATTGAATGTATGAAATACTCCGCTTTTAATTTAATATTGTAACCTTTTTCTACATGCCTAGGATACAAGTTGTAGTTGTTATGCATGTGCATGTTTTCCATTACTGTTATTTGCTACATGTTCATTATGTCATCATGTTATGTTGTAGTGGAAAAATATGGAAAGAACTAAACTTGTAGGCCTTAATTTAGATAAATGACAATTGTCATCCCAATTAGAGCGTTTCCCCGTTTATACGAATGTTACGTTAATTAGGCGCTATTATTATATTAATTATTTAAACATAATTAATGTTATATTAGCATAATAAATGCGATTAGGTTAGAGTTTGAATTTGAAATGTCCCCTCAACAAATATACATATATATTTGTTTGGTTGTGTGTGCGTATATATACAGAATGATTTATATATATAAATAAATGACACAAAGGCACGAGGTTAGTTGCCATTTGTGGTAGAAGCCTGCCCGGAACCGGCCGACATATCCAGCAACCACAAGTAGGCCCAACTAATGTGAGACGTCTAGGTTCCATGGGCCATTCATAAACTTAGTACACTAGACACGAGGTTGAACCGACTTGTAGTAGAAGCCTACCCAGAACTGACCGGCATATCCAGCATCTACAAGTATATGGGCTAATGTGAGGGTCTAGTATATGTGTATATATATACACACATATATAAGTTGATGTGTGAAAACAAATAGGCTTACTATGCCTTTAAAAGGTCTTAAGTGGTTGACTCACCTCTTTATCTATTTCGGGTCTTAAATGGTAAGGACTAGGATCCCTCCAAAGGTTTGTTCCTTGGAGAGGAACCCAAGTCATGTGACCCACCCTTATTAGTATTAAGGTAAGTCTTTGTGTCATCCTTCTTTAAAAGTGGTTAGGCATAAAACGGTTTACTGAGTAGGGTAGTTCACGGAGATGTCCACTTCCATTAGAAGCTTGTAAGGCCTCAATTATGGACAGATTGGTAACTAAAGGATATGTGGCCATTGGATGCTAACCAACTGTCTAAGGGAAGTCTTAAGTGACATAGGTGTCCTACCGGGTAATATCAATTAAGTAGTAATGTTCGCAATACTACTTCTCATATTACAAATGAGAGGATAGACTTAAGAACGTTAACTATAACACCCAAATTTTCTATGAATATTAAAATTAACATATTTAAGAACACTTAATTTTTAGAAGAAGAATTAGGTGAAATGGGTTATGCCATTGAGTTCATCTCGGAATTCTGCTTGAGATAGAGTCCGAGTTTGCGTGAATCGGATTCTATATGAAGAAGTTATGGAAGTTAGAAGATTTCAAGTGTAAGTAGAAATTAAATTAAAATAATAATAAAATTATCTAAACAGATTCGAAATTCAAAATTCAGGAAATCAGCTGAGCGAGAAATCTCCCGCTCATGGGTGTCGACCCCCCCAGGGGGTGTTGACATGGGAGTCGACCCCCTATAGGGGTGTCGACCCCTCTGTAGGGGTCGACCCCTACTGACTGTTCTGGACAATGACGATTTTCTGAGTCATAGGGCAACGTGGCGACTTCTGATTAGCCTTATGATGCATTTTCTTGGACTGGATGGCTTTGATGACTCCTAGGTTGATCTAAAGGCTCATATTAATCCTATACTCCTATATAATTACATCAAACCTTAACCTTAAACCTCATAATCCTATTCTATCATGCCACCATGTTGTCCCTCTCTAAACTGGCCTAGCCTCCATCTTCTCCAAACTAGAAATCAAATTAGAAAGAGAACTTCAAATCAAAGTAGAGGCTTTCTTCTTCAATCAACAAACAAAGATTGGAGTCGCTACAATGTCAACTAATTCACTTTTCTAATCCTTTCACTGTAAGTTCAATTATTATTCAGATTTAAACACCTAATAGAAATCATGACTGTGATAGTTAAATCTAGAACTATGCCTAATTGTGAGATAATCAATTCTGATTCATGTTTATCCTTTTGCCAAATCTGATTTACCTATGTTTATGAGACTGTTGTGATTGGAACAATGGAACCTATCATGTTGTACACAACTATGCCTAATTGTGAGATAATCAATTCTGATTCATGTTTATCCTTTTGTCAAATATGAATTACCTATGCTTATGAGACTGTTGTGATTGAAACAATGGAACCTATCATGTTGTACACCAAATTGGTGATTCTCATAAGTTCAATTATATCGAATCTTTAGGCCCATGATGTAACTTGCTCAGTTTGGCCATACTTATTTTAATGAACAACATGCCTATTGGAAACACGATTCTTGGATTGGCTATACCTTTACATTCCTATTTTGTTTTTGATGTTAATTCTTGTGTTCCTTCTATATTACCCTTTCTGTTTTATTTTATGAATACTAGGTTCATTCGGAACCTAGACTGAATCTCGTCGAACGTACGATTGAAACGCGGGGAATTGGGTATAACTTAATTGAGTAGTTTTGGGCGTAACAAGTAAATGTGGCATAATTTGAATTGACTACAATTGCGGGTAATTGGCATATAAAAATCTAGATTTGGGCATGTATGGTAAATATGTAATTTGGCTAAAAAAAGAACATTCCTAACACGAGGTTAGATTGAGTTGCGGTGTAAGACTGCCCGGAACCCCTCGGCACATCCTGCGACCGCAACAAAAGATCTAATGTGAGAGGTTAGCACATTAAGCCAAAAACCCGAGGTTAGAATGAGTTTGCGGTAGAAGTCTGCCCGGAACCGCCTGGTACATACAGTAACCGCAAACAACAGTTCTAATGTGAGAGGTTAAGGCATTAATGAATGAATTAATGCTAATGAACAGACATGCTAAGAATGGTTGGGTTAAGTTAACTTAGGCAGCACTTAACTAATACAACATGTTAATTAAACAGATGGGTGCGGTTAGGTTAAATGGAGAACACTTAACCATTATAACATGTTGATAAGGAAACACTAGTAACGGGGACCCATTTCAGCAGTAACCCACATAGATGTATCATGGTACCCTGAACTAGGCAGGGTGGGGCACGATTACTAGGCTGATTATAAGCGGTCAAAATAGCGGCGGGTGGTGCATCGATGTAGGTTCCGACTGAATACGGGCATGCACGTACTCCAAAGTGGAAAAATCAGGCATTGGGCATTAGTAGTTATACACTATGCATCTTGAATTGTGTTGGGTTGCCACCATATGGATTGATACACCCTATGGTGGGACCAGCACAGGTATCTACAATCAAGCGGGGCCGAATGACACAAGTAATAAATGCATGCGAGTAGGAGCCGATTGATAAAGGGATCATTTTATTATGAACACATGATGCTAGTTGAAACATTTGTTAGTAGGTGCAGAGAAATGGAAATAAGTGCGATAGCATATTCAGTTTATCTTGCCTTATTTTGTCTTATGTTATCTTGTCACTATGGTATTGTCCTATATTCATTTTATTCATGTCATGATCCTTTTTCTTGTTTACATGCCAAAAAATCACTGGACTTACCAAACTTATGTCTGACCCGTTTTCTTTCGTCTTCTTTTCCTCCGTCCCCCCCCCAAGGTCTACAGGGAGGGAATACTTCAGCTTAGTTCAGACCCTTTTCCAGCTTGAAGAGAGTAGATGTATTGTTTAGATTCTCTTTTCTTGGGCTATGGTTGTGGTTACACTTTTATTGGGGATTTATGCCGCTTTACTACTGCTTTATGCTTCTTTATGTATTTTGAGTTTTTAATCAAGACAGAAGTTTTATTGTAATAACTTGGTAGTTGGGTTTTGAGACAACGGTTGTAATGTTTTGACTAGACCAAGCTGCTTATGAAATAATTCCAGTTTTTCCGCTGTTTATATGTCTGTCTTGTAAATTATCTGTCTTTTACCTATAATGCTCCACCGAAGTTAATGCATTCCCTTTGTGAGTGACCTTAACAGAGGTGGGGTGTTTCATTAACGTACTTGGATGGGTTCTTTAAGGGCTAAGGGTCTGCTCAAGGTTATAAGTGATTGTAATAATCCACCTTTAATAAGTCCATAAGTGACCGAGAATGTCATCTCATTGGGTATTTATCCTAAAAATACTAATGGGCGATTGACTTGGATATCCACCCCATCTGTAAGATACTTATGTTTGTGTGTAATCTTGTGTGCTGCGTAGACGTACCTTGACATATGTAACCTGCTAAAAATATAGGGTATGGACATTAAGTAATACTATATTCTAGTCACTAACTTTATGTTCTGACCCCCTCTCCTTAACATCCAAACCGGTCAGTAGATGGGGTAAAACCATGGATGAAGTCGTGATTGAAGACTACGAAGAAGATGAAGTTATTATGATATTATTGGCTGTTATTGCTTTTCTTCTTTTGGAATTTTATGAAGATGAACTATTTGATGTACCTTTTGAACAAATGTAACTATAACTGTGCATTTATGAGATTTTTGAAATAACGGTACAACTTATTTGAATATTATATTTTCTCTTTCCGCTGTGTGAGATTTCCATTTGAAGTATATGTTTAATGTTATCTGTGCAAATGTAATCCTTACAGGAACCAACGACACATTTAGAATGGCTCTAAGTTTCGATGGGCCTTTTCTACGTCGAAATTTAGGCTATTCCGAGCGGGTTATTACATTTGGTATCGGAGCATAGGTTACCCGATTCTAAGGGAAATATACGTATGAGAGTCGTATTTATAATTTGAAAAGACTTTTCAAACTATATATATGATACATGTTTACCCCAATAGGCATGCGCACTTATACTAAGCACCTTTATCGTTTCTTCCTTTTTTAGCTTAAATGCTATCTCAGGAGTATCCACTAAGGGATTCTTCATTTTCTTTTAAGATAGTTGAATGGTTGAAAATCCTAATGAGCAGGTCATCCAGGCAAGACCCTGCTACTTTTCCGAATGGTTCCAGGAGTACCTCCATACCGTGGAACATGTCCCTGTAGCTAATCATGTCCCAGCGGCTCCCGCAGCTCTTGCCGCTAACGTGGCCTTTGATTTTTCTCACTTATGTAAGGTCTTTACGAATTTTGGAGGGAAACCATTTTCTGGAAAGGAAGGCTTTGCTGGTGCACAATCTTGGGTTATGGACTATGAAATAATCTTTGAGGCTACCACCTGGCCTGATGAAATAAGAAAAAGAATAGCGGTCTGGCATTTGAAGTATGATTCCCTAGAGTGGTGGAACTTAATATCAATGGAGAACGATGGGCGGATCATCACATGGGCCAAATTCAAAACCAGTTTTGAAGAGAAATTTTTGCCGAGGGCAGAAATGACTATTTAGCTACAGAAATTCATCCACCTCAAGCAAGGAGGCTTGAGTCTGCAAGAATATTTATCCAATTTCACTGAATTATGTAAGTTTGGTAGAGGATTGGTAGACACTCCCATGAACAAATTTCTTAGGTTTGTGAAAGGACTGAACTCCCTGTTGAAGGAAACCTTATTAGTCCAAGTAGCAGTTGGGGCGACTTTTGAGGCTCTAGTTGTGACAGCTACCCTTTTCATGGATGAAAGCTCCAAGGACGATAAGGAGGGTAAGAAAGGAGAAAGCTCCAACAAGAACAAGAAGAAAGAATGGTGGAAAAATGAGAAGAACTTCAAAAATGACGCAAAAACTAGTGTGAGGTGCAACTGCAAGGAACAAGGCCAAAGATTGTAGGGTCTCATTGGCAAAGAAGGAGTTCAAGGGAAAATGTTACAACTGCCATGAATAAGGATACATGTCCAAAGACTGGTCAAAGCCCAAAGCTACCAAAAGTGGCCATAACTATGCAATTGAAGCAACCCCAATTCAAAGCCGACCCCTAGGAGATTAAGGACAGCCCGCACTTGAAGGTATAATCTCTATTTTAAGAAATTCAACATACACCTTGTTTGATTCTAGAGCTACCCATTATTTTATCTCAAAGCGACTAGTAAATCTGTTGAACCTTTCCATATATATCTCAGATAGTCCGATTGAGATAGCCAACCCTATCGGAGGATCTAAGTATCTTGATCTATTGTGTAAAGATCTAGTATTGGAGGTCGACAATGTCGGGTTCCATTTTGAAGCATATGCGTTGGATTTTATGGGATATGACCTTATCTTAGGTATGGACTGGCTACTGTTTTATAGGGTCGCCCTAGATTGCGATAACAGACTCGTTCGTCTTAGGAGCCAAGGAGGAAGCAGTCTAAATATTCCTTGTAATGTTAGAAACAACAACAAAGCCTTATAATATTCCTTATCTCCCAGTTTTAAAGGACCATCTTCAGTCCTTATAATTTGCGAATTATTGGACGTTTTTGAGGAAGTTACGTGGTTTCTGCCCCATAGAGAAATATACTTTCGCATTGACCTAGAGAAGGATGCTAGGCCTGTAGCACTATGCTTTAGGCAAATGGCACCAAAGGAAAGAAGGGAGTTAGATAAGAAGATTTCAGAGTTGTTACAAAAAGGATTTATTCGTCGAAGTACCTCAGAATTGGGTGCACCTGTTTTATTTGCCACAAAAGCAGATTGTTCTTTGAGAATTTGTGTGGGCTATAGAGAACCAAATAAATTGACCAAAAAGAACAGGTACCCTTTACCATGAATCGATGACGTTTTTGACCACTTGGGAGGAGCCCGAGTATTTTACCAACTAGACCTTGCTACCCGATTTCACCAATTGAGAATTGCGGAGGATAACAAGGACAAAACCACATTTAGGACGCCAAACGAATTGTTCAAATGGGAAGTTATGCCCTTCGGATTAACGAATGCACTCACTTTCTTTATAGACCTCATGAGTAGAGTATTTAGGGGCATTCTAAATAAAATTGTTGTTGTATTCGTAGATGATATCCTTATATTTTTGAAAGATCGTGAAGAGCATGAAAAACAATTCAAACAAGTGTTAGGGATATTAAGAAAGAACCAACTGAAAGAAAAATTGTTGAAGTGCCACATCTGGAGGGAAGAAGTGAGATTTTTAGGACGTATTGTGTCAAGTAAAGACTTGGCCGTAGACCCCGCGAAGATCGAGGCAATCAAGGAATGGAGGATACCCCGAAATGTTATAGAGGTAAGAAGTTTCCTTGGATTGGCTAGATATTATAGGAAATTCATTAAAGACTTCTCAAAGATTGCTACTCCATTAACCCAATTGACGAGGAAGAATATGGTATTCACTTAGGGTAATAAAAGTGATATAGCCTTTAAGAAACTAAAGGAAGCATTAACTAGCGCACTAGTCCTAATTAGACCCAATGGTTCAAAATCATTTACCATTTACACTAATGCATGTGGACGGGTTTAGGAGCAGTCATTAGGCAAGAAGGAAGAGTAGTTGTCTATGCTAGAAGACAACTCAATGATCCAGAGAAAAGATATCCAGTGCATAACCTTGAGTTAGCCGTAGTGGTGTTCTCCCTTAAGATGTGGAGGCATTATCTCTTGGGGGAGAATTTTGAATTGTTTACCGAACATAAATATCTTAAGTACTTATTTTCTCAACATGACCTAAACTTGAGACAACAAAGATGGATGGAATATATTACCTCATTTGACTTCCCGATTCAGTATACCCCAGGCAAGGAGAATGTTGTGGCGGATGCTTTAAGTAGGAAACATGCGACATTGAGTGAGATAACAAAATGGAAACAATCAAAGTTTCTCGCCAATTTTATTTTGCAACCCTCACTGACCACTTCCAATGGTTTTCTTGGGGCTATGATAATCAGGCCTACCCTAAGAGAAAGAATTCAAAGTGCACAAGACCATGACGAAGAGTTAAAAGGCATGATGTAGAAAGTGGTTAAGAGAGAGACCTTTCCTCATTCGATTAGGTATTCAATCCATGACGATGGGAGTTTACTTTGGGATGGATGACTTTACGTCCCTAATGATGAAGGGTTGAGGAAAGAAATTTTAAAAGAGTACCATAGGTCGAGATTGACCATACACCCCAGTGGGGATAAAATGTACAAGGATATAAAGAGGAATCTCCATTGGGAAGGAATGAAGCAAGACGTAGCCGAGTTTGTGGCCAAATTTTTAACATGCAAAAAAGTCAAGACGGAATAAGGGAATCTCGGAGGATTGTTGTAACCTTTAGAAATCCCCACGTGGAAGTGTGGACATATTTCCATGGACTTCATAGATGGACTTCCTAGAAGCCAAAAGAGGAATGAGGCCATTTGGGTTGTGGTAGATTGTTTAACCAAAAGCGCCCATTTCATACCGGTCACGAAAACAAGGACTGCAGCCTTGTTAGCCCAATTATATGATAAATAGATAGTTAGACTCCATGGTATTCCATCAAGTATCATGAGTGATAGGGATCCCTTATTCACAAGAGCATTTTGGAGAAGCCAACAAGCAGCATTGGGGATGACCCTTAACTTAAGCACAACTTATCATCCGTAGACAGACGGACAGACGGAGAGAGTAAACAGAATCTTAGAAGACTTGCTCAGAGCTTGTATCATCGACTTTGGAGGAGTTTGGGAGAAGCACCTGTCACTTATGGAGTTCATGTATAATAATAGTTTTCAAGCGACAATTGGTATGGCCCCTTTCGAAGCGCTATACAGGAGGCCATGCAAATCGCCAACTTGTTGGTGGGAAACTACCGACAAGGTTATACTCAGACCAGACTTCGTTCGTTAACCCACGGATAAGACACCTTTGATTAGGCAGAGAATGAAGGAATCCCAAGACCGTAAGAAATCGTACGCCAATAAGCAAAGGAGGGAACTAGAATTTAATGTTGGAGACTTGGTGTTCGTGAAAGTATCCCCTCTTAAGAAGACTGTTTGGTTCGAAAAGACTGGGAAGTTGGCTCCCAGATTTATTAGGCCTTTTAGTATCATTGAAAAGATAAGATCTTTGGCTTATCGAGTGGATCTCCCAGAGCATCTATCGGGAATCCATAATATTTTTCATGTATCTCATCTAAGGAAATGCCTTTATGATTCTGCTATCAGACTCGAGCTTGACAAAATTGGGTACATAGAGAAATTCAAACTGGAGTCCAAGGTGCCCCGTGCAACTGCAAGGATTGTGGAACACGAAATCAAGTGACTTCGAAACAAAACCGTTAATCTCGTCCGAGTACAATGGGAGAATGAGCCTGTGGAAAGCACATGGGAGACCGAGGATAAGATGAGATGGACTCACTTAGAGCTTTTCACGGGTAAAATTTTCCTTAAAAATCTCCGTTTATGGATGCATCGTGATTGCTAGATTGGATGTTAGGAAATGGATGCAACACCATCGCACTAAGCACTCATATAGAAATATATGTGTACGTAGGTTGTTTGCATACATGTTGCATCACTTATTACACCTACATGCTACGGTAGAGCATACTTTAGTGGATCCGCAGTTCATAATCACTACGAGTCATGGATGCTTATGGATGAATTATAAATAACATGGATGTACAACATGGATGTTTAGTACGAGTTGTATTTTTTGCCCCTTAAATAGATTTTGGGACGAAATCTATTTTAAGGGGGAAGAATGTAACACCTTGTAAAATTCAAAAGTATTAATAATAAATTAAATATTTAAAAATAAGCAATTAAATGATATGGTAGGAAAACGAAATTTTGCAGCTTCAGGAATTTGGCTACAAAACTATTTTATTTGGATTTGTGGCGAAATTCTGAATAGTTTTCATATATAATATTCTGAAAATGGTTAATGTATGGAGAAGTTATGAACAAATGAATTTGGACAGTGTATGTAGAAAATAAATATATATAAGTGTGTAAATATAATATATAGTTTCCAAATAATAATTTAAAATAACAAGAGGGAAATTCAAATTTGTAAATAGAGATAAGGATTTGGGGACAACGATTGAATATATGGAAAACAATAAACCAAATTAAGAACATATTAACAAAAATTAACAACTCAATAAACGAGCAAAATTGGGCGTTCCAGCCTGAAGGAGGTCGACCCCTCCAAGGGGTGTCGACCGGTGGTCGACCGTTGGTGTCAACCACCTGACAGCTGAAATAGCGCAATGAGGCTACGTGATTAGGGTTTTCTAAGAGGTTGTGTTTAAATGTAAGGCTCAGATTAAATTTTATTAATCCAACGGCTCATGCTCACACGAGCAAGTATAAATAACCCCTCAAACTGCACACTAGAAACCATAATTATTCTAAACCTTTGCCTCTATGCTGCTGAATTTCGTAGAGAAATAAAGAGAAAAAGGGTGAAGATTCTTCTAGTTCTATACCTTCATTCTATATCTCTCTATTTCAATTTATATATGTTTAGGAAGTTGGAATTTAGCACAAACATTATATATAAGAATCTAATTATACGTTTCTTATATTTATTGTCAGGAGACCAATCATACCTCGCTTGAACATTGAGAACCTTCACAGATCTTGAGATTTCTATCACATCTCCACTTAATTTGTGAGTGGAATCTAGTTTTTCTTAAAGGCATGCATATTCATATTATTATCAGCTTGCTATATGAATTTGTATGCCTATGAAGGTTTGGTTATGCGATAATATAACATGAAAAATCCCCAAATCTTCTACTTTGTAATCACGTAGGAAATTGTCATGTTGTATTGCTTTTGTGGAATTGTGGTTTTTGTATTGAATTAAAGGTAAACATAAGTAATGTATTATTATCTATATTTTATGAAATTCACCGCTATTATCAATTGAATTGGCCTTAAAATGTTGGAATTTGAGTTGTTTCATAATTGAATTGGATTAGGATCCTAATTTGGGTGTAAACGCATTCATAAATTGGATTGAATCGAATGCAAACATTTTTGGGTGTATAACACCACAAAAAAGGTGGATTTGGTGAAATATAGATTGAATGTACAAAATACTCCACTTTTAATTTAAAATTGAAACCTTTTTCTACAGGCCTAGGATACAAGTTGTAATTGGTATTTATGTGTGTGTTTTCCATTACTGCTATTTGCTAAATGTTCATTATGCCATCATGTTATGTTGTAGCAGTAAATTATGGAAAGACCTATACTTGTGTGCCTTAATTTAGATAAATGACAATTGCCATCCCGATTAGAATGTTTCCTCATTTATACGAATGTTATGTCAATTAGGCGCTATTATTATATTAATTATTTAAACGTAATTAAAGTTATATTAGCATAATAAATGCGATTAGGTTAGTTTGAATTTGAAATGTCCCCTTAACATATATACATATATATATATATATGACACAAAGACACGAGGTTACTTGCCATTTGTGGCAGAAGCCAGCCCGGAACCGACCAGCATATCCAGCAACCACAAGTAGGCCCAACTAGTGTGAGATGTCTAGGTGCCATGGGCCATTCATAAACTTAGTACACTAGACACGATGTTAAACCGACTTGTAGTAGAAGCCTGCCTGAAACCGATTGGCATATCCAGCATCTACAAGTATATGGGTTAATGTGAGAGGTATCGTGTGTATATATATATACGTATATAACTATATATATAACTTGATGTGAAAACAAATAGGCTTACTAGGCCTTAAGAAGGTCTTAAGTGGTTGACTCACCTCTCTATCTATTTCGGGTCTTAAGTGGTTAGGAATAGGTTCCCTTTGAAGGTTTATTCATTGGAGAGGAACCCAAGTTATGGAACCCACCCTTATTAGTATTAAGGTAAGTCTTTGGGTCCTCCTTTGAAAGTGGCTAGGCATAAAACGGTTTACGGAGTAGGGTAGTTCATGGAGATGTCCACTTCCTCTAGAAGCTTGTAAGGGCTCAACTAGGGACATATCGGTAATTAAAGGATATGGGGTCATTGCATGCTCACCAACTGTCTAAGGGAAGTCTTAAATGACATAGGTGTCCTAACGGGTAATATCAGTTTAGTAGTAACGTTCGCATTACTACTTCTTATATTAAAAATGAGAGAATAGACTTAAGAACATTAACATACTAGGAAGAGGTTCTTAACGGGATAGGGGTCCGCCCCAGGGTTACAAGAGATTGTAAGAATCCACCTTTAATAGGGAAGTAGGTGACCGGGAATGCCACCTCGTTGGGTCTTTACCCTAAAAACACTAATGCGTGATTGACTTGGATATCCACCCCATTGGTTAGATACTTATGTTTGTGTGTAATCTTGTGTGTTTCATAAACATACCTTGACATATGCAACCTGCTAAAAATATAGGGTATGGACATTATGTAATACTATATTTTAGTCATACAGAACTTCATGTTCTGACCCCCCCTCTCCTTAACATCCAAATATGTCAGTAGATGGGGTAAAACCACAGGTGAAGTCCTGATTGAAGACAATGGAGAAGATGAAGTTATTATGATATTATTAGCTGTTATTGCTTTGCTTCTTTTGGAATCTTATGAACATGAACTATCTGATGTACCTTTTGAATAAATGTAACTATGACTGTGTACTTCTGAGATTTTTTTAAATAATGGTACATCTTATTTGAATATTATATTTTCTCTTTTCACCGTATGATATTTCCATTCGAAGTATATGTTTATTGTTATCTAAGCAAATGTAATCCTTATAGGAACTATCGACCCATTTAGAATGGCTCTAAGTTTCGATGGGCCTTTTCTGGGTCGAAAATTGGGCCCATTCCGGGCGGGTTGTTACAAGTGTCTAGATGCAGACGATCTACCATAGAATTGGATATGAATGAATGAGAAGCACCATAATCAAACAAAGTCCTAATTAGAGTAAGAGAAATCGAACCTTCTATGGTGACTGTTCTACCTCGATCTGAACCGCCATCCTGAGCTGCCTCTAGTGCATGAACTTGCCCTCCAGATGATCCCTGTGACGATCCCAAAATACGAGGGGCGGTATTAAGGATAATCATTGGAATATAACACATTAATCATCATAGCTGAGTACAGATAATAACAGAAACAATAAATAGAATAATTTTACATGGATATGACAGCAGAATCACAACATGTAATAACATCAGAATAGCATCGCGTGGGATATAACTTAGTAAATAAAAAGGAAAGTGATCAGTCATCATCGCCAGAGGCGGATTACATACATGCAGTGAGACATAATAAGGGTATCAGTCTACATCGCCGAAGGCGGTACATATACATACAATAAGAAATACGGAAAGTAAATCAGTCTGCATCGCCCATGGCGGAATCATAATATAAGTATAGTAATGGCGGAAAAAGTCAAAGTCGTCTCTGTGAAGTCAGCCTCGCCATGAGCCAAAAATGCACTCTATGTAGCAGTGCAGAGCCAAAAACAACCTGTCACCTGTGAACTAGGCTGCCCGTGTGAAAATAAGGGCACCCACGTTTGCAAAGTGAAACAAACAACGAGTCAGTCATGGGGACTGGTATGAGGAATCTATTTAACATTTTAAACAACAGTGATAGCAAATCATAGGACCACGCCACTTTCGCGGAACGGGTTTACTCCAGTGATTGCTAGTGCATTTAAAACAAAGTAAATTCTTTTAAAACAACGCAATGCTTTTTTGAAAGAATGAAGCCATTATAAGACTCAAGTCCCATCATACAATGCAACGCAAGCCGGAGGATAGAGTTTTACCTTATAATGGCCAAATATGCTTGATACGTATAAAGCAAAATCATTTGATATTATTACTAGTGCATATATGTTTCAAAAATGAATAGCATCATAAATATCAATCATAGACGGCATAAGTGCCCCATACCACTATGTCGCCATACTAGTTCTACAATCGAGTCCGTTATTTCGTATTGGAAATTGGATTTCTGTCATGAGTCGAGGCAAGGGGCAAGCTCCTCTCCGCTTCGAGACACTCTAGCAAATGCCTCAGGACTACACACTCTGGGTAACCCCTGGATACTTCAGGGCCGGTCCTCTCTTACGTTTGAGGATTGGCAATTTCTGAACACACGTTTCACGGTCCTTACAGACCTATAATCGAGGCGCCTCGCATTCCAACAACCACAAAGGTGAAAAGTAGATATATATGTCAGGGCTGGTAAGTCACTGACACCACCATAGCTAGAAAGAA
Source organism: Allium sativum (assembly GCA_030737875.1). Lineage (NCBI taxonomy): Eukaryota > Viridiplantae > Streptophyta > Magnoliopsida > Asparagales > Amaryllidaceae > Allium > Allium sativum. The sequence goes on from CM060910.1 coordinate 342,139,896, forward strand.
ACGTCGTGCTCTCCCTGCAGTCCGTATCCCGTTTTTAACTCATACCGGGGTGTGAGGCTCGCGAATCTACGAAATACACAAATCTAGGCCATGTAGACCGTGCTTTGATCATCATCCACAAGACTTTGCTTTGCAACAGAAGCCTTGATCACAGCATCTTGGCATGCCACATAGGCAGCCCACTCCATACGATTGATTTCCATTGATATATAACCTCTGAGCTCGTACGTCTCAGAGAAGGGCGTTAAGCAAAAGAATAAATTCTCCGCCGCCAAACAGATATATATTTAACAGAGATCAATCAGTATAGAACAAAATCCAATGTCAGACACACAGTCCATTTACAAGTCCGTTCTGGGTCTGAACGAAACCGGAGGCGTCAAATTCCTCGTATGTCCGTCCAATCAACACATACGTTCAGACGGCTACTACTTCCGTCCCTTTCCGGTAGCTACTCCGGTCAGGAACCTCAGTAGCGTCCATCCAACCGATACGAAGATCGTCGGTCTTGAATCGTCTTTGCATTTCCCAATTCGAATCGCTCGATAAATTATTTGAAATGAGGGTTAGCTCGGCCTTTTCAAATAATTCACGTCATTAGAATTTAAATCGATTCTTTTTGTGGTTATATTATTCGACATCCATCTTTCAGTTATTTAGTGTTATTTTCGTGTTAAGCACATACAACCATCACATATCAAACAATTCAAGCCCAATTGGTTTATTTGCAATCTATGTTGCTTATAATACTTTATAACGATTTTTCGCCATTTTTATTTATTTAAAAATGGCCATATTTAAATAAATGACATTTCAGGTCGTACCGTGGCACTGGCGCTGTTTTTCCCCTAATTTGTTTTACACATATCGGAAAATCTAACCGTTGGATTTCTACGAAGTCTATATCAGTGGGAAGATATTCCCAAAGCGAACCCAACGGTTCCAGTTTCGTGAAAATCCGACGGTCGGATCTCCCACACTAGTCGTTTGAAGTTACGGTTTCAAAATTCGAACTGCAGCGTCGTTATTCGATTTAATTTAATTATATTTATATTTATATATAAATATAAACGATTCTGGCGCTGTTTTTCTTCAAATTTGAATTAAACATTCCGGACAATCCAACCATTGGATTTTTACAAGGTTGGTGCCGTTGGGAAGATATTTCCAAGGCGAACCCAGCGGTTGCGATTTCGGGAAAATCCGATGGTCGGATTTCTCGCACTAATCGTTTCAAATTACGATTCCGAAACACGAACTGCACGGCCTCTATTCCTTTTAATTATATTTATATTTATATATATAAATATCGTTCATTCTATAATTTCAACTATAGTTCATTCTATAATTTCAACTTCGTTTTCACTTCAAATATTTCGCTAACGCCTTAATATTTCTAAAAATTTCGCCATAACCTCCTTTGTACGGGGAGGGGTTTGGAAATTTATTGGGTCGTGTTAGGTACCCAATAAATCCTAAAAAGCATTCACATATTTATAGTGATATATTTTGGTGTTTACGGGGGAGCATGTATAGATAATCACTCCAGAGAATAAATTCTCGTCACCCCGTTTCCGTGTGGAAATAAATAGTCCATGTACCGTATCTAATAACTAGAGCGACGTGATTATTGTCAACTCCAGACCCGTGTGGGGTTTTTATTAATCTGGCAATTTATCGTTATAATTTATATAGTCCATATCAGTCATCAGTTCAACCTGTAGTACATAGTCATCGCCATACAAGCCTCTTGCTTGTATGGTAAATCTTCCACCTCGTCACACAAGCTCCAATTGCTTATGTGAAATATGATGAAGTATGCCTATCATCAAGAAGTATGCCATGTAGTGTAGTTCAAAATTAATTGTTACTATCCTATGGCGTTATTTATTATTTCACACAGAATAACCAGCACTCCGCATCCAATGGCATTCACAGGAGTTGATATATAAATAAAATTGCGCAGCCAACTCATCAAGGTTTACCTATTTGTCGGGCACGCAAATAATTTCTTTACTCTACAGCTAATCCATTTTTCCTGTTCAACACATGTATATATATGCAGAACAATGCTAATAATAATATTTCTAGCAAACTATTATTTATTTCAGCACGTGTGTATTTTTATCTAAGCGTATACATGATAAAAGAAATATTTTTATCATCAAAAATATTTATTCGACACGTGTGTATTTTTATCTAAGCGTATACATGATAAAAGAAATATTTTTCTCATCAAAAATATTTATTCGACACGTGTGTATTTTTATCTAAGCGTATACATGATAAAAGAAATATTTTTATCATCAAAAATATTTATTCGACACGTGTGTATTTTTATCTAAGCGTATACATGATAAAAGAAATATTTTTATCATCAAAAATATTTATTCGACACGTGTGTATTTTTAACACTTCATGTTCACAATAAAGGTGTAATTTTTATTGTCGATTCATTTTATTTTAAAATACGATAACATTCAACACACGAATTTCAACTCGACGAACGAATTGCAACTCAACACATGAATATTCGATATAGTTTGTATATATATAAAAATGTGATTTTTATCGCTAAAGCCATTTGTTTAAATTCAAATGATATTCAACACATGAATTTCAACTCAACGAATGAATTGCAACTCAACACATGAATATTCGATATAGTTTGTATATATATAAAAATGTGATTTTTATCGCTAAAGCCTTTTGTTTAAATTCAAATAATATTCAACACATGAATTTCAACTCAACGAATGAATTGCAACTCAACACATGAATATTCTATATAGTTTGTATATATATATAAATGTGATTTTTATCGCTAAAACTATTTGTTTTAAATTCAAATAATATTCAACACATGAATTTCAACTCGACGAACAAATTGCAATTCAATACATGAATATTCTATATAGTTTGTATATATATTTCAACGAATGAAAATTATTCTAACACATAAATATTTCAGAAAATTTCGGCAGCATAACGGCAGTGTAGTTAAAACCGGGACCGTCCCTAGTACGGCTCCTCGCTCTACCTTAAAACCTCGCGGTTTTTGGCAATGGGGATCATGCATCTAGTTCGCACGCAGGCGGCATGTTTTATTTTCAATTCCACAATCCTATTCTAATTTGTTTCAACCACAAGAGGGTATTTTTCAACCACAAAGGTATTTTTCAACCACAATATCAACCACAAACAATTATTTCCAACCATTCGTCATACCATATAATATCACGCCAATCACAAGCAATAAGTATCGTCCATGGTCTGTGGACGAGGGGAGTGTATATATATATATATATAATATAATAATTCACTTGCATTTCATCACTATTTAAAGCATATATGTTTCATTCAACGCTTGTATAATTTATACATCGCTAATATAACTTATAAAACACATGTACATGAGGTATACAATGCGTATATAATTTACACTTCGCTCATATAATTTATACAACACGATTTCATTCACACAAATAGTTTAGATTCCTCACATTGGTTATTGCAGTGCTAAAAATCGTAGGAAGGTCAGAAAAATCCGCGGCTTCTTTTAGAATGTAGAGAGCCTCCTTGCGGTCACGGTGTCTCCTGTTTCATCGAATTTCGTTAACATAGCAAAAAGATACGATTTTTACAAGTTTACAACGCTTTATAGTGTAAAAATCAGTTGAAAATAGGTTTAGCCGTATACCTCCTTTGTGCTCGAAAACTAGGGTTAAATTTTTCGGCTAAACCATGAAGCGATAGGACGAACGGCCAGTGCTGCGTCGAAGAGGAAGGGAAGAGATTCCCGGCGCTACCCCTGATGATCGGCTCGGTGGTCCCTAGCACCCACGGCGGCGGCGCGAAGTTCGAGCCTTCTCGGCTCTGTATCTCCCTAAATACGCAACGATAAATCTTGAAGTTGCTATGGATTTGAAGATCTCTGAACGCTCTTCAAAATGGATCTTAGTTTGCTTGATTTCGTTGTGTGTTTGTGGAGAAATTGAAGAGAGAAGTTCGGAGCTTTATTCCGCCTCGCACCTGGAAGAACGATGAGGGAGATGAATTCTGATTGGTCGGCTCCCTTTTTATTTTAATTTATTTAATTCCAAAAATACCCCCTTCCACAGACGAACTCGAAATCAAACCCAACAACTGTCGCCCCTAGCTAAATACCCCTATTCCGGACACAATGGGATATGTTTCGTTGGCCAATTCGACTGTTACAGTCAGTTATTTTTCAAATTAAAATATAAAACATTCGATATTTAATTTAAACGTACATTTCAATTTGCCAGGGCCACAAACTGAATCGAAAAATTCCAGAAAAATAAATCTAGCTTTGTTTTGACGATACGGTCCTAACAAAATTAGTTTCGTCGAATTCTGAGCTCGTTTGAAAAACGGCCATTTTTAGGTCGACCCATTTTAACAGAAATTGACCAATCACATTTTCTTTTGCCCCGCTCACATACTAGCTTCAAAAATTACGAAATTTGAAATTTAGCAATAATTTGACATCCCGGACCCAACAAAAGTGGTTTCGTCGAATTCTGAGGTCGTATGCAAAATATCAATTTTCAAGGGCTATATATGATATATAGCGACCTTTCTGAAAATTCAATTGGCCATAACTTTTGATTTCCGTTATGAAACTTCGATTTTTCAGATTCGCTAGAAAGGTATTCATAAACAGATTTAAATATTTTCAGTTTCGCTAAAATCCGTTATATTTTCCACCCGGTACAGTCAGACAAAGTTTGTATTCAAAATTTCAAACTGCCATACCATACCCAATTCTAAATTTTATTGAAATAGGCTATTTCAACCATTCAAATTCTTTGGTAATAACCAAATTTAAAAATTTTAAACTGGTTCACATTTTCCGGGTTATTACAATCTCCCCCACTTAAAACTTTTCGTCCTCGAAAAGGAAATTACAGCTAAGTAGGAAATAAAATGTAAATGCAAAGTATTGTGAAGGTACCTTGCACCGGAGTTAGTCAGAGATGTCCACTCTGCATTTGGCGTAGGCTTGTTTAATGCTTTCCTCAGTCTCCCAAGTACAGTCTCTAGGATCACTACTCCACTGCACTTTGACTAAATGAATCTTTTTCCTCCTTAGCTCTCTAGTTTCTTTGCCAACTATCTTTAATGGCTCTCTTCTGAGTGCTAATTCTGGAGTTATGTCAATATCATGTTGCGCTGCTTCTTCCACAACAAGATCTGGATCATGAACATGTTTTCTGAGTTGAGACACGTGGAACACATCATGTATACCAGGCAACTAATTAGGTAATGAAATCCTATATGCAAGAGTTCCAATCCGTTCAAGTATAGGAAAGGGACCAATAAATCTCGGTGCCAACTTCCCAGTCTTGCCAAATCTGATTACTCCTCGCATTGGAGAAACTCTTAAATATACATAATCGCCAACAACAAACGATATATCCCTTCTTCTCGCATCAGCATAACTTTTCTGTCGGCTCTGCGCGGTTTTCAATCGCTTCTTAATGAAATCGACTTTGTCCGATGCTTCTCGAATCATATCGGGCCCCAACACAAGTCTGTTGCCAGGTTCTACCCAACATGCGGGAGATCTGCACGGTCTACCGTATAATGCTTCAAATGGGGACATTCCCAGACTTGCTTGATAGCTATTGTTGTAAGAGAATTCTGCTAAATGTAAGTGATCTTCCCATGAGCCTCCAAAATCAATAACGCAAGCCCGTAGTAAATCTTCTAGAATTCTATTCACCCGCTCAGTTTGGCCATCTGTCTGAGGGTGATAAGCGGTGCTTAGATTCAATTTGGTTCCCAATTCTGTCTGGAATGCTTCCCAGAATTTGCTAGTAAACAGGGGATCTCTATCACTGACTATATTGAGCGGCACTCCATGTAGTTTAACTATTTCTTTGAAGTAAATCTGTGCTAGACTTTCAGTCGTTCTGTTGGATCGGACAGGTATGAAATGGGCAGTCTTCGTGAAGCGATCTACGATTACCCATATACTGTCGTTTCCTTTTCTAGTTCGAGGCAAGCCATCAATGAAGTCCATCGAGATTTGTTCCCACTTCCATCTTGGAATTTCTAAGGGTTGTAATAATCCAGCCAATTTCTGCTGATCACTCTTAACTAGCTGACAAGTGGGGCATCTGCTAACATATAATGAGATATCTCTTTTCATCGCCTTCCACCAGAATGTGCGCTTGATATCGTTATGCATTTTGCTCACACCGAGATGGATACTTAATTTGGACTTGTGGCATTCATCAAGCACCTCTCTTTTTAGCTCGGAGATGTCGAGAACACAAATTCTTCCTTTTAATCTCAAAACCCCCTCACTATCCACTTGGAAGCTGGAGTCTATGCCTTCATTGATCCTTTTGATCATTACTTTTACAAAATTATCCTCTTTTTGAAGGGTCGAGATCCTGTCAATTAAAGAAGACGTAATGATAAAACTGGCAATGATTTCATTCTTTCTGCTGAGCGCATCTGCTACAACATTGGCTTTCCCTGGAGTGTATAGAATTTCAAAATCGTATGCTACAAGGAATTCTAACCAGCGTTGTTGCCTCAAGTTTAGATCTTTCTGAGTAAACAGATATTTCAAGGATTGATGATCGGTGTATAGTTCGAACTTCTCGCCCAGTAAATAATGCCTCCAGATCCTTAAAGCAAACACGATAGCTAATAACTCAAGATCATGAGTTGCATAGTTTCTTTCATGTGGCTTCAGCTGACGGCTGGCATAAGCGATCACTTGGCCTTTTTGCATTAACACTGCACCTAGCCCTCTAATAGAAGCATCTGTCCATACAGTCAAGTCTTGGTTACCTTCTATAATTTTCAATACTGGAGCGGTTGTCAACTTCAGTTTCAGCTCCTAGAAAGCTTCTTCACATTCGGGAGTCCATTTGAATTTCTCATGCTTCTTTGTAAGCTTTGTCAATACTCCTGATATCTTTGAAAAATCCTGAATGAATTTCCGATAGTAACTAGCCAATCCAAGGAAACTTCGAACTTCTGTGGGGGTAGTAGGTTGTTTCCAGTTCTGAATCGCTGTAATTTTGCTTGGGTCTACAGCAATTCCTTCTTTTGATACGACATGGCCTAGGAATTTAACTTCATTCTGCCAGAAGACACATTTAGAAAATTTAGCTTTCAAGACATTTCTCCTTAGAATTTTCAACACTTGTTCTAAATGTTTTGCATGCTCATCTTCCGACTTGGAGTAGATTAAAATGTCATCAATGAAGACTAGAACAAATTTATTCAATACACCACGGAACACTCTTTTCATAAGATCAACGAAGTACGCCGGAGCGTTACACAAGCCGAACGGCATTACTAACCATTCGTAGAATAAATCGGGACCCCTGAAGGCTGTCAAAGGAACACAGTCTTCGGCTATACGTAATTGGTGGAAACCTGTAGCTAGGTCCATTCTGGAGAATACTGTGGCTCCATTTAATTGATCTAACAGATCGTCTATTCGGGGCAAGGGATATTTGTTCTTCAGTGTCTGCTTATTGAGATCTCAGTAATCAACGCAAAGTCTTAAAGTACCGTCTGATTTCGGGACAAATACTACTGTTGCTCCCCATGCTGAAAAGCTCGGTCTGATCAGACCTTTCCAAAGCAATTCTCGGGTTTGACTACTTAACTCTTCTTTTTCTTTCGGGGCCATTCTTCTAATTGGATGTACTACTGGTCGGGAGTTAGGAATTAGATCTATTCTAAATTCAATTTCTCTTTGCGGCGGTAAGTTTTCCACTTCTTCAAACACATCCGCATAGTTTTTAACGACCGGTATCTTTTCTAATGAAGGGGGAGTAACTTCTAAAGAAGACCAAAATTCTGTTCTATTTATTTCTGAACCGTGGCATGGTATATATATAGGCCCAAGCTTCGTTTCGACTTTAACGATCCTCTCGGCACATCTAACTTCGGCCTTATATTTTGTCAACCAGTCCATCCCCGGTATAACATCAAATTCGGAAAGGTCCATAACAATCGAATCAAAGGAGAACTTGTAGCAAGAATAAGAGATAGGCACTCTACTGTATGAACTGAGACCAACAGAACCTCCTATCTGGTTTCGAACTTTAATTGGTTCTTTAAGCTTTCTTCGTTTCAATTTTAATTTGTGAACAAGGTTACCAGAAATGAAGCTACGTGATGCACTAGTATCAAAAAGTACAAAAACAGGAATATTTTTAATAGTAAGGGTACCTCCCAAGATGTCGGGTTTACCTGATCCATCGGTGGTAGCTGGCGGGGCCTTCCCGTCATACACATGAGCCACTTGTGCATTCTGCTTCAGAGGACAATTCCTGCTATAGTGCCCCTTCTTATGGCAGTTGTAGCATTCGACTGAGTCATTTGCCTTTGGCTTCCTCGGGGCTTTGCATACATTAGAAAAATGACCTGGCTTCCCGCAGTTGTAGCAATTTCCTTTGGGGATCTTTGCAGGTTTCTGAGTAGCGGCCGCTGTAATGCTAGACTCGGGTTGATCTGTTGAAGCCTTGCGCTTATTTCCAGCTTGGCTTTTGGCGCGGTCTTGGCTAGCGTGTCTTTCATCCATGTCTTCGTAATTGCAAGCCATTTCTACTAATTCTGAAAAGGAGAGTTTGATGTTGCTCATAGCTCTGTCATGATACTTGCGCTTTAGCCCAAATATGAATCCCTTGTTCTTTGCTTTGTTAGTCATAATCAGCTCTGGAGCATAGCGCGACAACTGGGTGAACTTATTCAGGTAATCTTGAATAGAGAGATCTCCTTGCTGGAGATTAGCAAACTGCTCTCGCATCCTCTCTAGAGCCTGTTCAGGTACAAACTTCTCATTGAACATAGTTTTGAATTGCTCCCAGGTTCTGACAGTACCTGCTGCATCCTCTGAGGTAATAGCATCCCAACACAGCTCTGCTTCCTCCTGAAGGAGCCAAATACCAAGTCGTGCTTTGTTGTTGGTTCCCATACCCATGCCTTCAAAGATTTTCTCACAGGTCTTCAACCAAGCTATAGCCTCGGTCACTGTACCAGTGCCAGTAAAGGGTTTTCCCCCAAGGTTCCTATACCTCTTTGCTACTTTGTCTAGCTCAAAGTCCTCGGGTGCTGGTGGCTGAACAATAGGGCCTTCCACAACTACAGGGATATTCCCCCGTCCTCCTGCTGCCACTCCTCGGCCTCTACGGCCTCCTCTAGCTGCTGCTGCTCGCGTAACCATCTAAGAGAATACTGTATAAGCAAGAAAAGAGTCAAGCTCACAGATTTGATAATTTTCATAAATGATACAGCAGGGGAATACAAGGAAAGATAATGATGATGTACTGATCAAATTGTTTTGCTAATCTGCTTAGCTCATTCTAGGACATTGCTAATCCTATCTCTAATGAGCTACTCGCATTAGAACACTACTGATTCTAATTTGACGAGGTGTTTAATGTGTTAGATCCCGGAACTAAGGTTAACCAAAGCTCTGATACCAACTGTGACGATCCCAAAATCCGAGGGGCGGTATTAAGGATAATCATTGGAATATAACACATTAATCATCATAGCAGAGTACAGATAATAGCAAAAACAATAAATAGAATAATTTTACATGGATATGACAGCGGAATCACAACATGTAATAACATCAGAATAGCATAGCGTGGGATATAACTTAGTAAATAAAAAGGAAAGTGATCAGTCATCATCGCCAGAGGCGGATTACATACATGCAGTGAGACATAATAAGGGTATCAGTCTACATCGCCGAAGGCGGTACATATACATACAATAAGAAATACGGAAAGTAAATCAGTCTGCATCGCCCGTGGCGGAATCATAATATAAGTATAGTAATGGCAGAAAAAGTCAAAGTCGTCTCTGTGAAGTCAGCCTCGCCATGAGCCAAAAATGCACTCTATGTAGCAGTGCAGAGCCAAAAACAACCTGTCACCTGTGAACTAGGCTGCCCGTGTGAAAATAAGGGCACCCGCGTTTGCAAAGTGAAACAAACAACGAGTCAGTCATGGGGACTGGTATGAGGAATCTATTTAACAGTTTGAACAACAATGATAGCAAATCATAGGACCACGCCACTTTCACGGAACGGGTATACTCCAGTGATTACTACTGCATTTAAAACAAAGTAAATTCTTTTAAAACAACGCAATGCTTTTTTGAAAGAATGAAGCCATTATAAGACTCAAGTCCCATCATACAATGCAACGCAAGCCGGAGGATAGAGTTTTACCTTATAATGGCCAAATATGCTTGATACGTATAAAGCAAAATCATTTGATATTATTACTAGTGCATATATGTTTCAAAAATGAATAGCATCATAAATATCAATCATAGACGGCATAAGAGCCCCATACCACTATGTCGCCATACTAGTTCTACAATCGAGTCCGTTATTTCGTATTGGAAATTGGATTTCCGTCATGAGTCGAGGCAAGGGGCAAGCTCCTCTCCGCTTCGAGACACTCTAGCAAATGCCTCAGGACTACACACTCTGGGTAACCCCTGGATGCTTCAGGGCCGGTCCTCTCTTACGTTTGAGGATTGGCAATTCCTGAACACACGTTTCCCGGTCCTTACAGACCTATAATCGAGGCGCCTCGCATTCCAACAACCACAAAGGTGAAAAGTAGATATATATGTCAGGGCTGGTAAGTCACTGACACCACCATAGCTAGAAAGAAACGTCGTGCTCTCCTTGCAGTCCGTATCCCGTTTTTAACTCATACCGGGGTGTGAGGCTCGCGAATCTACGAAATACACAAAGCTAGGCCACGTAGACCGTGCTTTGATCATCATCCATAAGACTTTGCTTTGCAACAGAAGCCTTGATCACAGCATCTTGGCATGCCACATAGGCAGTCCACTCCATACGATTGATTTCCATTGATATATAACCTCTGAGCTCGTACGTCCTAGAGAAGGGCGTTAAGCAAAAAAATAAATTCTCCGCCGCCAAACAAATATATATTTAACAGAGATCAATCAGTATAGAACAAAATCCAATGTCAGACACACAGTCCATTTACAAGTCCGTTCTGGGTCTGAACGAAACCAGAGGCGTCAAATTCCTCGTATGTCCGTCCAATCAACACATACGTTCAGACGGCTACTACTTCCGTCCCTTTCCGGTAGCTACTCCGGTCAGGAACCTCAGTAGCGCCCATCCAACCGATACGAAGATCGTCGGTCTTGAATCGTCTTTGCATTTCCCAATTCGAATCGCTCGATAAATTATTTGAAATGAGGGTTAGCTCGGCCTTTTCAAATAATTCACGTCATTAGAATTTAAATCGATTCTTTTTATGGTTATATTATTCGACATCCATCTTTCAGTTATTTAGTGTTATTTTCGTGTTAAGCACATACAACCATCACATATCAAACAATTCAAGCCCAATTGGTTTATTTGCAATCTATGTTGCTTATAATATTTTATAACGATTTTTCGCCATTTTTATTTATTTAAAAATGGCCATATTTAAATAAACGACGTTTCAGGTCGTGCCGTGGCACTGGCGTTGTTTTTCCCCTAATTTGTTTTACACATATCGGAAAATCTAACCGTTGGATTTCTACGAAGTCTATATCAGTGGGAAGATATTCCCAAAGCGAACCCAACGGTTCCAATTTCATGAAAATCCGACGGTCGGATCTACCACACTAGTCGTTTGAAGTTACGGTTTCAAAATTCGAACTGCAGCGTCGTTATTCGATTTAATTTAATTATATTTATATTTATATATAAATATAAACGATTCTGGCGCTGTTTTTCTTCAGATTTGAATTAAACATTCCGGACAATCCAACCGTTGGATTTTTACAAGGTTGGTGCCGTTGGGAAGATATTTCCAAGGCGAACCCAGCGGTTGCGGTTTCGGGAAAATCCGATGGTCGGATTTCTCGCACTAATCGTTTCAAATTACGATTCCGAAACACGAACTGCACGGCCTCTATTCCTTTTAATTATATTTATATTTATATATATAAATATCGTTCATTCTATAATTTCAACTATAGTTCATTCTATAATTTCAACTTCGTTTTCACTTCAAATATTTCGCTAACGCCTTAATATTTCGAATTTTTTTGCCATAACCTCCTTTGTACGGGGAGGGGTTTGGAAATTTATTAGGTCGTGTTAGGTACCCAATAAATCCTAAAAAGCATTCACATATTTATAGTTATATATTTTGGTGTTTACGGGGGAGCATGTATAGATAATCACTCCAGAGAATAAATTCTCGTCACCCCCGTTTCCGTGTGGAAATAAATAGTCCATGTGCCGTATCTAATAACTAGAGCGACGTGATTATTGTCAACTCCAGACCCGTGTGGGGTTTTTATTAATCTGGCAATTTATCGTTATAATTTATATAGTCCATATCAGTCATCAGTTCAACCTGTAGTACATAGTCATCGCCATACAAGCCTCTTGCTTGTATGGTAAATCTTCCACCTCGTCACACAAGCTCCAATTGCTTATGTGGAATATGATGAAGTATGCCTATCATCAAGAAGTATGCCATGTAGTGTAGTTCAAAATTAATTGTTACTATCCTATGGCGTTATTTATTATTTCACACAGAATAACCAGCACTCCGCATCCAATGGAATTCACAGGAGTTGATATATAAATAAAATTGCGCAGCCAACTCATCAAGGTTTACATATTTGTCGGGCACGCAAATAATTTCTTTACTCTACAGCTAATCCATTTTTCCTGTTCAACACATGTATATATATGCAGAACAAAGCTAATAATAATATTTCTAGCAAACTATTATTTATTTCAACACGTGTGTATTTTTATCTAAGCGTATACATGATAAAAGAAATATTTTTATCATCAAAAATATTTATTTGACACGTGTGTATTTTTATCTAAGCGTATACATGATAAAAGAAATATTTTTATCATCAAAAATATTTATTCGACACGTGTGTATTTTTACCAAAGCGTATACATGATAAAAGAAATATTTTTATCATCAAAAATATTTATTCGACACGTGTGTATTTTTATCTAAGCGTATACATGATAAAAGAAATATTTTTATCATCAAAAATATTTATTCGACACGTGTGTATTTTTAACACTTCATGTTCACAATAAAGGTGTAGTTTTTATTGTCGATTCATTTTATTTTAAAATACGATAACATTCAACACACGAATTTCAACTCGACGAACGAATTGCAACTCAACACATGAATATTCGATATAGTTTGTATATATATAAAAATGTGATTTTTATCGCTAAAGCCATTTGTTTAAATTCAAATGATATTCAACACATGAATTTCAACTCAACGAATGAATTGCAACTCAACACATGAATATTCGATATAGTTTGTATATATATATAAAAATGTGATTTTTATCGCTAAAGCCTTTTGTTTAAATTCAAATAATATTCAACACATGAATTTCAACTCAACGAATGAATTGCAACTCAACACATGAATATTCTATATAGTTTGTATATATATAAAAATGTGATTTTTATCGCTAAAACTGTTTGTTTTAAATTCAAATAATATTCAACACATGAATTTCAACTCGACGAACAAATTGCAATTCAATACATGAATATTCTATATAGTTTGTATATATATTTCAACGAACGAAAATTATTCTAACACATAAATATTTCAGAAAATTTCGGTAGCATAACGACAGGGTAGTTAAAACCGGGACCGTCCCTAGTACGGCTCCTCGCTCTACCTTAAAACCTCGCGGTTTTTGACAATGGGGATCATGCATCTAGTTCGCACGCAGGCGGCATGTTTTATTTTCAATTCCACAATCCTATTCTAATTTGTTTCAACCACAAGAGGGTATTTTTCAACCACAAAGGTATTTTTCAACCACAATATCAACCACAAACAATTATTTCCAACCATTCGTCATACCATATAATATCACGCCAATCACAAGCAATAAATATCGTCCATGGTCTGTGGACGAGTGGAGTGTATATATATATATAATATAATAATTCACTTGCATTTCATCACAATTTAAAGCATATATGTTTCATTCAACGCTTGTATAATTTATACATCGCTAATATAACTTATACAACACATGTACATGAGGTATACAATGCGTATATAATTTACACTTCGCTCATATAATTTATACAACACGATTTCATTCACACAAATAGTTTAGATTCCTCACATTGGTTATTGCAGTGCTAAAAATCGTAGGAAGGTCAGAAAAATCCGCGGCTTCTTCTAGAATGTAGAGAGCCTCCTTGCGGTCACGGTGTCTCATGTTTCATCGAATTTCGTTAACATATCAAAAAGATACGATTTTTACAAGTTTGCAACGCTTTATAGTGTAAAAATCAGTTGAAAATAGGTTTAGCCGTATACCTCCTTTGTGCTCGAAAACTAGGGTTAAATTTTTTGGCTAAACCGTGAAGCGATAGGACGAACGGCCAATGCTGCGTCGAAGAGGAAGGGAAGAGCTTCCCGGCGCTACCCCTGATGATCGGCTCGGTGGTCCCTAGCACCCACGGCGGCAGCGCGAAGTTCGAGCCTTCTCGGCTCTGTATCTCCCTAAATACGCAACGATAAATCTTGAAGTTGCTATGGATTTGAAGATCTCTGAACGCTCTTCAAAATGGATCTTAGTTTGCTTGATTTCGTTGTGTGGTTGTGGAGAAATTGAAGAGAGAAGTTCGGAGCTTTATTCCGCCTCGCGCCTGGAAGAACGATGAGGGAGATGAATTCTGATTGGTCGGCTCCCTTTTTATTTTAATTTTTAATTTATTTAATTCCAAAAATACCCCCTTCCACAGACGAACTCGAAATCAAACCCAACGACTGTCGCCCTTAGCTAAATACCCATATTCCGGACACAATGGGATATGTTTCGATGGCCAATTCGACTGTTACAGTCAGTTATTTTTCAAATTAAAATATAAAACATTCGATATTTAATTTAAACGTACATTTCAATTTGCCAGGGCCACAAACTGAATCGAAAAATTCCAGAAAAATAAATCTAGCTTTGTTTTGACGATACGGTCCTAACAAAACCAGTTTCGTCGAATTCTGAGCTCGTTTGAAAAACGGCCATTTTTAGGTCGACCCATTTTAACAGAAATTGACCAATCACATTTTCTTTTGCCCCGCTCACATACTAGCTTCAAAAATTACGAAATTTGAAACTTAGCAATAATTTGACATCCCGGACCCAACAAAAGTGGTTTCGTCGAATTCCGAGGTCGTCTGCAAAATATCAATTTTCAAGGGCTATATATGCTATATAGCGACCTTTCTGAAAATTCAATTGGCCATAACTTTTGATTTCCGTTATGAAACTTCGATTTTTCAGATTCGCTAGAAAGGTATTCATAAACAGATTTAAATATTTTCAGTTTTGCTAAAATCCGTTATATTTTCCACCCGGTACAGTCAGACAAAGTTTGTATTTAAAATTTCAAACTGCCATACCATACCCAATTCTATATTTTATTGAAATAGGCTATTTCAACCATTCAAATTCTTTGGTAATAACCAAATTTAAAAATTTTAAACTGGTTCACATTTTCCGGGTTATTACAATCCCTCTTTCTGACCTTGCTTGTTAGGGCACTGCTTGGTGTAATGTCCAACTTATCCGCAAATAAAATAGTCACTACAACAGATTTACCTTTTAATAGCACATGAAAAACACTATAATAGGTTAACATAGCATTAGTGACGACGCTATATAACGACATGCAATAATAGCCCTGTTATATCTTATAGCTCAAATCTAAACGCTATAGTATTATTCATTTTATAGCGCACATTCACCAGCATGAAATGTTTTACATAGCGTTCAGACCTTGCAATTATATTTGCTTACTAAAATCTCTTCTTATTTTCTTATAGCGTTATCAATAATTTCATAGCACATATTCATTGCTATGAAAAATGTTTTCCATTTTGTTTTTAAATAAATTCTGCTATTATTGAATTCTCCATTGATATATAGCGTTCATACCTTACTATGCTAAATACTCGTTTTTTTTATAGCATTATCACTGTTTTCATAGCTCATATTCAGTGATAAGAAAATTTTTTCACACGGTTTACATTTTATATAGCATTTTACATTTTGATACCATAGGTGGAGTTTTCCGCTATGAATATTTGTAGTATATATAGCATTTTCAGGCTTTTCGTAGCACACATTCAATGATATAAAAATGTTTTCCGCACTATTCAATTTTTTACATACCATTTCACCTTTTATTTGCATTAGCGAAATTTTCCGATATTAATATTTTTAATATATAGCACATTTATTTCAGCTATAATCTTTATATAGCAAATCTCTTATTTAATTTGTGCACGGTTCAAACAATTAAGCAGTAAATTCACAAGACAAAACTGTCAATAGCAAAAAATTAATACCAAAAGCATATTTGATTTCAATTACAAAGTCAGAGTTAATAAAATCTACTAATATATATAGAAATAAGTCAACATACATGTTGTTCAAACATCGTTTTAAAATAAGATATAAAAAATCACTTAGTCTTCAGCTTGTAAGCTCATCCAACTTCTAGAACCTGCAATTCACAAGCACAAGTTATAGTCCTATAACAAAGAAAAACACTAAAAACAAATGTTTCAAGAAGAATGTATCTGTAAAGCCACACATCGATAATATGGTCTGCTAGTGCAGCTTTATGCATCTGTCTCACTTACTGAGAAGTTTGATAAAGAGGATGACAACTATAATATGACGCTCAAGTTGCTACCTTGAATAATTTATCTAAATATAAAAAACCTAAAACCACAAACGTTCTCCTGAACAAACAAAAGTTATATCATTACAATCTACGACCATATCCACATTGTATATGTAAGGAGTAAAACCAAGGAATATATTTAGATGTACTATTTATAAATACGGTAAGATGGTATGACTCCTCACTCAATATCACATATTACAACAGAATCAAACTCAGGAATGCTTCAGAAAAATCATAGAGGTCACAGGAATCTCAACATCAAGAATTATGAATCTACCCTAAAGGGTATAGAAGGCCTTCGTATTGACAGAAAAGGGAAGTCTGAATTGTAAGAAAACCAGTCCTAAACATTTGACACACCCTGAAAATTTTACTTAAGGGCAATAAGCTTTTCTTATTGTCTCTTCTATTAGCATTGTTTACCATGAAAATTGTGATTAAGCTATGTAACCATGTCATGTTTAAATCTCTCGTGTATACTTACTGTGTATGACAATGTAGTTTTATTCTTCTCAAAGCTGCAAATAGACAAAGGTGGACTTGTAAAACCGAAGGCAACATGGTCTTTTTGGTGCCTAGGATAATATGTTTCTTTGCGCGATTTTAATATAGGTTACTAAACTGTGATACTAAAAAAAATATGAACCCCAAAATGACTTTTAAAAGAAAGACATTATTATTAAAGCAGATAAAAACAGATATTTGAAGAAAAGAAAGTTAAGAAGAAAGAAACATACTGAATGTTCCAAGACTGATATCTTTATTGCCAGCTACTATACCTATTCTTGCTTGCCATCGACCGTGTTGATGATGTCTATAAACAGAAAAGCAAAATTAATCACCAATGTATTTTTTTTTCTCATCTTTATCGAAACAATGAGAAAATACCTGGTAACTCCTCTGTAAATAGAAGCTCCTTTAGAGAATCCTATGTTTTTTCTGTTCAAAACAAACTCATTGATCAGCTAAAACAACGCATAACACAAGTAGAAAACACCTACTTTGCAGAAGTTTCTATTGACAAAGTTAATTGGAAACTTCTAAAACAAAGCACTATACATGTTGTTTGCGCATTTTTGGAATGCGTTAGTATAAAATGCTGGAATATAAAAAACAAATGTGTTTTTGTTGTAAATTTTAAACGAGCCGTAAAATTGAAATGAGTAGTTTTAGGAACTAATTTAGAAATTTTTATTACAAATTATTAATACGTGCATCATCCCAACAAAATTTCAATACTCTTACACATGATTAACATAGAATAACAAAACAATTATAGTTCTTACACATGATTAACATAGAAAAGTTTTCGGCTGGAGATATGATCTTTATATTTTTGTTTGCTACTTTCTTCAGCAATCATTACCAAAGTTGCTAAATTTGTATAAATTTAAACAGCAAAGAAAATGCTTTTTATTATCGTATAGATTTATATATATATAATATATATATATGAGCTTATCTCTCGTGGAAAGGTGGCAGCTGCAACAAGCAAACAAACTCAACCCACGTCATCACTGTGTTTGCATTCGTCATTCACGGTGCATCTAATACACTCATCCAACAAAAACCCTCTTATATATAAATAAATATCCAACCTTACCATCCACAGTAGACATTCTAAATAATTAACCAACATAAACAAATGGAAGTAGAGAGAGTGCATGCCATAGAAACATTGACGGCAAACCTAGGCACAATACCATCAGAGTTCATCAGGTCGGACCAAGAACGATCGGATCTGACCACATACAATGGACCCGTACTGGAATTACCCGTCAACGACCTCCTAGAGGGTTGCCAAGAGAATGTAGTTGAGCAAATAAGGGAGGTAGGAAAGGAATTGTAAAACCGAAGGCAAAATGGTCTTTTGGGTACCCAGGATAATTTGTTTCTTTGCGTGATTTCAAAATAAGCTATTAGACTATGATACTGAAAAAATAAACCCCGGAAGACTTTTAAAAGAAATACATTATTATTAAAATAGATAAAATTGTATATTTGAAGAAAAGACGGTTAAAAAGAAAGAAACATACTGAATGTTCCAAGATCGAGATCTTTATTGCCAGCTACTCTACCAATTCTTGCTTGCCATCGACCATGTTGATGATGTCTATAAACAGACAAGCCAAATTAATTACCAGTATAATTTTCTCTCTCATCTTTATCGAAACAACGAGAAAATACCTGGTAACACCTCTGTAAAAAGAAGCTCCTCTAGAGAATCTATTGCTCTTTCTGTTAAAAACAAACTCATTGTTCAGCTAAAACAATGCATAACACAAGTTGAAAACACCTTCTACTTTGCAGAAGTTTCCACTGACAAAGTTACTTGGAAACTTCTAAAACAATGCATTATATATGGTGTTTGTGCATTTTTGGAATGTGTTAGTATAAAATGCTGGAATATAAAAAAAAATGTGTTTTTGTAGTAAATTTTAAACGAGCCGTAAAATTGAAATGAGTATTTTTAGGATCTAATTTAGAAATTTGTAGTATAAGTTATTAATACGTGTATCATCCCAACAAAAAATATCAATACTGTTACACACGATTAACATAGAATAACAAAACAAAATACATTTTAATTATTACCTTAGATAGTCTACAAAAATCAATGAAAAGAGAAGTTTTCGGCAGGAGATATGATCTTTGTATTTTTGTTTGCTACTTTCTTCAGCAATCATTACCAAAGTTGCTAAATTTGTATATATATATAAACAGCAAAGAAAAAAAATCACACGGTGCTCTTTAGCATTATACAAAATTATATTTATTAATATATATGTGAGCTTATCTTTCATCGGAAGGTGGTAGCTGCAATAAGCGAACAAACTCAACCCACGTTATCCCTGTGTTTGCATATCATTTACGGTCCGTTCACTACGCTCATCCAACCAAACCATGCTTGTATATAAATAAATATCCAATCTTACCATCCATAATAGACATTTTAAATAATTAACCAACATACACAAATGGAAGTAGAGAGAGTGCAGGCCATTGCAACACTGACGGCAAACCTAGGCACAATACCGTCAGAGTTCATCAGGCCGGACCATGAACGACTGGATTTGACCACGTACCATGGACCCGTACCGGAATTACCTGTCATCGACCTCGTAAAGAGTAGTCAAGAGCATGTGTTTGAGCAAATAAGGGAGGCAGTAGAGGACCTGTAAAACCAAAGGCAACATGGTCTTTTTGGTGCCAAGGATAATTTGTTTCTTTGCGTGATTTTAATATAAGCTACTAAACTATGATAATAATAATAAAAATAACCCCAGAATGACTTTTAAAAAAAGGACATTATCATATTAAAGTAGATAAAAATAGATACTTGAAGAAAAGAAAGTTAAAAAAGAAAGAAACATACTGAATGTTCCAAGATCGAGATCTTTATTGCCCGCTACTCTACTGTTCTTGCTTGCCATCGACCATGTTGATGATGTCTATAAATAGACAAGCCAAATTAATTTCCAATGTAAATTTTCTCTCATCTATATCAAAACAATGAGAAAATACATGGTAACTCTTCTGCAAGTAGAAGCTTCTCTAGAAAATCTAATGTTATTTCTGTTCAAAACAAACTCATTGATCAGCTAAAACAATGCATAACACAAGTAGAAAACACCTTCTACTTTGCAGAAGTTTCCAATGACAAAGATAAAACAATGCATAACACAAGTAGAAAACACCTTCTACTTTGCTGAAGTTTCCATTTAATCCTCATTTATCTTTTTTTTTCTTTTAAATAATGCAAGTGTGCAGAAGTTTCCATTGACAAAGTCAACTGTAAAATACACCTTGCTGCACCAGTTCTACCGTGTCCCCATTCTAGATCCTTGACTTCTGCGTCTGGTCACCTTTTTCTCTATTTTGGATGCACAATATAGTACTACTGCAGGTGCGTCCAAAGTGTATGCTTTCCATGCTTTGCCAACGACAACCCTAAGATTAATTGACACAAAAATGTTAACCAATTAATGTAGCTGAAAGCAACACTTTGCAAATGAATGCTTCACAAAAGAAAAAGAATAAATCATAGATCTTTTATGCTAAGTACTGAAATCATAATTACCAACATGAGAAATTTAAATTATTCCTCTGTTCATAGAATATGTTAATCTAGTTGTAATATGCCTATTTTATTTTCAAACCAATGTCTCTTGATAGCATTATTCGAGATGCTACTTAAAGATCTTAATTTCATACTTTAGCAGTAGTTTAACTTGTGGAAACCCACTTGGAGGAAGTGAATTGAAGAATTAGAGAGCTATAGATTGAAAATTAATTTCTATGCATAAAACTGAAACATTACTAAAATTTCTCATAATATTAACTTATATTATTTTTTATATTCCTGCTAAAACAGAGTTAATAAATTGAAATAACAGTATCATGGTTTAGAAATATTTAATTATAAGTAACATTACAATATTACAAATATCCCTCTTCAAAATACAAATATCCAGTACAAATATTTTTTCATCCCAGGATACCAAGAATATTGAATGCCTTGTATTTTGAGTTCATGCACAACTACTTTAAAAAACAAAAACAAAAAAATCCAAGAGTCAATCTCAAATAAATTATGATCATAGGTCGGTTTTCACCTCCTATTTATTGGCAAATCCTAACGTAATTAAAGTCGTACGATGTTATCAAAGCCTTACAAAAGGTTGTACCATCATCTAGCAAGTACTCCCATATATATTTTTCCTTAAAATTCAAAGCTAAAACCATACACAAAAGTATAATTACAGCTAAAAACTCTTCTATTCATAATCTCTGACGTGGCATGTTGGTCGCTCGTAATAACTTAAAAGATGTTCTTTATGTTATTGGTTTTTTAGAAAGAGCAAGATAATGAAAATATAATCTGCTCTTTAAAAGTTACGTCCAAAACAAAGTGATGTTTTAAGTTAGAAATTTTATAACAGGCCAGAATATATGGTTTTGTCTAAAATGGAGTTTACCACAAGTAAACTTCATAATTTGCTAAAACGATGAAAATGAAAGTTCATCATTACTGAAAGACCTTTCAAAACCTAAAAGGATGTAAATTATTGAATAAAAGTGTCAAAAGATATAGTCATTTTCCATAACCAACTTTAAAATAAATTTTCCGACTGAGTCATTTATGAATTCTCATTTTAAACCATAATCTTACATCAAAATAACAAGCATTTATCATGAACATCCAAATAATTATTTTAAGTAATAAAGCATGATGACTTAGATCTTGTTTTATCTCTATTTACTTTTGGATTGAATTCCCTTTCTAATATTTCCTTCATGTAACATATGCATAATTTTCAAAAACAAGGTTCCCTTTTTATATCCTCACTTTGTTGTTGCCTTATATTTAAAGGATATATTTTTCCAAACATTTATCCTTAATTAACTAGGTAAAGAAAATATTCATCTAATTTATTCCAAAATACATTTTACAGGTACAAAGAAAAGTTGTTACCTCAAATTAATTTAAATAAAAGGAACATATTTCCCATTAACTTTAATTGATTTATCTGTTTTAATGATCTATGCTTCCATGCATTTACTTATATTACAGGGGCTCTTACCTATCTTAAAAAAGTATTATACCACATTAATTTTTAATTCGGCTCATAAGCCAAATGATCAATGCACAAAACTGCTGGTTTTAACGTATTGTCTGGTCAGAATTTCGGTACCCTTTTATTGTTAAGCCTGAATCATTTTTATTTAAAGGGAATTTTGAAGTGTTGATCAAAGTAGAGAAGCTTTATGCACGTATATTTTGGGGTAACAAGACAACAAAGCGTCTCTAAGTAGGGGAAATAGATAATTTCTGAAATATAAACTTCCCATTCGCATATATGTCCAACATGCAAAATTGTTTTAAAGAATCTTCAAAATGACAGAATATTCAAAAAGATTCAAAATGATAGGATTTTTTTTAAAGTAAATCTATCTTTATATAAGAAAAAGGAGTTTTGCTATTCTTGCATGCAAATATTTAAGTACGAATAGCATTTGCTAACATATGCCCAAACGGTATATTAATAGACAGTGTGAATGAATCAATCATCCAGTAAAATATCAAAAAAAAATTGAATATTTATGTGCAAAGAATTTTACTAAAAGTCAACTCTTTTTGTAACCTGAGTAAAAATAGCTTTGCTTATCAGTGAACGAGGATTTGATACTCACTGTTGTGAACCCACTGTATTTCCTCTCTGCCTTTGCACATCCGACTTGAATGATGGATTTCATTAATTTGTGCTTCTGCACAAAAGGTTACGCTGCAAATTCGTTCAATGGTATCCACTGCGCAGCAGCAATTTCTGATTCCATGAAGGAAAGTTCAGATAACCAACACGAAGCGAGTCTGGACATAAAACATAATAAAAGCATGATTCAACAGTAACCCCCAAAACCTTTAAGATCCCTGAATGCTAGTACATCTTCAAATTCGGCATCAATCTATCACAAGTTGTTAAATATCCATTCATTAGAAATAGTAAAAAAGAAATCTTACTTTTGGAGAACATCTGTCTCTTCTCTGACTTCTCTTATTGCTCCAGCAAATATATCTTCACCTTGGTCAACAAACCCTACGACGCACCTAAGCCATGAAATTTTCCACTCCTTTCTTGCACTTAAAGGTAAAGTATTCTTGGTATTCTTAGTATTCTTAGTGTAGCATTTAAAGGTAAAGTATTCTTAGTATCAGGGATCCAATAAACCAGCATCAAGTAACTTGACGCTGCATGGTGGTAAACAAAACTTCCGCAACAGCAGGCTGAACAAGATTTGCAAGATCAATAGGCAGCTTTAGCCAAACAACTCTTTTCCCCTGTTTTTTCCAATTTAGAACACCTCTGTGCTCATCATCCATTGCAGGTAGCAGCCCGGTTTCTTCTCCAGGATCGCTGTATTGTGGTGTCAGTACTGATGCCTGATGGTAACTTTGTCGAGAATGACATATTTTTTTCAGCATTTAAGTATAGGTCCCTGATCTTGAAACCACTTGTGATTCGATGACCTGGAGAGATGACATAGTCCATTCAGATCGTAGCCAAAGATCCAGTTAGAGATCGATTCGTAGCCAGAAGACTGGCGTTTCCAAGTAGAAGCATTGTAGAGCGATATGTAGCCATTGAACAATGGTTGCTAAGAAGTTTTAACCCTGGTTCAGGATATGTCAAGTGTTTAGCTGTGGCAGCGGCCGTTGGAAGGAAAGAGGCCAGGATATTAGCGAGAAGAACAAAGCGTAAAACATTTCCATTCGCAGCAGCATCGTAAACATATTAAAGCCGACAGGAAAAAAGGAAAAAAAAAAGGAAAGAAAACGAAACTGAATAAAGATTTAAAGGGTAATTTTGTACCCTCATATAAGGGAATTCCTTTTTGGGTTGAGTAGCGCCCAATAGTAATGAATATACACAGTTTAGCTGCATTTAAGGTAGAGTATCATCCTACTGGGAACTTATTATTACTGTAAAAATATTTAAGACCATATTATACGAAGCTTAAAAAAACTGATATTACCTTTGGAAAATCTTTAATATATCGCATATATTGTATTATCCAAATATTACTCTCTTCAAAATAAATTTACCCCACTATTTTCATTTATCCCACCCTAACACAGACCACAACCTGTATCTTCAATATACCATATGCTTAAATATTTAACACATGTCACAACTAAAAATAACCCACAAACTTTGCAATGTTGAACCAATATAACGTTAAGAACTATGCATCCAATAAGTTAACATTAACAACGAATCCCATAGGAGAAACAAAAGCTGAAAGTAATATACAGATATATATACTAGGCATTGAACTGAATAATGCTAATGTTGTTTAGCGATTCAAATATTAAATATTAATAACATAAAAGAATTACAGAATTACCCAACAAATCCTGTAATTTAGCCATCGATGTTGGACTGAATCGACGTGAGTTAGTCAAGGTAGTTTCTTAGCGAGTGAACTGGCACGACTCACATTATTGCAGGTTGCTAGTGTGACTGGATGCAGACTCTACGATTGTTAGCGATGCAGATTGCTGCGATGGGTGTTGGCTGCTGGAGTTAATCGATGGGGCTAACGCCTGCTAAATAGAATCGACGTAGTGATGAAATTAGACGTGAGAGGGAAAGCGGCGATGGAAATTGACATAAGAGGGGAATCGATGCGGCGAATTAGGTTTATGTTTTGGTAGAAATTAGTGGGAGGGAAGATGAAAATGGGTGAAAAGGGGACACAAAAAAGGGAGGGATTTTTATTTTTTTGGTGGCCTTTATTTTTCCCCCTTGTTTTGACATTCGCGTTGTAAATAACCAATCTTTAAATAGCGGATTTTTTTTGTTCATAGCTCAATTTAATGTTATTGTTTTTTTACTTAGATCATATTAATAGCACTCTAATTATAAGGCTATTATATAATGCTATAGAAATCATATTTTCTTGTAGTGAGTCATTCTTAGTCTTCCTACAGTCTCTAACAAAGTTCCCCATATTTCCATGGTCATGACACTTAAACACTGTCTTGATTTGTCCTTTATCCGGTTTTCCTCCCTTATTCGCCATACCCTTCTTGGTCCACCACTTCTTCTTCCCAGTCTTTAGCTTTTCCTCCTCGGTCTTACCTTCTTTCTTCTCCTCTTTCCCGTACTCATGCATCACAGCCATATCCACAAGCCTATCAAAACTTTCTGCCATAGGGATATGTGTCAACATCGGTCCTTAGAGAGGTTGATTCAACCCCTTAGAGAATCTTAAAACCTTCTTAAGAGGAGTATTTACTACACTACAAGAGAACACTAATTTTGTAGTGGACGAATTCGTTGCTAAACATGTATTAGCAATAGATTTGTGATGGATAGCACTGTCGATAAATTTCACATTGGTTTTTAGTGACCATTTTGCGACGAAAGTTAACGTTAATTCTCCGACACTTTACCGTCATTTGTCAATATATTTAAATTTAATTTTAAAAAAATTTATCGACATTTTAGCGAAGGATATCTACTTCTTTAATATTATTTTTTTAAAAATGTTGTTCGAGATCCCTTGCTAAGAAGTAAGGGATTAGAAACGAATAATCTCAAATTTTTCTTCATCTTAGATTTCTGTCCGTAATTCGTCACAAATGCTAACATTTTAGCAAGGTTAATGGCAATAATTGTTTTTATTTCCATCGACAATCACACGCAGATTTGCAAAACTCACTCGTATTCTCTTTCTATTCTGTCGGTAAATGTTACTACAATAAAACACTAATTTACAACTAACGGATGCCAATGTTAATTAAGATATTTAGTTAATATGAACTCAAAAATAACTCCATTCATAATCAAATAACAACATAGAATATCAACTAACATACAAGCACAATACATAATTAAGTTTCTAAATTCAATAAATAATCAATACTTTCATAAAAAATATGGTATAACAAAAGATAATGTATATTTCATAGTGAAATTATACAAATACCGAATACGAGAATAAGAATAGCACACAGAAGCACCAAAATTGACTAGCCTAAGAACACAAACCACCAATGGAGATGGTTCCCAACCCGAATTTATATGGATAAAAGTAATAATATCAGATTACAGGATATCAATACGATTAAACATTTTTTTACTTAAATAAGTGAAGTAATCAGATATTGTAAGTTTGTAAAAAACATCTTACAGCTCTGCCCATAAGTACATGTATTTATATAGACTGAGTGCACAATTTAAAAAGATACCTGTTTCTTTTGATTTTTGGCAGATCAAAAACCATGCACTATCCAAGAACAGAAATAATTAAGCTAAAATTTTTGGAACTAGCATAATCAATCATTAACTTTAAGTGTTGTGCTTCCAATAAGAATTAGATCAGGGTACGGGTGTGGAAAACGTAAAACAAACATAGCTCCACCGCATTTGCCTAAATAAGGAAAAAATATTGCTCTTTTTCTATAAAAGGTGCTCAGATAGTAATGGCAGCATAGGAGAAAACAACATGCATTTTGTATGTGAAGAAAAATAGGCCAAATCCATTTTTTTCCGCATCACACATCAAGCCAAAGCACCAACCCACCCTTGAAATAGAAAAACTCAAAGCTCATATTAAAGAAACTCTCACGGTTTATCCACATTATGAACATATCCAAGTAAACCTGTTAATTCCATCCTCATAATTACATGCTATTAGTTACCCATTTTTTTGGAATTTTCCATGTAATTAAACTAAACAGGGCCTTTAGTAAATTGCAACATTGGTAATAACACTTAGTGACAAACTCACAATTCCTATAAACATTAATAGAAAAAATGCCAGTATGTTTCTCTTCTTTACCTACATTGTAGACTTCATTTTGGTTAATAGAAGGATACTAAGGATAATCATGGAGGATTCAATCACGGTAAGTAAAATCAGTTTAGCTAAATTTCTAAAACAAAATATTTCAACAAATAAATAAATGTTTATCAGATTCTTGTGTTGCACGAGCAGCAAAACATGATTGAAATAGAAGAAACTGATAAACGCACATTTGATGGATTGGTTAAGTGGAAAGGTGCTCCAACTATCAAAGGTAAATCAGGAGGATGGAAATTCGAGATCCTTATCCTTGCTAGGTACCTTTTAGGAAAGGAAAATAACATGAAATTCAGTGTAATATTACTTTTGATTTAATACTTTATTGATGTTAACTGAATTAAATATTAGCCACTATGGCATTTTTTGGAATTAGAGTGAACTTGGTACGGTTCATTAGGAGGATTCTAGAGCAAGACAATGCAAAAGCAGCAAATAATGTACCTACATGGACTTGAACTACATATGTTCTCACTCGTAGGGGCTTTGCTTGGTGACTCATACTGGGGAAGATACAAAACTTGTGCTTTCTTTCAGATCATATCTGTTTCAATAAGATCTTATAGCTTTTATGCTACGTATAATATTCCCTAAATTAATTTTAACTTTGTCACAACTAGCGACTCTCGACAAATCTAACTAATATACATCGATTTCTACTTCAAGATTATGATTAGGTTGTTTATATAAGAAAAAGTGTTAAAAGGAGAAAATAAGCAAGGTAAATAATAAATTAGTATTGCAACACCCCACGTCCGTTAATGTCACACTTTATCAGAATGCATTAAGTTTTGTGAAGCGTTATAGGTAAAAAGAAACAGAAAAATCACAAGACAGATACAAAATAACAGCAGAATTTAAAACTTTATTAAACAGAAAACATCGTGGTCCAAAACCCAGTTACATCATAAGTCTGAAATGATGGAAATCCATTATAATTTTTGTCTTGTTACTAATATCATCAGAGTATAGTAATATATAAAAAAGCATAGTCCCCAAAACATAGCCATATCACAGAAGACAGGAAACCAAGCGGTACATCTAAGCTTCTCCAAGAGAAATGAAAATGATAATCCAAATCAAGCCTGAGTATTCCCACCCTGAGAACTTGGGGGGAAACGGAAGAGAGTGAAAAACAAAACAAAACAAAACGGGTCAGACATAAAGTCCGGTGAGTCCAGTTACTTTTAGCATATAAATAAGTAAAAGCATCATGATAGGCATATAACCTGGATGAGGGAGATAGTAGTATCATAAGGCAGGTATAACGGACTGAGCAGGATAAACAGAATAAACATGACAGGATATATTGCGCTTCTCAAGTCTCTGCACCAATACTAGTATAATAGAAACTAGATGATCCCAACAAGAACAAGATGGTAGACTTAGGCATACATCTAGTGAGGGGTTTTATGTTGTACAATAATAACAGGTAGCCCAACAGATATGACAGGTGTTGCCCCAACGATAATAACGGGCTCCTAAACAAGCAAGACTAGATGTATCCTCATTACTACCCCCAATCGATGGCTCCCTATCCCATAGACACCCTGTGCTGGCCCCAAAGTAGGGTGTATCACTTCCCAAAGTGGAAACCCCTTTATTAACGAGATGCACAACCATTTACTGATGTTACAGCGTCTTATTATCCCAATGCAAGAAGATTTATGCACACACATGAATCAGATGGAGTGCGCCATCGACATCCCCACTTAAATGAACCTCTTATAATCAACTCCGTAAGTGTGCCCAGACTCGACCTATTTTGGGGTTCTCCGTTTGATACCAAGATGGGTTACTGACTGATACGAATCCCACACAACAAATGATACAAGCTTCCCCCAGGCTTGCATCCCCACTACTAGGATTTTGACAGATTATGTCTAACAGTTTAACAAGATTGCATAACCCACACATGTAAGATGGGTTAAGTTTGTCGGGTTTATATATATAACCCGTCCCCGCATATTTAACAAGAATAACTTAACCCCAACTATTTCAAGCAAGTTTACTTAACCTCTACTCAGTTTGACAGGTTCATGTAACCCCCATAGTTTTAAATAGGCTATTAATGGACTAGACCTCTCACATTAAGTCTA
The DNA here is from genome assembly GCA_030737875.1 of Allium sativum. NCBI lineage: Eukaryota > Viridiplantae > Streptophyta > Magnoliopsida > Asparagales > Amaryllidaceae > Allium > Allium sativum. Next base: position 342,169,137 of record CM060910.1, read on the forward strand.
CTACTTGTGGATATTGGATATGTCGGGCGGTTATGGCCAGACTTCTACCACAAGTCGGACTTAACCTCATGTCTTAGCACTGTTACGTGTACATTTGTGCACTTGACCCCTCACATTAGATTAACCATTTACGGACACTGGATTTATCAGGCGGTTCCGGGAAGACTTCTACCACAAGTGTAATCTTACCTCGTGTCTAAGTGCGGTTACAGTTTCTAATCACTATAAATCTAGGCATGTTCATTATTAAACAATTCTCATGTTTATCCAATACTATTCCCCAAATCCCAATCTGATTCACAATACAAGTTATGCCCCAAATTAAAGTTTTAGATCAAGGTATAGATTATGCCCTAATTCCAATCATGATTTTACAATATGAGTTATGCCCCAAATTAACATTCCCAGCCATTCCCAATTTCGTGCGCTCACATATTTCAGCGATTGGCCTAGGCTCGAAGGTAGCCTGGCTATAAAAATGGAAAAGGTAAAGCGGGAGAGAAAAGTACAAGAATAGTCATAATAATAAAACAGGCATATGCTGATAGAATTGGTCATACTAACAGAATATGCATATGGTGAAATGATTAGGAAAACTAATAGAATAGGCATATGGTGATACTATCAGTCATAATGACAGAATAGACATGACAAAGATAGGCATGCAAGAACTAAACAGAGGATCAGGTGTGCAAGCAATGGCAGATCTGTTTAGTTATGATTCAGGTTATTAATAGGCACATGTTTAGATCCAACTTATAAACATGTCAAGATTACTATTAAATGTTTATATCTAAAAATAACATGAACTCATAGTGACGGGATCTAAAGAACAGAGAATTGACTATAGATGTTGTTGCAGAGATTCTTCTATGTTTATAAGTTGTTGTTGCAGAAGAATAGACTAGTTTAATCTGAGTTGGGGCAGCACCTCGTTGTCTCCATTGTTTTTGGTGAATAAAACAATAGGAATGAGGTCCTATTTATAGCCTAATGTCAACGAATTTGGTTAAGAAATGAGACCACATTCACAAAATTAAATCTGCCCCAGATCTGGTTGGGGTCGACCTCGGGGTTGACCAAGGGATCGACACCCGCGTGATGGGGCCGACCCCTAATGGGCCGATTTCCCTCCTTTTGCCGCTTTCTAATTCTGATTTTCTGGATTTATTTGTTTTTATATATTATGCTTATATGTATACAAACTTTGAACCTTAATATCTTCTTCATACAATGTCCGTTTTATGCAAACTCGAAGTCTATCTTAAGCAGAATTTAGAGACGAATGCAATGGCACAGTCCATTTTACTTAATTCCCAATATTTAATTAAGTACTATTTAATTTATCATTATGGTATTCTTTAAAATTACGGAGTGTTACAAGTATAACCTCTATCATCCTATATCAGCCATTTTTCTAAGGATAGCAATTAATAATTGATCATTAGTTATGTATTCGATAACCAGTGATAGAACTCGTATAGCAATGGGTTACCATATGGTACAAGCTTAGATAAGATCATATAGCTTTTATGTTATACATACTATTCCCTGAATTAACCCAAAATTTGTCGCAATTCACGAGTTACGACAAATCGAACTAATACATATTATTCTATTACGATGCAATGGAGTTTCTTAATTAAAAAAGTGTAAAAAGAAGCCATAAGCAAGGTAAACAATAAACTAGTATATATTCTACCCTACTATGTCATCCTTTTATATAATAACTGTAGTTACTTATTAGCCAACAATCATAATGTAGACAATCAATGGTAGAACTATAACTGCAATGGGGTTACCATTGATGGTATGAGTTTGGATAAGATATTATATCATTTATATTGTACCGTATATTTCCTGAGTTTACTCTAAATTTGCCACTGTTCTCGAGTCACGACAAAGGAAACTGCTATATAATGATCTTTGTTGCTAGATAATGATTCACTTCTTTTAATTAAAAAAGGAAAACATAAGCAAGCTAAGCAATAAACTGGCATAAATTTTACCATTCAATGTTAACCCATTTTTTAAAGAAATGTACACGTGAATAACTAGTTGAATGCCTTAGAGTATTAATCACAGCTACTTGTTTCATACCTAATAATTTGTTGAATAATTACAGGCAGAAGTCGTGGTTTCATGAAGGTGTTCATATGTGTTTGTCATCTATAAAAAATTCTGCCCAGATGTGAACAGTATGTTCAGTTATTTATGTAATGTTTGTAGTAGATTTGTGTGAATGCTACCTTTTATTCACAATAAGATGCGTAAGACCAAAGTTTATAAATTACAAAAAAAGGTGTTCTGAGAAACATATTCATGGCCTAAGGGCCATTCTAAAATCCTGAGTAGTTGTATGTAGTAGACATATATGTCATTCTATTTATTTCAAAATATAAGGTACAGACAAAATCATAGTTCAGTATTATTCGGACGCTGCATGTTTATTTTTGTTATTATATGAAAAAAGCACAATTGTGTAAATTTTAGTTCTATTGAAATATGACATCTCATTGTATAAGTTTTAATTTCTGTTCTTCTTCAATTTTAGTTCTTTTGAAATATGACATCTCATTGATAAATGTGTAGCAAAAAATGTGCTTTGCTAAACTAAAAATGCATACCGAACTATTTTGAGTTAACTTGAATATTTGTTATCAATAAAAGACGCAAACAGGGTAGCTATATTTGTGTACTACCAAGTTAATTCAGTAAATAAAATCAAGTATAAGGCAATTAATTGAAATAGATTTTACAACAAATACATCCAGCTAATACAAATTTGTCACTGATGAACTAGTAATAATAAATTAGGAAGCCGGTTATATTAATCAATTCCAACAGGGCATGATTTCAACTCTTAGTAGCACAACAATAAATAAGCTTAAACCCAAATAAAATATTAAAAAATCGAAGTACCTGGAGAAAAAAATCGGTTAGGGTTTTTGATTGAATCCCAGATGCGTATGAGTATAGATGCAAGCACAGATGAAAATATTAAGATCGTGAAGGAGAAGCAGGTGCGAGAGAGGATGGGAAAATAGATCAAAACGAAGAAAAACAATTAGGATTAAGGAAATCGAAACTGGGAATGAAATGCACAAATATAAAATTGGGAACCTGCTGCCTTCCTTTGTTGGTGTTTGTGTGTTAGTTATTACATCGAGCCAAAATTTTCACACGTTGGAGCCAAAATTTCACCATTTAAAAAAATTGTACGTTATCTTAGTTAGAATTTATATAAAATTTTAAAATTAGAATATGAAGTATTATAAAATTTAAATTAAACTATTAAATGAACTTTTTTAATATTTTAAAGTTTAGAGGTTATTTTGTGTCAATCAATAATGGTTTCATAAACTTTATGATTTATTTCAAATTTATTCAAGATGATTTCAAATTTTTAAAATTTTCAAAATATAAAATATAATTATCAACTATAATTATAAAATATAAGTATCAACTATAATAACCAACTGTAATAATTAAATTCAATTATTTAAAATTAATTATTGAATACTAGATATCATTTCATAAGTATTAAATTTTATTATTAATTATTAAATAATTTTTATGATAAACTGATATTTTCATGTCTTGCAAATCTGTTGGAATTCTACTGCAAAATAGCTTAGATAAATATTCGTTAGTATTCTGCTTGGATTTGCAGCGGAAATAGCGGTAGAAATTTTCTATCGGTAAATTTGACGCAATTTACAACGGCTTAGTGAGGGATGACAGAAGACGACGGTAATAAATAAAAGAAAAAAGTTGAAAAAATAAAAAACTATCCCTTGAAGATCACATGGAAATCCATCGCGAATTAGTGAGGAAATTTTCACTTCTAAATATATGACGCTAAATCCGTGTTTTCTTGTAGTGTCTAAATCCAAGCCAAAGCTTGCTAATTGATTAAAGCTATTGACATATTCCTTCACCATCATACTTCCTTGCTTCAGATTTAAGAACTTCTCCACTTGCATTCCCTCCTCGGCCTGTGATAAGAACTTCATCTCAAATCTACGCTTAAACTCATCCCAAGTGGCCACCGACTGCCTCACCTGAGTCACCTCCCACCAATATGATGCTTCCTCCTTTTGTTGCCAAGCGGCCAAATGAATCTTTCTTCTATCATCTAGCTCCAACAAATTGAACACATTCTCTGTCTCTCTAAGCCAATTGCGCACCTCTAGGAAACTCTCAGTACCACGAAATAGCTTGCCTCCCATCGCATGAAATCCTTACAAAGCTTAGAGAAGTTGACTATTGGATTGGGTGGAATTATCACGTCTACAACTGGGGTTGGGACATTGCCTTGCACTTCGGCAGGTGTCGTAGCCTCTACGTATCTACAGAACCATGTCAGAATGAGAATGCCATCAGAAAAATTAGGAGCCGCAAACATGCTGAAAAGAGAAGAAACAAGGATTCAAAAGAGATCGAAGGAATATTGTAAATGGATCGAGGGGATATATTTTTCAAAAATAAGTTTTTCTTAAATTATTTACTTTAAAAATACTTTTTCAAAAACTTTTTCTCTAATCTTGTAACCTTAGGCTCTGATACCAAATATGACACCTCACATCCCTTAATGTCACCCATACGAAGATGCATTAAAAATATATGAAGTGCAATAGGTATAAATTACAAAACAGAGGCTAAAATTGACAAGACGGTATATAAAACTTTTCAAACTTTAATTACTAGACCAAGTACAACATTACAGTTTCAAATATCATAAAGTCACAATCATAAAACATTTATCTTGTGGAAATATAAACCATCAGAATATAAGTAAAACAATAAAAATCATATCCCTCATGAGTCGTAACAATAATCATATAATAGAAATCGAAACAATAATTAGTCCAAGTCCAAGATGAATCAAAGAATCACGGTCAATGCTGCAATCCACCATCTTGAGAACCAGGGGGAAATGAAGAGAGAGAAGGAAAATAATAAGTCAGACATAAAGTTTGGCAAGTTCCAGTGATTTTTAGCATAAGCATAAGGTAAAGAAGTATCAAGGCAGATCAATATTACTGGACATTAAAATACTGTAACGACACGCATTTTGCCCGATCTTAATTGATCGCTAGATCGATCAAAATCGTTCAAACCCCGCATACGTTAACTTTGGGCATACAACACATCAAAACAAAAACAAAAGACTTTTATAAACATCATAATAATGTTATATCAGAGTACAGAATATCAGAGTACATTGATAAATAAAATACAGCGGAAGACTTATTACAATAAATTAATACAATACACAGTGGAAGACTTTCTATGTTCTGGACATAGCTTTAGGCTTCGATCCAGAGTCCTGCTCAAGAGAATAGATATCTGCAAAAGCTACTCGACTTCCCGTGTGGAAAATATGGGCACCCGAGTTTGCCAGTGAAACAAACTACATGTCGGTCATGGGACTGATATGAGAAATCTAACTTAACTAATCTAATAATAACGCTGATCATAGGACCATGCCGCTAACACGGAACGGGTTTACTCCATTGGATTGCCAATGCATAAAATAAAGTAAATCGTTAAAATAACGCAATGCTTTTTATAAAAATGAAACCAATATAAGACTCAAATCCCATCACACAATGCAACGCAAACCGGAGGATATAGTTTTACCTTATAATGATCAAAAATGCTTGATATGATAAAACGAATTTGATATTACTATTAGTGTATGTGTTTTAAAACATTTCAATCATAGACGGCATAACTACCATATACTATGTCGCTGTACTAGTAATACAATCAAAACCGCATGGGTCGTATTGGAAGTTGGATTTCCATCATGAACCAAGGCAAAAGATAGTCCTTACCGAATTCGAAACACTCTAGCCCGTGCCTTAGGAACAGAACGCATCGTCCCTTGGATCTACCGGGTCAGTCCACAAATATGTTAGTGGATTGATAATGCCTGAACAATACATTTCCCTGCCCTATGGGGGCGTAAATAGAGCCACTAGAAACTCAAATAACCGAGGCGCCTCATTCCATCATCCACATAAGTAAAAAATGTCAGGCCTTGTAAAAGCCATGACACCACTTCTAGCTAGAAAGAAACGTATGTCCTCCCTGCAGTCCTTACTCCCGTTTCTGGTTCATACCGGGGTGTGAGGCTCGTGAAGTAACGCTATACACAAAGCTATGCTATTTCAAGCTGTGCTTTGATCATCAACCACAAGGCTCTGCTTTTCAACAATTTGCCTTGATCATTTACATCCTGGCATGCCACATTGTCAATCCATACCATACCATTGATTTCCGCCAATATATAACCTCCAAGCTCGTATGTCTTAGAGAAGGGTGTTAAACACAAAACAGATATATATTTAGAAGAGATCAAAGAATATAGTATAAAGAAATACACCGTCAGACATACAATCCATTTACAAGTCCGTTCTGGGTCTGAACGAAACCGGAGGCACCTTATTCCTCACATATCCGAACAATCAACAAATACGTACGGACAACTACCACTGCAGCCCCTTCAAGGTAGCTACTCCAATCAAGGGCGTCATTAGTCCTCATCCATTCGATGTGAAGATCATCGGTCTTCAATCATCGTCTTCAAATCTTCGACTTAAATCGTCGTAGTAATTATTTAAAATGAGTTGAACTCGCTCTTTTCAAATAATCCTCGAATGCTTATCATTTTAATCATTTTATATCGTTCAAATCTATTTATAATGATCTAACGCTATTTTTATTTATTTAAAATAGCTTAATCATAATTAAACGACGCTTCTGGTCAGTGGGCGGCCTTGGCGTTGTTCTTATCCAAAATTGATTTGCACTTACCTCGAAATCTAGCCGTTGGATTTTAACGAGATTTATATCGTTAGAAAGATCTTCCCAAAGCGGTCCTAACGTCCCAGTTTTGGGAAAATCTGACGGTCGGATCTTTCGGTATAACCGTTCAAAGTTACAATTTCAAATCGCGAACTACAGCAGTGTGATTCGTTTTATTTTAATTCATATATATATATATAACTCATTCGTTCGATGATTTCCAATTATTTATTCTTTAAATAATTTTCTACACTTCGTACTCAAGTTATTTTTTTATGAACAGAAGTCTATTTCAAAACATATACATTTTCTCCATACATGACAATAAAAATGTAAATTTTTATTGTTTATTGTTTCCATTTCCAACGATGAACACTTTTCTATATCCTTTACTTACATTTCATTAAAATATGTGATTTTTAATGATAACATGTATTCATATTTTAAAACATGACATTTTCCTTTACATTTTCCTATTTCTTTATATTTCAACAAAGATGTAACTTTTCTATTCTTTTAATTTCATTCTAAAAAAAAATGTAACTTTTCTATTCTTCCTTTATTTACATGAAAAATGCAATATTTTTCCTTCATTCTTCTATTACATAATAAATGTAATATTCCACTTTCGTTCTTTATTTACATTGGAAAATGCAATTTTTTTATTTCATCTTTAATTACATTAAAAATGAAATCTTTTTATTTTATTTCTAATTACATTGAAAAATGTAATCTTTTCTTTTCATTTCTAAATTAAACTGAAAAATGTAATCTTTTCTTTTCATTTCTAATTACGTTGAAAAATGTAATCTTTTAAAATCTATTTTTTTTATCGCATCTAAAATGTCGATAAAAATGTGACATTAAAACCTACTCTTTTTAGCACAAATCTAAAATGACGATAAATATAACATTAAAACATATTCTTTTTATTGAGTATAGAACATCAATAAAGATGTCACTTTTCAATCTACTCATTTTATTGTCTATAAAATGACAATAAAAATGCTTCTTTTAATTCTTATCTTTTTATTGGATATAAAGTATCAATTAAAATGTCACTTTAAAATCAACCTTTTTTATTGCCTCTAAAATGACAATAAAAATATAAGTTTTTAATCTACCCATTTATTTACATTTAAAATGTAAATCAAAATGTAACTTTTAAACTAATCTTTTATTTACATCTAAAATGTAAATAAAAATGTAATTTTAAATCAGTTCTTTTATTTACATCTAAGTGTAAATAGAGATGATGCCTTTTTAACCTATTCTTTTATTTACATCAAAAATGTAAATAAATAAAAATGAAACTCTTTAATCCATGGTTTTTATTTACATCTAAAATGTAAATAAAAATATAACTTTTGATTCTATCCTTTTTATTTCATTTAAAATGTCAACAAAAATGTAACTTTAAAATTTATTGTTTTATTTACGTCTAAAATGTAAATAAAAATATAACTTCTGATTCTAATCATTTTATTGTCTCTAATTTGACAATAAAAAAATATATCGTTCTAATCTATTCTTTTGTTACTTCTAAAATGTAAATCGAAATGTAACTTTAAATCTAATCTTTTTATTTACATCTAAAATGTAATAATGGTGTCACATCAAATTTATTCTTTTTATTTACATCTAAGATGTAAATAAAGATGTCACTTTAAATCTATTCTTTTTTTATTTACATCTAAAAGGACATTAAAAATGTAACGTCAAAATCTAATATTTTTATTGTCTCTATTTTGACAATAAAAATATAACATTAAATTCAATCTTTTATTTACATCTAAAAATGTAAATTAAAATATAACCTTTCTAATTCGTATTTCTATTTATATGTAAAATGCAAATAAAAATGCACCTTCTAAATATATGTGTTTATTTACAACTATATTGTAAATACAAGGGTCACTTTGATTTCTATGTTTTTATTTACATCTAAAATGTACTCTTAAATATATGTGTTTATTTACCTGTACAATGCAAATAAAAATGTACTTTCTAAAATAGTGTTTTTAGTTACATGTGAAATGCAAATAAAAATGTACTTTTCTAATTCAATGTTTTTATTCACATATGAAATGAAAATAAAAATGTACTTTAGAATTTATTCTTTTATTTACATCTAAAATGTGAATAAAGATGTTACTTTAAATTTGTCCCTTTTATTTATAACTAAAATGTAAATAAAGATGATCTTTAAATTCATTCTTTTACATTTGACAAAAATGAATGTTTTTATCATTCTTTTACATTTGGCAAAAATGAACATTTTTATCATTCTTTTACATTTGGAAAAAATGGGTATTTTTATCATTCTTTTACATTTGACAAAAATGAATATTTTAATGTTTAACAATTCTAACCATTCATATTAACATGAAAAGAATATCTTTATGTTACCTCATTTCTAACATTTCATATCAACATAAAAAGAATAATTTTATGTTAAATCAATTCTAACATTTCAACAAAAACAAATAAAAAGATAACTTTGTTTTTATCGACAATCCTATTTCAACAGAAACATATAAAAGTGATATATTTGTTTTGTCGTCCATTCTAACACAACAAAACATATAAAAATGATATATTTTCCTATGTTAACACTTTTCTATGTGTTCTAATATCATATAAAAGAATATTTTTCTATGTAAACATTTATCCTATGTATTCTATATAACGAATAAAAGAATGATTTATTTGTTTACAATTTTTAATCTAACTTAACAAATAAAAATGATAATCTTATTTGTTAACAATTTCTAATTAACAAAAATGATATTTTGGTTTCAACTATTTTATTTCAATTAACATGATATTTTTGATTAATCTATTTTATTTCAACAAAAATGATTCATTTTGTTTCAACAAAAAGAATCCATTCAATCGCAGATCAACATAACAGAATTCATCAGCCCAACTCAAATCACGAATAACAACACATAGCATTTAACAGTGGAGAAATAAATACGCAATCATAATTATTTTATTTTAATTATTTTAAATGAAATAGAATTCTCACATCTATTGGTCTAAATTTCCAGTGTACTCAGTTTCAGATCTAGTTTGCCCCATGCTATAGATCTCGGAAATACGTTTCTAACGGATTCAGTTTCGTCAATTTCTGATTTGATACGACATAGATACATGGTTTTAACTATTTGTACATTATTTTAATTAATTTAAAATAATCAATACCCTAATTATTTTCATTACCCTTAATTAGCTTCTTCTTCCCGTCGTTCCTTCCTGGTAGGAGAACCTATACGCTCCCTTCGAGACCCTTCCATGTCGCGCCTCCCTGAAGCCATCGAATCCCGATCTGAACTCGCCCCTCCACCCGCCTTCGTACCCTCTGCCGTCGACCCCAAGTAGGGCCCACTCGCATGCTCCCCTCGACTATAAAACCCCTCTGAAGTGCGTGCGTTTGGAGTTCAATTCCGAGCGCCAGTGGTCACGAAAACCCATTATAAGTCCCTGAGTTTCTCTTCCATTTTTCACTTTAGATCCATGCTTTAATATTGTGTAGATTAGGAGTTGTTGAGGGATCAAATTCAAATGGTTTTAGCCATTCATCAGTTCAGTGGCGGCTGCTTGTTTAGTCTTAGGGTTAGGTTTTGATTTAAGTGAATATTTATAATATTATATAATTTATTAAGTGAAAATTAGGCATACATCCTTAAAACGAAACTTAATTAGGCTCACATCCGGTCTAACTTTTCATGTAAATTAGGTCCCTATTTTCCAAAAACATATAAAAAATCATGAAAATTCATTATTAAATAAAACGTGTCCACGCCAAAAAAATCAGGTGGAAAAACAATCGATAAACAAGTCAAAATCAAAAAAATACACAAAACAGCGGAACATGCAATGAAATGAATGAAAACATGCACATATTTCAAATATTTGCATACATGTATGCACATATTGCCATGCCCTCTGCCTTTCAACGCATTACGGCATACAAGTATGCAGCTATTCTGAATAGCAGCATATTTGTATGCAAATATTCAGCAGGATTGCGGTTTTTTTTGCATGTGTATTTAAATAGATGCATACATGTATGCAACTTTTTTTTATTTGCGTGGACTGAGGGGAATATTTCCAGATTTTAGAATTTTTTTTTGTGCAAGAGCGCATTTTTTTTGTGAAAAAATGGAAGCGGCAAAGTGGAAGGAGGTGGAAGGGACAAAAATTATTAGGCGGCAGCTCAAAAAGAGGGGGCGGAAACGAATGGGAAACTTTGTCCCTTTTTTCCGCCTTTTCTTTATATTTAAAAAAAAAGCGCTACAATGAAAAAAAAATCTAAAATCTGGAAATATTAACAGAAGTTCACGGAAATTAAAAAAAACTTAAATACATATATGCAACTATTTGAAATACTTGCACACATGTATGCAAGTATTGCATGTAAAAATATCAAGCGAAAATTTTGCCTGAAGATTGTTGCACACTTGTATGCAAGAATCTGTTTACCTTGCATACATGGATGCAAAAAAACAAACGCAAATTCAACATTTGAAATGCTTGCACAGATGAATGCAAGTATTGCAAATATGTGCATGATTTGATGCAAATTACTGCATTTCGTTGTTTTATTGTATTTTTTGATTTTGATGCATTTTTTTATTTTTTTAGGAGCTGTTTTTTTGGGTGAGTACATGTTTGATTTAAATACGAATTTTCGTGATTTTTTAATATTTTTTTGTTTTTAGTGTATTTTTGAAAAATAGGGACTAAATTTACATGAAAAGTTGGACCGGATGTGAGCCTAATTTTGAAACTTAATAGGGACCTGTGCCAAACGGACCCATTTATTAATCACTAAAAGTCCCGTTTAGCCAGTAGCTCCAAATCGATCCCAACGACAGTCATTCGTAGACAATAACCCCCATTCTAAACCCAATGGGCTATGTCCCGTGAGCCCAAATGGCTGTTTTCAACCAGTTTTCTTTAATTTAAAATAAATACATTTATTAATTAATTTAACCATACATACAAATTCATCGGGGCCACATACGGACTCTAAAAATTACAGAAAAAATATATTTGGCTTTGTTATGACGATACAGTCCTAACAAAATTAATTTCATCAAATTCCGAGACCATTTGAAAAATGGTCATTTTCAAGTCGATTAAATTTGACTGAAATGATCAAAACACATTTTCTTTTGCCACGCTCACATATTAACTCGAAAAATTATGAAATTTGGAACCTAGCAATAATTTGATATTCCGGTTCCAACAAAAGTGGTTTTGTCGAAAACAGAGGTCATTTGAAAAATGGCTGTTTTTAAGGGCCATATATTTAATTAAAATATAAATAAATTCTACAACGACTTTTCTGAATTTTAAACTGGCCATAACTTTTAATTTATAAAGTGAAATTTCAATTTTTCATATTCATTAGAAAGATATTGTTAAACTGATTCAAATACTTTTGGTTTTACTGAAATTCGATTTATTTTGAATCCTGTACATCCCGTTAAAGTTTAAATTCAAATTTTCAAACTGCAGCGCTATTTCTAACTCCTTTTATAAATAAAATAAATTTATTTGTTTTAACTTCGATAAAAATAAAATTTTCATGGTTATTATCATTTTAAATTCTTATAATCCCTTAAAATTTCTAAAATAAAATTTTTAAATTGGCTCCAGAATTCCGGGTTGTTACAAATACAATAAAGTATACAAGTACGAAATAATTGAGATAAGGTAATATCGAATAAGCTTCTCATTCATATCCCAGAACATAAATTCTGCACCAACTATCAAAATAACAGGATTAGGTTTTACCCAAATTTCTACCCAGTGATCGACTCCTTAACAGATGCAAATAACCTATGCCAGCCATGACAATCGGGGATATCAGTCCTGAACCCATCAACTTTAAAAGACACAACCATATCCGCTGGTGTTACAATGTCTTGTCTTCCCCCATTGGACCCGCGCACGCTTATGACAACGCCAGAATGCGTCGTACCTACCTCCAGAATTTGAACCTCTTACAATCATCCATCAGTAAAGTGTACCCTAGTCCCTAACTAGTGCGGGACTTGTTTGATATCAGGAGGGTGCTGATTAATATATATTTCAAGAAAAACGGTAGATTGATACAAGCCACCCCTAGATTGGTCCCCTAAGTAAACTAGGATTTTAAGGGTCCCCCTAAATATATTAGCAGCAGACGTGAAACCTCTTAGCTTATTAATCAAACAGGTTTAACTTAGGAGGTTTAAGTTCATTAATAATCATCATATAACCCTATGTTATATTCTACGGTTGTAAATGACATTTAGTATGAAATGTATCAACCTTTCCCCAATTCATACAAGCACCTGCTCAGATGTTTATAGAATTACAGTAACATGTTTTACTTAATTTACAACTGGTTCATATATCTTTTCATAACATGTTCAACTTAATAAAAAATTAAATCCAACCTATTCAGATTAACATATTTAAATTTCTTCCTTTATAATTATCCTAATTATTCAGTCAATGGTTCTCATATTCTAATGTGCCCAATTTGTATTCATTCAAATTACATGCTATTCCTATTTATCCCAATTTTACACAATTCTAACGGAAAAAGGCCTAGGCTCTCGTTGTCATAGGCTTAGTGCAAAATAATAGAAAAAGAGAAATATAACCAAACTAAAATATGAACAAACTAATGAAATAGCCATAATAAGACTGTAAAAAGCAATGATAGAAAGGGGATAAGGAAGAAAGATGTACATATAAACAGGTAATAACTAAAAATGAACATGTAATTGACAAGATTAAAATATCATATAAGAATAAACTTATAAACACTGATACTTTTCAGATCCAATATATATTAACTATCAAAATCCTTTTTAAATTGCAAATATGAAAATAACGTGAAACTCACAGTAATTTTTATTAGATCCAGAAAAGGCCTTAGAAATAGTTGTAGAAGAATCATCTTTTAACGATATGTTTTGATAGAACCCTGACATCTTTTTAAATTTATATCAGAACATAACTTAGAAGAAGAAGAAGATAAAGAAATGTTTGTGTAAGAAAATGGTGAGGTTGCTAGCCTATTTATAAATATGTTAGGATGATATGAACCATAGTGTAACATCCGATAATTTTAAAATATTAAAACTGATAAATTTAAGTATACTTAATTTTAGGAGAAGACTTAAGTGAAACGGGTTAAGCCAATGCGTTCGTCTCGGAATTCTGCTTGAGATAGAGTCCGAGTTTGCGTAAAACGAACATCGTACGAAGAAGTTATAAAGCTCGGAAGATTTAAAGTTTAAAGCTGTAAAACAAGTCGACCGCCCATTTTTCACCATTCGACCGTTTTTAGACAGAAGTGAAAACAGTCAACGGCCCATTTTTCACCATTCGACCGTTTTTAGACAGAAGTGAAAACAGTCGACCGGTTGAAATTGGCCATTCGACCGGTTGATTCCGGGTAGTTTCCCGATGACGTGTTTTTTCTAATTTGAGCAGTTCGGATGGTTCCTAATCAAATCTAAAGGTCCTAATTCACCTAATACATCTATAAATAAACATATAAACCTAACCCTAATCTCTTCAACCATAATCCATGGCGCCTCCATGCAGTTGCTTCAACTTAAATTGATTTAGCTTTTCTTCTTCAACAATCAAAGAAGAGGTTATTTAAGATCAGATTTGCTACAACAACGCCTAATTCTATTTCTCGCTGTGAGTTTATGTTACTTTCACATATAATTAAATTAAAATGAATTGTGATAGGAATGTAAATTGGATTTAATGAACATGCCTGTACATAAGATGAATCTTATCAAGTTTGTAAATCATTATCTTTCAGATTCATACCCATAAATCTGTCATATGCCTTTCTGATCCATTTTATCGTTATATGCCTGTTTATATTTCATATGCATGTTCTTATGTTTATGTCAGTCTTGATGTTTTGGTTCTCTTCCCTACCTCTCTTCCTTTTTATTTTTGAAACTAGGCTAACTCCGAGCGTAAATTGATATTTGCGTACGAATAACGTTTGAACGATTTGGAAAGGTTTGGGAAATAAGTAAAATAAAGTAATTGGCACAGAACTGTTAATAATTATGAGATTGGTTTGGGCATAATTCGGTACTACTTGTACATATTGAATTATAGACATAACTTGGATTAGAATTATAAACATAACTTGAATTAGAAATTATGGGTAGTTGGAATATATGCTATAATTCAGAACTTGAAATTAGGCTTGAATAAAAGAAGGGATAATGAACCTTAAGACACGAGGTTAGATTCAGATTGTGATAGAAGTCTACCCGGAACCGCCCGACTTATCCAGCAACCGCAAACGGTAATCTAATGTGGGAGATCTTGCACAATCACGAATATAACGAATTAATGAACACTTAACCAAGGTAAGGCATGTGGTAAGACATGGGGATAAAAAAAGGGTTAAGTGGGTGACATGGGTAACATAGTTAAAGCACTTAACCAAGATGAGACATGTGATAAGACATGGGAATAATAATAAAAAGGTTAAGTGGGAAATCCTAGTGGTGACCAAGCCTAGGAGGGGAGCTTGTGTCAAGTATAAGGACCTTTTTCAACCAGTAACCCCTTTTTAGTATCTATATGAGCTCGAACTAGGTCGAGGACGGGACATGCTTACTGGGGTTGATTGTAAGAGGTCAAAAGAGTAAAGAGCGATGGCAACGCAAGTCCAACGGAGTCATGTGCGTGCATGAGTTCGGGCTGGTAGGTAAGACATTGTTGCATTGTGTAGGTTTAAGCTGTGCATTTTAGTAGTATTGGGTTGCCACTTTAGGGAGTGATACACCATACTGTGGGGACAGCACAGGTATCTACGAGTTAGGGAGCCAATCAAATGGGGAGGGTAGTGGGTACAACTAGTGGGGGTTGGAGCAAGTGGGGACCTACGAGAGCAGCTAGGAGTACACGAAAATACCATTATTATGATTAGTAGGGAGGGATCACCTTTTAGTATGAGACTAGTGTTGGTGCGGTGCTGGAAATATCTTATAGTGGTTAGAAGCGCAATCGATGTTATACCTTGTTCATCTTGTTTACCTTGTCATACCTGCTTATGTTACCGTCATCTCTTATATCCAGTTTATGTTCTTATCCTGTTATTTTGGGAATTATATTGTTAAAGTCACTGGACTCGCCAGACTTTATGTCTGATCCTTTTTGTTTCGCCTCTTTTCTTTCCTTTTCCCCCAGGTTCTCAGGGTGGGACTAGCAAGGCTTGATTTGGATTTCTCTCTCTATTGGATGTTCGTGGAAGTGCTGAAAGCAATGCCCATCTTTTTTTCTTTAATATTGCATTTTGGAATGGGATTATGGTTTTTCTTTTATGTACTCTGATAATAATTTTGTTCAAGATGGATATTGTGTACTTGATTTTAGTATGTGGTTTTGACGTTGTAATCAAACATGTTTTGCTTTCTGCTGCAATGGAATAAGTTTTTAAATTTTTTTTAATTACCATTTTATATATTTGTCTTGTGATATTCTGTTCTATACACTTATAACGCTCTATGGAAGTTAATGCATTCCCTTAGTGAGTGACATTAATGGACGTGGGGTGTCACACGTGGTATCAGAGCTGAAGGTTTCCAGAACAGATAAAAGATTTTGAAAACCGTTTTCAAAAGCATTTTTAAAAAAGAAGTATTTTCAAAAACATGTTTTAAAGAAGGTATTTTCAAGAGAATGGTTTATTATGAAAAACATAATCCCCAAAAGCCATATATCTTTCTTTCGATTCTTTGTTTTGAATCTCTTTCTTTTTCTTTTCAGCATGTCTGGGGAACCCGATATACCCGAAGGCGTACAGATACCAGGCTGGTTCAGAAGGTATCTGGAGGCTAGGGCTATTGATGCAGGCCCAGCAAACATTCCTCCTCCCCCAGCTGCAGCCATTGTTCCACCTCTTCCTCCGTGTGTAGATGCTTTTTCTGAGATATGTAAGGACTTTCATGAGATGGGCGGAAAACCGCTTCACGGGGCTGAGATGTTTGTCGAGGCTAGAAATTGGCTCAAGGAAGTGGAGGACTTGTTTGGTATCTTTGAGGTAGATGATGGAAGGAAGGTTCAATTAGCTGCTTGGTTAATGAAGGATGAAGCTTCATTTTGGTGGAAGGTCATGAATAGAGAACGTGCAGTGGAGACATGGATGGATTTCAGATAGAGGTTTGAGTTGAAATTTCTTTCACAAGCAAAAGAAAGTTTATACATGGAGAGGTTCTTGGCTTTGAAACAAGGAAACTTGTCTGTTAAGGAGTATGTTAACAAGTTTAATCAGTTGGCGAGATTGGTTTAGAGTTGGTGAACACGCCGCATAAGAAAGCCTTGAGATTTGCTCAGGGCTTGAACGAACCGCTTCATGGGTTGGATATGTACCACATTCCTATGGGGGCTACTTTCGAGAAACTTGTTGATATGGCGTTGATGAATGAGGAGGAGAAAGGTGCTAAAATGGATAGGACACAAGATAAGAAAGTGGATCCAAAGAAGGCACAACAACAACAACAAAAGAAAGGCGGTAAGGATAGCAAGGGCCAAGAGAAAAGGAAGTGTTACAATTGTGGAATACCTGGCCACTTAAAGAAAGACTGTAGAAAGAAGAAGAAGCCTGGCTGTTACCATTGCGGTGAGGCAGGACAAACGATTAAAGATTGCCCGAGGAGGCAAGGAAAAGGGCAAGGGCAGAGGACATGATCTACTTCTGGAGGGAAGGTTCATGCTCTCATGGCACGGGGGCAAGAAGGAGGTAGAAACATTTATGTCGAAAGTTTAATTTTCCTTTTTGATCATCCTGTTCGAAATTTGTTTGATTCTGGCGCTTCACATTCGTTTATATCTGCTTCGTTAGTTAAAACACTGCACCTAAACACTAGTTAGTTATGGATCCCATTGTAGTCTCAAATCCTATTGGTTGTTCAGCTCATTTATCCTTGATTTGTCGAGATTTGAGAGTGTTTATCTTGAGCCTTAAGTTTTGATGCAATGCCTATGTTCTTGGTTTCATGGGCTATGGTTTGATTCTAGGGATGGATTGGCTAGCCAGGTATGGTGCCATCCTAGACTGCGAAAGGAGGGTAGTTAGACTGTTGACTCGTTGTGGAAGGACACTTGATATTTATTGTGACCCTAGGGGTTTAGTGATGCTTAGCTACCTAGAATCACTTGACGCATCCATCGATGATTTGCAATCTGTTCGAGTAGTCTGTGAGTATGATGACGTCTTTGATGACGTTCGGGGTTTAACCCCAAGGCGCGAGATAGACTTCCGTATATACTTAGTAGATACTGCAAAGGCAGTTGCATTGCCAGTGCGCCACATGGCTCCGAGAGAGAGGAAAGAACTCAAGGAACAAGTAGGGGAGCTGCATGAGAAAGGGTTCATAAGAAGAAGTATTTTGGAATGGGATGCTCTAGTTGTTTTTGCTACGAAGGCGGATGGTTCGGTTAGATTGTGCGTGGACTATAGGGAGCTAAATAAACTCACGAAGAAAAATAGACACCCATTGCCGAGGATAGACGATTTGTTCGGTCAGTTGGTTAGTGCTTCATTTTTCTCGTAGTTGGACTTAGCTACAGGATTTCATCAGTTGAGGTAGCTGGGGATAGTATAGATAAGACTGCTTTTAGAAATCCCGATGGTTTCTTCGAGTGGCTCGTTATGCCTTTTGGTTTGACGAATGCACCCACATATTTTGTAGACTTGATGAGTAGGGTGTTTAGGGAGTTTCTAAACAATTTCGTGGTAGTCTTTGTGGATGATATCTTGATATTCTCTAGAAGCGAGTAAGAGCATGCCCTACATCTTAGGGAAATCTTGGAGACCATTTGAGCACATCAACTCAAAGCTAAGTTCTCAAAATGTCATTTTTTATGGAAGGAAGTGAGGTTCTTAGGGCACGTGGTCTCTAAGGAAGGGATAGCAGTGGATCCCGCGAAGGTAGTGGCAATCCAAGATTGGAAAATTCCTAAGAAGACAACAGAAGTAAGAAGTTTTCTAGGGTTGGCAGGCTATTATAGGAAGTTCATTAAGGACTTTGCGAAGATATCAGCCCCACTTATCACGGTTGACGAAAAAGAATTTGACCTTTTCTTGGGATGTTGACTGTGACAATGCTTTTCAACGATTGAAGAGGGCATTGACGACAACTCCAGTTTTAGTTTTTCCGGATGGGAGTAAACCATTCACCATGTATATTGATGCTTGCGGGACAGGGCTTGGCACAGTTTTGATGTAAGAGGGAAGGGTGATATGCTATGGTGGAAGGCAGTTAAAGGTCCACGAGAAGAATTACCTTACCCACAACTTAGAGTTAGATGCCATAGTTTTTGTGCTTAAGTCTTGGCATCACTATTTTCCTGGAGAGAGGTTTGACTTGTATACAGACCATAAGTCACTAAAATACTTGTTCTCTCTAAAAGATCTAAACTTAAGGCAACAGAGGTGGATGGAGTCCTTAGCATCCTACGATTTTGAGATTGCATATACCCCTGGCAAGGGTAACATTGTAGTTGATGCCTTGAGTAGAAAGAGGTTGATTTTGATTCCTTTGTTTGTCGAGCGGCAGAGTTTAGAGTACATATCTACCTTTGATTTTAGACCCTCTATCAATTATTTACCCGGTTTGTTGGCATCGTTAGAGGTGCGACCTACGCTTTTGGGACAGATAGGAGCGGCACAACGAGATGACCCACAACTGATAGAGATAGTAGACAAGCTCATAAGAGGGGAGTCTTCGAGCCATCTTAGTAGGTATATTATAGTTGAAAAAGGTTGGTTGCGTAGGGATGGGAGATTTTACGTATCACGAGATGAAACCTTGAGGAGGACGATCCTTGAAGACGCACATCATTCTAAGATGACCATACATCCCGGTTGTTAGATCCAAAATTGGCTCTAACACCCAAGTTGTTCAGTTATGAAGAAATTAATATCAGAAAAAATGCTAGAAAATCAGAAAAGACACAAGATTTATAGTGGTTCGACATTAACGAGCCTACGTCCACTTTATGTTAATGATTATACTTGAAATCAGAGTACAATCGATGATTTATCCCTCAACCTCGCTTTTACAATGTTGATTCACTCAATATTTTCGAGACAACTCTGAATAATAATAATGGAGGTGTAACAATGGTGGATTCAGAACTCAGAATTGCCAAAAGATCCTGAAAAATGCCATGTTCTGGGCTATTTATAGATGATTTCTTCAGGCGGATCGCGGTTACACGTGGCACAAATCTCGAGAATCTCGGACTGGTTCGTGGCTTGATGGAGAATTGGTCAATATGACAGTTATGGACTGGTGTCGCGAGATCCTTCGTTTGCGGATCGTGATGGACTCAGTCATGGCCTTCATCACGTTTCCTGTGCTTGAATCGGATCGGATCGAGTTGCTGTGGACGGACCGGATCGTGGCTAGGGGGGCGATCGCGAGCCGGGATAAATGCAACTTCACGAGCGAGGTTTCATTTTGAACTTGTGCTTCAATCTTGGTGGCTTGGTCCAAAAGCTAGCCAACATTTTGCCCCCTCGAAGTATGTTCTATCGAGGATGGAATATGTTTCGAAATTATGGAAATATCTTTTCATATAACGGTGCAAATCAGTGGTCATATCTATCTGAAATGTTGTACTGCTTCAGAAAGTCGCGTCCTCTGATTGATATAAATATCGGATCAAATCATCAACCATTTCTTCGTTCATCAGGTAATTTTCTCTCAAGTTTCTTGGAAATATTTCCATCCAATCGTCAAGTAAATCTTAACATTTATAAAGAGTTGCATTAAATAATCTTCGTATTTTTGTGTAAATGTGGGACCTTATCCCTTCCGACTCATTAGTCACATTTAGGCTCAAATTGTTAGGTTTCACAGCGGTTCGTGGATATAGCATCCATCACGGACTCGTAATAGAGCGGGCCCCCTTTTTTTTGAATCGCAACAGGCCTACAGGTTCTACTTATTGGCTTCTGACAGATCGGATCACATCATGAGCCGATGCGGGCTTCTGTTCGTGGCCCATTCGTTTTCCAGAAAAAACAAAAAAAGGGAAACGAACGGTCATCGTTTTGCCTATATAAATCGAACCCTTCTCCAGCTTTCCTTTTCTTCTTCTTCTGTCGTCCAATCTTTTCCCCTTTTGCCTTAAAAACCCTAATTTGAAAAATCGAGATTCTCTTTTAACAAAAAAGGTAACGATTTTGCTTGTATCTCTTCTCTTCTTTTTTTAGTATTGGTTCGAGTTTGAGTTCTGACGAGTTTTCCCACAATGGCTTGAAGTTGTGCGGTGACTTTTTGATCTTCCATGGGTTTGCTGTCGTATTAAGGAGCTATAATAGACGATGGAGGAGAAACAGGGAAGAAGAAGAGGAGCGGGTCAGGTCGGATCGTAGGTGAGATTGGCGTTCAGGTCGCGATAACGAATTGGATCGCAATGTATCGGGGGAGCACTGGTCAAAGAGAACATGGAGTGGAGCGGATCGGGGGCTCTTTCACGATTCGTCTAGGTAGGGGAAATGCCACAGTCTGGATCGTTCTGCGATCCGTAGCCTTCATCACGAGACTATGCTTCCTTTCTAGCATGACTTTCCAACGACCCAACACCCACGATCCGATCCAAGTTTCATGTGCTTGCGTCTGTGTGACGGCAGGGAATTTCGCTCGGTCCGAACCAGTCGCTAAACCGATCCAGGCCGTTCGAAACGCCCTATCGTTTGAGAACAGGACAAAACAGAACGCATACAGAAGAACATTTCACTGTATATTACAACAATGCATCAGATTACAAGAATATACAGAGTATAAATGAATATTACACAGAAATATCAGAGATTTAAATTACATTTAAATACATAGCAGCGGAAAATAATACAATACACAACTAGAAGAGATATACGGATACAAAGCTTTCCGGATATCGTTCCAGCTGTAAACCAGGATCCTGTGAATATAAATCTGCAAAACAAAAACTACTAGCTGCCCGTGTCAAAATAAGGGCACCCAGAGTTTAGGTTAAAACAATAAACTCCAGGTCAGTCATGTGACTGGTGTGAGAACTAAAACAGTTATTAATCTTTATTTTAAATCATTAGGTAAAGTCAAGGGACCACGCCGTATAACACGGAACGGGTTTCCTCCCAAGAATACCAGTGCATAAAACAAACAGCGCAATGCTAAATAAAGAAAAATGAAGCTGTTATAAGACCCAGGTCCTATCACACAATGCAACGCAAGCCGGGGGATAGGGTTTTCCCTTATAACAGCCAAAGAATGCTTGATACGTTTAAAACAAATCATTTGATACTATAATAAGTGCATAGTGTATAAAACAACTTCAAATCATAAGTATCAATCATAGGCGGCATGAATGGCCCATAACACTATGTCGCCATATATAAGTTTACAATCAAAACCGCAAGACGACGTATTGGAAGTTGGGTTATCATTTATGGTATGAACCGAGGCTAGGGGCAAGATCCTCTCCGATTCGAGACGCTCTAGTACGCCCCTCAGGCAAGTACTCAGTCAAGCCTTTGGATCGTCAGGGCCGGTCCACCGATGTGGATTAAAATTCCTGAACACTGCGTTTCCCCGCCCTTTGGGGCGTAAGCCTGGCCCGTCAGCCGACCAGAAGCATCGGCCGAAACCGATATCACGAGGCGCCTCGCTTTTCAGCAAGTAATAATAAGTAACATCCACATGAGTCAAACTCGTCAGCCAGTTCAAGCACTGACGCCACTCCTAACTAGAAAGAAACGCATGTCCTCCCTGATGTCCGTCTCCCGTTTTTGATTCATACCGGGTGTGATACTCGCGAATCAACGTTACACAAAGCTACGCCACAAAGGCCGTGCTTCGATCATCAACCACAAGACTTTGCTTTTCAACAGAAGCCTTGATCATTTGCATCTTAGCATGCCACACAGGCAATTCACTCCATGCGATTGATATCCATCAATATATAACCCCTGAGCTCGTACGTCTCAGAGAAGGGCGTTAAGCAAGAGAATAAATTCTCCGCCGCCAAACAGATATATATTTAATAGAGATCAATCACACGGACTAAAATCCAATGTCAGACACACAGTCCATTTACAAGTCCGTTCTGGGTCTGAACGAAACCGGAGGCACCTAGTACCCCGCATATCCATCGATCTCCAAGTACGTCTGGACGATCACTAACTGTTTCCATCTTCTTGGGTGTACAGCCCAATCAAGATCATCAGTAATTACCCAAACGACGTGAAGACCTCCGGTCTTCGACCATCGTCTTCATCTTCGACTTATCGTCGTGTCAGTTATCCAGAATGGGATAAACCCGATCTTTCCGAATAACTCGCGTATATTTTAAATAAGTGTTACACAAACACAACATACGCCTCATTCCAATTCATCAGTCACTAACCGTAAATTAATCAAGAGAATAATTCCCCAAATATTAACCCCGAAGGCCAAAACCAACATCAGATCAATATCCAGAAAACCATTCTGCTTGGCTAACCGACAGTTAGTTTCTAAATCTCACATTCATAGGGTAAGGTTCCCATTAATTTTATCAAAGATAAATCCTTTAAAATTTATTCTTTAATCTCCTTTTGAATTTCGATTCAACTAGTCGGGATTAACGAACCTTACCGAAGTGATCTTTTGTTTTAATTTCCCAATCCCGACCTATTTATCCCATGAAGTAAAACTGGTAATACCTCATATCTAACACCACAGTGTTATCGGTAAATTCAATTACCATTTCACGTTCAAATCTAATTAAAGATTTAACTATCGCCTGGAGCAAAACTGGTGATACTCCATTCTCGATTCTTTCAATCTAATTAAAGATTCATTAAAACTCCACTTAGTTTTAATCGTTAACTGGGTTAAAGAATCAGTGTCATTTAAAACACGGTTCACGATAAACCCAAAATCACATTCATTAATTATCGGGTTAAAGAACAAGTGTTATTTAAAACACTGTTCACGATAAACCCAAAAATCAATATCAATTCAATTCCAATTAAATATTATTTAATTGGTACACTTCATTAAATCTAAATAAAAAGATTTAATCTTTTCTCAATTGGGTTCAAGAACAGTGTTAGTGAAGACACCACTCACGACAAACCCAAATCACATTTGATATTCAATATAAGGCTCTGAATAGAAAATATATCGGCTTATATTCAATATCAAATTCTACGATTAATAGATGTCGTATTGGAAATAACGATATAAATATATATCTTTCAAATTTCCATAACAACACCTGTATAATCACGAATTCCAACATCGAAATATTCCGAAGACAATTTCGATTCAAATCCACTCCAATGCAATCATTGGATATTTTGGTTATTTTCAAAACCCTTTTCAAATTCAATTTATTTATTTAAAAATAAATAGAATTATAATTCTAGTTCAAAACTAGTTCAATTCGATAAAAATCTATTTTTATCTTTTCAAATATGGAGTTTTTCATCCCAATTCTTCCCAAATCATTTCTTATGATTTTACACAAATTATTACTATTTTTAATAATTTTATCAAGGCCCGTACAGTCGATTTCCAACAATGGCCATCGAACTGCACTTACAGCGACCTTTTTCAAATTTGATTTGGACATAATTCCAAATCCAACCGTTAGATTTCAAATTTCTAATATTCGTTAGAAAGCTCTCTTCGATACGAACCCAACGGTTCCGGTTTTAGGAGAATCCGACGGTCGGATCTCCCGCAATGTCCATTTGAAATAAATGGTCGAAATTCACGAACTGCCGCGGCGCGGCGCGTTCTATTCAGGCCATTATATTATATATATAATATATATAATATATATTTCGTCGATTTCTATTCAAAACGAATTATATAAATAGTTTTAAATTTGTTTCAAAAGCAATTTCAACTTCCTTTTCAATTCAAATCAAAATTGAATTCTTCTTCATAAATTCGTTTTAAAATTCATTTCTATTCAATTCAAATTTCAATTCAATTTGAATTCATTTCAATTCACTTTCAATTCAATTTGAATTCGTTTTCAATTCAATTCATTCCGGAATCGTTTTCAATTCAATTCATTTCGAAATCGTTTTCAATTTAATTCATTTCGAAATCGTTTTCAATTCAATTCATTTCGAAATCGTTTTCAATTCAATTCATTTCGAAATCGTTTTCAATTCAATTCATTTCGAAATCGTTTTCAATTCAATTCATTTCGAAATCGTTTAAAATCGATATAAATATCGTTCACGTCAAAATGGCGTCTATCTAATCAACACGGCTTCATAAATTTCTATTTCTCAAATATTCTATTTCAAATATTTCTTTTTTTCAAAATAGTTGTTATTATCAAAATAATTCGTTCAACACATGACCAATCTCAATGGATGAGTACTGTCAACACATGAACTTTTATTATATATCGATAAAGATGTAAATTTTATTACTAAAATATTTCGTTCAACACATGACCAATCTCAATGGATGAGTACTGTCAACACATGAACCTTTATTTTATAATATTCTTTATTTTTCAAATTGGAATGAGGCTCAATCAATTACCATATAAAGTTAATTATATGGGTTTTCATGCGTTACACACATATAATAGCATTGAAAAATAATCAACCATCAACCAAAGTGCACTACACTGTATAAGCATCAAATATAGATATTCAACGCTTATAACAGCCTGTCAATCAATCGATCGACATATTTAATCAATCAGGATGAGTGAACTTCAAATTTCATCCTAACACCCGTGTGGGGTTTCAGACAATCAAACACATATTTTATTTGTGCAGTTGGGCGATGTGTAAAATTTATCGACCCAATCAATGTCCTTCAAATAGGTGTACATGAACAAACCGTTCGGTTTGCAAATGAATATTATATTTTATTCACTTCACGTTAAAAATTATATTTTTAACGATAAAACATTTTATTTCAACCTATGAATTTCTATTCAATTCATTTCTATTCAATAAAATGATATTTTTATTTTTCTAACATATTTTAGAAAATTTCGGCGGCATAACGGCACGATACTAGAAACGGGACGAGGCCTAGCCTAATCCCCGGTCTAGTGAAGGCCCACGCCATTCACACATCAATCAAATTCACCAAACAACCAAATTCAAATCAAATCATACAACTAAGCTATGCAACCAAACAAACAAGTCCATGGTCTGTGGACGATTGTGTCGGGTGCTACTAAGCACCGTCTGCATCCTAGTATATATATATATAACTAGAAAATAAAATTGAAAGGTGAGAAATTCTCACAGATAGCTATCCTAGCTCCACGGCACTTCTTTGATAGAAATCTTCGTCGCTATCGCATTTTTGTCATCTTCGTTGCTGCTTTCACTACATATGTAAAAATCACATTTTTACTTCGCTATTCAATATATAAAAATCAAATTTTTACTTCGCTATTCAATATATAAAAATCGAATTTTTAGTTCAAAGTTCAATATATAAAAATCGAATTTTTAGTTCAAAGTTCAATATATAAAAATCGAATTTTTAGTTCAAAGTTCAATATATAAAAATCGAATTTTTAGTTCAAAGTTCAATATATAAAAATCGAATTTTTACTTCGCTATTCAATATATAAAAATCGAATTTTTAGTTCAAAGTTCAATATATAAAAATCGAATTTTTAGTTCAAAGTTCAATATATAAAAATCGAATTTTTAGTTCAAAGTTCAATATATAAAAATCCTATTTTTAGTTCAAAGTTCAATATATAAAAATCGAATTTTTAGTTCAAAGTTCAATATATAAAAATCGAATTTTTAGTTCAAAGTTCAATATATAAAAATCGAATTTTTAGTTCAAAGTTCAATATATAAAAATCGAATTTTTAGTTCAAAGTTCAATATATAAAAATCCTATTTTTAGTTCAAAGTTCAATATATAAAAATCGAATTTTTAGTTCAAAGTTCAATATATAAAAATCGAATTTTTAGTTCAAAGTTCAATATATAAAAATCGAATTTTTAGTTCAAAGTTCAATATATAAAAATCGAATTTTTAGTTCAAAGTTCAATATATAAAAATCGAATTTTTAGTTCAAAGTACAATATATAAAAATCCTATTTTTACTTACAAACAAATTTATAATTTATTTCTAAACAAATCTATATTTTATTTTCTCTTTTAAAAACAATTTTATTTTCTCTTTTAAAAACAATTTTATTTTCTCTTTTAAAAACAATTTTATTTTCTCTTTTAAACTACATGCTAATTTATTTTCAAACAATAACCAATTAATTTTCAAACAATATGCTAATTCATTTAGAACAAAACTGATTTTTTTCTATGTGTTTATATATATCAAAGACTGAATTTTTTCTATGTATTTATATATAACAAAACTGAATTTTTCTATGTATTTATATATAACAAAACTGAATTTTAAAATAAGGTTAATTACCTTATAATCGTTCCAAGAATCTGGAGCTCGATCGAAACCTAGTTCGCGGCCTAGGGTTGAAATTCCGGCGGCCTACGGTGACTTCGACGACGATCTGGAGCTTCCGCGCGTTGCGCCTCCACGCCCCCGTCCTCCACCGTGAGTAGCGTTCATCTCGATGGGCCCCTCCTTCTTGAAGACGAGCTCTAACGCAGCTCCTTGCTGCTCGAAATCCACCTGATTCTCGCAACCCTCGCCGATCACACCTGTACAGAATTGTAGATCTTGGAATGCTCCTTGATTTTTGTATTTGATTTGTGGATTAATACCGAGCAGATCGAAAATGGTTTGAGGAGGAAGGGTTGGAGAATACCCGTCGTTCACGTTGAGAGAGGCGACTTCAGTTGGGTTTGACCGCGATGAACAAAGAAATAGGGTTTGACCCTTTTGACCCTTTATACCCTTTATTTTTTTTAATCATTTTAATTTCTGAAATATCCGTTTACCAATACCATCTTCAAATTAAACCCAACGACTATCTCCCCTAGCTAATTACCCCCATTCCGAACACAATGGGATATGTTTCGTAAGCCAATTCGGCTGTTATGATATGTATTTATTTAAATTACAATATAAATCAATGTAGATTTAATTTAAATGTACATTTTAAATTACCAGGGCCACATACTAACTCTAAAAATTCCCGAAAAATATTTTCTAGCTTCGTATTGACGATACGGTCCTAACAAAACTAGTTTCATCGAATTCTGAGACCGTTTGAAAAATGGCCAATTTCCAGTCGATTAAAATCAACTGAAACTGGTCAAACGCGTTTTCCTTTGCCACGCTCACATATTGATTCAGAAAATTACGAAATTTGAAACCTAGCAATAATATGACATCTCGGACCCAACAAAACTGGTTTCGTCGAAATCCGAGGTCGTTTGCAAAATTGCTATTTTTAAGGGCCTTATATATATAAAAATATATATAAATTCCACAGCGACTATTTCTAATTTTAAACTGGACATATCTTATCATTTCTAAGATGAAATCTCAGTTTGTTAACTTCGTTACAAAGATATAGTTATACAGATTCAAATATTTCTTGTTTCGTTCAATTTTGACTTATATTGAATTCTGTATATTCATTTGAAATTAGAAATCGAATTTTCGAACTACCGCGCCATTTTCAATTCCTTTTATAATTATATATAATTATTATATATTCTAACGACGACGTATATAATATATACGTTATAATTATATTCAAAATAAATTTCTCGTCGATATTATTTAAAATAATTCATTTTAAATATTCAAAATTCGCTAAAATTGCCAAAATAAAAATTTAAACTGGCCCAGATTTTCGGGTTGTTACAATCTCCCCCACTTAAAACTTTTCGTCCCCGAAAAGGAACAAAGTCGAAAGTGGTTTGATTAATCAACTCTACATTCGATCTGGCTTCCCTTCTCCAACTTTTCAGTTTCTGAGAATTTCCAACATTTCAAAAATTTGGCTAACACCCTAAATTTTTGAAAAATTTCGCCAAAACCTCCCCTGCAATGGGAGCATCGGGGAATTTCAAATAGCTTCCCCGGTCCTTCAGATCTCAAAAAGAAAAAGAAAAAGCCAAGCGGCTAGCCAATAGGCTCACAAAATCATCATCACCCAAACAAAACAGTAAATTATGTAGTAAACATGTACCTATTTGTCGGGCAAACAAATTTTATTCTCTGGCTCTAGCCTCCTTGCTATGACCTGTTCAAGGTAAGTACATATATGCAAGCAAATGCGACCAATTTTCAATACAATTCAATATTTGGTTCAATTAGGCTAATTGGTTAAAAATTAGCAAATAAATAAACAAACAACACAAACATCAATCAATTAGTGAATTAGATTATCAAATTCATAATTTTGATACATATACTGAAAATCTTGTTTTTGATGCCAATTCACAACAAGGTGTTCTAACTATATAAGTTTTGGTTCTCACACCAGCCTAATGGAAATATATAGAAATCACACCTTCGAAACTCGAACATAAATGTTGATGATGCGATCGCTATCATCAATATCATCTTCGGGCGACTAGAGTGTGATTCTATATCTATCCAATATATTAAAATTTCAAATACACGCGGATCAGACGTATACGCAAAATCTATATATACTGGATTGTCCACATCAATATAATTAAATAATCAAATACGAATAAGTGATTTAAATTTTCAAAACAAAAATTTGTTTTCATTTTCAAAAATATACTCTTCACACTCGTTCTAGGATACTACTGATCCTATCTCTAACGAGTCATTCTCGTTGGATATTACTAATCCAATTATCTGATGAATTCTTTCGTATGGTTCTAATGTGCCTTGTTCTCTGAGCTTTGTAAACCAAAGCTCTGATACCAACTGTGACGGTAGGGAATTTCGCTCGGTCCGAACCAGTCGCTAAACCGATCCAGGCCGTTCGAAACGCCCTATCGTTTGAGAACAGGACAAAACAGAACGCATACAGAAGAACATTTCACTGTATATTACAACAATGCATCAGATTACAAGAATATACAGAGTATAAATGAATATTACACAGAAATATCAGAGATTTAAATTACATTTAAATACATAGCAGCGGAAAATAATACAATACACAACTAGAAGAGATATACGGATACAAAGCTTTCCGGATATCGTTCCAGCTGTAAACCAGGATCCTGTGAATATAAATCTGCAAAACCAAAACTACTAGCTGCCCGTGTCAAAATAAGGGCACCCAGAGTTTAGGTTAAAACAATAAACTCCAGGTCAGTCATGTGACTGGTGTGAGAACTAAAACAGTTATTAATCTTTATTTTAAATCATTAGGTAAAGTCAAGGGACCACGCCGTATAACACGGAACGGGTTTCCTCCCAAGAATACCAGTGCATAAAACAAACAGCGCAATGCTAAATAAAGAAAAATGAAGCTGTTATAAGACCCAGGTCCTATCACACAATGCAACGCAAGCCGGGGGATAGGGTTTTCCCTTATAACAGCCAAAGAATGCTTGATACGTTTAAAACAAATCATTTGATACTATAATAAGTGCATAGTGTATAAAACAACTTCAAATCATAAGTATCAATCATAGGCGGCATGAATGGCCCATAACACTATGTCGCCATATATAAGTTTACAATCAAAACCGCAAGACGACGTATTGGAAGTTGGGTTATCATTTATGGTATGAACCGAGGCTAGGGGCAAGATCCTCTCCGATCGAGACGCTCTAGTCCGCCCCTCAGGCAAGTACTCAGTCAAGCCTTTGGATCGTCAGGGCCGGTCCACCGATGTGGATTAAAATTCCTGAACACTGCGTTTCCCCGCCCTTTGGGGCGTAAGCCTGGCCCGTCAGCCGACCAGAAGCATCGGCCGAAACCGATATCACGAGGCGCCTCGCTTTTCAGCAAGTAATAATAAGTAACATCCACATGAGTCAAACTCGTCAGCCAGTTCAAGCACTGACGCCACTCCTAACTAGAAAGAAACGCATGTCCTCCCTGATGTCCGTCTCCCGTTTTTGATTCATACCGGGTGTGATACTCGCGAATCAACTTTACACAAAGCTACGCCACAAAGGCCGTGCTTCGATCATCAACCACAAGACTTTGCTTTTCAACAGAAGCCTTGATCATTTGCATCTTAGCATGCCACACAGGCAATTCACTCCATGCGATTGATATCCATCAATATATAACCCCTGAGCTCGTACGTCTCAGAGAAGGGCGTTAAGCAAGAGAATAAATTCTCCGCCGCCAAACAGATATATATTTAATAGAGATCAATCACACGGACTAAAATCCAATGTCAGACACACAGTCCATTTACAAGTCCGTTCTGGGTCTGAACGAAACCGGAGGCACCTAGTACCCCGCATATCCATCGATCTCCAAGTACGTCTGGACGATCACTAACTGTTTTCATCTTCTTGGGTGTACAGCCCAATCAAGATCATCAGTAATTACCCAAACGACGTGAAGACCTCCGGTCTTCGACCATCGTCTTCATCTTCGACTTATCGTCGTGTCAGTTATCCAGAATGGGATAAACCCGGTCTTTCCGAATAACTCGCGTATATTTTAAATAAGTTTTACACAAACACAACATACGCCTCATTCCAATTCATCAGTCACTAACCGTAAATTAATCAAGAGAATAATTCCCCAAATATTAACCCCGAAGGCCAAAACCAACATCAGATCAATATCCAGAAAACCATTCTGCTTGGCTAACCAACAGTTAGTTTCTAAATCTCACATTCATAGGGTAAGGTTCCCATTAATTTTATCAAAGATAAATCCTTTAAAATTTATTCTTTAATCTCCTTTTGAATTTCGATTCAACTAGTCGGGATTAACGAACCTTACCGAAGTGATCTTTTGTTTTAATTTCCCAATCCCGACCTATTTATCCCATGAAGTAAAACTGGTAATACCTCATGTCTAACACCACAGTGTTATTGGTAAATTCAATTACCATTTCACGTTCAAATCTAATTAAAGATTTAACTATCGCCTGGAGCAAAACTGGTGATACTCCATTCTCGATTCTTTCAATCTAATTAAAGATTCATTAAAACTCCACTTAGTTTTAATCGTTAACTGGGTTAAAGAATCAGTGTCATTTAAAACACGGTTCACGATAAACCCAAAATCACATTCATTAATTATCGGGTTAAAGAACAAGTGTTATTTAAAACACTGTTCACGATAAACCCAAAAATCAATATCAATTCAATTCCAATTAAATATTATTTAATTGGTACACTTCATTAAATCTAAATAAAAAGATTTAATCTTTTCTCAATTGGGTTCAAGAACAGTGTTAGTGAAGACACCACTCACGACAAACCCAAATCACATTTGATATTCAATATAAGGCTCTGAATAGAAAATATATCGGCTTATATTCAATATCAAATTCTACGATTAACAGATGTCGTATTGGAAATAACGATATAAATATATATCTTTCAAATTTCCATAACAACACCTGTATAATCACGAATTCCAACATCGAAATATTCCGAAGACAATTTCGATTCAAATCCACTCCAATGCAATCATTGGATATTTTGGTTATTTTCAAAACCCTTTTCAAATTCAATTTATTTATTTAAAAATAAATAGAATTATAATTCTAGTTCAAAACTAGTTCAATTCGATAAAAATCTATTTTTATCTTTTCAAATATGGAGTTTTTCATCCCAATTCTTCCCAAATCATTTCTTATGATTTTACACAAATTATTACTATTTTTAATAATTTTATCAAGGCCCGTACAGTCGATTTCCAACAATGGCCATCGAACTGCACTTACAGCGACCTTTTTCAAATTTGATTTGGACATAATTCCAAATCCAACCGTTAGATTTCAAATTTCTAATATTCGTTAGAAAGCTCTCTTCGATACGAACCCAACGGTTCCGGTTTTAGGAGAATCCGACGGTCGGATCTCCCGCAATGTCCATTTGAAATAAATGGTCGAAATTCACGAACTGCCGCGGCGCGGCGCGTTCTATTCAGGCCATTATATTATATATATAATATATATAATATATATTTCGTCGATTTCTATTCAAAACGAATTATATAAATAGTTTTAAATTTGTTTCAAAAGCAATTTCAACTTCCTTTTCAATTCAAATCAAAATTGAATTCTTCTTCATAAATTCGTTTTAAAATTCATTTCTATTCAATTCAAATTTCAATTCAATTTGAATTCATTTCAATTCACTTTCAATTCAATTTGAATTCGTTTTCAATTCAATTCATTCCGGAATCGTTTTCAATTCAATTCATTTCGAAATCGTTTTCAATTTAATTCATTTCGAAATCGTTTTCAATTCAATTCATTTCGAAATCGTTTTCAATTCAATTCATTTCGAAATCGTTTTCAATTCAATTCATTTCGAAATCGTTTTCAATTCAATTCATTTCGAAATCGTTTAAAATCGATATAAATATCGTTCACGTCAAAATGGCGTCTATCTAATCAACACGGCTTCATAAATTTCTATTTCTCAAATATTCTATTTCAAATATTTCTTTTTTTCAAAATAGTTGTTATTATCAAAATAATTCGTTCAACACATGACCAATCTCAATGGATGAGTACTGTCAACACATGAACTTTTATTATATATCGATAAAGATGTAAATTTTATTACTAAAATATTTCGTTCAACACATGACCAATCTCAATGGATGAGTACTGTCAACACATGAACCTTTATTTTATAATATTCTTTATTTTTCAAATTGGAATGAGGCTCAATCAATTACCATATAAAGTTAATTATATGGGTTTTCATGCGTTACACACATATAATAGCATTGAAAAATAATCAACCATCAACCAAAGTGCACTACACTGTATAAGCATCAAATATAGATATTCAACGCTTATAACAGCCTGTCAATCAATCGATCGACATATTTAATCAATCAGGATGAGTGAACTTCAAATTTCATCCTAACACCCGTGTGGGGTTTCAAACAATCAAACACATATTTTATTTGTGCAGTTGGGCGATGTGTAAAATTTATCGACCCAATCAATGTCCTTCAAATAGGTGTACATGAACAAACCGTTCGGTTTGCAAATGAATATTATATTTTATTCACTTCACGTTAAAAATTATATTTTTAACGATAAAACATTTTATTTCAACCTATGAATTTCTATTCAATTCATTTCTATTCAATAAAATGATATTTTTATTTTTCTAACATATTTTAGAAAATTTCGGCGGCATAACGGCACGATACTAGAAACGGGACGAGGCCTAGCCTAATCCCCGGTCTAGTGAAGGCCCACGCCATTCACACATCAATCAAATTCACCAAACAACCAAATTCAAATCAAATCATACAACTAAGCTATGCAACCAAACAAACAAGTCCATGGTCTGTGGACGATTGTGTCGGGTGCTACTAAGCACCGTCTGCATCCTAGTATATATATATATAACTAGAAAATAAAATTGAAAGGTGAGAAATTCTCACAGATAGCTATCCTAGCTCCACGGCACTTCTTTGATAGAAATCTTCGTCGCTATCGCATTTTTGTCATCTTCGTTGCTGCTTTCACAACATATGTAAAAATCACATTTTTACTTCGCTATTCAATATATAAAAATCGAATTTTTACTTCGCTATTCAATATATAAAAATCGAATTTTTACTTCGCTATTCAATATATAAAAATCGAATTTTTAGTTCAAAGTTTAATATATAAAAATCGAATTTTTAGTTCAAAGTTCAATATATAAAAATCAAATTTTTAGTTCAAAGTTCAATATATAAAAATCGAATTTTTAGTTCAAAGTTCAATATATAAAAATCGAATTTTTACTTCGCTATTCAATATATAAAAATCGAATTTTTAGTTCAAAGTTCAATATATAAAAATCGAATTTTTAGTTCAAAGTTCAATATATAAAAATCGAATTTTTAGTTCAAAGTTCAATATATAAAAATCCTATTTTTAGTTCAAAGTTCAATATATAAAAATCGAATTTTTAGTTCAAAGTTCAATATATAAAAATCGAATTTTTAGTTCAAAGTTCAATATATAAAAATCGAATTTTTAGTTCAAAGTTCAATATATAAAAATCGAATTTTTAGTTCAAAGTTCAATATATAAAAATCGAATTTTTAGTTCAAAGTTCAATATATAAAAATCGAATTTTTAGTTCAAAGTTCAATATATAAAAATCGAATTTTTAGTTCAAAGTTCAATATATAAAAATCGAATTTTTAGTTCAAAGTTCAATATATAAAAATCGAATTTTTAGTTCAAAGTTCAATATATAAAAATCCTATTTTTACTTACAAACAAATTTATAATTTATTTCTAAACAAATCTATATTTTATTTTCTCTTTTAAAAACAATTTTATTTTCTCTTTTAAAAACAATTTTATTTTCTCTTTTAAAAACAATTTTATTTTCTCTTTTAAACTACATGCTAATTTATTTTCAAACAATAACCAATTAATTTTCAAACAATATGCTAATTCATTTAGAACAAAACTGATTTTTTTCTATGTGTTTATATATATCAAAGACTGAATTTTTTCTATGTATTTATATATAACAAAACTGAATTTTTCTATGTATTTATATATAACAAAACTGAATTTTAAAATAAGGTTAATTACCTTATAATCGTTCCAAGAATCTGGAGCTCGATCGAAACCTAGTTCGCGGCCTAGGGTTGAAATTCCGGCGGCCTACGGTGACTTCGACGACGATCTGGAGCTTCCGCGCGTTGCGCCTCCACGCCCCCGTCCTCCACCGTGAGTAGCGTTCATCTCGATGGGCCCCTCCTTCTTGAAGACGAGCTCTAACGCAGCTCCTTGCTGCTCGAAATCCACCTGATTCTCGCAACCCTCGCCGATCACACCTGTACAGAATTGTAGATCTTGGAATGCTCCTTGATTTTTGTATTTGATTTGTGGATTAATACCGAGCAGATCGAAAATGGTTTGAGGAGGAAGGGTTGGAGAATACCCGTCGTTCACGTTGAGAGAGGCGACTTCAGTTGGGTTTGACCGCGATGAACAAAGAAATAGGGTTTGACCCTTTTGACCCTTTATACCCTTTATTTTTTTTAATCATTTTAATTTCTGAAATATCCGTTTACCAATACCATCTTCAAATTAAACCCAACGACTATCTCCCCTAGCTAATTACCCCCATTCCGAACACAATGGGATATGTTTCGTAAGCCAATTCGGCTGTTATGATATGTATTTATTTAAATTACAATATAAATCAATGTAGATTTAATTTAAATGTACATTTTAAATTACCAGGGCCACATACTAACTCTAAAAATTCCCGAAAAATATTTTCTAGCTTCGTATTGACGATACGGTCCTAACAAAACTAGTTTCATCGAATTCTGAGACCGTTTGAAAAATGGCCAATTTCCAGTCGATTAAAATCAACTGAAACTGGTCAAACGCGTTTTCCTTTGCCACGCTCACATATTGATTCAGAAAATTACGAAATTTGAAACCTAGCAATAATATGACATCTCGGACCCAACAAAACTGGTTTCGTCGAAATCCGAGGTCGTTTGCAAAATTGCTATTTTTAAGGGCCTTATATATATAAAAATATATATAAATTCCACAGCGACTATTTCTAATTTTAAACTGGACATATCTTATCATTTCTAAGATGAAATCTCAGTTTGTTAACTTTGTTACAAAGATATAGTTATACAGATTCAAATATTTCTTGTTTCGTTCAATTTTGACTTATATTGAATTCTGTATATTCATTTGAAATTAGAAATCGAATTTTCGAACTACCGCGCCATTTTCAATTCCTTTTATAATTATATATAATTATTATATATTCTAACGACGACGTATATAATATATACGTTATAATTATATTCAAAATAAATTTCTCGTCGATATTATTTAAAATAATTCATTTTAAATATTCAAAATTCGCTAAAATTGCCAAAATAAAAATTTTAAACTGGCCCAGATTTTCGGGTTGTTACAGTCTGTGTCGCGATCCGAGCCCCTAGACTTCAACGAACCATCTTTGCTAACGATCCCAATCACATATGAACTTAAGTAATGCGATTTATGACAATGGACAGTTAGGCTAGAACCTTTGAGATGAACTTCTTGTACTGAATGACAACATGACTTAATAGCATGCTCACTGCACTTATCCAATTTATGTTATGACTTTATTTTCCAGTATCACACACATTTGCACACACGAGCACCTGCACATGCACAGGGTCCGAGGGTAATTATTTTCTTATCTCTCATGTTTTCTCACCAAAACATCAATAACGGATAATCGTTCCTGAAAGATCTGAAACAGAGGTGGACCCGGAGGTGTCGGAACACCTTAATCCCGAGGTTCCTCCAATTAATCCTGAAGGTGAGGATTCTGAATCCGAATATGAGGCAGAGACAGAATCAAATTCATCTGAGAGTACCTCGCTAGAGGAGGAGTCCAAAGTGGATGACCGAGCTCCCGATGAGATTCCTGGCGTTCTAGGAATTGAGAAATTCACTGACTCTTTAGCTTCCAAACTAGACGATATAAAACTTAAGAAAATTTGCTTGAAACACGGGATCCACTGGGACGATGTGAGAACACCCGAAAGCGGAGATAGACCTCATCTTGCTCCAGAAGGGTACATGGCAGTCAGCCGACTCATGTGCTGGGTTGGCTCTATTCCTCCGTTTCCTCCAATCGTCATTAATACCTTAAGACGATTGTGTATTGCCCTTATGCAGCTTCATCACAAAGCTTACGCAGCCTTGTACACTCTATATGTCGCGTATGCAGAGATTCTGCAAACTGAGCTTGCTTTTAAAGACTTGAAATTCTACTATCTTTTCAAGCATCGTTCCACAGCGACTCCAAATTTATCTTTCTTTGAATCAGTAGCCAACAGGAAGGTTCTGTCTGATGGTTACAACAACATAGGGGATCCCAAAGATGATTGGTTTTACATAAAACACCAGGCTGGGTGTGCGAGGAGGTGGCTCAAGTCTAGTAAGTTTTGAGCCTCCATATGCATGACTTAATTACATAATCGAAGCACTAACATGTTTCTTTTTCTCTTGTGCAGATCACACATTTCCCAAGATAGAAGGCTCAGTGTATAACGATCGATTATCCCGTCTTCTTAAAAGCAAGTCTGACTTCTTGAGAATCAAGAAATGTATTACCAACAAAAACCTTCACAAGCACCATCTTTTGGACATAAGATTTGGAGTTGGAGCGGGCAGCAAACCTTACAAGTATGTGCCCCTGGCTGAAGGAGAAGGAACTTCTCAAGTTGTAGAGACGACTATTCTTCGCAAGAGTCCTTCGCCGATGATTAATCAGGGTGACGAAGATTTAAACGTGTATAAAAGAGTTGAGGGACGAGCTGATGAACCAAAAGAGGTTCCAACCTCCGAGGGGCAGTCTCCCTTAAGAACTTCATCGCCAATTGAGTATGTCGCCCAAGATGAATTAACGGAGGAACAGATTCTCGGGGAATTAAATAAAATTCCTTTGCCAGATGATATCTATACCCAAGAAGATTTCGGAGGGGAACCAATTTTTCCCCTCTCCGAAGAGACGGGTGCCCCAGTTGGAGAAAAAGAAGTTACCCAAACGAGCCTAACTTCAGGCCCTGGTTTGTTTCAGAAAAGGGGATTTCACGGGATGAACAAAACACATGCACCATTTATCATAACACTCTTTTACTACTGTGGTTCATAGTTCTAACACACACTTGTTTTCTTTGCAGGAAAAATGTCTCGCAAATGGTCTTATTCCTACCGTTCCCTTCGCGAGGGCACACCAAGCCTCCTTCCAGATCCTGAGCACACTCGTAGCGATAGTCGGGGATGGGATAGTCGTCGACCCCGGGATTCTCATCAATCTTATCCTGCACGACCTCGATCTCCACCGAAGCAAAGTTATGGGAAGCCACATAGTCGTCCAATGCCACCAGCTGGGGGGAAGCAACTTCCTAGAGATTTAACCCCTCCAAAAAGCACTCCTTCTCATGCCCAATCTTCTAAAAAACACCCCGAGCCAAAGGACAAGAACAAAGATGAGGGCAGGATTATAGAGAAGGGGAAGACAGTTCCTACTTCCTCTAGTGAGCGTGGCTTGGACACTATTGCTGCAAGGGATGTTACCCCCGGTTCTGAGATTATAGCCAGGCTAGAGTGCTTACGAAAACAGTTTCCCGACATTTACTTTGAGAGGCTGGTGTTTGTCCCAGATCTTGAACTGGTCCCCGAGGATTGGGACACAGAGGTGATAGGGTATGTATGCCATGCAGCTAAACAATACAGGGTAATGAAGAAGCATGCTGCTACACTCTCCACTATCATCCGCCAGATGGAGACCGAAGCGGCCAGGGCCAGGGTAAAGATTGACAATGATGCTAGGGCTAGGTGTAAAATGGAAAAAGAACTAGAGGATGCACAGGCCCAACTGGCTTTAGCTCGGAGAAACGCAAAGAATTACAAGTCCGAGTTGGAGAGTGCCAGGGTGCATTTTCGCAACGAGCTTGACTTAAACAGCTAGGAACGGGTGGACCTGAGGAAGGAAGTAGAGGATCTTAGGGCGGTTAACACTAAACTGAAAACAGTACAGGATCGCTTTTCTACTGAGAAAGAGGCTTGGGAGAAAGAGAGGGCGAGCTTAAAAGACGACCTTGCCCTTGCCAAGAAGGAGAAGGAGGTTCTAAATGATCAACTCGTTCAAGCTGAGGAGCGTGCTGCTCTCACCGAAAGCAATGCCAATAATGCTCTTGAGTCAGCAGCTACTGCGGCTGATAAGCTTGCCGAAAGAGAGAAAGATATAGATAGTTTTGAGGAATTATTGTTCGATTTCTTTGTTCAAGTTATCAAGCATCGAGACATCTCTTGGATTCCAGACTACCATGTTACCTTGGCCAATATATGGGACGTAATTGTCGAGGGCGAGAAGCGGCGACTATGGGTCGATGAGATTGACGAACGCCAACTGATGCAAACCCTTCTCAGAGGGGAAGAGCCTGAGGCTTTGGAGGAAGGTAGACGCCTTATCTACGAGGAAATGGAGAGGGAGAAGAGCAGGCTCAAGGGAAAGGATAAGGTTGGCGAGAGCTCGAGCTCGGTGGTAGAGCCCAAAACCTCCGAAGTCGAGGGATATAACCCCGATGATCCATTGATCCCCTTGGCACCTACTCCTCCGATTGTCGGGATCACCAGTACAAATCTGGGAAATGAATCGGCCAAAGGTATCTCCACATTTTCTCCACAGTTTATTAAAGCAATCGTAACTTGTCGTCGTCTCGTGGGACAGACAACCGGCATGGCCACATCTCCTCCTGATTCGCTAACCTTTTCTTCTAATGGTGTAGGTATCAAAGTGGCCGAAAAGGGTGCAGAGGAGAAGACAGAGGCTGAGAAGGTGGAGGTTCCCCCGGGTTCTGATATCGAAGCTTCCGAGGTCTCAAAGCAAACCAGGGGCTTAACAAGTGATAGAGTTACAGTAGCACCTGTGGAGTCTGGCACTGGCACTCCTACAGACGCCAAGATCATTGCTGCTCTGCGTGACACAGACGGCGGTCATGGAGATGAGGAAAAGGAGGTAGAAATCATTGACGAGGCCAAGGGTGATGATAGCAAAACCTTGGCTGACATACAAGCTAGGAAGGAGAAGCAGTTGGCTCTTAAAAGGGAGGAACAGAATCTTGTGTTCGTGACCCCTATTTCTGAAATCGATCCCAAGACTGGGTTGGTTATAAGATTCTCTTCTAAATCGATAACTTCACAGCTTGCCTCTGAACCTTCCAGTCCTCCTCCGGAGCCTCTTGTCGACAAGAGGAAGAGGAAGAAATGCGACCGCTCCGGTACTGATAAAGAGGAGTCGGAGAAACAGAAGAAGGACAAGAAATCAAAGCCATCTCCCAAGCGCAAATAGGATGCAGCTATTGGCTCATGTTTTAGTTTTAGGATTTCTTTTGGCCAAAAGATGTAGTCGTGAGATTGGCCCTCACTTTTTGCTTAGTTTCTCGTTTTTTGTATGTCCATTTCCAGTAATAAGGACCTACTTCTTTTGCATCATCGTGTTCCTGCAAATTCATCACGTTAGCAGAGTTTAAATGATCATAACTGAAATTTTTATAGCTAAATGTTAAAGTTGTAAGTAACGATCATTAATCATAACGAAAACAATCATCAGGAAATACATGTGCTAAGTAAACGTGTAATGATGCACGTATATATTCCTAATTGATCGTCATTATAGTGCCTGGCCAGGGCGTGTTGGCGATCGATTAGAATTATATTCGTACTATCCCGATCTTTCCATGGGGTAATGGTTCTTGCAGCGCTAAGTCTCTAGCGCTTTTATACTCTCCCGATCCTTCAGCGGGTTAGAGTTTGCGTGGCACTAAGTCTCTAGCGCCTTTATACTCTCCCGATCCTTCAGCGGGTTAGAGTTCGTGTGGCACTAAGTCTCTAGCGCCTTTATACTCTCTCGATCCTTCAGCGGGTTAGATTTTGTGTGGCACTAAGTCTCTAGAGCCTTTATACTCTCCCGATCCTTCAGCGGGTTAGAGTTCGAGCTTGATTTTTGGTCTGCTCACCGATCCTTCAACGGGCAGAAGTTCTGGGGGCGCTAAGTCTCTAGCACCTTTATACTCTCCCGATCCTTCAGCGGGTTAGAGTGTTGTCAAGGCAGCTTTATCATGGTGCACCTTCACGCCTTGGGGACTTTATCTTCGCGTCCTTTATACTCTCTCCCTGATCAGGGGAGTTAGAGTGCAAGTTGTAGTGCGATTTATCTCGTTGCACCTTTTGGAGATTTAATTATTGTGAAATTTCCGATCTACTGGACGGCATTTTGAATTAGTTGTTTTGAGATTACTGCATAAATTTAAAACAATTCTCGAAATGGTAAGAGTATATATATTGATCAAAATAAAAGAGTATATAAGAAATGGTGCAGTAAAGGTAAATGACACACAGTACTTTTATAGTGGTTCGGTCGAATCATGACCTACGTCCACTTTTTAATCTTTTGTTCAAATAACCAGATTGTTCTAGGCAAGTCGAGCCTTTTTACATGGTTCTAAATACAAAAGAATAGAACTGACACTTTTATGTCAGGTAAGGCCGCAAATGCTGGGCATTCCATACTCTGGGGATTTCATCTCCATCTACGGTTGCTAGCTTGAAGGTTCCATTATCAAGCCTTCGTAAAATGGAGTATGGTCCTTCCCATTTCGGGCCCATATGTACCGGGGGTGGAAAGACACGCTTCACAACCAAGTCCACGGGTTCGAATGTCCGAGCTCGGACTCTTCTGTTGTAGTACCCAGCTATTTGTTGTTTGTGCCTCAAGGCACGTAAGTCGGCTTCGTCCATTTTTTCCTCAATTATGTCCAAGGATTCAAGGAGCAACTCATTGTTGGGCATTGGGTCGTAATAAATGGTACGATGGGATGGTACTTCTAACTCGATCGGAATAACTGCTTCAGCTCCGAAAGCAAGGGAGAACGGGGTGTGACCCGTTGCCGACTTGTACGTCGTTCTATAGGCCTATAGTGCCAGGGGCAATTCATCGACCCACATAGCTTTGGCCTTCTTCAATCTTTTCTTTAGAATGGATTTGATCACCTTATTTGCCGCTTCAACTTGTCTGTTCGATTGCGGATGCGCCACAGAGGTGAATCTTTTCTTGATGTGATACTTCCGACAGAAATATTGAAACTCCGTGTTGTCGAATTGGGTCCCATTGTCGGTTATGATGACTTTTGGAATCCCAAATCAACAGATGATGTTCTTAACGACAAAGGTGATCACTCGTTTGGTTGTGATCGTGGTCAAAGGCTCTGCTTCTACCCATTTAGTAAAATAATCCACGGCCATAATAGCGAACTTCGCTCCGCCCTTTTCTATGGGGAGGCTCCTAATAATGTCAATTCCCCACATAGCAAAAGGCCGAGGCTTGTCATTGTTTTCAACTAGTTAGGTGGCGCCCTAGGGATTTTGGAGAACTTCCGGCAAGCATCACAACGTCGTGCATACTTGGCTGCATCCTTGTTTATAGTGGGCCAGAAATAGCCGTATCGCAATATCTTCTTTGCCAATATTTGCCCTCCCGTGTGGTCGCCACACTCACCTTCATGGACTTCCTTCAGCACACGCTTGATGTCGTCATGCGCAATGCACCGGAGGAGAGGCATCGAGAAACCTTGTCTGTACAGGACTTCGCCTTAC
Source organism: Allium sativum (assembly GCA_030737875.1). Lineage (NCBI taxonomy): Eukaryota > Viridiplantae > Streptophyta > Magnoliopsida > Asparagales > Amaryllidaceae > Allium > Allium sativum. The sequence continues at coordinate 342,212,221 of CM060910.1, forward strand.
AACACGTATCGGGAGGCCTTCCGTATAACTGCACGCCTTTCACTTTTCTTAGTTGGGAGCGTTCCATTTATCAAGAAATTCTTAGGGGGGTCATACATGACTCCCTTTCAGGTTCAATCTTCAGTACCAGATCAACTTCCATCTGATCCACACTGGGGAACTGTAGTACTTCAATCGGGACTAGCTCATGTGTTCTGGATTATCGGAACTAGCCATCTTCGCTAACTTGTCCGCTCTTTGATTCTCTGCTCGAGGAATGTGAGATATACTGTGGTGATCAAAACCGTCTAGCAACATCCTTACTTTTTCCAGATATGATATCAACCTTGGACTCTTAGCCTGAAACTTTTCATTAACTTGGTTTACGACCAAATTGGAGTCACAAAAGATGTCTAGCTTCGTTATCCCTGGTTCCTTTGCAAGTTTCAACCCGGAAATTAGAGCTTCATACTCGGAATCATTATTGTTTGCGCGGAACACCAATCTAAGAGCATAATATATTAGTCGTTTCTCTGGAGTTTCAAGAACCACTCTGGCACCTGATCGTTTGTCATTTTTAGCTCCATCAGTATATAGTTTCCAGGCATTAGGGTCAAGGAGTAGCTTTGGCGGATCGTCTTCCTCAGGTACCGCATCATCTTCTGGAATGGTGAATTCCGCTATAAAGTCTGCAAGTGCCTTCCCTTATCGACCTCTGAGGTTGGAAGTTCAGGTCGAATTGACTCAGCTCAATGTTCCATTTGAGCAATCTTCCCGATGTTTCTGGCCTTTGTAGGACTTGCTTAAGCAGGTAATCAGTATAAACAGTAATGGGATGAGCCTGGAAGTAGTGACGAAGCTTCCTAGATGCGATCAGCAAACTATACGCGAGCTTTTCTATCTTTGGGTAATTTTGTTCTACGGCTGCCAATTTCTTGCTCACATAGTACACTGGTCTTTGCACCTTATCTTCTTCTCTTACCAAAGCCGAACTGATCGCGTGGGATGGCACTGCCAGATACACGAATAAATCCTCGTGATCCACAGACTTAAATAGTATTGGGGGTCTCTCCAGATGATTCAACAGATTTTGGAAAGCTTCTATACAATCAGGAGTCCATTTAAAGTTGTGCTTGCCTCGCTTTATTAATTTGAAAAACGGGATGCATTTATCCGTAGCTTTCGAGACAAATCTGCTTAGCGCTGCCACTTTTCCAGCAAGGCTTTGCACATCTTTGATCTGCTTTGGTTCTTGGATATTTCGGATTGCTGTAATTTGGTCTGGATTAATCTAGATTCCACGCAAGCTTACAATGAACCCCAGGAATTTTCCAGATGCTACCCCAAACGAGCATTTCAAAGGATTCAATTTCATCCCATATTTTCGGAGAATTTGAAACATCTCTACCAAATCGTTGGTATGATAGGACGACTGTCTAGACTTTACCAACATATCGTCGACGTATGCCTCCATCGTTTTCCCAATCTGGTTGTAGAACATCCTATTCACCAACCGTTGATAAGTAGTGCCGGCATTTTTTAGACCGAAAGGCATCACCACATAGCAATATAATCCCAAATCTGTAATGAAGCTGGTATGCTCCTGGTCTGGGACATGCATGGGGATCTGATTATACCCCGAATAAGCATCCATAAAAGAAAGGAGTTCATGAACTGCAGTTAAATCTACTAACTGATCGATTCTAGGCAACGGGAAGCTATCCTTTGGACAAGCCTTATTTTGATCATAGAAATCGATACACGTTTTCCACTTTCCATTGGCCTATTTTACCAACACCAGATTTGAAATCCAGTCAGGGTACGTCGAATCTTTAATAAATCCATTACTATTCAGTTTCTCGACTTCTTCTTTCAATGCGGCAGACCTTTCTGGACCCAGCATTCGCCTTTTCTGTTTGAAAGGAGGATGTTTCGGGTTAATGCTTAGCGAATGACTCATAATCGAGGGAGATATCCCACACATGTCTGCATGGGTCCAGGCAAATACATCCAAGTTAGTTTTCAGAAAAAAATTTAATTCCTTGGCTCGAATGGGATCCAACTAGGATCCAATCTTCAGGACCTTCTCTGGGTCGCTATCATTGATTGGTACATCCACAGTTGCTTCATTGGGAGTCGCCTTTCTGCCCCCAGGCTCTTCATCCTCTCTGGGATCTATGTCCTCGGGCAACTCTCTGGGCGACCCTCCCAAAGGTAGCTCCTTTAGTTGCTATGACGATTCCTCCCTTAGAGGGGAGGAACCGCCTTTCGCCTCTATATCTCTTCCTTTGCGGAGCAGTTTTAACTCTGCAATGTAGCATGCTCGTGCAACAACTTGATCTCCTCTAACAATACCCACACCGGAATCCATTGGGAATTTCAACAATAAGCACCAGGGTGTAATACAGGCCATGAATTTGGCTAGGGTCGGTCGGCCCAAGAAGGCATTGTAGGCAATTCAATATCCAGGACCACGAAGGGGAGGATCCTCACTCTCTGGCGTTCGCCTTCCCCAAGAGTTACTGATAATTCCACGTATCCTATTGGAGCGGTCGAGGCCCCATTAAATCCACGTATCCAACCTTTACATGGCTTTGAATCCTTCGGCTTGAGTTTCAATTGATCGAACGTTTTCTTGAACAAAATGTTGACGGAACTCCCGTTATCTACCAAGACTTTATGAACAATTGCTGGGCCAATGGTGACGGTGATCACCAACGGATCTTCAGTTGGGGAGTGTACTCCAATACTCTCTCGCTCACGAAATATGATATCATCGGACATCGTATTTTGTTGCTTAATCGGAGCGTTGTCCTCGGGGTTACTGCACTCTCCCACTTCGAAATGCTGCTTGGCTGCATTTATGTATTGATCCATAGCTCTGAAACTGTGCCCTGCTAGGTGGAGCCCACTAATTATGGTATTGATAACGATATTTTTCCCTTTTTGCTGAGCCGTTGGTTTGGCAGTAGGTTGGCTTTGGCTCGGGGCATGTACGGCCTGCCCCTTGTCCCTGGGAGTCACCTTATACTCATCAAGCCTCCCTTTTCGGAGCATCCTTTCAACCACGTCTCTCAAGTGACGACATTCGTTTGTGGAATGACCGTGAATCTGATGAAAAAGAAAGAATTTCTCAGTTTCACGCTCTTTCTCTGTAGAATCTCTCGGAGGTGGCCTTTTGTACTGGAGGACATTATATGTATCCAGGAAGATGTTCTCCAACGTGTCATTTAACGGTGTGAAATTCTCAAACGGTCTGGATCGGGATCTCCTCTGAGAGTCATTTCCTCGATTTCTTTTCCGATTGTTGTTATTATTATTCCCTGATTGGCGACCGCTGTCTTGATTCTTGTTCCCAACGTTAACTTCAACCTTTCCTGAGCTATCTCCCATTTGCTTGATGGCCACATTGCTTTGGATATCTTCCTTTTCATTAGCCTTTCTTTTTCGATTAACATATATCTCCTCCCGACGCAGGCGAATATTGGCTTTTTCATAAAATATTTCTCTGGTCAGGGGAGGTTTACCAGCCAGATATCTTCCAAACTTGGTATCTTTATTGACACCATCGATCAAGGCCATCAACACAGTCTTCTCATGCGGATCTTTGACTTCTGTGACAACCAAGTTAAAACGATCCAAATACGACCTCAAGCTTTCGTCCGGTCATTGTTTAATGAGGGATAGCTCGATCACATTCTTAGACCTCTGGGCATGAAGGCAGAATTGGTTTACGAATTTCTCACTCAATTCCCTGAAGCTGGATATTGACCATGCTGGCAGGCGGGTAAACCACAATAATGCCACATCTTCCAAGAATATAGGGAACACTTTACATTTGATCACATCGGTAGCTGCAGCGGCATTCATTGACCAGGAGTACCACATTAAATGCTGGATGGGATCAGTCCTACCCGTATAGAGATTCATGGTTGGCATATTGAAGCGCCTCGGGAATGTAACATCCAGTATGTTGTCAGTAAAAGGCATGTGATTGCGATCTATGCCCCAATCTCCATTCCTTTGTCCACGACTATCTACCATGACTTGCCTAATCATTGCTTCAACCTATGCATGGGTCAAGGTAGATTCGGGATCAGCACTCCTTGCCCGACGCCCTCCTCCAGCGTTTCTTTGATGCGCTGCTATAAAATCTGGGCCCTGAGCAGAACTCCCTTGCCCCCTGTTACCGCGATCGATCACGTGACGAGCGGGAGGCATGCCATTCCTTGGTGGTAGAAAGGCTCATTTAAGTTGCGGTTACTAGTTCCCTGATTAAATGCCTCTTCTTCACGAGATGGAAGTGACCCAAATCGAAGTTGTTCTATGTTCTCGGGCCTTTCTAACGGGGGCCATCGTTGGTTCCTTCGGGGCTCTTCAGACGACAACGTATGTTCCGGAGAGAAAGGGTGGGCTGGAGGTGGTGAAACCTGCCTTTGAATATCGTCAATTCTTCTGCCTAAGGCAGTAATATTTTGACGCAGCAATGAGCTCTCCTGCCTATGAGCGGCCAGTTCATCGGTTTGCCTGTCCAATGCTTCAAGTATTCGAGTTAAATGTCCCTCGGTAACTGGGGCAAAAGGGTCAAATTGATCATCAATATTCTCTCTTATACGTAAAGAACTTGGGCCAGGTCGAGCAGTTGTAACAGCACGAGAAGAACGAGCCATAACCTCCTTTCCAGGTCGGGTCGTGGTCTGATTATCGCTTCAGATCGCGATACCCTTGTGTCGATGGCTCGTGGTGGTTCCCTGAGATCGGATCGCGGGGGCATTAGATGGGAGGATGGTGGTGTTGTCCTGGGATCGAGTCGTGACTCCTTCAGAGACCCGGATCGTGGCGCCTCTTTCGGGTCGGGTCGTGGTACCCTCTTCCGTCTGGATCGCCCCCACGTCATCGCGATCCGAAGGCTCCTTTTCGACCTGCTCGTGCACACCTTCCTCGATCGCTTCATTCGTAGCTTTGTTCGCTTGCGAAGCTCGTAATTCCTTAGACTTATTTCCAGCCATGATATATGGGTATCGCTGAAATCTTCAAAAGTCGAAACCGCTGAGTTTTGGACTGTCTTCTTTGGACTTAAATATCCAATCAGTAGAGCAACAATCCAACATACTGAGACTTTGTTCTCAGTGAAAGCACCAAAATGTTAGATCCAAAATTGGCTCTAACACCCAAGTTGTTCAGTTATGCAGAAATTAATATCAGAAAAAATGCTAGAAAATCAGAAAAGACACAAGATTTATAGTGGTTCGGCGTTAACGAGCCTACGTCCACTTTATATCAATGATTATACTTGAAATCAGAGTATAATCGATGATTTATCCCTCAACCTCACTTTTACAATGTTGACTCACTCAATAATTTCGAGACAACTCTGAATAATAATAATGGAGGTGTAACAATGGTGGATTCAGAACTCAGAATTACCAAAAAGATCCTAAAAAATGCCAAGTTCTGGGCTATTTATAGATGATTTCTTCAGGTGGATCACGGTCACATGTGGCACAAATCTCGAGAATCTCAGACTGGTTCGTGGCTTGATGGAGAATTGGTCAATATGACTGTTTTGGACAGGTGTCGCGAGATCCTTCGTTTGCGGATCGTAATGGACTCAATCATGGCCTTCATCACGTCTCCAGGGCTTGAATCGGATCGGATCGAGTTTCTGTGGACGGACCAGATCGTGGCTAGGGGGGATCGCGAGCCGGGATAAATGCAGCTTCACAAGCGAGGTTTCATTTTGAACTTGTGCTTGAATCTTGGTGGCTTGGTCCAAAAGCTAGCCAACACCAGTGGTGACAAGATGTATATGGACATGAAGCGAGTTTTCTTTTGGGCCGGAATGAAGTAGGATGTGGCTGAGTTTGTTTCTAGATGTTTAGTGTGCCAGCAAGTCAAGGATGAGCAAAAGAAGCTTGGTGGTTTGTTTCAGCCTTTAAAAGTTCCGCTGTGGAAATGGAAGAGTGTTTCCATGGATTTCGTCGACGGGTCACCGAGGTCAAGGAAGGGTAATATGGGGATTTGGGTAGTAGTAGATAGACTTACCAAGAGCGCCTATTTCATTCCCATTAAAAGTAAAAGAACATCGGCATGGTTAGCATCTGTTTATCTCCGAGAGATAGTTCGTCTACACGGCATATCTTCTAATATCACAAGAGATCGAGATCCCATTTTCACTAGTGAGTTTTGGAAGAGCTTGCAAGAGGCGATAGGAATGCAATTGTGTTTGACCACCGCTTATCACCCTCATACGGACGACCAAACAGAAAGAGTGAATAGGATTCTAGTAGATCTTTTGAGGTTATGCATCTTGGACTTTGGAGGAACATGGGAGGAACACCTTCCATTAGTAGAGTTCGCCTACAACAATAGCTATCAGACTAATATTGGCATGGCACCGTTTGAAGCTCTATATGGACGACCTTGCCGATAACCGACTTATTGGTGGGAATCTAAGGATAAGATTTTGCTTGGTCCCGAGATGGTTAGGGAAACCTCGGAGAAGATAGACTTGATTCGAAGACGATTGAAGGCGGCACAAGACCGGCAAAAGTCATACGCTGATAAGAGATGAACCGATCTTGAGTTTGATGTTTGAAACACGGTTTTTATTAAAGTATCACCATTGAGGAACGTATTCGCTTTGGATCTGTAGAGAAATTGGCAGAAAGAATTGGACAGATGGCCTACAGAGTAAAATTACCTGAGAAGCTTAGTAGTGTTCATGACGTATTTCATGTGTCGCAGTTGCAGAAGTGTTTACATGTTACCGCGGAAGCAATGGAGCCGAGCATGCTTAGGGAAGTCGAAGTAGAGCAAGATGCCACGATTAGGCGAGTTCTTACATGCATCCTTGGATAGGAGGTCAAGAAGTCACGCAACCGCGAGGTCAAGTTGGGTTAAGTCGAATGGGGAGATGATCAAGGAGACGCAACTTGGGAAACGGAAGACAAGATACGTGCGTCGTACCCTTTCCTTTTTGAGGGTATGTTCTTAATTTCTCCTTTTCCTACCGCTTTATTTATACTTGTTCTATCGTTTATTGTATCCTCACGATTATATCTTCGATCTTTAGGTAGAAAATCCTATGGTTTTAAACATGTATTTGAGACATGTTATGTTTGGTGGATGCAAGTGGATGTAAGTGTTTGCTAGTGGTTGCTCGTGGATGCATTTACACACACATTAGGAACTAGATGGCTCAATCACTTTCATATTGCATATGGATGAGTGTGCATATTTAAATTAATAGATGTATATTGAATGTGTTATCATATGGATGTTGCATTTGGATGAATGGTTGTGCACTCATATAGAAATGATATGTATCATTAGGATTCTTTTGCATGCATAATGAACGCATGGCACTATTATGTTTTGCATTAAGGAGGTCAACTGAATCAGTAAACTGCCTGATTTTGCATTAGGATAAGTACATATACACACAATTTGCATATGTTCATGAAAGCGTTAGAAATCTTTTACGGACAATGGATGCCCGTGATTGATGGATGAATAGATGGATGATGGATGGTAGGACATACATTCTTCTTAACTTAGAGATTTCAGGGACGAAATCCTTTAAGTAGGGGGAAATGTAACACCTCGTAATTTTAAAATATTAAAACTGACAAATTTAAGAATACTTAATTTTTAGAAGAAAAATTAAGTGAAATGGGTTACACCAATGCATTCATCTCGGAATTCTGCTTGAGATAGAGTCTGAGTTTGCATAAAACGGACATTGTATGTAGAAGTTATGAAGCTCGGAAGATTTAAAGTTTAAAGCCGTAAAACAAGTCGACCGCCCATTTTTCACCACTCGACCGTTATTAGACAGAAGTGAAAACATTCGACCGCCCATTTTTCACCATTCGACCATTTTTAGATAGAAGTGAAAACAGTCGACCGATTGAAATTGGCCAGTCGACTGGTTGATTCCGAGCAGTTTCCTGATGACATGTTTTTCTAATTTGAGCGGTTCGGATGGTTCCTAATCAAATCTAAATGTCCTAATTCACCTAATACATCTATAAATAAACACCTAAACCTAACCTTAATCTCTTCAACCCTAATCCATGGCACCTCCATGCTGTTGTTCCAACTCAAATTAATTTAGCGTTTCTTCTTCAACAAACAAAGAAGAGGTTATTCAAGATCAGATTTGCTACAACAACGCCTAATTCTCTTTTTAAGAATCCTATCGCTGTGAGTTTACGTTACTTTCACATATAATTAAATTAAAAAGTAATTGTGATATGTAAATTGGATTTAATGAACATGCCTGTATGTAAGATGAATCTTATCAAGTTTGTAAATCATTATCTTTCAGATTCATACCCATAAATCTATCATATGCCTTTCTGATCCATTTTATCGTTATATGCCTGTTTATATTTCATATGCCTGTTTTTATGTTTCTGCCAGTCTTGATGTTTTGATTCTCTTCCCCACCTCTCTTCCTTTTTATTTTTGAAACTATGCTAACTTCGAGCCTAAGTTGAGATTTGCATACGAATAATGTTTGAACGATTGGGAAAGGTTAGGGAAATATGTAAAATAAAGTAATTAGCATACAACTGTTAATAATTATGAGGTTGGTTTGGGCATAATTCAGTACAACTTGTACATTTGGAATTATAGACATAACTTGGATTAGAATTATAAACATAACTTGAATTAGAAATTATGAGTAATTGGAATATATGCTATAATTCAGAACTTGAAATTAGGCTTGAATAAAAGAAGAGTTAATGAACGCCTAAGACACGAGGTTAGATTCGGATTGCAGTAGAAGTCTGCCCGGAACCACCCAGCATATCCAGCAACCGCAAACAGTAATCTAATGTTGGAGGTCTAGCACAATTACGAATATATTGAATTAATGAACACTTAACCAAGATAAGGCATTTGGTAAGACATAGGGATAAAAAAAATGGTTAAGTGGGTGACATGGGTAACATGTGAAACATAGTTAAAGCACTTAACCAAGATGAGACATGTGGTAAGACATGGGAATAATAAAAAGGGCGTTAAGTGGGAAATCCTAGTGGGGACCAAGCCTAGGAGGGGAGCTTGTGTCAAGTATGGGGACCCTTTTCAACAGTAACTCATTTTTAGTATCTATATGAGCTCGAACTAGGTCGAGGACGGGACACGCTTACTGGGGTTGATTGCAAGAGGTCAAAAGAGTAAAGAGCGATGGCAACGCAAGTCCAATGGAGTCATGTGTGTGCGTGGATCCGGACTAGTAGGTTAGACGTTGTTGCATCGTATAGGTATAAGCTGTGCATTTAAGAAGTATCGGGTTGCCACTTTAGGGAGTGATACACCCTACTGTGGGGCCAGCTCAGGTATCTACGAGTCAGGGAGTCAATCGAATGGGGAGGGTAGTGGGTACAACTAGTGGGGGTAGGAGCAAGTGGACACCTACGAGAGCAGCTAGGAGTACACGAAGCTACCATTATTATGACTAGTAGGGAGGAATCACCTTTTAGTATGAGACTAGTATTGGTGCGGTGCAGGAAATATCTTATAGTGGTTAGAAGCGCAATCGATGCTATACCTTGTTCATCTTGTTTACCTTGTCATACCTGCTTATGTTACCGTCATCTCTTATATCCAGTTTATGTATCCTGTTACTTTGTTAATTATATTGTTAAAGTCACTGGACTCGCCAGAATTTATGTCTGACCCTTTTTGTTTCGCCTCTTTTCTTTCCTCCTCCCCGGTTCTCAGTGTGGGACTAGCGAGGCTTGATTTGGATATCTCTCTCTCTACTGGAAGTGCTTGGAAGTGTTGAAAGTAATGCTCATCTTTGTTTTTCTTTCATATGACATTTTGGAATGGGGTTATTGTTTTTCTTTTACGTACTCTGATAATAATTTTGTTCAAGATGGATATTGTGTACTTGATTTTAGTATGTGGTTTTGACGTTGTAATCAGACATGTTTTGGTTTCTGCTGCAATGGAATAAGTTTTTAATTTTTTTTAAGTACCATTTTATATATTTGTCTTGTGATGTTCTGTTCTATACACTTATAACGCTCCGCGGAAGTTAATACATTCCCGTAGTTAGTGACATTAATGGACATGGGGTGTCACACATAGGATATTATGTTTTAAAATCAAATCATTAAAGACACATCATATTGAGCCAGCTTATGAATAAAACACACAAAGCAGTCCAGGTTCAGGCTCCAGCTGGTCAAAGGTGGGTCGACCCACCTACTACCTAAGTCGATACTAGAGGCGACCCATTTAGGGTCAGGTCGACTCATTGTTGTTGCTTCTATTTGCATTTGTTTATTAAATTATTTTAATTTAATTCTAACTTCTGTTATTCATAACTTTTTTATACTTAGTTCGATTTACGAAAACCAAGAGTATATCTGAACTTGAATTTTAATAACAAACGCAGTAGTAATGTCTATTTTACCCAATTCTGAATATTTTATTAATTAATATTCATTTTATTATCTCCTTTATATAATTATTGGGTATTAAAATATGGGATGTTACAGAGAACCTTAGACAAAATAAGTAAGAAAACATTTAAGATTTTGAAAACCACTTTTTATACTTTTAAAATACGCACTCTCAGGGTTGGTTCTACTCATTCTAGGGCAATTACTACTCTATCTCTAATTAGTTCTACCCCACATCTTAGATGTTCAATAAAAATCTAAACATGTCCAACTTAAATCATTTAAAATGACAAATTATTATTTGTTTTGGTTTGATAAGAATCAAACGACCAAATTATAGGAAGAATAATATAACATCTTATAGTAGTATAAAATAAAACATAAGTAGCTCATGAATGTGCTAATAATAATATCAGGGTCTCTAAAGAAAATGCATAATATTAGAATCTCAAAGGCAAATATAGTGGAAATCCAAATACATAGGAGTTCTAATACATGATAATTGAAGTAAAAAAATAACTAAAATAGGGAAATAGTAATGTAGATAGATAGTTTAAATCTTCAACAAGTCTTCGTCTTAAATGATACATCTCAAATATTGTGATACTCGGGCTGACTCGACTTTTAAATAAAGCAAAACATTTGAGTCAGGACTAACATTCTTATGCAAGTAAATTAACTTAAGTGAAATGCTCAAGTGAAAGATACAAATAGCTCAAAGGATGTTTGGGATTCTCATAGTTTAAGGATCCATTAAACTATTAACACATTATACAATCGCTATATTATGTAATGTTAATCATTAAAGTATAGTATTGAAAATAGATTTAAGGCATTACCATTATCTCCCTTAACACATTTTTAAATCACTGTATGGTTTGCATATAAAACACCAATAAATCGTCTGTTGATAGGGACACGTCGTGATACAAACAACGTTACATCAAACTCATCACAATCTCAATATGGATAAATATGACAAGGCGCATGAGACAATACTTAAGGTAGGATACTACTGTTTTTCCCTCCCAGACTGGTGGTAACACATAGCCGCAGTTACCGCCCACCTCGAACAACATTACCAAATCAAGGGTATACAGCAATAGGTCACAAGGAAATGATAAATTATATGAAGAAGTGCGTTCGGTAGGGGCAACTAACCCATTTGGCCTAGTATAGCTTCTGCTTGAGTCATTTTACTTATGACACGAATGTCAAGGATAACCATCATCATTCTCTTACTTCGTTGCAATAATCATTTGCCTAGCCAGCCACTTCATTCTAGATCAAATTCCATCTACATAGTTATTAAAATGGTTCCGGTATTGACAGGGACTATGTCAATTTCCGGCTCCGGACTCTTTAACAATCAGTAGTCATTTTTTACATTATGGTCCTCTATATTTAAATAAACATCATATGTCAAGGCCGTAAATCAATTTAGTTTAAATGTCAATTTTCACTATCATTTTCTCATATCAATTCAATATTTGATTTAGTTTAAATTTCAAATCTTATATTACAAAATGGTTCATTATCAAAACTGGCATTCTGATTTTTGATTTCCATGTCACAAATATCGTTATTCAATGAAAATTTTATATTAAAACAATTTGGACTTAAATTTCTCGAGTTGGAAATAGACTTGTAGTAAAAAATAGTTGAATTGCATATGTATAACAATTTCATAACAAAAAAGCTTCCGCTTCTTCATGTCGACTAAATTCTTCGTTTCTTCTTCATTCTTCATCTTTCCTGACCTTCCTCGCTCTCAACTTTGGATCTCCCCCACTTTGATTCATCTCTCCTCCTCCTCTAACCCAGCTTTCGCTCGTATGGAAGTATTCGCTTTTTCTAACCATAACCAGATCTACTTTCTTCTTTCGTACAATACCCTTCTTCCCATTCCTCTCTTATTGCCTAAATCTACCCTACCCACGCTCTATTTTTTCAAGCTCATTGGGTTTCTCTTGATTTTTTTACCACCTCGTGTTGCTATTAGTTGCGACTCCGAGATATTCCCCGCCCCCTTACAGTCTCTCAGATCGCTTGTGCTCTCACCGAAAGGTGGTCTATTCGTGGTTGCGGATATAACGTGTTTCAATATGCTGGTAAGTATACAATTTTCAGTTTTGCTGTGTTGGCGTATGGATTTCGTTTCTAACATGGTTGGATTTTAGTAAGAATGTGGTTTTAGTGTAGATTTGAGAGTGTTTCGCTTTGAGTTGTTTTTACTTCAGTTTGTGGTATTAGTGTTTGGTCTGGGTGATTTTGTTTGGTTGATTGAGTGGTTCTGGGTTGTTTTTGCTGATCAAGTTGGTGGTGAGGTACTGTTTGAGGGTGCTGGAAGTTAGTTTGAAGGGTACTCTATTCAACTATTAAAATTGGTGTTAGGGTTGTGGTTAACTGGCGCTGGTTTCCCTCCCAGCACTAGTAAGTTATTTTTGTGAAGCCTTTTGTGGCTAGTATAGTTTTGTTAAATCCAACAGTTGTTTCCTGGATTTCTAGTTTTGCTGCATCATTTTTGTTTGCTACTTATTCGGATATTGGAAAGTTTGACTCGTGAGTGCTGTCTGGTAGTTTTCTATGTAGCTTTTCATGACAGTTTGTTAGTGCAAGTTGAACTTTTGTGGTTGTATTTGCTACGTTCTTGCAATTTAACAGATTGGGACTTCTTGTGGCCTGTTAGAAGACTTCTGTGTCACAGACATCTGTGTTCTTGTGTTGTTTACAGCAATGTGCTGCTTTGTGTGGCTTTTGTGATTGCCTTACTAGCTCTTTGTATTTTGATTCTGTTTACCTCCCTGTGTAGCGTATAGTCGCAACGTTTTTGTGGTAACTAAGGATTTGTAATGTTTGTAGCGAGTAAACGATCTTCCTACCTCTTGTATTTCTTTGTACTCATTTGTTTTTATAATGGAAACAGTATTACGGATCACTTTAAAAACTGGTTGATCTTTTTAAAAAAATAGTTTTATAATTATAAATATATATAAGTTAAATTTAATAAAATAATTACAAAAGTATATAACATTTATATTAAAAAAAATTAAATAAAATAGTTATATTTAGTATAAAATTGTTTAATCATTATAAAACATATAATTGTTAAATTATTGTATAATTGTTTTACTAAAATAGTTATAAAAATATACAATAGTTAAATTAAGGTTAGTTTAATTGCCTAGCCAAAAAAGATTAATTTAATTAAAATAGTTAAATATAAAATAATAATAATTTAGAACGATTATAAATTGTTATTGATTTAGTGATCTAGTCTGAACCTATGCAGCCAAAGCTCTTAGCGGTGAAGATGCAAAAAGTTGTAGCGTGAATAAAGCGAAAAAATGGTAGAGCTATAGTGGAAGCGCAAAAAGGTTCATTAGATATAAATTTAGGTATTTAAAATTAATTAATTGTCATTCCTACATCATTTGTGTTGAAAAAATGAATATCAATTAGTCCTATGTAACAAAATCAGAGAATATGATGGTTATACACACTAGAACTGATGGTTATAAAAGATTTCTAAGTTATATTAGACATTTATGCCTTAAAATTCGCTCTTTATTCTAGATTTTTTGATTTATTTCAAAAGAGAGCTAGTCAAATCATTTTTCATATATTAATATTGCTAAAGCGGTTGCTAAATAGCCTTGATTTGGAGGGTGCGACAGAAGATAGCGGGGCACAGATAGGATCTACTGTTCATCAATACTAAATTGAAATAGTGTAGTTCTCGAAGAGTGCTACGGAAAATAACAGGGATTTTATGGGGCTTTAGCGGGGCTTCAACTACACAGGTCTGAACCAAATATCAAAACAATCCCAAAATCCGACTTTAAATTAATTCAAATTTCAATTTCAAAACAACTGAAAGTTTAAACGATTTAAATTGCTAATTTTAATAGAGTATTCCAATAGCTAATTTCATTACATTGGTTTCAAACATCATTCAAAATTTAGTTATTAGGTTTTATCACTTAACTCAAATTCTTCAATTTCCATAATTTTTCCGTTAAAAATCAAACATAATAATCTTAAATTCATAATCCTTTAAAATTAAACAATTAATAATTTAATTCAATAAATTTAGATCTGTATATTAATTTAAACTTTAAATTATATTATATTAAATCAAATCTTTACATTTAATTAAATCAAACATATTATATTTTAAAATTATGTCCTTTCTTTGAATTAATTTTATAATAGTTATTATATTAAATTAAACTAAAATTTTAAAGGAAATCTTTAAACTAAATCAATCTTTTATATTTAATTAAATTTTTTAAATTAAATTATTATATATAATTAAGTCCTTTATATTATATTCTGTTAAATCAAATTGAAATCTTTAAAATTATACTTAACTTTTCATTAAACTAATTAAATTTTTAAATTCATAAATTAAAGTCCTTACAGATGGTGTTTCAAAAAATTAAAAATACAGAAGGATGTTGTCACCAAAGAAGATATTCTGTACGCATATGTTGAAGAAATGAAAAAGGACTTAATGAAGAATCTTGGTAAGGATGACAATAAGTCAGACACGTCGATGACATCTTCAAAAATGCCAGATGATGAGCAATACTCAGATCTCAATCATGAGGATTTTGCAGAGATATTCGGCAAGATTGAAAAGGAGGCCCACAATATGGGACAAGGAAAAGGGAAAATGACGATGGAATAATACATCTATGCAAAAGCATTAATCTATTTTTATAAAATAGTTTTTACTCGTTCATACCGCGACAACATACTTTTATAAAATAAAGATAAATGGACAATGACTTTAATCATTGAAGGACATCTTGCAAATATGCTTTATGGATTTGAAGTAATTTGAAGTCCGAAAGATTCCGTGCCTCGGCTATGTAGAGGAAGCTCCTTCACTACAAGAGGCAGACTTGAAGTCAAAAAAATCTTCATTCTCCATCTCTTCCATAATCTTATGCCATCATTAATATTTAGCTTGTAAAATATAAGTGTGTAAAATAAGGAGAAGCCTACTGCCTCCATTAGCACTGTAAGTTTTTCTCTTTTTAGGTTTGTAATCATTATATTTGTGTAAGAAAAGCCTGTATGGCAGGCTAAGTTAATTATGTGTTGAATTACTTCTATTCTATATGTATGTATTCATATATTTAGGAATACAAATTAGATTGAAAAATATCAAGTCATGGGTTGAGGACAGTATCAGAAGACTTGAAAGTGGATATAATACATGATTTTAAATAAAACCAAAAACTATTGTCTTCTGATAGTGTCCTCAACCTATGACTTGGTATTTTTCAATCTAATTTGTATTCCTAAATATATGAACACATACATATAGAACAGAAGTAATTCAACACATAATTAACTTAGCCTTCCATACAGCCTTTTCTTACAAAAATATAACAATTACAAACTTAAAAAGAGAAAAACTTACAGTACTATTGGAGGCAGTAGGCTTCTTATTTTACACACTTATATTTTACAAGCTAAATATTAATTATAAAAGAGATAGAGAATGAAGATTTCTGTGACCTCAAGTCTGCCTCTTGAAGTGAAGGAGCTTCCTCTATATAGCTAAGGCACGGAATCTTTCGGACTTCAAATTACTTCAAATCCGTAAAGCATATTTGCAAGCTGTCCTTCAATGATTAAAGCCATTGTCTATTTATCTTTATTTTATAAAAGTATGTTGCCACGGTATGAATGAGAACAAACTACTTTATAAAAGTAGATTAATGCTTTTGCACAGCTGTATTATTCCATTGTCATTTTCCCTTTTCCTTGTCCCACAGTGTGGGCCTCATTTTCAATCTTGTCGAATATCTCTGCAAAATCCTCATCATTGAGATCTGAGTATTGTTCATCATCTGGCATTTTTGAAGATACCATCAACGTGTCTGACTTATTGTCATCCTTGCCAATATTCTTCATTAAGTCCTTTTTCATTTCTTCAATATATGTGTACAAAATATCTTTTTTTTTCATTTCTTCAATATATGTGTACAGAATATCTTCTTTGGTGACAACATCCTTTTGCACTTTTAATTTTTTGGAAATATGTTGGAACGGACTAGGAACCTCTTTCTTTAAGCTTTGTTGTTCCTGATATGCCTTTATTTTATTTCCAATTTCTATCAACAATTCGTGGCCGAATATCTGACCTATACTATTATTAATTCTGGTTACTTTGTCCCAAAATTTAGTTTAAAAACATCTGTACAAGTAAGGAATTTCCTTTTCTGTATAACCAATTTCTGGTTTCCATTTCCAGATCCAAGGAATGGAAAATTCAATAAAGAAATATATTGGACCAGATCCTGCAATCATTATGTATTGATCTGGTTCAATTATCTTTGCTGAAGGAATAATCCATTTAGAATACAATTCTTTGAATTTTTCAGGAAGAATGTCAATAGGTGGTGCGTAATTTGTCCACCATTCATAAAACCAATTTGGAATTGGACGTTTATAAACTTCTCCACATATCTTTATAAACCATTAATGTTTCTTTTTATTATTTTAATAGAGAAGCACCTTACTAAGTGCATCAACATAATCCCAATAATTATATCTAATAGTAACCTTTTTATCAGGCACAAACATTTCTTTTTCTTTAAGGGTAGATAACCCCCATTCTTTTGGCAATATCAGCCTTTTCGCAATTATCTTGCTGAAGCTATAAATATTTGGATCTCCTGCATTCAAATGTGTTATTTCACATGTTTTAGAGGTTTTAAGAATAGCTTCGTAATAACCTCTTTGCTTATAAACTATCACAATAAATGATGATGTATCCAAATATCTTTGCATTAGATTCTAGGGTTCATTATCCCTTTTTAGATCATTAAACTCTAGAAGAAGTATGACTTCTTTATGAGGATTTTCAGCATATGTAGTAATATTTTCCTCATTTTCTTCATTGCTAGTTATGTTAGCATATGAAAATGAAGCTGACTGGCTATTTGCCGTTTGATTATTGGCTTCTTGCTTTTTCTACAATTCAAGAAATTCTCTATATAAACTATCAGTAGAGGTATTATTCCCCGAACTAATCAGATTTTGGGCTATGATCCTTCTGTTACCATGTTGTGCTAGGATATTTCCTCTACCCCTTCCTCTTTAAGAGGAATTTCCCCTTCCTCTAGGGACCATTTTCCTATGAAAATTCACGAGTTAAGAAATCAGGAAGACTATTTTCTTCCCCTTTTTTTTTTTACAAAATTTCAAAATCAAAGGGTGCAAGGTGTGCTTGCCATGTAGCAAACATTTGTTTGGAAACATCATGTTTAAAATCTTTATTAAACATATATTTAGCTGATTTACAATCTGCTTTTATAATAAACTTTTGATTATACAAGTCATCTTGAAATTTTAAAACACATTTTACTATAGCAAGAATTTCTTTAGCTATAGTAGCATAATTTTTCTGGCTATTAAACCATTCTCCAGAATGAAATCTAACAAGGTATTCTTGTTTTGTCTTTGGATAAATTTGTTTTAAAATTCCACCTAATTCTATATCTGAGGTATCTGTCTCAATTATTTTTTCCCAATTTGGGTTTGACAACATTAGACAAGGTATTTTTTTTTACCTTTTCTTTTATTATCTTAACCGCTTGAGTATGCTTCTCAATCCATGGTCCTGGATTCTTTTTTAATCTATCATATAAGATTGCAGCATCTTTCGCTAGATTAATATAATAGGATGATATATAGTTTAAACTACCCAAAAACCTTTGTAGTTAGGTTTTGTCAGTTATTACATCAGGAAATTTTGAGGCAAATTCTATGTTTCTATTTATAGGAATTGTTTTTCCTTTTTCATTGTTATGTCCTAGAAGTCTTACATTTGTTTGGGACAAGGACATTTTTGTTCTTGAGATTACTAAACCATTTTGAATGATAATTTTTCTAAATATCTCTAAACGTTTAAAATGGGTTTCAATGTCTTTAGAGAAAACCAAAATATCATCAATATAAACAATAATAAATTCACTATAAGGAATAAAAATGTCATTCATTATTTTTTGAAACTCAAAGGAAGCATTTTTTTAATCCAAAAAGCATTACAGTCCATTCATAATGGCCAATTGGAACATTAAATGCTGCTTTATATTGGTCAGATTTTGAAATTTGAATCTGCCAATAACCAGATTTTAAATCAAATTTAGAAAAAAAAAAGATTGATTCATATAATTTGTCTAATAAATCCTTTTTATTAGGGATTGGGTGTCTAATCCATTTTAAAACTTTATTAAGAGGTTTATAATTTATTACTAATCTAGGTACTCCTCTTTCTTGTTCACTACGTTTATTAACATAGAAAGCAGTACATAACCAAGGTGATTGGGATGGCTTTATCAAACCTTTTTGTAATAATGACTCGATTTTTTTTTTTTTTTTTTTTTGCATAATTCTAAATATTCTGAATTTATTTGACATGGCCTTGCTTTAGTTGGAATTTTCTTTTCATCAAAATCTTCTTCATATGGAAGACTAACAATATGCCTTTTTCTATCCCAAAAAGCATTTGGATGATCATTACATATTTTTCTAATGATAATTTGTTATAAATCATCTTAATTTTTTCTTGTAATTTTGGGTTAATAAGTTTTTCATCTATATTAAGAGAAATAACTTCTTGTTTTAGAAAGTTTAGATGATAATTCTTTTGTATTAAAAGATCTTTTATTTCAGTTAAAACTTTGGAAAATGGTTTTGTTATAAATTCAAAATTAATCAGCTTATTTTCATACATACCTGTTGTTCCACTCTCATTTATATTTGTTATAGGATAAATTTTATCTATAAATGGAGTTCCAAGTATTACTTGGTTAGTAATATTTTTATCAATAAAAAATTTGTAGGAATACCGATTTTATTTTTACATATATATGCTTGTGGCAATTTGAAATTAATATCAAGTTTTTCTCCAACAACATGCCTTAGAGCACTAGTAGTTTTATGAAAATATATTGTTGGAATTAATCCTTCTTGAATTACATTCATATCTGCACCACTATCAACGAGTGCAGGTAACTCCTTTTTGAAGTAATTATCAATCAAAAGAGTTATTTTAATGAACCACATTTAAGATATGATAATGTCTAATTTTGAAAGAAATTCTCCTTGTTTTGAATTATTGAACTTAGAATAATCTACCAGATTATCTTCTAGTGGATTTATTTGTTTTGATTGTTCAAGGAAAGAAATCCTATAATTAAGATTTTTGGTTTCATTTTTAATTTCTTGAATTTCCCTTTTAATATCTTGAATATCAATATTGAGATCTTAAATAGTAGTAGGATATTCAATTTTTTGTCTTTCTTTTAAAAGTTTATGAACTTCATTCATAGAATATGGGTTATTTTAAATACCAATATTCTGAAATGTTTCATTTCTCTTGCTTGGTTCTGGAATATCTTCCATCTGATCTACCATTTTAGATCTTAATTCTGGGTCTTTAACTAATTTTAAGAATTCTAAAATATTGTTATTAGTTAAAACATTAATCTCTGTATCTTGGAATTGTGAGAGGACTTTATAAAAATCATCCTTTTCATTTTCAATATTTATTACTGGGTTTAGACAAGGTCCTCCTTGACTGCATGGTTCGCAACAATCATCAGATTCTGATTGTCCTTCATTAAGAAGTTTAAGTTTGTCTGAATAGTCTGAATCATCCTCAGATTCTATTGATGAGTCTTCTTCAGAACTTGAATTTAATAGAATCCTTGATAATGTATCTTTTAGTTCATCATTAATTTGCAAATTATTAATTTTCTTTCTTAATTTACATCTATTAGCATAGTGGCCAAATTTTCCACATTTATAACAATGAATGATTTTTTCTCTCTTTTTATTTAATTTTTCTTCCTTTCTTTGAGCTTTTTGCTCTAATTTTTTCATAGAGTACTACTGCTTCTTTTTCTTTTTATGGAAAGGTTCATTAAATCTATTATTTTTCTTATGCATCTTTTTAATATTCGGAACATCCGCTCCAAATTGACTGCAAAATTGTCCTAATTGTTTTCTTTCCGACAAATTTTGACGTTTTATTTGATTATTTAGCTTTGTTTCATTCACAAAGATAAACCTTCCTGAATATAGGTTACAATAAGTTTTTCATAAGTATAACTTTCATAAAGTATATTTGTTTTATCTTGCCTTAAAATTGTTTCTTATTCTTTCAGCAAATAAAGAAGGAAGAACATCAATAAATTTGGTTTCCAACTCTATTTAAAAATGTATCTTTATACCATCTAAAATATGTTAATGTCCTACATCTTAAATTCTGTAGAAGAGTACGAATATTTTCGTTATTATCTGAAACTCTTCCTATAAAATTTTCTAGAATAGTCACTATTAGGGTACACACAAAATTTTGAATTAGTTTTCCATCTTCTTGTTTTACCGTGCTGTAGATTTCACTTTTAAGTGAGGAAGAGAGATAATTATACCACCAACCTTTAAGTTGGCCAGTAAAACCTGCAACTATTATTTTTGCAATAGTAACATTATAATTATCATTGTTTTTGCAGATAGTACTATACATTAACATTCGATGAGCAACATTATAAATTTGCTTTTCACTGTAGGCATCTATGTTCCATTTATAAATATTTTTTCCACTATAGCTATTATTATTAATATATTCTGGTTCTTCAGTTAAAGCATCCATAAGAGAGAGCCTCCTATAATAAAATAATTTTTGAGAAGGCTTATAAGCATACTTTTCAAGCTTATTAATTTCATCTTGAACTGTTTGGTTTTCAGAAGATTCTTCTTCATGAGTGTTTATTTAAAGATTTTCCATCTTTCCTCTTAAGAATTTTTCTAATTCTGATTCTAATTTTAGTTTAAAAACCTTTTCTAATTCTGTTTCTTTATTTAGTCTAAATTCTTTGACTTCAGGAGGAGGTTGAAGACTGGAGGTGGCAATTATTTCACCAACTTCTTCAGTTGTAAGAGAAACAGTAGGTGCTATATTATTGATTGCAGAAAATAGTTTTTTTTTTAATTTGTTATTTAATGATGTAATCTATTGGCCAATGATGGCTAAATAAAGATTTGCATAATTTTGCTGCTCAAATAATTGGTTTATTTATTTTACAGTGATTTGTAAATATCATTTTTCTAATATTTTAGTGAATGCATTAAAATTCAAAGTACTTACCATGCTTCTCCATCTGAAAAAATTATTATAGAGGATAAACTATTTTCAAAATAGTACCGTTTGCAAGTTTATAATTTCTTTCTATTACTGATACATATAGTTCAATATAGTTGACTGCAAACTAGGGAACAAATGAAAACATTAGATTTTTTTCAAAAGTGAATTTATAAAATTCATCTTGGAAATATTTTTGTTCTACTTTTGAAATATTTTCAAAAAATCATTTTCTAAATGGTTCCCATTTTGGAAGATTAAATTTAGATTTAATCCTCTGTCCGACTTCTGAACCAGGGCTAAAATCTATTTTGGTTGTATAATCCATGAGATTTTATATAGAAAATTCATTTCAGATTCGGTTATATCTGCTTCTTGATTATTGTATATTCCTTTTACAAAATTATTTTTGTTTACGTGTAATTTTTCAATGTGGTTATCTTTTACAAATTCATCATCCAATGATTTTCTCTCGAATTCTCTCATTTGAGATGTAGACATTCTTGATGGGGTTTCAACAATATAATCTAAAGGAGAAATATGTGAATGGAAATATTTTATCCTAGACAAATATGATTTGCTGAAACTAGGTCTAGAAATGTTATTTTCTAGTTGTATTTGAACAGTTCCTTCAGTAATTTGAATAATACTTGTTATTTCATTGTTGATTTTTGGTTGAGGAGGAACAACTCTTTCAATTTTCCAACTTTCTGGAAGAGGAATTTCTTCCCATTTTATTGATCTTCTCATAGTTATATTAGACTGATTAAAGTTTGTTTCTATTAATATGGTTTCATTTAAAGGTTAATCTACCAATTTACATTGACGATTCAATATGTATAAAGGTTTATAATATATTCTGTAACAAATACATATTACTTTAGATCCTGGAATATAATTATATCCACAGGTCTTAAAATTCAAAGTAATAGCTTCTAAAATATTAACGTCAAACAAAGATAATTGTAAATTGGGGTAAAAAATAAAATAGACTGGACCATGTGCCAGGCTGGATTGAATTAATCCCATTAACGATTTTTCCATTCTAGATTTCTACCATCTCTTAAGGCTGCTATAAAGCTTTCTGGTAGTCCTTCAAGAGTTAAAGGTTTAAATGCAATTTATATTAAACCTATATGAATGAATTTATGGGTTTATCTATAAGGCTGCAAATCCTTTTCACTTAATAACATAATTATCATTCTTTGTTATCAAGTGAAATAGATTCTTCTATTGTTTTAACAATTGGTTTTAACCTATGTTTTTCAAAGTACCTAATTGGTATATTACCTTAAGTTCAATCTTAGGAATTGTCCATCTATTTAATAGATCTAAATTTTGAGGAATTTCATATTCCTGTTTAATACTGTTTTTAACAGTATCTCGTTTTCTTATATTCATTTTACTTGATCTATGTGCTGAAATACTCTGATTTATACATATGAAACAAGGTTCTGATACAATTTTAAAAAAGAGAAAAATATCCCAATTATGGGTTGGGGACAGTATCAGGAGACAATAGTTTCTGGTTTTATTTAAAATCATGTATTATGTCCACTTTCAAGCCAAGTTAAGGAATTTTTGGGCTTTGTTTACATGATTTATAAGCTAGGGACTATTTTCATACTAATACTCGACTTGTAAAATATCATGTGACACCCCCACGTCCTTTAATGTCACTCATTAAGAGAATGTATTAAGTTTCGTGAAGCGTTATAGGTAAATAGAAACAGAAACATTACAAGACAAATATAAAATAGTAGCGGAATAAAAACTTACTTTATTAATCATAAAGCATCGTGGTTCAAAACATCATATGTCTGAAAATACATACCCCCGATACATCACCAAACTTCTGTCTTACACTTAAAACATCAGAGTACAAAATAAAAGAAGCATAATCCCCAAATAAAAACATAGCCATAGTTGCAAAGATAGGAGCTTGAGCAATACATCTAAGCAGCTCCAGCAAAATGATAGCAGAATCCTGGTCAAGCTTCAATATTCCCACCCTGAGAACCTAGGGGAAGAACGGAAGAAAGAAGAGGAAATAAATAGGGTCAAACATAAAGTCTGGCGAGTCCAATTACTTTTAGCAAATAAATAAGTAAAAGTATTATGACAGACATATAAAGTGGATGAAAAAGGTAACATCACTAAAGGCAGGTATGACAAGGTAAACATGATAGAGTGCATACGCTTCTCTAATGATTGCTCTGCATTGATACTAGTATAACTAAAATGAGATGATCCCAACAACTATAAGATGGTAGACTTAGGCGTACTTCTGATGAGAGGTTTTAACCCCATACAATCAACAGGCATCCCAACCTAACAGGCTCCTAAACTTTTTACCAGAGTCTAGATGTACCCTAACTACTACCCTTATCGATCGGCTCCCTACTCCGTAGATACCCTGTGCCGGCCCCACAGTAGGATGTATCACTTCTTAAAGTGACAACCCTTCATTGATGTGGACAACCGTATATACAAGTGTCACGGTCGTCATATCCCCCTCTGCCCGGACCATGCACGCACATGACCACCGGTCAGTTTGCGTCGCTGACACCGTCCTCCATGTTTGGATCTCTTACAATCAGCCCAGTAAGCATGCCCCGACTCCGACCTAGGGTGGAGTACTCGTTTGATACTGTTATATGGGTTACTAACTAAAACAGGTCCCCCACACAAGATGATGCAAGCTATCCCCTTTATCTTTCATCTCCACTAGGATTTCCATAGTTTATGCTTACCTAATGGTGTCTTTAACTACATAACCCTAACCGGTTAAGTTTGTTGGCCTACATATAAATATTACCCACCCAACCTAGACATACTTAACCCTTCCACTATTTCAACCAAATTTACTTAACCCCTATTAAAATTCATGTTCATACAATCCCTATGGATTCAACTAGGTTAAGTATTCAACTTTATTGCCATATTCATTTATGGTTATAATGTACTAGACCTTCCATATTAAGCCTACAACCTGTGGAGGCTGGATATGCCGGTCGGTTCCGGGTAGACTTCTTCCACAAATCGGGCTTAACCTCGTGTCTTAGCACATCTCGTGTTTGTGCATCTAGACCCTTCACATTAGGTTCACCACTTGTGGTTGCTGGATAGCGGTTCCGGGCAGACTTCCACCATAAGTGTAATCTAACCTCGTGTCTAGGCACAGTTACAGCTTCTGTTACTACCAACAAATCGACAATGAAATAGAGTAACAACGAAGGGGTATCGAATAATCATAAGCACCCGATGGTCTTTTAGAGAATAGGGCTAAGGGCTAAGAAAAAGCAAGGAAAATTCGGAAGGGCAGCATCAACCGAGACTCATTCCCGCTAGCAGCTGATGTCGAAAAGGGTACCTAATGAGCACGAGACCGAAAGGGTGATTTAAGAGCTACACGGACCCCAACTCCTTAAAAGAAAAGAAGACGAAGTCCACAAAATGTCGACACAGCCCATTCGGCAGTGTATATCCGGCATACCCTATAACAAAAGGGGAGGAGTCCGAGTAGGAAAGCTAAGAAAAAGGGAGGAAAGTGTCCCGATAACGGAAACACAGAAAGGCAAAAAGGATGACCGGGAGCTGACTTCTGAGAGCGTACAACTGGAAGTTGCCATAAAAAAATCCAAGTATCTTCCGAAAGGAACCGTATCGACAAATTCATACCCACCTCAAAGAAGCGACAAACAACGGAAGCCACACTTCGAAGGCCATAACTGGTACTGCAAAAGCGACCGAGATCCGTACAATCGAAACTGAAGAAAAAGGCGCCCGACAAAGTTCCTACGGGCCCAATAGCCCAACAGCAGAAAGGTCCTCCAACCCTCTATAAGTAAGACCCCAGGGGTAACATTAAGGGGGATCTCGACATTCTTCTTTTCTGACTTTTGAAAATAGAAACCCAAATTGGAAAAATCGATTTGGGGGGATTCCCATGTAACTTCCTCTATGAATAAAATCATAAAAACTCTTAGAGTGGACGTAGCTTCCCAAGGAACTGAACCACTATAAAATTGTGTGTCTTTACTTTTTCCGCATACTATGCTACTTTTTAATATACTCTTGTGTAATCTTTTTCATGCGGCAGGATCATCAGAATATTCATGTTGAAGCCGTTAGATTCTCAGCAACCTAACGTTGTCTCTACGATCCACTTTTCAGACACACTGTTGTTGATGAAAAATATCGTTAACATTTTGGCGCTAAAAGGAGGGCTTCAACCTCCGATCTTGTAGTTAACAGCCACAAATATCTACCTGGGCTGTTCCGTCCTGGATTGGATGAGATTTGAAGAAAAGGAACCAATCAAGGAGATCCTTGGCGAGGAGTTCCATCCCATATATGGCTACTTGAAGAAATCGATCGATTAAGAAGCTGCGAAACCCTAAAGCCACCCACCTTCCGTGTCATATTCCTACCCCTTTTTATCTTATATTTCGTCATAGCAAGACATCTCCGAGAACTGTCTAGAATGGATGCACGGCAGGAAAGCATGGGGTGAGGCTCCCACTTTTCCTCAAATGTAGAAATTAACGTACTATCGAGTGCCAACTCTACGAATTTAAGAACGAGGAAGACCCCGATTCTGATAGACCCCGATTCTGATAGAAGAGAAGAATGATGAATTGGAAATGTTATATCTGACTTTGCGGCTTGATGTAACTTGGAAGTCCATGGGAGAAAATTCAATTTGGAGAGCTTTCGAGGTGGAAACCCATCAAACATAGTTTAAGGCGAATATACCCTCTGAATTCATCAGCAGAGCTAAACCCCCATCCAGTCTGCAAACTAGCCAAGCTAAATCAGAAATGAAGGGATCTCCAGCCAAAATGTCAAAAGGGGTGAGCGATGAAATGGTAATATAACCTTTGGCAACACAAATCGATATTATCAGGAGACTTACTAAGGCAGACTTGGCCCGGGTGGCCTAAATGGCTGATCTTCCCCAAGAGTTCACATCGACGGGAAGGTACGAAGAAGACAAAAGGCCTCACATTCGTCAGACTATTCAAGATGGTAGGCTAAATGTCATGAAGATCGAGAGAACCTAAGGGAAAAGGAACCTAGTGCCGACACTATGACTTTATGCAAAACTATTTCACACTCATATGCAGCGATGCAGGAGAAAATCAACTTCTCGGCGCCTTTCAAATCGAGGAAACACCCAGAACCATTCAAGGGAGGGGAGTATTGCGAATATCACAAGAGAAATGGACATCAAACCGACAAATGCGAGGTGTTGGAAGCTGTAGTACAAAGACTCATCCAGGAAGGACACCTATGAAGAAATAAACAACAGCCACTCAACCACACGACGGACGAACCAGCAGTTGGGACCTCTCCTGCACCTATGGCTCCTAAAACAAGGTTTGCTAACTCTTATGGCAAAGGTTTTGATCCCGGAAGTGAGAAGGAACCTTCCGGACTCAGAATCTTTGGCTCCACCATGGGAATAGTTACAATTACAGGTTAAAAGACCGATACTCTAAGTGTCCAAGGACCTGTACTTGTCGCATTTGCCAAACATCAGGACATGCAACACTTTCATGCCCCATGTTTCAGAAAAGATACTAGGCACCAAGTAAGCTCCTAGAGGCAATCCTTCCGGATCGGGTAGCTTCCGTTGCCACAATTTCCAACTTTTGAATGATTGCTTGTGCGTGCATTGTGTGATTTGTGCCTTGATAGTCGTACTAGGGGTTATGTGCCTGTTTAAGGCTTCTATAGCGTCTAGGTTAGCTTAAGACCTTAGTCTAGCTGACTCTTTTTCGTACCCAATCCTTGCTCTTTAGGCGGATAGGGAGTTTAAGGTAGCACCTAGAGTAGCTAAAGTTTTGAGTCTAAGGCGAGTAGGAGATTTTTCTACAAGGTGTCATGGACGATTGTTTGAGGAGCTGTGTTGTTTTGCTTTCTATGACATGTTACGAACCCTGACTTGTGTCGGAAGGCACTACAACGTCGAGGGGTTTCTCTGAAAATTCCTTGACGCTTAGAATTCTGACACAATATCTTTGTCTTGTGTCTCATGATAATTTTGCATCTCATAATCCAGAATGCTCAAGCTGAGCAGCCACACAACATTTGACTAATCTCGCCATCCTGCAAAGCTTTGTGTGGATTCACAACATTTTAGATGGCCATTAGTGGTTTGTCCATCTGCGGAATTACAGTTCTGCTCCCAGCATTTTTACACTACGTGAGCTATGTGCTTCTTATGACGCGAGCTGTATGCTCTACGCTACACGAGCTGTATGCTCACCTAACCAATGCTCTTCTTGAGTACGTTTTGACCAATGCTCTACATGGGTACATCCAACCAATGCACTTCTTGAGTATGTTTTGACCAATTCTCTACATGGGTACGTCCAACCAATGCTCTTCTTGATTACGTTCTAACCTATGCTCTTCTTGAGTACATTCTGACCAATACTCTACATGAGTACGTCCAACCAATGCTCCAAAAAGGAGTACGTTTGCCAACCCGAAGAAGGAAGAAAAAGCTCGAATGGAGCACTTGGGGCACGTACATCCTCTGCTCAAAATCCAAACTAAAGAAGGAGGAAAAAGCTCAAAGGGAGCACTTGGAGCACGTACATCCTTTGCTCAAAATCCAACCCAAAGAAGGGAGAAAAGCTCGAAGGGAGCACTTGGAGCACCTACAACCTCTACTCAAATCTTATCCCGCGGAAGGGAGCAAAAGCTTGAAGAAGGCAAAAGCTTGAAGAAAATGAAAGCTTGAAGAAAGCAAAAGGAAAGCTTGAAATAAGCACCCAAAAACGCACACAACCTACACCTAGGTAAATGAAACCAAAACAAACTCCAACTTCTATTAATACCGAAAGAGGTTCTGGTCTTTTATGTAATTAATACCCGAATCTGGGTATTGTTTGGGACTTCTATTAATATCAGAAGAGGTTCCGGTCTTCTATCTATTTAATACCCAAGTCTGGGTATGGTTTAGGACTTCTATTAATACCGGAAGAGGTTCCGAGCTTCTGTCTATTTTGATACCCAAATCTGGGTATGGTTTGGAACTTCTATTAATACCGAAAGAGGTTTCGGTCTTCTATCTATTTTAATACCCGAATCTGGGTATCGTCTGGGTATCATTCGGTACTTCTATTAATACCGGAAGAGGTTCTGGTCTTCTATCTATTTTAATACCTGAATCTGGGTATGGTTCGGGACTTCTATTAATATCAAAAGAGGTTCCGGTCTTTTGTCTATTTTAATACCTTAATCTGGGTATGGTTTAGGACTTCTATTAATACCCGAAGAGGTTCCGATCTTCTGTCTATTTTAATACCCGAATATGGATATGGTTTGGGACTTCTATTAATACCCGAAGAGGTTCCGGTCTTCTGTCCATTTTAATACCCGAATTTGGGTATGGTTCGGGACTTTTATTAATACCGAAGAGGTTCCGGTCTTCTTTCTATTTTAATACCCGAACCTGGGTATGTTTTGGGACTTCTATTAATGCCGGAAGAGGTTCTGATCTTCTTCCTATTTAATACCCGAATCTGGGTATGGTTTGGGACTTCTATTAATACCGGAAGAGGTTTCGGTCTTCTATCTATTTAATACTGAATCTGGGTTTGGCTCAGGACTTCTATTAATATCGGAAGAGGTTCCGGTCTTCTATCTATTTAGTACTCGAATCTGGGTCTGGCCTGAAACTTCCGCTACATTGGCACTGAAGCGGTACTCGATCCTCAGCCTTCGTTCGATCGAATGAAGGATGGTCCTGGAACCCTCTTTTCTGCTCGGATCTCTTCCTAAGAAAACAAAGATGAATGTACATTAACCAAAGCAAAGTCAGCCTCATCTTCGCCTTCGGTACTCCTAAAATGATGTCAGGAAATTTGTCTGATCCCATGTGCATGCAAAGCCTCGGATAAACCTCGCATGCCCTGGTTAAAGAGTTATTTAGAGAAATACTATTAAAATAAATTTGTACATAAACCGAGGCAAAGAAATCATCACTACGTACTCTTAAAATCTCCTCGTATTCTGGAAACCTGAGCAAGATCAAATCAAATGAAGCGACACTAGTGGTATGGGAATTCTAACCGCCAGACTGAAGATTATAGAAATCTGGTCCTTTACTTCGAGTATAAAAAGACAAGACATAAAGGATATCGATGCTCCCACCCTCCTTATTCAAAAATAAAAAAAGGAGAAAAATGACAACTGGAAATGAGCTTGACATGTCACGACTTATTTCTGACGAAGAATTACAGCGCTTCAATTCCTAGGCCATTATCTCGATTTTCTCTGGTCAGTTCTCAGTCAACAGCATTACACGAGCCTTGAAGTGGGAATTCTATTACATGTACTCTTGGGAATGGAACGTTAAGAAGTTCAGTAATGTTTTCATCGTTAAATTTCCAAGGGATTTCTTTATAGGGGATTTCTACTCCATATATCAACCGACAGAGGTGCTCTACACACTCGGCCGTGAAGTCTCAGTTTTGGTTCCGCAAATCCCAGACAGGAGGTGATTCATTGGGTTGTTTTAAAAATCTTACCATTATATTTTGCAACATTAAGATGGAAAAATCATACTATCGAAAGTAGGGGAAGTCTTAGGGACACAAGAAGACGCCTGGGACGTGGTAGACTTTTCTTATCTTAAGATGGAAGTAAGGGTTTCGTCACCTGTGTATATTCCATCATTAATAAGACTTTTTATGCGGACATCATACCATGAAATTGAAGTTAACAAGCTTTCCGGAGATTCCAATGGTCCTTTCAAGCCTACATATTTCAGTAACTGGGTGTTCAGAAAAGATAGGAATGAATTTCTCAGGGTTTTGAAACCAATAAGGAAAGCGGAAGTTGTTGGTGGCTCTGACATGGGAGGAGCGTCCTCTTTGAATCCATATGCAATCCTTTCAGATATCAATGAATATGAAGAGGAGATATAAGACGAAGACAAAGGAAGGATATTTGATTTTGAAAGCGGTAAGGAGAGAACCAATGCTATTGACGTAGTACTGGAAAATGTGGGTTTTCGTGACAGCAACAGGATGGAGTATGCTAAGGAGAACAGTAAAGACAAGGAGGTGGTTGACTCTTCTGGTGCGGAACTATAAAAGGGCAATGCTTGGGAAGGTTCAGGCCATGATCATCTTCTGGGAGAATTTGATCGTTGTGAGTTTAACCAATTACTGTATGACCGTTTTCCAGAAGAACACGCAGCAGATGGATGAAGTAGTTGGGGTTTGGAAAGTGCTTTCCTCGTTTTGCATGAAAAATCTCGGCTCCTGTGTAGGCCCCATTTGTGTGTACTTTTGTTTTTAAACTATAATAGAAGTATTATTATGTTCTGATTGTTGTATATATTTATGTGTAGCACCAAATTTTGTGGTGCCTCATTATCCCTTCTTCTTTTAAAAAACATCAGGGTTCTCAACATTCAAAACCAATAAGAACCACGCGAAGGAAAGTCAATTAAGACTCCAAACAAAAGAGATCGAAGGATATTGCGGAAAGGACAAGGAATTTGACTTGAAAATTCAAAAAATACTGCTTCACTCGGGGGAGGGGGGCAAATGTTACTAGCAAAAAATTGGCAATTAAAAAGAGTAACAGAGAAGGGGTATCGGATAACCATAAGCACCCGATGGTCTTTTAGAGAATAGGGCCAAGGACTAACAAAAATTAAAAAAGGGTAAGGAAAATTTCGAAGGGCACTATCAACCAAGACTCGTCCCCACTACCAGCTGATTACGAAAAGGTTACCTAATGAGCACGAGACCAAAAGGATGATTTAAGAGCTACATGGACCCCACCTCCTTAAGAGAAAAGAAGATGAAGTCCACAAATTTTCGACACAACCAATCTGGCAGGGTATATCTGTTAAGGGATACCCTGTAACAAAAGTGGAGGAGTCTGAGTAGGCAAGCTAAGAAAAGGGGAGGAAAGAGTCCCGATAACGGAAACACATAAGGGCGAAAGGGATGATCAGGAGTTGACCTCCGAGGGCATACAACCGAAAGCTGCCATTAAAAAAAATCCAAGTGTCTTTCAAAAGGAACCGTATCGATAAATTCATACCTACCTTAAAGAAGCGACAAATAATGGAAGCCACACTTCAAAGGCCATAACCAGTACCGCTAAAGCGACTAAGAGCCGGACGACCGAAATCGAAGAGAAAGGCGCCCGACAAAGCTCCTACAGGCTCAATAGCCCAACAGCAGAAAGGTCCTCCAACCCTCTATTAGTAAGACCCTAGGGTAACATTGAAGAGGATCTGGACAATCTTCTTCTCTAATTTTTGAAAATAGAAACCCAAATTGGAAAAAATCGATTTGGGGGGATTCCCATGTAACTTCCTCCATGAATAAAATCATAAAAACTCTTAAAGTGGACGTAGGTTCCCAAGGAACTGAACCACTATAAAATTGTGTGTCTTTACTTTTTCGGCATACTGTGCTACTTTTCAATATACTCTTGTGTAATCTTGTCATGCGGTGGTATTATCAGAATATTCCTGCTGAAGTCGTTTGGTTCTCAGCAACCAAACGTTGTCTCTACGGTCCACTATAAAGACCAATTTCCGGGGTTGACGAAAAATATCGTTAACAATTTCTAAGTACTGTAAGCCTAGGCATTTCGTTATTAGCCAATTTTTTCTATGTCGTTATAGGTTTTCATGCCCCTTTCCCAAGTTATGTTCATAATGAACCATATGATCCCAAATTAATATTTATGTACGTTATTCGAATTATGCCAAATTTCCTATTTACAAGTTATGCCCCAATTTTACCATTTTTATGCATATTTATCTTGTTTTCTCTTTAAAATAACTAATACTGTGTATTTATAGTTGTGTTTCCAGATTATTTATGATGAATTGATGAATGCACTTAATTGTTGAAAAGCTTGAAGAATTGGTGCAAGAAGAGTGTTGATTTTTAGAGCTGGATTAAAGCTTGAAGACCTAAAGAAATGTTGTTGTTCAACCACCTTCTGCTGCATATTTTAAT
The DNA here is from genome assembly GCA_030737875.1 of Allium sativum. Classification (NCBI taxonomy): domain Eukaryota; kingdom Viridiplantae; phylum Streptophyta; class Magnoliopsida; order Asparagales; family Amaryllidaceae; genus Allium; species Allium sativum. Next base: position 342,244,806 of record CM060910.1, read on the forward strand.
GTCAAGATTCAATGCTTTTCCATAATGATCAATTAGAGTTCTTATTCATTCTCAAGGCAATTGGAGTTGAAGCCCACAACCTATTTTCTTTGCATGTGTTCACATTAGCTCATTTGCAAGGCCTCTCATTTTACAGTCGCGTTCACACTGGCTTATGTGTTATTTAAGATAAATCTTTTGTCCTACATTGTGTAATGAGCCTCTTAGTTTTGGCCAATGCAAATATAAATACATTGTATCTCATTCATGTAAAAACACACTTAGTATTATTCTGTAATTAATCTTCTTAGAATAAAACTCTTGTTCTCCGTTTCTCTTTACTTTTTATTGTATTTTATTTATGTTGTATATATTTTGTTTCTCTTCTTCTTTAGCTATGTCTAGCTAATCACGCTGGATTAGAATCAATATGAATCACATAGCCAAAGAGATTAGAACTTCATGTGTGTAGATCTAGATCTGAACCAAGGGTTGGATCTGAACTTCCATACTTTGTGTTGTTTAAGAGCTATGCTTCTTCACAGGGTATATTCGAGTTCGATCAAACATTTATCAGATTTAGATCTAATATTTAGGGTTTTAGAAATAAATTAGTGAATCTGTCTTGATAGCCTATGGTTGTTTAAGAGCTTAGCTCCTGCATAGGCTATACTTGTTGTTATTCACATATTTGTTTCTAGGAACTTAATTATCATTGATTCATGTGTGTAACAGAAACATGAATTAGATATGATTAATCTGTTTGGCTATTGATGAATATTAATTTAATTTATGTCATTGCTCCCTAATTGCTTTCTTTAATTATATAAATCTCTCTTTTTATTTAATTGCTGTTATTTTTTGTGTTTTCAATCAATCAAAATCCTGGAATAACTTGATTGGATTACTAGTTTAAATATTTTTTGTCCTAGAGTTCGACACCCTCTATAACAATCCTTGTTGTTTAGGAAAGCCGAATGGATTTTACAGTTGTTTACAATTGTTTAATTTGATCACGAACAAATTTTGGTGCCGTTGCCGGGGTCCAAAATAATTTTTATTAGGGAATCCTTCGGGTTATATTTTTTCTCTCTTTATTTTTCCTTTATAAAAAAGCAAAAATATTTTTATTTCTTTTATTTTCTTTTATATATATATGTAAAATCTTGCTTAGACGATTTGGTATTAAATTATTGGTACCACAATCTCTATAAATAAAATAATTGCAATTTTCTATTTGAATTGCTTCCCATTACATTGCCTTTTCAATTTATTTCCCATTACAATCTTTTTCCACTTTTCAACAATTCAAAAAAAAAATTCCTTTTTTGTCTTCCTTCTTGCAAATAAATAATTTCTTTCCCTTCTTTCATCTATTTTCCACCTTTTCTGCGAATTATAAAAAAATATCATTGCTTTCCTTTTGTTTATTTCTTTCCACTTTTGTGTTTCTTCAGCCATAATCATTTGCCAAATTTTCCCATTTCTTTCTAGTTGTTTTTTTTATTTCTTTCCTTCTTTCCTTTTTTCCATATAATTTATTTCCCTTTTGTTTCATTTATTTCTTTCCTATCTCTGAATTCTTTTCAAAATTCCCTGTATAATTACTTTCCTTTTCCCAAAATATAAAAAAGAAGAATAAATAAATATCCTTCTACATCTTCTTTTATTTCTTTCTTCTATACATACAAACTTCCCCCTCGCAACCGAGTTTAACCATTCACCACTTCAGACCCAAATCACTACAGCACAAATTCCGAACTTCTTCCAATCCCATACCTCATCTACTCACCACCACCACGCAACACCCATATTTCACACAAACCTTCCCCTTCTAACCCAATAATTCACATCAAACCCAATCCGCAAATCAACCTCATCTCCCATCAACCTTCATAGCACCGATTCTCCATCACCAGTATTGCCTCCATACATCTCAAGCATCAAACAAAACCACATTTTTTTCTATCACATATCCCACGAACACAGGAACATCCTCTTACTTGCTTTCACGAACACCCTTCTGTCAACATACAACATCTCATCACCATTTCATTCAATCACGTCCTCTCCAAATTACAAGCAAGTGCCTGCGTGCCATCCAGAAACTCCAGCAACTACCCTCCACAAACCCCCCGTGTACACAACACACAAACCACATACTCCCCTATTCAAACAATTCACCGAGAAGTCTACAACAGTCTTCAGCACCACCATGCAACCCCAAAACCACCCCCTCTTTGTTTGCTTCACCTCCTGAACTCAACGCAAGAAGCCAATCCAAAAATCCACCAACCTGATCATCAACAAACGCTACAGTTCAGATCAATCCGAGCCCCTTGTTCAATCAACACTCCTCATGCAAATTCAAACACCAAATTCCCACGTCCTCTGACAAATCACGGATCGAACCCGCCACCAATCAATTTGCAAAACCCACACACAAATCCTCAAACAATCGAAATCCTTAATCTCGCAATTGAATCAAAACTCCATGCAACAATCAATGTCGGAACACGAAATAATTTGTTCGGAATAATTGGTTGGATATTTTTAATTGCGATTTTTTTCCTGCGTATATTTTATTTTTTCCTGCAAAATTTTGTTTGGAGGAAATTGGTGAATAGTCTTACACAATTGCTAGTGTTGTGTAATCTTTTCCTTACATACTGTTGAGGGCTGGCTTTGGTCTTGGGCTTAGGCCAAGTTAATCCATGTTCGTTCAAGAGTAGTTCTACTTTATTCGTTTGTTTTAGTGTTTTCTTCTCCATTTGCTTTTGTTGGTCTCGTTTGTTTTGTTTAGTTCATTTCCATTTTTTCTTTTTATCTCTTGTAAAATAAAATAAAAAATCGGTTCCTTTTGAGTTGGGTTTGCATTTTTGCTTTCTTTCTTTTCATTTTAGTAGCTTTTGAAGTCTTTGATTTTTTTAGTGTCTTTTGTTTCTCTTTAAAAAAAAAGAAATTCCAAGCAGTCAAAGGCCACAAGCGAGAAAGAAGTCAAGCAAATTACAGAATTCGAATTATTGGAGTGGTTGCACACCAAGTGGGGTGTGAACACGCTAGCGCTACTCAATTGCATTGGACGGACTGCCGATCACTGTAAAATGTTCTAAGCCCTACAGGTGCTCTGCTACAAAGAAAAATATATTGAAATTGCATGTAAAAAATTTATGCAGGTGTCGCGGCTTGCTTGTAAAAAAATTATTTCTGCAATTTATTATTCTATATTTGTTCTGTGACTGAATATTTTGCCTGTTAATGTATGGTTGAAAATTTTAAAATGAACGTGGGATAAATTGAAAAGTTCATTTTTGAAATAAATTATTTTTGAAATCGAATCGAGGATTCTCCGAAGCTCATAGGACAGAATATCTATCAAATTGACAATTAGGATTGATACTCTCTAAAGTGTCTAAGGAATGATAGAGTCTTGAACTCAAACAGGTTCTTAAACCTTCAGTTGTGTTTCTATGGTGATTCGTGGCACACTGATAACGCCTCTCCGAACCTGGCCTAGACTTGTATTCATATAATCTGAAGTTATTAATTTTAACATATTTTTTGAAGAGTTTTCTTGAAAATGTCTCAATTTCCTTATTCCTACAGATTTTACGATAGTTGTGAAATTCAATATAATCCATATAATTTTACACCAAATTCATATGGATATTTTAATAACAACTATTATACAAACAATCTGGATTTTACGCCACCAACTTTTCAAAATTTTCAAAATAATCCTGATTGTACACCACCAAATTTTCAAAATGATGATCAACCCTCAAGTCTTGAAACAAGTGTTCAAGCTCTACGTGAAGAAAGTCAAAGATTTAATGAATCAAGTCAAAGATTAATTGAATTAATGTGCAACAATTCTAATCAAAGTTTTCAAAATAATCAAAATTTGAATTCACTTCCAAATTCAAATGATTTTGATTATAGCCCTTGCCAAATCAATTTCGAACTCCAAAATGAATTTCAAATTCAAAATGAAAATGCGAATATTTTTTCAAATGATTTTGGCACTGGGAAAATTTTCAATTGTGGTGAGCCCGAAAATTTTTGTTCTCAACAATTTCAAACTGAACATTTTCATGTAAATAATTATAAATTTGATTTTGTGAGCAAATAAATGAAATTCACAATAATCACACAAATTTGTTGCTTCAAGACTACATGAATTTTTGTGAAAAACAAAATAATCAAAGCCGAACGTGTAATGATTCGAATGATAATAAATCTTTTACCAAAATCGATGATTTTCAGATAACAACTTCTGAAATTGATGAAAATCTTAATGAAGTTGTTGAAAGCTCTGTGATTGATTTGAATTTAAATTGTCTTGAAAACAAAGATGTCAATCTTCAATTTGATCTTTCTCTCTCAGATTCTAAAATTTTTGTAAATTTAGCAACTTTAGATTGTCAACATGACAAAAATGATGAAATTGTTAACAACTGTTTAGGTGAGGACGACTTTGATGAGCGAAAAATTCTTAAACTAATTGACGATAATGCTTTTGGGTCTAAAATTGAAACATTTGAAAACTTTGAAACTCTTGAGGTTGAAAACAATAAAGCTGCTAAATGTGATCTTAAGCACAATAATGATTTTCTGAAACTGTTGAAACTCCTTGTAACTTAATTGTTTCAACTGAACCTCACTGTGATCACTTGTTTGTCAATGATAAATTTCTGCGGTATATGAATTCTTTCTGGAATAACACTGTTTTTGAGAAAACATTTTTTTGAAATTTAATGAAAATTCATTTGTTTGGTTTTAACTTTAGGTTTACGAATGAACCTTTAGTCAACAAAGTTTCAAATATCAAAGCAAAACTGAACAATATTTCTCAAAACAAGTGTGGGGGTGAGAACGATGCACAGTCTCTCAATTTACACATCATATGGACAAGTTAAACTTTGTTTTTGAAACTTTTTTTGAACCCCGACTCACTGACTTCTGTTTAGTTCCTATAGAAATTCAATTCGATTTTTGGATCAATTGTAAGCTCAAAATTTTAAAATTAGCAACTCAAACTTTTGAAAACACAAAATTTGTTTTTCCAAATCTGAAATGTAATATAAAATCCTTTATGATTTGGTTTTCTGTGCTTAAGATGTGTCTCATAATCTTAATGAGGCTGATCCATTGGTCCATCGTGGACCGGTTCATCTATTCGATGACTGCATATTTTCTGCATGCACATTTGGTAAGTCGCACTAACCGTCTTTTGTATATATGTAAATATTTATCTTCCATTCATTCATTGTGTCATGCATCGACTGTGGGGACACAGTCGAAATCAAGTGTGGGGGGGGGGGGAGTCTCATTTTCATTCTGTTTTGCACAGTTTAAGTTTGCATTTTTTTCTCCCTTTCTCTTTTTGCATTTTTCTCCTTTTCTCGAAAAAAAAAACGCACTTCTATTTACTTTTAAATAAGACATGATGGAGTTATTAGCATATAATTTTGGTCGTTCAATTAAATTGTTTGGAAATTTACTTCTCTTAGGAGATAACGAAAGGAAAGTTTGAATTATGAGAAAATTTGGTGTAACTGGTATATTGGGAGATTCGTGGGTGATGACTATGAAATGTTTTCTGAATTGTAATCCGATTAAATGAATGGTTGATTTAGACTAATTGCGATAACATTTTAGATCGTTTAAGTGAAGTTGTTCTAAGATACTCTAGCTTAACTCTCTCTCTTATGTAAAAAAAAAAAGAATGTATATATATAACAGTAATCCAAGGGTATCCAACATTGCTAGTACATCTCGCGTTGGTGTGCAAACCCAGCAAGCTCTTTCTAACACCTTGTTGACAATGTCAGCGTTGGTATATCTTGATCTCATTTTATGAGTTGGACACCTAAGGAATACCGACATCTTGTTGACAAAGTCAGCTTCGGTCGGCATAATCCACAAAGCTCTATCCCAAACTCTCACGGCTGGTATACCTTGGCTTTTTCGGTTAGGTGTTTGTAAATACTAATAATGTAAATATTTTGTAATAAAGATAGAGTAAGCACTTGAAATCCAAGCACACTCTTCACTTATTCGACCTAACTTGTTAACAACAAGGAAATTGAGATGCCATTTTACGATTGTTGATATCGATTATAGAATTCATTTCATATTTGCACTATGTTTCTACCAAAACAACTGACCAAGCAGGAGGAGTTTGTGACAATAACATGACTTTTGTTTGAAGTTTTGATTAGTAACGGACTCAAATTTCATAGTGACGACCGAAATTTGTGTTAATTCATTCGTGTAAAATTTAAAAGTAAATTGTTCATTTGAAAATATTCCTTTAAAAGCTTGCATTCATCTTGTAAATATTTTATAATCTTGCATTTTGTAAATATTTTTTGTGTTCATCTTTTGGATTTTGTGGGTAGTATTTGTTGAAAACCCGCACGAGACAACACTCGTCCTACTAGGGACACCCAGAGGTTTAAAGGCTTGTTGCATATGCTCAATGCAATCATGCTCCCTACGAAAACGGATTTATCTTAGTTTTTTTTTTACTTTATTCGAGGACGAATAAAAAGATAAGTGTAGGGGTATTTGATATACACGTAAATGTGTACATTTTATTCACATATTTATCTTGTTTTCTCTTTAAAATAACTAATACTGTGTATTTATAGTTGTGTTTCCAGATTATTTATGATGAATGGATGAATGCACTTAATTGTTGAAAAGCTTGAAGGATTGGTGCAAGAAGCGTGCTGATTTTTAGAGTTGGATTAAAACTTGAAGACCTAAAGAAATGTTGTTGTGCAATCACCTTCTGCTGCATATTTTAATTTCAAGATTCAATGCTTTTCCATAATGATCACTTGGAGTTATTATTCATTCTCAAGGCAATTGGAGTTGAAGCCCGCAACCTATTTTCTTTGCATGTGTTCACGTTAGTTCATTTGCAAGACCTCTCATTTTACAGTTGCGTTCACACTGGCTTATGTGTTATTTAAGATAAATCTTTTGCCCCATATTGTGTAATGATCCTCTTAATCTTGGCCAATGCAAATATAAATACATTGTATCTCATTTATGTAAAAACACACTTAGTTTTGTTCTGTAATTCTCTTCTTGTAATAAAACCCTTCTTCTCCATTTCTCTTTACTTTTTATTGTATTTTATTTATGTTGTATATATTCTGTTTCTCTTCTTCTTTAGCTATATCTAGCTAATCTCCTTTAATTAGGGGGTGATGACATTGGATTAGATTCAATATGAATCACATAGCCAAAGAGATTAGAACTTCATATATGTAGATCTAGATCTGAACCAAGGGTTGGATCTAAACCTTCATACTCTGTGTCGTTCAAGAGCTATGCTCCTTCACAAGGTATATTTGAGTTCGATCCAATGTTTATCAGATTTAGATCTAATATTTAGGGTTTTAGAAATAAATTAGTGAATCTGTCCTGATAGCCTATGGTTGTTTAAGAGCTTAGCTCCTGCATAGGCTATACTTGTTGTTATTCACATATTTGTTTCTAGGAACCTAATTATCATTGATTCATGTTTGTGACAGAAACATGAATTAGATCTAAATAATCTATTTGGTTATTGATGAATATTAATTTAATTTATGTCATCGCTCCCTAATTGCTTTCTTTAATTATATAAATCTCTCTTTTTATTTAGTTTCTGTTATTTTCTGTGTTTTCAATCAATCAAAATCCTGGAATAACTTGATTGGATTTACTAGTTTAAATATTTTTTGTCCTAGAGTTCGAAACCCTCTACAACAATCCTTGTTGTTTAGGAAAGCCGAACATATTTTACAGTTGTTTACAATTGTTTAATTTGTTCGCAAACATCAACCCAAAGGCATAACGAGCCATTCAAAGAAACTGTCTGGAGTCCTAGAAGCGGTATTGTCTATACTGTCCTCAGCCACCCTCAACTGATGAAACCCAGTGGTCAAGTCTAACTAAGAGAATACTGATGCACCAACAGGCTGGTCAAACAAGTCATATATCCTTGGGAGTGGGTGCATGTTCTTCTTAGTGAGTTTATTCAACTCCCTATAGTCTACACATAAGAAAAGCGAACCATCCGCCTTAGTCGCGAATACTACTAGAGCACCCCATTCAGATATGCTTCGCTTAATAAACCCTTTCTCAAGTAGCTCCCCTACTTGCTTGCTAAGCTCCCTTCTTTCCCTTGGAGCCATATGGCGCACAGGCAATGCAACTGGCTTTGCATTCTCCACCAAATATATGCGAAAATCAATCTCACGCCTTGGAGTTAAGCCCTGTACCTAATCAAAAACATCTGGATAATCTCGGACTACCAGAATAAATCGCATATCTTCGATAGATGTATCAAGAGACTCTAGGAAGCTAAGCATGACAGACCCTTATGGGTCACAAGAAATCTCGAGGGTCCTCCCATGACAAATCAGAAGCCTAACGGCCTTCCTCTCTCAATCCAGAATGGCACCATACATGGCTAGACAATCCATCCCTAGAATCAAATCATAGCCTATAAAACCAAGCGCATATGCATCGCACTCAAATTCGATGCCTAAGACAGATATTCTCAAACCTCGACAAATCATGGACAAATGAGCCGAACCACCAATGGGGTTTGAGACAATAATGGGATCCATTACTATACTGATATTTAAGTGCATAGCTCAATAACTGAACTAGATATAAATGAATGTGAAGCGATAGAATCAAAAAGAGTTCTAATAGGATGATTGGAAAGAGAAACTAAACTTCCACAGAAATTTTCCTACCTCTATCTGGAGCACTGGTCGCGAGAGCATGCACCTGCCCTCCAGAAGCTTCCGCCCTTTGACCTTGTTCCTGTTTCTTCGGGCACTCCTTAGCAACCAGTCCGACCTCTCTACAATTGAAGCAAGTATTCTTCCTTCTTTTGCAGTCTTGACCAAGTGACCCTCACGTCCATAACTGTGACACTTCCTCTTATCCTTAGCCTTGTAATTCTTTCCTCCCTTCTTCTATTGCTATTTTTGTTGTCCTTTCTTGGGCCATACCTTCTTGTTTTGCGTTGTTCCGTCAGCCTTAACTTCCTTCTTTTCTCTTTTGTCATCCTCATGCATCAAGGCCATATCAACGAGCCTTTCAAAAGTAGTTCCCATTCGAATAGGGGATATAGCTAACCCATGAAGGGGTTCATTCTGTCCTTTAACTAACCGCAAGGATTTCTTATGCGGAGTGTCTACTAGTTCCAAACTAAATCTAGCCATCTGGTTGAATTTGTTAACAAATTCTTTAACAGTCATGCTTCCTTGCTTGAGTGCCAAGAACCTTTCCATTTGCATGCTTTTCTCAGCTTGAGAAAGAAACTTCATTTCAAACCTCATTCTAAAATCATCCCATGCCTCCATCGGACGTCCAGCTTCGGTAACTTCCCACCAGTACAAAGCTTCGTCTTTCAGCAGCCAGGCGACTAGCTGAATCTTCCTACGATCATCCACTTCGAAGATTCCAAATAGATCCTCCGTTTCCTTGAGCCAGTTCCTTGCCTCCATGAACGTCTCGGTTCCATGGAATGGGTTTCCTCCCATAGCATGGAAATCTTTGCAGACTTTAAAGAAATTATCTTCTCTTGGAGGAGGAGAAGGAGGAACGATGGGTGCAGCTGGGGGAGGAACGTCAGCTTGACCACCGGCAGGCACCGTGGCTTCTAGATACCTACGGAACTAGCCTAGTATCGTAACGCCCTCTGGATATTAGGTTCTCTAGACATGCTGAAAAGAAAAGAAAAGGGATTCAGACAAAGGATCAAAAGATATTACATATGGATTTGGGGAATATGTTTTTCAAAATAGACTTTTCTTTTTGAAATGCTTTCTTTCAAAACCTTTCTAAAAATAATTTTCAAAAACTTTTATCTAATCTGGCAACCTTCATCATTGATACCAAGTGTGACATACCACGTCCGTTAATGTCACTCATTAAGAGAATGCATTAAGTTTCGTGGAGCGCTATAAGCAAACAGAAACCAAAACAGAAACATTACAAGACAGATATAAAATAGCACCGGAATAAAAACTAACTTTATTAATCATAAAGCATCGTGGTTCAAAACATCATATGTCTGAAAATACATAAACCCGGTACATCATCAAGCTTCTGTCTTACACTAAGAACATCGCCATAGCAGCAAAGATAGGAGCTTGAGAAATACATCTAAGAAGCTCCAGCAAAATGATAGTAGAATCCTGGTCAAGCTAGCGTATTCCCACCCTGAGAACCTGGGGGAGAGAACGGTAGAAAGGAGAGGAAACAAGAATGGTCAGACATAAAGTCTGGCGAGTCCAGTTACTTTTAGCAAATAAATATGTAAAAGTATCATGACAGACATATAAAGTGGATGAGAAAGGTAACATGACTAAAGGCAGATATGACAAGGTAAACATGATAGAGTGTATACGCTTCTCTAATGATTACTCTGCACTGATACTAGTATAACTAAAATGAGATGATCCCAACAACTATAAGATGGTAGACGATGGTAGACTTAGGCATACTTCTTGTGAGAGGTTTTAACCTCATACAATCAACATGCAGCCCAACCCAACAGGCTCCTAAACTTTTTATCAGAGTCTAGATGTACCCTAACTACAACTCTAATTGATCGGCTCCATACTCCGTAGATACCCTTGCCTGCCCCACAGTAGGATGTATCGCTTCCTAAAGTGGCAACCCTTTGTTGATGTGCACAACTATATCTACAGGTGTCACGGTCGTCTTGTCCCCTCTGCCCGTACCACGCACGCATATGACCCCAGTCGGTTTGCGCCGCCAACACCATCCTCCACATTTGGATCTCTTACAATTAGCCTAGTAAGCGTTCCCCGACTCCGACCGAGGGCGGAGTACTCGTTTGATACCGTTATATGGGTTACTGACTGAAACGGGTCCTCCACACAAGATGATGCAAGCTCTCCCCTTTGTCTTACTTCCCCACTAGGATTTCCATAGGTTAGTCTTACCTAACAGTGTCTTTAGTTACATAACCCCAACCGGTTAAGTTTGTGGGCCTATATATAAATATTACCCACCCAACCCATATATACTTAACCCTCCCACTGTTTCAACCAAGTTTACTTAACCCCTATTCAAATTCATGTTCATACAAGCCCTATGTATTCAACTAGATTAAGTATTCAACTTTATTGCCATATTCATATATGGTTATAATGTACTAGACCTTCCACATTAAGCCTACAAACTGTGGACGTTGGATATGCCGGTCGGTTCCGGGCAGACTTCTTCCACAAGTCGGGATTAACCACGTGTCTTAGCACGTCTCGTGTTTATGCACCTGGACCCCTCACATTAGATTCACCACTTGTGGTTACTGGATATGCCGGGCAGTTTTGGGCAGATTTCCACCACATGTGTAATCTAGTCTCGTGTCTAGACACAATTATTGTTTCTAATTAATGTAATCTTAGGCATTTTGCTATTAGTTAATGTTACCTATGTCGTTATAGGTTTCCATGCCCCTTTCCCAAATTATGTTCATAATGAACCATATGCCCCCAAATTCATATTTATGTACGTTATTCGAATTATGCCAAATTTCCCATTTATAAGTTATGCCCCAATTTTACCTTTTTCCCCTTGTTCCCAATCTAATGAAGTCGCATATTTTAGTTGCATGCCTAGGCTGAAAAGTAGCCTGGCTATATAAAATAAAAGGGAAAGGATGAAGGGAAGATGGTGGAAATGATTATACTAACTAGATTGACATAAACACATAGTGGCATATTGGTAAGATAGACATATAAGAACAGATCTAGTGAACATGAGATTATAGAACTGATTCTAACATAATAGGGATGTCATAACAGGCATGATAAGATCTAAACAATAATTTAGATGCCTAGCTAATAACAGATCCAATGTAACTACAAACATGATAGGTATAAGTTGATCTAAACAGTGATTTATATCGATAATCAAAGGTAGATCTGACATGATAAAGGTTAAGATCCAAGTCACAGTCATGTCAAAATATCGTAGTTTCACAAGTTATAACAGATCTGATATGATTCAAGCAGTCATGGTCATAGATCCAAATTATAGTCATATCATGTTTTACTTTTTAATTATTTAAATATAAAAGAAACTTAAACTCACATTGTTTGGATCTAGAAAAATAGAAGGAGAATAGCAGATATTGAATCACAGATCTACACTTGAATAACTCTAAACTTGATTAACTCAATTATGGAAGAAGAAAAGGTTTAATACAATCCGGGCAGCGACAACATCTAGTCCTCCATTATTTTCTGTGTGAAGAAACTAGAGAAATGAGGCCATATTTATAGCAAAAATCCCTCGAAACCCTAATCTGCCCAATCTACCGCAGGGGGGTCGACCCAACGGTCGACACGTCTGGGAGGGATTTTTGTCGTCACCCAATTTCGAATTTTGAATTGATTTCTGGATAGGTTTGAACTGTTATATATATATATATATATATATTCTTTTTATACGTATACAAACTTCAAACCTTAATAATTTCTTCGTACGGTGTCTGTTTTATGCAAACCATGTGTTATTTTGACCAAGATTTCTAGATGAATGCAATGGTGCAGTCCGTTTCACTTAATTCAAAATATTAAATTAATTATCCTTTAATTTATCATTTTTAGTGTTGATAAAAATATGGGGTGTTACATATCCCAATTTTGATTTTGTGTTTTCAGTTTAAAATGAAAGATCTTGAAAACACTGTGGCAAAGTTCGTACTGTAGCAGTTTTGTCCTGTTGTCGTACTATTACAGAAATTGTATTAACTTTGTTACAGATCGTGTTTCAGTATGGTATCAGAGCCAAACTAATTAAATTTTAAATTCATAAATTAAAGTTCAAATATTATAACATTAATTTAAACTAAAAAACTTTCAATAAAATATATAAATCAATTTATTAAATCAAAAGATATATACAAAATTTTGGAGAATAATTCTATTTGATAAACAGTGTCCGTATGTAATTTTCTATCATATGACCAAATAATTTGAGTACATTACATTACAATACATAGTGATTTTGATTGGGGCATATATCATTTCAATCCATATCCCAATTTAGATTTCATATTAGTTACATATACAATATATGGTGTCGGGCACTTGCAATATGATAACTGCGATGATAAAAAGTAAAAAAGTGTTGTAAAAATATAAACGAACATAACTTTTAATGAATCAGTTACTATTTCATGTGATACCATCTTATTATTTATGTGATTAACAATATTTTTGCATGTGATTAAACTAGCATGTCAAGTAACTAATGTAATGACCTGGGTTTTTGGCGATCTTGGTTATCCGATATACAACACATATCGAACATCCAAGGATCGAAAATACCGGTCACTAATGAAAGAAATTAGAGGGTAAGGAAAGATAAGACAGAAACATAGAATAGAAGAAGAAGAAGAACACAACATTAGAGTAACATGAACCTTACAGCGAAACGAATAACATATAATATATATAACATAACTTGAAATATATATCTGTACTTGAATTTACATCATTATCAAAGTACAACACTTACAACACAACGGAAATAACTATAGCTATATAATCCTGAAGCCTCCTGCTCCAAGCTCTTCCAGTATATCTGTAAATCCTGACTACTTGATTGCCCGTACAAAATTAGGCACCCAAGAGTTTAGGGATAACAAAACAAAATAAACTTCGGGTCAGTCATGGAACTGGTGTGATTAAAACAGTTTAAAACAATTCATGTAGGTAAATGATATCTCATAAGACCACGCCGTATAATGGAACGGGTTTTTCCCTTATGAGAATCCAAATTTATCTTTATATCAAAAACCTTTTGATATTATAATAATATCTATCAACCACAATATAATAATCATCTAGCAGAAATGCTTTCATCTCACGTTCTACATATATAGTATACAATCAAAATCGCAAGCACGTATTGGGTAATGGATTTCCAATTATGATAAGGTACGGAACCACCTTTCGCTAGTGTACCTCTAGAAAGGAATACACTGGGTTCAACAAGAACATCTTGCAACTCGGTCACACATGACCGACAACTCATTTCGCTTGAGTGTATCGAATGTATATCACCAACGGTTGGGATCAGCAACCGTTTCTCGAATGGGATAGCATCAACAATAGATTTTTAGAAGTAAATGAAACTCTAGATCAGGTGATTATACACCCTACTTCGGAGCGACCGACTTAGCCATGCTGCCTGCCCGATTTCTGTCATTTACCGGTTGATGAGGCTTGAGGTTACGCTTCATCATCACATCAGATTCACTTCGAATGTTACATTGTCAGATCCATCGAGAATCACTAATTGACGTCTACAATAGTACATTATGTGTTAGCTAAAGAAATTTCCTTCTCTGCTTCCACTCTTGGTACGGTTGAAGAAATCAATGTACGTGACCTTTCCGGAAATACTCTGTCAGACATTCATCCGTACAAGTCATCTAGGAACAGGATGAACCGAAGGCACTATTCAGTACATCCATTTCAGGCACTGTTATCTAAGACTTATACAATAGCCCTTGCACTTTACTCCGTCTTCAATTATCTTTGGCATATATGATTTGCAATGCTTATGCCAATACAGAGTGGTTCATTGGATAATAATCCAACCGGTCTCTCCATATTAATAACGTTAAAATGGTCAAAACTTCGATAGTCTGTGATTTAACCATCAAAGAAAAACAGGTGTGCAAACAACGATATTATTTTCAGATGGAAATTTATATCAATCAAACAACATTTAACATTTATCTCCTTAGTTCATTTTTCATCTCCTGTTTCCCTATATTCAACATTTCTTATTTTCTAAATTTAGAAATTATATGTTATTACCATTGGAAAGCATTCCCATTTTTTGTTTTCTATATCAGAAAACATTTCTGGTTCTTATTTGGAAAACATTTCCAAAACTCCTTTACTTGAATTTAAACAGATGTTTAAATCAACATCGCGACGACACTCGAACCACTATACTTATTTACTAAATTCACTTAACCACTTTCACTCTCGAACCTTAACCATTTCTAAATTAAAAACGAAGTCAATCAAGTTGGGGTATAGCTACCTCTCAGACCTTAACTGAACAACATTTCAAATCTCGAAATAGGGTAAGTTCATCTTTTAACTCTTTAACGCTTCCTTACGTAACTCTCGTTCGAATACATCTCTATTCGATAACTCCTCCCTTCGAATAACTATATTTGATAATCTCTCTTACGAATAACTAGATTCGAAAACCTTTTTGAATAAACTAAATTCGGTTAACTTTATTTATTTAACCCTAATCGATTAACTCTTTTTTACTTAACTCCTTACTTAACTCCTTTCGAATAACTAATTCGATAACTCCTTTCGATTAAACTATAATCGATAACTCCTTTCGAATAACTAATTCGATAACTCCTTTGTGTTTAACTCTATTCGAATAACTAATTCGAATAACTCTTATTTATTTAACTCTATTTCGATTTAACTCTAGCTGGTTAACTCTACCTAACCAACTCGACTCGACTAACCCCTTTCGAATAACTAATTCGATAACTCCTTTCGATTAAACTATAATCGATAACTCCTTTCGAATACCACATTCGATTTACTAACTTTTTCACTTTATAAAGTTTTCCTTTTTAACATCGTTTATTCATTTTTAAAGATTTACTTTTAGTAACGGTTCTTCACTTTAAAAATGATTTCCTTTTTATAACGTTTTCCCTTTTTATAACGGTTTTCTTTATATAACGTTTTCCTTTTCATTTCTATTTATTCCCTAAGTAAATAATCCCTTTATAATATCTTATTTATTTACCAAGTAAATAATTCACTTAACATGTCCTAATTATAAATACATATCTCATTTAACACTTCTTATTTAACTTAACAAATAAATATCTCCTTTATAAAATCTTTGTTGATTTTATAAATATTTTCTCTTTTATAAAATCTTTTGATTTTATAATTATTCCCTTTTCCAGATATCTCCTATTTATAAATATTCAATTTATAAATATTCTGTTTTCAATATCATTTTGAAAATCTCCTTTCCCACATCCAGTATTTCTTATGGTATTTAACATACCATATAACAACGATAAATATTGTCCAAACACACATAATCAACAACATATTATATATCACATCATATATCACAATATATGAAAAACAATAAAATAACTGTTGAGGAATCCGGTTGGATTCCTCCAACTTGTCTCCCTGCATCCACAGATGTTAAACAGTATAGATAACATCACTTTTAGTTCCATACGATATATTCTGTTAAACATAATCAAAATAGAAATTCAACTAACTGACGAGCAGTTCAATCAAACAGTTAACACACAGTCAATCAGCCAATATTTAACAGTTCTAAAAATACAACATGAAATTATAAACTGTTCAGAGTTAGTGAGATTTACTCACATTGGACTGTTATCATTAAAAACGATTAACTATCTTCGATTCAAATGGACAATTTATTTTGCAATAAGTTGTAACGAGCTCCGATGGACTTCCAGTCAGTTCCATCGTGTAGTGTCCGTCCATACGATCGCAACGGATCCGACGGTTCGTGATTCTGATATCGTATGAAGTAGTTATGACATTTAGAAGTTTATACACAAATTGAATTTAAATAAAACCTTTTAATTTCAACTACCATTGGGCTCATCATTTAGCTTAAGGCCCAAACCCATTTTTGTTTACCAGACCCGCACTCAACATAGTCCATCTTCTTCCCCATTCACGGATGCCACGACCTGGAGCTTTTCAAAAACCATTACCATACTTTCTTCTACCTTTCCGCCTTCATTACTTCACCATCTCTCAAATCGAAACTACCATCTCCTTTCTCATCAAAATCTGCATGCCTCCCTACCATCAGATTCAAGCTCGCACCTCGCAAGCTCATCGCGTCGAACAGAAGGATACCCGCACGCTATTGCAAATGGTGCGACAAAAATCTTCAAGAAAGACTCCCGAATCCCGCGCATGAGTAGCACCGGATCTGCTGAACCCCAAACCAAAGTTCATTTCTCGATTTGAAGCTCCTAACTCCTCCAACGTTGAACCCTAGTCAGCGGTTTCGAAAACCACTATCACAGCACCACTTCGAACCCAACAATAACTACCTAGAATCGAAGCCCTTCACTCTAGGATGATGAATATACATGTATTGTAATTTATAGAATTTGATTTCTATTTGTTTTGATTTATTTCCTCTCTAACACTTTGCTATAGAAAAAAATCAGAGACGACGGAAAATACTTTGACTGTGGAATGAGTTGAAATTAGGTTTAGGTTAGGATTTAAGGTGATTTTATAGTGGGAGGAATTTAGATATTTATTTTAGATATTTTATTTTTATATTCATTTAAAATTTACTGTTGCCTTATTAGTCTTCTAAAATTTCCTATAATCACATACGATACCCAAAAATCATGAAACTGGACATGCAACTACAATTCGACATTACGGTCCCAACGAGACTGGTTTCATCAAATTCCGACTCCGTCTGCTCACACAGCGTATTTTTAACTGTCAAAATATCGACTGTTTCTCACACTAAAATCCCGTATGGTCACACACTGACTTCAAAAATCACGAAAACTGAAATCTAGCAATAATTTAATATTGCGGATCCAACAAAATTAGTTTCGTCGAATTCTGACTTCGTTTGCAAAAGTGGCTATTTTTAAAGCTCTGGATGACCAATTTAAATATATAAATATATTTAAATTTAATTAAATTTAATATTTAAAAATAAATATTATCGTATATATTCATTGTGGAATACCATACAGCTCTACTGGGATTTATAACTCGATATTTCCAATCTGGGTCAACCCGATATTCGATTTATATTGAAATTCCTTTTTAAAATATAAACAATTCCTTTATAAATTATAAAGGAATTCCACAGCGACTTTTTCTAAAATTTTATTTGGCCGTAAATCAAAATCTACACGATGAAATCCCAATTTTTATCTTCCACTAGAAAGAAATACTCCACCAGCTCCACACGTTTCTTGTTTCATAGAAATCCGATTTAAAACGGCTTCTGTATATTCGTTTGAAGTTCGAATCGCCAATTTACGAACTGCAGCGCCATTTCATGCTCGATTTTAATTATATTATAATTCTACGTTCAAATTGTCGTTTATATAATATATTCGTTATTCAAATTCAATTCCAAGCTGAATTAAATATTACAGATGATCCGGTTCACACCATATCGTCATTTCAGCCAATTCTGGTTATTTCAGATTAAATATATTATTTAATTTGTTATTTTAATTAAATATTCATCATTATTTAATTTCACGACCATTTAATTCACTATATCACTATTTATATAATTAAATTAATTAATTATAATACCTCTGCAAATGCGGGTCATTACGATCTTCCCCACTTAAAATAATTTCTTCCTCGAAATTGCTAAGGTAGAGAACGACCCTATCGACTGGTCAGAACATATTTGTTCACTTCTTGACTTCAGTTTCAACTGAACCAATTTAATTTTAATTAAAATATTAATTAATCCTTATCAACGAAAATTTTCAAAAATCCTGAAAATTTTCTAACTCCTTAACTTTCGTAAAAATTTCGCCAGCACCTCCTTTGTACTGGTCAATCGGCCAAACTCCAACTCGCCTCTCTGGGCCATCTCCAACCCAAAAGAAAATCAAACAGCTAAGCGGCTGGCTAATTCGACTCATAAATCTTATATCCAATAGAAATATAAACTTGTACCTTTTGTTGGCATATCATTATATCCTTTCCACCTGTTATCAATTCAGCGGATACAAGGGTCATCCCAATCAAATTCCAATCTGCTTTTATCCACAACACTACCATTCGCTTATATCTGAGCCAAATATCATTTCAACTCGAGTTTCTTCTTGATTCTCAACTCTTAACTTGATTATCACATTACACTTCAAATTTGAATCTCACAATCCAATTTGTCTTGATATCATTCTAATTCAATCTCAGTTACCACTTTACTGGCTTTACTTTATTTCAAATTTGCTTTCACAATTTCTGTTAAATTTGTTTTTAATTCCAACAGTCTTTTCCCTGGGAGTTTTTAAACAGTTTACTCTTTTCAAAAATCAAATTTTCCTTTTGAACATGTCACCGAGGCCTTAATTAATATTCCATTAGTTAAATCACTTCTCTATTTCTTTATCAATATTTGTTAACCAAATATTTTCAATAACCATATTGGCCTTTTATGTTATTTGGAAAACATTTCTGAATATCGCCTTCCTTTATTTTCTAAACTTTAGAAAATACATGCTATTTATAATTGAAAAATATTCCAATTACTTATCTCTTTCCGATCTCGTTTGTTTCTATACTTAGGAAATATTCTTTATTATATTTCCAAGCTTACACTTATTTGGTTTAAAACGGATGTTGTATAAAACATCGTTACGATAACCCAAATACTATATTCAACTAACTCTTATTCAACATTGATCTTTGAACCTGAAATCTTACTATTTATTTGTTAATAATGAAATCAATCAAGTTGGGGTATAACTACCTCTCAGACCTTGACTGAATAACATTTATAACGTCAAAACAGATAAGACTACTTACTCGAATAATCAATACCATACAACTACTTATTCACTTTTAAACACGTATACGCTTCCTCTTTCTATTCTTACTAGATTTTATTCTTAGTCTTCCTTTTTGATTTTACTATTCTATTTTTAAGTTCGTTTCCTTATCGACTTATATATATATATATATATATATATATATATATATATCGATACGTTGATTTCTAACTATCAAATTATCTTTAAAATATTCTAACTCCTTAAATTCCCGGAAAAATTCGCCATAACCTCCTTTGTACCAGGAGCATCGGGATATTTCAAATAGCCTCCCATGGCCCTCACCAATCCAAAAGAAAAAGCCAAGCGGCTAGCCTATACGGCGCATAAAATCTCATATATGAATTAAATACTTACCTTTTCGTCGAGCATTCTATTTATATACCTTCATATCTTATCCATACCTATCTCATGTATATTTATACCTGCCCAATCTATTTTAACTATACCTGATCATTTTAACTCAATTCGTTAATTAATTTGTTAATTAACTCTTTAGTCTATTTCACTTTTATATTTGAACATGACATGTTCAAATATATTTTAACTTGCTTATTAACTAATTTGAATCCAAATTTCAAATTTAAGTTCTATATTCGATTTTGAATATCCATTTACAGATCCAATTCACCTTTCAAAGTTCAACTTCGAATTCAAAACTCGATTAACTAATTTCTCTTCGACTTAGTTAATTCTATTCAATTTCTATTCAAATTTATATCACTTGTATTATTCAAATCTATATATCAAATTCTATTATTCAAATTATATATATCAAATTCATTTCAAATTCTATATATCAAATTCTATATTATAAATCCCATTTTGAAAATCAACACAACTTGTCTTTCCCAAAACAAATTCAAAACAGTATCTCTGGTAGTAATTCGTCACTTACAACTCGAAAATGAATACTGATGATGCAGCTGTCATCATCGGAATCTATTTTCCAGCGATCGAAGTGAGTTCAATACTATAAAACCATTTCTAAACATTTCCACTTTGAAATTCATTTCAAAATATAATTCACACGGCTTGTAAAACAATTTAATATCTCCCAGGATCTTAAAATTTCCTTATTTTTAATCCAAATCCATTTACAAACAATTATTCAATTCTCCAGAGTTTTAACTCAATTTCTGGTTTAAAATTTCAAATTCAACTCATCTGATTTCACGTATTTCAATTATATGAATTCTGATTGATTATTTACATAACCATTTTACTTATAATCTTACTCGATTATAAGCACAACCAATATATCCAATATATTATAATCTTGATATTTATATCTTCTCTATATCAAGATATACCTTGGGTAAACTTATTTTAATTTACCCTCTTTTCAAAACATATCATGTCGACCCATCATATTCGAGTGTTTATAAACTCCTACCGATACAGCGGATCAAACTGATCGACCAAAACCCGTAAACAACTCAACCAATGAATCTCCACAATATAAAACAAATTTTATATCAATAACAAATACACTCACTCGTATATATATGCTCAAACTCAATCTAGGGTATACTAACCCTATCTTTACTGAGTCAAGCCACAGAGCCAAGGTAATTCATTTAACTTAAGCTCTGATACCAACTGTAATGACCCGGGTTTATGGCGATCTTGGTTATCCGATATACAACACATATCGAACATCCAAGGATCGAAAATACCGGTCATTAATGAAAGAAATTAGAGGGTGAGGAAAGATAAGATAGAAACTTAGAATAGAAGACGAAAAAGAACACAATATCAGAGTAACACGAACCTCGCAGCGGAACGAATAACATATAATATATATAACATAACTAGAAATATATATCTGTACTTGAATTAACATCATTATCAAAGTACAACACTTACAACACAGCGGAAATAACTATAGCTATATAATCCTGAAGCCTCCTGCTCCAAGCTCTTCCAGTATATCTGTAAATCCTGACTACTTGACTACCTGTACAAAATTGGGCACCCAAGAGTTTAGGGAAAACAAAACAAAATAAACTTCGGGTCAATCATGGGACTGGTGTGAGTAAAACAGTTTAAAACAATTCAAGCAAGTAAATGATATCTCATAAGACCACGCCGTATAACGGAACGGGTTTTTCCCTTATGAGAATCCAAATTTATCTTTATATCAAAAACCTTTTGATATTATAATAATGTCTATCAACCACAATATAATAATCATCTAGCAGAAACGCTTTCATCTCACGTTCTACATATATAGTATACAATCAAAACCGCAAGCACGTATTGGGTAATGGATTTCCAACTACGACAAGGTATGGAACCACCTTTCGCTAGTGTACCTCTAGAAAGGAATACACTGGGTTCAACAAGAACATCTTGCAACCCAGCCACACATGACCGACCACTCATTTCGCTTGAGTGTATCGAATATATATCACAAACGGTTGAGATCAGCAACCGTTTCCCGAATGGGACAGCATCAACAATAGATTTTTAGAAGTAAACGAAACTCTAGATCAGGTGATTATACACCATACTTCGGAGCGACCGACTTAGCCATGCTACCTACCTGATTTCTGTCATTTACCGGTTGATGAGGCTTGAGGTTACGCTTCATCATCACATCAGATTCACTTCGAATGTTACATTGTCAGATCCATCGAGAATCACTAATTGATGTCTACAACAGTACGTTATGTGTTAGCTAAAGAAGTTTCCTTCTCTGCTTCCACTCTTGGTACGGTTGAAGAAATCAATGTACGTGACCTTTCTGGAAATACTCTGTCAGACATTCGTCCGTACAAGTCATCCAGTAACAGGATGAACCGAAGGCACTATTCAGTACATCCATCTTAGGCACTGTTATCTAAGACTTATACAATAGCCTTTGCACTTTACTCCGTCTTCAATTATCTTTGGCATACATGATTCGCAACGCTTATGCCAATACAGAGTGGTTCTTTGGATAATAATCCAACTGGTCTCTCCATATTAACAACGTTAAAATGGTCAAAACTTCGATAGTCTGTGATTTAACCATCAAAGAAAAACAGGTGTGTAAACAACAATATTATTTTTAGATGGAAATTTATATTGATCAAACATCATTTAACATTTATCTCCTTAGTTCATTTTTCATCTCATGTTTCCCTATATTCAACATTTCTTATTTTCTAAATTTAGAAAATATATGTTATTACCATTGGAAAACATTCCCATTTCTTGTTTACTATATCAGAAAACATTTCTGGTTCTTATTTGGAAAACATTTCCAAAACTCCTTTACTTGAATTTAAACAGATGTTTAAATCAACATCGCAACGACACTCGAACCACTATACTTATTTACTAAATTCACTTAACCACATTCACTCTCGAACCTTAACCATTTCTAAATTAAAAACGAAGTCAATCAAGTTGGGGTATAGCTACCTCTCAGACCTTAACTGAACAACATTTCAAATCTCGAAATAGGGTAAGTTCATCTTTTAACACTTTAACACTTCCTTACGTAACTCTCGTTCGAATACATCTCTATTCGATAACTCCTCCCTTCGAATAACTATATTTGATAATCTCTCTTACGAATAACTAGATTCGAAAACCTTCTTCGAATAAACTAAATTCGGTTTACTTTATTTATTTAACCCTAATCGATTAACTCTTTTTACTTAACTCCTTACTTAACTCCTTCCGAATAACTAATTCGATAACACCTTTCGATTAAACTATAATCGATAACTCCTTTCGATTAAACTATAATCGATAACTCCTTTCGAATAACTAATTCGATAACTCCTTTGTGTTTAACTCTACTTGAATAACTAATTCGAATAACTCTTATTTATTTAACTCTAGTTCGATTTAACTCTAACTGGTTAACTCTATCTAACCAACTCGACTCGACTAACCCCTTTTGAATAACTAATTCGATAGCCCCTTTCGATTAAACTATAATCGATAACTCCTTTCGATTAAACTATAATCGATAACTCCTTTCGAATACCACATTCGATTTACTGACTTTTTCGCTTTATAAAGATTTCCTTTTTAACAACGTTTATTCATTTTTAAAGATTTACTTTTAGTAACGGTTCTTCACTTTAAAAATAATTTCCTTTTTATAACGTTTTCCCTTTTTATGACGAATTTCTTTATATAACGTTTTCCTTTTCATTTCTATTTATTCCCTAAGTAAATAATCCCTTTATAATATCTTATTTATTTACCAAGTAAATAATTCATTTAACATGTCCTAATTATAAATACATTTCTCATTTAACACCTCCTATTTAACTTAACAAATAAATATCTCCTTTATAAAATCTTTGTTGATTTTATAAATATTTTCTCTTTTATAAAATCTTTTGATTTTTAATTATTCCCTTTTCTAGAAATCTCCTACTTATAAATATTCAATTTATAAATATTCTGTTTTCAATATCACTTTGAAAATCTCATTTCCCACATCCAGTATTTCTTATGGTATTTAACATACCATATAACAACGATAAATATCGTCCAAACACACATAATCAACAATAGATTATATATCACATCATATATCACAATATATGAAAAACAATAAAATAACTGTTGAGGAATCCAGTTGGATTCCTCCAACCCGTCTCCCTGCATCCACAGATGTTAGATAACATCACTTTCAGTTTTATATGATATATTCTGTTAAACAGAATCAATGTAGAAATTCAACTAACTGATTAGCAGTTCAATCAAACAGTCAACACACAGTCAATCAGCCAATATTTAACAGCTCTAAAAATACAACATGAAATTATAAACTATTCAGAGTTAGTGAGATTTACTCACATTGGACTATTATCGTTAAAAACGATTAACTGTCTTTGATTCAATCGGACAATTTATTTTGCAATAAATTGTAACGAGCTCCGATGGACTTCCAGTCAGTTCCATCGTGTAGTGTCCGTCCATACGATCGCAACGGATCCGACGGTTCGTGATTCTGATATCGTATGTAGTAGTTACGACATTTAGAAGTAAATACACATATTGAATTTAAATAAAACCTTTGAATTTCAACTACCATTGGGCTCACCATTTAGCTTAAGGCCCAAACCCATTTTTGTTTACCAGACTCGCACTCAACATAGTCCATCTTCTTCCCCATTCACGGATGCCATGACCTGGAGCTTTTCAAAAACCATTACCGCACTTTCTTCTACCTTCCCTCCTTCATTACTTCACCATCTCTCAAATCGAAACTACCATCTCCTTTCTCATCAAAATCTGCAAGCCTCCCTACCATCAGATTCGAGTTCGCTCCTCGCAAGCTCATCGCGTCGAACAGAAGGATACCCACACGCTATTGCAAATGGTGCGAAGAAAGACTCCTAAATCCCGCGCATGAGTAGCACTGGATCTGCTGAACCCTAAACCAAAGTTCATTTCTCAATTTGAAGCTCCTAACTCCTCCAACGTTGAACCCTAGGTCAGCGGTTTCGAAAACCACTATCTCAGCACCTCTTCGAACCCAACAATAACTACCTAGAATCGAAGCCCTTCACTCTAGGATGATGAATATACATGTATTGTAATTTATAGAATTTGATTTCTATTTATTTTGATTTATTTCATCTCTAACATTTTGCTATAGAAAAAAATCAGAGATGGCGGAAAATACTTTGACTGTGGAATGAGTTGAAATTAGGTTTAGGTTAGGATTTAAGGCGATTTTATAGTGGGAGGAATTTAGATATTTATTTTGGATATTTTATTTTTATATTCATTTAAAATGAACTGCTGCCTTATTAGTCTTCTAAAATTTCCTATAATCACATACGATACCCAAAAATCATGAAATTGGACATGCAGCTACAATTCGACATTACGGTCCCAACGAGACTGGTTTCATCAAATTCCGACCCCATCTGCTCACACAACGTATTTTTAACTGTCAAAATATCGACTGTTTCTCACACTAAAATCCCGTATGGTCACACACTGACTTCAAAAATCACGAAAACTGAAATCTAGCAATAATTTAATATTGCGGATCCAACAAAATTAGTTTCGTCGAATTCTGACTTCGTTTGCAAAAGTGGCTATTTTTAAAGCTCTGGATTTCCCATTTAAATATATAAATATATTTAAATATAATTAAATTTAATATTTAAAAATAAATATTATCGTATATATTCATAGTGGAATACCATACAACTCTGCTGGGATTTATAACTCGATACTTCCAATCTGGGTCAACCCGATATTCGATTTATATTGAAATTCCTTTTTAAAATATAAATAATTCCTTTATAAATTATAAAGGAATTCCACAGCGACTTTTTCTAAAATTTGATTTGGCCGTAAATCAAAATCTACACGACGAAATCCCGATTTTTCTCTTCCACTAGAAAGATATACTCCAGCTCCACACGTTTCTTGTTTCACAGAAATCCGATTTAAAACGGCTTCTGTATATTCGTTTGAAGTTCGAATCGCCAATTTACGAACTGTAGCGCCATTTCAAGCTCGATTTTAATTATATTATAATTCTACGTTCAAACTATCGTTTATATAATATATTCGTTATTCAAATTCAATTCCAAGATGAATTAAATATCACAGATGATCCGGTTCACACCATATCGTCATTTCAGCCAATTCTGATTATTTCAGAATTAAATATATTATTTAATTTGTTATTTTAATTAAATATTCGTCATTATTTAATTCCACGACCATTTAATTCACTATATCACTATTTATATAATTAAATAAATTAATTATAATACCTCTGCAAATGCGGGTCGTTACAACTAATTTGCATTTGAATATTCGTCATGAGTGAGTTATTACCTTTTGCGGTATTGGGTTGCGACAAGCTACTAAACCAGCTAACACAGATGTTTAGACGCAACATAAGCATAAATGGATACTTGGACACTATACAAGAGGTTGCGAAAATCCAAGAATAGGTGAAGAATCGAGCAAGAAATAGAAGTTTCTTCTTTTAGAACAACAAGGAGGAGAGAGAGGAAGGAGGTTGATTGGCAAAGCTTGTGGTTTGGGATGTGGTTTAAGAAGTTTATGCAAGAGGTTGCAGGTTGTGGGTTTGGGTGGTTTGAAGGAGGGGATTTGTGTGTGGCGGTTTTGATGCTTCAGACATTGGAGATGGTGGAAGATGGTCTGTGGAGGGTTGTAAGGGGTTGAGGGTTCGATTGTTCAAGGTTGAGGGTTTCTCGGGTTGCGCAAGGTTTTGATGACGAGGGTTATGCTCGAGTGGTTGAAGGCGAGTAGTAAATTGGAAGGTGGTGCAGGAAGAGGGAGGCTGCCGAAGGCCAGCGAAGCTGTGCGGGTTTGGTTTAGGCATAAGAGGAGATAAAGCTTGTGTTTTATAGAGAGGAGGGTTTGGGTGGATGGACGTTGGGTGAGAATGATGGTTAGAGGTGGCTACAATTGGATGTGGGTAGTGGGGTGGCTCACGGTGGTATGAAACAATGGATGGCTGAGGTAGGGTGAATATTGAGGATGTGGTTAAGACTGGTTTGGAGAGAAAATAAAATGTGAAGGGAGGACAGGAGGAAAATCCTGAAAGAAGACAAGGTAGAGAAAATAATGTGCATGAGTTTACTTTTGGAGTTTTGATTTCATGAACTGGTGAAAATGACTATTGGAAATTTGTGTTTTCTCATATGCCCAAAACATAGAAATCTATAATTTCAGCGTTCAAGATGCTTGTTCATGGACATGAAATGGTAGTAGAGGGAATGCATATAAATACATACAAACATGTTATCCAAATTTTGTGTAGTTTTCCTGATAAAATCGAATATGCAGGCTAAAATGTCTGAATTTCATGATAAAAATTATGACATCTTTATAAGAAAGGGTTCAAACATTCTTTTTTTAAAAGAAGCATTTAATGTCAAAAACATTATTTTCAACGAATTTTCTAATTTAACTAAATTTCATGAACAGAATAAACCAGCATTTCTTACAACGAAATCTTTTCATCCTCTAAATTTAGTTAAACATTTTCAAATATATTAATCTAGTTATTTATTTTAATTCTAAAATTTTACCTAAAATTTCAGTTTGTAACATTATTTAAAATAACTAAAAATTTAGTTGTTACTTTTAATGCACATTTGATTTTAGGACTCAAGCATAATTTTGTTTCTGGAATTCTTATATGCATGTACAAAGATATATAAACATATACACATATTAATTCTATTCCTTTTATTTTGAATTCTTTATTTATGTGAAGCATATTCATTACTTACTAATCACGAATCAATTCCCGATCGATTTTTTCTTTATTACATTAATATTCATTAATTTGAATTAAAATATATATATATATATATATATATATATGCATACATCATGCATATTTTAATCCACACATAATTTATTTACTTCAAATATTTACCTTTCTTTCAAATTAAAATACTTACATAATCTATTAATATTAATAAATCGATCAATCCCTTAACCAATCAATTAACTAGCCGATGAATTAATCAATCAATTAACCAGTCATTATTATTTTAAGGAGCCTACCTCTCATACGCAATTTTTTCCGATGCTAAAACTTCAAATGATCGTAACTTCTCCATTTGAACTATGTTTGGAAAATATTATTTATGAGAATTGATCAGAAAATCACCACAAACATTATGGTAAAAAGTTTTGTGCCCAATTTTTAAATTATTTCATTTGCAACTTTCTTATTTTATTCATTATATTCATTTCAATTAATCACTTCGAAAATGAAGGGTGTTTATAATAACTTCATGAAAATGCACTTGAATTGTTAACAAGCGCGCGCATACACACACACGCACACATACACACACACGCATATATATATATATATATCTACCATGAAAAATTAGCATAAAAACACATGTAAATGTATATGAATTTGGATCTTATCCTATAATTGAATCAAGAAGAAAAACAAAAAGTGAATATCATTCTTCACCTTGATTAGAATGTGAGAAAGCTTGAGATTTGAATATATTTGAATTCCTAGGTTTTGATTCTTGCTTCTATCTTTTCTTCTTCTTCTTCCTTAGAGTTATGTATGGTCTTCATATGTTTTTGTTTTGCAATCAAAAGTGAAGGGTGAGTTACAAGAGTTGGTGTGAGTTTAATTAGTCAAATCTTATTCTTTTATTTACTAACATGATTTTTTTTAATTTGACCAATTAAATGACCTAAATAATGTTCAGCAAATTTAGGAATGTTATAACCTCCCTCTAAAAATAATGTTATCCTCAAAACTACCGTAAGGTACAACATTCAGATAAGCACAAAAGTAAACGTACCATCAAGTAAATCAAGATAAGTAGCCAAATAATCTTATCCTTAGTTTCCAAAGTACAGTCTTTATCATCGTAACTCCATGAGCGTTCACTAATTTCACTATCACGTTTCTTAACTTCTTCTCATCTTTATCGATGATCCTAACTGGATGTCTTACAATAATCATATCTAGATGTTAGACCAAAAAGTGGTTCTAACACCCAAATTGACTAAAATCATACTAAAATAAGATCAAAAGTAAAATGGAGACACAAAATTTATAGTGGTTCGGCGTTGAAAAGCCTACGTCCACTTGTCAATCACTATTCTCGATGATATAGTTGCAATTACAATGAGATATTCACTCAATTTCACTCACAACTCACATACATTCACTCAATTGTCTCAAAACAAATGTTGAAAGACGATTTGGATTATCCGGGAGTGCTAGAATTCGGTTTATGAAAGTGGTTGAACTCTCAAAGTGCCAAAAAAAGATCCCTTGAATTGTCTCCAGGCAAGGTATTTATAGGTGAAAATTTAGTCAGAACCCGATCCGGATCGGAGCCACGTGTCTTCCATCCCATCGTCTTCGGGTTCGGATGGACTCCAGTGATGATAGCGCATCAGAATAGAGATTATCGTGGGTAGGAACCAGTCATAACCGCTCCGCATCTTCAGGCGATCGTGGGGGGAAGTGACGTGAGTTATAGGTTCGGTTCGGAGGAGCCTGCAGAGAGGGTTCGGATCGGGGCATCCGATCCGACCCGACTTAATGCTGAAACTAAATCCGTATCCGTTTCGCTATGCTCCGTTCCGACCTGGTAGTAGGTAGCTCTCCGATCCGAATAGCAGCGTCTCTTCGATCCAAATCGTAACAGCTCTCTGATCCGAATAGCAACATCTCTCCGATCCGATCCGCTATGATGCTTTCTAAGTTCTTCAACATTTCACATCTTGACTTTGTGTTGCCCAGTTCACAAAGTGGGCTAACATTTTGCCCCCTCAAAGGATGCTTCTGTTGGAAACGGAACATGCTTTGATTATCATTGCACAACGCCTTCTAGGTAATTTTCCCTTTGATTTTCCTTGTGCTTTCATCCTCTTCTTCGAATTTTAATTTAATTTACTGCTGAGTTACAACATTCTGTTCGGTTTGGATTCTGACCCGAACAGATCCCCTTCTTCTTTCTATTTCTCATTGAACTAGTGGGCCAAGCTATGCTACTGGGCTTTCGATCCGGTTCGAACGGGGATACGAATAGTCACCTTGCTTTTATATAAGTCCAGCCTTCATCTTCATCTCACTTTCTTTTTATTTCATCGTTTTGCTAGTTCTGTTTCGAAACTCTAGGATTCAAAAGAGAAAATCTTTTTATAATTCTCGTGCGAATCTCCAGCTTATCCACCTTGGTAGGTTTAAATCTCTAATCGACTTCTTGATAATAGGTTTTAATTGAAATTTATGGTCAATTCGACCGATCTGGATGTGGTTTCCACGTTACAGCATCCTCTTCCTTCGTTATTGTCGTTGGTGGCTTCGTTGCTACTTCGTGGCGTTGGAAGAGGGAGTCGTTGTTTGTTAGATCATGACTGAGGCATCGGAGATGAGATTGGGCCTAAGATTAAAGAAGTGGAAGAAGAAGAAGATCACAGGGAGTTGGTTCGGGCAATGGAGTATGGAGAACGGAGGAAAAGAAAAGGAAGAGAAATCCAGAAGGTCGGATCGGGTCGAGGCAAGCAGTTGAAGAGGGAAATAGAATTCACCCCGCCAAGTCGGATCGAACTGTAAAATTAAGGGGGAGATAAGCATGTCTGCCTAATCCGATCCGAGCCGTTCGGGGGATCCACTTCTGAACCGACCTGACCTTGATTCCTGGGCTTCAATGTTTGTCCGAGTCCAAGACAGGGCTACACCCCCGATCCGATCCTAATGAATGCGCCCGAACCGAACCGAAGTGCAGTCCAACTTAAGGCATAAAAACTCGTTTAACTGGCCCAATCAACTCTTAGCATAATCTTCAACTTAATGGACAGTTAGGATAGTGCCTTGCGAACATAACTGGACATCAAGAACTGCCTTGATCCTTATTACTTTGCCAAAATTTTGCGTCGCACTTTCAAACATTAACTTTACACTTTCCGCATACACTGTTTACACTTTAGTTTGCACACATGCACGGGGGATACGGGCTAATTTACTCTAACTTGTGCTATTGCTTCTTCAATAGTTTTGTGACCATGAGACCCAGATGCTCTTCTAGACTAGCCGGGAAGAAGGAGGCCCCGGAGACATCCAACAAAATTACTCTTAAGGACATATCTTCTTCCTCGGATCCAGAATGGAATGATGAGGGCTCAGACTACGAGGTTGGAACTCGCGAAAGCGACAATGTGTCTTCGGAGGGTGGAGTTTCCCTAGGTTGTGAAGAGGAAGGAGGGATTGGTGATGACCGAGCTCCTGATGAATTTGAATCTGCCGTCATATTGGAATCACCCCAAGATTCTATTGAATCGACGATCGACAACGACAGACTTATCCGAATTTGTCTAAAATACGGGATACTAAAAAGGGACACCCTGGTGCCTTCGAGTACTGACCG
This sequence comes from Allium sativum, assembly GCA_030737875.1. Classification (NCBI taxonomy): domain Eukaryota; kingdom Viridiplantae; phylum Streptophyta; class Magnoliopsida; order Asparagales; family Amaryllidaceae; genus Allium; species Allium sativum. The sequence goes on from CM060910.1 coordinate 342,276,339, forward strand.
TCCCCACAACCCTCCAGAAGGGTATATGGCAATTACTCGGTTGATGTGCATGGTCGGGGCTATCCCTCCATTTTCTCCTTTCATCGTCGATTTTCTAAGACAAATGCGGATTGCCCCCATGCAGCTGCACCATAATTCTTATGCTTACTTGTACACCTTATATGTAGCGTACCGTGAGATCTTAGACATAGAGCTCACTTTTGATGACGTTCATTTCTTTTATAACTTCAAGCATCGGACTCGAGAGACTCCTTCTTTCTGTTACTTTGAGTCTGTCCCTAAGAGGAAAATAATTCCAGTGCCATTCAGTAGTAAAGCTGGGGATTCCAGGCTGGAATGGTTTTATGTTAAGCGATAGCCAGGGTGTGCTAGGAGGTGGAAGAAATCAAGTAAAGCACTGGTTTTCTAAATCTCGACTATATGCATTCAAGCCATCGCCTTAACTCGTTTTTCTTTTTGTTTGCAGTCGATAACCCAAAACAAATATCAGACCAAGTATTCTTTGACCGGATGCACCAGCTCCTTAATGGCGATCAGAAGTTTTTAACTATTGATGAAGTCCTTAAGGACGAATATCTTCATTTTCATGGGTTGCTATCTGTTACTCGTAGCATTGGTCATGGGACGGCTCCATATGTATATATTCCCCCAGTGGACGTAATCCCTGAAACGGGCGAAGGTTCGAGAGCCCCTACAGTGCCTCTCCAGGCTTCACCCTCTCCTTCTTCTACCCAAGATGATGAATTGGCTAACATGGCCGAAAAGCATCGCGAAGGGTATACTGTTCCCGAGGATGCCATTTCTCCGAAAAGGTCAATGTCTTCCAAAGAGTCACCGATCGATGCTTATGAAGGAGAAGTCCCTAGCACTGACGACCCACTATTTCAGGGTTTGGGGGATCTCCCCTTACCTGAAACTATTTACACTTCAGAGGATTTTAGGAAGAATCCTTTAGTTTTCACTTCTTCCGAAGAGACCACTCCTGCTAAGGCCAAAGAACCCGCTCGTACTAGTCTAACTTCGGACTCGGGTTTTCGGGGGGAAAACACCACTTAGGACGCACTTTGCACAATAACACCACTATTCACAACATCTCTCTTTGTGAAAAAATTTATCCTGAAGTTCATTTGTTTTGTTGTGTAGGCACGATGTCCCGATCTTACTATGATATCAGAAAACTTCGCCGTAGCATGTCAAATCCGCCCTATGATACTGAGCATGATCGCCACGAGGATCACGGTAGGGAGGACAGAAGGCCCTATGATCCTTATCGTTCGCGAACCTCGCGTTCTCGCTCTCCTGTCCGGACATACCCAGAACGATATAAAGGTTATCAAGGTCGTCGGGAAGAGGACAGGCCGCAATCAAAAGACTCAACCTCTTCTCAAGAAAAACGCAGCAGGGAGAGGAGTCCGCCAAAAGATACTGAATCACGAAGCAAGCATAATGTCCCTGCTACACGATCTAGAATGGATAAAGAGGCTATTGAGTCCTCCACGCACAAGGATACTGAGCTGACGATTCCGCCCTCCGCCGCTAGACGCTGAAACTGCAGTTAAGCGGGCGTATCTGGAGAAGCAATTTCCTGAACATTACTTCGAAAACTTGACTTTTTTACCTGCCCTTGAGCTTATTTCTTCAAGGTGGGCGGATGAGGCCAAAGCAAAGATAGATGCGGTCGAGAAACAATTTTCTGAAATGTTCAAGTATTCACGCAACCTTTCCAGAATCATCGGCACTTTAATCACGAATGCTGACTCGATGCAAAAAACCGTAGAAGACGATGCAAAGGCCTTAAAGAATCTAGGAAGAGATTTGGAGGATACACAGGCCCAGCTTGTTGTTGCTCAACGGGATGCTACTAGCTTCAAACAGCAATTTGAAGATATGCAAAAACGCTATCATGATTTGCTTGAGTCCCATACCCAAGAGCGTTCGAAGCTGAAAAAGCAAGCCGAAGATGCCAAGTCAGATGCTGCCAAAACACGACTTGCATACGCTGACCTTAAGCTGAAGAATGCCGAGTTAGCAAGGAGGAACGCTGAACTAGAAAAGAAAAATGCTGACTTGGCTTCTAAGCTAGTGGAGGCGGAGAACAGGGCTGCCCTAGCGGAGGGTAACGTCGAGTGTGCTATCAAATCCGCTGAAGAAGCCCGCAAACAACTGTTGGAGGCTGAAGGAGAGGTTCAGGGTTTCGGCGAATTAATGATTGAATTCTTTGCGCACATCATCCGCCGCCGAAATATTTCTTGGATTGAATATTATCCATCTACTCTAGTCCAAGTATGGAGTCAAATTGTTGAGTGGGAGAAAGAGGAGCTCAAGGTTGATTCCATTGACGAGGACAAGCTGATGGAGAAATATTTAAGAGATGATGAGCCAGAATGCCTAGCTGAAGGGCGCCGCCTCATTGCTGCTGCTATGGACGAAGAGAGGTGGAGGACTAAGCAAAAGAACATTCCCGAGGCTGGTTCCTCTTCTACTGCCCCCGCAACTTCTGAAATAGAGGGATATGATCCTGAAAACCCGGGGATCCCTCGAACAACTCTTTTATCCCCTATTCCCGAAACGGCATCGGAGACGGTAGTTACTCTAGCCGAGAAGTCTTCGGAAGGTATCTCTACATTTTCACCTCAATTCGTCAAGGCTATCTCTACCTTTCGCCACGTGATTGAGCAATCGATGAAAAACCCATTATTTTCTCCTGAGTTGATAATTGTTGCTTCTCACTCTGTAGGTATTGAGCCGTCCGGAAAGACAGATGTGTCCCAGGGAACCGCCTCTGGGGCGGAGCCTAGGGAGAAGGCAAAAGGGGGAAAGGACAAGGGTGCTCCCATAGATTTGGGAGAAGGAAGTGAACCGTCTAAGGCTGACACTCCTCGTGATGACGAAATGATAGATGCCTTAAAGGACGATTGCGGCGATGGGGGACATGAGGAAGATCCGGAGGTGGCAATAGTCGGGGAGTCGAAAAGCGCTGATGATGTTACCTTAGCTGCACTGAAAGCTGACCAAGATAAACGCATGCAGCTTAAATCCGAAGACTTAGACCCTGAAAGCCTTAAGCCCCTCGCAGTAGTGGATGCGGGATCAAGGTTAGTTGTTAAGATTTCGACTAGATCCATTACAGAGGAACTTGCTAAAAAGTCTTCTCTTGATTCCAGCGCTCCGCCTTCCGGGAAGAAGTCGACTGATTCCAGCACTTCAGCTTCAGGGAAGAAAAAGTCAAAGCGCATCCTGATGGAGGCCGAGAAAGAGGCGAGAGATACGGAGAAGGCTGCTAAGAAGTCCAAGCCCTCTTCAAAGTCCAAATGATGAAGTGTCTTGCGTTATTTTAGCATTTGATTGACCAATAATTATTGCTGTAAGGGTGGCCCTTGCACCTTCTTTTTGCCTTTTTTCCTGTACAAATTCATTCATTTGTAAATAAAAAATAATTCATTTTCTGCAATGTCTGTTAGTCATTAGTTTTGCACATATGTAAGAATGCATGTCTTACTATAGTTGTGTAATGAAGTTATGGTGGGGGGAAATATGTGTATACATATATGCCCCCAGTCAATTTCAAAAAACTATACAAGACTTAATCAAGTAGTCTGAATGTCCCCGATTTTTCGACGGGATTGCATTCTCTGTGTCGTCAATGCCTGTCGTTTTTTCTGGCATTTTTTATACTCTCCTGTTTTATACTCAGGTTAGAGTTCTTACTGAGGCGGTCTCTTGTCTGGGTGCACCTTCACGCCTCAGAGGACGTCGTCTTCCCGTCCTTTATACTCTCTCTCAATTCTCGAGAGTTAGAGTTAAGAATGTCGTCTTCCCATTCTTTTATGTTTTATCGCACAAACAGTCGTTGTGCTTTTTCTTGCGTATAAACTATTTTCAACCTTTCAGGTTTTAAATCATCTTATATTCCATAATCGCAACAGAATAGTAGATGAAGGTATATATATAATGCATGAAAGTAAATGACACACGATATTTTTATAGTGGTTCGGCTAAGTCGTAGCCTACATCCACTTTATAGTTCTTTATTCATATCATCAGACTTTCCTAAGGCAAGTCATGCCTTTTTATAGAGTTCATAAGAAAAATAGCAAAGAGTACAACATTTCTAATCCAAATATCGCATCAAGTGTTGGGCATTCCATGCCCTAGGTACCTCTTCGCCATCTACGGTCGTTAACTTGAAGGTTCCTGTTTCAAGTTTCTGTTGGATGACAAAGGGTCCTTCCCACTTTGGACCGAGGTGAGGAAGGGATGCAAAGACTCTCTTTAGCACCAAATCTCCTGGTTCAAAAGTCCTAAGGCGAACTTTTTTGTCGTAATAGCGTGCCATCTGACGTCGATGTCTTACCGCGCGCAAATCTGCTTCATCCCTTTTTTCTTCGATTTCATCAAGAGACTCGAGTAAGAGTGCCCGATTCGTCATCAGGTCATAATACGTCACCCGGTGGGAGGGAACCTCAAGCTCTACTGGAATTACTGCTTCTGAACCAAAAGAGAGAGAGAAAGCGGTAGGACCAGTAGCTGTCTTAAATGTTGTTCGATATGCCCACAAAGCTAAGGGAAATTCGTCAACCCATTTTGCCTTTGCGCGCTCTAACCGTTTCTTGAGGATGGATTTTATAACTTTGTTTATTGCTTCTACTTGCCCGTTCGACTGCGGATAGGCAACCGCAGTGTACCGTTTGTCGATCTTATATTTCTAGCAGAAATTTCTGAATTCAGCACCATCGAACTAGGTTCCGTTATCAGTTATAATGGTCCTTGGGATCCCGAATCGGCATATAATATTTCTAACCATAAAACTTATCACCATTCTCGCCGTGATCTTGGTTAGGGGCTCAGCTTCCACCCACTTCGTAAAATAGTCCACAGCGACTATTGCATATTTCGCTCCTTTAGCAATTGATAGAACTCCGATGATATCAATTCCCCACGTGGCAAAAGGCCAAGGACTCACCATCGAATTGAGTTGGGTCGACGGTGCTCTGGGGATTTTGGCGAATCTCTGGCACTTATCGTAGCGTCGTGAATAATCAGCCGCATCTTTATTAATTGCGGGCCAGAAGTATCCATACCGCAATATCTTTTTCGCTAAAGTCTGACCTCCTGTATGATCTCCACACTCACCTTCATGTACTTCTCTTAGTACATGTTTGATGTCGTTGTGCGCTATACATCGTAACAGGGCATAGAAAATCCTTGTCTATAAAGAGTATCATCTTGAAGGACGTATCTGGTAGCCTTGCGAACTATAGCCCGTCTCTCACACTTCTTTGATGGGAGTGTCCCATTCTTAAGGAAGTTCTTAATTGGGGTCATCCACGACCCCTTCTCTGGTTCCGCTTCGAAAGCGAACTCAATTTCCATCGACTCAAAGCTTGGCGATTCCAACGTTTCAATTGGAATTATTTCAGTTTCTTCCGGGTTGTCGGAACTAGCTAGCTTTGCCAGCCTGTCTGCCTTCTGGTTTTCGGCTCTTGGATATGCGTTATGTTGTACCGCTCCAGGTTGCTCAATAGCTTTTCCACTTTCCCGAGGTAGACGATGAGTCGAGGTCCCCGAGCCACAAACTCCTTTTGCACTTGGCAAACAACGATTTTGGAGTCGCAGAATATGTCCAACGTTTTTATTCCGAGATCTTTAGCAAGCTTCAACCCGGCGATCAGGGCTTCATATTCAGAGTCATTGTTAGTCGCTGAAAATTCTAATCGTAGAGCGTAATATAACGACCGTCCTTCAGGAGTGACTAAGACGATTCCAGCTCCGGACCTTCGATCGCTCTTGCCTCCGTCTGTGTATAGCTTCCATGGATCTAATTTTAACTTATCTTCGGACTTGACCACTCTATCATCGATTATTTCCTCCTATGGGATTGTGAACTCTGCTATAAAGATTGCCAGAGCTTGCCCCCTGATCAACCTCCGTGGCTGAAAATTTAAATCAAACTGACTTAATTCAATATTCCATTTGATCAACCGTCCCGATGCTTCGGGTCTCTGCAACACCTGCCTCAGAGGCTGGTCAGTGTATATGGTTATTGGGTGAGCTAGGAAATAGTGACGAAGTTTTCGGGAGGCGATTAGGAGGCTGTAAGCGAGCTTCTCAATCTTTGGATAGTTGCGTTCTGCTGCTACCAATTTCTTGCTTACATAATATACTGGCCTTTGCACTTTGTCTTCTTCTCGAACCAAGGCTGTGCTAACAACGTGAGCCGAAACTGCTAAGTAAACAAATAACTCTTCATGATCCACTGGCTTTGACAAAATCGGTGGTTTTTCTAGCAATTCCAATAAATTTTGAAAGGCCTCGACACAGTCCGTACTCCATTCGAAGTTCTTTTTTCCCCTTTTTATCAAGTCAAAAAATGGGATGCACTTGTCCGTTGCTTTGGAGATAAATTTACTCAACGCGGCTACTTTCCCTGCCAGACTTTGGACATCTTTGATTCTCCTTGGTTCTTCAATGTTTCTAATCGTTGCTACTTAGCTAGGATTGATTTCAATCCCTCGGGAGCTCACAATGAAGCCTAGAAACTTTCCCGATGCCACTCCAAATGAACATTTCAAAGGATTCAACTTCATCCGATACTTTCGCAGGATATCGAACATTTCTGCCAAGTCTTGCGTATGGCTGGAGGACTGTTTCGATTTGACAAGCATATCATCCACATAAACTTCCATAGTCTTCCCTATTTGATTATAAAACATCCTGTTCACCAAGCGCTGATAAGTGGCTCCAGCGTTTTTCAATCCGAACGGCATGACCACGTAACAGTATAACCCCAAATTTATAATGAAGCTCGTGTGTTCTTGATCTGGCACGTGCATAGGAATTTGGTTGTACCCGGAATATGCATCCATGAAAGAAAGAAGTTCGTGTCCCGCTGTTGAATCTACAAGCTAGTCAATCCTGGGAAGTGGGAAACTATCTTTCGGGCAAGCTTTGTTCAAATCTGAAAAATCAATGCAAGTCTGCCACTTTCCATTCGGCTTCTTTACTAAGACGGGATTCGATATCCAGTCGGGATATGTCGAATCTCTAATAAATCCGTTCTGTTTCAGCTTCTCCACTTCTTCTTTCAGAGCGGACGACTTCTCTGGGCCCAGCATACGTCTCTTTTGCTTTACAGGCGGGTGTTTCGGGTTTACATTTAGTGAATGACTTATGACGGATGGCGATATCCCACACATGTCGGCGTGGGTCCAGGCAAACACGTCCAAGTTTGCCTTCAGGAAGTCAGTTATTTCTTTGGCCCGACGTGGATCCAACTGGGATCCAATCTTCAAAACTCTTGTTAGATCAGCTACATCAATGGGAATGTCCACTGTCGCTTCATTAGGAGTTGCATTTCTAGTCTCTGGTTCCTCATCTTTTCTGGGATCCAGGTCTTCAGGCGTTCCTTTGGGCAACTCCTTCGGGGCCGATCCCTCTAATTGCTACGCCGAGCCCTCCTTTGGAGGAGGCGAGGCACCTTTACTCTCGATGTTAAGTCCCTTCATCAACATCTTTAATTCGGCAACATAGCAGGCCCGTCCGGAGACTTGATCTCCTCTCACTACTCCAGTTCCGGCTTCAGTTGGGAACTTAAGCAATAAACACCAAGGGGCGATGCAAGCCCTGAACTCAGCAAGGGCAGGCCTTCCCAAAAATGCATTATAAGGCGAATCTACGTCCAATACTATGAACTGAAGCATCCGTACTCTTCGACGTTCTCCTTGCCCCAAGGTTACGGGCAATTCTATGTACCCCATTGGAGCTGTCGATGCTCCGTTGAAGCCTCGGATCCAACCTTCGCATGGCTTCAAATCTTCAGATTCCAGCTTCATCTGATCGAATGACTTTTTAAATAAAATATTAACAGAGCTTCCATTTTCTACTAACACCTTATGAACCAATGCCGACCCAATGGTGGTGGTAATGACCAACGGATCGTCGGTGGGTGACTGGATCACGGTATTATCTCTACTACGGAATACCACGTCGTCAAACATTGTCTTTTGTTGCTTTATGGGGGAGATATCTTCCAAATCATTACATTCATCCACATCTACGTGCTTAGCTGCATTTACATATTGATCCATTGCTCTAAAATTGTGGATCGCTGGGTGGGGTCCACCCACTATGGAGTTGATAACAATTCCCTTGCCTTTCTGCTGCGCTGTAGGCTTGGGAGCAGATTGAATCTGTTTTGGAGCCTGTTCTCCTTGCCCCCTGTCTCTCGGGGCAACCTTATATTCATCCAATTTCCCTTCGCGCAGCAGCTTCTCAATCACGTCTCTCAAATGTCGACATTCATTGGTTGAATGCCCATGAGTTCCATGAACAAACAAAACTTTCCAGTTGCCATTTCTTTCTCCGTTGAGTCGCGAGGTGGCGGTCTTTTATATTGCAAAACATTGTATGTATCCAAGTAAATGTTCTCCAGAGTGTCATTCAACGGTGTATAATTCTCATAAGTCTGGAATCGGGGTCTTTTGTTAGGATCACTTCCCCTATTTCTATTTCTTCTGTTACCATTCGCGTTATGGTTGTTGTTGTTGCCCCCGTTCCATTATTGTCGTTTCCACTCTTGTTTCCCACATTCACCTCAACTTTTCCAGAACTTTCTCCAGACTGCTTCACGGCGACATTACTCTGGACATTTTCTTTTGAAGTCGCTCCAGACTTTCTCTTTCGGTTTTCCCTAGCGTCCTCTCGTCTTAATTGAATATCGGCCTTTTCATAGAATAACTCTCTCGTGGGAGGTGGCTTCCCAGAAAGGTAATCTCCAAACTCGGAGTCAGGATCGACTCCTTCCATCAAAGCCATCAAGATGGTGGGCTCGTACGGGTCACTAACTTCAGTCACAGCTAAGTTGAAACGGTCGAGATATGACCTCAAAGACTCTCCTGGCGCCTGCTTAATTCTTGATAATTCAATAACACTCTTAGACTTTCGGGTATGGAGTCGGAACTGATTCATAAAACGTTCGCTCAATTCCCTATAATTCGATATCGACCGAGGGGGAAGTCGGGTAAACCATAGCAGCGCCACATCTTCTAAATATATCGGGAATGCTTTACACTTCACTGCGTCAGGGGCAGCAGCAGCATTCATGAGCCATGAGTATCGCATCAAATGCTGCCCCGGATCGGTTCTCCCATTGTACTTATCCATCTGCGGCAGGTTAAAACGTCGGGGAAACTGAAAGTTGAGGATGTCGTCGGTGAAAGGAGTATGGCTTCGCTCAATGCCATAATCTTCATTGGTGTAGTTCTGGGAGAATGGCTTCGCTCAATGCCATAATCTTCATTGGTGTAGTTCTGGCTTTCGGACATAATCTGGCGTACCATTGCCCATACGTCAGCATTAGTTAGGGGCCGTTCAGGCTCCCTGGGCCTGGTATCCGGGTTCCTTCTGGGCTCTTGTTCAGGAGACGCCCTCCTTCTGATGTTTGAGTTTCCTCTGGGATCTTATTCAGGAGACGCCCTTCTTCTTTGAGCTGCTTCCGCTCTACTTTGTTCCCTACGCTCCCGGTCGATCTTGGGAGGAAGGGGCTGGAGCATCTGCCCTTGAGTGGGATTGGTAAGGTTAGGGTCTCTAGGTAATACATGGGATCCCTGCTTTGGTAACAACATAGGCTCTCTCAAGCTTGGATCATTGGGTCCTAGTACTCGTGCAGCATCCTCGCGGGATCCCAAAGATCCGAACGTCAACTGCTCCAAATTCTGAGGTCGTTCGAGCGGCCTTCTTTCACGGGGCCGTTCTTCCTCGGAAGAAGAAGACTGATCCATTGGTGTGTGGCGAACTGGGGATGGGGTTCTCTGTCGACGGAGTTCGCTAATTTCCCTACTTATGAGTCTCATGTTTTATTGCATCATGAGATTGGTGCGCTCGTGGATTTTCATAGCCTCCCTAGTACTCTCAAGCATGTCAAGTAGGTACAAGAAATCTCCTTGAGTAATAGGCGCAGATGGATTGACCTGATCATTGACCCTGGTGGCTGGAGTCGGAGTATTTGTAGGGGCTCGAGTAGAGGTTCCAACATCACCAAGTATCGGGTCGGATCAGAGATGGGCAATCAGGTCGGGTCGGAGCTGGGAGATCTGTTCGGGTCGGAGCTGGGAAGCCAAGTCGGATCGGTGTAGTGCGAGTTGCTCGGGTCGGTTCAGGTTGGGGGAGTGCACTGCTTCAGATTCTCCTACCCAGATCGGATCGAATCTCTCCCCTTGAGTGTGGTTCGGATTTCCTGTATCAGTCCGTTCCACTGCCGAGCTCTGCCCACGAGACCTTGTCACAACCGCATTTTTCTGATCTTCACCAACTCCGTTCCCTCGACTAGTTTGATCTTCCTTGCCTTTTCCTTTGGCCATAGTTCTTCAACAATCAATCAACAAATATTCAGGAGCGTTGAAACTTGAGGATTAACTTCTTTGAACTCAACGGTCCAAAAAGTAGAACGATAATCCCGAAAAACAGAGAATTCAGATGTTTCTCGGTGAAAGCACCAAAATGTTAGACCAAAAAGTGGTTCTAACACCCAAATTGACTAAAATCAGACTAAAATAAGATCAAAAGTAAAATGGAGACACAGAATTTATAGTGGTTCGGCGTTGAAAAGCCTACGTCCACTTGTCAATCACTATTCTCGATGATATGGTTGCAATTACAATGAGATATTCACTCAATTTCACTCACAACTCACATACATTCACTCAATTGTCTCAAAACAAATGTTGAAAGACGATTTGGATTATCCGGGAGTGCTGGAATTCGGTTTATGAAAGTGGTTGAACTCTCAAAGTGCCAAAAAAAGATCCCTTGAATTGTCTCCAGGCAAGGTATTTATAGGTGAAAATTTAGTCAGAACCCGATCCGGATCGGAGCCACGTGTCTTCCATCCCATCGTCTTCGGGTTCGAATGGACTCCAGTGCTGACAGCGCATCAGAATAGAGATTATCGTGGGTGGGAACCAGTCATAACCGCTCCGCATCTTCAGGCGATCGTGGGGGGAAGTGACGTGGGTTATAGGTTCGGTTCGGAGGAGCCTGCAGAGAGGGTTCGGATCGGGGCATCCGATCCGACCCGACTTAATGCTGAAACTAAATCCGTATCCGTTTCGCTCTACTCCGTTCAGACCTAGTAGTAGGTAGCCCTCCGATCCGAATAGCAGCGTCTCTTCGATCCAAATCGTAACAGCTCTCCGATCCGAACAGCAACATCTCTCCGATCCGATCCGCTATGATGCTTTCTAAGTTCTTCAACGTTTCACATCTCGACTTTGTGTTGCCCAGTTCACAAAGTGGGCTAACACTGGCTACACTACTAAATCTTCCAATGCCTTCGGACCAATAGTATTTTTTGTATCTCAAACACATCTTTTAAGATGAGAAACACGAAAAACATTATGGATCCGTTTAATTTGCTTGATAACTCTATAATGTAAATGAGCTTCCTAATTCTATCGATGATAGCAAATGGTCCAACAAACCATGGTGCTAACTTCCTTGGCTTTCCAAATCGACCACGATCTTTCATCGAAGATACTTCAACGATACTTTATTCTGAAATTAGAACTCTAAGTCTTTATATTTCTTATCCGCATAACTTTTATACCTAGACAAATCTTTTATTATTTTGTCCCAACTCAACTCAATATTTTCTATAGCCTCTCTTGCCAAATCTAGTCCAAAAACTACTACATCTCTAGTCTTTATTTAAGAAAATAACGATTTGCGTGGATATTCGTACAATGCCTCAAAAAGTGTCATTCCTATATAAGTCTAAAAATTGTTATAATAGGAAAATTCCATGATATACTGGCGATCTTCCCATGAACAATCAAGACCTAGCACCTAAGCACTTAACAAATCTTCCGATAATTGTTAGCTCTCTCCATTTCCCCATCTGTTTGAGGGTGATAGAAGATACTCGACCTGAGCTTCATACCTAAAAGTTCCTCCAAACCTTTTCAAAACTCTCTGGTGGACAATGGGTCTATAATATTAACTATACCAGTAGGAACTTCATGCAGTCTGACATATTCTTTATGAATAATCTAACCAATATAGGTATCATCCTGTTTGAGTTAACGAAAATGAAATAAGCACTCTTGGTAAATCTATCTACCACAACCATATGCTATCATTTTCTTTATTTGACTTTGGCAACCCATCAATAAAGTCTATGGACACTAGATCTTATTTCTAACTGGAATATCTAAATGTTGAAGTAACCCACTCGATTTTTAATTCTCGACTTTTACTAGTTGATAATTCAAATATTGTCTTTCCAACAAGCCAACATAGTTATTTATTGGTACTGAAAAGAAAAATGTCTTCATATTCTAATACATCTTGTTTTCGCCTAAACGAATAGTAAACTTCAGCCGATGACACTCCCTAAGAAATTATGTCCTTAGGTTCTATCGTCAGCAACGTGCAATCATCCCTTCTTCCTTAATCATCTTCCCTAGGAAAGACTAAAATCTTTTAAATCATCAATCTCAGTTCCCTCTCTAAGCTTTATGACCCTTTCAGCTAATAGTGTATCTTTTCCTCTCTTAGAAGCGATCATTTCGATCAAAACTAGTCGAACTTCTACACATGACATCATGATAGTACACTGGCTTGTGCTAGCTATCGATAGCAATTGAACATCAATATTAGTCAATTCCTAAGCATTTCCATTATTCCAAAATGGCTAACACAACATCTTGTTCTTTATATTAAGTGCATAAACGACGAACATTATGAATTCGTTTGACACATTAATACTTGCATTTAAGTAAACCAGGCATTCTTTTTTCCTACGTGTTTACTTAAATTGAGAACATTTGAAATTAAAAGGAAACTGTAACACACCTAAATTTTATAGAACAGTAATGAACTAAAGGGATACTTAATTAAATATTGGGAATTAAGTAAAACGGGTTGTACCATTGCGTTCATCTCGAAATTCTGGTTCATATTGACTTCGAGTTTGCGTAAAATGGATACAGTATGAGAAAGATATGAAGATTACAAGTTTATGTACACATAAGAGACTTACGTATAAATAAAACAAACCAGAATTCAACATCGAATGAACAAAGCAGGAAACTGAAGTGGGAATTAGTCCCATTAGGGGATGACTCGCTCCAGCCTGGGTCGACCCATAGGTGGTTGGGTCGACCCTATGGTCGACCTAGGGGTAGGTGGGTCGACCCCATATGGATCCATCCAAATTCTTTGAGTAAACCTAGACTGTTTTGTTGACTAGGTTCATTATTTTACTGTGCGGTTGAATTTAAAAGTAGATCTGACGGCTAAGGATTGTCTTGTAAACTCTATATAAAGGCGTGCACTCCTATCAAATCAGTTACACTTCTTCATACTTCTTCCTCAAACTCTTGTTCTATAAATATAAATTGAAGATGGGGAGAAACTGCGGAAACTTGGATTGAATCAAGACAATTCTTATCTAACTTATTCAAGAATCCCTTTTGTAACATCAACATATTATCCTCTGTTATTCAAATCCAATCCTTGTGAGTTCATGTTACTTTTAGACATAAATATTTAACAATAACCTTGACATGTTAATAAACCTGGATCTGAGCCTATGCCTATTAAGAAACTGATTCATATCTAAACCGTTCTGCTATACTTACATGTATTTTTCCATACACATGTTCTGCTATTCACTTGTTATTATATGCCTATTTCGGTTATTATTATGCCTATTTCTGTTCTTCTCCGTCTCTTATTCCCTTTTTATTTTATAAGCCTAGGCTACCTTTGAGCCTAGGCCAATCTCGCAAGAGACATACGTATGAACTAAACTGGGACAATTAGGGAATGTTTGGGAATGAAAAATTAGGGCATATCTTGTGCTATGGAATATGACTGAAAATTAGGGAATATCTTGTACTTTGGAATAAAGTTGAAATTTAGGGTGTATGAACATGTAAATTTGTAGGCTTAATTCAAAGATTAAGTGGAACATGAAACTTTATGTATTACCTGTGGTACCCATTTAATCTGTTGGGGTTATATAAACCTGTTAACCTGTAATAATTAACCTGTTTAATATATTAGGGTTATATAAACCTGTCAACCTATTTAATCTGTTAAGGTCATATGAACCTTTTAACCTATTTAATCCGTTTGGGTTAAGTAAACCTGTTTAATCTGTTGGGGTTACCTAAACATGTTAACTTGTAATGCTTAACTTGTTTAATCTGTTGGGGCTGAATGAACCTGTTAACCTAAACTTAACCTATTAATCTGTAGGGGTTAGGAGAACCTGTTAATATGTAAGGCTTAATCTGTTAAAAATCATATAATTGGGGGACACAAGTTTTAGGGGTTTAGCTTATGTCATCTGTTGTGTGGGGCCCATATTAATCAGTAACCCATTTTGGTATTAAAAGCGGACCCCGCACTAGGTAGGGGTCAAGGAAGGCATATTGAACTGAGAGGTTCATCCGAAAACGGGTGTATATGGGCGTGTTCCAACACAGTCATGAGCATGCATAGTTCTGGTCTGTAGGGGGAATAAGCCACCTTAGCACTAGTAAATTGGTCTATGTCCTTCTGTAGGTTGCCACTTTAGGAACAATACACCCTACTATGGGGCCGACACGGGGTACGTACACATTAAGGAGCCGATCGCGTGGTGTAGTAATTACGATACATCTAGACCTGCTTGTTTCTGTTAGGGTACCCGTTATTTTTTTAGAGTAACACCCGTTATTTCTGTTCAGGTACCTGTTATTTTTTTTGGGGGTAAAACCCGTTATGAAATTAAAGTACACCTAAAACTACGATTATGTTTCTGTTGGGATCATTCTGTTTCTGTTATATTAGGGAACACCTAATCCTATCACATATATGTTATACTAGTATTGGTGCAAAGAAAAATAGTTGAGAAGCATAGTCAATTCCGTTTGTCCTGTCCATCCTGTTTACACTTGTTGTATGTTACTATTATCTCTCATCTAGTTTATTTACCTGTTTTGATACTTTTACTTCTTTATATGCTAAAAGTCACTGGACTCGCCAGACTTTATGTCTAACCCTTTTGTTTCCCTTTCTCTTTATCCTTTCCCCATAGGTCTCAGGGTGGGAACGCTTAGACGTGATTAGGACTTTCTCTCTCTACTGTTTCTTCTTAGATTCGGAACTACTTTGATGTATAGCTTCGACTACTTGTCTACTTTATTATGGCTATTACTGGGGATTTTGATTTTACATTTCTGTAATCTGATGGTTTTTAGCGCAGGACAGATGTTTTGGTTTGATGTACTTGGTTTTAGTATTTTAGCATGATGTTGTAACTGGTTTTGTGACTATGATGTTTTTCTGTTGAATAATGACAATGTTACATGTGTATTATGGCTATAACCGTTACATTCATTTGTACGGCCTCAAATTGTATTGATATATGTTACATGTGTATTAAGCTATCTCGCTCGGTTTCCTATCCTAATCTGGGTGTTATTTTATTATAATGCTAGGGTTTGACCGAGTATATTTTCCATATTGGATTTGGATTGTTTTGGAGCCTCTGAAGAGGAGCTGTGCTGAGACATATGCTCGTATTCTTTTATTTACTTCACTGGGCGTGTTGTAGTATGTATCATTAATTGTAAGGACATGTTACTATAACTATTCAAGCTGATTCATTGTTTTCTGTGTACTCTAATTAATGTATGTATATTAAAGTTTTCTCTTTATGTAAAGAGCATTATTTATATCATAAATTATTCATTCCTTTGTGAGATTTTTTCTGTCTCTTCCTTCTTCTATTCTTTTATCTCCTTTCTTTTTCCGTAATTTTCAGTCTTTCTAACACTTGATTTGAGATACATGAATACAAAGGATGTATTAGTGTTGAATTTCAGGAGAAGAAAAAGCTAGGCCGTTACAATATCCTTCTCTCTTTTCAAAAATTAGCCTTTATCGATTGATAAATCAACAAGAATCTGATGCTTGTATTTGCATGAGAAGATTTTATTTTTAGGACCAATGGATGTGTAACGGCTATGTAAAGAAATGAACAAATGCCCAATATGCTAAAACATGGTCATGCACGATTCAACACTTTAGATTTGGTCAAATCTACAAGCTCAAATGGTTCAAATATAATGCCTATTCTGAAAATTCATCTGTGTTCGATAAAACTTTTATTTCAGGTGTTCACCAGGAGTTTTAGATGTTACAAATGCGCATTTATGCGCTTATGTTAAGTTCGAGGAAAATTTCATTGACTAAATGAATCTAATTTCAAAAATGATGTTGGTAACAATATTTTTCGTTAACACCAGAGATAAGTCTAAGGAAATGGACCTAAGGGGAAAATGGGATTATCTAGTTCCAACAAGCTTGAGTTACTTCACCACTTCCTAGATATCAAGGTCTTAAGCCCGGAAATTAGTTACTCATCCCTCAAGGGGTGAGTATCACGCTTACGAGACTCAAGCACCAACAGTTACCTTGGGATAAGGGTTCCCTAAGCTCAACACAAGATGGAAAGCTAAACGACTTGTCATAAGGGTTTTTTCAATCATTTGGAGGAAGTGTTAAGACTTAGGTTAGATCACATTGTCATGTAGGAAGCATAAGGTAGTACATAAAGGAAGTAGTAAAATAACTTATAGGAATTATGCTAAGTGTCGATTCTCTCTTTATTGCTCGTTGATTTGAGTACATAAATGTTTACAAAGGAGATCCCTAAATTGATTTAGAAATTAGGTTTTACTCTATGAGAAAAAGTACATGATTGAGAAATGAGAATTCGGCCTCGAAAATGTGACCCATAGGGTCTTATTTATAGACAATTCAGGACTCATTTTGACATTGGGTCAGCAAAAGCCTCTTTTGCGTGCAATAGCTGTGTGTGGGCCACTTTTCACCTTTCAATTATGTTCGGGTCTCGGCTGTTGTTGAGAGATATGACATAGCCTTCTGTGTGTCGGTCTTAGCTTTCGGGAATCTGATTCCGGTCTTTGGAGCTTCTCTTTGAAGTTGTTTCTATCATCCATATCGATACCAATCATGTTGGTATTGATAGCATCGGGTATAGACTTCGGCTTTCAAAGATAAGTTTTCGGTTTTGTCTTTAAGTCTTCATGATGTATGCCTTTTGTGCTTTGATCGCTATGTTCCTGCAGTCGTCACCCCTTTCAGTATCGACACTAAGCATGTTAGTGTGGATAACTCTTCTTCTCAAAGACTTTGGCTTACTTTTGGTGAATATTTGGGGTGGATCTTTGGTCTTCCGAAAGGGTGCTTTCGGTATACTTCTTGATGAAGTTGTTTCTAAGTAGATGGCAAGATTTGAGTCAGATAGTTAGCTTTCGGGATGCTTGTGTTTCGGCCTTTTGTGCCTTTATTGTCTTCACCTCCTTTTCTATCGTCATTAAGTAAATTAATGTTGATAGCCCTTCGTTTCTCTTTGCTTTGCTCCTTGTTGGGTCTTTGTCTCTGATCCTAAGCTTCCATACTTTCTTTCTTATTTGCTTTTGGCTTGAGGTAATTGGCTTTCGGAATTAGCCTTAATGCTAGAACTTAATGCTAGAAGACTATGGCTTTGACTATGCATAGTAAAAGATATCTAGTTTCAATCTTAGTTCTCGAATTTTATTACAAAGTAAAAGATATCTAGTTTCTTTTGGGTTTTAGTGTTGGCAAAATTCGAGAACTTAGTGCTAGAAGACTATGGCTTTGACTTCTCTTATACTGGATCTGAAGACCAATTAGGCTTTCAGTGATGGTAATAGGTTACTTGGTTTCGGCTAAACCGTTACCAAGCACAATTGGGAGTTTAATTCTTTCCGACATATGCATTTTTCCCCTTTAACCTTGGTGTCGAGATAACTAGTTTTATCAACACCAAAGTCGTAACCGTCTCTAAGTGTATGTGACTCATGCATAAACCTTGTCAAAATTAGCTTTTATGATTAACCCAATTCTTTTTGGTTTAAATTCCTTAATATTAACAAGTTTTTATGTTTCTTTACTCACTTATGGATGCTATATGCATTATAAGAGAATGTGGTTCTAACATATGTGTAATGAAACAGTATCACCTGGCAGTATTATGTCAGATAAAGAGATCTTTAGTCAATCAAAGTATGGTGATTCTCGCACCTCTCGAAAGAAGAAGTCATTTACCTTAAAGGAGTCCCTCATTGTTTCTCAAGATGAAGTGAACACTATTCTTGGTAGCTTTGGGATGTGTGGCATGGATGTTAGTCCTGCCATCGCTCAAGACAACATCAGAAACCCTCCAAAAGGATACTTTTCATATTCTGCCATTCACATCTGGCATAGGGGATTCGTTCCCATCCCTACTTTTATTTCTCAGTTTTTACGGGACTTAGGTATTGCCCATATTCAACTCTAGCCGAATATTTACACTTTACTCTTATGCCTCAAATCTTTAGCACTCGAATCAGGCCGGGATTCCCTTGCCCCCAACCTTATTGAACATTTGATACGATTCTTGGAAGAGCCGACTCTCCATTTTGTGCGCCAATCCTTTGGATAAGATTATTAGTGATAGTATAACCAGACTAAACCCTTGGGGAATCAATTCTTTATCATCAGGTGCCCTGTAACGAACCAAGATTTTTCAATGTTTAATATATGATACAATTTTGATTTCTTGAATATCAAGCGAGATTAATAAGGATTAAATACAAATATTGTTTTAAAAGAGGAAAAATATTTTATAAGAGTTTGAATAAATAATTAGGTATTGATCAAATGGTATTAGTACCAATAGAATAACAAGCAAAATTCAATATACGCATATAAAGTGTAGCATCCTGGTTCCTAATAGGAATGGAAATGGGGCAGGTTGGGGCGGGTTTCTCATGCCCCAGACCCGACCCGGACTTTTCAAACCCCGCCCAGACTCGCCCCGTGGACTCGGTGGGGGTCTGGAATTTTGTCCCGTGCCCGAAACCCGTACGGGTCAGGGTAGACCCGACCCGCCCTGCGACCCAGTGATATTGTGTTTTAATGTACACAAATTTATATACTTATATTTTTATCACTAAATGGTAAATTATATACATATTATAATGTGTTCACAAGGATAAGAGTATTTAATAAAATGAATTATAAGATAATAGTTCAAAATGTATGCAATTGTTATTATATGGTTATCATTGATGCAACTTAACAATATGAAAAATTTATAGTTTTCTTGATTGGAAAATATAATGTTCAAGTTATAACCATGTATATCTAAGAAGATTAACAAAAAATCATTATAGTTACAAAGATTTTTAATGATGTTTCAATCATGCGGATCGGGTTGGGACAGGTTAGTCATGCCCCAGATCCGACCCTATAACTGGACCTCCAAAAGCGGGTCGCGGGTCTACCCACCCCGAAGACCCTATGGGGCGGGTCTAAATGGGTCAAAACAGGGGCGGGTCAAACGGGTTTGGACCCTAGACCCGCCCCATTGCCATCCCTAGTTCCTAGGCAAACACACACGTATGAATAAGAAAATTTGCATGTCTTAAAAAACTTGGACAATGGCCTTAGTTTAACACTTGTCTACTTTACAATAAAACTCCCTACACGTTTCCCTCTTCAACTATGCTGCACACCTCAAACTTTGTTCCACCGCATCTCTCTCCATTCCCATTTGAATCTCAATGCTTTAAGAAACCCGTGACACCAAAAGAGAAAATCTTAAGTCTAAGGGTAGATTAAAGGGATAGCGCATCATTTAGTTCTTCCTCTTCGCGGAGTTCCTTTTTCCATCTTTTTTTTGCCAGATCGAGACCATACCTCGCCCCTCCTTTCCTTACCTTTATCGCAAACAATGGCCACTATAGTGTGCAAAACGGAACTCCGTGAGCTCCTCCTCCTCCACTTCATCCATCTCTTCCGTTCTCTCCTCTCTTTTCAACGTTTGAACCTGGAAACCCATAGTAGTGCATACCCACCTCAAAATACCGTCATCAGTCACCTTGCATGTCCTTTCCCGCACCAAAACAAACTCCACTTCCTCTTGTAAAGCAGCAGCCCTCATGCAACCACCTCCACCTCCCTGTCCGCTCTTCTAAAACTGTTCAACGAGAAGAAAAATTAAATTGTTATGGAGTCAGGTCCTTTTGGTGATTTGGGATTTTTATTGGGCAATAGTGGCTTTGATAATTTGTGATGTAGGAGTGGAAAAGAGGTTGAAGGTGGATGTGGTACTGTGTTGAAGTTGCAGTGAGAGCATTTGGTTCGGTGGAGTTAGTTAATGGAGTCCTTGAAGTAAGTAATTGTGCAAGTTCATATTTTTTCCCTGGAAGGTAGTGTGATATCGAAGTGCAGAAGGCAAGACGCTAGTCGATGAGATTTATTAGTGGCTTTTGAGGAGGTTGTGATCATGGATGAAGGATTGACAGTGAAGTATTTGTGCTGCAGCTTGGGTATTTGATGTGGAGGAGTTTGGCATGACAGTTTATGGAGGCGATTTTGGTTGTGCTTATTTTAAGGACTGCAAACTCTCTCCTTCTCTAAAAAAATGATAATGATAAAAAAATTTAAAAAAAAAACAAAAAAACAAAACAGTTTGATTCCAAGAAAGAAGAGAGAGAGAGAGAGAGAGAGAGAGAGAGGGGGAGAGAGACGCTTTGTTTGGGATGTTAGCATGACAACGGAATGCATGCTCAGACGTGAGGAAGGAGAAGAAGAAGGGAGCCGATGCAGTCAGTTTGGATCAGGGTTGGAGTTTGGGCCGGGTTTGATTCATATGGTGAGAACTTATTTATTTAATTTAAGTTAAAATTTACTAACCTTTGAATGCTCATATCTCATTCGTTATTGATCTGATTAGCTCGCCGTTAGCGGCATTAGAATCGTAGCGGAAAAACAAGAACATATTTATATATAAGTTTGGTAAATTTAGTTAAGTATAAATTATGGGAACATAAAATGAAATATCCTTATATATATATATATATATATGTATATATGACAACATACAACAAACGATGTCATTAATTCAATTTCAAAATATAATTATTAGAACAATCACCGGCTGCTAATGGAAATGGGATTGAAAGCAATACGAGAGGCGGAGTCAGTGTTCGTTGGCTTGTTCGTTCTGGTAGTGATGATTTGGAGCTTTTTCGGTGAGAACACTAAATTTAATCATTTATTTTAATTAGTAGTGATTAAATAATGAATTGTGATGGACGAATGAATTGTTGGATATGAATGTTATTGGGTGAATGGATGTGCATGTAATTAGATAAAACACTGAACATTGATAAGCGTTATTGATAGTAACGCTTGTGCACAGCTAAATTATTTGTTATTGATGATGATTATAATTCATGATCATCTGAATTATATGGTTGATTTATTATGTTGGCATGATGCACACACAATACCATGGTTGTGGAATTATACACATGATCGATTTATTGTTCCTAGAAGTGAAATTTGATTTTCAAATATTAAAATATTATTTTTAATCCCAGTTAATTCGAAAGATATTTGAAAATTTAATATAATATTTTATAATATTATATACCGGACCGGGAACCTTTGAATTCATTCGGATTGATTGCTGATGTCTCGAATCGGGCCATACACCTGATTCGAGGTTATAAATGGCATGAGGTCTAAGTATATTTGGAGATTTTCGTATTTTGTTCTGTTCAGACCCAGAATGGACTTGTATGGATGGTGTGTCTGACATCGTAATTGACTGCATAACATTGATTTCCGTTGATATGTATCTGCTTTGTGACGTACGAGCTCGAAGTGGTTATGTAATGATGAAAATCAGTGGTCATGTTGTGAATGGACAATGTGACATACTTAAGATATGAAATGATCTTGTATGATCAGGGCATTGCTTATCTAGGCATGCTTTGTTTATGACGTGACGTCAACAAACCTCACACCCTGCATTAATGAGAAACTGGCGGTTAGGTTGTATACTTATATATGATTGATGATGAAGCTACAGCAGTGGGAAACCACTTATGAACTTGGAGAAATTGGGTATGTTCGGGGGACCCCGTCTGGTCGAAAACCGTTGATCTACCCTGCGATTTGTTGTTAGTGTCCGAGATGGACGAAAAATCCGTGTCACACTTCACTTCGTATCCCTGATTGATCTTTCATGCCAGGAATCATCAAGTTGGAAACCCAAATCTCCAATACGAGCCATACGGATTTTGATTATATACATATATGTCAATATAACCAATTGGGGTTATTGTGGCTATGATTCTATATTTATTTGCGAAATGATTTCCACACTGTATGTAATAATTAAAAGAGGATTTTCACGTATGAAAGCACGTTTAGTTATCATAAGATAAAACTCGACCATCTGCTGTGCGTTTGCATTGTGTGATGTGGGATGAGCTTATGATAGCCTCATTTTCCAAAAGTGATTGTGAATTTATGTGCATAAGCACTTGTTTTGTGTTCTCACACCAGTCCCGTGACTGACCTGGAGTTTATTGTTCCTTTCTAAACTCTGGGTGCCTATTAATTTTTCACGGGCAGCTAGTAGTTTGGTTTTGCAGTTATGATCTGTTGGAGTGAGGTTCAGAGCGCTTTTTGAGTTGGAGTCCACGCTAGAGTTGAAGCTTCCATTATATCATATTGTTCTTCTGCTGAGAGCATATGTGATATTTCTTTCGCTGTGTCTCTGTGTTGTAACTCTGATATTCATGTAACTCTGATGTAAAATGGAATTACGCAATGAAAGGTTCTGTTATTTTGTTCAATATATGTATGTACCCATAACAATTCATCTTTGTAATTGATTTAAGTTAGTTTAATTACCGGCGAAAATCGGGCAAAAAGATGGGTCGTTACATGCCCTGCTGGCATTTCAGGCAAATTTGCAGACATTAGTGAGTTTTCTTGTTTTCCATGAGTAACCATACTTTTCCTGTGCTCTGCTTGACTTCATTTTCTCTCCAGACCATGCTTCTAAGGAGATTGCTTTAACAGAGAGTGAATTCCGTGCTCTTGAAGTTATTTCTAAGACATTCAAAGAGCCAAGAAGTCAATCAGTTTTGTTGATTTTGGACAGACACTACTAATATAACCTTCTTACTACAACATAGAAAATCCTCCAGCAACCACCCATTCATTTTTCGGGTTCCAAACATTTGACCTTAGGTTCGAGCTCATTCAGTGCTTCTTCTCCTTTGTTGCTAGGTATTTTGTTTGAGATTGCTTTTTCTTTCTTGGTGCCATTTTTTGTCCTTGCCCTTATTTTCTGTAACAATGCTTGTTTACAAAAGTGTTCAAATAATTAATTTTCAAATTCACCACCGTGATAACTTCGAATGTTCTTAACTTTTAAGTTTTTAATATTCTGAATTCTTTTGATAAAAAATTTAAAAGTATCACTTTTGGTTTTCATAAAAATTATCCATGTGTATCTTGAGAAGTCATCAATTATCACAAACACATATCGATTATGATTTATGGATTGAACCTGAGTTGGTCCGAATAAATCCATATGTAATAATTTTAATGGTTGTAAAGTTGAGATGACTTTCTTAGATTTAACAGAAGATTTGGTCAATTTTCCTATTTGGCAATCTTCGCACAGACTTTTATTTTAAAATTTATTTTAGGTAAACCCTTTACTAGTTCATTTTCCATAAGTCTTTGAATAGTTTTAAAATTAATATGACAAAAACGTTTGTGCTATAACCAAGAATCATTATCTTTGGCTACTAAACACATCTCTTTATTATTATTAACTTTCATATTCAAAACATAGGTATTTCTCTCTATTTCCTTCAAAAATAAGAATTTAATATTTGTCAAAAATACTACATTTATTTTCTAGAAAAAGTTATTTCAAAACCTTTGTCACATAATTTACTAATACTTAGTAAATTATGTTTTAAATTTTTAACTAAAGAAACATTAGTAATAAGAGGTAGATTTGATATACCGTAGTTGCACACATCTCCTTTGCCAATAATAAAACCTTTTGAATTATCTTTAAAGGTAACAGAGCCACCTTCAAAGTATGAAATATTTGTAAGCATATCTTCGTGTCTAGTTATGTGTTTTGAGCAACCACTATCTAAAACCCATTTTCTCTTCTTGAGTGGGACCTGCAAAAAATATTAATAAGCACATTGGTACCCACTTTTTAATAGGGTCCTATCTCTTAGGAAGCCAAATCCAAGTGGGTTTAGTATTTCTTTTATAAATAGAATTTTTATTATTATGAACAGTCTCCATAAATGAATTGATACGTTTGTTCCTAATCAAACTATTGTTTGTTTTTGGAACCCATATCTCGATTTAATTTATTTTTCTAGTGTATTTTGGTTCATTATTAAAAAATACTATATTTTCAATCAATTTTCTTAGGATTTGTTTTTTTTCTTTGGAGGAAATTTTGCCTCCTCCATAAATCCCAACCCATATTTATTTGAAGAAGATTGAGAATTTTCAATAATTCTAGACAATTCTCTGCCCTTGTTAAAGTTAGAGACATTCTTATAAATGCTATCTAATTTGGTTTGAATACTAGTATTTTCTAATTCTAATTCTTTTATTTTAGTCTTCAAAATGTGATTTTCAGAACTAATTTCGTAATTCTTTGTTTTTTGAGTTTCAATTTCTTGACTCAAAAGTGAAAGTTGACTATCTAAGTTGGAGAGAGAATCCTGAACTTTTTCAAGTTCATCCTCTAAAATTGTCTTTTCATCTTTTATCATGTCTCTTTCAAATTCAACTTTATTCTGATTTTCATTTGTTCCCTTAAGTTTTCTATTAGGAGTTTTTATAGTATTCAAAAATTCACTATTAATTTCTACTAAATCATCATAAGATAAATCACTTACCTCGGATTCTTGAGCCATAAAGCATACATTTGCTTGTTCATTGTCGCTATCACTATCGCTATCTGATGAATCTGAATCTGAATCGTCCCAAGTAATAGAAAAATCTTTCTTTTTGAATTTATCTTTCTTATTCTTATAGTTGAAGTTTTTCTAATTTCTTTTAGCTCCGAACAGTCTTTCACCATATGACCTTTTTTGTGACAATCAAAACATTCTAAGTTTGAGGATGAAGGTTTGCTCGAGGAATTCTTTTTGAAGTCACTTTTATTTCCTTTTCTGAATTTCAAAATTATCTTAAAGTTTTTGGCCGATGAATGTTAGATCCTCATCTTCTGATTCTGATTCTTATTTTTCAGCATGAAAAGCTAGTTATTTTTCTCTTGTGCTTGTTCCTTTTTATTTTGGAGATTTACTTCATAAGACATGAGATTACCTATGAGTTATTCGAGTTTCATTGTTGATAAATCATTGGCTTCCTCAATGGCTAATACTTTTCTCTCCCAATCGTCGGTTAAGGAGTTTAGTACCTTTGATATAATATCAAAGTCACTATATTTTTCTCCTAACCCTAATAAGACATGTAATATGTCTTGAAATCTTGAATACATGTCTTTGATGGTTTCATTTTGTCTCATCTTGAAATTTTGAAATAGTTTTTTAAGCATTGAGATCTTGGTTTGTCCGACCTTTCTTGTACCCTCGTGTAATATTTTGAGTGTTTTCCATATTTGATGTGCAGTAGTGCAGATGCTAACACGATTGAATTCGATTCCATCCAAAGCACATAATAATATATTCATAGCCTTGACATTTGCACTTGCTTCATTTTTCTGAGCTATTGTCTATGCCAAGTATTTAGTAGTAGGTCTTGTATACTGGGTTTGAGTTGCATTCCATGCTTCAAAGCTATTAGCTTGCATGTATGTTCTCATTCTTATAGCCTAGTAATTGTTGTGTAATCCATTGAACAGTGGTGGTTTTTCAGTAGATTGACCTTCAAGGAATGTAGAGGTAGTGCTGGAACTTGGGTTATTCCCCATATTATCGAAGTATCAAATAATAATGTTACGGTTGTAGGATGTCCTCGCTCTGATACCAATTGAAAAAGTCTATGCTACGGTAGGATAGTATAATATGGAGTGTAAGCAAGGTAAGGTGTATATAGTAAAGTAGTAGCAATAAGTAAAATCACACAGTCAATTTTATACTGGTTCAGACTACTGTCCTACGTCCAGTCTCAGGCCCCCTTCTGGTATTTCACTAACACAAACAACCCTCACTTCACCTGGAGGAACAGATTCACAATTACCCGAATAGCCGAATGGGATTTCTTGCCTAAACTACTGAAGAGGACTTCTACAATACAAAATAATTGTTGACTACTTGTGCTCTTGATAACATGGATATGTCAAATTGATGTACAACCTTCCTATAATCTTTCCTTGATGATAACCGTGTAGTTTGTGAAAGAGTATGGATGTTTTGAATAAGATTTGAAATCTTAGAAATATGAAATTAGAGTGCTTTAGAGCTTTGAATGCTTTAAGTAAGATAGAAAGAATTAAAGTAAATTTCGGTGATTAAAACATTTGATCAAGCCTATATTTATGATCTAAAAAGGTTGCAACTAATCATGAAGAGATTTTTCTAAAAGATATGAATTAAGAGTTGTATCTCTACATTGAAAGGTTGCATCCTTTCGTATTCAGATGTCTAAAAGAAAAATTCAGATGTCTGTTTTCGATTTAAATTTCAGAAAGCAAAGAAATAGTTCATTTCTGGCATGAAACAGACGTCTGACTTGAAGAAATCAGACGTCTGAATATTGTAAAGAAATTATATTTCTTTCAGCAAACAGACGTCTTAGTTTAAATGACAAGACTTCTATTTTATGATATTGAACTATTCCTTGTGCTCTTGTATATAGATTTATATACTTTGAAATCAATCGCGTATGTGTACGTGCATCATCGAGGAAGATTGTAATAATAAAATTCTAATACTAACAGACTCGAATACATGTAATCTTCAGTTTGAGCTCTTGATTCTGTTGTTTGAATTTCTTCCTGCAAAACAGAGTTAGGCGATATAATATTTATGCTCATGTATAATTGTCATAATCAAAACGCTATACAGTGAGATCCAACATCAATCAACAACAAATAGCTCATGTATCTTTTGTTAGGTACATGAGGTCGAGAAGACCTTCTCAATACAGGAGCTGGAGTAGGATGTTGTTGTGTGTCAGACTGGTCCGCACTGCTCAAATCAACGATTTCATCAGGTTGAGGATTTGCTATAGTCAATTATGTTATGAGACTATCTGGAATATCATTTGAATATGCAAATACTGGCTGACTCTACTTTAAGTCGTTGACTTCTGTTATACATCTGTCTTTGTACATTACTCTTTCGTTAAAAATCACATGTCGGCTACAGATCACCTTATTTTTTTCATCATCCCAAATGCAATAGCCAAACTCATTCTCACCATAGCCGATGAGAGTGCATTTCTTGGATTTGGGATCAAGTTTATTCCTTCCTTGATCACTAGTATGCACGTATGCTACACAACCGAAAACTTTTAAATATTATAGTTTTACCTCTTTTCCACTCCATAACTTCTCTGTATTTTGTGCTCTAATGGAATTGAAGGACCTTTGTTGATTAAATAAGTTGTTGCGGTAACTGCTTCTGCCTAGAACTGCTTTGGAAAACCTAATTGTATACGAATGCTTCTGTCTCTTTCTATCAACGTTCGATTCATGCGCTCAGCTACTCCATTGTGTTGAGGCGTACCTGGTACGGTTCTCTACATTTTGATCCCGTGCTCATAGAAGAACAGCATGATTCTGGTATCCTCATATTCACCTCCATTGTCAGTTCTAAGCTTTTTGATCTTTAGATTTGTCTCATTTTCAACCGTAGCTTTCCTTATCCTGAAAGCCTCGAACACTTTAGAATTATGCTTTAAAAAGTAAGCCTATGCCTTTCGCGAGTGATCATCGATGAAAGTAACGAGGTAATGTTTTCCACCAATGGATGGGATGGTCATTGGCCCCCAAACATCGAAATGAACAAGCTCCAATCTTTCCTTCTTTGGGGTTTTACCATTTATTTGAAAGCTGACTCTCTTCTGCTTTCCATGTATGCAATTTTCACACATGCCTATTTCCACTGTCTATACACCTGAAAGTTTCCCCTTCGAGTGCATAATCTTCATTCCCTTTTTACTCATATGGCTTAATCTCTGGTGTCGTAATTGAAATTTTCATTGCTAGCCGCAACAGTGATCGAACATCGTGCTCCTGCTATCATGTAAGGAGTACCACTCTTCTTGCCTTGAGCAATTATCATTTCACCCTTTGAAATCTTCCAATCATCACCATGGAATGTCGTAGTGTAGCCTTCACTAGCCAATTGTCCTTCGAATATCAAATTATTTCTCAAGTAATGTATGTGCCTGATATTCTTTAGCTTCCAAAATGACACATTTAACTTAATCTTAACAGCAACTTTACCAACGATATCACAAGGTTGATCATCACCAAGATATACCTTTCCAAGATTTCCAAAGGTGTACCTATCGAAGAATTCTTTTTGCGAAGTGGCATGAAACGATGCTCTAGAGTCTAGCACCCAAGTCTCTTCCTTGCTCTCCAAAGAGCATATCAACGCTTCATCTCCTCTTGAGGTAGAAGTAAACTTGTCTTTACCTTTGCCTCCTGGTCTTTTAGTGCACTTCTGCATTAATTTTTGTAGTGCGCGATCTTTCCGCAGTTCCAGCACTCAATGGTCTTTAAGCTATGAGAATTGTTGGGATTTCTGGATTTAGATCTCTAGTCTTTCAACCTACTTCGGTAGTTTGATTTTCTACGTCCATTTCCTCTTATTGAATTTCTTCCTCTTGATTGTGTATGCAAAATTGAAAAGTTTGATGACCCACTAGAATCCCTCCAGTGGATCTCTTCACTAAAAACCATTTCGTGAATATCATCAAATTTTAACTTATTGCTTCTCGATGAGATACTCAGTACTGACAGTAGCATTCCAGCTTTCTGGCAAAGAAGACAAAAGTATCAATGCTTTTATTTCCTTGTCAAATTCAATTTCAACCTCAATTGAACTTAGACGAGAAGTAACTAAATTCGGTTCATTGAGATGTTGAGCTACGTACCGATGCATCTTCTGTCATCCGCAAATTGAACAATCGCCTCATTAAATGAACTTTGTTAGAGGTCGATGGCTTCTCATACATACTAGAGAGAGCCTCCATAAGACTTGTCGTGGTCTTTTCTTTTGCTATGTTGAAAGCAACATTGCGAGATAACATCAATCGAATAACTCCAATGGCTTGTCGATCAAGAAAAGCCCAATTTTCATCCTTCATATTCTCTGGCTTTTTTTCTGAGAGAGGTTGATAAAGTTTTACCTGATATAGGTAATCTTTAATTTACTTTTTCCGAAAGCCAAAGTCTGCTCCATTAAACTTCTCAATTTCACCTTTTCTTCATCTGTCGTCATCGCTCTCATTCGAATTTGATTTCCTTTTTAATAGTTTATGGTTTTGATACCAGTTGTTGAGAAATTACGCAAATCTCCTTATAATTAGATTTGTGAAGAAAAGTAATAAAATGTAGAATGGTAAGGCACACAAACTTTTGATAACGAAGTTCGGCCAATTAGCCTACGTCTTCGGGCCGCTGTAGATATTTTATTTGAGAGAATATTACAAAGTGATTACGCAAAATATTTTTCACTCAACACTCAATCTCACTCTAAGCTTCTTTTCCTTTTCTTCTTATTGGATTTGAGAAGGGTTATGAATTATGAAGAAAGGTGTATTTATAGGGTGAGGAAATGGTTGGTGGCTCAACCGGCGGTGGTTGGTGGCAGCCCCACGTTGAACACATGGGTGGCTGTAGCCTCCTAACAGTAATATCATAGTCCTCTTCATATTGCTCGAAAATTATTCAATGGATCGAGTGGCGGTCTCTTTCAACAATCTCCGCAAAAGAATTAGAGCTTGAAATAAGTGTGGCTTGTCATTAGCCACGATGCAAAAACTAGAAGCTCTAAAGAACAAGTGAGCAAAAGATGATGAAGGCAGTAATTCAGTAGGAAAGAATGTCTTCAAAATAGCTACAAATAGGTAGTTCAAATGATGAATTTCTTCCTAATTGATTTTCTGGTATGGGACAGTTTGTGTTATGATGATTTTCTAGAATTCTTGAATGATTTTCTTGATTTTCAAAACAAAGGCTGACGTTAACTGCCTGATGCAATCGCGTTTATACACTGGTGAGACACAGGAAATGGCTGTTGCCGTGTACAAATGTAATGGCTTGGCACTGATAGTTTGAATCAACTTTCTTTCTTCGATGATGAAGATTTTCTAAGGAGAATGTTAATTTGTGATCCGAAATTCTCATTAGAATTGGTCCAGCTGATGTCACCTAAAGGATCTTATCTAGATCCTTAATTTACTCTCATGATTGAGATATTTTCAGCAACCTCATTTGAAGGATAAAGGAGATCCTTAATTTACTCTCATGATTGAGATATCTTAATTTACTCTCATGATTGAGATATTTTCAGCAACCTCATTTAAAGGATAAAGGAGATCCTTAATTTACTCTCATGATTGAGATATTTTCAGCAATCTCATTTAAAGGATAAAGGAGATCCTTAATTTTCCCTTTTTCTCCTTATTTGGCTACATGAAAGTAGAATATAAATTTGGATTACTATGGTTTGCATGTAAGCAGCTTGTAAAACTCCATCAATTAATTAATAAAGTTTGCCTTTCTCTCATGGTTTTTTCCCGAAAAGGGTTTTTCCACGTTAAATCTTGTGTGTGATTCTATTTTTGCTTGCTTCATTAATCATTTATTTATTAACAAGTGGTATCAGAGCGCTGGTTCGTTCAGCATGGCGTCGTTAAAGTATGATCTTCCGCTATTGGATCGGAACACTCGATTCTCATTGTGGCAAGTGAAGATGCGGGCGTTGCTCGCACAAGCTGATTATGATGATGCATTGGATGGATTTGGGAACAAGAGATTTGAACTATGAACCGATGATGAGAAGAGAAATGATCGAAAGGCTTTGTCACAAATTCAGCTTCATCTACACAATAATATTTTGCAAGAAGTTTTGAACGAGAAGACAACTGCTTCTCTTTGGCTGAAACTGGAGTTAATTTGCATAACCAAGGATCTCACAAGTAAGATGCATCTCAAACAAAAGTTGTTTCTGCACAAATTGCAAGAGGGAGGCAATTTTCTCGACCCTATTTCTGATTTTAAAGAGATTGTTTCTGACTTGGTTGCAATGGAAGTCAAATATGATGATGAAGATTTGGGTTTAATCCTTTTATGTTCTCTACCCAGTTCTTACTCAAATTTTAGAGATACCATATTATATAGTCATGATACTCACACTCTAAATGACGTTTATGAAGCCTTGCACGCCAAGGAGAAAATGAAACAACTGGTGTCTTCAAATGGAGTCGAAAGCTTGTCTGTTCGTGGCAGGACAAAGAAGAAAAAAATGGATCTCGAGGTAAAAGTTACAATACCTATAAAGGTCGATCTAAATCTAAAGGCAAATACAAGTCTTGCAAATATTGTAAGAGGGATGGACATGAAATATCCGAATGTTATAAGCTGCAGAACAAGGAAAAGAGAAATGACACATACAAACCAAAGGATAACAAAGAAGATGAAGTTAATGCCAATTGTGCTCGTAATGATAGTTCTGACAATGAGGTGCTTGTTGTTACCGTGTTTGTTGGATGTGCTGAGATTAAGAATGAATGGATACTTGACACTGCTTGCACTTTCCATATGTGTCCTAATAGAGATTGGTTTACAACCTTAGAACCCACAAATGATGTTGGCTCAGTTTTGATGGGTAATGACTCGGCATGTAAAGTAGCAGGAATAGGTTCTATTCAGATCAAGATGTTTGATGGCGCAATCAGAACTTTAACAGATGTTCGGTTCATTCCCAACATGAAGAGAAATCTGATTTCTTTAAGTGCTCTTGATGACAAAGGGTACAAATATTCAGGTGGAGGTGGTATCCTGAAAGTCACAAATGGTTCTCTTATTGTAATGAAGGAAAATCTTAGGAAAACAAATGGCCTTTATTATCTTCAAGGCACTACTGTTTCAGGTAATGCTACCCTTGTTATCTCAAATAATATTTTTGATTATGATACTGCTAATCTTTGGCATATGCGTCTTGGAAAAATGAGTGAATTAGGTCTGTTAGAGTTGAACAAGAGAGGACTTCTTGATGGGTACAACGCAGGCAAGCTGAAGTTCTGTGAGCATTGCATTTTTGGCAAGCATAAGAGAGTGAAGTTCAACAATTCAGTTCATAAAACAGAAGGCATTCTAGATTATGTGCATTCAGATTTATGGGGACCGTCTAGGAAAGCATTCACGGGCGGTGCTTGTTACATGATGACAATTATTGATGATTATTCCAGATAAGCTTGGCCTTATTTTTTGAAACATAAATCTGAAGCTCTTCGGTTTTCAAAAAGTGGAAGACTATGGTTGAAAGACAAACTGAAAGGAAGGTAAAGAAGCTTCGGACTGATAATGGGATGGAGTTTTGTTCAGATGAATTTAATTCATTTTGCAAGGCTGAAGGCATTGTTATGCACTACACCATACATCACACTCCTCAGCAAAACGGGGTTGCCGAGCGTATGAACAGGACTATCATTTCTAAGGTTCGCTGCATGTTGTCAAACGCAGGATTGGATAGGCGTTTTTGGGCTGAAGCTGCTTCCACAGCATGTTATCTCATTAACCGCTCTCCCTCTATTGCTATTGGTAAGAAAACTCCGATTGAGGTATGGTCTGGTTCTCCAGCAAATTATTCTGAATTGAAAGTTTTTGGATGCATTGCTTATGCTCATGTTGATAATGGAAAGCTAGAGCCAAGAGCTGTTAAATGCATTTTTCTTGGTTATAAGTCTGGTGTTAAAGGCTATAAATTATGGAATTCTGAAACAAGTAAGGTTGTAATTAGCAGAAATGTTGTGTTTAATGAATCTGCTATGTTACATGATATTCCATCTACTAACGATCTTGTTGAGAGTAAGCAGAAATCAAATGTCCAGATGGAGCATATTATTGATTCAGATGCAACATCAAACGCAGAAATTGAGAGACAGGATGAAGCACCCATTATTGAGGATCCTCCAGCAGTTATGCAACCACCGCAACAATTTATTATAACAAGCAGACCTAGAAGGAACCCAAAACTAGTAAGAAGGTTTATTGAGGAAGCAAATGTTGTTGCTTAAGCGTGTGCTGTAGCAGAAGAAATAGAAGGTATTGCTGAGCCTTCTTCATATTCTGAGGCTGTTATCTCTAGTGATTCTGATAAGTGGATGGCTGCTATGCATGATGAGATGAAGTCACTTGAAAGAAATGACACGTGGGACTTAATCAAGTTGCCTAAAGAGAAGAAACCTATTCATTGCAAATGAGTTTTCAAGAGAAAAGAAGGTGTTTCTCCAAACGATGAGAAAAGTACAAAGCAAGATTAGTTGCAAAAGGTTACAGTCAGATTCCAGGTTATGTTTTCACCATTGGTGGTTGTGCTGTGATTTGGAAAGCAACCTTGCAAACTACCGTAGCATTATCTACTACTGAGGCCGAGTATATGGCTATTTCTGAAGCATGTAAAGAAGCTACTCGGTTGAGAGGTTTATATTTTGAGCTTTGTGGAGATATATTTTGCATTACTATATTTTCTAGATAGGCAGAGTGCTATATGCCTTACAAAGGATCAAATGTTTCATGAGAGAACTAAACATATAGATGTTAGGTATCACTACATTCGAGATGTTATTGCTAAAGATGGTGTTAAAGTTTGCAAGATAAGTACTCATGGCAATCCCGCTGACATGATGACAAAGTCAGTTCCAATTACTAAGTTTGAGTTTTGCTCAAGCTTGGTTGGTGTTACAGTATATTCTTTAGGAACTATTGGAGCAAGGCAAATATTTATTTGTTGAAGGAGTTCTTTTTTGTAGTTCATTTTTACTTCAAAATGAGAATTCGTCTCAAGGTGGAGATTGTTAATTTGTGATCTGAAATTCTCATTAGAATTGGTCTAGCTGATGTCACATAAATGATCTTATCTAGATCCTTAATTTACTCTCATGATTGAGATATTTTCAGCAACCTCATTTAAAGGATAAAGGAGATCCTTGATTTTCTCTTTCTGTCCTATTTGACTGCATGAAAGTAGAATATAAATTTGGATTGCTATTGTTTGCATGTAAACAGCTTGTAAAACTCCATCAATTAATTAATAAAGTTTGCCTTTCTCCTTGGTTTTTTCCAAAAAGGTTTTTTCTACGTTAAATCTTGTGTGTGATTCTATTTTTGCTTGCTTCATTGATCATTTATTTATTAACAGAGAAAGAGTAACTCATATGATGATGACAAGTTCTGATGAGTTGTTTTAATGAACTGTCACTGGTGATCGAAATGCCGTTAGGCTTGAATGAGAGGCTCTTATACCAAGTTAGAAATGATAAACTTTTGATATTTGCAGAAATATTGGGAAGAAGAAATTCTTCGAATTGATTATTTGACACATGTGCAAACGCCAGTGTACAGACGTATATATACAATGTATTTGACAATTGGGTTAGAAAAGAAGTTCGTCCCAAATGAGAATAACTGAGATGAAATGTAAAAGCGGCATCACACGGCCGCATCTCTTCATAATACAATACAAGCTTTATTTGTGGAAAAATAAAAATTTATTGAATAGATGCAGCAAATTACCATTGTATGTGATTTCCCCTTGATTATTCTCTATTCATTGTTCATCATAGGCAGATTTTTGATGGTATCCGCATGCTTAGAAGGAATGAAGTAATGAAAATTTTATTGTAAGATGTCTTCAACGGTATAAACTAACTTCTACATCAAAATACAATTTGATATCTACAGTTGCTTTTCTGTTTACATGTATATGTATATTCTATACTTCTACTTGCTCGGTAATCCTAGATTTTACCAAAACATGTACTTCTTTCTTTTGTAGCATCTTTAAAAAGAAGGAAAACTCAAGAACCATTAAACAAACAGATAGGGAAATCATGGAAAATAATAACATTTTGACAGAAGACTTCAGTGGTTTACACTGTCTTTCAAGAGCATCATTAAACCCAACTTTCAAATACGAGCAGTGTACTAATTTTCTCAAATCAGAGTACACATTTGTGAGACCTTGAATCATATAACCATAGTCTCTAATCATTTTAACAGAGGCCTGAGGTAAACTCCTTTCCTTCTCCATTAGTAACTGCAAAAATTAAGATGTTGTTAAGACTTTACTTATTCATATTTAGGCTAAATAAAGCAGTTATATTGCTTACATTAAGCAAGTCACCGATTGAACGTCTGTTGGAGCAGTGATTAGGGTCATGATGATACCACGGTGGATTGAAGAAAGGATTACACACAGTTATATTTTTGAAAGCACTTGATGTACCATCTTCTAATTCAACTAAACTTGTTATGTTCAAATTCAACTGCAAAAAGCGTTCAATAAAATTGCAAGCTGGCACAATAGTTTCAAAATAAGTCTTACAGACAGTCACAGATATTGTAATTGAATCGGTTACCTGAGTTACTAAAGCAGTGATCCCAAAGCCAACTTCTGTCAATATAGCGTCTGCGGTTGCTGCGTCGGGACATTGTAAGATTGAAGTGAGACTGTTATTGCTTGGATTATTTTTGAACTCTTTTATTGCTGAACATGTATCATCCACGTAACTACAAAATGGTTAAATGATTTATAGCTATCTTATATTAGCGTATGTATATAATATGCAATTATTTTCTTGAATTTCAGCCTATATCTGAAATGCTCAATAATTACATGTGAAGGAACAAATGGAATCCCGCGAGCAGCCAGCATGCAGTAGTTAAAATCCAGCAAACCCAAATTACTCTGTAAAAATATTGAAATTTCATGCGTACTCTAAAAATTTGACTATAAATGCATTGTTGTTTTTAACAGGATGACTTACATAAACAGTCCATGGTGCCTGTGAAGCAACAATACAACTTCACCGAAGAAATTCTATTAATATTTGTACATATAGTTATATACACAAATGTAGCTGCTAAGAATGACTGGAATACCTGCAGCTGCAGTGACCATTGCAAGGCAAAGAGACACAGTTCCTAGTGTGACGTAATATCTAGTATAAATGAGTAAATATTTGCCGCAGATCAGAAGAATTTAAGCAAACGAACAAAGACAGGGATAAAAGAATTAGTAAATATGTACATGAGCTGAAGTGCAGCATCAAACAAGCGAGTAGCGGTATGCATGAAAGCTCGTATGTCCATCAATTTCATTTTAAGACTCATTCTTGATGAGCTTACACGTTGGCAAATGGATTCACTGTATGGGCACAAAACTTGATGCATCTCATCCATTACATTCATAACTCTTCGAATTGCATGACAAGTTGCTCCGCCAGCACCAACCAATGTTTTGATCAGCTTATTTGCTCGGTATCGAAACATATGGCTTGAAACAAGAGTGAAACCTGAAGAAAATCTTCAATACTTTCCATAGTTAATATCGGTTGTATTAACGACAAAATAAAAGATCATTATGTCAGGTTTATGCATTTAACCATGTAGTTATTTTATTTTATTTTAATTACATTGGGGATAATCTGTTGGGTAAGTTATCCATTACTATAATGAGTGATGCTAGAGAGACCGGAAAGGGGATGCGAAAAAGTATGGAAGTCGCGTAATTCATGGTGGAGCTTGGGATTAAACAGCGGAAAGGTAGCAACATCGTTGGATTTCATTTTCGCACATTTTGACAAAAATATCTTCGGATATTTTAGCATTTATGTACTATAATAGTAAATATCAAAATCTACAAACATGAGTCAAAGCTGGAAACTTAGAAAGTAACTTGAAACAAACCCATAGATTAATTATCTTATGACAAAAACATTTGATATGTACATATGGATAAAGTTAAGAGTTGATCAACTGCTTCATTGAATAACATGATATATAGAGTGTCAAAATTTGACTGAACTTATGTGTGTACACACACTCATGCTATTGTCACAAATTACCATGTTGTTATATTATTTTAAATTTTTATAGTAAGATATGATTGTTTAAGCAAATTATCTTCAATGACATGGCACATTTACAAAATCTCTCATGTGAAATATACCAATAGACTTTATGTGTAAGGATAAGGAACCATTTATGAAAGTAGCAAAACCAGGAGATTCCCTCTAACAAAAGTTCAAAGGGACCAAAGTAAAAGATTTGTTGATTATGTTTTTGAGGACTGACGCTGTACTGTTTTGATGTTTCCGGTCGATGTATTCAATTACAGAACTTATACTAACTCCAGGTAATTATTACTTATATTCATAAACGATCAATGCAAGCTTTATGCATAACATTCAGACAAGATTTGAATGATTCTGAGAACTCACATCATAAGCAAAGCGAATCCAACGATCACTACAATCATGGCAATGCCACAATGTTTCGATTTTAAGTATGTGAAACTCCTGATTCTTTTCGTGAAAACCGAACAAAAAACCAGGACAACAAAAACTCCAACCATCCATAGTCCCGCCAAAGCGAACAAATAAAATCCTTTAAATGCTGCAGACTAAGAGAAATTAAGAAAATCATTTCATTCACAAACAAAACATATCAAAGAATCAGTTATATATTAAGTTATAAATCATACCGCGTAATAATGCTTGTTTGTAATATCATAGCCTCCTTCATATTGCTTGAAACTATTCAACGGATCAAGTCGCTGGTCTCGTTCAACAATCTCTGTAAAAGAATCAGAGCTTGAAATAAGCGTGGCTTTCAATAATATAAAGATTAGGAATATGGATGTAGAGATGGTTCTAAGTATTGTTCTTCTCAAAGCCATGAAAGCTTCAGAAAGGTAGAGGAAGGCTGTGTTAATATATGTTCTTTAAGTGCTTCCATTTTAAGTTAAGGATAGCTTGATGCTTACCATAATATTACCTTTAATGTATTCCTCTCAGGGAGTTACTAGCCTTTGATTAAGGGGACACGTCATAGATGACGGTTAAGATTGATTGTGACTTCTGTGTTTTTATTTTTTAATGTTTGAAAAACATTGTTTTTGTTTAATGATCATAGGGGTTTATCATGCATGTTTAGATGAATATTAGTAAGTGATATAGTATGTAAAATAAAATTGGATGGTGGAAATTAAACCATGCTTCAGGTCTCGAAAAAGGAAAGAGAGGGGGGAGAGAGAGAGGGGGGGGGGGGGGGGTGTTGTTGGAAGAACCATTTTTGGTTAAGAAGACCCGTATTTGATGGAAGTAAAGCTTTGTTTTCGCATGAAATTGACGTGGACGTGATTTCAATTCTACACCGGGGAAATAGGTTTGTAAGACCATGTTTAATGGAGAAATGCTACAATACCCGAAAAAGCTTTTGTCAAAAAGTAAGAAATAGGGATAAATCCGGAATTCGGGGGGAGGGGGGGCAAGCATTGAATTCAGGGGGGGTATTTGTGTAATTCAAGGGGGCAAGCATTTCTCGTGTTTAACATTGAATTTTCTTAAGTCAAAGTATTTCTACCCCGTCAGAAAGAGAAATAATTGCGGTCTGTAGACGGCAATCAAATGGTCTGCAAAGTGGGACTCAGATAGAAGTTTGAAACTTTTGTACCTTTCGTTTCCGTCCAGTTTTTATTATATTTCAATTATATATTTCTACGTAAGTAACTCAAGATATACACCATTGTTGATCTCAAAAATGACTTAATACTAAATGATTGCAGAAAGCATTAGTCTTAGAGACAGTCCAGATAATATCAGATGCAAATCTAGAAGAAATAACAAGTAAACTCAAGAATTTTTTAATGGTTCAGCTATCTTTGGATGCATTTTTTTATTAATCTTGCTAGCTAATATCTCCGGACCTGAACTAGTTAGTCCTTAAATTTAGGTTCCAGGTGTTTGGATTGTGTTTGAAGAGATAAGAGTAAGGAGAGTTGGCAATCCGACCGAGTAATGGCATCTTCTTCTCGAACTCACCCCCTTCAGTTGCAAGTCATCTAACGTTTATAGGCATATCCATCCAGTGTTGTGCGAGAAGTTGAGTTGCAGAGGATTTTACATGTCGACTCGAACCATCACATTCAATCGCACGTCCATCCATGTATTTCAGTTCCGTACCTACCCACATGAGATGTGCAAGTACCCACCCAAATACTTAGGCAACTTTGGGTTTTCGTCTCTTGATACGCCTTCCTTACTTCATGTTGAGTCGGGTCATCCAATCTTGAGTCGTTCGAAGTTCGGTTGATCATCGATCCTCGTGAATCATCCGAGTCCATCAGGAATCGAGCAAGAGGCATAATTTGCTCAATAATTGTCTAAAGCACATGAAATTTTACTAGGGCATTGTAGGAGAGTAGGGTCCTACGTGGGTCTCAAGTGATAGCTCAAATTTATCATGAGTTGGTACTTACCCACAAGGGATAGGTACATCCTCTGTATTCATGTATCTCAAAACGAGCGCTAGAAAGATTGATAGTTAGGGAAAAAAAGGAGATAGAAGAATAGAAGAAAGAATATATAGAACAGAATCTCACAACGGTACAAATAAACTATAATATAACAACGATCTTTATAAAAAGAGAAAAACTTTAATATACATACATCAATCGGAGTATACAACGAATCAGCCTGAACAGTTATATTAACCCGTCCTTACAATTGCCAATACATTCATCAACATACACATCGGAATAAATAAAAGAATATGGGCATACGTCTCGTCACCAACTCCTCTTCTGAAGCTCCAAAGCAATCCAAGTCTAATACGAAAATATACTCAGTCTGACCCGAGCATTATAATAAAATACCACCCGGATCAAGCTAGGCAACCGCATGATATGACTCAACATATAAGTAAAATATATCAATACAATCTTAGACCATACGTACGTCCGTAACGGTAATCCCCTCAATAACATTCAACCATTTATTTGAAGTATCGTTGTATAATAGATAATTTCTAGGGTGTAGAATATAAATAAATCAAATAGCTGGAATAGTTACATTAGTTACATTTGACAGTTATTAAGTGTACAAACAAAACCGATAAGGTGCGTTCGCATATTGGATTTTCCATTGGAGATATCCCTAGATAAATTGGAGCCAACCTCCTGATAAGGATCAGAAAGTACCTCTGAGCGTCGTATATCTCTAGATAAAATACACCAATAAGGTAAGCATAACTAGCTCATGCACGAAAACACCGATGTGCACCACATGGAACCAAGTACATATCAAACTCCCGTGCAACATCTATAAGCATACTCTAGATATGGGGTTAACATACCCAGTCGTGGGTTAGCTAAGCCCCAGGTTGTGGTCCTACTCTGTTTTCTATCAGGCCACGTTCGACATCCTTCACACGAATCTTCGTCGCTCGAATAGAACAAAAATTCCCAGTTGGGATCACAAAAGACATTAAATCTCGGAATCACACATGGATTCCTCCACAAATGTCGGAATAACACATAGATTCCAATATATTAATAGATCTCGAAATCACACATAGACTCCTCAACAAATCTCAAAATCACTACATGTATTCGAGCATCTCAACAGATCTCGAATTGCCACATAGACTTCACTTCACAACCGCTTCCAAAACATAGAACCCACATACAAGTTCAAACTAGTTTTCAATATGTAGAAACACTTACCGATCCCGGTTTCCTTAAAATCAGTCGATTTAAGATCAAGTCCTATACTCGATTAACCGACTACAATTCACACAATAGACGGTTGTATATAGAAAACAACCTCGCCTAATTTCCACAAACGAATAAACATCCAAAGCATTATCAAGTAACAAAACATGATAATTACACAAAGCACGATTAACTCATATAAACGGTTTCTAATCCCTTTCCCATTTAATTAATCTTTCATTAATTAAAACTTCTTTTATTTGTAAAACTTCTTTTATCTAATAAAACTTCCTTCTATAAGACTTCATTTATTAATCAATAACTTCTACTCGATTAATATTCCTTTATATACTAGTGTATATTCAACTTATACATATGAAAGATGTATATGTATCTGTACACTTAAAGCGCTCAGCGGTTTCAAAGCGGTGAAGGTGCAAAAAAGTTCTAGCGGGAATAAAGCGAGGAAATAGCAGGATATAGCAGGTGACTCTAAAGTATCATACAAAACTTGTACTTAATGCTTTTGAAAATATATAAATGATAAACAATTGAAAATTTAACATTCATTTTAATTATAATTATTACATTCTTAATTTTAAATAAAAACATGTGCAAATAAATGTAAACTTTTATTTATCTTAACTAAATCTTATAGAATATCATAGTATTTTTTATTTTGAAAAATATATGTTAAAGTTTTCAATTATAAAACTAGTTTTATAATTTTTGTAACATATAAATGTAATTTTTCAGTTCATTTCTTTTACAGAAGCTATAGCGGAATATAGCTGAAATAATAGGATATATCGGAAATATCAGAATATAGCAGGGCTTAAAGAGAAAATGATATATCAAAGGCTATTTCGATAACGTAGAGGTAGAAATCCACTATATGATATAGCGGGATAATAGCGGGGCATTAACTACACAGATATGTATATATTATGATAATTCCCTATTCCTTTACATTCTTAAAACTTAAAAAGGTATTAATACACTTATCTCTTAACTGTAAGTATAATTACAGTTCATTTTCAAGACTTTCTTTATAGTTTTAATATTTCAAAAAGGTATTATATATACTTATCCCTCCGGTATAAGTATATCTAATTCATTTCTGAAATTCAGTACTTCAAAAGTTATTCATATACTTATCCCTCCGGTATAAGTATATCCATAATCCATTTACAAGATTCAGTACTTCAAAAGTTATTCATATACGTATCCTCCAATATAAGTATATCCATAATTCATTTAAAATATTCATTACTTGTTTGTCTTCATAAAATCCATTATATTCCAGTTTAAAGGATTTAAAAACAAGTGGTGCTAAACCATTGTTTACACAAACCTAAAACCATTTATATTTTTATCCACATCTTTTAAATATTCATAAACAGTAGACAAAGTGAAATACTAGTGATTTTTAGACCATTGATTATAACAGATGTGTTATAATCCAAAATTATTTCCAAATCTTATAAAATAGGCTTAATTCATTTCAGAATATATTTATAGTAAAATAAGTTAAAAACGGGTTTTAAATAAAAGAGTTAAAAATGTATGTATATATATAGTAAAATATCTTAAAATAGGTTATTAAAAAGAATTTAAAAAGCATGTTTTATTCCAAAACCATTCAATTCAAATTTTCCAATTCTCATTCAATTCGTATCATTTACCAATTCAGCCAGTTATGCCAAACACAAAAAATTGTGTGAAATAGACAAACTCAATATATTATTTGAAATAATATATCCACTTCACTACAATTCCTCATCTAACAACGTTATATAGCCAATGGGGTCCACGATCAGGATTAACGTCAATCAATTCATATTATATAAATATAAATCGGTAATAATCATATTGAGGAATCATGTTGGATTCCTCCAACCTATCCCCTACATCACAGCTCATATATCAGCTCATATACATGTAATACAGTTAAGTAAGCTAATTCATATAAAATGAATCCTCGACTACAATGCAGATAGTGTCAAAGGTCATCCGCTCCAGGGGTGGGTATATATATCGGCAACCACCAACAAAGTAATAAATCATCCAAATAACCAATTGTACATATAAACATGTAAATAACAGTCAATAATATTATATGGTACAATTGTATATCAAAAAGCACGAGCTAAACTCACCATCCATACCAACGACGATTTAATGTTGTTTTCAAACGGATATTTGCAATTAGATAAAATTCCAGACTATCCAGAATTCCTCCAATCTACTGCGTATGAGTAGTATTCTTGAATATAATTCTGCGTAACAAACCGTGTGTGAATCCGATTCTATTGAGCTAGATATCGCATTAATAAGTAAATACAAGATTAAAATGAAATTAATTTATTTTAATTACCAAATAAATAACTCACCCCTCTTCCCTAAAACATGTGCGCTCGCATCCATCATCCCCCACTTACCCATGTGTCTCTCCATTGATGCACAGTGAATTCTTGTGCATCCTCAATAGTAACACATAGCCTTGGTCCAAGATTCTTCAGACCGACTTCGCATATGAGTTGCTCACCTGAATTCCGACATGCTTGTCACCACCGCTTCACGCTCGCCACCCCTCATAAAATCAAACATGTAGCTTCCCAAACAACCATGCTACTACTGCTTTTCACTTTGCCAAGCTAGAGCACCTCTAACCTATGTCAATCTACTCCCCTTCAAGCCACGAACAAGTTCACCACCTTGATTTTGCCTCCGCCCTCTTCTGTCAAAATGCGTCTTCGTCCTA
Organism: Allium sativum; assembly: GCA_030737875.1. Classification (NCBI taxonomy): domain Eukaryota; kingdom Viridiplantae; phylum Streptophyta; class Magnoliopsida; order Asparagales; family Amaryllidaceae; genus Allium; species Allium sativum. Next base: position 342,319,734 of record CM060910.1, read on the forward strand.
CCCGTAGCAGTCGCTACAGGTTGCGAAATTTATCACCTCCGAACTCCATCATCATGTCCCTGCAAGTGTGCCTCGACCCCATGAATCCAACGCCATCGACCTCGTCCCCCATCTTGCCCTCAACCATCGGTTAATGGCAACCCTAGCCACGCTACGTGAAAATGGAGCCTCAACAAACATGATCAAACCCAAAACAAAGGCTACCAAGTTGAAGCTTATGCTAATATGAGTCCACTAGATACAAAATTTCTTAGATATTTATTTTGTATAACTAATTATATTATCGTCTAGTGTTTTAACCTCGCACGATCACATCACAAACTCGAATGTCTCGAAATTTGACATGCTGCTACACTACAATATTCCATATCCGATGAAACGGTTTTGTCGAATTTTGAGACTGTTTGCAAAAACAGTATTTTTACGTATTAATTAAAATCAAATTAATATTTAATCGATTTCCAAACACTTCCAATTTCTCGATAATAAATTATTTATTATCGTCTCTATTCAAACAAATTTTTACAAAAGCTGCGAAATTAATTAAATTTTATATTAAATTCCAAATTCACTTACTCGAGTAATTTCGATATTTAAATTACTATTTTATCATTCAGTTCTATTTAATAACTCGTATATTCTGAATTCGAGTCACATTCAACTAAAATAATCGCTTTCAAATTTAAATAAATTAAATATTCTAGTACTGAAAAATCTATGTTATTACATTCTCCCCCCTTAAAAGGATTTCATCCCGAAATCACAAGTTAAGACGAATGTCACTAAACCTACCAACTTTAATTAAATAATTTATTTTCCGAAATCATGTTAAAATTTTCTAATGTCCAAAATTATGGAAAATTTCGGCAACACCTCCATTGTACGACTCGACCCGAAAAAACCACAATTGCTACCGAGGGCCCCAGTCCATCAAAAAAGAAAACAAAAGCCAAGCGACTTCTCATATTTGGAACACAAAATTCACCTAATCCAATAAATAACATAAATATGTACCTATTTGTCAAGCAATAAAACTCTATTTATGAAATCAAAAGCGACCAGCGTTATTTTCTCCCATAATCCTATATACACTTACATAACCCAAAAGAGAGTTAAGCAAATAGACAATAACAAAATAACTACAAAATGCATAAACAACATAGCAATCATAGAAAACAATCAAATATGATTCAACTGATAATAATGAAGAAAATCCATAAGCAGCAATCATAAATTAGTATTATATAGTATCATATCACTAGCAATCATAACTCAGGGTTCATCCAATTCTAAAACCTCATCTTCGCACAAGGATGATAAACAATCTATAAAGCATCACCTTATGCTCAACAACCTCAGGTTAACACTTAACCAATCATTCGTGCTACATCTCATACGATTGAAACATTTAGTTTCCAAGCTCCCTACAAGTTAACAACATAACATTAATCATTTTTAAAATGCATACGTTGTGCATAAGCCATTCATATGCGATATTAAATTCATTCACTTGCTAAACACATAATTTCGCTTTCATACTAGTATCGCTCACTCGATCACTCTAGGGCGGACTTAGATTTGGTTTCTTGATTATAAACTGTCATTCTCCTTACGTAGCCATATACTATGATATAGAATATAAAAATCATATCAAAAATCCTGCATCTAACTTCAAAATCAAGAATCAAGTGAAAAATACCATCTCTGATTGGTATAAGCTACCATAAAATCACACTCGAATCAGGATCAAATTAAATAGCGAATAAAATAACCTATGTAAATCTTATGTACTCATTCAAATTAGTTTATTAATATACCAATCCTTCTTTTTCATCTTTGTATTTAGTATATCATTCTTACACTAAAATCGTTTATGAACCATTCCAAACAACTTTACTTTAAGTGTTATATAAACTAAACATTTATTTTCAAAAACACTTAGCTTTTAAACTAATCCTATAATCAATACAATTATATTCCAATATTTCTTTCTTATTAAAATTCTTATTATAAACATAATTGATTTTACCTATGTTTACAATTTATTTCATGCTTACCTTAATAGATTAATAAGTCAAAACTAGTTTAAACTTAATATTGCTCAAATTGAATATTCTAAAATTCGATTCCATTACTATTTTAGTTTTAAATCGTGGATTACTAAACCGCGATTTTTTCTAAAAATTTGATTTACTCATAACTTACGATCTGCAAGATTAAATATAAATCTTTCTCTTCCATCAAAAAACTATAATCCAATAGATCGGGATGATTCTTATTTAAAAGAATTCCAACTTTTATTGGATCTCCTACATGCATTTAAACTTCAATTCAGAAAATTACGAACCGCCGCTATGCGAAGAGCTCGTTTTAATTAAATTTAATTAACTTGTTCAACCTTCATTAAGTTTATAAAATATAAATCTATTCCCTTACATTTTCATACAAACTTGTTAAACATTCAATTTCAACTTCGAAATATCGACTATCCAATATTCCATTATATTAATAGATGAAATCTACCAAACCATATCAACAAAAATGCAAAATTATATAATTCTAATACGTATGCTACATGCACACATATTATCATTAGTTGTACCCTTGTATTTTATACTTCAAATAATTTGGATTCAAAACAAAATTTTATTTTAATCCAAACAACTATCCATGGTAGCAAGTTCTTACTTAGAAACTCAAAAATGGATCTCGATGTTGCTGTATTCATCATCAACATTATTTTCTAGCGACCAAACCAAGATCAGTGCTTTCAAAATCTTCTAAAATCCTTTTATTTCTCATAAACTCTTTCCAACAACCTAAATATTTCTTTTAAGCTTTGAAACACATCTTCAAATTTTCTTGAATTCCAAACTCTTCAATTCTCAACTCAAATCCATTTCATATTTATAAATTACGCTAACATATTTCTTGTTTAAATTCAATTTAAGCAATTCTCATTCAGGTTACATTCTTACCAACATCATTATTGAATGACTTACAGTCAAATCGTGAAACTTAATTCACAAGGTGTTCGTTTCCGATGTCCCCATGATTATAAATCTACTCAACCCATGCAAGAAAATGGATAAGATTACTCTTATCCAAAAACAATAGTCAATATTCATAAACTGTTCAGACACAACTATAAATCAACCAATAATAGTCAGCGCTCCTAATTGAGCATGACCAATCAACCAACAAATGATAATTTAGTATCATCGGTCCCTAAAAAACAATTCATCCATATACCTAATTTAGTTAGAAAACTTCCTTTATATATATAATATATAAATCTTGGTAAATTATTTCATTTACCAAATTAGAAAAAAATATCGAATCGAATGACTTGTTCAAATGTTTCGGAATCTTCATCAAAAAATGATCATTCGATTGAATTGGATCCAGAATTTAGACTTAACAAATCAAAAAACCTAATACAAAATGTTTTGTATTCACTAACAAGTACACGCTCGTATATATAATATATATATGCTCTCAAGACTCAATCTAGGGTGTTACTAACCCTATCTCTAGTGAGCTATAACCCATACAAGCCTAGGTGTTCGTTAAACCTAGCTCTGATACCAAATGTAATGACCCAAAGGCTCGCCCTATCTCAGGTGATGACTACAAATGGAAACCCCATTCCTCGTTTTAGGACCAGCCTCTCAACTCACAACCAACCCTTAAAGAGTCGTGTAGGGGTAAGAGACAAAGCTTCGTCATTCGTTCGTCAGTGTGAGAAACTCCTATCACGATAAATTAACAACACGAGAATGGTTACATTCGACAACTATAAGTGTACAAACAAAACCGATAAGGCATGTTCACATATTGGATTTTCCATTGGAGACATCCCCAGATAAATTGGAGCCAACATCCTGACAAGGGTCAGAAAGTACCTCTGACCACCATATATGTCTAGATAAAATATACCCATAGGGTAAGCATAACTAGTACATGCATGAAAAGACCATTGCGCACCACATGGAACCAAGTACATATCAAACTCTCTGTGCAATATCTATAAGCACACTCCATATATGAAATCAACATGTCATGTCACTTGAATAGAACAAGAAATCCCATTTGGGATCACACAACACAATAAATCTCGGTATCACACATAGATTATTTCATATATCTCGGAATCCCAGAATCACATATGCATTCCAATATATCAATAGATCTTGAAATTTCACACTGATTCCTCAATAGATCTCAGAGTCACCACATGTATTCAAGCATCTTAACATATCCCGAATTTCCACATAGACTTCACTTCACAACCGTTTCCAAAACATAGAACCTATATACTAATTCGTAATGGTTTTCAATAAGTAGAATACTTACCGATCTCGGTTTCCTCAAAACCAGTCGATAGATTTAAGATCAAGTACTATACTCATAACTCACACAATAGGCGATTGTATATAGAAAACACCCTAGCTTAATTTCCATAATAAACGAATAAACATCTAAAGCATTATCAAGTCACACATCATGATAATTACACAAAGCGTGATTAACTCATATAGACGGCTTCTAATCACTTTTCCATTTAATTAATCTTTCATTAATTAAAACAACTATTATTTGTAAAACTTCTTTTATCTAATAAACCTTCCTTTGTCTATAATACTTCATTTATTATCAATAACTCATGCTCGATCAATATTCATGTATATACTAGTGTATATATTCAACTTATACATATAAAAGGTGTATATGTATATATTCTCCTGATTCACTATTCCTTTATAGTCTTAATACTTAAAAAGATATTAATATACTTATCCCTCCAGTATAAGTAAAACCACAATTCATTTTCAAGATTTTCTTTATAGCTTCAACATTTCAAAAAGGTATTACATGTACTTATCACTCCAGTATAAGTATATCTAATTCATTTCCAAAATTTAGTATTTCAAAAGTTATTCGTTAACTTATCTCTCTGGTATAATCATATCCATAATTCATTTACAAGATTCAGTATTTCAAAAGTTATTCATATACTTATCCCTTCAGTATAAATATATCCATATTTTATTTACAAGATTCAGTACTTGTTTCTATTCTCAAAATGCGTTATTAAAGATCAAAGTATACTCAGAACTGTTAAATATTATATTCCAGTTTAACTATATTCCAAGATTTAAAAACAAGTGTTGCTAAAACAATATTTACATAAGCCCAAAACCATTTATATATTTATCCATATCTTTTTAAAATACAAATATTGATAAATATTCAACAAGGTGAAATACTAGTGATTTCTAAACCATTGATTATAACAGGTATGTTATAACCCAAAATTAATTCCAAATCTTACAAAAAAAGGCTTGGTTCATTTCAAAATATATTTATAGTAAAATAAGTTAAAAATAGTTTTAAATAAAAGAGTTAAAAATGTATGTATATATATATAGTAAAATAGCTTAAAATAGGTTTTAAGTAAAAGAGTTAAAAATGTATGTATATATATAGTAAAATAGCTTAAAATAGGTTTTAAGTAAAAGAGTTAAAAAGGAATTAAAAAGAATATTTTCTTCAAAAACCATTCAATTCCAATTTTCCAATTCCTGTTCAATTTGTATTTTTTTTTTCAATTATGTCCTGTTATGCTAAAAATACCAAATTGTGTGAAATAGATAAACTCATTATATTACATGAAATAATATATTCACTTCACTACAATTCCTCATATAACAACGTTATATAGCCAAGGGGGTCCATAGTCAAGTTTAACGTCAATCAATTCACATAACATTATATGAATATAAATACAGTAATAATCATATTGAGGAATCCTATTGGATTCCTCCAACTTGTCACCCTGCATCACAGCTCATATATCAACATATATACAAGTAATATAGTTTAAATTAGGTAATTCATATAAGATGAATCTTCTGCTACAACGCATGTAGTGTCAAAGGTCATCCGCTCTAGGGGCGGTTGTATATATCGACAACCACCAACAAAGCAATAAATCATTCGGACAACCAATTGTACATATATATATATATATATGAAAATAACAATCAATGCTATTATATCATTCGGACAACCAATTGTACATATATATATATATATATATATATATATATATATATATATATATATATGAAAATAACAATCAATGCTATTATATCATTCGGACAACCAATTGTACATATATATATATATATATAAATATATATATATATATATATACATATACATATATATATATATATACATATACATATATATATATATATACATATACATATATATATATGAAAATAACAATCAATGTTATTATATGGTACAATAGTATATCAAAAAACGTGATATTGTTGTTATCTAATTTCAAACAGACATTTGAAATTAGATAAAATTCCAAACTACCCGGAATTCCTCCAATCCACTTCATACACATAGTACTCTTGAATACGAATCCATCGCAACTGACCATATGTGAATCTGATTCCATATGATCTAGATATCGCATTAAAAAGCAAATACGGGATTAAAATGAATTTAACTTATTTAAATTGCCAAATAAATGACTCATCCCTTTTCCCTAAAACAGATGCGCTCACGTCCTTCTTCCCCAACTTTTTTACTTGTGTCTCCCTCCATTGATGCACAGTGAATTCGTGCGCATCCTCAACAGTTTCACGGAGCTTCATTAAAGGTTCTTCAAACTGACTTCGCATATGATTTGCTCGCCTAAATCCTAACCTGCCTACCACCACCGCTTTAGACTCGCCACCCCCTAATAAAATACAACCTGCGGCTTCCCAAACAACCTTCTACTACCGCTTTTCACCGTACATAGATAGGGATCCTCCAACCTATGTAAATATACTCCCCTTCATGACACGAACAAGTTTACCATCTCGATTTTTCCTTCGCCCTCTTTTGTCAAAACGCGTCTTCAACCTACCCGCTACTAGTTATAAAACTTAACACCTCCGAACTCCACCATCTTGCCCCTACAAGTGTGCCTCGACTCCATGAATCCAAAACCATCGACCTCGTCCCTCATCTTACCCTCAATCATCAGTTGATGGAAACCCTAGCCACGCTGCGTGAAAATAGAGGCTTAGCAAACATGATCGAACCCAAAACAAAGGCTACCAAGTTGAAGATTATGCTCATACAAGCCCATCAGAACCAAAATTTCTTGATTTCATTAAGTATTGACCTTGATTTAGTTTTTTGAAATTAAAAAAGGAGGCAACTACTTATTTTGAGTTCACAGAGGAAGATCGATTAGGTTATAAGAGAAGATGGCCTACTTATAGGGAAAAAAAATTAGATACTTTGTTAGATATTTTATTTTTGTAATCAATTATATTATCGTCTAGTGTTTTAAGCTCGCATGATCGCATCATAAACCTGATTGCCATGAAATTTGACAAGCTGCTACGCTACAATATTACAGACCCGATGAAACTAATTTCGTCGAATTCTGAGACCTTTTGTAAATACGCTTTTTTATGTGTTAATTAAAATTTAATTAATATTTAATCGATTTCCACCAATTTCTCGATAATAGATTATTTATTAACGTTTCTATTCAAATTGAATATTACATAAGCTACAGAATAAATTAAATTTTATATTGAATTCCAGATTCACTTATTCGAGTAATTCAAATATTTAAATTACTATTTTATCAGTTAGTTATCTTTAATAACTCGTATATTTTGAATTTAAGTTATTCAAATAAAATAGACACTTTCATATTTAAATAAATTAAATGTTCTGGTACAGAAAAATTCGGGTTATTACAGGATGAGTCCGTAGACACCTAAATACTTAAGTCCAAACTTATCCATCCTAAGTTGCTTCCTGATGTCTTATAAGTACTTCTCCCAAGTTTTGTTCTGATTCGAACTAGTTTTATGGATCAATGCCAATCCATTGGGGTTGGATCGGCGTTGAAATAAATCGTTAGCTCCAAACATCCTTAATTTTTTCCAAATTGCATTTTGTGTTCTCTAACTCCTTTGAAATTTTGTTTCATTCCAATCTCCTTTGAATCTTATACATTCTATTAAAGAAGATTTTGATCTAAAAGCAGGTTAATATTTGTCCTTCGAAGCAATTTTTCTAAATGAAAAACTTGCTTTGAGCGAGAACAAGTCCCAATAATCCAAGTCTGATAATTGAGCATTACAGTTAATTTCTAATGTGCACATAAAAATGTATATTTTACTTACGTACTTATTCTTCGTTTAATCAAATACATGTCACATTACGGTGTTTTTTTAATAGTTTTAGACCAAAATACAAAAAAAAATAGTGATCATTTATTCATCTACACAAGGGTAAATGGTCATTTTTTATATGAATAATTTAAAGATTTTTTTTGTATATTTTTAATTATATTTTTGTAGGAAAACGAGTGCAAATAGAAGAGGTTTTATGTGATTCAAACCTCTGACCTCCCGAAAAGCAACACCATGCATTAATCACTATGAAAAAACAACTTAATGTTAGTTTTTCAAAAGGGGTGTTACCGACTACCCCACTTATAAAGTCGAACATCCCCGTTGGCTCATGTCACTCATCACCAAGGCACTGTGCATGTAACCCACATCAGTACCACACCGAATGACATCTACAACATTACACACACAATTCCAATTGGGTATATACTCTGATACCAAATGTGACAACCGTGGGATTCAAACCCTTGGCCTCTCGAAAAGCAACACCTCACATTAACCACTGTGCTAAAAGATCTTTGTGTTAGCTTTCCGAGAGGGGAATTATAGGTTTTATGGATGTGTGCATACATACGTGTTCAAGGCTAAAGCATGAAGGAAATAAGTGAATTCATGCAACATGGAGGAACCCACATACCCACTACCTAATACAAAACAAATCAAAGGCAAAAACACAATATAATAGAGGATTAGTTAGAAAGTAATAATGAATTGAAGGCTACTCAATGAGAAGGGTATTTTCGGTAGTAGTCTCAAAATATGTTAAAGTTTTAGGCATGTATAATAAGCCTCTTATGTTCACGTAAGAAAATCTTATTCTCTTCTCCTATATGCTCTCTTTTCGTTATGAAAGCCATAAACAAACAAAGTAAAGAATAAAGTGAGTTTTTTTAATGCCTTCCTAAACCTACACTTTTTTCATGTTTTATTCTATTTCGTGCTCTTAATTTATGTTATTCCATGCTTTTTTTTATTCATGTAAGTTGATCGGCTCTTTTCTTTTATGTAAATTAGTTAATTGCTTTTATTTCATTCTCATTTTCTTCTCTTTTTTTTGTACAAATATGCTTTTTTTTTCATGAATTCAAAATGAGGAGTTAAAATCCTTTAACTTAAGAGTAATAAAGCTCTCACGAGTATTAAAAAACAAACAAAATTATTTTGTTCATGATTTCTCATTATTCTTAACGAAAATTTTGATGTTTATGCAAATTTTTTATTTACTTGAGAATTTGATAGTCTATGTTGCTCATAATGAATAGGCTATACTTAATCACATAGGAACACAAGTTGCATTTTTATTTATATATGATTTTGTCAATGAAAATGAAATTATAATAATTTTTTTGGATGGTTTATGTTAATAATTTAATTGTAAATAGATTATGTAACAACCCGAATATTTGAGTACCTAGGTTAAGCAGACTATTAGGCGTTTTCCATATATTAAATCTGTAAAGAATAAAATACGAGTTGGATGCTCAACTCGTATAGTGTTGTTAAACAGGAGATATGGAAATTGTAGGTTTCATAATTTGTGTGTTTGAAATGAATTAGGTGTCTTTAATATAATAATTGATTTATTCTAACCTATGTTTACAAATCATAATTTAATGATTAAAGTGGGCGTTGAATATAGATATATAGTATCGATTAACAATCAATATTTAAGTTTAATATTATATATTTTCTCTAATAACTGAAGAGTTATTTAAAAGATATATATGTTGACAGTATTAATTGTTGGGTGGAATAATTACTAAATTGCTAATTTGGGTTTTAAATACAAGATGCATTCTTATAAAAATAAAATAGAGGACTTGTGTTTTAAAACTATGTTGATAGATTTAATGTAATGATACAATGTTGGATCTTGTAGATTATTGTTAAAATTGGATATGAGGTTTTTTATTTTAATCAATGAATTAATTGGGTTGTTCTAAATTTAGAAATTCAAATGTTTTTTTAGGCAAAGTCGACCAGTTTTTAAAGTGACTGCAAACACATATTATTATAACAAATAATAATTACAAACATGGTAGGAGATTGACAGTTTATCAACCTACTACAGAAATTCAAATTTTGGTTGTGAATTCATATATTTAAAGGTTAAAAATATTTCATATTAGTAGTTATTTTAATTTTGTTAAATCATTAGAGTGTATAACAATCTCATGGAATAAATATAAGTATGTTTCAAGTTAAAATGAACACTTTGACAAACACATTTATAATTAGTGCGCTTGTATTGAATTAACATTTTCACATAGTGTAAATGTGTTTTGTGTGTTGGGTTATGAATCTTAACAATTTAATTAGGGTTGTGTACGTGTTTTTAGCAGTTTAAGATTATGTTACTATTGAATAACCGAGTGTGAAATGTGTTTAAATCCTTAAAATGGTGTAATTATGTTTAATTCACATAATTAAATTAACTTTGGGCTTGAATGGATGTTTAGTCCATTTTCCTCCTTTGATTTTGTTCCCAAATTGGTTGGAGAATAATATACGTACTTTTATCCTTTCAACTCTTTCTTCTTCATCGTGAAACACAACAAAATGAAAATGGCATCCCTTCCTCTTGCTCCCTCAAAACTTCATGTTGCTCAAGTCCAAAGCTCTATTAGAAAGTAGCTTGCTCCCTACTCATCAGCTTGGCCTAATTCAATCCTTAATCCATCTTCAGTGATTGAAATCAAGGATTTAAGTTTAAGTTAATAGGGGGTTTTGCATGGTTTTTTTTTGGTGTAGTATACTTCAGATTGGTCTTCTACAAATCCACATCCATGGAATCTCGTCTGAAATCCTAGAAAGGTGAGTGTTTTCTCATATTTCTAGTTTACAAGTGCTTTGTGTTTATGAGTTGAAATTACTCGTTGTTGTTGCTATTGCTATATGCTTTTGCTATGTGATTTCCTTGATTATAATAATTAATGTATGTCCCTCTTTAAGAGCTCATATATCTCTCCCTAGTTGATGATTTCATGTCAACCTTATTTTATTTCATTGTCCTATATCTCTAATCTAGGCATACAAAGTTAGTTTTGAATCTGAAAATATTTCAATGCCTGAAATCATTGTCGAAAGCGAAGATGAAGCAGGTTCTATACTGGTGGAAAATCACGTACACTGAGTCGACCTAGGAGTCGACCCAGGCCTTTAAGGGGTCAACCTCTGGATCGACTGCTTCAAAGGAAGGGTTTGACCACCAGGTCGACCCGTATAGTGCTTTGAATGTGGGAATGTTTCCTGCTTCATGTTGTTCGTTTTGGTTGTTTTTTCTCTTTTCTGGCGACTGTTCCTGATAGTTCACTTGGTTAATTTGCGGTGATAAAATATATGGAATAGTAAGAAATTTACATGCCTACATTTGATCACATCTACATCGGATTCAACAAAATCCATTGGATTATTCATTCCATTTTGAGATTGTTTTGATGAGATATCTTATACATGCATGATTTATAAATTAGTTTTCTATTCGTCTATGAAAGTGTGTTAATTATAGCTTTGAGACCAAAAGGATTTTCTTGGATTTCAGTTTTTAATAACAAATTGTCTCAAAGCAATCGTATAATTTTATTTTGGAAATTATGAATGGTTTCCAAAGAAATAAATGAATTTCAGAATTGTTTTAGAGACCATTTTCATAAATAAAATATATTTTCTATATACATAAGTACACATTATTTCATTCTTAAAGAAGGCGTAGATGTGATTAAATGATATAGAAAACAACGTGGTATGGGACAGGAAGGTATATTGTGTCGGTTAATTAAAGTTTCATCTAATTGAAGCCGATGATTTGATATTTCGATGAGTTAATGTTTTTGTGGATCGATGTTCTGATGATTTGGTATTCTAATGTTTTTCCGGTGTGGAATCGATAGCGAATAGTAAACCAGTAGTAAGAACATATGGTATAGGATGCATAGTTACCAATGTGGGTTATTAGTCATAAGTCTGTGAAACATCCCATGGTTATTGCCAGTACTAGACATTCGGGTCAACTATATTGTGACTCTGGGTAGATCCAATAGTTGTACTTCTAGGTAGATCCAATATTGTGTTATACTTCTGGGTAGATTCAATAAAGTGTCGTAATTCGAGGTAGAACCAATATTGTGTTATAATTCTAGGTAGATCCAATGGTTGTACTTTAGGTAGATCCACTGATATACATGTAAATGTGTATATATTATCCGCATATTTATCTTGTTTTATCTTTTAAAATAATTGATATTGTGTATTTATAGCTGTGTTTTCAGATTGTTGATAAGAATCATGGTTTAGAGCATTTGATGAATAAAGCATGAAGAATTTGCTGAAAAAGAGTGAAGTTAAAATTACTAAAGCTTGAAGAGTTTAAAGCTTGAAGAGTTCAGTTGGGTAGATTTGGCTCACTAAAGACTCATATTGTGTTCACATTGGCTCAATTGCAAACCATTTCACTCATGTAGCGTTCACATTAGCTCCTTTGCAAGGCTTCTCATTCATGCACTGCACGTGTTCACACTGGCTCACTTACAAGGCCTCTTACTCTACAACCCCGTTCACACTAGCTTATGTGTTATCTGGGCTAATTCTTTAGTCCCACATTGTGGAATTTGCCAAGTAGTCTTTGTCATATCATATATAAATACACTTTATCTCATTCATTGTAAAAGACATTCAGTTTTATTCTGTAATCCTTTTCTTGGAATAAAACTCTTCTTTCTCTCTTCTATTTTAGTTTTTATTGCATTTTATTTATGTCGTTTATTTTCTTTTTATTTTCTTTTCTTTTAGCTATGTCTAGCTAATCCTCGTTAATTAGGGGGTGATGACGCTAATAGTTATGATTCGATATGAATCACATAGCCAAAGGATGAGGAATTCATGTATATAGATCTAGATCTGAACCTTAATATCCTGTGTCGTTTAAGAGCTATGCTCCTTCACAGGGTATATTCGTGTTCGGTCTAACAATTATCAGATTTAGATCTAATTTTAGGGCTTTTAGAAATTAATTAGTGAATCTGTCCTGATAGTCTATGGTTGTAGAGCTGAGCTCCTGCATAGGCTATGCTTGTCGTTATTTACATATTTGTTTCTAAAAACCTATAATCGTTGATTCATGTTTGTGACAGAAACATGAATTAGATCTATATTTATTTGTTGGCTATTGATGAGTGTGAATCTAATCTATGTCATTATCCCCTAATTGCTTTCTCTTATTAGATAAAACTCTCTTTTATTTAATTTTGCTATTTTCTTTGTTTTCAACCAATCAAAAGTTAGGGATAACTTGATTGGATTTATTAATTAAAATATTTTTGGTCCCAGAGTTCGACACCCTCTACAACAATCCTTGTTGTTTAGGAAAGACGAACGAATTTTACAGTTGTTTACAATTGTTTAATTTGTTCGCAAACAAAATTTTGGCGCCGTTGTCGGGGACCAAAATCAACTTTTATTACTAAATCCTTCGGGTTATATTATTATTTTTATTTATATTTTATTTTCTCTTTAGTTTTCTTTCATTAAAAAAAACACAATTTTTTTTGTTTCCTTTTGTTTGCTAGTATAGATAGGAAAAAATAAAAAAAATCTTGTTAGTTGATTTGGTATTTGCTGAATTATACCATAGTCTTCTAATTAAAAGAGAAAAATTTGCGATTTTCTATTTGTTTCTTTCCTCTTTTACTGCCTCTTCAATTTCTATACCATTTTATTGCTTTCCACTTTTCACAATAATAAAAAAAAAATACTGCTTTCCTTTTTTCTTGACCTCTGTCCATAAATTCTTTCCTTTTCATTGCCTTTTTTTTATTTCTTTCCGATCCTTTCATTGCCTCTCATTTTTACAAATTTCAAAATAAAAAAAAATCTTCCATAAATTTCTCTCTTCAATCTCTCCAGCCAATTTCTTTTATTTCTTTCCTTTCAAAACCTCTTTCCTTTTTTTAGTACGATTTCTTTTCCTCCTCTCATTTATTACAATTTCTTTCCTGTTCTTTACCATTTCTTTCCTCTTCTCCCTCTTCTATTTATACAACAATAAAAAAAAACCAATTCCATTTTAATTTACTATTTGTTTTTCTCAGTCAAGCAATCGTTCATCACAAAACAACCCTGTCTCAGACCATCACTTTCCATAACATCTCCTAACCATTCACCATCAACCGTCCGAACCCATCAGCTTCTACAGGGTACAGCACATCCTCCATACACAACAAAAAACCCCACTGCCTTTATCACATAAGTCTACCACAGACTGTCCTTCACCAACTTCCTACCATACGAAAATCATCTTCAACCTTTTCATAACCAAACCATAAATATCAGTCCTTCACCACAAATACTCCACTGCTCAGTCCAACAGACTTCAACCCCAAATTCACTCAGTCCAAACCAGTACCATCCAATTCGAAATAGCACCTATCTCCTCCCATTTACAATCGTACAGCAACTGTCAAAACCATCTGCCCATCACGTAGTGCATCACTTCACGCCTCGACAAAGATAACTGTCGTGAACATCAACCCGAAAACCAAAGCCACAACGCAGTTCAGCCTCACCGCCCTGAAACCCCCTTCACCTAAATCGCGAGCTCCAACCACCGAGACAACTCCAAATCGCTACCCAATCGAACCTCGAACCTACCTTCCTCAAATTCGCAGATACTCCTCTTCCAACCCTAATCTGTGCTCTTTAAACAAACAACCTCACAGACACTTTTAATTTAATTTCGAAACTATTTGTTTCCAGAGATTTGGAAAGTGTGTCGTCCATTATTATTATTTTTAATCTAGGGATCGTTCTTTTAGTTTTTGTTTGAAGAGTATGGGTAGCATATTAACCAGCTGAAGTATTGTTTGGGTGGGCGCATTAACCATGGGCCATAGTGTTGGGCTTTGAGGGAAATTTGTCTTTGCTTTAGATTTAGTTTGTTTTATTTTTGTTTGTAAATTCTTTTTGGGTTAATTTTGGTTTTGACTTGTAATTTCATTTTCCTATATCTCTAAAAAAAAATCCCTTGTCTTTTTTTTTGTTTTTTTTTGTTTGTTTTCTTTTTTTTAGATTTAGTTACTTTTGTTCTTTCTCAAAAAAAAAATTTCCTTCATCTATGCATAACTCATATCCAATACATTACAGTTACATTGGTGCAAAATTATTCAAAAAAAAAAACAGAGAAGAATAAAGAAATGATTGGGTGCACATTGTCGATGTGTAGAACTTTGGTTGACACCACGCTCTTAACCTTCAAGACAATTACAGTGTTATCAAGGAATTACGATTCAGCTTGAAAATTTTTGTTCATTTTTGCACTAATTATGGGATGGACAATTTAGGGCTAAACCGTTATTATTGAAGTTAGGTAAAATCCTTGGAATGTGAAAGACCT
Source organism: Allium sativum (assembly GCA_030737875.1). Lineage (NCBI taxonomy): Eukaryota > Viridiplantae > Streptophyta > Magnoliopsida > Asparagales > Amaryllidaceae > Allium > Allium sativum. The sequence goes on from CM060910.1 coordinate 342,335,349, forward strand.
TAAATATATTGTGTGATTAATCTGCGTACATAAGACGCTTTGGATTTTGTGGGTAGTATCCGCTGAAAACCCTCAGGAGACAACACTCGTCCTACTGGGGACACCCAGAGGTTTAATGGCTTGTTGCATACGCTAAATGCAATCGTGTTTCCTACGAAAGTGTGACATATCTTAGTTTAGTTTATTCGAGGACGAATAAAAAGATAAGTGCGGGGGTATTTGATATACACGTAAATGTGTATATATTATCCGCATATTTATCTTGTTTTATCTTTTAAAATAATTGATATTGTGTATTTATAGCCGTGTTTTCAGATTGTTGATAAGAATCATGGTTTAGAGCATTTGATGAATAAAGCATGAAGAATTTGCTGAAAAAGAGTGAAGTTAAAATTACTAAAGCTTGAAGAGTTTAAAGCTTGAAGAGTTCAGTTGGGTAGATTTGGCTCACTAAAGACTCATATTGTGTTCACATTGGCTCAATTGCAAACCATTTCACTCATGTAGTGTTCACATTAGCTCCTTTGCAAGGCTTCTCATTCATGCACTGCACGTGTTCACACTGGCTCACTTACAAGGCCTCTTACTCTACAACCCCGTTCACACTAGCTTATGTGTTATCTGGGCTAATTCTTTAGTCCCACATTGTGGAATTTGCCAAGTAGTCTTTGTCATATCATATATAAATACACTTTATCTCATTCATTGTAAAAGACATTCAGTTTTATTCTGTAATCCTTTTCTTGGAATAAAACTCTTCTTTCTCTCTTCTATTTTAGTTTTTATTGCATTTTATTTATGTCGTTTATTTTCTTTTTATTTTCTTTTCTTTCAGCTATGTCTAGCTAATCCTCTTTAATTAGGGGGTGATGACGCTAATAGTTATGATTCGATATGAATCACATAGCCAAAGGATGAGGAATTCATGTATATAGATCTAGATCTGAACCTTAATATCCTGTGTCGTTTAAGAGCTATGCTCCTTCACAGGGTATATTCGTGTTCGGTCTAACAATTATCAGATTTAGATCTAATTTTAGGGTTTTAGAAATTAATTAGTGAATCTGTCCTGATAGTCTATGGTTGTAGAGCTGAGCTCCTGCATAGGCTATGCTTGTCGTTATTTACATATTTGTTTCTAAAAACCTATAATCGTTGATTCATGTTTGTGACAGAAACATGAATTAGATCTATATTTATTTGTTGGCTATTGATGAGTGTGAATCTAATCTATGTCATTATCCCCTAATTGCTTTCTCTTATTAGATAAAACTCTCTTTTATTTAATTTTGCTATTTTCTTTGTTTTCAACCAATCAAAAGTTAGGGATAACTTGATCGGATTTATTAATTAAAATATTTTTGGTCCCAGAGTTCGACACCCTCTACAACAATCCTTGTTGTTTAGGAAAGACGAACGAATTTTACAGTTGTTTACAATTGTTTAATTTGTTCGCAAACATCCACGTATGGCCATTCCTGCGTAAATCCAAAGATTTTATTTTTAGGTAGATCCAAATAATATTCTTGGTAGATCCAAGTGATTGTGATTGTGATTGTGATTGTTGGTAAATCCAAAAATTTAGTACTTGGCAAACAATTTCCTTTTGTGATACTTGTTGAATTGATGATTTGGATCCAGTTTATATTGCCATGTGGTTTGGTGATTGATGGTGTTTAGGATCCTATTTTATGATTGTGTGATGATTCTCTTTGCTTTAAAGCTATTTTGGTTTTCTTCAAATGAGGAGTTCTTTTGTGTTACTTAAATCATATACGATTTTAAGTGTCACCTTTGGAGTTTTCCTTGTTTTTATTGTATCTTCGAGTTTAGCACATTACATAGCACCTAGTCATTGGAATAAATTTCCTTATGTTTTCCTTGAGATGTTATAAGCTATTTAGCCTTAATCATTTAAAGAATTAATTATTCTCTTAGATTATCTAATTCTTTTCAGGATGAAAGAATTCATATATATATTCTTTTATCTATTGTCGATTATCACTGACTTGTAAATTAGACTGACACGTATGTGTTAATGCTCCGGTCAGACCGAGTTATTTTAGGTTTACTTGTTGTGCTTGGGGTTTAGTTGCATCTTAATTGGCCTGTCTTTTCTGTAGCTGCTTCCTAGTTGTGCATTGAGTACCCGAGCCTGTATTCATTTATTTGTACAGTAATGGTTCTTGTATAACCATTTAATTTTCGTTGTATTCTAGTGTTGTAAAGTTATGTAATATGTTCTATGAGTTGTGATTGTGTATGTGATGTACTATGTTCTGAGCTAATCTTGTAGCCATCATTGAGTTGTATTATACCAGTATTAAGTATGTCGAGCCACTTGAAAAAAAAAACATCATCGACGTACTTAAAAAACTTGTTAATGCAAGTCTGCAAATGGTCGTTCTTAACAATCCATGTTCTCCGCTCTAATAGATGGCATTACTTAATAATGCATTTTATTGGGATGGGTATCGAGGTGGGGCATTACAAAATAGTATTAGAGCAAAGATTCAGAACAAAGTACGTTAGACAAAGAACAGAATCAGAATAGTACGTGTGTTACAACGTGGATGGATAACAATCGTGTCTAATTATCACCTTCCTTTTCTATCCTTATCTTGAGTTCCCTATCGGTGAGTCATATGGAATCCTTATGTAAGGAATACACTTAGGAATGAGTAGTTCATTCTGTAGTGTTCCATTGACTAGAGTCCATCTTTCATAGTGAAACTTCATAGAAAATTCCTATCATTGAAAGCTTTCCAAGTTTAGATCTTTGGGTAGAACTCTTGGGAATTTTTTTCCCTATCCTTGGTGTTTAAGTTGGTTGTTGGGCTAGACAAGGACTTGGATGCTATTTTGTGAACTAAATTTTTAAAAGGGGGTGCTCATTTTAAGTGATCAGTTCTAGAAAGGAAATAAATAAAATCAGAGTTGCACAGCGAAAGCAAGTGAATTGATTTAGTTGTGCTAAATTTGAAATAGTCAATCATATGGTTAAGGGATGTTTAATAAAGATGAGTAAGTGTTGATGGGTTAATTACTTTGTAACCTAGTGATTAACTAAAATTGTGATATTGGGTTGTTTTCCTTGTGTAAAGTTAAGAACATCGAAGTTATGAAGTAATGAAAACAACCTAGTATGAATCTAAATTGGTGGTTATCTTTTGTGTTGTATGTCTGATGAGTGTCTTAACGGTTTTGATCGATACGTCTAATCAGCACTATCGATAGAAATTTATTAAACACTTATTTGAGGCTATTAAACACTTTAGATGAGTGGTAAGATGGAATTGGTGAAAAATATAGTTTGGAATAATTATGTAGGATAATGTTAAAACACTACAAGAGATGCGATATATGGTGAATTTGATGAGGTGATGGCAATGATACGTCGACTTCACATCCAATCGTCAAGGAGAATTATTGTAAAATAGGCGGTTTAATGCTATTCCAATCTAATTGTAAAAGAAAATTCAAAATGTATTGATTGTAAAGGTGTTTTAAATACACAAATGTTTGAAGCAAGTTTGCTACTTTTGGAATACAGCTTCACAATTGAATCTTCTAGACGATTGCAGCCACTGAATTGGGTTAGTTCAAGGAAAATGGCGAAGCTATCTGATGATTAAAATTCCAAGTAGCAGCCATAGTGTGAAAAAATTTAAATGTTTCGGTGGTAAGGCAGTGTTGAATATTGATTGGAGATCAAAAATTGTGAGTGTGTATTTCAAGATACACCTTGTAAAAGGTAAGTTGTGTTTCTTGAATCATGGGTGTTAATGAGTTGTTGAAAATAGTTTAACCTTTTTATAAAGCTAGGTAAATTCAAGTTAGAAATTTTGGCGTTATAAATCTTTGTGTGTTAAGGAAAATTTGAATTCTACGTGATTACTTCTTAAATTGGTAGTTCTTTTAAGAAATGTATTATAACAAGTAACTTGGATTATGAGTTGGTTAAACATTAATCTAATTAAATTGTGAGGACTCAAATTATTTTAGGGGGGGAGTCTATAATAACTCGGATTTTTGTGTACCCGGGCTAAGCAGACTATTGTGCGTTTTCCATATTTTAAATCTATAAAGAAAAAATACGAGTTTGGATGCACAACTCGTATAGTATTGTTAAATGTGGGATATGGAAATTGTCTTTTTAATTATTCGTTTGTTTGAAATGAATTAGGTGTATTTAAACTAACAGGTGATTTATTCTAATCTATGTTTACAAATCATAATTTATTGTGTAAAGTGGGCGTTGAAAATAGATATGTAATATCGACTAGCAATCGATATTTAAGTGTTTAGCAGTAAATATTTTCTCTAATAAGTGAAGAGTTGTATAAAAGAAAATATATATTGACAATATTAATTGTTGGGTGGAATAATCACTAAATTGTTAATTTGGGTTTTAAATACAAGATGTATTCTTGTCAAATAAAATAGAGGATTTGTGTTTTAAAACTATATTGGTAGATTTAATGTAATGATATAATGTTGGATTTTGTAGATTATTATTAAGATTGAACATGAGGGTTTTATATTAATCAATGAATTAATTGGGTTGTTTTCAATTTTGAAATTCAAATATTGGTTGTGAATTATATATTTTAAAGGCTGAAAATATTTTATATTAGTAGGCAGTTTAATTTGTTAAATCATTGAAGTGTATAACAGTCCCGTTGAGTGAATATAAGTGTGTTTCAAGTTAAAATGAAATTTTTGACAAACATATCTATAATTAGTGTGTTTGTGTTAGATTAGCATTTGCATATTGTGGAAATGTGTTTTGTGTATTTAATTTGCATGTTGGGTTATGAAACTTAACAATTTAATTACTATTTTATGTGTGTGTTTAGTAATTTAAGATTGAGTTATTAGTGATTTATTGAGTGTGAAATGTGTTTTAAATCCTTAAAATGGTGTAGTTATGTTTTGGTCGGTTTGGATTGGTTTTGAAATTAAATCGGTTTGTAATCGGCCCGAAAAAATATTAGCACTACAACAAATATGTCCATTGACAGCGTTGAAAAAACGTTGTTATATCCATTTACAGCATTTTGACAAACGCTGTCTACCAACACGTTGTTATAGATCATGGAAATATCACAATACATTCCAAAACGCTGTAGAAAAATGATATACTACAACGTTTTGATGAACGTTATCTACCGATAAGTTATTATAAGCCATGAAAATATCCACTGTTTCAAGTCTCGCAAATATCGCCCGAGATCTCCTCCGAGATCTCGTTTTGGGCTCCTTCCGAAATGAAACGGCAAATATCACTCTAAATCTCCTTTTGTATATATCTCCCGAGATATTGCAATATCAAACGATATATCGACCGAGACGAAATACTGGAATTATACGAGATCATAGTTTTTTGGTTAAAATTTAAATTTGTGCCTGAACTAGAACTATAATTAAAAAACTCAAATCTAGCCATAACAATCTTTTGTTATTTTACATTTTGCATGTTAAATGACTATATTGTATGTTCATATATGTTTTACAACGCTTATGATTTTCATATTCGTCTTTTTTACATACATGTTACTTATGAAATTACGTATTTTATGGTCTATTTATGCTGAATTTTTTTAATGTTTTGGATCCTTTTAATGTCTGCTATTTAACAATATTTATGTTTTAAGCATATTATGATTCAGATTATGAATGATCTTTCGCAAAATAAAGAATAATAAAGTTATTTTGCATTTTAAGTTTAAGTTACTATTTTTTTAATAGCATTCATAGAAATCATTTTGTTAAAATATCATTTTTAACATATCATGTACCCCGAGATTGTTCTGATATGAACTTTCAGACCCGCTATGAAAATGCGAGACGAACTCCTGAGTTAGATTCATCTCGTCCGAGATCTCCCCCTATACGAGACCGAGTCTATAAAATCCCCGAGACGAAACACGACCGATATCCAAGATTTAAAACCTTGAAAATATCACAATACATACCAAAACGCTGTAGAAAATTGATATACTACAGCGTTTTAAATGGTGTTGTTCTTATATTTATAAAACATTTTATATTGTTTCACAAAGGTTGTCATCTTCCCTTTTCTACAACGTTTTGCCATATATCACAATGTTTTTTTAAATCTATCAAAACATTTATATATTGTAGTATCAAATATTCATGCACATACATATTAGCAGCATGAAAATATATATCAATCAACTAATTATATAACACAATATTCATACACAAAGACATCATCAATAAAACAACTTTGCATAATTTTCATGAAAAAAATAACACTATAAACTAAATTAACAAAATATCCGTCGAACAAAGTCATGATATCTATAAATAAAACAAAATATCCATAAAACAAGTTTGGCCGAATATCAATAAAACAAACATCTAAAAGTTACCGCTTTCTCCGTAATCAGTTGCCATAAGCGGTCTTATTGTTGAGGGATCTTCAGAAACGCCTAACGATATTCTGATTATAGCGGAATGCACAACGATTCCCATCTCCAATACCCATACACATGTGTTTCATGTTAGCAGTTAGTCATGCTTACACATTAACAAGAAAACAATGCTCGACATCAAGAAAAAAGAATACAAGGAGCAAGTTGAAGATAACAACTTAGCATACTTGGTAATATTTTATAATAGTTAGTTAATTTTTATAATGCTTAGTTAATTTTTAATTATTGCTATTATTATTATAGAATACTTAGTAATATTTTATATTTTTATATACTTAGTTAACTTTTATAAACTAAACTTCTAATTTTTTATAAAATTTGTAAACTTGGTTAATTTTTTATAATAGTTAGTTAATTTTTATAATACTTAGTTAATTCTTAATTATTGCTATTATTGTTATAGACTACTTGGTAATATTTTATATTTTTATATACTTAGTTAACTTTTATAAACTAAACTTCTTCATTTTTGTAAAATTAGTAAACTTAGTTAATTTTTTATAATAGTTAGTTAATTTTTATAATACTTAATTAATTTTTAATTATTGCTGCTATTATTATAGAATACTTGGTAATGTTTTATATTTTTATATATTTAGTTAACTTTTATAAACTAAACTTCTTAATTTTTATAAAATAAGTACACTTATTTAAATTTTTTTATAATAGTTAGTTAATTTTTATAATACTTAGTTAATTTTTAATTATTGCTATTATTATAGAATACTTGGTAATATTTTATATTTTTATTTACTTAGTTAACTTTTATAAACTAAACTCTTTAATTTTATAAAATTAGTAAACTTAGTTAATTTTTTATAATAGTTAGTTAATTTTTATAATACTTAGTTAATTTTTAGTTATTGCTATTATTATTATTATAGAATACTTGATAATATTTTATATTTTTATATACTTAGTTAACTTTTATAAACTAAACTTCTTAATTTTTATAAAATTAGTACACTTATTTAATTTTTTATAATAGTTAGCTAATTTTTATAAAACTTAGTTAATTTTTAATTATTGTTGTTATTATTATTGAATATCTAGTAATATTTTATATTTTTATGTACTTATTCAACTTTTATAAACTAAACCTCTTAGTTTTTATAAAATTTGTATAAACTTAGTTAATTTTTTATAATAGTTAGTTGATTTTTATAATACTTAGTTACTTTTTAATTATTGCTATTATCATTATAGAATACTTAATAATATTTTATATTTTTATATACTTAGTTAACTTTTATAAACTAAACTTCTTAGTTTTTATAAAATTAGTACACTTATTTAATTTTTATAATAGTAAGTTAATATTTAGTTAATTTTTGATTATTGTTGTTATTATTATAGAATATTTGGTAATATTTTATATTTTTATATACTTATTTAACTTTTATAAACTAAACCTCTTAGTTTTTATAAAATTTGTAAGCTTAGTTAATTTTTTATAATAGTTAGTTGATTTTTATAATACTTAGTTAATTTACTACTATTATAAATCTTATTGTTATTATTATTATAGAAGTTTAGTTATGTTTTCAGACGTCTCGTAATAAGTTGACATCGCGTACAACCAACCGGTCGATAGAAGGAAAACTAGGAACATCAACAAATTTCAGACATCTGAACATATTTTCAGACGTTTGACTTAGTTAAGACGTCTAAAAATAGGTTTAAGACATCTGAAATTGATTTCGGCCAACGCCCTTAGACCATTTCAGGCGTCTAAAATTTATTTTAGACATCTGAAAATGTTCTCGGGAAATTCTTATGCCTGGTTTAGATGTATGAGATGTATTTCAGACGTCTGAACTGTATTTCAGACATCTGATCTGCACTGGTATCAAGGGTGATCAATGTTATATCCTGCGAGTCACGGCTTATACATTACAGCATAGTAATTTGACAACATTATATTACAATGTGAAGCAAAGTGTACATGTAGGTAAGGAAGCTAGTACCTGAAGTCGGTGCAGCAAATGCGTTAAGAATAAATGCTCAAATACCTAAATATATATAGCAAATACATAAGTCAGGATTTACACAAATAGTGAGATGATAAAATCAATGTTAAACTTGTACGCTTGCACCCGACAGATGACGGTGATACAATGGAAGAGACTTGCAGTATAGTTATTGATGTATTAATGAAGTGAAGAAGGGAAACATTAAAATTGGGTCAGATCCTAGGAAGAATTCACCTTGTCGCCATTTACAAAATTCTCTGCATACGAAGCTTTTGCACTCGGTTTGTGTCATATTGCTTTCCTACTTGATTCAGAAGCATCTTCGGTTTTAAATACAATATGTACACACTATGTTGACACAATTTGTTGGATTCAATTACTCTCAAACTCAAATTATAGCAGGATGGGTAGTGAGAGCTTACAAATTTTTAAATCTATATATTTGTAGGGCTGCGGATATGTAGAGTTTTAACTCAAATGTTAACCATGCACAGATGATATCACTCAAATGTGCAAGATAGGTCGCCGTCAACATGCTTTGATGAGTTTGCCATTTACATGCAAAAAATCGAGTAACAGATTTACATGGAATTACCTATCCTCTCATAGATAAGAGTAGCCCATAAAGAAAACTTGATAAACATCATGTTCTAATGAAGATCAATCCACTTTTCTGAACATTATCAACATAAGACATTTTTCTGAAATTAAGATGGATTCTTATTGTAATAAGATCAATCCACTTTGAAGCTTTTGATTCATATGCTAATGAAGCATCTATATTCACATGTCATTTGTCTTTAGTTAAATGCACAAAGGCGTTTATATTCAATATGCATCACAAATGGTGGTTACAGATTCTTGGCATCATGTAAAATATTACACTGTCGACTTTATTATAAAACATAACTAATACACTATCAACTTTATGCATCAGACTTCATTAAGTTTAGCAAAGATTATAAACAAAATTATGAAAAGCATATGTCCAATAATTGTATTATCATGGCTGTATCAAAGAATGCAGTCTATGGGTTTCATTATGTTATAAATAGGTTGGAGGTGATAAAACTTTGAGTGTGCATACTAATATGGCAATAATAATACAAGTACTTGTAAATATTGTCTTAAATCACTATAGCTGACATATCTTGGTATCTGGTTTAGTACTAAAAAAGTTTAATATATCTGAAGGACTATAGCTGACTACGTTTAAGTATGCAGTAACTATATATGATTAAACCTAAACAATAATCTAACCAATATATGATAACTCAATATTTTAAAAAAGTGCAACAATAGGATATCATAAATAGAAATTTAAATAGGATTAAAAATTTTGCTTCATCAATAGCATATCATAAATAGAAATTTAAATATAACTCAGTATGTACCTTTATACCCGAAGTAAACTCAGCATGACTTGTATTTTGGGGTTTCGCCATTTGTACACAAGTCTTTAATTATGCGTACATTGGTTGGACATTCTATCATCTGCGATGAGTTTCCAAAATTACACTCTACCATTTGCAATTTCGATTAGAGTCTAGCAAACAAGTAAAAAAAACTAGTAGAAACCAAATGTATTGCTTGTACTGTAACAGATGGAAAAACAAAGTTGAAAATTTAAGACATCTGGCCATTACAGGTTCTTGACATCTTGTATATTTCCACTGAAATACCACTCAATTGCAAATTTCATCAAGCTGTAGTAACCTGATATCAGTGCCCAGATAAAGGATACAAACATAAGATACTTTAAGAAAAAAGGATACAAACATTCAGTTTTACATAGAAAGCTTCATGAACAATGATGTATAATTGTGGACTCATTTTGTAGTTTGTACATTGTGGATAGTTAGCATATGAATGTAGTAGCAAAATCTTAGAATAAAAAACTTTATCAACTGACAAAGGCAGCCACAATTTTTCATGTTGACAAAAACAGAGTGAAGTGATTTTTGGCTGTGAATACATATGAAATATATATATTTTTTCTCTTTAGTTTCTTTTTTATCAGGCTTTGAATACATATCATCAAAAATATCGTCAAACTCTGATTCAGATTATTGCAACAAAGTTGAAATGACGAACGGTCGTACTAGCACAAAAAGGTAAATCGGATTAAGAGGCATTGGATAATGAGAAAACCAAACAACAAAGCTTAAGAAAATTCTGCATCAACCACTCATAGCACACACTACTGGAACACACATCAACCACCCACAACACACATTACTGGAACACACACACCATAACATGGATACACACACACCTACAAACTGATTGTGCTCACACATATGCAAAGCCGAGCAACAATGGATAAAATATCACATGCTTTGGTTGAAACCAAAAAGGGTTTCATTAAGGAATCTAAACCAATCAACTATGTCTAATTACCCAAGACAACTGTGGCATCTTAGCAGAATTAAATATACTACATGCACCATTAATCAAAGACAACAATCTTCGGAAGCTCGCTACTCAGTTATCATTTTTAAACGCTATCTGAATATGCATATAATAAAAACCTGTTCCCATATAAATGCATTGATGCTACCAAATTTTAAAGATATGTTTCAGCACAGAGCAATTGACATTCATGTTTTGTGTACTTTTAAGAAATGGGATAGTGGTGTCATGCACAGCTGAACACATACTGCATACAATTTGCATATATATTTTATTAAAAATCCAACAGATAATTATTATTATTTTTAATTTACTCAACCTGTTCTATTAAAAATACAGAAACCTGAACTTCATAGTCAACATAAAGGCCTAGATAACTACTAGGAAATAAAATTACACAAGATGACAGAATCAAAATTATAATATTTATTTCAGGTAGTTTTAAAAGTTCAAAACTAGATGGTATAATGGCAGTATTGAGTAACGTTAGTAACATTCCCAAATCTCATTTCACACAAATTCAAACACAGCATTGAGTACAAATACAAAAAAACAACCTCAAATCGGCTTTCAAAAGAGATTCAGAAGAGAATCGATCGACAAGGCGACCATAGGGATTCACCTCTAATGTCTCCGACAATGGGTAAAAAGGATTTATGTGACGACCCCAAACCCTCATTCCCCGGTGGTAAGGGTAATCTTTGGAATATAACAGCAGAACAGAAATAAATAAATACACCAGATAATGTACAATAGAATACACTGGATAATGTAAAATAAATACACTGGATAAAAATAATCATCAGAGTTACACAGTTTACAGGATCATACTTAGTGCAAAATACAGTTCATCTTTACACAAAATGTCTACAGCGGAATCAAAACATAATATGTAAAACAGAAGCAGAACAACATAAAAAGAAAGAAATGATAGAATCCATCTTCAGCTCTATAGCTATCCAGAAAGAGCCTGCTAAAACCTAAATACAAGGCTTCCCATGTAGAAAATAGGGCACCCGAGTTTGCAAGTGAAACAAACTACGAGTTAGTCATGGGATTGGTGTGAGAAATCTACTTAACTTATTTCAATAATAAGGCCAATCGCAGGACCACGCCGCTAACGCAAAACGGGTTTACTCCATTGGATTGCCAGTGCTCAAAACAAGTAAATCATTTAAACATCGCAATGCTTTTTATAAAAATGAAGCCATTATAAGCCTCAGTTCCCATCACACAATGCAACGCAGACCGGAGGATAGAGTTTTACCTTATAATGGCCAAAATATGCTTGATACGAATAAAACAAAAGCATTTGATATTATTACTAGTGTTTATATGTTTCAAAAACAATTTCAATCATAAGTTTCAATCACAGACGACATGGGTACCATAAATCACGTCGCCATATATAGGTTTACAATCAAAACCGCACAATCTCGTATTTTGAAATTGGATTTCCATCATGAACCAAGGCAAGGGATCGTATTACCGCTTCTAGACGCTCTAGCCCGCGTCCCAGGAAAGTACTCTGTCAAGTCTTTGGATAGTCAGGGCTGGTTCACACGGAGTGGATTAAAATGCCTGAACACTGGGTTTCCCCGCCCTATGGGGTGTCAACTAGTCATATACCGACCAAACCATCGGCCCCAGAGCGACCGATATAACCGAGGCGCCTTGCTATCCATCACCCACATAAGTAAAATGCCCGGGCATGTAAAACCCAAAACACCACTCCTAGCTAGAAGGAAACACATGTCCTCCCTGATGTCCTCTCCCGTTTCTGACTCATACCGGGGTGTGAGGCCCACAAATCAACGCTAAACACAAAGCTAGCTATTTAATGTCGTGCTTTGATCATCAACAACAAAGCTCTGTTTTCCAACAAAAGCTTTGATCACAACAACTCTGTATGCTACATTGTCAATCTACAATGTCAGACACACATCCATTTACAAGTCCGTTCTGTGTCTGAACGAAACTGGAGGCATCTTATTCCTCTCCCATATGTCCAATATGGGAGAGAGGCCCTCGCACATCCGAACGATCAACAAGTACGTCCGGACGACCACCACTATAACCCCTTCAGGGCAACAACTCCCATCAAAGGCATCGGTAGCCATCCATTCAATGCGAAGATCCTCGGTCTTGCACCATCTTCATATCTTCGACTTCTAATTGTCGGCCAATTATTTGAAATGAGAATTAACTCGGCCTTTTCAAATAATTCATGTATATGTAGAATTTCAGATCAATTCATTTCAATAGTTAAATTATCTGACATTCATAATTCAGTTCGTTAATGTAATTTTCACGTCAAACACATTCAACCATCAAATATCCTCTAAACCGAGTAAATTTAGTCCATTTACATTCCATATCATTTATAATATTTTATAACGATTTATCGCAATTTTTATTCATTTATTATATAGCCAATTTATTCAAACGACGCTTTAGGCCATGGCGCTGTTTTTCTTCAAATTTGATTTACACATATCTGAAAATCTAACCGTTGGATCTTTACAAATTTTATACCATTAGAAAGATCTTTTCAAAGCGGACCCAACGGTTCCAGTTTTGGCGAAATCCGACGGTTGGATCTCCCGGTACAATCATTTAAAGTTACGATTTCAAAATATGAACTGCAGCGTCGTTATTCAATTTATTTTAATTATATATATATAATCCATTCTGGCGCTGTTTTCATTCAGATTTGAATTAAACATTACAGAAAATCCAACCGTTGGATCTTTGCAAAGTTGGTATCGTTGGAAAGATATTTCCAAAACAAACCCAACGGTTTTGGTTTCGGGAAAATCCGATGGTCGGATCTCCCGGTACATTTGAAATCACGGTTTCAAAATACGAACTGTAGCGTCGTTATTCCATTCCACCAAATCATTTGAGATTTCACCAGATTTCGCTACGCGTGAGTGTCCTTCCCGCATTTCTTCATCTAAATTCATTTGATTTCTTACAATCGTAATCCTCCTGTAACCTTCAATGATTTTTCGTTGATAATACTTTCGTTTTCCATCTTTTTTCACAAACTATTTCAGATCTGAAGTTTTATTTCACTTTTTAACCCTTATTTCCTAATCGCTCTGCGATTTTTCCAAACATCAACGAATTTCTAATCGTTGATAAGGCATCTTCTCATAACACCTTTTTCTCCGAATTATCATTGAAGTTCCGAATATTCTGATCTGGTTAGTTTAATAGTTGCGTTTGATTAATCGTGCCCTTGATTTAGATATGTTGTGAATCTGTTCGAAACCAGGAGATCAAGTAACCCATCTTCCTATTTTAGATTTAACTTCTTTATGACTTCGCCAGATTCATTTTTCAGATTTATTTTCCTTCTAATTCCGCAATTGTGAATGATCAACCCCAGATTAACTCTATGCATCTATGCCTAAACGGTGATCCACAGCCAATTCGATTTTGGCAAAAAGCTGGAGAACAAGACACTCAGAGAATTGGGTTCTGACATTGTCGGCGCAAGTGTTAAATCACTTGTGACGGCAAGGAATTTCGCTCGGTCCGAACCAGTCGCTAAACCGACCCAGACCGTTCGAAAACGCCTTATCGTTTGAGAACAGGACAAAACAGAACGCATACAGAAGAACATTTCATTGTATATTACAACAATGCATCAGATTACAAGAATATACAGAGTATAAAAGAATATTACACAGAAATATCAGGGATTTAAATTACATTTAAATACATAGCAGCGGAAAATAATACAATACACAACTAGAAGAAGATATACGGATACAAAGCTTTCCGGATATCGTTCCCGCTGTAAACCAGGATCCTGCGAATATAAATCTGCAAAACCAAAACTACTAGCTGCCCGTGTCGAAAATAGGGGCACCCAGAGTTTAGGTTAAAACAATAAACTCCAGGTCAGTCATGTGACTGGTGTGAGAACTAAAACAGTTATTATTCTTTATTTTAAATCATTAGGTAAATCAAGGGACCACGCCACTTTCGCGGAACGGGTTTCCTCCCAAGAATACCAGTGCATAAAACAAACAGCGCAATGCTAAATAAAGAAAAATGAAGCTGTTATAAGACCCAGGTCCTATCACACAATGCAATCGCAAGCCGGGGGATAGGGTTTTTACCTTATAATAGCCAAGAATGCTTGATACGTTGAAAACAAATCATTTGCTACTAATATAAGTGCATAGTGTATAAAACACTTCAAATCATAAGTATCAATCATAGGCGGCATGAATGCCCCATACCACTATGTCGCCATATATAGGTTATACAATCAAAATCGCAAAGTCTCGTATTTGGAAATTGGATTTCCGTCTATGAACCGAGGCTAGGGGCAAGATCCTCAACCGATTCGTGACTGTCTAGCCCGAGCCACAGGACCCAGACTCAGGTGGGCCCTTGGATCGTCAGGGCCGGTCCACCGATGTGGATTAAAATGCCTGAACACTACGTTTCCCCACCCTATGGGGTGTAAGTCTGGTCCGTCAGCCGACCAGAAGCATCGGCCGAAACCGATATAACCGAGGCGCCTCGCAACAGCAACAACCACATAAGTCAAACTCGTCAGGGCGTGAAAAACCACTGACGCCACTTCTAGCTAGAAAGAAACGCAAGTCCTCCCTGAGGTCCGTCTCCCGTTTTTGATTCATACCGGGTGTGAAACTCGCGAATCAAACGTTACACAAAGCTACGCCACAAAGACCGTGCTTTGATCATCAACCACAAGACTTTGCTTTTCAACAGAAGCCTTGATCATTTGCATCTTAGCATGCCACACAGGCAAACCATCCTATGCAACAGATATCAGTCACACAGAATGAAATCCAATGTCAGACACACAGTCCATTTACAAGTCCGTTCTGGGTCTGAACGAAACCGGAGGCACCTAGTACCCCGCATATCCATCGATCTCCAAGTACGTCTGGACGATCACTAACTGTTTCCATCTTCTTGGGTGTACAGCCCAATCAAGATCATCAGTTATCACCCAAACGACGTGAAGACCTCCGGTCTTCGACCATCGTCTTCATCTTCGACTTATCGTCGTATCAGTTATCCAGAATGGGATAAACCCGGTCTTCCCGAATAACTCGCGTATATTATAAAAGTGTTACACAAACACAACATACGCCTCATTCCAATTCATTAGTCACTAACCGTAAATTAATCAAGAGAATAATTCCCCGAATATTAACCCCGAAGGCCGAAACCAACATCAGATCAATATCCAGAAAACCATTCTGCTTGGCTAACCGCCAGTTAGTTTCTAAATTTCACATTCAAATCTAATTAAAGATTTAACTATCGTCTGGAGCAAAACTGGTGTTACTCCATCCTCGATCTTTTCAATCTAATTAAAGATTCATTAAAACTCCACTTAGTTTTAATCATTATCTGGGTTAAAGAATCAGTGTCATTTAAAACACGATTCACGATAAACCCAAAATCACATTCCATTAATTATCGGGTTAAAGAACAAGTGTTATTTAAAACACTGTTCACGATAAACCCAAAAATCAATACCAATTCAATTCCAATTAAATATCATTTAATTGGTACACTTCATTAAATCTAAATAAAAAGATTTAATCTTTTCTCAACTGGGTTCAAGAACAGTGTTGGTGAAGACACCATTCACGACAAACCCAAATCACGTTCCATTAATTATCGGGTTAAAGAACAAGTGTTATTTAAAACACTGTTCACGATAAACCCAAAAATCAATACCAATTCAATTCCAATTAAATATCATTTAATTGGTACACTTCATTAAATCTAAATAAAAAGATTTAATCTTTTCTCAACTGGGTTCAAGAACAGTGTTAGTGAAGACACCATTCACGACAAACCCAAATCACATTCGATATTCAATACAAGGCTCTGAATAGAAAATATATCGGCTTATATTCAATATCGAATTCTACGACCAACAAATGTCGTATTGGAAATAACGATACAAATATATATCTTTCAAATTTCCATAACAACACCTGTAATATCACGAATTCCAACATCGAAATATTCCGAAGACAATTTCGATTCAAATCCACTCCAATGCAATCATTGGAAATTTTGGTTATTTTCAAAACCATTTCAAATTCAATTTATTTATTTAAAAATAAATAGAATTATAATTCTAGTTCAAACTAGTTCGATTTGATAAAAATCTACTTTTATCTTTTCAAATATGGAGTTTTTCATCCCAATTCTTCCCAAATCATTTCTTATGATTTTACACAAATTATTACTATTTTTAATAATTTTATCAAGGCCCGTACAGTCGATTTCCAACAATGGCCATCGAACTGCACTTACAGCGACCTTTTTCGAATTTGATTTGGACGTATCTCCAAATCCAACCGTTAGATTTCAAATTTCTAATATTCGTTAGAAAGCTCTTTTCGATACGAACCCAACGGTTCCGGTTTTAGGAGAATCCGACGGTCGGATCTCCCGTAATGTACGTTTGAAATAAATGGTCGAAATTCGCGAACTGCCGCGGCGCGGCGCGTTCTATTCAGGCCATTATATTATATATATAATATATATATAATATATTTCGTCGATTTCTATTTAAAACGAATTATATAAATAGTTTTAAATTCGATTCAAAAGCAATTTCAACTTCCGTTTCAATTCAAATCAAAATTGAATTCTTCTCTATAAATTCGTTTCAAAACTCATTTCTATTCAATTCAAATTTCAATTCAATTTGAATTCATTTCAATTCACTTTCAATTCAATTCGAATTCGTTTTCAATTCAATTCATTTCGAGATCGTTTTCAATTCAATTCATTTCGAAATCGTTTTCAATTCAATTCATTTCGAAATCGTTTTCAATTCAACTCATTTCGAGATCGTTTTCAATTCAATTCATTTCGAAATCGTTTTCAATTCAATTCATTTCGAGATCGTTTTCAATTCAATTCATTTCGAAATCGTTTTCAATTCAACTCATTTCGAGATCGTTTTCAATTCAATTCATTTCGAAATCGTTTTCAATTCAATTCATTTCGAAATCGTTTTCAATTCAACTCATTTCGAAATCGTTTTCAATTCAATTCATTTCAAAATATTCGATTTCGAAATCACTTTTCAATATTCATTTCGAAATGAATAAAATCGATATAAACATCGTTCACGTCAAAATGGCGTCAATCTAATCCTCACGGCTTCACATATTCCTTTATTTTCAAATATTCTATTTCAAATATTTCTTTTTCAAATATTTCTTTTTCAAAACTGGAATGAGGCCCAATCAATTACCATATAAAATTAATTATATGGATTTTCATACAACACATGTATATAATAGCATTGAAAATAATCAACCATCAACCAAAGTGCACTATACTGTATAAGCATCAAATATAGATATTCAACGCTTATAACAGCCTGTCAATCAATCGATCGACATATTTAATCAATCAGGATGAGTGAACTTCAAATTTCATCCTAACACCCGTGTGGGGTTTCAAACAATCAAACACATATTTTATTTGTGCAGTTAGGCGATGTGTAAAATTTATCGTCCCAATCAATGTCATTCAAATAAGTGTACATAAACAAACCGTCTGGTTTGTAAATGAATATTTATTTATTCACATTCACGTTAAAATTTATATTTTTAACGATAAAACATTTTATTTCAACCTATGAATTTCTATTCAATTCATTCTTTAAATAAAATGATATTTTTATTTTTCTAACATATTTTAGAAAATTTCGGCGGCATAACGGCACGATACTAGAAACGGGACGAGGCCTAGCCTTGTCCCCGGTCTAGTGAAGGCCCACGCCATTCACTCATCAATCAAATCACTTTCATTATGCATACCACAAAATTTGGAGTAAGGGTCTAACCTAGCCTTACTCCTTCGCCTTATAACGGCGCACGTCTAATCCTAACCAATTTATCGATTCGATTTTTCACACCACAAACCACATTCAAACCTATATCGCAATCAATCACCAAACAGTCAAACAAACAAGTCCATGGTCTGTGGACGATTGTGTCGGGTGCTACTAAGCACCGTCTGCATCCTAGTATATATATATAACTAGAAAAATAAATTGAAAGGTGAGAAATTCTCACTTATAGCTATCCTAGCTCCACGGCACTTCATTGATAGAAATCTTCATCGCTATCGCATCATCGCCATCTTCGTTGCCCGTAGTCACTATATATATAAAAATCGAATTTTTATTTCAAAGTTCAATATATAAAAATCGAATTTTTAGTTCAAAGTTCAATATATAAAAATCGAATTTTTAGTTCAAAGTTCAATATATAAAAATCGAATTTTTAGTTCAAAGTTCAATATATAAAAATCGAATTTTTAGTTCAAAGTTCAATATATAAAAATCGAATTTTTAGTTCAAAGTTCAATATATAAAAATCGAATTTTTAGTTCAAAGTTCAATATATAAAAATCGAATTTTTAGTTCAAAGTTCAATATATAAAAATCGAATTTTTAGTTCAAAGTTCAATATATAAAAATCGAATTTTTAGTTCAAAGTTCAATATATAAAAATCGAATTTTTAGTTCAAAGTTCAATATATAAAAATCGAATTTTTAGTTCAAAGTTCAATATATAAAAATCGAATTTTTAGTTCAAAGTTCAATATATAAAAATCGAATTTTTAGTTCAAAGTTCAATATATAAAAATCGAATTTTTAGTTCAAAGTTCAATATATAAAAATCGAATTTTTAGTTCAAAGTTCAATATATAAAAATCGAATTTTTAGTTCAAAGTTCAATATATAAAAATCCTATTTTTCTATCGAAGTTCAATATATAAAAATTCTATTTTTCTATCGAAGTTCAATATATAAAAATTCTATTTTTCTATCGAAGTTCAATATATAAAAATTCTATTTTTCTATCGAAGTTCAATATATAAAAATTCTATTTTTCTATCGAAGTTCAATATATAAAAATTCGCCCTTTTAACTATAAAGATTTTACCTTTTTCAGAAATAAAGATTTGATTTTTATAGTTCCTACTAGGCAAAGATTAGATTTTGACATTATCTATATAGTAAAGACTATATTTTTAATATTTTAAAAATATAAAGATCATATTTTTAATTCTTAGATCTCGCCTTTTCTAATATAAAAATCTAATCTATTTCATTTTCAAAATCTAATCTTTTTGACATATGAATTTCTATTTTTACTTCAATGCCCTATACATATAAAAATCAAAATTCTCTTCTATTAAAAAACTAAACTAGATACTATATAAAATAAAAATCTAACTTCAGTTTTTAAATATAATCAAATTCAGTTTTTATTTGCTTTTAAAATTCAGGTTTTAATTTACTTTTAAAATCAGTTTTAATTTTTCCTAAAAAATCAGTTTTTAAAATTCTTAAAAAATCAGTTTTTACTTTTCTTAAAAAAAACAGTTTTAAATTCTTTTAATCAAATCAGTTTTACATTTCTTAAAAATCAGTTTTTATATACTATAAATAAATCAGTTTTCTAAGATAAACCAAATTCAGATTTAAGATAAAATAAAATTCAGATTTTAAGATAAATAAAATAATAATAATAAAATAAAAAAAAAAGTCACTTACAGGGGGGGGGGGCTGGAGCGCGTCGGAGCTCCTGCAGGAGGGCAGGGCGGAGGAGGAACGGAGAGAGAGGGGGGGGAGCGCCCGAGGCTGAGGCGGTGGCGGTTTAGGGTTCGGGGGGGGGGGGTTACCGATTTGGTTGCGTGGCTCTCGGAGGAGGTAGGGAGGAAGGAGGAGGAGCTCGACATGGGGAAGGGGGCGCGGCGCGCCTCGCCGGAGGCGGCGATCGCCTGGCGGCTGCTGCTGCTTCCCTTCTCTTTTTTTTTTTTTTATTTCCTTTTCGATTTTATGAAATCGGGGGGGGGGGGGGGTCCAGGCAGAAGAAAAGGGGGGGGGGGGGAAAAGAATTTTTATTTATTTATTTATTTATTTATTTAATTATTTATTTATTAAGGTTGACTTTGACATCCGACCTCGAAACGAGGCCCACCGCCTGCCGCCCATAGCGTTTTACCCCCATTCCGAACACAATGGGATGTGTATCGCAAGCTGATTCGGCTGTTACAATCAGTTTCTGCTGAATTTACATTTAAATCATTATATTGAATTTTAAACGTACATTTCAAATTACCGGGGTCACATACTAACTAGAAAAATTCCAGAAAAATATTTTCTAGCTTCGTATTGACGATACGGCCCTAACAAAACTAGTTTCGTCGAATTCTGAGACCGTTGGAAAAATGACCAATTTCCAGTCGATTAAATTCAACTGAAATGGTCAAACGCGTTTTCCTTTGCCACGCTCACATATTGATTCGAAAAATTATGAAATTTGGAATCTAGCAATAACTTTACATCACGGACCCAACAAAACTGGTTTCGTCGAAATCCGAGGTCATTTGCAAAATGTCCATTTTTAAGGGCCTGAATTCCATAGCGACTATTCAGAATTTTCAACTGGACATATCTTTTGATTCCCGCTATGAAATCTCGATTGTTCGGATTCGACGGAAAGATATCATCAATTAGATCCTATCATTTTTGGTTTCACTAAAATCCGGATTGTTTTGCACCCGGTACATTCAATTGAAGTTTGAAATCGAATTATCGAACTACCGCGCCATTTTCAATTCTATTTATAATTATATATAAATATTTATATTCTAACGACGACGTATATAAATATATACGTCGAATTCAATTCAAAATAAATTTCTCGTCGATTATATTTAAAATAATCTATTTTAAATATTCAAAATTCGCTATAATCGCCAAAATAAAAATTTTAAACTGGCCCAGATTTTACGGGTTGTTACAATCTCCCCCACTTAAAACTTTTCGTCCCCGAAAAGGAACAAAGTCGAAAGTGGTTTGATTATTCAGCTCTACATTCGATTTGGCTTCCATTCTCC
This sequence comes from Allium sativum, assembly GCA_030737875.1. Taxonomy (NCBI): domain Eukaryota; kingdom Viridiplantae; phylum Streptophyta; class Magnoliopsida; order Asparagales; family Amaryllidaceae; genus Allium; species Allium sativum. The sequence goes on from CM060910.1 coordinate 342,357,142, forward strand.
AACTTTTCAGTTTCTGAGAATTTTCAAAATTTCAAAAATTTGGCTAACACCCTAAATTTTTGAAAAATTTCGCCATAACCTCCCCTGCAATGGGAGCATCGGGAAATTGCAAATAGCGTTCCCGGTCTTTCAGATCTCAAAAAGAAAAAGAAAAAGCCAAGCGGCTAGCCAATAGGCTCATAAAATCATCATCACCCAAACAAAACAGTAAATTATGTAGTAAACATGTACCTATTTGTCGGGCAAACAAATTTTATTTTCTGCTCTAGCCTCCTTGCTATGACCTGTTCAAAGATATATATGCATATGCAAGCAAATGCGACCAAATTTCAATACCAGTCAATATTTGATTCAGTTAGGCATAATGGTTCAAAATTATCAAACAATTAAACAAACAACACAAACATTAATCAATTAGTGGATTAACGTTTCAAATTCATAATTTTGATACATATACAAAAAAACATGTCTTTGATGCCAATTCACAACAATGTGTTCCTAACCATATAAGTTTTGGTTCTCACACCAGTCTAATGGAAATATATAGAAATCACACCTTCGTCACTCGAAAATAAATGCTGATGATGTTTCGAACCACCATCAGAACATTGTCGGGCTACTAGAGTGCGGTTCTATATCTACCCGGTATATTAAAACTTCGAATATACGCGGATCAGACGTATACGCAAAATCCATATATACTGGATTGTCCAAATCAATATAAATAAATAATCAACTACGAATAATTGATTTAAATTTTCAAAACAAATTTGACTTTCATTTTAAAAATATACTCTTCACACTCGTTCTAGGATACTACTGATCCTATCTCTAACGAGTCATTCTCATTGGATATTACTAATCCAATATCTGATGAATTCTTTCGTATGTTTCTAATGTGTCTTGTTCTCTAGCTTTGTAAACCAAAGCTCTGATACCAAATGTGACGGCAAGGAATTTCGCTCGGTCCGAACCAGTCGCTAAACCGACCCAGACCGTTCGAAAACGCCTTATCGTTTGAGAACAGGACAAAACAGAACGCATACAGAAGAACATTTCATTGTATATTACAACAATGCATCAGATTACAAGAATATACAGAGTATAAAAGAATATTACACAGAAATATCAGGGATTTAAATTACATTTAAATACATAGCAGCGGAAAATAATACAATACACAACTAGAAGAAGATATACGGATACAAAGCTTTCCGGATATCGTTCCCGCTGTAAACCAGGATCCTGCGAATATAAATCTGCAAAACCAAAACTACTAGCTGCCCGTGTCGAAAATAGGGGCACCCAGAGTTTAGGTTAAAACAATAAACTCCAGGTCAGTCATGTGACTGGTGTGAGAACTAAAACAGTTATTATTCTTTATTTTAAATCATTAGGTAAATCAAGGGACCACGCCACTTTCGCGGAACGGGTTTCCTCCCAAGAATACCAGTGCATAAAACAAACAGCGCAATGCTAAATAAAGAAAAATGAAGCTGTTATAAGACCCAGGTCCTATCACACAATGCAATCGCAAGCCGGGGGATAGGGTTTTTACCTTATAATAGCCAAGAATGCTTGATACGTTGAAAACAAATCATTTGCTACTAATATAAGTGCATAGTGTATAAAACACTTCAAATCATAAGTATCAATCATAGGCGGCATGAATGCCCCATACCACTATGTCGCCATATATAGGTTATACAATCAAAATCGCAAAGTCTCGTATTTGGAAATTGGATTTCCGTCTATGAACCGAGGCTAGGGGCAAGATCCTCAACCGATTCGTGACTGTCTAGCCCGAGCCACAGGACCCAGACTCAGGTGGGCCCTTGGATCGTCAGGGCCGGTCCACCGATGTGGATTAAAATGCCTGAACACTACGTTTCCCCACCCTATGGGGTGTAAGTCTGGTCCGTCAGCCGACCAGAAGCATCGGCCGAAACCGATATAACCGAGGCGCCTCGCAACAGCAACAACCACATAAGTCAAACTCGTCAGGGCGTGAAAAACCACTGACGCCACTTCTAGCTAGAAAGAAACGCAAGTCCTCCCTGAGGTCCGTCTCCCGTTTTTGATTCATACCGGGTGTGAAACTCGCGAATCAAACGTTACACAAAGCTACGCCACAAAGACCGTGCTTTGATCATCAACCACAAGACTTTGCTTTTCAACAGAAGCCTTGATCATTTGCATCTTAGCATGCCACACAGGCAAACCATCCTATGCAACAGATATCAGTCACACAGAATGAAATCCAATGTCAGACACACAGTCCATTTACAAGTCCGTTCTGGGTCTGAACGAAACCGGAGGCACCTAGTACCCCGCATATCCATCGATCTCCAAGTACGTCTGGACGATCACTAACTGTTTCCATCTTCTTGGGTGTACAGCCCAATCAAGATCATCAGTTATCACCCAAACGACGTGAAGACCTCCGGTCTTCGACCATCGTCTTCATCTTCGACTTATCGTCGTATCAGTTATCCAGAATGGGATAAACCCGGTCTTCCCGAATAACTCGCGTATATTATAAAAGTGTTACACAAACACAACATACGCCTCATTCCAATTCATTAGTCACTAACCGTAAATTAATCAAGAGAATAATTCCCCGAATATTAACCCCGAAGGCCGAAACCAACATCAGATCAATATCCAGAAAACCATTCTGCTTGGCTAACCGCCAGTTAGTTTCTAAATTTCACATTCAAATCTAATTAAAGATTTAACTATCGTCTGGAGCAAAACTGGTGTTACTCCATCCTCGATCTTTTCAATCTAATTAAAGATTCATTAAAACTCCACTTAGTTTTAATCATTATCTGGGTTAAAGAATCAGTGTCATTTAAAACACGATTCACGATAAACCCAAAATCACATTCCATTAATTATCGGGTTAAAGAACAAGTGTTATTTAAAACACTGTTCACGATAAACCCAAAAATCAATACCAATTCAATTCCAATTAAATATCATTTAATTGGTACACTTCATTAAATCTAAATAAAAAGATTTAATCTTTTCTCAACTGGGTTCAAGAACAGTGTTGGTGAAGACACCATTCACGACAAACCCAAATCACGTTCCATTAATTATCGGGTTAAAGAACAAGTGTTATTTAAAACACTGTTCACGATAAACCCAAAAATCAATACCAATTCAATTCCAATTAAATATCATTTAATTGGTACACTTCATTAAATCTAAATAAAAAGATTTAATCTTTTCTCAACTGGGTTCAAGAACAGTGTTAGTGAAGACACCATTCACGACAAACCCAAATCACATTCGATATTCAATACAAGGCTCTGAATAGAAAATATATCGGCTTATATTCAATATCGAATTCTACGACCAACAAATGTCGTATTGGAAATAACGATACAAATATATATCTTTCAAATTTCCATAACAACACCTGTAATATCACGAATTCCAACATCGAAATATTCCGAAGACAATTTCGATTCAAATCCACTCCAATGCAATCATTGGAAATTTTGGTTATTTTCAAAACCATTTCAAATTCAATTTATTTATTTAAAAATAAATAGAATTATAATTCTAGTTCAAACTAGTTCGATTTGATAAAAATCTACTTTTATCTTTTCAAATATGGAGTTTTTCATCCCAATTCTTCCCAAATCATTTCTTATGATTTTACACAAATTATTACTATTTTTAATAATTTTATCAAGGCCCGTACAGTCGATTTCCAACAATGGCCATCGAACTGCACTTACAGCGACCTTTTTCGAATTTGATTTGGACGTATCTCCAAATCCAACCGTTAGATTTCAAATTTCTAATATTCGTTAGAAAGCTCTTTTCGATACGAACCCAACGGTTCCGGTTTTAGGAGAATCCGACGGTCGGATCTCCCGTAATGTACGTTTGAAATAAATGGTCGAAATTCGCGAACTGCCGCGGCGCGGCGCGTTCTATTCAGGCCATTATATTATATATATAATATATATATAATATATTTCGTCGATTTCTATTTAAAACGAATTATATAAATAGTTTTAAATTCGATTCAAAAGCAATTTCAACTTCCGTTTCAATTCAAATCAAAATTGAATTCTTCTCTATAAATTCGTTTCAAAACTCATTTCTATTCAATTCAAATTTCAATTCAATTTGAATTCATTTCAATTCACTTTCAATTCAATTCGAATTCGTTTTCAATTCAATTCATTTCGAGATCGTTTTCAATTCAATTCATTTCGAAATCGTTTTCAATTCAATTCATTTCGAAATCGTTTTCAATTCAACTCATTTCGAGATCGTTTTCAATTCAATTCATTTCGAAATCGTTTTCAATTCAATTCATTTCGAGATCGTTTTCAATTCAATTCATTTCGAAATCGTTTTCAATTCAACTCATTTCGAGATCGTTTTCAATTCAATTCATTTCGAAATCGTTTTCAATTCAATTCATTTCGAAATCGTTTTCAATTCAACTCATTTCGAAATCGTTTTCAATTCAATTCATTTCAAAATATTCGATTTCGAAATCACTTTTCAATATTCATTTCGAAATGAATAAAATCGATATAAACATCGTTCACGTCAAAATGGCGTCAATCTAATCCTCACGGCTTCACATATTCCTTTATTTTCAAATATTCTATTTCAAATATTTCTTTTTCAAATATTTCTTTTTCAAAACTGGAATGAGGCCCAATCAATTACCATATAAAATTAATTATATGGATTTTCATACAACACATGTATATAATAGCATTGAAAATAATCAACCATCAACCAAAGTGCACTATACTGTATAAGCATCAAATATAGATATTCAACGCTTATAACAGCCTGTCAATCAATCGATCGACATATTTAATCAATCAGGATGAGTGAACTTCAAATTTCATCCTAACACCCGTGTGGGGTTTCAAACAATCAAACACATATTTTATTTGTGCAGTTAGGCGATGTGTAAAATTTATCGTCCCAATCAATGTCATTCAAATAAGTGTACATAAACAAACCGTCTGGTTTGTAAATGAATATTTATTTATTCACATTCACGTTAAAATTTATATTTTTAACGATAAAACATTTTATTTCAACCTATGAATTTCTATTCAATTCATTCTTTAAATAAAATGATATTTTTATTTTTCTAACATATTTTAGAAAATTTCGGCGGCATAACGGCACGATACTAGAAACGGGACGAGGCCTAGCCTTGTCCCCGGTCTAGTGAAGGCCCACGCCATTCACTCATCAATCAAATCACTTTCATTATGCATACCACAAAATTTGGAGTAAGGGTCTAACCTAGCCTTACTCCTTCGCCTTATAACGGCGCACGTCTAATCCTAACCAATTTATCGATTCGATTTTTCACACCACAAACCACATTCAAACCTATATCGCAATCAATCACCAAACAGTCAAACAAACAAGTCCATGGTCTGTGGACGATTGTGTCGGGTGCTACTAAGCACCGTCTGCATCCTAGTATATATATATAACTAGAAAAATAAATTGAAAGGTGAGAAATTCTCACTTATAGCTATCCTAGCTCCACGGCACTTCATTGATAGAAATCTTCATCGCTATCGCATCATCGCCATCTTCGTTGCCCGTAGTCACTATATATATAAAAATCGAATTTTTATTTCAAAGTTCAATATATAAAAATCGAATTTTTAGTTCAAAGTTCAATATATAAAAATCGAATTTTTAGTTCAAAGTTCAATATATAAAAATCGAATTTTTAGTTCAAAGTTCAATATATAAAAATCGAATTTTTAGTTCAAAGTTCAATATATAAAAATCGAATTTTTAGTTCAAAGTTCAATATATAAAAATCGAATTTTTAGTTCAAAGTTCAATATATAAAAATCGAATTTTTAGTTCAAAGTTCAATATATAAAAATCGAATTTTTAGTTCAAAGTTCAATATATAAAAATCGAATTTTTAGTTCAAAGTTCAATATATAAAAATCGAATTTTTAGTTCAAAGTTCAATATATAAAAATCGAATTTTTAGTTCAAAGTTCAATATATAAAAATCGAATTTTTAGTTCAAAGTTCAATATATAAAAATCGAATTTTTAGTTCAAAGTTCAATATATAAAAATCGAATTTTTAGTTCAAAGTTCAATATATAAAAATCGAATTTTTAGTTCAAAGTTCAATATATAAAAATCGAATTTTTAGTTCAAAGTTCAATATATAAAAATCCTATTTTTCTATCGAAGTTCAATATATAAAAATTCTATTTTTCTATCGAAGTTCAATATATAAAAATTCTATTTTTCTATCGAAGTTCAATATATAAAAATTCTATTTTTCTATCGAAGTTCAATATATAAAAATTCTATTTTTCTATCGAAGTTCAATATATAAAAATTCGCCCTTTTAACTATAAAGATTTTACCTTTTTCAGAAATAAAGATTTGATTTTTATAGTTCCTACTAGGCAAAGATTAGATTTTGACATTATCTATATAGTAAAGACTATATTTTTAATATTTTAAAAATATAAAGATCATATTTTTAATTCTTAGATCTCGCCTTTTCAAATATAAAAATCTAATCTATTTCATTTTCAAAATCTAATCTTTTTGACATATGAATTTCTATTTTTACTTCAATGCCCTATACATATAAAAATCAAAATTCTCTTCTATTAAAAAACTAAACTAGATACTATATAAAATAAAAATCTAACTTCAGTTTTTAAATATAATCAAATTCAGTTTTTATTTGCTTTTAAAATTCAGGTTTTAATTTACTTTTAAAATCAGTTTTAATTTTTCCTAAAAAATCAGTTTTTAAAATTCTTAAAAAATCAGTTTTTACTTTTCTTAAAAAAAACAGTTTTAAATTCTTTTAATCAAATCAGTTTTACATTTCTTAAAAATCAGTTTTTATATACTATAAATAAATCAGTTTTCTAAGATAAACCAAATTCAGATTTAAGATAAAATAAAATTCAGATTTTAAGATAAATAAAATAATAATAATAAAATAAAAAAAAAGTCACTTACAGGGGGGGGGCTGGAGCGCGTCGGAGCTCCTGCAGGAGGGCAGGGCGGAGGAGGAACGGAGAGAGAGGGGGGGGAGCGCCCGAGGCTGAGGCGGGTGGCGGTTTAGGGTTCGGGGGGGGGGGGGGGTTACCGATTTGGTTGCGTGGCTCTCGGAGGAGGTAGGGAGGAAGGAGGAGGAGCTCGACATGGGGAAGGGGGCGCGGCGCGCCTCGCCGGAGGCGGCGATCGCCTGGCGGCTGCTGCTGCTTCCCTTCTCTTTTTTTTTTTTTTTTTTTTTCCTTTTCGATTTTATGAAATCGGGGGGGGGGGGGTCCAGGCAGAAGAAAAGGGGGGGGGGGAAAAGAATTTTTATTTATTTATTTATTTATTTATTTAATTATTTATTTATTAAGGTTGACTTTGACATCCGACCTCGAAACGAGGCCCACCGCCTGCCGCCCATAGCGTTTTACCCCCATTCCGAACACAATGGGATGTGTATCGCAAGCTGATTCGGCTGTTACAATCAGTTTCTGCTGAATTTACATTTAAATCATTATATTGAATTTTAAACGTACATTTCAAATTACCGGGGTCACATACTAACTAGAAAAATTCCAGAAAAATATTTTCTAGCTTCGTATTGACGATACGGCCCTAACAAAACTAGTTTCGTCGAATTCTGAGACCGTTGGAAAAATGACCAATTTCCAGTCGATTAAATTCAACTGAAATGGTCAAACGCGTTTTCCTTTGCCACGCTCACATATTGATTCGAAAAATTATGAAATTTGGAATCTAGCAATAACTTTACATCACGGACCCAACAAAACTGGTTTCGTCGAAATCCGAGGTCATTTGCAAAATGTCCATTTTTAAGGGCCTGAATTCCATAGCGACTATTCAGAATTTTCAACTGGACATATCTTTTGATTCCCGCTATGAAATCTCGATTGTTCGGATTCGACGGAAAGATATCATCAATTAGATCCTATCATTTTTGGTTTCACTAAAATCCGGATTGTTTTGCACCCGGTACATTCAATTGAAGTTTGAAATCGAATTATCGAACTACCGCGCCATTTTCAATTCTATTTATAATTATATATAAATATTTATATTCTAACGACGACGTATATAAATATATACGTCGAATTCAATTCAAAATAAATTTCTCGTCGATTATATTTAAAATAATCTATTTTAAATATTCAAAATTCGCTATAATCGCCAAAATAAAAATTTTAAACTGGCCCAGATTTTACGGGTTGTTACATCACTTCCTATTCTTCATAACCGTTTCTGCAGTTGTTTTCAATGAGATCAGAAAGCTAAACATGTAGGAGGTTATGGATGAATGGGTAATTATGTTTAGATCTGGACAACGGTATTTAAATTTCGTGACCTTCTCGGAAATAGCCTAGATTTTTTAACATTTTACATCACTGGTGTCACCCCTGCAGCAATTGTCTCTGGAGTAAAGGAACAACTACATAACATGTATTTGAGTGTCATTCAGAAATTATGCAATGTTTCATTAATTGCTGCAGCAAGTAATAGGCCCAATGTCACCGACGATTTAGCAAATCCTGAAAACGCTGATATTTCTGCATTTATTATGAAAAATTATTACATCCAAGATCGTGTCAATTGCTTATGTTAGGAAGAATGACTTGCAAACAGAAATTTCTAGCAGATTTCAGAGCTAAAATAGGAGGTACTTCAATTTGGGATGCTAATCTTGATAGATCTGCTTTATCAGACATGCAAATCAATATATTTAAAGATAAGGACTCGCCGCTCAAACACCTATTGTAATTTCTGCTAGAGGGGATGCTGGACAAGAAGAGGATCAAGGATTGGAAGGTTCAACAAAAGTAGCACATGATAAGCCAATTGAAACAATGACAGAATCAGAGAAAAGAAAATCTATTGCTGAAGGTAAGAGAGTCGTTGGTCAATCAACTGAAGAAATAATTACAAAATAAATTCCGCCTGTCATAACTGCAGAGCAAAGAGTTGAAGAATCTAAAGAAGATGCAGCTAAGAGATTGAGAAAGGAAGCTGAAGATGCTAAGAGACGTGAAGATGAATTGTTGAAAGTTGTTCATTTATGTATTATTTTCTAGTCGGTGGTAAAAGAAATATCTTGTCATGGGCATTCATGGTTGCTCAGCTTCATCACATAATGAAAATGTGCTTAGATCATCGGTTGAAGAACAACGAGCTAATTTTGACGATATTCTAATGTTTTTTCGAGGGTTGATGATCGGTTGATGATCATGAATTAGTGAAGCATTTGGCTTGCATAGAGGTGCTGAGAGTTCGCTTGTTTGTGAGGTGCAGAAAGTGCATAGAATTTTAGCGAGGTGCAGAAAGTGCACGGAAGTGGGAAGAAGGTTCAACATGGGCCGGTTATCACTAATTAGGATTTTATAACATGTTTTTTCAGGTTTTTTCTTTTATGTTATGCTTGTAAAGGTTATAATGCTAACTTCTTTCTTATATGCGTTTTTCAGTAGAAATAAAGTGAACCAATTATCAATATATATATATATATATATATATATATATATATAATCCATTCTGGCGCTTTTTTCATTCAGATTTGAATTAAACATTCTAGACAATCCAACCGTTGGATCTTTGCAAAGTTGGTATCGTTGGAAAGATATTTCCAAAGCGAACCCAACGGTTTCGGTTTCGGGAAAATCCGATGGTCGGATCTCCCGGTACAATCATTTGAAATCACGGTTTCAAAATACGAACTACAGCTTCGTTATTTGATTTAATTTTAATTATATATATATATATATATATAATTCGTTCTTCGATTTCCAAACCATTTCATTTCCTATATGTGATAAAATAATATTTTTATCCAACAAATATCTAATCCGACACATGACTATTTTTGACACTTCATATATATAATAAAAATGTTATTTTTATTGTCAAAACAATTTGCTTCAAACATGATTATTTTATACACTTCATATAGATGATAAAAATGTGATTTTTATTGTTAAAACAATTTATTTCAAACATGAAGATTTTAACGATTCATATATATAATAAAATTGTGATTTTTATTGTTAAAACAATTTATTTCAAACATGAATATTTTATATACTATGTACATACAATAAAAATGTTATTTTTATCGTTCAAACAATTTTATTTCATACATTCGATAAAAATGTTATTTTTATCGATCAAACCATTTTATTTCGTACATTCGATAAAAATGTCATTTTTATCATTCAAACCATTTTATTTCATACATTCAATAAAAATGTTATTTTTAACGTTCAAACCATTTTATTTCAAAAATGAATATTTTTCCAACACATGAATATATTTCAATACATGAAAATAAATCAAACACAGGAATATTTCAGAAAATTTCGGCAGCATAGCGGCAGGGTAGTTAAAATTAACACCATCGCGAGTACGGCTCCTCGTGCTACCTTAAAGCCTCACAGCTTTTGACAATGGGGATTTCAATAATCTAGTTCGTACGCAGATGAATTTTCCCATAAACTAATCCTATTAGGATTTCAACCACAATCAATCATATCAAATCAACCATTCGTAGTATTCACCAAATTTTACATTAAACAAATCCAAACAATCACAACCAATATATATATCGTCCATGGTCTGTGGACGAGGGGAGTGTATATATATACGTATATAAGTATATTTCGATTTCATTTCAATATCATTTCAATTCCGTTCAACGCATATATGATTTTTACAATGCATATATATAACTTATACATCGTCCATACAACTTATACAACGCTTGTACATGAGGTGTACAACGCTTATATAACTCATACATCGACCGTATAATTTATACATCGTCATTCCATATCGTTTATAATTCAGAAATCTCACATTAGGTTCCACTCCTCCAAAAATTGTAGGAAGCTCAGAAAAATATCCGGTCTCTTCTAGAATGTAGAAGACGTCCTCTCGGTCCCACTGTCTCTTATTTCACTGGATTTCGACAACATAGCAAAAAGATATGATTTTTATCATGAAATCAAAATCCGTAGCATTTTTAAAGTTCTATAAACAGTTTAAATTTTATACTGCCGGTACCTTCAACAATGGTTCGAAACTAGGTCAGCCAAAATCCTCCAATCCGAAGCACGAGACATAGATCGGGATATACCACCTCGAAGAGCTCCGAAACATGCGCAAGCGGGTGGTGGTCACGGTGAACTCGAAGCACCATGGAGGGGGAAAACTCGATCGATGCGGAGGATCTTGGCAAGCTCGGTTCGACAACGATGCTCCACGACAGCAGGCGAGACAAGTACTGATTTAAAGATTGTTGAAAGCACTACAGAATACTCCAAAGGGGCACTGAGTTTCGTTGAGGAGAAAAAGAGGAGAGAAGATGAGAGCTCGAGTCGTAATCCGATTTGGGAGGTTACAGGGTCTTCCAGATAAGAAGATGAAACGTGATTGGTCGGGGGTTTTTATTTTAATTTTTTATTTAATTATTTCCAAAAATACACTTTTCTCATACGAACTCCAATCCAAACCCAACAACTGTCGCCCCTAGCTAAATACCCCTATTCCGAACACAGTGGAATATGTTTCGTAAGCCCATTCGACTGTCTCAGTCAGTTTTCCTTCAAATTAAAATATAAAACATTCAATATTTGATTTGAACGTACATTTTAATTTGCCGGGGCCACATACTAATCCCAAAAATTCCTGAAAGATAAATCTAGTTATGTTTTGACGATACAGCCCCAACAAAACTAGTTTCATCGAATTTGGAGACCATTCGAAAAAGGGCCATTTTCTGGTCGATCCAATTTGACTGAAATTAACCAAACACATTTTCCTTCGCCACGCTCACATATTAACTCCCAAAACTATGGAATTTGAAACCTAGCAATAATTTGACATCCCGGATCCAACAAAAGTGGTTTCATCGAAAACGGAGATCGTTTGCAAAATGGCCATTTTCAAGGGCTATATAAACTCCATAGCGACCTTTCTGAAAATTCATTTAGTCATAACCTTTGATTCCCGCTATGAAATTTCAATTTTTCAGATTCTTTCGAAAGATATTCATAAACAGATTTAAATATTTTTGGTTTCACTAAAATCCATTTTATTTTGCATCCTGTACAATCAGTCAAAGTTCGAATTCAAATTTTCAAAGTGTCGCGCCATTTCATGCCTTGTTTTATAATTAAAATAAATATATTTATTTTCCAACCTCGATTCAAATAGACTTTTGGTCGTTAATATTTAAAATAATTTATTTTAAATATTCAAAATCCACTAAAATAGCCAAATTAAAATTTTTTAAATTGGTTTAGATTTTCCGGGTTGTTACAATCTCCCCCACTTAAAATCTTTTCGTCCCCGAAAAGGAACGAAGATGAAAGTTGTTTAATTAACCAACTCAACTTTCATTCTTCAACTTTTCAGTTTTCAAAAATTTGGCTAACACCCTAAATTTCGCCATAATGTCCTTTGTACGGGGAGGGTTTTGGAAATTTATTGGGCCATATTAGGTACCCAATAAATCCTAATAAGCATACACATATTTATAGTGATATATTCTGGTGTCCACAAGGGAGTGTGTATAGATAATAACTCCAGAGAATAAATTCTCATCACCCGATAAATGGTTTTTTGTGCCTTAATGACCAGAGAGACGTGTTTATTGTCATCTCCAGACCCGTGTGGTTTTTTTTATTAGTCTGGCAATTTACCGTTACATTTTATATAGTCGATGTCAGTCTTCGATTCAACCTGTAATATAGTCATCGCCATACTAGCCTCTCGCTCGTATGGTAAATTTTCAACCTCGTCACATAAGCTCCAGATGCTTATGTGGTATATGATAAAGTATGCCATCTTCAAGAAGTATGCCATGTAGTGTAGTTCAAAATTAATGTTACTATTCTATGGCGACATTTATTATTACATACAGAACAACCAACACTCCGCATCCAATGGCATTCATAGGAGTTGATATAATAAAAAACACTGCGCATCCAACTCATTAAGGTTTACCTATTTGTCGGGCACACAAATAAATTCTTTACTCAACAGCAAATCCATTTACCTGTTCAAACATATATAATGTACATGCATGTATTTCTATCTATTTTTAAATCAGTTCAATATTTGATTCACTTTGCATAAATTTACTTCTCATTTTCTTATTAATTAGATTAACTATCGTTCCAATAATTTGATTAATCAAATTCTTAATCACACAACATAAACAGCAATCAATTTATTTATTAACTTCTCAAAAATATACTAATTAATTCATATATTCTTTTAAAATCTTTCAGACTATATAATTAAAATTTCACATCCATGAAAAGGAAACAACAACAAAGTAGAAAATAATACGGAAATGCAAAATACTGTAAATGTACCATACACCAGAGTTAATCATAGACATCCACCCTGCAATTGGGATAAGCTTTCTTAATGCTCTCCTCAGTTTCCCAAATACAGTCTCGCGGATCTCCACTCCATTTTACTTTGACTAAGTGAACCTTCTTGTTCCTCAGCTCTTTAGTTTCTTTGCCAATAATTTTTATCGGCTCTCTCCTCACAGCCAATTCTGGAGTAATTTCCAAGTCTTGTTGCGCGGCTTCTTCCACGACCAAGTCTGGATCATGTACATGCTTTCGAAGTTGAGATACATGAAACACATCATGTACTCCAGGCAACCAATCAGGCAATTGAACCCTATAAGCAAGAGTTCCAATCCGTTCAATCACGGAAAATGGACCAATAAATCTGGGCACCAACTTCCCTGTTTTTCCAAATCGGACTACTCCTCTCATTCAAGAAACCCTCAAATATACATAGTCACCTATAGAAAATGATAAATCTCTTCTTCTCGAGTCTGCATAGCTCATCTGTCGGCTTTGAGCTGCTAGTAATCGTTTCTTAATGAAGTCGACTTTATCCACAGCTTCGCGAATCATATCGGGTCCCAATACAAGTCTATTACCAAGTTCTACCCAACAAGCAGGAGATCAGCACGGTCTACCATACAGTGCTTCAAATGGTGACATTGTCAGGCTCGCTGGGTAGCTGTTGTTGTATGAGAACTCGTCCAAATGCAAGTGGTCTTCCCATGATCCGCCAAAATCAATAACACAAGTCCACAATAAATCTTCAAGAATACGGTTCACCCTCTCAGTTTGGCCATCTGTTTGAGGATGATATGCGGTTCAAGAATACTTCTCTCCGGAGTTCAGGGATGTTTGGATCACCAATTCGGCCTTTCAACCTCAGAATCCTATCGTTATCAATCTGGAAACTCGAGGGCTTGCCTTTCTGAATTCTCTCTCTGATATTCTGAATGAAGTGATCATCCTTCTGAAGAGCAGATATGTTATCAATCAATGAAGGCGTGATGATAAGACTGGCAACGATTACATTCTTTCTGCTGAGCGCATCAGCCACAACATTGGCTTTCCCCGGAGTATATAAAATATCAAGATCATATGCCGCGAGAAATTCTAACCAACGTCGCTGTCTCATATTCAGATGTTTCTGGGTGAATAAATACTTCAATGATTGATGATCGGTGTATAATTCAAACTTCTCACCCAATAGATAGTGCCTCCAGATTTTCATAGCAAACACGATGGCGAACAATTCGAGATCGTGTGTCGCATAATTCTTCTCATGTGGCTTCAACTGATGGCTAGCATAAGCGACTACTTGGCCTCTGTGCATTAACACTGCACCAATACCTTCTTTAGAAGCATCTGTCCAAACTTTCAAGTCTTGATTTCCATCGATAATTGTTAGCACTGGAGCAGTCGTCAATCTTAACTTCAACTTTTGGAAAGCTACCTCACATTCTGGAGTCCATTGAACCTTGAATGTTTCTTAGTAAGCTTCATTAAGGAACTAGATATCTTCTAAAAATCTTTAACGAACTTCCAATAATAACTAGCCAATCCAAGAAAACTTCGGACTTCTATGGGCGTAGTTGTCTGCTTCCAATTCTGAATAGTAGTAATCTTACTGGGATCTACAGAAATTCCTTCCTTTGATACGACGTGACCAAGGAATTTGACTTCTTCTTGCTAGAATTTACGTTTGGAAAATTTGGCTTTTAAACATTCTTTCTGCGAATTTCTAACATTTGTTACAAATGTTTTTCATGCTCGCTTTCTGACTTAGAGAAGATCAAAATGTCATCAATGAAAACTAGAACAAATTTATTCGATACTTCTCGGAATACCCGGTTCATTAGATCGATAAAATAAGCTGGAGCGTTACATAAGCCGAACGACATTACTAACCACTCGTAGAATAAATCTGGACCTTTGAATGCTGTCAAAGGAACACACTCTTCGGCAATACGAAGTTGATGGAAACCTGTAGCTAGGTACATTCATGAAAACACTTATGCGTCATTCAATCGATCCAATAAATCATCAATTCCCGGCAATGGATATTTATTCATCAATGTCTACTTGTTCAAGTCATGGTAATCCACACATAGTCTGAGAGTACCGTCTAACTTTGGGACAAACACCATTGCTTCTCCTCAATAAAAGAAACTAGGCCTGATAAAACCCTTCCATACAAGCTGTCGAGTCTGATTGTCTAATTCTTCTTTTTCCTTCAAGGTCATTCTTCGAATAGCATGAACTACTGGCCTTGCATTCAGAATTAAAGCAATCTTGAAATCTATTTCTCTACGCGGAGGTAAGCTAACAACTTCTTCAAACACATCCGCATAATTCTTGATGATAGGAATATTTTCTACGTCGACTGGAACATACTCCATAACGATAGGAATCTTTTCTATTTGAACAGAAGAAACATCCAAAGCTGACCAAAAGTAATTTCTATCAGAATTCGGACCTTCACACGGAATGGTTATATAATTCCCTGATTTAATCTTTGCTTTCACGACTCTGTCGGCGCATTTAACCTCAGCTTCATATTTTGTTAACCAATCCAATCCCAAAATAAGATCGAACTCTGTAAAATTCATGAAGATCGCGATGGTAGGGAACCGATAACAGGAAAAAGAACCAGGCACCCCACAAATCCAACTAAGATCGAGGGAACTCCCAACCGGATTATGGACATTCATAGGTGTTTTGAGCTTTTTCAAATTCAAATTCAGTTTTTTAACCACATTTCTTGCAATAAAGCTTCGCGATGCGCCTTTATCAAATAATACTTTGACTGAAATATTTTTGATAGTAAACGTGCCTTCTAAAACATCTGGCCTCGCTTGACTGGATGAGGACACAGGAACTTCTGCCACTTCATTTACATGTAACTTTTCTGATTTCTTTGATAGCCGGCACTCCCTTGCAACATGACCTGCTTGGTGACACTCACGGCATTTCCTTTCACCATGTGGGTTCTTTTGCTTCTTAGCGTGTAACACCCCACGCCCGCTAGGGTCACTCACTAAGGGAATGCCATAGCATCGGTGGAGTATTTTAGTGAATATAGAACAGAAAAATTACAACAAGGCAGATATAAATAGTACTTGAAATTTTAAAACATCATCTCATAACAGATGAAATAAATATGTCTGGTTACATCATAAAACCACGGTAAAAGTCAAGTACAATATCCATCAAAATAAAGAAGTACATAATCCCACTCTCTCATACAATAGCCAGAACAAAAGAAAAGATAACTGGATAACTGGAGCTTTACATCTACCCAAGCTCCTAAAGACTGGAACAGCAATCCGATCAAGCTCTACTACCGCTAGGATCCACCGTAGGACCTGAGGGTTGGGAAAAAGATAAAAACAACGGGGTCAGACATAAGTCTGAGTGAGTCCTATAACTTTAACAATACAATCATTAAAGTAACCAGAGAAGACATAAACTTGACCTACGGTAATATCTGGGGATGAATGGCTACACTAAGCAGCTTGGTAGACTTAGGATAAACTAAGATAACCGTCAGGACACATCTACCCACCCAAGGATAATTACTAACTGCACCACACCAGTCATTCCTACTTAAAGGTTGATCCCTTCCAAGGACTTAGAAAATTTCCCCAGTAGTTTCATGTACCCCTAGCCCACTACATAGGTGTCGTCTGCCCCTATCTCCACTAGGTGTACCCAGTAATTCTTACCCAGTAGTTTCGTGTACCCCTACATAGGTGCCGTCTGCCCCTATCTTCATTAGGTGTACCCACTACTCCCCAAGCGATCGGCTCCCTACCGTAGATACCCGTGCTGGTCCCACAGTGGGGTGTATCACTCCCCTGAAGTGGCTACCCAATACTAACGGTGCACGGCTTTATATCTACACGATGCAACAACGGCTTATCTACCAGCCCGGGCCCACACACGCATATGAAACCCGTTGGACTTGCGTTGCCACCGCTAACCCGTTTTGGCCTCTTATAATCAAGCCCAATATGCGTGTCCCGTCACTCGACATGGATCGAGCCCACAAAGATACGTTTGGGATATTGGTTGAAATGGGCCCCCACAAGCTACCCACTTAAGCTTGTCAAATATCTAGTGTATCCCACTTAACCCTTTAATCATGTTTAATTACATGTTTCCACTTGGTTAAGTATTCTAATCGTATTTTCTATTGCCACCCAAGGCAACCCACTAGATTCCACATGCCACCCAAGGCAACCACAAAATTTCCTCATGCCACCCAAGGCACCCACTTAACCCGTCATGTCCCACTACATGCTACTATGGTTAAGTGTTTCTTAATTAATTAAGACCGTGATCTCCCATAAAGACCTCCCACATTAGACTGGCTGTTATGACCGCCTGGTTAAGCCGGTAGAATCCGGGCAGTCTTACGTCATAACAGAGTCTAACCTCGTGTCTTTACCTTAATCACGTATTTAATTTGTGGCTAAGACCTCTCACATTGGGCTGACATTTGTAGCAACTGGTTAAGCCGGTCGGGTCCGGGCAGTTTTACACTACAAATGAGTCCAACCTCGTGTCTTAGTCGATTAATTACACCTAATTAATCACCCCCATATTAATTATCCCTAATTAATATCAAGTTTTCCATAACATGGGTAGACCTAACTCAATAGGTAAATTCCCATGGGGTAGACCTAACTCAATAGGTAAATTCCCACTTATGGTAATTTATTTTTATGGTATGCTTAATCATACCCAATCATTCATTTATTAACATATTTACCAACCCCATCGTTCCCCACGTAAATCGTTCTCATTTCATGACATAAATAAGGGGAAGATCATCACAAACATCATGGGTTTAACATATAACTTTGTCATGGGTTAAGAGGATGTCAACTTGCATATATGAGCATATATTAACCCAACTACATATAACCCAAACTTGCATATTATCATACACATGATTTGCATAACATGTTGCATATGAGCTTGCATATTATCATACACATATCTTGCATAACATGTTGAACTTGCATATAGGCATTCTCATAACTTGCATAACATGTTAAACATGCATTTAAGCATACACATAACTTGCATAAGCATTCCCATACTTGCATAAGCATTCACATACTTGCATAACTTGCATACATGTCATTTAAGCATATACATATCTTGCATAAGCATTCATATACTCGCATAAGCATGCATAACTTGCATATCACATAAAACTTGCATTTAAACATATACATGACTTGCATAAGCATCCATACACTTGCATGAGCATGCATAACTTCCATATCACTTTCAACTTGCATTTAAACATATACTTATCTTGCATAACTTACTTTATTACACATGCATAATTCCACTCATTAAATATGCATAAATCCACTTGTTAAACATGCATATATCAACTTGTTAAACATGCATAAATCAACTTATTAAGCATGCACAAAACAACTTATCAAATATGCATAAACATAGAACAACATAGAGTAATATATCATTATACATGATTCAAACTCACTAATCCGCATTTAAGACCATAAGTCTCATTACACCCAATCTACTTACTTTAACAATTGATGTTAAAGTGATAGAAACTCACCAAACTCAAGATTAGCAACCTTATGAAGTAGAATTAGTTGCTAACTATGAAGATAATGATGATTAGAGAATGATATGAGAGGGATTAGCTTGAAACTTCCTTCTTAGATTAATGGAGACTCCTTCTAGGATTTAATTTGGCGGCATGAGGCCTTCATTTCTATTTTTAGTATGGATTAAGGTAGGTTTAGGGTGTATTTATAGATTAAGAGAGTGTTTTAAGCCCTTAGATTAACCCTAGATTAATTTAGGTCCATTAGATTTAGGAAACCTCTAGAACCAAGCCCAGCCCTAGCCAGAAAACCAGATCTGGTGCACCCAAGCACCCTGGTTCGACACGCCATGTCGACAGGCAAGTCGACAGGCATGTCGACACCCCTGTCGACAGGCCTGTCGACAGCCCTGTCGACATGCTTAGGCGGGAATCTTCCCGCCTGGCCCCGCTGGTTCTAAATTTAAATTTAAATTTAAATTCCTAAATCTGTTTTTAGCTCTAATTTTTCTGCAAACTTCCTTGGGCCATAACCGGGCCATACGGACTCCGATTTTCGAAAACTCGGACTCTATTTCGCGTATTTTTCCGAGACGAACGCAATAACGCAGCCCGTTACCCCCAATTCCCACATCTGAGATTATTTATCCTATAATTAGTGAATTTTAGTATTAACTAAAATTCGGGGTGTTACATTCTCCCCTCCTTAAAGGATTTCGTCCCCGAAATCTCTAGGCTAAGGAGAATGCATATCCTACTATCCAAACAACCATCTACTCAAATCATCAACCACAGGCATCCATTGTCCTTAAACAGTTTCTAATGATGTATGAGCATATGCAAAAAGTGTGTGTATATGTTCCCTATCTAATGTATGAACATATGCAAACCATGATAGTGCCATGCATCCATTATGTATGCGAGAGAACCCTATCGACACATACAATATCTACATGAGTGCACAATCATTCACCAAAATGCATCATCCATGTGATAACACAACCATTATACATCCATAAATAAATCTTCCTACACACAATTTTATGCAATATGCAATATGAAGTGACTGAGCCGATCTAGTGCCTAGAGTGTGTGTATATGCATCCACGAGCAACCACTAGCAAACACTTGCATCCACTTGCATCCATCAACCATAACATGTCTCAAACACATGTTTCAACCATAGGTTTACCCTATCTAAAGGTCAAAGGTACTAACGAGAGGACATACTAAAGATAAGATAAGTACTAGACAAGCGATAAAGGAGAAAGTAAAGACATACCCTCAAAAAGAAATGGGTATAATGAACGCATCTTCGCTTCCGTCTCCCAAGTTGCGTTGCTCTCATCTTCTCCCCATTGCACTTTGACTAGATGAACCTCTCGATTCCTCAATTTCCTAGTCTCTGACCCAAGGATGCGAGTAGGAGCTCGTCGAATAGTCGCATCACGCTTTACCTCTACATCTCTAAGGAAGCTCGGCTCTACCACCTCTGCCGTCTCATGTAAGCACTTCCTCAGATGTGATACATGGAATACATCATGAACACCACTAAGTCTGTCGGGCAACTCCACCCTATATGCCATCCGTCCAATCCTTTCCTTGATAGGAAACGGCCCAACAAACCTTGGTGCTAACTTCCCAACGGATCCGAAGCGAACAACATTTCTCAACGGAGATACCTTAACAAAAACCATGTCCCCAACCTCAAACTCAAGATCCGTCCTTCTCTTGTCCGCATAAGATTTTTGCCTATCCTGCGCTGCTTTCATCCTTCTTCGAATCAAGTCAATCTTCTCAGAAGTCTCTCTAACCATATCGGGCCCCAGCAAGATCTTATCCGTAGATTCCCACCAACATGTAGGTGATCGACAAGGCCTTCCATAGAGAGCTTCGAAAGGAGCCATACCAATACTGGACTGAAAGCTGTTATTATATGCGAACTCCACTAATGGAAGATGCTCTTCCCATGTACCTCCAAAATCTAGGATATAAAGCCTCAAAAGGTCTTCTAGAACACGATTCACCCTCTCAGTCTGGCCGTCCGTCTGAGGATGATATGCGGTGCTCAGACACAATTGAGTCCCCACTGCTTCTTGCAAACTTCTCCAGAATTCGCTAGTGAAGATAGGATCTCGATCACTCACTATGCTAGAGGGTACCCCATGCAATCGAACTATCTCTCGAAGATATACAGAAGCTAGCCATGGAGCGGTCCTCTTGCTCTTCACAGGTATGAAATGGGCGCTCTTAGTAAGTCTATCTACCACCACCCAAATTCCTGTATTACCCTTCCTCGACCTGGGTAACCCGTCAATGAAATCCATCGAGACGCTATCCCACTTCCATTGCGGAACCTCCAATGGGTGAAGCAACCCACCTGGTTTCCTTTGCTCCGCCTTCACTTGCTGGCACACCAAACATCGAGCGACATATCCGGCCACGTCTTTCTTCATACCGGCCCAGAAGAAAACCCTCTTCATGTCTCGGTACATCTTGTCCCCACCGGGATGAATAGTCATCCTAGAACGGTGTGCGTCATCAAGAATAGCCTTCCTCAAACCCTCTTCTTGCGGTACGCAAAGTCTACCGTCTCTACGCAAGTACCCCCTATCGTCTAGGGTGTACCTACTCAAATGGCTGGACGACTCCCCCCTTATGAGCTTTTCTACTAACTCAACCAACTGTGGGTCGCCCCTCTGTGCTTCTCCAATCCGCCCAAAAAGAGTAGGCCTAACTTCCAAGGAAGCTAGCAAACCGGGTACATAATCAATGGAAGGTCTGAAATCAAACATCGAGATAAACTCCAAGTCTCGTCATTCCACGAACAATGGACTCAAGGACAACCTCTTCCTACTCAAGGCGTCCGCCACCACGTTACCCTTGCCAGGGGTATACGCTATCTCGAAATCATAAGATGCTAAGAACTCCATCCACCTTTGCTGTCTTAAGTTTAAATCTTTCTGAGAGAACAAGTACTTCAAAGATTTATGGTCAGTGAACAACTCGAATCTCTCACCAAGAAGATAATGGCGCCAAATCTTAAGCGCAAAAACAATAGCGGCCAGCTCTAGATCATGGGTAGGGTAATTTTTCTCATGTGCCCTCAACTGCCTTCCACCGTAGGCTATTACCCTTCCCTCTTGCATTAAGACTGCGCCAAGTCCTGTCCCACAGGCATCGGTATAGACAACAAATGGCTTGCTCCCTTCTGGCAACACTAAAACTGGAGCGGTGGTTAAAGCTCTCTTTAACCGTCGGAACGCATCATCACAATCTACGTCCCATGTGAAAACAAGATTCTTCTTTGTTAAGCGGGTTAATGGGGCTGATATCTTCGCGAAGTCTTTAATAAACTTCCTATAATAACCTGCCAACCCCAAGAAACTTCTTACTTCGGTAGCATTCTTCGGAACCTTCCAATCCTGAATTGATACTACCTTCGCGGGATCCACAGCTATCCCTTCCTTGGAGACCACGTGCCCCAAGAATCGTACTTCCTTCCTCCAGAAGTGACATTTAGAGAATTTAGCCTTAAGGCTATGTGCTCGAAGAGTCTTCAACACTTCCCCAAGATGTAGGGCATGCTCTTCTTCACTCTTAGAAAATACTAAGATATCATCCACAAAGACCACCACGAATTTATTAAGGAACTCCCTGAACACCCTACTCATCAAATCAACAAAGTATGCAGGGGCGTTCGTCAACCCAAATGGCATCACCAGCCACTCATAGAAACCATCCGGAGTTCTAAAGGCAGTCTTTTCTATGCTATCCTCAGCCACCCTCAACTGATGAAACCCCGTGGCCAAGTCCAACTGAGAAAATACTGAAGCGCCAACCAACTGATCGAAAAGATCATCTATTCTCGGCAATGGGTGTCTATTCTTCTTTGTGAGCTTGTTGAGTTCTCTATAACCTACACAAAGTCTGAGGGACCCATCCGCCTTCGTAGCAAATACTACTGGAGCACCCCACTCCGATATGCTCCGTCTTATGAACCCCTTCTCAAGCAACTCCCCTACTTGCTTATGGAGTTCCCTCCTCTCACGAGGAGCCATGTGGCGCACTGGTAAAGATACCGGTTTAGCATTATCCACCAAATATATTCGGAAGTCAATCTCCCGCTTCGGAGGTAAGCCCTTCACCTCCTCAAACACATCCGGATATTCCCGGACCACTCTAACAGATTGCAAACTCTCGATCGAAGCGTCAAGCGATTCAAGATAACTTAGCATAACAGAGTCCCTGGGATTACAAGAAATCTCGAGAGTGTTACCCAAGCGGGTCATCAGCCTAACAACTCTCCTTTCGCAATCAAGAACGGCACCATTACTGGATAACCAGTCCATGCCCAAAATCAACCCATAGCCCGTGAAGCCCAATACAAAAGCATCACATCTAAACTCAATGCTAAGTATAGAAATCTTCAAACCCAAACATATCATGGACAAATAAGTGGAGCCCCCAATTGGGTTTGAAACAACCAAGGGATCATCTACCAGACTGGTGTCTAAGTGCAGTAACTCAACTAATGATGATGAAATAAACGAATGCGATGCGCCTGAATCAAACAATGTACGGACAGGATGGTCAAATAGAAAAACCAGACTTTCAACGGAAATAGTTCTACCTCTCTCCTGAATCGGTGGAACCGCGAGAGCCTGTACTTGCCCCCTAGCCTGACTCGGTGCCATAAGAGTTTGCACCTGTCCTCCTGAGGTAGATCCCGTCCTTTGCCCCTTCTTAGGGCAATCTTTCACTAAGTGCCCTGCTTCGCCACAGTGGAAGCAGCCGGTCTTCTTCTTCTTGCGACAATCCTTGCTTAGGTGGCCAGGTGTCCCACAATTGAAACACTTCTTCTTCTTGCCCTTGCCACCGTTGCCTTTCCCACCTTTGCTTTGCTGTTGTTGAGGTCTCTTTTGATCTCCCTTCTTCTCGGGTGCCTTATTAGCATTAGGACCCTTCTCTTCCTCATACATGAGTGCCATGTCAACTAGCTTCTCAAAGGTGGCCCCCATAGGGATGTGAGTCATAGCCAACCCATGCATAGGTTCATTCAAGCCTTTCACGAACCTCAAAGCCTTCTTCTCCGGTGTATTTACCATGTCTAGGCCAAACCTTGCCAATTGATTAAACTTGTTGACATATTCCTTTACCGAAAGATTTCCTTGCTTTAGAGTCAAGAATCTTTCCATATACAAGTTTTCCTCCGCCCTTGAGAGAAACTTTGCCACAAATCTTTGCCTAAAATCCGCCCAAGAGTCAACGGGGCGTTCTCCATTAGTGACCTCCCACCAGAATGAGGCCTCTCCCTTCATTAACCAAGCAGCCAACTTGACTTTCTTCCCTTCTTCCATCTCAAAGATATCTATCAACTCTTCCACCTCTTTAAGCCAATCTCTAGCCTCCACAAAGGTTTCAGATCCTTGAAAAGGTTTCCCTCCCATAGCTTTAAATTCCTTGCAAGTCTTAGCAAAAGTATCAGTGCGAGGAGGAGGGGGAGGAGGAAGATCGGGTGCTACGGTTGGTGGAGGAACATTTGCTGGACCCGCAGTGGTGGCCCTAGCCTCCATCAATCTCCTATACCATACTGGTACCGTCACACCCTCCGGAAGATTATGATTCTCGGCCATGCTGAAACGAAAAAGGAAAGATTCAAAACGGAGAATTCGAAGGATATAGATATGGCTATTGGGGATTATGCTTTTCTTTCAAAAACTTTTCTCTTAAAAGACATGTTTTTGAAAATATCTTTTCCAAAAATGTTTTAGAAAAATAGTTCTCTAAAAATTTTATCTATTCCGGTAACCTTTGCTCTGATACCACGTGTAACACCCCACGCCCGCTAGGGTCACTCACTAAGGGAATGCCATAGCATCGGTGGAGTATTTTAGTGAATATAGAACAGAAAAATTACAACAAGACAGATATAAATAGTACTTGAAATTTTAAAACATCATCTCATAACAGATGAAATAAATATGTCTGGTTACATCATAAAACCACGGTAAAAGTCAAGTACAATATCCATCAAAATAAAGAAGTACATAATCCCACTCTCTCATACAATAGCCAGAACAAAAGAAAAGATAACTGGATAACTGGAGCTTTACATCTACCCAAGCTCCTAAAGACTGGAACAGCAATCCGATCAAGCTCTACTACCGCTAGGATCCACCGTAGGACCTGAGGGTTGGGAAAAAGATAAAAACAACGGGGTCAGACATAAGTCTGAGTGAGTCCTATAACTTTAACAATACAATCATTAAAGTAACCAGAGAAGACATAAACTTGACCTACGGTAATATCTGGGGATGAATGGCTACACTAAGCAGCTTGGTAGACTTAGGATAAACTAAGATAACCGTCAGGACACATCTACCCACCCAAGGATAATTACTAACTGCACCACACCAGTCATTCCTACTTAAAGGTTGATCCCTTCCAAGGACTTAGAAAATTTCCCCAGTAGTTTCATGTACCCCTAGCCCACTACATAGGTGCCGTCTGCCCCTATCTCCACTAGGTGTACCCAGTAATTCTTACCCAGTAGTTTCGTGTACCCCTACATAGGTGCCATCTGCCCCTATCTTCATTAGGTGTACCCACTACTCCCCAAGCGATCGGCTCCCTACCGTAGATACCCGTGCTGGTCCCACAGTGGGGTGTATCACTCCCCTGAAGTGGCTACCCAATACTAACGGTGCACGGCTTTATATCTACACGATGCAACAACGGCTTATCTACCAGCCCGGGCCCACACACGCATATGAAACCCGTTGGACTTGCGTTGCCACCGCTAACCCGTTTTGGCCTCTTATAATCAAGCCCAATATGCGTGTCCCGTCACTCGACATGGATCGAGCCCACAAAGATACGTTTGGGATATTGGTTGAAATGGGCCCCCACAAGCTACCCACTTAAGCTTGTCAAATATCTAGTGTATCCCACTTAACCCTTTAATCATGTTTAATTACATGTTTCCACTTGGTTAAGTATTCTAATCGTATTTTCTATTGCCACCCAAGGCAACCCACTAGATTCCACATGCCACCCAAGGCAACCACAAAATTTCCTCATGCCACCCAAGGCACCCACTTAACCCCTCATGTCCCACTACATGCTACTATGGTTAAGTGTTTCTTAATTAATTAAGACCGTGATCTCCCATAAAGACCTCCCACATTAGACTGGCTGTTATGACCGCCTGGTTAAGCCGGTAGAATCCGGGCAGTCTTACGTCATAACAGAGTCTAACCTCGTGTCTTTACCTTAATCACGTATTTAATTTGTGGCTAAGACCTCTCACATTGGGCTGACATTTGTAGCAACTGGTTAAGCCGGTCGGGTCCGGGCAGTTTTACACTACAAATGAGTCCAACCTCGTGTCTTAGTCGATTAATTACACCTAATTAATCACCCCCATATTAATTATCCCTAATTAATATCAAGTTTTCCATAACATGGGTAGACCTAACTCAATAGGTAAATTCCCATGGGGTAGACCTAACTCAATAGGTAAATTCCCACTTATGGTAATTTATTTTTATGGTATGCTTAATCATACCCAATCATTCATTTATTAACATATTTACCAACCCCATCGTTCCCCACGTAAATCGTTCTCATTTCATGACATAAATAAGGGGAAGATCATCACAAATATCATGGGTTTAACATATAACTTTGTCATGGGTTAAGAGGATGTCAACTTGCATATATGAGCATATATTAACCCAACTACATATAACCCAAACTTGCATATTATCATACACATGATTTGCATAACATGTTGCATATGAGCTTGCATATTATCATACACATATCTTGCATAACATGTTGAAATTGCATATAGGCATTCTCATAACTTGCATAACATGTTAAACATGCATTTAAGCATACACATAACTTGCATAAGCATTCCCATACTTGCATAAGCATTCACATACTTGCATAAGCATTCACATACTTGCATAACTTGCATATCATGTCATTTAAGCATATACATATCTTGCATAAGCATTCATATACTCGCATAAGCATGCATAACTTGCATATCACATAAAACTTGCATTTAAACATATACATGACTTGCATAAGCATCCATACACTTGCATGAGCATGCATAACTTGCATATTACTTTCAACTTGCATTTAAACATATACTTATCTTGCATAACTTACTTTATTACACATGCATAATTCCACTCATTAAGTATGCATAAATCCACTTGTTAAACATGCATATATCAACTTGTTAAACATGCATAAATCAACTTATTAAGCATGCACAAAACAACTTATCAAATATGCATAAACATAGAACAACATAGAGTAATATATCATTATACATGATTCAAACTCACTAATCCGCATTTAAGACCATAAGTCTCATTACACCCAATCTACTTACTTTAACAATTGATGTTAAAGTGATAGAAACTCACCAAACTCAAGATTAGCAACCTTATGAAGTAGAATTAGTTGCTAACTATGAAGATAATGATGATTAGAGAATGATATGAGAGGGATTAGCTTGAAACTTCCTTCTTAGATTAATGGAGACTCCTTCTAGGATTTAATTTGGCGGCATGAGGCCTTCATTTCTATTTTTAGTATGGATTAAGGTAGGTTTAGGGTGTATTTATAGATTAAGAGAGTGTTTTAAGCCCTTAGATTAACCCTAGATTAATTTAGGTCCATTAGATTTAGGAAACCTCTAGAACCAAGCCCAGCCCTAGCCAGAAAACCAGATCTGGTGCACCCAAGCACCCTGGTTCGACACGCCATGTCGACAGGCAAGTCGACAGGCATGTCGACACCCCTGTCGACAGGCCTGTCGACATGCTTAGGCGGGAATCTTCCCGCCTGGCCCCGCTGGTTCTAAATTTAAATTTAAATTTAAATTCCTAAATCTGTTTTTAGCTCTAATTTTTCTGCAAACTTCCTTGGGCCATAACCGGGCCATACGGACTCCGATTTTCGAAAACTCGGACTCTATTTCGCGTATTTTTCCGAGACGAACGCAATAACGCAGCCCGTTACCCCCTATTCCCACATCTGAGATTATTTATCCTATAATTAGTGAATTTTAGTATTAACTAAAATTTGGGGTGTTACATAGCGGGTTTAAATCCACTCTTTAATCGTTTCTTTAAAGGTCCACAGTTTATCGCCAAATGCCCTTTCTGATTACAGTTAGAGCAGGTGGTAGTTGTTACTGGTCCTTTCTCAAATTTAGCCTTTTTCCTATTGACTCTTGGCTTCTTTCTAACCCTAGACGTCGTACTTATCTTAGGCTGCTTACTTGTCTTTGGCTGTGTACTTGGCCCCGGGCTATCAGTTTCAAATTTGCTTTAGTTGCTTGAACTACATTCCTCTTCGTCTCTCAAAAGACCATGCTTATTGGTACCTTCATACTGATAAGCCATATATATCATTTCAGAAAAAGATTGTTGCACATGTGCAGTTACACTACTTTGGTACCCTCTTTGAAGCTCGTTAATAAACCTCAGATTCTTCATCTTTGGATTTTGAATGAGATGCGGAGCAAAACGAGAAAGTTCATTAAATTTATTATGATATTCTGGAATGGTCATATCCTCTTGAATCAGATAGTAGAATTCATCACTTAACCTCTCAGTTACTTCTGGAGGAATAAACCTTTCATTGAAAATTTATTTGAATCTACCCCAGGTGATATCACCTTCTGGATTATCTTTAATAACGGTATCCCGCCAGATTAAAGCTTTGTCTTTGAGTGCCTAAGATGCCAGTAATCTTTTCTGATCATCTCTCAGCTTTGAACCTTCAAAAAATTTCTTAGTAGAGCGCATCCATGCTTGTGTTTAAATAATAGACTCATTGCCTGAGAACGGTATTCCACCTAGATTTCGATACTTGATTAATATAGCTTCAATATCCGGTTCTGACCCACCTCTTCTACTTCTGCCACTCATTTTTCAATGTCTGCAAATAGCAGACAAAGTGTTAGGCCATCAGAAAAGGTATTTTTAAAACATAGAGACATATACTTGAATGTAAATGTGTCTATCGTAGTGTATTTCATTCTGCTACACTCATCCTAGGATATTACTGATCCTATCTGAAATGAGTAACCCGTCTCAGAACACTACTGGTTCTATTTCTGACGAGTTCGCTAATATGTTATATTCTAGAATTATGCTTAACCAAAGCTCTGATACCATGTTGTGACGACCCCGAACCCTCGTTCCCCGGTGGCAAGGGTAATCTTTAGAATATAACAGCAGAACAGAAATAAATAAATACACCAGATAATGTACAACATAATACACTGGATAATGTAGAATACACTAGATAATGTACAATAGAATACATTGGATAAACATAATCATCAGAGTTACACAGTATACAGGATCATACTTAGTGCAAAATACAGTTCAACTTTACATAAAATGTCTACAGCAGAATCAAAACATAATATGTACAACAGGAGCTTAACAGCCTAAAAAGAAAGAAATGATAGAATCCATCTTCAGCTCCATAGCTATCCAGAAAGAGCCTGCTAAAACCTGAATACAAGGCTTCCCATGTAGAAAATAGGGCACCCGAGTTTGCAAGGGAAACAAACTACGAGTCAGTCATGGGACTGGTATGAGAAATCACTTAACTTATTTCAATAATAACGCCAATCACAGGACCATGCCGCCAACGCGGAATGGGTTTACTTCATTGGATTGCCAATGCTCAAAACAAGTAAATCATTTAAACATCGCAATGCTTTTTATAAAAATGAAGCCATTATAAGACTCGGTTCCCATTACACAATGCAATGCAAATCGGAGGATAGAGTTTTACCTTATAATGGCCAAAATATGCTTGATACGAATAAAACAAAAGCATTTGATATTATTACTAGTGTTTATATGTTTCAAAAACAATTTCAATCATAAATATCAATCATAGACGACATGGGTACCATATATCATGTCGCCATATATAGGTTTACAATCAAAACCGCACGATCTTGTATTTGGAAATTGGACTTCCGTCATGAACTAAGGTAAGGGATCGTCCTTACTGCTACGAGAGGCTCTAGCCCATGTCTCAGGCAGGTACTCTGTTAAGTCTTTGGATCGTCAGGGTCGGTCCACATGGAGTGGATTAAAATGTCTGAACACTGCGTTTCCCCGCCCAATAGGGTGTTAACTAGTCATATACCGACCAAACCATCAGCCCCAGAGCGACCGATATAACCGAGGCGCCTTGCTATCCATCATCCACATAAGTAAAATGCCCGAGCGTGTAAAATCCAAAACACCTCTCCTAGCTAGAAGGAAACGCGTCCTCTCTGATGTCCTCCCCCGTTTCTGGCTCATACCGGGGTGTGAGGCCCGCGAATCAACGCTAAACACAAAGCTAGCTATTTAAAGCCGTGTTTTATCATCAACCACAAAGCTCTGCTTTTCAACAAAAGCTTTGATCATAGCAACTCTGTATGCCACGTTGTCAATCTACAACGTCAGACACATATCCATTTACAAGTCCGTTCTGGGTCTGAACGAAACCGGAGGCACCTTATTCCTCTCCCGTATGTCCAATACAGGAGAGAGGCCCTCGGACATCCGAACGATCAACAAGTACATCCAGACGACCACCACTGTAGCCCATTCAGGGCAGCTACTCCCATCAAAGGCATCAGTAGCCATCCATTCGATGTGAAGATCCTCGGTCTTGCACCGTCTTCATATCTTCGACTTCTAACCGTCGACTAATTATTTGAAATAAGAATTAACTCGGCCTTTTCAAATAATACACGTATATTAGAATTTCAAATCAATTCATTTCAATGGTTAAATTATCTCACATCCATAATTCAGTTCATTAATGTAATTTTCACGCCAAACACATTTAATCATCGAATATCCTCTAAACCGAATAAATTCAGTCTATTTCCATTCCATATCATTTATAATATTTTATAACGATTTATCGCTATTTTTATTCATTTATTATATAACTAATTAATTCAAACGACGCTTCAGGCCATCACGCGGCCATGGCGCTGTTTTTCTTCAGATTTGATTTACATATATCTGAAAATCTAACCGTTGGATCTTTACAAATTCTATACCATTAGAAAGATCTTTTTAAAGTGGACCCAACGGTTCCAGTTTTGGGAAAATCCGACAATCAAATCTCCGGTACAATCGTTTAAAGTTACGATTTCAAAATACGAACTGCAGCGTCGTTATTCGATTTATTTTAATTATATTTATATACATATATAATCCATTCTGGCACTGTTTTCATTTAGATTTGAATTAAACATTCCAGACAATCCAACCGATGTATCTTTGCAAAGTTGGCATCGTTGGAAAGATATTTCCAAAATCTAACTCCCCGTAATTCTGTAACACTAAGATTCAGAAATCAAGGCAGAATTAAAAGTTAAAGTCAAAATCAAGGGAAACGGGCTGCGCCATTGCGTTCGTCTCGGAATTCTGCTTGAAAACGAGTCCGGGTTTGCGTAAATCGGACTCCGTATGAGGGAGATATGACCTCCGGAAGATTCAGCGAAGTTCAAATTTCAAAACAGTTCAGAAAAGCGAATTCAAATTCAAAACAGACCCAGTTTGGGCTGGGCGGGAATTTTCCCGCCCAAGTCGACCTGGGGCACCCAGGTCAACTGGGTAATCGACCTGGGGGTCGACTGGGTAGTCGACCTGGGGGTCGACCCCCCTGTTTTTTCCAGCTTTCTGAATCTGGTTCGTTCTGATGTATTTGGTCACGTTTTCTGACCAGGTTCGTCCGCCTAACACTATATAAACAGCCCTGGTCTTCTCCTCTATTCACAATTCTTTTCTATCCTTATGCTGCCTCTGAGAAAATATATAAATAAATAATATATAAAATAAATCAAGACGTGGAAATGCTGCTAAAGATTTTCAAGAAGAGATTCAAGTCAAGCTAGGATTGCAAGCGAAGATTCAAACGACTGCAACGACTGTTTTTCTTCTATTCTAATCTAATCTCTGTAGGTCAGTTACTTTTTAGATTTGAATGTTTCTCTCTATTCGTGACATGAATTAAAGGAATAAAAGAATATGCCAAATCTTTCTATTCGAATCTGTGCCTATATCTTTGGACTTGGTTAAGAACTGTTATGATTCGATGACCGATAAGACTGTGACTATGAAACTATGGACCTTAAAACCATATGCCTCTTTGACTATGAACATTGCTTATGACTATGGACATTGCCTATGACTATGGACATTGCCTATGACTATGAACATTGCCTATGACTGTGATTGTGACTATGAGAATTATTTCCTTGACCATGAACACAAGCCTATGCCTTTGATTAGGAAACATAAACTATTGCCTATGACATAACAAGAACAACAGTAGGAAAGTGTTGCTTAAGTTTTGTGACTGTGAAATTGGCTCTAAACCCGATTATCTATTCTATCTGTTCTTGGTTTTCGTGGTTTTAGACCTTGGGAATTTACCTATTAAGTTAGGTCTACCCATGTTCTTGAACCTACTCTGTCTATTTTTGGTTTTAGACCTTGGGAATTTACCTATTAAGTTAGGTCTACCGATGTTCTTGAACCTACTCTGTCTATTTTTGGTTTTAGACCTTGGGAATTTACCTATTAAGTTAGGTCAACCCACGTTCTTGAACCTACGTCGTTATCCAAACCTTTTTATGCCAGTTATTATGTCCATCCTTTTTCATAGCATCTTTGGTTCATTCCCTATTTTCTACGAATCTAGATTTATCTATAATCTAGACGGAATCACGATTATACGAACGGTGGGAACACGATTTGAGAAAAACATGAAATTTACTAAAAACGTAGCTTTTAACTTGGAAATTGGCATAAATTGGGAACATGTATTATGGCATGTTCGTAGAAATGCAAATTGGATAAATTTGACATGAATTATAGGAGGTGTAATTTGAATCTAGTATTGACTTGTAAATCTAGCATTTACATGAATTGTAAACTAGAAGAATAAGTCTAGTTTGACACGAACTGTAATTAGAATGTTAAATCAGAATTGGGTTAGCTAATTTGGCATAATAGGTGTATTGGCATAAACTTGAAATTGGCCGTAATAGGGAGTAATTATCATGTTTAGCAAAACCATGGTTAGTGACACTTAATTTGTTATAGTTTACATACCAAAAGGGCATAAATATGATTTAGAGGGGGAAATGGGCCATAAGAATGGATGTTGACAATTTACATTGAAAGAGTAATTAGGAGATAAGTAAATTAGGAATAATTTACTTATAGAATTTGTCATATATAAGGAAAATGTGAATTTAGACAAATTAAAGGTTTATTAACGACATCTCTTTTAATGACACACCGGAAAGTTCTAGGGTGACAGAGATGATAGTGTCTAGGCTTGGGTTTGGAAAATACAAGTTTCCTTCTCTCCCTGGCTATCCCTAACTGATCCGACGGATGGGATGGTTATTTTCAAAACCTGATTTGGAAATCAATTGAAAC
The DNA here is from genome assembly GCA_030737875.1 of Allium sativum. NCBI lineage: Eukaryota > Viridiplantae > Streptophyta > Magnoliopsida > Asparagales > Amaryllidaceae > Allium > Allium sativum. The sequence goes on from CM060910.1 coordinate 342,390,668, forward strand.
CCTTTGAACTTAGAAAACACGAATATGTCTAACCCGAGGTTAGACTGAGTTGCGATGTAAACCTGCCCGGAACCAACCGGTACATCCAGTATTCGCAACAACATATGTCTAATGTGAGTGGTAGCGGATTTAATTTATTAAGTTAAAGCTAGAACAAGAATGGTAGGGTTAAGTTTACTAAGACACTTAACCAATTCAACATGATATCCAGACCGGTGGGTGGGGTTAGGTTCATACTAACACTTAAAGCAGTTAAGCTAGAATGGGAGGGTTAAGTCCATAGGAACAATTAACCAACTCAACACAGTTAAGCTAAAATGGGAGGGCTAAGTCCATAGGGACACTTAACCAACTTAACATGGTAACAATACAGGATTTGTAGGGGTTAAGTAACCAAGAAAACACTTAGCCAAATTAACATGTTAACTAGACTAGAAGGTGGGGTTAAGTAAAGTTAATACACTTAGACAAATTAACATGTTAACTAGACTAGAGGTTGGGGTTAAGTAAATACACTTAGCCAATTTGGCATGTTAGCTGGACCAGACCGTAGGGTTAAGTAAACTTGAACACTTAACCGTCAGATTGTGATAAAGGAACAGGGCTAAGTCTAAAACATGAAGGGATAATACTTAACCATTAATAACATATTAGTTAAAACAGACGGGCAATGTTAAGTTAAAAAGGAACACTTAACCAATACAGGGTGAATGGGTAGGGTTAAGTAATAAATACTTAACCAATATAACTTGGTTTGTGGTAGGGTTAAGTCATCATGAATTACTGATAACACTTAACCAGTTTAACAGGATGAATAAAGAGGGTTAAATTGGCTTGAATTGACTAATGACACTTAACCAATCCAAATTGACGAGAAAGAGAACTAAGTTGTAAACCTTAGTTAAGAAAACAACGATTCTGGAAACTAAGTGGTAAATCTTAGTTAGTAAAACTAAGTAGTAATTCTTAGTATAACACGGGAAGGAGTGGATGTCCGTCTGAGTAAAAAGAAGGCTCCAACGAATTGGGTTACGAAGCCCGAGGCTTCGAGGGGACGTGAGGGTACTCTTGGTATCCCTCTGTGAGGCTGCAGATGATCCTCCTGGGCTCACAGAGGTTAAGGTCTGCGTAGAAGAACCAGGGGTATGCCTTGGTTGCAATACATGACAACCTAAAGGCTAGGATGGACCGGCGTGATTCGGCGAGAAAACGGTAACCCTGTGATAGCAACTCGTCGTCTACCATCCATCTTCAGTTAATCGAGATACGTGAATCGGAAAGGCGGAGAACTCCAAAAGACCATATACTTGTTATCTAGTTATGGGTGAGGATGGCCATAGGATAGTGGGGCACCGGCGGCCTGCGTATAGTTCTCATTTTTCAAGGTGTGCCTTTCATTAGTTGAGGGAGGGGTCAAGTGGGACCATAGCCACTGGAATAAAAACAGACCTTAGCATCTGCATCGGCAAATATCTGAAAGCCCCCGACCGAGTTCTGTATTCCTTGATTTGCCCTGTCACAGGACTCGGGTCGCACATTATGGGACATGTCACTACAAGAAAAAGCTGATTTTGCAGCGGCATAATCCGCTGCTAATCCATCGCTATATAGGCGTTAGCGACGGATTACCTATGGATCCGAGTGGTCGGTAAATTTCAGGATGGTATTTGTGTCAAACTTTTGCAACGGATTTTAGCGTGAGTTCTCCGACCATTTTCTGTCATTTCTCTCAATATAAAATTTTAATTTTAAATTATTTTAAAAATTATTTACCGATGTTTTAGCGACGGATATGTAATTTTGAGAAATTATTATTTGTAAATATCCGTCGGTAAACCCTTGCTAATTAGCAAGGGACTTGTGACGGAATACATATATATGCATTTTTGAGGAATTATTATTTATGAATATCTGTCGGTAAACCCTTGCTAATTAGCAATGGACTTGCGATGGAACATTTTATTTAAAATATTTTTGCAGGCAATCCGTCGCTATTCCCCTTCTAATCAGCCTATATATATATATATATATATATATATATATATATATATATATATATAATCATCCAATTGTGAACGCTGAAATAAATAGCATATCAAAAAAACAAAGTTAAATTTGCCAACGATATTAGTTTTGAACTGAAAAGAACATTCATAATCACATACAAAAAAGAACATCCATACCCTTTCATTAATTCATACACAATGCTGAATTACGATCAATAAAACTATTTAGATAGTGCTAACATTATCTCATATATAAACACATATCATGTCGTACTAATACCACATAACATTATATTTACACTAAAATAAGCATTGCCATCATCTTTGTCATTTGTGCTTCAATGCTCTCCTTGTGTGGTTTATTCTTCCTCAAGCCTTTGGGCATGGAAGAAAATGAATAGTTCACTATTGAAAGATTGGGTACTAATACCTTCTAATGAATTGCAATGATGTTGATCTCGGCCGTGCGAACTTCCTTTGCTTCCTCAACTAGCGAATAAAAAATAATTAAAGGTATAGTCGGTATATAAATAATTATTTGCTAAGGAAAAGTTTTGACTGACCGATTGACGAAGGAAAGAGATATGTGAGCCTAACCTTTTGATCTATAGATGGACATTGAAATCATAAAACATAGGCATTGTGGATAAAAGAAATGGAACTTATATTATACATTCTAACCCACCACAGTGATGGTTATACCAAAACTCGGCAAGCATATGAGGTACAAGGCTGGATGATTGATTTGAAGATGATAGCGAGGTAAAATGGTAAATTGATGAGAAATGGCAAAACAATAATAGACTGTAATATTGACAGAATTCACCGTTGTCGACGCCTTAAATATAACTATCACAAATGCAGCAATACATAAGTTGGTCTTACATCTGATGCATGCATGTTTTTTTTGATGAAATAGTTATGCAAAACAGGAGCAAAACGGTACTTGAAGGTTAAGTCACTAGCAAAATACATGTATTATAAAATAGTAGTTCCCAAAATAAAAATAAAATATACTGATAAAAGAAGAAAAACTTAACGATAACTTAAATGTTAAGATAGGAATAAAATGATTAATATTGCTTGACAACCTAGTTGGCACTTGGCAAAATGTGAAATAGGGTAACTAAAGGTCAGTATAGGCAATATGCTAGCTTGTAATCTTAACGACAGCTTCCGAACAAATTAAACAAAATCATGTCAAACTAAATGCAATCAATTCGCTTCAACAAGTTTCATTTGCTTAAGCCTAACACAGATTGCATATTACTCAATATAAATTAATTTGTAATAATCTTCATTACAGCGTGACTAGGAGAAGTTTTTTTTTTTGTTGATTTCCATCTGATCTCTCAAACACTGACAGGTTTGTAAAGTAGCTATTAATGATACTTAGTTGGCAACGCATAGCAGCCAATATTGCAAGAAAAAAGATTAATTAACCACAAGAAAAAAAGGGTTTCACCGTCTTTTCATTGAAGATAGATATTTATTTTGATCTAATCTTGAATTAACATTTTTTTTAATATATAAGTGAGTACCTTTTGCTGCATGGTAAGAAAAAACATCGCCAGCAGTGTCCCACAAGCTACATCGTCCACAAAAGTTAAAAAGTTTTCCCGTCTCTTTAAATGCAAGTTTGCGATTTTCATCTACAAGATAACCAAAGATACATCCATCAGCACGGCTAAGCTTCACAGTGAAATGCAGAATACCAAAAAACAAAAAAGACATTAAGCCTACTCAAGAAGCTGAAACAACATACAACGTAGCTCTAGTAGATGACCCCATGACGATCATGCATCACGCATAAAATTCAGAAACACCCAGGAAGCACACTAGTTCCAACAACAAAAGATATCGAGCACAGGAAACTACTGAAATACACACATTAACATCCCAAAGCCTAACACACTGAAGAACCAAAACAAGAACAATATAGACACTATTCCATGCAGTAGTTGATAAGACAAGATACCAGCAAAATGATTCTCCATGCAACATACTACCAAAAAGAACACCTCCAAATCACCAAGCAGAAATAAGATCACCAGAAAACCACTAGCTCTAAAGAAAAAAAAAACAGAAACTAAAAACTCCAAGGAACAGCATACAGACCTCTAATCAAATAGGGAGCAACTTACTTCTTATAAATTCCTCCAATCAAACTGAGTTTGCAACTCAGTTCTCGAAACTGCGTTTGCAAACTCAGTTGAAAACTGAGTTGACCCAGTTTGCATCTCAGTTTTGCAAATCGAGTTTGCAGCTCAGTTTTCGAAAATTGTTTGCAAGCTCGGTTTTCGAAACTGTGTCGCAACTCAGTTGAAAACTGAATCACAACTCATTACTAATATTATAAACATTTTGAATGCACGGTAATATAGCACAATAAGGCAAACTGATAACTGAATCCAAACTTTTTTTTTCACCATGACATATATGAATAAGCAAACAAACTTTTAACAAAACTTGCCTAGTTATGCGTTGTTTACTTGAATTGACAATAAAGTGCTGGTTAACTATGCAATTATTGTCAAACTTGCCTAATTTAGTAATTATTTCTATTCCGGATCAGAATAGTGACCACATTCCAATTTTAGTTCATTTACCACCTAAACAGGTTGACGTGAAAGGTAGGCCATTTAGGTATGTCAACACCTGGCATTAACAAGAGGGGTACAGTCAATAAGTCCACGCTGGGTTAGCAGCTACGACATGGGGTACTAACATGCACTATTCTCGAATAAACTACAGGCCATCAAACAACAGTTGAAACAGTGGAATAGGATTCGATTGAAGCCTGATCTAGTTCATCTATTAGAAGAGGAGTAAAAATCTATTTTTATGCAGGCCTTCTACAAAAATAGGATTTAGACAAAAAAGGGTTAAATCAGATGAAAACCATTTACTGTGGAACAAGGAAACAGAAGCTGTCCGGCATCAATATTTTAATTGCGATCACTTAAAATATTTATGGAGTTAGTGCAGGTTAATGATTTTGCATCGGAGATTATTTAGTTCCTCATAAATTAAAGCTAGGTGCAAATATATGATCGGATTAGCTAACCAGAAACAACATGCTAAACTACTACCTCACAGTAACAAGAGCATGCGTAAGCTAGAAGCAAAATGATTAACAAACGTATGAATAATCCTAGTCATTATTGACATATGTATGCATTATCACCAATTGACATATGAAACCAGTGCATATAAATATGTAATTCATATAGAGAATGAATTTATTGAATATAGGGAAGAAAAAAATGACTACTTTAAGTTTTACTATTGGGAAAAAAAGGAAAATTAAATCTGAACATTAATGACATGCATCTGAGTAATAAAAAAAATCTTAGAAAACAAATGCAAATATTTGCAGTATTTGGTACTCTGCAACATTTACTGTTTAGAAATTTCAAATAGTTGCGAAATGTTCTGTAAATATTTGCAGAAAAATTGCATAGTACTTTACAAATATTTGCAATTTAGAAACTTTAAGTACTAGCATATTTTCTCTGTGTAATTGCAGAGCTTTCTGCAAATAATCTAAAAATTAAGAATATGGTTTGAACCCATTTTCACGAGCGGTGTATTTTGAAACTTAAAAGATGATAATTTTGCGAAAGTTCCCAAGCTAATCATAATGTGAAGAAACAAAAAAAAAAAAAAAAAAAAAAAAAAAAAAAAAAAAAAAAAAGTGATATTAATCAATGTTCAGTTTGGATCCAACATAAGGCAATTAGCATAGCAAATAAGATTACAACATTTTAACTATTTTGGTTCAGTCGGTTTTTAGTTTTCCATCGTTTTCAAATTTATTAGTTTGGTTTTCTCTATGTATGACTTCAAAATCTCTACAGCAAACACATAGTTCCACTATTATTTCACTGACAACTCCTAAAAATTGTAATGAAAACAGCTTCATTGCATATAAGCCTTTTTATCATCTATGAAAAAAAAAAATTAAAGCAAACTTTGAACAGAAACTATGTCGAAACAATATTTTCATTCAGTATAGTCAATTTCAGAATCAAAGTATGTATTCTGTTTTACTAATATAAAGGGAAGATAACCGAGTTATGATAAAATCAGCATTAATTAAATCCGTAGCACCAATCCAAAACATTTCTAAAACCATTAAGCAAATTAACTGGATTAATATTCGGATTCAACCAACACACATATAATCATAATCTACTAATCTAGAAACCTATTGAATACATCAATTGTAAACAAATTATACTGTAAATAAGTGCACAATCAATGATCAAAAATTTAAACAGGCAAAAAAAATACCTCTAAATCATAAAATTATACTGCAAATAAGTGCAAATAAGATCACAGTCAAGTATGTTTTAAAGCAAGCAATCGAGTTTTTAGTATTAAATCAAAAAAACAGTCCGAAACATTTCTAAATCATTCAGCAGATCAGTTGGAATAACATGCAGAGTCAATCAACACATACAATCATAGCTCAGAAACCTTGAATTTGGAAACGATGGAAAACAAAAGCTGTGTTATTTAAAAGTTATAAATAACATGCTACATTGTCTTGAAATGTAAGGCACGAACCAAAATATACACCTCAAAATATCGCTACCAATTGATAAAGCTGTCCATCTTACTGTTTGGTTTCATGAGTTTTACAGTTTACATGCATAACAATCACTCATTACACAATAATACATGCAGGCTCATTCATGAGTTTTACAGTTTAACTTGATGTATCTTTAAAAATTCAAAACTCAAAATGTATTTATTTTTAAACAAAACCATCAACTACTAAAATGATTATTCCAGAGCCTACTTTATTATAAAAATAGTTTCAAAGTTTTTAGTCAACTAATTTGAGACAAAGGTTAAAATGTTAGTAATTCAAATTTGGCCATGTTTCAACAATCAGGAAATTATTATACCTGAAAGGAGGTTGTACCTGTGTCTTTCCTACCATATAAAGTCAATAGCATTGTATGTTGTAGCTGAAAGGAGGTAAATTATTATAGAAAAAGAGTAGAAAAGAAAGAAAGAAGAAAGGTTTCGAAAAGTATTCAAGAACTTTGGAAAGATCAACTATTAACAGTATTGAGTATTCTAATTGACAGACTCATATTAAGATACAATACTTTGATACCTTTTTCCATTATGAGTTATACTGCTTATTATTGATTTTCACCCCCAAATGCACTATTTTTTTGCATGAGAATGGGGTAAGTTATTTTACTGTATATTGGTCGTCAGCATGAGTAAATTGAACATTTTCTTATGCATGATTGATAATAGCTTGCAATATGACTTTGTTTCAATGCAAATTTAGCATGCTGAAGCATTCTTTATTTTCATACATGACTGACGTCACCATCATTTCTGTACAAATGAATCTAATTAAAAGTTCTCATTATATAGGTTTACCATTTTAAACATAAAAAATTTGTTGATTTATTTATGAGTTGCAGTAAATTAAGCATTTTCTTATGCATGAGTAAACTGATAATAAAACGGTTACATGATTCATCCCATAGCAAATTAGCATAACGAGGCATTTGTTACTTTCCTACAAAAATAAAATAGATACCATCACTATTTTGGGATAAATAAGCATACCAATGAATTAATGAATTAACACGCATTCAAAACTGTTTCAGAATCCTCCATATTTCCATTTTTAAAACCAACAAAAATCGAAGCCTGCTCTTTTCAAAGTGTACCACAGTTGTAAGTTAATTCATTTTTGTGCTTGTTTTATGGACTGGGGTACATCTGACAAAACATATCTCATGTAAAATAGCAGCACAAAATCAATACGTTATTTTGGAATCTTTATTGATGGGTTAACAAATATGGACATCTCACTCAATTTATAATTATTTTGTAATAAAATTATATCACAGACTATGCAAAAGGAAGCTTGGTATCCTCGTTTGTTTATTTTCAACCTGACTTCATGCGTAAACAAATATACAAATGGTTACTTTGTCAATAATGACTAGGCGGACAAAATTAAGCATGGTTTACAAAAGAAAAAGGTAGCTTTTTAAATACATATTGGGATAAGAACATTTTCCATTTAATAATTTTACATAATGAATTATAGCCATTAGACTAAATTAAAGAGGTAACTTTTGTTACTAAAATTACTAATTGCTAATTATACATTAATTATTTCTGTCTTAATTCACCGTATGGCTGTAACCAATATCCAAATCTATCTAAGGCTACAAAAATCAAGCCGGAGAAGAGGGGGTGATGTAGGAACTGATTAGGAATTGTAACAACCATAAAACTTTCATTAATGCAAGTTGCTTCATAATGGAAATCAAATTCATAACTTCGTTCATGCTGCAAACATTAGATAAAACAAGTTTATTACTAAACATTAGACAAAACAAGTTTATTACTAAACATTAGACAAAATGAGGATCATAATTCATAAGTGCCTCTGGCTCCATTTTGCACCCAACAAAATTTCAAAATCCAGTTAATCGGTGTTTATGAATGCGTCCATCGTTTTCTCTGCTTTGATAGATAGGATTCTACTTTGCCATTCTGAATTATGGATTCAGTTAAAATTTTATTACTAACACATTTATTAATTCTACATGGTATCTGTATTCAGTTAAAACTATGCAATCTAAATTGTGGATCTTCCAATTCAAACGACTGAGCGTTCTTTTATATTCTAATCCACATATTCATCCACTAAGTTCTTATATTTTGATTTCTTTGTCTACACATTATGCAAGTGGAATTCATCATTTCTCATGCCTTAATGTGTTTTGACATGGGAAGACATATCTGAGTATACTTACTGCTTTGACAATGCCATATTGTAGTATGTCCCACAGTTGTGCATCTCCAAATATAGCACGGTTACGCTCCTTTTAATAATAGTAAAATCTTATCAAGTGAAATTAATAATTTAATAACACAACTTTTGATCGGCTGATATATCAAATTTAATAACTTAAATAACTTAAAATATATTAACAATTAACTAACGACTAATCACCAGCAACTAATTCATCCATCTCAAAAACAATAGTCATTAACTAGACTTGGCAAAATAGATCACCAATACCAACTGCTAGATCTAAATTGCAAGCGCATGCTTTAACAATAACAAACTAGCAAGTATGAATTTGAAGTAGAACTAGACGAGGAGGGGGGCCACGCAGTTGAATGTTTAAGAAAAAGGTAATAAAAGGAAATCACTACATCTCTTGCCCAACAATAAATTACCTCCATAACATCACAGAAATTAACATAATTAGAATCTAACAATATCCATAAGTTTTCATTGTGCACACATTAGAAAGAAAAAAAAGGGGCTTTTACCTAAAGTAAATGGAAACAAGAGGAATGTCGACATCATTATCATCATCGTCCTCGCAAGCCACGAAGACATCCAGGTGCCTCCTGTAATCGGGCACATCGACCTTTGTGACATCGAAGCTTGACAACTTTATGGGGGATTAGGTCAAGAATCGTTATCCAGGAGCTTCGCGGTCAATTAGAGGAGGCGAGTATTTGATTTTGCGTGACATCGAAGCCAGAAAACGAGATCGAAAGGGGGATTAGGCCAAGAATCGCTATTTGCAGGAGGCCATTTGAACGATGGATAGAATTTGGGGAATTTGGGGCAAAAAGCTTACAGTGTGAAAATGAAAATTCGGAGGGAAAAGGAAGATGGAAAATTAGATTGCCGCGGATCGGTAATTGACAACGTAGGCCGTTGGATTCTATTCACGCCGATTGATAAAATAACTCGATTAATATTCGTTGGTATTCTGCTTGAATTTGCAGCGGAAAATAGCGGCGGAAATTTCTGTCGGCAATTTAACGCAATTTGCAACGGTTTAGTGACGGATGACAGAAGACGACGGTAATAAAGAGAAGAAGAAAAAGTTGAAAAAACAAATAATTATCCCTTGCAAATCACATGGAAATCCATCGCAAATTAGCGACGGAAAATTCCGCTTCTAAATATTTGACGCTAAATCGGTGTTTTCTTGTAGTGTGTGCATCTAGACAAGCGATAACGATTCGCGATACATGCGTGGGGAAGTATAGGAACATATACCACTCTAGGTAGTGTGTCCTAGACTTGGGGGCATCGTTCGACACGTAGCATAATCCCTAGTTAGGTGGCATAAATCCTGAATCCGAGAAGCATTCAGCAGATAGCGTAAACTCTAGTTGAATCTAGAAGGCACTTGATAGAAAAACCTAGATTAGATCTAGGTAATAACTAATAAATGGATGCCCGAAGGCAATGGAAAATACAGGGATTGGGATCACGTTATCGTTACTAGTTGGGACATTAGTTAGATGGTGCAGAGATATAGAAACCAGTATAACAAGGAAATAGCGAAGCGGCGAAAGTATTAGTGCATATTCAGTTTATCTTAGCTTAGCATATCTTGTGTAAATCTGGTCTAATCTTGCCAACCCTATTATCATGGTGTTATCTTGTATTCAGTTAATTCATGTCGTTTTGTTTTTCCATGTTCACATGCTAGAAGTTACTGAACTTACTCAGGCTTTATGTCTGACTCTGTTTTTCCTTCGTCTTCTTTTCTTCCGTTCCCCCCCCCCTCCAGGTAGTAAAGAAGGGAATAGTATAGCTCAGGTTAAGTTGGACTGTCACTCTTTCCCAGCTTGAAGATTTGTCGAAGTTTGCTTGGATTCTCTTTTCAGATGCTATGGCTGGCTCTTGCTAACATTGGGGAATATAAATATTGTTTTATGCTTCTTTATTTTGTAAGACAGATGATACTCTGATATTGTAAAGAAATCATTGTATAAACTATTTTATCAATAAAGCAAAATTTTATTTTCCGCTGTTTAATTTCTGTCTGTCTTGTAATTTATCTGCATCTTTTACCCTAAATGCTCCACAGAACTTAGTGCATTCCCTTTGTGAATGACACTAATGGATGTGGGGTGTTACACAAACCGAACCCACCAGTTTCAGTTTCGGGAAAATTCGATGGTCGGATCTCCCGGTACAATCATTTGAAATCGCGGTTTCAAAATATGAACTGCAGCGTCATTATTCGATTTATTTTAATTATATATATATATAAATATATATAATCCATCCTGGCGCTGTTTTCATTTAGATTTGAATTAAACATTCCAGACAATCCAACCATTGGATCTTTGCAAAGTTGGCATTGTTGGAAAGATATTTCCAAAGCGAACCCAACGGTTTCGGTTTCGGGAAAATCCGATGGTCGAATCTCTCGGTACAATCATTTGAAATCACGGTTTCAAAATACGAACTACAGCTTCGTTATTCGATTTAATTTTAATTATATTTATACATATATATATAAATATAATCCATTCTTCGATTTCCAAACCATTTCATTTCCTATATGTGATAAAATAATATTTTTATCCAACAAATATCTATTCCGACACATGACTATTTTTGACTCTTCATATATATAATAAAAATGTTATTTTAATTGTCAAAACAATTTACTTCAAACATGATTATTTTATATACTTCATATAGATGATAAAAATGTGATTTTTATTGTTAAAACAATTTATTTCAAAAATGAAGATTTTTAACGAGTCATATGTATAATAAAAATGTGATTTTTATTGTTAAAACAATTTATTTCAAACATGAATATTTTATATACTATGTACATACAATAAAAATGTTATTTTTATCGTTCAAACCATTTTATTTCATATATTCGATAAAAATGTTATTTTTATCTTTCAAACCATTTTATTTCTTACATTCGATAAAAATGTCATTTTTATCGTTCAAAACATTTTATTTCATACATTCGATAAAAATGTTATTTTTATCGTTTAAACCATTTTATTTCAAAAATGAATATTTTTCCAACACATGAATATATTTCAATACATGAATATAAATCAAACACGGGAATATTTCAGAAAATTTCGATAGCATAACGGTAGGGTAGTTAAAACCGGCACCGTCCCGAGTACGGCTCCTCGCGCTACCTTAAAGCCTCGCAGCTTTTGACAATGGGGATTTCAATAATTTAGTTCGTATACAGACGAATTTTCCCATAAACTAATCATATTGGGATTTCAACCACAATCAATTATATCAAATCAACCATTCGTAGTATTCACCAAATTTCACATCAACCAAATCCAAACAATCACAACCAATATATATCGTTCATGGTCTGTGGACGAGGGGAGTATATATATATATATATATATATATATACGTATATAAGTATATTTCGATTTCATTTCAATATCATTTCAATTCCATTCAACACATATATGACTTTTACAACGCATATATATAACTTGTACATCGTCCATACAACTTATACAATGCTTATACATGAGGTGTACAACGCTTATATAACTTATACATCGACTGTATAATTTATACATCGTCATTCCGTATCGTTTATAATTCATAAATTTCACATTGGGTTCCACTCCTCCAAAAATCGTAGGAAGCTCAGAAAAATATCCTGTCTCTTCTAGAATGTAGAAGACGTCCTCACGGTCCCGGTGTCTCTTGTTTCACTGGATTTCGACAACATAGCAAAAAGATATGATTTTTATCGTGAAATCAAAATCCGTAGCGCTTTTAAAGTGCTATAAACAGTTTAAATATTATACTGCCGTTACCTTCAACATTGGTTCGAAACTAGGTCAGCCAAAATCCTCCAATCTGAAGCACGAGACGTAGATCGGGATATACCACCTCTAAGAGCTCCGAAACACACGCAGGCGGGTGGTGGTCACGGTGAACTTGAAGCACCGTGAAGGGGGAAAATTTGATTGACGCGGCGGATCTTGGAAGGCTCGGTTCGACCATGATGCTCCACGACAGCAGGCGAGACAAGTACTAATTTAAAGCTTGTTGAAAGCACTACAGAATTCTCCAAAGGGGCACTGAGTTTCATTGAGCTGTTAAGGAGAAAAAGAGGAGAGAAGGTGAGAGCTCGAGTCACCGTACGATTTGGGAGGTTACAGGGTCTTCCAGATAAGAAGTTGAAACGTGATAGGTTGGGGATTTTTGTTTTAATTTTTATTTAATTATTTCCAAAAATACCCTTTTCTCATATGAACTCCAATCCAAACCCAATGACTATCGCCCCTAGCTAAATACCCTTATTCTGAACACAATGGAATGTGTTTTTTAAGCCCATTCGACTGTCTCAATCAGTTCTCCTTCAAATTAAAATATAAAACATTCAATATTTGATTTGAACGTACATTTCAATTTTTCGGGGCCACATACTAATCCCAAAAATTCCAGAAAAATAAATCTAGCTATGTTTTGACGATACGACCCCAACAAAACTTGTTTCATCGAATTTGGAGACCGTTTGAAAAATGCCCCTTTTTCTGGTCGATCCAATTTGACTGAAATTAACCAAACACATTTTCCTTTGCCAAGATCACATATTAACTCAAAAAATTATGGAATTTGAAACCTTGCAATAATTTGACATCTCGAATCCAACAAAAGTGGTTTCATCGAAAACGGAGGTCGTTTGCAAAATGGCCATTTTCAAGGGCTATATAAACTCCATAGCGACCTTTCTGAAAATTCATTTGGCCATAACCTTTGATTCCCGCTATGATTTTTCAATTTTTTAGATTCGTTAGAAAGATATTCATAAACAGATTTAAATATTTTTGGTTTCACTAAAATCTGTTTTATTTTGCATCCTGTACAGTTAGTCAAAGTTCGAATTCAAATTTTCAAACTGTCGCGCCATTTTAGGCCTTGTTTTATAATTAAAATAAATATATTTATTTTCCAACCTCGATTTGAATAGACTTTTGGTCGTTATTATTTAAAATAATTTATTTTAAATATTCAAAATCCACTAAAATAGCCAAATTAAACTTTTTAAATTGGTTCAGATTTTCCGGGTTGTTATAATTTAGTGCTTGAGAAACCTAGATGTTGCTGGCGGAATTACGGCATGATCAAAATTTCATCAGAGATTCAAACGATTTTAATTAGGTTTAAAAAGAATTTTGAGAAAAGGACCGCGATTTTTGATTGAGAAAGGGACTGTGATTTTTGGTTGAAGAGGGAAATGAATTTTGCGCGGCAGTGAAAATTTTAGAGGGTGTATAGCTGTGTTTGGTTTTACTTATGTTCAAGGACCGTTTATGGCAACAAAGAGCAGAAAACGCTGTGTGTTGCTATTGTTGATAACCACTTTTCTTGTAGTGTAAGTTTGGTTATCGGTTTAACCAAATTAACCGAACTTTTATTATATTTTCAAAATTATCCATATTATAATAAATATTTTAGGTTAGTTTAGTTATTTAAGTATATATTAATCACCACCTAAGTGTCAAAATTAAATATAAAAAACATAAAAATAATAAATAATAATACTTTAATCATATATTTATAATTTATTTGAAATTATAGTGAATATTTCAAATACAAAGTGTAAAACATTTTTATCTCGGTTTAATTGGATAGCCAACCGAACCAACCAAACTTAATTTGGTTGGTTTGGATTGGTTTTCACTTTTATTGGTTTTAGTTTGGTTTAACAAATTTCATCATCAGATAAACCAAACCAACCAAATGCTCACCCCTACTTTAGGCTTAGATAGCACATTTTCCTCCTTTAATTTTGTTCTGATGTTGGCTGGAAAATAATATCTGTACTTTTATCCTCCCCCTTCTTCTTCTTCTTCTTGATGAAAACACTTCAAAATGAAAATGGCCTCCCTTCTTCTTTCTCCCTAAAAAATCCATGCATTCTCCAATCCAAAACTCCATTAGAAACTAGCTTACCCTCTAATCATATGCTTAGCCTAATTTAGGCCATAATCCATCTCCAGTGACAGAAATCAAGGATTTTTTCTTGCTGTCATATACTTCAAATTGGCCTTCTACAGCTCCAAATCCATGGAATCTCGTCTAAAATCCTAGTAAGGTGAGTGTGCGCTCATATTTTCCATTTTATAACTGTTTTATGTTTATATGAGCGGGAATTACTTGTTGTTGCTACTACTGCTATATGATTTTGCTATGTGATTGCCTTAATTGCAAGAGTTGATGTTTGTTCCTCTTTGATAGATTAGATCTCTCTTCCTACTTGATGATATCATTTCAACCATGTTTAATTTCATTGTTCTATATCTCCAATCTAAGCATGCAAAGTATGGTTTGAATCAGAAAATGGTTTCAAGTTTGAAATCATAGTTGAAAGAGAAGATGATGCAGGTTCTATCCTACTGGAAAATCACGTACATTGGATCGACTGGGTGTCGATCCAAGCCTCAGAGGGCTCGACTTCAGGGTAGACCACCTTAATGGCAGGGATCGACCACCAGGTCATCCCGTGTAGTGCTTTGAACGCATGAATGTTCCCTACTTCCCGCTATTTGTTATGTCTGGTTTTGCTCCATTCTGACCACTGTTCCTGATAGTTCAGTTGATTAATTTGTGATGTTCAAATATATGGCATAGTATGAAATTTGCATGCCTACATTTGATCAAATTCGTGCCGAACTCAACGAATTTCATTGGATTATTTGTCGCAATTTGAGATTGGTGTAATGAGGTTTCTTATACATGCACGATTTCTAAACCAGTTTTCTATTTGTCTATGATAACGTTTTAATTATAGCTTTGAGATGAAAATGATTTTTCTTAGATTTCGGTTTTTAATAACAAATTGTCTCAAAGCAATAGTCATATTTTTATTTTGGAAATTATAAGTGTTTTCCAAAGAAATAAATGAATTTTGGATTTGTTTTAGAAACCGTTTTCATAAATAAAATATATTTTCTATGCACATAAGTACACATTGTTGCACCCTTCAAGAAGGCATAGATGTGATTAAACGATACAATTAACCGTATGGTATAGGACACAAAGTTATATTGTATCGATTAATTGTAGTCCCGTCTAATTGAAGCCAATCATTCGATATTCCGATAATTAATGTTTTTGTGGATCGATATTCTTATGCTTTGGTGTATTTATGTTTTCTGGTGTGGAATCAATGAGCGAACAGTAAACCAGCAGCGAGAACTTCTGGTATAAAACCCATTATTACCACGGCGGGTTACTACTTCTAAATCCATTACACATGTCGTGGTTATTGTCAGTACTAGACCTTTGGGTCAATTATATTGTGACTTAAGGTAGATCTAGCAGTTGTACTTTTGGGTAAATCCAATATTGTGTTATACTTCTGAATAGATTCTATACACTATCGTAATTCTAGGTAAAACCAATATTGTGTTTTAATTCTGGGTAGATCCAACAACTGTATTTTGGGTAGATCCAAATATGGACATTCCCGGGTAGATCCAAACATTATATTTCTAGGTAGATCCAAATATTCTTCTAGGTAGATCTGAGTGATTGTGATTCTAGATAGATCCAAAAATGTAGTACTTCGCAAACAATTTCCTTTTGTGATACTCGTTGAATTGGTGATTGGATCCAATTTATGTTGTCGTGTTATATGGTGATTGATGGTGTTTTGGATCCTATTTTATGTCCGTGTGATGATTCTTTTAGCCTTTGAGCTGTTTTGGTTTTATTTAAATGAGGACTTCTTTTGTGTTACTCAAACTCTTGTACGATTTTAAGTGTTACCTTTGGAGTTTTCCCTCCTACAATTGTATCTCCTTGCACAGCTCATTAAATAGCACCTTGTTATTGGGAATAAATTTCCTCGTTGTTAGCCTACTTTGTGAACTGGGCAACACAAAGTCAAGACATGAAATATTGAAGAACTTGAAAAACTCTGAAGCGGGTCGGATCGGAGCAGGATAGCGGTTCGGATAGGGTACAGTCTGCTGTTCGGATCGGTGAACTATTACTCTTGGAATTAAAGAAGCATAGCTATTCGGGTCGGAGGGGAATCTACTTCCAGTCGGATCGGAAAACCACCCAATTGCTACAGAGATAAGTCGGAGCAGAGTAAAAGAAGAGAGAATTGGTCCTCACTTAATCTTGTTCGGATCGGAGATACCGATCCGAACCCCTGGAGCCTACTCTTCCGATCCGAACTCATTTTCCACATCACTCCCCTGCATGAGCGCCTGGATATCCGGATCGGCTATGACCAGTTCCTGCCCACAACGTCCATTACTCTGATGCGTTGTCAACATAGAAATCCATCCGAACCCGAGGCTTATGGGATGGATGACACGTGGCTCCGATCCGGACCGGGTTCTAAGCAAATTCACACCTATAAATACCCCGTCTGGAGACAAAGAAAAGGATCTTTTTTCTGATATTTTGGAGAGTTCAACCACCTTCATTACCCGAATTCCAGCACTCCCGGAAAATCCAAATCTTCTTTCATTATTTGTTTTTGGAAAATTGAGTGATTGTAAGTGAGTTGTGAGAGAAATCAAGTGAATATTTCATTGTACTTGCAACTGAATCATTGAGAATAGTGAAAAACAAGTGGACGTAGGCATTTCTTCGCCGAACCACTATAAATCCTGTGTGTTCATTCTTATTTTTGATTTCATTTCATTTTGCTTTAAATCAATTTGGGTGTTAGAACCACTTTTTGGTCTAACATTTTGGTGCATTCACTGAGAACTCATCTGAATTCTTTGTTTTCCGGGATTGTCATTCTACTTTTTGGACCGTTGAGTTCAAAGTAGTTAATCCTTAAGTTTCAACGCCCTTGGATATTTGTCGAAGTGATTGTCGAAGAACCATGGCCAAAGGAAAAGGCAAAGAAGTTCAATCTGTTCGAGGAAATGGAGCTGGCGAAGATCAGCAAAATACGGTTGTGACAAGGTCTCGTGGGCAGAGTTCAGCAGCAGGACGAACCGATGCAGGAAACCCGAACCGCCTTCAGGGGGAGAGCTCCGATCCGATCCGGGTAGGAGATTCTGAAGCAGTGCATTCCCCCAACCTGAACCGACCCGAGCAGCTTGCCATGTACCGACCCGATCAGACTCCCCAGCTCCGAACCGACCCGATCTCCCACCTCCGATCCGATCCGACTCTTGGTGATGTTGGAACCTCTACTCGAGTCCCTACAAATGCTCCGATTCCAGCCACCAGGGTCAGTGATCAGGTCAATCCATTTGCGCCCATTACTCAAGGAGATTTCTCGCGCCTACTTGATATGCTTGAAAGTACTAGAGAGGCTATGAAAGTCCACGAGCGCACCAACCTCATGATGCAAGAAAATATGAGGCTCATGAGTAGGGAGATCAGCGAGCTCCGTCGACAGAGAAACCCATCACCAGTTCGTCACACTCCAGTGGATCAGTCTTCATCTTCCGAGGAAGAACGGCCCCGTGAACGAAGGCCGCTCGAACGACCTCAGAATGTGGAGAACCTGACATTTGGATCTTTGGGGTCTCGCGAGGATATTGCACGAGCATTAGGAAACAATGATCCCACTCGGGGACAAAGGCTCCAGTCCCCTCCTCCTGAGATCGACCAGGAGCGCAGGGAACGAAATAGAGCAGAAGCAGCTCGAAGAAGAAGGGCATCTCCTGAACAAGAGCCCAGAAGGAACCCGGATACTAGGGCCAGGGAACCTGAGCGGCCCCTAACTAATGCTGATGTACAGGCAATGGTGCGCCAGATCATGTCCGAGAGCCGGAACTATACAAATGAAGATTATGGCATTGAGCGAAGCCATACTCCTTTCACCGATGATATCCTCGACTTCCAGTTTCCCCGGCGTTTTAACCTGCCACAGATGGACAAGTACAACGGGAGAACTGATCCGGGACAGCATTTGATGCGATACTCGTGGCTCATGAATGCTGCTGCTGCCCCTGATGAAGTGAAGTGTAAAGCATTCCCAATCTATTTAGAAGATGTGGCGCTGTTCTGGTTTACCCGACTTCCCCCTCGTTCGATTTCGAATTACAAGGAGCTGAGCGAACGTTTTATGAATCAGTTCCGACTCCATGCCCGAAAGTCCAAAAGTGTTATTGAATTATCAAGAATCAAGCAGGCACCAGGAGAGTCTTTGAGGGCATATCTTGACCGTTTTAACTTAGCTGTGACTGAAGTTAGTGACCCGCATGAGCCCACCATTCTGATGGCATTAAAGGAAGGAGTCGATCTTGAATCTGAGTTCGGGGATTACCTTTCTGGGAAGACACCCTCCACAAGGGAGATATTCTATGAAAAAGCCGATATTTATTTAAGGCGAGAGGAGGCCAGGGCAAACCGGAAGAGAAAGTTTGAGGCGGCTTCAAAAGAAAATGTGCAGAGTAACGTAGCCGTGAAGCAGTCTGGGGAAAGTTCCGGCAAGGTTGAAGTAAATGTGGGAAACAAGGGTGGAAACAACAATGCTGGAAACGGGGGCAACAACAATAACCGTAATGCGGACGGAAACAGTAGAAATAGAAATAGGGGAAGTGATCCTAACAAAAGACCCCGATTCCAGACCTACGAGAATTATACACCATTGAATGACACCCGGGAAAATATTTACCTGGATACGTACAACGTTTTGCAGTATAAAAGACCGCCACCTCGTGATTAGACCGAGAAAGTGATGGCGACAGGGAAGTTTTGTTTGTTTCATGGAACTCATGGGCATTCAACCAATGAATCTCGGCATTTGAGAGATGTGATTGAGAAGCTGCTGCGTGAATGGAAGTTGGATGAATACAAGGTTGCCCCGAGGGACAGGGGGCAAGGAGAGCAGGCTCCAAAACAGATTCTACCTGCTCCCAAGCCTACAGCGCAGCAGAAAGGTAAAGGAATCGTTATCAACTCCATAGTGGGAGGACCTCACCCGGCAATCCGAAGTTTCAGATCAATGGATCAATATGTAAATGCTGCCAAGCACATAGATGTGAATGAAGGTGATGATTTGGAAGATATCACCCCCATAAAACAACAGAAGACCATGTTTGACGACGTGGTGTTCCGCAGCAGAGATAATACTGGGATCCAATCACCCACTGATGATCCGTTGGTTATTACTACCACCATTGGGTCGGCCTTGGTTCATAAGGTATTAGTAGACAACGGAAGTTCCGTCAATATTTTGTTTAAAAAGTCATTTGATCAGATGAAGCTGGAATCTGAAGATTTGAAGCCATGTGAAGGATGGATCAGAGGCTTCAACGGGGCGTCAACAGCTCCCATGGGATACATAGAATTGCCCGTAACCTTGGGGCAAGGAGAACGCAGAAGAGTGCGGATGCTTCAGTTCGTAGTATTGGACGTAGATTCGCCTTATAATGCATTTTTGGGGAGGCCCGCCCTTGCTGAATTCAGAGTTTGTATCGCCCCCTGATGTTTATTGCTTAAGTTCCCAACCGAAGCCGGAACTGGAGTAATGAGAGGGGATCAAGTTTCCGGACGGGCCTGCTATGTGGCCGAACTAAAGATGTTGATGAAAGGACTTAACATCGAGAGTAAAGATGCCTCGCCTCCCCCAAAGGGGGGCTCGGCGTAGCAATTAGAGAAATCGGCCCCGAAAGAGTTGCTTAAAGGAACGCCTGAAGACCTGGATCCTAGAAAAGATGAGGAACCAGAGACTAAAAATGCAACTCCTAATGAAGCGACAGTGGAAGTTCCCATTGATGACGCTGATCCGACAAGAGTCTTGAAGATTGGGTCTCAATTGGATCCACGTCGGGCCAAAGAACTAACGGACTTTTTGAAGGCGAACTTAGACGTGTTTGCCTGGACCCACGCTGACATGTGTGGGATATCGCCATCCATTATAAGTCATAAATTAAATGTAAACCCGAAGCATCCGCCTATGAAGCAAAAGAGACGTATGCTGGGCCCAGAGAGGTCGGCTGCTCTCAAAGAGGAAGTGGAGAAGCTGAAGCAGAACGGATTCATTCGAGATTCGACATATCCCGACTGGATATCGAATCCCGTCTTGGTAAAGAAGTCGAATGGAAATGGCGGACTTGCATTGATTTTTCAGATTTAAACAAAGCTTGCCCAAAAGATAGTTTCCCACTTCCCAGGATTAACCAGCTTGTAGATTCGACAGCAGGTCATGAACTTCTCTCTTTCATGGACGCATATTCTGGGTACAACCAAATTCCTATGCACGTGCCAGACCAAGAACATACGAGCTTCATTACGAATTTGGGTTTATATTGTTATGTCGTAATGCCATTTGGATTGAAAAACGCCGGAGCCACTTATCAGCGCTTGGTGAACAGAATGTTTTATAATCAAATAGGAAAGACTATGGAAGTTTATGTGGATGATATGCTTGTCAAATCGAAACAGTCCTCCAGCCATACGCAAGACTGGCGGAAATGTTTGGTATCCTGCGAAAGTATCAGATGAAATTGAATCCTCTGAAATGCTCATTTGGAGTGGCATCGGGAAAGTTCCTTGGCTTCATTGTGAGCTCCCGAGGAATTGAAATCAATCCTAGCCAGATAGCAGCGATTAGAAACATTGAAGAGCCGAGGAGAATTAAAGACGTCCAAAGTCTTGCAGGGAAAGTAGCGACGCTGAGTAGATTCATCTCCAAAGCCACAGACAAATGCGTTCCGTTTTTTGATTTGATTAAAAGAGGAAAGAAGAACTTCGAGTGGACTCCGGACTATGTTGAGGCCTTTCGAAATTTATTGGAACTGCTAGAGAAACCGCCGATTTTGTCAAAACTAGTGGATCACGAAGAATTGTTTGTTTACTTGGCAGTCTCGGCTCACGCCGTTAGCACAGCCCTGGTTCGAGAAGAAGACAAAGTACAAAGGCTAGTGTATTATGTAAGCAAGAAATTAGCAGCGGCAGAGCGCAACTACCCAAAAATTGAGAAGCTCGCTTACAGCCTCCTAATCACATCCCGAAAACTTCGTCACTATTTCCAAGCTCATCCAATAACCATATACACCGACCAACCCTTGAGGCAGGTATTGCAGAGACCGAAGCATCGGGAAGGTTGATCAAATGGAATATAGAATTAAGCCAATTTGATTTAAATTTTCAACCACGAAAGTCGGTCAGGGGGCAAGCTCTGGCGGACTTTATAGCGGAGTTCACCATCCCAGAGGAGGAAGTAATCGATGACAAAGTGGTTAGGTCCGAGGATGAGTTAAAGATAGATCCATGGAAACTATACACAGATGGAGCCAAGAACGACCGAAGGTCCGGAGCTGGAATCGTCTTAGTCACCCCCGAAGGACGGTCGTTATATTACGCTTTACGATTAGAATTTTCGGCGACTGACAATGACTCTAAATATGAAGCCCTGATTGCCGGGCTGAAGCTTGCTAAAGACCTCGGAATAAAAACATTGGACATATTCTGTGACTCTAAAATTGTTGTTTGCCAAGTGCGAGAGGAATTTGTGGCTCGGGGACCTCGACTTATCGCCTACCTTAGGAAAGTGAGAGAGCTATTGAGTAGCTTGGAGCGGTACGATATAACACATATCCCAAGAGCCGAAAACTAGAAGGCGGATAGGCTGGCAAAGCTGGCTAGTTCCGACAATCCAGAAGAGACTGAAATAATTCCAATTGAAACGTTGGAATCGCCAAGCTTTGAGTCGATGGAAGTTGAGTTCGCTTTCGAAGCGGAACCGGAGAAGGAGTCGTGGATGACTCCAATTAAGAATTTCCTTAAGAATGGGACACTCCCATCAAAGAAGAGTGAGAAAAGGGCTGTAGTTCGCAAGGCTACCAGATATGTCATACAAGATGATACTCTTTATAGGCAAGGATTTTCTATGCCCCTGTTACGATGTATAGCACACGACGACATCAAGCGTGTACTAAGAGAAGTGCACGAAGGTGAGTGTGGAGATCATACAGGAGGTCAGACTTTAGCCAAAAAAATATTGCGATATGGATACTTCTGGCCTACAATTAATAAAGATGCAGCTGATTATTCACGACGCTGCGATAAGTGCCAGAGATTCGCCAAAATCCCCAGAGCACCGTCGACCCAACTTAAATCAATGGTGAGTCCTTGGCCATTTGCCACATGGGGAATTGATATCATTGGAGTTCTACCGATTGCTAAAGGAGGAGCGAAATATGCAATAGTAGCCGTGGACTATTTTACGAAGTGGGTGGAAGCTGAGCCCTTGACCAAGATCACGGCGAGAAAGGTGATAAGTTTCGTGGTCAGAAATATTATATGCCGATTCGGGATCCCAAGGACGATTATAACTGACAACGGAACCCAATTTGATAGTACTGAATTCAGAAATTTCTTCCAGAAGTATAAGATTGACAAGCGATATACTGCAGTTGCCTATCCGCAGTCGAACGGGCAAGTAGAGGCAATAAACAAAGTAATAAAATCCATCCTCAAGAAACGGTTAGAGCGTGCAAAGGCAAAATGGGTTGACGAATTGCCCCTAGCTTTGTGGGCATATCGAACAACATTTAAGACGGCTACCGGTCACACCCCTTTCTCTCTCTCCTTTGGCTCAGAAGCAGTAATTCCAGTTGAACTGGAAGTTCCTTCCCATAGGGCGACATATTATGACCCGATGACGAATCGGGCGCTCTTACTTGAGTCTCTTGATGAAGTCGAAGAAAAAAGGGACGAAGCAGATTTGCGTGCGGCAAGACATCGACGTCAGATGGCACGCTATTACGACAACAAAGTTCGCCTCAGGACTTTTGAACCAGGAGATTTGGTGCTAAAGAGAGTCTTTCCATCCCTTCCTCACCTTGGTCCAAAATGGGAAGGACCCTTTGTCATCCAACGGAAACTTGAAAAAGGAACCTTCAAGTTAACGATCGTAGATGGCGAAGAAGTCCCTAGAGCATGGAATGCCCAACACTTAATGCGATATTTGGATTAGAAATGTTGTACTCTTTGTTATTTTTCTTATTAACTCTGTAATAAGGCACGACTTGCCTTGGGAAAATCTGACGATATGAATAAAGGACTATAAAGTGGATGTAGGCTACGACTTAGCCGAACCACTATAAAAATATTGTGTGTTACTTACTTTTATGCATTACATATATACATTCATTAATTATTCTGTTGTGATTATGGAATACAGGATGATTCAAAACCTGAAAAGGTTAAAGACAGTTTAAACATAAGAAAAAGCACAGCGATTACTTGTGCGACAAGACATAAAAGAATGAGAAAACGACATTCTTAACTCTAACTCTCCAGAGAGAGAGGGAGTATAAAAGCGTCTCCGACTGAGCGCTGAAAAAGAAATTCTTCCCCTAGCTCTAACTCTCCAGAGAGAGAGAGTATAAAAGCGTCTCCGACTGAGCGCTGAGAAAGAAATCTTTCCCCGCTGAAAAACCGGGGAATGAATAGATTGCTGAGCTCGAACTCTAACTCTCCAGAGAGAGAGAGAGTATAAAAGAAATGCCAGAAAAAACGACAGGCACTGACGACACAGGAAATGCTATCCCGTCAGAAAATCGGGAGCATTCAGATTGCTTGATTAAGCATTAATAATTTATTAGAATTAACTGGGGGCATATATGTATACACATATTTCCTCGCTCCGTGACTTCATTTCGTAACTATAGCAAGACATGCATTTTTACATAAGTGCAGAACTACTAACAAACAGACATTGCAGAAAATGAATTATTTTTTATTTATTTACGAATGAATGAATTTGTACAGGAAAGTAGCTAAAAAAGAAGGTGCAAGAGCCGCTCTTGTAGCAGCAATTGTTGGTTCACTAAATGCTAAAACGATACAAGGCAATCCACTATTTAGGTTTCGAGTGAGCCTTGGACTTCTTGGCGGTTTTCTCCGCATCCTTTGCTTCTTTCTCAGCCTCTGTCAAGATTCGTTTAGATTTCTTCTTTCCTGAAGATGCGGTATTGGAACCGGTTGACTTCTTCCCGGAGGGCGGAGCACTGGAATCAAGAGAAGATTTTTTAGCGAGTTCCTCTGTAATAGATCTAGTTGAGAGCTTAACAACTAACCTTGATCCCGCATCCACAACTGCGAGGGGCTTGAGGGCTTCAGGGTCTAGTTCTTCGGCTTTTAATTGCAAGTGTTTGTCTTGATCAGCTTTCATTGCAGCCAAAGTAACATCATCGGCATTTTCTGACTCCCCGACTATTGCAACTTCTGGTTCCTCTTCATGACCTCCGTCACCGCCATCATCCTTTAAAGCTGCTATCATTTCTTCATCATGGGGAGTGTCGGCCTTAGTCGGCTCACTTCTTTCTCCCAAGTCTATAGGAGCAGCCTTGTCCTCCCCTCCTTTTGCCTTTTCCGCAGGCTCTACCCCAGCGGTGGCTCCTTGAGTCACATCTGTCTTTCCGGATGGCTCAATACCTACAGAATGAGAAGCAACAGTTATCAACTCAGGCGAAAACAATGGGTTTTTCATTGATTGCTCAATCACATGGCGAAAGGTAGAAATAGCCTTGACAAACTGAGGAGAAAATGTAGGGATACCTCCCGAAGACTTCTCGGCAGGAGTGACTACTACCTCTGATGCTGTTTCAGGAATAGGGGATAGCAGAGTTGTTCGGGGAATTCCCGGATTTTCAGGATCATACCCCTCTACTTCAGAAGTCGCAGGGGCAGAAGAAGAGTAACCAGCTTCGAGAACATTCTTCTGTTTAGACTTCCGTCTCTCTTCTTCCATGGCCTCAGCAATGAGGCGGCGCCCTTCAGCTAGGCGCTCCGGCTCATCATCCCTCAAGTATTTCTCCATTAGCTTATCTTCATCGATGGAATCGACCTTAAGTTCCTCTTTTTCCCACTCGACGATCTGATTCCATACTTGAACCAGAGTGGATGGATAATCCTCGATCCAAGAAATGTTTCGGCGACGGATGATATGTGCGAAGAATTCAATCATTAATTCGCCGAAACCCTGAATATCAGCCTCCGCCTCTGACAGTTGTTTGCGGGCTTCCTCCACAGATTTGATAGCACACTCCACATTGCCCTCAGCCAGGGCAGCTCTGTTCTCTGCCTCCAATAGCTTTGAAGCCAAGTCAGCATTCTTCTTTTCTAATTCAGCACTCCTCTTTGCTAACTCGGCATTTTTCCGTTCGAGGTCAGCATAAGCAAGGCGTGTCTTAGCAGCTTCTGACTTAGCCTCGTCAGCTTGCTTTTTTAACTCAGAACGCTCTTGAGTGTGAGATTCAAGCAAGTCATGATAACGTTTTTGCATGTCCTCAAATTGTTGTTTGAAATTAGAAGCGTCCCTTTGAGCGACAGCTAGCTGAGCTTGAGTGTCTTCCAAATCTTTTCCTAGAGCTTTTAAAGCTTTGGCATCCTCCTCCGCGGTCTTTTGCATTGAGTCGGTATTTGTGATTAGAGTGCGGATGATTCTGGAAAGGTTGCGTGAATATTTAAACATCTCAGAATACTGTTTTTCCACCGCATCTATCTTTGCTTTGGCCTCATCTGCCCACTTAGTAGAAATAGGTTCAAGGGCAGGTAAAAAAGTCAAAGTCTCGAAGTAGTGTTCGGGAAATTGCTCCTCCAAATATGCCCGCTTTATTGCAGTGCCCGCGTCTAGTGGGGGAGGAGCGGGGATTGTCAATTCGGTGTCCCCGTGTGAGGAGGATTCGGTAGTTTCTTTGTCTGTCCTAGGTCGTTTAGTAGCAGGGACCTTGTGCTTACTTCGAGACCCGGTTTCTTTTGGAGGACTTCTCTCTCTACTGCGCTTTTCATGGGAAGAAGTGGAGTCTTTAGATTGTGGTCTATCCTCTTCCCTACGGCTTTGATAACCTTTGTACTTCTCTTGATCCGACCGAACAGGAGAGCGAGAACGTGAGGGTCGAGAACGATAGGGATCATAAGGCCTTCTCTCCTCCCTACCACGATCATCACGGCGATCATACTCGATATCCTGAGGTGGATTAGACATGCTGCGGCGAAGCTTCCTGATATCATAGTAGGATCGAGACATCGTACCTGCACAATAAGACAAACGAAATTTAGAATCAATAGATTCACGGAGAAAGAGGTGCAATGAATGCTAATGCTGTTGTATAAAGAGTGTCCTAAGTGGTGTGTTTCCCCCCAACCAACCCGAGTCTGAAGCTAGACTAGTACGGGCAGACTCTTTGGCCTTAGCAGGAGTGGTCTCTTCAGAAGAGGTGAAGACTAAAGGATCCTTCCTAAAATCCCCTGAAGTGTATATAGTTTCAGGTAAGGGGAGATCCCCCAAACCCTGAAATATTTGGTCATCAGTACTAGGGACACCCCCCCTCGGAAGCATTAGGTGGCGACTCTTGGGAGGATGTTGACTTTTCCGGAGAAGTAGCCTCCTCGGGGGCAATATATCCTTCACGATGCTTTTCGGCCAGGTTAGCCAATTCGTCATCCTGAGTGGAAGATGGAGAAAGTGAAGTTTGAAGAGGCACTGTAGGAACTCCTGAGCCTTCTCCTATCTCTGGGACTACCTCCACTGGAGGAATATATGTGTATGGAGCCGTCCCATGACCAATGCTACGAAAAACGGATAACAGCCCATGAAAGTGAAGATATTCGTCTTTAAGGACTTCGTCGATAGTAAAGAATTTTTTATCACCATTAAGAAGTTGGTGCATCCGGTTAAAGAACACCTGATCTGATATTTGTTTTGGATTGTCGACTGCAAACAAAAAGGAAAATAAGTTAAGGTGATAACTCGAGTGTATAGAACCCGGATTTAGAAAGTCGGTGCTTTACTTGATTTCGTCCACCTCCTGGCACATCCAGGCTGTCGCTTCACATAGAACCATTCCAGTCTGGAGTCTCTAGCTTTACTGCTGAATGGCGCCGAGATTATCTTCCTCTTAGGAACAGACTCAAAATAGCAGAAAGATGGAGTCTCTCGAGTCCGATGCTTGAAGTTATAGAAGAAATGAACGTCATCGAACATGAGATCTATGCCTAAGATTTCACGGTATGCTATGTACAAAGTGTGCAAGTAGGCATAAGAATTGGGATGCAGCTGCATGGGGGCAATCCGCATTTGTCTTAGAAAGTCAATGATGAAGGGAGAAAACGGAGGGATAGCGCCGACCATACACATCAACCGAGTGACTGCCATATATCCTTCTGGAGGGTTGTGGGGACGGTCAGAGCTTGAAGGCACTAGAGTGTCCCTTTTCATTATCCCGTACTTTAAGCAAATTCGGATAAGTCGATCGTTGTCGATTGTTGATTCAACGGAATCTGGAGGTGATTCCAATATAACGGCCGATTCAAATTCATCGGGGGCTCGATCGTCACCAATCCCTCCTTCCTCCTCAAAACCCAGATAAACTTCATTCTCTGAAGACACCTCGTTGCTTTCTCGATTTCCAACCCCGTAGTCTGGACCCTCATTGTCCCATTCTGGATCCGACGGAGAAGATATGTCCTCGAGAGTGATTTTGTTAGAGGCTTCCGGGACTTCTTTCCTCTCAGCTAGTCTAGAAGAACGTCTGGGTCTCATGGTCATAGAACTATTGAAGAAGCAATAGCACACATTAGAGCAAATTAGCTCATATCCCCCCGTGCGTGTGTGCAAACTAAAGTGTGAACAGTGCATACGGAAAGTGCAAAGTAAATGTTTAAAAGTGCGACGCAAAAGTTTGGCAAGATATAAAGAGTTGAAGTAATTCTGGATGTCCAGTCACATTCATAAGACACTATCCTAACTGTCCATCAAATTGAAGGTCATGCCAAAAGTTGATTGGGCTAGTTAGACGAGTTTTTATGCGTTAAAGTAGACTGTGCTTCAGTTCGGTTCGGGTGCATTCATTGGGATTGGATCGGGGGCGTGGCCTTAGGCTTGGATATCTCATTCAAATTCAGAAATCAAAATCGGATGGGTTCGGAGGTAGAGTCCCCTAACGGTTCGGATCGGATCACATAGTTATACTTCTCCTCCGTCATCTTACGGTCCGACCCGATCCGGTTAGGAAAGCTCTTTTCCCCCCTTTTCTTAAAAACTTGCCCCGACCCGATCCGATCTACTGAATTTCTTTTCTTTTTCCCTTTCTTTACTTGCCTTGCCCCGACCCGATCCGACTTCCTGAACCACTTTTCTTTTCCCTCTCATCCACCCTCGATACTCCAACCCAAATCGATCACATTAATCCTCTTCTTCTTCTTCCCCTTCCTCAATTACAGTCAAATCCACGTCCATGTCCAAAACTCTAGTTAAAGATGAGCGCATCCCCCATTTAACCTCTCAGCGCCTCGAGATGGTGGTAGAACCACCCACGACGACGGCAAGGGAGGAGGGAGACGCAATATCGAAGCAAGAGAGGAGTCATGTTCAAACCATTCAAAATTAACCGTAAATCTCAATTGAAACCCGTTGTTATAAAATTGATTGAAGTTTCAAAACCTACCGAGGTGTTTAAATCGAAGATTGGCGAGATAATTTCAGGTTTTTTAAAGATTCTAAGAGTTCGGGTTTCAGAGTGAAATCGGTCAGGCGAAGAGCAATAAAGAAAGAAAGGTGGAGGAGGGTGAAGGCTAGACTTATATAGGAAAACATGGTGACTATTCGTCTCCCCGTTCGGACCGAATCGGTGGTCCAGAAATAAAGCTTGGCCCAATACTCCAGTGAAAGATAGAGAGAAGAGGGGGTCTGTTCGGATCGGATTCTGAACCGAACCGAATTCTTTAGCTCAGCAACAAACTGAATTGAAATTTGAAGAAAAAGATAAAAACGCAAGGAAAATCAAAAGGGAAATTACCTCGAAGAGCGCTATGCATTGATGGTCAAAGCATGCTCCGTCTCTAACAGAAGCATCCTTTGAGGGGGCAAAATGTTAGCCCACTTTGTGAACTGGGCAACACAAAGTCAGGACATGAAATATTGAAGAACTTGAAAAACTTTGAAGCGGGTCGGATCGGAGTAGGATAGCGGTTCGGATAGGGTACAGTCTGCTGTTCGGATCGGTGAACTATTACTCTTGGAATTAAAGAAGCACAGCTATTCGGGTCGGAGGGGAATCTACTTCCAGTCGGATCGGACAACCACCCAATTGCTACAGAGATAAGTCGGAGCGGAGCGGAGCAGAGTAAAAGAAGAGAGAATTGGTCCTCACTTAATCCTGTTCGGATCGGAGATACCGATCCGAACCCCTGGAGCCTACTCTTCGATCCGAACTCATTTTCCACATCACTCCCCTGCATGAGCGCCTGGATATCCGGATCGGCTATGACCAGTTCCTGCCCACAACGTCCATTACTCTGATGCGTTGTCAACATAGAAATCCATCCGAACCCGAGGCTTATGGGATGGATGACACGTGGCTCCGATCCGGACCGGGTTCTAAGCAAATTCACACCTATAAATACCCCGTTTGGAGACAAAGAAAAGGATCTTTTTTCTGATATTTTGGAGAGTTCAACCACCTTCATTACCCGAATTCCAGCACTCCCGGAAAATCCAAATCTTCTTTCATTATTTGTTTTTGGACAATTGAGTGATTGTAAGTGAGTTGTGAGAGAAATCAAGTGAATATTTCATTGTACTTGCAACTGAATCATTGAGAATAGTGAAAAACAAGTGGACGTAGGCATTTCTTCGCCGAACCACTATAAATCCTGTGTGTTCATTCTTATTTTTGATTTCATTTCATTTTGCTTTAAATCAATTTGGGTGTTAGAACCACTTTTTGGTCTAACACTCGTGTAGTTAATTACCTTGTCCTTGGGATGTTATAGGTTTTCTAGCCTTAACCATCTCAAGAATTATTTTTTTCTCTTGGGTTTTCTAATTATTTTCGTGATGAAAGGAGTTTATATTTATATGATTTCTTATCTATTGTCGATTATCACTGACTTGTAAACTAGATTAACCCGTATGTGTTAATGCTCGAGTCAGACCGAGTTGTTTCAGGGTTAGTTGTTGCGCTTGGGGTTTAGCTAAGTCTCTGTTAGACTATCTTTTCTGTAGCTGCTTCGTAATCGTGTATTAAGTACTCAAGCCCGTATTCATTTATTTGTACCATGTGGTATGAGTAATGGCTCTTGTATAACTATTTAATTATAGCACGTGTTGTAACACCCCGTATAATGAATAACTTACTATAATATAAAACAGGGCAGAATTAAATTTAAAAATCTGAACCAGGGGAAACGGGCTATGCCATTGCGTTCGTCTCGGAAAAATACGCGAAATAGAGTCCGAGTTTTCGAAAATCGGAGTCCGTGTGACCCGGATATGGCCCGAAGAAGTTTCAAAAAATTTAAAAACAGATTTAAAAACAGAAATTTCAAATTTCAGAAGTGGCGGGAAAATTCCTGCTAGACCCAGGGGGTCGACTGGGGAGTCGACCTGCCCACCAGGTCGACTGGGGAGTCGACCCTAGGGTCGACCTGGGGGTCGACCTCCCTGGTCGAGCCCAGGTGACCTGGGTGCATCAGCTTGGCTTTTGGTCTGTGTCTGGTGGCTTGTGACGAGATCTGACGGCTCTAACCTAATCTAGGGTTAATATAAGGGCCTAAACTACATCCTAATTCTATAAATACACCCTAAGACTACCCTAATTCATACTAAAATTGGAGACAACGTCGTTATGCCGTCAAAATGCAACTAGGAGGAGCCACCAACAAATTAAAGAGGAGGAAAGCTTCTCAAATCAAATTCTAATCAACTCTAGCAACTTAATCTTCTTCATTAAAGTGCTAATCAACAAGTTGTGAGTTTTCTATAGCCTTAATAACCAATTGTTGAAATGATTATGATAGGATATAATGAGGTTATGGCTATGAATATGGATCAATGCAAGTTATGTGCTATATGTTCATGATGTTATGCAAGTTATGCAAGTTATGTACTTATGTTTTAACGAGATGGATATTTTGTACTTGACTCTTGTTGGTTTTTGAGATGTAACCAAACATGTTTACCTTCTGCTGCAATGAAATGATGTTTTAAATTTCAAGTATTACTTATATCTGTCTTGTTGTAATTTTTCAGTTCTATATTCACTTAAATACTCCACCGAAGCTAAGGCATTCCCTTTGTGAGTGACCTTAGCGGGTGTGGGGTGTTACACGTGGTATCAGAGCTTAAGGTTACCAGAACAGATAAAACTTTTAGAAAATTATTTTTCTAAAAACATTTTTGGAAGAAGTATTTTCAAAACCATGTTTTTGAGAGAAATGTTTTTGAAAGAAAAGAACATAATCCCCAAGAGCCATATATCCTTCCTTCGATTCTCCGTTTTGAATCTCTTCCTCTTTCCCTTTTTGAATTTCCCCTCCGCGTAGAGATGTCTTTTTATGATAAATAAGGACTTCCGCATGAAGGACGGAAGAACCACTTCAAGGGACTAAGACGTTTGCCAGGCTAAGAAGTTAGTCCAAGGAGGTGGAGGGCTTATAGGTACCTTTAAGATGGACGAGAGAGGAAGGCTCAGATAGCTATTAGGTAAATAAAGGACGAAACCTCATCGTGGTAAGAAGGCCACGAAAGGAGAATGTGAAGGGGAAGGCTAGTTGTTTTGGAGAAATAGGACACCTTGGGGTTGTCCAAAAAGGTAAGGACGAAGTTCAGGATCTTCTGGAGGGTAGATGTATTCCCTCACGACGGGTATACCTGATGGGAGTAGGACCGTCTAAGTTGAAATTTGGCTCTCTCGATCATCCTGTTCGAACTTTATTCGACTTTGGCGCACCACATTCGTTTATCTCATCATCATTAGTTGAGTCACTGCACCTAGACACCAGTTTAGTAGATGATCCCGTGGTTGTTTCAAACCCAATTGGGGGGCTCCACTTATTTGTCCATGATATGTTTGGGTTTGAAGATTTCCATACTTAGCGTTGAGTTTAGAGGTGATGCTTTTGTTTTGGCTTCACGGGCTATGGGTTGATTTTGGGCATGGACTGGTTACCCAGTAATGGTGTCGTTCTTGATTGCGAAAGGAGAGTTGTTAGGCTCATGACCCGCTTGGGTAACACTCTCGAGATCTCTTGTAATCCCATAGATTCTGTTTTGCTAAGTTATTTTGAATCACTTGACGCTTCGGTCGAGAGTTTGCGATCTGTTAGAGTGGTCTGGGAATACTCGGATGAGTTTGAGGAGGTGAAGGGCTTACCTCCGAAGCAGAGATAGACTTCCGAATATACCTGGTGGACAATGCTAAACCGGTATTTTTACCAGTGCGCCACATGGCTCCTCGTGAGAGGAGGGAACTCCATAAGCAAGTAGGAGAGTCGCTTGAGAAGGGGTTCATAAGACGAAGTATATCGGAGTGGGGTGCTCCAGTAGTTTTTGCCACGAAGATGGATGGGTCCCTCAGATTTTGTGTAGACTATAGAGAACTCAACAAGCTCACAAAGAAGAGTAGACACCCATTGCCAAGGATTGACGATCTCTTTGATCAGTTGGTTGGCGCCTCAGTGTTTTCGCAGTGGGACTTGGCCACAGAATTTCATCAGTTGGAGTGACTGAGGATAGTATAGAGAAGACTGCCTTTAGGACTCCGGATGGTTTCTATAAGTAGCTGGTGATGCCATTTGGTTTGACGAACGCCCCCGCATACTTTGTTGATTTGATAAGTAGGGTGTTCAGCGAGTACCTAAATAGCTTCGTAGGGGTCTTTGTGGATGACATCTTGGTCTTTTCTAAAGAGCGAAATAAGTTTTCGTGTGTGCTTAATGGGTTAAGCAAAGCCAGTTATTTGATCAACGGTGGTTTTGGGGCGAGATTGGCAAGGACATCCAGAGTTGGAAAA
Organism: Allium sativum; assembly: GCA_030737875.1. NCBI lineage: Eukaryota > Viridiplantae > Streptophyta > Magnoliopsida > Asparagales > Amaryllidaceae > Allium > Allium sativum. Next base: position 342,424,243 of record CM060910.1, read on the forward strand.
GGGCTTAATCATTTAGCCGTTTTACTAGTATCATCTCACGTAGTTCGTCTGAATTCGAAGGAGGTATCCCTCGGGTGTTTGTCTGATATTGGTTTAGGCCTTTGGGGCTTGCACTTGGGGGATGTCGAGTTCGACTAGGATGGTCTGCGTGAGAGATGGATAGTTGTGACGATTTTGTATGGGAGAATATCCTGGTTTTCTCCAGAAGTGGATAAAAGCATGCCCTACATCTTAGGGAAGTGTTGGAGACTCTTCGAGCGCATAGTCTTGAGACAGCAAAGGTGGATGGAGTTCTTAGCATCCTAAGATTTCGAGATAACGTATACACCTGGCAAGGGTAACGTGGTGGGGACGCCTTGAGTAGAAAAAAGTTGTCCTTGAGTTCATTGTTCGTGGAACGACGAAGCTTGGAATTTATCTCGATGTTTGATTTCAGACCTTCGTTGACTTTATACCCGGTTTGCTAGCATCCTTGGAGGTCAGACCTACTCTTTTGAGACAGATTGGCGAGGCACAGCGGGACGACCCACAGTTGGTTGAGTTAGTAGAGAGGCTCATAAGGGGGGAGTCGTCCAGCCATTTGAGTAGGTACACCCTAGACGATAGGGGGTGCTTGCGTAGAGACGGTAGACTTTGTGTACCGGAAGACGAGGGTTTAAGGAAGGCTATTCTTGATGATGCACACCGTTCTAGGATGACCATTTATCCCGGTGGGGACAAGATGTACCAAAACATGAAGCGAGTTTTCATTTGGGCGGTATGAAGAAAGATGTGGCCGAGTATGTCGCTAGATGCTTGGTGTGCCAACAAGTGAAAGCGGAGCAAAAGAAACCCGGTGGGTTGCCTCACCCATTGGAAGTCCCGTAATGGAAGTGGGATAGCGTCTCGATGGATTTTATTGATGGGTTACCTAGATCGAGGAAGGGTAATACGGGAATTTGGGTTGTGGTAGACAGACTTACTAAGAGTGCCCATTTCATACCTGTGAAGAGCAAGAGGACTGCTCCATGGCTAGCTTCAGTTTATCTTCGAGAGATAGTTCGGTTGCATAGGGAACATGACGTATTCCATGTGTCACATTTGAGGAAGTGCCTACATGAGACCGCAGAGGTGGTAGAGCCGAGCTTGCTTAAAGAAGTGGAGGTAGAGCGTGATGCGACTATTCGACGAGCTCCTACCCGCATCCTTGGGTCAGAGATTAGGAAGTTAAGAAACAGAGAGGTTCGACTAGTCAAAGTGAAAAGGGGAGAAGATGAGAGCAATGCTACTTGGGAGACAGAAGCGAAGATGCGTTCATTGTACCCATCTCTTTTTGAGGGTATGTCTTTTAACTTCTCCTTTATCGTTTGTCTAGTACTTATCTTATCTTTAGTAGGTCCTCTCATTAGTACCTTTGACCTTTAGATAGGGAAAACCTATGGTTGAAACATGTGTTTGAGACATGTTATATTTGATGGATGCGTGTGGATGCAAGTGGTTGCTAGTGGTTGCTCGTGGATGCATATACACACACTCTAGGCACTAGATCGGCTCAATCACTTCATATTGCATATTGCATATAATTGTGTGTAGGTAGCTATATTAATGGATGTATAATGGCTGCGTTATCATATGGATGATGTATTTTGGTGTATGGTTGTGCACACATATAGAAATAGTATGTGTCGATAGGGATCTTTCGCATACATATTGGATGCATGGCACTATCATGGTTTGCATTAAGGAGGTCAATTAAATAAGTGGACCGCCTAATTTTGCATTAGACAGGGAACATATACACACACTCTTTGCATATGTTCATACACCATTAGAAACTTTAAGGACAATGGATGCCAGTGTTTGATGGTTTGAGTAGATGGCTGTTTGGATGGTAGGATACGTTCTTCTTGACTTAGAGATTTCGGGGACGAAATCCTTTAAGTAGGGGAGAATGTAACACCCCGTATGTTGAATAACTTACTATAATATAAAACAGGGCAGAATTAAATTTAAAAATCTGAACCAGGGGAAATGGGCAATGCCATTGCGTTCATCTCGGAAAAATACGTGAAATAGAGTCCGAGTTTTCGAAAATCGGAGTCCGTATGACCCAGATATGGCCCGAAGAAGTTTCAGAAAATTTAAAAACAGATTTAAAAACAGAAATTTCAAATTTCAGAAGTGGAGGGAAAATTCCCGCCAGACGCAGGGGGTCGACCTGGGGGTCGACTGGGGAGTCGACCTGCCCACCAGGTCGACTGGGGAGTCGACCCTAAGGTCGACCTGGGGGTCGACCTCCCTGGTCGAGCCCAGGTGACCTGGGTGCATCAGCTTGGCTTTTGGGCTGTGTCTGGTGGCTTGTGACGAGATCTGACGGCTCTAACCTAATCTAGGGTTAATCTAAGGGCCTAAACTACATCCTAATTCTATAAATACACCCTAAGACTACCCTAATTCATACTAAAATTGGAGACAACGTCGTTATGCCGTCAAAATGCAACTAGGAGGAGCCACAAACAAATTAAAGAGGAAGAAAGCTTCTCAAATCAACTTCTAATCAACTCTAGTAACTTAATCTTCTTCATTAAAGTGCTAATCAACAAGTTGTGAGTTTTCTATAGCCTTAATAACCAATTGTTGAAATGATTATGATAGGATATAATGAGGTTATGGCTATGAATGTGGATCAATGCAAGTTATGTGCTATATGTTCATGATGTTATGCAAGTTATGTACTTATGTTTTAACGAGATTGATATTTTGTACTTGACTCTTGTTGGTTTTTGAGATGTAACCAAACATGTTTACCTTCTGCTGCAATGAAATGATGTTTTAAATTTCAAGTATTACTTATATCTGTCTTGTTGTAATTTTTCAGTTCTATATTCACTTAAATACTCCACCGAAGCTAAGGCATTCCCTTTGTGAGTGACCTTAGTGAGTGTGGGGTGTTACACGTGTATTCATTGTATTCTAGCGTTGTAATTTTATGTAATCTGTTCTATGAGTTGTGATTGTGTATGTGATGTACTACGTTGTGAGCTGATCCTGTAGCCATCGTGGAGTTGTATTATACCAACATTAAGTATGTCAACCCATTTGAAAATTAATAGCACATCATCGACACACTTATGAGTTGTTAATGAAAATTTATGAATGGTCCCTTCTAACAAGTCTTATTCTTCGCTCTAATAGACGGCATTACTTGTTAGTACTCTTTGTTAGGGTGGGTATCGGGGTGGGGCATTACAGATTACGCTTTAATTAAATTTTAGTTTTAATTTTATGTCATTTTCACGAGAATTGAAAAGTGGTTTAAATGTTGTGTTACAGTTTGATAGTTTACATTATGTTAGTTAATAATATATCTAGGACATGTTTATAATAAATATACCCGCTAATAACATAAATGATAAAAGAGTGAGAGATCATAAAATCATTTTATGTTGATTTGCATGATTGTGAGAGAGAATTTGCATCTAAATTGCCTTTTAATCTTGTATTTAATTTCCTAAACTTGTTCAATTTTTTAACAAAATAATTAAGCTATCACATTTTCAAAATCTTAGGGTTAATTCCGATTGAGTAATTTCAAAAACTAAAAATTCTCCATGCAGATCGACCTGTACTCGCATACATACTATGAATTTTTGTTGCGTATTTGTAGGTTTCATAACGATATACTTATGCGGTTTTCTAAAACAAAAGTAATTATCATGCGAATCCAGTTTTAGCATTGTTGTCGGGAAAGCCAACTAATTTCAATTTTACTCTTCAAATTAATTTATTTTCTCATTGTTTATAATTAAAAAAGAAAAGAAAACAAAAAGGCGTGTTTGTCTTTAGATTTTCTGATCTTATTTTGTTTGTGTTATACTACATTGTTTAAAAAATTGATCCGTGTGTTTGTTATGTTCCTTTTCTTGTTTTTTTTTTAGTTTAGTTCTAAATAAACAAAAAGAAGTTACTTTGTTAATTTTATTAGTGTTCTTTTAATGGCAATGTTCTTTTAAGTGCCTTCCTACTTCTGCTTTGCTATTGTACGTTTTATTGTTGGGTGCTTTATAGTTGGTGTAAATCGGTCTATTTTCAATTCGCACATCTCATTCATGCATTTTCTAATTTACGTGCATACACTACTCATAGTACCACAACTTTGTCTCTGTCCTCGACCCCTTCTTTGTAACAACGAAAATGATATCACCCTCATCAGAATAACTTCACTGCACTGCCAAAACTCAATCGCGGAAACAATGTTACACCATTCCTCCTCTTCCATCATTCTACCGAAATATCATCAACCACACCTGCAAGTTCACTGATTGCCTTCGATCATCAATTCAACATCAGCCACCTGCATTACTTGCAGTCGCTTCTCAAACTCCTCAAAGTACCATCACTCAACTTTCCCCTTCAAATAACAACCTACACACTTGTAACAACCCGTATTTTCAATAACCTGTTATAACATAAATGGAGGCAGAATTAAACTGTAAAATCTGAATCAAGGGAAACGGGCTATGCCATTGCGTTCGTCTCGGAAAAATACGCGAAATAGAGTCCGAGTATTCGAAAATCGGAGTCCGTATGACCAAGATATGGCCTCGCGAAGTTTCACGAAAAATTCCCAAATTAAAGTATACTTAATTAAGTGAAATGGGTTGCGCAGAGATATATATAATTGAAAATTAAATAAATAAATATGCAAAAATGTTCAAAACAGCGAATTGGGAGAGGGGAATAACCGAACCGGCCGATTTTTGAGGTCGACCCGAGCCCGCTGGGTCGACTAGGGGTTAATCCAGGGTGTTTGGCTGTCAACCCGTGGGCCGATTCGCTCAAATGCAGATTTTGCATTTGGATGGTTCTCATGGTTCATCTTTAATCTAAAGGCCCTAGATGGTTCCTACACTTGACTTCTTCCCCAAGACATGCTTTGATGGCTTGGATTGAATCTAGGTTTAACCCTATGGCCTAAAACACTTGCCTAATCTATAAATAAGACCCTAACCTATCCTAAATCCTCATTATTCATTCATGCAACTAAACTATGGCAAAATTTTACCTCTCATGGCCTCCACTCTCTTCATAAAATTTCTAAATGGTTTCTATGAGAGATTTTCCATGCATACAAGTGTTCTCAAGCTTGTATGAGTGTCATTAGCTTGCATTCAAGTCAAGTTTCTATCTTTGCATCATAAAGCAAGGGTTTTGATCATTTTGGCTCAAGGGTTTTTATGTTAGAGCTTGCATTTTGGGTCTATTTGATTGCATAAGGGCTTTGTCATATCTTTTGTGCCTTCATAGCAATGTAAGCCCTTTCCCTACTCTTAGATATTAACTATGAAGTTAAATGTTCATGTTGCAAGTTTGGGTTTGATCATTGAGTATGATACATGTTATCATGTCATGCAAGTTTATGAAGTCATTATCTTGATCTTGTGAGCTAAAAGCTACAACCTTTATGTTGAAATGTTGCATTAGGCAACATGAGAACCCTCATAACCTTTATGTCAACTTGCATATGAAGTCATAACCCTTATATGATGATATATGCGAGTTACTAGTCATCATTCCATATCTTTTGTCACCATGATTCGCTTATGTGCCAAGTTTGGGTTTATGCATGTTTTGAGGCTTAAGAATGTAACATGCAAGTTAATGAACACATTTGTGCCTCATTTGCCACCATGATTAACTTGTGGCTTAATATCCATTTTTGTCATGCCTTTGCCAAGTCTCTTCTTTTAATCCATTACGTTGTCGCGAACGTATATGCGAGTTTAAAAGCGTTGGGTTATGTTATGGGTAATTTCTAATGACATGAAAATGCAACTTGAAAACATGACTTGAAATATAACATGGAAGTTGACATGTAAGTATGCATAAAAACATAAGCTTGGGAATTTACCTATTAAGTTAGGTCTACCCTTTGAGAATTTACCTATTAAGTTAGGTCTACCCAAATGCTTGAAAACTTGTAACATGTTTTCGGAAACATGATGGACATGACACTTAGATAATATAAGTGTGGCCAACTCGAGGTTGGGTTGAGTTTTGTAACAATCCGTAAAATGCGAGCCAGTTTGAAATTTTTATTTTGACAATTTTGGCGAATTTTGAATATTTAAAATGAATTATTTTAAATAATATCGACGAGAAATTTATTTTGAATATAATTAGAACGTATATATTATATACGTCGTCGTTAGAATATATAATAATTATATATAATTATAAAAGGAATTGAAAATGGCGCGGTAGTTCGAAAATTCGATTTCTAATTTCAAATGAATATACAGAATTCAATATAAGTCAGAATTGAACGAAACAAGAAATATTTGAATCTGTATAACGATATCTTTCCAACGAAGTTAACAAACTGAGATTTCACTTTTTAAATGATAAGATATGTCCAGTTGAAAATCCTGAATAGTCGCTATGGAATTCAGGCCCTTAAAAATGGACATTTTGCAAACGACCTCGGATTTCGACGAAACCACTTTTGTTGGGTCCGTGATGTTAAGTTATTGCTAGGTTTCAAATTTCATAATTTTTCGAATCAATATGTGAGCGTGGCATAGGAAAACGTGTTTTGACCATTTCAGTTGATTTTAATCGACTGGAAATTGGCCATTTTTCTAACGGTCTCGGAATTCGACGAAACTAGTTTTGTTAGGACCGTATCGTCAATACGAAGCTAGAAAATATTTTTCTATAATTTTTAGAGTTAGTATGTGGCCCCGGTAAATTGAAATGTGCGTTTAAATTTAATAAATAAAGAATTATATTTTAAATTAAACGGAAACTGATCCTAACAATCAAATCAGCTTGCGATACATATCCCATTGTGTTCGGAATGGGGGTAAAACGCTATGGGCGACAGGCGGTGGGCCTCGTTTAGAGGTCGTATGTAAAAGTCAACCTTTTTTCGAAATAAAATAATAAAAAAAATATATATATATAGCACTACCTCTCTCCTCCCCTTATTTCTCTCTGGCCCCCCCCTTCTTCGAATTCATTTCAGAAAGAAAACAAAAACAAAAAACGACGGCAACCCATCGTCGATCCACCGCCCCCGAGACCACCGCGCCTTCCCCGACGCCATCGCCTCACCTCCGTCGACCCCCCCCCTCCTCTCCGTTCTGCCACCCCGCTCGAAACCCCCAAATCGCACAGAAACCCCCCCCCCCCCCCCCGAAACCCTAACGCAACCGCACCGACCCCCTGACCGATCGCCGCGCCTCCTTTGGCCCCCTCCTGAACTCGAGCGCGCCCTCCTACCGATACTGTAAGTTTTTTTTCTTCTGAATTTTATTTATTATATAAACTGATTTTTTTAGATTTATAAACTGATTTAAAGAAAATATAAAAACTGTTTTTTTAATGATATAAAAACTGATTTAAAGAAAATATAAAAACTGTTTTTTTAATGATATAAAAACTGATTTAAAGAAAATATAAAAACTGATTTTTAAAGAAATAAATAAAACTGATTTTATTTTAAAGGTTTGAACTTTGAAATAGAAAAGGTGAAATCTTTATTTTAGAAAAGGTGAAATCTTTATTTTAGAAAAGGTGAAATCTTTATTTTAGAAAAGGCGAAATCCTTATTTTAGAAAAGGTGAAATCTTTATTTTAGAAAAATCGAAATCTTTATTTTGAAAAGGCGAAATTTTTATGTAGAAAATAGCGTGATAAAAATAGGATTTTTATCTATATGATAGCGAAGTAAAAAATTCGATTTCATATATGATAGCGAATTAAAAATATAGTTTTTATATATTGAACTTCGATAGAAAAATAGGATTTTTATATATTGAACTTCGATAGAAAAATAGGATTTTTATATATTGAACTTCGATAGAAAAATAGGATTTTTATATATTGAACTTCGATAGAAAAATAGGATTTTTATATATTGAATAGCGAAGTAAAAATTCGATTTTTATATATTGAATAGCGAAGTAAAAATTCGATTTTTACATATGTAGAGAATGCGGGCAACGAAGGTGACGAAGATGCGATAGAGATGAAGATTTCTATCAATGAAGTGCCATGAGGATTGGATAGCTAAATGTGAGAACTTCTCACTCAAATTCTACTTTTCTAGTTATATATATATATACTAGGATGCAGACGGTGCTTATTAGAAGCACCCGACACCCGTCCACAGACCATGGACTTATTTGATTGGTTGTGTAGTTGGTTAGATTATTTGATTTGGATTTGATTGTTTTGGTGAAATTGAAATTGATATGATTGATGTGTGAATGGCGTGGGCCTTCACTAGACCGGGGATAAGGCTAGGTCTTGTCCCGTTTCTAGTATCGTGCCGTTATGCCGCCAAAATTTTCTAAAATGTGTTAGAAAAATAAAAATATCATTTTATTTAAAGAATGAACTTAATAGAAATTCATATGTTGGAATAAAATGTTTTATCGTTAAAAATATAATTTTTAACGTGAATGTGAATAAATAAATATTCATTTACAAACCAGACGGTTTGTTTATGTACACCTATTTGAAGGACATTGATTGGGTCGATAAATTTTACACATCGCCCAACTGCACAACTAAATCTGTGTTTGATTGTTTGAAACCCCACACGGGTGTTGGGATGAAATTTGAAGTTCACTCATCCTGATTGATTAAATATGTCGATCGATTGATTGACAGGCTGTTATAAGCGTTGGATATCTATATTTGATGCTTATACAGCGTAGTGCACTTTGGTTGATGGTTGATTATTTTTCAATGCTATTTTATACATGTGTTGTATGAAAATCCATATAATTAATGTTATATGGTGACTGATTGGGCCTCATTCCAATTTGAAAAATAAAGAATAATATAAAATAAAGGTTCATGTGTTGACAGTTTCATCCATTGAGATTGGTCATGTGTTGAACGAAATATTTTGATAATAAAATTTACATCTTTATCAATACAAAATAAAGGTTCATGTGTTGACAGTACTCATCCATTGAGATTGGTCATGTGTTGAACGAAATATTTTGATAATAACAACTATTTTGAAAAAGGAAATATTTGAAATAGAATATTTGAAAATAGAAATTTATGAAGCCGTGTTGATTAGATTGACGCCATTTTGACGTGAACGATATTTATATCGATTTTAACGATTTCGAAATGAATTGAATTGAAAACGATTTCGAAATGAATTGAATATATAACGATTTCGAAATGAATTGAATATATAACGATTTCGAAATGAATTGAATATATAACGATTTCGAAATGAATTGAATATATAACGATTTCGAAATGAATTGAATTGAAAACGATTTCGAAATGAATTGAATATAAAACGATTTCGAAATGAATTGAATTGAAAACGATTTCGAAATGAATTGAATTGAAAACGAATTCAAATTGAATTGAAAGCGAATTGAAATGAATTCAAATTGAATTGAAATTTGAATTGAATAGAAATGAATTTTAAAACGAATTTATAAAGAAGAATTCAATTTTGATTTGAATTGAAAAGGAAGTTGAAATTGCTTTTGAAACGAATTTAAAACTATTTATATAGTTCGTTTTAAATAGAAATCGACGAAATATATATTATATATATTATATATATAATATAATGGCCTGAATAGAACGCGCCGCGCCGCGGCAGTTCGTGAATTTCGACCATTTATTTCAAACGGACATTGCGGGAGATCCGACCGTCGGATTCTCCTAAAACCGGAACCGTTGGGTTCGTATCGAAAAGAGCTTTCTAACGAATATTAGAAATTTGAAATCTAACGGTTGGATTTGGAATTATGTCCAAATCAAATTTGAAAAAGGTCGCTATAAGTGCAGTTCGATGGCCATTGATGGAAATCGACTGTACGGGCCTTGATAAAATTATTAAAAATAGTAATAATTAGTGTAAAATCATAAGAAATGATTTGTGAAGAATTGGGATGAAAAACTCCATATTTGAAAAGATAAAAATAGATTTTTATCGAAATGAACTAGTTTTGAACTAGAATTATAATTCTATTTATTTTTAAATAAATAAATTGAATTTGAAAAGGGTTTTGAAAATAACCAAAATTTCCAATGATTGCATTGGAGTGGATTTGAATCGAAATTGTCTTCGGAATATTTCGATGTTGGAATTCGTGATTATACAGATGTTGTTATGGAAATTTGAAAGATATATATTTATATCGTTATTTCCAATACGACATTTGTTAGTCGTAGAATTTGATATTGAATATAAGCCGATATATTTTCTATTCAGAGCCTTGTATCGAATATCAAATGTGATTTGGGTTTGTCGTGAATGGTGTCTTCACTAACACTGTTCTTGAACCCAGTTGAGAAAAGATTAAATCTTTTTATTTAGATTTAATGAAGTGTACCAATTAAATAATATTTAATTGGTATTGAATCGATATTGATTTTTGGGTTTATCGTGAATAGTGTTTTAAATAACACTCGTTCTTTAACCCGATAATTAATGAATGTGATTTTGGGTTTATCGTGAACCGTGTTTTAAATGACACTGATTCTTTAACCCAGTCGAAGATTAAAACTAAGTGGAGTTTTAATGAATCTTTAATTAGATTGAAATGATCGAAAATGGAGTATCACCAGTTTTGCTCCAGGCGATAGTTAAATCTTTAATTAGATTTGAACGTGAAGTGGTAATTGAATTTACCGATAACACTGTGGTGTTAGATATGAAGTATTACCAGTTTTACTTCATGGGATGAATAGGTTGGGATTGGGAAATTAAAACAAATGATTACTTCGGTAAGGTTCGCTAATCCCGACTAGTTTTGAATTGATATTCAAAAATAGATTAAAGAATAAATTCAAGAAATTTATCTTGGATAAAATTAATGGGAACCCTTCCCTATGAATGTGAAATTTAGAAACTAACTGTCGGTTAGCCAAGCAGAATGGTTTTCTGGATATTGATCTGATGTTGGTTTCGGCCTTCGGGGTTAATATTTGGGGAATTATTCTCTTGATTAATTTACGGTTAGTGACTGATGAATTGGAATGAGGCGTATGTTGTGTTTGTGTAACACTTATTTAAAATATACGCGAGTTATTCGGAAAGACCGGGTTTATCCCATTCTGAATAACTGATACGACGATAAGTCGAAGATGAAGACGATGGGAAGACCGGAAGTCTTCACGTCGTTTGGGTGATTACTGATGATCTTGATTGGGTTGTACACCCAAGAAGATGGAAACAGTTGGTGATCGTCCAGACGTACTTGGAGATTGATGGATATGCGGGGTACTAGGTGCCTCCGGTTTCGTTCAGCCCCAGAACGGACTTGTAAATGGACTGTGTGTCTGACATTGGATTTTAGTCCGTGTGATTGATCTCTATTATATATATATCTGTTTGGCGGCGGAGAATTTATTCTCTTGCTTAACGCCCTTCTCTGAGACGTACGAGCTCAGGGGTTATATATTGATGGATATCAAACGCATGGAGTGAATCGCCTGTGTGGCATGCCTAAGTAGCAATTGATCGAGGCTTCTGTTGAAAAGCAAAGTCTTGTGGTGATGATCAAAGCAAGGCCTTTGTGGCGTAGCTTTGTGTAACGTTTGATTCGCGAGTTTCACACCCGGTATGAACCAAAAACGGGAGAGGACGTCAGGGAGGGCATGCGTGTCTTCCTAGCTAGAAGTGGCGTCGGTGGTTTTACACGCCCTGACGAGTTTGACTTATGTGGTTGTTGCTGTTGCGAGGCGCCTCGGATTGATCGGTCGTTCTCGAACCGATGGAGTCATTTAGTTGGCTCGTTTACGCCCCATAGGGCGGGGAAACGCATGTTCAGGGTTTAAGTTTAATCCACATCGGTGGACTGGCCCTGAGGATCCAAGGGTCACTCGAGCTCTGATCCTGAGGCTCGGGCTAGGCAGTCTCGAATCGGTTGAGGACTATCTTTTGCCTCGGTTCATAGACGGAAATCCAATTTCCAAATACGTGACTTTGCGGTTTTATTTGTAAAGCTATATATGGTGACATAGTGGGATGGGGCATTCATGCCGCCTATGATTGATACTTATGATTTGAAGTTGTTTTATACACTATGCACTTATAGTAGTATCAAATGATTTGTTTTAACCGTATCAAGCATTCTTTGGCTGTTATAAGGGAAAACCCTATCCTCGGCTGCGTTGCATTGTGTGATGGGACCTGGGTCTTATAACAGCTTCATTTTCTTTATTTAGCATTGCGTTGTTTGTTTTATGCACTGGTATTCTTGGGAGGAAACCCGTTCCGTGTTATACGGCGTGGTCCCTTGATTTACCAAACTTTAAAAGTAAAGATTAATAACTGTTTTAGTTCTCACACCAGTCACATGACTGACCTGGAGTTTATTGTTTTAACCTAAACTCTGGGTGCCCCTATTTTCGACACGGGCAGCTAGTAGTTTTGGTTTTGCAGATTTATATTCACAGGATCCTGGTTTACAGCTGGAATGATATCCGGAAAGCTTTGTATCCGTATATCTCTTCTAGTTGTGTATTGTATTATTTTCCGCTGCTATGTATTTAAATGTAATTTAAATCTCTGATATTTCTGTGTAATATTTATTCATTTATACTCTGTATATTCTTGTAATCTGATGCATTGTTGTAATATACAATGAAATGTTCTTCTGTATGTGTTCTGTTGTGGTTTGTTCTCGAACTATCCGACGCTTTCCTTTACGGGGAAGTTGCGGGTCGTTCCAAGTTTGCAACGTAAAACTACCCGAAACCGACCGGCCTAACTAGTAGTTGCAAACAATAGGACCCAATGTGAGAAGTTGGTCATGTTGTGCTTGAACCCGAGGTTAGACCAAGTTGTGGTGTAAAGCTACCCGGAACCGACCGGCTTAACTAGTAACCACAACAAAGTCTAATGTGAGAGGTGAAGGTGCATTAAGTAATTAATGCCACATGATAGGGTTAAGTTAATTTGATTAATGACTCTTAACCAAATATGACATGGACAAATGGGTTAAGTAATTTGATTAGGCTAATGATACTTAACAAAACATGACAAGGTTGGGTAGGTTAAGTAACTTGATTTGCCTAATGACACTTAACCATTTTTATATGACTAGTGGATGGGGTTAAGTTAACCAACACTTAATCAATCCAACGCGATAACTTGGTAAGGTTAAGTAAGTTTTCTTAATGACGCTTAACCGAAAAATACGGTTAACGAATGGGGTTAAGATTAGACTCAACTAGTCTAAACATGGAAATCGGATGGGGTTAAGTTAGCCTAGACTTAATTAATCCCACTTGGTATTTTAATGGGGTTAAGTTAAACACTTAACTAATCTAAACATGATGAATTGATGTGGTTAAGTGACCTATACTTATCCAATCTAACTCGTTAATTTATTGTGGTTAAGTTAACCAATACTTAACCAATATAACGTGAAAACATGATAAGGCTAAGTCACGAATCGCTTGAATACACTTGACCGATTTGACTAAGTAAATTGATAGGGTCAAGTTAATATATACTTAACCAATCTAGAATGATAATTGGACGAGGTTAAGTCGTGAATTGCTTAATATACTTAACCAACTTGAGCATGGTTTGTAGGGTTACGCCTTGAACTTGGATACTTAGCCAATTTTGACAGGATTTGTAGACGGGTTAAGTCATGAACTTAAGTGACACTTAATCCATTATGTAAACCCTAGTTCTGAGGATTAGGTGGATAACCGTAGTTAACAAGGATAACGGGAACAATGCTAAGTGGTAAACCTTAGTTGAAGAATAACTAAGTAATGATTCTTAGTCAAGGAAATTTAGACCAGTTCATAGATAGATGAGTAACCTGATACGGTAGGTCATCGTTTAAGTATACGAGTAGGAGCAAGTATCTGATTTAGATAAAGGCTCCAGCGAACTGGGTAACGAAGCAGCGGCTTCGGGGAACGTGAGGATATTCTTGGTATCCCTCTATGAGCTGCCAGGTGATTATACTAGGCTCATGAGAGGTTAAGGTCTGCGTTAGAAGAACCAAGAGTATGCCTTGGTTGCTATACGAGCGACCTAAAGACGGGGATGGATAGGGGATAGTCGACGATACACGGTCGTACCCTAGATAGCATTTCGTCAGGCTACCTACCATCTTTGGTCAAGCGTGTACGTACGGAAAGGCAGAGAACACCCAAAAGACCATAATTGCTATCTAATTATGGTTGCGGTAAGGCTTGGATGTGGGTTGGCCAATGTTGTGTTCTCATACAGGATTTATCCTGTCTTGTCTTTCACTAGTTGAGGGAGTGGTCTCGTGGGACCATAGCCACGTATAAGAAAAACAGACCTTAGCATCTGCATCGGCAGATAAATCGAAAGCTCCCGACCGAGTCCTGTATTTCTTGATTTTCCCTATGACAGGACTCGGATGGCACGATGTGATACATGTGCATACAGTCATGGAAAAGCGATTCACGATGAATGCGTGGGAAAAAGGGCGCGGTTGGCGGTTAGCGTAATCCCTAGTGGCCCTAGGTGGTTGAACCCAAACCGAGATACGAAAACGTGCAATAGGTAAGCATAATCCCTAGCAGCCCTAGGTAGCATAAGTCCTAGTTGTACAAACAATAATTCATGTTGGAAGACCCTAGCTAGGTTTAGGGTAACAGTCCAAACCGATCTTAAGGATCATGGAACTATGTTAAAGTAATATAGAATCTCATGGGAAAGCCCGTATGGTCTACGGCAAGGGACTGAACATTTACATGGAATAAAACATACAAGTTGAGTAACCTATATATGCGATATATTAGGTTGACATGGACCATTACACGACTTTTGAGTGAGGGTCATTCTTGGTTAACACATGACACGGTGGGGATACTAGTACGGTAGGTGCAGAGCTAAAATACAGGATAGATATCACGGGGCGTTATACGTGACAGATATCTTGGGGATATTATACTTGATAGAAACCTGACGATGTGATACCTTGTTTTATCTTGACATCGTAATTTATCATGACACCTTAGTTTATCTGAGTTCAATAGTTCATCCTGTTATTTTGATTTAGATTATCTATCTTGTTATCATGCTTATGTTCATCTCAGTTTCTCATGTCAGTTAACTTTACTAGTTTTTATGCTAATAGTAGATAGGGCTTACTCAGTCTTTTTGACTGACCCGTTTTGTTTCGCCTCTTTTCTTCCGTTCCCCCCCCCCCCAGGTTACAGGGAGGAAATACTGTTGTTTAGTTCGGACTTCTTCTGCTTGAAGGTCATCATGGATGGCTTGGACTTTTCTTGGCTAATGGCTACTTTACTGTTTTTACTTGGGGAATAATTTATGAAAATGTCTTTATGCTTCTTTACTATTGCAAGACAGGTTTTGATGTACTCTGATGTAAAAGGCTTTAGACCTTATTTATTCATGTTATGAAAGTTTGATTTTACTTCCGCTATTTTATATGTTCTGTCTTGTGATATTTCTGTGCATGTTTACCAATAATGCCCCTCTAAAGCTAGTGCATTCCTTTGCGAGTGACCCTAGCGGAGGCGGGGTGTTACACGTGGTATCAGAGCAGAAGGTTACCAGACTGGGCGAAAGATTTTAAAGACCTTCTGAAAACTATTTGAAAAAAAAACCATTTACAATGAAGCATTTTTCAAGAAAATTTTCTTTTAAAAGAAAAAGGCTATTCCCCAAAGGCCATTAGCACTATCCTTGTTTCCTTAATTGAGTCTCTTTTCCTTTCTTTCCTCCATCTGTAGTCACAGTAGTTTTAACTGTGACTAGTCTTTTCTACCTACGAAAGTGCTTTCCATACGATGGAGGTGGTTCTCGAGAGACCAGTGGCCGCGTTATAAGAAAGGATCGTGAGAAAGAAGGATAAAGGATACGAGCTTAAGGATGAGCAACTTGTTGGTATGGCTTAGTCCTCAAAGGAGGGAGAAAGATGAACAATGAAACCCATGACGAGAGAGTACCTTTGGCATGGTAAAACGGGGCGGATAGTTAAGTATTATGGGACAAGGACAAGATCATCGGGAGGGCAGTAGTATGCTCTCATTTCTAGAGTACCTCGGAAGGAGGGTAACGATCTTGTTAAAGGTTTAGCTTTTCTTCTCTATCATCCCGTTAGTACTTCGTTGTTCATATCATTTAAGTCTGCTTCGATAGTTGAGTCTCTGCACCTTAAGTACTAGCGTAATAGAGAATCCCATTTTTGTCTCAAAGTCCTATTGGAGAATCAGTCCATTTATACATGACTTGTTTGGATTTGGGAATGTCTATGCCAAGTGTTGAGTTTGGAAATAATGCTTATGTTTATAAGCTATGGATGGATTCTAGGGATGAAGTGGTTATCCAGTAGAGGGTGCCACTCTCGGTTTTGATAGGAGGGTAGTTAGACCTTTTGACTAGCCTTGGTAATGCCCTCGAAGTATCGGGTAACCTTTTTGAGGTTCTGTCATGACTAGTTACTTAGAATCCCTTGATGCCTTTATTGGAAATTTGAAGCCCGATCGAGTGGTGTTCGCCAATAAAACGGATGGTTTACCTCATTTATGCATGGGTTATTAGTAAGTGCGCATGATAACTTGATTGACATCTGTTTACTTTCAAGAGAAAGTTCTTCTACATGGAATGCCTTATAGTATATAACCGAGATCCAAGATTCACTAGTGAATTTTGGAAAGCTTGCATGAGATCATGAGTACGCAGTCATGTTTGCGTCAAGTATTCTAGGAAAAGGATAAGTGCAAGTGGAACGAGAGGCGACGAAGAAATGAGTTCCAGCTCATGTTATGGAAACAGGAATAAGAAGCTACAAAATCGCGAAGTTAAAAGACGACTTTGATGGTCAAAGACTAGATACGCGCATGATATCTCTTTTTGGGAGTATATCCTTGATCCCTGTTTTCTGTAGAGCTTACTTGTAGGCTATCTTTTGTGGACATCCTCTCGGTCCTATTCTCCGTTACAAACCCTGTAAGGAGTTTGTCCTGTTTATCTTCTCGACCCTATTTCAGGGAATTCTAGGTAGAACCCTATGGATGTAAACATGTATTTGAAACATGTTACGATTGATATGGTTGCAAGTGGTTGCTCGTGGATGCGCGAATACACATTAGATACTAGCTCGACTCGGTCACATTTCATATTGCATATGCACGAGTATTTATACTTGTTTATGGATGAAATAGAATGTATTATCATGCGGTTGTTGCATATGAATGAATGATTGTGCACGCATATAGTATCTATATGACTAGGACTATTTGCATACATGTTGGATTCATGGCACTATACATATTTTGCATTAGAAAGATTATTCAGGCCTGATCATTAGCATTAGCTAAGGAACATGTACACACACGTTTTGCATATATTCATACAGCATTAGAAATCAACTAAGGACAATGGTTGCTTGTGGATGATGTTTTGAGTAGATGGATGATGGATGGTAGGATATGTTCTTCCTAACTTGGAGATTTCGGGGACGAAATCCTAAAAGGTGGGGAGAATGTAACAACCCGTATTTTCAATAACCTGTTATAACATAAATGGAGGCAGAATTAAACTGTAAAATCTGAATCAAGGGAAACGGGCTATGCCATTGCGTTCGTCTCGGAAAAATACGCGAAATAGAATCCGAGTTTTCGAAAATCGGAGTCTGTATGACCAAGATATGGCCTCGCGAAGTTTCACGAAAAATTCCCAAATTAAAGTATACTTAATTAAGTGAAACGGGTTGCGCAGAGAAATATATATATATATATATATATATTGATATATATATAATTGAAAATTAAATAAATAAATATGCAAAAAAGTTCAAAACAGCGAATTGGGAGAGGGGAATAACCGAACCGGCCGATTTTTGAGGTCGACCCGAGCCCGCTGGGTCGACTAGGGGTTAATCCAGGGTGTTTGGCTGTCAACCCGTGGGCCGATTCGCTCAAATGCAGATTTTGCATTTGGATGGTTCTCATGGTTCATCTTTAATCTAAAGGCCCTAGATGGTTCCTACACTTGACTTCTTCCCCAAGACATGCTTTGATGGCTTGGATTGAATCTAGGTTTAATCCTATGGCCTAAAACACTTGCCTAATCTATAAATAAGACCCTAACCTATCCTAAATCCTCATTATTCATTCATGCAACTAAACTATGGCAAAATTTTACCTCTCATGGCCTCCACTCTCTTCATAAAATTTCTAAATGGTTTCTATGAGAGATTTTCCATGCATACAAGTGTTCTCAAGCTTGTATGAGTGTCATTAGCTTGCATTCAAGTCAAGTTTCTATCTTTGCATCATAAAGCAAGGGTTTTGATCATTTTGGCTCAAGGGTTTTTATGTTAGAGCTTGCATTTTGGGTCTATTTGATTGCATAAGGGCTTTGTCATATCTTTTGTGCCTTCATAGCAATGTAAACCCTTTCCCTACTCTTAGATATTAACTATGAAGTTAAATGTTCATGTTGCAAGTTTGGGTTTGATCATTGAGTATGATACATGCTATCATGTCATGCAAGTTTATGAAGTCATTATCTTGATCTTGTGAGCTAAAAGCTACAACCTTTATGTTGAAATGTTGCATTAGGCAACATGAGAACCCTCATAACCTTTATGTCAACTTGCATATGAAGTCATAACCCTTATATGATGATATATGCGAGTTACTAGTCATCATTCCATATCTTTTGTCACCATGATTCGCTTATGTGCCAAGTTTGGGTTTATGCATGTTTTGAGGCTTAAGAATGTAACATGCAAGTTAATGAACACATTTGTGCCTCATTTTCCACCATGATTAACTTGTGGCTTAATATCCATTTTTGTCATGCCTTTGCCAAGTCTCTTCTTTTAATCCATTACGTTGTCGCGAACGTATATGCGAGTTTAAAAGCGTTGGGTTATGTTATGGGTAATTTCTAATGACATGAAAATACAACTTGAAAACATGACTTGAAATATAACATGGAAGTTGACATGTAAGTATGCATAAAAACATAAGCTTGGGAATTTACCTATTAAGTTAGGTCTACCCTTTGAGAATTTACCTATTAAGTTAGGTCTACCCAAATGCTTGAAAACTTGTAACATGTTTTCGGAAACATGATGGACATGACACTTAGATAATATAAGTGTGGCCAACTCGAGGTTGGGTTGAGTTTGCAACGTAAAACTACCCGGAACCGACCGGCCTAACTAGTAGTTGCAAACAATAGGACCCAATGTGAGAAGTTGGTCATGTTGTGCTTGAACCCGAGGTTAGACCAAGTTGTGGTGTAAAGCTACCCGGAACCGACCGGCTTAACTAGTAACCACAACAAAGTCTAATGTGAGAGGTGAAGGTGCATTAAGTAATTAATGCCACATGATAGGGTTAAGTTAATTTGATTAATGACTCTTAACCAAATATGACATGGACAAATGGGTTAAGTAATTTGATTAGGCTAATGATACTTAACAAAACATGACAAGGTTGGGTAGGTTAAGTAACTTGATTTGCCTAATGACACTTAACCATTTTTATATGACTAGTGGATGGGGTTAAGTTAACCAACACTTAATCAATCCAACGCGATAACTTGGTAAGGTTAAGTAAGTTTTCTTAATGACGCTTAACCGAAAAATACGGTTAACGAATGGGGTTAAGATTAGACTCAACTAGTCTAAACATGGAAATCGGATGGGGTTAAGTTAGCCTAGACTTAATTAATCCCACTTGGTAGTTTAATGGGGTTAAGTTAAACACTTAACTAATCTAAACATGATGAATTGATGTGGTTAAGTGACCTATACTTATCCAATCTAACTCGTTAATTTATTGTGGTTAAGTTAACCAATACTTAACCAATATAACGTGAAAACATGATAAGGCTAAGTCATGAATCGCTTGAATACACTTGACCGATTTGACTAAGTAAATTGATAGGGTCAAGTTAATATATACTTAACCAATCTAGAATGATAATTGGACGAGGTTAAGTCGTGAATTGCTTAATATACTTAACCAACTTGAGCATGGTTTGTAGGGTTACGCCTTGAACTTGGATACTTAGCCAATTTTGACAGGATTTGTAGACGGGTTAAGTCATGAACTTAAGTGACACTTAATCCATTATGTAAACCCTAGTTCTGAGGATTAGGTGGATAACCGTAGTTAACAAGGATAACGGGAACAATGCTAAGTGGTAAACCTTAGTTGAAGAATAACTAAGTAATGATTCTTAGTCAAGGAAATTTAGACCAGTTCATAGATAGATGAGTAACCTGATACGGTAGGTCATCGTTTAAGTATACGAGTAGGAGCAAGTATCTGATTTAGATAAAGGCTCCAGCGAACTGGGTAACGAAGCAGCGGCTTCGGGGAACGTGAGGATATTCTTGGTATCCCTCTATGAGCTGCCAGGTGATTATACTAGGCTCATGAGAGGTTAAGGTCTGCGTTAGAAGAACCAAGAGTATGCCTTGGTTGCTATACGAGCGACCTAAAGACGGGGATGGATAGGGGATAGTCGACGATACACGGTCGTACCCTAGATAGCATTTCGTCAGGCTACCTACCATCTTTGGTCAAGCGTGTACGTACGGAAAGGCAGAGAACACCCAAAAGACCATAATTGCTATCTAATTATGGTTGCGGTAAGGCTTGGATGTGGGTTGGCCAGTGTTGTGTTCTCATACAGGATTTATCCTGTCTTGTCTTTCACTAGTTGAGGGAGTGGTCTCGTGGGACCATAGCCACGTATAAGAAAAACAGACCTTAGCATCTGCATCGGCAGATAAATCGAAAGCTCCCGACCGAGTCCTGTATTTCTTGATTTTCCCTGTGACAGGACTCGGATGGCACGATGTGATACATGTGCATACAGTCATGGAAAAGCGATTCACGATGAATGCGTGGGAAAAAGGGCGCGGTTGGCGGTTAGCGTAATCCCTAGTGGCCCTAGGTGGTTGAACCCAAACCGAGATACGACAACTTGCAATAGGTAAGCATAATCCCTAGCAGCCCTAGGTAGCTTAAGTCCTAGTTGTACAAACAATAATTCATGTTGGAAGACCCTAGCTAGGTTTAGGGTAACAGTCCAAACCGATCTTAAGGATCATGGAACTATGTTAAAGTAATATAGAATCTCATGGGAAAGCCCGTATGGTCTACGGCAAGGGACTGAACATTTACATGGAATAAAACATACAAGTTGAGTAACCTATATATGCGATATATTAGGTTGACATGGACCATTACACGACTTTTGAGTGAGGGTCAGTCTTGGTTAACACATGACACGGTGGGGATACTAGTACGGTAGGTGCAGAGCTAAAATACAGGATAGATATCACGGGGCGTTATACGTGACAGATATCTTGGGGATATTATACTTGATAGAAACCTGACGATGTGATACCTTGTTTTATCTTGACATCGTAATTTATCATGACACCTTAGTTTATCTGAGTTCAATAGTTCATCCTGTTATTTTGATTTAGCTTATCTATCTTGTTATCATGCTTATGTTCATCACAGTTTCTCATGTCAGTTAACTTTACTAGTTTTTATGCTAATAGTAGATAGGGCTTACTCAGTCTTTTTGACTGACCCGTTTTGTTTCGCATCTTTTCTTCCGTTTCCCCCCCCCCCCCCCCCCAGGTTACAGGGAGGAAATACTGTTGTTTAGTTCGGACTTCTTCTGCTTGAAGGTCATCATGGATGGCTTGGACTTTTCTTGGCTAATGGCTACTTTACTGTTTTTACTTGGGGAATAATTTATGAAAATGTCTTTATGCTTCTTTACTATTGCAAGACAGGTTTTGATGTACTCTGATGTAAAAGGCTTTAGACCTTATTTATTCATGTTATGAAAGTTTGATTTTACTTCCGCTATTTTATTGTTCTGTCTTGTGATATTTCTGTGCATGTTTACCAATAATGCCCCTCTAAAGCTAGTGCATTCCTTTGCGAGTGACCCTAGCAGAGGCGGGGTGTTACAACACTTACCTCTTACCACATCTTAAACATTTATCATCATGGCACACCAACCATTCAGCTGAATTCTCAAGCCACTGCAATAGCTGCGATCATGACCACTACTAAACCCGACATCAATTTCTAATCTCAATTGCTTCCACAACCTCGTCAGCATCTGAACCATTCTCTCCCTAAACAGCTATAAGCACGACGACCACAACAGACTTCCACGCATAAATCTTCTTCAAGATACGATCACCTACTGACCTTTTGCCAAATTAAACGAAACCACCTAATTACCAACTACAGTCCTAAACCGCGCCTCCACCTCACCTTAGTTTCTACCAAAATGTTAATCGAGTGGACAGGACCAGATGGAAAAGTGTTTATATTCCATTTTATAAGAATTTTGAACGTACATGCACCAGACGAGGGATTGGTTTGGGAATTGTTCATACGAACCGGACAACAGATGGATAAGTTTTGGACAATAGAAAAATGTCGAATACTTTCGTACGAACACGGACCGGACACCTTACCCCTTCGGATCCAATTGTATACCGAAATCTAGTCCAATGACTACAAAATAATTTCGACCTCCGCGTCAATACTCAACTTTGCAAGCATCTCCGTAGACTACCTTCTTCGATAACCCACAACCTGAAATCGCGACCACACCACCATCAAATTCCCAAATCATTCTACGACCAACTCTCTTCTTGCATAAAAATCCTATAGGAATTCAAAATTTATTTTATTCTTAATTTGTTTCGATCGCTAATTTCTGGTTGTTTCTTTGGTTATATTTATTTAATTGGAGCATTCATTGGAACACAGATTTAACGACACAAACCAAGGACCGTACAATCTGTTTAGTCAAAACCGTATATGAAAAAGTGGTCCATATCATCTTTCCTTTCCACTGTCTCATGTCTCATAATAATTCTACAACTCAGCGCATGTTTTTTGATTTTTACACCCACTCCCAGCCTTCTTCCAATTAAGCTATTTATTTAACATACTTATTCGAATACTTCCTTTCCAATATCTTTGTTTTGAGACCCTCCAACAGCGAAAGGAAACCATGCCGAAAATTGAAACAAATTTTAATGATGAACAGCAGATGGTTTGGTTGTTTTTCTGCAGCTTACAATGTTAGACATTCGCGTATGATTATGAACTCACGACTAACTACAAAATTTATTTCTATATCTAAATACTTGCATGATACCAAACTACAATTACTAACTTTGCTTGGTATAATTGTACATGGCTTGAATAGAATATGAATTTTCATTTTCTTTTGTTTACAGATATTGACAACGCATTCAACAAAAATTATCATCATTATTAAAAACCAACAAAATTCTAATTAAATAATGTAAATCCTTGCTATTATGTTTAGATGCAAAGTATGGATCCAGAAAAGAAATGGAGAACAAAACCAAGATAGGAACTAAGCAACACATAACACAACCTTTGACAACGACATTACAAGAAGAAACTCCAGCAATAAATTTCCACTAAAAGAAAAACAGGAGTTTCCAATAGCTAGATGCCATTGGTATAAGGATCATTCTCAAATTTTAATATATCGTTCATGGGATGTTAGATATGTCCATAATTTTTACCAACCTAATTATGACCATTTTCACCTTGAGTTTACTATTTGGGCTATAACTTTTGATAGAGATCAAATTAGGTGCTGAGATCAGTTCCATTGGTTTGGATTGGTGGTTTACTATAGCGTAGAGTGGTCACATGAAGGATTTGGTTTAGCGGTTTGAGAGGAGTGACTATTTTAAGTTTCAGCTACTGTTTAGGCAGACTGGTCAGCAGCTAATGGGCTGATTAGCCAAACCCATTAGACCTATGGCCAACATATATAAATAGGGGGACTTAGGGAGAGAACCAAGGCTACTCTTTCCATTCTAAATTTTAGGTTGGGCGTCTGTGATCCTCCGGTTCATTCTAAAGCTTATTTTTCCATTCTTTTCATACAAGTCCATTGTAGGTTGCGCCTAGAAGATACATCATCATCAAGGAAGAGTAGATCATCATTAAAGAGTATTAGATCACATCAAACTGCATCAAATTCAAGGGGTTCCAGTGTTGTCCAGATCTGATCTCATTGAATCTACATCAAATCTAGAAATTTGTGAGTGATGGGTATCTCTCACACAGAAACTACGAATTGTATGGGTAAATTATGATCATATTCATATGTTTCATATTAAATTCACCTTATGTCTGATCATATATGTTTAAACCCTAGGAAACCTAATTTGATCATATTAACCGGGTAATTGATAGATTAATCATGCTTATATATATATATATATATATATATATATATATATATATATATATATGTTTAGATCAAAATCGTGCTAGATCTTATGTTTATGCTATGTTTATGGATTGTTCATGTTTGCATGATTATTGTTGTATGGATTGGTGTTTATTTTGATTGAATTGGTTGTGTTTTTTAAGTTGTGTATTAGATTGTTGGCCATAGAATCAATGGATTCACAACTGTAGACGGTGATAGCTAAGATAATGGATGCTATGGATGTTATGGTTGATTCTATGTGGTTTCTTCTCTGTTTTATTTGGGTAGGCTATCATCGTAGGTTGTAGAAGAGAAGAGGGATCAGGGTTGTTCCTTTCCTATTTTGTAATGACATGTGATGGATGGTCTTCACCTATTAACTTGTTGGTTGTTTGGAAGATCGGTTGGTTGATCTGGCTATACTCATATTATCCTTTGTAACTGTTGTTATCTATTTTATCACTCACTGAGACTGTTGTCAGACTCAATATTTTATGTTTCCCTCTTATTACCTTGGGTTGTTCATCAATGTTATTGATGAGTAGATTGAGTAGCAGGTAACAACTTCGGTGCTAGTGTTACTATGCGGTGACAAGCAAGATACTAGCGTATTATTACTACCTACTATCCAGCTATTTATTTACTTTTCAATTGTATGCTAATGTTATTGAGACTCTAAGGAATGTAGTGAGGCATGTTGTAATCAGAGATTCCTATATCGAGAAGCATTGTACCCAAGATTCTATGGTTTTATGAAAATTTTATTCTTTGTTCAGTTGTGCTTCATTACTATATCATGTTGTATACTTTATTATTATATATTACCCATGCTATGTGAGTTATACGACAGGTTCTATTTTCAAATTATTCTACCCTGATGATCTTCCCGATCGGCCTGGCATAAAACACACCATTTCTTAGTTCGGTGCAGGAGGTACAGGGCGACCATCACATTTGGTATCGTAGCCTTGGTTAATCAATTTTACCCAAAGTTCATGAGCGTAAACATGTATAAGAGACATATTTGTAATTTTATTTGGATGATTACTATATTATATACGTATATAGTACAGTATAGTAGGTTAGTAAGCACTTGAACACCAATGCGGCTTTTTTAATATGAATTGACTCTTGTTTCAGAGTAAGGATGAGTCGACGAACTTCGAGACACACTGCTAGGAATGAGCCTGCAACTGGAGGGGTAGGCGAGGGTAGCCAGTCAAAAGCTGCAGTTGCTATTCCCCATTATCCTGCTATGTTTGATGCCATGATGGCGGCGATCATGAGGAGGATGCCCACATTAGGACCGGTAATAGATCAAGGTGTTCATATGCAAGCGCCTATGGTTGTTGATTTTGCAAAACTCTGCAAGGACTATACTTCTCTGGATGGAAAACCATTTGTTGGTACAAAACCTATTGTCGAGATTCAAACTAGATTGGATACTTGTGTTTGGATTTTTGGAGACTTGGGAATCCACGATGCCACTATGAGGAAACTTGTATCGAGGTAGCGACAAGGGCGAGCAATGGATTGGTGGAACTCTATTATCTTGAATACACCAGAGGACTAGGTCACTTCGGAATGGTTTAGAACTAAGTTTGAGGAGAAATTCATTTCTACGGTCCAGAAATCGATGTTGTTTAAGAAGTTTGTTGAGCTTAAGCAGGGAGATCGACCAGTGTTTGAGTATGTTGTCATGTTTAAAGCCTTATCTAAGTATGCTCGTTCGTATATTGAGACTCATCCTTATCAATAGAACGAGAAGTTTACCTTGGGATTAGATGATAATATTGGAAAGCAACTGAATGACCATATTGATAACTTTTTGAGAAGGCTTTGAGGAAGGAAAGCTTATTTCCGCAAAAGGTTGAGGTTGTTGTTGAGAATGAAAAGGAGGATTCGAAACCACAACAATGTGGTGGTAATAAGAAAAGGGGGAATAGTAAACGTAAACAACAACAAAAAGGAAAGAATGGCTAGAAGAAACCCAAGGGTAAAGTTACTTGCTATAATTGCCAATAGAAGGGTTATCTTTCCAAGGATTATAAGAATGCTAAGGTGGAAAAGAATTGTTTTAACTGTGATAAGCCCGAGCATATGAAGAAGAATTGTCCAGAACCACTGAAGTATAAGCAGTTTGTGAGAGAGTATGCTTTGGATGTTGTGCCATCTTCCTCGAGGGGTTCGACTGTGGAGGAGAAGGGGAAGAGTGTTGTTGTACAAAATACACTTTCTATCAGAGATGTTACGTTTCAATTTTTTATACTAGAGCATCACATTCATTTATTTGTAATTATCTTGTTTACAAGTTAGGTTTAGAACCTGAAATCGTTTATAGACCATTAGTCGTGACTAATTCAATAGGGGGTTCGTCAAGTCTTTGTATGCTTTGTCGTGGTCTAGTTTTATCGAGTCATTGTTTCTCTTTTGTGTGTGATTGTTCTATTATAAATTTCGTTGGGTTAGGAATTATTTTGTATATGAACTGCCTTAAGAAGTATGCTGCAATTGTTGATTGCAAGAGGCTCGAGGTAACACATAGAAATGTGAAAGGGCGAATAATTGTGATACATTGTCTACCAGAGGATGGAGTTCTGGTTAGCTTTTTATATTTGCTTGTGATTCCATAGGGCGGGTTGTCAACCGTGCCAATATTTTGAGAGTTTTATGATGTGTTTGATGAGGTCAGAGGGTTGCCTCTGCATCGAGAGATCGAGTTTCGGATTGATTTAGTGGATGGAGCCAGATCTATTATTATGTCTCTTAGGTGAATGACACCTAAGAAGCAGCGAGAGTTAGAGGAGCAAATAAACAATCTTCTGAATAAAGGATTCATTTGAAGAAGTGTATCCAAATGAGGTGCACTAGTTGTATTTGCGACTAAGGATGATGGATCACTGCGATTTTGCATGGATTATCGTGAGCTGAATAAGATGATCAAGAAGAATAAGTACCAATTGCCAAGAATAGATGACTTGTTTGATTAGCTTCAATAGCTAAGGTGTTTTCCCAAATGGATTTGGCAACATGATTTCACCAATTTAGAGTGGCTAGGGATAGTGTGTCAAAGACTGCTTTTAGAACACCATCCAGATTCTAAGAGTAGCTGGTAATGCCATTTGGATTGACTAACGCACTAGCATATTTTGTGGATCTTATGAATCGAGTTTTCAGAGATTAGTTGAATAATTTCATACATGTGTTCGCAGACGAAATACCGATTTACTCATGGGATGAGAATGAATATAAGATGCACTTAAGAATTGTTTTGGAAATATTACGGAAACATCAGTTGAGGGCTAAGTTTTCTAAATGTCACTTCTGGAAGGAAGTAGTAAGGTTTTTGGGTCATATCGTGTCTGGACAAGGAATAGCGGTGGATTCCGCTATGGTAGCAGCAATTCAAGAATGGGATCGACCGAAGAATGCGACAGATGTTAGGAGTATCCTTGGTTTAGCTGGATATTATCGATGATTTATCATGGATTTCTCTAAGATAGATGCACTATTACCAGATTAATGAAGAAGAATCAGGTCTTCGTGTGAGATGCGAAGTGTGAGCAAGCCTTTGAAATTCTAAAAGAGAGAATAACGAGTGCTCCTGTTTTGACTATTCCAAATGGAAATGAGGAGATGATAGTATATATCGATGCATGTGGAATTGGAGTTGGAGCGGTGTTAAAGCAAAGAGATAGGGTTGTGGCTTATGCAAGTCGACAACTGAAGCTGCACGAAAGGAAGTACCTAACACACGATTGAGAGTTACCAGCGATAACGTTTTCTCTGAAGATTTGGAGGCATTATCTACTGGGAGTTAGGTTTGAGCTTTTTATGGATCACAAGCCGTTGAAATATCTTTTCTCCCAGAAGGATTTGAATCTTTGGCAGCAGCGATGGTTAACATTTCTGCCATCATACGATTTTGGAATAGCCTATACTCCGGAAAAAGGTAATGCAGTGGCTGATGCATTAAGTAAAAGACATGCGAGTTTGGGATCCATGTTTACAAAATGGAAGCATCTCGAGTATTTGACCGGATTTGATTTTAGACCACATTGCGAGTTAGAACCCAAGATGTTAGAAAGTTTATCGATTAGACCGACTCACATCGAAAGAATTGGCAAAATCCAGAAGTGAGACGATAAGCTTATTTAAATTGTTCGAAGGTTAGAGATGAGAGCAGAACCAAAGGAGATTAAAGATCTCGAAGTCGATTAAGATGGTTGGCTTTGTAAAATTGGGCGACTGGTTTTTCCTGACATAGATGGATTAAGAGATGAGGTTCTAAGGGAATGCCATCACTCTAAGTTAATGATTCATCCTGTTGGTAATAAGATGTATCCAGATATGAGTTGGATTTACTACTAGGAAGGTATGAAAAGGGATGTCGGAAAATTCATCTCGAAATGTATGAATCGTCAGTTGGTTAAAGCCGAGAAGAAGAAGTCGAGTTGACTGTTACAGCCATTGGAAGCTCCTATGTGGAAATGTGAGAAAGTATCGATGGATCTTATTGATGGACTACACAGAACAAGGGCAGGAAATGATAGTCTTTGGGTCATTGTGGATCATTTGACCAAAAGCGTGAGGTTTAATCCTGCTAGATCGATTAGGACTACATTGAAGTTGGTTGAATTATATCTTAAGTGGATAGTTCGATTCCATAGGATTTCAAAGAGCTTAGTTAATGATCGAGACCCGTAATTCACCAGTGAATTCTACAAAAGTTTGCAAGAAGCATTGGGAATCGAGCTATGTATGAGTACAACTTACCATCCCCAGACGGATGGTCAGATTAAAAGAGTTAATCGAATATTATAAGCTCTTCTTAGAGCTTGTGTATTGGATTTTGGAGGATCATGGGAAGACCATCTGCACCTAGTTGAGTTTGCTTACAACAACAGTTACTAATCGAGTATTGGAATGGCACCGTATGAGGCATTGTTCGATGTAACACCTCGTAATTTTATAACATATTAAAATGATAAACTAAGGAATACTTAATTAAATATTGGGAATTAAGTAAAATAGACCGCGCCATTGCATTCGTCTCGGAATTTTGCGTAAGATAGACACCGAGTTTGCGTGAAACAGACATCGTATAAAGAAGTTATTAATCCTAGAAGTTGGTATACGTGCAAAAGAATTATCTATATACAAACAAATCAAATATTCAAAAAAATTCAAAACACCGAAGCGGAAGCCCCAGAAGGAAACCGACCAATTCTGGGGTTGACCCAGGGTCTCGGGTCCCCCATGCGGATCTAGGAAGATTCCCAATTCTGAACGTGGATTGAATTCTTGGCTTGGTTCATTGACTTTAGGCTATAAATAGGACCCCATTTCTCTTGTTTTTATACACAAAAAACAATGGAGAACTAGATGTTGCCTCTGCCTTGATTAAAATTGCCTATTCTTCTTCAACAACTAGAATTATACGAATTCAGAGATCTTTTCTGCAATAGCTGCAATCAAATTCCTGTTCTTTAGATCCATCACAGTGAGTCTACGTTATTTTTAGATATGAATACTTAAAAGTTAATCTTAACATGTTTATGAATTGGATCTAAACCTGTGACTAATTGAATCATATCAGATCTGCCATAACTTGTGTATCTAAGTTATTTTGACATGACTATGAATTGGATCTAAAACTATGCCTATTTATCATGTCAGATCTGCAATTATTTGTAGATCTATATATAGGTATCAAATGAGTAATCCGAACTAGGTATCAAACGAGTACTCCGAACTAGGTCGGAGTCGGGGCACGCTTACTGGGCTGATTGTTAGAGATACAAACGAAGGGGTGGTGTGGGCGGCGCATTCCGAGGGGGTCATGTGCATGCATGGGTCCGGACAATGGAGGACTAAGAAGTCGTGACACCTGTAGATATGGCTGTGCACATCCTGAAAATAAAGGGTTACCAATTTAGAAAGTGATACATCCTATAGTGGGGCCAACACAAGGTATCTACGGAGTAGGGAGACGATCGATTGGGGTAGTAATTAGGGTACATCTAGACTCTGGCATGTTTAGGATCCCGTTATTATCCTTAGGGGTAACTCCGGTATGTTCAGTTGGGCTGCCTGTTATTGTGTGGGGGTAAAACCTCTCACTAGAAGTACGCTAAGTCTACCATCTTATGCTTGTTTAATATCATCTTGTTCATACGATACTAGTATTAGTGCAGATAAAGAGAAAAGTATTAGAGAAGCGCTGTACACATATACGTTCTGTTTATCCTGTCTACTTTGTCGTACCTGCCTTATATGTTGTTATCTCTCTTATCCAGTTTATATGCCTGTCATGATGCTTTTACTTATTTATATGCTAAAAGTAACTGGACTCACCAGACTTTATGTCTGACCTATTTTGTTTCCTCTCTTTCTCTTCTGTTTCCCCCTCCCCAAGGTTCTCAGGGTGGGAATACTCAAGCTTGATAAGGATTCTTCTTTCCTTCTGCTTGGAGCTGCTTAGATGTACTGCTTGATTTCATACCTTTTCTACTATGGCTTTGCTTTTGGGGATTATGAAATTTTCAAGTTTATTGTACTCTGATGATTTTAGTACAAGACAGAAATTTTAAGTTGATGTACCAGGTTTTATGTATTTCAGACTCATGAGGTAACCATGTTTTGAACCACGATGTTTTCTGCTTAATAAAGATTTAAATTCCGCTATTATTTTATACCTATCTGGTAATATTTCTATTTCTGTTTACCTATAACGCTTCACGAAACTTAATGCATTCTCTTAATGAGTGACATTAACGGACGTGGGGTGTCACACTTGGTATCAAAGCTGAAGGTTACCAGATCGGATAAAAGATTTTGAAAATTGTTTTCAAAAAGGTTTTAAAAGGAAGCATTCTCAAAAGAAAAGTCTATTTTGAAAAACATATTCCCCAAAGTCATAGGGAATATCTTTCGATTCTCTGTTTGAATCCCTTTTTCCCTTTTCAGCATGTCTGGGGAACCTAATATTCCCGAGGGCGTTCAAGTACCGAATTGGTTCCGTTGGTATCTCAAGGATACGACACCTACCAGGAGCCAAGGAGACGTCGCTCCCCTAGCTGCAGTCGTTGTTCCTCCACCATTGCGGGTAGGTAAATCCTCTAAGAAATGTCGTGGTTGTAAGCGCTTGGGTCATCTGGTCAAAGATTGCCGAAGAAGGAAAAACGTTTGCTTCAACTATGGTGAGGTCGTACACTATAAGAGGGAATGCCCGAAGAAACGAGGACAAGGCCAAAAGGCAGGTTCTTCTGAAGGGCAGTGTATGCTCTCGTGGTCAGTGTACCGGATAAAGGTAGAAAAGTTTTTGTTATAGGTTTGATTTCTCTTTCCAATCATCTAGTTAAAACCCTTTTTTATTCTGGCGCTTCGAATTCTTTTATATCTGATTTCGGTGGTTGAGTCTCTGCACCTTATTACTAGTATGGTTGTAGATCCTATGGTTGTCTCAAACCTCATTGGGGGTACGGCTCGTCTATCTATGATTTGTCAGGGTTTGAGAATATCCGTGTTAGGCGTCGAGTTTGAGTGTGATGCATATCATGTTTCATGGGATGTGGTTTGACTATAAGGATGGATTGGCTAGCCATGTATGATGCCACTCTGGATTGTGAGAGGAGGGTTGTTATACTTTTGACTTGCCATGGGAGGACCCTCGAGATTTCTTGTGACCCAAAAGGGTCTGTCATGCTTAGTTTCCTAAAGTCACTTGATGCATCTATCGATGATATGCGATCTGTACTAGTAGTCTGTGAGTATCTTGATGTTTTTGAGGGTGTTCGGGGCTTACCTCCGAGGAGTGAGATTGACTTCCGTATATACTTGGTGGACAATGCAAAGCCAGTTGCACTGCCTGTGCGCCATATGGGTCCAAGAGAAAGGAGGGATCTTAGCAAGCAAGTAGGGAAGATACTAGAGGAAGGGTTTATTAGGCGAAGTATATCT
Organism: Allium sativum; assembly: GCA_030737875.1. Taxonomy (NCBI): domain Eukaryota; kingdom Viridiplantae; phylum Streptophyta; class Magnoliopsida; order Asparagales; family Amaryllidaceae; genus Allium; species Allium sativum. Next base: position 342,456,470 of record CM060910.1, read on the forward strand.
GAATGGGGTGCTCCGGTGGTATTCGCAACTAAGGCGGATGGTTAGCTTCGCTTCTGCATGGATTATAGAGAGTTGGATAAACTCACTAAAAAGAACAGGCACCCACTTCCGAGGATAGATGACATTTGTTTTCTCTCAATTTGACTTTGTTGCGGGGTTTCATCAGTTGAGGGTGACCGAGGACAGTATAGATAAGACCGCTTTTAGAACTCCAGATGGTTTCTTCGAGTGGCTCGTTATGCCTTTTGGGTTGACGAATGCACCCGCCTATTTTGTTGATCTAATGAGTAGGGTGTTTTGGGAGTTTCTAAATAAGTTCGTTGTGGTCTTTATTGATAACATCTTGATTTTTTCTCGAAGAGCGAGGAAGAGCATGCCCTACATTTAAAGGAGGTTTTGAAAACTCTCTGTGCGCACCAGCTTAAGGAGAAATTCTCGAAATGTCATTCTTGGATAAAAGAAGTGAGATTTCTAGGGCATGTGGTCTCTAAAGATGGGATAGCAGTAGATCCCGTAAAGTAGTTGCAGTTCAAGATTGGCAGATCCCAAAGAATGCAACGGAGATGAGAAGTTTTCTTGGTTTAGCGGGCTATTATAGGAAGTTCATTAAGGACTTCGCAAAGATATCAACCCCACTCACCAAACTGGCGAAGAAGAATCTAACATTATCTTGGGATGTAGATTGTGACGATGCTTTCCAGCAATTAAAGAGGGCTCTGACAATAGCCCCGGTCCTGACCTTGCCCGATGGGAACAAAATTTTCACAGTATACACTGATGCATGTGTTACAGGGCTTGGTGCGGTTTTGATGCAAGAGGGAAGGGTAGTATGTTATGGAGGTAGACAGCTAAGGGTTCACGAGAAGAACAACCCTACCCATGTTTTGGAATTAGCCGCTGAAATATTCGCGCTTAAGGCTTGATGGTAGTATCTGCTTGGAGAGAGGTTCGAGTTATACATGGACCATAAGTCGCACAAGTATATGTTCCCGCAGAAGGATCTCAAATTGAGGCAGCAGAGATAGGCTTCTACTTGGACCTGAGACAGTTAGAGAAACTTCAGAAAAGACTAATCTTATCCGCAGGTGCATGAAGACAACTCAGGACAGGAAGAAGTCATATGCAGATAAAGGAAGGACCGATATTGAATTGAGGTAGGAGACATGATTTCTATCAAAGTATCCCCTTTGAGAAATGTGGTTTGTTTTGGATCTATAGGGAAACTTGCACCAAGGTTTGTAGGACCATTTCCCATAATGGAAAGAATAGGTCAAGTGGCTTACAAGGTAAAGCTACCAGAGAAATTAGCGGATGTTCATTTGCGGAAATGTTTGCACAATACTAAAGAAGTAGTTGGCCGATTATGCTTGAGGAAGTAGAAGTGGAATTGGAGGCAACAATTAGATGAGTTCCTACCCGTATTCTTAGATCGGAGATTAAGAAGCTACGTAACCGAGAGGTCAAGTTGATGAAAGTTCAGTGGGGAGATAACCATGAGGGTAACACTTAGGGGACTGAAGACAAGATTTGTGCTTCGTACCCTTTTCTTTTCAAGGGAAAGTTCTCAACTTCTCTTCCAAAAGCTTTTATTCATACTTTCTTCTATCATTCAGCTATATCCTATCGATCGAATCTTCGACCTTTAGGTAGGAATCCCATGAATGTAAACATGTATTTGAGACATGTTACGTTTGATGGATGCAAGTGGATGCAAGTGTTTACTAGTGGTTTCTCGTGGATGCATATACACACACATTATGCACTAGATCGGCTCAATCACTCTCATACTGCATATGGATGCGTGTGCATTTTTTTTATGGATGGAAATGGTTGTATCATCATATGGATGTTGCATTTGGATGAATGATTGCGCACACATATAGAACTTACATGTTGTAATAGGATTATTTGCATACATGTTGGATTCATGGCACTAACATACCTTGCATTAAGGATGTCGACTGAATCAGTAGACCGCCTGATCTTTTGCAGTAGTATAGGGACATATACACACACCTTTTCATATGTTCATATAAGCATTAGATTTTTTTAAGGACAATGGATGCCTGTGATTGGTGGATGAGTAGGTGGATGTGGATATTAGGATATACATTCTTCTTAACTTGGAGATTTCAGGGACGAAATCCCTTAAGTAGGGGAGAATGTAACACTCCGTAATTTTATAACACATTAAAATGATAAACTAAGGAATACTCAATTAAATATTGGGAACTAAGTAAAACAGACTGCGCGATTGCGTTCGTCTCGGAATTTTTCTTAAGATAGACTCTGAGTTTGTGTGAAACGGACATCGTATGAAGAAGTTACTAACCCTAGAAGTTTGTATATGCGTAAGAGAATTATATGTATACAAACAAATCAAATCATAAAAAAAAAATCAAAACAGCGAAGAGGAAGCCCCTGAAGACGAACCGACCGATTCTGAGGGTCGACCCGATACCCTGCTTGGTCGACCCAGGGGTCGACCCAGGCTCTTTGGGGTCGACCCATGGGTCGACACCCAAAGGGGGGTCGACCCCCATACGGATCTGGGAAGATTCCCATTTCTGAACGTGGACTGAATTCTTGGCTTGGTTCATTAGATTTAGTCTATAAATAGGACCCCGTTTGTCTTGTTTTTACATACAAAAAACAATGGAGAACTATATGCTGCCTCTGCCTTGATTAAAATAGCCTATTCTTCTTCAACAACTAGAATTATACAAATTCATAGATCTGTTCTGCAATAACTGCAATCAAATTCCCTGTTCTTTAGATCCATCATAGCGAGTCTACATTATTTTTAGATATGAATACTTAAAAGTTAATCTTAACATGTTTATGAATTGGATCTAAGCCTGTGACTAATTGAATCATGTCAGATCTGCCATAACCCGTGTATCTAAGTTATTTTGACATGACTATGAATTGGATCTAAGTCTATGCCTATTTATCATGTCAGATCTGTCATTATTTGTAGATCTAATTCACTGTTTAGATCTCCACATGCCTGTTTATGATGTCCCTATTATTATTAGAATCAGTTCTATTATCACATGTTCATCGGATCTGTTCCTATATGCCTATCTTGTCGTTATACCAATTTTGTCACTATATGCTTATTAGTGCTATGCCTATTTCTACCATCATATTTCAATCTTGTTATTATGCTTATCTCTGTTCTCTTCCCTTCTACTTTTCCCTTTTTATTTTATAGCCAGGCTACCTTCGAGCCTAGGCTTACCGCTAAAATACGCGAACGTATTGTAACAACTAGGAATTTCGCTCGATCCGAATCGATCGCTAAACCGATCAAGACCGTTCGAAACCCTGATCGTATGAGAACACGACAAACCAGAACACAGACTGAAGAACATTTCATTGTTATTACAACAATTCCATCAGAATACAAGAATACACAGAGTATAAATGAATATAATACATTCGATAAATATCAGAGATTACAATAAATTACATAGCAGCGGAAAAACAATACAAAACACAACTGAAAGTAATACACGGATACAGAGCTTTCCGAGCATCATTCCAGCTGTAAATCAGGATCCTGTGAATATAAATCTGCAAAACCAAAACTACTAGCTGCCCATGTCAAAATAAGGGCAGCCAGAGTTTAGGTTAAAACAATAAACTCCAGGTCAGTCATGTGACTGGTGTGAGAACTAAAACAGTTATTTAAAACTTTAATTTAAAAGAGAGTAATTCGAGGGACTACGCCGTATAACACGGAACGGGTTTCCTCCCAAGAATACTAGTGCATATAACAAAACAGCGCAATGCTTTTCGAAAAATGAAGCTATTATAAGACCCAGGTCCCATCACACAATGCAACGCAAGCCGGAGGATAGGGTTTTCCCTTATAATAGCCAAACATGCTTGGTACGTTTAAAACAAATCATTTGATACTATTATAAGTGTAGAGTGTCAAAACAATTTCAATCATAAATATCAATCCTAGGCGGCGTGGGTACCATCTATCATGTCGCCGTACTAGGCTCTACAAATAAAACCGCAAGTCACGTATTGGAAATTGGATTTCCTTCATGAGTCGAGGCAAGGGGCAAGCTCCTCTCCAATTCGAGACACTCTAGCAAATGTCTCAGGACACCACTATGATCCTTGGATCTTCAGGGTCGGTCCTACCTTACTTTTGAGGATTAATTATTCCTGAACACACGTTTCCCTGTCCTAACAGACCTAAAATCGAGGCGCCTCATTCCAATAATCACACAGGTGAAAAATATATAAATGTCAGGGCTGGTAGGTCACTGACACCACCCAAAGCTAAAAAGAAACGTCGTGCTCTCCCTGTAGTCACTTTCCCATTTTTGACTCATACCGACGTGTGAGGCTCGCGAATTCACGCTATACACAAAGTTGCGCCACACAGGTCGTGCTTTGATCATCAACCACAAGACTTTGCTTTTCAACAAAAGCCTTGATCATCTGCCACTTAGGTATGCCACACCGGCAATTCACTCCATGCGACTGATGTCCATCGATATACAACCTCTGAGCTCGTACGTCTCAAAGAATGGCGTTAAGCAAGAGAATAAATTCTCCGCCGCCAAACAGATGTAGAGATCAATCAACACAGAATAAAATCCCATGTCAGACACATAGTCCATTTACAAGTTCGTTATGGGTCTGAACGAAACCGTAGGCACTTTCCTCGCATATCCATCGATCTCCAAGTACGTCTGGATGATCACCAACTGATTCCCTCATCTTGGGTGTACAGCCCAATCAAGATCGTCAGTAATCACCCAAACGATGTGAAGACTTCCGGTCCTCAACTACCGTCTTCATCTTCGACTTATCGTCGAATCGGTTATTCAGAATGGGTATAAACCCGGCCTTTCCGAATAACCCGCGTATATAATAAACACGTGTTACACAAACACAACATACACCTCATTCCAATTCAGAATATTCTTTTATTCAACTTTTCACATTCTTAGGGAAAGGTTCCCATTAATTTTATCAAAGATAAATTCTTTGAAATTTATTCTTTAATCTTCCTTTGAATATCATTTCAAACCATATTATGGTTTTCCAAACTAGTCGGGATTAGCGAACCACACCGAAGTAATTATTTATTTTATTTCCCAATCCCAACCTATTCATCCTATGGAGCAAAACTATTATTACCCCATAACTAACACCACGGTGTTATCGGTAAATTTAATTACCATTTCACGCTTAAATCTAATTAAAGATTTACTATCGCTCGGAGCAAAACTGGTGATACTCCATTCTCGATCACTTTCCAAATCCGATAATTTAAATTATCAATTCACATTTCAATCTAATTAAAGATTCATTAAAACTCCTTTTACTGGGTTAAAGAACTAACTAATGCTATTTAAAACACAGTTCACGATAAACCCAAATCACATTCTATTTATTATCGGGTTAAAGAACCAGTGTTATTTAAAACACCGTTCACGATAAACCCATAAATCAATTCTAATTCCATTCCAATTAAATATAATAATTAATTGGTATACTTCATTAAATCTAAATAAAAAGATTTAATCTTTTCTCATACTGGGTTCAAGAACAGCGTTAATGAAGACACCATTCATGACAAACCCAAATCTCATTTGATATTAAATACAAGGCTCTGAATAGAAAATATATCGTCTTATATTCAATATCAAATCAAAAGTGAATTTTCCATTATAAATTCGTTTTAAATTCATTTCAAATTGATTTCAACTCAAATCGACTACAATTAAATTTCAGTTCAATTCGAATTCCAAATTCATTCAGTTCAATTCGAATTCTATTTAATTCAATTTGAATTTACCTTCTATTCAATTAAATTCGAATTCATTTCAAATTGATTTCAATTCAATTTCAATCCTGTTCAATTCAAAATATTCGATTATGAAATCACTTTTCAATATTCATTGTAAAACGAATAAAATCGATAAAAATATCGTTCGCGTCAAAATAACGCATCTCTAATCAACACGGCTTTATATTTTTCAAAAACTTCTTTATTCTATTCAACAAATGAATATTTATTCTATTCAACACATGAATCTATATTTCTTTCAACGCTTGACTAATCTCAACAAATGAGTACTGTCAACACGTGACTATTTTTGTTATGTAATATATTTTATAAAATTTTGATAAAGATGTTAATTTTTATTGTTAAAATATTTCGTTCAACACATGAATCTATGTAATTTTTTTCAACACATGACTAATCTCAACACATGAGCACTGTAAACACATGAATCTTATTTTACAATATTCTTTATTTTCTCAATTGGAATGAGGCCAATCAATTACCATATAATGTTAATTATATGGATTCCATAAAACACATGTATATAATAGCAACGATAAATAATCAACCATCATCCAAAGTGCACAACACAACTGTCTGTCAACCTATCGATCGACACACAACTAATTATTGGGACTAGGGTACGTCAAATATCATCCCAATACCCGTGTGGGGTTTCACATCAACAAACACTGAATATTATTTGTGCAGTTGGGCGACGTGTAAAATTTATCGTCCCAATCAATATCAGTTAAAACAGTGTACATAAACAAATCATCTGATTTGTAAATGAATATTTTATTTTATTCACACACACATTAAAAATTATATTTTTAACGATAAATATTTTATTTCAACACATGAATTTCTATTCAGTTCATTTACACAATAAAATGATATTTTTATTTTTCTAACTTATTTTAGAAAATTTCGACGGCATAACGGCACGATACTAGAAACGGGACAAGGCCTAGCCTTATCCCCGGTCCAGTGATGGCCCACGCCATTCACATATTAATCAAATCAATTTCATTATTCACACCACAAAATTCCAACAAATATTCTAATCAATCACCAAACAACCAAACAAACAAGTCCATGGTCTGTGGACGAGGGTGTCGGGTGCTACTAAACACCGTCTGCATCCTAGTATATATTTTATAACTAGAAAAGAAATTTAAAGTGAGAAGTTCTCACAGAGGGTTCCACTCCGTCGTGCTTTGCTTTTGAACTGCTGAACTGGCTGGATCAGCTTGAAATTCCAATTGCAGTCCTTATCCCGCTATTCATAATAAAAATTATATTTTTACTACTTCATTTCTATAAATAAAAATTCTATTTTTATTTCTACTTCATATATATTTTTCAAAGCTTCATTCTATATGAAAATTATATTTTTATATTTCTACTTCCTATATAAAGATTGAATTTTTATTTCATCGCTATAAAAATCACATTTTTATTTCAACCAATATATAAGAAAGATCAGATTTTTATTTAGCTACATATATAAAGATCAAATTTTTACTATCTATATAATATAAAAATCGTATTTTTAATCTTTCTATAATATAAAAATTATATTTTGCTTACAATAAAAATCAATTCTTTTCTTCGCTACTTATATAAAGATAATATTTTTATATTCTCTATTATATAAAAATCATATTTTTAATACTTCACTAGTATACAAATTATATTTTTAACTTCTCTATATTGTAAAAATTATATTTTTAACTTTTCTATATTATAAAAATTATATTTTTAACTTTTCTATAATATAAAAATTATATTTTTAACTTTTCTATATTATAAAAATTATATTTTTAACTTTTCTACATTATAAAAATCAAGTCTTTATATGCGTTATTTCATATATGAAAATCACTTCTTTATATATATGGCCACCATAGAAAAATCGCTTCTTTATTTATATGAACACCATAGAAAAATCAAATCCTTTTTGCCTATAAAAATCCAACCCTTCTCATACAAAAATCAAGTTTTTATCCCTCAACATAATTAAAAACTGTATTTTTATCCCTCTCAATATCATACTATATATAAAACTGATATATTTTTCATTTTAAAACTTATTTACATTATATAAAGAAAGAAAATAATAAATAAAACAAAATAAAGCTTACAGTGGTCAAGGAAAAGGGGAGGGGCGCTGTTGCCGTGACTCGAAGAGGAGGGGGGTTTTCGCTGGCGCTGAAGAGGAGGAGGGGGGTCGCGGGTTCGTGGGTGGTGGTGGATCGGTGAAGAGGAGGGGCGGCGTTAGGGGGTTAAGGGGGGCTCGGCGATCGATTTAGAAGAGGGGGAGGAGGAGAGGAGGAGCAGGGACGGAGGGGGGGACTGGAGGCGAGGGCGCGAGGCTGGGGGAGGTCGCGCCTCGACGGTGGTGCGAGCGGTGGAGGATCGACGTCCTCCCCATTTTTTTTTATTTAATTTCGTTTTTGAATGGTCAACGGGGAAGGGTCTGAGAGCGTATAGAGGGAGTGAGGGGGTAATATAAAATTTTATATTATTTTTAATTTAATTTTCCATAAAAAGCAACTTAAAATTTCAGACTCGAAATCGAACCCACCGACTATCGTTCCTAGCGTAATACCCCCATTCCGAACACAATGGGATATGTCTGGTAAGCCAATTCGATCATTTCGATCAGTTTTTGTCAAAATCAAAATAATACTCTATATATTGAATTTGAACGCGCGTTTCAATTTACCGGGGCCACATACTAACTCTTAAAATTCCCAAAAAATATTTTCTAACTTCACATTGACGTTACAGTCCTAAAAAAACTAATTTAGTCAAATTCTGAGACAGTTTGAAAAATGGCCATTTTCCAGTCGATTAAAATCAACTAAAACTGGTGAAACGCGTTTTCCTTTGCCACGCTCACATATTGATTTGAAAAACTACGAAAATTGGAATCTAGTAATAACTTGACATCACGGATTCAACAAAAGTGGTTTCGTCGAAATCCGAGGTCGTTTGCAAAACTTCTATTTTTAAGGGCCAGAATTGCATAGTGACTATTCTGAAAATTCATTTGGACATAACTTTTGATTCCCGCTATGAAATTTTGATTTTTCGGATTCGTTGGAAAGATATTCTCAAATAGATTCTAATATTTTTGGTTTCGCTAAATTTCGGCTTATTTTGAATCCTGTACATTCATTTAAAGTTTGAAATCGAATTTTCGAACTACCGCGCCATTTTCAATTCCTTTTATAATTAAAAATAAATATTTATATTCTAACGATGATCTATATAAATATATTCATTCGAATTCTATTCAAAATAAATTTTTCGTCGATATTATTTAAAATAATTCATTTTAAATATTCAAAATTCAATAAAATTGCCAAAATAAAATTTTTAAACTGGCTCGCATTTCCGGGTTATTACACGTATGAAATTGGGAATGATGGGACTAATTAATTTGGGGCCTAATTCATATTGTAGAACATGATTGGGAATATTGGGCATAATTCGTACCTTGAGCCAAGACTTGGGATTTGGGGCATAATTTATATGTTGATCTAAATCTTAATTGGGCATAACTTGTATTGAGAAATTTGGGCATAACTTGAATTGAAAACATGAATATGGATTTGGGGGGTAAATCAAAGTTGTGATTAATGATCTTAATTTGGGGCATGATAAACATGAAAATTTATTAGTAATGAATAGGACTTGGAAAAGGGGCATGAAAACCTATAATGAAATAGGGATAATTGTTAAATAGTGAAAATACCTAGATTTACAGTAATTAGAAACTGTAACCGCGCTTAGACACGAGGTTAGATTACACTTGTGGTAGAAGTATGCCCGGACCCGCCCGACATATCCAGCAACCACAAGTGGTGAATCTAATGTGACGGGTCTAAGTGCATAAACATGTAGCGTGCTAAAACATGAGGTTAAGTCCGACTTGTGGAAGAAGTCTGCCCGGACCTGCTTGGCATATCCAGCATCCACAAGTTGTAGACTTAATGTGAGAGGTCTAATGCATAAACATATATATGAATATATGTATATAAAAGGATAGAAATAAATGGCACTAATTGTAATTAATGGAAATGAATTGGAATAAACGGGGAATGAGAATAACCTATTGTAGTTAATTACATTAATGAGAATGTTGTATAATTGGTAGGCTTGTCCTAGGGACAAGTGGAAATTATAACATAAGTTATAATAAAAGGAAGGAAAACTTAACAGTAAACCTTAGTTAAGAGAACTAAGTTAATAAGTAAACAATGACAAGTTGTAGTGACATGTTAGACAGAAAACGGGTGGATTGAGATGAAGTATACTTAATTACATATTAAGTAAAACATGTTATTGTAATTATGGAAACGGACAAAGAATAATAGTGGATTATTTGGTAAATTAAAATACGGGGATAATAGATCGTAGACTACATATTTTGGAGTACAATCTAGAGAATAACATGTGATGGGCTTATTAATAAGCTTAAATGGATTAAGTTGTATGTATATATATATATATATGAAATTAATAAGCAAGTGAAACTTGGTAATTTGAAAAGAAGTCAATGTGAATGGGGATAACTTGTTAACCTGTTTAAATCCATAAGGATTACATGAACATATTAACTTGAGTAGGAGTTAAGTAAACTTGTTTGAAACAGTGGGAGGGTTAAGTATATCTTGGGGTAGTGGGTAATATATATATATATATATACACACACACACACACATATACATATATATATATATATCGGCCCACAAACTTAACCTGTAGGGCTATCCAATCTTTTTACACTGGCGGGGCATAACCTATGGAAATCCTAGTAGTAGGGATGCAAGCCTAAGGGGAAACTTGTATCATCTTGTGTGTGGGACCCGTTTCAGTCAGTAACCCATATATAGGTATCAAACGAGTACTCCGAACTAGGTCGGAGTCGGGGCACTCTTACTGGGGTGATTGTAAGAGATCCAAACGAAGGTGTTGTGTGGGCGGCGCATTCTAATGGGGTCATGTGCTTGCATGGGCCCGGACAGGGTTGGATTAAGACGTCGTGACACCTGTAGATATGGTTGTGCACATCCTGAAGATAAAGGGTTGCCACTTTAGGAAGTGATACTTCCTACCGTGGGGCCAACACAAGGTATCTACGGAGTAGGGAGCCGATCGATTTGGGTAGTAATTAGGGTACATCTAGACTCTGGTATGTTTAGGAGCCCGTTATTATCCTTAGAGGTAACTCCGGTATGTTCAGTTGGGCAGCCTGTTATTGTACGGGGTAAAACCTCTCACTAGAAGTACGCCTAAGTCTACCATCTTATACTTGTTGGGGATCATCTTGTTCATATGATACTAGTATTGGTGCAGAGAAAGAGAAAAGTATTAGAAACGCGCTATACACATATACGTTCTGTTTATCCTATCTACTTTGTCATATCTGCCTTATATGTTGTTATCTCTCTTATCCAGTTTATATGCATGTCATGATGCTTTTACTTATTTATATGCTTAAAGTAACTGGACTCGCCAGACTTTATGTCTGACCTATTTTGTTTCCTCTTCTTTCTCTTCCGTTCTCCCCTAGGTTCTCAGGGTGGGAATACTCAAGCTTGATAAGGATTCTTCTTTCCTTCTGCTTGGAGCTGCTTAGATGTACTGCTTGATTTCGTACCTTTTCTACTATGGCTTTGCTTTTGGGGGTTATACTCTTTTCATGTCTATTGTACTCTGATGATTTTAGTACAAGACAGAAACTTTAAGTTGATGTACTAGGTTTTATGTATTTCAGACTCATGAGGTAACCGTGTTTTGAACCACAATGTTTTCTGCTTAATAAAGTTTTAAATTCCGCTATTATTTTATATCTATCTTGTAATATTTCCATTTCTGTTTGCCTATAATGCTTCACGAAACTTAATGCGTTCTCTTAATGAGTGACATTAACGGACGTGGGGTGTCACATACGACATACCGTGTAATTTTCTATCTTGTTGGTTAGAAACTGGCAAAAAGTTGGTATTAGGGCCTGAGATTATAAGAGAGGCGACATATAATATTGAAGTCATTCGGCAACGAATGAAGGCAACCCAAGATCATATGAAAAGTTATTTCGATAAGCGACGAAAGGATTTGGAATTCTCAGTCGGAGACTTGGTACTTCTTAAGATTCTAACTCTAAGGAATACTGTTCCCTTTGGAAAGAAAGAAAAGTTAGCGCCAAGGTTTGTTGGGTCGTTTCCGATTACACTATATTGAAACAAGGGATTCCCAATTAGTATAAGTGTTACATGTAAATTCTATAACACTTTTAAGTGTGACCAATGGCCTGTGGGGAATTGGCCGGCCAAGTTCACGGTACTTATAAGTGTTACAAACATACTCATTGCTAACACTTATAAATGTTGGGACCTTAAGATATAGTAACACTTATAAGTGTCGGTATCAAAATCCTACTAACGCTTATAAATGTTGGCATACATAAATTGCTTTGTTGAGTTTTTAGTATTGCAACTTTTATAACTGTTGCTAATCCAAAATATTGGTAACACTAATATGTGTTACAATACAAAATTAAGTTCTTTCTATATTTTACACAATTAATACTAAAATTCTTAAAACAAATGAATATAACATATATTTATGATTTCCTTATCACATATATAATTCAACATATCAATTCAATATAAGATTTTATACACTTTCATATCCCAAATTCAACAATGTCACTTTCACATAATAGTATAATACTCAAATATAAGCTACAAGCTTCCAATATCAGAATACCATAATATCATGTCCAAACTACATAAAGCAAGATAAAGTTTTACTAAAGATACTTAGAATTTTAAATATTGGAAATGCGAAAGGCGAGCCATATCACAAAACCTCCATCCGAAATTATAGATATTGTCTAGGTTACACATGTTTGCTTCCTCGTTGTCATTGCATTCAAAATACTGTTTTTCCTCCAACTCCACAAATGCCTACAAAATATAAATGCAATCATTTTTATAGAAATAAATAGAAGTCATCATAAAGACAAACAAAAACTTGCACATACATATATAGTATATATATGTAAAGATTAACATAGGCGTGAGAACATGGGAATATGCATGTATGTGTCCGCATGCAAAATCCAATTAGATTGTCCATCTGTCCGCATACAACAATTTAAATGGTTGTAAATCCCTCTTTCAACAATTGTGTTTAAGAATGGAAATTTTTTTGAATGGACTGAGTTGCTACTCGGTAGTTCAAAACTGAGTTGCAAGCAACTCAGTGTTAACACCGAGTTACATCAACTCGGACTTCAAAATTGAGTTGCTCGACTCAGTTTTGAAAACTAAGTTGTAGCAACTCGGCTTTCAAAACTGAGTTACTCGACCCAGTTTTGAAAACTGGGTTGTAGCAACTCTGTGCAAAAATTGAACTTGGTTATACAAAGTAAGGATGGAAACAAAGCGTAAAAGTATGATGGGAGCAAAAGTCAAAAGTCAAATTTGGTTCGTGAAATTTAAATTTCAATTAGCACATGAATTTAATATCTAAGAGATATATTTTTCTTATGAGTAATCAATTCTACTTCCAAATATAGCTATGGACATACTATATGCTCAGTGGCGGCCCAATAGAGTGGGTTGCCCCAGTCCTAAAAAAAATTTGTTGCCCCTCACTTTTAGTACAAAAAATTCAATGTGATGTCAAAGACATCTTAATTTACGCTTAATAATATTAGGGTTGATAAGTGCAAATTCTTGTATGTTTCGCGTTAAGTTTGACTGTGATGCTAAGGACACCAAGATTTGCACTTACTAATACAGTAAGTACAAATCAAGGTGCCGTTAACACTGCTCAAAACTTAAATTAGCTAATAGAGAAAAATTCGCTTAAGTTCCACATTATCATATTATAACAAAACCTAAATATATGTATATTTCACGTTAAATTCTTTATTATCAACAAGTGTTTGTTCTCAAAAAATAAATCATAATGACAAATTCTGATATTTGAGAGAAGTTTTTCACGAATTTTCTCATCACATAAATTTTTCTTAAACCAGTGGCTAATAAATTAATGTATTTGAAAGAGAAAAGGACTAGAGTTAGGATATATAAAGAATATTTATAAATTGTCTAAAACAAAGTGTAAAAATTACATTGCATTTACATTTTTCAGAAACTTCAAAATATGTAATAATACAATGTTAAGTTATCATTCTGTTTATACAACATATTTATGTGACATGATTCTTATTTTGCATTAAAATACAGATGCAAAAAATACATAATTTTACAATATATTTTAATCTTCTAAAGATATATATATATTGCAATTTATGAAATGGTATTAGATGATGTACTTTTCTAAAGTATTCTCGATCGATATAATTCTAAACTATAATATGTGTTGGGGTCCTATGGATACACATCCTTGAGATTAATCAAAGCATGTGTATAAAGTTTAATGAATATTTTTTAAAGGTTACCTATATTCCATAACGATAAAAAAAACAATTCAATGTGAAATTGTTATAATAACATTCATTAAGATCAAAATCAAATTCATTCCTAAAATATTTGTTAAATGTATATTAAAAATCACAATAGCATGAACAGAACTCTTAACCTTTAACAATTATGAACATATGCTAAATACCTGAACAAACACATATTTTATATTACTAATACATATGAAATCTATAAACATGATAATATATATACAAATAATTTTTAATTTTTTGTTGCCCCGACTCTAGCGGACTGCCCCAGCCCGTGGGCTTGGTGGGCTGCCCACAGGGCCATCCCTGTATATGCTAATCCAACTCACGTTGGGATCCATTTAACACCTACATCAAGTTATCAAGGTAAATAATAGATCCAATTAATGGATTTTCCAAGCGTCAATAATTTAATTTTGTTGGGGGAAACAACCAAGCGGAACGTAAAACGGGAGATGAAAAGGTACAGGCAGTACCTTAGATAAGTCGGAAGTTGGGTAATTTCCAAGCAAGATATGAGTTAAATCAGGTGGTAGCATGCTGTCGAACCAAATTATGAAATTGAACCCATCATCCAATAAATACAAGCTCTTCGGATCCAGACTCAAAGTTGTTATACTAACTGTCTTAAGTTCACTTCTTCATCTAAATCCTACAAGTAGAAAATAACTCTCTTTTATCAAGAGAAGAAAATACATTATGTACCAAATTATGTATTAACAGTGAAATACAACACATGTGCATCACCCAATGAAATACGACACATTTAATAAAACATAACAACACATAAACAAATGAGGGGAAAACTAAAAGACAAAACACACATTTAAGCAAAAGATGTATAGTCTTTTCTATAAGCCCATTCAAAAATATCGAACAGGCAATTCAGTCGATATGTAACATGACTAATATAGAGATTCACTCATATATAATACTTTGAGTTTGAAAAAAATCATATGCATAAAAGATAGGATTCATAATCAGTTCGGTAAGCTATGTATTGATCATCTGGACTACTTAACACATACATCGGTTTGTAGCTGCTTTGGCAAATCATAACTAATATGTTCTTAAAAACTATGCCCAATCATCCAAAATACTGTGAAATTTAATGGTTAAAAGTAGTTAGTCGAAAAGCAAATAGTCGCATATGTGTATTTAATTATATGTACACTGTTTCATAAGAAAGAAACTGAAGTATCAATCAAAACCATTGAAGGCAAATTACATGCATAATGATAAACCAGAAAAGTGATATAGTAAAATTGTCAGGTAAAATTTCATTTTATAGAAAAATTTTGATTCTAAAAAAGTAGGTTCTGTTTATAGAATTAAGCTTAACATATACATGAATGCGTTACTTTGGTTGTTATAAAAGATGTAAAAAATCTGAATGTAAAGTAAGCATGCATATACTCTTTGCACTAAATGAAAATATATGAACTGAAATAGGAGGATAGTTACCTAGTTAGGCAATACTAATGGATATCCTACATAAAATAATGTTTTCATTTATACTAAAAATAATAAATATGATGTTCGAGTTCAATGATGTGATACTACAAATAAAAGATAACTAATAATGGAACAAGAAGAATAAAAGGATAAAAATCAAATAGATCTGCATGCATCAAGTTGTCTCTGTATACATCTAAACAGAGACTAACTCACAATTAATACCGATTAATGAGCATACAGTTTGAATAAGTTTGTTACAATAAATATAATTAAAATCACAAAATTCTCGATATAGTGCATCAATTTGTGATTGTTATTTGTTAGGCAAGCAAATAAATAAATCAAAAAAGTATAATTAGAACCAAGAATCTAGTCAATATTTTACCTAAACCTTTTAACCTTAATTGAAGACATGCATTTAGTCATACAGCAAGAAAAAAAACTACATCCACTGCAGATTGGCAGTCAAATGTCATGTGCATCAGGAATTTAACCTTCTCTACAAATTGAATCATGTGGCTTTCTAAGTGTAGAAGCTAGATAAAAAACAAATTAGTTATTTAATTTATGTTCTATCAAGTATGTATATAATTAACAATAACAATAATATATATAATAGAAAATACAAATAAAATAAATATATTGTAATATTGGATATGAATACCTCAATTATGTTTCGGCAAGTACTAATAAGATCTATTGTGCACTCAGTATCCATGACTGCTCCAAAAGGATGCTCCAAGTATCCATGACAACACATGAAATCCTTATAAATAGAACAATCATCTTCTATCTCCACTAAATGTGGTTGAACAGTAAAATAGTAAAAGTTAACAAAGCATTATGGATGATGATCTAGTCGAGAATAAAAAATACATATAATATACCCAAGTTCGTATCACTGCTAAAAATAAATTGTGCTTTACAGTTCTGTACATAAATGACATGACAACTTCAGCAACAGGACTACGTGCATGTGCTTGGGTATTGTTTATTTAAGAGATCCAGCCAATTTAAATGTTGTTTTCCTTGATGGAGATGCATCGAACTCTCATGCTTCTACTATGCCAAATCTGTTAATTATATGAACTACTGGATAGTCTCTGAGAATTATAGCAAACACAGAAGGAGAAAACAAATACTGCAAGAAAATAAAAACTCTATTTTTTTATTACTTTCTTTTTTGTTCACATTTTGCTTAACTCAAACGAGGAGAGAGCTCTTCTATTTATAGCATACAATGGACCATTCTAGATTTGCAATATTCTAGGAATATATCTAAATATATGTGGAAAAATATCTTTTCCTAAATAATAACAATTTAAAAGCTCTCTCAATAAAAATAGGATCATAAATTTGAATTATTACTAATCACACTATAATAGAGATTTGACTCTTTCTGTTCCTAAAATCTTAGCTAAAATGCTTGAGATTAATTCTCAAAAAATCCCTCCTTTAAGCTCAAGCATCTACCATCCTTTTTTCCAATCACCGTCTTGCAATTTTCAAACAACAGTTTTGGCAACGGTTTGGTGAAGATATCCGCTACTTGATCACGACTCGTAACATGATTCAGCTGCACATCCTTTTTCTTGACATGCTTCCAGATGAAAAGAAAACGAACATCTATATGCTTGCTCCTTTCGTAGTGAACTGGATTCTTCGATTGCATACTTTTGATTCCTTTATATCTCACATGTTTTGGTAGAAGTATAGTAATCGTCCAAACTTTCTTTCTCATCAGTTCCTCTTCTTTTCTCGCTTTCTTATCTTCGGGTTGCTCTACCACCACGGCCTCTGTAGTTGTCATTAGTGAAGAAACACTTGCAGCATCCACTATTGCAGT
Source organism: Allium sativum (assembly GCA_030737875.1). Classification (NCBI taxonomy): domain Eukaryota; kingdom Viridiplantae; phylum Streptophyta; class Magnoliopsida; order Asparagales; family Amaryllidaceae; genus Allium; species Allium sativum. The sequence continues at coordinate 342,474,098 of CM060910.1, forward strand.
TCTGATATCTTTAAACGAATCGGTAATACCAGCCTTTACCATATCAACATATTCACCTTTAGCAGCATCAGCTTGATCCTGCTCCAAAAGCTTGCCAACAACAACCGCACCTTCTACTTCAGCATTCGCAGTAATAATATATGTTGGCATCTTCAAAGCATTTTGAATGATTTGAACACCAATTTTCTGGATAAAATTAGCCGTCTGCAAGTCCGCTAGTTCTTTGAATGCATACAGCAAGGCAACACCACCTCCAGGCACAATTCTATCTTCCACAGCAGCTTTAGTTGCATTCAAGACATCGGTAACTCTATCCTTCTTCGCACTAACTTCAGCTTTGCTCGCTCCTCCAATTTTTTGAACTGCAACGCCACCAAATAACTTTGCCAACCACTCTTGCAGCTTCTGTTTGTCATAGTCTGATGAATTCAAATCAATAGCAGATCTTAGCTGGTCACGTCTTTCTTCAACTTTAGCTGTATTTTCTTTTCCTACTTCATTTGATTCAACCACCCTATAAACATTCATGGCATTATTTACATCAAGCCCAACTTCAGTATCCTTTAAATCTACTTTTTTCTCAACAGCATCATCATTAGTATTACTTCTATCCTTGCCTTCTACATCAAATGCCTGAATCTCTTCTATATCATCAGGTTCGTCCTCATCAAAATTGCTATCAAATACGTTATATTCTTCCTTGCTCATTGCTAGTACCTCCTCAACTTGGTCTGTATCTCCTTCTCTTGCTTCTGAGGCAACCCTCTGAACCGCGACTCTTTCTGCACGCAATCATGCTTCAGCATTTGCTTTATCAACAGCTGTCCGTTCTTGTTTTGCAATTGCTTCAGCGGCTGCTCTTTGTCTTGCCTCTTCTACGTTCATTATATCATCAATTTTTGTATCTTTGTCATTAGCAATCTCATCATTATCCATTTTCCCGATGACTTCCTCAGCGAATTCTTGATTGTCAACAGATTCCTCCTGCTCGACTCTTTTCAGAGCCATACAATCAGCTTCGTCTTCTTTATTTGCCATTAGGGCCTCCTTGTTTGCATACATCTCTTTCAGTAATTTCCACGAATCTCTTGCAGAATTTTCTCCAATAATATGGTTGAAAGCTTCTTCATCAACGTTCTCACACATAACAACACGGGCTTCATGGTCTTTCCATCTCGACCTTGTAAATGCCTCACGCTCTTTCTCCATCATATTTTTAACATCTTTTGGCCACTCGTAGCCACACTCAACAATCTCCCATAATCCTTTGAAGATCAATTCTTCTTTCTTTTTGTTACTCCAATCTTCGAAGTTTTCTTTTGTGAGAACAAACTGATAGGAACGATTAGGGGTTACTTCAAGCTACACCCACAATATCACACACAAGACAATCAATCAACACACCATTCAAATAAAAAAGATACGATGAAAGTAAAATAGCAAGACACAAGATTTTATACGTGGAAAACCTCTTCGATGTGAAGAGTAAAAACCACGAGACCTTTTAAGGAGTCTACCCTCTTCTCTTATTGATAAACCAAAAGGGGAAAACAGCCCCAAAATGTTTACAAAAAATTCTCTTCTAATCACCGGAATCCAAAAACAATAAGAGATGAAAAAAGGTGTAAGAGAACACTCTATGTGTGCACTTCAGGCCAGCGGTGTATCGAGCAAGAATGAAGCTCAATCTTGAAGACCAAAACACCTTGAAGAAGATGATAAATGACCAAAAACTGCTACTGCCTTATGTGACCATATCTGGTTATATTAACCCTTTTTCTTTTAATGTGCATACCAAAAATGTGAGTAATCTGCCAAATGTCTTTCCTGAAAAGAAAAGATATTGTTGCAAAAAAGGCATGCTTGCACAACAAATCTGGAAAAAAGACAAAACCAATAAATCTCTCCCACAAATTAAGCATGGTCTGCATAAAAAGATATGCCAAATATGCCTGCATACAATTATGCCAAATATGCTTGCATAAAATTATGTCAAATATGCCTGCATAAAATTATGCCAAATAAGCCTGCATAAAATTATGCCAAATATGGGCTGGAATACCCAACAATCTCCCCCTCCAGCCCAACTTGGGGAAGATGTGCATGCTTCAATCATCATTTGAAACTCATTCCCACAAGCTTGCTACAAACATCAAGCTTGTTTCCTGTAACCACTTTTGTCAACATATCTGCACCATTCTTGTTTGTATGAATTTTCTTTAACTTGAGCATATTTTCTTCAATCACATTTCTTAACCAATGATACCGAACATCAATATGCTTAGTGCGTGCATGATACATGGAATTCTTGCTCAAATCCATAGCACTCTGACTGTCACAGAATACTATATACTCTTCTTGTTGCAAACCCAACTCTTGAAGGAACCTCTTCAACCAAAGCATCTCTTTACTTGCTTCCACAGCTGCTATATACTCTGCCTCGGTTGAAGATAAAGCCACACACTTTTGTAACTTGGATTGCCAAGAAATGGCTCCCCCTGAAAATGTGAACACATAACCTGAGGTAGATTTTCTACTATCAATGTCACCAGCCATGTCTGCATCTGTATACCCCTCAAGAACATGTTTGCTACCTCCAAAACATAAGCAAAATCTAGAAGTACCACGCAAATATCTGAAAATCCACTTTACTGCATCCCAGTGAACTTTACCAGGATTGGATAAGTATCTACTCACCAAACCAACAGAATGTGCAATATCTGGCCTAGTGCACACCATAGCATACATCAATGAACCAACTGCAGATGAATAAGGAATAGAAGACATACTTGCTTTTTCCTTCTTCGTTGCTGGACAATCCCTCTTACTTAGCTTAAAATGAGATGCGAGTGGTGTACTAACCGGCTTAGCATGTTTCATATTGAACCTTTCAAGCACACGTTCAATATATTTTTCTTGAGATAGCCACAACTTCCTAGCTTTTCTGTCACGAACAATCTCCATGCCTAAGATTTGCTTTGCAGGACCCATGTCCTTCATGTCAAATGACTTGGACAAATCTTTCATCAAGTTGCTAATCAATTCTAAGTTTTGTCCAACTACCAACATGTCATCCACATATAAAAGAAGAATAATGAAGATATCACCAGGAAACTTTCTAAAATACACACAAGGATCTGCAACAGTCCTCTTGTAACCATTGCTTGTCATAAATGAATCAAATTTGTGATACCACTACCTTGGTGCTTGCTTAAGTCCATAAAGACTCTTCTTCAACTTGCAAACAAGTTTTTCTTTTCCCTTTTCTTCAAATCCTTCAGGTTGTTCCATGTAGATTTCTTCCTGCAAATCACCATGTAAAAATGCGGTTTTTACATCAAGTTGTTCCAATTCAAGGTCACAACTTGCTGCTAAACCCAAAATGGTTCTGATAGAAGTCATCTTGACAACTGGTGAAAAAATCTCATCAAAATCAATGCCTTTTTTCTGATTGCATCCTTTGACTACCAATCTAGCTTTGCGCTTTACTATCTTCTCACCATCTTTCTTGTTCTTGAAAACCCATTTGTTTTTCAAAACTTTCTTGCCTTTTGGAAGTTTCACTAGCTCAAAAGTCTGATTCTTCATCAAAGAATCCATCTCCTCTTTCATAGCCTCAAGCCAAAGATTCTTGTCCCGACTAGACAACACTTCTTGGAAGCTCTCGGGCTCACCATCAGCTGTAACTAAGATATAATCTGTGCTTGGATATCTTGTAGATGGTTTATGTTCTCTGGTTGACCTTCTAACTTGAGCATCATCCACTTGTGGGGCAATTTGCTCCCCCTGCTCATAAGCCACTTCTCCATTTGGTTGAGCTTCATCATGAACATCATAAAAATGTGCACCATCAAGTTGTGCATCATCAACACCTTCATGTGTTGCATCAAGATCAGCCTGTATTGGCTGTTCAACAAAACCACGAGTAGGGGACAAAGAAACATCAGTAGTATCAATAAAAAAATCTGAGCTAGTATGATACCTTGCACTCAAAAGTTCTGCACCTTTTTCATGCTCAAAGAACACTACATCTCTTCTTCTTACTACCTTTCCTTTTTCTGGATCATATAGCCTGAACCCATACTCTTCATCACCATAACCAACAAAAACACATGGATTAGTCTTGGAATCCAGCTTTGATCTTTGGTCTTTTGGCACATGCATGTATGCCTTGCATCCAAATACTCTAAGATGTGTATATACAGGATCACATCCCTTCCATGCTCTCTCTGGAATGTCAAGCCCTAATGGAATAGATGGAGAACGGTTGATCAGATAAACGGCTGTATTCACTGCTTCAGCCCAAAATGACTTTGGTAGATCGGACATCTTCAACATGCATCGCACCTTCTCCACAATGGTTCTATTCATCCTCTCAGCTACACCATTGTGTTGGGGAGTGCCTGGAACTGTCTTCACATGTCGAATACCATATTGCGCACAATAATTCTTGAACTCATGTGAGGTATACTCTCCACCATTGTCTGTACGAAGGCACTTCAACTTGCTTTCTGTCTCCCTTTCCACCATAACATGAAACTTCTGAAAAGTTTCAAGCACTTGGCTTTTGGTCTTCAAAATGTAAATCCGTGTCTTTCTAGTAGCATCGTCAATAAAAGTGACAAAATATTTGTTGCCACCATTGGACTCAACCTCAATAGGACCACATACATCCGAATGTACAAGCTCCAACTTAGCCTGCTTTCTTGTAGACTTTCTAGCAAAAGAAGCTCTATGTTGTTTTCCTGCTAAGCAATGATCACAAGGGTTAAGTGAAATTGTAGTATTGACAGGAATAAGAGATTTACCTGCTAAATATTTTAAACCCTTTTCACTCATGTGTCCCAATCTTCGATGCCACAAATTAGGAGAATCTTTTTCTTCCACTGCATTGAGCTCACCAAAACATACAGTCAAATATGTCTTGTACAAAGAACAACACAACTCGCCTCTTGCAATTGTCATGGATCCCTTGGATAATTTCCATTTGCCACTCTCAAATGTGTGACGAAAGCCTTCTTGATCAAGAATATGAGCTGAAAGCAAATTAAGACGCAAATCCGGAATATGACGTACACCTTTCAATGTAAGCATGCATCCAACATTAGTCTTCACACGAATATCACCAATCCCAACTATGCTTGCTGAACTCTGGTTACCCATTTTGACACTGCCAAAATCACCTGCTTGATAATTCAAAAAATACTCTCTCTTAGGAACACAATGATATGAAGCACCTGTATCAACCAGCCACTCAGAATCTGTACTGCTAACATGATGACATTCACTAGTAGCGCAAATTAAAGTGACATCATCATCACTTTTAGAGGCTGCTGCTGCAACATTTTTATCATCGCCTTCTTTCTGAAAATCATTCTTCTTCCCATGTTCTCTTTTCCAACGAAAGCAATACTTTTTAATATGGCCAGGCTTCTTGCAATAGTTGCATATGAAGTGATTCTTTCCATCACTAGACTTGGATCTTCCTCTTGAGTTATCACGGCCTTTGGGTCCTTTGCTCTTGCTTCTTCCTCTATTCTCCACAACAAGGGCTTGTGAATTGTCAATTCCAATCTCTTTTCTTCTAATTTCTTCATTAAACATGCTTTCTTTGATCACATCCAAAGATAGCACACCATCTGGAGCTGAATTACTAATGGTCACAACTAAAGTTTCCCAACTATCTGGCAAAGAACTCAATAAGAACAAAGCTTGCAATTCATCACCAAAAATGATCTTCATAGTTGTCAACTTGTTAATAATATCTTGGAAATCACTAAGATGCTCAGAAACTGACTTTCCACCTTTCAACTTTAGATTAACAAGCCTTTTAATCAATGAAGCTTTGTTATGGGCGGTTTTCCTCTCATACAAACCTTCTAATTTCTTCCACAAATCATATGGATCGGTCTCTTGTGACACATGGTTAAAAATGCTAATGTCAACCCATTGTCTAATGGTTCCTAAAGTTTTCCTTTTCAACTTTATCCATTCATTCTCTTCCATTTTATCGGGTTTAGAAGGTTTAGAGATAATACCACTCGAACTAGTGACGGTTTCAATTGGGTCATGTAAATCCCTGCAATATAACAAGTCTTCCATCATAGGTCTCCAAATAGAATAGTTGGTTGATGTCAACTTAATCATTGAGCTATGACTGCTCGACTCCATAGTGTGATAAATAACCTACCCAAGCTCTAATACCAATTTGATAGGATCGATTAGGGGTTACTTCAAGCTACACCCACAATATCACACACAAGACAATCAATCAACACACCATTCAAATAAAAAAGATACGATGAAAGTAAAATAGCAAGACACAAGATTTTATACGTGGAAAACCTCTTCGATGTGAAGAGTAAAAACCACGAGACCTCTTAAGGAGTCTACCCTCTTCTCTTATTGATAAACCAAAAGGGGAAAACAGCCCCAAAATGTTTACAAAAGATTCTCTTCTAATCACCGGAATCCAAAAACAATAAGAGATGAAAAAAGGTGTAAGAGAACACTCTATGTGTGCACTTCAGGCCAGCGGTGTATCGAGCAAGAATGAAGCTCAATCTTGAAGACCAAAACACCTTGAAGAAGATGATAAATGACCAAAAACTGCTACTGCCTTATGTGACCATATCTGGTTATATTAACCCTTTTTCTTTTAATGTGCATACCAAAACTGTGAGTAATCTGCCAAATGTCTTTCCTGAAAAGAAAAGATATTGTTGCACAAAAGGCATGCTTGCACAACAAATCTGGGAAAAAGACAAAACCAATAAATCTCTCCCACAAATTAAGCATGGTCTGCATAAAAAGATATGCCAAATATGCCTGCATACAATTATGCCAAATATGATTGCATAAAATTATGTCAAATATGCCTGCATAAAATTATGCCTGCATAAAATTATGCCTGCATAAAATTATGCCAAATAAGCCTGCATAAAATTATGCCAAATATGGGCTGGAATACCCAACACAAACGACGAAAGAAACAAAATTGCATAGTTTCAACCTGGCGCTCCGATACCAATTTGTTAATTATATGAACTACTGGATAGTCTCTGAGAATTATAGTAAACACAGAAAGAGAAAACAAATACTGCAAGAAAATAAAAACTCTACTTTTTTTATTACTTTCTTTTTTGTTCACATTTTGCTTAACTCAAACGAGGAGAGAGCTCTTCTATTTATAGCATACAATGGACCATTCTAGATTTGCAATATTCTAGGATTACATCTAAATATATGTGGAAAAATATCTTTTCCTAAATAATAGCAACTTTAAAAGCTCTCTCAATAAAAATAGGATCATAAATTTGAATTATTACTAATCACGCTATAATAGAGATTTGACTCTTTCTGTTCCTAAAATCTTGGCTATAATGCTTGAGATTAATTCTCAACAAAATCCTGCTCAAGTACATAGTAATATACAAGTTACAAAACATTTAAGTGAAAATGGCCAATAAGGGTATATTTTACTAAGACAAAAAACAAATAATAGACAGAGATCAAGGCTAGTTCCATATGAATCAACTAGACAAATTCTCGAAATGTCAAAAAATTTCCATGGACAACATACAATGAACTACTTTTTATGCAAAGCCACTCTAGAAATAAAATAAGCAAAACATTATTATTATATGGAACCAAAATTTTATTTAATTTCAACTTGGCACAGAGACTCCACGTTCATGAAAAAAATTTGTTCAGGAACTAGGAGATTTATGGCGGGCTCTTCCTCAAGCTTTGCAGTTAGTTCCGCAGCTTCAAGGTTGATAAGTAATCATCTATATTCTTGCATTTTTTTATGGTACCCTGTCGATGTAAGTTATTATGACAATGGTTTTCAACCGTTTTATCCAAGATATGAAATTTTGGTTTTTGACTTTGTTTCAATCATATAAATATTGTGAAATTTCAGTTTCATTTCGAATATGTTGGACATTTTGTTTTATATTCAGCTATGGTTTCATTTTGGTTTATTTTATTATGTTTCTCAGTTTAATACATCAGTTGATACTAAAATTTTAATTTGGGATAACGAAACTGCAACTAGGTTGCATAATTTCATTTTACAACGAAAACATACATGCTTAAACCTAAATAGTTATCTCATTCCAATGCTATGGTAATATTCTTTAGATGTATTACTTGGTCGGGGTAACAAATGGGTTTAAAACAGACTAATAACTGGATGATGCGCAGTACCGAAATGAAGTAGGAAAAATGATTAAGAGATATAGGTGAGCCAGAAATGGAGATAAATATGGAAAAAGTAATTAAAGTAGGCATATAATATCATTGCACTTAAGCTGACTAGTTAAACAAAGTCGGCAAGTACAAAATGGTACATAAAAGGACTTGTATAGAACTGCGTATGGGAAAAACACAGTCAATGTTTGCAGCAATTTATTGAGGAAAGCTGGTTGAGAATAAAAATAAAAATCTAATACTGGAAAATAGAAAGAAAGTAATCTATGTCTTTGTACTTATTTGCAAAATGGGTACTACTATTCACACCTCGATTTACACTTTCGGCCACCTTCCTAAATTTAATACAAATGGTTATTTTTTATATTCTTCTGGCCACCATATATTATTCCTTCACTCGGTTATTCACCTCCATACTTCTCCCAAGAAAAAACATGTGTTTCTCTACAATTTCAAACCCTAACAAAAGCATATATTCTTTTGTGTCTAAATAGAGATGGAAGATGAAGATAAAAAAGAGGTTAAAATTGCTTGATTTTTATTGTTTTCTATTATGTTATAGAATATATTGTTAGCTTTTTTTTAATAGTTAGATTTTTCCATTGCGTTTTAGGATATTTTTTCCGCTTCGTTGGAAATTTCAAGTTTGGAGGACATTAAATTTGACAACGTTGTAATAGAAAATGACAATATAAGTTTTGACTTATTGGGTTTTTATTCGTTTAACTTACGTATCTTCTTTTACAAATTGATACGTTAACTTTTTTTGTCGTTAATAGATGGAGTAGTTGAATATGATTAATTGGACTATAAACATAAGGTTGTGATAATATGATGCAAGATATTCGATCAAATGACTTAAAAGACATAAATGTTGATTTGACGAGTCATTTCACAATCGATGAAGTAAGTACTCATTTATAAAAATTAAAATTGGTAATGTGGTTATGAAAATGGATTATGATAATTTTTTCTTGATCTATTAATTTTAGGTATTTAATTCGCATAGCACATTGATGTAAGGGAGGAGGGAAGCGTTCATGTAGAGGAAAGAGCTGGTGGCCTCTGCATTGTTTGGTTATTAATTTAGACGGTGGCCAGCAGAGAAAATTTGAAATATTTGGGGTGCTTTTAGTTTTGGTGGCCAGAAGTGTAAATAGGGGTGTGAATAGTAGCACCTTGCAAAAAAATTAGCAGTACACGGAACCCAGCATGAATGGACCCGAAGAAAGGGTTATGTAATATGCACCACAAGTTCTCTGTAATTTATTCCATACAGTAGAGAGACTGGTGGAGAAGAAGCATAGCCACGAAGAGTGTTGCAAATAATTGTAGTATGATGTGAGTAATGATAACTGCACGGTAAGATTACAATGAGCAAAGGATAAATAAAGTCAATACAAAAAGTTGATAATTTCTTTTGAAATGTTGTAAATATTATAACAAGCATCGAGTAATCGATGGTCAATAATTATTGTAAGATAAATATGCACTTATAAACCAGAAATGAAAAACTAGCTTTCACTGGAACATAGAAAAATTGCAGGTCAAGGTAGTAGGTCAGCGGTTACCATATGAATGCAATAATATACTCAAAGTGTGTAACAATCCGGAAAATCAGAACCAATTTAAAAATTTTATTTTGGCAATTTTAATGAATTTTGAATATTTGAACTGATCTATTTTTAATAATTATGACGAAAAATTTATTTTGAATAGAATTAGAATGTATATATTTATTTGAATTGAGGTTAGAATATAAATATTTATTTTAATTATAAAAGGAATTGAAAATGGCGCGGTAGTTTGAAAATTCGATTTCAAATTTCAAATGAATATACAGGATTCAAAATAAATCGGATTTTAGAGAAACCAGAAATATTTGAATCTGTTTGAAAATATCTTTCCAACGAATGCGAAAAATTGAAATTTCATAGCGGGAATATAAAGTTATGCCCGGTTGAAAATTCAGAATAGTCGCTATGGAAATATAGCCCTTAAAAATAGCAATTTTGCAAACGACCTCCGTTTTCGACGAAACCACTTTAGTTGGATTCGGAATGTCAAATTATTGCTAGGCTCCAATTTTCATAGTTTTTGGAATTAATATGTGGGCGTGGCGGATTTAAACGTGTTTGGTCACTTCAGTTTGAATTTAATCGACTGAAAAATGACCGTTTTTCAAACACTCTCCAAATTCGACAAAATTAGTTTTGTTAGGACCGTATCGCCAATACATAGCCAGATTTATTTTTCTGGAATTTTTGGAGTCCGTATGTGGCCCCAATAAATTAAAATGTGTGTTTAAATTAAATATGAATTGCTTTATATTTTAACTTAAAGGAAAACCAATCGAAACAGTCGAATTGGCTCACAATACATATCCCATTGTGTTCGGAATAGGGGTTATTAGCTAGGGGCAACAGTCGTTGGGTTTAAATTGGAGTTCGAATAGAAAGATGACTTTTTGGAGAGTAATTTAATTAAATATATAATTAAAAATAAAAGGTCAAACCTCCTTTTCTCTTACCCCCCTGTCGTTCATAACTGAAATAAGATAAAATAGAAAGAAAAAAACCTCGCGAAGTCGCACATCCTCCAGCTGCCATCGTCGACGCTCCGCCACCACCCCCCTCGCCAAACCCGCCGTCGCACCGCCTCCCAAGGTCGCCGCCACCCTGACGCACCCCCTCCTCCTCCCAAATCGAAGACCCAAAACCCTAGCCCCCAAATTGGGCCACCACCACCATTCCGCCGCCTGGCGCGACCATCCGCCGTCCGCTACACCTCTCTGCCGCTAGCTGCTTCGACGTGAACCCCCTCCCCTTTCGACAAAGCTTCAATTTTTGAGAAAAGATGAGTTTTTATTAAATCTTTTTAGTTTATTTTAATGTAATTAGTTATGTATATATATAAATCAGTTTTATATAATATGGCAATGTTATAGAATAATATGTGATTTTTATAATGTAATAGAATTTTTAAAAATAGGATTTTTATTTATTTAAAAGCTTTGATCTTTATTTATTTAAAAGATTTGATTTTTAATTTAAAAAGTTTTGATTTTTATATTTAAAAAGAATAGATTTTTATTTATAAAAAGATTACATTTTTTTAGAAATGAAAAGATTATATTTTTCTATATATAAAGATAAGATTTTTATATAGGAAGCAGCGAATATAAAAATATAAATATTTATAATGTAGCAACGAATAAAAATATAATCTTTATATGAAGTAGCGATAAAAATTCGATTTTTATTTATATGAAGTAGCAATAAAAATTCGATTTTTATTTATATGAAGTAGCGATAAAGATATGATTTTTATTATATATATAGCGAAGAAAAAAATGTGATTTTTAAATATATAAACATCATATTAAAAATGTGATTTTTAATATGAACAGCGTAGAAAAGTTTGTGTTGGAATTTCGGGCAAATCCAGACGACTCAGAAATTCAGAAATAAAACTGGAGGAGTGGATCCCAAAGGTGAGAACTTCTCACTTTAATTTTATTTTCTAGTTAAAATATATACTAGGATGCAGACGGTGCTTAGCAGCACCCGACACCGTCGTCCACAGACCATGGACGACTTGTTTGATTTTATGTTGTTAGGTAAATTGATTGTGATCGTGATATGAAATAAAATAAAATACTCATGTGTTGAAATAAATATTTTATCGTTAAAATATAATTTTTAACGTGTATATTAATAAAATAAATATTCATAAACATATCGGATGATTTTTTTATGTACACCCATTTGACTGATATTGATTGGGACGATATATTTTACACATCGCCTAACTGCACAAATAATATTCAATGTTTGTTGATTGAAACCCCACACTGGTATTGGGATGATATTTGACGTACACTAATCCCAATTGCTTAGTTGTATGTCAATCGATTGCTTGACAGATTGTTGTAAGCGTTAAATATTTATATTTAATGCTTATGTAGTGTAGAATGCACTCTGGATGATGGTTGATTGTTTATCATTGTTGTTATATACATGTATTGTATGAAATTCATATAAATAACATTATATGGTAATTGAGTGTGTGTGTGATTCCAGTTCAGAAAGAATGAATATTTTAAAATAACGAACATTTTAAAATAATGAATATTTTAAAATAATATTCAGTAACAGATCAAAATCTGATTTTGATGTCCGATTTGGGATGGACACGAAAATATTCAAATATATAAAGCCATGTTGATTAGATTAACGCCATTTTGACGTGAACGATATTTATATCGATTTTATTCATTTTTATAATGAATATCGAAAAGGAAGTGATTTCAAAATCTAATGTTTTGAAAATATTATCATTTATATATTAATGATATGGAATATTCAATTTTGATTTGAAATTGAATATGAAGTTGAAATCGTTTTCAAAACGAATTTAAAACGATTTATAAATACGTTTTAAATGGAAAACGATGAAAAATATATAATATATATATATATATTTTATTGCCTGAATAAAACGCGCCGCGCCACGGTAGTTCGCGAATTTCGACCATTGACTTGGAACAGACATTACGGGAGATCCAACCGTCGGATTCTCCTAAAACCGGAACTGTTAGGTTCGTATCGAAAAGAGATTTCTGAGGAATATAGAGGATTTGAAATCTAACGGTAGGATTTGGAAATATGTCCAAATCAAATTTGGAAAAGGTCGCTGTAACTGCAGTTCGATGACTGTTTATGGAAATCGACTGTACGGGCCTTGATAAAATTATTAAAAATACTATTAATTAGTGTAAAATCATAATAAATGATTTGGAAAGAATTGGGATAAAAAAATCCATATTTGAAAAGATAAAAATATATTTTTATCGAAATGAACTAGTAATGAACTAGAATTATAATCCAATATTTTTAAATAAATAAATTGGATTTGAATTGTTTTTAAAAATAACCAAAATTTCCAATATATGAATTGGAATGGATTTGAATCGAAATTATCTTCGGAATATTTCGATATTGGATTCCGTGATTATACGGATATTGTGGATGAATTTGGAAGATATAGATATATATATATATATCGTTATTCCTAATACGATATTTGTTGATATCAGAATTTGATATTGAATATAAGCCGATATAATTTCTATTCAGAGCCTTGTATTTAATATTAAATTGGATTTTGGGTTTGTCGTGAACTGTGTTTTAATTGGCAATGTTCTTAAACCCAGTTGAGAAAATATTAAATCTTTTAAATAAGATCTAGAAGAGTTTACCAATTAATCAATATTTAATTGGAATTGAATAGAATTGAATTTTGGGTTTGTCATGAATGGTGTCTTTATTAACACCGTTCTTAAACCCCGTGTGAAAAAAATAAATCTTTTAATGAAGATTATTAGAGTTTCCAGTTAAATAACATTTAATTGGAATAAAATGGGATGTGAATTGGGTTTATTGTGAACTGTGTTTTAACGACATTCGTTCTTTAACCCGATTTATAGTGAAATGTGGTTTGAAATTTATAAATCTTTTATTTAAGATTTAACGGGATTTTTTGAAAGTAAAGTTTTCCAATTTAATGTATTAATTTGGAATTGAGAGGAATTCGATTTGATAATAATCGAAATGAGCTTCTATGGAGGATGACTGTTAATATATATGGAATTTAAAAGGCTTTGTCGTTATTCCGTTTATATTATTAGTCAGATACAGAAATTGATATCGATTATATATATTGATCTGTTTTCCGTGAAGATTCCATGATTAATGGAATGTGATTTGGGTTTGTCGTGAACTGTGTTTTAAATGACATTAGTTCTTTAACCCAGTTAAAGACAGGATTACATGTCTAACATTGTATTTCGAACTGTATGGTTGATCTCTGCTAAATATATTTATATATATATATATATCTTTTTGGTGGCGGAGAATTTATTCTCTCGCTTAACACCATTCTCTAAGTCGTACGAGCTTAGAGGTTATACATCGGCAGAAATCAATAGTACGGTATAGATTTTCGATGCGACATGTTTGTGCTTCCAAATTTAAATAATCATTAATATTGACTTTTGGAAAGATTAAAACTAAGTGGAGTTTTATTCAATCTTTAATTAGATTGAAAAAGGGGTATTGATAATTTAAATTATCAAATTTGGGAAATGATCGATAATGGAGTATCACCAGTTTTGCTCCAAGCGATAGTTAAATCTTTAATTAGATTTGGACGGGAAATGGTAATTAATTTTATCGATAACACCGTGGTGTTAGATATGGAGTGTTACCAGTTTTTCTCCATGGGATGAATAGGTTGGGATTGGGAAATATAACAAATAATTATTTCGGTAAGGTGCGTTAATCCCGACTAGTTTGGAAAACATTAATATGGTTTGAATGATATCCAAAGGAAGAATAAATTTAAAAAATTTATCTTTGGTAAAATTGATGGGAACCTTTCCCAAAGTATATGAATAATTGAATAAAAGAATATTATGGATTGGAATGAGGCGTATGTTGTGTTTTTAAAACACTTGTTTATTATATACGCAGGTTATTCGGAAAGGCCGAGTTTATACCCATTCTGAATAACTGATTCGACGATAAATCTATGATGAAGACGGTGGTTGAAGACCGGAAGGCTTTACATCGTTTGGATGGTTATTGATGTCTTGATTGGGCTGTACACCCAAGACAAGGTAATAAGTGGTGATCGTCCAGATGTACTTAGAGATCGACCAAATATGCAAAGACCTCTCTCCTGTATTGGACATACGGGACGAGGAATAAGGTGCCTCGGTTTCGTTCAGCCCCAGAACGAACTTGTAAATGGACGTGTGTCTGACATTGGATTTTATTCTGTGTTGATTGATTTCTATTAAATATATATCTGTTTGGCGGCGGAGAATTTATTCTCTTGCTTAACGCCCTTCTCTGAGACGAATGAGCTCAGTGGTTATATATCGATAAATATCAATCGCATGGCATGAATTTCCTGTGTGGCATGCTGAGATGCAAATGATCAAGGCTTCTGTTGAAAAGCAGAGTCTTGTGGTTGATGATCAAAGCACGGCTTTAATATAGCATAGCTTTGTGTATAGCGTTAATTCACGAGCCTCACACCTCGATATGAGTCAAAAACGGGATCGGACCGTCGGGAGAACATGACGTTTCTTTCTAGCTATGGGTGCTGTTAGAGTTTTTCAAGCCCTGACATTTTTATATTTTTACCTATGTGGTTGTTGGATTGCGAGGCGCCTCGGATATACCGGTCTCTACGGAGCCGATGGATATAGGTCTGATAGGACCGAGAAACGTGTGTTCAAGAGTAACTAATCCTCAAACGTAAAGGAGGACCGGCCCAACCGATCCAAGGGTTCACTACGGGGGATCCTGAGACATTTGCTAGAGTGTCTTGAATCGGAGAGGAGCCATCCCTAGTCTCGACTCATGACGGAAATCCAATTTCTAATACGTGACATTTCGGTTTTGATTGTAGAGCCTAGTATGGAGACATAGTGGGATGGGGCACTATGCTGTCTTTGACTGATACATTTATATTTAAAGTTGTTTTCATACACTTTACACTATAATAGTATCAAAATGATTTGTTTTAAACGTACCAAGCATGTTTGGCTATTATAAGGTAAAACTCTATCCTCCGGCTTGCGTTGCATTGTGTGACGGGACCTGAGTCGTATAATAGCTTCATTTTTTCAAGAAGCATTGCATTGTTTTGTTATATGCACTGGTATTCTTTGGAGGAAACTCGTTCCGTGTTATACGGCGTGGTCCCTTGATATATCTGATTTTAAAGTAAAGTTTTAAGTAACTGTTTTAGTTCTCACACCAGTCACATGACTGGCCTGGAGTTTATTGTTTTAACCTAAATTCTGGGTGCCCCTATTTTCCACATGGCCAGCTAGTAGGTTTGGTTTTGCAGATTTATATTCACAAGATCCTGGTTTACAGCTGGAATAATATTCGAAAAGCTCTGTATCCGTATATTCTTTTCAGTTGTGTTTTTGTGTTTTTTTCTGCTGCATTCTAACTTGTAAATCTCTGATATTAATCAAATGTACATTATTTGTTCATACTCTGTATATTCTTGTACTCTGATGTAAATTGTTGTAATAAGCAATGAAATGTTCTTCTGTTTGTGTTCTGATTTGTCGTGTTCTCATTACATTCTGTGCTTTCCTTTACGAGGAAGTTTGGGTCATGTCAGTTTGGTATCAGAGCTTTGGTTTGCAGAGTTCGAGAACAAGGCATGTTAGAACCAAACAGAAGAATTCATTAGAGATTGGATTAGCAATATCCAATAAGAATGACTCATTAGAGATAGGATCAGTAGTATCCTAGAACGAATGTGAAGAGTAGTGTTTTTAAAAAAAATGAAAACAAATTTGGTTTCGAAAACTTTAACCATATTATACGTATTTGAATATTTATTTTATATTGAATTTAGGGAATCGAGTATATAAAGATTTTGGATTCACGCCTTACAAACGTATATTCGAAGTTTTAATATACTGGATAGATATAGAATCACACTCTAGTCGCCTGGAGATGATTCTGTTGATGACTACGTAGCATCAACAGTTTGTGTTCGAGTTTCGAAAGTGGGATATCTATATATTTCCAATTGACTGGTGTGAGAACCAAAACTAGATAGGGTCTATTGTCGTGACTTGGCATCAAAAATGGATTTTTTATATATATAGAAAAATTATGAATCTAAAACGATAATCAACTAATTGATTGTTGATTGTGTTGTTTGATTATTAGTTTGACTAATAGAATTGTTGAAACCAATTTGTGAATGAAAGTTAATTTAGCCAAATTGAAAAAAATATTGAACTGAATTGAAAATTGTTTGAAATTGCATGCATATACATGTATATACATTGAACAGGTCATAGCAAGGAGGCTAGAGAAGAGGAATAAAATTGTATGCTCGACAAATAGGTACATGTTTACTAATTTATTGGGTTCGGATGATTTTATGAGCCGCTTGGCTTTTTCTTTTTCTTTTTGAGATGAGAGGGCATGTGTGGCGGTTTGGGGATTTTCCCGATGCTCCCCGTACAAAGGAGGTTATGGCGAAATTTTAGGGTGTTAGCCAAATTTTTGAAAAATTAGAAATTCTTAGAAACTGAAAAGTTGAAGAATGAAAGGCAGAATGAAAGTTGAGTTGTTTAGTAAAACAACTTTCAGCTCCGTTCCTTTTCGAGGACGAAAAGATTTTAAGTGGGGGAGATTGTAACAACCCAGAAAATCAAAACCAATTTAAAATTTTTATTTTGGCAATTTTAATGAATTTTGGATATTTAAAATGATTTATTTTAAACAATTACAACGAGAAATTTATTTTGAATAGAATTAGAACGTATATATTTATTTGAATCGAAGTTAGAATATAAATATTTATTTTAATTATAAAAGGAATTGAAAATGGCGCGGTAGTTTGAAAATTCTATTTCTAATTTCAAATGAATGTACAGAATTCAAAGTAAACCGGATTTTAGAGAAACTAGAAATATTTGAATCTGTTTGAAAATATCTTTCCAATGAATCCAAAAAATTGAAATTTCATAGCGGAAATAAAAAGTTATGCCCAGTTGAAAATTCAGAATAGTCGCTATGGAAATATAGCCCTTAAAAATAGCGATTTTGCAAGCGACCTCCGTTTTCAACGAAACCACTTTGGTTGGATCCGGAATGTCAAATTATCACTAGATTCCAATTTTCATAATTTTTGGAATTAATATATGGGCTTGGCGGATTTAAACGTGTTTGGTCATTTTAGTTTGAATTTAATCGACTGAAAAATGATCATTTTTCAAACGATCTCCATATTCGATGAAATTAGTTTGTTAGGACCGTATCATCAAAACATAGCCAAATTTATTTTTTTGGAATTTTTGGAGTCCGTATGTGGCCCTAATAAATAAAAATGTGCGTTTAAAATTAAATATAAATTGATTTATATTTTAATTTAAAGGAAAACCAATCGAAACAGTCGAATTGGCACAGGATACATATCCCATTGTGTTCGGAATGAGGGTAATTAGCTAGGGGCGACAGTCATTGGGTTTGAATTGGAGTTCGAATAGAAAGATGACTTTTTGGAGAGTAATTTAATTAAATATGTAATTAAAAATAAAAAGTCAAACCTCCTTTTCTCTTAACCCCCCCCCCCCCCCCCCCCCCGTCGTTCATAACTGAAATAAGATAAAACAGAAGAAAAAACCCTCGCAAAGCCGCATGCCCTCCAACCGCCACCGTCGACGCTCCGCCACCACCCCCTTCGCCAGACCCGTCGTCGCACCCCCTCTCAAGGCCGCCGCCACCCTGACGCACCCCTTCCTCCTCCCAAATCGAAGGCCCAAAACCCTAGCCCCCAAATTGAGCCACCACCACCATTCCACCGCCTGCCGCGACCATCCGCCGTCCCCCACACCTCTTCGCCGCCAGCTGCTCCGACGTGAATCCCCTCTCTTTTGACAAAGCTTCAATTTTTGAGAAAAGGTGAGTTTTTATTAAATCTTTTTAGTTTATTTTAATGTAATTAATTATGCATATATATAAATCAGATTTTATATAATATGGCATTGTTATAGAATAATATGTGATTTTTATAATGTAATAGAGTTTTTAAAAATAGGATTTTTATTTATTTAAAAGCTTGGATCTTTATTTATTTAAAAGCTTTGATTTTTAATTTAAAAAGTTTTGATTTTTATATTTAAAAAGGATAGATTTTTATTTATAAAAAGATTACATTTTTTAGATATAAATGAAAAGATTATATTTTTCTTTATATAAAGATAAGATTTTTATATAAGAAGTAGCGAATATAAAAATATAAATTTTTATAATGTAGTAGCGAACAAAAATATAATCTTTATATGAAGTAGCGATAAAAATTCGATTTTTATTTATATGAAGTAGCGATAAAAATTTGATTTTTATTTATATGATGTAGCGATAAAAATTCGATTTTTATATATATGAAGTAGCGATAAAGATATGATTTTTATTATATATATTGCAAAGAAAAAATGTGATTTTCAAATATATAAACATCATATTAAAAATGTGATTTTTAATATGAACAACATAGAAAAGTCTGCGTTGGAATTTCAGGCAAATCCAGACGGCTCAGAAATTCAGAAATAAAACTGGAGGAGTGGATCTCAAAGGTGAGAACTTCTCACTTTAATTTTATTTTCTAGTTAAAATATATACTAGGATGCAGACGGTGCTCAGCACCTGACACCGTCGTCCACAGACCATGGACGACTTATTTGATTTTATGTTGTTGTGTAAATTGATTGTGATCGTGATGTGAAATAAAATAAAATATTCAAGTGTTGAAATAAATATTTTATCGTTAAAAATATAATTTTTAACGTGTATATGAATAAAATAAATATTCATAAACAAATTGGACGATTTGTTTATTTACACCCATTTGACTGATATTGATTGGGACGATATATTTTACACATCGCCCAACTGCACAATTAATATTCAGTGTTTGTTGATTGAAACCCCACACGGGTATTAGAACGATATTTGACGTACACTAATCCCAATTGCTTAGTTGTATGTTAATCGATTGGTTGACAGATTGTTGTAAGCGTTAAATATTTATATTTAATGCTTATGTAGTGTAGAATGCACTCTGGATGATGGTTGATTGTTTGTCATTGTTGTTATATACATGTGTTGTATGAAATCCATATAAATAACATTATATGGTAATTGACTGTGTCTGATTCCAGTTCAGAAAGAATGAATATTTTAAAATAACGAACATTTTAATAATGAATATTTTAAAATAATATTCAGTAACAGATCAAAATCTGATTTTGATGTCCGATTTGGGATAGACACGAAAATATTTAAATATATAAAGCCGTGCTGATTAGATTAACGCCATTTTGACGTGAACGATATTTATATCGATTTTATTCATTTTTATAATGAATATCGAAAAGGAAGTGATTTCAAAATCTAATGTTTTGAAAATATTATCATTTATATATTAATGATATGGAATATTCAATTTTGATTTGAAATTGAATATGAAGTTGAAATCGTTTTCAAAACGAATTTAAAAGGATTTATAAAATACGTTTTAAATGGAAAACGAAGAAAAACATACAATATATATATATATATATTATATACTTAATGACCTGAATAGAAAGCGACGCGCCACGGTAGTTCGCGAATTTCGACCATTGATTTCGAACGGACATTACGGGAGATCCGACCGTCGTATTCTCCTAAAACGGGAACCGTTGGGTTCGTATCGAAAAGAGCTTTCCGACGAATATAAGTGATTTGATATCTAACGGTTGGATTTGAAAATATGTCCAAATCAAATTTGGAAAAGGTCGCTGTAAGTGCAGTTCGGTGACCATTTAAGGAAATCGACTGTATGGGCCTTGATAAAATTATTAAAAATATCAATAATTAGTGTAAAATCATAATAAATGATTTGGAAAGAATTGGGATGAAAAATTCCATATTTGAAAAGATAGAAATATATTTTTATCGAAATGAACTAGTTATGAACTAGAATTATAATCCAATATTTTTAAATAAATAAATTGGATTTGAATTCGTTTTAAAATAACCAAAATTTCCAATATATGAATTGGAATGGATTTGAATCGAAATTACCTTTGGAATATTTCGATATTGGATTCCGTGATTATACGGATATTGTGGAGGAATTTGGAAGATATATATAATGTTATTCCCAATACGATATTTGTTGATTTCAGAATTTGATATTGAATATAAGCCGATATAATTTCTATTCAGAGCCTTGTATTTAATATTGAATTGGATTTTGGGTTTGTCGTAAACTGTGTTTTAAATGACAATGTTCTTAAACCCAGTTGAGAAAAGATTAAATCTTTTAAATAAGATCTAGAGGAGTTTACCAATTAATTAATATTTAATTGGAATTGAATAGAATTGGATTTGGGGTTTGTCGTGAATGGTGTCTTTATCAACACCGTTCTTAAACCCCGTGTGAAAGGAATAAATCTTTTAACTAAGATTCTTAGAGTTTCCAGTTAATTAACATTTAATTGGAATAAAATGGGATGTGAATTGGGTTTATTGTGAACTGTGTTTTAACGACATTCGTTCTTTAACCCGATTTACAGTGAAACGTGGTTTGATATTTATAAATCTTCTATTTAAGATTTAACGGGAATTTTCCAAAGTAAAGTTTTCCAATTTAATGTATTAAATTGGAATTGAAGGGAATTCGATTTGATAATAATCGAAATGAGCTTCTGTGGAGGAAGACTGTTAAAATATATGGAATTTAAAAGGCTTTGTCGTTATTCCATTTATATTATTAGTTGGATACGGAAATTGATATCGATTATATATATTGATCTGTTTTCCTTGAAGATTCCATGATTAATGGAATGTGTTTTGGATTTATCGTGAACTTTGTTTTAAATGACATTAGTTCTTTAACCCAGTTAAAGACAGGATTACATGTCTAACATTGTATTTCGAACTGTATGGTTGATCTCTTCTAAATATATATCTGTTTGGTGGCGGAGAATTTATTCTCTTGCTTAACACCCTTCTCTAAGACGTACGAGCTTAGAGGTTATACGTTGGCAAAAATCAATAGTACGTATAGATTGTCGATGCGACATGTTAGTGTTTCCAAAGTTAAATAATCATTAATATTGATTTTTGGGAAGATTAAAACTAAGTGGAGTTTTAATGAATCTTTAATTAGATTGGAAACGGGGAATTGATAATTTAAATTATCAAATTTAGGAAATGATCGAGAATGGAGTATGAATAGTTTTGCTCCAAGCGATAGTTAAATCTTTAATTAGATTTGAACGGGAAATGGTAATTAATTTTACCGATAACACCGTGGTGTTAGATATGGAGTGTTACCAGTTTTGCTCCTTGGGATGAATAGGTTGGGATTGAGAAATATAACAAATAATTACTTCGGTAAGGTGTGTTAATCCCGACTAGTTTGGAAAACCTTAATATGGTTTGAATGATATCCAAAGGAAGATTAAAGAATAAATTTAAAGAATTTATATTTGATAAAATTAATGGGATCCTATCTCAAAGTATATGAATATTTGAATAAAAGAATATTCTGGATTGGAATGTGGCGTTTGTTGTGTTTTTAAAACACCTGTTTATTATATACGCGGGTTATTCGGAAAGGCCAGGTTTATACCCATTCTGAATACTTGATTCGACGATAAGTCTACGATGAAGACGGTGGTTGAAGACCTCCGGTCTTAACATCATTGGGATGATTACTGTTGTCTTGATTGGGCTCTACACCCAAGACAAGGTAATAAGTGGTGATCGTCCAGATGTACTTGGAGATTGACCGGATATGTAAGGACCTCTCTTCTGTATTGGATATACGGGACGAGGAATATGGTGCCTCTGGTTTCGTTCAGACCCAGAACGAACTTGTAAATGGACGTGTGTATGACATTGGATTTTATTCTGTGTTTATTGATTTCTATTAAATATATATCTGTTTGGCGGCGGAGAATTTATTCTCTTGCTTAACGCCCTTCTCTGAGACGTACGAGCTCAGAGGTTATACATCGATAAATATCAGTCGCATGGCATGAATTGCCTGTGTGGCATGCTGAGATGCAAATGATCAAGGCTTCTGTTGAAAAGCAGAGTCTTGTGGTTGATGATCAAAGCACGGCTTTAATATAGCATAGCTTTGTGTATAGCGTTAATTCGCGAGCCTCGCACCTCGATATGAGTCAAAAACAGGATCGAACCGTCGGGAGAACATGACGTTTCTTTCTAGCTGTGGGTGGTGTTAGAGTTTTTCAATCCCTGACATTTTTATATTTTTACCTATGTGGTTGTTGGATTGCGAGGCGCCTCGGATATACCGGTCTCTACGGAGCCGATGGATATAGGTCTGATAGAACCAGGAAACGTGTGTTTAGGAGTAACTAATCCTCAAACGTAAGGGAGGACCGGCCCAACCGATCCAAGGGTTCACTGCAGGGGATCCTGAGACATTTGTTAGAGTGTCTTGAATCGGAGAGGATCCATCCCTGGCCTCGACTCATGACGGAAATCCAATTTCCAATACGTGACATTTCTGTTTTGATTGTAGAGCCTAGTATGGCGACATAGTGGGATGGGGCACTATGTCGTCTATGATTGATACATTTATATTTGAAGTTGTTGGCTATTATAAGGTAAAACTCTTTCCTCCAGCTTGCGTTGCATTGTGTGATGGGATCTGAGTCTTATAATAGCTTCATTTTTTCAAAAAGCATTGCGTTGTTTTTTATATGCACTGGTATTCTTGGGAGGAAACTCGTTCCGTGTTATACGACGTGATCCCTTGATATATCTGATTTTAAAGTAAAGTTTTAAATAACTATTTTAGTTCTCAAACCAGTCAGATGACTGACTTGGAGTTTATTGTTTTAACCTAAACTCTGGGTTCTCCTATTTTCCACACGGGCAGCTAGTAGTTTTGGTTTTGTAGATTTATATTCACAGGATCCTGATTTACAGCTGGAATGATATTCGGAAAGCTATGTATCCGTATATTCTTTTCAGTTGTGTTTTTGTATTATTTTCCGCTACATTGTAACTTGTAAATCTCTAATATTTATCAAATGTATATTATTTGTTCATACTCTGTATATTCTTGTACTCTGATATAAATTGTCGTAATAAGCAATGAAATGTTCTTCTGTTTGTGTTCTGATTTGTCATGTTCTCATTACAATCCGGGCTTTCCTTTACGGGGAAGTTTGGGTCGTGTCAAAGTGTCTTCTTTGTACTATATGTCTTGACTTTCAATCTATGCCTACTATGCAAATAAAAAGCTCAAGATGCACTACTATTGCATACAACTCCTCATTAAAGCCCTTCCAAAAGTGTTGGTATGTGAAGATAAGGATGTTGCTAAAGCACCAACAATGGCACCACCATTATTAGTGATGCTTTGTATTTAGGTGCTGAAGCAACACGCATAAATTAAATGTACTATAATTTTAGTACCATGCACAATTCAATGTATTTCTGCAAGTGGCTTTTCCATTCTTCTAATACTTACAAGAATATCGAACGTATTGGAAATCTTGCTTATAGATTGGACCTGCCTGAGAAGATGACGAGTGTGCATAATGTTCCACGTGTCATTTCTATGGAAGTTTGTGCACGACTCGAATGTTACAGTATCTCTAGATCAGTATGAAGATTTCGAAGTCGAGCCCGAAATTTCTAGGCCTCGTAAGCCGCTTCACGTCGTAGGGAGTGACACGAAACAGCTTAGAAGGAAGGTTGTTAAGCTAGTCAAGATACAATGATGTGAGAATGATGACGATTGCACATGGGAAGCAGAAGAGAGTATGAAGTTGACCCATCCAGAACTCTTTGAGTGGTATGTCCCATAGAGCGTATCTTACTTATGCCATTGTGTCTTGTGCTATTAGAATTCTGCATGCTAGGACAAGGTTTTAATTGCATGGATGGTTGTATGATAAATTGCATGATAGATTGGCCACCGGTGGATGGTAGGCAAGCGGAATACCTTGTTTGCTCGTGTTTGCTTGGAATTTCAGGAGCGAAATTCGTATGGGAGAATGTAGTGACCCATATTTTACATATCAGCTGATCATAAATAATTATATTTTATTCCATAATGGTCGTATCATTCTCAGATTTTAATATGTCGTTCATGGGGATGAGACATGTCCGTGCTTTTTACTGAACCTAATTATGACCATTTTACCATTGATTTTACCATTTGGGCTATAACTTTTGATAGAGATCGAATCAGTGTTGAGATTGGTTCCATTGGTTCAGAATGGTAGTTTATGATTCCATAGATAGTCACATAACAGATTCGGTTCAGCGGTTTTGGAGGAATCGTTGTTTTAAGTTTCAGCTGTTGTTTAGGCAGACTGATTAGTAACTATTGGGATGATTAGCTAAACTCATTAGACCTATGGACAGCAGATATAAATAGGGGGACTTAGGGAGAGAACTAGGGTTGCTCTCTTCATTCTAAACTTTGGGTTGGGCATCAATGATTCTCTAGTTCAACCCAAAGCCCTATTTCTCCATTCTTTTCATAAAAATTCATCGTAGATTACATCTAGAAGATAGATCATCATCAAGGAAGAGTAGATCATCATCAAAGAGGATTAGATCACATCAAATTGCATCGAATTCAAGGGGTTTTAGCGCTGTATAGATTTGATCTCATTGAATCTACATCAAATCTAGAAATTGGTGAGTGATAGGTATCTCTCACAAGTAAACTACAGATTGTATGGGTAAATTAGGATCATATTCATATGTTTCATGTTAAATTCACGTTAGATCTAATCATATATGTTTAATTCAGATTTAGAAACCCTAGGAAACCTAATTTGATTATATTAACCAAATAATTGATAGATTAATCATGCTTATACATATGTTTAGATCCAAATCATGCTAGATCTTATGTTTATGCTATGTTTATGGATTGTTCATGTTTGTATGATCACTGTTGTATGGATTGGTGTTTGTTTTTATTGAATTGATTGCGTTCTTTAAGTTATATGCTATATTATTTGTCGTAGAATCAATGGATTCACGGTTGTAGACGGTGATAGCTAGGATAATGGATGTTATGGTTGATTATGTGGTCTTTCTTCTCTGTTTTCTTTGGGTAGGCTATCATCGTAGGTTATAGAAGAGAAGCGGGATCGGGGTTGTTCCTTTCCTATTTTGAATTTACATGTGATGGATGGTTTTCACGTGTTAACTAGTTGGTTGTTGGGCAGATCGGTTGGTTGATCCGCTTATACCCATATTATCATGTGTAACTATTGTTAGTTGTTTTATTGCTCACTAAGATTGTTGTCTGACTCAAGATTTTATATTTCGCTCTTATTACCTTAGGTTATTCATAAATTTTGTTGATGAGCAGACTGAGTAGCAGGTAGCAGGTTAGGTGCCAGTGCGGCCGTGCGGTGACTAGCAGGAGGCTGGCGTATTATTACGACCTATTTAGCTATTTCTTTTTTATTTCCGATGTACGTTGATGTTATTGAGACTCTGAGGGATATAGCGAGGCATGTTGTAATCAGAGATTCTTGTATCGAGAAGCATTGTACCCAAGATTTTATGGTTTTATGGAAATTTGATTCTCTGTTCAGTTGTGCTTCATTACTACGTATTTTGTATACTTTATTATTATATGTAATCTGTGCGCTGTGAGTTATACGACAGGTTCTGTTTTCGGATTATTCTACCCTGATGATCGTCCCGTATCGTCCTGCCACGTCATACAACACACCACTTCTTGGTTCGGTGCAGGAGGTATGGGGTGGTCGTCACAGTTCAAGGGTTTCCAACAGCCTCCGGCACAAGCAACAACTAGTTCCCAACGGCGTCTAACATTTAATTTGGACACATGGGTTTTTTCGTTGACTAGATAGACTTTGGAAACCATTTGTAACGTTGGAAATACGTCGTTGGAAGCCGTTGATTACCGATGAAATAAATGGACTTATAAGTCATTGGAACCCACTGGAAATATGGGTATTTTTTCCAGATTTTAGATTGCTTACTTCTAGTTATCCTACAATCGCATACATATATATATGTATGTATCAAAAAGACTCCATTCAAGCATATACATCACAATCACGCTCACATATATACCTAAACATAATATTAAACCTAAATCATACACAAAGTCCAATACACATAACATAAACTTACAAACATCCAACAAATCAATGTCATCAAATCAAAATAAACCATCCAACAAAACATCTAAACCATCATCACAACTACAGCAACAACATATACTAACCATCATAATGTATCAAGCAAATCGTTACCCACTCAAAGCGTATATGTATGTATATATAACAACAAAATGAAACAAACCAACCTTAAGTCTCTCCTCCGGAACCACCAGATGATGAAGGAAACAAGCCGTACTAGGCTACGAACTCCACCAAATGTTGGTTAAGCTGCTCCATCTGTTCTTCACGGCAGGGATTAAGCTCAGTAAGCTCGGCGATCTGGGCTCGAAACTATGCAATCTCCCCTTATCCCGAGCCCTCTAGTACGACTTCTGAGATGTCTTAACCTGTAAATAATTTTAGATTTTTAGTGTTTCATAATAGCACTTCAAGTAAATTTCATTTTCTATTACCGCTTGGTTCCCAAAAGTATATGGCATGTTGCAAGTTGATGGATCTATGAGAGACTCAAAAATCAAATCCTCCTCATCAATAGTCAAGTCGGTCTTTCTAGTATCCTGAAGTATATGTTCGCATTGTTGCTGGAACCGTTCTTGTTATGAAAAGTACAATTAAATTTAGATAACGCTGTTTTAATTAAATTATTACTTTAATCTAACTATGTTATACTTGCATATGCAATACATGCTTTGTCATCATGGTCCCAGGGGTAGGAAACTAAGCATGCATCGTTGGTCTGACTCACTGCATGTGTATGCGCGAAAACATCCCAATACGGCACAGGAGCACCACATTGTCTCACCTAAAATATGCATATATGTAAATATATATTATATATTATTATGTTGTCTATCTTTTAACAACTTAGAAATTAAAATCTTTAACTGTGTAGTTAATAAATATACCAAATCCTCGTGATAGTGCTGGAACGACTTGGAACAACCACGACGTGTAATGAGGTTCTTGCTCCTATTTTACTGAATTTCTCTCAAACTTGGCCTATAAATTTAAGTTAAAACAAATGTTTTATTCTAATTTATATATTAATTGAGTAGAACAATTTAAATAAAATATGCAGTAAATTTCCTGAGACTGCTTGTTATTCTACCAAGTGTGAAGATTGTCCCACACATTAGCGCTCATCCAACTAGGCTTTTTTCCAGTTGATTTTAGGTTATTTAATGTTTCTCTGTAATTTTTTGCAACTTTATTGTTCCAATAGCGTAGACGAGTCTATTTCCTGGAGGTCTACTAAACCTTGTATTTTTGAGAAATAGCATAAACATGAAATGATCAAATAGGAGCATGACTACTTAATGTAATAATTAATATATAATACGTACCAAAAAATACTGCCAAATAATCTCCTTAACATTATCTGGTACTAACATCCACTTAGTCCAACACGACGTCATGAGACTCATGTAAGCTTGTCGTGATATCCCAGGATTATGGAGGAGGGATCTAACTAAAAAACATTGTGTTAAACAAAAAAACACTTAATATTTCACAGCTACTATATATTTAATTATAATATATAGCACATAAATGAAATTTATATCTGAAACTTAATACTTACCCTCCATTGGCTTTTGGCTAAAGTCACACCACATGACGTGATAGCACCTGTGATGGACCACCACCATCACCACCTGTTGGAAGATGAGAAGCAGAAGAAGACCCAGAATGTGAAGTTGTACGTCTATGTGATGTCATACTTGTAGTACTTGTTATAGACAAACATTATAGCATAACATAAAAGGACAATGTAAAACAAACATTATTGCATAACATAAGAAGACTATACAATACTTTGTATAAAACAAACATTATCATGTTAGCATAACATATCATTTCAGTGAAAACAGCGTCACGTTATTGATCAGTCATCGTCACTTTCGAATTTTGACTTTATTTCATCCTCTATATTTTGTTCCTCTACAGTCTTAATTGATGCATTTAACTCATCGTTTGGAGTCCAAAATCTGTTTGATCGCCGGTTATTACTATTCCTCTATTTTCCTTGACATTTGCTTGATAAGCTTGTTCGTCGAGAATATTCTATCCTTCAAAAATATCCTTGCATTTGTTTTTAAAACAGTCGACTAATCAATTTTGTCTCTTCTTAAAGATGGATAAGGAATGTAATAAACTTGAAAAGCATGTTTGGCAAGTATAAAAGGATCGTACTTACAATAATGCAATGTATGTTTTATTTCTATAAGATTATACTTCGGGTGTACGTTGATTTCGGAACCTGGAACATTGTTGAACCAGTTGCATATAAACAAAATATTTCTTCTGCAGATCATGTGAAATATGTCGATTGCAAAATATGGGTTAAGCGCAAGAAGCTCGACGTTATTGTTGAAGCTCAAGGTATTGAAGATGAAGGAAGTCAAGAACTTTCTTTGACTGGCAATTCCTCGAATCATGTCACTCGAGACGACATCAATGGGATGATTAATAATTTGGCTATGGATTTGAACGCTAGTATCGAGCGACAGGAAGAAGCAATGACAACTTTTCTCGCTTAGATTGAGGTCAGAGTTGGAAGCACCGGAAGGCTAACAATCCAGACAGACATTATTGGAACAAACACTAGTGTTCCACAGGCTGCGACTCGGGACTTGGAGGTAACCCCGCAAATTAATCAGCGGGGCGACGCCGATCCTCGGACCGGTGCCATTCCCGCTACACTCAGGTGCACCCCTAATCCCGACATTGCTTCATCCCGTGATGCTTTGGTCAGTCAAGTCGCAGGCTCCGCCATAGGTAATGTGGTTCAAGCACCAGTGCACGTAGCTTTGGATGGTAGTTCTCCACAATTTCGAGAGTAAGGAATGTGCCTAATGCGGCTTCTTGGGTTGGAATTCAACCGGAAGTTCTTCTTTCTAATCAACTGATTCTTAACTTGGGCTTAAACATTGGGGGCACCAGTGTTGCTTTGGATAACTTGAATCAGTAGCTCGCTTTTGATAATGGATCTCAAATCACGGATGTTATTCGTATATTCACTCGAGGCGGTGCCCCTTCTTCGGATTTGAATTGTGTCAACCGTAGTCTGTTCTCTTTGGATATCAGGAATTTACGTAACCCGTCGGACTTCAAACTGCCGATGTTGGAAGATTATGATGGTCGGAAGGATCCGGCTGCTCACTTGATGTGCTGTGTGCGACATATGGATGTTCTCTCTGCTTGGAAAGTGTAATGGAAAAGTGTTTTCCACTTTACTAGACAGATATCACTGCCATATGGTTCAGGCAGTTGGAAACAGATTCTATTCATACTTGGAGTGCTTTGGTTAGGAAGTTTGTTGAGCAGTTCAGATTTCACATCGCTCATCCGAAAAGTGTTATGACTCTAACAGTGAGACTATACGTAAGTTCTAGAAAAGGTTTAACGCGATGGCGGCGTCGGTTGACAGACCCGATCCGTTTATGGATTTGATGGTCGCTGTCTTTGGTGTTCTAGGTAAGTATGACTTCAAAACTTCTTTGCATCAGGACCCGTCGAGGAATCTCATTAAGTTCCATTTTAAAGTTGAAAGGTTTTTTCGGGAAGAGGATTTGAGGACTGATAAAAAAGGCTCTTAAGGCTAATGTGGTTAAGGGCGGGAAACTGTCCGACTCTGGTAAAGCTAAGGACTCTAGTACGAGTAAACCCCCTTCGGGGAACAATCGATCAATGGTCTGGAGGTAACTTAAGTTCTCATCTTATTCGAAACTTACCCACACCCCTGAAAGGGTTTACTTAGAGGTGCATCCCACTGTTCCTTTCAGAAAGCCTCTCGCGAAGGAGTCGAATCAAGGTGAGAAGGATACTGATCGACATTGCTTGTTTCATGATCTTGATGGTCATAATACAAACGATTGTCGACAGCTCAGGGATATGATTGATGAGTGTGTAGATGTGGCGAGCTGGCACAGTTTGTTCAGACTCGGCCTGTGGTGCCAGGACGGGCACAGACCCCTCATGCTACTCAAAATATACCCGGGACCAGCACTCGTCATGGCAGCATTATTATCAACTAAAACCATTTCTGGATCTGATGTCTCGGATGCAAGCCTCCAGGGCATCAGCACCTTTTTCCATGTAGTTTCTGGTCTTTAGGTCTTGTTGGTTCTTTGGTTACTTGGCTCTTAGTTTTGCTTGGTTTTCTAGATTTTGGTCTTGGATTTTTGGTATGTTAGTATTGGCTCTTGAGGATTCTTTGGTTTCTTGGTTTTAGTCTTCTTCGACTTCTCGGATTTCGTTATTTTGCTTTCATATTTCTGGCTTTTGGATGATGGACGACCCACTTAGGGCTTTCATGCTTTTGGTACTCCAGCTTTGGGTTTTCTTGGTTTCTCGGGCTTATGGTTTGGTTTTGGCTTTTTCTGTACCTTGGATATTCGAGCGACGACCCGTGGTTTTGGCCTTGTAGGCTCTGGCCCTTTGGAGTTATTTGTTCTTGGTTTTCTGGTTGTAAACGGTTGAGTCGAACTACCCATGTGTAGGAGCTGTTATAATCCCTAGGCATGTTCTTTGCTCGACAACACACCATTACTTTCTATTTATTAATAAAATTGATTTGTTCTGGTTTTTCTCGGTGGTCTTACTCCGATAAGGCCGCCTTGAACTTTCTGGAAATTTTTGGTCGCCTTACTTCGGTAAGGTCGCCTTGAATTATTCTGGCTTTCCTTAGTTGTCTTACTCTAGTAGGGACGCCTTGGACACTTTGGCTTTTCTTGGTCGTCTTACTCTGGTAAGGTCGCCTTGAAATTTCTCTGGCTACTCTTGGTCATCTTGCTCCAACAGGCCCGCCTTGAGAAAACTCTGGTTTTAGATTTGGAATGTCTAAGTTTGCTTACCCATATACATGAACAAGCATCCCTAGACATGCTCTTTGCAAACGATAAACCATTCAGTCCCTTTCATGAAAGAATCTGAAATCAAAAACGACTAAGTCTGCATACCTATGTACGGGAAGAGGCGAGTTCCTAGGCATGCTCTTTACGAACGATAAACCATTAAGTTTTCCTTTTGGCTTTACTAAAAATTCCAAGGTTTTAGAACATTAATAAAAATTACTTCATTTGTCGGGACGCTAACGACGGGGTAAGAAAATCTAAAACTGGATTGCAAACTCTAAGGACTCCGGTGCGCGGATTATGGCTTGTCCTTAGTCGTCTTGCTCCGGCAAGGCCATCTTGGACCATTTATGGCTAATCCTTGGTCGTCTTGCTTCAGCAAGTCTGTCTTGGACTTCTATGGCTTTCCTTTGTCATCTTGCCCCGGCAAGGCCGTCTTGGACTTCTCTGGCTTTCCTTAGTCGTCTTTCCCCGACAAGATAACCTTAGGCTATTATGGCTATTCTTGGTCGTCTTGCCTCGGCAAGGTCGCCTTGAACTCATATGTTTATTGGTTACTTGAACTTATAGATTTCGGGTTTCCCCGATTTTCTAGCTATGGTTATTTTGGTTATTCAAGTTCTTGGACCTCTACAGTCCTCCAGTTATTCTGGATATTGGGCCTTCTTGGTCCTTCGGTTATTCTGGTTATTTGGCTATTCTGGTTATCTCTCAAGAAACGATCTGGAGCAAACATCGGTTTTCATGAGATTTCAGGCATTCTGGTCTTCTGGTTTTATGGTTAATACGATCTGATGCGATTGTGGATTTCTAATTCATTGGCTTTGGTTTTATGGTTAATACGATCCAGCACGATCGTCGTTCTTCGGTTTTCTGGTTATAGAAGTTCACTTTGGACCTCTTCTGCCTTTGGTTTCTGGATTTCTTACAAAACACATTTTCCTTCGATCAAGAAAAATATGTTTTGGGGATCCGAAGTGTTGACCAGCTTTTTGGCAAAGCAGTCACACGTCAAGATTATGGATAACGAAGCGCTCAAGTCTCGAGAACATCGTCAGAAAACACAAAGCGATTTGGTCGAAGTCGCGATGTGTTTGGAAAAGGTTCGTAAGTCAAAATGTGGCATCTCGAAAGCACTTTATCGTATCGGCCCGGATGCAAAATCCCACGTGTGCAACGCGGTGGATTGGATACAAAATTCTAGACCGATGCTTGGGATTTAAAATTGGTTTTTGACAAAGGAAAGTGGCAAACGATCTTGGTACAACAGGTTCTTCGTGCGGATCACCCTTTTTTGGTTGATTTGCACGTGTTACTCAGCTATTTTTGGAGATTCAAATTTAAAAGGTTTCGGGATACGATTTTCTAGCCTTTGCTTGGTTTTTTGGCTATCTTTTTGGGATGCGAATTTCGCATCCCCTCAGGATACGAAATTCGATCTGATTCCCCCAAAAATCTATAAATACCCCTTGCTTGACATTCAAATGGGTTGGTTCTAGGTTGGCATTTTTGGACTTCTAAAGATCTCAAACACTATTAATGGCTTCCTTCATCATCTCCGTGACTACCGGACATAGCTTGGACCTCTAAACGTTACATAAACGTTTGCCTACAAATTTGGTCCTTCAATTGGACTTTTTGCAAGCTTTTGGACATATTTTCATACTTTTGGAGCTATTTCTTGGACACTGATTCACATATTGACTCAACGAAGAAGAAAAAGGGAATTTTGGTCAAAGTTATGAATTAACAAGCTATTTGTTATTCAATTGTACAACTTTATATACACAAATTGTCCGAACTTGTATAAATATCGCAATCGACAACATTATGATAAATGATTACTATGAAGTGGACGTAAGCATTAGTACCAAACCACTATAAAATGTTGTGTGTTCCTTTACATTTCTCATACTCTAGACATTGGATTATAAGTTTACTTACACTCGGAGGTTGGCGAGCACAAATAACCAATTTCCCACATCAATGGTACCTATTAAGTATTATTTTAAATTATTAATTTATACATTTAATTAACTAATATTTAACGAACAAAATATTAGTATACCTTTCAAATGGATACATCCAACTATTTTGCATAGGCCCTCGAAGATGTGCTTCTAATGGAAGATGAATAAGTAAATGCTACATAACATTGTAAAAACCCGAAAGAAATATTTTTTTCAGTTTGCATAGCAACATAGGGGTTATTTCCTTAAGTTTATATAGACGATCAATTTTTAATGTAGTAGAACAAATCTCTTTATAAAACAGAGTAAGTTCTGTTACAATAGTCCAAACTTTTACGGGCAACAGTTCTTTGAAAGCGACGGGCAACAAATTTTCCATCATAACGTGACAATCATGGATTTTTATCTTGCTATGTTTATTGTTCTCATAGTCGACACACCCACAAAGATTAGAAATATATTTAAAAGTATTTTAGCTTGATTATTATCTGGCTCATAGCACACTTTTGGTTTTTTTTGTCATTTGGCTTTACATGGAGCTCAAGACGATTACATATAACTTCGATATCACTTCTTGGTTTCAAATCATCTTTTGTCTTTCCTTTAACATTCAAAATTGTATTAAACATATTGTCAAACATGTTTTTCTCATTGTGATTCACGTCAATATTATGACGAATCAGGAGATTTTTCCAATAAGCCACTCCCAAAATATGCTTTGTTTGCACCAATTATAAATCGATTATTTACCTTTAATTTCAATTTGTTCTCCGGTTTCAGGTATCTTATGATAATTCTTTACAAGTTTATAAATATCTTCACTTGATCAATCATAGGTGGTCTCAAAGTTTTATGCCTATTAGCTGTCAAACATGTAACGAGTTTTCATACACATCCACAGAGATAAATTATAATGTGTGACAATTATATGTCAGGACGAATATTTAGCACCAAATTAAGAAAAATGGTGAAAATACATCTGAACATAAACCAAGTCTAACATTATGACTCTCGGATGCAAAATCAGGATAGTTCTGGTCAAAATGCTTCCATGCTTCCCCATCTGCTGGGTGTGTTAACGTACGTTCTTCCTGTGTTCTCACACCGTACCAACTCATATGTTGCGCGGTTACATAAGATGCATACAACCTTTGAAGTCTATGAGTAATAGGTAAATAATGCATACGTTTATATGGCACTTCCTTTCCCTTATTTTTTCTTGGTTTATATCTTTCTTGATTGCATATTTTACAGTTATTAAGATTCACATCTTCCTTCCAAAACAGCAAGCAACCGTTTAGACATGTATCTATTTTTTCATACGGTTAACCAAAAGCCGACATCATTTTTTTTACTTCATGATGATTTTCGCACAGTAAATTATTAAGAGGCATATGCCGCTTCGTAGCTTGTACAACAGATGTAAATCCAGCTAATGTGAGATTGTATTTAGATTCCATCGCAACGTACTAAGTAGTTAGTGATAATTGGGTTCCTCTTGTATATCCTTCCTAAAGGGGTTTTTCGCGACATCTAGTAAATCATATTTTTTTTGGCTCCAATATTTGGTTTTTCTTCAGCATTACTATCGTCATCGGTAAATTGTGGAATAGGAAGCATTGTGTTGGAGAATGGAGTTTTGACGACAACTTCCTTATTTCAATATTAATTGATTATAAAATATATACTAACATCTCTATCTAGAATATATATATACACATATATATATATATATATATACACATGTACATGCAGAATTTATACAGGAATTAATACTGAAGACTGTGTAGTTTTAGAAATTCAAGAGATTCAGAATTCAGAAAAGATTCAAGACTCACGAGTAATCTAGATATCAAGAGTTCAAGATTTAAGATAAATATAGTAATAGAGTCTAATTTATATGTAAGACTCTGAATAGCACTCCAGCTTCAAATTCAAATTCTGATTTTCAAATTTCAAATTCTTCTAATTTTAATTAATTTTTTTTTTGTTTTTTCGTTTAATCGGTGTAATACGTGCGTAGTCATTCATGTAATTTACTTTGGTATGTACCATTTGTGTTAAAAACAAAGTTTAATTTAATGCTTGTTTAACTTTCATATGCATTTCATTATGTTTATTATATAGGCATGTATGTAGGGGGATTCATATATACATTAAGTATATTATTATAGAATCAAATATTATAAACCATAGAATAATTAAAGATATAAATAGATATAGGATTTAGGGGGAGTATTGTTAGAATTTCTTTTAGATAATACCAAAGGGGGAGAAGTTATAAAATATAGACTTAGTCTAAGTAGAATATATAGGATTATCATATTGAGGGGGGAGTATTAGAAGGATCAGAATCAACAGGTATGAATATTTTATAAACTATGATTGTCATCATCAAAAAGGGGGAGATTGTTGGAGAATGGAGTTTTGATGACAACCTTACTTAAATATTAATTGATTATAAAATATATACTAACATCTCTATCTAGAATATATATATATATATATATACATGTATATGCAGAATTTATACAGGAATTAATAATGAAGATTGTACAGTTTTAGAGATTCAAGAGATTCAGAATTCTGAGAAGATTTAAGACTCATGAGTAATCAAGATATCAAGAGTTCAAGATAAATATAGTAACAGAGTCTAGTTTTTATGTAAGACTCTGAATAGCACTCCAGGTTCAGATTCAATTTTTTTTTTTCAAATTCTTCTAATTTTAATTAGTTTTTCTATCTTGTTTTTTATTTCAAATTTAAGTTTTAAAGTTTATAAGTTTATATATATTTGTATAGTTATAAACTTGTATAATTTTATATTTATATAGTTTTAGGTCTTATATTTTTATAAATATATTTATATAATTTATATTTATGTTTTCATATGATTTTATACTGTATAATATTCATTTATATCACTACGTTTTAATTCAAGAATTTCCAAATTTATATATATATAGTTAAACACTTAAAAATATTCAAAATTCAAATTTTTAAAAGACATATGTCGACATACATATATACATATGTCAACATACAACTGTCACTTTTTCAATTTTGAAAGGAAGTGTCTTTTCACTATTTGTAACGTTTCAGAAGCGTTGCAACTTTTCAAATCTTATAAATAAGGGTTGAATTCGAATTTTTTAACCATTTCTTCTTTTCCATCTTCACCCATTTTCATTCCTTCATTAATTATTTCAATTTTTATTGATTAATACTCTTCTATTATGCCGATTTCTATTCTAATTACATAAAACTTCTTCTCTTCTCACTCTTTACTCATTACTCTCTGAATTGAAGTGCTATTAAAGAGTTATAGGGTTGTTGTAATCATTTGGGATTGTTTGGGAAAGGGTATGTTCCTTGTAGCCCTGAAATCAAGGAAAGAAATTGGTGTTAACCTTGTAACCGTGAAATCAAGGGTGTTGGAGTCTGTGTTAACCTTGTAGCCGTGAAATCAAGGGTGTTTGGAGCCGAGAAATCAAGGGGATTGTACTTGGATATTGATCTAGTAATAAAACTCTGTGCAATCCATCGTTGCATGGGACTGGACGTAGGAGTAATCCGAACTAGTATAAAATCCGGTGTGTTCTTTCCTTTTCTGCATTTTAGTTTTGTTTATTTCGGTGTTTGTGTTTGATTATGTGTCTATGATTATCTCAGTGATATGTGATTCATATAGTAGATCGTATAAGTTTTAATTTTCTTAAATTCCTTGACAACACTATTTACCCCCTCTAGCGTTAGTTTTGCTTTATGATCCGCATTCTGCATTCCCTAACACACTGAACATGCAGCATCTTCGACCATATGTTCTACGAGATTCATCGTAGTGATTTCATTATTCACTACCTCCTTAACTTGTACAGAAGTAGATGTTAACTGTTCTTCATAACGATCCCAAACCAAATAGATCGGCACAAAACCGTACTAACGTTAAAAAAACTCTAACCGTTTGTGGTATCAAATGCTTTAACAATTTGCATCTACTACATGGACAACGGATTTTTTCGTCATTTCTGTTATTACATAAAACGAAATCATTAACACGCTAACAACATTAATTATTTTTTCACTTATTGAGCCTCCAGTTTCTCTTCGTTTGTACATCCAGGTCCGATTAGTAAAATAATTGTCCATTTATCCTAAGTAGATAATTAGAAGTATGATAAAATTTGCATTGACATTTTATTAAAACAATTTTATTAGTGAATGTTTTGTTAACTGATCATTTACACTTTGTTGATGGGTCATCCTATCCACTACTACAAATAGAACAACGTAATTAAATCACGTAAATCTTTTCAATTTAAACGATTCAACAAAATTTCTATAGCACTTGGCTTTAGTCCCCCGAACAGTACACAATTGCGTGTAGATAGGGAAAATAAAGGAAACACTTTCGAAATTTTGAGAATCGTTTACAATGAAAAGCTTTAGGAGATTTAATTTCGTTATTATATTCGTAACTTGTCCGATACAAGGACAAATCCAACAAATATTGTATATGATGAATATATATGTCTGTTCTGTTAACAAAACGAATATTCACATAACAATCATATACAGTACTTATTAGACGAGGCCGAAAACACTCCAAGGGTTTATGAATATAATATATTACGATTGGTGCTCTTATTATCAATTGTCTACGTGACGCAGCAAATTTTAAACCAAATAAGCCTTGAACGACTTAATTCCGATCTCTAACTGTATGTATACAGAGTTTATCACATATAAGCATATTTTCAAAACTCAACCAAGCTAACCGTACATTATAATATTAAATATCATTTTAGATAAATTTCTAAATAACATAAACTTAATTATGTCTGTTCCCACTAAACATCCATTAACAAGCCTAAAATAGATTACATATTCAACCTACATGCATGTAATTCTATTGTGATACAAACTACATAACCTTGTAATACATAGATTAATAACAAGAATTAGGCCTCGATAAACTACACTATACATACAATAAGGAAATACAAACATGTAATCTAACAAATTAACCCTAAATTAGCAAATATAACTATAAAGGAAATTAGGGTTTATACCTTGATTGGAGGAGAATTAGAGCCTAGAGAGGAGGAGAAGGAGATTTTCAAGTATATGAAAGGCTAGAGGGAACGGTGAGGCGATGGGAGGCGAAATCTAAGGGAGGAGGGTTTGGAGGAAAATTTGGAGAAAAAACACAATGAGGAAGAAGAAGAAGTTGTTCTGCCAATATCTTCGCGGCTTAGCAACGGGTCCCAACGACCGCCAATGGTTTTCCAACGGCTACCACATATATATATTTTTATTTCATAAAAAATCCAGAAATTACCCATCCTTGGAAGTCGTTGGGCCCTTGCCATCGGCAACCGTTGCCCTTCTCCCTTCCTCTATTGGAACATATTGTATGTTTAGTATTGTTCGAACTGCACATGCTAACAAATAGATTCATATCATTTAGCTGAAGATGAAATCCCGCCTTTATCAAAGTTGGGATTTGCGTTTACTTCCTAATGAATATGTTAGTCCTGCGTTGGAACGGATGACTAACTCTAACGCATAAATAAGGAATGTGACAAATTTGCAGGCTATTAGATGACCATAAAATTCAGACTGCCGAAAGAAAGAAGGTGATGATTAAATTAAGCTACAAACAAAACAACATGACACGTGAAAGATAAGCTACAGGAAAACAATGAAACAAAGAACTTGATAAAGCAGTGAAACAAAATCTTTAGAAGCAACCATCGGTAGGGCATGCGAAATACGAAGCAATGTAAGAAAGCATATATATGAATATGATCCATTAACCTCAACATGCAAAATAATTATTTTCTAGTACATGCGGAATTAGTAATATCAACAGTGGCAGAACAACCAAAATAAACGAACAAACGAATCCAGTATGCTGATAATCCATAAGTTCAGACATGTATATATAACTATATTTAAAAGTGGGCTACGACATGTGGTGCAATATTTTGAACAGTTATGCACTAAAATTTGCAATAGTATGAATTTGTTTATATAATATGGTCAATTCAACCTGAGCTTCTTATCTTCAACACACCAACGAGCACGCACACAAGGTACTATGCTGCAAGGCATACTACAACAATAGAATGAAAAAAATGGCAGACGCGAGTTTTTTGTTTTTCCTAGATCTTCTTATGTAGATATATGAAATGTGTAGTGCACTGGCTGGTACCGATGGGGAAAAACAGAAAGAAGAGAAAAACAATTTTGTCATAGCTCTTGATCATAGCTCTTCACATGATCAGCCGTGTATCTCGTACTTCATATGCTATATTCAACAAACTAAGGGTGCGTTCGCAGCCAAAATTTGGTACGCTCGTTTTTTTTTGGCGTC
Source organism: Allium sativum (assembly GCA_030737875.1). Classification (NCBI taxonomy): domain Eukaryota; kingdom Viridiplantae; phylum Streptophyta; class Magnoliopsida; order Asparagales; family Amaryllidaceae; genus Allium; species Allium sativum. The sequence goes on from CM060910.1 coordinate 342,514,277, forward strand.
CGACGCGTCGGACGCGAGCACATTTTACCCTTTCCAGATTCCACGATTCTCGAACGTTGGAAAAGTAACCGTTGGCGTCCGACGCGTTGGACGCCAACGGTTAATTTTCCAACGTATCGTTTCGCTGGCTATAAGAACGAACCCCCCCCCCCTTTTCCTCCCCATTCCAACCCGAAACCTCTCCCCTTTTACCCCATATTTCGAATTTTTTGAGCAATTTCGAGCTGCAAAAACGGTAAAAAAAATTATAGTTGAGTTTATTTTTTCAATTCTCTACCATATATATTTTTTTCGATTTTTTTTTTGAATTTTTTTGTTTTTTTGGTTTACGCAGATGGCTTCCACTTCCACCACTGCTACCTCGCAGCCATTTGCAAATTCGACGGACGACCGGGAGTCCGCTTTCAAAGATGTTTGTGTTGAGTTCATAGCGGAGCGCGATACAAGCGTCAGTGGGTTCTACGCAACAGTCGCAACAACAATGAACAACCGTTTTAATCTGGAGTTCACAGAAAACCAAATTAAAAACAAATGGGACAACATGAAGCGAGCTTTTCGTGATTGGGACATGCTGCTTAGAACACCTGGGGGTGTATGGAATGCAGAGTTCGATTATCTAGACGGTCCTGATGAATTTTGGAGTACCGGCGGTGGCAGACGATTCAGAAAATTTAGGAAGCACTCGCCGATGAAGTTTCGAGAGCAGGACATTATGTTCGAGGGTTGTTTGCGGAAAGATACTTATGCGTATCTGATTCCTCAGCTTGCGCCTCCTACTGCACCAGCACCTCCACCAACGCCTGCAGCAGCTGGTTCTTTCTCCCCCGGGGACGCGAGTTTCTATACTGGTTGGATGGCTTCGGGCGATCCACCGTCTGCTCAGCCCTCCAGGCGCAGACAGGTAGAGCGTGCCAGCTTGTGGGTGACCGACCATACGAGACAGCTTGTTGCTCATTGTTTGGAGCTTGTTCAGAGATCGGGGACGCGTGTGGATCTTTGGGAGATCCTAACGATTTTTCGCAACGATGAGCGGAATGTTGATATTGCTCAGGAGCTTAGCGATGAGGGCTTATGTGCCTTTATTTCATCGGAGTTGAACTTATTACCTCATCGTCGTTTATTGTAGATTTTCATGTATTTGTTTTAATTCCAGTACCGTTGTGTTTTTTATGTTTTATGAAAAACGTGGTCGTGTTATGAAATATGTTGTCGTTATTGTTTGATGCAATTAGAATTTAATTAAATTAAAACCATTAATTTAACAATTAAATACCATGCTCAAATACCCCGTTCGTCGCTAAAAACACAATTCCCCTTCGCTACAGTACCACGCTCAAATGGCACGCTCAAATGTCACGCTCACGTTCGTTAAGAACGCACCCTAACTAAAATTGTATTCTCTTGTATTGTACAATAAAGAAACAAATTAGGAACCTAAGAAAGAAAAACTCTAGGACACAGAGCTTCAACCAGTATTCACTCACTCATGCATTTTAAAAAAATAAAAATATAGCTAACTAACAGTTAAAATAAATAAAAAATTCAATTTTGAAAAATCAAATGTACGTGCTATTATCGCAACATACAGTTTTTTTTTTTTTGGAAGACAAGCCGTTTTTATAGTGGTCGTACCGCTGTATTACAGAGAAGGCAAAACAGGTACTCTGCACATGCACAAAGTAACTAATCTGGTTTGAAATGTCCAGTCACTATCTAGACAACAAAATAGCAAAGATAACAATCTAACAAACATACGTAGATCATAGGGCTCTAAACCATATCAGAGCAATATAGCGTATCATAGAAGGTTCCCGTGAAGGGTGTCATAATCCGCTCGAAAGTTCAAAGGCGGGAAGACAAATCATTCACATAGAAAGAAGCCGATGGGAAGAAGATTCAATTCCTATCCCAGAATGAGTAGTGAAGGACCAACAAATTTTCATCACCAATTTCACCATCATCTCATAGCTTTAAATCATTACCAATAGGTCGGTAGTAAAGACGACGCCGATCGCCCGCATCCCCAATAATATCAAAGTACATACCAGAAGGGGCATGCACCCAAGCACACTCCCCTTCAACCCACGAGACATCAGGATCAGGTGAAACATCAGGCAATATAGGAGCAACAGGATCAGGTGTAACTACAAGCAATGTAGGGACAAAAGGATCAGGAGTAACTTGAGTATCTGTATTAACAATAGGCGGAACCACCACATGATCAAACTTCCTACCATTTGGGACCCAAACACGAATAGGAGGTCGAGGAAGAGGAGTCTTGACCGAGGGAAGCGCATTTGCTTCAATCTGACAATCATCAAAACAATGTCCGAAGGACTTACATGTAGTGCAGATATTTGGTTTCCATCTATACTTCACATCCACCAAATATTCGCGATTATCAATGCAAACTTTAATTTGAGAAGGCAAAGGCTTATCCGGTGTAATCTCAATCAGCGCCCTGCATATACTAAGTTTCTCCTAGCAACAGTGTTGACATCAAAGCATTTGAGTTTTCCAATATGAAAAGCAAGCCAATTTAAACCAAGAAGAGGTTGTAGAATAGAAGGAATATGTACGAACTGCGTCCAAATAGGAATAGAAAGTACCTGTTCACGTACTTTATCAATCGAAACACTCCATGGAGTTACAATAAATGGTCTTCCGCCAATAATAGTTGGAGCATCTTCTAGTACACATAGTCTCTCTTCAGTCAATAATAGTTTGAAGTAATATAAACCATCTACCACAATCATTCTCAAGGAAGCACGAATTTGCCAGAAGTTGCGACAAGTAGAGAGCATGTTGACATCAAGGGATTTTGAATCAAGAAAAAATCCAACTAGTTGATCATTCCAGAATTTAGCTGCTTCAACATGGATTGCCACGGGAGGAGTTGAGCCAAGATCAGCACCATCAAAAACCACTGGAGTGTAGTCGTCTGCAGCATGAGGGAGGGAAGCGAACAGTGAAGTCCAATTCATAAGGGCGACATGGTTGGGTGTAGAGCGGGCATGATTGGGAGTACTGTTGGTATGAACAGGCGCAGCAGGAGATACAGGTTTTGTAGTCTGGTTTGGTAAGGGAATTATGTCGAGCATATGATGGTCGTTCATTGAAAACGCACGTCTCATTGACTGGAGATCGATCAGTAGACAAACCAGCAACCCTAGGCAACGCAGTGCCTAACAAATTGTCACCCAAACCCAAATCACAAGAAACAGATTACGTCCTCATACCTAAATCGCAGGATGTAAAATCATTTCCAACAGGGGACATACCCTGACGCGAATCAGGCAAAGGCCAACCATCGGAAGCATGTTCAAGCATATAAGAAACAGGGGACTTCCCCAATACTAGAGAAGGCATAGACTTTGACAGACCTCTCTCTGGTGACAGCATATCAGTCGAAGGACGAATGATGGCATTAAGAGGATGATATTCAGGCAGAGTGTACACAGCTCTAGGAGGAGGCACAACAACAGCTTCACCCTCAAGCTCAGAATCGTCAAGGGACTGCAGTGATCTCGTGCGGCTGACAGATCGAGTCGTGGTTTTTGATCTTGGAGGAGACTTAGTTTTCTTGTTTTTGGCCATGAGGACGAAGAAAAGAAAAGGCAACGAAGTCAGAAGGGGTTGGGAATGGAGGCGCAAGAAACAGAGACAGATCTAAGGAGCCGCTGAAAGAAGAAGCTCCACAGGAAAGAGAAGCTCCGACATTTTTGGTTGTTTTGATATGGTGATTTATTGTTAATGATGGAGATGTGCTTTCTTTATTTTATTATCGCAACATATAGTTGTTCCACTAAAAACACTTTACATATTTATTTCATTATTCCATGAGTTGAAGCCTGAAGGTAATGACACACGTATGATCCAAATCAATCATTTTTCAGTCTAGTTTCTTCCCATCAACCATCAAATACTGACCAATGCACCAGAATAAAAATTTAATGTTAGTACAGCTTGATGAAGATTGTATATATATATATATATATATGAATTGCAATTTAACGTTAGCATACTACATACTGATTGTGATGGGTGGGAAAAATTGGTGTGAAATTGCAAATTACGAAGAGTAATCAGATAAATTTAGGCAAAATTTAACAAAATTCATTTTAATATTGGAGATCTAACGTCCAGTTATATAGTCCTTTTATTTAACAGTAGCATCTGTATGTGTTTTTTCTTTTGCATAAGATTTAATCAGGCTACGATCACGGAGAAATACAATTATGCAAGTTAAGCATTGATGCTTGAGGGAGACGAGAATTAAATTAGGACACTGAATTGTTATGCATGGTGAGGAAGACAAGCTCTAGAAAATAAGAACGTTTAAAAGAAAAAATGCCTGAGAAATTCAGGGAGGAGAAGATCATATGGTCTATTTGTGTAATAAACGATGGTGTAGGTTGCGTGTATCTAACGGCCTTGATTTGTGTCATTGAATGTGTTTAAACTTGTGTCCCAATAGATGCTTCTTTTTCTAAAACTGCAAATACCTACAGTTCAAAACCTGCAAATATTTGCTGATTTTTTTTTAATATTTGTAGTGAATAACGCATATATTTGCATTTTGTAAAAAAAGAGACTGAAAACAGTAATGCTTTAAGACCTGGAAATTAGGTTAAATAAAAATGTCAGAAACATCTCAATCATACAAAACAACATGGCATGTTTATGACCCCTGAATTCAACTTTTGGATCTATAATTCGTTCATTTTGACAAACAATTCTTCGGGCTCTCTAGTAGTGTCCGACTGAAAAATAAGAAAAGTTGTAGTGAATAAAGCATATATTTGCATTTTGAAATGAAAAAAACCTGAAAAATAAGAATATTTGTAGTGAATAACGCATATATTTGTAGTAAATAAGGTGTGGATCCTTGTTTCCACTAATAAGATCGTATCTACCCGCAACCTGATATGAAAGACAACATACAAATATTTACTCTCTTTTTTCTAGTATGCTGATTGGGCGAATCTCTTTTGTCTTTGAGATCGCATCAAATGCAATCTCCAATTTATGAAATGAATCCAAATCTAACAAAACATGCTGATGCATCAAAATCAGAAGTCCTGTAGGGTCCCAAGCTGGTGGTATGTTTTACCAAATATAATATCATCAAAAGAGTACTAGATTAACCTATAAAGCATAAGAAAGGTGAGGTCTGAAAAATATTTTTTTTACAGGTAACGTTTAGAGAAAATAAGAATGAATAAGAAACTATCATAAAGACTGAACTTAAATATCATCCCCAATTCACTTTGCACAAATAGGCATTTGAATTAAAAAAAAAAAAAAAAAAAAACTTGTTATTTCATTGTAATCTTCTGGTGTTTAAAGTTTTAAATCCCCTTTAGTTTTAAATCCCCTTAACCATAAAAAAAGGATTGTTAAAGGGACTCCATAAAAAAAGGATTGTCAAAAACAAAGTTATGGGCTTTTCTAGCAGTAAAGACAGCCTATGAAATTTTATTTTAAAGGACAAAACATCAAATTTTAGATATTAATTTTACAGTGTGCATGATATCAAAATTTGACAATTAGTTTTTAAGTATCAGTTTTACAGTGTGTATGGTATCAGAATTTAGCTATCGGTTTTACGGTGTGTATGATATCAGTTTTACAGTGTGTATTGTCCTTGATAGTGCGTTTATCCTTGGGCTTAAAAAGGTTATCAAGTTTGTCATTTTGAATAAAATCCCTTATTGATTAAGGAGGGGGTTAATTTTAAGCAGACTCCTTCCTATTTGTAATTTGTTAAGGGAGATTGTATATAAATCATAAAAATAAAAATAGACTAAAATACCCTTGTCCACCTTCTTGCTTGTAATCTTCAGCACATACATTTTCAATGTCGTTTATAAATATTCAACCATAATTTACGATAATTTAAATTCAACCATCCATTCCAAAACGATATTATGTTTACTTACATGATCCGATGACTTTTGATCACCCATACAATTTTTTTATGTCTCCATTACTTTAACTATATCCATTTTTCATTATCCACCATTAAAATGTACTCATTAATTAGGGTTTATGTTTTAAGGTTACATTAATAAAGATTATATGGTTAATATTAGAAATTTTATTAATATGTTTAAGAGGAGACTAATTTATTTTAATTCCCCTTAACAATTTTAACCCCCTTTTAACAATTTCCTTAAAAAAAATCGTAGGCCTGAAGACTTTTGGTGTATAAACCAACCCCACCTCTAGAAAAAAAAAGCCATCAAAACAAAACAACAGCAACAAATAAGCCATTAATCATAGACAAGTTGGTGTCGGCTAGAAATGGAATCTAAAGCCCAAAAAATGGCTGGATGAAATCAACGGGAACAATGGTCTGTTTTACAGGACTTAGGTTACATTATTTATGCCTAAGGTATCATGTGCAGTCATTTTTCAGCATGCTCTGTTCGCTTGGCGTTCGATGTCGTTAAAACGGCCCAACCGGTGGAGCCATTTTGAATGTATGTTAGCATCAAACCCATTAGACACAACATTTAATTCAAAGACCAAAAGGCTCTTTTTTCTTTTCACGCTCATTTCATGAACTCTTCGACACCCATACCATCATCAACCTACCTACGATAAGAGTTCAAAAAAAAAAAAAAAAAAAAAAAAAAAAGACTCTCATCTTGGGGTAACTTTTCTGCATTTGGGTTTAAGGTCTCGCCGTGTTTACTTTTTTCTTTTAGTATGGTGCTAAAAGCACTCACAAAGGTGCTACCGGCTACCACCACCGATTTTTTTTTAATGCGTTCAGCGGTTTTCAGCCATGGTAGTCAGTAGCATTTTTATTGGGTGCTTTAAGCACTACACCATTTTTATTCTACTCTTTCGGGATAACGCATGCCAATTTGTCTCTTTCAATCGTCAATTGGACTTTCGAACGAGCTAACACAATTATCAGCATGTGCACGTACATCCTGGCAAGAAGAAAGTGAAAATGCTAATGCATGATAACACGAAGTTGTCATGGGTTTTTCCTCGAGCAATTAGACCAGGATTATACTCCAATCCAAACAAAGAATTAATGGAATAATCAAAAACACACTTGGCTGGATTGGAATGTCTGGCTTTAAACTGAAGGAGTTTGGAACGTCGAGAACGATAGTGTTGATGGTTATAACGATTGGTGGAAGTCAACTGCCAAAAAGCACAAAAATTCAAATGACACCACATGTGGTCAAGTTTAGGCAGAGTTCAATCAAATGTTAAAAATGAGGTATAAAACGGTAAAACTTGTAGATACCTTGTACATCCTAATTCCTAACTTGCCCACATAGAATTTTTCCAATGATGATGCAGCGTAGCACATGGATTTGTTTGCTAGTTTGAAGGAAGAGTTGTTATCCACTCCAAGAATTCAACCACTGAGATCTAGAAGAATGAAGGAGCATACCAAATCATCTAGAACTAAGGAAGGTCCAAACAGTCTAATGCCATAGAAATCGTTAAAGGAATGGAAAAATATGGTTTTCTTCCGCGATGATTTTGTGAATCTAGATATTGCGGATGACCTAAGTGATACAGAAGTTGGAGAATCAAAGTTTGCGAGCTCAGAATTTATGTTGTGAATGATGTACTCGGTGGTGCTTCTTTAGATGTATTCTGGAATTTTAGTAGTGTTTATAAATTTTCACATTTTGTTTTTGTTTATTTCCGATTAATTAAAAAAAATTAATGAACTATGATAAATATTTATTAAAATGTAAATTATTTTTCCTCATTACTCACAAACGCTATACTCAAAACACATTTCACTTTAACCAAGCTAATCCATTCAAGTGCCCCACTCAGGTGTCTTACTCAAATGCTCTGCTTAGCATCACAAAAAAAACGTACCTTTAGGAAAGTACTATTTTTATTTGATAATAATGTTAAATGGACTTCTTAATTTATCAATTACTAATTACATCTAAGAAAAGATAACGCCGCAAATACAACGTCCAAAATCTGGATATTTCAACTGAATAATTATTACATAAATGACTGAAAACTAGAATCATATTCATTTAGTGATACTTCGTGTTATACGCTATTTTGTGTTATGCGCTACTTTGTGCATCTGTTTTACTTTGTTTATTTCAATCTTTGTTACCATGGACTTTATATATTTTATTTTTATCTGACTTTCTTATTTTCACTTTGTGGCTTTTCTTATTTATATTTTTTTCTTAGTTCTTTCATCATAAAATATTTTACATCTTACGCAAAAATGTATTTTTCATGCAATTTTGTGTAGGGTTTTATCTTATAATTCAGAAATAAAAATAAATTTCATCATAACTTACAAACATAAGAATAAATTTCAAATTCTATAAGACACAAATATATTATATCCATCAATTATTTGAACGTACAATATGAAATTATCAATTTTTCTCTAATATAATTACATTTCACATCAAAAAATATGTTATAATGCATGAAGTATGGTAGTGCTTGTATTTAAGCTTTGGACGGTTTGAATATGGTGCAAGATATGCCTTAAAAAAATCAATTACACAAAATATACTTGATTGGTTGTTAAAAAAAATAGCATATGCTATAGCACATAGCGTTATTTGCTATTGACTACACCAACGCATGCTATTTTGTTCATTTTTGTAAATTTTACATTTTTTAATATATATACAAAATAAAACTAAATTGGTAATGGTTCATGTTTACGTGAATAACCAATTACTCATGTATGATTATCAATATTATTATTTTTCAGATTTCACACTAGTTTAATTATGGATTAAAATTTACATTGTTATTTACACTATCAATTTTAAGGCGGTGCTCCTATTCAAATTCAAGACTCTAGAATCATGCTTCAAAGTTGCACCTTGAAGTAAAATCATTTAAATTTGTAGTTTCGAGGGTAATCCTCATCATCTTTGTTATTTTTTAATCAAGATTGACCATTTGAGTTGTTATTTTTCACAAATTTCAATATGAATCGTAATTTTGTTAAATTTAATATATTTTAATAATAATTTTAATATATTCCATTATATTGATTCTGATACTCTTCTCATTTTTAATGTTAATTTTGATTTTATTAAGATTTTTGGCATTTTAACAACTACAGTTATCAAAAACAAATTGGTTATATGTTTCATGAATAGAAAAAAGTGATATATTATACCAAACATATACATTTTAGATGTTTTAAACTTTGTAAAACTACAAATTGTGAGTGCTGGTTAAAAAGAAATTAAAACCCGTTGATACTACTGATAAATTTAAGGCTCGTGTGTAGCCCAAAGATTTAGGCAACGAGAATTTTTTTTTTTTTTTTTACATATGTTCACTTGTTACTCAAATAACATATATTTGAGAGTTAATTTCTTTTGTTTTAATTTATGATTTACTAACACATTAAATGGATGTTAAATATGATTCTTTTAACGGTGAATTAGAAAAAGAAATTTACACGAATCAGCATGAAGTTTTGTTATTTTAAGGCTTATTCCAAAAGGTTTTTTACCTCTAAAACTTACGCCTCAACAACTTGAGGCATACAAAGCGCATAAGGCGTACGCCTCAAACAGCTTAGGCACATGACTTAAAAATCTTTTTATCTTTAATTGTAGATATTGACATGGATAAAAGTCATTAAACATTAATTATTTAATGAAAATAAAAAGACAATCTAAGAAAATAAAAATTAGCATTTTTTACTTTTCAATTTCAATATCGACATGATCAAGTAAGATTGTTTATGAAATAATGATCATGAGCAATGTAATGAATTTTCTCATTGTTATTTAAAGAATGTTTTTCAATAAATTTTGTTAAATCTCAAAATAAATTTTGCAAATCGATTTGAATTGATAGAACGTATTGAAATTGGAGTTTGACGTAATCTTCCAATAGTTTTAAGAAATCAAAACTTGAATCATATGAGTTTCGATTGTTTATTTTTAATCTATAGTAAAAATATAAACTTGGTAAAAGCCGGATCTTAAGTTATTTGTTTTTCATTTTTTGCATTGATTAATTTAAAGTGTCAGAATTTATTTATTTGTTTTGCGTTTTATTTTTACCTGAAAACGTTTCGAGGATTACGCCTCGCTCATAGACCTGAAAACGCCTCATGTACACCTTTCGATTTTTAAAACTTTATTTCACAGTAGAAATATAAAGTTTGAATACTAAACAAATATTTATATGGTCTTAAACAACCAGCTAAACAATAACATGAAAATTTTGATAATTTAATTTATCATATGGTTTTAGAGTACACCGTATGACCATTATTTAAGACCACTCAGCGTACGATAGTTTGACCATGCAAGCATTATTAATAGGGTTAGATATAATTGTATTAACCCAATATAGTATATGTCATGACATTATTATGCAGGTTCACCAGAGTACTGATATGTTATTAAAAGGGTTTGAAATACGTTTAAACAATCATGAATCTTGGATTATATTATCAAAAAAAAAATCATATATGGTTAAAAGATATAGAGATATAGACTGAAACATTTTATCTCATGACTCCAAAGCAACAAGTGACTACAAGTTTAACATGGTAAGAGAAGTTGTTTCATAAAAAATATAATAAACACATTACTTTGACACAATTCACTATGGAGTTTGAGATGATAGCACTAACTAGAGCGGATGAAGAAACAAATTGCATAAGAAATCTGCTAGCTGGGATAATCTTATAGGAAAACCGATACCGCCTGTGGTGATCCATAGTGATGATACTATGGCTATTGCAAAAGTTAAAACCTGTTATTGTAACAGCAGAACACGAGGATAAGAGAGTATATCTCTGTAGGATCTGTTAAATGGGTCATACACACACTAATGAGAATCTGGTGGATCTTTTGACAAAAGGATTGATCAGAGAAAAGTTCCTTACGTCAAAAAGAATGACATTACTACTAAAAATTGGCGACCCACTCATAATGAGATCTTAAGATCTAGGTTCAATAGATAACAATAAATTATAAAGTGATAAGAGTTGAACGCGCTCTTTTGATGTAAGTAGAAGCATGTATTCCAAAAATGGTAAGAGCAAGAATTGATAACATTTCATAATGAAATACACTCTATGTGGAGTGAAGCATATAGCACAATAGTGCTCTTGCTAGATGCACATATGCTAATGTGAAAATGCAGGGCTTTCCATGGAATTTTGGGTAAAATTCATAGTGTACACTAAATTAAAATAGACTGTGATACACCGAAATCTGACGTTAGTTAAATTAATTATTTAATTATGTTTCAAAATTGAAATTTAAGCAAACATTGGAATTTGACCATGAAACTTACACCATTGCATTCATAAAGGAATTCTGATTAACTTTCGTGTTTGGAAATTCGCGAATTGTATCCGTACGAAAATGTTAGGATCAAAAACGATTATGGACGAAAATAATATATTAAATAAAACAACATTAACTCTCCTCGTTTTATCAACCGACCCACTAGAGCCAGGTCGACCGTTAAAGCGACCTCTGAGTCATTCTGCTCCATTGACCGTTAGAGTTAGAGGACAATAAAATATATTTGAGTGGATGGATTTTTATGAAATGAAATTTGAGAGTTTTGGGTCATTTCATCGCCTATAAATAAAGGCCTAGACTCTCTATCCTCTCCTCATATTTTCTGAAAGCAGTAGCAAAGCTCTGCCATTCTCATTTCTTCAATCTCTTCCAAACTTTCTTAAACAAAATAATTTTCAAATCAAACAACAAAAATCGGAAAGAATTAATCTAGATTTGCGAATAAAGATTTTTCAAGGTTTTTTATTCTTTATTTACTTTTCCTTATTCCAATTCTTTTGTAAATCTACAAGTTTTAATATTATATATATCCCCTTTTTATACATATTATATAGATCTGTAAGGATTTGTAAATGAAACATAAAAGTTGTAGTTTAGATCTGAAATTTGGGAAAAGCTTTACAAATGAGTGGAATATCTATTTATTGTTTATAATATCATATTTGTTTCTTTCATGTAATTTGGATTTATATGCCTAAATCTGATAAATATATTTGTAGGCTTTTCAATTATATATATCTAAATCTTGTCTACAATTCATTCTGTTTCTTTTTCTTAGTATCAACACCTTAATCTGGAATCAGTCCCTAAGTATTATTAAGATTTGCGTTGTTGTTTTGTTCCAAATTCTGTAAAATTGGATGTAATTGTAGAATTCACGTCAATTGCCCTTTTTAGTTCTAAATCTATCTGTGTTTTGAATTGTTTAAGGATTTTTTTAATTTTTATAAGTTTGCTCCCCTTGTTCTTTTTTCTACAAAGGACCATTTTTGAAATTATAAGAAATATGCAAATAAACAAAAGGAAAAGATGTGTAAATTTACGTGTTTTACACGTAATTTGTATTGTTCATCCCAAAAAATATAAACGCTTGTTCCTTGTATTTTTAAACAAGTCTATAAATCCTTCCTTTTTATATGTTGGGCAAATTTATGGAAATTATAACTAGAGACCTTCAAATGGGACTTTAAATCTCAACAAGTCGGAACATAGAAAAATTGTTTTAATCGGTAGTTTGGACTAGAATGTAAAATAGTTGAAATTAAGAAGTTTGTAAATGAATAAATATAGAAATCTGAAAATAAGCATATATGTAATAAGTGCGCATATATACACACACACACACACACACTATATCCATCCCAAAACATACGTAATTAACACTTATTTTTATTGTCATTAGGAAAACGTTAGGATATGTTTGAATTTGAATGTTCTCTATTAATTGCGGGTATATATTAACAATTGCTGTAATAAACGGAGAATAAATGATTGTAACCTTGGGTCTCATGAAAATAAATGAGAAATTAAATTATAAAATTTATGAATGGTTACAACCAGTGTAAATAAAGATTAAATAATGTAACTCCAATTTATCGACAACTAATATAGTTAACTTGGAAAGAACTAACGTGTTACAATTAAATAGCGGTTAATGAGAATAAATGAGACCGATATAAATAATATTGATTGTAATGTCCACAGCTTTAGGAAAAATGACCATTATGTTTATTGATCGCATATGACAGTTATGGTAATTAAATTAACTGAGAATTGGGTAGAATTGCTGTAACGACCCGGATTTTGAGCGACTTTGGTTATCGACATAAGCATGATGTCGATAACCAAAACATCGAAAAATCCCGGTAATTAATGAAAGAAATTTGAGGGTGAGAATAGATAAGATAGAAACCTAGAATAGAAGAAGAAGAAGAAGAACACAACATCAGAGTAACACGAACCTCACAGCGGAACGAATAACATATAATATATAACATAACTTTGAAATATAACAGTTATGTATACAGTAGCATTTATCAGAGTACAGCACTTACAACACAACGGAAATAAACTATAGCTATATGATCCAGAAGTCTCCTGCTCCAGCTCTTCAAGTATATCTGTAAATCCCGACTACTTGACTGCCCGTACAAATTTAGGCACCCAAGAGTTTAGGGAAACAAAACAAAATAAACTCTGGGTCAGTCATGGGACTGGTGTGAGTAAAACAGGTTAAACATGTATATGATATCTCATAAGACCACGCCGTGAATACGGAACGGGTTTTTCCCTTATGAGAATCCAACATCTTTGACAAGCAATATCATTCTGATATTATAATAATGTCTAAGTACAAATATATATCAATCTAGTAGAAACGCTTTCATCTCACGTTCTACATATATAGTATAAAATCAAAACCGCAAGCACGTATTGGGTAGTGGGTTTCCAACTATGACAAGGTATGGAACCACCTTTCGCTAGTGTACCTCTAGAGAGGAATACACTGGGTTCAACAAGAACATCTTGCAACCCGACCATACATGACCGACCACTCATTTCGCTTGAGTGTATCGAATGTATATCACCAACGGTTGGGATCAGCAACCGTTTCCCGAATGAGACAGCATCAACAATAGATTTTTAGAAATAAATGAAACTCTAGATCAGGTGATTATACACCCTAATAGGTGCGACCTACATAGCCATGCTACCTGCCCGATTTCTGTCATTTACCGGATGTGAGGCTAGAAGCTACGCTTATCTTCACATCAGATTCACTTTAAATGCCACATCATCAAATCCATCCAATCACCGATTGACATCCTCAACAGTACATTATGTGTTAGCTAAAAGAAGTTTCCTTCTCCGCTTCCACTCTTGGTACGGTTGGAGAAATCAATGTACGTGATCGTCTGGAAATACTCTGTCAGACATCCATCTTCTTTCACTTAGAAATGTCACATCGTCATACCCGCAAAATCACAAATTGATTTCCTCAAAGATACAACGGGTATACAGCTAAGAGAAACGAATTCCTCCGCCACCAAACGTGAATACGTTTGAACATATCAACTTACGCGATCCATTGGATATACTCTGTCAGACCTTCGTCCATACAAATTGTCCTGGGACTGGACAAACCGAAGGTACTGTTCCGTATATCCATCTTAGTCACTGTTATCTAAGACTTATACAACAGCCCTTGCATTTTACTCCGTCTTCAATTATCTTTGGCATATATAATTCGCAACGCTTATGCCAATACAGAGTGGTTCTTTGGATAATAATCCAACCGGTCTCTCTATATTAACAATGTTAAAATGGTCAGAACTTCGATAGTTTGTGAGTTAACTATCAAAGAAAAACAAGTGTGCAAACAACGATATTATTCCCCGATGGAAATTTTATCGAACAAATATCATTTAACATTAATCTCTTTAGTTCATTTATTTACTTATCTCTAAATTCTTATTTTCTTTTATCAGAAAACATTTATGATTCTCGTTTTGAAAACATTTCCAAAACTCCTTTACGATCAAACCTTACCATTTCTTAGTCAAGGAGGAAGTCACTCAAGTTGGGGTATAATTACCTCTCATACCTTAATTGAACAACGTTATAACTTCGAAATGGTCAAAGTTTATCTTTTAATCTTTAACAACCTCTTTACGCCTTTCTCGGATTCAATTTTACTAATCCACTTCTATATTTAAAACATTGGTTATAACGATAACGTTATAATCCCTACCTTCGAATTATCTAACTTTAATTATAACTTCTATTCTTATTAGTGAATAATTTACCTAACACTTATTTATTTATGAATAAATAAATCTCTATTTAAACACTGGAAAGTATAAGTACTTTCCTGAATTCGATATAATCGAATTCGCCGATTTACTCTCTTCGAGAAGTCTCTATTTGATTAACTCTTCTTCGAATAACCTATATTCGATTAACCCCTTCCTTTCGAATATACTATATTTGATTACTCCTTCTCGAAGAAACGATATCCGATAATCTCTCTTCGAATAACTAATATTCGATAACTCTTTCTTTTCAAATATCTCATATCTTAAAATCTCACTTTCGAATAAACTATATTCGATAATATCTTTTCGAATAACTCTTATTCGATAAATCTCACTTCGATCAAACTAAAATCGATAACTCCTTTCGATGAAACTAACATCGATAACTCCTTTCGATGAAACTAACATCGATAAATTTAACTCGACGAACTTAACTCGACTAACTTAACTTGACTCGACTAACCCGACTTACTTGGTTCGACCAATTCGATTCGATTAACCTAGGCTCGACTAACTTGGTTTTATTTAACTCAACTTGATTAACTCCTATCGAATAACTAATATTCGATTTAACTCCATTTGTTTGACTCTAGATCGCAGCGATCACAAATGGTTACACCTGATTCCCTCAGGAAACATCCGACCGCCTTAGGCTATTTACAGCCCTGCGAATTACGCTAGCAGTCGTACGAGATGGCAACTTACCCTGAATACTATGTTTGACTAACTCTGTCTCAAATAACTATATTTGATTAACTCTAGTTCGTTTTAACTCTAATCGATTAACTCTAACTGGTTAACCCTACTTGATTAACTCTACCTGATTAACTCTACCTGGTTAACTCTAACTGATTAACTCTAACTGGTTAACTCTACTTGATTAACTCTAACTGATTAACTCGACTTACTTAACTCAATTGGTTAACTCGACTTACTTAACCCACTGGTTAACTCGACTTACTTAACCCACTAGTTGACTCGACGTACTTAACTCAACTGGTTGACGCGACGTACTTAACTCAACTTGTTGACTCTATTGAACTGGTTAACTCTACTGAACTGGTTAACTCTACTGAACTGGTTAACCCTAACTGATTTACTCTAACTGGTTAACTCTACTGATTAACTCTTCTCGAATACTATATTCGACTAACTCCTTTTAACAACGTTTTATTCATTTGAAAAGATTTACTTTTAAATAACGGTTCTACACTTTAAAAATGATTTCCTTTTTATAACGTTTTCTTCTTTATAACGGTTTCTGCTTTATAACGGTTTTCTGCTTTATAACGTTTTCCTTTTCAATTCTATTTGTAAATGGTTTACAAATATTTCCTTTTTAAATTTATTCTTAAGAATATTCTAACTCCTTAAATTCCCGGAAAAATTCGCCATAACCTCCTTTGTACTGGGAGCATCAAGAAAATCCCCAAACCCGCCACACAGGCCTTTCCATTCAAAAAGAAAATGGTTTGAAATTATTTCCTTTTTAAATATCTCCTCTTTATAAATATTCGAATTTATAAATATTTCTTATTTATAAATATTCCAGTTTATAAATATTCTGTTTTCAATATCACTTTGAAAATCTCCTTTTCCCATTCCGATATTTTATGGTACTTAACACGTCAAATCACGATGACCAAATCTCATCCAACACGTATAATCAACCACATATTATAACTACATCATATATCACAATATATGAAAAACAATAAAATAACTGTTGAGGAATCTAGTCGGATTCCTCCAACCTGTTTTCCTGCATCCACAGATGTTACACAATATGATTATCATCACTTTCAGTTCAATATAAATTATTCTGATAGCAAAATCAATATATAAATATTTAACGGTTTATATATATATATATATATATATAATTTCCACTAACTGACTAGCAGTTCAATCAATCAACCAACACACAACAAATCAACAGATGATTAACAGTTCTAAAAATACTTTATAAAAATATAACTGTTCAGAGTTGGTGAGTTTTACTCACATTTGCAGTTCATCGTTAAAGAACGATAAACTGTTGTTTGATTTGAATCAAACAGTTTATTTCGCCATGAATTCATACGAGCCCCAATCCACTTCCAGTCAGCTTCATTGTGAAGTTCTCGTCCATACAGTCCCAACGCAACTTACAGTTCGTAAAACTGATCACATATGGTTACGATATCGCGTTAACAAGTTAAATCACTATTTAAATTAAACAAAAACCAAGTTCCTACTTTAAATGGGCTCACCACTCTATAAGGCCCAAACTCAACGTGAATACCCAACTCAGACCCGTACTCATCTTCCCCAAATCCGAACCAAAACGCACGCTGCTCCTCCTCCTTGACATTTCCGCAATTTCAAGCTCTAACCCCTCCTTCCTTACTTCTTTTAAAATCCCACAAAAATAATTACAATTTCTCTCTTAGAAAACCCTACCCCTCCATATAAATATCATCAACTTCCATCACTTCCACCGTATTGCGTCCATACGCGGAAACAGCAAGCTACAGGTAAAGTTGCGACACACACCAGAACGGAATCCTTCCATTCAGTCAAAACTCAAGCTACTCGATGTCGCGAATCCAAATCTCAACCTGAACCCGTGCATAAACGCCTCCATCTCCTAGTCCGTCGAACCCTAATCCTGCTGTCTACATTGTAGGCGGAAAAACTTGCATCGGGTCCATCGATACATACATAGAAATGAAGCTTTTCAGCTGCTGAATCCATACATGTGTATAATCCGATTTATAGGAATTTATTTTGAATTCTAGGAATTTATTTGAGGTCCGAACTTTGTTTTGCTGTGAACAAAAACTGACAGCGGTTTTTCTGTTGATGAATGTAAATTAGGTTTAGAATGTGTTAGGAGGGTATTTATAGGATTTTAGGTTTAGATATTTTGATGAGATATTTTAGTTGTATATTCATTTTATATTCGTATCTGTCTTCTAAAAATCCGTACGATCACGTACAATGTCTAAAAATCACAAAACTGACATGCAGCTACAGTTTGACATTGCGGACCCAACGAAACTGGTTTCGTCGAATTTCGACTCCGTTTGCTCACACAGCATATTTTTAACCGTCAAAATACTGAATGTTTTTCACTCTAAAAATTCGTACGGCCACACAGTGACTCTAAAAATCACGAAACTTGATATCTAGCAATAATTTGACATTGCGGATCCAACAAAATTAGTTTCGTCGAATTCTGAGGTCGTTTGCAAAAGTGGCTATTTCTAAAGCTCTAAATAGCCCATTTAAATATATAAATATATTTAAATAAATTAAATTAAATATTTATAAATAAATATTATCGTATATATTCACATATGATATCGTACAGCTCC
Source organism: Allium sativum (assembly GCA_030737875.1). NCBI lineage: Eukaryota > Viridiplantae > Streptophyta > Magnoliopsida > Asparagales > Amaryllidaceae > Allium > Allium sativum. The sequence goes on from CM060910.1 coordinate 342,532,769, forward strand.
AGAATATCATATCAGAATTTACAGCTTGATATTTCAGATTCCAGATTATCTCGATATTCAGTTTATACTAAAAATCCATTTATAACGTATATAAAGCGTTGCAAATTATAAAGGAATTCCACAACGACTTTTCTGAAATTTGATTTGGACGTAAATCAAAATCTACCCGACGAAATTCAGATTTTTCTCTTCCATTAGAAAAATATACTCCACCAGCTCCACGCGTTTCTTGTTTCACAGAAATCCGGCTTAAAACGAATCATGTACATTCAGTTGAAGTTCAAATCGCCAAATCGCGAACTACCGCGCCATTTCGAGCTCGATTTTAATTATAATATAATTATACGTTCAAACTGCCGTTATTTAAATATATTCGTTATTCAGATTCAATTCCAAGCTGAATTAAATATCGCAGATGATCCAGTTCACACCATATCACCATTTCAGCCAATTCTGATTATTTCAGAATTAAATATATTATTTAATTTATTATTTTAATTAAATATTCACCATTATTTAATTAAACCACCATTTAATTCACTATATCACTATTTATATAATTAAATAAATAAATTATAATACCTCTGACAAATGCAGGTCATTACAATTGCCATAAGTAATACTAAGTCCAACAAATCATCTTAGAGCTATGAACCTTATCTTAGGAATATCGATCTTATCTTGTCTCTAATTTAATTCTAGGGTAAATATCTTTAATTAATATGAGAATTGGACTTAGTAGGTTGATGATGAGAGATCGGTTGAGTTATCCGACATAAGTTCGCACTTTTCACCAATTGGATATACTTACAACTGATGTGAGACATCATTGATCATAGGAACTCGTGACGATTATCTTAGCGCAACCTGCTCCGGGATTTAGGTCTTAAGTGGTTTTGGGATTCGCCTCTTCGGAGTATTAAGTGATTGGGTTCACTCTTTCCTTAAGGTTTAACTAGGGACTTCGTGTGATAGTCGGACGCGTTTCTCTCCTTGGAATTTATTCTAACAACAGTGAACCATAGTAGCCAGGCTCATTTCTCATCTGTGGGGTCTTAAGGGATAAGGGTAGAATCATAGGGTCTGCCTCGATAGGTATTAAGTGCCCAGATAACTCGCTTTTTTCTAATAGGATGTATTAAATGGCTAATTGGGTACGAGTTCGGTAATATCTAAGATGGTCCGCTTCATCAAAGTAGTAAGTGGATGGGTTAGAGTACGCCTTGGAATATGATATTAAATGACCACTACGGAGGTATCACACGCTTGCCTATCTTGCGGAAAGTATTAAGTGGCTCGGAGGTTATCCAATGAGGTCAACTAATAGTAACATTGGGGTCCACCGGGGGGAAGTCTCAAATGACGAGAGGTCGTTCACCTATCAAGTAGGTTATAAGTGACTACATACTATCTCTCGCCTTATACGGGTTAGAATACGCGAATAACGGAAACCTTAAATCAGTGGTTAGGAAACTTGGTAGCTAGTATCATCTAATTTATAATAATATGTTAGTAAACTACGTAGCAAGGTGTTAAGTGATCACTTGATCCGCTTAAGCGCTACCTCGGGTATGCTACCTCGGGTATGCTAGTTAATCATTGTGCATAACTGTACAAAGTTAAGCTAGAATAACAAACCTTGTTAGCCATATAATTTGGATGAAACCAAATCAGGATATATTTATATATAGTGGACGGTATTATTAATTTTCACCTCATCAGGACTTGCTGTTATGACACCCTCCTCATAGCAACTTTCGGGATTAATTTAGGAGAGATAAGCCTTTGGAAGTGTTTGTGCTTGGTTTACTATTCTTGTTCTTCATGGTCGGTATTGATGTGGCGATTCACCATTAAGGTAGTTGTCATGATCGATACTGATTATCCTATCTGGTTTTTGTTGTGAGTTTAGTTTTATTGTCCTTTAATTATGTTTTACTCATTACTGGCAAGTACCAGATCTAGACGATCCGTGCTTTGATGAGTTTGAGTTTCGATTTTTGTCGAAATTCAAACTCAAAAAAAGTGTGGGTTGTTACATTTGATACCGGAGCTTAGGTTTAGGCGATCAGAGGAATTAGCAATTAGGATTTAGTGAGAGAACGTATTTGAGTTTTCTTTCTATTTTCTTTGGATTTTTCTTGTGCTCGACTCTAAATGAAAGTACAACGAAATAGTCAAGATCCTACCTCATAGGAGTGGACTGAGCGATTATGGGTTGGAGATTTTTGAAATAAATGAATACATTTTGGTATCATATTTTGATTCATCTGTTGTGAGTTTTGAATGAAGGACTATTGCTCTATACAGTTATCTCTTTTTTCAACCAACTGCTTACCTAAGAATGGTTCTAAGTTTAGATGGACATTTTCTGAATCGAAATTCAAATATGGTCTAGATTGGGTAGTTACAGTGGTGGAGCCAGCAAGTGATATTATATGGGGCAGAAGTTTTAACTAGAGCAAAATAATTAATTCAAATGGGGTTAATTGCTTATAAAATATAATTGTAAAAAATGAGATAGGGCCTTGGCCCTAGCTGGCCATATACTGCATCCGCTCCTGGGGAGCCACACTACATTTGTTTATGCACAGTCTTGCAGGTTTGGAAAAACAATTCAAGTGGGAGATTGTTGAAATTTAACCAAACTGAGGTGAATTTTAAAAGAAAAACAATATACAAATTGAGATTCCTTGGTTTCGTATCTTGTGAAGTATAAACAGAAATGAATTCTTAACCTCTAAGTATGGGTCATCTCAATATCCAATATTTTATCTTGGGTTGAAGAGAGGAGTCATGCATGACTAACACACGCTCGCATTCTGTTCGACCGACCCGACTTGATCTAATCTGGAATGGGCTGGGCTTGTGTGGAGTAGCACGTTATTTTTGGCAAAAAATGAAAGGTATTTTCTAGAAAAACATTGTTTTAAAGGGTAAAAACTTAGATCCAGCTTTTTTTTTCTTTGGTTTTCTTCTTTCTACAATTCAATGATCTCTCATGACAAAAAACATGTTATTTCTTTCTGTTGGAAAAATATCTAGTCTATCTTTTACATTAATAAATAGACCAGAAGAACACTATATCATTTTATATATGACACTTCTTTATATTCTCACCACTCATTAAAAATTTGAATTCCAGCAATCAAATTTTCCCACAAAATAAAGGTAAGAAGACAATTTTCTTTGGTGCAGACTAAAACCATATTGTTCTTTAAATGGCTGTTTTTATCCTAGAGACGGTGTGGTTTTTATACTGTCCTGCAAAAGTCAAGCAGAGCAATGAAACGTCTTTAAGAAAATGAAGTAGTCCGCGACTCAGCCAGATCACTTACAACCATGCCACAACAACATATGCCATAGTTTCCTAACGTGCAAAAGGTCGATACGTCCAGAGATTTAATATGTAACAGTCACCAGATTTTCACGTGATATAGATTCCCATAAGTTGGATAACTTGTAGTAAATATCATTATCTTCAAATAGTAGCACTAATAATATTCCTTTAGGTTAGATTTTAATACATCAACTCAAGTTGAGTGCTTTGTAGAATTTGAAGAAATATGAATAGAACACAAAATTATCAGTAATCCATAATAACATTTCAAATAATTGTCAATGTGAACCTTTATGAAAGAAATTAGTGCTTGTGACTTCGTGTTGAGCACACCTTCAATAAAACATCAACGATAGCAATTATCCGGCGACGGAGATGGTGATGATGAACTATGGAATTTATAAATTAGGTTGAAGTTGGAATGAAATGAGATAGGCTACACCACAGAATTCCATTCATAGATTTTTGTTTTAATAGTAGTAAATATGGTAAATTTAGCTGATTACTTGGTTACAGATGGCTTCAGCATCATGTTAAGACAATTTTGATGATAAAATTATAAAAACAGAATGATGATATTGGTTTCTTATTCAATTATCAAGCAATAATACTGTAAAAAGTAATCAATGGATTTCTCTCTAAATTGCGGCCTTTTATGAAAGGTAAAACTTAGAATACAAAATAAAAGCAATAAGAAGAAACAGCAGAACTAGAATAACATGAAGTATACTGGATTGCATATTTTTTTTCATTTAGCTTTTGAAGCATCAAGAGTGCTATAATAAACATCTAGATTGTCTGTGTGACGAGTTGACTTGGTAAATCTCTCACCCACTCACCACTGTACAATGATGAGTGAATCGCTAAAGTTTCACTCGTGTCATTGTGTGTTCTAAGTTTCACTCGTATCATATAGAAAAGTATACGAGTTTGTTTGAAGAATAACAAAAAATTAATCAATAAAGTAGAATGAACTAACCATTGTATGATTTGTACCTGCATCGTCTCTACCGTTTTCAAGAAACTCATGCACCATATAAACCTCCAGGTGTCTAGCATCATTAACAAAAAACAACATACGAACTTCACTTTCAACTTCTAGCCAACAGTATCCAGGTTCTGTCTTAACAGACTTAACTCCTCCCACATCGTGTTTCCTAACCCAAGCTGCATCACCAGGCCTATCTGTAGCTGAGTATGTGAGTATGTATCGCATAAGAATATAAAAGTCCCATAATTCTTTGCTACCATTTCACCCACAAAAAAAAAGGGTTTCTTATTAACACCATTAGTTCAATTTGAACAATCTGCATTAAAATTGATTTTAATACAAACATATATAGATAGCAACATTACAATAGCGGATGACACATACTTTACTACTTTAATCAGTAATATCTTAGCTGAGCCCACATAAAGTACATCTCATTGCAGTCTTCGTTAGACCGCTAATTATGATCCAAGGCGGATTGGATAGAAAAAACTCACATGTTTTTCATGTCACTAAGATGAACCGTCGTGGTTAGATAATCTCAAGTTAACAGCTGTAAAAGTGAAACAACTTAAGCTATATAATCCACGATATTGCAGCATTAATGTATTCAATCACACACACACACACACACACACACATATATATATATATATATATGTGTGTGTGTGTGTGTATATATATATATATATATATATATATATATATATATATATATATGTGTGTGTGTGTGTGTATATATATATATATATATGTGTGTGTGTGTGTGTATATATATATATATATATATATATATATATATATATATGTGTGTGTGTGTGTGTGTATATATATATATATATATATATATATATATATATATATATATATATATGTGTGTGTGTGTGTGTGTGTGTGTGTGTGTGTGTGTGTGTGTATATATATATAGTGTAATAATGATGCAAAATGTATAATCCTAACATTCCATAAATTTTTGAACTGCTAAATAGCAGCAATATTTTGAAGATTCTTGTAGACTGGATAACTTAAGTAATATCCGGAAATGAAATGAAATTAGAAAGGGGCTAGAAGAATGAAATGAAAGTGAAAAGATGTGGAGGAAATAGTATTGAGAAGGGTATTTTTAGCCTTATAAATACTAGAGATAAAATAGTTAGCTAATTATTCAACTACTACCATATCAACTAGTAATTTACAACAACTAATAAAAACTTAAGGTAACTAGAAACTAATGTATAATAAATTCTAATCAACTAATTATATAGAAGCAGCAAGAGTGCTACAAATACACATTCAAATAGGTCGTGTGACAAGTTTACTTAGTAAAATGTCACTCGCACTTATTACTATTAGACTGGAGTGATGAGTGAATCGCTAAAATTTCACTCACTCGCCACCATGAGTTTTAACCATGGTACTAAGCACAGAGAGAAATATATACTTGAAGAGTAATCTTTATTAAGAAAGAATTGATCAATAAATAAGTCTTTTTTGAATGAACTCACCGCTGTATCTGTATCGCTGTAGCTGTATCCACACCATTTCTACCCATATCACAGGAAGGATACATGCTATTGCAAACGGAGCGGATTGCTGACCACTGAAGGCTTCAGTAACAGCATAACAAGAAGAAGCACCATAATCTCCTACTTGACTCCGAAGAAAATGAAAGTACTTGTCAATTACCAATAATTTCCACAAGAGCATTCCCCATCCTTAAAATGATGAAACCTCTTCCCATCTCTAACAACAATCTCTCTTCCGACCGCCTTTGACATAAACATAATTGCACTATGACAATCTCCACATATCCTCAAATTTTTCAAAACCCTAATTGGCATTCCCTTTCCCAACTTCAATAATCCATAACTCACCGCTAATTTCTCACTATGACCAAATAATGCATACTCCTTATCCTCCAGTTCCATGTCCTGCAATACAAATTTCGTATCAGGAACATACCCTAACTTCCTCATTTTCGCCATCACCATTTCAAGGAATTTGTGCACCATTTTAACCTCTGGATGCCTAACATCATTAACAAGAAACACATGAACTTTACTCTCTATTTCAATCCAACTGCACCCAGGTTCTTTCTTAACTCCTCTATCCCTCATCATGTTCCTAACCCTAGCTGCATCACCATGTCTACCTGCAGCTGAGTATGTATTGCAAAGAAGTATGTAAGTCCCATCATTCTTGGGTATCATTTCAAATAGCTTATCCGCGGCATAAACTGCCAAATCCATATTATTATGTATTCTACAGCCCGATAAGATCGATTCCCATATAGATGGTCCAGGTTCGAAAGGCATAGATTTTATCACGTTCATGGCCTCATCCATCCTTCCAGCTCGACCTAGCAAATCAATCAATCTTGCATAGTGGTCTTCCCCAGGAATGATATGGTACACATTCTTCATTAACTCAAAGTATTGCAAGCCTTCATCAATTAAACCAGCATGGCTACATGCCGATAGCATAGTAAGAAACGATATCCGGTCAAGTTGTATGCCTTCCTTGATCATGTAGTCGAACAATCGAACTGCATCCATACCATGCCCATGCTGTCCGAGGGCGGCAATCATGGAGTTCCAAGAAATGTGGTCTACATTGGGCATTGAAAGAAATATTAAGTGTGCATCTTCCACTGATCCACACTTTGAGTACATAGTTAATAAAGCGTTTGATGCTGAGTTGCTTGATTCGAACCCGAATTGAACAAGTTGTGCATGGAGTTGACGTCCGTGCTCTAATGCACCGAGCATGGAGCATGCAGATATTGCTCCCGCATAAGTGTAGTCACACGGCAGCAAGTTTTCTTCTCTCACTCGATTGAATAGCTTCAATGCATCTTCCGGACGGTTGTTGTGAACAAATCCTGAAATCATCACCATGAACGACATTTGATTCTTCCATGGCATTTTGTTGAAGATTACTAGCGCATCATCGAATCTGTTACAGTCTAAAAATCCTGACAGCATGGAGTTCCAAGAAACAGAATCTTTTGATCTGATTTTGTTAAAGATTCTTTGAGCAGTATCGACACTTCCGCATTTTGAATATAATGTGACCAAAACGTTCTCAACTGGCAATGCAGATTCGGGTTCGAAATCAGGTCTGGAACGGATGATATGCGCATGGACAGCCTTACCATTTACAAAGTTACCGGAGCTGATGCAAGCACTAAGTGTGCTAGTGTAAGTAAACTCGTCAAGAGGGATATTCAAGGAACACATTTTCCTGAACAGAACAAAGGCTTCATCGAAAATACCTGTTTGTACATAACCAGAAATCATTGCATTCCAAACCACATCAAATTTACCATTCATCTCATCGAAAATCCCACGAGCCCCTTTTATATCTCCTTTTCTGACGTATCCTACAACCATGGTAGTCCAAGTAAGTTCACACCTTTCAATCATTTCATCAAACACCTTCCGAACATAAGAAGTCCCCTCGTTTTCCACGCATTTGAAGTACAGTGCTATAAGTGCGTTTGTAACTGACACTACATGACCCATTCCAAACTTAATAACCGCACAATGTAAGCATCCACATTCCTGAATTCTAACTCCATGAACTCCAGAAGCAGCACTGATAACGCTTGTAAAGCTGAAGTTGTCGGGTCTGATTTCGGACTCAGAGAGCATGCGTTTGAATACTTGAACGCCTGGTTGAGAGTTGGAAGAACGAGAGTATGCAGATATCATGGCATTGTAAAAAACAACATCGCGTGCTTTAACGGAAGTTTCATCGAACAACTTACGTGCACCCGAGATGTTATCAGAAGCAGCAAAAGCAGTTAAAAGGGTTGTACGGACAACGACGTCACTGTGGTTTGGGGAGGAGTTGAACAGTTGAAGAGCAGAAGACAGGTCATGAAAACGGGTATAGAGGTGGATGAGACGGTTAAGGATGTGAGCTCTGGGAATGAAACCCGAACCGATGATATTACAGTGAACGGAGCGGAGGAGTAAGAGGGTGGTGGTGGGGGTTGTGGCAAGACGATGGAGAACAGATGCATAGTGATTGGCGATTGAATGAACTTGCATTACTTTGAGCTCCATGATAAAAAATTACTGGAGTTCCCCGCAGGTTTTGGGGTTTTAGAGTTTCATGTTTTGAACGGAATAACGACTGTTTGCTAGAACATGTATTAATTTTACGACCCATTGGCCGCCATTTACCGCCTGGCAGCGTGGTTGCAGAACGGATGATAGAATCTGACGTTGGGCCTCCGTCGAAACGCAGCAAAAGTCTGACGACTGATGTTAGCTGTAGAGTAAAATGTGACAAATGAGACCTCTATTAGCCAAAACATTTTTTTAATCTGGAAACAAAGAAAACATATGCGGGGCAACGTTACAAAGTACCGGACATTTTTACCGAATTACCGCTTATCAACCGTTACCAAACGTCATCAACGAAAGTGGTACCGAACAATTGATAACCGATTTGATTGGTACCGTATGTCAAACCATATAAAAATATACGGTACGATAATGGTAATTGAACATTAACATTGACAATTAACGTACCTACCACACATCTTAATCAATGCATATGTATATTTTTATATTTCGTCATATATGTTTATCACATAACATCGAACTTCAAATATGTAATAATTTAATAAAACACGTAGAAAAATACTATTACGATATAAAATTGGATGCAATTATTATCGTATATGTAACGACCCTCGTTCTACGCATCAAAGGATCGTAGAATATTTATTTCTTTCTCATATGAAGTTGTATGGTCATGTAACTTTGGGAAACAACCATTAGAGTCATTTCCCATGTTCATAATTTTTGTCAATTTTTAAATGACCGTTTTACCCCCAGTTGGTACTGTTTCGGCCATAACTTTTGATTGGAAAGGAGTTTTGACCTGAAACCACTTCCATTGGATTCGAATGATGGTTTCTCTTTCCGTAGAGTGGTCATAATAGTCAAACGGACTTACCGATTGGGAGATATGGCTGAAATAAGGTTTGGAAGGTGAAAAACTACTTAATCGGGCCAAATAGGGTGATTAGTGGATAGGCCCATAACCCATTTCGGGATTAGGGTTATGGGGAGGCTGAAATGAGTTAGAGAATCATTTTCATTTCAGTTTTGAGCCGCCACCTTCCTCCTTGAAACCCTAGTAATGGCCTCCACCTTCTAATTTCATCCCAAATTGTCTCTAATCACTTTCTAATCGAAGATTAAGCAAAACTACATCAAATCAAGGGAGGGTAGCACCAAATCAGAGAGAGCTGCTAGAACACATAGGGATTGGATCCAAATCAGAGATTATTTCAGATCTAAAGTTTGTTTGTGGCTAAGGTGAGTGATTTGCATTGTTTTTCACTAATTATGGCTAATTATGGTAATTAGCGAAGATTAGCGAAATTATGACTCAGAAAAATCTGGAAAAATATTTATAAATTCCTAAAAGATGTTTTAGACCTCTGATATGAATTTGGGTTAATTTGGTTAAGTTTTGCTAATTCTATTATTAGTTTCACCTAAACATGCTTAAGGGGAAAATATGGGGTTTTGGGTATGTTTGATCCATTTTAACCTATCACATTGATGTTTTGGTGTTTGTGGTTGATTAGGCATGTTGCTATGACTGTATGATATGCTTTGTGATTGATTTCAATAGTTAGAATGGTCGAAAACGTCGTCGAATTGTGTAAACACTTGCTGGAAAAGCTTCAGGAAACAGTGCAGGTTTCGGATCGGATCGGATATGGGGGCTCGGATCGGATAAGTTGAACTGGGCAAGGGATTCGATCGGATCGGAACTTGACACTTGAGAAAACTGGCAAAAAGGAAGGCCACGCTAATTGAACTGGGATCGGATTGGATAGAGGAGGAGAGATCGGATCGGAACATGTGAAGAACGAGGGAGTTGATCGGAGCTACGGAGCAGGATTGGATCGGCTTAAGGACAAAGGGCTCGGATCGGAGTATGGTGAAGGAATCGGATCGGATTAGAATAGGGAACGGGACCAGACGAGGCACAGGAGCTGGAACACGAACTGAATGGGGAATGGCAACCCGACCCGACCCGAACCGACGCGATGGAGTGGACCCGAACCGACGCGATGGAGTGGACCCAAACCGAACCGTGCCAAAGGAGGACCATGGACTGACGCAACGTAGTGGACCCGACCCGGACCGATGGCTTGAAGAGGAACCGGACCCGACCCAGTATTGATCAATAACCCGAGATGCAAAGGTAGTCCAAATGGAAGTTAGAGCTCAGGATCCAGATGGGAACCAATGAGTTCACTTCATGGTTGGGCTTTGCTGCGGGACGTGTGCAAAGGGGTTGTCGGTATTCATAACTTTGGTCCACCACTGAGAGATGGATAGTGGGCTTGTAGTGATAGTTACACGGGATTGGATTCCGTCATGGCCCAAAGGATTAGGTGACCAAGGTAGTGGATATCGTATGCTTTACGCACTGAGTGAGAGATGTGAGGATGCTTGCTATGTTTGATTGTTTGACATCACTATGACATGCACACCCCACCCCCGTTATCTTTACACCACTTGAAATGGCACCTTAGAGTGTTGTACAGTATGTAGTGCTAACTCTTTGGTTGCAGGTCCAGGTTCAGGTATGATTGGATTATACCTGTTATTGTTTTGTTTAGATGTTTATCGCTCATACCAGGCTTTATGTCTGACCCAGAGTTTTATGTCTCCTCTTATTACTCTGGGTGCTCACACGAGCAGACTAGAGACAGGTTATAGTTAGCTGGTGATGTGCGAGTAGCTGATTCGGAGGCGAGCAGGAGGCTTCCACGTATGATATATATAGTATTCTCCCTGTGTTGTTGAAGATCACTGCTTGGGCATTAGTCGTGCATCTTCTACTTTACCTTTCTTTTGTTTTTGAGACAGTAAATTTGGAAAGTTGTAATAAGCTGTATTTGGATTTCCGCTACTCTGATGTTGATGTTGGTTTTAGTTATCAGCTTATGCACTGTCTCACCTGTTTTATGTCAAGTATGTTATTATTATATTTTGTTCTATGCGCTGTGAGACATTCTACAGGTTCCTTGTTAGTTCATTTCCTTCTTCCCTTTTTCTTCTGACGATCCGTTCCATGCTAACTGGACATGTGTACAGCGCACCTTTGGAGATAATGTCGGTTGGTGCGGGGCGGGCCGTCACATTTGGTATCAGAGCTCTAGGTTGCGTAGTTAACCTAGGGAAAGACACTAGGGAGAGATAGTACGTATACGAGAGCGCGTATTTGTGATTACTTTGGTTTTCAAAAGCTATATATATACTATTAGTAGTATAAGGATGAAGTCGTACTGCACTAGCACCACTATGAGGTCGTTAATCGTTTCCCTTTTTCAGATTGACGATGAGTAGAGACACCAGGGGTGCTGGTAGAGGGACCAACCATGGGAATGCTCCTGACATGAGGACAATGTTCACTAACTTCATGAGGGGGATGCTTAGGGATGTTCAAGGGGCAGTTCTCAATCCCGGAAATGGTGGTGGTCCAGTAGTGCAGGCGCCTAGGGTTGATTTCGCCAAGTTGTGCAAGGATTACACTAACCTTGGTGGGAAGCCGTTCCACGGAACGGAGTCGGCCACAGATGTTCAGGATTGGTTGGATAGCTGTGATCGTATCTTCGACGACTTGGGTCTTGAGGATGCGATGAAGAGAAGGCTAGCGTCTTGTCAACTGCAAGGGCGAGCGATGAATTGGTGGAATGCCATTAGAACAGTTACTCCAGAAGATCAAGTTACTTGGAATCAGTTTAAGACTCGCTTTTGTGATAAGTTTATTCCAGCTGCTCATAAATCAGAACTGTTCCGGAAGTTCTTGGAGCTTAAGCAGAACGGTAGAGCAGTCTCGGAGTATATCGCTGAATTCGACACTTTATCGAAATATGGATGGTCCCTTATCGATACAGTCGAAAAGAAGAACGAGAAGTTCATAACCGGCTTGGATGGGTACTTGGGGGAAAGACTTATAAACCATATCAATGAGACGTTCGAGTCTATTGTAGGAAAGACATTAAGGTCAGAGAGCCTTTTCCCTAAGTCGAAGACTGAGGTTGCTACGGCATCTGCAGAGGAGCCAAAGCCGCAAGCAGGCGGTGAAGGCAAGAAGAATTCTCAGAACAAGAGAAAGCAGAACCCGACCAAGGATGGTCAGAGTAAGAAAAATAAGAAAGATGGCGAATGCTTTAGTTGTGGCAAGAAGGGCCATTACGCCAGAGATTGTCGAGAAAAGCTTGGGGAAAGGAAGTGCTTTAACTACGGCTAGGCGGGACATCACAAGGATGATTGCTCACAACCTCCTAGGGAGAAGCAGATTGTGAAAGCGTATGCTGTCAACGCTGTTCCTTCTTCGTCAAATGCCCCAACTGCGGCGCAGAAGGAAAAAGGTGTCGTTATTCGAGGTATGCTTTCTATTTAAGATGTTTTGATCGGGTTTTGTTTGACAAACCTGAGTTAGTCGATAGACCTTTAGTAGTGACGAACCCGATTTGGTGGTTCGACTAGTTTTGGCATGATTTGTTAATGTGGTCTTATCGAGTCATGGATGTATGTTTCCTTGTGATTGCTTTGTTTTGGGCTTTACCGGGTTTAGCATTATTTTGGGGAGTCGATCTACTCCAAAGGAATAGGGTGGTATTAGGTACCTACCTAGTGATGGCGATAGTAACTGGAGTTAAGGAAGCTAAGAAGTTATCGTTGTAATTAGTTCTAGTTGTCTCTGGGAGGCAAATGAGTACTCCAGTGCTAGATTGCTTTGCTAGTATCACCTCATGTGGATTGTCCGAACTCGGAGGAGATGTTCCTTGGGTGCTTGTCTGATATTGGTTTAGGCCTTTGGGGCTTGTGCTTGGGGAATGTCAATTTCGACTAGGATGGTTTGCGTGAGGGGTAAATAGTTGTTGTGATTTTTCATTGGATGATATCTTGGTTTACTCAAGGAGTGATGGGCAGACGGAACATGATGAGACTGTTCAATGGTATAGACTGCCCAGAGTTAGACTCGATAGGGTTATGAGATTGCTCGAGTGGGACTCGGGAAAGATGCAAAGTAATGGATTGTTTAGGACCCTATGTTGATGTTCTCTATTGGATAGTAGAACTTTGAAGGAATAGGATGTGTTCGTTGATCATGGAAGATACAACGAAGATTAGAGCGATTCAAGTTGGACTTGAACTCGTAAATGAAAATAGGTGTTCGTTGATCTTGGAGATGCAACGAATAGGGAGACGACTCACGTTGGACTAGAGTTTGTCGGCACTCAAGACTGGGTCTGAGTTATAGAGTGACTCGAGTTGGACTCGAGAAGGCTGCAAGGAATTGGATTCAGCTCGAGTTGGACTCGAGAGGGCAGCAAGATAATGGATAGACTTGGGTTGGACTCAAGTATTTTAGGAGGACTAAAAGCAGGGGTATCTGGGGACGCACATTACCTTGGATCCGTTGGACGTGATCTAGTTATCCTTGGAGGATAAACGTACGTTGGACGTACGGTAGTCCGATTGGAGGCTGGGCTTCCATTAGTTTAATTATCCTTGGAGGATAAACGTACGTTGGACGTACGGTAGTCCGTAGGGAGGCGGGGCTTCCATTGGCCTGGGATTGGTTGGACCAGTCAAGTAGGCATCGGTGTATGTATGGAGGCTGGGCTTCCATTAGTTATTTATGTTGGTTGGACCAGACATGCTAGAATCAACATATTGGGATTGGTTAAACCAGTCATGTAAGTGTCGATGTGTTTATGAATTTAGCAGGTGATAGGTAGGACTTGTTTGATGGATGTTATGGTTGCTATGTTGTTCCTATTTTTTCCCTTGAATAGACTATCATCTGTAGGGTTCCAGCGATGGGGAACAAAGTGATTGTAGTAGGACTATGAGCCAGTGCAGTAGAGTCGTCATGACTCGAGGGGCAAAGTGGACATAGTAAATGATTAGTAAGGCTATGAGCCAGTGCAGTGGAGTTGTTATGACTTCATGGGACGGAGTGAACATAGCAAAGGACTAGTGACTATGGATCAGTGCAGTGGAGTCGCCATGACTCCATGGGGCAGAGTGATCATAGTAAAGGATTTGGGTGCGGTAATAGTTGCATTGAGTAGGAGACATGCCAGTTTAGGGGTTTTGTTTCTAGGATGGAAGCAACTAAAGTATATCACAGGATATGATTTCGGGCCCAAGAGTGAATTGGATTCAGAAACACCAGTAAGCTTGACGATTAGATCGATTTTGATTGAGTGGATTGGTTCCAGTTTGAAAGACGATCCTAATCTATTGGAAACCATCTCTAGGGTAGAGATGGGTATCGATGGAAAGAGAACGATCAAGCAAGGATTTGATCGAGAATGATGGCTTCGAAAGAATAAAGGACTAGTTGTACCTAACGTAGATGGACTGAGAGGTGAAGTGCTTAGAGCATATCATCACTCGAAATTGACTATACATCCCAGTGGTAACAAGATGTATTGAGACATGGAGCAGATCTACTACTGGGAAAGGATAAAGAAAGACGTTGGGAAGTTTATGTCCAAATGCATAAATTGCCAGTTAGTTAAAGCTGAGCAAAAAGAAGCCTAGTGGTTTGTCACAACCGTTGAAAACAAGTCTCAATGGATTTCATTGATGGTTTACCAAGGACTAGGTCATGTCATGATGGTATTTGAGTGAATTGTATATTAGAGAATGAAGGCTACCCAAGATAGGCAGAAGACTTATCTCGATAAGAGACGAAGAGATTTGGAATTCTTCGTTAACGACTTGGTGTTCGTCAAGATCTCTCCATTGAGAATGTGATTCAGATTGGTTGGAGAGGTAAGTTAGCACCAAGATTTGTTGGCCCATTCCCAGTCCTCGAGCAAGTTGGGAATTTGGCGTATGAAGTAGAGCTACCTGACAAGATGGCGGGAGTTCACAACGTATTTCATGTTTCCCAGTTAAGGAAGTTGTGCAAGACCCTAATGTGGCTATTTCACCAGATCAGTTGGATGA
Organism: Allium sativum; assembly: GCA_030737875.1. Lineage (NCBI taxonomy): Eukaryota > Viridiplantae > Streptophyta > Magnoliopsida > Asparagales > Amaryllidaceae > Allium > Allium sativum. The sequence goes on from CM060910.1 coordinate 342,548,115, forward strand.
TAGCGAGGTTGAACCCGGGGCGGTTGAGAACCGCAAGTCTACGCGTATTGTTGGGAACGATACGAAGCAGCTTCGAAGGAAGGCGGTGAAACTAGTCAAAGTCCAGCGGGGTGAGAATGAAAAAGACTGTACTTGGGAAACAGAGGAGGATATAAGGAAGAAGTATCCAGAACTCTTTGCCTAGTAAGGTTTTGGTAGTGATAGTTCCTTCCCTTGTTAGTAAACCGCATGCTAGGATAGACTTGTTTTGCATGTTGATTGTTGTTTTATGGTTGATAGGCATGCGGAACCCTTTGTGAGTTTTGGTTAGGGAATTTCGGGGGCGAAATTTCTTAAAGGGGGGGGGGGGGGGAGAGTGTAATGACCCGCATTCTACGCATCATAGGATCGTAGAATATTTATTTCTTTCTCATATGAAGTCGTATGGTCATGTAATTTTGGGAAACAACCATTAGAGTCATTTCCCATGTTCATAATTTTTGTCGATTTTTAAATGATCGTTTTACCCCCAGTTGGTACTGTTACGGCCATAAATTTTGATTGGAAAGGAGTTTTTACCTGAAACCACTTTCATTGGATTCGAATGATGGTTTCTCTTTCCGTAGAGTGGTCATAATAGTCAAACGGACTTACCGTTTGGGAGATATGGCTGAAATAAGGTTTGGAAGGTGAAAAACTGCTTAACCGGGCCAAATAGGGTGATTAGTGGATAGACCCATAACCCATTTCGGGATTAGGGTTATGGGGAGGCTGAAATGAGTTAGAGAATCATTTTCATTTCAGTTTTGAGCCGCCACCTTCCTCCTTGAAACCCTAGTAATGGCCTCCACCTTCTAATTTCATCCCAAATCGTCTCTAATCACTTTCTAATCGAAGATTAAGCAAAACTACATCAAATCAAGGGAGGGTAGCACCAAATCAGAGAGAGAGCTGCTGGAACACATAGGGATTGGATCCAAATCAGAGATTATTTCAGATCTAAAGTTTGTTTGTGGCTAATGTGAGTGATTTGCATTGTTTTTCACTAATTAAGGCTAATTATGGTAATTAGCGAAGATTAGCGAAATTATGACTCAGAAAAATCTGGAAAAATATTTATAAATTCCTAAATGATGTTTTAGACCTCTGATATGAATTTGGGTTAATTTGGTTAAGTTTTACTAATTCTATTATTAGTTTCACCTAAACATGCTTAAGGGGAAAATATGGGGTTTTTGGGTATGTTTGATCCATTTTAACCTATCACATTGATGTTTTGGTGTTTGTGGTTGATTAGGCATGTTGCTATGACTGTATGATATGCTTTGTGATTGATTTCAATAGTTAGAATGGTCGAAAACGTCGTCGAATGGCGTAAACACTTGCTGGAAAAGCTTCAGGAAACAGTGCAGGTTTCAGATCGGATCGGATATGGGGGCTCGGATCGGATAAGTTGAACTGGGCAAGGGATTCGATCGGATCGGAACTTGACACTTGAGAAAACTGGCAAAAAGGAAGGCCACGCTAATTGAACTGGGATCGGATTGGATAGAGGAGGAGAGATCGGATCGGAACATGTGAAGAACGAGGGAGCTGATCGGAGCTACGGAGCAGGATCGGATCGGCTTAAGGACGAAGGGCTCGGATCGGAGTATGGTGAAGGAATCGGATCGGATTAGAATACGGAACGGGACCAGACGAGGCACAGGAGCTGGAACACGAACTGAATGGGGAATGGCAACCCGACCCGTCCCGAAGGGGGACACCCGACCCGAACCGACGCGATGGAGTGGACCCGAACCGACGCGATGGAGTGGACCCGAACCGAACCATGCCAAAGGAGGACCATGGACTGACGCAACGTAGTGGACCCGACCCGGACCGATGGCTTGAAGAGGAACCCGACCCGACCCAGTATTGATCAATAACCCGAGATGCAAAGGTAGTCCAAATGGAAGTTAGAGCTCAGGATCCAGATGGGAACCAATGAGTTCACTTCATGGTTGGGCTTTGCCGCGGGACGTGTGCAAAGGGGTTGTCGGTATTCATAACTTTGGTCCACCACTGAGAGATGGATAGTGGGCTTGTAGTGATAGTTACACTGGATTGGATTCCGTCATGGCCCAAAGGATTAGGTGACCAAGGTAGTGGGTATCGTATGCTTTACGCACTGAGTGAGAGATGTGAGGATGCTTGCTATGTTTGATTGTTTGACATCACTATGACATGCACACCCCACCCCCGTTATCTTTACACCACTTGAAATGACACCTTAGAGTGTTGTACAGTATATAGTGCTAACTCTTTGGTTGCAGGTCCAGTTCCAGGTTCAGGTATGGTTGGATTATACCTGTTATTGTTTTGTTTAGATGCTTATCGCTCATACCAGGCTTTATGTCTGACCCAGAGTTTTATGTCTCCTCTTATTACTCTGGGTGCTCACACGAGCAGACTAGAGACAGGTTATAGTTAGTTGGTGATGTGCGAGTAGCTGATTTGGTGGCGAGCAGGAGGCTTCCACATATGATATATAGTATTCTCCCTGTGTTGTTGAAGATCACTGCTTGGGCATTAGTCGTGCATCTTCTACTTTACCTTTCTTTTGTTTTAGAGACAGTAAATTTGGAAAGTTGTAATAAGCTGTATTTGGATTTCCGCTACTCTGATGTTGATATTGGTTCTAGTTATCAGCTTATGCACTGTCTCACCTGTTTTATGTCAAGTATGTTATTATTATATTTTGTTCTATGCGCTGTGAGACATTCTACAGGTTCCTTGTTAGTTCATTTCCTTCTTCCCTTTTTCTTCTGACGATCCGTTCCGTGCTAACTGGACATGTGTACAGCGCACCTTTGGAGATAATGTCGGTTGGTGCGGGGCGGGCCGTCACAGTATATCTTAGAAATAGTATAATTTACATGATATTTTAGTTCATCCATGATGTTTTCTTGTATGTTTGACTACTTAAAATATGATAGATAAATAATAATATAATAACAAAAAAATCAATTTTAATATTTAATATTTTAACGTGAAATATTGTAAACAAAATGATTACATACTAATAAATGGCAAAAACTTATTACCGACCTATACCAACCATTACCATCCGGAAACGGAATTGTTGGTAACCGATTTCTTTGGCTGGTTATGGTATGATTTTTCTATTACCATATAAGCCGGTACGGTAATGGTTTTGAATACAAAGTCTCGGTACCGAACTAAGTCCATCCATTATTATGCATGGTTGTGAAGATCAAACCATAAGTCAAACTGTGGTAATGCAAGATTCAAGGTTCTCACACTACTACAAAAGTGGGCATATTCGACACTAATTTGTGTGCGTTGCATGAAAAGTGTGGCGAAAGCTATGCATTCTTTGATCTTCTGCAACAACATTCATTTGTTGTTGCATTAGATGTGAACGCAGTGTTGCGGTTGGAATTCTTGTGCTGTGACGTGCAACACCAGTTCGAAGTGTTGCATTACATAAATACATGCCAAGTCAGCGATCCGCGTTACCAGTTTAAACATAACCTCAACCGTAGATGCATGATTAATCCAACAGTTCAAATCGATTTCTGCTTCCTATCTGAACATTACCCCCATAATCCAATCACCAACAGCCACCTGCTATGTGAAATTTTGGCGCAATCTTTCCCCCTTCACGAAATAATTAAAAATAATCTGGTCAATTTATGTTCTTCTTCTCCAACATCTAAAGGTTCTTTCCCTTTTTTTACTGTTGACAAAAAATTAAACCTCAATTCAAATGGACTTACTCCTGGACCATAACTTTAATTTAATTCCTTTCAGTTCGGGAGCTTGTCAAAAAATTAAACTTGAATTCACATGGAAAGAGGTTCAAGCTTTTCTCCACTCGCTGCTCAGATCGGAGATTGGAAACGGACTCTCCAACAATCGGAGCAGCAAAGAGGGTGGTTCATGGCCGAAAGCTTTGGCAATTGCAGCAGGGGTTCATTAAAGAAAGCAGATCTCACGTCAACTTCTGGGCTCGCCTTTCGCTATCATTGAAGACGGCTAGCTTCAGGTTCGAGCTTGGAACTTCATTTTTAGTCGTGTTTATTTTTTTGTTTGCTTGTAGTTAGGCCTGTCAATGAGCTTTGAAATCCGTTCACATCCTTAGTTAGAAAACTAGAAAATACCCAATCTCTGAAAAACAGATGTGGATATGGTGGTATATGGCTTTGAAAATTATTCATCCAACTTTAATTAAGATAAAAACAGATGTAGATCTTTTTTAGGTACTTAAAGCTAGACTAGATTGTTCCTTTACCAAGTTGAATTCCAGTACAATAAAGTTCGCTTGTTTAGTTGGTATCTTTGTCTGCTCCCTGACCTAATTCTGATAACATGTCTTGAACTGATCATAGTTCCGATTAATTGCAGTTCTACAAGAGAAATTGCCAATTTCTGTTCAAATATTTACAAGTTACATTCTCATTTAACATATAGAATTTTAAAAAAAACATGAACATATCAAGCATAGTCAGCGCTTTTGTAGGCAAATCAAAACTAGCATATTGTACACATACATGTAAGGAGATGCACATGTCTTTTAGGTATCAGCAGGTGACCACACTTATCTTCTCTGAATTATGCTATCAAAGCAACGCTGTCAATGTGGATACTTACACACATCTTAGACGTATATGTTTATTAAATACACATACATTCATTAGATTGGTTTATCAGTCTATTAGTTGGTTGGGTGATTAATCGAGTTTGGTGGTTTAAGCAACGGCTAAAGGAATTGAATTCTTTCATTTAAGCAGCTAATGGAGGCAGGGAGAAAAACTTATGAAGCTTTAAAATCAGAGAACACTAGCTTTAAAAACTAATTTTAGCTTTCTTATAAACTAATTAACATCATTTGTTCACCAAATTTTCTTTACATTAAATACAAGTATAATTTCATTATCTTTATGAATAAATATATAGCGCTAGTCGTAAGTATTCCAATAATATCCAAAATATCTAGTTACAAAACAGAAAGCAATAAAAATAAGCGTACCCGGACAACATACAAGTTATAATAGCGTTGTTTCATTGATTTGTGATGTTATAAAACGTTTTTGTAACAAAATATAGTATTTTTGAAAAGCCTGTGCTGCTTAATCTACTTACTGCGCCAAGCGCCAAATCTTCAAAAAGGTTTTGTGCCTTTGCATGTCATGTGCCACAGCTAACACTCATCTGATTAGTAGCGCAACATTCATAGTTATATTAAAAACTACATCCAATCAGTGGTGAAACACAATACCATTAAAACTGTTATTGCATAATCATATAGTGGGAACCCATGCTACGCTCACTGCATTCATTTAAAATAATATCCCTGTACCATTTTTTTTATGTTTGTTGCCGGAGTTGCATCGTAAGGTGGCAACATCATAGGTAAAAAGGGAAGGTATGACTGGTTATATGGTTAGATAGAACGCTTAATGGAACTTTTGTAACAACCCGTATTTTTGAATAACATGTTATAACATAAATGGAGGCAGAATTAAACTGTAAAATCTGAATCAAGGGAAACGGGCTATGCCATTGCGTTCGTCTCGGAAAAATACGCGAAATAGAGTCCGAGTTTTCGAAAATCGGAGTCCGTATGACCAAGATATGGCCTCGCGAAGTTTCACGAAAAATTCCCAAATTAAAGTATACTTAATTAAGTGAAATGGGTTGCGCAGAGAAATATATATATATTGATATATATATATAATTGAAAATTAAATAAATAAATATGCAAAAATGTTCAAAACAGCGAATTGGGAGAGGGGAATAACCGAACCGGCCGATTTTTGAGGTCGACCCGAGCTCGCTGGGTCGACTAGGGGTTAATCCAGGGTGTTTGGCTGTCAACCCGTGGGCCGATTTGCTCAAATGCAGATTTTGCATTTGAATGGTTCTCATGGTTCATCTTTAATCTAAAGGCCCTAGATGGTTCCTACACTTGACTTCTTCCCCAAGACATGCTTTGATGGCTTGGATTGAATCTAGGTTTAATCCTATGGCCTAAAACACTTGCCTAATCTATAAATAAGACCCTAACCTACCCTAAATCATCATTATTCATTCATACAACTAAACTATGGCAAAATCAATCCTCTCATGGCCTCCACTCTCTTCATAAAATTCCTAAATAAATTCCTAAGTGATTTTCCATGCATACAAGTGTTTTCAAACTTGTATGAGCATCATTAGCTTGCATTCAAGTCAAGTTTATATATTTGCATCATAAAGAAAGAGTCTTGATCATTTTGGCTCAAGGGTTTTGCTTGCATTTTGGGTTTAATTGATTTCATAAGGGCTTTGTCATATTTTTGTGACTTCTTAAGCATTGTAAGCCCTATTCTACTTTCATACTTAAACTCTAAAGTTAAATGTATGATATGCAAGTTTATATGCAAGTTTATCATGTTGTGATATGCAAGTTTATATGCAAGTTTATCATGTTGTGATATGCAAGTTTATCATGTTGTGATATGCAAGTTTATATGCAAGTATGCCAAGTTATGTTATGCAAGTTTGGGTTGAACATTTTGTTCATGCTATCATGTTATGCAAGCTTATTTTGGGTTTATGAACATAAAGCTTTAAGCTTTATGCCAAAGGTTGCATTTTAGCAACATGTAAGTTATCATATCTCTTATGATAACTTGCATGTGAGGCTAAATGCGAACTTATGGCCATCTCTACATGTCATTTAGCACCATGTATCACCAATATGCTAAGTTTGGTTTTATGCATGCTTTTGAGGCCTAAAAATGTAATATGCAAGTGTATGAACATATGAACATTTCATATGCCACCATGTTAAGCTTGTGGCTTCAATACCTTTATGTCATGATTATGCCAAGTTCCCTCTTTCTATCCTTTATGCGCTATTGCGATATGTAAGCGATGGGATTGCGTTTGGGGTTGGGTAAACTTAAAAGACATAAAACATAAGCTTGGGAATTTACCTATTAAGTTAGGTCTACCCATTGGGAATTTACCTATTAAGTTAGGTCTACCCAATTGCTTGAAAACTTGTAACATGTTTTGGAAACATGATGGACATGACACTTAGAAAAGATAAGTGTGACCAACTCGAGGTTGGGTTGAGTTTGTAGCGTAAACCTACCCGGAACCGACCGGCTTAACTAGTTGCTACAAACAATAGGACCCAATGTGAGAAGTTGGTCATGTTGTACCTTGAACCCAAGGTTAGACCAAGTTGTGGTGTAAAGCTACCCGGACCCGCCCGGCTTAACTAGTAACCACAACAAGGTCTAATGTGAGAGGTTAAGGCGCATTAAATTAATTAATGCCTCGTGATTAGGGTTAAGTCATGGTCCACTTAATACTTAACCAATTTGGGCTTGGTAGATTAATCGGGGTTAAGTCGTGAACTCATCGTTACACTTAACCAAGTTAATCCAGGATTAGCAAGAGGGTTAAACCGTACTTAACCCACTAGAAAAATCCTAGCAATGGGGGCCCACTCCAGCAGTAATCCCAAGTTAGTATCATCATGACCCTAGGGACTAGGCTAGGGTGGGGGCACGATTACTGGACTGGAGGTAAGTGACCAAAAGCGACGGCAGAGGGTACGCCGGTGTAGTTCCGGGCGGACTCTGGTCGTGCACATAGTCCGTAGCCGGAGAAAACATGCACGGGTACCAGTAGATCGGGACTGTGCACTCATGTTCATGGTGTCCAGGGGTTGACACCCTAGGGCTTGATACACCCGAAGGGTGGACCCGGCACAGTTCGACTACAATTATGATTGGGCCGTATTGACACCAACACGTGACGAGTTAGGCTTAGGGAGCCGATCGACTAGACCGTTTGGTTGGACCTTGTATTAGGGTCATTTCATGTTATTGGGCCAAAGCTTGGGCCAAGGGATCAATACTTGTTTATTCAAGTCATGTTAGTTTGCTAGTACACCTGTGGTGCAAAACCTTAATCCTGATTATGCGATGACACCTTTATCTACCTTGTTAGTTAATCATCATGCTAGTATATTGTTATCCTTATGTTCATCCTTGCTGCTCATGCCAGTTAACTTTATCAGTTTACATTGATTGTAGTAGGGCTTACTCAGTCTTTTTGACTGACCTGTTTTCTTTCGCCTCTTTTCTTCCGTTTCCCCCCTAGGTTCTCAGGGAGGGAATACTGGAGCTTAGCTTGGATTTCGGATTGCTTGCTTGTGGGATTTCAGCTCATGTACGGTTTCGACATGAAGCTAGCTATGGTTACCACTTAATTGGGGATAGCACTTATTTATTTCAGTTTTTCAGTTGATATTGTTTTATCTAGACTTGTTTATTTGGAAAGCTATGTTGTACCAGACTTGTTTTGAAATGTTTTGAAATCTTCCGCTGTTTTATCTATGTTATTTACTCTGTTTACATATATACATATGTTCTTGTTCTGCCTTGATATATCATTATGCATGTTTACCTGATTCAAACGCCCCTCCAAAGTCAGAGTGTTTGCAAGAGCCACCCTGGTGGAGGTGGGGTGTTACAACTTTGACGTCTTAGTGATTTAAATTTACTGTGGAAATTGGATGGATGATTATATTATCCTTATGTTAAAATAATTGACCAGTTGTGGCTCATCTTGCAAAAATCTGTTCCAAAACATTTTGAAAGTGGTGGTTTAAAATGCTTACCATCAACATGTCATATGAAAGAGTTAATGACCAGTTGTGGCTTATTGGCAGTAAACAAATTGTTTTTGACTGTGTTAAAAGGTTCTAACTAACATATTTGTTCTTTCTTGTTTCTGCAGATATTGAAGCAGGGACTCATTGAAGTAGGGACTCATCCTGCCTTTAATCTCAAGGTTCAAAAATATATTAAGAGCGCTAGTAATATTTAAAAAAAAGCTTAACATATTATAAAAATATTATATTTATTATTCAGGGATACATGATTGGAAACCCATCCATAGATGAATTTGTCGATTTTGGTTCGAGAATCCCATACGCTCACGGAGAAGGACTTATATCATATGAACATTATGAGGTAAATCTGATTATTCAATTTACTCTAATATATATGTAGTACATTGCACAGATTCTAAAAATCTGCATAATGACCATTAGCTAATCTTCCATAAGTATGTTGTCAGGTGATACAGAACAACTGCAAAACATAAGACTATGTATATCCTGCTTTCCGCAACCAACTATGTGCTGCTGCACTTGATAAATTTGACATGGTAAGATTCTAGTAATAATAAATTATTACACTTTGGCTGGTTGATTTATGGTAAGTTTATCTATTCAATTTTTTGTGTGAATTTATTTAGGCACTTAGGCTACAATTTAGGACATAAATGTTATCTTCTTTATGGTAAGATTCTAGTAATAATTCTTCCACTATATTAGTCAATAGGCCAAACTGGGTACTTTCTAGAACCAAACAGACTGTTAATCATCTTCTAGTTGCAGTTACCAGTACACTATATGTTTGTATGTAATAAATCACTTTCTCTTTTTCTTTATATTAATGCAAGATTCGTTGCAGAAAGCCTTTTTCAATGTTAAATTGGTTACCCTTAACTGTAATGTATGGGTTCATAAGGGAGGACTTTACTGATTTTCCCTATTCTATTGTAACAGACAACAAGTGGTTCCAAGACAACAAGTGGTTCCCTTAACTGTAAGCGCTGGCATCTGTTATTGCAGAATATTTTTGACGGTATGTATTGGATGCAACCGAAGAATGATATGTAGAATATTTTATATGGTTTGAATGTGATGATGAATATTTCGGATGAGTTTATTTTATGTACAAAACTGGTATTGCAGAATATTTAATTAAACTGTTGTATTTGTTTTTTTTCTAATGTAGCATTTGTCGTCTTCTGCTGTTGCATTTACTTTTTTTCTGATGTTGCATTTAAAGATAATGGTGTTGCATTACATAATACAGTGGTGTTGCATTAAATAAAATATTATTAATTCCACATGGCATGTGGACCCCACTGTTGACGTGGCGTGTGACACATTGGCAGCTGATGTGGTTAGCTGACATGACATGTGACACATGTGCAGCTGACGTGGAGAGCTGACGTGGCATATGACATGTTGGCTGCTGACGTGGAAAGTTCATGTGGGTCCCGCTACCATGACCTGGAAGCTAAGCTCTGGCTTCTGCTTATGGCAACGCTGTATGTTGTTGCATTACATGCATATGCTGTTGCAATAGGGTTATATATGGTTATAATGCAACACTTTCTTTCCGTGGCCATAGATGGGCAAAAGCGTTGCCTTAGAGGCCTAATGCAACGGCCGCGGATGCCACGCCCCCCTGGTGTTGCCTATTTGAAAAAATGGCCTACGGCAACGCTTTTTTGATCTACGGCCACAGTAAAATAGTGTCGAATATGCCCACTTTTGTAGTAGTGTCATGGTTCAACCGGTCAGACCATGAGAACTGAGCTGATGGTTTATTACTATTTTTCTTATTTAAACATAAAATTATTTTAAATATAGATATAATTTAACCAATTATGACATGTATCCTTGTCCAAACTGGTTGTGACGCTTTGACATAATACAAGATACATGGGTTCTATTTTCGTTTTCAACTCATTTGTCATGTAGTATGTTATAAACTTTTGGGGTTTTGTGCGCAGCGGAAGTTTGACAAAACGCCCAGAAAAATAGAATTTTTTTCATTCAAGTGAATAAATTTAATTGAAAATAAACAACAACACAAACAAATATCGGAAATATGAACGCACGATATTCTACTCAACCACCCTCTTAATTGATTCACCAATAAAAAAAAATTACAACCGATCTCAACTATCGTTACAAACAAACACAATTTGAACCAATAACCTTATTGAGTAATAGGTATAGAATATCAAATGGCTAAACAATTTGAAGAGAAAGATAATGAATGAACAATGACAAATTTTCCACCCCTAATGAAGATGTTAACTAGGCATTTTATAGAGTGAATTGCTTCATACCCTAGTAAACTTGACACCCAAATTATCTTCATATATGTCAAAAAACTATTTGGATAACCACGAAATAATCCTTACCTTAAATGTCCCACAAAAATAGCAAAAAATATCTCCACAAAATCTGCATAGATTATTTGTTGCCCACAATTGTTATTTGCGTGTCATAAACTTCAACAATCCACTTTGATACCAAATCACAACATCTCTTCCATTCAAAACCAGCCAACTAAGCTCTCACTTTCGACCTTCTTTTTTCAATTAACGTCATTACAAACCTCCACCATCGCCCAACAATAATGCACCTCCCTCAACCGTGCATCACGCCAGTATCGATCTTCAAAAAGCGTTTGTAATACCACAAAGACCTCCATCTCGTCTTTGTGGATTTCACAACTCGACATCCGTCTTTCGTTTGACATGATCTCTTCATCTCCGGGATCCCTCAAGCATCATCAACATCTAAACCCTTGTCGATACCATGATCTTCCACCTTAGGACCATCAGCAGTGACCATATTGACCCCCACACCTTACTGTGGACTAGGTTCTTCAACCGTCACCCGCCTTCCACTGTCGACCACCAAACCGATCAAACTATATAGGTTTCCCCCTTCCAAAACTCCTCGCATCAAAACACGACCACCCTTCTTCACTCTCAAAACTCCACCTCGAGTCTCATAATGTAACTGCGGCGATCTAACTGACCGAGAGATATGAGGTTATGCGAACAAGTGAGTATGTGCCTCACATCGGCCACTTCTCTCACCACTCCATCATGCATCCGAAACTTAACAGCTCCAACTCCACAAATCGGTAGCTCTGCTCCATTGGCCATCTTTATCGTGCCAACACTCTTCTCATACGAAAAAAACTTTTCACATCTCGGCATATGTGAAAACTGGCTCCTGAATCCATCTTCCAAAATGCTCCACAACACTAAATAGGATATCACATGAAGAATCGTTTTCGGCACCTTCAACAAAGTCTGCATGTGCCTCATCACTGCTATTATCACCTTGCGCCTTCTTTTTCATGTATCGTATATATGAATTGCAATCAATGCACTTGTGATCTTCCTTCTTGCAATGGAAACAAGTGATTGCACCTTTACCCTTGGCTCCCTTTTTCTTCCAAATCGTATCCTTCGAGTCTCTTACTACCATCGCCTCATTTTGAACCGATTTCAACTCTGGTCCTTTTCTCCTTAGCTCCTCATTCAAAAGACTGCTTCGAACCGTTTCTAAAGAGATAGTTCAGCTTTCTGAAAGAGAACTCATCAACAAAAGAGCTTGCAACTCATCATCAGAATTGACCTTCATGTTTGTCGATTGATTGACGACATCCTGAAACTCGTTCAAATGCTCTACAACCAACTTTTCCTCATCCAACTTCAGCAGTACCAGCTTTTGTACTAGAAAAGCCTTGCTTGTAGCACTCTTCGACACATATAGCGATACTAATTTGTCCCACAACGCCTTCGTGGATTCACAAGCAGCCACATGGTGGAACATCGAATCACCCAAATATTGACAAATCAACGCAATTGCTTTTTTTTCATTTTCTTCCACTTTCCCTCATCCATATACCCCAATTCTTCCCATTCAAAATAACCATCTTCGAAAATGTCATCATCTCCGACATCTACAATCTTCAATCCAACAAACACTCCAAGCTTTGCGATGATCTGAGCTCTGGTACCAGCTGTTGGGGTCTTGTGCGCAGCGGAAGTTCGACAAAACGCCTGAAAAACATGATCTTTTTCACCCAATCATCTGAAGATGAATTTGATTGAAAATAAATAACAACACAAGCAAATATCGAAAATATGAACGAACTTTATTCCACCCAACCACCCTCTTTATTGATTCACCAATAAAAAATTGTTTACAGCCGATCTCAACTATCGTTACAAACAAACACAACTTGAACCAATAACCTTATTGAGAAATAGGTAGAGGATATCTAACGGCTAAACAATTTGAGGAGAAAGATAACGAAGAACAATGACAAATTTTCTATCCCTAATGAAGATGTTAACTAGACCTTTTATAGAGTGAATTGCTTCATACCCAAGTAAACTTGACACTCAAAATATCTTCATATATGTCAAAAAACTATTTGGATAAGTATCAAATAATCCTTACTTTAAATGTCCCACAAATATAGCAACAAATCTCTCCATAAAATCTGCATAGAATATTTGTTTCCCACAATTGTGATTTGCGTATCACAAACTTCAACATATACTACATAATTGGAATAATTATATAACAATCTATCATAGCAAAGTTGTAAATTTACTAATGTTTTATAATAAACGAGGGTTAATTCAACAATATAAAATATATACTAATAATGAATTATATCATATAAAATTTAATGATAATTGCTATGAAATTATTTGTTACATTTATTACGTTAAAAAATAAAAAGTGAAGCAATCATTTTTTTTTCTCAAATTTGAAGAACTGTGAGGTTCGATGAGGTTGGTTTAGGGGATTTTAAAGGGTTTTGGGTTAAACCACGGGTTTGTGCACGTGCAAGGTTATCTCATTTTTAGAGTCGTGACGCTCCAAGATCGAGGGTCAACCGTGGTCGAACCGAGGTTGAATTGGGTCTTTAAAACATTGATGTTACCCACTGCAATTTGCAATGCTAGCATTTCAGCAGTGCGTTTCACATGTTAATATCGTAAAAAAAAGATATTTATAATTTTAATTATTTCTAACATATGTCATATATGGTATACTCATCGTGTTATATTAATCTGTACTAAAATGACGTGATATAAATTTGAATATTCAATTCTCGTTAACTATGTATCTCTGTGTAGTGATTAAGTGAAAAAAACTAAAAATGTTAGCATTGCATGTGTAAATAATTTATGTTTTTTTATTGATAAAATAATAATTTATGTTAAGAGATATATATATATATATTTAAATGTATGAGTGAATAAGCGAGTTTACCATTTTATTAACATGGATATGATAGCAATATTATTATTATTTTGTTTGTGTGTGCGCATATATATACATACATATACATATATATATATAATTATCGTTCTTTAAAGAATTATAAATAAATTATTGAATACTAAATAATTAAGTTTATTTAAATAATTTGTGTTAATGATCGGCTTAACTAATTAATAAGGAATTAAATGCAAAAACAAAAATAAGAAATTGAGAACAGCTTTGTAGATATTTGTAATTGAGAAAAGCATTGGCCTTATGGTTAGCTTATCTACATGTGAATTTTTGCCCATATTTAGTTTTCAATTTTAAACAATATTATTCTTGTAATTAACCATATATTTCAAACTATTGTAGGAGGGTCGTGCTTTTAACTTTGATAATTGCAAAACTATGTTATGTAGCATTTTATGGAGTTACGAGTTGACCATAGTTCAATGTCACATTAAAAACGTGAATGTTTATATACTATGATATTGGTGTAGTTTTTGTTTTGCATTGTAATGTTGTAAATTATAAATTTATATTTTATAGGTTGTTCAAACTGAAATTATGCAATGTAATGTATGCCAATTTTCAAAGATAAATGAATCAAACATTAAAATAGTTATTATTTATGTATTTATGTTTTGTGATTTAAATATCTTTATACATCAGAATAAAAAAGAACTAATTTTATCATTTTTTTTCCACCATATATATATATTGCATATATTATAACTCTCACATTTTTAGGATTTATTACATCAATCGATGAATATTATTTAATTATACTTATTAAATATATGGATTTGAATGTTACATACTAGAAAATATATAAGGGTTTCGACGTAATTGCAAAATAAAATAAAATTTGCGTATTTGAAGTTGATAGAATTTTACACTACAATGTATGATAAATTCATTTGCAAAGTAAATTATAAGATAAAATTATTATTGTCATCAACTTATATAATTTTTTATATAGGTGCGTCTAAATGATGTTTTTAACCAATTTGTTAATGCACATGTATTACACAAGGGGGGGGGGGCTATCTGAGCACAAAAGTTTGACACAAATTAAGAGACACAAAATCCCAGCCACTATATTAGTTTGACCTTATATGAGGGGTGGAATTCAAGGGTAATCTAATGGATGAGAGTTTGTGTCTCCCAATTTATGTCAAAATTTTGTGTTTATTTCCCATTAAACATAGTGAAACTTTCGTTTTTTAGGTTATTGATAAATATTAGCTGACAAATTTAGCAGCTAATTTAAATGTGAGGATCGTATTGTAAATTTTTGATAAAGAAGCGTGAAAGATTTACACATAATTATATAACTTTTAAAAAACACATTTGACTATAAAATAGTGTGAGGTGGTTTAGTACAATAATTATAAAGTGATAAAATATCTGCGATGCTGGGAGAAAATTAAAGGGAATGGATATACCTTCTAGAATTAATAAGTGAGCTTCGAATTCTTTTATTTTACTATTATTTAATAGATGTCTAATAGGTGGTAAAGTATACGATGTATACTTTCAATGTAAAAATTAGACATTGTTATGCCAATTATGATAATTTAAGCAAAATATATGTAACGACTCGCAAAATTAGAGCATTGTTATGTCTAATAGGTCCGGACGAATATTTAGCACCAAATTGAGAAAAATGGTGAAAATCCATCGTGCATAAACCAAGTCTAACAATATGTCTCTCGGATGCAAAATTGGAATATTTCCGATCAAAATGCTTTCATGTTTCCCCATCACCTAGGTGTGTTCTCACACTGTACCTTCTTATATGTTGCGTGGTTACAGAAGATGCATACAACCTTTGAAGTCTATGAGTAAAAGGTGAATAATGCATACGTTTATACGAGACTTCATTTCACTTTTTCTTTCTTGGTTTGTATCTTTCCTGATGACATATTTTACAATTCTTATGGTTTATATCTTCCTTCCAAAACAGCATGCAACTGTTTAGACATGTATCTATTTTTTAATATGGTTAGCCAAAAGCCGACATCATTTTTTTTTACAACATAATGATTTTTGTTTATTAAATTATTGGGAGGCATATGCCGCTTTGTAGCTTGTACAACAGCTGTAAATCCAGCTTCTGTGAGATTGTTTTAGATTTCATTGCAACGTATTCGTCAATTACTAATGATTGGATTCTGCTTGTACAACCTTCCTAAAGGGATTTTTCACGGCATCTAATAAATCATATATATTTTTTGGCTCTAATATTTGGTTCTTCTTCAGCATTACCATTGTCATCAGTAAATTATGGAACGTGGAATATGGAACATTGAACATGCAACATCTTCAACCATATGTTCTACGAGATTCATCATAGCAATTTCATTATTCACATACCTCCTCAACTTGTACAGAAGTAGAAGCTAGTCGTTCTTCATGACGATCCCAAACCAAATAGTTCGGCACAAAACCTTACTGACGTAAATGAACTCTAAGCATTTGTGGTATCAAAGGATTTAACAATTTGCATCTACTACATGGATGTAACACCCCGAAATTTTAACGACACTGAAGATGATAAATTAAAGAATAATTAATTTTAAATACACTATTAACAATGAATTAAGGAAAACTTAATTAAATATTCAGAATTAAGTAAAACGGACCTCGCCATTGCGTCTGTCTCGAAATTTTGGTCAAGATAGACACCAAGTTTGCGTAAAACGGACTTCGTATAAAGAAGTTATTTAGGTTTGAAGTTTGTATACATATAAGGAGAATATATATATATATATATATATATATATATATATATTAAACTAGAATTCAAAATTCAAAAATCAGCAAAATACAAAATCGATGCGCCAAACAAGGAAAGGGCCGATCGTTTGGGGTCGACCCAAGACCTTGTTGGGTCGACCTCGGGGTCGACCACGCTCTTTGGGGTCGACCGCCATGTAGGGGGGTTGACCCCCCTGCAGATCTGGGCAGTATACGTTTTTCTGAACTCGGACCGATTTTGGAGCTAGATTCGTGAACCCTAGGCTATATAAAGGAACCTAAACCTAGTTTTATTCATCTGAAAAATAATGGTGACGGCAAGGCTCTGCTGCAACTTTAATTAAATCGCCTATTCTTCTCCAAAATCAAGTTTAAAAAGATTCAAGCGTTTCAATTATAGATATGAGATTCAACACCAACAATTTCTTTTCTATCTTCTAAAATCCAAAGACGGTGAGTTATTTACTTCTAGATTTAAATAATTAAAAGTAATTTGTGATATGACTGTGATTTGGATATATACATGCCTGTGACTGAATCATATTGGATCTATCATAATTTGTGAATCTATAATATTCTTGGAGCCTAGACCTTATCATGTCATGCTAGATCTACTTTTTTAGATCTAATTCGCTTGTGGTTAATTTATCATGTCATGCTAAATCTACCTTTATAGATCTAATTCGTTTGTGATTAATTTATCATGTCATACTAGATCTACCTTTATAGATCTAATTCGCTTATGGTTAATTTATCATGTCATACTAGATCTTTTTAGATCTAATTCGCTTGTGGTTAATTTATCATGTCATGCTAGATCTACCTTTATATGTCTAATTCGCTTGTGGTTAATTTATCATGTCACATTTGTGGATCTTAAACTTTACCTATCATGTGGTGATTAATTTAGATCTATTATTAATTGGAAATATGAATCCTTATTTATTCATGCCTATTATGACATCCTTGGTATGTTAGATCTAGTTTTATTATCACATGCTCACTAGATCTATTTTTATATGTCCACCTTATCACTATGCCAATTACATGTTTATGTCACTTTTGTTAAAATAATCAATATTGTCATCTTTCCCTTTTATTGTTTTTGGCTAGGCTACTTTCTAGCCTAGACATGACGCCAAATATATGTGAATGTGTTAGTTAGGGAACGGGGGAAAATATTAGAGTTGACATAACTTGAATGACAAGTATGAATTTGGACATATAATCCATTATGAATATAATTAGGTAAATGGGCATGAACACCTATAAAGACATAGGTATAATTAATTAGTTAATAATTAAAATGCCTAGGATTACAGTAATTAGAAAACTATAATGGCACTTATGACACGAGGTTAGATTGCATTTGTGGTGGAAGTTTGCTCGGACATGACCGACATATCCAGCAACCGCAAATGTTGAATCTAATATGAGGGGTCTAAGTGCACAAATACGAGACGAGCTAAGACACGTGGTTAGGCCCAACTTGTGGAAGAAGTCTGCCCGGACCCGACCGGCATATCCAGCATCCATCACTACAAGAAAAGCTGTATATAGCAGCAACTTTTTAGCGGCGGAAAATTCCATCGCAAATTAGCGACGGATTTTCATGGACTTTGTAAGAGATAATATTTTGGATTTTATATGTCAACTTATTTTAAATTATTACCGTTGAATCTTATTTCTGTCGCTAAATCATTGGAAATTGCAGCGATTACCGTCATCCAAAATTTGATGCTAAATTCCGCTGCAAACAGAGGCTGTTTACCATCGTCATAATTTTGAAGATATTTTTGCAGCAGTTTTTCAAGAGATCTGAAAAGGACTTTTATATTTATTATATATAAAATGTTTTACATTTGTGTTTTTACTTAGTAATTAAAAAGTAAATATAAATTTTAAATAACTAATGTTAATAATATACTAATAATAAATAATTACTATTAAAAGTAAATAACAACAATTAATAATTACTATATTAAATAATTAATAATAAATATTTGATAATTAATAATTAAAATTAATAGTTAATAATTGGCATACTTAATATTTAATAATTAATGGTTTATAATTATTTTTACTAATTAGCAAAATGGTATAGTTAATCAATTAATTAATAATTTATGATGATAATGTATAAATAATAATGTATACTTACTATATTATATAATAATTTATTATATATGATAATTCATAAATTAGAACTTTCATATTTTCTACAACAATATAAAGTTTAAATATAAACTTTTGATTTTTTTTCATAATTTCCATGCTTATTTACAGGCTTTCGCATGTAATTATCTTCTCTCTCATATAGTAAGTGTTGAATATGTTTTCAATTGTACTGAATTAGTTAACAGTTACAAATTGAACGTCGTGTATTTTTTAGAAACTACTTTTCCTTAAACATATTTTTAATACTTAATCATATAACAAATAATAACTAATATATCTAAAATTATTAGTTATCAAGTAAAGCTCTATTAAGTAATTAATAATTAACATTTAATAGTTAATATTAAATATATAATATTAAGTAATTTTAATTTTTGTGAAATATTCATACTTTCATTTTAATAGGCGTTTATTCTTGCATTTGCATCTATACTGGTGAAAACTTTGGCACAACTTCGAATTTTTGGCTCCAGCTGAAATTTTTGGCTACATTTGGTTTTTTAGTGAAAAATTTGGCACCGCTTGTATTGCCTTCTAACCCTAACCCAATAGCCACCTTCCTTCATTTTGTACGTTTCCTAATCTCCAAAAAAAAAAAAAAAAAAAAAAAGCCTCCTAACCCTAAATCTTGTAGCCACCTACCACAACACGCACGATTTCAACATACAGTGATTAATGGGATTTACGCTCAAACCGTTGATAAAACTCAGTCAACATCCCAATCGTGCGCTGCAACTCAGTATATGGTTTCTCACCGTTTCTTTCTCCATCCGCCTTCTGCAAATAACTCAGATCTGGAGTTTGATCTAAGAGGATTCAAGCCATCAGGGAAAATCGTGGTTTTGGCGTTATTGCTCTCAGTGTTAACTTCTAATAGCTGAAATTCATTTTCCTACAACCGATTCTTTCTTCAAGCTCGGATTAGCAGTTTTGTATGGCATGGGGTTTTCTACGGCAAGAACCTTACAACTGGTTTCATACGATTAAAATTGGGTGTTTCTGTCTTTCGACAGTATTTTCTCTTCTAGCATCTATTTTCAAATTACAAACGGTTGTACTAATGTATCTGGAAATATCTATCAGAAGGTTGTATGGTTATTCTGGTTATTAGTATCTTAGTTATCACAATTGATGAATATAGATTCAGAGATCCATAAGTATCGAAGAGTCTGTATTAATTAATGTGCTTTGTAGTTCCTTCCACAAATTTCAACAGCATTGCAAAGGAATCTGCATTACATCTTGGTGGATTTAAATGAAACCATATGATTAAAATCCTATTGTTTTTGTGCTATCGAAGTTGTGAAGTTCCAGTTTTTAAAATAGTTTGCTAGTAAACTTTCAAGACAGATTGCACTGTTTGAATTAATTCTGAGAAGATACGTGGAATTTAAGGCTTTGATTTTCAGTTTTTGATTCAAGAAACTGGTCGTGGTTAATGCAATTTCGTATTCACTTTTGGGCTGTTCACGTTCTCAAAACTAGTGTTAAATTTACAATTTTGGTTCAAAAGGGAGTTGCTAGGATGTTTTTCCGCAATGTGAATAAGGGCACTAGTATCGTACAGCTTGGCTACTGGTGTAGATCCCCAGTCAATCCATTATGTTAATATGTCATACTACTGCTTATCAAATTCATGTGTATTGTATTTGGGGGCTTTGTATTTGGTCAAATATTTGGGGGCTTTGTTTTTTACCATGATGTATCAAAACAGAGTGAGAAACAATGGCCAAGTAACAAGTGTACATAATAGTAGTCATGTCTAAGAAGCATTCAATTTATCTATTTATCTAGAAAGATCGTCTTTTAACTATAATATAATTTGTTAATAGAGTGGGCAACAAAGAAAAGCACCCAGACCCAAGTTGAAGATGTTGCATGTCTAAGAAGCATTCAATGATATTACTACTTTGTTGCTCAAGGGATCATGTTCAATGATATTACTACTTTGTTATTTCATACAAAAGCATTCAAGGATGCAATTGACGTCTTTGTTGATCAATACAGAGATATGGGAATTTCTGTTGTTGCTGGTATGTTACTTTTTTTGTTATGCATATAAGCCTACATATTAATCCAATTCAGTGCAAGTAGATAAAGAGGCAAGTTACTTCCTTTCAGGTTGAGCAATTTAATATTAACAATTCGGTAATAAGTGGTAAAGCGATTTGATTCTTTAGGCTATAGATTTAGAATCAGAACATTGTTTTTAGTTTATTTTATTGAAAAGTAATGTTCCACTGACTTGATTTTTTTTAGGAAAATATGTCTTTTTTCCTTCTTTTTTTAAATGCAAAACAATTGTTTAACTGAAAATTATAACTATGGCTGTTCGAGTACAGGGACATGAGAAAGTAGGCATTTTTGAAGCAAGGGTGGAAATAATAAATGATTGAGAACTTGTATTGAAACTTCATGACATTAATGCAAATGCATGTTTATTAACTGGAACCGATAACTTTGTTCCCAAATCAAGAAAACACTCAGTGGTTGGCTATTTTTCCATTATCAAATTGACTACTAGAGAGGTTTGCCTGACATGCAAAATCAAATTGCATGAAGCAAAAAAAAAAAAGATACTCCTTGAAAAATAAAATAAAATAAATAAGAAGCAACGCTGAACTAGTTGAATTTGCTCATATATATTTATAACATGCTGCTTATGTTTGGATTTTGTAATTTGTAAGTGAATTCTTAAGTGCAGAGAATATGATGAAGCCTCTAAGAGAAGGGGATGCAGCATTAGTGACACTCTCAGTTTCAGATATTAAAAAGCTGAGAGTTGCTTAGGATGTTGAGAAGCATGAATTTGTGCAAAAGCATCCAATGAAGATTATACAAGTACTTATTATGTGGTAGGATTATGTGTATTCATATGTACACTGATTTGTATTATTTCGTGTTAATAGTTAGATGTGTGTATTTTATCGCTTATTTGAATGGTAAATTTTGAAAAATTATCATTGTTTGCACCGATGAATTTTATACCTTTGAATTTTATATGTTAACATATTCCTAGATGATTATGTTGTTGATTGGTGAACTATTAACATTTACTTTATTGAGAAAACCGTGAAATGGAAAATGGAAAATAAATTAGAGTTATCTATGGATTAGAAAGAGAACATTGAAGGAATATTCAAATTCAAATCATTTCGAATACCAAAAAATCACCAACGGATATTTAAAACTTTTTGTCGCTAATTCCTTGGTAATTAGTAAGTGTTTGCCAACGCCTTTTATAAATAAAGTTTTATTATAAATTACTTATTCGTCGGTAAATAGTCAATATATAAATAAAAATTAAATTAATAAATAAAATCATATTTTTATTATAAAATTAGTAAAATGACGGAAAACTATCGGAAAACTCATGCTAAATTCCGTTGCAAAAATCTGACACAGATACCGTCATGGTTTTTACCGACCACAACATTATGCAGGAAATCCGTCGCTAAGGCCTATTTAGTGACGGATTAGAAGCGGATTCTGCCGCTGCTATATGCTGTTTTTCTTGTAGTGCACAAGTTGTAGGCCTAATGTGGGAGGTCTAGCCCATTATAACCATAAATGGACTTGGTAACGAATTGGAATACTTAATCTAGATGAATCCATATGGATTGTATGATCATGTTAATTTGAATAGGGGTTAAGTAAACTTGGTTGAAACAGTGGATGAGTTAAGTAAATCTTGTGGCGGTGGGTAATATTTATATATATAGACCCACAAACTTAACCTATTTTATACTTTGGGGTTATGCAACTTTGTCAAGTAAACTTGCTTGGATCAGTGAGGGTTAAGTACATCTTGTGGCGGTGGGGTAATATTTACATATATAGGCCCGACAACTTAACCTGTTTTACATGTTGGATTGTTAGGCATAACCAGTTGAAATCCTAGTAGTGGGGATGCAAGCCTAGGGGGAGCTTGTATCATCTTGTG
Source organism: Allium sativum (assembly GCA_030737875.1). NCBI lineage: Eukaryota > Viridiplantae > Streptophyta > Magnoliopsida > Asparagales > Amaryllidaceae > Allium > Allium sativum. The sequence continues at coordinate 342,570,938 of CM060910.1, forward strand.
TGTAGGATCCGTTTCAGTCAGTAACCCATCTAGGTATCAAACGAGTACTCCGAACTAGGTCGGAGTAGGGACACGCTTACTGGGCTGATTGTAAGAGATCCAAAATGAAGGGGTAGTGTCAACAGTGCAGGCAACCAATGGAGTCATGTGCGTGCATGGGTCCGGCTTGCCATGGGAATTAAGACGATATGACATTAGTAGATATGGTTTTGCACATCTTGAAAATGAAGGGTTGCCACTTTAGGAAGTGATACATCCTACTATGGGGCCAGCACAGGGTATCTACGGAGCAGGGAGCCGATTGATTAGGGTAGTAGTTAGGGTACATCTAGACTCTGGTAAGTTTAGGAGTCCATTATTGGGGCTGCCTGTGGATTGTATGGGGTTAAAACCTCTCACCAGAAGTACGCCTAAGTCTACCATTTCATACATGTTGGGGACCATCTCATTCTGGATATACTAGTAGTAGTGTAGGGTAATCATTAGAAGCGTATACACCCTATCATGTTCACCTTGTCATACTTGGCTTTTATGTAGTTATCTCTCTCTTATCCACTTTATATGCCTGTCATGCTACTTTTATTTATTTACTTGCTAAAAGTAACTGGACTCGCCAGACTTTATGTCTGACCCTTTTTGTTTCCTCTTCTTTCTTCCGTTCCCCCCTCCCCCCTAAGGTTCTCAAGGCGGGAATACTTAGGCTTGATCGCGATTCTGCTTACTTTTGTTGGAGCTGCTTTGACGTATGACTCAAGGTTTTATCCTTGCTACTATGGCTATGCATTATTTGGGGAATTATGCTTTTTATGTACTCTGATGTTTTAAAGTACAAGACAATAGTTTTTATGATGTAATGGTTTATGTGTATTTCAGACATGTGTTGTTTTTGAACCACGATGCTTTGTTATAAATAAAGTTTTTTAAATTCCACTGTTGATTTTATATCTGTCTTGTAATATTTATGTTTCTGTTTACCTATAACGCTTCACGAAACTTAATGTATTCCCTTAGAGAGTGACATTAACGGACGTAGGGTGTCACACTTGGTATCAAAGCTGAAGGTTACCAGATTAGATAAAAGTTTTTGAAAATTATTTTCAAAAAGGTTTTAAAAGAAAGCATTTTCGAATGAAAAGTCTGTTTTGAAAAACATATTCCCCAAAGCCATATGTAACATCTCTCAATTCTCCGCTTGATTCCTTTTCCTTTTGATTGGGGAACCGATTCTTATCGAAAGGTGTCCCCATTGTGACATGGTTCCGTAGGTATAATAAGGCTACGGTACATGTCGAAGGGCAATGAAGTGCCTAACCTCCATCTATAGCCACAGTGGTTTTACCTGTGGTTAATTTTCTCTCAAACTTAGTAAGGATTTCCATGCAATGGAGGCAGCTTTTGAGAGACATATTAGCATGTTGCACAAGGATGGTAAAAAGGAGAATAAGTGAGCTAAGGCTAGGGAGCACAACCCAAGGATGGAAAAAGAAATGGTGGCCTTAGAAGGGAACATAGATAAAGAAGGAGAGCCTGATAAAGTTCAAATAAAGGCAAGAAGAAATGTTATAAGCACTTGGGTCATTTGGTCAAGCAATAAAAGGAATAACACTTACAAAGTCGTACACTACATTAGGTAGTGCCTGAAGAAGCAAGGACAGGACCAAAGGGCATGGTCTTTTGGAGGGCAAGTGTGTGCTCTCATATCCGTTGTACTGGATAGAGGTAGGAAAGTTTTTTTCTCTCTTTCCAATCATCCCGTTATGACTCTTTTTGATTTGGGCGCTTCGCATTCATTTACATCTGATTCTGTTGTTGAGTCTCTGCACCTTAGTACTAGTATAGTAGTGGATCCCGTTTTTGTCTCAAACCCCATTGGTGGTTCGGCTCATTTGTCCATGATTTGTCGGGGTTTGAGAATATCTGTGTTAGGCATCGAGTTTGAGTGCAGCACATATGTTCTCGGTTTTATGGGCTATGATTTGATTCTAGGGTTGGATTGGCTAGCCATGTATGGTGCCATTCGGGATTGCGAGAGGAGGGTCGTTAGACTTTTGACTTGCCATGGGAGGACCCTCGAGATTTCTTGTGACTCTAAGGGGTCTGTCATGCTTAGTTTCCTAGAGTCACTTGATGCATCTATCGATGATCTGCGATCTATATCAGTAGTCTATGAGTATCCTGATGTTCTGAGGAGGTTCGGGATATACCTCTGAGGCGCGAGATTGACTTTTATGTATACTTGGCGGACAATGCAAAGCCAGTTGCATTACCGGTGCGCCACATGGCTCCGAGGGAAAGAAGGGAGCTGAGAAAGCAAGTAGGGGAGCTACTTGAAAAAGGATTTATTGGGTGAAGCATATCTGAATGGAGTGCAAGTAAGGCGGATGGTTCGCTTCGCTTATGCGTGGATTGTAGGGAATTGAACAAACTCACAAAGAAGAATCTGACATTTTCTTGGGGTACAGACCGAGAGGATGATTTTTCAATGATTGAAGAGGGCTCTGACAACAGCCCCAGTCTTGACCTTGCCCGATGGAAACAAAGTGTTAATAGTATACATTGACACATGTGGTATAGGGCTTGGTGCGGTTCTGATGCAAGTGGGAAGGGTAGTATGTTATGCTAGTAGATAGTTGAAAGTTCATAAGAAGAAATACCCTACCAATGTTTTGGAATTAGCTGCTATAGTATTCACGCTTAAGACTTGGCGGCAGTATCTTCTTGAAGAGAGGTTCGAGTTATACTTGGACCATAAGTCACACAAGTACCTGTTCTCACAAAAGGATCTCAAATTGAGACAGTAGAGTTAGGCTTCTACTTGGACCTGAGACTATTAGAGAAACTTCAGAAAAGATTGATCTTATCCGCAGGCACATTAAGAAAGCTCGGGACAAGCAGAAGTCATATGCAGATAAGGGAAGGACCGATATTGAGTTTAAGATGGGAGGCATGGTTTTCATCAAAGTATCTCCTTTGAGGAATGTGGTTCGTTTTGGATCTGTAAGGAAATTAGCGCTAAGACTAGTAGGACCATTTCCCATAATAGAAGGTATAAGTCAAATGGCTTATAGGGTAAAACTACCAGAGAGGTTAGCGGATGTTCATTTGTGAAAACATAGCAGAAGTAGTTGAGCCGAGTATGCTTGAGGAAGTAGGGGTGGAACGGGAAGCGACAGTTAGACAAGTTCCTACCCGTATTCATGGATCATAGGTTTAGAATCTACGCAATCGAGAGGTCAAGCTGAAGGAAGTGGGGAGATGAGCATGCTTGGGGGCTGAAGATAAGATTCGCGCTTCGTACCCTTTTTTTTTCAAGGGTGTGTTCTTAACTTCTTTTCCAAAGCTTTTTATTCGTACTTGTTTCTATCATTCGTATGTATCCTATCGATCGAATCTTCGACCTTTAGGTAGTGAACCTGTAACAACCCGTATTTTCAATAACCTGTAATAACATAAATTGAGGCAGAATTAAATTATAAAATGGGAATCAAGGGAAACGGGCTATGCCATTGCGTTCGTCTCGGAAAAATACGCGAAATAGAGTCCGAGTTTTCGAAAATCGGAGTCCGTATGACCCAGTTAAGGCCCATGGAAGTCTTCAGAAATTTCCATAATTAAAACAGATTTAAATTTAAATTAAAAACAAGGGTTTGGGCCAGCTGGGCCAAGGCGGGAAAAATCCCGCCCAGGACCCCATGTCGACAGGCCTGTCGACAGGGGTCTAGGCATGTCGACTGCCCTGTCGACAGCCCTGTCGACAGGGGGTGCCCGGCTGATTGGCCTGGTGCACCATTTTTGATTGGGGTTGGGTCTTGTGGCTGGTTTCTAGAGAGTTCCGGGATCTGATGGCCCTAATTGAATCTAGGGTTAATCCTATGGTTCAAATCACTAACCTAATCTATAAATAAGGCCCTAACCTACCCTAAATCATTCATTATTCAATCTAGTAACTAAACTATGCCAAAATCTAAACTCTCATGGCCTCCACCCTCTTCATACAATTCCTAATTTAATTCCTAAGTAATTTTCCATGCATACAAGCATATTTAGGCTTGTATGATCCTCCTTAGCTTGCATTAAAGGCTTGTTTTTCTATTGGCATCAAAAAGGAGGAGTCTTGATCAAGTTTGCTTGCATTTGGGGGTTTTAATTAGTTGCATAAGGGGTTTCTTGCATTGGTTATACTCATTTGAGTCCGCATAAGCATTGTAAGCCCTCTTACCCTCATTTTAGAAACTATAAAGTTAATGTGTGATGAAAGTTGGGGTTTATGTATGTTTATTGAGTTGTGCATGTTATGCAAGGGTACTAAGCCATGATTTGCAAATCTATTAAGTTATGCATGTAAACTAAGCCATGATTTGCAAGATTTATAAGTTATGCATGTTTATGCAAGGTTGTTAAGCCATGATTTGTATGTTTATTAAGTTATGCATGTTTATGCAAGGTTGTTAAGCCATGATTTGTATGTTTATTAAGTTATGCATGTTTATGCAAGTTTGTTAAGCCATGATTTGTATGTTTATTAAGTTATGCATGTTTATGCAAGTTTAAATTGACAAGTTGTGCATGTTTTGACAAGTTGGGCATGTTTTGACAAGTTATGCATACTTATGCAAGTTTAAAAGGACAAGTTGTGCATGTTTTGACAAGTTGGGCATGTTTTGACAAGTTATGCATACTTATGCAAGTTTAAAAGGACAAGTTGTGCATGTTTTGACAAGTTGGGCATGTTTTGACAAGTTATGCATACTTATGCAAGTTTAAAATGACAAGTTGTGCATGTTTTGACAAGTTGTGCAAGTTTGACAAGTTATGCATACTTATGCAAGTTTAAGATGACAAGTTGTGCATGTTTTGACAAGTTGTGCATGTTTTATGGTAATATGCAAGATCACTATGCTAAGTTGTGCAAGTCTAACATGTTATGCATGATTGTTGTGCAAGTTTATCATATATGTTGTGCCAAGTTCCCTCTTCCTATCCTTTATGCGTTACTACGAATATGTAAGCGATAGAATGACGTTGGGGGTTTTGGGGTAAACTTAAAATACATGAAAATACAAGATTGGGAATTTACCTATTAAGTTAGGTCTACCCCTTGGGAATTTACCTATTAAGTTAGGTCTACCCAAGTAATTGTTTGACTTGTGATTATGTTTTGAAATAAAGTGGACATGACACTTAGAAAACATAAGTGTGGCCAACTCGAGGTTGGGTTGAGTTTGTAGCGTAATCCTACCCGGAACCGACCGGCTTAACTAGTGGCTACAAACAATAGGACCCAATGTGAGAAGTTGGTCATGGGGTGCCAAGACCCGAGGTTAGACCAAGTTGTGGTGTAAAGCTACCCGGACCCGCCCGGCCTAACTAGTAACCACAACAAGGTCTAATGTGAGAGGTTAAGGTGCATTAAATTAATTAATGCCTCATGATTAGGGTTAAGTCAGGGTCCACTAATACTTAACCAATTTGGGGATTCGAGGGATTAGAATGTGGTTAAGTTCCGAACCGTTGGTTACACTTAACTAGTTTAATCCATTTGGGAGTTCAAGGGATTAGAACGGGGTTAAGCCACACTTAACCAGTTTAATCCAGGATTAGTGAGGGGTTAAATCACACTTAACCCTCTTGGGGAAACCCTAGCAACGTGGTCTGTTCTAACAGTAATCCCAGTTTGGTATCATTCACAACCCTAGAAGCTAGGCTAGGGCGGGGCACGATTACTGGAGGATGTAAGCGACCAAAGGGCGATGGCCGAGTGGTACAGCGGTGCGGGTCCGGCGGGCTACGGACGTGCACGTAGTCCGATGTTGGACAAAACTCGAGGCACGGGTACCAGTAGGTTAGGGCTGTGCATTATTGCTTAAGTGTCCGGGGTCGACAACCGAGGGCTTGATACACCCAAAGGTGGGCCCAGCACAGACTACCTACATCCATATGTGGGCCGTATGGACATCAACACTTGACGTGTTAGGCTTATAGGGAGCCGATCGACTAGACCGTTGGGTTGGACCTTATACTAAGGTCACTTCATGTTATTGGGCCAAAGCTTGGGCCAAAGGATCAATACCTGTTATGTTGGTTTGCTAGTACACCGTGGTGCAAAAACTTAACCTTGTTTTATGCGATGACACCTCTATCTATCTTGTAGTTGATTTATCATGCCAGTATGTTGTTATCTATGATCATCTCAGTTTCCATCATGATGTTAACTTTATTAGTTTATAGACTGATCGTAGCAGGGCTTACTCAGTCTTTTTGACTGACCCGTTTTGTTTCGCCTCTTTTCTTCCGTTTCCCCCCCCCCCAGGTTCTCAGGGAGGGAATACTGGAGCCTAGCTTGGATTTCAGCTGCTTCCTTGGATAGCTCAAGTATGCTTTGGACTTGAGCCGCTATGGTTTATCACTCTTATTTGGGGATAGCACTTATGTATTTCAGTTTATCAGATGATGTATTTATCTAGACTTGTAATTTTGGGAAATTGACATTTTGATGTACCAGACTTGTGTTTTGAAATGGTTTTTAAATCTTCCGCTGTTTTATTTACTTACTCTGTTATTTACATATATATATGTCATGTCCTGCCTTGCTATATCATTATGCATGTTTACCAATAATGCCCCTCCAAAGCCAGTGCATTCCTTTGCGAGTGACCCTGGCGGAGGTGGGGTGTTACAGAACCCATGGATGTAAACATGTGTTTGAGACATGTTATGTTTGATGGATGCAAGTGTTTGCTAGTGGTTTCCTGTGGATGCATATACACACATTAGGCACTAGATCGGCTCAATCACTCTCATACCGCATATGGATGTGTGTGCATTTTTCTTTTTCTTTATGGACGAAATTGAATGTATCATCAAATGGATGTTGCATTTGGACGAATGATTGTGCACACATATAGAACTTACATGTTATAATAGGATTATTTGCATACATGTTGGATTCATGACAATAACATACGTTGCATTAAGGAGGTCAACTGAATCAGTGGACCGCCTGATCTTTCGCATTAATGATGGGACATATACACACACCTTTACATATGTTCATATAAACATTAGAAAATTTTAAGGACAATGGATGCCTGTGATTGGTGGATGAGTAGATGCATGATGGATGGAAGGGTACATTCTTCTTAACTTGGAGATTTCGGGGACGAAATACTTTGAGTAGGGGAGAATGTAACACCTCGAAATTTTAACGACACTTAAGATGATAAATTAAAGAATAATTAATTTTAAATACACTATTAACAATGAATTAAGAAAAACTTAATTACATATTCAGAATTAAGTAAAACAGACCCCGCCATTGCGTCCGTCTCGAAATTTTGGTTAAGATAGACACCAAGTTTGCGTAAAACGGACTTCGTATGAAGAAGTTATTAAGGTTTGAAGTTTGTATGCATATAAGGAATATATATATATATATATATATATTAAATCAAAATTCAAAATTCAAAAATCAGCAAAATACAAAATCGACGCACCAAACAGGGAAAGGGCCGACCGTTTGGGGTCGACCCAGGCCCTTTGGGGTCGACCCATTCTCTTTGGGGTCGACCCGGGGTCGACACCCATGTAGGGGAGTCGACCACCCTACAGATCTGGGCAGTATATGTTTTTCTGAACTTGGACCGATTTTGGAGCTAGATTCGTGAACCCTAGGCTATATAAAGGACCCTAAACCTAGTTTTATTCATTTGAAAAGTAATGGTGACGGCGAGGCTCTGCTGCAACTTCAATTAAATTGCCTATTCTTCTCCAAAATCAAGTTTAAAAAGATTCAAGCATTTCACCTATAGAATCTGAGATTCAACACCAACAATTTCTTTTCTATTTTCTAAAATCCAAACACGGTGAGTTAGTTACTTTTAGATTTAAATAATTAAAAGTAATTTGTGATATGACTGTGATTTGGATATATACATGCTTGTGACTGAATCATATTGGATCTATCATAATTTGTGAATCTATAATATTCTTGGAGCCTAGAGCTTATCATGTCATGATATACCTACCTTTTTAGAACTAATTCGCTTGTGGTTAATTTATCATGTCATGTTAGATCTACCTTTACAGAACTACTTCATTTGTGGTTAATTTATCATGTCATACTAGATCTACCTTTATAGATCTAATTCGCTTGTGATTAATTTATCATGTCATGCTAGATCTTTTTAGATCTAATTCGCTTGTGGTTAATTTATCATGTCACGCTATATCTACCTTTATAGATCTAATTCGCTTATGGTTAATTTATCATGTCACATTTGTGGATCTTAAACTTTACCTATCATGTGGTGATTAATTTAGATCTATCATTAATTGGAAATCTGAATCCTTATTTATTCATGCCTATTATGACATCCTTGGTATGATAGATCTAGTTTTATTACCACATGCTCACTATATCTATTTTTATATGTCCACCTTATCACTATGCCAATTACATGTTTATGTCACTTTTGTTAAAATAATCACTATTGTTATCTTTCCCTTTTATTGTTTATGGCTAGGCTATTTTCTAGCCTAGACATGAAGCCAAATATATGCGAATGCGTTAGTTAGGGAACGGCGGAAAACATTAGAATTGATATAACTTGAATGACAAGTATGAATTTGGACATATAATCCATTATGAATATAATTGGATAAATGGGCATGAACACCTATAGAGACATAGGTATAATTAATTGGTTAATAATTAAAATGCCTAGGATTACAGTAATTAGAAAACTGTAATGCCACTTATGACACGAGGTTAGATTGCATTTGTGATGGAAGTCTGCCCGGACCCGACCGGCATATCCAGCAACCGCAAATGTTGAATCTAACATGAGGGGTCTAAGTGCACAAATACGAGACGGGCTAAGACATGAGGTTAGGCCCAACTTGTGGAAGAAGTCTGCTCGGTCCCGGCCGGCATATCTAGCATCCACAAGTTGTAGGCCTAATGTGGGAGGTCTAGCCCATTATAACCATAAATGGACTTGGTAACGAATTGGAATACTTAACCTAGATGAATCCATAGGGATTGTATGAACATGTTAACTGGAATAGGGGTTAAGTAAACTTGGTTGAAATAGTGGGTGGATTAAGTAAATCTTGTGGCGGTGGGTAATATTTATATATATAGGCCCACAAACTTAAACTATTTTATACTTTGGGGTTATGCAACTTTGTTAAGTAAACTTGCTTGGATCAGTGAGGGTTAAGTAAATCTTATGGCGGTGGGGTAATATTTACATATATAGGCCCGACAACTTAACCTGTTTTACGTGTTGGACTGTTAGGCATAACCAGCTCAAATCCTAGTAGTGGGGATGCAAGCCTAGGGGTAGCTTGTATCATCTTGTGTGTGAGACCCGTTTCAGTCAGTAAGCCATCTAGGTATCAAAAGAGTACTCCGAACTAGGTCGGAGTAGGGGCACGCTTACCAGGCTGATTGTAAGAGATCCAAAACGAAGGGGCGGTGTCAACAGTGCAGGAAGCCAACGGAGTCATGTGCGTGCATGGGTCCGGTTTGCCATGGGAATTAAGACGCTGTGACATCAGTAGATATGGTTGTGCACATCTTGAAAATGAAGGGTTGCCACTTTAGGAAGTGATACATCCTATTGTGGGGCCAGCACAGGGTATCTACGGAGTAGGGAGCCGATCGATTAGGGTAGTAGTTAGGGTACATCTAGACTCTGGTAAGTTTAGGAGTCCGTTATTGGGGCTGCCTGTGGATTGTATAGGCTTAAAACCTCTCACTAGAAGTACGGCTAAGTCTACCATTTCATACATGTTGGGGATCATCTCATTCTGGATATACTAGTTGTGGTGCAGGGTAATCATTGGAAGCGTATACACCCTATCCTGTTCACCTTGTCATACTTGGCTTTTATGTAGTTATCTCTCTCTTATCCGCTTTATATGCCTGTCATGCTACTTTTGTTTATTTACTTGCTAAAAGTAACTGGACTCTCCAGACTTTATGTCTGACCCTTTTTGTTTCCTCTTCTTTCTTCCATTCCCCCCTCCCCCCAAGGTTTTTAGGGCGGGAATACTTAGGCTTGACCGTGATGCTGCTTACTTTTGTTGGAGCTGCTTTGACGTATGGCTCAAGCTTTTATCCTTGCTACTATGGCTATAATTTATTTGGGGAATTATGCTTTTTATGTACTCTGATGTTTAAAGTACAAGATAGTAGTTTTTATGATGTAATGGATTATGTGTATTTCAGACATGGGCTGTTTTTGAACCACGGTGCTTTATTATAAATAAAGTTTTTTAAATTCCGCTGTTGCTTTTTTATCTATCTTGTAATATTTTTGTTTCTGTTTACCTATAACGCTTCACGAAACTTAATGCATTCCCTTAGTTAGTGACATTAACGGACGTAGGGTGTCACAATAGACAACGGATTTCTTCGTCGTTTCCATTGTTACTTAAAGCGAAATCAGTAAACATGCCAACAACATTAATAAATTGTTCACTTATTGGGTCTTCAGTTTCCTTTTATTTGTACATCCAGTTTCGATCAGTAAAATAATTGTCCATTTATCCTAAGTAGATAATTAAAAAGTGTGATAAAATCTGCATTGACATTTTATTAAAATAATTTTATTGATGAATGTTTTATTAATTGATCATTTACCATTTGCTGATGGGTCGTCCTACCTCTTATTACAAATACAATAACATAATTAAATCGCGTAAATCTTTTCAATTTAAATGATCCAAAAAATTTCAGCAGTACTTCGCTTTAGTTCCCTGAATAGTACACAATTGCCTGTACGCAGGGAACATAAAGGAAGCGCATTCAAAATTTTGAGAACCATTTAAAATGAAATGCTTTATGAGATTTAATTTCGTTATTGTGTTCACAACTTGTCGAATACAAGGACAAATCCAACAAATATTGTATATGATTAATATAGATGTCCGTTCTGTTTACAAAATGAATATTCACATAATGATCATATACAATACTTATCAGACGGGGCCGAAAAACACTTTAAGGGTTTATGAATATAATATATTACGAATGGTGTTCTCTTATCATCAATTGTCTACGTGAAGAAGCAATGTACGCATATTTTCAAAACTCAATCAAACTAACCGTACACTATAATATTAAATATCGTTTTCGATAAATTTCTAGAAAAAATAAACTTAGTTATGTCTGTTCGCACTAAACATCCATTAAAAAGCCTAAAATAGATTACATATTCAACCTACATGCATGTAATTCTATTGTGATACAACCTACATAACCTTGCAATACATAGATTAATAACAAAAATTAGGCCTCAATATTCTACACTATACATATAATAAGGCAACACAAACATGTAATCTAACCAATTAACCCTAAATTAGCAAATGTAACTAAAAAGTAAATTAGGATTTATTCCTTGATTGGAGGAGAATTGAAGCATAGAGAGGAGAAGAGCGAGGTTTCCAAGTGTAGAAGAAGTTAGGGACAGACGATGAGTGGTGGGAGGTGAAATCTAAGAAGGGAGGAGGGTTTGGGGGGAATTTATAGAAAAAACGTGCCAATATCTTCGTGGCTTAGCAACGGATTCCAACGGCTGCCAACGACTACCAGCATATATATTTTTTATTTCGTAAAAAGTAATCCGGAAAGTACGTACCTGTCATTGGAAGCCCTTGCCATTGCCAGTCGTTACCCCTCATCACCTTCCCGTTCGTATATAATGTATGTTTAGTAGTGTTCCAACTGCACATGCTAATAAATAGATTCATTTAACTGAAAATGAAATGCAGCCTTTATCAAAGAGGGATATGCGTTTACTTCCTAATGAATATGGTTAGTCCTGAGTTGGAACACATAACTAACTCTAACACATAAATAACAAGGGACGTGACAAATTTGCAGGCTATTAGGATGACCAGAAAATTAAACTGCCAAAAGAAAGAAGGCAACGATTAAATTAAGCTACAAACAAAATAACATGACGCATGAAAGATAAGCTACAGGAAAACAATGAAACAAAGAACTTGATAAAGTAGAGAAACAAAATCTTTAGAAGCAACCATCTGCAGGGGCATGCGAAATACGAAGCAATGTTAAAAAGCATATATATGATCCATTAACCTCAACATGCAAAATAAATATTTTCTAGTACATGCGGAATTAGTAATATCAATAGTGGCAGCACCAACAACATAAACGACCTAACGAATCTAGTATGCTGACAATCCATAAGCTCAGACATGTATATATAACTATATTTAAAAGTGGGCTACCACATGTGGTGCAATATTTTGAACAGTTATAAAGTAAACTTTGCAATAGTACGATGTTGTTTATATAATATGGTCAATTCAACCTGAGCTTCTTATCTTCAACACACCAACGAGCAAGCACACAAGGTACTATGCTGCAAGGCATACTAGAACAATAGAATGAAATAAATGGCAGACGCAGGTTTTTTGTTTTTCCTAGATCTTCTTCTGTAGATATACGAACATTAGAATGAAATGTGTAGTGCACTGACACGTACCGATGGGGGAAAACAGAAAGAAGAGAAAAACAATTATGCCATAGCTCTTCACATGATCAGGCATGCATCTCGTACTTCAGATGCTAATATATTCAACAAACTAATTGAAATTGTATTCTCTTGTATTGTACAACAAAGAAACAAAATAGAAACTTAAGAAAGAAAAAATCTAGGACCCAGAGCTTCAACCAGTACTCACTTACTCATGTATTTGAAAAAATAAAAATAAAGATAATTAACAGTTAAAGTAAAAAAAAAAATCAAATGTACTGGCTATTATCGCAGCGTATAGTTGTTACACTAAAAACACCTTACATATTTATTTCATTATTCCATGAGATGAATCCTGAAGGTAGTGACACACATATGATCTAAATCAATCATTTTTTAATCTGGTTTCTTCCCATCAACAGGGCTGGCCCTGGGCTAAGTGGGGCCCTAGGCCAAAATGGTGGCAGCCCATGGAAGAAAAATAATTGTGGCCCCTAAAGGTGACATTGCCTAGAATCAAACTCTAAAACTTTGCATGCAAGCCATGAAACTTAACCATTCCGCCACTTCTTCTTTTGGAATGATAATCTGGACATAAGTTATAAATATAAGGGAAAAAAATTGAGACCCTCCACCAGCTCGAGGCCCTAGGCGGCCGCTTAGTGAGCCTATGCCCTGTGTCGGGCTTTCCCATCAACCATAAAATACTGACCAACGCACCGGGATAAAAATTAAAAGTTAGTACAACTTGATGAAGGTAATGAATATATATATATATATATATATATGAATTGCAATTTAACGTTAGCATACTACATACCGATTGTGATGGGTGGGAAAAATTGGTGTGAAATTGCAAATTACGCGGAGTAATCAAATAAATTTAGGGATTCAAAATTTAACAAAATTTATTTTAATATTGGAGGTCTAACGTCCAGTTATAGAGCCCTTTTATTTAACTGTAGCATCTGCATGTGTTCTTCTTTCTTTTGCATAGGATTTAACCAGGCTACGGTCATGGAGAAATGCAATTGTGCGAGTTATGCATTGATGCTTGAGGGAGACGGGGATTGAATTAGGACGTTGAATTGTTATGCATGGTAAGGAAGACAAGCTCCGGAAAATAAGAACGTTTGAAAGAAAAAATGCATGAGAAATTCAGGGACGAGAAGATGACGTGGTCTATTTTTGTAGTAAACGATGGTGTAGGTTGCGTGCATCTAACAACCTTGATTTGTGTCATTGAATGTGTTTAAACTTGTGTCCCAATAGACGCTCCTTTTTCTAAAACTGCAAATACCTACGGTTCAAAACCTGTAAATATTTGCTGATTTTTTTTAATATTTGTAGTGAATAACGCATATATTTGCATTTTGTAAAAAAAGAGACTAAAAATAGTAATGCTATAAGACCCGGAAATTAGGTTAAGTAAAAATGTCAGAAACATCTCAATCATACAAAACAACATGGCATGTTTATGACCCTTGATTCAACTTTTGGATCTATAATTCGTTCATTTTGACAAACAGTTCTTCGGGCTCTCTAGTAGTGTCCGATTGGAAAATAAGAAAAGTTGTGAATAACGCATATATTTGCATTTTGAAAAGAAAAAAACCTAAAAAATAAGAATATTTGTAGTGAATAACGCATATATTTGTAGTGAATAAGGCGTGGATCCTTGTTTCCACAAATAAGATCGTATCGACCCGCAAGCTGATATGAAAGACAACATACAAATATTTACTCTCTTTATTCTAGTATGCAAATTGGGCGAATCTCTGTTGTCCTTGGGAACGCATCAAATGCAATCTCCAATTTATGAAATGAATCCAAATCTAACAAAACATGCTGATGCGTCAAAACCAGAAGTGCTGTAGGGTCCCAAGTTGGTGGTATGTTTTACCAAATATAATATCATCAAATGAAGCGTATTAAATTAACCTATAAAGCATAGAAAGGTGAGGTCTGATTTTTTTTTTACAGGTAACGTTTAGAGAAAATAAGAATGAATAAGAAACTATCATAAAGACTGTTAACCCCGTTGTGAAAACAAAGTTCAAAAAGTCATGTACTGTCTCATCAAGAGATTGTCGGTTGTAAAATACTTCAATGGATCGACAAGTCCGTGAGAACACGATTATTTTTTGGGTCGATTCATGTCCAATACATTGGATTGTAATGGTAAACCACATGTATGTTGCATGGAGATGTTTCACGTGCACGTAACATCTGATGCATACAAAACAGGGATAACTCAAGGATGAATCATTATGTGTATACATACAAATTGAAATGTGACATGTCAATACATACGTTGGCATAAATTATAAAATGAAGTACGCATGGAATATAAAACATGACAAGAATATATAATGGGCCAGTTGTAGCTTCACGAAACGCCTGCTGCTAATCCACAAATCGATGCACTTTGTAACATTGAGTCGTGCATGTGTATAAAGCATGTATGAATCGTATCAATAAAATTATAAACAAGTTCCATGATTCGGTCATCATGATAGTACAAGCATGGCACGCATCAAAGTATTTGTGTCGTGGCAAACATATGTGAAACAGTGAAAAGCTCTCGTTAGCATTTAATCATACAAAAAATGTGCACAGTTCATACAAATGAAACCATCAGAATAATGGGTCAAAAACCATCAAGCCTTCTCAAGCTGATCGGTCGAGCACTCCTTGGTCGATTAGACAAATCAGATCGGTTGTGCATTGGTCTGATCGCTCATGCTTTGATCTGGTCGTGCAGCACCATCCTGGTCGGTTAGTACTTGTGCAGAGCGGTCGGTCGCTCACATTTGATTGGATCGGTTGTTCATAAGGTAGCAAGTTGGACCGGTCTTGGCAGTAGCTGTTCGGTCGAGCATCAGCACCCAAGTGGGTCGGTCGAGCAGAACGTTTGAGCCGTGGTCGAACAGAGCTTCTACCATGGACGAGCACCATGAAGCTGAAGACTGAAGCCACACATTATTATAAAGATTGGTTTAATATAAAGCTCAGTGACAAGGTCGCAATTGTTTGGGTCGTGCATGCATTATTCAGATCGGTCAAAGAATACTCATTTTGGATCCTGCAGCATATTTTGGGTCGTGCATCACTTTTTGGATCGGTCATGCCAGCTGTTGTCAGTTGTCCAGTGGCATTCTGGTAAATATATTTGTGACCGACCCGAACCCTGCACACCTAAGTTACAACTCTGCCACTACCCCAAACTACACCTATAAATACCTCATTTTTCTACCATTCAAGGGACCGAATTTTGGTCCCCGAAGGGCTGTCATTTTCACTTCTCCACCATTCTAAACCTCTCTAACCTCCGTTAATCCTCTCTAAAGCTTAGATCCAACACAAATTCACCATGGAACTAATGAAGATCATCTAATTATTCAAGTGATTGAAGATCTATACAACTATCATCACAAATCATGAGATCTCGCCGATTCCTTCGTGAATTCAAGTGAAATCAAGAGCAAAAAAGAGAGAAAAATAGAGATCATTATAAAGACAGAAATGAGTAATATGAATGTAAAAACAAAAGTCATATACCTTGTAATTGTTGTGGTGATAATGAAATCTCTTCCTACAGTGGACGTAGGCTATTTTTAAGCCGAACCACTCTAAAATTCTTTGTTCTCTACTTTTTTCTTTTATTTTATGTTTATGGCTCGATAATCTCGAATCCTACCTTCTGGTGAAGTGTTCTAAAAACCCTTTGGTGTTGTGGTCATTTTTTGATTTCAACAAAGACTGAATTTAAATATTATCCCCAATTCACTTTGCACAAATAGGCATTTGATTAAAAAAACTTGTTATCCCTTGGTAATCTTCTAGTGTTTAAAGTTTTAAATACCCTTTAGTTCTAAAATTGATAACATAAAAAAAGGATTGTTAAAGAGACTCCAATATTCATTATAGAAAAATAGTGTCAAAGACAAAGTTACGGGCATTTTTAGAGGTAAAGACAGCCTGTGAAATTTTATTCTAATGGACTAAACATCAGATTTTAGGTACCAGTTTTACAGTGTGCTTAGTATCAGAATTTGACTATCAGTTTTTAAATATAAGTTTTACAGTGTGTATGGTATAAGAATTTGGTTATCAGTTTTATGGTGTGTATGGTATCAGTTTTACAGTGTGTATTGTCCTTGAAAATAAGTTTTTAGTGGGTTTGTTCTTAGGCTTAAAAAAGTTATCAAGTTTGTCCTTTAGAATAAAATCCCTTATTGATTATGGGGGTTTAATTTTAAGTGGACTCCTCCTTATTTGTAATTTGTTAAGGGAGATTGTATTAAAATACCCTTGTCCACCTTCTTAAAAGTAATCTTCAACAAATATATTTTCAATGTCGTTTATAAATATTCGACCATGAATTACGATTATTTAAATTCAAATTCAACCATCCATTCTAATACGATATTACGTTTACTTACATGATCCGATGAATTTTGATCACTCACACAATTTTTTACGTCTCTATTACTTTAACTATATCCATTTTTTTATCCACCGTTAAAATGTACTCATTAGTAAGGGTTTATGTTTTAAGGTTACTTTAATAAAGATTATATGGTTAATATTAGAAATTTTATTAAAACATTTAAGAAGAGATAATTTATTTTAAGTCTCCTTAACAATTTTAATCCCCTTTTAACAATTCCCATAAAAAAAATTGTAGATCTGAAGACTTTTGGTGTATAAACCAACCCCACGTCCAAAAAAGAAACATCGAAACAAAACAACAACAACAAATAAGCCATTAATCATAGACAAGTTGGCGTTGGTTAGAAATGGAATCTAAAGCCCAAAAAATGGCTGGATGAAACCAACGAAAACAATGGTCTGTTTTATAGGATTTAGGCTACCTTATTTGCGCCTAAGGTATCATTTGCAGTCATTTTTCAGCATGCTATGTTCGCTTGGCGTACGATGTCGTTAAAACGACCCAACCGGTGGAGCCAATTCAAATGTATATTAGCATCAAACCCATCAGACACAACATTTATGTAACACCCCGCATTTTTAAGTATAATTAAAAATGAAATAAAATATATGAAAATATGCTTATGATAGGTAAATAATGGTGATGCATAAGAAGAATAAATTAATACATGAAAGAGAAGAAAAATTAGTTCGATAACGGTGTGTGTGACGGAAAAGATAGTAAAATGAGGATAATTAATTTAAGAATCAGGAATTAGGTAAAATGGACATCACCATTGTGTTCCTCTTGAAATTTTACATGAAATAGAGTCCGAGTTTTCGAAAATCGGAGTCCGGATGAAGAAGTTATGGCCTGTAGAAGATTCAGAAGGTTTCGGTCAGCACAGAACTGGGCAGGTCGACCAGGGGGTCGACCTGGGGGCCAGGTCGACCTGGGGGTCGACCTCCCCCTTGGGGGTCGACTATAGTGTCGACCTCCCCCCTGCAGGTCGACCTGGTCGGCCTGTTTCGGTCCAGAACGCGTTTTTGAAGCCCTGGGACGATTTTTGATGGTCCGGATTGGTTTTAGGGTTAATCTGATGGCTGAAATGAGTTCCTACACCTATAAATACACCCTAAGACCTAGCCTCCTCTACACACAATTCTATTCTTCTTCTTCTCTTCCTCTGTTCTAAATAAAAATAAAAATGGCGTCGCTACTCTGCTGGAATCAAAACTAGAAGCTAATCAACATCAACCTAAGCAATTCAATTCAAATTAGAGATTAAAGCTTCTGCAACAATTCTGCAACAACTAAAGTTCTTTCTTTAATCCAATCAAGGCAAGTGCAGTTATTTTCCGATATAAACGTTAATTCTGATTGTGACATGAATTATAAATTTGAATCTGAGGTTATATCTGTTCTGTTCTGTTTGGATCTATCTTATTTTGTATCTCTTTCCTCTTTCTGTTCTATAGCCAGGCTACCACGAGCCTGAGCCAATCTCATAAGAGATTAACATACGCTAAAATGTTTGTGACAATAAAATGAATGATGCATGAATTGGCCATGACCAATAGGTGATTGATGTGAGGAAAAAACATTGACTGTAGCTAGAACAAAATCTGAGACATATGACTGGACATGTTATATTTATAATATAAATTGTATTGAACATATGATTTGAGATAAGTAAGGGATCTTTGGGATATATGATATGCATAGTAATCGATGGCTATATTTGGTATAATTTATGTAGGGATCTTCTGTACTATGCAAGTTTAATAAAAATTTGGAACATATGATATATGGTAAATTTATGACCATAATCTGTGCTATGTAAATTTAATACAAACATAGGGTATATGATAATATTGTGAATCAAGACTATTATTTATGCATGTGAACTTAGGCAAGATTTATAATTAGGCAAGATATGAAACTTTAAGAAATGAGTAAATTTGTTATATTTGCCTAATTTGCTAGTTTTGTTACATTGCCTAATCTGCTAGTTCTGTTATATTGCTTAATCTGCAAAGTCGCCTAATCTGAGAAATCTGTTATCTACTATATCTGTTGAGTTGATATAATTAGTCCGCTATTGACATAATCTGAATTGGCTATAGTTATGAATAATTGACATGTATATTAGGCGTGGGTATAAATGGTAAATCATTAATTAATTGGCCGCAAAGATAAACATGGCTAACTCGAGGTTAGAATGAGTTTGCGGCGTAATTCTGCCTGGAACCGCCCGGCATATTCCAGTGGTCGCAAACAATAGGTTCTAATGTGAGAAGTTAGTCATAACGTGCTTGAAACCCGAGGTTAGACTCAGTTTGCGACAGAAACCTGCCCGGAACCAACCGGTCTAACCAGTAGCCGCAAACTGTCAGTCTAATGTGAGAGGTTTGGGCATTAATATTTAATTAATGAAAATCTGAGATAATTATGATGTCTAAACCGTGTTGGGTAAGGTTAAACCAATTGGACCAATGAATCTGATAAACCCGTTTCGTGAATCCGTAGGCCCAATACAAAATTAGATAATCTGGAACCAGTTAATCTGTAAGCCTGTTAATCCGAACATCTGATCCGTTAGTCTGGAAACCTGTTAACTTGATTGTCTGATCTGTGAACTAGTTAATCTAAATTTTGTATGACTGAAACTTGTAGACAAGTTAAACTGAAATCTGTTAGTCTGGGGACACAAGGTTAGGAGGGGAATTACTTGTGTCATCTGTTGTTTGGGACCCATATTAGTCAGTAACCCTTTCTGGTATCAAAACTTTGATCCAACAGTAAGTAGGGTCCGGGCACGCTTACTGAACTAATTATAAGCGGTTCATTCTGATAATGGCGAGGGGTGTTGATGGTGCGTTCTAACCGGGTCATGTGCGTGCATGGATCCCGGTCTGCCTCTGAGGATGTAAGACGCCGTGACATCTGTAAATAGGTCTGTGCCAATTGGTTGTCACTTTAGGGAGTGATACACCCTACTGTGGGGCCGACATAGGATATTTATGTATTAGGGAGCCGATCGCTTGGGGTAGGGTTTTAGGGTACACTTAGTTCTGTCTGTTTCTGTTGGTACCGTCTGTTTCTGTTGGGTGGTAACACCTGTCTGTTTCTGCGTGGTACCGTCTGTTCGGGTGGTAAAGGCCCATTACTAGTGTACACCTAATTCTACATTCTGTTTCCGTAGGGATTAATCTGTTTCTGCTTCTGTCTGTTTCTGATTGGGTAGTAAAGGCCCATTATTAGCGTTCTGTTTCTGTTAAATTATTCTGTACCCGCTTCTGTTTCAGTTTAGACATTAGGGTGACACCTAATCCTGTTAAACTAGTATTAGTGCAGAGAAGTGTAAAGAAATAGCTTATGTTATTCTGTTCTTCTGTTTTATCTGCTACACCTGTTACAGTTATCTCTCATCCAGTTTTATGTTCATGTCATGTTTTTATTATCTGTTCATAACTGAAAATCACTGGACTTGCCAGACTTTTTGTCTGACCCTTGTTGTTTCGCCTCCTTTCTTCCGTTCCCCCTAGGTTATCCAAGGAGGGAATACTTTAACTTGATCCGGATTTCTTCTGCTTGAAGTGCTTAACGTATGGCTTGGCTCTGTATAGCTTCCATTCTATGGGGATTATGATTTTAAACTATGCATTCTGAAGGCTTTTGTACAAGACTGATATTTTGTACTTGAATTCTGATAATGTAATTTGAAAGGATGTAACCAAGTTTATTTCGGTTTCTGTTGAAATAAAGTTATAAATTTTTCAAGTACTATTCTATCTGTCTTGTAAGTTTCTGTTCTGTTTACTAAAATGCTCCACCAAAGTTAAAGCATTCCCTTTGTGAGTGACCTTAACGGAGGTGGGGTGTTACATTTGGTATCAGAGCTGAAGGTTACCAGATTAGATAAAAGTTTTTGAAAAACTATTTTCAAAAAGGTTTTGAAAGGAAGTATTTTCAAAAATAAAGCTTATTTTGAAAAACATGATCCCCAAGAGCCATATATCTTTCCTTCAGTCCTTTTTGTATTGAATCTTTCCTTTTTTTCGTTTCAGCATGTCTGAAGCATCTGAAATACCAGAGGGTGTTCATGTACCCGGTTGGTTTCGTCAATATCTTGAGGCTAGGACCGCCGCCGCAGGTCCAGCAAATGATCCCCCTCCTCCTCCGCCCCCTCCTCGTGCAGTTGCTTTCTCAAAGATCTGTAGAGATTTTAGGGCCATGGGTGGAAAGGATTTCAAGGGAATTGAATCATTCGTCGAAGCGAGGAACTGGCTCAAAGAAACTGAGGATCTGTTCGTTATCTTCGAGGTGGACAATAGGCAGAAGGTACAGTTGGCGGTATGGCTGCTCAAAGACGAAGCTTCCTACTGGTGGGAAGTCACTAACGCCGAGAGGCCGGTTGAGACATGGATGGATTTCAGAACAATGGTTTGAGACAAAATTTCTCTCGCAAGCTGAACGGAGTTTACAACTGGAAAAGTTCTTATCTCTTAAGCAAGGAAGTATGACGGTCAAGGAATACGTCAACCAGTTCAACCAACTAGCTAGGTTCGGATTGGATTTAGTCAACACTCAGCATAAAAGGGCTCTCCGCTTTGTTAAAGGATTGAACGAGCCACTGCACAGCCTAGCCATGACCCACGTACCCATGGGAGCGACTTACGAGAAATTGGTGGACATGGCACTACTGCACGAGGAAGACAAGGGCCCGAAAGAGACAAAGAAGGAAGAACCACAAAATAAGAAAGCATGGCCCAAAAAGGAAACACAAAAGAAGGATGAGAAATCTGAAGATAAGAAGGGGAAAAAGTGCTTTACTTGTGGGAGCTCGACTCATCTGAACAAGGATTGCAGAAAAAGGAAAGGCACTTTCTTCAACTGTGGAGAGATGGGACACTTCACTAGGGACTGCCCGAAGAGACGAGGGCAGGCGAACACTCTCGAGGCTAGTGGCTAGGATAGAAATAGGAAAATTTCTATAGTAGGTTTAATTTCTTTATCTGATTATGGAGTTAAGACTTTTTCTGATTCTGGTATTTTGATTTTGTAATCGATACTCTGCACTTTAATACTAGTATTATTTCTGATTCCGCTGTAGACTCAAACCCATAAGGGTTATGATAAATCTGTTTGTGATAGATTAGGGTTTGAGAGATATCTGTGTTAGGCGTCAAGTATGACGCATACATTCTGAGGTTTTGTGGGATATGATTTTATCATGCTTAGCTTCCTAAGAATCATTAGGGAACCTGATCTGTATCAGTAGTCTGTAAATATCTGAATAATTCTGATTTCCAGTTTTGACATTTTCTAAAGAGGGTAATCCTCTGAGTGTCAATCTGATATTGATTTCGGTCTTTGGGGTTGATACTTAGGGGAATTATTTTCTCAACCAATGTCTAATGGGAACCAAGTCTTCGTTCTATCTGTACTCGCTTCCATCATTCGACTGTATCCTATCGATCGAATCTTCGAACTTTAGGTAGAAACTAATGGGTGTAAACATGTGTTTGAGACATGTTATGTTTGATGGTTGCAAGTGGATGCAAGTGGTTGCTAGTGGTTGCCTGTGGATGCATATACACACACTAGGCACTAGATCGGCTCGAAAACACCCTCATACTGCATATGGATGTGTGAGCATTTTCAATTTTTGTGGATGCAAAATGATTGACTCAGCACATGGATGTTGCATATGACTGAATGGTTGTGCACTCATATAGAAATGATATGTATCGAGTAGGAAAATTGCATACATGTTGGACTCATGGCACTGGCATAATTCGCATTAAGGAGGTCAACTGAATCAGTGGACCGCCTGATCTTTGCATTAGACAAGGAACATATACACACACTTCTTGCATATGTTCATACAGCATTAGAAATCTCTTAAGGACAATGAATGCCTGTGATTGGTGATTGAGTAGATGGATGATTGGATGGTAGGACACATTCTTCTTAACTTGAAGATTTCGGGGACAAAATCCTTTAAGGAGGGGAGAATGTAACACCCCGCATTATTAAGTATAATTAAAAATGAAATAAAATATATGAAAATATGCTTATGATAGGTAAATAATGGTGATGCATAAGAAGAATAAATTAATACATGAAAGAGAAGAAAAATTAGTTCGATAACGGTGTGTGTAACGGAAAAGATAGTAAAATGAGGATAATTAATTTAATAATCAGGAATTAGGCAAAATGGACATCACCATTGTGTTCCTCTCGAAATTTTACATGAGATAGAGTTCGAGTTTTCGAAAATCGGAGTCCGGATGAAGAAGTTATGGCCTGTAGAAGATTCAGAAGGTTTCGGTCAGCACAGAACTGGGCAGGTCGACCAGGGGGTCGACCTGGGGGCCAGGTCGACCAGGGGGTCGACCTCCCCCTTGGGGGTCGACTATAGTGTCGACCTCCCCCCTGCAGGTCGACCTGGTCGGCCTGTTTCGGTCCAGAACGCGTTTTTGAAGCCCTGGGACGATTTTTGATGGTCCGGATTGGTTTTAGGGTTAATCTGATGGCTGAAATGAGTTCCTACACCTATAAATACACCCTAAGACCTAGCCTCCTCTACACACAATTCTATTCTTCTTCTTCTCTGCCTCTGTTCTAAATAAAAATAAAAATGGCGTCGCTACTCTGCTGGAATCAAAACTAGAAGTTAATCAACATCAACCTAAGCAATTCAATTCAAATTAGAGATTAAAGCTTCTGCAACAATTCTGCAAAAACTAAAGTTCTTTCTTTAATCCAATCAAGGCAAGTGCAGTTATTTTCCGATATAAACGTTAATTCTGATTGTGACATGAATTATAAATCTGAATCTGAGGTTATATCTGTTCTGTTCTGTTTGGATCTATCTTATTTTGTATCTCTTTCCTCTTTCTGTTCTATAGCCAGGCTACCACGAGCCTGAGCCAATCTCATAAGAGATTAACATACGCCAAAATGTTTGTGACAATAAAATGAATGATGCATGAATTGGCCATGACCAATAGGTGACTGATGTGAGGAAAGAACATGGACTGTAGCTAGAACAAAATCTGAGACATATGACTGGACATGTTATATTTATAATATAAATTGTATTGAACATATGATTTGAGATAAAGAGAATATGGCTTAGGCATAAAGATTTACATGAGAGTAGGGTATCTATTAATGTAAATAAACACCTAAGTAAGGGATCTTTGGGATATATGATATGCATAGTAATCGATGGCTATATTTGGTATAATTTATGTAGGGATCTTCTGTACTATGCAAGTTTAATAAAAATTTGGAACATATGATATATGGTAAATTTATGACCATAATCTGTGCTATGTAAATTTAATACAAACATAGGGTATATGATAATATTGTGAATCAAGACTATTATTTATGCACGTGAACTTAGGAAAGATTTATAATTAGGCAAGATATGAAACTTTAAGAAATGAGTAAATTTGTTATATTTGCCTAATTTGCTAGTTTTGTTACATTGCCTAATCTGCTAGTTCTGTTATATTGCTTAATCTGCTAAGTCGCCTAATCTGAGAAATCTGTTATCTGCTATATCTGTTGAGTTGATATAATTAGTCCGCTATTGACATAATCAGAATTGGCTATAGTTATGAATAATTGACATGTATATTAGGCGTGGGTATAAATGGTAAATCATTAATTAATTGGCCGCAAAGATAAACATGGCTAACTCGAGGTTAGAATGAGTTTGCGGCGTAATTCTGCCCGGAACCGCCCGGCATATTCCAGTGGTCGCAAACAATAGGTTCTAATGTGAGAAGTTAGTCATAACGTGCTTGAAACCCGAGGTTAGACTCAGTTTGCGACAGAAACCTGCCCGAAACCAACCGGCCTAACCAGTAGCCGCAAACTGTCAGTCTAATGTGAGAGGTTTGGGCATTAATATTTAATTAATGAAAATCTGAGATAATTATGATGTCTAAACCGTGTTGGGTAAGGTTAAACCAATTGGACCAATGAATCTGATAAACCCGTTTCGTGAATCCGTAGGCCCAATACAAAGTTAGATAATCTGGAACCGGTTAATTTGTAAGCCTGTTAATCCGAACATTTGATCCGTTAGTCTGGAAACCTGTTAACTTGATTGTCTGATCTGTGAACTAGTTAATCTAAATTTTGTATGACTGAAACTTGTAGACAAGTTAAACTGAAATCTGTTAGTCTGGGGACACAAGGTTAGGAGGGGAATTACTTGTGTCATCTGTTGTTTGGGACCCATATTAGTCAGTAACCCTTTCTGGTATCAAAACTTTGACCCAACAGTAAGTAGGGTCCGGGCACGCTTACTGAACTAATTATAAGCGGTTCATTCTGATAATGGCGAGGGCTGTTGATGGTGCGTTCCAACCGGGTCATGTGCGTGCATGGATCCCGGTCTGCCTCTGAGGATGTAAGACGCCGTGACATCTGTAAATAGGTCTGTGCCAATTGGTTGTCACTTTAGGGAGTGATACACCCTACTGTGTGGCTGACACAGGATATTTATGTATTAGGGAGCCGATCGCTTTGGGTAGGGTTTTAGGGTACACTTAGTTATGTCTGTTTCTATTGGTACCGTCTGTTTCTGTTGGGTGGTAACACCTGTCTGTTTCTGCGTGGTACCGTCTGTTCGGGTGGTAAAGGCCCATTACTAGTGTACACCTAATTCTACATTCTGTTTCCGTAGGGATTAATCTGTTTCTGCTTCTATCTGTTTCTGATCTGGTAGTAAAGGCCCATTATTAGCGTTCTGTTTTTGTTAAATTATTCTGTACCCGCTTCTGTTTCAGTTTAGACATTAGGGTGACACCTAATCCTGTTAAACTAGTATTAGTGCAGAGAAGTGTAAAGAAATAGCTTATGTTATTCTGTTCTTCTGTTTTATCTGCTACACCTATTACAGTTATCTCTCATCCAGATTTATGTTCATGTCATGTTATTATTATATGTTCATAACTGAAAATCACTGGACTTGCCAGACTTTTTGTCTGACCCTTGTTGTTTCGCCTCCTTTCTTCCGTTTCCCCCAAGGTTATCCAAGGAGGGAATACTTTAGCTTGATCCGGATTTCTTTTGCTTGAAGTGCTTAACGTATGGCTTGGCTCTGTATAGCTTCCGTTCTATGGGGATTATGATTTTAAACTATGCATTCTGAAGGCTTTTGTACAAGACTGATATTTTGTACTTGAATTCTGATAATGTAATTTGAAAGGATGTAACCAAGTTTATTTCGGTTTCTGTTGAAATAAAGTTATAAAATTTTCAAGTACTATTCTATCTGTCTTGTAAGTTTCTGTTCTGTTTACTAAAATGCTCCACCAAAGTTAAGGCATTCCCTTTGTGAGTGACCTTAACGGAGGTGGGGTGTTACAATTTATTTCTGAGACCAAAAGGCTCTTTCTTCTTTTCACCCTCATTTCATGAACACCCATACCATCATCACCCTACCTACGATCTGAGTTCACCAAAAAAAAAAAACTGGTCTCGTTTTGGTGTATAAACTAACCCCACGTCCAAAAAAGAAACATCGAAACAAAACAACAACAACAAATACGCCATTAATCATAGACAAGTTGGCGTTGGTTAGAAATGGAATCTAAAGCCCAAAAAAATGGCTGGATGAAACCAACGAAAACAATGGTTTGTTTTATAGGATTTAGGCTACATTATTTGTGCCTAAGGTATCATTTGCAGTCATTTTTCAGCATGCTATATTCGCTTGGCATACGATGTCGTTAAAACGACCCAACCGGTGGAGCCAATTCAAATGTATATTAGCATCAAACCCATCAGACACAACATTTATTTCAGAGACCAAAAGGCTCTTTCTTCTTTTCATCCTCATTTCATGAACTATTCGACGCCCATACCATCATCACCCTACCTACGATCTGAGTTCACCAAAAAAAAATACTGGTCTCGTCTTGGGGTAACTATTCTGTATTTGGGTTTAAGGTCTCACCGTGTTTATTTTCTTCTTCATCTATTCTATTTTTAGTGTGGTGCTAAAAGCACCCACAAAGGTGCTACTGGCTACCACCGTCGTATTTTTCTTTTTTATAATGCTTTCAACGGTTTTCCGCTGTGGTAGCCAATAGAAATTTGTTGGGTGCTTTTAGCACTACACTATTTTTATTCTACCCTTTCGGGATGATGCATGCCAGTTTGTCTCTTTCAATCGTCAATTGGACTTTCGAACGAGCTAACACAATCATCAGCATTTGCACGTACATCCTGGTGAGAAGAAAGTGAAAATGCTAATGCATGATAACATGAAGTTGTCATGGGTTTTTCCCCGAGCAATTATACCAGGATTTTACTCCAATCCAAACAAAGAATAAATGGAATAATCAAAAACACACTTGGCTAGATTAGAATGTCTAGCTTTAAACTGAAAGAGTTTGGAACATGGAGAATGATAGTTTTGATGGTTATAACGATTGGTGGAATTCAACTACCAAAAAGCACAAATTCAATTGACACCACATGTGGTCAAGTTTAAGCAGAGTTCGATCAAATGTTAAAAATGAGGAATAAAACGGTAAAACTTGCAGATACCTTGTACATCCTAACTCCTAACTTGCCCACACAGAATTTTTCCAACGATGATGCAGCGTAGCACATGGATTTGTTTACTAGTTTGAAGGAAGAGTTGTTATCCACTCCAAGAATTCAACCACTGAGATCGAGAAGAATGAACGAGCAGACCGAATCATCTAGAACTAAGGAAGGTCCAAATAGTCTAACGCCATAGAAATCGTTGAGGGGATGGAAAAATATGGTTTTCTTCCGTGATGATTTTTTGAATCTACATATTGTGGATGACCTGAGTGATACAGAAATTGGAGAATCACAGTTTGCGAGCTCAGAACTTATGTTGTGAATGATGTACTCGGTGGTGCTTCTTTAGATGTATTCTGGAATTTTAGAAGTGTTTATAAATTTTCACATTTTGTTTTTGTTTATTTCCGATTAATAAAAAAAATTAATCAACTATGATAAATATTTATCACCAAGCTAATCCATTTAAGTGCCCCACTCAGGTGTCTTACTCAAATGCTCTGCTTAGCATCACAAAAAACGTACCTTTAGGAAAGTTCTAATTTTATTTGATAATGTTACATGGACTTCTTAGTTTATCAATTACCAATTATATCTAAGAAAAGATAATGCCGCTAATACAACGTCCGAAATATGGATATTTCAACTGAATAATGATTATATAAATAACTGAAAACTAGAATAATTTTCATTTAGTGATACTTTGTGTTATATGCTATTTCGTGTTATGCACTACTTTGTGCATCTGTTTTACTATGTTTGTTTCAATCTTTGTTACCATAGACTTTATATATTTTATTTTTATTTGACTTTCTTATTTTCACTTTATGGCTTTTCTTATTTATATTTTTTTCTTAGTCCTTGTCATCAGAAAATATTTTACATCTTATGCAAAAATGTATTTTTCATGCAATTTTGTGTAGGGTTTTATCTTATCATAATTCATAATTAAAAATAAATTTCATCATAACTTACAAACATAAGAATAAATTTAAAATTCTGTAAGATAAAAATATATTATATCCATCAATTATTTAAACGTACAATATGAAATTATCAATTTTTCTCTAATATAACTACATTTTACATCAAAAAATATTTTATAATGCATGAAGTATGGTAGTGCTTGTATTTTAAGCTTTGGACAGTTTGAATATAGTGCAAGATATTCCGTAAAAAAACCAATTAGACAAAATATACTTGATTGGTTGTTAAAAAAAATAGCGTATGCTATAGCACATAGCGTTATTTGCTATTGACTGCACCGACGCATGTTATTTTGTTCATTTCTGTAAATTTTACATTTTTTGATATATATACAAAATAAAACTAAATTGCTAAAGGTTCATGTATACATGAATAACCAATTACTCATGCATGATTATCGCTATTATTATTTTTCAGATTTCACACTAGTTTAATTATGGATTAAAATTTACATTGTTATTTACACTATCAATTTTAAGGTGGTGCTCCTATTCAAATTCAAGACTCTAGAATCATGCTTCAAAGTAACACCTTGAAGTAAAACCATTTAATAATTTGTTGTTTTGAGGTTAATCCTCATCATCTTTGTTATTTTTTAATTAAGATTGACCTCTTGAATTGTTATTTTTCACAAATTTGTACGGTGAATCGTAATTTTGTTAAATTTAATATATTTTAATATTATTTTAATATATTATGTTATGTTGATTCTGATACTCTTCTCGTTTTTAATGTTAATTTTGATTTTATTAAGATTTTTGGCATTATAACAACTACAATTATCAAAAAGAAATTGGTTATATGTTTCATGATTTGAAAAAGTGATATATGATACCGAACATATACATTTTAGATGTTTCAAACTTTGTAAAACTACAAATTGTGAGTGCTGGTTAAGAAGAAATTAAAACCCGATGATACTACTTATAAATTTAAGGCTCGTATGTAGCCCAAGGAATTAGGCAACGAAAAAATATTGACTTTTTTTACATATGTTCACTTGTTACTCGAATAACATATATTTGAGGGTTAATTTCTTTTGCTTTAATTTGTGATTTACTAACACATTAAATGGATGTTAAATATGATTTTTTTAACAGAGAATTAGAAAAGGAAATATACACGAATCAGCATGAAGTTTTGTTATTTCGGGGCATTGTTTAAAAAAACACCTCGATACTCGCCTCAAGGCCCACCTCGAGCAAATAAGAGATAAAACGCCTTGAGGCTTATTCCAAAAGGCTTTTTACCTCTAAAGCTTACGCCTCAACAGCTTGAGGCATACAAAGCACATAAAGCGTACGCCTCACACGCCTCAAACCGCTAGGGCATATGAGTTAAAAATCTTTTTATCTTTAGTTGCAAATATTAACATGGATAAAAGTCACTAAACTTTAATTATTTAATGAAAATACAAAAGACAAAGTCTAAGAAAATAAAAATTAGCATTTTTTGCTTTTCAATTTCAATATCGACATGATCAAGTAAGACTGTTTATGAAATAATGATCGTGAACAATGTAATGAATTTTCTCGTTGTTATTTAAAGAATATTTTTCAATAAATTTTGTTAAATCTCAAAATAAATTTTGCAAATCGATTTCAGTTGATAGAACGTATCGAAATTGGAGTTTGATGTAATCTTCAAGTAGCTTTAAGAAATCAAATTTTGAATCATATGAGTTTCGATTGTTTAATTTTAATCTATAATAAAAATATAAACTTGGTAAAAGTCAGATCTTAAATTATTTGTTTTCCATTTTTTGCATTGGTTACACTACAAGGAAAATACGGATTTCCGACAGCTGTCAGCCGTCGGCGGCCGTCGGCAGCCGTCGTAAGCCGTCAGAAATTTTCATCGCAAATTAAGGCGTCGGTAAACAGGATTTCCAACGGTTGTCGACACACCTCGTCGTTCAATTTTGCTACGGCTTAAATCCGTTAGTAACGGTTTACGACGGTTGGCGTTGGTCGTCGATAGCTATCAGAAACCGTTACTATAATTAACCAATAATCCGTCCATCGCCGTCGGAAACCGTTGTCTTTTTATGAACCCAATGGCCGTCGGAAGCCGTCGGAAACCCTGCAATTTTTTTTTTTTGCATTTCAGTTGCTATTTAGCCTTCCAGCACACATTCATCTCAAATCATCGTACTAGACCATCAGTCTATAACCCAGCAATCAAAAATTCATGCAAAACACAACATATCTACCAAAAAATCATGAAAAACAACATAAAATACATACGAAATACATAAGTTACCATCACATTAACAAAAGCACCAGCAAGCCTACAACATCAACCGTACCAAAACATGTCTAGCATCATAATACATGCAAACCAAAGTCATACCCATATCATAGTCATAGCAATCCATTCATATATGTACATATGCCCCAACAACTAAAAACGTACCTATCTAACCATCATTGATCGTCATCTTCTTCATCGTTATCTTTAGCAGATCCGACTAATAAGGAAAAACGTCCATACTGTTGCACAAACTCTGCTAAGCGTCGATCTAGAAGCTGAGTCGTCTCAATGGCTTAACGACGATTCTGCTCCTCAAGCTGTGCCACCCTAGCTCTCAGCTCCTCGATCTCTGCGGTGTCAGCTCTACTCTGTCTACTTCGTTTCTGCTGACTGGTGGACTGTAACAATCATTTAGAATAATTTTAATCATGTACTATGGTGGCTTGATGATTAACATATAATGGTTTAACTATAATAAAAATAGAATACTCATATTTGATCTCATTATTAAATAACAAGCGAAAATTAAACTAAGGTAAAACCAAATAAACCGCACAAAATCTATAAAATAAAGAGCATCAACCATTATGTTTTGACAAGTATATACAATGTAGTTATATCAATGTGAAGAGGAGAATGACGTTTGATGGAATATTGTACTAATTTGAATTTTATTTCTAAACTGAAAATTAAATTAAGGTAAAAAGTCTTTACCACTTGATTTCCGAATCCATAATGTCTATTCCGCGTCGTCGGATCCATCACTGACTGGAAGATGTTGTCCTCCTCGTCGCTAGTGAGCTGCTCCTGTCCAGTCTCAGCTAGAGGCTGCTGACGTTGCTCCATAAACTTCTCCTGCAAGACCAAATAAGAATGTATCTAAAATTAATATCATGATATATTATGTTATTATAATTTAACAACTACTATGAATACTTCTACATATAATGAAATCTTACGTGACTCTCCCTAGACTTGTCGTCATGCCATGTGTATATGGTGTTCCCTTCTGAATCGAGACGCTCGATGGCATGCGTACGGGTGAACACATCCATATATGAGACTGGACCTTGCCCCTGAGCCTCCTGAATTTGATTATTACACGCAATTATTACATTTTCAAAATTATATACCATATTAATTTTTATATAAGTCATATTTAAAAAAATTACCAATTCCTGTCGATACTGCTGAAAGGACTTCGATCCTCCTCGATGCGTGACTGGATTTTTATTCCGATTTGCACTGTTTCTTTCTGACTCCGTTTGTTCATTCAAAATTTGATACATTACTTATCAAGTAAATATTTTTTATATTTTAAAAAAAATTAGTACACTAACCTTCGCTTCACCACTGTCCCAATACTTTAGAAATCCTTCCCAAATGGCTGCTCCGATCCATGGAGGTTTTTTCATGCTTTTCTTCATTGTTGATATGCCATCTTTATAACATTTTCTCATTTTCTGCATCCAGTATGTCCGAGCCAGCTATAAATCATCCATCTCTATAACCACCTCAGCCTGTATTTCACGTCAAACAAACATTACTATTAAATATGTAAGAATTGGACTGGAATAAAACACACACAAGTAAGGACATAGTCATTTTTCAGATAAGTAAGCCAACACTTAAAAATGGCAATCAGATTGACATTCAAAGTTTTCTGTATGAAGTATGAACACTATTTGAAATGGTAAAAGAGAGTTATTTTAAGCTGCACGTATTAAAGGAGATTTTTCATTTTAGTGCATATAATAACCAGTTCTGTAGACTGGTTCAACGGTCATGAATTGTTCTTTCTACTAACAATCATACTTGGGTGCACCGTTAGTCATTATTAGGTTTGCTCTGAAATTATAAACATGGGATTTTATGGTAAGTGCGGCACATGTCCACCAAAAAACTCTTTCAATGGATCAAATCTAAACTTTCTTTGAACTTTTGACAATAAAATGAAAAATAAAAGAA
Organism: Allium sativum; assembly: GCA_030737875.1. Lineage (NCBI taxonomy): Eukaryota > Viridiplantae > Streptophyta > Magnoliopsida > Asparagales > Amaryllidaceae > Allium > Allium sativum. The sequence continues at coordinate 342,603,680 of CM060910.1, forward strand.
CTGTAATCTTTTGGGTTAAAATAGCCAGAGTTATAAAGTTGTAACCTTATTACATTTTAAAATAGTTGTAAAATTTTGTTCTTCGTGAAATTTAATCGCATTTACAGATGAACAATTTTATTCTATGGATACTTCACATCAACATTTAGATCTAAATATACAATTATTAAAGAGAATTTATCATATAGTTTATTGGGAGAATCATATTAAATAACAATTTAATATTTAGTATGTTATATATATTAAGAGTATTTTGTGAAGTTCGCAGTCGATACAAAATTTGGTAGAGAATTATGTTAAACAACAATTAATATTTAATATGTTATATATATAAAGAGGATTTTGTGAAGTTGAAACAAAATTTGATAGTGAATCATATTAAATAACAATTTAATATGTAACATGGTATATATAAAGAGAATTTTGTGAAGTTCGCAATCAAAACAAAATTTTATGGTAAGTCGTATTAAATAACAATTTAATATTTAATATGTTATAGACAAAGAGCTTTTTGTGAAGTTCGCAATCAAAACAAAATTTTATGGTAAGTCGTATTAAATAACAATTTAATATTTAATATGTTATAGACAAAGAGCTTTTTGTGAAGTTCGCAATCAAAACAAAATTTGGTGCCTATTAAAGATGATACATGTATAGTATTTCAGTGAGTAAAATAAATTAAAATGCAAAAAGTATATAAGAAAATACTTACTAGCACATCCTGCCAAATGACCACCTGTATGTGAGGTGGGATTAAATCCCACTTAGGCCAACATCTCGACATCTGAGCCCTATATGCAGCTCTCGAAATGTCCAAAATAACCCTCGAAGGTTGCAGATCGGAAATCCTGCGTTAAATATGATATACATGAGTTATAGTAAAAAATAATTAACATTCTAAATAAAGATTAATTTTTACCCTGTACTCGTAGGAACCAAGGAGATGACTGGACGCTTAGAGGGTTGCGATCCAGAACCCTCTCCCGAAGAATTCCCTCTAGATGACATACCTGTCACATACAAACCATTTTAAAAGATAACAATAACATCATATTCAAATTTATTTTATGGCTAACTTACACAAACGATATAAGCTGCTAAATAAATGACATAAAACATAATGAAATCGTTTATACCTGTATTTCATTGGGTCTCATATTCCAAGGAGTAACATATTACATTGCAGATTTAAGATAAATAGGAAAAACAGAGTTACATGAATTGCATATGACATAAAAGATGTAAAAATAAATGATCATAATATAAGAAAATTAAACAGCGTTACATGAATTGCAGAATGTACGTCGTATACTCCATAATTACATTACAACTAGACAGATAATACTCAACATGATCCACATTAGTCATCATCTTCTTCTGATTCAGATTCGGCCTAAGATTCTACATTATCTTCCTCCGCACTCTCAAATGCTTCTACTAAAACATTTGTCTCATCGACCAGAGGTCCAAAATCAGCATGGTCGTCTTCAATTAGTATTTCATTGTTCTGTTCGAGTTCTGCCTGATAGGCTCCTTTGTTTGGAATATTCTTCCCGTCGAACGTAAATCTAACCTTTGTTTTAAAAACTGCCGACCAATCTGCTTTATCTCTTTTTAGAGACGAGTAAGAAGCGTAATAAACTTGAAATGCTTGTTTGGCTAGTACAAAAGGATCATACTTGTAATAGTGCGATGTACGCTTAATTTCAATCAGATTGTAATCCTTATGCACATTAATCTCAGATCCTGGAACAGTGCTAAACCAATCACATTTAAATAGAAACACCTACTCTGCGGGTCGTGACAAATATGTCAGTTGCAATATTTGTGTTAAAATACCATAAAAATCATTAATGTGATTTTCAAGATCATCACTGCCTTTAACGAATACACCTGTATTGTTCGTTAATTTTTCAGCACCGTATTCTTCGGTATTAAATTTGTATCCATTAACAAAATATATTGGATATGTCTTGACCAATACTTTTGGTCCCATTGCAAGATGTTTCAACCCTTCATCAAAAACACAATTTTTGGGTTCATAAACATAATATGTAAACCAAGCAGAAAATTCTTTACCGATATCTCCATTTGGATGTTCACGTTCATAAACGCTGTAAGTAGAAATAATTTTTTACATTAATTATCATACATAAGCAAAAATGTAGAAATGAATAAAGCACTAATTGATATTTCAGATTACCTAACAAACGGTGCAACTTCACACAATTTAAAAGAATATAAGTGTGTGCTACACGGAGATCTTTATCGTCTAGCCATACGTCAACACATTTCCCAGAAGGTCGACCATGTTGTCTAAAAATAGAAAAAACTGTTTGGGACGATTCTTGTACGTCTCCTTCGTCATTTCGAGGAACACTTTCAAATGATATATTCACATGATCACTGAAATAATGAGAGAAAAAGAATGAAGCTTCTTCTTCGATGTAAGATTTGCATATCGAGCCTTCAACTCGTCCTTTATGTCTCACTTTTTTCTTCAAATGATTCAGATATCTATACAAAATTAATTTACATTACTTCATATTTTTAAGTGCAATTAAATTAATGGGTCACATGTTTATATTTACCTCTCAAACGGATACATCCATCCATATTGGATGGGACCTCTAAGTCGTGCTTCAGTTGGAAGGTGAACAGGTAAATGCTCCATTACATTAAAAAAACCTAGCAGGAATATTTTCTCCAATTTGCAAAGCAATATTGGAATATCTACTTCGAATATATGTAAGTGTTCCACTTTTAAAGTAGTCGAACAATGATCTTTCTAAAACAAACTAAGCTCTGTTAATACCTTTCGCACTTTTTACGGCAGTAGTTCTTTGAACATAACGAGAAATAAATGCTCCATCATTATGTGAAAATCGTGACTTTTCATTCCGCTCAATTTACCGTTTTTGAAGTCAACACATCTACGAAGGTTTGATGAAATCCCATCAGGAAATCTTAACCCTTCAACCCATTTTAACACAACTTTAACCTGATTATTATCTAATTCATAACATGTTTTGGGTTTTTTACTCTCATTTGGTTTCATATGAAGCTCGGGACGTTTGCATAATTCTTCTATATTGTGCCTTGATTTCAAATCATCTTTAGTTTTCCCTTTAACATTCAAAACTGTGTTAAAGACATTATCAAATACATTTTTCTCATTGTGCATCACATCAATATTATGACGAAGCAGAAGATGTTTCCAATACGGCAACTCCCAAAAAATAGACTGTTTACACCAATTGTGATAAATTGATTTGCCTTCAATTTCTGTTTAAACTCCAGTTTCATATATCTTTGGATGATTTTCAACCATTTCATATATTTCTTCACTAGAGCATCGTGTTAGAGGTTGTCTGGTTTCTACTCTGTTAGCCAAAAAGTTTCTTGTCTACTCTGAAAGGATGGTTTACATGGAGAAAACATCGATGGCAGTCAAAGCATGAAATTTTCTTACCATGCGGTAAGGAAAACGCTCGTGTCTCTTCCATGCAATATGGACATGATAGACGACCAGTAGTACTCCATACTGAAAGCATTGCATAGGCAGGAAAATCACTTACAGTCCACAACAACGAAGCAAACATACGGAAATTTTTCTTCTTCGAAACATCGTATGTTTCTACTCCTTCGTTCCATAATGTTTTTAATTCTTCAATTAATGGTTGTAAATAAACATCAATTTCTTGTGCCGGATCGTCGGGGCCAGGAACAACAACAGTTAGAAACATATATTGCGTTTTCATACACATCCATGGAGGTAAATTATAAGGTGTGATGATAATGGACCATGATGAGTATTTAGAACCAAATTGAGAAAATGGTGAAAAACCATCCGTACATAATCCTAGTCTGACATTACGACTCTCCACTGCAAAATTCGGATAAGTTTTTCGAGATGCTTCCATGCTTCCCTATCGACCGGATGGGTCAATGTACCTTCTTCTTCCGATCTCACCTTTTGCCATCTCATATGAGATGCAGTTACAGAAGATGCATACAATATTTGAAGCCATGGAGTAATGGGTAAGTAATGCATACGTTTGGATGGAACTTCCTTTCCTTTTTTCTTTCTTGGTTATATCTTTCTTTATTACATATTTTACAATTTCTAATGTTTACGTCATCTTTCCAAAACAACATGCATCCTTTTACACATGTATCTATTTTCTGATAAGGTAAACCAAATGCCGACATAAGTTTTTTTTTTTAACTTTGTAGTGATTTTCACACATTAAATTATCCGACGGCATGTGCCTTTTTGCAGCTTGTACAATAACTGTAAACCCAGCTTCAGTGATGTTGTATTTTGACTTCATCGCAATGTATTCTGCGATTACCGATAGCTGAGTGCCGCTTTTACAACCATCCCAAATAGGTTTCTTATCATTATCCAACAAATCATATATTTTCTTAGCTTCAATATTCGGTTCTTCATCATTTTCATCATCGTCATCAACTACATTCATAGGAAACATTGATCGTGCTGCGTTTTCGACCATATTTTCAATACGGGGCGTACTAATATTTTCATCACCAGCACTTTCTACCTCAGTCTCTACAGGAGTATTTAATACAACTTCTCCATAACGATCCCAAAAATAATACTCGGGTATGAATCCGTTTTTGCACAAATGGACTGTCACAACATCGGGTAACAAATACTTCAAATGTCTACACTTGCTACACGGAGAACGAATTTCAGGATCGCTTCCGATATTACTTAAAGCGAATTCAATAAAGACATACCATTATAAAAATCTTCTTTATTGAACCTCTCTGTCCTCTCCTTGGTACATCCAACTCGTCCGATCAACAAAATAATCAATCATTTTTCCTATTTGACAAATTTAGTAACAAGTTCAAAAATTAATATTTATTTTCAAGAATTCAAATTTGAAAAAACTTGTTTCTAATTGTGGCCATAAAACGCACGTATATGTAACGTTTGAAAGCAAATAACATTTTCACCAAGTCAATTTTTTTTTCTACTTTGGCACTTTTTTTATTGCAATTCTTTTACATGGTCAGGCATCCTACTTCCCATTATAAACAGAGTAAACATTTACAATTGTATACTACTTTGTCTCAAACAATTCAATAAAATTTCGGTAGCATTTCCCTTTTGTTTCCTGCATTTTGTACACATGTACGCAGGAAACAAAAAGAAAAATTGAACCAAAATTTTGTGAATCTTTTGAAACGAAGTAGTATACAAAATGTAAATGCTTACTGCGTTTATAACTTGTCCAATACAAGGACAAATCCAACAAATATTGTACCAGATGAATATAAACGGTCGTTTTTATTTTAACAAAAACGACTATTTATATAACGATCATGTACAACACTTGTCTGACGGGGCCGAAAACACTCTAGGGGATATTAGTCAATTAGATGCGCACATTTTACTATAAAAGTACGTTTTACTACAACACAAAAATATTTTATTTTATCATATTTGCGTGCATAAGTAAAAATTTGCACGATGTACTTTCCCTATTTCATCCATTCATTTTTTTCATATGTCAACTAACACATACAAGAATGACAAGCGCACAACGGCGCATACATACACAAATATCCAAAATTTTACAATGGTAAAAACCAAGCTAAATTGAAACACATACATACACACGCACATACATTTTTAATTTGACCCGTGAATACACTCAAATCATCACTTCCGTATCTAACCATTGTTAAGACCACTGCCACAACAACATATCCAAAACATGCCTAAATTTCAGTGTAACATACACAAATATCCAAATATTAAAAATAAATCTTTCAATTTCAGTATAGCACATGAAATACACAAATAATATGATGATATAACCTACTACATCATCATATGAACCAATTGCAATCAACAACCAACCCTAATTTGCTAATTTTACTAAATTTAGGTTTAGGTAAAAATTGAAATTTTAAGCAAAAAATGAGATTATACCTTAAATTGCTTTCCCTGGAGGCTTACGTGGATGTCTAGAGCAATCGGAGATGAAAATTTTGGTGTTTGGAGGCTAGAGATGGCGAATGGGGGGGGGGGGGTGCAGGGTTTGAAATTTCGTGCTGGAAATGAAAATGGGGATGGTGGATTAGGTCTGGAAGCTCACGGCAGGAAGAAAACTCAATTATAAGCGACGGCTTCCGACGGCCGCCGATGGCCTGTCTAAAGCCGTCGGAAGCCGTCGCTCAGGCCTGTCGCTATTTTTCACTATTCCTTGTAGTGTTAATTTAAAGTGTTAGAATTTCTTTATTTGTTTTGCATTTTATTTTGACCCGAAAACGTTTCGAGGATTACGCCTTGCCTCGTAGACTTGAAAACGCCTCATGTACGCCTTTTTAAAAATTGTTTCGTGCTAGAAACATAAAGTTTGAATATTAAACAAATCTCTATATGGTCTTAAACAACCAGCTAAACAATAACATGAAAATTTTGATAATTTAGTTTATCATTTGGTTTTAAAGTACACTGTATGACCATTATTTAAGACCACTGAGTGTACGATAGTTTGACCATGCAAGCATTGTTGATAGGGTTAGATATAATTGTATTAAGCCAGTATAGTATATGCTGTGACATTATTATACAGGTTTACCAGAGTACTGGTATGTTATTAAAAGGGTTTGAAATACCTTTAAACAGTCATGAACCTTGGATTACAGTATCAAAAAAATTCATATATGGTTAAAAGATATAGAGATATTGACCAAGACATTTTATCTCATGACTCCAAAGCAACAAGTGACTACAATTTTAACATGGTAAGAGAAGTTGTTTCATAAAAAATATAAAAAACACATTACTTTGACATGATTCACCATGGAGTTTGAGATGATAGCACTAACTAGAGCGGATGAAGAAACAAATTGCATAAGAAATCTGCTAGTTGGGATAATTTTATAGGAAAAACCGATATCGCCTATGGTGATCCATAGTGATGATACTATGGCTATTGCAAAAGTTAAAACATGTTAAAGTAACAGCATAACACAAGGATAAGAGAGTATATCTCTATAGGATCAGTTAGATGGATCATATACACACTAATGAGAATATGGTGGATTTTTTACAAAAGGATTGATCAGAGAAAAGTTCCTTACGTAAAAAAAGAATGACATTACTGCTCTAAAAATTGACGACCCACTCATAATGAGATCCTATGATCCAAGTTCAATAGATAACAATAAATTATAAAGTGATACGAGTTGAACATGCTCTTTTAATGTAAGTAGAAGCATGTTTTCCAAAAATGGTAATAGCAAGAATCGATAACATTTCATAATGAAATACACTCTATGTGGAGTGAAGCATATAGCACAATAGTGCTCTTGCTAGATCCACATATGCTAATGTGAAAATGCAGGGTTTTCCATGGAATTTTGGGTAAAATTCATAGTGCACACTAAATTAAAATAGGTTGTGATACACCGAAATATGACGTTAGTTAAATCAATTATTTAATTATGTTTCAAAAATGAAATTTAAGCAAACGATGGAATTTGACCATTACGCTTACACCATTGCGTTCATAATGGAATTCTGATTAACTTTCGTGTTTGGAAATTCACGAACTGTATTCGTTCGAAAATGTTAGGATGGAAAATGATTATGGATGAAAAATAATATATTAAATAAAACAACATTAACTCCCTCATTTTTATTCACCGACCCCACTGGAGCCAGGTCGACCGTTAGAGCGACCTTCTGATCATTCTGCTCCATTGGCAGTTAGAGTTAGAGGACAATAAAATATGTTTGAATGGATGGATTTTTATGAAATGAAATCTGATAGTTTTGGGTCATTTCACTACCTATAAATAAAGGCCTAGACTCTCTATCTTCACCTCATATTTTCTGAAAGCAGTAACGAAGCTCTGCCATTTTCATTTCTTCAATCTCTTCCAAACTTTCTTAGACAAAATAATTTTCAAATCAAACAACAAAAATCGGAAAGAATTATTCTAGATTTGTGAATAAAGATCTTTCAAGGTTTTCTATTGTTTATTTACGTTTGCTTATTCCAATTCTTTTCTAGAACTACAAGTTTTAATATTATACATATCCCCTTTTTATACGTATTATATAGATCTGTAAGGATTTAGAATTAAACATAAAAGTTGTAGTTTAGATCTGAAATTTGGGAAAAACTTTACAAATGAGTGGAAAATCTATTTATTGTTTATAATATCAGATTTGTTTCTTTCATGTAATTTGGATTTATATGCCTAAATATGATAAATATATTTATAGGCTTTTCAATTATATATATATATATAAATCTTGTCTACAATTCTTTATGTATTTTTATCAATACCTTAATCTGGAAATCAGTCCCTAAGTATTATTAAGATTTTTGTTATTGTTTTGTTCCCAATTCTGTAAAATTGGATGTAATTGTAGAATTCACGTCAATTGCCTTTTTTAATTTTAAATCTATCCGTGTTTTAAATTGTTTAAGGACTTTTTTAATTTTTATAAGTTTGCCCCTCTTGTTCTTTTTTCTACAAAGGACCATTTTTGAAATTATAAGAAATATGCAAACAAACAAAAGGAAAAGATGTGTAAATTTACGTGTTTTGCGCGTAATTTACACTGTTCATCCCAAATAAAATAAATGCTTGTTCCTTGTATTTTTAAATAAGTCTATAAATCCTTCCTTTTTATATGTTGGGCAAATTTATGGAAATTATAACAAGAGACCTTCTAACGAGATTTTAAATCTCAACAAGTCGGAACATAGAAAGATTGTTTTAGTCGGTAGTTTGGACTAGAATGTAAAATAGTTGAAATTAAGAAATTTGTAAATGAATAAATACAGAAATATGAAAATAAGCATATACGTAATAAGTGCGCATACACACACACACACTCCATCCCAAAACATATGTAATTAACACTTATTTTTATTATCATTAGGAAAACATTAGGATATGTTTGAATCTGAATGGTCTCCATTAATTGTGGGTATATGTTAACAATTGCTGTAATAAAGGGAGAATAAATGATTGTAACCTTGGGTCTCATGAAAATAAATGAGAAATTAAATTTTAGAATTTATGAATGGTTACAACCAGTGTAAATAAAGATTATATAATGTAACCCCAATTTATCAGCAACTAATATAATTAACTTGGAAAGAATTAACGTGTTACAATTAAATAGGGGTTAATGAGAATAAATGAGACCACTGATTGTAATGTCCATAGCCTTAGGAAAATGACTATTATGTTTATTGATCGCATGTGACAGTTATGGTAATTAAATGAGAATTGGGTAGAACTGCCATAAAAAATACTAAGTCCAACAAATCATCTTAGAGCTATGAACCATATCTTAGGAATATCGATCTTATCTTGTCTCTAATTTGATTCTAGGATAAATATCTTTAATTAATATGAGAATTGGACTTAGCAGGTTGATGATGCGGGATCAGATGAGTTATCCGACATAAGTCTGCACTTTTCACCAATCAGATATACTTACAACTGATGTGAGAAATCATTGATCATAGGAACTCGTGACGATTATCTCAACGTAACCTGCTCCGCGATTTAGGTCTTAAGTGGTTTTGGGATTCGCCTCTTGGGAGTATTAAGTGATTGGGTTCACTCTTTCCTTAAGGTTTAACTGGGCGTGGTAGTCGGACATGTTTCTCTCCTTGGAATTTTTTCTAACGACAGTGAACCATAGTTGTCAGACTCACTGCTCATCCGTAGGGTCTTAAGGAATAAGGGTAGAATCATAGGGTCTGCCTCGATAGGTATTAAGTTATCGGATAACTCGCTTTTTTCTAATAAGATGTATTAAATGGCTAATTGGGTATGAGTTCGGTAATATCTAAGAGGGTCCGCTTCATCAAAGTAGTAAGTGGTTGGGTTAGAGTCCACCTTGGAATATGATATTAAATGACCACTACAGAGGTATCACAGGCTTGCTATCTTGCGGAAAGTATTAAGTGGCTCAGAGGTTATCCAATGAGCTCAACTAATAGTAACATAGGAGTCCACCGGGGGAAAGTCTCAATGACGAGAGGTCGTTCACCTATCAAGTAGGTCATAAGTGACTGCATACTATCTCTCACCTTATACGGGTTAGAATACGCGAATAACGGAAACCTTAAATCAGTGGTTAGGAGACTTGGTAGCTAGTATCATCTAATTTATAATAATATGTTAGCAAACTACCTAATAATGTATTAAGTGATCAATTGATCCACTTAAGCCTTAAGTTATTATAGGAATCCGTCTTATATATAATATTAGGAATGATGTCATAAATGACTATAGAACCCATCTCTTTTTGATTTAGTGAGGTATTAAGTGGTTAGGAAGTCCGTCTCTTAGTTGATGGATTGTAGGATTGATTAAAAGCTTCATATACGTGTAATGATTCTATCTCAAGATTTAATAATCCATTTGTGGGAAGCGCTACCTCGGGTATGCTAGTTAATCACTATGCATAACTGTACAAAGTTATGCTAGAATAACTAACCTTGTTAGCCATATAATTTGGATAAAACCAAATTGGGATATATTTATATATAGTGGACGGTATTATTAATTTTCACCTCACCAGGACTAGCTGTTATGACGCCCTCCTCATAGCAACTTTCAAGATTAATTTGGGGGAGATAAGTCTTTGGAAGTGTTTGTGCTTGGTTTACTATTCTTGTTCTTCATGCTCGATATTGATATGGCGATTCACCATTAAGGTAGTTATCATGATTGATACTTATTATCCTACCTTGTTTTTGCTGCGAGTTTAGTTTTATTGTACTTTAATTATGTTTTACTCATTATTTGCAAGTACCAGACCTACACGATCCGTGCTTGGATGAGTTAGATTTTCGATTTTTGTCGAAATTCAAACTCGAAAAGTGTGGGTTGTTATATTTGATACCGGAGTTTAAGTTTAGGCGATCAGAGGAATTAGCAACTAGGATTTAGTGAGAGAACGTATTTGAGTTTTCTTTCTATTTTCTTTGGATTTTTCTTGTGCTTGACTCTAAATAAAAGTACAACGACATAGTCAAGATCCTACCTCATAGGAGTGGACTGAGCGATTATGGGATGGAGATTTTTGAAATAAACGGACACATTTTGGTATCATATTTTGATTCATCCGTTGTGAGTTTTGAATGAAGGACTATTGCTCTATATAGTTATCTCTTTTTTCAACCAACTGCTTACCTTAGAATGGTTCTAAGTTTCGATGGGTATTTTCTGAACCGAAATTCAAATATGGTTTATACTGAGTAGTTGGAGCCGGCAAGTGATATGATATGGGGAAGAAGTTTTAACTAGGGCAAAATAATTAATTCAGATGGGGCTAATTGCTTACAAAATATAATTGTAAAAAATGAGATAGGGCCTTGGCCCTAGCTGGCCATATTCTACATCCGCTCCTAGGGAGCCACACTACATTTGTTTATGCACAAGCTTGCAAGTTTGGAAAAACAATTCAAGTGGGAGATTGTTGAAATTTTAACTAAACTGAAGTGAATTTTGAAAGAAAAATGATATACAAATTGAGAGTTCTTAGTTTCATATCTTGTGAAGTATAAAAAGAAATGAATTCTTAATCTCTAAGTATGGGTATTCTCAATATCAAATATTTTATCTTGGGTTGAAGAGAGGAGTCATGCATGACTATCACACGCTCGCATTCTGTTCGACCGACCCGACTTGATCTAATCCGGATTGGGCTGGGCTTGTGTGGAGTAGCACGTTATTTTTGGCGAAAAAATGAAAGGCATGTTCTAGAAAAACATTGTTTTAAACGGTAAAAACTTAGATCCAGCTTGGCCTTGTCAAAAAAAACTTAGATCCAGCTTTTTTTTCTTTGGTTTTCTTTTTCCCACAATTCAACGATTTCTCATGGCACAAAACATGTTATTTCTTTCTGTTGAAAAAATATATAGTCTATCTTTTATGTTAATAAATAGACCAGAAGAACACTATACCATTTTATATATGACACTTCTTTATATTCTCACCACTCATTAAAAATTTGAATTCCAGTAATCAAAATTTTCCACAAAATAAAGGTACGAAGACAATTTTCTTTAGTGCAGACTAAAACCGTATTGTTCTTTAAATGGCTGTTTTTATCCTAGAGGAGAGCTAGTTTGTTCACACTTATTTAACTGATGTTTATGTTCACACCACTAACGGTGTTAGTGGTGTGGGCTGAGATTAAATAGGTGGAATTCATGGGTCAATCACAACTCTATATCACTAACACCGTTAGTGGTGTTATGTTCACATCTGTTAAAAAGATGTGAACAAACTCCTACTGATCCTAGAGAAGGTGTGGTTTTTATACTGCCTTGCACAAGTCACGAAGAGCAACAAAACGTCTTTAAGAAAATGACGTAGTCCGCATCTCGGTCAGATCACTTACAACCATGCCACAACAACGTATGCCATAATTTCCTAAAGTGCACAAGGTCGATACGTCCAGACTCCAGAGATTTAATATCATAATATGTAATAGTCACTAGGTTTTCATGTGAGGTAGATTCCCATAAGTTGGATAACTTGAAGTAGTAAATATCATTATCTTCAAATCTAACGCTAATAATATTCCTATAAGTCTGATTTTAATACGTCGACTCAAGTTGAGTGTATTGTAGAATTTGAAGAAATATGAATAGAACACAATATTATAAGTAATCCATAATAACATTTCAAGTAATTGTCAACGTGAAGAATTATGAAAGAAATTAATGCTTGTGACTTCATGTTGAACATACCTTCAATCAAACATCAGCGATAGCAATTATCCAGCGATGGAGATGGTGATGACGAATTATGGAATTTATAAATTAGCACTACCAGAAATAGTCAATTTGGTTACGGACCCTAGCGACGGCTAAAAAAAGCGGCCCTCAGCAGCCATCGCCAACCGTCGCCTAGTTTGATAAACCCGCGAGGCTACAGCAAAATTTCCGATTCTCCCTTGCTCCCCCCAAATTCAAGAAAGAAAAAAAACCTAACCTATCGTCGCCAACCCCCGTCGCCTACCTCCCGCCGCCGACGCCGACCGACGTTTATCCTCGCCCGCCTGCTGCCATTCTCCGACCACCAATTGCTGCTTTCTATCACGGTATAATTTCTAACCTATTTCTTAAATTAATTAGTTAATAATGATTTAAATGTATATGTTATGTGATCATATGATGATTGTTGAATTAATGTAGTTGATTTAGTAATGATTGAAAACCCTAAAATGTGAATTTAGTTGTTTATTGGTGAATATTGTATGTTAGTTGATTTTGTGCGTATGTATGTATTAATGAACCGTTACTTTATTGATAATAATAATTATTGATATTGAATTTATAATATAGCCAATTAGATTTTAAATTTAAAAGCTATTTAGGTGATTATCGATTAGAAATCGATTAATAAGTTTTGTGAATTTAGTTGATTGGTATACACGTATTGTGGAAATTATTGGAATGGAATAACTATGTTTGAGTTGTGATGTGAAATTTGGTGAATATTACGAATGGTTGATTGTTGAGTATGGTTGATTTTGGTTGAAACCAAATAGGATTAGTTTATGGAAAAAAAAATCGTCTACGTACGAAATAGATTATTGAAATCCCCCTTGTCAAAAGCCGCGAGGCTTTAAGGTAGCGCGAGGAGCCGTACATCGGGACGGTGCCGGTTTTAATTACCCCGCCGTTATGCTGCCGAAATTTTCAGAAATATTCATGTGTTTGAATTATTTTCGTATGTTGAAGTATATCCATGTGTTGATAATTTATTCATGGTAGAAATAAATTGCTTAGATAATAAAAATCACATTTTTATTATGTATGAACCACTAAAAATATTCCTGTGTTGCTTTGAACAATAAAAATCACATTTTTATTGTATGTATGAACTGCTAAAAATATTCATGTGTTGAATAAATTCTTTGAACAATAAAAATCACATTTTTATTATATGTATGAACCACTAAAAATATTCATGTGTTGAATAAATTCTTTGAACAATAAAAATCACATTTTTATTGTATGTATGAACCATTAAAAATATTCATGCGTTGAATAAATTCTTTGAACAATATATGTATGTGTTATTGAAATCACTGACATATATTTTTTAATCAGGAAAAATGTAACAATCCAAGTTTTTTTAAATCAAATTTGAATTTAATATGAATTTTTAAAATATTTTGGAAGGTTTTAAATAATTGTTGAGTCAAATTTTAAGGCTATATTATTATTTTAAAATGATCGAAATCAATTTTATTTGTGAAATTTAGTTAAAACAGTATTTGTTTGGGGGGAGAACGTTTCGTCGTTAGTTGAATTATTAAAACGATTTGTAATTCAGTTGCTAGAAATGATCAAAATTTGAAATTTAATTATAATTGAATATTCGTTTCAAATTTTTGTTCAATTTCTGTTTGCGTAGCCTTAAAATATTTTATAGAATTTACTGTTATTTTCAAATTGGAAAATAAACACATATTTATCTAACGCATTTTAGGGCAACCGTGGTCCTTTGGTATTCACGGAGTCAATCAATCGGTTTATTTTGGTCTTGTTGTAAGATAGGCACACATCGTTGTTTATGACCGAAATTTCATTACTGTTCGTAACCTGAACAGAGCTGTGCACTTGAACCAATGATTTTTCCGACGTTCGCTCTCCTTTTCACGGTACGTTTGAATTATTAAAAACGGTAGAACATATTTAAACAAGGCTAGGAAAATTGAATATCACCTTCTAGAGAAATGCTCAACAAAGTGTAAACTTTATTTTGCACTAAGGACATTTGTCAAGTGGGTATGAGAAAGCATCACCACGTGTATTCTTCCATTTCATAAGCCTGTTATTCCTTTCTCTTCTAATCTTCCCCATTCACACCCATTTTCGCTCCACCATCTACCCTAACCCATCGCCTCTTCCAAACTTTTGAAACAATCTTTCCCCACTAATTCAGTTCTTCTCTCCTCCACAGGCTTTGCTACCACCTCTGATTCCCTTACCTGTTGAACCTCGCACTGTCTCTCCCCTCTCCTGAAATCCCTGCTCCACTAGAACCCGTAGCCTATCTTGTTTTCTTTGCTGTAGCAGCTTTAATCCTTTTGTCATTTTTGTTTTAGCTCTCGGTTCCGCACCTTGCCTCCCCATATCAGTTCCGTCGCAACTAATATTCCTCCATTCATGTGAACCAGTTCAGCCCTTCTCCACAATCACATCAGCTCCAACAGTCCTTCCAGCCTTCGCCCTCTACTGTGTCCCTGTGGCACCACATCTAGTTGCTACACCGAGCCTCCCCTTCCCTTGTTTGTCATGGTAGTTTTCTCATCCACCACCTTGCTCCTTGTCTGCTCCACCGCTTACACGCACCACTGTTGCCGCTAGTCCGCACCCAAAAACAGTCACTCCTCTTCTCTCCTTATAGAAGCTGCTGTCTCACACATACTTGTCGGTTGCAACTGGTCCATATATTTCTCTTTTTTTCACTTGAAAACAGCTCGCGGCCTCACCCTTCGTTTCTCTCTAGAGCATCCGCTGATTTTCTTCCCGTACAAGAAAAATTTATATAAACCTACGACCTTACATGCATGGAATGTGAACGTGAGTGGAGGCGAGGTTCGGTCCAAACGTGTGCATGCAGGAAAAGGAAGAGTGTATGTGAGCTCAAGATTTTACCCACACTGTCACCTTCCAACAGTCCGCGCTCCCCTCTCCTCCATATAACAGTTACTCCTCCAAGCCATCCACTCCACTGCAAGTCCGCCACCCAAGCTTGTCTCCACCTCGGTCCGCAACTTCCTTTCTCCTTCCCTTATTTATGGCTTGAACAAAATACACTCGCAAGGATGATGCTGCATTGAAGGATGTACTGGTATACATAGTTTCATATTTGAAGTAGTATGGGTGGTGAATTGTGGCGCTGGTTGTTGGGGTTGGTGAATGTTGTGTGGGTTGCCGAGAGAAGTTTGGCAAGATGTAGTCGACCGATGGTAATCAATTATAATTAAATAAATGTACGTTTAATGATTTTTCTGATATAACATTTACTTATAAAAATGTAATACACTCTCGTGCGAGGTCAAAATCGAACACCATCAGGATCGTCAAACTCATTCTGACCTAGTTTGTACTAAGGAATGGGATTGAAAAGAAGAGAGGTAGTGCACATAGCAATATCATTATCCGTTGGTTTGTTCACCATAGGAATGGGATTGGAAAGCAATTGGTGAGAACTTCTAATTTAATTTTATTTAAATTAGTAGAAGTTAGAAAATCATAATTAGTTGAGATTAACTATAAGTGTTAATGGAAATTTGATTGGATATGTATGTTTGTATACAATGGTTGAATGGTTGTGCATGTAGTTAGAGAACACACAAAACACTAAGCGTTATTTAATATTACGCTTGCGCACCATTTACAATTATTTGGATGCTTCCATATTGGTGGATGAACTTGTGTTTATATAATCGATTTTTGTTGCATTACTCACGCACTGTAGTTGTGGAGTATACGGGTAGTCAATTCAAATCTCTTCTTCATGAGAATAATGTTGGTTAATAAAAATAAAATTTAAAGGTTAAAGCTTTGAATTTAGATTTTTAGAATGATTTGAAATCTAACCCATGAATGACTACACAGTTTCGCCGTAATGACAAAAATGTCTAGCTAACAATGATCAATAAATGTTCATGTAAACGATATTTGAAAATTTAAGTGGTTTTGAAAATATAGACCGAATGATGATTATAATGTGTTTTAAGCATTAAGGATTTATTTTGAGAATTGAACGAGATTTGGAAAATTTTATTATTTTTAGTTTTCGCTTTAACTTGAGTGACCACTTGGAAATTTGAAATGATAATTTTAAAACAACGCGATGTTAAAGTTCGGATGTAAATATATAGTATTATTTGAATATGGTTCCAAAATTTTGTTATGGAAATTTGAGTTTATATGGATAGAAATAATACGATTTATATTAAAGCATCATATGGTTTGAATTGAACGCGCGACGGTTCATTAATATTGATTTTATCTCAAACGACCATAACTTAAATATTTTAAATCGGATTTACATGAACAAGAAAGTTAGTTTTCTATAACCCTTTAGAAAGAATTTCAAATTCCGACATATGTTCTCAAGTTATGATCTGAAAATAGTCGCTACATTTACCGTTGACAACCGAAATAAGAATTGGTAAAATGAATTATAAGTTATTGAAATTTTGGAAAATTTAGTTAAAATCATATTTTAAATGATTTGAATCAGAAGATATTAGTTTGAATGATTTCCAATTTATAATTCTGCTATAATGCCTTAAGAAATGCTTCTATGTTTTTGTTGGACATATTTTGAATTTGAAGTTTATAAGGCATGAACTATGATCCAAAACCAATAAAAAGTTTTGTGAAATGTTTTAGAAGGATTTAAAGATTTATGAAAATATTTAACCAACATAAAGAGATTATGTTTAAAATTTAAGGTTGGTAAATGAATATCAGGTTTGTAAAGAAATTAAGAGGTTAACGGGATTAAAGGATTTTTTGAAATGACCCAATCTTGAATGAATGAATGAATAATGAACGGGAAGGAGATTTGGATTGGAAAACCGTGGCATCCACGACTATTGGTTTAAGAATACGCTTATTACTTGAAAAGACTGGGATCAAATTTAAGTCTGAAAACCATTCCAAGTAATAATACGACACATGAAGCAAAATTCAAAACTTGGAATCGATGAATGAAGACCGTGGTTCTTTAAATCGAGCGGTCTGCCTGCTGATTGGTTTATTTACTGATAGCTACAGTAGAGAGATGCCCCTATTACCGGAGTGGCAGAAAGTCCGAACCTATTTGGAGGATTTTCGGATTTTGTTCCGTTCAGACCCTGGACGGACTTGTATGGATTGTGTGTCTGACATTGTAATTGATGGCATAACACTGATTTCCGTTGATATGTATCTGGTTTGCGACGTATGAGCTCGAAGTGGTTAGGTATGGATGGAAATCAGTGGTCATGTTGTGAATGGATAATGTGACATACTTAAGAGATGAAATGAGCTTGTACGATCAGGGCATTGCTTTTTAGGCATGCTTTGTGTATGACGTGACATCGACAAACCTCACACCCCGGATGATGAGAAACTGGCGGTTAGGTTGTGTATATATATATATATGAATTGATGATGACCGCTGCAGCAGTGGGAAACCACTTATAACTTATGGAATAGGGTATGTTCGGGGGGCCGTGTCCGGTCGAAAACCGTTGATCTACCTCGCGATTTGTATTGGTGTCCGCGTCTGGATGAAAAACCTGTGATTGCATTTCGCTTGTGTTCCGATTGATCTTTCGTGCCTGGAATCATCAAGTTGGAAAACCAAATCTCCAATACGTGCCACACGGTTTTGCTTTATGTATATATATATATGGCGACATAATATTATGGGTATTATGCCGTCTAGGATTAATACATTTATTTGCGAAATGGTTTTCCGCACTATATAAAATATGAAAAGAGGATTTTCACGTATGAAAGCATGTTTGGTTATCATAAGATAAAACTCGCCCATCTGGTGTGCGTTGCATTGTGTGATGTGGGACGAGCTTATGATAGCTTCATTTTATAAAAGTCATTGCGTATTTATATGCACGGGTGTTCACATGGAGTAAACCCGTTCCGCGTTAGCAGCGTGGTCCGGTGAATTTCCCAACTTTAAAATGAATCATAAAGACAACTGTTTTATGTTCTCACACCAGTCCCATGACTGACCTGGAGTTTATTGTTCCTTCCTAAACCCTGGGTCCCCATTAATTTTTCGCACGGGCAGCTAGTAGTTTAGTTTTGCAGTTATGATTCGTTGGAGTGAAGTTCAGGGCGCTTTCTGAGTTGGAGTCCACGCTAGGGTTGAAGCTTCCGCTGTATCATTTTGATCTCCCGCTAAGAGTATATTCCTTTCTTCCGCTGTATACATGTATGTGGTAACTCTGATATTCATGTAACTTTGATGTAATATTGAATTATTCAATGAGAGGTTCCGTTATTTTGTTCAATGTATGTATGTACCCATAACAATTCGTCTTTGTGAACGGTTTAAGTTGGTTCAATTACCGGCGAGAACCGGGCAAAAAGGCGGGTCGTTACAGTTGGTATCAGAGCTTTGGTTCATACAAAGCTATGGGGTACGACATTTTTTGAATAGAAGATAGAACTCATCAGAGTTATAATATCTCGTTAGAGATAGGGTTAAAAATACCCTAGAATGAGATTTTGGAATAGTTCGGTGAGAGAGCGTCTTTTGGAAGTGAATTATTTTGAACTAAGTAAATCATGTTAAAATAACTTTAACAAGAATTTTCGAGTATTTTATTCGACATCGCGATTGGACTATCGAATATGTAAGGATTTTGAATATACGTCTGATCAACGTATATATGAAGTCCAATATATACTAGATAGATATAGATTCGCACTCTAGTCGCTCGAGGATGATTCTACTGATGACCATGGCACCATCAATACTTATTTTCGAGTTTCAAAAGTGGGATGACTATATGATTCCAGTTAGGAAGTCGAGGAATGCTTAAACTATTTCAATATGTTGAAAATATTAAAAGGATTTAATATGAGGACAATATGTTATAAATGCAACACAAACCATTTTTTTAATAAACAGAAAGGATATTTTAGAAGTAAACCTTACTTAAATATTAGAAAGCACACTTAAGTGAGATAATTCATTAAGAGATTATATTAAAATACCACCCATATTTCAAAAATTAACAAGTCGTAACGAATATTTGAATATGAATTTTTAAGATCTAATAAGTTGTAATCAAAGAAGACATCATACTTCTCAAGGAATGTTAAATAAGTTAATATAAGCAACAGATTTGAATCGATACCTAGCATGAATTGTAAATGATAAAATGCATGTCAAAATGTTTTGCTTAGAAGAAGACTTTGGCAATTAAACTTCCCATTAGGAATTTGAAGGTAATTTTGGCTTAAGTTAAGAATTTGTTTAAAAGGTCATTTAAATTGTAACAAATATCTAAGTAAGGGAGAAAACTACTCTTTCCCAGTTGAAATTGTATGAGCAATCCAAATAGAAAGTATTCAAAGAGTAACCGCTTAGGATGCAAAGAAAAACGAAATTTGAAGTAAGATTTATCCAAGAGGTGGTTAATGAAAAAAAAACGAGTATCCCAAGAATAAACTACTTATGATTGTATCCTTGGTTGTGCTCGGCTTCCCTATCTTGGCCTAAGTTAGTTCCATCGTTTAATTCGAACCGTTGAGTAGCGTCGTTCATCCCCTTTTTCTTAAGCTTGGTCGAATACCTTGACTCGAATCATCGTACTTTTGAACTGTCTATACTCGTATCCTTGGGTGCACTTGACTTTCTTATCTTGATCTTTTTTGAGAATTTGAACCAAGCTTATTGATCTCGAGTAGTTTATCTTTTGGATTTAGGCGTGTTTTGATTTAGGCCATTATACCTTTTGATACTCATTTGATATTGAGATTTTGTCTGGAACACGTGGAATTTGACTTGATCCATGTATGTACACTTTTTGTGTCGTTTGTCGAGTGAAAACAAAAATTGAGTTCAACCAAGACAACTTTGATTTATCTAAGACATTAGGTTAATGGAACTTAAACAAATAAGCTTTGCATAGAAATTGGAAGTGTTTGAAATATAGAATTCAATTTATGCAAGGAAAATGGATTTTGAAAGATGAATTTTAAGAATTGGTTCTAAAATTTTTGAAACTTATTTCTAATGTTTGAATAATGATGGTTTGAAACATGCACGTACTAAATTAGAGTGCGCAGCGAAAGCATGATGGTATATTTGAATAGAATGAATAAAGCCCTATAGTATGGTTAAACTGAGTTATGTTTGAAAAGAAAAAAGTGCAACTATTTGAATCGTAAAGAGATTTCTGAGATTTCGACTTATGGCTCTTGAAATATTCTATCTTGTGATATAAGAAGATATTTGAAATGAAGGAAGTGTAAACGATTTTCGAAACCTTTGAAAACTAGAAAGGCTTGAATTCGTATGAAATTAGATTTGAAAGGTTCGAATGGTTTAAATACGATCATGGATTTCGAAATATGAAACATATATTGCATTCTTGAAAGTTGAAAATTTTATTTTCATTTGGACGAATTTGGTTTCCAACTAGTTTAGATATGATGAATAGTTTATAAAAGAGATTTCGACGACTGGAATCCCGATATTTTGAAATGTTTTTAAAACAACAAGTATTTATGAATTATGGTCGCAAAATGATTTACAACTTCGGGATATGAAATGATTTGGTTTGTTCGAGTAACCGTGACTAAAACTGGGTTGTGATGAGGTATTTAATTTCGTATGAAGGGTGGTACTCAGTGTGTAATGACCCGCATTTTTAGCGGTATAATAATTAATTAATTTAATTATTTAAAAGGGTGATTAAAGGATTAAATGGTCGTTGAAATAAATAATGGTGAATATTTAATTAAAATAATAAATTTAATAATATATTTAATTCTGAAATAATCAGAATTGGCTGAAATGACGATATGGTGTTAACTGGATCATCTGTGATATTTAATTCAATTTAGAATTGAATTAGAATAATGAATATATTTAAATAACGACAGTTTGAACGTATAATTTTATTATAATTATAATCGAGCTCGAAATGGCGCTGCAGCTCGTAAATTGGCGATTCGAACTTCAATTGAATATACAAAAGCCGTTTTAAATCGGATTTCTGTGAAACAAAAAACGTTAGGAGCTGGTGAAGTATATTTTTCTAGTGGAAGAGAAAAATCAGGATTTCGTCGTGTAGATTGTGAGTTATGTCCAAATCAAATTTTAAAATAGTCGCTATAGAATCATTTATCGACCGTAACGGTTTATTCGATATAACTAGATACCGGTTTCGAATTTAGACAAGGTTCTTTTGAGAGGTAGTGATAATTTAATTTTTAGAATTTTATTGTAATTTTTAATTAATTTAATAAGCAACATTTTATTTGGAGTATTTTGCACCCTGTAATCAACATTTTGGGGTTTCACAATATGAGTCAACCTACCGATATTATTATATCTTTGGGATCGTGGCACATCACTGAGCACGATCGTGTTTCTATTTTTGTCTGTAACAGCTTGCGTTGATATATATATACAGAGTCACACGTGAGCATTTGTTTGTATACAAACATGTTTAGAAATAAACTAAAATTCAAATATAATAATATAACCTATGGACATAGATAGCTACTTTTTCTCGAATACCTCATGCCTAAGTAATTAGAAATGAAAGGCGCATGCATCACCTAGTGGAACACAGACCTATATCTTGAAAGTAAATAGCTGCCTTTTCTTATCTCGTATATTATATGTAGATTAATTTAGTACGGTGGTTCCTATTACTGGCCATTAAGGACTCCACGTCCATATAAACTGGTTCCAATTCATTTCCTTTGGTTCGACAGAAGCAAAACGTGGAACTTCCTTCTCCAAGAAATCCTCAAACAAATATCTAACCTTATCTTATACAAATACCCTCCCATCCATCCCTTACGACCTAATTAAAATTCCTCCTTCTATAAACAAGAAAAGAGGCCAACACCCTCTAAATCCATTCAAGCAATTAAATCTCAACCTATACTCAATGAAATCACCGGATTTCGGATCCGTTGGACTTCTACAAGCAAGTGTTTCACATGGGAATGCTTTGTATTTGGATCGATCAACACTGGGGGACATCGAGTTTTGTCTCAGGCGTGGCTAGGGCTGAGTTGTACCGGAGGTTCGGGCGACGAGGGAGGAAGGCCAGAGGGGCGTTGTGCTTCTGGTCATGTGGCGCACGAGTTGGCGGTGGGTTGAGGATCTCTGGTGCACCACGGTGAAAAGCGAACTGGTGAAGAAAGTGGGATCAGGGCGTCGATTCTTGAGTAGGTGTGAGCTGTGTTTGGTTGTGACAGAGGAGAGAGGTCTGAGTTGTTTTGAAGACAAAGGGGGAGACGATGGGCTTAGGAGGTTGATCAGGTCGACCGTCGGAGGTCTGACCGCCGGTGAAGGGAAAGAGGAGTTCGAAGAGGACTGAATGATGTTGTTTGGGGTGAAAATGAGATGGAGGAATTGATCATGGACGCGGGCTTAAATGCAGAGAAGATAAGGGCGCAGCACAAGGCTTCAATGGTTGCGAAATTAACAAATGCTGGGGTAATAAATCCACTGTGTGATTAAAGAAAGTATATTCTATCTTACATTAAATAATAGTGTAATATTAATTGTATTAGGATGGCGCTTCATTCGTTGGAAGGAGGGAATGTAAAGTAGCTGATGCGTTTTAATTGGAGAGTGAAGGAACGGGCTCTGAAGGTTGTTACGAGAAAAGGAAAATGACGGGCCTGAATATTTACAAATGGGTATGGGCCTAAATTTTAGGATGAGCCCAATAGTAAATTAAAATTCTAAACTTCTGTTTTAAGCTAAATAATTGTATAACTTATAAATGATGTATATTACACATACTATATCAGAATTTCGAACGGTCAGATCCGTTGGGATCATAGGGATGGTGACTACACCGTGGAACTGACTGGGAGCGAATCAGAGCTCGTTACAATTTATTGCAAAATAAATTGTCCGTCTGAATCAAGCGATGGTTATCGTTATTAACGATGATCGTCCAATGTGAGTAAAACTCACCAACTCTGAACAGTTCTATTTTTATAACGTATATTTAGAACTGATAAATGATGACTGATTACTATGTGTTAACTGTTGGTTGAGTTGTTTGTGTATTGATTGAAATCATAGATAACGATATATATATATATAAATCGTTAATCGAATATTGATTCTATTGTATCAGAATATTTTATATATGTGTTGTTTTACATCTGTGATGCAGGGGAACAGGTTGGAGGGGTCCAACTAGACTCAATATTTATGATACTGTTCTGTTCATATATTGTAATATATGATGTGATATATAATCTGTATGATTATGTGTGTTTAAATGATATCGATCATTGTGGTTTGCTATTTTAAATATCATAAAAGACCCTGGGATGTAAATAGAATAAAGGAATTTTTATAAAATCAACCAATTTTATAAAGGAAATATTTTGGAAATAAAGTATTTATAAAATCATAGGATTTTATAAAGGAGAACATTTATTTAGAAAATAAATAGAATAAAGGAAATATTTGTTAGAAAACAAATAGGATTATAAAAGGAAATTAACGAGATAGAAAAGAGTTAGTCAATTAGAGTTATCAAATAGAAGTCAATCAAATATAGTTCATTCGAAGAAGTTAGATAAACATAGTTATTCAGGATAAGTCGTCATTTAGCATGAATGCTAGCGTAATTCGCAGGGCTGCAGATAGCCTACGGCGGTCGGATGTTTTCTGAGGGAATCAGGCGTAACCATTGTGATCGCTGCGATCTAGAGTAAAGTGGATGGAGTTAATTTCAATATTAGTTATTCGAATAGGAGTTAAACAAATAGAATTATTCAATTAGAGTTAATCAAAATAGAGTTAAACAAGATTAGAAACTGACTAGAGATTAGTTAAGTTGAATAGTTTTCTGAGTATCGATCTGATGTTGGTTTCGGCCTTCGGGGTTTATACTTACAGAATTGTTCTCCTACCAGTTACAGTCAGGGACTGATAGTGGTGCAATGATAGTGATATGTAAATAAACAATGGAAATGTTTTCCAGTGTTAATAACCTATATTTTCTAAACATAGAAAATAAGGAAAATATGAATATATATATATATATATAATTGATGATTGATTGATAGAATTTCCATCTGGAAATAATATCGTTGTTTGCACACGTGTTTTCTTTGATAGTTAGATCACAGACTATCAAAGTTTTGACCATTTTAACGTTGTTAATATGGAGAGACCGGTTGGATTATTATCCGAAGAACCACTCTGTATTCGCATAAGCTTTGTGAATCATATATGCCAAAGATAATTGAAGACGGAGTTATGCAAGGGCTATCCTGTTTACAGAATAGTGCCTTCGGTTTGTCCAGTCCCAGGACGACCTGTATGGTAGAATGTCTGACAAAGTATATCTAATAGATCGCGTAAGTTGATCTCTGCAAACGTATTCACGTTTGGTGGCGGAGGAATTCGTTTCTCTTAGTTGTATACCCATGGTATTTTTGGGGAAATCAACTTGTGATTTGGCGGTTATGACGACATGACATTCAAAGTGAATGAAGATGTGACATGTAAAAGATAAGCGTAGCTTCTAGCCTCACATCTGGTAAATGACAGAAATCAGGCAGGCAGCATGGCTAAGTCGGTCGCTCCGAAGTAGGGTGTATAATCACCTATCTAGAGAATATTCATTTGCTTCTTTAATCTATCAATGTTGTCCCATATATATATACAGGAAACAATTGCTGATCCCAACCGTTGGTGATATACATTCGATACACTCAAGCGAAATGAGTGGTCGGTCATATGTGGCTGAGTTGCAAGATGTTCTTATTGGACTCCAGTGTATCGTTCCTAGAGTACACTGATCGGAAGGTGGTTCTATACCTTGTCATAGTTGGAAATCCATTACCCAATACGTGCTTGCGATTTTGGTTTGTATACTATATATGTAGAACGTGAGATTAAAGCGTTTCTGCTAGATGATTAATATATTGTGGTTGATAGAAATTATTATAATATCAAAAGGTTTTTGATATAAAGATAATTTGGATTCTCATAAGGGAAAAACCCGTTCTGTTATACGGTGTGGTCTTATGAGATATCGTTGTATTGTTCAAACTGTTTTAAACTGTTTTACTCATACTAGTCCATGTTGCGTGCTTGGTGCATGTGTCGCATGATAGGGGGTTCTCGCTTTTCGTTAGGTGGCGAACGGGAGATTCTTACCCTTACATGTCCTGAAAATGAGGGTTGGTTGTGAAGTCGAAAGGCTGGCCGTAAAGTATGGACTGGGGTACCAATGTAAGCCACAGTGGGGTATTACCTTGCTGCTTTGGGGCGGAGAGGATGGTTGCAAAGCCTACTTGAATTTCCGAGACATTACAGAGTTAGGGGTGAGCATTATTTGGTTAAACCAAATAAACCAACCAAACCAATTTAGTTTGGTCGGTTTGGTTTTGATATTAAAGCGGTTTGTAATCGGTTTGGAAAAATATTTAGTTTGGTTATTGGTTTAACCAAATTAACCGAACTTTTATTATATTTTCAAAATTATCGATACTATAATAAATATTTTAGGCTAGATTAGTTATTCAAGTAAATTTTAATCATCACATATGTGTCAAAATTACTTTTAGAAAGCATAAGTAACCATAAATAATAATACTATACTCATATATTTATGATTTATTTCAAATTATACTTAACAATTACAAACATAAGGTCTACAATATTTTTAGTTCGGTTAAATCGGATAACCAACCGAACCAACCAAAATTAATTTGGTTGGTTTTCAGTTTTACCGGTTTTAGTTTGTTTGACAATTTTCATCATCGAATAAACCATACCAACCAAAAGCTCACCCCTAATTACAGTTGGTATCAGATCATAAGGTTAAGTATTACCTTGGCTCTGTGGCGTGACTCAGTAGAGATGGGGTTAGTAATACCCTTGATTGAGTTGAGTATATATATACGAGTGAGCGCATTTGTTATTGATATAAAAATTGTTTTATATTGTGGAGATTCATTGGTTGAGTTGTTTATGGGTTCTGATCGATTAGTTTGATCCACAATATCTGTAGGAGTTGGTAAACACTTGAATACGATGAACCGTCATGGTATGTTTTGAAAAGAGGGTAAATGAAAATAATTTTACCCAAAGTATATTTTGATATGTATTGGATATATTGGTTGTTATTATAATCGAGTAAGATTATAAAAAGTGAAATGGTTATGTAAATAACCAATCAGAATTCATATAAGTGAAATATATGAAATCGAATTGAATTAAATCTGAATTTAAAATCAGAATTGAAATTAAAACCCTGGAAATTTGAAACAGAGTTTGTAAATTGAACTTGGATTAAATATATGTAAATTTTAAGATCTTGGGAGATTTTAAATTGTTTACAAACATTGGAATGATATTTTGAAGTGATTTCAAAATGGAAATGGTTTAAGAAATAGTTTTGAAAAGTGATATAGTATTGAACTTACTTTGATCGTTGGGAAATAAGTTCCGATGGTGCATCATCGGTGTTCATTTTCGAGTTTCTAAGTGATGGATTACTACCAAATTTTTTGTTTTAAATTGTTTTGAGAAAACAAGGTGTTTAGAAATTCAAATGTTTTGAATTGGTATTATGATTTCAAATTGATTTGAAATAAACCCAGGAATTTAAATTTTGAAATTTAAATATAACTTATAAAGTTAAAGAGATTGAAATGATAAGAATGAATATATAAATTAAAATTTAACTTGAGCTAAGTTAAATAAAACCGGATTTGATTATAGGATAATCTGGAATGGAATTGAGTTGAGGAGTTAACCGTTTGAATTTTGAAATTGGAGTTTGAATGGAATTCGACTTAGGTATAAGCAAATGATTTGGTGTTGAGGATGAATTGATTAGAGATCGATTGGTAATGCATTTGTATAAGCTGAAGTGGTAACAGATGAAAGTGATATAGTTGATATGCCCAACAAAAGGTACATGTTTCATTCAATATGGGATTTATGAGCCTGTTTGGTAAGCCGCTTGGCTGTTTGATTTTCTTTTGGCTTGGAGATGGCCTAGAGAGGCGAGTGGTGGTTTGACGTATTGACCAGTATAAAGGAGGTGCTGGCGAAATTTTTTCGAAAAGTTAAGGTGTTAGAAAATTTTCAGGATTTTTGAAAATTTTCGTTGATAAGAATTGATTAATATTTTAATTGAAATTAAATTGGTTCAGTTAAAATTGAAGATGAGAAGTGAACAATATAGTCTAGCCAGTCGATAGGGTTTGTTTTCTACCTTAGCAATTTCGAGGGCGAAATTATTTTTAAGTGGGGAAGAATGTAATGACCCGCATTTTCAGCGGTATAATAATTTATTTATTTAATTATTTAAAAGGGTTATTAAAGGATTAAATGGTCGTTGAATTAAATAATGGTGAATATTTAATTAAAATAATAAATTTAATAATATATTTAATTCTGAAATAATCAGAATTGGCTGAAATGGCGATATGGTGTGAACTGGATCATCTGTGATATTTAATTCAGTTTAGAGTTGAATTAGAATAACAAATATATTTAAATAACGACAGTTTGAACGTATAATTTTATTATAATTATAATCGAGCTCGAAATGGCGTTGCAGTTCGTAAATTGGCGATTCGAACTTCAACTGAATATACAGAAGCCGTTTTAAATCGGATTTCTGTGAAACAAGAAACGTTAGGAGCTGGTGAAGTATATTTTTCTAGTAGAAGAGAAAAATCGGGATTTCGTCGTGTAGATTGTGAGTTGTGTTCAAATCAAATTTTAAAATAGTCGTTATAGAATCATTTATCGACCGTAACGGTTTATTCGATATAACTAGATACCGGTTTCGAATTTAGACAAGGTTCTTTTGAGAGATAGTGATAATTTAATATTTAGAATTTTATTGTAATTTTTAATTAATTTAATAAGCAACTTTTTATTTGGAGTATTTTGCACCCTGTAATCAACATTTTGGGGTTTCACAATATGAGTCAACCTACCAATATTATTATATCTTTGGGACCGTGGCACATCACTGAGCATGATCGTGTTTTTATTTTTGTCTGTAACAGCTTGCGTTGATATATATATATATATATATACAGAGTCGCACGTGAGCATTTGTTTGTATACAAACATGTTTAGAAATAAACTAAAATTCAAATATAATAATATAACCTATGGACATAGATAGCTACTTTTTATCGAATACTTCATGCCTAAGTAATTAGAAATGAAAGGAGCATGCATCACCTAGTGGAACACAGACCTATATCTTGAAAGTAAATAGCTGCCTTTTCTTGTTTCGTATACTATATGTAGATTAATTTAGTACGGTGGTTCCTATTACTGGCCATTAAGGACTCCACGTCCATATAAACTGGTTCTAATTCATTTCCTTTGGTTCGACAGAAGCAAAACGTGGAACTTCCTTCTCCAAGAAATCCTCAAACAAATATCTAACCTTATCTTATATAAATACCCTCCCATCCATCCCTTACGACCTAATTAAAATTCCTCCTTCTGTAAACAGGAAAAGAGGCCGCCGCCCTCTAAATCCATTCAAGCAATTAAATCTCAACCTATACTCAATGAAATCACCGGATTTCGGATCCGTTGGACTTCTACAAGCAAGTGTTTCACATGGTAATGCTTTGTATTTGGTTCGATCAACACTGGGGGACATCGAGTTTTGTCTCAGGCGTGGCTAGGGCTGAGTTGTACCGGAGGTTCGGGCGACGAGGGAGGAAGGCCAAAGGGGCGTTGTGCTTCTGGTCATGTGGCGCACGAGTTGGCGGTGGGTTGAGGATCTTTGGTGCACCACGGTGAAAAGCGAACTGGTGAAGAAGGTGGGATCAGGGCGTCGATTCTTGAGTAGGTGCGAGCTGTGTTTGGTTGTGACAGAGGAGAAGAGGTCTGAGTTGTTTTGAAGACAAAGGGGGAGACGATGGTCTTAGGAGGTTGATCAGGTCAACCGTCGGAGGTCTGACCGCCGGTGAAGGGAAAGAGGAGTTCGAAGAGGACTGAATGATGTTGTTTGGGGTGAAAATCAGATGGAGGAATTGATCATGGACGCGGGCTTAAATGCAGAGAAGATAAGGGTGCAGCATAAGGCTTCAATGGTTGCGAAATTAACAAATGCTGGGGTAATAAATCCACTGTGTGATTAAAGAAAGTATATTCTATCTTACATTAAATAATAGTGTAATATTAATTGTATTAGGATGGCGCTTCATTCGTTGGAAGGAGGGAATGTAAAGTAGCTGATGCGTTTTAATTGGAGAGTGAAGGAACGGGCTCCGAAGGTTGTTATGAGAAAAGGAAAATGACGGGCCTGAATATTTACAAATGGGTATGGGCCTAAATTTTAGGATGAGCCCAATAGTAAATTAAAATTCTAAACTTCTGTTTTAAGCTAAATAATTGTATAACTTATAAATGATGTATATTACACATACTGTATCAGAATTTCGAACGGTCAGATCCGTTGGGATCGTAGGGATGGTGACTATACTGTGGAACTGACTGGGAGCGAATCAGAGCTCGTTACAATTTATTGCAAAATAAATTGTCCGTCTGAATCAAGCGATGGTTATCGTTATTAACGATGATCGTCCAATGTGAGTAAAACTCACCAACTCTGAACAGTTCTATTTTTATAACGTATATTTAGAACTGATAAATGATGACTGATTACTATGTGTTAACGGTTGGTTGAGTTGTTTGTGTATTGATTGAAATCATAGATAACGATATATATATATATAAATCGTTAATCGAATATTGATTCTATTTTATCAGAATATTTTATATATGTGTTGTTTAACATCTGTGATGCAGGGGAACAGGTTGGAGGGGTCCAACTAGACTCAATATTTATGATACTGTTCTGTTCATATATTGTAATATATGATGTGATATATAATCTGTATGATTATGTGTGTTTAAATGATATCGATCATTGTGGTTTGCTATTTTAAATATCATAAAAGACCCTGGGATGTAAATAGAATAAAGGAATTTTTATAAAATCAACCAATTTTATAAAGGAAATATTTTGGAAATAAAGTATTTATAAAATCATAGGATTTTATAAAGGAGAACATTTATTTAGAAAATAAATAGAATAAAGGAAATATTTGTTAGAAAACAAATAGGATTATAAAAGGAAATTAACGAGATAGAAAAGAGTTAGTCAATTAGAGTTATCAAATAGAAGTCAATCAAATATAGTTCATTCGAAGAAGTTAGATAAACATAGTTATTCAGGATAAGTCGTCATTTAGCATGACTGCTAGCGTAATTCGCAGGGCTGCAGATAGCCTACGGCGGTCGGATGTTTCCTGAGAGAATCAGGCGTAACCATTGTGATCGCTGCGATCTAGAGTAAAGTGAATGGAGTTAATTTCAATATTAGTTATTCGAATAGGAGTTAAACAAATAGAATTATTCAATTAGAGTTAATCGAAATTGAGTTAAACAAGATTAGAAACTGACTAGAGATTAGTTAAGTTGAATAGTTTTCTGAGTATCGATCTGATGTTGGTTTCGGCCTTCGGGGTTTATACTTAGAGAATTGTTCTCCTACTAGGTATAGTCAGGGACTGATAGTGGTGGAATGATAGTGATATGTTAATAAACAATGGAAATGTTTTCCAGTGTTTATAACATATATTTTCTAAGCATAGAAAATAAGGAAAATATGAATATATATATATATATATATATATATGATTGATGATTGATCGATAGAATTTTCATCTGGAAATAATATCGTTGCTTGCACACGTGTTTTCTTTGATAGTTAAATCACAAACTATCAAAATTTTGACCATTTTAACGTTGTTAATATGGAGAGACCGGTTGGATTATTATCCGAAGGACCACTCTGTATTGGCATAAGCGTTGCGAATCATATATGCCAAAGATAATTGAAGGCGGAGTTATGCAAGGGCTATCCTGTTTACAGAATAGTGCCTTCGGTTTGTCCAGTCCCAGGACGATCTGTATGGAAGAATGTCTGACAGAGTATATCTAATAGATCGCGTAAGTTGATCTCTTCAAACGTATTCACGTTTGGTGGCGGAGGAATTCGTTTCTCTTAACTGTATACCCGTGGTATTTTTGGGGAAATCAATTTGTGATTTGGCAGTTATGACGACGTGACATTCAAAGTGAATGAAGATGTGACATGTAAAAGATAAGCGTAGCTTCTAGCCTCACATCCGGTAAATGACAGAAATCAGGCAGGCAGCATGGCTAAGTCGGTCGCTCCGAAGTAGGGTTTATAATCACCTATCTAGAGAATATTCATTTGCTTCTTTAATCTATCAATGTTGTCCTATATATATATATATATATATATATATATATATATATATACTGGAAACGGTTGCTGATCCCAACCATTGGTGATATACATTCGATACACTCAAGCGAAATGAGTGGTCGGTCATGTGGGGCTGAGTTGCAAGATGTTCTTGTCGGACTCCAGTGTATCGTTCCTAGAGTACACTGATTGGAAGGTGGTTCCATACCTTGTCATAGTTGGAAATCCAATACCCAATACGTGCTTGCGATTTTGGTTTGTATACTATATATGTAGAACATGAGATGAAAGCGTTTCTGCTAGATGATTAATATATTGTGGTTGATAGACATTATTATAATATCAAAAGGTTTTCGATATAAAGATAATTTGGATTCTCATAAGGGAAAAACCCGTTTCGTTATACGGCGTGGTCTTATGAGATATCGTTGTATTGTTCAAACTGTTTTAACCTGTTTTACTCATACCAGTCCCATGACTGACCCAGAGTTTATTTTGTTGTTTTCCCTAAACTCTTGGGTGCCCAATTTTGTACGAGCAGTCAAGTAGTCAAGATTTTACAGATATACCAGGAGAGCTTGGAGCAAGAGGCTTCAGGATCATATAGCTATTATTTATTTTCGCTGTGTTGTAAGTGTTGTACTCTGATAATGTTATTGTATACATATACTGATTCTATTTCAAGGATATGTTATCTAATATATGTTGTTCGTTCCGTTGGGAGATTCGTGTTACTCTGATGTTGTGTTGTTTCTTCTTTTTCTATTCTAAGTTTCTATTTTATCTTTCCTCACCCTCTAATTTCTTTCTAATAGTTTCCTGGATTTCAGTGCAAATTGGGTTGGACTTGCGTTATTTGGTCAGCTCAAATTGGACCGGATTTTCGGGTCATTACACAGTGCCCCTGTCATGAGGATGAATTTCTCGAACAAATAGCATAGAGATTTGATTAGGGTATGTTGAAACTTTGAAAGCAAATTTGATTTTGAAAATCCCGAAGTAACTTATGTGTATAGAAGAAGAAATATATATAATATTTCAATGGTTTGTGATGAAAATGGGATTCTAAGTCGGAAAAATCATTTTTGAGATTTTCAAATGCGTTGCGAACTTTGACTTGCAATCATAATATAAACTCAACTTCTTTAATTAACTTTTCCGAAATTTTATCTTTCTAACATGACGATTTAAGTTTAGTACAATCAAGCTCGGATATAAAAGCGTTGGCAAATTTAATCATAAGTAAGTTTTCCTTTAAGTGGCTTGATAAGCTTTAGGCTTAATATAAGAATTTGTAAGTTTAACAATTTTATATAAAAGATTTATTTTGCTTATGTATAATTTCGCGAGCTCTCCTTTTCGAGGACGAAAAGCCTTAAGTGGCGGAGAATGTAACGATCCAAGTTTTTTTAAATCAAATTTGAATTTAATATGAATTTTTAAATTTTTTTGGAAGGTTTTAAATAATTGTTGAGTCAAATTTTAAGGCTATATTATTATTTTAAAATGATCGAAATCAATTTTATTTGTGAAATTTAGTTAAAACAATATTTGTTTGGGGGGAGAACGTTTCGTCGTTAGTTAAATTATTAAAACGATTTGTAGTTCAGTTGCTAGAAATGATCAGAATTTGAAATTTAATTAAAATTGAATATTCGTTTCAAATTTTTGTTCAGTTTCTGTTTGCGTAGCCTTAAAATATTTTATAGAATTTACTGTTATTTTCAAATTGGAAAATAAATACATATTTTTCTAACGCATTTTAGGGCAACCGCGGTCCTTTTGGTATTCACGGAGTCAATCAATCGGTTTATTCTGGTCTTGTTGTAAGATAGGCACACATCGTTGTTTATGACCGAAATTTCATTACTGTTCGTAACCTGAACAGAGCTGTGCACTTGAACCAATGATTTTGCAGACGTTCGCTCTCCTTTTTACGGTACGTTTGAATTATTAAAAACGCTAGAACATATTTAAACAAGGCTAGGAAAATTGAATATCACCTTCTAGAGAAATGCTTAGCAACGTGTAAACTTTATTTTGCACTAAGGACATTTGTCAAGTGGGTATGAGAAAGCATCACCACATGTATTCTTCCATTTCATAAGCCTGTTATTCCTTTCTCTTCTAATCTTCCCCGTTCACACCCATTTTCGCTCCACCATCTACCCTGACCCATCGCCTCTTCCAAACTTTTGAAACAATCCTTCCCCACTAATTCAGTTCGTTCTCTCCTCCCCAGGCTTTGCTGCCACCTTTGTTTCCCTTACCTGTTGAACCTCGCACTGTCTCTCCCCTCTCCTGAAATCCCTGCTCCCCTAGAACTCGTAGCCTATCTCCTTTTCTTTGTTGTAGCAGCTTTAATCCTTTTGTCTTTTTTGTTTTAGCTCGCGGTTCCGCACCTTGCCTCACCATATCAGTTCCATCGCAACTAATATTCCTCCATTCATGTGAACCAGTTCAGCCCTTCTCCACAATCACATCAGCTCCAACAGTCCTTCCAGCCTTCGCCTTCCACTGTGGCACTGTGGCACCACATCTAGTTGCTACACCGAGCCTCCCCTTCCCTTGTTTGTCACGGTAGTTTTCTCATCCACCACCTTGCTCCTTGTCCGCTCCACCGCTTACACGCACCACTGTCGCCGCCAGTCCGCACCCAAAAATAGTCACTCCTCTTCTCTCCTTATAGAAGCTGTTGTCTCACCCATACTTGCCGGTTGCCACTGGTCCATATATTTCTCTTTTTCCCACTTGAAAACAGCTCGCGGCCTCACCCTTCGTTTCTCTCTAGAGCATCAGTTGATTTTCTTCCCGTACAAGAAAAATTTATATAAACCTACGACCTTACATGCATGGAATGTGAACGTGAGTGGAGGCGAGGTTCGGTCCAAACGTGTGCATGCAGGAAAAGGAAGAGTGTATGTGAGCTTAAGATTTTACCCACACCGTCACCTTCCAACAGTCCGCGCTCACCTCTCCTCCATATAACAGTTACTCCTCCAAGCCATCCACTCCACTGCAAGTCCGCCACCCAAGCTTGTCTCCACCTCGGTCCGCAACTTCCTTTCTCCTTCCCTTATTTATGGCTTGAACAAAATACACTCGCAAGGATGATGCGGCATTGAAGGATGTACTGGTATACATAGTTTCATATTTGAAGTAGTATGGGTGGTGAATTGTGGCGGTGGTTGTTGGGGTTGGTGAATGTTGTGTGGGTTGCCGAGAGAAGTTTGGCAAGATGTAGTCGACCGATGGTAATCAATTATAATTAAATAAATGTACGTTTAATGATTTTTATGATATAACATTTACTTATTAAAATGTAATACACTCACATGCAAGGTCGAAATCGAACACCATCAGGATCGTCAAACTCATTCTGACCTAGTTTGTACTAAGGAATGGGATTGAAAAGAAGAGAGGTCGTGCCCATAGCAATATCATTAACTGTTGGCTTGTTCACCGTCGATACGGGGTTCTAACAATGAAGATATTGGAAAGCAATTGGTGAGAACTTCTAATTTAATTTTATTTAAATTAGTAGAAGTTAGAAAATCATAATTAGTTGAGATTAACTATAAGTGTTAATGGAAATTTGATTGGATATGTATGTTTGTATACAATGGTTGAATGGTTGTGCATGTAGTTAGAGAACACACAAAACACTAAGCGTTATTTAATATTACGCTTGCGCACCGTTTACAATTATTTGGATGCTTCCATATTGGTGGATGAACTTGTGTTTATATAATCGATTTTTGTTGCATTACTCACGCACTGTAGTTGTGGAGTATACGGGTAGTCAATTCAAATCTCTTCTTCATGAGAATAATGTTGGTTAATAAAAATAAAATTTAAAGGTTAAAGCTTTGAATTTAGATTTTTAGAATGATTTGAAATCTAACCCATGAATGACTACACAGTTTCACCGTAATGACAAAAATGTCTAGCTAACAATGATCAATAAATGTTCATGTAAACGATATTTGAAAATTTAAGTGGTTTTGAAAATATAGACCGAATGATGCTTGTAATGTGTTTTAAGCATTAAGGATTTATTTTGAGAATTGAACGAGATTTGGAAAATTTTATTATTTTAAGTTTTCGCTTTAACTTGAATGACCACTAGGAAATTTGAAATGATAATTTTGAAATAACGCGATGTTAATGTTCGGATGTAAATATATAGTATTATTTGAATATGGTTCCAAAATTTTGCTATGGAAATTTGAGTTTATATGGATAGAAATAATACGATTTATATTAAAGCATCATATGGTTTGAATTGAACGCGCGACGGTTCATTAATATCGATTTTATCTCAAACGGCCATAACTTATATATTTTAAATCGGATTTACATGAACAAGAAAGTTAGTTTTCTATAGCCCTTTAGAAAGAATTTCAAATTCCGACTTATGTTCTCAAGTTATGATCTGAAAAGAGTCGCTACATTTACCGTTGACAACCGAAATAAGAATTGGTAAAATGAATTATAAGTTATTGGAATTTCATAAAATTTGGTTAAATCATATTTTAAATGATTTGAATCAGAAGATTGAATGATTTCCAATTTATAATTCTGCTATAATGCCTTAAGAAATGCTTCTACGTTTTTGTTGGACATATTTTGAATTTGAAGTTTATAAGGCATGAACTATGATCCAAAACCAGGAAAAAGTTTTGTGAAATGTTTTAGAAGGATTTAAAGATTTATGAAAATATTTAACCAACATAAAGAGATTATGTTTAAAATTTAAGGTTGGTAAATGAATATCAGGTTTGTAAAGAAATTAAGAGGTTAACGGGATTAAAGGATTTTTTGAAATGACCCAATCTTGAATGAATGAATGAATAATGAACGGGAAGGAGATTTGGATTGGAAAACCGTGGCATCCACGACTATTGGTTTAAGAATACGCTTATTACTTGAAAAGACTGGGATCAAATTTAAGTCTGAAAACCATTCCAAGTAATAATACGACACATGAAGCAAAATTCAAAACTTGGAATCGATGAATGAAGACCGTGGTTCTTTAAATCGAGCGGTCTGCCTGCTGATTGGTTTATTTACTGATAGCTACAGTAGAGAGATGCCCCTATTACCGGAGTGGCAGAAAGTCCGAACCTATTTGGAGGATTTTCGGATTTTGTTCCGTTCAGACCCTGGACGGACTTGTATGGATTGTGTGTCTGACATTGTAATTGACGGCATAACACTGATTTTCGTTGATATGTATCTGGTTTGCGACGTATGAGCTCGAAGTGGTTAAGTATGGATGGAAATCAGTGGTCATGTTGTGAATGGATAATGTGACATACTTAAGAGATGAAATGAGCTTGTACGATCAGGGCATTGCTTTTTAGGCATGCTTTGTGTATGACGTGACATCGACAAACCTCACACCCCGGATGATGAGAAACTGGAGGTTAGGTTGTGTATATATATATGAATTGATGATGACCGCTGCAGCAGTGGGAAACCACTTATGACTTATGGAATAGGGTATGTTCGGGGGGCTGTGTCCGGTCGAAAACCGTTGATCTACCTCGCGATTTGTATTGGTGTCCGCGTCTGGATGAAAAACCCGTGATTGCATTTCGCTTGTGTTTCGATTGATCTTTCGTGCCAGGAATCATCATGTTGGAAAACCAAATCTCCAATACGTGCCACACGGTTTTGGTTTGTATATATATATATGGCGACATAATATTATGGGTATTATGCTGTCTAGGATTAATACATTTATTTGCGAAATGGATTAATACATTTATTTTCACGTATGAAAGCATGTTTGGTTATCATAAGATAAAACTCGCCCATCTGGTGTGCGTTACATTGTGTGATGTGGGACGAGCTTATGATAGCTTCATTTTATAAAAGTCATTGTGTACTTATATGCACGGGTGTTCACATGGAGTAAACCCGTTCCGCGTTAGCGACGTGGTCTGGTGAATTTCCCAACTTTAAAATGAATCATAAAGACAACTGTTTTATGTTCTCACACCAGTCCCATGACTGACCTGGAGTTTATTGTTCCTGCCTAAACCCTGGGTGCCCATAAATTTTTCGCACGGGCAGCTAGTAGTTTAGTTTTGCAGTTATGATTCGTTGGAGTTTTGTTCGGGGTGCTTTCTGAGTTGGAGTCCACGCTAGGGTTGAAGCTTCCGCTGTATCATTTTTAATCTCCCGCTGAGAGTATATTCCTTTCTTCCGCTGTATACATGTAAGTGGTAACTCTGATATTCATGTAACTTTGATGTAATATTGAATTATTCAATGAGAGGTTCTATTATTTTGTTCAATGTATGTATGTACCCATAACAATTCGTCTTTGTGAACGGTTTAAGTTGGTTTAATTACCGGCGAGAACCAGGCAAAAAGGCGGGTCGTTACAAAAAATGTTCGATTATTACATTGACCGTAGTTGGATGTATGAAGTTAGAATTGGAATGAAAGGCTCAGTGAAAGAACATTTCTATAATGGTGTAAATGAATTTGTTAGATTTGCAGTATCTAATAATCGAAATTACGAGGAGCTTCGTTGTCCGTGTAGTAAGTGTAAACTGATGAGGTTTCATAAACCAGACATCGTTAAAGTACATTTGTATAAATCTGGTGTTGTGCCAAATTATTATTTATGGGATCGTCATGGAGAACTTGTTGCGCCTACAGTAAATCCTGTAGCGTCGAAGGTCGAATTAGTTATGACAAATCCAATAGAAGGTATGGTGGAAGATGCAGCACGGTCAATGTTCCCTACCGATCAGGTTGACGACGACGACGTCAATATTGAAGAAGAACCGAACACGGAATCCAGAAAAATAGATTTATTGGCTTCAGCTAAGCGGCCATTGTGGAATGGTTGTGAAAGTGGAACTGAATTATCGGTAACCGCTGAGTACATCACCATGAAATCAAAATTTAACCTTATAGAAGCTGCATTTACAGCGGTTGTACAAGTGGCGAAAAGACATATGCCACCTGATAATCTAATGTGCGATAATCATTACAAAGTGAAAACACTAATGTCGGCTTTCGGTTTTCCATACCAAAAAATAGATACTTGTGTTAAAGGTTGCATGTTTTATTGGAAAGATGATATTAATCTTAGAAACTGTAAAAAATGTGGCGGGGAAAGGTATAAACCTAGAAAAAAGAAAGGTAAGGAAGTTCCGTATACGAGAATGCATTATTTAGCAATCATCCCTTGACTACAACGGTTATATGCATCCTCGGTCACTGCATGTCATATGCGATGGCATAGTGTGCGAACACAAGAAGATGGAACTTTGACACATCCATCGGATGGAGAAGTGTAACGACCCGGCTTTTTACCCGGTTCTCGCCGGTTAATAAACCAACTTAAACCGTTCATAAAGACGGATTGTTAGGGGCACTTACACATTTGCACAAAATAAAAACAACTTTTCCATTATCATTAAAATAATATTGCATCAGAGTAACAAGAGGTACATCAGAGTACATCGATTACACAGCGGAAAAGATACTAAACTCTGCGGAAGAATGCGAATGCTTCGAGTCATAATAGCTTCAGCTAAAACCAGAATCCTTCTCCAACTAACTCCAAGGCTAAATTTGCGAACCAAACTACTAGGCAACCCGTGTAAAAATAATGGGCACCCAGAGTTTAGGTGAGGGAACAATAAACTCCAGGTCAGTCGTGGGACTGGTGTGAGAACTCAAAACAGTTGTTTTTAGGGTTTATTTTAAAGTTAGGTAATTCACCGGACCACGCCGCTAATGCGGAATGGGTTTACTCCATGTGAATACCAGTGCATAGAAATCCGCAATGACTTTTTGAAAATGAAGCTATCATAAGCTCGTCCCACATCACACAATGCAAGCACACACCAGATGGGCGAGTTTTGCCTTATGATAACCAAAAATGCCTTCATACGTGAAAATCCTCTTTTACTACTATATATAGTGTGAAAAAACTTTTCGCAAATAAATGTATTAATCCTAGCCAGCATAATGCCCCATCCCATTATACTGACAATCCTGCCGGTAACCAGCAGGCTATATAATCAAAACCGTATGGGCTCGTAGTGGAGATTGGGTTTCGAACATGATGGTTCCTGGTATGAAAGATCATTCGTGGGCACACAAACTTTCTTGTGCGCATCATCCCAGTACTCGCGGATAACGTCCAGACTCAGACTTCGTTATACTAACCCACCATACATGAATCAGAGTACCCAACAAATAGCGTCCCAGACTGGGGACTTCGCAGTACCCTTTCATCATCACATCCCGGTGCACCGAACATACGAAACGAACATAAAAATCTGACCACCAGTTTACCATCAATCCGGGGTGTGACGTTCATCGAGGTCACGATATACACAAAGCTACGCTTAAATAAGCCATGCTTTGATCATCCATAGCCCACCACATAACTTAAGTATGCCACATTATCCATTCACAACGCATCACTGATTTCTATCAATATATAACCTCTAAGCTCATACGTCTTAGAGAAGGATGTTAAGCAAGAGAATAAATTCTCCGCCACCAAGCAGATATATATTTGACAAAGATGAGTGTTATGCAGTCAATTACAATGTCAGACACACAATCCATACAAGTCCGTTCTAGGTCTGAACGAAACCACAATCCGGAATCCCTTCACATACGTTCGGGATTCTTACCACTTAACTGATATAAAATCCATTTGCAAATGGGAGCGACCCATTCGAGACATTCAGCAAGTCGCCCTTACGACATGAAGTGTCCTGGTCTTTAATGTCGTCTCCAATGTCTTCAATTGCTCCACAACGTCGTATTATTACTTGGAATGGTTTTCAGACATACATCTGATCCCGGTCTTTCCAAATAATAGGCGCAATTTAAAAAAACACAATTATAGAACATACAGGCTTTCTACCAATCTCCTTCCGTCTTGGATTTTGTCAAAATTAAACTTCTTTAAACCCATTCTCAAATTATTACAAAATCCATATTTAACCTTTTTCTTTTAAAACACATCCCTTAAATCAAAGATGATTTAGCCTTAAAGCCTTAATTAATTTTCCGTTTGATAATTCGTTATCAAAATCCAGTTTCCTTTGAAAATCCTTAATCCACATTTCAACCATAGTTTCCAAATAAATTGATTTTCCAACATTCCATTCTTTAATCTTAACTAAAAGATTGTACTTTCTTTCCAATTCCTCAAATTCAATTTCCTCAAATCAAAGATCTGATTAAATCCTCAAATTACGATATGAATTTCCATAACTCAATCTCATGGGGTTTCAAGAATTATATTATTGAAGATATGATTCACAACTGTGACGACCCCAAACCCCCATTCCACGGTGGTAAGGGTAATCTTTAGAATATAACACATAAACAAATAACAACAGAACAGAAATAAATAAATACACCAGATAATGTACAACAGAATATACTGGATAAACATAATCATCCGAGTTACACAGTATACAGGATCATACTTAGTACAAAATACAGTTCAGCTTTACATAAAATGTCTACAGCGGAAACAGAACAAAATATGTACAATAGAAGTTGAACAACATAAAAAAAAAGAAATGATAGATTCCATCTTCAGCTCCAGCTATCTAGAAAGAGCCTGCTAAAACCTGAATACAAGGCTGCCCGTGTATAAAATAGGGCACCCGAGTTTGCAAGTGAAACAAACTACGAGTCAGTCATGGGACTGGTATGAGAAATCTACTTAACTTACTTTATAATATGGTCAATCACAGGACCACGCCGCTGACGTGGAACGGGTTTACTCCATTGGATTTCTAGTGCTTTAAAATAAGTAAATCATTTAAACATCGCAATGCTTTTTATAAAAATGAAGCCACTATAAGACTCAGTTCCCATCACACAATGCAACGCAAGCCGGAGGATAGAGTTTTACCTTATAATGGCCAAAATATGCTTGATACGAGCAAAACAAATCATTTGATATTATTGCTAGTGTTTATAGGTTTCAAAAACAATTTCAATCATAAATATCAATCATAGACGGCATGGGTACCATATATCATGTCACCATATATAGGTATACAATATAACCGCACGATGTCGTATTTGGAAATTGGATTTCCGTCACGAACCAAAGCAAGGGATCGTCCTTTCCGCTTCGAGACAATCTAGCCCATGTCTCAGGATCAGAACGCATCGACCCTTTGAAGACACAGGGCCGGTCCACACGGAGTGGATTAAAATGCCTGAGAAATGCGTTTCCCCGCCCTATGGGGCGTAAATCTGGTCCGTATATAGACCATCCAACGGCTCCGCAGAGACCGAAATAACCGAGGCGCCTCGCAATCCATCATCCACATAAGTAAAATGTCAGGCCGTGTAAAAACACCGACACCACTCCTAGCTAGAAGGAAACGCATGCCCTCCCTGGATCCTTCTCCCGTTTCTGGTTCATACCGGGGTGTGAGGCCCGCGAATCAACGCTAAACACAAAGCTAGCTATTCAAAGCCGTGCTTTGATCATCAACCACAAAGCTCTGCTTTTCAACAAAAGCTTTGATCACTGCATCTCTGTATGCCACGTTGTCAATATACAATGTCAGACACACATCCATTTACAAGTCTGTTCTGGGTCTGAACGAAACTGGAGGCACCTTATACCTCGCACATCCGAACGATCAATAAGTACTTCCGAACAACCACCACTGTGACCCTGTCAGGGCAACAACTCCCATCAAAGGCATCAGTAGCCATCCATTCGATGTGAAGATCATCGGCCTTGCACCGTCTTCATATCTTCGACTTCTAATCGTCGATCAATTATTTGAAATGAAAATTAACTCAGCCTTTTCAAATAATTCACGTATATTTAGAATTTCATATCATTTCATTTCAATGGTTAAATCATTCGACATCAATAATTCTGTTCTTTAATGTAGTTTTCACGTCAAACACATTCAACCATCAAATATCCAATAAACTGGGTAAATTCAATTTATTTCCATTCCATATCGTTTATAATGTTTATCACGATTTATCGCTATTTTTGTTCATTTAAAAATAGCCAATTTATATAAACGACGCTTTAGGCCATAACGCGGCCATGGCGCTGTTTTTCTTCAGATTTGATTTACACATATCTGAAAATCTAACCGTTGGATCTTTACAAATTTTATATCATTGGAAAGATCTTTTGAAAACGAATCCAACGGTTCCAGTTTTGGGAAAATCCGACGGTCGGATCTTCCAGTACAATCGTTTGAAGTTACGATTTCAAAATACGAACTGCAGCGTCGTTATTCGATTTAATTTTAATTATATTCACATACATATATAAATATAATCCATTCTGGCATTGTTTTCATTCAGATTTGAATTAAACATTCCAGACAATCCAACCATTGGATCTTTACAAAGTTGGTGCCATTGGAAAGATATTTCCAAAGCGAACCCAACGGTTTAGGTTTCG
Organism: Allium sativum; assembly: GCA_030737875.1. Classification (NCBI taxonomy): domain Eukaryota; kingdom Viridiplantae; phylum Streptophyta; class Magnoliopsida; order Asparagales; family Amaryllidaceae; genus Allium; species Allium sativum. The sequence goes on from CM060910.1 coordinate 342,647,218, forward strand.
AGAAAATCTGATGGTCGGATCTCCCGTAATAATAGTTTGAAATCACGATTTCTAAATACGAACTACAGCTTCGTTATTCGATTTATTTTAATTATATTTATATATAAATATATAAATATAATCCGTTCTTTGATTTCCAAACCATTTCATTTCATATAGGTGATAAAAATGATATTTTTATCCAATAAATATTTATTTCAACACATCACTATTTTTAACAATTCATATATATAATAAAAATGTGATTTTTATTGTCAAAATAATTTATTTCAAAACACGATTATTTTATATACTTCATATAGATGATAAAGATGTGATTTTTATTGTTAAAACAATTTATTTCAAAACACGATTATTTTATATACTTCATATAGATGATAAATATGTGATTTCTATTGTTAAAACAATTTATTTCAAAAATGAAGATTTTTAGCGATTTATATATATTATAAAAATGTGATTTTTATTTGTGAAACAATTTTATTTCATACAGTCAATAAAAATGTTATTTTTATCGTTCAAACAGTTTTATTTCATTCATTCGATAAAAATGTTATTTTTATCGTTCAAACAGTTTTATTTCATAAGTGAATATTTTTCCAATACATGAATATATTTCAATACATGAATATAAATCAAACACAGGAATATTTCAGAAAATTTTGGCAGCATAACGGCAGGGTAGTTAAAACCGGCACCATCCCGAGTACGGCTCCTCGCTCTACCTTAAAGCCTCGCAGCTTTTGACAATGGGGATTTCATTATCTAGTTCGTACGCAGACGAATTTTCCCATATGCTAATCCTGTTGGGATTTCAACCACAATCAATCATTTCAAATCAACTATTCATGATATTCACCAAATGTCACATCAACCAAAATCCAAACAATCACAACTAATATACGTCGTCCATGGTCTTTGGACGAGGGGAGTGTATATATATATATACATATATAAATATATTTTGATTTCATTTCAATAGCATTTCAACGCATATATGATTTTTACAACGCATATATAACTTATACATCGCACATACAACTTATACAACGCTTATACATGATGTGTACAACGCTTATATAACTCATACATCGACCGTATAATTTATACATCGTCATTTCCATATCGTTTATAATTCAGAAATCTCACATTGGGTTCCACTCCTCCAAAAATTGTAGAAGGCTCAGAAAAATATCCGGACTCTTCTAGAATGTAGAGGACGTCCACACGAGTCCACTGTCTCTTGTTTCACTGGATTTCGACAACATAGCAAAAAGATATGATTTTTAGAAGTTAATCATAATTCGCGATGGTTTTAAAATGTTAAAATCAGTTTAAAATGTATAAACCGAACCTTTCAGCAAACCCTTCCAAACTAGGTTTGCGATTTCTGGTCAAACCGAAGCACGATACGACGATCGGCCTACACCACAAGGAAGAGCCTGGAAAGGCGCAAGCGCGCAGGGGGATGCGGTGGTGTTTGATCCATTGTAGCGGCGGTGGTAGCGAAGTGAAGTGGTCAACTTTGTGGCGGTAGATCTCGACGGTGGAGCGATGGTAGGGGGAGTGGCAGGTATGGATTTGAAGCCCTCAACGAGTACTACAAAAGCTTCAACTAGGTCGAGGTGCAATGGTGAGGAGTTTGGCCGGAAATTGGCCAGGAAGCACAGAACTGGTTTCCGTCGTCGATCATGGGTTACGGGGGGGGGGGGGGGGGGGGTGAATATTTTATAATTTTAATTAATGAATGAAAATTTTCTATTCGCCGATATATATATATATTTCAAAAATTAGGGTTTTCTCCAAACGAACTCCAATCCAAACCCAACGACTGTTGCCCCTTGCTAAATACCCTCATTCCGAACACAATGGAATATGTTTCTTAGGCCCATTCGACTGTTTCAGTCAGTTTTTCTTCAAATTAAAATATAAAACATTCAATATTTGATTTGAACGTACATTTCAATTTTTCGGGGCCACAAACTGATCCCAAAAATTCCAGAAAAATTAATCTAGCTATGTTTTGATGATACGGTCCCAACAAAACCAATTTCGTCAAATTCTGAGATCGTTTAAAAAATGGTCATTTTCTGGTCGATCCAATTTAACTAAAATCAACCAAACACATTTTCCTTTGCCACGCTCACACATTAACTTCAAAAATTATGGAATTTGAAACCTAGCAATAATTTGTCATCCCGGATCCAACAAAAGTAGTTTCGTCGAAAACGGAGGTCGTTTGCAAAATGGCTATTTTCAAGGGCTATATATATACTCTATAGCGACCTTTCTGAAAATTCATTTGGCCATAACTTTTGATTCCCGCTATGAAACTTCGATTTTTCAGATTTGTTAGAAAGATATTCATAAACAGATTTAAATATTTTTGGTTTCACTAAAATCCGTTTTATTTTGCACTCGGTACAGTCAGTCAAAGTTTAAATTCGAATTTTCAAACTGTCGCGCCACTTCAGGCCTTGTTTTATAATTAAAATAACTATATTTATTTTCAAACATCGATTCAAATAGACTTTTCGTCGTTATTATTTAAAATAATTTATTTTAAATAATAAAAATTCACTAAAATTGCCAAATTAAATTTTTTTTAATTGGTTCTTTTCCGGGTTGTTACAATCTCCCCCACTTAAAATCTTTTCCTCCCCGAAAAGGAACGAAGCTGAAAGTCGTTTAATTAACCAACACAACTTTCATTCTGGCTTTCATTCTTCAACTTTTCAGTTTCTAAGAATTTTCCAATTCTTCAAAAATTTGGCTAACACCCTAAATTTTCGAAAATTTTTCGCCATAACCTCATTTGTACGGGGAGGGGTTTGGAAATTTATTGGGCCATATTAGGTACCCAATAAATACTAATAAGCATACACATATTTATAGTGATATATTCTAGTGTCCATAGGGGAGTTTGTATAGATAATAACTCCAGAGAATAAATTCTCGTCACCCTATAAATGGTTTTTGTGCCTTAATGACTAGAGAGACGTGACCCGTGTGGGTTTTTTTATTATTCTGGCAATTTATCGTTACATTTTATATAGTCCATGTCAGTCCTCTGTTCAACCTGTAATATATAGTCATCGCCATACAAGCCTCTCGCACGTATGGTAAATCTCCAACCTCGTCACACAAGCTCCAAATGCTTATATGGTATATGATGAAGTATGCTATCTTCAAGAAGTATGCCATGTAGTGTAGTTCAAAATTAATTGTTACTATCCTATGGCGACGTTTATTATTACACACAGAACAACCAGCACTCCGCATCCAATGGAATTCACAGGAGTTGATATAATAAATAAAATTGCGCATCCAACTCATTAAGGTTTACCTATTTGTCGGGCACGCAAATAAATTCTTTACTCAACAGCTAATCCATTTCCCTGTTCAAACATATATAATGTACATGTATATATTTCTAATCAATTCTCTAATCATTTCAATACTTGATTCATTTGCATAAATTTACCATTCATTCTCTTATTGATTTAATTAATTATCATTCCAATAATTTGATAATCAAATCCACAGTCACACAACACAAACAACAATCAATTTATTTTTAACTTTTCGAAAATATACTAATTAATCCATATACTCTTTTAAAATCATTCAGACTATATGATTAAAATTTTACATCCATGAAAAGGGAACAACAACAAAGTAGAGAATAAAATGGAAATGCAAAATATGGTAAATGTACCTTGCACCAGAGTTAATCAGAGATATCCACCCTGCACTTGGGATAGGCTTTCTTAATGCTCTCCTCAGTTTCCCAAGTACAATCTCGCGGATCTCCACTCCATTGCACTTTGACTAAGTGAATCTTTTTGTTCCTCAACTCTTTAGTTTATTTGCCAACGATCTTTATTGGCTCTCTCCTCACAGCCAATTCTGGAGTAATTTCCAAATCCCATTGCGCGGCTTCTTCCACGACTAAATCAGGATCATGTACATTGTTTCGAAGTTGAGATACGTGAAATACATCATGTACTCCAGGCAACCAATCAGGCAATTGAACCCTATAAGCGAGAGTTCCAATCCGTTCTAGAATAGGAAACGGACCAATAAATTTGGGCGTCAATTTCCTTGTTTTAACGAACCGGACTACTCCTCTCATCGGAGATACCTTCAAATATACATAGTCACCAACATCAAATGATATATCTCTTCTTCTCTTATCTGCATAACTCTTCTGTTAGCTTTGAGCGACGAGTAATCGTTTCTTAACGAAATCAACTTTGTCTGCGGCTTCACGGATCATATCAGGTCCCAATACAAGTCTATTGCCAGGTTCTACCCAACAAGCGGGGGATCTGCACAGTCTACCATACAATGCTTCGAATGGAGACATTTTCAGGCTCGCTTGGTAGCTGTTATTGTATGACAATTCAGCCAAATGCAAGTGGTCTTCCCATGATCCGCCAAAATCAATAACACATGCCCGCAATAAATCTTCTAGAATACAATTCACCCTCTCAGTTTGGCCATCTGTTTGAGGATGATAAGCGGTGCTCAAGTTCAGTTTCATTCCCAATTCTGCTTGGAATGCTTCCCAGAATTTACTAGCAAAAATCGGGTCACGATCACTTACGATGCTAATGGGAACTCCATGCAGTTTAACAATCTCTTTGAAATAAATCTACGCCAGACTCTGAGCTGTTCTATTCGATCTGACAGGTGTGAAATGGGCAGTCTTCGTGAAACTATTTACGATCACCCAAATACTGTCATTTCCTTTCCTGGTTCTGGGCAAACCATCTATTAAATCCATAGAAATCTAATCCCACTTCCGACTTGGAATTTCCAACGGTTGCAACAATCCGGCGAGTTTCTGTTGATCGCTTTTGACTTGTTGACATGTAGAACACCGGCTAACATATAAAGAAATGTCACATTTCATAGATCTCCACCAGAAAGTGCGTTTGATATCATTATACATTTTGCTCACTCCTGGATGGATACTAAGCTTGGCTTTGTGACATTCATCTAATACTTCTCTCCGGAGTTCAGGAATGTTCGGAACAAAAATTCGACCTTTCAACCTCAGAATCCCATCGCTATCAATTTGAAAACTTGAGGGCTCCCCTTTTTGAATTCTCTCTCTGATCTTCTGAATGAAGTGATCAACCTTTTGAAGAGCAGATATGTTATCAATCAATGAAGGCGTGATTATAAGACTGGCGATAATTACATTCTTTCTGTTGAGCACATCAGCCACAACATTGGCTTTCCCCGGAGTGTATAAAATATCAAGATCATATGCCGTGAGAAATTCTAACCAACGTTGTTGCCTCATATTCAGATCCTTCTGGGTGAATAAATATTTCAATGATTGATGATCGGTATATAATTCAAATTTCTCACCCAATAGATAATGCCTCCAGATTTTCATAGCAAACACGATGGCTTACAATTCAAGATCGTGGGTTGCATGTTTTTTTCTCATGTGGCTTTAATTGACGGCTAGCATAAGCGACTACCTGGCCTCTTTGCATTAATACTGCACCGAGACCTTCTTTAGAAGCATCTGTCCAGACTTTCAAGTCCTGTTTGCCATCGATAATTGTAAGCACTGGAGCAGTCGTCAATTTTAACTTCAGCTCTTGGAAAGCTGCCTCACATTCTGGAGTCCAATTGAATCTCGAATGTTTCTTAGTAAGCTTCGTTAAGGAACTAGATGTCTTCAAAAAATTCTTAACGAACTTCCGATAATAACTGGCCAATCCGAGAAAACTTCGGACTTCTGTGGGTGTACGAGGCTGGTTCCAATTATGAATAGCTATGATTTTACTGGGATCCACAGAAATTCCTTCCTTTGACACGACGTGGCCAAGAAACTTTACCTCTTCTTGCCAGAATATACATTTGGAATGTTTCGCCTTTAAAACATTCTTTCTGAGAATTTCTAACACTTGTTCCAAATGTTTTTCATGCTCGCTTTCTGATTTAGAGAAGATTAGAATATCATCAATGAAAACCAGAACAAATTTATTCAATACTTCTCTGAATACCCGGTTCATTAGATCGACAAAATAAACTGGAGCGTTACATAAGCCGAACGACATTACTAACCACTCGTAGAATAAATCTGGACCTCTGAATGCTGTCAAAGGAACACACTCTTCGGCAAAACGAAGCTGATGGAAACCTGTAGCTAGGTCCATTTGGGAAAATACTTGCGCGCCATTCAATCAATCCAACAAATCATCAATCCGCGACAATGGATATTTGTTCTTCAGCGTCTGCTTATTCAAGTCACGATAGTCTACGCATAATCGGAGAGTACCGTCTGACTTCGGGACAAATACCACTGCTGCTCCCCAATTAGAGAAACTAGGCCTGATCAGACCTTTCCATACTAGCTGTCGAGTTTGACTATCTAACTCTTCTTTTTCTTTCAAGGTCATTCTTCGAATAGCGTGAACTACCGGCCTTGCATTCGGAACTAAAGAGATTTTGAAATCAATTTCCCTACGTGGAGGCAAGCTAACAACTTCTTTGAACACATCTGCATAGTTCTTGACAACTAGAATATTTTCTATGTCGACCGGAATGTTCTCCGTAACGACAGGAACAGGTTCTAATTGAGCAGGAGAAACATCCAAAGCTGCCCAGAAGTCTTTTCTACCAGAATTCGGACCCTCACAAGGAATGACAATATTGGCAAGCTTCGTTTTAACTTTAACAATCCTATCCGCACATTTAACTTCTGCTTCGTATTTGGTTAACCAATCCAATCCTAAAATAAGATCGAATTCGGTAAAATTCATGACGATCGAGATACAAGGAAATCGAAAATGGGAAAAAGAAACAGGCACCCCACAAATCCAACTAAGATCGAGAGAACCCCCAACCGGATTATGGACAGTCATTGGTTCTTTAAGTCTCTTCAATTTCAAATCCAATTTCTTAACCGCATTCTTTGCAATAAAGCTTCTCGACGCGCCTGTATCAAACAATACTTTAACCGGAATATCTTTGACAGTAAGTGTGCCTTCTAAAACATCTGACCTTTCCTGACTAGCTGAGGGTGCTGAAGTTTCTACCACTTCATTTACTTGACCCTTTTTAGATTTCTTTAAGAGCCGGCAATCCTTTTCAAGATGGCCAGTCCGATGGCATTGACTACATTTTCTATTCTCTTGAAACTTGTTCTTGGATTTTGACCCAACATTTCTTTCTTTCTTCGAGGATTTGCAATTCCCTTGAAAATGTCCTGGCTTTTTGCAGTTATTGCATATGGCGGTCGTTACCGGTCCTTTCTCAGACTTAACCCGTTTCCTTTTGAATCTAGGCTTCTTACTGAAATCAGATTTCGTACTGGCCTCAGGCTGTGTACTTGTCTCTGGGCTATCAGTTTCAAATTTCCTTTTGTTGCTAGAACTGACTTCTTCTTCGTCGACTAGAAGACCTTGCTTATCAAGATTTTCATACTGGTAAGCCATATATATCATTTCAGAAAAAGGAAGTTGCACATGAGCAGTTACCTTACTTTGATACTTTCGTTGAAGCCCGTTAATAAATCTCAGATTCTTCATCTTTGAATTTGGAATTAAATGCGGGGCAAAATGAGAAAGTTCATCGAATTTCTTATGATATTCTGGAATAGTCATATCCCCTTGAATCAAATAGTAGAATTCACTGCTTAACCGCTCAGTTGCTTCTGGAGGAATAAATCTTTGATTGAAAATTTCTTTGAATCTATCCCAGGTGATATCACCTTCTGGATTATCTTTAATAACGGAATCCCAACAGATTAGAGCTTCGTCTTTGAGTGCCCAAGATGCCAATAATCTTTTCTGATCATCTCTCAGGTTTGAACCTTCAAAGATTTTCTCAGCAGAGCGTATCCATGCTTGTGTTTGAATAATAGATTCATTGCCTGAGAACGGTACTCTACCCAGATTTTGATACTTAATTAATAGAGCTTCAATATCTGGTTCTGACTTACCTCTTCTACTTCTGCCACTCTTTTTTCTATGTCTGCAAATAGCAGACAAAGTGTTAGGCCAACAGAAAAGGTACTTTTAAAGCTTAGAGACATATACTTGAATGTAAATGTGTCTACTGGGGTGTATTTCATTCTGCTATACTCATTCTAGGATATTACTGATCCTATCTGAAATGAGTAATCCATCTTAGAACACTACTGGTTCTATTTCTGACGGGTTCGTTAATTTGTTATATTCCAGAACTAAGCTTAACCAAAGCTCTGATACCACGATGTGACGACCCCAAACCCCCGTTCCACAGTGGTAAGGGTAATCTTTGGAATATAACACATAAACAAATAACAACAAAAAAGAAATAAATAAATACACTAGATAATGTACAACAGAATATACTGGATAAACATAATCATCAGAGTTACACAGTAAACAAGATCATACTTAGTACAAAATACAGTTCAGCTTTACATAAAATGTCTATAGCGGAAACAGAACAAAATATGTACAATAGGAGCTGAACAGCATAAAAAAGAAAGAAATGATAGAATCCATCTTCAGCTCCAGCTATCCAGAAAGAGCCTGCTAAAACCTGAATACAAGGTTGTCCGTGTAGAAAATAGGGCACCCGAGTTTGCAAGTGAAACAAACTACGAGTCAGTCATGGGACTGGTATGAGAAATCTACTTAACTTACTTTATAATATGGCAAATCACATGACCACGCCGCTGACGCGGAACGGGTTTACTCCATTGGATTGCCAGTGCTTTAAAACAAGTAAATCATTTAAACATTGCAATGCTTTTTATAAAAATGAAGCCATTATAAGACTCAGTTCCTATCACACAATGCAACGCAAGCCAGAGGATAGAGTTTTACCTTATAATGGCCAAAATATGCTTGATACGAGCAAAACAAATCATTTGATATTATTGCTAGTGTTTATAGGTTTCAAAAACAATTTCAATCATAAATATCAATCATAGACGGCATGAGTACCATATATCATGTCGCCATATATACGTATACAATCAAAACCGCACGATGTCGTATTTGGAAATTGGATTTCCGTCATGAACTAAGGCAAGGGATCGTCCTTACCGCTTCGAGACAATGTAGCCCATGTCTCAGGATCAGAACGCATCGACCCTTTGGAGCCACAGGGCCGGTCCACACGGAGTGGATTAAAATGCCTGAGCAATGCATTTTCCTGCCCTATGGGGCGTAAATCTGGTCTGTATAAAGACCATCCATCGGCTCCGCAGAGACCGAAATAACCGATGCGCTTCGCAATCCATCATCCACATAAGTAAAATGTCAGGCCGTGTAAAAACACCGACACCACTCCTAGCTAGAAGGAAACGCATGCCCTCCCTGGATCCTTCTCCCGTTTCTAGTTCATACCGGGGTGTGAGGCCCGCGAATCAACGCTAAACACAAAGCTAGCTATTCAAAGCCGTGCTTTGATCATCAACCACAAATCTCTGCTTTTCAACAAAAGCTTTGATCACTTCATCTCTGTATACCACGTTGTCAATATACAACGTCAGACACACATCCATTTACAAGTCCGTTCTGGGTCCGAACGAAACCGGAGGCACCTTATACCTCGCACATCCGAACGATCAACAAGTACATCCGAAAAACCACCAATGTGTCCCTGTCAGGGCAGCAACTCCCATCAAAGGCATCAGTAGCCATCCATTCGATGTGAAGATCATCGGTCTTGCACCATCTTCATATCTTCGACTTCTAATCGTCGATCAACTATTTGAACTGAGAATTAACTCGGCCTTTTCAAATAATTCACGTATATTTAGAATTTCAAATCAATTCATTTCAATGGTTAAATTATTCAACATCAATAATTCTGTTCTTTAATGTAGTTTTCATGCCAAACACATTCAACCATCAAATATCCAATAAACCGGGTAAATTCAGTTTATTTCCATTCCATATTGTTTATAATGTTTTATAACGATTTATCGCTATTTTTGTTCATTTAAAAAAAGCCAATTTATATAAACGACGCTTCAGGCCATAACGCGGCCATGGCGCTGTTTTTCTTCAGATTTGATTTAAATATATCTGAAAAATCTAACCGTTGGATCTTTATAAATTTTATATCATTGGAAATATCTTTACAAAACGAATCCAACGATTCCAGTTTTGGGAAAATCCGACAGTCGGATCTCCCAGTACAATCGTTTGAAGTTACGACTTCAAAATACGAACTGCAGCGTCGTTATTCGATTTAATTTTAATTATATTCATGTATATATATAAATATAATCCATTCTGGCGCTGTTTTCATTCAGATTTGAATTAAACATTCCAGACAATCCAACCGTTGGATCTTTACAAAGTTGGTGTCATTGGAAAGATATTTCCAAAGCGAACCCAACGGTTTTGGTTTCGGGAAAATCCGATGGTTGTATCTCCCGTAATAATCGTTTGAAATCACGTTTTCTAAATACGAACTGCAGCTTCGTTATTTGATTTATTTTAATTATATTTATATATAAATATATAAATATAATCCGTTCTTCGATTTCCAAACCATTTCATTTCATATAGGTGATAAAAATGATATTTTTATCCAACAAATATTTATTTCAACACATCACTATTTTTAACAATTCATATATATAATAAAAATGTGATTTTTATTGTCAAAATAATTTATTTCAAAACACGATACGGTCCCAACAAAACCAGTTTCGTCGAATTCTGAGATCGTTTGAAAAATGGCCATTTTCTAGTCGATCCAACTTAACTAAAATCAACCAAACACATTTTCCTTTGCCACGCTCACACATTAACTTCAAAAATTATGGAATTTGAAACCTAGCAATAATTTGACATCCCGGATCCAACAAAAGTGGTTTCGTCGAAAACGAAGGTCGTGTGCAAAATGGCTATTTTCAAGGGCTATATATACTCTATAGCGGCCTTTCTGAAAATTCATTTGGCCATAACTTTTGATTCCCGTTATGAAACTTCGATTTTTCAGATTCGTTAGAAAGATATTCATAAACATATTTAAATATTCTTGGTTTCACTAAAATCCTTTTTATTTTGCACCCGGTACAGTCAATCAAAGTTTGAATTCGAATTTTCAAACTGCCGCGCCACTTCAGGCCTTGTTTTATAATTAAAATAAATATATTTATTTTCAAACATCGATTCAAATAAACTTTTCATCGTTATTATTTAAAATAATTTATTTTAAATATTAAAAATTCACTAAAATAGCCAAATTAAAAATTTTAAATTAGTTCTGAATTTCCGGGTTGTTACAATGACAAAACCCAAATCAATTGATATTGAACATAAGTTACACAGAAATTGTATCTACTTATATTCGATATCAATTCTCATAATCAACGAATACTATAAGTGGAATAACGATATAATAATATCTTCCAAATTCCTCAAATAGTATACGTTTACACCACAGAATTTCATATCAAATATCTGAAGATTATTTCTATCCAACTTATCCCAGTCAACTTAGGAAAATCGTATCTTAATTAAAAGATTTATCCGACTCTTTGACATTAGATCTGGATAGAAATACCATTAACTTATACTTAATATTAATCTCGATATCCAACTCACACTATAAGAGGAATAATGGTGAACTACCTTTTAAATTCCTCAAATAGTAAGAATCATCATCTACAGGATTAATATCAAACGTCCGAAGATTTATTTCCAACCATATCCAATTATTTAAAATTGAAAAAACACATTTAATTATTAAATAAATTAATTTAAATTCCAAACAAATTATTTTCAATACTTTTAAACCTTTTAAAACATTCAACAAATCATTTACAAATGATTACTTATAGTTCGGAAAACATTTCGCGGTTTAAATACTTCAAAATAGGTTGTTTTCAAAGAAAGCGTTACAATAGTGCTTCAAAAGAGTTACAGAAGCGTCACAAAACAGTTATCTTAACTACTTTGATAAAAACATCGTTTATCTTAGCCAAAACTTAAAATTTACAATTCAAAACACTTTTACATAATTTATTATGATTTTACAAAAAAATTCCATATTTTTAAAACATTTAAAAATAGCTGTTTATAGTTATGGTCAACAATTGTTCTTACATCGATCTTTTCCAAAACGGTTTCAAACATAACTTGAGAATTATAACTCGAATTTAAAATTTGCTTTCACTCAGTTGAAAATTCTTGTTAATGGAAATCAAACGTTTTTCATTTTATGGAAATCTGATTGAGATTGCAAAAGTTATAAGCGTTTAAAGTTTGCATCTAAAATACGTAAATTGCCGTTATGCGACAAGCTCTATTTTGACCATAATAACCATTATTCTACGATACTTCAAAATATCTTAGAAAACCATTATATCCTTATATAACCCTTTTAAAAATCATTTAAATTTACTTTCCAAATTATTTTGGATCTAAAATTCAACTTTCATAATTTCCAATTCATTTCTAAATTCAAATTAGCCTTCCCATTCGTCGGATCAGTTAGGGATAGCCAGGGAGAGCAGGAAACTTCATTTCCAAACCCAAACCTAGACACTATCATTTCTGTCATCCTAGAATGTTTTGGTATTTATTTATTCATTTAAAGGACTTTAACAATATATATGAATTCATACATATGGTCTTTTCCAATTATTAACCTTCAATTTCAATAATGATATTGCTTTTAATTATGATGAAGATTTGTCGATCACCAATGTGATACCATAATTGTTGTGTCATAGTGTGTGCAAAACAACAACAACCATTTAAACATCCATAGCAACCATCATCAACATGATTCAGTAAATCATAATTGTGCACAAGCGTTATAACACTAACGCTTAATAGTGTGTGTTCTAAATTTCGCATCCATCATCCATCACAACAAATATCAATCATCATTAACGAATAATAATTCATCACTATATTTAAATTAGTCTAGCTACTAATTAAATATATAAACCGTGGTTAAAGAGTTCTCACCTAACATCTTTCCAAATCTTCACGGTAGGCGAGCCTAGCTGAACGAACCCTCAGACAGTATTTCCGCGCACCATCTTCTTTGCCAATATATATATATATATATATATATTAATCTTATCTCTTTATAAGAGGAGGAGGACGAACTTTGGCAAGGTGGTGGTGGAAAAGAGGAAGACTTATGCCATGGAAACCATGGCCATAAGCTTTAAGAAGAAAAGAGAAAGAAAAGAAGTGAGAATGAATGAAAAAGTGGAAGAAAAGGGTGGTATTTATAGGAAAATAGGAGTAAGGAGAGAGTGACACATCATAGGACATGTGTATTTTATGCATGGAATGTTGCATGCAAAATTACAAGTGTCTTAACACTTGTAAAAAGGAGAAGAAATGTGTTTTTGGTAGCATTTACCATAAACGTTATGAAAACAAAGAGCAACGCATAATACTAATGCTATTAATTTATGTTATCTTTTGACAACTCTGATCGAACAACAAATAATATCAGTAAATCCAAACTTATTAATAATCATTTCCATTTATAAATGTTACAATTCAAATATAACCTATTGTTTAACCTATCAAAATTATTAAATGTTCTCAAACTTATTTTATGTTCAGAAAATTTAAATTAAGTATTAAAAATTCCAATTTCAAATTGGTTCAAAATTCTGGATCATTACATTCACCGCCCCTTAAAACTTTTCGTCCTTGAAAAGGAAAGGGAATCGTAACTACTCATTCAACAAATTCAAGATTAAGATTCTTTATACCAAAGCTCCCGGTTCTTATAATGGATATACCAGGTAAAATATTATAACACACATATTTCCGGACAACCATATCTACATGTCCTCCAACGATAACCTCTAGTTACCCATTATATTCGATTCATCGTTTACTGGGCCAATTGCTTATACTCAACCATTTACTTCTTTCAAAAAAATTCAGAGTTATAGATTTATTCTCTTAGATCTTATCTTGCAAATACAAAGGTTATTACACTTATTCCTTTTCAGTTCCCCAAAATTACTATTATTCTTTACATGGAAAACTCGATCATCTCAGAACTCATCTTATCTAAACGTTTTAGTTTAGGTAATATCTTCTTAATATTCCCACTTTCCAAATATCCTTTAATCAAATTGTGAAACTTAATTCACAAGGTATTCATGCTCACTTAAACAGTTCCTTTTGTTGCCACAATATACTTTAAAACTTATTGATTGTCCAAATTCGCCGATAATTCCAGATTTTAATTCCTTATATTGTTTAAGTTGGCTATCCTCATTAATTATTCTAAATTCAAGATTACAAAACTTTTCCTTCAAACTTTAGAGAAACAGCTTTAACCAATGTAGGCTTTAATCAAAATATCATCAAATATCATATTGTCATGTTGAATTCTCAAGATATTTGGATTTTAAATTTAATTAGTTGGGGAGGACTAATTATAAAATATCCTGATTAATTAATTCCAACTTGGCCTTTAAATCGTTTCCCAAACTACTTGGATTACTTATGTAAATTACAACTTTACGTATACATCTTTTAATCAACTGAGAAATTCCAATCACAAGATGTCCGTGTTCAAGTTTTTAATTTTCAAATGTTTTCAAAGATCTTTTTCCTTTATATTGAAAATATATTCTTTCAAAATCAATTCCAAAGTAACTGCCAATTCTTACTCAAAATTTTGATTTGAGTTTTCAAATTATACATCTTTTCAAAACCTTTATATATATATATATATCACAAATGCACTTTCTCATATACTCTTTACTGGCTTATCCTTATTACAGGTTTACCTGATATAATTCTTACAACTTATCAAATTTTCAAGATCTCGCTTACTTATTCTAATTCATATCAATTTATCCAATATTTTCAAACACTTATCTAAATTGGTTTAAGTATATATTGATATTTTAATCGGAATCATATAGTCATCCTACTTTCGAAACTCGAAAATACATACTGATGATGCTGTAGTCATCAACATAATCATCTTCAAGTGACTAGAATGTGATTCTATATCTATTTAGTATACTTAAGACTTCGTATATACGTTGATCAGACGTATATGAAAAATCTTCTTATACTCGATAGTCCAACCTCAGCATCAAATAAAATACTCAAATTCTAATTTTTCATTTATAACCATATCGATTAGTTACCTTAACAAATTTGACCCAAGTTTATCGATATTTCGAAATGTTGCCTAATAGTGAAATTAAATCCAAAAGGCATGGTACTTGGATCATTTTCCTGATCAGTGGAAGGGGCTTAATTACCATGCCATAAGAATTATTTTATGTGTAATTATAATTACAAAATGTAAACTTAACCATAATCATTTGATTAAGTATCCAGGTTATAATTAACCATATATTTCCAGAATATGTTTCTTTCTTAAAATGTAACTTTTCAAAACTCATTTCGTATTTTCAAATACGCTCTCTCAAATATAATACTCCAAAATCTCATTCTAGGACATTACTAACCCTATCTCTAATGAGATATATAAGTCTGATGGGTCTTTCCTTTTGTTCAAATGTGTCGTACCCCATTGCTTTGTATAAACCGGCTCTGATACTAATCTGTAACGACCCGGCTTTTTGCCCGGTTCTCGCCGGTAATTAAACCAACTTAAACCATTCATAAAAACGGATTGTTAGGGGCACTTACACATTTGCACAAAATAAAAATAACTTTTCCATTATCATTAAAATAATATTACATCAGAGTAACAAGAGGTACATTAGAGTACATCGATTACACAGCGGAAAAGATACTAAACTCAACGGAAGAATGCGAATGCTCCAAGTCATAATAGCTTCAGCTAAAACCAGAATCTTGCTCCAACTAACTCCAAGGCTAAATCTGCGAACCAAACTACTAGGCTGTCCGTGTAAAAATTATGGGCACCCAGAGTTTAGGTGAGGGAACAATAAACTCCAGGTCGGTCGTGGGACTGGTGTGAGAACTCAAAACAATTGTTTTTAGGGTTTATTTTAAAGTTAGGTAGTTCACCGGACCACGCCGCTAATGCGGAACGGGTTTACTCCATGTGAATACCAGTGCATAGAAATCCGCAGTGACTTTTTATAAAATGAAGCTATCATAAGCTCGTCCCACATCACATAATGCAAGCGCACACCAGATGGGTGAGTTTTGCCTTATGATAACCAAAAATGCCTTCATACGTGAAAATCCTCTTTTACTACTATATATAGTGTGAAAAACCTTTTCGCAAATAAATGTATTAATCCTAGCCAGCATAATGCCCCATCTCATTATACTGACAATCCTGTCGGTAACCAATAGGCCATGCAATCAAAACCGTACGGGCTCGTAGTGGAGATTTGGTTTCGAACATGATGGTTCCTGGTATGAATGATCATTCGTGGGCTCACAAACTTTCTTGCGCGCATCATCCCAGTACTCGCGGATAACGTCCAGACTCGGACTCCATTATACTAACCCACCATACATGAATCAGAGTACCCAACAAATAGCGTCCCAGACTGGGGATTTCGCAGTACCCTTTCATCATCACATCCCGGTGCACCGAACATACGAAACGAACATACAAATCTGACCACCAGTTTACCATCAATCCGGGGTGTGAGGTTCGTCGAGGTCACGATATATACAAAGCTACGCTTAAATAAGCCATGCTTTGATCATCCATAGCCCACCACATAACTTAAGTATGTCACATTGTCCATTCACAACGCATCACTGATTTCTATCAATATATAACCTCTAAGCTCATACGTCTTAGAGAAGAATGTTAAGCAAGAGAATAAATTCTCCGCCACCAAGCAGATATATATTTAACAAAGATGAGTGCTACACAGTCAATTACAATATCAGACACACAATCCATACAAGTCCGTTCTAGGTCTGAACGAAACCACAATCCAGAATTCCTTCACATACGTTCGGGCTTCTTGCCACTTAACTGATATAAAATCCATCTGCAAATGGGAGCGACCCATTCGAGACATTCAGCAAGTCGTCCTTACGACATGAAGTGTCCTGGTCTCCAATGTCGTCTCCAATGTCTTCAATTGCTCCACAACGTCGTATTATTACTTAGAATGGTTTTCAGACATACATCTGATCCCGGTCTTTCCAAATAATAGGCGCAATTTAAAAAAAACACAATTATAGAACATACATGCTTTCTACCAATCTCCTTCCATCTTGGATTTTGTCAAAATTAAACTTCTTTAAACCCATTCTCAAATTATTACAAAATCCATATTTAACCTTTTTCTTTTAAAACACATCCCTTAAATAAAAGATGATTTAGCCTTAAAGCCTTAATTAATTTTCCATTTGATAATTCGTTATCAAAATCCAGTTTCCTTTGAAAATCCTTAATCCACATTTCAATCATAGTTTCCAATTAAATTGACTTTCCAACATTCCATTCTATAATCTTAACTAAAAGATTATACTTTATTTCCAATTCCTCACTTTCAATTTCCTCAAATCAAAGATCTGATTAAATCCTCAAATTACGATATGAATTTCCATAACTCAATCTCATGGGGTTTCAAGGATGATATTATTGAAGATATGATTCACGACAAAACCCAAATCAATTGATATTAAACATAAGTTACACAGAAATTGTATCTAATTATATTCGATATCAATTCTCATAATCAACGAATACTATAAGTGGAATAACGATATAATAATATCTTCCAAATTCCTCAAATAGTATACGTTTACACCACAGAATTTCATATCAAATATCTGAAGATTATTTCTATCCAACTTATCCCAGTCAACTTAGGAAAATCGTATCTTAATTAAAAGATTTATCCAACTCTTTGACATTAGATCTGGATAGAAATACCGTCAACTTATACTTAATATTAATCTCGATATCCAACTCACACTATAAGTGGAATAATGGTGCCTTTTAAATTCCTCAAATAGTAAGAATCATCATCTACCGGATTAATATCAAACATCCGAAGATTTATCTCCAACCATATCCAATTATTTAAAATTGAAAAGACACATTTAATTATTAAATAAATCAATTTAAATTCCAAACAAATTATTTTCAATACTTTTAAACCTTTGAAAACATTCAACAAATCATTTACAAATGATTACTTATAGTTCGGAAAACATTTCGCGGTTTAAATACTTCAAAATAAGTTGTTTTCAAAGAAAGCGTTACAATAGTGCTTCAAACGTGTTACAAAAGCGTTACAAAACAGTTATCTTAACTACTTTGATAAAAACATCGTTTATCTTAGCCAAAACTTAAAATTTACAATTCAAAACACTTTTACATAATTTATTATGATTTTACAAAAAAAATCCATATTTTTAAAACATTTAAAAATAGCTGTTTATAGTTATGGTCAACAATTGTTCTTACATCGATCTTTTCCAAAACGGTTTCAAACATAACTTGAAAATTATAACTCGAATTTAAAATCTGCTTTCACTCATTTGAAAGTTCTTGTTAATGGAAATTAAACATTTTTCATTTTATGGAAATCCGATTTAGATTGCAAAAGTTATAAGCGTTTAAAGTTTGCATCTAAAATACGTAAATTGTCGTTATGCGACAAGCTCTATTTTGATCATAATAACCATTATTCTACGATACTTCAAAATTTCTTAGAAAACCATTATATCCTTATATAACCCTTTTAAAATCATTTAAATTTACTTTCCAAATTATTTTGGATCTAAAATTCAACTTTCATAAATTCCAATTCATTTCTAAATTCAAATAACTTCAAATTAACCTTCCCATTCGTCGGATCAGTTAGGGATAGCCAGGGAGAGCAGGAAACTTCATTTCCAAACCCAAGCCTAGACACTATCCTCTCTGTCATCCTAGAATGTTTCGGTATTTATTTATTCATTTAAAGGACTTTAACAATATATATGAATTCATACATATGGTCTTTTCCAATGATTAACCTTCAATTTCAATAATGATATTGCTTTTAATTATGAAGGAGATTTGTCGATCACCAATGTGATACCATAATTGTTGTGTCATAGTGTGTGCAAAAACAACAACAACCATTTAAACATCCATAGCAACCATCATCAACATGATTCAATAAATCATAATTGTGCACAAGCGTTATATCACTAACGCTTAATAGTGTGTGTTCTAAACTTCGCATCCATCATCCATCACAACAAATATCAATCATCATTAACAAATAATAATTCATCACTATATTTAAATTAGTCTAGCTACTAATTAAATATATAAACCGTGGTTAAAGAGTTCTCACCTAACAGCTTTCCAAATCTTCACGGGAGGCGAGCCTAGTTGAACGAACCCTCAGACAGTATTTCTGCGCACCATCTTCTTTGCCAATATATATAAATATATTAATCTTATCTCTTTATAAGAGGAGGAGGACGAACTTTGGCAAGGTGGTGGTAGAAAAGAGGAAGACTTATGTCATGGAAACCATGGCCATAAGCTTTAAGAAGAAGAGAGAAAGAAAAGAAGTGAGAATGAATGAAAAAGTGGAAGAAAATGGTGGTATTTATAGGAAAAGAGGAGTAAGGAGAGAGTGACACATCATAGGACATGTGTATTTTATGCATGGAATGTTGCATGCAAAATTACAAGTGTCTTAACACTTGTAAAAAGGAGAAGGAATGTGTTTTTGGTAGCATTTACCTTAAACGTTATGAAAACAAAGAGCAACGCATAATACTTATGCTATTAATTTATGTTATCTTTTGACAAATCCGATCGAACGACAAATAATATCAGTAAATCCATTTTATTAATAAACATTTCCATTTATAAATGTTATAATTCAAATAAAACCTATTGTTTAACCTATCAAAATTATTAAATGTTCTCAAACTTATGTTATGTTCAGAAAATTTAAATTAAGTATTAAAAATTCCAATTTCAAATTGGTTCAAAATTCTGGATCATTACAAGAAGCATGGAAACATTTTGATAGGACGTATCCTACATTTGCCGCAGAGAGCTGTAACGTCAGACTTGGTTTATGTACAGATGAGTTTTCACTATTTTCTCAGTTTGGTAGTAAATATTCATCTTGGCCTATTATCGTTACTCCTTATAATTTACCTCCGTGGATGTGTATGAAAACTCCATATATGTTTCTCACTTTTGTCGATCCTGGTCCTAATGATCCAAAACAAGGCATCGATGTTTATCTACAACCATTAATCGAAGAGTTGAAAAAACTATGAGATGATGGAGTTGAAACATACGACATTTAAAAAAAAAGAATTTTCGTATGTTCGCTTCTTTGTTATGGACGATTAGTGATTTTCCTGCATATGGGATGCTTTCAGGTTGAAGTATGGCCGATCGTCTATCTTGTCCTTTATGCATGGAAGAAACACAAGCATTTTTCTTACGGTATGGAAGGAAACATTCGTGGTTTGATTGTCACCGTTGTTTTCTGCATACCAATCATACTTTTTAAAGAGATAAAAAAACTTTAAAGTTAACAGCGGAATGACTGTGCAAGCACCCAAAATTTGGACAAATGAAGAAATATACGATATTGTAAAGGATGGCCTCACTGGGACGATATTCCTATTCAGATTAGGAATGCCATCCTCGCGGAGGTTCTTGTAAGTAAAAATATATTTCTCATTTGCAAAATTATATAAAATATATAATACAATTTGTTTGTTAATTTATAGTGTGTTGTACGGGTCCGGGAAGAAGATATGGATGTTTTCCTCACCGCATGGAACCAGAAGATGAGGAAAAATTATTCAGGCAATGTATACAAGGCAAAAGTAGCGAGAAAGAGGCCTCAGTGGATGAGCGAGAAGGTCTACGTCGATTTCCAGAAATTGTGGGCCACGGAAGCTGCGAGGGTAAATTAATTAAGCTTATTTTAAAATTTTATTTTGTATATCCATCAATTGATCATATAATTAAATATACAGGAGCTTTCAGAGCGAAACCGAGCAAACAGGCTCAAAAATCCTGCTTTGCATCGGGCTGGGTCTAAGTTCTTCTCCCAACATCATCGCGAATTGGTACGAACGATAAATCACATTTACAAATAGTTCTAAACTTTTTAAATCGTATTGATAAATTCCAAATATATATTGTATTATTTCAGATGTCGACTCTCCAACGGGAGCCTACACTTGCTGATGTGTTTACACAGACTCATGTCGTCGAGCGGACAGATGAGGAGGGTAACACCACATATACTTGGACGGACCCTAAGTCCTGTGAAACGATGGTTAGCATTTGTAATAATTAGTATTTCACATTGTTATTTTGAAATTGAATATTTAATGTATTCCATAATTGTCTGCTATCGCAAGGCAAATACAGGGTGACCTTAGATGTTCGAGCGACGCAGTTAGGTCAAGAGCCGGATGTGGAGGAGTGCAATCGCATTTGGAACAAAATCATCAACCCGCCTACCAGGGGTAGACGCTACGACTTTGGAAACATAGAGGTAAAGCGTTTCATTAAAGGCTTTGGAAACATAGACGTAAACAAATATCACATATTAAACTTATCTCTTACTGGCATGAATAATTAAATTAATATCACTTTGATATCGACAACTCTATTACAATCATTGTATAAACCATGTATAGTATCCAAAAAAACTTTTGACAATGGTTTCTAAATATTTTAATATAACGTACATTACAATACCATTGAAATATTAATTTATCTCATACACGCTTATAATATGATAATTACAGATAGCGGGGACTCAGGCCTCTTATACGAGGCGTCAGGACGAGTAGGAGATCATGATGCTTCGACAGCAGGTTGCAGCTTTAGAGGATTTTCAGAAGAACAAGCTCGAGACTGTGCTGGATGCGCGGATTGTTGCATACATTCAGAAGCATGGGGTTATGCCGCCGAGTGAGCCTGCTACCGTGGAGGAGGACGAGAAGGACGAAGAGAATGACGAGGATGAGGATGAGTAGGTAGGTACTTGTCCTTTTTTTTTGGACTTGGTTTGTACATACAAACTACTTGTTGGTGATGAACTTGAGATGTTTGTGGTGTTTTGTGGTGACGATGATGGTATTTTGAACTTGGTTTGTTTGATGTGGACGTGTTGATTGTTTTTGGATTGTTTATCGTTAATATTTATCATTTATGGTTATATTTAATGGTGTATGAGTTGATTTATAGCATTTATGAGGTGATTGAATGTGAATTTGAGGTGATGGAATGTGAAAATGATTGTGTATGCGTTGTGGATATGTTGGGTTTGAGTTGATGTGGTTTGAAGGCTTGTTAGCTGCTGAATTATAAAAAAAAAAATACAGTTTAGCGACGACTGGCGACGGCTGGTGACGGCTTACTGGTCCCGTATGACGACGGTTAACGACAGCTAGTGAGGGTTTATTACATAGTTTTTGCCACGAATGGCGACGGTTGGCGACGGCTTTATGGTGACGGCTAGTGACCGCTTTTAGCTGTTTGTAGGAAATATAACCGTTTGTCCACATGGTACCTTTGCCGTCGCCAGCCGTCGCTAAATTGGTGTCCAAAGCCGTCGCCAAGCTCGATGCTATTGGCTTAGCGTCCACATAATTAGTGACGGTTGTTAGCGACGGCCTTCGACGGCTTTTTGTCGTCGCTAAATGATCCGTTTCTTGTAGTGTAGGTTGAAGTTGGAATAAAATGAGATAGACTACACCAGAGAATTCCATTCATAGATTTTTGTTTCAATAGTAGTAAAGATGATGAATTTAGCTGATTACTTGGTTACAGATAGCTTCAGCATCATGTTAAGACAGTTCTGATGATAAAAATAGAACGATGATGATACTACTGGTTTCTTATTCAATTATCAAACAATAATACTGTAAAAAGTAATCAATGGGTTACTTTCTCTATATTGTGGCCCTTTATGAAAGGCAAAACTTAGAATACAAAATCAAAGCAAGAGGAAGAAACAGCAGAGCTGGAAGAACATGAAGTATATTGGATTGTATAACTTTTTTCATTTAGCTTTTGAAGAAGCAAGAATGCTAATAATAAAATCCAAATTGTCTGTGTGACGACTTGACTTGGTAAATCTCATACCCACTAACCACTGTAAGATGCTTCAATGATGAGTGAATCGCTAAAGTTTCACTCGTGTCACTATGTGCTCTAAGTTTCACAGTATCATATAAAAAGTATACGTGTTTGTTTGAAGAATGATATTTATTAACAAAAAATTAATCAATAAAGTAACTTCTGAATGAACTAACCATTGTATGATTTGTACCTGCATCGTCTCTACCGTTTTCAAGAAACTCATGCACCATATAAACCTCCAGGTGTCTAGCATCATTAACATAAAAAAACATACGAACTTCACTTTCAACTTCTAGCCAACAGCATCCAGGTTCTGTCTTAACAGACTTAACTCCTCCCACATCGTGTTTCCTAACCCAAGCTGCATCACCAGGCCTATCTGTAGCTGAGTATGTGAGTATGTATCGCATAAGAATATAAAAGTCCCATAATTCTTTGCTGCCATTTCACCCAAAAAAAAAAAAAAAAAAGGGTTTCTTATTAACACCATTAGTTCAATTTGAACAATCTGCATTAAAATTGATTTTAATACAAACATATATAGATAGCAACATTACAATAGCGGATGACACACATACTTTACTACTTTAATCAGTAATATCTTAGCTGAGCCCACATGCAGTATGCGTTAGACCGCTAATTATGATCCAAGGCGGATTGGATAGAAAAAACTCACAACGTGTTTTTCATGTCACTAAGATGAACTGTCGTGGTTAGATAATGTCAAGTTAACAACTGTAAGGTCCCGTTCGCAGCATTTTCTAACCATGTTTGTGTTGTCTTGACCTCCGACGCGTCGGATGCAAGCACGTTGAATATCCACGATCTTTCCACGGTGTGGGAAAGAAGGAAAACAAGTTGTAGGCGTCGGACGCGTCCGATAGTAGAATTTTTAATGATGTTACAAACGATAGAAACTTAAATTTCCTAAACCACCAGCTGGACAGTGTTATTTTGTCGATTCGGGCTATCCACTTCAAACTGGATATTTACCACCATATCAAAATATGAGATATCATATTCCGCATTTCCGTGAAACCGTAAATCAACCAAAATAGGCCAGTGAAGTGTTTAGTTTCTACCATTCGAGTTTACGGATGACCCTATAAAGAACTTTTGGGCATTTGAAAAAAAAAGTTACCATTCTGAGCAGTATGTCTACATATCGATTTCAAATTCAAGTCAATGTTGTCGTATTTACAATAGCATTACACAACTTCATACGCAAATATAATAGTGGTGACCCAGATTTTATGGCTTTTGATGATGATCCTGAAATAATCTCCGATCAGTATTTGAAGAAATATTATGCTATGAGAAATACGACGAATAGAGACACTGAATGGGTACAACGAAATGAATACCAAGAAATGTCATTACTTCGAGATACCATTAAAGATGAGTTGGTTGCTGTCAGGGCCGGTCCTACAAGTTTTGGTACCCAAAGCCAATCGCCAAACTAGTGCCTTGTACAAAAATTAATGCTATTATCGTTAACTAAACCATTTAGATAATTTAAGTTGTTTATAAATAAGAAAAAGTGGAACAAGAAAAATTAGCATTGTTTGTGATAATAATTCAAGTTAAACTGCAAAACTAATATTAGTTACTTATGAATATTTCTCTAACCTTTTAACTTTCAAAAATTATCAGTGTCAAACCATTGAAGAAAATGAATTTGTCAAACCACTTATAGGTCACTGGTGTTTGGACAGAAAAAAAAAAGTATTTTATCAAAAATATTTGTACAAAATAATTTACAACAAAAACTCCCCTTTTCCTTTCAATTTGATTTAAAAGACGTTAACTACAAGTTTCAGGAACTAAGTGATTTATTAACTATAGAAAAATAAAAATAAAGTATTAACTATTATTTAAACTTCAACAATATTCTGCATTGACACAAATTTGATCCCCAAAATCATAAGAACTCAATATTTCAACAAACAAAGCACGAAATGTAAAAATTCAACACTACAGAAATTATGAACTTTTAATTATACATTACCGAAAATAGAACACCCTTAGGCTTTAGATCCTTCTTCAGTTTAACAATCGCAGTCCAGAGTCTGCTGTCTTATAGCTCCATCTGCCACGATCAAAGTATGAGATTGATTGGAACAATAATCACATTATTGGGAGCAACTGTCGCATGATTGGGTCGCTGCCCACTAGAGTGAATTGCCGCGGTTTTGAAATGATTCGCAGTTTGCAGTCTCTGGATGAGGTCGCCGTCGAACTTGGCTATCTCCACGTCCAATTTGGCAATCGCGATTTGCTTCCTCTTTTTTGCTACAAGAAAATTTCGGCGAGTGATGCCCTAGATTTCGTAGAGGCCCAAAGCGGAGGCTTTACTTGCTTTGCCCAAGGACCGGCCTTGGTTGCTGCTGGGCTACGCTAATTTGTATTTGTATATGTAACTGTATTTGTATCTGTAACTGTATTTGTATCTGTAAGAAGGTTTTAGAATGTCAAATCCCACCTATTTATATCTTATTTAAAAAATATCTCGCTTAAATACCACGTTCGCAGCAAAAAACACATTTCTCGTTCGCTACAGTACCACGCTTAAATGCTCATTTGCCGTTCCCTAAAAATGCACCTAAATGTAAAACAACTTAAGCTATCTATTCCACGATATTGCAGCATTAACGTATTCAGTCAAATATATATACAGTATAATAATCTCGCAAAATGTGTAAGCCTGACATAAAAGTTTTTGAACTGTTAAATAGCAGCCAGATTTTGAAGATTCCTGTAGGTTGGATAACTTAAGTAACATACGGAAATGAAATGAAATGAGAAAGGGGATACACGAATGAAATGAAAGTGAAAAGATGCGGAGGAAATAGCATTGAGAAGGGTATTTTTAGCCTTATAAATATTAGAGATAAAATAGTTAGCTAGTTATTCAGCTACTACCAGAAATCAACGAGTAATTTACAACAACCATTAAAAACTTAAGATAACTAAAAACTAATGTATAATATATTCTAATCGACTAATTATATAGAAGCAGCAAGAGTGTTACAATACACATTCAGATAGGTCGGATGACAAGTTTACTTAGTAAAATGTCACTCACACTTATTACTATTAGAATGCACTGATGAGAGAGTCGCTAAAATTTCACTCACTCGCCACCATAACTTTTAACCATGGTACGAAGCATAGAGAGAAATATATACATGAAGAGTAATCTTTGTTAACAAAGAATCGATCAATAAATAAGGCTTTTTTTGAATGAACTCACCACTGTATCCGTATAGCTGTAGCGTAATGCGTATCCACACCATTTCTACCCATGTCACAGAAAGGATATATGCTACTGCAAACGGAGCGGATTGCTGATCATTGAAGGCTTCAGTAACAACACAACAAGACGAAGCACCATAATCTCCTACTTGACTCCGAAGAAAATGAAAGTACTTGTCAATTACCAATAATTTCCACAAGAGCATTCCCCATCCTTAAAATGATGAAACCTCTTCCCATCTCTAACAACATTCTCTCTTCCGACCGCCTTCGACATAAACATAATCGCAGTATGACAATCTCCACATATCCTCAAATTTTTCAAAACCCTAATTGGCATTCCCTTTCTCAACTTCAATAATCCATAACTCACCGCTAATTTCTCACTAAGACCAAATAATGCACACTCCTTATCCACCAGTTCCATGTCCTGCAATACAAACTTCGTATCAGGAACATACCCTAACTTCCTCATTTTCGCCATCACCATTTCAAGGAACTCGTGCACCATTTTAACCTCTGGATGCCTAACATCGTTAGCAAGAAACACAAGAACTTTACTCTCTATTTCAATCCAACTGCACCCAGGTTCTTTCTTAACTCCTCTATCCTTCATCATGTTCCTAACCCTAGCTGCATCACCATGTCTACCTGCAGCGGAGTACGTATTGCAAAGAACCATGTAAGTCCTATCATTCTTGGGTATCATTTCAAATAGCTTATCTGCTGCATAAACTGCTAAATCCATATTATTATGTATTCTACAGCCCGATAAGATCGATTCCCATATAGATGGTCCAGGTTCGAAAGGCATAGATTTTATCACGTTCATGGCCTCATCCATCCTTCCAGCTCGACCTAGCAAATCAATCAACCTTGCATAGTGGTCTTCCCCAGGCATGATATGGTACACATTCTTCATCAACTCAAAGTATTGCAAGCCTTCATCAATTAAACCAGCATGGCTACATGCCGATAGCATAGTAAGAAACGATATCCGGTCAAGTTGTATGCCTTCCTTGATCATGTAGTCGAACAATCGAACTGCATCCATACCATGCCCATGCTGTCCGAGGGCGGCGATCATGGAGTTCCAAGAAATGTGGTCTACATTGGGCATTGAAAGAAATATTAAGTGTGCATCTTCCACTGATCCACAATTTGAGTACATAGTTAACAAAGCGTTTGATGCTGAGTTGCTTGATTCAAACCCGAATTGAACAAGTTGTGCATGGAGTTGACGTCCGTGTTCTAATGCACCGAGCATGGAGCATGCAGATATTGCTACCGCATAAGTGTAGTCGCACGGCTGCAAGTTTTCTTCTCTCATTCGATTGAATAGCTTCAATGCATCTTCCGGAAGGTTGTTGTGAACAAATCCTGAAATCATCACCATGAAGGACATTGGATTCTTCCACGGCATTTTGTTGAAGAATACTAGCGCATCATCGAATCTGTTACAGTCTAAAAATCCTGACAGCATGGAGTTCCAAGAAACAGAGTCTTTTGATCTGATTTTGTTAAAGATTCTTTGAGCAGTATCAACACTTCCGCATTTTGAATATAATGTGACCAAAACGTTCTCAACTGGCAATGCGGATTCGGGTTCGAAATCAGGTCTGGAACGGATGATATGCTCGTGGACAGCCTTACCATTTACAAAGTTACCGGAGCTGATGCAAGCACTAAGTGTGCTAGTGTAAGTAAACTCGTCCAGAGGGATATTCAAGGAACACATTTTCCTGAATAGAACAAAGGCTTAGTCGAAAATACCTGTTTGTACATAACCAGAAATCATTGCATTCCAAACTACATCAAATCTACCATTCATCTCATCGAAAACCCCACGAGCCCCTTTTATATCTCATTTTCTGACGTATCCTACAACCATGGTAGTCCAAGTAAGTTCACACCTTTCAATCATTTCATCAAACACCTTCCGAACATAAGAAGTCCCCTCGTTTTCCACGCATTTGAAGTACAGTGCGATAAGTGCGTTTGAAACTGACACTACATGACCCATTCCAAACTTAATAACAGCACAATGTAAGCATCCACATTCCTGAATTCTAACTCCATGAACTCCAGAAGAACAACTGATAACGCTTGTAAAGCTGAAGTTGTCGGGTCTGATTTCGGACTCAGAGAGCATGCGTTGGAATACTTGAACGCCTGGTTGAGAGTTGGAAGAACGAGAGTATGCAGATATCATGGCATTGTAGAAAACAACATCGCGTGCTTCAACGGAAGTTTCGTCAAACAAATTACGCGCACCCAAGATGTCATCAGAAGCAGCAAAAGCAGTTAGAAGAGTTGTACGGACAACGACGTCACTGTGGTTTGGGGAGGAGTTGAACAGTTGAACTGTTGAAGAGCAGAAAATAGGTCATGAAAACGGGTATAGAGGTGGATGAGACGATTAAGGATGTGAGCTCTGGGGATGAAACCCGAACCAATGATATTACAGTGAACGGAGCGGAGGAGTAGGAGGGTGGTGGTGGAGGTTGTAGCAAGACGATGGAGAACGGATGCATAGTGATTGGCGATTGAATGAACTTGCATTACTTTGAGATCCATTGATAAAAATTTACTAGAGTTCTCCGCAGGTTTTGGGGTTTTAGAGTTTCATGTTTTGAACGGAATAACGACTGTTTGCTAGAACATATATTAACTTTAGGACCCATTGGCCGCCATTTACTGCCTGGCAGCGTGGTGGCAGAATGGATGATAGGACCTGACGTTGGGCTTCCGTGGAAACGCAGGCTACGGAGCAAAAGTCTGGTGACTGATGTTAGCTTAGAGTAAAATGTGACAAATGAGACAGCAGTACTCGTTGACACCACTTTTGGTTTGGTGGTGTGAACAAAACCTTGCTAATTTTCAACAGGTTTTTGTTTACATCACCAAAAGTAGCGCGAGCAAACTTATACTTCAAATGAAAGCTTTATTAGCCTAATCATTTTTTTAGTTTGAAAAAAAAAAAAAAAAAAAACCCACACATGTGAGGTAACGTTTTACGTGTTAATATCATAAAAAAAAGATATAATTTTAGTTACTGCTAACGTATATTTTATTATATCATATATGGTATATTTACCGTGTTATAGTTATATATACTAAAATGATATGCGATGTTCAAATATAAGTTTGGATATTCAATTCTCGTTAAATATGTATATCCGTAAAAGTTACTGTAATAATTAAAAAAAAAGAAAACTAAAACTGTTAGCATTGTATATGCAAATAGTTTATGTTTTTATTGATAAAATAAATAAAAAAATTGAATTTGTTCAGGACGAAAACTGTCTGGAGTCATAAAACTCTCATTAGTACACCTAGCATGATCCGCGGGCACCACATAAATGGCTGATCTTAGCGTATGCACATGGTAAGCTCTTGGCACGTCATTCCGGGTTTCGAACCCATGACACTGTTATCATGACGCAAAGTCCTTAATCATTGGGCAGCTGCTGCGGACTCTTGATAATATAATAATTTATGCTATGTGATATATATATATATATATATATATATATATATATATATATATGGCAAGCGTTCAAGAGAACCCCAAATAGTGAGCACCTTTGTTTTCCATCTCTCATTTATATTAAAGAAAGTGAGTGGGAAGTGAGAGAGTTAGTGGAAGGAGAGAGAAGGGGAGTTAGTGGGAAATGAGTGGTGGAAAAGTGGGAGACTAAGGGGGTGCTCACTATTTGGGGTGTCATTGAACCTTTAGTGAGCACCCCTTCTCTCTCCTTTAGCCTCCCACTTTTCCACCACTCATTTCCCACTAACTCCCCTTCTCTCTCCTTCCACTAACTCTCTCACTTCCCACTCACTTTCTTAATTATAAATGAGAGGTGGAAATCAGGGGGCTTTTGGGGTGCTCCGTTTTTGGGGTGCAACGGAACGCTTGCCTATATATATATATATATATATATATATATATATATATATATATATATATATATATATATATATATATATATGTGTGTGTGTGTGTGTGTGTGTGTTAATAAGTGAGTTTACCATTTTATTAAAATGGAAATAATAATAATATTATTATTATTTTATTTGTGTGTGTGTGCGCACACACTTACATACATATATATAAGGAGCGTTCAATGGCTCCCCAAATAGTGAGCACCCCAAAAACCCCTCTATAGAATCCAAGCATTTATATTAGTTTAAGTTAGTGGGAGGTAAGAGAATGCGTGGAGGCAAAGAGAAACAAGATATGTGGTGGAAATTAGGGGGCATTTTGGGGTGTTGCACTGTTTCAGATGCCATTGAACTTATATATATATATATATATATATATATATATATATATATATATATATATATGTATGTATAGACACACACACACACAGACAGAGAGAGATATGTATATCTTTTTTAAAGAATTATAAATGAATTAATGAATACTAAATAATTAAACATTTAAATAATTTTTTGTTTATGATCAACTTAACTAATTAATTAGGAATCAATTTTGTTTTAAGAAACTAATGTCAGTGATTGCAGAATGGATCGTTAAGGTAAAACAAACACTAGAGGGGGTGAATAGTGTTTTTGAAAATTTAAACAAAATCTAAAACTTATGTGAACTACTATATGGATCAAACACCACAAACACAATCACAGACACAGATTTAAACACAAACACAATAATAAACAGAAATAAAATACAGAAAAAGAAAGAACACACCGAATGTTATACTGGTTTGGAATTGCTTCTACGTCCAGTCTCATGCAACGCTGGATTGCATAGAGTTTTATTGCTATAACAATATCCAATTACAACCTCCTTGCTTTCACGACTACAAGTGATACCGCCGATTCCAGCTTCCTTGATTTCACGGCTACAACAGATACCACCGATTACCCATCCTTGATTTCATGGCTACAAGGGATACCACTGATTTCTTACACAATCCAAACAATTACAAACAGCCCTATAACTCTTCAATAGCACTTGATTCGGAGAGTAATGAGTAGAGAGTGTAGAGAGAAGAAGTTTAATGAAAATAGAATTGAATTCGGCAGAGTATAGGTATAGAAATCATAAAAATGATAAAAAATAATAATGATGTAATGAAAGGGAATGGAGATGGAGAAGAAAAAGTAATAAAATTTTTGAAATCAGCCCCTATTTATAACATTTGAAAGGTTGCAATGTTTCTGAACCGTCACAAATAGTGAAAAGACACTTCCTTTCAATTTTGAAAAAATGATAGTTATATGTCGACATGTATATATATGTATGTCGACATATACATGTACAAAATTGAAATTTGAATATTTTTCAACTGTTTTGATATGTATATAATTCAAGAAATTCTTGAATTAAAATATAGTGTTATAAATAAATATTATAAAGTAGAAAATCATATGAAAACATAAATATAAATAATATAAACATATTTATAAAATTATAGAGTTTAAAACTATATAAATATAAAATGTATAAATATATAAAACTTAAGTTTGAAATCAAAAGTAAAGTAAAGAAGATAAAATAGAGAAGGTAGAAAATAAAATAGAGAAGATAAGTTAGAATTTGGAAACAGTATTTGAAATTAGAATTTGAAATCATAATTTGAAATCAGAATTTGAAATTAGAATTCAAACTTGGAGTGCTATTTAGAGTCTTACATAAACTAGACACTATTACTATATTAGTCTTGAACTCTTGGACTCTTGAAATCTTGGATACTCATGAGTCTTGAATCATCTCTGAATTCTGAATCTCTAACATTTTTAAACTGTACAGTCTTCAGTAATAATTCCTGCATATAAATCATGCACATGTGTGTGTGTGTGTATATATATATATATATATATATATATATATATATATCCTAGACAGAAGTGTTAGTATATATTTTATAATCAATTAATATTGAAATAAGGTTGTTGTCATCAAAACTCCATTCTCCAACAATCTACCCCTTTTTAATGATGACAAGCGTAGTTTATAAAATATTCATACCTGTTGATATACTGATCCTTCTAATACTCCCCATGTCAATATGAATCCTATATATTCTACTTAAACTAAGTCTATATTTTATAATTTCTCCCCCTTTGTCATTATCAAAAAAAAATTCTAAAAATACTCCCCCTAAATCCTATATCTATCTATACATATCTTATGATTCATATAATTGATTCTATACCAACGTATATAACCCCCCCCCCCCAAATTCATGCCTATATAATATCCTTATATCTATAAATTTCTATAACTCCCCCTAAATCTATGACTATACTAAAAAAAGGATAATAAACTAAGCAAACCAATTAATATTCATAATCAATTCAAACAAGCAAATCAATCCAAACAAGCAATTCAAACAAACAGTATAAAAAATTAAATCAACCAAAGCATTCTTGAACCTTCAACTAATCCTTAGAAACTCTAAAACTACCCCTTAATCTAATACAAGACTAAACCTATCCTAAACTCTAATTCCCATAAAACTATAATAAGACTTTAATCTAGAATAAGAAATAACTCTAATATGGTATCCTTAAAATTATGATATAAGAAAAGCAATTTAATCCAAATAATCAATCAATTCAAACATAAAACCAAACATTTCTTGTAACTTCTATTTATCCTAAAACCTATAAAGCTCTTATCAACTACAAATGCATAAGTATATTTCTAACACACCTATCAACCATTAATGAAATTCAACCATGTCAAACAAGTTAATCAAATCAAGCCAAACAAATCAAACAAACCAAACAAGTCAATCAATCCTATCAATTCAATCAAGTCAATCAATTCAATCAATCCAATCAATTCAACCAATTCAATCAAGTTAATCAAGACAAAGTAAATATGTTATGTGTTTAATAATACTATGTATTTCGAAAACAATAACTCCCCATATAGTATACTTGTTATATGTGGAGTTAAAGGTTAATATGTAATGTAGTGTGTGCAGTATATTGGTTATAACGTATGTCATATGCAAAGCAATATAAAATGATATATTAAATGAAACCCAACTTATGATGTGAATGATTTTAATTTGGAATGTACTGTAGTTTATAATAATGATATATGATATGAAATAAGATGTACAATGATATTATGGTGATATGATTTGATGATGATACATATTTCTACAAAAGATACTTAAAGTAATATACAACTATTATGCATATATATATATATATATATTATAAATTATTCAAATCAAACAAAGGTAATATATATATTAATTTGTAGACTTATGAAAGAGATTGAATTAATAGTATAGATGATTATTAAAAATTTATTCATGATAAGTGGTAAAATATTCAAAATAATTTTATGAGAAATATAGAGTTATATAATTTATGTAGAGCGCTTCTTTAATAATATAGTAAACATTGAAGACCTTTAAAGAGAAAATATAATTTTATCATATGAAGTAAACTATAAACATATATTCATAATTGTATACATATATATAAACTAACTTTAAAAAAAGGACTTTAAATTTAAGTTATTATGAAATATAAATCAATCTTTTGATACAAATCAATTTTAAATTTGAACTTTTAGAAATCAAATATATTAATTTGCTAAGGAACCATTTATATGTTAAAACCTTAAAAAGAAATCTATAGTCATAACAAAATTATGAAATCTTGATATAAATTAATCTATAAAACTATAATTTCTTATATTTAAGACATAAAATCAAATATATATATATATATATATATATTATTTTATACCAAAATATTAGGTTAAATATTTAAGCTTTGATAAATCTTAATAAGAAATCAAAATAAGTATTTAAGTTACAAATAGTATCTGTACCCAAAATTGTTTTGAAATCATATGAATAATATGTAAGTTAAACTATGCATGTTTAAACTATATAAAAGATGAATAAATTTATATTTTATAACAATATCAAAAAGTTATATTAACTTTGTATATCATATTAACATGTTTATATTATTTTATTAAATTATATACTTTTAATATATATATTTTGAAACAAGATATAAGAAAATAAGTAGACAAACAAAGTTAATAACTAGAGTTTGAACTTGCATTTTCTAATTAAATAAAATGGAGGGAAGTTTGAAAGTTTAAACTTTTGAAATTCAAATTTAATTTCATTATATTGACATGACCATTTATGTATGTCGACATACATATGGAAAATCAAAAAACATATTGTTTTGACTTCTTGGTTTTATTATATTATCGATTTATATTTCAGGTTTAACGATTTCCTAAAATAATTCCAATCCTTTCAAACATTCAAATTTTATTATTATTATATCATTATTTTGAATTTCAAAAATCAAATTTCAAATTTGAATTTTAAATTTCAAGTTTGAATTTTAAAGTTTATATTTCAAATTCAAAACTAGGAAAACAAAACAAACAAAACATCCATTCAACCAAAAAAGAATTTAAAAATTAATTAAGGCGTACCTGGTTTTTAGATCCTTTTCTTCGATATTTTCTGAATTGCTGCGAAAAACATATTTGAATTTCTGATTTCTGGGTCTTCATCGCTTGATGATGAATCTGAATCGTCTAGATAAGGACACATCCTTTTGACATGACCTGGTCAACTTGGCATCAAAATTTTGAACTTGAATTTGAATTTTGAATGAATAGACACTTCAACTACTATAGCCCAAGAAGTCATATCCCTTCATAAACTCTTCTTTTCTTGAATGATGAATGATTATCTTGGTGTCTTTTGGCCAACAGTCATCAGATATAACTTCTTTTCCTGCAAGACAACATACATTTTCAAAGAATCAAGTGACTTTTCAAAACAAAGATTAATTTGAAATAATAACATCATGATGATTCTATGAAATATACATTTAAACTTTTCAAGAAATCATATCATGATAACTTGATTTTTCAATAAAATTGAATGCTGGCTCATCTAATACTGATGTAATGCATGAATTTAAACTAGTGTTCAAAATTTGCCATTTAAAAATTTACAAAAATCAGATTATGATCTTTTTGAAAAAACCTTGCTCTGATACCAATATGTGTTTTTGAGAATGGATCGTTAAGGCAAAACAAACACTAGAGGGGTGTGAATAGTGTTTTTGAGAATTTAAACAAAATCTAAAACTTATATGAACTACTATATGGATCAAACACAATCACAGATTAAAACACGAACACAAAAATAAACAGAAATAAAATGCAGAAAAGGAAAGAACAGACCGGATTTATACTGGTTCGGAATTGCTCCTGCGTCCAGTCCCACCCAACGTTGGATTGCGCAGAGTTTTTTACTATATCAATATACAATTACAACCCCCTTGATTTCACGGCTACAAGGGATACTACTGATTCCAATCTCCTTGATTTCACGGCTACAATGGATACCTCCAATTACTCGTCCTTGATTTCACGGCTACAAGGGATACCACCGGTTCACAAGCCAAACAATTACAGATAGCCCTATAACTCTTCAATAGCACTTGATTTAGAGAGTAATGAGTAGAGAGTGTCTAGAGAAGAAGTTTAATGAAAACAGAATTGAATTCGATAGAGTATAGTTGTAGAAATCATAAAAATGATAAAGAATAATGGTGTAATGAAAGGGAATGAAGATAGAGAAGAAGAAGTAATAAAAAATTCGAAATCAACCCCTATTTATAACATTTGAAAGGTTGCAACGTTTCTGAACCGTCACAAATAATGAAAAGACACTTCCTTTCAATTTTGAAAAAATGACAGTTAGATGTCGACATGTATATATATGTATGTCGATATATACATGTACAAAATTGAAATTTGAATATTTTTCAAGTTTTTTTATATGTATATAATTCTGGAAATTCTTGAATTAAAATATTATGTTATGAATAAATATTATAAAGTAGAAAATCATATGAAAACATAAATATAAACTATATAAACATATTTACAAAATTATAGAGTTTAAAACTATATAAATTTAAAATGTATAGAAGTATAAATATATAAAACTTATAAAACTTAAGTTTGAAATCAAAAGTAAAGTAAAGAAGATAAATAGAGAAGATAAAAAATAAAATAGAGAAGTTAAAAATTGAAGATAGAATTTGAAAACGGTATTTGAAATTAGAATTTGAAATCAGAATTTAAACCTGGAAAGCTATTTAGAGTCTTACATAATCTAGACTCTATTACTATATTAGTCTTGAACTCTTGAAATTTTGAATACTCATGAGTCTTGAATCATCTCTGAATTCTGAATCTCCAACATCTTTAAACTGTACAATCTTCAGTAATAATGCCTGTATATAAATCTTGCACACACACACACACACACACACACATATATATATCCCAGACAGAAGTGTTAATATATATTTTATAATCAATTAATATTTAAATAAGGTTGTTATCATCAAAACTCCATTCTGCAACAACTGAGAACAACTTTGTAGATATTTGTAATTGAAAAGAGCATTGGTCTTACGGTTAGCTTATCTACATGTGAATTTTTACACATACTTAGTTTTCAATTTAAAACAGTATTATCCTTGTAACTAACCATATATTTCAAACTATTGTACGAGGGTCGTTCTTTCAATTTTGATAATTGCAAAATTATGTTATGTAACATTTTATGGAGTTACGAGTTGACCGTAGTTTAATGACACGTTATGTAACACCCTGTATTTTCTATGTTTATTAAAATAACGAATTAAAGAATACTTAATTTTAAAAGTAAGAATTAAGGGAAACGAGTTACGCCATTGTGTTCATCTCGGAATTCTGCTTGAGATAGAGTCCTAGTTTGCGTGAATCGGACTCCGTATGAAGAAGTTATGGAGTTCAGAAGATTTCATGTTAAATCAGAAATTAAATATAAATAATAATTAAATCGGAAAACCAGTTCGAATTTCAAATTTAGGCGAAAGAGACTGAGCGGGAAAATTCCCGCTCAGGGGTCGACGCCCCCCCAGGGGGAGTCGACAAAGGTGTCGACCCCCCTAAAGGAGAGTCGACATATGTGTCGACCCCCCTGTAGGGGTCGACTCCTATATTCAGATCCAAACAGTGACGATTTCTGACTTGTTGCTGAGTCACTAGGGCATAGGTGGTGGTTTCTGGATAAGTCTATCTTGTCTGGATGGTTCTGATTGCTCCTAGGTTGATCTAACGGCTCACATAAATCTAAACTTCTATATAAACAACCCCAACCCTCAACCCTAGAGCACACAATTTCATTCCAAGGAGCCGTCATGCTGTCCATGGTCAACCTAGCATAGCCACCATTCTTCTCCAACTAGGAAGCAAACTAGAAAGCAAGTTAGAAGCTACGAATCAAATCTAAATTAGAGAATCGATAGTCTACGTCAAGGGATAACTTTTCAGTTTCAGAAAACAGATCCCAGAAAGCAAGATTTTTCTTTTGTTTGTAAGTTCAGTTATTCTTTAGATGTGAAAAAATAAAAATCATGATTTGTAATGAAATGAAACTAGAACTGTGCCTAGTTGTAAGATAATGGTGATGCTGATTCATATATATTCTTGTGACAATTCTATCATATATGCCGACGAGACTATTGTGGTTTATTGGACTTATCATGTTGTATGTTAAATTAGTGATGAACCTATCATGTTGAATAGTAATTTGGGAATGAACCTATCATATTGTATATAAGTTTGGTGATTCTTTCATGATATGTTACATGCAAGTTTTTAGGCTAAGTTATATACACCTATATGTTTAGATCTAGATTCTCATATGTTTAGATCTATGATATGATCCAACTCAAATTCAAGTTCACATCTACATGTCTAAGGATTTGTGTAATTCTATGCAAGTTCCCATTCATATGATTAAGATTCATGTAAATTGGATCTAAAATGCAAGTTCATTGTTCTATGCCAAATTTATATGACACATGTTTAGTTAGATCCATATTATTTTATGTTGTTAGAATGGTTCACGCTCCTTTCTTTTCCCTTTTTGTATATGAGTTAGGCTAAGTTGCGAGCCTAACGTTCTATGTGAATTATGCGAGCGTATAACGGGGGGTAACGTTGGGAAAAACATTAAACTACATATTATTGGCATAGTCTGGATCATAATCATGTAAATGATTAGTAGCATAAATTTGTATAATTTATATACCTAAAACTTATGAACATGATTTAGAGGGTAAATGGGGCATGACTTGAATGACAATAATTGTGGAAAATTTACATATAAATATAAAAGGGTAAATATGTAAATTTAGCAAAAGACGAATATGCCTAACCCGAGGTTAGATTGAGTTATGGTGTAAGATTGCCCGGAACCGCCCGGCACATCCAGCAACCATAACAATATAGATCTAATGTGAGAGGTTAGCGCATTAAGCCCAAAAGAACCCGAGGTTAGATTGAGTTGCGGTGTAAGACTACCCGGAACCGACCGGCACATCAAACGACCGCAACAATATAAATCTAATGTGAGAGGTTGGTGCTTTAATGAATGAATTAAAGCTAAGGAACAAGCAGGCTAAGAAGGTAGGGTTAAGTTAATTAAGGCAACACTTAACCAATACAACATGTTAACTAAACTGATGGGTGGGGTTAGGTTAATTTGAGAACACTTAACCATTTTAACATGTTGATTAGAAAACCGTAGTAACGGGGACCCATTTCAGTAGTAACCCACATAGATGTATCATGGTACCCTGAACTAGGCAGGGTGGGGCACGATTACTAGGCTGATTATAAGCGGTCAAAACAACAGCGAGTGGTGCGTCAGTGTAGGTTCTGACGGAGTGCAGGCGTGCATGTACTCCGGAGTGGAAAAAGCAGGCACTGGGCCTCAGTAGTCATACACTATGCATTTTGAATTGTGTCGGGTTGCCACCATAGGATTTGATACACCCCATGGTGGGACCAGCACAGGTATCTACAATCAAGCGGGGCTGAATGACACAAGTAGAAAACGTATACAAGTAGGAGTCGATCGATAAAAGGGGATCACTTTGTTATGAATACGTGAGGATGGTTGAAACAATAAGCCAGTAGGTGTAGAGAAATAGAAATGGGTGCGATAGTATATTCAGTTTAACTTTCCTTATCTTGTCTTATGTTACCTTGTTATTATGGTATTGTCCTATTTTCAGTTTATTCATGTCATGATCCTTTTTCATGTTCTCATGCTGAAAAATCACTGGACTTACCAAACTTATGTCTAACCCATTTTTCTTTCTTCTTCTTTTCTTTCGTTTCCTCCCTCCCCCCCCCCCGGTCCGCAGGGAGGGAATACTTCTACGACAGCCCGCCCCGCACCAACCGACATTTACCCCAAAAGTGCGTTGTACACATGTCCAGCCAGCACGGGACGGTCGTCAAAAGAAAAGAAAGAAGACGAAGAATCAACCAGGAACCTGTAATATGTCTCACATCGCATGGAATAAAATATAATCATAACATATAATTGACACAAAACAGGTGAGACAGTGCATAAGCTGAAAAACAAACTATCATAGCTGTGAAAGATCCAGAATATAGCTTATGATCCAAAGCCAACATTATTACAACTTTTAAAACTGTCTCGAAAAGCTAAACAAGAAAGGTGCACTACTAATGCCCAAAGTAGTGTCCACCAACGACACAGAGAGAATATCTGTATATATATATAATACGTGGAAGCCTCCTGCTCATCTCCAGATCAGCTACTCGTGCATCACCAGCTAACCTGTCTCTAGTCTGCTCGTTTAGGAGCACCCAGAGTAATAAGAAGAGATATAAAACTCTGGGTCAGACAAAAGTCTGGTATGAGCGATAAGCAGCTAAACAGAACAATAACAGGTATACTAAACCATACCTGGACCTGCAACCAAAGTGTTAGCACTACATACTGTACAATACTCTAAGGTGACACTAACACATGGTGTACAAGCATACGGGGGTGGGGGTGTGCATGTCATAGTGATGGCAACCAATCAAGCATAGCAACCATCCTCACATCTCTCACTCAGTGCGTAAAGCATACGATATCCACCACTTCGATCACC
Organism: Allium sativum; assembly: GCA_030737875.1. Lineage (NCBI taxonomy): Eukaryota > Viridiplantae > Streptophyta > Magnoliopsida > Asparagales > Amaryllidaceae > Allium > Allium sativum. The sequence goes on from CM060910.1 coordinate 342,687,514, forward strand.
CAATACTTTGCTATGATCACTTTGCCCCATGAAGTCACAATGGCTTCACTGCACTAATACATAGCCACTGATGTGCACGTAAAAATGCACATTTTCATTCACATATTTATTCTTGTTAATTAAATAAATGAACATTTTTGGGTGTTTTATACGATCAAACCATATTTTAAATATTTTCAAAATCATCACTCATTTTGGGAAAAATTGATCACTTATGCATGATTTATTTTGTGATTGCATTTACTTGTTCTTTGTTATTGTCTCTACTAGGAATTTTGGAGCACAAATAATGCATACACATGAAGATTTGGAGCACAAATGCATGCATACAAAGGAATGAAGAGGAAATAATGAGACAAAAGGCCTCATGCATCCTACATGACTCATTAGTGGCTAAGAGAGGATTAGAAGCTTCATGAAGGGCCATTTTGGGGATTTCCCATTATGAGTGATTAGGGTTTTAGGGTTTGTGATCTTGTATATATACCCCCTTTAGGTTCTTTTATCATCTTCTCTTTTTATCCTCTAGTATTTTAGTTTAGTTCATAGCTCTCTTTTATTTTAATGGCTACTTAGCCATTTTCTTTATGTAACTTCTTTGCTTTAATGTAATTTAATTTCTATGCTCTTTACATTCATGTTCATAGCTTAGATTTACTTTCATGCTCATAGCTTAGATTTACTTTATGTTCTTAGTTTAGTTCTCTTCTAGTTTTACTTAGTTTTTCTTTCATTTTGCTTAATTTACTAATGTTGAAACTTACATGTGTTGATATTACAACACATATGAGTGGCTAGTCCCTTGATTTAGGGGTAATGATGCTCTCTAACTTTGTGTAAGTTCAACATGTGTATGATTTGTGATCTTTAATATGTGCTTCATGTTAGTGAATATTAATGTGAGTTTATACATATGGGTTTGATAGGTCATGTTGCATTTGCAAATGATCTATGCTTATTCAATATAAACACAAGTTACATCAATATTTGCTAAGTGATTATTGATTTTGAAATGAAAGTATGAACAAAATTTGATGGTCTATAGTTCTAGCCAATAGTTCATAGACCATACTTAGAATAGTTTTGCTTTAGCTTCATTTTCATGAGAATCATAAGTGGTGTAAATGTTGCATTTATATCACTTATTGAGATCATAAATTGTATGTATGATAACGTACATAAATGTGAGAATGGATTTACCTCTAAATTACTCTCTAATTTCATATTTAGCTCTCAACTTAGTTTCTAGTTTTCATTAGTTTTATTAGTTAGAACAATTCAAAGTTTTGGTTTAATTTGAGTGAATAAAATTGAAATTACTTCTTTCCCTGTGGATCGACTCGCACTCACTACGTATTACAATAGTACGCCGTGCACTTGCGGTTATTTCAATATCCGTGACGGTTTTCTAATTCAATAGAAATATCATTTAGCGAACAAGTTTTTGGCGCCGTTGCCGGGGAAAGAATTTAATTTTAGTTTTATTCTTTGGATTAGTATTCTTGTTAATTGCATCATTAAAAGAAAAAAAAATCGTTTGTGTTTTTGTGTCTTGTTCATTTGCGTTTGTTGTTAGTATTTGTTTTGTGTGTTTACATTGATTGTGTGTGTTTATTTTGTGTGTGTTATTTCGTATTTTGTTGTTCTTCTTTTATTAAAAAAAACCTTGGGTTTGTTTTTATGTTTCCTTTGTGTGTGTTTTTGTGTTTTGTTTCATTTTTATTCTTGTGTTTGTTTTGATTAAAAAAGTAAAGAGTGTGTTACATTGTGTGGTTGTTCCATTCACTTGCATTTGCATGTTTGTGGGTTTTTGTTTGTGATCGTTGTTTGTTCTCTTAGTGTTATCGTTAAAAAAAAAAAAAAAACGTTCTCGTTGTCTGTTGCAATTTTACACTGTTTCCCAATAGTGTCTTTCTGTTTTTCTATTTGTATTTTTCACCAAACTCCTCTTACTGTTTTTCTGTTAGTTCACTCTGTTAATCAGCATATTTTCATTCTTACCTTTCTTCAACTTTTGTTCATAAGTGTGTATTTTGCAATTGTTCTACCACTGCTTACATTTCAGTCCCCTTATTTAAAAAAAAAAAGCAGGGAGACTGTTCTTCAATTGATTTCAACTTCAAAATTCATTTCACATTTTGTTTACATCTCTATTCATATTTGAAATGTTTACATCACATTGACTTCTGTATTACATTTTGACTGTCATTCAATTTCAGTTGTCTTCTGCCTCCTCAAACACTCCCCACTCACTGTCTTATCAGACCTCACCTGCATTCTGTGCTTCACCGCGGTTCATTTCTCGGCCATTCATCTCACTGCCCCCTCTTCAACATGATAGAAACCAAATAGCGTCGCCCTCCAATCCAAAAACAAGCTTCTACATCTCAATTGCTACCCTGCTATCAACTCAGGTAAACACTACAACCATCTTCTCATACTCCCCCAATAATACATACCCTCTGCCAATCCATATCCTACACAGCGTGCACTGTGCACAAATAAACTGACTACCTTGGCTCCCACTTAAACAAATACTGTCTCTCATCACCTTCTACACTTGAAAACCATCTGCAAACCCACATCATACAAGTTCAATCAGGCCAACCCCTAACTTCTCTGACCATAAACTGCCTCCCACTTTCATTCACAGTCTCAAAACCATTCACATTTACTACCACAAACCACCCCAGTTACATCACCATACAACTACATTCACATTTCCTGGTTTCTCCTCCCAAACAGATCATCTTTCTACCACCCCACTGCTTCATACACTCATACTGTCTTTACCAGTCACAAACCCCAATTTCCAGTCGCTGCCTTATCCTCCTTCACACCATCCCTGACCATACATCACAGCAACCATCTACTTCAACATACAAGCTCCTCTCCCTACTTAAAACAACTTCCTCCTCTTCTGTCATCCCACTTCCTCCCAATCGCCGAAACCCCATCCCCATACCCCGGACCACGGTTCTACTTCCATCACCTAACAGACCACCACATACATCAACCCGACAGCCCCTCATCTACATCAAATTGTTATCAACTCAAAACCATCATCAACTTCATCCCAAAACTAACTTCACCACGTTCACTTCATAAACCATTTCTACAAGCTCCCAATCCATCCACTACCCAGTCAATTAACCCAAGTCTATCAATTGACGTCCATCCCAAACCTTCTGCAAACCCTTCACCTACTGAAACAGCCCTCCTGCCCCCAACAAATACTCTGCATTCCCTAACCGAACAGTTCCAACCCCCTTTCCTCCACAAAAGTCACCACATAACCAAATGCCCCACTACAAACCCCTCATCGCTGCTCCGTTCACAATCCCCTAATCGCCACTTCAACCCTCCCAAATCAGCGAACCGCAATTCGAATCCATCCAATTGCCGCCAACGGAACTTCAATTTTCAACAAGATTTTGATTTTTGGAATTCCCGAATATATTTTTTTGGAAACGTCTGTCGGTAAGTTTTATTTGGTTATGGAGAATTTGTTTTGACCGGTGCCTTAAAGCGTTTTGCCAATTTTGTCAGATTTGTAGTTTCAAACGGGTATTAAGATTTGATTGGGCTTTAAAGTAGGCTTGCGTATATTGGACTTCTTTTTGTTTTTTTGAATTCTGGTTAATCTGTTTTTGTCTATACTTTTGTTTGGACTGATTTAGTGTTAAAAAAAAGTTTTTTTCTTCCTTTTTATATGTTTTGTTACTCTTGGGGCTTTGGATAGTTTGTTCAATTTTATTTTGAGATTTTTAGCGTGGTTGTGTTGTTCATTTCTTTAAAAAAAAAAATCATTTCCTTCACATTTTTTTTCTTTTGTTTTTCACTCGTATTGTTTTTAGTTTCAATTTTTATTTATTTTGATTTTCTCTTAAAGAAAAAAACAACTTTCTTCTTTCCTTTGTTTATATCCCGTCTTCCCTTTTCAGGTAGTCAAAGCAAATAAAATAAGGAATTGCTTGGTTGGCTCGCCTTGCTTTGCGCCGCTTTGCTTGCTCGCTAAAAAAAAATTGCTAATAAATTCGGACCCTCTGGTATCGTGTTTTAACCCCTTTATTTTAATCGCATTGTTGTTTGCTTGCATTTGCATTAAAAAATCCAAAAGCAAAATTAAATTCATCCGTAGTTGCATAGAAAATTCACGTTTAATTTCTGTTTTTCATTTATCTCCTTTTTTCTAAGGACATCATTATATTTTTGACAAATTGGTTAATTTTGAACGAATTATTTCTCGGTTTCTAGACTACGGCAGAGTAATAATCATTTATAAATATTACGGTGATTCGTAAATATTATATCGGTTGTTTCTCTGAAGGTACTTAAACCTTCGGCTGCATTGCTAGGGTGATTCCTGGTGCACCGATAACTCCTGTCCGTTAACTGGCTGAGAAATCTTTTGTTGAAATTAATCTAACCGTCATTATATAATTTTAGAAAATTTGTAAATATTTAGTTTGCATTCATATAGTTGCATTAGGTTCATGAATACATAAAAAAATCTAAATCTAAAAAAAATCTTTTGTGAATATTTCCTTTTCTCTTAAACGAAAAAAAAACATTTCTTTTCAAAATGTCTCAATTTCCTTATTTCCACGGATTTTACGATAGTTGTGAAAATCAATATAATCCATATAATTTTGCACCAAATTCATATGGATATTTTAATAACAACTATTGTCAAAACACTTTGGATTTTACACCATCAACTTTTCAAAATATTCAAAATAACTATGATTTTCCACCATATAATTTTCAAACTAATGATCAACCTTCAACTCTTGAAACACAAATTGAATCTTTACTTGAAATGAGCACACAACAAAATCAAAGAATAAATGAATGGTGTAATTCATATTTGTGCAACAATTCAAGTCAAAGTTTTCAAAATATTCAAAATTCAATTCCAAATTCAAATTCAAATGATTCTGATCATAACCCTTGCCAATACAATTTCGAACTTCAAAATGAATTTCAAATTCAAAATGGAAATAAGAATCACTTTACAAATGATTTTGGAAATGGGAATAATTTCAATGATGGTGCGATTAACGATTTTTGTTCTCAACAATTTCAAACTACTCAAGTTAATAATTATAACTTTGATTTTATTGAGCAAATGAACGCAATTTTTGATAATCACACGGATTTGGTATTTGAAACATACTTGAAACGACGTGACCAACAAAATCAAGTTTCAACGTGTGACGATTTGAATGATAATCCACCTTTGCCCACAATTGATGATTTTGAAATAACAACTTTCGAAATGGAAAATGACAATCTTAACGAACTTGTTAATAACACATTAATTGAGTTGGATTTCTATTCTTATGAGAAGGTGGAACAAAATTTAAAATTCGATCTTCCTTTTTCTGAAAATTTGAAAATAACAACTTTAGACTTTGAAAATGATATAAGTAATGAAGTTGTTAATAATTCAAAGGAAGATAAATTTAATGAACACGAATTTTTCGGACTTTTTGAAAATGAGTTGAATTTTTAAGAGGTAGATTTGAACCACCATTTTAATTTTGAAATCGATAATTCAAAAGAGTTTTTCAACGATAATTTTGAAATTCAATTTGGTGGAAATAAACATGAAATTCAATCAATTATTCAATCTACCCCAAAAATCATTGAAAATAAACCAACTCATTCGATTTTTAATAAGACAACATTTGTTTTTCCAAATCTACGTCTAACTTCAAAAGCTTTTACGATTTGGTTTTTCGAGCTTAAGCTGTGTCTCTCATACTTGAAGTGACAAATGAATCGGTCATTAGAAGACCGTTTCATTTACTTCTTGTCAATATATTTTCTGATATACTGTAAATATTTTTTTCTTTTTCTCTTGTAAATATAGCGCATATTTTCAAAAATTTCTTTTCTTTTTCTTTTATCTTGCCACTTGGGTTGACTGTGGGGACACAGTCAAAATCAAGTGTGGGGGGAATTTTATATTAATTTGTTTTTGCATAGGTTTCAACTTTCTTTTCCTTTTTCATCCCAAAAAAAATTTCAAAAAAAAAATTGCATTTTATTTTACTTTTAAATGGGCACGATGATGTAGATATAAAGTTTTGGTCGTACGATTAAAATATTTGAAATTTTACTTCTCTTAACGGATAACGAAAGAAAAGTTTGAATTATGAGCAAATTTAGTGTAACCGGTATATAGGGAAATTCATAGGTGATGAGTATGAAGTGTTTTCTAAATTGTAATCTGATTGAATGAACGGTTGATTTAGATTACTTACGTTAACATTTTATAACGTCTAAGTGAAGTTGTGCTAAGATATTCTCGCTAAACTCTCTCTCTTAAAAAAAAAATTTGGAGCACTTTGCCCTAAGAAGTCACAATGGCTTCACTGCACTGATACATAGCCACTAATCCTTCGCTATGTCCACTTTGCCCCATGGAGTCGTACACACCCCACTGCACTGGCTCATAGCCTTACTAATTCTTTACTATCCAATCTGCCCCATGGAGTCACAATGGCTCCACTGCACTGGCTCATAGTCTTACTACGATCACTTTGCTTCCCGAGTCATAATGACTCTACTGCACTGATACGTAGCCCATCATTCCTTTTCAGTGGTGAATCGAAGTTATGAACGTCGACAACTCCTTAGCACACGTCCCGCAGCAAAGCCCAATCATGAAGTGAACTCATTGGTTCCCAACTGGATCCTGAGCTCTAACTTCCAACTTGGACTACCTTTGCATCTCGGGTTATTGGTCGTCTTTCTCCGGATCGGTTCGGCTTCCCCTCCTCTTTATGGGTGGATCGTACTCTCCAAGACCATTCGGTTCGGATCCCTGCCTCCTCCGCGTGACGGTTTGGATCGCATGGCAACTTCTCCTGTCGGATCGTGACCTCCATCTTGTGATGCGGTTCGGGTTCGAGCTCCTTTCCTCATCGGATCGTGGTCTTCGGTTTGTCGGATCGTGAGCATCCGGGTCGGAGCGTGCAAGTGCAAATGGATCGAAGCTTCACCAGTTCATGTTGTCCTCCTCTGGTCGGATCGGGGCGTGAAGCACGAGAGCGGATCAGGTACGAGAGCTGTTGGCGGATCGTGGGGAAGGGCATTATAACGGTTCGGTTCGGGTCCTCCTAACCGATCCGATCCGGTCCGATTACCTGTAGTTTTCCTGCAACTTCCATCGACGGTTTATACGCCTCTCGACGACGTTTTCGACCATTCTAACTATTCTAATCAATCACAAAACATACCACAAAGTCATAGCAACAAGTAGAAGTGACCTCAAACACCAAAACATCAATATGATAGGTTAAAATGGATCAAACATAGCCAAAACCCCATATTTTCCCTTAAGCATGTTTAAGCAAAACTAATGATAGGATTAGCAAAAATTAACCAAATTAACTCAAATTCATATCAGAGGTCTAAAACATTATTTAAGAATTTATAAATATTTTTACAGAATTTATTAATGTATAAATTCGCTAATCTTCACTAATTACCCTTAATTAACCATAATTAGTGAGGAACTATGCAAATCACTCACCTTAGCCACAAATAAACCTTAGATCTGAAATAAATCTCTGATTTGGTGTGAATCCCAATGCTAAACAGTAGCTCTTCCTCGATCTTGGTGCTAATCCGCCTTGATTTGGTGTTGCTAAGCTTAATCTTCAAGTTGCAAGTGATTTGGAGGTGATTTAGAGGTTGGAGGCCATTTTTAGGGTTTCTAAGAGGTAAGTGGAGGCTAGAAAACTGAAATAGAATGAAGACCTAACTCATTTCAGCCTCCCCATAACCCTAATCCCGAAATAGGTTATGTGCTCATTCACTAATCACCATATTTGGCCCGGTTAAGCAGTTTTTCACCTTCCAAACCTTATTTCAGCCATATCTCCCAAACGGTAAGTCCGTTTTTCGCATGTGACCACTCTATGGAAAGGTAAACCATTATCCAAAGCCAATGGAAGTGGTTTCAGGTCAAAACTCCTTTCCAATCAAAAGTTATGGACGAAACAAGATCAGTAAGGGGCAAAATGGTCATTTAAAAATCGACAAAAATCATGAATATGAGAAATGACCCCAATAGTCGTTCCCCAACTCTACATGACCATACGACTTCGTATGAAAGAGAAATAAATATTCTACGATCTTCCGATACGTAGAATGCGGGTTGTTACATTCTCCCCCCCCCCCTTCTTAAGAAATTTCGTCCCCGAAATTCCTTACCCAAAACACACAAGAGGTCCCGCATGCCTATCAGCCATAAAACAACAATCAAACATGCAAAACAAGTCTATCCTAGCATGCGGAATAACTAAATTGCAAAGAAAATCTTACCAGGCAAAGAGTTCTGGATACGCCTTTCTAATGCACTCCTCTGTCTCCCAAGTACAGTCATTCTCGTTCTCGCCCCACTGAACTTTGACTAGCTTCACCGCCTTCCTTCGAAGTTGCTTCGTATCATGCTCGACAATACGAATCGGCTTGCGGTTCCCAACCGCCTCGGGTTCTACTTCGAAGTCCTCTAACTGATCAGGTGAAATAGTCATATCGGGGTCGTGCACGAACTTTCTTAGCTGGGAAACATGAAATACATTGTGAACTCCCGCCATCTTCTCTGGTAAGTCAACTCTATATGCCAAATTCCCAACTTGTTCGAGAACTGGGAATGGACCAACGAATCTTGGTGCTAACTTGCCTCTTCTCCCAAATTGAGTCACGCTCTTTAACGGAGAAATCTTCACAAACACCAAGTCACCAATGGAGAATTTTAGGTCTCTTCTCCTCTTATCAGCATAACTCTTCTGCGTATCCTGGGCAGCCTTCATTCGTTGTTGAATGATCTTAATCTTGTTTGAAGTTTCTCTTATTATTTCTGGTCCAAGCACATACTTCTCACTGGTTTCTAACCAACATGACGGTGAGTTGCACGGTCTTCCATACAAAGCTTCATATGGAGCCATATCAATACTGGATTGGTAACTGTTATTATATGCAAACTCTACTAGATGCAAATGGTCATCCCATGACCCACCAAAATCCAATATACAAGCTCTCAAGAGATCTTCCAATATACGATTCACCCTCTCTGTCTGACCGTCGGTTTGAGGATGATACGCGGTACTGAGATATAATTTTGACCCTAAAGCCTCTTGTAAACTTTTCCAAAACCCACTAGTAAACAACGAGTCTCGGTCACTCACAATGCTTTTAGGTACTCCATGAAATCTCACTATGCACTTCACATACAGTTCTACTAACTTAGCTGCCGTTCTGGTCGATTTAACTAGTATAAATCTTGCAATCTTAATCAGTCGATCCACAATTACCCAAATGCTATCATGTCCCGATCTAGTTCTTGGTAAACCATCTATGAAATCCATCGAGACTTGTTCCCATTTCCATTCGGGAACTTCTAATGGTTGCAACAACCCACTAGGCTTCTTTTGCTCGGCTTTAACTAGCTGGCAATTCATGCATTTGGATATAAACTTCCCAATGTCTCTTTTCATCCCTTCTCAGTAGTAAGTCTGCTTCATGTCTCGATACATCTTGTCACCACCGGGGTGTATAGTCAGTTTTGAGTGATGACATTATCTAAGCACTTCATCTCTCAAACCAATCACGTTGGGTACAACTAGTCTTCCATTCTTTCGAAGCCATCCTTCACGATCAAGCCCATACAAATTCATCTCCTCATCATTTCCCTTCTCTAACTTGGAGACGATTTCCAATAGATTAGGATCGTCCCTCTGACTGGAACCAATCCGCTCAATCAAAGTGGGTCTGATCGTCAAACTAGCTAACATCTCTGGATCTAATTCTCACTTTGGTCTGAAATCATACCCCGCGATGTACTCCAGTTGCTTCTATTCCAGAAACATAGCCCCTAAACTGGCATGTCTTCTACTCAATGCATCAGCTACCGCATTGCCCTTTCCTGGTGTGTATGTGATATCAAAATCATAGGAAGCCGAGAACTCTAACCATCTCTGTTGACGGAGATTCAGATCCTTCTGAGAGAAAAGAAACTTTAATGATTTATGGTCATTAAACAACTCGAATCTTTCTCCCAAGATATAATGTCTCCACATCTTCAGCGCAAACACGATCGCTGCCAATTCTAAATCATGGGTAGGATACATTTTCTCATGTGGTTTCAGTTGCCGACTAGCATAAGCTACAACCCTACCTCCTTGCATCAATACCGCACCTAGCCCGGTACCACAGGCGTCCGTGTATTCCATCATCTCTTCATTCCCTTTAGGAATGATTAACACTGGCGCACGCGTCAACTTTTCCTTTAGACTCTTGAATGCATTTTCACACACTCCGTCCCAGACGAAAGCTTGATTCTTCTTAGTCAACTGAGTCAACGGTGCTGCTATCTTGGAGAAATCCTAGATAAACTTACGATAATATCCAGCTAACCCCAAGAAACTTCTTACGTCTGTTGCATTCTTGGGCGTAGACCAATCCTGTACCGTAGCCAACTTCGCAGGGTCCACGGCAATGTCATTCTCTGAAACAACATGGCCCAAGAATCTCACTTCCCTCCTCCAGAAGTGACACTTAGAAAACTTCGCTTTCAATTGGTGTTTTCTCAACACCTCCAACACTGTCCTCAAATGTTCCTTGTGTTGCTCCTCTGCCCTCGAGTAAACAAGGATATCGTCCACAAACACAAGAACAAACTTATTCAATTGATCTCTGAATACCCTATTCATAAGATCCACGAAGTATGCTGGTGCATTGGTCAACCCAAATGGCATGACCAACCACTCATAGAATCCAGACGGCGTTCTTAATGCCGTTTTCGGAACAATCTCAGTCGCAACTCGGAGCTGATGAAATCCTGTCGCGAGGTCCAACTGGGAGAACACTCTTGCTCCTTCCAATTGATCAAACAAATCATCTATCCTTGGAAGAGGATACTTATTCTTCCTCGTCACCTTATTCAACTCGCGATAGTCCACACACAAACGAAGGGAACCATCGGCCTTAGTGGCAAACACAACTGGTGCTCCCCACTCGGAAACACTTCTTCTAATAAATCCCTTCTTCAAAAGATCGCTTACTTGCACCCCGAGCTCTCGCTGCTCCCTTGGTTCCATACGATGAAGTGGCATCACTATAGGTCTGGCATCTTTCACTAAATCAATACGGAACTCAATCTCTCGGTGTGGTGGAAGTCCGGTCACTTCCTCGAAAATGTCCGGGTACTGGCCAGCCACGGGCACATCTGACAACTCATCATGCGGGATGTCGAGGGAATTTATAAAACTAGCCATTACCCCATCACTAGGTAGACTACCAAACACTACCCTCCACCCATCATCCGCTCTAACTGTCACCAAAAAGCCCTCACAGTCTACCACCACCCCGTATCTTTGGAGCCAATCGACTCCCAATATAATGCCATACCCAGTAAAGCCCAAAACAAAGCAATCGCAAACAAACATACATCCATGATTTGATAAGACCAAATTTCGACAAATCATACTAAGGTTAGTCGAACCACCAATCGGGTTCGTCACAACCAACGGTCTATAGACTATCTCGGGTTCCAGTCCCAACCTATATACCAGGTCACTAGATATGAAGGAACGGGAAGCCCCAATATCAAACAATACTCGAACAGGTACATCATAAATAGAAAGCATACCTTGAATGACGACATTCTTTCCTTTCTCCGCCGCAGTTGGGGCATTCGACGAAGAAGGAACAGCATTGATAGCATATGCTTTCACAATCTGCTTCTCTTTAAGAGGTTGTGGACATTTATCCTTATGATGTCCCATCTGGCCACAGTTGTAGCACTTCCTATCCGCTGGCTTGGCCCGACATTCTTTGGCATAATGACCCTTCTTACCACAGCTGAAGCACTCAACATCTTTCTTACTCTTTTTCTGGCCATCCGTAGCTTGGTTTTGCTTCCTCTTGTTCTGAGAGTTGTTCTTGCCTCCACGGCCTGCTTGCGGCTTTGGCCCTTCTGCAGATGCAACCTCGGTCTTTGACTTAGGGTAAAGACTCTCTAATCTCAAAGCTTTCCCAACAATCGATTCAAAAGTCTCATCGATGTGGTTAATAAGCCTTTCCCCCAAGTATCCATCCAAAACAGTAATGAACTTCTCATTCTTCTTCTCAGGAGTATCGATAAGGGATAATCCGTACTTCGACAAAGTGTCGAACTCAGCAATATAGTTCGAGACTGCCCTACCATTCTGCTTAAGCTCCAAGAACTTCCTAAACAATTCTGACTTCTGAGCAGCCGGGATAAATTTGTCGCTAAAGCGAGCCTTAAACTGATCCCAAGTAATTTGATCCTCAGGAGTGGCTGTCTTAATAGCATTCCACCAATTCATTGCTCTCCCTTGCAGCTGACGAGACGCTAGCCTTCTCTTCATCGCATCCTCGATACCCAAGTCGTCGAAGATACGGTCACAACTATCCAACCAATCCTGAACATCCGTGGCCGACTCCGTTCCGTGGACAACTTCCCACCAAGGTTAGTGTAATCCTTGCACAACATGGCGAAATCGGCCCTAGGCGCCTGCACTACTGGACCACCACCATTACCGGCATTGGGAACTGCTCCCTGAACATCCCTAAGCATCTCTCTCATGAAGTTAGTGAACATCGTCCTCATGTCGGGAGCATTCCCATTGTTGGCTCCTCTACCAGCACCTCTTAAATTTCGGCTCATCGTCGAATCTGTAAAGAGAAAATGATTAGCCATCTCCATAGTGGTGCCAGTGCAGTACGACTTCATCCTTATACTGCTAATAGTATATATATCTATATAGCTTTTGAAAACCAAAGTAATCACAAATACGCGCTCTTATATACGTACTATCTCTCCCTAGTGACTTTCCCTAGGTTAACTATGCAACCTGGCTCTGATACCAAATGTGACGGCCCGCCCCGCACCAACCGACATTTACCCCAAAAGTGCACTGTACACATGTCCGGCCAGCACGGGACGGTCGTCAAAAGAAAAAGAAGACGAAGAATCACCTAGGAACCTGTAATATGTCTCACAGCGCATGGAATAAAATATAATCATAACATATGCTTGACACAAAACAGGTGAGACAGTGCTTAAGCTGAAAAACAAACTATCATAGCAGTGGAAAATCCAGAATACAGCTTATGATCCAAGGCCAACATTATTACAACTTTTAAACTGTCTCGAAAAGCTAAACAATAAAGGTACACTACTAATGCCCAAAGTAGTGTCCACCAACGACACAGGGAGAATATCTATATATATATATATATAATACGTGGAAGCCTCCTGCTCGTCTCCAGATCAGCTACTCGTGCATCACCAGCTAACCTGTCTCTAGTCTGCTCGTTTAGGAGCACCCAGAGTAATAAGAAGAGACCTAAAACTCGGGGTCAGACAAAAGTCTGATATGTGCGATAAGCAGCTAAACAGAACAATAACAGGTATACTAAACCATACCTGAACCCGGACCTGCAACCAAAGAGTTAGCACTACATACTGTACAATACTCTAAGGTGACACTAACACATGGTGTACAAGCATACGGGGGTGGGTGTGTGCATGTCATAGTGATGGCAACCAATCAAGCATAGCAACCATCCTCACATCTCACACTCAGTGCGTAAAGCATACGATATCCACCACTTCGATCACCCAATACTTTGCTATGATCACTTTGCCCCATGAAGTCACAATGGCTTCACTGCACTGATACATAGCCACTAATCCTTCGCTATGTCCACTTTGCCCCATGGAGTCGTACACACTCCACTGCACTGGCTCATAGCCTTACTAATCCTTTACTATGTCCACTCTGCCCCATGGAGTCACAATGGCTCTACTGCACTGGCTCATAGTCTTACTACGATCACTTTGCCTCCCGAGTCATAATGACTCTACCGCACTGATACATAGCCCATCATTCCTTTTCAGTGGTGAATTGAAGTTATGAACGTCGACAACTCCTTAGCACACGTCCCACAGCAAAGCTCAATCATGAAGTGAACTCATTGGTTCCCAACTGGATCCTGAGCTCTAACTTCCAACTTGGACTACCTTTGCATCTCGGTTATTGGTCGTCTTTCTCCGGATCGGTTCGGCTTCCCCTCCTCTTCATGAGTAGATCGTGCTCTCCAAGACCATTCGGTTCGGATCCCTGCCTCCTCCGCGTGACGGTTCAGATCGCATGGCAACTTCTCCTGTCAGATCGTGACCTCCAGCTTGTGACGCAGTTCGGGTTCGAGCTCCTTTCCCCATCGGATCGTGGTCTTCGGTTTGTCGGATCGTGAGCATCCGGGTCGGAGCGTGCAAGTGGATCGAAGCTTCACCAGTTCATGTTGTCCTACTCTGGTCGGATCGGGGCGTGAAGCGCGAGAGCGGATCGGGTATGAGAGCTGTTGGCGGATCATGGGGAAGGGCATTATAACGGTTCGGTTCGGGTCCTCCTAACCGATCCGATCCGGTCCGATTACCTGCAGTTTTCCTGCAACTTCCATCGACGGTTTATACACCTCTCGACGGCGTTTTCGACCATTCTAACTATTCTAATCAATCACAAAATATACCACAAAGTCATAGCAACAAGTAGAAGTGACCTCAAATACCAAAACATCAATATGATAGGTTAAAATGGATCAAACATAGCCAAAACCCCATATTTTCCCTTAAGCATGTTTAAGCAAAACTAATGATAAGATTAGCAAAACTTAACCAAAATTAACTCAAATTCATATCAGAGGTCTAAAACATTATTTAAGAATTTATAAATATTTTTCCAGAATTTATTAATGTATAAATTCGCCAATCTTCACTAATTACCCTTAATTAACCATAATTAGTGAGGAACTATGCAAATCACTCACCTTAGCCACAAATAAACCTTAGATCTGGAATAAATCTCTGATTTGGTGTGAATTCCAATGCTAAACAGTAGCTCTTCCTTGATCTTGGTGCTAATCCGCCTTGATTTGGTGTTGCTAAGCTTAATCTTCAAGTTGCAAGTGATTTGGAGGTGATTTAGAGGTTGGAGGCCATTTTTAGGGTTTCTAAGAGGTAAGTGGAGGCTAGAAAACTGAAATAGAATGAAGACCTAACTCATTTCAGCCTCCCCATAACCATAATCCCGAAATTGGTTATGGGCCCATTCACTAATCACCCTATTTGGCCCGGTTAAGCAGTTTTTCACCTTCCAAACCTTATTTCAACCATATCTCCCAAACGGTAAGTCAGTTTTTCGCATGTGACGACTCTACGGAAAGGTAAACCATCATCCGAAGCCAATGGAAGTGGTTTCAGGTCAAAACTCCTTTCCAATCAAAAGTTATGGACGAAACAAGATCATCTAGGGGCAAAATGGTCATTTAAAAATCGATAAAAAGCATGAACATGAGAAATGACCCCAATAGTCGTTCCCCAACTCTACATGACCATACGACTTCGTATGAAAAAGAAATAAATAATCTACGACCTTTCGATACGTAGAATGCGGGTTGTTACAACTTCTGCTTAGTTCAGACCATTTCCAGCTTGAAGAGAGTAGATGTATTGCTTGGATTCTCTTTTCCTGGGCTATGGCTTTGGACTCTTATTGGGGATTTATGCTGCCTTATTGTTATTTCATGCTTCTTTATGTTTTAATCAACGCAGAGATTTTGTTATAATCATTTGGAATTTGGTTTGAGACAGTTGTTGTAATGTTTTGATTGAACCACGTGCTTATGAAATAAATTTAGTTTTTGCGCTATTTATATGTCTGTCTTGTAAACTATCTGTATCTTTTACCTATAGTGCTCCACCGAAATTAAGGCATTCCCTTTGTGAGTGACCTTAACGGAGGCGGGGTGTTTCACTTGATATCAGAGCTGATGGTTTCCAGATCAGATAAAAATTTTGGAAACTAATTTTCAAAAAGAAGTTTAAAGAAGCATTTTCAAGAAAAAGTGTTGTTTTTATTTTAAAAGGCATAATCCCCCAAGCCATATGCATTATCTTTCTATCCTTTGTTTTGAATCTTTTCTTTTTCGTTTCAGCATGTATGGGGATCTTATCCTTCCAGAGGGCGTACCGGTACCTGGTTGGTTCAGAAGGTACCTAGAGGCTAGGGCTAATGATGCAGGTCCAACAGACGTTCCTCCTCCCCCAGCTGCAGTTGTTCCTCCTCCACGTGCAAATGCTTTCTCGAAGATATGTAGAGACTTTCGAGCCATGGGTGGAAAGAACTTTAATGGGACTGAGTCATTTGTAGAAGTAAGAAAATGGCTCAAAGAAACTGAGGATTTGTTTGTTATTTTCGACGTGGACGATAGGCAGAAGATACATTTGGCCGTATGGTTGCTTAAAGACGAAGCCTCTTATTGGTGGGAAGTTACTAATGCTGAAAGACCTGTTGAAACCTGGGAGGATTTCAGAATGAGGTTTGAAATGAAATTCCTCTCACAAGCTGAACGAAGCCTACAGATGGAGAAGTTCTTAGCTCTCAAACAGGGAAGTATGTCGGTCAAGGAGTACTTCAACCAATTCAACCAGCTGGCTAGACTCGGACTGGAGTTAGTGAACACTCCACATAAGAAGTCTCTCCGTTTTGTTAAAGGGTTGAATGAGCCACTGCATAGCCTAGCTATGTCCTATATACCTATGGGTGTGACTTATGAGAGACTGGTGGACATGGTATTGTTACAGGAGGAAGACAAGGATGGCAAGAAAGAGGCAAAGGTGGAAGTACCTCAAGATAAGAAAGTGAGGAATCGCAGAATAAGAAGACAGACTCAAAGAAGGGCGGGAAGAACAACAAACCCCGTGACAAGAGGAAGTGTAATTTTTGTGGCATTCCTGGACATCTGATTAAGGACTACAGAAAGAAGAAAAGGAAGATGGGTGGTTGTTTTTAGTGCGGTGAGACAGGACACATAGCTAAGGACTGCCCAAGAAAGCAAGGGCAAGGGCAGAGGACTGGATCTACTTCTGGAGGACAGGTTCACGCTCTCATAGCTCCTCCGCAAGAACGAGGTAGAAATATTTCTGTTGAGAGTTTAGTTTATCTTTTTGATCATCCTGTTCGTACACTCTTTGATTCTGGCACATCGCACTCTTTTATATCTACTGCTTTAGTTGAATCTCTGCACCTAGACACCAGTATAGTAGAGGATCCCTTGGTTGTTTCAAATCCAATTGGGGGTTCGGCTTTATTATCCATGATTTGTTTGGATTTGGAAATTTCTATACTAAGCGTTGGGTTTAGATGTAATGCCTATGTTTTGGGCTTCACGGGCTATGGGTTGATTCTAGTCATGGATTGGTTATCCAGTAATGGTGCCATCCTCGATTGTGAAAAGAGAGTGGTTAGACTTGTGACTCGCCTCGGTAATTCTCTCGAAATCTCTTGTAATCCTATGAATTTTGTTATGCTTAGCTACCTAGAATCTCTTGATGCATCTGTTGAAAACTTGCAGTCTGTTAGAGTAGTCTGTGAATACTCAGATGTATTTGAAGAGGTGAAGGGCTTACCTCCGAAGCGGGAGATAGACTTCCGCATATACCTTGTTAACAATGCTAAACCCGTAGCTCTACCCGTTAGACACATGGATCCAAGGGAGAGGAAAGAGCTCAGCAAGCAAATTAAAGAACTACTCGAAAAGGGGTTCATAAGGCGGAGTATTTCTGAATGGGGTGCTCCAGTAGTATTCGCAACCAAAGTGGATGGTTTATTTCGCATATGCGTTGACTATAGGGAGCTAAACAAGCTGACCAAGAAGAATAGGCACCCACTGCCAAGAATAGACGACTTGTTTGATCATCTTGTAGGTGCATCGGTTTTCTCCCAACTAGATCTGGCTACCGGGTTTCATCAACTAAGAGTGGCTGAAGACAGCATTGATAAGACAGCGTTCAGAACCCCGGATGGTTTCTTTGAATGGCTTGTCATGCCTTTCGGCTTGACAAACGCACCCGCTTATTTCGTTGACTTAATGAGCAGGGTGTTCAGGGAGCTCCTTAATAAGTTTGTGGTGGTCTTCGTGGAAGACATTTTGATTTTCTCGAAAAATGAGGAAGAGCATGCTTTGCACTTAAGGGAAGTCATGGATACTCTTCGTGCACATCAGCTGAAAGCCAAATTCTCCAAATGCCATTTTTGGAGAGAAGAAGTAAGGTTTCTTGGACATGTGGTGTCCAAAGAGGGGATAGCTGTGGATCCCACAAAAGTAGTTGCGGTGCAAGATTGGAAGGTTCCACGGAATGCAACCGAAGTCCGATGCTTTCTCGGGCTAACGGGCTTTTACCGGAAGTTCATCAAAGACTTTGCAAAAATCTCAGCCCCACTCACAAGATTGACAAAGAAGAACCTAACTTTCGCTTGGGATTTGGATTGCGATATTGCTTTCCAACGTTTAAAAAGGGCTCTTACAACAACCCCAGTTCTGACATTGCCTGATGGGAACAAAATGTTTACCGTATACACAGACGCATGCAGTACAGGATTAGGCGTTGTCTTGATGCAAGAAGGCAAGGTAGTTTGTAATGGGGGAAGGCAGATGAGGGTACATGAGAAGAACTACCCAACTCATGACTTGGAACTAGCCGCCATTGTTTTTGCTCTTAAGTCATGGCGTCATTACCTACTAGGAAAAAAGTTTGAACTGTTTACTGACCATAAATCATTAAAGTACCTTTTCTCACAGAAAGATCTTAACTTAAGACAACAAAGGTGGATAGAGTTCCTTGCCTCATATGATTTTGAGATTTCCTATACCCCTGGCAAGGGCAATGTGGTAGCAGACGCCTTGAGTAGAAAGAAGCTGACCTTAAGTCCTCTTTTTGTAGAAAGGCAAAGCTTGGAGTACATAGCAAACTTTGACTTTAGACCCTCCTCTGAATTTGTACCTGGTTTGTTAGCATTGCTAGAAGTGCGGCCTACTCTTTTGGACTCAATAGGAACCGCGCAACGTGAAGACCCTCAGCTAGTTGATGTAATGGATAAGCTAATTAGGGGTGAGACTTCTAGTCACCTCAATAGATACTCCATCGATGATAAGGGTTGGTTGAGGCGGAATGGAAGACTATGCGTCCCACAAGCAAGGGATTTGGTGAAGATGGTTCTCGAAGAAGCACACCATTCTAAGTTAACCATACACCCAGGTGGAGACAAAATGTATAAAGACATGAAAAGGGTTTTCTTTTGGAATGACATGAAGAGGGATGTAGCCGAATTCATTTCCAAGTGCATGATATGCCAGCAAGTTAAGGCGGAGCAGAAGAAGCCTGGTGGTTTGCTTCATCCTCTAGAGGTCCCACAGTGGAAATGGGATAGCATTTCGATGGACTTTGTTGATGGATTGCCTAGGTCAAGAAGGGGCAATACCGGTATTTGGGTAATAGTGGACCGGCTCACTAAAAATGCTCACTTTATACCTGTTAAGAGTAGAAGGACTGCCTCGTCTTAAGCATCCATTTATCTTAAAGAGATAGTTCGACTCCATGGGATACCCTCCAGTATAGTGAGTGATCGAGATCCTAACTTTACGAGCGAGTTTTGGAGGAGCTTGCAAGAGGCTGTAGGCACACAGCTATGCTTAAGCACTGCCTATCACCCTCAAACCGATGGTCAGACGGAAAGGGTGAACAGAGTACTAGAAGATCTCTTGAGACTGTGCATTCTTGATTTTGGAGGGACAAGGGAGGATCATCTTCCTTTGGTGGAGTTTGCCTACAACAATAGCTACCAAGCCACCATAGGCATGGCACCCTTCGAATCTTTATATGGAAGACCATACCGATCACCAACTTGTTGGTGGGAGTCTACAGACAAGCTCATACTTGGGCCAGACATGATCAGAGAAACTTCATAAAAGGTGGACTTGATACTAAGACGAATGAAAACTGCCCAAGATAACTGAAGTCCTATGCAGACAAAAGAAGGACCGACCTTGAGTTTGAGGTTGGAGATAGGGTGTTCCTTAAAGTATCTCCTTTGAGGAATGTCATTCGCTTTGGGTCCGTAGGAAAGTTGGCGCCAAGATTTGTAGGACCATTTCCTATTGTTGAAAGAATTGGGACGATGGCTTACAGAGTAGAGCTACCTGAAAGACTGGCTGGAGTTCATAATGTTTTTCATGTTTCTCAACTACGAAAGTGCTTACATGAGTCTGCGGAAGTTGTGGAGCCAAGCATACTAGAGGAAGTAGAAGTGGAACGAGAAGCAACTGTGAGAAGGGTTCCAACTCGTATCTTGGGTATGGAAGTCAAAAAGCTACGCAACCGTGAAGTCAAACTTGTTAAATTTCAATGGAGTGACGCTGAGGAAGACGTGACTTGGGAGACTGAGGATAAGATACGCGCAGCCTACCCTTTTCTTTTTTAGGGTACATCCTTGATCTCTTTTTTTCCATAAGTTTATACATGCTTGTATCTACCTTTTTATGTATATCTCCTCGGTCCTATCCCTTATCCTTAGGTAGAAACCAATGGATGTAAACATGTATTTGAAACATGTTATGATTGATGGTTGCAAGTGGTTGCAAGTGGTTGCTAGTGGTTGCTCGTGGATGCATATACACACACATTAGGTGTTAGCTCGGCTCAGTCACTTTCATGTTGCATATGCATATATGTATTTGTATATGGATTGAAACTTGGTGTGTTATCATATGGACGTTGCATTTGTATGAATGATTGTGCACTCATGTAGAAAGAATGATTAGGAATAATTGCATACATAATGGACTCATGGCACTGACATAATTTGCATTAAGGAGGTCAACTGAATCAGTAGACCGCCTGATTTTGCATTAGACAAGGACATATACACACACTATGCATACATTCATGAAATCATTAAAAATCCTTTAAGGACAATGGATGCTTGTGTTTGATGGTTGAGTAGATGGACGATTGGATGGTAGGATATACATTCTTCTTGACTTGAAGATTTCGGGGACGAAATCCTTTAAAGGAGGGGAGAATGTAACACCCTGTATTTTCTATGTTTATTAAAATAACGAATTAAAGAATACTTAATTATAAAAGTGAGAATTTAGGGAAACGGGTTACGCCATTGCGTTTGTCTCGGAATTCTGCTTGAGATAGAGTCCGAGTTTGCGTGAATCAGACTTCGTATGAAGAAGTTATGGAGTTCAGAAGATTTCATGTTAAATCAGAAATTAAATATAAATAATAACTAAATCGTAAAAGCAGTTCGAAATTCAAATTTAGGCGAAAGAGGCTGAGCGGGAAAATTCCCGCTCAGGGGTCGACCCCCCCAAGGGGAGTCGACATAGGTGTCGACCCCCCTGTAGGGGTCGACTCCTGTATTCAGATCCAAACAGTGACGATTTCTGACTTGTTGCTGAGTCACTAGGGCATAGGTGGCGCTTTCTGGATAACTCTATCTTGTCTGGATGGTTCTGATTGCTCCTAGGTTGATCTAACGGCTCACATAAATCTAAACTTCTATATAAACAACCCCAACCCTCAATCCTAGACCACACAATTTCATTCCAAGGAGCCGTCATGCTGTCCATGGTCAACCTAGCATACCCACCATTCTTCTCCAACTAGGAAGCAAACTAGAAAGCAAGTTAGAAGCTACGAATCAAATCTAAATTAGAGAATCGTTAATCTACGTCAAGGGATAGCTTTTCAGTTTTAGAAAACAGATCCCAGAAAACAAGATTTTTCTTTTGTTTGTAAGTTTAGTAATTCTTTAGATGTGAACAAATAAAATTCGTGATTTGTAATGAAATGAAATTAAAACTGTGCCTAGTTGTAAGATAATAGTGATGTTGATTCATATCTATTCTTGTGACAATTCTATCATATATGCCTATGAGACTATTGTGGTTTATTAGACTTATCATGTTGTATGTTAAATTAGTGATGAACCTATCATGTTGAATAGTAATTTGGGAATGAACCTATCATGTTGTATATAAGTTTGGTGATTCTTTCATGATATGTTACATGCAAGTTTTTAGGCTAAGTTATATACACCTATATGTTTAGATCTACATTCTCATATGTTTAGATCTATGATTTGATCCAACACAAATGCAAGTTCACATCTACATGCCTAATTCGATTTATGTAATTCTATGCAAGTTCCCGTTCATATGCTTAAGATTCATGTAAATTGGATCTAAAATGCAAGTTTATTGTTCTATGCCAAATTTATATGACACATGTTTAGTTATATCCATATTATTTTATGTTGTTAGAATGGTTCACGCTCCTTTCTTTTCCCTTTTTGTTTATGAGTTAGGCTAAGTTGCGAGCCTAACATTCTATGTGAATTATGCGAGCGTATAACGGGGGTAACATTGGGAAAAACATTAAAATACATATTATTGGCATAGTCTGGATCATAATCATGTAAATGATTAGTAGCATAAATTGGTATAATTTATATACCTAAAATTTATGAACATGATTTAGAGGGTAAATGGGGCATGACTTGAATGACAATAATTGTGGAAAATTTACATATAAATATAAAAGGGTAAATATGTAAATTTAGCAAAAGACAAATATGTCTAACCCGAGGTTAGATTGAATTATGGTGTAAGACTGCCCGGAACCACCCGACACATCCAGCAACCGTAACAATATAGATCTAATGTAAGAGGTTAGCGCATTAAGCCCAAAAGAACCCGAGTTTAGATTGAGTTGCGGTGTAAGACTGCCCGGAACCGACCGACACATCCAGCGACCGCAACAGTATAAGTCTAATGTGAGAGGTTGGTGCTTTAATGAATGAATTAAAGCTAAGGAACAAGCAGGCTAAGAAGGCAGGGTTAAGTTAATTAAGGCAACACTTAACCAATACAACATGTTAACTAAACTGATGGGTGGGGTTAGGTTAATTTGAGAACACTTAACCATTTTAACATGTTGATTAGGAAACCCTAGTAACGGGGACCCATTTCAGCAGTAACCCACATAGATGTATCATGGTACCCTGAACTAGGCAGGGTGGGGCACGATTACTGGGCTAATTATAAGTGGTCAAAACAATGGCGGGTGGTGCGTCAGTGTAGGTTCCGACGGAGTGCAGACGTGCACGTACTCCGGAATGGAAAAAGCAGGCACTGGGCATCATTAGTCATACACTGTGCATCTTGAATTGTGTCGGGTTGCCACCATAGGATTTGATACACCCCATGGTGGGACCAGCACAGGTATCTACAATCAAGCGGGGCTGAATGACACAAGTAGAAAACGTATACGAGTAGGAGCCGATCGATAAAAGGGGATCACTTTGTTATGAATACGTGAGGCTGGTTGAAACAATAAGTCAGTAGGTGCAGAGAAATAGAAATGAGTGCGATAGTATATTTAGTTTAACTTGCCTTATCTTGTCTTATGTTACCTTGTTATTCTGGTATTGTCCTATTTTCAGTTTATTCATGTCATGATCCTTTTTCTTGTTCTCATGCTGAAAAATCACTGGACTTACCAAACTTATGTCTGACCCATTTTTCTTTCATCTTCTTTTCTTCTGTTTCCTTCTCCCCTCCCCCCCCAGGTCCGTAGGGAGGGAATACTTCAGCTTAGTTCAGACCATTTCCAGCTTGAAGAGAGTAGATGTATTGCTTGGATTCTCTTTTCCTGGGCTATGACTTTGGATACACTCTTATTGGGGATTTATGCTGCCTTATTGTTATTTCATGCTTCTTTATGTTTTAATCAAGACAGAGATTTTGTTATAATGATTTGGAATTTGGTTTGAGATAATTGTTGTAATGTTTTGACTGAACCACGTGCTTATGAAATAAATTTAGTTTTTCCGCTGTTTATATGTCTGTCCTGTAAACTATCTGTATCTTTTACCTATAGTGCTCCACCGAAATTAAGGCATTCCCTTTGTGAGTGACCTTAACGGAGGCGGGGTGTTTCACATTATAAATGTGAATGTTCATATACTATGATATTGGCGTAGTTACGGTTTTACATCGTAATATTGTAAATTATACATTTATATTTTATAGTTTGTTCAGACTAAAATTATGCAGTGTAATGTATGACAATTTTCAAAGATAAATGAATCAAACATTGAAATAGTTATTATTATTTTTGTATTTATGTTATGTGATTTAAGTATTTTTGTACATCAAAATAACAAAGAACTAATTTTATCATTTTTTCACTATATATAATGATATTGCATATATTATAACTCTCGTATTTTTAGGATTAATTACATTGATTGATGAATATGAAATAATCATACTTATTTAAATATTTTAAATTTACAATTACATAGTTAGTTAAATATACGGATTTGAATGTTACGTACTAGAAAATTTATAGGGGTTTCGACGTAGTTGCAAAATAAAATAAAATTTGGATATTTGAAGTTAATAGAATTTTACACCACAACGTATGATAAATATTTCGTTTGCAAAGTAAATCATATGATAGAATTATTATTGTCATCAACTTATTTTTTTTATAT
The DNA here is from genome assembly GCA_030737875.1 of Allium sativum. Taxonomy (NCBI): domain Eukaryota; kingdom Viridiplantae; phylum Streptophyta; class Magnoliopsida; order Asparagales; family Amaryllidaceae; genus Allium; species Allium sativum. Next base: position 342,711,969 of record CM060910.1, read on the forward strand.
ATGTGTATCTAAATGATGTTTTTAACCAATTTGTTAATGTGCATGTACTACACATAGTGAAACTTTCGGTTTTTGTAACGGTCCAGATTTTTAACCGTTTAGTTTTAAAATTTGTTTTTGGTGTTGATTTGGAATTTAAATGACCTGAATTCAGTATTTTGATTATTTTTATAATTTCACAAACATTATCGATATTCAACGAAAATTATTTCTATCATGTCTAGAATGTTAAGTTATTATCAGACCTCAAATTCCATCGCGGTTGCACCTTATATGGGACCATACGAATTAAAAATGATGAACATTAATCGTGCGCTAGATTATAAAATTTAGTTCACTTTTAGATTGTTATTATTATTAATAATAATAATCGAATATTAGGCGAAAATCTAGCTATATCTGTAAAATTTATTTCTAAGTCCTTTACATCGCTAGCATATCAGTGTTTGTTGACTTGAAGCAAATCTAGAGAAAAACCCAAGTAAGATTTCGTTGTTCATTCAAACATTTTGACTGAGATGAACCCAACAGAAAAAAATGGCAAAAGGATTTTCCATGTACAAATATTTACTTGTTCGTCTTACCCTGCCACGAAAGCTTTCATAATTTCTTCTAAAAGCAGTAGAAAATCTATATGTTATCTCATTTCAGAATTTTGGCCTGTCATTTTCAAATGCCTATGTTTTTTTTTTGACTAATCTTACTAAATATAAGATCAATCGTTATATAAAAATTTCCCTGTTCATATTCTATCTTCTGTCTTTGCTGCCACTCGCATGTCCTTATTCCTTTAACCTTTAGCCAAGTATCTCGGGGTAAAATGAATATAAATGTCAACATTTTGGCTTGACTCATTTTCAAGCCAAATGGAAATCTGAGCTAACTTGGCAGATGTGTGCCAAAATCTTATCAAAATATATGTATCTTATAGTCAACACCTTTGGCTTATTTATAAATTCACTCACGTTATTTCTATTATATGTATACGTACAAACTATCGTTTTCAAATAGTCAGCAAATGCCAGGAACCAATCTTTGAAATCCGATCGCAATATGTGCAGAAAATGACAGCTTAGACTAAAATAAACAAATAAACCATCTGCCTTAGTTCAAACCAATGGGTATATTTAAAGCATATCACTTTCAAGGTTAATTACGAAATCTTGCATAAGATTTCCCCAGTTTCATTCAACATTTGCGGCTGTCACTTCATAAATAAAAATAAATAAAATCCTTGAACCATATCTTATCTCGAGCACATGCTGTGTTCCCTTAAGTATATACTCCTACAGGTTCTCAGAACACATTGACTAAACAAATATACATGAAAGAAGAGGCCAATTGTCTTCGTTGCTTGCTGTATAACACAACATGTTCATTAATTAAAGTTCCTAATATAAGTGTCCAAACCCTGACAGGGCTAGTACGAATTCATTAATTGAATTTCATATCTCGTCTTCTATACAATATAACCCAGCACATTCTAACGTCCTTTACCTCCAGCCAAGTTATTTAGTGTGTGTATCTCTCATCAGACAATCCATAGTTTTGTTTATGCCATTTTCCCTTCAGCCAAATTATATATTGTGCCTGTATACAATAACATAGCAACAGGCTTCCCTTTTTCCTCTCCTATTTCAATTTGATCTTCCGTCGCCAGTTTCTCTATATAAAAATTAAAAAAACGAAGCACGGTTCTTTTCCGTAATTATTCTTCATATGCCTGGCTTGTACATTTTCATGGCACATATGAATATATACATTTAGGTGTGGAACTTACTAGCTTCAGGGGACCTCGGGTTCTAGTCTGCAACGCAAGGAGTTGTAAGTTGTAACCAAAGCGATGAAGTTGGGTGCGTGAGGAGCTCCTAGAGATGGTATTAGCACATTGTTAAGGAGAGTTGAAGGAAGTAGTGGGGGTGCGTGTAATCTCATGGGTTTTGGCCCATGCATAAAGATACATGGCGAGAAAAGGCGGGACATGTATGAGCTCATTGTATTTGAACGTGGTGGATAAGGGAAATGAGGAAGAAAAAAAATCTGTTGCATATTCTCTTTTGCTGTTCCATGACCATGCTGAGGACGGAAATCATATAGGGGAGGCGAGGTTGGCGATGGGATGTATAGGTGATGGAGATTTTGAAGGAGGAGCTAACGATGTTGTCGGATTAGGAGATGGTGGTTTGTAGGAGGAGGTATGGGCGGAGGAATGTCGGCAAAGGCCATTGAAGGGGTTATGGGTTCCTGGAGCAGAATTACAAATAGAAGGAGAAGAATTAAAACACTAATCATTGGATTAATATGTTAATGATGGTGAGTTGAGTGTTAAAGTTTCTGACCATGGTAACATATATTTACATAGAATTGGGCAAAAGTTCCAACTGAAGGATGGTGGCAAACTCACGATTGTGGCAGTGAACAATAGCGGTGCATGGATCATAAGAAAGGAAGACTGACATGAAGTTGCGGCAAATGGAAAGCAGTGTGTTTCTGAAAATATGGTGGGAGAAGAAGATACATTCACGTAAATCATGGATTAGAAAATAAAAGGGTAATTAAATTATTATTTATTAATTGCTAGTGACATTTGTTTAAATTATAACTTGCTCGGACGTGAATAGAATTGGATGCCGTCAGTTTGCGTTGCACTCATGGATGAGATATCTTCGTATACAGAGCTATATTGGATTAGACAGGAGCTAGTCAAAATTTTATTTAATTTTAAACGTTGTTAAAATTAAATGAAACAGCGCTGAATCGTCGATTGAACGACTGGTGAGTTACCAACTCACATTTTCTGGAATACTCTTTAGAAATTTATCATGTTATAAATATCTTTGTTCAATCGATATTTAATTATGTGATATAACTATTTGCATATTTCTTAATGATTGAAATAGTTTCTTTTGAATTAATTGATTGGTTTATTTAATTATTGCTGGTTGCTTGATTGAGATTAAAACATTTCCGTTTATTAACGGATTAAAACCCCGACACTATCTGCTTTAAGCAGAAGATTCCTTTTTTAAACAAATTGGATGAATTGCCTGTTTTATGTATATATATAAAATGTTATGTTAATAGTGATGCTCAAAAGAACATGTTGGAGGAATCAAAAGGATTCCTCAATTATTTAAATATTATTTGCTTCCATATTGTTTATATATATGAACTGTCTGATATTGATGGCACTGAAACCTGTTTGTATGATTGTTGAATTTGAAATTCAACATTTATGTTTATTAATCAATAAACAGTATTGATTAAGTGGTTGACAACATATGACCTAAAAACCCATCATTTATAAACATGAATTTACCGTTTGGTGAATCAATTGAATTGAAGTTATAAAAAATTATTTATAACTAAAATTAGATTTCTTTGAATCTATTTTATTTAATTTTTTTGAATAAAGGTTTATTTAACGGTAAACCATTTTATAAGTAATTATAAAATGATTTCTCTTGACAAATGTCTATATTTCAATGAATTTTATACGTAAGTAAGTCCAAGATTTACCTAAGGGTAAATAGTTAGTATTTATTGTTTTAAGAAATAATTAAGTGAAGTTATTTAAATTAATTATTAATTTGGAAAGAAATGATTAATTAGAAGTGGTTAGTAAGTTAACCATGGTTCATAGTTGACTAAGTAAACTATATTATTTGAAGCTGATTATTAAACTGATTTATGGTCAATTAAATTAATAAGCATAGATGTGTGGCAAATAGAGGTGTGAAATTAAATACAGTTTCTTAGGATTGAATAATCTTTTAATTAACCGTAAATAAAGATGCTTAGCGAGTTATGATTATGAATCAAATCAATTATTAGTTTAATAACTGCTTAAGATAAATTAAGTGTTATATTAGTAGTTAATGATGAAGTGAAACACTTTTATTCAAATTAGCAATGAAGTAATTAATGATGAAGTGTTATATTAGTAGTCAAAGGAAATTTAAAGCGAGTTTTTACTAATATTATTATAAGTTAGATTTAATTTGTCTTAAAGAATTCTATTTTATTGGATCTTAATCCAAGTTGATAAAGATATAGAAACCAAGATTATAAATGAGTCAATATTATAATTGACTCAACGGTCGAGACGATTTATAATTTGTTATGTAAACTTAAGAAAGAATTATAATGGAGTTCAACTTAGATATTGTGAAGTGAGATTTGGAAATATATTTATTCCGTCAAAGTAAGTATATGAATTCAATTCGACGAAATGGTTTAATGAATGGTTTGATTTAAAAGAACTGGTGTTGCCAATATACTAAATTGTATTGTTTGATTTGATAGTTAAAGAACAGACTATCAAATGAATATTCACTTTTGACTTTGATGAGTTAGTTCGAAGAGATCGGGATGGGAACTAGACCCAAAACCACTTCGAACTGACTTTGCATTTGGAAAACAACTTGCAGGAACGAGAAGAGTTAAAGATACAGATCTTCAGAGCGAGTGGGTTACTCGCTGATGTCTTTGGTTAATTAGCGAGATTAAACTCGTGGCAGTAAACCTCTTATTCTGAGATATCATTGGGTTCGTTTAGTCCCAGAATGAACATGTACCCCGACAAAGTATATTTGTGCAAATCAATTAGTGATTGGGTGGATCTACCAATATGGCATTTGAAGAAGGTGCTATTACAAAGAGTAATCGTAACTCAGGCCTCATCAATCGGGAAATGACTAAAATCGAGCAGGCAACATGGCTAAGTGGGTCAAACCCATTGGGGTATATCATCACTGATCTAGAGAAATCAATACTCTTTCTTTTTGTATGCTTTAGAGAATAAGTACGGTTGGAAGGCCAACAACCGTGGTGATGATATATTCGATACACTCAAGTTAAATGAGTGGTCGGTCATGTGCGGCTGGGTTGCAAGATGTTCTTGTTGAACCCCAGTGTTCCATCTCTAGAGGACACTGATCGGAAGGTGGTCCCATACCTAGTCATAGTTGGAAATCTAATATCCAATACGATCCCGTACGGTTTTAGATTTTAAACTAAGTATTTTCGAAAAGTGAGATGCAAGCTTTTCAGCTATTTTCTTATATTATATTTGGATCAGACATTATTATAATATCATCAGATTTGGATAGAAAAGTGTTTTGGTTACCGTAAGGTAAAAACATGAGCCATGTTTATGTGTGGTCGTGTCTTACGAGAGTCCCTTTATTTTAAAGATTTAAAAGTTAAACAAGTTGTTTATAGTGATTTTATCACTGAAAGTATCCCAGACTGATCCGTGTATATAATACCCGGGTCAAACCGAGTATCTTTTCAAGGTAGCACTGGATTTGCTTGGAGTTTCAGATGAGGAGCTGGAGTCGAGGCATATGCCCGTTTTTTTCTTATATTAATTTATTTTCGACGTATGTGTTATATTCATCAGCATTCTATAGGCTGATTGGTTAATGTACTCTAATGTAGGGCTGTCAATTTCGTACACGACCCGAAACACGACTCACAACCCGCACGAAAAAAACCCGCCCCGACCCGTTCATAAATGGGTCATTTCCGGGTCAACCCGCTCTGACCCGTTTAGTAAACGGGTGGGTTACGGGTTGACCCGCAAACCCGTGGGTTGACACGATCTAACCCGTTTAACTTTAAAACCATTTATAATTTTACATGGCCCAGCCCCCAGCCCAGCCCGTTCAATTCTCAGACCCAATTTGACCTCGTGCTGCTGCTGCCGCATTCACTTTAGGGTTAATTTTTTACCAGCCGCATTCACTTTTAGGGTTCTTTCTAATTTCACTAAGCCGCCACTTCCAGGTTCTCTCTAATTTCTACCAAGTCGAAGCCGCTCCTTCAACTTTCAAGGTTTCACGGTCACGGCGAAAGCTCTACATCAACCCGAAGCCGCCACTTCAAGCCGAAGCCGCCACTTCCAAGTACTCTCGATTCGAGTTTAGGGTTCACTTCCAGTTTAGGGTTCTTTCCAGTTTAGGCAGGCAACTCGACTCTCGATTCGAATTTCTTTGTGTGATTTGATTTTCACACTATGTGTGTATAAAAATTAAAAACTATCTGTGCCATACTCAAATTGACCTCATGTATGACCTCGTGTATGACCATTTGTGTGATTTTCTATGTGATATCCTATGCGATTCTAGTTACAGTGAAAGTTTGGTAAAAAAAAATCATTACTTTAAGAGTCACAGTTGTTTAATTTTAAGCTTGGATTGTTTTTGTCCACTCCTCCTGAGAAAGGTTGGCACTTTAGTCGCTCTCTTCTTATGTTTTGTTTTTTCTTCTTATGTATATGTTTTTTCTTCTTATTTTTTGCAGAAAAAAGATGAGTGTTTTTACCCCAAGTAGTGGTGATCGAGTTGAAGATGTCAATATGGAAGAAGTGGAAACAAGAAACACAGAAATAGAAGGTGAAAAAACAATAAATAAGAGATGTAGAAAGCTTACTTCTGAGGTATGGACTAAGTTTGAAATTATTCCATTGCAAGATGACGGAAAGGAAAAAGCTAAGTGTATGAAATGTGGTACTACTTATTTATGCGATAGTACGTATGGCACTAGAAACTTAAAATGACATATTAAATCTTGTACCAAAAATCAGGATCTAGGTCAATTGCTAGTAAGTCAAACCGAGGGCTCTCTTATTACAAGGTCGTCTAAATTTGACCCGGATAAATTTAGAGAATTGTTGGTAATGTCAATATTGATGCATGATTTACCATTTCAATTTGTGGAGTACGCTGGAATCAGACAATTATTTTCTTATGTTTGTGCGGGTATTAAGTTGATTTCTAGAAATACTGCTGGAGCTGATGTGATTAAAATGTATGAAAGGGAAAAATCGAAACTTAGACACACATTAGTTTCAATTCCGGGGAGAATTTGTTTGACTTCCGATTTATGGACTTCTATTGCAACCGATGGGTACATTTGTCTAACCGCTCATTTTGTTGATGCTGATTGGGTCCTCCAAAAGAGAGTTTTAAATTTTAGTTTCATGCCTCCTCCACATACCGGAGTTGCTTTGTCCGAAAAAGTTTATAATTTGTTGACTGATTGGGGAATTGAAAGAAAGATATTTTCCATTACTTAGACAATGCTAGTGCAAATGATGTATTTGTTAATTTGTTAAAGGAGCAACTTTTATTGAGGGAGGCTTTGTTGATAGATGGTGATTTTTTTCACATTAGATGTTGTGCTCATATTCTTAATCTTATAGTGTAAGATGGGCTAAAAGAAGTTGACATATGTGTGTCTAAAATTAGGGAGAGCATTAAATATGTAAGAGGTTCACAAGCAAGGAAGCAAAAATTTTTAGAGTGCATATCTCATGTTTCTTTGGATAGTAGGAAAGGTTTACGACAGGATGTTCCCACTAGATGGAATTCCACGTATCTCATGCTTGAGAGTGCTATTTATTATCAGCATGCTTTCCGTCATTTACAGTTGAGTGATTCCAACTATAAGCACGCTATTTCTCAATCTGAATGGGTTAAGGTGGAACAAATTTGTAAGTTGTTGAAGGTCTTCTATGATGTTATTTGTCTCTTTTCTGGCTCCAAATATCCTACTGCAAATTTGTATTTTCCTCAAGTATTTGCTGTTCAAGAAACTTTGCAAAAAGCGTTAACTGATGGTGATAGTTTTATGAGTAGGATTGCACGTGGTATGATGGGAAAATTTGAGAAGTATTGGAAGACATATAGTCTTATTCTCTCGATTGCTGTTATTCTAGATCCTAGATATAAGATTCAGTTTGTGGAGTTTTCGTATAAGAGACTTTATGGTGGTGGTGGTTCTGAAGAAATGAGTAAAGTTCGTGATACATTGTATTCTTTTTTTGATATTTACATGCAAATGTATGGTAAAATAACAGGCACCACTTCTAATAGCCAGAATCAATCTTCTGCAGAGGATAACTTAGTTTCTAGAGAATGCTTGAATGTTCTAAAGGTGAATTTTATATAACCATGCATTTAAACTTTAAAGGTCTTTCTTCTATCACAAAATTTACTAGAATTTTATATAACCATGAATTTTATATGTTTGTAGGATTTTGACAATTTTGAGAGTGAGGAATTTACATTTTCGGCACAAAAAACTCAATTAGAATTGTACTTGGATGAACCAAAGTTGGATAGAAAGACAATTTTGGAGATTCTTGAATATTGGAAAGCTAATAAGTTTAGATTTCCAGAATTGTCTGTTATGGCTCGTGATGTGCTATCCATTCCTATATCTACTGTAGCATCAGAATCATCATTTAGTGTAGGTGGTCGAGTTCTCGATCAATATCGAAGTGCACTTAAGCCCGAAGTTGTAGAGGCAATCGTATGCACACGAGATTGGATATTTGGAGATGGAGGTTAAATTTCTTACTTTGTTGTTCATTATATGAAATTTGATGTTTTAAAAATATAGTAACTTGACAGGTGTTACTACTTTACCTGTTAAACTTGAAGAATTAACGGAGGACATTAGCAACTTAGAAATCAACGGCGTCCACTCTCAAACCGCTGAGTGTTCTTCTAACAATCAGTTTCACCGCAACTAACCAGTATGTTTAATAATAGCTTTATGAAGTCATTATTTTTATAGTTATGTCATAAGAATTAAGAACAATTTATATTTATACTATGAACAATATGAAATAAGATAATTATCTATACTACGAACAGTATGAAATAAGACAATATTTCCGCGAACGTGGCAAGGATTATCTATAAAGAAGCCATAGCTAAACTTGGTAAATAGATTTGAAATGTTGTAAACTTTGGAAAAAGAATTAAACTTTTACATAAACAACAATGCATGTTTGAAGTGGTTCTATTATTAATTGTTTACCTTTTAGTGGTTTGGTGTAAGAGATCAAATCTTCTATTCTCGAACCATTTGTAATTGCATTTGTAACGTGTCCGACTATATCAGGTAAATGATTGATTAATTGTGTAAGAGATCAAATCTTTTATTCTCGTGTCATTTGTGATTTCATTCATAATGTGATTGACTACATCAAATAAATGATTGATAGCTTATTAATCAATGACTGAAATTAGTTGTGCACATCAAACATGTATAGATTTGTATAGATTTAACCTGCTGTATAGATTTGTATACTAACCTTCCTAGTTGGAAGCTAACGGCTATAGTTTTTAGCCTCTACAATTTGACGCTTCAAACAGTTTGAATTAGTTGGAAGCTAACAGCTATAGTTTTTAGCCTCTGCAAAGAAGCAGTAGCAGCTCGGAGCTGCTGCAAAGAAGCAGCAACTTCTTAGTTGCTGTTGCAAAGCAGTAGCAGCTTCTAGCTGCTGCTGCGAAGATGCAGCTTCTTAGCTGCTGCTGCTTTGCAGCAGCTCGGAGCTGCTGCAGCTCCGAGCAGCCGAGCTGCTGCAAAGCAGCAACAGCTAAGAAGCTGCTGCTTCTTTGCACTTTGCAGGCTCGGAGCGGCAACTTTATATGTTACGAATTGCGATTGTTCTCATTGCATGTACTTTGCAAGTTCTTTAGTAATAACATTGTTTATACTTTTCAATGCATGCAGTATTTAGATGTTGCGAAGTGCCAAACTGCCAATGCTTCAGGGAATCTTCTATCAAACTGCTTGCAAGTTGTCTTTTATGTGTATTGTATTTGTAATCTGTATGATCGATGATTGTCTTATGTCTGTTTGTTTAATTTATTGCCACTTTGCTAGTTTGTGATCGATGATTGCATTGTATGTTGCTTTAAAGTTTTAAGAATTGTACTTTTTTAGACTATTGAATTGAATCATTGATGCTTGATGATTAGGTATTTGTTTGTTGCTACTTGCTAGACTGTTGCCTCAAAAAGTTGCAAGTATTTATTTGTTTCTACTTGCTTGCTAGCGCGGTTGTGTTCCCATTTAAGGTTTACCGCTGTTTTAAGTGTTAACTTCTAAAATTTAAACAGGTCAATGGGTCAAACGGGTTGACCCGACCTGACCCGATTAGATAAACCGGTTAGCCGGGTCGGGTCGGGTCAACCCGTTTATAAACGGGTCGGGTTCGGGTTGGCAATATCTGACCCATTTGTTAAACGGATTGACCCGACCGTTTAAAATTTGACCCGAACCCGTCTTGACCCGACCCGAACTCGACACGACACGACCCATTGACAGCCCTAGTCTAATGTCATATTTATGTATATACACTAGTTTTCTCTTTGTGTAAAGAGCACCTAAATATTATATTTTATCCATTCCGCCGTGAGATTCGTGTTTACTCTGATTCTGTTATGTTATGTTCTTCTTATACTTCAATTCTAAATCTTCTTTCTTTATATTTCTCATCCTCTAACTTCTTTCTCTTAACCATCTGCATTTTCTGTGCATTTCGAGTTGACATAAGTAGTTAAATGTCGGTTTAAACTGTATGGAAAAAGTGGGTCATTACATTTGGTATCAGAGCTGAAGGTTGAGTAGTAACCTTGGTTTTGTGGTGCAACTCAATAGAGATGGGGTTAGTAATACCCTAGATTGAGTTGAGTGTATATTGTGAGAGAGCGTACTTGTTAGTGTTATAAAAATTATTTTATATTGTGTTGATTGATTTGTTTAGTGATATAAAAATTTCGAATCGACGCGTTTAGCCAACGTGGTTGATAGGGATTTCTAAACACTAGAACAGAGCAAGTTGACATAATATTGTTTTTAAGTGGGTAAATGAAATAATTTTACCCAAAATTATATTTTTGATATAAAAGTATATTTTTCTAAAATTATTATGTGATTGGTTGTTATTACAATAAAACGGGATTATAATATCGAGATAGTTATAACCAAATATAATTTATACAAGAATAAAATATACAAATGAGCTAAAATTAAAATTGGATTCAGACCAGAATTGAGAATTCAAATCCCGGATATTTTGAAAACATTTTCTGAAGTATTATAAGTAATATAGAATTATTTGAGAAATTTTTGAATAGAGATCGTTTTAAAAAGATTTTTGAAAATGATGAAACACTAAACTCATTTCAGTCACTGGAAAATAGTTTTGAATGATGATTGCAGAATCATCAGTATTCATTTTCGAGTTTCTGAGTGATGGATTGCTACCAAAGTAAATTTGATAATGGGATTTTGGTTGAGAAAAACAAGTGCTTTAAGATCCAAATGTTTCAAATTTGTAGATGATAATAAAAATTTGCCTATGTTTATATGGTTTCAAACCGTGTTTAAAATTAAAGCTGGGAATTTGAATTTTGAAATTTAAATCTAACTTGTGTAAGTTAAATCGATTGAAACGATATAAGTGAATCGAATGGATTGAAATTTAACTTAAGTTAAATAGAATTGTATTGGATTGGAAGTTAAATTTGCATAGCTTATAATTTAAAAGTAAATAAATTGATTTAAAATCAATTTGGATGAATGTGAATGTTTGTGTATGGATTATAGATTGAATGTGATGATATAGACTGGAATTTAACTTTAGTTAAAATAAAAAGGAATGATTTAAGGAAGCTAAATCTGTTGAAATCCATTCAAATGGAATTTGGTTGTGATTGAATGAAAACTTAGCCAAATATATTCACAAAATGATTCATAATAAGTAAATAGTATGAGTCGGGTTGTCATTGATATAAATTGAAATAAATAAAATTGTGTGAACCCATGAAAACAAAATTGGTTTTGAAAACCAAATTGAAAATAATATGAATTAAGTGCAAATTATTGATTGGAAATTATGTGATTATTCACGTTAAAGGATTGAATGATTGTTAAAATTCATATATTGAGACTTATATGCATGAATCTAGTAAGTACAGGCATATGGAGCTGAACGACGCAGTTTGCTAGTAGATTGCTTAAATATGAAGCGAGTCGCTAAATAATGCCCATATAAGGTACGCCTATTCTAAAATACAAAATTTGGGTTTTATTAGTTTTGTTTTCCAACTGTGTTGGTCGATGTATATATATTTCTTGGTCCTGCGATATCATAGAAATCCCTCTGTATAGGGGAGAGTGTGCCAAAATTTTCCGGAAATTTTAAGCATTAGAATTTTTTTAAAATTTTCAATTTTTTTTTGTTAAAATAAATGAATTGGTATGTTAACTGAAAATAATTGGATTAGTTGGAATAAAAAGTTCAGTTTGTCGAACCGAAGATTTGTAACTAAGTGGAATTGTGGAAATTAGATTGTTTGTAGCACTCTTCCTACCTTACTAATTTCGGGGACGAAATTATTTTAAGGGGGAAAGAATGTAACGGCCCAGATTTTTAACCGTTTAGTTGAATATTTAAAAAAAAATTAACTGTTGATTTGGAATTTAAATAACCTGAATTCATTAGTTTGATTATTTTTATAATTTCGCAAACATTATTGATATTTGACGAAAATTGTTTCTATCATGTCTAGAATGTTAAGTTATTATCAGAACTCAAATTCCATCGCGGTTACATCTTATTTGGGATCATACAAATTAAAAATGATGAACATTAATCGTGCGCTAGATTATAAAATTTAGGTCACTTTTAGAATGTTGTTAATAATAATAATATTCGAATATTAGGCGAAAATCTAGCCATATATGTAAAATTTATTTCTAAGTCCTTTACATCACCGGCATATCAGTGTTTGTTAACATGAAGCAAATCTAGAGAAAAACCAGAGTAAGATTTCATTGTTCATTCAAACATTTTGACTGAGATGAACCCAGCAGAAAAATTTGGCAAAAGGATTTTCCATGTACAAATATTTACTTTGTCGTCTTACCCTGCCACGAAAGCTTTCATAATTTCTTCTAAAAGCAGTAGAAAATCTATATGCTATCTCATTTCAGAATTTTTGCCTGTCATTTTCAAATGCCTATGTTTTTTTGACTAATCTAAGATTAATCGTTATATAAAAATTTCCTTGTTCATATTCTATCTTCTATCTTTGCTGCCACTCGCATGTCCTTATTCCATTAACCTTTAGCTAAGTATCTCTGGGCAAACTGAATGCAAATGCCAACAATTTGGCTTGACTCATTTTAAAGCCAAATGGAAATCTGAGCTAACTTGGCTGATGTGTGCCAAAACCTTATCAAAATATATGTATCGTACAATCAAAACCTTTGGCTTATTTATAAATTCACTCACGTTATTTCTATTATATGCATACGTACAATCTATAGTTTTCAAAAAGTCAGCAAATGCCAGGGGCTAATCTTTGAAATCCGATCGCAGTATTTGCCGAAAATGACAGCTTAGACTAAAATAAACAAATAAACCATCTGCCTTAGTTCAAACCAATGGGTATATTTAAAGCATATCACTTTCAAGGTTAATTACGAAATCTTGGATAAGATTTCCCCAGTTTCATTCAACATTTGCGGCTGTCACTTCATAAATAAATATAAATAAATAAAATCCCTAAACCATATCTTATCTCGAGCACATGTTGTGTTCCCATAAGTACATACTTCTACAGGTTCTCAGAACACATTGACTAAACAAATATACATGAAAGAAGAGGCTAGTTGTCTTCGTTGCTTGCTATATAACACAACATGTTCATTAATTAAAGTTCCTAATATAAATAAGTGTCCAAACCCTGACAGGGCTAGTATGATTTCATTAATTGAACTTCATATCTCGTCTTCTGTACAATATAACCCAGCACATTCTAACGTCCTTTACCTCCAGCCAAGTTATTCTGTGTGTATATCTCTCATCGGACAATCCATAGTTTTGTTTATGCCATTTTCCCTTCATCCAAGTTATATATTGCGCCTGCATAAAATAACATAGCAACATGCTTCCCTTTTTCCTCTCCTACTTCAATTTGATCTTCCACCGCCAGTTTCTCTATATAAAAATTAAAAAAACGAAGCGCTGTTCTTTTCCGTAATTCTTCTTTATATGCCTGACTTGTACATTTTCATGGCGCATATGAATATATGCGTTTAGGCGTGGAACTTACTGGCTTCAGGGGACCTCGGGTTCTAGTCTACAACGCAAGGAGTTGTAAGTTGTAACCAAAGCGATGAAGTTGGGTGCGTGAGGAGCTCCTAGAGATGATATTAGCAATTGTTAAGGAGATTTGAAGTAAGTAGTGGGGGTGCGTGTAATCTCATGGGTTTTGACCCATGCATAAAGATGCGTGGCGAGAAAAGGGGAGACATGTATGAGCTCATTGTATTTGAACATGGTCGATAAGGGAAATGAGGAAGAAAAAAAATCTGTTGCATATTCTCTTTTGCTGTTCCATGACCATGCTGAGGACAGAAATCATATAGGGGAGGCGAGCTTGGCGATGGGGTGTTCAAGTGATGGAGATTTTGAAGGAGGAGCTAACGATGTTGTCGGATTAGGAGATGGTGGTTTGTAGGAGGAGGTATGGGTGGAGGAATGTCGGCAAAGGCCATTGAACAGGTTATGGGTTCCTGGAGCAGAATTACAAATAGAAGGAGAAGAATTAAAACGTTAATCATTAGATTAATATGTTAATGATGGTGAGTTGAGTGTTAAAGTTTTTTTACCATGGTAATATATATTTACAAAGAATCGGGCAAAGGTTCCAACTGAAGGATGGTGGCAAACTCACGGTTATGGCAGTAAACAACAACGGTGCCTGGATCATAAGAAAGGAATACTGACATGAAGGTGCGACAAATGGAAAGCAACGTGTTTCTGAAAATACGGTGGGAGAAGAAGATACATTCATGTAAATCATGGGTTAGAAAATAAAAGGGTAATTAAATTATTATTTATTCATTGCTAGTGACATTTGTTTAAATTATAACCTGCTCGGACGTGAACATAATTAGATGCTGTCAGTTTGCGTTGCACTCATGGAAGAGATATCTTCGTGTACAGCGCTATATTGGATTAAATTGGTGCTAGTCAGAATTTTATTTAATTTTAAATGTTGTTTAAAATTAAATGAAACAACGTTGAATCGTTGATTGAACGACTGGTGAGTTACCAACTCACATTTTCTGGAATACTCTTTAGAAATTTATCACGTTATAAATATCTTTGTTCAATCGATATTTAATTATGTGATATAACTATTTGCATATTTCTTAATGATTGAAATAGTTGCTTTTGAATTAATTGATTGGTTTATTTAATTATTGCTGGTTGCTTGATTGAGATTAAAACATTTCCGTTTATTAACGGATTAAAACCCCGACACTATCTGCTTTAAGCAGAAGATTCCTTTTTTAAACAAATTGGTTGAATTGCCTGTTTTATGTATATATATAAACTGTTATGTTAACAGTGATGCTCAAAAGAACAGGTTGGAGGAAACAAACGGATTCCTCAATTATGTAAATATTATTTGCTTCCATATTGTTTATATATATGAACTGTCTGATATTGATGGCACCGAAACCTGTTTGTATGATTGTTGAATTTGAAATTCAACATTTATGTTTATTAATCAATAAAC
Organism: Allium sativum; assembly: GCA_030737875.1. Taxonomy (NCBI): domain Eukaryota; kingdom Viridiplantae; phylum Streptophyta; class Magnoliopsida; order Asparagales; family Amaryllidaceae; genus Allium; species Allium sativum. The sequence goes on from CM060910.1 coordinate 342,727,370, forward strand.
ATTATTGATTAAGTGATTGTTAACATATGACCTAAAAATTCATCATTTATAAACATGAATTTACCGTTTGGTGAATCAATTGAATTGAAGTTATAAAAAATTATTTATAACTAAAATTAGATTTCTTTGGATCCTTTTTTTTTGAATAAAGGTTTATTTAACGGTAAACCATTTTATAAGTAATTATAAAATGATTTCTCTTGACAAATGTCTATATTTCAGTGAATTTTATATGTAAGTCCAAGATTTACCTAAGGGTAAATAGTTGGGATTTATTGTTTTAAGAAATAATTAAGTGAAGTTATTTAAATTAATTATTAATTTGGAAAGAAATGATTAATCAGAAGTGGTTAGTAAGTTAACCATGGTTCATAGTTGACTAAGTAAACTATATTATTTGAAGCTGATTATTAAACTGATTTATGGTCAATTAAATTAATAAGCATAGATGTGTGGCTAATAGAGGTGTGAAAATAAATACAGTTTCTTAGGATTGAATAATCTTTTAATTAACCGTAAATAAAGATGCTTAGCGAGTTATGATTATGAATCAAATCAATTATTAGTTTAATAACTGCTTAAGATAAATTAAGTGTTATATTAGTAGTTAATGATGAAGTGAAACACTTTTATTCTAATTAAAAATGAAGTAATTAATCAAAGCGATGATCAGGTAACTAGAATTCAATTAAATGGAATTATATGGATTCTTTAGACCCTGTTTTTAGTCAAAGGAAATTCAAAGCGAGTTTTTACTAATATTATTATAAGTTATATTTAATTTATTTTAAAGAATTCTATTTTATTGGATCTTAATCCAAGTTGATAAAGATATAAAAACCAAGATTATAAATGAGTCAATATTATAATTGACTCAACGGTCGAGACGATTTATAATTTGTTATGTAAACTTAAGAAAGAATTATAATGGAGTTCAACTTAGATATTATGAAGTGAGATTTGGAAATATATTTATTCCGTCAAAGTAAGTATATGAATTCAGTTCGACGAAATGGTTTAATGAATGGTTTGATTTAAAAGAACTGGTGTTGCCAATATACTAAATTGTATTGTTTGATTTGATAGTTAAAGAACAGACTATCAAATGAATATTCACCTTTGACTTTGATGAGTTAGTTCGAAGAGATCGGGATGGGAACTAGACCCAAAACCACTTCGAACTGACTTTGCATTTGGAAAACAACTTGTAGGAATGAGAAGAGTTAAAGATACAGATCTTCAGAGCGAGAGGGTTACTCGCTGATGTCTTTGGTTAATTACCGAGATTAAATTCGTGGCAGTAAACCTCTTATTCTGAGATATCTTTGGGTTCGTTTAGTCCCAGAACGAACATGTACTCCAAAAAAGTATATTTGTGCAAATCAATTAGTTATTGGGTGGATCTACCAATATGGCATTTGAAGAAGGTGCTATTCCGAAGAGTAATCGTAACTCAAGCCTCATCAATCGGGAAATGACTGAAATCGGGCAGGCAACATGGCTAAGTGGGTCAAACCCATTGGGGTATATCATCACTGATCTAGAGAAATCAATGCTCTTTCTTTTTGTATGCTTTAGAGAATAAGTACGGTTGGAAGGCCAACAACCATGGTGATGATATATTCGATACACTCAAGTTAAATGAGTGGTCGGTCATGTGCGGCTGGGTTGCAAGATGTTCTTGTTGAACCCCAGTGTTCCATCTCTAGAGGACACTGATCGGAAGGTAGTCCCATACCTAGTCATAGTTGGAAATCCAATATCCAATACGATCCCGTACGGTATTAGATTTTAAACTAAGTATTTTCGAAAAGTGAGATGCAAGCTTTTCGGCTATTTTCTTATATTATATTTGGATCAGACATTATTATAATATCATCAGATTTTGATAGAAAAGTGTTTTGGTTACCGTAAGGTAAAAACATGAGCCGTGTTTATGTGTGGTCGTGTCTTATGAGAGTCCCTTTCTTTTAAAGATTTAAAAGTTAAACAAGTTGTTTATAGTGATTTTATCACTGAAAGTATTCCAGACAGATCCGTGTATATAATACCCAGGTCAAACCGAGTATCTTTTCAAGGTAGCACTGGATTTTCTTGGAGTTTCAAAGGAGGAGCTGGAGTCGAGGCATATGCCCGTTTTTTCTTGTATTAATTTATTTTCGACGTATGTGTTATATTCATCAGCATTCTATAGGCTGATTGGTTAATGTACTCTGATGTAGGGCTGTCAATTTCGTACACGACCCGAAACACGACTCGTAACCCGCACGAAAAAAACCCGACCCGACCCGACCCATTTATAAATGGGTCATTTTCGGGTCAACCCGCTCTGACCCATTTAAAAACGGGTGGGTTACGGGTTGACCTGCGAACCCGTGGGTTGACATGTTCTAACCCGTTTAACTTTAAAACCATTTATAATTTTACATGGCCCACCCCCAGCCCAGCCCGTTCAATTCTCAGACCCAATTTGACCTCGTGCTGCTGCTGCCGCATTCACTTTAGGGTTAATTTTTTACCAACCACATTCATTTTTAGGGTTCTTTCTAGTTTCACCAAGCCGCTACTTCTAGGTTCTCTCTAATTTCTACCAAGCCGAAGCCGCTCCTTCAACTTTCAAGGCTTCACGGTCACGGCGAAAGCTCTACATCAACCCGAAGCCGCCACTTCAAGCCGAAGCCGCCACTTCCAGGTACTCTCGATTCGGGTTTAGGGTTCACTTCCAGTTTAGGGTTCTTTCCAGTTTAGGCAGGCAGCTCGACTCTCGATTCGAATTTCTTTATGTGATTTGATTTTCACACTATGTGTGTATAAAAATTAAAAACTATATGTGCCACACTCAAATTGACCTCATGTATGACCTCGTGTATGACCGTTTGTGTGATTTTCTATGTGATATCCTATGCGATTCTAATTACAGTGAAAGTTTGGTAAAAAAATCATTACTTTAAGAGTCACAGTTGTTTAATTTTAAGCTTGGATTGTTTTTGTCCATTCCTCCTGAGAAAGGTTGGCACTTTAGTCGCTCTCTTCTTATGTTTTGTTTTTTCTTCTTATGTATATGTTTTTTCTTCTTATGTTTTGCAGAAAAAAGATGAGTGTTTTTACCCTAAGTAGTGGTGATCGAGTTGAAGATGTCAATATGGAAGAAGTGGAAACAGGAAACACAGAAATAGAAGGTGAAAAAACAATCAGTAAGAGATGTAGAAAGCTTACTTCTGAGGTATGGACTAAGTTTGAAATTATTCCATTGCAAGATGACGGAAAGGAAAGTGCTAAGTGTATGAAATGTGGTACTACTTATTTATGCGATAGTACGTATGGCACTGGAAACTTAAAACGACATATTAAATCTTGTAACAAAAATCATGATCTAGGTCAATTAACTAGTAAGTCAAACCGAGGGCTCTCTTATTACAAGGTCGTCTAAATTTGACCCGGATAAATTTAGAGAATTGTTGGTAATGTCAATATTGATGCATGATTTACCATTTCAATTTGTGGAGTACGCTAGAATTAGACAATTATTTTCTTATGTTTGTGTGGATATTAAGTTGATTTCTAGAAATACTGCTAGAGCTGATGTGATTAAAATGTATGAAAGGGAAAAATCGAAACTTAGACACACATTAGTTTCAATTCCGAGGAGAATTTGTTTGACTTCCGATTTATGGACTTCTATTGCAACCGATGGGTACATTTGTCTAACCGCTCATTTTGTTGATGCTAATTGGGTCCTCCAAAAGAGAGTTTTAAATTTTAGTTTCATGCCTCCTCCACATACCGGAGTTGCTTTGTCCGAAAAAGTTTATAATTTGTTGACTGATTGGGGAATTGAAAGAAAGATATTTTCCATTACCTTAGACAATGCTAGTGCAAATGATGTATTTGTTAATTTGTTAAAGGAGCAACTTTTATTGAGGGAGGCTTTGTTGATAGATGGTGATTTTTTTCACATTAGATGTTGTGCTCATATTCTTAATCTTATAGTGCAAGATGGGTTAAAAGAAGTTGACATATGTGTGTCTAAATTAGGGAGAGCATTAAATATGTAAGAGGTTCACAAGCAAGGAAGCAAAAATTTTTAGAGTGCATATCTCATGTTTCTTTGGATAGTAGGAAAGGTTTACGACAGGATGTTCCTACTAGATGGAATTCCACGTATCTCATGCTTGAGAGTGCTATTTATTATCCGCGTGCTTTCCGTCATTTACAGTTGAGTGATTCCAACTATAAGCATGCTATTTCTCAATCTGAATGGGTTAAGGTGGAACAAATTTGTAAGTTTTTGAAGGCCTTCTATGATGTTACTTGTCTCTTTTCTGGCTCCAAATATCCTACTGCAAATTTGTATTTTCCTCAAGTATTTGTTGTTCAAGAAACTTTGCAAAAAGCGTTAACTGATGGTGATAGTTTTATGAGTAGGATTGCACGTGGTATGATGGGAAAATTTGAGAAGTATTGAAAGACATATAGTCTTATTCTCTCGATTGTTGTTATTCTAGATCCTAGATATAAGATTCAGTTTGTGGAGTTTTCGTATAAGAGACTTTATGGTGGTGGTGGTTCTGTAGAAATGAGTAAAGTTCGTGATACATTGTATTCTCTTTTTGATATTTACATGCAAATGTATGGTAAAAAAACAGGCACCTCTTCTAATAGCCAGAATCAATCTTCTGCAGAGGATAACTTAGTTTCTAGAGAATGCTTGGATGTTCTAAAGGTGAATTTTATATAACCATGCATTTAAACTTTAAAGGTCTTTCTTCTATCACACAATTTACTAGAATTTTATATAACCATGAATTTTATATGTTTGTAGGATTTTGACAATTTTGAGAATGAAGAATTTACATTTTCGGCACAAAAAACTCAATTAGAATTGTACTTGGATGAACCAAAGTTGGATAGAAAGACAATTTTGGATATTCTTGAATATTGGAAAGCTAATAAGTTTAGATTTCCAGAATTGTCTATTATGGCTCGTGATGTGCTATCGATTCCTATATCTACTGTCGCATCGGAATCATCATTTAGTGTAGGTGGTCGAGTTCTCGATCAATATCGAAGTGCACTTAAGCCCGAAGTTGTAGAGGCAATCGTATGCACACGAGATTAGATATTTGGGGATGGAGGTTAAATTTCTTACTTTGTTTTTCATTATATGAAATTTGATGTTCTAAAAATATAGTAACTTGACAGGTGTTACTACTTTACCTGTTAAACTTGAAGAATTAACGGAGGACATTAGCAACTTAGAAATCGACGGCGTCCACTCTCAAACCGCTGAGTGTTCTTCTAACAATCAGTTTCACCGCAACTAACCGTTATGTTTAATAGCTTTATGAAGTCATTATTTTTATAGTTATGTCATAAGAATTGAGAACAATTTATATTTATACTACGAACAATATGAAATAAGAGAATTATCTATACTACGAACAATATGAAATAAGACAATATTTCCGCGAACGTGGCAAGGATTATCTATAAAGAAGCCATTGCTAAACTTGGTAAATAGATTTGAAATGTTGTAAACTTTGGAAAAAGAATTAAACTTTTACATGAACAACAATGCATGTTTGAAGTGGTTCTATTATTAATTGTTTACCTTTTAGTGGTTTTGTGTAAGAGATCAAGTCTTCTATTCTCAGATCATTTGTAATTGCATTTGTAACGTGTCCGAGTATATCAGATAAATGATTGATTAATCGTGTAAGAGATCAAATCTTTTATTCTCGTGTCATTTGTGATTTCATTCGTAATGTGATTGACTACATCAAATAAATGATTGATAGCTTATTAATCAATGACTGAAATTAATTGTGCACATCAAACATGTATAGATTTGTATAGATTTAACCTGCTGTATAGATTTGTATACTAACCTTCCTAGTTGGAAGCTAACGGCTATAGTTTTTAGCCTCTGCAATTCGACGCTTCAAACAGTTTGAATTAGTTGGAAGCTAACGGCTATAGTTTTTAGCCTCTGCAAAGAAGCAGCAGCAGCTCGGAGCTGCTGCAAAGAAGCAGCAGCTTCTTAGCTGCTGCAAAGGATCAGCAGCTAAGAAGATGCCTTTGCAGCAGCTCGGAGCCACTGTTGCAAAGCAGCAGCAGCTTCTAGCTGATGCTGCGAAGAAGCAGTAGCTTCTTGGCTGCTGCTGCTTTGCAGCAGCTCGGAGCTGCTGCTGCAAAGAAGCAGCAGCTTCTTAGCTGCTGCTGCTTCTTTGCACTTTGCAGGCTCGGAGCGGCAGCTTTATATGTTGCGAATTGTGATTGTTCTCAATGCATGCACTTTGCAAGTTCTTTAGTAATAACATTGTTTTTACTTTTCAATGCATATAGGATTTAGATGTCGCGAAGTGCCAAACTGCCAATGCTTCAGGGAATCTTCTATCAAACTGCTTGCAAGTTGTCTTTTACGTGTATTGTATTTGTAATTTGTATGATCGATGATTTTCTTATGTCTATTTGTTTACTTTATTGCCACTTTGCTAGTTTGTGATCGATGATTTCATTGTATGTTGCTTTAAAGTTTTAAGAATTGTATTGTTTTGGACTATTGAATTGAATCATTGATGCTTGATGATTAGGTATTTGTTTGTTGCAACTAGCTAGACTGTTGCCTCAAAAAGTTGCAAGTATTTATTTGTTGCTACTTGCTTGCTAGCGCGGCTGTGTTCCCATTTAAGGATTACCGCTGTTTTAAGTGTTAACTTCTAAAATTTAAACAGGTCAATGGGTCAAACGGGTTGACCCGACCCGACCCGATTAGATAAACGGGTTAGCCGGGTCGGGTCGGGTCAACCCGTTTATAAACGGGTTGGGTTCGGGTTGGAAATATCTGACCCATTTGTTAAACGGGTTGACCCGACCCATTTAAAATTTGACCCGAACCCGTCTTGACCTGACCCGAACCCGACACGACATGACCCATTGACAGCCCTAGTCTGATGTCATATTTATGTATATACACTAGTTTTCTCTTTGTGTAAAGAGCACCTAAATATTATATTTTATCCATTCCGCCGTGAGATTCGTGTTTACTCTGATTCTGTTATGTTATGTTCTTCTTATACTTCTATTCTAAATCTTCTTTCTTTATATTTCTCATCCTCTAACTTCTTTCTCTTAACCATCTGCATTTTCTGTGCATTTCGAGTTGACATAAGTAGTTAAATGTTGGCTTAAACTGTATGGAAAAAGTGGGTCGTTACATTTGGTATCAGAGCTGAAGGTTGAGTAGTAACCTTGGTTTTGTGGTGCAACTCAATAGAGATGGGGTTAGTAATACCCTAGATTGAGTTGAGTGTATATATGTGAGAGAGCGTACTTGTTAGTGTTATAAAAATTATTTTATATTGTGTTGATCGATTTGTTTAGTGGTATAAAAATTTCGAATCGACGCGTTTAGCCAACGTGGTTGATAGGGATTTCTAAACACTAGAACAGAGCAAGTTGACATAATATTGTTTTTAAGTAGGTAAATGAAATAATTTTACCTAAAATTATATTTTTGATATAAAAGTATATTTTTCTAAAATTATTATGTGATTGGTTGTTATTACAATAAAACGGGATTATAATATCGAGATAGTTATAAATAACCAAATATAATTTGTACAAGAATAAAATATACAAATGAGCTAAAATTAAAATTGGATTCAGACCAGAATTGAGAATTCAAATCCCGGATATTTTGAAAACATTTTCTGAAGTATTATAAGTAATATAGAATTATTTGAGAAATTTTTGAATAGAGATCGTTTTAAAAAGATTTTTGAAAATGATGAAACACTAAACTCATTTCAGTCACTAGAAAATAGTTTTGAATGATGATTGCAGCTTCATCAGTATTCATTTTTGAGTTTCTGAGTGATGGATTGCTACCAAAGTAAATTTGATAATGGGATTTTGGTTGAGAAAAACAAGTGTTTTAAGATCCAAATGTTTTAAATTTGTAGATGATAATAAAAATTTGCCTATGTTTATATGGTTTCAAACCGTGTTTAAAATTAAAGCTGGGAATTTGAATTTTGAAATTTAAATCTAACTTGTGTAAGTTAAATCAATTGAAACGATATAATTGAATCAAATGGATTGAAATTTAACTTAAGTTAAATAGAATTGTATTGGATTGGAAGTTAAATTTGCATAGCTTATAATTTAAAAGTAAATAAATTGGTTTAAAATCAATTTGGATGAATGTGAATGTTTGTGTATGGATTATAGATTGAATGTGATGAAATAGATTGGAATTTAACTTTAGTTAAAATAAAAAGGAATGATTTAAGGAAGCTAAATCTGTTGAAATCCATTCAAATGGAATTTGGTTGTGATTGAATGAAAACTTAGCCAAATATATTCATAAAATGATTCATAATAAGTAAATAGTATGAGTCGGGTTGTCATTGATATAAATTGAAATAATTAAAATTGTGTGATCCCATGAAAACAAAATTGGTTTTGAAAACCAAATTGAAAATAATATGAATTTAGTGCAAATTATTAATTGGAAATTATGTGATTATTCACGTTAAAGGATTGAATGATTGTTAAAATTCATATATTGAGACTTATATGCATGAATCTAGTAAGTACAGGCATATGGAGCTGAACGACGCAGTTTGCTGGAAGATTGCTTAAATATGAAGTGAGTCGCTAAATAATGCCCATATAAGTTACGCCTATGCTAAAATACAAAATTTGGGTTTTATGAGTTATGTTTTCCAATCATGTTGGTCGATGTATATTTATTTCTTGGTCCTGCGATATCGCAGAAATCCCTCTGTATAGGGGAGAGTGTGCCAAAATTTTCCGGAAATTTTAGGCATTAGAAAATATTTAAAATTTTCGAATTTTTTTTTGTTAAAATAAATGAATTGGTATGTTAACTGAAACTAATTGGATTAGTTGGAATAAAAAGTTCAGTTTGTCGAACCGAAGATTTGTAACTAAGTGGAATTGTGGAAATTAGATCGTTTGTAGCACTCTTCCTACCTTACTAATTTCGGGGACGAAATTATTTTAAGGGGGGAGGAATGTAACGGCCCAGATTTTTAACCGTTTAGTTGAATATTAAAAAAAAAATTAGCTGTTGATTTGGAATTTAGATAACCTGAATTCATTAGTTTGATTATTTTTATAATTTCGCAAACATTATTGATATTTGACGAAAATTGTTTCTATCATGTCCAGAATGTTAAGTTATTATCAGACCTCAAATTCCACCGCGGTTGCACCTTATTTGGGATCATACGAATTAAAAATGATGAACATTAATCGTGCGCTAGATTATAAAATTTAGGTCACTTTTAGAATGTTGTTAATAATAATAATATTCGAATATTAGGCGAAAATCTAGCCATATATGTAAAATTTATTTCTAAGTCCTTTACATCACCAGCATATCATTGTTTGTTGACTTGAAGCAAATCTAGAGAAAAACCCGAGTAAGATTTCATTTTTCATTCAAACATTTTGACTGAGATGAACCCAGCAGAAAAATTTGGCAAAAGGATTTTCCATGTACAAATATTTACTTTGTCGTCTTACCCTGCCACGAAAGCTTTCATAATTTCTTCTAAAAGCAGTAGAAAATCTATATGCTATCTCATTTCAGAATTATGGCCTGTCATTTTCAAATGCCTATGTTTTTCTTGACTAATCTAAGATTAATCGTTATATAAAAATTTCCTTGTTCATATTCTGTCTTCTATCTTTGCTGCCACTCGCATGTCCTTATTCCATTAACCTTCAGCTAAGTATCTCTGGGCAAACTGAATGCAAATGTCAACATTTTGGCTTGACTCATTTTCAAGCCAAATGGAAATCTGAGCTAACTTGGCAGATGTGTGCCAAAATCTTATCAAAATATATGTATCGTACAGTCAACACCTTTGGCTTATTTATAAATTCACTCACGTTATTTCTATTATATGCATACGTACAAACTATCGTTTTCAAATAGTCAGCAAATGCCAGGGGCCAATCTTTGAAATCCGATCGCAGTATTTGCCGAAAATGACAGCTTAGACTAAAATAAACAAATAAACCATCTTCCTTAGTTCATACCAATGGGTATATTGAAAGCATATCACTTTCAAGGTTAATTACGAAATCTTGGATAAGATTTCCCCAGTTTCATTCAACATTTGCGGCTGTCACTTCATAAATAAATATAAATAAATAAAATCCCTAAACCATATCTTATCTCGAGCACATGTTGTGATCCCTTAAGTACATACTTCTACAGGTTCTCAGAACACATTGACTAAACAAATATACATGAAAGAAGAGGCTAGTTGTCTTCGTTGCTTGCTATATAACACAACATGTTCATTAATTAAAGTTCCTAATATAAATAAGTGTCCAAACCCTGACAGGGCTAGTATGAATTCATTAATTGAATTTCATATCTCGTCTTCTATACAATATAACCCAGCACATTCTAACGTCCTTTACCTCCAGCCAAGTTATTCTGTGTGTATATCTCTCATCGGACAATCCATAGTTTTGTTTATGCCATTTTCCCTTCATCCAAGTTATATATTGCGCCTGCATAAAATAACATAGCAACATGCTTCCCTTTGTCCTCTCCTACTTCAATTTGATCTTCCACCGCCAGTTTCTCTATATAAAAATTAAAAAAACGAAGCGCTGTTCTTTTCCGTAATTCTTCTTCATATGCCTGACTTGTACATTTTCATGGCGCGTATGAATATATGCGTTTAGGTGTGGAACTTACTGGCTTCAGGGGACCTCGGGTTATAGTCTACAACGCAAGGAGTTGTAAGTTGTAACCAAAGCGATGAAGTTGGGTGCGTGAGGAGCTCCTAGAGATGATATTAGCACATTGTTAAGGAGATTTGAAGGAAGTAGTGGGGATGCGTGTAATCTCATGGGTTTTGACCCATGCATAAAGATGCGTGGCGAGAAAAGGGGAGACATGTATGAGCTCATTGTATTTGAACGTGGTCGATAAGGGAAATGAGGAAGAAAAAAAATCTATTGCATATTCTCTTTTGCTGTTCCATGACCATGCTGAGGACAGAAATCATATAGGGGAGGCGAGCTTGGCGATGGGGTGTTCAAGTGATGGAGATTTTGAAGGAGGAGCTAACGATGCTGTCGGATTAGGAGATGATGGTTTGTAGGAGGAGGTATGGGTGGAGGAATGTCGGCAAAGGCCATTGAACGGGTTATGGGTTCCTGGAGCAGAATTACAAATAGAAGGAGAAGAATTAAAACGTTAATCATTGGATTAATATGTTAATGATGGTGAGTTGAGTGTTAAAGTTTTTTACCATGGTAATATATATTTACAAAGAATTGGGCAAAGGTTCCAACTGAAGGATGGTGTCAAACTCACGGTTATGGCAGTAAACAACAACGGTGCCTGGATCATAAGAAAGGAATACTGACATGAAGTTGCGACAAATGGAAAGCAACGTGTTTCTGAAAATACGGTGGGAGAAGAAGATACATTCTTGTAAATCATGGGTTAGAAAATAAAAGGGTAATTAAATTATTATTTATTCATTGCTAGTGACATTTGTTTAAATTATAACTTGCTCGGACGTGAACATAATTAGATGTCGTCAGTTTGCGTTGCACTCATGGAAGAGATATCTTCGTGTACAACGCTATATTGGATTAAGTTGGTGCTAGTCAGAATTTTATTTAATTTTAAACGTTGTTTAAAATTAAATGAAACAACGTTGAATCGTTGATTGAACGACTGGTGAGTTATCAACTCACATTTTCCGGAATACTCTTTAGAAATTTATCATGTTATAAATATCTATTGTTCAATCAATATTTAATTATGTGATATAACTATTTGCATATTTCTGAATGATTTAAATAGCTGCTTTTGAATGAATTGATTGGTTTATTTAATTATTGCTGGTTGCTTGAATGAGATTAAAACATTTCCGTTTATTAACGGATTAAAGCCCCGACACTATCTACTTTAAGCAGAAGATCAATTTTTTAAACAAATTGGTTGAATTGCCTGTTTTATGTATATATAAAAACTGTTATGTTAACAGTGATGAAGGAAAGAACAGGTTGGAGGAATCAAACGGATTCCTCAATTATTTTAAATATTATTTGCTTCCATATTGTTTATATATATGAACTGTCTGATATTGATGGCACTGAAACCTGTTTGTATGATTGTTGAATTTGAAATTCAACATTTATGTTTATTAATCAATAAATAGTAATGATTAAGTAATTGACAACATATGACCCAAAAACCCATCATTTATAAACATGAATTTACCGTTTGGTGAATCAATTGAATTGAAGTTATAAAAATTTATTTATAACTAAAATTACATTTTTTTTGAATCTATTTTGTTTAATTTTTTTGAATAAAGGTATATTTAACGGAAAACCATTTTATAAGTAATTATAAAATGATTTCTCTTGACAAATGTCTATATTTCAATGAATTTTATACGTAAGTAAGTCCAAGATTTACCTAAGGGTAAATAGTTGGGATTTATTGTTTTAAGAAATAATTAAGTGAAGTTATTTAAATTAATTATTAATTTGGAAAGAAATGATTAATCAGAAGTGGTTAGTAAGTTAACCATGGTTCATAGTTGACTAAGTAAACTATATTATTTGAAGCTGATTATTAAACTGATTTATGGTCAATTAAATTAATAAGAATAGATGTGTGGCAAATAGAGGTGTGAAATTAAATACAGTTTCTTAGGATTGAATAATCTTTTAATTAACCGTAAATAAAGACGCTTAGCGAGTTATGATTATGAATCAAATCAATTATTAGTTTAATAACTGCTTAAGATAAATTAAGTATTATATAAATAGTTAATGATGAAGTGAATCACTTTTATTCTAATTAGCAATGAAGTAATTAATCAAAGCGATGATCGGGTAATTAGAATTCAATTAAATGGAATCATATGGAGTCTTTAGACCCTATTTTTAGTCAAAGGAAATTTAAAGTGAGATTTTATTAATATTATTATAAGTTAGATTTAAATTATTTTAAAGAATTCTATTTTATTGGATCTTAATCCAAGTTGATAAAGATATAGAAACCAAGATTATAAACGAGTCAATATTATAATTGACTCAATGGTCGAGACGATTTATAATTTGTTATGTAAACTTAAGAAAGAATTATAATGGAGTTCAACTTAGAGATTGTGAAGTGAGATTTGGAAATATGTTTATCCCGTTAAAGTAAGTATATGAATTCGATTCGACGAAATGGTTTAATGAATGGTTTGATTTAAAAGAACAGGTGTTGCCAATATACTAAATTGTATTGTTTGATTTGATAGTTAAAGAACCGACTATCAAATGAATATTCACTTTTGACTTTGATGAGTTAGTTCGAAGAGACTGGGATGAGAACTAGACCCAAAACCACTTCGAACTGACTTTGCGTTTGGAAAACAACTTGCAGGAATGAAATGAGTTGAAGATACAGGTCTTCAGAGCGAGAGAGTTACTCGCTGATGTCTTTGGTTAATTACCAAGATTAAACTCATGGCAGCAAACTCTTTTTATGAGGTATCTTTGGGTTCGTTCAGTCCCAGAACGAACATGTACTCCGACAGTGTATATTTGTACAAATCAATTAGTGATTGGGTGGATCTGCCAATATGGCATTTGAAGAAGGTGCTATTCTGAAGAGTAATCGTAACTCAAGCCTCATCAACCGGGAAATGACTGAAATCGGGCAGGCAACATGATTAAGTGGGTCATACCCATTAGGGTATATCATCACTGATCTAGAGAAATCAATGCCCTTTCTTTTTGTATATGCTATAGAATAAGTACGGTTGGAAGGCCAACAACCGTGGTGATGATATATTCAAAACACTTAAGTTAAATGAGTGGTCGGTCATGTGTGGCCGGGTTACAAGATGTTCTTGTTGAACCCAAGTGTTCCATCTCTAGAGAACACTGATCGGAAGGTGGTCCCATACCTAGTCATAGTTGGAAATCCAATATCCAATATGAGCCCGTACGGTTTTAGATTTTAAACTAAGTATTTTCGAAAAGTGAGATGCAAGCTTTTCGGCTATTTTCTTATATTATATTTGGATCAAACATTATTATAATATCATCAGATTTTGATAGAAAAGTATTTGGTTACCGTAAGGTAAAAACATGAGTCATGTTTATGTGTGGTCATGTCTTACGAGAGTCCCTTTCTTTTATAAAGATTTAAAAGTTAAACAAGTTGTTTGTGGTGATTTTATCACTGAAAGTATCCTAGACTGATCTGTGTATATAATACTCGGGTCAGACCGAGTATCTTTTCCAGGTAGCACTGGATTTGCTTGGAGTTTCAGAGGAGGAGCAGGAGTCAAGGCGTATGCCCTTATTTTCTTATATTAATTTTTTTCCGGCGTATGTGTTGTATTCATCAGCATTCTATAGGCTGATTGGGTAATGTACTCTGATGTCGTATTTATGTATATACACTAGTTTTCTCTTTGTGTAAAGAGCACCTAAATATTATATTTTATCCATTTTTCCATGAGATTCGTGTTTACTCTAATTCTGTTATGTTATGTTCTTCTTCTACTTCTATTCTAATTCTTCTTTCTTTATATTTCTCATCCTCTAACTTCTTTCTCTTAACCATCTACATTTTCTGTGCATTTCGAGTTGAAATAAGTAGTTAAATGTCGGCTTAAACTATATGGAAAAAGTGGGTCGTTACAGTTTTTTAGGTTATTGATAAATATTAGTTGACCAAATTTAGCAACTAATTTAATGTGAGGACTTTAATGTAAAATCTTGATAAAGAAGCATGAAAGATTTGCACATAATTATATAAATTTTTAAAAAATGCATTTGATCGTAAAATAGTGCGAGTTGTTTAGTACAATAATTAAATAAGGATTGTCTTTTAAAGAACAAACTTTGCAAAAAAATTAGTAAAAATTATGGACAGTTTCAAAATTAGGGAGAAGGACACATTTACAATAAAAGTGGAATTTAGGGGTCCACTATCCTTTCCCCATTTACACTAACATTTGTCCTTCTCACTAAATTCTAAATTTTCCATACATTTCAGCAAATTTTTTGTTAAGTTTGTCCTTATCCCTATTTTCCACTAATTATAAAGTGATAAAATATCTGGAATACTTAGAGAAAATTAGAGGGAATAGATATACCTTCTAGGATTAACAAGTGAACTTCATATTCTTTTATTTTGCTATTATTTGATAGATGTCTAACAGGTGGTAAAGTATACGATATATACTTTCAATGTCAAAATTATAGCATTGTTATGCTAATTTTTTTAAGTAAAATATATGTAACGACTCATAAGTTTGAACCTATTTAAATAAACATGTTATTTGAATATAAGTTCATTTAAAATTTAAATTTAAATAATGAATTTGTAATAATAAATAATATGTTTGACCACGTTAATCAAAAGAAGAAAATTTCTGAAATTTTAGTTTTTGGTCAAACTTGGTCAAAGTTTGAATTTCGTTAAAAAAATTAAAGTTTAAATTTTGAACTTTTTTTTTCTATTTTAGACTAAATTCTAAGTTGTCCACCACTTTTCATTTCATTGAAATCCAAGTTCCAAAGCTCCAGATATGCGATTTACAGCGTAAAAACACGCAAACGGACGGTGCTTGTATGTGTATTTCTCATTCATCATCTTCTTCTTTTCTAAGTTGTATGTGTTTCCTTATTAGATTGCATATTATTTTGGGCTTTGTGGTCAAATATCCTAAGTCTCTCTGGTTCCTACTTTATAATTCTAAAAAGTTACCGGTGAGAAGCTTATGAATAAATCTGTTGTTTCTTATCATCTTTCTCATATCCTCATCTTCCTCCTCTATAAAATTTTATCTATAATCCCTAAATCCCATCTTTCTCCCTATTCTTCATAGATCTAAATTTCTAGGTGATCCATGTTTTCTTTTTTCTTTTCCTATTTAAATTTCTAAACCTTTGCCACCTTCTCTTCCCCTTTACCATGACCACCGCCACCCAGAGATCCACCACTGTCGGCGCCAGCTCCTCCAACCATTCCAGACCAGCCGCCTTCCCCTTGCCTCGGCAAAACACCAAAACCTAAATCCCTACGTTAAAATTATAAAAATCCTAATCTAGAAACCCTAGATTTAACTCCCATTCACTTCTACCTGACACAACCACTCACTTGAACAGTCACTGCCACTCTTGTCAGCCCAGCCCAGACCCTCCATCCCCTTGACCGACCGAGCACAACCCCCATCAGCCAGAACCCAAAATCCAATTTCTCTAGTCCTAATTCTCTTTCTCCTCTTTTCTATTTTTTTTTGTTTTTCAAGATTTTTGACTCTTCTTTTCGCGGATGTAACTTCATCATAAAAACGCCAAATATACTTTTTTTCAGATTTAGTGAAATTGAGTTGGATACATTTTTTATTTTAACGATTTTTCCAAATTTTGAGTTATTTCATGTCAAATTTTTAATTTGTTTTGACCTTTTGAACCCGGATTTTCTAATCCAAAAATGTCATTTACTGTTTCGTTCTAATCTCCCTAAAAAATGATCGAAATCTAGATTTTTTTTAAAAGATTGTAGGGAAAAGAACTTTGTTGTTGATCATTTTTTCGAATTCAATGGCTAACATATCCAAAAATCAGTCTCAAAATGACTAAAATTTTGTTTTGTTTTTGTAAATTCTACGAAATCAGAACTCTTCTTCCCTAACCAAAACACTACTGCTCTCTTCTTCTAAATTACTTGAGACGATGTTGTGTGTTTTTGTATTGGCATTGTTATCTTCTCATAGCCGCAAAATTTGAGAACCTCTCGGTCGCAACTAATATTGTTATGTTTAAGTGGATTTGATGACATTTGAAATGTCAATGAAATATTTGCATAGATTAGGACATATTAGCTATTATTGATATGTTTGTATTAACACATAAACACGATCTTATGTATGCTAGTTTGATATGTGACATTATTCCATATGATGTTAAAACTAAAATGTTTACCTATGACACATGATATGCTTTGACATTTTATTTATGATATATATCATATGATATGTGATATACTATGTGACATGTTTGATACGTTAGTTTTTTTATATGGAATATCACATTGCAAGTTCTGTGTAGATAAAACCACTATGGATTGAAATAATACATACCTGAATCATCATACCTTTTGATATTGAATTGGGATATGAGTGATATATATTCGCAAATTTATAAGTGTTGAAATTGTACATACTCGATTCACTTGACCATAGGATAGAAAATTATATACGGACATGATTGGTCAATAAAATATTTTCTGAAAATTTTATAAGTATGTATTGATTTTGAATTTTAATTTAAATCTTGTAGTTTAAATTAATATTTGAAATATTTAACATGAATTTAAGTCAGAATTGATTTAATGAAAGGATTTAATATGACTTTTAAATTGAATTTGTTGTTTAAAAATAATTTATAAATTTAATTAAGATTTAGGATTTTAAAGTTATGATTTAATTTAAACTAATTCAATATATATATAACTTAATTAAATATTAATTTAATTTTTAAGTTTTAGTTTAATATAAAAGATTTATTTAATTTTAAATATTTAATTTAATTTAATTTAATTTAATATAAGATAAAGATAATTTAATATAATAACTTTAATAAATTAAATTTAAAGAAGAATTTAATTTTAAGAATTGATTTTTTTAAATTAAGTGAATGGAAATATTTAATTTAAATTGAAGATTTAATTAATATAAGATTTTCCATGTTAAATTAATAAATTTTGAAGTTAAAGAATTTGATTTAAGTGACTAACTTGGAATTTAAATTTGAATGATTGTTTGAAAAATATAATGGAATGAATGTAGAATTTAAATTTTAAACAAGTAATAGTTTAGAATTGTAATTTTAGTTGTAAACTAATTTAATTGGAAATTTATGCAGGTTAAATTTAAGCCGATTAAAATGGGGATTCACAATGAAAGATAAGTCAAATTTGGAAATACAGACATTTGGTTCGGATTGGATTAATATATTTAATTTATTTTAAACTAGTTCTATTAAACTATTTTATTTAAACAAATTTTCTTTTGCTATTTATTTTCATTCTATTATATATTTTATTAAACTAATTTCTATACTTCAAATAAGTTTATACATAATTTTATAAAACCATTTTATATAAAAATTTAACTATTATATTATTTTTGGCAAAGCCAACTAGTTTTTATAGTGGACTGTACCACTTTTTCATTATAACCAATAATGAGTACATAATATTACAGGAGATAAGCCGATGGCCTATCTAATATAACATGTTGCCCTAACTACTACCTAAACTATAAAACACCACGCAGGGTGAGATTAGTTAATGTAAATAGCTAGAAGACAAGACATATAATACACTACAAAACACATTGAATTACAACTTTTTTTTTCGGGTTGCACTGCAGTCCATTGAACATAACACAAATTGATTCAGCACTTATTTTACAGCTATGGCGAGGAACTATAATATCGCAGCTAGGAAATTGAGTGCAGATGACTGAATGGCGTCGTGCATGGAATTGTAACAACTTATCCTAGCAACTTATTCCTACACATTAACAGCTCCAATTTTAGGCCTACAGATATGCAATACCACAAACAACATGAACTAGTAGGCTCACTTAACCAATACAAGGAAAGAGCTCCAAAACAAAGAACTCAATGAAAAGATAATGATTGGTAAATATTAGTTATTATGCCAAGCCAGTGTAACTAGTACCACAGCCTGAGCAGTAAGCATTGGACGAAATGAGACGCAGAGAGGTGAAAGGAAGCTCAGTTCGGCTGCCAACCAGCAACTAAAAATTTGCATAGAAATAACAATGAAATACATTGGCACAAAGTAGATCCTAGATGCAGAAAATTGAAAGGACCAAACACAACATCAACCAGAGAAGGACAATACCAAAGGCACAATGTAGATAGTATTCAACCCAGATCAGACTAGAACAATAAAACAACAACTAACAAAAGCCAAAACAAAAAATCACACTCATACACCCAAGAACCCACTAGACGAAACACTTTATAAGGTCACAACCACATCCAAGAAACAGAGGCAAGCTTCAACCAACAATTCAACAAAGGACCAAAACCAAACAAAAACCCAAATAGCTTACTAGAACGGCATCAACACCATCAAGCTCATTACAAGCGATGGAGCTTGACTGAGAGGGAAGGAGGTCATCCTGAGAAAAAAAAGCGTTGAGCACGGTCTTTTAGCAGTACGATACTAGCATCGAAACACATTTTCTGTTGGGAGAAGTAGCCTAAGGAGATGCTCGAGTAGAGAAATATTGGGAGGCAATAGGGAGAAAAGCCAGAATGGTCATAGATGAGGAATTAAGGGATGATATTACTAGTGTTAGGGGAGACTGAAAGGGATGCACTAAGGAGGATGCCAAAAGGTGGAAAAGGGGATAGGGAGGCAGATTGTTCAGTAAGGTAGTGGTCGAATGAAGCACGGGTTTAGATCTAGATCTTGTGCTAAGTCGCTAATCCACAGGGTAGGAAGCTAGGGAGAGAAGGGGAAGAAGGATGGCAAAGGTCGAAAGGGAGAAGATGGAGCGGAATGGAATAGGAAATGAGAAGAAGGGAAGGAACCAAAGAACGGAACCCTAGTCCTCCTTGAGGAATTAGAAAGCTTCGCAATGTTGGTCTATCTATTATATTATTATTCTAAACTAAACTATTTATATTAAATTTACTATTTTTAAATTTATTTCCAACTCGAGCAATTAAGTCCGAATTGATTTAATATAAAGATTTCAGTTAATAACTATATATATGATATAGAAAACTAAAACCATAATTTGGATTTGATTATGAACCGTTTGATGATATGTGATTTGAAATTCGAAACTTAATTTAATACTCAATAGTATTAAGTAAATGTTGATAAAATCAATATCTGAAGTTTATTGATTTGTGACATTTAAATATGATTTTAATTATAAATGGACACGGTGTGACTTAAGTGTTTGGTTGTTGATGAGACTGGGGCCGTATATTGTCATACTCTCTGTCAACACTGGGAACAACTTTAGTAACTATTTACGTGGTAGAGATCCAGAAAAAAGTAAGATGATTTTGGCGGATGCTACTGGAATGAATTAAATGAATGATGATAGATAGCCTTAACCATTGGGTCATAATTAAAATAACTATAACAGGAGCATTCCCGGGCCAAGTGAAGTCGCTTTTCCTATAGAGTATACTTCTTCAAAACCATATTTATTGCTTTGTGATCAATTGGGACCCCTTTGATTTTGGGAGTGTTATTCGAGGTAGGCTGTAGTAGCTGCTATGCATTACCACTAACCCGAGTCCACAATACGATAGAAAACTACCATGGGTATAGCCTCATTTGCCCTTTTATATAATCCTGATTGAGCCCACTATAAGTTTGATTTGTATCATACCTATGGAGTGCCTGTTAATACATTAGATATTGATTTTGATGACAACAACCATATAAACATTACTACTAACATATCTTTGAGTTGTGCAGTTACATTAGATATATTATGAAGATATTTATAAACATAAACATGAATATAAAAGAAGAATTACAGAAGAAGGATAATCAGAATAATTGAAGACTAAAGAAGACCAAAGCCTATTAGAGAAGAATTCTGAAGAACAGAGGTGTTTGAAGTGATGAGGAATTGGTTGAACCTTAGAATATCTTGTTAAAGATCCCATGGAAATTATACTTGAAGATAATCAACCATTGACCTCAACCGAATCACCAAAATCCACAAATATAAGGAAATTTGAAGTGCATAAAATTTGCGACACTTATACGTGTTGCTGGCATATTTGCAACAAAAGTATGTTTACATACTCTTTTTTGTATGTCGACATATAACGGCTAGGTCATATTTTTGAATTCAATTTGAGTAGTTATTTCCCTCCACCCTTTCACCAGAAGGCACATCCTTTCATACACTATTTAAAGGCCTCTAGTAACGAATTTTTACACATTAATTTTCGTATTTTCTTCCACTCCTTCTTCTCCATTTATTCTCTACAAAATTCCATTGAAAACTATCCTATTACTCTTGCGAATTCACTCTCTTTCACTCCTATTCTTCATTGATTTGCAAGACACACAATACCAAAGAGTTTTCTTTAATTCATATCATTCTCTCTCTGATTTAATCCGATTTCCTCAAAGAATTCAAAGATATATTGGCATTGAAGGTCTATATGATCATTGTACCAAATCTGCAAGAATCTGTATAGAAGATACGTCTACTTGCCATTGTTTTTTGTTGTTGATAAGGAGAAGGTGTATCTTGTAGCCCATGAAATCAAGATTGTAAAGGTGTTCTTGCCACCCGTGGAAAGCAAGCGATTATGGTGAAATTCTGCATGGTGAAGTGCAGGACTGGATGTAGGATTGGTTAATCTGAACCAGTATAAAAAACATGGTGTTATTTACTTTACTGCATTTTATTTTATTGCTTATTTATGTTGATTTGAATTTGAATAGATATATTTTATATCCCTAGTGTCTGAGTAGCCTTAAGGTCCTAACAATTGGTATCAGAGTCTGGTCTTTGAAAAAGTTCATAGTCTGATTTTCGAAAAATTATAATGGCTAGTGACACTAGTAACAAAATTATTAGTTCTTTTATAGAAGGACATTCTACCACTAGACCTCCTCTATTTGATGGTAGTATTTACGCTTATTGGGCTTGTAGGATGAAATTTTATTTGCAGTCTAATTGTTTAGATATATGGAATATTACCCAAGTAGAATACATAGAGCCTCAAAATGAATATTCAAAATGGACACCAGACCAAAAGACACAAGCACTTAATAATTCTAAGGCCATGAACATTTTATTTTTCTCCTTAGATGGAAATGAATTTAATCGAGTTTCTATATGTAATTATGTATATGAAATTTGGAGAATACTGAAAGTCACACATGAAGGCACAAATAAATTAAAACATACAAAGATATCTATGCTGACTCACCAGTTTCAACTTTTTCAAATGAAACCAAATGAATCTATTTGTGATATGTATTCTAGATTTCAAGATATTGTACATGCCTTAATATCAATAGGAAAGAAAATTACGGAAGAAGACCAAGTCAGAAAGATCTTGAATTCACTTCCTAGTGAATGGGATCATAAGAATCTGGCAATCGAAGAAGCCAATGATATTAGTACTATGTCAATAGAAGAATTAATTGGTAATCTAATGTCCTATGAAGTGAAGTTGCAGGTTAGAAAAGAGAATCAAGGAAATAAGGATAAATCACTGGCATATAATGCAATGATTGATAATGATGAACCAGATGATGATACCGTTGATGATGATATCGAGTTTATTACCAAGAAGATCAAGAAATTCTTGAAGTACTGGATAACGAAAAAACTTCGAAAAACCTACAACAATAATTCCAGAAATGGGAATATTGTTAGATGTTTCAAATGTGATAAACCCAGTCATTTGAAAAAAGACCGTCCCAACTTGAGAAAACCAAAGCACATTTCAAATACTTTCAATATGGAGAGGAAACAGGCATTCAATGCAACATGGGATGATTCATCAAAGCGATAGTGATTTAGAAACAGAAAATGCCAATGTTTTCTTCATGGCAATGGATGACCAGGTATGGAATTCTGATAAATAAATTACTAAAGTTTTAAATGATATGCATCAAAGTTATGAAATACTTAGGAAATAGTACAATAATAGTTTGGCAGAAATAGATAGATTAAAAATATTTAATGAAAAGTTGAGTAAAGAAAACCAATGTCTAGAAGATGAAATTGGAAGATTTAATGGTCATAAAAATGGAAAGGATTTAACACTTGGAAGTTTTGAAAAGCTGAAAAGTGAAAATGAGTCCTTAAAATCAGAAAATATTTCAATGAAGTCACAGATCACTTATCTGAATAAGAAAATAACATCTCTAGACAATGTTATTTTTAATCGTAGTAAGGATTTTGATAAAATGAAAACTGATATTGATAAATTTAACAAAGGAAAGGATAATTTAGAGAAATTATTATCTACATCTAAACACAATAGGAATAAGCATGGACTTGGATATACCCCTAAGGCTAAATCAAAGAAAGATAGTACTCAATGTACTAAGTTTGTTAAAGCCACCAAGTTCAAACCAGAACCTAGGAAATTAAAGTTAAATCCTCCAACTAGGTTCGTTAATTTATGGGTTCCAAAACGTTTAGATAATACTAAAAAAGAACAATATATTGATAATTTTATTAATAAGGTTAATTTATCTAGTGATTATATTTTGAAAGGGCATTCAAACTCTTTATGGGTTTGGCATCCCAAAACTTAACCCCATGGACCCCGAAATAAAAAGGGTACCAGTGTACGTATTTTATATTTTCTTTGGTACCAAATAGTCGTTGCTCAAGGCATATGACAAGAAATCTATTGATTCTTGGATAAATATGAAAAGGATTTGTTATTGGCATCAGCAAAGTCGGTAACTCTAAAACTAATCTGATTATTTAGTTTATTTCATGTTTTGATTTCCCCACGTGTTTTATTTATATCCAAACTCAACAAATTGTCTAGAAGTTAATTAAACAATTCTTTTTTACCTTTTTGTTGATGACAAAGGGGGAGAAAAGTTATAATTATACTAGACAAAATGATAGGGGGAGTGCACAGAGTTAGGGGGAGTCAACCGAGTTAGGGGGAGTGAAATATAAAAAGTATTATATTTTATATCTTAAATATTTATATGGTTGTCATCATCAAAAAGGGGGAGATTGTTAACACCCTAGATACCCTATGTATTGATTTTGATGTCAAAAACTATATAAACATTACAACTAACATATCTTTGAGTTGTCCAGTTACATTAGATGTATTATGAAGATATTTATAAACATAAACATGAATACAAAAGAAGAACTACAGAAGAAGGATAATCAGAATAATTGAAAACTAAAGAAGACCAAAGCCTATTAGAGAAGAATGCTGAAGAACAAAGGTGTTTGAAGTGATGAGGAGTTAGTTGAACCTTAGAATATCTTGTTAAAGATCCTATGGCAATTATAGTTGAAGATATTCAACCATTGACCTCAACCGAATCACCAAAATCCACAAATATAAGGAAATCTGAAGTGCAGAAAATTTGCGACACTTATAAGTATTGCTGGCATATTTGCAACACAAGTATGTCGACATACTTTTTTTTGTATGTCGACATGTAATGGCTAGGTCAGATTTTTGAGTTCAATTTGAGTAGTTATTTCCCTCCACCCTTTCACCAAAAGACACATCCTTTCATACACTATTGAAAGGTCTCTAGTAAGGAATTTTTACACATAAATTTTCACATTTTCTTCTACTCCTCCATTTATTCTCTACAAAATTCCATTGAAAACTATCCTATTACTCTTGCAAATTCACTCTTTTTCACTCCTATTCTTCACTGATTTACAAGCCACACAATACCAAAGAGTTGTTCTTGAATTCATATCATTCTCTCTCTGATTTAATCCTATTTCCTCAAAGAATTCAAAGATATATTGCCATTGGAGTTCTATAGGATCATTGTACCAAATCTGCAAGAATCTGTATAGAAGATACGTCTACTTGCCATTTTTTGTTGTTGTTGATAAGGAGAAGGTGTATCTTGTAGCCCGTGAAATCAAGATTGTAAAGTTGTTCTTGCCACCCATGGAAAGCAAGCGATTATAGTGAAATTCTGCACGGTGAAGTGCAGGACTGGATGTAGGATTGGTTAATCTGAACCAGTATAAAAATCCTGGTGTTATTTACTTTACTGCATTTTATTTTATTGCTTATTTCTTTTGATTTGAAATTGAATAGATATAGTTTATATCCCTAGTGTCTGAGTAGCCTTAAGGTCCTAACAGTGCCCTCTGATAGCCACTAGTTTACGGTGGACATCACAGAATCTATATAGACTTCAATACTATAAAAATGTGTTTGTTTATAGGGGTTATGGATAGTTCCTTAACGCTATTTTCAATGGCATATTTGCCGCAAATAGCTTATTGTATTATACGTATAGTTTGAAGGATCCTTAAAGGATGGGAATCCCATGCATTCTTTAAGTTACTGATGAATTTCTATTGAACATTTCACTTGAGTTGATTAATTTATCTGGGAATGTTAGTCCTAACTCGAATGCTTAATTTTTTTACTTTATGCTCGGGTCAGACCGAGTATCATGTTGTAACGCCCTTGAAAATTCGGACCAGTCAAAATTGTCAAAAATACGTCCATTCAAAACAAACAACGACAGCTACCATTTTATTTAAATAAATATACAATATCACTAAATGCATAATAACAATTTTTTTATCAGTAGCACTTACCAGAATGTTCATATAATTTACAGAGTGTTTTTAAATATGAATTAAACACAATTATCATAAATCTACCATTATGCAAGCTTGATGAGATGGACATCAGTATTCATTCCTGCACACTCGATAAGTATGTCAGAATGGTTTAAATGATAATCGTGAAAGATGCACCAACAAAAGATGAAATATCAAATAATAAACAAAAAAATATTTTATTAATAAAGCAGCTGCATCACTACCCTTTGTGACTGCATACGTACCTTTATCTAATTGGGTAAGCAATTAGATACATGATCAAGCCAACGTAGTTCTTCTTTACATAAAGGATTTAAAATCATTATTTACTTCCGAATATACTCTTTATATCAAGTACGGGTAAAGCACTCTGTAAATGCTCGTTTTGAAAGATACCTATATATCTCCTGTAGAACTTCCTCTCAAAAGATAAACATCTTCTATTTTAAATACCAAGAAACTCCTTTGTGATAAAATAGATTATAACCCCAAACTAATCATCAAGAAAAGGAATATTTGAAAATATTGTTTTACATAAAACATTTGTCAAAGTAATGCATTTCGATAATGCCATTACGACTATCAAACCGTAGGTATTCTATGTCTGTCCCAGTCCCGTACTAATCCTTATGTTCTTGATTTCAAGACTTTATGCAAGTCATACTAAGTCAGCAATGTCCTCAATCATCAGTCGTATATGTTGTTTGCTTACCAAAGCAAAAAATTCAGTCAATATAGTGCGTTGAAGTCATGTGCAACATTAAATAAAAACACAAGCGTAAGAAATAAGTAATTGTTTAGATGATGAGTATACTCACAATACTCCTTTCTATCTTCATGCAAAAGCTTTGTAGAACATAATACAGTACTTATCATCATCCCAAAGCAATCAAATGACTTCCTCGAATCATCGTAATTCGCAAAACTCACGTCAACCTACTTTATTCTCTGTTTTGGCACGTTTTGACTCTCATTTACTTTGATTTAACATCCCCACTTTTAACAGTTTGTTTATGATATGATGAGGAAGTTCAAGTCCAAATTTGAGAGGATTTGGAGTAGTTTACCATGGTTTTATAATCAAAAAGTTATTACAGCATTTCTGTTGCACTATGAAAAGTTCGAGGTAGTTTATAATAGTTTTAGACTCAAAACAGCTATTATAGCATTTCAGGTGCGATGTGAAAGTTCTGTGTAGTTTATAAGAGTCAAAACAAATATTAAAGAGTTTCTGGCACGTTGTGAAAACTTCTGGACTCGTTAGAGTACTTATAAATAATTCAGAGACAAGATAGCGTTTCTGAAATGCTATGAAAAGTTTTGGCCATGGTACAGTGCTTCATAAGTAATTCAGAGAAAGTGTTCCAAAAAGCTATGAAACGTTCTGAAATTCAGATTTTTGACCAGTTTTCCGGCAAAATGTTTGATTCTATTTCTCTATAATAAATATAGTTTTTGACTCCAAATTTTCTACAGTAAGAAGACTTCTTTGTCTACTGAATTATCATGAAAAGAAAACCTCCAAATTATTTATCAATTTAATAGATATAATTCAATAATACAAGGCATTTTTAACATATCCATTTTAGGCAGATTTTTACCTGACTTTGCATCCCGTTTTTAGGTACACAAAAGATTGAATTAGAAAAGGTGGCCTAAATGAAAGTTGCAGGCCTTTGAGTTAGCTTTCCATATTGTTGAAGAAATCAAAATTCATCAAGAATTGAGGAAGTTATGGTCAAAATAACGAACGTCATTTTCATAGGTTCGAGACCAATCATTCATCCTTAAATTTCACAATTTTTCTTCAAAATATGAAATGAATACATGTTCTCAAATAGTTCTTCTCACCTTAGAATTGTAGTTTGAACTTATATTTAATCTCTTGTCTTCTCCTAAACTTCTCCTCTTTATTTTATCTTTTTTTTTTGTTTTGTGAATGCATGAAAAGAAGTGAACATTTCCACCCTTTATATAGCATTTCTTAAGGCTAGTTTGGTAATTTGGTTTTGGACACTTGTCCACCTTATTTTCATGCAAGCTTTAGCATGTAGACACATGCCTCCTTAGGTGTATTTAGATGTTTCTACACATGGAGACCTAATTTGTTTACGTGTCTATCTTATTTAATCTTAAGACATGTGTACCGTTCATTTGGTGAGACGTGTCCCTATCAATTTAAGTCATTTTTCATATTCTAGAATATATATATATATACATAAACCATTTGTAATTAATTTGTATGCTATGTACATACATATATGTATTCTTCTATTTTTACTACATGCAAACAATGCTCTACAACTTTTCACAAGTAAAACGTCGTTTATCAACAAAACTATTTTTGGTCACATTATCGATATTTCTTCGAACTACTTATCTTCGTAAAAAAAAATTCAACAACATGTTTTCTCTTTATTAATTTTTATTTATAATGGGATTTAATCAAGGTTATAAAACCATTTTTATAACATTAAATCCAAGATTTAAATATTTCAATAACCTCGATTTTTTAAATATTCACAGCCCGAAGTTTCAGGTTGTTACAACAGCACTGAGATTGCCCCTTTCCGAACTCTAGACTTGGTGAAGGCCTTATCTCTATCTATTATTTCAACTATTTCCTTAATTATGTATTAGAAATCTTATGTATTTAGATTTCCATTGTAATTGCTTATGGAAGTTTGATATTTTGTATTTGTTTTTTTAGACTATGTACTTAGTAGTTTCATAAACTATTATTGGATCATTATCTATTCCATTTCAAGATATTATCCTACTATGTGTTTGTGATTTATCTATGATGATGTGACGACTCTATTATTAACCTTATAGTAATAACAATTTGTTGTTCCGAATGTTTTGAATTGGTTTTATTATCGACTTAAATGGTTGGAAATAGCATGTCGATACAAAATACTAAATATCAATTATTATTTTAAAAAAAGGAATATTTGGATAATAAAATGCCTTTGTACCACAAGTCTTATGTAACATACAACATACTACATATTAATATGTGTTCGAATCACGCTACATGTATTTTGATCATGTGATGTTTAACCATCAAGAATCATGTTATGTATCTTGTACACATATTTTTATTTGCATAATTCTTTTTCATTTTTGGTGATATGAATATAACATACATGTTGAAAATAACACATTTTAGTAATTTGCTTGATTAATTTATAAAAAATTTCAAATTTTGTTTAAATATACCAAATTTAAAATTACGTAATTAGTACAAATGTATAAACGCTTCAACACAAACCATTTCTACAACTTATAAAATTGTAATATGTATTTCACATTGTTTTACAAGCATCGTTCTATCCAAAGTTGTAATAAGATTAACACCTTTCAGACCACTAAATATTATTACGAAAAACATTTCAATGGAGTAAAATACAACTATTTTACATGTTGTGATAGGTCACTGTAATAATTTTATATGTTTCATAGAAAGTTGAAGAGTATTTTTGAAATAGGGTTTTAGTAGTATATGTGTACTATGCGATGATGAACTAACTGTCATATGCAGTTGAACCATAAGACATTTGAATTTATTCATTCTTCATTGTTTTTAAAATGGAAAAGATCTACAAATAAAATTTTGTTGTGAATGAAAAGCATGGCAAAACATTTAAAAAATCTTTCTGCCTGGTGCAGAGACAAAATAACATTCCTTGTTTCAAAATTCAATCTTAAACCATTACATGCACACATTTATGTTTTTTGCAACCAAAACAAATCATCTATGTACGCACTGAAACAAAAAATTCAAACTCCTTGAATTTAAGTTTTGTCCAAAATTTGCAAGCTCTCACATGCCGGTTTAGTTAGATGTTTAAAATGCTTGAATTATTAGAGGAGTGGGTAGAGGTTTTGGCAACAAATATGATGATAGAGGGGGCTAAAAAGATCAAGTCAAAACGAGGGTTAAATAAAGGAGATCTGTAACGATCTAGAATTTTTGATCAATTTAAAATCAGGACTTTGAATATAAAAAATAAAATATTAATTTGGTTTTAATATAAATATGGTTTAAATGATAAACATGGTTATTTAAAATTGTCAAATATAACTATAAAATACTTATAGGAAAATATTAACTTTTGCTATAACGAATTTTCCAAGTATGTATTTATAAAATCATTTTTAATATAATATTTCTAGTTAAAATATAATCTTAAATATAGATTATAAAATAAAATAATTATTTTTGGATTATTAAGTTTAATCGGAAAATAAGTTGATAACATCATCCGATTTTGTTGATGCAAGTCACTGGTTGTTGCAATTGCTAATCGATAAACCTAGATATTGAAACACTAATAGGATGTAACAAATTAGTAACACTTTAAGGTGTTAGAAAAATGTGGCAAAATGCATGGCAAGGAGTAGCTTAAGACATTACATGTGTCCTCATTAGGTGTCCTTATGCATGTAACCTAATGTACATGTGTCCATGTACCTAATGTCCAAAATACACTTGATTTTTACCTTTATAAGGGACCCTCCCCCTCCTCCATACTCATTCCAATTTCTCCCCACTCTTCCCCCTTTTTCTTAGCTACTTTCTTCTCCTTTTCTCCCCTCTCCATCCTCTCCTTGCTTGGCCTAGTTCCCCTTCCCAGGGCCAACCTATGACCTTCCAACCTTTACTACCTACGACCATCCACCTCCTTCCCCCAATGCCACTCCTCCTCCTACCTAGCCTCGTCCAAATCCTCCCCTTCTCGGCCTACCCCACCTCCGACCACCCACCTCCATCCGCCATCAGCTCCCCTAGCCCACCTCCTGCCACCTAGCACTACCCCACCTCCACAGCCGTACACCCTCCACCACCACCCCACTTGGTTCGACTACCCTACCCTCTTACCTTCCTCCATTTAAAACAAATTAAGTAATATATATACAATAATATTGTTATTATTGTCAAAGAAGTCGGTGAAGAAATACTGTTAATCCAGTGCAATCTCAGTAAGCTAGGTTGTCCTACCGTAAAGTTAGAAGGAGTGGAAATGCCGGTGAGAAACTCTGCACATTTATTTATATATATGTATAATTATTATAATCATTAGATATATCTGCTTGATGTTAGATGTATGGTTTTATAGTTAGTTTCACTTGTACTGATAAGCGTTGATTACTGTAACACTTAACTTTCATTTATGATATTGTTAATGTTTGCTATGGATGTTCATATGATTGTACTTATTTCTTGTAT
Source organism: Allium sativum (assembly GCA_030737875.1). NCBI lineage: Eukaryota > Viridiplantae > Streptophyta > Magnoliopsida > Asparagales > Amaryllidaceae > Allium > Allium sativum. The sequence continues at coordinate 342,758,015 of CM060910.1, forward strand.
GTCACCACGCACCTATTACATCTTGAATTATGGAATTATATAGGTGATTAGTTAAATCTCTTTCTCATTTGGAAATATAAACGGGCTTTATACTAATATAAATTAGAAACAATGTCCAACAATAAAGTTTGGAATTTTATATCTGAAATGGTTTGGAAATGAAATTAGAGTGATTATAAATAACTTTTATAAAGGTGGAAATGAAATTAAAAGAGATTTTTATATTAAATGGCTTGTTCAAATTTGAAATCAATTTTGAATAGTGAATTCAAAAATTGAATTTGAGTTAGGCATCTAGATGATGATTTAAACTCAAATCGACTATCCTGATTATCTTATATAATATTTTATATGATTTCAGCCAAGTGTAAATTTCAAAGAATTAATTTTTGAAAAATAATATTATCATATTAGTATTATATCATTAAAATATCCAATTTTGATTTATAATTGAACTTGAAATTGAAATTTGAAATTATAGTTTTTAAATAATTTATATATGTATATATATATTGTGTAAAGTATATAAACAAATTAGAAGTTAATCAGATGAATTTTGTTTAAAATTTTAATATGGTCTCAATAGGACTAGTCGCACTGCGGCAGTTTGTGAATTTTGGCTATAAACTTCAAACAATTAAAACATATGCAATTAAAATCGGATTTCCCTAAAACATAAACAGTTTACTTTCTAATGATAGTAAATTTCAAATGAAAAGGAAATTTTCAAATTTTGATGCATAATTTTCAAGATATGTCTAGATAAGTTTTTAATAAAAATCGCGTTAGTGTAGTTCGTTGACCGTATTGGGGAACCTCTATTTTTAAATCGTTAAAAATATGGAAATATTATGATAAATAATAATAAATTATTCAAAAGTGATTTGAATTGAAAATATAAAGTTTTGGATAATAATAAGGTTATTTGGATCAAATTAGCTAATATAAGTCATTTAACGACGGTTTTGTAACGCTTTTACAATGCTTTTGCAACGCTTTTTACCAAAATTGAAATATAATGGTTTTAACTTAAGAATTATTATTCAAATATTTTTTAAATATTTTCAAATGGTTAATGAAGTATTTTTGGTATTGTATAACCTTGATAAGGTTAAAATTTTCCAATTATATGTAAATTGGACTTGGATGGAAATAATATTCGGATATTTGATTTTCAAATACGGAGTTGAACTTATACTATTCAAGGAATTTAAAAGGTTTATACCGATATTCCACTTATAGTATTTGTTGACTGTGAGAATTGGTATTAAATATAAGTTGATCTAATTTTATACAAATCTTATATTTGATATAAATATGTTTTGTTTTGGCTAAGGATTTATGAACGGTTCTTAATCAAGGAAATCAATAAAGGTTTTAATACGCTGGTTTAAAGTAAGTTAATCCATGGAAAAAGATTATAAAGATATAAAAGGCTTAATTGCCTTTGGTTTAAAAGGTATGGCTTAAATGGGAGATTTATTAAGTAAAACTTTTAATCGAAATAAGAGTTTTAAAGGAACCTTGGTTAAGTTTTGGTTTAATGAAATGGATTTTTTGGATTAACAAGTTTTTCTGAAACAAGGACTTTGTTAAATAGAATTGTTTTAAGAAGGTTTTGATTAACTAAAATTAAATGAAGGGAGACTTGATTCAAATAATCCATAATGTTTTAAAATTGCGTTGATTTTTTTGGAAAGACCGGTGTCATATTTCTATTCGGAAACCAATTCAAATAATCATACAACGAAATGGAGCATAATAAAGATATTAAAGATGGTGGTTTAAGGCCAGGAATCTTCACATCGAATGGACTGCTTGTTGATGTCTAAGGCTGTACACCCACTATGAGATTACATTATAACAATGGTCCAGACGTACTTTGAGATTTTCTCGATTTGCAAGGGCTTTTCTCCTTAGTTGAACGAGAAATTTAGAGCCTTTGGTTTCATTCAGACCCAAAACGAACATGTATGGATGTGTGTTTGATATTATATCTTGTAATATATTGATTGATTTTTACTAAACATATTTCTGTTGGTGGCGGAGAAGTATTCTCTTAGCTTAACACCATTCTTTGAGACGAACGAGCTCAAAAGTTATATCGTTAGTGATTATCAGATATATGTTATAAAATGACAATCTGGCATGCCAAGTGATTGAGCTATAGATGATCAAAGCATGGATTTAGGAAAAGGTGAAGCTTTGCGTAATGAGACTTCGTCAAGCCTCGCACCTTGGAAATGACCGAAACAGGAAAAGATGTAGCAAGGTTAGTAGTATGACCATTTCCTTCTAGATAAAAAGTGCACCATGGTATGGAGCCCAGGTATTACTTATGTGGCAACTTCTACTTATGTGGTTGTTGATGCGCGGGGGCCCGGTTAAAGATTGGTAATGACTGGGAGGTGGCATACTCATGATTGTTCGTTACCTAGTTATAGCGTAACCCGACCTTGTGTTGGCAGAGAGAAGAAATTTCTCGAGGCATCCCTCTAGAGGTGTACCCATCGAATAAGGAAGTTCCTTAGCCTGGTCATTTGTTGGAAATCCATTCTCCATTATGAACTCTTATGGTTTAATTGTATATTATACGTCCGCATAATATCATGGTACCTATATTGGCTAAGATTGATATAATTACTTACGAAGTGATTTTTTATGCTATGCACTAATAATAATATCAAATGGTTTTCGCGTATTAAGCATTTTCTGTTATCATAAGGAGAAACCTCGCCCAGGTCTGCATTTGCATTGAGTGTGTGCCGCAAGAACTTATGGTAGCTTCATTTTCTAAAAAGCATAGCAAATTTCTACACTGGTATTCATAAGGGAAAAACCGGTTCCGTATTTACACGGCGTGGTCTTATGAATTACCTCACTTTAAAGTATATTTATTTTTAAATTTCTCACACTAGTCTCATGGCTGACCTAGAGTTTATTGTTCTTCCACCTAAACTCTGGGTGCCTATATTTTTCCACATGGGAAGACAGGTTGTTAGGTTTGCAGATAGTCTTGGATTCATATTTAGAGCATGTGCTGGATTTAAGTTGGAGCTATATTCGGATCATATTTATTCTTCTGCTAGAGTCATGTTATTTTCTGTTGTGCAACCATTGTACTCTGATGTAAAAATATTGTTATAGCAATAAAAGTTCTTTTGTTCCTGTTCTAATGTGTTACTACCCAAACAACAATTCGTCTTTATGAACGGCTCAAGTTGGTTTAATTACCGACTTTGAGCGGTCAAAAAGGTGGGTCAATGCAAGATCTAGGAGACTAAAATGTTGAAACGCCCCACCCTCCATTAAGGTCACTCACAAAGGGACTGCCTTAACTTTGGGGGTGCCTTAACTTTGGTGGAGGTTTGTAAGTAACAGTCACAGATAAACACAAGACAGATATAAACACATATATATAAGCAGCGGAAAACAAAAGACTTTTTATTTCATAAAATACTTGTTCATACAAAATACTTCCATAACTGTCACATAACACTTCCAAAACATTACATCATCATTTTTGTCTTGGTTATTAAATAAAGAAGCATAAAACATAATTAAAACTGCATAAATCCGCATGATTGTATCCAACAGCCATAGCCAAAGCAAGAGAGTCCAAACCGTACATCTACTATCTTGAAGCTTGCAAAGAGTCTGACTAAGCTGAGTTGTTTCCTCCCTGTGGACCTGGGGGGGGGGGGGAACGGAAGAAAAGAAGACGAACGAAAATAGGGTCAGACATAAAGCCTGGTAAGTCTAGTGACTCTTCAGTATGTGAATAAGAATAAGGGCAAGATAGGTGTAACACCCTGTATTTTTAATGTAATTAAAAATGTATATATATCCATAGATAGGATTAATATGGGGATGTATAATGAAAATTAATTAATATATGAAAGAAAGAAAGGATTGGTTGCATGCGATGTAAATATGTTGCATGCACTGATTTGCAAACATAATGCATTAACATTAAAAGAAAAATAAAAGAAAAAGATTCATGCATTGGTTTAATTTAAGTATTGTAACTAAAATGAAAAAAGAGAAGTAAGGAGAGAACAATAATTATCATTTTACTAAGACTTATTAACAAAAGACTTTGTAGCTCAGTTGGTTAAGACATTGGATTTGTAATATGGAGGTCGGGGGTTCGAACCCCGGCGGCAGCATAATTTTTATCTCTGTTTTAAATAGGGCCAACTGAACATGCAAATATATGTACATATACAAATTCAAAATTTGAAAGGATAAGAACGTACATATAAGGAAATAAAGAAAATATATGTATATACATGAGAATATATATATATATATATGCAAAAATATATGTATACGAAAGATAAAATTTAAGATAAGGCTATAGTAAATGAAATATGGCAAGAATTAAATAACGGTGCAACATCGTTTGAATTTTGAAAATAAAATGAAAGTTGTGCGTATATATATATATATATACGCGTAAAATGGTCATTAAAGAAATTGTATACATATAAAAATATTTCATGTGAATAAAACAGTTAAATAAATTCCAGAAATTCAAAAGTTCGAAAATCAAATTTCTACGCCGAAACAATTCAAACATTCGAAATTCAAATTTCTGCGCCAAAACAGCTTGTGGGACCCAATGCTGACTTAGCAATGCATGTACGATAAGATTTGGCTAGATTCATCTGCGAACCTGGACTATTTTCTTAACTAGGTTCAATGCTGACTCAGCGCTGCGTGTACGATAAGGTCTTGAGCAGCTATATAAACACCCCTAGGCCTATTGTAATCTTCACCAAAGTTCATGGCAACGCCATGGCTCTACTCTAACTCATATTCTTCTTCTTCCTCACTAAATCTCTGATCTATTCTTCTCTCCTCTCTCCTCACAAAACTATTCTTAAATTTAAAAAGAATTAGATTGAGGAATTCTATTACTACGAACAAAATAAAGGGGAGATTCAGGTATTGCGCAAGAACATAAAAGAAATCCAGATCTGAAATTCAAGCTATGCAACAAAAAAGGAGGAAAATCAATCTAAGATCTACGGATTAAAGCACAAAAATCATTGTGAGTGGAATTATGATAAAATTTTGTATAATAGTATTACTATCGTTCATTATTTCCCCAGTTATAAATTCAATGCAAAAATTTATGTTAAAATAATTGTTCCTTTATTCTCTTGCCCCTTTTTATTTTTGAGATCTAGGTTATCTCGAACCTAGACGAAATCTTATTATGTATACGTACGGTGGAAATATGAAAATATTGGGGTATAACTTATTTTATGCGAACAAAGAACATAATTCGTAATTTTGGGGTTTGTGGCATAACAATTGTTATCTCATATATTGGGCATAATCTATTTTATATAGTCGAGGAATGTAATCTATAATGTTGGATTTAAGTAAGTTTGACACAATTGTCATTGGATATGGATTATATGAAATTAGGTATAATTGGACATTGGAAATTTACATGTTTGGGCATAACATGGATTGAAAGGATTTGTGTATGATTTGGAATACAGACATAATTATATTGCAATATTAAATTTATGCAAATTGGGAATAATTCTAATTGACTATGGTGTTGGTATAATTTAATATGAATAAATTGGTATGAACGACATGTAATTTGATAACATTGATTTTATGAAAGTGAGTATTATTGGATATTTTGGATAATTGGAATATATATATATATATATATGAAATTGGCATATTTGGGTAGGAATTACATGGAATTGATGAAATTGCCTATAATTGGAAATTTGTAATTTAGGCTAATTAATATGTAATTAGTGGCAAGTTGGAATAGCCAAATTGTAAACATGATTATATGTTGAATTGGAAGCACATAACATGAAAATTGGGGTTCGGATGAAATACGATATTAGTGAACCTTTGACACGAGGTTAGGCGCAATTGTGGTGTAAGACTGCCCGGAACCGCCCGGCAAATCCAGCTGCCACAATTGGACGTCTAATGTGAGAGGTCAAAGGCATGAATTGTAGGCGTAACGGTTGGTGACACGAGGTTAGACCCGCTTTGTGGTGTAAGACTGCCCGGAACCGCACGGCGAATCCAGCAGCCACAAAGTGTTCGGTCTAATGTGGGAGGTCATGCACCGTTCGTCATAATGAATGAATTAAGGAATACTAACCATAATAAGACATGTGGGTGACATGGGTATGGTTAGAGGGTTAAGTGGGTGACATGTAAAATAGGACATGTAAATATGGACTTAACCATAGTAAGACAAGACATGTAAAACATGTAAATGTAGACTTAACTATAGTAAGATACGTAAAGTAAAACATGAATAAGGTGGACTTAACCATTGTACAGCATGTGTAAGACATGGATATAATAATAAAAGTGGTTAAGTGGGACATGGGAAACATTCAAGACATACGTACATAATGCTTAACCAAAGGGGACCCGTTATGCTATTACAAATTAATTGAATTGGGTAAAGTTTAAGTAGCGGGTTAAGTAAAAGGAAGGGTTAAGTCAAACCTAAAATTAACGACACAGTAATGGGGGAATGATAACTACCTATTATAAACTTGGATTAAATATGTAAAACTTGTCCTAGGGACAAGGGAAGAATATGACTTAAGATATAATACAACACTTGAAGGGTGGGACGACTTATACTATGAAATAAGTTAATCTAAGTTGAAAATGTGGAAAAATACCCGTACGCTATCGTTTGATAAAGAAAACTTAAGTCATGTTTGAATTCGTTGAAAAACCTTAGTTAAAAAGGAACTTAGTAACGAACCTTAGTTGAAAAGAGAACTAAGTAACATAAACTAAGTATCAAACCTTGGTTAAGAGAACCAAGTAATAAACCTTAGTTAAGATAACTAAGTAACGAGGAAGAGAACTAAGTAGTAAACCTTAGTTAAGATGGCTAAGTAGTAAACCTTAGTTAAGAAAACGAACGATTCAGGAAACTAAGTGGTAAACCTTAGTTAAGAGAACTAAGTACTAAACCTTAGTCAAGAAACTCAAGTAGAACACGAGAAGGAGCGAACGTCCGTCTGATCATGGAAAAGGCTCCAACGTCTTGGGTTACGAAGCACGCATCTTCAAGGGGACGTGAGGGTACTCTTGGTATCCCTCTGTGAGAATGCAGATGATCCGCCTGGGCTCACAGAGGTTAAGGTCTGCGTTAGAAGAACCAAGAGTATGCCTTGGTTGCAATATAGGGCAACCTAAAGACTAGGATGGACCAGCGTGATTCGCGAGACAAATGGCCCTGTGATAGCGACTCGTCGTCTACCTACCATCTTGAGTCAGTCGAGATACGTAAAACGGAAAGGCGGAGAACTCCAAAAGACCATATACTTGCTATCTAGTTATGGGTGAGGTTGGCCAATAGGTTTGTGGGGCATAGGGGGGCCTGCGTATAGTTCTCATTTTTCAAGGTGTGCCTTTCATTAGTTGAGGGAGGGGTCATGTGGGACCATAGCCACTGGAAAAAGAGACTTTAGCATCTGCATCGGCAGATAACTTAAAGCTCCCGACCGAGTTCCGTGTTTCTTGATTAGCCCTTCCACGGGACTCGGGCCGTACATATAGAGGACATGTGCAACTAGATATCTAGCACGTTTACGATACGATTGGGACATCAAGTCTAGGAACACTTATCACTCTGGGTAGTGTGTTCTAGACTAAGGGGCATCGTTCGATAGGTAGCATAATCCCTAGTTGGACCTATGTCGTGTAAACCCTAAATCCGAGAAGCGTTCAATAGGTAGCATAAACCCCAATGACCCTGGGTAGCGTAAACCCTGGTTGAATCTAAGAAGTGCTCGATAGTATACCTTAGATTAGATATAGATGATACACGGAATCTAACAAGATCGAGAGCGGCAGTCCAAACGATTTCAAGAATGGTGGCACTACACTAAAGTAGTATATATTTACATGATGAAGCCCGTACGACATACGGCAAGGGGCTGTATATATACATGGAAAAGGATTAGACGAGTTGGGGGTATCTACATATACGTTGTATTAGGTTAACCTACTAGTGAGACATAAGTATAGCCTAGAGAGATAATATCGCGAATAACCTAATAAGCAAGAAAATATAACTGAACGGTATATGTAGTATTACACAGAAGTTTATTATAAGTCCACTCACACAGTACTTATGTTCTGACCCCCTCCTCATTACATACTTCCAGGTTAGGTTCAAGGCAGAGATGGTATAACTATGGATACTGGTTAACAGTATGATATATAAGGTAAAGCTATTTTTGAATATATTATATTTTAATTCCTTCCGCTGTGAGATGCTTTACGAGTTCTGACATATTTCTTTTTCTCTGTCTTTTTCTGCAGGATACCAGAGCACCCAACTCGGGTCTTGATGGATCGAATTTGAAAAATTCGGTCTGTCTAAATTCGGGTTATTACATCTGGTATCAGAGATTCGGTTTAGTGATCTTAGGGAGATAATGAGTGAACGTATTTGTATTTTCTAAAATATAAATATATTATATATAAACCTAAATCCATAAAGTTGCCCACTAGGTATGAAAAGAGTTAGGATATTTAGTTTGTACACAAAAGTAATAAACAGGTCTATCAAGATGATGATAGATCGGCTTCGGTAAAGCTCACACAGCAATCGGGATTGGCTCTGTCGAGCAATTCCTCACATTTTCCGTTGTCTGACGTTGTCGGGTCCTCTTGCTCTTCATATGCTTTGTCTCCTGTTTCTGGTTCGCTCCCTCTTCTTAGTAAAGCCGAAATAGCGATCATCAATGATCGTCTGTCTAGGCTTACTAAGAACTCTTACCCTCCTCGCGTTGGCGCTCGGGCCCCTTGCCGTCGCTCTGTTTCGAGGCCCTCGTTCGTGAGCCCTCGTCGTCGTAGCAGACGAGAGGCACCTCGCACCCCTCGCACCATTCGTACACGCTCTATAGCGGCGTCCGAGCAGATCGTCAGATCTACTCGTTATACTCTTTACCGTATTTGAGTTGTACTATGGTTTCTTCTGTGAGGATCCTTCCCCTTGTCTGTTTCTCTTGATGGCGAACTTTTTGTTTTGGAACGTGCGGGGTATTGGGAATGATGCATCGGTTGCTCGCCTTAAGCGCATCATTAGGAAGCATTCTATTTGCCTCATTGCGCTACTGGAACCTCTAATGGGGCCGAACGCAATCTCTTCTACTGTCTTAGCCCTTGGATTTGATGGTGCTCTTTCTAACGTGTCTGACAAGATTTGGATATTGTGGTCCAGAGATGTTGTCGTCCGTCCCATCTTCGATTCGTGTCAGCTCTTGTCGGTAGCTTGCTCGCTTCCCGCGCTTTCTTCTTCCTTTCTCTTCTCTGCGGTCTACGCGAAGTGTGACCGGATTGAGAGACTTAGTCTTTGGGCGGACATCCTCTCCCTGTCGGACCTGGGATTCTCTGCTTCTGTTCTTGGTGGCGATTTCAATGTCGTCGCCAGCCAGGCAGAAAAGCGGGGCGGGAATGCTGTTAACCGCTTGGCGGTTGCAGATTTCAACTCTTTTATCATTAACTCTGGTCTTTCAGAAATTTCATTCTTCGGTTCGGCGTTCACTTGGAGTAACAACCAAGAGGGGCCAAACCGAATTCTATCTAGACTAGATCGCGTTTTTGCCACCGAAGGGTGGTTTTCCCTTCCTTTCACTTTCATTATTTCCCACCTTCACCGCACTTTCTCGGACCATGCTCCCCTTATCCTTAGTTGTTCTCCCCTCTCCCTTTCCGGGCCTTCTTCCTTTAGATTCCAGAGTATGTGGAGATCGCACCACTCCTTCCACTCAGTGGTCGAAGAATCTTGGAGCTCTCCCATCTCTGGTCCACCTTGTGTGCTTTTTCCCCGCAAGCTGAAACGCCTTAAGTCCTGCTTGAAGGCGTGGAATCTCCTTGTCTTCAAGAATATTTTCGACCGTGTTAGAGCGGCTGAAGAAACTCTTATTCTAGCAGAAGCTTCCTTTGATGATAATCCCACTGCTGCAAACAAGGAGGCTTGGGCGGTGGCTCAGCTTGCTTTCTCTTCGGAACTTCGTATCGAAAATGACCACCTTCGCCAGAAGGCTAGGATCAAGTGGGTGGTAGAAGGAGATACGAACTCCAAATTCTTTCATTCGTCTATTCGAAAGAAAAACAATCTCCTTTCTATTCGCCAGATCCGTAGATCTGACCTCTCATTGGCATCAAATCCGGGTGATGTTAAAGAAGCTATTCTATCCCATTTCCAGTCTTTCCTTAGCTCGCCGTCTGTTCCTGATTCTGACCCATTCCTAATGGCCTACATCCCTAGACTCATTCTTCCGTCAGATAACGCCGACTTAGCTGCCCCGCCTACCTCGGATGAAATACGCGCTTGCGTATTTTCTCTGAGTAAGGACAGCGCGAGTGGGCCGGACGGGTTCAACGGGGTTTTCTATAGGAGTGTGTGGCCGATTATTCAGGCTGACTTTTGCCTTGCTATTCAGTCCTTCTTCGCTGGTGCCGATCTCCCAAAGGGTTGGACCTCGACCAACTTGGTCCTTATCCCAAAATGCGATCAGCCTATCTCGTGTGGAGACTTCAGACCGATTAGTCTTTGTAACTTCTCCAACAAGGTCATTTCTAAGGTCTTAACTTCAAGGTTAGCACCGTTTCTAGATCGCATTATTTCTTCTTCTCAGGCCGGTTTTGTGAAAGGACGATTGATCACGGATAACGTCCTGCTTGCCTAGGAGCTGATCTCTCAAATAGATAAGAAGGTTCGTGGCTCTAACGTGGTGGTTAAGCTTGATATGGCTAAAGCTTACGATCGCATGTCTTGGTTCTTTATCATCAAGGTGCTTAGGGCTTTTGGTTTTCCTAAACCCTTTATTGATGTGGTCTGGAGGCTCATCTCCAACTGCTGGTTTTCCGTCCTCATCAATGGTTCTGCCTGTGGTTATTTCAGATCTGGTAGAGGTCTGAGGCAGGGAGATCCCTTGTCCCCTTCCCTCTTCGTCATCGCTGCCGAAGCTTTTGTCCGAGGGCTTCACTCCCTTACGATTGCCGGACAGATCCAAAGGTTTGGCATTCCTAGGGGTTGTCCGCTTATCTCCTCCCTGTCCTTCGCAGACGACGTTATCATTTTCACGAATGGATCTCGTCGTTCAATCAGGTCCCTCCTAGCTTTTATTCGTCTGTATGAGAGTAGCTCTGGGCAACTCGTAAACTCTTCTAAAAGCTGCTTCGTGGCCGCTAAAGATCTCTCCCCGGTTAGGTCCGCTTGGATTGAGTCCACCACTTGCTTTACTTCTGCCAACCTTCCTCTTCCATATCTGGGAATTGTTCTTTACCGTGGAAGGAAGCTTAACGCCATATTCGATCCCCTCACTGATAGAGTTAGGGGCAAGATTATTCGGTGGAACGCTTCCCTCATTTCCCAGGCTGGAAAACTTGTCCTCATTCAGTCTGTTCTTGATTCCATCGGATCCCATATCTTTGCTGCTATGACCCCTACGGCCGCTTTCTTTCGCGCCTACCAGTCCTTGGTTTCCGCGTTCTTCTGGGGTAGCTCGGAAGGCTCTTCGCGGCACCACTGGGTCTCTTGGAACACCATTTGTCGCCCCAAGTGTGAGGGAGGTCTTGGTCTCCGTAACCCTAAAGACCTTTGCTTGGCCTTTGCTTGCAAGCTTTGGGCAAGGTTTGGAGCGAACAACTCCCTTTGGGCGTCGTTTCTCCATGCCAAATACCGTAGGCTGGCTCCTGCAAATTACTCCGGAATCCCCTATTTCGCGAGTGAGACTTGGAAAAGGATGCAATCCGTTAAAGCCATTTCGGATGAGCATGGGGATGGATCCAATTGGGACGGCAACCCCTTCTCGCTGAAAGCGGCGTGGAACTCGATTAGGACCCCTTATCCTCATCGACCTGTTTTCAGTTATATTTGGAATGCCCGTATTCCTCCGAAGGTTTCTCTATTTATGTGGAAAACCTTTCATGAAGGTTTGCCAATGGACGAGAATCTCCAGCGTATTGGTATCCCGCTTGCGTCCAGATGCAGATGCTGCAGCGCTAGTGATACCGAATCCGCTACCCATCTTTTATTAGTTGGATCTTGTGCCCGGGCAGTCTGGAATTACTTCGGGAACCTAACGGGATGCCGATGAAATGCCACATCGGCGGGTGATTTACTTCTTGCTTGGTGCTCGGGTGTCTCAGGCAAGTCCTTTCGCTCGATCCTTCTGCGTCTCATCCCTTGCCTTATTTGCTGGCGCATTTGGTGTGCCAGGAATAAGGCTGTTTTCGACGAAGTGCCGATGGATCCTCCATCCATTATCCAAAAAGTGAGGAACGATGTGTTCCTTGCCTTCCGCGGTAGACCTTTCAGAGGTATCATTGGCACCCGCTCTAGGCGGTTAGCGGTTGCGTTCGATGTTCTCTCGATGGGGAGCACCCCTAGGGTAGGCATCGGCTGAGGGCTTGTTTTCGCTTTCTGGGGTATTCTGGCTTTCTTGTCTTCTTCTGCTTTTTCCGAATTTAGATGCTTTTCCCCTATTTATATTTCCTTCCTCCCCCCCCCCAAGGACTTATATTGTTTACTAGTTGCAGGTTGCGTTAATTAGGTTATGGAATTGCTTGGACGTGAGTTTCAGTTGGTTCTCGAGATTCCGAAGTGATGCGGGAGAGGCTCTGGATCTTGGTAGCGCTAGAGGGTAACAGCTGGGCAGTCAGTCTGGTTTCTACTACTCCGTCCCTCCTTGTTCCTTTACGGACCTTGCTTTGTGGTCCAGAGTGGAGGAGATTTGGATGGATTTCCGGCTCAGCGGGTTTTGACAGTCGCTCCGTTCTGCCGTTGGTTTGCAGTGTGCCTTTTTTCCTCTTTTTCGACTGGATTTGTATTTTTATTTTATTGTACCTAGTTGTGTGTTCACGGTTTCGCTAGTCGAAATCCGTTTTTGTGAGCCGTTGGAGAAAGGCTTGTTTCTCCCTTTTGGTATATATATATTTCTTTTCCTCAAAAAAAAAAAAACATAGAAATTTTTGAGACCATTAGGTGGTTGGGAAAGTGTACAATATGGCTTAGGGCTAAAGAAAGAAAAGTATCCCATAGGGTGGAAACTGAAATATTAGTATTTCAGATTAGTGGGTTTAGAAATGAAACCTTAGAAATTAGAAAAAGGTTAAAATATGGAAAATGGATTAGGAATATATATATATATATATATATATAGTTGAGAGAGTTGGTTTGGAAAGTGCCTAGGAAAGCCTAGTTGAGTTGAAAGACCCACTTTGAGTTTAACCCAATGATAAACTTTTAAGAACTTGAATTTGTAAAAGAGTTTGTGGTGTTTTTCAAGTTTTAATCTTAAAAGTAATTTATGATGTTTGAAAAATTATTTAGTGCATGTTGGGTTTTGAAAGTAAAGTGGGGTATAAAACAATGATTTTAAAAAAATTCTCTCATTTAAAACGTGCATAATATAGAGCATATATAGCTCGCTAGTTTTCATATTATAATATATGAAAGGATTGAAAAGAAAGTGTTGCGTTTTGTAAAAGAAATTCTATTCTGTTAACAATAAATTTTGATTATTGTTTTAAAAAGAAATTTTGTTGGGTGAACAAAATAAGCGGTAAAGTGTAAGAATAGAGTAGATATTTGCACCTTAGCAGCCAAAGTTAACATTAGGAACAATGTAACCCACTAGTTGTCCTTGTCTACTCCAGTTTCATGATCTGAAGAAAATGTTTTGCATTTTATTTTGTGACATGTTTTTTTGGGTTTGGCAAAAGCAAGTTTTTGAGAAAAGAATAAAAGTTTTACCACTTTTAGTTTTTGGAAGAAGAATGTAATAAAAAAAGAAAGAAGGCCAAACCATGTTTTAAAAATGGAGTAGTTAAGGATTAAGGCCTAGAAAGAACAAGATAAAGTTAAAGCAATTAGAACCAACTGGGGATTGGTTGAGTTGAGTAATTCTTTGAGTGTCAATCTGATGTTGATTTTGGTCTTCGGGGTTGATACTCAGGGAGTTATTTTCTTGCCAATTTACAGTCAAGGATTAGCCAGTGTTGAACTAATGGAAAATTCCGGTAGAATGCATAAGCCGTGTGAGTCTAGGATTGTTGCATGAAAAGAGAAGTATAGGCTAGTAATGCACAACATGGACTAGTAGTGACTACTAGGTAGTGAAGGGCAAGCAATTGTATAGATCCTGTTGAGTGGACTCGTAGCATAGTCCTAAGATGCATGGCCCATAGCTGTAGCTGTGTAGGATACAGTTTGAGTTGAAAACAGAAGAGCTTGGTTGAAAAATAAACTTAAGAAGAAGACCAGCCTAACTAACAAAGAAAACAACTGAATCAATCAAGCAACAAAGCAAGATGGAAAAAGAAAATGAAAATTTTAAGAAAAAGATGAATAAATATGAAATTACTCCAAGATAAGTTAAAATAGAAAAGGAAGCTTTCTAATGTGGTTGTACTTGGACAGGAAAATAGGAAATCTTTATATAATAGTTATGTAAAAATCCAAGTGCAATTAGAAAAGAAAAATGGAGGATGTGGATTTTTCCGTTTTCATAACATAAGAAATCAAATTTGGAAAATTAGATTTTTCTAAATTTCGAATTTAATGATGGTTGGTAGGATGCGACAATTGGATGAACTATGCTCTTATTTTGTAAGAGTATGGGAAAATTTGGGTGAAAAATGTTTTGATTTTTCAAAAATATTGCATTCATATAGAACTGCAAGTATATTTAGGATGTGAGCATCATGATTTGAAAGAGTTTTTAAATTTTGCATACATATAGGTGGATCCAAATTAGGCATACATGCTTTGCTATGATGTAATTCACTTTGCACATGTGCACAATGCTGCAACAATTGGATGAACACTTATCGGATGTTGCGAGGGATTATTTATTTTACTCTTATCGAATTTCGGGGACGAAATTCTTTAAGAGTGGGAGAATGTAACACCCTGTATTTTTAACGTAATTAAAAATGTATATATATCCATAGATAGGATTAATATGGTGATGTATAATGAAAATTAATTAATATATGAAAGAAAGAAAGGATTGGTTGCATGCGATGTAAATATGTTGCACGCACTGATTTGCAAACATAATGCATTAACATTAAAAGAAAAATAAAAGAAAAAGATTCATGCATTGGATTAATTTAAGTGTTGTAACTAACATGAAAAAAGAGAAGTAAGGAGAGAACAATAATTATCATTGTACTAAGACTTATTAACAAAAGACTTTGTAGCTCAGTTGGTTAAGGCATTGGATTTGTAACATGGAGGTCAGGGGTTCGAACCTCGGCGGCAGCATAATTTTTATCTCTGTTTTAAATAGGGCCAACTGAACATGCAAATATATGTACATATAAAAATTCAAAACTTTAATGGATAAGAACGCACATATAAGGAAATAAAGAAAATATATGTATATACATGAGAATATATATATATATATATATATATATATATGCAGAAATATATGTATACGAAAGATAAAATTTAAGATAAGGCTATAGTAAATGAAATATGGCAAGAATTAAATAACGGTGCAACATCGTTTGAATTTTGAAAATAAAATGAAAGTTGTGCGTATATATATATATATACGCGTAAAATGGTTGTTAAAGAAATTGTATACATATAAGAATATTTCATGTGAATAAAACAGTTAAATAAATTCCAGAAATTCAAAAGTTCGAAAATCAAATTTCTACGCCGAAACAATTCAAACATTCAAAATTCAAATTTCTGCGCCAAAACAGCTTGTGGGACCCAATGCTGACTTAGCACTGCATGTACGATAAGATTTGGCTAGATTCATCTGCGAACCTGGACTATTTTCTTAACTAGGTTCAATGCTGACTCAGCGTTGCGTGTACGATAAGGTCTTGAGCAGCTATATAAACACCCCTAGGCCTATTGTAATCTTCACTAAAGTTCATGGCAACGCCATGGCTCTACTCTAACTCATATTCTTCTTCTTCCTCACTAAATCTCTGATCTATTCTTCTCTCCTCTCTCCTCACAAAACTATTCTTAAATTTAAAAAGAATTAGATTGAGGAATTCTATTACTACGAACAAAATAAAGGGGAGATTCAAGTATTGCGCAAGAACATAAAAGAAATCCAGATCTGAAATTCAAGCTATGCAACACAAAAAGGAGGAAAATCAATCTAAGATCTACGGATTAAAGCACAAAAATCATTGTGAGTGGAATTATGATAAAATTTTGTATAATAGTATTACTATCGTTCATCATTTCCACAGTTATAAATTCAATGCAAAAATTTATGTTAAAATATTTGTTCCTTTATTCTCTTGCCTCTTTTTATTTTTGAGATCTAGATTATCTCGAACCTAGACGAAATCTTATTATGTATACGTACGGTGGAAATATGAAAATATTGGGGTATAACTTATTTTATGCGAACAAAGAACATAATTCGTAATTTTGGGGTTTGTGGCATAACAATTGTTATCTCATATATTGGGCATAATCTATTTTATATAGTCGAGGAATGTAATCTATAATGTTGGATTTAAGTAAGTTTGACACAATTGTCATTGGATATGCATTATATGAAATTAGGTATAATTGGACATTGGAAATTTACATGTTTGGGCATAACATGGATTGAAAGGATTTGTGTATGATTTGGAATACAGACATAATTATATTGCAATATTAAATTTATGCAAATTGGGAATAATTCTAATTGACTATGGTGTTGGTATAATTTAATATGAATAAATTGGTATGAACGGCATGTAATTTGATAACATTGATTTTATGAAAGTGAGTATTATTGGATATTTTGGATAATTGGAATATATATATATATATGTATATATGTATATATATATATATATATATATATATGAAATTGGCATATTTGGGTAGGAATTACATGGAATTGATGAAATTGCCTATAATTGGAAATTTGTAATTAAGGCTAATTAATATGTAATTAGTGGCAAGTTGGAATAGGCAAAATTGTAAACATGACTATATGTTGAATTGGAAGCACATAACATGAAAATTGGGGTTCGGATGAAATACGATGTTAATGAACCTTTGACACGAGGTTAGACGCAATTGTGGTGTAAGACTGCCCGAAACCGCCCGGCAAATCCAGCTGCCACAATTGGACGTCTAATGTGAGAGGTCAAAGGCATGAATTGTAGGCATAACGGTTGGTGACACGAGGTTAGACCCGCTTTGTGTTGTAAGACTGCCCGGAACCGCCCGGCGACTCCAGCAGCCACAAAGTGTTCGGTCTAATGTGGGAGGTCATGCACCGTTCGTCATAATGAATGAATTAAGGAATACTAACCATAATAAGACATGTGGGTGACATGGGTATGGTTAGAGGGTTAAGTGGGTGACATGTAAAATAGGACATGTAAATATGGACTTAACCATAGTAAGACAAGACATGTAAAACATGTAAATGTAGACTTAACTATAGTAAGATACGTAAAGTAAAACATGAATAAGGTGGACTTAACCGTTGTACAGCAGGTGTAAGACATGGATACAATAATAAAAGTGGTTAAGTGGGACATGGGCAACATTTAAGACATACGTACATAATGCTTAACCAAAGGGGACCCGTTATGCCATTACAAATTAATTGAATTGGGTAAAGTTTAAGTAGCGGGTTAAGTAAAAGGAAGGGTTAAGTCAAACCTAAAATTAACGACACAGTAATGGGGGAATGATAACTACCTATTATAAACTTGGATTAAATATGTAAAACTTGTCCTAGGGACAAGGGAAGATTATGACTTAAGATATAATACAACACTTGAAGGGTGGGATGACTTATACTATGAAATAAGTTAATCTAAGTTGAAAATGTGGGAAAATACCCGTACTCTATCGTTTGATAAAGAAAACTTAAGTCATGTTTGAATTCATTGAAAAACCTTAGTTAAAAAGGAACTAAGTAACGAACCTTAGTTGAAAAGAGAACTAAGTAACAGAAACTAAGTATCAAACCTTGGTTAAGAGAACCAAGTAATAAACCTCAGTTAAGATAACTAAGTAACGAGAAAGAGAACTAAGTAGTAAACCTTAGTTAAGATGGCTAAGTAGTAAACCTTAGTTAAGAAAACGAACGATTCAGGAAACTAAGTGGTAAACCTTAGTTAAGAGAACTAAGTACTAAACCTTAGTCAAAAAACTCAAGTAGAACACGAGAAGGAGCGAACGTCCGTCTGATCATGGAAAAGGCTCCAACGTCTTGGGTTATGAAGCACGCAACTTCAAGGGGACGTGAGGGTACTCTTGGTATCCCTCTGTGAGAATGCAGATGATCCGCCTGGGCTCACAGAGGTTAAGGTCTGCGTTAGAAGAACCAAGAGTATGCCTTGGTTGCAATATAGGGCAACCTAAAGACTAGGATGGACCAGCGTGATTTGGCGAGACAAATGGCCCTGTGATAGCGACTCGTCATCTACCTACCATCTTGAGTCAGTCGAGATACGTAAAACGGAAAGGCGGAGAACTCCAAAAGACCATATACTTGCTATCTAGTTATGGGTGAGGTTGGCCAATAGGTTTGTGGGGGCATAGGGGGGCCTGCGTATAGTTCTCATTTTTCAAGGTGTGCCTTTCATTAGTTGAGGGAGGGGTCAAGTGGGACCATAGCCACTGGAAAAACAGACCTTAGCATCTGCATCGGCAGATAACTTAAAGCTCCCGACCGAGTTCCGTGTTTCTTGATTAGCCCTGCCACGGGACTCGGGCCGTACATATAGAGGATATGTGCAACTAGATATCTAGCACGTTTACGATACGATTGGGACGTCAAGTCTAGGAACACTTATCACTCTGGGTAGTGTGTTCTAGACTAAGGGGCATCGTTCGATAGGTAGCATAATCCCTAGTTGGACCTAGGTCGCGTAAACCCTAAATCCGAGAAGCGTTCAATAGGTAGCATAAACCCCAATGACCCTGGGTAGCGTAAACCCTGGTTGAATCTAAGAAGTGCTCGATAGTATACCTTAGATTAGATATAGATGGTACACGGAATCTAGCAAGATCGAGAGCGGCAGTCCAAACGATTTCAAGAATGGTGGCACTAGACTAAAGTAGTATATATTTACATGATGAAGCCCGTACGACATACGGCAAGGGGCTGTATATATACATGGAAAAGGATTAGACGAGTTGGGGGTATCTACATATACGTTGTATTAGGTTAACCTACTAGTGAGACATAAGTATAGCCTAGAGAGCTAATATCGTGAATAACCTAATAAGCAAGAAAATATAACTGAACGGTATATGTAGTATTACACAAAAGTTTATTATAAGTCCACTCACACAGAACTTATGTTCTTACCCCCTCCTCATTACATACTTCCAGGTTAGGTTCAAGGCAGAGATGGTATAACTCTGGATACTGGTTAGACAGTATGATATATAAGGTAAAGCTATTTTTGAATATATTATATTTTAATTCCTTCCGCTGTGAGATGCTTTACGAGTTCTGACATATTTCTTTTTCTCTGTCTTTTTCTGCAGGATACCAGAGCACCCAACTCGGGTCTTGATGGATCGAATTTGAAAAATTCGGTCTATCGAAATTCGGGTTGTTACAATAGGTATAAACTGGAAATAGGAAAGTATCATAAACTAAGATAAAGTAGTTTGAATCGAATATCCTATCGCACCTCACACTCTATCTCTGCACCTACATGTATTAGTTATGAACTGGCGCCCCGTGCTAAGGGTAAAGTGATCCCCTTTTTCTAAATATCGGCTCCTACCCGCATAATCATCTGTGTCTTACGGCCCCCAATGATTGTAGATACCTATGCTGGTCCCACCATGGGGTGTATCAAGACCCATGGTGGCGGCCCGACACAATCCTTAGAATACATAGGTTATACTACTGATGCGCCAGTGCCCTGTTTGTCTGCTCGGAGTGTGTGCATGCCCGCACTCCGTTAGAACCCACACTGTGCACCCACCGCCGTCGCTTTTGACCGCTTACAATCAGCCCAGTAATCGTGCCCCACCCTGCCTAGTTTCAGGGTACCATGATACCTAATTTGGGTTACTGCTGAAACGGGTCCCTCGTTACTAGGATTTTCTAGTCAAACATGTTAAGTGGTTAAGTGTCTGTGGTTACCTAACCCCACCCATCAGTTTATTTAACATGTTGAATTGGTTAAGTGTTTTAGTTAACTTAACCCTATCTTTTGTCCTTAGCCTCTTAAAGCACCGACCACTCACATTAGACAGATATTGTTACGGTTACCGGATGTGCCGGTTGGTTCCGAGCAGATTTACACCGTAACTCAGTCTAACCTCGGGTCCTTATTGGGCTCCATGCTTAACCACACACATTGGATGGGTATTGTTGTGACTACTGGACAGCCTGGCGGGTCCGAGCAGGTTTACATCACAACTCAATCCAACCTCGTGTTAAGCACATTCGTATTTTCTAAATTTACATATTTTTCTTTATTACCTGTTATATGTAAATTTGTTAACCATTAAAGGTTATGGCCCACATTCCAAGTTTAACATTTTTGGTATAAGAATTTATACCGTTTAAATGCCACAAATTTTGGCGTGTGACAAACATGCCAATTTCATATATTTTTATGCCAAGTTTTCCTACCCATTTTACCCAACGTTACCCCGTCTAAATATTAGGCTAACAAGTCTTAGCCTAATTTTCATTCGCATGATTTTAACATATGATATTAGGCTAAAAACTTATCCTAATTTAGCGCACAAAGTTTGCATAAAGGAATCTATCTACATAACATGTCATAGGTGTAAACTTATGCATAATAGGGGTGAACTTGCAAAATGATCATCATGAATGTCATAAGTGTGAACTTGGCATTTTGGCATAGTCATTATGAACATAATATGGGTGAACTTGCAAAATGACTAAATCTAAATAGGTGTCACATGAAATGGAATAATCTTGACTTGCCTAAACTTAGGCCTAAACATATTTATCTAGGCATAACTTCAAACACAAAACTAGCTTATGACAAGGTTCTTACATGTTCATAAAAATGTCCATTTTTGACATTAACACAAAGATGTCAACTAACTCAAATCATGTAGCTTATTTCAACATGAAACTTGTATTAATTTCGTAACCCAAATGGATCCAATTACAACTTGAAATAAGCATAAGAATATATATACAAGGATTTTAATCATGTTGGCATAACGGTCTTAACATAGAACATGTGTATGTAAGTCTTTAACTTGGACTTAGAAAAATGTATACAATCCATGTTAACCACATAAACATAAAGGTGTAAATTCTAATATTAACCACAAACTTGCAAGTGATGTTGTTTTCAATTACAAATGTTAAATAGGTCCACTTCACATAAATTTATACCACAAACATCCCCATTCCATTCACAATAAAAATCATCGCAACATATATACATTGTTAACATTATACAACATAAACATTATATAACATAATGTGATTCCAATTTCCAATTCATATCAAATCACATTCTTTTTTGATACACATCTCAAACGTAACTAGACTTACAACGATCGATGAACTTGAATTATGGATTCTGAGTTCTGAAATTGAGATGCGTTCCTTTGGGTAGACTAACGTTGATTTGATTCGTGTTTTAACTCTAATTTGGCTCTTCTCTAAGCTTTTCTACAAGTGGAGGCTCCCCTCAATTTCCTACCGGCAGCATGGCGGCTCCGTCTCTAATTTCTTATGTGAATTTAGGTTGGAGTCTTAGGTTGTATTTATAGAATTTCAGATTGATTTGAGCCGTCCAATGATCATAGACGAATCTAGACCATTCACTTTGAAAGGAGCCAACCAAAATGCGACATGTCAGCCCTAGTGACACAGCCAAGCCTCAGAAATCGACCAGAACCCGACTAGGCCAGCCAGGGCCAAACCAGGTCGACTGGGCAGGTCGACCCCCAGGTCGACCCTAAGGTCGACCTGGTCACCCAGGTCGACCCCCTGGTCGACCTGGTGCCTGGGCGGGAAAATTCCCGCCCAGCCCAGTTTGGGTCTGATTTTGAATTTTGAACTGTTTGAATTTTAATTTGAATTCTGAAACTTCCGAAGGTCATAACTCCTTCATACGGAGTCCGATTCACGCAAACTCGGACTCTATCTCAAGCAGAATTCCGAGACGATTGCAACGGTGAAACCCGTTTCCGTTAATTTTTTCATTAAGAATTAATTATACTTAAATTTGTTATTACATAGTTAATAGTAAATTTGGGGTGTTACATTCTCCCCTCCTTTTAGGATTTCGTCCCCGAAATCTTCAAGTCTGGAAGAACGTAAGTCCTAACATCCAATCGTCCATCTACTCAACCATCGAACACAAGCATCCATTGTCCTTAGAAGACTTCTAATGCTTTATGATCATATGCACAGTGTGTGTACATGTCCTTATCTAATGCAAAATCGGGCGGTCTACTGATTCAGTTGACCTCCTTAATGCAAATCATGTAAGTGCCATAAATCCATTATGTATGCAAAAATTTGTCCTTACTTATGATTCTACATGAGTGCGCAACCATTTATACAAATGCAACATCCATATGACGACATATCAAGTTTCAACCACATACAAATATGAATACATATATGCATATGCAGTATGAAGTGACTGAGCCGATCTAAAACCTAGGTTGTGTGTGTATATGCATCCACAAGCAACCACTTGCAACCACTTGCAGCCATCAATCATAACATGTTTCAAATACATGTTTACATCCAAAGGGTTTCCTACCTAAGGATAAAGGATAATATCGAGGAAATATACCTAAAAAGATAGATTCAAGCATAACTTAAGGAAAAAGAGAGATCGAGGATATACCCTCAAAAAGAAAAGGGTAAGCCGCCCGAATTCTATCCTCAGTTTCCCAAGTCGCGTCTTCCTCAGCGTCGCTCCACTAAACTTTGACGAGCTTTACATCGCGGTTGCGTAGCTTTCTGATTTCAGTTCCTACGATTCGAGTTGGAACTCTCCTTACAATTGCTTCGCGTTCTACTTCGGCTTCTTCTAGAATGCTTGGCTCCACCACTTCCGCTGATTCATGTAGACATTTCCGGAGATGAGAAACGTGAAAGACGTTGTGAATTCCAGCCAACCTTTCAGGTAGCTCTACTCTATAAGCCATTTTCCCAATCTTCTCGATGATAGGGAATGGTCCTACAAATCTTGGTGCTAGCTTTCCTGCAGATCCGAAGCGAATGACGTTCCTTAAAGGGGATACCTTAAGGAAAACCCTGTCCCCAACCTTAAACTCAAGGTCGGTCCTTCTTTTGTCGGCGTAGGATTTCTATCTGTATTGGGCTGTCTTCATCCTTCTTCGTATCAAGTCCACTTTCTCTGAAGTCTCTCGAATCATGTCCGGCCCAAGTATAAGTTTATCTGTAGACTCCCACCAACAAGTTGGTGATCTGCACGGTCTTCCATACAGAGCTTCGAAGGGCGCCATACCGATGGTGGCTTGGTAGCTGTTGTTGTAGGCAAATTCTACCAAAGGAAGATGATCCTCCCATGTCCCTCCAAAGTCAAGAACGCAAAGTCTCAAAAGATCATCTAAAACTCTATTCACCCTTTCCGTCTGGCCATCGGTTTGAGGGTGATAGGCTGTGCTCAAACATAACTGTGTGCCTACAGCTTCTTGCAGACTCCGCCAAAACTCGCTTGTGAAGATAGGGTCTTGGTCACTAATAATGCTGGAGGGTATCCCATGGAGTCGAACTATTTCCTTGAGATAAAGAGATGCTAGAGATGAGGCAGTCCTTCTACTTTTAACGCGTATAAAGTGGGCGCTTTTAGTAAGCCTATCCACTATTACCCAAATGCTAGTATTGCCTCTTCTTGGCAGTCCATCAATGAAGTCCATTGAAATGCTATCCCCCTTCCACTATGGGACCTCTAAAGGATGAAGTAGTCCTCCAGGCTTCTTCTGTTCTGCCTTGACCTGTTGGCAGGTCATGCACTTAGAAACGAAATCTGCCACGTCCTTCTTCATGCCGCTCCAAAAGAAAGTTCTTTTTATATCCTTGTACATCTTATTTCCGCCAGGGTGTATAGTCATCTTGGAATGACGTGCTTCCTCGAGAACCTTCTTTGTTAACTCCCTTGCTTGTGGGACGCACAGTCTTCCATCTCGCCTCAGCCAACCCTTATCATCGATGGAGTACCTATTGAGGTGACTGGAAGTCTCACCCCTAGTAAGTTTATCAATCACATCAACAAGCTGAGGGTCTTCACGTTGTGCAGTACCTATTGAGTCCAAGAGAGTAGGGCGTACTTCGAGAGATGCTAACAAACCTAGTACAAAATCCGAGGAGGGCCTAAAGTTAAAACTGGCTATATACTCCAAGCTTTGCCTCTCCACAAAGAGAGGGCTTAAGGTCAGTTTCTTTCGGCTCAACGCGTCTGCTACTACGTTGCCTTTGCCGGGAGTATAGGAAATTTCAAAATCATACGAGCCAAGAAACTCCATCCACCTTTGCTGCCTCGAATTAAGATCCTTCTGCGAGAAGAGATATTTCAATGGTTTATGGTCAGTGTATAATTCGAACTTCTCACCTAGGAGATGATGGCGCCAAGATTTAAGTGCAAAGACGATGGCGGCCAGCTCAAGATCGTGGGTTGGGTAGTTCTTTTCACGAACCGTCAATTGCCTTCCACCATAAGCTACTACCCTCCCTTCTTGCATTAGAACAGCGCCTAGTCCCGTTCCACATGCATCCATGTATACTGTGAACATTTTGCTTCCATCAGGCAGAGTTAGAACTGGGGCTGTTGTAAGAGCCCTTTTTAGGCGTTGGAAAGCAATGTCACAGTCCAATTCCTAAGCAAATGCTAGATTCTTCTTTGTTAGCCTTGTGAGTGGAGCTGAGATTTTCGCGAAATCCCTAATGAACTTTCGGTAAAAACCTGCTAGCCCAAGAAAGCTTCGGACTTCGGTTGCATTTCTTGGTGTCTTCCAATCTTGCACTGCCACCACTTTCGCGGGGTCCACCGCCAACCCTTCTTTGGACACTATATGTCCAAGAAATCTTACTTCTTCTCTCCAAAAGTGGCACTTGGAGAATTTGTCTTTTAGCTAATGAACTCGAAGAGTTTCCATGATTTCTTTCAGATGCTAAGCATGTTCTTCCTCATTCTTTGAGAAGATCAAAATATCATCTACGAAGACAACCACGAATTTATTGAGGAATTCTCTGAATACCCTGCTCATTAGGTCTACGAAATAAGCAGGTGCGTTTGTCAAGCCTAAAGGCATGACAAGCCACTCGAAGAAACCGTCTAGGGTTTTGAACGCCGTCTTATCGATGCTATCTTCAGCTACTCTTAGCTGATGGAACCCAGTAGCCAGATCAAGTTGGGAGAAAACCGACGCACCTACAAGCTGATCAAACAAATCGTCGATTCTAGGAAGAGGGTGCCTATTTTTCTTAGTCGGCTTGTTTAGTTCCCTATAGTCCACATAAAGATGTAGTGAACCGTCTGCTTTGGTGGCGAACACCACTGGAGCACCCCATTCCGAGATACTCCTTCTTATAAACCCCTTCTCGAGAAGCTCCTTAACTTGCTTACTGAGCTCCTTTCTCTCCTTTGGAGCCATGTGTCTAACAGGCAAAGCTACGGGCTTTGCATTATCAACAAGATATATGCGGAAGTCTATTTCCCGCTTCGGAGGTAAGCCTTTCACCTCTTCAAAGACATCCGGATATTCCCGGACCACTCTAACCGACTGTAAATTCTCAACAGAAGCGTCAAGCGACTCTAGATAACTGAGCATAATAGCATTCAAGGGATTACAAGAAATTTCTAGAGTGTTATCGAGTCGAGTCAAGAGCCTAACCACTCTTTTCTCACAATCAAGAATGGCACTATTACTGGATAACCAATCCATGCCTAAGATCAATCCATATCCTGAGAGGCCCAAAACAAAGGCACTACATCTAAATTCCACACTTAGAATATAGATTTTCAAATCCAAGAAAACCATCGACAAATAAGCCGAGCCCCCAATTGGATTTGAGACAACCAAGGGATCTTCTACTATACTATTGTATAGGTGCAAAGATTCTACTAAAGCAGATGAAATAAAGGAGTGTGATGCACCAGAATCAAAGAGAGTGCGAATTGGGTGATCATAAAGATAAACTAAGCTTTCTACAAAAATATTACTACCTCGTTCCTGTGGAGGTGCCGCCAGTGCATGAACTTGACCTCCTGAGGTGGATCCAGTCCTCTGTCCCTGCCCCCGCTTCTTTGGGCAGTCCTTAGCCAAGTGCCCAGTCTCTCTACAATGGAAACAACCCCCATTCATCTTTGCCTTCTTCTTTCTGCAGTCTTTCACTATATGCCCAACAATGCCACAAAAAATGCACTTTCTCTTTTCACTGGTTTTGTTGTTCTTCCCGCCTTTCTTGAAGTCTGTTTTCTTAGCCTTTAAACCTTCCTTCTTCTCTTCCACCTTAGTCTCTTTCTTTCCCTTGTCTTCCTCGTGTAGCAATGCCATGTCCACTAAGCTTTCATAAGTCACTCCCGTGGATACATGAGTCATAGCAAGGCTGTGTAGAGGCTCATTCAGACCTTTGACGAAGCGGAGCGCCTTCTTGTGTTGGGTGTTTACTAAGTCCAACCCAAATCTGGCCAGCTGATTAAACTGATTAACGTACTCCCTGATTGTCATACTTCCCTATTTCAGAGTTAGGAACTTCTCCATTTGCAGGCTTCTTTCAACTCGGGAGAGGAATTTCATCTCAAATCTCGTCCTGAAATCTTCTCAGGTTTCCACTGGCCTATCAGCATTGGTGATCTCCCACCAATAAGACGCTTCATCTTTAAGCAACCACACTGCTAGCTGTATATTTTGCCTGTCGTCAACTTTGAAGATGACAAACAGATCCTCGGTCTCCTTTAGCCAGTTTCTTGCTACTACAAAGGATTCGGTTCCATACAAGTCCTTTCCACCCATAGCCTTGAAGTCTCTACATGTCTTTGCAAAAGCATTTCCACGAGGAGGTGGCAGAGGAGGAGGAGGAGGAACCGCTGCCACTGGTGGAGGAATGTCTGCTGGGCCCGCGCCATTGGCCCTAGCTTCCAGGTACCTCCTAAACCAGCCGGGTACCGGTACTCCTTCCAGAAGGTTAAGGTCTCCAGACATGCTGAAACGAAAAGGAAAGGTTCAAAACGAAGGATAAAGAGATAGTGCATATGGCTTTTTGGGGGATTATGCCTTTTAAAATATCAAAACTTTTTCTTGAAAATGCTTCTTTGAGCATCTCTTTGAAAATAGTTTCAAAAACCTTTATCTAATCTGGTAAACCTATGCTCTGATACCAAGTGAAACACCCCACCCTCCATTAAGGTCACTCACAAAGGGACTGCCTTAACTTTGGTGGAGGTTTGTAAGTAACAGTCACAGATAAACACAAGACAGATATAAACACATATATATAAGCAGCGGAAAACAACAGACTTTTTATTTCATAAAATACTTGTTCATACAAAATACTTCCATAACTGTCACATAACACTTCCAAAACATTACATCATCATTTCTGTCTTGGTTATTAAAAAAAGAAACATAAAATATAATGAAAACTGCATAAATCCCCATGATTGTATCCAACAGCCATAGCCAAAGCGAGAGAGTCCAAACCGTACATCTACTATCTTGAAGCTTGCAAAGAGTCTGACTAAGCTGAGTTGTTTCCTCCCTGTGGACCTGGGGGGGGGGAACGGAAGAAAAGAAGATGAAAGAAAATAGGGTCAAACAAAAAACCTGGTAAGTCTAGTGACTCTTCAGTATGTGAATAAGAATAAGGGCATGATAGATATAAACTGGAAATAGGAAAGTATCATAAACTAAGATAAAGCAGTTTGAATCGAATATCCTATCGCACCCCACACTCTATCTCTGCACCTACATGTATTAGTTCTGAACTGGCACCCCGTGTTGAGGGTAAAGTGATCCTCTTTTTCTAAAGATCGGCTCTTACCCGCATAATCATCTGTGTCTTACGGCCCCCAATGATTGTAGATACCTATGCTGGTCCCACCATGGGGTGTATCAAGACCCATGGTGGCGGCCTGACACAATCCTTAGAATACATAGGTTATACTACTGATGCGCCAGTGCCCTGTTTGTCTGCTCCGGAGTGTGTGCACGCCCGCACTCCGTTAGAACCCACACTGTGCACCCACCGTCGTCGCTTTTGAACGCTTACAATCAGCCCAGTAATCGTGCCCCACCCTGCCTTGTTTCAGGGTACCATGATATCTAATTTGGGTTACTGCTGAAACGGGTCCCTCGTTACTAGGGTTTTCTAGTCAAACATGTTAAGTGGTTAAGTGTCTGTAGTTACCTAATCCCACCCATCAGTTTATTTAACATGTTGAATTGGTTAAGTGTTTTAGTTAACTTAACCCTATCATCTGTCCTTAGCCTCTTAAAGCACCGACCACTCACATTAGACAGATATTGTTGTGGTTACTGGATGTGCCGGTCGGTTCCGGGAAGATTTACACCGTAACTCAGTCTAACCTCGGGTCCTTATTGGGCTCCATGCTTAACCACCCACATTGGATATGTATTGTTGTGACTACTGGACAGCCGGGCAGGTCCGGGCAGGTTTAAATCACAACTCAATCCAACCTCGTGTTAAGCACATTCGTATTTTCTAAATTTACATATTTTTCTTTATTACCTGTTATACGTAAATTTGTTAACCATTAAAGGTTATAGCCCACATTCCAAGTTTAACATTTTTGGTATAAGAATTTATACCGTTTAAATGTCACAAATTTTGGCATGTGACAAACATGCCAATTTCATATATTTTTATGCCAAGTTTTCCTACCCATTTTACCCAACGTTACCCCATCTTAATATTAGGCTAACAACTCTTAGCCTAATTTTCGTTCGCATGATTTTAACATATGATATTAGGCTAAAAACTTAGCCTAATTTAGCGCACAAAGTTTGCATAAAGGAATCTATCTACATAACATGTCATAGGTGTAAACTTATGCATAATAGGGGTGAACTTGCAAAATGATCATCATGAATGTCATAAGTGTGAACTTGGCATTTTGGCATAGTCATTATGAACATAATAGGGGTGAACTTGCAAAATGACTAAATCTAAATAGGTGTCACATGAAATGGCATAATCTTGACTTGAATAAACATAGGCCTAAACATATTTATCTAGGCATAACTTCAAACACAAAACTAGCTTGTGACAAGGTTCTTACATGTTCATAA
Organism: Allium sativum; assembly: GCA_030737875.1. Taxonomy (NCBI): domain Eukaryota; kingdom Viridiplantae; phylum Streptophyta; class Magnoliopsida; order Asparagales; family Amaryllidaceae; genus Allium; species Allium sativum. The sequence continues at coordinate 342,787,302 of CM060910.1, forward strand.
AAATGTCCATTTTTGACATTAACACAAAGGTGTGAACTAACTCAAATCATGTAGCTTATTTCAACATGAAACTTGTATTAATTGCGTAACCCAAATGGATCCAATTACAACTTGAAATGAGCATAAGAATATATATACAAGGATTTTAATCATGTTGGCATAACGGTCTTAACATAGAACATGTGTATATAAGTCTTTAACTTGGACTTAGCAAAATGTATACAATCCATGTTAACCACATAAACATAAAGGTGTAAATTCTAATATTAACCACAAACTTGCAAGTGATATTGTTTTCAATTACAAATGTTAAATAGGTCCACTTCACATCAATTTATACCACAAACATCCCCATTCCATTCACAATAAAAATCATCGCAACAAATATACATTGTTAACATTATACAACATAAATGTTATATAACATAATGTGATTCCAATTTCCAATTCATATCAAATCACGTTCTTTTTCGATTCACATCTCAAACGTAACCAGACTTACAACGATCGATGAACTTGAATTCTGGATTCTGAGTTCTGAAATTGAGATGCGTTCCTTTGGGTAGACTAACGTTGATTTGATTCGTGTTTTAACTCTAATTTGGCTCGTCTCTAAGCTTTTTTACAAGTGGAGGCTCCCCTCAATTTCCTACCGGCAGCATGGCGGCTCCGTCTCTAATTTCTTATGTGAATTTAGGTTGGAGTCTTAGGTTGTATTTATAGAATTTCAGATTGATTTGAGCCGTCCGATGATCATAGACGAATCTAGACCATTCACTTCGAAAGGATCCAACCAAAATGCGACATGTCAGCCCTAGTGACACAGCCAAGCCTCAGAAATCGACCAGAACCCGACTAGGCCAAACCAGGTCGGCCTGGTCACCCAGGTCGACCCCCTGGTCAACCTGGTGCCCGGGCGGGAAAATTCCCGCCCAGCCCAGTTTGGGTCTGATTTTGAATTTTGAACTTCTTTTTGAACTGTTTGAATTTTAATTTGAATTCTGAAACTTCCAGAGGTCATAACTCCTTCATACGGAGTCCGATTCATGCAAATTCGGACTCTGTCTCAAGCAGAATTCCGAGACGATCGCAACGGTGAAACCCTTTCCCTTAATTCTTTCATTAAGAATTAATTATACTTAAATTTGGTATTACACAGTTAATAGTAAATTTGGGGTGTTATAAATGTGGATCTAGATCTGTAACACTTTGCAATTTTACAAAAATAGCTAATTAAAAAAATGGTAAAATCATAATTTTAAAGTAGAGGTCAAAATAGTATATTTCTATAAGAGTTGGAACAAGGTATCAAGAATTATTCTTTTGCATGTAGAATGTCACTATTAAGAAATGTATATAGCTTGCTAAATTTGGTTAAATAGACTAGAACTAGAAATTATAAGAAGTCAGACCAAGTGGTATTTTTTGTAAGGATATTGGATACAAAGTACATCATAAATACAAGCACTTTCTGCCTATAAATATGAGTTTTACCTCATTGTTTTTATTGTAAAAATCATATCTCATCTTCGAACACCCTGATTCCCAAATCAAGTTCTAATCAAGCAAGTCAATTAAAATTTCCCAAAATCAAATTGAAATTAAGTAAATAATTATATTAGATCAAACGCCACGAAGAGACTTACGCAATGAATCAAGTTATTCACAAATATGGAGTATCTAAGGTGTAACGAACACGAATTTTGGACCTAGAAAATCGACAAACAACACCATGTCGACTATTCAAGAATCGAAAATAGCGGAATGTTAATAGAAAGAAGTTAGAAGGTGAGAAATAGAAAGAAAGAAAGTTAGAATAGAGGAGGAAGAAGAACATACAACATCAGAGTAAACACGAATCTCACAGCGGGACGAATAAAATATACTATATAACATAACTTTGAAATACAAGTCTGCACTTGAATATACATATCATTATAAAAGTACATCACTTACAACACAACGGAAATAAACAATTGCTATATACTTCTGAAGCCTCCTGCTCCAAGATCTCAGTATATCTGTAAAATCCCAACTACTTGACTGCCCGTACAAATTTGGGCACGCAAAAGTTTTGGGAAAACAAAACAAAATAAACTCTAGGTCAGTCATGGGAGTGGTATGAGTAAACGATTTAAAACAGTTTGAGAAAATAAACGATATCTCATAAGACCACGCCGTATAACACGGAACGGGTTTTTCTATTATGAGAATCCAAAACACTTGATTTAACATTAAAATCCTTCTGAGAGAAACGATAATCTTTATATCAAAACTTTGTTGATATTATAATAGTGTCTATCAACCAAAAATAAATAATCATCTAGCAGAAAGCTTTCATCTCACATTCCGCATACATGACATATAAATAAAATCCTTCGGTGCTTATTGGGTATTGGATTCCAACTGGCAAGGTATGAGACCATCTTCCGATAGTGTATCACTAGAGAGGAATACACCTGGTTCAACAAGAACATCTTGTAACCCAGGCTAAACATGACCGGTCATTCATTTCGCTTGAGTGAATCGAATTTATTATCACCAATGGTTGGGATCAGCAATCGTTTCCCGAAAGGGACAACATCGAAATAGTTAAAAGAAGCAAATGGATTTTCTCTAGATCAGGTGACAATACACCCTAGTTGGCAGCTAACCACTTAGCCATGCGACCTACCCGATTTTGTACCATTTACTGGTTGTGAGGCTTGAGGTCATAAGCTACAGATCACACCTTTATTTACTTTGAATGTCACATCATCATACCCGCCAAATCACAAATTGACTTCCCCAAAAGTACCACGGGTATATAGCTAAGAGAAACGAATTCCTCCGCCACCAAATGTAAATACGTTTGAAGAGATCAACTTACGCAATCTATTAAATATACTCTGTCAGACATTCTTCCATGCAGGTTGTCCTGGGACTAGACAAACCAAAGGCACTATTTTGTAAATCCATCTTAGGCAATTTTTATCTAGGATTGCCAGAACATCCCTTGCATAAAAACTCTGTCTTCAATTATCTTGATCATATTTGATTCGCAACGCTAATGCCCATACGGAGTGGTTTTCAGATAATAAATCTGATTCCTGTCTCTCCGTATTGACAACGGAAAAATGGTCAAAACTTTGATAGTCGGTTATTTAACTATCAAAGGAAACATCCATACACACAACGATCTTATTTCCAAATGGAAATTTTATCGATCAACCATCAATCAACATTTTCCCTTTTAAATTAATTTATCGTTAATTTATTCATTTTCCCATTTTCCGTTTCCATATATTCGTAAATCCCTATTTTTTAAACTTGAAAATAAATGTTATTAACATTGGAAAATTTTCCATTCCCTATTCACGCATCACTATCCTCCTACATCTATTGGTTTCTAACTGTAACTAGTAAGAGAACAATTCGCTGAATATCAACCACGAAGGCCGAAACCAACATCAGATCGATACCTAGAAAGCTGTTCAACATAACTAATGTCCAGTCAGTTTCTAATTTCCTTAACTCTGTTTCTTATCTTCTTATCAAATCATTGCTTACGCAACTTTCAGATTCAGTTTACGAATCCAATTCTTTTATGAAAAACATTGGTTATATCGATAACTTTATAATCCCAACTTCCAAAATATCTAACTTTAAATAAAGCTTTTATACCTTAATTTAAATAAATAAATAAATGATTCATTAAATAAATAAATCTTGATTTAAAAACCGGAAAGTAAATAGTACTTTCTTACATTCGATATAGTCGAATCCCAATGTATAATTCCCTCTCGAATAATCTCTATTCAATAATTCTCTTTCGAATAAACTATATTTGATAACTCTCTTTCGAATAAACTATTTCGATAACTCTCTTTCGAATAAACTATATTCGATTAACTCATTTCGAATAACTAAAATTCGATTAACTCTATTCAAATAACTAATATTCGATTAACTTTCTTTCGAATAAACTATATTTTATATATCTCTTTTGAATAACTAATATTCGATTAACTCTATTCGAATAACTAATATTCGATTAAATATATTTGAATAACTAATATTTGATTAACTCTATTCGAATAATTAATATTCGATTAACTCTATACGAATAACTAATATTCCATTAACTTTCTTTCGAATAAACTATATTCGATAACTCTCTTTCGAATAACTTATATTCGATTAACTCTCTTCGAATAATTTATATTCGATTAACTCTTTGAATAATTTATATTCGATTAACTCTCTTCTAATAACTTATCTTTGATTAACTCTCTTCGAATAATTTATATTCGATTAACTCTCTTCGAATAATTTATATTCGGCTAATTCTCTTCGAATAACTTATGTTCGATTAACTCTCTTCGAATAATTTATATTCGATTAAATCTCTTTTTAAATTCCTATTTCAAAACCCAGTTTCCTTTATAATATTTTCATTTCTCAAAATATTTACTTAAATCCCTTATCACATCAAATGTGAAAAATATTTCTTTTATCAAGTCAAACAATTTGATTTCGCATTTTAAAATAATATCCGATTTCTAAATTCTATTTGTACTTATATTTATAGACTATTCGTAAAAATCTTATTTATAACTCCATTTACAACTGCTACGTTCACATTCGATTTCAAATATCGGTGTTGAAACCGATTTTACTTCTCTATATAATTTCAGACTTATATATTCCATTTATCAAATGATAAATATTTTATTTAATTTATAAAACATTATTTATAAATTAATCTTCTTAATTTATCTGTTAAAACAGATTTTATTTAAAATCTACTTTAAACCCAACCTCTCGTAGTTCTTTTATATTTCGCCAATTTCCTTTTATAATTCTATTTATCTACCAAATATTTCCTATTATAAATTCTATTTGTTTTTCCAAATATTTCCTTTTATAAATTCTATTTGTTTTTATAAACTCCTTAAATTCAACATCCACCTTGAAATTCCTTTTTATAAAATCATTTGATTTTATATAAATATATTTTATTTTCAATATACACTTTGAAAATTCCCTTTTTACATTCCAATATTTCTTATGGTATTTAAAATACCAAATAACAAGACTAGTGTCATCATAATCAATCAAAGATTATATATCACATCATATATCACAATATATGAAAAAAAACAGTATTATAAATATTGAGGAATCCAGTTGGATCCCTCCAATTTGTTTCCCTGCATCCACATATGTTAATCAGATAAATAACACCAATTTCATTTCGATATGAAATATTCTTATAAACAGAATCAATATTTAATTAACGATATATATTTATATATATATATATTACTAGATCTATAATTTCAACCAATCAATTAGCAGTTCATTTAAACTATAAACACACAGCAATCAACCATTATTTATCAATTCTAAAAATACATTATAAAAATATAATTGGGTAGAGTTAGTGAGATTTACTCACATCGGTCGGTTATCATTAAATAACGATAAACTATTGTTGATTCAGATTAGGCAATTTATTTCGCTATAAATTGTAACAAGCTCCAATTCACTTCGAATCAGTTCCATTGTGTGGACACCGTCCATACGATCCCAATGGATCTTGTTTCGCTTGACTCTGATCACGTGTGAATAAGATATTAACATTACCAGTTATACTTGATTTAAAATTTAATAATATTAAGTAATTAATTAATTACAATCGTTAATCACGTTTATACCTTAACCGCATTTACTTAATCCTATTCTTCTCCATCGTGCATACCAATCTCGCTCCTGTATTTCTACCCCATTAGCCAGACTTCATGCTACCCAATCTCCCATAGCCGAAGGTCAATCTCCCCATGGTCTTCTTCCAAACATTATAATAATATTGTAATTTCTTTCTGTTGATCAAACAATATCTCATGCCTGTTGCCTTCCTTCAATACCCCAGTTATATTTGTGATAATTTTTGCCAGAACTTCGTTTGAAAACCACCAATAAAACAATCCCATTTTACCTCACCAATCGTTTTTCCCATTCCCAGACAAAGCCACACCAACGTTTAAACACCTTACTTAATTAATTTGATTTTCCCCCCAAGCCAGCATACCTGAATTTCTCTTCCTTGTATCCATTCGATGTCCTCGTTATCCCAGTAGAAATTTACTCCAGGACTTTACTTCACACGCAATGACCATCATTCCTGTCCTTGTACTTTATCTTTCTTCATGATTATTCAAACACGCCACTACACTTTAATTACATTTTTCTGCTAATACTCCTCCTCCTTATTCAAATTCCATGAACCATTTACACAACAAACCCAAGGCCGACCACTTCCTGGGCCGATTCCTCCACCAACTCATAACGAAAACTATCACCGACCTCACCATTCTCCTTCACTTCCTGCGAGCATCAACACCATCTGAGACACCCCACGTCCGTTAATGTCACTCGCTAAGGGAATGCATTAACTTTCGTGAAGCGCTATAGGTAAACAGACACAGAATAATTACAAGACAGATATAAATTAGGCAGCAGCAGAAAATTTGAACTTTTATTTCAAGCATAAGTCATAATACCGTGGTCCACAATTTCATAAGTCACAAAAACCATTACTATAAAATAACTTCTGTCTTGCACCATCAGAGTACATAAGTAAATAAAAAGCATCATTTCCCCAATTAAAAGAGTTAAGCCATAGTAGAGACAAGAACTTGAGCCATACTTCAGAAGTAGCTCCTAGCAAGATGATATCTGATTCCTGATTAAGTCTGAGTGTTTCCTCCCTGAGAATCTATTGGGGGGTGAATGGAAGAAAGAAGGAGAAACAACAGGGTCAGACATAAAGTTTGGCTTACTTTTAGCCAGTAGATAAATAAAAACAACATGATAGGCATATAAAGTGGATAAGAGAGATCACTACATAAATGCCAAGCGTGACGAGGTAAGCAAGATAAGGTGCATGTGCCTCACTAATGATTACTCTGCATTATTACTAGTATAACTGAAATGAGATGATCCCTTCCACTATGAGTTGGTAGGCTTAGGTCATACGTCCAAGTATACCCTAACCACTACCTTAATCGATCGGCTCCCTACCCTATAGATATCCAATGCTGGCCCTACAGTAGGAAGTATCACTTCCTAAAGTGGCAACCCATGGTGTGCACAACCATACCTACTGTTGTCACGGTTGTCTTAACCCCCTCTGCCCGGCCCATGCACGCACATGTCCCCGGTCGGTTTGCGCCACCCACACCATCTGTCTCGTTTGGATCTCTTACAATCAATAAGCAAGCGTGCCCTTTCTCCGCCTAGAACGGAGTTCTTTACTTGATACCAACGCCAGGTTACTGACTGAAATGGGCCCGACACAATATGATACAAGCTCTCCCCCTTGTCTTGTATCCCCACTAGGTTTTCCACTGACTATGTATACCCTTAGGTGTCTTTAATTATATAGCCCTATACCAGTTATGCTTACCCTAAAGGGTGTCTTTAATTACATAACTTTATAACATTATCTATCAGGTATATATACCACTAGGTGTCTTTAATTACATAAACTTATTACATTATCTATCAGTTATGTATACCACTAGGTGTCTTTAATTACATAACCTTATTGGGTTAAGTTCCTGGGCCTATATGTAAATATTACCCACTCCCTCTAATTTACTTAACCCACCCACTACCCATCCAATTTTACTTAACCCTAACTTAAGTTCATAGTCATACAATCTTTATGGAATAAATTAGGTTAAGTAGTCCAATTCTTTACCATTTCCACTAAGGTTTTATAATGGGCTAGACCTCCCACATTGGGCCTACAACATGTGGATGTTGGGTATGCTGGTCAGGTCCGGGCAATCTTATTCCACAGTTGGGCCTAACCTTGTGTCATGGCCCAATTCATATTTGCGTACTTAGACCTCCCACATTAGGTTCAACATTTGTGGCTACTGGATATGCCGGTCAGGTCCGGGCAGACTTCCACCACTAATGTAACCTAACCTCGTGTCATAAGTACAATTTACAATTCCTAATTGTAAATTACTAAACATTCCAAATTAATCCAAATCAACCTATGTCATTATAGGTAACTATTTCTATGTTTTCCCCATTTGAATTACATGTCTAATTTCATATAAATATTACATAAATTATGCCAATTATAATCCCTTTTTCCTCGTTTCCTCTCTAACGTACTCGTACGTATTTTGGCGGCATCTAGGCTATAAAATAGCCTAGCTACAACAATGAAAAGGGAATAAAAGTGATGAACTTGTAATAACTACGATGTCAAAGCAACATAATGAGATTTAAATTAACCGTAAGGTGTCCAATTATTTAGATCTAGCATTGTTAGGGTGACATAGTAACACGTTTAGATCTAAAGATGGATTCACATGTCAAGTTTACAACATATCTCAATGGATCACAACCAGGTGAAAGGTGATTAACATAAAGATCTAGATCCAAGTAATGTTACAACTATTCCAATTAATAGATGTACATCCACCATAACATGGTTACAAGTCAAGATCCACATAAGCAACACAATCAAATCACCACAATTTTATTAGATCTAGGAAAATAGATCTGTCATGACATAGTATAGGATTTCACATTAACAGAGAATCATACTTTACAACATATCCAATTCATAGTCTTTCAAAATATACTTTTATTTATCTAAACCTAAAAACAACTAGAACTCACAGCGTTAGGTTTAGAGAATTGAGAAAGAATGGATCTAGAATTTCTGAATTGGATTTGTAGAATATGTTGTAGAAAATGGTTCATTTCGTGCTCCAGCAACGTATGGCCACCATGACTTCCAATAAAGAAAATATGAGAAATAGGACACGTATATATAGCTGCCAGACTGCCTGAAACCGAGTGCCACATTAGCCCTAGGGGTGTCGACACCCCTGTGGGTGGGTGGACCACTAGGTCGGCCCCCCTTCAGGGGGTCGACCCCCTAGAGCGGGAATTTTGCCACTCAGAGGAATTTTTCAAATTTTAATCCTCTGGATAGAATTCTGACTCATCTCTGACTCACCTCTGACTCATGCGTATATATAAAATATTTCTGTGCGTATACAAACTTAAAACCCTCATAACTTCTTCATACGGTGTCCGGTTTACGCAAACCAAATGTCTATTTTGACCAAAATTTCGAGATGGTCGCAATGGTGCAGTCTGTGTACTCTAATTCTTAATATTAAACTAATTATTATTTAATTTATTCTCTTTAATTTCGTTAAAAAATTTGGGGTGTTACATTCTCCCCTACTCAAAGGTTTTTGCCCCGAAATCTCTAGGTTGAGAAGAATGCATATCCTACCATCCATCATCCATCTACTCATCCACCAATCACTGGCATCCATTGTCCTTAAAGATTTCTAATGCTTATATGAATATATGCAAAGGTGTGTGTATATGTCCCAACAATAATGCGAAGATCAGGCGGTCTACTGATTCAGTTGACCTCCTTAATGCAATGTGTGTTTGTGCCATGAAACCAATATGTATGCGAATAAACCTATTGTATCAAATAAGTTCTATATGTGTGCCCATTCATTCATCCAAATGCAACATCCATATGCTAACTCATCCATTTACATTCATAAAAGAAAAGAAAATGCACACACATCCATATGCAGTATGAGAGTGATTGAGCCGATCTTAGTGCCTAATGTGTGTGTATATGCGTCCATAGGCAACCACTAGCAAACACTTGCATCCACTAACATCCATTAAACATAACATGTTTCAAACACATGTTTACATCCATAGGATTCCTATCTAAAGGTCGAAAATACGATGGATAAGATATATTCTATTGTCAGAAACAAGCACAGATAAAACTTAGGAAAGGAGTTAAGAACATACCCTCAAAAATAAAAGGGTACGAAGCACGAATCTTGTCTTCGGTCTCCCAAGTCGCATCTTTTGGGTTATCTCCCCTTTGAACCTTTAGCAATTTGATTTCCTTATTGCGCAGCCTCTTAACTTCTGACCCAAGAATATGGTTGGGATTCGTCTGACTGTCGCCTCCTGTTCCACTTCGACTTCTTCCAACATGCTCGGCTCAACAACTTCCGCGGTGTCATGCAGGCACTTCCGCAGATGAGAGACATGGAAAACGTCATGAACACTAGATAGATTTTCTGGAAGCATTACTCCGTAGGCCATTTGGCCAATCCTCTCGGTTATGGGGAATGGTCCTACAAACCTATGTGCCAATTTCCCTATTGATCCGAAGCGAACCACATTCCTCAGAGGTGATACTTTTATAAAAACTAAGTCTCCTACTTCGAATTCGATGTCAGTCCTTCTCTTGTCTGCATAAGACTTCTGCCTATCTTGAGCTATCATCATCCGCCGTTGAATAAGGTCATTCTTTTCGGACGTTTCTCTAACCATATATGGCCCAAGTAATAATCTTTCTGTAGATTCCCACCAACAAGTCGGCGATCTACAGGGTTGTCCGTACAATGCCTCGAAGGGTGCCATGCCGATGCTAGCCTGATAGCTGTTATTATAGGCAAACTCTACTAAAGGAAGATGCTCTTCCTAAGTCCCTCCGAAGTCAAGGACACACAACCTTAGAAGAGCTTCTAGAATTCTGTTCACCCTTTCCGTCTGCCCATCGGTCTGAGGATGATAAGCGATGCTCAAACACAACTGTGTACCTAATGCTTCTTGTAAGCTCCTCCAAAATTCGTTGGTAAAGATGGGGTCACGATCGCTCACGATACTGGAAGGAACTCCGTGGAGAAGAACTATCTCACGAACATAAATTGCTGCCAACCATGATGTCGTCCTCTTACTTTTAACTGGAATAAAGTGAGCGCTCTTAGTGAGTCTATCCACTATTACCCAAATATTGGTATTACCTTTCTTCGATCTAGGCAAACCATCTATGAAATCCATAGAGACGCTCTCCCATTTCCACTAAGGAACCTCCAACGGATGAAGTAATCCACTAGGCTTCTTTTGCTCTGCTTTGACTTGCTGGCAAACTAAACATTGAGAAACAAATTCGGCCTCATCCTTCTTCATCCTAGCCCAAAAGAAAATCCTCTTCATGTCCCTGTACATCTTCTCACCGCCTGGATGAATGGTCATCTTAAAATGGTGTGCTTATTCTAGGACTGCCTTTATCAAACTTCCAATTTGAGGAACACAAAGCCTTCCATCTCGTCGCAACCACCCCTTTTCGTCCATGGCATACCTACCGAGGTGACTAGAAGTCTCCCCTCTTCTGAGCTTATCCATGATGTCTAGAATCTGTGGGTCACTTTATTGCGAATCTCCTATCAAGAGTCGGTCGTATCTCTAATGATGCAAATAAATCAGGAAAAACTTCGATGGAGGGTCTAAAATCAAAAGCTGATATGAACTCCAAGTTCTTTCTTTCCACAAACAGAGGACTTAGGGCCACCCTCTGCCTACTTAGCGCGTCTGCCACCACATTACCCTTGCCAGGGGTACAAGCAATTTCAAAATCATATGAAGCTAGGAACTCCATCCACCGTTGTTGTCTTAAGTTGAGATCCTTCTGTGAGAATAGATACCTGAGAGATTTATGATCGGTGTATAACTCGAACTTTTCTCCAAGTAAATAATGACACCACGTCTTTAACGGAATACTATGGCATCTAGCTCTAGATCATGGGTGGGGTAGTTCTTCTCATGAACTCTCAACAGTCTACCCCCATAACATATTACTTTCCCTTCTTGCATTAGAACCGCACCAAGCCCTGTACCGCATGCATCAGTGTAAACAGTAAACACTTTACTCCCATCGGGTAAGGTCAAGACTGGGGTTGTTGTCAAAGCCCTTTTTAGTCGTTTGAAAGCAACATCACAGTCTATGTCCCATGAAAATGCCAAATTCTTCTTTGTCAGCCTGGTGAGAGGGGCTGATATCTTCGTGAAGTCCTTAATGAACTTCCTATAATAACCTGCCAACCCAAGAAAGCTTCTTACCACGGTCGCATTTTTAGGAATCTGCCCATCTTGTACTACAACCACCTTCGCGGGATCTACAGCTATCCCTTCTTTGGAGACCACATGCCCCCAAGAATCTCATCTCCTTTCTCTAGAAATGGCATTTGGAGAACTTTGCTTTTAGCTGATGGTCACAGAGAGTTTTCACAACTTCTCCCAAATGCCGGGCATGCTCTTCTTCACTCTCGGAGAAGATCAGAATATCATCAGTGAAGACTACGATGAATTTGTTTAGGAACTCCCGAAACACCCTACTCGTCAAATCAACAAAATAGGCTAGTGCATTTATCAATCCAAAAGGCATAACTAGCCATTCAAAGAAACCGTCTGGAGTTCTGAAAGCAGTCTTATCTATGTTGTCCTCAGCCACCCTCAACTGATGGAACCCCGTTGCCAAGTCCAACTGAGAAAATACCGAGGCACCAACAAGCTGATCAAATAAATCATCAATCCTCGGAAGCAGGTGCCTATTCTTCTTGGTGAGCTTATTTAACACTCTATAGTCAAAACACAAACGAAGCGAACCATCCGCTTTAGTTGCGAATACTACTGGAGCACCCCACTAAGATATGCTTCATTTGATAAATACTTTTTCAAGTAGCTCCCCTACTTTCTTACTCAGCTCCCTTCTTTCGCTTGGAGCCATGTGGCGCACCGGTAATGCAACTGGGTTTGCATTGTCCACCAGATATACGCGGAAGTCGATCTCACGCCTTGGAGGTAAACCCCGTACCTCATCAAAAACATCAGGATAATCTCGAGCCCCCAGAATAGATTGCAAATAATCTGCGGATGCATCTAGAGACTCTAGGAAGCTAAGAAAAATGGACCCTTGAGGGTCACAAGAAACTTCGAGGGTCTTCCCATGACAAGTCAGGAATCTGACAACTCTCCTCTCACAATCCAGAATGGCCCTATATGTGGTAAGCCAATCCATTCCTAGAATCAACCCATAGCCCATAAACTTGAGCACATACGCGTCGCATTCAAACTCAATGCCTAACACAGATATTTTCAAACCCCGAAAAATCATCAATAAATGAGTCGAACCACCAATGGGGTTTGAAACAACTACGGGATCTACTACCATACTAGTAACTAAGTGTAGAGATTCAACCATAGAACTAGATATAAACGAGTGTGAAGCACCAGAATCAAAAGTGTTCTAACTGTATAGTTTGAAAGAGAAATTAAACTTTCTACAGAAAATTTTCTACCTCTTTCAAGAGCACTGATCGCGAGAGCATGCACCTACCCTCCAGAAGTCCCTGCTCTTTGCCCTTGTCCCTGCGATCCCTGTTTCTTCGGGCACTCTTTAGAGAAGTGGTCGACCTCTCCGCCATTAAAGCAACTGGCCTTCCTTCTTTTACAATCTTTGATCAAGTGACCCTCCTTTCCACAATTGTGACATTTTCTCTTATCCATGCCTTTGTCATCTTTCCCTCCTTTCTTCTGTTGTTGCTACTGTTGCTGCCCCTTCTTGGGCCACACCTTCTTATTCTATGATATTCCCTCAGTCTTTGCTTCCTTCTTCTCTCCCTTGTCCTCCTCATGCATAAGGGCCATATATACAAGCTTTTCAAAAGTGTCCCTTATTGGAATATGGGACATGGCTAAACCATGCAGGGGCTCATTCAACCCTTTAGCAAACCGCAAAGCCCTTTTGTGCGGTGTATCCACCAACTCTAACCTGAACCTTGCCAGCTGGTTGAACTTGTTCACATACTCCTTTACTGTCAAATTTCCTTGTTTGAGTGTTAAGAACCTCTCCATATGTATGCTTCTCTCCGCTTGGGAAAGAAATTCATTTCGAACCTCTGTCTAAAGTCTTCCCAAGTTTCTATCGGACGTCCAGCTTGGGTGATTTTCCACCAAAATGAGGCTTCGTCCTTTAACAGCCAAGCAGCTAATTGAATTTTCCTTCAGTCCTCCACTTCAAAGATTACGAATAAGTCCTCGGTCTCCTTAAGCCAATTTCGAGCTTCTACGAATGTCTCGTTCCCATGGAATGGTCTTCCTCCCATAGCCCGGAAGTCTTTGCAGATCTTGGCAAAGTTATCAGCTCTTGGAGGGGGGGGAGGAAGAGGAATGACTGGTGCAGCTGGGGAAGGAACGCTTTCTTGGCCTTCGGCAGGCATCGTGGCCTCCGAATACCTATGGAACCATCCGGTTATTGTGACTCCCTCTGGGATATTAGGGATGTTTTGTTCACCAGACATGCTGAAAAGGGAAAATGAAGAAATTTAGATAAGGGACCGAAGGATACTACATATGGCTTTTTGGGGAATGTTTTTCAAAATACACTTTTCTTTTGAAAATGCTTTTCTTTTAAAACCTTTTTGAAAATAATTTCCAAAAACTTTTATCTAATCTGGTAACCTTCAGCTCTGATACCAAGTGAGACACCCCACGTCCGTTAATGTCACTCACTAAGGGAATGCATTAAGTTTCATGAAGCGCTATAGATAAACAGACACAGAATAATTACAAGACAAATATAAATAAGGCAGCAGCGGAAAATTTAAGCTTTTATTTTAAGCATAAGTCATATCACTGTGGTCTAAAATTTCATAACTCACAAAAACCATTACAATAAAATAACTTCTATCTTGCACCATCAGAGTACATAAGTAAATAAAAAGCATCATTTCCCCAATTAAAAGAGTTAAGGCATAGTAGAGGAAAGAACTTGAGCCATACTTCAAAAGTAGCTCCTAGCAAGATGATATTTGATTCCTGATTAAGTATGAGTGTTTCCTCCTTGAGAACCGGGGGGTGGGGGGGGACGGAAGAAAAAAGGAGAAACAACAGGGTCAGACATAAAGTCTGGCGAGTTTAGTTACTTTTAGCCAGTAGATAAATAAAAGCAACATGATAGACATATAAAGTGGATAAGAGAGATCACTACATAAATGGCAGGCGTGACAAGGTAAGAAAGATAAGGTGTATGTACCTCACTAATGATTACTCTGCATTATTACTAGTATAACTGAAATGAGATGATCCCTTCCACTATGAGTTGTTAGGCTTAGGTCATACGTCCAAGTATACCCTAACCACAACCCTAATCGATCGGCTCCCTACTCTGTAGATATCCTGTGTTGGCCCCACAGTAGGAGGTATCACTTCCTAAAGTGGCAACCCATGGTGTGCACAACCATACCTACTGGTGTCACGGTCGTCTTAGCCACCTCTGCCCATGCACGCACATTTGCCCGTTCGGTTTCCGCCGCCCACACCATCCGTCTCATTTGGATCTCTTACAATCAGTCAGTAAGCGTGCCCCTTCTCCGCCTAGTACGGAGTTCATTACTTGATACCAACTCTGGGTTACTGACTGAAATGGATCCCATATAATATGATACAAGCTCTCCCCCTTGTCTTGTATCCCCACTAGGTTTTCCATTGACTATGTATACCCTTAGGTGTCTTTAATTACATAGCCCTATACCATTTATGCTTACCCTAAATGGTGTCTTTAATTGCATAACTTGATTACATTATATATCGGTTATGTATACCACTAGGTGTCTTTAATTACATAACCTTATTACATTATCTACAGGTTATGTATAAAACTAGGTATCTTTAGTAACATAGCCTTATTGGGTTAAGTTCGTTGGCCTATATGTAAATATTACCCACTCCCTCTAATTTACTTAACCCACCCACTACCCATCCAATTTTAATTAACCCTAACTTAAGTTCGTAGTCATACAATCTTTATGGATTAAATTAGGTTAAGTAGTCCAATTCTTTACCATGTCCATTATGGTTTTATAATGGGCTAGACCTCCCACATTAGGCCTACAACATGTGGATGCTGGATATGTCGGTCGGGTCCGGACAGTCTTATTACACAGTTGTGCCTAACCTCGTGTCTTAGCCCGATTCGTATTTGCGTACTTAGACCTCCCACATTAGGTTTAACATTAGTGGTTGTTGGATATGCCGGTCGGGTCCGGGCAGACTTCCACCACTAATGTAACCTAACCTCGTGTCATAAGTACAATTTACAATTCCTAATTGTAAATTACTAAACATTCCAAATTAATCCAAATCTAACTATGTCATCATAGGTAACTATTTCTATGTTTTTCCCATTTGAATTACATGTCCCATTTCATATAAATATTACATAAATTATGCCAATTATAATCCCTTTTTCCCCGTTTCCTCTCTAACGTATTCGTACGTATTTTGGCGGCATCTAGGCTATAAAGTTGCCTAGATACAACAATGAAAAGGGAATATGACGAAGGTGATAGTTTCAACATATCTTGGCATAAACATAAACTGGTATGATAACAAGGTGAATGGTCATGTAATCATCATGGCAAGGTAGGCATAAGTGATGAACTTGTAACAACAACGATGTCAAAGCAACATAATGAGTTCTAAATTAACCGTAAGGAGTCAAATTATTTAGATCTAGCATAGTTAGGGTGACATAGTAACACGTTTAGATCTAAAGATGGATTCACATGTCAAGTTTACAACATATCTCAATGGATCACAATATGACAGTTGAAAGATGATTAACATAAAGATATAGATCCAAGTAATGTTACAACTGTTCCAATTAATAGAAGTACATCCACCATAACATGGTTACAAGTCAAGATCCACATAAGCAACATAATCGAATCACCACAATTTTATTAGATCTAGGAAAATAGATCTGTCATGACATAGTATAGGATTTCACATTAACACAGAATCATACTTTACAACATATCCAATTCATAGTCTTTCAAAATATAATTTTATTTTTCTAAACCCGAAAACAACTAGAACTCAAAGCGTTAGGTTTAGAGAATTGATAAAGAATGGATCTTAGAATTTCTAAATTGGATTTGTAGAATATGTTGTTGTAGAAAACGGTTTAGTTCGCACTCCAGTAGCATATGGCCTCCATGACCTCCAATGAAGAAAATATGAGAAATAGGACGCGTATATATAGCTTCCAGACCCCCTGAAACCGAGTGCCACGTAAGCCCTAGGTGTGTCGATACCCCTGTGGGTGGGTCGACCCCTAGGTCGACACCCCTCTAGGAGGGTTGACCCCCTAGAGCGGGAATTTTGCCGCTCAGAGTAATTTTTCGAATTTGAATCCTCTGGATAGGATTCTGACTCACCTCTGACTCATGTGTATATATAAAATATTTCTCTGTGTATACAAACTTAAAACCCTCGTAACTTCTTCATACGGTATCCGTTTTACGCAAACTAAATGTCTATTTTGACCTGAATTTTGAGACGGTCGCAATGGTGTAGTCCGTTTCTTCTAATTCTGAATATTAAACTAATTATTATTTAATTTATTATCATTAATGTCATTAAAAAATTCGGGGTGTTACACCATCCCCATTTCATGAAGTTCGCACCCACCAACCGAGTTGCGTCATCGGCACAAACCTGCACATACACAGTAGGAGATCGACACTTTTACATTTGATAAAATCCCAAAAAATTAAATCTAATACCATTTTTCTTACTCAATCCAAAAAGACAGTCGAATTCATACCAAGCTCCTTTTATTCCGACTTAGATTTGATTCCGACTTAGATCGAAGACTAGGGTTTATGTCAATTTCCACTGGATGGAAACTTGACGACGCACAACTCCAGGTGGACATCAACGCGAAGCTCTACTTCTCACGATTTCAAAGAGATATCTCTCATGATTTATAGGAATTTATTTGTATTTGTTTTTGATTTTCAAAGATGAACATTTTACTGTGAGATGAAAAACGACGGCGCCCAATATTTTTGACCAGAAAAAAATGGAATTAGGTTTAGAAGGATGGTAGGGTATTTATAGGACAAGTTAGTTCTATTAGAAGCTTCATATTTATTTTATTTTATTAATTTATATTTGATTATAAACTCAATGTATCATTTAAAATTTTCTATGATCACATACGATATCCAAATTCAACGAAATGGACATACAACTATAGTTTGACATTAGGGACCCAAAAAAACTGGTTTCGTCGATTTCCGAATCTGTTTGCTCACACAGCATATTTTTAAAGTCAAATTATTGACTGTTTTTCACATTAAAATCTCGTACAACCAAATACAGACTCCAAAAAGCACGAAAATTGAAATCTGACAATAATTTAATATTGCTGTTCCAACAAAATTCGTCAAAAACGGAGGTCGTTTGTAAAAACAGCTATTTTCTAAGGCCTAAATAAACCAATTTAAATATTAATATACTAAAAACAATTGAATTAAATATTAGTAAATTAATATTATTGTATATATTCACATAGAATATCATTTAGCCCTAGAATAAATATATCTGAATTTGTAACTCGATATTTCAAATCCAGTGTTAAATTGATACCCAATTTATATTAAAAATCCTTTTATAATATAAATAAATCATTATTAATTATAAAGTAATTCCATAGCGACTTTTCAAAAATTTGATTTGGACCCAACTCACAATCTACACGACGAAATCTCGATTTTTCTCTTCCCTTAGAAAAATATACTTCACCAGCTCCGAACGTTTCTTGTTTCATAGAAATCCGACTTAAAACGGATTCTGTATATTCGTTTAAAGTTCGAATCGCCAAAATATGAACTGTCGCGCCATTTTGAGCTTGATTATAATTATAATATAATTTATATGTTCTAATGTCATTTATTAAATAGGAGCGTTATTATAATTCAATTCTAAATTGAATTAAATTAGTTAAATCATCTGATTCACACAACATTGCGAATTCTACTATTTCCAACAATTTTGGAAATAAATATATTATTCTATTATTTATATTAATTCAATATTCAATATTATTTAATTCAACAACCATTTAAATCTCTAAATCATTATTTAAAAAATTAAATAAACTAATTATTATACTGTAAAATACAGGACGTTACATTCTTCCCCCTTAAAATAATTTCATCCTCGAAATTGCAAAGGTAAAAAACAAACCCTATTGACTGGGTTAAAAATTATTTGTTTACTTCTTTACTCCAGGTTTACTGAACCAATTTACTTTAACTAAATTATTAATTCAATTCTATTAACGAAAATTCTGAAAATTTTCTAACACCATAAATTTTCGAAAAATTTCGCCAACGCCTCCTTTGTGCGGCTCAATCGGTACAACTACAACTTGCCTCTCTAGGCCCTCTCCAATCCAAAAGAAAATCAAACAACCAAGCGACTTGCCCAAATCGGCTCATAAATCTCATACCCAATGTAAAATATAAACTTGTACCTTTTTGTCGGGCATATCAACTCTATCGCTTCCATCTGCTGTTAATACATCATAAATAATTGTCATACCAATCAATCTGTAATAACCCGGAAAACCGAGCCAATTTAAAATTTATATTTTGGCAATTTTAGTGAATTTTGAATATTTAAAATGAATTATTTTAAATATTAATGATGAGGAATTTATTTTGAATAGAATTCGAACGTATATATTTATTTGAATCGACGTTAGAATATAAATATTTTATTTTAATTGTAAAAGGAATTGAAAATGGCGCGGTAGTTCGATAATTCGATTTCAAAGTTCAAATGAATGTACAGGATTCAAAATAAACCGGATTTTAGTGAAACCAAAAATATTTGAATCTACTATAGAATATCTTTCCAACGAATCCGAAAAATTGAAATTTCATAGTGGGAATCAAAAGATATGTCCAGTTGAAAATTCAGAATAGTTGCTACGGGATTCTGGCTCTTAAAAATGGAAATTTTGCAAACGACCTCGGTTTTCGATGAAACCACTTTTTTTGGATCCGTGATGTCAAGTTATTGCTAGGTTTCAAAATTCGTAATTTTCTGAATCAATATGTGAGCATGGCAAAGGAAAACACGTTTGACCAGTTTCAGTTGATTTTAATCGACTGGAAATTGGCCATTTTTCAAACGGTTTCAGAATTTGACGAAATTAGTTTTGTTAGGATCGTATCGTCAATTCGAAGCTAGAAAATATTTTTTGGGAATTTTTAGAGTCCGTATGTGACCCCGGTAAATTGAAATATGCGTTCAAATTCAATATATAGATATATATTTTGATTTTGGCGGAAACTGATTGAAACAGCTGAACTGGCTTACGATACATATCCCATTTTGTTCGGAATGGGGGTAATTAGCTATGAACGACAGTTGGTGGGTTTGATTTCGAGTTCGAAATAAAAAGTTGCTTTATGGAATAAATAAAATAAAATAAATCTTTTTTCACTTAACCCCCTCCCATCAATTCCATTTTCAACGACCAAATTAGTTTTCCCCATTCAGGGAAAAAACTGATTTCCTCTTCGAAGAAAAAAATGGCGATCGATGGATGGCCATCGCCATCGCGCCTCCACCTCCGAACCGCCACACCCTTCCTCCGCCTCTTTCTCCATTGCCAGTCCAAGCTTCGCCGCTCCCTCCTCAACTCGAGATCGCAGACCCCCTTCCGAACCCGCCAACCACCGCACCACCTTCACACCCTCCTGCGCCACCTCCAATCGAACCCAGCCACCACCATCTCGAGAGCCCCACCCCTCGCGAGAGTACACCGCGAAGTTCACCGCACCTCCAGGAAAAGAAAACCAACGCCTCTCCCCTCCTCAACGCGTCGCTGGCAGCACCATCGTCGCGCGCCATTTCAAAGCTCCAGCAATCGAAAACCATGAGTTAACAGAGAAAAAGAAAGGTAATTTAAATTAATTATATTAGTTAAAGTTAATTAAAAACATGATTCTTATATAGAGTGATTTATAGAAAAAGAAAAAAAAACATAATCTTTACATAGATCTGATTTTTTATTTAGACAAAAATATAGTTTTTAGTTTTATAAAAAAAATAGGGTCTTTAGTTATATAAAAATATAGTCTTTAGTTATATAAAAATATAGTCTTAGTTATATAAAAATATAATCTTTAGTCATATAAAAATATAATTTTTAGTTAGAATAAAAATACGATTTTTTAGCTATAAAGATTCGATCTTTATGATATGAACATCGCTATAAAGATTAGAATTTTATTTATATTCATGTGGAGTAAAGATTAGATTTATATATATATTCATGTGAACAAAAAAATTTGATTCTTATATAGATAACATGGTGATAAAGATATGATTTTTATCATTGAAAGAAATTATTTTTAGCAAGTTAAAAATATGATTTTTATACTTGTAGAGAAATAAAAATATGATTTTTATACTTGTAGCGAAATAAAAATATGATTTTTATTATGAAGTTAGCTAAATATAAATTTTACTATGAAGACAAAGATATAAAGAAGTGATCTTTATATATATTACATAAAGATAAAAATGTGATTTTTGTTTATAAAGATCGTTGGTTAAAAAAAGTGATTTTTATAATATAAACATCGTTATAAAAATGTGATTTTTGTTTATAAAGATCGTTGGTTAAAAATGTGATTTTTAATATGTACCGCGTGAAATAGATCTCGTTGGAAATACGGCGAAGATTTTCTACATATGATGAGTCGCGGCGTTTGGTCTAGCTTCTAGGTGAGAACTCCTCTCTTTTAATTTTGTTTTCAAGTTAAAATATATACTAGGATGCAGACGGTGCTTAGTAGCACCCGACACCCGTTGTCCACAGACCATGGACGACTTGTGTGATTGTTTGTGTTGTGAAATTTGACTGTCGATTGTGATGTGGAAATTAATTTCATGTGTTGAAATAAAATAATTTCATGTGTTGAAATAAAATAATTTCATGTGTTGAAATAAAATATATATTCATGTGTTGAAATAAAATATACATATTCATTTACAAATCGAACGATTTGTTTATGTACACCGATTTGACTGATATTGATTGGGACGATAAATTTCGCACATCGCCCCACTGCACAAATAAAATCTATGTTTGATTGTTTGAAACCCCACACGGGTGTTGGGATGAAATTGGGCATACACTAATCCCAATAATTAGCTGTATGTTGATCGATTGATTGACAGGCTGTTGTAAGCATTGAATATTTATATTTGATGCTTATACAGTGTAGAATGCACTCTGGATGATGGTTGATTATCGTTGCTATTATATACATGTGTTGTATAGAATCCATATAATTAACATTACATGGTAATTGATTGGGCCTCATTCCAATTTAGAAAATAAATTCATGTGTTGAATAGAAAGAAACATTCATGTGTTGAATAAAAGCCGTGTTGATTAGATTGACGCCATTTTGACGTGAACGATATTTATATCGATTTTATTCATTTTTATAATGAATATAGAAAAGAAAGTGATTTCAAAATTTAACGTTTTGAAAATAATATCATTTGTATATCGATGATGTGGAATATTCAATTTTGACTAGAAATTGAATATGAAGTTGAAATCGTTTTGAAAACGAATTTAAAACAATTTATAAAATACGTTTTAAAAGGAAATCGATGAAATATAATATATATACATATATATTATATATAATGGCCTGAATAGAATGCGCCGCGCTGTGGCAGTTCGCGAATTTCGACCATTGACTTCGAGTGGATATTGTTAGCCTACATTGTGAACTAGGCTACACAAAGTTAGAAGATCAAATAATGAAGAGCATTTTCTGGTTATTTCGGATCGGATCGGAGTTCAATAGGCGAGAGCAAACCAACAAATAGTGATGGCAGAATTCATCTGAATCGGACCGGATTGGGGATGGTTAACCGATCCGACCCCGCATATTAGCTTTTCCGAACCGGACCCAGAATGCTTAACTGTTTCACTCCATGATCTCCTTGATATTCGGAGCGGTTACACCCACTTTCTACCCACGATGGCCACTAACTGGATGCATTGTCTTCACCGTAATTCATCCGATCCCGAAAATGGTGGAGCGGATGCCACGTATGCCCGATCCGATCCGGATCTAGAAGGAATCTTCACCTATAAATACCCCATCAAGGAGCATTTGGAGGGATTTTTTTTGGCACTGTGAGAGTTTGAGTATCTGAGAGAACCGAATTTCAGAACTTCCAATCAATTCAAATCATCGTCAAGAGTGAATCAAAAAGAATATGGAGAGAATATATATGTTGAATGAGTGATATTGAGTGAAAATCCAATTGTATTCATATTCGTATCAACAATCTTAGTGATATAAAGTGGACGTAGGCTCTTTAACGCCGAACCACTATAAATCTTGTGTCTCTTTTCTGTTTTTTGATCTCATTTTATTTGAATTTCAGTCAATTTGGGTGTTAGAACCACTTTTTCGTCTAACATTTTGGTGCTTTCACTGAGAAATCTTTGAATTCTATGCTTTTTGGGATTATTATTCTACTATTTGGACCTTCGAGTTCGAAGAAGTTAATCCCCCATTTCTGATATTTGCAAGTATTTGCTGATTAGTTCGTTGAAGAATCAACTATTATGGCCAAATCAAATGGAAAAGAAGTGCAAGGCGCTCGGGAGAATGAAGCTAATGAGGATTCACAAGCCATGATTGTAACAAGGTCTCGGGGGCATAATACTGATGGAGGCCGATCCGACCTGGCTGCCTCGAACAGGAGAGAGAACTCGACCCCGAACCGAAGCCAGGACGCTGCCGCTGCTCGAACCCCTCCATCACACCGATCTGAACCGTCTTCCCTGCTTCGATCGGAATCAGACTGAAGTTGGTACTTCTACTCAAGCTCCTACAAATGCTTCGATGCCAGCCATGACAACTAACGTTCAGCCTGATCCGTCTGCACCCATTACACAAGGAGATTTTTCGCGCTTTCTTGACATGCTCCAGAGTACTAAGGAGGCTTTAGAAACTCACCAACGTAACAGTCTCATCATGCAGGAAAATATGAAGACTATGAGTAGGGAAATCAGTGAGCATCGTAGACAAAAAACGCCATCTCCGACACGTCGCCTTGCAGCAGATAATTCATCTTCTTCAGAGGAAGATCGTCCTCGAGAAAGAAGGCCGCTTGAACGACCTCAAAATCTCGATCAATTAACTTTTGTATCTTTAGGATCCCGAGAAGACGCTGCTCGTGTGTTAGGACCTGATGACCCAAGCCTCCAACAGCCTATGTTGCTGCCCATGCGTGGATCCCACGTTCTTCCCAGGGACCCTAATATAACTAACCCTAAACAACAACAGCTCCTTCAGCCTCTTCCTCCCGAGATTGACCGAGAGCATAGAGAGCAGTGTAGAGCAGCCGCAGCTAGAAACAGAAGACTGTCCCCTAATCAGGAACCTAGGGGTAATCCAAATATCAGACCTAGAGAACCCGTGCAAACGTTGACAAATGCCGATGTATGGGCGATGGTGCGTCAGATTATGTCCGAAAGTCGACACTACACGAATGAAGATTAGGGCATTGAGCAAAGTCATACCCCCTTCACAGATGATATATTGGATTTCCTGTTCCCTCGGCGATTCAACTTACCGCGAATGGATCGATATTCAGGGAGAACAGACCCAGGACAACACCTGATGAGATATGCATGGTTTATGAATGCTGCAGCAGCTCCTGATGCTGTAAAATGTAAAGCCTTTCCAATATATCTGGAAGATGCGGCGCTAATGTGGTTTACCCGACTTCCTCCGCGGTCGATATCGAGTTTCACAGAGTTGAGCGAGCGTTTTATGAACCAATTCCGACTTCACGCCCGAAAGTCCAAGAGTGTCATAGAGCTGTCAAGGATCAAACAAGCTCCAGGAGAGTCTTTGAAATCATATTTAGATCGCTTCAACCTGGCCGTTACCGAAGTTAGTGATCCTCATGAACCCACTATTCTGATGGCTCTAATAGAAGGAGTGGACCCAGATACCGAGTTTGGAGATTACTTATCTGGAAAACCACCCCCTACTAGGGAGTTGTTTTATGAAAAAGCTAATATTCGCTTGAGGCGAGAGGAAGTTAAAGCAAACAGGAAGAGGAAGTCTGTAGGAGCCTCGAGGGAAGGCGTCCAAAGTAATGTTGCCGTAAAGCAATCCGGCGATAGTTCAGGCAAGGTTGTGGTGAACGTCGGTAACCAGAATGGAGGAAGTAACAACCGAAATGACAACGGCAATAGATGGAATAGAAATCGAGGGAGTAATTCCAATAAAAGGCCTCGATTCCAAACTTTTGAAAACTATACACCATTGAGTGATACGTTGGAAAATATTTACTTGGATACATATAACATATTGCAGTACAAAAAGCCACCGCCTAGAGACTCCACTGAGAAGGAGATTGCAACAAGGAAATTTTGTATGTTCCATGGAACTCACGGCCATTCCACTAATGAATGCCGTCATTTGAGAGATGTAGTTGAGAAAATGCTGCGGGAAGGGAAACTGGACGAATATAAGGTTGCCCGGAGGGATCGGGGGCAAGGAGGATCAGCTCCGAATCAAGCCCAGCCTGCTTCCAAGCCCACGGCCCAGCAGAAAGGTAAGGGGATTGTTATTAATACCATTATAGGTGGACCCCATTTAGTTGGTCGTAGTTTTAAAGTGATGGATCAATACGTGAATGCCGCCAAGCATTTCGAGGTAGGAGAGTGTAGTAACCTCGAAGATATCACTCCGGTAAAACAACAAAAGACAATGTCGGACGATGTCATATTCTGTAACAGAGATGATACCGGGATCCAATCACCAACTGAAGACCCACTAGTAATCACCACGACCATCGGCCCTGCCTTAGTCCATAAAGTGTTGGTAGATAACGGAAGCTCAGTCAACATTCTCTTCAAGAAAGCTTTTGAACAAATGAGACTAGAAGCAAAAGATCTGAAGCCCTGCGAAGGATGGATACGAGACTTCAATGGGGCATCAACGGCGCCGATGGGATACATAGAATTACCAGTGATGCTAGGGCAAGGAGATCGCCAGAGAGTGAGGATCCTTCCATTTGTAGTTTTGGATGTAGAGTCACCTTACAATGCTTTCCTAGGCCGACCGGCTCTCGCAGAGTTTAGGGCGTGTATTGCATCTTGGTGCCTGTTGCTTAAATTCCCGATTGACGCAAGGATTGGGGTGATCAGAGGTGACCAAGCTACCAGACGAGCTTGTTATATGACGGAGTTGAAGATGTTAATGAAGGGGTTGAATATAGAATCCAAAGACAATTCTCCCCCTTCAAAAGAAAATTCAGCATAGCAACTAAGGGGGCCAACCCCAAGAGAGTCGCCTTCAGAGGTGCTCGACGATATAGATCCCAGAGAGGATAGAGAACTCGAGGACAAAAAGGCGACTCCTAACGAGACGACAATAGATATATCTATTGACGAAACGGATTTGACAAAAGTACTGAAGATCGGATCGCAACTAGATCCAATTCAGGAAAAAGAGCTGGTTGAT
Source organism: Allium sativum (assembly GCA_030737875.1). Classification (NCBI taxonomy): domain Eukaryota; kingdom Viridiplantae; phylum Streptophyta; class Magnoliopsida; order Asparagales; family Amaryllidaceae; genus Allium; species Allium sativum. The sequence continues at coordinate 342,813,590 of CM060910.1, forward strand.
TTCTTAAGAGCAAATTTAGATGTATTTGCCTGGACTCACGCTGACATGTGTGGGATTTCGCCTGCTATCATGAGCCATTCTTTGAGCATTAACCCAAAGCACCCGCCGGTCAAATAGAAGAACGGATGTTAGGCCCAGAGCGGTCAGCAGCTCTGAAGGAAGAAGTAGAGAAATTGAAGGAGAATGGATTCATTAAGGATTCAAAATATCCCGACTGGATATCAAATCCTGTACTGGTCAAAAAATCAAATGGAAAGTGGCGCATATGTATAGATTTTTCTGACTTGAACAAGGCATGTCCGAAAGATAGCTTTCCTCTCCCTAGGATTGATCAATTAGTAGACTCGACGGCCGGACACGAGCTTTTATCCTTTATGGATGCCTATTCTGGATATAATCAAATTCCCATGCACGTACCGGATCAGGAACACACAAGTTTCATCACAGACTTAGGACTATATTGCTATGTGGTAATGCCGTTTGGATTAAAGAATGCAGGAGCCACGTATCAGCGTTTGGTCAACCGCATGTTCTACAATCAAATTGGAAAAACCATGGAGGTTTATGTGGATGATATGCTTGTGAAGTCTAGACAATCTTCTGACCATACGAAAGACTTAGCTAAAATGTTTGGTATCCTTAGAAGGTATGGGACGAAGTTAAACCCCTTAAAATGCTCATTTGGGGTTGCATCTGGAAAGTTCCTTGGGTTTATCGTGAGTTCTCGAGGGATTGAGATAAATCCTACTCAAATAGCAGCAATAAAGAATATTCAAGAGCCGCGAAAGATTAAAGATGTTCAGAGTCTTGCAGGGAAGGTTGCTGCTTTAAGAAGATTTATCTCTAAAGCTACAAACAAATGTGTCCCCTTCTTCGAGTTGATAAAACGATGGAAACGTAATTTTGAATGGACTCCCGATTGTGTGGAAGCTTTCCGGAATCTACTGGACTTATTAGTGAAACCTCCGATACTATCAAAGCCTGTGGATCATGAGGATTTATATGTCTATCTAGCAGTGTCATCTTATGCAGTCAGCATGGCACTGGTACGTGAAGAAGACAAGGTCCATAAGCCTGTATATTATGTAAGCAAAAAACAGGCCGATGCGGAACGAAACTATCCAAAGACCGAAAAGTTTGCTTATAGTCTTCTGATTGCCTCCCGAAAACTCCGTCATTACTTTCAGGCTCACCAGATAGTGGTACACATCGATCAACCTTTGAGACAAGTGTTGCAAAAACCTGAAGCTTCAGGGCGGTTGCTTAAATGGAATATCGAGTTGAGCCAATTTGATTTGAATTTCCAACCACGGAGATCTATAAGGGGGCAGGCCTTAGTTGACTTTATTGCGGAATTCACGATCCCTAATGAGGAAGAAGTGTAAGACAAGGTTGTCACTTCAGAGTAAGAGCTGGAGCTTAGCCTATGGAAGTTATACACGGACGGGACGAGGAATGATCGAAGGTCCGGCGCTGGAGTTGTTTTAACCACTCCTGAAGGACGATCTATCTACTATGCATTACGATTAGAATTTGCTGCTACTAATAATGATTCTGAATATGAAGTCCCGATTGCCGGGCTAAAGCTCGCCAAAGAACTAGGAGTGAAGACATTGGACATATATTGCGATTCCAAAATAGTTGTGTGCCAGGTACGCGAGGAGTTTGTAACTAAAGGACCTCGGCTTGTTACTTATCTTGAAAGAGTAAGGAAGTTGTTGGATGGTTTGGAGCATTATGACATAACGCATATCCCAAGATCAGAGAACCAGAAAGCAGGTCGATTAGCAAAACTAGTAAGTTCGGATAACCCCGAAGAAACTGAAATGGTTCCGATAGAGGTCTTGGAATCGCCAAGTTTCGACCTGATGGAAGTAGAACTAGCCTTGGAAGTTGATCCGGAGAGAGAATCATGGATGACACCAATCAAGAATTTTCTCAAGAATGGAATCCTTCCAGTAAAGAAAAGCGAGAGACGAGCTGTAAGACATAAGGCTACGAGATACGTGTTGCAGGACGACGTCCTTTATCTCCAAGGGTTTTGAATGCCCCTGCTACGGTGTATCGCACATGACGACATCAAACGTGTACTGCAAGAAGTACATGAAGGTGAGTGTGGGGACCACACTGGGGGCCAATCATTAGTAAAGAAGGTGTTACGGTATGGATATTTTTGGCCTACCATAAATAAAGACGCGGCTGATTATTCACGACGCTGCGACAGATGCCAAAGATTTTCCAAAATTCCCAGAGCACCTCCAACTCAGCTCAAGTCGATGGTAAGCCCATGGCCATTTGCCATGTGGGGAATTGATATTATCGGAGTGTTACCTATTGCCAAAGGGGGGGCGAAGTACGTGATTGTCGCCGTGGATTATTTCACGAAATGGGTGGAAGCTGAACATTTAACAACAATCACGGCAAGAAAGGTGATTAGTTTCTTGGTAAGAAACATTATCTGTCGATTTGGGATACTAAAGACCATCATAACTGATAATGGGACGCAATTCGACAGTATCGAATTCAGAAATTTCTGCCAAAGGTACAAGATTGACAAACGATACACTTCTGTAGCTCACCCGCAAAGTCGAAGAAATAAATAAGGTTACTAAATCCATTTTGAAGAAGCGATTGGAGCGGGCTAAAGCCAAATGGGTAGATGAGCTACCACTGGCTTTGTGGGCCTACAGGACAACATTCAAGACAGCCACTGGCCATACTCCCTTTTCGCTCGCCTTCGGGTCAGAAGCAGTAATCCCGATAAAACTAGAAGTCCCTTCTCATCGAGTAGCATACTATGATACGATGACAAATAAAACACTCCTTCTAGAGTCTCCTGATATGGTTGAAGAAAAAAGAGACGAAGCAGACTTGCGCTTCGCAAGACACCGACGTCAAGTAGCACGTTACTATGACCGGAAAGTCCGCTTCAAGACCTTCGAACCAGGAGACTTAGTATTAAAACGAGTTTTCTCACCTTCAACCCAATTGGGTCCAAAGTGGGAAGGACCATACGCCATACGACGGAAGCTTGATACAAGAGCCTTTAAGCTAACGCACGTGGACGGTGAAGAGATTCCCAGAGCTTGGAACGCTCAGCACCTGCGACCATACCTGAGCTAAATGTGAAATGTCTCCTTTTTTGTTTTTATAAACTAATTAAAAAGGCGCGACTTTCCTTAAAAAGTCTGTTTATATGAACAAAGAATTATTAAGTGGATGTAGGCTACGACTTAGCTGAACCACTATAAAAATATCGTGTGTCATTTACTTTCCTGCATTATTTATGTCTTCAACAATTATTCTATCATGACCATGAAATGCAAAATGTTAAATTAGATTTGGAAAGATGGAAATAACTTATGTGCAGGAACGAACAAAATGACTATTTGTACAATAAAACACAAAAGAATGGAAAGATGACATTCTTAACTCTAACTCTCAAGAATTGAGAGAGAGTATAAAGGACGGGAAGACGACGTCCCCTGAGGCGTGAAGGTGCACCCCGATGAGAGACCGCTTTAGTAATACTCTAACCTGATTATGAGATAGGGGAGTATAAAGATGCTAAAAGGAACGAGCATCAATGACGAAAGAAAATTGTCCCCGTTAGGGAATTGGGGGCAATTAGATGATTTAATTTAATCAACCGTGAATAAGCCTCGGTCGGTTATCCAAGATTGATTGGGGGCATATATGTGTACACATGTTGTTCCCCTTTAATAATGACTCTATTTTATAACTGTAACATGATATGTTGAACTTATAACTATTTGACATTGCAGGAAACGTACTTTTTTATTTACAAATACATGAGTTTGTACAGGGAATTCAAGTAAAATATGCAAGGGTCGCGCTCACTGCAACAATAGCGGGCCAATAGAATATCAAAATAACAAAGCACAGTATCACTTAGGATTTGGAGTGGACTTGGATTTCTTGGCACCCTTAAGAGCTTTTTTAGCTTCCTTCTCAGCATCAGACATGAGGTGCTTTGGCTTCTTCTTTTCTGTGATTGAGTCTCCAGAATCAGTAGACATCTTCCCAGGAGTTTGAGCGCTGGGATCAAGAGAAGATTTTTTAGCAAGCTCTTCTGTAATCGACCTAGTTGAAAGCTTAACAACTAACCTCGACCCGACATCCACCACGGCAAGAGTTTTAACACTTTCAGGATCTATCTCCTCGACTTTTAGTTGCATACGCTTGTCTTGTTTGGCCTTCATTTCAGCCAGAGTCTCGTCATCAGGATTCTTTGGGTCCCCAATTATAGAAACATCAGGTTCTTCTTCATGCCCGTTGTTACCGTCATCATCTTTCAGAGCGTCTATTATTTCATCGTCATGAGAAGCATCAACGTTAGGTGGCAGGGGAGTCTTATTGGTAGTCTCCTCCTTTTTACCTTCAACCTCTCCTCCTGATTCAATAATGGTAGCCTTTTCCAGTTCTACTTGAGCTTTTTCCATAGATTTTTTCCCCAGTGGTGGTTCCTTGATGTACGTCAGTCTTCTCGGTCGGTTCAACACCTACAGAATGAGAAGCAATAGTTATCAACTGAGGGGAAAACAAAGAATCCTCGATGGACTGCCCAATGATATGACGAAAGGTGGAAACTTCCTTGACAAACTGAGGCGAAAAGGTGGAAATACCTTCTGAGGATTTCTCAATTTGGGTGGCTACTACTTCAGATGCTGATTTAGGTATAGGGGATAGAAGAGGCGCTTTAGGAATTCCCGGGTGTTCGGGATCGTATCCCTATACTCCAGCAGCTTCGGCAGAAATAGAAGAGGAACCAACTTCAGGGACATTTTTTCCTTTAACTCGACGTCTTTCTTCCTCCATGACAGCAGCGATAAGGCGACGCCCCTCGGCCAGGCGTGCTGGTTCATCGTCCTTCAAATACTTCTCCATGAGTTTATCTTCATCAACAAAGTCTACCTTAAGTTCATCTTTTTCCCATTCGATAATTTGATTCCATGCATGAACTAAGGTACTCGGATAATCTTCGATCCAGGAGAAGTTTCGGCGACGGATTATATGTGCAAAGAATTCTATCATCAGTTCGCCAAAGCTACGCAATTCTTCTTGAGCTCCTGATAACTGCTTATGGGCTTCTTCGGCAGACTTGATAGCGTTATCTAAATTCCCCTTGCCTAAGGCAGCTCTAGTCTCAGCCTCCAGTAGTTTGGATTCCAACTCAGCGTTTTTTCTCGCTAACTTGGCTTTTTCTTGCTCAAGAGTACTATACGCTGATTGCACTCTGACACTTTCTGATTTAGCATCCTCAGCTTGTTTCTTCAACTCTAAACGCTCTTGACTATGAGATTCCAATAAGTCATGATAACGCTTTTGCAACTCTTTGAATTGTTTTTTGAAATTGTTGGCATCCCGCTGAGCAATGGCAAGTTCACCTTGTGTATCATCCAGGTCTTTCTCAAGATTTTTCAAGACTTCTTCATCAGAATCTGCAATTTTCTTCATTGCATCGACGTCTGTGATCAAGTTCCGAATAATTCTGGAAAGATTACGTGAATACTTATACATCTCTGAGTATTGTTTCTCTACCGCATCAATCTTTGCCTTAGCTTCATCTGCCCACTTTGAAGAGATAGGCTCGAGTGCGGGTAAGAAAGTTAGATTTTCGAAGTAATGATCCGGGAACTGTTTCTCCAGGTAAGCTAATTTTGTTTTGGAATCGGCATCCAGTGGTGGAGGTCTGCAATATGATAATTCAAAGTGTTTTCGCTTAGTAGAGACGATGGCTGCGCCTCCTTTCTCAGGTCGTTTCTCAGAAGTTTTTTGCTTGTCTTGCGGATCAGTGCGCTTCGTTGGACTTTTTTCTTGATTATGTTTATCTTGGGGAGGAATTAAGTCTTTAGGTTGTGATGTGTCTCCCCCACGACGACTTTGGTGGCTCTTATATCTATCGGAATCCGATCGAACCGGAGAACGGGAGCGTGAAACGTGGGGTCGGTAGGAATCATGATGCCTTCTGTCATCTCTGCCCCGACTCTCACGTCGATCATGCTCAGAGTCGGCAGGAGGTTTTGACATGCTACGACAAACCTTTCCAATATCGTAATAAGGACGTGACATTGTACCTGCGCAACAATACAAGTGAAGTTCAGAGTCGACATTAGAATAGGATATAAGTGCTGTGACGTGCAGTGTTAATGTGCTAAGTGCATCCTAAGTGGTGTTCCCCCTAACAAACCCGAGCCTGAAGTCAGACTAGCACGTGTAGGCTCCTTGGTCTTTACGGGAGTAGTCTCTTCCGAAGAGGTAAAAATAAGGGGGTTTGTCGGAAAGTCCTCTGGAGTATAAAGAGTTTCAGGCAAGGAAAGATCTCCCAAGCCCTGAAAGGTTGAATCGTCAATAGCAGGAGCATCTCTTTGAGGAGCATCTAGTGGCAGTTAATTAGGGGATGTTGACTTTTCAGGAGAAATGGCAGCGTCGGGAATGGTGTATCCTTCTCTGTATTTCTCGGCTATGGTAGCTAGTTCATCGTATTGAGTTGAAGATGGAGAGGGAGGAGTCCTGAGAGGTATTGTTGGACCTTTTGAACCCTCACCTGTATCGGGGATAATGTCAACCGGGGGAATGTACACATATGGACCTGTCCCGTGACCTATACTACGGGTAATAGATAGTAACCCGTGACGATGGAGATATTCATCCTTAAGAACACTGTCGATGGTCAAGAACTTTTGGTCACCATTGAGTAACTGGTGCAAACGATCAGAGTATAATTGACCTGATATTTGCTTTGGGTTGTCAACTGTGAATAAAAATGAAAGCAAGTTAGTATGTCAACATGAACACTTAAAGATGGAATCTGGAAAATAGATGTTTTACTTGATTTGGTCCATGTCCTAGCGCACCCCGGTTGTTGTTTGATATAAAACCATTCAGGTTTTGGATCGCCAGCCTTACTGCTAAATGGAACGGTGATGATCTTTCTCTTCGGAACTGATTCAAAGTACGAGAAGGAGGGAGTCTCTTGGGTCCGATGTTTGAAATTATAAAAGAAGTGGATATCATCGAAGGTTGGTTCTATGCCTAGAATCTCTTTGTATGCTATGTACAAGGTGTATAGATAAGCATAAGAGTTTAGATGCAGCTGCATGGGGGCAATCCGCATTTGTCTTAGAAAATCAACGACAAAAGGTGAAAATGGAGGTATCGCCCCAACTAGACACATTAATCGAGTGATGGCCATAAATCCTTCCGGTGGATTGTGGGGGCGATCCGTTTTCGAAGGCAACTTAGTATCTCTTCTTAGTATCCCATGCTTTAGACATATTCTGGCAAGTCTATCATCGTCGATCGTCGACTCAACGGAGTCCTTGTCCGGCTCCAATATAGTAGCAGATGCAAACTCATCAGGAGCACGATCATCCCCAACCTCTCCCTCCTCTTCCTCACCCAGGCAGACATCACCCCCAGAAGATACTTCACTACTATGTGCTTCCGTTTTGTAATCTGGTCCCTCGTCATCTAATTCTGAGTCTGAGGGAGAGGATATATCATCGAGAGTAAGTTTTTTAGAAGTTCCCATGATTTCTTCCTTTTCCATCAGTCTAGATGAGCGTCTCTCTGCCATGGTCGCTAAGCTATCGAAGAAGCAATAGTACAAGTTAGAGTAAAATAGCCCGAAACCCCCCGTGCAAGTGTGTGAACTAAAATGTGTACGGTGTGTACAGGAAATATAAAACAAACACTTGGAAGCATAATGTAAAGGTATGACGATGTCCAGAATAGTTCTCGGCGTTGTTTATGTTCGCAAGGCACTATCCTAACTGTCCATTAAGTTGAAGGTTGTATCAAGAATTGATTTGACCAACTAAGCAAAGTCTCATGTGTTAACTTGGGTTGTTTTTCGGTTCGGTTCGGATGCATGTATTAGGATCGGATCGGGGGAGAAAGCCTTGTGCTGGCATGGGACAAAAGTTGATGCCCAGTGATCAAAGTCGGATCGGTTCGGAGGTGAGTATTTAGATGATCCGGATCGATTTGAGCAACCATGCTTCTCCCCTCCTTTGTGTCACATTCCAGTCTGATCCGGTCAAGTAAGTCTTGTTCTTCTTTTTTATTTGCAAGTCTGACCCGATCCGATCAGTTAAGTCCCATTTTCGTCTCCATTTCGTCACCCGAACCGATCCCCTGTACTTCTCCTCTCCCTCTTCCTCCTATTAGGGGTGAAGTTCGATACTATGTCAAAAGTCCCAATTGAAATCGAGTACCTATGCACTCAAATGCTCAATGAAAGATCTTAACCCCCTCCACCGTCGCCTCGAGATGGAGTTAACACCATTAACGACGATGGCGAAGTGGAGGAGGTCATGGCGACAAAACTAATCAAATACCTTGCTGGAATCGTTCAAGGTAACCGTGAATCTAAGCTAAAAGCAATTATAAAGATGAGATTCAGGATTACGAGACTACCTATATGTTTTATTCAGAAATCAAAACGAGAATTTTGGAGTTTTTTAGGGGACTAGGGTTTCGGTGTATAACTTAGGAAGCGAGAGCAATAAAAGAAAGAGAAAGGGGAGAAGTGAAGTGATGGGTTTATATAGATTCGATATAGCCCTTCATATTCCTGGCCTTAAAACTCCGTTCGGACCAGAATCCAAGCCCGCCAACACATTCTGGCCCTAAATTATGTTCTGACCGGAATTTAAGCCTGCTAACATGTTCAAGCTTATTGACCCAGTGCTAAGCAAGAGAGGAAAGAAGGCTGTTCGGGTCGGGGTCCGAACCGAATGGGATTTCACACATCGGCTTAGCGTTTAAATTGAATTAAATCCAAAGAAAAATAAAGAAAGAGATTACCTGAAAAGACCGCTGGAATTCAAGGAGAGTTCTCAGACTTGCTAAAAATGAAGAAAACAGTCTGCATGCTTTGTGATGTATATATAGACAGCAGAAGGCGTGACTCTCTGAAGTGGCATATCTTTATACGTCAATGGAAACGACTTCTCGACGATTCAAGTTTAAACTCAAAGACCAACGAATAGAAGATGTCAAGGCATGCTCTATCTTCGATAAAAGCATCCCTTGAGGGGGAAAAATGTTAGCCTACTTTGTGAACTAGGCTACACAAAGTTAGAAGATCAAATAATGAAGAGCATTTTCTGGTTATTTCAGATCGGATCGGAGTTCAATAGGCGAGAGCAAACCAACAAATAGTGATGGCAGAATTCATCTGAATCGGACCGGATCGGGGATGGTTAACCGATCCGACCCCCGCATATTAGCTTTTCCGAACCGGACCCAGAATTCTTAACTGTTTCACTCCATGATCTCCTTGATATTCGGAGCGGTTACACCCACTTTCTACCCACGATGGCCACTAACTGGATGCGTTGTCTTCACCATAATTCATCCGATCCCGAAAATGGTGGAGCGGATGCCACGTATGCCCGATCCGATCCGGATCTAGAAGGAATCTTCACCTATAAATACCCCATCAAGGAGCATTTGGAGGGATTTTTTTGGCACTGTGAGAGTTTGAGTATCTGAGAGAACCCAATTTCAGAACTTCCAATCAATTCAAATCATCATCAAGAGTGAATCAAAAAGAATATGGAGAGAATATATTTGTTGAATGAGTGATACTGAGTGAAAATCCAATTGTATTCATATTCGTATCAACAATCGTAGTGATATAAAGTGGACATATGCAATTTAACGCCGAACCACAATAAATCTTGTGTCTCTTTTCTGTTTTTTGATCTCATTTTATTTGAATTTCAGTCAATTTGGGTGTTAGAACCACTTTTTGGTCTAACAGATATTACGGGAGATCCGACCGTCGGATTCTCCTAAAACCGGAACCGTTGGGTTCGTATCGAAAAGAGCTTTCTAACAAATATTAGAAATTTAAAATCTAACGGTTGGATTTGGAATCATGTCCAAATCAAATTTGGAAAAGGTCGCTGTAAGTGCAGTTCTATGGCCGTTGATGGAAATCGACTGTACGGGCCTTGATAAAATTATTAAAAATATTAATAATTTGTGTAAAATCATAATAAATGATTTTAGAAAGGATTGGGATGAAAAACTCCATATTTGAAAAGATAAAAATAGATTTTTATCGAAATGAACTAGTTTTGAACTAGAATTAAAATAATTTATTTTTGAAATAAATAAATTGAATTTGAAAAAAGGGGTTTTAAAAGTAACCAAAATTTCCAATAATTGAATTGGAAATGGATTTGAATCGAAATTATCTTCGGAATATTTCGATATTGAATTAGGTGATTATACAGATATTGTTATGGAAATTTGAAAGATATATTTATATCGTTATTTCCAATATGATATTTGTTGGTTGTAGTATTTGATATTGAATATAAGCCAATATATTTTCTATTCAGAGCCTTGTATTTAATATCAAATGGGATTTGGGTTTGTCGTGAATGGTGTCTTCATTAACACTGTTCTTAAACCCAGTTGGCAAAAAGATTAAATATTTTTACTTAGATTTAATGAAATGTGCCAATTAAATGATATTTAATTGAAATTGAATTAGAATTGATTTTTGGGTTTATCGTGAACGGTGTTTTAAATAACACTTGTTCTTTAACCCGATAATTAATGGAATGTGATTTGGGTTGTCGTGAAGGTATCTTTAATAATACTGTTCTTAGACCCAACGGAGTTAAGAAAATCAGAAACTAACCAGAGATTAGTTAAGTTGAATGATTTCCTGGGTATTGATCTGATGTTGGTTTCGGCCTTCGGGGTTATTACATAGGGAATTGTTCACTTGCTAATTTACGGTTAATAGCTGATGGAAATGAAATGTGATTTTGGGTTTATCGTGAACCGTGTTTTAAATGACATTGGTTCTTTAACCTAGTTAAAGACATAATATGAATTCCCAAGTTAAATAATCACTGATAGTGATTTTTGGGAAGATTAAAACCAAGTGGAGTTTTAATGAACCTTTAATTAGATTGAAATGATCGAGAATGGAGTATCACCAGTTTCGCTCCAGGCGATAGTTAAATCCTTAATTAGATTTGAACATGAAATGGTAATTGAATTTACCGATAACACCGTGGTGTTAGATATGAAGTATTACCAGTTTTACTTCATGGGATGAATAGGTTGGGATTCGGAAATTTAAAACAAATAACTACTTCGGTAAGGTTCGTTAATTCCGACTAGTTTGGATAAACCATAATTTGATTTGAATTGATATTCAAAGGAAGGTTAAAGAATAAATTTAAAGAATTTATCTTTGATAAAATTATTGGGAACCTTTCCCTAAGAATGTGAAATTTAGCAACTAACTGAAGATTAGTTAAGATGAATGGTTTCCTGGGTATTGATCTGATATTGGTTTCGACCTTCGGGGTTAATATTTAGGGAATTGTTATCTTACTAATTTATGGTTATTAACTGATGAATTAGAATGAGTCGTATGTTGTGTTTGTGTTACACTTGTTTATTACACATGCGAGTTATTCAGAAAGACCTGGTTTATCCCATTTTGAATAGCTGATTCGACGATGTGTCGAGGATGAAGACGGTGGTCGAAGACTGGAGGTCTTCACATCGTTTGGATAATTACTGATGATCTTGATTGGGATGTACACCCAAGAGGAGGGAATCAGTTGGTGATCGTCCAGACGTACTTGGAGATCGATGGATATGCGAGGTACAAGGTGCCTCCGATTTCGTTCAGACCCAGAACGGACTTGTAAATGGACTGTGTGTCTGACATTGGATATCATTCTGTGTGAATGATGGATATCGGTTGCATGGAGTGGTTTGCCTGTGTGGCATGCTAAGATGCAAATGATCAAGGCTTCTGTTGAAAAGCAGAGTCTTGTGGTTGAAGATCAAAGCGCCGCCTTTGTGGCATAGCTTTGTGTAACGTGAATTTGCGAGCCTCACACCCCGGTTGTGAACCAGAAACGGGAGAGGACCTCAGGGAGGGCATGCGTTTCCTTCTAGCTAGTGTGGTGTCAGTGACCTACCAGCCCTGACATTTATATTATTTTCACCTGTGTGTTTGTTGCTGTTGCGAGGCGCCTCAGATATATCGGTGACTATGTGAAGCCGATGGAGTCATTCGTTGGCTCATTTACGCCCCCAAAGCGTGGGGAAACGAAGTGTTTAGGATTTAAGTTTAATCCACATCGGTGGACCGGCCCTGTCGCTCCAAGGGCCCACCTGAGTCTGGGTCCTGAGACTCGGACTAGACATTCTCGAATCGGTAGAGGACGATCCCTTGCCTCGGCTCGTAGATGGAAATCCAATTTCCAATACGTGATTTTGCGGTTTTTATTGTAGAACCTATATATAGCGACATAGTGGTATGGGGCACTTATGCCGTCTATGATTGATACTTATGATTGAAATTGTTTTCTTCACTTATAGTAATAATAAAAGATGAAATTTAGCGTATCAAGCAATCTTTGGCTATTATAAGGAAAAACCCTATCCTCCGGCTTGTGTTGCATTGTGTGATGGGACCTGGGTCTTATAATAGCTTCATTGTTCTTTATTTAGCATTGCGCTGTTGTTTTATGCACTGGTATTCTTAGGAAGAAACCCGTTCCGAGTTATACGGCATGGTCCCTTGATTTACCTAACATTAAAATAAAGATTAATAACTGTTTTAGTTCTCACACCAGTCACATGACTGACCTGGAGTTTATTGTTTTAACCTAAACTCTTGGTGCCCTTATTTTCCGCACGGGCAACTAGTAGTTTTGGTTTTGCAGATTTATATTCACCGGAACCTAGTTTACAACTGGAATGATATTCGGAAAGCTCTGCATCCGTATATCTCTTTCAGTTGTGTATTATATTAATTTTCCGCTACAGTAATGTATTGTAATCTTTGATATTTAGTGAATGTGTAATATTGATTTATACTCTGTATATTCTTTTATTCTGGTGGAATTGTTGTAATTAACAATGAAATGTTCTTCCGTTTGCGTTCTGATTTGTCGTGTTCTCAAACAGTCAGGGGTTTCGAACGGTCTTGGTCGACTTAGCGATCGATTCGGATCGAGCGAAATTCACGATCGTCACACAATCTCAAATCAATTTATCCTCCACACAAATATTCGCTTATACCCAAGTCAAATTTCGGTCTCAACTCAAATTCCAATCTTGATTGCGAACTCTTAACTCACCAATCCAATACCGTTTTAGATCCTTATTTAAATTTTAATCGATATCTTTCTATTTCATTTTCATTTCCACTTAATTGGATTTAATTCAATTCCAATTTTATTTCACAAATTTCTATTTAAATTTGTTTTTAAATCAAACCATCTCTCCTAGGAGTTTAAAACGGCTTAGCTTTTTTCTAAAATCAATTATTACTTTCTGGAATTTCAAAACAACTTGTTTTGCCAAAACAATTCGAAATCAATATCTTTGGTAGTAATTCGTCACTTTAGAACTCGAAAATGAACACTGATGATGTCGCTAGCATCATTAGGGTTATTTCCCAGCGATTGAAGTGAGTTCAATACTATATCACTTTTCAAAACCATTTCTTAATCATTTCCATTTTGAAATTATTTCAAAATATCCTTCACAATGCTTGTAAAACAATTTAAATTCTCCCAAGATTTTAAATTTCTCATATATTTAATCCAATTCCATTTACAAAAACTTATTCAAATTTCCAGAGTTTTAATTACAATCTTGGTTTAAATTGAGATTTAATTCATCTGCTTTTATATATTACCCTTACCCGAATTCTGATTGGTTATTTACCAAACCATTTCAATTATAATCTTATCTGATTATAATAACAATCAATATATCCAATATATTATAATCATTCCAATATAAACTCTTTATATCAAAATATAATTTGGGTAAAATTATTACCCTCTTTTGCAAGTTCACACCTATGACATTCATGTTGACTATTTTGCAAGTTCACACCTATGATGTTCATAATGACTATGCCAAAAATGCCAAGTTTACACCTATGTCATGTTTATGTTTATGAATCTCTTATGCCAATTTTGTGTACGATAAATTAGGCTAAGTTTTTAGCCTAATATTATATGTTAAAAATCATGCGAACGTAAAATTAGGCTAAGATTGTTAGCCTAATACTTAGACGGGGTAACGTTGGGAAAATTTGGAAAATATATGAAATTGGCATGTTTGTCACATGCCAAAATTGGTGGCATTTAAACGGTATAAATTCTAATACCAAAAATGTTAAACTTGGAATGTGGGCCATAACATTTAATTTTTGACAAATTTACATATAACATGTAATAAAGACAAATATGTAAATTTAGAAAATACGAGTATGCTTAACACGAGGTTGGATTGAGTTGTGATGTAAACCTGCCTGGACCCGCCCGGCTGTCCAGTAGTCACAACAATACCTATCCAATGTGGGTGGTTATGCATGGAGCCCAATAAGGACCCGAGGTTAGACTGGGTTACAGTGTAAACCTGCCCGGAACCGACCGGCACATCCAGTAACTGTAACAATATCTGCCTAATGTGAGTGGTCGGTGCTTTAAAAGGCTAAGGATAGACAAGTCAGGATGGTAGGGTTAAGTTAACTAAAACACTTAACCAATTCAACATGTTAACTAAACTGATGGGTGAGGTTAGGTTAATCTGAACACTTAACCACTTAACATGTTTGACTAGAAAACCCTAGTAACGAGAGACCCGTTTCAGCAGTAACCCAAATTAGGTATCATGGTACCCTGGAACTAGGCAGGGTGGGGCACGATTACTGGGCTGATTGTAAGCGGTCAAAGCGACGGTGGTTGGTGCACAGTGTGGGTTCTAACGGAGTGCGAGTGTGCACACACTTCGGAGCAGACAAACAGGGCACTGGGCATCAGTAGTATAACCTATGTATTCTAGAATCGTGACAGGCCGCCACCATGGGTCTTGATACACCCCATGGTGGGACCAGCATAGGTATCTACAATCATTGGGGGCCGTATGGCACATATGACTATGCGAGTAGGAGCCTATCTTTAGAAAGGGGATCACTTCACCCTCAGCATAGGGTGCATCTTCACTTCACCCTCAGCATAGGGTGCATCTTTAGAAAGGGGATCACTTCACCCTCAACATAGGGTGCATCTTTAGAAAAGGGATCACTTCACCCTCAGCATAGGGTGAATCTTTAGAAAGGTGATCACTTCACCCTCAGCATGGGGTGCCAGTCGGAATAAGTACAAGTAGGTGCGGAGATATAGTGTGGGGTGCGATAGTGGGTTTGATTTCGAGTTCGAAATAAAAAGTTGCTTTATGGAATAAATAAAATAAAATAAAAATAAAATAAATCCTTTTTCACTTAACCCCTCCCCCCTCAATTCAATTTTCAACGACCAAATTAGTTTTCCCCATTCGGGGAAAAAATCTGATTTCCTCTTCGAAGAAAAAAATGGGGATCGATGGATGGCCATCGCCATCGCGCCTCCACCTCCGAACCGCCACACCCTTCCTCCACCTCTTTCTCCATCGCCAGTCCAAGCTTCGCCGCTCCCTCCTCAACTCGAGATCGCAGACCCCCTTCCGAACCCGCCAACCACCGCACCACCTTCACACCCTCCTGCGCCACCTCCAATCGAACCCAGCCACCACCATCTCGAGAGCCCCACCCCTCGCGAGAGTACACCGCGAAGTTCACCGGACTTCAGGAAATGAAAACCAACGCCTCTCCCCTCCTCAACGCGTCGCTGGCAGCACCATCGTCGCGCGCCATTTCAAAGCTCCAGCAATCGAAAACCATGAGTTAACATGGTGATAAATATATGATTTTTGTCGTTGAAATAAATTATTTTTAGCAAGTTAAAAATATGATTTTTATACTTGTAGAGAAATAAAAATATGATTTTTATACTTGTAGCGAAATAAAAATATGATTTTTATTATGAAGTTAGCTAAATATAATTTTTACTATGAAGACAACGATATAAAGAAGTGATCTTATATATATTACATAAAGATAAAAATGTGATTTTTGTTTATAAAGATCGTTGGTTAAAAAAAATGTGATTTTTATAATATAAACATCGTTATAAAAATGTGATTTTTGTTTATAAAGATCGTTGGT
Source organism: Allium sativum (assembly GCA_030737875.1). Lineage (NCBI taxonomy): Eukaryota > Viridiplantae > Streptophyta > Magnoliopsida > Asparagales > Amaryllidaceae > Allium > Allium sativum. The sequence goes on from CM060910.1 coordinate 342,829,668, forward strand.
TAAAAATGTGATTTTTAATATGTACCGCGTGAAACAGATCTCGTTGGAAATACGGCGAAGATTTTCTACATATGATGAGTCACGGCGTTTGGTCTAGCTTCTAGGTGAGAACTCCTCTCTTTTAATTTTGTTTTCAAGTTAAAATATATACTAGGATGCAGACGGTGCTTAGTAGCACCCGACACCCGTTGTCCACAGACCATGGACGACTTGTGTGATTGTTTGTGTTGTGAAATTTGACTGTCGATTGTGATGTGGAAATTAATTTCATGTGTTGAAATAAAATAATTTCATGTGTTGAAATAAAATAATTTCATGTGTTGAAATAAAATATATATTCATGTGTTGAAATAAAATATACATATTCATTTACAAATCGAACGATTTGTTTATGTACACCGATTTGACTGATATTGATTGGGACGATAAATTTCGCACATCGCCCCACTGCACAAATAAAATCTATGTTTGATTGTTTGAAACCCCACACGGGTGTTGGGATGAAATTGGGCATACACTAATCCCAATAATTAGCTGTATGTTGATCGATTGATTGACAGGCTGTTGTAAGCATTGAATATTTATATTTGATGCTTATACAGTGTAGAATGCACTCTGGATGATGGTTGATTATTTATCGTTGCTATTATATACATGTGTTGTATAAAATCCATATAATTAACATTACATGGTAATTGATTGGGCCTCATTCCAATTTAGAAAATAAATTCATGTGTTGAATAGAAAATAAATTCATGTGTTGAATTGAAAATAAATTCATGTATTGAATAGAAAATAAATTCATGTGTTGAATAGAAAGAAACATTCATGTGTTGAATAAAAGCCGTGTTGATTAGATTGACGCCATTTTGACGTGAACGATATTTATATCGATTTTATTCATTTTTATAATGAATATAGAAAAGAAAGTGATTTCAAAATTTAACGTTTTGAAAATAATATCATTTGTATATCGATGATGTGGAATATTCAATTTTGACTAGAAATTGGATATGAAGTTGAAATCGTTTTGACAACGAATTTAAAACGATTTATAAAATACGTTTTAAAAGGAAATCGACGAAATATAATATATATACATATATATTTTATATAATGGCCTGAATAGAACGCGCCGCGCTGCGGTAATTCGCGAATTTCGACCATTGACTTCGAGTGGATATTACGGGAGATCCGACCGTCGGATTCTCCTAAAACCAGAACCGTTGGGTTCGTATCGAAAAGAACATTCTAACGATTATTAGAAATTTAAAATCTAATGGTTGGATTTGGAATCATGTCCAAATCAAATTTGGAAAAGGTCATTGTAAGTGCAGTTCGATGGCCGTTGATGGAAATCGACTGTACGGGCCTTGATAAAATTATTAAAAATATTAATAATTTGTGTAAAATCATAATAAATGATTTAGAAAGGATTGGGATGAAAAACTCCATATTTGAAAAGATAAAAATAGATTTTTATCGAAATGAACTAGTTTCGAACTAGAATTAAAATCAATTTATTTTTGAAATAAATAAATTGAATTTGAAAAAAAGGGGTTTAAAAAGTAAAATTTCCAATAATTGAATTGGAAATAAATTTGAATCAAAATTATCTTCGGAATATTTCGATATTGAATTAGGTGATTATACAGATATTGTTATGGAAATTTGAAAGATATATTTATATCGTTATTTCCAATATGATATTTGTTGGCTGTAGTATTTGATATTGAATATAAGCCAATATATTTTCTATTCAGAGCCTTGTATTTAATATCAAATGGGATTTGGGTTTGTCGTGAATGGTGTCTTCATTAACACTGTTCTTAAACCCAGTTGGGAAAAAGATTAAATATTTTTACTTAGATTTAATGAAATGTGCCAATTAAATGATATTTAATTGAAATTGAATTGGAATTGAGTTTTGGGTTTATCATGAACGGTGTTTTAAATAACACTTGTTCTTTAACCCGATAATTAATGGAATGTGATTTGGGTTGTCGTGAAGGGTTTCTTTAATAATACTGTTCTTAGACCCAACGGAGTTAAGAAAATCAGAAACTAACCAGAGATTAGTTAAGTTGAATGATTTCCTGGGTATTGATCTGATGTTGGTTTTGGCCTTCGGGGTTATTACATAGGGAATTGTTCACTTGCTAATTTACGGTTAATAGCTGATGGAAATGAAATGTGATTTTGGGTTTATCGTGAACCGTGTTTTAAATGACATTGGTTCTTTAACCCAGTTAAAGACATGATATGATTTCCCAAGTTAAATAATCATTGATAGTGATTTTTGGGAAGATTAAAACCAAGTGGAGTTTTAATGAATCTTTAATTAGATTGAAATGATCGAGAATGGAGTATCACCAGTTTTGCTCCAGGCGATAGTTAAATCTTTAATTAGATTTGAACGTGAAATGGTAATTGAATTTACCGATAACACCGTGGTGTTAGATATGAAGTATTACTAGTTTTACTTCATGGGATGAATAGGTTGGGATTGGGAAATTTAAAACAAATGACTACTTCGGTAAGGTTCGTTATTCCCGACTAGTTTGGATAAACCAAAATTTGATTTGAATTGATATTCAAAGGAAGGTTAAAGAATAAATTTAAAGAATTTATCTTTGATAAAATTATTGGGAACCTTTCCCTAAGAATGTGAAATTTAGCAATTGACTGAAGATTAGTTAAGATGAATGGTTTCCTGGGTATTGATCTGATGTTGGTTTCGGCCTTCGGGGTTAATATTTAGGGAATTGTTCTCTTACTAATTTACGGTTAGTAACTGATGAATTGGAATGAGTCGTATGTTGTGTTTGTGTAACACTTGTTTATTATACACGCGAGTTATTCAGAAAGACCTGGTTTATCCCATTCTGAATAGCTGATTCGACGATGTGTCGAGGATGAAGACGGTGGTCGAAGACCGGAGGTCTTCACATCGTTTGGATAATTACTGATGATCTTGATTGGGTTGTACACCCAAGAGGAGGGAATCAGTTGGTGATCGTCCAGTCGTACTTGGAGATCGATGGATATGCGAGGTACAAGGTGCCTCCGATCTCGTTCAGACCCAGAACGGACTTGTAAATGGACTGTGTGTCTGACATTAGATATCATTCTATGTGAATGATGGATATCGGTTGCGTGGAGTGGTTTGCCTGTGTGGCATGCTAAGATGCAAATGATCAAGGCTTCTGTTGAAAAGCAGAGTCTTGTGGTTGATGATCAAAGCACCGCCTTTGTGGCATAGCTTTGTGTAACGTGAATTCGCGAGCCTCACACCCCGGTTGTGAACGAGAAATGGGAGAGGACCTCAGGGAGGGCATGTGTTTCCTTCTAGCTAGGGTGGTGTCAGTGACCTACCAGCCCTGACATTTATATTATTTTCACCTGTGTGGTTGTTGCTATTGCGAGGCGCCTCGGATATATCGGTGACTATGTGAAGCCGATGGAGTCATTCGTTGGCTCATTTACGCCCCAAAGGGCGGGGAAACGAAGTGTTCAGGATTTAAGTTTAATCTACATTGGTGGACCGGCCCTGTCGCTCCAAGGGCCCACCTGAGTCTGGGTCCTGAGACTCGGGCTAGACATTCTCGAATCGGTAGAGGACGATCCCTTGCCTCGGTTCGTAGATGGAAATCCAATTTCCAATACGTGATTTTGCGGTTTTTATTGTAGAACCTATATATAGCGACATAGTGGTATGGGGCACTTATGCCGTCTATGATTGATACTTATGATTGAAATTGTTTTCTTCACTTATAGTAATAATAAAAGATGAAATTTAGCGTATCAAGCAATCTTTGGCTATTATAAGGAAAAACCCTATCCTCCGGCTTGTGTTGCATTGTGTGATGGGACCTGGGTCTTATAATAGCTTCATTGTTCTTTATTTAGCATTGCGCTGTTGTTTTATGCACTGGTATTCTTGGGAGGAAACCCGTTCCGTGTTATACGGCGTGGTCCCTTGATTTACCTAACTTTATAATAAAGATTAATAACTGTTTTAGTTCTCACACCAGTCACATGACTAACCTGGAGTTTATTATTTTAACCTAAACTCTGGGTGCCCTTATTTTCCGCACGGGCAACTAGTAGTTTTGGTTTTGCAGATTTATATTCACAGGAACCTGGTTTACAACTGGAATGATATCCGGAAAGCTCTGTATCCGTATATTTCTTTCAGTTGTGTATTATATTATTTTTCCGCTCCAGTAATGTATTGTAATCTCTGATATTTAGTGAATGTGTAAAATTGATTTATACTCTGTAAATTCTTGTATTTTGATGGAATTGTTGTAATTAACAATGAAATGTTCTTCCGTTTGCGTTCTGATTTGTCTTGTTCTCAAACAATCAGGGGTTTCGAATGGTCTTGGTCGGTTTAGCGATCGATTCGGATCGAGCGAAATTCACGATCGTCACACAATCTCAAATCAATTTATCCTCCACACAAACATTCACTTATACCCAAGTCAAATTTCGGTCTCAACTCAAATTCCAATCTCGATTGCGAACTCTTAACTCACCAATCCAATACCGTTTCAGATCCTTATTTAAATTTTAATCGATATCGTTCTATTTCATTTTCATTTCCACTTAACTGGATTTAATTCAATTCCAATTTTCTTTCACAAATTTCTATTTAAATTTGTTTTTAAATCAAACCATCTCTCCTAGGAGTTTAAAACGGCTTAGCTTTTTTCTAAAATCAATTATTACTTTCTGGAATTTCAAAACAACTTGTTTTGCCAAAACAATTCGAAATCAATGTCTTTGGTAGTAATTCGTCACTTTAGAACTCGAAAATAAACACTAATGATGTCGCTAGCATCATCAGGGTTATTTCCCAGCGATTAAAGTGAGTTCAATACTATATCACTTTTCAAAACCATTTCTTAATCATTTCCATTTTGAAATTATTTCAAAATATCCTTCATAATGCTTGTAAAACAATTTAAAATCTCCCAAGATTTTAAATTTCTCATATATTTAATCCAATTCCATTTACAAAAACTTATTCAAATTTCCAGAGTTTTAATTCCAATCTTGGTTTAAATTCAGATTTAATTCATCTACTTTTGTATATTACCCTTACCCGAATTCTGATTGGTTATTTACCAAACCATTTCAATTATAATCTTATCTGATTATAATAACAATCAATATATCCAATATATTATAATCATTCCAATATAAACTCTTTATATCAAAATATAATTTGGGTAAAATTATTACCCTCTTTTCAAAACATACCGTGTCGGTTCATCATATTCGAGTGTTTAGAAACCCCTACCGATACAGTGGATCAAACTGATCGACCAGAATTCATAAGCCACTCAATTAATAAAACTCCACAATATAAAATCATTTTATATTAAATAACAAATACGTTCACTCGTATATATATACTCAAACTCAATCTAGGATATTACTAACCCCATCTCTACTGAGTCACGCCACAGAGCCAAGGTAATCACTTAACCTTCAGCTCTGATACCACTGTAATGAACGCGAATTTTCGACCTAGAAAATTGACATACAACACCATGTCGACTATTCAAGAATCAAAAATAGCGGAACGTTAATAGAAAGAAGTTAGAGGGTGAGAAATAGAAAGAAAGAAAGTTAGAATAGAAGAGGAAGAAGAACACATAATATCAGAGTAAACACGAATCTCACAGTGGGACGAATAAAATATACTATATAACATAACTTTGAGATACTTGAATATACATATCATTATAAAAGTACAACACTTACAACACAAAGGAAATAAACGATTACTATATAATCCTGAAGCTTCCTGCTCCAAGCTCTCAGTATATCTGTAAAATCCCAACTACTTGACTGCCCGTACAAATTTGGGTACCCAAGAGTTTAGGGAAAATAAAAAAAATAAACTCCGGGTCAGTCATGGGACCGGTATGAGTAAACAATTTAAAATAGTTTGAGAAAATAAACGATATCTCATAAGAACATGTCGTATAACACGGAACGGGTTTTTCCATTATCAGAATCCAAAACACTTGTTTTAACATTCAAAATCCTTCTGAAAGAAATGATAATCTTTATATCAAAACTCTTTTGATACTATAATAGTGTCTATCAACCACAACTAAAAAATCATCTAGCAGAATGCTTTCATCTCACATTACACATACACAATATATAATTAAAATCCACGGGCGCTTATTGGGTAATGGATTCCAACCGGCAAGGTATGGGACCACCTTCCAATAGTGTATCTCTAGAGAGGAATTGTAACACCCCACGTCCATTAATGTCACTCACAAAGGGAATGCATTAACTTCCATGGAGGTTATAAGTGAATATAGAACAGAAAAATTACAACAAGACAGATAATAAGTAGTACTTGAAAACTAAAACTTCATTTTTATTGAAGCGGAAACATGTTTATTACATCACAAAAACATTAATCAGAGTCAAGTACATTATCCATCTTCATAAAACAAAATACATAATCCCATTACACAAATAGCCATTAAAGAAGATAACAAGCTGGACTTTACTTCAACGGTCCAAGCTTTCCAAGAGAGATAAAGAAATCCAATCAAACTCCACTAGAGCTGGGCCCAACCTGAGGACCTGGAGGGGGAAAAGGATAGAAATGGAGGGGGTCAGACATAAAGTCTGGCGAGTATGACAATTCTAACAATACTATTATCGAAATAACTAGACTAAGGCATAAGCTGGAAGACAAGTAAATGTCTATGAACTATTAGGTATGGAATGAACAGATAAAGATAACGTGAAGGATAACGTTAAAGGCATACCTAATTACTAACGAATAATTACTACACTGCACCGCACCAGTCACCCTAAAGGTTGATCCCACTTGCTTCACACAAAAACATATAAATAGCCTTACGTACCCCTAGCTGACTACATAGGTGCCGTCTTCCCCTATCTCCACTAGGCATACCCCACTACCCTCTTAGAAATTTTATAAGTAACTTCGTGTACTCCTAGCTGACTACATAGGTGCCGTCTGCCCCTATCTCCACTAGGTGTACCCCACTACCCTCTTTCGATCGGCTCCCTACTCGTAGATACCAATGCTGGCCCCACAGTGGGGTGTATCACTCCCCTAAAGTGGCAACTCGATACAACTGAGAATGCACGGCTTATACCTACACGATGCAACAACGTCTTACCTACCAGCCCGGGTCCACACACGCATATGAAACCCGTTGGACTTGCATTGCCACCGCTCCCCGTTTTGGCCTCTTATAGTCAAGCCCAGTAAGCGTGTCCCATCCTCAACTTGGGTCGAGCCCACAAAGATACGTTTGGGATACTGGTTGAAATGGGCCCCCACAAGCTACCCACCTAAGCTAGTCATTAATATATCTCACTTAACCCTCTTAGTCATGTTCATTTACATGTGTGTTTGGTTAAGTCTTACTAATCGTATTTCACATGCCACTAAGGGCGTCCACTAGATTCCTCATGCCACCCAAGGTACCTACTTAACCCCCATGTCCCACTTTACATGTTTATCTGCTTAAGTATTTCTTAATTCATTCAGGCCATAACCTCATAAAGACCTCTCACATTAGACTGGCATTTATGGCACCTGGATTTGCCGGGCGGGTCCGGGCAGTCTTACACCATAAAAGAGTCTAACCTCGTGTCTTTACAAATGTTATGCTTTAGTTTAGGCCTAGGACCTCTCACATTGGGCTGACATTTGTGACCACTAGATTTGCCGGGCGGTTCCGGGCAGGTATACGTCACAAACGAGTCAAACCTCGTGTCCTAAGCATTGATTGGCAACTTTCAATCTTTTACCCCAGTTTTAATAATTCCCTATCAAATTATTAATTAAGTCCACTTTTATTGATGTCCATAATTGACTCAATTATGGTCATCCACTCATGGTATGCAAAATCATATCAATTGCACCCAACATCTTATTATTAAATCCTTAATATTACCCCTACCCTACGTTTATACGTTCGCTTATTCAACGCATAATATAGGCTAGACTTGAATAGTCCAACGCACAGCAGAAAGCCAAATTAACATATAGATAATAAAATAAATCTAATCATGATAGGGGTGAAACTTGCATAAATTACACATGTTAAGGATCAAAAGGTGTCAACTTGTTAAATGTCACAATTCACATGATATGATCATAGCCCAAATTTATACATAAACTTGCATATGGGGTTTTTAGGCAACATAATGATAGTGTGAACTAGCATAGGATATCACATATGTCATAGCATAGTTCTAGATGTCATAATAGATGTCATGGCATATGTTCATACTAATCAACCTAAACTTGCATATGTCACTTGTCATATAGATCAACATAACCCAAATAATATCAATATCATGATTTGATTAACATGAAGTAGTTAGCATAGATAGTAACATCATGGCTTTTTAACATGTATGATTCATCACAACTTAGCATAGAAACTATCAACATACATAACATCATCATAGCATGATTTACAACATATAGGATATCATCACCACATAGCATAGGATTTATAACATACATGATAGTATAAGGTTTACAACAACATATATGACAATTCACATCATCTACTCATAATCCATTCATGACTTAACCTAATTAAAATGATAATAATCTTGTCAAGACTATCATACTCACAATTAGAGAAGAAAGAGAGTCGAATTAGCGCTCTTTTTGATGAAGAATCGCTGTTAGGGTTGGGTAGTTCTGATTTGGTTGCTGTTCTCTATCTTTAATTTGATGGCGGCTGCTCTAGGTCTCAAAATATCAGCATGACGGCCATGGTCTTTGTTTATTTTCTGATTTAGGGTTTGTGTATAGGGGTCTTTTTATAGAGTTATAAATTAATTCAAGCCATCGGATGTTCTTAGGGTTAATCAAAACCATTTAATTATGATAGGGTGATGAGTCAGCCCTAATGACTCAGCAAGGAGTCAGAATGGACTCAACAACACGGGTCAGCCTGAACCAGAAAGCTGTGCAGGCTCCAGCCTCGGCCTGGGCGCACTTGGCAGGTGCGCCAGTGTAAATATGTATTGGCGCACTTCCCAAGTGCGCCAGTGCATTTTTTTTCTTTCTCTACTTTGCCACCAAACTTCGTTCGTCCATAACTTTTTCATCCGGTACTCGTTTCCCGCAAACTCGGACTCTATCTCCACTAGAATTCCGAGATGAACACAATGGCGCAACCCGTTTCCCACAATTCTCACGTCTGAGATTATTTATTCTTTAATTTGTAAATATTAATATTAACAGAATTACGGGGTGTTACATTCTCCTCTCCTTAAAGGATTTCGTCCCCGAAATCTTCAAGTTAAGAAGAATGTATATCCTAACATCCAAACAACCATCTACTCAACCATCAAACACATGCATCCATTGTCCTTATAGACTTCTAATGCTTTCATGTTTAAATGCACAGTGTGTGTATATGTCCCTATCTAATGCAAAATCAGGCGGTCCACTGATTCAGTTGACCTCCTTTAATGCAAACCATGATGGTGCCATGCGTCCATTATGTATGCAAAAGTTCCCTAATGCTACATATTATTTCTACATGGGTGCACAACCATTCACCAAAATGCGGTATCCATATGATAGCACAACCATTATACATCCATTTTACTAAATACAACCATTTATATGCAATATGCAGTATGAAGTGACTGAGCCGATCTAGTGCCTAACAGTGTGTGTATATGCATCCACGAGCAACCACTAGCAAACACTTGCATCCACTTTGCATTCATCATACCTAACATGTCTCAAACACATGTTTCAACCATAGGATTATCCTAACTAAAGGTCAAGAATACTAAACAGAGGATACTCTAAAGGTAAGATAAGTACAAGATAAGCGATAAAGGAGAAATTAAAGGACATGCCCTCGAAAAGGAAAGGGTATCGTGAACGCATCTTCTCTTCTGTCTCCCAAGTAGCGTTGCTCTCATCATCTCCCCATTGTACTTTGACTAGTCTGACCTCTCGATTTCTCAACTTCTTGATCTCCGACCCAAGAATGCATGTAGGAGCTCGTCGAATCGTCGCATCACGCTCTATCTCCACCTCTCTAAGCAAGCTCGTCTCTACCACCTCTGCGGTCTCGTGCAAGCACTTCCTCAAATGTGACACATGGAATACGTCGTGTACACCACTAAGTCTCTCAGGCAACTCCACTCTATATGCCATTTGTCCATTCCTTTCCTTAATAGGAAACGGTCCTACGAACCTTGGTGCTAACTTCCCAACGGACCCAAAGCGAACAACGTTTCATAATGGAGACACTTTGATAAAGACCATGTCCCTAACTTCAAATTCAAGATCCGTCCTTCTCTTATCCGCATATGATTTCTGCCTATCTTGCGCTGCTTTCATCCTCCTTCGAATCAAGTCGATCTTCTCCGAAGTCTCTCTAATCATATCGGGCCCAAGTAAGATTTTATCGGTAGATTCCCACCAACATTTAGGCGAACGACACGGCCGTCCATAAAGAGCTTCGAATGGTGCCATACCAATGCTAGACTGAAAGCTGTTATTATATGCGAACTTTACCAGTGGAAGATGCTCTTCCCATGTACCCCCAAAGTCTAGGATACATAGCCTTCAAAAGATCCTTTAGAATGTGATTCACCCTCTCGGTCTGGCCGTCCGTCTGAGGATGATATGCGGTGCTCAAACATAACTGAGTCCCTACCGCCTCTTGAAAACTTCTCCAAAATTCGCTAGTGAAAATAGGATCGCGGTCGCTCACTATGCTAGAAGGAACACCGTGCAAACGAACTATCTCTCGGACATATACAGAAGCTAACCATGGAGCAGTCCTCTTACTCTTCATGGGAATGAAATGGGCGCTCTTAGTAAGTCTATCTACTATAACCCAAATCCCCGTATTACCCTTTCTCGATCTCGGTAATCCGTCAATAAAGTCCATCGAGACGCTTTCCCACTTCCATAGTGTAACCTCCAATGGGTGGAGTAACCCACCGGGTTTCTTTTGCAACGCTTTTACTTGTTGGCACACCAAGCATCTAGCGACATACTCAGCCACGTCCATCTTCATACCGGCCCAAAAGAAAACTTGTCTCATGTCCATGTACATCTTGTCCCCGCCGGGATGAATGGTCATCTTCGAACGATGTGCTTCGTCAAGAATAGTCTTCCTTAGGTCATCGTCTTTTGGTACACAAAGTCTACCGTCCCTACATAACCAACCCTTATCATCTAGGGTATACCTACGGAGATGGCTTGATGACTCCCCTCCTTTGAGCTTTTCTACTAACTCAACCAGCTGCGGGTCGTCTCGCTATGCCTCGCTAATCCGTCCCAAAAGCGTAGGTCTGACCTCCAAGGATGCTAGCAAACCGGGTACGAAGTCAACGGAAGATCTAAAGTCAAACATCGAAATGAATTCTAAGCTTCGCCGCTCCACAAACAAAGGACTTAAGGATAACTTTTTTCTACTTAAGGCATCCGCCACCACGTTACGCTTGCCAGGGGTATATGCTATCTCGAAGTCGTAGGATGCTAAGAACTCCATCCACCTTAACATATCTCCCTTCCCTAGAGACCACATGCCCTAAATTCCTCACTTCCTTCCTCCAAAAATGGTATCTTCGAGAACTTAGCTTTAAGCTAGTGCACTTGTAGGGTCCCTAAGCTTTCCCTAAGACATAGGGCATGCTCTTCTCTGCTTCTGGAGAAAACCAGGATATTATCCCATGTAAAATCATTACAACTATCCATCTCTCACGCATACCATCCTAGTCGAATTCGACATCCCCCAAGTGCAAGCCCCAAAGGCCTAAACCAATATCAGACAAACACCCAAGGGATACCTCCTTCGAATTCAGACGACCTACGTGAGATGATACTAGTAAGATGGTCAATCAATTGAGCACTTGACCGACTCTAGCCGTCCTTGCCAGTCTTGCTCCAAAACTACCGCTGATTACATAACGGGTTTTGCTTAATCTATTAAGCACATACGAAAACTTATTCCGCGCCTATGGGTAAACCCAACGCTTTATCAACGACGTCTCCATACTCACGGACCACACAAACAGGTTCCTAATCATCGTTAGATGTGTCAGAAGATTCTAAGCAGCTAAGCATCACTGAACCCCTAGGGTCGCAAGAAATATGAGGGTTTTTCTACAACGAATCAATAGTCTAACTACCCTCCTTTCACAGTCTAGGATGGCACCCCGCTTAGCTAGCCAATCCACCCCTAGAATCAAACTACTGCTCGTGAAACCAAGGACAAAGGCGTTGCATTCAAACTCAACACTCAAGATAAACACTCTCAAATCCTGACAAATCATAGAAAGATAAGCTGAACCATCAATAGGATTTGAGACTACTAAGGGATCAGTAACAATACTAGTATCTAGGTGCAGTGTTTCAACTAATGATGTAGAGATAAACGAATGCGATGCGCCCGAATCGAATAAGGTACGGACAGGATGATCAAACAGAAAAACTAAGCTTTCAACAGAAATGGTTCTACCTCGTTCTTGCAGCGGTGGGACCGCAAGAGCCTGAACTTGTCCCTTTGCCTGCCCTGGTGCCAGAAGAGCCTGCACCTGTCCTCCCGAGGTAGCCCCTGCCCTCTGCCCCTTCCTTGGGCAGTCCTTCACTAAATGTCCCACATCGCCACAATGAAAACATCCAGTCTTCTTTTTCTTTCGGCAGTCCTTGCTGAGATGGCCTGGTGTCCAACAGTTAAAGCATTTCTTCTTCCCCTTAGCATTGTTGCCTTTGCCACCTTTATTTTGATCCCCTTTCTTCTCGGGTGCCTTATCAACTTTAGTGCCTTTCTCCTCATGCATGAGTGCCATGTCTACTAGCTTCTCAAAGGTGGCCCCCATAGGGATGTGGGTCATAGCCAACTCTTGCAACGGTTCATTCAAGCCATTAATGAACATCAGAGCCTCCTTCTCCGGCGTGTTTACTAAGTCCAAACCAAACCTTACTAGCTAATTAAATTTGTTGACGTATTCTTTCACTGACGAGCTTCCTTGCTTCAATGTCAATAACCTTTCCATATATAGATTTTCTTCCGCCCTCGAGAGAAACTTCGCCTCGAACCTACGTTTAAAATCCGCCCAAGAGTCAACAGGACGCTCCCCATTGGTGACTTCCCACCAAAACGAGGCCTCTCCCTTCATTAGCCAAGCTGTTAAACGAACTCTCCTCCCTTCTTCTACTTCAAAGATTTCTAGCAATTCTTCCACCTCCTTAAGCCAATCTCTAGCTTCCACAAACGTTTCTGACCCTTGAAATTGTTTTCCACCCATAGCCTTGAATTCCTTGCACGTCTTTGCAAAAGTATCTACGCGAGGAGGAGGAGGAGGAATGGGTGCAACTGGTGGTGGAGGAACATTGGCTGGACCTGCAGCGGCCCTAGCCTCTAACAACCTCCTATACCATCCTGGTATCGTTACACCGTCAGGTAGGTTAAGATCTTCAGCCATGCTGAAACGAAAAAGGAAAGATTCAAAATGGAGAATTCGAAAGATAAAGATATATGGCTATTTGGGGATTATGTTTTTCATGAAAACTTCCTCTTTAAATTTCTCATTAAAACATGTTTTTGAAAACATTTCTTCCAAAAATAACTATTTTTCTAAAGTATTTTTATCTGTTCTGGTAACCTTAAGCTCTGATACCACGCGTAACACCCCACGTCCATTAATGTCACTCACAAAGGGAATGCATTAACTTCCATGGAGGTTATAAGTGAATATAGAACAGAAAAATTACAACAAGACAGATAATAAGTAGTACTTGAAAACTAAAACTTCATTTTTATTGCAGCGGAAACATGTTTATTACATCACAAAACCATTAATCAGAGTCATGTACATTATCCATCTTCATAAAACAAAATACATAATCCCATTACTCAAATAGCCATTAAAGAAGATAACAAGCTGGACTTTACATCAAAGGTCCAAGCTTTCCAAGAGAGATAAAGAAATCCAATCAAACTCCACTAGAGCTGGGCCCAACCTGAAGACCTGGAGGGGGAAAAGGATAGAAATGGAGGGGTCAGACATAAAGTCTGGCGAGTATGACAATTCTAACAATACTATTATCGAAATAACTAGACTAAGGCATAAGCTGGAAGACAAGTAAATGTCTATGAACTATTAGGTATGGAATGAACAGATAAAGATAACGTGAAGGACAACGTTAAAGGCATACCTAATTACTAACGAATAATTACTACATTGCACTGCACATTACTACACTGCACCGCACATTACTACACTGCACCGCACCAGTCACCCTAAAGGTTGATCCCACTTGCTTCACACAGAAACATATAAATAGCCTTACTTACCCCTAGCTGACTACATAGGTGCCGTCTGCCCCTTTCTCCACTAGGCGTACCCCACTACCCTCTTAGAAATTTTATAAGTAACTTCGTGTACTCCTAGCTGACTACATAGGTGTCGTCTGCCCCTATCTCCACTAGGTGTACCCCACTACCCTCTTTCGATTGGCTCCCTACTCGTAGATACCCGTGCTAGCCCCACAGTGGGGTGTATCACTCCCCTAAAGTGGCAACCCGATACAACTGAGAATGCATGGCTTATACCTACACGATGCAACAATGTCTTACCTACCAGCCCGGGTCCACACACGCATATGAAACCCGTTGGACTTGCGTTGCCACCGCTCCCCGTTTTGGCCTCTTATAGTCAAGCCCAGTATGCGTGTCCCGTCCCCGACTTGGGTCGAGCCCACAAAGATATGTTTGGGATACTGGTTGAAATGGGCCCCCACAAGCTACCCACCTAAGCTTGTCATTAATATATCCCACTTAACCCTCTTAGTCATGTTCATTTACATGTGTGTTTGGTTAAGTCTTACTAATCGTATTTCACATGCCACTAAGGGCATCCACTAGATTCCTTATGCCACCGAAGGCACCTACATAACCCCCATGTCCCACTTTACATGTTTATCTGGTTAAGTATTTCCTAATTCATTCAGGCCATAACCTCATAAAGACCTCTCACATTAGACTGACATTTATGGCAGCTGGATTTGCCGGGCGGGTCCGGGCAGTCTTACACCATAAAAGAGTCTAACCTCGTGTCTTTACAACTGTTATGCTTCAGTTTAGGCCTAGGACCTCTCACATTGGGCTGACATTTGTGACCACTGGATTTGCCAGGCGGTTCCGGGCAGGTTTACGTCATAAACGAGTCCAACCTCGTGTCCTAAGCATTGATTGACAACTTTCAATCTTTTACCACAGTTTTAATAATTCCCTATCAAATTATTGATTAAGTCCACTTCTATTGATGTCCATAATTGACTCAATTATGGTCATCCACACATGGTATGCAAAATCATATCAATTGCACCCAACATCTTATTATTAAATCCTTAATATTACCCCTACCCCACGTTTATACGTTTGCTTATTCAACGCATAATATAGGCTAGACTTGAATAGTCTAACGTACAGCAGAAAGCCAAATTAACATATAGATAATAAAATAAATCTAATCAAGATAGGGGTGAAACTTGCATAAATTACACATGTTAAGGATCAAAAGGTGTCAACTTGTTAAATGTCACAATTCACATGATATGATCATAGCCCAAATCTATACATAAACTTGCATATGGGGTTTTTAGGCAACATAATGATGGTGTAAACTAGCATAGGATATCACATATGTCATAGCATAGTTCTAGATGTCATAATAGATGTCATGGCATATGTTCATACTAATCAACCTAAACTTGCATATGTCACTTGTCATATAGATCAACATAACCCAAATAATATCAACATCATGATTTGATTAACATGAACTAGTTAGCATAGATAGTAACATCATGGCTTTTTAACATGTATGATTCATCACAACTTAGCATAGAAACTATCAACATACATAACATCATCATAGCATGATTTACAACATATAGGATATCATCACCACATAGCATAGGATTTATAACATACATGATAGTATAAGGTTTGCAACAACATATATGACAATTCACACCATCTACTCATAATCCATTCATGGCTTAACCTAAGTAAAATGATAATAATCTTGTTAAGACTATCATACTCACAATTAGAGAAGAAAGAGAGTCGAAATAGCGCTCTTTTTGATGAAGAATCGCTGTTAGGGTTGGGTAGTTCTGATATGGTTGTTGTTCTCTATCTTTAATTTAATGGCGGCTGCTCTAGGTCTCAAAATATCAGCATGACGGCCATGGTCTTTGTTTATTTTCTGATTTAGGGTTTGTGTATAGGGGTCTTTTTATAGAGTTATAAATTAATTCAAGCCATCGGATGTTCTTAGGGTTAATCAAAATCATTTAATTATGATAGGGTGACGAGTCAGCCCTAATGACTCAGCAAGGAGTCAGAATGGACTCAACAACACGAGTCAGCCTGAACCAGAAAGCTGTGCAGGCTCCAGCCTCGGCCTGGGCGCACTTGGCAGGTGCGCTAGTGTAAATATGTACTGGCGCACTTCCCAAGTGCGCCAGTGCATTTTTTTTCTTTCTCTACTTTGCTACCAAACTACGTTCGTCCATAACTTTTTCATCCGGTACTCGTTTCCCGCAAACTCGGACTCTATCTCCACTAGAATTCCGAGACGAACACAATGGCGCAACCCGTTTCCCACAATTCTCACGTCTGAGATTAGTTATTCTTTAATTTGTAAATATTAATATTAACAGAATTACGGGGTGTTACAGGAATACACCAGGTTCAACAAGAACATCTTGTAACCCAGGCTAAACATGACCGGTCACTCATTTCGCTTGAATGAACCGAATGTATTATCACTAACGGTTGGGATCAGCAACCGTTTCCCAAAAGGGACAACATCGAAATAGTTTAAAGAAGCAAATGGATTTTCTCTAGATCAGGTGACAATGCACCATAATTGACAGCTAACCACTTAGCCATGCGACCTGCCTGATTTTATACCATTTCCTGGTTGTGAGGCTTGAGGTCATAACGTACAGATCATACCTTTATTTACTTCGAATGTCACATCATCATACCCGCCAAATCACAAATTGACTTCCCCAAAAATACCACCCGTATACAGCTAAGAGAAACGAATTCCTCTGCCACCAAACGTAAATACGTTTGAAGAGATCAACTTACGCGATCTATTAAATATACTGTGTCAGACATTCTTCCATGCAGGTTGTCCTGGGACTGTACAAACCGAAGGCACTATTATGTAAATCCATCTTAGGCAATTTCTACCTAGGATTGCCAGAACAGCCCTTGCATAAAAACTCTATCTTCAATTATCTTGAACATATTCGATTCACAAAGCTAATGCCCATACGGAGTGGTTTTCAGATAATAAATCTGATCCTGGTCTCTCCTTATTGCTGACGGAAAAATGATCAAAACTTTGATAGTCAGCTATTCAACTATCAAAGGAAACATCCATACACACAACGATCTTATTTCCAAATAGAAATTTTATCGATCAATCATCAATCAGCATTTTCCCTTTTAAATTAATTTATCGTTAATTTATTCATTTCCCCATTTTCCGTTTCGATATATTCATAAATCCTTGTTTTTTTAAACTTAGAAAATAAACGTTATTAACATTGGAAAATTTTCCATTCCCTATTCACGCATCACTATCCTCCCACATATATCGGTTTCTAACTGTAAACTAGTAAGAGAACAATTCCCTGAATATAAACTATATTCGATAACTCTCTTTCGAATAACTTATATTTGATTAACTCTCTTCGAATAACTTATATTTGATTAACTCTTCGAATAATTTATATTCGATTAACTCTCTTTGAATAACTTATGTTCGATTAACTCTTATTCAATAATTTATATTCGATTAACTCTCTTCGAATAATTTATATTCGATTTAATCTCTTCGAATAACTTATGTTCGATTAACTCTCTTCGAATAATTTATATTCGATTAACTCTCTTTTAAAATTCCTATTTCAAAACCCAGTTTCCTTTATAATATTTTCATTTCTCAAAATATTTACTTAAATCCCTTATTCACATCAAATGTGAAAAATATTTCTTTTATCAAATCAAAAAAATTTGATTTCGCATTTTAAAATAATATCCCATTTCCAAATTCTGTTTATACTTCTATTTATAGTCTATTCATAAGAATCTTATTTATAACTCCATTTACAACTGCTATGTTCACATTCGATTTCAAATATCGGTGTTGAAACCTGTAACACCCCGTATTTTCTGTAAACATAAAGTAACAAAACAAAGTATACTTAATTTTTAAGAGAAGAATTAAGGGAAACGGGTTACGCCATTGCGTTTGTCTTGGAATTCTGCTTGAGATAGAGTCTGAGTTTGCGTAAATTGGACTCCGTATGAAGAAGTTATGGCACTTAGAAGTTTCAGGAATTTAAAATAAAAACCAGCCCGAATTCAAATTCAAAGTTTCGAAATTCAAATCACACACCCGGGCTGGGCGGGAAAATTCCTGCCCAGGGCCCAGGTCGACCTGGATAGAACAGGTCGACCATAGGGTCGACCTCCCCCCTTTTCCAGATCCACGGATAGATTCGTTTTTCTGCATTTAGACGCCCGTTCTGACCATATTTGTTGCTCCTAAGCTATTTAAACACCCCAAAACCTCACTTTCTCTCCACAAAATTTCATTACGCCTATACTCTGCCCTCATTCATATTAAAATAAATCAATGGCGTCGCTACTCTGCTTAAACCTAAGCTAGAACAAGTGCTCCTTCTTCTTCCAATCTGAATAGGATTAAAAGAGAACAACTACAACCCTTTTTCTTTTAGAATCCAACCAAGGTGAGTACAGTTATTTTCAGATATAAAATTTAATGATGATCTTGACATGGTTATAAATCTGAATTGGAGACTATGCATATTCCTGTTTATCAGATCTGTTTTTCTGTGTGGATCTATCTTATTCCTGTTTATCAGATCTGTTTTTCTGTGTAGATCTATCTTATTGTAACTATTCTGTATCTCTTCCTTCCTTCTGTTCTATAGCCAGGCTACCATGAGACTGAGCCAAATCTCATAAGAGATGAACGCACGAACGCTAAATTTGGGGAAAATATTGAATGATGCATAATTGGACATAACTGATTTGTGACTAAATTAAGAACACAACACATGTTTTAATTTAAGATCTAGATCTAGGCATACTATATATGACGGTTTATGATTTGGAAAAAGGAGAATTATTGTATGACAACATATGACTTGTAATTTGGGAACATAACGCATGTTATAATTCAAGATCTGATTTTGAGGACATAATACATGTTGTAATTTAAGATCTAGATTTGGGGGCATATTATATATGATGATCTATGACTTGGAAGAAAAAGGATATATGATTTAGGCGTAAAAGATCTATATTAAAATAGGATAACTATTAATTGTGAATACGCCTAAATGGGGATTTTGGATATTTGACATACGCTGGAATCAAAGGCTATAATTTGGCATAATTCATATTGTATATCATGATTTGGGGTTTTTGGAGAATATTCTGTACTATGTAAATTTAACTAGAAATTTGGGGCATATGTTATATTGTGAATTATGACCATAATTTGAGCATGTAAAATTAGGCTTAATTTTATGATTAAGCGAGGTATGTCAATGGAATTTTAAGGGATGATTAAATCTGTTAAATTGTCTAATCTGTTAAATCTGTTGAAACTGAATACGGTAATTTGGGGCATGAAAATCCGTAGGCTCGATCTAAAATTGAGCAAAATATGTTAATAGAACTTTGGATAATCTGCTGTAACTTGTAAGGAATTTAATTTGTCGAATTGGCATAATTAGTCGGATATTGGCATAATTTGTGAATGAATACTTTAGCTAAAATAAGAATGCTGAGACACGAGGTTAGACTCTATTTGCGGTAGAAGCCTGCCCAGACCCAACCGGCTTAACCAACAACCGCAAACTGTCAGTCTAATGTGAGAGGTCGTAGGCATAAAGATGCTTAGACATGAGGTTAGGTCTGGCTTGTGGCAGAAGTCTGCCCGGAACCGCCCGGCACATCCAGCGGCCACAAGCTACTGACCTAATGTGAGAGGTCTGTACATTAATATTTAATTAATGCAAATCTAAGATAAATATGATGCCTAAAACATGTTGGGTGGATAAGGTTAAATCAACTGGACTGATGAATCTAATAAACCCATTTGAAATTCTGTAGGCCCAATACAAGGTTAGGTGAAACAATCTGTAAGTCTGTTAATCTGTATATCTGATCCGTTAGTCTGAAAACTTGTTAATCTGTATATCTGATCCGTTAGTCTGAAAACTTGTTAATATGTATATCTGATCCGTTAGTCTGGAAACTTGTTAACGTGTATGTCTGATCTGAGAACTAGTTAATCTGGACTTTGTACATCTGAAATCTATAAGCAAGTTAATCTGAAATCTGTTAGCCTTGGGACACAAGGTTAGAAAGGGTAATTACTTGTGTCATTTGTTGTTTGGGACCCATATAAGTCAGTAACCCTTTTTGGTATCAAAATTATGACCCAACACTAGGTAGGGTTCCATGGAACACTTAATGAACTAATTGTAAGAGGTTCACCCTGATAATGGCGAAGGGTGTTGATGACGCATTCCAACTGGGTCATGTGTGTGCATGGATCCGGTCTTCTCTGAGGATGTAAGACACCGTGACATCTGTAAATAGGTATGTGTCTATAGGTTGCCACTTTAGGGAGTGATACACTCTGCTGTGGGGCCGGCACAGGGTATTTATGTATTAGGGAGCCGATCGCTTAGGGTAGAATTTAGGGTACACTTAGTTCTGTCTGTTTCTGTTGGGGGTACCGTCTGTTTCTGTTGGGGTGCTAACACCTGTCTATTCCCGTGTGGTACCGTCTGTTGGGGTGGTAAAGGCCCATTACTAGTGTACACCTAATTCTAATATTCTGTTTCCGTAGGGGTTATTCTCTGTTCGGGTGGTAAAGGCCCATTACTAGCATTCTGTTTCTGTACCATCTGTCTCTGTTCGGGTGGTAAAGGCCCATTACTAGCATTCTGTTTCTATACCGTCTGTCTCTGTTAGGGTGGTAAAGGCCCATTACTAGTATCGTGTTTCTGAAGAGATCGTTCTGTTTTCTATTTAGACATTGGGACAACACCTAATTCTATTATAGTAGTATTAGTGGAGAGAAGTGAAAACCAAGTAAGAAGCTTAGCTTATCCTGTCTCTTCTGTTTACCTGCTACTCCTGTTATGGTTATCTCTCATCCAGTTTTATTTACATGTCATGATACTGTTATCTATTTATATGCTGAAAGTCACTAGACTCACCAGACTTATGTCTGACCTAGTTTGTTTCGCCTCTTTTATTCCGTCCCCCCCCGGTTCTCAGGGTGGAACCATAGGAGCTTGATTCAGGTTCCATCTGCTTGAAGTGCTAGAAGTGCTTGAAATATTGCTTGGCTTTGATTCTACCTATTTATGGCATTCTCTGTTGGGGATTATGGCTTTAAAATTATGCATTCTGAAGGATTTTGTATAAGACTGATATTTGTGTACTTGGGTTTTGGTATTGTGATGTAACCAGACTTATTTCTGTTTCTGCCGTAATAAAGTTATAAAATTTTCAAGCACTACTTTATATATCTGTCTTGTAAATTTCTGTTCTGTTTACTTATAACGTTCCACTGAAGTTAAGGCATTCCCTTTGTGAGTGACCTTAATGGAAGTGGGGTGTTGAAACCGATTTTACTTCTCTATATAATTTCAGACTTATATATTCCATTTATCAAATGATAAATATTTTATTTAATTTATAAAACATTATTTATAAATAATCTTCTCAATTTATCTGTTAAAACAGATTCTATTTAAAATCTACTTTAAACCCATCCTCTCGTAGTTCTTTTATATCTCGCCAATTTCCTTTTATAATTCTATTTATTCCCCAAATATTTCCTTTTATAAATTCTATTTGTTTTTCCAAATATTTCCTTTTATAAATTCTATTTGTTTTTATAAACTCCTTAAATTCAATATCCACCTAGAAATTCCTTTTTATAAAATCATTTGATTTTATATAAATATATTTTATTTTCAATATACACTTTGAAAA
The DNA here is from genome assembly GCA_030737875.1 of Allium sativum. Taxonomy (NCBI): domain Eukaryota; kingdom Viridiplantae; phylum Streptophyta; class Magnoliopsida; order Asparagales; family Amaryllidaceae; genus Allium; species Allium sativum. Next base: position 342,851,819 of record CM060910.1, read on the forward strand.
TTCCCTTTTTACATTCCAATATTTCTTATGGTATTTAAAATACCAAATAACAAGACTAGTGTCATCATAATCAATCATAGATTATATATCACATCATATATCACAATATATGAAAAAACAGTATTATAAATATTGAGGAATCCAGTTGGATCCCTCCAGCCTATTTCCCTGCATCCACAGATGTTAATCACATAAATAACATCAATTTCACTTCGATATGAAATATTCGGATAAACAAAATCAATATTAGATTAACGATATATATTTATATTACTAGATCTATAATTTCAACCAATCAATTAGCAGTTCATTTAAACAATCAACACACAGCAATCAACCATCATTTATCAATTCTAAAAATACGTTATAAAAATATAATTGGGCAGAGTTAGTGAGATTTACTCACATTGGTCGGTTATCATTAAATAACGATAAAATGTTGTTGATTCAGATCAGGCAATTTATTTGGCTATAAATTGTAACGAGCTCCAATTCACTCCGAATCATTTCCATTGTGTGGAAACCGTCCATACGATCCCAATGGATCTTGTTTCGCTTGACTCTGATCATGTGTGAATAAAATATTAACATTACCAGTTAGACTTGACTTAAACTTTAATAATATTAAGTAATTAATTCAATACAATCGTTAATCACGTTTATACCTTAACCACATTTACTTATTCCTATTCTTCTCCATCGTGCATACCAATCTCGCTCCATTATTTCTACCCCATTACCCAGACTTCATGCTACCCAATCTCCCGTAGCCGAACGTCAATCTCCCCATGGTCTTCTTCCAAACATTATAATAATATTGTAATTTCTTTCTGTCGATCAAATAATAGCTCACGCTTATTGCCTTCCTTCAATACCCCAGTTTTATTTGTGATAATTTTTGCCAGAACTTCGTTTGAAAACCACCAACAAAACAATCCCATTTTACCTCACCAATCGTTCTTCCCATTCCCAGACAAAGCCACACCAACGTTTAAACACATTACTTAATTAATTTGATTTTCCCCCATGCCAGCATACCTGTATTTCTCTTCCTTGTATCCATTCGATGTCCTTGTTATCCCAGTAGAAATTTACTCTAGGACTTTACTTCACACGCAACGGCCATCATTCCTGTCCTTGTACTTCATCTTCCTTCATGATTATTCAAACACGCAACTACCGTTTAGTTACAATTTTCTGCTAATACTCCTCCTCCTTATTCGAACCATTTATACATCAAACCCATGGCCAACCACTTCCTGGGCCGATTCCTCCACCAACTCATCATGAAAACTATCACTGACCTCACCATTCTCTTCCTGCCAACATCAACACCATCCCCATTTCATGAAGTTCGCACCCAACAACCGAGTTGCGTCATCAGAACAAACCCGCACATACACAGTAGGAGATCAACACTATTACTTTTGATAAAATCCCCAAAAATCAAAACCAATAACATTTTTCTTACTTAATCTAAAAACACAGTCGAATTCATACCAAGCTCCTTTGATTCCGACTTAGATTGAAGACTAGGGTTTCTGTCAATTTCCGCTGAACGGAAACTCGACGACGCACAGCTCCAGGTGGACATCAATGCGAAGCTATACTCCTCACGATTTCAAAGAGACATCTCTCATGATTTATAGGAATTTATTTGTATTTATTTTGGATTTTCAAAGATGAACATTTTACTGTGAGATGAAAAACGACGGCACCCAATATTTTTGACCAAAGAAAAAAAAGGAATTAGGTTTAGAAGAATGGTAGGGTATTTATAGGACAAATTATCTTCTATTAGAAGCTTCATATTTATTTTATTTTATCAATTTATACTTGATTATTAACTCAATGTATCATTTAAAATGTCCTATGATCACATACAATATCCAAATTCAATGAAAACGGACATACGGCTACAGTTTGACATTACGGACCCAACAAAACTAGTTTCATCGAATTCCGAATCTGTTTGCTCACATAGCGTATTTTTAAAGTCAAATTATTGATTGTTTTTCACATTAAAATCCCGTACGACCACATACGGACTCCAAAAATCATGAAAATTGAAATCTAACAATAATTTAATATTCCAGATCCAACAAAATTAGTTTCGTCGAAAACGGAGATCGTTTGTAAAAACATCTATTTTCTAAGGCCTAAATAAACCAATTTAAATATTAATATATTTAAAAACAATTAAATTAAATATTAATAAATTAACATTATCATATATATTCACATAGAATATCATTTAGCTCCAGAATAAATATATCTGGATTTATAACTCGATATTTCAAATCCAGTGTTAAATCGATACCCAATTTATATCAAAAATCCTTTTATAATATAAATAAATCGTTATAAATTATAAAGTAATTCCATAGCGACTTTTTGAAAATTTGATTTGGACCCAACTCACAATCTACACGACGAAATCTCGAATTTTCTCTTCCGTTAGAAAAATATACTTCACCAGCTCCGAACATTTCTTGTTTCACAAAAATCCGACTTAAAATGGATTATGTATATTCGTTTAAAGTTCGAGTCGCCAAATTACGAACTGCCGCGCCATTTCGAGCTTGATTATAATTATAATATAATTTATATTTTCTAACGTTGTTTATTAAATAGGAGCGTTATTATAGTTCAATTCTAAACTGAATTAAATTAGTTAAATCATCCGATTCACACAACATCGCGAATTCTACTATTTCCGACAATTTCGGAAATAAATATAATATTCTATTATTTATATTAATTAAATATTTAATATTATTTAATTCAATAACCATTTAAATCTCTAAATCATTATTTAAATAATTAAATAAATTAATTATTATACCGTAAAATACGGGACGTTACATATGGTATGCAAGTTGTGGAAGATGATGGTGAGAAAGGACCTAATCAAATCAAAAAGGAGATAAGGCTAATAGGATAGTGGGGTTTACCATATATTTGTGTATATATTAGCATGACTTAGCAATTCACATCTTATGAACTTAGATGAATTCATAATGGCATAATTAATAATTGAAAACTGATTGTTTTTATATATATAGACACCTAAATATGACATATATCATGGCTAGATGTTTAAAATTACAAATTCTACTGAATGTAATTAACAAACTTATCGTTGTATAATTAAAAAAGTATGAATACAAATGTAACGATCCAGAATTTTTAACCAATTTAAAATTGGAATTTTTATTACTTAGTTTAAATCTAAATTTGAATTTTACATAAATATATATGGTTAAGAATTTTGATAAGTTAGATGATAGATTTTATTTGAATTATAAATGAGAATGATTATTAATGAGTTTGGATTTATTGATACTATTTGTCGTTCGATCGGATTTGTCAAACCATAACATGAATTAGTAGCATTAGAATTAAGTGTTGCCCTTAGTTTTCATAGCGTTTAAGGGAAATGCTACCAAAAGTTCACCTTCTCTTCTTAAGACAAGTGTATGGACACTTGTAATTTTACATGTAAACTTTCATGCATGGTTTCCAATTGTCCCCTTATGTGTCTTTACCTCTTTACCCCTCCTTTCCTATATAAGGAGCTCTTTACGTCATTTTTTATCATCCATTTTCATTTTTCCTACCTTCCTTCTTCTTCTTAAGCTTATGGCCATGGTTTCCATGGCATAAGTCTTCCTCTTTGCCACCACCACCTTGCCAAAGTTCGTCGTCATCCTCCTCCTCCTCTTATAATATAAAGAGAGAGATTAGTGTATATTATATATATATATATATATTGGTGAAGAAGACGTTGCGTCGAAATACTGTCCGACAGTTGGCTCAGCTAGGCTCATCTACCGTGAAGATTTGGAAAGCTATTAGGTGAGAACTCTTTAACCATGGTTTATATATTTAATTATTAGTTAGACTAATTTAAATATAGTGATGAATTATTAGTGGTTAATGATGATTGATGTTTGTTGTGATGGATGATGGATGCGTAGTTTAGAACACACACTATTAAGCGTTAGTGTTATAACGCTTGTGCACAGTTATGTTTTATTTAATTATGTTGATGATGGTTGCTATAGATGTTTATAATGGTTGTTGATGTTGTTTTGCACACACTATGACACAACAAGTATGGTATCACATTGGTAATCGACAAATCTCCTTCGTAATTAGAAGCAACATCATTATTGAAATTGAAGGTTAATAATTGCGAAAGACCATATGTATGAATTCATATATATTGATAAAGTTCTTTAAATAAATAAATAAATACCAGAACTTTCTAGGATGACAGAGAGAATAGTGTCTAGGCTTGGGTTTGGAAAATATAGTTTCCTGCTCTCCCTGGCTATCCCTAACTGATCGGATGAATGAGATGTTTAATTTGAAATTATTTGAATTTAGAAATGAATTGGAATTTGATTTATTAAGTAAAAAATAAAAGTTGAATTTTGAACCAAAAATAAATTTGGAAAATCAATGTAAATTACTTTAAATGGTTTTAAATGATTTACATGAGTATATAATGGTTTTCTAAGGTATTTTGAAGTACTGAAGAAAAAAATTTATTTCAGTCAAAATAGAGCTTGTCGCACAATGGTAATTTGCGTATTTTAGTTACAAACTTTAAACGCTTATAACTTTTGCAATCTAAATCGGATTTCCAAGAAATGAATAACAATTGATTTATATTAACAAGAGCTATTAAAGAGTGAAAGTGGATTTTAATTTCGGGTTATAATTTTCAAGGTGTGTTTAAAACCGTTTTGGAAAAGGTCGCTGTAAGAGCTGTTATCGACCATAACTATAAACAGCTATTTTAAATGTTTTAAAGATATGAAAAAAAAATGATAAAATCATTATAAATTATGTAAAAGTGTTTTGAATCATAAAGTTTATGTTTTGGCTAAGATAAACGATATTTTGATCAAAGTAGTTATGATAGTTGTTTTGTAACACTTTTGAAACACTATGGTAACTCTTTCTTTGAAAAATAATATATTTTGAAGTGGTAAACCGCGAGCTGTTTCCCGAGCTATAAGTAATCATTTGTAGATGATTGGTGGAATATATTCAAAGATTTAAAAGTATTGTAAATGTTTTATATGGAAATTAAATTGATTTACTTGATAGTAAAATGGGTTTTCAATTTTAAATAATCGGATATGGTTGGAGGTAAATCTTCAAATATTTGATATTAATCTGGTAGATGATGACTCTTACTATTTGAGGAATTTAAAAGGTTGTTCACCGTTATTCCGTTTATAGTGTGAGTTGGATACAAAGATTAATATTAATTGTAAGTGGATGATATTTCTATCCAGATCAAATGTCAAAGAGTTGGATAAATCTTTAAATTAAGATATGGGTTTCCCAATTTGATTGGTATAAGTTGGGTAGAAATAATCTCCGGATATTTGATATGAAATTCTTTGGTGTAAACGTGTACTATTTGAGGAATTAGGAAGATATTATTATTATATCGTTATTCTACTTATAGTATTCGTTGATTATGTGCAACAACACAGAAAACCAGAACCAATTTAAAAAATTATTTTAAGGAAATTTTGTTAGAAAATGCATCAGAATTTAAAAATTCCATTTTAAAATAATAATAAAGCCCTTAAAAATAGACCATTTTTCAAACAGTCTCCAAATTCGATGAAATTAATTTTGTTAGGACCGTATCGTCAAAACCTAGCTAGATTTATTTTTCAGGAATTTTTGGAATCAATGTGTGGCCCCGGTGAATTAAAAGGTACGTTCAAATCTAATATTGAACATTATATATTTTAATTTAAAGAAAAATAGACTGAAATAGTCGAATGGGCTTACGCAACATATTCCATTGTGTCCGAAATGGGGGTATTTAGCTAGGGCCGACAGCCGTTGGGTTTGATTTGGAGTTCATATGTATTAAAAGGCCTTTTTGAAATTAAAGAATCAAATAATTCAATTATAAATATTATGGCCAATAGGAATTTTCTCTTCATTATTCTCGCTCAGTATAAAACCCGTAACCCTATATCATGAACGGCAGCTACCAGTTCGACCTTTCTCTCCTCATTAACTCTCAATCTGCACTATAAAATCAAACGGTCCTTTAGAGGATTTTATAGATCTCATCCTCCTCTTCAAATCCATATAAATTTCGCCCTCTATCTTGTTGTATTTCTCGAGATCCGACCCCTCGAAGTTCACCCGCATCACCCCCTTTTCTCGTCCGATCCGCCACAGAGCTGGGCCCGACCACCATCGTTAGGCACGTGCCTCCAAGCCCTACGACGTGATACCATATGATCTTCATCTAGTGCAACGGTTTGGAAGTAAAATCAAAACCTAGATTTGAATGAAAATGAAAGGTAACGGCCGATAATATATTTAAAAGGTTATAACACTTTAAAGCATTACAAAGTTTGATTATCGAATAAAAATCATATCTTTTTCGTATGTTGTTGAAATCCGGTGGAACAAGAGACATCGGGACCGTAACATCGTACACTACATTCTAGAAGAGGTTAGAATGAATTTGGAGCTCTCTACAATCTTAGAAGGAGTGGAACCCAAAGTGAGAATGATGAAAAATATATTAGGTTGCAGACGGAGCTTAGTAGCTCCCGACACCACTTTCTGTTAAACCATGGATGTTTATGTGATGTGGAAATTGATTGTGATTGTGAATGATTGATTGTTGTTGCACCAAAAATGTTCATGTTTGAAATAAAATGTTTTAACTATAAAAATCACGTTTTTATTGTATGTATGAATCACAAAAATGTTCATGTTTGAAATAAAATGTTTTAACAATAAAAATCACATTTTTATTGTATGTATGAATCACAAAAATGTTCATGTTTGAAATAAAATGTTTTAACAATCAAAATCACATTTTTATTGTATGTATGAATCACAAAAATGTTCATGTTTGAAATAAAATGTTTTAACAATAAAAATCACATTTTTATTGTATGTATGAATCAAAAAAATGTTCAAGTTTGAAATAAAATGTTTTAAAATGTTCATATTTGAAATAAAAATTTTAACAATAAAAATCACATTTTTATTGTATGTATGAATCACAAAAATGTTCGTGTTTGAAATAAAATATTTTAACAATAAAAATCACATTGTCATTGTATGTATGAATCACTAAAAATATTCTTGTTTGAAATAAAATGTTTTAACAATAAAAATCACATTTTTATTGTATGTATAAACCAATAAAAATAATCATTTGTTGAATTATGTTTTTGTTAGATAAAAACATCATCTTTAACATGTTAGTGAAATAATAAAAATAATCATTTGTTGAATTATGTTTTTGTTAGACAAAAACATCTTCTTTAACATGTTAATGATAACAAAAAGAATCATTTGTTGAATTATGTTTTTGTTAGATAAAAACATCATCTTTAACATGTTAATGATAACAAAAAGAATCAATTGTTGAATTATGTTTTTGTTAGATAAAAACATCGTCTTTAACATGTTAATAATAATAAAAAGAATCATTTGTTGAATTATGTTTTTATTAGGTAAAACATCGTCTTTAACATGTTAGTGAAATAATAAAAAAGAATCATTTGTTGAATTATGTTTTTGTTAGATAAAAACATCGTATTTAACATGTTAGTGAAATAATAAAAATAATCATTTGTTGAATTATGTTTTTATTAGATAAAAACATGTTAGTGAAGTAATAAAAAAGAATCATATGTTAAAATATTTTTTTCAGTAAAAATATTATTTTTAACATGTTAATGAAGTGAATTAAATAGTCATGTGTTGAAATGAATGTTTGTGTTCATTAAAAATATCATCTTTAACATGTGTAGGAAGTGCATAAAATTTACATGTCTTGAAATATATTTTTGTTAATTAAAAATATCATCTTTAACATGTGTAGGAAGTGCATAAAATTTACATGTCTTGAAATATATTTTTGTTCATTAAAAATATCATCTTTAACATGTGTAGGAATTGCACAAAATTTACATGTAATGAAATAATTGTTTGTTCGTTAAAAAAATAATTTTTTTAATGTAAATATAAAATGGATAAAAGAGGTTATGGCGAAATTTTCCAAAATTTAAAGGCGTTAGCCAATTATTTAAAGAATAAATGGTTTTGAAATCATTGAACGAATTTTATACATATATATATATATAAATAAAACGAATTATGCGTGGTAGTTCACGTTTTGGAATCGTAACTTTAAATGATTATACCGAGAGATTCGACCGTCGGATTTTTCCAAAACTAGAACCGTTGGGTTCGCTTTGGAAAGATCTTTCCAACGATATTAAATTTGTCAAGATCCAACGGTTAGATTTCGAGAAATGTGTAACTCAAATCTGAATAAAAAAAGCGCCATGGCCACGTAATGACCTGAAATGTCTGTAATAACCCGGAAATCTGAGCCAATTTAAAATTTTTATTTTGGCAATTTTGAAGAATTTTGAATATTTAAAATGAATTATATTAAATAATTACGACGAGAAATTTATTTTGAATGAAATTAGAACGTATATATTTATTTTAATCGTCGTTAGAATATAATAATTATTTTTATTTATAAAAGGAATTGAAAATGGCGCGGTAGTTTAAAAATTTGATTTCAAAGTTCAAATGAATGTGCAGGATTCAAAATAAACCAGATTTTAGCGAAACCAAAAATATTTGAATCTAATTAAGAATATATTTCCAACAAATCTGAAAAATTGAAATTTCATAGCGGGAATCAAAAGTTACGCCCAGTCGAAAATTCAGAATAGTCGCTATGGAATTCTGGCCCTTAAAAATGGAAATTTTGCAAACGACCTTCGTTTTCGATGAAACCACTTTTGTTAGATCCGCGAGGTCAAGTTATGGCTAGATTCCAAAATTCATAATTTTCAGAATCAATATGTGAGCGTGGCGAAGTTAAACGCGTTTGACCAGTTTTAGTTGATTTTAATCGATTGAAAAATGGCCATTTTTCAAATGGTCTCAGAATTTGACGAAATTAGTTTTGTTAGGACCGTATAGGCAATATGAAGCTAGAAATAATTTTTCTGGAATTTTTAGAATCCGTATGTGGCTCCAGTAAATTGAAATGTGCGTTCAAATTCAATATATAAAGTTATATTTTGATTTTGACGAAAACTGACCAAAACAACCGAACTGGCTTACGATACATATCCCATTGTGTTCCAAATGGGGGTAATTAGCTAGGGACGACAGTCGTTGGGTTCAATTTGGGGCTCGATAGAAAAGTCAACTTTTTGAATTTAAAATTAGAATTAAAATTAAAAAATATATATTCACTCCTAAGCTCCCTCTCTCCTCAGTTCCTCTCAGCGTCGATTTAGATAAAAGAAAAAGAAAAAAAAAACCGAAGTCGCTGTAGCCCCAACCCGACACCCGTCACCCTCCGTTCACCGCGCCGCCAGGCTTCGCCGCCGCTCCCCATGCCTTGTGCCACCGCTACGTCACAGCCCCTTTGATTCTCTCTCCTCCCTCTCCTCTTTAACTCGCAAGCCACCTTCCCTTCCCCAAACCGAAGCCGCTACCCCCTAGCTGACCGTCAGAAGGCCGCCGCACCCCTGAGCTCCACCGGCGACCTCTCCTCCACAACATCAAGCGACTATGCCCCCCCCCCCCTCCGCAGTAAAACCGAACAGTAAGTCCTTTAATTTAATATTATTTTTATATATTAAATTATTGTGTTTTAATCCGATTTTTATATATAAGAAAAACTGAGATTTTTATATATATGAAAAGGTTTGACTTTTAATGTAGAAAAGGTTTGAATTTTAATGAAGAAAATGTTTGATTTTTAATGTAGAAAAGGTTAAGATTTTTAATTAGCAAAGTTATGATTTTTGTTTATGAAAAGATATGATTTTTAGATTAGATAAAATGTGATTTTTATTCTATGTAAGAAATATTTTTAGTTGATAAAAATATAATCCTTATATAGAAAGTAACGTTATAAAAGTATAATTTTTATATAGAAAGTAGCGTATAAAACTTTAATCTTTATATAGAAAGTAGCGTATAAAAATATAATCTTTATATAGAAAGTAGCGATATAAAAATTGAATTTTTATAATATGGCTTTGAAACAAAAACATGATTTTTTAACATATACCGCGTGAAACAGATCTCATTGGAAACATGATGAAGGTTTTCTACATATGAAGAGTCGCGGCGTTTGGTTTAGCTTCTCGGTGAGAACTTCTCGCTTATAATTTATTTTCTAGTTGAAATATATACTAGGATGCAGACGGTGCTTAGCAGCACCCGACACCCGTCGTCCACAGACCACGGATGACTTGTTTGTTTGATTGATGTGTTGTGAAATTTTATTGTGTGATGTGGGATGAATAAATATTTTGTAGTTAAAAATATAATTTTTAACATGTATATAAAATAAATATTTATAAACAAATCGGACGATTTGTTTATGTACACCCATTTGACTGATATTGATTGGGACGATAAATTTTACACATCGCCCAACTGCACAAATAATAATCTGTGTTTGTGGATTGAAACCCCACACGGGTGTTGGAATGATATTTGGCGTACACTAATCTTAATTATTTAGTTGTATGTCGATGATTGGTTGACAGACTGTGTAAGCGTTAATTATTTATATTTAATGCTTATGCAGTTGTGTGGTGCACTCTGGATGATGGTTGATTATGTATCGTTGCTATTATATACATGTGTTGTATGGAATCCATATAATTAACATTATATGGTAATTGATCGGGCCTCATTCCAATTTGGGAAAATAAAGAAAATTCATGTGTTGAATAAAAATATATATTCATGTGTTGAATAAAAGAAAATTCATGTGTTGAGAAAAATCTCTAAACGATAAAATTCATGTCTTTATCATATATAAAATTAGAAACTAACTGGAAATCAGTTAAGATGAATGGTTTTCTGGGTATGGATCTGATGTTGGTTTTGGCCTTCGGGGTTAATATTTAGGGAATTGTTCTCTTACTAATTTACAGTTAGAGTCTGATTAAGAATTAAACGATATAAATCACAATTTTATCAAATATACAAAATAACAAAAAAAGTCATGTGTTGACAATACTCATGTGTTGAGAATTTTCATGTGTTGAAAGAAATATTTTATACATTAGAATTCACATTTTTATTGTAAGTAAGAATTAATAAATATTCATGTGTTGAATAAAATATATATATATTCATGTGTTGAAGGAAATATTCATTTGTTGAATAGAATAACGAAGTCATTGAAATATATAAAGCCGTGTTGATTAGATATGCGCCATTTTGACGTGAACGATATTTATATCGATTATTTTCATTTTTATAATGAATATAGAAAAGGAAGTGATTTCAAAATATAACGTTTTGAAAATATTATCATTTATATATTAATGATATGGAATATTCAATTTTGATTTGAAATTTAATATGAAGTTGAAATCGTTTTTAAAACGAAGTTAAAATGATTTAGAAAATATGTTTTGAATTGAAATCGACGAAATATATATAATATATATTATATATATTAATGCCCTGAATAGAACGCGCCGCGCCGTGACCATTCGCGAGTTTCGACCATTGGCTCCGAATGGAGGTTATGGGAGATCCGACCGTCGGATTCTCCTAAAACCGGAACCGCTGGGTTCGTATCGAAAAGAGCTTTCTAACGAATGTAAGAAATTAGAAATTTAACGGTTGGATTTGGAATCATGTCCAAATCAAATTTGGAAAAGGTCGTTGTAAGTGCAGTTCGATGGTCGTTGATGGAAATCGACTGTACGGGCCTTAATAAAATAATTAAAAATATCAATAATTAGTGTAAAATCATAAGAAATGATTTGGGAAGAATTTGGATGAAAAATTCCAAATTTGAAAAGATAAAAATAGATTTTTATCGAAATGAACTAGTTTTGAACTAGAATTATAATCCCATTTATTTTTAAAATAAATAAAGTGGATTTGAAATGGTTTTAAAAATAACCAGAATTTCCAATATACAAACTGGAAATGGATTTGAATTGAAATTATCTTCGGAATATTTCGATATTGAATTTCGTGATTATACAGATATTGTTATGGAAATTTGAAAGATATATTTATATCGTTATTTCCAATACGATATTTGTTGGTTGTAGTATTTGATATTGAATATAAGCCGATATATTTTCTATTCAGAGCCTTGTATTTAATATCAAATGGGATTTGGGTTTGTCGTGAATGATGTCTTCATTAACACTGTTCTTAAACCCAGTTGAGAAAAGATTAAATCTTTTAGTTAGATTTAATGAAGTACACCAATTAAATAATATTTAATTGGAATTGATTTTTTGGTTTATCATGAACCGTGTTTTAAATGACATTGGTTCTTTAACCCAGTTAAAGATAGGATTTATTTCCTGGATTTGAATAATCATTAAATAATGATTTTTGGAAATTAAAACTAAATTAGAGTTTTAATGAATCTTTAATTAGATTGAAAAGTGAATTTGATAATTGAAATTATCAAATTCAAGAAATGATCGAGAATGGAGTACCACCAGTTTTACTCTAGACGATAGTTAAATCTTTAATTAGATTTGAACGTGAAATGGTAATTGAATTTACCGATAACACCGTGGTGTTAGAGATGAAGTATTACCAGTTTTACTTCATGGGATGAATAGGTTGGGGTTGGGAAATTTAACAATTGATTACTTCGGTAAGGTTCGTTAATCCCGACTAGTTTGGATAAACCATAATATGGTTTGAATTGAGATTCAAAAGAAGATCAAAGAATAAATTTTAAAGAATTTATATTTGATAAAATTAATAGGAACCTTTCCCTGATAATGTGAATATTTGAATAAAAGAATATTCTAAATTGGAATGAGGCGTATGTTATGTTTGTGTAACACTTGTTTATAAAATTCACGAGTTATTCGGAAAGACCGGGTTTATCCCATTCTGAATAACTGATACGACAATAAGTCGAGGATGAAGATGGTGGTTGAAGACCGGAGGTCTTCACATCGTTTGGATGATTCCTGATGATCTTGATTGGGTCGTACACCCAAAAGGAGGGAATAAGTTGGTGATCGTCCAGACGTACTTGGAGATCGATGGATATGCGAGGTACAAGGTTCCTCCGGTTTCGTTCAGACCTAGAACGGACTTGTAAATGGACTGTGTGTCTGACATTGGATATCATTCTGTGTGATTGATGGATATCGGTTGCATGGAGTGGTTTGCCTGTGTGGCATGCTGAGATGCAAATGATCAAGGCTTTTGTTGAAAAACAAAGTCTTGTGGTTGATGATCAAAGCACGGCCTATGTGGCATCGCTTTGTGTAGCGTTAATTCGCGAGTCTCACACCTCGGTGTGAACCAAAAATGGGAGAGGACCTCAGGGAGGACATGCGTTTCTTTCTAGCTAGAAGTGGCGTCAGTGGTTTTACACGGCCTGACGAGTTTGACGTATGTGGTTGTTGGAATGCGAGGCGCCTCAGATATATCGGTCGATCCAGGACCGATTGAAGCGACCCGAACTTCCCCGGTCTCCGAAGAGATGAGAAAGAACGAATTACTGTGAGGACAAGACAAAACAGAACGCAGACGGAAGAACATTTTATTGTTATTACAACAATTCCATCAGATACAAGAATATACAGAGTATAAATGAATAAATTACATTCGATAAATATCAGAGATTAAAATAAATTACATAACAGCGGAAAATAATACAAAGCACAACTGAAGGTGATATATGGATATAGAGCTTTCCGGATATCATTCCAGCTGTAAACCAGGATCCTATGAATATAAATCTGCAAAACCAAAACTACTAGCTGCCCGTGCGGAAAATAGGGGCACCCAGAGTTTAGGTTAAAACAATAAACTCCAGGTCAGTCATGTGACTGGTGTGAGAACTAAAACAGTTATTTAAAACTTTACTTTAAAAGAGAGTAATTCAAGGGACCAAGCCGTATAATACGGAACGGATTTCCTCCCAAGAATACCAGTGCATAGAATAAACAACGCAATGCTTTTTCGAAAAATGAAGCTATTATAAGACCCAGGTCCCATCACACAATGCAACGCAAGCCGGAGGATAGGGTTTTCCCTTATAATAGCCAAATATGCTTGGTACGTTTAAAACAAATCATTTGATACTATAATAAGTGTATAGTGTCAAAACATTTTCAATCATAAATATCAATCCTAGGTGGCATGGGTACCATCTATCATGTCGCCATACTAGGCTCTACAAATAAATCCGCAACACACGTATTGGAAATTGGATTTCCGTCATGAGTCGAGGCAAGGGGCAAGCTCCTCTCCGCTTTCGAGACACTCTAGCAAATGTCTCAGGACTACACACTCTGGGCAATCCTGGATGCTTCAGGGCCGGTCCTCACTTACGTTAGAGGATTAGTTATGCCTGAACACACGTTTCCCGGTCCTTACAGACCTAAAATCGAGGCGCCTCATCCAATAACCACATAGGTGAAAAGTATATAAATGTCAGGGCTGGTAAGTCACTGACACCACCAAAGCTAGAAAGAAACGTCGTGCTCTCCCTACAGTCCTTATCCCGTTTTTAACTCATACCGAGGTATGAGGCTCGCAAATTCACGTTATACACAAAGCTACGCCACAAAGGCCGTGCTTTGATCGTCAACCACAAGACTTTGTTTTTCAACAGAAGCCTTGATCCATGCAACTCAGCGTGCCACACAGGCAATTCATGCCATGCGATTGATATCTATCGATATATAACCTCTAAGCTCGTACGTCTCAGAGAAGGGCGTTAAGCAAGAGAATAAATTCTCCGCCGCCAAAAAAATATATATTTAACAGAAATCAATCAACACAGAATAAAATCCAATGTCAGACACACAATCCATTTACAAGTTCGTTCTGGGCCTGAACGAAACCGGAGGCACTTTCCTCGCATGTCCATCGATCTCCAAGTACGTCTGGACGACCACCAACTATTTCCATCCTCTTGGGTGTACAGCCCAATCAGGATCATTAGTAATTATCCAAACGATGTTAAGACTTCCGGTCTTCGACCACCGTCATCATCTTCGACTTATCGTCGAATCGGTTATTCAGAATGGATATAAGCCCGGCCTTTCTGAATAACCCGCGTATATTAAAAACAAATGTTACACAAACACAACATACGCCTCATTCCAATTCATCAGTCACTAACTGTAAATCAGTAAGAGAGCAATTCCCCAAATATTAACCCCGAAGGCCGAAACCAACATCAGATCAATACCCAGGAAATCATTCTTCTTAACTAACCTACAGCTAGTTTCCAAATTTCACATTCTTAGGGAAAAGTTCCCATTAATTTTATCCAAGATAAATTCTTTGAATTTATTCTTTAATCTTCCTTTGGATGTCATTTCAAACCAAATTATGGTTTTCCAAACTAGTCGAGATTAGTGAACCACACCGAAATAATTATTTATTTTATTTCCCAATCCCAACCTATTCATCCCATGAAGAAAAACTGGTAATACTCCATATCTAACACCATGGTGTTATCGATAAAATTAATTACCATTTCACGTTCAAATCTAATTAAAGATTTAACTATCGCTTTGGAGCAAAACTGGTGATACTCCATTCTCGCTCATTTTCTATATTTGATAATTTAGATTATCAATTCACATTTCAATCTAGCTGCAGATTCATTAAAACTCCTTTTACTGGGTTAAAGAACTAATGTCTTTTAAAACACAGTTCACGACAAACCCAAATCACATTCTATTGATTATCGGGTTGAAGAACAAGTGTCATGTAAAGCACCCTTCACGATAAACCCACAAATCAATTCTATTTACAACCCATTTCAAATCCAATTTATTTATTTTAAAAATAAATGGGTTTTAATTTTAGCTCAAAACTAGTTCATTTCGATAAAAATCTATTTTTATCTTTTCAAATATGGAGTTTTTCCTCCCAATTTTTCCCAAATCATTTCTTATGATTTTACACAAATTATTGATATTTTTAATAATTTTATCAAGGCCCGTACTGTCGATTTCCATCAACGGCCATCGAACTGCACTTACAGCGACCTTTCCTGAATATGATTTGGATGTATCTCCAAATCCAACTGTTAGATTTCAAATTTCTAATATTCTTTAAAAAGATCTTTTCGATACGAACCCAACGGTTCTGGTTTTAGGAGAATCCGGCGGTCGGATCTCCCGTAATGTCCGTTCGAAGTTAATGGTCAAAATTCGCGAACTGCCACGGCGCGGCGCATTCTATTCAGGCCATTATATTATATATATAATATATATTTCATCGATTTCTATTTAAAACAAATTTTATAAAACGTTTTAAATTCGTTTCAAAAACAATTTCAACTTCCATTTCAATTCAAATCAAAATTGAATTCTTCCTTATAAATTCGTTTTAAAATTCATTTCTATTCAATTCAAATTTCCATTCAATTTGAATTCATTTCAATTCGTTTTCAATTCAATTCGACTTCGTTTTCAATTCAATTCAATTCAAATTGGTTTTCTATTTGATTCAATTCAAATTGGTTTTCTGTTCGATTCAATTCAAATTGGTTTTCTATTCGATTCTATTCAAATTGGTTTTCTATTCGATTCAATTCAAATCAAAATTCAATTTGTTTTCTATTCTATTCAATTCAAATCAAAATTCAATTCGTTTTCTATTCTATTCAAATTCAATTTGGTTTTCTATTCGATTCAATTCAAATCAAAATTCAATTCGTTTTCTATTCTATTCAAATTCAATTTGGTTTTCTATTCGATTCAATTCAAATTGGTTTTCTATTCGATTCAATTCAAATTGGTTTTCTATTCAATTCAAATTGGTTTCCTATTCGATTCAATTCAAATCGGTTTTCTATTCTATTCAAATTCAATTTAAAATTCAATTCGTTTTTTTTTTGTCAACACACGACTAATCTCAACGAATGAGTACTGTCCACGTGTGACTACCTTTGTTATTTAATATATTTTATAAAAATTATGGTATCTATCGTTTGATTTCAAATTAGACTCTAATCGCAAATTAGTAAGAGAACGATTCCCTGAATATTAACCCCGAAGGCCGAAACCAACATCAGATCAATATCCAGGAGACCACTCATCTCATCTATTTTCCAGTTAGTTTCTAATTTCATATATGATAAAGATGTAAATTTTATTGTTAAAATATTTCGTTCAACACATGACTAATCTCAACGGATGAGTACTGTCAACACATGAACCTTTATTTTATAATATTCTTTATTTTCTAAATTGAAATGAGGCCCAATCAATCACCATATAAAGTTAATTATATGGATTCCATACAACACATGTATATAATAGCAACGATACATAATCAACCATCATCCAAAGTGCACCACTCTGTATAAGCATCAAATATAGATATCTAACGCTTATAACAGCCTGTCAATCAATCGATCAACATACAACTAATTATTGGGATTAGTGTATGCCATATATTATCTCAATACCCGTGTGGGGTTTCAAATAATCAAACACAGATTTTATTTGTGCAGTTGGGCGATGTGTAAAATTTATCGACCCAATAAATATCAGTCAAATCAGTGTATATAAACAAATCGGCCGAATCGTTTATAAATATTTATTGATTCATATTCACGTTAAAAATTATATTTTTAACAATAAAATATTTTTAACTATATAAATATTTTATTTCCTTTCAACACATGAATATATTTCATTATCTATTTCACATCAACTTCACAAACAAATTTCACAACATATCAATCAAACAAACAAGCCATCCATGGTCTGTGGATGACGGGTGTCGGGTGCTACTAAACACCGTCTGCATCCTAGCATATATTATAATATAACTAGAAAAAGGAATTTTAAAAGGTGAGAAGTTCTCACCAATAGCTATTCCAACTCCACGACACTTCATTTATAGAAACCTTCGTCGTTCTCGCCCTTTGTCACTTTCGTTGCCCGTAGCCACTACATATAAAAAATCACATTTTTATATTCTTGCCATGTATATAAAAATCATATTTTTACTTCGCTATTCAATATATAAAAATCGAATTTATACTTCGCTATTCAATATATAAAAATCGAATTTATACTTCGCTATTCAATATATAAAAATCGAATTTTTACTTCGCTATTCAATATATAAAAATCGAATTTTTACTTTGCTATTTAATATATAAAAATCGAATTTTTACTTCGCTATTCAATATATAAAAATCGAATTTTTACTTCGCTATACATATAAAGATAATATCTTTATATTTTCTATTATATAGAAATCCTGTTTTCAATACACTACTTATATAAAAATAGTATTTTCATATCTTCCATTATATAAAGGTCATATTTTGACAAAACAAAGGAAATCACATTTTTTATATCAATCTTTACATTAGAGAAAATCATGTTCTTATACGCACTTCATATGAACAAAGATTATATCTGTCAATCTTCATCTATTTACATAAAGATCTTAGCTTTATATTCAAATCATTTACATAAAGATCTTAACTTTCTTTATAAAAATAAATCAAATCCTTTTCTAAATAAAATCAATACTTTGCTTAACTAAAATCAATGTACATTTATTTAAAAATCCAAAAATAAACCATGTTATTTATATTTAAAAACTGAAGAAGAAAATAAAGTAAAATAAATAAAAATGCTCACTGGTTTTCAACGCAAGGGGGGGTGTCTTTGTTGCGCCGTCGGAAGTGTGCTCGAGGAGGCGCAGGTCGGAGGTGGGGCCTTCATCAACTGGCGGCGGCGGCTTTCCGTTGTAGGGCTGTAGGGGGTCTCGGATTTGCTCGCGAGAGGTGAAGAGAGGCCAGGGGAAGAAGGAGAGGAGGTGTTGGGGAGGGTGGTGGCGTCACCGTCGATGGGCGACGGGGAAGGAGGCTCGTGGGGCTAGGGTTCGGATTTGGGGGTTGTGGGGGTTCGCGCGTCGAGCTTCGAGGAAGGGGGGTGCTGAGCTGGGGAGGAGCAACACCGGCGGTGGCCTCCGACGTGGCAGCGGCGCCGTCGCGGTGGCGCTTCGTGGAGAGAATCGTTTTTTTTTTCATTCTTTTTATTTCTGTTTCGAAATGAACTGGGGGGGCAAGGTATAGGGATAATAGGGAGAGAGAAGGAAAGAGAAAAAAGGGGGGTTTTATAATTTTTATTTAATTAATTTATTCTCTTAAAGTTGACTTTTAATTCGAATCCCAAATCAAGCCCAACGACTTCTCGCCCCTAGCTAATTACCCCCATTCCGAACACAATGGGATATGTTTCGCAAGCCAATTCGCTTGTTACGATCAGTTTCCATTGAATTTTAAATATAAATCTTTATATATTCAATTTAAACACACATTTTAATTTACCGGGGCCACATACTAACTCGAAAAATTCCAGAAAAATTATTTCTAGCTTCATACTGATGATACAGTCTTAACAAAACTAATTTCGTCAAATTCTGAGACCGTTTGAAAATGGTCATTTTCCAGTCGATTAGAATCAACTAAAACTGGTCAAACGCGTTTCCCTTCGCCACGCTCACATATTGATTCGAAAAATTATGAAATTTGGAATCTAGCAATAACTTGACATCCCGGATCCAACAAAAGTGGTTCCGTCGAAATCCGAGGTCATTTGCAAAATTCCCATTTTTAAGGGCCTGAATTCCGTAGCGACTATTCAGAATTTTCAACTGGACATATCTTTTGATTCCCGCTATTAAATTTCGATTTTTCGGATTCGTTAGAAAGATATTCCCAATTAGATCCTAATGTTTTGGGTTTCACTAAAATCCGGATTGTTTTGCACCCAGTACATTCAATTGAAGTTTGAAATCGAATTACCGAACTACCGCGCCATTTTCAATTCTATTTATAATTATATATAATTATTTATATTCTAACGATGGCGTATATAATATATACGTTCGAATTATATTCAAAATAAATTTTCGTCGATATTATTTAAAATAATCTATTTTAAATATTCAAAATTCGCCAAAATTGCCAAAATAAAAATTTTAAACTGGTTCAGATTTTCGGGTTGTTACAATCTCCCCCACTTAAAACTTTTCGTCCCCGAAAAGGAACAAGGTCGAAAGTGGTTTGATTAATCAACTCTACGCTCGATCTGGCTTCCATTCTCCAACTTTTCAGTTTCTGAGAATTTTCAAATTCTTCAAAAAATTTGGCTAACACCCGGAATTTTCGAAAAATTTCGCCATAACCTCCCCTGCACCGAGAGCCACGGGAAAATCCCGAAATTGCCATATAGGCCTTCTGATCTCAAAAAGAAAAAGAAAAAGCTAAGCGGCTAGCCAATAGGCTCATAAAATCATCATCACCCAAACAAAACAGTAAATTATAGTAAACATGTACCTATTTGTCGGGCAAACAAATTTTATTCTCTGCTCTAGCCTCCTTGCTATGACCTGTTCAATGTAAGTATATGTATATGCAAGCAAATGCGACAAATTTCAGTATAATTCAATATTTGATGCAATTAGGCTAAATGGTTCAAAGTTCAATTAGGCAACAATAATCAAACAACATAATCATCAATCAATTAGTGAATTGGAGTTTCAAATTCATAATTTGATACATATACAAAAATCATGTTTTGATGCCAATTCACAACAATAAATCTATCTATATAAGTTTTGGTTCTCACACCAGCCCGATGGAAATATATAGATATCACACCTTCGAAACACGAACATAAGTTCTGATGAAGATCGATCAATCATCAGAACCATCTCCGGGTGTCTAGAATGTGATTCTATATCTATCCAGTATATTAAAACTTCGAATATACGTTCATGACGCGTATATGCAAAACCTTTATATAATGGATTGTCCAAATTCCAAATAAATAAATATTCAAATACGTATAAAACGATTTAAATTTCAAAACAAAATTGTTTTCATTTGAAAAATATACTCTTCACACTCGTTCTAGGATACTACTGATCCCATCTCTAACGAGTCATTCTAATTGGATATTACTAATCCAATATCTGATGAATTCTTTCGTATGGTTCTAATGTGTCTTGTTCTCGAGCTCTATAAACCAAAGCTCTGATACTAAATGAAGCGACCCGAACTTCCCCGGTCTCCGAAGAGATGAGAAAGAACGAATTACTGTGAGGACAAGACAAAACAGAACGCAGACGGAAGAACATTTCATTGTTATTACAACAATTCCATCAGATACAAGAATATACAGAGTATAAATGAATAAATTACATTCGATAAATATCAGAGATTACAATAAATTACATAGCAGCGGAAAATAATACAAAGCACAACTAAAGGTGATATACGGATACAGAGCTTTTCGGATATCATTCCAGCTGTAAATCAGGATCCTATGAATATAAATCTGCAAAACCAAAACTACTAGCTGCCCGTGCGGAAAATAGGGGCACCCAGAGTTTAGGTTAAAACAATAAACTCCAGGTCAGTCATGTGACTGGTGTGAGAACTAAAACAGTTATTTAAAACTTTACTTTAAAAGAGAGTAATTCAAGGGACCACGCCGTATAACACGGAACGGGTTTCCTCCGAAGAATACCAATGCATAGAATAAACAACGCAATACTATTTCGAAAAATGAAGCTATTATAAGACCCAGGTCCCATCACACAATGCAACGCAAGCCGGAGGATAGGGTTTTCCCTTATAATAGCCAAATATGCATGGTACGTTTAAAACAAATCATTTGATACTATAATAAGTGTATAGTGTCAAAACATTTTCAATCATAAATATCAATCCTAGGCGGCATGGGTACCATCTATCATGTCGCCATACTAGGCTCTACAAATAAAACCGCAACACACGTATTGGAAATTGGATTTCCGTCATGAGTCGAGGCAAGGGGCAAGCTCCTCTCCGCTTTCGAGACACTCTAGCAAATGTCTCAGAACTACACACTCTGGGCAATCCTGGATGCTTCAGGGCCGGTCCTCACTTACGTTAGAGGATTAGTTATCCTGAACACACATTTCCCGGTCCTTACAGACCTAAAATCGAGGAGCCTCATCCAACAACCACATAGGTGAAAAGTATATAAATGTCAGGGCTAGTAAGTCACTGACACCACCAAAGCTAGAAAGAAACGTCGTGCTCTCCCTGCAGTCCTTATCCCGTTTTTAACTCATACCGAGGTGTGAGGCTCGCGAATTCACGTTATACACAAAGATACGCCACAAAGGCCGTGCTTTGATCGTCAACCACAAGACTTTGCTTTTCAACAAAAGCCTTGATCCATGCAACTCAGCGTGCCACACAGGAAATTCATGCCATGCGATTGATATCTATCGATATATAACCTCTAAGCTCGTACGTCTCAGAGAAGGGCGTTAAGCAAGAGAATAAATTCTCCGCTGCCAAACAGATATATATTTAACAGAAATCAATCAACACAGAATAAAATCCAATGTCAGACACACAATCCATTTACAAGTTCGTTCTGGGTCTGAACGGAACCGGAGGCACTTTCCTCGCATATCCATCGATCTCCAAGTACGTCTGGACGACCACCAACTATTTCCATCCTCTTGGGTGTACAGCCCAATCAGGATCATCAGTAATTATCCAAACGATGTGAAGACTTCCGGTCTTCGACCACCGTCATCATCTTCGACTTATCGTCGAATCGGTTATTCAGAATGGGTATAAACCCGGCCTTTCCGAATAACCCGCGTATATTAAAAACAAATGTTACACAAACACAACATACGCCTCATTCCAATTCATCAGTCACTAACCGTAAATCAGTAAGAGAGCAATTCCCCAAATATTAACCCCGAAGGCCGAAACCAACATCAGATCAATACCCAGGAAATCATTCTTCTTAACTAACCTACAGCTAGTTTCCAAATTTCACATTCTTAGGGAAAAGTTCCCATTAATTTTATCCAAGATAAATTCTTTGAATTTATTCTTTAATCTTCCTTTGGATGTCATTTCAAACCAAATTATGGTTTTCCAAACTAGTCGAGATTAGCGAACCACACCGAAGTAATTATTTATTTTATTTCCCAATCCCAACCTATTCATCCCATGAAGAAAAACTGGTAATACTCCATATCTAACACCGTGGTGTTATCGGTAAAATTAATTACCATTTCACGTTCAAATATAATTAAAGATTTAACTATCGCTTTGGAGCAAAATTGGTGATACTCAATTCTCGCTCATTTTCTATATTTGATAATTTAGATTATCAATTCACATTTCAATCTAATTGCAGATTCATTAAAACTCCTTTTACTGGGTTAAAGAACTAATGTCTTTTAAAACACAGTTCACGATAAACCCAAATCACATTCTATTGATTATCGGGTTAACGAACAAGTGTCATGTAAAACACCCTTCACGATAAACCCACAAATCAATTCTATTTACAACCCATTCCAAATCCAATTTATTTATTTTAAAAATAAATGGGTTTTAATTTTAGTTCAAAACTAGTTCATTTCGATAAAAATCTATTTTTATCTTTTCAAATATGGATTTTTTTTCCTCCCAATTTTTCCCAAATCATTTCTTATGATTTTACACAAATTATTGATATTTTTAATAATTTTATCAAGGCCCGTACAGTCGATTTCCATCAACGGCTATCGAACTGCACTTACAGCGACCTTTCCTGAATTTGATTTGGATGTATCTCCAAATCCAACCGTTAGATTTCAAATTTCTAATATTTGTTAAAAAGATCTTTTCGATACGAAACCAACGGTTCTGGTTTTAGGAGAATCCGGCGGTCGGATCTCCCGTAATGTCCGTTCGATTAATGGTCGAAATTCGCGAACTGCCGCGGCGCGGCGCGTTCTATTCAGGCCATTATATTATATATATAATATATATAATATATATTTCGTCGATTTCTATTTAAAACGAATTTTATAAAATGTTTTAAATTCGTTTCAAAAACAATTTCAACTTCCATTTCAATTCAAATCAAAATTGAATTCTTCCTTATAAATTCGTTTTAAAATTCATTTCTATTCAATTCAAATTTCAATTCAATTTGAATTCATTTCAATTCGTTTTCAATTCAATTCGACTTCGTTTTCAATTCAATTCAATTCAAATTGGTTTTCTATTCGATTCAATTCAAATTGGTTTTCTATTCGATTCAATTCAAATTGGTTTTCTATTCGATTCAATTCAAATTGGTTTTCTATTCGATTCAATTCAAATCAAAATTCAATTCGTTTTCTATTCTATTCAATTCAAATCAAAATTCAATTCGTTTTCTATTCTATTCAAATTCAATTTGGTTTTCTATTCGATTCAATTCAAATCAAAATTCAATTCGTTTTCTATTCTATTCAAATTCAATTTGGTTTTCTATTCGATTCAATTCAAATTGGTTTTCTATTCGATTCAATTCAAATTGGTTTTCTATTCGATTCAATTCAAATTGGTTTCCTATTCGATTCAATTCAAATCGGTTTTCTATTCTATTCAAATTCAATTTAAAATTCAATTCGTTTATTTTTGTCAACACACGACTAATCTCAACGAATGAGTACTGTCCACGTGTGACTACCTTTGTTATTTAATATATTTTATAAAAATTATGGTATCTATCGTTTGATTTCAAATTAGACTCTAATCGCAAATTAGTAAGAGAACGATTCCCTGAATATTAACCCCGAAGGCCGAAACCAACATCAGATCAATATCCAGGAGACCACTCATCTCATCTATTTTCCAGTTAGTTTCTAATTTCATATATGATAAAGATGTAAATTTTATTGTTAAAATATTTCGTTCAACACATGACTAATCTCAACGGATGAGTACTGTCAACACATGAACCTTTATTTTATAATATTCTTTATTTTCTAAATTGAAATGAGGCCCAATCAATCACCATATAAAGTTAATTATATGGATTCCATACAACACATGTATATAATAGCAGCGATACATAATCAACCATCATCCAAAGTGCACCACTCTGTATAAGCATCAAATATAGATATCTAACGCTTATAACAACCTGTCAATCAATCGATCGACATACAACTAATTATTGGGATTAGTGTATGCCATATATTATCCCAATACCCGTGTGGGGTTTCAAATAATCAAACACATATTTTATTTGTGCAGTTGGGCGATGTGTAAAATTTATCGACCCAATCAATATCAGTCAAATCAGTGTATATAAACAAATCGGCCGATTCGTTTATAAATATTTATTGATTCATATTCACGTTAAAAATTATATTTTTAACGATAAAATATTTTTAACTATATAAATATTTTATTTCCTTTCAACACATGAATATATTTCATTATCTATTTCACATCAACTTCACAAACAAATTTCACAACATATCAATCAAACAAACAAGCCATCTATGGTCTGTGGATGACGGGTGTCGGGTGCTACTAAACACCGTCTGCATCCTAGCATATATTATAATATAACTAGAAAAAGGAATTTTAAAAGGTGAGAAGTTCTCACCAATAGCTATTCCAACTCCACGACACTTCATTTATAGAAACCTTCGTCGTTCTCGCTTTTTGTCACTTTCGTTGCCCGTAGCCATTACATATAAAAATCACATTTTTATATTCTTGCCATGTATATAAAAATCATATTTTTACTTCGCTATTCAATATATAAAAATCGAATTTTTACTTCGCTATTCAATATATAAAAATCGAATTTATACTTCGCTATTCAATATATAAAAATCGAATTTTTACTTCGCTATTCAATATATAAAAATCGAATTTTTACTTCGCTATTCAATATATAAAAATCGAATTTTTACTTCGCTATTCAATATATAAAAATCGAATTTTTACTTCGCTATTCAATATATAAAAATCGAATTTTTACTTCGCTATACATATAAAGATAATATCTTTATATTTTCTATTATATTGAAATCCTATTTTCAATACACTACTTATATAAAAATAGTATTTTCATATCTTCCATTATATAAATGTCATATTTTGACAAAACAAAGGAAATCACATTTTTTTATATCAATCTTTACATTAGAGAAAATCATGTTCTTATACGCACTTCATATAAACAAAGATTATATCTGTCTATCTTCATCTATTTACATAAAGATCTTAGCTTTATATTCAAATCATTTACATAAAGATCTTAACATTCTTTATAAAAATAAATCAAATCCTTTTCTAAATAAAAATCAATACTTTGCTTAACTAAAATCAATGTACATTTATTTAAAAATCCAAAAATAAACCATGTTATTTATATTTAAAAACTGAAGAAGAAAATAAAGTAAAATAAATAAAAATGCTCACTGGTTTTCAGCGTAGGGGGGTGTCTTTGCTGCGCCGTTGGAAGTGTGCTCGAGGAGGCGCAGGTCGGAGGTGGGGCCTTCATCAACTGGCGGCGGCGGCTTTCCGTTGTAGGGCTGTAGGGGGGTCTCGGGTTTGCTCGCGAGAGGTGAAGAGAGGCCAAGGGAAGAAGGAGATGAGGTGTTGGGGAGGGCGGTGGCGTCACCGTCGACGGGCGACGGGGGAAGGAGGCTCGTGGGGCTAGGGTTAGGATTTGGGGGTTGTGGGGGTTCGCGCGTCGAGCTTCGAGGAAGGGGGTGCTGAGCTGGGGAGGAGCAACGCTGGCAGTGGCCTCCGACGTGGCAGCGGCGCCGTCGCGGTGGCGCTTCGTGGAGAGAATCGTTTTTTTTATTATTCTTTTTATTTCTGTTTCGAAATGAACGGGGGAGGGGCAAGGTATAGGGATAATAGGGAGAGAGAAGGAAAGAGAAAAAAGGCGGGTTTATAATTTTTATTTAATTAATTTATTCTCTTAAAGTTGACTTTTAATTCGAATCCCAAATCAAGCCCAACGACTGTCGCCCTAGCTAATTACCCCCATTCCGAATACAATGGGATATGTTTCGCAAGCCAATTCGCTTGTTACGATCAGTTTCCGTGAATTTAAAATATAAATCTTTATATATTCAATTTGAATGCACATTTTAATTTATCGGGGCCACATACTAACTCGAAAAATTCCAGAAAAATTATTTCTAGCTTCATTTTGACGATACGGTCTTAACAAAACTAATTTCGTCAAATTCTGAGACCGTTTGAAAAATGGTCATTTTCCAGTCGATTAAAATCAACTAAAACTGGTCAAACGCGTTTCCCTTCGCCACGCTCACATATTGATTCGAAAAATTATGAAATTTGGAATCTAGCAATAACTTGACATCCCGGATCCGACAAAAGTGGTTTCGTCGAAATCCGAGGTCGTTTGCAAAATTCCCATTTTTAAGGGCCTGAATTCCATAACGACTATTCAGAATTTTCATCTGGACATATCTTTTGATTCCCGCTATGAAATTTCGATTTTTCGGATTCGTTGGAAAGATATTCCCAATTAGATCCTAATGTTTTTGGTTTCACTAAAATCCGGATTGTTTTGCACCCGGTACATTCAATTGAAGTTTGAAATCAAATTACCGAACTACCGCGCCATTTTCAATTCTGTTTATAATTATATTCTAACGACGGCGTATATAATATATACGTTCGAATTATATTCAAAATAAATTTTCATCGATATTATTTAAAATAATCTATTTTAAATATTCAAAATTCGCCAAAATTGCCAAAATAAAAATTTTAAACTGGTTCAGATTTTCGGGTTGTTACACCGATGGAGTCATTGGACTTATTGATGCCCCATAGGGTGGAGAAATGCAGTGTTCAGGCATTATAATCTACATTAAGTGGACCGGCCCTGACAATCCAAGGTGTAGTTGCGGCTGTTCCTAAGACACAGGCTAGAGCGTCTCGAAGCTGTGAGGACGATCCCTTGCCTCGGTTCACAGATGGAAATCCAACTTCCAATACGACACTTTGCGATTTTGATTGTAGAGCCTAGTATGGCGACATAGTGGGATGGGGCACTTATGCCGTCTATGATTGATACTTATGATTGAAATTGTTTTGACACTATACACTTATAGTAATAATAGAATATGAAATTTCACGTACCAATCATTCTTGGCTATTATAAGGTAAAACCCTATCCTCCGGCTTGTGTTGCATTGTGTGATGGGACCTGGGTCTTATAATAGCTTCATTGTTCTTTATTTAGCATTGCGCTGTCGTTTTATGCACCGATATTCTTGGGAGGAAACCCGTTCAATGTTATACGGCGTGGTCCCTTGATTTACCTAACTTTAAAATAAAGATTAATAACTGTTTTAGTTCTCACACCAGTCACATGACTAATCTGGAGTTTATTGTTTTAACCTAAACTCTGGGTGCCCTTATTTTCCACACGGGCAGCTAGTAGTTGGGTTTTTGCAGATTTATATTCACAGGATCCTGGTTTATAGCTGAAGTATTATTCGGAAAGCTCTGTATCCGTGTATTTCTTTCAGTTATGTTTTGTATTATTTTTCTGCTGCAGTAATGTATTTGAATCTCTGATAATTATCAAATGTGTAATATTTATTCATACTCTGTATATTCTTGTACTCTGATGGAAATTGTTGTAATAAACAATGTAAAGTTCTTCTGTTTGTGTTCTGATTCGTCTTGTCCTCAATTCAATCCGTGCTTTCCTTTACGGGGAAGTTCGGGTCGTCACATTTTGGTATCAAAGCTTTGGTTTACAAAGCTCGAGAACAAGAGACATTAGAACCATACGAAAGAATTCATCAGAGATTGGATTAGTAATATCCAACGAGAATGACTCGTTAGAGATAGGATCAATAGTATCCTAGAATGAGTGTGAAGAGCGATGTTTTTAAAATAAAATTGAAAACAAATTTGGTTTTGAAATTTAAATCGTATTATACGTATTTGAATATTCATTTTAAATTGATTTGGACAATCAAGTATATAAAGATTTTGCATATACGTCTGATCCACGTGTATACGAAGTCTTAATATACTGGATAGATATAGAATCACACTCTAGTCGCCCGAAGATGGTTCTGATGATCGCTATATCGATCGCATCATCAGTATTCATGTTCGAGTTTCGAAGGTGGGATGGCTATATATTTCCTATTGACTGGTGTGAGAACCAAAACTAGATAGGGCTTATTGTTGTGATTTGACATCAAAAATATGATTTTTGGCTATGTATTAAAGTTATATGATTGAAACTTTATTCAACTAATTGATTGTTGATTGCTGATTGTGTTGTGTGATTATTCATGTAAACCATTATGTGAACGTATGGTAATTTAGCCAAATTGAACCAAATAGTGAATTGTATTGAAAATTTATCGCATTTGCATGCATATACATGTACTTACATTAAACAGGTCATAGCAACGAGGCTAGAGAAGAGGAATTAAATTGTTTGCCCGACAAATAGGTACATGTTTATTGTATTTCTTGGGTTTTGGATGATTTTATGAGACAATTGGCTGTTTCTTTTTCTTTTTGGATTGGAGAGGCCTGTATGGCTGTTTCGGGATTTTCCCGATGCTCCGTGCAGGGGAGGTTATGGCGAAATTTTTCGAAAATTTAGGGTGTTAGCCAAATTTTTGAAAAATTTGAAAAGTTCTTAAAAACTGAAAAGTTGAAGAACTTAAGACATAAAGAAAATAATGAAAGTTGAGTTGGTTAGTAAAACAACTTTCAGCTTCGTTCCTTTTCGGGGACGAAAAGTTTTAAGTGGGGGAGATTGTAATAACCCGGAAATCTGAGCCAATTTAAAATTTTTATTTTGGCAATTTTGATGAATTTTGAATATTTAAAATGAATTATTTTAAATAATGACGACGAGAAATTTATTTTGAATGATATTAGAACGTATATATTTATTTGAATCGTCGTTAGAATATAATAATTATTTTTATTTATAAAAGGAATTGAAAATGGCGCGGTAGTTTGAAAATTCGATTTCAAAGTTCAAATGAATGTGCAGGATTCAAAATAAACCGGATTTTAGCGAAACCAAAAATATTTGAATCTAATTGAGAATATCTTTCCAACGAATCCAAAAAATTGAAATTTCATAGCGGGAATCAAAAGTTACGCCCAGTTGAAAATTCAGAATAGTCGCTATGGAATTCTGGCCCTTAAAAATGGAAATTTTGCAAACGACCTTCGTTTTCGACGAAACCACTTTTGTTGGATCCACGATGTCAAGTTATTGCTAGATTCCAAAATTCATAATTTTCTGAATCAATATGTGAGCGTGGTGATGTTAAACGCGTTTGACCAGTTTTAGTTGATTTTAATCGACTGAAAAATGGCCATTTTTCAATTGGTCTCAGAATTTGATGAAATTAGTTTTGTTAGGACCATATCGGCAATACGAAGTTAGAAATAATTTTTTTGGAATTTTTAGAATCCGTATGTGGCCCCAGTAAATTGAAATGTGCGTTCAAATTCAATATATAAAGTTATATTTTGATTTTGACGAAAACTGACTGAAACAGCCGAACTGGCTTACGATACATATCCCATTGTGTTCGAAATGAGGGTAATTAGCTAGGGACGACAGTCGTTGTGTTTAATTTGGGGTTCGATAGAAAAGTCAACTTTTTGAATTTAAAATTAGAATTAAAATTAAAATATATATATTCACTCCTAAGCTCCCTCTCTCCTCACTTCCTCTCAGCGTCGATTTAGATAAAAGAAAAAGCAAAAAAACCCGAAGTCGCTGTAGCCCTAACCCGGCACCCGTCGCCCTCCGTTCACCGCGCCGCTAGGCTTCGCCGCCGCTCCCCATGCCTTGTGCCACCGCCACTTCACATCCCCTTTGATTCTCTCTCCTCCCGCTCCTCTTTAACTCGCGAGCCACCTTCCCTTCCCTAAACCGAAGCCGCTACCCCCTAACTGGCCGTTAGAAGGCCGCCGCACCCCTGAGCTCCACCGACGACCTCTCCTCCACCACCTCAAGCGACTATGCCCCCCCTCCGCAGTAAAACCGAACAGTAAGTCCTTTAGTTTTATTTTTATATATTAAGGCATTGTGTTTTAATCCGATTTTTATATATAAGAAAAACTGAGATTTTTATATATATGAAAAGGTTTGACTTTTAATGTAGAAAAGGTTTGATTTTTAATGAAGAAAATGGTTGATTTTTAATGTAGAAAAGGTTAAGATTTTTAATTAGCAAAGTTATGATTTTTGTTTATGAAAAGATATGATTTTTAGATTAGATAAAAATGTGATTTTTATTCTATGTAAGAAATATTTTTAGTTGATAAAAATATAATCTTTATATAGAAAGTAGCGTTATAAAAATATAATCTTTATATAGAAAGTAGCGTATAAAAATATAATCTTTATATAGAAAGTAGCGTATAAAAATATAATCTTTATATAGAAAGTAGCGATATAAAAATTGAATTTTTATAATATGGCTTTGAAACAAAAACATGATTTTTTAACATATACCGCGTGAAACAGATCTCATTGGAAACACGGTGAAGGTTTTCTACATATGAAGAGTCGCGGCGTTTGGTTTAGCTTCTCGGTGAGAACTTCTCACTTTTAATTTATTTTCTAGTCGAAATATATACTAGGATGCAGACGGTGCTTAGCAGCACCTGACACCCGTCGTCCACAGACCATGGATGACTTGTTTGATTGATTGATGTGTTGTGAAATTTTATTGTGTGATGTGGAATGAATAAATGTTTTATAGTTAAAAATATAATTTTTAACGTGTATATAAAATAAATATTTATAAACAAATCGGACGATCTGTTTATATACACCCATTTGACTGATATTGATTGGGACGATAAATTTTACACATCGCCCAACTGCACAAATAATAATCTGTGTTTGTGGATTGAAACCCCACACGGGTGTTGGGATGATATTTGGCGTACACTAATCCCAATTATTTAGTTGTATGTCGATCGATTGCTTGACAGACTGTGTAAGCATTAATTATTTATATTTAATGCTTATGCGGTTGTGTGGTGCACTCTGGATGATGGTTGATTATTTATCGTTGCTATTATATACATGTGTTGTATGGAATCCATATAATTAACATTATATGGTAATTGATTGGGCCTTATTCCAATTTGGAAAAATAAAGAAAATTCATGTGTTGAATAAAAATATATATTCATGTGTTGAATAAAAGAAAATTCATGTGATGAGAAAAATCTCTAAACGATAAAATTCACGTCTTTATCATATATAAAATTAGAAACTAATTGGAAATCAGTTACGATGAATGGTTTTCTGGGTATTGATCTGATGTTGGTTTCGGCCTTCGGGGTTAATATTTAGGGAATTGTTCTCTTACTAATTTACGATTAGAGTCTGATTAAGAATTAAACGATATAAATCACAATTTTATCAAATATATAAAATAACAAAAATAGTCACGTGTTGACAATACTCATGTGTTGAGAATATTCATGTGTTGAAAGAAATATTTTATACAATAGAATTCACATTTTTATTGTAAGTAAGAATTAATAAATATTCATGTGTTGAATAAAATATACATATTCATGTGTTGAAGGAAATATTCATTTGTTGAATAGAATAACGAAGTTATTGAAATATATAAAGCCGTGTTGATTAGATATGCGCCATTTTGACATAAACGATATTTATATCGACTATTTTCATTTTTATAATGAATATAGAAAAGGAAGTGATTTCAAAATATAACGTTTTGAAAATATTATCATTTATATGTTAATGATATGGAATATTCAATTTTGATTTGAAATTGAATATGAAGTTGAAATCGTTTTTAAAACGAAGTTAAAACGATTTATAAAATACGTCTTGAATTGAAATCGACGAAATATATAATATATATATATTATATATTAATGGCCTGAATAGAATGCGCCGCGCCGCGACCGTTCGCGAATTTCGACCATTGGCTCCGAATGGATGTTACGGGAGATCCGACCGTCGGATTTTCCTAAAACCGGAACCGTTGGGTTCGTATCGAAAAGAGCTTTCTAAGAATGTCAGAAATTAGAAATCTAACGGTTGTATTTGGAATTATTTCCAAATCAAATTTGGAAAAGGTCGCTGTAAGTGCAGTTCGATGACCGTTGATGGAAATCGACCGTACGGGCCTTGATAAAATTATTAAAAATATCAATAATTAGTGTAAAATCATAAGCAATGGTTTGGGAAGAATTGGGATGAAAAATTCCAAATTTGAAAAGATAAAAATAGATTTTTATCGAAATGAACTAGTTTTGAACTAGAATTATAATCCCATTTATTTTTAAAATAAATAAAGTGGATTTGAAATGGTTTTGAAAATAACCAGAATTTCCAATATATAAATTGGAAATGGATTTGAATCTAAATTATCTTCGGAATATTTCGATACTGAATTTCGTGATTATACGGATATTGTTATGGAAATTTGAAAGATATATTTATATCGTCATTTCCAATACGATATTTGTTGGTTGTAGTATTTGATATTGAATATAAGACGATATATTTTCTATTCAGAGCCTTGTATTTAATATCAAATGGGATTTGGGTTTGTCGTGAATGATGTCTTCATTAACACTGTTCTTAAACCCAGTTGAGAAAAAGATTAAATCTTTTAGTTAGATTTAATGAAGTATACCAATTAAATAATATTTAATTGGAATTGATTTTTTGGTTTATCATGAACCGTGTTTTAAATGACATTGGTTCTTTAACCCAGTTAAAGATAGGATTTATTTCCTGGATTTGAATAATCATTAAGTAATGACTTTTGGAAATTAAAACTGAATTAGAGTTTTAATGAATCTTTAATTAGATTGAAAAGTGAATTTGATAATTAAAATTATCAAATTATCAAATTCAAGAAATGATCGAGAATGGAGTACCACCAGTTTTACTCCAGACGATAGTTAAATCTTTAATTAGATTTGAACGTGAAATGGTAATTGAATTTACCGATAACACTGTGGTGTTAGATATGAAGTATTACTAGTTTTACTTCATGGGATGAATAGGTCGAGGTTGGGAAATTTAACAATTGATTACTTCGGTAAGGTTCGTTAATCCCGACTAGTTTGGATAAACCATAATATTGTTTGAATTGAGATTCAAAAGAAGATTAAAGAATAAATTATAAAGAATTTATCTTTGATAAAATTAATGGGAACCTTTCCCTAATAATGTGAATATTTGAATAAAAGAATATTCTGAATTGGAATGAGGCGTATGTTGTGTTTGTGTAACACTTGTTTATAAAATACGCGAGTTATTCGGAAAGACCGGGTTTATCCCATTCCGAATAACTGATACAACGATAAGTCGAGGATGAAGATGGTGGTTGAAGACTAGAGGTCTTCACATCGTTTGGATGATTCCTGATGATCTTGATTGGGTCGTACACCCAAAAGGAGGGAATAAGTTGGTGATCGTCCAGACGTACTTGGAGATCGATGGATATGCGAGGTACAAGGTGCCTCCAGTTTCGTTCAGACCCAGAACGGACTTGTAAATGGACTGTGTGTCTGACATTGGATATCATTTTGTGTGATTGATGGATATCAGTTGCATGGAGTGGTTTGCCTGTGTGGCATGCTGAGATGCAAATGCTCAAGGCTTTTGTTGAAAAGCAAAGTCTTGTGGTTGATGATCAAAGCACGGCCTATGTGGCATCGCTTTGTGTAGCGTTAATTCGCGATCCTCACACCCCGGTGTGAACCAAAAATGGGAGAGGACCCCAGAGAGGACATGCGTTTCTTTCTAGCTAGAAGTGGCGTCAGTGGTTTTACACGCCCTGACGAGTTTGACTTATGTGGTTGTTGGAATGCGAGTCGCCTCAGATATATCGGTCGATCCGGGACCGATGGAGTTATTGGACTCATTGACGACCCATAGGGCGGGGAAATGCAGTGTTCAGGCATTATAATCCACATCGAGTGGACTGACCCTGACGATCCAAGGTGCAGTTGCGGCTGTTTCTGTGACACGGGCTAGAGCGTCTCGAAGCGGTGAGGACGATCCCTTGCCTCGGTTCACAGATGGAAATCCAACTTCCAATACGACACTTTGCGATTTTGATTGTAGAGCCTAGTATGGCGACATAGTGGGATGGGGAACTTATGTCGTCTATGATTGATACTTATGATTGAAATTGTTTTGACACTATACACTTATAGTAATAATAAAATATGAAATTTCACGTACCAAGCATTCTTGGCTATTATAAGGTAGAACCCTATCCTCCGGCTTGTGTTGCATTTTGTGATGGGACCTGGGTCTTATAATAGCTTCATTGTTCTTTATTTAGCATTGCGCTGTCGTTTTATGCACTGGTATTCTTGGGAGGAAACCCGTTCCATGTTATACGGCGTGGTCCCTTGATTTACCTAACTTTAAAATAAAGATTAATAACTGTTTTAGTTCTCACACCAGTCACATGACTAATCTGGAGTTTATTGTTTTAACCTAAACTCTGGGTGCCCCTATTTTCCACATGGGTAGCTAGTAGTTGGGTTTTTGCAGATTTATATTCACAGGATCCTGGTTTATAGCTGAAGTAATATTCGGAAAGCTCTGTATCCGTGTATTTCTTTCAGTTATGTTTTGTATTATTTTTCCGCTGCAGTAATGTATTTAAATCTCTGATAATTATCAAATGTGTAATATTTATTCATACTCTGTATATTCTTGTACTCTGATGGAAATTTTTGTAATAAACAATGTAAAGTTCTTCTGTTTGTGTTCTGATTCGTCTTGTCCTCAATTCAATCCGTGCTTTCCGTTACGGGGAAGTTCGGGTCGTCACAACGTCATTCGAATTAAATGGGCTATCTATTACCTATATTAGAAAACAAAATAGACAAACTGCTGACGTGGACCGTTTGTTTTCTTTCAAAGCGTACGTGGCAAGCGGGGGTGCAACACTGTCATTACTTCGCAATTCCAATCACTACTACCCCCATCGTTTTACGCTATCAGCAGTTCGTTTGGGAAAAAAATTAAAACCGCCCTCAGTTGTGATCCCCCAAATCAAATCGCTTTCCCAGTTACACCGCTTAGATTACTGTCAGTACGGGGAGGAGAACCATCGACAAAACCTACCTTCTGTCACAAATTCAGTTTTATCACATCGGCGACGCTCCCTTGCAAATTGAATTGCACCCAATAGTTTCCCCTAGAATTACTTCCCATTCAGCAATCGCCAATTACTTATCCCTTTCCATCTCTTCGTCATCTTCGATGTGCCTACTTTTGGCGAAAATAGGCGGCGTTTCCCACAAGAAAGACAGGGCTAACTAATTATTACGTATTAAATCAGCCTATCTCAAATCTTTAATCTGATGTCGTTCTGTGATAATGGTGGCAAATATCGAATCTATTTTACATAATTTTGATACTGCTGGTGTCTACTTTGATGGCATTCATTCAAAACTGAATTTTGCATTCGAACTTTGTGTTGATTTTCGTAGTTTAGGATAGAATTATCTCCTTCCAATTGCCATGGAACATTTCTTCAACATGTTTTTCAAACAATGCTTTCATGTAAGTTTCCGTTAATGATAGTCCTTGAATTATATAAACCATTGTAGACTTGATTACATAATGCATTTTAAACTAATTTTCATTTCTTTGTTACTAATACAAAAGGCTATATATTAGTTTCTTTGCCATTTGAGCATTTGATTAATGCGGAAAGCAGTCCCACGGTGAGATAAATTTTACAGTGGTTGCAATATCATTCACTATTGAAGGAAGCTCCTAAGCCATTTACTTACAGGGACCGTTGTAATTCATCATTGCAGGTAACACTTCACCCTCGATGTGGTGGAGCATACCATACTCCAGTGGTACATGTTTTTGTCCTGAATCTTACTTATGATTGCAGATTTAAATTGGGTTCCAAGTATAGGTGGTATGAAATCCCCTTCAACTGCTTTTGCTCTCTCCCATAATCTATTAATCTACTACTTTAAATTGTAAAATAGGATCTTTTCACTGTTTATGTCGACATCTCCCATCATCTCAATTCAAAAATACAAAGCATCCGTGAATACCCAATTCTTTTTAACAAAATATAGATCGCAAAACCACATTCTCAATAACCGACCACGTCCTCCAGAAAACCAGTTAACGTTCTCCTCCTTTCTTCTCTCCTGAAATTGCTTAAATGACATACGCTCCCAAACGCTCATACAATAATTTTGTCTCTCCTTCTAAAATCACATTTTCCACACTTTTTTATGCCAGCCGAAGCAAACAAAATTGAATGGATTGTCAATTTCACGCTGAATTATCCCAACTCCCTCTAAAGAGGTCTTTCAGATTGATTCTGCAGGTTTTTTATTTGGGTTCTAGCACAAGTTTTTAGTGAATTGAACAATGAAGAATCATCGGCATGAGAGTCGAGACTGATGGAGGTGAAACCCAAGGCGAAGTTTGGAGTGGCAATGACAATTTAGGAGGACAAAGTATGAACCAAACTAGTTACAACCACTGGAAAGGCGGACAGCCCTAATTCTAGGCAGAAACGTCTTACTGTGGATTGTTAGGTAAATACTAAACTAACTGTTTTGTATGAATATTAGTCATAAAGCCTTATGGTGGTATTGTTGGAATAAATGTTCAATTATTATCAATTTCGAAATTAATCTATAGTGTCCAACTGTTGCTTTTAACATTTTATGTTTTATGATACTGGGTAAAAATATTGTTCTATTCTCCTTAGTTATTTGATGCAATTTTGGGCAGGGCTACCGTGTCAAGACACCCTTAGCATCAAGGACAAACTAACAAGCACATTATGAAATATACTGGTAATTTTGGTCAATTTCGTCCTTATGTTTTTAGGTCAATTTCTACATCCATAAATTTGATTGATAATTTCAATTCTATTCAGATTTTAATATATTGATTTTATAGTTTGCACTAGATTCACTGAGTAGTTTACTATCTGTGTAAATAATATGATTATCTCTTTATCTACATTCTACGTACAGTTTAGAACATCCGTATTCTAGCTATTTTTCTAATGCCGTTGCATATTTCATTAAAGAGCAACTGTTGGTTGGTTATTGTTGAATATATAATTTTGGCTATCACCATCATAGTATGTAGTTAACACTGTTAATTTGTGTTCATCTACCTAATGTTGGAATTATAAGGTCAAGTAAATGTGTTGAAATCTCTACTTATGAGTTATATCACATTTCTCCTAATTCAATCATAATCACTAATTTGTTGTGGTACTTGATTTATTTATTTTTGATACACCATATAATCGTTTTATTACTTCAGCATAAGACTCGACCATTCAAAACAAACCAATATTTTGCTGATACCTTTATATTTATATTTTCTTTGAACTTTCTTCGTGAATAATATGACATGCATTACAACTTATGACATATATTATTACCATGGTTATAATACAAATAGAAATAAATGATTACTATTGTATAGGTCTGCTTGTTTTATTATTTTACTGATTTATGTACAACTTTAATAATGAATATTAGGGATGATCCAAAAATATGTTGTTGCCAAAAATGATGTTACTTATCATCTATTTGACAATTAAATACATTGCTTCCCAATTGATATTGTTGAAACTTCACTTTCTGGACCAAATAATTTTAAATTTATCATCTTTTGAATGGCTAGGTGATATAATTTTCAACAGGACTGACATGTTTATACTACAATAATGGATGAGGACAAACGAGCAAGCTTAATATTAAATCAATTTAATATCGAAGCGTTCTATTTTGCAAATTGAAGCACCCCTATTTTTTTTTTGCTTCGACGTCATAGAGGTGTGAAGCCAAGTATTTTGCTTCGACAACATAGAGGTGCGGAGCCAAGTCTATTTCGCTTTAAATAACATTGAACCTGTAACTCCTTCGCCCTGAATGGTTTCAAATGGCTTCGAACAGAAGTTTATAAATTATCGATTTTCCTTTGTTTCAAAGGATTTCAAATTCACCAGCAATGGGCTTTCCTGTCGCGCCACCACCGCCAGAAATCCCCAATGGTCAGCCGACCTCTATGGATGCACCAATAATGTTGGCGACTATACAGAATATTTCCCTATTAATTCATACATCTTCTTAACATGCCACAAATCAAACATTATCCTTAATGTCAAAATATTCTATGAATTTTTCTAATATTATTTCTGTATATGCATGTAGACTGCATGACTTGCTGGTGCCTGTGTGTCACATTAGGCTGTGGTGCAGAGATTGTGGACAGTGGTTCTAACTGTAAATCCCTGCTCTTCTTCTCATGTATTTGAGTTTAAATTTGAAATATGATTAGGTAATGAAAACCAATTATTGGATTTGTACTACTGAAGCATGTGGCACAAGTGGAGCACTGTATGGTATGCTATTGTATTCTACACGATGTCGATGGATATACCCCTGCACTTACCATTCCAATATTTACTGGTTTGAATCTATACTTATTTAGACGGTATGCTATCTGTTTTCAGTATAATTTACTTTTAAACTTGGATTAAGATTACCATTTAATATTCTTTGATTTGTTTTTTCACGATAAACATTTGTATTTGATTTTTTTTTTTAATAATGAATGTGTTAAAATTTCATTTTTGGCATAATCCGTGATATGTACACGTTAGGCATTTCATTAGATATTTGATTCTTATATAGTTTTGAATCAGGCATGTAACTAATTTTACATCACTAATGGGTGTCATTTTTTTTCCATGTAAGCACCTTACAAATTTAGTTTCAACACTAACATCTTGAGAACCACATTATATACATGTAACATGCATGATAATTGCAATCGAGTACTGAAATTGGTGAAATATTGGAACAATTAATTACTGATACAACAAAATTTTGCGTTGGGGTGTTAGACCTTTGCCCTTTGCAGGTTTATTCAAAAAATCAATGTAGTATTTATTCAGGGCCATCACTTTAATTTTTTGCTTATAACTCAATGCATAAAAACTGTCTACGCTCCATTAATAAGCCTGCTATGCTGCATGTACTTGCTTTTAATATATTCAATCCTAATTCACTTTATATTTTCGAACTACACGCTGAACCATGTATTTTTCTGGCAGGAACAATCACAGAACTGTAAAGTTTTGGGAACCATTCTATGGTCGTATATTGACAGAGATGTGCATTTCAATTCTACTTCTTTCAGTAGGAAATCCAACATTAAAGTGGTCGGAAATTAATATCCATCTTTTAAGGTTGTATCCATTTGGTTTTCATCTGCATTTGTCCATCGTGTTTTTGTTTTCGACCATGCATACATCTATTAAGTATCTCCTGTATACCACACATATATTTGTCTACATATCATAAAGCATGAAATTATAAGCACTAAAAAGTAGTTTACGATACTGAAGTAACTTGCCCTATTCATATGCAGAAAGTTTGGTTGCCTCTCATTTGTTACTCTTAACTATTTTTGTTGCCTTATATTTTTATTGAAAAGTTGTTCAATAATCATTTTATATAGTGTCTTTGAAAACAAAGGCGTGTTTGTATTACCACTTAGGTTCTAGGTTATGACATATAAGTGATGCTCAACAATACATGACTAAACATTTTCTTTTGGTTGATAAAGTTGTCTGAACACTTCCCCTCACCCTACATTATGCATTTAGAATGATAAGAGTTCCTGACTGTTGTTGTTAGCCGATGGCCATTTTTATAAGCTGACTGCCTTAATATAAGAAACTAGCATTCTTGAAGCAATCTGAAGCCACTATTGTTATTAGCTATTATCATTATTAGCTGACTACCGTTATTACCTGGCGTTGTTATCAGCTGACCGGCTTTATAAAAGGCTGGTATTTAATTAATAATAGTGTGATTGACTCCATTTTTTCTACCATCATTAGCTTTCCCCATCTTGATTGTAAACAAAAGCCATAATGGCATAGCCCGAAGTTAAACAGAGGTATCAGGCATAACATGCAGCTTATTTTGGCCAGTTTCTTTTGAGATGCGAGTTATGAGGAAAATGTTCATTCACTTCATATATAACTTACATTCTTGCTATTTGATGTGATAATCTTTCATTCCTCCTTTCTTGTTTTTTTGACATATTACAAAAAATGGTTATATAAATTAGTTACCTATCAAATGTTGACTAATTACTTTAACAATCCACCGTCCTTTTTCAATGTCCGAGTATGACCAAATGCCCACGTGCAAGCAAAGCACGAGTCTCATTCTATTTTTTTTCATGCAATGACTGCTACCTTCATTTTTGCTTCAAGTATTGATATGATATGAAAATAGGTATAAATTATAGACATCTTTAATTTAATATTATGATTAATTTTGATTGTTAGGATGGGAACTGGATATCTATACTATACTATAATTACCGAGTTGGAAATGAAGGGCGCTAAAGCCTTTGGCTTATT
Source organism: Allium sativum (assembly GCA_030737875.1). Lineage (NCBI taxonomy): Eukaryota > Viridiplantae > Streptophyta > Magnoliopsida > Asparagales > Amaryllidaceae > Allium > Allium sativum. The sequence goes on from CM060910.1 coordinate 342,893,183, forward strand.
CTGAACTGAACGGCCGCGATTTTTTCCCTTCTTATATCGCTACTCTCCTTTCTTTGTTCTTTTTCCAATTTGCTTTTCCTCAATGCATCACGCTGCTCTCTCCTTTTCTCAAACTCTACCTGCTCAGATTTGCTCCCACCATTTATATTTAAATAAACTGTTTATACCCTAAACCTCAGTCTAGATCCTTTCCATCACCTAAAAACTCACCTTCGCGATTTATTTTCCTTCAATTGTTGTGAATAATTCGTACAATTATTTGGGATTTTCCCTTCGATTTGAGACCTTCATCATCCACTGGTGAATGCTTACGTACAGCAGAACATTTTTTCCTCACAGTATTTTTCAGCTTTTCCACATTTTCCCCTTTCAATTGTGATTCCTATTCTACCTAGCTTTCCTTATTCTTCTGCGGTTTAATTATAGTTAAACTGAAATTTCCCAATGAGCGATTTGAAATTTGGATTTCTTTCCACCAGTTAACAAATCATAGAACCCACTGACCATTGAACTCCTTCCTCTAACCATTCAGTTTTACTTCCACACTAACCCTAGCCGTTAATGATTTTCCCTTCTACCCTCTTTATAACATATTTGCCACTGTCAGACCTACCGCTGTAGCTGCCTAAATCGGTTTTGAAAGCACCAGTCCATGTAATTGATCTGATGTTCAGGTTTGTTTTGAGTATTCGTTCTGCTTTTTTCTGGTTTCCTTCTTTTACAGATTTGCAAGTTCACAGCTTTTCGCTAAAACTACAGTCACTGTCTTTTTTGGATTATTCTCTGTATGTCGATCAGAGAATTGATTGATCACATCTCATTTTTAGTACTGTTTTTTGTTTAATTATTTTTACAAATGAAAAGTTGTTCTTATTCATATAGTTCGTACATGTTCGCTTATCCAACAAATTCTCGGTTCTACTTATAAGTTAAACTGCTTCTGTTTTATTACTACGTTAGTTGGTTGATCACATCTCATTTTTAGTAATGTTTTTCATTTAATTATTTTTACAAATGGAAAGTTGTTCTTATTCATATAGTTCGTACTTGATCGGTTATCCAATAAATTTCCGGTTCTATTTAGCTAATCTTTTCAGTGAATTCTGTATGAGAAAAGGTTACTTTTTATTGTATTCCGTTGAAAATAACGGCTGAATTCTGTTCGTAAGAACAAAGACAAGAATTATATAAGTTAGCATGCTTCTGTTTTATTACTAAGTTCAATTTCAGATTATTAACTAAATAATTTTTATATGGGTTGGCAGACGAGAAGATTATTAACTAAATCATTTGTATATTCTTATGTGTTTGTGTCATCAGATTAAAAAAAAAATCATCTTTGTCATGAGCATAGACGTTTTTCCAAATACGGAGTATCCGATTATCAAGATACAAAGAATTTGATTGCACGTACATCTGCTGCAGCTGGCAGTGACGCTAAATTTATTGAGAAGAGTAACAGATGTCCAATAGTTACTTGCGTTGCAAATACGTATTTTTTCCTTTATGCATGTAATTGTGATAACATCTTAATAATCTTATGGTTATAGTGTATTAGCAACACTTACCAAAAACTATTCTGATGCTTTATGAAATCTCCAGATTTTTAACATGTTAAACATGAAAATATGAATGTATCATGGGTGAAAAGGAATCTGATTACGTAAAAATTACAAGTTGAAATGCAGAATCACAAATGCAGCTTAGCCCATTCATGGAGTTCACAAAATCTAAATTTGTATTTATTTTTTCCTTTCAAAAGACAATTTCAATTTTTGGGAAGAATTTGCTTATGCTCATTATGTTTTTTATTTATTGTTAGCTCGAAAATTAGACATGATGCGTTGTGTATGCAAATTATTTTTTTGTACATATAAAATGACTTGAAACATTTATTGCAATAATGCATTATGTTTAAGATGTAAAAATTAAAACAACCAGAAATCCTTTTTACACTTTTTTGTTTACTTGCAGATTGAATGGTTCTTTTATGCCAGCCTCTTCTTGATGGAAAACTCTTTCCCTTGATAATCTATCTAGGTGACAATATTTTTTTATTATTTAACTTAGAGAAAGATCAAACTTTTCGTGAGTTGTCACAACCTGTTAGAAGCATCTAATCAGTTTGGTTGAGTCCATTAATCAGTTTAGAGAATGGCTGAACGTTTTATTCACACATGCAACATTTTTAAACTTGACATTTGTTTTTTTTTGGGGGGGGGGGGGGGGGGGGAGGAGGATAATTAGCTGTATAACAGTGGACTGGTATTTCGTCCTTATATTACCTACTAGTGATTTATTGAACTGTTCCAATCGAAATTATTTTGAAATATATTACCTACTACACTAAATAATTGAATTTGCCATGATTTTCTTTCATAAATCATAGCTTCTTTTAACAATTTTATTTTCCTGTGGCCTCTTTTTGTTGGTAATATAGAGGGAAAATGCTAATTCCTTGAGTTATTTTTGTACATCTGATACATACAGAATTCATCATGGTTTGGTTCATAGACGATCTCTGCTTGTATTGCTGCCGGACAGATTTTACCTTTGAACAAGGCAAGTCTCTGCAGTATATGCTAACCTTGAATAGACTATTAAAGGATTATCACTAAAGCTACAAGGTATGCATTCTTATTTTCCCTGTCTTTTAGTACATAGCTGGCATGTTTATTTTCCATTACTTTTAGTATATAACATTGCTGCTGCTTAGTTCAGATTTAAACGGCAGGTAGTTTGTACTCCCTTATAATAATTTATCTCATGACTTTGAAATGACGCCCCCAAATTTTCATCAACTTTAGAAAATTGGTTATGGAAGCTTTCATATGCAGCCCTAAAAATTTCTTCTCCAGGTTACGATCTTTGATGCCAGATAATAACTTCTCCTTAGTTTCAATATATAAAGATGAATTTCAACAATGATTTTTTGAAAGCCTGATTTCAAATCACTTATAATTGTCATCTTTAATTAAAATGGGAATTGAATTCTGTTATACCATTTCTAATATATATTTTCATCATATTTCTACCTTGAAAGTAGGTTAGTTTTAAGTCATTTTCCTCCAGTAGTCTAAGTGAGTATCTAATTAACACTTAACATTTTATATGTAATTTCATTCAACATTGATGCTAGCACATGTCAGTTGTTCATAATATTAGTTTCAACCTTGGTAGTGTTGGAATGGAACATGCATATAGTTTCATCCACATGGTTTCAAGATCTATTATATGGAGAGAGATAGAATAAGGATGAAGGTGTAATACCATATAATGTATATAAAATGGATCTATATTCTTTGAACTATGAGTACTGTAATTTAGTGTTTTAATTTTATGGTTGATGAAAGCATCTACCTCCTATGTTCATATGGGTACTCTATAGTTTCTATGTATTAAATAGATGCAACAATCATGGTCAGTGTTCCTAAAGCTACAGCTTATCACAGCCTCCGTATTTGTGCCCTATATGCTCTCTCCTAACCCCCTTCATTAGGTAATTATTTCTACATTTATTATTATTTACTTCTTACAAGTTCAATTAAGCTATATTTCTTTTCTTTTTAAAAATATTATTTTATAGCTGCAATGTTTCAAGTAATATATTTCATGTTTAAACGAGTGATTTTAAAATTATCCCTGGTAATAAATAATCCAACATGTCTGAACGTACAAAATAAATTTGAAATAGAACTATTGTAAATTTCACATTTGTCGTATACCATGTCCGCAAAAGAAACCTATTACTTATTTGATCATGCCTGCAAAGCAAAAAAAAAATAAGTTCAAACTTTATATGGCTTGAATCGTACGTGTTTTATATTTTAGTGTTTTCTAATATAAATAGAATTATATAGAATTTTATCTAGACATTTTATAGCCAAGATGAAACCAGATTTTTATAAATGCATAAGGGAGCCAATAGTCTCTTAATTATGCAACAAGTGCGACCATCATGGTGGCTATTCCTAAATCTGCAACTTACCACCACCTCTACAATTAACACCTTATATGCTCTCTTCTAATTCCCTCAATTAGGTAATTTTCTCTATATTAGTTGTTCTTAGTTTCCCATGAGTTTAATGAACTTGGATTGTATTGATCAAAATGGTATATTTCATACATTTAAGTCATATGAACATACAAATATTCTCAGAAATACCGTCAGGTATGTAGTTTGTGTTACTTCTTAAAAATTTGCATTTTAGGCATGCCAACAACTTAAATGGTCATTATTCCAGTCAGTTGTAATGCATTATGAGTACAGATGCAAGCAAACCATGTTCGGCTTCTGTTTACTCTATGATATATACGCACAATATCAACCTAATTGGAAAGAATCATTAGACTAGTTGTTGAAGGAAATATGGTTTTGCCTATTGCAAATATTTAATTTGTTCAAGTCAAGTATGTTATTTGATGCGCACAAAATAAGTCTGTATGAAATGCAAGTCCACAGTTGAATTGTCGACACATATCCAACATCTATATAGAAATCAGATAGTGTATTCTTCATTAAGTAATAGATTAATATAGTAACCCTTTGCACCATGCTTATTTCAAACAGATAAACTTACGTTATGAGCCCAAAAATATCATATAAGTCTGAAAAGATGCTGATTATTTTCGATCGAATTCTACTAATAAAAGAAACCTGTTCTCATAAATTAATTCGGACTGTAAGCATTTGAAAATAATAAAATAAAGACATACTACGGACTATAAAATATTTCCAGATAAGCTATTCATAATGATGAAAATAAGTAATATCTCTAAAATAAAATAAGTAGTCTCTTTCGAAATTATCGTATTCCTTATCATTCATCAAAATTACTACAACATAACTATATATCTGAAATATAACTTATGGAATTTTTTGAAAGAATTCCACTCTCATTTATTGGGTGCAAGCATGTAACTATTTTAGTACCTGTCCATAGTACAAATCACATCATGCATCCACATAACATACTGTGTTCTAAGTTTTTTTTTAAAAAAAAACTTAATATGGAATATTAGATGAGTAAAAATTATGTCGCACACTGAAAATTTTATTGAATAGGAATAAATATAAAATTCTCTCTAATTTCTTTGGGAACAATAAATGAGTATCTTTTCTGTTTTGACTTCAGCATGACTATGCATATGTGCGTTAATAAAAAAAATGAAACAATGCAGGATTTGCCTGAACTAACATAAGCTGCTTCACTTATTAAGGAATTATGATAATACCCTTATTCTCCTTTAGATAACAGGTGTAAAACCCTATTTCTAACTAAATATAATTAAACAAATTATTTAATATTATCATGCAACAAAATGGAGACAATTTCTTTCTGAATCACACATAACTAATGGATGCAGTCTACTTTCCGTACGATCAAAGTTTGCAACTGCTGACCCGAACTTAATATAAAATCGACGCAAATTTAGCTATTTTCTTCTTTTTTAATTCTTATGTTAACAGATCGACAAAAAAAAGTAAATGTGATTTTTCCTCAATCCTTTTCAAAATCGCGAGTATTGATTTTTAAGCTGATGCAATACAAAAATATTATAAAAATATTTGACATTTTGCTTTTTACTTCTTGCCATATTGATTTGTAGTTGCACTGATGATATTTATGTTACTGCTACTACCTGAATTTGAAAAGAAAAGAAAAAAAAACTGGTTTGCTTCTATAGTTGTCTTATGCATTTTTTTTTTCCTGTATGGTGGTTATGCATCTTTTGTAGGGCTCGAAATTAGGATGTCAGTGGCTATAAGATAATCACTTGAACTTGATTAAAATTAGTTGTGGTATTGGAGCTTGAGTTGGTAAGTTGGTTTTAAATAATAATAATAATAATAATAATAATAATAATAATAATAATAATAATAATAATAAAAAGTTAAGCTGGATTATCTTTTTCAATTTGCAAAGTCATATCATATTTTTATGACTGCTTTGGTAAAGCCATAATTTATGGTTGTGATATCACACTACAATGTTTGCGGAAGATGTTAATCATGTCTTTTATTTCTTTACAGCTTGATCCTTTTCTTCTTTGTTATTTTTTCATTATGTGGAATTAAACTGTGTTTTGTAACATCAACCGCTATTTATATATCAGGGAGGCATCAACCGTGATGGGAAATTGTGATTTAGATTTTCTAATGCCTTTATTACCAAGTTTTAGCCAACTTTGTAAAATATTTTACGATGAATAGATATTGAGGTTTGCTTTTACCTACGAATATCTTCTGATTCTAGGAAGTCGATTCTTCTAAAAATTGATTTGCCATATATTCTGTATAAGGGTTTTTTTTTTTTTTTCGATACAGGTCATGTTTTGTTGCAAGATGGATGGATCTGTTTGATTTTTGGTCGCCTACTCAACTACTCAGTCAACATGAAAAGTATGAAACTTTGTTTCTATATATTTTTCCCCTCTTTATTACTTCTGATTGGATAATAATGTTTATGTTGGGAAGTCGGAATGAGATTCTACTTATGTTGGAAGCTTTGAGGATTATTCCTATTTTGACCACATTTTTGTTTCAGATCATTCAGGTGCTCCAAAATAACGCTAACTTGCAAGTTATTACCTTTATTTGGTACAAAATACAGTAACAATGTTGCTAACGAGTTTAGATTAAAGGCAACACAAATTGCAACAATTGAAGTAACCGAAATTCTACAACTGCTGGCCAACTCATTATTGACACCACCTGTTAATTTTTCTATCTCATTTCTCCCGTCTCATCCAGTGACCAGCATGCATTTATTGATGTTTACCATTTTTGCCTCATGCTGTATGGTGATCATATAATCGAAAATAAGGTTGTAGTATCCATTATGTATAAATACCAAGGTTTGAAAACTCGGTTTCCGTTTCGGTTTCGGTCATTTGAAAATTTACTAGTTTCGGTCAGTTTCGGCGGTTTCGGTGGTTTCGGTTTTGGTTTTGGTTTCGGTTCAAAAATCAATTTTTTATACTTTTATTAGTTAGGCTACATTAAATTAAACATTATAAATCAAAAGTTAATGTAAAGCCCAACCCAGCAGCCCAATTAACTCAGCAGGTCATATTTGATTACACTGTAATCAAAATCCCAATTAACTCAGCAGGCCTGATGTAATCAAAATTTACATTTACATTGTATAATAATTTAATTTAGCAGGCCTATTAACTCACCAGCCCCATTAACGTCAACCCTAACTCAGCAGCCCTTTCAAAATCCCTCCACGCTTAATTCTTTCTCAAGCCAGTCTGTCTTCTTCGCTCCAGACCTAGCCGACATCGACTAAAAGAACGTAGAATTTAGGATAATCCCGCTCAATCAACTTCAGCTTCAAGAAGGCTTTCAATTTCCGCAATCAAACATGAATCGCTCCAGCTCGATTTTGGCTGGAGGTAATTTATTTTCGTGATTCTTTTGATTCAATTGCTTTGTGTTTTTGAGCATCTTCCTACGACTTCGATTCAGTTTTTTTTTTTTTTTTTTTCCACCCAGTTTAATCGAAACGAGTTTTTGCCCTAGTTTCGTCTCGCCTCTGGCCGAAACCGAACCGAGATGACCGGAATTCCAGTGTTTCGGCCGAAATTTCATACCTTGATAAATACTGTATTGCTGTTTCAACATTCTCTTGTGGTATATGCCGTAAGGAAAAGATACCTAGGAATCTATAAGGGATGTAGTAGAGTGATTTTCCTAGATAGGCATAATCTAGACTAAGTAGATTAAGTAAAAAAATAGTCGACGATACATATGTTTCTTATGATGACCATAGTAAAAAAAAAAAAAAAAAAAAAAAAAGGCAGAACTTTTGCTAACTGCTCCATTGTCATTTGGCATACAAACTATGGATTATACGTTCATCATCCAAGATTTTGGATGTCAACAGAGTACCAGATATGTTAAATATCCTGCATATTTGAAATTTAATATGTATTTTCTAGGTTTAATAAAGTTGGTTATATTTTTTTCCTTCTTTCCAATTACTTTTTATATTTCTGTGGGGCCATATATTGCAGTAACAGGAGTATGTGTTATATGTGGAAGGAGTACTTATATTGCTATGAAATAAGAACGGAAGTTTGCTTATTTGGGACACAAATCAAGGAATCGAGCTACCTATTCACCAGGCATATGCATAGACAATTAGTAAGACTACTGATTGCATGATAAAAAATGAAGAAATACCAAATTATGTCATATTTTAACTCATAACAGCTGAAAATTTAGAGGTTGATGAAACTAAGTGCTGTACTGTCTTTATATTCAAAGGATAAAGGAAAGTCCCTTTTTGGGTCAGATTTATATGTATTTTTATTAAATATTTAATATAGCGCATCTATTTGATTTTTTGTTTATCTGATTAAATAGTTACTGGGATACAAACGAGTAACGTTAGATATTTAATCAATGTTTCCACATTTTATGAAAAGCTTGCAGGAATGGTGAATCATGGATCTTTTTCCAGCCAACAATATAATTGAAAAGTATATAATGAAATGAACAATATGGGTATAAAAACTTTTAAAATTTTCTATGTTATTTTATTTCTATGCATTCTTGATTAACTTCATGCTTATGACTTTGTATATGTGGCACGCATCCTTGATTGAGATGCCATCTATGACTCTGTATTTATGAATGGAAGGTGATGTAAACATTAATGTTAAACAAAAAAAGAAACAGCGTGTTAGCATTTAATTATAGTCAGGTTTTAGGTAGATTAGTGATGGGAATTCAATATGCTTTTGTACAGATAAAAATAATTTTACAAATAAATATTCCAATATAGGGTAAATCAAATCATGATAAAATAATCTTGACAGTTTAGTCTTGCAATATACCATCAAAATTGATGTATACTTTGGTTATACTATCTTTTTCCCACCTGACTTTAATAAGCATGTACGTTAGTAAATCATTTTCGCTAAGCAGTTACAAGTTAGATATTTTAGAGAAAACCATAATCTAAAATAAATATATATTATATAAAAAGAAACTATACTTACAACCCATGTTTCACACTTGTGGAGAGGAAAGCACAAGGTGCTTTGCTGGCACCAGTTTATCAAGATGGATTGGTGCATGCTATTCATTTACCAATGGCATTTACTGCATGTCATTGTGGGTGACATACTCATACATAATCATTCAAATTTGAGAGAATAAAATAGTTGAATGTGAAATAAAACATGAATTTATTTGTATTGTTAACTATATAACCAAACATAACTGATACATAACCAAATACAAACATTACCATGGAAGCGAAAGTAAATTAAAAAAAAAAAAAAAAAAAAAAAAAAAAAAAAAAAAATCCTTAACAGTGACTGAAGCATGAGTTTGATTGTGGTGATTCAAACATTGTACTTGCTGGTTCAACCAAAAAATGTATTTTACTGTGATTCTTTTGGTCAAGTGGGTAATTGATGTATGTATGCATCCGTTAGTTCATTTGAAGTACAAAGTGATTAGTCAGCCACTTCAATGCTTGAACAATTTTCAACCAAGAGATCTATAAGTAATTGATATTGGGTAAAATACCATGATTTAGCTTTTCTTAAAGATGCACCGAGACAAGTCCATGAACCACTGACACCTTTATAGGTATTAAACAAGTAGTTTGTAAACTTAAAACCTTTATCAAAATTGAATGACACAAACATCAATCAAGCTTCTAAAACTTTCAGGCTATTTCATGTAATTAATATTTAATTCATACATATTTTGAATGACGCTATAATACATTATATGTTATGTTGATATCCAGATTAATAGTCACCTTTTAACATTATCACATTTTTAATCCTTTTCCGTTTTTTGTCTGTGCATACAAGAATATAAATATAATTTTCTGGTTTGACCATAAACTTTAAAATATAACTATATATAAAATAAGAGGCTAGCAGCTCGAATTAGGGCTGTTATTGGTAATGTTAAATTTACCATTATCATATCATTACCAGTCTGTCAATTAACATTTTTTAAGCGAAACCAGTATATCATTTTATTCGGTATGATATGTTAAATTTACCATTTTTTTACGGTAAATCATCCATCATATTTATAATATATGTATATTCACGTAACATGCTTCACTATAAATATACAAAATCAAACAGATTGTTGAAAGAGCAACATTAAAAATAGATAAGTAGGGCCAAAAAGGAAGTTTGAGTGTCATGTAAATTATTCGTTATGCACAACATAATTAGAAATTAATTGTTTCTTCCCCTATCTTCAGCCGTACAATGATTTAAATCTGAACAATTATATACTACTATGAATTCCAACGAGCCATTTATAACTCAAAATAACTAGTATGAACTAAATAATGAAAAAGTTCAACAAAACCAAGCAGTTAATATATTATTTTATATGCATCACTGCAAATGATAAAAAGTTCATGGAAAAAATTCATTCCACTACTCGAATACGCTAATCCTCGGTAAATTTCAAGGCTTTGTTACGATGCTATCTGAATTTAAAACTAATTGTATATTCAGTGTCATCGTTGCAAACATGTGCATGCAGTATTTATGTTACATGTTTCAACTTCCTTATGTAGTCATTGACTATGCATATTTTGAAAGGATGATGTGTGATAAAAATTTTTTTTTTTTTTTTTTTATTTTTATTTTTTGTACATTTCTAGCTATTGCAACTGCTTAATAATTGACATCATATAAGTTGAAACTCACTGATTTTTCCCAGCTATACATGGATAAACAGTAATTACACCATAGTTTTTTCAATATGCATTAACTACAACAAATATTATACTTTATTTCAGTTGTCTAACATGAAACTTGCATGCTTTCTTTCTATAACAATTTATTTCAGGCCAATGTGAACCATACTTACAATACGGCTGTCAAATGGTCCTTTGGTGGTTTCTTATATCAATATGCAAACTGTCAAACTATACAATTCGTCCTCACAATGCCACCGAAAACAGATCCGTCATCTACCTCTACTTCACTCTGCCATCAGTTCATTTTTCCTTGCTAAACATAGGGTCAATACAACCTTTTTTTTCTTTTTAACCGTATATATCATGCCACATAAAAAGGTAACTAAACTTTACTACTCTAACAAACTCAACTTTCCCTTTATTCCAAACAAATACACCACTCTTACACCCGTGGTTTTATTTCCCTTCCAACCCCTTCACGCCATAATATCCACATCCTCCCGTGTGCGTAGCACGGGTTCCAACCTAGTTTTCATATAAATAAAAATAGCGATAAATCATTATAAAATATTATGAGCGATATGGAAAACCAATTTCCCTTGGTTTATAAAGTATTATGGATGGTTAGATTTATTTGACATTAATATATAGAATTGAATTAAATTTAACCAAAGAAAAGAAATGATTTGAATTATATATATATATATATATATATATATATATATATATATATATATTCGAGAATTATTTGAAAAGGCCAAGTTTAATCTCATTTCAAATAATTGTACGATAACTAAAAGTCGAAGACATTGAAGACAGTAGTTGAAGACCGACGATCTTCACATCGAATGGATGATTACTAATGCCCTGGATTGGTTAGCTCCCAGGAAAGGGTTAAAGTGGTAGTTGTCCGGCTGTACTTGTTGATTGTCCGGATATGCGGGGACCTCTCTTCTGTAATGGACATATGGAACGAGGAATAAGGTGTCTCCGGTTTCGTTCAGACCCAGAACGGACTTGTAAATAGATGTATGTCTGACATTGGATTTTATTCTGTGTTGATTGATTTCTATTAAATATATATCTATTTGGTGGCAGAGAATTTATTCTCTTGCTTAACACCCTTCTCTGAGATGTACGAGCATAGAGGTTATATATTGATAAACATCAGTCGCATGGCGTGGATTGTCAATGTGGCATGCTAAGATGCAAATGATCAAGGCTTTTGTTGAAAAACAGAGCCTTGTGGTTGATGATCAAAGCATAGCTTTAATCAGCATAGCTTTGTGTATAGCGTTAATTCGCGAGCCTCACACCCCGGTATGAGTCAAAAACGGGATAAGGACTGCAGGGAGAGCACGTCGTTTCTTTCTAGCTAGAAGTGGTGTCATGGTATGGAGCCCAGACAGTTTTACTTATGTGGATGATGGATTGCGAGGTGCCTCGGATATTGGTCGCTACTGGCCAAGTGATAGGTCCGATAGGACCGAGAAACGTGTGTTCAGGAATAATGAATCCTCAAAAGTAAGAGAGGACCGACCCTGAAGCATCCAAGGGTTCGCCACCGTCTGAGCCTTGAGGCATTTGCTAGAGTGTCTCGAATCGGGAGGAGCCATCCCTAGCCTCGACTCATAATGGTAATCCAACTTCCAATACGACATTACAGATTTAATTGTAACTATATATGGCGACATAGTAGGATGAGGTATTATGCCGTCTAGGATTGATACATTTATATTGAAAAGTGTTTTAAACCGACTAAACACTAGTAATAATCTCAAACGATTTTCATTTTATTCGTTTCAAGCATTTTTGGCCATTATAAGGTAAAACTCTATCCTCCGGTTTGCGTTGCATTGTGTGATGGGACTTGAGTCTTATAATGGCTTCATTTTTCTAAAAAGCATTGCGTTGTTTAAAAGATTTACTTTATTTTTTGCATTGGAAATCCAATGGAGTAAACCCGTTCTGCGTTAGCGGTGTGGTCCTGTGATTAGCTTTATTATTAAATAAGTTAAGTAAGATTTTTCATACTAGTCCCATGACTGACTCATAGTTTGTTTTCACTTGTAAACTTGGGTGCCCTTATTTTTACACGGGCAACCAAGTAAATAGGTAATGGGCTTTATTTTGGATATGCACCGTAGCATGGGGTGCCCTTTTGGCTGAAGACGAAGACTATCTTTTATCACTTATTTTGGACATTTAGAGATTACCTTATCTATGTTATATTTGATGATGTTGTAGACTTATTATCTACCTATTGGAATCTTTAATGTACTAAGTAGTATCCTGTATCTATGCAACTCTGATGATGATGACATTTATGATTTCACTGTTATGATGATGAATATTATTCTATGATTTCATGTGTTATGCTATTATCTGTAATCTGCTGATGTGATAAATGTGTTATACTGTTATATTCCAATGATTATCCTTGCCACCGTGGTACGGGGGTTTGGGTTGTCACAACGTGGTATCAGAGCTTTGGTTAACCTTAGCTCCAGGGTATAACATATTTAAAACAACTCACCAGAAATAGAATCAGCAGTATTCTAAGGCGAGTAACTCATTAGAGATAGGATTAGTAACATCCTTGAATGAGAATAGCATAATAACTTGATCATCACATCATTATTCATGCACATGTCTTTATGCTTTTACCATCCCGTAAGATATCTTTTCTATTGGCATGACTTTTTCTTAAAATTTGCAGAACTAACAGAAAATGAGTGGTATAGGAAGAGGCAGGACTAGGAGTGGTAGAGGTGGAGGAAGGTAGAATGTTCCCATTGTTAATGAGCCTGTAATTTAGCAGCAACCCCCACCACTAGTGTTTGATCTTGATAAGGTGGCTAAGAAGTACAAAAATTTGGGTGGCATGCCATTCACTAGCCGTGAAACAGTAATTGAGGCTCAAGCTTAGTTAAAGACGTGCAAATGGATCTTCGCGAGCCTAGACTTAGAAGACCACAGGAAGAGGTTCTTGGCATCTTGGCTACTTAAGGATATGGCTTTGATATGGTGGGAAACAGTGAATATTGGCGATCTTGATGTTGACATGATGTAACACCTCGAAATTTTAACGACACCAAAGATGATGAATTAAAGAATAATTAGTGTGAAATACACTATTAACAATGAATTAAGGAAAAAATTAATTTAAATATCAAAATTAAGTGAAACGGACTGTGCTATTGCGTCCATCTCAAAATTCTGGTCAAGATAGACATTTGGTTTGCGTGAAACGAATACCGTATGAAGAAGTTATTAAGGTTTGAAGTTTGTATACGCACATGAAGAATATATATACATATATATATATATAATAGGTTCAGAAATTCAAAAATGGGTCCAGAAATTTGAAATTCGAAATTTAGCAAGGTGGCAGATTTCCCGCCCAGGTGGGTCTACCCACCCAAAGGGGGGTCGACCCACTCAAAGGGGGGTCGACCCACCCCTGAACAGATCTGAGCGAAATACTTCGTTTTGTATCTGGACACCTTTCTGAGCAAGATTCATTAATCCTAAGGCTATTTAAAGGACCCTAAACCTAGGTTTTATTCATCTGAAAATGGCGGCGACGATAGAGCTCTGCTGCAACGTAGACTGAATGGCCTAATCTTCTCCAAAGCCAATTCAACAAGCATTATAAAAATTCAGCGATTGCTGCAACAACAAATTCAACGTGTTCTTCGCAGTAATTTGGACTCATTTCCTTAGATCTATTCACTGTGAGTTCATGTTATTTTTAGATCTGAATATTTAAATAGTAATCGTAATATGTATATAAAAATTGGATCTTGAATCTATGCCTAATCAGTTCTATTATGACATATTCCTATGATCCGTTCTTACATGTTTATATCGTTACCAAGTCTAATCTTTTCATAATATGTCCATTCAGTTTTTATGCCTATTTCTACCGTTATGTTATTGATTCATTATTATGCTTGTTTTGATTCTCTTCTCTCCCACTTTTCGATTTTATTTTTATATAGCCAGGCTACCTTCGAGCCTAGGTCTAACGCTAAAAACGAGCGAACGTGCGAAATTGGGAACGATTGGGAAAGACATAACTCTATGGCATAATTGGTATTGGAAAATATGAATATAATTTGGGCATAAATTGGGACATGTGTAAACACTGATTTGGGGCATAAATTGGAATGTATGTGAATATGAATTTTAGGCATATATTGGAAAATAGGTGAACATGAATTTGGGCAAAAATTGTATTGGAATGTGTAAATATTGATTTGGGGTATAAATTGGAACATATGTAATTATAAAATTGGGCATAGATTATGACATATGCAAATGTCAATTTGGGGCATAAACTGGAATACATGTGAATATTGATTTAGGGCATGGAAACCTATAATTGAAATAGGATAATTGTAAAGATGAATTGAAAAGTGGCATAAAAGTTTATATTTGGAATAGGGAAATTTATTTGAATATGCCTAAAATAAGGGAACCGTAGTAACGCTTAGACACGAGGTTAGGTTGCATTAGTGGTGGAAGTCTGCCCGGACCCGACCGGCATATCCAGAAGCCACTAATGTTGAACCTAATGTGAGAGGTCTAATTGCACAAATATGAGACGTGCTCAGACACGAGGTTAAGCCCAATTTGTGGAATAAGTCTGCCCGGACCCGACCAGCATATCCAGCATCCACAAATGGTTGGCTTAATGTGGGAGGTCTAGCATACTGTAACCATAACTGAAAACATGGTAATAAATCTTGAATACTTAACCTAGTTGAATCCATAGGGATTGTATGAATATAAACTAAAGTTGGGGTTAAGTAAAATTGGGTGAACACTGGGCGGGTTAAGTAAATCGGAGGGGGTGGGTAATATTTACATATATGCCCACAAACTTAACTCGATAAGGTTATGTAATTCAAGACACCTAGTGGTATACATAACCAGTAGAAATAATAAAGTTATGTAAGTAAAAGACACCGTTTAGGGCAAGCATAACTTGTAAGGAAATGAGACAACTTATGTAATAAGATAAGAGGTACTTAATTATAAATTAAGTAATCTAAAAGTCTGAAACCCGCTGATGTGAATAACATGTTTAGGCTTGTCCTAGGAACAAGAGGAAATTATAACATAGGTTATAATTAATGGGTTGAGAAACTTGTCGATGGGCCTTAGTTAAGAAAACTAATTTAATAAGTAAGAAACGATTAGTTGTAGTTACAGTGTAAATTGAATTTATGATTAAATGAGAAAGGATGAGGAAAACTTATGAAATGATATAAGTTATATTTAACCAATGACATGTTAAATATGAAACATGTAAAATGAGATGTACTTAATTACACATTAAATAAGAAAATGTTATTGTAACTATGGAATCGGACGATGAAAATATAAAAGAGACTGTGGATTATAGACCTTGGACCACAATCTAGAGAATAACATGCTGTGGTCTTATTAATGAACTTAAAGGGGTTAAGTTATATAACCAAAATTAATAAGCAAGAAGAACTTGGTAATTTACTTAAGAATTCAATATGAATGGGAATAATGAAGTTAAAAGGAAACTAAGGAGGAAAAGCAAGCGCATATAGAATAATTAGACATAGGGTCTAATAACATATTAAAGTGAGGCACTTGGACCAGTCCGCACGTTTGAGGGTGAATAACCCAATGGGGTAGATCATCGAGGTGTTATAAGGCACGAGGGGAGCGCACACTCATCTGATTGTTTCGACGGCTCCAAAGGACTGGAAGGGGAAGCACGCGGCTTCCTGAGGTACGTAAGGTGCTCCTAGTAGTCCTCTGTGCGGTGACATATGTCTTAGGCTGTGCTCGCAGAGGTTGGGTCTGCGTGTAACTACTAGGTGGGTGGGCCTTGACTGCAGATGTAGCTATGCACTCAGAATGCTGTAACGAGGTGACACCAGGGTGGTTCGGTAGTTGCCTCACGAGAAGGTAGAGGATCACGACAAATAAGGATAGTAGATCATCGGATACCGTCATCGGCAGCCAGCGGGATGCGAAAAGACTAGAGCTAAACCCAAGATACCATTTCACATTTCACTATCAAGGTACGAGGTTGAGGGGAGACGCCACAAGGATGTTTAGATTGGTTGTTATTAGGGGCGGTCGCTTAGCTCTTGTAGTCTTTACTAGTTGAGGGAGGGGACGACGTGGGGCCATAGCCACCATGGAAAACAAAACCTAGGAATATCTGTATTTGGAGGCTCTTAAAGGCGGGCCTGTACAGGTATGGAAAAGCTCCCGGCCAAGTTTCGTGTTTCTTGTTTGGCCCTACTACGGAACCCGGTGCACATTAGAGGACGTGCGATTGAGGCATCGAGCTACAATTACAGTACATACGTGAGACATTCTAGATACATGCATATCTGCTCTAGGTTGTATATCGTAGACTAGAGGGCATTATTCCGATAAGGAATCTGATTCGATCGATGGTGGCAGTCCGTACGCTTACGTATCATAGTAATGACAGATATATGCAGAACGTAACTTGTTATATAGTGATCCGTACGTCACTCCGACGTAGGATGAGGGACTGTTTTCATTACGGTGGTGACCGTGCGAGTGGGTTACCATTGGGTGTATCTCAATATTGAGAGATAGCTACATATATTGTATTAGGTGAATCCACGGGAAAGTAAATGGGTACGATGTGCGGATAAGTCTTGAGTTCTACTAACCCAAGTAACCGAATAATCAAGAAAATGTAATGGAACAGTATTGGTAGGGATCATTCTATTTCTAATATACTAGTATCAGTGCGGTGCAAAGAAATTTATTTAAGAAGCGCAATATATCCTGTTCATCTTATCTTGCTCAGTTCACACTTGTTATTGTTATTGTTTTCTTGTTCTTCCAGTTTTATATACCTGCCATGATAGTTTTATTTATTTATATTTAAAAGTAACTGGACTCACCAGACTTTATGTCTGACCCTTTTTGTTTCCTCTTCTCTCTCTTCCATTTCCCCCCTAGGTTCTCAGGGTGGAAGTGCTTAGAGTTGATTTGGATTCTTTCAGCTTAGCTTGGATTTTTGGATATTGATGTACCGCTTTGACTTTTGGTCAACTCTCTTATGGCTTCACCTGGGAAATATGGTTTTATGCTTTTGTACTCTGATATTTTTGGCAAGACAGATTATTTATGTAATTGGTTAATTAAAACTTATGATGTAAACTCAGTATTTGGGACCATGATGTTTTGATTTAAATAAAGTTTTTAATCCCGCTGCTATTTTATATGTCTGTCTTGTGATATTATGTTCTTATTTACCAATAACGCTTCACGAAATTTAATGCATTCTTTATAGAGTGACATTAACGGACATGGGGTGTCACATTTGATATCAGAGCATATGGTTATAAGATCGGATAAAATATTTTGAAAATGGTTTTCAAAAAGGGTCTCAAAAACAAAGTATTTTAAAATAAAAAGTCTGTTTTTGAAAAGCCTATTTCCCAAAGCCATAAATATCTTCTCGATTCTCCGCTTGATTCCTTTTTGTTCAGGGAATCGTTTCTTCCCGAAAGGGTATCCCCATTTCGGCATGGTTCCGTGGGCATGTTAAAACTACAGTACATGTCGAATGACAAAGAAGTGCCCAACCTCCATCTGTAGCCGCAGTAGTTTCACCTACGGCTTATTTTCTCTCAAGCCCCGTAAGGATTTCCGTGCGATGGAGGCAACTTTCAAGAGACTAGTTAGTATGTGGCAAAAAGGAGGATAAGTGAGTTGGGGCTAAGGAGCACAATCAAAGATGAAAGAAAATGATGGCTTAAGAAGGAAATATAGATGAAAGAAGAAACGAGGAAATACCATAACTTCGGAATGGTGGGTCATCTGAAAAAGGATTGCAGAAAGAGGAAAGGCATTGTTAGCACTTTGATAAGGCGGGACACCTTATTAAGGAGTGCCCAAAGAGACAAGGATAAGGCTAGAGGGCAGGAACTTCCAGAGGGCAAGCTAATGTTCTCATAGCTGGTGGACAGGATAGGGGTAGGAAAGTTTTCGTCGAAGGATTGATTTCTATTTCTGATCATCCTGTTAGGATTCTTTTTCTGGCGCTTCACATTCTTTTATATCTTATCCTTTAGTTGAGTCTCTGCACCTAGATACTAGTATGGTTTTGAATCCCGTTATTGTCTCAAACCCCATTGGAGGTACAGCTCAATTATCGAGGATTTGTCGGGGTTTGAGAATCTCTGTGTTAGGCGTCGAGTTTGGATGCGACACATATGTTCTTGATCTCAGGAGATACGGTTTGATTCTAGGATGGATTGGTTAACCACATATATGGAGCCATTCTAGATTGTGAGAGGAGGGTCATTAGACTTCTGGCTTGCCATGGAAAGACTCTCGAGATTTCTTTTGACCCCGAAAAGGGTCTGTCGTGCTTAGTCTCCTAGAACCTCTTGATATATCTATCGATGATTTGCGATCTGTACCAATAATTGTGAGTATCCTGATGTTTTTGATGAGGTTCAGGGTTTACCCCGAGGCATGAGGTTGGTTTCCGCATATACTTAGTGCACAATGCAAAGAGAGTTGCATTTCCTTTGTGACATATGACTCCTAAAAGAAAAGAGGGAACTTTGTAAGCAAGTAGGGGTAAGTGGTTGGATAGGTAAATTATATCGAAATGGGAAACCTATTGAAGACAGTCCTTGAGGAATACCATCATTCTATGATGACTATTCATTCAAGAGGCAATAAAGTGTATAGAGTTCGAGGTAGTGGAGCCAAACTTGCGAGAGGAAGTGAAAGTAGAGAATGAAGCAATGATTGGACGAGTTCTAACTTGCATACTTGGATCAGAGGTTAAGAAATTGTGCAACAAAGAAGTGAAGCTAGAAAGAGTGCAATGGGGAAAGGGCCGCGAGAACGCTACTTGAGAGGCTGAAGAGAAGATTCGCTCTTCATATCCTTTCCTTTTGGAGGATATGTCCTTAACTTCTTTTTCCAAGCTTCGAATAAATACTTGTATCTATCGTTTGAATATCTCCTATTGATCGAGTCTTTAGGTAGAAAACTAATGAATGTAAACATGTGTTTGAGACATGTTATGTTTGATGGATGCAAGTGTTTGCTAGTGATTGCTCGTGGATGCATATGCACACACAATAGGCACCAGATCGGCTCGATCACTTACATATTGCATATGAATGTGAGTACATTTTAATTTTTTATGGATGAAAATGGGTGTATCGTTACATTGATGTTGCATTTGGATGGATGATTGTGCACACATATAAAACTTACATGGATTAGGATGATTTGCATACATTTTGGTTGCATGGCACAAACAAACATTGCATTAAGGAGGTCAACTAAATCAGTTGACCGCCTGATCTTTCGCATTAGTTTACGGACATATAAACACACTATTGCATATGTTCATACAAGCATTAGAAATTCCTTAAGGACAATGGATGCCTGTGATTGATAAATGAATGAATGATTGTTAGATGTTAGGATATACCTTCTTCTTAACTTAGAGATTTCGAGGACGAAATCCTTTGAGTAGGGGAGAATGTAACACCACGAAATATGAACGACACCAAAGATTATGAATTAAAGAATAATTAGTGTGAAATACATAGTTAACAATGAATTAAGGAAACACTTAATTTAATAATCATAATTAAATGAAATAGACTGTGCCATTGCGCCCGTCTCGGAATTCCGGTCAAGATAGACATTTGGTTTGCATGAAACAGACACTGTATGAAGAAGTTATTAAGGTTTGAAGTTTTTATATGCACAGGATGAATATATATATATAATAGGTTCAGAAATTCAAAAATGGGTCCAGAAATTCGAAATTCGGTTCAAAATTCAAAATTTGGGAAGGCGACAGATTTCCCGCCCAGGTGGGTCTACCTACCCAAAGGGGGGTCGACCCACTCAAAGGGGGGTCGACCCATCCCTGAACAGATCTGGGCGAAATACTTCGTTTTGTATCTGGACACCTTTCTAAGCAAGATTCATTGATCCTAAGGCTATATAAAGGACCCAAAACCTAGGTTTTATTCATCTGAAAATGGAGGTGACGACGAAGCTCTGCTGCAATGTAGACTGAATGGCCTCATCTTCTCCAAAACCAATTCAACATGCATTATACAAATTCAGCGATAGCTAGAACAACAAATTCAACGTGTTCTTCGCAGTAATTTGGATCCATTTCTTTAGATCTATTCACTGTGAGTTCATGTTATTTTTAGATCTGAATATTTAAATAGTAATCGTGATATGTATATAAAAATTGGATCTTGAATCTATGCCTAATCAGTTCTATTATGACATATTCCTCTGATCTGTTCTTATATGTTTATATCGTCACCAAGTCTAATCCTATCATTATATGTCCATTCAGTTTTATGCCAATTTCTACCGTTATGTTATTGATTCGTTATTATGCTTGTTCTGATTCTCTTCTCTCCCTCTTTTCCCTTTTAATTTTATATAGCAAGGCTACCTTCGAGCCTAGGCCTAACGCTAAAAAAATGCGAACGTGCGAAATTGGGAACAATTGGGGAAGACATAACTTTGGGGGCATAATTGGTATTGGAAAATATGAATATAATTTAGGCATAATTTGGGACATGTGTAAACACTGATTTGGGGCATAAATTGGAACGTATGTGAATATGAATTTTAGGCATATATTGAAAAATAGGTGAACATGAATTTGGGCAAAATTTGTATTGGAATGTGTAACTATTGATTTGGGATATAAATTGGAACATATGTAATTATGAAATTGGGCATAGATTCTGGCATATGCAAATGTCAATTTGGGGCATAAACTGGAATACATGTGAATATTGATTTAGGGCATGGAAACCTATAATTGAAATAGGTTAATTGTAAAGATGAATTGAAAAGGGGCATAAAAGTCTATATTTGGAATAGGGAAATTTATTTGAATATGCCTAAAATAATGGAACCGTAGTAACGCTTAGACACGAGGTTAGGTTGCATTAGTGGTGGAAGTCTGCCCGGACCCGACCGGCATATCCAACAGCCACTGATGTTGAACCTAATGTGAGAGGTCTAAGTGCGCAAATATGAGACGTGCTCAGACACAAGTTTAAGCCCAATTTGTTGAATAAGTCTGTCCGGACCCGACCGACATATCCAACTTCCACAAACGGTAGGCTTAATGTAAGAGGTCTAGCATACTGTAACCATAAATGAAAATATGGTAATAAATCTTGAATACTTAACCTAGTTGAATCCATAGGGATTATATGAATATAAAATAAAGTTGGGGTTAAGTAAAATTACGTGAATAGTGGGTGGGTTAAGTAAATCGGAGGGGGTGGGTAATATTTACATATATGCCCACAAACTTAACCCGATAAGGTTATGTAATTCTAGACACCTAGTGGTATACATAACCGGTAGAAATAATAAAGTTATGTAAGTAAAAGATACCGTTTAGGGTAAGCATAACTTGTAAGGAAATGAGACAGCTTGTGTAATCAGATAAGAGGTACTTAATTATAAATTAAGTAATCTAAAAGTCTAGAACCCGCTGATGTGAATAACATGTTTAGGCTTGTCCTAGGGACAAAAGGAAATTATAACATAGGTTATAATTAATGGGTTGAGAAACTTGTTGATGGGTCTTAGTTAAGAAAACTAAGTTAATAAGTAAGCAACGATAAGTTGTAGTGACGGTGTAAATTGAATTTATGATTAAATGAGAACGTATGAGGAAAACTTATGAAATGATATAGGTTATATTTAATCAATGACATGTTAAATAGGAAACATGTAAAATGAGACGTACTTAATTACACATGAAATAAGAACATGTTATTGTAGCTATGGAATCGGACGATGAAAATATAAGAGAGACTGTGGATTATAGACCTTGGACCACAATCTAGAGAATAACATGTAAAAGGATCCCCTCTACTCTTTTCTCATGGATCTGGTCACTATGCCTTCTCTCTCTACAGTGGCATCAACAACGAACGGAATGGCACAAAACACTAAGACTGTCTCCTCAGTTTACCAAGGCGCAAGTACATCTGTAACCAACTAGCTCACTGCCACGGCAGATGCCAATCGATTGATTAAAAGGCAGATAAACTGGATACCAGTGTAGATCTAGATGGTCATGGCATTGACCCTACTGATATGTCTTTTGGCACTAAAATATAGGGTAACTACAATGCTAATGAGGTTGCGATGAGAGATGTTAGTGGTTACAACAATTCTGTATATGCGCCAAATCCTCACCGACTCAGACATGCTCACATACTGTTCGGCAGAATGCTGCAGCTGGAAAATTATGCGCTTTGTCCCTAAAGGCGCCGGTTCGAGTTGATAAAGCCAAAGAAAATAGCGGTGCAGGAGAAAATCAATTTATTGTAGCTGACAGTCTTGCATCCCCTAAAGCAAAGACAATATGTTCTCTTGGTACCGAATTGATTAATGACAGTTTGGAAAATGGCAAAGTACTGGAGTGTGTTTTAGAAAGACCTGGAAATATGGTCTATAATTTAGAAGCTGAAAATGAACTGAAACAAATAAATTCATCATTCCAATACAAGTGATCCCTGCAACATAGAAATGTGTGCCTGTTCTAGTTGAGGCTACGAAGTCAAGTAGTGAGCATAAGGGATAATACAAAAACAATCAAATGGTCATCTCTATTTGAGAGCACTCCACGTAACATGGGCTCTTATGTGCCATAACACTTTGAACATACAAAAATCATTTGTTGAATTATGTTTTTGTTAGATAAAAACATCGTCTTTAACATGTTAATAATAATAAAAAGAATCATTTGTTGATTTATGTTTTTGTTAGATAAAAACATCGTCTTTAACATGTTAGTGAAATAATAAAAAAGAATCATTTGTTAATTATGTTTTTGTTAAATAAAAACATCGTAGTTAACATGTTAGTGAAATAATAAAAATAATCATTTGTTGAATTATGTTTTTGTTAGATAACAACATGTTAGTGAAGTAATAAAAAAGAATCATATGTTAAAATATTTTTGTTCAATAAAAATATTATTTTTAACATGTTAATGAAGTGAATTAAATAGTCATGTGTTGAAATGAATGTTTGGGTTCATTAAAAATATCATCTTTAACATGTGTAGGAAGTGCATAAAATTTACATGTCTTGAAATATATTTTTGTTCATTAAAAATATCATCTTTAACATGTGTAGGAAGTTCATAAAATTTACATGTCTGGAAATATATTTTTGTTCATTAAAAATATCATCTTTAACATGTGTAGGAAGTGCACAAAATTTACATGTAATGAAATAAATGTTTGTTCGTTAAAAAAAATAAAATTTTTAACATAAATATGAAATGGATAAAATAGGTTATGGCAAAATTTTCCAAAATTTAAAGGCGTTAGCAAATTATTTAAAGAGTTAATGGTTTTGAAATCATCGAATGAATTATATTTATGTATATATATACACATATTAAAATAAAACGAATTGTGCGCGGTAGTTCGCATTTTGGAATCGTAACTTTAAACGATTATACTGAGGGATTCGACCGTCGGATTTTCCCAAAATTGGAACCGTTGGGTTCGCTTTGGAAAGATCTTTCCAACGATATTAAATTTGTTAAGATCCAACAGTTAGATTTCGAGAAATGTGTAATTCAAATATGAATAAAAACAGCGCTAGGGTCACGTAATGACCTGAAACGTCGTTCGAATTAAATGGGCTATTTTTATTAAAAATAAACATAGCGATAAATCGTTATAAAATATTATGAGCGATATGAAATGGAAATAAACCAATTTCCCTTGATTTATAAAGTAATATGGACGGTTAGATTTATTTGACATTAATATTTAGAATTGAATTAAATTTAACCAAAGAAAAGAAATGATTTGAATTATATATATATATATATTCGAGAATTATTTGAAAATGCCAAGTTAAATCTCATTTCAAATAATTATACGACGACTAAAAGTCGAAGACATTGAAGACAGTGGTTGATGACCGGCGATCTTCACATCGAATGGATGATTACTAATGCCCTGGATTGGTCAGCTCGCAGAAAAGGGTTAAAGTGGTAGTTGTCCGGACGTACTTGTTGATTGTCCGGATATGCGAGGACCTCTCTTCTGTAATGGACATATGGAACGAGGAATAAGGTGTCTCCGGTTTCGTTCAGACCCAGAACAGACTTTTAAATGGATGTATGTCTGACATTGGATTTTATTCTGTGTTGATTGATTTCTATTAAATATATATCTGTTTGGTGGCAGAGAATTTATTCTCTTGCTTAACACACTTCTCTGATATGTACGAGCTTAGAGGTTATATATTGATAGACATCAGTCGCATGGCGTGGATTGTCAATGTGGCATGCTAAGATGCAAATGATCAAGGCTTTTGTTGAAAAACATAGCCTTGTGGTTGATGATCAAAGCATAGCTTTAATCAGCATAGCTTTGTGTATAGCGTTAATTCGCGATCCTCACACCCCGGTATGAGTCAAAAACGGGATAAGGACTTCAGGGAGAGCATGACGTTTCTTTCTAGCTAGAAGTGGTGTCATGGTATGGAGCCCAGACATTTTTACTTATGTGGATGATGGATTGCGAGGCGCCTCGGATATTGGTCGCTACTGGCCAAGTGATAGGTCCGATAGGATCGGGAAACGTGTGTTCAGGAATAATGAATCCTCAAAAGTAAGAGAGGACCAGCCCTGAAGCATCCAAGGGTTCGCCAGCATCCGAGCCCTGAGGCATTTGCTAGAGTGTCTCGAATCAGGAGGAGCCATCCCTAGCCTCGACTCATAGTGGTAATCCAACTTCCAATACAACATTATGGATTTGATTGTAACTATATATGGCGACATAGTAGGATGGGGTACTATGCCGTCTAGGATTGATACATTTATATTGAAAAGTGTTTTAAACTGACTAGACACTAGTAATAATATCAAATGATTTTAATTTTATTCGTATCAAGCATTTTTGGCTATTATAAGGTAAAACTCTATCCTCCGGTTTGCGTTGCATTGTGTGATGGGACTTGAGTCTTATAATGGCTTCATTTTTCTAAAAAGCATTGCGTTGTCTAAATGATTTATTTTATTTTATGCACTGGCAATCCAATGGAGTAAACCCGTTTTGCATTAGTGGCGTGGTCCTGTGATTAGCCTTATGATTAAATAAGTTAAGTAAGATTTCTCATACAGTACCATGACTGACTCGTAGTTTGTTTTCACTTGCAAACTCGGGTGCCCTTATTTTTACACGGGCAACCAAGTAAACAGGCAACGGGCTTTATTTGGGATATTCACCGTAGCATGGGGTGCTCTTTTGGCTGAAGAAGAAGACTATCTTTCATCACTTATTTTGGACATTTAGACATCATCTTATCTATGCTATATTTGATGATGTTGTAAACTTATTATCTACCTATTGGAACTTTTTATGTACTAAGTAGTATCCTGTATCTATGCAACTCTGATGATGATGACATTTATGATTCCACTATTATGATGATGAATATTATTTTATGATTTCATGTGTTATGCTATTATCTATAATCTACTGATGTGGTAAATGTGTTATATTCCAATGATTATCCTTGCCGCCGTGGTACGGGGGTTTGGATTGTCACAACGTGGTATTAGAGTTTTGATTAACCTTAGCTCCGGAGTATAACATATTTAAAACAACTCGTCAAAAATAGAATCAGCAGTATTCTAAGGCAAGTAACTCATTAGAGATATGATTAGTAACATCCTAGAATGAGAATAGCATAATAACCTGATCATCACATCATTATTCATGCACATGTCTTTATGCTTTTACCATCCCGTAAGATATCTTTTCTGTTGGCCTGACTTTTTCTTAAAATTTGCAGAACTAACAGAAAATGGGTGGTATAGGCAGAGGCAGGACTAGGAGAATGTTCCCACTGTTAATGAGCCTGTAATTCAGAAGCAACCCCCACCACCAATGTTTGATCTTGATAAGGTGGCTAAGAAGTACAAGAATTTGGGTGGCATGCCATTCACTGGCCTTGAAACAGTAACCGAGGCTCAAGCTTAGTTAAAGACGTGCGAACGGATCTTTGCGGGCTTAGAGTTAGAAGACCACAGGAAGAGGTTCATGGCATCTTGTCTACTTAAGGATGAGGCTTTGATATGGTGGGAAACAGTGACTATTGGCGATCTTGATGTTGACATGATGTAACACCTTGAAATTTTAACGACACCAAAGATGATGAATTAAAGAATAATTAGTGTGAAATACACTGTTAACAATGAATTAAGAAAAAACTTAATTTAATAATCAAAATTAAGTGAAACGGGTTGCGCTGTTGCGTTCATCTCGGAATTTTGGTCAAGATAGACATTTGGTTTGCATGATACGAACACCGTATGAAGAAATTATTAAGGTTTGAAGTTTGTATACGCACAGGAAGAATATATATATATATATATATACTAGGTTCAGAAATTCAAAAATGGGTCCAGAAATTTGAAATTCGGCTCAAAATTCAAAATTTGGCAAGGCGGCAGATTTCCCGCCCAGGTAGGTACCACCCAAAGGGGGGTCGACCCACCCCTGAACAGATCTGAGCGAAATACTTCGTTTTGTATCTGGACACCTTTCTGAGCAAGATTCATTGATCCTAAGGCTATATAAAGGAACCTAAACCCATGTTTTATTCACCTAAAAATTGCGGCGACGACGGAGCTCTGCTGCAACGTAGACTGAACGACCAAATCTTCTCCAAAACCAATTCAGCAAGCATTATACAAATTCAGCGATTGCTGCAACAACAAATTCAACGTGTTCTTCGCAGTAATTTGGATCCATTTCCTTAGATCTATTCACTGTGAGTTCATGTTATTTTTAGATCTTAATATTAAAATAGTAATCGTGATATAATCGGATCTTGAATCTATGCCTAATCAGTTCTATTATGACATATTCCTCTGATCTGTTCTTACATGTTTATATCTTCACCAAGTCTAATCTTGTCATAATATGTACATTCAGTTTTTATGCCTATTTCTACCGTTATGTTATTGATTCGTTATTATGCTTATTCTGATTCTCTTCCCTCCCTCTTTTCCCTTTTATTTTTATATAGTCAGGTTACCTCTGAGCCTAGGCCTAACGCTAAAAAAATGCGAACGTACGAAATTGGGAACGATTGGGAAAGACATAACTCTAGGGCATAATTGGTATTGGAAAATATGAATATAATTTGGGCATAAATTGGGACATGTGTAAACACTGATTTGGGGCATAAATTGGAACGTATGTGAATATGAATTTTAGGCATATATTGGAAAATAAGTGAACCCGAATTTGTGCAAAATTTGTATTGGAATGTGTAAATATTGATTTGGGGTATAGATTGGAACATATGTAATTATGAAATTGGGCATAGATTATGACATATGCAAATGTCAATTTGGGGCATAAACTGGAATACATGTGAATATTGATTTAGGGCATGGAAACAAATAGGTTAATTGTAAAGATGAATTGAAAAGGGGCATAAAAAATCTATATTTGGAATAGGGAAATTTATTTGAATATGCCTAAAATAACGGAACCGTAGTAACACTTAGACACGAGGTTAGGTTGCATTAGTGGTGGAAGTCTGCCCGGACCCGACCGCCATATCCAGCAGCCACTGATGTTGAACCTAATGTGAGAGGTCTAAGTGCACAAATATAAGACATGCTCAGACATAAGGTTAAGCCCAATTTGTTGAATAAGTCTGCCCGGACCCGGCTGGCATATCCAGCATCCACAAACGACAGGCTTAAAGTGGGAGGTCTAGCATACTGTAAACATAAGTGAAAATATGGTAATAAATCTTGAATACTTAACCTAGTTGAGTCATAGGGATTGTATGAATATAAACTAAAGTTGGGGTCAAGTAAAATTGGGTTAATAGTGGGTGGGTTAAGTAAATCGGAGGGGTGGATAATATTTACATATATGCCCACAAACTTAACCCGATAAGGTTATGTAATTCAAGACACCTAGTTGTATACATAACCGGTAGAAATAATGAAGTTATGTAAGTAAAAGACACCGTTTAGGGTAAGCATAACTTGTAAGGAAATGAGACAACTTGTGTAATAATATAAGAGGTACTTAATTATAAATTAAGTAATCTAAAAGTCTGGAACCCGCTGATGTGAATAACATATTTAGGGTTGTCCTAGGGACAGGAGGAAATTATAACATAGGTTATAATTAATGGGTTGAGAAACTTATTGATGGGCCTTAGTTAAGAAAATTAAGTTAATAAGTAAGCAACAATAAGTTGTAGTAACGGTGTAAATTGAATTTATGATTAAATGAGAAAGGAAGAGGAAAACTTATGAAATGATATAGGTTATATTTAATCAATGACATGTTAAATAGGAAACATGTAAAATGAGACGTACTTAATTACACATTAAATAAGAACATGTTATTGTAACTATGGAATCAGACGATGAAAATATAAAAGAGACTGTGGATTATAGACCTTGGACCACAATCTAGAGAATAACATGTTGTGGGCTTATTAATGAACTTAAAGGGGTTAAGTTATATAACCAAAATTGATAAGCAAGAGGAACTTGGCAATTTAATTAATAATTCAATATGAATGGGAATAACCAAGTTAAAAAGAAACTGATGAGGAAAAACAAATGTGTAATAGAATAATTAGACATAGGGTCTAATAACATATAAAAGTGAGGTGCTTGGACCAGTCCGCACGTTTGAGGATGAATAACCCAACGGGGTAGATCATCAAGGTGTTATAAGGCACGAGGGGAGCACACATTCATCTAATTATGTAACGACCTGGGGATTTGCGACCTTGGTTATCGACATAAACTCAATGTCGACTATCCAAGCATCAGAAAATACCGGATAGTTAATAGAAAGAAGTTAGAGGGTGAGAATAGATAAGATAGAAAATTAGAATAGAAGAAGAAGAAGATCACAATAACAGAATCAGAGTAACACGAATCTCACAGCGGAACGAATAAAATACAACATAACTTTGAAATAAAACCAGTATATGTATACAATAAAATTTATCATAGTACAACACTTACAACATAGTGGAAATAAACAATTGCTATAAAATCCTAAAGCCTCATGCTCCAAGCTCTCAGTATATCTGTAAAATCCTGACTAATTGACTGCTCGTACAAATTTGGGCACCCAAGAGTTTAGGGAAAACAAAACAAAACAAACTCCGGATCAGTCATGGGACTGGTGTGAGCAAACAATTTAAAACAGTTTGAGAAAATAAACGATATCTGATAAGACCACGGCGTATAACACAGAACGGATTTTCCCCTTATGAGAATCCAAAACACTTGATTTAACTTTCAAAATACTTGTGAAAGAAACGATAATCTTTACATCAAAACTCTTTTCATATTATAATAATGTCTATCAATCACAATATAATAATCATCTAGTGGAACGCTTTCGTCTCACGTTCCACATACATAATATAAAATCAAAAACTGCGGGCGCTTATTGGTTAATAAATTCCAACTGGTAAGGTATGGGACCACCTTCCGACAGTGTATCTCTAGAGAGGAATACACCGGGTTCAACAAGAACATCTTGTAACCCAGGCTAAACATGACCGGTCACTCATTTCGCTTGAGTGTACCGAATGTATTATCACCAACGGTTGGGATCAGCAACCGTTTCCCGAAAGGGACAACATCGAAATAGATTATAGAAGTAAATATATTTTCTTTAGATCAGGCGACAATACACCCTAATTGGAAGCTAACCACTTAGCCATGCAACCTATCCGATTTTATACCATTTCCTGGTTGTGAGGCTAGAGGCAATAACGTATAGATCGCACCTTTATTTACTTTGAATGTCACATCGTCATACCAGCCAAATCACAAATTGATTTCCCTAAAAATACCACGGGTATACAGCTAAGAGAAACGAATTCCTCCACCACCAAACATAAATACGTTTGAAGAGGTCAACTTACGTGATCTATTAAATATACTCTATCAGACATTATTCAATACAGGTCGTCCTGGGACTGGAAAGACCGAAGGTACTATTTTGTAAATCCATCTTAGGCAATTTCTACCTAGGATTGTCAGAAAAGCCCTTGCATAAACTCTGCCTTCAATAATCTTCATCATATTTGATTCGCAACGCTAATGCCCATACAGAGTGGTTTTCAGATAATAAATCTGATCCCGGTCTCTCTGTATTGACAACGGAAATGGTCAAAAACTTTGATAGTCGGTTATTTAACTATCAAAGGAAAACATGTGTACAAACAACGGCCGTATTTCCAAATGGAAATCTTACCGAGCAAATCATCAATCAACACTGATCCCCTTTAATTTAATTTGTCATTCAATTATCCATTTCCCCTTCCGTTTTCCATATATTCGTAAATTCTTATTTTCTAAATTTATAAAATATACGTTATTAATTATTGGAGAACATTTCCATATTTACTCTCATTTCTATTTTTTTATATTAGAAAACATTTCTGATTCTTATTTGGAAAACATTTCCAAAACTCCTTCATTGGATTTAAACAGACGTTTAAATAAAACATCGCTATGCAAAAACAAACCATTACACTCATTAACTAAATTCACTTAACCAACCTTCACTATTGAACCTTAACCATTCCTTAGTTAAAAATGAGGTCAATCAAGTTGGGGTATAACTACCTTTCAGACCTTAATTATATTTCTAACCTCGAAATAGACAAAGTACCCTTTTAAATTTTTAACAAACTTCCTTACGTAACTCTCAGATTCTATTTACGAATCCATTTCTTTTAGTGCTATAATCCCATGCTTCCGAAATATAATAACTTAAATATAACTTCTATTTATTAATTTGGATAAATAAACAAACAAATAATTTATTAATAAATAATAAATCTTGATTAAAAACGGAAAGTGAATAGTACTTTCCCAAATTCGATATAATCGAATTTCAATGTATAACTCTCTTTCGAATAATCTTTATTCGATTTAACTTTCTTTCTAATAAATTATATTCGATTAACTCTCTTCGAATAAATTATATTCGATTAACTCCCTTTCGAATAACTCTATTCGAATAACTCCATTTGATAATTATATCTCGAATAACTATATTTCAAAACTCAAATTTTCTTATAAATGTTTTAATTTATAATATATTCATTTAATCCATGATTCACATCGAATGTGAAAAATATTCCTTTTATATAATCCATTAAGTTTGATTTCGTATTTTAAAATAGTATCCCATTTCTGAATTCTATTTATACTTCTATTTATAGAATTATTCATATGAAATCTCCTTTTTATTTCTAACACTTAAATCTCATTTATAATTCCCTTTATAAATGGTGAGTTCTCGTTCTATTAAAATTATCGGTGTTGAAAACCGATTTCTACTTCTCTATATAAATTCAGACTTTTTATTTTATTTATCCAATGATAAATAATTTTCTTAATTTATAAACATCGTTTATAAATTATTCTTCTAAATTTTATCTATTAAAACAGATTTCTATTTAATATCCTCTTTAAATAATCTTCTCATAATTCTATTATATCCTGCCAATTTCCTTTTTATAATCCTATTTATTTTCCAAATATTCCCTTTTATAATTCTATTTATTTTTCTAAATAAATATTCCTTTTATAAAATATTCTTTGATTTTATAAATATTTCCTTTTGATTTTATAAATATTTTCTATTATAAAATCCTTTGATTTTATAAATATTTTCTTTTATAAAATCTTTTGATTTTATAAATATATTATTTTCAATATACAGTTTGAAAATTCCCTTTCTACATCCCAATATTACTTATGGTATTTTAGAAATACCAAACCACAGTGCCAGTGTCACCCACACATACAAAATCAATCACAGAAAACATATCACATCATATATCACAATATATTAAACTAAACAATAATAATATTTGAGGAATCTGGTTGGATCCATCCAAGCTGTTTCCCTGCATCCACAGATGTTAAACAAAATTAATATCATCGATTTCATTTCAAAATGAAATATTCTGATAACAGAATCAATTATTTGATTAACGATACATAAATATCGTTATCCATAATTTCAACCACTAAATCAGCAATTCAACCAAACAATCATCACATAGTAATTAATCATCATTTATCAATACTAGATTATATTTGTAAAAATATAACTGAGGAGAGTTAGTGAGATTTACTCACTTTGGACGATCATCGTTAAATAACGATAACTGTCGCTTGATTCAGACAGACAATTTATTTCGCTATAAATTGTAACGGGCTCCAATTCATTTCCAGTCAGTTCCATTGTGTAGCCACCTTCCATACGATCCCAACGTGACTGACCGTTCGTGATTCTGACAACGTATGGATTAGATATACCATTTACAATTTAGTACAATATTTTATTTTAATTTAAACTTAAATTATTTTTAAATCGGGCCCTCACCTTTCATATAACGCCGGCCCATTAGAAACAGGACCCAGACCCGTGCGGCTATAGCTGCTTCTCCATGATTGTTTTCTGAAGACCCCTACTGCTCGTTCAAAGATTACCCCACAAGCTATTTTTTTCTTTTCTTTTTAGTTCGGCCCATCAAAGCCCGTTCAAAAATACCACCACCTCACTACTGTTCTTTTCCTGAATACAAAACTGTGACTGCTTGCTTAAGCTCCTGACACCTTATTCCAACGCTAAATACATGCATGCGCGGATGCTCCCTCATAACCTTCTCATCACGCTTGAACAAAAAACTTCAATCCGCAATGAATCTTCAGCGTTCTTCGAACCAAAGAAATGCCCACGTTCAACTATAAACTCAGGCCCCTCTATGGTTTGAAATTCCTTCCCACAACATGACCCTGCTAACATCTTCCCTGCTACCCTTCAATACCAGTACATTATTAACTTCATGGCCATTTCCAGTACTCCAACTCGCGCACACCACACCTCTTCCAAAACATATACCTCTAGCCTTCTGTCACGCAATACAACTTCCGTCCCCTTCTCTCCCACTTTCAACGGTTTTATACACTGACTTCACCAAATCCTCACTTCATGAATCCGACTTCAATCCAGTTCCGCATGTCAGCAATTCGTGCAGACTTCACGTAACCAACTCCCACATGTCTCCACACAACAGCTCCATAATTCACAAACCAATTTATCCCATTCCGCTCCGCTCTAGACATATGTAAACCCACATTTACACACATCGCATTTACAGGAAACTAAATTTAACGTTCCAATATCATACCCCCAACGCAAAAGTCAAAAAAGCAACTGTTGTAGCTATTGTAACTTCTCTTGCTTCACGTCTCAAGCTTGATCCTCACCATGCCTTGAAATAGCCTTGCGCCCTCCCATCCTTCCACAACTGTGAGCCCTATAGGCTTGGTTGAATTTCCAGTTCGAGAAAGATGTCACCGAGTTGCAGGAGAATGGTACGAGGTTGAAGCTCTTCTCCTCGCGAATTCAAATCTATTTGTTTTCGGATTTATGAGCTTATATTTGAACTTCTATAGATTTATGAATGTCACGGTTTTTCTTTTTCTGAAAGCGGTTGAAATGTTAAAGCTTACCCAATATATATAACTTCAGCTAGCTTCAACTTGAAGCTTCCTCAAGACTTAAGAATTAAGTAATGTAAATTTTATTTTATTTTAAGACTTAGGTCCTAAGTTTCCAGGATAAAAACTACTATTTCTCTACTACGAAAGAGGTATGCGATTGATGCTTATGTCGGCTAGTCTTGCTGTCTTCTTTCAAGTCATAGCTGTAGTCTATTTTACTTAGTTCTTAAGTCTTTAACAGTAAGGTGTATGCGGGGAAAATCAGACTGCATTTAAAGAATAGAGAACGTGCTGTTTGTAATGTCATGGGTCAAGTACCCTGGTGCTATACTACGGTATGGTTGCGCTAGCTTATGTATGAAGAAACAACTATATTAAGTCACTGACGTTAGCTTACACATGAAGAAAGTATCGCTGTTTATTTGATCAATGAGACAAAAATGTACATACATACATGCATATATATATATATATATATTAACGGTACACCATTGCGTAGAATATTTTATGTTTATGGACTGGTATTGGCAAAAATAAAAATTCTGTCGTAACGAACAATGTACCACGATTTCAAAAATATAATATGTAGGCTAGTTGGTTTATTTTGTGGAACCCCAAAATGCTGTTACAGGGTGTAAAATACTCCAAATAAAAAGTTGCTTATTTTTCAAATTAAAAATTACAGAAAAATTCTAAAAATTAAATTATAACTACGCCTCAAATATCATGTCCAAATTCGAAATAATTATTTAATTAATTAAATAACTGTTATGGCTTATAAACGATTTTACAACGACTATTTGAAATTTCGATTTGGACATTACTTACAATCTGTAAAGACGAAATCTCAATTTTTCACTTCCATTAGAAAAATACAGTTTAACAGATTTGAACCTTTCTTGTTTCATAGAAATCAGATTTAAAACGGATTTTGTATATTCAATTGAAGTTAAATATTCAATATTACGAACTGCCGTGCCATTACAGGCTCGATTATAATTATATTATAATTAATACGTTCAACTGTCGTTTAAATAATATATTCGTTATTATAATTCAATTCTAATCTGATTATATCTTACAAATAATCCAATTCACACAATATTGCCAATTCCACTATTTTCGAAAATTTCGGATATTAAATATATTATTTAATTATTAATATTAATTAAATATTCAATATTATTTAATTAAACGACCATTTAAATCTCTAAATCACTATTTAAATAATTAAATAAATTAATTATTATACCGTAAAATACGAGACGTTACATTTTTCCCCCCTTAAAGTAATTTCGTCCTCGAAATTGCTAAGGTAGAAAACAAACCCTATTAACTGGGTTAAATTTTTTTCTTCTTAAATTTCAGATTCAACTGAACCAATTTATTTTAATTAAATTATTAATTTATTTCTTATTAACGAAAAATTTCAAAAATACTAAAAAATTTCTAACACCTCAATTTTCGAATTTTTTTTCCTAGCGTCTTTTTTTTACGGCTCAATCGGTACAACTACAACTCGCCTCTCTGGGCCTTCTCTAATCCAAAAGAAAATCAAACACCCAAGCGGGTTGCCAATTCGGCTCATAAAAATCACCAAACTGATATAAAAATAAACTCGTACCTTTTTGTCGGGCATATCAAATCGATCTCTTCCCATCTGCTTCTAATTCAGCATATACCAATGTCATCCCAATCAAACTGCATTCAGTTTTTATTCTCAAACCCAAACATTCGCTTATACCTAAGTCGAATTTCATTTCAAACTCGAGTTCCATTTTCGATTCCAAACTTTTAACTCATTAATCAAATTTACTTAACGTTGTTAAGTTCCATTATGACATTCCATTAACTAATTAATTCCCTAAATCAGTTGTCTTCATCTCAAGATCAAAAATCGGATTTTTAGTACAAAAATCGATCCATTTCACTTTACATAGGTCCAGTTATATTCACGAATCCAATTTTTCCTTGATATCATTCCAATCCAATTCAATTTCCATTTAACGGGTTTTAATTCAATTCCTATTTCCTGTCACAAATTTCTATTTTAATTTGTTTTTAATTCAAACAGTCTTTTCCTGGGAATTTTAAACAGCTTTGCTTTTCTAAAACCAAATATTCCTTTTCGGATTTCAAACAATCTTGTTTCCCCGAAACAATTCAAAAACAAAATCTTTGGTAGTAATCCATCACTTAGAAACTCGAAAATGAACACCGATGATATCAGGATCATCATCAGAATTATTTTCTAGCGACCGTAGTGAGTTCAAACTATATCACTTTCAAAACCATTTCTAACCATTTCCATTTTGAAATACATTTCAAAATATTATTCACAATGCTTGTAAACAATTTTAAAATCTCCCAAGATTTTAAAATTCTCATATATTAATTCCAAATCCATCTACAAACACCTTTCCAAATTTCCAGGGTTTTAATTTCAATTCTGAATTAAATCCGGATTTAATTCATTTCGTAACACTTATACGAATTTTGATTGGTTATTTACATAACCGTTTTAATTATAATCTCATTTGATTATAATAAAAACCAATATATCCAATATATTATAATAATTCCAATGTAAATCCTTTATATCAAAATATAATTTTGGTAAAATTATTTCATTTACCCTTTTTTCAAAACATACAATGTCGGTTCATCGTATTCAAGTGTTTATAAATCCCTACCGATAAAGTGGATCAAACTTATCGACCAAAATTCATAAACAACTCAACCGATAAATCTCCACAATATAAATCCATTTTATATCAAATAACAAATACGTTCACTCCTATATATACACTCAACTCAATCTAGGGTATTACTAACCCCATCTCTACTGAGTTACGCCACAGAGCCAAGGTAATCACTTAACCTTCAGCTCTGATACCACTGTAACGACCCCGGGGGATTTGCGACCTTGGTTATCGACATAAACTCAATGTCGAATATACAAGCATCGGAAAATACCAAATAGTTAATAGAAAGAAATTAGAGGGTAAGAATAGATAAGATAGAAAATTAGAATAAAAGAAGAATAAGATCACAACAACAGAATCAGAGTAACACGAATCTCACAGCAGAACGAATAAAATATAACATAACTTTGAAATAAAACCAGTATATGTATACAATAACATTTATTAGAGTACAACACTTGCAACACATCAGAAATAAACAATTGCTATAAAATCCTGAAGCCTTCTGCTCCAAGCTCTCAGTATATCTGTAAAACCCTGACCGCTTGACTGCCCGTACAAATTTGGGTACCCAAGAGTTTAGGGAAAACAAAAAAAAAATCTCCGGTTCAGTCATGGGACTGGTGTGAGTAAACAATTTAAAACAGTTTGAGAAAATAAACGATATCTCATAAGACCACGCCGTATAACACGGAATGGGTTTTTCCCTTATGAGAATCCAAAACACTTGATTTAACTTTCAAAATCCTTTTGAAAGAAACGATAATTTTTATATCAAAACTCTTTTGATATTATAATAATGTCTATCAATCACAATATAATAATCATCTAGCAGAACGCTTTCATCTTACGTTCCACATACATAATATATAATCAAAAACTGCATGCACTTATTGGTTAATAAATTCCAACTGGCAAGGTATGAGACCACCTTCCGATAGTGTATATCTAGAGAGGAATACACCGGGTTCAACAAGAACATCTTGTAACCCAGGCTAAACATGACTGGTCACTCATTTCGCTTGAGTGTACCGAATGTATTATCACCAACGGTTGGGATCATCAACCATTTCCTAAAAGGGACAACATCAAAATAGATTATAGAAGTAAATGGAATTTCTCTAGATCAGGTGACAATACACCCTAATTGGCAGCTAACCACTTAGCTATGCGACCTACCCGATTTTATACCATTTCCTGGTTGTGAGGCTAGAGGCCATAACGTATAGATCACACCTTTATTTACTTTGAATGTTACATCGTCATACCCACCAAATCACAAATTGATTTCCCCAAAAATACCACGGGTATACAGCTAAGAGAAATTTATTCCTCCACCACCAAACGTAAATAAGTTTGAAGAGATCAACTTACGCGATCTATTAAATATACTCTGACATACATTCTTCCATATAGGTCGTCCTGGGACTGGAAAGACCGAAGGTACTATTCTATAAATCCATCTTAGGCAATTTCTACCTAGGATTGCCAGAACAGCCCTTGCATAAACTTCGTCTTCAATTATCTTCATCATATTTGATTTGCAACGCTAATGCCCATATAGAGTGGTTTTCAGATAATAAATCTGATCTTGGCCTCTCTGTATTGACAATGGAAATGGTCAAAAACTTTGATAGTCGGTTATTTAACTATCAAAGGAAAACATGTGTACAAACAAAGGTCGTATTTCCAAATGGAAATCTTACCGAGCAAATCATCAATCAACACTGATCCCCTTTAATTTAATTTGTCATTCAATTATCCATTTCCTATTCCCGTTTCCATATATTCGTAAATTCTTATTTTCTAAATTTAGAAAATATATGTTATTAATTATTGGAATACATTTCCATGTTTACTCTCATTTCTATTTTTTATATATTAGAAAACATTTCTGATTCTTATTTGGAAAACATTTTCAAAACTCCTTCATTAGATTTAAACAGATATTTAAATAAAACATCGCTATGCCAACTTAAACCATTACACTCATTAACTAAATTCACTTAACCAACCTTCACTATCGAACCTTAACCATTCCTTAGTTAAAAATGAAGTCAATCAAGTTGGGGGTATAACTACCTCTCAGACCTTAACTGAACAATATTTCTAACCTCGAAATAGACAAAGTACCCTTTTAAATTTTTAACAAACTTCCTTACGTAACTATCAGATTCTATTTACGAATCCACTTCTTTTACAGAAATCATTTGATTATAACAATAGTGTTATAATCCCATGCTTCCGAAATATAATAACTTAAATATAACTTTTATTTATTAATTTGGATGAATAAACAAAAACTAATTCATTAATAAATAAATAAATCTTGATTAAAAACGGAAAGTGAATTGTATTTTCCCGAATTCGATATAATCGAATTTCAACGTATAACTCTCTTTCAAATAATCTCTATTCGATTTAACTCTCTTTCGAATAAATTATATTCGATTAACTCTCTTCGAACAAATTATATTCGATTAACTCGATTTCGAATAACTCTATTCGAATAACACCGTTTGATAACTCTATCTCGAATAACTAAATTTCAAAACTCAAATTTTCTTATAAATGTTTTAATTTATAAAATATTCATTTAATCCATGATTCGCATCGAATGTGAAAAATATTCCTTTTATATAATCCATTAAGTTTGATTTCGTATTTTAAAATAATATCCCATTTCCAAATTCTATTTATACTTCTATTTATAGAATTATTCATACGAAATCTCCTTTTTATTTCCAACACTTAAATCTCATTTATAATTCCCTTTATAAATGCTGAGTTCCCATTCTATTAAAATTATCGGTGTTAAAAACCGATTTCTACTTCTCTATATAAATTCAGACTTTTTATTTTTATTTATCCAATGATAAATATTTTTCTTAGTTTATAAACATCGTTTATAAATTATTCTTCTAAATTTTATTTGTTAAAACATATTTCTATTTAATATCCTCTTTAAATAATCTTCTCATAATTCTATTATATCCTGCCAATTTCCTTTTTATAATCCTATTTATTTTCCAAATATTTCCTTTTATAATTCTATTTATTTTTCTAAATAAATATTCCTTTTATAAAATATTCTTTGATTTTAAAAATATTTCCTTTTGATTTTATAAATATTTTCTATTATAAAATCCTTTGATTTTATAAATATTTTCTTTTATAAAATCCTTTGATTTTATAAATATATTATTTTCAATATACAGTTTGAAAATTCCCTTTCTACATCCCAATATTACTTACGGTATTTTAGAAATACCAAACCACAGTGCCAGTGTCACCCACACATACAAATTCAATCACAGAAAACATATCACATCATATATCACAATATATTATACTAAACAGTAATAATATTTGAGGAATCCAGTTGGATCCCTCCAACCTGTTCCCCTGCATCATCAGTTGTTAAACAATATAAATAACATCGATTTCATTTCAAAATGAAATATTCTGATAACAGAATCAATTATTTGATTAACGATATATAAATATTGTTATCCATAATTTCAACCACTAAATCAGCAATTCAACCAAATAATCATCACACAAGAATCAATCATCATTTATCAATACTAGATTATATTTATAAAAATATAACTGAGGAGAGTTAGTGAGATTTACACACTTTGGACGATCATCGTTAAATAATGATAACTGTCGGTTGATTCAGACAGACAATTTATTTCGCTATAAATTGTAACGGGCTCCAATTCATTCCAGTCAGTTCCATTGTGTAGCCACCATCCATACCATCCCAACGTGACTGACCGTTCGTGATTCTAACAACGTATGGATTAGATATACCATTTATAAGTCAGTACAATATTTTATTTTAATTTAAACTTAAATTGTCTTTAAATCGGGCCCTCACCTTTCATATAAAGCCGGCTCATTAGAAACAGGACCTAGACATGTGTGGCTATAGCTGCTTCTCCATGATTGTTTTTTGAAGACCCCTACTGCTCGTTCAAAGATTACCCCACAAGCTATTTTTTTCTTTTCTTTTTAGTTCGGCCCATCAAAGCCCGTTCAAAAATACCACCACCTCACTACTGTTCTTTTCCTGAATACAAAACTGTGACTGCTTGCTTAAGCTCCTGACACCTTATTCCAACGCTAAATACATGCATGCGCGGATGCTCCCTCATAACCTTCTCATCACGCTTGAACAAAAAACTTCAATCCGCAATGAATCTTCAGCATTCTTCGAACCAAAGAAATGCCCACGTTCAACTATAAACTCAGGCCCCTCTATGGTTTGAAATTCCTTCCCACAACATGACCCTGCCAACGTCTTCCCTGCTACCCTTCAATACCAGTACATTATTAATTTCAAGGCCATTTTCCAGTACTCCAACTCATGCACACCACACCTCTTCCATAACATATACCTCTATCCTTATGTCACGCAATACAACTTCCACCCATTCTTTCCCACTTTCAACGGTTTTATACATTGACTTCACCAAATCCTCACTTCATGAATCCGACTTCAATCCGGTTCCGTATGTCTCCAGTTCGTGCAGACTTCACATGACCCACTCCCGCATGTCTCCACGCAATAGCTCCATAACTCACAAACCAATTTATCCCACTCCGCTCTGCTCCAGACATATGTAAACCCACATTTACACACAAAGCATTTACAGGAAACTAAATTTAACGTTCCGATATCATACCCCAACGCAAAAGTCAAAAGAGCAACTGCTGTAGCTATTGTAACTCCTTTTTCTTCACGTCTCAAGTTTCATCCTCACCATGCCTTGAAATAGCCTTGCTCCCCCCTCCGTCCTTCCATAACCGTAAGCCCTATAGGCTTGGTTGAATTTCCAGTTCGAGAAAGATGTCACCGAGTTGCAGGAGAATGGTATAAGCTTGAAGCTCTTCTCCTCGCAAATTCAAATCTATTTGCTTTCGGATTTATGAGCTTATATTTGAACTTCTATATATTTATGAATGTCACGGTTTTTCTTTTTCTGAAAGTGGTTGAAATGTTAAAGTTTACCCAATATTTATAGCTTCAGCTAGCTTCAGCTAGCTTCAACTTGAAGCTTCCTCAAGACTTAAGAATTAAGTAACGTAAATTTTATTTCATTATAAGACTTAGCTCCTAAGGTTTCCAGAATAAAAAGTACTATTTCTCTACTAAGAAAGGGGTATGCGATTTATGCTTATGTCGGCTGGTCTTGCTGTCTTCTTTCTTTCAAGTCATAGCTGTAGTCTATTTTACTTAGTTCTTAAGTCTTTAACAGTAAGGTGTATGCGGGGAAAGTCAGACTGCATTTAAAAAAGAGAGGACGTGTTGTTTGTAATGTCATGTGTCATGTACCCTGGTGCTATACTACGGTTGGTTGCGCTAGCTTATGTATGAAGTAACAACTATATTAAGTCACTGATGTTAGCTTACACGTGAAGAAAATATTGCTGTTTATTTGATCAATGAGACAAAAATGTGCATATATATATATATATATTAACGGTACACCATTGCGTAGAATTTCTTATGTTTATGGACTGGTATTGGCAAAAATAAAAATGCTGTCGTGACGAACAATGTACCACGATTTCAAAAATATAATAATATAGACTAGTTGGTTTATTTTGTGGAACCCCAAAATGCTGTTATAGGGTGTAAAATACTCCAAATAAAAAGTTGCTTATTTTTTAAATTAAAAATTACAGTAAAATTCTAAAAATTAAATTATAACTACGCCTCAAATATCTTGTCCAAATTCGAAATAATTATTTAATTAAAATTAAATAACTGTTATGACTTATAAACGATTTTACAACGACTATTTGAAATTTTGATTTGGACATTACTTATAATCTGTAAGACGAAATCTCGATTTTTCACTTCCATTAGAAAAATAGAGTTTAACAGATTCGAATGTTTCTTGTTTCACAGAAATGCAATTTAAAACGGATTCTGTATATTCAATTGAAGTTTAAAATTCAATATTACGAACTACCGCGCCATTACGGGCTCGATTATAATAATATTATAATTAATATGTTCCACTGTCGTTTAAATAATATATTCGTTATTATAATTCAATTCTAAACTGAATTATATCTTATAAATAATCCAATTCACACAATATTGCCAATTCCACTATTTCCGAAAATTTCGGATATTAAATATATTATTTAATTATTAATATTAGTTAGATATTCAATATTATTTAATTAAATGACCATTTAAATCTCTAAATCACTATTTAAATAATTAAATTAATTAATTATTATACCGTAAAAATACGGGACGTTACAGATTGTTTTGACGGCTCCAAAGGACTGGAAGGGGAAGCACGCGG
Organism: Allium sativum; assembly: GCA_030737875.1. Classification (NCBI taxonomy): domain Eukaryota; kingdom Viridiplantae; phylum Streptophyta; class Magnoliopsida; order Asparagales; family Amaryllidaceae; genus Allium; species Allium sativum. Next base: position 342,936,552 of record CM060910.1, read on the forward strand.
CTTCCTGAGGTACGTTAGGTGCTCCTAGTAGTCCTTTGCGCGTTGACAGATGTCTTAGGCTGTGCTCGCAGAGGTTGGGTCTGCGCGTAACTACTAGGTGGGTGGGCCTTGACTACAGATGTAGCTATGCAGTCAGAATGCTGTGACAAGGTGACACCAGGGTGGTTCGGCGGTTGCCTCACGAGGGGCAGAAGGTCACGACCAACAAGGACAGTAGATCGTCGAATACCATCATCGGCAGCCAGTGTGATGCGAAAAGACTGGAGCTAAACCCAAGATACCATTTCACCTTTCACTATCGAGGTACGAGGTTGAGGGGAGACGCCACATGGATGTTTAGATTGGTTGTTATTAGGGGCGGTCACTTAGCTCTTGTAGTGTTTACTAGTTGAGGGAGGGGCCTGAAGGATCTAAATTAACCCTATAAGGGGGGTGAATAGGGTTTATCGCAGATTTTCATAGAGTAATTAAATAATCAAAGCACATATAATAATCAGAATAAATGCGGAAAATAAATAACACACAGATATACCCAGCTTCGGCAAAACCCTGCCTACTTCTGTATTCCCCATGGTTTCTACTAGGAATTAAAACAATCTCTACGCTTACATTCCCTTGTAAACTCGTGACACTCGCTCCCAACTGTTCTTAACCCTACGCTCAAAACCCTGCACTGGTTTCTATCCCCAAAACCAGATTTCCCCGAATTACAAATCCCGTAATTCGTCTCCCTAGTTTTAGAGACAAACTAGAAAACTCTAGACTGATTACAACTTGAAGTTAAATACGAAATAAAAAACAAATTTAAAAAACAAAGCTAAACCCTAGTTTTTAATTTAAAAAAAACTCTAAGCCCTTTTCTTTTTTATAACTTCTTGGCCGGCCTTCCTTTTGATATTGGTTGCACCATATTTCATTTTTGCCCGATCCCCCTTTTTATTGTCTCTGAAGAAATGGCGGTTGGCGATTTTGCTAGGGTTTCTTCCTCTTTTCAAATCGTGACTTTGATCCTTCTTCTTGAGATGAATTCGTGATGCTCCTTATGCTGTTGCCCTTCTCGTTGCCGATTTGATGTGCTTCAGTATCAAGTGGCAAGTGGCAATCTCTACTTTGATTGAATGTAGATTTGGATCCAAGTTTACTCCTTTCGCTGGTGTGGATTTTAATTTCGAATATTGCTTTTAATTAGTTTGAACTTGGATAGTTTGGAACCGGTGATGAATCAGTGTATTTATAGGATTAAAATCCTAAATATATGTTCTGCTTTCGTGTTAGACTTGGTCCTGATTGCTGCGTGAATTTTGGGGCTTTTTGAAATCTTTGGCTTCTTATTTAACGGATTTGAAAACTTCAACCTTGTGTGTGACTTTGTTACTTTGAATTTGTCCTTAAAAATAATAATAGCCGTATATATTTTTCTAGAAGATACAAGGTTGATTTCTGGAAATTCATTAACTTTCTCAACACGCTTTTGAACTTAAATTGCTTCGAATAATCTGCTTTAAAATATGAACAGACATTCTCTTTGTTTTGCCAAAAATATAGACTGATGTCATCCACTTTGATTGTCGTGAATACTTGAACAATGATAAGAACAATTACTACTTGAATTTCCTTTGATAAACTGCTGCTTGAAATTCTCTTGCTTAAGAACAGATGCTAAACTTGACCATGCCTTGCATACTTAACTTTGAACTCTGTTTGAAACTATGATTTGCCTTGAATACTTGAGCATATGTTATTCTTGATCATTTTTGAAACTTTAATATTGCTCTTGAACTTGCTTGACCTGTTTATATGTGTTGCACCAATTCTGAACCATGCATTCATGTACGACTGGACTATTGCTTTCATGTATCACCTTGGCCATGTCTTGTTATGCATGTTACTTTGAATTGTCACATGCATTGATCTACTGCTCCATATTTTTACACTGTCTCGACCTTGATCTTGTTGATACTTAAAATATGCTTTGTGCGCTCTTGCTTTTATATGCCCACACTGTAATCCACTTGCCATTGATGAAATTCAGACATGAAATTAGTCTCTTTTGTTAAGTTATGAAATTTTGTCCCTGTCTATTAAAAAATGTTGCCATACATGTTTTGATTTCTTCATTTAGTCCTTATATACATTTCTCCATTTGCCAAGCTTATGTGTTCACTGCTCCTATGAATGAAACTGCCTTATACATGTTGTGTCACTCACTGGCAAGATTATGTTTGTCTTGGCATACATACATGATGCTGCATTTATATGTGCACAATATTTTTTTTACTTATCTCATGACTGTGTTCACTACTATTCTTTTGGGCTTGTTCATGAGATTATGTACACATGTACATTGACTTTCCATTCTTCTGTTTTGCACCATCTTGTATACTTGCACCATGCATTTGGCTAGTAATTTATGTTGGATGCACCTATTCTTTTGTACAATCTGCTATGCTTATGTGCTTGTAAACCCCATGCTTGTATATTCTTGTTAAGCTCGACCATGCACCAGAGTTCACTGACCTGTGTATATGACCATACATACACATGCTTCCATGTCACATGTATATCCACTGCTTGTCATTGTTTGTTATTCCACTTGCACCTTGCTATTGTATCATACCATTTAGCCACTGCTGCTCCATAATTTGCTTATGTATTTCAGTCTCGACATGTTGATTACTTGCATTACATGTATGTGTACATACACACACTCGTGTGTGTATACATGTATCATGTTCATGTAATTGTATTTGCTGCTTTGGTTTGAATCATGTTTGTGCTGTGTTGGCTTTGATGAGTTGTTTTCGCGTGTGCACTGAGTCGAGATGGTCCATGTGGCTACTCCTCAATTGCTCTCTGACTTTTGATTGGCGAGGCAGTGCACACGTGTACATCCATACACGTGTGTACATGCAGCCATCAGACAATTTTTCCTGTCCCTGCATATCAGACCAAGTCTAGAAAAATGATGAGAAACACACCGTAATTCTGAGGCAAATAAAATTTAAAAATAATTTTTTATTTACTTTTATTTTTGTTGCAGTCTACTATATGTGTTCTTCTATATGTGACAGATATGAAGACGATGACTGGATTGACCGTGGAATGCTGTGAAGACAAGAAGACTGAAGATGATGATGTTCATATGTGTCAGTATATATGAGTGAACTATATAGAAATGTAAATGACTGTTGAGTGAACTGTAGTGAGTATAATGTATATGAAAGTGTAAATGTTGTAGAGAGGAGCTGAGTATGAAATTGAATATATTGAAATGTATATCAGTGATGTATATACAAATATTGGAGTTGTAAATCTGTACTGTTTAAATATTGAAATAAAATATCCTTATTCAAATAAAATACCGTGTGAATTTTTAAATTTCTGTATAGTTGTATTTTATTTAAATAGAAATATTATATTCCTGTCTGATGTGTAGTAAACTAGTACGGTTACAAGCACATTCAATAATAAAATATATTTGGTTGTTATCATCAAACAAAAATCATATAATTGTGTATACAACACTGTTATATACAACAGGGCCGGGGTGGGGCCATAGCCACCATGGAAAATAGACCCTAGGAATATCTGTATTTGGAGGCTCTTAAAGGCGGCCCTGTACAGGTATGGAAAAGCTCTCGGCCGAGTTCCGTGTTTCTTGTTTAGCCCTTCCACGGAACTCGGTGCACATTAGAGGACGTGCGATTGAGGCATCGAGCTACAATTACAGTACATATGTGAGACAGTCTAGATACATGCATATCTGCTTTGGGTGGTGTATCGTAGACTAGAGGGCATTATTCCGATAAGGAATCTGATTCGATCGATGGCGGCAGTCTGTACGCTTACGTAGCATAGTAATGACAGATATATGTGGAACATAATATTGTTATATAGTGATCCGTACGTCACTCCGTCGTAGAATGAGGGACTGTGTTCATTACGGTGGAGACCGTGCGAGTGGGTTACCATGGGGTGTATCTCAATATTGAGAGATAGCTACATATGTTGTATTAGGTGAATCCATGGGAAAGTAAATGGGTACGATGCACGGATAAGTCTTGAGTTCTACTAACCTAAGTAACCTAATAATCAAGAAAATGTAATGGAACGGTGTTGGTAGGGATCATTCTATTTCTGATATACTAGTATCAGTGCGGTGCAGAGAAATGTATTTAAGAAGCGCAATATATCATGTTCATCTTATCTTGCTCAATTCACACTTGTTATTGTTACTGTTATCTTGTTCTTCCAGTTTTATATACCTGCCATGATACTTTTATTTATTTACATTTAAAAGTAACTGGACTCGCCAGACTTTATGGGTGACCCTTTTTGTTTCCTCTTCTCTCTCTTCCGTCCCCCCCTAGGTTCTCAGGGTGGAAGTGCTTAGAGTTGATTTGGATTCTTTTAGCTTAGCTTGGATTTTTGGATATTGATGTACTGCTTTGACTTCTGGTCAACTCTCTTATGGCTTCACCTGGGAAATATGGTTTTATGCTTTTGTACTCTAATATTTTTGGCAAGACAGATTATTTATGTAATTGGTTACTTCAAACTTATGATGTAAACTCAGTATTTAGGACCATGTTGTTTTGATTTAAATAAAGATTTTAATTCTGCTGCTATTTTACATGACTGTCTTGTGATATTATGTTCTTATTTGCCAATAACGCTTCACGAAACTTAATGCATTCTTTATAGAGTGACATTAACGAACGTGGAATGTCACACATGACATGGGCTAAGTTCAAGGAAATCTTAACGAAAATTTTATCCCTCAACAAGAAGTCGAGCGCTTGCATGATGAGTTTGCTAATCTCCAGCAAGGGGATCGAACCATCATGAGTATGTGAAAAGATTTGAAGAGCTCTCTCGCTATGCACCCGACTTGATTCAAGATCCACTTCAGAAGAACAAGCGATTCATAAACAGTCTTTTGAGAAAGTACCACAACCGAGTGACTGCACACATCGAGCTCCCATTTACCAAGGTGATTGAAATGGCTTGTAGGTACGAAGAAATTGACCACAAGAATTCTCAGGCAGAACGCGAGAGAAATCAAGCTAGTAACAAAAGAAAACATTCTGGTAAGAAGCGCGAGGCGAGCAACACTGAAGCCGCTAAGCCTTAAGTGAATAGAAAAGCAAAGGTTAAATGCTTCAACTGCCAACAATTCAGACATTATTCTAGTGAGTGCAACACTCCAAAGAGGCAAAAGACAAATCAATCAGGCCCGAGTCAGAATTCTCGTGATCAGAGAGAGTGCTTCAATTGCCACAAGCCAGGGCATCTTATTAAGAACTGTCCATTGCTGAAGAAGTCCGAAGTGGCTCATATGTATGATGGGGCGAGTGCGCCAGCTTCTTCTAAAGGAGCAGGTAAACCAGATGTTTTTGGAGGTACCCTTACTATCAAAAATATTCCTATTACAGTATTATTTGACACTGGTGCATCATGAAGTTTCATTTCTAGTAACACAGTTAAAAAGTTAAATTTAAATACAAGATATCTTAAAGAATCGATTAGTGTTCACAATCCGATAGGAGGTTCTCTTATTCTCGGTTTATATTGTAAAGTGCCCATCTCCTACTCTTGTTATCGGTTTCCTTTCAATTTGATCATCATGAATTTTTCTGAATTTGATATCATTCTTGGGATGGATTGGCTAACGAAATATGAGGGCGAGGTTAGATGCGCCGAAAGAATTGTTAGGGTTAAAACGAAGCTCGGAGATATATTTATACCATGCCAAGGATCAGAAACAGATAGAAAAGAATTTTGGTCTTCTCTTGAAATTTCTCCTACGTCTATTGAAAATATTCCCATAGTTAAAGATTATGCGGATGTGTTTGAAGAAGTGGATAGCTTACCTCCACGAAGAGAAATTGACTTCAGGATCGATTTAATTCAGAATGCAAGGCCAGTTATGCATGCTATTCGAAGAATGACATTGAAAGAGAAAGAAGAATTGAGTAATCAAACTCAATAGCTTTTATGGAAATGTCTGATCATGCCTAGCTTTTCGAATTGGGGTACAGAAGTAGTGTTTGTTCCAAAGTCAGACGGTACTCTCAGATTGTGTGTAGATTACCAAGACCTAAATAAGTAGACACTAAAGAATAAATATCCATTACCGCGTATTGATGATTTATTAGATCGCTTGAATGGAGCGCAAGTGTTTTCAAGAATGGACCTAGCTACAGGTTTCCATCAATTGCGTATCGCTGAAGAATGTGTTCCTTTGACAGCTTTCAGAGGTCCATACATATTTTATGAGTGGTTAGTAATATCGTTCGGCTTATGTAATGCTCCTACTTATTTTGTCAATTTAATGAACAGAGTATTCCGCGATGTCTTGAATAAATTTGTGTTGGTTTTCATTGACGACATTTTAATCTTCTCTAAGTCAACTGCCGAGCATGCGAAGCATTTGGAAGAAGTTTTGGAAATTCTAAGAAAGAATGTATTAAAAGCCAAATTTTATAAATGCATATTCTGGCAAGAAGAAGTAAAATTCCTAGGTCATGTAGTATCGAAGAAAGGAATTTCAGTAGTTCCAGGCAAAACCACAGCCATTCGAGATTGGAAGCGGACTAACATGCCTACAGACGTCAGAAGTTTTCTAGGATTGGCTGGATATTATCGGAAATTCATTAAAGATTTTTCGAAGCTATCTAGTCCATTAACGAAACTTACCAAGAAGCATACAAGGTTTAATTGGGCGCCTGAATGTGAGGCAGCTTTCCAAGAGCTGAAATTAAGGTTGACTACTGCTCCAGTGTTGACTATTATTGATGGCAATCAAGATTTGACAGTCTATACAGATGCTTCTCTTGAAGGTGTTGGTGCGGTATTAATGCAAAGAGGCCAAGTAGTTGCTTATGCTAGCCGTCAGTTGAAGCCGCATGAGAAGAGATATCATACTCATGATCTTGAGTTGTTAGCCGTCATGTTTTCTTTGAAAATATGGAGGCACTATCTTTTGGGTGAGAAGTTCGAATTATATACAGATCATAAGTCATTAAAGTATCTGTTCACCCAGAAGGACTTGAATTTTCGGCCGTAGTGTTGGTTAGAATTTCTTGCAGCATACGATCTAGATATTTTATATACTCCAGGGAAAGCCAATGTTGTAGTTGATCCGCTCAGCAGAAAGAATGCGATCATCGCCAATCTTATTATTACGCCTTCATTAATTGATAAGATCTTTGTTCTTCAGAAAGACGATAAGTTTATTCATATGATCAGCGAACGAGTTCAAAAAGGTGAAGTTTCAAGCTTCCAAATTGATAGCAAGTGGACTCTTAAATTGCAAGGGCGAATCTGTGTTCCGGATATTCCCAAGCTCAAAAGTGAGGTAATGGATGAATGTCACAAATCTAAACTTAGTATCCATCCAAGAGTAAGTAAGATGTATCACGATATTAAGTGCACATTCTGGTGGAAGGCGATTAAAAGAGACATTTCCATATATGTTAGCAGGTGTTCTACTTGCCAACATGTCAAAAGTGTTCAGCAGAAACTCGCAGGATTGTTGCAAACATTAGAGGTTCCAGATTGGAAGTGGGATCAAATTTTCAAGGATTTCATTGATGGTTTTCCTAGAACCAAGAAAGGCAATGATAGTATATGGGTGATCGTAGATCATTTCATGAAGATCGCCCATTTTATTCTTGTGAAGTCTAATAGAACAGCTCAGAGTCTGGCGCAGATATATTTTAAAGAAATTTTTAGACTACATGGAGTGCCCAGCAGTATTTTTAGTGATTGAGATCCGATTTTCGCTAGTAAATTCTGGGAAGCATTTCAAGAAGAGTTGGGAACAAAGCTGAATCTTAGCACCGCATATCATCCTCAAACAGAGGCCTAAATTGAGAGGGTGAATCGTATATCAGAAGATTTGTTGCGGGCTTGTATTCTTGATTTTGGCAGATCTTGGGAAGATCACCTACATTTGGTTGAATTCTCATATAATAACAGCTATCAAGCGAGCTTGGAAATGTCACCATTTGAAGCATTATATGGTAGACCATGTAGATCTCCTGCATGTTGGGTGGAACCAGGAAATCGACAGGTGTTGGGTCCAGGCATGATCCGAGAAGCTTCAGATAAAGTCGATTTCATTAAGAAGTGATTGCTAGTAGCTCAAAGCAGACAGAAGATTTATGCCGATTATAGAAGAAGAGATCTGGCCTTTTCTGTCGGTGATTTTGTATATTTGAAAGTTTCTCCGATGAGAGGAGTAGTCCGATTCGGGAAGACAGGGAAGTTGACACCTATATTTATTGGTCTGTTTCCTGTACTCGAGAGGATAGGAACTCTTGCTTACAAGGTTCAGTTGCTTGACTGGTTGCCTAGAGTGCATGATGTGTTTCACGTTTCTCAACTTCGTAAACATGTACATGATCCAGACTTGGTCGTGGAAGAAGCATCGCAACAAGATTTGGATATTACTCCGAGTCTAGCAGTGAGAAGAGAGCCAGTGAAGATTGTTGGCAAAGAGACCAAAGTTCTCAGGAACAAGAGAGTTCACTTAGTCAAAGTGCAGTGGAGCGAAGATCCTAGAGACTGTACATGGGAAACAGAAGATAGCATTAAGCAGGCTTATCCCAAGTACAGATTGGACATCTCTGATTAGCTCTTTTGTTGAGGTACATTTACAATATATTCTATTTCCGTTTTGTTTCCTACTTTACTATTTTTTCCTTTTTGGGGACGAAAAGTTTTAAGTGGGGGAGATTGTAACAACTGGGAAAACCAGAATCAATTTAAAAATTTATTTTAAGGAAATTTTGTTAGAAAATGCGTCAGAATTTAAAAATTCCATTTTTAAATCATAACAAAGCCCTTAAAAATAGACCATTTTTCAAACGGTCTCCAAATTCGACGAAATTAATTTTGTTAGGACCATATCGTCAAAACTTGGCTAGATTTATTTTTCGGGAATTTTTGGAATCAGTGTGTGGCCCCGGTAAATTAAAAAGTATGTTAAAATATAATATTGAATGTTATATATTTTAATTTAAAGAAAAATAGACTGTAACAGTCGAATGGGCTTACGAAACATATTCCATTGTGTCCGGAATATGGGTATTTAGCTAGGGCCGATAGTCGTTGGGTTTGATTTGGAGTTCATATGGATTAATGAGCCTTTTTGAAATTAAAGAATTAAATAATTCAATTATAAATATTATGGCCAATAGGAATTTTCTCTTCATTATTCTCGCTCAGTAAAAAACCCGTAACCCTATATCAAACGGCGGCTACCAATTTGATCTTTTTCTCCTCATGAATTCTCAATCTACACTATAAAATCGAATGATCCTTTAGAGGATTTTGTAGATCTCATCCTCCTCTTCAAATCCATATAAATTTCGCCCTCTATCATGTTGTATTTCTCGACATCCGACCCCTCGAATTTCACCCGCGTCGCCCCCTTTTCTCCTCCGATCCGCCACCGAGCTGGGCCGCACCACCATCGTCAGGCGCGCGCCTCCAAACCTTACGACGTGATACCATCTGATCTTTGTCTAGTGCAACGGTTTGGAAGTAAAATCAAAACCTAGATTTGAACGAAACTAAAAGGTAAGGGCCTGTAATATATTCAAAAGGTTATAACACTTTAAAGCGTTGCAAAGTTTGATTATCGAATAAAAATCATATCTTTTTTGTATGTTGTCGAAATCCAGTGAAACAAGAGACATCGGGACCGTGACATCGTACACTACATTCTAAAAGAGGCTAGAATGCATTTGGAGCTCTCTACAATCTTAGAAGGAGTGGAACCCAAAGTGAGCAATCTAAATTCAAAATAAATGATGAAAAATATATTAGGTTGCAGACAGGGCATAGTAGCCCCCGACACCACTTTCTGCTAAACCATGGATGTTTGTGTGACGATTGTGTTGTGGAAATTGATTGTGATTGTGAATGATTGATTGTGGTTGCACCAAAAATGTTCATGTTTGAAATAAAATGTTTTAACAGTAAAAATCACAATTTTATTGTATGTATGAATCACAAAAATGTTCATGTTTGAAATAAAATGTTTTAACATTAAAAATCACATTTTTATTGTATTTATGAATCACAAAAATGTTCATGTTTGAAATAAAATGTTTTAATAATAAAAATCACATTTTTATTGTATGTATGAATCACAAAAATGTTCATGTTTGAAATAAAATGTTTTAACAATAAAAATTACATTTTTATTGTATGTATGAATCACTAAAAATATTCATATTTGAAATAAAATGTTTTAACATTAAAAATCACATTTTTATTGTATGTATAAACCAATAAAAATAATTTTTTGTTGAATTATGTTTTTGTTAGATAAAACATCGTCTTTAACATGTTAGTGAAATAATAAAAATAATCAGTTGTTGAATTATGTTTTTGTTAGACAAAAACACTGTCTTTAACATGTTAATGATAATAAAAAGAATCATTTGTTGAATTATGTTTTTGTTAGATAAAAACATCGTCTTTAATATGTTAATGATAATAAAAAGAACCATTTGTTGAATTATGTTTTTGTTAGATAACAACATCGTCTTTAACATGTTAATAATAAAAAAAAGAACCATTTGTTGATTTATGTTTTTGTTAGATAAAAACATCGTCTTTAACATGTTAGTGAAATAATAAAAAAGAATCATTTGTTGAATTATGTTTTTGTTAGATAAAAACATTGTGTTTAACATGTTAGTGAAATAAAAATAATAATCATTTATTGAATTATGTTTTTGTTGCATAAAAACATGTTAGTGAAGTAATAAAAAAGAATCATATGTTAAAATATTTTTGTTAGATAAAAATATTATTTTTAACATGTTAATGAAGTGAATTAAATAGTCAAGTGTTGAAATGAATGTTTGTGTTCATTAAAAATATCATCTTTAACATGTGTAGGAAGTGCATAAAATTTACATGTCTTGAAATATATTTTTGTTCATTAAAAATATCATCTTTAACATGTGTAGATTTTTGTTCATTAAAATATCATCTTTAACATGTGTAGGAAGTGCACAAAATTTACATGTAATGAAATAAATGTTTTTTCATTAAAAAAATAAAATTTTATCGTAAATATGAAATGGATAAAAGAGGTTATGGAGAAATTTTCCAAAACTTAAAGGCGTTAGCCAATTATTTAAAGAGTAAATGGTTTTGAAATATATATATATATATATATATATATTAAAATAAAACGAATCGCGCGTGGTAGTTCGCGTTTTGGAATCGTAACTTTAAACGATTATACCGAGAGATCCGACCATCGGATTTTCCCAAAACTAGAACCGTTGGGTTCACTTTGGAAAGATCTTTCCAATGATATTCAATTTGTTAAGATCCAATGGTTAGGTTTCGAGAAATATGTAATTCAAATCTGAATAAAAATAGCGCCAAGGCCGCGTAATGACCTGAAACGTCGTTTGAATTAAATGGGCTGTTTTTATATAAATAAAAATAGTGATAAATCGTTATAAAATATTATGAACGATATGGAATAGAAATAAACCAATTTCCCTTGGTTTATAAAGTAATATGGACGGTTAGATTTATTTGACATTAGTCTATAGAATTGAATTAAACTGAACCAAAGAAATGAAATGATTTGAATTATAATATTCGAGAATTATTTGAAAAGGCCGAGTTAAATCTCATTTCAAATAATTATATTTCAAATAATTATACGACGACTAAAAGTCAAAGACATTGAAGACGGTGGTTGAAGACCGACGATCTTCACATCGAATGGATGACTACTGACGCCCTGGATTGGTTAGCTCCCAGGAAAGGGTTAAAGTGGTAGTTGTCCGGACGTAGTTGTTGATTGTCCGGATATGCGAGGACCTCTCTTCCATATTGGACATATGGAACGAGGAATAAGGTGTCTCCGGTTTCGTTCAGACCTAGAATGGACTTGTAAATGGATGTATATCTAACATTGGATTTTATTTCAGTGTCGATTGACTTCTATTAAAGATATATCTGTTTGGTGGTGGAGAATTTATTCTCTTGCTTAACACCCTTCTCTGAGACGTACAAGCTTAGAGGTTATATATTGATAGACATCAGTCGCATGGCGTGGATTGTCAATGTGGCATGCTAAGATGCAAATGATCAAGGCTTTTGTTGAAAAACAGAGCCTTGTGGTTGATGATCAAAGCACAGCTTTAATCAGCATAGCTTTGTGTATAATGTTAATCCATGGGCCTCACGCCTCGGTATGAGTCAAAAATGGGATAAGGACTGCAGGGAGAGCATGATGTTTCTTTCTAGCTAGAAATGGTGTCATGGTATGGAGCCCCGACGTTTTTACTTATGTGGATTATGGATTGCGAGGCGCCTCGAATATTGATCGCTACTAGCCAAGTGATAGGTCCTATCGGACCGGGAAACGTGTGTTCAGGAATAACTAATCCTCAAAAGTAAGAGAGGATCGACCCTGAAGCGTCCAAGGGTTCGCCAGGGTCCGAGCCCTGAGGCATTTGCTAGAGTGTCTCGAATCAGGGGAGCCATCCCTAGCCTCGACTCATAATGGTAATCCCACTTCCAATGCGACATTATGGATTTGATTGTAACTATATATGGCGACATAATAGGATGGGGTACTATGCCATCTAGGTTTGATACATTTATATTGAAAAGTGTTTTAAACTAACTAGACACTAGTAATAATATCAAAAGATTTTCATTTTATTCGTATCGAGCATTTTTGGCTATTATAAGGTAAAACTCTATCCTCTGGTTTGCGTTGCATTGTGTGATGGGACTTGAGTCTTATAATGTCTTCATTTTTCTAAAAAGCATTGCGTTGTTTAAAAGATTTACTTTATTTTATGCACTGGCAATCCAATGGAGTAAACGCGTTCCGCGTTAGCGGCGTGGTCCTGTGATTAGCCTTATTATTAAATAATTAAATAAGATTTCTCATACCAGTCCCATGACTGACTCATAGTTTGTTTTCACTTGCAAACTCGGGTGCCCTTATTTTTACGTAGGCAGCCAAGTAAACAGGTAATGGGATTTATTTTGGTTATGCACCGTAGAATGGGGTGCTCTTTTGGATGAAGACGAAGACTATCTTTTATCACTTATTTTGGACATTTAGACATCACCTTATCTATGTTGTATTTGATGATGTTGTAGACTTATTATCTACCTACTGGAACCTTTTATGTACTAAGTGGTATCCTATATCTGTGCAACTCTGATAATGATGACATTTATGATTTCGCTATTATGATGATGAATATTATTCTATGATTTCATGTGTTATGCTATTATCTGTAATCTGCTGATGTGATAAATGTGTTATATTCCAATGATTATCCTTGCTACCGTGGTACGGGGGTTTGGGTTGTCACATTATGAGAATTGATATCGAATATAAGTAGATACAATTTCTGTGTAACTTATGTTCAATATCGATTGATTTGGGTTTTGTCGTGAATCATATCTTCAATAATATCATTCTTGAAACCCAATGAGATTGAGTTATGGAAATTCATATCATAATTTGGGGATTTAACCAAATCTTCGATTTGAGGAAATTAAAAATAAGGAATTGGGAAGGAAGAATAATCTTTTGGTTAAGATTACAGAATTGAATGTTCGGAAACCAATTTAATTTGAAACTAGGGTTGAAATGTGGGGTAAGGGTTTTCAAAGGAAATTGGGTTTTTGATAACGAGTTATCAAATGGAAAATTAATTTATTGAGGCTAATTTATCTTTGATTTAAGGGATGTGTTTTAAAAGAGAAAGGTCAAACATGGATTTTTTTATAATTTGAGAATGGATTTAAAGAAGTTTAATTTAACAAAATCCAAGATGGAAGGAGATTTGGTTGAAAGCTTGTATGTTCCATAATTGTATTTTTTTTTTAAATTGCGCTTATTATTTGGAAAGACCGGGATCGAATATATGTTCGAAAACCATTCCAAGTAATAATACGACGTTATGGAACAATTCAAGACTTGATAAACGACGAATGAAGACCGGGATTCTTTGAATTGTTTGGATTGATTGTTGATGTCTCGGTTGGGCTGATCCCCCGATACAAGGTTATAAGTGGCATGAGGTTTATATATATTTGAAGATTTTTGGATTGGTGTTTCGTTCAGACCCAGAACAGACATATTTGGATTGTGTGTTTGACATTGTAATTGACTGCGTATCACTGATCTCTATTAAATGTATATTTGCTTGGTGGCGGAGAATTTATTCTCTTGCTTAACACCCTTCTCTAAGACGTATGAGCTTAGAGGTTATATATTGATGGAAATCAGTGATGCGTTGTGAATGGACAATGTGGAATACTTAAGTTATGTGATGAGCTATGGGCAAAGCATGGCTTATTTAAGCGTAGCTTTGTGTATATCGTGACCTCGGCAAGCCTCACTCCCCGGTAGATGGCCAAAACAGGAATAAATGCAGCAGGGTTATGGGGTGCTGTCTCCTTCTAGATAAAAGGTGTACTATGGTATGGATCCCAGGTATTAACCTATGTGGTAAAAGCATCTACTTTTGTGGTTGTTGTTGGCGCATGCTCGGAAAGGTCGGTAACGATCGGGAGATGGCATACTCAAGCGTACTCTAAGTTACCAAGTTAAGGGGTAATCCAGCCTTGTGTTGGCATGAGGAGCATTAGTTGATCCTCGGTTATCCCTCTAGATGTGTTCAAAATTCGATTTGGAAGGAAGTTCCTTTGCCTGTTCATTGTTGGAAACCAAATCTCCGCTACGAGCCTGTACGATTTTAGTTGTATACCATACTTCAGTACAGTATATGGTACCTATGTTGGCTAAGATTGATACATTTACTTTTGAAAGGATTTTTCACACTATATTATAGTATTGAAAGATGATTTTCACGTATCAAGCATTTTTGACTATCATAAGGAGAAACCTCGCCCATGTGTGCGTTTGCATTGTATGTGTGCCACGAGACCTTATGGTAGTTTCATTTTTCAAAAGTCATAGCGAATTTCTATGCATGGGAATTCACATGGAGTAAACCCGTTCCACATTAGCAGCGTGATCCATTACCCAACTTTAAAATGAATCCTAAATAACATTTGTTTTGAGTTCTCATACCAGTCCCACGACTGACCTGGAGTTTATGGTTCCCACACCTTAACTCTGCGTGCCCAAAATTTTGCACGGGCAACCAGTAGCTTAGCTTGCAGGTTTAGCTTTCAGAGTTGGATTCAGGATTGGAGCTAAAGCTATATTTTGGGTTTTCTTAGTCTGTTGAAGAGTTTATTTCCGTTAGGCTTATGTTGTACTCTGATGTGCCTGGTAACTCTGATGTAATATTTTGTAATGAAATGAAAATTTTTGATATTTTTGTGCAAATATATTAGTACCCATAACAATCCCTCTTTATGAACGGTTTAAGTTGGTTTAATTACCAGCGAGAACCGGGAAAAAAGCCGGGTCATTACAACAAAATTCATTCAAATGAGTCATATTATATATTAAAATTATAGTCCTTAAAGACACGAATTTGTTGGTCGTATTCGTTCATTGATCGGGTGTATAGATTGACCATAGAATGCATCAAAAGTTTAAATAACGTGGACCGCCCATTTTGATCCGATGGTAAAACTACGACTATACGATGATCAGAGATTGTCAACGCATAGAGGAGGTTGTGCTCCTCCTCTGTACAACACCAAAAGGGAAACTGCAACGCTTATAAGTGTGAGAAATAAACTTTGTCACAATTATAACCATTATGCTAATACTCATGGAAGTTTCTTTGTTATGGATGTTTTAACGATTATGACCCTGATAAACCATATAATTTGTAACATTTACAATCATTACAAAGAAAACTTCCCTAACATTTACTACCATGAGGAATATAAAAGTTGTAATCCTTATTAAAATGTTTGTAACACTTATAACCATTATAAAATGAAAACATGTAATACATATAACTGTTATTAAATTTACAGGCATTTAACAATTGCAATTTACACCAGCGTATCACAAAACATATATAGCAACATGTAACAATTTTATTTCCTGAAAGCATCTACAGTTAAATATAACAATTCATTTAGAGGAAAATCTAATTTCATCAGTCAAAGTATCAAAATTCTTCGTACAACAATTTTCCATTAATATTAGTCATTAAAATACTTAATAATTTTAAAGTATCACAACCTATAGCTAAATTAAGAAGCTTACATCTAACTTTAAAGTATTAACAACCGTTGAGTACTTTTTATGGAATGGATCAGCATCTGCTTTTATGCTTTCTATTTGTCTTGACGAACCAACAGACATTATACAATGTACAAATCTAAAAAGATATTAATAAAACTTACTGAAGTAGATCAAAATAAGGATATTTAAATGTATGAATTGATTGATTAGTTTAGCATATGAGTTGTAGTTGGATATGTAATCAATTTTTACAAATAAATTAAGTTTAAATTTTGCGTTTTGAAATTTCTATAATTAACTTAACGGACAAAGGATGTAGCTGTAACTACCAACCGATTTGGCACGTAAAAATTTGGGGATTGTTATCATTGTTGAAGCTAGGTTCTCTTTCTTAGGACTGCAAAACAACATCAATTTACGTTGAAGATTCAAAATTTTATGACAGGGCATAAATTAACGTGTTTATTAAAATAAGTCCACTTTTTTATGATTATAGCACATATATTAATGTCTATAAGCATTAAACAAAACCATGGCTCGAGTGCTAAATGGAGCTAAGGCTCGCTTGTTAAACGAAGCCAAGTGTTGAGTATAATGTCTATAATCGTTAAACAAAACTGTGGCTTGATTGCTAAATGGAGCTAAGGCTCGCTTGTTATATAAAGCCAAGAATCGAGTTGTAAACTGAGCCAAAAACTGAGTTGAGGCCTAGTTTTCAAATTGAGCTGCTCTCATTTGAACTAATCTGCGGCTCAGTTACTGCACTAAGTTGTGGCTTAGTGTCACAATTGAGCTTTGGCTCAGTTTAAACCAATAACGGCTCAGTTTTTGAACTGAACCATTATGCTAACACTCGTTGCAGTTTTCTCTGTTACGTATATTTTAACGGTTATGATTGTGATAAACCATATAATTTGTAACATTTACAACTGTTACAAAGAAAACTTCCCTAACATTTGTTACCATGAGGAATATAAAGATTGTAATCCTTATTAAAATGTTTGAAACACTTATAACCATTACAAAATGAAAACATGTAACACATATAACTGTTATTAAATTTACAGGCATTTAACAATCGCAATTTACATTAGCATATCACAAAACATATATAGTAACATGTAACAATTTTATTTCTTGAAAGCATCTATAGTGAAATATAACAATTCATTTAGAAGAAAATCTAATTTCATCAATCAAAGTATCAAAATTCATCGTACAATAATTTTCCATAAATAACAGCCATCAAAATACTTAGTAATTTTAAAGTATCACAACGTAGCTTTAAGTATCACAACCTATAGCTAAATTAAGAAGCTAACATCTAACTTTAAAGTATTAACAACTATTGGGTACTTGTAACGGCTGGAAATTTTCGACTCCTCGAGAGTCGGAAATTCCGAGACGTTAGTGAAAGAATTTAGAAGGTGAGAAAGAAAAGATAGAACTAATAGAATAGAAGAAGAAGAAGAACATCAGAATCATCAGAGTAACACGAATCTCACAGCGGAACGAATAACATATAATATATAACATAACTTTGAAGTAAACAGTTATATATATACAATAGCACTTATCAGAGTACAACACTTACAACACAGCGGAAATAACTATAGCTATAGAATCTTGAAGTCTCCTGCTCCAAGCTCTCCAAGTATATCTGTAAATCCCGACTACTTGACTGCCCGTACAAATTTAGGCACCCAAGAGTTTAGGGAAAACAACAAAGTAAACTCCGGGTCAGTCATGGGACTGGTATGAGTAAAATAGTTTAAAACAGGTATAGGATATCTCATAAGACCACGCCGTGAATACGGAACGGGTTTTTCCCTTATGAGTATCTGAACAACTTTGACAAGCAATATCATTGTGATATTATAATAATGTCTAAGTACAAATAGGTATCAATCTAGCAGAAACGCTTACATCTCACGTTCTACATACATAGTATAAAATCATAAACCGCAGGGCGCTTATTGAAGATTGGATTCCAACAGACAAGGTATGGGAGCACCTTCTGAATAGTGTACTCTAGAGGTGATACACTCATGGTTCAACAAGAACGTCTTGCAACCCGGCCACACATGACCGCTCACTCATTTAGCTTGAGTGTCGCGAATATATTGCCACCACGGTTATAGGCCATCAAACCGTCATCCGAAGATACAGAATCAAAAAGAAGTTTAAATATGAATATTCTCTAGATCGGTGACAATACACCCTGCTTGGGGATGCCCCAACTAGCCATGCTGCCTAGCCCAACTTTTGTTACTTCCCGGTGTGAGGCTAGAGGCTACGTCTATCTTCAGAACATCTGAGCACCATTCACTTTGAATGCCACATCGTCATACCCGCCAAATCACAAATTGACTTATCCAAAAATAACACGGGTATACAGCTAAGAGAAACGAATTCCTCCGCCACCAAACGTGAATACGTTTGAACAGATCAACTTACGCGATCCATTGGATATACTCTGTCAGACCTTCTTCCATATACGTTGTCCTGGGACTGGACAAACCGAAGGCACTATTCAGTATATCCATCTTAGTCACTGTTATCTAAGACTTATACAACAGCCCTTGTACTTTACTCCGTCTTCAATTTATCTTTGGCATATATTGCTCGCAACGCTTATGCCAATACAGAGTGGTTCTTTGGATAATAATCCAACTGGTCTCTCCATATTAACAACGTTAAAATGGTAAAAACTTTGATAGTCTGTGATTCAACTATCAAATGAAAACATGTCGGTGTACAAACAACGATCTTATTTCCAAATGGAAATTCGATCGATCAATCATCACATGTTCATATTTCCTTATTTCATATATTTAGAAAATATATGTTATTAATCATTGGAAAACATTTCCATAGCTTATTTTCACATCACTATTACTTCGCAACTATCAGTCCCTAACTGTAACTAGTATGAGAACAATTCTCTAAGTATCAATCCGGAAGGTCGAAACCAACATCAGATCGTCACTTAGAAAACCGTTCAACTTACCCTCTCCAGTTAGTTTCTGAATTTGCTTAACTCTATTTCTTAAATTCTTATCATGAAAACATTTCATTTTCTATGTTTAGAAAACATATCTGACTATATTTGGAAAACGTTTCCAAAACTTATTTACGGATTTCCAATGAACGTTGTATAAAACATCGTTACGCTTAATCCATTAATTGCTTATTACTTAACTATATTTCAAATCAACCTTTTCTATCGAACCACAACTATTCCTTTGTCAATTCTGAAGTCAATCAAGTTGGGGGTATAATTACCTTTCAGACCTTAATTGAACAACGTCCTTTACTGTGAAATAGATGAAGTTCATCACTCACTTTTTACAATCATCTGTTTACGCAAATTCTCGGATTCAGGTTACGAATCCACTTCTTATATGAAAATGTTTGATTATAACTATAACGTTATAATTCCTACTTCTGCAATATCTAACCTAAATTATAACTTTATCTCCTAACTCGAATAATTTAACAGACACCTAATTTCTAAATCAATAATTAAATCTTGATTTAAACCCTGGAAAGTAAATAGTACTTTCCCGAATTCGCTATAATCGAATTCGACGTATAACTCTCTTTCGAGAAATCTCTATTTGATTAACTCTTCTTCGAATAACCTATATTCGATTATCTCTCTTCGAATAACTCATATTCGAAATCTCTCTCTTTCGAATAAACAATATTCGATCTCTTTCTTTCGAATATGCTATATTCGAAAATCTCCTTTCGATTTACTAATCGATAACTCCTTTCGATCAAAAATAAAATTGATAACTCCTTTAACTCTATTCGAATAACTAATATTCGAATAACTCCTTTGGATCAACTCATTTGATTAACTCCTTCGAATAACAAATTCGAATAACTTACCTTCGAATAACCAATATTCGATTTACTCTAACTCGATTAACTTAATTCTAATCGATTTACTCCATTTCGATTCAACTTAATTCAAATCGATTAACTTAACTCAAATTGATTAACTCCTTTCGAATAACTAAATTCGATTTAACTCTTCTCGAATAACTAAATTCGATTAACTCAAATTGAATAACTAATATTCAATTAACTCTTACGTGTTTAACTCTATTCGAATAAGTAATTTGAATCACTCTAATGTGTTTAACTCTATTCAAATATCTAATTCGAATAACTCATTTCGGATAACTAAATTCGATTAACTCTTTTAACTTTACTCGAATAACTGTATTCGATTAACACCTTCTTTCGAATAACTATATTCGATTAACTCTTCGACTAACTCCTTTCTTAGGACAACTATATTCGAATAACTATATTCGAATAACTATATTCGAATAACTATATTCAATCAACTTTTACAAATAAATTAAGTTTAAATTTTGCATTTTGAAGTTTCTCTAACTTAACGAACAAAGGAAAAATATGAAATATGTCGTTGTAACCACCAACGGATTTGGCATCTAAAAATTTGGAGACTGATATGATTGTTAAAGCCAGTTTTCTTTCTTAGGACAACAAACAGTATCAATTTATGTTGAAGAATCAATATTTTATGACAGGGAATAAATTAGTGTGTTTATTCAAAAATTAGTCCACTTTTTTATGATTAAAGCACATATATTAATGTCTATAAGCATTAAACAAAACCATGGCTCGAATGCTAAATGGAGCTAAGGCTCACCTATTAAACAAATCCATGAGTTGGGCATAATGTCTATAAGCATTAAACAAAACTTTGGCTTGATTGCTAAATGGAACTAACGCTCACTTGTTAAATGAAGCCAAGGATCGAGTTTTAAACTGAGCCAAAAACTTAGTTGAGACCTAGTTTTCGAATTGAGCTGCTCTCATTTAACCTAATCTACGGCTCAGTTGTTGCCCTAAGTTGTGTCTTAGTGTCACAACTGAGCTTGGCTAAGTTTCGCAACTGAGCTTTGGCTCAGTTTAAACCAATAATAGCTCGATTTTTGAATTGAACCAAGGATTATTTTTGAACTTTTTTTGTATAAAAAAACAATGATGTTCAAAGTTGTATAAATGTGTTTACTGTCCACGTAAGAAGTTCTCAAACAAAATGAAATTGACTAATGACTAAATTAATCCGTTATTCTTTAATTGTGTCATGATTTTCTTTTTTGCAGAGTGCAATAGATAAAGACAATTGTGATTGGTCATATTAATCGTCTTCTTTCTTTGCTCACAAAGTCCTCTATATTTTTTTGCAAAAGATGTAAATATTTGGGGTTGGTATACATGTTAATCATACTATATATACTTGTATTTCTTATAAGCACCTAAATAAATATGTGAAAATGGCTAGCCTATGTATCAAAAACAATATAATTGTTCAAAACTACTATTTTGGCCTCAGAAAGTAATCCATTCACTAAATAAAAACTAATCTTTTACACTGCATAGGAGTAATCCCAACTTTATAGTTTGAAATCTTCCTGAATGCTGCAATCCACAATCTGCCAACCTAGAAACAAAAGTATACAAAATTCGCTTACAAATCAATTAAATAAATAAGTACTCATAGATGATGGAAATAACTACATAGATTGATTGTTCATGATCATCAAGTTTGAAATCTTCTTTGTTTTTAATGGCCTGCACTTTAATCTATATCATATCTGTTTCATTTTCCTGAGCTTACCATTCCAGTTCCCTATAATTCTTGTAATTAGCTAGTGCTTGTTTTTCAATTTCTAGTTCCGATATCTTATTCCTTGCTTGTTAAATCTTTTCTATAACTTTATCAATATCATGTGCTTGTTTTCTTGATGCAATTTGTCCATGATTTCAATTAATGCAAGATTAATAATTTCATGTTGTAATATATATGAGTGGATATGCTCTTGTCATATTCTATTTAGTCCCACATCATGGGAATATGTCTAACATCAACTCCAAAGCCTATATATAAAGGAGCCTATGTAATAGAAATTGTACACACTTGAAGTAATAGAAATAAAATTCTCTCCCCTATCTTTTCTATTCTCTCAAATGGCTTCTTGTTTAACATATGTTCTATTTTATTTTATAACACGTTATCAGCACGAAGCTCTAATCGATCTAATTATATATCTCAAAACGGTAGGTTATTTTTCTGACCTGATTGATTTGATTTTTCAAATCTCCATTTTTGTTAGATCTCATCTCATTCTAAACTTAAATGTATTGTGTTATCTTCTAGATTTTTTGTTTAGTTTTATAATTTTAGAAATTATATAGATTTACACTTGGAAATCTGATTCTTATTTTGTTAATCATATTTCAGATCTCACTCTTTTATAGATCTGATCTTTTTTGATGTAATCATACTGTTTATCTCAAAATTATACTCAAATTATATACATTTGCGATCCCTACATGATTAAAAATGAGATGTTGACTATAATGATTTATTCTTTTTGGATTCAACAAATTTTTGTTCTTATCTATTCAAATAAATTCATCGAATTTAATTTGATGTTGTTATATAATTCATATTTCCGGAAGAAATGTTGTATTGTTTCTTAGAGAAACAAATATAAATATAATATGTATCCATAAGATCGTATTAAGTTCAGATCTAATATTGATCAATCATCAAAGGTGAATTATGAAAAATAAACTAATGAAAAAGTATATTATTTCTTTGGAATCTGAAATAATATGAACCTGAAGTTCATATGAAAATGAGGAACCTGAAGTTCATATGCAAATGAGGAACCTGAAGTTCTTATGCAAATGAGGAACCTGAAGTTCATATGCAAATGAAGAACCCGAAGTTCATATGCAAATGAGAAAGATGAAATAAAAGCTCGAAGCTTTCTTAAATATTGTGACATGAAAAGCTAGAAGAAGTTAAAAGAGACATACACATCATAATATGTGACAATAACATTGGATTCAATAGAAATATCTAAACGGGTTTCATCTTACTGAGATCTTTCATGTACAATTTATATTAACTGAATATCTTGAAGATATAGTATGCATATTAATCTCATGAAGAGATGTTTTAGAGATTTATTTTTATATAGCAAATCCAATGTACTAGAAGAGATGTTAGAGACTTTTTTTGTTGCATTGCAATTACATAAATAAAAGATATGTTCCCTGAAGGAATATCATAGACTCCAAAAGTTGTGATTTCTTTTCTCTTTTGAATCTTATTTTTATTTAATGCACCTAATTTTGTTACTGCATTTAAGGATTGAAATGTATTTTTGTATATTGATATGACATTTCAATAGTTTGTATATATTTATCTCTGGAGGATATAAGTTCATCCCAGAAGCAGTGATAATAAAATATATTTAGAGGATATTTGTATATGGTAAAATATCTCTAGAAGAGATCTGTTTATTTGAAAATAATAAAATATCTCCAGAAGATATTTCTACAATTAAAGGTGATAAAATATTTGTAGAAAAAAATTCATAAATTTTTCCTAAATGGTGTTTATGGAATATCCCAAAAGCGATATTATATTTTGATATGTCTATAAAAGAATTTTCATTGAAATATTTTCAAATATCAAAGATGATAATGCAAATTTAATGACTAAAGAAAATATGCAACTCGAAGATCATAAGCCATGATTTAAATATTGATATTAATTTAGCACACCTGAAGTGTATGCAGAAGCAATTTTTGTTACAAAAATGGAAAATTTAGAACCTGTAGTTTCTATAATGGTAAGAGATAATTTTGATATAAAAAGAAAGATCTAAAAGATTTTTATATGGATTTTATAATTTGAACCTAAAACAAGTAATTTTTATGTTGTGAATTTTATGTATAGATCTGCAAGTTTATGAAATTATTCATATTAAAGAATATAAAATATTTGTAACAGCCCGGGATTTCAGAACAAATTTAAAATTTTTATTTTAGCAATTTTAGTGGATTTTGAATATTTAAAATGATTTATTTTAAATAATAACGGCTAAAAATTTATTTTAAATGAAGTTAGAAGGAAAATTTATTTTAATTATAAAACGAGCTTGAAATGGCGTGGTAGTTTGAAAATTCGATTTTACATTTCATTCGAATGTATAGAATTCAAAATAAGTCAGATTTCAGTAAAATCAGAAATATTTGAATCTGTTAAATTATATCCTTCTAACGAATGTGAAAATTTGGGATTTCAAAATATAAATTGAAAGTTAGGTCCAGTTTAAAATTTAAAATAGTCGCTATGGAATTTATATATATTTTGATAGTCTCTTTATTTTACTGCTTCTTTATTCTGCCTTTCTTAATTGTATCTCCATGAAGTAATCTGTGATCTCCGTCCCCCCTTTCCTATTATGTTAAGTAGAAACTCTACATGATGAAAGATATTCACTCACGGATTATGATCTCATGAAAGGCAAAAATTATTTACAAGCTAATGTTAAAATTGATCTCTGATGTAGGGCAAATCGTGCATCGAGCATCAAAGGCATTGGTCAAAAAAGGCGGGGTAATCAAGCCCGTCGTCTTGCAGAACTCAAAAGAAAAGGACCATTCCAAAATAATTCATGAAGAGCACACCGACATTTGGAGGTTGCGCTCTTTCCTTTCTTTTCTTAAAGAAAGAAGAAAAAAACCTAGGCTGGATAACACCAGTCCTAGGATCGAAAAGTCCCATAAACATGCTGGAAGGACCAACACAAAACAAAAACCCGACCGAAAGGAAGGTGGCCATCCTTGTTCTTTGTTGTTAACCAAGTCAAACCAAGCCAAGGGCGGACTACAACAGCAGAAATCCTAGCCGAAAGGGGGTATCAGAAATCCTAGCCATCTGAGGGTTTCCAACAAGGTCTTTCGGTCCTAGAAAAATCAGGACTAATAAGACTGAACTTGGGTCGAAATAGGAGCCCAAGACCTCCCATGGGGGCACCCAAAAGAAAACACATAATAACAACGCGTGGCTTCTATAAAATCATGAATTGATCAAATTACACTTTTAAAACAACAGAATATGTGAAACTAAAAGGAGCTTCGATATGGGGACATCACCATTGTGTAAAAAAAAAAATCACCAATGCCCAATCAAGGCATACTGCAGTCTAATTATAACGTCGTCGCAAGAACAATTCGAACGATAAGATTTGCGCGAACAACAAATTAAAAGAATAACCCATAAGAATGAAAGTTATAATATTTCGATAGCCCCTAAACGATACAAACGTAAGCTCGCATATATAAAACGTTAAGCGAGGGCCGGTACTCGAACAAACAGCCGGTCTAAGTACGTGTAAAGTAAAAGAAAATAAACTGAAATCAGACGACAAAGGTCACAAGTGCTATTCTTATACAGGGCAAGGGAGACCAATTGTTCAGGCTGTTGCCAACCCAACTACACAAAAAATTCGTCAAAGGGAAAAAGCGTGTGGTCCTCAGCCATTAACCCATTAGTTTCTTTTACGTTTCAGGGTGGACATGGCCTTGGTGTTCCAAATCTCATCATCGTCATCCGGATCGGACGCATCTGGTGAAAGTGGATCATTCGATGTAGGTATGGTGGGAAGATTAATATTGGTAGAGACCAAAACGGAGTCGATGGTAACAGGCTGGGCAACGGCAGCGCCAACAGCTAAAAGAGGAGTCGAAAGCATACCTGATGCAAAAGGGTAACAAGCACTAAACTCATCAATCTCGGGTGAAGGAATAAGAATATCCAGATCCGGGGCAGGTTGATAGATGACAATTTTACTTGAAGCTGCTGGATACCCAAAGTCAGCTCCGTGTTGTTCCACATTTGAAGAGGTATAACTGTAATTCGCACACCGTGCCACAACATCTTCTTGGTCTGGGCATTCAACAACGGATTGAGCTCTAACAACATCAGGGGTGGGGCAATCCGTTGGGAAAGTAAAGGAGCTCGGAGCGTTAACCCCAACAGAGTCAGAAGGGGCACAAGGAATCACAATGCCCGAACGTTCCTTCATAAGCGACCGAGTTCGCTCGTTCACCAACATCCTCTTACCTTCAACTAAAGCTTCGCGATATTTCTCCTCCAAAAGCTTCCCTTGAAGTAACTCGTCATCAATATCGTCGGAATACGAAAGTATTCGCTCCCTAACGAGGGCCAGAGTTCATGGGAAATCTTTGTCTAAGTAACTCAGACTTCCGCGACTCATGACACTGCAAACATAGAAGTGAAA
The DNA here is from genome assembly GCA_030737875.1 of Allium sativum. Lineage (NCBI taxonomy): Eukaryota > Viridiplantae > Streptophyta > Magnoliopsida > Asparagales > Amaryllidaceae > Allium > Allium sativum. The sequence continues at coordinate 342,962,895 of CM060910.1, forward strand.
CAAAGTATTGTCGACTCCGCTTTTTACTTCATCAAGATCCTTTTGCAACTCGATCTTATCCTTTTCGGGGTTCCTAAGTATTTCATTCTGGGAAGCAAGTTCCTAAGTAATTAACGCGTATTCGAAGCCTCAAATATACTGGATAGATATAGATCACACTCTAGTCGCCCGGAGATGATTCTGATGATCGGTCGACCATCATCAGCATTTATGTTCGAGTTTCGAAAGTGGGATATCTATATATTTCCAATTGACTGGTGTGAGAACCAAAACTTTGTTAGAGTACACTGGTTGTAAATTGGCATCAAAAATGGATTTTTCAATATATTAAAGTTATATGTTTGAAAAGATAATCAACTAATTTATTGCTGATCGTGATATTTGATTATTAGTTTAACTAATTAATTTATCGAAACCAATATGTAAATGAAAGGTAAATTAAGTCAAATCGAATCAAATATGGAACTGAATTAAAAATTGATTGGAATTGCATACATGTACATATGTGTGAACTGGTCATAGCATGGAAGCTAAGAAGAGGAATAAAATTGTATGCCCGACAAATAGGTACATATTTACTGTATTTCTTGGGGTTTGATGATTTTATGAGCCACTTGGCTTTTTCTTTTTCTTTTGGATTGATGAGGGCCCTGTGAGGCAAGTTGCGGTTTTAAAGATCTCCCCGTACAAAGGAGGTTATGGCGAAATTTTTCGGAAATTTAGGGTGTCAACCAAATTTTTGAGAAATTAGAAAATTCTTAGAAACTAAAAAGTTGAAGAATGAAAGTTGAGTTGGTTAGTTTAACAACTTTCAGCTCCGTTCCTTTCCGAGGACAAAAAGATTTTAAGTGGGGGAGATTGTAACAACCCGGGATTTCAGAACCAATTTAAAGTTTTTATTTTAGCAATTAAAGTGGATTTTGAATATTTAAAATGATTTATTTTAAATAATAACAACTAAAAATTTATTTTAAACGAAGTTAGAAGGAATAAATTTATTTTAATTATAAAACGAGCTTGAAATGGTGCGGTAGTTTGAAAATTCGATTTTAACTTTCAATTGAATGTATAGAATTCAAAATAAATCGGATTTTAGTAAAACCAAAAACATTTGAATCTGTTTGATTATATCCTTCTAAAGAATGTGAAAAATTGGGATTTCATGATATAAATTGAAAGTTATGTCCAGTTTAAAATTTAAAATAGTCGCTATGGAATTTATATATATTTTAACATAATATATAGCCCTTAAAAATAGCCATTTTGCAAACGACCTCCGTTTTTGATGAAACCATTTTTGTTGGATCTGGAATGTCAAATTACTGTTAGGTTTCAAATTTCATAACTTTTGGAATTAATATGTGAGCGTGGTAAATTTAAACGTGTTTTGTCAATTTCAGTTTGAATTGGATCGACCAGAAAATGACCATTTTTCAAAAGGTCTCCAAATTCGACGAAATTAGTTTTGTTAGGACTGTATCATCAAAACATAGCTAGATTTTTTTTTTTGGGCCCTAGTAAATTAAAATGTATGTTTAAATTCAATATATATAGATTTATATTTTAATTTTGATAAAAACTAATCGAAACAGTCGAATTGGCTTACGAAACATATTTCATTGTGTCCGGAATGAGGGTATTTAGCTAGGGGCGATAGTCGTTGGATTTGATTTGGAGTTAGTATCAACGAACAAGTATTTTTCGAATTAAAAGAATTAAATATTATTATAAAATTATATAAATACCCCTTAAAAATCCTCAGAACCCTAATCCCTCGTATACTCCATGCGCCGCCATCCCTCCAATGAACGGCTGAAACCCTCAAATTTTTGCTTTGATTTTTCCCCTCAATCGTTGCGAATTAAAAGCTGATTACAAAACAAAGATCGAAATACTCAGTTAGATCTTCAAAACTGAATCGGTCTGATCAAAAACCGTGGAGCGAAGGGCTTGAAATTTTGCCTCAAACTTGCTGTCGTCGATCCCGATTTCTGGGCAAACGGGAAGAGCGAGGTGGGCCACCCTCCAGGCGGCGACATAGGAGACAGAGGGCGAAGATATGGTGGCCTTTGATCGATGGCCAGAGCTCCGACGTGGCCCGCGTCAGGGAGGGTTTTGGGGCGGTATTTGGTTCTCTTCGATGTCGGCTGTAACAATTAAAAAGGGGAAGGAGAGTTTAATTTTTTAATTAAGGTTAACGATTATTAGTTATTCTAATTAGATGATTAACTTTTAAATAGTCATAACTCTTTCATACAGAAACAGAATTTCCCAAACTCAGTTGTGTTGGGATCGTATCAACAAACTCTACAACATGGAATTGACCATAACAAAAACGGAGCAGATTAGAATTTCAGACAAATTCAAATCCAAACTGTACTGAAATCGTCAATTAATGAATGACGGATTGGAAACAAACTGTGATAACTCCTTCTCACTCTAATTATTTTACAGTAAATATGTACTAGGATACATATGGGGCTTAGTAGCTCCTGACACTATTTATTGTACAAACCATTGATGTTTGTTTGGATTGAATTGACTGTATTGTGGCTATTGATTGTATTGTGATTGTGATTTTGAAATGGAGTAAATAATATATATATATATATGTGTGTGTGTGTGTGTTGTATAAATTATATATATATATATATATATACGCGATATATAAATTATTTATATACGCTGTATAAAATTCTCCTAAAATAAAATAAATATTCATTTATAAATCGGACGGTTTGTTTATGTACACCCATTTAACTGATATTGATTGGGACGATATATTTTACACATCACCCAACTGCACAAGTAATAAACAGCATTTGTTGGTTGAAACCCCACACGGGTATTAGGATGATATTTGATATACACTAATCCTAATTGTTAAGCTGTATTTCAATCGATGGGTTGACAGACCGTATAAGCGTTATTTATTTATTTTAATGCTTATACAGTTGTAAAATTCACTCTGCATGTTGTATGAATTTTTAATGATTATTTATCATTATTGTTGTATACATGCGATGTATGAAATCCATATAACTGAAATTATATGGTAATTGATTGAGTCTGATTCCAGTTCAGAATTTAATGAATATTTTAAAATAATATTCAGTGAATAATCAAAATGTGATTTTGATGTCCGATTTTTGATGGACACGAAAATAGTGAAATGTGAAGCCGTGTTAAGTAGTTAAACACCATTTTAACATGAATGGGATTTTCTGTCGATTTTATTCATTTTATAATGAATATCAAAAAGTGAATTCAAAATCTGATATGTTGAAAATAGTATCGTTTTAATATTATAATGATATGGAATGTTCAATTTTGATTTGAAAATTGAAATGAAAATAATATCATTTTAAAATGAATTTAAAACGAATATATCAATAAATATTCAATTTTGATTTGAAAATTGAAGTGAAATTGAAATCATTTTAAAATGAATTTAAAACGAATATATTAAGGAATATTTAATTTTGATTTAAAATCGAAATGGAAGTGGAAATAGTTTTTAAAACGAATTTATAAGATAAGTTTTAAATGGAAATCGACGAAATATATATAATATATATATGATATATATTTAATGGTCTGAATAGAACACGCCGCTCCGCGACCGTTCGTGAATTTCGACCATTAACTTCGAATTGACATTACGGGAGATCCGACCGTCGGATTCTCATAAAATCATAACCATTGGATTTGTATCGAAAAGAGCTTTCCAATGAATATAAGAGATTTGAAATCTAACGGTCGAATTTTAAAATATGTCCAAATCAATTTCCGAAAAAGTCGCTATGGATGCAGTTCGGTGGCCGTTATTGGAAACTGACTGTACGGGCTTTAATAAAATTATTAAAAATATGGGAAAATTATCTAAAATCATAATAAATGATTTGGAAAGAATTTAGATGAAAAATTCTAGTTTTGAAAAGATAAAAATATATTTTTATCGAATTGAACTAGTTAATAACTAGAATAATAATCCAATTATTTTTATAAATAAATAAATTGGATTTGAAATTGGTTTTAAAATAACTAGAATTTTCCAACTAATAAATTGGAATGGAAATAATCTTCGGAATATTTCGATATTGGACTCCGTGAGTATACGGATATTGTGGAGGAATTTGGAAGATATATATATCGTTGTTCCCAATACGATATTTGTTGGTTTCAGAATTTGATATTGAATATAAGCCAATATAATTTCTATTCAAAGCCTTGTATTTAATATTAAATTGGATTTTGGGTTTCTCGTGAATGGTGTCTTTATTAACACTGTTCTTAAACCTAGTTGAGAAAAGAATAAATCTTTTAATTAAGATTTAGTGAAGTTTTCCAATTAATTAATATTTAATTGGAATTGAATAAAAGAATTGGATTTTGGGTTTATCGTGAATGGTGCCTTCAATAACACTCTTCTTAAACCCCATGTGAAAATAATAAATCTTTTAATTAAGATTATTAGAATTTCCAATTATATTTAATAAACGGAATAAAATGCAATATGAATTGGGTTTATAGTGAACTGTGTTTTTAACGACATTCGTTCTTTAACCCGATTAACAGTGAAATGTGATTTGGAATTCATAAATCTTTTATTAAGATTTAATGGGAATTTTCAAAAGAAAAGTTTTCCAATTTAATAAAATAAATTGGAATGGAATGGAATTTGATTTTTTAATAATTGAAGTGAACTTCTATGGAGGAAGACCGTTACTATATATGGAATTTAAAAGGCTTTGTCGTTATTCCATTTATATTATTGGTTGGATATGGAAGTTTATAACGATTATATATATTTATCTGTTTTCCGTGAAGATTCCATAATTAATGGAATGTGATTTTGGGTTTATTCTGAACTGTGTTTTAAATGACATTGGTTCTTTAACCCAATTAAAGATAGGATTTATTTCCAAAATTTGAATAATCATAAAGTAATGATTTATGATATTAAAACCAAGTTAGAGTTTTAATGAATCTTTGATTAGATTGAAATGTAAATGTGATAATTTAAATTATCAAATTTGGGAAATGATCGAGAATGGAGTATCACCAGTTTTGCTCCAAGCGATAGTTAAATCTTTAATTAGATTTGAATGTGAAATGGTAATTAATTTTACTAATAACACCGTGGTGTTCGATATGGAGTACTACCAGTTTTGCTCCACGGGTGAATAGGTTGGGATTGGGAAATATAATAAATGATTACTTCGGTAAGGTTCGCTAATCCCGACTAGTTTGGAAAACCTTAATTTGGTTTAAATTGTGATAATAATATTTGAATAAAAGAATATTCTGGATTGGAATGAGGCGTATGTTGTGTTTTTATAGCACTTGTTTATAAGATATGTGTATTATTCAGAAAGACCGGGTTTATCCCATTCTGAATAATTGATACGACGATAAGTCGACATTGAAGACGGCTATTGAAGACCGGAGATCTTCACACCGTTTGGATGATTACTGATGTCTTGATTGGGCTGTACACCCAAGACAAGATAATAAGTGGTGATCATCCAGACGTACTTGGAGATCGACCGGATATGCGAGGACCTCTCTCCTGTATTGTACATATGGGACGAGGAATAAGGTGCCATCGGTTTCGTTTAGACCCAGAACGGACTTGTAAATGGACGTGTATTTGACATTGGATTTTATTCTGTGTTGACTAATTTCTATTAAATATATATCTGATTGGTGGCGAAGAATTTATTCTCTTGCTTAGCATCCTTCTCTAAGACGTACGAGCTTAGAGGTTATATATCGATAGATATCAGTCACATGGCGTGAATTGTCAGTGTGGCATGCTGAGATGCAAATGATCAAGGCTTCTTTTGAAAAGCAGAGTCTTGTGGTTGACGATCAAAGAACGGCTTTAAATAGCATAGCTTTGTGTATAGCGTTAATTAGCGATCCTCACACCCCGGTGTGAACCAGAAACGAGAGAGGACCTCAGGGAGTACATGCGTTTCCTTCTAGCTTGGAGTGGTGTCATGGTATGGAGGCCCGACATTTTACTCATGTGGATGTTGCATATTATTTGATGGATAGCGAGGCGCCTCAGATATATCGGTCACTACGCGGCCGATGGATGACGTGGTCGACATACTGACCAGACTTACACCTTATTGGGCGGGGAAACGTATTGTTCATGAATTATAATCCGCTAACGTAAGTGTGGACCGGCCCTGACGCTCCAGGTGCTGTTACGGCTGAATCCTGAAACACGGGCTAGCGCATCTCGAATTCGGTAAGGACGATCCCTTTCCATGGTTCACGAATCCAATTTCCAATACGTGACATTGCGGTTTAAATTGTAGAACTAGCATGGCGACATGATATATGCTACTCATGCCGTCTATGATTGATACATTTATATTTGAAGTTGTTTTTAACACTATGCACTTATAATAGTATCAGAATGATTTGTTTTAAACATACCAAGCATGTTTGGCTATTATAAGGGAAAACTCTATCCTCCGGCTTGCGTTGCATTGTGTGATGGGACCTGAGTCTTATAATAGCTTCATTTTTCAAAAAAGCATTGCACTGTTTGTTTTATCCACTGGTATTCTTGGGAGGAAACCCGTTCCTTTTAAATAACTGTTTTAGTTCTCACACCAGTCCCATGACTGACCTGGAGTTTATTGTTTCTACCTAAACTTTGGGTGCCCCTATTTTCCACACGAGCAACTAGTAGTTTTGGTATTGCAGATTTATTTTCACAGGATCCTGGTCTACAGCTGGAGCGATATTCGAAAAGCTCTGTATCCGTGTATTTCTTTCAGCTATGTTATGTATTATTTTTCCGTTGCTATGTAATGAAATTTAATCTCTGATATTTTTCTGATGTATATTATTCATTCATACTCTGTTATATTCTTGTACTCTGATGTAATTATTGTAATAGCAATGAATTGTTCTTCTGTTTGTGTTCTGATTTGTCGTGTTCTCAACTCAATCTGGGATTTCCCTTACGGGTGAGTTTGGGTCGTTTCATTATTGGTTCTATAATTATGCACTTTTACAATTCTCAATTAGACACTATGCATATATATATATATATATATATATATATATATATATGTTATTTGAGAAAATATGATTATTGGGAATGCAGTACAACTATAAGCTGTTTATTTCGGTTTTGTCGTTGATCAATAATCTAGCTAGATCCAAATTTTATTATGTTGATTTAAGTAAAATTTATTTATTTGATTCATATACTTAGACCGTATAATGGTTATTTTTGTTATTTTTATAATAAATGCATTAAATGTGTCATTATGGTAATATATTTTGTATTGCCATATTATCATAAATGTGTTAAAAGCATTAGTTATTATAAGTTAAATGATGTATGTTTGTATTTGGAAAAAGAATAGACATATGTATTATTATTCAATGTATTTGGCAACTAATATCTAATGTAATGGAAAAAGTTGTATAACTCAGATCTAAGACCTGAAGTCCTGGATTATGAAAAAAGAAACTTTTTGATGAAGTTTACAGTCAAAATTAGTAAGAATGTAAAAGCTTCTAAATTAGAAGTATGTTAAAAGGTTGAGAACCAGAAGTTCATCATAAATTAATAAATTAGATATAATATGTATGTTTATATATATGCATAGGAACTTGAAGTTCAATCAATGAACTTGAAATACTTCATAATTTAAAAGCCTGAAGCTTTATTGAAACTGTGTGAAATAGTAACATTATACTTCTTAAAGAAGTTACATCATATGCGACAATGATAATGCATCCAAAGATCGCACAATTTTCAAAAATGAGTTGTATCTTGCTTATATATTTATATTTACATATTGTATTGAAGAATAAATTTTAACAACTTGAAGTTGTTTATATATTTTATTTGAACCAGAAGTTTAATATACAGTGGAACCAGAAGTTCAATACAGTGGAACCAGAAGTTCAATATAGTTGAACCAGAAGTTCAATACAGTTTAATTTTTTTTTGAAATTGTTTATATATTATTTGAACCAGAAGTTCAATATAGATTAACAACTCGAAGTTGTTTATATATTTCATTTGAACTAGAAGTTCAATACAGTTCCAAATCAGATATTTTGGATATTATGAAATGATCTTTAAGATTCACGTTGACATTGCTTGATAAGCAAAAATAATGATTGGAACATTATAAACAATTTATTCTTAAATAAATAACTTGAATGAGAGTGAATATGCAAATCAATTACATATGTAATACGTGGACGCACGTATATACACATATATGCGAATATTTAGTTAACAACCTGAACTTGTCATGAGCTCATATTATAAATTACGCATATATTATTTTATATTTCAGAAAGTCGATTGACATCAATATTGAATGACCTGAAGTCATGTGCATATTCAAATGATAGAAAATTCCTCCAAGTCATTAGATCATTGAAAGGGAATAAGCAATACAATATGAATGCATCTTATCAACTAATAAGAGCATTATCCTCCTACAATTGAAATACATCTAATGTATTTGCTAGCTATGATGCTATAATGGATCAAAAATGAATCCAAAGAAGGTTTATTATTTAAAGTGACAATGTTCGTCAACATTGAGGGGGAGAATAAATGAATTATCGATGTTAAATATTTGCCAACATATAGAATTATGCAAAGTATTAAGTAACTTGCATAAATTATCAATTATGTCCCTAATAGACTTTCTCCAATATACATTTGAATCCCCGAAGGATCAAAAGGTGTAAATCATAGCTGAAAATGTGATATAAAAGTCAGTTCAAAGTATCTTTGGAGTAAGTCATAAAGATGCAAAATAAAGGATGTGAGTGTTCCTGAAGAAACACTTAAAGGTGCTTTGAAAGAAACTCATGACATGATTGTCAAAATAACCCCAGAAGTGGTTTAGGTACCTAAAGCATGATAAGTTTTGAGATCTCAATAAATTATGAATAGAACTGACAAGAAATAATCATCGATGATAAATTAATAAATAATAAAGCGCTTATATTTATAAATAGATTAAAAATACGATATTAGAGAGAAACATGATTGGCCATCATGAAATTCTCCTAACTAAGATATATGGATCTGTAGTCCATAAGATATAAACCTGTAGTTCATAAGATAAAAATTGAAATACATATAATGACAAAAGAACACGGAAGTTACTGAAGCACCATAGAGTGTCAACGACATGTTAAGTGTCATAAGCATTGTATTTTCAGAGATAATTGAATTGATTAAAGCGATGTACTCCAGTTGCTTCCACTCAAGAAACATAGCCCCTAAACTGGCATGTCTTCTACTCAATGCATCAGCTACCGTATTTCCCTTTTCTGGTGTATATGCGATATCGAAATCATAGGAAGCCAAGAACTCTAACCATCTTTGCTGTCGGAGATTTAAATCCTTCTGAGAGAAAAGATACTTTAACGATTTATGATCGGTAAACAACTCGAATCTTTCTCCCAAGAGATAATGTCTCCACATCTTTAATGCGAACACTATCGCTGCCAATTCCAAATCATGGGTAGGATATCTTTTCTCGTGCGGTTTCAGTTGCCGACTAGCATAACCTACAACCCTACCTCCTTACATCAATACAGCACCTAGTCTGGTACCACAGGCATCTGTGTATACCTTCATCTCTTCATTCCCTTTAGGAATGACTAACACTGGTGCACATGTCAACTTTTCCTTTTGACTCTTAAATGCATTCTCGCACTTTTCATCCCAGACGAAAGCTTGATTATTCTTGGTCAACTGAGTCAATGGTGCTGCTATCTTGGAGAAATCTTGGATAAACTTACGATAATATCCAGCCAATCACTACTACAAAACAGGCCAGTTGCTTCAGTTGTTTACCTCCTGTTGCTTCAGTTCAACAACCGAAGCAAATGAAGACGATGCAACAAGGTAAAACCTGTTGCTTCGGCTAAACAACCGAAGCAAAATCCTATATTTTGCTTCGGTAGCCGAAGCAAAAAAGTGTTAAATTGACTGCATGAAACCTGCACTTTATTGCTTCAGTTTTGATTACAACCGAAGCAAAAAACCTCAATGATTGAAAAAAAAAATGCCGCCTTAAAAATCATTATAGTTTTCAAATATATGTATATATATATGTGTGTATATCAAAACAAATAATTATCACCTGCAAGTATATAATCAGACTAGATAATGCAAACTGGAAAATATAATACACAAATAAATATAATTCATTGATAGTGTTAATAATCCATACATTTTAAGAGTAACAACATAACATAAAACAAATCCAGATTAATACAATAAAATATTAAATCTAGCATAGATGCTATACTATACAAAACAAGAGACATCAACGATTTAACAAAAAAGAGTCAATTGAAAACTAAGAATTTTAACTTACAAACAAGATTTTATCTGCATGCAAAATGTAGCTCCCACTATAGGCAGACTTTCAGAAACAAATCAAGCTCTTGCTGAAGATAGTGATCGGACTCCATTGTGCTTTAGAATATCTCTAAGAACATATAAATTATAAATTATCAGTTCAAGAGAAAACGGAAACTTGTACACATATATAAAATTCACCACTATATATTTCCATATGCTACAACCGTAAAATATATTTTCATTAATAGGGGCCATGTTCTCAAACCATTAGACCATGAAAAACTTACAGTATTTACTGCACTACAACAAATATATTTTCATTGACATCAGTGTACCCTCTCCAGTGATTTTATTTTCATTAATAACAGTTGATGCAAGTTGCATGTAAGTATCTGACTGTTGTTATATTTTCATTTTTGATTGACAGTAGTAGTTTTATTTGAGAATTCATTCAAAACCATCAAGTATATTTTATTTTTCCTTGTCGTTCTACATTTAATGAAGCAGTTGTTGCAAGTTGCATGTAAGTATTTGTTTGCCAAACACCAACCACCTCTCTGATAAAATAACAAAAATAATGTTTTTACATCTAATAAAAAATCCTACGTAAAAGTAACATACAATTGATGCTCATTAGGTGCACAACGACTATTGATAAAATTTGTCAAATCTGACTACTCTGGTATTATTTCAAAATGTAGGTTTGTTTCCTCAACAGAAGGAACTTACACCACTCGTGATTATTTATAGATACTAAATATTTAGATAAGAAATTACTTTTGTGTTGGTAACCTGGGTTGGTTTTGAAACATTCCCCAGTATAGTCATTCCAGACTTCCTTGCTAGAGCCAACACCATACTAAAACCTTAACTATACATAGAATACAAAAAAATACTAGTTTTTCAATGAAACAACAATTGGCCATGTTTATAGGTGAAACTAGTCTAAATAGATTTAAAATAAGTAAACTGAGATTATAATTTATAACAATAAATAATAGCTAAACATGTGAATTCCAATGAGAACATAATGAACTTTACCAACTAGCAAACACTTATCTAAAGAACAAAAAATGAACAAGATAGCATAACATAGATCAGAGTTAATTGGCTAGTCCTATAACAAAGGGAGGTTTCATCTTACATGAAAGTAAATTTCTAGTTATATGTGTGTCAAAACTAGTGTGAGGTTACAAGCTATATTGATGCATTGGTTATTTCGTATGAAAATCAAGGCCTGTTTCTCAATTCACATGCATCTGAAAACAGGAATTACTTTAGAAAATATATCGTTAGTAATATGCTCATTTTCTTCTTCATGCATTCAAACTGTTTTATCATAGTAGTTGAGTTACCTGCTCAAAGACCTAACCACCTCTCTGTTTACCAAACACCAACCAGTTGGTACCGACTCACGAGATATCATCGGTCTCCGGCTCATATACAAATAAGGAATACGAGAACAAATGCAATCAGGCCAAACAGAACAGGGAATCTGAAAATAAACGCAATTAACCAATCATATTTAAATACTCATAGTGACTAAAGAAATATAAAGGCTCAAGATGATAATTATAATATAAAGCGTCAAATGAGACTGTCGATGTATAACCCCTTACAGCTAAATTAGTATATGCTCTTTCAACAAATAGCTTTAGCAGATTAACAAGGTTTAGAGTACTTTTCAACGAGAACCCATAGCCTGGATTTAATAATGAAACTGGAAATTTATTATACACAAAAAGATTAATTATAAATGTAGACAAACACTTTATAACTGAAAGTAGACTTGATGATAGAATATGAAAGCTTAATGGAAAATACAATGTCGGCCCATTGTGCCTTTATCATGTTATGTTAACCTACACAGAATAACAGAGCAACGATTCAACTTGACACTCAAGGCTTTTTGCATAATGCTTTTATCATGTGATGTTAGAAATCACAAATACTGTAATAGGGATGATCTTGGTAAACATGCTTTGTAGTACTAATATTGAAACAATATTTTATATTTAATATCACAAATCTGATGCAAGATTACAATCTGTCAGAAAAAAAATTACATTATTTGACAAAAAATAAGTAACAGGCATACACAATGGACATAAAACATTCAAAAATCCACGTCTTATTACCTCAACCCAGAAGCATGATTTTGATTGATGACTTCTGCATGACTCTGCAAACATTCATATACAAATAAGTCCATTAATCATTCATGGTTACCAGTACTACATCAATAAAGAATATAACAGCAATCTGGAATATTTTAATTTTATGAACCACTTGCAACTATATGTATTTAAGCAGTGTAGTTACATTACAGTTCATCATGCAGGTACAGTATTTAAAATGGTGTAGATGCTCACCAAGTTTGATAACACTGACCACCAAATATCATTAGAATGAAAAATTGTGTAGCGCCGCTATCCTACTACTCAACATTAATGCAAATTTAGGAATAACCTAAAGGTGTAAAGCTTGTGCACACCAGAAGTACAGATAACATGTCATATAACAAACCGTAGAATTCATGGGTACATTCCTGATAATGTCCTTAAAAAGCTAAGCTGTTAAACTGAAATTCTCAGCCCAAAACAGGTGCATAGCTAAGAAGCTTATCCGATAACCATAAATAAAACTCATAGAAAAATTATTCCATACATGTTATTCGTTAAACAAAAAACATAAACAGGAAAAAAAAAAAAAAAGGTTCACATTATGACCAGGTCAATAACAGAGATGAAAATTTTATATGCTGAATAATAAAGAAACAGAAGTTTAAGATTGATGCTACACATATTGATTCTCTTGCACATAAAAGATGCGCTGCACCTTGAAAAAAGCCTTAATTCCTTCAAAGTTCAAAAGAAATATCTACCTTTTTTGTTGGAGATACAGCTGTCACTTTGAAAGTTCAATGTAAACAACTATTTTGAGGCACATACCACACATGTGCATCAAGTTATTGCAGAAAAGATGAACTACACCGAACACAACCATTAGTTCCTTTAAAGTTAAAGCTAAATTTTTCACTTTTTTATTGCAAATGTTGTTATAGCTTTTAAAATTCAGTGAAAATTCCCATTATGAAGATCAGTCTATATATGTGCATCAAACTAATAAATAACAATATATCATATTTGACACTAGCAAAAAAAATATAATAACATGTTGGAATTTTTAGAAACTGCTACGTGCATGCTAACATGAACTTGCCTTAGACAAAGTCCAGAGTCCAGACCCAACGATTATAACACAATAGTCAAAAAACTTCAGCTAGTCACTAAAGCATACTGTGCAAGGGATGAACAGGAAAGAATCGACAAAAAAGTGTTACATAGAGATCTTCAAACCTTGTATGCGAATCTCTGACAGGAGCTTCAGGTGTTTGTATTTTTTCTCACCAGGCAAACTATACCTCCCATTACAGTTTCACCACCAGGTCTTTCTAACTACAACAGTTAATATACCATTCAAGTTTATACATCCTGCCGTAATTTCATTCTGTCAAAAAATACTAGAACATTATTTATAACAACAAAAGACAAAGCTTGAACTAACAATTGTGCATAAACAGTACCCTGATTATCTTTGTAACTTGTACAGGTACCCCAATGAAACTTGACTCGACAATTGTGCTTCTTCCAGCTTTGACAAATCTATCTACTGGAGTATTATCCTATATTTTCAAAGAGTGTAAATAAATTGAATAAGAACACAACATGAGTGGTATAATAATATTGGAAACGACAGTGATGATTTTTATTTGAAAAAAGTATTTAGTAAATGATAAAGATATTTAAAAATTCCACCTAACATGCTATATCAACATTTGATTGTACAGAAAACCATAATAAGTTTCTAAATTTTTGTTATCATAACTGAAAATAAAACACAGCTCAAACGGAAAAACACTTGCACCGGATAAAAGTTACTTACCCAGACTAAGGCATGGATGAGTGAGTTTCACGTTGTCTCTCCCGATGTAACACTGAATGGTTACATCTCTCAATCCAGGATGCAAAATGCAAATAATCATCATTGAAACATATAAAAAAAGTAACAGAATCAAAACACAGTTTGATACATACCTACTTTATAGAAATAGGGAACGTAAGCTTAACGAAGATCTAGGATTTCCAAAATTTGGTTGCAAGTCTTTCTTCAAGGCCTCGAAGTCGAACATCAGGGTTGCTAGAAACTTCAAAATTCCCAGAAACAGGACATGTTTTTGTGTAAATGGAGAACTCGAGATTGAAATTGAAGTCGAAATTGTAAAGTCTGCTTGGAGAAGAGAGAAAATTGATGATTATCGCTAAATGGAGAAGTCGATATTCCGATACGAAATCGATGGGTAGGATGATTATCAGTAGGTTGACATGGCAGTTTTTCTAATTTAAGCGATTTAGGTTTGACTGAACAAAAAGAGGCGGCTGTGGAATGGTGTTGGCAAACGGCGGTTATATTTAGGTTTAGTATGGAGAAGAACGGTAGGATGTTGGATGGTACTATAGATCTAGCGGTTGAAAACGGTCAATTGTTTTATGATTATTTAATTTTGTTTATATTATTATTTTCGAATTTGTTTAGAGGGAAAGCCGACCGAGGACGTAAAAAACCCCTAGCGCATCTACATCGGTCCGCGAGCACCACAATTTTGGTTTATAATTGTTTAAGGCTTAAGATTTATGTACAATCAAAAAATAAAAAATAAAAATGGATATTTTAATATTCCATAATTGGCGGATATGTTTTAGTTACGAATAGTGTCATATCTGTATCAATTATCAAATATTCTTAAGTTTATTTCAATTTTTAAAAATATATTCAAATATAACTATTAATTATCGATTAATAATAATAAATATTAATCCCGAACTATTAAATAGTAGTCTAAATTATTAACTATCATTTATTTGATAGCAATTTTAATTATTAATTTTTAAAGAATAATTATTACTTAACATAGCGTGGCACAATGGAAAGATGTGCTTCTACCTAATAAGAGGTCTAGAGTTCGAGGCCTACCTGACCATCATGTTGGCATATTAACCAATTTTCAAAAAGAAAAATTATTAAATCTTACTTTTACAAATTATTAATTATCGATTAGTTGTTACTTGTTACTTCTTACATGTATTCGAATATTAATTACTAAATTCAAATTATTATGTTTACATCAATGATTATCAACAATAATTATTATTTACTTTTTATTAATTATAGTATTAAATGGTAGATTAATATTATTTTTAATTATTAGATGTTAAATCATAATAAATAAATAAAATGTGAAACATTAAACTATAATAATTGAACATTAATTATTTAGAGCTAATTGTAATATATTTAATGCTATTATTTAGTATCAATAAGTAATTATATAATATTAAATATTATTTATATTTATTGATTATTAACGTAGAAAATATTAATTGTAATTTACAGGCTATTAACAATTGACCACAACAAATTATTAAATATAAAAAACTTTTATTAGTAATATTTCAGGCTTTCCTATGGTTATCGTTCCCTTAAAAAAATTAAACATATGATAAAAACGACTTTTACTATTGTAAATTGATATATACAATTTTTATTGGAAAAGTTGTTAAAAAATAATTAGCTAACATTGGTTTTTGCAATTTACTGGCTAGAAATCATAATTATAAAACATAATTAATTATTAACTACTGAATATTAACTAGAAATTACTATTTATTAATTCTGAAAATTTGAAATGTTAAATTCTAAATATAATTATTGATAATAAGTATAAAGTATTAAATGTTAAATTCTATATACTTTTCAATTATTAATATTTTGTATATTAATTAAGAATTATTAAATGTTTTTCTTAAGTATTATTTTCACTAGTTAATGTTAATTAATAATAATTAAAAGTTAATTTTTTCATAAGTATTGAATTATATAATTAATTATTAAATATTGGTCTGCGTTGATCACTATTCCCAGATAGAATGATATAAGGCCTAGATTTCACATCTGGCTTTCGGGAAATGACTAATTTTATGAATTGTAATGAAAGACATATGTAATCGGTTTTTATGATTGTAGATATGTGCATTTGTTTTGATTAAGTTTATTTGTTGTTGCTTTGGTGCATTTGCTTCAGCCTCTAAAGAACTGATGCAAATAACACTATTTACTTCGGTGCATTTGCTTCAGTTCTTAAGGAATCAATGCAAATAACATTATTTGCTTCTGTTTTAAGAACAACCGAAGTAAATAACACAGTTTGCTTCGGTGCATTTGCTTCAACTATTGACATAACGGAAGCAAATGATATTATTTGCTTCGGTTGTGAGCACGACAGAAGCAAATAACACTAATTGCTTCGCTGCATTTGCTTCGGTTCTTAACAAAACCGAAGCAAACGATACAATCTGCTTCGGTTGTGAGCGCAACTGAAGCAAATGAGGCGAGTCAACAGACGTATTTTGTAGTAGTGAATCCCAAGAAACTTCTTATGTCCATTGCATTCGTTGGCGTAGACAAATCTTGTACCGTAGCCACCTTCCCAGGGTCCATGGCAATACCATTCTCTGAAACAACATGGCCCAAGAATCTCACTTCCCTCCTCCAGAAGTGCACTTAGAAAACTTTGCTTTCAATTGGTGCTTTCTTAACACCACCATCACTATCCTCAAGTGTTCCTTGTGTTCTTCCTCTGTCCTCGAATAAACTAAGATATCATCCACGAACACAAGAACAAGCTTATTCAATTGGTCCCTGAATACCATATTCATAAGATCAACAAAATACGCTGGTGCATTGGTCAACCCAAATGGCATGACCAACCACTCATAAAATCAACACGACGTCCGAAATGTCGTTTTAGCTGTACTCTCAGCTTCCACCCTAAGCTGATGAAAACCTGTCGCGAGATCTAACTAGGAGAACACTCTCGCGCCACTCAACTGATCAAACAAATCATCTATCCGCGGTAGAGGATACTTATTCTTCCTTGTCACTTTATTCAACTCGCGGTAGTCCACACACAATCGAAGGGAACCATCTGCCTTGGTAGCAAACACAACTGGTGCTCCCCACTCAGAAACACTTTTTTTGATAAATCCCTTCTTCAAAAGATCGCTTACTTGCACCCCAAGCTCTCGCTGCTCCCTTGGTGCCATACGACGAAGTGGCATCACTATAGGTCTGACATCTTTCACTAAATCAATACGAAACTCAATCTCTCGGTGTGGTGGAAGTCCGGTCACTTCCTCGAAGACGTCCGGATACTGGCCAACAATGGGAATTCCTACTAACTCGTTCTGCAGGATGTCGAGGGAATTTAGAAAACTAGCCATCACCTCATCACTAGGTAGGCCACCAAACACTACCCTCCGCCTATCATCCACCCTAATAGTCACCAAAAATCCCTCACAGTCTACCACCACCCCATATCTTTGGAGCCAATCGACTCCCAAAATAATGCCAAACCTAGTAAAGCCCAAAACAAAGCAATCACAAACAAACATGCATCCATGACTCGATAAAACCAAATTTCGACAAATAATGCTAAGTTTAGTCGAATCACCAATCAGTTTTGTCACCGCTAAAGGTCTATCGACTATCTCGGGTTCCAATCCTACCAGGTCACTAGATATGAAGGAACGGGAAGCCCCAGTATCAAACAGTACTCGAATAGGAACATCATAAACATAAAGCATACCTTGGATGACGACATTCTTTCCCTTCTCCTCCGCAGTTGGGGCATTCGACGAAGAAGGAACAGCATTAATAGCATATGCTTTCACAATCTGCTTTTCTTTAGGGGGTTGCAGACACTTATCCTTGTGATGTCCCACTTGGCCGCAGTTGAAGCACTTCCTGTCCGCTGGCTTTGCTCGACATTCTTTAGCATAATGGCCCTTCTTTCCACAGCTAAAGCACTCAACATCTTTCTTATTCTTCTTCTTCTGGCCATCCTTGGTCTGATTCAGCTTTCTCTTATTCTGAGAACCATTCTTGCCTCCATCGCTTGCTTGTGGCTTTGGCTCTTCTGCAGATGCAACCTCAGTCTTCGACTTAGGGTATAGGCTCTCTGATCTCAAAGTTTTCCCCACAATCGATTCAAACGTCTCATCGATGTGGTTAATAAGCCTTTTCCCCAAGTATCCATCCAAACCAGTTATAAACTTCTCGTTCTTCTTCTCGGCAGTATCTATAAGGGATAATCCATATTTCGATAAAGTATCGAACTCAACAATATACTCCAAGATTGCCCTACCATTCTTCTTAAGCTTCAAGAACTTCCTAAACAACTCTGACTTTTGAGCAGCTTGGGTAAACTTTTCACTGAGTCGGGCCTTAAACTGATCCCATGTCACTTGATCCTCTGGAGTAGCTGCCTTAATAGCATTCCACCAATTCATAGCCCGTCCTTGCAGCTGACGGGATGTTATCCTTCTCTTCATCGCATCCTCGATACCCAAGTCTTCGAAGATACGCTCACAGCTATCCAACCAATCCTGAACTTCTGTAGCCGATTCCGTTCCGTGGAACGGCTTCCCACCAAGACTAGTGTAGTCCTTACATAGCTTGGCGAAATCGGCCCTAGGCACCTGCACCTCTGCACCACCACCATTAGCAGCATTGGGAACTTCCCTCTGGACATCTCTAAGCATCTCTCTCATGAAGTCAGTAAACATCGTCCTCATATCAGGAGCATTCCCATTATTAGCTCCTCTACCATTACCCCTAGTATATCGGCTCATCGTTCAATCTGTAAGGAGAAAACTATTAATCATCTCTTCAGTGGTGCAAGTGCAGTGCGACACCATGCTTAGATATACTAATAGTATATATATATAACTTTTAAAAACCAAAATAATCACAAATACGCGCTCTCATATACGTATTATCTCTCCCTGGTGTCTTTCCCTAGGCTAACTACGCAACCTAGAGCTTTGATACCAAATGTGATGGCCCGCCCCGCACCAGCCGACACTTCCAATGAAATGCGCTGTGCCAATGCCCGACTAGCACAGGACGGTCACCAAAGAAAGGAAAAGAAAGGGAACTTAATGGTGAACTAACAAAAAACCTGTAGAATGCCTCACAGTGCATGGAATAAATATAATAATAACATACTTGACATAAAACAGGCGAGACAGTGCATAAGCTGAAACTAAACCATAATCATCATAGTAGCGGAAATTCAAAGTACAGCTTATTACAACTTCAACATATTGTCTCTAAAGAAAAGAAAAAGTTGCACTACTAATGCCCAAAGTGGTGACCAGCAACAACACAAGGAGAATATCTATCTATATCATACGTGGAAGCCTCCTGCTCGTCTCCGGTACAGCTACTTGTGCATACCACCTAACATGTCCCTAGTCTGCCCGTTTAAGAGCACCCAGAGTAATAAGAAGAGACATAAAACTCTGGTTCAGACAAAAGTCTGGTATGAGTTATAAGCAGCAAAACAGAACAATAACAGGTATACTAAACCATACCTGAACCTGCAACCAAAGAGTTAGCACAACATACCGCTCAATACTCTATGGTGCCACTAAACATAAGACATAAAGATACGGGGAAGGGGGTGTACATGTCATAGTGATAGCAAACAATCAAGAAAAGCAACCATCCTCACATCTCTCACTCAGTGCGTAAAGCAAACAATATCCACCTCTTTGATCAACCAAATCCTTGCTATGATCACTCTGCCTCATGGAGTCATGGTGACTCCACTGCACTGATCCATAGCCACTAGTCCTTGCTACGTCCACTCTGCCCCATGAAGTCATGACAACTTCACTGCACTGACTCATAGCCATGCTACGATCACTCTGCCCCATGGAGTAGTGACTACCCCACTGCACTGATCCGTAGCCTAACATTCGTCTCTTGGTGAATCAAAGTTATGGACATCGATAACCCCTTTGCACACGTCTCGCAGCAAAGTCCAATCGAGAAGTTGACTCGTTGGTTCCCATCTGGATCCTGAGTGCAAACTTCCTATTTGGACTACCTTTGCATCTCGGGTTTTGGTCATCATCTTCGGATCGTTCGGTTCTTCACTTCACTTCAGATCGTGATCATCCATCAGTTCGTTCTCCATCTGTTTCGGTCGTGACGCTCCAGACGTGGTGCTTCGGTTCGGAGAAGCGGTTCAGGTCGTGGTTCCTTCCAGACATCGGATCAGTTTGTGTCCCTGAGGCGCCTTCGGTTCAGTCAAGTCCCACGGTTCGGGTCGGGTGCTCTCTTCGGGTCGTGCCACCATGCCAAGGTTGGATCGGTTCGGAGAACTCCAGGTACAGGCGGGTCGGGTCGTGGGATGCTTCCATGGTTCGGTTGCTCAGGTCGCGAGCGGGTCGGAGAGGGCAGGGGCGATCCGATCCGGTTCTGGGTCATTTCCTGCATATTTTCCAATGACTATTTTTACGCCATACGACGGCATTTTCGACCATTCTAACTGTTCTAAACAATCACAAAGCATATCATACAGTCATAGCAACATGTATAATCGACCATAAACACCAAAACAACAACATGATATGTCAAAAAGGATCAAACATATCCAAAACCCATATTTTCCCCTTAAGCATGTTTAAGCAAATCTAATGATAGGATTAGCAAAACTTAACCAAATTAACCAAATTTTCCAACAGAGGCCTAAAACAATATTACGAAATTTATAAATATTTTTCCCAAATTTAATCATGTTTAAATTCGCTAATTAACACTAATTACCCTTAATTAACCATAATTAGTGAGGAACTATGCAAATCACTCACCTTAGCCACAATCAAACTATAGATCTGAAATATTCTCTGATTTGGGTAGAATCTCTATGCAACACAGCAGCTCTATTCCCAATTTGATGCTAATTTGCCTTGATTAGATGTAGCTTGGCTTAATCTTCAATTAGAAAGCGATTAGGAGTGATTTGGGATGAAATTAGAAGGTGGAGGCCATGGCTAGGGTTAGAGGAATGTTTTAGGCGGCTGAAAAATGAGATAAAATTCGTTTTCCTACTGTTCTCAGCCTCCCCATAACCCTATTCCCGAAATGGATTATGGGCCCTCTTTGCTAACCACCCTAATTAGGTCCGGTTAAGCTGTTTTTCACCTTCTAAACCTTGTTTCAGACATATCTCCCAAAAGGTAAGTCCGTTTGGCTAATGTGACCACTCTACGGAAAGGTAAACCATCATCCGGATCTAATGGAAGTTGTTTCAAGTCAAAAATCCTTACCAATCAAAAGTTATGGCCGAAACAAGATCAGCTAGGGGCAAAACAGTCATTTAAAAATCGGTAATAATCATGAACATGGGAAATGACCCCAATAGACGTCTCCCAAAGTGACATGGCTATGCGACTTCGCATGAGTAAGAAATAAATATTCTACGATCCCTTGATGCGTAGAATGTGGGTCGTTACACTAGAGATATTCATTTCATTCTTTAATCTATTCGATGCTGTCCCATTCGGGAAACGGTTGCTGATCCCAACCGTTGGTGATATACATTCGATACACTCAAGCGAAATGAGTGGTCGGTCATGTGTGGTCGGGTTGCAAGATGTTCTTGTTGAACCCAGTGTATTCCTCTCTAGAGGTACATTATCGGAAGGTGGTTCCATACCTTGTCATAGTTGGAAATCCATTACCCAACAAGTGCTCGCGGTTTTGATTGTAACTATATATGTAGAACGTGAGATGAAAGCGTTTCTGCTAGATGATTATTTAGTTGTGGTTGATAGACATTATTATAATATCAAAAGAGTTTTGATATAAATTTTATCGATTCTTTCAAAAGGATTTTTGAAAGTTAAATCAAATGTTTTGGATTCTCATAAGGGAAAAACCCGTTCCGTTATACGGCGTGGTCTTATGAGATATCATTTAATTGCTCAAACTGTTTTAAACTGTTTTACTCACACCAGTCCCATGACTGACCCAGAGTTTGTTTTGCTTTCCCTAAACTCTTGGGTGCCCAAATTTGTACGGGCAGTCAAGTAGTCAGGTTTTACAGATATACTTGGAGAGCTTGGAGCAGGAGGCTTCAGGAGTATATAGCTATAGTTATTTCTGCTGTGTTGTAAGTGTTATACTCTGATAATATTACTATATACATATGCTGATTTTATTTCAAAGATATGTTATATATTATATGTTGTTCGTTCCGCTGTGAGATTCGTGTTACTCTGATGTTGTATGTTCTTCTTCTTCTTCTTCTATTCTAAGTTTCTATCTTATCTATTCTCACCCTCTAATTTTTTTCATGGACTATCCGGTGTTTCCGATGCTTGAATAGTCGACACAGTGTTGTATGCCGATATGCAGGATCGCAAATTCCCCGGGTCGTTACAGGTGCGATGACGACTCAAAGAGGAAAATGGGGATTGCATGTTTCTATAAGCTCGATGACCTACTGGCGATGCTTGTGATTCGAGGAGGAAGAGGGGTATCATTCTCAGCTTCATGAGTTTTGCAGGAGATATTCTGACCTTGGGTAATGGTGTGCGATTTTGCCACCATGATTCCAGAAACAAGGACGATGTCGTGGATTTTACAGTAATATTTCAATGTTGACGAGGGGTGAGGTGCGATCTGTTATTTGAGGATTGGATAATCTGAAGTTCGATCTGGGAATTCTGGGGAGAGTGGTTTGTTTTTCTGTATTATAGTGCGATACTGGGTGATATTGGATTTAATAGTGGATGGGAAGTGGAGTTAGATCTATGAATTGTGGGGAGGCCGAGGTTGTTTTGGTTAACAACAGTATGCGTGAGTCTGGAAGTGTGTTTTAGGGATGCAGTTACATGTTGTTGACTGGTGAGAGATGAACGTGGACAGTGTGTGATCTAAGTCATAGTTTGGAGGAGGTGAATTAAGGAGAATATGATGATGGAGGGATTTCGGCTTGTGTTTTTGGATATGATGAGCGCAGCAAGACAGGGTAGTAGGATCTGAAAATGGAGTGGGTGTACAGGTGTTGAAATGGATTAATGTTGAGCAGCTTTAAGGCACTACAGTGACTTTGCAGCAGTGATCGAATTGCATTGGTTGGATGGCGATGCTGTTTACAAAGAGAGTGATGTGTTCAGGCAAAGATTCACAGTAGTGTGAGGCTATTCGTAGATGTTCTACGTTGATTAGTCAAGAGATTTCAATAATAGCAAGGTATACATTTTTCAAAAATTAAATTACATAGAATTTATTTATTTATTCATTAGTTAAATAAATAGTTAATCATTAAATACAATTAGATTTATCGTAGGTGCTAATAAATTTTATTCGAGACAAATGACGTAGCTGCATAAATAAGATGATATGGAATTTTAAACGGATATTTGGCACAGAGAAAGCGAGGTGAGTTAAACTCACTCAGTTAAATTATTGGGAACTATTTTTAATAGTTCAAATTTATTGATCGCTGATAATTGATTGATATAAAGTGATATATTAGTATATAATAATATTATATAATAATATTGGTGATTGGATATTCCCATAGTACCATTAACGGATGCCCGCAATACCATTAGCGGATGACTTCCCTGTGCGCCCCACAATATATATAGTGGATGACCTTTTATACCGGTATATCCTGCCACAAAGCAGGATGGGTATTATTATTGTTGACTAACATCTGTGGATGCAGGAAAAACAGGTTGGAGGGATCCAACTGGATTCCTCAACATTTATTTATTTGTTTTTCATATATATGTTGATATATGATGTGATTATAACCTGTGGCAGTTTGGGGTATACCTGGATGTGTTAGAAACATTGATTGTTGATTTTTGATATTTTGAATATCCTAAATAATGATATATGGTTTTCGAAATAGAAATTGAAATAATAAGAATTTTAAAATGAAATATTTATTTCCAAACAGAAATGGTTATTTAGAATCCAAAGTAAAAAGAATTTAATAGTAAATATTTGTTTAAAATAAATATCTTGAAGAGGTGATTTTATAAGCGATATTTAAGAAGTGGAAATATTTTATTGGGGAACTTAAGAAATGGAAATTGAAAAATAAACCATGGTTTTAAAATAGATTGGAATTTTTCAAATTTGCAAAGGAAGGTGTAAAGAGGATTTTATAACAAATAGAAGTTATGAAAGAAAATAGAATTTAAACTTGAAGTTGGAAGTATGAATTATTAAAATATTTTGCAAATGGGAATACATAGAAGGAAGAGTTGGCTTTAATTAATAAACTTTAATTGAATTCCAGTTCAAACTAATTTGAATAATATAGTCTATATTATATTAAAGAATTTTGTATAAGATTTTTAAATAATAATTATGAATAGTAAGAATTGGCAAATGATTGTCATATACGAATATTTTTATGGAATGAAGTTATTGAAAATAAAACTGAGATAAGTTATAATATAACTATAAAGGTGTTTATAAAGAATACTTATGGAATATTTATTCAGTAACCAAATAATAAATATTGTTGGACAACAAGGATTTATTTTAACAAATAAGACGAGATGTTGGGTTTGTAAGCGATGTTTATGAAGAAGGGAAATTATTATTTTTATTCAGAAAATATAATATGAATATGAAGATAAAAGGAAAATTGGGTTTGAAATCGGTAATGTTAATGGATTTGAATTTTCGAAGTTCAATGGGAATTATAGGATTATATGAAATAACTCTATAATTAGATGTCATAATGGGATTGAAAATTAGAAATCTGATTTATGAAATCAAGTCTAGTATGGACTTGTATTGAAAATATTATTCACGATTAAGGTGAATAAAGAGAATAAAGTAAGCGGTATGAAAAATAGAAATTTATAATGGGTTTTTAAAATATTAAATTCTAATTGAATTTAGATTATATTAAAGAATTTTACATATGGTTTATAAATAGTAAATATTATTAGAATTTGCAAATGATAGGTAAATACGGATATTGTAGAATATAAGTTATAAATAGAATGGAATGGAGTTTTAAACATATATAAATGTGTATAAAAAATTTATGGAATAAAAATTTGATATAAAACTTGGTTTATGTAGTTTAAAATGAAATGGAATTGAATAATGAAAGTATATCACTATCCTGTTTCAGTTTAGAAATAAATATTTAGCAAATGTTTTGCAAATCAAATCTGAAAAGGAATAGTGTATAAAGATTGTAGTAATGTTTTGTAAATATTATTTTTGTGAGAAATATTTCAATATTCATAAATTTGAGATAAACATCTCATATAAAAGTGGTAATAAATATTGGAAATTTAGAAACGAAGTTAAGGGAAATTAGGACCTGACTGGAGATTGGTGAGTTGAATTGATTTTCTGAGTGTCAGATCTGATGTTGGTTTCGACCTTCGGGGTTGATACTTAGGGAATTATTCTCTTACTAATTTACGGTTAGAAAATAATGACCAAGATGAGAAATACGTGCTTAAAGGGATTTTAAAATGAAAGGGGCTTTTGAATATTCTTATATGTATAAAAATATAAGAAGAGAACGAGAGTTCCATTTATTGCAGAAATGGAGAAGTTTATGAATTAACAAAGGGTTGATCAAAAGAGGTTAAAATGGGAATGGATATTTAATCATTAAATTCAATTTTCTTTTATGGATGAATGGATGTTTTATTTGATAGTTAAATAACCGACTATGAAATCTGGCTTAATGTGTTTGTTGGTACGGAAAGACCGAGATCGAATTGTTCGAAAACCATTCCGAACCAATTAATATGTAATGTGAAAGATGCTGATTCAAGATGGAGCAGCGAAGACCGTGGATCTTCATAAGCGAAAGGACTACGTCGAATTCTCTGGAGTCGCACCCAGAAATATTCTAATATTGATCCTGTCGTGGATGAAATCGATGGATTGCAAGGACTACTCACTACTGATCCATAGGGTGATTCCTAGAATGTGGTAGGAGGGTGCCTTCGGTTTGTCCAATCCCAGGACAACTTGTATGGACGAAATGTCTGAAAAAGTATTTCCCAAAGGGTCACGTACGTTGATTTTTACAAACGTATTTCTGTTGATAGCGAAGAATGGCCGTTCTCTTAGCTTGAATACTAGAATATTTTTCTGGACGTCAATTAGTGATATCTGACGATGTGGCGCATTCAAAGTGAATGGTGGCCAGATGATCTAGAAATACGATTATAACCTCAAGCCTCACAACCGGAAAATGACAAAAATCGGGCAGACAGCATGACTATGTGGGTCGCCCCCATTAGGGTGTATTGTCACCATCTAGAGAATATTCATATTTGTTACTTCTTTTCGCTTCAGGAGATGAGTTGGAGGACGTCAGACGTGTTATATATTTAGATATAATTCCGCTGTGTGTTGAAAATGAGGACAGACTGTTATAATTGTCCAGATGAATTGAATGTCCGTTGTACTCTGATAAATTGTAAGTATTATTTCGAGTTCTTTTCAATAAAGATTTATTTCTGTATTATATTTTATTCTCTGCGATGTGAGACACTGTGTATGGTGTTTAGTTCTTATTTTTTTTCTATTCTAATTTCTCTTTTTTTCTTATCTCACCCTCTAACTTCTTTCTTTAACATGCTGGATTTTCGGTACTCGAGTTTGGACAGGGGATATATTTGTGTCGAAAATTCGAGCATCGAATTTTCTGGCTCATTACAAATCCCGTCCACTCCTTCCTTGTTATCCCCGACCTCATCCATCCTTATCACCTCGAACTCCAGGTTATTCTTGGGTAGTGCCTCTCGAACCATTTCTCGCTGCTTGGTCTGCCCGCTAGCTCGACTTCTACAATCACTCTTCTCGGGTAACCTGCTAACTTGTCCTTCACCAGATCCGCCAAATACTTTGTTTTATGCATGTGCCCTTCTTCGCCGGCGGTGTTTTCCTAGCTTTGAGATTCCACGTCATCTGTTCAGGCGAATTGGAAGTCTGTTGAGCCGGCGGATTAGAAGTATTATGAACAGGAGGCTGCACCTTCTTCGTCTATTCGATCGGCCAGATCTCTTCCTTAAGAATGATAGGTTCGCCTTTACAGTTGATCTTTTGGAATCTGTAGCAGCGCCAGTTGCCCCAGTCCGTAAGGAGAAGTAATGGCGCGACTCCTTTGGAGGTTGACGTAGAGGCTGAGGCGTCTGGTTTGGAGTGTCAGCAGAGATCACCATCGAAATAGTTTGTGAAATTAAAAAAAAGGACCATGATGTTGATCTCAATTTATGAAGCAGGTGGTTGCATTGATTTGAGCATTTTTTTTCTTTATTATTCTCAGCCCTCTCATTAACCTATCTCTTATAGCATGTTAGAATTTGATCAAAAGAAGATAGAGATGAAATGGTAAAACAATTGAAAGACTACATTTTTATTGATTACTTGATTGATATTACAAAAGATGCTTGATTAATTTACAATGCTAAACCTTGCCTTTATTTATACATGGTTTATCCTTATCTAAAAGGGCATTCTATATAAGGGTATTTTAGAGTATATATTTAGGTCAATTATAATAAATAATTCTATTCCAAATATTGACCCAAATCAATAAGAAACCAAATATAACCCCAAATTAATTCAATACCAAATAAAGGCAACATATCTTTATCCTTATCTCTAACATTATTAACTTAAATTATTCTCGCATAAGTTTTTTTTATAAAATAACCTCTGTTATAAATAAAACAGAACATATATTAAACAAGAAGCCATTTAGAGAGAACAGAAAAGATAGGGGAGAGACTTTTATTTTTATTGCTTTAAGTGTGTACAATTTCTATTACATTGGCTCCTTTATATATAGGCTTTGGAGCTGATGTTAGACTTATTCACTTATATATATTACAACACTCCCCCTTGAATATGCGTCTTTAAAATCTTGAATGCTCTGCTAACTTGAAGTTGTCCCTTTTAAAAAATATATGACGATTGCTCCCCTTTATAATTATCTTGCTTGCATATATTCATTCAGTCGATACAACTATTGTCTATTGCCTTCAAAACTCTATCAGGAAAACCCAATAGGAAAAACCTTGAACGAGAAAAAGAGTACAACATCTGACATTATGAATATCATATTAAAATGATATTCCTTAAAAGAGTTTGATGCTTCAGGATCAAAACAATGCCTCATTAAAAACCTTTTTGTGAAAAACCCTGTGGGAAAAATCATAAACAAGGAAAAGAGTGCAAATTTATTTCATCTTTAGGTAACATGTTTTACAATGTTACCGTAAGGGTTGATACTTCAGGATCAAGATAATGCTTCATTAAAAACCTTACTAACAAAAACCCAGTGGGAAAAATATTAGTGAAGGAAAAGAGTACATTATAGCATATTTTTATATGATCCCCCTTATTTATAACTCATTATTCAATTGATCTATTGATTTAGTCGACACATGCCAATTTTGTATATCATCTTCTGGAATGTTGATTTGGAAATTGCTTTTGAGAAAAGATCTACCCGCTTTTCTTGAACCGAATTTGTTTCCCCTCTTTCTTGTTATCCTTTCGTTCATGTGTGAAGAGAAATTTAGAAAAAATGTGCTCCATCCTATCACCCTTGATATAATTCGCTTGAATCTAAGCCATGCAAAATGCCTTGTCTTCTTCATAAATAATAGTTTACTGCACCAAAAGATGTTTGATACTTCTGGATCAAAATGTTGCCTCATCAAAACCTTACTAAGAAAAACCCAATGGGAACAAATTTAGTGAAGGAAAAAGAGTATGATATAAAATGTCATATTTACTACGTCAAAAGTAGTATGATACTTTTGGATCAATGTATGCCTCGTTAAAACCCTAATAAGAAAAACCCAGCGGAAAAAATCTTAAATAAGGGAAATGAGTACATTATAACTTATTTTTGTATGTTACTTTTGGGTTGATACTTCTGGATCATGACCCATGCCTCATTAAAAACCTTACTAAGAAAACCCAATGGGGAAAAACCTAGTTAAGGAAAAAGAGTGCATTATATCATACTTATGGATGCTCCCCCTGATTTAATATTTTCCTCTGAATTCGTATTCTTCTTTCAATAACTCAAATTGCTTACAAATACTTCTTAATGAAGTTTTTCTTTTAAAAACTTCATGTGCATTTCCATGCTTCAGGCATGTTTTCTTATTTAAAACGCCTTCCTTTTGTGATTTGTATGTTACTAATATTCATTTATGAATACACTTCAAGTGCTTATAATTTTCTATTTCAATCGGACTTGCATATTGCAATACATATTTGATGAATAAGACAACTTTCATTACTAAGTAGGAAGTAATCTACTCATCTTGAAGTATATCAAGATTTTCATTACAACAATACTTAGAAGAATGAAATATATCAAGATTTTTATTACAACAACACTAAGCAGGAAGTAATCTACTCACCTTGAAGTATATTAAGGTTTTCATTACAACAATACTTAGAAGAATGTTGTAATATATCATCCATGTTCATGGTATTCTTTATAATAACAAATGTTATTTATGTTCTTCAGGAACTTATATATTATAATAAGTTTTGCATATCGCAACTACCACTTCAATGGATATTAAGAGTTTCATTACAATAATTCTTGAAAGCAGGAGGTATTCTACTCATCATGAATTATATCAAGATTTTCATCACAACAATACTTAAAAGAATGTTGTAATCTACATTTCTTGCGCTTTGCATTATTTCTCACCAACAACGTAATTTAAATTCTTCCGGAATTTGTATACTTTCATCGTTTATACCTTCAGGGTATTGTAAGCGTTTTAAACACTTTCACCACTTTAATCAATTCAATTATATCTGAAGATACAATGCTCATGGCACTTGACACTCTATGGTGCTTCAGTAACTTCCATGTGCTTTTATCATTATATATATTGCTAATTTTATTTTATGAACTACAGGTTCATATCTTATGGACTACAGGTCCATATATCTTATTTAGGAAAATTTCATGATGACCAATCATGTTTCTCTCTAATATGGGATTTTTAATCCATTATAAATAAGCGCTTCATTATTTATTAATTTATCGTCGATGATTATTTCTTGCCGTTCTATACACGATTTATTGAGATCTCAAAAATTATCATGCTTTACGTACCTAAACCACTTCTGGGTTTATTTTGACAATCACGTCATGGGTTTCTTTCAA
This sequence comes from Allium sativum, assembly GCA_030737875.1. Lineage (NCBI taxonomy): Eukaryota > Viridiplantae > Streptophyta > Magnoliopsida > Asparagales > Amaryllidaceae > Allium > Allium sativum. Next base: position 342,993,401 of record CM060910.1, read on the forward strand.
TGCACCCTTAAGTGTTTCTTCAGGAACATTCACCTCCTTTATTTTGCATCTTTATAACTTACTCCAAAAATATTTTGAACTGACTTTTATACCACATTTTCAGCTGTGATTTACACCTTTTGATCCTTCGGGGATTCAAATGTATATTGGAGAAAGTCTATTAGAGACATAATTGATAATTTATGCAAGGTACATAATACTTTGCATAATTCTATATATTAGCAAATATTTAACATCGATGATTCCTTTATCCTTCCCCTCAATGTTGACAAACATTGTCACTTTAAATAATAAACTTTCGTTGGATTCTCATTTTTGATCCATTATAGCATTATAGCTAGCAAATACATTAGATGTATTTCAATTGTAGGAGGATAATTCTCTTATTAGTTGATAAGATGCATTCATATTGCTTATTCCCTTTCATTAATCTAATGACTTGGAGGAATTTTCTATCATTTGAATACGCACATGACTTCAGGTCATTCAATATTGATGTCAATCGACTTTTTGAAATACAAAATAATATATGCATAATTTATAATTTGAGCTCATGACAACTTCAGGTTGTGTAACACCCCATAATTTTATAACATTAAAATTCACAAATTAAAGTATACTTAATTTTTAGAAAAGAATTAAGTGAAATGGGTTGCGCAGAGAAATATATATATATATATATATTGATATATATATATAAATTAAAAATTAAATAAATAAATATGCGAAAAAGTTCAAAACAGCGAATTGGGAGGGGGAATAACCGAACCGGCCCATTTTTGAGGTCGACCCAAGCCCCGCTGGGTCGACTAGGGGTTAATCCAGGGTGTTTGGCGTCAACCCGTGGGCCGATTCGCTCAAATGCAGATTTTGCATTTGATTGGTTCTCATGGTTCAGGGTTAATCTAATGGTCCTAAATAACTTCCTACACCTATAAATACATCCTAATGCTAACCCTAAACCTAATTAAAATAGAATAGTTACCGTCATACCATCGCCATGGAAATCAATGGAGCCGCCGCCAACTAAGAAAGAAGAAAAGCAAATTCAATTCTAATTCTCTCAACCCTAAAGCAAAGAAAAACTCTCTCTTTTCTTCTCTAAATTGTGAGTATGACGATCTTAACAAGATTATTTTCATTTTAATTAGGTTGAGTTATGAATGGATTATGAGTAGATGATGTGAATTATCATATATGTTGTTGTAAACCCCTTTTGCTATCATGTATATTGTAAATCCAATGTTATGTGATGATGATATCTTACATGTTGTAAATCATGCTATGATGATGTTATGTATGTTGAAAGTTTCTATGCTAAGTTGGGATGAATCATACATGTTAAAAAGGCCATGATGTTACCATCTATGCTAGTTAGTTCATATTAATTAAATCATCATGTTTGGGTTATGTTGATCTATATGACAAGTCACATATGCAAGTTAGATTGGTTAGAAAAGTTATGAACATATGCCAAGACATCTATTATGACATCTAGAATTATGCTATGACATATGTGATATCCTATGCTAGTTCACACCATCATTATGTTGCCTAAAAACCCCATATGCAAGTTTATGTATAGATTTGGGCTATGATCATATCATATAAATTGAGACATTTAACAAGTTGACATCTTTTGATCCTTAACATGTGTAGTTTATGCAAGTTTCACCCCTATTATGATTAGATTTATTTTAATTGTCTATATGTTGTGATAATTTATCTTTGTGCTAGGTTTTAGACTATACAAGTCTAGCCTATATTATGCGTTGAATAAGCGAACTTATAAACGTGGGGTAGGGGTAATATTAAGGATTTAATATTAAAAAGTTGGGGTGCAATTGATATGATTTTGCATGCCATAAGTGGATGACCATAATTGAGTCAATTATGGACATCATTAAAAGTTGACTTAATTAATAATTTGAATAGGGAATTATTAAAACTGGGGTAAAAGATTTTAAGTGTTAATCAATGCTTAGGACACGAGGTTGGACTCGTTTCTGACGTAAACCTGCCCGGACCCGCCCGGCAAATCCAGTGGTCACAAATGTCAGCCCAATGTGAGAGGTCCTAGGCCTAAACTAAAGCATACCGGTTGTAAAGACACGAGGTTAGACTCTTTTATGGTGTAAGACTGCCCGGACCCGCCCGGCAAATCCAGCTGCCATAAATGCCAGTCTAATGTGAGAGGTCTTTATGAGGTTATGGCCTGAATGAATTAAGAAATACTTAACCAGATAAACATGTAAGGTGGGACAAGGGGGTTAAGTAGGTGCCTTGGGTGGCATGAGGAATCTAGGGGGTGCCCTTAGCGGCATGTGAAATACGATTAGTAAGACTTAACCAAACACACATGTAAATGAACATGACTAAGAGGGTTAAGTGGGATATACTAGTGACAAGCTTAGGTGGGTAGCTTGTGGGGGCCCATTTCGACCAGTATCCCAAACGTATCTTTGTGGGCTCGACCCAAGTCGAGGACGAGACACGCATACTGGGTTTGACTGTAAGAGGCCAAAACGGGGAGCGGTGGCAACGCAAGTCCAACGGGTTTCATATGCGTGTGTGGACCCGGGATAGTAGGTAATACGTTGTTGCATCGTGTAGGTATAAGCCGTGCATTCTCAAGTTGTATCGGGTTGCCACTTTAGGGGAGTGATACACCCCACTGTGGGGCCAGCACGGGTATCTACGAGTAGGGAGCCGATCGAAAGTGGGTAGTGGGGTACACCTAGTGGAGATAGGGGCAGACGACACCTATGTAGTCAACTAGGAGTACACGAAGTTACTTATAAATTTTTTTAAGAGGGTAGTGGGGTACACCTAGTGGAGATAGGGGCAGACGACACCTATGTAGTCAGCTTGGGGTACGTGAGGCTATTTATATTGTTTCTGTGTGAAGCAAGTGGGATCAACCTTTAGGGTGACTGGTGCAGTGCAGTGTAGTAATGTGCGGTGCAGTGTAGTAATCATTCGTTAGTAATTAGGTGTGCCTTTACCGTTATCTTTAACGTTATCTTAAACTCTATCTTTATCTTCCTAAGAGTTCATAGACATTTACTTGTCATCCAGCTTATGCTTTAGTCTAGTTATTTTGATAATAGTATTGTTAGAATTATCATACTCGCCAGACTTTATGTCTGTCCCCCTCTATTTCTATCCTTTTTCCCCCTCCAGGTCCTCAGGTTGGGCCCAGCTCTAGTGGAGTTTGATTGAATTGCTTCATCTCTCTTTGGAAAGCTTGGACCGTTGAAGTAAAGTCCAGCTTGTTATCTTTTTAATGGTTATTTATGTAATGGGATTATGTATTTTGTTTTTATGAAGATGGATATTGTACTTGGTTATGATCTATGGTTTTATGATGTAACAAACATGTTTAATTTCCGCTGCAATAAAATGAAGTTTTAGATTTCCAAGTACTATTTATTATCTGTCTTGTTGTAATTTTTCTGTTCTATATTCACTTATAACCTCCATGGAAGTTAATGCATTCCCTTTGTGAGTGACATTAATGGACGTGGGGTGTTACACATGGTATCAGAGCTTAAAGTTACCAGAACAGATAAAAATACTTTAGAAAAATAGTTATTTTTGGAAGAAGTGTTTTCAAAAACTTATTTTAATGAGAAATTTAAAGAGAAAAGTTTTTAAGAAAAACATAATCCCCAATAGCCACATATCTTTATCTTTCGAATTCTCCATTTTGAATCTTTCCTTTTTCGTTTCAGCATGGCTGAAGATCTTAATCTACTCGACGGTGTAACGATACCAGGATGGTATAGGAGGCTATTGGAGGCTAGGGCCGCTGCAGGTCCAGCCAATGTTCCTCCACCACCAGTTGCACCCGTTCCTCCTACTCCTCCTCGCGTAGATACTTTTGCAAAGACGTGCAAGGAATTCAAGGCTATGGGTGGAAAACCATTTCAAGGGTCAGAAACGTTTGTGGAAGCTAGAGATTGGCTTAAGGAGGTGGAAGAATTGCTAGAAATCTTTGAAGTTGAAGAAGGGAGGAGAGTTAGATTAGCAGCTTAGTTGATGAAGGGAGAGGCCTCGTTTTGGTGGGAGGTCACTAATGGGGAGCGTCCTGTTGACTCTTGTGCGGATTTCAGACGTAGGTTCGAGGCGAAGTTTCTCTCTAGGGCGGTAGAAAATCTACATATGGAAAGGTTCTTGACATTGAAGCAAGGAAGCTCATCAGTGAAAGAATATGTCAATAAATTTAATCAGTTAGCAAGGTTTGGCTTGGACTTAGTAAACACGCCGGAGAAGAAGGCTCTAAGGTTCGTGAATGGCTTGAATGAACCATTGCAAGGGTTGGCTATGACCCACATCCCGATGGGGGCCACCTTTGAGAAGTTAGTAGAAATGGCGCTCATGCATGAGGAGAAAAGCGCTAAAGCTGATAAGGCACCCGAGAAGAAGGGGGATCAGAAGAAACCACAACAGCAAAACAAGAAGGGTGGAAAAGACAATAATGGCAAGGGAAAGAAGAAGTGCTTTAACAGTGGAACCCCAGGCCATCTCAGCAAGGATTGCCGAAAGAAAAAGAAGACAGGCTGTTTTCATTGTGGCGATGCGGGATATTTAGTGAAGGACTGCCCAAAGAAGGGGCTGAGGGCAGGAGCTACCTCGGGAGGACAGGTGCAGGCTCTTATGGCACCAGGGCAGGCTAGGGGACAAGTTCAGGATCTCGCGGTCCCACCGCTGCAAGAACGAGGTAGAACCATTTCTGTTGAAAGCTTAGTTTTTCTGTTTGATCATCCTGTCCGTACCTTATTCGATTAGGGCGCATCACATTCGTTTATCCCAACATCATTAGTTGAATCACTACACTTAAACACCAGTTTAGTAGAGGATCCCTTAGTTGTTTCGAATCCAATAGGGGGCTCAGCTTGTTTGTCCATGATGTGTTTGGATTTGAAAATTTCCATACTTAGCGTTGAATTTAGATGTGATGCTTATGTGTTGGGCTTCACGGGCTATGGGCTAATTTTAGGAATGGATTGGTTATCCAGAAATGGGGCCGTTCTTGATTGTGAAAGGAGAGTAGTTAGGCTCGTGACTCGCCTTGGCAACACTCTCAAAATCTTCTGTAATCCCATGAATTCGGTTATGCTAAGTTATCTAGAATCGCTTGACGCGTCTAAGGAAAATCTACGATCTGTTAGAGTGGTCCGAGAATATTCGGATGTGTTTGAGGAGGTGAAGGGCTTGCCTCCGAAGCGGGAGATAGATTTTTGAATATATCTTGTGGATAATGCGAAACCAGTATCTTTGCTAGTACGCCACATGGCTCCACGTGAAAGGAGGGAACTCGATAAGCAAGTGAAGGAGTTGCTTGAGAAGGGGTTCATAAGACGAAGTATATCGGAGTGGGGTGCTCCAGTAGTATTTGCCACGAAGGCGGATGGGTCCCTTAGACTGTGTGTGGACTATAGAGAACTTAATAAACTTACTAAGAAGAACAGACACCCACTGCCGAGGATTGACGATCTCTTCGATCAATTAGTTGGCGCCTCAGTGTTTTCGCAGTTGGACTTAGCCACTGGGTTCCATCAGTTGAGAGATGCTGAGGATAGCATAGACAAGACTGCCTTTAGGACTCCAGACGGTTTCTATGAATGGCTAGTGATTCCCTTCGGTTTGACAAACGCCCCAGCATATTTTTTTGATTTGATGAGTAGGGTGTTTAGGCAGTACCTTAACAAATTCGTGGTAGTCTTTGTAGATGACATCTTGATCTTTTCTAAGGATGAAGAAGAGCATGCCCTACATCTTAGGGAAGTGTTGGAGACCCTACGAGCGCATAGCCTTAAGGCCAAATTTTCTAAGTGTCACTTCTGGAGGAAGGAAGTACGGTTCTTGGGGCATGTGGTTTCCAAAGAAGGGATAGCCGTGTATCCCGCGAAGGTGGTGGCCATCCAAGATTGGAAGGTCCCTAAAAATGCTACCGAAGTGAGAAGTTTCTTGGGGTTGGCTGGCTACTATAGGAAGTTTATCAAAGACTTCGCAAAGATATCAGCTCCATTGACACGCTTGACGAAGAAGAACCTAGTTTTCACATGGGACGTAGATTGTGATGATGCGTTCCAACATTTGAAGAGAGCTTTGACTTCAGCCCCAGTCTTAGTATTGCCAGACGGGAGTAAGTCGTTTACCGTTTATACTGATGCTTGTGGGACAGGACTAGGCGCAGTCTTAATGCAAGAGGGTAGGGTAATAGCCTATGGTGGAAGGCAGTTGAGAGCGCATGAGAAAAATTATCCTACACATGACCTAGAATTGGCCGCTACTGTTTTCGCGCTTAAGTCTTGGCGTCATTATCTTCTTGGCGAGAAATTCGAATTATTCACTGACCATAAATCTTTAAAATACTTATTCTCTCAGAAGGACTTGAACTTAAGGCAGCAAAAGTGGATGGAGTTCTTAGCGTCCTACGACTTCGAAATAGCCTATACCCCTGGCAAGGGTAACGTGGTGGCAGACGCCTTGAGTAGAAAAATATTATCCTTAAGTCCTTTGTTTGTTGAGCGGCGAAGTTTAGAATTCATTTCGATGTTTGACTTTAGACCTTCCGTTGACTTCGTACCCGGTTTGCTAGCATCCTTGGAGGTCAGACCTACGCTTTTGGAACGGATTGGCGAGGCACAGCGAGACGACCCGCAGTTGGTTGAGTTAGTAGAAAAACTCAAAGGAGGGGAGTCATCAAGCCATCTCCGTAGGTATACCCTAGACGATAAGGGTTGGTTACGTAGGGACGGTAGACTTTGTGTACCAAAAGACGATGACCTAAGGAAGACTATTCTTGACAAAGCACATCATCCGAAGATGACCATTCATCCCGGCGGGGACAAGATGTACAAAGACATGAAGAGAGTTTACTTTTGGGCCGGCATGAAGAAAGATGTGGCCGAGTATGTCGCCAGATGCTTGGTGTGCCAACAAGTAAAAGCGGAGCAAAAGAAACCCGGTGGGTTGCTTCACCCATTGGAGATTCCACTGTGGAAGTGGGAAAGTGTCTCGATGGATTTTGTGGATGGGTTACCGCGATCAAGGAAGGGTAATACGGGAATTTGGGTTATAGTAGATAGACTTACTAAAAGCGCCCATTTCATTCCCGTAAAGAGTAAGAGGACTGCTCCATGGTTAGCCTCCGTGTACGTTCGAGAAATAGTTCGTTTGCACGATGTTCCTTCTAGCATAGTGAGCGACCACGATCCTATTTTCACTAGCGAAATTTGGAGAAGCTTACAAGAGGCGGTAGGGACTCAGTTATGTTTGGGCATCGCATATAATCCTCAGACGGACGACCAGACCGAGAGGGTGAATCGCATTCTAGAGGATCTGTTGGGGCTATGTATCCTAGACTTTGGGGGTACGTGGGAAGAGCATCTTCCATTGGTGGAGTTCGCATATAATAACAGCTTTCAGTCCAGCATTGGTATGGCACCATTCGAAGCTCTTTATGGACGACCTTGTCGTTCACCTACATGTTGGTGGGAATCTACGGATAAGATCTTACTTGGGCCCGATATGATTAGGGAGACTTCGGAGAAGATCGACTTGATTCGAAGGAGGATGAAAGCAACACAGGATAGGCAGAAATCTTATGCGGATAAGAGGAGGACAGATCTCGAGTTTGAAGTTGGGGACATGGTCTTTGTCAAAGTGTCTCCATTTCGGAACGTTTTTCGCTTTGGATCCGTTGGGAAATTAGCACCAAGGTTTGTAGGGCCGTTTCCTATTAAGGAGAAAATTGGACAGATATGTCACATTTGAGGAAGTGCTTGCACGAGACCGCGGAAGTGGTAGAGCCGAGCTTTCTTAGAGAGGTAGAGATAGAGCGTGATGCGACAATTCGACGAGCTCCTACGCGCATTCTTGGGTCGGAGATCAAGAGGTTGAGGAATCGAGAGGTCAGACTAGTCAAAGTGCAATGTGGAGATGATGAGAGCAACGCTACTTGGGAGACAGAAGAGAAGATGCGTTCACGATACCCTTTTCTTTTTGAGGGTATGTCTTTTAGTTTCTCCTTTATCGCTTAGCTTGTACTTATCTTATCTTTAGTATATCCTCTCGCTAGTATCTTTGACCTTTAGTTAGGATAATCCTATGGTTGAAACATGTGTTTGAGACATGTTATGTATGGTGGATGCAAAGTGGATGCAAGTGTTTGCTAGTGGTTGCTCGTGGATGCATATACACACACTATTAGGCACAAGATCGGCTCAGTCACTTCATATTGCATATTGCATATATATGGATGTATTTAGTAAAATGGATGTATAATGGTTGTATTATCATATAGTTGCTGCATTCGGGTGGATGGTTGTGCACGCATATAGAATTAATATGTATCATTAGGAATCTTTTGCATACATATTGGAAGCATGGCACTATCATGAATTACACTAAGGAGGTCGACTGAATCAGTAGACCGTCTAATTTTGCATTAGGACATATACACACACTGTGCATATAAACATTAAAGCATTAGAAGTCTTTTAAGGACAATGGATGCTGGTGTTTGATGGTTGAGTAGATGGACGATTAGATGGTAGGATATACATTCTTCTTGACTTGGAGATTTCGGGGATGAAATCCTTTAAGGAGGGGAGAATGTAACACCCCGTAATTTTATAACATTAAAATTCATAAATTAAAGTATACTTAATTTTTAGAAAAGAATTAAGTGAAATGAGTTGCGCAGAGAAATATATATATATATATTGATATATATATATATATAAATTAAAAATTAAATAAATAAATATGCGAAAAAGTTCAAAACAGCGAATTGGGAGGGGGAATAACCGAACCGGCCCATTTTTGAGGTCGACCCAAGACTTGCTGGGTCGACTAGGGATTAATACAGGGTGTTTGGCTGTCAACCCGTGGGCCGATTCGCTCAAATGCAGATTTTGCATTTAATTGGTTCCCATGGTTCAGGGTTAATCTAATGGTCCTAAATAACTTCCTACACCTATAAATACATCCTAATGCTAACCCTAAACCTAATTAAAATAGAATAGATACCGTCGCCATGGAAATCAATGGAGCCGCCGCCAACTAAGAAAGAAGAAAAGCAAATTCAATTCTAATTCTCTCAACCCTAAAGCAAAGCAAAACTCTCTCTTTTCTTCTCTAAATTGTGAGTATGATGATCTTAACAAGATTATTATCATTTTAATTAGGTTGAGTTATGAATGGATTATGAGTAGATGATGTGAATTATCATATATGTTGTTGTAAACCCCTTTTGCTATCATGTATATTGTAAATCCAATGTTATGTGATGATGATATCTTATATGTTGTAAATCATGCTATGATGATGTTATGTATGTTGAAAGTTTCTATGCTAAGTTGTGATGAATCATACATGTTAAAAAGGCCATGATGTTACCATCTATGCTAGTTAGTTCATATTAATTAAATCATCATGTTTGGGTTATGTTGATCTATATGACAAGTCACATATGCGAGTTAGATTGATTAGAAAAGTTATGAACATATACCAAGACATCTATTATGACATCTAGAATTATGCTATGACATATGTGATATCCTATGCTAGTTCACACCATCATTATGTTGCCTAAAAACCCCATATGCAGGTTTATGTATAGATTTGGGCTATGATCATATCATATAAATTGAGACATTTAACAAGTTGACACCTTTTGATCCTTAACATGTGTAGTTTATGCATGTTTCACCCCTATTATGATTAGATTTATTTTAATTGTCTATATGTTGTGATAATTTATCTTTGTGCTAGGTGTTAGACTATACAAGTCTAGCATATATTATGCGTTGAATAAGCGAACGTATAAACGTAGGGTAGGGGTAATATTAAGGATTTAATATTAAAAAGTTGGGGTGCAATTGATATGATTTTGCATGCCATAAGTGGATGGCCATAATTGAGTCAATTATGGACATCATTAAAAGTTGACTTAATTAATAATTTTAATAGGGAATTATTAAAACTGGGGTAAAAGATTTTAAGTGTTAATCAATGCTTAGGACACGAGGTTGGACTCGTTTGGGACGTAAACCTGCCCGGACCCGCCCGGCAAATCCAGTGGTCACAAATGTCAGTCCAATGTGAGAGGTCCTAGGCCTAAACTAAAGCATAACGGTTGTAAAGACACGAGGTTAGACTCTTTTATGGTGTAAGACTGCCCGGACCCGCCCGACAAATCCAGCTGCCATAAATGCCAGTCTAATGTGAGAGGTCTTTATGAGGTTATGGCCTGAATGAATTAAGAAATACTTAACCAGATAAACATGTAAGGTGGGACATGGGGGTTAAGTAGGTGCCTTGGGTGGCATGAGGAATCTAGGGGGTGCCCTTAGTGGCATGTGAAATATGATTAGTAAGACTTCACCAAACACAAATGTAAATGAACATGACTAAGAGGGTTAAGTGGGATATACTAGTGACAAGCTTAGGTGGGTAGCTTGTGGGGGCCCATTTCGACCAGTATCCCAAACGTATCTTTGTGGGCTCGACCCAAGTCGAGGACGGGACACGCATGCTGGGTTCGGCTGTAAGAGGCCAAAACGGGGAGTGGTGGCAACGCAAGTCCAGCGGGTTTCGTATGCGTGTGTGGACCCCGGCTGGTAGGTAAGACGTTGTTGCATCGTGTAAGTATAAGCCGTGCATTCTCAAGTTGTATCGGGTTGCCACTTTAGGGGAGTGATACACCCCACTATGGGGCCAGCATGGGTATCTACGAGTAGGGAGCCGATCGAAAGTGGGTAGTGGGGTACACCTAGTGGAGATAGGGGCAGACGGCACCTATGTAGTCAGCTAGGGGTACGTAAGGCTATTTATAAAGTTTCTGTGTGAAGCAAGTGGGATCAAACAATATGGTGACTGGTGTGGTGCAGTGTAGTAATGTGCGGTGCAGTGTAGTAATCGTTCGTTAGTAATTAGGTGTGCCTTTACCGTTATCTTTAACGTTATTTTAAACACTATCTTCATCTTCCTAAGAGTTCATAGACATTTACTTGTCTTCCAGCTTATGCCTTAGTCTAGTTATTTTGATAATAGTATTGCTAGAATTATCATACTCGCCAGACTTTATGTCTGACCCCCTCTATTTCTATCCTTTTCCCCCTCCAGGTCCTCAGGTTGGGCCCAGCTCTTGTGGAGTTTGATTGAATCGCTTCATCTCTCTTTGGAAAGCATGGACCGTTGAAGTAAAGTCCAGCTTGTTATCTTTTTAATGGCTATTTATGTAATGGGATTATGTATTTTGTTTTTATGAAGATGGATATTGTACTTGGTTATGATCTATGGTTTTATGATGTAACAAACATGTTTAATTTCCGCTGCAATAAAATGAAGTTTTAGATTTCCAAGTACTATTTATTATCTGTCTTGTTGTAATTTTTCTGTTCTATATTCACTTATAACCTCCATGGAAGTTAATGCATTCCCTTTGTGAGTGACATTAATGGACGTGGGGTGTTACAGACAGGACTAGGCGCAGTCTTAATGCAAGAGGGTAGGGTAATAGCCTATAGTGGAAGGCAGTTGAGAGCGCATGAGAAAAATTATCCTACACATGACCTAGAGTTGGCCGCTATTGTTTTCGCGCTTAAGTCTTGGCGTCATTATCTTCATGGCGAGAAATTCGTACTATTCACTGACCACAAGTCTTTAAAGTACCTATTCTCTCAAAAGGACTTGAACTTAAGGCAGCAAAGGTGGATGGAGTTCTTAGCGTCCTACGACTTCGAAATAAACTATACCCCTGGCAAAGGTAACGTGGTGGCAGACGCCTTAAGTAGAAAAATATTATCCTTAAGTCCTTTGTTTGTTGAGCGGCGAAGTTTAGAATTCATTTCGATGTTTGACTTTAGACCTTCCGTTGACTTCATACCCGGTTTGCTAGCATCCTTGGAGGTCAGACCTACGCTTTTGGGACGGATTGGCGAGGCACAGCGAGGCGACCAGTAGTTAGTTGAGTTAGTAGAAAAACTCAAAGGAAGGGAGTCATCAAGCCATCTCCGTAGGTATACCCTAGACGATAAGGGTTGGTTACGTAGGGACGGTAGACTTTGTGTACCAGAAGACGATGACCTATGGAAGACTATTCTTGACGAAGCACATCATTCCAAGATGACCATTCATCCCGGCGGGGACAAGATGTACAAAGACATGAAGAGAGTTTACTTTTGGGCCGGCATGAAGAAAGATGTGGCCGAGTATGTCGCTAGATGCTTGGTGTGCCAACAAGTAAAAGCGGAGCAGAAACCCGGTGGGTTGCTTCACCCATTGGAGGTTCAACTATGGAAGTGGGAAAGTGTCTCTATGGATTTTGTGGATGGGTTACCGCGATCAAGGAAGGGTAATACGGGAATTTGGGTTATAGTAGATAGACTTACTAAAAGCGCCCATTTCATTCCCGTAAAGAGTAAGAGGACTGCTCCATGGTTAGCCTCCGTATACGTTCGAGAAATAGTTCGTTTGCACGGTGTTCCTTCTAGCATAGTGAGAGACCGCAATCCTATTTTCACTAGCGAATTTTAGAGAAGCTTGCAAGAGGCAGTAGGGACTCAGTTATGTTTGAGCACCGCATATCATTCTCAGATGGATGGCCAGACCGAGAGGGTGAATCGCATTCTAGAGGATCTTTTGAGGCTATGTATCCTAGACTTTGGGGGTACATGGGAAGAGCATCTTCCATTAGTGGAGTTCGCGTATAATAACAACTTTCAGTCTAGCATTGGCATGGCACCTTTCGAAGCTCTTTATGGACGACCTTGTCGTTCACCTACATGTTGGTGGGAATCTACGGATAAGATCTTACTTGGGCCCGATATGATTAGGGAGACTTCGGAGAAGATCGACTTGATTCGAAGGAGGATGAAAGCAGCACAGGATAGGCAGAAATCTTATGCGGATAAGAAAAGGACAGATCTCGAGTTTGAAGTTGGGGACATGGTCTTTGTCAAAGTGTCTCCATTACGTAACGTTGTTCACTTTGGGTCCGTTGGGAAATTAGCACCAAGGTTTGTAGGGCCGTTTCCTATTAAGGAGAGGATTGGACGGATGGCGTATAGAGTGGAGTTGCCCGAGAGACTTAGTGGTGTACATGACATATTCCATGTGTCACATTTGAGGAAGTGCTTGCACGAGACCACGGAAATGGTAGAGCCGAGCTTTCTTAGAGAGGTGGAGATAGAGCGTGATGCGACAATTCGACGAGCTCCTACGTGCATTCTTGGGTCGGAGATCAAGGGGTTGAGGAATCGAGAGGTCAGACTAGTCAAAGTGCAATGGGGAGATGATGAGAGCAACGCTACTTGGGAGACAGAAGAGAAGATGCGTTCACGATACCCTTTTCTTTTTGAGGGTATGTCTTTTAATTTCTCCTTTATCGCTTAGCTTGTACTTATCTTATCTTTAGTATATCCTCTCGCTAGTATCGTATAGTATCTTTAGTTAAAGTGCAGTGGGGTACACCTAGTGGAGATAGGGGCAGACGACACCTATGTAGTCAGCTAGGGGTACGTAAGGCTATTTATATTGTTTCTGTGTGAAGCAAGTGGGATCAACCTTTAGGGTGACTGGTGCGGTGCAGTGTAGTAATGTGCGGTGCAGTGTAGTAATCATTCGTTAGTAATTACGTGTGCCTTTACCGTTATCTTTAACGTTATCTTAAACGCTATCTTTATCTTCCTAAGAGTTCATAGACATTTACTTGTCTTCCAGCTTATGCCTTAGTCTAGTTATTTTGATAATAGTATTGTTAGAATTATCATACTCGCCAGACTTTATGTCTGACCCCCTCTATTTCTATCCTTTTTCCCCCTCCAGGTCCTCAGGTTAGGCCCAGCTCTAGTGGAGTTTGATTGAATTGCTTCATCTCTCTTTGGAAAGCTTGGGCCGTTGAAGTAAAGTCCAGCTTGTTATCTTTTTAATGGCTATTTATGTAATGGGATTATGTATTTTGTTTTTATGAAGATGGATATTGTACTTGGTTATGATCTATGGTTTTATGATGAAACAAACATGTTTAATTTCCGCTGCAATAAAATGAAGTTTTAGATTTCTAAGTACTATTTATTATCTGTTTTGTTGTAATTTTTCTGTTCTATATTCACTTATAACCTCCATGGAAGTTAATGCATTCCCTTTGTGAGTGACATTAATGGATGTGGGGTGTTACAGGTTGTTAATTAAATATTCGCATATATGTATGTGTATATACGTGCGTCCACGTATTCCATATGTAATTGATTTGCATATTCTTTCTCATTCGAGTTACCTATTTTAGAACAAATTGTTCATAAGGTTCCAATCAATATTTTTTTCTTATCAAGCAATGTTAATGCGAATCATAAAGATCATATCATAATATCCAAAACATCTGATTTGGAACTGTATCGAACTTCAGATTCAAATAAAATATGTAAACAACAAGTTGTTAATCAATATTGAATTTCTAGTTCAAATAAAATATATAAACAACTTCAAGTTGTTAAACTGTATTGAACTTCGGGTTCAAATACAATATATAAACAACTTCAAGTTGTTAAAATTTATTCTTCAATACAATATGTAAATATAAATATATAACCAAGATATAACTCATTTTGAAAATTATACAATCTTTGGATGCATTATCATTGTCGCATATGATGTAACTTCTTTAAGAAGTATAATGTTATTATTTCACACATTTCAATAAAGATTCACGCTTTTAAATTATGAAGTATTTCAAGTTCATTGATTAAGGAACTTCAAGTTTCTATGCATATATATACACATACATATGTATATCAAGTTTATTAATTTATGATGAACTTTTGGTTCTCAATCTTTTAACATACTTCTAATTTAGAAGCTTTTACATTCTTGTAATTGTCAAGATTCCAAACTATAAACTTCATCAAAAAATTTCTTTTTTTCATAATCCAGGACTTCAGGTCTCAGATCTGAGTTATACAACTTCTTCCGTTACATTAGATATTACTTGTCAAATACATTGAATAATGATATATATGTTCCAAACACAAACATACATCATTTAACGTACAATAACTAATGCAGTTAATACATTTATGGTAATAGGATAATATAATATATTACCATAATGATACATTTAATGCATTTATTATAAAAATAACGGAAATAACCATTATACGGTCTAAATATATGAATCAAATAAATAAATTTTACGTAAATCAACATAATAAAATTTGGATCTAGCCACAGTATTGATCATCGACAAAACTGAAATAAACAACTTATAGTTGTACTGCATTTCTCAACAATGAAATTTTCTAAAATACTATATATATATATATATATATATATATATATATATGCATAATATCTTATCGAGAATTGAGTAGAAATGCATAATTATAGAACCGAGATTTTATATTCTTTAATGTGAATGATTCGAAAACTTGCAGATCTATACATAAAATTTACAACATAAAAATTACATGTTTTAGATTCAAATTATACAATCCATATAAAAATCTTTTAGATCTTTCTTTTTATATCAAAATTGCTTCATATCTCTTACCATTATAGAAACTGTAGGTTCTAAATTTTCCATTTTATAACAAAAATTGCTTCTACATACACTTCAAGTGTGCTAAATTAATATCAATATTTAAATCTTAGCTTATGATCTTCGAGATGCATATTTTCTTTAGTCATTAAATTTGCATTATCATCTTTGATATTTGAAAATATTTCAATGAAAATTCTTTTACAGACATATCAGAATATAATATCGCTTCTGGGATATTCCATAAACACCATTTAGGAAAAATTTATTAACTTTTTCTATAAATATTTTATCACCTTTAATTGTAGAAATCTCTTTTGGAGATATTTTATTATTTTCAAATAAACAGATCTCTTCTAGAGATATTTTACCATTTCCAAATATACAAATATCCTCTAAAGATAATTTGTTATCACCGCTTCTGGGATGAACTTATATCCTCCAGAGATAAATATATACAAACTATTGAAATGTCATATCAATATACAAAAATACATTTCAATCCTTAAATGCAGTAACAAAATTAGGTGCATTAAATAAAAATAAGATTCAAAAGAGAAAAGAAATCACTACTTCTGGAGTGTACAATATTCCTTCAGGGAACATATCTTTTATCTATGTAATTGCAATGCAACAAATTTTTTTTCTAACATCACTTCTAGGACGTTGGATTTGCTATATAAAAATAAATCTCTAGAACATCTCTTCAAGAGATTAATATGCATAATATATCTTCATGATATTCAGTTAATATAAATTGTACATGAAAGATGTCAGTAAGATGAAACCCGTTTAGAGATTTTCTATTGAATCCAACGTTATTGTCACATTTTATAATGTGTGTGTCTCTTTTGACTTCTTCTGGAAGTACAATCTTTTCATGTCACAATATTTAAGAAAACTTCGGGCTTTTATTTCATCTTTCTCATTTGCATATGAACTTCAGGTTCATATTATTCCAGATTCCAAAGAATTAATATACTTTATGATTTTCCATTTGTTTATTTTTCATAATTCACTTTTGTTGATATATCAATATTAGATCTGAACTTAATACGATTTTCCAGATACGTATTATATTTATATTTGTTTCTCTAAGAAACAATAAAACATTTCCTCCAGAAATATGAATTATGTAACAAAACCAAATTAAATTCAATGAATTTATTTGAATAGAGAAGAACAAAAAAAATTCGAATCCGAGAGGATAAATCACTACAATCAACATTTCATTTTTAAATCATGTAGGGATCTCAAATGTATATAATTTGAGTATAATTTAGAAATCAACAGTATGATTACATCAAAAAAAATCAGATTTATAATAGAGTGAGATCTGAAATATGATTAACAAAATAAGAATCAGATCTCAAAGTGTAGATCTATATGAGTTCTAAAATTATAAGACTAAATAAAAAATCTAGAAGCTAACACAATAGATTTAAATCTAGAATGAGATGAGATCTAACAAAAATGGAGATTTAAAAATCAAATCAATCATGTCAGAAAAATAACCTACCGTTTTGAAATCTATGATTAAATCGGTTAGAGTACCGTTTTGAGATCTATAATTAGATCGGTTAGAGCTTCGTGCTGATAACGTGTTATAAAATAAAACAGAATATATGTTAAACAAGAAGCCATTTAGAGAGAACAGAAAAGATAGGGAAAAGACTTTATTTCTATTGCTTCAAGTGTGTACAATTTCTATTACATTGGCTCATTTGTATATAGGCTTTGGAGCTGATGTTAGACTTATTCCCATGATGTGGGACTAAATAGAATATGACAAGAGCATATTCACTTATTTATATTACAACAACCTCTAAATTTTATTCCTGTCACATTGTAGGCTTCTACGGCTTCTTCTTGAGTGCCTGTAAAAAAATATCATGCGATCTTTGTACTGATGGTTTTAATAGTTGAACCCTCCAAACAATGAGTTTTATGACCAATAAAGAATGCAAATTTACTTAGAAGGAAAGAATTTGAAATTCAGTATTATACGATCAAAGAGCGAATCATGAACTTAAGCACTTGATGTTAACTAGAATGTTTTGAATATACTAATGAAATGCTCTTTTCTCATAACCGGCAAAACTTGAACTGTCATTAATCTGAGTTTAGCATTTTTAATTCAAAAATTTAGAATAATAAGACTAGTGAATTTTTCAAAAAATTACTAAAAGATGGCTTACAAAATTTGGAGATATGAAAATACTTCCCGGTTGATAATTCACTTTAATTCAATATATGGGTATGTTTAAAAATAACGTTAGAGCCTTTTAATAAATAAAAATCCATTAACTTTATTTTTAATTTTCATTTCATTTTCTTATTATGAAATATTGCCTTCTATAGGGTTAATTGACTATGGGTGAATGACATGTCATAGGTCTAGTAATACAAACAAAATTTGAGGAAAAGTAGAAATTCATTGAATTAGGTAACTTTCGATCTTTATACATTTTAATTTATTTATAATTTATCTAATTTTTAACTTTGGGTCTTCTACCATTTCTAACTATATGTTTAATAACTCTCTTTATATCCATTTCCTACATAAATTTGTTATGGTACACCTACAATTTGTCCTTCACATATGTATTGCACTCTTTGATTTAGCTAATTTAGTGAAGTTGTATCGCTAATGTCAACGTCATTGTAAACAAAGTCCGTTTCTTAATAGTCTTGTTAAAATGGAATCATGATTTTAATAATGGAAACCATCGTAAACACAATTGTTTAAAAAGAGGTGAAGTTGGCAAGACAAGTAATTTCTGGGAAACAAATCAATTATGAGAGTCGGTTTTATATATAAGGTAAGGTAAATTTTATACAAAACAAGTCAACTTATCCCAATTTACCATTTTGACAGCTTCCTTTTTTGGGAGTTTTTTTGGATGGAAATTTACATACCAAGTTCATATTTCTGATCTTACTACAAAAAAGTCAATGTAGCAATGTATATGTAAATACGGCCCACATTAACTTTTAAGTAAATAACTACGATTTTTCACCGTTATCAAATTTTATAGATTTAAAAAAAAACTACAAATTCTTTTGTATTTTCTGTTAGAAAAGTACAAGTTATCTTGCATTTTTTGTGTTTCAAATAAGTTATCATTGGCTTTAATATTTAGCCTTGAGAAATACCTCAGAGGTGTCAATTTATATTTGATAGGTTCAGTGTACTTGAAAATTCTAGATGAAACATACCAATATGGATTTTGATAGATAGGTTCATGAGAGACAAAGAAGGGATGCATTACAGTCTTGATATGCGAAATCTGAGTTTAGGAGCACATAATACAAGCTTTTAAACGGGAAACCATAAGGCATGGTCAGGCAGTGAAATAAAAAATATCATTAAAATATATCAAATAATTGGTAAGTTACCAGTAGCCATTGAAGAAAATCAAATGGTGGAAGCTATCAGTCATGTATCAGGTAGCGACAGAGAAAGCAACAATGTGGTTTAGCGGCTCAATAGGTTGAATTATATGACTGACTAGCGGTAGAAGATAGAGTAGACAAATTTGGATGTGAACCGCAATACGAAAAGCGCCCCGACCAGACCATAAAAATGGTGCCGAAGACCTAACTGAATCTTCTCTTTAAAGCAAATACCCAAAAGCGAACCAACCTGCAATGATACGGTTCGATTGCGGTTTGAACTATTGACCCAACCGTTTTAAACCAAAACGAAAACATGCATTAATAACCTTATGATAAAAATATAATTAATTCTTATCTAATTTTTTGTTTCGACGATGTATATTATATTTTTAGCGTACGTAGTTGTTATATTAATAATAATCGTTATCACAAAGGAAAATTTTATAGTTTAAGTATAATCTTTTTTATACCATTTTTTTGGATAATGCTAATTATAATTTTTGAGTTATCTTACTTAACGTTTATGCAATAATTAACACTTATGTATGGCTAATGTACTAAAACAATTTTATTATTTCATTAAACGTGAAATTGAAGTATTTATACAGTTAGAACCTAATCTTTCAATTCAGGATAACACTGTGTTTTAACATTTAAATGACAATGTCACACAATTGTAAATTTATTGTTGATGGAAGTAATTCTCTTATTTTATATTAAATATGGGTTCAAACCAGACCGAACAGAAATAAGACCCTATTACAATAAAATCAAATCGAAAACGAATCGTTTGAATAGTTAGTATAATGATTTGTATTTTTATCAACTGTTTGAAGCGGTGCAGAAATGGTTTGGACTCCAAACCGCACCAGACCGAACCACGCCCGCCCCTAGAATTAAATGTAGAGGGGAACATACATATCTATGAGAAATTAATTGGAGTATTTAGAAATAGGAAAAGAATAATGTGGGGGGACATGGGGACATTTTTTAGATGGCTAAATGAAGAAATGAGGACATGCATAGGCGGAAAATCTTTTGAAATGGTTAAAACAATATGGAGACAAATTTTTTAGTGTTAAATGTAAAAAGGGAACATGGAACACAAGTTAAACAAGGATAATTAATAATAGATCAAATAAACGGTGCGGGGACTATACATGAAACCCACAGTAATAGTTACCAGATGCTTGAACAATAATGATATAAGACTAGTACAAATATAAATTAAGTGTGGTGCTAAGGGCACCCCAATATACACTTCCTAATACCGCAACTAAAAAATACCACAAAGAGGAATATTCCACTCTTCCAAATACCACCGATTAAAAATAAGGGGCTACCAATGCTGTAACATTCCGCATTTTTAAATTAAGATAATAAAATAAGAATAACTTAATTAAATATTCAGAATTAAGTAAAATTAATTTTACCGTTGTGTTCGTCTCGGAATTCTAGTTCAGATAGAGTCCGAGTTTGCATAAAACGGACATCGTATGAAGAAGTTATGGGCTGTAGAAGTCTGTTAGAGAAAACAGGAACTGACCAGACCATTTCTGGACCACTAGACCCATGGAGGTCTACCCTTTCAAGGGGGGGGTCGACCCACATGAAGGGGGTCGAACCACATGAAGGGGGGTCGACCACATCAAAGGGGGGCCGACCCCCTGGCGGCAGATTTTGGCAGATTAGGGTTTTTGATATTTTGACGATTCGGATGGCTTGTGGGAAAATCTGAGGGTCCTGGTAATTCAATACTCCTATAAATAAGACCCTAGACCTAACCCTAACCCTCATAATTTGGCAGCTACGCTGAAGCTCTGTCATTACTCTCCCTCTCTTTCTTCTCAAATCTATTCTGAAAATTAAAATATTAGCCTAGGAAAATTATGAATTCAGATCTGGAAGACGGAATCAACGTTAATAAAAAGATAATTGAATCATGAAAGCAAGGTAAACTTCTAAGACCAATCTATTTAAATTATTCCTCTTTCCCTTCTCTTTTCATGAAAATAATAAATCCGTGGTCGTTAAGTTTCAAATCAAATTAAAAGGGAAAACCCATGGAAGAATAGATCTGGATCAGATTCAGGATTTGGAAGGCTTTAAGGTGAGTGGGTTTAAAATATACTTTTTGAATAATAGTATATTTATAGTTTGCCATTCCCCATTAACATACACAATGAACATATTGGAAGATTTAATTTGATGAAATGAATTATTGCGCTAAAATGGATAATATGTTCAATTAGTTAATATGTTGAGATGTACATGAATACTGTTGTAATGATCTATTTTATGAACTTGTCAATTGGGATAATTGAGATTTTAGGTAAATGATACACTATTGGAGAATTACACTTTATTTTAAATAAAGTTAATTACATGTAGAATGACATGCGACACATATTGGGATTTAGGGCATAACTCGTAATGGGATTTTGGAACATGACATACATTATGTTTTGAGACTTTAATTTGGGAGCGCAATTTTATATAAACATAAATGATTAAATGAAGATGAATATGTCTAGGATTACAATTAGAAATTGCAACAGCGCTTATGGCACGAGGTTAAGTTGCATTAGTGGCGGAAGTCTGCCCGGACCGACCGGACAATCCAGCAGCAATAATGTTGAGCCTAATGTGAGAGGCATAAGTGCAAAATTAAAAACATGTAATGGTGCTAAGACACGAGGTTAAGTCAACTTGTGGTAGAAGTCTACCC
The DNA here is from genome assembly GCA_030737875.1 of Allium sativum. Classification (NCBI taxonomy): domain Eukaryota; kingdom Viridiplantae; phylum Streptophyta; class Magnoliopsida; order Asparagales; family Amaryllidaceae; genus Allium; species Allium sativum. Next base: position 343,015,078 of record CM060910.1, read on the forward strand.
GGACCCGCCCGGCAAATCCAACGTCCATAAGTGTAGGCTTAATGTGAGAGGTCTAGTGCTTACATATATATATATAACACAAGATATGAATAAATGGCAATAATGGTAATTAAATGTCTAACTCAGAAAATAAGAAAGGAAGGGATGTAATGAACCGAGTTAGTGTGATAAGAAGGAAAAGTGATGTATTTCCCTAAATGGTTTATTTCTGAAAACGTTGTTGCAAGTAAGCTACAGTAAATAAAGAAAAGTAAAGAAATTACTTTCTACCATGGATTTAGATGGGAATACGTTATGAAAATAAATCATTGATTCCTTCCATCAAACAAATAAGTGGTAAGAAGTGTTTTCCTTAATATAATAAGGAATATATATTACAGTGAACGAAGAATAATGGTTTACAACAGTAAAAGAAAATGGTTTAAAAAGGGAATGATAATCACCTATTATAACTAAATAACATTAATGGAAATGCTGTATAATAGGTAGACTTGTCCTAGGGACAAGTGGGGATTATAACTTCGGTTATAATAAACTAATAGGGAAATTGGATAACTGGTGAAATGAGTTAAGGGACACTTAAATGTAAATTAAGTAAGTAGCAAATGGGGAAAGCCGGAAACCAGTTGAGAAAAGGAGGAAAATATACGAAATATAAGAAGTTGTACTTAATTATAAATTAAGTAATATGTAAGCTTGGAAGTATGAAACCCGTTGATAAGAGTGTTTAGGCTTGTGCTAGGGACAAGAGGAAATTATAACATAAGTTATAATAAACGGGTAGAGAAACTTATTGATGGACCTTAGTTAATAAAACTAAGTTAATAAGTAAACAGCGATAAGTTGTATTGACAACGTAAAATGGAATTACGGTTAAATGAGAAAGGATGAGGAAAACTTATGAAATGAAATAAGTTATATTTAATCATAAATGGTAAGTGATATGTTAATTAGAAAACATGTGAATTGGATATACTTAATTACATATTAAGTAAAACATGTTATTGTAATGATGAAATCAAACAAGAATATAAAAGAGATTGTTGATTACAGACCTTGGGCCACAATCTAGAGAATAACATGTTGTGGGCTTATTAATAAACTTAAATGATTAAGTTGTATGACTAAGCAAGAGAAACTTGGTAATTTGAATAAGAATTCAATATGAATGGGAATAACCAAGTTAATGGAAACCTGATGACTTGAGGCAAGCACGTAAAAGAATAATTAGACATAGGGTCTAACAACATATTAAATTGAGGCGCTTGAACCAGTCCACGCGTTCGAGGGTGAATAACCCAACGGTGTAGATCATCATGGTGTTATAAGGCACGAGGGGAGCGCACATTCATCCGATTGTTCTGACGGCTCCGAAGGACTGGAAGGGGAAGTACGCAGCTTCCTGAGGGACGTAAGTTGCTCCTAGTATTCCTTTTAGTGGTGACAGATGTTTTAGGCTGTGCTCGCAGAGGTTGGGTCTACGCGTAACTACTAAGTGGGTGGGCCTTAACTGCAGATGTAGCTATGCAATCAGAATGCTGTGATGCGGAGACACCAGGGTGATTCGACGGTTGGCTCACGGGGTGGTAGAGGGTCACGACCAACAAGGATAGTAGATCGTTGGATACCCGTCATCGACATCCAATGGGATGCGAAAAGACTAGAGCTAAACACAAGATACCATTCATCCTTCGCTATCGGAGTAAGGGGTTGAGGGGAGACGCAACATTGATGTTTAGATTGTTTGTGTAGGGGCAGTCGCTTAGCTCTTGTAGTCTTTACTAGTTGAGGGAGGGGCCGAGGTGGGGACATAGCCACCATGAAAACAGACCCTAGGTATATCTGTATATAGAGGCTCTTTAAAGACGAACCTATATAGATATGGAAAAGCTCCCGACCAAGTTCCGTGTTTCTTATGTCGCCATCCTACAGAACTCGGTGCACATTAGAGGACGTGCGATTGAGGCATCGAGCTACAATTAACAGTATGTATGAGGGGCAGTCTAGATACATGCATATCTGCTTTGGGTGGTGTATCGTAGACTTGTGGGCATTTCCCGGTATGAGATCTGATTCGATCGAGGGTGGCAGTCTGTATGCTTACGTAGCATAGTGATGGCAGATATATGCTGATCGTAACATTGTTATATAGAGATCCATACATCACTCCGGTTTAGGATGAGGGACTGCGAGCATTTCGATGACATTACGGTGGAGACCGTGCGAGTGGGGTACCATGGGGTGTACCTCGATATTGGGGGTAGCTACACATATACTGTATTAGGTTAATCCACTGGAAAGTAAATGGGTACGACGTGTGTGTAAGCCTTGAGTGCTGTTAACCCAAGTAACCTAATAAATAAGAAAATATGATTGAACGATATATGTAGGATTATCCAAAGTTTATAGTTTAAATCCAGTCACCAGAACTTGTGTTCTGACCCCCTCCTCATAACATACTCGCAGGTTAGATTTGTGGCAGGGACATGATAGCCTTGGATACTGGTTAGGCAGTATTATTAATACTGTAAGGCTATATTTTGATTATAACATATTTTATCCATTTCGCTGTGAGATATTTTCTGAGCTCTGACATATTTTATGTCTCTGTCTTTTCTGCAGGATACCAGAGCAAACCAATCTGAGTTTCGATAGATTGGAATTTTGAAAAAAAACTAGTCTGTCGGAATTCGGGTTGTCACATCTGGTATCAGATCTTAGGTTTAGGATTCCTATATAATCAGTGAGTGAACGTATTTGTATTTTTAAAAATAAAAATATATTATATATATACCTAGTTCCATAGAGTAACCCACTAAATAGAAAGAGTATAACAGGGTAAGAAATGGGATGATTGTTATGTACACTAAAAGAATAAGTATGGAAATTTGAGACCCTCAGGAAGTTTGGGTGGAGAGTGTACAATGTACTCTGTTTGGAAGGAAAGTGAATCCCATATGATTAGTATTTTGGGTTAGTGGGCTTGAAAACCTTATAAATTGGAAAAGGTTAAAAAGGGAAAAATGGATTAGGAATATATATAGTTGAGAGAATTGACTTTGGGGGGTTGTCTAGGAAAGCCTAGAAGAAAATCGGAAACCTTCTTTGAGTCTAACCCTATTATTAACTTTTAAGAACTTGAGATTATAAAACTTTTGGGAAAATGGTTTATGGTGTTTTTAAGTTTTAATCTTAAAAGTTATAATTTTAAATATGTAAAGTATACATATTGGGTTTTGAAGAAAAATGGGGTATATTTAGCAAATAGTGATTTCTTGCGAAAATTTTGACTAAAGTAAAATTCTGTCAATAAAAGGTGCATATTATAGAGCATGTATAGCTCGCTAGTTTTGTTGTTATATTTCATGCAAGAATTTTTAATAAAGAAAGAATTGAAATCCCTATTCTTATGACAACCCTTTTTGATAAATTATTTTAAGATAATTTTGTGGGTGGACAAAATAAGTTGTAGAAAATAAGAATAAGTGGATGTTAGCACCTTGTAGTAAGAGACTGAACCGACCTTATAGGTAAGAACAAGTCATAAACCCGATTGAGAAATAGTAGTCCGTATCTACTCCAGTTTTGTGATTTGAAAAAAAAATGATTTACATTATTTTTTAAGATGACATGTTTTTATGGTATGGCAAGAGAAAGTTTTCATAAGAAAATAAAGTTTTGACACTTTTAATTTTTGGAAGGAAATTTAAATGAAAAAGGACCAAACCGTGTTTTAAAAGTATGAAGTAGGTAAGGATTAGTGCCTAGGGAAGACGGGAAAAGTTTTGAGGCTATGAAGCAGATAGCGAGAATTATCTTGGAATAATAATGGGTTCCCGTAGAATGCATAAGCATTGAAAGCCTAGGTTGTTGCTTGAAATAATTATTGGTACACAGCTAGAGTTAGTAGTGACTACTAGATAGAAAAGGGAAAGTAAGTGTTTCGATCCAGTTATTGATTTTCAGGTTAGAGGTAAAACCCGTTACTACATTTCAGTTGGGATCGTTCCATTATATTGTTCTTATTGGGAAGTTGGGGTAACACCTGAACTTGTCGTGGATTCCATAGTTTGGACTTTTCTGACAGAGGGGGACATAGTCCCGAGATTCTTGGCCCTTAGTAGTAACTGTGTAGGGTGTCTGTTCTCCTGTTTTAGTTGAAAGACTAGAGGATTATTTAAATTTAAACTAAGATCAGATGATTAAATAAGCTAAGAAAAGAAAAATAGTACAACTAAAAAGGAAACAAAAAATTCAATAAAGCAACAAAAATGGAAAATTATGAGAAAAGATGGATAAGAATAAAAAAAAATTCCAAGATAAGATGAAAAAGAAAATCAGTAACAAAGAAAATTTTCTTATGTGGGTTGTGCTTGGATAGGAAAATAGGGAATCTTTATAAATAGTTGTATAAAAATCCAAGTACGGTTAGAAAAAGGTTGAAAAAGAAAAACGGAAGACGCGGAGTTTTCCGTTTTCCACTTTTTTGTAACATAAGAAATCGAACTTAGAAAATTAGATTTTTCTGAAATTCAAAAAATAAAGTTGGTTGATAGGATTATGGATGCAACAATTGGATGAACTACGCCCTTACTCAGTAAGAGTGTAGGAAAATTTGAATGAAAAAGCTTTTTGATTTTCAAAATATTGCATTCATGTAGAACTGCCAGTATATTTAGGATGTGAGCATCATATTTTAAAAGGATTTTTGAGAAATTTGCATACACATAGGAGGTACCGCTTAGGCATACATGCATTACTATGATGTATTGCGCTTTGCACATGTGGATAATGTTTGCAAAAATTGGATGCACACATGATGGGTGTATTTTATGCGAGGGGTTAATTGATTTTACCCTTATCAAATTTCGGGGACGAAATTATCTAAGGGTGGGAGAATGTAACACCCCGTAATTTTAACTTAAGATAATAAAATAATAATACCTTAATTAAATATTCATAATTAAGTAAAATGAATTGTACCGTTGTGTTCGTCTCAGAATCCTGGTTCAGATAGAGTCCGAGTCTGCGAAAAACGGACATCGTATGAAGAAGTTATGGGCTATAGAAGTATGTCAGAGAAAACAGGAACTGACCAAACCAATTCTGGACCCCTGGACCCATGGGGGTTGACCCCTTCAAGGGGGGTCAACCCCTTCAAGGGGGGTCAACCCACATGAAGGGGGGTCGACCCCATCAAGGGGGATTTGACCCCCCGACGGTAGATTTTGGCATATTAGGGTTTTTGATATTTTGACGATTCGAATGGCTTTTGGGCAAATCTGAGGGTCCTGGTTGCTCCATACTCCTATAAATAATACCCTAGACTTAACCCTAACTCTCATAATTTGGCGGCTATGCCGGAGCTCTGCCATTACTCTCCCTCTCTTTCTTCTCAAATCTATTCTGAAAATTAAAATATTAGCCTAAAAAAATTATGAATTCAGATCTGGAAGAGGGAATCAACTTTGATAAAAAGATTATTGAATCATGAAAGCAAGGTAAACTTCTAAGACCGATCTTTTTAAATTATTTCTCTTTCCCTTCTCTTTTCATGAAAATAATAAATTCATGGTCGTTAGGTTTCAAATCAAATTAAAAGGGAAAAACCATGGAAGAATAGATCTGGATCAGATTTAAGATTTGGGAGGCTTTTAGGTAAGTGGGTTTAAAATATACTTTTTGAATAATAGTATATTTATCGTTTGCCATTCCCCATCAACAGACACAATGAACATATTGGATGATTTAATTTGATGAAATGAATTATTGTGCTAAAATGGAAAATATGTTCAATTAGTTAACATGTTGAGATGTACACGAATACTGTTGTAAAGATCTATTTTATGAACTTGTCAATTGGGATAATTGAGATTTTGGGTAAATGATACAATATTGGAGAATTACACTTTATTTTAAATAAGTTAATTACATGTAGAAAGACATGTGACACGTATTGGGATTTAGGGGATAATTTGTAATGGGATTTTGGAACATAACATATATTATGTTTTGAGACTTTAATTTGGGAGGGCAATTTGATATAAACATAAATGATTGAATGAATATGAATATGCCTAGGATTACAATTAGAAATTGTAACTGCGCTTATGGCACGAGGTTAAGTTGCATTAGTGGCGGAAGTCTGCAAAGACCCGACCGGCCTATCCAGCAGCCACTAATGTTGAACCTAATGTGAGAGGCCTAAGTGCAAAATTAAAAACATGTAATGGTGCTAAGACACGAGGTTAAGTCAACTTGTGGTAGAAGTCTACCCGGACCCGCCCGACAAATCTAGCGTCCATAAGTGTAGGCTTAATATGAGAGGTCTAGTGCTTATATATATGTATGTATATAACAACATATGAATAAATGGCAATGATGGTAATTAAATGTCTAACTCATTAAATAAGAAAGGAAGGGATGTAATGAACTGAGTTAGTGTGATAAGAAGGAAAAGTGATGTATTTCCCTAAATGACTTATTTCTGAAAACGTTGTTGCAAGTAAGCCACAGTAAATAAAGAAAAAGTAAAGAAATTACTTGCTACTATGAATTTAGATGGGAATACGTTATGAAAATAAGTCATTGATTCCTTCCATCAAACTAATAAGGGGGTAGGAAGTGTTTTCCTTAATATAATAAGGAAAATATATTACAGTGAACAAAGAATAATGGTTTACAACAGTAAAAGAAAATGGTTTAAAAAGGGAATGATAATCACCTATTATAAATAAATAACATTAATGAAAATGTTGTATAATAGGTAGACTTGTCCTAGGGACAAGTGGGGATTATAACTTCGGTTATAATAAACTAATAGGAAAATTGGATAACTGGTGAAATGAGTTAAGGGACACTTAATTGTAAATTAAGTAAGTAGTAAATAGGGAAAGCCGGAAACCAGTTGAGAAAAGGGGGGAAATATATGAAATATAAGAAGTTGTACTTAATTATAAATTAAGTAATCTGTAAGCTTGGAAGTATGAAACCCGTTGATAAGAATGTTTAGGCCTATCCTAGGGACAAGAGGAAATTATAACGTAAGTTATAATAAACGGGTAGAGAAACCTATTAATGGACCTTAGTTAATAGAACTAAGTTAATAAGTAAACATCGATAAGTTGTATTGACAATGTAAAATGGAATTATGATTAAATGAAAAAGGATGAGGAAAACTTATGAAATGAAATAAGTTATATTTAATCATAAGTGGTAAGTGATATATTAATTAGAAAACAGGTGAATTGGATATACTTAATTACATATTAAGTAAAACATGTTACTGTAATGATGAAATCAAACAAGAATATAAAAGAGATTGTGGATTACAGACCTTGGGCCACAATCTAGAGAATAACATGTTGTGGGCTTATTAATAAACTTAAATGGATTAAGTTGTATGACTAAGCAAGAGAAACTTGGCAATTTGAATAAGAATTCAATATGAATGGGAATAACCAAGTTAACTGGAAACCTGATGAAGTGAGGCAAGCGCGTAAAAGAATGATTAGACATAGGGTCTAACAACATATTAAATTGAGGCGCTTGAACCAGTCCACACGTTCGAGGGTGAATAACTCAACGGGGTAGATCATCGTGGTGTTATAAGGCACGAGGTGAGAGCACATTCATCCGATTGTTCTGACGGCTCCGAAGTACTTGAAGTGGAAGCACGTTGTAACGACCCGGAAAAAGGCGATCTTGGTTATCCGATATACAACACATATCAAACATCCAAGGATCGAAAATAACCGAATAGTTAATGAAAGAAGTTAGAGGGTGAGAATAGATAAGATAGAACTTATAGAATAGAAGAAGAAGAAGAGCATCATCATCAGAGTAAACACGAATCTCACAGCGGAACGAATAAAATATAACATAACTTTTGAAATACAAACAGTATATGTATACAATAACATTGCAGAGTACAACACTTACAACAACAGCGGAAATAAACAATAGCTATATAATCCTGAAGCCTCCTGCTCCAAGCTCTCCAAGTATATCTGTAAAATCCCGACTACTTGACTGCCCGTACAAATTTAGGCACCCAAGAGTTTAGGGAAAACAAAACAAAACAAACTCCGGGTCAGTCATGGGACTGGTGTGAGTAAAACAGTTTAAAACAGATTGAATCATTAAACGATATCTCATAAGACAACACCGTATAACGGAACGGGTTTTTCCCTTATGAGAATCCAAAATATCTTTATATCGAAACTCATTGATATTATAATAGTGTCTATCAACCACAATATAATAATCGTCTAGCAGAAACGCTTTCATCTCACGTTCTACAAATATAGTATACAATCAAAACCGCAAGAACGTATTGGGTAATGGATTTCCAACTATGACAAGGTATGGAACCACCTTTCGCTAGTGTACCTCTAGAGAGGAATACACTGGGTTCAACAAGAACATCTTGCAACCCGGCCACACATGACCGACCACTCATTTCGCTGGCGTGTATCGAATGTATATCACCAACGGTTGGGATCAGCAACCGTTTCCCGAATGGGACAGCATCATCAATAGATTTTTAGAAGTAAATGAAACTCTAGATCAGGTGATTATACACCCTAATAGGTGCGACCTACATAGCCATGCTGCCTGCCCGATTTCTGTCATTTACCGGATGTGAGGCTAGAAGCTACGCTTATCTTTTACATATCACATCTTCATTCACTGAGAATGTCACATCGTCATACCCGCCAAATCACAAATTGACTTATCCAAAAATACCACGGGTATAAAGCTAAGAGAAACGAATTCCTCTGCCACCAATGTAAATACGTTTGAAACGATCAACTTACGTGATCTAACAGATATACTCTGTCAGACCTTCGTCCATACAAGTTGTCCTGGGATTGGACAAACCGAAGGCACTATTCAGTATATCCATCTTAGGCACTGTTTTCTAAGATTTATACAACAGCGTGGCATATATGATTCGCAACGCTTATGCCAATACAGAGTGATTCTTTGGATAATAATCCAACCGGTCTCTCCAAATCAACAGCGTTAAAATGGTCGAAAAATTCATAGTCGGTGAGTTAACTATCAATGATAAACACGTGTGCAAACAACGATATTATTTCCAAATGGAAATTATATCGGTCAATCATCATTGAACATTTATCTCTTTCGTTCATTAATTCACTTATCTCCTATTTTCATATATTCAACATTTCTTATTTTCTATTATCAGAAAAACATTTCTGATTCTCGTTTGGAAAACATTTCCAAAACTACTTCACGATCAAACCTTACCATTCCTTAGTTAAGAAGGAAGTCAATCAAGTTGGGGTATAATTACCTCTCAGACCTTAACTGAACAACGTTTTAACTTCGAAATAGTCAAAGTTTATCTTTTAAACCTTTAACAACTTCCTTACATCTCTCTCTCGGATTCTATTTACGAATCCACTTCTTTATTGAAAACATTGGTTATAACGATAACGTTAAAATCCCTACTTTCGAAATATCTAACCTCAATTTATAACTCTTATTCCTTAATTTGAATAATTAACCTACTCTAATTTATTTATAAATAAATCTTGATTTAAAAACTGGAAAGTAAATAATACTTTCCCGAATTCGAAATAATCGAATTCGACAATTAACTCTCTTCGAATAACTAATATTCGATTTACTCTATTCGAATAACTAAAATTCGATAACTCCTTTTAACTCTATTCAAATCAACTATATTCGATTAACTCCTTTAATTCTATTTAACAAATAAATAATTCCTTTTATTCTATTTATTTAACCAATAAATATTCCTTTATATCTTTTTATTTATTTTCCCAAGATAACATCTTATTTATTTATTCTAAATAAATATTCCCTTTTAATATCTTTTATTTACTAAATAAATTTCTCTTATAATACCTTATTTATTCATTCTAATTATTTCCTTTAATAACCCTATTTATTTATTCTAAATAAATATTCCCTTTTTAATTCTATTTGTAAATGGTTTACAAATATTCTCCTTTTCTATTCTATTTACAAATGGTTTGCAAATATTTCCTTTTCTAAATTATATTTGCAAATGGATTGCAAATATTTCCTTTTCTAAATTATTCCCTTTATAAATATCTCCTATTTATAAATATTCCATTTTATAAATATTTTCAATTAAAAAAAATCTCCATTTATAAAATCCTTTGATTTCATAAATATTTTATTTCCAATATCGCTTTGAAAATTCCTTTTTCAACATTCTGGTATTTCGTATGGTACTTAACACCTCAAATCACGATGACCAATATCGTCCAAACACATATAATCGCTAACAGATTATGTATCACATCATATATTCAATTATATGAAACAACAGTATTTTGAATATTGAGGAATCCAGTCAGATCCCTCCAACCTGTTTCCCTGCATCCACAGATGTTACACAATATAATCAACATTACTTTCAGTTCAATATGAAATATTATGTTAATAGAATGAATATATATAGATTTAACGGTTTTATATATATATATATATTTATTTATTTATTTAATTATATATATGTATAATTTCCACTAACTGACTAGCAGTTCAATCAAACAGTCAACACACAGTCAATCAAACAATTTTTAACAATTCTAAAAATACAACATGAAAATTTAAACTGTTCGGAGTTGGTGAGATTTACTCACCTTTGTCGTTAATCGTTATATAATGATAACATCAGTTGATTAAATCGAGCATTTTATTCCACCATAAATTATAACATGCTCCGAATCCGTTCAAACCAACTCCAACGTGTAATATTCTTCCATGTGGTTCCAACGCAGACCGTTCGTCAGTCGGACCCTATCTGAACAAGATATTATGTTTATAAGTGGATACATTATTTTATTTAAAAATAAACTTGCTTTAAATATTTTAATTGGGCTTCACCTATCTTTTCAGCCCAATTCCGTTGCACGCTATCCATCTTGTTCGTTTCTTCAAAGAAGAATTTAAACAGATCCTTATGCTTGAACCTCACCGTCTTATTTCTTTACCCGTCACACCCCTTATTTTCCATAACCATAACCATCTTTAAATGCCTTGTTGAAATCCTCACCAACCATTTATCCGCTGCACTCACCATCATTCACAGAAGCCAAGATCATGTCCTTCTCCGTTTCCATCCCTGTCTCCCACGTTTCTACTTCACAGTTCCATCCTTGTCCAACCACTCCTTCCAATTAAAACCCAAACAAAATCGATCCCTCAACAATAGCACGCACTAACCCATTTAACTTCACAGTATACTTCATATTTAACAGTCCATCTTCCTCCTACTCACGCACACTTCTGTATAGCGGTCGACCCAAAGCTTCACCGTCCATCCAAACAGAACTTCCGCTGTTTGCTCCTCCACAAACACCAACATCAGTTTAGGGCCTTCATTCCCAAATTCAACTACAACACCATGATCCCCATTCGCAACTTCACCTGCTGACAACATCGCACCAAGTCCTGTGCCTCAAATAAGTTTCCGACCTCATCCACCTCTTACAGTAGCTACAGTGAACTGCGATAGTTTTTGTCATGACGTCCCACCAGAATCCGCATGTGTGTGCCGAGCCACCAATATCGACACCTGAATCTCCGTTCGCACCCTCGACGCCGGAAATCAACCGCCACATCTAGCCTTAGGTCTGTCGTTCGAAAAATAGAACACAGAAAAATTGGATCGCACCCACCTCAAGTGGTACTAAAATGAAGCCTTTTATCCTGGAAGCACAACGAATAAAACATCTTTTGATTTCCTTTCCATTTCGCATTTTTATGATTTTTCAAAGTGGCGATTTGGCTTTGGGGAAAATTTCCTGTGGCGGCTAAGGTTTTTGACCGAGAAGGTGAAAAATGAAATAGGTTAGGATGTAAAGATAGAAGTGTATTTATAGGTTTTAAATTTCTTCATTTGCTTTGATGTGGAGTAAACGTGGACAAGACATATACCTTTCAATTTATATGGTTAAGAAAGGCTGATGCCATGCTTTGTTTGCGCCTTAGGGAGAACGTTAGTGTATTTAGAGTTAGGTTTTTTTTCAAAATACTATGTTACCTAAATTCCATTCACGTACAGACAGAGATCAAGATACCGTTGTACCAAGCTTGGTTCCACGATCCCAAAAATATAATAATACCGGTAGATTAACTCATATTGTGAAACCCCAAAATATTGATTACAGGGTGCAAAATACTCCAAATAAAAAGTTGCTTGTTTAATTAATTAAAAATTACGATAAAATTCTAAAAATTAAATTATCGTTATGTCTCAAAAGAACCTTGTCTAAATTCAAACCGGATATTCAAATATTTTTAAATAACCGTTATGGCCACGAACGAATATACCGCTGTTTTTCTGAATATTTAATTTGGACATAAATCAAAATCTACACGACGAAATCCCGATTTTTCTCTTCCACTAGAAAATTATACTTCACCAGCTCCTAACGTTTCTTGTTTCACAGAAATCCGATTTAAAACAGACCCTGTATATTCAGTTCAAGTTCGAATCGCCAATTTACGAACTACAGCGCCATTTCGAGCTCGATTATAATTAAATTATAATTATACGTTCAAACTTCATTTAAATAATATATTCGTTATTATAATTCAACTTTAACCTGAATTAAATATCACAGATGATCCAATTCACACCATATAGTGAATTCCACTATTTCTGACTATTTCAGAAATTAAATATATTATTATATTATTTATTTTAATTAAATATTCGATATAATTTAATTAAGCGACCATTTGAATTCTAAATCACTATTTAAATAATTAAATAAATTATTATAATGCCGAATATGCGGGTCATTACATTCTTCCCCACTTAAAATAATTTCGTCCTCGAAATTGCTAAGGTAGAAAACAAACCCTATGGACTGGCTTGACTATATTGTTCCCTTCTCAACTTCAGTTCCCACTGGACTAATTTAATTTTAATTAAATTATAAAATTAATTCTTATCAAAGAAAATTTTCAAAAATCCTGTAAATTTTCGAACACCTTAACTTTTTGAAAAATTTCGCCAGCACCTCCTTTGCACTGGTCAATAGGTCAAACTCCAACTCGCCTTTCTAGGCCTTCTCCAACCCAAAAAAAAATTAAACAGCCCAGCAGCTTGCCAATTCAGCTCATCAAAATCTCATACCATATGAAATATAAACTTGTACCTTTTTGTTGGGCATATCAACTCTATCACTTTCATATGCTATCAACTCAGCATATACCAAAGTTATCCCAATCAAATTCTGAAATCACTTTTATCTCAAACACAACCATTCGCTTTTTACCAAGCCAAATTTTTATTTCAAATTTAAGTTTCGTTCTTGATCCCGAATCCTTAACTCACCAAGACAATATCATTTCAAATCAATTTCTATTACCACTTAACTGGCTTTACTTTAATTCCAATTTGCTTTTACAAATTCCTATTTAATTTGTCTTAAATTAAACAAATCAAATTCTGGGTGTTCTAAACAGCTTTGTTTTTCTCAAAACAATTCAAAAACAAATTCCTTTGGTAGTAATCCGTCACTCAGCAACTCGAAAATGAACACCGATGATATCTAGCTCATCATCGGGGTTATTTCCCGGCTATCGAAGTGAGTTCAATACTATATCTCTTTCAAAATCATTTTAAACACTTTTATTTTGAAATCAGTTCAAAATATCATTCACAATTGCTTGGAATACAATTTAAAATCTCCCAGGATCTTAAAATTTACATATATTTAATCCAAGTCTATTTACAAACACCTTTCCAAATTTTCAGAGTTTTAATTTCTTTTCAAATTTAAATTCATATTTAATTCATCTGATTCCACGTATTTTACTTATATGAATTCTGATTGATTATTTACATAACCATTAAATTTTTATAATCTTATTCGATTATAATCACAACCAACATATCCTATATATGATATTTCCTTTATATCGAAATATACTTTAGGTAAAATTATTTCCATTTACCCTCTTTTCAAAATATACCATGTCGGTTCATCGTATTCAAGTGTTTAGTAACTCCTATCGATACAGTGGATCAAACTGATCGACCAGAAATTCATAAGCCACTCAATCAATAAATCTCCACAATATAATTTTTTTTATATCAAATAAAAATACGCGCTCATATATATACACTCAAACTCAATCTAGGGTATTACTAACCCTATCTCTACCGAGTCACGCCACAGAGCCAAGGTAATTCACTTAACCTTAAGCTATGATACCAACTGTAACGACCTAGAAAAAGGCGATCTTGGTTATCCTATATACAACACATATCGGACATCCAAGGATCGAAAATAACCGAATAGTTAATGAAAGAAGTTAGAGGGTGAGAATAGATAAGATAGAACTTATAGAATACAAGAAGAAGAAGAGCATCATCATCAGAGTAAACACGAATCTCACAGCGGAACGAATAAAATATAACATAACTTTTGAAATACAAACAGTATATGTATACAATAACATTACAACAACAGCGGAAATAAACAATAGCTATATAATCCTGAAGCCTCCTGCTCCAAGCTCTCCAAGTATATCTGTAAAATCCCGACTACTTGATTGCCCGTACAAATTTATGCACCCAAGAGTTTAGGGAAAACAAAACAAAACAAACTCTGAGTCAGTCATGGGACTGGTGTGAGTAAAACAGTTTAAAACAGATTGAATCATTAAACGATATTTCATAAGACCACGTCGTATAACGGAACGGGTTTTTCCCTTATGAGAATCCAAAATATCTTTATATCGAAACTCATTGATATTATAATAGTGTCTATCAACCACAATATAATAATCATCTAGCAGAAACGCTTTTATCTCACGTTCTACATATATAGTATACAATCAAAACAGCAAGCACGTATTGGGTAATGGATTTCCAACTATGACAAGGTATGGAACCACCTTTCGCTAGTGTACCTCTAGAGAGGAATACACTGGGTTCAACAAGAACATCTTGCAACCCGGCCACACATGACCGACCACTCGTTTCGCTTGAGTGTATCGAATGTATATCACTAACGGTTGGGATCAGCAACCGTTTCCCGAAAGGGACAGCATCAAGAATAGATTTTTAGAAGTAAATGAAACTCTAGATCAAGTGATTATACACCCTAATAGGTGCGACCTACATAGCCATGCTGCCTGCCCAATTTTTGTCATTTACCGTATGTGAGGCTAGAAGCTACGCTTATCTTTTACATATCACATCTTCATTCACTAAGAATGTCACATCGTCATACCCGCCAAATCACAAATTGACTTATCCAAAAATGCCACGAGTATAAAGCTAAGAGAAACGAATTCCTCCACCACCAACATAAATACGTTTGAAATGATCAACTTACGTGATCTACCAGATATACCCTGTCAGACCTTCGTCCATACAAGTTGTCCTGGGATTGGACAAACCGAAGGCACTATTCAGTATATCCATCTTAGGCATTGTTATCTAAGATTTATATAACGGCCCTTGCACTTTACTCCGTCTTCAATTTTCTTTGGCATATATGATTCGCAACGCTTATGCCAATACAGAGTGGTTCTTTGGATAATAATCCAACCGGTCTCTCCATATTAACAACATTAAAATGGTCGAAAACTTCGATAGTCGGTGAGTTAACTATCAAAGAAAAACACGTGTGCAAACAACGATATTATTTCCAAATGGAAATTATATCGATCAATCATCATTGAACATTTATCTCTTTCGTTCATTAATTTACTTATCTCCTATTTTCATATATTCAACATTTCTTATTTTCTATTATCAGAAAAACATTTCTGATTCTCGTTTGGAAAACATTTCCAAAACTCCTTCACGATCAAACCTCACTATTCCTTATTTAAGAAGGAGGTCAATCAAGTTGGGGTATAATTACCTCTCAGACCTTAACTGATCAACGTTTTAACTTCGAAATAGTCAAAGTTTATCTTTTAAACCTTTAACAACTTCCTCACGTCTCTCTCTCAGATTCTATTTACGAATCCACTTCATTATTGAAAACATTGGTTATAACGATAACGTTAAAATCCCTACTTTCGAAATATCTAACTTCAATTTATAACTCTTATTCCTTAATTTGAATAATTAACCTACTCTAATTTACTTATAAATAAATCTTGATTTAAAAACAGGAAAGTAAATAATACTTTCTGAATTCGAAATAATCGAATTCGACGATTAACTCTCTTCGAATAACTAATATTCGATTTACTCTATTCGAATAACTAAAATTTGATAACTCCTTTTAACTCTATTCGAATCAACTATATTCGATTAACTCCTTTAATTCTATTTAACAAATAAATAATTCCTTTTATTCTATTTATTTAACCAATAAATATTCCTTTATATCTTTTTATTTATTTTCCCAAGATAACATCTTATTTATTTATTCTAAATAAATATTCCCTTTTAATATCTTCTATTTATTTACTAAATAAATTTCTCTTATAATACCTTATTTATTCATTCTAATTATTTCCTTTAATAACCCTATTTATTTATTCTAAATAAATATTCCCTTTTTAATTCTATTTGTAAATGGTTTACAAATATTCTCCTTTTCTATTCTATTTACAAATGGTTTGCAAATATTTCCTTTTCTAAATTATATTTGCAAATGGTTTGCAAATATTTCCTTTTCTAAATTATTCCCTTTCTAAATATCTCCTATTTATAAATATTTTCAATTAAAAAAATCTCCATTTATAAAATCCTTTGATTTCATAAATATTTTATTTTCAATATCGCTTTGAAAATTCCTTTTTCAACATTCCGGTATTTCGTATGGTACTTAACACATCAAATCACGATGACCAATATCGTCCAAACACATATAATCGCCAACAGATTATATATCACATCATATATTCAATTATATGAAACAACAGTATTTTAAATATTGAGGAATCCAGTCGAATCCCTCCAACCTGTTTCCCTGCATCCGCAGATGTTACACAATATAATCAACATTACTTTCAATTCAATATGAAATATTCTATTAACATAATCAATATATATAGATTTAACAGATTTATATATATACATATATATTTATGTATATATATAATTTCCACTAACTGACTAGCAGTTCAATCAAACAGTCAACACACAGTCAATCAAACAATTTTTAACAGTTCTAAAAATACAACATGAAAATATAAACTGTTCAGAGTTAGTGAGGTTTACTCACCTTTGTCGTTAATCGTTATATAACGATAACATCAGTTGATTAAATCGAGCATTTTATTCCACCGTAAATTATAACATGCTCCGAATCCGTTCAAACTAACTCCAACGTGTAATATTCTTCCATGTGGTTCCAACGCAGACCGTTCGTCAGTCGAACCCTATCTGAACAAGATATTATGTTTATAAGTGGATACATTATTTTATTTAAAAATAAACTTGCTTTAAATATTTTAATTGGGCTTCACCTATCTTTTCAGCCCAATTTCGTTGCACTCTATCCATCTTGTTCGTTTCTTCAAAGAAGAATTTAAACAGATCCTTATGCTTGAACCTCACTGTCTTATTTCTTTACCCGTCATACCCCTTATTTTCCATAACCATAACCATCTTTAAATGCCTTGTTGAAATCCTCACCAATCATTTATCCGCTGCACTCACCATCATTCAAAGAAGCCAAGATCACGTCCTTCTCCGTTTCCATCCCAGTCTCCCACATTTCAACTTCACAGTTCCATCCTTGTCCAATCACTCCTTCCAATTAAAACCCAAACAAAATCGATCCCTCAACAATACCACACACTAACCCGTTTAACTTCACAGTATACTCCATAGTTAACAGTCCATCTTCCTCCTCCTCACGAACACTTCTATACAGCGGTCGACCTAAAGCGTCACCGTCCATCCAAACAGAACTTCCGCTGTCTGCTCCTCCACAAACACCAACATCGGCTTAGGGCCTTCATTCCCAAATTCAACTACAACACCATGATCCCCATTCGCAACTGCACCTACTGACAACATCGCACCAAGTCCGGTGCTTCAAATCAGTTTCCAACCTCATCCACCTCTTACAGTAGCTACAGTGAACTGCGATAGTTTTTGTAATGACATCCCACCAGAATTCGCATGTGTATGTGCCTAGCCACCAGTATCGACACTTGAATCTCCGTTCGCACCCTCGACGCCGGAAATCAACCGCCACATCTAGCCTTAGGTCTGTCGTTCGAAAAATAAAACATAGAAAAATTGGATCGCACCCACCTCAAGTGGTAATAAAATGAAGCCTTCTATCCTGGAAGCACAACGAATAAAACATCTTTTGATTTCCTTTCCATTTCGCATTTTTATGATTTTTCAAAGTGGCGATTTGGCTTTGGGGAAAATTTCCTGTGGCGGCTCAAGTTTTTGACCGAGAAGTTGAAAAATGAATTAGGTTAGGATGTAAAGATAGAAGTGTATTTATAGGTTTTAAATTTCTTCATTTGCTTTGCTGTGGAGTAAACGTGGACAAGACATATACCTTTCAATTTGTATGGTTAAGAAAGGCTAATGCATGGCTTTGTTTGGGCCTTAGGGAGAATGTTAGTGTATTTAGAGTTTGTTTTTTTTTTAAAATACCATGTTACCTTAATTCCATTTACGTACGGATAGAGATCAAGATACCGTTGTATCGAGCTCGGTTCCACGATCCCAAAAATATAATAATACCGGTAGATTAACTGATAATGTGAAACCCCAAAATATTGATTACAGGGTGCAAAATACTCCAAATAAAAAGTTGCTCATTTAATTAATTAAAAATTACGATAAAATTCTAAAAATTAAATTATCATTATGTCTCAAAAGAACCTTGTCTAAATTCAAACTCGATATTCAAATATTTTTAAATAACCGTTATGGCCACGAACGAATATACCGCTGTTTTTTCTGAATATTTAATTTGTACATAAATCAAAATCTACACGACGAAATCCCGATTTTTCTCTTCCACTAGAAAAATATACTTCACCAGCTCCTAACGTTTCTTGTTTCACAGAAATCCGATTTAAAACAGACCCTGTATATTCAGTTGAAGTTCGAATCGCCAATTTACGAACTGCAGCGCCATTTCGAGCTCGGTTATAATTAAATTATAATTATACGGTCAAACTTCATTTAAATAATATATTCGTTATTATAATTCAACTTTAAACTGAATTAAATATCACAGATGATCCAATTCACACCATATTGTGAATTCCACTATTTCTGACTATTTCAGAAATTAAATATATTATTATATTATTTATTTTAATTAAATATTCGATAAAATTTAATTAAGCGACCATTTGAATTATAAATCACTATTTAAATAATTAAATAAATTAATTATTATAACGCCGAATATGCGGGTCATTACACACGCGGCTTCCTGAGGGACGTAAGGTACTCCTAGTAGTCCTCTGTGTGGTGACAGATGTTTTAGGCTGTGCTAGCAGAGGTTGGGTCTACGCATAACTACTAGGTGGGTGGGCCTTGACTGCAGATGTAGCTTTGCAGTCAGAATGCTATGACGCGGTGACACCAGGGTGATTCGGCGGTTGCCTCACGGGAGGCGGAGGGTCACGACCAACAAGGATAGTAGATCGTCGGATACCCGTCATCGACAGCCAGTGGGATGCGAAAAGACTTGAGCTAAACCCAAGATACCATTCACCCTTCACTATCAGGGTAAGGGGTTGAGGGGAGATGCCACATGGATGTTTAGATTGTTTGCGTAAGGGCAGTCGCTCAGCTCTTATAGTCTTTACTAGTTGAGGTAGGGGCCGAGGTAAGGCCATAGCCACCATGAGAACAGACCCTAGGTATAACTGTATATAGAGGTTCTTTAAAGACGGGCCTGTACAGATATGGAAAAGCTCCCGACCGAGTTTCGTAACCGAGTTCCGTGTTTCTTGTATCGCCCTTCTACGGAACTCGGTGCACATTAAAGGAATTTCGATTGAGGCATCGAGCTGCAATTAACAGTATGTATGAGGGACAGTCTAGATACATGCATATCTGCTCTGGGTGGTGTATCATAGACTTGAGGGCAATACTCCAGTATGAGATCTGATTCGATCGAGGGTGGCAGTCCATACTCTTACGTAGCATAGTGATGGCAGATATATGTTGATCGTAACATTGTTATATTGAGATCCTACGTCACTCGGGCATAGGATGAGGGACTGCGAGCATTTCAGTGGCATTACGGTAGAGACCGTGCGAGTGGGGTACCATGGGGGTACCTCGATATCGGGGGTAGCTACACATATACTGTATTAGGTTAATCCACTGGGAAGTAAACGGGTACGACGTATGTGTAAGCCTTGAGTGCTGTTAACCCAAGTAACCTAATAAATAAGAAAATATGATTGAACTGTATATATAGGATTATCCAAAGTGAATAGTTTAAATCTAGTCACCAGAACTTGTGTTCTGACCCCCTCCTCATAACATACTCGCAGGTTAGATTTGTGGCAGGGATATGATAGCCTTGGATACTAGTTAGGCAGTATTATTAATATGGTAAGGCTATATTTTGATTATATCATATTTTATCCATTCCGATGTGAGATATTTTCTGAGCTCTGACATATTTTATGTCTCTGTATTTTCTGCAGGATACCAGAGCAAACCAATCCGAGTTTCGATAGATCGTAATTTTGAAAAAAAAATCGGTCTATCGGAATTCGAGTTGTCACAACTGCATTATTTTACCTCTCCTCTCAACTTCATTTCGTCCTCTCTCTTTCATTCCAAAACCCTAAAATTCGGTCATCCACTCTTCCTCTTATTGTCATTCATTTGAAGTTGTTGATAATGCCTTAGAAAAAAGCTTCAAGTACATCATCCTCTCGGTCCATATCAAGTATGTTGTTTTTATAAGCTGTCAACATATCCAAATTTTCACGTTCGTAAATGCAGAAACAATTTGCACAAAATATGTATACATACAAATATATTTGTGATTCAAAAAGAAATGTGTGCATGGCATTTGAACTGGAAAAAACTTGTATTTTTGCAGGAGAGGACAAATACACCAAAGTGTCAGCATACTAAATAGTCAAATAACAAGTGTTTCCATTGCAAATTTCATTTTATACTACAAGTGTCAGCATACTAAATACAAAAACACATATGGCACGATATACAACAAGATATAATAACAGAATTACTGATACTAGGAAAAACACATGTTTCAATACCACTGGTCGATGGTTTTTAACCGAGCAGAATAAATACGTATGGTGGTTGTACACCTTGTGTCAAGTCCCTTCCAGGATTGTTACCGCCGAACGGGAATAGATCATATTAACGATTCTCTAACTTCACTAATTGGTGTTTTATAACCGAAACTTGTAGCCACGGTCGGTAGTTATCTGCCATCCAAAATATGTATAGGGTAAACACTCTCTAACCTCTCACTATTTGGTTGGTCACTACCAATAATTAGTCCTCTAGTCGGTAATTAATGGCTAAGTGAAAGATTAGATTGAGATAAGCGTGGTATTATGAAGCATAGAAAATTTAATAGGTTCTAATTTTTTGATTGCGGTATTAGGAAGCACATATTGGGGTGCCCTTAGCACCACACTAAATTAATTTCTTCACTAAAAATTTAACCACAACAAATCAACATACAAATGGAAAACAAAATAGCACTTAAATAATTTCCAGAGTGAAACATTGACATCACATTAGCATTGAACTGAATTCATTTTAAAGCACACCGATGAAGATAAATTAATACTACAAGAAAAATACCATATTCCAACTGGCTATTTGCAACTGGAGACACTGGACAGTTGCAGTAAATGATATTTAACAAAAGACCTTTCATAGCAGTTGCAATAATTGAGATTTATCAACAATCCTTTTCTTTCGGTTGAAAAAACATATTTTTAGCAACAGCGCTTCCCATCTAGTTGCAAAACATACTTTTAGCAACTGCGCTTCCATAATAATTGCAATGAACATATTATTTGCAACTGCGCTTCCACAGTTATTGCAAAAAAAAAATCTTTAACAAATGTTTTTGCCATTTGCGAAAATTATATTTTTTTACAATTGGTAAAACCAGTTGCGAAAAACATACTATTAAAAATAAGTAGCAGGTTTTAATTAAAAGTTATAAACGACTGTTTACAATTAATCGTTAACGAATAAGTAGTAGTTTTAATGATTAACTTTTAATGATTAATTTTTAATAGTTAATATTAAATAATTAACTATTAGTAATTACATAATAATTCAGATCAATAATTATTAATTAATAATAAAATTTAATTATTATAAAGTGACATTAGTAATTGTTGATAACGTTGTTTTTAATTTTTTAAAGTATATTTTAAATTTATATAAATTCTTGTTTAAATTGATATAAAATTATAATTTATTATTAAATATTAAATTATATAGTTAAATAATGTTAAATTATAGTGAATAATGTCGTTGTTTAATATTTCTATTAAATTTTTACGCGATCCTTTTAATATTATTTTTTAAGTATTTAGTATTTAATAATTAACTGCCACTGTTAAATAACTGATAAATAAAAATTATATTTAATATTTCATAAATTTTAGAAACATTCATAAAATTTTCATAAAATTCAAAAGTATAAAATTTTATAAAGTAAATTTAAAATTATTCGACTTCAGTTACTTTGCACAATTTCACTTCAAATCTATTATCACAGTACTTCCTGTGCTAGTGAATAATGATCGATTTGTTAGTTTTGCAAATTTGATTTTAAATAAAACATGATCAGTCTAAAATTTGTTCACGGTAGCTGGTCGAACACAATCTATAAACATCGCACTGTCATTAATTAATAACAAACTTGCTTAAGCGATCTTTCAAAAAAAAAATGTTTTTAAATTTGTTCAGCGGGGAAACCGACCGGAGCCGTAAAACCTCCCTAATGCACCTAACCCGGTCCGCGGATACCACATAAGTGGCTAATCGTAGCGTATGCACATGGTAAACCCTTTTAGCATGCCATTCTAGGTTTCAATAATTAGTAATTAATATTAACTAATTAACTTTTATAATTAGTTTTAAGTATTTTCTACAGAGCATTGCCCTTTCCCTGTGATTCTTACTTTCTAGCTCCAAACCAAAACTTGATTTGGCTTTAGACCGAAAGTTTTTGGCTCCAGTTCCAAATTTTCACCGTAATTCTCACCATAAACCCCCTTTTTCCTGCTAGCGTATCATTCTTCCAGTCAAAAAATTATTCCGCTTCAAAGGAAAACTCTCAAAATCCCAAAAAGGTAACCCTAATTCGCTTTCGCCTACTTTTACTTCCATCAAAATACAAATTCTTACTCACCTCAGCCCAGTGGCAAATGGCCATGGTAGTCCGATTTATCTGATGAGTCAAAACTTTAGCCATACGATTGTCCTGTTGAGGTGAACGATGTGATGACTCGAAAATCCCAGCCTTAAAAAATCGGCATGTGACACAACTCAAGCATTAAACGTCGGAGATTCAAATGTCGGATTCATGATTGTCTGGGGTTATACCACATCAAAAGAAATCTCAGTGAATTAAAATAGCTTCTCAATAACATAATTTGAGATACATCAGAGTTACATCAACAACAACATCAGAATAATGTACACATCCAGATACATGAACTACTACTGGATACAAAGTAATAGCAAAAAAATAAACTAAAGAGAGTGAATCCAAAGATGCTCCATCTTTATCTCAAAGATCCTAAAATACTAGCTCCAGAATACTGCTACAAACCTTACTCTTAGGATGCCCATGTAAAAAAATATAGACACCCAAAGTTTAAGGAAAAAAATGATAAACTCCAGGTCATTCATGGGATTGGTGTAAGAAAATCATTATATTTGTCATGTGCAATAAAATCCGCAATGCTTTTTTTAAAAGGAAGTTACCATAAGGTCTCTCAGCACGCATACCATACAAACGCAGACTTGGGAAATGTTTCCCCTTATGATAGCCAAACATGCTTAATACGCGAAAATCATTTGATATTATTATTAGTATCCAAATGTGAAAATCATTTTCATAAATAAATGTATCAATCCTATCAGCATAATGTCCCATACCATTATGTTGGCATATAGGTTTACAACTAAAATCGTACAAACTCTTAGTGGGGAATGGATTTCCAAGAAATGACCAGGCTAAGGACTTCCTTACCGATGGACACCTCTAGAGGGATGTCCCGAGAATAACCTATAAGTTCTCTACCAACACAAGGCTAGGATCTCCCTTAACTGGATCACACCTAAACATGTCATCTCCCAATTGTTACCAACCTTAAACTGGGGCCCCGCAACCTCAACAACCACAAAAAGTAGAAGTCTTCACATGAGTAATACCTGGGCTCCATACCATGGTACACTTTTTATCTAAAAGGAGATGACACACCCATATCCTTGCCACAATTTCTTGTTTTGGCCATTTACTGGGGTGTGAGGCTTGTCGAAGTCTTGTTACACAAAGCTATGTTATCTAAGCCATGCTTTGATCATCAATAGCTCATCACTTAATATCCCCCACACTGTCATTTTATAATATACAATTGATAGTCACTAACCATGTCACCTTTGAGCTCATACATCTCAAAGAATGGTATTAAGTTAAGAGAATAAATTCTTCGACATCAACAAAAATACGTTTAGTAAGGGTGAATCACACACTACAAAATACAATGTCAGATGCACATCCATAAAAGTTCGTTCTGGGTATGAATGAAACCGAAGGCACCTTATTCCTCGTCCAACAAAGGAGAGAGGTCCTTGCAATCCAGAAATTCCCCAAATACGTCCGGACATGCCGCCACAGTAAGCACCTCAACATTGGAGCAACCCATTGAAGAGAAAATCAGCAGGCCAATCCTTTTGATATGAAGATTTCCGACCTTTAACACCATCTTCGAATAACTTCCATTACGTCCCATTCTTATTTCGAATGGTCTTCGGACACAAGTCTGATCCCTGACTTTCTAAATAACAATCATTCTTTAAAAATATATGGATATATAGGAACTTTAATTAAGTCTCAGCTTAAACTCCAATTAAAATACTTCATTATTCATTTGAAATCATTTCTCAAAGTTTAAAAGATAATTATTAAGTTTAAACCTTTTCAAACTTCATATTGTGTAATATCGTTTAAAAGCATTACTAAAGGGTATTCGAAAACAACCGATTTTACTATTTTTGTTTAAACAACTTTATTTTATTATTAAAATAATGTTTTTTTTCAAAATTAATCCTTTTAAACCCAAACTTTCCTGAAACCCATTTAAATATTATATAAGGTAGTTTGAACAATGAATTTGAGTTTTCGACTTCATTTATATATCAAACTAAACTTCACTTTTTGAATTTACTATTGACAATTTATTTTAAATTTGAACATGCCATTTATGCTTGAAATAAGTTCCAAATAAAATTCAACCATTACAAAAAGTTTTCATAAATAACTTAATTTCGTTTCCAAAATATTTTAGATTAAAAATTTCAATTTTTATTTTTTTACCCATTATTTAAATGAATATATTATTCATTTATTTTATCCAAGGTTTATTCAATAACCATATATTTTCATATATGTGAGTATAACCTGTGTAGTGTACATATTAGCACTACTAATAACCATATCAACATCCATTTTCATATCCATAACATTCATTCATCCATCACACATATATTTCAAAATAATACATGTATATAAGCATTTTATTAATAGCGCTTATACTATAATTAACCACACATTAACAACCATTATCATAACATCCAACATTAGCAAATATAAGAGTTAAGTTTCTCACCTTTGGATTCCACTCCGACAAACTTTTATTGATGAATCTATAGCCTACTGAAATTACCCTGAACTGACTGCTTCTTCAACAACTATTTTTATAATATATATATATATATATAGGATTTCCCTTTTTCCTTTCGTTTTCTTTTTATATTAAGGAGGAGGAGGCCGTGATCTAGAGGTGCTTGGGGGGAGGGCGAGGCCGTAAGCTAGAAGGGGGATGTGGGGTATGAGGTAGGGGCGTTAAGCCGTGGGTAAGGGAAGGGGGTGGGGCGATAGGAGAGGGAGGTTAGAGGAGGAGGAGGTGGGTATGGAAGCCAAAAGAAGAAGGAGCAAAGAAGCTAAAGAAGAAGTCGAAAGAAAGAAATGAGACAGAATAAATGAAAGATGAGGAAGTGGCCTTCTTTTATAGGAAAAAGGGGCTAAGGAGATGGTGATACATAGGTAGGCATGTGTCTTCTATCTCTTGAACCCAAAACCATGTGTTTAGGCACATTATTTTGTTGAGAGCATAAGTGGTTATTCTTTAGGATATTCCTAAAAAATTGCTATACTAATTTGTCACACTTTTCCTAAGTGTTGCAAAGGCTATGTTGCTAATACATTGTAACGACCACGGGATTTTCGACTCCGAAAATCGATACAAAACCCAGCGTCGACTGTTCAAACATCGAAAATACCAGGTCATTAATAGAAAGAAATTAGAGGGTGAGAAAGATAAGATAGAACTAATAGAATAGAAGAAGAACATCAGAATCAGTGTAAACACGAATCTCACAGCGGAACGAATACGTATATTATATAACATAACTTTGGAATACACATCTGTTTTGTATATACATACCATATCAGAGTACAATACATCATATCACAACGGAAATAATCTTTAAATACTAACGGTGAAGACTTCTGCCTTTCAGCTCCTCCAAGTGAATCTGCAAAGCCCGAAACACTTGTCTGCCCGTACAAATTTAGGCACCCAAGAGTTTAGGGAAAACAAACAAAATAAACTCTGGGTCAGTCATGGGACTGGTGTGAGTAAATTCCAACCATACGGTTTAACTTTTAAAATCCTTTTGAAACAAAAGGATAATAGTAAGACCAGCCCACACATAAACATGGACGGTTTTTACCTTACTATAACCCAAACACTTTGATATCAAAATCCAGTGATATTATAATAATGTCTAATCAAGTAAAT
The DNA here is from genome assembly GCA_030737875.1 of Allium sativum. Lineage (NCBI taxonomy): Eukaryota > Viridiplantae > Streptophyta > Magnoliopsida > Asparagales > Amaryllidaceae > Allium > Allium sativum. The sequence goes on from CM060910.1 coordinate 343,042,126, forward strand.
AACCAAATAGTAGAACGCTTGCATCTCACGCTCTACATATATAGTATAAAATCAAAAACCGTAGGGCGCTTATTGGAGATTGGATTCCAGCTATAACAAGGTATGGGACCACCTTCTGATGATGTATCTCTAGAGGCGAATACATCTGGGTTCAACAAGAACGTCTTGCAACCCGGCCCACACATGACTGACCACTCATTTCGCTTGAGTGTATCGAATGTATATCACCAACGGTTGGGCTCAAACCACCGTTCTCGAATGCGCAGAATCGATAGAGTAAGAAACAAAAGGAATTTCTCTAGATAGGTGATTATACACCCTAATGGGAGCGACCCACATAGCCATGCTGCCTGCCCGATTTTTGTCATTTCCTGGCTGTGAAGCTTGAGGCTACGTCTACCTTTTAGGACATCTGGCCACCATACACTTTGAATGCCACATCGTCAAACCCGTCAAATCACTAGTTGATCTTTCCAAAAATATTACGGGTATAAAAGCTAAGAGAAACGAATTTCTCTGCCACCAGACGTAATACCTTGAAAAGATCGTCTTATGTGACTGTTAAGAATACTCTGTCAGACATTCGTCCATACAAGTTGTCCTGGGACTGGACAAACAGAAAACACCATTCTGAAACAGAACGACCCTTACGTTTCACTCCTTCTTCAATGGCCTTTTGCATAATGAATTCGCAACGCTTATGCCTATACGGAGTGGTTTCAGATAATATATCCAACCGGTCTCTCCGTATTGACAACGATGGTCAAACACTTCGATAGTCGGTTATTTAACTATCGAAGTAAAAACAAACATCCAATCACTCGTATAACTATCATCACACAACCATGGGCAGTTTTATTTAACATTCATCATCGTCGAATTATAGTTCCCATTTCTAATTGTGTTATTTAACTCTAATCATATTTCAAACATCGAAATGATGTCATCGTTTTCTGAAACGATTCTCCACTACTCGTTCTTATATTTCTTTAGACAATCATCGTTACTTATTACTTTAGAATAAGTGGATTTCAAACCAAATTGTTTTCATTCCATAGGGAGTAGTGCTATATATAAAAATCACGCTTAAGCTTGGCCAACATCGTTAATGTAACGTTATAGTTCAAAACTTGTCATACGCTGTAATATTCCCCTATAACTAATCTCGACATAACAGTCACGCTTATGTTTAGTCAACAGCGTTATTTTATCGCTATAGTTTACAGACTTGCAATACGCTACTATATTCCCCTTTATAATTAATCTCAACACCTCTTTCCGTTACGAAAATCTTGACATCTCTTTTCGTTACAAAAATCTTGACATCTCTATTTGTTACAAAAATCTTGACATCTCTTTCCGTTACAAAAAAAATACCATCCTTCGATAATAGTGAAGTCGTTCAAGTTGGGGTATTTTAATTACCTCTCAGACCTTGATCAACAACATTCTTATCTTAGAACAGATATAAGTTCGTAACTCTAACCCCTTATACTCTATAATACCTATCAGACTGTATTTCTTGTTTACTTTGAAATATGGTTTTACGATGCCATATCCTTATTCTGAAAACTCAGTTGTTAATAATTATTTACATTTTGGTCACTAACTCTTCGCTTCATCTTCCTTATGCACTTTCATTTAAACTTCTCTTATCAAAATCAATCACGTTCTTTGTCTTTTGGCACTTTACTTTTTATTCAAATTATTCTACCTAATTCAAGTAAACATCTCAAAACAAATCTTAATACCATCTTAATTGAAATCCATTTAAGAACCCATCACTTTACCCAAATAGTGATTAACTTGATCATTTGCTGAAGTAAAACAGTTTACTTCATTAATCCCAATTATATTAGTTCAATAACTATTTAAACCCCATTAACTAAAAAGGTGATAAAATCTTAACAATTTTGATTAATTTATTTTCATTAGACAAATTGAAGACTGAATAATCTAAAAATTTCAAATAAACAGTTGATTCAACCAACTTCGAACCATCCGCTAATTTGTTAACTGAGTTTAATTACTTCTTATCATTCGATTACTTAACCATTTGTCTCCAAATATTTACACACATGATGGTTACAACTTTATAACTTATTTAAATCGTTTATATTTACTTCCCTGACGAACTATTAAGCACTAATTTATAATACAACCTCTACTTTGATTTAAACTTCGCGTTAATTTTAAAAATATAATTCCTATAACCAACTGCGTTCTTAACCAAACGATGGGTTCAGGGTCGGTTGTTGCCACTTTATTAATTGATATCGTCTATGGACTAAATCAAATTAACGTTTGAATTTCCATTCAACGCTAATGTCAACACAAGGTTTCAAATGCCATTTGGGTTCAAATAGTGCACACATATAAAACAAATAGTACACATAAATATTGAGGAATCCGGTTGGATTCCTCCAACCGGTTTCCTGCATCCACCGATGTTAGTCAACAATTAACATTGATTCCATACCAGGAAATATTATAATCGATGGAATCAGTCCAACCAATGATGTGTACATATATGCAACGATATATAATTCAACCAATTTAATTGTAATCTACCGAAGCGACCATCACACAACGTTCAACCAATATTTAAAATATAATAATTTAAAATAGAACAGAGTTATTGAATTTACTCACCTTGGCGCGTTAACCGTTAAATAACGATTTGCATCAGTCGATTATACCCGGCGCTTTAATTGACGTGCTCCAAAACCGCTCCGGATCGACTCCAGTGCAGTCTGCGACCATCGTATCCAACGCTGCGTAAAATTCCACATTATTTACTTTATTCAAATTTATCGGCAAGTCCGGATCTCCTAGCATCAAAATTTCCAAGTGTCATGCCTCCAACCTTCTCATCCCCATGCGGTTCATGTCCGCCCACTATACCTGCAAGTTCAAGTTCGATGACCCCCTTTTCTTTCTTCCTGAACGTGCCCAACGTTCTTTTCTTTTGGGCTTCTTTTTTTTTCTTTCTATTTTATTTTCTTGGGCTTTACAAAATAAATCGGCCCACTACAAAAGAACTCCCACCGATCCGCTTGGAACAATACCTTCTCCTGATTTGTTTCCACCGCAACTCCAGCCTTCTGCCAACCATTAACGCACGTATTACTTCCTCAGCAATATCATTACGTCACCATTTCACACGTATTCAACCTCCAGGTCAAAGAAATAAGACTGTTTTGGTTTCCATAGTTTAACACACTTGACATTCATGCTGTTAAACAAGTGGCCATTTACCATATATACAAGCACAGAACTTTCTCCAGTATGGCGTTTCCGAAGCCCCTCCGCCAAAATAAATATTCCATCACATAATGAACACGTTATCCTTCCATGTGTAAACAGTCCCACTCCATGCACTTCATGTTTCATTCGCAAGCACCCTCCCCATGTTATCAGCATACCCACGCCTTTCCAGAGATTCAACAAATACAAACTTCACCGACCTCTCTTCACTTGGCAACCTCGAACTAAAACTCCACCAAAACCTCCCCTATCCCATACGCCCACTCTACTGCTGACGCCAAGTTCAGACATGCTCCCGACATCCCCGTTCTGCCTCCAAACCCTCCTGGCGGCGGCGACGACCTCTCAACTCGCGGCGCTGCATTTTTATTTCATGTTTTAAGAGGAATGTGGAATTATATTTTGATTTTTATTTGAAGCCATTATTCGCTTGTATTTTCGGATGAAGAAAATGGGATGAAGGTGCCGTGCTTAAATATGGGTGAAACAACTTGGCAGCCAAGTATTAGAGTTCGTAGGCGTTGAAAATTTACCTGTGTAGCTGTGAAATTAGATGGTACATGACAGGTGATGAGAGGACATGGATCAGCTTTGTAGGAGGGGGCTAGGCTTGCATTGGATATGATGTGCATGTATTTTCATTTTCGTGAGAGTAGCTGGGAGATTTGAAATGTCCGCTGAACAAGGTAGGCCAAAAGATGTAGACCAAAAGCAACCTAACAGTGTAGACAGGTTACATCAAAATAAATGCTCCACAAGAGATTTAAACTTATGTCAGTTTATGAGACCCACCGTAGGAAATCAAAGAAAGGCTGGTTATTCATAGGTTTGCAGCTTGATTTTTTTCAAGCCATCATGTGCATTAGCCTATGGTTAGGGGAGTGGCCTCTTGCTGCAGTCATAAATGGAGAGTATCATGCCAAGGATTTGATTTTTCATGCTCTTATTAAACTCAATATGGTCGTGTCATATCTTTTGATGTTTGTGCGGGTTGATATTCCTTGTTTTCGGTGGATTTGAAAATACATGTTACTCTAGTTTAGACTGTGGTGCACGGTTGATACGAAGGAAGATATTTTTAGCGGTTAAGGACATCAAAAGCAAGTTTTATAAGAACGATTTATAGTGCGTAACATTTTCGTTTATGTCCGGACCGCTATGGACAGAAGTAAGAATATGGTTGTGCCAGTGAGGTGTCACGATCCCAAAAATATAATAATATCGGTTGGTTTACTTATATTTTGAAACCCCAAAATATTGATATAGGGTGCAAAATACTCCAAATAAAAAGTTGTACATTTAATTAATTAAAAATTACAGTAAAATTCTAAAAATTAAATTATCACTACGCCTCAAAAGAACCTTGTCTAAATTCAAAACCGATATCTAGTTATATCGAATAAACTATTATGGTCGATAAACGATTCTACAGCGACTATTCGAATATTTGATTTGGATATAATCCACAATCTATAACGCGAAATCTCGATCTTTCACTTCTATTAGAAAGATACAGTTCAACAGATTCCAACGTTTCTTGTTTCGCAGAAATCCGATTTAAAACGAGTCATGTACACTCAGTTGAAGTTCAGAACGTTAAATTACGAACTGCAGCGTCGTTACGAGCTTGATTATATTTAATATATATATTTATACATTCAACTTCGTTTATTTAATATATAAATCCACTTATATTACGAATTCAATATTTAAACTTATTTAAATATTCAAATACAAATCAATAAAAATGCGGGACATTACATTCCTTCCCCCTTAAAATAATTTCGTCCTCGAAATTGCTAAGATGGTACGATCTCTATTATAAACAGGTTAAAAATCCTTTTGGTTTACCTCATAATGTCAGTTTCAATTGAACTGATTAATTCCAATTAAATATTAATTCCTTCTTATTTCGAATATTTTCAAAATTCTGAAAGTTTCCTAACAGCTCAAATTTTCGGAGAATATTGCCAGCATCTCCTCTTTACGGCTTATTCGGTACTACTGCAACTTACCTCTCCAGGTATTTTTCAACTCAAAGATCCAACAACCAACCAGCTTTCCAAAATAGCCCATAGATCTCATACCCAAATATAAACGTGTACTTTTTTATCGGCATTCAACTCTTTTCTTTCATCTGCTATTCAAGGTATTTCCATTTGATCCCTTGTCAAACCAGTAATTCTTTTATAACTAGACCAAACTCCATTTTAATTCTAGTTCCATTCTTGATTCCAAATTCTTACTCGCCAGTCCAATTCTCCAACCAAGTTAAGTTCCCTTCAAAACCTTATTTCACAAATTCAATTCCTTCATCAGATTCAATTCTACTCCCACACGATTTTCACTTAACTGTCTTCAATTTAATTCAAAATTTATTTAACTTAGTTTTAAGTTAAATTCTAATCTATTCATTTACTTCTATCATTTTAATCAATTTAACTCCATAAGTTAAATTTAAGTTTCAGAATTTCAAATTCCTGGGTCATATCTCAAATCAATTTGAAATAATATATATTTACATATAATAACAGAAATTCAAAACATTTGAATTTTTTTATAACTCGTTATCTCAAAACACTTCAAAAAAAACATCTTTGGTAGTAATCCGTCACTTAGAAACTCGAAAACGAACATTGATAATGCGGCCGTCATCATCAGAATTTATTTTCCAGTGATCAAAGTGAGTTCAATACTATATTACTCTTCAAATTCATTTTAAAACACTTCCATTTTGAATTTTTCTTCAAAATATCTTTCATAGCACTTGGAAAACAATTTCAAATCTCCCAGGATTTTAAAATTCCCATGTATTCAATTCAAAATTCATTTACAAAACCTTTCTAAGTTTCTAGAGTTTTATTTCAATTTTGGTTTTTAAATTTAGATTTAGTTCATCTGAGTTCACATATTATACTTATATAATATTTCGATTGGTTAATTATATAACCAACCCAATTATAAATCTCGTTCGATCATACTTCCAACCAACACTTCAATATATATTATATAATTCCAATATATATGCTTCCTTTATATCAAAATATATTTTGGGTAAGATTTTCCATTTACCCAGCTTTTCAAAACATACTGTGTCGAATTACTCTGTTTAAGGGTTTAGAAACACCTATCGATATGGTTTGCATTGCCGTATCGACCAGAACTCATAAACCACTTGACAAACCAATCAACACAATACAAAACAGTTTTTATATTAATTTACAAATACGCACTCTTATATATACACTCAACTCAATCTAAGGTATTACTAACCTTATCTCTATTGAGTCATGCCACAGAGCCAAGGTAATCACTTAACCTTCAGCTCTGATACCACTGTAACGACCATGAGATTTTCGACTCTGAAAATCGACACAAAACCCAGCGTCGACTGTTCAAACATCGAAAATACAAGGTCATTAATAGAAAGAAATTAGAGGGTGAGAAAGATAAGATAGAACTAATAGAATAGAAGAAGAAGAAGAACATCAGAATCAGAGTAAACACGAATCTCACAGCGGAACGAATACGTATATTATATAACATAACTTTGGAATACACATCTGTTTTTTACATACATACCATATCAGAGTACAATACATCATATCACAGCGGAAATAATCTTTAAATACTAACGGTGAAGACTTCTGCCTTTCAGCTCCTCCAAGTGAATCTGCAAAGCCCGAAACACTTGTCTACCCGTACAAATTTAGGCACCCAAGAGTTTAGGGAAAACAAACAAAATAAACTCTGGGTCAGTCATGGGACTGGTGTGAGTAAATTCCAACCATATGGTTTAACTTTTAAAATCCTTTTGAAACAAAAGGATAATAGTAAGACCAGCCCACACATAAACATGGACGGTTTTTACCTTACTATAACCCAAACACTTTGATATCAAAATCCAGTGATATTATAATAATGTCTAATCAAGTAAATAACCAAATAGTAGAACGCTTGCATCTCACGCTCTACATATATAGTATAAAATCAAAAACCGTAGGGCGCTTATTGGAGATTGGATTCCAGCTATAACAAGGTATGGGACCACCTTCTGATGATGTATCTCTAGAGGCGAATACATCTGGGTTCAACAAGAACGTCTTGCAACCCGGCCCACACATGACCGACCACTCATTTTGCTTGAGTGTATCGAATGTATATCACCAACGGTTGGGCTCAAACCACCGTTCCCGAATGGACAGAATCGATAGAGTAAGAAACAAAAGGAATTTCTCTAGATAGGTGATTATACACCCTATTGGGAGCGACCCACATAGCCATGCTGCCTGCCCGATTTTTGTCATTTCCCGGCTGTGAAGCTTGAGGCTACGTCTACCTTTTAGGACATCTGGCCACCATACACTTTGAATGCCACACCGTCAAACCCGTCAAATCACTAGTTGATCTTTCCAAAAATATTACGGGTATAAAAGCTAAGAGAAACGAATTTCTCTGCCACCAGACGTAATACTTTGAAAAGATCGTATTATGTGACCGTTAAGAATACTCTGTCAGACATTCGTCCATACAAGTTGTCCTGGGACTGGGCAAACAGAAAACACCATTCTGAAACAGAACGACCCTTGCGTTTCACTCCTTCTTCAATGGCCTTTAGCATAATGAATTCGCAACGCTTATGCCTATACGGAGTGGTTTCGGATAATATATCCAACCGATCTCTCCGTATTGACAACGATGGTCAAACACTTCGATAGTCGGTTATTTAACTATCGAAGTAAAAACAAACATCCAATCACTCGTATAACTATCATCACACAACCATGGGCACTTTTATTTAACATTCATCATTGTCGAATTATAGTTCCCATTTCTAATAGTGTTATTTAACTCTAATCATATTTCAAACATCGAAATGATGTCATCGTTTTCTGAAACGATTCTCCACTACTCGTTCTTATATTTCTTTAGACAATCATCGTTACTTATTACTTTAGAATAAGTGGATTTCAAACCAAATTGTTTTCATTCCATAGGGAGTAGTGCTATATATAAAAATCACGCTTAAGCTTGGCCAACATCGTTAATTTAACGTTATAGTTCAAAACTTGTCATACGCTGTAATATTCCCCTATAACTAATCTCGACATAACAGTCACGCTTATGTTTAGTCAACATCGTTATTTTATCGCTATAGTTTACAGACTTGCAATACGCTACTATATTCCCCTTTATAATTAATCTCAACATCTCTTTCCGTTACGAAAATCTTGTCATCTCTTTTCGTTACAAAAATCTTGACATCTCTATTTGTTACAAAAATCTTGACATCTCTTTCCGTTACAAAAAAATATCATCCTTCGATAATAGTGAAGTCGTTCAAGTTGGGGTATTTTAATTACCTCTCAGACCTTGATCAACAACATTCTTATCTTAGAATAGATATAAGTTCGTAACTCTAACCCCTTATACTCTACAATACCTATCAGACTGTATTTCTTGTTTAATTTGAAATATGGTTTTACGATGCCATATCCTTATTCTGAAAACTCAGTTGTTAATAATTATTTACATTTTGGTCACTAACTCTTCGCTTCATCTTCCTTATGCACTTTCATTTAAACTTCTCTTATCAAAATCAATCACGTTCTTTGTCTTTTGGCACTTTACTTTTTATTCAAATTATTCTACCTAATTCAAGTAAACATCTCAAAACAAATCTTAATACCATCTTAATTGAAATCCATTTAAGAACCCATCACTTTACCCAAATAGTGATTAACTTGATCATTTGCTGAAGTAAAACAGTTTACTTCATTAATCCCAATTATATTAGTTCAATAACTATTTAAAACCCCATTAACTAAAAAGGTGATAAAATCTTAATAATTTTGATTAATTTATTTTCATTAGATAAATTGAAGACTGAATAATCTAACAATTTCAAATAAACAGTTGATTCAACCAACTTCGAACCATCAGCTAATTTTTTAACTGAGTTTAATTACTTCTTATCATTCGATTACTTAACCATTTGTCTCCAAATATTTACACACATGATGGTTACAACTTTATAACTTATTTAAATCATTTATATTTACTTCCCTGACGAACTATAAAGCACTAATTTATAATACAACCTCTACTTTGATTTAAACTTCGCGTTAATTTTAAAAATATAATTAATATAACCAACTGCGTTCTTAACCAAACGATGGGTTCAGGGTCGGTTGTTGCCACTTTATTAATTAATATCGTCTATGGACTAAATCAAATTAACGTTTGAATTTCCATTCAACGCTAATGTCAACACAAGGTTTCAAATGCCATTTGGGTTCAAATAGTGCATACATATAAAACAAATAGTACACATAAATACTGAGGAATCCGGTTGGATTCCTCCAACCGGTTTCCTGCATCCACCGATGTTAGTCAACAATTAACACTGATTCCATACCAGGAAATATTATAATCGATGGAATCAGTCCAACCAATGATGTGTACATATATGCAACGATATATAATTCAACCAATTTAATTGTAATCTACCGAAGCGACCATCACACAACGTTCAACCAATATTTAAAATATAATAATTTAAAATAGAACAGAGTTATTGAATTTACTCACCTTGGCGCGTTAACCGTTAAATAACGATTTGCATCAGTCGATTATACTCGGCGCTTTAATTGACGTGCTCCAAAACCGCTTCGGATCGACTCCAGTGCAGTCTGCGACCATCGTATCCAACGCTGCGTAAAATTCCACATTATTTACTTTATTCAAATTTATCGGCAAGTCCGGATCTCCTAGCATCAAAATTTCCAAGTGTCATGCCTCCAACCTTCTCATCCCCATGCGGTTCATGTCCGCCCACTATACCTGCAAGTTCAAGTTCGATGACCCCCTTTTCTTTCTTCCTGAACGTTCCCAACGTACTTTTCTTTTGGGCTTCTTTTTTTTTCTTTCTATTTTATTTTCTTGGGCTTTACAAAATAAATCGGCCCACTACAAAAGAACTCCCACCGATCCGCTTGGAACAATACCTTCTCCTGATTTGTTTCCACCGCAACTCCAGCCTTCTGCCAACCATTAACGCACGTATTACTTCCTCAGCAATATCATTACGTCACCATTTCACACGTATTCAACCTCCAGGTCAAAGAAATAAGACTGTTTTGGTTTCCATAGTTTAACACACTTGACATTCATGCTGTTAAACAAGTGGCCATTTACCATATATACAAGCACAGAACTTTCTCCAGTATGGCGTTTCCGAAGCCCCTCCGCCAAAATAAATATTCCATCACATAATGAACACGTTATCCTTCCATGTGTAAACAATCCCACTCCATGCACTTCATGTTTCATTCGCAAGCACCCTCCCCATGTTATCAGCATACCCACGCCTTTCTAGAGATTCAACAAATACAAACTTCACCGACCTCTCTTCACTTGGCAACCTCGAACTAAAACTCCACCAAAACCTCCCCTATCCCATACGCCCACTCTACTGCTGACGCCAAGTTCAGACATGCTCCCGACATCCCCGTTCTGCCTCCAAACCCTCCTGGCGGCGGCGATGACCTCTCAACTCGCGGCGCTGCATTTTTATTTCATGTTTTAAGAGGAATGTGGAATTATATTTTGATTTTTATTTGAAGCCATTATTCGCTTGTATTTTCGGATGAAGAAAATGGGATGAAGGTGTCGTGCTTAAATATGGGTGAAACAACTTGGCAGCCAAGTATTAGAGTTCGTAGGCGTTGAAAATTTACCTGTGTAGCTGTGAAATTAGATGGTACATGACAGGTGATGAGAGGACATGGATCAGCTTTGTAGGAGGGGGCTAGGCTTGCATTGGATATGATGTGCATGTATTTTCATTTTCGTGAGAGTAGCTGGGAGATTTGAAATGTCCGCTGAACAAGGTAGGCCAAAAGATGTAGACCAAAAGCAACCTAACAGTGTAGACAGGTTACATCAAAATAAATGCTCCACAAGAGATTTAAACTTATGTCAGTTTATGAGACCCACTGTAGGAAATCAAAGAAAGGCTGGTTATTCATAGGTTTGCAGCTTGATTTTTTTCAAGCCATCATGTGCATTAGCCTATGGTTAGGGGAGTGGCCTCTTGCTGCAGTCATAAATGGAGAGTATCATGCCAAGGATTTGATTTTTCATGCTCTTATTAAACTCAATATGGTCGTGTCATATCTTTTGATGTCTGTGCGAGTTGATATTCCTTGTTTTCGGTGGATTTGAAAATACATGTTACTCTAGTTTAGACTGTGGTGCACGGTTGATTACGAAGGAAGATATTTTTAGCGGTTAAGGACATCAAAAGCAAGTTTTATAAGAACGATTTATAGTGCGTAACATTTTCGTTTATGTCCGGACCGCTATGGACAGAAGTAAGAATATGGTTGTGCCCAGTGAGGTGTCACGATCCCAAAAATATAATAATATCGGTAAGTTTACTTATATTTTGAAACCTCAAAATATTGATATAGGGTGCAAAATACTCCAAATAAAAAGTTGTACATTTAATTAATTAAAAATTACAGTAAAATTCTAAAAATTAAATTATCACTACGCCTCAAAAGAACCTTGTCTAAATTCGAAACCGATATCTAGTTATATCGAATAAACTATTACGGTCGATAAACGATTCTACAGCGACTATTCGAATATTTGATTTGGATATAATCCACAATCTATAACGCGAAATCTCGATCTTTCACTTCTATTAGAAAGATACAGTTCAACAGATTCCAACGTTTCTTGTTTCGCAGAAATCCGATTTAAAACGAGTCATGTACACTCAGTTGAAGTTCAGAACGTTAAATTACGAACTGCAGCGTCGTTACGAGCTTGATTATATTTAATATATATATTTATACATTCAACTTCGTTTTAATTAATATATAAATCCACTTATATTACGAATTCAATATTTAAACTTATTTAAATATTCAAATACAAATCAATAAAAATGCGGGACATTACATACATGCTATGTAACAAAACCAGATCAAGATTTGACAATTTCGATTAAACGGCAAATGGTGCTAATGACTTCTAAGTTTATTATTTTTTGATTAAACCTTACTATCTTTATTTTAAACTTAAATTAATTTTTATTTTTAAAATTCAATTTAAACTCAATATTTTAAATTAAAATCCTAGTTTTCAAATTGACAAAAATTTGACGAAATCGACAAAAGTTCTTTTAAAAATTTGACAAAAGCTTGACGAAAATTTTGGGATGTTACATTCTCCCATGCTTAAAGAAATTTCATCCTAGAAATTGAACAAGAAGGGAATAGTTAAAAGGATATGGATAAGGGAAATAAAATTACCAAGGAGTTAGATATCCATTCGACATTTAGGATAAAACTTTTACATATGCTCCTCGGCTTCTTAGGTACAATCATTTGGATCACCCCTCCACTATACCTTGACAAGCTTTACTATCTTGTTCCTCAATCTCTTCTCATCACAATCGATTATCTTGATGTGCTCTCTTTCACTGTTAAGTTGGGTATAATCTCAAAGTCCTGCTGAGCAGTCTCTTCAATAATTTGGTCTGGATCATGCACATACTTCCATAAACTAGATACGTGGAAACATCATGTATTCTAGATAGCTATTCTGGTAGTTGAATTTTATAAGCCAAAGGTCAAATCCTTTCTAGAATATGGTCTAATATATCGCGGTGCTAGTTTCCCTGTCTTCCCAAACCTTATAACTCCTCTCATTGGAGAAACTTTCAGGAATACTGAATCTCCAACGGTGAATTCCAAAGCTCTTCTCCTATGATCGATAAACTTTATTTGTTGATCTTGGACTTTTTTCAATTCCTTTTTAATCAAGTCCGCCTTGTTTATGGCTTTCTGATCATATCGGGTCCAAGAATAAGTCTATCTCCAGATTCTGTCCAACAAGTGAGTGATTTGCAGGGATGACCATACAATGCTTCAAAAGGTGCCATCTTAATGCTAGCCCAATAGATTTTGTTTTAAGAAAACTCAATCAACAAATGACTCTCCTATGAACCTCCAAAGTCAAGAATGCATGCTCGTAAAAGATCCTCTAATATCGGGTTAACTCTTTCCGTTTGTCTGTTTGACTATGGATGATATGCTATGCTGAAATTCAGTTTAGTTCCCAAGGCGGCCTGAAATGCTTCCCAAAAATGACTAGTGAAGATCAGATCTCGATCGCTCACTATGTTGCTCGGTATCCCATGCAATCTCGCAATATCTTTTATATATAATTCTTGCTAAGCTTGCATTGGTTTTAGATGGTTTCACTGGGATGAAATAGGCATTCTTGGTTAATGAGCCATATACCCTCATTTCCTCCGTGAGTATGGGGTAACCCACCAATGAAATCCATCGAAACTTGGCCCCCTTCCACTTGGGTATCTCCAAGGGTTGAAGTAATCCTGCGGTCTTCTGCTGATCACTTTTAATTAGTTAGCAAGTAGCACACCAGTTGACATATATAGATATACCTCTCTTCATCGTCTTCCAATAGACAGTACATTTAATATCACGATACATCTTTTTAACTCCTGGATGCATACTGAATTAGGACTTGTGGCACTCATCCAATACTTCTTTTAAGAGTTCTTTAATGTTTAGGACACAAATTCTCCCTTTTAATCTCAGAATGCCTTTATCGTCGATCTCAAAATCTGAACTTTCGCCTTGTCGAATACTCATAGAAATTTGTTGTAGAATTTCGCCCTCGCTTTGCTTATTGGAAATTTTCTCTATAAGAGTTGGTGTCACGACTGGATAAGCAATGACAGCGTGCTTCCGACTTAAGGCATCAACAACTACGTTGGCTTTACTAGAAGTGTACTGAATATCCAGATCGTAAGAAGATGGAAATTCCAACCAACGTTGTTGTCTTAAACTCAAATCTTTTTGAGTGAATCAATATTTCAAGGACTCGTGGTCTGTGAATAATTCAAACTTCTCTTCTAGCAGAGAGAGCAAATATTACTGCTAATAGCTCTAAGTCAGGAGTCAGATAATTCATTTCGTGTGGCCTTAACTATCTACCTGCATAAGCAATAACTTTACCTTCTTGCACTAAAAAAACACTGACTCCTTCTTTACAAGCATCAATGTAAACTGATAATCCTTTAATTCCATCAATAATATCTAAGACTGAGGCAGTGGTTAACTTATTCTTTAACTTTGTGAAAGCGTCTTCACACTTAGGAGACCAGACAAATTTTGCCTTCTTCATTGTCAGCTTGGTAAAAGGTAAGGCTATCCTAAAAAAAATCTTGAACAAACTTCCTGTAATATCCGGCTAGTCCTAAAAAACTTTGGATGTCTCTCGGGGTTGAAGGTCGCTTCAAATCCAGAATAGCAGATATCTTTCCCAGGTCTACTGAGATTCCTTCTTCAAATATTATATGTCCTAGAAACTTGATTTCTTTTTCCTAGAGATAACATCTGGAAAGTTTTATTTTAAGCATATTTCTTCTTAATATCTCCAAAACAATCCTCAGATGCTCTACATGATCCTCGTCGGTTGTTTAGCAGACAAGAATATCATCAATGAAAAATAATACGAATTTATTTAATACTTCTCGAAATTCTCTGGTCGTTAGGTCCATAAAAAAGCGGGGGTGTTAGTCAATCCTAACGGCATCACTAACCATTCGTAAAAAGTGTCGGCCTTCTAAAGGCAGTTAAGTGGATATGTTCTTCAGTAATTCTAAGTTGGTGAAAACCTGTAGCAGAATACATTTTAGAGAAAAATCGGGCACCATTTAATTGGTTGAATAGGTTATCTATTCAAGTCAAAGGGTACTTGTTATTAAGGGTTTGTTTATTGAGGTCTCTATAGTCGACACACAACCTGAAGGAACCATCAGACTTTGCTATAAATACCATGGCTAATCCCCAACTTGAATGGCTTGGTCGAATAAATCTTTTCTCCGAAAGTTCTTGAATTTGTTTATTTAGCTCTTCTTTTTCCTTCGGTGCCATTTTTCGTATAGGATGGACAACAGGTTGAGCATTAGGCACTAGTTTGATCCTAAACTCAATTTCTCGATGTGGAGGAAGGCTTTTGACCTCTTCGAATGCATCAGGAAATTTTCAGACGATGCGTATAATTTCGATGTCAGTTACTAGGGTAACCCAAAGCATACATTAAATTGTCTCTTTTTGGGCTAGAGCCCTTGTAGAATATTTCAATAAAATTCCCGAAATCAGTCTTTACCAACGCTTTTCTATCTACACAATCTAGTTTTGCTTCATATTTACTTAACCAATCCATTCCCAGTATGATTTTAAATTCATCAAAATCTAGAATATATAGGTCAGAAGGGAATTGATGCTGCGAATAAGAGATGAGGACTTCTTTACAATATAGACACAGAGTAGTAGAGCCTCATACTGGATTTTTCACACAAAGTGGATCCTCAACAACTTTTGATTTAAGATTAAATTCTTCTACCATATGTTTGGAAATGAAGCTATGTGTAGCACTGATTTCAAACAAAACTCGAACTAATTTATCACAAACGAAAATATTACCTTCCACCACACCTTTCCCTCGGTCATCCCTTGAAGTTGAGGGTACATCCTTGATAGCATATACCTTTTCTACCTCTGCTTTCTTTATTATGGGACAGTCCTTCATCAAATGTCCAGTCTTGTGGCAGTTATAGAATTACAGTCTCCTGATTTGGTTGTGATCTCTTTGGCTTGCTACACTTGTTTGAAAAATTCCCTTTTTCTTGTAGTTGTAACATGTAATACTCTAGAGATATTCTTCCTTGCTTTCTTTCTTCCTTTTGTTCTGCCCTTTCTTTTTCCCATTAAACTTTCTTTTGATCCCGTTTTTGCTATTATTGCCTTCCTTCTCTTCAGATGTCTTCTGCTGGTCTAGAGTTGCAAATCTGTATCCCATATGCACCAAGTCAACAAACAATTGCTTTACATCTGTTGTCTTCCTCTCCTGGTACCTATGCTTCATTCCTTTGATAAACCTCTCATTCTTCTTTATTGGAGTGTTAATTAGCCCTGGGCCAAAATGAGACAACTCATTAAACTTGTTCAAATACTCCTCAAAAGACAGATTTCCCTACTTGAGATCCATGAATTCTTCGTACATTCTGGAGATTCTCGCCGAAGGCATATATCATTCCTTAAAAATTACTTTGAATTATTATCATGAAATGTCGTCTTCTTCTCTTCCCTGAATAATAGGTTCCCACCATATTGCAGCTTCATCCTGAAATTGCCACGTCGCCAATAATCTTTTCTTATCATCCTCTAAGTTTAAACTTTTAAAAATCTTCTCGCATGAACTTATCCAATCTTGAACTTCTATAATATCTGCAGCTCCTTCAAATGGCTTTCCACCCAAATTTGTATAGTGTTTGTTGCTAATAGGGAGACTAAATTGGGTCTGAGCTAGAATTATATCCTCTTCAACTGTTTCAGCATCACGGCCATTGGTGGTGGTGCTGCTTCCTTACCAACGTCTTCTTCTACCGACAGGTAAAAACAGTATGAAAAAAGGGGGTCGTGGTTTGGAAGATACTCGTTAATGGCGTCACGCGATCTTATTTACTTACTCTATTTCTGATTTCGCTTCCTTTCTCCCACCTTTCATCGTCTTCAATTCTTCCTCCTCATCTCTTTTGAATTGCTTGATTACGCTGCGTGTGAGTTCTCCCAAACTATAATTTCATTTTCAGATCTGGTCGTTCTCCTTAGAGCTGCCACCATTCCATTTTCATCTTCAACCTTTGCTTTAAATATCGGATCTATTCCCTAAGCATGGAGTCTGAATCATTACAGTAGTTCCTCTATTCGCCTAGCAGTTCTTGTGTTGCAAATCTATTTTTCTAGGTTTCTGTGCAAATCGAAGTATCCAGGTGATTTCGAGCTACATAGCCTGGTGGTTTATTGTCACGCTTGGTCTGTTTAGCCAGGTAAAGATGGATCTGCTGATGCACCTGTCAGGGCTTGAGTTTTGGGATTCAACCGCAATGGTTGGTCTTGTTGTGCTTTGGAATAGGTTCTTTCTGGCTTTAGTCAGTCCTTGTCTATAATGTGAATAATAATTTCTTCTATAAGTCCTATTGCTTGGTCTTACAGTTGTAGTAACGAGATATTTCTCTCAGATCTTAGTAATTACCATTCAAGTCCAGGCAATTTCGATCTACGTTGCCTGGCGGTTTTTGTATTGTCTGTTCTGTTACTAGGTGGAGCTGGGATTGATGGATCTGCTGTTGCTCCTGCTTTTGGAATGGCTATGGGATTCAATAGTAAGGGGTTTCTTGGTTCGATTTGCTTAGGATGCGGTTTTCCTATGCTTCATCGTGGAAAATACTTCTGGATGAAGTCAGATTAGCAGCACTTTTGTTCAATCTTTGCCATATTCTTTCCTAGTTTGCCTTCAAATTTTACTAAGAAGTTTTGTTCATCTGCTCTGTTTTGGTGAGTTTTGTTAGCTTGTTTGGCTTACTAGATGTGATTTTGGCTTTGTTTGGATTTTTAATGTTTGTGGTGTCTGTCTATGGACGAAGGTTCGATTCTTCATGTTGTATGAGGTTGATGACAACAACTTGCTTGAGAGTGGTTGATTTGGAGTGTGTTTCTGTGAAATTGTCAGAAGTTAATGATTGCACTAATGGTTCAATAGTTACTGTAGTTTTGGTTTTAGGGGATTTGATATGGATGGTTCATCATTTTTTGCTGATAGGCATGATTGTCTGTTCAGTATTAGTTATTCATGCAATTCGAATGCTAATCTAGTCATGAATTTTCCTAGTGGTATGTTATCATTTGGAAGACGGTATTACAATGCATCTATCTCTCCACTGCATGCTTCGAATGGAATCTACATTAGTAGTATGTTATTGCTGGAGGGCCTTCAAATTCAAATGAATCATTATATCAACTTGTGCAAGAAGTTGTTTTGTTAGTATTCATGGTGTGTTTGGCCATCTTCACTGATTCATTGCTTTTCTTTGCTTTGGTTATGTATGTGGAGTCTTTCTTAAAGATACACGTGATATTCATGAAGTCATTTCATATTTGGAAATGGCGAGCTATAACTGTTTCTTATAACAACTGATTCTTGGTTTTGGTATGGTTTTATGTGCATACTTCTTAGATTTGAAATGATATTTACTTGCGGATTTTGTAGTTTTAAGATACATGCGTGTCATTCCTATTTTGGAAATGTTTGGTGCTCTGGTTTTCAGGCAAATAGAGCTGAATTAGCTGATCATATTTTTGATGATGAGTGAGAGTTTTTCCTATATTGAAATGACTTGGTTTACTGCTAGTTATTTCAGTTTTGTGAAGCTTTTGCATGGAATCAATCTACTGCAGAGCGATATTTTATTGTTTTTGGGAATTTTTACAATGGTGTTCACTGTTAGCTACTGTTTCGGTAGATATTCAAGTAAGCTCAAGTGTTCAAGTGCATCTCTGCATGGTCTTTTCGACGTGGAATTTGTTCTACTGGTTCAGATCAGATTCCGGTTGTTGTGCAAGTTATTTATGGGAATTTTGTTCATTGGGAGGATCTATGTAATGAGAAATGTTGCCAAGTGACCACAAATTTGAGTTTTTTTCCGAGTCTCAGTTCCTATTCTTTTTTTTTCTCATCTTTGTAAAGTCGTGTAATAAGCGATGTTGTGGACATTTGTATTGTGATATTGTATGTACTTTGTAAATCTTCTTAGTGTTATTATATTTCTACTTGCCTTTCAAAAAAACGTCTTCTTCTACCATTCATTTTCCGCTATTTGTAAATAGTACGAAAATGTTTGTTATGGCATACAAGCGAATTTATCTTAGGGGTTATGGAACAGTTGAGAGTCTTCGTATTTCATTGGATTTTACTCATCCTAATGTATTACTAACCATCTTCTAATGAGCAATCTAATGAGTTATACCCTAAAGATTTGTATGAACCAAAGCTTTGATACCAACTGTGACGACCCAGAATTCTCATCCTCTAGAACTCGGCAATTGACATAACTCAAGCATCAAACGTTGGAGAATCAAATGCCAGATTCTTGATTGTCTGGGGTTATAACAGATCAAAAAATAATCACAATGAAATAAAACAACTTCTCATTAACATAATTTGAGATACATCAGAGTTGTACCAATAACAACATCAAAATAATGTACATATCCAGACACATGAACTATTAGATACAAAAGTAATAGCGGAAAATAAACTAAGGAGAGTGAATCCAAAACCTGCTCCTTCTTGATCTCAAAGATCCAAAAGATAGACCATAAAAGCTAAAGCAACCCCACACAAAAAGATGCTCCACAAAAGATAATGCTCCAAAAAAGATCCCCAACTACCAGTTCCAAAATACTGCTACAAACCTGACTCTTAGGTTGCTCGTGTAAAAAATATAGGCACCCATAGTTTAAGGAAAAATGATAAACTTCAAGTCATTCATGGGACTGGTGTGAGAAACTCATTATATTTGTCATGTACATTAAAACCTGCAATGTTTTTTTTAAAAGGAAGCTACCATAAGGTATCTCGGCATGCATACCATACAAACACAAACTTGGGAAATATTTCCCCTTATGATAGACAACCATGCTTGATACACGAAATCATTTGATATTATTATTAATGTCCAAATGTGAAAATCATTTTCACAAATAAATGTATCAATCCTATCCAGCATAATGTCCCATACCATAATGTTGTCATATAGGTTTACAACTAAAATCGTACAAACTCGTAGTTAGAAATGGATTTCCAAGAAATGACCAGGCTAAGGACTTCCTTGCCGATGGACACCTCTAGAGGAATGTCCCAAGAATAACCTATAAGTTCTCTACCAACACAAGGCTAGGATCTCCCTCAACTGGATCACACCTGAACATGTCATCTCCCGGTCGTTACCAACCTTAAACCGGGGCCCCACAACATCAACAACCACAAAAAGTAGAAGTATTCACATGAGTAATACCTAGGCTCCATTCCATGGTACACTTTTTTATCTAAAAGGAGATGACACACCCATATCCTTGCCGCAATTTCTATTTTGGTCATTTACGGGGGTGTGAGGCTTGTCGAAGTCTCGTTACACAAAGGTACTTTATTTAAGCCATGCTTTGATCATCAATAGCTCATCACTTAGTATGTCACACTGTCATTTTATAATATACAATTGATAATCACTAACAATACCACCTTTGAGCTCATACATCTCAAAGAAGGGTGTTAAGGTAAGAGAATAAATTCTCCTCTACCAACATAAATATGTTTAGTAAGGATCAATCACACACTACAAAATACAATGTCAGCCGCACATCCATACAAGTTCGTTCTGGGTCTGAATGAAACCAAAGGCACCTTATTCCTCGTCCAACAAAGGAGAGAGGTCCTTGCAATTCAGAAATTCCCCAAATACATCTAGACATGCCGCCACAGTAAGCATCTCAATATTGGAGCAACCCATTGAAGAGAAAATCAGCAGGCCAATCCTTTTGATATGAAGATTTCCGGGCTTCAACACCATCTTCAAATATCTTACATTGCGTCACATTCTTATTTGGAATGGTGTTCGGACATAAGTTTGATCCCGGACTTTCCAAATAACAATCGCTATTTAAAAACATATGGATCTTGTAACAACCCGAAATTTTAGCAATAAATTAGTTATTTAATTATATTTAAAAAAAATGGATTTTCTGCTAACAATGGAATTTGACCACTTAATGGTTGCGTTCGTCATTGAATTCTGATCAACTTTCATGTTTGGAGTTTTGCAAATGGAGTTTGTATGAAAACTTACAGATGAAATAAGAAAAACGGACGGAAATAATAAAACAGAATATGTAAAATATTTAATACCATTTATAACCCGCCTTCCATAACATCCCGTAAATTTCTTCCTTTTAAGATGTTGAATTAAATTAAATTATTGGATTTAAAATAGTTTTAAAATAAAATTTTATTATTGAATTCTGGATTTGTCAAAGCTTAATAAAGGATTAAATGCGATAATCAATACTTCAATATGATGTTTGGTAGGAAATTATCACGAAGCTTGGTATCAACGATATATAAGGTACATTTGATTTGAAAATAAGAATTAAACGATAAATTTAATTTAGAATGTATTTATATGGAAACTAAAACATGAAATCGATTTATAATGAAACACCGACCCTAAAGATTTATTATTTTCATATAGAAGTGATCTAAACAATTATATATTGAAAACATCTAAGTTTGGTCGCTCCGTTTGAATTATTTTTTGACGATTGATTTGTTGTAATGGCAACCGACATATCATAAATAATTATAAAATTTTAAAATTTAAATAAAAATCAGAAATTAAATATTTGAGACGCGTCTAACTTGACATAGCGGAGGAATGAATTTCATAGAAAAATATGCAAGTTTGTTTTGTCAGCGCTAATTTAATTAAACATTTGATAAATCCCTACGAATGAAACGTTGTCGGAATTTGAACTAAAAATACTAGACTATAATCTAAAGAGAACGTCAATTTTCATTTTGTGAAATTCGGATATTCGGACCACCGTAACATTTTTAATATATAATTAAACATGACATACTCTTTTCATTTGCTAACTTGCCATGCATGCATTCACGTTGTGGACAACCTGCTATTTGCCATCCTTTCGTTACTTGTATATATATATATTAAAAAAAAGGATAATTTTGTTCATTGTTCATATCATTCACGAAAGCAGTACACTTGAATGCTACAAAAATAAGTTTTCCAAACTAATCTTATTACCTACCCATTGTACATAGTTCATGCAGCATTTATACATGTGTAATGACCCGCATTTTTCAGCTGTCGAATAATTAATTAATTTAATTATTAAATATCGAGTGGCGATATCGATAACCAGAATTAAATAATATTGAATATTTAATTAATATAAATAATAGAATAATATATTTAATTCAGAAATAATCAAAAATAGTGGAATTCACAATATAGTGTGAATTGGATTATTTAAATTATATAGTTCAGTTTAGAGTTGAATTATATGAACAAATATATTCAATCGACGACAGTTGAACGTATAGTTTATAATATAATTATAAACGAGCGCATAACGGCGCAGCAGTTCGCTATTTGGCGATTTGAACTTCAACTGGACTTACATGGTCCGTTTTAAATCGGATTTCTGTGAAACAAGAAACGTATGGAGCTGGTGAAGTATATTTTTCTAGTGGAAGAGAAAAATCGGGATTTCGTCATGTAGATTTTGATTTATGTCCAAATCAAATTTTAGAAAAGTCGCTATGGAATTCCTTTATAATTTATAACGATATATATAAGGAATTACAATATAAATTTGAATATCGATTCAACCGGGATTTGAAATATCGAGCTGTAAATCCATATATAATTATTCTGGAGCTGTATGGTATTCTGGTGTGAATATATACGATAATATAAATTTATTTATATTTAATTTAGTTATATTTGAATATATTTATATATTTAAATGGGTTATTTCGAGCTTTAAAAATAGCCACCTTTGCAAACGAAGTCGGAATTCGACGAAACTAATTTTGTTGGATCCGCAACATCAAATTATTGCTAAATTCCAAGTTTCATGATTTTGGGGTCACTATGTGGCCGTACGGATTTTTAAAGTGAAAAACAGTCGATATTCTAACGGTTAAAAATACGCTGTGTGAGCAAACGGAGTCGGAATTCGGCGAAACTAGTTTCATTGGGACCGTAATGTCAAACTCTAGCTGCATGTCCAGTTTCGAGATTTTTAGATGTCATGTGTGATTACAGGAATTTTAAAGGACAAATACAAGCAGCGGTTGATTAAAAATCGATTAAAATATTATTTCCTATACCTATAAATAATCTTTTCCTTTCCTAAACCTATTCACAAATCCTGGCTTCAGCAATTGTGAGCCGCCACCATTTTCTAAACTAAAACGTGAGCATTTCTTACCTTTTAAAATCATTTGAAAATAAAAACAAGGTTTATAAAATAAAGCAATATATATATTTGGATTCCTCAGACAATTATCTTCGCTCCCGTACCAATTTCAAGAAGTGCGACGCCATTTACAGATACTCCAAGATACCGTAGCGTGGCTAGGGTTGGAGGTTTTGAGATATTGGTGCATCGATTTGTGTTTTCATTGTGGTATTCATCTTTATCGAGGAGAGTAGCATCGACTGTGAAGGAATGGGGTGTTCCGGCGGCAACTAATGTCGCAAGTTCCAGTAGCATCGCGATAACCAGGTCGTTGACGCGATGGGAGGGAGAGATCCGAACAGAAAGAGATGGTGAGGAGTTGATGGAGATTTTGGTTAGAAATATGATGGTGTATTCGGATTGGGTGTTTACGGAAAGGAGGGAGATTTGAAGAAGGATCGACTATGGTATTTCACCGTGAGTAGCAGTATTTACGGGAAGAAGATGAGGATGGGGTCAAGCGTGTAAAGAGTGGATTAAAGGGTATAATTATTTTTATTTAAAACGTTAATGATAGATGGTGAGTTCAGTGGTCTTAATGGAAACGTGAGTTGGGATAAAATTGAAGTATTGGGCAGGATGTTGTTGTAGTGGGTTTTGGTTAATAAAGAAGGTGGACGGATATTGGAAAATGGGGTCTTGGAAGTGAAGTTTGCTGGTTTAATTTAATAACTGATGTGGGATTCAAGAAGGGTAGTCAAGGTTATAGAAAGGGGTTTGGGTTTCTGGAACGTTAAGAAAACAAAACATGAGGCTTCTAAGATTCAAAAATGTGGAGTAGGTCCACAGGAGCATATGGGTTTGTCTTTCAGGAAGATGGTACTGTGCTAGCGGTTGGATGAAAGTGGTTGGGCCGACTTATTTTGGTAAAGCCCGAAATCGATTAAAACTAAGTTAATTTATTTTAAATACCCGTATAACTTGTAAATTAGATATCTCGTTCATATTATATCAGAATTTCGAACGGTCAGATTCCTTGGGATCGTATGGACGATGGCTACACACTAGAACTGACTGGGGGTGAATTCGAGCTCGTTACAATTTATAGCGAAATAAATTGTCCGTCTGAATCAAGCGATGGTTATCGTTGGTAACGATGATCGTCCAATGTGAGTAAAACTCACCAACTCTGAACAGTTATATTTTTATAATGTATTATTAGAACTGTTAATCATCTGTTGATTTCTGTGTGTTAACTGTTTGGTTGAATTGCTCGTGTATTGGTTGAAATCATAGATAACGATATATATATATAAATCGTTAATCAAATAGTGATTCTGTTTAGCAGAATATTTCATATTGAAATGAAATCGATGTTAATTATATTGTCTAACATCTGTGATGCAGGGAAACAGGTTGGAGGGGTCCAACTGGACTCCTCAATATTTATAATACTGTTCTGTTCATATATTGTAATATATGATGTGATATATAATCTGTTGTTGATTATGTGTGTTTGAATGATATCGATCACTGTTAACTGGTATTTTAAATACCGTGAAAAATGCCGGGATGTAAAAAGGGGATTTTTAAAGTATATTTTGGAAATAAATTAGTTATATAAAATCAATGGATTTTATATATAAAAGGAAAAAAGGATTTTATATAAGGAAATAATTATAAAATCAAAAGAGTTAAAAAGGGAAATATTTGTAAAACAAATATAAAGAAAATATATTTGTAAAACAAATATAAAGGAAATATATTTGTAAAACAAATACAAAGGAAGTTATTTGCAAACAAATAGAAGGAGAAATATTTGTAAAACATTTACAAATAGATTAAATGGAAATATTTATTTATAGGAAATAAATAGAATGTTATAAATGGAAATATTTATTTATAGGAAATAAATAGAATGTTATAAAAGAAATACTTATTTGTTAAATAAATTGAAAAGATAAAAGAAATATTTATTTGTTAAATAAATAGAATTGAAAGGGGAATAGTTATTTGTTAAGTAAACAAATAGAAAAGGAAATGATTCAAGGGAGTTAATTCAAAAGAGTTAATCGAAATGAGTTAATCGAATATTAGTTATTCGATTAGAGTTAATCGAATAGAGTAAATGAGTTAGAGTTAACCAGTTATGGTTAATCAATTAGGGTTGACCAGTTAGAGTTGATCAGTTAGAGTTAACCAGTTAGAGTTAACCAGTTAGAGTTAATCAATTAGAGTTAACCAGTTAGAGTTAACCAATCAGAGTTAATCGATTAGAGTTAGAGTTAATTGATATGAATTAGAGTTAATTGATTAGAGTAGAGTTAATTGAATATTAGTTATCCAATTTGAGTTAATCGAATATTAGTTATTCGATAGGAGTTAGTTAAGTTGAGTTAATCGAGTTAGAGTTAGTCGAGTATTAGTAATCGAATTTAGTTATTCAATTAGAGTTAATCGAATATTAGTTATTTGAATAGAGTTGAATAGAGTTAAATAGAGTTAAAAGGAGTTATCAGATATTAGTTATTCGAAGAAAGGAGTTATCGAATATTAGTTGTAACACCCCGTATTTTAGGTTAATACTAAAATTCACTAATTACAGAATAAATAATCTCAGATGTGGGAATTAGGGGAAACGGGCTGCGTTATTGCGTTCGTCTCGGAAAAATACGCGAAATAGAGTCCGAGTTTTTGAAAATCGGAGTCCGTATGGCCCAGTTATGGCCCGATGAAGTTTGCAGAAAATTCAAAACTTAAAACAGGATTAAGAATTTAAAATTCAGATTTTAAATTGGACAGGTGGGGTCAGGCGGGAAAAATCTCGCCCTACCCATGTCGACAGGGCTGTCGACAGGCCTGTCGACAGGGGTGTCGACTTGCCTGTCGACTTGCC
Organism: Allium sativum; assembly: GCA_030737875.1. Classification (NCBI taxonomy): domain Eukaryota; kingdom Viridiplantae; phylum Streptophyta; class Magnoliopsida; order Asparagales; family Amaryllidaceae; genus Allium; species Allium sativum. Next base: position 343,068,217 of record CM060910.1, read on the forward strand.
TATCGACAGGGGCATGGCGTCCAGTGAACCTGGGTGCACCAGGTTGGGTTCTAGGCTGGCATAGAGGGCTGGTTCTAGAGATTTCCTAAATCTAAGGGTCCTAATCTAATCTAGGGTTAATCCAAGGGTCTAAAATGCAACCTAATCCTATAAATAAGACCCTAACCCTACCCTAATTCATTCATTATTAAATCTAGTAACTAAACTATGGCAAAATGAAACTTGGTCATGGCCTCCACAAATCAATGAAGAGAGTTGCAAGCTAATCAACCCCTAATCATCTTCTTCTTCATATTTGGCAACTAGTTTTACTTCATAAGTTTGCTAATCTTAGTTTTGGTGAGTTTCTATGGCTTTAATAATCAATTGTTAAATTGATTATGGTAGGATGTGATAAGACATGGCTATGTTTGTGGATAAATGTATTTATGCAAGTTTGTATGATATGTGATTTGCTAGTTTTACGTTAAATGCAAGTTTAAGGCCATGTTTTATGATGCAAAACACCATGTTAAACATTTATGCATATGTGACATGTTATGCAAACTATATGTGAGAATATATGCAAGTTATATGTAACATGATATGCAAGTTATGCATGTGATTTTATGCATGCTAAGTAGTTGGTGTTATGCATGTTAAGTATTTGATGTTACGCATGTTAAGTATTTGATGTTATGCATGCTAAAGTATTTGACGTTATGCATGCTAGGTATTTGATTGTATGCATACTAAGTATTGGGTTTTATGCATGATAAGTGTTTGGGTTTATGCAAGTTAAGTGGTGGGTTTATGCATAATAAGTATTTGATTTCATGCATGATAAGTAAGTGGTTTTATGCATGCTAAGTGATTGGTATTATGCATAAATCATAACATGCAAGTTTACCCTTTTAAATATGATGCATACATATGCAAGATGATACCCTTATATGCTATGCATGTTTACCCTCCTTTAAGATGCAAGTTCATATGCAAATGGTGTTATGCAAGCTATGTGTATGAGATTATGCAAGTTATATGCATGATGCTATGCAAGTTATGCTTAAATGCAAGTTTAATGTGATATGCAAGTTATGCATGTTCATGCAAGTATGTGAATGTTCATGCAAGTATGTGAATGCTCATGCAAGTATGTGAATGCTCATGCAAGTATGTGAATGTTCATGCAAGTATGTGAATGCTTATGCAAGTATATGAATGCTTATGCAAGTTATGTGTATGCTTAAATGCATGTTTAACATGTTATGCAAGTTATGAGGATGCTTAAATGCAAGTTCAACATGTTATGCAAGATATGTGTATGATGATATGCAAGTTTGGGTTATATGTAGTTGGGTTAATATATGTTCATATATGCAAGTTGACATCCTCTTAACCCATGACAAAGTTGTATGCTAAACCCATGATATTTGTGATGATCTTCCCCTTATTTATGTCATGAAACGAGGACGATTTACGTGGGGAACGATGGGGTTGGTAAATATGTTAATAAATGTAAGATTGGGTATGATTAAGCATACCATAAAAATAAATTACCATAAGTGGGAATTTACCTATTGAGTTAGGTCTACCCCATGGGAATTTACCTATTGAGTTAGGTCTACCCATGTTATGGAAAACTTGATATTAATTAGGGATAATTAATATGGGGGTGATTAATTAGGTATAATTAATCGACTAAGACACGAGGTTGGACTCATTTGTAGTGTAAAACTGCCCGGACCCGACCGGCTTAACCAGTTGCTACAAATGTCAGCCCAATGTGAGAGGTCTTAGCCATAAATTAAATACGTGATTAAGGTAAAGACACGAGGTTAGACTCTGTTATGACGTAAGACTGCCCGGACTCTACCGGCTTAACCAGGCGGTCATAACAGCCAGTCTAATGTGGGAGGTCTTTATGGGAGGTCACGGTCTTAATTAATTAAGAAACACTTAACCATATTAGCATGTAGTGGGACATGAGGGGTTAAGTGGGTGCCTTGGGTGGCATGTAGTAACTAGTGGGGGTGCCTTGGGTGGCATGAGGAAACTAGTGGGTTGCCTTGGGTGGCAATAGAAAATACGATTAGAATACTTAACCAAAGTGGAACGTGTAATTAAACATGATTAAAGGGTTAAGTAATGTAACAACCCGGAAAATCTGGGCCAGTTTAAAATTTTTATTTTGGCAATTTTAGTGAATTTTGATTATTTAAAATGAATTATTTTAAATAATATCGACGAGAAATTTATTTAGAATATAAATCGAACGTATATATTATACGCGTCGTCGTTAGAATATAAATATTTATATATAATTATAAATAGAATTGAAAATGGCGCGGTAGTTCGATAATTCGATTTCAAACTTCAATTGAATGTACCGGGTGCAAAACAATCCGGATTTTAGTGAAACCAAAAATAATGGAATCTAATAGTGAATATCTTTCCAACGAATCCGAAAAATCAAAAGTTCGTAGCGGGAATCAAAAGATATGTCCAGTTGAAAGTTCTGAATAGTCGCTATGGAATTCAGGCCCTTAAAAATAGACATTTTGCAAATGACCTCGGATTTCGACGAAACCAGTTTTGTTGGGTCCGCAGTGTAAAGTTATTGCTAGGTTTCAGATTTCATAATTTTTCGAATCAATATGTGAGCGTGGCATAGGAAAACGCGTTTGACCAGTTTCAGTTGATTTTAATCGACTGGAAATTGGCCATTTTTCATACGGTCTCAGAATTCGACGAAACTAGTTTTATTAGGACCGTATCGTCAATACGAAGCTAGAAAATATTTTTCTGGAATTTTTCTAGTTAGTATGTGACCCCGGTAATTTGAAATGTACGTTCAAATTTGAAAATTAAATGTTTTATACTTTAATTTGAGGAATAACTGACTGTAACAGTCAAAATGGCCTACGGAACATATTCCATTGTGTCCGGGACGGGGGTAATTAGCTAGGAGCGACATTCGTTGAGTTTGATTTGCTGTTCGTGATGATTTTTACTTTTGAAATGAATTAAATAAAATAAAAATAATATATATATTATTTTTCCACCAATCAAAAAAAAAAAAAAACCCTTTTCCCCCTTTTTAACCGTCTGGCCCCCCCCCCCTTCCAAAATTCATTTCTAAAGAAAGAAAAAAAAAACATGGCGACTGTCGATCGCCAGTGCCTCGTCGCCCCGCCATCGCGGGCGCCTCCGCTGTCACCTCCCACTCACGCACCGTCCTCCCCGTTCTCTCTCCTCTCCCCTTCCAGCGCTTCGCCCGAGGTCCACCTACACGCCCAAAAATCGAGAATCGAACGCGCCCCTGGACCACCGCGAAGCCCCAATCGCCGCCAACACCTGCCCCGCCGCCTCCTTCTATTCTCTCTCCTCGTCTAGAACCGCACCGCCCCAGCCCTCCTCTGATTCTCCGGCGACTAAACCCTAAAAACTGTAAGTATTTTATCGTATTTTATTTTTATTTTTATTCGTTAAACTAATTTCGATTTTAGGAGAAACAAAACTGATTTTTGTTTTAGAAATAAAAACTGATTTTTGTTTTAGAAATAAAAACTGATTTTTGTTTTAGAAATAAAAACTGATTTTTGTTTTAGAAATAAAAACTGATTTTTGTTTTAGAAGTAAAACTGATTTTCTTTTTAAAGTAAAACTGAAATTTTATATAAAGTAAAACTGAAATTTTATATAAAGTAAAACTGAAATTTTATATAAAGTGAAAACTGATTTTAAAATATTGAACTTCGAAATGAAAATTTGATTTTAAAATATTGAACTTCGAAATGAAAATTTGATTTTAAAATATTGAACTTCGAAATGAAAATTTGATTTTAAAATATTGAACTTCGAAAGAAAATTTGATTTTTAAATATTGAACTTCGAAAGAAAATAGGATTTTTAAATATTGAACTTCGAAAGAAAATTTGATTTTAAAATATTGAACTTCGAAAGAAAATAGGATTTTTAAATATTGAACTTCGAAAGAAAATTTGATTTTTAAATATTGAACTTCGAAAGAAAATAGGATTTTTATATATTGAACTTCATAGGAAAAATTCGATTTTTATATATTGAACTTTGAATTAAAAATTCGATTTTTATATATTGAATAGCGAAGTAAAAATGTGATTTTTACGTATGTAGTGAAAGCAACAACGAAGGTGACAAAAAGGCGAAACGACGAAGACTTCTGCAAATGAAGAGCCGTGGAGCTAGGATAGCTATATGTGAGAATTTCTCACCTTTCAATTTATTTTTCTAGTTATACATATATATACTAGGATGCAGACGGTGCTTATTAGAAGCACCCGACACCCGTCCACAAACCATGGACTTGTTTGATTGGTTGTGTAGTTGGTTAGATTATTTGATTTGGATTGGATTGTTCTGGTGAAATGAATTGATATGATTGATGTGTGAATGGCGTGGGCCTTCACTAGACCGGGGATAAGGCTAGGCCTTGTCCCGTTTCTAGTATCGTGCCGTTATGCCGCCGAAATTTTCTAAAATAAGTTAGAAAAATAAAAATAGCATTTTATTTAACGAATGAACTGAATAGAAATTCATGTGTTAAAATAAAATGTGTTATCGTTAAAAATATAATTTTTAACGTGAATGTGAATAAATAAATATTCATTTACAAACCAGACGGTTTGTTTATGTACACCTATTTGAATGACGTTGATTGGGTCGATAAATTTTACACATCGCCTAACTGCACAAATAAAATATGTGTTTGATTGTTTGAAACCCCACACGGGTGTTAGGATGAAATTTGAAGTTCACTCATCCTGATTGATTAAATATGTCGATCGATTGATTGACAAGCTGCTATAAGCGTTAAATCTCTATATTTGATGCTTATACAGTGTAGTGCACTTTGGTTGATGGTTGATTATTCATCGTTGTCGATATATACATGTGTTGTAGAAAATCCATATAATTAACATTATATGGTAATTGATTGGGCCTCATTCCAGTTTCGAAAAAAAAAGAAATATTTGAAAAAAAGAAATATTTGAAATAGAAATATTTGAAATAGAAATATTTGAAATAGAAATATTTGAAATAGAATATTTGAATATTGAAATATGTGAAGCCGTGAGGATTAGATTGGCGCCATTTTGACGTGAACGATGTTTATATCGATTTTATTCATTTCGAAATGAATATTGAAAAGTGATTTCGAAATCAAATATTTTGAAATGAATTGAATTGAAAACGATTTCAAAATGAATTGAATTGAAAACGATTTCAAAATGAATTGAATTGAAAACGATTTCGAAATGAATTGAATTGAAAACGATTTCAAAATGAATTGAATTGAAAACGATTTCAAAATGAATTGAATTGAAAACGATTTCAAAATGAATTGAATTGAAAACGATTTCGAAATGAATTGAATTGAAAACGATTTCAAAGTGAATTGAATTGAAAACGAATTCAAAGTGAATTAAATTGAAAATGAATTCAAATTGAATTGAAATTTGAATTGAATTGAATTTTGAATTGAATAGAAATGAATTTTAAAACGAATTTATGAGGAAGAATTCAGTTTTGCTTTGAATTGAAATGGAAGTTGAAATAGGTTTTGAAACGATTTTAAAACTATTTATATAATTCGTTTTGAATAGAAATCGACGAAATATATATTATATATATTATATATATAATATAATGGCCTGAATAGAACGCGCCGCGCCGCGGCAGTTCGCGAATTTCGACCATTTATTTCAAACGGACATTACGGGAGATCCGACCGTCGGATTCTCCTAAAATCGGAACCGTTGGGTTCGTATCGAAAAGAGCTTTCTAGCGAATGTTAGAAATTTGAAATCTAACGGTTGGATTTGGAATTATGTCCAAATCAAATTCGAAAAAGGTCGCTGTAAGTGCAGTTCGATGGCCGTTGATGGAAATCGACTGTACGGGCCTTGATAAAATTATTAAAAATAGCAATAATTTGTGTAAAATCATAAGAAATGATTTAGAAAGAATTGGGATGAAAAACTCCCTATTTGAAAGATAAAAATAGATTTTTATCGAAATGAACTAGTTTTGAACTAGAATTATAATTCTATTTATTTTTAAATAAATAAATTGAATTTGAAAAGGGTTTTGAAAATAACCAAAATTTCCAATGATTGCATTGGAGTGGATTTGAATCGAAATTGTCTTCGGAATATTTCGATGTTGGAATCCGGGATTATACAGATGTTGTTATGGAAATTTGAAAGATATATATATTTATATCGTTATTTCCAATACGACATTTGTTAGTCGTAGAATTCGATATTGAATATAAGCCGATATATTTTCTATTCAGAGCCTAGTAATTGAATATCGAATGTGATTTGGGTTTGTCGTGAGTGGTGTCTTCACTAACACTGTTCTTGAACCCAGTTGAGAAAAGATTAAATCTTTTTATTTAGATTTAATGAAGTGTACCAATTAAATGATATTTAATTGGAATTAAATCGATATTGATTTTTGGGTTTATCGTGAACAGTGTTTTAAATAACACTCGTTCTTTAACCCGATAATTAATGAATGTGATTTTGGGTTTATCGTGAACCGTGTTTTAAATGACACTGATTCTTTAACCCAGATAATGATTAAAACTAAGTGGAGTTTTAATGAATCTTTAATTAGATTGAAAAGATCGAGAATGGAGTATCACCAGTTTTGCTCCAGGCGATAGTTAAATCTTTAATTAGATTTGAATGTGAAATTTAGAAACTAACTGGCGGTTAGCCAAGCAGAATGGTTTTCTGGATATTGATCTGATGTTGGTTTCGGCCTTCGGGGTTAATATTTGGGGAATTATTCTCTTGATTAATTTACGATTAGTGACTAATGAATTGGAATGAGGCGTATGTTGTGTTTGTGTAACACTTATTTAAAATATACGCGAGTTATTCGGAAAGACCGGGTTTATCCCATTCTGAGTAACTGATACGACGATAAGTCGAAGATGAAGACGATGGTCGAAGACCGGAGGTCTTCACGTCGTTTGGGTGATAACTGATGATCTTGATTGGGCTGTACACCCAAGAAGATGGAAACAGTTAGTGATCGTCCAGACGTACTTGGAGATCGATGGATATGCGGGGTACTAGGTGCCTCCGGTTTCGTTCAGACCCAGAACGGACTTGTAAATGGACTGTGTGTCTGACATTGGATTTTAGTCCGTGTGATTGATCTCTATTAAATATATATCTGTTTGGCGGCGGAGAGTTTATTCTCTTGCTTAACGCCCTTCTCTGAGACGTACGAGCTCAGGGGTTATATATTGATGGATATCAATCGCATGGAGTGAATTGCCTGTGTGGCATGCCTAAGTGGCAAATGATCAAGGCTTCTGTTGAAAAGCAAAGTCTTGTGGTTGATGATCGAAGCACGGCCTTTGTGGCGTAGCTTTGTGTAACGTTGATTCGCGAGTATCACACCCGGTATGAATCAAAAACGGGAGACGAACATCAGGGAGGGCCTACGTTTCCTCCTAGCTAAAAGTGGCGTCAGTGGTTTTACACGCCCTGACGAGTTTGACTTATGTGGTTGTTGCTGTTGCGAGGCGCCTCGGATTGATCGGTCGTTCTCGAACCGATGGAGTCATTTAGTTGGCTCGCTTACGCCCCAAAGGGCGGCGAAACGTAGTGCTCAGGTATTTTAATCCACTCCGTGTGGACCGGCCCTGACGATCCAAGGGTCACTCGAGCTCTGATCCTGAGACTCGGGCTAGGCAGTCTCGAATCATTGAGGATCTTGCCCCTTGCCTCGGTTCATACCATAAATGATAACCCAACTTCCAATACGTCGTTTTGCGGTTTTGATTTTAAACTTATATATGGCGACATAGTGTTATGGGCCGTTCATGCCGCCTATGATTGATACTTATGATTTGAAATGTTTTATACACTATACACTTATAATAGTATCAAATGATTTGTTTTAAACGTATCAAGCATACTTTGGCTGTTATAAGGGAAAACCCTATCCTCGGCTGCGTTGCATTGTGTGATGGGACCTGGGTCTTATAACAGCTTCATTTTTCTTTATTTAGCATTGCGTTGTTTGTTTTATGCACTGGTATTCTTGGGAGGAAACCCGTTCCGTGTTATACGGCGTGGTCCCTTGATTTACCTAATGATTTAAAATAAAGATTAATAACTGTTTTAGTTCTCACACCAGTCACATGACTGACCTGGAGTTTATTGTTTTAACCTAAACTCTGGGTGCCCTTATTTTGACACGGGCAGCTAGTAGTTTTGGTTTTGCAGATTTATATTCACAGGATCCTGGTTTACAGCTGGAACGATATCCGGAAAGCTTTGTATCCGTATATCTCTTCTAGTTGTGTATCGTATTATTTTCCGCTGCTATGTATTTAAATGTAATTTAAATCTCTGATATTTCTGTGTAATATTCATTTATACTCTGTATATTCTTGTAATCTGATGCACTGTTGTTATATATAGTGAAACGTTCTTCTGTATGCGTTCTGTTTTGTCGTGTTCTCAACGATAGGGCGTTTCGAACGGCCTGGATCGGTTTAACGACTGGTTCGGACCGAGCGAAATTCTTTGCCGTCACATTTGGTATCAGAGCTTTGGTTTACAAAGCTCAGAGAACAAGGCACATTAGAACCTTACGAAAGAATTCATCAGATATTGGATTAGTAATATCCAAATAGAATGACTCGTTAGAGATGGGATCGGTAGTATCCTAGAACGAGTGTGAAGAGTATATTTTTGAAAATGAAAACAAATTTTTTTGTTTTGAAAATTTAAATCACTTATTCGTATTTGATTATTTAATTATATTGATGTGGACAATCCAGTATATATAGATTTTGCGTATACGTCTGATCCGCGTGTATTTGAAATTTTAATATATTGGATAGATATAGAATCACACTCTAGTCGCCCGAAGATGATATTGATGATAGCGATCGCATCATCAACATTTATGTTCGAGTTTCGAAGGTGTGATTTCTATATATTTCCATTAGGCTGGTGTGAGAACCAAAACTTATATAGTTAGAATACGTTGTTGTGAATTGGCATCAAAAACATGATTTTCTTTATATATAGTAAAATTATGAATTTGAAACTCTAATTCACTAATTGATTGATGTTTGTGTTGTTTGATTAATTGTTTGATAATTTTGAACCATTATGCCTAACTGAATCAAATATTGACTTGTATTGAAATTTGATCGCATTTGCTTGCATATACATATATATCATTGAACAGGTCATAGCAAGGAGGCTAGAGCAGAGAATAAAATTTGTTTGCCCGACAAATAGGTACATGTTTACTACATAATTTCCTGTTTTGTTTGGGTGATGATGATTTTGTAGGGGTGAGCATTATTTGGTTAAACCAAATAAACCGACCGAACCAATTTATTTCGGTCGGTTTGGTTTGGTTTTGAAACTAGATCGGTTTGTAATCGGTTTGGAAAATTATTTAGTTTGGTTATCGGTTTAACCAAACTAACCGAACTTTTATTATATTTTCAAAATTATCAATATTTTAACAAATATTTTAAGCTAGATTAGTTATCCAAGTAAATTTTAATCATCACATATGTGTCAAAATTACTTCTAAAAAGCATAAGAATCATAAACAATAATACTTTAATCATATATTTATGATATATTTCAAATTATAGTTAATACTACAAACGTAAGGTTTAAAATATTTTTAGTTCGGTTAAATCGGATAACCAACCGAACCAACCAAACTTAATTTGGTTGGTTTGGTTTGGTTTTCATTTTTATCGGGTTTAGTTTGGTTTGACAATTTCCATCATCGGATAAACCGAACCAACCAAACGCTCACCCCTATGATTTTGTGAGCCTATTGGCTAGCCGCTTGGCTTTTTCTTTTTCTTTTTGAGATCTGAAGGACCGGGGAAGCTATTTGAAATTCCCCGATGCTCCCGGTGCAGGGGAGGTTATGGCGAAATTTTTCAAAAATTTAGGGTGTTAGCCAAATTTTTGAAGTTTTAAAAATTCTCAGAAACTAAAGAGTTGGAGAATGGAAGCCAGATCAAGCGTAGAGCTGAATAATCAAACCACTTTCGACTTTGTTCCTTTTCGGGGACGAAAAGTTTTAAGTGGGGGAGATTGTAACAACCCGGAAAATCTGGGCCAGTTTAAAATTTTTATTTTGGCAATTTTAGTGAATTTTGATTATTTAAAATGAATTATTTTAAATAATATCGACGAGAAATTTATTTAGAATATAAATCGAACGTATATATTATACGCGTCGTCGTTAGAATATAAATATTTATATATAATTATAAATAGAATTGAAAATGGCGCGGTAGTTCGATAATTCGATTTCAAACTTCAATTGAATGTACCGGGTGCAAAACAATCCGGATTTTAGTGAAACCAAAAATAATGGAATCTAATAGTGAATATCTTTCCAACGAATCCGAAAAATCAAAAGTTCGTAGCGGGAATCAAAAGATATGTCCAGTTGAAAGTTCTGAATAGTCGCTATGGAATTCAGGCCCTTAAAAATAGACATTTTGCAAATGACCTCGGATTTCGACGAAACCAGTTTTGTTGGGTCCGCAGTGTAAAGTTATTGCTAGGTTTCAGATTTCATAATTTTTCGAATCAATATGTGAGCGTGGCATAGGAAAACGCGTTTGACCAGTTTCAGTTGATTTTAATCGACTGGAAATTGGCCATTTTTCATACGGTCTCAGAATTCGACGAAACTAGTTTTATTAGGACCGTATCGTCAATACGAAGCTAGAAAATATTTTTCTGGAATTTTTCTAGTTAGTATGTGACCCCGGTAATTTGAAATGTACGTTCAAATTTGAAAATTAAATGTTTTATACTTTAATTTGAGGAATAACTGACTGTAACAGTCAAAATGGCCTACGAAACATATTCCATTGTGTCCGGGACGGGGGTAATTAGCTAGGAGCGACATTCGTTGAGTTTGATTTGCTGTTCGTGATGATTTTTACTTTTGAAATGAATTAAATAAAATAAAAATAATATATATATTATTTTTCCACCAATCAAAAAAAAAAAAAACCCTTTTCCCCCTTTTTAACCGTCTGGCCCCCCCCCCCTTCCAAAATTCATTTCTAAAGAAAGAAAAAAAAAAAAACATGGCGACTGTCGATCGCCAGTGCCTCGTCGCCCCGCCATCGCGGGCGCCTCCGCTGTCACCTCCCACTCACGCACCGTCCTCCCCGTTCTCTCTCCTCTCCCCTTCCAGCGCTTCGCCCGAGGTCCACCTACACGCCCAAAAATCGAGAATCGAACGCGCCCCTGGACCACCGCGAAGCCCCAATCGCCGCCAACACCTGCCCCGCCACCTCCTTCTATTCTCTCTCCTCGTCTAGAACCGCACCGCCCCAGCCCTCCTCTGATTCTCCGGCGACTAAACCCTAAAAACTGTAAGTATTTTATCGTATTTTATTTTTATTTTAATTCGTTAAACTAATTTCGATTTTAGGAGAAACAAAACTGATTTTTGTTTTAGAAATAAAAACTGATTTTTGTTTTAGAAATAAAAACTGATTTTTGTTTTAGAAATAAAAACTGATTTTTGTTTTAGAAATAAAAACTGATTTTTGTTTTAGAAGTAAAACTGATTTTCTTTTTAAAGTAAAACTGAAATTTTATATAAAGTAAAACTGAAATTTTATATAAAGTAAAACTGAAATTTTATATAAAGTGAAAACTGATTTTAAAATATTGAACTTCGAAATGAAAATTTGATTTTAAAATATTGAACTTCGAAATGAAAATTTGATTTTAAAATATTGAACTTCGAAATGAAAATTTGATTTTAAAATATTGAACTTCGAAAGAAAATTTGATTTTTAAATATTGAACTTCGAAAGAAAATAGGATTTTTAAATATTGAACTTCGAAAGAAAATTTGATTTTAAAATATTGAACTTCGAAAGAAAATAGGATTTTTAAATATTGAACTTCGAAAGAAAATTTGATTTTTAAATATTGAACTTCGAAAGAAAATAGGATTTTTATATATTGAACTTCATAGGAAAAATTCGATTTTTATATATTGAACTTTGAATTAAAAATTCGATTTTTATATATTGAATAGCGAAGTAAAAATGTGATTTTTACGTATGTAGTGAAAGCAACAACGAAGGTGACAAAAAGGCGAAACGACGAAGACTTCTGCAAATGAAGAGCCGTGGAGCTAGGATAGCTATATGTGAGAATTTCTCACCTTTCAATTTATTTTTCTAGTTATACATATATATACTAGGATGCAGACGGTGCTTATTAGAAGCACCCGACACCCGTCCACAAACCATGGACTTGTTTGATTGGTTGTGTAGTTGGTTAGATTATTTGATTTGGATTGGATTGTTCTGGTGAAATGAATTGATATGATTGATGTGTGAATGGCGTGGGCCTTCACTAGACCGGGGATAAGGCTAGGCCTTGTCCCGTTTCTAGTATCGTGCCGTTATGCCGCCGAAATTTTCTAAAATAAGTTAGAAAAATAAAAATAGCATTTTATTTAACGAATGAACTGAATAGAAATTCATGTGTTAAAATAAAATGTGTTATCGTTAAAAATATAATTTTTAACGTGAATGTGAATAAATAAATATTCATTTACAAACCAGACGGTTTGTTTATGTACACCTATTTGAATGACGTTGATTGGGTCGATAAATTTTACACATCGCCTAACTGCACAAATAAAATATGTGTTTGATTGTTTGAAACCCCACACGGGTGTTAGGATGAAATTTGAAGTTCACTCATCCTGATTGATTAAATATGTCGATCGATTGATTGACAAGCTGCTATAAGCGTTAAATCTCTATATTTGATGCTTATACAGTGTAGTGCACTTTGGTTGATGGTTGATTATTCATCGTTGTCGATATATACATGTGTTGTAGAAAATCCATATAATTAACATTATATGGTAATTGATTGGGCCTCATTCCAGTTTCGAAAAAAAAAGAAATATTTGAAAAAAAGAAATATTTGAAATAGAAATATTTGAAATAGAAATATTTGAAATAGAAATATTTGAAATAGAATATTTGAATATTGAAATATGTGAAGCCGTGAGGATTAGATTGGCGCCATTTTGACGTGAACGATGTTTATATCGATTTTATTCATTTCGAAATGAATATTGAAAAGTGATTTCGAAATCAAATATTTTGAAATGAATTGAATTGAAAACGATTTCAAAATGAATTGAATTGAAAACGATTTCAAAATGAATTGAATTGAAAACGATTTCGAAATGAATTGAATTGAAAACGATTTCAAAATGAATTGAATTGAAAACGATTTCAAAATGAATTGAATTGAAAACGATTTCAAAATGAATTGAATTGAAAACGATTTCGAAATGAATTGAATTGAAAACGATTTCAAAGTGAATTGAATTGAAAACGAATTCAAAGTGAATTAAATTGAAAATGAATTCAAATTGAATTGAAATTTGAATTGAATTGAATTTTGAATTGAATAGAAATGAATTTTAAAACGAATTTATGAGGAAGAATTCAGTTTTGCTTTGAATTGAAATGGAAGTTGAAATAGGTTTTGAAACGATTTTAAAACTATTTATATAATTCGTTTTGAATAGAAATCGACGAAATATATATTATATATATTATATATATAATATAATGGCCTGAATAGAACGCGCCGCGCCGCGGCAGTTCGCGAATTTCGACCATTTATTTCAAACGGACATTACGGGAGATCCGACCGTCGGATTCTCCTAAAATCGGAACCGTTGGGTTCGTATCGAAAAGAGCTTTCTAGCGAATGTTAGAAATTTGAAATCTAACGGTTGGATTTGGAATTATGTCCAAATCAAATTCGAAAAAGGTCGCTGTAAGTGCAGTTCGATGGCCGTTGATGGAAATCGACTGTACGGGCCTTGATAAAATTATTAAAAATAGCAATAATTTGTGTAAAATCATAAGAAATGATTTAGAAAGAATTGGGATGAAAAACTCCCTATTTGAAAGATAAAAATAGATTTTTATCGAAATGAACTAGTTTTGAACTAGAATTATAATTCTATTTATTTTTAAATAAATAAATTGAATTTGAAAAGGGTTTTGAAAATAACCAAAATTTCCAATGATTGCATTGGAGTGGATTTGAATCGAAATTGTCTTCGGAATATTTCGATGTTGGAATCCGGGATTATACAGATGTTGTTATGGAAATTTGAAAGATATATATATTTATATCGTTATTTCCAATACGACATTTGTTAGTCGTAGAATTCGATATTGAATATAAGCCGATATATTTTCTATTCAGAGCCTAGTAATTGAATATCGAATGTGATTTGGGTTTGTCGTGAGTGGTGTCTTCACTAACACTGTTCTTGAACCCAGTTGAGAAAAGATTAAATCTTTTTATTTAGATTTAATGAAGTGTACCAATTAAATGATATTTAATTGGAATTAAATCGATATTGATTTTTGGGTTTATCGTGAACAGTGTTTTAAATAACACTCGTTCTTTAACCCGATAATTAATGAATGTGATTTTGGGTTTATCGTGAACCGTGTTTTAAATGACACTGATTCTTTAACCCAGATAATGATTAAAACTAAGTGGAGTTTTAATGAATCTTTAATTAGATTGAAAAGATCGAGAATGGAGTATCACCAGTTTTGCTCCAGGCGATAGTTAAATCTTTAATTAGATTTGAATGTGAAATTTAGAAACTAACTGGCGGTTAGCCAAGCAGAATGGTTTTCTGGATATTGATCTGATGTTGGTTTCGGCCTTCGGGGTTAATATTTGGGGAATTATTCTCTTGATTAATTTACGATTAGTGACTAATGAATTGGAATGAGGCGTATGTTGTGTTTGTGTAACACTTATTTAAAATATACGCGAGTTATTCGGAAAGACCGGGTTTATCCCATTCTGAGTAACTGATACGACGATAAGTCGAAGATGAAGACGATGGTCGAAGACCGGAGGTCTTCACGTCGTTTGGGTGATAACTGATGATCTTGATTGGGCTGTACACCCAAGAAGATGGAAACAGTTAGTGATCGTCCAGACGTACTTGGAGATCGATGGATATGCGGGGTACTAGGTGCCTCCGGTTTCGTTCAGACCCAGAACGGACTTGTAAATGGACTGTGTGTCTGACATTGGATTTTAGTCCGTGTGATTGATCTCTATTAAATATATATCTGTTTGGCGGCGGAGAGTTTATTCTCTTGCTTAACGCCCTTCTCTGAGACGTACGAGCTCAGGGGTTATATATTGATGGATATCAATCGCATGGAGTGAATTGCCTGTGTGGCATGCCTAAGTGGCAAATGATCAAGGCTTCTGTTGAAAAGCAAAGTCTTGTGGTTGATGATCGAAGCACGGCCTTTGTGGCGTAGCTTTGTGTAACGTTGATTCGCGAGTATCACACCCGGTATGAATCAAAAACGGGAGACGAACATCAGGGAGGGCCTACGTTTCCTCCTAGCTAAAAGTGGCGTCAGTGGTTTTACACGCCCTGACGAGTTTGACTTATGTGGTTGTTGCTGTTGCGAGGCGCCTCGGATTGATCGGTCGTTCTCGAACCGATGGAGTCATTTAGTTGGCTCGCTTACGCCCCAAAGGGCGGCGAAACGTAGTGCTCAGGTATTTTAATCCACTCCGTGTGGACCGGCCCTGACGATCCAAGGGTCACTCGAGCTCTGATCCTGAGACTCGGGCTAGGCAGTCTCGAATCATTGAGGATCTTGCCCCTTGCCTCGGTTCATACCATAAATGATAACCCAACTTCCAATACGTCGTTTTGCGGTTTTGATTTTAAACTTATATATGGCGACATAGTGTTATGGGCCGTTCATGCCGCCTATGATTGATACTTATGATTTGAAATGTTTTATACACTATACACTTATAATAGTATCAAATGATTTGTTTTAAACGTATCAAGCATACTTTGGCTGTTATAAGGGAAAACCCTATCCTCGGCTGCGTTGCATTGTGTGATGGGACCTGGGTCTTATAACAGCTTCATTTTTCTTTATTTAGCATTGCGCTGTTTGTTTTATGCACTGGTATTCTTGGGAGGAAACCCGTTCCGTGTTATACGGCGTGGTCCCTTGATTTACCTAATGATTTAAAATAAAGATTAATAACTGTTTTAGTTCTCACACCAGTCACATGACTGACCTGGAGTTTATTGTTTTAACCTAAACTCTGGGTGCCCTTATTTTGACACGGGCAGCTAGTAGTTTTGGTTTTGCAGATTTATATTCACAGGATCCTGGTTTACAGCTGGAACGATATCCGGAAAGCTTTGTATCCGTATATCTCTTCTAGTTGTGTATCGTATTATTTTCCGCTGCTATGTATTTAAATGTAATTTAAATCTCTGATATTTCTGTGTAATATTCATTTATACTCTGTATATTCTTGTAATCTGATGCACTGTTGTTATATATAGTGAAACGTTCTTCTGTATGCGTTCTGTTTTGTCGTGTTCTCAACGATAGGGCGTTTGCCTTGGGTGGCATGTGGGAATCAAGTAAGTGCCTTGGGTGGCATGTGGAAATCTAGTGGGTGCCTTAAGTGGCAATTGAAATATAATTAGATGACTTAACCAAACCTTAACGTGTAAAGGGGCATGATTATAAAAAGAGGTTAAGTGGGATGCACTAGATTAATGACAAGCTTAAGTAGTAGCTTGTGGGGGCCCATTTCAACCAATATCCCAAACGTATCTTTGTGGGCTCGACCCATGTCGAGTGACGGGACACGCATATTGGGCTTGATTATAAGAGGCCAAAACGGGTTAGCGGTGGCAACGCAAGTCCAACGGGTTTCATATGCGTGTGTGGGCCCGGGCTGGTAGATAAGCCGTTGTTGCATCGTGTAGATATAAAGCCGTGCACCGTTAGTATTGGGTAGCCACTTTAGGGGAGTGATACACCCCACTGTGGGACCAGCACGGGTATCTACGGTAGGGAGCCGATTGATGGGGAGTAGTGGGTACACCTAGTAAAGATAGGGGCAGACGGCACCTATGTAGGGGTACACGAAACTACTGGGTAAGATTACTAGGTACACCTAGTGAATGTAGGGGCAGACGGCACCTACGTGGTCAGTTATACACCTAGTGGAGGTAGGGGCAGACGGCACCTACGTGGTCAGTTATACACCTAGTGGAGGTAGGGGCAGACGACACCTACGTGGTCAGTTATACACCTAGTTGAGGTAGGGGCAGACAACACCTACGTGGTCAGCTAGAAGTACCAGAAACTACTAGCTATATTTTCTCTAAGACTTTAGATGGGATCAACCTTTAAGTAGGAATTACTCTTGGTGGGTAGAACTGGTGTGGTGCAGTGTAGGAATTACCCTTGGGTGGGTAGGTCTGGGGTGGTGTAAGCTAGTAATTATCCTTGGGTGGATAAATACGTTGTTTCGGTTATCGTAGTACATCCTGTGTTTTGTGGGCTACTTAGTGTAGTCATTATCCCCAGAGGTACCGTATCTTGTTTATATCATACCCTAATTACTTTAATGATTGTATTGTTAGGGTTATAGGACTCACTCAGACTTATGTCTGACCCCGTTGTTGTTTATCTTTTTCCAACCCTCAGGTTATCAGAGTGGGCCTAGCACTAATGGGCTTGGACCAGACCGCTATATCTATCTTTTGGGGCTTGGACCGTAGAAGTAAAGCTCGGTTTATCTCTTCTATTTTGGCTATTATCTATGAAAAGGGATTATGTACTTCTATTTTATCAGGATGGATATTATGTACTTGACTCTTGTTATGGTTTTGTGATGTAACCAAACATGTTTTGTTAATAGAAATGATGTTTTAAATTTTCAAGTATGACTTATATCTGTCCTGTTGTAATTTTTCTGTTCTATACTCACTAAAAATACTCCACCAAAACTAAGGCATTCCCTTTGTGAGTGACCTTAGCGGGTGTGGGGTGTTACACGTGGTATCAGAGCTTAAGGTTACCGGAACAGATAATTTTTTTTAGAAAAACTATTTTCTAAGAATATTTTTGGAAAGGAGTATTTTCAAAAACATGTCTTTTAAGAGAAAAGTTTTTGAAAGAAAAGCATAATCCCCAATAGCCATATCTATATCTTTCGAATTCTCCATTTTGAATCTCTTCCTTTCTCTCGTTTTGAGTTTCCCCTCCGCGTATAGATGATCTTTCTAAGATAGATAAGGATGGAAAACCACTTCAAGGGACTTAGACGTTAGTCGGATTAGAAGTTGGTTCAAGAAGGAGAAGGACTGGTAGGTATCTATTGGATAGACGATGGGAGGTAGCCTCAAATAGTTGTTTAGTTAATGAAGGATGAGACCTCATTGGTGGGAGGTTACGAGTGGAGAATAGGGAAGAAGAAGGCAAGTGGTTATCCTTTTGAAAGGAATAGGACACTTTATTAGGATTGTCCAAAGAAGCAAGGGCAAGGTATGGAATCTTCTGGAGGGTAGTTGTATTCCCTCACGACTAGGGTACCAGATGGGGATAAGACCGTCTAGATTGTAGGATGGATTTCTTTGTCATCCAATTCGAACTTTATTTGATTCTGACGCATCTAGTTCGTTTATCTCATCCTTGATAGTTGGGTCACTGCACTTAGACACCAGTTTGGTAGATGATCCCTTAGTTGTTTCAAACCCAATTGGGGCTCCACGATGTGTTTGGGTTTGAAAGTTCCTATACTTAGTGTTGAGTTTAAGATGTGATGCTTTTGGGCTTCATGGGCTATGGGTTAGTTTTGGGCATGGACTGGTTATCCAGTAGGAGTGCCGTTCTTCATTTTGAAGGGAGAGTTGTTAGGCTTATGGGTCGCCTGGGTAACACTCTCGAGATCTCTTGTAATCCCATAGAATCTGTTATGCTAAGGTATCTAGAATCGCTTGACACGTTGGTCTAGAGTCTGCGATCTGTTAGAGCGGTCCGGGAATACCCGGATGTGTTTGAGGAGGTGAAGGGCTTACCTCCGAAGCGGGAGATTGACTTCCGAATATATCTGGTGGATAATGCTAAACCAGTATCCTGGCTAGTGTGCCACATGGCTCCTAGTGAGAGGAGGGAACTCCATAAGTAAGTAGGCGATTAGCTTGAGAAGGGGTTCATAAGACGAAGTATATCGGAGTGGGGCGCTCCAGTAGTTTTTGCCACAAAGGCGGATGGGTCCCTCAGACTTTGTGTAGGCTAAAGAGAGCTAAATAAACCCACAAAGAAGAATAGACACCCATTGTCGAGGATTGATGATCTCTTTGATCAGTTAGTGGGCGCCTCAGTATTTTCGCAGTTGGACTTAGCCACGGGATTTCATCAGTTGAGAGTGGCTGAGGATAGTACAGAGAAGACTGCCTTTAGGACTCCGGATGATTTTTTTTATGAGTGGCTGGTGATGCCATTGGGTTTGACGAATGCCCCCGTATACTTTGATGATTTGATAAGAAGGGTGTTCAAGGAGTACCTAAACAAGTTGTGATGGTCTTTGTGGATGACATCTTGGTCTTTTCTAGGAGCAAAGCCAGTTGGGGAAAAACGGTTGTTTTGGAGTAAGACTGGCGAGGACATCCAGTGTTGGACAAGGGCTTAATTATTTAGCCATTTTTACTAGTATCATCTCACGTAGATCGTCTGAATTCGAAGGAGGTATCCCTTGGGTGTTTGTCTGATATTGGTTTAGGCCTTTGGGGCTTGCATTTGGGGGAAATGCCGAGTTCGACTAGGGTGGTCTGCGTGAGGGATGGATAGTGTGATGATTTTGGATGATATCCTGATGGAGAAGAGCATGCCCTATATCCTAGGGAAGTGTTGGAGGCTCTTCGAGCACATAATCTTAGGCCAGTAAAAGTGGATGGGATTCTTAGCATCCTATGGGTTTGAGATAGCGTATACCCCTGGCAAGGGTAACATGGTAGCGGACACCTTAAGTAGAAAAAGGGTTGTCCTCAAGTTTGGGGTTCGCTGAACGACGGAGTCTGGAGTTTATTTCTATGTTGGATTTCAAACCTTCCGTTGATTATGTACCCGGTTTGCTATCTTCCTTGGAAGTTAGACCTACTCTTTTGGGGCAAGTTGTAGAAGCACAGGGGGACGACCCACAGTTGGTTGAGTTAGTAGAAAAGCTCATAAGGGGGGAGTCGTCCAGCCATTTGGGTAGGTACACCCTAGATGATAGGGGGTGCTTGTGTAGAGACGGTAGACTTTGTGTACCGCAAGACGAGGGTTTGAGGAAGGCTATTCTTGATGATACACACCGTTCTAGGATGACCATTCATCCCGGTGGGGACGAGATGTACCAAGACATGAAAAGGACTTTCTTCTGGGCCGGTATGAAGAAAGATGTGGCCGAGCATGTCGCTCGATGCTTGGTGGGCCAACAAGTGAAGACGGAGCAAAAGAAACCAGGTGGGTTGCTTCTCCCATTGGAGGTTCCGCAATGGTAGTGGGACAGCGTCCCGATGGATTTTATTGACGGGTTACCCAGATCGAGAAAGAGTAATACAGGAATTTGGGTGGTGGTAGACGGACTTACTAAGAACACCCATTTCATACCTGTGAAGAGTAAGTGGACTGCTCCATGGCTAGCTTCTGTATATCTTCGAGAGATAGTTCGATTGCATCGGGTACCCTCTAGCATAGTGAGTGATCGAGATCCTATCTTCACTAGAGAGTTTTTGAAGAATTTGCAAGAGGCGGTAGGGACTCAGTTGTGTATGAGTACCGCATATCATCCTCAGACGGACAGCCAGACTGAGAGGGTGAATCATGTTTTAAAAGACCTTTTGAGGCTATGTATCTTGGATTTTGGAGGTACATGGGAGGAGCATCTTCCATTGGCGGAGTTGCCCGACAGACTTAGTGATGTATTCCATGGGAGGAAGTGCCTACATGAGACCGCAGAGGTGGTAGAGCCGAGTTTGCTTAGAGAAGTGGAAGCAGAGCGTGATGCGATGATTCGACGAGCTCCTACTTGCATCCTTGGGTCAGAGATTTGGAAGCTGAGAAACAGAGAGGTTCAACTAGTCAAAGTACGAAGGGGAGATGAAGAGAGTGACGCTACCTGGGAGACGGAAGCGAAGATGCGTTTGAGGTACCCTTTTCTTTCGGAGGGTATATCCTTTTGCTTCTCCTTCATCGCATATCTTGTGCTTATCTTATTCTTAGTATGTCCTCTCGTTAGTACCTTTGACCTTTAGATAGGGTAAACCTATGGTTGAAACATGTGTTTGAGACATGTTATGGTTGATGGATGCAAGTGGATGCAAGTGTTTGCTAGTGGTTGCTCGTGGATGCATATACACACACTCTAGGCACTAGATCGGCTCAGTCACTTCATATTGCATATTGCATAAAATTGTGTGTAGGAAAATATATTTATGGATGTATAATGGTTGTGTTATCACATGGATGATGCATTTTGGTGAATGATTGTGCACTCATGTAGATATTGTATGTGTCGATAGGGTTTTCTCGCATACATAATGGATGCATGGCACTATCATGGTTTGCATATGTTCATACATTAGATAGGGAACATATACACACACTGTTTGCATATGCTCATACATCATTAGAAACTGTTTAAGGACAATGGATGCCCGTGGTTGGTGATTTGAGTAGATGGTTGTTTGGATGGTAGGATATGCATTCTCCTTAGCTTAGAGATTTCGGGGACGAAATCCTTTAAGGAGGGGAGAATGTAACACCCCGTATTTTGGGTTAATACTAAAATTCACTAATTACAGAATAAATAATCTCAGATGTGGGAATTAGGGGAAACGGGCTGCGTTATTGCGTTCGTCTCGGAAAAATACGCGAAATAGAGTCCGAGTTTTCGAAAATCGGAGTCCGTATGGCCCAGTTATGGCCCGATGAAGTTTGCAGAAAATTCAAAACTTAAAACAGGATTAAGAATTTAAAATTCAGATTTTAAATTGGACAGGTGGGGTCAGGGGGGAAAATCCCGCCCTACCCATGTCGACAGGGCTGTCGACAGGCCTGTCGACAGGGGTGTCGACTTGCCTGTCGACTTGCCTGTCGACAGGGGCATGGCGTCCAGTGAACCTGGGTGCACCAGGTTGGGTTCTAGGCTGGCATAGAGGGCTGGTTCTAGAGATTTCCTAAATCTAAGGGTCCTAATCTAATCTAGGGTTAATCCAAGGGTCTAAAATGCAACCTAATCCTATAAATAAGACCCTAACCCTACCCTAATTCATTCATAATTAAATCTAGTAACTAAACTATGGCAAAATGAAACTTGGTCATGGCCTCCACAAATCAATGAAGAGAGTTGCAAGCTAATCAACCCCTAATCATCTTCTTCTTCATATTTGGCAACTAGTTTTACTTCATAAGTTTGCTAATCTTAGTTTTGGTGAGTTTCTATGGCTTTAATAATCAATTGTTAAATTGATTATGGTAGGATGTGATAAGACATGGCTATGTTTGTGGATAAATGTATTTATGCAAGTTTGTATGATATGTGATTTGCTAGTTTTACGTTAAATGCAAGTTTAAGGCCATGTTTTATGATGCAAAACACCATGTTAAACATTTATGCATATGTGACATGTTATGCAAACTATATGTGAGAATATATGCAAGTTATATGTAACATGATATGCAAGTTATGCATGTGATTTTATGCATGCTAAGTAGTTGGTGTTATGCATGTTAAGTATTTGATGTTACGCATGTTAAGTATTTGATGTTATGCATGCTAAAGTATTTGACGTTATGCATGCTAGGTATTTGATTGTATGCATACTAAGTATTGGGTTTTATGCATGATAAGTGTTTGGGTTTATGCAAGTTAAGTGGTGGGTTTATGCATAATAAGTATTTGATTTCATGCATGATAAGTAAGTGGTTTTATGCATGCTAAGTGATTGGTATTATGCATAAATCATAACATGCAAGTTTACCCTTTTAAATATGATGCATACATATGCAAGATGATACCCTTATATGCTATGCATGTTTACCCTCCTTTAAGATGCAAGTTCATATGCAAATGGTGTTATGCAAGCTATGTGTATGAGATTATGCAAGTTATATGCATGATGCTATGCAAGTTATGCTTAAATGCAAGTTTAATGTGATATGCAAGTTATGCATGTTCATGCAAGTATGTGAATGTTCATGCAAGTATGTGAATGCTTATGCAAGTATGTGAATGCTCATGCAAGTATGTGAATGTTCATGCAAGTATGTGAATGCTTATGCAAGTATATGAATGCTTATGCAAGTTATGTGTATGCTTAAATGCATGTTTAACATGTTATGCAAGTTATGAGGATGCTTAAATGCAAGTTCAACATGTTATGCAAGATATGTGTATGATGATATGCAAGTTTGGGTTATATGTAGTTGGGTTAATATATGTTCATATATGCAAGTTGACATCCTCTTAACCCATGACAAAGTTGTATGCTAAACCCATGATATTTGTGATGATCTTCCCCTTATTTATGTCATGAAACGAGGACGATTTACGTGGGGAACGATGGGGTTGGTAAATATGTTAATAAATGTAAGATTGGGTATGATTAAGCATACCATAAAAATAAATTACCATAAGTGGGAATTTACCTATTGAGTTAGGTCTACCCCATGGGAATTTACCTATTGAGTTAGGTCTACCCATGTTATGGAAAACTTGATATTAATTAGGGATAATTAATATGGGGGTGATTAATTAGGTATAATTAATCGACTAAGACACGAGGTTGGACTCATTTGTAGTGTAAAACTGCCCGGACCCGACCGGCTTAACCAGTTGCTACAAATGTCAGCCCAATGTGAGAGGTCTTAGCCATAAATTAAATACGTGATTAAGGTAAAGACACGAGGTTAGACTCTGTTATGACGTAAGACTGCCCGGACTCTACCGGCTTAACCAGGCGGTCATAACAGCCAGTCTAATGTGGGAGGTCTTTATGGGAGGTCACGGTCTTAATTAATTAAGAAACACTTAACCATATTAGCATGTAGTGGGACATGAGGGGTTAAGTGGGTGCCTTGGGTGGCATGTAGTAACTAGTGGGGGTGCCTTGGGTGGCATGAGGAAACTAGTGGGTTGCCTTGGGTGGCAATAGAAAATACGATTAGAATACTTAACCAAAGTGGAACATGTAATTAAACATGATTAAAGGGTTAAGTAAGTGCCTTGGGTGGCATGTGGGAATCAAGTAAGTGCCTTGGGTGGCATGTGGAAATCTAGTGGGTGCCTTAAGTGGCAATTGAAATATAATTAGATGACTTAACCAAACCTTAACGTGTAAAGGGGCATGATTATAAAAAGAGGTTAAGTGGGATGCACTAGATTAATGACAAGCTTAAGTAGTAGCTTGTGGGGGCCCATTTCAACCAATATCCCAAACGTATCTTTGTGGGCTCGACCCATGTCGAGTGACGGGACACGCATATTGGGCTTGATTATAAGAGGCCAAAACGGGTTAGCGGTGGCAACGCAAGTCCAACGGGTTTCATATGCGTGTGTGGGCCCGGGCTGGTAGATAAGCCGTTGTTGCATCGTGTAGATATAAAGTCGTGCACCGTTAGTATTGGGTAGCCACTTTAGGGGAGTGATACACCCCACTGTGGGACCAGCACGGGTATCTACGGTAGGGAGCCGATCGATGGGGAGTAGTGGGTACACCTAGTAAAGATAGGGGCAGACGGCACCTATGTAGGGGTACACGAAACTACTGGGTAAGATTACTAGGTACACCTAGTGAATGTAGGGGCAGACGGCACCTACGTGGTCAGTTATACACCTAGTGGAGGTAGGGGCAGACGGCACCTACGTGGTCAGTTATACACCTAGTGGAGGTAGGGGCAGACGGCACCTACGTGGTCAGTTATACACCTAGTGGAGGTAGGGGCAGACGGCACCTACGTGATCAGTTATACACCTAGTGGAGGTAGGGGCAGACGGCACCTACGTGGTCAGCTAGAAGTACCAGAAACTACTAGCTATATTTTCTCTAAGACTTTAGATGGGATCAACCTTTAAGTAGGAATTACTCTTGGTGGGTAGAACTGGTGTGGTGCAGTGTAGGAATTACCCTTGGGTGGGTAGGTCTGGGGTGGTGTAAGCTAGTAATTATCCTTGGGTGGATAAATACGTTGTTTCGGTTATCGTAGTACATCCTGTGTTTTGTGGGCTACTTAGTGTAGTCATTATCCCCAGAGGTACCGTATCTTGTTTATATCATACCCTAATTACTTTAATGATTGTATTGTTAGGGTTATAGGACTCACTCAGACTTATGTCTGACCCCGTTGTTGTTTATCTTTTTCCAACCCTCAGGTTATCAGAGTGGGCCTAGCACTAATGGGCTTGGACCAGACCGCTATATCTATCTTTTAGGGCTTGGACCGTAGAAGTAAAGCTCGGTTTATCTCTTTTATTTTGGCTATTATCTATGAAAAGGGATTATGTACTTCTATTTTATCAGGATGGATATTATGTACTTGACTCTTGTTATGGTTTTGTGATGTAACCAAACATGTTTTGTTAATAGAAATGATGTTTTAAATTTTCAAGTATGACTTATATCTGTCCTGTTGTAATTTTTCTGTTCTATACTCACTAAAAATACTCCACCAAAACTAAGGCATTCCCTTTGTGAGTGACCTTAGCGGGTGTGGGGTGTTACATTAGTTATTCGAAGAAAGGAGTTATCGAATATTAGTTATTCGAAGAAAAGGAATAAATCGAATATAAGTCATTCGAAGAGCAATAATTGAATATGAGTTGTTCGAAGTAAGATAAATCGAATATAGTTATTCGAAAGAAGATATCGAATATAGTTTATTCGAAAGAAGATATCGAATATAGTTTATTCAAAAGGAGTTAATTGAATATAGTTTATTCGAAAGGAGTTAATCGAATATAGTTTATTCGAAAGGAGTTAATCGAATATAGTTTATTCGAATAGAGTTAAAGGAGTTATCGAATATAGTTTATTCGAAAGGAGTTAAGTGAAAAGAGTTAAACGATTAAAGTTAATCCAAAAGAGTTAATCGATTATATTTAATCCAAAAGAGTTAATCCAATAGAGTTAATTGATAAGAGTTAATTGATAAGAGTTAATTGAATAGAGTTAATCGAATACAGTTTATTCGAAGAAAGGTTTTCGAATCTAGTTATTCGTAAGAGAGATTATCGAATATAGTTATTCGAAGGGAGGAGTTATCGAATAGAGATTATTCGAAAGAGAGTTATGTAAGGATGTATGTTAAAGGTTTAAAAGATAAACTTTGAATATTTCGAAGTTAAAACGTTGTTCAGTTAAGGTCGGAGAGGTAATTATACCCCAACTTGATTGACTTCCTTCTTAACTAAGGAATGGTAAGGTTTGATAGTGAATGATGGTTAAGTGAATTTAATAAATGGTGGGAGTTGGCATAGCGATGTTTTATTTAAAATATCTGTTTAAATCCAATGAAGGAGCTTTGGAAATGTTTTCCAAATAAGAAACCAGAAATGTTTTCTAATATAGAAAACAAGAAATGGAAATGTTTTCCAGTAATTAATAACATATATTTTCTAAATTTAGAAAATAAGAAATGTTGAATATATGGAAACAGGAAATGACAAATGAAATAAATTAATGATAAATTAATTTAAAGGATAAAAAGATGAATGCTGATTGATCGATAGAATTTCCATTTGGAAGTAATAT
Source organism: Allium sativum (assembly GCA_030737875.1). NCBI lineage: Eukaryota > Viridiplantae > Streptophyta > Magnoliopsida > Asparagales > Amaryllidaceae > Allium > Allium sativum. The sequence continues at coordinate 343,094,938 of CM060910.1, forward strand.
CGTTGGTTGCACACGTGTTTTTCTTTGATAGTTAACTCATCGACTATCGAAGTTTTCAACCATTTTAATGTTGTTAATATGGAGAGACCGGTTGGATTATTATCCGAAGAACCACCCCGTATTGGCATAAGCGTTGCGAATCATATATGCCAAAGATAATTGAAGATGGAGTAAAGTGCAAGGGCTGTTGTATAAATCTTAGGTAAAGATTGCCTAGGATGGTTGTACTGAATAGTGCCTTCGATTTGTCCAGTCCCAGGACGACCTGTATGGAAGAATGTCTGACAGGGTATATTTAATAGATCGCGTAAGTTGATCTCTTCAAACGTACATACGTCTGGTGGCAGAGGAATTCATTTCTCTTAGCTGTATACCCATTGTATTTTTTGGGGAAATCAATTTGTGATTTGGCAGGTATGACGATGTGACATTCGAAGTGAATAAACGTGTGATCTGTCAGAGATAAGCGTGGCCTCTAGCCTCACAACCGGGAAATGACAAAAATCGGGCAGGCACATTGGCTATGTAGGTCACACCTATTAGGGTGTATAATCACCTGATCTAGAGTTTCATTTACTTCTAAAAATCTATTGTTGATGTTGTCCCAGTCGGGAAACGGTTGCTGATCCCAACCGCTGGTGATATACATTCGATACACTCAAGCGAAATGAGTGGTCGGTCATGTGTGGCCGGGTTGCAAGATGTTCTTGTTGAACCCAGTGTATTCCTCTCTAGAGGTACACTAGAGAAAGGTGGTTCCATACCTTGTCATAGTTGGAAAACCATTTCCCAATACGTGCTTGCGGTTTTGATTATATACTAGATATGTAGAACGTGAGATGAAAGAGTTTCTGCTAGATGATTATTATATTGTGGTTGATAGACATTATTATAATATCAAAAGGTTTTTGATATAAATATAATTTGGATTCTCATAAGGGAAAAACCCATTCCGTTATACGACGTGGTCTTATGAGATATCGTTTACTTGTTCAAACTGTTTTAAACTGTTTTACTCATACCAGTCCATGTTGCGTGCTTGGTGCATGTGTCGCATGATAGGGGGTTCTCGCTTTTCGTTAGGTGGCGAACGGGAGACTCTTACTCCTACATGTCCCTAGTAATGGGTTGGTTGTGAAGTCAAAAGGTTGGCCGTAAAATATGGTGCTGGGGTACCAATGTAAGCCACGGTGGGGTATTACCTTGCTGCTTTGGGGATTGGGGGAGATGATGGTTGCAAAGCCTACTTGAACTTTTTCCGTGTCGTTACAGTTGGTATCAGAGCTTAAGGTTAAGTAATTACCTTGGCTCTGTGGTGTGACTCGGTAGATATAGGGTTAGTAATACCCTAGATTGAGTTTGAGTGTATATATACGAGAGCGTATTTGTTATTCAATATAAAATGGTTTTGTATTATGGAGATTTATTGATTGAGTGGCTTATGAATTTCTGGTCGATCAGTTTGATCCACTGTATCGATAGGAGTTACTAAACACTTGAATATGATGGGTCGACACGATATTTTTTGAAAAGAGGATAAATGAAAATAATTTTACCCAAATTATATTTTGATATAAAGGATTTATATTAGTTGTTATTATAATCGAGTAAGATTATAAATTAAACGTTTATGTAAATAACCAATCAAAAGTCGTATAAGTATTACGATATGAATTAAATCTGAATTTAAATCAGAATTGAAGTTAAAACCTTAGAAATTGGAATAAGTGTTTGTAAATGGATTTGGATTAAATATATGGGAATTTTAAGATCCTGGGAGATTTTAAATTGTTTACAAACATTGGAATGATATTTTGAAGTGATTTCAAAATGGAAATGGTTTAAGAAATAGTTTTGAAAAGTGATATAGTATTGAACTTACTTTGATCGTTGGGAAATAAATTCCGATGGTGCATCATCGGTGTTCATTTTCAAGTTTCTAAGTGACGGATTACTACCAAAATTTTAGTTTTGAATTGTTTGAGAAAAACAAGTTGTTGACCCTGAAAAGGAAAGTTGATTTTTGTGAAAAAAAGTTATTTAAAACTCCCAGGAAAAGATTGTTCGAATTAAGACAAATTTAAATAGAAATTTGTGAAAGTAAGCTGGAATTTAATTGAAATCAGTTAAGTTGAAATAGAATTGGTTTGGTAAATCAAGATTTGGAATCAAGAATTGAACTTGAGTTGAAATGGGATTTGCTTTGGAAATAAGCGAATAGACATGTTGAGGATAAATTGATCAGAATTTGATTGGGATAACACTGGTATATGTTGAATTGATAACAGGTGAAAGTGATAGAGTTGATATGACCGACAAAAAGGTACAAGTTTATATTTGGTATAAGCATCAGATTTATGAGCCGATTTGGCAAGCCGCTTGGCTGTTTGATTTTCTTTTGGGTTGGAGAAGGCCCAGAGAGGCGAGTTGTGGTTTTACCGATAGGGCTGTACAAAGGAGGTTATGGCGAAATTTTCCGAAAATTTAAGGTGTTAGAAAATTTTCCGAATTGTTGAAATTTTAGTTAGTCGGAATAAATTAATATTTTAGTCGATATTAATTGGTTCAGTTGAAACTGAAGTTAAGGGGTAAACCGATAAATTTTTACCCAATAGATAGGGTCGTCCTCTACCTTAGAAATTTCGAGGACGAAATTATTTTAAGGGGGAAAGATTGTAATGACCCGCATTTTTCAGCTGTCGAATAATTAATTAATTTAATTATTAAATAACGAGTGGCGATATCGATAACCAGAATTAAATAATATTGAATATTTAATTAATATAAATAATAGAATAATATATTTAATTCAGAAATAATCAAAAATAGTGGAATTCACGATATAGTGTGAATTGGATTATTTAAATTATATAGTTCAGTTTAGAGTTGAATTATATGAACAAATATATTCGATCGACGACAGTTGAACGTATAGTTTATAATATAATTATAAACGAGCACGGTAGTTCGCTATTTGGCGATTTGAACTTCAACCGGATATACATGGTCCGTTTTAAATCGGATTTCTGTGAAACAAGAAACGTATGGAGCTGGTGAAGTATATTTTTCTAGTGGAAGAGAAAAATCGGTATTTTGTCGTGTAGATTTTGATTTATGTCCAAATCAAATTTTAGAAAAGTCGCTATGGAATTCCTATATAATTTATAACGATATATATAAGGAATTTCAATATAAATTTGAATATCGATTCAACCGGGATTTGAAATATCGAGCTGTAAATCCATATATAATTATTCTGGAGCTGTATGGTATTCTGGTGTGAATATATACGATAATATAAATTTATTTATATTTAATTTAATTATATTAAAATATATTTATATATTTAAATTGGTTATTTAGAGCTTTAAAAATAGCCACTTTTGCAAACGAAGTCGGAATTCGACGAAACTAATTTTGTTGGATCCGCAACATCAAATTATTGCTAGATTTCAAGTTTCGTGATTTTTGGGGTCATTGTGTGGCCGTACGGATTTTTAAAGTGAAAAACAGTCGATATTCTAACGGTTAAAAATACGTTGTGTGAGCAAACGGAGTCGGAATTCGGCGAAACCAGTTTCATTGGGAGCGTGATTACAAACTCTAGCTGCATGTCCAGTTTTGAGATTTTTAGATGTCATGTGTGATTACAGGAATTTTAAAGGACAAATACAAGCAGCGGTTGATTAAAAATCAATAAAAAATCGATTAAAATATTATTTCCTATACCTATAAATAATCTTTTCCTTTCCTAAACCTATTCACAAATCCTGGCTTCAGCAATTGTGAGCCGCCACCATTTTCTAAACTAAAACGTGAGCATTTCTTACCTTTTAAAATCATTTGAAAATAAAAACAAGGTTTATAAATCAAGCAATATATATATTTGGATTCCTCAGACAATTATCTTCGCTCCCGTACCAATTTCAAGAAGTGCGACGCCATTTACAGATACTCCAAGATACCGTAGCGTGGCTAGGGTTGGAGGTTTTGAGATATTGGTGCATCGATTTGTGTTTTCATTGTGGTATTCATCTTTATCGAGGAGAGTAGCATCGACTGTGAAGGAATGGGGTGTTCCGGCGGCAACTAATGTCGCAAGTTCCTGTAGCATCGCGATAACCAGGTCTTTGACGCAATGGGAGTGAGAGATCCGAACAGAAAGAGATGGTGAGGAGTTGATGGAGATTTTGGTTAGAAACATGATGGTGTATTCGTATTGGGTGTTTACGGAAAGGAGGGAGATTTGAAGAAGGATCGGCTATGGTATTTCACCGTGAGTAGCAGTATTTACGGGAAGAAGATGAGGAGGGGGTCAAGCATGTAAACAGTGGATTAAAGGGTATAATTATTTTTATTTAAAACGTTAATGATAGATGGTGAGTTCAGTGGTCTTAATGGAAACGTGAGTTGGGATAAAATTGAAGTATTGGGCAGGATGTTGTTGTAGTGGGTTTTGGTTAATAAAGAAGGTGGACGGATATTGGAAAATGGGGTCTTGGAAGTGAAGCTTGCTGGTTTAATTTAATAACTGATGTGGGATTCAAGAAGGGTAGTCAAGGTTAAAGAAAGGGGTTTGGGTTTCTGGAACGTTAAGAAAACAAAACATGAGGCTTCTAAGATTCGAAAATGTGGAGTAGGTCCACAGGAGCATATGGGTTTGTCTTTCGGGAAGATGGTACTGTGCTAGCGGTTGGATGAAAGTGGTTGGGCCGACTTATTTTGGTAAAGCCCGAAATCGATTAAAACTAAGTTAATTTATTTTAAATACCTGTATAACTTGTAAATTAGATATCTCGTTCATATTATATCAGAATTTTGAACGGTCAGATCCGTTGGGATCGTATGGACGATGGCTACACACTAGAACTAACTGGGGGTGAATTCGAGCTCGTTACAATTTATAGCGAAATTAATTGTCCGTCTGAATCAAGCGATGGTTATCGTTGGTAACGATGATCGTCCAATGTGAGTAAAACTCACCAACTCTGAACAGTTATATTTTTATAATGTATTATTAGAACTGTTAATCATCTGTTGATTTCTGTGTGTTAACTGTTTGGTTGAATTGCTCGTGTATTGGTTGAAATCATAGATAACGATATATATATATAAATCGTTAATCAAATAGTGATTCTGTTTAGCAGAATATTTCATATTGAAATGAAATCGATGTTAATTATATTGTCTAACATCTGTGATGCAGGGAAACAGGTTGGAGGGGTCCAACTGGACTCCTCAATATTTATAATACTGTTCTGTTCATATATTGTAATATATGATGTGATATATAATCTGTTGTTGATTATGTGTGTTTGAATGATATCGATCACTGTTAACTGGTATTTTAAATACCGTGAAAAATGCCGGGATGTAAAAAGGGGATTTTTAAAGTATATTTTGGAAATAAATTAGTTATATAAAATCAATGGATTTTATATATAAAAGGAAAAAAGGATTTTATATAAGGAAATAATTATAAAATCAAAAGAGTTAAAAAGGGAAATATTTGTAAAACAAATATAAAGAAAATATATTTGTAAAACAAATATAAAGGAAATATATTTGTAAAACAAATACAAAGGAAGTTATTTGCAAACAAATAGAAGGAGAAATATTTGTAAAACATTTACAAATAGATTAAATGGAAATATTTATTTATAGGAAATAAATAGAGTGTTATAAATGGAAATATTTATTTATAGGAAATAAATAGAATGTTATAAAAGAAATACTTATTTGTTAAATAAATAGAAAGGATAAAAGAAATATTTATTTGTTAAATAAATAGAATTGAAAGGGGAATAGTTATTTGTTAAGTAAACAAATAGAAAAGGAAATGATTCAAAGGAGTTAATTCAAAAGAGTTAATCAATATGAGTTAATCAAATATTAGTAATTCGATTAGAGTTAATCGAATAGAGTAAATGAGTTAGAGTTAACCAGTTAGGGTTAATCAATTAAGGTTGACCAGTTAGAGTTGATCAGTTAGAGTTAACCAGTTAGAGTTAATCAATTAGAGCTAATGTGATGACCGGGAATTTCGCTCGATCCGAATCAGTCGCTAAACCGGTCTAGACCGTTCGAAACGCCTGATTGTTTTGAGAACACGACAAAATAGAGCGCAGACGGAAGGACATTTCATTGTATATTACAACAATTCCATCAGAATACAAGAATATACAGAGTATGAATAAATATTACACAGAAAAATATCAGAGATTACAATAAATTACATAGCAGCGGAAAAATAATACAAAACACAACTGTAGGAGATATATGGATACAAAGCTTTCCGGATATCGTTCCAGCTGTAAACCAGGATCTTGTGAATATAAATCTGCAAAACCAAAACTACTAGTTGCCCGTGTCAAAATAAGGGCACCCAGAGTTTAGGTCAAAACAATAAACTCCATGTCAGTCATGGGACTGGTGTGAGAACTAAAAAAGTTATTTAAAACTTTACTTTAAATCAGATATATCAAGGGACCACGCCGTATAACACGGAACGGGTTTCCTCCCAAGAATACCAGTGCATATAACAAAACAGCGCAATGATTTTTGAAAAAATGAAGCTATTATAAGACCCAGGTCCTATCACACAATGCAACGCAAGCCGGGGGATAGGGTTTTCCCTTATAATAGCCAAACATGCTTAGTACGTTTAAAACAAATCATTTGATACTACTATAAGTGCATAGTGTATAAAACAACTTCAAATCATAAGTATCAATCATAGACGGCATGGGTACCATATATCATGTTGCCATACTAGTTCTACAATTAAAACCGCAAATGTCACGTATTTGGAAATTGGATTTCCATCTATGAACCGAGGCAAAAGATAGTCCTCAACCGATTCGAGACGCTCTAGTCCGCCCCTCAGGATCAGAGCTCGAGTGACCCTTGGATCGTCAGGGCCGGTCCACCGATGTGGATTAAAATGCCTGAACATGCGTTTCCCCGCCCTATGGGGCGTAGGCGAGCCAACTGAATGACTCCATCGGACCCGGATCGTCCGATCAAACTGAGGCGCCTCGTAACAGCAACAACCACATAAGTCAAACTCGTCAGGGCATGTAAAACCACTGACGCCACTTCTAACTAGAAAGAAACGCATGCCCTCCTTGAGGTCCTTCTCCTGTTTTTGGTTCATACCGGGGGTGAAACTCGCGAAGTAAACGTTACATAAAGCTACGCCACAAAGGCCGTGCTTCGATCATCAACCACAAGACTTTGCTTTTCAACAGAAGCCTTGATCATTCGCCACTTAGGCATGCCACACAGGCAATTCACTCTATGCGTTTGATATCCATCAGTATATAACCCCTGAGCTCGTACGTCTCAGAGAAGGGCGTTTGTAAAAACCCGTAACTTCTCCGGTGAGGAAAGCACGGATAGTTCGAGAACAAGCCACATCAGAACGCAGGCGGAAGAACATTGCATTGTATATCACAACAATTCCATCAGATACAAGAATATACATAGTATAAAACAGAAATATCAGAGATTTAAATTACATTTAAATACATAGCAGCGGAAAATAATACAATACACAACTAGAAAGAGATATACGGATACAAAGCTTTCCGGATATCGTTCCAGCTGTAAACCAGGATCCTGTGAATATAAATCTGCAAAACCAAAACTACTAGCTGCCCATGTCAAAATAGGGGCACCCAGAGTTTAGGTTAAAACAATAAACTCCAGGTCAGTCATGTGACTGGTGTGAGGACTAAAACAGTTGTATATCTTTATTTTAAAGTTAGGTAAATCAAGGGACCACGCGGTATAACACGGAACGGATTTCCTCCTAAGAACACCAGTGCATAAAACAAACAACGCAATGCTAAATAAAGAAAAATGAAGCTATTATAAGACCCAGTTCCCATCACACAATGCAACGCAAGCCGGAGGATAGGGTTTTTACCTTATAATAGCCAAGAATGCTTGATACGTTTAAAACAAATCATTTGATACTATTATAAGTGTATAGTGTATAAAACAACTTCAAATCATAAGTATCAATCATAGGCGGCATGAATGCCCCATACCACTATGTCGCCATATATAGGTTATACAATCAAAATCGCAAAGTCACGTATTTGGAAATTGGGTTTCCCTCTATGAACTGAGGCCAGGGATCGTCCTCTACCGATTCGAGACTCTCTAGCCCGAGCCTCAGGCAAGCGCGCAGGCAAGCCTTGGAGCGACAGGGCCGGTCCACCGATGTGGATTATTATGCCTGAACACTACGTTTCCCCGCCCATTGGGGCGTAAATGAGCCAACGAATGGCTCCATCGGACCCGGATCGTCCGATCTAACCGAGGCGCCTCGCAACAGCACCAACCACACATGTGAAAATTATATAAATGTCAAGGCTGGTAGGTCACTGACACCACCCTAGCTAGAAAGAAACGCATGTCCTCCCTGAGGTCATCTCCCGTTTCTGGTTCACAACAGGGGTGTGGGGCTCGCGAATTCACGTTACACAAAGTTGTGCCACACAGGCGGTGCTTTGATCATCAACCACAAGACTTTGCTTTTCAACAGAAGCCTTGATCATTTGCATCTTAGCATGCCACACAGGCAATTCACTCTATGCGTTTGATATCCATCAGTATATAACCCCTGAGCTCGTACGTCTCAGAGAAGGGCGTTAAGAAAGAGAATAAATTATCCGCCGCCAAACAGATATATATTTAATAGAAATCAATCACACAGACTAAAATCCAATGTTAGACATACAGTCCATTTAAAAGTCCGTTCTGGGTCTGAACGAAACCGGAGGCACCTAGTACCCCGCATATCCATCGATCTCCAAGTACGTCTGGACGATCACCAACTGTTTCCATCTTCTTGGGTGTACAGCCCAATCAAGATCATCAGTAATCACCCAAACAACGTGAAGACCCCCGGTCTTCGACCATCGTCTTCATCTTCGACTTATCGTCATATCAGTTATTCAGAATGGGATAAACCCGGTCTTCCCGAATAACTCGCGTATATTTTAAATAAGTGTTACACAAACACAACATACGCCTCATTCCAATTCATCAGTCACTAACCGTAAATTAATCAAGAGAATAATTCCCCAAATATTAACCCCGAAGGCCGAAACCAACATCAGATCAATATCCAGGAAACCATTCTGCTTAGCTAACCGACAGTTAGTTTCTAAATTTCACATTCATAGGGAAAGGTTCCCATTAATTTTATCAAAGATAAATTCTTTATATTTATTCTTTAATCTATCCTTTTGAATTTCGATTCAACTAGTCGGGATTAACGAAACTTACCGAAGTAATCATTTGTTTTAATTTCCCAATCCCAACCTATTCATCCCATGAAGTAAAACTGGTAATACTTCATATCTAACACCACAGTGTTATCGGTAAATTCAATTACCATTTCACGTTCAAATCTAATTGAAGATTTAACTATCGCCTGGAGTAAAATTGGTGATACTCCATCCTTGATCCTTTCAATCTAATTAAAGATTCATTAAAACTCCACTTAGTTTTAATCTGTGACTGGGTTAAAGAATCAGTGTCATTTAAAACACGGTTCACGATAAACCCAAAATCACATCACATTTCAATAAGTCCCTAACCGTAAATTAGCAAGTGAGCAATTCCCTAAGTATTAACCCCGAAGGCCGAAACCAACATCAGATCAATACCTCTGAAACCATTCAACTTAACTAATCTCCAGTTAGTTTCTGATTTTCTTAACTCCTTTAGGTCTAAGAACAGTATTATTGAAGATACCGTTCACGACAACCCAAAATCACATTCCATTAATTATTGGGTTAAAGAACAAGTGTTATTTAAAACACTGCTCACGATAAACCCAAAAATCAATTCGAATTCAATTCCAATTAAATATTATTTAATTGGTACACTTCATTAAATCTAAATAAAAAGATTTAATCTTTTCTCAACTGGGTTCAAGAACAGTGTTAATGAAGACACCATTCACGACAAACCCAAATCACATTTGATATTAGCTACAAGGCTCTGAATAGAAAATATACCGGCTTATATTCAATATCAAATTCCACGACAAACAAATATCGTATTGGAAATAACGATATAAATATATCTTTCAAATTCCCATCACAATACCCGTATCATCACGAAATCCAACATCGAAATATTCCAAGGATAATTTCGATTCAAATCCATTCCAATATAATTATTGGAGATTCTGGTTATTTTCAAAACCATTTCAAATCCAATTTATTTATTTTAAAAATAAATAGAATTATAATTCTAGTTCAAAACTAGTTCAATTCGACAAAAATCTATCTTTATCTATTCAAATATGGATTTTTTTCATCCCAAATCTTCACAAATCGTTTCTTATGATTTTACACAAATTATTACTATTTTTAATAATTTTATCAAGGCCTGTACAGTCGATTTCCATCAACGGCCATCGAACTGCACTTACAGTGACCTTTTCCAAATTTGATTTGGACATAACTCCAAATCCAACCGTTAGATTTCAAATTTCTAATATTCGTTAGAAAGCTCTTTTCGATGTGAACCCAACGATTCCGGTTTTAGGAGAATCCGACGGTCGGATCTCCCGTAATATCCGTTCGAAGTCAATGGTCGAAATTCGCGAACTGCCGCGGCGCGGCGCGTTCTATTCAGGCCATTATATTATATATATAATATATAATATATATACTTCGTCGATTTCAATTCAAAACGTGCTTTATAAATCGTTTTAAATTCGTTTTCAAAACGGTTTCAACTTCATATTCAATTTCAAATCAAAATTGAATATTCCAATATAAATTCGTTTTGAATTCATTTCAAATTGATTTCAATTCAATTCGATTTTGAATTCACTTTCAGTTCGTTTTCAATTCAATTCAATTTCAATTTCAATTCAATTTCAATTCGAATTCATTTATATTCAATTCGAATTCATTTATATTCAATTTCAATTCGAATTCATTTCTATTCAATTTCAATTCGATTCAAATTCTATTCAAAATATCAGATTTTGAAATCACTTTCGATATTCATTATAAAATGAATAAAATCGATATAAATATCGTTCACGTCAAAATGGCGTCAATCTCGTATATTTCTATTTTCAAATATTTCTATTTCAAAGCTGGAATGAGGCCCAATCAATTACCATATAACGTTAATTATATGGATTTTCTACCACACGTGTATAACAGCAACGATAAATCATCAACCATCATCCAAAGTGCATTCTACACTGTATAAGCATCAAAGATAAATATTCAACGCTTATAACAGTCTGTCAATCAATCGATCGACATACAACTAAACAATCGAGATTAGTGTACGTCAAATATCATCCCAATACCCGTGTGGGGTTTCAAACAATCAAACACAGATTTTATTTGTGCAGTTGGGCGATGTGTAAAATTTATCGTCCCAATCAATATCAGTCAATGTGTGTATATAAACAAATCGTCCGATCTGTTTATTTTTATTTCTTTTCATATACACGTTAAAAATTCTATTTTTAACTATAAAGTATTTTCCACTATACAATATTTTATTTCATCTATACAAATATTTTATTTTATTTGACATCACATCACATAATCAACTACACATCAAAATCAAACAAACAAGCATACAAGCCGTCCATGGTCTGTGGACGACGGGTGTCGGGTGCTACTAAACACCGTCTTCATCCTAGTATATATTATTAACTTAGAAAACAAAGTTAAAAGGTGAGAAGTTCTCACTGATTAGCTAATCCGATCCCACGACTCTTCTTAGGTAGAAATCTTCGCCGTTTTTGTCTTTTGTCACTTTCGTTGCCCGTAGCCACTACATATATAAAAATCACATTTTTACTTTGCTATTCAATATATAAAAATCGAATTTTTACTTCGCTATTCAATATATAAAAATCGAATTTTTACTTCGCTATTCAATATATAAAAATCGAATTTTTACTTTGCTATTCAATATATAAAAATCGAATTTTTACTTCGCTGCTATATAGATAAAAATTCTATTTTTACATCGTTATTCTATACATAAAGATTTCGCCTTTTCTCTTTGATCACTATAAAAATCATATCTTTACATTGCTACTACCATAAAGATCACATCTTTAACATTTCCACTATATAAAAATTACATCTTTAAACTTTCTATAGTATAAAAATTATATTTTTAACCTTCTATAAAATGTTTTCTATAAACAAAAACTGATTTTATTAATCCTTTTTAAAACTTATTTATATTAAATAAAGAAAGAAAAATAATAAATACAATATAAAAATTTACAGTTTTTTCTAAGAGGGAGGGGGTTTCAGCAGTCGATTGGAAGGTCGGGGGGTGCTGCGCCATCGTAGGTGGTCGGATATGGGGAGGAGGCGGCGCTACAGTCTCGGGGGAGGGTGGAGGGTGACGGCGCCTGGTCAGGGGGATGTCGATTTGGGGATTGGGCGTTGGGGGTTTTCGGTTCCAGCGAGGAGGAGAGAGAAGGAGGGGCAGCAGGGGGTCGCGTCGGCATGGGGGAGGGCGGATCGAGGCGGCGCGGCGGTGATGGCCTGGGCGACGGTGGGTTTTGTCTCGATGGTTTTTTTTCTCGATCTGTATAATGAAAGAGGGGGGGTATATGCATATAATTATTTATATTTTATTTTATTTTTATTCTCTAAAAAGTTACTTTACCATTATCTCAAAACGGGACCCACCGCCTGTCGTCCCTAGCTAATTACCCCCATTCCGAACACAATGGGATATGTATCGTAAGCTGATTCGACGGTTTCGATCATTTTTCGTTAAAATCAACCTATAACTCTATATATTGAATTTGAACGCGCATTTAAATTTACCGGGGCCACATACGAACTCTAAAAATTCCAGAAAAATATTTTCTAGCTTCGTATTGATGATACGGTCCTAACAAAACTAGTTTCATCGAATTCTGAGACTGTTTGAAAAATGGCCATTTTCCAGTCGATTAAAATCAACTGAAACTGGTCAAACGCGTTTTCCTTTGTCACGCTCACATATTGATTCGAAAAATTTATGAAATTTGGAATCTAGCAATAATTTTACATCACGGATCCAACAAAAGTGGTTTCGTCGAAATCCGAGGCCGTTTGCAAAATTTCCATTTTTAAGGGCCTGAATTCCATAGCGACTATTCAGAATTTTCAACCGGACATATCTTTTGATCCCTGCTATGAAATTTTGATTTTTCGGATTCGTTGGAAAGATATCATCAATTAGATCCTATTATTTTTGGTTTCACTAAAATCCGATTTGTTTTGCACCCGGTACATTCATTTGAAGTTTGAAATCGAATTATCGAACTACCGCGCCATTTTCAATTCCTTTTATAAATAAATATTTATATTCTAACGACGATCCATATAAATATATTCATTTGAATTCTATTCAAAATAAATTTCTCGTCGTTATTATTTAAAATAATTCATTTTAAATAATCAAAATTCGCTAAAATTGCCAAAATAAAAATTTTAAACTGGCCCAGATTTCCGGGTTATTACAATCTCCCCCACTTAAAACTTTTCATCCCCGAAAAGGACTGAAGCCGAAAGTTATTTAATTAATCAACTCAACTTTCATTATTTTCATTACGGCTTAAGTTCTTCAACTTTTCAGTTTCTAAGAACTTTTCAAATTCTTCAAAAATTTGGCTAACACCCTAAATTTTCGAAAAATTTCGCCATAACCTCCCTTGCACCGGGAGCATGGGAAAATCCCGAAATTGCCATACAGGCCTTTTGATCTCAAAAAGAAAAAGAAAAGGCCAAGCGGCTAGCCAATCGGCTCATAAAATCATCATCACCCAAACAAAACAGTAAATTATAGTAAACATGTACCTATTTGTCGGGCAAACAAATTTTATTCTCTGCTCTAGCCTCCTTGCTATGACCTGTTCAACGTAAGTACATGTATATGCAGGCAAATGCGACTAATTTTCAATACAATTCAATATTTGGTTCAATTGGGCTATATGGTACAAATTTTAATTAATCAACCAATAATAACCAACACAACCATCAATCAATTAGTTGATTAGCTTTTGAAATTCATAACTTTGATATATAGTCAAAAATCAGATTTTTGATGCCAAATCACAACGATAAGCCCTATCTAATTTCGGTTCTCACACCAGTCTAATGGAAATATAGAAATCTCACTTTCGAAACTCGAAAATAAATACTGGCGATGGTGCCCCATCACCAGAATTATCCCTGGGCACTAGAGTGTGATTCTATAACTATCTAGTACATTAAAACTTCGAATACACGTTTGTAAGACATATATGCAAAATCTTTATATATCGGATTGTCCAAATTCAATATAAATAAATAATCAAATACGAATAATTGATTTAAATTTTCAAAACAAAATTGTTTTTCTTCTTATATTTCAAAAAATATACTCTTCACACTCGTTCTAGGATACTACTGATCCCATTTCTAACGAGTCATTACCATTGGATATTACTAATCCAATATCTGATGAATTCTTTCGTACGGTTCTAATGTGTCTTGTTCTCTGAGATTTATAAACCAAAGCTCTGATCCAACTGTAAAAACCCGTAACTTCCCCGGTGAGGAAAGCGCGGATAGTTCGAGAACAAGCCACATCAGAACGCAGACGGAAGAACATTGCATTGTATATCACAACAATTCCATCAGATACAAGAATATACAGAGTATAAATGAATATTACACAGAAATATTAGAGATTTAAATTACATTTAAATACATAGCAGCGGAAAATAATACAATACACAACTAGAAAGAGATATACGGATACAAAGCTTTCCGGACATCGTTCCAGCTGTAAACCAGGATCCTGTGAATATAAATCTGCAAAACCAAAACTACTAGCTGCCCGTGTCAAAATAGGGGCACCCAGAGTTTAGGTTAAAACAATAACCTCCAGGTCAGTCATGTGATTGGTGTGAGGACTAAAACAATTGTAGATCTTTATTTTAAAGTTAGGTAAATCAAGGGACCACGCCGTATAACACGGAGCGAGTTTCCTCCCAAGAACACCAGTGCATAAAACAAACAACTCAATGCTAAATAAAGAAAAATGAAGCTATTATAAGACCCAGTTCCCATCACACAATGCAACGCAAGCCGTAGGATAGGGTTTTTACCTTATAATAGCCAAGAATGTTTGATACGTTTAAAACAAATCATTTGATACTATTATAAGTGTATAGTGTATAAAACAACTTCAAATCATAAGTATCAATCATAGGCGGCATGAATGCCCCATACCACTATGTCGCCATATATAGGTTATACAATCAAAATCGCAAAGTCACGTATTTGGAAATTGGGTTTCCCTCTATGAACCGAGGCCAGGGATCGTCCTCTACCGATTCGAGACTCTCTAGCCCGAGCCTCAGGCAAGCGCGCAGGAAAGCCTTGGAGCGACAGGGTCGGTCCACCGATGTGGATTATTATGCCTGAACACTACGTTTCCCCGCCCTTTGGGGCGTAAATGAGCCAACGAATGGCTCCATCGGACCCGGATCGTCCGATCTAACCGAGGCGCCTCGCAACAGCAACAACCACATAGGTGAAAAGTATATAAATGTCAGGACTGGTAGGTCACTGACACCACCCTAGCTAGAAATAAACACATGTCCTCCCTGAGGTCCTCTCCTGTTTTTGGTTCACAACCGGGGTGTGGGGCTCACGAATTCACGTTACACAAAGCTGTGCCACACAGGCGGTGCTTTGATCATCAACCACAAGACTTTGCTTTTCAACAGAAGCCTTGATCATTTGCATCTTAGCATGCCACACAGGCAATTCACTCTATGCGTTTGATATCCATCAGTATATAACCCCTGAGCTCGTACGTCTCAGAGAAGGGCGTTAAGCAAGAGAATAAATTCTCCGCCGCCAAACAGATATATATTTAATAGAAATCAATCACACAGACTAAAATCCAATGTCAGACACACAGTCCATTTACAAGTCCGTTCTGGGTCTGAACGAAACCAGAGGCACCTAGTACCCCGCATATCCATCGATCTCCAAGTATGTCTGGACGATCACCAACTGTTTCCATCTTCTTGGGTGTACAGCCCAATCAAGATCATCAGTAATCACCCAAACAACGTGTAGACCCCCGGTCTTCGACCATCGTCTTCATCTTCGACTTATCGTCGTATCAGTTATTCAGAATGGGATAAACCCGGTCTTCCCGAATAATTCGCGTATATTTTAAATAAGTGTTACACAAACACAACATACGCCTCATTCCAATTCATCAGTCACTAACCGTAAATTAATCAAGAGAATAATTCCCCAAATATTAACCCCGAAGGCCGAAACCAACATCAGATCAATATCCAGGAAACCATTCTGCTTAGCTAACCGACAGTTAGTTTCTAAATTTCACATTCATAGGGAAAGGTTCCCATTAATTTTACCAAAGATAAATTCTTTATATTTATTCTTTAATCTATCCTTTTGAATTTCGATTCAACTAGTCGGGATTAACGAAAATTACCGAAGTAATCATTTGTTTTAATTTCCCAATCCCAACCTATTCATCCCATGAAGTAAAACTGGTAATACTTCATATCTAACACCATAGTGTTATCGGTAAATTCAATTACCATTTCACGTTCAAATCTAATTAAAGATTTAACTATCGCCTGGAGTAAAATTAGTGATACTCCATCCTTGATCCTTTCAATCTAATTAAAGATTCATTAAAACTCCACTTAGTTTTAATCTGTGACTGGGTTAAAGAATCAGTTTCATTTAAAACACGGTTCACGATAAACCCAAAATCACATCACATTTCAATCAGTCCCTAACCGTAAATTAGCAAGTGAGCAGTTCCCTAAATATTAACCCCGAAGGCCGAAACCAACATCAGATCAATACCTCTGAAACCATTCAACTTAACTAATCTCCAGTTAGTTTCTATTTTTCTTAACTCCTTTAGGTCTAAGAACAGTATTATTGAAGATACCGTTCACGACAACCCAAAATCACATTCCATTAATTATTGGGTTAAAGAACAAGTGTTATTTAAAACACTGCTCACGATAAACCCAAAAATCAATTCGAATTCAATTCCAATTAAATATTATTTAATTGGTACACTTCACTAAATCTAAATAAAAAGATTTAATCTTTTCTCAACTGGGTTCAAGAACAGTGTTAATGAAGACACCATTCACGACAAACCCAAATCAAATTTGATATTAGTTACAAGGCTCTGAATAGAAAATATACCGGCTTATATTCAATATCAAATTCCACGACAAACAAATATCGTATTGGAAATAACGATATAAATATATCTTTCAAATTCCAATCACAATACCCATATCATCACGAAATCCAACATCGAAATATTCCAAGGATAATTTCGATTCAAATCCATTCCAATATAATTATTGGAGATTCTGGTTATTTTCAAAACCATTTCAAATCCAATTTATTTATTTTAAAAATAAATAGAATTATAATTCTAGTTCAAAACTAGTTCAATTCGATAAAAATCTATCTTTATCTTTTCAAATATGGAGTTTTTCATCCCAAATCTTCACAAATCATTTCTTATGTTTTTAAACAAATTATTACTATTTTTAATAATTTTATCAAGGCCTGTACAGTCGATTTCCATCAACGGCCATCGAACTGCACTTACAGCGACCTTTTCCAAATTTGATTTGGACATAACTCCAAATCCAACTGTTAGATTTCAAATTTCTAATATTCGTTAGAAAGCTCTTTTCGATACGAACCCAACGGTTCCGGTTTTAGGAGAATCCGACGGTCGGCTCTCCCGTAATATCCGTTCGAAGTCAATTGTCGAAATTCGCGAACTGCCGCGGCGCGGCGCGTTCTATTCAGGCCATTATATTATATATATAATATATACTTCGTCGATTTCAATTCAAAACGTGCTTTATAAATCGTTTTAAATTCATTTTCAAAACGGTTTCAACTTCATATTCAATTTCAAACCAAAATTGAATATTCCAATATAAATTCGTTTTAAATTCATTTCAAATTGATTTCAATTCAATTCGATTTTGAATTCACTTTCAGTTTGGTTTCAATTCAATTCAATTTCAATTCGAATTCATTTATATTCAATTTGAATTCATTTATATTCAATTTCAATTCGAATTCATTTCTATTCAATTTCAATTCGATTCAAATTCTATTCAAAATATCAGATTTTGAAATCAATTTCGATATTCATTATAAAATGAATAAAAT
This sequence comes from Allium sativum, assembly GCA_030737875.1. Classification (NCBI taxonomy): domain Eukaryota; kingdom Viridiplantae; phylum Streptophyta; class Magnoliopsida; order Asparagales; family Amaryllidaceae; genus Allium; species Allium sativum. The sequence continues at coordinate 343,113,204 of CM060910.1, forward strand.
CGATATAAATATCGTTCACGTCAAAATGGCGTCAATCTCGTATATTTCTATTTTCAAATATTTCTATTTCAAATATTTCTATTTCAAAACTGGAATGAGGCCCAATCAATTACCATATAACGTTAATTATATGGATTTTCTACCACACGTGTATAACAGCAACGATAAATCATCAACCATCATCCAAAGTGCATTCTACACTGTATAAGCATCAAAGATAAATATTCAACGCTTATAATAGTCTGTCAATCAATCGATCGACATACAACTAAACAATCGAGATTAGTGTACGTCAAATATCATCCCAATACCCGTGTGGGGTTTCAAACAATCAAACACAGATTTTATTTGTGTAGTTGGGCGATGTGTAAAATTTATCGTCCCAATCAATATCAGTCAATGTGTGTATATAAACAAATCATCCGATCTGTTTATTTTTATTTCTTTTCATATACACGATAAAAATTCTATTTTTAACTATAAAGTATTTTCCACTATACAATATTTTATTTCATCTATACAAATATTTTATTTTATTTGACATCACATCACATAATCAACTACACATCAAATCAAACAAACAAGCATACAAGCCGTCCATGGTCTGTGGACGACGGGTGTCGGGTGCTACTAAACACCGTCTTCATCCTAGTATATATTATTAACTTAGAAAACAAAGTTAAAAGGTGAGAAGTTCTCACTGATTAGCTAATCCGATCCCACGACTCTTCTTAGGTAGAAATCTTCGCCGTTTTTGTCTTTTGTCACTTTCGTTGCCCGTAGCCACTACATATATAAAAATCACATTTTTACTTTGCTATTCAATAAATAAAAATCGAATTTTTACTTCGCTATTCAATATATAAAAATCAAATTTTTACTTCGCTATTCAATATATAAAAATCGAATTTTTACTTTGCTATTCAATATATAAAAATCGAATTTTTACTTCGCTGCTATATAGATAAAAATTCTATTTTTACATCATTATTCTATACATAAAGATTTCGCCTTTTCTCTTTCATCACTATAAAAATCATATCTTTACATTGCTACTACCATAAAGATCACATCTTTAACATTTCCACTATATAAAAATTACATCTTTAAACTTTCTATAGTATAAAAATTATATTTTTAACCTTCTATAAAATGTTTTCTATAAACAAAAACTGATTTTATTAATCCTTTTTAAAACTTATTTATATTAAATAAAGAAAGAAAAATAATAAATACAATATAAAAATTTACAGTGTTTTCTAAGAGGGAGGGGGTTTCAGCAGTCGATTGGAAGGTCGGGGGGTGTTGCGCCATCGCAGGTGGTCGGATATGGGGAGGAGGCGGCGCTACAGTCTCGGGTGAGGGTAGAGGGTGACGGCGCCTGGTCAGGGGGATGTCGATTTGGGGATTGGGCGTTGGGGGTTTTCGGTTCCAGCGAGGAGGAGAGAGGAGGGGCAGCAGGGGGTCGCGTCGGCATGGGGGAGGGCGGATCGAGGCGGCGCGACGGTGATGGCCTGGGCGGCGGTGGGTTTTGTCTCGATGGTTTTTTTTCTCGATCTGTATAATGAAAGAGGGGGGGTATATGCATATAATTATTTATATTTTATTTTATTTTTATTCTCTAAAAAGTTACTTTACCATTATCTCAAAACGGGACCCACCGCCTGTCGTCCCTAGCTAATTACCCCCATTCCGAACACAATGGGATATGTATCGTAAGCCGATTCGACTGTTTCGATCATTTTTCGTTAAAATCAACCTATAACTCTATATATTGGATTTGAACGCGCATTTAAATTTGCCAGGGCCACATACGAACTCTAAAAATTCCAGAAAAATATTTTCTAGCTTCGTATTGACGATACGGTCCTAACAAAACTAGTTTCATCGAATTCTGAGACCGTTTGAAAAATGGCCATTTTCCAGTCGATTAAAATCAACTGAAACTGGTCAAACGCGTTTTCCTTTGTCACGCTCACATATTGATTCGAAAAATTTATGAAATTTGGAATCTAGCAATAATTTTACATCATGGATCCAACAAAAGTGGTTTCATCGAAATCCGAGGCCGTTTGCAAAATTTCCATTTTTAAGGGCCTAAATTCCATAGCGACTATTCAGAATTTTCAACTGGACATATCTTTTGATCCCTGCTATGAAATTTTGATTTTTCGGATTCGTTGGAAAGATATCATCAATTAGATCCTATTATTTTTGGTTTCACTAAAATCCGATTTGTTTTGCACCCGGTACATTCATTTGAAGTTTGAAATCGAATTATCGAACTACCGCGCCATTTTCAATTCCTTTTATAAATAAATATTTATATTCTAACGACGATCCATATAAATATATTCATTTGAATTCTATTCAAAATAAATTTCTCGTCGTTATTATTAAAATAATTTATTTTAAATAATCAAAATTCGCTAAAATTGCCAAAATAAAAATTTTAAACTGGCCCAGATTTCCGGGTTATTACAATCTCCCCCACTTAAAACTTTTCGTCCCCGAAAAGGAACGAAGCCGAAAGTTGTTTAATTAATCAACTCAACTTTCATTATTTTCATTACGGCTTAAGTTCTTCAACTTTTCAGTTTCTAAGAACTTTTCAAATTCTTCAAAAATTTGGCTAACACCCTAAATTTTCGAAAAATTTCGCCATAACCTCCCCTGCACCGGGAGCACGGGAAAATCCCGAAATTGCCATACAGGCCTTTTGATCTCAAAAAGAAAAAGAAAAGGCCAAGCGGCTAGCCAATCGGCTCATAAAATCATCATCACCCAAACAAAACAGTAAATTATAGTAAACATGTACCTATTTGTCGGGCAAACAAATTTTATTCTCTGCTCTAGCCTCCTTGCTATGACCTGTTCAACGTAAGTACATGTATATGCAGGCAAATGCGACTAATTTTCAATACAATTCAATATTTGGTTCAATTGGGCTATATGGTACAAATTTTAATAAATCAACCAATAATCAACAACACAACCATCAATCAATTAGTTGATTAGCTTTAGAAATTCATAACTTTGATATATAGTCAAAAATCAGATTTTTGATGCCAAATCACAACGATAAGCCCTATCTAATTTCGGTTCTCACACCAGTCTAATGGAAATATAGAAATCTCACTTTCGAAACTCGAAAATAAATACTGGCGATGGTGCCCCATCACCAGAGTTATCCCTGGGCACTAGAGTGCGATTCTATAACTATCTAGTACATTAAAACTTCGAATACACGTTTGCAAGACATATATGCAAAATCTTTATATATCGGATTGTCCAAATTCAATATAAATAAAAAATCAAATACGAATAATTGATTTAAATTTTCAAAACAAAATTGTTTTTCTTTTTATATTTCAAAAAATATACTCTTCACACTCATTCTAGGATACTACCGATCCCATTTCTAACGAGTCATTCCCATTGGATATTACTAATCCAATATCTGATGAATTCTTTCGTACGGTTCTAATGTGTCTTGTTCTCTGAGCTTTGTAAACCAAAGCTCTGATACCAACTGTAAAAACCCGTAACTTCCCCGGTGAGGAAAGCGCGGATAGTTCGAGAACAAGCCACATCAGAACGCAGACGGAAGAACATTGCATTGTATATCACAACAATTCCATCAGATACAAGAATATACAGAGTATAAATGAATATTACACAGAAATATTAGAGATTTAAATTACATTTAAATACATAGCAGCGAAAAATAATACAATACACAACTAGAAAAAGATATACGTATACAAAGCTTTCTGGACATCGTTCCAGCTGTAAACCAGGATCCTGTGAATATAAATCTGCAAAACCAAAAAAACTAGCTGCCCGTGTCAAAATATGGGCACCCAGAGTTTATGTTAAAACAATAACCTCCAGGTCAGTCATGTGACTGGTGTGAGGACTAAAACAATTGTAGATCTTTATTTTAAAGTTAGGTAAATCAAGGGACCACGCCGTATAACACGGAACGAGTTTCCTCCCAAGAACACCAGTGCATAAAACAAACAACTCAATGCTAAATAAAGAAAAATGAAGCTATTATAAGACCCAGTTCCCATCACACAATGCAACGCAAGCCGGAGGATAGGGTTTTTACCTTATAATAGCCAAGAATGCTTGATACGTTTAAAACAAATCATTTGATACTATTATAAGTGTATAGTGTATAAAACAACTTCAAATCATAAGTATCAATCATAGGCGGCATGAATGCCCCATACCACTATGTCGCCATATATAGGTTATACAATCAAAATCGCAAAGTCACGTATTTGGAAATTGGGTTTCCCTCTATGAACCGAGGCCAGGGATCGTCCTCTACCGATTCGAGACTCTCTAGCCCGAGCCTCAGGCAAGCGCGCAGGAAAGCCTTGGAGCGACAGGGTCGGTCCACCGATGTGGGTTATTATGCCTGAACACTACTTTTCCCCGCCCTTTGGGGCGTAAATGAGCCAACGAATGGCTCCATCGGACCCAGATCGTCCGATCTAACCGAGGCGCCTCGCAACAGCAACAACCACACAGGTGAAAAGTATATAAATGTCAGGGCTGGTAGGTCACTGACACCACCCTAGCTAGAAAGAAACACATGTCCTCCCTGAGGTCCTCTCCCATTTTTGGTTCACAACCGGGGTGTGGGGCTCGCGAATTCACGTTACACAAAGCTGTGCCATACAGGCGGTGCTTTGATCATCAACCACAAGACTTTGCTTTTTAACAGAAGCCTTGATCATTTGCATCTTAGCATGCCACACAGGCAATTCACTCTATGCGTTTGATATCCATCAGTATATAACCCCTGAGCTCGTACGTCTCAGAGAAGGGCGTTAAGCAAGAGAATAAATTCTCCGCCGCCAAACAGATATATATTTAATAGAAATCAATCACACAGACTAAAATCCAATGTCAGACACACAATCCATTTACAAGTCCGTTCTGGGTCTGAACGAAACCGGACGCACCTAGTACCCCGCATATCCATCGATCTCCAAGTACGTCTGGACGATCACCAACTGTTTCCATCTTCTTGGGTGTACAGCCCAATCAAGATCATCAGTAATCACCCAAACAACGTGTAGACCCCCGGTCTTCGACCATCGTCTTCATCTTCGACTTATCGTCGTATCAGTTATTCAGAATGGGATAAACCCGGTCTTCCCGAATAACTCGTGTATATTTTAAATAAGTGTTACACAAACACAACATACGCCTCATTCCAATTCATCAGTCACTAACCGTAAATTAATCAAGAGAATAATTCCCCAAATATTAACCCCGAAGGCCGAAACCAACATCAGATCAATATCCAGGAAACCATTCTGCTTAGCTAACCGACAGTTAGTTTCTAAATTTCACATTCATAGGGAAAGGTTCCCATTAATTTTATCAAAGATAAATTCTTTATATTTATTCTTTAATCTATCCTTTTGAATTTCGATTCAACTAGTCGGGATTAACGAAACTTACCGAAGTAATCATTTGTTTTAATTTCCCAATCCCAACCTATTCATCCCATGAAGTAAAACTGGTAATACTTCATATCTAACACCACAGTGTTATCGGTAAATTCAATTACCATTTCCAGTTCAAATCTAATTAAAGATTTAACTATCGCCTGGAGTAAAATTGGTGATACTCCATCCTTGATCCTTTCAATCTAATTAAAGATTCATTAAAACTCCACTTAGTTTTAATCTGTGACTGGGTTAAAGAATCAGTGTCATTTAAAACACGGTTCACGATAAACCCAAAATCACATCACATTTCAATCAGTCCCTAACCGTAAATTAGCAAGTGAGCAGTTCCCTAAGTATTAACCCCGAAGGCCGAAACCAACATCAGATCAATACCTCTGAAACCATTCAACTTAACTAATCTCCAGTTAGTTTCTGATTTTCTTAACTCCTTTAGGTCTAAGAACAGTATTATTGAAGATACCGTTCACGACAACCCAAAATCACATTCCATTAATTATTGGGTTAAAGAACAAGTGTTATTTAAAACACTGCTCACGATAAACCCAAAAATCAATTCGATTTCAATTCCAATTAAATATTATTTAATTGGTACACTTCATTAAATCTAAATAAAAAGATTTAATCTTTTCTCAACTGGGTTCAAGAACAGTGTTAATGAAGACACCATTCACGACAAACCCAAATCACATTTGATATTAGTTACAAGGCTCTGAATAGAAAATATACCGGCTTATATTCAATATCAAATTCCACGACAAACAAATATCGTATTGGAAATAACGATATAAATATATCTTTCAAATTCCCATCACAATACCCGTATCATCACGAAATCCAACATCGAAATATTCCAAGGATAATTTCGATTCAAATCCATTCCAATATAATTATTGGAGATTCTGGTTATTTTCAAAACCATTTCAAATCCAATTAATTTATTTTAAAAATAAATAGAATTATAATTCTAGTTCAAAACTAGTTCAATTCGACAAAAATCTATCTTTATCTATTCAAATATGGATTTTTTTCATCCCAAATCTTCACAAATCGTTTCTTATGATTTTACACAAATTATTACTATTTTTAATAATTTTATCAAGGCCTGTACAGTCGATTTCCATCAACGGCCATCGAACTGCACTTACAGCGACCTTTTCCAAATTTGATTTGGACATAACTCCAAATCCAACCGTTAGATTTCAAATTTCTAATATTCGTTAGAAAGCTCTTTTCGATGCGAACCCAACGGTTCCGGTTTTAGGAGAATCCGACGGTCGGATCTCCCGTAATATCCGTTCGAAGTCAATGGTCGAAATTCGCGAACTGCCGCGGCGCGGCGCGTTCTATTCAGGCCATTATATTATATATATAATATATATAATATATACTTCGTCGATTTCAATTCAAAACGTGCTTTATAAATCGTTTTAAATTCATTTTCAAAACAGTTTCAACTTCATATTCAATTTCAAATCAAAATTGAATATTCCAATATAAATTCGTTTTGAATTCATTTCAAATTGATTTCAATTCAATTCGATTTTGAATTCACTATCAGTTCGTTTTCAATTCAATTCAATTTCAGTTCAATTTCAATTCGAATTCATTTATATTCAATTTCAATTCGAATTCATTTATATTCAATTTCAATTCGAATTCATTTCTATTCAATTTCAATTCGATTCAATTTCTATTCAAAATATCAGATTTTGAAATCACTTTCGATATTCATTATAAAATGAATAAAATCGATATAAATATCGTTCACGTCAAAATGGCGTCAATCTAATCAACATGGCTTCGTATATTTCTATTTTCAAATATTTCTATTTCAAAACTGGAATGAGGCCCAATCAATTACCATATAACGTTAATTATATGGATTTTCTACCACACATTTATAACAGCAACGATAAATCATCAACCATCATCCAAAGTGCATTCTACACTGTATAAGCATCAAAGATAAATATTCAACGCTTATAACAGTCGGTCAATCAATCGATCGACATACAACTAAACAATTGGGATTAGTGTACGTCAAATATCATCCCAATACCCGTGTGGGGTTTCAAACAATCAAACACAGATTTTATTTGTGCAGTTGGGCGATGTGTAAAATTTATCATCCCAATCAATATCAGTCAATGTGTGTATATAAACAAATCGTCCGATCTATTTATTTTCATTTCATTTCATATACACGTTAAAAATTCTATTTTTAACTATAAAGTATTTTCCACTATACAATATTTTATTTCATCTATACAAATATTTTATTTTATTTGACAACACATCACATAATCAACTACACATCAAAATCAAACAAACAAGCATACAAGCCGTCCATGGTCTGTGGACGACGGGTGTCGGGTGCTACTAAACACCGTCTTCATCCTAGTATATATTATTAACTTAGAAAACAAAGTTAAAAGGTGAGAAGTTCCCACTGATTAGCTAATCCGATCCCACGACTCTTCTTAGGTAGAAATCTTCGCCGTTCTTGTCTCTTGTCACTTTCGTTGCCCGTAGCCACTACATATATAAAAATCACATTTTTACTTTGCTATTCAATATATAAAAATCGAATTTTTACTTCGCTGTTCAATATATAAAAATCGAAGTTTTACTTCGCTATTCAATATATAATAATCAAATTTTTACTTTGTTATTCAATATATAAAAATCGAATTTTTACTTCGCTGCTATATAGATAAAAATTCTATTTTTACATCGTTATTCTATACATAAAGATTTCGCCTTTTCTCTTTCATCACTATAAAAATCATATCTTTACATTGCTACTACCATAAAGATCACATCTTTAACATTTCCACTATATAAAAATTACATCTTTAATCTTTCTATAGTATAAAAATTATATTTTTAACCTTCTATAAAATGTTTTCTATAAACAAAAACTGATTTTATTAATCCTTTTTAAAACTTATTTATATTAAATAAAGAAAGAAAAATAATAAATACAATATAAAAACTTACAGTGTTTTCTAAGAGGGAGGGGGTTTCAGCAGTCGATTCGAAGGTCGGGGGGGTGCTGCGCCATCGCAGGTGGTCGGATATGGGGAGAAGGCGGCGCTACAGTCTTGGGGGAGGGTGGAGGGCGACGGCGCCTGGTCAGGGGGATGTCGATTTGGGGATTGGGCGTTGGGGGTTTTCGGTTCCAGGGAGGAGGAGAGAGAAAGAGGGGCAGCAGGGAGTCGCGTCGGCGTGGGGGAGGGCGGATCGAGGCGGCGCGGCGGTGATGGCCTAGGCGGCGGTGGGTTTTGTCTCGACGGTTTTTTTTCTCGATCTGTATAATGAAAGAGGGGGGGTATATGCATATAATTATTTATATTCTATTTTATTTTTATTCTCTAAAAAGTTACTTTACCATTCGATCTCAAAACGGGACCCACCGCCTGTCGTCCCTAGCTAATTACCCCATTCCGAACACAATGGGATATGTATCGTAAGCTGATTCGACTGTTTCGATCAGTTTTCGTTAAAATCAACCTATAACTCTATATATTGAATTTGAACGCGCATTTAAATTTACTGGGGCCACATACGAACTCTAAAAATTCCAGAAAAATATTTTCTAGCTTCGTATTGACGATACGGTCCTAACAAAACTAGTTTCATCGAATTCTGAGACCGTTTGAAAAATGGTCATTTTCCAGTCGATTAAAATCAATTGAAACTGGTCAAACGCGTTTTCCTTTTCCACGCTCACATATTGATTCGAAAAATTTATGACATTTGGAATCTAGCAATAATTTTACATCACGGATCCAACAAAAGTGGTTTCGTCGAAATCCGAGGTCGTTTGCAAAATTTCCATTTTTAAGGGCCTGAATTCCATACCGACTATTCAGAATTTTCAACTGGACATATCTTTTGATCCCTACTATGAAATTTTGATTTTTCGGATTCGTTGGAAAGATATCATCAATTAGATCCTATTATTTTTGGTTTCACTAAAATCCGATTTGTTTTGCACCCGGTACATTCATTTGAAGTTTGAAATCGAATTATCGAACCACCGCGCCATTTTCAATTCCTTTTATAAATAAATATTTATATTCTTACGACGATCTATATAAATATATTCGTTTGAATTCTATTCAAAATAAATTTCTCATCGTTATTATTTAAAATAATTCATTTTAAATAATCAAAATTCGCTAAAATGGCCAAAATAAAAATTTTAAACTGGCCCAGATTTCCGGGTTATTACAGCGTTAAGCAAAAGAATAAATTCTCCGCCGCCAAACAGATATATATTTAATAGAAATCAATCACACAGAATAAAATCCAATGTCAGACACACAGTCCATTTACAAGTCCATTCTGGGTCTGAACGAAACTGGAGGCACCTAGTACCCCGCATATCTTTTGATCTCCAAGTACGTCTGGACGATCACCAACTGTTTCCATCTTCTTGGGTGTACATCCCAATCAAGATCATCAGTAACCCAAACGACGTGAAGATCTCCGGTCTTCGACCACCGTCTTCATCTTCGACTTATCGTCGTATCAGTTATTCAGAGTGGGATAAACCCGGTCTTTCCGAATAACTCGCGTATATTATAAACAAGTGTTACACAAACACAACATACGCCTCATTTCAATTCATCAGTCACTAACCGTAAATTAACAAGAGAGTAATTCCCCAAATATTAACCCCGAAGGCCGAAACCAACATCAGATCAATATCCAGAAAACCATTCTGCTTAGCTAACCGACAGTTAGTTTCTAAATTTCACATTCATAGGGAATGGTTCCCATTAATTTTATCAAAGATAAATCATTAAAATTTATTCTTTAATCTACTTTTGAATATCAATTCAAACTAGTTGGGATTAGCGAACCTCACCGAAGTAATCATTTGTTTTAATTTCCTAATCCCAACCTATTCATCCCATGAAGTAAAACTGGTAATACTTCATATCTAACACCATGGTGTTATCAGTAAATTCAATTACCATTTCACGTTCAAATCTAATTAAAGATTTAACTATCGCCTGGAGCAAAACTGGTGATACTCCATTCTCGATCTTTTCAATCTAATTAAAGATTAATTAAAACTCCACTTAGTTTTAATCTATAACTGGGTTAAAGAATCCATGTCATTTAAAACACGGTTCACGATAAACCCAAAATCACATCACATTTCAAGCAGTCCCTAACCGTAAATTAGCAAGTGAACAATTCCCTAAGTATTAACCCCGAAGGCCGAAACCAACATCAGATCAATACCCCAGAAACCATTCAACTTAACTAATCTCCAGTTAGTTTCTGATTTTCTTAACTCTGTTGGGTCTAAGAACAGTATTATTGAAGATATCGTTCACAACAACCCAAAATCACATTCTATTAATTATCGGGTTAAAGAACAAGTGTTATTTAAAACATTGTTCACGATAAACCCAAAAATCAATACCAATTCAATTCCAATTAAATATTATTTAACTGGTACACTTCATTAAATCTAAATAAAAGATTTAATCTTTTTCTCAACTGGGCTTAAGAACAGTGTTAATGAATACACCATTCACGACAAACCCAAATCACATTTGATATTAAATACAAGGCTCTGAATAGAAAATATACCGGCTTATATTCAATATCAAATTCTACGACCAACAGATATCATATTGGAAATAACGATATATATATATATATATATATATCTTTCAGATTCCCATAACAATAATTGTATCATCACGAAATCCAACATCGAAATATTCCGAAGACAATTTCGATTCAAATCCATTCCAATAATTATTGGCAATTCTGGTTATTTTCAAAACCATTTCAAATCCAATTTATTTATTTAAAAATAAATTGAATTATAATTCTAGTTCAAAAGTAATTCATTTCGATAAAAATCTATTTTTATCTTTTCATATATGGAGTTTTTCATCCCAAATCTTTCTAAATCATTTCTTATGATTTTACACAAATTATTACTATTTTTAATAATTTTATCAAGGCCAGTACAGTCGATTTCCATCAACGGCCATCGAACTGCACCTACAGCGACCTTTTCCAAATTTGATTTGGAAATAATTCCAAATCCAACCGTTAGATTTCTAATTTCTAATATTCCCTAGAAAGCTCTTTTCGATACGAACCCAACGGTTCCGGTTTTAGGAGAATCCGATGGTCGGATCTCCCGTAATATCCGTTCGAAGTCAATGGTCGAAATTCGCGAACTGCCACGGCGCGGCGCTTTCTATTCAGGCCATTATATTATATATATAATATATATAATATATACTTCGTCGATTTCCTTCTAAAACGTATTTTATAAATCGTTTTAAATTCGTTTTCAAAACGATTTCAACTTCATTTCAAATTCAAATCAAAATTGAATTTTTCCAATATAAATTTGTTTTCAAATTCATTTCAAATTGATTTCAATTCAATTTCAATTTAATTCGAATTTCAATTCATTTCAATTTAATTCGAATTTATTTCTATTCAAAATATCAGATTTTGAAATCACTTTCGATGTTCATTATAAATTGAATAAAATCGATATAAATATCGTTCATGTCAAAATAGCGTAAATCTTATCAACACGGCTTCATATATTTTTATTTTCAAATATTCTATTTCAAATATTTCCTTTTCAAATGTTTCTATTTCAAATATTTCTATTTCAAATATTTCTTTTTCAAATATTTCTTTTTCAAATATGGAATGAGGCCCAATCAATTACCATATAATGTTAACTATATGGATTTTCTACTATACGTGTATACAATAACAACGATGAATAATCAACCATCATCCAAAGTGCATTCTACACTGTATAAGCATCAAATATAAATATTTAACGCTCATAACAGTCTGTCAATCAATCGATCGACATACAACTAACTATTGGGATTAGTGTATGTCATATATCATCCTAATACCCGTGTGGGGTTTCAAACAATCAAACACAGATTTTATTTGTGCAGTTGGGCGATGTGTAAAATTTATCGTCCCAATCAATATCAGTCAAATGTGTGTATACAAACAAATCATCCGATTTGTTTATTTTAATTTCATTTCATATACACATTAAACATTCTATTTTTAACTATAAAATATTTTCCACTATAAAATATTTTATTTCAACTATATAAATATTTCACTTCATTTCATATAACATCACACAATGAACTACACATCAAAACCAAACAAACAAGCATACAAGCCGTCCATGGTCTGTGGACGACGGGTGTCGGGTGCTACTAAAAACCGTCTGCATCCTAGTATATATATTTTAACTAGAATATTAAATAAAAGGTGAGGAGTTCTCACCGAGGGTTACACTCCGCCGTGTTTTGCTATTGAACTGCTGAACCGTCTTCATCTGTAGGAAAATCTGCACTTCGCTTCTAACGAGATCTGTTTCCCGTAGTCGATATTAAAAATCACATTTTTAATCATCGATCTTTATAAATAAAAATCATATTTTATTCTCTACATAATAGAAAAATCAAATTTTTATCTCCATTTCATATATATATATAAATCGAAATTTTATCGCATTAAAAATCATATTTTTATATTGTTCACTTCACAATAAAGATCATACTTTAATATTCTTCTCTATACGATAAAAATTATATTTTTATTCTATCGCTTCAAACATAAGAAAGTTCATATTTTTCTTCTAATCAAAATCGAATCTTTCTATTTTAAAAATATAATCTTTTTTCTATAAAAATCAGTTCTTTAACTAATTAAAAATCAGAAATTTAACTAATGAAAAATCAGTAATTTAACTAATTAAAAATCAGAAATTGAACTAATGAAAAATCAGTAATTTAACTAATTAAAAATCAGAAATTTAACTAATCAAATAAACCGCAAAAACTCACCTTTTGTTGAACGAAGGGGGAGGAGGAAGGAGGGAAGAAGAAGAAGTAGCGGCGGCAGCTACAGGAGGAGGCAGGTGGCGCGGTTCAGGAAAGAAGAAGGGGAGAAGGAAGCAGAGGAGGGAGAGGAGAGGTGTGCGGTGGTGGCGCCCCACCTAGGGCGGCGGCGGCTAATCGACGGAGGGGGGGGATAGGAGATGGGGGCGTGGATTTTGGGGGTTCGCGATGGGTTCTACAGAGGAGAGGTGGAGGCGCGAGAGGGAGGTGTTGTTGGAGATGGCGCGAGCGAGGGGGAGGCCGCGTCAGGTGGTGGACGGCGATGGCCGTCGTCGATCTAGGGTCGAGCGCGGTTTTTTTTTCTTTTCTGATTTGAGAAAATGACGGGGAGAGAGAGTGGAGGGCATGGGATTATATAATAATATTTTTTAATTTAACCCCAAAAAGCAGCTTTTATTTTCGAACTCGAAATCAAACCCACCGACTGTCATCCCTAGCGTATTACCCCCACTCCGAACACAATGGGATATGTATCATAGGCCATCTCGACCGTTACAATCAGTTTCCGTTTAAATCCAAATTTAAAACTATATATATTCAATTCAAACGTACATTTCAATTTACCGGGACCACATACTAACTCGAAAAATTCCCGAAAAATATTTTCTAGCTTCGTATTGACGATACGGTCCTAACAAAACTAGTTTCGTCGAATTCTGAGACCATTTGAAAAATGGCCATTTTCCAGTCGATTAAAATCAACTGAAACTGGTCAAACGCTTTTTCCTTTGCTACGCTCACATATTGATTCGAAAAATTATGAAAATTGGAATCTAGCAATAAATTGACATCACGGATCCAACAAAAGTGGTTTCGTCGAAATCCGAGGTCGTTTGCAAAATTCCCATTTTTAAGGGCCTGAATTCCATAGCGACTATTCAGAATTTTCAACTGGACATATCTTTTGATTCCCGCTATGAAATTTCAATTTTTCGGATTCATTGGAAAGATATTCACAATTAGATACCATTATTTTTGTTTTCACAAAAATCCGGTTTATTTTGAATCCTGTACGTTCAATTGAAATTTGAAATCGAATTATCGAACTACCGCGCCATTTTCAATTCCTTTTATAAATATAAATAAATATTTATATTCTAACGACGACGAATATAAATATATACGTTCTAATCTATTCAAAATAAATTTCTCGTCGTTTTTATTTAAAATAATTCATTTTAAATAATCAAAATTCGCTAAAATTGCCAAAATAAAAAATTTTAAACTGGCCCAGATTTCCGGGTTATTACAGTTAGAGTTAACTAGTCAGAGTTAATCGATTAAAGTTAGAGTAAATTGATTTGAATTAGAGTTAATTGATTGGAGTAGTGTTAATTGATTAGAGTAGAGTTAATTGAATATTAGTTATTCAGTTTGAGTTAATCGAATATTAGTTATTCGATAGGAGTTAGTTAAGTTGAGTTAATCGAGTTAGAGTTAGTCGAGTATTAGTAATCGAATTTAGTTATTCAATTAGAGTTAATCGAATATTAGTTATTCGAATAGAGTTGAATAGAGTTAAATAGAGTTAAAAGGAGTTATCAGATATTAGTTATTCGAAGAAAGGAGTTATCGAATATTAGTTATTCGAAGAAAGGAGTTACCGAATATTAGTTATTCGAAGAAAAGGAATAAATCGAATATAAGTCATTCAAAGAGCAATAATCGAATATGAGTTGTTCGAAATAAGATAAATCAAATATAGTTTATTCGAAAGAAGATATCGAATATAGTTTATTCGAAAGAAAATATCGAATATAGTTTATTCGAAAGGAGTTAATCGAATATAGTTTATTCGAAAGGAGTTAATCGAATATAGTTTATTCGAATAGAGTTAAAGGAGTTATCGAATATAGTTTATTCGAAAGGAGTTAAGTGAAAAGAGTTAATCGATTAGAGTTAATCCAAAAGAGTTAATCGATTAGAGTTAATCCAAAAGAGTTAATCGATTAGAGTTAATCCAAAAGAGTTAATCGATTAGAGTTAATCCAAAAGAGTTAATCGATTAGAGTTAATCCAAAAGAGTTAATCGATTAGAGTTAATCCAATAGAGTTAATCCAATAGAGTTAATTGATAAGAGTTAATCGAATATAGTTTATTCGAAGAAAGGTTTTCGAATCTAGTTATTCGTAAGAGAGATTATCGAATATAGTTATTCGAAGGGAGGAGTTATCGAATAGAGAGTATTCGAAAGAGAGTTACATAAGGAAGTATGTTAAAGGTTTAAAAGATAAACTTTGACTGTTTCGAAGTTAAAACGTTGTTCAGTTAAGGTCTAAGAGGTAATTATACCCCAACTTGATTGACTTCCTTCTTAACTAAGGAATGGTAAGGTTTGATAGTGAATGATGGTTAAGTGAATTTAGTAAATGGTGGGAGTTGGCATAGCGATGTTTTATTTAAAACATCTGTTTAAATCCAATGAAGGAGCTTTGGAAATGTTTTCCAAATAAGAAAGCAGAAATGTTTTCTAATATAGAAAACAAGAAATGGAAATGTTTTCCAGTGATTAATAACATATATTTTCTAAATTTAGAAGATAAGAAATGTTGAATATATGGAAACAGGAAATGACAAATGAAATAAATTAATGATAAATTAATTTAAAGGATAAAAAGATGAATGCTGATTGATCGATAGAATTTCCATTTGGAAATAATATCATTGGTTGCACACGTGTTTTTCTTTGATAGTTAACTCATCGACTATCGAAGTTTTCGACCATTTTAACGTTGTTAATATGAAGAGACCGGTTGGATTATTATCCGAAGAACCACTCCGTATTGGCATAAGCGTTGCGAATCATATATGCCAAAGATAATTGAAGACGGAGTAAAGTGCAAGGGCTGTTGTATAAATCTTAGGTAAAGATTGCCTAAGATGGTTGTACTGAATAGTGCCTTCGGTTTGTCCAGTCCCAGGACAACCTGTATGGAAGAATGTCTGACAGAGTATATTTAATAGATCGCGTAAGTTGATCTCTTAAAACGTACGTACGTTTGGTGGCGGAGGAATTCGTTTCTCTTAGTTGTATACATGTTGTATTTATTGGGAAATCAATTTGTGATTTGGCGGGTATAACGATGTGACATTCAAAGTGAATAAACGTGTGATCTGTCAGAGATAAGCTTGGCCTCTAGCCTCACAACCAGGAAATGACAGAAATCGGGCAGGCAGCATGGCTATGTAGGTCGCACCTATTAGGGTGTATAATCACCTGATCTAGAGTTTCATTTACTTCTAAAAATCTATTGTTGATGCTGTCCCAGTCGGGAAACAGTTGCTGATCCCAACCGTTGGTAATATACATTCGATACACTCAAGCGAAATGAGCGGTCGGTCATGTGTGGCCGGGTTGCAAGATTTTCTTGTTGAACCCAGTGTATTCCTCTCTAGAGGTACACTAGCGAAAGGTGGTTCCATACCGTGTCGTAGTTGGAAATCCATTTCCTAATACGTGCTTGCGGTTTTGATTGTATACTATATATGTAGAACGTGAGATTAAAGCGTTTCTGCTAGATGATTATTATATTGTGGTTGATAGACATTATTATAATATCAAAAGGTTTTTGATATAAAGACAATTTGGATTCTCATAAGGGAAAAACCCATTCCGTTATACGGCGTGGTCTTATGAGATATCGTTTACTTGTTCAAACTGTTTTAAACTGTTTTACTCATACCAGTCCCATGACTAACCCGGAGTTTATCTTGTTTTGTTTTCCCTAAACTCTTGGGTGCCCAATTTTGTACGGGCAGTCAAGTAGTCGGGATTTACAGATATACTGGAAGAGCTTGGAGCAGGAGGCTTAAGGCTTATATAGCTATAGTTATTTCCACTGTGTTGTAAGTGTTGTACTCTGATAATGTTATTGTATACATATACTGATTTTATTTCAAGGATATGTTATCTATTATATGTTGTTCGTTCCGCTATGAGATTCGTGTTACTCTGATGTTGTGTTCTTCTTCTTCTATTCTAAGTTTCTATCTTATCTATTCTCACCCTCTAATTTCTTTCATTAACCATCCGGTATTTTCGACTCTTGATGTTCGATATGTGTTGTATATCAGATAATCAAGGTCGACTTTTTCCGGGTCATTACAACATGCTTTGAAATTAACACTTAATCTATAGCCATTCATTTTGCAATATGGTAGGATGTAGATATGAAAAAAATTGTGAGATAAAATGGCCTAACATATAACAATGCAACATATCAGCCTATCCTAATAAAAAGAAGAAAAAATCAATCAACTACCGATTCAAACTTTATCTATTCTTAAGTGTAGTCCTTGGGGATCGGGTAACGTGAATAGCCAAGTATTCACGAAACTGCATCATATACATATACATATACATATACATATACATAAGAGGAATCTGAAAACATGAAGGAATGGAAATTGGTTGCTTTATCTTCTTTCTCCTCTATTCTCTTTTGCTGAAACCTTCATTGGAAAAAAATTCATGAGCAACCCATTTTCACTGATGTCCCTTCTCCTCTCCTTTCCACGTCATTTTTCTGGCCTGCCCTCCTCCACGTAAGAATCATACACACCCAAAAACTCTAACTACACCCGCAACCATCGTACCCAAGCTCCACCCTGAAACCACCGCCTCCTCCACTGCTATCCGTAGATCAACCCCGTTTTTCCGCCCCTTCTTTGCCATGCAAACCATGCACCCGAATGCGAGCAGCTGATCCAATAGTGAACAAGTATGTAACTTTAGGATGATTACTTGAAGCCGCTTCTCTGGCTTTTCTAGTTTATGATGATATTGTTAAGGAAAGGGAATTCGGGAAAAGTTATTACCCGTAGAGTTTCTCGATAAAACAGATCAAACTAATTATTATCGAAATGATGCGAACTGTTTCAAAGACCCAACATGCATTTTCTTGCATTTGGCTCTTTCCTCTCTTTGAAATGGGAAGGTGTATACATAAATAAAATGATATAAAGAAAAGTTAAGCGTGTCTGAGTGTTATCGATATTTGTGTGGGTGTCCATGTCAGTATGATTCACCATTCATTATCCAAGCAAGGTGAGTATCGCTCTCACGATTAATATTCATATGCTAATAAATTTACATCATATGAAATGATAATGATATTAGATTTATCTTTGTGCTTGTTTGGTTAATAACTGTTTGAATTGGTAGTTAAATTTATTTGATTGGTTAACTATAAATTTCGTGAATCCTAATCATTAATTTTATGAATTGTTAGTTGTAAACGATTTGGATTAGTAGTCGACAAAATCTTGAACTGTTGTTTTACATCATATGAAATGATAGTTGAAATTTACATGAATAGATGTTGATAATTTACCTGAAATAACTATTGATAATTAGATGTAATAATGGTATTTAATTTATGTACCACAATTCTGGTGATTGTTGTATGTTTTTTGTTTTGATCATTTATCAACCATGTTATCATATCTGCAAGTTCCCGACATCGTATGAAATTTTATGGAAATTTAGATATTGGTTAAATGAGATATATCTATATTTTCGATTAAATGAACTGATTTGGAAATTGGATTGAAACTTTTAAAATTTTAGTGTGGTGTTGAACTTAGAAAATAAACTTGAATTTTTATGTTTTAATAAAAGAAATATTTTAGTAAAAGATTGAATTTAGTTTTAGATATAGTGATCCAATTTGATATTTAATTTAAAGGTTAAATTTGTTGATTTAAAGGTTAAATTAAATCTTAAAAGATTTGAATTGATTGGGTGACTTAGATTTAATTTATTGGGATGATTCAAATTTAACAGTTGAAGTTATAAATTTTGTATTTATGTAAAGTATTTAGAATTTAATATCTGATTTGACTTAACTTATTTAATAAGATGATTTAGTCTCGAAATAAACTTGTTTTGATTTAATGAAGTCCAGGTTTAAATTAAAAATTAAACTTGTTTGATTTAATAAAATTCGATTTTGAATTGAGGATTGTCTAATTCAATTTGAGTTTTAAGATTTGATTGATTTGTTTAAATGTTAAAGTTATACTACATTACATTATTAAATTTAAAGATTAAATATTATTAATTTGAATTTACGTGATAGAATAAATCAATTGAGTTTGATATTCGAACTTAAGTTAATAATAAGACGGATTTGTAATGTTTAATATTGGATCAAAGTGAATCTGATTTTGATTGGATTTTTGAAATTCTTAAATTAATATTATTTTATATTAACAACTCTATTTTCCAAACGTATAAACTCTTTTATGTATATCTATTTTAAATTAAAACATCTTATAATATATTAAATTTTAACTATTTATTTTTTGTAACTATTTTTAAATTAAAATATTTTATACTATATTTACGTTTTTACTTAAAGTTATTTTAATTAGATTTTTTTTCTAGACTATCTATTTATATTAGAAATATTTAAATTAAATTTTACTACTTAGCTATTCAATTGGTTTATTTAAAGCCCATTTCCTATCCGAGCAATTGAGTCCAAATATCCGTAAATATTTAAACGAGATACGGGTGATATAAAATCTAAATTGAATTGAAGTTTCAATTTTTTTTGGCAAAGCCGTCCGGTTTTTAATGTAAAACCGGTAACTGCAGACACCTTTTTATTATTACCAATAATAATAAAATACAGTATAGTACAGGTGATTGTGGTTTACAATCAGCTATGCTTGGTTTTTAAGGTGGATCGTCCACCGTAATCCTATCTAGGTTATAGTACAGAATCCTGACAATTTTCTAGACTACTAAGTAAGGTTTTTAAGGTGTCCCATCCACCATTGCTCCACGAAGAGAGTCACATTCTAAAAATTACATATCTACACTAAATAACGAATTACATATCATAATATGTTCTGATAAACAGCATCATATGCTAGTTTCCAAGAGCCACCAAGAGGATAAGAAACAACAGATTTCATGGGCATGGTTCCTTGCATCTCGAGCCACACAAAAAGCACGGCTTCCAACAAAAAGGTGGCTTACTGCTGTGAAAAGGTGGAGACGTGATATATCAATTTCAATAGGAATTATCGTGCTCCACGAACCATACTGCCATACTAAACAGTGCGAAAGTGGAGCAGGTAACATGTCAGCAAACTCGTGATGACCAAAATAAAAGCAAGAAGAACCTGGGTCATGGCAGAGGTGACTATGCACTAAACACATAAGCCATCGTTGGAACTCACAGATGGCATTCTCCACCCCATATATGGCTAAGATCAGGGTTGTAGCCTCTTGTATATTTCCAGTAAGACGAAGAAATTCATCTAAATAAGAACCAACAACGACAATGTAAAATGCATAATAACATAAGCAGAGCCGAGATCCAAAACCAAGGTGACAGACTAAACACCTCAACAACTACCAAAAAATCCAGACTGAAAAACATGAACAACCGACAAGACAACACTACACAGTAAACATTGAAGACCAGATTATCCAATCCAGCCATCACAAACAGAAGTCGAAACGCGAATTAATTTGGCAAAATGAAGTTGCTACTCACGTGTACACTCCACATCAATGCCAAAATTCCTTAGGCCGCAACCTCCAGTTGAATAACTTGCAAGCGCAAGCAATTTTCTGAAAAGGCTACAGTGCAAAGGACAGAAGAGCTTACAGTAGAGATTTCGGGAAGTTGAGAGTTGTTGAGATGAGGCGAAGAAATTGAGGGTTACTGGATCTCAGATCTATAACATTGAAAAGCTTAGATCTATAAAAGACGATATGGTATGCGGAGGAGAAAACACGTATGCCTTGAGCAAGGGAGCGAGGAGACATAGTTTTATGGATCGGTAGAGAGATAAGAATAGTTTTGAGGAAGAGGGATTGCGTAAAGAAAAAGAAAGTGGGTGTTTCCGTTGAAGTTTGAAAATTAATCTTCTTGTAATATAGAAATTGAATTTGACGTTAAAACACATATATGACATGAAATTGAGATTTGAAGTTTGAATTTGGATATTAAGTTGATTTTTTGGAAACGATAGTGAAGTCGAGAGTTAAAATAACCAATTAATAAAATGAAATATGATGTAAGGATCTTCAGAATATTCTTATGTTAAATTACTTGTACATGTCATTTAACTATTTCATGTTAATTGATTCTATTTGCATACGAATATTAATCATGACTCGAGTGTTTTGTGTTTTGCATGGAACGCTCGAGTCAGACCGAGTATTTCAGTTTAGCGAAGATATTGGTTTCAGAATACAATGATGGAGCCGAAGACCATATCTATTACTATAGTATTATTGCTTACCCCGTATGGTATTCTCTATCATTCTATATTGTGTGTATAAGTGAAATACAATGTAAACTGTTTCATGAACTGTTTTATGTACTTATGATATTTTGTTATTATATTTTAATCCTCCCACTATGAGATTCTGTAATTGTTCTTCTGGATCTTATTCTTTAGAACAAACCCCTTAATACTTTATCTTTTAGAACTGTTTGAATCAGACATGTGTGGTTTAATGTCTATTTATAACCATCCAAAAAGGTGGGTTGTTACACCTTCATTAGGCTTTTCCGCCTAAGGGTATTCGACACCCTTGGAGGAGGGGGGTCGAACGCTCCAGGCGACTGCAGCCTAATGACGGCTAGGGTTATACAGGTTTTATTACATAATATATAAAATGGATGGACATATGTTTATTAAATTAAATCTAACGGTTCGGGGCCATTTCAATCCCTATAAATAGGGTTAGGCCCCTACTCATTTCCACATATTTCTGAGAGAAGCAACGAAGCTTTGTCATTTCCCTTTCTCCTCAAACAAATTATAAAACAAAAATATGTTCACATGCAATCAAAATCAAACATAAACAACATAGATTTGAAAGGGTTAATCAGATTCAAGTGGAAAAGAATATGGATTGGCGTTTAGGTTCTTCTTCATCATATTTCTCCCCTCATTTCTCATTTTCTTGCAAATCTACAAATCTGAAAGTATCCCCTGTTCAGAATAACTATAGATCTGTAATAATTTAGGAATTGTAGGCCTAAAAGATTATTCTAATTTAGATTTGGATGCTTTCAGGTGAGCGGGAAATTTATGTACAAAGTGTACAATAATCTGATTTCTTTGTTTGCATTTAATCTGAAATATATGCATATGTGTTCAACAGATCTATTGTAGTTTTTGTCAGATCTGAAGAATAATTGTGGTTTTGAATAATATTATTATTTCGTAGGCTTATTAGATTGTTCATATTATAGCCTACAATTGTATTTAAATTTTTGTGGTTATTGTAAACAATACGGATCTAGAAATCAGTCTCATAAATCACCGTTAAATTGTAGTTTTATTCCAGATCTGTAGTTTTGGTGTTCAAACGTAATTTATGTAAATTTTATTAAAAAGCTATAAGCCTATTTGTGTTCAGTTTTGTTTGGGTTTTTCTTTTTTTTTGGCAAGACCGACAGGGTTGGGTGATCCCCTACCACTTTATTGATACACTGTAGATGATTACACAGAAACAAGGAGGAAAATAAAAAAAGACAATAGAGTTTACACGACATATCAGACTTAGCTGCTAAACAGAACAAATAATTACAAAATAAAACAAATTAAAAGTTTAGAATTCCTAGATCAAACGTAAACCGCAAGAATTTGACCCCATCTCGTATATCATGCCAAAGTTGATTCCTTAAAAGGCCGTTAGCCGATGCTTTCTCAGGTTGGACACACTTATATTCCTCTCTCTCCATATTTTATGAAAATACTTCTTGAGCATGTAGCTGCAGGTTCTTGCTTGAGCTGACTTGCCTTTGCAATGCTTCAGAATAGCTTCCTAGTTGAATGCATGAGTAGTTGTCATGATTCCAAGCTTCGCCAACGATGCATGAAGTATAAGTCGTGTAACATTACATGAGAAGAAAAGGTAACAAACTGTTTCATGATGCGCATCAAAAAAGAAATAGTCTAGCTGAACTTGCATTCCTCTTTCAGCCAATTTGTCCTTAATTAAAAAAGCTTGGTGATACATCTTCCATAGGTTGAGGTTCTCGTTAGCCGTATTGTCAGTCCTCCAAAGGACTTTACTCTACCAACTTTTCAACGTTCTTGAAACATTTTGCAATTAAAAATACATTTTTCTAATGGAATAAAGCTCACCTTGCCAATTCCATGTTCCTTGCTTTGGAGGAACGTTGAAAACACTACTGGTGTTTATTTGAGCCTAAATATTGTTGATATTCTGGTTTGAAGAGTTCGGCAGAGCGAACCGATTACCATCAATAACATTTCCAACACTTTCTTGATAACTAACCCCATTTTGCATGATTTCAAGGTAAGTGATAGAGTTCGCAAAAATGTTACCATAGTGAAGCCAGGGATCGTGCCAGAATCTGATCAAACTAAAAGATTTATCACCAAATTTAAAGTAAGGCAAAAAAATATTTCTAAGTTTTATAATATTTTTCCTCCAAAGTCCAAAGACTACTTTCTTTAAGAACGTGACAAAAAGACCACTTGATCCACAAGCTCTCCTTCATGCACAAAATGTCATTCATACGCTTACGTATATCCGCTATATTCCACTTGCACATGTTAATTATGCCTAGACCACCTCTCGGCATAGGTTTTTCAAAATTTGTAAAGGAGATTGGAGCTAAATACTTTAAGTGAATATTCCCTTTGCAGAGAAACCTCATGAAAGCTGTTCTGATCATGTGAATCAATTTTTGAGGAAGGATAAAGGTCCTAGCCTAGTAAACTTGCATAGAAACTACTACAGCTTTAATTAAGGTTAATCTACTAGCTTGACTGAGCATTTTTGAAGACCAGCAATCAAGCCTGGCAATTATTTTTTCATATAATGGTAAGCACTAATGTGTAGTGATTCTAGACGTAGCAAGCGGAAGCCCCAAGTAAGTTATAGTGTCAGCATTACAAGAAAGACCAGTTAAGTTTTGAATTTGTTGCTTGTGCAAATTAGATATACCAACGGCTTTAAATTCATACTTCTCAGTGTTAACTTTCAATCCAGTCATTGTGTAAAATTTCTCAAGAGTGCTCATTATATTAATCAGTGTCTGGTTTGCAAAAATTAATGAGATCATCTACAAACATAAGGGAAGTAATTCTAGGGTAACTACACTTTGGATGAAGCTTAAACTTGTTCTTATCAACAAGTTCATCAAGTAGTCTGGTGAGAAGTCCCATCACAATAATGAAAATATAAGCAGATATAGGATTGCCTTGCCAAATACATTGCTTACTCTCAAAAAACCCGGTAGGGGAACCATTAATATTAGCAGAAAAACGAGCAGTACTAATGTAAGAGTAAATCTAGGCTACAAAACAAGGTGGAAAATTCATATAGCTCAAAATTCTAGTAATTGAAGTCCACTGTATAGAGTCAAAAGCTTTCCTAATGTCGAATTTTAACATAATCCTGGGCGAACACTTTCTGGTATTATAGCCCTTAAGAAATTCATGCACAACTAAAACATTGTCAAGAATACTCCTAGAAGGCAAGAACAAAGATTGATTCATGGATATTAATTCAGGTAGAACTAACTTAAGCCTACTAGCAATAATTTAGAAATACATTTGTAAATAGAGTTGCAGCAAGAAATAGGTCTAAAGTCACCAACGTTACAAGCATTCTTAATCTTAGGAATCAAGGCAATAGTTGTATAATTAAAGAGTTCATCATTCTACCATTTTTTAAAAACTGATGAGCATCCCTTAAGACATCAGACTGGACAATGTTCTAGCAGTGCTTATAGAATTATGCGTTGAAACCTCAGGCCCCCCACAAGAATTTTTGTTCAAGGATAACTGTAACACCCCGCATTTTTAACTTAAGATTATAAAATAAGAATAACTTAATTAAATATTCAGAATTAAGTAAAACGGACTACGCCATTGCGTCCGTCTCGAAACTCTGGTCAAGATAGACACCTGGTTTGTATAAATCGGACACCATATGAAGAAATTATGAGCGTTAGAAGTTTGTATACATATAAGGAGCTTATATGTGTATATATATTAAATAAATATATCCAGAAAATTTGAAAATTAGTTCAAAAATCAAAATTCGCAGTGCGGGAGGTTGAGCAGGAATTTTGCCCGTTGGGGGTCGACCCACCCGCGGATCTGGAACATTCTTTTTTGACGTGGTCGGTTTTGGTGTTTTAGATTTAGATCTAAGGGTCCTGGTTCCTCCACTGCACCTATAAATAAGACCCTAAACCCATTGTTTTATTCATATAATTCAATGGCGATGACGAAGTGCTGCTCCAGCGTAGTTTGTTCTAGCCTTTTCTTCTTCTTCAACCTATTAGAGTAATCCAAGCTTGAAGATCTGGGATTCTACATCAGCAATCCCTTTTTATATTTTTCTAGATTTGATCTACGTTAATTTTAAATCCCTTATCGAAGTGAGGTAATTCCTATATCTGGTCTATTTTTCAATTCCCTTTTCTTTTCTTCCCTTTTTCTTTTAGTAAAAATTATAAAATTCATGGTTGTTAGGTTCTGAATCTAATTAGGGGAAAACCATGGAAGGGTAGATCCGGACCAGATCCAGGATTTGGAAAGCTTACGAGGTGAGTGGATTTAAGCCATATTATTATAGATAATGGTATATTACTGTTTTGCATTCCCCATTATGACAAATTGGAATATGTCATGTTAAGATGCCTAAACATATGCTAATAATGATTAAAGTGGTATATGACATGCAAGAATGATTAGCATGATATAACGTCAAATTGTTAATATGAATCAGTTGAAATATTGGAATTTTTACATGTTATAATATTAATATGATCATGTTGGAATATTCGTATATTGAATTAGTTGAAGTGCTAAAAAGTTTACATGTTATGAACTTTTTAGAATATGGGTA
This sequence comes from Allium sativum, assembly GCA_030737875.1. Taxonomy (NCBI): domain Eukaryota; kingdom Viridiplantae; phylum Streptophyta; class Magnoliopsida; order Asparagales; family Amaryllidaceae; genus Allium; species Allium sativum. The sequence continues at coordinate 343,139,502 of CM060910.1, forward strand.
TCAACTGTGACTGTTCTTGTTACATGTTAATTTGTTCCAAATGTATACATGAAATAATTGGAGTAAGTATATGATTATATGGTTTCATGTTAACATAGAATTGAATAAATAAATATGGATTGGGGCATCGACCAAATTATGTTTAAAGATATTAACTTGGGCTAGTAAATATGACTTAGGAAAAGGGGCATGAAAACCTATAATGAAATAGGAATAATTATTAAAGAATAAACATGCCTAGAATTACAGTAATTAGAAACTGTAACGTGCTTATACACGAGGTTAGATTACACTTGTGGTAGAAGTCTGCCCGGACCCGCCCGGGATATCCAGCAACCACAAGTGGCGAATCTAATGTGAGGGGTCTAAGTACATAAACATGAAATGTGCCAAGACACGAGGTTAATTCCGACTTGTGGATGAAGTCTGCCCGGACCCACCCGGCATATCCAGCATCCACAGGTTGTAGGCTTAATGTGAGAGGTCTGGTACATGTATATATATATATATATATATATATATATATATGTAAATATATAAATAGTCGGACTGATAAACGGTATTAATTGAAATTAATGGTAATAAATGAAATTGAATGAAAGAAAGATACGACAGTAAATGATTTGGAATAAATGGGGAATGATAATAACCTATTATAAATAATATTAATGAGAATGTTGTATAATAGGTAGACTTGTCCTAGGGACAAGTGAAGATTATAACTTAGGTTATAATAAACTAGTAAGAACGTGATATAACTGGTGGAATGAGATAAGTGACACTTAATTTTTAATTAAGTAATCAGTAATTGGGGGAAAATTGAAACCAACAGATTGTGATAAATAGAGAAAGGGGGAAAATTTATGGAAAGTAAGAAGTAGTACTTAATTATAAATTAAGTAATCTATAAACTTGGAAATCTGAAATCTGCTGATAGAATAATATGTTAAGGCTTGGCCTAGGGACAAGTGAGAATTATAACTTGGGTTATAAGAAAACAATAAGAAAAGAGGAATAACTTATGTTAAGAGATAAATTGGACTTAATTGTAAATTAAGTTATTGGCGAGAACGAGAGTATGAAATCTACAGATGAGGACAACATAAGTTATGGAAAGAAAAACTTATTAGTGAACCTTAGTTAAGAGAACTAAGTTAATAAGTAAACAACGATAAGTTGTAAAGACGGTGGAAATGGAATTATGATTAAATAAGAAGAATGAGGAAAATTTATGAAATGAAATAAGTTATATTTAATCATAAATGGTAAGTGACATGTTAATTGGAAAACATGTGAACTAATAGATACTTAATAACATATAAAGTAGAACATGTTATTGTGACCTTGAAATCAAACAAGAATATAAAAGGGATTGTGGATTACAGACCTTGGGCCACAATCTAAAGAATAAAATGCTGTGGGCTTATTAATAAATCTAAATGGGATAAGTTATATGACTGAAATTAATAAGCAAGATAAACTTGGTAATTTGAATAAGAATTCAATATGAAAGGGAATAACCAAGTTAAATGGAAACCTGGTGAGGTAAGGCAAGCGTGTAAACGAATGTTTAGACGTAGGGTCTAATAACACATTAAAATAAGGCGCTTGGACCAGTCCGGACGTTTGAGGGTGAATAACCCAATGGGGTAGATCATCAGGTGTTATAAGGCACGAGGGGAGTGCACATTCATCTGATTGTTCTAACGACTCCAAAGGGCTGGAAGGGGAAGCACGCGACTTCCTGAGGTACGTAAGATGCTCCTAGTAGTCCTCTGTGTGGAACCAGATCTCTTAGGTTGTGCTCACAGAGGTTGGGTCTGCGCGTAACTACTAGGTGGGTGGGCCTTGACTGTAGAAGTAGCTATGCAAACAGAATGCTGAGATGCGGTGACACCAGGGTGATTCGGCGGTTGCCTCAACGCGAGGCAGGGTCAGGACCAACAAAGATAGTGGATCGTCGGATATTCGTCATCGACAGCCAGTGGGATGCAAAAAGACTAGAGCTAAACCCAAGAAACCATTCACCTTTTGCTATCAGGGTATGGTGGTTGAGGGGAGACGCCAAATGGATGTTTATATTGTTTGTTGTTAGGGGCACGTTGCTTAGCTCTTGTAGCCTTTAGTAGTTGATGGAGGGGTCTAGGTGGGGCCATAGCCACCGTGAAAACAAACCCTAGGAATATCTGTAGAGGCTCTTAAAGATGGGCCTGTACAGATATGGAAAAGCTCCCGACCAAGTTCCGTGTTTCTTGTGTCGCCCTGCCATGGAACTCGGTGCACATTAGAGGACGTGCGATTGAGGCATCGAGCTACAATTGAAGATACGTATGGTGGACAGTCTAGATACATGCATGTCGGCTCTGGGTGGGGTATCGTAGACTTAAGGGAATTACTCTAGTATTAATTCTGATTCGAACAAATGTGGCAGTCTGTACCTTTGCGTAGCATAGTAATGACAGATATATGTGGAACGTAACATTCTTATATAGAGATCTGTACGTCACTACGACGTAGGATGTGGGACTGCGTATATTTCGATAGTGTTACGGTAGAGACCATGCGAGTGGGGTTCCATGGGGTGTACCTTAATACTGGGGTAGCTACATATATACTATATTAGGTTAATCCACTGCGAAGTAAATGGGTACGACGTGAGTGTAAGCCTTGAGTGCTGATAACCCAAGTAACCTAATAAATAAGATAATGTGATTGAACAATATATGTAAGATTATCTAAAGTGTATAGTTTAAATCCAGTCACCACAACTTGTGTTCTGACCCCCTCCTCATAACATACTCGCATGTTAGATTTGTGGCAGGGACATAATAGCTTTGGATACTGGTTAGGCAGTATTAATAATACGGTAAGGCTACGTTTTGATTATACTATATTTTATCCATTCCGTTGTGAGATGTTTTCTGAGCTCTGACATATTTTATGTCTCTATCTTTTCTGCAGGATACCAGAGCACAACAACTTAAGTTTCCATTGATTGGAATTTTGAAAAAAGAAATCGATCTGTCGGAATTCGGGTTGTCGCAATAACATAGCTGAATTAATTTCGTCATCGGTAATTGGTTCAAAGGAGCATCAAATTGCGTTTGATTAAGAACAGGTAAAATCATAGGGTTAATAATTTCAAGGTCAGGTTCGAAATTTACAGTGTTACCAAATAGTTTAGAGAAATAATCTACAGACACAGTTTGAACAGAAGAAATAGTAGTGTGTACCTGCCCAGTTGCATTAGACACGAAGTGTATGGTTTCTCTTACATGTTTCGCCTTTAACACCACGTGAAAATACGCAGTATTCCTATCACCTTCATCATGCCACTTGATTCTTGACTTTTGTCTATTCATTAATGGTTTGACACGAAGAGCATCTCTGTAATTGTTAGATAAAATGTTTTCCTCTATGACAAGAGTAGTGTTACTCCTGTCATTTTGAATTGCAGCTTGCACAGAAACTAGCTTTTGTTCTAAGCATTTTGAAAGATTAGAACCACCACCATACTTGCTACTAGACCAGGTTTTGAGAGTAGTCTTAAGTAACTTTATTTTTTTGGATAGAACACACATAGGGTTACAAAAAACTGTAGTTTCCCATTGATTCTTAACTAACTCATTAAGTTCAGGATCCAAGGTCCACACATTGAAAATTTTAAAGTTTAGAAATCTAGTAGACGCAAACTCACCAAGTCTTAGCACTTGAGGGGAGCGATCAGAGAGTAGTGAAGCAGGCAACTCATTTGAAAGGTTAGGCCATAAACTAGTAGCAACATTGTTACAAAAGGCGTGGTCAATTCTAGAAAAAAATTCGTGGGACATCCCTCTTACTATTGTTCCAAGTATAAGGGAACCCAATGGAGTTGATCTCAAGGAGGTCACAATTACTAGTGGCAATATTAATTGCAACGATCTTAGAGAGAGCAACAGGATTTCCTCCTACTCTATCAGAGAGTTTCAAGAGGGTGTAAAAATCACCACACACAATCCATAGATGTGTGTGTTGTCTAAAATCAAGTAAATCATGAAAAGGTTATCTCTAGCAACGTACAAGTTAGAAGCGTAAACAAAGGTAAAGAAATATGACGTAATAGAGGAATATGATAGTTATGACAATGTATGTACTAACTAGAAGATGTTATCATAGTGAAATTGTGCACTAAAGGATAAAAAATTAACAGAATTCTACCATAACTTGAATTATTTATATTATGCAAAAGACTCCAATTGGGGTTGATATACCTGGCAGCTCATATGGTTAAAGCTTGATTAAGCTTAGTTTCCATAATAGCCAAGGCACTCAAATTGTATTTCTGAATAAAGTACTTACATTGGTCAAGCTTGATATCGTCATGAGCTCCACATATGTTCCACACACTAATGTTGTATATCATTGGTAAACTCAGAGGTTTGGTTTTGTACATTTGCCATGGATCTAGTATGGATCTGACTTTGTTCTAATATTGTTAGTTTATTCTTCCTGCTACTTTTCTTTTCACAACCATCTTTTTCAGGTACATATAAAGGAGAGTCAAGAGCTGCTTTGAATCCAGAAGCGGGATCTATGTTGAAGTGAGGATATTTGACTTTATCTTTAACTAGGCTACCACTTCCTTGATCATTTGCGTGAAGATTACTGTTGCTGCTATTCTCTGGGTAGACGTGCACTAAAGGCTGTATAATTTGTGTATTATGCTCTTTGTTTACCTCATTACCAATAGTAACTGTAACACCCCGAATTTCAATTAACACTAATGGTTAGTAATTAAAGTATAATTAATCTCAGATGTGAGAATCAGGGGAAACGGGCTGCGTCATTGCGTTCGTCTCGGAAAAATACGCGAAATAGAGTCCGAGTTTGCGTAAAACGGGTACCGTATGAAAGAGATATGGACGAACGAAGTTAGGCAGAAAAACCCGAAACAGGCCAGAAATGCACTGGCGCACTTGTGAAGTGCGCCAGCACAAAAATACACTGGCGCACTTGGGAAGTGTGCCCATGTCAGGACAGGAAACCTGCACAGTTTCTAGAGAGTTCTGTGGTTGGGTGCACCAGTTTGGGGTTTGGGCTTGGTCTTAGGGCTGGTTTCTGGAAGGTTCCGAAATCTAAGGGTCCTAATCTAATTTAGGGTTAATCTAAGGGCCTAAACACTCACCTAATCTATAAATACACCCTAAACCTACCCTAATCCATACTAAAAATAGAATTGAGGGCTACATGCCGCCAAATTAAATCTTAGAAGGAGCCTCCACTAATTTATGAAGAGGGTTGCAAGCTAATCACTCTCTAATCAACCTCTAATCCATTCTAAGCATCTTAATCTTCTTCATTTGGAGTGCAAATTGGCTAGTAGTGAGTTTCTATCACTCTAATGATCAATTGCTAAACTAAGTAGATGAGATATGATGAGATCATATGGTTTTGTTTGTGGATTAATGGGTTTTAAGTCATATGACATGATGTTAGTTTGCTAATGTATGTGGGTTATGCAAGTTTTGTGCTTTGTGATCATATGTTAATATGCAAGTTTATGAGTTCATATGCAAGTATGTAACATGTTATGCAAGTTCATATGCAAGTTTATGAGTTCATATGCAAGTTATGTAACATGTTATGCAAGTTCATATGCAAGTTATGTGACATATTATGCAAGTTCATATGCAAGTCATGTATTTGTTAATATGTAAGTTTATGTAACATGTTATGCAAGTTCATATGCAAGTTTATGAGTTCATATGCAAGTTATGTGACATGTTATACAAGATTATATGCAAGTTATGTGACATGTTATGCAAGTTCATATGCAAGTTATGTGTTTGTTAATATGCAAGATGGCACCTTTGAAACATGTTCATACATATGCAAGTTGACACCTTTTATATGTGTTATGTCATGAGAACGAAATTACGTGGGAACGATGGGGTTAATTAAATGCATATGTTAATAAGATTGTGTGAAATTAATATAATTATGCATAACATAAAATAAATGAACATAGTATGGGAATTTGCCTATTAAGTTAGGTGTACCCATACTATGTGTTGGGAATTTGCCTATTAAGTTAGGTGTACCCACACTTTGGAGTTGGGAATTTGCCTATTAAGTTAGGTGCACCCATATTCCTAAAATAAACATGATAATTAACACAAATTATGGGGGTGATTAATTAGGAGTAATTAATCGATTAAGACACGAGGTTGGACCCGTTTGTAGTGTAAGACTGCCCGGAGTTTACCGGCTTAACCAGGCATCTACAAATGACGGTCCAATGTGAGGGGTCTTAATCATAAATTAAATACGTAACAAGGGTAAATGACACGAGGTTGGACCCGTTTGTAGTGTAAGACTGCCCGGGACCTACCGGCTTAACCAGGCATCTACAAATGACGGTCCAATGTGAGGGGTCCTTTACACGGTTACAGTGTTAATCAATTAAGAAACACTTAACCAGATAAGCATGTAGTGGGGCATGGGGGTTAAGTGGGTACCTTGGGTGGTATGTGGAAATTGCTAGTGGTTGCCAATAGAAAATATGATAAAATACTTAACCAAGATGAAACATGTAATTAAACATGATTAAAGGGTTAAGTGGGAAACACTAGTGTGTGGGCCAAGCTTAGGGGGATGGCTTGTGCTGGGGGCCCATTTCAACCAGTAACCCATACGTATCTTAGTGGGCTCGACCCATGTCGAGGACGGGACACGCATACTGGGCTTGACTATAAGAGGCCAAAATGGGTTAGCGGTGGCAACGCATGACCAACGGGTTTCATATGCGTGTGTGGACCCGGGCTGGTAAATAAGACGTTGTTGCATCGTGTAGATATAAGCCGTGCACCGTTAGTTTTATCAGGTTGCCACGTTGGGGAATGGTACACCCCACGGTGGGGCCAGCACGGGTATCTACGTTAGGGAGCCGATCGAATGGGGAGTAGTGTGTACACCTAGTGGATTGTAGGGCCCCGTGGCGTCTACTTAGTCACCTAGGGGTACGCGAGAACTATTAAGTTAATTTTATAAGTCCATGGGTGGGATCAACCTTTAAGTTAGGAATGACTGGTGTGGTGCAGTTTAGTAATTTACCTTTGGAAGGGTAGATGTGTCTTTATCTTTTATCTTAGTTTAGTTGACTGCTTAGTGTAGCCATTCATCCCCATTAGTTACCGTATATCAGTTTATGTCTTCTCTGGTTACTTTAACGATTGTATTGTTAAAGTTATAGGACTCGCTCAGACTTATGTCTAACCCCGTTGTTTTTATCTTTTTCCCAACCCTCAGGTCCTACGGTGGATCCTAGCAGTAGTGGAGCTTGATCGGATTGCTGTTCCAGTCTTTAGGAGCTTGGATAGATGTAAAGCTCCAGTTACCCAATTATCTTTTCTTTTGTCATGGCTATTGTATGAGAGTGGGATTATGTACTTCTTTATTTTGATGGATATTGTACTTGACTTTTATTGTGGTTTTATGATGTAACCAGACATGTTTTACTTCCACTGTTATGAGATGATGTTTTAAATTTCAAGTACTATTTATATCTGTCTTGTTGTAATTTTTCTGTTCTATATTCACTAAAATAATCCACCGATGCTATGGCATTCCCTTAGTGAGTGACCATAGCGGGAGTGGGGTGTTACACGTGGTATCAGAGCTGAAGGTTACCGGAACAGATAAATTTTTGAGAAAAATACTTTTTTTTTTTTAGAAAATAGTAAAGGTATTATTTTTGGAAAAAGTATTTTCAAAAACATGTCTTTTAAGAGAAAAGTTTTTGAAAAAGAAAAGCATAATCCCCAATAGCCATATCTTTATCTTTCGGAATATCCTTTTTGAATCTTTCCTCTTTCGTTTCAGCATGGCTGAAGATCTTAACATCCCGGAGGGCTTAGTTATACCACTATGGTATAGGAGGTTACAAGAGGCTAGGGCCGCGGCTGCGGGTCCAGCCAATGCTACTACACCAGAGGCAACCGCTCCTCCTCCTCAGCCTAGAGTGGATAATTTTGCTAAGATTTGCAAGGAGTTCAAGGCTATAGGAGGAAAACCTTTTCTAGGTTCAGAGACTTTCGTAGAGGCTAGAGATTGGCTTAAGGAAGTGGAAGAGTTGCTAGATATCTTTGAAGTGGAAGAGGGAAAGAAAGTCAAGTTGGCGGCTTGGTTAATGAAGGGAGAGGCCTCATTCTGGTGGGAGGTCACTAATGGAGAACGCCCTGTTGACTCTTGGGCAGATTTCAAGCAAAGGTTTGGGGCTAAGTTTCTCTCAAGGGCGGAAGAGAATCTGTTTATGGAGAAGTTCTTGAATTTGAAGCAAGGGAATCTCACGGTGAAAGAATATGTCAACAAATTCAATCATTAGCAAGGTTTGGCATAGAGTTGGTGAATACACCGGAGAAGAAGGATTTGAGGTTCGTTAGAGGCTTGAACGAACCATTGCAAGGAATAGCTATGACTCACATTCCTATGGGGGCCACCTTTGAGAAGCTTGTCTACATGGCACTCATGCATGAGGATGATAAGAGTTCTAAAGCACCAGAGAAGAAGGGGGATCAGAAGAAACCGCAACAACAACAACAAGGCAAGGGTGGAAAAGGCAATGGTGACAAGGGGAAGAAAAAGAAGAAGTGCTTCAATTGTGGGACCCCAGGCCACCTCAGCAAGGATTGTCGCAAAAAGAAGAAGACCGGTTGCTTCCATTGTGGTGAAGCAGGACATCTTGTGAAGGACTGCCCAAAGAAGGGGCAGAAGACGGGGTCTACCTCAGGAGGTCAGGTGCAAGCTCTTATGGCACCAGCTCAGGCAGGGGGGCAAGTTCAGGCTCTCTAAGTTCCATCGATTCAGCAGAGAGGTAGAACTATTTCCGTTGAAAGTCTGGTTTTTCTGTTTGATCATCCAGTTCGTACTTTGTTTGACTCTGGCGCATCGCATTCTTTTATCTCATCATCGTTAGTTGAGTCACTGCACTTAGACACCAGTCTAGTTGATGATCCCTTGGTTGTTTCAAACCCAATTGGGGGCTCCATATATCTGTCTATGATATGTTTGGGTTTGAAGATTTCTATACTTAGCGTTGAGTTTGGATGTGATGCTTTTGTATTGGGCTTCACGGGCCATGGGTTGATTTTGGGCATGGACTGGTTATCCAGTAATGGTGCCGTTCTTGATTGTGAAAGGAGAGTTGTCAGGCTTATGACCCGCTTGGGTAATACTCTCGAGATCTCTTGTAATCCCATGGAATCTGCTTTGCTAAGTTATCTTGAATCGCTCGATGCTTCGGTCGAGAGTTTGCGTTCTGTCAGAGTGGTCCGGGAATATCCGGATGTGTTTGAAGAGTTGAAGGGTTTGCCTCCGAAGCGGGAGATAGATTTCCGAATTTATTTGGTGGATAATGCCAAACCAGTGTCTTTGCCAGTGCGCCACATGGCTGCTCGTGAGAGAAGAGAACTTCATAAGCAAGTAGGGGAGTTGCTTGAGAAGGGGTTCATAAGGCGAAGTATATCGGAGTGGGGAGCTCCAGTAGTGTTTGCCATGAAGGCGGATGAGTCCCTCAGACTTTGTGTGGATTATAGAGAACTTAATAAGCTCACGAAAAAGAATAGACACCCATTACCGAGGATAGATGATCTCTTTGATCAGTTGGTTAGCGCCTCAGTGTTTTCGCAGATGGACTTAGCTACAGGGTTTCATCAGTTGAGAGTGGCGGAGGACAGTATAGAGAAGACTGCTTTCCGGACTCCGGATGGTTTTTATGAGTGGCTTGTGATGCCATTTGGGTTGACAAACGCCCCTGCATACTTTGTTGATCTGATGAGTAGAGTGTTCAGAGAGTATCTGAATAAGTTTGTAGTGGTCTTTGTGGATGACATCTTGGTCTTTTCCAAGAGTGAAGAAGAGCATGCCTTACATCTCAGAGAAGTGTTGGAGACTCTTCGAGCACATAGTCTTAAAGCTAAATTCTCTAAATGTCATTTTTGGAGAAGAGAAGTGCGATTCTTAGGGCATGTGGTCTCTAAGGAAGGGATAGCTGTGGATCCCGCAAAGATAGTATCTATCCAGGATTGGAAAGTTCCTAGAAATGCTACCGAAGTAAGAAGTTTCTTGGGGTTGGCAGGATATTATAGGAAGTTCATCAAAGACTTCGCGAAGATATCAGCCCCATTAACCCGCTTGACGAAGAAGAATCTGGTTTTCTCATGGGACGTAGATTGTGATGATGCTTTCCGACGGTTAAAGAGAGCTTTGACCACCGCTCCAGTTTTAGTGCTTCCAGATGGGAGTAAGCCGTTTGTTGTTTTTACCGATGCTTGTGGGACAGGATTAGGCGCAGTCTTGATGCAGGAGGGAAGGGTAATAGCCTATGGAGGGAGGCAATTGAGAGTGCATGAGAAGAATTACCCTACCCATGATCTAGAGTTGGCCGCGATTGTTTTCGCACTTAAGTCTTGGCGCCATTATCTTCTTGGTGAGAGATTCGAGTTGTTCACTGACTATAAATCATTGAAGTACTTATTCTCTCAGAAGGATTTAAACTTAAGACAGCAAAGGTGGATGGAGTTCTTAGCATCCTATGATTTCGAGATAGCGTATACCCCTGGCAAGGGTAACGTGGTGGCGGACGCCTTGAGTAGAAAAAGGCTATCTTTGAGTCCATTGTTCGTGGAACGGCGAAGCTTGGAGTTTCTTTCTTTGTTCGACTTCAGACCTTCTGTTGACTTTGTACCTGGTTTGTTAGCATCCTTGGAGGTTAGACCTACTCTTTTGGGACGGATTGGCGAGGCTCAGCGAGACGACCCACAGTTGGTTGAGTTGGTAGAGAAGCTTATAAGGGGGGAGTCGTCCAGCCATTTGGGTAGATACACCATAGATGATAGGGGATGGTTGCATAGAGACGATAGACTTTGTGTACCGCAAGATGAGGGTTTGAAGAAGGCTATTTTGGATGATGCACATCGTTCAAGGATGACTATTCATCCCGGTGGAGACAAAATGTACCAAGACATGAAGAGAGTTTTCTTCTGGGCCGGTATGAAGAAAGATGTGGCCGAGTATGTGGCTAGATGCTTAGTGTGCCAACAAGTTAAAGCGGAGCAAAGGAAACCCGGTGGGTTGCTACACCCATTGGAAGTTCCGCAATGGAAGTGGGATAGTGTCTCGATGGATTTCATCGATGGGTTACCGAGATCGAGGAAGGGCAATACGGGAATTTGGGTTGTGGTAGACAGACTTACCAAGAGTGCCCATTTTATACCCGTGAAGAGTAAGAGGACCGCTCCATGGCTTGCTTCAGTCTATGTTAGAGAGATTGTTAGATTGCATGGCGTACCATCCAGCATTGTGAGTGATCGAGATCCTATCTTCACTAGTGAGTTTTGGAGAAGTTTGCAAGAGGCGGTAGGGACTCAGTTGTGTTTGAGCACCGCATATCATCCTCAGACGGACGGTCAGACCGAGAGGGTGAACCGTATCTTAGAAGATCTCTTGAGGCTTTGTATCTTGGATTTTGGAGGTACATGGGAAGAACATCTTCCTTTGGTGGAGTTCGCATACAATAACAGCTTTCAGTCTAGTATTGGCATGGCACCTTTCGAAGCTCTTTATGGAAGGCCTTGTCGATCTCCTACATGTTGGTGGGAATCTACGGATAAGATCTTGCTTGGGCCAGATATGGTTAGAGAGACTTCAGAGAAGATTGATTTGATTCGAAGAAGGATGAAGGCAGCGCAAGATAGACAGAAATCTTATGCGGATCGGAGAAGGACGGATCTTGAGTTTGAGGTTGGGGACATGGTTTTTGTCAAAGTATCTCCGTTGAGAAATGTTGTTCGCTTTGGGTCCGTTGGGAAGTTAGCACCGAGGTTTGTTGGGCCGTTTCCTATTAAGGAAAGGATTGGACGGATGGCATATAGGGTGGAGTTGCCCGACAGACTTAGTGGTGTTCATGATGTATTCCATGTATCACGTTTGAGGAAGTGCTTACATGAGACCGCAGAGGTGGTAGAGCCGAGCTTGCTTAGAGATGTAGAGGTAGAGCGTGATGCGACGATTCGACGAGCTCCTACTCGCATCCTTGGGTCAGAAACTAGGAAGTTGAGGAACAGAGAAGTTCAGCTAGTTAAAGTGCAATGGGGAGATGACGAAAGCAATGCTACTTGGGAGACGGAAGCGAAGATGCGTTCTTTGTATCCATTTCTTTTTGAGAGTATGTCTTTTAACTTCTCCTTTATCGCTTGTCTAGTACTTATCTTATCTTTAGTATATCCTCTCGCTAGTACCTATGACCTTTAGATAGGGTAAAACCTATGGTTGAAACATGTGTTTGAAACATGTTATGGTTGATGGATGCATGTGGATGCAATTGTTTGCTAGTGGTTGCTCGTGGATGCATATACACACACATTAGGCACTAGATCGGCTCAGTCACTTCATGTTGCATATCGCATAAATGGATGTGGTAGTTAGATTGATGGATGTATCATGGCTGTGTTATCATGTGGACGATGCATTTTTGTGTATGGTTGTGCACGCATATAGAAATTGTATGTGTCAATAGGGTTTCGCATACATATTGGATGCATGGCACTATCATGGTTTGCATTAAGGAGGTCGACTGAATCAGTAGACCGCCTGATTTTGCATTAGTATACGGACATATACACACACTTTCTGCATATGTTCATACATCATTAGAAGTTTCTAAGGATAATGGTTGCTTGTGGTTGATGGTTTAGTAGATGTTTGTTTGGTTGGTAGGATACGTTCTTCTTGACTTAGAGATTTCGAGGACGAAATCCTTTAAGTAGGGGAGAATGTAACACCCTGAATTTCAATTAACACTAATGGTTAGTAATTAAAGTATAATTAATCTCAGATGTGAGAATCAGGGGAAACGGGCTGCGTCATTGCGTTCGTCTCGGAAAAATACGCGAAATAGAGTCCGAGTTTGCGTAAAACGGGTACCGTATGAAAGAGATATGGACGAACGAAGTTAGGCAGAAAAACCCGAAACAGGCCAGAAATGCACTGGCGCACTTGTGAAGTGCGCCAGCACAAAAATACACTGGCGCACTTGGGAAGTGCGCCCATGTCGGGACAGGAAACCTGCACAGTTTCTAGAGAGTTCTGTGGTTGGGTGCACCAGTTTGGGGTTTGGGCTTGGTCTTAGGGCTGGTTTCTGGAAGGTTCCGAAATCTAAGGGTCCTAATCTAATTTAGGGTTAATCTAAGGGCCTAAAACACTCACCTAATCTATAAATACACCCTAAACCTACCCTAATCCATACTAAAAATAGAATTGAGGGCTACATGCCGCCAAATTAAATCTTAGAAGGAGCCTCCACTAATTTATGAAGAGGGTTGCAAGCTAATCACTCTCTAATCAACCTCTAATCCATTCTAAGCATCTTAATCTTCTTCATTTGGAGTGCAAATTGGCTAGTAGTGGGTTTCTATCACTCTAATGATCAATTGCTAAACTAAGTAGATGAGATATGATGAGATCATATGGTTTTGTTTGTGGATTAATGGGTTTTAAGTCATATGACATGATGTTAGTTTGCTAATGTATGTGGGTTATGCAAGTTTTGTGCTTTGTGATCATATGTTAATATGCAAGTTTATGAGTTCATATGCAAGTATGTAACATGTTATGCAAGTTCATATGCAAGTTTATGAGTTCATATGCAAGTTATGTAACATGTTATGCAAGTTCATATGCAAGTTATGTGACATATTATGCAAGTTCATATGCAAGTCATGTATTTGTTAATATGTAAGTTTATGTAACATGTTATGCAAGTTCATATGCAAGTTTATGAGTTCATATGCAAGTTATGTGACATGTTATACAAGATTATATGCAAGTTATGTGACATGTTATGCAAGTTCATATGCAAGTTATGTGTTTGTTAATATGCAAGATGGCACCTTTGAAACATGTTCATACATATGCAAGTTGACACCTTTTATATGTGTTATGTCATGAGAACGAAATTACGTGGGAACGATGGGGTTAATTAAATGCATATGTTAATAAGATTGTGTGAAATTAATATAATTATGCATAACATAAAATAAATGAACATAGTATGGGAATTTGCCTATTAAGTTAGGTGTACCCATACTATGTGTTGGGAATTTGCCTATTAAGTTAGGTGTACCCACACTTTGGAGTTGGGAATTTGCCTATTAAGTTAGGTGCACCCATATTCCTAAAATAAACATGATAATTAACACAAATTATGGGGGTGATTAATTAGGAGTAATTAATCGATTAAGACACGAGGTTGGACCCGTTTGTAGTGTAAGACTGCCCGGAGTTTACCGGCTTAACCAGGCATCTACAAATGACGGTCCAATGTGAGGGGTCTTAATCATAAATTAAATACGTAACAAGGGTAAATGACATGAGGTTGGACCCGTTTGTAGTGTAAGACTGCCCGGGACCTACCGGCTTAACCAAGCATCTACAAATGACGGTCCAATGTGAGGGGTCCTTTACACGGTTACAGTGTTAATCAATTAAGAAACACTTAACCAGATAAGCATGTAGTGGGGCATGGGGATTAAGTGGGTACCTTGGGTGGTATGTGGAAATTGCTAGTGGTTGCCAATAGAAAATATGATAAAATACTTAACCAAGATGAAACATGTAATTAAACATGATTAAAGGGTTAAGTGGGAAACACTAGTGTGTGGGCCAAGCTTAGGGGGATGGCTTGTGCTGGGGGCCCATTTCAACCAGTAACCCATACGTATCTTAGTGGGCTCAACCCATGTCGAGGACGGGACACGCATACTGGGCTTGACTATAAGAGGCCAAAATGGGTTAGCGGTGGCAACGCATGACCAACGGGTTTCATATGCGTGTGTGGACCCGGGCTGGTAAATAAGACGTTGTTGCATCGTGTAGATATAAGCCGTGCACCGTTAGTTTTATCAGGTTGCCACGTTGGGGAATGGTACACCCCACGGTGGGGCCAGCACGGGTATCTACGTTAGGGAGCCGATCGAATGGGGAGTAGTGTGTACACCTAGTGGATTGTAGGGCCCCGTGGCGTCTACTTAGTCACCTAGGGGTACGCGAGAACTATTAAGTTAATTTTATAAGTCCATGGGTGGGATCAACCTTTAAGTTAGGAATGACTGGTGTGGTGCAGTTTAGTAATTTACCTTTGGAAGGGTAGATGCGTCTTTATCTTTTATCTTAGTTTAGTTGACTGCTTAGTGTAGCCATTCATCCCCATTAGTTACCGTATATCAGTTTATGTCTTCTCTGGTTACTTTAACGATTGTATTGTTAAAGTTATAGGACTCGCTCAGACTTATGTCTAACCCCGTTGTTTTTATCTTTTTCCCAACCCTCAGGTCCTACGGTGGATCCTAGCAGTAGTGGAGCTTGATCGGATTGCTGTTCCAGTCTTTAGGAGCTTGGATAGATGTAAAGCTCCAGTTACCCAATTATCTTTTCTTTTGTCATGGCTATTGTATGAGAGTGGGATTATGTACTTCTTTATTTTGATGGATATTGTACTTGACTTTTATTGTGGTTTTATGATGTAACCAGACATGTTTTACTTCCGCTGTTATGAGATGATGTTTTAAATTTCAAGTACTATTTATATCTGTCTTGTTGTAATTTTTCTGTTCTATATTCACTAAAATACTCCACCGATGCTATGGCATTCCCTTAGTGAGTGACCATAGCGGGAGTGGGGTGTTACAGTAACTTCATGCAGAAAGCATGCAACAGGTAGCGCAGCTACTAGAGCAAGCTCAAAACCACTATTCGAATTCACAAAAAGGTTTTCATTGTTCCCATGGTTTGCATTCACTTCCCTAACTTCGGTGCTTGGCGTATCACATGAATCATTGTTCGAACAATGTTCACTTTGATCACTATGAACTTGATCACCTTTAGCTATAACATCTTGAGACATGATTTCCATGAGTTCTTGAGTTAATTCACGCTCAAATTCCTTTTCAGTTCTTTCTTACTACAGAACATCAACTTGCTCAACCACTGTGTTAGTTGTGTTGACGACAATAGTTACATTTGGAGCCGAATTATCATGCTGAAGAGCATCAAAACTGTTGGAAGTTGTGAGTGGTTCATTTAAAGGGTTTCTTGAAATGAAATCTTCTGCTTTCTTTTTACGTCGGGTTCCTTTTCTTTTGCTTGCTTATTCTCACGTCCTTCCATGTTTTCCATAGGAATCTCTCCTTTCTCAATTTCTTCTTCAATATGCACCAATTGGACAACAGGAGTCTGACTAGTGCTTGGTTCAGAGATGTTGTAATTGATCGGCCAAAAGTCTCCTATTGTACTCTTCCCCTTGTTATTCTTGTTTGCTTCGATTTTTTTCCTTTGCACATTCTGCCATATTTGCACATTGTGTTGAAATGGTTTCCTACCCAAGGTGTTATCCACTCTCTTCATAGAATTGTTGCTACACATTGTGGTTTGCCTGGGTCCTCCTTTCATTATTTGTTGTAATGTCATACTTCTTTTTCCTTCTTTCCCCTGATTTTTGTTCATCTGTTTTGTTTTCCTTGCAAGTTTTCATTGCTGTATCCAAAGGTTTTGCAACTAGTGCAAACAAGCGGCCTCCATAGATAGGTAATTTTAACTCTTTGCGTTCCTCCTGGAATTTTGACAAGAAAATCTTATATAAGCTATTTTTCTGGTTTAATTTCTATCAAGCATCTTGCATAATTCAACCGTTCAAGCCTTTCTATTGTTTCATCAAGACAAACCATCCAACCCAAATGACAAGCTAACCAATTAATTGTAACAACCCGTATTGCAATAACATGTTAAAACGAGAATCAAGGCAGAATTTAATTTTAAATTCTGAATCAAGTAAAACGGGCTATGCCATTGCGTTCGTCTCGGAAAAATACGCGAAATAGAGTCCGAGTTTTCGAAAATCGGAGTCCGTATGACCCGGTTAAGGCCCAAAGAAGTTTCCGGGAAATTTGAATTTCGAAACATGCAGAAATGGGGCCAGGCGGGAAAATTCCCGCCCAGGCATGTCGACAGGCATGTCGACAGGGCTGTCGACAGGCATGTCGACAGGCATGTCGACAGGGCTGTCGACTTGCCCTGTCGGCTGATTCTGGTCTGGTGCACCTATTTTCTATCTTGGCTAGGTTTTTGGGCCTGGTTTGAAATCTGACGGTTCAGGATGGTCCTAGGGTTAATCTAAGGGCCTAAAACTCTCCTAATCTCTATAAAAAGACCCTAAACCTACCCCTAAACCCTCATTATTCACTCATGTAACTAAACTATGGCCAAATTTCTACTCTCATGGCCTCCATCTCAAATCCCTAGAGCCTATGCATCCAAATCAAGTTCAAATCAAAAGGTGCAAGCTTGCTACACCAAATCAAGGCCAAATCAACATTGCTATGCGAGTTCCATGACGATTCTTCTACAAAGGAGGCACCTTTCTTAGCCAAGATGATTCATGCTTCTTTCCCTAGGCCTAACTATGTAAGTTCTAGCTACTTTTAGATGGAAACGGTAGTTTTGATAATGACATGGGATAAAATGAGGCTAAACATGATTATGCGAACCTATATGAGCCTTACCTTGCCTCTTATGTTCATGATTATGATTTTAGGCCATGTAAGTGACTTAATCATGCCTCTCATGCTATGCATAACCTAGTTTAACTTGCAAGTTTGGATCTTTATGCATGAAATGCTAGCATGAACCTTTAGGAACCACTTTATGTGTGAAACATTGGCTAAGACAAGATTTTGGGGCTTATGCATGTTTATGAACCTAAACCCCTTATGCTAACATGCAAGTTTGTGGCCAAACCCTTTATGAGATTATGCATGCTCGTGGCCAATCCCCCCCTTTTAAGTTGTGCATGTTTATGGCCAAACCCTTTTTGATAATATGCATGTTTGTGGCCAAATTACCTTATGACACTATGCATGTTTATGGCCAATTCCTTTATGATGCTATGCATGTGGAAGCCAAGCCCTTTTTGGCATCATGCATGTTTTGAGACCAATATGTGACATAGTATCCTTACTATGTTGACTCGCTTTGCTTGCGTTGGGAAAACACGATTTTGGGTAGCTAGATAAACATGAACATGTCGCAAAACCTTAACTTGAATATGACATGTGTTTATACTTGAAACCATGACTTGAAAGATAACATGGAAGATGACATGTAAGTATGTATAAAAACATGAGCTTGGGAATTTACCTATTAAGTTAGGTCTACCCTTTGGGAATTTACCTATTAAGTTAGGTCTACCCAAATGCTCGAAAAACTTGTAACGTGTTTTGGGAAACATGATGAACTTAGATAATATAAGTGTGGCCAACTCGAGGTTGGGTTGAGTTTGTAGCATAAATCTACCCGGACCCGCCCGGCTTAACTAGTAGCTACAAACAATAGGATCCAATGTGAGAAGTTGGTCATGTCGCGCTTAAGACCCGAGGTTAGACTAAGTTGTGGTGTAAATCTACCCGGACCCGCCCGGCTTAACTAGTAACCACAACAAGGTCTAATGTGAGAGGTTAAGAGTGCATTGATTAAATTAATGCCACATGATAAGGTTAAGTAAATTTGACTAATGACACTTAACCGATATGACACGAATGGGTAGGTTAAGTGGGACCGGACTTGATTCCTTAATGACACTTAACCATGCAAGATGATTAGGAGATGGGGTTAAGTAATTTACACTTAACTAATCTGACTGGGTAATTAGATGGGGTTAAGTAATTAAGACTTAACTAACCTAACCACGGTAATTAGATGGGGTTAAGTAATTAAGACTTAACTAACCTAACCACGGTAATTAGATGGGGTTAAGTAATCCACACTTAACTAATCTAAACACGGTAATTCGATGGGGTTAAGTTAAACACTTAACTAATTTAACACGATGATTGGATGAGGTTAAGTGACCTATACTTAACCAATCTAACTCGTTAATTTGATGAGGTTAAGTTAACCTATACTTAACCAATCTAACGTGAAAACATGATAAGGCTAAGTCACGAATCGTTTCGAATACGCTTGACCGATTTGACTCGGTAATTTGATAAGGTCAAATTAACATATACTTAACCAATCTAAAATGATAATTAGACGAGGTTAAGTCATGGATTGCTTGATATACTTAGCCAACTTAACACATGGTTTGTAGGGTTAAGTCTTGGACTTGGATACTTAGCAAATTTTGACATGGGTTGTAGACGGGCTAAGTTATGAACTTAAGTGAAACTTAACCCATTAGATAAACCCTAATTCGGAGGATTAGGTAAATAACCATAGTTAACAAGGATTATGGAAATAAGGCTAAATGGTAAACCTTAGTTAAGGGAAACTAAGTAATAATTCTTAGTCAAAGAAATTTGAACCATTTCTTAGATAGATTAGTAACCCGATACATTTAAGTATGCGTGTAGGAGCAGGCTATCTGATTTAGATAAAGGCTCCAACGAACTGGGTAACGAAGCAGCGGCTTCGGGGAACGTGAGGATATTCTTGGGATCCCTCTGTGAGCTGCCAGGTCATTATACTAGGCTCACGAGAGGTTGAGGTCTGCGGTAGAAGAACCAAGAATATGCCTTGGTTGCTATGCGAGCGACCTAAAGACTGGGGTGGATAGCAGTGAGTCGGCGAATACATAAGGTGCCCGAGATAGCAAGTTCGTCGATCATCTACCATCTTGAGTCAAGCGTGTACGTACGGAAAGGCAGGGAACACCCAACAGACCATGATTTGCTATCTAATTATGGGTGAGGTAGGCCGTAGGATGTGGGCTGGCCGGAGTGTAGTTCTCATGCAAGATTTTCTCTTGTGTTGCCTTTCATTAGTTGAGGGAGGGGTCTCGTGGGACCATAGCCACGTGTAGAAAAGCAGACCTTAGTATCTGCATCGGCAGATAAATCTAAAGCTCCCGACCGAGTCCTGTATTTCTTGTTTTTCCCTGTGACAGGACTCGGATGGCACGATGTGATACATGTGCATACAGTTATAGAAAAACGATTCACGATGAATGCGTGGGAAAAAGGGCGCGGTTGAGGGTTAGCGTAATCCCTAGTGGCCTAGGTGGTTTAACCCAAACCGAAATACGAAAGCGTGCAATAGGTAAGCATAATCCCTAGTGGTGCTAGGTGGCGTAAGTCCTAGTAGTTCAAACGATGATTCATATGGAAGAGCCTAGCTAGAACAAGGGTGACAGTCCAAACGATTTCAAGGATAATACGACATGAGGAAGCCCGTACGAGGTACGGCGAAGGACTGAACTTATGTACATGAAAGGAAACATATGATTTGAGTGACCTATATATGCGATATATTAGGCTGACATGGACCATTACATGACATTGGGCAAGGGACATTCATGGGTTACACGTGACGCGGGTTGGGATACTAGTACGAGAGGTGCAGAGCAAATATACATGTTAGAACTAGGGAGAATATACCGTGGGATGTCAGACGGGGTAGATACCTTAGGATAATGTACTCGATAGAAATCCGACGATGTGATACCTTGACTTATCATAACACCGTAGTTTATCATGATACCTTAGTTTACCTTGCCGCAGTAGTTCAACCGGCTACCCTGGTTTATCTATCTTGTAGTTATCCTTATGTTTACTTTCAGTTTATGCATGTCATGTTACATTTACCTGTTTTTATACTGGAAGTAGATAGGACTTACTTAGTCTTTTTGACTGACCCGTTTTGTTTCGCCTCTTTTCTTCCGTTCCCCCCCCCCCCAGGTTTCAGGGAGGAAACAATGCTGTTTAGTTCAGACTTCTTCTGCTTGAAGGTCATCATGGATGGCTTGGACTTCTCTTGGCTATGGCTACTTTACTGTTTTACTTGGGGAATAATTTATTAAAAAGTCTTTATGCTTCTTTACTATGGCAAGACAGGTTTTGATGTACTCTGATGTAAAAGGCTTTAGACCTTATTTATTCATGTTATGAAAGTTTGATTTTACTTCCGCTATTTATATATGTTCTGTCTTGTGATATTTCTGTGCATGTTTACCAATAATGCCCCTCTAAAGCTAGTGCATTCCTTTGCGAGTGACCCTAGCGGAGGCGGGGTGTTACATTTGGTATCAGAGCAGAAGGTTACCAGACTGGGCAAAAGTTTTTAAAGACCTTCTGAAAATTATTTGAAAAGCCGTTTACAAAGAAGCATTTTTCAAGAAAATTTTCTTTTAAAAAAAAAAAAAAAAGAAAAAAAAAAAAGAAAAAGGCTATTCCCCAAAGGCCATTAGCATTATCCTTGTTTCCTTGATTGAATCTCTTTTCCTTTCTTTCCTCCATCTGTAGTCACAGTGGTTTTGACTGCGACTAGTCTTTCTAGCTGCGTAAGTGTTTCCCGTACGATGGAGGTGGTTCTCGAGAGACCGTTGCAGAGTTATGCATGAAAGGATAGTAAGAACAAGGATAAAGGATACGAGCTCAGGAATAAGCAACATGTTGGTATGGCTGAGTCCTAAAAGGAGGGAGAAAGATGAACAATGAAACCAATGACGAGAGAGTACCTTTGGCATGGTGAAACGGGACGGATAGTTAAGTATCATGGAACAGGGACAAGATCATTCGGAGGGCAATAGTATGCTCTCATTTCTAGGGTACCTCAGAAGGAGGGTAACGATCTTGTTAAAGGTTTAGCTTTTCTTTTCTATCATCCCGTCCAGACTTTGCCTTGAGCATCGTATCATTTAAGTCTGCTTGGACAGTTGAGTCTCTGCACCTTAGTACTAGCATAGAAGAGGATCCCATTTTTGTCCCAAATCTTGTTAGAGGATCGGTCCATTTATTCATGACTCGTTTGGATTCGAGAGTGCCCATGTTTTTGGAAGCTATGGATGGATTCTAGGGGTAAAGTGGTTATCCAGTAAGGGGTGCCACTCTCGGTTTTGATAGGAGGGTAGTTAGACTCTGGACTAGCCTTGGTAATACCCTCGAAGTCTCGTGTAACCTTTTGGGTTCTGTCATGATCAGTTATTTAGAATCCCTAGATGCTTTTGTTGGAGATTAGAAACCCGATCGAATGGTGTTCGCCAATAAGACGGATGGTTTAGTTCGATTATGTATGGGTTATGGGGATTACCCTAGTAAGTGCGCACGGTAACTTGTTTACTTTCGAGAGAAAGTTCTTCTACATGGAATACATTATGGTACGAGGTCCGAGATTCACTAGTGAATTTTGGAAAGCTTGCATGAGATCATGAGTACGCAGTCATGTTTGCGTCAAGTATTCTAGGAAAAGGATAAGTGCAAGTGGAACGAGAGGCGACGAAGAAATGAGTTCCAGCTCATGTTATGGAAACAGGAATAAGGAGCTACAAAATCGCGAAGTTAAAAGACGACTTTGATGGTCAAAGACTAGATACGCACATGATATCTCTTTTTGGGAGTATATCCTTGATCCCTGTTTTCTGTAGAGCTTACTTGTAGGCTATCTTTTGTGGACATCCTCTCGGTCCTATTTTCTGTTACAAACCCCATAAGGAGTTTGTCTTGTTTATCTTCTCGACCCTGTTTCAGGGAATCCTAGGTAGAACCCTATGGATGTAAACATGTATTTGAAACATGTTATGATTGATATGGTTGCAAGTGGTTGCAAGTGGTTGCTCGTGGATGCGCGAATTTACATTAAATATTAGCTCGACTCGGTCACATTTCATATTGCATATGCACGAGTATTTATACTTGTTTATGGATGAAATTGAATGTGTTACCATGTGGACGTTGCATATGGATGAATGTTTGTGCACGCATATAGTATCTATATGACTAGGACTATTTGCATACATGTTGGATTCATGGCACTATACATATTTTGCATTAGAAAGATTATTCAGGCCTGATCATTAGCATTAGCTAAGGAACATGTACACACACATTTTGCATGTATTCATACGACATTAGAAATCATCTAAGGACAATGGTTGCTTGTGGATGATGTTTTGAGTAGATGGATGATGGATGGTAGGATATGTTCTTTCTAACTTGGAGATTTCGGGGACGAAATCCTAAAAGGTGGGGAGAATGTAACAACCCGTATTTCAATAACATGTTAAAACGAGAATCAAGGCAGAATTTAATTTTAAATTCTGAATCAAGTAAAACGGGCTATGCCATTGCGTTCGTCTCGGAAAAATACGCGAAATAGAGTCCGAGTTTTCGAAAATCGGAGTCCGTATGACCCGGTTAAGGCCCAAAGAAGTTTCCGGGAAATTTGAATTTCGAAACATGCAGAAATGGGGCCAGGCGGGAAAATTCCCGCCCAGGCATGTCGACAGGCATGTCGACAGGGCTGTCGACAGGCATGTCGACAGGCATGTCGACAGGGCTGTCGACTTGCCCTGTCGGCTGATTCTGGTCTGGTGCACCTATTTTCTATCTTGGCTAGGTTTTTGGGCCTGGTTTGAAATCTGACGGTTCAGGATGGTCCTAGGGTTAATCTAAGGGCCTAAAACTCTCCTAATCTCTATAAAAAGACCCTAAACCTACCCCTAAACCCTCATTATTCACTCATGTAACTAAACTATGGCCAAATTTCTACTCTCATGGCCTCCATCTCAAATCCCTAGAGCCTATGCATCCAAATCAAGTTCAAATCAAAAGGTGCAAGCTTGCTACACCAAATCAAGGCCAAATCAACATTGCTATGCGAGTTCCATGACGATTCTTCTACAAAGGAGGCACCTTTCTTAGCCAAGATGATTCATGCTTCTTTCCCTAGGCCTAACTATGTAAGTTCTAGCTACTTTTAGATGGAAACGGTAGTTTTGATAATGACATGGGATAAAATGAGGCTAAACATGATTATGCGAACCTATATGAGCCTTACCTTGCCTCTTATGTTCATGATTATGATTTTAGGCCATGTAAGTGACTTAATCATGCCTCTCATGCTATGCATAACCTAGTTTAACTTGCAAGTTTGGATCTTTATGCATGAAATGCTAGCATGAACCTTTAGGAACCACTTTATGTGTGAAACATTGGCTAAGACAAGATTTTGGGGCTTATGCATGTTTATGAACCTAAACCCCTTATGCTAACATGCAAGTTTGTGGCCAAACCCTTTATGAGATTATGCATGCTCGTGGCCAATCCCCCCCTTTTAAGTTGTGCATGTTTATGGCCAAACCCTTTTTGATAATATGCATGTTTGTGGCCAAATTACCTTATGACACTATGCATGTTTATGGCCAATTCCTTTATGATGCTATGCATGTGGAAGCCAAGCCCTTTTTGGCATCATGCATGTTTTGAGACCAATATGTGACATAGTATCCTTACTATGTTGACTCGCTTTGCTTGCGTTGGGAAAACACGATTTTGGGTAGCTAGATAAACATGAACATGTCGCAAAACCTTAACTTGAATATGACATGTGTTTATACTTGAAACCATGACTTGAAAGATAACATGGAAGATGACATGTAAGTATGTATAAAAACATGAGCTTGGGAATTTACCTATTAAGTTAGGTCTACCCTTTGGGAATTTACCTATTAAGTTAGGTCTACCCAAATGCTCGAAAAACTTGTAACGTGTTTTGGGAAACATGATGAACTTAGATAATATAAGTGTGGCCAACTCGAGGTTGGGTTGAGTTTGTAGCATAAATCTACCCGGACCCGCCCGGCTTAACTAGTAGCTACAAACAATAGGATCCAATGTGAGAAGTTGGTCATGTCGCGCTTAAGACCCGAGGTTAGACTAAGTTGTGGTGTAAATCTACCCGGACCCGCCCGGCTTAACTAGTAACCACAACAAGGTCTAATGTGAGAGGTTAAGAGTGCATTGATTAAATTAATGCCACATGATAAGGTTAAGTAAATTTGACTAATGACACTTAACCGATATGACACGAATGGGTAGGTTAAGTGGGACCGGACTTGATTCCTTAATGACACTTAACCATGCAAGATGATTAGGAGATGGGGTTAAGTAATTTACACTTAACTAATCTGACTGGGTAATTAGATGGGGTTAAGTAATTAAGACTTAACTAACCTAACCACGGTAATTAGATGGGGTTAAGTAATTAAGACTTAACTAACCTAACCACGGTAATTAGATGGGGTTAAGTAATCCACACTTAACTAATCTAAACACGGTAATTCGATGGGGTTAAGTTAAACACTTAACTAATTTAACACGATGATTGGATGAGGTTAAGTGACCTATACTTAACCAATCTAACTCGTTAATTTGATGAGGTTAAGTTAACCTATACTTAACCAATCTAACGTGAAAACATGATAAGGCTAAGTCACGAATCGTTTCGAATACGCTTGACCGATTTGACTCGGTAATTTGATAAGGTCAAATTAACATATACTTAACCAATCTAAAATGATAATTAGACGAGGTTAAGTCATGGATTGCTTGATATACTTAGCCAACTTAACACATGGTTTGTAGGGTTAAGTCTTGGACTTGGATACTTAGCAAATTTTGACATGGGTTGTAGACGGGCTAAGTTATGAACTTAAGTGAAACTTAACCCATTAGATAAACCCTAATTCGGAGGATTAGGTAAATAACCATAGTTAACAAGGATTATGGAAATAAGGCTAAATGGTAAACCTTAGTTAAGGGAAACTAAGTAATAATTCTTAGTCAAAGAAATTTGAACCATTTCTTAGATAGATTAGTAACCCGATACATTTAAGTATGCGTGTAGGAGCAGGCTATCTGATTTAGATAAAGGCTCCAACGAACTGGGTAACGAAGCAGCGGCTTCGGGGAACGTGAGGATATTCTTGGGATCCCTCTGTGAGCTGCCAGGTCATTATACTAGGCTCACGAGAGGTTGAGGTCTGCGGTAGAAGAACCAAGAATATGCCTTGGTTGCTATGCGAGCGACCTAAAGACTGGGGTGGATAGCAGTGAGTCGGCGAATACATAAGGTGCCCGAGATAGCAAGTTCGTCGATCATCTACCATCTTGAGTCAAGCGTGTACGTACGGAAAGGCAGAGAACACCCAACAGACCATGATTTGCTATCTAATTATGGGTGAGGTAGGCCGTAGGATGTGGGCTGGCCGGAGTGTAGTTCTCATGCAAGATTTTCTCTTGTGTTGCCTTTCATTAGTTGAGGGAGGGGTCTCGTGGGACCATAGCCACGTGTAGAAAAGCAGACCTTAGTATCTGCATCGGCAGATAAATCTAAAGCTCCCGACCGAGTCCTGTATTTCTTGTTTTTCCCTGTGACAGGACTCGGATGGCACGATGTGATACATGTGCATACAGTTATAGAAAAACGATTCACGATGAATGCGTGGGAAAAAGGGCGCGGTTGAGGGTTAGCGTAATCCCTAGTGGCCTAGGTGGTTTAACCCAAACCGAAATACGAAAGCGTGCAATAGGTAAGCGTAATCCCTAGTGGTGCTAGGTGGCGTAAGTCCTAGTAGTTCAAACGATGATTCATATGGAAGAGCCTAGCTAGAACAAGGGTGACAGTCCAAACGATTTCAAGGATAATACGACATGAGGAAGCCCGTACGAGGTACGGCGAAGGACTGAACTTATGTACATGAAAGGAAACATATGATTTGAGTGACCTATATATGCGATATATTAGGCTGACATGGACCATTACATGACATTGGGCAAGGGACATTCATGGGTTACACGTGACGCGGGTTGGGATACTAGTACGAGAGGTGCAGAGCAAATATACATGTTAGAACTAGGGAGAATATACCGTGGGATGTCAGACGGGGTAGATACCTTGGGATAATGTACTCGATAGAAATCCGACGATGTGATACCTTGACTTATCATAACACCGTAGTTTATCATGATACCTTAGTTTACCTTGCCGCAGTAGTTCAACCGGCTACCCTGGTTTATCTATCTTGTAGTTATCCTTATGTTTACTTTCAGTTTATGCATGTCATGTTACATTTACCTGTTTTTATACTGGAAGTAGATAGGACTTACTCAGTCTTTTTGACTGACCCGTTTTGTTTCGCCTCTTTTCTTCCGTTTCCCCCCCCCCAGGTTTCAGGGAGGAAACAATGCTGTTTAGTTCAGACTTCTTCTGCTTGAAGGTCATCATGGATGGCTTGGACTTCTCTTGGCTATGGCTACTTTACTGTTTTACTTGGGGAATAATTTATTAAAAAGTCTTTATGCTTCTTTACTATGGCAAGACAGGTTTTGATGTACTCTGATGTAAAAGGCTTTAGACCTTATTTATTCATGTTATGAAAGTTTGATTTTACTTCCGCTATTTATATATGTTCTGTCTTGTGATATTTCTGTGCATGTTTACCAATAATGCCCCTCTAAAGCTAGTGCATTCCTTTGCGAGTGACCCTAGCGGAGGCGGGGTGTTACATTAATCCCAGGGTGTGACCATGCGAAGAGGGGAATATTCGAGAATTGCACCCAAATTGGCACTGCTTTAATATGTCTACATATGTTATTTACTTGAGGATCGTATGGTTTTATAATAAAGAGTTTGTTCCTTATTATAAGTGGATCTCCCATAAGAATTTTCATTCTATCCTCCTGATGTGAATATTGAAAAAGAAATAATACCCCATCAGACATCACTATAAAGATGCCTATCAGCTTCCAATTGGAATTAACCTTATAGAGAACAGCTGTAAAGGAGAGAGGCTCATCAAGGAAGAAGTCGACTAGTGAATCGTTCCAAACTTTGGTGCCTACTTCTATAATGTCAGGAGTGTATTCCATAGCACCTTCTTTGTCAAATGTGGGAATCATGTCAACGGGGTTGTACTTCCCCGCATTTCTAGGCAAATGCTGAAAGAAGGAAACCAACGCCGTTGACTCGCTTATTGCTCAGATTTAGTGGAAAGCGACGGAAAATCAGAAGAGGATAGGGAAGCTTCAGTGGAGGAAATGTTAGCCTAAGGGGGAGGAGCTGGGTAGGGATCCAGTGGTGCAGGAGGCGAGTTGGGTGGCGGTGGAGGTTGAGGGATTTGAGGAGATGTGATTGATGGAACGTGTTGCGTGTGGCTCGAGAGAGGAAAAGAGGGAGTAGAAGTCATTATAGTTACAACCATTAATTCTCTATGAACTGATATTTTTTTTGGGTTTTAACTTAGTTATTGTAAATATGCCTTTTCGTTCTTTTTTTCAATAGAAAGACATAATTTGAAATTAATAAGAAATATGTTCAAAAACAAAGAGGAAAAAGGTCATGTAAATTTATGTACGAATATAAGTGTGTTTATATATATATATATATATATATATATATATATATATATATATATATATATATGTATGTATGTATGTATATTTATATTTGTGCATAGTTTACATCAACCCTTCCAAAAGCATACATATATTTCTTATGATTTGAAACATGTTTATTCTTTTTAAAAATATTTAGGAATAATTTACAATAATTACAGTTAATAACCTTTTTGTAAGATTTAGAATCTTATTACAAAATTGAACGCAAAAAGTAATGTTTGGTTATTAGCTTAAACAAAAACATTGAATTTAATAATAATAATAATAATAAAAGTAAGAGAATAATAACTACGTTAACTTCGCGAAAATATAAATAATGTATATATACATCATCCATCCAAATCTACGTAAAAAAAATGAAATATATAATATATAATTAATGTTGGGTGTTTGAATGATTTCCATTTTATGGAATTACATATTGAAATATAATCCATATTAAATGGAAATATAATCCATGTTTAATGAAAATATAATCCATATATATATATATATATATATATATATGAAAATATATATTACTACCTTTGTCGCAATTAATGTAATTGATTTGCTATAAATAAGGTCGTAAAGGAATAATAACTATTGCAACCATCATTGATTGGGGGGAAATAAATTGAATTAGGTAGTTAGGCCTAATGGTTACAATTTGAGACGATGACTAAGAATAAGAATTGTAACTCCAATTAAGTAAGTAATTATTTCTTATAACATATACATGTAGAAGAATAATTGAAATTCAAGGCTTCGTTTGGAAAAAGGTCTGTTAATGGCGACATAAAATCCGCCTTCATTTCTTCATGCATCCATCCTCTTCCACAAATCATTTTTTATTCTATCGCTTCTTTGCCTTATGATTTCGCCATGCGTGGACCTTTTTTCCTTACCTCCTTTTCACCTCATGATCTAAGCCTTTCTCACATAAGGATCTAAGCTTCAACTCCCTTTTTTCCATGATCTCATCTTAAATCCGCAGATCCTTTTGGATCCACATCTCACAACGAACTCACCTCTATTATTGAGGATTCCAGGCAACTTCATGATTGCAACATGATATTCAACTGATGGTCACTGTATAGGAAGAGGTACTGAGCACTAACGTGGAATGAACTGGTGAGCAGCAACGCCTTGGTTGTTTATTTGTTTTCGCGTTTCAACATTTTGTTTGTGATGGGATAAATTGCGATTGGGGTATTCAATGTTCGATTAGTTCGTGTCTTGTTGGTAGTATCTTAGTGACCGATCTGGGGCTTTTGGGTTTCTGTTGTGTATTTTGAGGTGCTTGATTGCATACTTTTGTTTTGGATCTTAGATCTAGTCCATGTTACTACAGGTGCTTTGCACCTTCATTCTATTTGTGTTCTATTTGACTATGCTTTCTTATAAGTTATTTCAAGTTAGTTAGTGTCTGGTTCTGTATGATTGGGTCAGCACTTATGTTCAACGGCAAACACGGATGTTATGCACTGAACTTGTCGTTGTTTCGCTTTGGTGTTATTTATGCCTGATCGTGCAATTCTAGCTATTGATTGGCTTGTATTTCTCAACGTCGAGCAGTATACTTAATGTCGTCATGACTGATGAGCACGAGTGTGGTAATCTGATTTTTGTTCAGCCTCTAGCTTTTGGAGTGCCTTCGATCGTTTCCTTCCACTCTCTGTCCTCTTTTCAGTAACTCGTCATGTCACCTTCCCCATAAAAATTGTGCATGCCTTGGTGTAGTGCTCAAGAAAGTCAGACTGGGTACATTTGCTTCAATAGCTTTGCACTGTTTAGCTGTGTGGTCAAGTCGTGTAAATTGATGGATACCTGTACTTAATTTTAACAATCTTGTATTGTATCTCTCTATATTCATTTGTAAATCACAATTTTTTGTAGTATGTTATTTTTTACTCTTCCTGCGTGGAGAGTCAGGTCATAAAGTAATGTAATAATGTTGTAGTCTAGTAAATTAGCTTGCTCTAGTGCTCTAAGCCTGTATAGGTAGAGTGGACGGAACACTATAAACTCCATGGGTGGTGGACAGTCCACCTTAAAAACCGAATTAGCTGACTGCTAACTACAATCACTTATACTACATTGTAATTTTATTTTTAGTTATAATAAAAGAGTGTTATGGAACACCATAAAAACCGGCCGGCTATGCCAAAAAAAGAAGAATAAATGAAATTAAAGAAAAATGAAAATGTTTAGGGAGTTACAATAATTAGATTAGAAATAAAAATGGATTGATATGATAAGGACATTTAACTGTAAGATTAATGTCTCAGGAAATTATGATCGTTAGATTCATAAATGCCATTAATTATAATCAATGGTAATAAATAACATTTAAGGGGTTAACTAGCATCTTAGGAAAATATGACCGTTATGGTCGTAAGTGGCAATGACCCGAATAAATAGCAACAAATGGAATTGATAAGGGGATTTATATGTATTGATTGTCGTTTAAAATACTAAGTCCAATTAGGAAACAATTAAAAAAATATCCTAGGGCAGGAAGGATATTACTTTCCTTATTTTATAATAGTTAATCTAGAATTAATAATTAAAAAGTTAGAATTGGACTTAGTAGGTTAATGATGCGAGGTCAGCTGTCTTATTCGTCAGAAGTCTTCACTTTCCAACAGTCGAATGTATGCCCAACTGATGTGAGACATCATTGACCATAGGAACCCATGACAATAGTTAGTTTGCATACGTAGAGTATCTCCATAAGGAGAAACCAAACGGGAATAACTCAACAACATGGCCTGCTTTAGGAATTAAGGACTTAAGTGGTTAGATCCACCTATAAAATAGGTATTAAGTGATCGCGTAGCCCACCTCCCATAAATGAAAGCATTAGAGGCTAATTAGGTACGAATTTGATAATCATCACGAATAGTCTGCTTCCTCGGGTCTTAAGTGGCTTGGGTCGAGGGGTCCACTTGGGAACGGGTTTTAAAATGATCGGTATAGTATTTCCATAGGTCTAATCCTACGGAAGTGTTAAGCAACTAGGAGATTATCCAATAAGGCCAGCTAGATAGTAACGAAGGGGTCCATTATAGGGAGGTCTTTAATGGCGTGCTACGTCTACCTACCTGATTGGTCTTAAGTGGCTACTTACTATCTCTCACCTTATGTAGGGCATGGGTTTATATATGTGAATGACAGAAGCCTTAATTAGTAGGACCAGCAGCTAATGTCCTCTATTATATATTAGAGTAGAGTAAATCATCGAAAAGGCATTAAGTGACCAACAGGTCCGCCTAGGGTATTAAGTGATCAAGAGGATCCATCCTTATCTATTGTTTGATAGTGATGTCTTAAGTGGCTTCATATGTAAATAATTAACCTCCGTATGATTAGTGAGTAGTTGAGAGCCCACTTCTTAGTTTTTGGTATTTGGTTAAACGATGGTTTAAAGCTTCATAAATATATGTGTAAACATTCTATCTCATTATTGTTATTGTTGGGAATGCTACCTTGGGTATGGTAGTTAGATTCGTGCGTTAATGTTTACAGGGTTAGGTTAGAATTACTAGTCTTGATAGACATATGTCTTAGGTTGAACCAAATAGGATACATCTGTGTATTGTAGACGGTGTTATACTCCTTCTGTTTACTAGAACTTATTGTTCTGACCCCTCTCCTCATTACAATCTCCCAGGTTTTCTCGAGACGGTCTAGGTCTCAGAGGTGTTTAAGTTTGGTTTTCGGTTCTCGTTCTCTCTCATGCTCGGTATTAACATGGTGACTAACTCTTATAAGGCAGTTACCAGAGTTGATACTCGTATATCCTATTTCATTTTCGTTGTGAGTTATTTTATCGAACTCTGATTATGCTCATGCTCATTTATTTGTTGGTACCATATTTACACGCTCCATGCTTGGATGGGTTTGTGTAACAACCCGGAAAATCATAAATTTGTTTTAAATAGAAAATGATTTATTTTAAATAATAACGACTAGAAATTTATTTTTAATAGAATTAGAACGTATTTATTTATTTGAATCGACGTTAGAATATAAATATTTATTTTAATTATAAAAGGAATTGGAAATGGCGTGGTAATTTGAAAATTCGATTTCAAATTTCAAATTTCAAATGAATGTACAGGATTCAAAATAAACCGGATTTTAGCAAAACTAGAAATATTAGGATCTGTTTGAAAATATCTTTCCAACGAATCCGAAAAATTGAAATTTCATAGTGGGAATAAAAAGTTATGCCTAGTTGAAAATTCAAGATAATCGCTATGGAAATATGGCATTTAAAAATAGCCATTTTGCAAACGACCTCCGTTTTCGATGAAACCACTTTTGTTGGATCCGGGATGTCAAGCTATTGCTAGATTCCAAAATTCATACTTTTTGGGATTAATCTGTGAGCGTGGCGAAGGAAAATGTGTTTTGTAGTTTTAGTCAATTTGGATCGACCAAAAAATGGCCATTTTCCAAACGGTCTTCAAATTTGACGAAATTAGTTTTGTTAGGACCGTATCGTCAATACGAAGCTAGAAATAATTTTTCTAGAATTTTTGGGGTTAGTGTATGGCCCCGGTAAATTGAAATGTGCGTTCAAATTCAGTATACATTGATTTACATTTTAATTTAGGGGAAAACTAGTCGTAACGGCCAAATTGGCTTACAAAACATATCCCATTGTGTTCGGAATGGGGGTATTTGGCTAGAGGCAACAGTCGTTGGATCAGATTTGCAGTTCGATTTAAAAAGCAACTTAAAAGAGAAAATAAAATATAAAACCTTTTCTTTGAATATACCCCCCCCCACCGTTCAGTCCTCCTTCAAACTATTTCCCCAAATCGAAAAAAAATCCCGCCGCTCCTCCCCAGGCAAGACGCCGCCGCATCCATCACCAATAGACCCCTCCGACTGGCCGCGACCTTCCCCATCCCCTCTCCTCGGTCCGCACAAAAACCCATGACCTTCCCCATTCGCCATCGAACGACGCGGGACCCTAAACCACCCCGGATTCGCCACCCCTGCATGAGCCACCGCGCCACCCGCCTGCGACGCCAGTAGCCGCCTATCACCACCTCCCACAGCCACCTGCGCGAGCGAACCCCCCCTTCTCCAACGATTGAAATTTGTGAGTATTTCCATTTTATTTCTTCGATTAAAACTGAGATTTTTGTTTTGTATAAAAGCGTGATTTCAATTAGATAAAGATCTGATTTATTACGTTGAAAAGGTCGGATTTTTACATAGGAAATAGCGAAATAAAAATTCTATTTTTCTATATATGAATGTGAAATAAAAATTCGTTTTTTCTATATATGAAAGCGAAATAAAAATTCGATTTTTATATGAAATTGGCGAAGAAAGATGGGATTTTTATATATGAAATTAGCGAAGAAAGATAGGATTTTTTTTATATATGAAATTGGCGAAGAAAGATGGGATTTTTATATATGAAATTGGCGAAGAAAAATGGGATTTTTATATATAAAATTGGCGAAGAAAGATTGGATTTTTATATATGATGTAACAAAGTAAAAATATGATCTTTATAGATGTAGAGATATAAAAATACAATTTTTATATATGAAGTGCCATTATAAAAATATGATTTTTAAAATAAACATCATATTAAAAATGCGATATTTACTATGAACAGCGGGAAAAGATCGCATTGGAATTTTGGGCAAATCCGAACCATTCAGAAATAGAGAATGGAGGAGTGCATCCCAAAGGTGAGAACTCTCTCACTGAATTTATTTATATAGTCATTTATTTTATAAGTATATATATGTACTTCTCCTCGTCGTCCACAGACCATGGACGACTTGTTTGGTTTGATTGATTTGTTTATTTGAATTGATTGTGATGTGTAATGGAATGTAAATATTCACGTGTTGAAATAAAATATTTTATCATTAAAAATTATTGAAATAAAATATTTTATCGTTAAAAATATAATTTTTAACGTGTAATGAATAAAATATATATTCATTTACAAATCGGACGATTTGTTTATGTACACCCATTTGACTAATATTGATTGGGACGATATATTTTACACATCGCCCAACTGCACAAATAATAATCAGTGTTTGTTGTTTGAAAACCCCACACGGGTATTGAGATGATATTGAGCATACAATAATCCCAATATTTAGTTGTATGTCAATCGATGGGTTGACAGACTGTTGTAAGCGTTAATTATTTATATTTAACGCTTATGCGGTTGTGTAATACACTCTGGATGATGGTTGATAGTTTATCATTGTTGTTCTATACATGTGTTGTATGAAATCCATATAATCAACATTATATGGTAATTGACCGTGTCTGATTCCAGTTCAGAAAGAATGAATATTTTAAAACAACGAATATTTTAAAATAATGAATATTTTAAAATAATATTCAGTAAAAGATCAAAAATTGATTTTGATGTCTGATTTGGGATGGACATGAATATATTTAAATATATATAAAGCCGCGTAGATTAGATTAACGCCATTTTGACGTGAACGATACACTACGCCATAGATGGCCTACGGCAACCCCAGAGAAGTGACGCAGTAGGTGCCAAAAAGTGTTGCTGTAGGCAAAAAATGATCTGTGGCAACACTTTTTCAGGGTTGCCTTTTGCCGCGTTGCCTTAGAGTCAAAGGCAACACATTTGCGACCTTATGGTAACATCAGTACAGGTGTTGCCACAGGTACCACTACTGCAAAAGATACCCTTTCACAACTACAAAAAATAGTTTTAATATGTCTGTTATAGCTGGCAATCATAATAAAGTCAACCTTTTTTACAACTGTTTCTAGCAGTTGTTAAAATTTGTTTTACAACTACTAAAAGTAATTACACCTCAACTGCTATTAATCAAAGATTTCATAATATTGTAATAAATATTATTATAACACAGTATTTTATTCAAATAAATATTTTATTTCAACATTTCAAATGGTAAATTTTTTTTACTCCACTATTGTACATTCACTCATATATTTCACAATCATTCATATATACATACATTCCTCACGACATTGTCACTCGATTCACTCATATACAGACTCACACATACAATCATAAGCAAGAAAAAGTACACGAAAATTATTATATAAACTACTACCTTTATTTTTACCCTTCTGATGATTCGCTTGCAAAGTATCCGCAACTTCTCTAGCTCCTCTTCAGAGAATCTTCAGAGAAGAGGGAAAACTAATTCAAGTAATATACATTACTTGTGCAATATACTCTTTCATTTTTACATTGACTGGTGCATCTAATGATCGTTCAGCAAATTCATACATAAAAAGAAAAAGAACCTTCAGAAATTTTCCCACCAGCAAGATGAACAATGCCAGTAACAACAAAGGTAAAACCAGAAAGGTGAGGTGTCGATACGCAAAAAATGCATACATGTATGGGACGACATAGCGAGCAGCAACAAGACATTGAACTTTGTAAAGTTCAGCAAGACTCCACCCTTCCTGGTTTAAATGATACACCTAATCAAAATTACTAAATTCATATTGCAAACAAAATTACTAAATGCACACTTCAAACAATGTTTGTTTCTGAAACACCATCATTAAACAAAGTTTGTATCTCCAACACAATCTAAGCTTAAGTCACTTGCCATTGAAGCTGCCAATTAACACTCTCAGGATGGAGACAATACTGAAAAGGCCAGTTAGAATTTAAGCAGACCAATGCACGAAATCACATGTTCAACTGATGACAAACCTAAGCTTTTCAGTCAGTTAACTTCATTGCTTGCTGAAATGGGTCTTAATATCCAAGAAGCACTTGCATTTTCGACAAATGATGGATACCTACATATAACACTGATGTATGGGAAGTTGATTTCAAACTACTGAAGCTTGAAACCAAAGTTACTTCTGGCTCCTTTAGTGACCTATGTCGAGCAACCCACTATGACCACTAAGTTGCAGTTAAAATAATAAAACCAGAACATGTAAATGCGAACATGCAACATGAGTTTACATAGGAAGTTTATATTATGAGGCAGATACGTCGCAGGAATGTTGTGCAGTTTATAGGTGCATGTACCATCATCGTTATGCTGTCTACAGAGTCAACACTAGAGACAAACTTTCAGCCTTACGACAAACAGTTTATAAATAGTGCATATCAATTAGGAAAGCGTGAACAAATATGGAACCAACTCACCATTAAAACAGGCTGATGATCGGACCCAACAAACATGGTTGGTCATTTCATCAAACATATTGCCTGCATCCTAACCAACCAACATGCTGAGTAAATCAAATGAATGGTCAGACTCTCCAATCGCTCAACAGTATCAGAGCAATTCAGATTTGGCTAAGTCGAGATGAAAACGTCTGTGCTCGAGATGTTGTTGGAACTTTTTCGAGGTCCGAAGCTCCAACAAACGGCAATGGCTCAGATATGGAAAACTGTGGAGTCGTTTCTTCAAAAAGAGCAACCTACCATTAAAACGATTCCTCAACAGCAAACACAAAGCCAAGTACAATATTCTTACCCAGATTTTGTAATGATTTCCAGATCCTGCTTTATGGATCCCCAAATTGAAATAGGAACGGAAATGAAACTGGCGAAGCCTCTCATTTCCGAGTGTTGGCATGGGTTGTCGTCTGTCGGCCTTTGGTTTAGAGTTATCAGAAACGGTTGCAGGCATTATCCCTTCTTCACCATTGATTTACAGTTTCTTCTTGTATTGTAGGATAACAAAATAGATTTGAAGATACAAATGTTGAAGAAGAAATGGGAAATCGATTTGCGAGATTTTGGTTTTAATTTGATTTCTGATTATAAAATTGAGTGAAAAAAATTGACTGATTTTGGAAATTTGGGGACTTAACGAAATGAAAATAAGCGGGTAAATGAAAATAACAACGGGAAATAGAAATAGGTGAGGTGTGGATCAAGGGTATCAATCGAACGGTTGGGATTTCGTTTTAACTAAAGGCGTGGATCGCTGAGGTGTCATTTATTTTTTATTTATTTTAATTTGAATATATCTATAGCTACTATATATGGAGGAAGACCGTTACTATATAGTGAATTTCTATGGAGGAAGACCGTTACTATATATGGAATTTAAAAGGCTTTGCCGTTATTCCATTTATATTACTGGTTAGATATGGAAGTTCATATTGATTATATATGTTGATCTGTTTTCCGTGAAGATTCCATTGTTAATGGAATGTGATTTTGGATTTATTGTGAGCTGTGTTTTAAATGACATTAGTTCTTTGACCCTGTGAAAGATAAGATTTATTTATTAACTTTGAATAATCAATAAGTAATGATTTTCGGAAATTAAAACTGAATTAGAGTTTTAGTGAATCTTTAAATAGATTGAAAGGTCAATTTGATAAAAAAAATTATCAAATTCAAGAAATGATCAAGAATGGGGTACCACCAGTTTTACTCCAGGCGATAGTTAAATCTTTAATTAGATATGAACGTGAAATGGTAATTGAATTTACTGATAACACCATGGTGTTAGATATGAAGTATTACCAGTTTTGCTTCATAGGATGAATAGGTTGGGATTGGGAAATAAAATAAACGATTACTTCGGTAAGGATCGCTAATCCCGACTAGTTTGGAAAACCTTAATATGATTTGGGTTGATATCCAAATGAAGATTAAAGAATAAATTTAAAAAAATTATCTTTTATAAAATTAATGGGAACCTTTCCCAAAGGATACGAATATTTAAATAAAAGAATATTCAGAATTGGAATTAGGCGTATGTTGTGTTTTTATAGCACTTGTTTATTATATACGCGAGTTATTCAGAAAGACCGGGTTTATCCCATTCTGAATAACTGAATCGGCGATGAGTCGACGATGAAGACGGTGGTTGAAGACCGGAGGTCTTCACATCATTTGGATAATTACTGATGTCTTGATTGGGTTGTACATCCAAGACGAGGTAATAAGTGGTGATCGTTTCAGACGTACTTGGAGATCGACCAGATATGCGAGGACCTCTCTCCTATATTGGACATATGGGACGAGGAATAAGGTGCCTCCGGTTTCGTTCAGACCCAGAACGAACTTGTAAATGGATGTGTGTCCGACATCGGATTTCATTCTGTGTGATTGATAGACATCGGTTGCATAGCGTGAATTGCCTGTGTGGCATGCTGAGATGCAAATGATCAAGGCTTCTGTTGAAAAGCAGAGTCTTGTGGTTGATGATCAAAGCACGGCTTTAATATAGCATAGTTTTGTGTAGCGTTAATTCGCGAGCCTCACACCCCGGTGTGAACCAGAAACGGGAGAGAACATTAATGAGGACATGCATTTCCTTCTAGCTAGGAGTGGTGTCTGAGTTTTGCACGCCCAGATGTTTTACTTATGTGGATGATGGATAGCGAGGCGCCTCGGTTATATCGGTATTTGCGGAGCCGATGGATGATATGGTCTTTATACAGACCAATTTTACGCCCCATAGCACGGGGAAACGTAGTGTTCAGGCATTTTAATCCACATCGAGTGGACCGGCCCTGACGATCCAAAGTCTTGACTGCGTACTTGCCTAAGACATGGGGAAGATTGTCTTGGAGCGGGAAGGACGATCCCTTGACGTGGTTCACAGACGGAAATCCAAACTTCCAATACGTGACATTTCGGTTTTATTTGTAGAGCCTAGTATAGCGACATAGTGGGATGGGGCACTATGCCGTCTATGATTGATACATTTATATTTGAAGTTGTTTTCATACACTTTACACTATAATAGTATCAAAATGATTTATTTTAAACGTACCAAGCATGTTTGGCTATTATAAGGTAAAACTCTATCCTCCGGCTTGCGTTGCATTGTGTGATGGGACCTGAGTCTTATAATAGCTTCATTTTTCCAAAAAGCATTGCGCTGTTTATTCTACGCACTGGTATTCTTGGGAGGAAACCCGTTCCGTGTTATATGGTGTGGTCCCTTGATATACTATATTTGAAAGTTTTAAATAACTGTTTTAGTTCTCATACCAGTCACATGACTGACCTGGAGTTTATTGTTTTAACCTAAACTTTGGGTGCCCCTATTTCCACACGGGCAGCTTGTAGTTTTGGGTTTTGCAGATTTATATTCACAGGATCCTGGTTTACAGCTGGAATGATATTCGAAAAGCTCTGTATCCGTATATTCTTTTCAGTTGTGTTTTGTATTATTTTCCGCTGCATTGTAAATTGTGAATCTCTGATATTTTTGTTCTGTATATTATTTATGTATACTCTGAAATATTCTTGTATTCTGATGAAATTGTTGTAATAAGCACTGAAATGTTCTTCTGGTTATGTTCTGATTTGTCGTGTTCTCAAAGCAATACGGACTTTCCTCTACGGGGAGGTTTGGGTCGTCTCAGTTGGTATCAGATCTTTGGTTTACAGAGCACGGAGAACAAGACACGTTAGAACAAAACGAAAGAATTCATCAGAGATTGGATTAGTAATATCCAATGAGAACGACTCATTAGAGATAGGATCAGTAGCATCCTCTAACGAGTTGGAAGTGTGTTGTTTTTAAAATATAAGTAAAAACAAATCTTGTTTTGAAAATTAAATCCAATTAT
Source organism: Allium sativum (assembly GCA_030737875.1). Classification (NCBI taxonomy): domain Eukaryota; kingdom Viridiplantae; phylum Streptophyta; class Magnoliopsida; order Asparagales; family Amaryllidaceae; genus Allium; species Allium sativum. The sequence continues at coordinate 343,179,317 of CM060910.1, forward strand.
ACATATTTGATTATTTATTTTATATTGAATTTGGACAATCGAGTATATGAGGTTTTGCACATATGCGTCATGAACGTATATTCGAAGTTTTAATATACTGGATAGATGTAGAATCACACTCTGGTCGCTCGGAGATGATTCTGATGATGGCATGTCATCATCAGAGCTTATGTTTGGATTTCAAAAGTGGGATATCTATATATTTCCAATTAACTGGTATGAGAACCAAAACTAGATAGGGTTATTGTTGTGATTTGGCATCAAAAATATGATCTTTGATTATATATCAACATTATGAATTTGAAATATTAATTCACTAATTGATTGCTGGCTGTGTTGTATGATTATTGGTTTGATTTATTAAAACTTTGAACCATATAGCCAAAATACGTCAAATATTGAAATGAATTGAAAAATTTTCGGAATTGCATGCATATACATGTATATACATTGAACAAGTCATAGCAAGGAGGCTAGAGGAGAGGAATAAAATTCTATGCCCGACAAACAGGTACATGTTTACTATATTTCTTGGGTCTGGATGATTTTATGAGCCGATTGGCTAACCGCTTGGCTTTTTCTTTTTCTTTTTGAGATGAGAGGGCCTGTGTGGCAGTTTGGGGATTTTCCCGGTGCTCCCCGTACAAAGGAGGTTATGGCGAAATTTTATGAAAATTCAGGGTGTTAGCCAAATTTTTGAAAAATTTGAAAATTCTTAGAGACTGAAAAGTTGAAGAATGAAAGCCAGAATGAAAGTTGAGTTGGTTAGTTATACAACTTTCAGCTCCATACAAAAAGATTTTAAGTGGGGGAGATTGTAACAACCTGAAAAATCAGAACAAATTTATTTTTTTATTTTGGCAATTTTAATGAAATTTGAATATTTAAAATGATTTATTTTAAATAATAACGACTAGAAATTTATTTTGAATAGAATTAGAATGTATATATTTATTTGAATCGACGTTAGAATATAAATATTTATTTTAATTATAGAAGGTATTGGAAATGGCGCGGTAGTTTGAAAATTCGATTTCAAATTTCAAATGGATGTACAAGATTCAAAATAAACCGGGTTTTATCCAAAACAGAAATATTTGAATCTGTTAGAAGATATCTTTCCAACGAATCTGAAAAATTGAAATTTCATAGCGGGAATAAAAAGTTATGCCCAGTTGAAAATTCAAGATGGTCGTTATGGAAATATAGCCTTTAAAATAGCCATTTTGCAAACGACCTCCGTTTTTGACGAAACCACTTTTGTTGGATCTGAGAGGTCAAGCTATTGCTAGATTCCAAAATACATAATTTTTGGGATTAATTTGTGAGCGTGGCGAAGGAAAACGTGTTTTGACAATTTCAGTCAATTTGGATCGACCAGAAAATAGCCATTTTCCAAACAGTCTTCAACTTTGACGAAATTAGTTTTTTAGGACCGTATCGTCAATACGAAACTAGAAATAATTTTTCTAGAATTTTTGGGGTTAGTATGTGGCACCGATAAATTGAAATGTGTGTTCGAATTCAGTATACATTGATTTACATTTTAATTTTGGGGAAAACTGTAAAGACCCGCAACTTCCCCGTAAAGGAAAGCGTCGGATAGTTCGAGAACAAACCACAACAGAACGCATACAGAAGAACATTTCATTGTATATTACAACAATGCATCAGATTACAAGAATATACAGAGCATGAATGAAAATTACACAGAAATACCAGAGATTTAAATTACATTTAAATACATAGCAGCGGAAAATAATACAATACACAACTAGAATGAGATATACGGATACAAAGCTTTCCGGATATCGTTCCAGCTGTAAACCAGGATCCTGTGAATATAAATCTGCAAAACCAAAACTACTAGCTGCCCGTGTCGAAAATAAGGGCACCCAGAGTTTAGGTTAAAACAATAAACTCCAGGTCAGTCATGTGACTGGTGTGAGAACTAAAACAGTTATTAATCTTTATTTTAAATCATTAGGTAAATCAAGGGACCACGCCGTATAACACGGAACGGGTTTCCTCCCAAGAATACCAGTGCATAAAACAAACAGCGCAATGCTAAATAAAGAAAAATGAAGCTGTTATAAGACCCAGGTCCTATCACACAATGCAACGCAAGCCGGGGGATAGGGTTTTCCCTTATAACAGCCAAAGAATGCTTGATACGTTTAAAACAGATTGTTTGATACTATTATAAGTGCATAGTGTATAAAACAACTTCAAATCATAAGTATCAATCATAGGCGGCATGGGTACCATATATCATGTCGCCATATATAGGTTTACAAATAAAACCGCAAATGTCACGTATTTGGAAATTGGATTTCCATCTATGAACCGAGGCAAAAGATAGTCCTCAACCGATTCGTGACTCTCTAGCCCGAGCCACAGGATCAGAACGCATCAACCCTTTAGATCGTCAGGGCCGGTCCACACGGAGTGGATTATTATGCCTGAACAATACGTCTCCCCACCCTATGGGGTGTAAGTCTGGTCCGTCAGCCGACCAGAATGCATTCGGCCGAAACCGATATAACCGAGGCGCCTCGCAACTGCAACAACCACATAAGTCAAACTCGTCAGGGCGTGTAAAACCACTGACGCCACTTCTAGCTAGAAAGAAACGCAAGTCCTCCCTGATGTCCCTCCCGTTTTTGGTTCATACCGGGTGTGAAACTCGCGAAGTAAACGTTACACAAAGCTACGCCACAAAGGCCGTGCTTTGATCATCACCACAAGACTTTGCTTTTCAACAGAAGCCTTGATCATTTGCATCTTAGCATGCCACACAGGCAAACCATCCTATGCAACCGATATCAGTCACACAGAATGAAATCCGGCGTCAGACACACAGTCCATTTACAAGTCCGTTCTGGGTCTGAACGAAACCGGAGGCACCTAGTACCTCGCATATCCATCGATCTCCAAGTACGTCTGGACGATCACCAACTGTTTCCATCTTCTTGGGTGTACAGCCCAATCAAGATCATCAGTTATCACCCAAACGACGTGAAGACCTCCGGTCTTCGACCATCGTCTTCATCTTCGACTTATCGTCGTATCGATTATTCAGAATGGGATAAACCCGGACTTCCCGAATAACTCGCGTATATTTTATAAAAGTGTTACACAAACACAACATACGCCTCATTCCAATTCATTAGTCACTAACCGTAAATTAATCAAGAGAATAATTCCCCAAATATTAACCCCGAAGGCCGAAACCAACATCAGATCAATATCCAGAAAACCCTTCTGCTTGGCTAACCGACAGTTAGTTTCTAAATTTCACGTTCAAATCTAATTAAAGATTTAACTATCGCCTGGAGCAAAACTGGTGATACTCCATTCTCGATCTTTTCAATCTAATTAAAGATTCATTAAAACTCCACTTAGTTTTAATCTGTGACTGGGTTAAAGAATCAGTGTCATTTAAAACACGGTTCACGATAAACCCAAAGTCACATCCCATTAATTATCGGGTTAAAGAACAAGTGTTATTTAAAACACTGTTCACGATAAACCCAAAAATCAATATCCATTCAATTCCAATTAAATATTATTTAATTGGTACACTTCATTAAATCTAAATAAAAAGATTTAATCTTTTCTTAACTGGGTTCAAGAACAGTGTTAGTGAAGACACCATTCACGACAAACCCAAATCACATTCGATATTCAATACAAGGCTCTGAATAGAAAATATATCGGCTTATATTCAATATCGAATTCTACGACTAACAAATGTCGTATTGGAAATAACGATACAAATATATATCTTTCAAATTTCCATAACAACACCTGTAATATCACGAATTCCAACATCGAAATATTCCGAAGACAATTTCGATTCAAATCCACTCCAATGCAATCATTGGAAATTTTGGTTATTTTCAAAACCATTTCAAATTCAATTTATTTATTTAAAAATAAATAGAATTATAATTCTAGTTCAAAACTAGTTCATTTCGATAAAAATCTATTTTTATCTTTTCAAATATGGAGTTTTTCATCCCAAATCTTCACAAATCATTTCTTATGATTTTACACAAATTATTACTATTTTTAATAATTTTATCAAGGCCCGTACAGCCGATTTCCAACAACGGTCATCGAACTGCACTTACAGCGACCTTTTTCGAATTTGATTTGGACATAATTCCAAATCCAACCGTTAGATTTCAAATTTCTAACATTCGCTAGAAAGCTCTTTTCTTTCATCTCACCAAACAATTCAATTCAAACAAATAATTCAACTAATCTATGCAACCAAACAAACAAGTCCATGGTGTGGACGATTGTGTCGGGTGCTACTAAGCACCGTCTGCATCCTAGTATATATATATAATTAGAAAAGAAATTGAAAGGTGAGAAATTCTCACTTATAGCTATCCTAGCTCCACAGCACTTCATTGATAGAAATCTTCATCGCTATCGCATCTTCGTCATCTTCGTTGCCCGTAGTCACTATATATATAAAAATCACATTTTTATTTCTCTATTCAATATATAAAAATCATATTCTTATTTCGAAGTTCAATATATAAAAATCGAATTTTTAGTTCAAAGTTCAATATATAAAAATCGAATTTTTAGTTCAAAGTTCAATATATAAAAATCGAATTTTTAACTCGAAGTTCAATATATAAAAATCCTATTCTTATTTCGAAGTTCAATATATAAAAATCGAATTTTTAACTCGAAGTTCAATATATAAAAATTCTATTTTTCTATCGAAGTTCAATATATAAAAATTCTATTTTTCTATCGAAGTTCAATATATAAAAATTCTATTTTTCTATCGAAGTTCAATATATAAAAATTCTATTTTTAAGATATAGACTTCGCCTTTTCTAATAAAAAGTTCCCCTTTTTTTTTCTAATAAAGATCAAATCTTTTCCCTTTAAAGTCAAAACCTTTTCCTATTTCAAAGTTTAAACCTTTTCCCTATTTCAAAGTTTAAACCTTAAAATAAAACCAGTTTTCATTTTCTTTATAAATCAGTTTTTAAATTATATAAAAAAAAAATCAGTTTTCTTTTTCTTCTTTAAATCAGTTTTTATTTTTTAAAACTAAACAGTTTTTATTTTTTTTTCAAAACAGTTTTTAAATGCTTTTCAAAATCAATTCAGTTTTAAAATGCTTTTCAAAATCAATTCAGTTTTAAAATGCTTTTCAAAATCAATTCAGTTTTAAAATGCTTTTCAAAATCAATTCAGTTTTAAAGTAAATAAATAAAAAAAAACAGTTTAAAATAAAATAAAATAAAAACACAGGGACTTACAGGGGGGGGTTCGCGGAAGCTCGCAGGGGGCTCGGCCTCTGGCGTCGGCAGGGAGCGGCGCGCGACACGGAGGAGGGGGTGCGATTCGAGGTACGGCGGCTTCGATCTGATTCGACTGGGGGGCGCCGCGAGGGGTTCGTCGGTTGCTCTGGGAGGTGCGGTTCGAATGGATGAGGGCGGCGGCTTCGGGATGGTGCTCGTCGGCGACTTCGAGACGAGGCGGCTTCGAGGATTAGGTTTTTTTTTTTTTTTTTTCTGTTTTGTAAAATGATTTCCAAAAAAAAGGGGGGGCCTGGTTAAGGAGGAAGGAAGAGATTTTTTTATTTTTATTTTTTTTATTATTTAATTTACATAAAGTTGACTTTTACATACGACCTCTAAACGAGGCCCACCGCCTGTCGTCCATAGCTAATTACCCCCATTCCGAACACAATGGGTTATATATCGTAAGCTGATTCGACCGCTTCGATCAGTTTCCGTTGAATTTACATTTAAATCACTATATTGAATTTTAAACGTATTTTTCGAATTACCGGGGTCACATACTAACTCTATAAATTGCAGAAAAATATTTTCTAGCTTCGTATTGACGATACGGTCCTAACAAAACTAGTTTCGTCGAATTCTGAGGCCGTTTGAAAAATGGCCAATTTCCAGTCGATTAAAATCAACTGAAACTGGTCAAACGCGTTTTCCTTTGCCACGCTCACATATTGATTCGAAAAATTATGAAATTTGAAATCTAGCAATAACTTAACATCACGGACCCAACAAAACTGGTTTCGTCGAAATCCGAGGTCGTTTGCAAAATTGCTATTTTTAAGGGCCTTATATTATATTAAAATATATATAAATTCCACAGCGACTATTTCTAAATTTCAACTGGACATATCTCATCATTTATAAAGTGGAATCTCAGTTTCTCAACTTCGTGGGAAAGATATTCACTATTAGATTCCATTATTTTTGGTTTCACTAAAATCCGGATTGTTTTGCACCCGGTACATTCACTTGAAGTTTGAAATCGAATTATCGAACTACCGCGCCATTTTCAATTCTATTTATAATTATATATAAATATTTTATATTCTAACGACGACGCGTATAATATATACGTTCGAATTCTATTCAAAATAAATTTCTCGTCGATATTATTTAAAATAATTCATTTTAAATATTCAAAATCCGCTAAAATTGCCAAAATAAAATTTTCAAACTGGCTCGCATTTTACGGGTTGTTACAATCTCCCCCACTTAAAACTTTTCGTCCCCGAAAAGGAACAAAGTCGAAAGTGGTTTGATTATTCAACTCTACATTCGATTTGGCTTCCATTCTCCAACTTTTCAGTTTCTGAGAATTTTCAAAAATTCAAAAATTTGGCTAACACCCTAAATTTTCGAAAAATTTCGCCATAACCTCCCCTGCAATGGGAGCATCGGGAAATTGCAAATAGCGTTCCCGGTCCTTCAGATCTCAAAAAGAAAAAGAAAAAGCCAAGCGGCTAGCCAATAGGCTCATAAAATCATCATCACCCAAACAAAACAGTAAATTATGTAGTAAACATGTACCTATTTGTCGGGCAAACAAATTTTATTCTCTGCTCTAGCCTCCTTGCTATGACCTGTTCAATGATATACATGTATATGCAAGCAGATGCGACCAATTTTCAATACAATTCAATATTTGATTCAATTAGGCATAATAGTTCAAAATTATCAAACAATTTAAACAAACAACTCAAACATCAATCAATTAGTGAATTTAACGTTTAAAATTCATAATTTTGATACATATACAAAAATCATGTTTTTGATGCCAAATCACAACAATGTATTCTAGCTATATATAAGTTTTGGGTTCTCACACCAGCCTAATGGAAATATATAGAAATCACACCTTCGTCACTCGAAAATAAATGCTGATGATGTTTCGAACCACCATCAGAACATTGTCGGGCTACTAGAGTGCGGTTCTATATCTACCCGGTATATTAAAACTTTGAATATACGCGGATCAGACGTATACGCAAAATCTATATATACTGGATTGTCCAAATCAATATAAATAAATAATCAACTACGAATAATTGATTTAAATTTTCAAAACAAAATTTTGTTTTCATTTGAAATATATGCTCTTCACACTCGTTCTAGGATACTACTGATCCTATCTCTAACGAGTCATTCTCATTGGATATTACTAATCCAATATCTGATGAATTCTTTCGTAAGGTTCTAATGTGCCTTGTTCTCTGCTTTGTAAACCAAAGCTCTGATACCAAATGTAAAGACCCGCAACTTCCCCGTAAAGGAAAGCGTCGGATAGTTCGAGAACAAACCACAACAGAACGCATACAGAAGAACATTTCATTGTATATTACAACAATGCATCAGATTACAAGAATATACAGAGCATGAATGAAAATTACACAGAAATACCAGAGATTTAAATTACATTTAAATACATAGCAGCGGAAAATAATACAATACACAACTAGAATGAGATATACGGATACAAAGCTTTCCGGATATCGTTCCAGCTGTAAACCAGGATCCTGTGAATATAAATCTGCAAAACCAAAACTACTAGCTGCCCGTGTCGAAAATAAGGGCACCCAGAGTTTAGGTTAAAACAATAAACTCCAGGTCAGTCATGTGACTGGTGTGAGAACTAAAACAGTTATTAATCTTTATTTTAAATCATTAGGTAAATCAAGGGACCACGCCGTATAACACGGAACGGGTTTCCTCCCAAGAATACCAGTGCATAAAACAAACAGCGCAATGCTAAATAAAGAAAAATGAAGCTGTTATAAGACCCAGGTCCTATCACACAATGCAACGCAAGCCGGGGGATAGGGTTTTCCCTTATAACAGCCAAAGAATGCTTGATACGTTTAAAACAGATTGTTTGATACTATTATAAGTGCATAGTGTATAAAACAACTTCAAATCATAAGTATCAATCATAGGCGGCATGGGTACCATATATCATGTCGCCATATATAGGTTTACAAATAAAACCGCAAATGTCACGTATTTGGAAATTGGATTTCCATCTATGAACCGAGGCAAAAGATAGTCCTCAACCGATTCGTGACTCTCTAGCCCGAGCCACAGGATCAGAACGCATCAACCCTTTAGATCGTCAGGGCCGGTCCACACGGAGTGGATTATTATGCCTGAACAATACGTCTCCCCACCCTATGGGGTGTAAGTCTGGTCCGTCAGCCGACCAGAATGCATTCGGCCGAAACCGATATAACCGAGGCGCCTCGCAACTGCAACAACCACATAAGTCAAACTCGTCAGGCCGTGTAAAACCACTGACGCCACTTCTAGCTAGAAAGAAACGCAAGTCCTCCCTGATGTCCCTCCCGTTTTTGGTTCATACCGGGTGTGAAACTCGCGAAGTAAACGTTACACAAAGCTACGCCACAAAGGCCGTGCTTTGATCATCACCACAAGACTTTGCTTTTCAACAGAAGCCTTGATCATTTGCATCTTAGCATGCCACACAGGCAAACCATCCTATGCAACCGATATCAGTCACACAGAATGAAATCCGGCGTCAGACACACAGTCCATTTACAAGTCCGTTCTGGGTCTGAACGAAACCGGAGGCACCTAGTACCTCGCATATCCATCGATCTCCAAGTACGTCTGGACGATCACCAACTGTTTCCATCTTCTTGGGTGTACAGCCCAATCAAGATCATCAGTTATCACCCAAACGACGTGAAGACCTCCGGTCTTCGACCATCGTCTTCATCTTCGACTTATCGTCGTATCGATTATTCAGAATGGGATAAACCCGGACTTCCCGAATAACTCGCGTATATTTTATAAAAGTGTTACACAAACACAACATACGCCTCATTCCAATTCATTAGTCACTAACCGTAAATTAATCAAGAGAATAATTCCCCAAATATTAACCCCGAAGGCCGAAACCAACATCAGATCAATATCCAGAAAACCCTTCTGCTTGGCTAACCGACAGTTAGTTTCTAAATTTCACGTTCAAATCTAATTAAAGATTTAACTATCGCCTGGAGCAAAACTGGTGATACTCCATTCTCGATCTTTTCAATCTAATTAAAGATTCATTAAAACTCCACTTAGTTTTAATCTGTGACTGGGTTAAAGAATCAGTGTCATTTAAAACACGGTTCACGATAAACCCAAAGTCACATCCCATTAATTATCGGGTTAAAGAACAAGTGTTATTTAAAACACTGTTCACGATAAACCCAAAAATCAATATCCATTCAATTCCAATTAAATATTATTTAATTGGTACACTTCATTAAATCTAAATAAAAAGATTTAATCTTTTCTTAACTGGGTTCAAGAACAGTGTTAGTGAAGACACCATTCACGACAAACCCAAATCACATTCGATATTCAATACAAGGCTCTGAATAGAAAATATATCGGCTTATATTCAATATCGAATTCTACGACTAACAAATGTCGTATTGGAAATAACGATACAAATATATATCTTTCAAATTTCCATAACAACACCTGTAATATCACGAATTCCAACATCGAAATATTCCGAAGACAATTTCGATTCAAATCCACTCCAATGCAATCATTGGAAATTTTGGTTATTTTCAAAACCATTTCAAATTCAATTTATTTATTTAAAAATAAATAGAATTATAATTCTAGTTCAAAACTAGTTCATTTCGATAAAAATCTATTTTTATCTTTTCAAATATGGAGTTTTTCATCCCAAATCTTCACAAATCATTTCTTATGATTTTACACAAATTATTACTATTTTTAATAATTTTATCAAGGCCCGTACAGCCGATTTCCAACAACGGTCATCGAACTGCACTTACAGCGACCTTTTTCGAATTTGATTTGGACATAATTCCAAATCCAACCGTTAGATTTCAAATTTCTAACATTCGCTAGAAAGCTCTTTTCTTTCATCTCACCAAACAATTCAATTCAAACAAATAATTCAACTAATCTATGCAACCAAACAAACAAGTCCATGGTGTGGACGATTGTGTCGGGTGCTACTAAGCACCGTCTGCATCCTAGTATATATATATAATTAGAAAAGAAATTGAAAGGTGAGAAATTCTCACTTATAGCTATCCTAGCTCCACAGCACTTCATTGATAGAAATCTTCATCGCTATCGCATCTTCGTCATCTTCGTTGCCCGTAGTCACTATATATATAAAAATCACATTTTTATTTCTCTATTCAATATATAAAAATCATATTCTTATTTCGAAGTTCAATATATAAAAATCGAATTTTTAGTTCAAAGTTCAATATATAAAAATCGAATTTTTAGTTCAAAGTTTAATATATAAAAATCGAATTTTTAACTCGAAGTTCAATATATAAAAATCCTATTCTTATTTCGAAGTTCAATATATAAAAATCGAATTTTTAACTCGAAGTTCAATATATAAAAATTCTATTTTTCTATCGAAGTTCAATATATAAAAATTCTATTTTTCTATCGAAGTTCAATATATAAAAATTCTATTTTTCTATCGAAGTTCAATATATAAAAATTCTATTTTTAAGATATAGACTTCGCCTTTTCTAATAAAAAGTTCCCCTTTTTTTTTCTAATAAAGATCAAATCTTTTCCCTTTAAAGTCAAAACCTTTTCCTATTTCAAAGTTTAAACCTTTTCCCTATTTCAAAGTTTAAACCTTAAAATAAAACCAGTTTTCATTTTCTTTATAAATCAGTTTTTAAATTATATAAAAAAAAAATCAGTTTTCTTTTTCTTCTTTAAATCAGTTTTTATTTTTTAAAACTAAACAGTTTTTATTTTTTTTTCAAAACAGTTTTTAAATGCTTTTCAAAATCAATTCAGTTTTAAAATGCTTTTCAAAATCAATTCAGTTTTAAAATGCTTTTCAAAATCAATTCAGTTTTAAAATGCTTTTCAAAATCAATTCAGTTTTAAAGTAAATAAATAAATAAAAAACAGTTTAAAATAAAATAAAATAAAAACACAGGGACTTACAGGGGGGGGTTCGCGGAAGCTCGCAGGGGGCTCGGCCTCTGGCGTCGGCAGGGAGCGGCGCGCGACACGGAGGAGGGGGTGCGATTCGAGGTACGGCGGCTTCGATCTGATTCGACTGGGGGGCGCCGCGAGGGGTTCGTCGGTTGCTCTGGGAGGTGCGGTTCGAATGGATGAGGGCGGCGGCTTCGGGATGGTGCTCGTCGGCGACTTCGAGACGAGGCGGCTTCGAGGATTAGGTTTTTTTTTTTTTTTTTTTTCTGTTTTGTAAAATGATTTCCAAAAAAAAGGGGGGGGCCTGGTTAAGGAGGAAGGAAGAGATTTTTTTATTTTTATTTTTTTTATTATTTAATTTACATAAAGTTGACTTTTACATACGACCTCTAAACGAGGCCCACCGCCTGTCGTCCATAGCTAATTACCCCCATTCCGAACACAATGGGTTATATATCGTAAGCTGATTCGACCGCTTCGATCAGTTTCCGTTGAATTTACATTTAAATCACTATATTGAATTTTAAACGTATTTTTCGAATTACCGGGGTCACATACTAACTCTATAAATTGCAGAAAAATATTTTCTAGCTTCGTATTGACGATACGGTCCTAACAAAACTAGTTTCGTCGAATTCTGAGGCCGTTTGAAAAATGGCCAATTTCCAGTCGATTAAAATCAACTGAAACTGGTCAAACGCGTTTTCCTTTGCCACGCTCACATATTGATTCGAAAAATTATGAAATTTGAAATCTAGCAATAACTTAACATCACGGACCCAACAAAACTGGTTTCGTCGAAATCCGAGGTCGTTTGCAAAATTGCTATTTTTAAGGGCCTTATATTATATTAAAATATATATAAATTCCACAGCGACTATTTCTAAATTTCAACTGGACATATCTCATCATTTATAAAGTGGAATCTCAGTTTCTCAACTTCGTGGGAAAGATATTCACTATTAGATTCCATTATTTTTGGTTTCACTAAAATCCGGATTGTTTTGCACCCGGTACATTCACTTGAAGTTTGAAATCGAATTATCGAACTACCGCGCCATTTTCAATTCTATTTATAATTATATATAAATATTTTATATTCTAACGACGACGCGTATAATATATACGTTCGAATTCTATTCAAAATAAATTTCTCGTCGATATTATTTAAAATAATTCATTTTAAATATTCAAAATCCGCTAAAATTGCCAAAATAAAATTTTCAAACTGGCTCGCATTTTACGGGTTGTTACAATCTCCCCCACTTAAAACTTTTCGTCCCCGAAAAGGAACAAAGTCGAAAGTGGTTTGATTATTCAACTCTACATTCGATTTGGCTTCCATTCTCCAACTTTTCAGTTTCTGAGAATTTTCAAAAATTCAAAAATTTGGCTAACACCCTAAATTTTCGAAAAATTTCGCCATAACCTCCCCTGCAATGGGAGCATCGGGAAATTGCAAATAGCGTTCCCGGTCCTTCAGATCTCAAAAAGAAAAAGAAAAAGCCAAGCGGCTAGCCAATAGGCTCATAAAATCATCATCACCCAAACAAAACAGTAAATTATGTAGTAAACATGTACCTATTTGTCGGGCAAACAAATTTTATTCTCTGCTCTAGCCTCCTTGCTATGACCTGTTCAATGATATACATGTATATGCAAGCAGATGCGACCAATTTTCAATACAATTCAATATTTGATTCAATTAGGCATAATAGTTCAAAATTATCAAACAATTTAAACAAACAACTCAAACATCAATCAATTAGTGAATTTAACGTTTAAAATTCATAATTTTGATACATATACAAAAATCATGTTTTTGATGCCAAATCACAACAATGTATTCTAGCTATATATAAGTTTTGGGTTCTCACACCAGCCTAATGGAAATATATAGAAATCACACCTTCGTCACTCGAAAATAAATGCTGATGATGTTTCGAACCACCATCAGAACATTGTCGGGCTACTAGAGTGCGGTTCTATATCTACCCGGTATATTAAAACTTTGAATATACGCGGATCAGACGTATACGCAAAATCTATATATACTGGATTGTCCAAATCAATATAAATAAATAATCAACTACGAATAATTGATTTAAATTTTCAAAACAAAATTTTGTTTTCATTTGAAATATATGCTCTTCACACTCGTTCTAGGATACTACTGATCCTATCTCTAACGAGTCATTCTCATTGGATATTACTAATCCAATATCTGATGAATTCTTTCGTAAGGTTCTAATGTGCCTTGTTCTCTGCTTTGTAAACCAAAGCTCTGATACCAAATGTAAAGACCCGCAACTTCCCCGTAAAGGAAAGCGTCGGATAGTTCGAGAACAAACCACAACAGAACGCATACAGAAGAACATTTCATTGTATATTACAACAATGCATCAGATTACAAGAATATACAGAGCATTTTACGGGTTGTTACAATAATTTCTCGTCGATATTATTTAAAATAATTCATTTTAAATATTCAAAATCCGCTAAAATTGCCAAAATAAAATTTTCAAACTGGCTCGCATTTTACGGGTTGTTACAAAAACTGATCGTAACGGCCTAATTGGCTTACGAAACATATCCCATTGTGTTCGGATTGGGGGTATTTGGTTAAGGGCGACAGTCGTTGGGTCTGATTTGTAGTTCGATTTAAAAAGCAACTTAAAAGAGAAATAAAATAAAATAAAAACCTTTTCTTTGCATATCCCCCCTCCTGAGTTCAGTCCTTCTTCAAACTATTTCCCCAAATCGAAAAAAATCTCGTCGCTACTCCCTTGGCAAGCCGCCGCCACATCCATCACCACTAGTCCCCTCCGACTGACCGCGATCTTCCCCATCCCCTCTCCTCGGTCCGCGCAAAAACCCACGACCTTCCCCCTTCGCCATCGAACAACGCGAGACCCCAAACCACCCCAGATTCGCCACCCCTGCCTGAGCCACCAGCCTGCGACGCCAGCAGCCGCCTATCACCACCTCCCACAGCCACCTGTGCGAGCAAACCCCCTTTCTCCAACGATTGGAATTTGTGAGTATTTCCATTTTATTTCTTCGATTAAAACTGAGATTTTCTTTTTGTATAAAAGTGTGATTTCAATTAGATAAAGATCTGATTTTTTACATAGAAAAGGTCGGATTATTACATAGGAAATAGCAAAATGAAAATTTGATTTTTCTATATATGAATGTGAAATAAAAATTCAATTTTTCTATATATGAAAGCGAAATAAAAATTCGATTTTTATATAAGAAATTGGCGAAGAAAGATGGGATTTTTGTATATGAAATTGGCGAAGAAAGATGGGATTTTTATATATGAAATTGGCGAAGAAAGACTGGATTTTTATATATGATGTAGCGAAGTAAAAATATGATCTTTATAGATGTAGCGATATAAAAATATGATTTTTATATATGAAGTTCCATTATTAAAATATGATTTTTAAAATAAACATCATATTAAAAATGCGATTTTTACTATGAACAGTGGGAAAAGATCGCATTGGAATTTTGGGCAAATCCGAACCATTCAGAAATAGAGAATGAAGGAGTGGATCCCAAAGGTGAGAACTCTCTCACTGAATTTATTTATACAGTTATTTATTTTATAACTGCATATATGAACTTCTCCCCATCGTCCACAGACCATGGACGACTTGTTTGATTTGGTTGATTTGTTTGTTTGAATTGATTGTGATGTGTAATGGAATGTAAATATTCACGTGTTGGAATAAAATATTTTATCGTTAAAAATATAATTTTTAACGTGTAATGAATAAAATAAATATTCATTTACAAATCGGACGATTTGTTTATGTACACCCATTTGACTGATATTGATTGGGACGATATATTTTACACATCGCTCAACTGCACAAATAATAATCAGTGTTTGTTGTTTGAAAACCCCACACGGGTATTGGGATGATATTGGGCATACACTAATCCCAATATTTAGTTGTAAGTCAATAGATGGGTTGACAGGCTGTTCTAAGCATTAATTATTTATATTTAACGCTTATGCAGTTGTGTAATACACTCTCGATGGTTGATAGTTTATCATTGTTGTTCTATACTTGTGTTGTATGAAATCCATATAATCAACATTATATGGTAATTGACTGTGTCTGATTCCAGTTCAGAAAGAATGAATATTTTAAAATAATGAATATTTAAAATAATATTCAGTAAAAGATCAAAATCTGAATTTGATGTCCGATTTGGGATAGACACAAATATATTTAAATATATATAAAGTTGCGTTGATTAGATTAACGCCATTTTATTCATTTTTATAATGAATATCGAAAATGAAGTGATTTCAAAATCTAATGTTTTGAAAATATTATCATTTATATGTTAATGATATGGAATATTCAATTTTGATCTAAAATTGAATATGAAGTTGAAATCGTTTTGAAAACGAATTTAAAACGATTTATAAAATAAATTTTAAATGGAAATCGACGAAATATATGTTATATATATTATATATATTATACATATAATATAATGGCCTGAATAGAACGTGCCGCGCCGCGGCAGTTCGCGAATTTCGACCATTGACTTCGAATGGACATTACGGGAGATCCGACCGTCGGATCCTCCTAAAACTGGAACCGTTGGGTTCATATTGAAAAGAGCTTTCTAACGAATACAAGAAATTAGAAATCTAATGGTTGGATTTGGAATTATGTCCAAATCAAATTTGGAAAAGGTCGTTGTAGGTGCAGTTCGATGGCCGTTTATGGAAATCGACTGTACGGGCCTTGATAAAATTATTAAAAATATTAAGAATTTGTGTAAAATCATAATAATTGATTTGGAAAGAATTGGGATGAAAAATTCCATATTTGAGAAGATAAAAATATATTTTTATCAAAATGAACTAGTTATGAACTAGAATTATAATCCAATATTTTTAAATAAATGAATTGGATTTAAGATGGTATTTAAAATAACCAGAATTTCCAATATATGAATTGGAATGGATTTGAATCGAAATTGTCTTCGGAATATTTCGATGTTGGGTTTCGCGATTATACAGATATTGTTTTGGAAATGTGAAAGATATATTTATATCGTTATTTCCAATACGATATTTGTTGATTGTAGAATTTGATATTGAATATAAGCCGATATATTCTCTATTCAGAGCCTTGTATTTAATATCAAATGGGATTTTGGGTTTGTCGTGAATGGTGTCTTCAGTAACACTGTTCTTGAACCCCATGTGAAGAGAATAAATCTTTTAATTAAGATTGTTAGAGTTTCCAATTATATTTAATAATTGGAACAAAATGGAATGTGAATTGGGTTTATCGTGAACTGTGTTTTTAACGACATTCGTTCTTTAACCCGATTTACAGTGAAATGTGATTTGGAATTTATAAATCTTTTGTTAAGATTTAAAGGGGATTTTTTCAAAGTAAAGTTTTCCAATTTAACATATTAAATTGGAATTGAATGGAATTCGATTTGGTAATAATCAAAGTGAATTTCTATGGTGGAAGGCCGTTACTATATATGGAATTTAAAAGGCTTTGTCATTATTCCATTTATATTACCGGTTAGATAAGGAAGTTTATATCGATTATATATGTTGATCTGTTTTCCGTGAAGATTCCATTGTTAATGGAATGTGATTTTGGGTTTATAGTGAGTTGTGCTTTAAACGACATTTGTTATTTAACCCATATTTTAAAGTGTTATACGGCGTGGACCCTTGATATACCATATTTTAAAGTTTTAAATAACTGTTTTAGTTCTCACACCAGTCACATGACTAACCTGGAGTTTATTGTTTTAACCTAAACTCTAGGTGCCCCTATTTCTACATGGGTAGCTTGAAGTTTTGGGTTTTGCAGATTTATATTCATAGGATCCTGGTTTACAGCTGGAATGATATTCAGAAAGCTTTGTATCCGTATATTCTTTTCAGTTGTGTTTTGTATTATTTTCTGCTGCATTGTAAATTGTAAATCTATGATATTTTTGTTCTGTATATTATTCATGTATACTCTAGAATATTCTTGTATTCTGATGAAATTGGTGTAATAAGCACTGAAATGTTCTTCTGGTTGTGTTCTGATTTGTCGTGTTCTCAAAGCAATCCGGACTTTCCTCTACGGGGATGTTCGAGTCGTCTCAGTTTGGTTTTCGATTTTTGTCGAAATTCGGGCTCAGAAAAGCATGGGGTGTTACATTTGATATTAGAGTTTAGGTTAGGCAATCGGGGGAATTAGTTAAATTAGGATTCGTGAAGGAGCATATTTGATTTTTTTTCTATTTTCTTCGTCTTTCTTACTCGACTTTAATTATTTCGACGATGAAATAGTTGTGGGCCTATTTATTTAAACGGGCCTTAAGCGACTAAGAGTTAAAATATGTTGAGTTTGAGTTTCTGGCCAATTCTGTCTTACCCCACAGTACGTTGGTGATTTCGTTGTTGAGGGCATGAGGACGACATATGGTGAATCCGGTTATTTTGAGTTTGAAGACTGGACGTAAATCTAGCTACAACTGAGATAGTCACATTTTTTGGGTTTTTGGTTTCGTCGGTAGTTCCAGTCAAAGGCCTTTTTCTTGGTCTGAAACAAGAAATTCATGTTTATATGTTGTATCCACCAGGAAATATAATTACGAGGTATATCCCTTTGATACTTCATTGAAAATCCGGATATTCTTTTGTTAGAAATATTCTTTTGAGTCCTTGGTCTTATATTCGAAGGAATTTCCATTTTAAAACTGCTTTGGAAAATAAAAATGGATTTCAAAAGTCTTAAAACTATGGTTTCGGAAAATAGTTTAATAAAAATATAGTTATTAAAATTTTAAATCTATTTATGTTTCAGAATTGTTCGGGTTTTGTGTGATTTTAATAAAAAATCCAGTTGGTAACAAGAAGAGAATTGGAAATGACAAGGAATATGCCTCGAAACTTCAAAATAATTAACACTCATTCTTTGTGATTCATATTGCTCTTTTTATAAATTTTGGATGATCTTTTGAAATCATCACAACCGATCTTTCAAGATTTTAAAACCATGATGCTTTGGAACGTAAAAAGATTTTCCAGTTAGTAATAGAAACCGAAATATAAACAATAGTAAAATGGATTTAAAATACGAAACCTTTAGGGTGTGTTTGGTTAAAAATGAGTTTTTAGTTTTCAAAATTAATTACAAAACTTTAAAGGTGTAGAAGAAGGAATGGTAGAATGAAAGCAAGATGGAGGGGACCGCAGAGGGGATGTAGCAATCATGAAATGAGGATTTGGTCTCCATATTTCTCTCATTTCTCAAAACATGAAAAATGGATAAAAGTTGTTTTTTATTTTGTGTGTTAACTTTGTTTTCTAAAATTGTTGTTTTGCATGATTTACATGCGTTGTGCACATTTTTGTATGGACGAAAACCCAAAACTTAAAATGGTAAACCAAACACTACCTTAGTTTTTAATAAATAAATCAATTTCGGAAAAGTTTTAAATTTTCTTTCGAAAAGGACAAAAGAAATTCTTGTGTTTAGCTTGGGGTATTTGATTTCGTGAATTATTCGATTTGCTTGTCAGCTAGGTAATGGGAAAATCCATTTTAATTCTATTATGGATTTCTAGCTGAATTATTTTGGAAACTCGTTCGTTGTGTGGTCGCAGCATCGTTTGAATCTTTGGAGACAGTTCAGAGTTTGATTGCGGTCTTTGATACTGTCGTGATGATGATAATTGTTTTTTTTCAAATCATGTTAAATCTTAAAAGATGACGCGGGACGATTAATATTCTAATTCGACCTAATAAGGTCAAGGTTCAATCTTTCTCCAAAGCCTATTTAATAGTTGATCGTTTAACGTTGTGCTAGAATGGTCAACTCGTTAATGAGTTTTGGTACAACTTGGACCTATGACTCAACTGTAAAAGTTGCATCCAAATTACCCCCTTTAACTCCTTTCTTTTCATCCTTCCTTCCTCATCTTGCCGAACCATATTCTTATCCTTCTCTTTCTTTGTCGTCGCCTCATTTTCTCTATTTTCCGTGCTTATTTGCGCATTAGATGTCGCCCCATTACTACTCCAATATCTAATTCAATTTCTTCTCTCCGATCATTTCTTAGTCCATAATACATGTTTGCTCTATTCGAACTTACTTGTACCATTTATGTCTCATCCTTAGGGAGGGATCATTTGGTTGGATCAGAATAAGCAAAAATGTCTCACTACTTTAGGGCTAAGCGTAATTTGTCATGGCAGTTACACTTGCAAAAATTTATTGTGTTCTTTTGCGTGTGATTTCAGTCTTTGCATTTTTTGCGTGACTGATTTTCTTTTTCGCCAACATGCAACTTGAATCGTTTAAGTTTCCGTAAAATACATTTTTTTGAAACTTTTGCAAAAATTGTTTGAAAAAGGAAGAAGAAGAAGAAGAAGGTCCTTTTTACATTTTATATTTTTCTGATTTACTTTCCTTTATTTCAGTTTGCGCGAAAATGTGGATTGAGTACGGCAGTTTGCGCATGTTTAAACATCTGTTTTATATTAAAATATGTTATTGAAATAACCCAAAGCCCACGTTACCAAAAATTTACTTTTTGCACAAGTCTCATATGGAAGTGAAACAAAACTGAAAGGAAATTTTCAAAATTTATAAAAGAACTTTTAAAGCAAAAAATTATTTTTGTGAAAGATTTCGATTTTTGGGAATATGAAGAGCGTAAGGAAGATTTTTGGATGGTTTGTGTGCGCGTTCTAGCGGTGCTGTAGGACCAAAGATGCGATAAAAACTTTAACAAAAAAAAAGTTGTTTTAACCTTGGAAACTTTGTTTCCATACCATCTCAACGATGCGTGCGAGTTGTCAATTAACTCGTTTTACGTTTTAGAGCTTGTTTTACGTCTCATATTCAATTTACAGATGGAAATTTTGGAGTAATTTGGGGAATTAAGGTAAATTTTCCACTGTAGGACGGGAAATGGAATATTTATAAGCGAAGGAAACGTTAAAAATTTTCAGTTTGAATTTCTTTTTCCTGCTTAGGAGAAATTTAATAGTAAACGATTAGATGCATTAGCAATTTGAATGGTAGGATTTGGATGCAAAGTTGGTTGCTTCACACTTCTATTCGTAGTTGTGTGAGGGTTATGGATGAAAAAGGGTTTTCAAATATTTGCATTCATATAGAACTGCTAGTATATTTAGAATGCTTTGCATCATGTTTTCGAAAGTGTTTTAAAAATTTGATGCATGTATATAGAAGGACCCAATTTAGAATCATTATGGATACATGTTTTGTGGTTGAAATGCATTATGTACACTGTGCACATGCGCACTTGATTGCAAAATGGACGTACACAAATTGGTTGTGTAGGATATGATAAGTAGATAATTGTAGAATTTGTTTAAAAAGCGGGTATTTGAATATTAAACAGTGTAAGAATTATTATGTTATTGCAAAATTGTAGGTTGTAGGATTTTAAAAATAAAAAATCCGTAGCTAGAAAGAATTAAAGGAAATAAAGATGGCTTCTAGAATTAACGAGAGAACTTCAAATTTTCCATTTTATTATGGAAAAGTCCATTTAACATATACACAATTGATGATACAATGAATCTCCACCGTTGGATTTTCCTATGATTTCCACCTCTTCGCACAAAGACAAAATGGTCCAACTGCTCATACTTTGTGTTTTTCAATTTGTGTTTAATTTTGTATTTAAATGGTGGTTCCCTTCTGCTATTATTTAATAAATTAAGTGTATTTGTCTTGATTATTAGTAAATCTATTTCATTCTAGCTCAACTTCTGAATGTAACATTCTTTTTTTTCTTTCTTTATTAATTAGTTAACTGAACCATATAACTACTTTTCAGTACATGTTTCCAGATAACTAATTTTCAGTACATGTTTCTTTCATTCTTTCATCCTCTATTGAATCATTGAGCGATGGATTAAATTGATCAATTAATATTTTTCTTTGTATATTTTATATTACATATTTCAGTTACACAATTTGAACAATACTTAGGATCTTCTACCCGTGCGTGTGCCCTACTCAAATGCAATTCGAATCGTAAAAATTTGAGGAGAAATACAATGAAGAATAATGGCAAATTTTCCACCATACAATGAAGATCTCAACTAGACCTTTTATAGAGTGAATTGCTTCATACCCAAGTTTTCTTGGTATCCAAGTAAACTTGCCACCCAAGTAAACTTGTCAACCAAGTAAATTTGTCATCCAAATTATCTTCATATATATCAAATATCTATTTGGATAAGCGCCAAATAATATTTGTCTTCACTTTCAAATATCCCACAAGAGTAGCAACAGATCTCTCCACCAAAAATGGATCTACATAAAAAAATTGTTGCCTACAATTGTGATTTGCATATCACAATTCTCAACATAAAACACGGTATATTTTTATTTTATAGGCATTGCCATATAATACTGAGTTGAATCCCAGTGAAGTCGGAGATATTATTGTCTATGCTGTTTTGGATCCCGGGTCACTAAGAGCAATCCAGTGTAAAATCATAGCTTTTTATGCTAGTTTCCCTGGTATACATCAATTGTAATTTACATATAATTGAGCACTATCCATTTGTACTAATACACAGGGCCGGTTACGAGGCAAGGCACAGTAGGCCACGGAATAGGGCAACCCGCTTCCTCGGGGCAACCCGCTTCAGAAAGATAAAACGCGGAGGAAAGAAAAACTATTTTGAATTTCAAATCGTGGATCGCGATTTCCTCTTTTCTCGGCGGCGCACGACTCTTTCTCCTTTCGCAGTCAATCTCCAACATCGACTCACCTTCATCCGCAACATATACTCCTCCGCCTTGCTACAGCCGTGAAGTTAGCACATCAGCCTCCAATCAAATTCATAAGCTGCCTGCAACAGGCAATAGCGTGTGCCACTCTATTTTCCTTCGCGGTGGCCGGATTTGACTGAGAATCGACTCATGTGCTTGCTAATTTGATAATCCCGACATTAAACAATTTGAAACAAAGGTAATTACTGTCTTTGTTTGTGCACAGTATTATTATTGAGACCAATACTTGTTGCTTTATTGCTTATGCGGCCGTGGATTTGAAGAATATTGTCCACTGATTTTGGTAACAAGTAACGACAGTCTCATTAATGGATAATTTCAAATTAATTCACTGAGTAATTTTGATATTCTGCAGAAGGAAAAAAAAAAAAAAAAAAAAAAAAAAAAAACAGGTTTCTAAATATTTTTGGGGTTTAAGTCAATGGTTAATATTCGTATTATGTGCATCTTTCTTGTACTTTATAAAATTTCACTTATTTCATTGAACTGAAAATCTTTTAATTGAAAATATACAGAGAATATGGAAAAAAAAGATTTCACAACCGAAAAGTTATGGTAAAAAAATATGAACTTTGAAGATCTTTTGTTGGTTCGATCAATAATTTATTTTAAGCAAATGAAGTTGATATTGAACCTTAATTTGCTTTAAAAAAAGAATAATTTGTAGGAAGAATCATTATGAGGACCTGTATGTTGATGCCCATAAAAATCAATTTTTGGAAGATAATTTTGGACCATTTGCTTTCTTCATATAATAGAAGGCAACAAAAATTCTGTTCGCCTAGGGCAACCCAAAGGGTAGAACCGGCCCTGCTAATACATACACTTTATGTTTCGGCTATTTTGGAAACGAAGGGAATATTAGACTGATCTTTAACATCACTGTTCAATTGATTGTCAATATCAAATTATTGCTTTTGATATTGAAATTTGCGTTGATTTCAAGCATAATGGTGAAGTCTTGTTTATTAGACTTCACGATACTACACCTAAATTGTCTCCAATCTGTTGCTCGTATTACATTGACTTGCTGTTCTTTTTATTATTTGTTGGCTGCTAAATTTCACTAACCCTTCAATCATTTTGTATAAATTTAGGTTGTCACTTTTGGCAGCAATGAAACTCATGATAGTGGAGAAATCTTTTGCTGAGAAGCACTACGAAGACCTTCCTTCGAAACCATTTTTGCTGAGATTGTTGAATACACCATGTACAACCGAGATGATTGTGTCATCATGTTTAGCAGGTAACACTTTTCTTAATAAAAATTTCAATACCGATAACTGGATAGCTTAAATATTAATTAATAATATATTTTGTATGACCAAGTAATACCTTACTTTTTTTCTCAATGATCATGATTTCGCACTGCTTGCAATTCTGCTTTAGGATTGGGATGCATGATTGCTATTTTTTTTTTTTTTTTTTTTTTTTTTTTGAGTTGCAAGTCATATTTTTTTTTTTTTTTTTTTTGGATTTTACAAAGGTTAAGAAAAAATTTAGTTGAGAAAACTAAGTATTTTTGTAATGACCTACATTTTTGGCTGTCGAATAATTAATTTATTTAATTATTAAATATCGATTTGGCGATATCGATAACCTGAATTAAATAATAATGAATATTTAATTAATATTAAATAATGGAATAATATATTTAATGCCGAAATTGTCAGAATTTGTAGAATTCACAATATAGTGTGAATTGGATAGTATCGGAGAATTGGTTGAGTTCAGATTCGAAATATATTAACGAATCGATTGAATCGACGACGTTAGAACGTATAGTTTATATTATCATTATAAACGAGCGCGTAACGACGCGGTAGTTCGTAATATTGGGTTTTGAACTTAAATTGAATATACAGAATTCGTTATAAGTCGGATTTCTGTGAAACAAGAAACGTTTGAATCTGTTGAACATTATTTTTCTAATGAAAGAGAAAAATGAAGATTTTGTCGTATGGATTGTAAGTTATGTCCAAATCAAAATTGAAAATAATCGCTATAGAATTCGTTTATAATTCGTAATGCTTTATTTACATTACAAAAGGGTTTTCAATATAATTTGATATTGGTATCGAATTTGGACAAATCCTCCCAGACGTAGGTGTAAATTAATTTTTAGAATTTTACTGTAATTTTTAATTAATTAAATACGCGAATTTTATTTTGGAGTGTTTTGCACCCTGTAACAACATTTTGGGGGTTCACAATATGAGTTAACCTACCGATATTATTATGTTTTTGGAATCATGACACCGAGCTCATCTCAACGGTGTATTTATCTCAGTCCGCAACGCTCGTACATGGATATATTTATAATGCACCAAGTAGAAGATTTCAAAAAGGGACGACGCTCAAAAACACCATTGAATACATGTAAAATAAAATATCTAACTTTATGTGATCAAAGTAGAGGCCACGCACTATCATTTTCAGCCGCGCAAAACAAGAAAATATCTAAATCCTATAACCTATATAAGAGACCCACTAACACTAAACCCTTATTCCTCATTTCCCCGATCAAATTGTTCAGCCGCCACAAAGTTTGCCTCAGCCCAAAAACCGCAACAATGGAAAAATCCGAATAAATTCATACAAAATGTTTTAAATTCCAGAACTGATATTTTTGGCTTCCGAATAGAATTAGCTTCCATTCTGTACCGCTTTGGATTAGTTCGACATCCATTCTGGAGTTCATACAGAACTGCCATGTTCTAGGGTGAGCTAGACGATTGATAGAGGAGGAGATGGGTGCCTTCAACTACGTAGTTGAATTCGTTAGATGAAGGGGGGACCGAATGCTAGTTTTTGGGGGGTTACTTGAGTTTTTGGTTCGGTACCTTACTGTACCTTCACCGTGAGTTGAACGACGGGAAACGCTGCGGAGAAGGACTGGCTCTTGGGCTCGAGTTGGTTGTGAGGGAGGCAACAAGGTCGGTGGTGGTCTTAAATTGATGAACCGTGGAGTGTAGTAGAAGGGAAAGGGGCTCAAAACATTGGTGATGACAGAGAACGGTTACAGCAGGCTTCGGGTTTGAGCGAACCTAGGAAGATGATGAGGGAGGGAGTCAGAAATTTTAAAGGTCAAAACTATGTAGTCTGTTTGAGTTTTGGGTGAACTCAGGTTTATGAGTTTGTGAAGTATTAGAGAATGAGATGTCTGGGAGGAGCGGTTTCAAATCAGGTTGGAGAAGAGTGAAGGAGGCCGTGGATTTTAATGTTGTTAAGGTTTATAAATTAATTCAAAGGCTGATGATTTGTTTGAGAAAATCATGGAGAATTGTAGGAGGGAGGATCAAAGTCATGCATCAGAAATGGCCTGCTTATTTTCTTCGGAACGGGATTCGAGCTTTTGGGTGGAAGAAGAGTGTTCACGTGGGAAGCATGGGTGGATGGGCTGATAGAACTAAGGGGGTAAGGCCCAGTTTATTAAAGTGAAGTTTAGTTTGTCTAAATTAATTTGTATATTAAATGGTGTATAACTTGTACATTGTATGACACTACCATATGTATCAGAATTTGACGAACCAAGATCTGATAGGATCGTATGGACAAGACCTACAACATGGAACCGGTTGAGAATGATTCAGAACTTGTCCGGGTTTTATGACAAAATATATTTCTTGATCCGAATCAACTACCGTAATCGTTATATTACGATTTACGAACAATGTGAGTAAAACTCACCAACTCTGAACAGTTATATTTTTATAACGTATTCTTAGAACTGATAATGATATGTTGATTGATGTGTGTTAACTGTTTGGTTGAATTGCTTATGTATTGGTTGAAATTATAGATAACGATGTATTTATAAATCGTTAATCGAAAATTGATTCTGTTTATCAGAATATTTTATACTCGTGTTGTTTAACATCTGTGATGCAGGAAAACAGGTTGGAGGGATCTGACTGGATTCCTCAACATTTATTTCACTGTTTTCATATATTGTGATATATGATGTGATATATAATATGTTATTGATTATGTGTGTTAGAATGATATTGATCATTATTATTTGGTATTTTAAATACTATAAGAAATACGTGAATGTAAAAAGGAAATTTTCAAAGTATATTGGAAATAAAATATTTATAAAATCGAAGGATTTTATAAAAGGAATATTTATTTAGGAAATAAATAGAATTAATAAAGGAACATTTATTTAGGAAATAAATAGAATAAAGGGATATTTATTTAGAAAGTAAATAGAATTATAAAAGGAATATTTATTGGGAAAATAAGCAGGATTTATAAAAAAAAGGAGTTGACGAGATATAAAAGAGTTAATCGAATTTAGTTATTCGAAGTCAAGTTAATTGAATATGGTTAGTTGAATAGATTTAATCAAACATAGTTATTCAGGATAAATTGCCATTTTGCATGACTGCTAGCATAATTCGCAGGGCTGCAGATAGCCCACGGCGGTCGGATGTTTCCTGAGGGAATCAGGCGTAACCATTATGATCGGTGCGATCTAGAGTTTAGCGAATGGAGTTAAATCGAATATTAGTTATTCGAATAAGAGTTAAGCAAATAGAGTTATTTAATTAAAGTTAAGCAAACAGAGTTATTCAATTAGAGTTAATCGAAATAGAGTTAAACAAGATTAGAAACTGACTAGAGATTAGTTAAGTTGAATAGTTTCCTGAGTATCGATCTGATGTTGGTTTCGGCCTTCGGGTTTTATACTTAGAGAATTGTTCTATTACTAGTTTACGGTTAGGGACTAATAGTTGTGGAATGGTAGTGATGCGTGAATAAGCTATGGAAATGTCTCCAATGTTAATAACGTATATTTTCTAAATGTAGAAAATAAGGCAATATATATATATATATATATATATATATATATATATATATATATATATATGGTTGATGATTGATCGATATAATTTCCATTTGGAAATAATATCGTTGTTTGCACACATGTTTTTCTTTGATAGTTAACTCATCGACTATCGAAGTTTTTGACCATTTTAACGTTGTTAATATGGAGAGGCCGGTTGGATTATTATCCGAAGAACCACTCCGTCTTGGCATAAGCATTGCGAATCATATATGCCAAAGATAATTGAAGACGGAGTAAAGTGCAAGGGTTGTTGTATAAATCTTAGGTAAAGATTGCCTAAGATGGATGTACTGAATAGTGCCTTCGGTTTGTCCAGTCCCAGGACAACTTGTATGGACGAAGGTCTGACAAAGTATATCTGATAGATTGCGTAAGTTGATTTCTTCAAACGTATTCACGTTTGGTGGCAGAGGAATTCATTTCTCTTAGCTGTATACCCGTGTTATTTTTGGATAAATCAATTTGTGATTTAAAGGGTATGCCAATGTGACATTCTAAGTGAATGAAGATGTGGCATGTAAAAGATAAGCGTAGCTTCTAGCCTCACATCCGGTAAATGACAGAAATCGGGCAGGCAACCTGGCTATGTAGGTCGCACCTATTAGGGTGTATAATCACCTGATCTAGAGTTTCGTTTACTTCTAAAAATCTATTGTTGATGTTGTCCCATTCGGGAAACGGTTGCTGATCCCAACCGTTGGTGATATACATTCGATACACTCAAGCGAAATGAGTGGTCGGTCATGTGTGGCCGAGTTGCAAGATGTTCTTGTTGAACCCAGTGTATTCCTCTTTAGAGGTACACTAGTGAAAGGTGGTTCCATACCTTGTCATAGTTGGAAATCCATTACCCAATACGTTCTTGCGGTTTTGATTCTATACTATATATGTAGAATGTGAGATGAAAGCGTTCTGCTAGATGATTATTATATTGTGGTTGATAGACATTATTATAATATCAAAAGGTTTTTGATATAAAGATATCTTGGATTCTCATAAGGGAAATACCTTTCCGTTATACGGCGTGGTCTTATGAGATATCGTTTAATGGCTTAAACTGTTTAAACTGTTTTACTCATACCAGTCCCATGACTGACCCGGAGTTTATTTTGTTTTGTCTTCCCTAAACTCTTGGATGCCCAATTTTGTACGGGCAGTCAAGTAGTCGGGATTTACAGATACTTGAAGAGCTGGAGCAGGAGGCTTCAGAATTTTATAGCTATGGTTATTTTTCGCTGTGTTGTAAGTGCTGTACTTTGGAAATGATATGTATATTCAAGTACAAATTTATAATTCAAAGTTATGTTATATATTATATGTTATTCGTTCCGCTGTGAGGTTCGTGTTACTCTGATGTTGTGTTGTTCTTCTTCTTCTATTCTAAATTTTTATCTTATCTATTCTCACCCTCTAATTTCTTTCATTAACTACTGGTATTTTTCGATGTTTGGTTAGTCGTCATTGAGTTTATGGCGATAACCAAAGTCGCTAAAAATACGGATCGCTACAATTTTCCTAGTTCTAATGTATCGAGCATAATAAAATTTATTGTACCTATCCATTTCAGACACTTCGACCAACAAGTGAGCAGTGGATATCATGCATAAGATTTACAAGATATTATACTTATGATCGTAGAAAATAATTATTATGTTATTTTCCTTGATATAAATACAGTCATGGACTATAGTGGCAGAGCATGTGAGATTAGTGCTAAAAGAGTATAGAGAATTAAAGGTATCTAAAGACGGAATGGTATTGTAATTTTGTACAACTCATATGTTAGATGTTTCAATTGTTGGTATTAAGACCAGATTATTAACACTATAAATGAATTAAATTGTTTTCTATTATGTTGTTTTAGTTAATTGTATGGGTTATTAATACTATCAGTGAATTATATTTATTTGTGTATCATATTGTTCAATTTATATTTGTTACTATGACTGTGTAATTTACATCAGTGCTAAAAAATTGGATTTTGAAGTGTTGCACATCAATGGGTTGGAAGAAGTACAAATTGAAAGACGTTTAGCAGTTCTTTGAGTATTTTATTATAGTGTATTGTAAAATATTTCGAAACTGTCACTTAGATATATGTTATGTTTGTGTATTATGTGTTTTAATATGTTAGAACTACAAATGTAACTTTATCAAGCATTTTGAAATGTGTTAGAAATTTGTTTATATAAATTTTTATCTTCTTTAACATATAAAATGTGTTTTTGATTGCTTTATTGTGTTATTTATTTTAATAGCGAATAATTATATACAAGTAATGATGAATTATGATATAGCAATCAATTGTGTTGCAACCTATTGTGTTTTTTCATTTTGCGGCCATCAATAGTAGTTGCAAAATGATCTATTGCAACTACTTTTGACACTTGTAAAAAGTCTCTACCGCAACTTTTTTTGCAACTGTCGAAAACAGTTGCAAAATGTACCCAGTCTATTGCAACTTGGGATATCCAGTCTAGAGTTTACCAGTTGCGATACGTCTATTACAACTGGCATTAACACTTGCGAAATCGTTATTTTGTTGTAGTGATTTTCGTATCCCTAACAATAAATTATACAGTTTGATTAAACACCACGCAGGAAGTAATCAAAACTGGTACAACAAAGCAAGCAGGCTAAAAAACACTACAAGAAAAGTTGTTTTTCATAACGCTAATTGAAAACACAATATTCTATGGTGTTATTGTTTAGCATATTCTGCTTTATTCCGTAAATAGGCTCAGTAATGGGTTCGTTATCCAACAATTATATTCATTCTCGCCACTTCTCTAAATTAATTTTCAATTCCCTCCATCTTTTCATCCCAATTTTTTTCGCTTCCAACATCAATTTCTTTCAAACTTCTCCATCGCAAAGCAGATCCTCAACCAGCACCTCCTTTCGACCACCGACCCCTTACTTCCCCGTCCTTAAGCATGTTGTGCTTCAAATCAGACCTCCGATATCGTGCGCGCTACTCTAAATCGGAAAGTTGGTCATTGACTGGGTCACTTGCTCGATGTTGGGATCTTAATCTTGAGTGTTTCTGTCTATTTTACTCTTCTAATTTTCTATTTTTGTTGATCTGCTTGAAGTACAAAGCAAATCTGAAGCATCTTGCTCCTAGATGATTGACGATGGTTGCTCCAAATATTTGAAACATGTTGCTCCTAAATCGTTCTGGCTGGCAACACAAACCACGTCTTTGAACCTTATGCAAACACCAAGATCCAGAGATTCAATGGTTTACAATCGGACTCATTTTTGGTTCAAAAGATTCTTTTTTCTTCAATCAGACTCAGTTGTCCGCTTGCGACCGTCGGTTGAGTTTGTCAGGTTCTGCTCAAGTCGCTGTTATTAGACCTAAAGTTGACGAGATCTCTTTGCTTACAATTAATGCTACTACTTCTCCTTCTGTGATTAGTGGTGGTTTCATGGTAGCATTTGTTGTAAGAAAGTATGCAGTAGATCCCTTCCCATCTTTGTAGGTAACAACTCTTTCTCTGTAACCAGTTTCACTCTGATCCTTGAGTTCCAAAAGGGAACGTTACAAAATTTATACTCAAAAAAAGATTGTTGTGTATCATGTTCTTGAAAATCAAACTTTGTTTGCTTAAATAAACAAAACTGAGCCATTAGAACTTCAAGTTGCAAAAGTCGGAATCAAGGTGGCAGAGTGTGTTATGTAACGACGGTCAGAACAAAGCCCCCCTTCCTTGCACGCATATGAGCTGGCACACAACTCCCATATAACAAAAGGAATCCATGTTGTTACGTGCCTACCAGCTCATATTTGTACACAACTCCTTCAATTTATTCCATGATTTGGGACTATAAATTCCAAACCATCATCCCTCCTTAACAACATGCGAGGCAATCCTAACAATCTCCCCCTTGACTCGCATCCTACGAGTATCTTTTGAGAGCATTGCCTTGCTTGCATGGCCCAGTCCGAACCTTTGGCTTTGATACCACTATTATGTAACGACAGTCGGAACAAAGCCCCCCTTCCTTGCACACATATGAGATGGCACACAACTCCCATATAACAAAAGGAATCCTTGTTGTTACGTGCCTACCAGCTCATATTTGTACACAATTCCTTCAATTTATTCCATGATGTGGGACTATTAATTCAAAATCATCATCCCTCCTTAACAACATGCGAGGCAATCCTAACACAGTGGACTGTAACATTGGTATACAAACTGCTTTTTCAGGTACGAATAAACATCAAGTAGCTCTCAATTCCTGGTATGAAGTTTCCAATTTAAGGCAATACTCATTTTATGGACTCTATTCTTACCTTAAGGGTTCTCTCAGTGACCAGTACAACAAAGTATTCTAAGTTACATGTTCTTCAAATTTATGGTACTATAATTTGTTATGTGTATTTGTTTTATATTGTAAGTTTTGAGTTTACGTTTAGTGCTTCAGAATGCTATATTTAATCAAAGTTGATGCTGTTCAAAAAAAAAAAGTGATTGAAGTCTTGCTAATAATACAGATGTACATTGGACAAAATCAGTATGCACCATTCCCATTAATTGTAAAGCCTGATTCTTGATGCTTGTAATATGCAACTAGGTAATATGTTTTTGTGAATTTCTACTTAGGTTCAACATTTTCGGACGACTTGAGTGGTCACCTTGTGGTCACTTCATCACTACTACAAATGGCTTTCAGAAACCTAGACACATAGCTCCTGTGCTAGAGAGGGGAGAGTGGTCAGCTACTTTTAGTTTTTTAGGTCACAATGCACTGATCATAGTGGTAAAATTTGACCACTATATGTTTAGACTTTAGAATGCATCCTGCTGAGGACCAAAGAGGGAAAGCTGCTTCTGCTAGATGAAAAAATGGTGGCTTGAAAAGTGCATCCAAGGAATTACAGCCATATAATGCAATTGTTATCAGAAGTCAAGACCAAATTATAACTGTTTGGACTACTGCAAGTGCTCGCCCTCTCTTTGTTGCTAAACATTTTTTCTCATAGAGTGTTGCTGATTTATCATGGTAAATTCAATTGATTTTTTTCTTTAAAATCTTTTCCTGTGCCTCTGTTTTGCCATTATATCTTTTTCACTGTTAGAAAAAAATCAATGTGATATATGAGCCTTGGCAAACACTGTACCCATTATTAATTTTTGTATATCGATAATCAGCATCACAAAATCCATCTCCTTAATTTGTACTGCCAAGTAGATTTTACTCTTTTTGGAGCAGCAGCAATTAATGATTGGCATTAGGTTGGCATACAATTGCGAACATTGTTGTGTGTACACTGCGTTTTTGCTGCATAGTCGATCCCATTATAGTATGTTATGATTAAGATAATGAGCTGAAAATGGCTGTGACCTTTCCATTCATAACATGAGCCCTGATGGATATTCACTGTTTGCTTGCTTGCTGGATGGCACTGAGGCCACTTTCCATTTTGAAGTAAAGAAAATTGGGCACAAATTAACAGATGTTGATCCTGATGAGCTAAAAAGAAGTAGATATGGAGGCTCAAGATGAAGGCTGGATGGTACTATGGCCACTTTCCATTTTGAAGTAAAGAAAATTGGGCATAGGTTAACAAATGTTGATCCTGATGAGATAAAAAGAAGTTGATATGGAGGCTCAAGATGAGGGCTTTTGGACTGATAGGAAACTGAAATTAGCTGCAAAAAGGGTAACGAAACCTTTTGGACCGATAGAGTTAGTGGAAGAGTTACCGTTTTTGCTGGAAATGCTCACTTTTGGACTGTTGGTTGTGAGGATGGATGCCTACAGGTATGCTTATATTACTTATCCGACAATCAGTGTTCTATAAAGTGACTTGATGTGTATATAAACTATAAACTTGTTATTGCTTCATCTGTCAACGAGTGCATTTTGATAAGGAATATTTAGTTATGCACCATCACTTATGTATGGAAATCAACTCTGATATATTATACATGTATATGTATCATATTTTTTAGAATTGCATGTGTAAAGAGAGCCCTTTACCGTTTATTTTCAAGTATTTTGTTTAGTTATTTCCAGCATACGCTCCCCGCGAGGTAAAATCAAAACTAAAAGAGAAGAAGACAACCAATATCTTGGAAGAATGTCACACTCAACGCTATAAATTGATAATACTGCTCCTGTTCGATGAAAAAAAATGAGTAATAATATGATAAATCACATACCATGAAGTACTTGAATTTGTTTAATAATTTTGTGAACTTGCACATAGTACAGCAGTCGAAGAAGTTAAAATACGATCACTTGAAAGTCAACGTCTCTGCGATTACAAAGACGGAGTAATCAACAATTCATGTGGCATATTAATAGATGCGCACACATATATATAGTAGGAAAAACAAATTCCAAAATAATCCCATACATGTGTTAACTATCTTTAGACATATCACAAAGAAAGAGAAACAAATTCCAAAATAATTAGCTGACTATTGATTTAGGTATTGGGTTCCTCCTATACTACGATAAAATATATCCAGATTATTTATTTATCACTTTATGCATTGTGGCATGATTAAGAATGAGATTTCACAATAATTATTCATATGTCAATATTTTCCAATCATATCCTGTTAATTTTCATGTTCTTCTTGTAATGATTGATGTTGGAATGAACAATGAGAAGCTTCTAAAAGACCCGCTTTGTAAGTATTATTCTGTGGTCTTAGGGAGTGTATACCTATATATGCACTGTGTATATGCTTTTGCATCTTAGCACTTCTTACGATTAACCTTTTGAAGTTCAAATGACATAAACTTTTAATTAATCTGCTCTATGAAATGGCCATCTTTCTAATTTGTAACTTGGAATAAAATATTAACTTAGATAACCAAATTTGATTTTAGAATGGAATTTTATCTTACATGAGCTGATATAAAAAATGTCAATATTCTACAGTGGTATAAATATATCAATGTTGTGTGTAATGTAGACTTAGGAACACAAGAGCACGACCTTGATGGCTTTGATTACATTTCAGTTATTTACGAATACATGGAATATGTTATTACCCATTGGCTGCATGTTACTATAAAGATACAAATTTTTATGTAATGTGTGTGTGTGTGTGTGTATATATATATATAAGATGAATAACCTTTGGATTACTTCATTCTGTCATGACAGCTTCTGCAAACAGAACTTGACTTTTACAGTTTGAAGATTACCATAGTGGGCATCTAAATTGATACAATACTACAGGAATACACATCGAATGTTAATGATGACGTGCAGGTATTTTATATAGAAAATACAACATGTGGAAGTATTTATATAGAAATATCAAGACACTGATGGCATATTAATATCTGCATAGGTATATACAAAATGTGGAAGGTGGGCAATGCCAGTAATGATGATGGGATCTGCTGTAGTATTCATAGACGGCGATGATAGTTAGAAACTGCTTCTTATTACAAGGAGGGGTCTATTGTATGTAAAACAGAAAGTGCATTATGCACGATTCACTGTCTTCGCTTGTGACCATAGCAGAGGATTCATCCCTGAAAAATGCAGGTATACACTTTTATGGTATAAAGTTTAGCTTACGCAGAAAGTAAAAATAATATTATTTATGGTTTAGTAATAATAAGCCATCATATCTTGTATGTGCTTAGCATTTACTGCCTTGTGTAAAAGTACTTTAATATACATGTATATGCCAGTCGTTGCAAACTTCAATCGACTTGGTGACGGTGTAATAAGATGCCCGATTGTTAGATCTTCTGATGATATAAGTGCCTATTACTTTTTCTTTTCTGTCGATTGATATTGATTGGGCTGGTTAGGTTTCTGTTCTTCCCATTTTGCTTCGATTAGGACTTATGCTTTTTATCTTAGACATATGATTTTGGATGCTTGCGTTGTTGCCCATTAACACGTTTAAGTCAAGCACTTAAGAGGCAGAATTGGTTGTATAAACGAACCGAATATTGGATTCATCTATAATCACTACAACAAAATGGGGCTTTAATAGTGTTTGAAAAACGCCATTTTATCCTATTATAGCGTTTCAAAGAACACCATGTAACGACATGCTATGTTAGGCCCTCTTGTTTATATAGCATTAACAAAAACGCTATGCAAAACGACCTTTATATAGCGTTTTTGTTTGCTATCAAACAAAACGCTATAAATACATACCATCAAATACTTGCTTCATATAGCGTTTTATGTAAGTTTCTATAGCATTTCTATATAAGTTCTATGGCGTTTCTGTTTAATTTTCTATAGCGTTTATAGCATTCTCAGCCTTTGTTTCTATAGCGTTTTTGAAATGCTATTGCTTATATTATTAATTTTCATATTTTATTTACAGTCGTTTCAATTTTATCCATGTATATATACACATCTAAACATGTGTTATCTACATATAAACGAAACAATTTTTCGCAAACAATTATACAAATTACCATATAATATTTCATACATATCATTTTCTCAACCTTTCTATGTCCACATATAATGTCATACATTTCTGTAATAACAAATTACTTACAAAATAGACAAACAATAGACTTAATCTTGCTTTGCTTCTGATATATTCTTCTTAACATCAACAATAGTGGCCCTGTCAATATCAAATAAACAGTCAAGATGATAGTAATTGTTATATCATGCATTAGCAAAGTAAAAGAAACCAAAAGAAACAAGAAAAAAATGCAACTAGAACAAAAAAATATAGTGCACTTATGTAGGGGAATAATGCAATTGTGCATTCGAACATACTACAATTTTCAAAATAGAAGCTAACCTCTTCTGGTTTCAGATCAAACATACAAATTATTCTTTACAAAGATTTTGCAAGTTTCACACTCGATATAACTATCTAGAATTTAGAATTGAAATAAATATTCAGACTCGTTTCAGATCAAGCATACAAATTGAGGATTTAGCCTACATGTTATGTAAAAGTATCGTTTACCATTTCAAAAAAAATTACAGGAGATTGATCTTTAAGAGATAAAAAAATTATAGCTATCACATATCAACAAGTATTGCATATCAACAAAATAAAGAAACAATCTAATGAAAACCTTTTGATTAGAATTTCAGATCAATAAATTTTCATAATATACATGTATATACGGAGAGTGTGAATGGAATAATCTATTTAAAACAGATAAAACTTTATGCATATGATTCTAAAGAGCATATAATCAAACAAGTTAGTTGCAAATTGAAGACTCGCCTTGAAAGAAAACCAATGTCAAGATGAAAGACATTAAAAACATTGAATAAGAACATTTTGTTCTTTCTATATAACTCAGAGAATGTTTCAGGACTCCTGTGCAAGTATGCATTGCCAGTTATGAATCTACAAAAGACCAAAAAAAGAATACATGTTCACGTTGCATCAGACATTAAAATGACGTGCATTGGAATTTGAAGCGACCCGAAACTTCCCCGGTCTTCGAAGAGATGAGAAAGAACGAATTACTGTGAGGACAAGACAAACCGGAACACAAACAGAAGAACATTTCATTGTATTTACAACAATGCATCAGATTACAAGAATATACAGAATATGAATAAATATTACACAGAAATATCAGAGATTACAATAAATTACATAGCAGCGGAAAATAATACAATACACAACTAGAAGAGATATACGGATACAAAGCTTTCCGGATATCATTCCAGCTGTAAACCAGGATCCTGTGAATATAAATCTGCAAAACCAAAACTACTAGCTGCCCGTGTCAAAATAGGGGCACCCAGAGTTTAGGTTAAAACAATAAACTCCAGGTCAGTCATGTGACTGGTGTGAGAACTAAAACAGTTATTGATCTTTATTTTTGAAGTTAGGTAAATCAAGGGACCACGTCGTATAACACGGAACGGGTTTCCTCCCAAGAATACCAGTGCATAAAACAACAGCGCAATGCTAAATAAAGAAAAATGAAGCTGTTATAAGACCCAAGTCCTATCACACAATGCAACGCAAGCCGGGGGATAGGGTTTTCCCTTATAACAGCCAAAGAATGCTTGATACGTTTAAAACAAATCATTTGATACTATTATAAGTGCATAGTGTATAAAACAACTTCAAATCATAAGTATCAATCATAGGCGGCATGGGTACCATTTATCATGTCGCCATACTAGGTTCTACAAATAAAACCGCAAATGTTATGTATTTGGAAGTTGGATTTCCATCTATGAACCGAGGCAAAAGATAGTCCTCAACCGATTCGAGACGCTCTAGCCCGTGTCTCAGGAACAGAACGCATCGTCCCTTGGAGCGACAGGGCCGGTCCACCGATGTGGATTAAAATGCCTGAACACTGCGTTTCCCCGCCCTTTGGGGCGTAGGTGAGCCAACTAAATGACTCCATCGGACCCGGATCGTCCGATCAAACCGTGGCGCCTCGCAACAGCAACAACCACACAGGTGAAAAGTATATAAATGTCAGAGCTGGTAGGTCACTGACACCACCCTAGCTAGAAAGAAACGCATGCCCTCCCTGAGGTCCTTCTCCCGTTTTTGGTTCACAACCGGGGTGTGAGGCTCGCGAATTCACGTTACACAAAGATATGCCACACAGGCGGTGCTTTGATCATCAACTACAAGAATTTGCTTTTCAGCAGAAGCCTCGATCAATTGCCACTTAGGCATGCCACACAGGCAATTCACTCCACGCGTTTGATATCCATCAATATATAACCCCTGAGCTCGTACGTCTCAGAGAATGGCGTTAAGCAAGAGAATAAATTCTCCGCCGCCAAACAGATATACATTTAATAGAAATCAATCACACAGACTAAAATCCAATGTCAGATACACAGTCCATTTACAAGTCCGTTCTGGGTCTGAACGAAACCGGAGGCACCTAGTACCCCGCATATCCATCGATCTCCAAGTACGTCTAGACGATCACCAACTGTTTCCATCTTCTTGGGTGTACAGCCCAATCAAGATCATCAGTAATCACCCAAACGACGTGAAGACCTCCGGTCTTCGACCACCATCTTCATCTTCGACTTATCGTCGTATCAGTTATTCAGAATGGGATAAACCCGGTCTTTCCGAATAACTCGCGTATATTTTAAATAAGTGTTACACAAACACAACATACGCCTCTTTCCAATTCATCAGTCACTAACCGTAAATTAATCAAGAGAATAATCCCCCAAATATTAACCCCGAAGGCCGAAACCAACATCAGATCAATATCCAGAAAACCATTCTGCTTGGCTAACCGACAGTTAGTTTCTAAATTTTACATTCATAGGGAAAGGTTCCCATTAATTTTATCCAAGATAAATTCCTTGAATTTATTTTCTAATCTCCTTTTGAATTTCGATTCAACTAGTTGAGATTAACGAACCTTACCGAAGTAATCATTGGTTTTAATTTCCCAATCCCAACCTATTCATCCCATGAAGTAAAACTGGTAATACTTCATATCTAACACCACGGTGTTATCGGTAAATTCAATTACCATTTCACGTTCAAATCTAATTAAAGATTTAACTGTCGCCTGGACCAAAACTGGTGATACTCCATCCTCGATCATTTCAATCTAATTAAAGATTCATTAAAACTCCACTTAGTTTTAATCGTTAACTGGGTTAAAGAATCAGTGTCATTTAAAACATGGTTCACGATAAACCCAAAATCACATGCCATTAATTATCGGGTTAAAGAACGAGTGTTATTTAAAACACTGTCCACGATAAACCCAAAAATCAATATCAATTTTATTTCAATTAAATATCGTTTAATTGGTGCACTTCATTAAATCTAAATAAAAAGATTTAATCTTTTCTCAACTGGGTTCAAGAACAGTGTTAATGAAGACACCATTCACGACAAACCCAAATCACATTTGATATTCAATACGAGGCTCTGAATAGAAAATATATCGGCTTATATTCAATATCAAATTCTACGATTAACAAATGTTGTATTGGAAATAACGATATAAATATATATCTTTCAAATTTCCATAACAACATCTGTATAATCACGAATTCCAACATCAAAATATTCCGAAGACAATTTCGATTCAAATCCACTCCAATGCAATCATTGGAAATTCTGGTTATTTTTAAAACCCTTTTCAAATTCAATTTATTTATTTAAAAATAAATAGAATTATAATCCTAGTTCAAAACTAGTTTATTTCGATAAAAATCTATTTTTATCTTTTCAAATATGGAGTTTTTCATCCCAATCCTTTCTAAATCATTTCTTATGATTTTACACAAATTATTATTATTTTTAATAATTTTATCGAGGCCTGTACAGTCGATTTCCAACAATGGCCATCGAACTGCACTTACAGCGACCTTTTTCAAATTTGATTTGGACGTAACTCCAAATCCAACCGTTAGATTTTGAATTTCAAATATTCGTTAGAAAGCTCTTTTCGATACGAACCCAACGGTTCTGGTTTTAGGAGAATCCGACGGTCGGATCTCCCGCAATATCCATTCGAAGTAAATGGTCGAAATTCGCGAACTGCCGCGGCGCGGCGCGTTCTATTCAGGCCATTATATTATATATAATATATATAATATATACTTTGTCGATTTCAATTCAAAACGAATTATATAAATAGTTTTAAATTCGTTTCAAAAGCAATTTCAACTTCCATTTCAATTCAAATCAAAATTGAATTCTTCTTTATAAATTCGTTTTAAAATTCATTTCTATTCAATTCAAATTGAATTCATTTCAATTCGCTTTCAATTCAATTTGAATTCGTTTTCAATTCAATTAAATTCAAATTCTATTCGTTTCAATCCAAATTTCATTTTAAAATATTCGATTTTGAAATCCCTTTTCAATATTCATTTTAAAATGAATAAAATCGATATAAATATCGTTCACGTCAAAATGGCGTCAATCTAATCAACACGGCTTCATACATTTCTATTTTCAAATATTTCTTTTTCAAATATTTCTATTTCAAATATTTCGTTTTCAAATATTTCGTTCAACACATGACTAATCTCAACGGATGAGTACAGTCAACACATGAACTTTTATATTATATTGATAAAGATGTAAATATTATTATTAAAATATTTCGTTCAACACATGACTAATCTCAACTGATGAGTACTGTCAACACACGAACCTTTATTTTATAATATTCTTCATTTTCTAAATTGGAATGAGGCCCAATCAATCACCATATAATGTTAATTATATGGATTTTCATACATCACACGTATATAATAGCATTGAAAATAATCAACCATCAACCAAAGTGCACCACACTGTATAAGCATCAAATATAAATATCTAACGCTTATAACAGCCTGTCGATCAATCGATCGACATATTTAATCAATCAGGATGAGTGAACCTCAAATTTCATCCCAACACCCGTGTGGGGTTTCAAACAATCAACACAGATTTTATTTGTGCAGTTGGGCGATGTGTAAAATTTATCGACCCAATCAATATCAGTCAAATAAGTGTACATAAACAAACCGCCCGGTTTGTAAATGAATATTTTATTTTATTCACTTCACGTTAAAAATTATATTTTTAACGATAAAACATTTTATTTTAACACATGAATTTTCTATTCGGTTCATTTATTCAATAAAATGATATTTTTATTTTTCTAACATATTTTAGAAAATTTCGGCAGCATAACGGCGCGATACTAGAAACGGGACGAGGCCTAGCCTTATCCCCGGTCTAGTGAAGGCCCACGCCATTCACACATCAATCAAATCAATTTCATTTCACCAAACAAATCAATTCAAACCAAATAATCTAACCAACTACACAACCAAACAATTTAACAAACAAGCCATCCATGGTCTGTGGATGACGGGTGTCGGGTGCTACTAAGCACCGTCTGCATCCTAGTATATATATATATATCTAGAAAATTAAATTAGAGAGTGAGAAGTTCTCACTGATAGCTAATCCAACGCCACGACTCTTCTTATGCAGGAAATCTTCACTGTTCTTGTCTCTTATCACTTTCGTTGCCCATAGTCTCTATATATAAAAATCACATTTTTACTTCGATGTTCAATATATAAAAAATCACATTTTTACTTCGATGTTCAATATATAAAAAACACATTTTTACTTCGATGTTCAATATATAAAAATCACATTTTTACTTCGATGTTCAATATATAAAAATCACATCTTTTCTGTTTTAAAAATCTCGTTACTTTATATATAAAAAATAACATCTTTATATCGTTATTCCCATAATAAAGATTATATTTTTATCATCAATCCATAAAAAAAGAAAGAAGATCGTGTTTTTATCACTGACTATGTATGATAAAAATCGATAAATCAAACTCACATTGTTCGGAGGAGGTGAAGGCGGAGTCCGGGGCTGCGTCGAGCAGGTGGCGGTTTCCGGTCGCTCGGGGGCTGTGGGGTTGCGTCGTTCGAGGGTTGGAGAGGGATGGGGGTACTGGCGGGGTCCGGCTATCGAAGGGGAGGAGGCGCAGGCGAGGTCGGGTGGCTTAGGGTTCCACGGCGGCGGGGTCAGGCCCTCAAGGGGGGTGCGGTGCTGATTTAGGGCAGAGGGGGGGGGCACGATGTCACAGGCGAGGGGAGGGGGTGGCTGCGGTCTTCGATGGAAGGGGGGTGTCGATTCACTGGAGGAACGAGGGGGGGGGGGGGACGGCGCCATGCTGGTGGCGACGTGGATGCTCCGCCGACGGGAAGAGGGGCTCGATCGTCGGTTCCCCCCTTTCTTTTCTCTTTATTTTTCTGCTTTGAAATGATTTTGAACGTGGGGGGGGGGGGGGGCAGAGAGAAATAAGGGGAGGAAAGAATTTTTTTTAATTTATTTAATTAATTTAGTTACTAAAAGTTGACTTTTACATACGACCTCTAAACGAGGCCCACCGGCTGTCGCCCCTAGCTAATCACCCCCATTCCGAACACAATGGGATATGCCACGTAGGCTGATTCAATTGTTTCGATCAGTTTTCGTTGAATTTACATTTAAATCATTATATTGAATTTTAAACGTACATTTCAAATTACCGGGGTCACATACTAACTCTAAAAATTCTCGAAAAACATTTTCTAGCTTCGTATTGACGATACGGTCCTAACAAAACTAGTTTCGTTGAATTCTGAGACCGTTGAAAAAATGGCCATTTTCCAGTCGATTAAAATCAACTGAAATGGTCAAAACACGTTTTCCTTTGTCACGCTCACATATTGGTTCGAAAAATTATGAAATTTGGAATCTAGCAATAACTTGACATCACGGACCCAACAAAAGTGGTTTCGTTGAAATCCGAGGTCGTTTGCAAAATTTCCATTTTTAAGAGCCTGAATTCCATAGCGACTATTCAGAATTTTCAACTGGACATATCTTTTGATTCCCGCTATGAAATTTCGATTATTCGAATTCGTTGGAAAGATATTCACAAAGAGATCCTATTATTTTTGGTTTCACTAAAATCCGGATTGTTTTGCACCTGGTATGTTCAATTGAAGTTTGAAATCGAATTATCGAACTACCGCGCCATTTTCAATTCTATTTATAATTATATATAATTATTTATATTCTAACGACGACGCGTATAATATATACGTTCGAAATATATTCAAAATAAAATTCTCATCGATATTATTTTAAAATAATCTATTTTAAATATTCAAAATTCGCTAAAATTGCCAAAATAAAAATTTTAAACTGGCCCAGATTTTCGGGTTGTTACAGAATTGCTCTTCGTTGGTCGTTCTCCCTTATTGTTCGGGAGAAAGATCTGTCGCTCGATCTATCAATGATTCCTTTATTTCAAATATAAACAAATTCCTCTAAGTAAACTATTAATTACAAGATAAGGTTGAAGGATTTCTTCCCAAAATAAGAAGCAAATATATTCAGAAGAAAGAAAAATAAAGTTACCGCATGACTACAAATAGGGGCCCATCCCATGAAGCTTCACCATCCATCACAAAGAACGACAACTGCATTGAAATCATGTTATGAATGTAGTTGTACAGAAGTAACAAGTATAAACGGACAAAATAAAAGTAACTATACCCAGTATTAATCTCTGTGAATTATAAAAATAATATAGCAAGAAAAAAAGAGGTGGAGTTTCCAAAGCTTTTTGTTTAACAAATGTCATCAGCTTAAATGTGTACAATTATGTGTCAAACAAACAACAAAATGCTTAGTGTTCAATAGAGAACAAAATACTTGCCACGGAAAGTGGTTTAACTGAATAAGTAGTGAATATTTATGTAGAAAAATATGCTTCCTACTGTTTATCATATTCTAAACATAATTATGAAGCATGATTGATAAATCCATGAATATTATTAGCAAACATTAAAAAACTCACCGTATTCAATAGCAAAAAGAAGCTCATATTGTTCTTCTCCCAAAGGAATTCTTGACACAGTCAAAGATCCTCGACTTTCTTAACTAATTCTCAGACGGGATTTTATCATCTGGCTCCTTCATGTTATACAACCTGGAAGGGACCAAGGAAAATGTCTGCTTTAGTATACAAATGACCAGCACCAAAAAACTTA
Organism: Allium sativum; assembly: GCA_030737875.1. NCBI lineage: Eukaryota > Viridiplantae > Streptophyta > Magnoliopsida > Asparagales > Amaryllidaceae > Allium > Allium sativum. The sequence continues at coordinate 343,222,827 of CM060910.1, forward strand.
CTAACGCCCTATCTGAAAACATAAAGAGCCTGGATTTTCCATTGAATTCCTAAACTATGTAATATTATATAAAAAAAACCAACCCTGGTTGCATATTTCACAAATTATGTCTCATTTTAATTGCACTATCTTTTTATGTGCTTCCCATATGCAAACTGCATATAACTAAACAAAACAGTGAGCACACATTCAATAAAAGGTCAAAATGAATACCTCTCTACAATCCCCTAACAACAACAAATACCTAAGTGCACATAGGAAATGCATTCTATAAAACGACTAAACTTGTTATATTCAATAAATGGCCAAAATAAATGCATTCAACAATGGGATTGAACTCATCGTATTCAGATTTCAACCCAATCACAAACTAGCTGAATATGACGAGTTCAGTTGTTAATTATGTTGAAATATTAACTTCATTTTAGTTTGTCAATTTCACCTGTAGTCCATTTGGTGGCTTCTATGCCTAACTGCACTACAAACCATAGCCCCTATCGCCTTATCTATTTGTTTTGAGCTGCCCTATCTCAAGGCTTATGTTGGTTCACCACTGGTATGACAAGCAATTTTTATTTCATTTTGGTAATCTCAAGCCTCAAGTTGTAAATTATGCTAAAGTATTTACTTCATTTCAGTTTGGCAAACTCAAGCTGTAAACTAGTCTACCTTTTAATATATAGTATTTCAAAAGGCTATTCCAGGAAACCGAACACATGACTAGCGAAAACATATTTGTTTGCATTTTTTATAAGCTTGCCCTATCAACTTTTCAAGGAAATAAAAAATAAAAAGTGGAAAAATATGCACATCAGGTATACAAATGTTGAATCGCCTCAGACGTGCAAAAAAGTAGACAATCAGAACAAACAAAACAGAAAAAAAGGAGGTATTTATTACTTATCAGCAAAAACAATAACTTATCACTGCACTCACCACCAATAAAATAGTTACTTATAAACATATGCATATCGTAGATTATTTACCTTGTGTTTGATGTTTCTTTAATTTGGTCTTCCTTCACCAAAATCATTTGCATCATCTTGGTCTCCAGTCCCATCTATATTTTCATTATCAAGACTTGATTTGCTTCCTACAAACAATAATAATGGAGATGAGATGCAACTTGAAATGCTAAAAGTAAAAAGGAAGCACCAATCTAGCTGATCAATAGTAGACAATGTTAACACTAGCTGTCATCCCATCATTTGCAAAATTAGGAACCTTTAAAAATAATTTCCCTTTCCTCTACTACTGCTGCTAATGCAGCAGCAACCCCACATCCTCTTTTTTTTTTTTTACTTTGCTGATAATCATTTGAAAAAACTGCAGCAATATTAGTATTTATATTATCGACTTGTCGGTCTTATTGTGCTTTAATGCCAACTTTCCCTTAGCCTCTATCAATGTTTGTCAGCACACGAAAACGTATTGCATATTAACATTCATCAAACATTATACACGGTAGAAGCTTTGAAAAAATAACTTAAGTCAAGTGTTTTTATCTCTCCATTTTATGAGTTTACCAGGCGAGAACTGGAGCTTTTTGTGGGTGACTAGAGGGTATCAGTCATGAAAAAGCTTTGATAATAACTATAGTATATAGTGTACATATGTTTCTAGTATTAGTGCTAGTAAAATGTCAACAAAACTTTATAATCATTAGCTGGAACTCTTGCAACCAAAGTATCAGTGAGGTGTCAGGCCCTTTTTTTCCTAAACAGAACCTGATAACTACATTATTATTTATAGATCATGTATCATGAAGCTACATGTTCAAACTCAATCTTATATAGAAAATTGAGACGTTTGGAGTTACAGACTCAATCCACAAGTTCAAATATTAGTGATGAAGCCAAACAATTCACATGCTATTCTAACATATTGAGAATGAGCTATCAAAAGTTGGCTAGAATTACGAAATTAGCATGTGTAGCAGTCTGAGGTAAATAAGTGCATTCTATCATATCCTTATAAAATTAGAATTATGAAAATTTAAGTATATGTCTAATCTTCAGTACTATTTTAATGCAAATACGTGAACCATTTGATATATGATTAATGCACTTCCCATGACCAACTGACGAACCTTTTATGCTTTGAAGCTGTCCCATCTCTTTTTCACATGTTACCGCTATTTTTATATTTCGAAAATAAAGTTCCTGCATAAATGGTACAGATTAAATAGATGATATGACAATAAGGGCAGTTATTTCTTTTGTCATATGTAGAAATATTAGGTCCACTTCCACAAATCTTCATGTTCAGACCTCGTGTAATTCCACAATTTGCACCAATTTTGGAAATTATGTGGCCAAGGAGAAGCCAGATTATTGAAATGCACCACCTATGAACATAAACATGTACTTTACAAGGTCAGCAAGTTTTGGATAAACTACGATGCGACACGGCTTCTAATATTAACAACAATCGCCTAATATATTGCACATATTATAACAACCATCACTTGTTGTTTACTCGGTTATAATGCACCTGTTACGACAATCATCACCTATTGACCTATTTCTCACAAGAAAAAGTAAGCATAAAATACAACTGCTGATTCTGACTATAGTGCATTAAGCTTAAGAAGAACTGACTGGCCTAAGGGGTTGCATCACACATTTTCTGGTATTGCTAATTTGCACTACATTATACTTTTATATGATAAATAAAAATAAAAAGGAGAATACACTTATATGATAAAACTGATGCGTTTGCTTCATTTTCTTAATACATTCGCTAGGACGACAAGAAAATACATTCGCTAAGACATTCTCTCTAGCTTTTTCCTTCACAGATTATTTCTTTTCTTTCATGTATCCTTCAGTTCAAGTAAAGCATATTATTCCCAGATTTCATTGTTTGAATTCCCCTGCCGCTTCACTGCAAGCTATCAGTGCATAGTACTTACTGAACAAGGACAAGCTTAACAATAAGGACTCAATTAACACGGCACCATGCAAGATACATCTCCCATTATTCTCTATAACAAATTTCTCCATGATTGACAACGTAGAATCGTGGAATATCAGGGGAGGAAATGATATAGCAAGGCAAACAGGGGTCAATAATATTGTTCTGCATAATAATATCGAACGCTGGCTATTTTGGAAAATTGATACAATGCAAATAACATAGTTTAAGCAATCTCAAACATAAAAAAGGATGGAATTACTACAATAATATTAATGTAGCTCTTTTTGGTAGAACTCTTATGTCTCATTAGACCATTGTGTTGGAGACTAATCTATAAACACCTTGATTGCATGAGCTTGAAATATGAGCATAGTATTTGAGCTATGTGTGATAGACTGCAGTTTTATTTTCCTGTTATGGAAAATTTAACTCAACTTCGACAATCGCTTGTTGGCATAGTATACAGATTTAGCATTCTGTCATCATCCCTAACCAATGTTGCACTAATTACCTGCTCAACCACAGAGTAGAAGTACGGTTCTTCATCTATTTTGATATAATAAGAGGGAAACTATGTGTTATGAATACTTGAAATTCAATCTTACACTCCTCATTCCATTCAAATACCTCCCCTTTTCAACTGATAAAAAAGGGAAAGCATTTATCAGTTGTTATTTATATACACCTGCTTAGGGTATATATCTTTAGTCTAAATTCATCACATCCTTCTACTTTGTGGGAGCACCCCTAAATCTTATGGCCTTAGTTTTCTTTAGATCAGAATCAATTCCTCTTTCATTTGCCATGTGTCGCAAAGAACATTCCTAAATGTATTACAAAAGTAAGTGACCAAGCATCATATTTTATTTCCTTAAGGTGGAGAATATTTCTCTAAGATCCTGCAAATGATTGCGAACTATCTTTGATTTTACCAATATGTCGTATACAAAAACCATAGTAGTTAAGGCGTGCACCTAGGCGTGCCTAAGGCACAGGCGCAAGGTCTGCGCCTTGCTGATGGCTGAGGCTCCTCCGTTAAGGGAGGCGCACATAAGGCACGCCTTTGTGCGCTTTTCTTCGAGGCGCCAAGGCGCAAAAAGCATGCCTCGAAAAAAATGGAACTACTTCGTTTGATTTTAGGGTTTCCAGCTTTCAAGCTTCAACAGTTCGACTTCGACGCTCAAAAAAAAAAAAAAAAAAAAAAAAAAACCGCAACAGCCTCTGTCGTCGTCGCTACACCTTTCTGCCGCCGCTACATCATCTGCCGCAGCTCCTCTTCTCAGCTGCAGTTTTTTTTTTATAAATATATGTAGTGTGCCGTTTTTCAAAAAGTCGCACAAAAAAGCCCAAGGCTCAAGCCGTGCGCCTTAACTACTATGACAAACACCTTTTTTCTTTTTCTCCAAATACTTAGAGAACTTTTTGTAAACTAGACACTAGCAGGATTTACCTACACTTTTAAATATGTAGAGATTAATGCCTATAATTAGTCTATTCTAACAATCTGATTGGGATATCAAACTGTTGATTAATTTTATGCGTGGTTCTGTGCCTAAGCTTTTTCCTATTTGTAGCATCCCGAAACATTTGTTTAGATCAAATTTTTCTAATTTCTAAAGCATATAATAGTTCTTGTTACCACGTGTTTGCACCTAATCATGGGTTTGATTCATAATGTCTAGGCCTACTAGTTTCATCAAAACATTGGCACTGAAAAGTTCTCGGCCACATGTACAAACTGCACTCAGTTTATTCAACGGGAATTTGATACAATTACAACAACAAAATTATATGAGAATAGCGATTATCAAATCCATCAATGAAGACTGTATGATGAGAGTAGCTTCCATAACTCAAGTTTCAGTATCCATCTAAATGTTGCATAGTTTTCTCTTATATTTACAATTCAATTTACATGTTACATATATATTCTCATCTTAATATAGATAATAATGTACATACAACATATATTTAGCTACATAGTAATGTTCATGTAGTTAATAATGTACATATAGCATAAATATTTACAACTCTATTTAGATGCTACCCATATATCATATGTTCTGTACATTTCAAAACAACATGCGTGTATTGTTTCAAAAACATAGAGTTATGAGTTTTTCCAGAAAGTGTTTACCCATATAAAAATTGAGAGAAATGGGTAAAACCACAAGATGGTCATAGATAAAAACTTGGCATGGGAAATCGATGTGGCTAAGAAGCTAAAAGTAAAATTGGAAGAATTATTAGGGGACGATGATTTAGTGAAAGGGTACGGAAGTTGAAAGAATTTGTAAGTAGAAGTAAAAGAGGAGGGTCATCATTCGATAATTTCAATAAAATCATGAATATCATGAAATCAACAACTTGCACGATATGCTTTACTAATATAAATGTATACGCTGCTTTATCATTTATGGGAAAACTTTTGATTTCTCCGATCATTGTAATTCTTAGTGTTAAAGATATATTTTAAAAGGGGAATATGTAAACTGCATACATGAGCAAATTATGCAAATAAGCCTAATATAAAATGAGGGAAGCATGATATTAATTCAATAAGCATGTAGCATAACAAGAAAATATCACTGCAAGGAGACATTTGATTATGTTTCAACCTGGTATGATAAAATAAACAAAGCACTACCTCGGTATCTTGGTAAAATCTGAATGAGAGCATATTACAGGTAATAGAACAAATAATAGATATATGGACAAGCATCATACTTAAGATCATGCACTTAATAGTCCATACAAATGTGACAACAAACTTGATATCAATAACGAAGCAATGAGTGCCCAATTGTTCTTAGGATGAAATCAAAGTAAATAGCCGTTACTAGACAGAAATTCATACTATGGATTTTTCAACATCTATAATGGTAGCAACTGTTCAAACTTGAAATTATGGATTAAACTAAATATAAAAAGTCAGCAACTGTCATACAAACGGTTAACTGGCATTGACAAAAATCCAAAGAGTAGATGTAGTTTATAAGAGGGAAAATGGTCTGCACCATTAGTAGCTTCAGAACCAGCAAATATACTATTAAATATAGGGACAGTTTCTCATCTATGGTGCTGGCACGACTAAAATAAAGCCAGTGCTCATATTTTATAATATTCAGTGAGGGAATTGTTATTAGTAGCGCAAGTGCTCATGTTTAGTTCACATTCTTTTTCATCTTCTTTTACAACTTTTTACCAGCTGAAGTTATGAAATCATGCATCCCTTATCCTAACTAAAAAAATGATATAGACACAAAAGGAGGTTAGGATGCAACTAAAATAGTATACTTGAAAAAAAGGGAAACAGACCAAACAAACCAACACAATGCTGATTTAGTAAACCTGGTCAGCTATAATATGCAACTGAATTGCAGGGTTAGAGTTCCAAGCTAGAAATATCTAGTAAAAGTTATACAAAAAATCCATTAAAGAGAAGAAAAGACTTTTTAAGACAAACAGATTTACAACCAAGCGAAAACTCAAAAGTAAACGGAACAACAAATATGTATCAAAAAGGATAGTGGATCAAAGGATAACAACCAATCATACATAACAAGGATTCATTTTTTCAAAAAAACAACAACATACAAATGTGTCAAACATTAATTTTGCTTCCTACCTACTACGATAAGTTTCAAAGTAAATCTTCAACCCACTCAGCTATTATCAACAACTAGATTGCAGCACTGAAACTCCAACCAAGAAATACCAAATAAAAGTTCTCAACATATAAATTTACTATAGAGTAGAAAGGAAGGTTTTAAAATCAACTTTTTTGCAATCAAACAGCGACAACTCAGACCTAAATAGACTAGCACAAATGCATCAAACGATACAGCGAATTAGAAAAAAAAATAAGAAGCTAAGGGACGGATTATACATATTACTATTACTATACCTCAAAGGCGGCAGATTAGAAGCAAAATGAATAATAACTAGACCAACCGCAGAGCATGCATAAGCCGAGAGAGAGCATAAACATTGAACCAAACGAAGAGCGATCGCTTGAAAAATTAAGTAAATCATGTAGTACCTTTCACCACAGTTCAAATTGGTGAAGCAATAATTTAGGGATTTAAGCAGTTGAAATTCCCCGCGTTTGGGGATTTAGATTGAATGTTGATAATGACGACAGAAGCTAGGGTTTCGCAATTTAAAATTGGAGACTGCGGATGACAATGGTTATGTATTTGGTGATTTAATCGACTGTTGACAATTTGGGGGATAGAGACAGCGAAAAAAAATGATACTTTTAGAGGGAGGCCAAACAGCGAATAGGGCATTTTTATTCCCGCACAAATAATTCACTCCCGCCTTTTCATTGGATAGCGTTAAGTACGTGTCTGAATTACCTGATAGCGTTAGAAATTTTAAACTGTACATCTTTAAAAAGAGGAAACGTGCAAACGCTATGCGTTTATGCTATCAAAACCCCATTTTGTTGTAGTGAATGGAAGCATTTACGTTAATACTGAAACTTTTGTGTGAAATACTTGAAATAATAAATATTCCAGCTCTTTAGTTTAGGGATCACTAGCCGAAACAAGAAAGGCAAAAGCCATATTATTGCAATTTGTAATCATCATTTTGAAAACAATAGTTCTCAAATAACACCCTAAAATAGTCCAACGATTGAGATTCTATGTCTCCCAATTTGTCTAAGTAGCCACCCCTCTTATATGTTGTTTTAGCTTATCGACATGAAAACACACTTTACAGATTATCAAAGTCATAACAATAACACCCTAACCTGGGCAGTAAAAGAATACAAAATTAAATCTAGAAATGCCATCTTCTCCCCATAGGAAAGGGAAACTCCAGACATAATATATACAGTAGGATGACATTACACATTATGCATGATTAGCGAAACATAGTAACAAACATGTGAAAGCAAAAGGTTAGATCTAACATGAAAATGATCCAAACAATGTTTATTTGTTGTAACCACTGCTTTATCGATAAGACTCCCTTTTTTCATTTGTGTTATATTTCGATTATTCTTCTCCCAAAACTCTATATCTTCTTCATTGTTCGGATCTATTTGTATGACCTACATATATGTATCAAATATATTACTTGTTAAGTTATTAGAACATTTGTTTTCAAGTTAGGGGAACAACAACTGTTTTAAGTTTTAACCCGACCAGTTTCATTTCAACTAGTATGTAATGATGTATATATAAATAAATAGAGGATAATATATCTTAAGGTTGAAAACTTACTATTTTGTTAGGATCATAACACGCACATGCTGCAGCTACCATGTCGTTGAACTCCGCAGTATTTTTATTTCCAACCAGAACTACCTGTTTCCTTGATGGGACCGAGCATATCCACTACACAACACATTTTCCTTTTAGCAACCGGCGTATAGCATGTTGCTGAAGCTAACAACGAAGAGCATAAAACCTTATAGCATCTGCCTTTTTCCTTTTAGAAACAAGATGCACGCATGACTATTTTAGATACAGTGCCAAGCCTTATAAAAACATGGAAAAGTAGCAATTGCATGGATGGTCTGGATTGGTCAAAAACAAGGCATATTTATTGAAGTTAAAAACTTTTTTAAATGCTACTGGGAATGCTCTTAGAAAGTAGATGCATCAATGCATACTGAACTAGAAAAATCTGATTTTAGTTATTCTTGTAGGACATTTGCTTCAACATGTGAAGCTTTTGACGTTGATGATGATATGTGGCTTTCTTCAAGGACCTGTTACGTACCACTGGTTGAATGTTGTGGTGGCACTGAGCTAGCGTCATCATATATACTAGGAAGTTGGATGCAGCCACAAGCTTTTTGAGCATTTAGCACTGCTGGCATGACAACTGGATTTGTCATTCTTGACGATCAATATGGAATTGAAAACATATGTATTGAATTTGGTAACTCATGGATTAAAATTATTTTTTGTTAGTTGATACTTTATTTTGTCATGAATACGCGTTATATTTGTTGATTGTTATATTTTTTTCCATTCATACATTTCTCTTTAAATTGTATGAAAAATCATTTTGATTGTTATTATTAATATATATATAGGCATAGCTCTTAAAAACGTTATAACTATATGACATAAGCGTTATAACAAGGTAATGTAGGCTTACTATCTGTTAGCCTGCTTTATGACCAGACTATCCAAAGCCGAAGAACTCTATCAGGAAGGCCACTCAGGGCTTGAGTATGAACTGCCAGAGATCGACATCTGCTTGGACGAAGTAACGAAGGATGGGAAAACTCGTATTTCTGTGCACATAAGCTTCGGGTTGGATTCCACCATTTCGGATCAAGCTAAAGCGAATATTTCTGACCAACCAAACCGGATCGGGTAAACCGGATTGGGTCATCCGGATCGGGTAAACCGGATCGGGTCATCCGGATCGGGTTATCCGGATCGGGCCAACCGAATCGGGTCTCTACCCCTAACCGAATTCTGGGTAGTTAAAGACCATTTCCCCATATTCTCCACTACTTCCGAGATTTACTCTGAAGCTGCCACGTGGCCACTCAACCATAACCGAATTTCTACCTATAAATACATATACAACACATCATTTAAGGGGACTTTTGGCCTAAGGAAACTCTACATATTTCGGCCATGGCTGCCAATGAAGAATCAAGATCTTCTTCGACAAAATCAATGAATTCGGAGAGCATTTTTCATTGTTATTGAGTGATTGTGTGTCTATACTCATTGTAATTATAATTTCTGGATGAATTGAGAAACTATGAAGTGGATGTAGGCTTCTTAACGCCGAACCACTATAAATCTCGTGTGTTGATTGCTTTTCTATGCTTTTAGATTATGATTCTTCATTATTCTCTGCAAAACATGATCAATTGGGTGTTAGGACTATTTTTTGGTCTAACATTTTGGTGCTTTCACTGAGAAATGAAGATTCTCAGCGCTTAAGGATTCTCTAATCTACTTATTGGATTGCCAAGTCCGATGAGGAAATCCTATGAATTCTATTTACTTTGCAATTGTGGAGATTAACAGAAATGAAGTCGCCACCATGCCATGTAGAAGCAATCGCTGAAGATCGAAAACAGAGTCCAGCAAAGCTTTTGGATCAGATGCAGGCGAAGAGACAGGTTCGGATGTAGACGAAGAGACCGGATCGGATGCAGGCAAAGAGACCAGATCAGATGTAGATGAAGCCCTTAGATCGGATGTAGATGAAGCGCAGTCCAATCTCCCACAGGGGGTCGGATCGGGTCTTACCCAACCAGAAAAAGAACGTCTGACCCGAACCAAAGGGGGAGATCCGAACCGGCTGCCTGCTGATGACATACCCGATTCGATCCGATTCGATAACATACCCGAACTAACCCGAAGGCATATCCCCGATCCGAGCTGCATGGGAAGGCCCGAACCGATCAAATGGTGATGCTCCGACCCGACCGGGAGGAACTTGTCCTATCCGACCCAACTTGAAGGCATTTCCGAACTACACCCAGAAGACATATCCGATCCGACCCGAAACAGCTGTTTTTGGGGAAAAATGCATTTTTCAGATCATTTCAGAAAAGGCTCTATCTACCAAAATCGATAAAATCGTGTGGTGCCCACATTTTCGATCGCCGCCGGGACTGTGGGGCCCCGGACCCCCACCGGCGCTGCGCCCGGACCCGCTGACGGCCTCGCCTTCGGCTCAGAGCACGGCTCGCCTTCGGCTCGACGTATATTTTGACCAACAGTAGTCATCAAAGTTTGTTAATGAAGATAAGGTAGATAGTCAAAGAATATGACAACCAAATGGCAACGACTAGGATTCCTCCATAAGCCATAGCCTCTATTTGCCGATGCCATTCAATGTGAGGAGCTGTCAGTCAGATTCAGCTTGCTATCAACGACAGTATACGAGATAATGATTGTCTAATAGTAGCCTCATCTTCTGGAACTCCGATAGTGTAGATTTCAGCAATGCAACTGATGTTGTTCCCTAATGAGTAGTGACCATCCCATTTATATGACTTAAACCTGTCCAATCGGCGGAGCATCGAATGACGGTTATATAGAATAGTTCGAGCACTACTTCAAAGATGATTCATATGATCTTAGTGACCATGATTGTCAATAGTGGGATACCAGAAAGCAGCTAAGGATCCCAACATCCCAAAGCTACACTTCAATTGTATAATGTGATGAATAAAATGTCCTGCGTCTCACCTCCCGAAGAACTTAGCTAACCTTTGCTATGGCTATTTGCTGTCAATCGCATTGAGGAAGACTGATTTCCATCGAATAAGGGTTAGGTCAACATACTTTGGTGTGCCCAGTGATAGGTAACAGCTGAACCCCTGCAGGCCATGATTGGACATATGAATCTTTGCTCGGATGATAGCAACTTGACTGCTCACCAGTCACCATATGACCTTTGTCAAGAGATGAGAGTTCGAGATCAAAACAAATATGAATCGACCGTTAGCTCTCGACTTCATACATCAATTGTGATAGAAAACGTGAACATTACTTCAAGCCTTGGAAGCCATGCTATTGTAGTCAAGTTTATCTGACTAAGGTCTAAACTGACCAGCTCTAGTGCCGATTAGAGCTTACATTGCACCCTGGTATCTATTTCTAAAATTCCTAATGAAAGATGGAATGGGAATGGTCCATGGCGACCATGTTACTGGAAGAGCCTGCTATTTAGCTAATTAGGAGATGCTACTCAATGGAGGTGGCAAGTTAAAGGTTTAGAGCACTTAAGCCTGAATGCTGATTGATTATCTGTGCATTAGATCTTATTCCCAACGTGGGACTAAAGGCATATCTGCGGATGGATGAGATATGACTATCCCTCTAGCAGCCATGACTCCCTTATACTCAATCCTTGTCCTTAGCATGGGGGCAAGAAGGCGATTCAAATAAGATGCGACCTCGTCATTCGCTTATAGTATTTACCTAATTGCCTTTGTCACTCCAAGTCCTCAATCAAGGTCTGTTCATTCTTAGGACCGCCACCCCACAACGGTTTGAAAAGACGTTCATCACCAGCTAAAGATTTTGACAACCATCCCCTGACAGAGATGTAGTGAGGAAAAATGGACCTGCAAAGAGCGTGCAATGCCATCTTCGCACATAATGATATTCATTCCTTTAACAGGATTACTTTTTAACCATGACTCTTATATTTCCATGCTTTATGAGTTATTGATGTAACTAACTCAGATGAATTTATATGTGGATGATGTAGGTACCCCGAATCTGGTACCGATCAAACTTTGAGCACCTACAGGAAGAATTATGGAGCATTGTCGTAACGAGCCCGATTGAACTGCTCATTTACAGAGCCACGTCCTTCGCCTGAGAGAAGTTGTATAGCTTAAGATGGATCCGAGGTGACCATCCACTCCTTGGCTCACACGTGGCATACCTCAAGATAATTGTGCATTGACGTTCAACGTCGGAATCCGATTCCGGATGGATGTAGTTCGACCGTCTACATGGCTCGATCCGTTAAAGGAGGCAGCACTTCCCCTTGATATGGTTACTTTTCAATCATGCAATTTACTTTTACATGCTTCCTGAGTTAAGGACATGACTAACTCATGCGATATGAATGATGCAGGTACCCGAAGTTTGGTGCCAATCACTCCTCCCATAGATTGATCGGAGGAACGCAAAGCTTTGGCCAACGTCTTTTGACTGTTTGCCCGACTAACTCTAATCCTCAGAGATTGGATAGAAGTACCAACCTAGGACGAGGGTGATGGGTGTGCCATGATTGAAAGACCACTTGATCCATGACTCTAGCTCTCATGATTTGAGAGAACATTTAAAGGACAATATTGTAGCTTTCGACCAAACTTCATCCCACGAGTTGACGGGATGAGAGAGACTTGATCACTGCAAACAACCACCTTTACCCATGAATCGGGAATTATGAGGTAGCGCCTCGGCGAGTGTGATCCGACCGCTTGCCCGAAAAGCTTCATCCGCCAGAGTGAAGCGTGGAGTAAGGACTAAAATCGAGTTTGAGAATGACACTCGAGACGGCAGACTCCTACTCTTTGAAATAGATTGAAGAAGGAGCGCCAAGGCGAATGACACGACCGTTCGCCTGGACAACTCTAACTCTCATGATTCGAGAGAGAGTATAAAGGACGGGAAGACGACGTCCCCAAGGCGTGATGGTGCACCACGATTAAAAGATCGCCTTAATTCCGCTCTACCCTAGGCATTCGACGGTAGAGTATAAAGGTGCCAAAGACTGGCACCGCAAGAACTCCTACCCTGCTGAAGGATCGGGGAGCAGACTGAAAGCTGAGTTCGAACTCTATCTTGGGCATACGACAGGAGAGTATAAAGGCATGTTGATTAAATGCCATAAAAGGGCTCCTACCCTGTTGTAGTATCGGGGGCAAGAGTGAAAGCTGAGCCTGAACCCTTCATGTCTGGACATGAGGGGCAATGCACTGTCGATCCTAATCAATCCCAAACAAGCCCTGGGCAGGCACTTTATTCATGATTGATTGGGGGGACACACACATCACCCCTTTAGATAAATTCTATATGATTTGCTAGATATTATTTGATTGCAGGGATTCTGAATTGGGACCCTTGCTTGATTGTGATTTGCTTTGTTTACAGAGTGCAGGCTTGTACAAGATAACAAGACAAGAATGCGAGTGCCGCACTCGCGACAACCGCAACAGGACGGTGGAAAACAAACAAAGGGCTATGTCCAGAAGGCTGACATTGATGCCTAATGATAAACTTCTCAGGAGACTCAAGGCGATGACAGAAAGGAGGCCTTGAGAGTGAATTGTTCAATGACGTGTCACACGACTTAAGGCAATGACCGAAAGGAGGCCTAAGAGTGATATATCAAATCAACATACACACCCATGTGTGACTGGCCATAGCCCAAGTGCAATGACGAGTGCTACCTCGCAAATACGTTGAATGGAAAACGTGATAACTCGAGCACTTGGATAACTCAATCATATAAGCTTATAAAGCAATGTCTCTTTTCCATGCATCCATGTCTAAATTTGAATGGGAGGTGATACAACTACCGACCTTTCGACATTATCCCTGGACTGGGGCCACATTGCTGCTTGAGGACCACGAAATGGATACAGAATGAACGTCCATTTGCTAGTCCAGACCGAATTCCCGGTTGAAAGACCCCATATAAAGGAGGATGCCATTACTTTGACCTCTAACTTACGAGGAGGCAAATTGCCTGACACTCAAACTCAAAGGCTAAGAAGAAGGAAGATAGAAATTTCTTCCGTGCTGAGGATATTGGCGCAGAAGGCGCTTGGAACGAAGGAAGTCAGCAAATTTCTTCTTGCAATGCTCCCTCAGCATGTCAAGCTAGATATGAAATAGATGGTACCCTCGCTGATTTGAGAACTCAGATGGCTCAGTGAGACAAACTTCTCTGGAAACGACAGAAAATGATGGATAACTTTTTTACTTGGATAGATGGAAGGCCGAGTAACTACGGCTTACTCGCTGGAGCGAGCACCATGGAAATTCAAGCGACAACGAACTTGGCTCAAACACTCCCTGCTCCATGGTCCAGATCATATGGGACCCTAGGACAAGTTGGCATAGTCGTCTTTAATGAAACAAGATGCAACCAACCTCCTCTCAGGCATTTGTAGCATGCAACTTCCAACTGTAACATTTTGGATGAAAACGATGGATATGCAAGAGCCACTGAAAAATTAAACGAAGCCCGACCAACCTTTGCTCCAATTCAGAGGAATGTTTAAAATCCAGCTCAACCTCAACATGAGGCTCCCCATGTAGGGGGAAGACGAGAGCATTCGAGAAAGCTATAGTCTAACTTTATTGCCACCCGACTCCGAACCTCAAAGCTTGGATAGGAGACCAAGGACTAACATGAGCTGGACACGAATAAATCATTTTCTATCAAACTCTAACTCACAGCTCGATGAGGGAGTATGAATTCAGAGAATATGTGGATTTGATGACCACCGTTTAGTAAAACCCCCATGGATGGGGAGTACAGGATAACAACTTCGAACATCATCATCTGACTATCTGCCAGCTTTAGGCACATTTGCGATTATCTGAGCTTCACAATAACCCAGACTATAAGCAGAAGAATGGCTCCTCAAGAACAACCTGCATACATCCAAGTAGCGGATCACCATCCAGAATTAAAAAACAGAAGCCTAATTGACGGCTATTACATATGCGCAACCAAGAAGCCAGAAACTGGCTTCCACCCAATTTAAGACTTCATACCGGGGGCACTAGCGCTAAATTATGTAATTAGCGACAACTTCTCAAAGATGAGGGCCAAATTGGCAACATTAATTGATGCTTCAACAGAGATCAGGCGAGACCCTGCATGCATTCCTTGAAAGATTCAACGCTGCAGTGGCATCGGTAAATTGACCTGGACCATATATGGCGTTGATTGCTGTAGTATCCGGTATTCTGGATATCTCAAACTTCAAAATCTCTTTGCATCGAGACCCACCAAGATGACTTGGCGGATTCACCTCTGAAACAAACCTCGGTATCTCTCTACCATGAGATTCTCCTAGAAACGTTGGAAAATCCTATCCTGAGACAGACAGATTCGTGCAATAAGAGTGTGCTAATGTTAAAATGGATGATCTCAATGTCTTCACGACAGAATGGAGCACCATCTGACTCTTGAAATAATAAAGGAAAAGCCCCAGGAAAGACTAACAGGAATTTACAATTCTGGAAATGACCAATGTCATTAATCGGGCCCGCGGTCGTAATTGTCAAGCTTAATGGAACCAAGCATAGGAGATAGACTCAACAAGACTATGATGGTTATTTCGAATTATGCCAAAGCGTGAACGAAGGAGCTCGAATAACTCACTAATGACGTTCGCTCGCTTGCAAGATTGACGAGCTTACTCAACTCTGCAGCTGATGCGAGGAGAGTATCTAAGTTTGCTGATATACTCAATAAGACGATCACTGCTTTCTGGCTAAACAGATGGGTTGACCCCAACGCGAATGTGATTCGACCATTCGCATATACAACTCCAACCCTTGATGACTTGGGAATGTGCACATAACGACACAGGGTGACTAAGATTGTTGAACCTACATATCTAACCCGATGCGGCAGAAAAAAGTATAAAGGCTAAAAGATTGGATGTCCGATTGACCTATCATAACCCCCAACAATGCTGGGGGCATAAGCACTGACTTCGCTCGTCCTCCACTAATGCTAGGAACATCAACTTCAACCGACAGATTGACTTTAAACATGACCCTGACTCAATGCATGATTCAGAACATATACATTATATCTTTAGAATATGACGTGATTCATCTCGACCATCCAAGTGAGCGAAATTACGGTTCAAGCAAGAATTCAAAGACCTGATCTGCAACTGCATCAAATGGAGAGTATGATGAATTCCTCTGCTGCCTTACAATTGTGATAATCCTACCAGCTATTGGCTTACATGTTTTCAACAACATCTCGTACTGACTCGTATGTGATCACGGGACTATAAAACAATCTGAAGTGATCATGGCTTTCGGATGCACTATTATTACGATTAGATGCAATCATGGAGTCCTGGATTAATATCCTGATATCGAGATAGTCCAAATCCAAGCAGAAATGACAAATTCATATGCCGACTCTGATGCGCTCTATCCGAACGGTCCAGATGCTAGCTCAAGATACGAAGATTCTGACACCATACTATGACTTGGACGGCTATTGTATACATTGACTTATACATTAAAGAAATCTTAGCTTAGTAATGCACTTGACTTGTTTAGGAAGATGGCGTCGTTTGGCATCAACTTTTACATGTACGATCTCACACGGGAGCCAAACATACCGCATGACCTATGATGAAGGAATTCTACCTCTTGATTCGACGAAGTCTAAACGATTACTTGATAATCTTGACCACTCTAGCCATGAAATTTGGCCCGATAAGCATCAACGGAAGCAATGCGGTATATGGCAAGCCATTTATACAGAAAAAGATCCAAAAAGATTCATCTCGACTTATTCAAAGCACATCTTATTTGCAACAAGATGTACTTTGGGGGGCAAAATGTTAGCCTGCTTTGTGACCAGACTATCCAAATCCGAAGAACTCTATCAGGAAGGCCACTCAGGGCTTGAGTATGAACTGCCAGAGATCGACATCTGCTTGGACGAAGTAACGAAGGATGGGAAAACTCGTATTTCTGTGCACATAAGCTTCGGGTTGGATTCCACCATTTCGGATCAAGCTAAAGCGAATATTTCTGACCAACCAAACCGGATCGGGTAAACCGGATCGGGTCATCCGGATCGGGTTATCCAGATCGGGCCAACCGAATCGGGTCTCTGCCCCTAACCGAATTCTGGGCAGTTAAAGACCATTTCCCCGTATTCTCCACTACTTCCGAGATTTACTCTGAAGCTGCCACGTGGCCACTCAACCATAACCGAATTTCTACCTATAAATACACATACAACACATCATTTAAGGGGACTTTTGGCCTAAGGAAACTCTACATATTTCGGCCATGGCTGCCAATGAAGAATCAAGATCTTCTTCGACAAAATCAATGAATTCGGAGAGCATTTTTCATTGTTATTGAGTGATTGTGTGTCTATACTCATTGTAATTATAATTTCTGGATGAATTGAGAAACTATGAAGTGGATGTAGGCTTGTTAATGCCGAACCACTATAAATCTCGTGTGTTGATTGCTTTTCTATGCTTTTAGATTATGATTCTTCATTATTCTCTGCAAAACATGATCAATTGGGTGTTAGGACCATTTTTTGGTCTAACACTATCAAAGAATAACAACAAATAGATGTTATCGTATCTACGAATTGTACAGCAGCGTGTATGAGCTGTAAAAGAATTTAGCAATATTATAACTGTTAATTTAATAGCGTCATATAGCCGCTATCGAATAAATTAGTTATAGCGGCAATATTGTGCTTTAAAACCATGCTCTTTTATAGCGGCTTTTTTAGTGTTATAAATATTCAGCAGTTTTTTACAATATGTCAGTATATAACGTTTATCAAACCGCTATAGTATTCATTAATAGCGGCTATGTGCCGCTATGAAAGACAATTTCTGTTGTAGTGAAATTACAAGCCAAGATGCAACATAGTGCATTTACATAAATAGTTTGATAACATATGGTTGTAGAGCAGACCCAAAATAAAAACTACAAACTAGATTATTTATGACAAGCACAATTACATGAACTGTCCAATGTCGACCGGCGACGCCAGCAGCCACGACTAGCAACAAGTAGCCAAGACAGTCCCAGCTCTCGAACAACAGAGACACCATTACAAGCGCGTTGAGACTATGAAGAACACTTCAACTCCCAGCCAAAACAACAAATTTCACATGAAACTTACAATAACTAATGGTTGCGTAGTAGTCCCGAATGCAACTCAATTTGCATGACAATTACTCAGAGTTTGAAACCAGAGGTTACCCACCAATTATGATAACCCAAATCCTGATTAGACAACCATGACAGAACTCGAAAAACAACCACACAAAACCAACACAAAAAAAATGAGCAACCACAGATCTGAAAAACAACTACTCAAGTCGAACACTAACAACACAACAAAGAAAACACGTATACAAAACAAAACACACAAAACTAACCAACCAAACCAGATCCACAATGACACCAAACACCACACAAATCTCACCAACACGTTGAACCAGAGTTCGATCAACAAACGACTAGGTTTTTCCTTTCGGTGAGAGCATGAGAGCGTCCAACAACAAAAAGGAACAGGGAGTCGCGAGAGAATGTAACGAAGTTAGCAAAAGGTCGATAATGAAGGCGGAAGGCCACGACAAGTAGGAAATAAGGGATAGGGAACACTAGTATAGATTTGGCAAAATAAAGGAGAATCGACTTTTGATAGTTCGAGAAGATGGAAATAGGGCATAGATCTGGAAAAGGGAGAGAAGAATATACTTCCCACAACGAAAAAAGCTGGATAATAGAGGAAGTGGAACGGTAGAGATGGTTTCAAGGTGGAAAGCGGGAGAAAAGAGATAAGGAATGTTTGGACGAAGAGAGAAAGATAAAAGGAAGTCACCAAGTCGTCATTAAAGAAAGCAGAAGCTTCTTCCGTGTTTTTGTATATTTGCCACTATAATTAACTAAATATTTAAGTGGCTTAAATTTAAGTTTGATACAATAAATTAGATATATGGGCTTGAACGCAAACTTTTAGGAGACAATCGAGAAGTATTTCTACGTAATGGTAAAAGAAATAAAATTTAGATGTTGAAGTTAATTAAATTATGCATTGTAATGTATATTCATTTAGTAAATAAATTATAAATAAACATGTTATTATTCTTAATGTGTATGATTTATGTTATAAGATTTCTATAATTTCATGTCTAAATGAGTTTTTTTAACCAAAATTTGTTGATGCGTCTGTAGTATACATATTGAAACTTTCGTTTTATAGTTAAAAAATATAAGTTGACTAATTTTATTAATAACTTTAAAGTTTTGATTTAATTAATTTAATGTGTGGGCTTTGATTTAAAATATTAGAAGAAAACCGAGAACATTTGTAGATAATTGTAGAAATAAAAAAATGCACATATTTGAATATAAAACAGTGTAAGAATACTAGGCTATTGCAAAATTGTAGGTTATAGGATTTTAAAAATAAAATATTTGAAGTTGGAAAGAATTCAAGGAAAAAAAAGATGGCTTCTAGAATTGACGAGAGAGTTTAAAGTTTTCCTTTTTACTATGTGAAAGTCGTCTATTTAGACTCAAAACTTAGAAACAATTGGTGATAAAATGTCAGTGAATATCCACCATTTCTGTAACAACCCGTAATTTTCAATAACCTGTTATAACAAATATCGAGGCAGAATTAAATTCTAAAATCTGAATCAAGGGAAACGGGCTATGCCATTGCGTTCGTCTCAGAAAAATACGCGAAATAGAGTCCGAGTTTTCGAAAAACGGAGTCCGTATGGCCCAGATACGGCCCGTCAAAGTTTTCAGAAAATTCAAGGTTTAAAATCAGATTCAAATTCAAAGAATTGGGCCAGCTGGGCCAAGGCGGGAAAAATCCCGCCAGGACCCGCATGTCGACAGGCCTGTCGACAGGGTCCCTAGGGTGTCGACAGCCCTGTCGACAGGGGTTGGCCGGGCTGTTTGGTCTGGTGCACCATTTCTGATTTGGGCTTGGTTGTGTGGCTTGGTTCTAGAGAGTTCCGAGATCTGACGGACCTAAACTATCCTAGGGTTAATCCTAGGGCTAAAAACACTCTAATCTTCTATAAATAAGACCCTAACCTACCCTAAATCACTCATTATTCATTATAGCAACTAAACTATGTCAAAATCAAACCTCTCATGGCCTCCACTCTCTTCATACAATTCCTAAATCAAATTCCTAAGAGATTTCCATGCATACAAGTGTATTTAGGCTTGTATGATCCTCTTTAGCTTGCATTAAAGTCTTGTTTCTCTATTGGCATCATAAAAGAAGAGTTTTGATCAAGTTTGCTTGCATTTTTGGGGTTTTTGGTTGCATAAGGGTTTAATTACATTTGCTATACTCATTTGAGTTCGCATAAGCATTGTAAGCCCTATTCCTTTCATACTTAAACTCTAAAGTTAAATGTATGTTATGCAAGTTTATTATGATGAGATATGCAAGTTATCATGTTGTAAATATGCAAGTTTGGTTTGCAAGTTATCATATGTTATGTAAGTTTTGTTATGCAAGTTTGGTTTGCAAGTTATCATATGTTATGTAAGTTTTGATTGCAAGTATGATATGTAAGTTAACATATGTTATGCAAGTTTATTTATGCAAGTATGATATGCAAGTTGACATATGTTATGCAAGTATGATATGCAAGTTGACATATGTTATGCAAGTTTATTTATGCAAGTATGATATGCAAGTTGACATATGTTATGCAAGTTTGTTTATGCAAGTATGATATGCAAGTTGACATATGTTATGCAAGTTTATTTATGCAAGTATGATATGCAAGTTGACATATGTTATGCAAGTTTGTTTATGCAAGTATGATATGCAAGTTGACATATGTTATGCAAGTTTATTTATGCAAGTATGATATGCAAGTTGACATATGTTATGCAAGTTTGTTTATGCAAGTACGTTATGCAAGTTTGGGATGGTCATATGGTTCATGTTATCATGTTATGCATGCTTTTTGGGCCTAAAAATGTAATATGCAAGTGTGTGAACACATGAACGTTTCATATGCCACCATGTTGAACTTGTGGCTTTAACATTTTTATGTCATGATTATGCCAAGTTCCCTCTTTCTATCCTTTATGCGTTATTGCGATATGTAAGCGATGGGATTGCGTTTGGGGTTTGGGTAAACTTAAAAGACATAAAAATATGAGCTTGGGAATTTACCTATTAAGTTAGGTCTACCCATTGGGAATTTACCTATTAAGTTAGGTCTACCCAATTGCTTAAAAACTTGTAATATGTTTTGGAAACATGATGGACATGACACTTAGAAAAGATAAGTGTGACCAACTCGAGGTTGGGTTGAGTTTGTAGCGTAAACCTACCCGGAACCGACCGGCCTAACTAGTTGCTACAAACAATAGGACCCAATGTGAGAAGTTGGTCATGTTGTACCTTGGACCCGAGGTTAGACTAAGTTGTGGTGTAAAGCTACCCGGACCCGCCCGGCTTAACTAGTAACCACAACAAAGTCTAATGTGAGAGGTTAAGGCGCATTAATTAATTAATGCCTCATGGTTAGGGTTAAGTCATGGACCATTTAATACTTAACCAATTTGGGCTCGGTAGATTAATAGGGGTTAAGTCGTGAACTCATCGTTACACTTAACCAAGTTAATCCATGATTAGTGAAGGGGTTAAACCATACTTAACCCACTAGAAAAATCCTAGCAATGGGGGTCCGCTCCTTCAGTAATCCCTAGTTTGTATCATCATGGCCCTAGGGACTAGGCTAGGGTGGGGGCACGATTACTGAACTGGAGATAAGGGGCCAAAAAGCGACGGCCGTGGTACGCCGGTGTAGTTCTGGGCGGACTCTGGTCGTGCACATAGTCCGTAGCCGGAGAAAACAAGCACGGGTACCGGTAGACCGAGACTGTGCACTCATGTTTATGGTGTCCAGGGGTTGACACCCTAGGGCTTGATACACCCGACGGGTGGACCCGGCACAGTTCGACTACATTCATGTTTGAGCCGTATTGACACCAACACGTGACGAGTTAGGCTTAGGAAGCCGATCGATTAGACCGTTGGGTTGGACCTCGTGGTAGGGTCACTTCATGTTATTGGACCTAGTAAGAGGGTCACTTCATGTTATTGGGCCAAAGCTTGGGCCGTGGGATCAATATTTGTATATCCAAGTCATGTTAGTTTGCTAGTACACCCGTGGTGCAAAACCTTAATCTTGATTATGCGATGACACCTTTATCTACCTCAATAGTTAATCGTCATGATGTTATCCTTATATTCATACTTGCTGCTCATGTCAGTTAACTTTATCAGTTTACATTGATTGTAGTAGTGCTTACTCAGTCTTTTTGACTGACCTGTTTCCTTTCGCCTCTTTTTCTTCCGTTTCCCCCCCAGGTTCTCAGGGAGGGAATACAGGAGCTTAGCTGGATCTTACCTGCTTTTCTTGGATAGCTCATGTATGCTTTGGACTTGAGCTCGCTATGGTTTTTCTGCCTTGGGGATAGCTACTTATGTTTTTCTGTTCAGTTTCAGATGATGTGTTTTATGTACTAGACTTGTTTTTATTTGGAAAAAAAAATTGACATTATGATGTACCAGACATGTTTTGAAATGGTTTAAATCTTCCGCTGTTTTATCTATGTTATTTACTCTGTTTACATATATACATATGTTCTTGTTCTGCCTTGATATATCATTATGCATGTTTACCTGATTCAAACGCCCTACCAAAGTCAGAGTGCTTGCAAGAGTCACCCTGGCGGAGGTGGGGTGTTACATTTGGTATCAGAGCATATGGTTTACGAGAAGGAACAAAAAGGTTTTAGAAAACTTTTTGAAAACTATTTTCAAAACCAAGTATAAAGTATTTTCCAAAGAAAAGTCTAGTTTATTTTAAAGGCTATTCCCCAAAAAGCCATTAGCGTTATCCTTCGTTCCCTTGACCTAATCTTAGCTTATCTTTCGTTTCAGTATGGCTGAGAATCTTGCCATCCCGGATGGAGTAAACGTACCACTCTGGTATAGGAGACTTCTAGAAGCTAGGGCGGCAGCCGGCCCCGCAAACCCTACTCCCACTCCTCCTCCTGTAGTTGAGAATCCTCTCCCAAATGTCCCTCCTCCGGTGGTTCCTGTTCCTCCTCCTCCAGTTGCTGAGGCTCCTCTTCCTCCTCCTCCCCTCAGCATCCTCAGGTTGAGTTCACAAAGGTTTGTAAAGACTTCAAGGCAATGGGAGGCAAGAATTTCCTAGGCACGGAATCTTTTGTTGAAGCTAGGAATTGGTTGAAGGACACGGAGGACTTGTTTGCTATCTTTAGGATTGATGACGAGAGAAAGATATTATTGACAGTGTGGCTTTTGAAGGACGAAGCAGCCTATTGGTGGGAGGTCACCAATGGGACGAGGCCCGTCGAAACTTGGGCCGATTGGAGGGCTAGATTTGTGGCCAAGTTTCTATCCTCTGCTGAGGCGAATTTACAGATGGAGAAGTTCCTTGCATTAAAGCAGGATGATATGACTGTCAAGGAGTATGTGAACAAGTTTAATCAGCTGGCCCGTTTTGGTTTGGATATAGTAAACACTCCTGAGAAGAAGGCTCTCCGATTTGCTAGGGGGTTGAATGAGCCGCTGCAGGGTTTAGCGATGTCGCATATTCCGCATGGAGCTACTTTTGAGAGTTTGGTCGATATGGCTCTACTTCAGGGTGATGTAAAGAAAGAGGTCAAGTCGAGTGATACTCAGCCAAAGAAGACTGATTCTCAGGGTAAAGGCAATCAAGGTGGTCAAAGCAGTCAGGGGAACAACAATAACAAGGGCAAGAACAAGGGGAAATGCCATTATTGCGGTTCAATTGGGCATCTTGTCAAGGATTGTAAGAAGAGGAAAAGGAATAACAGTGAATGCTTTTTATGTGGGAAGACTGGACATTTCAGCAAGGATTGCCCGAAGAAGCAGGGGCAAGGCCAGGGTCAGACTCAGCGTGCTGGACCCGCAGGAGGGCAGGTTCATGCTCTCATTACCGCTCCAGTTCCCGATCGAGGTAGTATTTCTGTTGAGAGCCTTGTATATATTTCTGATTTTCCAGTTCGTACTTTGTTTGATTCTGGTGCATCGCATAGTTTTATCTCATCTGATCTTGTTGATAGTTTGCACCTTAGTACTAGCTTGGTAGAGGATCCCGTTTGTGTCTCAAATCCTATTGGGGGTTCCACCCATTTGTCTATGATATGTGGGGATTTGAGGATCTCTATACTGAGTGTAGAGTTCTTGTGCAGTGCTTATATTCTCGGTTTCAGGGGATATGGGTTGGTTTTGGGCATGGAATGGTTGTCCTGTTTCGGAGCCATTCTTGGTTTTTGTATATAGGGTTGGGAGGCTCATGACTCGCCTCGGTAATACCCTAGAAATTTCTAGCAACCCTATGAGTCCCGTCATGTTATGTTGAATCCCTCAACTCGTCTATCGATAGTTTGCAATCTGTGAGGGTGGTCCGAGAATATCCTGATATCTTGGGGGAAGTAAAGGTGTTACCCCTAGGCGTGGGATAGATTTCCGCATTATCTGGTTGGTAATACCAAGCCAGTTTCGTGGCCGGTTAGGCACATGACCTCACGAGGTGAGAGTTAAGAAAGCAAGTCAAGGAGTTGCTTGAGAAGAACTTCCTGAGACGAAGCATTTTCGAGTAGGGTGCTCCAGTAGTATTCGCTTATGTGTTGATTATCGTGAGAAGAATAGACAACCGTTACCAAGGATCGATGATTTGTTTGATCAGCTTGTAGGAGCATCTGTTTTCTTTTGATCTAGCTACCGGATTCTATCAGCTTAGGATGGCTGAGGATGGAATTGACAAGACTGCGTTTAGGACTCTAGATGGATTGTTAGAATGGCTAGTCATGCTATTTGGTTTGACTAATGCACCCGCATATTACGTGAACTTGATGGGTAGGGTGTTTAGGGAGTCCTTGAACAAGTTTGTCATGGTCGTCATAGACGATATTTTGATCTCCTTAAAAGAACGAGGAAGAGTATGCTAGACATCTCAAGGAGGTGATGGATACGCTTAGAGCCACCAGTTGAAGGTCAAGTTCTCCAAATGTTACTTTGAGAGGAAAGAAGTTGGATTTCTGGGGCACATAGTTCCTAAGTAAGGCTTAGCGGTGGATTCCGCTAAAGTGGTTGTGGTTTAAGACCGGAAAACTCTGAGGAGGACAATTGAAGTAAGAAGCTTTCTCCGTTTGGCTAGTTAGTTAGCATTCCCCGAGCTTAAACTTACTCTTCTGGATCAAGAAGGGGGTTTCACAGGAAGAAGACCCGCAGTTAGTCAAGAACATGGACCAAATGATTCGAGGCGAGATGTTAAGTCACCTCGCTAGATATATTATAGACGACAAGGAAATGGGCTCCAACTCATATTTGGATATAAGAGTTAAGAAGCTAAGAAATCATGAAGTAAAAGACGGTCAAAGCAAAAGTGGGGTTAAGCTTAAGGAAATGTGACTTAAAAGGCTAAAGGCTAGATACGCGCATCATGTCTCTTTCTAAGAGTATATCCTTGATCCTTGTTTTCCTGTGGAACTTACTCGCATAGTATCTTTTTATGTATATCCTCTCGGTCCCATTTTCGGTCCTATTTCTGTCAGGAGGTATGGCTTAATGGTTAATAATACAGGTCAAGGGGGTCCGTTAGGTTAGCTAAACCTTTTGGGTTTTTATAGGATATGGAGTAGGTTAGGAAAGGATTTCTTGTAATCCGAAAGAGGAGTATATCCTGCTTATCTTCCCGATCTCTTTAGCATATCTTTTGTTATCCATGATTATCTAGTTTATCATGTTGATCTTGTCATGAGAACCTTAGGTAGAATCCTTTGGATGAAACATGTGTTTGAGACATGTTATGTTTGATGGTTGCAAGTGGTTGCAAGTGTTTGCAAGTGGTTGCTCGTGGATGCATTATACACAATTAGGCACTAGATCGGCTCGCACACTCCTCATGTTGCATATGCATGAGTGTTTATGCTTATTCATGGATGAAAATTGTGTGTTATCACATGGATGTTGCATATGGGTGTATGTTATGTGCACACATATAGATATTATACATTATGTTAGGAATTGCATACATATGGATACATTTCACTAACATATTTTGCATTGATCTTTGCATTAGATAAGTACATATACACACACTTCTGCATATGTTCATCCAGCATTTAGAATCTTGTAAGGACAATAATTGCTCGTGGGTGATGTTTTGAGTAGATGGATGATTGGATGGTAGGATACGTTCTTCCTAACTTGAAGATTTCGGGGACGAAATCCTTTAAGGGGGGGGAGAATGTAACAACCCGTAATTTTCAATAACCTGTTATAACAAATATCGAGGCAGAATTAAATTCTAAAATCTGAATCAAGGGAAACGGGCTATGCCATTGCGTTCGTCTCAGAAAAATACGCGAAATAGAGTCCGAGTTTTCGAAAAACGGAGTCCGTATGGCCCAGATACGGCCCGTCAAAGTTTTCAGAAAATTCAAGGTTTAAAATCAGATTCAAATTCAAAGAATTGGGCCAGCTGGGCCAAGGCGGGAAAAATCCCGCCAGGACCCGCATGTCGACAGGCCTGTCGACAGGGTCCCTAGGGTGTCGACAGCCCTGTCGACAGGGGTTGGCCGGGCTGTTTGGTCTGGTGCACCATTTCTGATTTGGGCTTGGTTGTGTGGCTTGGTTCTAGAGAGTTCCGAGATCTGACGGACCTAAACTATCCTAGGGTTAATCCTAGGGCTAAAAACACTCTAATCTTCTATAAATAAGACCCTAACCTACCCTAAATCACTCATTATTCATTATAGCAACTAAACTATGTCAAAATCAAACCTCTCATGGCCTCCACTCTCTTCATACAATTCCTAAATCAAATTCCTAAGAGATTTCCATGCATACAAGTGTATTTAGGCTTGTATGATCCTCTTTAGCTTGCATTAAAGTCTTGTTTCTCTATTGGCATCATAAAAGAAGAGTTTTGATCAAGTTTGCTTGCATTTTTGGGGTTTTTGGTTGCATAAGGGTTTAATTACATTTGCTATACTCATTTGAGTTCGCATAAGCATTGTAAGCCCTATTCCTTTCATACTTAAACTCTAAAGTTAAATGTATGTTATGCAAGTTTATTATGATGAGATATGCAAGTTATCATGTTGTAAATATGCAAGTTTGGTTTGCAAGTTATCATATGTTATGTAAGTTTTGTTATGCAAGTTTGGTTTGCAAGTTATCATATGTTATGTAAGTTTTGATTGCAAGTATGATATGTAAGTTAACATATGTTATGCAAGTTTATTTATGCAAGTATGATATGCAAGTTGACATATGTTATGCAAGTATGATATGCAAGTTGACATATGTTATGCAAGTTTATTTATGCAAGTATGATATGCAAGTTGACATATGTTATGCAAGTTTGTTTATGCAAGTATGATATGCAAGTTGACATATGTTATGCAAGTTTATTTATGCAAGTATGATATGCAAGTTGACATATGTTATGCAAGTTTGTTTATGCAAGTATGATATGCAAGTTGACATATGTTATGCAAGTTTATTTATGCAAGTATGATATGCAAGTTGACATATGTTATGCAAGTTTGTTTATGCAAGTACGTTATGCAAGTTTGGGATGGTCATATGGTTCATGTTATCATGTTATGCATGCTTTTTGGGCCTAAAAATGTAATATGCAAGTGTGTGAACACATGAACGTTTCATATGCCACCATGTTGAACTTGTGGCTTTAACATTTTTATGTCATGATTATGCCAAGTTCCCTCTTTCTATCCTTTATGCGTTATTGCGATATGTAAGCGATGGGATTGCGTTTGGGGTTTGGGTAAACTTAAAAGACATAAAAATATGAGCTTGGGAATTTACCTATTAAGTTAGGTCTACCCATTGGGAATTTACCTATTAAGTTAGGTCTACCCAATTGCTTAAAAACTTGTAATATGTTTTGGAAACATGATGGACATGACACTTAGAAAAGATAAGTGTGACCAACTCGAGGTTGGGTTGAGTTTGTAGCGTAAACCTACCCGGAACCGACCGACCTAACTAGTTGCTACAAACAATAGGACCCAATGTGAGAAGTTGGTCATGTTGTACCTTGGACCCGAGGTTAGACTAAGTTGTGGTGTAAAGCTACCCGGACCCGCCCGGCTTAACTAGTAACCACAACAAAGTCTAATGTGAGAGGTTAAGGCGCATTAATTAATTAATGCCTCATGATTAGGGTTAAGTCATGGACCATTTAATACTTAACCAATTTGGGCTCGGTAGATTAATAGGGGTTAAGTCGTGAACTCATCGTTACACTTAACCAAGTTAATCCATGATTAGTGAAGGGGTTAAACCATACTTAACCCACTAGAAAAATCCTAGCAATGGGGGTCCGCTCCTTCAGTAATCCCTAGTTTGTATCATCATGGCCCTAGGGACTAGGCTAGGGTGGGGGCACGATTACTGAACTGGAGATAAGGGGCCAAAAAGCGACGGCCGTGGTACGCCGGTGTAGTTCTGGGCGGACCCTGGTCGTGCACATAGTCCGTAGCCGGAGAAAACAAGCATGGGTACCGGTAGACCGAGACTGTGCACTCATGTTTATGGTGTCCAGGGGTTGACACCCTAGGGCTTGATACACCCGACGGGTGGACCCGGCACAGTTCGACTACATTCATGTTTGAGCCGTATTGACACCAACACGTGACGAGTTAGGCTTAGGAAGCCGATCGATTAGACCGTTGGGTTGGACCTCGTGGTAGGGTCACTTCATGTTATTGGACCTAGTAAGAGGGTCACTTCATGTTATTGGGCCAAAGCTTGGGCCGTGGGATCAATATTTGTATATCCAAGTCATGTTAGTTTGCTAGTACACCCGTGGTGCAAAACCTTAATCTTGATTATGCGATGACACCTTTATCTACCTCAATAGTTAATCGTCATGATGTTATCCTTATATTCATACTTGCTGCTCATGTCAGTTAACTTTATCAGTTTACATTGATTGTAGTAGGGCTTACTCAGTCTTTTTGACTGACCTGTTTCCTTTCGCCTCTTTTTCTTCCGTTTCCCCCCCCCAGGTTCTCAGGGAGGGAATACAGGAGCTTAGCTGGATCTTACCTGCTTTTCTTGGATAGCTCATGTATGCTTTGGACTTGAGCTCGCTATGGTTTTTCTGCCTTGGGGATAGCTACTTATGTTTTTCTGTTCAGTTTCAGATGATGTGTTTTATGTACTAGACTTGTTTTTATTTGGAAAAAAAAATTGACATTATGATGTACCAGACATGTTTTGAAATGGTTTAAATCTTCCGCTGTTTTATCTATGTTATTTACTCTGTTTACATATATACATATGTTCTTGTTCTGCCTTGATATATCATTATGCATGTTTACCTGATTCAAACGCCCTACCAAAGTCAGAGTGCTTGCAAGAGTCACCCTGGCGGAGGTGGGGTGTTACAATTTCTCATAATTTTCACCTCTTCACATAAAGACAAAATGATCCAACGGTTAGTAATTTATGTTTTTCATTTCTTGTTTAATTTTGTATTCAAGTAGTAGTTCCTTTTCCTTCCTTTATTTCATTCTTTATTTACTAATTAGTTAACTAAACCAGATAACTAATTTTCAGTACATGTTTCTTTCATTCTTTCATCCTCCTCTAGCATTGAATCATTGAGCGATGGATTAAATTGATCAATTAATATTTCCTGGTTGTATACTTTATATTACATATTTCATTACACAATTTAAATCGTACTTAGGATCTTCTACCCGTGCATGTGTGCCTTACTCATAAATCATATGCATGTTTGCTTGCTCAAGCTATCTCATCTTGTAGAGTCAAGATGCATGCGTGGAAATAAGCATAAACTAATGCGAGCACACTGATACAGCATGGTTATGCATGAGAATAAAACGCTCCCGCTAAAACCTTTTTATCATATATATTCCAAAGGTTACCTTATATCTTTGAATATCGGATTAAATGTTAGAAATGCTGCATGTGCTTGGCTGTAGCCAAGCAGCCCATGTGTTTAACATGCGGTGGCCACTAACCATGCACCAACCGCGCCACCAACCCCCCACCAACCATCTCTTCTCTATATATACATCCTTCTTATTCACAACTTATATCTCATCTCAAAATCAACAAGAAGAAAAGGAGAGCAAGATTAAGAGTGAGATTGAGTGTTGAGTATAAAGTGTTATCAGTAATCACTTTGTAATATTCTCTAAATAAAAGATCTGCAGCAGCCCGGAGACGTAGGCATAATTGGTCGAACTCCGTTATCAAATTTGTGTGTCTCTTACCATTCTACATTTCATTTTTTTTCTCCACAAATATAATCATAAGGAAATTTGCGTAATTTCCCAACAATTGGTATCAGAGCCATAATTTGTTAGAAAAGAAATTAAATTCGAGTGGGAGCGATGGCGGCAGATGAAGAAAAGGTGAAAATCGAGAAGTTTGATGGAGCCGACTTTGTCTTTTGGAAAATGCAGATTGAAGATTATCTGTACCAGAAAAGGCTTTATCAACCTCTCTCAAAAAAAATCCAGAGAATATGAAGGATGAAGATTGGGCTCTTCTTGATAGACAAGCCCTTGGAGTTATTTGATTGACGTTATCTGGCAATGTTGCTTTCAACATAGCAAAAGAAAAGACCACGACGAGTCTTATGGCGGCTCTCTTCAGTATGTACGAGAATCCATTGGTCTCTAACAAAGTTCATTTGATGAGGCGATTGTTCAATTTGCGGATGACAGAAGGTGCATCAGTAGCTCAACATCTCAATGAACTGAATATAGTTACTACTCAGTTAAGTTTAGTTGAAATCGAGTTTGACGAAGAAGTACATGCATTGATACTTTTGTCTTCCCTGCCAGAAAGTTGGAACGCTACTGTCACAGCAGTGAGTAGCTCGTCGGGAAGCAATAAGTTAAAATTTGATGATATTCGTGATATGGTTCTCAGTGAAGAGATCCGGCGAAGAGATTCTGGTGAGTCGTCAAAATTTTCAATTTTGCATACACAATCAAGAGGAAGAAATTCAACACAAGGAAATGGACGTAGCAAATCGAACTACCAAGGTAGGTTGAAGGACTGAAGATCTAAATCCAGAAATCCCAACAGTTCTCACAGCTCAAAGACCGTTGAGTGTTGGAATTGTGGAAAGACCGGGCACTACAAAAATCAATGCAAAAGTGCACCAAAAGATCAGGAGGCGAAGACAGAGGCAAATGTTACTTCTACCTCAGGAGGAGATGAAGCGTTGATATGCTCTTTGGAGAGCAAGGAAGAGTCTTGGGTGCTAGACTCTGGAGCAACGTTTCATGCCACTTCGTAGAAAGAATTCTTTAAAAGGTACGCCTCTGGAAATCTTGGAAAGGTATATCTTGGTGACGATCAACCTTGTGATATCTTTGGTAAAGGTGTTGTGAAGATTAAGCTAAATGCGTCGGTTTGGGAGCTAAAGGATGTCAAGCACATACCGGATTTGAGGAAGAATTTGATCTCTGTAGGACAATTAGCTAGTGAAGGCTATACTACAACTTTTCATGGTGATAACTGGAAAATTTCGAAGGGTGCAATGACGATTGCTCAAGGCAAGAAGAGTGGTACTCTTTACACGACATCAGGAGCGCAATGTTCGATCACTGTTGCAGCTAGCAACGAAAATTTCAACATATGGCACTAGAGGCTAGGCCATATAAGTGAAAAGGGAATGAAGATTATGCACTCGAAGGGGAAATTTCCAGGTCTATAGTCAGTGGAAATAGGCATTTGCGAAAATTGCATATTTGGAAAGCAGAAGAGAGTCAGCTTTCAAATAAGTGGTAAAACTCCAAAGAAGGAAAAGCTGGAGCTTGTTCATTCCGATGTTTGGGGGCCAACGACCATCTCATCCATTGATGGAAAACATTACTTCGTTACTTTCATCGATGATCACTCGCGAAAGGTATGGGTTTATTTTTTAAGGTATAAATCTGAAGTGTTCGAGGCTTTCAGGATATGGAAAGCTATGGTTGAAAAGGAGACAAACCTAAAGATCAAAAAGCTTAGAACTGACAATGGAGGTGAATATGAAGACACCAGATTCAAGCAGTTCTGTTATGAGCACGGGATCAAAATGCCGAGAACCGTGCCGGGTACGCCTCAATACAACGGTGTAGCTGAGCGTATGAGTCGAACGTTGAGAGAAAGGGTCAAAAACATTCATATACAATCAGGTCTACCAAAGCAGTTCTGGGCAGAAGCAGTCAACACAGCAGCTTATTTGATCAACAGAGGTATTTTGGTTCCATTGGAGCATAAAATACCAGAGGAGGTATGGAGTGAAAAAGAGGTAAAATTATCACATTTAAAAGTTTTCAGTTGCATAGCATATGTGCATATTAGTGATCATGGCAGGAATAAGCTTGATCTCAAATCCAAGAAATGCACTCTCATCGGCTATGGTGAAAATGAGACTGGCTACCACATTTGGGATAATGAAAACAAGAAGGTGATCCGTAGCCGAGATGTGATTTTTAATGAAAGAGTAATGTACAAAGATAAACATAAAACAGAAATCAACGACTCAAATCAGAGTAAGCCAGTATTTGCAGATGCAAACGGTATTCCAGATGGTCTCATAACAGAACCGACTATAGAAAGTGCTCAGCCTGATGAAATCGTTGATCTGAGTAGTGTGGACCAGTCTGACACACTACAACATCCTACTCCAGATCCTGAATTGAGAAGGTCTTCTCGACCTCATGTACCTAACAAAAGATACATGAACTATTTGTTGCTGACTGATGTAGGAGAACCTGAATGTTATGATGAAGTTTCTCATATTGATGATGCTAGCAAGTGGGAGCTTGTCATGAAAGATGAGATGAAGTCTCTCATCTCCAACCAGACATGGGAACTAGCTGAGTTACCCATAGGAAAGAAGGCACTTCACAATAAATGGGTGTATCGCGCGAAAGAGGAGCAAGATGGTTTCAAGAGATACAAAGCTCAATTGGTTGTCAAAAGATTTCAGCAGAAGATCGAAGGAAGCAAGAATCCAGTAGATATGTTGACAAAGACGGTAACTATCGATAAACTGAAGTTGTGTTCAACTTCAGTTGGTCTGCTAGAATAAAAAGAGCAGAACGGCTGTTGCATCGATCAAGGTGTGAAAACGGATTGAAATCAGTCTTCAAGTGGGAGATTGTTAGAAATGCTGCATGTGCTTGGCTGTAGCCAAGCAGCCCATGTGTTTAACATGCGGCGGCCACCAACCGCGCCACCAACCCCCCACCAACCATCTCCTCTCTATATATACATCCTTCTTATTCACAACTTATATCTCATCTCAAAATCAACAAGAAGAAAAGGAGAGCAAGATTAAGAGTGAGATCGAGTGTTGAGTATAAAGTGTTCTGTGTAATTACTTTGTAATATTCTCTAAATAAAAGATCTGCAGCAGTCCGGAGATGTAGGCATAATTGACCGAACTCCGTTATCAAATTTGTGTGTCTCTTACCATTCTACATTTCATTTCTTTTCTTCACAAATATAATCATAAGGAAATTTGGGTAATTTCCCAACATTAAATTCATCACTTGGTTTTTCTAAGCGCTTATACCACATGAGCATATTTAAACAGCATAAGATGCGTTGCATACAAAATATGATTTCACCATAGCTTTGTTGTTAATAAACTGATTGGATGATACAGGAATATGTTCTCGAACTATATTAAAAACAATGATACACTTGATCAATGATGATATAATTACCCCTCATTTAGATTGTTAGAATGCTGTAAAAAGATCAATTAATTCAACATCTTCATACTATTAATGTTGATGGGCAAGATTAATCTTCAGATCTAAACCAATATCCATGCCATTGTAAGCAAGTGGCGCATACATCCACAGCTCGTCCGAACTCAAAAGCTGCAAATATAAAGTCTGAAGTGATTAGTTCTCAAGCTTTATTCACAATATTTACGTATATGTTGATTGCAGTTTATGCGTACTTTACTGCAATATATGTTTTAAGGTTTCAAGATGCAATACTCCGACAAGCATCTTTGTCCAAACTGATTAATTAAGACATTCGAACATAGTGCAAGAGGCTATAGGTTCGATTCTCGCTTTGTGGTGTCTAGTTCACTAGTCATATAGTATGCTACATACTACCTAAACATGTATACAAAGTACATAATCTTTTTTTTTTTTTTTTTGAAAAAAATGCAATACTCAAGCCTTATTTTATAGAAGAGAATGGCTAATGTATTTCTAACTTTTTATCTTGTAGTATAAATTATACTAGATTTGCCAAGTTCTAAGTACAGTTATAAGGTACATTGAATCCTAGGCTTTGTCAGTCAAATGTATTAGATGAAAAGCTACCAAGCACATGCGTAGAGAATCTAATTAGTAAACTTAATGTGTGTACCTTTATTTGGAGCTGCAAAAATTTTACATACTGAACTGCTTCTTCCAGCATTGTGCTTATATCCACCTGTCAGTAAAACCTCATGAGACCTTCTTCAAATTAACTATATTCATGCAGCAAATGTAAAATTATAACAAGAAAAAGAAAGGTCAGAATATGTAGATCTTACCTTTGTTCCATTAGGAACTAAGTTCTGTAATATCTTCAATCTCTCATTTATCCTTTCTCTCCTTTTCTGAACAAATGCAAAGGTATTAATAATTTGAAACTAAATAAAACACTCAACCATTTATATCAATATACGTGCATATATGAAACAAGTTCATACTCTTGCATAAAGACTTTGAGGATCAGTTGCAGATCCACGACAAGCACGTGTTTTTCCCTTGGCATCAGACGATGTGGGATCATTCAGTTCTTGAAAAGTGTTTGATTCCTCTTCTGAGCTACAACTAGCTTTTATGCTTTCCCCGCTTTTCTTTGCCTTTTTTCCATTTTTTTCTTTATTCGTTTCCTATACACATACATTATCTACCATGTTAGACATTTGCGTCACAGTTGATGTTTCTGATACTCATAGATAGTTCAAAGTAAAAAGGGAAATATGAAGAAAAATTGCTTACTTGTGATGAAGCTCGTCCTTTTTTCTTGATGCCACAGTCTTTCTCGAAAACAATATTCTCAGAATTTGTACCAATGCTAATACATTTAAGAACATTCTCATCATTTCGTGACATTATCTCTTCAGACACACAGTATTTGGAAGAATTTGCATTGGGTGCTGCATTTGTGATACCAAGTTCGCGGTTTTGAAACTCAGAAGTCGAATTATATGGAAAATTAGAAGTACTAAAGGTGTTGTTTTTGCTTGTATCAGGCCAAAATGAACTGAGATTATCCAACAGATCATAAGAACCAGCTTCAATGTTGTGATTATCAAACATATCACTTGTAAGAATTTCTTGATTAGACCAAAAAATTGAATCTTGTTCATGCAAATTGGTGTTGTAATTAGTAGCACCAAGCAACTGTGACATTATGTCTTCAGACTCATCTGAAAAGCTCCAGTTTAGTTCAGAGATTGACCCAAGTTGCTCCATTTTTCTGTTAGAAACAGAAAAATTAGGAATAAAAATGAGGAAAAGACTAAGAACTAAGAAGTGAGTGTGCTTAGAACGAACTCAACATGCCAATGCTTATATATGAACCAAAACAAAAGAATGTTGTACATATTATAACAACTTCCAAGTATATTTAATTCCACAATCATTTAAAAACTGGGAGTCCACGGGGTTAGACAACTCATAGATAGGATTTAATATGTAGAATAATAGGTTAGAAAAGTGAAGATTCTTTAGCTAAAGACAAAACAACGACTCTGTGAGATTGAGTTAATGAGAGTCTTAGGAATATATATACAATTATTGAAGGCGATAAGCTAATGATTAAGTGAGTAAACTGCATGATTTGGATACGGAGTTTAAACGTGGGGGGTCGATTTTATAAATTTCAAATGTGTTAAAATATAGGAAATTTGGCCTGATCGTGGGAAGGGGTTCTGATCAGAGTTATATATAAATTCTTTTTAGTACTCTCTTAAATTAAGAGACAGCATCTGATGTTTTGGGATTCTTGTCTAGCCATGAGATCACTGTTATTTCTGCTTTAGTTGGTTAGCCAGAGACGATCCAGGTAAAAATAAAACATAAAAATGTCACTTTTATTGTTAATGTGTGAATTCTTTCATTTCCTGTAAACTGGAAATACAGTATATAATAACGTAAGTAACATAATATGCGATATCAGCTGGAGAAAACTAGCAACTGCCATGGAAATCAGTCTTTGATATAAACAGATATCCATATCGTTAATTTTGGAAAGAACAACAGAATACGACTCACTCTAAATTTGTTGAAAATTATGTGTAAAATATGTAGTAATTTAAAACTTTGAAATGATTTGTGTAACATATTGAAAACAATAATCGGAATGAAGCTTATGTCAAAAAGATGATCCAAATTAAGCTTTCTGCACCAGGTCAAAACTTGAAACTCTCATAATTATCTCCATGGCCAGCTTGATAAATCTTTGTAAAGATTACAAAATATTTTCATATTCCATGAATCTGGCCAATTTGAAATCAATTTATACTTTATAATGCTTAGCATTCAACAAGAATTTTTCCATGTCGAAACGTGTAAGGTAGGGTAAGCAGTTTGGATTAAAACAAGATTTAAATCGACAGTTAAATAAAGCAAAAATATTGTACCCATGGAACACAGAAAGTAAAGAATATCAACAATTTTTCAATCTATTACATAGTTTTGATATAAGGATAGCATCAAAGCTGTTGCCTTTTCAGATGCATGCAACCGATAAAAACTATACAAACTGGAATATAGTGACCTTGTGACCATACTAAAAGTGACACTTGTGGTTTCTCAATTTGTCCACGATCGTAAAAGTGAGATTGTTCAGATCTTTGGAGAAGTCAATATAGACGAAGAAAATGATTTTTTAAGAAGGTCAGATGCCCCAATCCTTGTCAAAAGTGTGCTTAATACTGCATAAACGCGTTCTTATTGTATTAGAATAATCATAATAGTTCTTATAACCTACTAAACGGTATGTAGAGTACATTATAAATTATATTAATGTTTTATGAGTACTTCAAAACCTAATTTGTCTTAACTTAGGTTCCAAGAGGCAGTTTATGTTGCAATGGAACAGTATCATTATTGAGTGAATGATTACTGGAGACTATAATTTTTTGATGTGTCCCAAAGATGTCACAAAATCTCATATTGAAAGAAAATACTATATCCGTGAACTATGACTTTTAATTATCCACTCAATAATTTGTAAATGAATGAGTTTGTTTTTGTCATGCGTGTGCATTGATTGAGCGCCTAGCAGTCGGTGGAGGGTACATTCTCCGGCTGATAGTCCATCGACGCTTCCATTTATTCTTCCCTGGCTAACATTCGATTGGAAATAAAGAATTTCTCACCAAATACTATTGGAAATGAATGAGTAAGTTTGGCAAAATTCATTTAGTCCTACATCAGGGAAAGCTAACACCTTTGCCACTACTTATACTAAGGCTTCATATGTTATTACCAAAGAAAGAGAAGATGGAAGAAAGAGGCAATGGCATGAACTATGGCATGATCATGTTAATATTTAAAAGGTCAAAGATAAGGCTTGGGCCTTGGGGCTCTTGGGGTTTGGTGATTGATTGAGCCTCCGATGGGTTGCGCAATGAAAAACGTCGTATATTTTAAATCGGTAAAGGGTCGCAACCTTTCCAACAGTCGTGGCCGTTGCATTTCAAACAGAAGCCCCTATTCATGAAAAAGTGTCTCTTCCACCCTATATAAAGGCCTGTAGAATTCGAATCTGGTCCTCCTTGTTGCTCTATTCTGCAATTAAACAACTATCTTGTGTTCGTCGTGACTCTGCGATTGTTGCGCACCATCGCAGATACGGTTCCGTTTCACCCTTGGGAGACGATTGCTCAACAACCTTGCGCGTCGTGGAGGGAGCAATTTCGTTTCAAGGGAACGACACTCGCTGGACTTGGACATTAATCGGTACTGTCTCCTTTCCCTTTTCTGAATATATATTGTTCCAGTTCATTCCCTTCCATACTTGTGGCTGAACTTTGTTGTTGCAATTTGCAATATCACTGAATTAGTATTACTAACGCTTAAACGCGTTACTGTGCTTAGAAACGGTTTTCAGACGTTTCTATTGATTGATTTCTAACAATCTTGAAACTAAATTGTTGATAGTTGCTTCTGTTTGCAGACGACGATGTCGCAAAACAGCAACATCAAATCTGTGCAGACACAGACTGTGCCACCGGCTCCGCCTCTGGTTCCATCACATATGCCATATTCACATGGCGAGAGACCAGAGAAGTTTAATGGCCAGGATTTCAAACAATGGCAACAAAAGATGCTTTTCTACCTGACAACCTTGGGACTGGCCAAATACCTTTCGGAGGATCCCCCTTTTGTTGAAGAATTGAAGCCTGACGCCACCAAAGTCGAGGCACTTACAGCATGGAAGGATTCTGACTTCATCTGTAAGAATTACATTCTCAACGGTTTAGAAAATAGTTTATATAATGTAAATTGTACCGTTGAGACTGCAAAGGTTCTCTGGTTATCACTTGAAAAGAAGTACAAGACTGAAGATGTCAGAATGAAGAAATTCATTGTTGGAAAGTTTCTTGACTTCAAAATGGTCGATTTCAAAACAATCGTCAGCCAGATTCAAGAACTCCAAGTTATCATTCATGAAATTCACGATGAAAAGATGGAGTTAAGTGAGTCATTTCCAAGTGGCTGCCGCTATCTAAAAGTTGCCTCCATCATGGAAGGATTTCAAAAACTATTTGAAGCATAAGCGCAAGGAAATGACCATGGAGGATCTGCTTGTTCGTCTACGAATCGAAGAAGACAACAGAAAATCAAAGAAAAAAGCTACCAGTTCATTACAGGCAAAGGCCAATGTGGTTGAGGATGAAAAGACAAATAAAAGAAAGCGCGAGCAGAATTCTAAGGCAAAGAAACAAAAGAAGTTTCAGGGATTTTGCCACAATTGTGGAAAGAAAGGACACAAAGCAGCCGTGTGTCGTGCCCCCAAAAAGAAGAAATCTGAAGCAAATATGGTAGATAATTCAGATGATGTTGCAGATATGGATTTATGTGCGGTTGTTTCTGAATGCAACCTTATTAGCAACAACAATGAGTGGTTTCTAGATACAGGAGCCACTCGTCATATATGTGCCAACAAGTGGATGTTTACAACCTACAAACCTGCCATTAATAACGAGCAACTATTCATGGGTAACTCGTCCGCATCAAAGGTGGAAAACAAGGGAAAGATTGTACTGAAGTTAACTTCTAGAAAGGAACTAAAATTGAATGACGTTCTCCACGTTCCAGAAATCTGCAAGAACCTGATTTCAGGATCATTGCTCGGCAAGCTTGGCTTCAAACTAACATTTGTTGCTGATAAGTTTGCAATATCAAAGAACAGAGTGTATGTTGGAAGAGGATATGTGTGTGATGGCTTGTTTAAAGCAAATGTAACCACTATTGTACCAAACAATGATATGAATAAGATTGAATCTTCCGCTTATATTGTTGACTCTTCTAACATATGACATTCTAGATTAGGGCATGTAAATTTTGATATACTGCGAAAATTAATTAATCTAGAATTCATACCAAAATGCAATATAGATTCGAACTACAAATGTCAAGTTTGTGCAGAAGCAAAATTGACAAGAACCTCGTTTCATTACGTTAAACGAGAGACCGAACCTCTAGAATTAATATATACTGACGTATGCGATTTGAAAATGTGTCAAACTAGAGGTGGAAAGAGGTACTTTATCTCATTCATTGATGATTATACCAGATATTGTTATGTATATCTCCTTAGAAGCAAGGACATGTTTAAACAGTATAAGGCAGAAATTGAGAATCAACTCAATAAGAAAATAAAATCTTTAAGGTGTGATAAAGGAGGAGAATACGAGTCTCCGTTTGAGGAATTCTGTGCTGAGCATGGAATTATACATCAAACTACAACACCGTATTCATCTCAATCCAACGGTATAGCCGAACGGAAAAATAGAACTCTTAAAGAAATGATGAATGCCTTACTAATTAGTTCTGGATTGCCAGATAACTTTTGGGGAGAAGCTATTCTTTCGGGAAATCACATTTTGAATAAAATACCGCGAAAGAAAACATTAAAATCTCCACATGAACTTTGGAAAAATAGACCACCATCCTACAAATATTGAGTCTCGAAAGGTAAGATTTTTTGAACACATTTATCCTCTAAAAACTTTTATTGAAACAAGTGTTCAAAAGAGGCCAAGAGATCCAGATACTCCTGAGGATAATGCTGATCAAAGTAAAATAAATGATGAAACTGAGATAGAGGAACCGAGAAGGAGCAAGCGACAAAGGACCTCTAAATCCTTTGGACCTGATTTCTATGCATATATGATAGAAAATGAACCTCTAACTTACCAACAAGCAATGTCATCTCCCGATGCTCCTTATTGGAAAGAAGCCGTCAATAGTAAAATAGAACCCATTCTACAAAACCATACGTGTGAACTAGTGGATCTCCCTAAAGGATCAAAACCACTAGGATATAAATGGATATTTAAGAAAAAACTAAAAGCTGACGGCTCAATAGACAAGTATAAAGCAAGACTTGTAATAAAAGAACTCAGACAGAAGAAAGATCTGGATTACTTTGATACATACTTTCCAGTTACCAGAATAACATCAATTAGGATGCTTATTGCAATTGCATCCATATTAAAATTGGAAATAGACCAAATGGATGTGAAAACTGGGTTTTTGAATGGTGAACTAGAAGAAGATATATATATATATATATATATATATATATATATATATATATATATATATATGCAGCAACCTGAAGGGTTTCTAAGCCCAGGAAATGAAAATAAGGTGTGCAAATTAGTAAAATCACTTTATGGCCTTAAACAAGCTCTAAAACAGTGGCACGAGAAATTTGATGAAACTATGTTATCAAATGGATTCAAAATAAATGAATCAGATAAATGTGTGTGTGTAAGATATACAGATGTTGGATATGTCATTGTATGTCTTTATGTTGATGATTTGTTAATCCTAGGGAATAATAAGGTCATAATAAAATCTATGAAGGATATGTTGACCTCTAGATTCGATATGAAAGACCTAGGAGTGGCTGATGTAATCTTGGGTGTGAAAATTATAAAAACACCACAAGGATATGCGTTATCTCAGTCACATTACATTGCCAAATTACTTGAAAGGTTCAAGCAATATAATATAACCATTGCAAAATCACCAGTGGATATGAACCAAAATTGGGTAAAGAACACCGGTGATGGAATATATCAGCTTGAATACTCTCGTATACTAGGAAGTATTATGTGCGTCATGAATTGCACTAGGCCTGATATTGCATAGGCTATAAGCAAGTTGAGTAGATATACCAGTAATCCTGGTAAACATCACTGGAAAGCAATAATCAGGGTCCTAGGATATCAAAAGTATACACAATACTATGTGTTGCAATATGAGAAGTATCCTTCAGTAGTAGAAGGATATAGTGATGCCAATTGGATAACTGGCTCAAATGACACAAAATCCACAAGTGGATATGTGTTTACAATAGGAAATGGAGCAAT
Source organism: Allium sativum (assembly GCA_030737875.1). Classification (NCBI taxonomy): domain Eukaryota; kingdom Viridiplantae; phylum Streptophyta; class Magnoliopsida; order Asparagales; family Amaryllidaceae; genus Allium; species Allium sativum. The sequence goes on from CM060910.1 coordinate 343,264,705, forward strand.
CTCGTGGAAATCATCCAAACAGACTTACATAGCAAGGTTGACAATGGAATCGGAGTTCATTGCTCTAGATAAAGCCGCAGAAGAAGCAGATTGGCTTAGGAGTTTCTTGGAAGATATTCCAAATTGGGAAAAACCCGTACCTCCAATATGTATACATTGTGATAGCCAATCTTCTATAGGAAGGGCAAATAATACGTTGTATAATGGTAAGTCTCGACATATTCGTCGTAGACATAAAACCATAAGACAACTTCTCTCTAATGAAGTTATCAATATAGACTGTGTAAGGTCAAAGGATAACATAGCGGATCCACTAACAAAAGGCTTTCCAAGAGAGAAAGTTCAAACCTTATCTATGGGAATAGGCTTAAGACCTATGAACTAAGAGTTTTCTAAAACGGAAACCCCACCGAGTTGACTGGAGATCCCAAGATCTAGGTTCAAAGGGACAACTAAAGTTAAGATAAACTTGACGGCACTGTTAAATACAAACCATTCCTACGATAAGTCAGTGCACAACCTGTCGGAGAATAGGATAAGCTTGGCTTTTAATGATGTCTATACTGTGGTGTTATAAAGAACCAAGTGGAGTATTACAGGATACTCTTAATAGAATCATCTATGTGAGTGCGAAGGCGCCGCTTCAAGAAGAATTGTAAGGTCGAATTCTTCAAGCACTCATGAAACCAAGGCGGTGTTCATGGCAAAAACGAAACACAAACAAAGAACCAAGGGGTTAAAAAGCATTTATCATGTGTTATCTTTATAGACTTACACAAACTTCTTACAGTTCAAAGATAGTCCAGTCTACTGATTCTCCAGTTAGTTATAACGATAAAACACTAGGAAAAGTTCAAGGCCTTTGTGCTACTTTTACCGATATGATAAATGTTTCACAAAATTTCAGAACAAATTAGATAATACTCATTCATGTGGGGGATTGTTGGAAATGAATGAGTAAGTTTGGCAAAATTCATTTAGTCCCACATCGGGGAAAGCTAACACCTTTGCCACTACTTATACTAAGGCTTGATATGTTATTACAAAAGAAAGAGGAGATGGAAGAAAGAGGTAATGGCATGATCATGTTAATTTAAAAGGTTAAAGATAAGGGCCTTGGGCCTTGGGGCTCTTGGGGTCTGGTGATCGATTGGGCCTCCGATGGGCTGCACTACGAAAAACGTCGTATTTTTTAAATCGGCCGCGCAAATGCCAACAGTGATATCTGTCGGTAAACGGTCACAACCTTTCCAACAGTCGTGGCCGTTGCAATTCAAACAGAAGCCCCTGTTCATGAAAAAGTGCTTATTCCACCTTATATAAAGGCCTGCAGAATTCGAATCTGAACACAGTTTTAATTCTTCTTTCTTCGCTCTTTATCTTCCTCCTCGTTGCTCTATTCTGCAATTAAACAACTGCCTTGCATTCGTCGTGACTCTGCGATTGTAGCGCACCATCGCAGAGACGGTTCCGTTTCACCCTTGGGAGACGATTGCTCAACAACCTTGCGCGCCGTGGAGGGAGCAATTTCGTTTCAAGGGAACAGCACTCGCTGGACTCGGACATTAATCGGTACTGTCTCCTTTCCCTTTTCTGAATATATACTGTTCTAGTTCATTCCCTTCCATACTTGTGGCTGAACTTTGTTGTCGCAATTTGCAATATCACTAATTAGTATTACTAACGCTTGAATGCGTTACTGTGCTTAGAAACGGTTTTCAGACGTTTCTGTTGATTGATTTCTAATAGATACATCTTAGGCATCGAAGTGGGATAGAAACATGATGTAAACTGTTATTTGGGCTGTGTTATGCTTATATTACTTCAAACCCAATTATACATGTATATTATAAATGAGTCAAAGTAATATCACCATTGTTTCATTCTGAAAATCATCAATATAATAACTTTTACAATTTCTTCATCGAATTCTCATATGGTATCGATAGGAAAGATTTCACAACAGTAGGTGAAGGCAGCTTCAGAAGTAATTCGATGGTGAAGGAAAGAGATCTTATTGAGGCAAATTTGATGGTTTGCAGCCAAGATTAAAATTCAAAGATTGAAGATAGAGAAAAGGTACGTATTACACTGATTCTAAATGAAAACAGTACCGATGTAATGCGTGTAGCCCTTTGCTAATGATTAAATGATAAGTTTAAACTCAGATGAGGGAGAGGATCACCTGGACCTAATACACCATGTTCCCATAGACCCAACCAATCACAGCCCCCTGATTTCCTCCATTTTGCAATTAAACACCTGAAATAATATGGGTTTAATTGCAAAATGGACAAATCAGAAGACTATGATTGGTTGGGTCCATGGAAACATGACATATTTGGTCCAGACGATTTGTGCTCTAAAAATCTAAACATGAATGGATGATTTCCAAATTCAGGCATCGGTCACATTACTGATAATATTCAAATCTTAATCTTTGCAACAGAAACAACTTAGCCACACGTGTTATACATATCGGTAATGGTGAAGCCATAAATATATCACAAGTTGGAACTGACACTATTAAAGGTAAAAGGCAACTCTACCTTAATAAGCCAAGAATTAATGACAGCAATGTGCATTTTTAGCTTCACCCAAAATTTTATCTAGTAAAAAATTTGCTATAAAGATGTGTTGTTCCAAGGATTGTACAAATTTAGCAATATGAAGTCAAGAAATGCTACTGATAAAGAAATTAGATGCAACCATTACACCGAAAACAGATTTTCACAGCTTTCGAAAAACATTGTAATAAGCTATGTCGGCGTTATTAGAAACACTGTATAATGACATGTTGTCGTTGGTACATAATTTCTAACAACAAGATAAAAACGTTTTTAGAAATAGTTTTATACAGAGTCATTTTCTTGCTGTAAATTTGACTTATACAACGTTTATATTTTGTTGTTTTAAAATTAAAACAACTTTATTTAAGTGATGTTGTTAAGTCATGACAGGTTTAACAATACGTTATATATAGGTTTTTCATAAGTTTTCACCAACAACTTATAAACGCTATTGTTACTTGTTTCATCAACGGTTTTTAAACACGGTTAATATCTGTATTCTTTATTTTCCCAAGAACTCACAGAAAGGCATAAACCCTTTCGTGTAAACATGATTTATTTTTTCGAAAAACTGACCGCATGTTTTAAACGCTATTGTTTAAGATATATTATACCATTGCAATATCCACATACCATTAATCTGATTGCATTTAATTATATTTTCATTGATTAATATACAAATCAACCTAAAGACAATAAAATAAAAGAATAACAATTAATAATTTTCATAAAATAAGTTGAACATAATATCCACTAATAAAATTTACTCACAAACAACGATGAAATTTATAAAATCTTCATACAATTAGACAAAGACACAACATATACAGAGTTTACAACAAATATTAATGACAAAACATGCATAAAAAACTTTTCATATGCTAACTAGACTGACCCTCCGAAAACCAAAAAAGTATCCTGTGCATTCCTTGCATCTAAAAACTTCACCTACCTATAACAATGAAATTTAAAAGCCAGTGTACTATGACAATCAAACTACTACATAATTTTCCATAATACTTGATTTTTTTGGAAAATGTAAATAGCAAGATTATGAAACGACTGCAAAAATTTCAAATCAAAACCAAATCAGTAGTCGAACTATGGGGGGAAGGGCGCTGGAGCTATTTTGATAAGTATTCAATTATAATTAATTTTTCCCATGTTATCAGCTAGCAAATATTATTTACTATATATATATATATATATATATATATATATATATGGATGCCAAGGAAAGAAAATTTTCTAACCTACAATGCCTCCTTGACTATGAGATACTATACATATATTTAACTACACCTGTTCCAGGTCAGTACTTCAAATTATAAGACAACAAATAGAACCTATAATAAATATATATGCTCCTACTTTAATTAACAAAAGTACACAAAAGGGTGTGTTTAAATATAGGTATAAAATTATAATAATCTCATATTTTATTAGCCATAGACTTATGTATTGAGTTGATATACTGGGTTTTCTAATGACTCTTGGGTGCTTAAATGATTCGTTTGTGAAACGACCTGCTATTTCGACCGCTTCAATTCGGTAATTAAACTAACTCGAACCGCTCAAAAGGACAGATAGTTATTTAGCTTACATGGTTTAAACAAAATATCACACGAAATCACCGACAGAATAGCTCACATCGGAATATTATTATACAAAAATATTTGAGTTTACAAAATTTTATTTACAGTGGAAAATAATTTTGAAATACATGCATAAGTTTTAAACAAAGTTTTACAGTTTTGTCGGGCCTTATGCGTGCATGTCTTCACGTTCCTTTCTAACTTCAATAGCTGAAATCTATAGATCTGCAACACTCGTATCTGATATGAGCGTTCCATACAAAACATAAAACACTTGCGTCAGGACTAATCATTGTTCAAATAAAACAACTTAAATAAAAACTAAATACAATAGTTAATCCTAACATAATTTAATGGTTACTAAGTGCATGATTCAAGCCTCATTTTCTTTGTCAATAAAAGTGTTGCATGTAATACTTTCAGCAAGGCATGACAAAGTTATTAAACATGATTTAAGCCACATATTCACAGTCAATGCATTCATTTTCAAGTAATGGATATATGTATATATATATATTTACTTCAAAAACCAAAGTATAAGTGGTGACAATGCATGCGGTCTATTTTCAGTAGGCATACTGAATATGGCACAAAAGTAATAAGACAACAGGTGTTTGAATAACTGTGAAAAAATATGTTCAAGTTTATAAACAAGGTAGGGTAGTACATAGCATGGCCTCGATTTCAGGGTAAAATATATAACTGAGCATGTATCCTTATTAAAACAAAGCAAAGCAAGGTGAGTATATCAACATATATGCTTCAATTTACATAATAGGGTATGAGACTATGCACCAAAACAATATTATTAACATCATCATTAACAAGGTGACAAAGGAACAATGATAACATGAAATTGGGCAATAAAGAGACAACAACAAATGGCAACCAAAAAGCTTGACATTAACTGTTGAGAACAAGATTTTGATCGATGCCAACATATAAATTTGCAATGAAGATCATTTCATAGAGAAAAGGTTTTTACATCGACTCGTGTTAGAAATATGTTAAAATCTATCCCCAAAGTATAACACGAATGCACAAAACAATATCATATCTTCGTTACTGAAATCTGCATATTTAAGGAATTGAAAAGTCACAGAAAAAGCCCAAACGATCCAGGCTCCGACCGGGAAAGAGTGCAGAGTGATATAGACTGTGGACCGAGGTCCTCCAGTCCACAGCCATAAAACGGTCGACCGCCCAAAAAGAACCAGTCGACCGTTTTTAATGTTTTTGCACATAACGGCTATTTTTCTGGAATTTTTTATTTTAATTAAATTCAAGCAGTCGACCAGTGATTTTCAACCAGTCGACCGTTTTGAAACAGCAAGCTTTTTCTGAAAGGTTACTTCTATTTGTGAAGAGATTTCTATTCAATAATCAAAGGAAATGGACATAACTTTTTATAGAAACTTTTCATGAAGAATTACTACCTTTCTACTATTATATAAACAGCTTCAAACTTGTTTTTCAATCACCGAATCATTCTATATTCTCTCTAAATTCTGAATTGCATTTTCATACTCTTTGCAAAACAAAAGCTCTCCAAATTTCAAATACTTGTTGAATCCTTGAATCAGTTTAATATCATTTGATTCAACAAGCATTCTACTTCCTTAAATCTACGCATTCAAAGTATATACTCGAGGATCAGATTATAGGAAGATTGTACTCAAACTGTTGATTATCCGCGTTGAATCAAGAACACAAAGCAGAAGTCAAAACCATTGTATTAGTTGAAGTCCTATATGTGATCATGCAAGTGTTGAAGTCCTCCGTGTTGTAAGAGGCAAGTTGTGAAGTCCTAATGTTGATAGAGGCGTTAAATTCTTGTTCGGCTGCTTGGGTGTTGTATTCCTGTTCCTCTGGGTGAAGTGAGGTTGTTGATTAGTGAAAATCCAGATTGAAGTCTGGGACTGGACGTAGGACGGTGCTCCGAACCAGTATAAAAATCCCTGATGTGATTTTTCTATTTTTAGTGCATTTACTATTATACAGTTTTGTGATTATCTATTACTTCATACTTGACTATTGTTCGTCATATTACACGATCCTTGTGTGTATTATACTTGGAAAGTACACACATACATTTTCATTTGGTATCAGAGCTTGGTGTTCTAGAGATCGTAACAACATCCAAGAACAAATGGTAGTAAAGAAATCTAGTCAAGGTATTAGAAAGTGGAAGAATAACAAAGTTGAATCAGGAGAGCAAGGAAGCAAATGTCTCATGTCTAAAGTCAGATCGCAATCAGTTTGTATAGATTCATTATATAAAGATCTTTTGTTAGACCATGAAAAATTATTGAAAGATTTTAAAACTTTGAGTAAACTCAATACAGTCATTATACCTAAATCAAAAAATTATGAGCAAGAAATTTCCAAATTAAAAGAAGAAAACAAGTTTTTAGTAAAACAAGCCAAATGTTTTGAAAAGACCTTAGAAAAGCTTGTTTCTCAAAAAGATTTCCTTCAAAAAGAAAATGAGCGACTAGAAGATAAAAACAATGTTCTTTTAAAAGAAATCGATCTTTTGCAAAATAGAAATATATCATTAGAAGATTTTTTAAATAATTCTAGTTCTTTAATTTCGTCTCTTGAAAAAGAGAATGAAGCTTTAACTGAAAAGAATTTAGAATTATCTAAAGAATATGAGATTTTAAAGGTGAATAATAATATTTCACAAAATAAAATTTCTAACTCAAAAGAAAATTTTGGAAAATTACAATCTTCTTTAATTAATTCAGGGTCTCAAATTTGTGGTCTCAAAACTGAGAATGCTTTAAAAAGGAAGAACTCTGAATTAAATAAGGAAATTGATAATTTTCAAAATAACAAAATTTCTTTTGACACTCGTGATCTTGGAATTAAATTTGATAAATGTACAAATAAGTTTGCAAAATTTAATAAATGTCAAAATGATTTAAACATGATTTTATCTAGATCTTGACCTTTACATGACAAAAGTGGTATAGGATATAATAAAACCAATCATAGAAATAGTACTAGATATGCTTTTATGTACAATAAGAATATCACTGCTAGTACTAATGCACATCCAAGACCCAATTATTATAGAAATTCAAATACTTCTATGACTAGCAGTATTTATAGTAAATATAGAAGTACGAAAAGGAATATCACTAGAGATTACTTAAGTATTTGGGTTCCTGTAAGTTGGAAAAACAGAGAAAAATATATCGATGATTATTTTTATTCAGTAGTTAATAATGAAAAATTTATCTTTAAAGGTTCCATTAAACCCTCTTGGGTATGGTTACCTTCCATCTAACCCATGGACCCAAACAAAGCAAGTGGGTACCAAAACTATATATGTTATATTTTTTGCAGGTACACCACAACAAAGAGAAGGTTATTCGATATTTCTAAATATCTTTGAAAACTCAGCTTATCAAAAAATCACATGATTCAATATCTCCTAAAGGTGCTATAATTATTCTCTACTACTCTCGATTATTGTGTATATTATGGTATCTATTCTTTTTAATCGATGAAAAAGGAGGAGAAATATGTTTTTCTCATGATGATACATATCATTCATGTTACATATACTATCATTTAAAATTATGTTAGCTAACATTTGTTAATGCAGGAATCAAAACGTAAGAATATTTATATTATGAACTAACAAATATTGCAGAAATTCAGAGGGAGCTCTATATTTAGAGGGAGAAAATCCAAAGTGTTGTCATCAATCAAAAAGGGGGAGGATGTTGAGAATAAGATTTTGATCGATGCCAACATATAAAGTTGCAATGAAGATCATTTCATAGAGATAAGGTTTTTACATCGACTCGTGTTAGAAATATGTTAAAATCTGTCCTCAAAGTATAACACGAACACACAAAACAATATCATTTCTTCATTGCTGAAATATGTATATTTGAGGAATTGAAAAGTCACCGAAAAAGCCCAAATGATCCAGGCTCCGACCAGGAAAGAGTGCAGAGTGATATAGACTGTGGACCGAGGTCCTCTGGTCCACAGCCATAAAACGATCGAACGCCCAAAAAGAACCAGTCGACCGTTTTTAATGTTTTTGCACATAACGGCTATTTTTATGGAATTTTTTATTTTAATTAAATTCAACCAGTCGACCGGTGATTTTCAACCAGTCGACCATTTTGAAACAACAAGCTTTTTCTGAAAGGTTGCTTCTATTTGTGAAGAGATTTCTATTCAATAATCAAAGGAAATGGACATAACTTTTTATAGAAACTCTTCATCAAGAATTACTACCTTTCTACTATTATATAAACAACTTCAAACTTGTTTTTCAATCACCGAATCATTCTATATTCTCTCTAAATTCTGAATTGCATTTTCATACTCTTTGCAAAACAAAAGCTCTCCAAATTTCAAATACTTGTTGAATCCTTGAATCAATTTAATATCATTTGATTCAACAAGCATTCTACTTCCTTAAATCTAGCATTCAAAGTATATACTCGAGGATCAGATTATAGGAATATTGTACTCAAACTGTTGACTATCCGTGTTGAATCAAGAACACAAAGCAGAAGTCAAAACTATTGTATTAGTTGAAGTCCTGTGTGTGATCAGGCAAGTGTTGAAGTCCTCCGTGTTGTAAGAGGCAAGTTGTGAAGTCCTCGTGTTGATAGAGGCGTGAAATACCCGTTCGGCTGCTCGGGTGTTGTATACATGTTCCTCTGGGTGAAGTGAGGTTGTTGATTAGTGAAAATCCAGATAGAAGTCTAGGACCGGACGTAGGACGATGCTCCGAACCAGTATAAAAATCCCTGGTGTGATTTTTCTATTTTTACTGCATTTACTATTATACAGTTCTGTGATTATCTATTACTTCATACTTGACTATTGTTCGTCATATTACACGATCCTTATGTGTATTATACTTGGCAAGTACACACGCACATTTTCATTAACAACAAACAAAACATCAACTATTATATTTCAATTTTCACTGATGTTGAAAAACTCGCATAAAGTAAATCGTGAGTAAATTCACCTTACGTGGATTTGAAGATGGATACAAGAAGATACAAGGTAGCCAATAGAAGACAGCAATAGAAGCAAACCATATCAAAAAAAAAATATCTCTTTTCTTTTTTTAAATGCGTCAATGAAAATGACATAAGAACATAAGGTGGAGAAGAGGAAGGAATAATATGTGAAAGATGATTGGAAGATAAAAGAAGTGACGTGAGGAATAAATAGAAGAAAGAGAAAGGAATTAGAATGGGAAGAGGAGTGTGTTAGCTCTTCATGCATTTTGTCTTAATGCGTTTTATATTTAAGAATTGTAAAGTTAAGTAATGAAAGGGAAAAGAGAAAGGTGCAATCCTAATAAAGAAACATGTTTTCCATTTGTTTGTTTTAGCATATTATTATTATATTTCCTTTTTTGCATGAATAGTTTAGGAAGGTAGGAAGGCATTCAAGGGAAACGGGAATAGCTATAAATGAGAATACGTAAATGAAATAAGATGCATGAAAATAGAATGAAGAGAAAGAAATTAATAAAATGAAGGGAAGTAAATTAGTAAAACCGAAGGAAAGAAATAACTGCGTTTTTAATGAAGAAATAAATTGGAGCAAAAGGAGGCAGTGAATATGGGAAAAGTAGAAAAAGAAGGGGAAAGAAAATAAACTTGCATGAAATGTGAATGGGCAGAAAAAATATGTTGATTTATTTAATTATAAATATCAACATTAATTTTCGTTAACTATGCTAGTTAAAATGCACGTTGTATATCCTTGCCACCTCATTTCGTTACAATTTCTCCTATACAATTTAAACTGGAAACATTAATTAATTTATTATCAATTAGAGTAAAACTATTATATTCAAGTTTTTAAACAAAACAACAATTTAACTTACATTCCAATAGTTCAAAGTTAATTATCCCAAATATATATAAAATTGGTAATAATTTCGTTATTATAAATCACCATTCATCTTATTATAAATTATTGTTTATTAAAAATAAATTTGAAATCATTCATTAATAACGTCATAAAATTTATTTAAAAACCACTTTAAATTCAATAATAAAATTTATTCAATAACTTAAATGGCTGAAACTAACGGGTTGTTACAATCTCCCCCACTCATAACTTTTCGTTCTCGAAAAGCAGAGGTTGTCAAATTCATACTTATGTGTATAACAAAATACTTATACTAATACAAAATCTAGTTTAAACAAAATAACAATAGGATTTTAAATTTCAAAATTCCATCAAACTTAATTAATCAAAATTATTTCTTAATAAAACTTAAAGTTAATGGGTAAAATAATTTCTTTAACTTAAAATCTCGATTTAATTATAAAATCATTGAAATACTATATATTTTTGTTTTATATCGAATCATACTTCACTTCGGAATTTCAAAACAAAATCATTTCGAAAAGTCTCAAATATTTCACAAGTATATAAATATATATATGTTATCAGATCCAGAGGTTTCTCCCCAATGACAAGGCCACTAGGCACGACCTATGCATATATGTATCAGTATCAATAAATGATGTCTACCCTCCGAGCAGACCATCATCAAGGGCTTACATCCACATCATACCTTTCTTTAGTCACAGGTTACTCTCATAGTAATATATCAAACCAGTTCATATCCCAAAGTTATAAATCGTTTTGCACAATAATTGCATATACTTTCAAATCATAGTATCATTGTTTTTTTTTCCAAATCTTTAAAATATCGGGATTTAGTCATCAAAATTTCTCCTTGTTTATAAAACACTTTAAAAACCATTATCTTATTCCAAGTAGTTGGAAAATAAATTTTCATTCAATAATTAGAAAATCAGAAATACGATTTCTATTAAGTTTTCAATCAATATTGTACAAACTCATGCTTTTCAAATTCTAATCAAATGTTTCATAAAATCGTTCCAAATTGAAAACAAAAATCAGGTTCTTATGAAAATAAATCTCAAATCATTTTGAGACATTTTTGATTTCGAAATATATAAGACAAAATGACATATTACAAAATAATTTATTTCAAAATTTATTAATTTCAAAATAACACCATGCTCCTGCTGCGCTACTCTTTCAAAATATTGGTTTCATAATAATTTATATTTCAAATTATGCTCTCTCAATAGTGACTTCTTGTGACAGATTCTTATTAAACACCATAAGCTAAATTTGTGTAAACCTGGCTCTGATACCAACTGTAACGACCTTCCATTTCGACCATTTCAAGTCAGTAATTAAACTAACTCGAACCGCTCAAAACGACAGATTGTTATTTAGCTTACAGGGTTTAAACAAAATATCACACTGAATCACTGACAGAATAGCTCACAGTGGAAATTTATTATACAAAAATATCAGAGTTTATAAAATTTTATTTCACAGCGGAAGACAAATTTAAAATACATGCACAAGTTTTAAACAAAGTTTTACAATTTTGTTGCACTACAACAAAATTACCATTTTACAACACTGATTCTGCGACAGTTTACTGAAATGTTGTAGAAGTGTTAGATTTTTCATGACATATGTTTAAAAAAGTGTTGTAATAGATTTTTCTAAATAACATTTTTTGCACAAATGTTGTAAAATAATAAATATTTACAATGTTTACTTAAAATGTTGTAAAAAACAATTTTTAACAATGACTTTTCAACATTGTATTATATTTGCCTTTTCATAACACATACGTAATGTTATTGAAATACACAACTAAGACTACAGTTTTTAAACATTGTAAATTCATAGTATTCGACAATAGTTACTAAACGTTTTAAACTCGTGTTTTATAACAACAAAAAACAGTTGTATATTCTATTTATTTTTCAATTTACAACATTTGAATAATGTTATCTCAATTCTTTTTAAGACAATATCTATTTCACGTTGTTATTAACATTACATTTAACAACTTTTGATTTATATTGTTAATATTCATATTTTAACAATATATTAGTAACATTACATAAGTACGTTGTATGACTTTTACATGTTATTGTTCAAAATCGTAATAAAGACATCAAACCATGACTATTATAGGAAATTAATTTTTTAACAACTTCAATTTGATGATGTAATCTTGTACTAGACAAAATGTTTTAGTAGCCTTTAATGATGTTTGCTTGATACTGTAAAAGTATATGGTATTTCATAAAATTATTTGGTACTGTAAAATATTTTGTTAATTGATTAATACTAGTTTGAATAGTTCGTTATGCAATTCCATGTTTAAACGATCTTTTATCATCATTCGTCCAAATCATAAAGTCTATAAGATATGCATCGTTTATACAATAATCATGTTTTTTTCCTTTATAATTCTCTTAATCGTATTTTTAGCGGAATTCCAATTGTCGGAAGTCGAAAAAAGCGGAATGGAATATGGAATTCCATTTTTTCCGATTGAAGCAATCAAAAGCATAGAGTTTGCAGTAGGTCCATACAAAGTAAACTGAGAACCATGAACATAATACAATGAATTGCATTGCTTACAGGCTTACAGCATATGCATAGGATTTACGAAATATGGTATCACAAGAAGTGGGACAAACTTGACTAGTGATTTACAAAACAAGCGCATCTAAATTGCTATACAACTTTTTTTTTGAAAAAAAACAAAAAACAAAAGGGTTATTTATATAATAGAAAGAAAATTACAAAGAGAGGGGTGAGCTGGTTACGAAATACAATGAATACCATACACAACTTATACAAACCAGCTAAAACCAAAAACACTGCAAGACAACAAACCAATATAGCAACAAAAAACATCTTGCATGTATACCCAGATACACAGTGGGTATACACAGTAGACAACAACCTCCCAACAAAAGACCAATAACCATATAGCTAAATCATACGCTCCAAAAAAAAGTGCTTCAGCAGAAAATAACTTCTAAGCCAACATGCACTAACAAAAGAAAGACACAGCTACCAACACTACCCAAACACCGAGGCAACATACAGAAAAATATAACCAAATCCTGGGAGAGACTGTCACCATAACACCCAAAAACACACAGAGACATCCGAAAAAAGTACTGGAGGATAAACCAATATCTAGCAAGATGGCAAAAACCATCACAGGAAACCCATCATAAAAGAACCACACTAACCAGCTCATAAGCTATCTAAACAAGACCAAAAAGCAGGAATAGAAAACACTCAAGAAATTTACAAGCAAGAACAATAGTACACTGAAAATATGAGTCCAATAAATGTTACAGAAGTAACAATTAACATAATATACTGACATACTACAATATACATTGAAAATATAGAAAGAGAACCAAATTTACAAATGAACGTTACAATGTCCAATAATAAAATGGAAAACTAGTAATAATATTCATCTTGAACAATAGCTTTTGCCAACAACTACGTTGGATTAATATTACTTTCAATTTCAGTGATCAGGCTATCTATTGTGGTAAGAAACATATGCAAGCCCTTTCTTTTGATGCTTTCCCAAGCATTTATGCAATTTGCCAGAGCAAGAGGTGAACGATTTATATTTGCTCCGTCTCTAAGTTTCCCTCCGTTATTTGCTTCACAAGCTCTCTCGCTACATTGAAATTGTGTTTAACTTTAGTCTATGTTCTTAATAAATAAGAATGGAACCATTCACTAGTTCTAGAGTATCACCTTCCCGTTAGATCGACAAGTGCAAGTTTGCCACGCAGAATTTGATTCTTGTATTGGTTTTTCTGCTTTCTTTTCACAGTAAATTCCAAAACATCATGGGACCTAGAAAGCAAGTAATTTCAAACAATTTCAAGGTATGTTCCAGTAAATTTTATGAATATTTGGCCATAATTGTATAATTTCCATAGACAATAAAGAAAATGGTCCAGATTTTTGTACTACTTACAGATAAAAGATGCAATAAATGCATTTATAGTGGTTACGTTATATGAAACTACATAAATTAAAGCTACAAGAGATGCAAAACCAAGATAACAGGGAGAATAAACATATTATGGTTGAAAAACAAAACAAACTACAGGAATCCTTTAATTCACTAAGCAAATCAGTCATGACTACAAGCATAAAAGGAGCTAATTAGCAACTAATTAAAATCTACCTGGTTGTAATAGCACTTACCAGGTCGATGTTGTAGCGGAAAAATGGAAAAATATCCAGCCCTGTGCATTATACCTTGGCTGCCCTTAATCATAGTAGTTATTACCGTACTGGTTTGGGTCCTGATGCGATGGTTATTTATTAGAACTATTGCGACCCCATGAAAGCTGATGTTCTGTAATCCGTCCTCGGTCCCACTTAGCGTCAACAATGCCTCTTCAGCACAAGACCTGTTAGCAAATTGGACAAAGCCTAATCTTTTATTTGCCAGGAATGGGTTAAAGATTAAAGAAAATTGAGCATAATGTTAATCCATACAACTCACCTAACAAAAGAAAGCATTTCATAGTATATAATTTAGTTTCCTTAAGGCCTATATAGTTCACTTAATTATTTAATGCTTTAAATGTTGGAGCGACAATTAATAGGAAATTAGCTAATGGGTAGAAAATTGGAGAAGATGATATCGAAATGTGAAAAAAAGTTCAAGATTTCAACAAATATAAGAGTTTTTTGTATGTTGAAAATTGTTAGTTTATACGAAGTTTCTTTTATGCATAAAATTCGTTAAATTAATTGCATATACACAAAAATCTAGATTAAAATACAATGAAAATATTTGGTAAGTGTACTCTCCATATAATAATAATTATTCTGGAAATTCTTGAGGTTGACTTTAGCAAATGAAAGCACATGTTTTTTTGCGAACCCAAGGAAAATGGCAATTCAGATATAATTTTACCTCTATTGCATACCAGTATCACACAGTTCTGTCAAAAGAAAATGTTGACAAGAAGGTACTTTACTTTTGTATCCAGTGGCCAGACTAATAAATTTTCTTAATCCAAGAAGGTACTTTCTTTGGATACTTGCGTAGAATCATCTACGCTATTTATGTCATTACCAAATATAAGGTGCATGTAATTGTAAATATCATTTTTTATTTTCTATATTATTTATTTATTTACATATATGAGTGATAAAAGCATGATTCAAACTGTATTACTGAGATTATATGAACTTTGTTTGAATCGGGGAGAGTTGAAGGAGGTGGATCTTCGTTTAATTGTTATTTCTTTTTATTTTCCTTTTAAGTTGAATTATAGAAGGTCACTGTATATTGTTTCTAAATTTATTTTGCAATTTGCAGAGTTAATTATTCATGTATCTTATTATACCAAGAAATGTTAATAAGTGATGGTCTGACTTATGCTTAAGCGTTTGAATTCATGCAAGTGTGGTCTGACTTATACTCAAGTGTTTAAATTTATATAGTTATTGCAGGTGTGCATTAGTTTTTCTCTGTTGGGAGGGCTTATGTGTTATGTATTTGTATGTACATGAGTAATGCTGGTGTGAGTTCATGTGTATGTATATGTGCAGGTATAAGAGGATTATAGGGATAGTACTGGAATTTTTAATTATATGGTTAAGGGGGGCTGACTTATTTTGTCCCCCCCTAACAATTCATCAAAAATTGGAAAATTGTCCCTCCCTTAACCAAAAATGGAGTCCCTTTAACAATCCCCAAATTTGAGAAGTATTGGAAGGCGTATAGTCTTATTCTCTCGATTGTTGTTATTTTAGGTGCTAGATATAATCAGTTTGTGGATTTTTCATATAAGAGGCTTTATGGTGGAGGTTCTGTAGAAATGAGTAAAATTCGTGAAACTATATTTGCTCTTTTTGATGATTACATGCAATTATATGGTAAAAGAACTGACGCCGTTTCTAGTAATCAGAGTCAATCTTCTCCCAATGACATATTTATCTCTAGGGAATGCTTGGATGTTACAAATTTGTGCTTTTTATAACTAACTATGCATTACAGTTTACATTCCCCCCCCTCAATTACGCTATTTAGTGTTTAATGTATATAACATATATGTTGGACTTTGATAATTTTTAGAGGAGGAATTTACCTTTGCAGCTCAAAAACACAATTGGAGTTATATTTAGATGAACCAAAATTGGATAGGAAGGGAAATTTGGATATTCTTGAATATTGGAAAGCTAATCAGTTTAGATTTCGGGAATTATCTATTATGGCTCGTGATATTCTATCCATTCCTTATCTACGGTTGCCTCCGAAACTTCATTTAGTGTAGGTGGTCGAGTTCTTGATCAATACCAAAGCGCACTTAAGCCTGAAGTTGTTCAGGAAATCATATGTTGTAACGACCCACTTTTTCCGTACGCTCACAAAATAACTTTGATTAGCACGAAACTTGAAATTTAGCAATAATTAGTTATTATGGATTTAATAAAATTTGCTTCGCTGTAATCAGAGGTTGTTTGAATAAAGTCCCCTTTTGAGGGGGCAAATTAAATTATTATAAATCAATTTTTAAAATACCTCAATATAACAACAATAAAATATTATAATCGCTCATACTTGAATTTCAAGCCAAAACAATATTCATGAAATCTTAAATTCTAATTATTTAGATATCTTATAGAGTATTAAGTCCATTTTTCTAATAATTCTTAAAGATATACGTCAAATTTACTACGTATATTCATATTAAAAAAAAGTAATTTTTCATGCAACTATAAAGATTTATAAATCACATGAACTATGTATATCAACAATAATGACAAAGTAAATTTGTAAATTATTTATGATACATTTATGTCAAGAATTTACCATATATAATATTGTAAAATTCTTTTTGGACATCATTAACTCCACAACAAATTTATATATATTTTTGCAAATTTCTTTTCAATTCTTCTTGTTGTGCTTTACAGTTAAAGTAACCTTTTAATTTTTACATTTAACTTATTTAAAAAAATTATACTAAATAATATTTGTTAATTCAACGAATAAATTACTAACATACATCAATTTCAATATGTATATCTATATTAACAAAAATTATTAAAAAAAATTATCAAATACACACACATACGTGTTTTATGTAAACCATAGAGCATAAATTGCACACATGCAATAATAATAATTTATGTATTTCACGTTAAATTTATCATATATTGCATAATAAAGTTCTCATTTTAACATATTTTTAATAGTATTAATGCGTGTAATGCATGGTTACATCATAGTTTAAATTAATTATGTGCTCTTGGATTTAATCAATTAATTCATTCAATGTTACTTCATCTAATTAATGCTAAATATGACATTTTTAAACGCGTACCATATTATTACCAACAAAGTTGATATAGTTTTTCATTCAAACATTAAGTTAATTACGTCACACAATATAAATAATATATATATATATATACACACACACACATATATATATATATATATATATAATACAAAGATATCTAATATTTTATTCGTTTATCTCAATAAATCTATCATACATAGAGAAAAATAGTTTTAAATACCTCAATTATAACATTACAAAAACTATTCCCTGCAAACCCTTTAATTCCTTCTAGATATTTTATATTTACATATATATGTTTAAAGTACTCATGAAATCTTAAATTCAAATTATTTAAAAAATATCAGTAAATATTAAGTCCATTTTTCTTGTAGGTCTTGAAACATTTGTCAATTTTAATTATTAAGGAAAACATTATTTCTTTGGTTTAACTATAAATATGTATAAACCAGAAAGCATAAATTATGTGAATAAACAACAATAACAAAGTCAATATGTAAATCAATTATGATTCTTTTATATCAAGAATTATCATACATTATATCACAAAAATCTTTTCTAACGTCAATAACTCCACAATAAATTTATACATCTTTTACAAATTTCTTCACAATTCTTTAGTACAGTCCATATGTTTAAATTATTTTTAAACTTAACTTAATTAAACAAATGCTATTAAATAATATTTTTTAATTCATTTTACTAATATACGTTAGTTTCAACATGTAAAATATATTCATATTAACCAAAATAATAAAAATTTTGTTTTTTTTCTAATGAACAAAACAAAATTAGTAATCTTAATTTTTTTTCATTTCTCCAAAATTTAACATATATTACACAACAAAGTTGTCCTTTTAAGATTAAAATGATAAATACTATTTTTAATAATATTATCGTGTGCAACGCACATGTTATACACTAGTCTAATTTCAAAACCAAACCAAACCGACCAAAATGAATTAGTTTGGTTCATTTATTTGGTTTAACCAAATAATGCTCACACCTAAATTGAGCTCTCGGCCCTTCTTCATATCAGCCCTCCATCTATAAGTGAAATTAAATCAGATCTTGACACCTGTATTTCCAAATTGAACCGTCAAAGAATAACTTACCTTTTCTCCTAAATCACGAAGAACTTTCCCAAATTCACTGAATGTTTCATTCTCCTACGAGCCCAACTTTCTGAATCGGCTCAGCCAAATCCTCTAAATAACCAAAGTCACTTCATCGAATTCATCCATTTTCGTTGCTCTTCCACAGATCCAAATTACTTTTCCTAAACGCACGGTAAATTTTGATATACTATGCATCTATTTTTTTCATAGTTTCGATTACGTTTGACAACTTCTGATTGACGATTCAATTTGTAATTTGCTATGTTTAATCGCAACAAGCTTCATCACATCTACTCGATTGTTATTAGAGCTCCATACAATCGTCTATTTGATCAAGGTTTGCTTCCAATTCTAATTTTTTCTTTTGATTTTTTGTACATTCTATTCAATTGACTTAGGATTTATGTTTATTATTTAATTTGTTTGATCGCTTGTGTGCTGCCGCAGTTGTTTTATTTAACCAAATGTAACCTAGATATGCTGATTCAGTTTTAATCAGCTACGATGTAATATGCTTTTGAATAAAGGATAAAACCTCCTACATATAGAAGGGATGAAATCATAATCATGGTTTTGTTTTTAAGGTCAAATAATAATTATCAATGGCGTGTTTTAGAATTATTATTATATAATTTGTTTAAATATGTATGTCATTCATGGAAAGTTATGTTTTTTGTTATAACCATCAGGTAAACAGTCATAATACCTTAAAATAATTTGTTGTTGCTTATATTAAATACATATATTGTACATATATTAGTTATATATTTATACATTTTTGTTCAAAAGTTGATTAGTTAAGATCATACATGATATAAGCTGAGTTTAAGACACATGACAAATACAAAGAACTATATCGCGAAGAATTAAGGGTTTGTAAAGAATTAAGTTTAAGTTCATTTTTTAAAATACTATTATCTTTAATCATAAAAGAACGAAAAACTGGACTCTATTTAAACTAACTGCCAATGCAAAATTTTGATAAAATTTGCTAAGATGCCATGGAATCAGTAGCCATATACCACCTTAAGTATTGATTCTACATTTATGTGGTCTTAGCTCAGAGTTGTTCTACTCATAGTCCTTATCTATTATTCTAATACCTCGACTTCGTTAGTTTATGGAGTTAAATTCAGGACAAATAAAATGATGACAATAAAGCGAATAAGGGATGGTCAACGATAACACTTTGGTTGAAGTTTGACAATTAGATACGTGTATATAACTTGAGTTGGTCAATTATTTATCAACATTACTTTTGATAATCTCTATTAAAAATAATTTACTTATTGTGTAGCATATAATGAGCGAGGATTCTAAAATAGAAAAGTTCTCTTATATAAATCTGGTAATTTTTACAAATACGCAGTATTCAATTCTCAAACC
Source organism: Allium sativum (assembly GCA_030737875.1). Lineage (NCBI taxonomy): Eukaryota > Viridiplantae > Streptophyta > Magnoliopsida > Asparagales > Amaryllidaceae > Allium > Allium sativum. The sequence goes on from CM060910.1 coordinate 343,284,597, forward strand.
CAAGTGACAAAATATTCTCCTACATCCCCATCTAAACATATACTTCGCAAGAAACAAAATATTTTCTCGAAGAGAAGTACTCAGTACTGCTTGTGCGCTAATTTGGATTTTTTTTGCTTAATTATGTTTTTTTTGTTTCCTAATTTTATTAAGTAATTTTTTGTTTTTTGTTTTTTAACCCACTCTAATGCCCAAAAAAAAAATCAATTTGTAATGACCGGAAATTCTGAACCAGTTTGAAAATTTTAAATTGGCTAAAATAGTGAATTTTAAGCATTTAAAATAAATATTTTAAATAATAATGATGAAAAGTAAGTTTGAATCGAAGTTGAAAATAAATATAATCACTTTGAATTATAAACAAGGCCTGAAATGGCGCGGCAGTTTCAAATTTTCAATTCAAACTTTGACTGACTGTACCGGGTGCAAAACGAAACGGATTTGAGTGAAACCAAAAATATTTAAATCTGTTAGTGAATACCTTTCTAATGAACCTGAAAAATCGAAGTTTCATAGCGGGAAGCAAAAGTTATGGCCAAATGAATTTTCAGAAAGGTCGCTATAGAAATTATATAGCCCGTGAAAATGGCCATTTTGCAAACGACCTCGGAATTCGATGAAACCACTTTTGTTGGATCCGGGATGTGAAGTTATTGCTAGGTTTCAAATTTCATAATTTTTGAAGCTAGTATGTGAGCGTGGCGAAGGAAAATGTGTTTTGGTCAATTACAATTAAATTGGATCGACCAGAAACGGGCCATTTTACAAACGATCTCAGAATTCGACGAAACTAGTTTTGTTGGGACCGTATCGTCAAAACATAGCCAGATTTATTTTTCTGGAATTTTTTGAGTCAGTTTGTGGCCCTGGAAAATTGAAATGTACGTTCAAATCAAATATTGAAATGTACGTTCAAATCAGTTTGTGGCTCATCGCGATTAACGACGGAAAACCCTCAAAACCTTCCCCCTCCGATTCCTCCTCCTACACGCAATAAATCACCATGCGCCTTTGGAGAATTTGGTAGTGCTCCTCAAGATCTTCAAATCCATACCAACCTTGGATTTTTTTGTGGCCTGTGGAGCTCGAATCGAGCTCGAGAACACCCGGTCTTTGGACCGCCGCCGCCGTCAGCCGGAGCCACCGAACTGGCCCCACCTCCTGGCGCACGTGTGCCTCTCCTAGCTCTACGCTATGGCGCTGGCCGATCGTTCTGAAGTGGCACGGATTTCGAGTTATTGGCAAACCTAGTTTTGAAGATCGAGGTGAGCTAACGGCTAAAACTATTTAATAGTAGTTTAAAGCGCTACGGTTTTTGATTTCACTGTAAAAATCATATCTTTTTTGTTTCTTGACGAAATCCAGTGAAACAAGAGACAGTGGACTCATGTGGACGTCTTCTACATTCTAGAAGAAACCGTATATTTTTTTTAGCCTTCTGCTATTTTTGGTGGAGTGGAACCCAATGTGAGATTTCTAAATTATAAACGATATGGAAAACGACGATGTATAAATTATATAGTCGATGTATGAGTTATATAAGCGTTGTACACCTCATGTATAAGCGTTGTATAAGTTGTACGTTCGATATATAAGTTATATATGCGTTGTAAAAATTATATATGTGTTGAATAGAAGTGAAATGCTTATATATATATATATATGCCCCTCGTCCACAAACCATGGACGATATTTATTGGTTGTGATTGGTGTGAAAATTGATTGATTACGAATGGTTGATTAGAATTGTTTGTGGTTGAAATTGATTGATTGTGATTGAAAAATACCCGCTTGTGGTTGAGAATTATTTGGTTGAAACCACATAGGATTAGTTTGTGGAAATGAAAAAAAAATACATGCCGCCTGCGTGCGAACTAGATGCATGAAATCCCCATTGTCAAAAGCTGCGAGGCTTTAAGGTAGAGCGAGGAGCCGTACTAGGGACGGCCCCGGTTTTAACTACCCTGCCGTTATGCTGCCGAAATTTTGAATAATATTCATGTGTTAGAATTATTTTCATGTGTTAAAACTATATTCGTGTGTTGAATGGAAATTCATTCGTTGAATAGAAATTCATGTGTTGAATGGTATTCGTGTTTTGAAGTAAATTGTTTTATAATAAAAATCATATTTTTATTATCTATATGAACTATATAAAATAGTCTTGTTTTGAAAAAAATTGTTTTATAATAAAAATCATATTTTTATCATCTATATGAACTATATAAAATAATCATGTTTTGAAATAAATTGTTTTACAATAAAATCACATTTTTACTATATACATGAATAGTTAAAAATAGCGACGTGTTGAAATAATTGTCGGTTGGATAAAAATATCATTTTTATCAAATGTATGAAAAGAATATAGTTTTGAAATCGAAGAATCTATATATATATATATAAATAGAATTGAAATATATCGAATAACGAAGCGCAGTTTGTGTTTTGAAACCGTGATTTCAAACGATTAGTGCGGGAGATCCGACCATCGGATTTTCCCGAAACCTCAATCGTTGGGTTAGCTTTGGAAATATCTTTCCAACGGCACCAACTTTGTAAAGATCCAACGGTTGGATTATCTGGAATGTTTAATTCAAATCTGAAGAAAAACAGCGCCAGAATCGATTATATATATATATATATATATATAATTAAATTAAATCGAATAACGACGCTGCAGTTCGTATTTTAAAATCGAAACTTTAAACGAGTGTGCCGGGAGATCCGACCGTCGGATTTTCCCAAAACTGGAACCGTTGGATTCGTTTTAAAAAGATCTTTCTAATGATGTAAATTTTGTGAAGATCCAACGGTTAGATTTTCAGATATGTGTAAATCAAATCTGAAGAAAAACAACACCACGGCCGCGTTATGGCCCGAAGCGTCGTTTGAATAAATTGGCTATTTTAAAATAAATAAAAATAGCGGTAAATCGTTATAAAATATTATAAACGATATGGATGTGAAATTTAGAAACTAACTGAAGGTTGGCTAAGTCGAATGGTTTCCTGGGTTTTGATCTGATGTTGGTTTCGGCCTTCGGGGTTAGTATTTGGGAAATCGTTCTCTTACTGATTTACGGTTAGTGACTAATGAATTAAAATGATGTGTATGTTGTGTTTGTTTAGCACTTGTTTATTATATACGCGAGTTGCTCAGAAAGACCGGGTTTATCCCATTCTGAATAATTGAATCGACGATAAGAAATCGAAGATGAAGTCGGTGGTTGAAGACCGGAAATCTTCACCTCGTTTGGATGGTAACTGATGTCCTGATTGGGAGGCATCCCGAAATATGGATAATGAGCGGTGATCGTCCAGGCGTACGTGGAGATCGATGGGTTTGTGAGGTATATAGTGCCTCCGGTTTCGTTCAGACCCAGAACGGACTTGTAAATGGACTGTGTGTCTGACATTGGATTTTATTCTGTGTTGATTGATCTCTATTAAATATACATCTGTTTGGCGGCGGAGAATTTATTCTTTTGTTTAACGCCCTTCTCTGAGACGCACGAGCTCAGAGTTGTATATCGATGGACATCAGTCGCATGGAGTGAATTGCTAGTGCGGCATGCCTAAGTGGCAAATGATCAAGGCTTCTGTTGAAAAGCAAAGTCTTGTGGTGATAATCAAAGCACCGCCTGTGTGGCGTAGCTTTGTGTATAACGTGAATTCGCGAGCCTCACACCCCGGTATGAACCAGAAACGGGAGAGGACCTCAGGGGGGACGCGCGTTTTCTTTCTAGCTAGAAGTGGCGTCAGTGGTTTTACACGCCCTGACGAGTTTGACTTATGTGGTTGTTACTGTTGCGAGACGCCTCGGTTATATCGGTCGATCCGGGACCGATGGAGTCATTCATTGGCTCATTTACGCCCCAAAGGGTGGAGAAACGCATTGTTCAGGTATTATAATCCACTCCGTGTGGACCGGCCCTGACGATCCAAGGTACGGTTGCGGCTGTGCCAAAGACTCGGGCTAGACAGTCTCGAATTCGGTAAGGACTATCTTTTGCCTTGGTTCATGACGGAAATCCAATTTCCAAATACGTGACTGTGCGGTTTTGATTGTATACCTATATATGGCGACATAGTGGTATGGGGGCATTAATGCCATCTATGATTGATACTTATGATTTGAAATTGTCTTTCAAACGTATAAACACTAGTAATAATATCAAATTCTTTTGTTTTATTCGTATCAAGCATATCTTGGCCATTATAATGTAAAAACTCTATCCTCCGGTTTGCGTTGCATTGTGTGATGGGAACAGAGTCTTATAATGGCTTCATTTTTATAAAAAGCATTGCGATGTTTAAAAGAATGATTTGTTTTCAAGCACTGGCAATCCAATGGAGTAAACCCGTTCCGCGAAAGCGGCGTGGTCCTATGATTAGCCAATTGTATGATGTGTTAAGTAGATTTCTCATACCAGTCCCATGACTTACTCGTAGTTTGTTTCACTTTCAAACTCGGGTGCCCCTTTTTCTACACGGGCAGCCTTGTATTCAGGTTTTAGCTGGCTTTCTCTGGATAGCTGGAGCTGAAGATGGATTCTATCATTTATCTCTTTTTATGCTGTTCAGCTCCTGTTGTACATATTATGTTTGTTTCCGCTGTAGACATTTATGTATAGTTGAACTGTATTTGTACTAAGTATGATCCTGTATACTGTGTAACTCTGATGATTACGTTTATCCAGTATATTCTATTATGCATTATCTGGTGTATTTATTAAATTCTGTTCTGCTATTTTCTGTTTCTGTGTTATATTCCAAAGATTACCCTTGCCACCGTCAGTACGGGGTTCGGGGTCGTGTCATCGTGGTATCAGAGCTTTGGTTAAGCTTAGTGCTGGAATATAACATATGAACGAACTCGTCAGAAATAGAACCAGTAGTGTTCTAGGACGAGTAACTCATTACAGATAGGATCAGTAATATCCTAGCATGAGTAAAGCAGGATGAAATACACCCCAGTAGACACAATTACATTCAAGTAATTGTCTCTATATTTTGAAATATCTTTTCTGTTGACCTGACACTTGATCTGCTGTTTGCAGAAGTACTAGAAAATGAGTGTCAGAAACAGAAGAAATGCAGAACCAGATCTAGAGGCTCTATTTAAGAGATATCGAAATCTGGGTGGAGCACAATTCTCGGGCAATGAATCTATTATTCAAACTCAAGCTTGGGTGAGCTCTGCAGAAAGAATATTTGAGCGTTTTCAGCTGAGAGATGACCAGAAAAGGTTAGTGGCATCTTGGGCGTTCAAGGAAGAAGCTTTAATCTGGTGGGAAACAATCATCAAAGATAATCCAGAAGGTGATATCACCTGGGATAGATTCAAAGAGATTTTCCTAGAAAGATTTACTCCTCCTGAGGTGACAGAGCGATTATGTGATGAATTCTCTTATCTGATACAAGGAGATATGACCATTCCAGAATATCATAAGAAATTCAACGAACTTTCTCACTTTGCTCCTCATCTGATTCAAGATCCAAAGAGGAAGAATCTGAGATTTATTCATGGCCTGCAAAGAAAATATAAGAATAGTGTGATGAGGAATGTGAAGCTCATTTTTTCAGAAATGATTTATATGGCTTATCAGTATGAAGATCTCCATAAGAAAAGTATGTCGCGGGACGAAGAGGAAGTCAGTTCTAGTAACAAAGTGGAGTCTGTGATTGATAGTCCTGAGGTAAGTAAGAAACCCGGGGCCAAAAGAAAAAGGGCTAAATCTGAGAAGGAACCAGTAACAACTGCCACATGCTCTAACTGCAATAAACAGGGGCATCTGACCAGGAAGTGTAAATCCTCGAAGAAACGAAAGAATGATGGGTTTAAATCCGGCAAAAAGCTCAAGGAAAGTAAAAGATGCAATCAATGCCATCGGTTTGGTCATGTAAAACAAGAGTGCCGGCTGTTAAAAACAACCAAAGAAGCTCAGGTAAATGAAGTAGCCGAAGTGCCTGCATCTTCGTCTGCTCAGGAAAGGCCAGATGTTTTGGAAGGTACGCTTACTGTCAAAGATATTCCAGTTAGAGTATTGTTTGACACAGGCGCGTCGCGAAGCTTTGTTGCAAAGAATGCGGTTAAGAAGCTGGATTTGAATTTGAAGAAGCTCAAGGAACCAATGACTGTCCAAAATCCGGTTGGGGGTTCCCTCGATCTCAGTTGGGTTTGTGGAGTGCCGGTTTGTTTTTCTCGTTATCGGTTTCCTACTATCGCGGTCGTCATGAATTTTACAGAGTTTGATCTTATCTTGGGGTTAGACTGGTTGACTAAATATGAAGCTGATGTTAAATGCGCCGACAGAGTCGTTAGGGCGAAGATTAAATCAGGTGATTATATAACCATTCCCTGTGAAGGTCAGAATTCTAATAGAAAGGACTTCTGGGCGGCTTTGGATGTTTCTCCTGCTCAAATAGAAAATATCCCTGAAGTCACAGAGAATATTCCCGACCTAGTGAAAGATATTCATGTCGTCAAGAATTATGCGGATGTGTTGGAAGAAGTTGTTCGCTTACCTCCGCAGAGGGAAATAGATTTCAAGATCGCTTTGATTCTGAATGCAAGGCCGGTAGTTCACACTATTCGAAGAATGTCCTTGAAAGAGAAAGAGGATTAGACAATCAAACAAGACAGCTCGTATGGAAGGGTCTGATCAGGCCTAGTTTCTCTGATTGGGGTGCAGCAGTGGTGTTTGTCCCAAAATCTGACGGTACTCTACGGCTATGTGTGGATTATCATGATTTGAACAAGCAGACAATAAAGAATAAATATCCATTGCCGCGAATCGATGACTTATTGGATCGTCTGAATGTAGCAGAGGTATATTCAAGGATGGACCTAGCTACAGGCTTCCATCGGCTTCGTATTGCCGAAGAATGTGTTCCTATGACAGCATTCAGAGGTCCAGACCTATTATATGAGTGGTTAGTAATGCCGTTCGGCTTATGTAACGCTCCAACTTACTTCGTCGATTTGATGAATCGAGTGTTCCACGGTGTCTTGAATAAATTTGTTCTGGTTTTTATTGATGATATTCTAATCTTCTCTAACTCAAAGGACGAACATGAAAAGCATCTGGAACAGGTTCTAGAAATTCTGAGAAGGAACGTTCTAAAAGCCAAACTATCCAAATGCATATTCTGGCAAGATGAAGTAAAATTTCTGGGCCATGTCGTATCAAAAGAAGGAATTGCTGTGGATCCAAGTAAAATCACAGCTATTCAAAATTGGAAACAACCCAGTACTCCTATAGAAGTCCGCAGTTTTCTCGGATTGGCTAGGTATTACCGGAAGTTCGTTGAAAACTTTTCGAAGATATCTGGTCACTTAACGAAGCTTACAAAGAAGCACTCGAAATTCAAGTGGACTCCAGAATGTGAGGAGGCTTTTGAAGAGCTAAAGTTAAGATTAACGACTGCTCCAGTGTTAACCATTATCGACGGCAATCAGGATTTAAATGTCTGGACATATGCCTCTAGAGAAGGCCTTGGCGCAGTGTTAATGCAAAGGGGTCAAGTGATTGCTTATGCTAGCCGTCAACTGAAGCCGCACTAGAAAAACTACGTAACTCATGATCTTGAGTTGTTGGCTATCGTATTCTCTTTGAAAATCTGGAGACACTATCTTCTGGGTGAGAAATTCGAACTTTATACAGACCATCAGTTGTTAAAGTATTTGTTCACTCAGAAAGACTTGAATTTGAGGCAGCAACTTTCGCTAGAATTCCTTGCAACATACGATTTTGAGATTCTATACACTCCAGGGAAAGCCAATGTCGTGGCCGATGCGTTAAGCCGAAAGAATTTAATGATCGCCAGTTTTATTATTACGACTTCCTTGATTGACAAAATATCTATTCTTCAGAAGGATGATAACTTTATTAAGGATATGATCAAAAGGATTCAGAAAGGCGAACCCTCTTGTTTTCAAATAGATAACGATGGGATTCTGAGATTGAAAGGAAGGATTTGTGTTCCCGACATCCCAGAGTTAAAAAGGGAAGTGTTAGGCGAGTGTCACAAGTCCAAGCTGAGTATCCATCCTGGTGTGGCCAAAATGTATAACGATCTCAAGCGAACATTCTGGTGGAAGGCTATGAAAAGAGACGTTTCAATATATGTTAGCCAATGCCCTACTTGCCAGCTAGTCAAAAGCGACCAACAGAAACTGGCTGGATTGTTGCAACCGCTGGACGTTCCAGGTTGGAAGTGGGAACATATTTCCATGGACTTCATAGATGGTTTGCCCAGAACCAGGAAAGGGAATGACAGTATTTGGGTGATCGTAGATCGCTTCATGAAGACCGCCCATTTCATACCTGTCAGATCAAACAGAACTGCTCAAAGTCTGGCGCAGATATACTTCAAGGAAATTGTTAGACTACACGGAGTGCCGATCAGTATAGTTAGTGATAGAGATACAATATTTACTAGCAAATTATGGGAGGCATTTCAAGTAGAACTGGGAACAAATCTGAACTTGAGCACCGCCTATCATCCTCAGACAGATGGTCAGACTGAGAGGGTGAATCGTATTTTAGAAGATCTATTGTGGGCTTGTGTTCTAGATTTTGGTGGATCATGGGAAGACCATCTGCATTTGGCTGAATTCTCATATAACGACAGCTACCAAGCGAGCCTGACAATGTCGCCATTCGAAGCATTGTATGGTAGACCGTGCCGATCTCCTGCTTGTTGGGTCGAACCTGGTAATAGACTTGTATTGGGGCCAGTTATGATCCGAGAAGCTGCCGACAAAGTCGATTTTATTAAGAAACGATTACTCGCCGCTCAAAGCCGACAAAAGAGCTATGCCGATAAGAGAAGAAGGGATATATCATTTGTTGTTGGCGACTATGTATATTTGAAAGTATCGCCGATGAGAGGAGTTATCCGGTTCGGTAAGACTGGGAAGTTGGCGCCCAAATTCATTGGTCCGTTTCCTATTCTTGAACGGATTGGAACTCTCGCTTATAGGGTTCAATTGCCTGATTGGTTGCCTGGAGTGCATGATGTATTTCACATATCTCAACTTCGAAAGCATGTTCATGACCCAAACTTGGTTGTGGAAGAGGCCGCACAGCAAGATATTGAAATTACTCCAGAATTGGCTGTGAGAAGAGAGCCGCTCAAGATTATTGGCAAAGAAACCAAGGAACTGAGGAACAAAAAGGTTCACTTAGTCAAAGTGCAATGGAGTGGAGATCCGCGAGATTGTACTTGGGAAACTGAGGAGAGCATTCAGAAAGCCTATCCTAAGTGCCGAGTGGATATCTCTGATTGACTCCGGTGCAAGGTACATTTAACATACTTTGCATTATCATTTAGTTCTCTACTTTGTTGTTATTTTCTTTTCATGGATGTGCACTTGTAATTCTTTAGTCTGATTAATTTAAAAGAGTATAGGAATTGATTAGCATATTTTTTGAAAAGTCAAAAACAATTTGATTGTTGTTTGTGTTGTGTGATAGTAGATTTGATTAATTAAATTATTAAAACGATAGTTAATTTAATCAATAAGAGAATGAATGGTAGAATTTATTCGAATAAATCACACATTGAACTGATATAAAAATGGATAGAAATATATATACATGTGCATCATATATGTTTGAACAGGTAAATGGATTAACTGATGAGTAAAGAATTTATTTGCGTGCCCGACAAATAGGTAAACCTTAATGAGTTGGATGCGAAATATTATTATATCAACTCCTGTGAATGCCATTGGATGCGAAGTGCTGGTTATTCTGTGTGTAATAATAAATGTCGCCATAGGATAGTAACAATTAATTTTGAACTGAACTACATGGCATACTTCTTGAAGATAGGCATACTTCATCATATACCACATAAGCATTTGGAGCTTGTGTGACGAGGTGGAAGATTTACCATACGAGCGAGAGGCTTGTATGGCGATGACTTTATTTTACAGGTTGAACTAATGACTGATATGGACCATATAAAATTGTAACGATAAATTGCCAGATAATAAAAACCCCACACGGGTCTGGAGTTGACAATAATCACGTCTCTCTAGTCATTAGATACAGCACATGGATTATTTATTTCCCCACACGGGACGAGGTGACGAGAATTTATTCTCTGGAGCAATTAAAATACACACTCCCTTAGCCTTTGATAGGGTGACGAGAATTTATTCTCTGGAGTTATTATCTATACACGCTCTCCTGTAAACACCAGAATATATCACTATAAATATGTGTGGGCTTTATAGGATTTATTGGGTACCTAATACGGCCCAATAAATTTCCAAACCCCTCCCCGTACAAAGGAGGTTATGGCGAAATTTTTCGAAAATTCCGGGTGTTAGCCAAATTTTTGAAGAATTTGAAAATTCTCAGAAACTAAAAAGTTGGAGAATGGAAGCCATATTGGAAGTAGAGTTGATTAATCAAACCACTTTCGACTTTATTCCTTTTCGTGGACGAAAAGTTTTAAGTGGGGGAGATTGTAATGACCCGGAAATTCTGAACCAGTTTGAAAATTTTAAATTGGCTAAAATAGTGAATTTTAAGCATTTAAAATAAATATTTTAAATAATAATGATGAAAAGTAAGTTTGAATCGAAGTTGAAAATAAATATAACCACTTTGAATTATAAACAAGGCCTGAAATGGCGCGGTAGTTTCAAATTTTCAATTCAAACTTTGACTGACTGTACCGGGTGCAAAACAAAAGGGATTTGAGTGAAACCAAAAATATTTAAATCTGTTAGTGAATACCTTTCTAACGAATCTGAAAAATTGAAGTTTCATAGCGGGATGCAAAAGTTATGGCCAAATGAATTTTCAGAAAGGTCGCTATAGAAATTATATAGCCCGTGAAAATGGCCATTTGCAAACGACCTCGGAATTCAACGAAACCACTTTTGTTGGATCCGGGATGTGAAGTTATTGCTAGGTTTCAAATTTCATAATTTTTGAAGCTAGTATGTGAGCGTGGCAAAGGAAAATGTGTTTTGGTCAATTATAGTTAAATTGGATCGACTAGAAAAGGGCCATTTTACAAACGGTCTCAGAATTCGACGAAACTAGTTTTGTTGGGACCATATCGTCAAAACATAGCCAGATTTATTTTTCTGGAATTTTTCGAGTCAGTTTGTGGCCCTGGCAAATTGAAATGTACGTTCAAATCAAATATTGAATGTTATATATTTTAATTTGGAAGAAAACTGACTGAAACAGTCGAATGGGCCTACGAAACATATCCCATTGTGTTCGGAATGGGGGTAAAACGCTAGGGACGACAGTCGTTGGGTCTGGATTGGGGTTCGTGTGTGAAAGAGGGTATTTTCAAAATTTAAAAATTTATAAATTAATAAAAAAAATCTGATTGGCCGTTCATTTCTCTCTCTCCCTTTTCTCTCTCCCCGCTCATCGCGATTAACGACGGAAACCCCTCAAAACCTTCCCCCTCCGATTCCTCCTCCTACACGCAATAAATCACCATGCTCCTTTGGAGAATTTTGTAGTGCTCCTCACGATCTTCAAATCCATACAAACCTTGGATTTTTTCGTGGCCTGTGGAGCTCGAATCGAGCTCCAGAACATCCGGTCTTTGGACCGCCGCCGCCGTCAGCCGGAGCCACCGAACTGGCCCCACCTCCTGGCGCACGTGCGCCTCTCCTAGCTCTACGCTGTGGCGCTGGCCGATCGTTCTGAAGTGACACGGATTTCGAGTTATTGGCAAACCTAGTTTTGAAGATCGAGGTGAGCTAACAGCTGAAACTATTTAATAGCAGTTTAAAGCGCTACGGTTATTGATTTTACTGTAAAAATCATATCTTTTTCGTTTCTTGATGAAATTCAGTGAAACAAGAGATAGTGAACTCGTGTGGACGTCCTCTACATTCTAGAAGAGACCGTATATTTTTCTGAGCCTTCTACTATTTTTGGTGGAGTGGAACCCAATGTGAGATTTCTAAATTATAAACGATATGGAAAACGACGATGTATAAATTATATCGTCGATGTATGAGTTATATAAGCGTTGTACACCTCATGTATAAGCGTTGTATAAGTTGTACGTTCAATATATAAGTTATATATGTGTAACAACCCGAAAATCTGGGCCAGTTTAAAATTTTTATTTTGGCCATTTTAGCGAATTTTGATTATTTAAAATGAATTATTTTAAATAAAATCGACGAGAAATTTATTTTCAATAGCATTGGAACGTATATATTATATACGTCGTCGTTAGAATATATAATATTTATATATAATTATAAAAGGAATTGAAAATGGCGCGGTAGTTCGATAATTCGATTTCAAACTTCAATTGAATGTACCGGGTGCAAAATAATCCGGATTTTAGTGAAACCAAAAATAATGGGATCTAATTGATAATATCTTTCCAGCGAATCCGAATAATCAAAATTTCATAGCGGGAATCAAAAGATATGTCCAGTTGAAAATTCTGAACAGTCGCTATGGAATTCAGGCCCTTAAAAATGGACATTTTGCAAACGACCTTGGATTTCGACGAAACCAGTTTTGTTGGGTCCGGGATGTAAAATTATTGCTAGATTCCAAATTTCATAATTTTTCGAATCAATATGTGAGCGTGGCAAAGGAAAACGCGTTTGACCGGTTTCAGTTGATTTTAATCGATTGGAAAATGGTCATTTTTCCAACGGTCTCAGAATTCGACGAAATTAGTTTTGTTAGGACCGTATCGTTAATACGAAGCTAGAAAATATTTTTCTGGAATTTTTCGTGTTCGTATGTGGCCCCGGTAATTTGAAAGGTACGTTTAAAATTCAATATAATGATTTAAATGTAAATGCAACGGAAAATGGTCGAAACGGTCAATTCAGCTTGCGAAACATATCCCATTGTGTTCGGAATGGGAGTATTTGGCTAGGGGCGACAATCGTTGGGTTTAGATTGAAGTTCGTATCAATAAACAAGAATTTTGGGAAATAAATAAATAAAAATATTAAAATAAATATGATATAAAGGGGCTTCCTAAACCCTAATGTTTAGTCAACACGGTCAACTTCATTTTCCAGCGCCTCCAAGCCAAATCGATGGCTGTCAACTTCCCGTCTTCCTCTTGAATCCTCCACAAATCCACCCAACATTTTCGCTAATCATCAAGGAGAAAAATGATGACCTAGGTGAGCTCTAAGGGGTCAACGAATGAGATCAGTTTTTATGCCCTAGACTGTTCGATTTACCCCCATGAAGTTGTGCGGTTCGAAGCTGAATTCACGGCCGAGATTGAGCTCGATTTGGCTGAGCTTGGTGGCGTAGGGGGAGCACGCCAAGGCGGAGGAGGTGGGCATGTTCGATCGCCGGCCGGTGGTGGCTTGTGGTGTGCGACGGTGATGTTCGGTCGTGAATGATGGGTTTGAGGAAATCGTCTGTTATAGGGCATAAACGAAGGAAGAGGGGTAACAGTAAAGGCAGGTAAGGTTTTAAATATTTTTATTTTTATAATTAATTTAAATTCAGTTTTGTTTTTAGAGGAAAAAAAAACATAGTAAATTAAAATATGTTTTTGGAATTTAAAATGACATGGGTTATTAATGAAAATAGCATGATTTTTAAATAAAATAGCATTGTATTGAAAAATAAAAGAAAATCAAAATAGAAATGTTGTTTTATATATAAATAGCATTGTTCTTGAAATAGAAAATTTACAATGTTTTAAAAATATAAATATCACTGTTTGAGAATAAAAATCTTTGTTTTAAAATAAAATTAGTGTTGTTTTTAAAATAGAACTAGTAAATAAATATCTTTGATATAAAAATACGATTTTTGAAAATAAACAGCATAGTAAAAATATGAACTTTATAAATATAGAGAATATTAAAACTGATTTTTAAATTAGAAAAAAATTAGATTTTTAAATTTGAAAAGGCGAAATCTTTATTTTTGAAAATGCGAAATCTATATTTTTGAAATAGAATTTTATCTATATGATTACGTAGAAAAATATGATTTTTATATATTGAACTTCGAAATAAAAATATGATTTTTATATATTGAACTTCGAAATAAAAATATGATTTTTATATATTGAACTTCGAAATAATAATATGATTTTTATATATTGAACTTCGAAATAATAATATGATTTTTATATATTGAACTTCGAAATAATAATATGATTTTTATATATTGAACTTCGAAATAAAAATATGATTTTTATATATTGAATAGCGAAGTAAAAATTCGATTTTTACATATGTAGAGAATACGGGCAAAGAAGATGACGAAGATGCGATAGCGATGAAGATTTCTATCAGTGGAGAGCCGTGAAGTTAGGATAGCTATCGGTGAGAATTTCTCACCTTTCAATTTCTTTTTCTAGTTATATATATATATACTAGGATGCAGACGGTGCTTAGTAGCACCCGACACAATCGTCCACAGACCATGGACTTGTTTGTTTGATTGCAAAAATTAGTTAGATATTTGATTGAAATTGAATTGTTTGGTGAAATGAATGGATTTGATTGATGTGTGAATGGCGTGGGCCTTCACTAGACCGGGGATAAGGCTAGGCCTTGTCCCGTTTCTAGTATCGTGCCGTTATGCCGCCGAAATTTTATAAAATAAGTTAGAAAAATAAAAATATCATTTTATTTAAAGAATGAACTGAATAGAAATTCATATGTTAGAATAAAATGTTTTATCGTTAAAAATATAATTTTTAACGTGAATGTGAATAAATAAATATTCATTTACAAACCGGACGGTTTGTTTATGTACACCTATTTGAAGGACATGGATTGGGACGATAAATTTTACACATCGCCCAACAGCACAAATAAAATATGTGTTTGATTGTTTGAAACCCCACACGGGTGTTGGGATGAAATTTGAAGTTCACTCATCCTGATTGATTAAATATGTCGATCGGTTGATTGACAGACTGTTATAAGCGTTAGATATCTATATTTGATGCTTATACAGTGTAGTGCACTTTGGTTGATGGTTGATTATTTTTCAATGCTATTATATGTGGATAATGTATGAAAGTCCATATAATTAACTTTATATGGTAATTGATTGGGCCTCATTCCAATTTGAAAAATAAAGAATATTATAAAATAAAAGTTCATGTGTTGACAGTACTCATCCATTGAGATTGGTCATGTGTTGAACGAAATATTTTGATAATAACAACTATTTTGAAAAAGAAATATTTGAAATAGAATATTTGAAAATAGAAATTTATGAAGCCGTGTTGATTAGATTGACGCCATTTTGACGTGAACGGTATTTATATCGAAATGAATTGAAAACGATTTCGAAATGAAA
Organism: Allium sativum; assembly: GCA_030737875.1. Lineage (NCBI taxonomy): Eukaryota > Viridiplantae > Streptophyta > Magnoliopsida > Asparagales > Amaryllidaceae > Allium > Allium sativum. The sequence goes on from CM060910.1 coordinate 343,299,910, forward strand.
TGAATTGAAAACGATTTCGAAATGAATTGAATATATAACGATTTCGAAATGAATTGAATAGATAACGAATTTGAATTGAATTGAATTGAAAACGAATTCGAATTGAATTGAAAACGAATTCGAATTGAATTGAAATTTGAATTGAATAGAAATGAATTTTAAAACGAATTTATAAAGAAGAATTCAATTTTGATTTGAATTGAAAAGGAAGTTGAAATTGCTTTTGAAACGAATTTAAAACTATTTATATAATTCATTTTAAATAGAAATCGACGAAATATATATTATATATATAATATAATGGCCTGAATAGAACGCACCGCGCCGCGGCAGTTCGCGAATTTCGACCATTGATTTCAAACGGACATTACGGGAGATCCGACCGTCGGATTCTCCTAAAACCGGAACCGTTGGGTTCGTATCGAAAAGAGCTTTCTAACAAATATTAGAAATTCAAAATCTAACGGTTGGATTTGGAGTTACGTCCAAATCAAATTTGAAAATGGTCGCTGTAAGTGCAGTTCGATGGCCATTGATGGAAATCGACTGTACGGGCCTTGATAAAATTATTAAAAATAGTAATAATTTGTTTAAAATCATAAGAAATGATTTAGAAAGAATTGGGATGAAAAACTCCATATTTGAAAAGATAAAAATAGATTTTTATCGAAATGAACTAGTTTTGAACTAGAATTATAATTCTATTTATTTTTAAATAAATAAATTGAATTTAAAAAGGGTTTTAAAAATAACCAGAGTATCCAATGATTGCATTGGAGTGGATTTGAATCGAAATTGTCTTCGGAATATTTCGATGTTGGAATTCGTGATTATACAGGTGTTGTTATGGAAATTTGAAAGATATATATTTATATCGTTATTTCCAATACGACATATGTTAGTCGTAGAATTTGATATTGAATATAAGCCGATATATATTTTCTATTCAGAGCCTTGTATTGAATATCGAATGTGATTTGGGTTTGTCGTGAATGGTGTCTTCACTAACACTGTTCTTGAACCCAGTTGAGAAATGATCAAATCTTTTTATTTAGATTTAATGAAGTGTACCAATTAAATGATATTTAATTGGAATTGAATTGATATTGATTTTTGGGTTTATCGTGAACAGTGTTTTAAATAACACTCGTTCTTTAACCCGATAATTAATGAATGTGACTTTGGGTTTATCGTGAACCGTGTTTTAAATGACACGGATTCTTTAACCCAGTTAACGATTAAAACTAAGTGGAGTTTTAATGAATCTTTAATTAGATTAAAAAGGTCGAGAATGGAGTATCACCAGTTTTACTTCAGGCGATAGTTAAATCTTTAATTAGATTTGAACGTGAAATGGTAATTGAATTTACCGATAACACCATGGTGTTAGATATGAAGTATAACCAGTTTTACTTCATGGGATGAATAGGTTCGGATTGGGAAATTAAAACAAATGATTACTTCGATAAGTTTCGTTAATCCCGACTAATTTGAATCGAAATTCAAAGGAAGATTAGAGAATAAATTCAGGAATTTATCTTGGATAAAATTAATGGGAACTTTTCCCTATGAATGTGAAATTTAGAAACTAATTGTCGGTTAGCCAAGCAGAATGGTTTTCTGGATATTGATCTGATGTTGGTTTCGGCCTTCGGGGTTAATATTTGGGGAATTATTCTCTTGATTAATTTACTGTTAGTGACTGATGAATTGGAATGAGGCGTATGTTGTGTTTTTGTAACACTTATTTAAAATATACGCGAGTTATTCGGAAAGACCGGGTTTATCCCATTCTGAATAACTGATACGACGATAAGTCGAAGATGAAGACGATGGTCGAAGACCGGAAGTTTTCACGTCGTTTGGGTGATTACTGATGATCTTGATTGGGCTGTACACCCAAGAAGATGGAAACAGTTAGTGATCGTCCAGACGTACTTGGAGATCGATGGATATGCGGGGTACTAGGTGCCTCCGGTTTCGTTCAGACCCAGAACGGACTTGTAAATGGACTGTGTGTCTGACATTGGATTTTAGTCCGTGTGATTGATCTCTATTAAATATATATCTGTTTGGCGGCAGAGAATTTATTCTCTTGCTTAACGCCCTTCTCTGAGACGTACGAGCTCAGGGGTTATATATTGATGGATATCAATCGCATGGAGTGAATTGCCTGTATGGCATGCTAAGATGCAAATGATCAAGGCTTCTGTTGAAAAGCAAAGTCTTGTGGTTGATGATCGAAGCACGGCCTTTGTGGCGTAGCTTTGTGTAACGTTGATTCGCGAGTATCACACCCGGTATGAATCAAAAACGGGAGACGGACCTCAGGGAGGACATGCGTTTCTTTCTAGTTAGGAGTGGCGTCAGTGCTTGAACTGGCTGACGAGTTTGACTCATGTGGATGTTACTTATTATTACTTGCTGAAAAGCGAGGCGCCTCGTGATATCGGTTTCGGTCGATGCTTCTGGTCGGCTGACGGGCCAGGCTTACGCCCCAAAGGGCGGGGAAACGTAGTGTTCAGGCATAATAATCCACATCGGTGGACCGGCCCTGACGATCTAAAGGGTCGATGCGCTCTGACCCTGTGGCTCGGGCTAGAGAGTCACAAATCGGTAGAGGATCTTGCCCCTAGCCTCGGTTCATACCATAAATGATAACCCAACTTCCAATACGACATTTGCGGTTTTGATTGTAAACTTATATATGGCGACATAGTGTTATGGGTCATTCATGCCGCCTATGATTGATACTTATGATTTGAAGTGTTTTATACACTATGCACTTGTAATAGTATCAAATGATTTGTTTTAAACGTATCAAGCATTCTTTGGCTGTTATAAGGGAAAACCCTATCCTCGGCTGCGTTGCATTGTGTGATGGGACCTGGGTCTTATAACAGCTTCATTTTTCTTTATTTAGCATTGCGCTGTTTGTTTTATGCACTGGTATTCTTGGGAGGAAACCCGTTCCGTGTTATACGGCGTGGTCCCTTGATTTACCTAACTTTAAAATAAAGATTAACTGTTTTAGTTCTCACACCAGTCACATGACTGACCTGGAGTTTATTGTTTTAACCTAAACTCTGGGTGCCCCTATTTTCCACACGGGCAGCTAGTAGTTTTGGTTTTGCAGATTTATATTCACAGGATCCTGGTTTACAGCTGGAACGATATCCGGAAAGCTTTGTATCCGTATATCTTCTTCTAGTTGTGTATCGTATTATTTTCCGCTGCTATGTATTTAAATGTAATTTAAATCTCTGATATTTCTGTGTAATATTTATTCATACTCTGTATATTCTTGTAATCTGGTGCATTGTTGTAATATACAATGAAATGTTCTTCCGTATGCGTTCTGTTTTGTCATGTTCTCAAACGATAGGGCGTTTCGAACGGTCTAGATCGGTTTAGCGACTGGTTCGGACCGAGCGAAATTCCTTGCCGTCACAGTTGGTATCAGAGCTTTGGTTTACAAAGCAGAGAACAAGACACATTAGAACCGTACGAAAGAATTCATCAGATATTGGATTAGTAATATCCAACGAGAATGACTCGTTAGAGATAGGATCAGTAGTATCCTAGAATGAGTGTGAAGAGTATATTTTTAAAATGAAAACAATTTTGGTTTGAAAATTTAAATCAACTATTCGTATTTGATTATTTATTTTATATAGATTTGGACAATTCAGTATATAAAGAATTTGCATATACGCCTTGCAAACGTATATTCAAAGTTTTAATATATTGGATAGATATAGCATCACACTCTAGTCGCCCGAAGATGATATTGATGATAGCGATCGCATCATCAACATTTATGTTCGAGTTTCGAAGGTGTGATTTTCTATATATTTCCATTAGACTGGTGTGAGAACCAAAACTAATATAGCTAGAATACATTGTTGTGATTGGGCATCAAAACATGATTTTCTTTATATGTATCAAAGTTATGAATTTGAAACTCTAATTCACTAATTGATTGATGTTTGCGTTGTTTGTTTATTTGGTTGCTAATTTTGAACCATTATGCCTAATTTGAACAAATAATGAACTGTATTGAAAATTGGTCGCAATTGCTTGCATATACATATACTTATATTGAACAGGTCATAGCAAGGAGGCTAGAGCAGAGAATAAAATTTGTTTGCCCGACAAATAGGTGCATGTTTACTACATAATTTACTGTTTTGTTTGGGTGATGATGATTTTATGAGCCTATTGGCTAGCCGCTTGGCTTTTTCTTTTTCTTTTTGAGATCTGAAGGACCAGGGAAGCTATTTGAAATTCCCCGATGCTCCCGGTGCAGGGGAGGTTATGGCGAAATTTTTCGAAAATTTAGGGTGTTAGCCAAATTTTTGAAAATTTGAAAATTCTCAGAAACTGAAAAGTTAGAGAATGGAAGCCAGATCGAACGTAGAGTTGATTAATCAAACCACTTTCGACTTTGTTCCTTTTCGGGGACGAAAAGTTTTAAGTGGGGGAGATTGTAACAACCCGAAAATCTGGGCCAGTTTAAAATTTTTATTTTGGCCATTTTAGCGAATTTTGATTATTTAAAATGAAATATTTTAAATAAAATCGACGAGAAATTTATTTTCAATAGCATTGGAACGTATATATTATATACGTCGTCGTTAGAATATATAATATTTATATATAATTATAAAAGGAATTGAAAATGGCGCGGTAGTTCGATAATTCGATTTCAAACTTCAATTGAATGTACCGGGTGCAAAATAATCCGGATTTTAGTGAAACCAAAAATAATGGGATCTAATTGATAATATCTTTCCAGCGAATCCGAATAATCAAAATTTCATAGCGGGAATCAAAAGATATGTCCAGTTGAAAATTCTGAATAGTCGCTATGGAATTCAGGCCCTTAAAAATGGACATTTTGCAAACGACCTCGGATTTCGACGAAACCAGTTTTGTTGGGTCCGGGATGTAAAATTATTGCTAGATTCCAAATTTCATAATTTTTTGAATCAATATGTGAGCGTGGCAAAGGAAAACGCGTTTGACCGGTTTTAGTTGATTTTAATCGATTGGAAAATGGCCATTTTTCCAACGGTCTCAGAATTCGACGAAATTAGTTTTGTTAGGACCGTATCGTCAATACGAAGCTAGAAAATATTTTTCTGGAATTTTTCGTGTTCGTATGTGGCCCCGGTAATTTGAAAGGTACGTTTAAAATTCAATATAATGATTTAAATGTAAATGCAACGGAAACTGATCGAAACGGTCGATTCAGCTTGCGAAACATATCCCATTGTGTTCGGAATGGGAGTATTTGGCTAGGGGCGACAGTCGTTGGGTTTAGATTGAAGTTCGTATCAATAAACAAGAATTTTGGGAAATAAATAAATAAAAATATTAAAATAAATATGATATAAAGGGGCTTCCTAAACCCTAATGTTTAGTCAACACGGTCAACTTCATTTTCCAGCGCCTCCAAGCCAAATCGATGGCTGTCAACTTCCTGTCTTCCTCTTGAATCCTCCACAAATCCACCCAACATTTTCGCTAATCATCAAGGAGAAAAATGATGACCTAGGTGAGCTCTAAGGGGTCAACGAATGAGATCAGTTTTTATGCCCTAGACTGTTCGATTTACCCCCTTGAAGTTGTGCGGTTCGAAGCTGAATTCACGGCCGAGATTGAGCTCGATTTGGCTGAGCTTGGTGGCGTACGGGGAGCACGCCAATGCGGAGGAGGTGGGCATGTTCGATCGCCGGCCGGTGGTGGCTTGTGGTGTGCGACGGTGATGTTCGGTCGTGAATGATGGGTTTGAGGAAATCGTCTGTTACAGGGCATAAACGAAGGAAGAGGGGTAACAGTAAAGGCAGGTAAGGTTTTAAATATTTTTATTTTTATAATTAATTTAAATTCAGTTTTGTTTTTAGAGGAAAAAAAAACATAGTAAATTAAAATATGTTTTTGGAATTTAAAATGACATGGGTTATTAATGAAAATAGCATGATTTTTAAATAAAATAGCATTGTATTGAAAAATAAAAGAAAATCAAAATAGAAATGTTGTTTTATATATAAATAGCATTGTTCTTGAAATAGAAAATTTACAATGTTTTAAAAATATAAATATCACTGTTTGAGAATAAAAATCTTTGTTTTAAAATAAAATTAGTGTTGTTTTTAAAATAGAACTAGTAAATAAATATCTTTGATATAAAAATACGTTTTTTGAAAATAAACAGCATAGTAAAAATATGAACTTTATAAATATAGAGAATATAAAAACTGATTTTTAAATTAGAAAAAAATTAGATTTTTAAATTTGAAAAGGCGAAATCTTTATTTTTGAAAATGCGAAATCTATATTTTTGAAATAGAATTTTATCTATATGATAACGTAGAAAAATATGATTTTTATATATTGAACTTCGAAATAAAAATATGATTTTTATATATTGAACTTCGAAATAAAAATATGATTTTTATATATTGAACTTCGAAATAATAATATGATTTTTATATATTGAACTTCGAAATAATAATATGATTTTTATATATTGAACTTCGAAATAATAATATGATTTTTATATATTGAACTTCGAAATAAAAATATGATTTTTATATATTGAATAGCGAAGTAAAAATTCGATTTTTACATATGTAGAGAATACGGGCAAAGAAGATGACGAAGATGCGATAGCGATGAAGATTTCTATCAGTGGAGAGCCGTGAAGTTAGGATAGCTATCGGTGAGAATTTCTCACCTTTCAATTTCTTTTTCTAGTTATATATATATATATATATATATACTAGGATGCAGACGGTGCTTAGTAGCACCCGACACAATCGTCCACAGACCATGGACTTGTTTGTTTGATTGCAAAAATTAGTTAGATATTTGATTGAAATTGAATTGTTTGGTGAAATGAATGGATTTGATTGATGTGTGAATGGCGTGGGCCTTCACTAGACCGGGGATAAGGCTAGGCCTCGTCCCGTTTCTAGTATCGTGCCGTTATGCCGCCGAAATTTTATAAAATAAGTTAGAAAAATAAAAATATCATTTTATTTAAAGAATGAACTGAATAGAAATTCATATGTTAGAATAAAATGTTTTATCGTTAAAAATATAATTTTTAACGTGAATGTGAATAAATAAATATTCATTTACAAACCGGACGGTTTGTTTATGTACACCTATTTGAAGGACATGGATTGGGACGATAAATTTTACACATCGCCCAACAGCACAAATAAAATATGTGTTTGATTGTTTGAAACCCCACACGGGTGTTGGGATGAAATTTGAAGTTCACTCATCCTGATTGATTAAATATGTCGATCGGTTGATTGACAGACTGTTATAAGCGTTAGATATCTATATTTGATGCTTATACAGTGTAGTGCACTTTGGTTGATGGTTGATTATTTTTCAATGCTATTATATGTGGATAATGTATGAAAGTCCATATAATTAACTTTATATGGTAATTGATTGGGCCTCATTCCAATTTGAAAAATAAAGAATATTATAAAATAAAAGTTCATGTGTTGACAGTACTCATCCATTGAGATTGGTCATGTGTTGAACGAAATATTTTGATAATAACAACTATTTTGAAAAAGAAACATTTGAAATAGAATATTTGAAAACAGAAATTTATGAAGCCGTGTTGATTAGATTGACGCCATTTTGACGTGAACGGTATTTATATCGAAATGAATTGAAAACGATTTCGAAATGAAATGAATTGAAAACGATTTCGAAATGAATTGAATATATAACGATTTCGAAATGAATTGAATAGATAACGAATTTGAATTGAATTGAATTGAAAACGAATTCGAATTGAATTGAAAACGAATTCAAATTGAATTGAAATTTGAATTGAATAGAAATGAATTTTAAAACGAATTTATAAAGAAGAATTCAATTTTGATTTGAATTGAAAAGGAAGTTGAAATTGCTTTTGAAACGAATTTAAAACTATTTATATAATTCGTTTTAAATAGAAATCGACGAAATATATATTATATATATTATATAATGGCCTGAATAGAACGCACCGCGCCGCGGCAGTTCGCGAATTTCGACCATTGATTTCAAACGGACATTACGGGAGATCCGACCGTCGGATTCTCCTAAAACCGGAACCATTGGGTTCGTATCGAAAAGAGCTTTCTAACGAATATTAGAAATTCAAAATCTAACGGTTGGATTTGGAGTTACGTCCAAATCAAATTTGAAAATGGTCGATGTAAGTGCAGTTCGATGGCCATTGATGGAAATCGACTGTACGGGCCTTGATAAAATTATTAAAAATAGTAATAATTTGTGTAAAATCATAAGAAATGATTTAGAAAGAATTGGGATGAAAAACTCCATATTTGAAAAGATAAAAATAGATTTTTATCGAAATGAACTAGTTTTGAACTAGAATTATAATTCTATTTATTTTTAAATAAATAAATTGAATTTAAAAAGGGTTTTAAAAATAACCAGAATATCCAATGATTGCATTGGAGTGGATTTGAATCGAAATTGTCTTCGGAATATTTCGATGTTGGAATTCGTGATTATACAGGTGTTGTTATGGAAATTTGAAAGATATATATTTATATCGTTATTTCCAATACGACATATGTTAGTCGTAGAATTTGATATTGAATATAAGCCGATATATATTTTCTATTCAGAGCCTTGTATTGAATATCGAATGTGATTTGGGTTTGTCGTGAATGGTGTCTTCACTAACACTGTTCTTGAACCCAGTTGAGAAATGATCAAATCTTTTTATTTAGATTTAATGAAGTGTACCAATTAAATGATATTTAATTGGAATTGAATTGATATTGATTTTTGGGTTTATCGTGAACAGTGTTTTAAATAACACTCGTTCTTTAACCCGATAATTAATGAATGTGACTTTGGGTTTATCGTGAACCGTGTTTTAAATGACACGGATTCTTTAACCCAGTTAACGATTAAAACTAAGTGGAGTTTTAATGAATCTTTAATTAGATTAAAAAGGTCGAGAATGGAGTATCACCAGTTTTACTTCAGGCGATAGTTAAATCTTTAATTAGATTTGAACGTGAAATGGTAATTGAATTTACCGATAACACCGTGGTGTTAGATATGAAGTATAACCAGTTTTACTTCATGGGATGAATAGGTTGGGATTGGGAAATTAAAACAAATGATTACTTCGATAAGTTTCGTTAATCCCGACTAATTTGAATCGAAATTCAAAGGAAGATTAGAGAATAAATTCAGGAATTTATCTTGGATAAAATTAATGGGAACTTTTCCCTATGAATGTGAAATTTAGAAACTAATTGTCGGTTAGCCAAGCAGAATGGTTTTCTGGATATTGATCTGATGTTGGTTTCGGCCTTCGGGGTTAATATTTGGGGAATTATTCTCTTGATTAATTTACTGTTAGTGACTGATGAATTGGAATGAGGCGTATGTTGTGTTTTTGTAACACTTATTTAAAATATACGCGAGTTATTCGGAAAGACCGGGTTTATCCCATTCTGAATAACTGATACGACGATAAGTCGAAGATGAAGACGATGGTCGAAGACCGGAAGTTTTCACGTCGTTTGGGTGATTACTGATGATCTTGATTGGGCTGTACACCCAAGAAGATGGAAACAGTTAGTGATCGTCCAGACGTACTTGGAGATCGATGGATATGCGGGGTACTAGGTGCCTCCGGTTTCGTTCAGACCCAGAACGGACTTGTAAATGGACTGTGTGTCTGACATTGGATTTTAGTCCGTGTGATTGATCTCTATTAAATATATATCTGTTTGGCGGCAGAGAATTTATTCTCTTGCTTAATGCCCTTCTCTGAGACGTACGAGCTCAAGGGTTATATATTGATGGATATCAATCGCATGGAGTGAATTGCCTGTGTGGCATGCTAAGATGCAAATGATCAAGGCTTCTGTTGAAAAGCAAAGTCTTGTGGTTGATGATCGAAGCACGACCTTTGTGGCGTAGCTTTGTGTAACGTTGATTCGCGAGTATCACACCCGGTATGAATCAAAAACGGGAGACGGACCTCAGGGAGGACATGCGTTTCTTTCTAGTTAGGAGTGGCGTCAGTGCTTGAACTGGCTGACGAGTTTGACTCATGTGGATGTTACTTATTATTACTTGCTGAAAAGCGAGGCGCCTCGTGATATCGGTTTCGGCCGATGCTTCTGGTCGGCTGACGGGCCAGGCTTACGCCCCAAAGGGCGGGGAAATGTAGTGTTCAGGCATAATAATCCACATCGGTGGACCGGCCCTGACGATCTAAAGGGTCGATGCGCTCTGACCCTGTGGCTCGGGCTAGAGAGTCACAAATCGGTAAAGGATCTTGCCCCTAGCCTCGGTTCATACCATAAATGATAACCCAACTTCCAATACGACATTTGCGGTTTTGATTGTAAACTTATATATGGCGACATAGTGTTATGGGCCATTCATGCCGCCTATGATTGATACTTTTGATTTGAAGTGTTTTATACACTATGCACTTATAATAGTATCAAATGATTTGTTTTAAACGTATCAAGCATTCTTTGGCTGTTATAAGGGAAAACCCTATCCTCGGCTGCGTTGCATTGTGTGATGGGACCTGGGTCTTATAACAGCTTCATTTTTCTTTATTTAGCATTGCGCTGTTTGTTTTATGCACTGGTATTCTTGGGAGGAAACCCGTTCCGTGTTATACGGCGTGGTCCCTTGATTTACCTAACTTTAAAATAAAGATTAACTGTTTTAGTTCTCACACCAGTCACATGACTGACCTGGAGTTTATTGTTTTAACCTAAACTCTGGGTGCCCCTATTTTCCACACGGACAGCTAGTAGTTTTGGTTTTGCAGATTTATATTCACATGATCCTGGTTTACAGCTGGAACGATATCCGGAAAGCTTTGTATCCGTATATCTTCTTCTAGTTGTGTATTGTATTATTTTCCGCTGCTATGTATTTAAATGTAATTTAAATCTCTGATATTTCTGTGTAATATTTATTCATACTCTGTATATTCTTGTAATCTGGTGCATTGTTGTAATATACAATGAAATGTTCTTCCGTATGCATTCTGTTTTGTCATGTTCTCAAACGATAGGGCGTTTCGAACGGTCTAGATCGGTTTAGCGACTGGTTCGGACCAAGCGAAATTCCTTGCCGTCACAATATGCGTTGTAAAAATTATATATGTGTTGAATAGAAGTGAAATGCTTATATATATATATATATATATATATATATATATATATATATATATATATATATATATATACGCCCCTCGTCCACAAACCATGGACGATATTTATTGGTTGTGATTGGTGTGAAAATTGATTGATTACGAATGGTTGATTAGAATTGTTTGTGGTTGAAATTGATTGATTGTGATTGAAAAATACCCGTTTGTTGTTCAGAATTATTTGGTTGAAACCACATAGGATTAGTTTGTGGAAATGAAAAAAATATGCATGCCGCCTGCGTGCGAACTAGATGCATGAAATCCCCATTGTCAAAAGCTGCGAGGCTTTAAGGTAGAGAGAGGAGCCGTACTAGGGACGGCCCCGGTTTTAACTACCCTGCCGTTATGCTGCCGAAATTTTGAATAATATTCATGTGTTAGAATTATTTTCATGTGTTGAAACTATATTCGTGTGTTGAATGGAAATTCATTCGTTGAATAGAAATTCATGTGTTGAATGGTATTCGTGTTTTGAAGTAAATTGTTTTACAATAAAAATCATATTTTTATCATCTATATGAACTATATAAAATAGTCGTGTTTTGAAATAAATTGTTTTATAATAAAAATCATATTTTTATCATCTATATGAACTATATAAAATAATCATGTTTTGAAATAAATTGTTTTACAATAAAAATCACATTTTTACTATATACATGAATAGTTAAAAATAGCGACGTGTTGAAATAATTGTCGGTTGGATAAAAATATCATTTTTATCAAATGTATGAAAAGAATATAGTTTTGAAATCGAAGAATCGATATATATATATATATAAATAGAATTGAAATATATCGAATAACGAAGCTGCAGTTCGTGTTTTGAAACCGTGATTTCAAACGATTAGTGCGGGAGATCCAACCATCGGATTTTCCCGAAACTTCAACCGTTGGGTTCGCTTTGGAAATATCTTTCCAACGGCACCAACTTTGTAAAGATCCAACGGTTGGATTGTCTGGAATGTTTAATTCAAATCTGAAGAAAAACAGCGCCAGAATCGATTATATTTATATTTATATAAATATAAATATAATTAAATTAAATCGAATAACGACGCTGCAGTTCGTATTTTGAAATCGAAACTTTAAACGAGTGTGCCGGGAGATCCGACCGTCGGATTTTCCCAAAACTGGAACCGTTGGATTCGTTTTGAAAAGATCTTTCTAATGATGTAAATTCTGTGAAGATCCAACGGTTAGGTTTTCAGATATGTGTAAATCAAATTTGAAGAAAAACAGCGCCACGGCCGCGTTATGGCCCGAAGCGTCGTTTGAATAAATTGGCTATTTTAAAATAAATAAAAATAGTGGTAAATCGTTATAAAATATTATAAACGATATGGATGTGAAATTTAGAAACTAACTGAAGGTTGGCTAAGTCGAATGGTTTCCTGGGTTTTGATCTGATGTGGGTTTTGGCCTTCGGGGTTAATATTTGGGAAATCGTTCTCTTACTGATTTACGGTTAGTGACTAATGAATTGAAATGATGCGTATGTTGTGTTTGTTTAGCACTTGTTTATTATATACGCGAGTTGCTCAGAAAGACTGGGTTTATTCCATTCTGAATAACTGAATCGACGATAAGAAATCGAAGATGAAGACGGTGGTTGAAGACCGGAAGTCTTCACCTCGTTTGGATGGTAACTGATGTCCTGATTAGGAGGCATCCCGAAATATGGATAATGAGTGGTGATCGTCCAGGCGTACGTGGAGATCGATTGGTTTGCGAGGTATATAGTGCCTCCGGTTTCGTTCAGACCCAGAACGGACTTGTAAATGGACTGTGTGTCTGACATTGGATTTTATTCTATGTTGATTGATCTCTATTAAATATACATCTGTTTGGCGGCGGAGAATTTATTATTTTGCTTAACGTCCTTCTCTGAGACGCACGAGCTCAGAGGTTGTATATCGATGGACATCAGTCGCATGGAATGGATTGCTAGTGTGGCATGCCTACGTGGCAAATGATCAAGACTTCTGTTGAAAGGCAAAGTCTTGTGGTGATGATCAAAGCACCGCCTGTGTGGCGTAGCTTTGTGTACAACATGAATTCGCGAGCCTCACACCCCGGTATGAACCAGAAACGGGAGAGGACCTCAGGGGGGACGTGCGTTTTCTTTCTAGCTAGAAGTGGCGTCAGTGGTTTTACACGCCCTGACGAGTTTGACTTATGTGGTTGTTACTGTTGCGAGGCGCCTCGGTTATATCGGTCGATCCGGGACCGATGGAGTCATTCGTTGGCTCATTTACGCCCCAAAGGGCGGAGAAACGCAATGTTCAGGCATTATAATCCACTCCGTGTTGACCGGCCCTGACGATCCAAGGTACGGTTGCGGCTGTGCCTGAGACTCGGGCTAGACAGTCTCGAATTCGGTAAGGACTATCTTTTGCCTTGGTTCATGACGGAAATCCAATTTCCAAATACGTGACTGTGCGGTTTTGATTGTATACCTATATATGGCGACATAGTGGTATGGGGCATTAATGCCATCTATGATTGATACTTATGATTTGAAATTGTCTTTGAAACGTATAAACACTAGTAATAATATCAAATTCTTTTGTTTTATTCGTATCAAGCATATCTTGGCCATTATAATGTAAAAACTCTATCCTCCGGTTTGCGTTGCATTGTGTGATGGGAACAGAGTCTTATAATGGCTTCATTTTTATAAAAAGCATTGCGATGTTTAAAAGAATGATTTGTTTTCAAGCACTGGCAATCCAATGGAGTAAACCCGTTCCGCGAAAGCGGCGTGGTCCTGTGATTAGCCAATTGTATGATGTGTTAAGTAGATTTCTCATACCAGTCCCATGACTTACTCGTAGTTTGTTTCACTTTCAAACTCGGGTGCCCCTTTTTCTACACGGGCAGCCTTGTATTCAGGTTTTAGCTGGCTTTCTCTGGATAGCTGGAACTGAAGATGGATTCTATCATTTATCTCTTTTTATGCTGTTCAGCTCCTGTTGTACATATTATGTTTGTTTCCGCTGTAGACATTTATGTATAGTTGAACTGTATTTGTACTAAGTATGATCCTGTATACTGTGTAACTCTGATGATTACGTTTATCCAGTATATTCTATTGTGCATTATCTGGTGTATTTATTAATTTATGTTCTGCTATTATCTGTTTCTGTGTTATATTCCAAAGATTACCCTTGCCACCGTCAGTACGAGGTTTGTGGTCGTCTCATAATTTCAAATGCTAAAGTTTTGAACCAACTATAGATATCTTAAAATTCAACTTCACATGCTCGATGTTCTTGGAATAATTTTTTTTTAATATGTGAAGTTCTATATTTCCTTTAACTTCACTTTCATGCTCAAAGCATCGATCTTTGATTAGAATGATCGTGTTTACCATCAAAATTTATGTAGGTTCTCAAGTCAGCTGAATAAATAAATTCAACATGAGAAGACTAAATAATATTTAGCTTCATTTTTTATGCAAAATAATTTTTTGTTTTTATGTTTCTTTATTTGAATAACCAATTTTATTTACTTTCGGAATTGCTTAGTGTATTAGAAAACTTAACATATTAGAAAACTTAACCAATTTTTTGTTACTTTTGTTACTGAAGTTTTGTATTCTAATGAGGCCATGTTCAGTGCATGTCAATGATTTAATGACCGGCATTGACGATGTATTTGCATTGCGCCATCAATCGGCTGCTCATGTTTGAGGTGAACTACCAGCTTTACCATAAAAAAATTCTCTAATTCTGCAACTTTCGGTGTCAATTTTATTTTAATTTTGGCTGAGAGATCGACTGATTGCTCCTACTTAATGTCCAATCCTAACTTTTAAGTTAATATTTTTCATAATTTTACTAAGGATGCTACAGTTCAGGAACTAAAGACGCTATTTCTTTGTTTTTTTTAAACATGGGGACGCTTACTGCTTCGTTACAATATATTTGTCATTTAGTTTTCCTAATATTCGACTAAAAGTGCATTCAGCCACTTACTGGAACAATGTATGAATCGCTTATTCTTGAATTTTAAAATACCATTACTGTTAAACAATAGTTTTAATTAATGCTTTCTACAGATTTAATGTATAATGGTTTGAATATATGTTTGATGCCTTTCTACATTTATACGTAAAGCGTAAGAGCATTTGAAAATAAAACGTTGTAATTTTTTCTTTAGAATTCATTTACTAGAGAATCAAAATATAAAACTACAATTTGAGTTAGTTTTCTAAATAAAAAGGATCCACTTCCGTTTTGAATTATTCACTATCAATTATGTCACTTTATTTCATTCCTTACTTATGAAACTGACTTCATCAACCATTATGTGCATTTATTTTCCTATGACTTCAACTCAAGTGCCTTTTCAAAGTTAGAAAAGGTAAAACTTTGTAGCATCGAATGTGTACTGTTTATGTGTTTGGGTATGCAGTAGTTAATTGTGTTTTCACAAGTCTCTCGGTGGTCATTCTGTGGATGATTATCAAACCTGTTAGGGATTGTACAAAATTACAAGTTTGTAGCACCATTATTCTCGGCATCCAACCAAATCTGTATTTCAAAAGGACCATGCTATACTTCAAACTTCAGCGTCACTCGGCTTCTTTCTTCTTTTCGAGTTATCTTCTCAACGTCATATTCAAATATTGGTATTTTAGTGTTCCGACTTAGGACAATGATTCAGGAAGAAAGTTGCAATTATTTTGTATTCAATCTGACATAGAAAGTTGCAATTATTTTGTATTCAATCTGACATGAATTCTGTTTGTTTTTCCTAGGATCCAATTTTCTCATTTCAAGTATCACAATCATCAAACTAATGGTTCTGTTTGGGCTTAAAAGCTTATTTAAATTACTAAGACATGGAAATTAATCTGCTCACTAACTTGGCTGTTTTTCCAATGGCATTTAGTTTATCGATTTAGCTAATTCACTCTTAGGTTCTTTCATGTTTTTTTCTAACGATGCATAAAACATCTCTTTTTACATTTATCTTTTTTCGACTGTACATATATTTATGTTTTTTTTCCTTTTTTTCTTTCTTTTTTCAGCTTGGGTCGTTGTAACATGCAGAATAACCTTTTTATTTGTTATATGTTTAGTTAATCATGTTGTTTTTTTGAAAAATAAGTAAATAAATTCTATGTTATGTTTATCATATGATATGCATGACAATTTGGATTATGATTTTTAGGCTACGTTGAAAATAATATGGCTCACATTTCATTTTCTTTAAAACTTGCACGTGTACACGATTGCATAAACTTCCTAAATTAGATCATTATTGTTAATTTTAAATACTGCTGATCTGCGGCTTTATCTTTTACTAGATTTATTTTTATGCTTCTCATTTAGTATTTTATAAGAAGCAGGTAAAAGTAACAGCATAATAAAATAAATTAGTTAGATATGAATACATGCAAAATATGAATATAAACGAGACTAAGTGCTGACTAATATTTATCGATTTATGTTACTCGTGGTATTAAAATTAGTTAGTACGTGGCAATGTTTAATTAACAAAATTCAACACACGCTATAAGTCACACATTAGGTAACACTATATTACATCAACAGATTGAATATAAGGTTAAATATTAGTTGTATGCATCTTATGGTTCTTCTTTAGTGTTTTATAAACATCATCTAAGAGTAAAAATTACAGGTGAACGTTGATCCACGTGATTGTTTGCTGTTAAGTTTTTTGTTTCCTATATGTTGCAACAATAACTATAACTACTTATATATGCTAATCCATCTGTTGTTCCATGTTTGTAGGGCTTGCAGTATCTAATAGATGTCTGGTAAACTGGTCATTGATGCAAGCTGAAGACCTGGTTAGTGTAAGTCCTTAATCATGACCTTTAGTCTCATCCAATTTTTTTTATTTTAAAAGCATTTAGCACATACTCATTAGTTTTTTTTTGGGTATTAGTTATTCTCTGTACGTTTGTGTCTAATGAAAACATTAGCAGTTGTCATATCAAAATTATGCAAACACGTTTTCAAGTTTCATAAATGCTTCAAGGCTCTAATCTATAGCAAGATCGATCTTCATGAGTCAGTATAAGGTCATCTTCTAATCCTAGCATTCAATTACTTCCCTGCGACAAAATCCTGTAAATTACCAAACGTTGTCTTGGTAACTGTGGAGTTAAGGGTAGTGTTGAGAAAAATGCTGTAATTTAAGATAAATGTCATCACATGAAAGCAACATAACAGCCTGAAATCCAAGAGATGTCAAATAAGGGAAGTTTTTAAACATTAGTTAGACTTTTGCATTTTCTAAAAAGTTTCGGTTTGTAGGAACTTTACATTTGTGGTCTTCCCCTGCCTTCTTTTAGAATAAATTGGCCAGACATCTAAAATCTTAAAAACCAAAGAGGGTGTGTCTTATGTATTTCATTGAACTACTAAATATGGACGAAACCTTCATTTATGCCAAAAAAATCCTTACTGTTTCACCCAACAGGTCCTCACTGTTTCTCCCATGTGATACAGTATGAGAGTTCAGTATTCGGAAGGTCTGAACACATCAGTGGGTTTCTGCTTGTCACATCTGTGACATTGCACACATCAGTGGATTTTTGCGAATACGAGCATATTTGTTGGCACACGTCTGTATGGGTTATTTTTGCGAATACGAGCATATATGTTGGGCTAATACGAGCATATGACAGTACATTCAATCCACAAACACATACTTCAGACAATTCAACGCCTAAATGCACATGGATTCATCTATTAAATCCGTAACATGACCGACATATACCGTAAACAACTCAAAATATAAAACTAAATACCGTTCTTTTATCATATAGCTTGGCAGAGTCGAATTTCTATAACACAGCTTGAACTCAATAAAATAGCCAGCTTGAAAACTTTGGATGAGTTCATATATCTTTCATTGACCTGATATCTACTTAAGTCATGCATGAAAACATATATTGATTTCTCATAATAGTCCATCCTCTATCAGATTTCGCAAACATAACAGATTCTCCATGAATTATTGTGCACAGTCAGGAACTTGTAATATATTTCCGTGAGAATAAGTTTCCTGAATAGCAACATCTTTCCATAAAGTTTCAATCTTTTGGGTAGCTTTTTTAGTAAGAATTGGATATTCCATTAGATTTCCAATTTCTGATTGTTTCTCACCAGTGTCCTTATGATCAGGAGATATAACATACTTTGAGGACTCTGGTTCACTTTGTGCTAAGTCCTTTGCTCCATCATATAAAATTTCATTTGTCTGATATACATTGGCATGGATGACTGACAGACCTGGCCTTGGGCCTAGGCCTACTAGGCGGTGGCCTATGGCCTCTTGTTTTTTAGGACCTCAAAATATATTTTTTCAATATAAACAAACTATAATTTTCTGTTATATGAAACTATGCTTAGCTCATTGGACGATTTCCAGCTTGCTTTGTACACATCCCTGTATCGAGTACCAGCCTCCTCCCTTTATTTTTTCTGTTCTGCCTTTATTTTTATTTTATTTTTGGGTGGGGAGGCCTTATACGCCTTGTATTGTTGCAACTGGAATCCATCTTCCAGTCTTTATTTAATGCCTTGGTTGTGGTTTGTTATGTTTTTTTATTACAATTGGGGCCTCTTTTGTGGCGGCAACTAAATTTTTTGGCCTTGGGCCTCCAATTAGTCCGGGTCGGGCCTGATGACTGATGTATATCATTCGATAATTGTTATTTCTGTAGACTTTTTTACTATGCTGGCACACAATACCCAATTATGGGAGCACTCAGAATGTCTAGCCCAAACTGCTATGAACTTTTCAGGAGAATAGATGAGCCTTCTTTGAAAAAAGGAGAATTATGTATTAATAGCCACGTTCCCCCGGAAACCAACTGGTGATGAAATTAATGATGCATTTGATGGAAAAATAAGCTATTGCCTTGATGAATTTACAAAAGCAAAACAACATCAGGATTCTGGGGTTTTCTAAGTAACATAGTTCCAGCATAAAAAATATTCATACTCATGTTCAGAATCCTAAAATCCAGTAGGAACTCTTATTGAGAGTTCATTTTTCAGGGACGCATCCTGCTGATTGATCATTGTCTAATCATATGTGCAGGTATGTAGATGTTCTGTGTCATTTTTGCTTCAAGGTAGATAGGCATGGAAGAAAATGATGAGAGATGCTTAAACAGTCGGGTATATTTCAGTCTATTTAGTTCTGTGTAAAATGCTATATATTTACTGCACAAAAAAAACACTCTATAACTACATATGCTATTCATATACCAAAAATAAGAGCATTTGTAAAAAAAATTTAGAGGAAATGGAAGCCTTGGAATATCTTAATAAAGCTCTCGTTTTCAAGGAGAGGAAGAGCAACGACGAGCTTCAAGATGCTCGTAAAGAACTTATAATGGGCTATCAGACATGTTAACTGGCTATGAATTTATTGGGGTAAAACAGATGGGTGAGCTTGATAAAATTGCATTTCATTTTGCATGTAGACGCAAATTCAGTAAGGTTGACATTAAAAAAATGATTATATTTCACATAGTGTTATAATATACAACCTACAAATATACAACCCGAAGTGTTCAATCATACTATACAAATACGAGATTCATTTTTGCAATTATATTTCAAAATACGTGTTCTAATTTTGCCAATATGTGAAATTAAATATCGTGTCTCTTATTTTATGTCCAAATAGCCCCCTGTATATATATGTGTATGTACACACACACACATATGTAATTATACTTGCATATATTTAATATTTATTTCCTGTGTGTAATATGAAATTAAATTGGATAAAAATTCCAAGCAATACAATATAGAAAAAACAACTGTCATTCATATAGTGCCAAATTTTCTTTCTAACCATATAAGAATTTGCCATATATCCACACCGATATTAATTTCTATATATGCAAAATAAAATAAATTAGTATATCTATATGCATAACATAAATAACCTCAGTTCTAAGTTTAAACACAGATATGTGTATACATATAATAGTATCATGCATACATATAATAATGGTTTTAAACAAACAGTTTTGGAATGTTAAATTTTAATTGCATAATAAAAACCTGAAAGGATGCAGTAAATTACGCATGGAAATTTGTAGCATTACAATCAATGAAAATACATAAACTAAAATAAATAGCAACTAAATCAAAGAAATTGTCCTAAACTTTGCACCTAAATATTGTTTTAAAAAAAATTGAAACTTAAATGAGCAACGTTAGAATGAAGAACATAAGTAAAAATCTAAAAGCTTCAAAAATGACTTTTAAAATATATAGCTTTTCCAGCTCAAATGATACAAATAATGGAGTAAATAAAAAAAACATTAAATACATCAAAAAAACTAATGGTTCACTAAATTCCATCTAACTATTCAATCGATTGGCCGAAAAAAAAAGACTTCGCTATTCATGGTTCCAATATAGTTTTGTAATTTATGGTTATTCGCTGTGTACAGAATTTACCGTGGTTAATAACATTTATCGGTTATGGTTAGTAAAGATATGGTAACCCTGTTTGCTTTTTTTTAATCAATAAAATATGTTAGGTGAATAAATTATTAATTAACTTGATCAGAATTTTTTCAGGCAATCATATTGTCGTGATAACAATGAAAGTGAAAAGCTAAAATAGACCATACTAATAAAATAAAATTACTGATGTTGATGGTTTTTTTTCCTTTATGTGCATATGTGAGAAGGAAGCTAATTTCTCATAATTTACTTTTCAACCCTGTGACTTAAAATTTATTTACCATGCAATTAGGCAAATATAGTAATAGTTTTGTATAAGTTTAAATATATTGCATCCTATGCATAGATGGTACTCTTTAACTGTATAAGGAGTACATTTTGTTAATTATCAAATAATTATATGGAGGGAGCTGGTACAATTATATGGAAGGAGCTGGTAAAAATATATTTCCTCTTATATATATATATATATATATATATATATATATATGGTACTGTTACAATGCGCATAGTATAAGTATTGTTTATTTTATTTTATTTTTCTTCCTTATTATGTAGAGAGGCCTAAGAGATATATATATATTTTTCACCATTTCCCTTGTTTTGAACATTTAAGAAAGAATTAAAGAAGTAATTATTAGTAATGATAAGTTGATATTGTGCAAGCAGATAGTAACACCAACAAAGAAAAAAAGTGCAAAGGCATTCTAGATATAGAGGATGCTCTTTAATCATGTTGACAGTAAAATATGTAAACTTCTTTGTGCTCTTAGTCATATTGCTTGGAAGGAAGTGACACTATTTTCTCATTATTTTGTTAGATACTAAATTTCAAATTAGGAATATTTAGACAACTGTTAATGATGCTAAGCTAATATTGGACGTGCATTTAGTAAGAACAATTAGAGAAAGGAAAAACAAGAGTACAAAATCAATACAAATTTACATTTCAGTTTTAACTCAGGTATGTGATCATCAACTTTGTTACATAATTTAAACTTTCTTTCCTGTCTCCTGGTGAGGAAGAAATTGGATACATTATTTTTACTTTGGTCAAAAATTTATATAAAAGTAGTTAGCCAATTACTGATGATGGTGCAAGAATTAAGTAATATGAGAGAGATAGAGAAGGGGACGGGGAGTACAGTATAATTTTTAGTACGAAGCAAAATTTGTTTAGTCAAAAAATATATATAAGTTGTCTAATATTATTTTATTACAATATCGACACAAATACAAGATTCATTTTTGTAGTAAACACGTATTTTTATTTTCACCAATATTATATAAAAGTGGTATATGAAATGTAATCGTTACCATTCAAAGTTATTACCATTGGCGACAACTCAGAGGAGGTAGTGAATGAAGACGATGAAAAATTAATAGCTCTTAAAAGCAAGCTAGGCTTCGAGGTATACAAAGCAGTAATAACAGCTTTTGGAAATCAATATATACAATCCTAGTGGTAGATATGTTGTTTCAGACTTGTGGAATTTTAATGAAGGAACAAAACCAACACTCAAAGAAGTTATCAAGTTCATATTGGAACAGATAAAAACAAAATCCTTTAAAAGAAACTGATAGTCAAAGCTGCTGATGGAAGATGCAAATGATGTCCATCTATGGATAACTTTAAATCTCCCACAAGTTACATGACTCTAAGTAGCATTATGTAATGTATGCTTGCTTCATAGTTGTATGTCCTAAAACCTGGGGTTATCGATGGTATGTGTATGTTTATACATCTTGGAAGGTGTAGAAATTGTAATTATGGAAAAAAAAAAGAAAAAAAAAATCATGTTCAGTAAAAAGATCCCATGTACACATTTTTTTTTAATTGTCACAGCATATGTACACCTTTTTTATTTGTCTTATTACAGTGAACAAATTAATTGTTGATGACAATCTTATGTTGCAGATAATATGGGAATAAATATGCTTTTCGGAAGAGGTTTGCTGCTGTCATCATATTTTCAGTTGAAGTAGTATCATCTTTGTTCCAATTTATCAATAAATTCCTGTTATGCACACCAGACGATGTTTTTTGATAACTTATGCAATAGTTTTTCTATTAGTAAATCAATAGTTCTAACATTTTTTCATGTACACGATGTTTGTGAATATTTATGGTTGGATATTTAATAACATTTTGTGACTACAATAAAAATATTGTTGTGATGTATAGATGTTACGAAATGTAAGGTATAACATGCAAAAATAGGTATAATATTTGTATATGTATGCACAACGTTGTCAATTGTTGTAATGTATGAAAGCACAACACTTATCATTAGTTGTAATGTATGAAAGCACAACGTTTATTGTTTGACCTAACTATATTTTTATTTATGTTAAAACAATGTCGTAGATAATCTATTTACAACGGTTTGTAATCAAGATGGTTACACAAATTATAATGGTTAAATACAGTTGTAAAACTTTGGTTTGCAATGTTCGAAAACTGACGTACATGAGGTTTGATTAACGTTTAAATAATGTCGTCTAATTTGTATTTACAACGTTGATTAAATATGATTAAAGATTAAAATATTACGTTTGAAAATAGTTAAAAAAAACTAATACACAACTTCTACCAAATGACGTGAATGATTATTCTACAATACATATATAACGTTGTTGAAATTATATTACAATGTTTGAAAATCATTGAGAAAACAAATACATAACATATAAGTATCATCGTAAAAAAACATGTCCTAACATTTGAAATATGTTGTAACTGACTAATTGACAACATTTTAACAACATGGTATATAGTTCTTCAATTTTTTTCTTGTGTTTTTACTATATTTATATTTTGTTATAACTAACTCTTCTACAACGTTTAGGTAAATGTTGTAAAAAAGACCCTACTTTTCATAACTGTGGATATAACAACATTATGATAAATGTTGTTGAAATACATTGACAACATTTATTCAATGTTGTAAAATGTAATATTTGTTGTAGTGTTGGGACTTGCGCAAGCATGTCTTCATGTTCCTTTCTAACTTCAATAGCTGAAATCTATAGATCTGCAACACTCGTATCTGACTCGAGCGTTCCATGCAAAACATAAAACACTTGAGTCAGGATTAATCATTGTTCAAGTAAAACAACTTTAATAAAAACCAAATATAATAGTTAATTCTAATAGAATTTAATGGTTACTAAGTGCATGATTCAAGCCTCATTTTCTCTGTTAATAAAAGTGTTGCATGTATTACTTTTAGCAAGGCATGACAAAGTTACTAAACATGATTTAAGCCACATATTCAAAGTCAATGCGTTCATTTTCAAGTACTATATATATATATATATATATATATATATATATATACACTTTAAAACCCAAAGTATATAAGTGGTGACAATGCATGCGGTCTGTTTCTAGTAGGCATTCTAAATATGACACAAAAATAATAAGACAACAAGTGTTTGAATAAATGTGAAAAAATATGTTCAAGTTTATAAACAAGGTAGGGTAGCACATAGCATGGCCTCGGTTTCAGGGTAAAATATATAACTGAGCATGTATCCTTATTAAAACAAAGCAAAGCAAGGTGAGTATATCAACATACATGCTTCAATATACATAATAGGGAATGAGACTATGCACCAACACAACATTATTAACATCAACATTAACATTGTGACAAAGGCGCAATGATAACATGAAATTGGACAGAAAAGAGACAACAACAAATGGCAACCAAAAAGCATGACATTAACAACGAACAAAACATCAACTATTATATTTCAATTTTCATTGATGTTGAAAAACTTGCATAAACTAAATCGTGAGTAAACTCACCTTGTGTGGATTTGAAGTTGGATACAAGGTAGCCAACAGAAGCAAACCAAATCAAAAAAAGAATTCTCTTTTCTCTTTTAAACGTGTCAACGAAAATGACATAAGAACATAAGGTAGAGAAGAGAAAGGAATAATATGTGAAAAATTAATGGAAGGTAAGAGGAGTGATGTGAGGAATAAATAGAAGAAAGAGAAAGGAATTAGAATGAGAAAAGGAGAGTGTTAGCTCTTCATGCGTTTTGTCTTAATGTGTTTTTTGTTTAAGAATTGTAAAGTTAAGTAATGAAAGGGAAAAGAGAAAGTTGCGATCCTGATAAAGAAATGTGCTTTCCATTTGTTTGTTTTAGCATATTATTATTATTATATTCCTTTTTTGCATGAATAGTTTTGGAAGGTAGGAAGGCATTCATGGGAAACATGAATAGTTATAAATGAGAATACGTAAATGAAATAAGGTGCATGAAAATAGAATGAAGAGAAAGAAATTAATAAAATGAAGGGAAGTAAATTAATAAAACGAAGGAAAGAAATAGATGCATTATTAATGAAGAAATAAAGTGGAGAGAAAGGAGGCAGTGAATGTGGGTAAAGTAGAAAAAGAAGGGGAAAGAAAATAAACTTGCATGAAATGTGAATGGGCAGAAAAATGTGTTGATTTATTTGATTATAAATCTCAACATTAATTTTTGTTAACTATGCTAGTTAAAATGTACGTTGTATATCGTTGCCACCTCATTTCATTACAATTTCTCCTATACAATTTAAACTGGAAACATTAATTAATTTATTATCAATTAGGATTAAAATCTTATATTCATGTTTTTAAACAAAACAATTATTTAACTTACTTTCCGATAGTTCAAAGTTAATTATCCCAAATATATATAAAATTGGTAATAATTTTCATTATTATAAATCACCATCCATCTTATTATAAATTGTTGTTTATTAAAAATAAATTTGAAATCATTCATTTATAACATCATAAAGTTTATTTTAAAACCACTTTAAATTCAACAATAAAATTTGTTCAATAACTTAAATGGTCGAAACTTTCGGGATGTTACAGTTTGCCAATGCATGGATTTTCTTTTGGTGTGTGAGTGCTTGCTAATACTAAATAACATTGCTATTTCTTTTTATTCGTGCATATGTGAGTTGATTTATATGAGTAGGCTCAAAAATCGATAAAACTTATGTGAACTAGTTTTTAAGCTTTGTATAAGCTGTTGATAAATCACAATAACTTTAGGTTGATTTGTATAAAAACAAACTTATTAAATTATATAAATAAAACTTCTTAATTTTTATAAAACTTATTTAATTTTTTATAATAATTAGTTAATTCTATTAAACTTGTTTATTAATCTTAATTGACCTCTTATTATTATAAATCCTAGTTAATTATTATTATATAAGTTTTAGTTATATTTTATATTTTACTATAGTAATGTAAAACCTTCTCTAATTGTATAAAGAGCCTATAACGACCCACTTTTCCTGTAAAGCTTAAGACAACATTTAACTACACATGTCAACCCAAAATGCATAGAAAATGCAGATGGTTAGATGAAAGATGCTAGAGGATGAGAAAACAGGAAGAAAAGAAAAAAGTTAAACAACAACAACAACAAAGCCATATATCCCAAACAAGTTGGGGTTGGCTAGATATGGAACCCAAAATTAAAATAAAATAAAATTAATAATGATGATAATACATATGTATATATATATATAAAGGGTTTAAAATAACCAATCAAATAAAAAGTCGTCCGATATAGGGTTTTTTAAAATAATAATAATAATAATAATAAGTAAAAATGTTCAATAAAAGTGAAATAAAATCTAAAATAATAAATAAAAAGTAAAAAGGTTAAGTAAACGTGAAAAAAGTTAGAATAGAAAAAAAGAAGAACATAAAACAATGTGGCCAATCACTAATCTTGGCTCTATCGGATACTTAGCTTGTAACATACCGTCTTTCATCCGGTTCAAACCGGTAATTAAACCAACTCAAACCGTTCGAAACAACAAATTGTTATTAGCTTCTAAGGTAAATAGAATAAATCACAGAATCACAGACACAGATACAAAGCAATACAATATCTCGCAGCGGAAAATATCTAATAACAATAGTAGTTCATGAAGCTACTAAATAAAATTTTACACAGAGTTTACATAAATAATACAGCGGAAGTCTAATACAATGATTTTTAATACATAATTAAATAATAACTATATGAAACAGAAATGATAAGAATAGCTGAAACTGGATCTACTGATCAGGTAGATACAGGTGAGTAAAACCCATATGAGCTCCAAACTCCAAGGATAAATCTCGAAAGCTATGATAATCGATCCGACCCGAGCAATAAAAAAAACAACTCGGATCAGGACTAACATTCTCATGGAAGTAAATCAACTCAAATGAAATGTTTAATGAAATACATCAGTAACTTAAAGGATGTTTGGGATCACCATCCTCTAAGGATCCATTAAACTAATATCATATAATATAATACGCTATTATAATTGTGTCTACGGAAAATATAAAATATTAAAATAGCGTAAGCGGGATTACCATTATTACCCTTACACTGTTTATAATACCGTAGTCTATATAGATACCGTAAAGTCCATAGCAACGTAGTGGTTATCAGAGGGTACTCCATAGGCATGATACAAATCAAAATCGTAGGGGATCGGTCAAGATAATATGACAAGGCACACGAGGAATACCCATGGTAGGATTCTACCGATGCACGCCCGTGACCGGTGATAACGCATAGCCGCGACTACCGCTCACCACTCCCAAAAATCAAAGGTGCACCAATCAAATCACAAATTAATAGATATGGGTTCAAAGAAGTGTGTCCGATAGTAGGGGCTACCTCACTTAATCACGGTATAACACATGTTTTAGTCATTTTAATTATGACCCGAAAGTCAAGGTTGTCCATCATCGTTCTCTTTCCTCAAATGCAGTAATCACCTCCAAATCATCCTACTTCATTCTGAAACTCCACCACGTACATAGTTGTTAAAGTGGTTTTCGGTATTGGCAGAGAGTATGACAATATCTGATCCCTGTCTCTTTAACAACCTATCGTTTATATTTTTCACACCGTAGTCATTATTTTATAAACCACTTTATAAAATCATTCATACGAATTCTCAGGTTTGAATCGAAATCAAAATTAAATATCTAACTTTGATTTTATTTAACGTGATTTATTCTCGTCAAAACTCAAGTTCAAATAATTCATTCAAATTGATTAATTAAGTCTAATATATAAGTTCGAGTTCAATATATATAAAATTCAAATCAAAATCTTTATAATTCAATTCAATTAAACCATATCATATTTCATAAATCAAGTTGAATAATTCAAAATCAATACTTAAAGGATTCAAATCGAAGCCTTATATTCAATTCATACACTTTATCCAATTAAAACATTCTTATAAATCAATTTAAGAAATTTCTTTAGTTCAAACAAAACAGTTTATGAAATCTATTTCATATATAAAATTATATATATTTCGATTCATATTCAGTAGATTTATAATTGAATTCATATTCATATCAATTATAAATTCAAATTCATTTCCTTAAATTTAGAAATTCAAATTAAAATCTATCTCACAATTCATATTCACCTTCTATAAGTTCAAATCAATTCAAATTCAAATTCATATCTTATATCAGTTCATTCATCAAATCAAGTACCGTTATATAACTTAAAATCTTTAAATCTCAAATTCGAATCGCGAAAACCTTAACTTATCCACCTTTTAGTTTATTATTAAAGTTTATAATATATATAAGAAAATTTAACTTTGAAAATAGATATATAAATATATAAGTTTATAAAATTAATTGGAATATAGATTATAAACATATATAAGTTTAAAATAATATAGAAACAGGTTTAAAAGAAATACGTATTATAACATAAAAAGTTCAAAATACTTGTATAATTAAATTATATAGTTTAAAATAAATAAAATTATAAGTAAAATCTTAAATAAGTATCTAAATCTATATTCACTTATAAAAATCATTTTAAAACATATAATTTAAAATTTATAAAATCTAAGTTTAAAATCCTAAAAAATATGTATATATAAAAACATAAAATCTTAAGTTAAAAAAAATCAAATTCCAAATCGTTTTACTTTGAAAACATGACCAACGGTGTCTGTATATAGTTTTCTACCTTATGTCAAGTGATACAGATATTTATCAATTCAACCCGTAATTTATAAAATTTCTACGTGTCTATCATTTCAACCTGCGATCCCAAATTCAGTAAAAAGCGTTCAGGTCTATCATTTCAACTCATAACGATTTTTCCCTAATATAATGTCTATTCGGGTATGTATCATTTCAACCCTTAGTGATTTTTCCGAAACTTGGGGAAATCAACATCATAACCAATAATCACATAGCATCAATCACATCATAGTCATATATAATCAGTGCACATACGTGTCATATAAATATCATGTCATATATGAAAGTGTACAAATTAAACAAACAGATTCTACTGGCAATCCTATACATTTCATAACAGTTCATTTAGTTGATCTAACATCCATGAAATAATGTAAGTCAGGTGTGAGATAAACTCACCTTTCGTGGAACATATTGGAAACAACAAACGAATTTGACACCGAATTGAAACAGCGACCTCAAGGCACGATCCAGAATAGATTCAACTCGCGATCACTCAATATATATTTTGTTTTAATAAGAGCAGGTCAGGGAATTTCTCAATGGATCGGTATGGCTATTGGGTTTTTTTGGGACGGTTTTGAACTCAGCACCACACTCAACTCAAAATAAACACAAAAATTTTCTTTTCAATAATATGTATAAGTAGACAGAGAAACCATAATATATAAAACTTAAAATCACACACACACAACTAAACCGTATACATGTTTATATATATATTTTAAATTGTATAATAACCCACCAAACCATATAAAAATACACTTATATATATAAATTTATGTATCAGAAAGGTTAGAAGTAAACAAAATATAATTTGAGCATTAAATGAAATAAAAGAAAATTCGAACCAATACGACAGATATAATACATACACTAATAAGTAATCATACAAATGAAATGTACTTCTCACTCTAATTATACAGTGATAACCCTCGTCAATTAGGGAGGAGAAAGGTTAATTAAATTCTTGACTAAGCAATCTGAATACACAACCTTAGCTACCGTAGCTGACTAAAATATTTTTATTTATTAACTAACATAATAATGCACTGGTTTTTTTTATTTGCAGCAGAGTTACCACAGTTGGTTATGGCTCGGATGCAGATCAAGTAGGAGGGACAGCAGGCTTACTGTTGCTTCAAGAAGATTTAAATGGGTTCGGAGGAGTGGAGCTGGGATTCTCAGGTGGGTGGAGATGGAGCTCGGCGAAGGCTATTGGAGGATCGACAAGGCTTGCGTTGCTTCCGGATGGTGGAGGGTGGGTTCGGACTTCGGTACTGACGTGGGTGAAAGAAGTGAGCGGACGGGTCGAAGTGAGGAAAGCTGCTGATGGAAGGAGAATATGTGGTGCGATGTTTCATTTATTGTAGGGAAGAACATAGGCGATGGGTATCGATGAGGCAACTTGTAAGTGGAGCAACGGTTCGGTGAAGGCAAATGTGGAAGGGAAGGGTTGGCGCGTTTCATGGAGGTGGGTTGACTTGGGTCAGGGAATGGCGGCTACAGACATCAGGGAAAATAAAATGGGCATAGTGAAATTGAGATAAATGGCAATGGAAAATTTTTCTCATGAATGGAATCACTGCAAAGGAAAATAAATAAATGGTGATTGAACTATTGATAGAGGAGCTGAAATAGCTGTGGTGAGAACGTGGATGCGGTTAAAATGTGAAGCATGGGAACCAGTAAACACACGACCCTTTCAGATGAACAACTTTTGGTTTTAAATTTCAAAACAAATGGACATTTGAATGGAACAGGCATAATGTCAATGTTTGAACATGGTGACTAACTTTCAGAATTTTATGAAGTTTGAAAATAAAATAAAATAAAATAAACAAACCACATGAAAGGTTTCCAAGGAAACAAATGAACTTGTGGAAATAGAAACATAATGCTTAGAAATCTAGGAATGCATAACGCATTGTTTTGAATATATGTGTCCTTCGAAAATAAAAAAATAAAACAAAATGTTTTTATTAAAGGACAGTGCATGCTTTGGAGCACTGTAACGTTCCATGGTTTTGGAAAAGGCATACTCAAAATGAATGTGATTCAAAGTTTGAAACATAACGCAAGAGCATGCACGCATTTTATATTTACTACTAAATGTTCCATTTACTACGTTTTGAAAAAAACAAAAAAATAATAATTAGGTGGTTTGGTAAAATAAAAGGACATCTTTTGCAGACCCAAAATGACTAGAAAAATATGCGGGATCTGAAAAGGGACACGTCGAACTCAATGATTATGTTTCAAAAATAAACTGTAATAACCCGGAAAATACGAGCCAATTTAAAAATTTTAAATTGGTGATTTCAAAGGAATTTGAACCATTGAAATAGAATATTTCAATAAAATAGTGAATTAGAAATAGTGAGTCGGTTTGAAAATTTGAATTCGAACTTTCACTGACTGTGCAGGGTGGAAAATATAACGGATTTTAGCGAAACCAAAAATATTTAAATCTGTTAGTCAATACCTTTCTAACGAATCTGAAAAATCGAAGTTTCATACCGGGAATCAAAAGTTATGGCCGAATGAATTTTCAGAAGGGTTGGTATGTGAAATATATAGCCCTGGAAAATTGATATTTTGCATACGACCTCGGAATTCGACGAAACCACTTTTGTTGGGTCCGGGATGTCAAACTATTGCTATGTTTCAAATTTCAAAGTTTTTGAAGCTAGTATGTGAGCGTGGCAAAAGAAAATGTGATTGGTCAATTTTCTGTTAAATTGGATCGACCAGAAAATGGCCATTTTTCAAACGACCTCAGAATTCGACGAAACAAGTTTTGTTGGGACCGTAGGGTCAAAACATAGCTAGATTTATTTTTCTGGAATTTTTCGAATCAGTTTGTGGCCCTGGCAAATTGAAATGTGCGTTCAGAGTTAAAAATTAAATGTTTTATACTTTAATTTGAAAAATAACTGACTGTAACAGTCGAATTGGCCTACGAAACATATCCCATTGTGTCCGGAATGGAGGTATTTAGCTAGGGGCGACAGTCGTTGGGTTTAAAAAAGAGTTCGTTTGAGAAAACACTATTTAAAAATTTAATATAGTCCTCGGCCAATCAGAATTTTCCATTCATAAATTTTAAAAATAAAAAAAAAAGAAACCCCCCGATCAACGGCGAAACCCTCTCCTGACCTTCTCTCCTCCACCGCCGCCGCTACAGCCGCTTCCAGCCTTCGCCACCGCCACCCCTCGACGCCCCTCAGCCCCCTCTTCAAATCCGACTAACCATCGCCGCCCCTCGTCGCCTGTGCCGCCTGTATCGACGCCCCAAAGTCCCGACCTTTCCACCGCCGCCGCCGCCGATCTGGACCACCGAACGCCACCAAACCACCACCGACAGGAAGCCCTCTCTTCCCTCTTCCACGTCAGCACCCCCGATCGTCCCCACGTGCCACTGATTTCGCGAAAACTGTAAACCTAGTTTTGAAGCTTCGTGAAAGTGAGTTTTTCTTTGATCTTTACACTTTGAAAAATCATATCTTTTTGGTGTGTTGACGAAATTCGATGAAACAGGAAACATCAGGACCGCAAGGAAGCTCTCTACCCAATAGAAGAAGCCGCGGATTTTTCTGACATCGTATCGATTTTTAGTGCTCCGAAAACCAAGGTGAGAAATCTAAATTAACGTGAAATTGAATGGAAAATGTCGTGTATAATTTATATTAGCGAAATATAAATTACATACGTGTTGTATACCTCATGTACATGCGTAGTGTAAGCTATATAAGCGAAGTATGAATTTTACATGCATAGAATAATTGATATATGTGTTGAAATGCAAGTGAAATATAGCAATTATATATATATACTCCCCTCGTCCACAAACCATGGACGATATTTATTGTGATGAATTGGTGTGAAATATTGGATGAAAAATACGAATGGTTGAATAATTGTTTGTGGTTGATATTGTTTGGTTGTGGTTGAAAAATACCCATTGGTGATTGAAATGAATTGGAAATATTTGTGGAAATAAAAATAAACATGCCGCCTGCGTGCGAATTAGATGCATGAATCCCCATTGTCAAAAACCGCTAGGTTTTAAGGTAGAGTGAGGAGCCGTACTAGGGACGGTGCCGGTTTTAACTACCCTGCCGTTATGCTGCAAAAATTTTGAATAATCTTTGTGTGTTAGAATTATTTTCATATGTTGAAATTATTTTCATTCATAGAAATTAAAGCCATATATTGAAACTATATCCATGTGTGGAAATGTTTGTGTGTTGAAAAGTGTTGTGTGAAAATTAGATTCATTTGTGAATGAATGAAGTGTTTAAACAATAAAAATCACATTTTTATATATATATGAAGTATGAAAAATATTCGCCTTATATAAATAGTTTCAACAATAAAAATCCCATCTTTCTAATATGAACAACATAAATAAAATGTCCATGTGTGGAAATGCTCATTTGTGGAGAAGTGTGTGTAGTGGAAAAGTTCATGTGTTGAATAAAAAGATCGAACAATAAAAATTACATTTTTATTGAAACTATGAAGTGTTGAAACATCCATTTGTCGAATAAATATTTTGAATGATAAAAATATCATTTCTATCATATTTGTGATATGCTAAAGATATGCGGACGTTGAAATAAATATTTGTGAAAGAAATATTATTTTTAACACGCATAGGAACTAAATAAATTAGTCATGTGTTGAAATATATTTTAGTTCGCCAAAATTATCATCTTTGAAATGTGAAGTGTTAAAAATATCCACTTGTTCAAATAAACGTGCATGAGTTGAAATATACATTAATTAGCTAATGATATGATTTTAGCCTATGCATGCAACATTAGAATGAATGGTGTTTTTAAACCAAAGCAAATCAAATATGAAATTGAATGGAAAATGATAAGTGATAGAAATTGTATATATGTACATGCATATCTATTGAACAGGTTAAAGGAAAGGGGCTAGAGAAGAGAAATAAAATTTTGTGCCCGACAAATAGGTACACATTTACCGCTTTGTTTGGGTGATGATTTTATGAGCCTGTTGGCTAGCCGCTTGGCTTTTTCTTTTTCTTTTTGATATGAGACGCCCGTGTGGCTATTTGGGAATTTTCCCAAACCCTCCCGTACTAAGGAGGTTATGGCGAAATTTTCCGAAATTTAAAGGCGTTAGTGAAATAATTGAAGTGGAAACGATATAGGAATTTTTGAATGAAGTATATTTATGTAAATATAAATAGAATTAAAACGAAACGTGGCCGTGCAGTTCGTATTTTGAAACCGTGATTTCAAATGGCTAGTGTGGAAGATCCGACCGTCGGATTTTCCCAAAACTGAAACCGTTGGATTCGTTTTGAAATGAACTTCCTAATGATGTCAAATTTGTGAAGATCCAACGGTTAGATTTTCAGATATGTGTAAAACAAAATTAGTGAAAAGCAGCGCCAGTGCATCGACACGACCTGAAACGTCGTTTAATTAAATATGGCCATTTTAAATTAAATAAAAATGGCGATATATCGTTATAAAATACTATAGACGATATAGAGTGGAAATAAACCAAATTTGGTTGTGTTTGCTTGATATGTGATGGTTGGATGTATTTAACATGAAAATTATGACTAAATAACTGAAAAGTGAATGTTGAATGGTCCAACCATGTGATTAATTGATTTGAAAATCTAAATATACATGGGTTATTTGAAAAGACCGAGTTTATCTCATTTCAAATAATCGATCGACGTTGAGAAGTCGAAGAGTCGAAAACGGCTGAAGACCGACGATCTCCACATTGGATGGATGGGCGCTACTGATGCTCGTGATTGGAGTAGCTACCATGAAGGAATTGAAGTAGTAGCCGTCCAAACATACTGTTGATTGTACGGATATGCGAGGAATTGGTGCCTCCGGTTTCGTTCAGACCCAGAACGGACTTGTAAGTGGACTGTGTGTCTGACATTGGATTTTGTTCTGTGTTGATTGATCTCTGTTAAATATATATCTGTTTGGCGGCGGAGAATTTATTCTCTTGTTTAACGCCCTTCTCTGAGACGTACGAGCTCAGAGGTTATGTATTGACAGAAATCAGTCGCATGGAGTGGATTGCCTGTGTGGCACGCCTAAGTGGCATATGATCAAGGCTTCTGTTGCAAAGCAAAGTCTTGTGGTTGATGATCAAAGCATGGTCTGTGTGACGTAGCTTTGGGTATAACGTGAATTCGCGAGCCTCACACCTCGGTATGAGTCAAAAACGGGAGAAGGACCCAAGGAGTGCATGACGTTTCTTTCTAGCTATGGTGGTGTCAGTGACCTCCCAGCCCTGACATTTATATCTACTTTTCACATGTGTGGTTGTTGGAATGCGAGGCGCCTCGATTATAGGTCTGTAAGGACCGGGAAACGTGTGTTCAGGAATTGCCAATCCTCAAAAGTAAGAGAGGACCGGCCTTGGAGGATCCAGGGGATTGCTGTGTGCGGTCCCGAGGCATTTGCTAGAGTGTCTCGAATCAGAGAGGAGCTTGCCCCTTGCCTCGACTCATGAAGGAATCCAATTTCCAATACGAAATATGCGGATGTGATTGTATTACTAGTATGGTGACATAGTAGATGGTAGCTATGCCGCCTAGGATTGATATTTATGATTGAATTTGCTTTTGAAACATATATGCACTAGTAATAATATCAAACACCTTTGTTTTATTCGTATGAAGCATCTTTGGCCATTATAAGGTAAAAACTCTATCCTCTGGCTTGCGTTGCATTGTGTGATGGGACCCGAGTCTTATAATGGCTTCATTTTATAAAAAGCATTGCGTTGATTTAATTATTTATTTTATTTCATGCACTAGCACTCATTGGAGTAAACCCGTTCCGCGAAAGTGGCGTGGTCCTTTGATTTGCCTTATTATTGTTGTTAATAAGTTGAGTAGATTTCTCATACCAGTCCCATGACTGACTCGTAGTTTGTTTCACCTTGCAAACTCGGGTGCCCTCATTCCACACGGGCAGCCTAGTTACAGGTTTCTGACGCACCTTTTGGCTCATGGCGAGGCTTGACTACACCGTGCTGACTTGGATTTTCTCCGCCATTATTGTATCTATATTATGATTCCGCCATTGGCGATGTAGACTGATATTCCTTTGTGTACTCTTTATGTATGATTCCGCCTCAGGCGATGGTGACTGATTATGTATCATTATGCACTAAGTTGTATCCTATACTGTGCTTCTCTGATGTGATGATATCTATATGATTCCGCTGTCATATGTGTGTAAATTATTCTACTTTCCGTTTATGCTATTATCTGTGATCTGCTAATGATGATTAATGTGTTATATTCCAATGATTATCCTTAACACCGTGTCACGGGGTTTTGGGATCGTCACATGAACTAAGCAAACCATTTTACAATTTCAGCACGCACCGAACACCAAAACTAACAAATGAGTATATTGCGGAAATCAGCGCAACGAGATAGACACCGGTATATAATATGCAGTGTCAGGATGCCCCGTTCAAAAACACGTTACGGACCCCTTTAAACGTAAAATTCAGAAAGGAAAACAATCAAACGAAGGTCAAAACGTCTGATTTACGCGAATTGAATTTTTCCTTTAGATTTGTGACAACGAATAGAATATTTTTCATGTTTATCCAAACTGGTTTGGGAGAGATTTTAAAATCGTTAAAATTTGAACTGTTATGCGCAGCTTTGCACTGAAAATTGCGCGACCGGCAAACATTCAAATTTTCTGATGAAGTTTTCACAGTTGCTACATCTCACTGAATGTATTTCAAATTCCAAATTCCCGTTACTAAAAATTATAGAATATTATCAAATTAAATCAAGGATATAATTTTTATTAATATTGAAAACAAATTATATAATACGAGTTTACTATTTAAATTAAAACATAATAATAAATTCAAATAAATAAACTCCATTAAATTTATTTACTAAATAAGATTCAAAGTGATAATATTGATTCGTATTATTAAACTATATTTAAATCGAAATCAAATTCATTTGTTATATAAAAACAAAACTAATTTAATTCAAAAATCAAATAGTTATTCTATAAAAATCCAGACAAATTGAGTTTTAAATCATAAATCAATATTATTATTTCAATAAAATTAAAACAATTAACATAAATAAAACCAAATTTTAATTAAATCATTACATAAAATATACTTAAAATTTGAGGTTGTTACATAACTATATTGGATACTTAGCTCTATCGGATACTCATATTTACAAACCTTACTATTTCCGTTCTATATTCTTAATCGGGTGGTATACATCTAGTTACCAATCTTATGTGGCCAAATCAATGTTATGAGATACATTGTTTATTATAAACCTAAATGTTTTTATTCAACTTATAAACTTTGAAATTTCAAAGTTTATATTATCCCTGATGGAAACAAGAATAAATTTTAATTCCAATCATCATCTTCGTTTCAAACTAATACTATCCCATAGGTATTAATGTATCATTCAAGTAGGGGTATTTTAGTTACCTCTCAGACCTTGATCCGACAACACTCTTACCTTCAAGATGAATATGAGTTTATTAACGAAAAATCTAACTTTTAGTAAATGTCACATTAAGTTCTATTTACTTTTCATTTATTATGGTTTTTAAAACTCTTTCCTTGCCTTCTAAAATCTCATTTACTTTTCTAACCATATTCACTTAACTCAAGTAAACCATTCTTTTTAAAAAAAAAACCATTTACTTTAAAACACTACATCCAAGCCTCGATTCTATTATAAATAGAATCCATTTATAGAAATCTTTATGAGTTTTGTTACAAAACTTATTTTAGCTTTAACCAATAATACCTAATTTCGTACTTAAATTATTCACATTTAAGTCGAATCATAGAACTTAACTCACATCATCCATTTCAATTCATTTTAAGCTTCTCTTTTGGATTTCCACCTCATACTTCATAACTCTAAGTTGAACTTCATTATAGTCATTTCTTAAGTTTATAAACCAAATTAATCTGACAGTGGAATCATTTACAATAATAACTCGTTTACAAATTTGGTTTTATATCTTCGTCAACTTAGATTTCTAAAAGTCCAATTAAATAGAATTCTTATTAAGAATTCGATTGAAAACTAACTTATATTAATTGAACTCACTTAAAGATTCATTTAAATGAAAGCAGAGTCTTATGACTTCATAAACCCATTAAATGAATTCTTATACAAGGTCGTTGCTTTGATTATTATTAATTAAATAATAAACTTTAATACTGAAACAAAAATAATTTACTTCATCATTAATTATTACTAAAATAATAATTTTATCTTAAGAAGTTGTTAAAATACTAATTAATTATATTAGTAATCAATAATTCACTAATCATCTTTATTCACAGTTAATTAAAAGATTATTCAATCTTTTAAGAGCTGTATTTAATTTCACACAACTATTTGCCAAACTACATTTATTAAATAAATAAATTACAAATTAATTTAAAAATCAACTTCAAATAAAACAGTTGACTTAGTCAACTGGAAATCATGGTTAACTTGCTAACCACTTCCGATTAATCATTTCTTTTTAAATTAATTAATAATATAATTAATTTAAATAATTACACTTAATTGTTTCTTAAAGATAATTAATCCAAATTATTAACCATTAGGTTAATCTCTGACTTACCTACCCATAAAACTTGTTTAAGTACAAGAATTTGTTAAAACAAATCATTTGCAATTACTTATCAAATTTAAATAATAAATATTAATTTTCTTTAAATAAATTTTTTATTAAAAATAAATCGTATAAAATAGGTTTAAAAATTTAGCTTCGGTTATAAAGTAAATTTTATAATTTCATTTCAGTCTATTCACCTAACGATAAATCAATGTTTATAAAACGATGGATTTTTTGCCATCTACTGCAAATCACTTAATCAATACTGTATTATGATTAATAAACATAAATGTTGAATTTCTATTCGGCCATCAACATCCAAACATGTTTTAATATCATTAATGTCAAGTAGTTCGCAAATAAATAATATGAAATCAAATAATATTTAAAACAATTGAGAAATCCCATTGGATCCCTACAACCTGTTCTTCCCTGCATCACTACTAACATAACAGTTTATATACACATAAAACAGACAAATCAACCAATTCATCTAAAAATGAACCTTCTGCTTGATAACCGGTAGTTTCAAGGTTAAATATGTTTATAAACGGAAATTGTTCAACCATAATCAACCAATCACCAATAATTTAACTAATTAATCAATTCATTCAACAACAACCATTTCAATCATCCAAAAACATAAAAATAATTATATCACACAATTAAATATCGGTTGAACAATGTATATTTATAACGTGATATAATTTTAAAGAGTATTCCAAAAAGTGTGAGTTGATAACTCACCAGTCGTTCTATCAACGATTCAAAGTCATTTCATTTAATTTTAAACATTTAAAATTAAACAAAATTCTGAGTACTCCAATCCATTCCAATTTTCACGGACTTGTAGACTCGTCCACAAGATCCCAATGCCTCTTATTTTGTCAAATACTAGTATCACATGAACAAGATATGATTTTTACAAGTTATAAACAATTTAAACGTCATTAACCATATTAAATAATATATTAATTACCCCAGTTAACGTTTAAACATTAAACCCACTATTAAACTTCTTCCAAAACGCAACCTTCGAATCACTGTATACACTATTATTGAACTCCCTTAAGCTCAAACTCACTTGTTTCTCCACGAATTCCACCTAAACCTTCACAATTCTTCCTCTTATCATAATCTCCATCTTTCCATCACTGTTTGATCAAGCTCGCAACCGTTATTCACATCGCATCGACTGCCTTGCATGCATAGGTACATTATTTTGGTATGACAAAAATCTTTATGAAATCGTCCCAAAATTTGAAAATTGATGCTAAACTTTTTTCCAAACACAAATATGATCTCCAAAACACCAATCAATGCTCATATTTTCACGAATTCGCCAATCTCCTAAAGCTCTTCATTTAAACAGCGAACAGAATTTGAATGAAACCCAACAAAATATATATGAAAATGAAGAGCGGCTCACCAGGAATACGAATATATTTGCCTTGCAATTTATTGATCTTTGTATGAATTTAAATAAAATTTTAATCTCACGGTATTGGTTAATTGGTGGTGGCGCATTTTTCATTGACAGGAGAATGAGGTGAGGAAGGGTTTAGGATGTTTATGATAATATATAAAGTAAGTTTATTTATTTGTTTGTTCCATTAAAATCAATATAATATGCTATCGCTATTTATCGTTGCACATTTTCTGTTAGTTCAATCACATACGAACTCCGATTATGATGAACATGGACCTTTTACTTTAGTTTGACATTCCGGACCCAATGAAACTTTTTTCATCGAAATTCGAGTCCGTTAGAGTTTTAAACTCGATATTTTCATTTTTCAAGTTAAAT
This sequence comes from Allium sativum, assembly GCA_030737875.1. Taxonomy (NCBI): domain Eukaryota; kingdom Viridiplantae; phylum Streptophyta; class Magnoliopsida; order Asparagales; family Amaryllidaceae; genus Allium; species Allium sativum. Next base: position 343,340,154 of record CM060910.1, read on the forward strand.
CGATATTCTATTTATTCAAAATCCTTTTATTTTATTTAATAAATCGTTATAGTTCATAAACGATTCTATAGCGACTTTCTAAAAAAATGAATTTAACGTAGCTCAAAATCTACAAAATGAAACTTTGATTTTTCTCTTTCATTAGAAAATTATAATCTAGTAGATCCGAAAGATTTTTGTTTCAAAGAATTCCGACTTATATTGGATCCTATATACCCAATTGAAGTTCAAAACGCAAAACTACGAACTACAGCGACGCTACGGGCTTGTTTTAAATTAAATTATAATTAATATGTTCAAACTTCGTTTAATAAACGAATACCTTATTATAATTCATAACTAAACTTAATTAAATCTTGTTGTATTGTCCAATTCATACAGTATTGCAAATTCAACTAATTTTGACTATCTAAGAAATTAAATATATTATTTCACTCTTTAAATAGAATTAATAACTCAAAATCATTTAATTCTAGTTATTTAAATTTCCAAATCACTATTCTAGTATTTAAATAAATTAAATTATTTGATTACTGAAAATTTGGGATGTTACAGATCCGATAACCACTTATATAAAAATTCAAACTTAACATTTCCAAAATCATAACACATGCGTGTAAGATTGAAACCAAACGAAGGGCCAAGTGGATAGTAAGATTTCTTTAGCCTGAAGCATGAATTCTTGCGAACTCTAATTAAGCATTCCAACTTTCCTACACTAGTTAATCTCGAAGGCTTTGTATGTTAATGTACAACCAAAAATTCATACGTACGATCCTTTTATGAAATAACCGTTTCCACTTGACATAAATATATTTTAAAATAAATGTATGCCTGAATCCACTACTGTATATAGCATTTTGTTGCGCAAACCCAAAATGCTCTGAAATTAAGATGAACAGGTGCTTGTTACTCAGATATGAAAGCACTTGTCTGAAATTTTCGAAGTGCTTATAATTATCATGATGTATTGTAATAACTCGAATTCGGACAGACATATTTTTTTTTCAAAAATCCCAATCTATCAAAACTCGAGTTGGCTTATCTAGTACCCTGTAGAAAAGACAGAGATATAAAAGAAATATCAGAGCTCAAAAAACATCTTACAACGGAATGGAATAAAATATAATCAAATATATCCTTACCAAAGTAATAATACTTCCTGACTAGTATCCAAAGCGATCATATCTCTGCCATAAAGCTAACCTACGAGTAAGTTATGAAGAGGGGTTTAGAACACAAGTTCTGGTGTTGGATTTAAATTACGCATTCTAAAATAACCCTATATATATCATTTAGTTACAATTTCTTGTTTATTAGGTATTTTTTTCGGGTTAGTAGCACTCAAGGCTTTACACACATGTCATACCCATCTACATCCCAGTAGATTTACCTAATATAGTATATATGTAGCTACTCCAATATATCAAGGTACCTCCTATAGGACTCTCCTCGCATGGTCCCACCGTCATGCCACATAAGGGTATCCTAAGCCGAACGACGTACGGAAATCAAAATCATAACGCCACGTTACCGCACAGAACCCTCCTCGCTATGTCGTGCAAGCGTACAGAGTAATGCCCTAACGTTTACAATACACCACCCGGTGCGGTTTGCATGTACATAGACCCTCACACGTACGTTTTGTCTAATGTAACCCGAGTCCCGTAATAGGGCTGCATCCAATGCACGAAACTCAGTCGGGACCCTTTCCATATCTGTATAGGCCCGCCTTTAAGGGCCTACAATACAGATATCCAGTATGGTCTGCTTTTTCATGGTGGAAATGGCCCCACCAAGGCCCCTCCCTCAACTAGTGAAAGACTACATCAAAAGCTAAGTGACATGCCCTTAACAACCAATCTAGCATCCAATTTGGCATGTCCCTCAACCATGCCTCGATAGTGAATGACAATGGTATCTTGGTTTAGCTCTAGTCTTTTCGCATCCCACTAACTGCCGATGACAGGTATCCAACGATTACTATCCTTTATTTGGTCCTGACCAACCTCCCTCCATGAGCGAGGCAAACCGCTGAATCACTCCAATGCCACACCGCCATAGCCTTCTAACTGCCAAGCTACAACTGCAATCAAGGTATACCCCTTGGGTGCTATCGCGCAGACCCCACCTCTGCGAGTACATCCTGAGCATGTACCGCACAAAGGACCACCGCGGAATACCCTACCACGTCCCTCATAAGTCGCGCGCTTCCCCCCAGTCCCACCAAGAAAACGAGCCGCATGTCGAGCCGAGTAATCAAGTGGATGTGCTCTTCCCATGTCTCTAGACACCCTGATGATCTACCCTATTGGGTTCTAACCTTCAGACGTGTGGACTGGTCCAAGAACCTCACGCTAACGTGTTATTAGACCCTATGTCTAATCTTTTAATCATGTGTTTGCTTTGTATTATCATCTTACCAATTAACTTGATTATCTACATTTTATCTTTTATTCAAGTTATCAGGTTTTCTCCGAGCCCCTTTTACCATTTAACTTGATTGTCTAACATTTACCTCTTTGTTGTCTTGTAAATTCTCACACATACCATTTATTTCTGTTGGTTACTATTAATGTCACTTATGAACCTGACAGTCGTATTTCCCTAAGAGATTAATGGACAATGAAGTATCCTTATTTTATTATTCCCTAAAATATCTATTTTGTTGTACCCCAATAGACATTACTAATTTATTTATTTACTGTCTGTTGTATAAATATATTTTAATTTATGTTTAGGAATCAGACCTCTCATATTAAGTTGACCACTTGTGGATGCTTGATTTGTCGGGTGGTTCCAGGCAGGCTTCTACCACAAGTTGAAATTAACCTCGTGTCTTAGTGCGGTTATCTACCATTTCCTAATTACTGTAAATTTTACATGCAAATTAGGCACATATATTCTTTTACGTTATCCCTAAATTTTACTGTAATTCTATTTACAACCTTTTGGCACAATAATTCTGTTAAGAAAATATTCATGTTTATTGTAAATTCCGTAATTACAGTGTTTACAGTAATTCCCAATTCAGACAGATGATTAATGGAAATAAGCTTTATACAACAGAAATGTTCTTAACATATTCTACGCAGATTTAATCTCAATTACCACAATTATTCCTAATTTTACTTTTATTGGAAATCTCACAAATTCAGCATTATGGTAATTTTACCAATTAACAAATTCATAGAATATATCTATACAACATTAATGATTTCAACATATATCAAACATGTTTTGTAATGACCCGGCGATTTGCGATCCTGGTTATTGACATAAACTCAATGTCGTCTATCCAAGCATCGGAAATACCGGATAGTTAATTAAAGAGAATAGAGGGTGAGAATAGATAAGATAGAAACTTAGAATAGAAGAAGGAGAAGAACATACAACATCAGAGTAACACGAATCTCACAGCGGAACGAACAACATATAATAGATAACATATCTTTGAAATAAAATAGTATCTGTATACAATACCATTATTAGAGTATAACACTTACAACACAGCGGAAATAACAATAGCTATATAATCCTGAAGACTCATGCTCCAGCTCTTCAAGTATCTGTAAAATCCCGACTACTTGACTGCCCCTACAAAATTAGGCACCCAAGAGTTTAGGGAAAATAAAACAAAATAAACTCTGGGTCAGTCATGTGACTAGTGTGAGTAAACTCCAATCATTTGTTTAACTTTTAAAATCCTTTCTAAAGAAATGATAATTGTAAGACTGATCCACACATAAACACGGATAGTTTTTACCTTACGATAACCCAAAACATTTCTTTAAAATCAATACTCTTCTGATATTATAATAATGTCTAAATCAAATAAATAGCAATCTAGTGGAAATGCTTTCATCTCACGTTCCACATATATTATATACAATTAAACACCGCGGGCTCTTATTGGGTAATGGATTTCCAACTATGACAAGGTATGGAACCACCTTCCGATCAGTGTACTCTAGAAGTGATACACTGGAGTTCAACAAGAACATCTTGCAACTCAGCCACACACGACCGGCCATTCATTTCGCTTGAATGTTCCGAATATATTATCACCTTGTGGTTGGTATACCAACATAACCGTTCCTGGGAGATACAAAAGCGAAAGAAGTAACAAATATGAATATTCTCTAGATGGTGACAATATACCCTACTTGGGTGCGACCCACTCAGCCATGCTACCTGCCTGATTTCTGTCGTTTCCCAGTTGATGGGGCTTGAGGTCGTAACGTGTCTTTTAACAGATCACTCCTTCATTTACTTTGAATGCCACATCATCATACCCATCAAATCACAAATTGATTTCCCTAAAAATACCACGGGTTTAAGCTAAGAGAAATGAATTCCTCCGCCACCAACGTAAATACGTTTGAAATGATCAACTTATGCGATCTACCAGATATACTCTGTCAGACATTCGTCCATTCAAGTTGTCATGGGATTGGACAATCCGAAGGCACTATTCTATAAACACATCTTAGGCAATTTCTACCTAGGATTTGCCATAACGACCCTTGCATAACTCCGTCTTCAATTATCTTCGTCATATTTGATTCGCAACGCTACTGCCATACGAAGAGGTTCTCAGATAATATATCTGATCCTGGTCTCTCCATATTGACAACGGAAATAGTCAAAAACTTTGATAGTCAGTGATTTAACTATCAAAGGAAAACATGTGTGCAAACAACGATATTATTTCCAGATGGAAATTCTATCGATCAATCATCAATCAACATTTATTCATTTCCCCATTTCTCGTTTCCATATATTCATCAAATCCTTATTTTCTAATTTTAGAAAATATACGTTATTAACTTTGGAAAATGTTTCCATTTCTGATTCACGCATCAATATCTTCCCACCTCTATCAGTCTCTAACTGTAAACTAGTAAGAGAACAACCCCCTACGTAATAACCCCGAAAGCCGAAACCAACATCAGATCAATATCCAGACAGCTGTTCAACTTAACTAATTTCCAGTCAGTTTCTAATTCCTTTAACTCCATTTTAAATACCTATATCAAACCCTATTTCCTTTATAAATATTTTATTTGCAAAATATTTATTTCATCTAATTTTTCACATAAAATGTGAATAATATTTCTTTATATAATTCTATTTATTTTTTCTAAATAATTTCTTTTATAAATCTATTTGTTTTTCCAAATAATTTCCCTTTTCAATATCCTATTTATTCTATACAAATCCTTTTATGTAATTCTGTTCATTTTATATAAATCCTTTTATATAATTCTATTCACTTTCTAACTAATAATTCTATTTATTTAACTCTAATCAATTAACTCTATTTATTCCATAAATAAATATTTCCTTCAATTCTATTTGTTCGACAAATAAATATTTCCTTTTTATAAAACCTTTTGATTTTATAAATATTTCTTTTTCAATATAACATTGAAAATTTCCTTTTTAACATTCCAGTATTCCTCACGGTATTTAACGTACCATATAACAACGATCAGTATCATTCAAACATACAAAATCAGCAACAGATTCCATATCACATCAAATAACACAATATAATAACATCGATTTCATTTCGATATGAAATATTCTGATAAACAGAATCAACATTTGATTAACGATTTATATATATATATATATATCGTTATCTATAATTTCATCCAATACATCAGCAATTCAACCAACCAATCAACACACATAAATCAATTATCATTACTAGATTATATTTATAAAAATATAAATTGATCAGAGTGAGATTTACTCACATTGGATAGTTATCGTTAAATAACAATTAACTATCTTTGATTCTGATGGACAATTTATTTTGCAATAAATTGTAATAATCTCTGATTCACTCCCAGTCAGTTCCATTAAGTAGCTCTCGTCCATACGATCCCAACGGATCTTTTTTCGGCAGATTCTGATAATGTATGACAAAGTTATTCAATTTACAAGTTGTGTACATTATATAAATTTAACTTAACTTTAATTTATTTAAACCCGGGCTTTTACCAATCAAAATTCGGCCCACACCCCTTGCGCAAGGCCCATGCACCCTCCATCCTTCTTCCACGATACAAAGTCCTCCTCCTCCTTCTTAGATATTGCCGACATTCAAGCTCCAGCTCCTCCTTCTCTACTTCATATAAATCCAAACAAACCTCATCAATATACTCCTCTTCCAAAATGCAACAACCCCATGCCCTTTTTCTTGAACTCGGCGTCAGCTCCATAACTTCGTTCTCGGTCAACCTCGGCGAGCTACAGTGAATCGCACATCCCAAATTAATACCGCACTTCACCAAAATTTGACAAAAGTTGCTACTCTCCATCGCAAGTTCGAATATGAACTTGAATTCGAACATCAATGCTCCTAGACCCTTGCGTTCTGGAACCCTACTCCAGTAAACCAATGCTGTGCAAAATTCGAGCACCTCAAACATGAATCGTACCCAAAATGAGTGGCATCAGCGGAAAGCTCTTGGTTCCACAAGTTCAAAACACTTTGTTTCAACATTTTAGGATTTTCTTTTGATTTCTATGAATTATTTGAAGATCGATATGTTTTAATAAAAGAGGAAAAAACAGCGACGCCTTATTCTTGTAGTGTTGACTTCTGAGGAGAAATGTAATTAGGTTTTAGGTATTAGTGGTTTATTTATAGGTAAGTTTAATATTATTTTATTCAGTTATAATATTAATTTTTAGTTCAACGTTGTCTATATTGGTTGTTAAAAATCCGTGTGATCACACACGGTATCCAAAAATCCTGAAAATGGGTATGCAACTACAGTTCGACATTACGGACCCAACGAAACTGGTTTCGTCGAATTCCGAATCCGTTTGCTCACACAGCGTATTTTTAAAGGTCAAATTATCGAATGTTTTTCACACTAAAATCCCATACAACCACATACGGACTCCATAAATCACGAAAACTGAAATCTAATAATAATTTAATATTGCTGATCCAACAAAATTAGTTTCGTCGAAAACAGAGGTCGTTTGCAAAACTGGCTATTTTTAAAGCTCTAAGTAAACTATTTAAATATCAATATATTTAAAAATAATGAATTAAATATAAATAAATTTATATTATCGCATATATTCACTATATAATATCATATAGGTCCAATTGGATTTATAACTCGATATTCAAATCCCGGTTGAATCGATATTCGATTTATAATGAAATTCTTTTTATATATCGTTATAAATTATAAAGGAATTCCATAGCGACTTTTCAAAAATTTGATTTGGACATAAATCAAAATCTACATAATGAAATCCCTATTTTTCTCTTCCATTAGAAAAATATACTTCACCAGCTCCGAACGTTTCTTGTTTCATAGAAATCCGATTTAAAACGGATTCTATATATTCGTTTAAAGTTCGAATCGCCAAATAGCGAACTGCAGCGCCATTTCGAGCTCAATTATAAATATAATATAAATTATACGTTCAAACTTTGTTTAAATAATATATTCATTAATATAATTCAACTCTAAACTGAATTATATATTGTGAATTTGCCCAATTCACACAATATAGTCAATTCCCTATTTTCGACTACTTCGGAATTAAATATATTATTCTATTATTTATATTAATTAAATATTCAATATTATTTAATTTAACAACCATTTAATTCTACGAATCACTATTTAAATAATTAAATTAATTAATTAAAATATCGTAAAAATATGGGACATTACATTTTTCCCCCTTAAAACAATTTCGTCCTCAAAATTGTTAATGTAGAAAACAAACCCTATTGACTGGGTTAAAAATTATTTTTACTTCTTTAACTTCAGTTTCACTGTACCAATTAATTTCAACTAAATTATTAATTTATTCCTACTAACGAAAATTTCCATAAACTCTGAAAATTTCTAACACCCGTAATTTCTGAAAAATTTCTCTAGCACCTCCTTTGTACTGGTCAATAGCTCAAACTCCAACTCGCCTCTCTAGGCCTTCTTCAACCCAAAAGAAAATCAAATAGCCAAGCGGCTTGCCAATTTGGCTCATCAAAATCTCAAATCCATATATAATATAATCTAGAACCTTTTTGTTGGGCATATCAATATATCCTTTTCATCTATTACCAATTCTGCATATACCAATGTCATCCCAATCATTCGGTTATACCTAAGCCGAATTCTGTTCTTAACTCAGATTCCATTTTTAATTTCAACTCTTAACTTACCAGTTAAATTCCATTTCGGATTATCTCTAATCCAATCTAATTTCAAATACCACTTAACTGGCTTTATTTTAATTCCAATTCGCTTTCACAAATTTCTATATAATTTGGTTTTTTTAATTCGAACAATCTCTTCCTGGGAGTTTCAAACAACTTACCATTTTCAAAAATCAAATATTCCCCTTTAGAATCAAAACCACTTGTTTTACTAAAACTGTTCGAAATCAAAACCTTTGGTAGTAATCCATCACTTAGAAACTCGAAAATGAAAACCGATGATGTCCGGATCATCATCGGAATTATTTTCCAGCGACCCAAGTGAGTTCAATACTATATCATTTCAAAACTCAATCTTAAACATTTCCATTTCGAAATCTATTTCAAAATACCATTCACAATGCTTGCAAACAATTTAAAATATTCCCAAGAACTTAATTTTTCCTTATTTTTAATCCAAAACCATTTACAAACACCTTTCCAAATCTCCAGGGTTCTAATTTCAATTCTGATTTAAATTCAAATTTAATTCATTTTGTAACACTTATACGAATTTTAATTGGTTATTAACATAACCGTTTCAATTGTAATCTTATCTGATTATAATCACAACCAACACATCCAATATAATAATTTCAATATATATTCACTTTTATATCAAAATATACTCTAGGCAAAAAAAATTCGTTTACCCTCTTTTCAAAACATACTGTGTCGGTTCATCGTATTCGAGTGTTTAGAAACTCCTACCGATACAGTGGATCAAACTGATCGATCAAATCCATAAACAAATCAACCAATAAATCTCCACAATATAAAACAATTTTTATAAAATCTACAAATACATTCACTCGTATATACACTCATCTCAAGCTGGAGTATTACTAACTCCATCTCTATTGAGTAACGCCACAGAGCCAAGGTAATCACTTAACCTTCAGCTTTGATACCAACTATAACGACCGGACGATTCACAATCCTGGTTATCGACATAAACTCAATGTTGACTATCCAAGCATCGGAAATACCGGATAGTTAATGAAAGAAAATAAAGGGTGAGAATAGATAAGATAGAAACTTAGATAGAAAAAGGAGAAGAACATACAACATCAGAGTAACACGAATCGCACAGCGGGATGAACAACATATAATAGATAACATATCTTTGAAATAAAACAGTACGTGTATACAATACCATTATTAGAATATAACACTTACAACACAGCGGAAATAACAATAGCTATATAATCCTGAAGACTCCTACTCCAGCTCTTCAAGTATATGTAAAATTCCGACTACTTGACTGCCCCTACAAATTGGGCACCCAAGAGTTTAGGGAAAACAAAACAAAATAAACTTTGGGTCAGTCATGTGACTGGTGTGAGTAAACTCCAATAATTTGTTTAACTTTTTAAATCCTTTCTAAAGAAATGATAATTGTAAGACCGATCCACACATAAACACGGATGGTTTTTACCTTACAATAACCCAAAACATTTCGTTAAAATCAATACTCTTCTTATATTATAATAATGTCTAAATCAAATAAATAGCAATCTAGTGGAAACGCTTTCATCTCACGTTCCACATATATTATACACAATCAAACACCGTAGGTGCTTATTGGGAAGTGGATTTCCAACTATGACAAGGTATGGAACCACCTTCCGATCAGTGTACTCTAGAAGCGATACACTGGAGTTCAACAAGAACATCTTGCAACTTGGCCACACATGACCGACCATTCATTTCGCTTGAATGTTCCGAATATATTATCACCTCGTGGTTGGTATACCAACATAACCGTTCCCGTGAGATACAGAAGCGAAAGAAGTAACAAATATGAATATTCTCTAGATGGTGACAATATACCCTACTTGGGTGCGACCCACTTAGCCATGCTGCCTGCCCGATTTCTGTCATTTCCCAATTGATGAGGCTTGAGGTCATAACGTATCTTTTAATAGATCACTCCTTTATTTACTTTGAATGCCACATCGTCATACGCATCAAATCACAAATTGATTTTCCAAAAAATACCATGGGTTTAAGCTAAGAGAAATGAATTCCTCCGCCACCAATGTAAATATGTTTGAAACGATCAACTTACGCGATCTACCAGATATACTATGTCATACATTCGTCCTTTCAAGTTGTCCCGAGATTGGACAATCCGAAGGCACTATTCTGTAAACCCATCTTAGGCAATTTCTACCTAGAATTTTCAAGAACGACCCTTGCATAACTCCGTCTTCAATTATCTTCATCATATTTGATTCGCAACGCTACTGCCATACGGAGTGGTTTTCAGATAAATACCTGATCCCGGTCTCTCCGTATTGACAACGGAAATGGTCAAAAACTTTGATAGTCGGTGATTTAACTATCAAAGGAAAACATGTATGTAAACAACGATATTATTTCCAGATGGAAATTCTATCGATCGATCATCAATCAACATTTATTCATTTCCCCATTTCTCGTTTCCATATATTCATCAAATCCTTATTTTTCAATTTTAGAAAATATACGTTATTAACTTTGGAAAACATTTCTATATCTGATTCATGCATCAATATCTTCCCACCTCTATCAGTCTCTAATTGTAAACTAGTAAGAGAACAACCCCTACGTATTAACCCCGAAGGCCGAAACCAACATCAGATCAATACCTAGACAGCTGTTCAACTTAACTAATTTCCAGTCAGTTTCTAATTCCTTTAACTCCATTTTAAATACCTATTTCAAACCCTATTTCCTTTATAAATATTTTATTTGCAAAATATTTACTTTCGTCTAAATTTTCACATAAAATGTGAATAATATTTCTTTTTATAATTCTATTTGTTTTTCCAAATAATTTCTTTTATAATTCTATTTGTTTTTCCAAATAATTTCCCTTTTCAGCATCCTATTTATTCTATACAAATCCTTTTATATAATTCTATTCATTTTATATAAATCCTTTTATATAATTCTATTTACTTTCTAACTAATAATTCTATTTATTTAACTCTAATCAATTAATTCTATTTATTCCATAAATAAATATTTCCTTTCAATTCTATTTGTTCGAAAAATATATATTTCCTTTTTATAAAACCTTTTGATTTTATAAATATTTCTTTTTCAATATAACATTGAAAATTTCCTTTTTAACATTCCAGTATTCCTCATGGTATTTAACGTACCATATAACAATGATCAGTATCATTCAAACATAAAAAATCAGCAGCAGATTCCATATCTCATCATGTAATACAATATATAAAAAACGGTAAAATAAATGTTGAGGAATCCATCCAGTTGGATTCCACCGACCTGTTCCCCTGCATCCTCAGATGTTAAACAATATAATAACATCGATTTCATTTCGATATAAAATATTTTGATAAACAAAATCAACATTTGATTAACGATTTTTATATATATATATATATCGTTATCTATAATTTCATCCAATACATCAGCAATTCAACCAACCAATCAACACACAGAAATCAATTATCAATTATCATTACTAGATTATATTTATAAAAATATAATTGATAAGAGTTAGTGAGATTTTCTCACATTGGACAGTTCTCGTTAAATAACAATTAACTATCTTTGATTCTGACGGACAATTTATTTTGCAATAAATTGTAATGATCTCCGATTCACTCCCAGTCAGTTCCATTGGGTAGCTCTCGTCCATACGATCCCAACGGATATTGTTTTGTTAGATTATGATAATGTATGACGAAGTTATTCAATTTACAATTTATGTACATTATATAAATTTAACTTAACTTTAATTTATTTAAACCTGGGCTTTTACCAATCAAAATTCGGCCCACACCCCTTGCGCAAGGCCCATGCACCCCATCCTTCTTCCACGATACAAAGTCTTGCACCTCCTTTTTAGATATTGCTGACATTCAAGCTCCAGCTCCTCCTTGTCTACTTCATATAAATCCAAACAAACCTCATCAATATACTCCGCTTCCAAAATGCAACAACCCCATGCCCTTTTTCTTGAACTTGGCGTCAGCTCCATAACTCCGTTCTCGGTCAACCTCGGCGAGCTACAGTGAATCGCACATCCCAAATTAATACCGCACTTCACCAAAATTTCACAAAAGATGCTACTCTCGATCTCAAGTTCGAATATGAACTCGAATTCGAACATCAATGCTCCCAGACCCTTGCGTTCTGGAACCCTACTCCAGTAAAACAACGTTGTACAAAATTCGAGCACCTCAAACATGAATTGTACCAAAAACGAGTGGCATCAGTGGAAAGCTCTTGGTTCCACAAGTTCAAAACACTTTGTTTCAACATTTTAGGATTTTCTTTTGATTTCTATGAATTATTTGAAGATCGAAATGTTTTACTAAAAGAGGGAAAAACAGCGGCGCCTTATTATTGTTGTGTTGACTTCTGAGGAGAAATGTAATTAGGTTTTAGGTATTAGTGGTTTATTTATAGGTAAGTTTAATATTATTTTATTCAGTTATAATATTAATTTTTAGTTCAACGTTGTCTATATTTGTTGTTAAAAATCCATGTGATCACACACGGTATACAAAAATCCCAAAAATGGGCATGCAGCTATAGTTCGACATTACGGACCCAACGAAACTAGTTTCGTTGAATTCCGAATCCGTTTGCTCACACAGCGTATTTTTAAAGGTCAAATTATCGACTGTTTTTCATATTAAATTCCCGTACGGCCACATACGGACTCCGTAAATCACGAAAATTGAAATCTAATAATAATTTAATATTGTGGATCCAACAAAATTAGTTTCGTCGAAAACGGAGGTCGTTTACAAAATTGGCTATTTTTAAAGCTCTAAGTAAACCATTTAAATATTAATATATTTAAAAATAATTAAATTAAATATAAATAAATTTATATTATCGTATATATTCACAATATAATATCATATAGCTCCAATTGGATTTATAACTCGATATTCAAATCCCGGTTGAATCTATATTCGATTTATAATGAAATTCTTTTTATATATCGTTATAAATTATAAAGGAATTCCATAGCGACTTTTCAAAAATTTGATTTGGACAAAAATCAAAATCTACAAAATGAAATCCCGATTTTTCTCTTCCATTAGAAAAATATACTTCACTAGCTTCGAACGTTTCTTGCTTCACAGAAATCCGATTTAAAACGGATTCTATATATTGGTTAAATTTCGAATCGCCAAATAGCGAACTGCAGCGCCATTTCGAGCTCGATTATAATTATAATATAAATTATACGTTCAAACTTCGTTTAAATAATATATTCGTTAAAATAATTCAACTCTAAACTGAATTATATATTTTGAATTTGCTCAATTCACACAATATAGTCAATTCCCTATTTCCGACTATTTTAGAATTAAATATATTATTTATATTAGTTAAATATTCAATATTATTTAATTTAACAACCATTTAATTCTCTGAATCGCTATTTAAATAATTAAATAAATTAATTATAATATCATAAAAATACGGGATTTTACATTCTTCCCCCTTAAAACAATTTTGTCCTCGAACTTGTTAAGGTAGAAAGCAAACCCTATTGACTGGGTTAAAAATTATTTTTACTTCTTTAACTTCAGTTTCACTGTACCAATTAATTTCAACTAAATTATTGATTTATTCCTAATGAAAATTTCCATAAACTCTGAAAATTTTCTAACATCCGAAATTTCTGAAAAAATTCTCTAGCACCTCCTTTGTACTGGTCAATAGCTCAAACTTCAACTCGCCCCTCTAGGCCTTCTTCAACCCAAAAGAAAATCAAATAACCAAGCGGCTTGCCAATTTGGCTCATCAAAATCTCGAATCCATATATAATATAAACTGAAACCTTTTTGTTGGGCATATCAATATATCCTTTTCGTCTGTTACCAATTCTGCATATACCAATGTCATCCCAATCATTCGGTTATACCCAAGCCGAATTCTGTTCTTAACTCAGATTCCATTTTTAATTTCAACTCTTAACTTACCAGTTAAATTCCATTTCGGATTATCTCTAATCCAATCTAATTTCAAATACCACTTAACTGGCTTTATTTTAATTCCAATTCGCTTTCACAATTTTCTATGTAATTTGGTTTTTTAATTCGAACAATCTCTTCCTGGGAGTTTTAAACAACTTATCCTTTTCAAAAATCAAATATTCCCCTTCAGAATCAAAACCACTTGTTTTACTAAAACTGTTCGAAATCAAAACCTTTGGTAGTAATCCATCACTTAGAAACTCGAAAATGAAAACCGATGATGTCCGGATCATCATCGGAATTATTTTCCAGCGACCCAAGTGAGTTCAATACTATATCATTTCAAAACTCAATCTTAAACATTTCCATTTTGAAATCTATTTCAAAATACCATTCACAATGCTTGTAAACAATTTAAAATATTCCAGGATCTTAAATTTTCGTTTTTTTAATCCAAAACCATTTACAAACACCTTTCCAAATCTCCAGGGTTCTAATTTCAATTCTGATTTAAATTCAGGTTTAATTCATTTTGTAACACTTATACGAATTTTGATTGGTTATTTACATAACCGTTTCAATTATAATCTTATCTGATTATAATCACAACGAACACGTCCAATATAATAATTTCAATATATATTCTCTTTTATATCAAAATATACTTTGGGTAAAAAAAATTCATTTACCCTCTTTTCAAAACATACTATGTTGGTTCATCGTACTCGAGTCTTTAGAAACTCCTACTGATACAGTGGATCAAACTGATCGATCAAATCCATGAACAACTCAACCAATAAATCTCCACAATATAAAACAATTTTTATAAAATCTACAAATACATTCAATCGTATATACACTCAACTCAATCTGGAGTATTACTAACCATATCTCTACTGAGTCACGCCACAGAACCAAAATAATTACTTAACCTTCAGTTCTGATACCAACTGTAACGACTCGGCGATTCGCAATCCTGGTTATCGACATAAACTCAATGTCGACTATCCAAGCATTGGAAATACCAGATAGTTAATGAAAGAAAATAGAGGGTGAGAATAGATAAGATTGAAACTTAGAATAGAAGAAGGAGAAGAACATACAACATCAGAGTAACACGAATCTTACAGCGGAACGAATAACATATAATAGATAACATATCTTTGAAATAAAACTGTATCTGTATACAATACCATTATTAGAGTATAACACTTACAACACAGCGGAAATAACAATAGCTATATAATCCTGAAGACTCTTGCTCCAGCTCTTCAAGTATCTGTAAAATCCCGACTACTTGACTGCCCCTACAAAATTGGGCACCCAAGAATTTAGGGAAAACAAAACAAAATAAACTCAGGGTCAGTCATGTGACTGGTGTGAGTAAACTCCAATCATTTGTTTAACTTTTAAAATCCTTTCTAAAGAAATGATAATCGTAAGACCGATACACACATAAACACGGATGGTTTTTACCGTACGATAACCCAAAACATTTCTTTAAAATCAATACTCTTATGATATTATAATAATGTCTAAATCAAATTAATAGCAATCTAGTGGAAACGCTTTCATCTCACGTTCCACATATATTATATACAATCAAACACCGCAGGCGCATATTGGGTAATGGATTTCCAACTATGACAAGGTATGGAACCACCTTCCGATCAATGT
This sequence comes from Allium sativum, assembly GCA_030737875.1. Lineage (NCBI taxonomy): Eukaryota > Viridiplantae > Streptophyta > Magnoliopsida > Asparagales > Amaryllidaceae > Allium > Allium sativum. The sequence goes on from CM060910.1 coordinate 343,356,033, forward strand.
ACTCTAGAAGCGATACACTGGAGTTCAACAAGAACATCTTGCAACTCAGCCACACATAATCGACTATTCATTTCGCTTGAATGTTCTGAATATATTATCACCTTATGGTTGGTATACCAACAAAACCGTTCCCGGGAGATACAAAAGCGAAAGAAGTAACAAATATGAATATTCTCTAGATGGTGACAATATACCCTACTTGGGTGCGACCCACTTAGCCATGTTGCCTACCCAATTTCTGTCATTTCCCAGTTGATGAGGCTTAAGGTCATAACGTATCTTTTAATAAATCACTCCTTGTGACGGCAAGGTACTTCGCTCGGTCCGAACCAGTCGCTAAACCGACCCAGACCGTTCGAAACGCCCTATCGTTTGAGAACACGACAAAACAGAACGCATACAGAAGAACATTTCATTGTATATTACAACAATGCATCAGATTACAAGAATATACAGAGTATAAATGAATATTACACAGAAATATCAGAGATTTAAATTACATTTAAATACATAGCAGCGGAAAATAATACAATACACAACTAGAATGAGATATACGGATACAAAGCTTTCCGGATATCGTTCCAGCTGTAAACCAGGATCCTGTGAATATAAATCTGCAAAACCAAAACTACTAGCTGCCCGTGTCGAAAATAGGGGCACCCAGAGTTTAGGTTAAAACAATAAACTCCAGGTCAGTCATGTGACTGGTGTGAGAACTAAAACAGTTATTAATCTTTATTTCAAATCATTAGGTAAATCAAGGGACCACGCCGTATAACACGGAACGGGTTTCCTCCCAAGAATACCAGTGCATAAAACCAACAGCGCAATGCTAAATAAAGAAAAATGAAGCTGTTATAAGACCCAGGTCCCATCACACAATGCAACGCAGTCGAGGATAGGGTTTTCCCTTATAACAGCCAAAGAATGCTTGATACGTTTAAAACAAATCATTTGATACTATTATAAGTGCATAGTATATAAAACACTTCAAATCATAAGTATCAATCATAGGCGGCATGAGCGCCCCATCCCACTATGTCGCCATATATAGGATATACAATCAAAACCGCAAAGTCTCGTATTTGGAAATTGGGTTTCCATCTATGAACCGAGGCAAAAGATAGTCCTCAACCGATTCGAGACAATCTAGCCCATGTCTCAGGCAAGCGCGCAGGCAAGCCTTGGATCGTCAGGGCCGGTCCACACGGAGTGGATTATTATGCCTGAACAATACGTCTCCCCACCCTATGGGGTGTAAGTCTGGTCCGTCAGCCGACCAGAATGCATTCGGCCGAAACCGATATAACCGAGGCGCCTCGCAACAGCAACAACCACATAAGTCAAACTCGTCAGGGCGTGTAAAACCACTGACGCCACTTCTAGCTAGAAAGAAACGCAAGTCCTCCCTGAGGTCCGTCTCCCGTTTTTGGTTCATACCTGGTGTGAAACACGCGAGGTAAACGTTACACAAAGCTACGCCACAAAGGCCGTGCTTTGATCATCACCACAAGACTTTGCTTTTCAACAGAAGCCTTGATCATTTGCATCTTAGCATGCCACACAGGCAAACCATCCTATGCAACCGATATCAGTCACACAGAATGAAATCCGATGTCAGACACACAGTCCATTTACAAGTCCGTTCTGGGTCTGAACGAAACCGGAGGCACCTAGTACCCCGCATATCCATCGATCTCCAAGTACGTCTGGACGATCACTAACTGTTTCCATCTTCTTGGGTGTACAGCCCAATCAAGATCATCAGTTATCACCCAAACGACGTGAAGACTTCCGGTCTTCGACCATCGTCTTCATCTTCGACTTATCGTCGTATCAGTTATTCAGAATGGGATAAACCCGGTCTTTCCGAATAACTCGCGTATATTTTAAGTAAGTGTTACACAAACACAACATACGCCTCATTCCAGTTCATTAGTCACTAACCGTAAATTAATCAAGAGAATAATTCCCCAAATATTAACCCCGAAGGCCGAAACCAACATCAGATCAATATCCAGAAAACCATTCTGCTTGGCTAACCGACAGTTAGTTTCTAAATTTCACGTTCAAATCTAATTAAAGATTTAACTATCGCCTGGAGCAAAACTGGTGATACTCCATTCTCGATCCTTTCAATCTAATTAAAGATTCATTAAAACTCCACTTAGTTTTAATCATTATCTGGGTTAAAGAATCAGTGTCATTTAAAAACACGATTCACGATAAACCCAAAATCACATTCCATTAATTATCGGGTTAAAGAACAAGTGTTATTTAAAACACTATTCACGATAAACCCAAAAATCAATACCAATTCAATTCCAATTAAATATCATTTAATTGGTACACTTCATTAAATCTAAATAAAAAGATTTAATCTTTTCTCAACTGGGTTCAAGAACAGTGTTAGTGAAGACACCATTCACGACAAACCCAAATCACATTCGATTAATTATCGGGTTAAAGAACAAGTGTTATTTAAAACACTGTTCACGATAAACCCAAAAATCAATATCAATTCAATTCCAATTAAATATCATTTAATTGGTACACTTCATTAAATCTAAATAAAAAGATTTAATCTTTTCTCAACTGGGTTCAAGAACAGTGTTAGTGAAGACACCATTCACGACAAACCCAAATCACATTCGATTAATTATCGGGTTAAAGAACAAGTGTTATTTAAAACATTGTTCACGATAAACCCAAAAATCAATACCAATTCAATTCCAATTAAATATCATTTAATTGGTACACTTCATTAAATCTAAATAAAAAGATTTAATCTTTTCTCAACTGGGTTCAAGAACAGTGTTAGTGAAGACACCATTCACGACAAACCCAAATCACATTCGATATTCAATACAAGGCTCTGAATAGAAACTATATCGGCCTATATTCAATATCAAATTCTACGATTAACAAATGTCGTATTGGAAATAACGATATACATATATATCTTTCAAATTTCCATAACAACACCTGTAATATCACGAATTCCAACATCGAAATATTCCGAAGACAATTTCGATTCAAATCCACTCCAATGCAATCATTGGAAATTTTGGTTATTTTCAAAACCATTTCAAATTCAATTTATTTATTTAAAAATAAATAGAATTATAATTCTAGTTCAAAACTAGTTCATTTCGATAAAAATCTATTTTTATCTTTTCAAACATGGAGTTTTTCATCCCAAACTTTCACAAATCATTTCTTATGATTTTACACAAATTATTACTATTTTTAATAATTTTATCAAGGCCCGTACGGTCGATTTCCATTAACGGCCATCGAACTGCACTTACAGCGACCTTTTTCGAATTTGATTTGGACGTATCTCCAAATCCAACCGTTAGATTTCAAATTTCTAACATTCATTAGAAAGCTCTTTTCGATACGAACCCAACGGTTCCGGTTTTAGGAGAATCCGACGGTCGGATCTCCCGTAATGTCCGTTTGAAACAAATGGTCGAAATTCGCGAACTGCCGCAGCGCGGCGCGTTCTATTCAGGCCATTATATTATATATATAATATATATTTCGTCGATTACTATTTAAAACGAATTATATAAATGGTTTTAAATTCGTTTCAAAAGCAATTTCAACTTCCTTTTCAATTCAAATCAAAATTGAATTCTTCTTTATAAATTCGTTTCAAAATTCATTTCTATTCAATTCAAATTTCAATTCAATTTGAATTCATTTCAATTCGCTTTCAATTCAATTCGAATTCGTTTTCAATTCAATTCATTTCGAAATCGTTTTCAATTCAATTCATTTCGAAATCGTTTTCAATTCAATTCATTTCGAAATCGTTTTCAATTCAATTCATTTCGAAATCGTTTTCAATTCAATTCATTTCGAAATCGTTTTCAATTCAATTCATTTCGAAATCGTTTTCAATTCAATTCATTTCGAAATCGTTTTCAATTCAATTCATTTCGAAATCGTTTTCAATTCAATTCATTTCGAAATCGTTTTCAATTCAATTCATTTCGAAATCGTTTTCAATTCAATTCATTTCAAAATATTCGATTTCGAAATCACGTTTCAATATTCATTTTAAAATGAATAAAATCGATATAAATATCGTTCACGTCAAAATGGCGTCAATCTAATCCTCACGGCTTCACATATTTCTATTTTCAAATATTCTATTTCAAATATTTCTATTTCAAATATTTCTATTTCAAATATTTCTATTTCAAATATTTCTATTTCAAATATTTCTTTTTTTCTCGAAACTGGAATGAGGCCCAATCAATTACCATATAATGTTAATTATATGGATTTTCTACAACACATGTATATATCAACAACGATGAATAATCAACCATCAACCAAAGTGCACTACACTGTATAAGCATCAAATATAGACATTTAACGCTTATAGCAGCTTGTCAATCAATCGATCGACATATTTAATAAATCAGGATGAGTGAACTTCAAATTTCATCCTAACACCCGTGTGGGGTTTCAAACAATCAAACACATATTTTATTTGTGCAGTTAGGCGATGTGTAAAATTTATCGACCCAATCAACGTCATTCAAATAGGTGTACATAAACAAACCGTCTGGTTTGTAAATGAATATTTATTTATTCACATTCACGTTAAAAATTATATTTTTAACGATAACACATTTTATTTTAACATATGAATTTATATTCAGTTCATTCGTTAAATAAAATGCTATTTTTATTTTTCTAACTTATTTTAGAAAATTTCGGCGGCATAACGGCACGATACTAGAAACGGGACAAGGCCTAGCCTTATCCCCGGTCTAGTGAAGGCCCACGCCATTCACACATCAATCAAATCAATTCGTTATGCAAACCACAAACTTTGGAGTAAGGGTCTAACCTAGCCTTACTCCTTCGCCTTATAACGGCGCACGTCTAATCCTAACCAATTTATCGATTCGATTTTTCACACCACAAACCACATTCAAACCAATATCACAATCAATCACCAAACAGTCAAACAAACAAGTCCATGGTCTGTGGACGGGTGTCGGGTGCTACTAAGCACCGTCTGCATCCTAGTATATATATAACTAGAAAAATAAATTGAAAGGTGAGGAATTCTCACATATAGCTATCCTAGCTCCACAGCACTTCATTGATAGAAATCTTCATTGTTTTCGCATCTTCTTCAGCTTCGTCGCCTGTAGCCACTACATATGTAAAAATCGAATTTTTACTTCGCTATTCAATATATAAAAATCGAATTTTTATTTCAAAGTTCAATATATAAAAATCGAATTTTCAGTTCAAAGTTCAATATATAAAAATCGAATTTTTAGTTCGAAGTTCAATATATAAAAATCGAATTTTTATTTCAAAGTTCAATATATAAAAATCGAATTTTTATTTCGAAGTTCAATATATAAAAATCGAATTTTTATTTCAAAGTTCAATATATAAAAATCGAATTTTCAGTTCAAAGTTCAATATATAAAAATCGAATTTTTAGTTCAAAGTTCAATATATAAAAATCGAATTTTTAGTTCGAAGTTCAATATATAAAAATCGAATTTTTATTTCAAAGTTCAATATATAAAAATCGAATTTTTATTTCGAAGTTCAATATATAAAAATCGAATTTTTATTTCAAAGTTCAATATATAAAAATCGAATTTTCAGTTCAAAGTTCAATATATAAAAATCGAATTTTTATTTCGAAGTTCAATATATAAAAATCGAATTTTTATTTCAAAGTTCAATATATAAAAATCGAATTTTTATTTCAAAGTTCAATACATAAAAATCGAATTTTTAGTTCGAAGTTCAATATATAAAAATCGAATTTTTAGTTCGAAGTTCAATATATAAAAATCGAATTTTTAGTTCGAAGTTCAATATATAAAAATCGAATTTTTATTTCAAAGTTCAATATATAAAAATCGAATTTTCAGTTCAAAGTTCAATATATAAAAATCGAATTTTTAGTTCAAAGTTCAATATATAAAAATCGAATTTTTAGTTCGAAGTTCAATATATAAAAATCGAATTTTTATTTCAAAGTTCAATATATAAAAATCGAATTTTTATTTCGAAGTTCAATATATAAAAATCGAATTTTTATTTCAAAGTTCAATATATAAAAATCGAATTTTTATTTCAAAGTTCAATACATAAAAATCGAATTTTTATTTCAAAGTTCAATATATAAAAATCGAATTTTTATTTCAAAGTTCAATACATAAAAATCGAATTTTTATTTCAAAGTTCAATATATAAAAATCGAATTTTTATTTCGCTATTCAATATATAAAAATCGAATTTTTATTTCGCTATTCAATATATAAAAATCGAATTTTCAGTTCGAAGTTCCATATATAAAAACCGAATTTTTATATCGCTATTCAATATATAAAAGTCGAATTTTTATATTCTCCATTATATTTTCAAAAGTGATGTCTTTTCATTTTCAAATCAAGATTGCTTGTATTTTTGAATCGATGACAATTTCAGTTTCTTTTCTTTTTAACAATGTAAAAAAAATCAGTTTTTAATCATTTTTAAAAAATCTCGTCTTTAACATTTTTAAAAGTCTGTTTTTAATCATTTTAAAAATCTCTTCCCCCCCCCCCCCCTTTTTTTTTTTAATCATTAAAAAAAACTGGTTTTAAACTAAATAAAAATCTGGTTTTAAACTAAATAAAAATCTGGTTTTAAACTAAATAAAAATTAAGTAAATCAGATCAAGAAAACTCACGTTTTCAAGAAGGGGGAGAGATGGCCGAGGTGGAGGAGCTTGCTGAGCTGCGTCGGAGTCGGAGCATCCACTGGAGGAAGTGGCGGCGGTCCATCGGGGAGGGGAAAAGGAGCGGGACGCGAGGGGGTTCGGGTTCTAGGCGTTCGAATGGAGGAAGAAGGGGGTCGCGACAACATCAGGGGGAGGCGGCGGTGCTGGAGTTCGACGAGGGGGTGAGGGTGACTGGATCGTCGAGGGCCGGCGACGAGGCTCCGCCCTTCGTTCGAAATTCTTTTTTTTTTTTTTTTTTTTTTTTTATACCTGGAAATGAAAATGATTGAAAAAGGGGGGGGCCAGGTTAAGAAGGGAAATTAAATATTTTTTTTTTTTTTTTTATTATTTTATTTTGCAAAAAAAGTTAACTTTCACATACGATCTCGAAACGAGGCCCACCGCCTGTCGTCCACAGCGTTCTACCCCCATTCCGAACACAATAGGATATGTATCGCAAGCTGATTCGATAGTTACAATCAGTTTCCATTGAATTTACATTTAAATCACTTTATTGAATTTTAAACGTATATTTCAAATTACCGGGGGCACATACGAACACGAAAAATCCCAGAAAAATATTTTCTAGCTTCGTATTGACGATACGGTCCTAACAAAACTAGTTTCGTCGAATTCTGAGACCGTTAGAAAAATGGCCAATTTCCAGTCGATTAAAATCAACTGAAACTGGTCAAACGCGTTTTCCTTTGCCACGCTCACATATTGATTCGAAAAATTACGAAATTTGAAATCTAGCAATAACTTGACACTGCGGACCCAACAAAAGTGGTTTCGTCGAAATCCGAGGTCATTTGCAAAATGTCCATTTTTAAGGGCCTGAATTCCATAGCGACTATTCAGAATTTTCAACTGGACATATCTTTTGATTCCCGCTACGAACTTTTGATTTTTCGGATTCGTTGGAAAGATATTCACTATTAGATTCCATTATTTTCGGTTTCACTAAAATCCGGATTGTTTTGCACCCGGTACATTCAATTGAAGTTTGAAATCGAATTATCGAACTACCGCGCCATTTTCAATTCCTTTTATAATTATATATAATTATTATATATTCTAACGACGACGCGTAAAATATATACGATCGAATTATATTCAAAATAAATTTCTCGTCGATATTCTTTAAAATAATTCCTTTTAAATAATCAAAATTCGCTAAAATTGCCAAAATAAAATTTTCAAACTGGCTCGCATTTTACGGGTTGTTACAATCTCCCCCACTTAAAACTTTTCGTCCCCGAAAAGGAACAAAGTCGAAAGTGGTTTGATTATTCAGCCCTACATTCGATTTGGCTTCCATTCTCCAACTTTTCAGTTTCTGAGAATTTTCAAAATTTCAAAAATTTGGCTAACACCCTAAATTTTCGAAAAATTTCGCCATAACCTCCCCTGCAATGGGAGCATCGGGAAATTGCAAATAGCGTTCCCGGTCCTTCAGATCTCAAAAAGAAAAAGAAAAAGCCAAGCGGCTAGCCAATAGGCTCATAAAATCATCATCACCCAAACAAAACAGTAAATTATGTAATAAACATGTACCTATTTGTCGGGCAAACAAATTTTATTCTCTGTCTCTAGCCTCCTTGCTATGACCTGTTCAATGTAAGTATATGTATATGCAAGCAAATGCGACCAAATTTCAATACAATTCAATATTTGATTCAATTAGGCATAATGATTCAAAATTATCAAACAATACAAACATCAATCAATTAGTGAATTAGAGTTTCAAATTCATAATTTTGATACATATACAAAAAATCATGTTTTGATGCCAAATCACAACAATGAATTCTAACTATATAAGTTTTGGGTTCTCACACCAGCCTAATGGAAATATATAGAAAATCACACATTCGAAACACGAATATAAATACGGATGATGTCATGACAATCATCAGTACCATCTCCGGGCGACTAGAATGTGATTCCATATCTATCCAGTATATTAAAACTTTGAATATACGTTTGCAAGGCGTATATGCAAATTCTTTATATACTGAATTGCCCAAAATCAATATAAACAAATAATCAAATACGAATAGTTGATTTAAATTTTCAAAACAAAATGTTTTCATTTGAAAAATATACTCTTCACACCCGTTCTAGGATACTACTGATCCTATCTCTAACGAGTCATTCCATTGGATATTGCTAATCCAATATCTGATGAATTCTTTCGTATGGTTCTAATGTGCCTTGTTCTCTGAGCTTTGTAAACCAAAGCTCTGATACCAAATGTGACGGCAAGGTACTTCGCTCGGTCCGAACCAGTCGCTAAACCGACCCAGACCGTTCGAAACGCCCTATCGTTTGAGAACACGACAAAACAGAACGCATACAGAAGAACATTTCATTGTATATTACAACAATGCATCAGATTACAAGAATATACAGAGTATAAATGAATATTACACAGAAATATCAGAGATTTAAATTACATTTAAATACATAGCAGCGGAAAATAATACAATACACAACTAGAATGAGATATACGGATACAAAGCTTTCCGGATATCGTTCCAGCTGTAAACCAGGATCCTGTGAATATAAATCTGCAAAACCAAAACTACTAGCTGCCCGTGTCGAAAATAGGGGCACCCAGAGTTTAGGTTAAAACAATAAACTCCAGGTCAGTCATGTGACTGGTGTGAGAACTAAAACAGTTATTAATCTTTATTTCAAATCATTAGGTAAATCAAGGGACCACGCCGTATAACACGGAACGGGTTTCCTCCCAAGAATACCAGTGCATAAAACCAACAGCGCAATGCTAAATAAAGAAAAATGAAGCTGTTATAAGACCCAGGTCCCATCACACAATGCAACGCAGTCGAGGATAGGGTTTTCCCTTATAACAGCCAAAGAATGCTTGATACGTTTAAAACAAATCATTTGATACTATTATAAGTGCATAGTATATAAAACACTTCAAATCATAAGTATCAATCATAGGCGGCATGAGCGCCCCATCCCACTATGTCGCCATATATAGGATATACAATCAAAACCGCAAAGTCTCGTATTTGGAAATTGGGTTTCCATCTATGAACCGAGGCAAAAGATAGTCCTCAACCGATTCGAGACAATCTAGCCCATGTCTCAGGCAAGCGCGCAGGCAAGCCTTGGATCGTCAGGGCCGGTCCACACGGAGTGGATTATTATGCCTGAACAATACGTCTCCCCACCCTATGGGGTGTAAGTCTGGTCCGTCAGCCGACCAGAATGCATTCGGCCGAAACCGATATAACCGAGGCGCCTCGCAACAGCAACAACCACATAAGTCAAACTCGTCAGGGCGTGTAAAACCACTGACGCCACTTCTAGCTAGAAAGAAACGCAAGTCCTCCCTGAGGTCCGTCTCCCGTTTTTGGTTCATACCTGGTGTGAAACACGCGAGGTAAACGTTACACAAAGCTACGCCACAAAGGCCGTGCTTTGATCATCACCACAAGACTTTGCTTTTCAACAGAAGCCTTGATCATTTGCATCTTAGCATGCCACACAGGCAAACCATCCTATGCAACCGATATCAGTCACACAGAATGAAATCCGATGTCAGACACACAGTCCATTTACAAGTCCGTTCTGGGTCTGAACGAAACCGGAGGCACCTAGTACCCCGCATATCCATCGATCTCCAAGTACGTCTGGACGATCACTAACTGTTTCCATCTTCTTGGGTGTACAGCCCAATCAAGATCATCAGTTATCACCCAAACGACGTGAAGACTTCCGGTCTTCGACCATCGTCTTCATCTTCGACTTATCGTCGTATCAGTTATTCAGAATGGGATAAACCCGGTCTTTCCGAATAACTCGCGTATATTTTAAGTAAGTGTTACACAAACACAACATACGCCTCATTCCAGTTCATTAGTCACTAACCGTAAATTAATCAAGAGAATAATTCCCCAAATATTAACCCCGAAGGCCGAAACCAACATCAGATCAATATCCAGAAAACCATTCTGCTTGGCTAACCGACAGTTAGTTTCTAAATTTCACGTTCAAATCTAATTAAAGATTTAACTATCGCCTGGAGCAAAACTGGTGATACTCCATTCTCGATCCTTTCAATCTAATTAAAGATTCATTAAAACTCCACTTAGTTTTAATCATTATCTGGGTTAAAGAATCAGTGTCATTTAAAAACACGATTCACGATAAACCCAAAATCACATTCCATTAATTATCGGGTTAAAGAACAAGTGTTATTTAAAACACTATTCACGATAAACCCAAAAATCAATACCAATTCAATTCCAATTAAATATCATTTAATTGGTACACTTCATTAAATCTAAATAAAAAGATTTAATCTTTTCTCAACTGGGTTCAAGAACAGTGTTAGTGAAGACACCATTCACGACAAACCCAAATCACATTCGATTAATTATCGGGTTAAAGAACAAGTGTTATTTAAAACACTGTTCACGATAAACCCAAAAATCAATATCAATTCAATTCCAATTAAATATCATTTAATTGGTACACTTCATTAAATCTAAATAAAAAGATTTAATCTTTTCTCAACTGGGTTCAAGAACAGTGTTAGTGAAGACACCATTCACGACAAACCCAAATCACATTCGATTAATTATCGGGTTAAAGAACAAGTGTTATTTAAAACATTGTTCACGATAAACCCAAAAATCAATACCAATTCAATTCCAATTAAATATCATTTAATTGGTACACTTCATTAAATCTAAATAAAAAGATTTAATCTTTTCTCAACTGGGTTCAAGAACAGTGTTAGTGAAGACACCATTCACGACAAACCCAAATCACATTCGATATTCAATACAAGGCTCTGAATAGAAACTATATCGGCCTATATTCAATATCAAATTCTACGATTAACAAATGTCGTATTGGAAATAACGATATACATATATATCTTTCAAATTTCCATAACAACACCTGTAATATCACGAATTCCAACATCGAAATATTCCGAAGACAATTTCGATTCAAATCCACTCCAATGCAATCATTGGAAATTTTGGTTATTTTCAAAACCATTTCAAATTCAATTTATTTATTTAAAAATAAATAGAATTATAATTCTAGTTCAAAACTAGTTCATTTCGATAAAAATCTATTTTTATCTTTTCAAACATGGAGTTTTTCATCCCAAACTTTCACAAATCATTTCTTATGATTTTACACAAATTATTACTATTTTTAATAATTTTATCAAGGCCCGTACGGTCGATTTCCATTAACGGCCATCGAACTGCACTTACAGCGACCTTTTTCGAATTTGATTTGGACGTATCTCCAAATCCAACCGTTAGATTTCAAATTTCTAACATTCATTAGAAAGCTCTTTTCGATACGAACCCAACGGTTCCGGTTTTAGGAGAATCCGACGGTCGGATCTCCCGTAATGTCCGTTTGAAACAAATGGTCGAAATTCGCGAACTGCCGCAGCGCGGCGCGTTCTATTCAGGCCATTATATTATATATATAATATATATTTCGTCGATTACTATTTAAAACGAATTATATAAATGGTTTTAAATTCGTTTCAAAAGCAATTTCAACTTCCTTTTCAATTCAAATCAAAATTGAATTCTTCTTTATAAATTCGTTTCAAAATTCATTTCTATTCAATTCAAATTTCAATTCAATTTGAATTCATTTCAATTCGCTTTCAATTCAATTCGAATTCGTTTTCAATTCAATTCATTTCGAAATCGTTTTCAATTCAATTCATTTCGAAATCGTTTTCAATTCAATTCATTTCGAAATCGTTTTCAATTCAATTCATTTCGAAATCGTTTTCAATTCAATTCATTTCGAAATCGTTTTCAATTCAATTCATTTCGAAATCGTTTTCAATTCAATTCATTTCGAAATCGTTTTCAATTCAATTCATTTCGAAATCGTTTTCAATTCAATTCATTTCGAAATCGTTTTCAATTCAATTCATTTCGAAATCGTTTTCAATTCAATTCATTTCAAAATATTCGATTTCGAAATCACGTTTCAATATTCATTTTAAAATGAATAAAATCGATATAAATATCGTTCACGTCAAAATGGCGTCAATCTAATCCTCACGGCTTCACATATTTCTATTTTCAAATATTCTATTTCAAATATTTCTATTTCAAATATTTCTATTTCAAATATTTCTATTTCAAATATTTCTATTTCAAATATTTCTTTTTTTCTCGAAAACTGGAATGAGGCCCAATCAATTACCATATAATGTTAATTATATGGATTTTCTACAACACATGTATATATCAACAACGATGAATAATCAACCATCAACCAAAGTGCACTACACTGTATAAGCATCAAATATAGACATTTAACGCTTATAGCAGCTTGTCAATCAATCGATCGACATATTTAATAAATCAGGATGAGTGAACTTCAAATTTCATCCTAACACCCGTGTGGGGTTTCAAACAATCAAACACATATTTTATTTGTGCAGTTAGGCGATGTGTAAAATTTATCGACCCAATCAACGTCATTCAAATAGGTGTACATAAACAAACCGTCTGGTTTGTAAATGAATATTTATTTATTCACATTCACGTTAAAAATTATATTTTTAACGATAACACATTTTATTTTAACATATGAATTTATATTCAGTTCATTCGTTAAATAAAATGCTATTTTTATTTTTCTAACTTATTTTAGAAAATTTCGGCGGCATAACGGCACGATACTAGAAACGGGACAAGGCCTAGCCTTATCCCCGGTCTAGTGAAGGCCCACGCCATTCACACATCAATCAAATCAATTCGTTATGCAAACCACAAACTTTGGAGTAAGGGTCTAACCTAGCCTTACTCCTTCGCCTTATAACGGCGCACGTCTAATCCTAACCAATTTATCGATTCGATTTTTCACACCACAAACCACATTCAAACCAATATCACAATCAATCACCAAACAGTCAAACAAACAAGTCCATGGTCTGTGGACGGGTGTCGGGTGCTACTAAGCACCGTCTGCATCCTAGTATATATATAACTAGAAAAATAAATTGAAAGGTGAGGAATTCTCACATATAGCTATCCTAGCTCCACAGCACTTCATTGATAGAAATCTTCATTGTTTTCGCATCTTCTTCAGCTTCGTCGCCTGTAGCCACTACATATGTAAAAATCGAATTTTTACTTCGCTATTCAATATATAAAAATCGAATTTTTATTTCAAAGTTCAATATATAAAAATCGAATTTTCAGTTCAAAGTTCAATATATAAAAATCGAATTTTTAGTTCGAAGTTCAATATATAAAAATCGAATTTTTATTTCAAAGTTCAATATATAAAAATCGAATTTTTATTTCGAAGTTCAATATATAAAAATCGAATTTTTATTTCAAAGTTCAATATATAAAAATCGAATTTTCAGTTCAAAGTTCAATATATAAAAATCGAATTTTTAGTTCAAAGTTCAATATATAAAAATCGAATTTTTAGTTCGAAGTTCAATATATAAAAATCGAATTTTTATTTCAAAGTTCAATATATAAAAATCGAATTTTTATTTCGAAGTTCAATATATAAAAATCGAATTTTTATTTCAAAGTTCAATATATAAAAATCGAATTTTCAGTTCAAAGTTCAATATATAAAAATCGAATTTTTATTTCGAAGTTCAATATATAAAAATCGAATTTTTATTTCAAAGTTCAATATATAAAAATCGAATTTTTATTTCAAAGTTCAATACATAAAAATCGAATTTTTAGTTCGAAGTTCAATATATAAAAATCGAATTTTTAGTTCGAAGTTCAATATATAAAAATCGAATTTTTAGTTCGAAGTTCAATATATAAAAATCGAATTTTTATTTCAAAGTTCAATATATAAAAATCGAATTTTCAGTTCAAAGTTCAATATATAAAAATCGAATTTTTAGTTCAAAGTTCAATATATAAAAATCGAATTTTTAGTTCGAAGTTCAATATATAAAAATCGAATTTTTATTTCAAAGTTCAATATATAAAAATCGAATTTTTATTTCGAAGTTCAATATATAAAAATCGAATTTTTATTTCAAAGTTCAATATATAAAAATCGAATTTTTATTTCAAAGTTCAATACATAAAAATCGAATTTTTATTTCAAAGTTCAATATATAAAAATCGAATTTTTATTTCAAAGTTCAATACATAAAAATCGAATTTTTATTTCAAAGTTCAATATATAAAAATCGAATTTTTATTTCGCTATTCAATATATAAAAATCGAATTTTTATTTCGCTATTCAATATATAAAAATCGAATTTTCAGTTCGAAGTTCCATATATAAAAACCGAATTTTTATATCGCTATTCAATATATAAAAGTCGAATTTTTATATTCTCCATTATATTTTCAAAAGTGATGTCTTTTCATTTTCAAATCAAGATTGCTTGTATTTTTGAATCGATGACAATTTCAGTTTCTTTTCTTTTTAACAATGTAAAAAAAATCAGTTTTTAATCATTTTTAAAAAATCTCGTCTTTAACATTTTTAAAAGTCTGTTTTTAATCATTTTAAAAATCTCTTCCCCCCCCCCCCCCTTTTTTTTTTTAATCATTAAAAAAAACTGGTTTTAAACTAAATAAAAATCTGGTTTTAAACTAAATAAAAATCTGGTTTTAAACTAAATAAAAATTAAGTAAATCAGATCAAGAAAACTCACGTTTTCAAGAAGGGGGAGAGATGGCCGAGGTGGAGGAGCTTGCTGAGCTGCGTCGGAGTCGGAGCATCCACTGGAGGAAGTGGCGGCGGTCCATCGGGGAGGGGAAAAGGAGCGGGACGCGAGGGGGTTCGGGTTCTAGGCGTTCGAATGGAGGAAGAAGGGGGTCGCGACAACATCAGGGGGAGGCGGCGGTGCTGGAGTTCGACGAGGGGGTGAGGGTGACTGGATCGTCGAGGGCCGGCGACGAGGCTCCGCCCTTCGTTCGAAATTCTTTTTTTTTTTTTTTTTTTTTTTTTATACCTGGAAATGAAAATGATTGAAAAAGGGGGGGGGCCAGGTTAAGAAGGGAAATTAAATATTTTTTTTTTTTTTTTTATTATTTTATTTTGCAAAAAAAGTTAACTTTCACATACGATCTCGAAACGAGGCCCACCGCCTGTCGTCCACAGCGTTCTACCCCCATTCCGAACACAATAGGATATGTATCGCAAGCTGATTCGATAGTTACAATCAGTTTCCATTGAATTTACATTTAAATCACTTTATTGAATTTTAAACGTATATTTCAAATTACCGGGGGCACATACGAACACGAAAAATCCCAGAAAAATATTTTCTAGCTTCGTATTGACGATACGGTCCTAACAAAACTAGTTTCGTCGAATTCTGAGACCGTTAGAAAAATGGCCAATTTCCAGTCGATTAAAATCAACTGAAACTGGTCAAACGCGTTTTCCTTTGCCACGCTCACATATTGATTCGAAAAATTACGAAATTTGAAATCTAGCAATAACTTGACACTGCGGACCCAACAAAAGTGGTTTCGTCGAAATCCGAGGTCATTTGCAAAATGTCCATTTTTAAGGGCCTGAATTCCATAGCGACTATTCAGAATTTTCAACTGGACATATCTTTTGATTCCCGCTACGAACTTTTGATTTTTCGGATTCGTTGGAAAGATATTCACTATTAGATTCCATTATTTTCGGTTTCACTAAAATCCGGATTGTTTTGCACCCGGTACATTCAATTGAAGTTTGAAATCGAATTATCGAACTACCGCGCCATTTTCAATTCCTTTTATAATTATATATAATTATTATATATTCTAACGACGACGCGTAAAATATATACGATCGAATTATATTCAAAATAAATTTCTCGTCGATATTCTTTAAAATAATTCCTTTTAAATAATCAAAATTCGCTAAAATTGCCAAAATAAAATTTTCAAACTGGCTCGCATTTTACGGGTTGTTACACTCCTTTAGTTAGTTTGAATGCCACATTGTCATACCCATCAAATCACAAATTGATTTCCCCAAAAATACCACAGGTTTAAGCTAAGAGAAACAAATTCCTCCGCCACCAACATACATACGTTTAAAACGATCAACTTACGCGATCTACCAGATATACTCTGTCAGCCATTCGTCCATTCAATTTTTCCTGGGATTGGACAATCCGAAGGCACTATTCTGTAAACCCATCTTAGGCAATTTCTACCTAGGATTTGCCAGAACGACCCTTGCATAACTCCGTCTTCAATTATCTTCATCATACTTGATTCGCAACGCTACTGCCATACGGAGTGGTTTCCAGATAATATATTTGATCCCGTTCTCTCCGTATTGACAACGGAAATGGTCAAAAACTTTGATAATCGGTGATTTAACTATCAAAGGAAAACATGTGTGCAAACAACGATATTATTTCCAGATGGAAATTCTATCGATCAATCATCAATCAACATTTATTCATTTCTCCATTTCTCGTTTCCATATATTCATCAAATCCTTATTTTCTAATTTTAGAAAATATACGTTATTAACTTTGGAAAAGGTTTTATTTCTTATTCACGCATCAATATCTTCCCACCTCTATCAGTCTCTAACCATAAACTAGTAAGAGAAAAAACCCCTACGTATTTTCCCCGAAGGCCGAAACCAACATCAGATCAATACCCAGACAGCTGTTCAACTTAACTAATTTCCAGTCAGTTTCTAATTCCTTTAACTCCATTTTAAATACCTATTTCAAACCCTATTTGCTTTATAAATATTTTATTTGCAAAATATTTACTTTCATATAATTTTTCACATTAAATGTGAATAATATTTCTTTATATAATTCTATTTGTTTTTCCAAATAATTTCTTTTACAATTCTATTTGTTTTTCCAAATAATTTCCCTTTTCAGTATCCTATTTATTCTATACAAATCCTTTTATATAATTTGATTCATTTTATATAGATCCTTTTATATAATTCTATTCATTTTCTAACTAATAATTTTATTTATTTAACTCTAATCAATTAACTCTATATATTCCATAAATAAATATTTCCTTTCAATTCTATTTGTTCGACAAATTAATATTTTCTTTTCATAAAATCTTTTGATTTTATAAATATTTCTTTTTCAATATAACATTGAAAATTTCCTATTTAACATTCCAGTATTCCTCATGGTATTTAACATACCATATAACAATGACCAATATCATTCAAACATACAAAATCAGCAACAGATTCCATATCATATCATATAACACAATATATGAAAAACAGTAAAATAAATGTTGAGGAATCCATCCAGTTGGATTCCTCTGACCTGTTCCCCTGCATCCACAGATGTTAAACAATATAATAACATCGATTTCATTTTGATATAAAATATTCTGATAAATAGAATCAACATTTGATTAACGATTTATATATATATATATATAGTTATCTATAATTTCATCCAATACATCGGCAATTCAACCAACCAATCAACACATAGAAATCAATTATCATTACTAGATTCTATTTATAAAAATTTAAATTGATTAGAGTTAGTGAGATTTACTCACATTGGACAGTTATCATTAAATAACAATTAACTATCTTTGATTCAAACAGACAATTTATTTTGCAATAAATTGTAATGATCTCCAATTCACTCCCAGTCAGTTCCATTGGGTAGCTCGCGTCCATACGATCCCAACGGATCTTGTTTCGTCAGATTCTGATAATTTATGATGAAACTGTTAAATTTACAAGTTGTGTACATTATATAAATTTAACTTAACTTTAATTTATTTAAACCCAGGCTTTTACCAATCAAAATTCGGCCCACACCCCTTGCGCAAGGCTCATGCCCCCTCCATCCTTTTTCCACGATACAAAGTCGTGCTCCTCCTTCTTAGATATTGCCGATGTTCAAGCTCCAGCTCTTCCTTCTCTACTTCATATAAATCCAAACAAACCTCATCAATATACTCCTCTTCCAAAATGCAACAACCCTATGCCCTTTTTCTTGAACTCGGCGTCAGCTCCATAACCCCGTTCTCGGTCAACCTCGGCGAGCTACAGTGAATCGCACATCCTAAATTAATACCGCACTTTACCAAAATTTCACAAAAGATGCTACTCTCCATCGCAAGTTCGAATAAGAACTCGAATTCGAACATCAATGCTCTCAGACCCTTACGTTCTGGAACCCTACTCCAGTAAACCAACGCTGTACAAAATTCGAGCACCTTAAACATGAATCGTACCCAAAACGAGTGGCATCAGTGGAAAGCTCTTGGTTCCACAAGTTCAAAACACTTTGTTTCAACATTTTAGGATTTTCTTTTGATTTCTATTAATTATTTGAAGATCGAAATGTTTTACTAAAAGAGGGAAAAACAGCGACGCCTTATTCTTGCTGTGTTGACTTCTGAGGAGAAATGTAATTAGGTTTTAGGTATTAGTGGTTTATTTATAGGTAAGTTTAATATTATTTTATTCAGTTATAATATTAATTTTTAGTTCAACGTTGTCTATATTTGTTGTTAAAAATCCATGTGATCACACACGGTATCCAAAAATCCTGAAAATGGGCTTGCAACTACAGTTCGACATTACGGACCCAATGAAATTGGTTTCGTCGAATTCCGATTCCGTTTGCTCTCACAGCGTATTTTTAAAGGTCAAATTATCGAATGTTTTTCACATTAAAATCCTGTACAGCCACATACGGACTTCATAAATCACGAAAATTGAAATCTGATAATAATTTAATATTGCGGATCCAACTAAATTAGTTTAGTCGAAAACGGAGGTCGTTTGCAAAACTGACTATTTTTAAAGCTCTAAGTAAGCCATTTAAATATTAATACATTTAAAAATAATTAAATTAAATATAAATAAATTTATATTATCGTATATATTCACAATATAATATCATATAGCTCCAATTAGATTTATAACTCGATATTCAAATCCCGGTTGAATCGATATTCGATTTATAATGAAATTCTTTTTATATATCGTTATAATTTATAAAGGAATTCCATAACGACTTTTCAAAAATTTGATTTGGACATAAATTAAAATCTACATAATGAAATCCCGATTTTTCTCTTCCATTAGAAAAATATACTTCACCAGCCCCGAACGTTTCTTATTTCACAGAAATCTGATTTAAAACGGATCCTATATATTCGTTTAAAGTTCGAATCGCCAAATAGTGAACTGCAGCGCCATTTCGAGCTCGATTGTAATTATAAAATAAATTATACGTTCAAACTTCGTTTAAATAATATATTCGTAAATATAACTCAACTCTAAACTGAATTATATATTTTGAATTTGCCCAATTCACACAATATAGTCAATTCCCTATTTCCGACCATTTAAGAATTAAATATATTATTCTATTATTTATATTAATTTAATATTCAATATTATTTAATTTAACAACCATTTAATTCTCTGAATCACTTTTTAAATAATTAAATAAATTAATTATAATATCGTAAAAATACGGGACATTACATGTTTAGTAGCCAATTTCCACAATTACCAATTGTTTAGCATATTAAATATAATGGGGAGTGCAAGTGATACATATAGCGTTTTCTAAAAAGGTATAATTTAAACCCACTCACCATATAGCCTTCCAGTCCTTGAATTTGTCCAGATCTGTTATTCCATGTCTTTCCTTACTGAATCTATTATCCGAATAGCCACGGATTCACAAATCTGATACAAAAAGAAGAGGGGTGAAGGAAGAGAAACCTAAGTAAATCAGATTCAAGAACTTACGTCATGTTGATCAGAATTCTGAACACCTACTTGTATATTTACATTCTTTTATCTTCAAATCTTGAATTAGAATTTCCTAAAACTAATATTCTAATCTTTTGAAAAGATTTGGAGGAAGAAGAGAATGGCAGAGCCGAGGCAACATCTCAGAAAATATGAGTTTAGAGCTAGGCCATGCTAGTCTATTTATATGTGTACAAAAAAGTCTAGTCCATCATATTTAACCAAATAAAATCTGAACTGTTTATATCAGTAAACCACGTCATCCAGAAAACGGATATGGAACCGATTGGGTCGACCCCTGTGTCGAACCAACGTAGTGTGATTCGACCCCTGGGTCAACCTACAGGTCGAGCCAGGCAAGCCTAGGCGACCCATCTTTGGCCAGGCACGTTTTCTGCTACGTTTTGTTTTTGGTTTTACCATTAATTTTGTTGCTTGATATATCTGATTTTGAACGTTGATCAATAATATTATTCGCTTGCTTAATATAATTCTTCTTATTTGTATTATTCTAGTTATAAACTATATTTACTTTTGAATTTCAAATCCATGCGTGTATATATGCGTGCAATCTTTCAATTCCTTGTCCGTTAATCAATGCGATTAATGACGCTTTGTTTTATTCCTTTAAATGCACTCTAAATTCATAGTCAGCTTAATTCTTGTCCATTTTCCATTTATTATGCATTAATTGTATTCTTCTCTTAAATTGAACTTTTTATCTTAATATTCGAATTTGTGCATATATATACACGCGAAATCTTTATTTCTTTTTCAAACTTCAAACGACGTTATGTCATCATTAATTTATTACCTATTTTCATTGGTTGCAGGTTTATTTTGGAGAAAGCAATACTTGGGAGATGATCAAACTATGTTCTTGATTCCTAGTCCTGCAAAACTACAAGGAGATTTTCAGGTCAATAATGGGTATAAGCCTGATAAGGCTGCTTCTTTTATGCAATTAAGTACCGTATCTCATTGTTACAACCATAATGAATTACATTGATATACCATATTTAATATCATAATATATGTAATGCAAGGAGGGTTTCAGGTCTATAATGGTCAAGTTAAAATTGCATTTTCTTTGTTTTGTTTTGAAGTACTTATAGATTTGAAGCTTTAAAGTATTTTTAATTTTGAATTCAATGAGCGTGTTTACGAATAGTTTCTAAATGGGTGTCAGTTATGTGCATTTTGATATAAAGGTGCAACGTGTCTTTCTATGAGTTGTGATTAGAATGATGCAAGGAGTTATATGGGTATATAGATGGTTTTAGAGAACATGAAAAAATCATGAATAAATCCTTGAGAAATTTCAGACATTTCAAGTTTGATGTTTATAATTTTACACACCCATGAGCTCAAAAGAATGAACACAAAATTAACCAAACAATTAACCAAACAAACAAGTCGTCCATGGTCTGTGGACGACGGGTGTCGGGTGCTGCTAAGCACCGTCTGCATCCTAGTATATATATTATAACTAGAAAAGAAAATTTTAAGTGAGAAGTTCTCACCGACTAGCTAATCCAAACGCCTCGACTCTTTTTATGTAGAAGTCATCGTTGTTCTCGCCTTTTATCACTTTAGTTGCCCGTAGCCACTACATATATAAAAATCGTATCTTTATATTGTTGCTATGTATATAAAAATTCTAATTTATAATCACTATTATATAGATAAAAATTCTATTTTTACACCAATGTTGATATAATAAAGATTATATCTTTATCACGCTATTCTCTATATAAAGATTTCGCCTTTTCAAATATAATAAAAATCATATTTTTATTATGTCATGGTATATATAAAAATCGAATTTTTATTTTGCTATATCTATAAAGATTATATTTTTATACTCTACATCATATAAAAACTATATTTTTAACTTCTACGTTATATAAAAATTATATTTTTAACCTTTCTACATAATAAAAATTATATTTTTATTCTGCTACACATATAAAGGTCAAATTTTTACTATCTATATAATATAAAAAATCTCGCCTTTTTATATTTAAAGAATCAACCTTTTTATTTTTAAAGAACCCATCTTTTTATTTTTAAAAACCCAATCTTATCACATAGAAAAATATAATCTTTTCATGTATAAAATCAACTCTTTTTAGTTAACAAAATCCAATCTTTCTAATGTCAAAAATGATAACTTTATAATATTAAAAATCTAATCTTTGTATAAATAAAAATCGTTCCCTTTCATAAATAAAAATCGAACCTTTTTAATGTTAAAAATCAAATCTTCTTATTTTAAATATATACTATAAAAATCGTATTTTTAATCGCTATAAAAATCCTATCTTTATCCGGTTAAAAATCCAAACTCATTTATATACTTTAAAAGCTAATTTTCTGTAATCATTGAAATTGATTTGTAATAAAGGTAATGACTGATTCTCTAAAACTGAAATTAAACAAAAAACTGATTTAATTAAATAAATTTACCTTTTCTTTGAGGTGGGGAGGGTTTACTGTCGAAGGATGGTCGGAGGGTAGTGCCATGGTCTGACGTGAGGTGGTGGCGTTGATCGCGGTTCTGGGCTAAGGCACGACTGCGCGAGGTAGGAGGTCGGGGGGGGGGGGGGGAGGCTCCGCGAGATCGGGGGAGGCGGCGCACGATGATCGACGTGAGGGAGGGGGCGGCAGGTTTCCTCGATCCGCTTTCTTCCTTTTTTTTATTTACTTTTTCTGAAATGAATTTCAATGGGGGGGGGGGTTGACTAGCTAATAGGAGATGAGGGAAATTATATTATTTAATTATTTTAAATTCCTTAAAAGCAACTTTTTATTTTCAAATCGAAATCAAACCCATCGACTGTCGTCCCTAGCGTTTTACCCCCATCTCGAACACAGTGGGATATGTATCGTAAGCTGATTCGATCGTTTCGATCAGTTTTCATCAACATCAACATTTAAATCTATATATTGAATTTGAAACGTACATTTCAATTTACTGGGGTCACATACTAACTCGAAAAATTCCAGAAAAATATTTTCTAGCTTCGTATTGACGATACGGTCCTAACAAAACTAATTTCGTCAAATTCTGAGACCGTTTGAAAAATGGCCATTTTCCAGTCGATTAAAAATCAATTGAAAATGGTCAAACGCGGTTTCCTTTGCCACGCTCACATATTGATTCGAAAAATTATGAAATTTGGAATCTAGCAATAATTTGACATCCCGGATCCAGCAAAAGTGGTTTCGTCGAATTCCGAAGTCGTTTGCAAAATTTCCATTTTTTAGGGCTAGAATTCTACAGCGACTATTCTGAATTTTCAACTGGACATATCTTTTTATCCCCGCTATGAAATTTTGATTTCTCGGATTGTTGGAAAGATATTCTCAATTAGATTCTATTATTTTTGGTTTCACTAAAATCCGGTTTATTATGCACCCGGTACATTCATTTGAAGTTTGAAATCGAATTATCGAACTACCGCGCCATTTTCAATTCCTTTTATAATTATAAATAAATATTTATATTCTAACGACGACGTATATAAAACTATACGTTCTGATTTCATTCAAATAAATTTCTCGTCGATATTATCTAAAATAATCTATTTAAAATATCAAACTTCATCGAAATTGCCAAAATAAAAATTTTAAACTGGCTCGCATTTTCCGGGTTATTACAATCTCCCCCACTTAAAACTCCCCGAAAAGGAACGAAGCCGAAAGTTGTTTCACAAATCAACTCAACTTCCATTATTTTCGTTACGGCTTAAGTACTTCAACTTTTCAGTTTCTAAGAACTTTTCAAATTTTTCAAAAATTTGGCTAACACCCTAAATTTTCGAAAAATTTCGCCATAACCTCCCCTGCACCGGGGACTTCAGGATATTTCATATAGCCTCCCATGGCCTACTTCAACTCAAAAGAAAAAGCCAAGCGGCTAGCCAATCGGCTCATAAAATCATCATCACCCAAACAAAACAGTAAATTATGGTAAACATGTATCTATTTGTCGGGCAAAAAATTTTATTCTTCTGCTCTAGCCTCTTTGCTATGACCTGTTCAATGTAAGTACATGTATATGCAAGCAAATGCGACCAATTTTCAATACAATTCAATATTTGATTCTATTAGGCATAATGGTTCAAAATTTCAAACAAATAGACAAACAACACAACCATCAATCAATTAGTTGATTATCATTTCAAATTCATAATTTTGATACATATACAGAAAATCATGTTTTTGATGCCAATTCACAACAAATAATCCTATATAAGTTTTGGTTCTCACACCAATCTAATGGAAATATATAGATATCACACCTTCATCACTCGAACATAAATACTATGATGTCATGACAATTATCAGTACCATCTTCGGGCGACTAGAATGTGATTCTATATCTATCCAATATATTAAAACTTCGAATATACGTTCATGACGCGTATATGCAAAATCTTTATATACTGGATTGTCCAAATTCAATATAAATAAAATATTCAAATACGTATAATATGGTTTAAATTTTCAGAACAAAATTTTTTCATTTGAAAAATGTACTCTTCACACTTGTTCTAGGATACTACTGATCCCATCTCTAACGAGTCATTCTAATTGGATTTTACTAATCCAATATCTGATGAATTCTTTCGTATGGTTCTAATGTGTCTTGTTCTCGAGCTCTGTAAACCAAAGCTCTGATACCAACTGTGATTGACCCGTAACTTTCCTGTCTCCGAAGAGAAGAGAAAGAACGAATTACCTTGAGAACACGACATAATAGAACGCAAACGGAAGAACATTTCATTATATATTACAACAATTCCATCAGAATACAAGAATATACAGAGTATGAACAAATAAATACATTCGATAAATATCAGAGATTACAATAAATTACATAGGAGCGGAAAATAATACAAAACACAACTGAAAGTAATACACGGATACAGAGCTTTCCGAGCATTGTTCCAGCTGTAAATCAGGATCCTGTGAATATAAATCAGCAAAACCAAAACTACTAGCTGCCCGTGTCGAAAATATGGGCACCCAGAGTTTAGGTTAAAACAATAAAATCCAGGTCAGTCATGTGACCGGTGTGAGAACTAAAACAGTTATTTAAAGATTTACTTTAAAAGAGGGTAATTCAAGGGACCACGCCGTATGACACGGAACGGGTTTCCTCCCAAGAATACCATTGCATAGAATAAACAACGCAATGCTTTTTTTTTTTGAAAAATGAAGCTATTATAAGACCCAGGTCCCATCACACAATGCAACGCAAGCCGGAGGATAGGGTTTTCCCTTATAATAGCCAAACATGCTTGGTACGTTTAAACAAATCATTTGATACTATTATAAGCGCATAGTGTCAAAAACAATTTCAATCATAAATATCAATCATAGGCGGCATGAATGCCCCATACCACTATGTTGCCATACTAGGTTCTACAATTAAAACCGAAATATCTCGTATTGGAAATTGGATTTCCGTCATGAGTCGAGGCAAGGGGCAAGCTCCTCTCCGCTTCGAGACACTCTAGCAAATGCCTCAGGACTACTCTCTCTGGGCAGCCACTTGGATCGGTTGGGCCAGTCCTCTCTTACGTTTGAGGATTGCAATTCCTGAACACACGTTTCCCGGTCCTATCAGACCTAATATCGAGGCGCCTCGCATCCAACAACCACAAAGGTGAAAAGTATATATAAATGTCAGCCAGTTTAAGCACTGACACCACCCATAGCTAGAAAGAAACGTCGTGTTCTCCCAACGGTCTGTATCCCGTTTTTGACTCATATCGAGGTGTGAGGCTCGTGAATTCACGTTATACACAAAGCTAGACCACGTAGGCCATGCTTTGATCTTCAACCACAAGACTCTGCTTTTCAACAGAAGCCTTGATCAATTGCCACTTAGGCGTGCTACATAGGCAATTCACGCCATGCGACTGATGTCCATCGATATACAACCTCTGAGCTCATACGTCTCAGAGAAGGGCGTTAAGCAAGAGAATAAATTCTCCGCCGCCAAACAGATGTATATTTAATAGAGATCAATCAACACAGAGTAAAATCCAATGTCAGACACACAGTCCATTTACAAGTTCGTTCTGGGTCTGAACGAAACTAGAGGCACTTTCCTCGCATATCCATCGATCTCCAAGTACGTCTGGACGACCACCAACTATTTCCATCCACTTGGGTGTACAGCCCAATCAGGATCATCAGTACTTATCCAAACGATGTGAAGACTT
The DNA here is from genome assembly GCA_030737875.1 of Allium sativum. NCBI lineage: Eukaryota > Viridiplantae > Streptophyta > Magnoliopsida > Asparagales > Amaryllidaceae > Allium > Allium sativum. The sequence goes on from CM060910.1 coordinate 343,382,797, forward strand.
CCGGTCTTCGACCACCGTCAACATCTTCGACTTATCGTCGAATCGGTTATTCAGAATGGGTATAAACCCGGCCTTTCCGAACAACCCGCGTATAATAAAAATAAATGTTACACAAACACAACATACGCCTCATTCCAATTCATTAGTCACTAACCGTAAATCAGTAAAAGAGCAATTCCCCAAATATTAACCCCGAAGGCCGAAACCAACATCAGATCAATACCCGGGAAACCATTCTTCTTAACTAACCTACAGTTAGTTTCTAAATTTCACATTCTTAGGGAAAGGTTCCCATTAGTTTTATCAAAGATAAATTCTTTAAAATTTATTCCTTAATCTTCCATTGGATGTCATATCAAACCAACTTATGGTTTTCCAACTAGTGGAGATTAGCGAACCACAATGAAGTAATTATTTATTTTATTTCCCAATCCCAACCTATTCATCCCATGGAGCAAAACTGTTATTACCCCATAACTAACACCACGGTGTTATCGGTAAATTTAATTACCATTTCACGTTCAAATCTAATTAAAGATTTAACTATCGTTCGGAGCAAAACTGGTGATACTCCATTTTCGATCGTTTCAATCTAATTAAAGATTCATTAAAACTTCACTTAGTTTTAATCTTTAACTGGGTTAAAGAATTAGTGTCATTTAAAACACGGTTCACGATAAACCCAAAGTCACATTCCATTCTATCGGCCCTTAACCGTAAAATAGCAAGTGAGCAATTCCCTAAATATTAACCCCGAAGGACGGAACCAACATCAGATCAATACCAAAGAAACCATTCAACATAACTAATCTCCGGTTAGTTTCTGATTTTCTTAACTCATTTGGGTCTAAGAACAGTATTATTGAAGATACCGTTCACGACAACCCAAAATCATATTGCATTAATTATCGGGTTAAAGAACAAGTGTTATTCAAAACACCGCTCACGATAAACCCAAAAACCAATTCAAATTCAATTTATTTATTTTAAAATTGAATTGAATTTAATTCTAGTTCAAAACTAGTTCATTTCGATAAAAATCTATTTTTATCTTTACAAATGTGGGATTTTTCACCCTAGTTCTTCACAAATCATTTCTTATAATTTTACACAAGTTATTGATATTTTTGATAATTTTATCAAGGCCCGTACAGTCGATTTCCAACAACGGCCATCGAACTGCACTTACAGCGACCTTTTCTGAAATTTATTTGGACATATCTCCAAATCCAACCATTAGATTTCAAATTACTAATATTCGTTAGAAAGCTCTTTTCGATACGAACCCAACGGTTCCAGTTTTAGGAGAATCCGACGGTCGGATCTCCCGTAATGTTCGTTTGAAATTAATGGTCGAAATTCACGAACTGCCGCGGCGCGGCGCGTTCTATTCAGGCCATTATATTATATATATAATATATATTTCATCGATTTCGAATTTTATAAATCATTTTAAATTCGTTTCAAAACAATTTCAACTTCCATTTCAGATTCAAACCAAAATTGAATTTCTCCTTATAAATTCGTTTTAAATTCATTTCAATTCAATTCAAATTTCAATTCAATTTGAATTCATTTCAAATTAATTTTTGATACTATTTCCATTCGTTTTCAATTAAATTCGAATTCGTTTTATATTCAATTCAATTCAAATTCGCTTTCTATCCAATTCAATTCGAATTCGTTTTCTATTCAATTCAATTCGAATTCGTTTTCTATTCAATTCAATTCGAATTCGTTTTCAATTAAATTCGAATTCGTTTTATATTCAATTCAATTCGAATTCGCTTTCTATCCAATTCAATTCGAATTCGTTTTCTATTCAATTCAATTCGAATTCGTTTTCTATTCAATTCAATTCGAATTCGTTTTCTATTCAATTCAATTCGAATTCGTTTTCTATTCAATTCAATTCAATTCGAATTCGTTTTCTACTCAATTCGAATTCGTTTTATATTCAATTCAATTCGAATTCGCTTTCTATCCAATTCAATTCGAATTCGTTTTATATTCAATTCAATTCGAATTCGTTTTATATTCAATTCAATTCGAATTCGTTTTCTATTCAATTCAATTCGAATTCATTTTCTATTCAATTCAATTCGAATTCATATTTTCTAAATATTCGATTTTTAAATCTCTTTTCAATATTCATTATAGAAACGAATATAGTCGATATAAATATCGTTCGCGTCAAAATAGCGCATCTCTAATCAACACGGCTTTATATTTTTCAATGACCTTGTTATTTTATTCAACAAATGAATATTTATTCTATTCAACAAATGAATATATATGTAAATTTTATTGTTAAAATATTTCGTTCAACACATGAGCAATCTCAACGAATGAGTATGGTCAACACATGAACCTATATTTTATAATATTCTTTATTTTCTAAATTGGAATGAGGCCCAATCAATTACCATATAATGTTAATTACATGGATTCCATACAACACATGTATATAATAGCAACGACAAATAATCAACCATCATCCAAAGTGCATTACACAACCGCATAAGCATCAAATATAAATAATTAATGCTTACACAGCCTGTCAATCAATTGATCGACATTGTAACACCTCGTATGTTGAATAACTTGTTATAATATAAATCAGGGCAGAATTAAATTTTAAGATCTGAATTAGGGGAAACGGGCTATGCCATTGCGTTCGTCTCGGAAAAATACGCGAAATAGAGTCCGAGTTTTCGAAAATCGGAGTCCGTATGACCCAGTTAAGGCCCGAAGAAGTTTTCAGAAAATTCAAATTTCAAAAACAGATTTCAAATGCAGAAATGGAGCTAGGCGGGAAAATTCCCGCCACACCCCAAGTCGACTGGGGAGTCGACTTGGGAGTCGACACCACAAGACCCAAGTTGACTGCCCAGTCGACTTGGGAGTCGACACAGGTGGTTGAGCCAGTTTGGCCTGGGTGCAGTCTGAAGGGGTTTGGGCTGTGTTTGGGGGCTTGTGACGAAATCTGACGGCTCTAACCTAAATTAGGGTTAATCTAAGGGCATAAACTACATCCTAAATCTATAAATACACCCTAAGACTACCCTAATCCATACTAAAAATAGATACAACGTCGTCATGCCGTTAAAATGCAAGTAGAAGGAGCATCCATCAAATTTTAGAAGAAGATAGCTTCTCAAATCAACTTCTAATCAACTCTAGCAACTTAATCTTCTTCATAGGAGTGCTAATCAACAAGTTGTGAGTTTCTATGCCTTTAGCAAGCAATTGCTAAACTAATTATGATAGGATGTAATGAGGTTATGGTTATGAATGTGGATCATTGCAAGTTTTATGCAAGTTTGGTGTTTGATTATATGCAAGTTCATATATGACATGTTATGCAAGTTTGGTGTTTGATTATATGCAAGTAACATGTGCAAGTTTACACCTTTGTATGATATGCATACATATGTAAGTTTACCCCTTTGTATGTCATGCATATATATATGCATGTTTACCCCTTTTTATGATATGAGTAACATATGCAAGTTCATCCCTTTTTAGACCTATGACATGGATGCAAGTTTATCCCTTTATGATAGGTCTATGACATGAAAATCTATGCAAGTTACCCTCTTTATGACATATGTGATTCATGCAAGTTTGGGTTGGTTATTTATGCTAGTTGGGTTTGATGCTATGGTCATATATGCAAGTTGACACCTTTAAAACCCATGTTGATGCTAATGTTATGCAAAGTGGAACCCATTGTGTTTGTGATGAATCTTCCCTTTTAAGTATGTCGTGTTAGCGTATTACGTGGGGAACGATGGGGTTAATATTCATGTTAACAAAATTGTGGTGAAATGGGTATGATGTTGCATACCATAAGTGGATGGACATAATTGAGTCAATTATGTACATCATTAAATTGGAATTAATTAGGGAAAATTAATTCAAAATATGGGGGTGATTAATTAGGTGTAATTAATCGACTAAGACACGAGGTTGGACCCTTTTGTAGCTTTAGACTTCCCGGACCCGACCGGCAAATCCAGCGGCTACAAATGATTGGCCCAATGTGAGAGGTCTTAGGCATAAACTAAATATGTGACAAGTGTAAAGACACGAGGTTAGACTCTGTTATGGCGTAAGGCTGCCCGGACCCGACCGGCAAATCCAGCTGCCATAAAAGACAGTCTAATGTGAGAGGTCTTTACAAAGGTTACGTTCTTAATCAATTAAGAAACACTTAACCAGATAAGCATGTAGTGGGGCATGAGGGGTTAAGTGGGTGCCTTGGGTGGCATGTGGAAATCAAGTAAGTGCCTTGGGTGGCATGTGGAAATCTAGTGGTTGCCTTGGGTGGCAATGGAAAATACGATTAGAATACTTAACCAAAACATGTAATTAAACATGATTAAAGGGTTAATGGGATACACTAGAGGGAGCAAGCTTAGGTGGGTAGCTTGTGGGGGCCCATTTCAACCAGTAACCCATATGTATCTTTGTGGGCTCGACCCATGTCGAGGACGGGACACGCCTACTGGGCTTGACTATAAGAGGCCAAAACGGGTTAGCGGTGGCAACGCAAGTCCAACGGGTTTCATATGCGTGTGTGGACCCGGGCTGGTAGGTAAGACGTTGTTGCATCGTGTAGGTATAAGCCGTGCACCGTTGGTTGTATCGGGTTGCCACTTTGGGGAGTGATACACCCCACTGTGGGGCCAGCACGGGTATCTACGTTAGGGAGCCGATCGCTTGGGGAGTAGTGGGTACACCTAGTGGAGATAGGGGCAGACGACACCTATGTGGTCAGCTAGGGGTACACGAAACTACTAGTTAAATTTTCTAAGTCCTTGGGTGGGATCAACCTTTAAGTAGGAATGACTGGTGTGGTGCAGTGTAGTAATTACCCTTGGGTGGGTAGATGCGTCTTTACCGTTATCTTGGTTCTTCCTATGTCTAGTTGGCTGCTTAGTGTAGTCATTTATCCCCAGTCGTTACCGTACCAAGTTTATATCATACCCTAATTACTTTGATGATTGTATTGTTAAAGTTATAGGACTCGCTCAGACTTATGTCTGACCCCGTTGTTTTTATCTTTTTCCCAACCCTCAGGTTCTCAGAGTGGGCCTAGCACTAGTGGGCTTTGATCAGATTGCTTTATCTATCTTTTGGAGCTTGGACCGTTGATGTAAAGCTCAGCTTATCTTTTCTATTATGGCTATTAGTTATGTAGTGGGATTATGTACTTATGTTTTATCAGGATGGATATTTAGTACTTGACTCTTGTTTTAGTTGGTTTTGGTATTGTAACCAAACATGTTTATCTTCTGCTGCAGTGAAATGATGTTTTAAATTTTCAAGTATTATTTATATCTGTCTTGTTGTAATTTTTCTGTTCTATATTCACTTAAAATACTCCACCGAAGTTAAGGCATTCCCTTAGTGAGTGACCTTAGCAGGTGTGGGGTGTTACAGACATACATCTAATTATTGGGATTAGTGTATGTTATATATTATCCCAATACCCGTGTGGGGTTTCAAATCAACAAACACAGATTTTTATTTGTGAAGTTGGGTGATGTGTAAAATTTATCGTCCCAATCAATGTCCTCCAAATAGGTGTACATAAACAAACCGTCCGGTTTGTAAATGAATATTTATTTATTCACATTCACGTTAAAAATTATATTTTTAACGATAAAATATTTTTAAGTATATAAATATTTTATTTTATTTCACATCACACAATAAGTTCAATCAAATTTATCAACCAAACAAATAATCACCAAACAATTAACCAAACAAACAAGCCGTCCATGGTCTGTGGACGACGGGTGTCGGGTGCTGCTAAGCACCGTCTGCATCCTAGTATATATATTATAACTAGAAAAGAAAATTTTAAGTGAGAAGTTCTCACCGACTAGCTAATCCAAACGCCTCGACTCTTCTTATGTAGAAGTCATCGCTGTTCTCGCCTTTTGTCACTTTCGTTGCCCGTAGCCACTACATATATAAAAATTGTATCTTTATATTGTTGCTACGTATATAAAAATTCTATTTTTATAATCACTATTATATAGATAAAAATTCTATTTTTACACCAATGTTCATATAATAAAGATTATATTTTTATCACGCTATTCTCTGTATAAAGATTTCGCCTTTTCAAATATAATAAAAATCATATTTTTATTATGCCATGGTATATATAAAAATCGAATTTTTATTTCTCTATATCTATAAAGATTATATTTTTATACTCTACATCATATAAAAACTATATTTTTAACGTCTACGTTATATAAAAATTATATTTTTAACCTTTTTATATAATAAAAATTATATTTTTATTCTGCTACACATATAAAGGTCAAATTTTTACTATCTATATAATATAAAAAATCTCGCTTTTTATATTTAAAGAATCAACCTTTTTATTTTTAAGGAACTCATCTTTTTATTTTTTTTAAACCCAATCTTATCACATAGAAAAATATAATCTTTTCATGTATAAAATCAACTCTTTTTAGTTAACAAAATCCAAGCTTTCTAACATTAAAAATCATAACTTTATAATATTAAAAATCTAATCTTTGTATAAATAAAAATCGTTCCCTTTCATAAATAAAAATCGAACCTTTTTAATGTTAAAAATCAAATCTTCTTATTTTAAATATATACTATAAAAATCGTATTTTTAATTGCTATAAAAATCCTATCTTTATCCGGTTAAAAATCCAAACTCATTTATATACTTTAAAAGCTAATTTTCTATAATCATTAAAATTGATTTGTAATAAAGGTAATGACTGATTCTCTAAAACTGAAATTAAACTAAAAACTGATTTAATTAAATAAATTTACCTTTTCTTTGAGGTGGGGAGGGTTTACTGTCGAAGGATGGTCGGAGGGGGGTGCCATGGTCTGACGTGAGGTGGTGGCGTCGATCACGGTTCTGGGCTAGGGCACGACTGCGCGAGGTAGGAGGTCGAGGGGGGAAGGCTCCGCGAGACCGGGGGAGGCGGTGCACGATGATCGACGTGAGGGAGGGGGCAGCGGGTTTCCTCGATCTGCTTTCTTCCTTTTTTTTAATTTACTTTTTCTGAAATGAATTTCAATGGGGAGAGGGGGGTTTGACTAGCTAATAGTTGATGAGGGAAATTATATTATTTAATTATTTTAAGTTTCTTAAAAGCAACTTTTTATTTTCAACTCGAAATCAAACCCACCGACTGTCGTCCTTAGCGTTTTACCCCCATCCCGAACACAATGGGATATGTATCGTAAGCTGATTCGATCGTTTCGATCAGTTTTCTTCAACATCAACATATAACTCTATATATTGAATTTGAAACGTACATTTCAATTTACTAGGGTCACATACTAACTCGAAAAATTCCAGAAAAATATTTTCTAGCTTCGTATTGACGATACAGTCATAACAAAACTAATTTTGTCAAATTCTGAGACCGTTTGAAAAATGGCCATTTTCCAGTCGATTAAAAATCAATTGAAAATGGTCAAACACGGTTTCCTTTGCCACGCTCACATATTGATTCGAAAAATTATGAAATTTGGAATCTAGCAATAATTTGACATCGCGGATCCAACAAAAGTGGTTTCGTTGAATTCTGAGGTCATTTGCAAAATTACCATTTTTAAGGGCCAGAATTCTACAGCGACTATTCTGAATTTTCAACTGGACATATCTTTTTATCCCCGCTATGAAATTTTGATTTCTCGGATTCGTTGGAAAGATATTCTCAATTAGATTCTATTATTTTTGGTTTCACTAAAATCCAGTTTATTATGCACCCGGTACATTCATTTGAAGTTTGAAATCGAATTATCTAACTACCACGCCATTTTCAATTCCTTTTATAATTATAACTAAATATTTATATTCTAACGATGACGTATATAAAACTATATGTTCTAATTTCATTCAAAATAAATTTCTCGTCGATTTTATTTAAAATAATCTATTTTAAATATCAAACTTCATCGAAATTGCCAAAATAAAAAAATTAAATTGGCTCGCATTTTCCGGGTTGTTACACCTTCATTATTCTATTCTATAACATTAATCCTTAAGCGTGAGAAGGAACCCACTTATGTTAGCTTAGAAGCATTATTATGTACCTGACCTTATGAGGAATTTTTACATTTTCAGTTTTATGATAGACAAAATTTGGTGTTCCAATATTCTATATATCTGTATGCCATAAAAAATCAACCATTTACTAGAGCAACTAATAATTTCTTGGGATTCATTGTATTCGATGAGTGATTGAGATTATTATGACATATCATGACTAACATAAGAAGATACAGGATTTAATCTAGTTTTATGACACAAAGATACAAAAATAATAACATATTAGTTAAACCCCTAATTATATTATGTCCCTTTAACAAAATGAAACCTATGAGCTAGTTTATGAGTTATAAAAATCATTCTTGAGTTTATTACAAAAATGATTACAACTTAACCTAAATATACTAGGGAAAATTTTGTTAAAATTTGTATGAGTACCTATTGTTTTTATAAGAAAGGAGAAAGAGAAGAGAAACTATGTATGAATAAATCCATGTTGTATGTTTGTAGAACTATATGTTTATGCCAATGAAGGAACATAACAATTGCAACATTAATGGACCGAGAATCACTGCAACAAAAATACCATATTAATACCTTAGTTTTACAACTGTGGGGAAAAGCACAGTTGTAATAAATGTTTTTTTTACAACTTTCAGCTCTCTAAAGTTGTAACAAACATATTTTTAACAACTTTTCATTTTATTAGTTGTAATAGATGATGTTACAAACTTCATGTTTATAAATCTATTTTTGATAATTAATTATATTAATATTTAATAATAATAATTAATAATAAACTTAGAAATCAGTAATATTTATCAATCATTATTAAATAATTAATAGTTAATAAGTAGTAATTTATTTTTGATAGTTAATGTATGTTGACTACTTACTAATAACTGGTATTAGTAATTAATATATTTAATAAGAAGTTAATAACTGGTAATTAATATTTATTATTTAACAAGTAATTAATATTTATTATTTAATAAGTAGTTAATATTTAATATTTGGTGATTAGTACTAGTAAATATGGTTAATTAATAACTAATAGTCAATAGTTAGGTATTAAATTATTATTAATAACAAATAAACTAGTAGTAAATATCTAATTAATAATTTATAATCTATAATTTATAAACAACTCACTATTGAATGCTATAATTTATAATTAATTATAAAAATTTATAAACAATGTTGATTAATCGAACGATTATTTAATAATAATAGTTAAAATTATATTTTAGTACTAAAAATGATAAAAATAATAACATGTATTAAGATATTTTACTTATATAAAATAATAAATGACAATAATTTTATCTATTAAATTACTCAAAAAGCTAAGTATAATTCTAATTGTACTCAAACAAACAATCATCGGATGCGAGTGTGACCATATCCGTGTTTGTATTTCTTTTTCCGAAACCATATAATTTTTATTTTTTGAATACAGATACAGTTGAATTTTGAACTTCTTAAATATTTATTATAGAATGTTATATGGTGGAGTATAAAAATTATCTTTTCTTTTGGCTCCAAGTCCAAATTTCTCTGCCTCCATAACCAAAATTTTGGGCTCCAAAACAAAATTTTTGACACCAAACGAATATTGTCTCGTCTTTCCTGTCTTCCTTTCTAAAGCTCCAAAACGAAAATCCAAAGCTCCACCCCATTTAATTTAACGTTATATCTAATTTTTATGAATCTCACACTTTATGGACCCGGTCTAAATTCCTAATTTGCTTTTCAAGTGCTGAAGTAATTTTAAAAAATTGTAGAAATGGAGTAAATGTAGTACGGGATTTATTATGCTTACCATATTTATTTTTCTTTGTGAAAAGGTTCAAATGACTGTTAGAACCTGCTTGTATGCTACCTCTAACAATAAGGTAATGAGCATATTTTATTTTCTCTCTTTTTAATAGAACTACAAGGGATAGTTGCGGTGAGTTTGTTATTTGGTTTATTTTCTCTCTTTTTGTGGTCTGGAATGATACTTATAAGCAAGTGGCAGCTGAATTTTGTTGCTTTGGGCATAATAATACGTAAGCTAGGGTTAAATGTATTTGTTTTAAGGTAGTTTACATGTTTTCAGCTGTTTTGTCTATATTCATGTTTTTATTATAGAAACTGACTCTAGCGTAAAGCCAGTTAAGGCAATATTTGCTATGACTTATTTCTTCTGTAATCAGCAAACATAAACATTGAAATTTGCGTGTGAATTCTAAATCGGATTACGTAAAGTAAATAATACACACTTAACTGATTTGACACAGATGTTTCAACTTTTCAAATGTCGTAATGGCATCAAATCCGTTAGACGAATTGATTTGATTTATGTGCCCAATGTAGATGACTGAAGTCATGCTATAATTAAGATTAAGCTAATTGTCACTCTTAGTTTTAATTTTCATGATTGTATTTTCTGAAAAATGTTCACAAACAGCTTTAACCAAACTATGTTAGCAGTTTAGCAAACTGATCCCAAAAAAATGCATAGATTGTTTAAATTCTAAGTTAAAATGGTTTGAATTTTTTTTCCACTGTGCAAAGCTATGGAGACAACTGAAGACTTGCATATGAGCTTATTATAAGAAATTCCAATTGGTTAAATTAAAATAACATTCAGTATATGAATTCAAAAGCCTAACCGTCTTTTCGTTGAATCAGTTTGTATTTATTTATGCCAAATGCAACTTTGTAGAATCTAATGAATATTAAATTATTTACGATATGGTGATCATAACTTGTAACGACCCGCATTCTACGCATCATAGGATCGTAGGATATTTATTTCTTTCACATACGTAGTCGTATGGTCATGTAACTTTGGGAGACGACTATTGGGGTCATTTCCCATGTTCATGATTTTTCTCGATTTTTAAATGACCATTTTACCCATAGTTGGCACTGTTTTGGCCATAACTTTTGACTGGAAAAGAATTTTGACCTGAAACCACTTCCATTGGCTTCGGATGATGGTTTCTCTTTCCGTAGAGTGGTCACATTAGCCAAACGGGCTTACCGTTTGGGAGATATGGCTGAAACAAGTTTCAGATGGAGAAAAACAGCTTAATTGGGCTTAACCGGGTGATTAACAGCTAAGCCCAAGGGGAATTTCGGGTTCAGGGGTATGTAGGGGCTGATTAGGGTTAGAAAACATTTCTTTAGACATTTTCCAGCCGCCACTTTCATTCCTCTTGACCTAGCCATGGCCTCCATTCTCTAAATCTCTCTAAAACACCCAAAAATCACTTTCTAATTGAAGATTAGGCTTAGCAAACATCAAATCAAGGAGTATTAGCACGAGAACCGAGGTAGAGCTGCTGTGTAAGATTGGGAACAGCACCAAATCAGAGAATATTTCAGTTTTGGGGTTTTAGTTGTGGCCAAGGTGAGTGATAACATCGTTTTGACACTAATTACAGTTAATTAAGGGTAATTAGTGAGGATTAGCGAATTTATACACCAATAATTCTGGAAAAATGTTTAGAAATTTTTAAATAATATTTCATGCCTCTGTTATAAAATTTAGACGATTTGGTTAAGTTTTACTAAGTATATGCTTAAACATGATTAAGAGGGACTATGGGAAAATATGAAGTTTTAGTCACTTTTTGATCCCTTTTGATTCATTTGGATTGTTGTTTGCTGTTTGTGGTTGTTATTACATGTTGCTATGACCCTATGGTATGTTTTATGATTGATTAGAATAGTTAGATTGGTCGAAAACGTCGTCGAATGGCGTAGAAAGCTCGCTGGAAAGTTGCAGAAATGTGCAGGCTCCTAACCGGATCGGATCGGATGGGGGGCTCGGATCGGAAATGTGAACTGGGCAAGAAATCCGACCCGAACTGGAGTTTGGCACATAAAAGACTTGGCAAAAAGGAAGGCTGTTTACTCAGAGTTGGAGTGGACAAGGGGATCGGATCGGAGCGAGCTAGGGAGCGGAGCGGATCGGACTGAAGTAAGGCGAAGTGATCGGATCGGAGTAGATGGGAACGAGGGAGCTGATCGAAGAAGGAGCATGAGCTGAAAGGAGGATAGCAACCCGACCCGACTCGGAGGAGGACACCGACCCGACCCGGAGTGAAGTACCCGACCCGAACCGAATGGAAGATGACAAGGATGGAGAGCCGAACCGAACCGACGAGGGTGATGACTACCGAACCGAACCGAATTCTAGAGCTGCTACTGCACGACAACTCTTCTGAAGACCAACTCCAGTTCGATCAAACCCGAGATGCAAAGGAAGTCCAAATGAGAAGTTAGAGCTCAAGATTTAGATGGGAATCAACGAGTTCGCTTCATGGTTGGGCTTTGCTGCGGGACGCGTGTTAAGGAGTTATCGACGTCTATAGCTTTGGACCACTATGGTAGGAGGTGCGAAGGCGGATTCAGGGCCATTATGGCATCGGTAGAACCAAGGGCTACGACCAATGAAGTGGGTCATTGAAATGTTTGGTCATGACTCCAAGTGTTTGGCTTGGTCACAGCAGGGTTTCTACAAGTCGGGATTCGTCGTTACCTCAGTTTGTCTAGTGTTCCAAAGTGGTAGATGTCGTACGCTTTACGCACTGAGTGAGAGATGTGAGGATGGTTGCTATGGATGATTTGCTTGCTATCATTGTGACATGCACACCCCACCCCCGTATTCTTACACTATTTATTATGGCACCTTAGAGCATTGTACGGTATGTGGTACTAACTCTTTGGTTGCAGGTCCAGGTTCAGGTATGGTTTAGTATACCTGTTATTATTCTGTTTAGATGCTTATCGCTCATACCAGGCTTTATGTCTGACCCAGAGTTTTATGTCTCTTCTTATTACTCTGGGTGCTCACACGAGCAGACTAGAGACATGTTAGCTGGTGATGCACGGGTAGATGATCCGGAGACGAGCAGGAGGCTTCCACGTACTATATACATAATATTCTCCCTGTGTTGTTGAAGATCACTGCTTGGGCATTGTTGGTGTATCTTCTACTTTAGCTTTCTTTTGTTTAGAGACAGTAAATTTGGAAAGTTGTAATAAGCTGTATTTGGATTTCCGCTGCTTTGAGATTGATGTTGGTTTTAGTTATCAGCTTATGCACTGTCTCGCCTGTTTTATGTCAAGTATGTTATTATTATATTTTATCCCATGCGCTGTGAGACATTCTACAGGTCCCTTGATTAGTTCATCCTCTTCTTTCCTTTCTTTGGCGACCGTTCCGTGCTAGTCGGGCATGTGTACAACGCAATTCTGGAGGAAATGCAGGCTGGTGCGGGGCGGGACATCACACTTGGTATCAGAGCTCTAGGTTGCGTAGTTAACCTAGGGAAGTTATCAGGGAGGGATAATATACGTATACGAGAGAGTGTATTTGTGATTACTTTGGTTTTTAAAAGCTATATATATATATATATATACTATTAGTAGTATAAGGATGAAGTCGTACTGCACTAGCACCACTATGGAGTCGTTAATCATTTCCTTTTTCAGATTGACGATGAGCCGATATACTAGAGGTGCTGGTAGGGGAGCCAATAATGGGAGTGCTGCTGACATGAGAACGATGTTTACTGACCTCATGAGAGAGATGCTTAGAGATGTACAGAGGGCAGCTCCCAATGGTGGAAATGGTGGTGGCCCAATAGTGCAGGCGCCAAGAGTCGACTTCGCCAAGCTGAATAAGGATTATACTAGCCTTGGTGGGAAGCCGTTCCACGGAACGGAGTCGGCTACGGATGTTCAAGATTGGTTGGATAGTTGCGAACGTATCTTCGAGGATTTGGGTATCGAGGATGCGATGAAGAGAAAGCTAGCGTCCTGTCAGCTGCAAGGGCGGGCAATGAATTGGTGGAATGCTATAAAGGCAGCTACTCCCGAAGATCAGATTACTTGGGAGTAGTTTAAGGTTCGCTTTAGTGAGAAGTTCATTCCAGCTGCTCAGAAGTCAATGTTGTTTAAGAAATTCTTGGAGCTCAAGCAGAATGACAGGGCTGTCTCGGAGTATATTGCTGAATTTGACACTTTGTCAAAATATGGGTTATCTCTTATTGATACTGCCGAGAAAAAGAATGAGAAGTTCATAACTGGTTTGGATCAGTACTTGGGGGAAAAACTTATTAACCACATCGACGAGACGTTTGAATCGATTGTGGGGAAAGCGTTAAGATCGGAAAGTCTCTACCCTAAGTCGAAGACTGAGGTTGCATCCGCAGATGAGCCAAAGCCACAAGCTAGTGGTGGAGGCAAAGGTGGTTCCCAGAATAAGAGAAAGCAGAATCAGGCTAAGGATGGCCAGAAGAAAAAGAATAAGCAAGATGTTGAGTGCTTCAGCTGTGGTAAGAAGGGCCATTATGCTAGTAATTGTCGGGCCAAGCCAGCGGATAGGAAGTGCTTCAATTGTGGCCAATTGGGACATCACAAGGACAAGTGTCCACAGCCCCCTAAAGAAAAGCAAATGGTGAAAGCATATGCCCTTAATGCTATTCCTTCTTCGTCGAATGCCCCAACTGCGGCGGAGAAGGGAAAGAATGTCGTCATTCAAGGTATGCTTTCTGTTTATGATGTTCCTGTTAGAGTTTTGTTTGATACCGGAGCTTCCAGTTCTTTCATATCTAGTGACCTGGTAGATAGGTTGGGATTGGAGCCCGAGATTGTCGATAGACCTTTAGTAGTGACGAACCCGATTGGTGGTTCGACTAGCCTTAGCATGATTTGTCGTAATGTGGTTCTATCGAGTCATGGATGCATGTTTGTTTGTGATTGCTTTGTTTTGGGCTTTACTGGGTTTGGCATTATTTTGGGAGTAGATTGGCTCCAAAGATACGGGGTGGTGGTAGACTGTGAGGGCTTCTTAGTGACAGCTAGAGCGGATGATGGGCGGAGGATAGTGTTTGGTGGTCTACCCAGTAAGGGGGTATTGGCTAGTTTTCTAAACTCCCTCGACATTCCGCATAGTGAGTTGTCAGGTTTGCCCGTGGTTGGCCAGTATCCGGATGTTTTCGAAGAAGTGACCGGACTTCCACCACACCGAGAGATTGAGTTTCGTATTGATTTGGTAAAAGATGCCAGACCTATAGTGATGCCACTTCGTCGTATGGCACCAAGGGAGCAGCGAGAGCTCGGGGTGCAAGTCAGCGATCTTTTGAAGAAGAGATTTATCAGAAGGAGTGTTTCTGAATGGGGAGCACCAGTTGTGTTTGCTACCAAGGCGGATGGTTCCCTTCGTTTGTGTGTAGACTACCGCGAGTTGAATAAAGTGACGAGGAAGAACAAGTATCCTCTACCGCGGATAGATGATTTGTTCAATCAGTTGAGTGGCGCGAGAATATTTTCTCAGTTGGATCTCGCGATAGGTTTTCATCAGCTTAGAGTGGAAGCTGAGAGTATAGCTAAAACGGCATTTCGAACGCCGTCTGGATTTTATGAGTGGTTGGTTATGCCATTTGGGCTGACCAATGCCCCAGCATATTTTGTGGACCTTATGAATAGGGTATTCAGGGATCAGTTGAATAAGTTTGTTCTTGTGTTCGTTGATGATATTTTGGTCTATTCGAGGACAGAGGAAGAACACAAGGAACATTTAAGAGTAGCAATGGAGGTGTTGAGAAAACACCAATTGAAAGCAAAGTTTTCTAAGTGTCACTTCTGGAAGAGGGAAGTGAGGTTCTTGGGCCATGTTGTATCAGAGAATGGTATTGCCGTGGACCCAGCAAAGGTGGCTACGGTACAAGATTGGCCTACGCCCAAGAATGCAATAGAAGTAAGAAGTTTCTTGGGGTTAGCGGGATATTATCGTAAGTTTATCCAAGGTTTCTCCAAGATAGCAGCACCATTGACCCAGTTGACCAAGAAGAATCAAGCTTTTGTCTGGGATGAAAGGTGCGAGAATGCATTTAAAAGCCTAAAGGACAAGTTGACAAGCGCACCAATATTAGTCATTCCTAAGGGGGATGAAGAGATGACGGTATACACGGATGCCTGTGGTACCGGACTGGGTGCTGTATTGATGCAAGGCGGTAGGGTTGTAGCTTACGCAAGTCGGCAATTGAAACCGCACGAGAGAAGATACCCTACCCATGATTTAGAATTGGCAGCGATCGTGTTCGCGTTAAAGATGTGGAGACACTATCTCTTGGGAGAAAGATTTGAGCTGTTTACAGATCATAAGTCGTTGAAGTATCTATTCTCCCAGAAGGATTTAAATCTCCGTCAGCAGAGATGGTTAGAGTTCTTAGCTTCCTATGATTTTGACATCGCATATACACCGGGAAAGGGCAATGCGGTGGCCGATGCATTGAGTAGAAGACATGCCAGCTTAGGGGCTATGTTCCTTGAATGGAAGCAACTGGAGTTTCTCGCAGGGTTTGATTTCAGACCAAAGTGCGAATTGGACCTAGAAATGTTAGCAAGTTTGACGATCAGACCCACTTTGATTGAACGGATCGGCTCTAGTCAGAGGGACGATCCTAACCTATTGGAAATCATCTCCAAGTTAGAGATGGGTATCGATGAGGAGATGAACAAGTATGGGCTTGATCGAGATAGATGGCTTAGAAAGAATGGAAAGCTTGTTGTACCCAATGTCAATGGATTGAGAGATGAAGTGCTTAGAGAATGTCATCACTCAAGGCTGACCATACACCCCGGTGGTAATAAGATGTATCGAGATATGAAGCAGACCTACTACTGGGAAGGAATGAAACGAGACGTTGGGAAGTTTATATCCAAGTGCATGAATTGCCAGCTAGTTAAAGCCGAGCAAAAGAAGCCTAGTGGTTTGTTACAGCCCTTAGAAATTCCCGAATGGAAATGAGAGCAAGTCTCGATGGATTTCATCGATGGTTTACCAAGGACTAGATCGGGACATGACAGCATTTGGGTAATTGTAGATCGACTGACTAAAAGTGCAAGGTTTATACCAGTCAAATTGACCAGAACGGCAGCTAAATTAGCAGAATTGTATATGAAGTGGGTAGTGAAATTTCATGGAGTACCTAAAGGCATTGTGAGCGACCGAGACCCGTTGTTCACTAGTGGGTTTTGGAAGAGCTTACAAGAGGCTCTAGGGTCAGAGTTACATCTCAGTACCGCATATCATCCTCAGACCGACGGTCAGACGGAAAGGGTGAATCGTATTTTAGAAGATCTCTTGAGAGCATGTATATTGGATTTTGGTGGATCATGGGATGAACATTTGCATCTAGTAGAGTTTGCATATAATATTAGCTACCAATCCAGTATCGGTATGGCTCCGTTTGAAGCTTTGTACGGAAGACCGTGTAACTCACCATCATGTTGGATAGAGACTGGCGAGAAGTTTATGCTTGGACCAGATGTGGTGAGGGAAACTTCAGATAAGATCAAGATCATTCAACAACGAATGAAGGCAGCCCAAGATAGGCAGAAGAGTTATGCTGATAAGAGGAGAAGAGACTTAAAATTCTCCGTTGGCGACTTGGTGTTTGTCAAGATTTCTCCGTTGAAGAGCGTAATACGATTTGGCAGGAGAGGCAAATTAGCACCAAGATTTGTTGGTCCATTCCCTGTTCTTGAACTAGTCAGGAATTTGGCATATAGAATTGACTTACCGAAGAAGATGGCGGGGGTTCATAACGTATTTCATGTTTCCCAACTAAGGAAGTTCGTTCACGACTCAGACATGACTATTTCACCTGATCAGTTAGAGGACTTCGAAGTAGAACCCGAGGCGGTTGGGAACCGTAAGCCGGCCCGTATTGTCGCACACGACATGAAGCAACTTCGAAGAAAGGCGGTGAAGTTAGTCAAGGTACAGTGGAGCGAAGACGAGAATGATTGTACCTGGGAAACAGAGGAGGACATAAGGAAGAAGTATCCAGAACTCTTTGTCTGGTAAGATTTTATTAGCGATTTAGTTTTCCGCATGCTAGGATAGACTTGTTTGCTTGCTTCGCATGTTTGATTGTTGAATGTGGTTGTTAGGCGTGCGGGATCCTGTGTATATTTTGGGTTAAGGAATTTCGGGGACGAAATTTCTTAAGGGGGGGAGAGTGTAACGACCCGCATTCTACGCATCATAGGATCGTAGGATATTTCTTTCTTTCACATACGTAGTCGTATGGTCATGTAACTTTGGGAGACGACTATTGGGGTCATTTCCCATGTTCATGATTTTTCTCGATTTTTAAATGACCATTTTACCCCTAGTTGGCACTGTTTTGGCCATAACTTTTGACTGGAAAAGAATTTTGACCTGAAACCACTTCCATTGGCTTCGGATGATGGTTTCTCTTTCCGTAGAGTGGTCACATTAGCCAAACGGGCTTACCGTTTGGGAGATATGGCTGAAACAAGTTTCAGATGGAGAAAAACAGCTTAATTGGGCTTAATCGGGTGATTAACAGCTAAGCCCAAGGGGAATTTCGGGTTCAGGGGTATGTAGGGGCTGATTAGGGTTAGAAAACATTTCTTTAGACATTTTCCAGCCGCCACTTTCATTCCTCTTGACCTAGCCATGGCCTCCATTCTCTAAATCTCTCTAAAACACCCAAAAATCACTTTCTAATTGAAGATTAGGCTTAGCAAACATCAAATCAAGGAGTATTAGCACGAGAACCGAGGTAGAGTTGCTGTGTAAGATTGGGAACAGCACCAAATCAGAGAATATTTCAGTTTTGGGGTTTTAGTTGTGGCCAAGGTGAGTGATAACATCGTTTTGACACTAATTACAGTTAATTAAGGGTAATTAGTGAGGATTAGTGAATTTATACACCAATAAATTCTGGAAAAATGTTTAGAAATTTTTAAATAATATTTCATGCCTCTGTTATAAAATTTAGACGATTTGGTTAAGTTTTACTAAGTATATGCTTAAACATGATTAAGAGGGACTATGGGAAAATATGAAGTTTTAGTCACTTTTTGATCCCTTTTGATTCATTTGGATTGTTGTTTGCTGTTTGTGGTTGTTATTACATGTTGCTATGACCCTATGGTATGTTTTATGATTGATTAGAATAGTTAGATTGGTCGAAAACGTCGTCGAATGGCGTAGAAAGCTCGCTGGAAAGTTGCAGAAATGTGCAGGCTCCTAACCGGATCGGATCGGATGGGGGGCTCGGATCGGAAATGTGAACTGGGCAAGAAATCCGACCCGAACTGGAGTTTGGCACATAAAAGACTTGGCAAAAAGGAAGGCTGTTTACTCAGAGTTGGAGTGGACAAGGGGATCGGATCGGAGCGAGCTAGGGAGCGGAGCGGATCGGACTGAAGTAAGGCGAAGTGATCGGATCGGATCGGAGTAGATGGGAACGAGGGAGCTGATCGGAGAAGGAGCATGAGCTGAAAGGAGGATAGAAACCCGACCCGACCCGGAGGAGGACACCGACCCGACCCGGAGTGAAGTATCCGACCCGAACCGAATGGAAGATGACAAGGATGGAGGGCCGAACCGAACCGACGAGGGTGATGACTACCGAACCGAACCGAATTCTAGAGCTGCTACTGCACGACAACTCTTCTGAAGACCAACTCCAGTTCGATCAAACCCGAGATGCAAAGGAAGTCCAAATGAGAAGTTAGAGCTCAAGATTTAGATGGGAATCAACGAGTTCGCTTCATGGTTGGGCTTTGCTGCGGGACGCGTGTTAAGGAGTTATCGACGTCTATAGCTTTGGACCACTATGGTAGGAGGTGCGAAGGCGGATTCAGGGCCATTATGGCATCGGTAGAACCAAGGGCTACGACCAATGAAGTGGGTCATTGAAATGTTTGGTCATGACTCCAAGTGTTTGGCTTGGTCACAGCAGGGTTTCTACAAGTCGGGATTCGTCGTTACCTCAGTTTGTCTAGTGTTCCAAAGTAGTAGATGTCGTACGCTTTACGCACTGAGTGAGAGATGTGAGGATGGTTGCTATGGATGATTTGCTTGCTATCATTGTGACATGCACACCCCACCCCCGTATTCTTACACTATTTATTATGGCACCTTAGAGCATTGTACGGTATGTGGTACTAACTCTTTGGTTGCAGGTCCAGGTTCAGGTATGGTTTAGTATACCTGCTATTATTCTGTTTAGATGCTTATCGCTCATACCAGGCTTTATGTCTGACCCAGAGTTTTATGTCTCTTCTTATTACTCTGGGTGCTCACACGAGCAGACTAGAGACAGGTTAGCTGGTGATGCACGGGTAGATGATCCGGAGACGAGCAGGAGGCTTCCACGTACTATATACATAATATTCACCCTGTGTTGTTGAAGATCACTGCTTGGGCATTGTTGGTGTATCTTCTACTTTAGCTTTCTTTTGTTTAGAGACAGTAAATTTGGAAAGTTGTAATAAGCTGTATTTGGATTTCCGCTGTTTTGAGATTGATGTTGGTTTTAGTTATCAGCTTATGCACTGTCTCGCCTGTTTTATGTCAAGTATGTTATTATTATATTTTATCCCATGCGCTGTGAGACATTCTACAGGTCCTTGATTAGTTCATCCTCTTCTTTCCTTTCTTTGGCGACCGTTCCGTGCTAGTCGGGCATATGTACAACGCAATTCTGGAGGAAATGCAGGCTGGTGCGGGGCGGGACGTCACATAACTGTTCCTGATCACAAATACAATACAAATGATAATTCTGTGTTTAATTGCAAATAATTATATTTGCAACTTCTTGTATCTTTTACTAATGTCAGCTGCTTAAGATAGCAATTATGTTGACAAATATCAGATTTTTCATTGTGACTATGCATTTACATTTTCAGTTTATGCTCATGCCCTTTTTTTAATCACTTAAACATGTCAGTTCATTTCATCTAGCACTGGTTTTAATTAATGAAAATGAATATTAAACTATTTATGATAAGATGATCACAAATTACTCATGATCATACTAACAAATAATAATTCTTTACTTTCTTAAAAATGAATTATATTAGTAACCTGTTATATCCTTCTGATATTATATCCTTTATGTTTTTTTTTGAACATGAAAGGGTACTTATATTACAATAAAAGGTACAAGGAAAAAATGAGCTTTTTACAAAATACAACACCAAACTAAAACGAATACTGTACTAAAACTAGAAAAACAGCTCGATCAAAAGACACCAAAAACATACACAAGACTAACCATCTAAATACAACACCAAACAAAAGACACTACAAAAATACTCCAAAGAAGCAAGCAAACTGGAACCTACCAAACATTTAGCACCAAACAAGCACAACTCCAAAATAGATAACAACGACGCCAGATAGAATTGTTGCAGCATCTATAATATCATGCATGGAGAATGGCACCATAAATATATAACCACACAAACTTTCAAACAGG
Organism: Allium sativum; assembly: GCA_030737875.1. Classification (NCBI taxonomy): domain Eukaryota; kingdom Viridiplantae; phylum Streptophyta; class Magnoliopsida; order Asparagales; family Amaryllidaceae; genus Allium; species Allium sativum. The sequence continues at coordinate 343,404,175 of CM060910.1, forward strand.
CCAAGCTCCAAAACCTAAAGCCATCCATCCAAAAAACTCAACAGAACCAAACCTGAGAACATTGCAAAAATAAACTGATAGGAATAGAAAAAGAAAAACAGTCCAAAGTTATCATTTTTTGGTAATTCCACCTCCTTTTACTCCTACACTATCTCCTTCAACTTTTATCTTTTCTGCTTTGGAGGTCGGGTTCATTTTTCTACAATGAAATTAATGTTCAGTTATTTCCTTATTCTTGTATGTTTGCATTGCATTGTTTCTTTTCATGGCATGTACCAATAGCAGAGATCTCATAATGAGTTGTTGAACAGGTTCTAATTCGACTAATTGGTGCTGATGAGAATATTTATTCTAACTACAATGAGACATTGCAATGGATAGAAGATACAAGTATTCTTGAGATGATTGTTGATAAGTTTAGCTCTTCAGTAAGTAATGAGACATCACACAATTTATTATCACTGTAAAACACGTTTACAAAGAGTGATATAGAATGTTAACAATCTAAAATCAGAGATCGTCTTTTAATGAGTAATATTTGGATAAAAATAGTTATGCTCTGGTCAATATCAAAACTCTTATTTCTATATTGGATTGCAAGCTTTCTGGTTCTTTTATATGTTGCAATCTGCATTTCATTTCGCGCCACACTGAAATCGCAAAAATTGGTCTAACAGAAACTGTTATGAAAAATTATCTCTACTTTTGGTTTTCAAAGCCTGTTATAGTTATATATTTTGTATTTCACAAGTAGGATTGTCCTTAGGTGCATGCTAATGTCTACCAAAAAATAATACTGATAATTCTCTATCTTGTTATATTAATTATAATGTTGTATTTTGCATTCCCTAACTAAGATTTTCCAGAGGTGCATGCTAATGCCGCAGAAGCTCTCTACGCATTAGCTCGATCTGCTCCTCCTGATCTTTCCACCAAAATTTGCGGTCCAAGGTAATACACACGAGACCATGGTTTGTATCTGTTCTAGGGGCTATTTAATTTCTCCGAAGCTTATTCTGTAGGCATACAAGTAAAGTTCATCCCCTCAATGGTTACTTGCATTAAAGTTGACATATTTCTTATCTTGCCATATTGATTATCTTTTGCTGTTTTCGCCTCCTTTTTAACCATAGTTCTAGTATTCTACCACTTGTTGTTTTATTGGGAGATTATTTCACCATGCCTTAGAAGAATCAAGACCAAAATCCGCTCTTGTTCACTCCTTATCAGTATGCATGTCTCTGCTAGATCCTAGAAGATTAGTGGCTTCTTACCAGTCATTTCAGAGTCAGTTAAATCATGGATCATTGGTTACTCCTAAACCAGAATCTGTTAGTGGAATGCTGGAAAGTATAGGTATACAATTGCTTTTGCCATAGCGACCACGTTCTACTCTATTTCTTTTAAAAATATTTCCTTTTCGCAGTTGTCTGATCCTTTATGTAAAGTTGCATTCATTATTGGTCATAAAACTCATTGGCTGACGGATACTACTCCTAAAACCATCAGCACAAAGATCATAGAATATTTATTTATAGGCACCGAAGAATAAACACTTGAAGCCTAAAACATGGCAACAATAAAATTTAGAGGAAATTTTATAAAAATAAACTTATGCAGGAATAATTTAAGTTACTAAAATTCACTATATTGTAGTTTGCATACCCATGAGTTGAAAACAAATCCAATGTTACATACAACAAAGTAAATAAACAACAACAAGCCCTTTTTTAACCGAAAAAATAGTGAAAGCTAATTTACATAATTCAGTACCATGTCAAATATATATAGCCCACACTTCACAGGATTAAACTGATAATTGTATGTTGTTATCAAAAGCACATCATGAACAATCTATCTATGCAGTTATTTCCATCTTCTCTGAGTACTTTGTTTAACTGGTTTGTAAGTGAATTTTGTGTGCATTTGTTTCTAGACTAGTAGATTGTGGGTTGCAACACTCAAGAAGATTTTAATCTATAAAGTTAGGATTACTTGATAAAAGGTTAGTTTTTTTTATTTTGGTGAATTTTGCGCTTTTCTATTTGTTTCCGCTCCAAACATCATACACGGCTTACATGTAGAAGTAGTTCACCATTCAACATATATTTGTGGAATGATACGACGTATTTTCTCCCTTTTGTTATCCTTCGTGTTTGAGTTTGGTTATATATATTTTGTTTGAATACATTTTGTAGACACTGACAACTACATTTGAGTTACGACGGTAGTGGAACTTGGATATGATATTAATATAATTATGTCAAACCTGTGTTCAACATTCTGAGGTCTTGCAAACTTATTTGCTTCTAGACCCATTACGTAAATATTTGTTTCTAACATAACACAAGTAACCTGCACTGTCACGGCAAAGAATTTCGCTCGGTCCGAACCAGTCGCTAAACCGATCCAGGCCGTTCGAAACGCCCTATCGTTTGAGAACAGGACAAAACAGAACACATACAGAAGAACATTTCATTGTATATTACAACAATGCACCAGATTACAAGAATATACAGGGTATAAATGAATATATTACACAGAAATATCAGAGATTTAAATTACATTTAAATACATAGCAGCGGAAAATAATACAATACACAACTAGAAGTAGATATACGGATACAAAGCTTTCCGGATATCGTTCCAGCTATAAACCAGGATCCTGTGAATATAAATCTGCAAAACCAAAACTACTAGCTGCCCGTGTCGAAAATAAGGGCACCCAGAGTTTAGGTCAAAACAATAAACTTCAGGTCAGTCATGTGACTGGTGTGAGAACTAAAATATTTATTAATCTTTATTTTAAATCATTAGGTAAATCAAGGGACCACGCCGTATAACACGGAACGGGTTTCCTCCCAAGAATACCAGTGCATAAAACAAACAGCGCAATGCTAAATAAAGAAAAATGAAGCTGTTATAAGACCCAGGTCCCATCACACAATGCAACGCAGCCGAGGATAGGGTTTTCCCTTATAACAGCCAAAGAATGCTTGATACGTTTAAAACAAATCGTTTGATACTATTATAGGTGCATAGTGTATAAAACAACTCCAAATCATAAGTATCAATCATAGGCGGCATGAGCGTCCCATGCCACTATGTCGCCATATATAGGTTTACAAATAAAACTGCAAAGTCACGTATTTGGAAATTGGATTTCCGTCTATGAACCGAGGCAAAAGATAGTCCTCAACCGATTCGAGACAATCTAGCCCATGTCTCAGGTCCCAGACTCAGGTGGGCCTTGGATCGTCAGGGCCGGTCCACCGATGTGGATTATTATGCCTGAACACTACGTCTCTCCGCCCTTTGGGGCGTAAATGAGCCAACGAATGGCTCCATCGGACCCGGATCGTCCGATCAAACCGAGGCGCCTCGCAACAGCAACAACCACATAAGTCAAACTCGTCAGGGCGTGTAAAACCACTGACGCCACTTCTAGCTAGAAAGAAACGCAAGTCTTCCCTGATGTCCTCTCCCGTTTTTGGTTCATACCGGGTGTGAAACTCGCGAAGTAAACGTTACACAAAGCTATGCCACACAGGCTGTGCTTTGATCATCACCACAAGACTTTGCTTTTCAACAGAAGTCTCGATCAATTGCCACTTAGGCATGCCACACAGGCAATTCACTCCATGCGTTTGATATCCATCAATATATAACCCCTGAGCTCGTACGTCTCAGAGAAGGGCGTTAAGAAAGAGAATAAATTCTCCGCCGCCAAACAGATATATATTTAATAGAGATCAATCACACGGACTAAAATCCAATGTCAGACACACAGTCCATTTACAAGTCCGTTCTGGGTCTGAACGAAACCGGAGGCACCTAGTACCCCGCATATCCATCGATCTCCAAGTACGTCTGGACGATCACCAACTGTTTCCATCTTCTTGGGTGTACAGCCCAATCAGGATCATCAGTTATCACCCAAACGACGTGAAGACTTCTGGTCTTCGACCACCGTCTTCATCTTCGACACCACGTCGAATCAGTTGTTCAGAATGGGATAAACCCGGTCTTTCTGAATAACTCGCGTATATATTATAAAAGTGTTACACAAACACAACATACGCCTCATTCCAATTCAGAATATTCTTTTATTCAAATATTCCTATACTTTGGGAAAAGTTCCCATTAATTTTATCCAAGATAAATTCTTTAAATTTATTCTTTAATCTCCTTTGAATATCAATTCAAACTAGTCGGGATTAACGAACCACACCGAAGTAATCATTTATTTTATTTTCCCAATCCCAACCTATTCATCCCATGAAGTAAAACTGGTAATACTTCATATCTAACACCACAGTGTTATCGGTAAATTCAATTACCATTTCACGTTCAAATCTAATTAAAGATTTAACTATCGCCTGGAGCAAAACTGGTGATACTCCATTTTCGATCTTTTCAATCTAATTAAAGATTCATTAAAACTCCACTTAGTTTTAATCGTTAACTGGGTTAAAGAATCAGTGTCATTTAAAACACAGTTCACGATAAACCCAAAATCACATTCCATTAATTATCGGGTTAAAGAACGAGTGTTGTTTTTAAAAACACTGTCCACGATAAACCCAAAAATCAATATCTATTCAATTCCAATTAAATATTATTTAACTGGTACACTTCATTAAATCTAAATAAAAAGATTTAATCTTTTCTCAACTGGGTTCAAGAACAGTGTTAGTGAAGACACCATTCACGACAAACCCAAATCACATTTGATATTCAATACAAGGCTCTGAATAGAAAATATATCGGCTTATATTCAATATCAAATTCTACGACTAACAAATGTCGTATTGGAAATAACGATATAAATATATATCTTTCAAATTTCCATAACAACATCTGTATAATCACGAATTCCAACATCGAAATATTCCGAAGACAATTTCGATTCAAATCCACTCCAATGCAATCATTGGAAATTTTGGTTATTTTCAAAACCCTTTTCAAATTCAATTTATTTATTTAAAAATAAATAGAATTATAATTCTAGTTCAAAACTAGTTCATTTCGATAAAAATCTATTTTTATCCTTTCAAATATGGAGTTTTTCATCCCAATCCTTTTCTAAATCATTTCTTATGATTTTACACAAATTATTACTATTTTTAATAATTTTATCAAGGCCCGTATAGTCGATTTCCATCAATGGCCATCGAACTGCACTTACAGCGACCTTTTTCAAATTTGATTTGGACGTAACTCCAAATCCAACCGTTAGATTTCAAATTTCTAATATTCATTAGAAAGCTCTTTTCGATACGAACCCAATGGTTCCGGTTTTAGGAGAATCCGACGGTCGGATCTCCCGTAATGTCCGTTTGAAATAAATGGTCGAAATTCACGAACTGCCGCGGCGCGGCGCGTTCTATTCAGGCCATTATATTATATATATAATATATATAATATATATTTCGTCGATTTCTATTTAAAACGGACTAAGACAGATAAAACTCACGAATTTCATTCTAATATTGGTTCTTTTTTCTTATCAAGAAAAATGCTCTACTATTTGTTTGGATAGTGATGTTACTATAGTAATATGTGTGCACTACCTTTCCTCATGCAAAGGCAGCGCTACCCTTACGCGTGCAAATGCAGCACTGCCTTTGCAATTGCACAGGCAGCGCTGTGCGCTTCCTTTGCAAGCGCAGACAGCGTTGTGCACTTCTTTTGGAATTGAGCAGGTAGCGCTATGCCACTCGAGTTTGAATTCACTTTAATTATTTGAAACTCAAGGGTCTAAATAGATTATTCTGAAATTTAGTTATTATTTATCTATTGTGAAAGAAATTTTGTTCTCTTATTTCATTTATGGAGGGTTTAGTGTAATTGGGTACACTTTGTATTTTCCTGCAGTAGCAAAATCAAATTTGAGTTTTGTAATTACATGAGTAACCATCATTTCAGATTTAAACTGCCACCACCTGTCTATGTCGTTGACATGAAATAAACAATCCTTTAGAGCATCTCATGTATTGTGTATATTGGCTTCTGTAGTAGGAGAAAAATGCTTGAAAGGTGTCATTTTTTGTATAGAATCAGTCGGTTCTTACCTAACTAAGCATAATCTTTACTATAAGACCACCTTCCATTTCTAGTACATTTGGAACATTTCATTTGATATCATATGTTCTGCACATAGATCCACATTTCCACAGTTTTGCGAATGTTCAATTTGAAAAATATAGGGAGTTGGGGAAAAATAACAGTAAAATGCATGGATTTTCATTTTATTTACTATGATATCTTTTCACCGTCTTATAACACATTAGTAGCATCAATGACTACTCCAACATTTTGATTTTTTACGTTTTTGTGAGTGACGCTAATTGGCTTGATTGATGTGGAAGTGGATCCAGAAGCTTTCTTGTGGAAGCTGAATTCCGAAATGACTACCATTGGAGAAGATGTTGGATCAACTGGGGCTTAGAATAAAAATTACGTTGCCTTCAGCTAGAGTTCTTTCATAGGGTATGCTTATGTATCTTTTATGGAAAAAATTTCTATCTTATGTATCTTTTTAGTTAGATCGACGTATGTATTTTGGAACGGTTATGTTTTTTGTGACAGCTTTAGTTGGTGATGTACTATGTGTACGTTGATCGAATATTATGTTAATTAATATATATGAATGATCCTGCATAGTTAAATGTGTTGCATTGAAATATGAATCACATTATTATTGATATATATGAATTTTTTATATTATAAGGTTTATATAAGTTACAATAGCAAAAAAAAGTTGTAATAAATCATTTTACAACGGTGTGAAAGAGTTGTAATATTCTGGAAGTCACAACGGTAATCACCAGTTGTCATACCTATGATTTTACGATATTTAAACGTCTACAACAATGGAGAATAATAGTTGTAATAAAATTTACTACAGTTGTGAGTAAAAGTTGTTAACTATCCTATTTCACAACAGTGCTGCAACGGTGCAGAAACGTTGTAAAAGATATAAGTATATTACAACTTCTTAATACACGACGGTGGCTCCGCCGTTGTAAAAACTTTTTACAACTTTTTTGCATCGTTGTAATACGGTATATTTGTAGTAGTGAATAAATGGTTTGGGACAAAATTGATCCAACCTATTTAAAATAATACTAATCCCTTCGATTTAATCCATTTATTAAATAAATTAAACCAACCTAGATCAATGCATTAATCAAATGGTTCGTAGATCTAACCAAATTAATTTTGAATTTATCGATTCAGCTATTTTTTAAAGAGGAATGTAGTCAAATAATTAATTTTATTGATTGATCAATTAATTGATTTGATTGATTTATTGATTGATTTTATCATAAAAGTAAAGAAATAAAATATTATATTCTAGAGATATTTTGAAGGGGGCAATTTGGATATTTACCTAGGTCTTCTATTCTCCTATATATGCAGCCTTCTTGGTTATATCAAAACATCTGAAACCAACCCTGGAGAGGAAAATAAGGAAATTAAGGCTGATGCTTTCTATTTACTGCTGATAAACGCAATTGGTGCCTCCAGGCTGATTCAAGGTTTTGCTGTCGTTCTTCATTGATTTTTTTCTCCAACAATATTTGTAGTCATCCAGATATTCTTTCTTTTTCTCAATAAGGTTATTGATTTAATTGTATTTTGTTTATTTTGGTTTTATTCCATTAAGTGTAAACAAAATTTTGGTGAATCAATAAAGAGGGTGGTTGGGTGGAATCTTTGTGTATTGCTATTATTTTCGATCGATTGTGTTGCTATGTTCAATCAAATTCATCTATAAGTGATTGGATGAAAAAGTTCCTTCTTTTGTGTTATGTCTTTTCCGCTGCGCACAAGACCCTAACAGATTTGTATTAGAGCTCAGATCATTGCCTAGCTTGGAGTGATTTTGGATTGAAGATTGTAGATGTCAGAGATGATGTCGTTTTCGAAGGTGGCTATTTTTGATGGAAGAAACTAAGGGATTTGGAAGGCTGAGATGGTGGATGTTATGTACCTCAATGTTCTTCATGATTCGATTGATGGAGATGAGAAGAAGCCATCTGATATTGATAAGGGAAGATGGATGAAGATGAAGAAGTAGGTGATTTTTTTGGTTTGCCAATGCCTTGATGTTTCGGTTCATGTTTCAAACAAGGGCCTTCATGTTGATGATGCTCGAGGGATCCAAGGTGATCAAAAAAGGAGCTCAGGTCAAGTGACAGACGGATGTCGATTTGTAAAATCCACAAGACAGGGATTTTATGGTGTTACCAACGCTTTTAAGACCGTTAGTTTTAGGCGGTGCACCTCATGTGGAAGATGCATCTTTTGCAGGCGGTGAGTTGTGTTTGTAATGGTTTTAATTGAGAAGCGAGCCCATTCACATCGACTGAGTGTGAATATAGCCCGGAAATCAATTGAATCTCACTGTACTCTAGAAATAGGTAGGGTTTACCTCATGGCCTTGAAATCAAGGATTGTAAATTTGGAGATGAGAAAGTGCTGGTGATGACTTGTTTGGTGATTGCTGGAGATATGTGATATTTGAATGAAGGTGGTGTAAGGACCCGTGTTTTATGTATCGACCGATCGTAAAATAATTATATTTTATTCCCTAGTAGTTAGATCAATCTCAGAATTTTATATGTTGTTCATGGCGATGTGAGACATGTCCATAATATTTACCGAACCTAATTATGACTATTTTGCCCTTAAGTTACTGTTTGGGCCATAACTTTTGATAGAGACCGAATCAGATGCTGAGACAAATTCCATTGGATCGGAATGGTAGTTTACAATTCCATAGAGTGATCACGTAAAGGATTTGGTTCAGCAGTTTGGGAGGAATCGTTGTTTTAAGTTTCGGCTTGTGTTTAAGCAGACTGGTCAGCAACTAATGGGCTGATTAGCCAAAGCCATTAGACCTATGGCCAGCAGATATAAATAGGGGAACTTGGGAGGGAATTAGGGTTACTTTCTTTATTCTAAACTTTAGGTTGGGCATCTGTGATTCTCCAGGTTCAACCTGAAACCCTATTTCTCCATTTTCTTCAATCAAATTCATTGTAGAATACGTCTAGAAGATAGACCATCATGAGGGAAAAGTGCATTATCATCAAAGAGGATTAGATCATATCATATTGCATCAAATTCAAGGGGTTTCAGCATTGTCTAGATCTGATCTCATTGAATCTGTGAATTACTTGGGTAAATTAGGATCATATTTATATGTTTCATGTTAAAATCACCTTAGATCTGACCATATATGTTTAATTTAGACTTAGAAACCTTAGGAATACTTAACTTGATCTTATTTACCGCATAACTGTTAGATTAGTTGTAACACCCCACCTCCGCTAGGGTCACTCACAAAGGGAATGCACTAGTTTTGGTGGAGTATTATCTAGGTAAACATACATAGAGATATCACAAGGCAGAACATAAATAAAGCAGCGGTAGAAATTAAACACCAAATTTCATTACTTTCAAGAAAAGAGTCAAAACCTCATATATCCAAAGTACAAATTATTCCATTACATCAAGTTCTAAATAAAGAAGCATAAACTTAAGATAACAAAAGTAAATTATTCCCCAAAAATAGCAGAAGTGCAGCCATAGCATAGCTCAAGACCAAATCGTACATGAGCTGACAGAAAGCAAGCTAAATCCAAACTAAGAGCTAGCGTTTCCTCCATAAGAACCGGGGGGGGGGAACGAAAGAAAATGAGGTGAAAGAAAAAGGGTCAGTCATAAAGACTGGTAAGCCCTAGTGACTTTCAGCATAAAAACTAGTAAAGTAACATGACATGTGAAAACTGGAATTAAACATAAGGATGATAACAGGACTGGTATGATAACTAAGATAACAAGATAAGTCAAGTCTAGCATCGCATATTCAAGATTCGCTGCACCAACTGTACTAGTATTCTAACCCATGTCAAGTATTAACCATGAAATGATCCCTTGGCCCAATATCGTGAAATGACCCATTACAGGGTCCTACAGTACGATCTACTAATCGAACGGCTCCCTACAAGTTCTAGCTCGTCATGTGTCTGTGTCATACGGCCCGATCATGAAATGTAGTCACTTGTGCTAGGTCCACCATAGGGTGTATCAGGCCCTAGGGTGCCAACCACCGACACGAATCAAGCACGCACAGTGTAAACCTACTGGTGCCCAATGCCTGCTTTTTCAACTCCGGACTACGTGCACGACCATAGTCCGCATGAACCTACAATGGCGCACCAACTCAGTCGTCGTTCTGGTCGCTTACAATCAGCCCAGTAATCGTGCCCCACCCTGCCTAGTCCCAGGGTATCGTGATACATCTAAGTGGGTTACTGCTGAAAAGGACCACGTATCTAGGGTTTCTAAGGGGTTAAGTGTTGTCATTTAAATTCGTGACTTAACCCTATCCAATCATGTATCAAGTTGGTTAAGTGTTGTCTTTCATGTTCATGACTTAACCCTATCATGTAGCATAAATTCATTAATTCACCCCAACCTCTCACATTAGACTAGTTGTTGTGGTCACTGGATTTGCCGGGCGGTTCCGGGCAGATTTACACCACAACATAGTCTAACCTCGGGTTTTAGGTGCGATATGACCAACTACCCACATTGGATCCTATTGTTTGCAGTCACTGGATTCGTTGGGCGGTTCCAGCCAGAATTACACTGCAAACTCAACCCAACCTCGAGTTGGCCATTTTCAAGTTCATTCTAGAGTCATGACCATGTTCAAATCTCATATCAAGTTCGTGACAAGTTTCAAGGCAAGTTTCATGTCCATATTCAGATTCAAGTTATAACAATGTTCATGTTCCAAGTTCATGGTAAATTCAGGTTTGCCTAAACTACCCAAATCGTATTCCCATCGCACGTGAATTCGAATTGATACAAACAAATCTAATTAGGGAATAACATAGAAAGAACGGTCATAAGGTGGCAAAAGTGATTACAAGTCAAGCATGGTATAACTTGAGATAAACGATTACAACAATACTGGCATATGGAGTAGTGGTCTCAAATATCAAATATAGCAAAATAGGGTGATAGTCATGGTAACAGTTGACATAAGATAATAACCCCAAACTTGTGAATAACAACCAATTCAACATCACAGGCATGAATATTATGGACATTAGGGGTTTTAGATCTACAACATATATAGGCCCCAAATCAATTTCATATAAATATTACCATAAGTCAAGATTCAAGATGAATAGATCCAAGGTGAACAAATAGTAGATCCAAAATACTAGATCCAAAATGAACAATGATAGATCCAAGATATACAATGATAGTTCCAAGATAATTGTCATACTTAGGTTCAATTTCAATTTACAACATGTCCATATTAATTTTAAAGTTTAGATCTAAAAGTAACTGAGGCTTACAGATCGTGGTTTGAGAATTAGAAAACAAAGAGGCGATGTTGAATCTTGAGTCTAACAGAAATCCCCCAAACAGCAATACTCTACATGTAGCCTTGTTGGAGAAGAAGCAATCCCTTTTCTCTAACTTTTCAACCAGAATTTTAGCAGCATAAGGCCAGAGAGAATTTGTGTAGAGAGACTAGAGTTAGGGGCTGTTTATATGGGGTCAGGCCAACGAATTTAGACAGAAATCGGACTAGAAACATCAGAGTGAACTCTGACTCAAAAATGGGCTCGACAACCAGGTCGACACCCAGGTTGACTCTATAGTCGACCTGGTCCTGGGTAGGTCGACACTATGGTCGACCCCCAGGTCGACCTGGTCCTGGGCGGGAAATTTCCCGCCCAGTCCGTTCTGGGGTTTGAATTCGAAATTTGAATTCAAATTCTGAGCTGTTTTTGAACTTGAAATTTATGAAACTTCGAAGGGTCATAACTTGGTCATACGGACTCCGATTTTCGAAAACTCGGACTCGCTTCCAAGAAGAATTTCGAGACGAACGTAATGGCGTAACCCGTTGCCCTTGATCCTTAATTTAAAAATTAATTCTGCCTTGATTTGTGGTTATAACACGTTATTAAAATATAGGTTGTTACATTCTCCCCTCGTTAAAGGATTTCGTCCCCGAAATCTCTCAGTTAGAAAGAATATATCCTAACATCCAATCATCCATCTACTCAAAACATCATCCACAGGCAACCATTGTCCTTTAAATATTTCTAGTGCTGTATGAACATATGCAGTAAGTGTGTGTATATGTACTTATCTAATGCAAAAGATCAGGCGGTTACTGATTCAGTAAACCTCCTTAATGCAAAATATGTTAGTGTAATGAGTCCAACATGTATGCAAATTCCTAACATAATTTATAATCTCTACATGAGTGCATATAACATTCATTCATATGCAACATCCAAGTGATAGCATAACAAGTTCCATCCATGTACAAGTATAAGCACTCATGCATATGCAACATGAAAATGTGACTGAGCCGATCTAGTGCCTAATGTGTGTCATGCATCCACTAGCAATCACTTGCAAACACTTGCAACCATTTGCAAACATCAACCAGAACATGTTTCAATCACATGTTTACATCCATATGGTTCTACCTAAGGTTCTCAAGATAAGATCGAGAAGATAACAAGGCAAACATAGGTAGTAAAAGCATGATACGAAAGGTTTTCAAGTTTATAGGAAAAGAGATCGAGAATGTACCCTCAAAAAGAAATGGGTAAATCGCGTGTATCTTCCCTTCGGTTTACCAAGTTGCGTCTTTTTGGGCTTCACTCCAATGTACTTTAACTAGCTTGAATTCTCGATTCCTTAGCTTCTTGATCTCCGTTCCTAAGATACGAATCGGAACTCGCCTCAATGTTGCTTCTTTTTCCACTTCTACTCCTTCAAGGATGCTGGGCTCAACCACTTCGGCTGACTCATGTAAGCACTTTCGGAGATGCGAGACGTGAAAGACATTGTGTACTCCGGTCAGCTTCTCGGGTAAGTCTACCTTATAGGCCATCTGCCCAATCCTCTCAGTGATAGGGAACGGTCCTATGAACCTTGGTGCTAGCTTTCCAACCGCTCCAAAACGAACCACATTGCGTAAAGGAGAAACTTTTATAAAGACCATATCTCCGACTTCGAACTCTAGGTCTGTCCTTCTCTTGTCCGCATAAAATTTATGTCTATCTTGGGCCGTTTTCATCCGTCTTTGTATCAACTCAACCTTCTCAGAAGTGTCCCTTATCATGTCGGGCCCAACTATAAGCCCGTCTGTCATCTCCCACCAACAAGTTGGCGACTTGCACGGTCTTCCATACAGGGCTTCGAGCGGTGCCATTTCGATGCTAGCTTGGTAACTATTATTATATGCAAACTCCACGATAGGAAGATGGTCTTCCCAAGTACCACCAAAGTCAAGAATTCATAGTCTCAAAAGATCCTCTAGTACCCTATTTACCCTTTCGGTTTGTCCATCCGTCTGTGGGTGATAGACCGTGCTTAAACTTAGTCGTGTACCCATTGCTTCTTGTAGACTATTCCAAAACTAGCTAGTGAAATTTGGGTCACGATCACTAACTATACTAGAAGGAACCCCGTGCAACTGTACTATCTCTCGAAGGTAAATAGACGCTAGCCATGATGCGGTCCTCTTGCTTTTCACCGTAATGAAGTGAGCACTTTTCGTGAGTCTATCAACTATGACCCATATGCTAGTATTTCCCTTCCTTGACATAGGAAGTCCATCCACAAAATCCATCGAGATACTCTCCCATTTCCATTGCGGAACCTCCGTAGGATGTAATAGCCCACCGGGCTTCTTCGATTCGGCCTTTACTTGTTGGCACACCATGCACTTCGAAACGAACTCTGCCATGTCCTTTTTCATTCCAGGCCAAAAGAAAATGTGTTTCATATCCCTGTACATCTTATCCCCTCCGGGATGTATGGTCATCTTCGAGTGATGCGCCTCCTCGAGGACTTTCCTTACTAAGTCTCCCACTTGTGAGACACATAGTCTTCCATCATGCCTTAGCCATCCCTTGTCATCTATGGCATACCTACCGAGGTGACTTGAAGTCTCACCACTAATCAGCTTGTCCATGATTTCTACTATCTGTGGGTCTTCCTTCTGTGAAGTCCCTACTTGATCTAGAAGTGTAGGTCTTAACTCAAGAGATGCTAACGTAACAGTCAATGACTCAACAGCAGGTGTAAAATCAAAGGTTGCTATAAACTCTAGACTTTTCTTTTCAACAAACAAGGGGCTCAAGGTCAACCTTTTCCTACTTAGCGCATCCGCCACCACGTTACCCTTGCCAGGGGTATAAGCTATATCGAAGTCATATGATGCCAAGAATTCCATCCACCGTTGTTGTCTCAGATTCAAATCTTTCTGTGAGAAGAGGTACTTAAGCGATTTGTGGTCGGTATACAGCTTGAACCTCTCCCCTAGAAGATAATGGCGCCAAGATTTAAGTGCAAAAACGATCGCCTCCAACTCCAAGTCATGTGTGGGATAGTTCTTCTCATGAACTTTAAGTTGTCTACCCTCATAGCATATCACTTTCCCTTCTTGCATTAGGACAACGCCTAATCCTGTGCCACACGCATCTGTGTACACCGTAAACATCTTACTTCCGTCGGGTAATGCCAAAATCGGAGCTGTGGTGAGGGCTCTCTTGAGTCTTTGAAAAGCAATCTCATATTCTATGTCCCATGCAAACGCTAGGTTTTTCTTCGTTAACCAAGTAAGAGGGGCTGAAATCTTAGCGAAGTCCTTAATGAACTTCCTATAGTAGCCTGCCAAACCGAGAAAGCTTCTCACCTCCGTTGTGTTCTTAGGAATTTTCCAGTTTTGCACCATAATTAACTTTGCGGGGTCCACGGCTATGCCTTGCTTAGAAACTACATGTCCAAGAAACCAAACTTCCTTCCTCCAAAAATGGCATTTGGAGAACTTAGCCTTTAACTGGTGTGCTCTAAGCGTATCCATGACTTCCTTGAGATATCTAGCATGCTCTTCTTCATTATTTGAGAAGATCAAAATATCGTCCACGAAAACCACTACAAACTTGTTAAGGAACTCCCGAAACACCCTACTCATCAAATCTACAAAGTACGTGGGTGCATTCGTTAACCCAAACGGCATGACGAGCCATTCGAAGAACCCATCTGGAGTCCTAAACGCAGTTTTGTCAATGCTATCCTCAGCCACTCTAAGCTGATGGAATCCTGTGGCTAGATCGAGTTGAGAGAAAACAGATGCTCCCATAAGCTGGTCAAACAAATCGTCAATTCTTGGTAGTGGGTGTCTATTTTTCTTAGTTAGCTTGTTTAACTCACGATAATCTACGCATAGACGAAGCGAACCATCCGCCTTAGTAGCGAATACCACCGGAGCACCCCATTCAGAAATGCTTCATCTTATGAAATTTTCCCAAGCAACTCCTTAACTTGTTTACTGAGCTCTCTTCTTTCTCGCGGGGCCATGCGCCTAACGGGAAATGAAACTGGCTTGGCATTATCAACAAGATAAATTCGGAAGTCTATCTCGCGTTTAGGAGGTAACCCCTTCACCTCATTAAGGACATCTGGATATTCTCGGACCACTCTTACAGATTGCAAATTGTCGATGGACGAGTCAAGAGATTCAAGATAACACAACATGACTGGACTCTTAGGGTTACAAGAAATTTCAAGGGTATTACCAAGGCGAGTCATGAGCCTCACTACCCTTCGTTCACAATCAAGAATGGCTCCATAATTGGACAGCCAATCCATACCTAGGATCAAACCGTATCCCATAAATTCGAGAACATAAGCATTACACGTGAATTCTACGCTTAAGATAGAAATCCTCAAATCCACACACATCATAGAAAAATGAGCGGAGCCCCCAATTGGATTTGAAACTATAACAGGATCCTCAACCAGACTAGTACTTAGGTGCAGATTTTTAACAACATCAGAAGAAATAAAAGTATGCGATGCGCCAGAGTCAAATAAGGTTCGAACAGGAAAATCAAAAATGTAAACAAGGCTTTCTACGGAAATATTACTACCTTGGTCAAGTGCTGGAGTGGTGTTGAGAGCATGCAACTGCCCTCCAGAAGGTCCTGCTCGCTGGGCCTGCCCTTGCCCCTGCCCTTGCTTCTTAGGGCAATCTTTGCTGATGTGTCCAGTATCTCCACAATGAAAGCATTCACCCGACTTTCTCTTCTTCCTTCTACAGTCTTTAACTAAATGTACCGTAATATCACAAAAGTTGCACTTCCTTGTCTCACGTGGTTTGTTAGTATTGTTGTTGTTGTTCTTGTTATTCTTGTTGCCTCCCTTCTTGAAGTCAACCTTCTTATTCTGAGTCTCATTAGGCTTAACCTCCTTCTTGCTATTCTTGTCTTCCTCATGAAGTATGGCCATATCCACCAAGCTTTCAAAGGTCGCCCCCATGGGTATATGAGTTATGGCCATACTGTGTAGTGGCTCGTTCAATCCTCGAGCAAAGCGTACAGCCTTCTTCTGAGCTGTGTTAACTAAGTCCAATCCGAACCTAGCAAGCTGATTAAACTTATTCATGTACTCCCTAACGGTCATGTCCCCTTGCTTAAGTGCTAGGAACCTCTCCATCTGAAGGTTCTCTTCTGCTGACGATAAGAATTTAACCCCAAACCTCTCTCTAAAGTCTGCCCAAGTTTCAACTGGCCTGGTAGCGTTGGTGACTTCCCACCAAAATGCAGCTTCCTCTTTCAACAACCATGCTGCCAACTGAACTTTCCTATGATCCTCCACATCGAAGATAATAAACAAGTCTTCAGTCTCCTTTAGCCAGTTTCCTGCCTCAACGAAGGTTTCGGTTCCAACGAAGTTCTTTCCGCCCATTGCTTTAAAGTCTTTGCATATTTTGGCAAAGGCGGTACCAGGAGTAGGAGGAGGAGGAACCGCGGCCGCTGGGGGAGGAGGAGGAGGAGGGATGTCTGCCGGGCTCGCGCCGTTGGCCCTAGCTTCTAAGTACCTTCGGAACCATCCAGGTACGGGTACTCCCTCAGGAAGGTTAAGATCAGACATGCTGAAAAACGAAAAGAAAAAGATTCAAACGAGGAAACAAAGGAAAGTGCTAATGGTTTTTGGGGAATAGCCTTTTTAAACATAAAACTTTTATTGAAAAATGCTTCTTTATAAACGGTTTTGGAAAATAGTTTTAGAAGGTTTTTAAAACTTTTGCCCCGTTTGGTAACCTTCTGCTCTGATACCAAATGTAACACCCCACCTCCGCTAGGGTCACTCACAAAGGAATGCACTAGTTTTGGTGGAGTATTATCTAGGTAAACATACATAGAGATATCACAAGGCAGAACATAAATAAAGTAGCTGTAGAAATTAAAAACCAAATTTCATTACTTTCAAGAAAAGAGTCAAAACCTCATATATCCAAAGTACAAATTATTCCATTACATCAAGTTCTAAATAAAGAAGCATAAACTTAAGGTAACAAAAGTAAACTATTCCCCAAAAATAGCAGAAGTGCAGCCATAGCATAGCTCAAGACCAAACCGTACATGAGCTGATAGAAAGCAAGCTAAATCCAAGATAAGAGCTAGCGTTTCCTCCCTGAGAACCTGGGGGGGGGGGGAATGAAAGAAAACGAGGCGAAAGAAAAAGGGTCAGTCATAAAGACTCGTAAGCCCTAGTGACTTTCAGCATAAAAACTAGTAAAAGTAACACGACATGTGAAAACTGGAATTAAACAGAAGGATGATAACAGGACTGGTATGACAACTAAGATAACAAGATAAGTCAAGTCTAGCACCGCATATTCAAGATTCGCTGCACCAACTGTACTAGTATTCTAACCCATGTCAAGTATTAACCATGAAATGATCCCTTGGCCCAATATCGTGAAATGACCCGTTACGGGGTCCTACAGTACGATCTACTAATCGATCGGCTCCCTACAAGTTCTAGCTCGTCATGTGTCTGTGTCATACGGCCCAATCACGAAATGTAGTCACATGTGCTAGGTCCACCATAGGGTGTATCAGGACCTAGGGTTCCAACCACCGACACAAATCAAGCACGCACAGTGTAAACCTACTGGTGCCCAATGCCTGCTTTTTCAACTCCGGACTACATGCATGACCATAGTCCGCCTGAACCTACAATGGCGCACCAACTCAGTCGTCGTTCTGGTCGCTTACAATCAGCCCAGTAATCGTGCCCCACCCTGCCTAGTCCCAAGGTATCGTGATACATATAAGTGGGTTACTGCTGAAAAGGACCGCGTAACTAGGGTTTCTAATGGGTTAAGTGTTGTCATTCAAATTCGTGACTTAACCCTATCCAATCATGTATCAAGTTGGTTAAGTGTTGTCTTTCATGTTCATGACTTAACCCTATCATGTAGCATAACTTCATTAATGCACCCCAACCTCTCACATTAGACTAGTTGTTGTGGTCACTGGATTTGCCGGGCAGTTCCGGGTAGATTTACACCACAACATAGTCTAACCTCGGGTTTTAGGTGCGATATGACCAACTACCCACATTGGATCCTATTGTTTGCAGTCACTGGATTCGCTGGGCGGTTCCGGCCAGATTTACACTGCAAACTCAACCCAACCTCGAGTTGGTCATTTTCAAGTTCATTCTAGATTCATGACCATGTTCAAATCTCATATCAAGTTCGTGACAAGTTTAAAGGTAAGTTTCATATCCATATTCAGATTCAAGTTATAACAATGTTCATGTTCCAAGTTCATGGTAAATTCAGGTTTGCCTAAACTACCCAAATCGTATTCCCATCACACGTGAATTCGAATTGATACAAACAAATCTAATTAGGGAATAACATAGAAAGAACGGGCATAAGGTGGCAAAAGTGATTACAAGTCAAGCATGGTATAACTTGAGATAAACGATTACAACAATACTGGCATATGGAGTAGTGGTCTCAAATATCAAATCTAGTAAAATAGGGTGAATGTCATGGTAACAGTTGACATAAGATAATAACCCCAAACTTGTGAATAACAACTAATTCAACATCACATGCATGAATATTATGGACATTAGGGTTTTAGATCTACAACATATATAGGCCCCAAATCAATTTCATATAAATATTACCACAAGTCAAGATTCAAGATGAATAGATCCAAGGTGAACAAATAGTAGATCCAAAATACTAGATCCAAAATGAATAATGATATATCCAAGATATACAATGATAGATCCAAGATAATTGTCATACTTAGGTTCAATTTCAATTTACAACGTGTCCATATTAAGTTTAAAGTTTAGATCTAAAAGTAACTGAGGCTTACAGATCGTGGTTTGAGAATTAGAAAACAAAGAGGCGATGTTGAATCTCGAGTCTAACAGAAATCCCCCAAACAGCAATACTCTACACGTAGCCTTGTTGGAGAAGAAGCAATCCCTTTTCTCTAACTTTTCAACCAGAGTTTTAGCAGCATAAGGCCAGAGAGAATTTGTGTAGAGAGACTAGAGTTAGGGGCTCTTTATATAGGGCCAGGATAATGAATTTAGATAGAAATCAGACTAGAAACATCAGAGTGAACTCTGACTCAAAAATGGGCTCGGCAACCAGGTCGACACCCAGGTCGACTCTATGGTCGACCTGGTCCTGGGCAGGTCGACACTATGGTCGACCTCCAGGTTGACCTGGTCCTGGGCAGGAAATTTCCCGCCCAGTCCGTTCTGGGGTTTGAATTCGAAATTTGAATTCGAATTCTGAGCTGTTTTTGAACTTGAAATTTCTGAAACTTCGAAGGGTCATAACTTGGTCATACGGACTCCGATTTTCGAAAACTCGGACTCGTTTCCAAGCAGAATTTCGAGACGAACGTAATGGCGTAACCCGTTGCCCTTGATCCTTATTTTAAAAATTAATTCTGCCTTGATTTATGGTTATAACATGTTATTAAAATACGGGTTGTTACATTAGTCATGTTTATCAATATGTTAGATCCAAATCATGATAGATCTTATGATTTGATATGTTTATGCTATGTTAATGAATTACTCATGTTTGTACGATCATTGCTGTATGGGTTGATGTTTGTTTTGGTTGAATTGATTACGTAGTTTGAGCTGTATGTTAGACTGTTTACCGTAGAATCATAGAATTGAAGAACAAAGCAAATAGGAGGTTCAGACGATCCGATTCAGATGAAACTTGGAGGAGGGCGCTCTATAAGATAAGAGAATGGGGCATGTAAATTTTAGGGTCATCATACACTAAGTATGAGCGTCGACACCAACCTTAATGGGTCGGCATCGACCCATGTAAGGTGGTCGGGCAGCGATGATTTTTGGAGCATGGCTTGGTTTTCATGGGTCAAAGATACTAGTGAATGTCCAAGTCAATCGGATGAGATTTGTGATGGGTCGAAGGTTGATTACTCAGGATGTGAATGGGTCGATAGAAGTTTCGACAGCGAATGTTGAAACGATTGGAGAATGGGTCGGTGGGATGCACTCGAGATGATGATGGATTGGAGCATGAAACTTAGCCAAAATTGGCTAAGCGTGAGGGTCGGTACCGACCCATGGAGGATCGGCACCAACCCATGGGAGGTCAAACGGGGAGTCGTGGCTTGGTAGGAATGATTATGGTGACTTCCTAATGTTGTTGGTGAAGTTTGGTTGGAAATGAACTTCAGATGGTCGATGTACAACTCAAAGATGAATGGTGCTTCGATTGTGAACTCACGCAGGAGTGGTCGAAGCTAAGTTGATGTGACACTGGTCATGGGATAATATATGATATAGTTCGATGAAGGGTTGACTCAAGTAGGAGTTAATGTGGGATGATAATGACTCGGGTAGGAGCTAACCGGTGATGATAATGGAATTTGTTCAAGAGGCAGCTTGACTAAAATGGTGAAATCGCCAATAAGAAAGGCTCGATGAATTTGATTCACCAAGGAATCATTGGTTATCGAAGTGTTCTAGCGAACTCAAAGCAGAGGTATCGTATGGACGCCCAAAAGATAAGGTAGCATCGAGTACCTTGGATCGCTCAGGTGGGAGTGATCTAGTTGTCTCAAGTAGGAGGCAAACATACGAGTCACGATGGCGTATGGAAGTTCGGCTAGAACCAGGGTTTTCCATTAGCCCTTTTGATTGGTGAAATGCAAGTTTGACAACTGATGGATTCACGGCTATAGTCGGTGATGGCTAGGACATTGGATGTTATGGATGGTCTGGTTGATTTTATGTTTCTTCTCTATTTTCTCTGGGTTGGCCATCACCATAGGATGTTGAAGAGAAGTGGGATTGGGGGTAGTTCTTTCCTATTTCTGATGTGACATATAATGGATGATTTTCACGTGTTAACTGGTTGGTTGTTAGGTAGATCCTCCTATACTCATATTATCCTGTGTAACTGTTTGTTAGCTATTTTATCGCTCACTAAGACTATTGTCTTACTCAAGGTTTCCCTCTTATTATCTTGGGTTGTTCACCAATTTGATGGTGGGCAGACTGAGTAGTAGGTAGCAGGTTTGGTGTCGGTGTTGTTGTGCGGAGACGAGCAAGAGGCTGGCGTATTATTATTATCTACTACTTTAGTTATTTATTTTCTATTTCCAATGTTTGTTGATGCCATTGAGACCCTAAGGGATGTAGTGAGGCATGTTGTATTTAGAGATTCATGTATCGAGAACTATTGTACCCAAGATTTTATGGTTTATGAAAATTTGATTCTCTGTTCAGTTGTGCTTCATTACTATATCATGTTGTATATTTTATTACTATATATTATCCATGCATTGTGAGTTATACGACGAATTCTATTTCATATTATTCTACCCTAACAGTCGTCCCACATTGGCCTGACATGTCATACAATGCACTTCTCCTTAGTTTGGTGCGGGAGGTACGGGGCGGTCATCACATTTGGTATCAAAGCTTAGGTTAATCGTTTTTACCCAAAGTTCACGAGCATATAAACATATAAGAGTCATATTTGTATACCATAGTAGGTAAGTAAGTACTTGAACACAAATGCGGCTTTCTCTAATGTTAGTTAACTCTCGTTTCAGTGTAAGGATGGGTCGATGAACTTCGAGGCATGCTGCTAGGAATGAGCCTACGACTGGAGGGATAGGCGATGATAGCCAGTCGAGAGCTGCAATTGCTATGCTCGATTATCCTATTATGTTCGAGGCCATGTTGGCAACGATCATGAGGAGAATAACCACTCCAGGAGCGGCAGTAGAGCAAGGTGTTCCTATGCAAGCGCCTAAGGTTGCTGATTTTGCGAATCTTTGCAAGGATTATGCTTCTTTAGGTGGTAAGCTGTTTATTGGGACAAAACCGGCAGTTGAAGTTCAGAATTAGTTGGATACTTGTGTTCGAATTTTTAGATACTTAGGAATTGATGATGCAACTAAGTGAAAGCATGCATCGAAGCGGCTGCAAGTTCGAGCGATGGATTGGTGGAACTCTATTACTTTGGAGACTCAGAAGGACCATATCACTTGGGATCAGTTTAGAACTAAGTTTGAAGAGAAGTTCATTTCTATGATCCAGAAATCAATATTGTTTAAGAGGTTTGTCGGTTATAAACAAGGTTGGAGGCCTGTTGTTGAGTATGTGACGGAGTTAAAGGATTTATCCAAGTATGCTCGAATATATGTCGAGACTCCTTACCAAAAGAATGAGAAGTTTATTATGGGTTTGGATAAGAGTTTGGGGAAACAATTAGTAAATCATATTGACGACCATTTTGAGAAATTGGTCGAGAAAGCTTTGAGGAAGGAGAGTTTGTTTCCTACAAACGAGGAAGCTGTTATATGGGGTAAGGAGGAAATGAAACCACAACAAGGTGATGACAATAAGAAAAAGTGGAATGGAAAACAGAAACAACGGAAAGAGAAAAATGGCCAGAAGAAGCTGAAAGGCGAAATTACTTGTTTTAATTGTTAGCAGAAAGGCCATTATTCCAATGAGTGTAAGAACCCTAAGGTGGAGGGAAAGTGTTATATTTGTGATAAACCTGGGCATATGAGGAAGAACTGTCAAGAACCACCAAAAGGAAAGCAGATTGTGAAGGCATGTGCTTTGGAGGTTGTTTCATCTTCTTCGAGAGGTCCACTGAGGAGGAGAAGGGAAAGAATGTTGTGGGTCAAGGTATGCTTTCTGTCAGAGACATTTTAGTTCAAGTTTTGTTTGATATTGTAGCATCACATTCTTTTATTATTATTAAGCTTGTTTGCAAGTTAGGTTTAGAACCTGAAATCGTTGATATATCATTAGTCATGACTAATCCTGTAAGGGGTTAGTCTAGCCTTTGTATGTTTTGTCGTGGTCGATTTTTATCAAGTCATGGTTGCTCTTTTATGTATGATTGTTTTGTTTTGAATTTCGCTGGGTTTGGAATTATTTTTTGGATGGATTGGCTCAAGAAGTATAGGGCTGTTGTGAATTACGAAAGCCTCGAGGTGACAATTGGAATGTGGAAGGGCAAACGATTGTGATACGTTATCTACTAGAGGATAGAGTTCTGGTTAGATTTTTATATTCGCTTATGATTCCGTGGGATGGGTTGTCATCAATGTCAATCGTATGAGAGTTTCCTGATGCGTTTGACGAAGTCAGAGGGTTGACTCTGCAACGAGAGATTGAGTTTCAGATTGATTTAGTGGATGGAACCAGACCTGTTTGTAACACCCCACGTCCATTAATGTCACTCACAAAGGGAATGCATTAACTTCTATGGAGCGTTTTAAGTAAGTCTAGAACAGAAACTTAACAACAAGACATATATAAACAGTACTCAAAGATTTAAAACTTTATTCCATTGCAGCAGAAAACACATATGTTTTATTACATCATCAAAAACCAGAGTCAAAGTACATAATATCCATCTTGACTACCAAAAGTACATAAATTGAAAGACATAATCCCCAATATAAAATAGCCATAAATAAAAGAGAAGCTGAACTTTACTTCAGCGATCCAAGCAATCTTCTAAAAGAAGTCCAAAATCAAGCTCCACTGGTGCTAGTTCCAACCTGAGCACCTTGGGGGGGGGGGAGAAAAGAGGAGGAAACAAAGGGGGTCAGACATAAAGTCTGGCGAGTGCGATAACTTTAACAATATAATTAAGAAAGTAACTAGGCTAAGGCATAAGTTCGAAAATAAGGAAATGACCATGAACCATTGAGTATGGCAGAGTAAATAAGGAAACAAGATGAACAACGATATCATTAAAGCGCCCCTAAACCACTATAAGATAATTACTAAACTACACCAACACTATAGGATAATTGCTATACTGCACCACCACTAGTCACCCTAAGGTTGACCCCGCCTACAGACTTAATAATGATACTGGTAGTTTCGTGCACCCCTAGCTGCCTTCATAGGTGCCGCCTGTCCCTATCTCCACTAGGTGTACCCACTACCCCCAAGCGATCGGCTCCCTAACTCGTAGATACCCGTGTTGGCTCCACAGTGGGGTGTATCACTCCCCAAAGTGGCAACTTGATACAACCAACAATGCACGGCTTATACCTACACGATGCAACAACTCTTACCTACCAGCCCGGGTCCACACACGCATATGAACCCGTTGGACTTGCATTGCCACCGCTAACCCGGTTTTGGCCTCTTACAGTCAAGCCCAGTATGCGTGTCCCGTCCTCGACTTGGGTCGAGCCCACAAAGATACGTATGGGTTGCTGGTTGAAATGGGCCCCCATTACTTGACACAAGATGTCCACCTAAGCTTGGTCCCCTCTAGTACATCCCACTTAACCCACTTCTTATTCATGTTTCAATTTTGGTTAAGTGTTTCAAATTGTATTTCCAAATGCCACCCAAGGCACCCACTAGATTCCACATGCCACCCAAGGCACCCACTTAACCTCCTCATGTCCCACTACATATTTATCTGGTTAAGTGTTTCTTAATTCATTAAGACCGTAACCTCATAAAGACCTCTCACATTAGACAGGCATTTGTGGCAACTGGATTTGCCGGGCGGGTCCGGGCAGTCTTACACCATAAAAGAGCCTAACCTCGTGTCTTTACAATTGTTACGTATTTAATTTATGCCTAAGATCTCTCACATTAGACTGGCATTTGTGGCAGCTCGATTTGCCGGGCGGGTCCAGGCAGTCTTACACCACAAAAGAGCCTAACCTCGTGTCTTAGACGATTAATTATTCCCCAATTTGAATTACTTTCCCTATTCAAATTATCAATCAATTCCAAATTTAACGATGTCCATAATTGACTCAATTATGTCCATCCATTTATGGTATGTATAATCATACTAATTTTCATCACAAATTTATTTTATGCCTTTTAAGGCATTTATGCCAATTAAATCTTTTTAATATTATCCCCTTTTCCCCACGTTGTATGTTTGTTCGTTTAACATAAAATATACGTTAGACTCGAATAGTCTAACTCATGGAATAAAGAGAAAACATCACAATATACACATAGTTGAAACATCGATCTAAACATAGGGGTGAACTTGCATGTGTGAATGATGTTCTACATCTAAAACTTGCATAGGCCAAAGTTACAACTTGCATAAACAACATATGTCATGGATCCAAATCTAAAGGTGTGAACTTGTTGAGATAATGGTCACAAACTTGCATAAATCATGTATGTCATAGATCTACATCTAAAGGTGTAAACTTGCATTGGCAATAACCCTAAACTTACATAACATGATTCATATCCCAAACTCATATACTTATATAAACTTGCATATGTGATTTATGCATCATAACAATGGTGTAAACTTGCATCTAACATGTAAATTATCATGTAGAATTTATCATATAACTCACACATGTCATATCCTAACTTTAGATCCAAATTTGATGTCACGAAACATGTAAGGTTTTACTAACTTGCCTATGATTCTTTTCTAAATCAATATCTAAACTTGCATACAAACTTGTGGTCTATCATATGAATCAACATAACCAAACTAGCATATGAACAACATGATGATTCAACTAGACATAAGCCAATCATAGAATTACAACATGGGTGATAGCATCACAACTTTACATCGTAAATGATAGCATCATAACATAACATCCTAGAAATTACAACACAATTCTACAACACAATTCAACATGCAGTCAATAATTCACATCATATCCAAATTATCCGCATCATAACTCAATCCAATTAATTTACTAATTATTTTATTAAAACTATCGAACTCACAACTCAAAAGCGGTCATGAGTTCTGAATTCTAATTTCTGAAGTTGTATTAGCTTTCCTTTGAAGAAGATTCGTTGTTAGGGTTGAATAGAACTGATTAGATTTGTTGTTCTTCCTCTCTAATTGGTGGCGGCTACTCTAGGGTTCAAGATGACAGCATGACGGCCATAGTTTCAGTTTTAATCCTGATTTAGGGTTTGAGTCTATGGGTCTTTTTATAGAGTTTTGAATTAATTTAAGCCGTCGGATGATCTTAGGGTTAATCAAAACCATTCAGTCGGGATAGGGTGACACCTCAGCCCTAATGACTCAGCAAGAAGTCATAAAGGACTCAGCAACATGGGTCAGCCTGAACCAGAAAGTTGTGCAGGCCTGCTGCCTCGGCCTGGGCGCACTTGGCAGGTGCACCAGTGCAAATTTGTACTGGCGCAGTTCCCAAGTGCGCCAGGGAAAATATTTTTTTTCTTCTTGTTTTGCCACCAAACTTCGTTCATCCGTAACTCCTTCATCCGGTGCCCGTTTCCCGCTAACTCGGACTCTATTTCAACCAGAATTCCGAGACACACACAATGGCGCAACCCCATTCCCTTAATTCTCACGTCTGAGAATAATTATTCTTTATTTTAGTTAATTTTATTATTCAAAAATCCGGGGTGTTACATTCTCCCCTCCTTAAAGGATTTCGCCCCCGAAATCTCAAAGTTAAGGAGAATGCATATCCTACCATCCAAACCACCATCTACTCAACCATCAAATACGGGCATCCATTGTCCTTATAAAATTTCTATTACTGTATGAATATGTGCAAGAAGTGTGTTTATGTTCCTTATCTAATGCAAAATCAGGCGGTCTACTGATTCAGTTGACCTCCTTAATGCAAACCATGATAGTGCCATGCGTCCATTATGTATGCGAAAGAACCCTATCGATACATATTATTTCTACATGTGTGCACAACCATTCACCAAAATGCAACATCCATATAATGGTACAACCATTATACAACCATTAACTTAAATATGCACACACATTTATATGCAATATGCGATATGAAGTGACTGAGTCGATCTAGTGCCTAAAGCATGTGTATATGCATCCACGAGCAACCACTAGCAAACACTTGCATTCACATGCATCCATCATACATAACATGTCTCAAACACATATTTCAACCATAGGACTACCCTATCTAAAGGTCAAAGGTACTAGCGAGAGGACATACTAAGATAAGGTAAGTACAAGGTAAGCGATAAAGGAGAAATTAAAAGACATACCCTCGAAAAGAAAAGGGTATAATGAATGCATCTTCGCTTCCGTCTCCCAAGTAGCGTTGCTCTCATCATCTCCACATTTCACTTTGACTAGTTTGACCTCTCGATTCCTCAACTTCTTAATCTCCGACCCAAGAATGCACGTAGGAGCTCGTCGAATCGTCGCATCGCGCTCTATCTCCACCTCTCTAAGCAAGCTCGGCTCTACCACTTCCGCGGTCTTATGCAAGCACTTCCTCAAATGTGATACATGGAATACGTCGTGTACACCACTAAGTCTCTCGGGCAACTCCACTCTATACGCCATCTGTCCAATCCTCTCCTTAATAGGAAACGGCCCTACGAATCTTGGTGCTAACTTCCCAACAGACCCAAAGCGAACTACGTTCTGTAATGGAGACACCGTGACAAAGACCATGTCCCCAACATCAAACTAAAGATCTGACCTCCTCTTGTCCGCATAAGATTTCTGCCTGTCTTGCGCCGTATTCATCCTTCTTCGAATCAAATCAATCTTTTCCGAAGTCTGTCTGATCATATCGGGCCCAAGTAAGATCTTATCTGTAGACTCCCACCAACATGTAGGCGAACGACACGGCCGTCCATAAAGAGCCTCGAACAGTGCCATGCCATTGCTAGACTGAAAGCTATTATTTTATGCGAACTCCCCCAACGGAAGATGTTCCTCCCATGTACCTCCGAAGTCTAAGACACATAACCTCAATAGGTCCTCTAGAATACGATTCACCCTCTCGGTCTGGCCGTCCATCTGAGGATGATATGCGGTGCTCAAACATAACTGAGTCCCTACCGCTTCTTGCAAGCTCTTCCAAAATTCGCTAGTAAAGATAGGATCATGGTCGCTCACTATGCTAGAAGGAACACCGTGCAAACGAACTATCTCTCGAATGTATACGGAGGCTAACCACGGAGCAATCCTCTTACTCTTCACAGGAATGAAATGAGCGCTCTTAGTAAGTCTGTCTACCACGACCCAAATCCCCGTATTACCCTTCCTCGATCTTGGTAATCCATCAACAAAGTCCATCGAAACACTTTCCCACTTCCATTGTGGGACCTCCAATGGGTGAAGCAATCCACCGGGCTTCTTTTGCTCTGCTTTTACTTGTTGGCACACCAAGCATCTAGCAACAAACTCTGCCACGTCCTTCTTTATACCGGCCAAAAAGTAAACTCGTCTCATGTCCATGTATATCTTGTCCCCACCGGGATGGATGGTCATCTTCGAATGATGTGCAACATCAAGAATAGTCTTCCTCAAGTTCTCGTCCTGTGGTACACAAAGTCTACCGTCCCTACGTAACCAACCCTTATCATCTAGGGTATACCTACGGAGATGGCTCGATGACTCCCCTCTTTTGAGCTTTTCTACTAACTCAACCAACTTTGGGTCGTCTCGCTGTGCCTCGCCAATCCGTCCCAAAAGCGTAGGTCTGACCTCTAAGGATGCTAGCAAACCTGGTACAAAGTTAACGGAAGGTTTAAAGTCAAACGTAGAGATGAACTCTAAGCTTTGCCGCTCAACAAACAACGGACTCAAGGACAACCTTTTTCTACTTAAGGCGTCTGCCACCACATTACCCTTGCCAGGGGTATATGCTATCTCGAAGTCGTAGGATGCTAAGAATTCCATCCACCTTTGCTGCCTTAAGTTCAAGTCCTTCTGAGAGAATAAGTATTTTAGCGATTTGTGGTCAGTGAATAATTCGAATTTTTTGCCAAGAAGATAATGACGCCAAGACTTAAGCGCGAAGACAATAGCTGCCAACTCTAGGTCATGTGTAGGGTAATTTCTCTCATGTACTCTCAATTGCCTTCCACCATAGGCTATTACCCTTCCCTCTTACATTAAGACTGCGCCTAGTCCTGTCCCACAAGCATCGGTATAAACGGTAAATGGCTTACTCCCATCTGGCAAAACTAAGACAGGGGCTGTGATCAAAGCTCTCTTCAAATGTTGGAACGCATCATCACAATCTACGTCCCAGGTGAAAACTAGGTTCTTCTTCGTCAAGCGTGTTAATGGAGTTGATATTTTTGCGAAGTCCTTGATAAACTTCCTATAGTAGCCAGCCAACCCTAAGAAACTTCTCACCTCGGTAGCATTTTTAGGAACCTTCCAATCTTGGATGGCCACTACCTTCGCGGGATCAACAACTATCCCTTCTTTGGATACCACGTGCCCTAAGAATCGCACTTCCTTCCTCCAAAAGTGACATTTAGAAAATTTTGCTTTAAGGCTATGCACTCGAAGAGTCTCCAACACTTCCCTAAGATATAGGGCATGCTCTTCCTCGCTTTTAGAAAAGATCAAGATGTCGTCCACAAAGACTACCACGAATTTATTAAGGTACTCCCTAAACACCCTACTCATCAAGTCAACAAAGTATGCGGGGGCGTTTGTCAAACCGAAGGGCATCACAAGCCACTTGAAGAAACCGTCTGGAGTCCTAAAGGCAGTCTTGTCTATGCTATCCTCAGCCACTCTCAACTGATGGAAACCAGTGGCTAAGTCCAACTGCGAAAAAACTAAGGCGCCAACTAACTGATCGAAAAGATCATCAATCCTCGGCAGTGGGTGTCTATTCTTCTTAGTAAGCTTATTAAGTTCTCTGTAGTCCACACAAAGTATAAGGGACCCATCCGCCTTCATGGCAAATACTACTGGAGCACCCCACTCCGATATACTACGTCTGATGAACCCCTTCTCAAGCAATTCTTTCACTTGCTTACTGAGTTCTCTTCTCTCTCTTGGAGCCATGTGGCGCACTGGTAATGCAACTGGCTTTGCATTATCTACTAGATATATTCGAAAGTCTATTTCACGTTTTGGGGGTAAACCCCCACGTCATTGAAGACATCAGCATATTCATGGACTATGGGAATAGAATGTAAATCATCATCAGATGCGTCAAGGGATTCGAGGTAGCTAAGCATTACTGGACCTCTAGGGTCACAAGAAATATGAAGGGTCTTTCCAAAACGAGTCAACAATCTAACTACCCTTCTTTCACAATCTAGGATGGCCCCATATTTAGTTAGCCAATCCATACGTAGAATTAAACAGTAGCCCGTGAAGCCAAGAACAAAAGCGTTGCACTCGAACTCAACGCCCAAGATAAACACTCTCAAATCCCGACAAATCATAGAAAGATGAGCCGAACCACCAATAGGATTTGAGACTACTAAGGGATCAGTAACTAGACTAGTATCAAGGTGCAGCGTTTCAACTAATGATGTAGAAATAAACGAATGTGATGCGCCAGAATCGAATAAAGTACGGACAGGATGATCAAACAGAAAAACTAAACTTTCAACGGAAATTGCTCTACCTCGTTCTTGCAGCGGTGGGACCACGAGAGCCTGAACTTGTCCCCTTGCCTGCCCTGGTGCCATAAGATCCTGCACCTGTCCTCCCGAGGTAGACCCTGCCCTCTGCCCTTTCTTTGGGCAGTCCTTAATAAGATGTCCCGCTTCACCACAATGGAAACAACCAGTCTTCTTTTTCTTCCTATAATCTTTGGTTAGATGGCCGGGTGTCCCACAGCTAAAGCATCTTTTCTTTTCCTTAGCATTGTTGCCTTTGCCACCTTTCTTGTTCTGTTGTTGCTGTTGCGACTTCTTTTGATCCCCTTTCTTCTTGGGTGCCTTATTAGCATTGGCGCCCTTCTCCTCTTCATGCATGAGCGCCATGTCAACTAGTTTCTCGAAGGTAGCCCCCATGGGAATGTGGGTTATAGCTAACCCATGAAGCGGCTCGTTTAAACCCTTAACAAATCTTAGAGCCTTCTTTTCTGGAGTATTCACCAAGTCCTAGCCAAATCTTGCCAATTAGTTGAATTTGTTGGCTTACTCTTTCACTGATAGATTCCCTTGCTTTAGCGCCAAAAACCTTTCCATGTATAGATTCTCTTCAGCCCGCGAGAGAAACTTCGCCTCAAACCTCTGCCTAAAATCTGGCCATGTATCGACTGGACGTCCACCATTAGTGACCTCCCACCAAAAGGAGGCCTCATCCTTCATTAGCCAGGCAGCTAACTGGACCTTTCTTCCATCATCCAATTCAAAGATTCCAAACAATTCTTCCACCTCCTTTAGCCAATTTCGAGCTTCTACAAATGTCTCTGTCTCGTGAAAAGGTTTTCCACCCATTGCCCTAAAGTCCTTACATATCTTTGTGAAAGTATCGACACGAGGAGGAGGAGCATTTGTTGGACCTGCGGTGGAGCCCTTGTCTCGAGATATTGACGAAACCAATCAGGTACATGAACACTCTCTGGTATCTCAGATGCTTCAGACATACTGAAACGAAAAAGGAAAGATTCAATATAAAAGAACCGAGGGAAAGATATATGGCTCTTGGGGTTATGCTTTCTAAAATAAGCTTTTCTCTTGAAAATACTTTCCTTTAAACGTACTTTTGAAGGTACTTCTTTATAAAAATTGTTTTGAAAAATAGTTTTTCAAAATTCATATATGTTTTGGTAACCTTCAGCTCTGATACCACGTGTAACACCCCACGTCCATTAATGTCACTCGCAAAGGGAATGCATTAACTTCTATGGAGCGTTTTAAGTAAGTCTAGAACAGAAACTTAACAACAAGACATATATAAACAGTACTCAAAGATTTAAAACTTTATTCCATTGCAGCGGAAAACGCATATGTTTTATTACATCATCAAAAACCAGAGTCAAAGTACATAATATCCATCTTGACTACCAAAAGTACATAAATTGAAAGACATAATCCCCAATATAAAATAGCCATAAATAAAAGAGAAGCTGAACTTTACTTCAGCGATCCAAGCAATCTTCTAAAAGAAGCCCAAAATCAAGCTCCACTGGTGCTAGTTCCAACCTGAGCACCTTGGGGGGGGAGGAAGAAAAGAGGAGGAAACAAAGGGGGTCAGACATAAAGTCTGGCGAGTGCGATAACTTTAACAATATAATTAAGAAAGTAACTAGGCTAAGGCATAAGTTCGAAAATAAGGAAATGACCATGAACCATTGAGTATGGCAGAGTAAATAAGGAAACAAGATGAACAACGATATCGTTAAAGCGCCCCTAAACCACTATAAGATAATTACTGAACTACACCAACACTATAGGATAATTGCTATACAGCACCACCACTAGTCACCCTAAGGTTGACCCCGCCTACAGACTTAATAATGATATTGGTAGTTTCGTGCATCCCTAGCTGCCTTCATAGGTGCCGCATGTCCCTATCTCCACTAGGTGTACCCATTACCCCCAAGCGATCGGCTCCCTAACTCGTAGATACCCGTGCTGGCCCCACAGTGGGGTGTATCACTCCCCAAAGTGGCAACCCGATACAACCAACAATGCACGGCTTATACCTACACGATGCAACAACTCTTACCTACCAGCCCGGGTCCACACACGCATATGAACCCGTTGGACTTGCATTGCCACCGCTAACCCGGTTTTGGCCTCTTACAGTCAAGCCCAGTATGCGTGTCCCGTCCTCGACTTGGGTCGAGCCCACAAAGATACGTATGGGTTACTGGTTGAAATGGGCCCCCATTACTTGACACAAGCTGTCCACCTAAGCTTGGTCCCCTCTAGTACATCCCACTTAACCCACTTCTTATTCATGTTTCAATTACATGTTTCAATTTTGGTTAGGTGTTTCTAATCGTATTTCCAAATGCCACCAAAGGCACCCACTTAACCCCCTCATGTCCCACTACATCTTTATCTGGTTAAGTGTTTCTTAATTCATTAAGACCGTAACCTCATAAAGACCTCTCACATTTGACTGGCATTTGTGGCAGCTGGATTTGCCGGGCGGGTCCGGGCAGTCTTACACCACAAAAGAGCCTAACCTCGTGTCATTACAATTGTTACGTATTTAATTTATGCCTAAGACCTCTCACATTAGACTGGCATATGTGGCAGCTGGATTTTCCGGGTGGGTCCGGGCAGTGTTACACCACAAAAGAGCCTAACCTCGTGTCTTAGACGATTAATTATTCCTAATTAATCATTCCCCAATTTGAATTACTTTCCCTATTCAAATTATCAATCAATTCCAAATTTAACGATGTCCATAATTGACTCAATTATGTCCATCCATTTATGGTATGTAAAATCATACCAATTTTCAACACAAATTTATTTTATGCCTTTTAAGGCATTTATGCCAATAAAATCTTTTTAATATTATCCATTTACCCCATGTTGTACGTTTGTTCGTTTAACGTAAAATATAAGTTAGACTCGAACAGTCTAACTCATGGAATAAAGAGAAAACATCACAATATACACATAATTAAAACATCGATATAAACATAGGGGTGAACTTGCATGTGTGAATGATGTTCTACATCTAAAACTTGCATAGGCCAAAGTTACAACTTGCATAAACAACATATGTCATGGATCCAAATCTAATGGTGTGAACTTGTTGAGATAATGGTCACAAACTTGCGTAAATCATGTATGTCATAGATCTACATCTAAAGGTGTAAACTTGCATAGGCAATAACCCTAAACTTGCATAACATGATTCATATCCCAAACTCATATACTTATATAAACTTGCATATGTGATTTATGCATCATAACAATGGTGTAAACTTGCATCTATCATGTAAATTATCATGTAGAATTTATCATATAACTCACACATGTCATATCCTAACTTTAGATCAAAAATTGATGTCACGAAACATGTAAGGTTATACTAACTTGCCTATGATTCTTGTCTAAATCAATATCTAAACTTGCATACAAACTTGTGATCAATCATATGAATCAACATAACCAAACTAGCATATGAACAACATGATGATTCAACTAGACATAAGCCAATCATAGAATTACAACATGGGTGATAGCATCATAACTTTACATCGTAAATGATAGCATCATAACATAACATCATAGAAATTACAATGCAATTCTACAACATAATTCAACATGCAGTCAATAATTCACATCATATCCAAATTATCCGCATCATAACTCAATCCAATTAATTTACTAATTATTTTATTAAAACTATCGAACTCACAACTCAAAAGCGGTCTTGAATTCTGAATTCTGATTTCTGAAGTTGTATTAGCTTTCCTTTGAAGAAGATTCGTTGTTAGGGTTGAATAGAACTGATTTGATTTGCTATTCTTCCTCTCTAATTGGTGGCGGCTACTCTAGGGTTCAAGATGACAGCATGACAGCTATAGTTTCAGTTTTAATTATGATTTAGGGTTTGAGTCTATGGGTCTTTTTATAGAGTTTTGAATTAATTTAAGCCGTCGGATGATCTTAGGGTTAATCAAAACCATTCAGTCGGGATAGGGTGATACCTCAGCCCTAATGACTCAGCAAGAAGTCAGAAAGGACTCAGCAACATGGGTCAACCTGAACCAGAAAGCTGTGCAGGCCGCCTGGGCGCACTTGGCAGGTGCACCAGTGCAAAAAAAAATTCTTCTTGTTTTGCCACCAAACTTCGTTCGTCCATAACTCCTTCATCCGGTACACGTTTCCCGCAAACTCGGACTCTATTTCAACCAGAATTCCGAGACGTACACAATGGCGCAACCCCATTCCATTAATTCTCACGTCTGAGATTAATTATTCTTTATTTTAGTTAATTTGATTATTCAAAAATCCGGGGTGTTACACTATTGTTATGCTTCTTAGGCGGATAGCGCCTAAGGAACAACAACAGTTAGAGGTGCAAGTGAACAATCTTCTGAGCAAAGGATTCATTCGGAGAAGTTTATCTGAATGTGGTGCACCAGTTGTGTTCATGACCAAGGCTGATGGATCATTGTGATTATGTGTGGATTATCGTGAGCTAAATAAGATGACCAAGAAGAACAAGTACTCATTGCCGAGAATAGATGACTTGTTTGATCAACTTCACAAAGCCAAGGTGTTTTCCAAAATGGATTTGGCGACGAGATTTCACCAATTGAGAGTGGCTAGGGATAGTGTGTCGAAGCCTGCTTTTAGAACACTATACGGATTTTATGAGTGGCTGGTGATGCCGTTTTGATTGACTAACGCGCCAACATATTTTGTGGATCTTATGAATTTGGTTTTCAGAGATCAGTTGGACAAGTTCATACTTGTGTTCGTAGACAATATACTGGTATACTCAAGGGATGAGGAAGAACATAAGACGCACTTGAGGATTGTTTTGGAAATCTTGTGAAAATGTTAGTTGAGAGCTAAGTTTTCAAAGTGTCACTTCTGGAAAGAAAAAGTGATATTTTTGGGTCACGTCGTGTCAGGACAAGGAATAGCAGTGGATCCCGCTAAGGTGGCAACAATACAAGATTGGGAACAACCCAAAAATGCAACAGATGTTAGTAGTTTCCTTGGTTTAGCTGGATATTATCGACGATTTATCAAGAATTTCTCTAAGATAGTCGCATCATTAACCGGATTAACGAAAAAGGATCAGGTCTTCGTGTGGGATGCGAAGAGTGAGAAAACCTTTGGAATTTTAAAAGAGATATTGACGAGTGCTCCTGTGTTGAATATTCCAAATGAAAACAAAGAGATGGTAGTATACACTGGTGCATGTGGCACTGGACTTGGAGCGCTGCTAATGCAAAAGGATAGAGTTATGGCTTACGTGAGTCGACAAATGAAGTCGCATAAAAGGAATTACCCGACTCATGATTTGGAGTTAGCAGCAATAGTGTTTGCTCTGAAGATTTGGAGGCATTATTTGTTAGGAGTTAGATTTGAGTTGCTTAAGAACCATAAGTTGTTGAAGTATATTTTCTCCCAAAAGAATTTGAATCTTTGGCAGCAGCGATGGTTAGATTTTTTTGGTGTCATATGATTTTGGAATAGCCTATACTCCAGAAAAAGGTAACACAGTGGCTGATGTGTTAAGTCGAAGACATGCGAGTTTAGGGGCCATGTTCTCAAAATGCAAGCATCTCTAGTATTTGACTGGATTTGATTTTAAACCTCATTATGAGTTAGAACCCGAGATGTTAGCTAGCTTATCGATTAAACCGAGTCTTATCGAAAGGATTAGCGAAAGCTAGAAGCGAGACGATAAGCTTATGGAAATCATTCGAAGGATAAAGATGAGAGTAGAACTAGAGGATATTAAGGATTTCGAAGTCGATCGAGATGGTTGACTTCGTAAGAATGGACGACTAGTTGTATCATGATTGGTTATTTCAGACATAGATAGATTGACATATGAGGTTTTGAGGGAATGTCAACACTCTAGATTGACAATACATCCAGGAGGTAATAAGATGTATCAAGATATGAAGCGAGTTTACTATTGGGAAGGTATGAAATAGGATGTTGTGAAATTTATCTCGAAGTGTATGAACTGTCAGTTGGTTAAAGCTGAGTAGAAGAAGCTGAGTGGGTTGTTACAACCATAGGAAATTCCTACGTGGAAACGGGAGCAAGTGTCAACGGATTACTTAGAACAAAAGCAGTAAATGATAGTATTTGGGTTATCATGGATTGCTTGGCTAAAAGCGCAAGGTTTATTCCTGTCAGATCAACTAGGAGGGAATCGAAGTTGGCTGAATTATTTTTTAAGTGGGTAGTTCGATTCGATGGGATTCCGAAGAGTATTGTTAATGATCGAGATCCATTATCCACTAGTGAATTTTGGAATAGTTTGCAAGAGAGTTTAGGAACTGAGCTATGTATGGGTACGACTTATCATCCCCATACAGATGGTCAGAGTAAAAGAGTTAATTGAGTATTGAAAGATCTCCTTAGATCTTGCATATTGGATTTTGGATATCGTGGGATGATCATCTACATTTAGTTGAGTTCTCTTATGATAAAAATTACCAGTCGAATATTGGAATGACACCGTATGAGGTATTGTATGGCAGGCCATGTAATTCTCCATCTTGTTGGTTAGAAACTGGCGAGAAGTTAGTGCTTAAGCCTGAGATGATAAGAGAAATGACATATAATATTGAAGTCATTCAGCAACAAATGAAGGCAGCCCAAGATCGTCAGAAAAGTTACGCCAACAAGCGACGAAAGGATTTGGAATTCTCAGTTGGAGATATGATGTTTGCTAAGATTTCGCCTCTAAGGAATACTATTCGTTTCGGAAAGAAAGGGAAGTTAGCACCAAGATTTATTGGGACGTTTCCAATTATCGAGCATATTGGGAAGCTCGCTTATAGATTGGAATTACCTGAGCAGATGGTGAGTGTGCATAATGTTTTTCATGCGTCGTTTTATGCAAGATCGTGCACAACTCGAATGTTACGGCATCTCCAGATCATCTTGAAGATTTTAAAGTCGAACTCGAAGTTTCTAGGCCTCGTAAGCCGCTTCGCGTAGTGGGAAATGACACGAAATAGCTTAAGAGGAAGCTTGTTAAGCTAGTCAAGGTACAATAGAGTGAGAACGATGATGATTGTACATGGGAAACGGAAGAGAGTATGAAGTCGACCCATCCAGAACTCTTCGAGTGGTATGTCCCACATATCGTATCTTACTTATACCACTGTGTCTAGTGCTTTTAGAATTCCGTATGCTAGGATATGATTTGGATTGCATGGATTGTTAAATACTAGGTTGGGTGATAGATTGGCTACTCGTGGATGGAAGGCATGCAGGATGTTGTGTTTGCTTGGGATTTCGAGGGTGAAATTCCTAAGGGAAGGTGGGGGGGGGGGGGGGGGGAATGTAACAACCCGTATTTTATGTGTCAACCGATCATAAAATAATTATACTTTATTCCCTAGTAGTTGGATCATTCTTAGTTTTTTATATGTTGTTCATGGAAATGTGAGACATGTCCATGATTTTTTACCAAACCTAATTATGACCATTTTCCCTTACTGTTTAAGCCATAACCTTTGATAGGGATTGAATCAGGTGCTGAGACTGATTCCATTTGATCATATTAGTGGTTTACAATTTCATAGAGTGGTCACATGAAGGATTTGGTTCAATGGTTTGGGAGGAATTGTTGTTTTAAGTTTCAGCTTGTTGTTAGGCAGACTGGTCAGCAGCTAATGGGCTGATTAGCCAAACCCATTAGACCTATAGCCGACTGATATAAATAGGGGGACTTGGGAGAGAATTAGGGTTACACTCTTCATTCTAAACTTTAGGTTGAGCATTTGTGATTCTCTAGGTTCAACCTGAAACCCTATTTTCACGATTTTCTTCAATCAAATTCATTGTAGATTGCATCTAGAAGATAGATCATCATCAGGGAAGAGTAGATCATCATCAAAGAGGATTAGATCACATCATATTACATCAAATTCAAGGGGTTTCAATGCTATCCAAACCTGATCTCATAGAATCAACATCAAATTTAGAAACCAGTGAGTGATAGATAGCTCTCACACAGAAGCAACAGATTGTATGGATAAATTAGGATCATATTTATATGTCTAATGTTAAAACCACCTTAGATATGATCATATATGTTTAACTCAGATTTAGAAACCATAGGAATACTTTACTTGATCATATTAACTGGATAACTGTTATATTAATCATGTTTACAAATCATGCTAGATCTTATGATTATGATATGTTTATGCTACATTTATGAATTGTTCATGTTTGTATGATCATTGTTGTATGGATTGATGTTTATTTTAGTTAAATTGACTACATTATTTGAGTTTTATGTTAGATTGTTTCCCATAGAATCACAGGATTAAAGAACAGAGTAAATTGGAGGTTTAGAAGATCGGATTTAGACGAAACTTGACGGAGGCACTCTGGAAGACAAGAGAGTAGGGCGTGCAAAATTTGGTGTCCTCGTACACTAAGTATAAGGGTCGGAAACGACCTTGATGGGTCGGCACCAACCCATATAGGGTGGCTGGATAGCGATGATTTTTGGAGCATGGCTTGGTTTTGATGGGTCAAGGCTACTGGTGAATTTCCAAGTCAATCGGATGAGATTTGTGATGGGTCGAAGGTTGATTACTCGGGATGTGAATGGACCGACAGAAGATTCAACAACGAACGTCGAAATGATTGAAGAATAGGTCGAAATGATTGAAGAATAGGTCGATGGGATGCACTCGAGATGACGATGGACTGGAGCATGACACTTAGCCAAAATTGGCTAAGTGTGTGGGTAGGTATTGACCCATAGCGGCTAGCACTAACCCATAGGGAGTCATGACTTGGTGGGAATAATTATGGTAACTTCCTGATGTTGATGGTGAAGTTTGGTTGGAAATGGATTTCAGATGATCGATGTGCAACTCAAAAAATGAGCGGTGCTTCAATTGTGAACTCAGGAAGGAGTGGTCGAAGCTAAATTAATGTGACACTGGTCGTGGGATGATATACGATACAGTTCGATGAAGAGTTGACTCAGGTAAGAGTTAATCAGGAACGATAATGGTTGACTTGGGTAGGAGCTAACCAGTGATGATAACGGAATTAGTTCAAGAGGCAGCTTGAATAAAAAGGTGAAATCGCTAATAAGAAAGGCTTGACGAATTTGATGCGCCAAGGAATCGTTGGTTATCGAAGTGTTCTAGCGGACTCAAAGCAGAGGTATCGTGGGGACGCTTATAAGGATCAGGTGGGATCGAATACCATGGATCATTCAGGTAGGAGTGTTCTAGTTGTCTCAGGTAGGAGGCAAACATACAAGTCACGATGGTGTATGGTAGTTCAGCTAGAACGGGGTTTCCATTAGCTCTTTTGATCGGTGAAATGCAAGTTCGATGATAGATAGATTCACAGTTGTAGTCACTGACGGTTAGGACATTGGATGTTTTGGTTGATTTTATGTTTCTTCTCTATTATTTCTGGGTAGGCCGTCACCGTAGGATGTTGAAGAGAAACGGGATTGGGGGTAGTCCTTTCCTATTTCTGATGTGACATGTGATGGATGATTTTCACGTTGGTTGGTTGTTAGGCAGATCGGTTGGTTGATCCGCCTATATTTATATTATACTATGTACTTTTTTGTTAGCTACTTTATCGCTCATTAATACTGTTGTCTGACTCAACGTTTTATGTTATCCTCTTATTACCTTGGGCTGTTCACCAATTTGA
The DNA here is from genome assembly GCA_030737875.1 of Allium sativum. NCBI lineage: Eukaryota > Viridiplantae > Streptophyta > Magnoliopsida > Asparagales > Amaryllidaceae > Allium > Allium sativum. The sequence goes on from CM060910.1 coordinate 343,444,645, forward strand.
TGGTGGCCAGACTGAGTAGCAGGTAACATGTTTGGTGTCGGTGTTATTGTGCGGAGACAAGCAGGCGGCTGGTGTATTAATATTATCTACTATTTTAGCTATTTCTTTTCTATCTCCACTGTATGTTGATGTTATTGAGACTCTGAGGGATGTATGAGGCCTGTTGCATTCAGAGATCCATGTATCGAGAAGTATTTTACCCAAGATTCTATGGTTTATGGAAATTTGATTCTCTGTTCAGTTGTGCTTCATTACTATATCATATTGTATTTTTTTTATTATATATTATCCATGCGATGTGAGTTATAAAACTGGTTTTGTTTCGAATATTTCTACCCTAACGGTCGTCATGTATCGGCCTGACATGTCATACAGTGCATTTCTCCTTAGTTTGGTGCAGGAGGTATGGGGCGTCGTCACAAGTGGAGTGTTGAACTTTTTATTTCAAATATTTTTTAAAGAGGAATGTAATTAATTATTGATTTGTTTGATTTATTGATTTTATCATAGAAGGAAAGAAATAAACAATTATATTCTGGAGATATTTTGAAGAGGTAATTTGGATATTTGCCTAGGTCTTGCATTCTCCTATATATGTATCCTTCTTGGTTAGATCAAAACGTCTGAAACCATGTGAGAATAGCTGGAGAGGCCGTGTTCCTCCAGGGATTGCGCCATGGAGATAAAAATGAGGGAATTAGGACCGAGAGAAGCTTATTCCTCTTCATTGTTATAAACGCAGTTGTTGCCTCCAGGTTGAGTCAAGGGTTTACCATTGTTCTTCATTGCTCTTCTTCTTCAACAATATTTGTAGTCATCTGGATATTATTTCCCTTTCTCAATAAGGTTATTGATTCAATTGTAGTTTCTTTATTTTGGCTTTATTCCATTAACTATAAACAAATTTTTTGGTGAATCAATAAAGATAGTGGTTGGATGGAATATTTGTGTATTGCTAATATTTCTAATCTATTGTGTTGTTATTTTACATCAAATTCATCTTCAAGTGACTGGGTGAAAAAGGTCTTTTTTTTTGGTGTTTTGTCTTTTCCGCTGCGCACAAAACCCTAACATTTAACTCATTAATATTGAAATTCTAAAAGACAAATTTTCGAAAAGAACCTTTAAAAAACTTACAAGTATCGGCATCATTCAAAACTAAGTACAAAAACATGTCTAATTTATATATAATTTGTGTCATTTTGGAATGTGCAAACTATAAATTTTTCTAAAACAAATTAACTTATGGATTCTATAAATGCACAAGTAGCACAAATAATATTTTGAAGATGAAATAAACAATAGTTACTTTCTTCCTTCCTTCACACCTAACAATATCCTTTTCCCTAACCAAATTTATCATCCAAATTATAACTTATTTGTTCAATTGTGGATTTATTTATCTAAAAGTTGAAGGTTTTTCTTCTTCGCAAATTATAGGTAAAATAATGATTTTTGATTACTTGATTTCGTAGTTCATGTATAACCTAGTTTATGCATTACTGTTGTAGGTAATATTGAAGATTGGTTATTGTTACTGAAAACAACACTGCACTAGTTATTGATAAACAATATATGTAATTATTGAATGAATAATTAAATGACTATTTTTTGTAGAATTTCCACTTGGACCATTAGATAGAAGTGGTGTGCGAGTTATTGCACAAATTGCTTCAATACCAATCTGTTGTGCAAAATATTGATTGATTTGTACAAACTGCACAAATAATACAAAAGGCGCAGGAGCAATACAAAAAAGTGGGTCTGGCTTGTCGATTGATTATCAACCTCCAACTCAATGAAAAATAATCACCAAACGAAAAAAATAAAAGAAGATATGAAGACACAGAGATTTGACGTGGTTCGGCTATGTCTACATCCATGGACCCAACAACTATTCTCTATTTCACTAAAGATAATACAAAAGAGAAAACCAGAGATAAAATTACAAAATTATAGGTATTAGATGGAGAGACTAACCTATTATTACATTTTGAATAATCAATTTCAATAAAGACTTGTATGTACTCAAAACCCCTAATTGATTGACCATAGAAATTACAGTTTACTGAAGAAGAGGATAATGGTAGATGCTCTCTCACATTCACTCTCTACTAATATGAATATGAACTTCCTTCATTTAAATAAGATTTAGGATGAAAGGTTCTTGGAGATGAAGAGGATTAATTTCTCGATTGTATTGAAACCTTTCCAAATGTCCATGATTTGATTGCAGTGTAAATAGAAAGTGGTGATCTTTGTTTCCATGTGTTTCCTTCATTGCTTGATTCTCCAAGCCTAGTCATTTATTTCTTCATATTAAAAAATCAATGAATTTACAAATATACTTCTTTATTTATTTATAAATCCATTAATTAATTGATTGGTTATGTAACCAATATGTTTCCTTCTGAAATACCCTCTGAAATATTTCCATACATAGTATAATTGATTGATTGAATCAATTAATTAATTTCTTTCTCTCTTAAACAAGTATTTGAATCACATAAATTTAACAATAGACTCCAACCATTTTTATACTTACTTGTACTTACTTACATATTATAGGATTATCTTATAAAAAGCCTCTTATACGAGAATGTTATCGTTATCACATAATATGAGACTTGTTGTTTGGTACAATGCTTGCTGTCTGGGATTTTTACAATTATTTTTGATTAACCTAATTTGTCTTCATTCACGATGATAAGATTTCGAATCATCTTTAGTATTAAAAAATTAAACCTAAATACACAACAAACAAAGGGCTATATATAATTTTGTATATGTTCTTATATGTATCATAATGCAGTAAACTTCTCTTCACTAACATCTTATTTTCCTCCGTATATAGTTGATTGTGGGGTATATCTTGTGATCGTCATCATATCTTTAAATAGATCTGAAATACCATTAAAATTAAATCCAAAAGATTTGTTGAGAACCAAAGCAAGAATAGTCTACGAGATATTATCCTATACAAGGTACTATTAGGATCTAGAAGATTTTATGTCAAATTTTAAGAAAAAGAAAAACTGAAGTACAGAATTATGTAGTGCTTAGTTCAATACAATTTACATTTGACATTAGTGACTTGTGGATACTTTTAGTTGTTGTAAATATCTATATGATGATGTTAACTATTTGTCTACAACTCAAAACAAAATATTGGTTATTAATTGTCCAAGTTATGTTCTCTTGTCTGTTTCGTAATTATGCTACATGTATTTAATAATGTTTTAGTTGCCAATATGGAAATGATACTTAGTAGTTGATTATATATTTATTATAAAACTAATACCTAAAAACTGTAACCCGAATTTCGATAGACCAATTTTTTTCAAAAATCCCAATATATCGAAGCTCGAGTCGGCTTGTCGATATCCTACAAAAAAAACAGAAATAATAAATATATCAGAGTTCAGCAAAAACATCTCACTGCAGAATGGGTAAAATATAATATAATCAAATATAGCCTTACCGATGTAATAATGTTGTTTAACCAGTATCCAAAGCTATCATATCTATACAACAAACCTGACCTACGGGTGTGTTATGAGGAGGGGGTCAAAACACAAAAGTTCTGGTGACTGGACAAATTATACATTTTTTAAATAACCCTACATATACCATTCAGTTATATTTTCTTACTTATTAGTTTACTTTGGGTTAACAGCACTCAAGGCTCTGCACTCATGTCGTACCCATCTACATCCCAATAGATTATCCTAATCATAGTATATATGTAGCTACCCCCAACATATCCAGGTACTTCACATAATACCCTCCTCGCACTGTAACAACCCGGAAAATCAGAAACAATTTAAAATTTTTAATTTGTCTATTTTTGTGAATTTTGAATATTTAAAATAAATTATTTTAAATAATAACGACCAAAAGTCTATTTGAATCGATGTTGGAAAATAAATATATTTATTTAATTATAAAACAACGCCTGAAATGGCGCAGTAGTTTGAAAATTTGAATTCGAACTTTGACTGACTGTACAAGATGCAAAATAAAATGGATTTTAGTTAAACCAAAAATATTTAAATCTGTTTAAGAATATCTTTCTAACAAATTTGAAAAATCGAAATTTCATAGCGGGAATCAAAAGTTATGGCCAAATGAATTTTCAGAAAGGTCGCTATGGAGTTTATATAGCCCTGGAAAATAGACATTTTGCAAACGGCCTCCATTTTCGACGAAACCACTTTTGTTGGATCCGAGATGTCAAATTATTGCTAGCTTTCAAATTCCATAATTTTTGGAGTTAATATGTGAGCGTGGCAAAGGAAAATGTGTTTGGTAAATTTCAGTCAATATGGATCGATCAGAAAATGGCCATTTTTCAAACAGTCTCCAAATTCGACGAAATCAATTTTGTTGGGGCCATATCGTCCCAACATAGCTTGATTTATTTTTCAGAAATTTTTAGAATTAATATGTGGCCCCGGCAAATTAAAATGTACGTTCAAATCAGAATTTGAATGTTTTATATTTTAATTTGAAGAATAACTGACTGTAACAATCGAATTGGCTTACAAAACATATCCCATTGTGTTCGAAATGGGGGTAATTAGCTAGGGACGACAGTCGTTGGGTTTAATTTGGTGCTCGTCTAAGAAAACCCTAATTTTCAAAATAATATATATAACAGCCAATCAAATTAATTCTTTCATAAATTAAATTTTATAAAAATCACAAAAAATCCCTCCCCGCTCCAGATTGTGAAGGCGGAAAATATTCCCCCTTCTCTCCTCAAACCCGGCCGATCCCTTCACTATTACCCTTCGAGCCTGTTGAACTTTTTGAAGCTCCACACACCCTCTTCAAATCCATATAGGTAACACCTCCCACCATCGCGTGTTGCTCGAGTTCTGGCCGCCTAAACTTCCGCCGTTCGAAGCCGGAATCCCCCCTCCTCCGACGAGCGAGTTCAACGTCGCCACCCTTGTCAGGCGTGCCTCTCGAGGCACTCCACTGTGTTGTAGTCCGATCGTTCAACCATTGCGTGGATTTCGAGTAAAATCGAAACCTAGTTTCAAACCAGTTTAGAAGGTAACGGCAGCGAAGTTTTTAACTGTATATAGCACTTTAAAGCGCTACGAAGTATGATTAACTTATAAAAATCATATCTTTTTGTTATGTGGTCGAAATCCAGTGAAACAAGAGACACCGGGACCGTGTGGACGTCTTCTACATTTTAGAAGAGACCGGAGAATTTTTATAGCTTCCTACGATTTTTGGAGGAGTGGAACCCAATGTGAGATTTCTAAATTATAAACGATATGGAATGGCGATGTATAAATTATATAATCGATGTATAAGTTACATAAGCGTTGTACACCTCATGTATAAGCGTTGTATAAGTTGTATGTGCGATGTATAAGTTATATATACGTTGTAAAAATCATATGTGCGTTGAATGGAATTGAAATGATTTTGAAATGAAATCGAAATATATTTATATACACATATCCATATATATATATATATATATATACTCCCCTCGTCCACATACCATGGACGATATATATTGATTGTGATTGTTTGGATTTTGGTTGACGTGAAATCTGGTTGATAAGTGCGAATGGTTGATAATGATTGTTTGTGGTTGAAACAAAATTGGAATTGTTTATGGAAAAATCCATTGTAATATGAAAATGAATCGAAATATTTAGATTATAAGGAAGCTCCTTAGGGAACGCTGCGAGGCGTAAGATAGTGCGAGGAGCCGTACTCGAGACAGTGCCAGTTTTAAACCCCCTGCCGTTATGCTGCCGAAATTTTCTGAAATATTTATGTGTTTAATTTATATTTATGTATTGAAATATATTCATGTGATAAAAATTATTCATGTTTGAAATAAATTGTTTGAACAATAAAAATAACATTTTTATCATCTGTATGAAGTATATAAAATATTCATATTCGAAATAAATTATTTAAACAATAAAAATCACATTTTTATAATATATACGAATCGCTAAAAATAATCATGTTTGAAATAAATTTTTGTAACAATAAAAATCACACACACACACACACACACACACATATATATATATATATATATATTTGAAGTGTTAAAAATAGTCATATGTTGAAATAAATATTTGTTGGGTAAAAATATTATTTTTATCACATCTATGAAATGGAAATGGTTTGGAAATCGAAGAACAGATTATATTTATGTATATATATATATAATTAAAATAAATCGAATAACGAAGCAGCAGTTCGTATTTTGAAACCGTGATGTTAAACTATTATTACGGGAGATCCGACCATCGGATTTTCCCGAAACTAACAACGTTGGGTCCGCTTCGAAAATATCTTTCCAGCGATACCAAATTTGTAAAGATCCAACGGTTAGATTTTGTGAAATGTTAAATTCAATTCTGAATGAAAACAGCGCCAGAATGGATTATATTTATATATATATATATATATACATAATTAAATTAAATCAAATAACGACGTTGCAGTTCGTATTTTGAAATCGTAACTTCAAATGATTATAGCGGGAGATCCAACCGTCGGATTTTCCCAAAAGTGGAACCGTTGAGTCCGCTTTGAAAAGATCTTTCCAATGATAAATAATATGTAAAGATCCAACAGTTAGACTTTCAAATGTGTGTAAATCAAATCTGGAGAAAAACAGCGTCATGGCCGCCTAATGGCCTGAAGCATCGTTTGAATAAATTGGCTATATAATAAATAAATAAAAATAGTGATAAATCATTATAAAATATTATAAACGATATAGAATGGAAATAAACTGAATTTACTCGGTTTAGAGGATATTTGATGGTTGAATGTGTTTAACGTGAAAATTACATTAATGAACTGAATTATGGATGTCAGATAATTTAACCATTGAAATGAATTGATTTGAAATTCAAAATATATGTGAATTAATTGAAAGGCCGAGTTAATTCACATTTCAAATAATTGACCGACGGTTAGAAGTCGAAGATACGAAGACGGTGCAAGACCGAGGATCTTCACATCGAATGGATGGCTACTGATGCCTTTGATAGGAGTTGCTGCCCTGAAGGAGTTATAGTGGTGGATGTATAGACGTACTTGTTGATCGTTCGGAAGTGCGAGGGCCTCTCTTCTGTATTGGACATACGAGAGAGGAATAAGGTGCCTCCGGTTTCGTTCAGACCCAGAACGGACTTGTAAATGGATGTGTACTTGACGTTGTAGATTGACAACGTGGCATGCAGAGATGCTGTGATCAAGGCTTTTGTTGAAAAGCAGAGCTTTGTGGTTGATGATCAAAGCAGGGCTTTAAATAGCTAGCTTTGTATTTAGCGTTGATTCGCGGGCCTCACACCCGGGTATGAGCCAGAAACGGGAGAGGACATCAAGGAGGACATGTGTTTCCTTCTAGCTAGGAGTGGTGTTTGGGTTTTACACGCTCGGGCATTTTACTTATGTGGATGATGGATAGCGAGGCGCCTCGGTTATATCGGTCGCTCCGGGGTCGATGGTTTGGTCGGTATATGACTAGTTTACGCCCCATAGGGCGGGGAAACGCAGTGTTCAGGCATTTTAATCCACTCCGTGTGGACCGGCCCTGACGATCCAAGGGTCAATGCGTTCTGATCCTGAGACATGGGCTAGATTGTCTCAAAGCGGTAAGGATGATCCCTTGCCTTGGTTCATGACGAAAATCCAATTTCTAATACGACATCGTGCGATTTTGATTGTAAACCCATATATGGCAACATAGTGGTATGGGCTACTTATGTCGTCTATGATTTATACTTATGATTGAATTTTTTTTTGAAACATATAAACACTAGTAATAATATCAAATGCTTTTGTTTTATCCGTATCAAGCATCTTTTGGCCATTATAAGGTAAAACTCTATCTTCCAGTTTGCGTTGCATTGTGTGATAGGAACAGAGTCTTATAATGGCTTCATTTTTATAAAAAGCATTGCGATGTTTTAATGATTCACTTGCTTTAGCACTGGCAATCCAATGGAGTAAACCCGTTCCGCGTTAGCGGCGTGGTCCTGTGATTGGCCTTAGTATTAAATAAGTTAAGTAGATTTCTCATACCAGTCCCATAATTGACTCATAGTTTGTTTCACTTGCAAACTCGGGTGCCCCTATTTCTACACGGGCAGCCTTGTATTCAGGTTTTAGCAGACTCTTTCTGGAGAGCTATGGAGCTGAAGATGGATTCAATCACTTCTTTCTTTTTTTCTGTTCAGCTCCTGTTGTACATATTATGTTTTGATTCCGCTGTAGACATTTTATGTAAAGCTGAAACTGTATTTTGTACTAAGTATGATCCTGTATACTGTGTAACTCTGATGATTATGTTTATCCAGTGTATTCTGTTGTACATTATCTGGTGTATTTATATATTTCTGTTCTGCTGTTATTTGTTTATGTGTTATATTCCAAAGATTACCCTTGCCACCGTGGAACGGGGGTTTGCGGTTGTCACAACATGGTATCAGAGCTTTGGTTAAGCTTAGTTCTGGAATATAACATATCAACGAACTCGTCAGAAATAGAATCAATATTATTCTATGATGAATAACTCATTTTAGAAAGGATCAGTATTATCCTTGATTGAGTGTAGCAGAATGAAATACACCCCGATAGACACATTTACATTCAAGTATATGTCTCTATGCTTTAAAATACCTTTTCTGTTGGCTTAACACTTTGTCTGCTACCTGCGGACATTGAAAAATGAGTGGTAGAAGTAGAAGAGGTAGGTCAGAACCAGATATTGAGGCTCTATTAAACAAGTATCGAAATCTGGGTGGAGTACCGTTCTCGTGAAATGAATCCATTATTCAAACACAAGCATGGATGCACTCTGCTGAGAAAATATTTGAAGGTTCAAGGCTGAGGGATGACCAGAAAAGATTACTGGAATCCTGGGCACTCAAAGACGAAGCTTAAATCTGGTGGGAAACCGTTATTAAAGATAATCCAAAAGGTAATATTACCTGGGATAGATTTAAAGAAATTTTCAATGAAAGGTTTATTCCTCCAGAAGCAACTGAGCGGATAGGTAATGAATTCTACTATCTGATACAAGGAGATATGACCATTCCGGAATATTATAATAAATTCAATGAATTTTCCCGTTTTGCCCCGCATCTAATTCAAAATCCAAAGATGAAGAATCTGAGGTTTATTAACAGGCTTCAAAGAAAGTACCAAAGTAGTGTAACTGCACATGTGCAACCATCTTTTTCCGAAATGATATACATGGCTTATCAGTATGAAGATCTAGATAAGAAAGGTCTTTTGGGCGACGAAGAGGAATGTAGTTCTAGCAACAAAAGGAAATTTGAAACTGATAGCCCAGAGACAAGTACACAGCCTGAGGCAAGTACGACGTCTGGGGTCATAAAGAAGCCTAGAATCAACAAGAAAAAGGTTAAGTCTGAGAAAGGACCAGTAACGATTGCCCTATGCAATAACTGCAAGAAGCCAGGGCATTTTCAAGGGAATTGCAAATCCTCGAATAAAGAAAGGAATGTTGGATCAAAATCCATTAACAAGTTTCAAGAGAATAGAAACTGCAGTTAATGCCGTCAGACTGGTCATCTTGCAAAGGATTGCTGGCAATTTAAGAAATCTGGAATGGTACATGTAAATGAAATTGCGGAAACTCCCGGATCCTCAGCCAGTCAAGCGAGGCCAGATGTTTTGGAAGGCACACTTAATGTCAAAGATATTCCAGTTACTATTTGATACATGCGCGTCGCGAAGCTTTATTGCAAGTAATGCGATTAAGAAACTGGATTTGAATTTGAAAAAGCTCAAAACACCCATGACTGTCCATAATCTGGTTGGGGGTTCCCTCGATCTTAGTTGGATTTGTGGGTGCCTGTTTCTTTTTCCTATTATCGGTTCCCTACCATCGCGATCATCATGAATTTCACAGAGTTTGATCTTATTTTGGGATTGGATTGGTTAACCAAATATGAAGCTGAAGTTAAATGCGACGACAGAGTCGTAAGGGCGAAGATTAAATCAGGCAATTATATAACCATTCCATGCGAAGGTCCGAATTCTGATAGAAAGGATTTTTGGTCAGCTCTGGATGTGTCTCCTGCTCAAATAGAAAATATTCCTGTCGTTACCGAGAATACTCCGGTCGACGTAGAAAATATTCCTGTCGTCAAGAACTATGCGGATGTATTCGAAAAAGTTGTTAGCTTACCTCTGCGTAGAGAAATAGATTTCAAGATTGCTTTAATTTCAAATGCAAGGCTAGTAGTTCACGCTATTCGAAGAATGACCTTGAAGGAAAAACAAGAATTAGACAATCAGACTCGGCAGCTTGTATAGAAGGGTTTTATCAGGCCTAGTTTCTCTGATTGGGGAGCAGCAGTGGTGTTTGTCCCAAAGTCGGACGGTACTCTTATACTATGTGTGGATTATCATGACTTGAATAAGCAGACATTAAAGAATAAATATCCATTGCCGCGAATTGATGATTTATTGGATCGATTGAATGGCGTGCAAGTATTTTCACGAATGGACCTAGCTACATGTTTCCATCAGCTACGTATTGCCGAAGAGTGTGTCCCTTTGATAGCATTCAGAGGTCCCGATTTATTCTACAAGTGGTTAGTAATGTCGTTCGGTTTATGTAACGCTCCAGCTTATTTTGTCGATCTAATGAACAGAGTATTCAGAGAAGTATTGAATAAATTCGTACTGGTTTTCATTGATGACATATTGATCTTCTCTAAGTCAGAAAGCGAGCATGAAAAACATTTGGAAAAAGTGTTAGAAATTCTTAGAAAGAATGTTTTAAAAGCAAAAAATTTCAAATGTATATTCTGGCAAGAAGAAGTCAAGTTTCTTGGCCACGTTGTATCAAAAGAAGGAATTTCTGTGGATCCCGGTAAGATCACAGCTATTCAAGATTGGAAGCAGCCAACTACACCCACAGAAGTCCGTAGTTTTCTTGGATTGGCTAGTTATTATCGGAAGTTTGTTAAGGATTTTTCAAAAATATCTACTTTCTTAACGAAGCTCACTTAGAAACATTCAAGGTTCAATTGGACTCCAGAGTGTGATGCGCCTTTCCAAAAGCTGAAGTTAAGGCTGACAACTACTCCAGTGTTAACAATTATTGATGGCAATCAAGATTTGAAAGTCTGGACAGATGCTTCTAAAGAAGGTCTAGGTGCAGTATTAACGCAAAGAGGCCAAGTAGTAGCTTATGCTAGCCGTCAATTGAAGCCACATGAGAAGAATTATGCAACTCATGATCTTGAATTGTTAGCTATCGTGTTTTCTATGAAGATCTAGAGGCATTATCTATTGGGTGAGAAGTTCGAATTATATACCGATCATCAATAATTGAAGTATTTATTCACCTAGAAAGATCTGAATATGAGGCAGCAGCGTTGGTTAGAATTTCTCGCGGCATATGATCTTGATATTTGGTATACTCCGGGGAAAGCGAATGTTGTGGCTGATGCGCTCAGCAGAAAGAATGTGATCATCGCCAATCTTATCATTACACCATCGTTGATCGATAAAATATCTATTCTTCAGAAAGACGATAGTTTTTTTAAAGAGACAATCACAAGAATTCAAAGGGGAGAAGTCTCCAGTTTCCTAGTGGATAGTGCAGGAGTTCTGAGATTGAAAGGAAGAATTTGTGTTCCCGACAGCCTTGAGCTCAAAAGAGATGGACGAGTGTCACAAGTCCAAGCTGAGTATCCATCCAGGGGTTAGTAAAATGTATAATGACCTCAAGGGAACCTTCTAGTGGAAGGCGATGAAAAGAGACATCTCTGTATATGTTAGTAGGTGTTCTACTTGTCAACAAGTTAAAAGCGATCAACAGAAACTCGTCGATTGTTGCAACCGTTGGAAATTCCAGGTTGGAAGTGGGAACAAATTTCTATGGATTTCATATATGGTTTTCCCATAACCAGGAAAGGAAATGACAGTATTTGGGTGATCGTAGATCGTTTCACGAAGACGGCCCATTTCATACCTGTCAGATCAAATAGAACCGCTCAGAGTTTGGCGCCGATTTATTTTAAAGAGATTGTTAAACTGCATGGAGTTCCCATGAGTATCGTTAGTGATCGTGACCCGATTTTTGCTAGTAAATTCTGGGAAGCATTCCAAGCAGAGTTGGGAACGAAACTGAACTTGAGCACCACTTATCATCCTCAAACAGATGGTCAAACTGAGAGGGTGAATCGTATTCCAGAAGATTTATTGCGGGCTTGTGTTATTGATTTCGGTGGATCATGGGAAGACCGTTTGCATTTGGCCGAGTTCTCATACAACAACATTTACTAAGCAAGCCTGGAAATGTCATCATTCGAAGCACTGTATGGTAGACCGTGTAGATCTCCCGCTTGTTGGGTAAAACCTAGCAATAGACTTGTATTGGGACCTGATATGATCCATGAAGCTTCAGACAAAGTCGATTTCATTAAGAAAAGATTACTAGCCGCTCAAGCCGATAGAAGAGCTATGCAAGTTCGAGAAGAAGAGATTTTTCTTTTTCTGTTGGTGACTATGTGTATCTGAGGGTTTCTCTGATGAGAGGAGTAGTCCGATTTGGTAAAACGGGGAAGTTGGCGCCCAGATTTATTGGTCCATTTCCTGTGCTCGAACGGATTGGAACTCTCACTTATAGGGTTCAATTGCCTGATTGGTTGCCTGGAGTACATGATGTGTTTCACGTATCTCAACTTCGAAAGCATGTGCATGATCCAGACTTGATCGTGGAAGAAGCTGCGCAACAGGATTTGGAAATTACTCCAGAATTAGCTGTGAGAAGAGAGCTGATAAAGATTATTGGCAAAGAAACTAAAGAGCTGAGGAACAAGAAGGTTCACTTAGTCAAAGTGCAATGGAGTGGAGATCCGCGAGACCGTACTTGGGAAACCGAGGAGAGCATTAAGAAAGCCTATTCCAATAGCAGGGTGAATATCTTTGATTAACTCTGGTGCAAGGTACATTTACCATATTTTGCATTTCCGTATTGTTTTCTACTTGGTTGTTGTTTCCTTTTCATGGATGTAGAATTTTTAATCATATAGTCTGAATGATTTTAAAAGAGTATATTAATTAATTACTATATATTTGAAAAGGTTAAAAATAAATTGATTGTTGTTTGTATGGAGTGATTGTTAGTTTAAAATAAATAACATTGGAATAATAAAATCAATAAGAGGATAATGGTAAATTTATGCAAATTAAATCAAATATTAAACTGATTTGAAATTGATTGAAATTAATGCATGTACATTATATATGTTTGAACTGGTAAACGGATTCGTTGTTGAGTAAAGAATTTATTTGCATGCCCGACAAATAGGTAAACCTTAATGAGTTGGATGCGCAGTTTTATTATTATATCAACTCATGTGAATGCCATTGGATGTGGAGTGTTAGTTGTTCTGTGTGTAATAATAAACGTCGCCATAGGATAGTAACAGTTAATTTTGAAATACACTGCATGGCATACTTCTTGAAGATAGCATACTTCATCATATACCACATAAGCATTTGGAGCTTATGTGACGAGGTTGAAGGTTTACCATACGAGCGAGAGGCTTGTATAGCGATGACTATATTACAGGTTGAACCAAAGACTGACAAGGACTATATAAATTATAATGGTAAACTTCCAGATTAATAAAAAACCCACATGGGTCTGGAGATGACAATAAACATGTCTCTTTGGTCATTAAGGCACAAAAACCATTTATAGGGTGATGAGAATTTATTCTCTGGAGTTATGACCTATACACACTCCCTTGTGGACACTGGAATATATCATTATAAATATGTGTATGCTTATTACGATTTATTGGGTACCTAATACGGCCCAATAAATTTCCAAACCCCTCCCCGTACAAAGGAGGTTATGGCGAAATTTTTCGAAAATTTAAGGTGTTAGCCAAATTTTTGAAGAATTAGGAAATTCTTAGAAACTGAAAAGTTGGAGAATGAAAACCAGCATGAAAGTTGAGTTGGCTAATTAAACAACTTTCAGCTTCGTTCCTTTTTGGGATGAGAAGATTTTAAATGGGGGAGATTGTAACAACCCGGGAAATAAACAATTTAAATTTTTTAATTTGGCTATTTTAGTGAATTTTGAACATTTAAAATAAATTATTTTAAATAATAACAACCAAAAGTCTATTTGAATCGATATTGGAAAATAAATGTATTTATTTTAATTATAAAACAAGGCCTGAAATGGCGTGGCAATTTGAAAATTTGAATTCGAACTTTGACTGACTGTACAAGATGCAAAATAAAACGGATTTTAGTGAAACCAATAATATTTAAATCTGTTTAAGAATATCTTTCTAACGAATCTGAAAAATCGAAATTTCATAGCGGGAATCAAAAGTTACGGCCAAATGAATTTTCAGAAAGGTCGTTATGGAGTTTATATAGCCCTGGAAAATAAACATTTTGCAAATGGCCTCCGTTTTCAACGAAACCACTTTTGTTGGATCTGGAATGTCAAATTATTGCGAGGTTTCAAATTCCATAATTTTTGGAGTCAATATGTGAGCGTGGAAAAGGAAAATGTGTTTGGTAAATTTCAGTCAATATGGATCGACCAGAAAATGGTCATTTTTCAAATGGTCTCCAAATTCGACGAAATCAATTTTGTTGGGACCATATCGTCCCAACATAGCTAGATTTATTTTTCGGGAATTTTTAGAATCAGTATGTGGCCCCGGCAAATTAAGGTGTACGTTCAAATCAGAATTTGAATGTTTTATATTTTAATTTGAAGAATAACTGACTGTAACAGTTGAATTGGCTTACGAAACATATCCCATTATGTCTGGAATGGGGGTAATTAGCTGGGGGCGACAGTCGTTGGGTTTAATTTGGTGCTCGTCTAAGAAAACCCTAATTTTCAAAATAATATATATAACAGCCAATCAAATTATTTCTTTCATAAATTAAATTTTATAAAAATCACGAAAAACCCCTCCCCGCTCCTGGTCATGACGGTGGAAAACATCCCCCCTTCTCTCCTCAGATCTAGCCGATCCCTTCAATATTACCCTTCGAGCCTGTTGAACTTTTTGAAGCTCCACTCACCCTCTTCAAATCCGTATAGGTAACACCTCCCACCACCACGTGTTGCTCGAGTTCTGGCGGCCGAAACTTCCGCCGTTCGAAGCCGGAATTCCCCCTCCTCCGATGAGCGAGTTCGACACCGTCACCCTGGTCAGGCGCGCCTCTCGAGGCACTCCACTGTGGTGTAGTCCGATCGTTCAACCATTGCGCGGATTTCGAGTAAAATCGAAACCTAGTTTCGAACCAGTTCAGAAGGTAACGGCAGTGAAGTTTTTAACTGTTTATAGCACTTTAAAGTGCTACGAAGTATGATTAACTTATAAAAAAACATATCTTTTTGCTATGTGGTCGAAATCCAGTGAAACAAGAGACACCGGGACCGTGTGGACGTCTTCTACATTCTAGAAGAGACCGGAGAATTTTTGGAGCTTCCTACGATTTTTGGAGGAGTGGAACCCAATGTGAGATTTCTAAATTATAAACGATATGGAATTGCGATGTATAAATTATATAATCGATGTATAAGTTATATAAGCGTTGTACACCTCATGTATAAGCGTTGTATAAGTTGTATGTTCGATGTATAAGTTATATATACGTTGTAAAAATCATATGTGCGTTGAATGGAACTGAAATGATATTGAAATGAAATCAAAATATATTTATATACGTATATCCATATATATATATATATATATATATATATATATAGATGTACACTCCCCTCGTCCACAGACCATGGACGATATATATTGACTATGATTGTTTGGATTTTGGTTGACGTGAAATTTGGTTGATAAATGCGAATGGTTGATAATGATTGTTTGTGGTTAAAAAAAAATTGGAATTGTTTGTGGAAAAATCCATTGTGATATGAAAATGAATCGAAATATTTAGATTATAAGGATAAGCCCCTTAGGGAACGCTGCGAGGCGTAAGGTAGTGCGAGGAGCCGTACTCGGGACAGTGCCGGTTTTAAACCCCCTGCCGTTATACTGCCGAAATTTTCTGAAATATTTATGTGTTTGATTTATATTTATGTATTGAAATATATTCATGTGATAAAAATTATTCATGTTTGAAATAAATTGTTTGAATGATAAAAATAACATTTTTATCATCTGTATGAAGTATATAAAATATTCATATTTGAAATAAATTGTTTAAACAATAAAAATCACATTTTTATAATATATACGAATCGCTAAAAATAATCATGTTTGAAATAAATAGTTGTAACAATAAAAATCACATTTATATATATATGAAGTGTTAAAAATGGTCACATGTTGAAATAAATATTTGTTGGGTAAAAATATTATTTTTATCACATCTATGGAATGGAAATGGTTTGGAAATCGAAGAACGGATTATATATATATGTATATGTATATAAGTAAAATAAATCGAATAACGAAGCTGTAGTTCGTATTTTGAAACCGTGATTTTAAACGATTATTACGGGAGATCCGACCGTCGGATTTTCCCGAAAATGACTCCGTTGGGTCCGCTTTGAAAATATCTTTCCAACGATAACAAATTTGTAAAGATCCAAAGGTTAGATTTTGTGAAATGTTAAATTCAAATCTGAATGAAAAAAGCGCCAGAATAGATTATATATATAATTAAATTAAATCGAATAACGACGCTGCAGTTCGTATTTTGAAATCATAACTTCAAACGATTGTACCAGAAGATCCGACCGTCGGATTTTCCCAAAACTGGAACCGTTGGATCCGCTTTGAAAAGATCTTTCCAATGATATAAAATATGTAAAGATCCAACGGTTAGATTTTCAGATATGTGTAAATCAAATCTGGAGAAAAACAGCACCATGGCCGCATTATGGCCTGAAGCATCGTTTGAATAAATTAGCTATATAATAAATAAATAAAAATAGCAATAAATCGTTATAAAATATTACAAACGATATAGAATGGAAATAAACTGAATTTACTCGGTTTAGAGGATATTTGATGGTTGAATGTGTTTGACATGAAAATTACATTAATGAAATGAATTATGGATGTCAGATAATTTAACCATTGAAATGAATTGATTTGAAATTCTAAATATACGTGAATTATTTGAAAAGACTGAGTTAATTCTCATTTCAAATAATTGATCGACGGTTGGAGATCGAAGATATGAAGGCGGTGCAAGACCGAGGATCTTCACATCCAATGGATGGCTACTGAGGCCTTTGATGGGAGTTGCTACCCTGAAGGGGTTATAGTGGTGGTTGTCTGGATGTACTTGTTGATCATTCGGATGTGCGAGGGCCTCTCTCCTGTATTGGACATACGGGAGAGGAATAAGGTGCCTTCGGTTTCGTTTAGACCCAGAATGGACTTGTAAATGGATGTGTGTCTGACGTTGTAGATTGACAACGTGGCATGCAGAGATGCTGTGTTCAAGGCTTTTGTTGAAAAGAAGAGCTTTGTGGTTGATGATCAAAGCAGGGCTTTAAATAACTAGCTTTGTGTTTAGCGTTGATTTGCGGGCCTCACACCCCGGTATCAGCCAGAAATGCGAGAGGACATTAGGGAGGACATGCGTTTCCTCTTAGATAGGAGTGGTGTTTTGGGTTTTACACGCCCATGCATTTTACTTATGTGGATGATGGATAGCGAGGTGCCTCATTTATATCGGTCGCTCTGGGGCCGATGGTTTGGTCGGTATATGACCTGTTTACGCCCCCATAGGGCGAGGAAACGCAGTGTTCAAGCATTTTAATCAACTCCGTGTGGACCAGCCCTGATGGTCCAAGGGTCGATGCGTTATGATCCTGAGACATGGGCTAGATTGTCTCGAAGCGGTAAGGACGATCCCTTGCCTTGGTTCATGACGGAAATCCAATTTCCAAATATGACATCATGCGGTTTTGATTGTAAACCTATATATGGCGACATAGTGGTATGGGGAATTTATGCCGTCTATGATTGATACTTATGATTGGAATTGTTTTTGAAACATATAAACACTAGTAATAATATCATATGCTTTTGTTTTATTCGTATCAAGCATCTTTTGGCCATTATAAGGTAAAACTCTATCCTCCGGTTTGCGTTGCATTGTGTGATGGGAACTGAGTCTTATAATGGCTTCATTTTTATAAACAGCATTGCGATGTTTTATTGATTCACTTGTTTTTAACACTGGAAATCCAATGGAGTAAATCCGTTCCACGTTAGCGGTGTGGTCCTGTGATTGGCCTTAGTATTAAATAAGTTAAGTAGATTTCTCACACCAATCCCATAACTGACTCGTAGTTTGTTTCACTTGCAAACTCGGGTGCCCCTATTTCTACATGGGCAGCCGTGTATTAAGGTTTTAGCAGGCTCTTTCTGGATAGCTATGGAGCTGAAGATGGATTCAATCACTTCTTACTTTTTATGTTGTTCAGCTCCTATTGTACATATTATGTTTTGATTTCGTTGTAGACATTTTATGTAAAGCTGAAACTGTATTTTGTACTAAGTATAATCCTGTATACTGTGTAACTCTGATGATTATGTTTATCCAGTGTATTTTGTTGTACATTATCTGGTGTATTTATATATTTATGTTCTGTTGTTATTTGTTTATGTGTTATATTCCAAAGATTACCCTTGCCACTGTGGAACGGGGGTTTGGGGTTGTCACACGCACGGTCCCCACCGTCATGCCACGGAAGTGTATCCTACGCCAAACGACGTTCGTAAATATGAATCATAACGCCACGTTACTGCACAGAACCCTACTCACAATTCCACGCAAGCGTACGGAGTAATGCCCTAACATCTACGATACACCACCCAGTGTGTGTATCTAGACCCACACACGTACGTACTGTCTACTATAACCCGAGTCCCGTAATAGAGCTGCACCCAATGCACGGAACTCAATCGGGAGCCTTTCCATTTCTGTATAGGCCCGACTTTAAGGGCCTACAATATAGATATCTAGTATGGCCCGCTTTTTCACGGTGGCTATGGACCCTCTCCGGCCCCTCCCTCAACTAATCAAAGACTACATCAAGAGCTAATGACGTTCCTCTAACAACCAATCCATAATCCTATTTGGCATGTCCCTCAACCACTATGCCTCGATAGTGAAAGGTCAATGGTATCTTGGTTTAGCTCTAGTTGTTCCGCATCCCATTGACTATCGATGACAGGTACCCGACGATTACTATCATGTATTGTTCCTGACCCAGCCTCCTTCCGAGGCAATCGTAGAATCACCTAACGTCATTTGCCATAGTTTTTTGAATGCCAAGCTACAGTTGTAGTCAAGGTATACTCATCTGGTGGTATTGCGCAGACCCTACATCTACGAGTACATCCTGAGCGTGTACCGCAACAGAGGACCACCTCGGAGTACCCTACCACATCCCTCGGAAGTCACATGCTTCCCTCCAGTCCCACCAAGAAATCAAGCCGTAAGTCAAGCCGAGTAATCAAGTGGACGTGCTCTTCCGTGTCTCTAGACACCCTGATGATCTACCCTGTTGGGTTTTTCACCTTCGTTTGTGCGGACTGGTCCAAGCGCATCACACAAATGTGTTATTAGGCCCTATGTCTAATCGTTTAATTGCGCTTACTTTAACGATAGTAATCTATATCCTTTTACCCTGGATTGTAATTAATGAAAGTAATCTACAAGCCTTTTTTATTACCATGTCATTTGTTGTTAATTACATGTTTACAAGTTCCAATAACATGTTCTACTCAATGTATAATTAAGTATATATTATTCCAATCCACATGTTTTCTGTTAACATGTTACTTAAAGTATATAATTAAGTACAACTTATTTTATCCCATTGGTTTACCTCATTCTTCCTTATTTGATCATAATTCTTGCACTATCATCACAACTTTATTAACTTAGTTCTCTTAACTAACATTTATCAGTAGTTCCCTTTTTATTTATTATAACCCATGTCCAAATTTCCACTTGTCTGTAAAACAAACCTACCTATTATATTGCATT
This sequence comes from Allium sativum, assembly GCA_030737875.1. Classification (NCBI taxonomy): domain Eukaryota; kingdom Viridiplantae; phylum Streptophyta; class Magnoliopsida; order Asparagales; family Amaryllidaceae; genus Allium; species Allium sativum. The sequence continues at coordinate 343,464,709 of CM060910.1, forward strand.
CTCATTAATGTAATTAATTATTATAGGTTATATTCTCCGTTCATCACATTTTCCTTTTTAACCAAACTTTTTTGTAACATCCATCCTTTTATTGTCTTGTATATTTTCAAACATACCATTTATTTTCACTGATTACAATTAATGTTACTTATGAACCTAACTGACATAATTTCCTAAGACATTAATTGATAGTGGAGTAACTTTATTTTATTATCCCCTGAAATACCTGTTTTGTTTTACTCAACAGACATTGCTAATATATTTATTTATTATTGCCTGTTGTATACATATATTTTATATAAGTTTAGGCGCCAGACCTCTCACATTAAATTGGTCACTTGTGGATGATGGATTTTCGGGTAGTTCTGGGAAGGCTTCTACCACAAGTTTAACTTAACCTCGTGTCTTGGTGCGGTCATCTACTGTTTCCCAATCACTGTAAATTTTCAATTATTCCCAATTTTTCTATTGTATTCTTTCCTTCTTTTACTTGTCGTCGGGTATGCCCCTTATTTCTTCAAGAAAATACTTCAAGCACCTTATTAGTTTGATTTAAAGAAAAATATAGTGATTTATTTCCATAATGTGCACCTGCCTAGATCCGTAGTTGTAAGCTATTTATTTTATTTTCTTTGTGGTATTCTTGCAACTACGTTATCAGGAATAGGTTAAGTATATCACTTTTCCTCAAATCCAACTTACTCAGTCCACTACATACCTTCCTTTCTTATTTTCTGTGTTAGACATTGAATTTCTGTTTCATTTAGTATTCACAACTACTACAATATTATCTCTTAACCAAAATGGGCATATTGATCCTTACTTTCATATTTGCTTCTTAATTCAAGTTTCACGATCACATTTTTACAGAAGTTTCCCAATTCAAACGGAGGATACAATAGAATTTATGTCTATTACAATAGTAATCATTTCAACATATTCCAAACAAGTTTAATAGCCAATTTCCACAATACCAATTGTTTAGCATATTAAATAAATGGGGAATGCAAATATAGATTTTGATGGGGGAAATTGTTGCACGCCAACACCTAATATGTGTGTGGTGTGAACACAGTAATCCAAAAATGTAATAAAGTACATGCGGGAGACACAACTTTTTATAGTGGCTCTGCACTAACGCCTATGTTCACTTCATAGTAATTATTCATCATAAACATGTTGATTACAATGTTGTACGAGTTCAGACAATGTTTAAGTACAAAGCGTTACAATAGAATAACAAAATGGTTGTTAATTTTAAACTTTGACTAAAATATCCTTCTTCTTCTTCGTTGAGATGAGTTGACTTGGTCAACTATGTCCAAAATTAGCTTCAATGTTCAAGAAGTCCAAAAAAGTCCAAAAGTGGTCTTTTTTCCTTGTAGGTGTCCAAAAAGTGATGGGAAAACACTTGTGCAACGTTTTAATGATCCATGCCATGTCTAAAGGCCATGGAGAAGAAGGTGGTTGCCCTTAATGATGCTTTTGGAGCTCTAGAAGACCAAAATTCAAAGGAAGAAAGATCCAAATGAAGGCCAAACTTGGGGATATATATAGTGGAGGGTTGGTAGTGGAGTAGGTAGGAACTAGGGACCAAGCAGTAGAAATTTGGATCCTAGAAGAAGCCAAGAAAAGGAAATTCGTATCCCCTTGGTAAAGGACAAGAAATTCGTACAAGAAAAGGAAATTTGTATCCCTCTGGTAAAGGACACGAAATTCGTATCCCCTGAGGGAAATGACATGTCGTATCCCCTAGGAAACGAAAATTTGTATCCCTCTGGTGAGGGATATGAGAAGGTAGGAGGGGTAGCCGAGATCCAGGTTTTGAGGGGTCCAAATCATATGAATCTGGAGGCAAGGGATCCAAAAGTAGTGAGGGATCCGAAAATCTTGAGTTGACTGACATGCGGTCATCGAAACGGGTATAACTTTCAAACTAAAAGTCCGATTGGGTCAAATGAAAGTTGTACCTGAAGTTAATTCAGAGATCTACGAGAGTAACGGTGGAAAAAACCATAATTGATGCTTTCGGTCCTAAAAGAGGTAATTTAAAGGGGTTTTGGGACATTTTTATGTTCGTGATGTGACTTTGACCAAATCGCTTTGTGCTTTCCAAAGATACTTTTGATGCATGAATGCATTACTAGTTGAAAACTTGATGTGTGACGGCTTTGACAAAAAAGCATGTCAACAATAGATATACCATTATTTAAAAAGGTATAATTTGAATCCACTCACCTGATAACTTTCCAATCCTTGAATCTGATCCAGATTTGTTATTATGTGGCCTTCCTAACTGAATCTACTATTAAAACAACCGTGAATTTACAAATCTGATGCTATAAGAAGAGGTAAAGGAAGAGAGAAACCTAAATAAATCAGATTCAAGAACTTATCTCACGTAAATCAGAAATCTGTACACCTATTTGTAGATTTATATCTTTTATCTTCAAATCTTGAATCAGAACTCTTATGAACTAATATTCTAATTTTCTGAAAAGATTTAGAGGAAGAAGAGAATGGCATAGCTTAGGCAGCATCTCAAAAAAAAATGAATTTAAAGCTAGGACCTGCTAGTCTATTTATAGGTGTATAAGAAAGTATGGTCCATCGAATTTAATCAATTGAAATCTGAGCCGTTTATATCAGAAATCCATACCATACACAAAACCAAATCTGGACCAATTGGGTCGACCCATGTGTCGACCCACCTAAGAGTGGGCCAACCCATAGGTCGACCCAGACCAACTTGGATCGACCCATCTCGGGTCCAGGCGTGTTTTTTTTGTTGCGTTTTGTTTTCTGTTTTTAACGTTGGTTAATAACGTTAATTTATTACTTGATATAACATATCTAATTTATAACATTCTAGTTATAATCTATCTTAATGTTTGAATTTCAAATTTGCATTTTTGTATACGCATGCATTATTTTGGTTAATAACTTACCTTTCAATTCCTTTTCCTTTAATGGCTGCTTATTTAACGTAATTAATGACCCTATTAATTCATTGTTGTTGTATTTCTTTTAATGCATTGTTTCATTCCCTTTTTAATGCATTATCTTATTCCCTTTTTAATTGCATGCTTTCTCATTTCATATGCAGCCAAATTTCTTGTCCACTTTTCATGTATGTATTTATTTATGCATTTCTTTCTTCTCTTAACTTACACCTTTTATTTCAACATTGAAATTCTATGCATATATACATATTCATGCAATCTTTATTTATTACCCATTTTATTATTTAATTAAACGCGGGGTGTTACTTTCTCGCACCCTTAAGAAATTTTGTCCTCGGAATTTGGTAAGGGTAAAATTAAGTAATCCCTCGCACAATATACATCCATCATGTGCACATCCAATTTCTGCAACCATTTGTTCACTCATGCAAAGTGTAATACAACATAGGAATATATGAATGTAATGTATGCCTAAGCGGTACCTACTATATGAATTCAAAATTTTCTTGGAAATCTTTTGAAAACATGATGCACACATCCTATATATAGCGCCAATTTCTATATTAATGCAATATTTTTGAAAATAAAAATACTTTTTCATCCAATTTTTCTTACACTCTTACAGAGCAAGAGCGTAGTTCATCCAGTCTTTGCATCCAAAACCCTACCAACCAACTTTAAATTTACGAATTTCATAGAAATCTAATTTTCTAAATTCGATTTCTTATGTTACAAAAAGGTAGAAAACGGAAAACTTCACACCTTCCATTTTTATTTTATGTACCTTTTCCATCTGTACTTGGATTATATGCAACTACTATATAAAGGTTTTCTATCTTCATATCCAAGCGCAGTTCACATAAGAAATCTTTCTTTTTTATTGATTATCTTTTTCAACTTATTTAGGAAAAACCAATTTTTATCCCCATTTCTCAAAAATTTCCATTTTTCTCAAATATCATATTTGTTGTTTTACTGGATTTGTTGTTTTCATTTTAGCCATGTCATTACTCTTTTCTTAGCTTATTTAACTTAATCCACTGGTCTAAGTTTAATTTTCGAATAAGCCTTCTAATTCTTTAACTATAATAACAAGCACTCTACACATCTACTATCAAGGGCTAAGAATCCTATGTCCCCTCTGAATAAGAAAAGTCCAAACCAAAGGATCTAAACATTTACTTACCCTTTACCATCTAGTAGTCACCACTAGTCCTTGTTGTGTACTAATAGCCTTTTCCAAGCAATAACCTAGGCTTTATGGTGTTTACGCACTCTTTGGGAATTTACTATTATTTGAAAAGAGTCCTTGCAATTTTCGTCATAGCCTTAAAACATTTCCCGTCTTCCCTAGGTACTAATCCTTACCTACTCGATGATTTAAAAACGTGGTTTGGCTTCCTCATTTCATTTTCCTTCCAAAAATTAAACGTTTCAAAACTTAATTTTTGTTTATTAAAACTTATTTTTGCCAAACCATAAAAATATGATATCTCATAAAAAAAACATTTTTTTTTAAATCGTAAAAACTGGAGTAGACTGAGAGAACTATTTCTCAATTATTTTCACCTCTGTTCATTCTTACTATGTCGGTTTAATCACTACGCTAGTTTATCTACCTGCAACTAGGAGTGAACATCTACTCTATTCTAAACTTTTACAGCTTATTTTATATACCCAACAAAAATTTAGGTTAAAACAATTATCAAAAATTATTGTCAAAAGAATAGAGTTTTTCAAAACAAAAAAAAAACTGAAAATTTTAGTTTTTTTTTATTAAAATGCAATCTTTTCTATGTTTTGCTTTTTAATCCTTACATACATTATAGACGAAAAACTATTGAGATATAAATGCTCTATAATGAACACTTTCTTCTGAAAGAATTTATTTTAGACATAAATTTCACAAGAAATCACCGTTTACAAAATATACCCCATTTATTTAATTTTTCACTGAAACCAAATAGGCACTTCTTCAAATATGTTCCTTACATATATTTTTTCTTTTCAAACATCGAAAATACCTCTTTTTATTTAGAAAATTGTTTCTATACAATTTATCTAGTACGTACTTTAACAATTGCAAACTTTTAAGGTCAAAACTTGAAAAACACTGTAATCAATTGCCCAAAAGCCTTTAAAATTTCAAGTTCTTAAAAATCAACAATGGGGTTAGACTCAAAGTGGGTTTCTAACTTATTTAGACCTCTCTAAATATTACCACAAATCATTTTTCTATAATATATATATATATAGCCCTAAACCATTTTCCTCTTTCTTCATTTATAAGGCTCAACTGCTATACCCACTAATCCAAAATACTAACATTTCGGATACTAACATATGGGTTCCATCTTTATTTATTACAAACCACATTATACACTTTTCACCCAAACCTCCTAAGGGTCCCTTATTCTCAAATTTCCATATTCATTTCTTTAGTGTACATAACGGATATTCCAACTTTTTCCATATGTTGCTTTTCCTGCTAAGTTGGTTTCTTTATGGATCTAGGTGGTATATATGATATATTTTTATTTTTAAAATACAAGTACGTTCACTCACTATCTATGCATGAATCCTAAACTTAATCTCTGATACCAGTGGTAACAAACTGAACATCTACAGACTGATTTTTTTTTTCAAAAATCCCAATCTATCGAAGCACGAGTCGGCTTGTCTAGTATTCTGCAGAAAAAACAAAGATAATAAATATATCAGAGCTCAGAAAACATCTTACAACAGAATGAATAAAATATAATATAATCAGATATAGCCTTATCGATGCAATAATATTGTCTAACCAGTATCCCAAGCTATCCTATCTCTGCCACAAACCTGACCTGCGAGTGTGTTATGACAAGGGGGTCAGAACACAAAAGTTTTGGTGATTGGACAAATTATACATTTTGAAATAACCCTTCGTATACCATTCAATTATATTTTCTTAACATTAGTTACTTTGGGTTAGAATCACTCAAGGCTCTACACTCACGTCGTACCCATCTGTGTCCCAGTAGATCAACCTAATCATAACTTATATGTAGCTACCCCCAATATATCAAGGTACTTCCCATAGTGCCCTCCTCGCATGGTCCTCATTGTCATGCCATAAAAGTGTATCCTACGCCGAACAACGTAAGGAAATCCGAATCATAATGGCACGTTACCGCGCAGAACCCTCCTCACTATGCCACACAAGCATACGGAGTAATGCCCTGATGTCTAAGATACACCACTCAATGCGTGTACCTAGACCCTCACACCTACATACTGTCTATTGTAAGCCGAGTCCCGTAATAGGCTGCATCTAATGCACAAAACTCGGTCGGGATCCTTTCCGTATCTGTATAGGTCTGCCTTTAAGGGCCTACAATACAGATATCAAATATGGTCTGCCTTTTCACGGTGGCTGTGGCCCCACCCAGGCGCCTCCCTCAACTAGTGAAAGGCTACATCAAGAGCTAATAACATGCCCCTAACAACCAATATAGCATCCAATTTGGTGTGTCCCTCCACCATTATGCCTTGGTAGTGAAAGATCAATGGTATCTTGGTTTAGCTCTAGTCTTTCTACATCCTACTGACTGTCGATGACAGGTACCTGACGATTACTATCTTGTATTGGTCTTGACCCAGCCTCCTTCCAAGGTAATAGCCGAATCACCCAACGCCATCTGCCACAATCTTCTGACTGCCAAGCTACAGTTGCAGTTAAGGTATACACATCGGGCAGTACCGCGGAAACCCCAACCCTACGAGTACATCCTGAGTGTGTACCGCAATAGACGACCATCACGGAGTACCCTACCACGTCCCTTGGAAGCCGCGTGCTTCCCTCCAGTCCCACCAAGAAATCAAATCGTAAGTCGAGCCGAGTAATCAAGTGGACATGCTCCTCCCGTATCTCTAGACACCCCGATAATCTACCATGTTGGGTTCTTCACCTTTGTTCATATGGACTGATCCAAGCGTAACACGCAAACGTGTTATTAGACCCTATGTCTAATCTTTTAATTATGCTTGCTTTAACGACATCAATCTACACCCTTTTACCCCGAAATGTAATTCACGAAAGAAATCTACAGCTCCTTTTTATTACCATGTCATTTATTGTCAATTACATGTTTGAAGTTCCAATAACATGTTCTACTTAGTGTATAATTAAGTATAATTATTCCAATCCACGTTTTTTTTTCTAACATGTTACTTAATGTTTATAATTAAGTACAACTTATTTTAATCCATAAGCTTACCTCATTCTTCCTTATTTGATCGTAATTCTTACACTGTCATCACAACCTATTATTGTTTACTTATTAACTTAGTTCACTTAACTAAGGTTTATCAATAAGTTCCCTTTTTATTTATTATAACACATGCCAAAATTTCCACTTGTCCCTAAGACAACCTACCTATTATATTGCATTCTCATTAATGTAATTAATTATAATAGGTTATATTCCCCATTCATTACATTTTCCTTTTTAACTAAACTTTACTATTGTAACATACATCCCTTTACCGTCTTGTATATTTTCAAACATATCATTTATTTTCACTGATTACAATCAATGTCACTTATGAACCTAACGGTCATAATTTCCTAAGACATTAATTGAAAATGGAGTATCTTTATTTTATTATCCCCCGAAATACCTGTTTTTTCCCCCAACAAACGTTGCTGATACATTTATTTACTTATTTATTTATTATTTCCTATTGTATACATATATTTTATGTATGTTTAGGCACTATACCTCTCACATTAAATTGGCCACTTGTGGTCGGGCGGTTCCGGGCAGGCATCTACCACAAGTTGAACTTAACCTCTTGTCCTGGTGCGGTTATCTACTATTTCCAAATCATTGTAAATTTTCAGTTATTCCCAGTTTTTCTGTTGTAATCTTTCCTTCTTTTACGGACCGCCAAGTATGCCCCTTATTTCTTTAGGAAAACACTTCAAGCACCATTAGTTTGATTTACAGAAAAATATAGTGATTTATTTCCATAATGTGCAGCTACCTAGATCCATAGTTGCAAGCTTTTCCTTTTATTTCTTTGTGATATTCTTACAACTACGTTCTCAGGAATAGGTTACTTATGAAAGTATATCACTTTTCCTCAAATCCAACTAACTCAGTCCACTACATACCTTCCTTACTTTTTTCTGAGTTTGACATTGAATTTCTGTTTCATTTAGTATTCACAACTACTGCAATATTCTCTCTTAACTAAAACAGGCATATTGATCCTTACTTTCATATTTACTTCTTAATTCAAGTTTCACGATCATAGTATTACAGAAATTTCTCAATACAAACAGAGGGTACAATAAAATTTATGTCTATTACAACAGTAATATTTTCAACATATTCCAAACAGGTTTAATAGCAAATTTCCACAATTACTAATTGTTTAGCATATTTAATATAACAGTGAATGCAAACGATAGATATACCATTATTTAAAAAAGGTATAATTTGAATCCACTCACCAGACAGCTTTCCAATCCTTGAATCTGACCCAAATCTGTTATTTTGTGGCCTTCCTAAATGAATCTACTATTAAAACAACCAACGGATTTACAAATCTGATGTTATAAGAAGAGGGAAAGGAGGAGAGAAACCTAAATAAATCAGATTCAAGAACTTACCTCACGTTAATTCGAAATCTGTACACCTATTTGTAGAATTATATCTCTTATCTTCAAATCTTGAATCAGAACTCTGACGAACTAATATTATGATTTTCTAAAAAGATTTGGAGGAAGAAGAGAATGGAAGAGCCTATGCAGCATCTCAGAAAATATAAGTTTAAAGCTAGGCCCTGCTAGGCTATTTATATGTGCACAAGAAAGTCTGGTACATCGGATTTAATCAATTAAAATCCGAGCCATTTATATCAGAAATCCACGTTATACATAAAAACAAATTTGGATCTATTAGGTCGACCCCTGTGTCGACCCAGGCTAACTTGGGTCGACCCATCTCGGGTCCAGGCGTGTGTTTTTTGCTGCGTTTTGTTTTCTGTTTTAACGTTGATTAATAAAGTTAATTTATTACTTGATATAACATATCTTATTTATAACATTCTAGTTATAACTTATCTTAATGTTTGAATTTCAAATTTGCATGTTTATATACACATGCAATCTTTTGGTCAATAACTTACCTTACAATTCCTTGTCCTTTAATGACTGCTTATTTAATGTAATTACTGACACTACAAATTCATTGTTGTTGTACTCCTTTTAATGCATTGTTTCATTCCCTTTATAATGCATTGTTTTATTCCCTTTTTAATTGCATGCATTCTAATTTTATATGCAGCCAAATTTCTTGTTCTCTTTTCATGCATGCATTTATTTATGCATTTATTTCTTTCTTCTCTTAACTTGCACCTTTTATTTCAACATTGAAATTCTATGCATATATACATACAGGAAAAAAATGTGAAGGACAAAAAAAACCAAAAAAATTGCCCAAAAGGACAATGGGCGAAAAACTTGTCCAAAAGGACAAGTTTTAGTGCAAAGTGGGAAAACATGGGACCCCTCTGAAATTCACCATTTGCAATAAAACTTGTCCTTTTGGACAAGTTTTTTGGTGGTTGTCCTTTTGGACCAATAATTTGGTGAGTTTGTCCTTGTGGGAAAAATCCCCTAGAAATGATACCTGGTAATTGTATATAACAAAGTGCTTTATAAAACTGATACTTAAATACATGCAAAAATGATACCTTGTTACTGTATATAATAGAACGCTTAACAAAACTTATACTTAAATATATGCAAAAATGATACCATATTACTTTATACTAGTAAAAATATTACTTGTATGTGTTCAGAAGTGATAACATGTTACTATATATAAAAGAATGGTTTGACAACACTGATACCTATGTGTATGCAAACATAATGCCCAGTTATTATGTATAGTTAAAGCCCCTAGCAGTTCTATTGCGTAGAGGTGCAAAAAGTTGCAGCGAAGGAAATTACTAGGATATAAAGGATGTTCAAAAAGGTTAATTAGATGTACAACATCATATTTAAAATTAATTGTTATTCTCACATTATTTGTGTAAAAGAAATATTAATTAATCTTATATAATAAAATCAAAGAATGTCATGTGCATACTAGGTTTAATGACTATAACATATTTTTATCCTATATTGGGTACTTATATCTTAAAATAAGCTCTTTACGCTAACTTTGTTTACTTGTTTTAAATTAGATTTCATTAAATCATCCTTTGTATGTCAATATTGCTCAAGCGAATGCTAAATAACTTTGATTTAGTAATTCCAACGGGAAGTAATGAGGATTAAAGTAGATCTAATATTATCGATGATAAATTGAAATAGCATAATGGTTTGAGAATGCTACGGGATATAAAGAGATTTTGCGGGGCTTTAACTGCATAGCTATTGTTGTGTATTGTATAATACTTTAACTAAAATAATACATGTGTATGTGCATAAATGATACTCTATTGTTGCATATAGGGCATTTTAATTCTGCTTGCCAAAACTGATACAATCAATATCAAAAATTGATACCAAACAACAAATAACACATGATACCCATATATACTCAACACATAATAATCCTCTATTAGTGATACTATATAATAAATTCAATTACAAAGCGAAAATTAATGAATGTTTTCAATATATAGTAAACCATAATACTTACATCTCTGAATTCAATTACTTAAAATTTGTATAAAAAACTTATAAGTCCAAGTATAAATCTATAAAAGTTTTTATTCTCCTTGAAACTTGACAATTATGCTTGTTATGGCTTTATTGCTTGCATACGCCACATCTATTTTTCTTATTTTGGAAGAGTGTAAATCCTCATTTTATAGAAGGTTTAAAGGCACCATGTCTATCTGTTTAATGCTTAATTACATCTTTAACACTTAAATCAACAATGAGCTTATCATAGTTAGGAATAGTATTTATAAAATTACCTTTTAAAAAACTATAAGTGTAACACCCCGTAATTTGAACATAAAAATTCACAAATTAAATATACTTAATTAAGTGAAATGGGTTGCGCAGAGAAATATATATACTGATATATATATATATAATTGAAAATTTAATAAATAAATATGCAAAAATGTTCAAAACAGCGAATTGGGAGAGGGGAATAACCGAACCGGCCGATTTTTGAGGTCGACCCAAGCCCGCTGGGTCGACTAGGTGTTAATCCAGGGTGTTTGGCTGTCAACCCGTGGGCCGATTCGCTCGAATGCAGATTTTGCATTTGAATGGTTCTCATGGTTCAGCTTTAATCTAAAGGCCCTAAATGGTTCCAACATGTGACTTCTTCCCCAAGACATGCTTTAAAGGCTAGGATTGGTTCTAGGGTTTATCCTATGGCTAAAACTATCCTAGTCTTCTATAAAAAGGCCCCTAACCCTCTCCTAAAACCCTCATAAATTGATCCTACAACTAAACTATGCCAAAATGATTCCTCATCATGGCCTCCACTTCAACCCATGGCCTCCATCTTCTTCTTCATGATAGCTTAAGTGTTCTAAGCTAGTTTCAAAGTAAAGGAGCCTCTTTTCTTCATTCATGAGAGATTCTATGATCATTTGAGTGATTTCATGTTTGTATGAGAGTTCATAAGTTGCATTCTAGCCAAAGTTGCAACCTTTTCTTGACCAAAAAGCAAGGATCTTGCATGAGTGCTCATAAGCTTCATTCAAAGCCAAAGTTGAAACCTTTCTTCTTCAAAGAAAGGATTTTTATTGATATTTGCTCAAGGGTTTCATTTGGAGCTTGTTCTTTTGGGGTTTTTGGGTGATAGCATGAATGGCTTCGTCTCAATCTTTGTTTTATGTGTTGATTTGTGCCTTCATAGCATTGTAAGCCCCCTCCTACTCTTAGATATTAACTATAAAGTTAAATGAATGTTGCAAGTTTGGGTTTGATCATTAAGTATGATACATGCTATCATGTTATGCAAGTCTATAAAGTCATTACCTTGATCTTGTGGGTTAAAAGCTATAACCTTTATGTTGAAATGTTGCATTATGCAACATGAGAACCCTCATAACCTTTAGGTTAACTTGCATATGAAGTCATAACCCTTATGTGATGTTATATGCGAGTTACTTGTCATCATTTCATGTCATCTATGACCATGTATCACATATTTGCCAAGTTTGAATGTTATGCATGTTTTTGAGGCTTGACAATGTAACATGCAAGTTTGTGAGCACATTTATGCCTCATTTCCACCATGTTTAACTTGTGGCCTTATACCCTTTTTGTCATGCCTTTGCCAAGTTCCTTCTTTAAATCCATTATGCGTTGTTGTGAATGTATATGCGAGTTTAAAAGCGTTGGGGTTAGGTTATGGGGAAACTTTAATGACATGAAACATGATTTGGGTAAGTTGGTATAAACGTGACAACATGTAACTTTGGCTATGAGCATGGGACTTGGAAACTTGACACGTATGGGTTGTAAGTGTAACAAGACACTAGACCAAACATGAAAATGGTCAACTCGAGGTTGGGTTGAGTTTGTAGCATAAATCTACCCGGACCTGCCCGGCTTAACTAGTGGCTACAAACAATAGGATCCAATGTGAGAAGTTGGTCATGTCGCGCTTAAGACCCGAGGTTAGACTAGGTTGTGGTGTAAATCTACCCGGACCCGCCCGGCTTAACTAGTAACCACAACAAAGTCTAATGTGAGAGGTTGAGAGTGCATTAATTAAATTAATGCCACATGATAAGGTTAAGTAAATTTGACTAATGACACTTAACCGATATGACACAAATGGGTAGGTTAAGTGGGACCGGGCTTGATTTCTTAATGACACTTAACCATACAAGACAGTTAGGGGATGGGGTTAAGTAATTTACGCTTAACTAATCTAAACACCGCAATTAGATGGGGTTAAGTAACTAAGACTTAACTAATCTACACACGGTAATTAGATGGGGTTAAGTAACTTAGACTTAACTAATCTAAACACGGTAATTAGATGGGGTTAAGTAATCTATACTTAACTAATCTAAACACGGGAATTCGATGGGGTTAAGTTAAACACTTAACCAATCTAAACTTGGTTATTCAATGGGGTTAAGTAACCAATACTTAACCAATTTAACATGATAATTTAATGGGGTTAAGTAACTTATACCTAACCAATTATACGTGATGATTTGATGAGGTTAAGTAACCTATACTTAACCAATCTAATAGGTGGACCTGATAAGGGTTAAGTCACAAGACCTTTTAAGATTAGGCTTAACCATTGTAATACGATTAGTGGATGGGGTTAAGCTAACCCATACTTAACCAATCCGACTCGATAATCTGATGGGATTAAGATAATCCATGCTTAATCAATCTAACATGAAAATCTGATAGGGTTAAGGCAAATAAATACTTAACCAATTTGACTTGATAGGGTTAAGTCATGAGCTTCTTGGTACACTTAACCAACTCGTAGGGCTAAGCCTTGAACTTGAGTACTTAGCCAATCTTGACATGATTTGTAGGCGGGTCAAGTCACGAACTTGGATAACAACACTTAACCCATTTGACAAAACCCTAGCTCAGAGGGCTAGGTTGGAAATCGTAGTTAACAAGGATAGCGGAAAGAGGGGCTAAGTGGTAAACCTTAGTTAAGGGTAACTAAGTAATAATTCTTAGCTAAGGACATGGGACTAGTTCATAAAGAGATGAGTAACATGGTACGGTAGGTCATCGCTTAGTATACGAGGAGGAGCAAGTTATCTGACTAGGATAAAAGCTCCAGCGAACTGGGTGACGAAGTGAAAGCTTCGGGGAACGTGAGGGTACTCTTGGTATCCCTCTGTGAGGTGGCGAGTGGTCCATGAAACCCGGCCTCACAGGTGTTAAGGTCTGCGGTAGAAGAGCCAAGAGTATGCCTTGGTTGTTATGCGAGCGACCTAAAGACTGGGATGGATTAGCGTGGAGTCGACGATACTTGATTTTGCCCCGGGATAGCATGTCGCCGACTACCTACCATCTTTAGTCAATCGTGTACGTACGGAAAGGCAGGGAACTCCCAAAAGACCATATACTAGCTATCAAGTTATGGGTGAGGTTGGATATCTGGAAGTGGGCATCGATGGGCCTTAGTGTAGTTCTCATACATGATTTTTCTTGGATTGCCTTTCAGTAGTTGAGGGAGGGGTCACGTGGGACCATAGCCACGGGTACAAAAACAGACCTTGATATCTGCATCAGCAGACGACATAAAGCTCCCGACCGAGTCCCGTATTTCTTGATTTGCCCTGGCACGGAACTCGGATGGCACATTGAGGAACATGTGCATCTAGACATGGAAAACGATTCACGATACATACGTGGGATAAAGGGCGTGGTTGACGGGTGGCATAATCCCTAGTGGCCCTAGGTGGCTGAACCCAAACCGAGACACGGAAACGTTCATTAGGTAGCATAATCCCTAGTGGTCCTAGGTGGCATAAATCCTAAGTGGACACGCGATAGTTCATGGTAAGAAAACATAACTAGATCAAGGGTAGCAGTCCAAAATAACTTCAAGGATAAGACGTTTACATGGGAAAGCCCGTATGGCCTACGGCAAAGGACTAAACTTATACATGGGAAGAAACATACGAGTTGGGAAAACCTACATATGCTATATATTAGGTTGACATGGACCATTACGTGGCGTTGGGCAAGGGACATTCATTGTTAACACATGACGCGGGTTGGGATACTAGTACGAGGGGTGCAGAGCAAATATACATGATATATACCTTAGGATGTTATACATGATAAATACCTTGGGATAGTATACTTGATAGAAACCTGACGATGTGGTACCTTGATTTATCTTGACACCGTAGTTTATCATGACACACTCGTTTATTTTGGTACCGTAGTTCATCCTGTTATTTTGGTTTAGCTTATCTATCTTGTCATCATACTTATGTTCATATCAGTTCCTCATGCCAGTTAACTTTACTAGTTTATATACTGATAGTAGATAGGGCTTACCAGTCTTTATGACTGACCCCGTTTTGTTTCGCCTCTTGTCTTCCGTTCCCCCCCTAGGTTACAGGGAGGAAATGCTATTGTTAGTTTGGACTTCTTCTGTTTGAAGGTCATCACGCATGGCTTGGACTTCTCTTGGCTATGGCTACTTTACTGTTTTACTTGGGGAATAATTTATGAAATGGTTTTATGCTTCTTTATTATTGCAAGACAGGTTTTGATGTATTTTGATGTAAAAGGCTTTTAGACCTTATTTTATAAGGTAATGAAATTTGTTTTACTTCCGCTGTTTTATATATATATATATGTTCTGTCTTGTAATATTTCTGTACATGTTTACCAATAATACCCCTCTAAAGCTAGTGCATTCCTTTGCGAGTGACCCTAGCGGAGGTGGGGTGTTACATTTGGTATCAGAGCAGAAGGTTACCAGACTGGGCAAAAGTTTTTAAAACCTTCTGAAAACTATTTGAGAAACCGTTTACAAAGAAGCATTTTTCAAGAAAAGTTTTTAAAGGCTATTCCCCAAAAGCCATTAGCACTATCCTTTGTTCCCTTGATCGAATCTCTTTTCCCTTTCTTTCCTCCATCTGGAGTCACAGTAGTTTTAACTGCGACTAATCCTTGTCTAGCTACGTAAGTGTTTTCCCGTGCGATGGAGGAAGTTCTCGAGAGACCGGTTACCGAAGTTATAAGAAGGGATAATAAGAACAAGGATAAAGGACGCGAGCTTAAGGATAAGCAACTGTTGCTATGGCTTAGTCCATCAAGGAGGACAAGGACAAGATCATCGGAGAGGGCAATTGTACGCTCCCATTTCTAGGGTACCTAAAAGAAATGGTACCGTTTCTGGTAAAGGTTTAGTCGTTCTTTTCTATCATCCCGTCCAGACTTTGTCTTGACCATCGTATCATTTAAGTCTGCTTGGATAGTTGAGTCTCTGCACCATAGTACTAGCATGGTAGAGGATCCCAGTTTTTGTCCCAAAATCTGGTTGGAGAGTCGGTCCATTTATTCATGACTTGTTGGATTTGAGAACGTCTATGCCAAGTGTTGAGATTAGAAGCAATACTTCTATTGTTGAGCTATGGATGGATTCTAGGGGTAAAGTGGTTATCCAGTAAGGGATACCATTCTCGGTTTTTAAAAGAAGGTAGTCAGACTCTTGGCTTGCTTTGGTAATACCTTCGAAGTCTCGTGTAACCTTTTAGGTTCTGTCGTGGTTAGTTACCTAGAATCTCTTGATGCATTTATCGGAAATCTCTGATCCAATCGAGTAACGTCCGCCAATAAGACGGATGGTTCATTCCGCTTAAGCATGGGTTATAGGAATCACCCTAGTAAGTGCACGTGGTAACATAAATTGGCATTGGTAAACGAGATCCAGAATTCACTAGTGAATTTTGGAGAGCTTGCATGAGTACGTAGATATGGTTGAGCCAAGTATACTAGGGAAAGAATAAATGAAAGTGGAACGAGAGGCGACAGTGAAAAGAGTTCCGACTCATACCTTGGAAATAGGAATCAAGGAGCTACGAAACCATGAAGTCAAAGGCGGTCAAGGCACAATGGAATTAAGTTCGTGGAAATGCGGCTCAGACGCGCGCATCATGTCTCTTTATAAGAGTGTATCTTTGATCCTTGGTTCACCTGTAAAGCTTACTTGCATGCTATCGCTTGGTGGATATCCTCTCGGTCCTATTTCTGTTACAAACCACGTAAGGAGTTTGTCTTGTTTATCTCCTCGATCTTATCTTGGGAACCTTAGATAGAACTCTATGGATGTAAACATGTATTTGAAACATGTTATGATTGATATGGTTGCAAATGGGTGCAAGTGGTTGCTCGTGGATGCGCGAATACACATTAGATACTAGATTGACGCGGTCACGTTTCATGTTGCATATGCACGAGTATTTATACTTGTTTATGGATGCAATTGAATATGTTATCATGCGGATGTTGCATATGAATGAATGTTTGTGCACGCATATAGTACTTATATGACTAGGACTATTCACATACATGTTGGACTCATGGCACTAAACATATTTTGCATTAGAAAGATCATTCAGGCCTGATCATTAGCATTAGCTAAGGAGCATATACACACACGTTCTGCATATGTTCATATGGCATTAGAAATTGTCTAAGGACAATGATGCCAGTGTTTGATGGTTTGAGTAGATGGTTGTTTGGTTGGTAGGATACGTTCTTCTTGACTTAGAGATTTCGGGGACGAAATCCTTTAAGGAGGGGAGAATGTAACACCCCGTAATTTGAACATAAAAATTCACAAATTAAAGTATACTTAATTAAGTGAAATGGGTTGCGCAGAGAAATATATATATATTGATATATATATATATATATAAATAATTGAAAATTTAATAAATAAATATGCAAAAATGTTCAAAACAGCGAATTGGGAGAGGGGAATAACCGAACCGGCCGATTTTTGAGGTCGACCCAAGCCCGCTGGGTCGACTAGGGGTTAATCCAGGGTGTTTGGCTGTCAACCCGTGGGCCGGTTCGCTCGAATGCAGATTTTGCATTTGAATGGTTCTCATGGTTCAGCTTTAATCTAAAGGCCCTAAATGGTTCCTACATGTGACTTCTTCCCCAAGACATGCTTTAAAGGCTAGGATTGGTTCTAGGGTTTATCCTATGGCTAAAACTATCCTAGTCTTCTATAAAAAGACCCCTAACCCTCTCCTAAAACCCTCATAAATTGATCCTACAACTAAACTATGCCAAAATGATTCCTCATCATGGCCTCCACTTCAACCCATGGCCTCCATCTTCTTCTTCATGATAGCTTAAGTGTTCTAAGCTAGTTTCAAAGTAAAGGAGCCTCTTTTCTTCATTCACGAGAGATTCTATGATCATTTGAGTGATTTCATGTTTGTATGAGAGTTCATAAGTTGCATTCTAGCCAAAGTTGCAACCTTTTCTTGACCAAAAAGCAAGGATCTTGCATGAGAGCTCATAAGCTACATTCAAAGCCAAAGTTGAAACCTTTCTTCTTCAAAGAAAGGATTTTTATTGATATTTTCTCAAGGGTTTCATTTGGAGCTTGTTCTTTTGGGGTTTTTGGGTGATAGCATGAATGGCTTCGTCTCAATCTTTGTTTTATATGTTGATTTGTGCCTTCATAGCATTGTAAGGCCCCTCCTACTCTTAGATATTAACTATAAAGTTAAATGAATGTTGCAAGTTTGGGTTTGATCATTAAGTATGATACATGCTATCATGTTATGCAAGTCTATAAAGTCATTACCTTGATCTTGTGGGTTAAAAGCTATAACCTTTATGTTGAAATGTTGCATTATGCAACATGAGAACCCTCATAACCTTTAGGTTAACTTGCATATGAAGTCATAACCCTTATGTGATATTATATGCGAGTTACTTGTCATCATTTCATGTCATCTATGACCATGTATCACCTATTTGCCAAGTTTGAATGTTATGCATGTTTTTGAGGCTTGACAATTGTAACAACCCGTGTTTCGTGTGACGACCCGTATTTCGATAACATGTTAAAACGAGAATCAGGATAGAATTAAATTATAAATTCTGAATCAAATGAAACGGTCTGTACCATTGCGTTCGTCTCGGAAAAATACGCGAAATAGAGTCCGAGTTTTCAAGAATCGGAGTTCGTATGACCCGTTAAAGGCCCAAAGAAGATTTCTGGAAATTTGAATTTCGGAAACAGATTTTGGTAATCAGATCTGAGGCTAGGCGGGGAGTTTCCCGCCTAGGCCATGTCGACAGGGCTGTCGACAGGCCTGTCGACTTGGGCCCAGACCAAGTCGACAGCCCTGTCGACTTGCCTGTCGACAGGGGGTGGCCGGGGCATATAGCCTGGCGCACCTGTTTGTCTCACCTAGTCTTGTTCTTGGGCTGGGTCTGGAAGCTTCCGAGATCTGATGGTCCTAATCTATCCTAGGGTTAATCTAAGGGCCTAAAACTATCCTAATCTCTATAAAAAGGCCCTAAACCTAGCCTAAATCCCTAAAAATCAAACCTAGCAACTAAGTGCTGCCAAAATCAATCTTGATCATGGCCTCCATCTCAAATCCCTAGAGCCTATGCATCCAAATCAAGTTCAAATCAAAAGGTGCAAGCTTGCTACATCAAATCAAGGCCAAATCAACATTTCTATGCGAGTTTCATGGCGGATCTTCATCAAAGGAGCCACCTTTCTTCGCCAAAACGATTCATGCTCCTAGTCCTCTTGCCATGCTATGTAAGTTCTAGCTACTTTTGGATCAAAACGGTATTTTTAATGTTGACATGGGATAAAATGAGGCTAAACATGCTTATGCGAATCTATATGAACCTTACCATGCCTCTTGTGTTCATATTTATGATCTTAGGCCATGTAAGTGACTTAATCATGCCTCTCATGCTATGCATAACCTAGTTTAACTTGCAAGTTTGGATCTTTATGCATGAAATGCTAGCATGAACCTTTAGGAACCACTTTACTTATGAAACATTGGCTAAGGCAAGATTTTGGGGCTTATGCATGTTTATGAACCCAAACCCCTTGCGCTAACATGCAAGTTTGTGGCCAAGTCCTTTATGAGATTATGCATGCTCGTGGCCAATCCCCTCTTTTTAAGTTGTGCATGTTTATGACCAAATCCCTTTTGATAATATGCATGTTTGTGGCCAAATTACCTTATGACACTATGCATGTTTATGGCCAATTCCTTTATGATGTTATGCATGTGGAAGCCAAGCCCCTTTTGGCATCATGCATGTTTTGAGACTAATATGTGACATAGTATCCTTACTATGTTGACTCGCTTTGCTTGCGTTGGGAAAACACGATTTTGGGTAGTTAGATAAACATGAACATGTCGCAAAGTCTTAACTTGAATATGACATGCGTTTATACTTGGAAATATGACTTGAAAGATAACATGGAAGATGACATGTAAGTATGCATAAAAACATGAGCTTGGGAATTTACCTATTAAGTTAGGTCTACCCTTTGGGAATTTACCTATTAAGTTAGGTCTACCCAAATGCTCGAAAAACTTGTAACATGTTTTGGAAACATGATGAACTTAGATAATATAAGTATGGCCAACTCGAGGTTGGGTTGAGTTTGCAACGTAAAACTACCCGGAACCAACCGGCCTAACTAGTAGTTGCAAACAATAGGACCCAATGTGAGAAGTTGGTCATGTCGCGCTTAAGACCCGAGGTTAGACTAGGTTGTGGTGTAAATCTACCCGGACCCGCCCGGCTTAACTAGTAACCACAACAAGGTCTAATGTGAGAGGTTGAGGGTGCATTAATTAAATTAATGCCACATAATAGGGTTAAGTTAATTTGATTAATGAGGCTTAACCAAATATGATATGGACAAATGGGTTAAGTATTTGATTAGGCTAATGATACTTAACAAAACATGATAAGCTTGGGTAGGTTAAGTAACTTGATTTGCCTAATGACACTTGACCATTTTTATACGACTAGTGGACGGGATTAAGTTAACCAACACTTAATCAATCCAACACGATAACGTGATAAGGTTAAGTAAATTTTCTTAATGACACTTAACCGTATAATACAATTAATGGATGGGGTTAAGATTAGGCTTAACTAATCTAAACATGGTAATCGGATGGGGTTAAGTTAGCCTAGACTTAATTAATCCCACTTGGTAATTTAATGGGGTTAAGTTAAACACTTAACTAATTTAACACGATGATTTGATGAGGTTAAGTGACCTATACTTAACCAATCGAACTCGTTAATTTGATGAGGTTAAGTTAATCTAAACTTAACCAATCTAACGTAAAAACATGATAAGGCTAGGTCACGAATCACTTGAATACGCTTGACCGATTTGACTCGGTAATTTGACAAGGTCAAGTTAATTTATATAATTAACCAATCTAAAATGATAATTAGACGAGGTTAAGTTATGGATTGCTTGATATACTTAGCCAACTTGACACATGGTTTGTAGGGTTAAGTCTTGAACTTGGATACTTAGCCAATTTTGACATGGTTTGTAGACGGGCTAAGTTATGAACTTAAGTGACACTTAACCCATTAGATAAACCCTAATTCGGAGGATTAGGTAAATAACCATAGTTAACAAGGGTAATGGAAATAAGGCTAAGTGGTAAACCTTAGTTAAGGGAAACTAAGTAATAATTCTTAGTCAAGGAAATCTAGACCACTTCTTAGATAGATGAGTAACCCGATACGGTAGGTCATCGTTTAAGTATACGCGTAGGAGCAGGCTATCTGATTTAGATAAAGGCTCCAACGAACTGGGTAACGAAGCAGCGGCTTCGGGGGACGTGAGGATATTCTTGGGATCCCTCTGTGAGCTGCCAGGTCATTATACTAGGCTCACGAGAGGTTGAGGTCTGCGGTAGAAGAACCAAGAATATGCCTTGGTTGCTATGCGAGCGACCTAAAGACTGGGGTGGATAGCAGTGAGTCGGCGGATACATAAGGTGCCCGAGATAGCAAGTTCGTCGATCATCTACCCTCTTAAGTCAAGCGTGTACGTACGGAAAGGCAGGGGACACCCAACAGACCATAATTTGCTATCTAATTATGGGTGAGGTAGGTCGTAGGATGTGGGCTGACCGGAGTGTAGTTCTCATGCAAGATTTTCTCTTGTGTTGCCTTTCACTAGTTGAGGGAGGGGTCTCGTGGGACCATAGCCACGTGTAGAAAAGCAGACCTTAGTATCTGCATCGGCAGATAAATCTAAAGCTCCCGACCGAGTCCTGTATTTCTTGGTTTGCCCTGTGACAGGACTCGGATGGCACGATGTGATACATGTGCATACAGTTATAGAAAAACGATTCACGATGAATGCGTGGGAAAAAGGGCGCGGTTGAGGTTTAGCGTAATCCCTAGTGGCCTAGGTGGTTTAACCCAAACCGAAATACGAAAGCGTGCAATAGGTAAGCGTAATCCCTAGTGGTGCTAGGTGGCGTAAGTCCTAGTAGTTCAAACGATGATTCATATGGAAGAGCCTAGCTAGAACAAGGGTGACAGCCCAAACGATTTCAAGGATAATACGACATAAGGAAGCCCGTACGAGGTACGGCAAAGGACTGAACTTATGTACCTGGAAAGAAACATATGATTTGAGTAACCTATATATATGCGATATATTAGGTTGACATGGACCATTACACGACTTTGAGTAAGGGACATTCATGGTTAACACATAACAAGGCTGGGATACTAGTACGGAGGGTGCAGAGCAAATATACATGTTAGAACTAGGAAGAATATACATAATAGATACCGTGGGATGTTAGACGGGGTAGATACCTTGGGATAATGTACTCGATAGAAATCTGACGATGTGATACCTTGACTTATCATAACACCGTAGTTTATCATGACACCTTGGTTTACCTTGCCACAGTAGTTCAACTGGCTATCCTGGTTTATCTATCTTGTAGTTATCCTTATGTTTACTTTCAGTTTATGCATGTCATGTTACCTTTACCTGTTTTTATACTGGAAGTAGATAGGACTTACTCAGTCTTTTTGACTGACCCGTTTTGTTTCGCCTCTTTTCTTCCGTTCCCCCCCCCCCCCAGGTTACAGGGAGGAAACAATGCTGTTTAGTTCGGATTTCTTCTGCCTGAAGGTCATCATGGATGGCTTGGACTTCTCTTGGCTATGGCTACTTTACTGTTTTTACTTGGGGAATAATTTATGAAAAGGTTTTTATGCTTCTTTATTTTTGCAAGACAGGTTTTGATGTACTCTGATGTAAAAGGCTTTAGACCTTATTTATTCATGTTATGAAAGTTTGATTTTACTTCCGCTATTTATATATGTTCTGTCTTGTGATATTTCTGTGCATGTTTACCAATAATGCCCCTCTAAAGCTAGTGCATTCCTTGGCGAGTGACCCTAGCGGAGGTGGGGTGTTACATTTGGTATCAGAGCAGAAGGTTACTAGACTGGGCAAAAGTTTTTAAAGACCTTCTGAAAATTATTTGAAAAACCGTTTACAAAGAAGCATTTTTCAAGAAAATTTTCTTTTAAAAAGAAAAAGGCTATTCCCCAAAGGCCATTAGCATTATCCTTGTTTCCTTGATTGAATCTCTTTTCCTTTCTTTCCTCCATCTGTAGTCACAGTGGTTTTGACTGCGACTAGTCTTTCTAGCTGCGTAAGTGTTTCCCGTACGATGGAGGTGGTTCTCGAGAGACCGTTGCAGAGTTATGCATGAAAGGATAGTAAGAACAAGGATAAAGGATACGAGCTCAGGGATAAGCAACATGTTGGTAGGGCTGAGTCCTAAAAGGAGGGAGAAAGATGAACAATGAAACCCATGACGAGAGAGTACCTTTGGCATGGTGAAACGGGACGGATA
The DNA here is from genome assembly GCA_030737875.1 of Allium sativum. Taxonomy (NCBI): domain Eukaryota; kingdom Viridiplantae; phylum Streptophyta; class Magnoliopsida; order Asparagales; family Amaryllidaceae; genus Allium; species Allium sativum. The sequence continues at coordinate 343,488,081 of CM060910.1, forward strand.
GTTAAGTATCATGGAACAGGGACAAGATCATTCGGAGGGCAATAGTATGCTCTCATTTCTAGGGTACCTCAGAAGGAGGGTAACGATCTTGTTAAAGGTTTAGCTTTTCTTCTCTATCATCCTGTCGGGACTTTGTTTTGATCACCGCATCTTTTAAATCCGCTTCGATAGTTGAGTCTCTGCACCTTAGTACTAGCGTAGTAGAGGATCCCGTTTTTGTCTCAAGTCCTATTGGAAGATCGGTCCATTTACTCATGGCTTGTTTTGGATTTGAGAATGACATGCCTCGGTTATGGGTGGATTCTAGGGATGAAGTGGTTATCCAGTAAGGGGTGCCACTCTCGGTTTTGATAGGAGGGTAGTTAGACTCTTGACTAGCCTTGGTAATACCCTCGAAGTCTCGTGTAACCTTTTGGGTTCAGTCATGATTAGTTACCTAGAATCCCTTGATACCTTTATTGGAAATTTGAAGCCCTATCGAGTGGTGTTCGCCGATAAGACGGATGGTTTATTTCACTTATGCATGGGTTATGGGAATCACCCTAGTAAGGACTCTTGGCAATTTGGATTGGCATCGGAAAACGAGATCCAGAATTCACTAGTGAATTTTGGGGAGCTGGCTTGAGTACGTCGATATGGTTGAGCCAAGTATACTAGGGAAAGAATAAGTGCAAGTGGAACGAGAGGCGACGAGGAAATGAGTTCCAACTCATGTTATGGAAACAGGAAGTAAGAAGCTGCGAAATCGTGAAGAAAAAGGGGCGGTCAATGCACGATGGAACTAAGCTCAAGGTAATGCGACGCAGGAGACTGAAGACTAAATACGTGCATGATATCTCTTTTGGGAATATATCCTCGACCCCTGTTTTCTGTTGAGCTTGCTTGTAGGCCATCTTTTAGGGATATCCTCTCGGTCCTGTTTCTGTTACAAACCCCGTAAGGAGTTCGTTTTAGTTATCTTCTCGACCCTGTTTCAGGGAATCTTAGGTAGAACCCTATGGATGTAAACATGTATTTGAAACATGTTATGGTTGATATGGTTGCAAATGGTTGCAAGTGGTTGCTCGTGGATGCGCGAATTTGCATTAGATATTAGCTCGACTCGGTCACATTTCATATTGCATATGCACGAGTATTTATATTTGTTTATGGATGAAATTGAATGTGTTACCATGTGGACGTTGCATATGGATGAATGTTTGTGCACGCATATAGTGTATATATATGACTAGGACTATTTGCATACATGTTGGATTCATGGCACTATACATATTTTTGCATTAGGAAGATTATCCAGGCCTGATCATTAGCCTTAGCTAAGGAACATGTACACACACGTTTTGCATATATTCATACAGCATTAGAAATCATCTAAGGACAATGGTTGCTTGTGGATGATGTTTTGGGTAGATGGATGATGGATGGTAGGATACGTTCTTCCTAACTTGGAGATTTCGGGGACGAAATCCTAAAAGGAGGGGAGAATGTAACAACCCGTGTTTCGTGTGACGACCCGTATTTCGATAACATGTTAAAACGAGAATCAGGACAGAATTAAATTATAAATTCTGAATCAAATGAAACGGTCTGTACCATTGCGTTCGTCTCGGAAAAATACGCGAAATAGAGTCCGAGTTTTCGAGAATCGGAGTCCGTATGACCCGTTAAAGGCCCAAAGAAGATTTCTGGAAATTTGAATTTCGGAAACAGATTTTGGTAATCAGATCTGGGGCTAGGCGGGGAGTTTCCCGCCTAGGCCATGTCGACAGGCCTGTCGACTTGGGCCCAGACCAAGTCGACAGCCCTGTCGACTTGCCTGTCGACAGGGGTGGCCGGGGCATATAGCCTGGCGCACCTGTTTGTCTCACCTAGTCTTGTTCTTGGGCTGGGTCTGGAAGCTTCCGAGATCTGATGGTCCTAATCTATCCTAGGGTTAATCTAAGGGCCTAAAACTATCCTAATCTCTATAAAAAGGCCCTAAACCTAGCCTAAATCCCTAAAAATCAAACCTAGCAACTAACTGCTGCCAAAATCAATCTTGATCATGGCCTCCATCTCAAATCCCTAGAGCCTATGCATCCAAATCAAGTTCAAATCAAAAGGTGCAAGCTTGCTACATCAAATCAAGGCCAAATCAACATTTCTATGCGAGTTTCATGGAGGATCTTCATCAAAGGAGCCACCTTTCTTCGCCAAAACGATTCATGCTCCTAGTCCTCTTGCCATGCTATGTAAGTTCTAGCTACTTTTGGATCAAAACGGTATTTTTAATGTTGACATGGGATAAAATGAGGCTAAACATGCTTATGCGAATCTATATGAACCTTACCATGCCTCTTGTGTTCATATTTATGATCTTAGGCCATGTAAGTGACTTAATCATGCCTCTCATGCTATGCATAACCTAGTTTAACTTGCAAGTTTGGATCTTTATGCATGAAATGCTAGCATGAACCTTTAGGAACCACTTTACTTATGAAACATTGGCTAAGGCAAGATTTTGGGGCTTATGCATGTTTATGAACCCAAACCCCTTACGCTAACATGCAAGTTTGTGGCCAAGTCCTTTATGAGATTATGCATGCTCGTGGCCAATCCCCTCTTTTTAAGTTGTGCATGTTTATGACCAAATCCCTTTTGATAATATGCATGTTTGTGGCCAAATTACCTTATGACACTATGCATGTTTATGGCCAATTCCTTTATGATGTTATGCATGTGGAAGCCAAGCCCCTTTTGGCATCATGCATGTTTTGAGACTAATATGTGACATAGTATCCTTACTATGTTGACTCGCTTTGCTTGCGTTGGGAAAACACGATTTTGGGTAGTTAGATAAACATGAACATGTCGCAAAGTCTTAACTTGAATATGACATGCGTTTATACTTGGAAATATGACTTGAAAGATAACATGGAAGATGACATGTAAGTATGCATTAAAACATGAGCTTGAGAATTTACCTATTAAGTTAGGTCTACCCTTTGGGAATTTACCTATTAAGTTAGGTCTACCCAAATGCTCGAAAAACTTGTAACATGTTTTGGAAACATGATGAACTTAGATAATATAAGTATGGCCAACTCGAGGTTGGGTTGAGTTTGCAACGTAAAACTACCCGGAACCAACCGGCCTAACTAGTAGTTGCAAACAATAGGACCCAATGTGAGAAGTTGGTCATGTCGCGCTTAAGACCCGAGGTTAGACTAGGTTGTGGTGTAAATCTACCCGGACCCGCCCGGCTTAACTAGTAACCACAACAAGGTCTAATGTGAGAGGTTGAGGGTGCATTAATTAAATTAATGCCACATAATAGGGTTAAGTTAATTTGATTAATGAGGCTTAACCAAATATGATATGGACAAATGGGTTAAGTATTTGATTAGGCTAATGATACTTAACAAAACATGATAAGCTTGGGTAGGTTAAGTAACTTGATTTGCCTAATGACACTTGACCATTTTTATACGACTAGTGGACGGGATTAAGTTAACCAACACTTAATCAATCCAACACGATAACGTGATAAGGTTAAGTAAATTTTCTTAATGACACTTAACCGTATAATACAATTAATGGATGGGGTTAAGATTAGGCTTAACTAATCTAAACATGGTATTCGGATGGGGTTAAGTTAGCCTAGACTTAATTAATCCCACTTGGTAATTTAATGGGGTTAAGTTAAACACTTAACTAATTTAACACGATGATTTGATGAGGTTAAGTGACCTATACTTAACCAATCGAACTCGTTAATTTGATGAGGTTAAGTTAATCTAAACTTAACCAATCTAACGTAAAAACATGATAAGGCTAGGTCACGAATCACTTGAATACGCTTGACCGATTTGACTCGGTAATTTGACAAGGTCAAGTTAATTTATACAATTAACCAATCTAAAATGATAATTAGACGAGGTTAAGTTATGGATTGCTTGATATACTTAGCCAACTTGACACATGGTTTGTAGGGTTAAGTCTTGAACTTGGATACTTAGCCAATTTTGACATGGTTTGTAGACGGGCTAAGTTATGAACTTAAGTGACACTTAACCCATTAGATAAACCCTAATTCGGAGGATTAGGTAAATAACCATAGTTAACAAGGGTAATGGAAATAAGGCTAAGTGGTAAACCTTAGTTAAGGGAAACTAAGTAATAATTCTTAGTCAAGGAAATCTGGACCACTTCTTAGATAGATGAGTAACCCGATACGGTAGGTCATCGTTTAAGTATACGCGTAGGAGCAGGCTATCTGATTTAGATAAAGGCTCCAACGAACTGGGTAACGAAGCAGCGGCTTCGGGGGACGTGAGGATATTCTTGGGATCCCTCTGTGAGCTGCCAGGTCATTATACTAGGCTCACGAGAGGTTGAGGTCTGCGGTAGAAGAACCAAGAATATGCCTTGGTTGCTATGCGAGCGACCTAAAGACTGGGGTGGATAGCAGTGAGTCGGCGGATACATAAGGTGCCCGAGATAGCAAGTTCGTCGATCATCTACCATCTTAAGTCAAGCGTGTACGTACGGAAAGGCAGGGGACACCCAACAGACCATAATTTGCTATCTAATTATGGGTGAGGTAGGTCGTAGGATGTGGGCTGACCGGAGTGTAGTTCTCATGCAAGATTTTCTCTTGTGTTGCCTTTCACTAGTTGAGGGAGGGGTCTCGTGGGACCATAGCCACGTGTAGAAAAGCAGACCTTAGTATCTGCATCGGCAGATAAATCTAAAGCTCCCGACCGAGTCCTGTATTTCTTGGTTTGCCCTGTGACAGGACTCGGATGGCACGATGTGATACATGTGCATACAGTTATAGAAAAACGATTCACGATGAATGCGTGGGAAAAAGGGCGCGGTTGAGGGTTAGCGTAATCCCTAGTGGCCTAGGTGGTTTAACCCAAACCGAAATACGAAAGCGTGCAATAGGTAAGCGTAATCCCTAGTGGTGCTAGGTGGCGTAAGTCCTAGTAGTTCAAACGATGATTCATATGGAAGAGCCTAGCTAGAACAAGGGTGACAGCCCAAACGATTTCAAGGATAATACGACATAAGGAAGCCCGTACGAGGTACGGCAAAGGACTGAACTTATGTACCTGGAAAGAAACATATGATTTGAGTAACCTATATATATGCGATATATTAGGTTGACATGGACCATTACACGACTTTGAGTAAGGGACATTCATGGTTAACACATAACAAGGCTGGGATACTAGTACGGAGGGTGCAGAGCAAATATACATGTTAGAACTAGGAAGAATATACATAATAGATACCGTGGGATGTTAGACGGGGTAGATACCTTGGGATAATGTACTCGATAGAAATCTGACGATGTGATACCTTGACTTATCATAACACCGTAGTTTATCATGACACCTTGGTTTACCTTGCCACAGTAGTTCAACTGGCTATCCTGGTTTATCTATCTTGTAGTTATCCTTATGTTTACTTTCAGTTTATGCATGTCATGTTACCTTTACCTGTTTTTATACTGGAAGTAGATAGGACTTACTCAGTCTTTTTGACTGACCCGTTTTGTTTCGCCTCTTTTCTTCCGTTCCCCCCCAGGTTACAGGGAGGAAACAATGCTGTTTAGTTCGGATTTCTTCTGCCTGAAGGTCATCATGGATGGCTTGGACTTCTCTTGGCTATGGCTACTTTACTGTTTTTACTTGGGGAATAATTTATGAAAAGGTTTTTATGCTTCTTTATTTTTGCAAGACAGGTTTTGATGTACTCTGATGTAAAAGGCTTTAGACCTTATTTATTCATGTTATGAAAGTTTGATTTTACTTCCGCTATTTATATATGTTCTGTCTTGTGATATTTCTGTGCATGTTTACCAATAATGCCCCTCTAAAGCTAGTGCATTCCTTGGCGAGTGACCCTAGCGGAGGTGGGGTGTTACAACAATGTAACATGCAAGTTTTTGAGCACATTTATGCCTCATTTCCACCATGTTTAACTTGTGGCCTTATACCCTTTTTGTCATGCCTTTGCCATGTTCCTTCTTTAAATCCATTATGCGTTGTTGTGAATGTATATGCGAGTTTAAAAGCGTTGGGGTTAGTTTATGGGGAAACTTTAATGACATGAAACATGATTTGGGTAAGTTGGTATAAACGTGACAACATGTAACTTTGGCTATGAGCATGGGACTTGGAAACTTGACACGTATGGGTTGTAAGTGTAACAAGACACTAGACCAAACATGAAAATGGCCAACTCGAGGTTGGGTTGAGTCTGTAGCATAAATCTACCCAGACCCGCCCGGCTTAACTAGTGGCTACAAACAATAGGATCCAATGTGAGAAGTTGGTCATGTCGCGCTTAAGACCCGAGGTTAGACTAGGTTGTGGTGTAAATCTACCCGGACCCGCCCGGCTTAACTAGTAACCACAGCAAAGTCTAATGTGAGAGGTTGAGAGTGCATTAATTAAATTAATGCCACATGATAAGGTTAAGTAAATTTGACTAATGACACTTAACCGATATGACACAAATGGGTAGGTTAAGTGGGACCGGGCTTGATTTCTTAATGACACTTAACCATACAAGACAGTTAGGGGATGGGGTTAAGTAATTTACGCTTAACTTTTCTAAACACGGCAATTAGATGGGGTTAAGTAACTAAGACTAAACTAATCTAAACACGGTAATTAGATGGGGTTAAGTAACTAAGACTTAACTAATCTAAACACGGTAATTAGATGGGGTTAAGTAATCTATACTTAACTAATCTAAACACGGGAATTCGATGGGGTTAAGTTAAACACTTAACCAATCTAAACTTGGTTATTCAATGGGGTTAAGTAACCAATACTTAACCAATTTAACATGATAATTTAATGGGGTTAAGTAACTTATACCTAACCAATTATACGTGATGATTTGATGAGGTTAAGTAACCTATACTTAACCAATCTAATAGGTGGACCTGATAAGGGTTAAGTCACAAGACCTTTTAAGATTAGGCTTAACCATTGTAATACGATTAGTGGATAGGGTTAAGCTAACCCATACATAACCAATCCGACTCGATAATCTGATGGGATTAAGATAATCCATGCTTAATCAATCTAACATGAAAATCTGATAGGGTTAAGGAAAATAAATACTTAACCAATTTGACTTGATAGGGTTAAGTCATGAGCTTCTTGGTACACTTAACCAACTTGTAGGGCTAAGCCTTGAACTTGAGTACTTAGCCAATCTTGACATGATTTGTAGGCGGGTCAAGTCACGAACTTGGATAACAACACTTAACCCATTTGACAAAACCCTAGCTCAGAGGACTAGGTTGGAAATCGTAGTTAACAAGGATAGCGGAAAGAGGGGCTAAGTGGTAAACCTTAGTTAAGGGTAACTAAGTAATAATTCTTAGCTAAGGACATGGGACTAGTTCATAAAGAGATGAGTAACCTGGTACGGTAGGTCATCGCTTAGTATACGAGGAGGAGCAAGTTATCTGACTAGGATAAAAGCTCCAGCGAACTGGGTGACGAAGTGAAAGCTTCGGGGAACGTGAGGGTACTCTTGGTATCCCTCTGTGAGGTGGCGAGTGGTCCATGAAACCCGGCCTCACAGGGGTTAAGGTCTGTGGTAGAAGAGCCAAGAGTATGCCTTGGTTGCTATGCGAGCGACCTAAAGACTGGGATGGATTAGCGTGGAGTCGACGATACTTGATTTTGCCCCGGGATAGCATGTCGCCGACTACCTACCATCTTTAGTCAATCGTGTACGTACGGAAAGGCAGGGAACTCCCAAAAGACCATATACTAGCTATCAAGTTATGGGTGAGGTTGGCTATCTGGAAGTGGGCATCGATGGGCCTTAGTGTAGTTCTCATACATGATTTTTCTTGGATTGCCTTTCAGTAGTTGAGGGAGGGGTCACGTGGGACCATAGCCACGGGTACAAAAACAGACCTTGATATCTGCATCAGCAGACGACTTAAAGCTCCCGACCGAGTCCCGTATTTCTTGATTTGCCCTGGCACGGAACTCGGATGGCACATTGAGGAACATGTGCATCTAGACATGGAAAACGATTCACGATACATACGTGGGATAAAGGGCGCGGTTGACGGGTGGCATAATCCCTAGTGGCCCTAGGTGGCTGAACCCAAACCGAGACACGGAAACGTTCATTAGGTAGCATAATCCCTAGTGGTCCTAGGTGGCATAAATCCTAAGTGGACACGCGATAGTTCATGGTAAGAAAACATAACTAGATCAAGGGTAGCAGTCCAAAATAACTTCAAGGATAAGACGTTTACATGGGAAAGCAGTATGGCCTACGGCAAAGGACTAGACTTATACATGGGAAGAAACATACGAGTTGGGAAAACCTACATATGCTATATATTAGGTTGACATGGACCATTACGTGGCGTTGGGCAAGGGACATTCATTGTTAACACATGACGCGGGTTGGGATACTAGTACGAGGGGTGCAGAGCAAATATACATGATATATACCTTAGGATGTTATACATGATAAATACCTTGGGATAGTATACTTGATAGAAACCTGACGATGTGGTACCTTGATTTATCTTGACACCGTAGTTTATCATGACACACTCGTTTATTTTGGTACCGTAGTTCATCCTGTTATTTTGGTTTAGCTTATCTATCTTGTCATCATACTTATGTTCATCTCAGTTCCTCATGCCAGTTAACTTTACTAGTTTATATACTGATAGTAGATAGGGCTTACCAGTCTTTATGACTGACCCCGTTTTGTTTCGCCTCTTGTCTTCCGTTTCCCCCCCCCCCCAGGTTACAGGGAGGAAATGCTATTGTTAGTTTGGACTTCTTCTGTTTGAAGGTCATCACGCATGGCTTGGACTTCTCTTAGCTATGGCTACTTTACTGTTTTACTTGGGGAATAATTTATGAAATGGTTTTATGCTTCTTTATTATTGCAAGACAGGTTTTGATGTATTTTGATGTAAAAGGCTTTTAGACCTTATTTTATAAGGTAATGAAATTTGTTTTACTTCCGCTGTTTTATATATATATATGTTCTGTCTTGTAATATTTCTGTACATGTTTACCAATAATACCCCTCTAAAGCTAGTGCATTCCTTTGCGAGTGACCCTAGCGGAGGTGGGGTGTTACAATAAGCATCAATAGTGAAATAGTACTTAGTAAAGTCATAAATGGACAATTTTGACATGTTCATGCATTTAATAAAATGAGCACAAGGAAATCCTATGACTTTCCATTGATTGCATCTGCAAATCCACTCTTCAAGATCAACACGATGAGAGAGTGAAGATTTAACTTTGAAGTCGAACTCTAAAGACTTGTAGACATCTCATCTAAATCTTTCTTCAATCAATTCTCCTAAACAAACTTGATAGAAGGACAAAGAATAGTATCCTGCAATCAACATTCCTCTCTCTTACTAGCCATTTATTCCATGACTTTAACTTGAGTTCCATCCAAGCATGACGTAATAGACAACATTCTTCCATCTAAAATTCGACTATTAAAGCTTTCGACCACATTAAAACTATATTCATTGTATCTTTTACCTTAAATCATAAAGTAGCCCATTTATCATAAGGTTTATCCTTTAAGATATTCACAGCAGCAACAACACCAATTTCCAAAAATTTTGAGTGGGCGTCTTCAAGTTCATACACATTTGAAACTCTTAAATAAAATTTAAACAAGTCAAAAATATAACATTCTTCGACTTAGCTACTGAAAGTAAATTTTGTTTCATATGAAGATAACAATAATTCTGGAATGCCATAAAAAACTTCACAAAAACCTAAAATTAAACCTTGATAATGACCCGTCATTAAATCACAATTTTCTTGAAGCATTTCCTTTAAATGACTTAAAAATCAATTTCAATTACGCACATTTTCAACAAAACTACAATTATAGCTAAAGGTAAGAAACTCATAAATAACATTCCAAAATTAAAATTAGAACTAAGTTCAATCAATAATCAACTCCAGAATGATACCTGTAAACGACTACAAATCAATAAAACTAATACCGAAAAATGGAAATACAAATTTGATACTATTCGATAAAAATTCTTAAAAAATGATATTAAAAAGTAATAATAATCACTAATATAAAAGAGAACATCTGAAAAACAACAGTACAACATATCACTTAATAAAACTAAAAAAGATAATAACAAAATGATACAGACAAAAAAAATTAATACTTCTACTAACTATATTAAAAGAAGCTGATATTGACAAAATCAAATATGAATTTAAAACAAAACAAACAAAATCACACTAAACACATAAAATAAAAGTTGATGCTCATAATAAAAACTGAAACAACACAAAGGATAATATCAGAAACTGATACTATTTATTTATCATAAAAAGGATAAAACTTCACTACATAACTTTAAAACACATAAAGTTAAAACATACGCTGATTATCATTCTTTGTAGTATCCTTCATTAAAACACCCGGTCGTCCTTTCAACTGACTACTGTCAAAATAGTCAGCTTAACAATGCTTAAAACCAAGTATAAAAGCACTGAGGCCAATAGACACTCTCTCAAATTGGTTATTACAAGCTTTAACATCCATATCAATATAAGTAACTAGATTATGCTTCTTTAATACCTTCAAATACCAACTCAAATCATTGTAAGAAACAACATCCTTGTAATTCCTTCAAAGCAGGTTGTTTATCTACAATAAGCTAAAGAGTAAAGCAACTCAAGATCATACTCTCTTCGAAAATCATCTATGATATCTCTAGGCCTCTTTCTAGGATGATTACAAATTTCGTTGATAATCAATGATTTAACAAATAAATTAGAAAGGTAAGGATTATTGAAATTTCTAAGACCATCTCCGCAAGAATGATCGTCGCTCAAATTCCAAATTAAGACCCTATTACGTTGCCTGGAATCACAAGAAGCATGCACTTCAAAAAAGACATCCACTCATAGATAAAGGGAAAATAACAGTTATTTTAACAGAACAATTCTTCAAAAAAAAACAACAACTAACTCATATCCCTTTTGAACTTGGTATGCCATTAAAAAAAAATTATAATCATTAGCTCCTCCAAAACAAAAAACAACAAATCAAAAATAGATAATTTAGAACCTCTCTTCAACATATTTTTCAAATAACTTTTATTATGTAAATATTTGAACACAAAGACCCAATTGATGATTAATAACTAGAAAGACTAGACAAAACTGAAATATAACCATCATTATTATTTTTGTCAATTAAAAAACTCTTGACCTTAACGGTAAAAGAAAAGAAAGCACTCTTCTTATGCAGTTGAAAACAAAGTATACTCTGAAGATCAGAATCTGTATCAATAGTAACAACTTTATTTTGAACACAGAATTAATCTCAATGGAAAGAGAATTTAATTAAGACCAGTAGTTACAAATTTTATTCTTCAAATCATAAAACGAACAATCCATAGACCGCCAAGTGCTAATAATATTATCATTGAATACAGACAAAACAAGAAGGTTATTGCCCCAATTGTAAAAGAAATTTTAAAAATGTAATATAATCAGTAAAACACAATTATTTCAAAAAAGGATACTTATAATAAGTAAAATCGATACTTAAAAACTGATCCTGAAATGAATATTATAACCAACATTCAAAAGTACTACAGTAGATGTTTGATACTAAAAAAACATAATTTGTCCGAATAATCATCATATTTGGTAAATAAATACTTCATTTTCATATACACTTAAACAATAGAAACTTATATAGTAATATATAGAACTTGTACCTACAATATATGATCTTGATATCTAAAACCAGATACTAAAATTTGAAAATAAGAGTAATACACAAATAAAGATCATAGAATGTTTGATAAATAAATCAGTAGTACAACCCATAGAATTATGATGCATGTAACCATATGAATGTATAAACGTACTTTCCTCAATTTGCTTCTAAATAAACTTTCCTAAAAAAGAGCGATTATTTAAACATAAAATTTGACACAAATTAGAGGACATAAAACCTCAATTATTGGATTAATTTGTCCTATATGATGGGTGTAAATTAGAGGGTAATTCCAACTTGTTATTGCTCGAAGATGCCATAAATCATGGAAAAAGAAAATAGAACAACAAATCTTATCACAAATTATAATAAAAACGAATTAAAACACTGGTAGAAGAATAAAGAGCATAAGGAGAACAATCAAATTTGAATTTGATGAGTTTCTATCTCATACGGAAATAAACAACCATTGAAATCGCAACTGACAAATAACGAAGATTGAAATAGAAAATTAAAATTTGAAGGATGCAATCGAAAAAGAATTAAATAAAACGCGATGAAAGGACGGAAGAAAGAACGCGAGCCAATGTAAAAAATTTAACACTTTCGTTCTTAGGAATTATGTTTTAGTGGATTGTTCATGTACATGGAAAAACCTTTAAGTTGTTCTTAACCAATATTTTCTTAAACCTATTTTTCATTAGGTTTGAAACATGTCTATTGTTGCAGTAAGCTTTTTAAGAGACCCGAACCAAAATTTTGGCCCAGCTTGTAAGTTTTCAATGATCCATGATTTGGTTACATGCATTGCTCAGTCATCAACTTGACGGCCTCTTGTGTCAGCGTGTGCTTTACATGCTTAGCGTGGTTATTAGTTGTCTTGTGTTTCAAAACGACTATGCTAGAACGATGGGTAGTAGATACTCACACACCACGTGGAATGAAAATGAACGGTGAAGATTAACAGATGGAGTCTATAATTCAGGAGGAAAAATAGGGAGACCACTGCCTATTTCTATTTCTTCTTTCCCATTCTTTGACCCAGTACAGAGTCTAATTCTTCTGTTCTCATTTTCCCATGTCGTTCCAATCAAACTCCCTTATTTTCGTTATTTTGCATTTAAGTCCTTCAACAATTCAAGAATTTAACTGCAAAAGGTGAAAATTAGAGGGCTGTGATTGGTGGACACACAAGGGAACAGACATTGTGGGAACAGAACCATTCACGCATCCAGTATGCTCCAAAGAAACAAGTGCACAGGCGCATAGCCTTGCTAACTCAAAAATTAAAAACCACTGGCCCCAGCCAAACAGCCACACATACGCACCAGATCAATTCTTCTGTACCCAACTCTGGTGTTCCCGTGTGTCCGACAAATCACCACCACACATCAACCACACATATGTTGGGAAACAATGGCTGAGTCGCGGACCAGGTCGCTTTCTTGAAGACGATTCGGCGATCTGGTCGGTGGTGCAAAACCAGTTCGTACTTTCGTCGCCGCCTCTAGGATAAAACAGCCTCTCTGAAATTAATAACTGATCTGCTTTGCACAAACAGATCAGTGCAGATTTGCACTTTCAGATTTAACTGCTCGAAAATTTTAATGGCGGTGGAAGAGAAAAACAATCCTTTTTTTATCTATATTCATCTCGTCTAATCTGAAGATAATAATATATAGACGAGGATTAGGTTATTCGAAAATACTGGTCAGTGGAGGAAAATAGGATCTGCGAAATACTTGGTCAAAAGTTTACCGTTTCAAATTAAATTCGGTTCAGAAATATTTTCCGTAATTAAAAAACGGTTCGAAAAAATCAAGTTTTTCTGGTCTAAAAATATAAGTGTCTACACCACATAGCCAAGGCCCAAAGCCCAAGCCCAAGCCTGAACCGTACCGAGCCGGGCCGGGTCGGTCGGTCGGTCGCGCGCGCGTGTGTGGTGGTCATGATGCATAGGCTCCCTCCTCACAACAAAGCATGTATTGGGAGCCCCAAGGCCCCATCAAAGCTTCTTAGAAACAAGTATAAATACTTGCTTCTTTCATATAATCCCATGATGTGGGACTATTCACATTTAGGAGCCATCATACACTTATTTCTATATTTTAAACAATTCACATAAATTTCCAACAATCCCCCACTTGAATTTTTTTAAAACATTATTGAGCAGTTTCTAAAAACATAAGACTGTGCATAAACAAAGGTGTCATCCGACTTGATCCTTTGCGTAGTGAATAGGATTCAGTTTTTACTAGAGTGACACGTAGTCTTGAACTCTATTCCTGACATCAAACCACACACAATCTTTTCCATAGTGCAATCAAATAAGCCCGTGCGTTTATGGCCATGCACGTCTATACCAGTTTAGTGAACGCTCTAGAAGTTTTGCCCAAAACTCCATAGGAAACGGCCTCATTTCCACATTCACATAGGTGAGTCTATCAAGAGTACTCCTGAAGATAGGTACTCCACTCCAAATAGAGTATAGATCTCATTAAGAGTTTCTATTAACTCATCCTCTATCACTTCAGGAATACATGCTTCTTAGTTTGTTAAATAGCATGTTCAACTTCTATCACTACACAACTTGTTTTTACCCATTGAACCTATTTCTTGGGATCTCCAGTCATTTAGGTCGGGTTACCATTGTGTGTGACTCAACAATCTCAGGGCAGTAGTCCCATTCTTTTAGAATTATTAAGGACTTTCTTTCTGGTCAGTCCTTTCGTCAAAGGATCAGCCAAATTATCATCACCTCATATGTGATGTTCTCTAACAATACTGTGTATACGACTATCATTTCTTACCGTTGTAATATCGGTTCTGTTTTCCTTTCAATAGTCATCGAATTTTTCATCACTATGTATGTGATGTTCTTTTACAGTATTGTGCTTACGACGTCGTTTTCTACCGTTGTTATAACGGTTCTATACTTTTTGTAATAGCCGCGGAACTATCACAATCGATTACACCACTGGTGTCTATTTTTCCATATAGGGATCTCAACTAGCAGATTTCTTTAGTTTTTCTGCTTCTTTACTAGCCGTGGCTAGTGCTATTATCTCAGTCACTATAGTATACTGAGTCAAGATATTTTCTTAGATTTCCAAGAAACAGTTCTTCCAGCGATGCTAAATATATAGCCACTAGTCGCAATAGAGTCATCAGATAAAGTATTCCAGTCTGCATCAGAATATCCTTAAGTACAACTGGAAACTTTTCATAATGTAATCCAAGGTTCATAGTTTGTTTAAGGTATCTCATGACCTTTTCAATAGCATGTCAGTGCTCTATACTAGATCTACTAATAAACCTACACAATTATCCCACGACATAGGCAATGTCGGGTCTAGTACAATCAATGGCATATCAAAGATTGCCAATGATGCTCGCATAATCAGACTATCTTACACCTTCATCAGTGTTCTTAAATAACTTTACACTGTGATCATATGGGGTATTTGCATATTTACAGTCTAAATAATTGTATTTCTTTAGTATCTTCTCAATGTAATAAGATTGATCCAAAGAAATTCTCTTTTCTGACCTAGTAATTTCAATACCAAGGATTACACTCGTCTCACCTAGATCTTTCATATCAAAATTGGCACTCAATAAGGATTTGACTTAATTTATGGCATGAATGTTTGACCCAAAGATGAATAGGTCATCTACATAATAGTGCAAATGTCATTCTCAGATTTGTAATAAATGCATTTGTCACTTTCATTAGCTTTAAAACCATGTGAAATGATTAAAGTTCTCAAATTTTTCATGCCATTGTTAAAATTCTTGTTTTAAACCATATAATGATTTATCTAATTTGCATACTTTATGTCTTTAACCATGTACTAAAAATCTTTCAGACTGGTCTATATAAATTTCTTCGTCTAATTCACCATTTAAAAAAAACCGTTTTAACATCCATTTGGTGTCTTAGTAAATTATAAATGCAAAGAAGTGAAATTAATACCCGAATGGATGTTATTCTAGTCACATGTGAGAAATTGTCGAAGAAATGCATATTTTCTTTTTATTTAAAACCTTTAGCTACTGATCGTGCTTTACATTTATTAACAGTGCCATCAGGTTTTAATTTTTCTTTAAATACTCATTTACAGCCTATAGATTTACAACCAGAGGGTAAATCTGTCAAATGCCAAGTCTTATTGGATTCTAGAGAATCCATCTCATCATTTATAGCCTCTCGCCAAAAATCGGCGTCTTAAATAAGATAAAGCCTCTTAGAGGTTTAAGTGATCCTCCTCTATAGTGAAAGCACAAAAATATGAATCAAATCTTTTACGATTCTCGCTCTTTTACTTCTTCTAGGTTCAACTTCAGAACTTTTATTAAGTTCTGTTCTAATAGGCATACTTGATGTGCCCCCACTATTCCTTAATTCAAAAGGAAATTTCGTTTCATAAAAAAATGGCATCATTTGATTCAGATTATATTATGTGTATTTAGATCATAAATCCTGTATGCTTTGCTATTAACAGCAGAGCTAATAAATACACATTCGTATGATTTACTTGCCAATTTTATTTTCTTAGGGTCTGGAATGCGAACATATGCTAAGCAACCCCAAGTTCTAAAGTATGACATATTGGATTTATATTTCTTTTAAAATTTCATAATGCTAAATTTTATTCTTAGATATGGGGATTCTATTCAGAACACAACGTACAGTCTATAAAATATCCCCCCACTAATGTTATGCTGCACCAAAATTTAATAAAATGACAATTATTAATTCGGTAAAGGTCCTATTTTTTTCAGCTTTACCATTCATTTCAGGTGAATAGGGTGCAGTTCTCTTATGTACAATATATCACATAAAAAATCCAGAATAGAATTTGATTCGTATTCTGTTCCTCTATCACTATGTAGTCTCTTAATTTTCTTATTTGCTTGATTTCAATTTTGAATGTTTTCAAACATATCAAATGCATCACATCTTTAAGAATCAATGTATTTCCAATCATATGTTTTATTTTCATATTACCAGTCTCTTTAGCTTAAGTGGTGCGAGGATCTCACAACACACTTTCTGATCGTCAGCAACCGTGTATATTGTGAATATATCACGATCATAGCAAACATGGAGAGAAACACCAATGTCTACCCACCAACCCTTTTATTCACCAACAAGGCGAATCTCAGTAATCATAGCCGTAAGAGGCTCCTCAGTCAGGTTATCCTGCGGTGCAGTGCCTGACCTGTTTCAAAACATTCGTGTCATATGATCTGATTTTCTACAGTTGTATTCTAGAATAACTGTCCAGAATCATTCATTTGGGTTGATTGCTGCTGTCATTTATGGTTTCCTTGCGGATTCCATTCTGTTATTTACTGGTCGGTTGTTGATGCTTACTATTTTTTAAAGATGTTCATATGTTAATAATTTATATTTTCTCATAGAAAAATATTCATAAACTCAGAGACTAACATAAATTGTTCACATGTATGCAACAAAGGTGTTCTATATTCTACCTTTTCACTTGTATGCATATAAACTATGTCAATTTATTTGATGCAAAAAAGCCATTCATCCAATTAATGTCAATTCTTAAGGACATTATCAAATAACATACACATTCTATTAATGTCAAATTTTTAGTGACATTTCCCAATATTATATGTGTTCTATTAATGTCAATTTTAATGACATTTCTATATAATCATATGCATTTCACTAATGCCCAAATTTTAATGACATTTTCCAAATAAGATGCATATATGTGCCATGTATTTCCATAATAATTCATTTTAAATACACATATTCAACAAAATTATCATGGTGAAAAAGAATCATTTGAATTTGCACACAGAATGTAATTCGTCCTTTGAGTGATCATTATTGCTTGTCATCATAATTGCAATATCAACAGCTAGTCATTTCTATTTCTTCTACCCTACATCAATAATCTCCAAACTGCTTAATTAGATTGGTCTGCAAACATATTTAAATGTAAAAACAAGCCTGCATAATTTATCCACATTCTTCATGACATGTAGGACTCTACACTGCATTAAACAGTAAGTCTTCATGACATCCTATTAAATAAATGTAGTGAACCTAGTGCTTTGATGTCATGAAGTTCTGAGCATAGCAGGTTATGAGTTTTACTAAAAGCATGGAGTTATTAGATGTCAAAGTTACCAAGATAAACTAGGTTCAGAATATGCAATGACTTCGATGGGTAGAATAAAAATTAGGAGTAAATAAATAAATGACCTCAGTCTTTGCTTAGAACTGCCACACCACAATGTTGAGAGCAACCAACGGAACTAGTATCGGCAGTCTGAGAAAAGATCATGTTCTTCCGAAGTAGCTAAAACCAAAGCGAGCTTCGTCTCATCATAAGCCAGACCGGAACTACCTCTGAATCCGGCGAACTCTTTCCCATCTGAACAAGCATGTCTATTTCTTCAAAGGACCGAAGTGCGCTGGATTTGTTGGTCGGCAAATCTGAACGAGGGCAACCGAAGCCATTGTTTCACGAATCGTCTTCAAATTGTTGGGAAACAATGGCTGAGTCGCGGACCAGGTCGCTTTTTTGAAGCCGATTCGGCGATCTGGTCGGTGGTGCAAAACCAGTTCGTACTTTCGCCGCCGCCTCTAGGATAAAACAGCCTCTCTGAAATTAATAACTGATCTTCTTTGCACAAACAGATCAGTGCAGATTTGCACTTTCGGATTTAACTGCTCGAAAATTTTAATGGCGGTGGAAGAGAAAAACAGTTTTTTTTTAATCTATATTCTTCTCGTCTAATCTGTAAATATTTTCCTTAATTAAAAAACGGTTCGAAAAAATCAAGTTTTTCTGGTTTAAAAATATAAGTGTCTACACCACATAGCCAGGGCCCAAAGCCCAAGCCCAAGCCCGAACCGAGCCGGACCGGTCGGTCGGTCGCGCGCGTGTGTGGTGGTCATGATGCATGGGCTCCCTCCTCACGACAAAGCATGTATTGGGAGCCCCAAGACCCCATCAAAGCTTCTTAGAAACAAGTATAAATACTTGCTTCTTTCATATAATCCCATGATGTGGGACTATTCACATTTAGGAGCCATCATACACTTATTTCTATATTTTAAACAATTCACATAAATTTCCAACAACATATTATTAATAATTTAATTAACGGGTCCTACAATCCACTCAAAATCATTAGATTTTGTGCAAATCAATGGATAAGATTGATCCGGCACATGGGAATACCGGAGTTGGGTACAGAAGAATTCATCCCCATACGCACGGGTCAATTCTTCTGTACCCAACTCGGATGTTCCCGTGTGCCCGACAAATCACAACCAATCACACTCGGGGTCGTCAACCATGCAAGTTAAGTATACGAACAGTTTAGTGCGTTTGATTTTGAACAGGAAGGGTTATTTGGAAGGGGCATGGGAAAGGGAAAAATTAGGGAAAGGGGTATGTGTTTGATTTTGAACAGGAAGGGGCACACGAAAGGGATAAAAGGGTATAAAATAGGGTAAAGGCTGAACGGTTGAGCTGAAAGGTTCACAAGCAAGCTTTGGTTTCGGAAGGGGCAAATTGGTGCTCGCGTCGGACGCGTCGGACGCTTCCGACGCGGACACCAACTTAACGTGCCCCTTCCGAAAATCAAACGCTACCTAAGGACAAAGCCCATACTGTTCGTTTGTTGCACCGCTTCATTAACATGCATAGTTTTATTCTGAATGCAAGCCTGCACGATGCCTTGTAATATATTTAATTTGGTATTATTGTGGGTTAAGATTACAATTAAGTTTGAGAACCTACTCCCACGTGCAACAATAACGTACTCAATCAGAAAAAACTGAACTAAATCCCATGCACATGGGACTACCTACCTAATTATATACCTGGTTCATTACGGGGGAAGATCTCCTGGACCAACAGTACTCTGGTCCCCTGGACCAGCAAATCAAAACACATCATTCAGTGGGGGTAGACTTTTGTTTGCAAGTTTTGGACTGTTTTGTAAAATCGTTGCAAGATGTGACAACTTTTTACTGGATTGGCACACGGGACCATGTAAGTTTTGGTCCAGACGATCCCTTCCCTCATATCATACATTAATACAGAACACAATGATGTGTTATTTGTTATAGAATATTTCACATTTATTTCAATACATCCAGTTTGGTCCTTATCATATTTAGGGCATCCCCACCGACAGTCGGTGCAGTCCTGCAGCAACCAACTCTTTGAAATCGCTCGTTAAGTTGTCTATTTAAAAACCCAAAAATCATTGTATAGACAAAAATATCAACCATTTCGCTAATACACATTTATGTGATTGAAGAAAAACCATGATGTTATAGTTTGTCATAGAACGAGTAAAAACAAAGTCTTTTCATATCAAAATTATTTTGACAACGTTGTTGATGTCCGTTCAAAATGTCGTTGATCCAAACTAAACCGGTATATTCTGAAGTATTAATCTGGGTCATATGATTCCTCCGTGCATTTTGGCACAATGATATCCCGTATAAATTAAGCAAATCGCCGAAATCAATGGGTAAATGGGAGGTAGACACATTTCTTTTTGAAAAAGAATAAAAAGAAAAGGATGATGGATGAGAAGTTAAGGAAGTGGAGGAGTTATATGAGGTGGTAAAGGAGCCGTTGGAAAATGATCCATTAACGTTGTTGGATGCGTCAGACGTCAACAAATCATTTTTCAACGTCCACCGTGTCGTTGTTGAGTGTGGAATTTCACGTTCAGACATCCGACGCTAACGCAACGGTAACGGAGCACAAATTGTCTGGGGGAACGAGACCTAAGTGGGTTGTTCTACTATGTGCATCTTCCCCCGTACAATTTGAATTATTCATTGTTAATTATTTAATGAAATTATATTTAGTAAGGTTAATGAAATATATGCTACTATTTGGATATAGAGTATTTCATCTCTCATCTAATAGGTGCCGGTCCATTCAATGGACGTCTCACATCACAATTTACATGAATACACTGTAATACTTGATGTTTTGTTGAATATTCAGTGTCGTATACGCCTATTAATGTCTAAAGCTATTGAAAGATGATACTACACAAAATGCAAGCGATGACAATATATAAATCCAATCTTTATGTAATTCTTTCAGGAATATAATTATATGTTTCCTCTTTGATAACTGTTTGTAACTACTGTTAATATAATAAGAAATTCGATGGATTTATATTTTCATTTATGATCATGAATCTTATCATATTAACAGTGGGTTTTTAAAATTAAAAAACAGAACATGCATGGATCTTATCATATTAACAAATAATTAATAGGCAAAAATACGATAATTTCTGTCTGGATGCAAAAATGAATTATTATACGTATCTGTACATGTCAATGCAAACTGCGGCAAATTGCAATACAATACATGGGGGTTGATCTGACTAATGTCTTTTCAGCAATTTATTCTGTGATTATATCAGACATACATATGATTTCATAATTAATCACACGAATCATCATTTTCTCCTAAGTGAAATTAAATAAAGAGGCTGAACGAAATAATAACAATACAATAGTAGAAAATTAAGGAAGAAACCACTGCAGCGCAAGTCAATGGTAATACATGGTTTCCCTCTGCAAATGGTCCATCAAATCATCAAATGAATATTATTTTACAGACTAAGACTGACTAGTGACTAATTGTATAAAGATTTTGACAAAGTGGATAATTCATTTCAAAATAATATCCACCACGCATGTTGGAAATTTGCAATGGATAATATTGATTAAAATCTATTTGGCCTATGGTTATAATAAAATTCATTTTAATCGCATACTAGTACGCGAATGCATAGATTTTTGTTTTCCAGATTAACCAATTGAAACGTCCTAGCTATGCAGATGTCAAGGTACGAATCGCAATATTTACCATGCAACATTTCATGATACATATAGACTTCAAAACTTGTAGCGATACCCATTAATGAGTTTGATCTTTTTCCTTATGCCTCTTGTACGTACGGCATATACCACGAAAACGATGTACCTTAAACAAATCCTTCAACGAATTATCCATCTTTTTTTTAACTAAGCTAAGCCCGTGTAGTAAGTTACGGCTGATTATGGGCCTCCGTTTCTGGTTTGCCCAGATCGGATTCATCAGCCCAAACTTACCGGTGTTACAGTCAGTGCAGACCATTTTCAGCCTGAGCTGGGCCCGCTTACGCAAACCAATCAGGACTACACACTCAGATATCGGCCTACCAATGCACAGCCCAATAGCATAAAAATTTATGCAATTATATCAAAAAATTGTATAAATGTCAGCAGGCTTTCTGTAAAATATTGATGATATTTTTGCAATTTTTCTGTAAATAATTGCAAGAATTTTCATAAACTTTTAAAAAAAATCACAAATTTTCATAATTTTTTGGTGAATAATTGCAGAAATTTCTACGAATTTTCATTAAATTATTGCATAAATTTATACAATTATTAGTTAACTTAATTGTAGAAACCTCATTTGCATACATACCTTTTCTATGAAGGATGTTTTGACTATTTTAAAACTCAAGCGAGACTTTAGCCAAACCGTCTCTTATATGTGTTTGACACAATCAAGGGATTTTTTTTTTTTTTTTTTTTTGGCACAATTGTTTGTTATATTTTTACACTGAAGTCATGTGTAGTAAGTTAGAATTATTATCTTTTAAGTTGTAACATCTAAATTTTATATTAGTTTGAATTCTGGTTTGTTATATCCTTTTGTTAATGATATTAATTTTTAATAATATTTATGGTTATGCTTTTTGAGTTTGTAAAGAAAAAATATTATTGAAATCTACAATGTTAAGATTAAATTTTAATTTCTACAGATATTATTTTTAGTAATTCAAGCTAGCATCAATAATGCAATTTTTTTCTATAAATTGATTTCATGTAGTACGAATTATTTTTCATTAAATTGAATATGGTTATCATTATAAGACAAACAATTTGCAGTGAGTCTTATTTTTACGTTGAAACAAAGTTTGAATTTTTATTCCTTAGTCGTAATTTTTAGTTTTTTATTATTAATTTATATAAGAAGCTAATTGTTTAGATCTTATTTTTGTGTGATATAATAAACTGTAATACTTGTAAATGAAGCTTATTAACAATCGTATGTCAAAGTAACTAATATTTGTAGAGGTTCATTTGATGGATCAACTGATTTTAAGATTTGATTATACTTAAAAAGAGAATATTTGAGTTTTTAAAAGAAGTTAGATCCAATTTTTAAAGGAAAGTTTAAGTTTGTAAAAGAAGTTAGATCCAATTTTCAAGGAGAATTTCTGAATTTGTGAAAGAACTTAGATCCAATAAAGTGGTATTAGGATAGATGGGCGTTTCTTATAGATTTTGGTGATACCAAAAAAATTTGTCATCAAATATATTACAACTATTAGGAAAGGTTTCTGTTGATTGCGGGTTATGCATCTTTAATTGTTCGTGTCGCATTCTTTTTTATTCTTTCCCTATTGCTTTGCTCTTAAAGGACTTTATTTTGTTACTAAATGGAATCTAAAAAATAATACATGGATATTAAGAAGTTAATACTTAAATATACAACCATTTCAGTCTAAATGAAAAAACTAATTATATATGTATGTACATCACAATGCAATCGATCCTTATTTTTGTCCGTTCTCCCCTATTTTCTTTGTTTTCTTCTTGTTCTTAACCTAGCTTTTCCCATCGCTGAGTGTCTTGTGCTACTTTTAACCAAATTAGAACCACTTTTTGCTGCTTTTGTCCCCAAATCTAAATTGGATTTTTTGTCCAGTGTTTTTACTGTCGTTTGTACTTGCATCCTCCTTCAATTCGAGCTCCCATAACCCCTCTGCCTCACCATCATCTTCGGTGTCTTCTGATGTGTCCTCCTTACCCATAGCCTACCTGTAGCGACCCAGACTTTTCGGCCGGCCTAAACCGAACAAGAAGGCGGATTGCTTTGAGAACACGACTCATCAGAACACAAACATGAGAACATTTCATTGCTATTACAACAATTTACATCAAAGTACAAGATATCAGAGTTCAAATAAATAATATATAACGGAAAATACCAGAGATTAAAATACATAGCAGCGGAAATAAAAATGTACAAATACAATGCACAGCGGAAATACATCAACTACCACAATTGAAAGAAATACACGGAAAAAAGCATTCCGAATATAGCTCCAGCCGTAATCCAAGATCCTGTGAAAAGAAATATCTGTGAAAACCAAAACTACTTACTGCCCATGTGGAAAATATGGGCACCCAGAGTTTAGGTGAAAACAATAAACTCCGAGTCAGTCATGAGACTGATGTAAATATATATAATATATTCAAACCATTTTAAATATATATATAATATATTCAGTCAATTTCTAGTTGAAATGTATTTTATAAATCGTTTATAAATGTTTTAAAAACGATTCCAACTTCTATTTCAATTTTTAACCAAAATTCAATATTCCATATCATTATAATATTAAAATGATAATATTTTCAAAATATCAGATTTTGAAATCAAATCTTTTTTATATTCATTATAAAATGAATAAAATCGACAGAAAATTCCGTTCGAGTTAAAATGGCGAATGTCTACTTAACTCGGCTTCATATTCATTTCAGTTATGAATATTTCAATATTTTCGTGTCCATCCAAAATCAGACATCAAAATCACATTTTAATTCTTCACTGAATATTATTTTAAAACATTCATTATTTCTGAATTGGAATCAGACTCAATCGATTATCATACAATTTTATTTATATGGATTCCCTACATTGCATGTATTCAAAAATAGTGATAAACAACTATTAAACATTCAATTCACAACAAGAGTGCAATTTACAACTAAATAAGCATTAAATAATTAAATAACGCTTATCACAGTCTGTCAATCAATCGGTTAACATACAATTAAATTCAAGGGAGATATGAATTAATTATCATCCCCAGACCCGTGTGGGGTTTTCAATCATCAACAAATAATTGGGTGATGTGTAAAATTATCGTCCCAATACCCATGTGGGATTTACATCATAATCCATGTGAATTTATTTACATATTTGGGAGACGGATGGGTAAATTGTCATCCCAAAATAATTTATAATATAATTTATAGTCACAGTTTAATAATGATAACACTAAAACTGTAAAAATCCATCAATCAACAAAAAAATATGGCAGTCATAGGCAATTAGAACAAATTCAGTCATAGATATAAAAACTGTAAAAATAGTTTGAGTGAGAGAGTTCTTACTTTGTTTGGTTTCGAAATATTTTAATAAACGATTGTTTTAACAAAATTACACTGGACGTTTAATTTTATCAAAATCCATAACTAGCTCCGTACTCGTTCCAGTTAGTTCTACAATGTAGTGCTCGCTGTCACGGTTCCAAGGGATCTGAAATCGTCGGATTCTGTTTTCATTTGACAAAGATATGGACATTTTAAACAATTAATACTCTTAATTAAAATAATTAACTAAGTAATTATTTACTTAATCACTCTCTTCATCGTTTTTAGCCTGGATGATTTTGAACCCATCCTCCACCATAAAGTCGATCGCTGCGCCTCATTCGTGAACCCAGATGACAACCAGCACCTCCCCCGCCACGCGCCTACATGGCGCCTACATCCTTCAGTCACCACGTTGAACTCGGTGGCTCCAGTCACCCCAAAAACACTTCGAAAGTCGATCCCTTGCGGGCATGATTTCCCCCAAATCATGAAAGTAAACAAGATCAAAACCGTATTAATTTGAAGGGTGAAGGAAGCACTACAAATTTTGTTTGATGATCATGATTTAATTTAGCACGATTTGAAGAGATAAGGTTTTAAAAATTGCAATTTTTGGCCATTCATTGGGACCGACGGTGGAAAATTCCTGAATGAGATTAGGGATTACTCAAAACATATTTATACCCATTTATTTATTTCTATTTAATTCTATTTATCGTTACGAACTCTAAACAAGTCCAAACAACTGTCGCCCCTCACCAAATACCCCTATTTCGGACATAACGGAATATGTTTCGTAAGCTAATTCTAATGTTTTGATTATTTTTTACCAAAAATAAAATATAAATAAATAAAACATTAAATATTAAATATTAAAATTGAACGTACCTTTTAATTTACTGCGGCCACATACTGACTCCAAAAATTATGAAAATTGAAATCCCACTATGTTTTGATGATACAGTCCTAACAAAATTATTTTCGTCCAATTTGGACGCCATTTGAAAAATGATCTTTTTATTAGCTTATTAAATTCAACTGAAATTGAAAACACATTTAAATTTTCCACGGTTACATATTAATTCCAAAAATTATGAAATTTTAAACCTAGCTATAATTTGATATTCTGGATCCAACAAAAGTGGTTTCGTCGAAAATGGAGGTCCTTGGCAAAATGGCTATTTTTAAGGGTTTTATATAAATATTAATATATACATAAATTCTATAGCGACTATTCTGAATTTTAATCTGGACATGTCTTTTAATTTGTAAAGTGAAACCTCAGTTCCTTACATTCCTTAGAAAATTACAATTCAAAATATTCCAATGTTTCTTGTTTTACTGAAATCCGATTTATTTTGAATTCTGTACATTCATTTGAAATTAAAAATCGAATTTTCAAACTATCGCGCCATTTCGAGTCCGTTTTAATTAAATTTTATATTTATACGTTCTAACTTTGATTTAAATAAATTTTAAGTCGCTAATTCTCAATCTTCCCCACTTAAATTCTTTTCGTCCTCGAAAAGGAAGATAGATTCGAAGGTTGTTTACTTAATCAACTCCACATTCGCTTGACTCAAGTTCTTCAACTTTTTAGTTTCTAAGAACTTTCTAATTTCCCAAAAATTTGGCTAACACCTTAAATTTTCGAAAAATTCGCCATAACCTCCTTCGTACGGGCTAATCGGTAAAACCACAACTTGCCTCACAGGGCCCTCATTAATCAAAAAGAAAGAGAAAAAGCCAAGCGGCTTGCCAATCGGCACATAAAATCATCAAACCCAATGAATATAGTAAACGTGTACCTATTTGTCGGGTATACAATTTTATTCCTCTTCTTAGCTTCCACGCTGTGACCTGTTCAATATGTATTTATGTACATATATGCAATTCCAATCAATCTTCAATTCAATTCAATATTTGATTCGAATTGGCTTAATTTTACCTTTCGTTTTCATATGGGTTTTATTATTCCAATATTTTAATTAGTCAAGCTAATAATCACACCTCACAACCAGCAATCAATTAGTCGATTAGCTTTTCAAATATATAGCTTTTATATACTTAAAAACATATTTTCAATGTCAAATCACAAACAATAAACTCTAACTAAGTTTTGGTTCAAACACCAGTCAATTGGAAATATATAGATATCCCACTTTCGAAGCTCAAACATAAATGCTGATGATGCTATAGCGATTATAAGAATCATCCCGGGCGACTAAAGTGTGATTCTATATCTACCTACTATATTTTAGACTTTGTATATACGTTAGCTAAGCGTATATGAAAAATCTTCGTATACTCGATAGTCCAAATTCAAAATCAAACAAAATACTCAAATACGTAAAATAAGATATAATTTTCAAAATTAAATTTGTTTTCAAATAAGAAACACTCTTCAAACTCATTCTAGGGTATTTCTAACCTTATCTCTAACGAGTCATTCATATAGGATGTTATAATCCTATCTCTGATGAATTCTTTCGTTTGGTTCTAATATGTCTTGTTCTCGATCTTTGTAAACTAAAGCTCTGATACCAAATATACCGACCCAAACTTCCCCGCCGACCTAAACCGAACAAGAAGGCGGACTTCTTTGAGAACACAAACATGAGAACATTTTGTTGCTATTACAATAATTTACATCAGAGTACAAGATATCAGGGTTCAAATAAGTAATATACATCGGAAAATACCAGAGATTAAAATACATACCAGCGAAAATAAAAATGTATAAATACAATGCACAGCGGAAATACATCAACTATCACAATTAAAAGAAATACACGGATACAAAGCGTTTCGAATATAGCTCCAGCCGTAATCCAAGATCATGTGAAAAGAAATATCTGCGAAAACCAAAACTACTGACTGCCCGTGTGGAAATTATAAGCACCCAGAGTTTAGGTGAAAACAATAAACTACGAGTCAGTCATGGGACTGGTGTGAGAACTAAAAATAGTTATTAAACTTTATTTTAAAGTTTGATAAATCACAGGATCACGCCGTACGACACGGAACAGATCTACTCCACATGAATACCTTAAAAACAAAACTCGCAATGCTAAAGAAAGAACAATGAAGCTATTATAAGACTCAGGTCCCATCACACAATGCAACGCAAGCCGGAGGATAGAGTTTTACCTTATAATAGCCAAATATGCTTGGTATGCAAAATTTGTCTTTTATTATTATTATTATTATTATTATTATTATAAGTGTAGACTGTATAAATCAACTTCGAAAGTAAATGTATCAATCCTAGATAGTATAATACCCCATCCTATTATGTCGCTAAATATATAGGTATACAACAAAAAAAACGCAAAGCTCGTATTGGAAAGTAGGATTTCCATCATGATGGCTGCTGATTCGAAAGATCGATCATGTAGTACAATACTCCACGGCTTACGTCCAAGGCTTTTGGAAAACAATGTAATGCACATCCGTCTATATCCAGGAAACAAGTATCACCATGGCTTACATCCAAGGCTTTGGAAAACACCGCTTACTCTATCCATTTGGGAATCAGGTATAAGCCCTATCCCTACTAGGGTGAAGCGACCACACCCAGCATATCTCAGTCGACCGAATCCACGACAACCCTAAAAGTTGTCGTCTATCCTCGTCTCAAAAGTATACTAATCTGATCATCAGTTCATCATCATACCGTTGTGTGAGGCTCGCGAATTAACGCTACACAAACCTATGCTACTTAAAGTTGTGCTTTGATCATCAACCATAAGGCTCTACTTTTCAACAAAAGCCTTGATCCATGCATCTCAACATGTCACATTGTCAATCCATACCATACTATTGATTTCTGCCAATATATGGCCTCTAAGCTCGTACGTCTCAGAGAAGGGTGTTAAGTAAGAGAATAAATTCTCCGCCACCAAACAGATATGTATTTAGCAGAGATCAACGAATACAACATAAAGGAATACAATGTCAGACACACCATCTGTGACGGCCTGTCCCGCACCAGCCGACATTTCCAATGAAAGTGCACTGTGCTAATGCCCGACTAGCACAGGATGGTCGCCAAAGAAAGGAAAAGAAAGGAATTTAAACTAACAAGGAACCTATAGAATGTCTCACAGCGCATGGAATAAAATATAATAATAACATACTTGACATAAAACAGGCGAGACAGTGCATAAGCTGAAAACTAAACCATAATCATCATAGCAGCGGAAATCTAAAATACAGCTTATGATTCATAACCATTATTACAACTTCAAAATACTGTCTCTAAAGCAAAAGAAAGGAAAGGTACACTACTAATGCCCAAAGTAGTGACCAGCAGCGACACCGGGAGAATATATATATATATATATATATATATATATATATATAGAATAGTACGTGTAAGCCTCCTGCTCGTCTCCGGACAACTACTCGTGCACAACCAGCTAACCTGTCTCTAGTCTGCCCACTTAAGAGCACCCAGAGTAATAAGAAGAGACATAAAACTCTGGGTCAGACAAAAGTCTGGTATGAGCGATAAGCAGCAAAACAGAACAATAACAGGTATACTAAACCATACATGAACTTGCAACCAAAGAGTTAGCACAACATGCCATACAATACTCTAGGGCGCCACTAACATATGGTGTAAAGGATACGGGGGTGAGGGTGTGCATGTCATAGTGATGGCAAACAATCAAGCATAGCAACCATCCTCACATCTCTCACTCAATGCATAAAGCATACGATATCCACCGCTTTGATCGCTCAATATTTTGTTACGATCACTCTGCCCCATGGAGTCGTGACGGCTCCACTGCACTGATCCGTAACCACTAATACTTTGCTATGTCCACTCTGCCCTCATGGAGTCATGATAACTCCACCGCACTGGCTCATAGCCATGCTACGATCACTCTGCTCCATGAAGTAATAACTACCCCGCTGCACTGATCCGTAGCCTAACATTCGTCTTTCGGTGGTGAATCAAAGTTATGGACGTCGATAACTCCTTAGCACACGTTCCGCAGCAAAGTCCAACCATGAAGTTAACTTGTTGGTTCCCAATTGGATCCTGAGTACAAACTTACCATTTGGACTACCTTTGCATCTCGGGTTTTGGTCTCTTCCTCTCTAGATTGGTCTTCTTCACTTCTCTTTACTTCAGGTTATACTTCCAGTTTGATTCGTCGTTCATGTCTCCAGTCCTTGCACCTTGGTTCGGATCGGTCGTGACCATCCATAGAAGTCCGTGGAGCTCTGGCGGCGGTGGCTCGTGGTGCCCTTGGCCGGATCATGGCTCTCCTCCAAGCATGGATCGTGGTCCTCCTCGAAGCACGGGTCGTGGTCCTCCTCGAAGCACGGGTCGGTTCGTGGTCTTCGTTCGTCGCCATTGGCTCGAGAATGGGGTAGTACGACTCGTGATGGTCCTCCATGGTCGGGTCGTGTCGTGAGCTTCAGGTGCGAGCAGTCCTCCAGCTCGTGGTCCTCACATTCACGATCGGGTCGGTTCGTTTAAGGGGGGAGGGGGGAGGGGCGATCCGATCCGGCTCTGGGTCATTTCCTGCAATTTTCCTGCGACTGTTTTACGCCATATGACGGCGTTTTCGACCATTCTAACTTTTCTAATCAATCACAAAGCATACCATACAGTCATAGCAACATATGTAACCACCCACAAACATCAAAACAACAATATGACAAGGTTAAACGGATCAAACATACCCAAAACCCAAGTTTTCCCCTTAATCATGTTTAAGCAAATCTAATGATAGGATTAACAAAACTTAACCAAATTAACCCAAACTTCTAACAGAGGTCTAAAACGGTGTTTAAGAATTTCTAAACATTTTTCCAGAATTTAATTATGTTTAAATTCGCTAATTAACACTAATTACCCTTAATTAACCATAATTAGTGTAAAAACAAGGCTAATCACTCACCTTTGCCACAATTAAAACTTTCAGAACTGAAACTCCTCTGATTTGGGTGAATACCAATGTCTAATAGCAGCTCTAACTCTAAAATGGTGCTATTTCTCCTTGATTTGACGTTGCTAAGCTTAATCCTTGATTAGAGAGCGATTTGGGATGAAATTAGAAGGTGGAGGCCATTGTTAGGATTTCTAAGAGGTAAATGGCGGCTAGAAAACTGAAATAGAATGAAAACCTAACTCATTTCAGCCTCCCCATAACCCTAATCTCGAAATGGGTTATGGGCCCATTCACTAATCACCTCATTTGGCCCGGTTAAGCAGTTTTTCACCTTCTAAACCGTATTTCGTCCATATCTCCCAAACGGTAAGCCACTCTTCGGAAAGCTAAATCATCATCCGGATCTAATGGAAGTGGTTTTAGGTCAAAACTCCTTTCCAATCAAAAGTTATGGCCGAAACAAGATCGGCTAGGGGCAAAACGGTCATTTAAAAATCGGCAAAAACCATAAACATGGGAAATGACCCCAATAATCGTCTCCTAAAGTTACATAACCATACAACTTCATATGTGAGAGAAATAAATATTCTACGATCCTTCGATGCGTAGAATGCGGGTCGTTACACTCTCCCTCCCTTAAGAAATTTCGCCAACGAAATTCCTTAACTAAGGAACAAACAAAGGACTCCGCATGCCTACCAACCATTCACAACAATCAAACATACAAAACAACAAACAAATGTATCCTAGCATGCGGTTTACTAACAAGGGAGTACTATACGGATATAAAAACCTTACTAGGCAAAGAGTTCTGGATACTTCCTCCTTATGTTCTCCTCTGTTTCCCAAGTACAGTCTTCCTCATCATCACCCCACTGAACTTTGACTAGTTTCACTGCCTTCCTTCGAAGCTGCTTCATATCGTTTCCAGCAATACGCATAGGCCTGCGGCTCCCAACCACCTTGGGTTCAACCTCGATATCGTCCAACTGATCCGGTGAAATAGTCACATTAGGGTCGTGCACGAATTTATTTAACTGGGAAACATGAAATACGTTATGAACTCCTGCCATCTTCTCTGGTAATTCAACTTTATATGCCAAATTCCCAACTTGCTCGAGAACTGGGAATGGACCAATAAATCTTGTTGTTAACTTGCCTCTCCTACCAAATCATATCATGCTCTTTAATGGAGAAATCTTGAAAAAACTAAGTCACCAATGGAGAATTTTAAATCTCTTCCCCTCTTATCAGCGTAACTCTTCTGCCTATCTTGGGTAGCCTTCATTCATTGTTGGATGATCTTAATCTTGTCTGAGGTTTCTCTTATCACATCTGGTCAAAGCACAAACTTCTCACCGGTTTCTAACCAACATGACGGTGAGTTGCACGGTCTTCCGTACAAAGCTTCAAATGGATCCATACCAATACTGGATTGATAACTATTATTATATGCGAACTCCACTAGATGTAAATGGTCATCCCATGATCCACCAAAATCCAATATACAAGCTCTTAAGAGGTCTTCTAATATACGATTCACCCTCTCTGTCTAACCGTTGGTTTGAGGATGATACACGGTACTGAGATGTAATTCTGATCCTAACGCCTCTTGTAAGCTCCTCCAAAATCCACTAGTAAACAACGTATCTCGGTCGCTCACAATGCCTTTGGGTATTCCATGAAATCACACTACCCACTTTATATATAGTTCCGCTAACTTAGCTGTCGTTCTGTTCGACTTGACAGGTATAAACCTTGCACTTTTGGTTAATCGATCCACAATCACCCAAATGTTGTCATGGCCCGATCTAGTCCTTGGTAACCCATCAATGAAATCCATTGAGACTTGTTCCCATTTCCATTCTGGAATTTCTAATGGTTGTAACAAACCACTAGGCTTCTTTTGCTCAGTTTTAACTAGCTGGCAGTTCATGCATTTGGATATAAACTTCTCAACGTCTCTTTTCGTCCCTTCCCAGTAGTAGGTCTGCTTCATGTCTCGATACATTTTGTTACCACTGGGATGTATAGTCAGTTTTGAGTGATGACATTCTCTAAGCACTTCATCTCTCAATCCCTTGACATTGGGCACAACTAGTCTTCCATTCTTTCTACACCATCCATCTCGATCAAGCCCATACTTGTTCATCTCTTCGTCGATTCCCATCTCTAACTTTGAGATGATTTCCAATAGGTTAGGATCGTCCCTCTGATTGGAACCAATCCGCTCAATCAAAGTGGGTCTGATCATCAAACTTGCTAACATTTCTGGATCCAATTCGCACTTTGGTCTGAAATCATACCCAGCGATGTACTCCAGTTGCTTCCATTCTAGAAACATAGCCCCTAAACTGGTATGTCTTCTACTTAATGCATTAGCTACCGCATTGCCCTTTCCTAGTGTATATGCGATATCGAAATCATAGGAATCCAAGAATTCTAACCATCTTCGCTGTCGGAGATTTAGATCCTTCTGAGAGAAAAGATACTTTAACGATTTATGATCGGTGAACAACTCGAATCTTTCTCCCAAGAGATAATGTCTCCACATCTTCAATGCGAACACAATCTCTGCCAATTCCAAATCATTGGTAGGATATCTTTTCTTATGCAGTTTTAGTTGCCGACTAGCATAAGCTACAACTTTACCTCCTTGCATCGATACAACACCTAGCCCGGTACCACATGCATCTGTGTATACCGTCATCTCTTCATTCCCCTTAGGAATGACTAACACTGGTGCACATGTCAACTTTTCCTTTAGACTCTTGAATGCATTCTCGCACTTTTCGTCCTAGATGAAAGCTCGATTCTTCTTGGTCAACTGAGTCAACGGTGTTGCTATCTTGGAGAAGTCCTGGATAAACTTATGATAATATCCAGCCAATCATAAGAAACTTCTTACGTCTGTTGCATTCTTGGGCGTAGACCAATCCTGTACTATAGCTACCTTCGTAGGGTCCACAGCAATACCATTCTCTGAAACGACATGGCCCAAAAATCTCACTGCCCTCTTCCAGAAGTGACACTTACAAAACTTTGCTTTCAATTGGTGTTTTCTCAACACCTTCATCACTATCCTCAAGTGTTCCTTGTGTTCTTCCTCTGTCCTCGAATAAACCAAGATATCGTCTACGAACACAAGAACAAACTTATTCAACTGATCTCTGAATACCCTATCCATAAGATCCACAAAATATGCTGGTGCATTGGTCAACCCGAATGGCATGACCAACCACTCATAAAATCCAGACGGCGTCCGAAAGGACATTTTGGCTATACTCTAAGCTGATGAAAACCTGTCGTGAGATCCAACTGGGAGAACACCCTCGCGCCACTCAACTGATCAAACAAATCATCTATCCGTGGTAGAGGATACTTATTCTTCCTCGTCACCTTATTCAATTCGCGGTAGTCCATACACAATCGAAGGGAACCATCTGCCTTGGTAGTAAACACAACTGGTGCTCCCCACTCAGAAACACTTCTTCTGATAAATCCCTTCTTCAACAGATCGCTTACTTGCACCCTGAGCTCTCGCTGCTCCCTTGGTGCCATACGACGAAGTGGCATCACTATAGGTTTGGCATCTATCAATAAATCAATACGAAACTCAGTCTCTCAGTGTGGTGGAAGTCCGGTCATTTCCTCGAAGACGTCCGGATACTGGCCAGCCACGGGCACATCTGACAGCTCATCATGCGGGATGTCGAGGGAATTTAGAAAACTAGTCATCACCCCATCATTAGGTAGACCACCAAACACTACCCCCCGCCCATCATCCGCTCTAACTGTCACCAAAAAGCCCTCACAGTCTACCACCACCCCGTACCTTTGGAGCCAATCGACTCCCAAAATAATGCCAAACCCAGTAAAGCCCAAAACAAAGCAATCACAAAAAAACATGCATCCATGACTCGATAAGACCACATTACGACAAATCATGCTAAGGCTAGTCGAACCACCTATCGGGTTCGTCACCTTAAAGGTCTATCGACTATCTTGGGTTCGAATCCCAACCTATCTACCATATCACTAGATATGAAGGAACGAGAAGCTCCGGTATTAAACAATACTCGAACAGGAACATCATAAACAGAAAGCATACCTTGAATGACGAAATTCTTTCCTTTCTCCGCCGCAGTTAGGGCATTCGACGAAGAAGGAACAACATTGATAGCATATGCTTTCATAATCTGCTTTACTTTAGGTGGTTGCGGACACTTATCCTTATGATGTCCCACTTGGCCGCAGTTGAAGCACTTCCTGTCCGCTGGTTTTGCTCGACATTCTTTAGCGTAATGGCCCTTCTTGCCATAGCTAAAGCACTCCACATCTTTCTTATTCTTTTTCTTTTGGCCATCCTTGGTATGATTCTGCTTTCTCTTATTCTGAGAACCATTCTTGCCTCCACCGCTTGCTTGCGGTTTTGGCTCCTCTTCAGATGCAACCTCAGTCTTCGACTTAGGGTATAGACTCTTTGATCTTAAAGCTTTCCCCATAATCGATTCAAACGTCCCATCGATGTGGATAATAAGCCTTTCCCCCAAGTATCCATCCAAACCAGTTATAAACTTCTCATTCTACTTCTCGGCAGTATCGATAAGGGATAATCCATACTTTGATAAAGTATCGAACTCTACAATGTACTCTGAGACTGCCCTACCATTCTGCTTAAGCTCCAAAAATTTCTGAATCAACTCTGATTTCTGAGCAGCTGGGATAAACTTATCACTGAATCGGGCCTTAAACTGATCCCATGTAACTTGATCCTATGGAGTAGCTGCCTTAATAGGATTCCACCAATTCATCGCCCATCCTTGCAGCTGACGGGATGCTAACTTTCTCTTCATCGTATCCTCAATACCCAAGTCTTCGAAGATACGCTCACATCTATCCAACCAATCTTGAACTTCTGTAGCCGATTCCGTTCCGTGGAACGACTTCCCACCAAGGCTAATGTAATCCTTGCATAGCTTGGCGAAATTGGCCCTAGGCGCCTGCACCGCTGCACCACCACCATTTGCAGCATTAGGTGCTGCCCTCTGAACATCCCTAAGCATCTCTCTCATGAGGTCAGTGAACATCGTCCTCATATCAGGAGCATTCTCATTATTAGCTCCTCCACCAGTACCCCTAGTATATCGGCTCATCGTTCAATCTATAAGGAGAAAACGATTAACCATCTCTTCAGTGGTGCCAGTGCAGTGCGACTTCATCCTTAAATATAATAATCGTGTGTATATATAGCTTTTGAAAACCAAAATATCACAAATACACACTCTCATATACGTACTATGTAACATCCCGTGATTTTAAATATTAAAATTAACAAATTTAAGAATACTTAATTTCAAATGTGAGAATTAAGGGAAACGGGTTATGCCATTGCATTCGTCTCGGAATTCCGCTTGAGATAGAGTCCGAGTTTGTGTGAATTGGACTCCGTATGAAGAAGTTATGGCCTTCCGAAGTTTCAGAATCTAAATAAATTAAAAATAGTTCGAAATTCAAAATCAGTCAGGGGAGCAGGCTGGGCGGGAATTCTCCCGCCCAAGGGCCAAGTCGACCAAGGGGTCGACCTACCCATACATGTCGACCAGGGGGTCGACCTACACCCCTCCCCCCAGGCATATCTGAAAGATGACGCGGTTTTGACTCATTGCAGAGTCATTAGGGCTGAGGTGTTATTCTATCTTGACTGAATGGTCTTGATTGCTTCTAACGTTAATCTGACGGCTCTAAATTAATTAAAATTCTATATAAGAAAACTAACTCTCAAACTAAAATCACACTAATTCATACCAAGAGCCGCCATGCCGTTAATGGAGAACCTAGAGTAGCCGCCGTTCTCTTTCAACCCAAAAGAAAGATAGAAGCAAGAATCAAAATCAAATCTAATCTAAATTAGGATAACAATTAGTCTACATCAAAGACGAGCAATTCAGTTTCAGAATACAGATCCCAGAAAAACATGACCGTTCTTTTGTTTGTGAGTATAATTTCTTTCACAAAATAATTAATTAATTTAATTATGATAAGTTATATTTGGGATTATAAGAATATGACTTTGAATCATGTGGTGTTATCATTTACTGTTGTGTTATTGTGCATCTATTTCATATATTGAATTGTATATGCTTAACTTGCTTCATCTTATGCAAGTTTGAGATGTTAAATCATATGTATATGAATCTTATGCAAGTTTGGGATGTTAAATCATATGCTAGTTTATGAATCTTATGCAAGTCTGTAGGTGGATTATACACAAGTTCATATGTGAATCATGTAAATACATATGCTAGTTTATATGCAAACATGTGACATTAATTTACATGTTTAGATCCATATGCAATTTCATACCTTTGTGTTTAGATCTATATTTAGATCCATGGAAGTACATAGTTATGCAAATTTTTGTTATATATGCCCATTTCCTATGCTTGTTTTGTATGCGAACCATATGCTAGTTAGAATGAAATTCATATGTAAATTATAGGAAAACCATATCCATATATGCAAGTTCATGATTACATGTTTAGATCTATATTTAGATCCATGATAGTTTATGCAAATTTATGTATATCCATTGCCTATGCAAACTTATGTCATGATTCTTAGATCTATTTTATGTGTTATGCAAGTTGTGATGTTGCTTTTCTTTTTATAAGTTAGACTATTTGCGAGTCTAACATATGTCATATTAAAACGTACAAATAACGTGGGGACAATGGGAAAATATTAAATATACATAATTGTGAGTTGACATAAAATGGCCTTAAAGGCATACAATTAATTTGAGACGTTGATTGGTATATATTTATATACATGAAATTATGGACATAATTTAGGTGACAATTATGGACATAACTTAATTTGGAATATATTGAAAAATTTGAATAGGGATATTAATCCAATTTGGGGTTAAATAATTATGTGTAAATAACCGCCTAAGACACGAGGTTAGACTCGTTTGTGGTATAAGACTGCCCGGACCCGCTCGACAAATCCAGCAACCACAAACGGTAGTCTAATGTGAGAGGTCAAAGGCACAAATTAAATGGGTAACGATTGTAAAGACACGAGGTTAGGCTCGTTTGCAGTATAAGACTGCCCGGACCCGCCCGGCAAATCTAGCAACCGCAAATGGTAGTCTAATATGGGAGGTCTTTACAAGGTTACGGTTCTAATGAATTAAGTAACACTTAACCAGATAAACATGTGTTGGGACATGAGGGTTAAGTGGGTGGCCTGGGTGGCATATGAAATACGATTAGAAACACTTAACGAAGTTGAAAACATGTAAGAAGACATAAATAAGAAGGGGTTAAGTGGGATGTTCTAGTGGGGACCATGCATAGGTGGAAAGCTTGTGTCGAACATGGGGACCCTTTTCAAACCAGTAACCCATTATGTATCTTTGTGAGCTCGAGTTAGAGCGAGGACGGCACACGCTTACTGGGATTGATTGTAAGAGGTCAAAACGGGTTAGCGGTGGCAACACAAGTCCAACAGGGTCATGTGCGTGCGTGGGTCGGGGCTGGTAGGTAAGACGTTGTTGCATCGTGTAGATATAAGCCGTGCATCTTTAGTGGTATCGTGTTGCCACTTTGGGGAGAGATGCACCCCACTATGGGACCAACACGGGTATCTACGAGTTAGGGAGCCGATCGCATGGGGGTAGTGGGTACAACTAGTGGAGTTAGGGGCAGGTGGCACCTATGAAGGCAACTAGGGGTACACGAAACTACCATTATCATTATTATGTTCAGTAGGCGGGATCAACTTTTAGGGTGACTAGTAGTGGTGCAGTATAGTAATTATCCTATAGTGATTAGGAACGAGACTTATGCCAGAATATTCCTCTTGTTTGCTTTGTCATGCCCACTTGTTTCACGGCCATACTTTGTTTTACCAGTTTATGCCTTATCCTAATTACTTTAATAATTATATTGTTAAAGTTATTATACTCGCCAGACTTTATGTCTGACCCCCTTTGTTTTCACCTCTTTTCTTCCTTTTCCGCTCAGGTTCTCAGGGTGGGACTAGTACTAGTGGAGCTTGATCTTGGATCTCTTTCACTCTCTTTTGGAAGTGCTTGGATTGCTGAAAGTAAAGTTCAGCTCATCTCTTTTATGGCTACTTATGTTGGGGTTATGCTTTTTATTTTATGTACTCAAAAAACAATTTGTCAAGATGGTTACTAAGTGTACTTGGTTTTTCTGTTGGTTTATGAAGTTGTTGTAATCAAACTATTTTCCACTGCAATAAATGTTGTTTTGAAAATTTTCAAGTACCAATATATGTGTCTGTCTTGTTATATTCTGTTCTATTCACCAATAATACTCCATGAAAGTTAATGCATTCCCTTTGAGAGTGACATTAATGGACGTGGGGTGTTACATATGGTATCAGAGCTGAAGGTTAACAGAACAGATAAGAGATTTTGAAAAACTGGTTTTCAAAAAGCGTTTTATAAGGAAATACTTTCAAAAGTATGTTTTAAGGAGAGTATTTTCAAGAGAAAAGTTTGTTTTAAAAACATAACCCCCAAGAGCCTTATATCTTTCTTTCGAATTCTCCGTTTTGAAACTCTTCATTTTCTTTTCAGCATGTCTGGGTTACCTGAGATACCCGAGGGAATACCGATACCGACCTGGTTCAGAAGGTATCTGGAGGCTAGGGCCACTGCCGCAGGGCCAGTAGACATCCCTCCTCCCCTAGCTGCTTTCGCTCCTCCTCCTCCTCCCCGCCTTGCGTTGATACTTTTTTGAAGATATGTGATTGACATAGAAATGTGTTTATTTTATGCTCTTATTTCTTATCTATTGTATATATATAAATATTACTTGGGTATTGTTTTGTTACTTTTACAGATATTCCAACCCAGCCCGCATGCAACCAGAAAAGTAGAGAAATAGAGATGAAATTGATATATATTTACATTTTGAAGAATTGTAGATGAAGATCTCACATCTAGTTGCTGTTGGACAAGAAAAGGATTGATAAAAAGGCTTTGCACATCACAAATCAATGAAGAAGTATCAAGGAAGCAAGAGGAAAAGAGAAAAGGCCCAAATTTGCTTTATTTATCTAAAGCCCATTTATGTTTCTCATTGTAAACTAATTAGTGATGTAATGACCAGGCCCAATTATCATTAGGGTTAGGGTTAGGGTTTGGCTATCTACCCTATATATACCCTTGTAGCCACCATCCTATGATATATCTCATTCTATTCTTTTCTTCATTAATAAAACTCATTTTTCTTTTTATCTTATGCAATTTTCTATTTCTTAGCAATTAGTGTTGTCTACACGATTAGATTCGGTAGAACACTATTTGTATTTTGCATTTCTTTTCATTAGTGATTGACCGTCTGATTAGATTCAGCGGTAATCCTAATTTTATTTCCTGTTGTTATTTATATTCTGCACTTTTATTTTCTGTATTTTAATCGCGTTCATAGGTTAAATTGGATTTGATTGGATTTGATTAGATTTGAATCTGATTCATAGTTTCATTGCTTTTCCATTGAAATTGTGATTTGATCGTCGGTTCAGTTAGATCTGTTCTGAATCAAATTACAGTTTTAATTTTGTTTTGTTTAATTTTCAAAATCAACCTCCAAAGTTTTGTCTAACTCGCCCAAGAGATTAGATAAATAATTTGATTTAATTCACCTCCCTGTGTTCGACCTGTATGCTACACACCTGTATGCTTGCAGAATTTAATTTAAATATCGCGCTTTTCTAGCGTCGATCAAGTTTTTGGCGCCGTTGTCGGGGAGGCAAACATTAAATCTTATTATTTATTTAATTTCTGATTCGTGTTAGTTTTTATTTTATTTTTTATTTTTAGTTTTTTGTTGCTTTTTTTTTGTATATATAGAAAAAAAGTTCTAGTTTGGTTGATTGAGTATTAAAATATTGATACTACAATCTTCTAATAAGGGAAAAAAATCTTGCCTTTTTGTTTTTATTATTTCTTTCCTCATTTTGATTCCTTTTCCTTTTTGTTTTCCCTTCTCCCATTTATTACTTTCCTTTTTTTATATACATCCATTTTCTTCTTCTTACAACTTTCAAAGCAAATAAAAAAAACTTACCAAATTTCCTTAATTTTATCTTCTTCTTTCTCATTTATTTCTTCCCCCTTTCAATTTTTTCCTTTTATATTTCTTTTTCCTTTCCTACTTTCAAAGCAATAAAAAAAAACAAAAACAAAAAAAAACTCATCATTTAATTTCTCAAACTCTTTCCCCTTTTTCAATTTCATTCCCAATTTCTACAACCTCTCTTTCAATAGCTTTCATATAAAAAAAAAAAAATTAAAACTTTCAATTCTTTCTTCCTTGTAGTTAATTCTCTGCTTTGTCATTTGATTACTACCCTCTTTTGCTATTTCTTTATTTCTTTCCATTCTTTTTCTTTTTGCAATTACAACAGCAATCTCTTCTCATCTTCTTGCCATTCCGTACATCTTCTTCTCTTCCACCAAGACCAAAACCAAAACCATCTTCACGCATACCCATAAAAATCCATATATCTTGCACAACGAAAACTAATACAGCAAGTCATAACCTCCCCAAAACCATCCTTTCTCACAACCACCAACATCAGCACGTCACCCTCGTCCATCACAAAAACCCCACGCACAACTTCTGCGCACCATCACCGCCATCAAATCCGATCACAACGCACTACTCAGCAGTTCCACTGCGTTTACCAGCCTCTATCCACTAAAACCGCTCCACAATACCACCAATACCCACTCCAAATCCGATTCTCCGATCACGACATCATCCTCCAACCTCACGTTCGAATTCCAACACCACCTCCACCACGCAACAGATCCAAGAAACCCATAAATCGCCAATTCGAAACCAAGCCAAAAATCCCAAGTCAACAACGAAAAAGCAAATCGGAGGGGCCTTGAGTTTCATATTGAAATTTTTCCTTTTTTTTGGATCTCGAATAGCTTAGTTGTGGAGATTGATTGTGGGGAGTTGCGTCCTGTTTTCCAAGAAAAGGAGGAGGCGCGTCTGAGTGAGATCTCCCGTGAATTTTTTTTTGGGGCACTGCAATTTTTTTTTTGGTGAACATTGAAGTTTGTGCATGGTGTTTAGCAATTGAGTAGGCAATTGATTTGTTTTCATTTTCTTTTTGATGTGGTCTCTTCGTGAAAGGTAAATTATACTACACACATTAAAAAAGAAAAAAACTGGGACTGCCATTTTTGGTTTCTGAGAGATTTTGGGAGCGCATATCCTGTATTTTGTTTTTGGCCTATTCGACTGTGCCAAAACAAATAGCAAAAAAAAAAAAAAAATTGTGGTTTGAGGAGCATAATTAAGGCGAGAATTGGATTGTGTTGCCTATTTTTGGGTGCGTGCATTTTGATTGAGAATTGACTTTCCAGGAGCAATTCTTTATTTAGTGCGTTAGTGCTTGTTCACTACTTTTTTATTTCTTTTGTTAGGCTTAGCTTTTATTTTAAGTTTAGTTTATTTATTTTGTTTGGTTTTGTTTTTATTTTTATTCTAGGTTTTTATCAGTTTGTAGTTTTCTTTTGATTTTACTTCTTTTCTTTTTCTTAAAAAAAAAAGGGTACGTTTTTTTTAGGCTTAATCGAGTAGGTTCGCTTGTTTGTTCGTTTGTATTTTTTTTTCTTTTTTTTTCCTTTGTTAGTTTTTTTTTCTTTTTCTTTTTAGGCTTTCTCCCTTTCAATTGTTTATATTTTTATTTTGTTTTATTTGCGTCTCTTTATTAAAAAAAAGAAGAGGAAACTTCATTCAAATCAAAGGCAAAAAGCAAAGAATTCGAGCAAAAAAACAAGAAAACTCGGAAGCCAAGCAAATTTGCAAATCGCCAACGCTACTCAATTGCACTGGACGGACTGCCATACCCCGCTGTAAAATTCTCTTAACTCTACAGGTGCTCTGCTGCAAAATAAAAATATAGAAATTGTTGTAAAAATCTTCTGCAGGGGCAGCGGCTTGAATGTAAAAAAATTTAATTCTGCAATTTATATTTCTGTGACTGTTCTGTGACTGAAATTTCTGAATTAGTTGGGTACGGACTGATATTTTCATAACTGTCATCATTCTCATCGTTTCTCAACAATAAAATCCGATTAGATATTTCAAAATAATATAATTGAAAAGTGGTGCTTTGTGAAGTTGACTGTCTCGTATAATTGGATCGCGGATATATATTAGTTCAATTTTTTTGAACTATTAGCAAAAGAGGTTGCATACTACCCGTAAAACATTGGTCGTATCCCTTAGTTTTATACTATACGTGAACGGCCATAAGACCCTCTTCCCCCTTTCAATTGAGTCAGTTAATTAATAGAGCACAACTCGTTATTTTATATTATTTTGAATTGAGAATAATTTCTGTCTTGCCGTGATTTCATTCCAAATGTCTAATTCAAAGAAATCTTTGAGAGAATTGTGGGATAATAACCGAAGTAGACGTCCTCTTGAAGAGTATGAATATGAATTGCAACTCATGAAACAAGATTTTCCAAACTTTCGTGAGCCCAATGTCAACAATTTTCAAAATTTTCCAACTGACCAACATTTTCAAAATCATAGATATAATCGAAACGACGATTTCAATTTAAATTTCAATAACTTCGATTATGGGCCACATCCATATCAAAATAGTTTTGAATCGCAACATATCCTTGATCAACATCAATATGAGGTTGGAAACCAGTTTGAAAATAATTTTGAAAATGATTTTCAAATTGATCAAAATTTTCAAAACTACAACCCATATCCACATCTCGAGAATGACCAAAATTGGAATTTTCCCTCGAATTTTCACAGTTTTGGTTACGAACCTAATTTTCAAAATCAAAATGATTTCCAACATCATTATCATCTTTCTGAAAATTCAAACTATTTTGAAAATCAAGAAACCCAAAGCAAGAGCTCTCAAATCAACGATCGTCTTAACATTCTTAGAGAGAGAGAAGAAAGACTAAATAAAAAGGCTGATGAACTTCTTTGTTTATTGACATCTTTGAAAGAACAACGAGAGCAACAAAATCAAATTCAATGCGATGAATCAGGAAATGATCCATTCTTTACTGATATCGAAAATTTTCAGATTACAACTTTAGAGATTGAGAATATCGATCTAAATGAAGTTGTTCACAATTCAGCAAATGATTTAGACTTCAATTCTTTTCAGGAAAAAGATTTAAGCTTGGATTTTGATCTTTCTTGTTCAGACTGCGAGAAACTTGAAATCTTTGAAATTGAACCAAATGAAAATGGTGAATTTTTCAAAAACTCAGAAGTGGAAATGGATTTTAATGAACATGATTTTTTTGGTTTGTACGAGAATGAGTTGCCAAGTGAGGAAGAAGTAGATTCAAGTCACGAGTTTGAAATTTTTGATTTTGAGGTTTCAAACAAGCCTGATATTGTCAGTGTCGAAAACATGTTGTCCAGTGATGAAATTGAGAATTGTGATCACATAGTCTTGAACAATAGTCAGATTTCAACTTTCACTAAATTTATATACGATCACAAATTTTTGAAACATTACACTGACAAATTTGTTGAATACATGAATTATTTTTGGAATGCTGGCTTGGTTGAAAAACTTCAGGTTAGGACGACCCTAGATATTTATCGCCTGGACTACAAATCGAGGTATAAAGATGAGATGGTTTTCAAAAACCTGTGCTTATTAGAAAATATGCCTAGACATAGTGGGAATGGGACTCATCGGGCTAGAAACAAGTGTGGGGGAAAAAGATGGTGGTATTCTTTGCATCGCGTGCACCGCAAACACATATATCATTGTACATATGATCCATTCTTACATATAGTTAGATTGCATTTCATTCTACAAATAATTTTGCATCTCATT
The DNA here is from genome assembly GCA_030737875.1 of Allium sativum. Lineage (NCBI taxonomy): Eukaryota > Viridiplantae > Streptophyta > Magnoliopsida > Asparagales > Amaryllidaceae > Allium > Allium sativum. Next base: position 343,532,913 of record CM060910.1, read on the forward strand.
CACCTTTGGGTACAATCTTTCAAATTTAGGAAACGTTCACAGTGTGGACACTGTTTAATTCTAGTTGGGGGGGGGGGGGAGTCTGCATTTCACTCATTTTCGTTTTTTTTTTTTTTTTTTCTTTCTTTTTCAATTTCAGCCATTTAAATAGGACCATTATGCATTTTAGACTATAGTAACATACCATAAATTTGTTTTTTTTTTTGGAAAATACGACTCATTTTCAATTGATACAACAAAATAAGTTTACAATTTTTAGCCAGTTGATAGTATTTTTTTCTCTCAACTTAGATCAAATAAGAAATATAATGAAAAGTTTAATTTGAGGGATAATAGTGTAACCGGTACATAGGGAGATTCTTAGGTGATGGCCATGAAATCTATTCTATATTGTAGACTTTGTTTAAATAAGTGGAGGACTTAAAATGCTTATAATGGCTTGTCAAATCTTTAAAACTAAGTTGTGTTAAGTTGAATTCGCGTAACTCTCTTTTATGTGCTTATAAATTCAATAATAATAATAGTAATCCAAGGGTATCCAACATTGCTTGTATATCGAGCGTTGGTGTGCAAACCGGCCAAGCTCTATCCGACACGTTGTTGACAAAGTCAGCGTTGGAATATCTTGGTCTCATTTTATGAGATTGGACACCTAAGGATTACCGACACGTTGTTGACAAAGTCAAAGTCGGCCTGCACAATCCGCCAAGCTCTTTACCCACTCTCTGTTAGTTCGCGAGGCAGTGCATGGGTGGTAAACCTTGGTCTTTTTAGGTGTATGTACTTAATCATAAATCTTAAAATTTTATAGAATAAAGAATAAGCGATGATACCCAAATACTTCTTGACCTTATTGATTTGACTAGCCATACATGAGAAAATTAGAATACCACTTTGCAAACTGTGCCAAGCAAACTAAGAATTTATTTCATGGCTGCACTATGTTATCGACCGAACTAACTGGCCAAACTGGAATTTAACATTTGAAAACTTGATTTATATTGAAAATTTGTGACAAGTCGAGGTATCTAAAATAAAATCAACTGATTAGAAATTATTAACTTAATTTGTTGTACCACTTTCCTGAAATAAGTCGTGTTGTCTTTTTTTTCGTTTTTATTTTTGCATATGTCCATTGCATTCATGTAGTTTCATTAGAACCATATCATACTGCATTTAGATTTTGTGGGTAGTATCCGCTGAAAACCCTCACGAGACACCACTCGTCCTACTAGGGACACCTAGAGGTTTAACGGCTTGTTGCATACGCTCAATGCAATCGTGTTTCCTACGAAAGTGTGACCTATCTAGTTAGTTTTTCATTTCTTGTTTTACTCAAGGATGAGTAAAAGATAAGTGTGGGGGTATTTGATTGACATAGAAATGTGTTTATTTTATGCTCTTATTTCTTATCTATTGTATATATATAAATATTACTTGGGTATTGTTTTGTTACTTTTACAGATATTCCAACCCAGCCCGCATGCAACCAGAAAAGTAGAGAAATAGAGATGAAATTGATATATATTTACATTTTGAAGAATTGTAGATGAAGATCTCACATCTAGTTGCTGTTGGACAAGAAAAGGATTGATAAAAAGGCTTTGCACATCACAAATCAATGAAGAAGTATCAAGGAAGCAAGAGGAAAAGAGAAAAGGCCCAAATTTGCTTTATTTATCTAAAGCCCATTTATGTTTCTCATTGTAAACTAATTAGTGATGTAATGACCAGGCCCAATTATCATTAGGGTTAGGGTTTGGCTATTTACCCTATATATACCCTTGTAGCCACCATCCTATGATATATCTCATTCTATTCTTTTCTTCATTAATAAAACTCATTTTTCTTTTTATCTTATGCAATTTTCTATTTCTTAGAAATTAGTGTTGTCTACACGATTAGATTCGGTAGAACACTATTTGTATTTTGCATTTCTTTTCATTAGTGATTGACCGTCTGATTAGATTCAGCGGTAATCCTAATTTTATTTCTTGTTGTTATTTATATTCTGCACTTTTATTTTATGTATTTTAATCGCGTTCATAGGTTAAATTGGATTTGATTGGATTTGATTAGATTTGAATCTGATTCATAGTTTCATTGCTTTTCCATTGAAATTGTGATTTGATCGTCGGTTCAGTTAGATCTGTTCTGAATCAAATTACAGTTTTAATTTTGTTTTGTTTAATTTTCAAAATCAACCTCCAAAGTTTTGTCTAACTCGCCCAAGAGATTAGATAAATAATTTGATTTAATTCACCTCCCTGTGTTCGACCTGTATGCTACACACCTGTATGCTTGCAGAATTTAATTTAAATATCGCGCTTTTCTAGCGTCGATCAATATGCAAAGATTTTCGGGCAATGGGCGGGAAACCTTTTCACGGATCAGAGACGTTTGTTGAAGCCCGAAATTGGCTTAAGGAGGTGGAAGATCTATTTGGTATTTTCGAGATAGAAGACGGAAGGAAGGTCCAATTGGCCGCTTGGTTAATGAAGGACGAAGCCTCGTTTTGGTGGGAGGTCACGAATGGAGAGCATCCAGTAGAGATGTGGATGGATTTCAGACATAGGTTCGAGATGAAATTTTTCTCACGAGCAGAAGAGAATTTATACATGGAAAGATTCTTGGCATTGAAGCAGGAGAATTTATCAGTAAAGGAGTACGTCAACAAGTTTAATCAGTTGGCGAGGTTTAGTTTAGACTTGGTGAACACACCTGAAAAGAAGGCCTTGAGGATCGTTAAAGGTTTGAATGAGCCGCTACACGGGTTAGCTATGACCCACATTCCTATGGGGTCCACCTTTGAGAAACTAGTTGACATGGCGCTTATGCATGAAGAGGAGAAAGGTGCTAATGCTAATAAGGCATCGGAGAAGAAAGGGGATCAAAAGAAATCACAACAACAAAACAAGAAAGGCGGTAAAGATAACATTGGTAAGGGAAAGAAAAAGTGCTTTAATTGTGGGACACCGAGCCATCTAAGCAAGGACTGCAGGAAAAAGAAGAAGACTGGCTGCTTCCACTATGGAGAGGCATGACATCTAGTTAAAGACTTCCCGAGGAAACAGGGGCAAGGGAAAAGGACAGGGTCCACTTCTGGAGGGCAGATTCAGGCTCTCATGGCGCCAGGGTAGGCAAAAGGGCAGATTCAGGCTCTCATGGCACCATGACAGGAGAGAGGTAGAAACATTTCTGTTGAAAGTTTGGTTTTTCCTGTTTGATCATCCTATTCATACTTTATTTGATTCTAGCGCTTCACACTCGTTTATGTCTGCTTCGTTAGTTGAAACACTGCACCTAAATACTAGTCTAGTTACGGATCCCATAGTAGTCTCAAATCTTATTGGTGGTTCGGCTCATCTTTCAATGATTTGTCGGGATTTGAGAGTGTCTATTTTGAGCGTTGAGTTTGAATGCAATGCCTTCGTTCTTGGCTTCATGGGCTATGGATTGATTCTAGGCATGGATTGGTTTTCCAGTAATGGTGCCGTCCTCGATTGTGAAAAGGGAGTGGTTAGACTTATGACTTGCCTTGGCAACTGTAACACCCCGTAATTCTGTAACGCTAAGATTCACAAATCAAGGCAGAATTAAAAGTTAAAATCAAAATCAAGGGAAACAGGCTGCGCCATTGCGTTCGTCTCGGAATTCTGCATGAAAACGAGTCCGAGTTTGCGTAAATCGGAGTCCGTATGAGGAAGATATGGCCTCCGGAAGATTCAGCGAAGTTCAGATTTCAAAACTGGTCGAATTCGAAATTCAAAAACAGACCCGGATTGGGCAGGGCGGGAATTTTCCCGCCCAAAGCACCCAGGTCGACTGGGTAGTCGACCTGGGTCACCCAGGTTGACTGGGTAGTCGACCTGGGGGTCGACCCCCCTGCTTTTTCCTGTTTTCTGCACCAGGTTCGTTCTTCTGTATTCGGACGCCATCCAGACCAGATTCGTTGACTTCTACACTATATAAACAGCCCTAGACTCCTTCTCTATTCACAATTCTTCTCTACCCTTATGCTGCAAAGATTCTTAGTGAACAAGGCTTCCTCTCCTCATCTTAATTAAATAATAAATAAAATAATATATATAAAATAAATCAAGACGAGGAGGTGCTACTCAAAGACTTTCAAAGAGGAGATTCAAGCTAGGATTCAAGAGGAGATTCAAACGACTTCAACGACTGTTTTTCTATGGATCATAGCAACGCCATCTTTCTGTTCTAATCTAATCTCTGTAAGTCAGTTATTTCTAGATTTGAACGTTTTTCTCTGTTTGTGACATGAAATTAAAGGAATAAGAGAATATGCCGAATCTCTCTTTCTATTTGAATCAGTGCCTATACTCTTGAACCTAATTAAGAACTGTTATGATTCGAGGACAAATAAGACCGTGACTATGAAACTATGGACCTTAGAAACATATGCCTATGACTATGAACATTGCCTATGACTATGGACATTGCCTATGACTATGAATATTGCCTATGACTGTGACTGTGACTATGAGAATTATTTTCTTGACTATGAAAACCAACCTATGCCTTTGATTAGGAAAAGCATAAACTACTGCATATGACATAACAAGGACATCTATGATTAAACACCTATGATTCATGACTAGGAAAGTGTTGCTTAAGTTATGTGATTATGAGATTAAACCCGATTATTTATTCTGCCTGTCCTTGGTTTTCTTTGGTTTTAGACCATGGGAATTTACCTATTAAGTTAGGTCTACCCATGTTCTTGAACCTGCGTCTCTATTCTGTCTATCCTTGGTTTTAGACCTTGGGAATTCACCTATTAAGTTAGGTCTACCCATGTTCTTGAACCGACGTCGTTATCCAACCCTTTTTATGCCAGTTATTATGTCTATCTTTTGCCTAGCATCTTTGGTTCATTCCCTATTTTCTACGAATCTAGATTTATCTATAATCTAGATTGAATTACGAATATACGAACGGTGGGAATACGATTTGGGCAAAATATGAAATTTACTAAAAACATAGTTATAAACTAGGAAATTGGCATAAATTGGGAATATGTATTATGGCATGTTCATAGGAATGCAAATTGGGTAAATTTGATACGAATTATAGATTGTGTAACCTGAATCTAGTATCGACATGTAAATCTAGCATTTACATGAATAGTGAACTAGAGTAATAAGTCTAGTTTGACATGAATTAGAATTGTTGAATCGGAATTGGATTAGCTAATTTGGCACGGTAAGTATATTAGCATAAATTTGAAATTGGCCATAATTGGGAGTAATTGGCAGGTTTAGCAAAATCATGGTTAGTGACACTAAAATTTGGTATAGATTACATACCAAAAAGCATAATTACGATTTAGAAGGGGAAATGGGCCATAAGTATGAATGTAGACAATTTACATTAAAAGAGTAATTGGGAAATAAGTAAATTAGGAATAATTTACTCATAGAATTTGGCCTGAATGAGGAAATATAAATTTTGACAAATTAAAGGTTTATTAACGACATCTCTTTTAATGACACACCAGAAAGTTCTAGGGTGACAGAGAGGATAGTGTCTAGGCTTGGGTTTGGAAAATACAAGTTTCCTGCTCTCCCTGGCTATCCCTAACCGATCCGACGGACGGGATGGTTACTTTTAAAACCAATCTGATTTGAAAATTTATCAAACCCTTTGAACTTAGAGAACACGAATATGCCTTACCCGAGGTTAGACTGAGTTGCGATGTAAACCTGCCCGGAACCAACCGGCACATCCAGTAGTCGCAACAATACCTGTCTAATGTGAGTGGTAGCGGCTTTAATTTATTTAGTTAAAGCTAGAATAAGAATGGTAGGGTTAAGTTAACTAAGACACTTAACCAGTTCAACATGATAACTAGACTGATGGGTGGGGTTAGGTTCAGACTGACACTTAACACAGTTAAGCCAGAATGGGAGGGTTAAGTCCATAGGAACACTTAACCAACTTAACACAGTTAAGCTAGAATGGGAGGGTTAAGTCCATAGGAACACTTAACCAACTTAACACAGTTAAGCTAGAATGGGAGGGCTAAGTCCATAGAGACACTTAACCAAACTCAAGGTAGCAAAACGAGACTTGTAGGGGTTAAGTAGAGTTAATACACTTAGCCAAATTAATATGTTAACTAGACTAGAGGTTGGGGTTAAGTAAAATCTAATACACTTAGCCAATTTGATATGTTAGCTGGGCTAGACCGTAGGGTTAAGTAAACCTGAACACTTAACCATCAGGTTGTGATAAAGGAATGGGGTTAAGTCTAAAACATGAAGGGATAATACTTAACCATTAATAAAATGTTAGTTAAAATAGACGGGAAGGGTTAAGTTAAAAAGGAACACTTAACCAATACAGGATGAACGGGTAGGGTTATGTAATAAGAAATACTTAACAAATATAACTTGGTTTGTGGTAGGGTTAAGTCATCATGAATCACTGATAACACTTAACCAGTTTAACAGGACGAATGAAGAGGGTTAAGTTGGCTCGAATTGACTAATGACACTTAACCAATCCAAATTGACGGGAAAGAGAACTAAGTAGTAAACCTTAGTTAAGAAAACAACGATTCTGGAAACTAAGTGGTAAACCTTAGTTGATAAAACTAAGTAGTAATTCTTAGTATAACACGAGGAGGAGCGAACGTCCGTCTGATTAAGAAGAAGGCTCCAACAAATTGGGTTACGAAGCCCGAGGCTTCGAGGGGACGTGAGGTTACTCTTGGTATCCCTCTGTGAGGCTGCAGATGATCCGGTTGGGCCCACAGAGGTTAAGGTCTGCGTAGAAGAACCAGGGGTATGCCTTGGTTGCAATACATGGCAACCTAAAGACTAGGATGGACCGGCGTGATTCGGCGAGCAAACGGTAGCCTTGTGATAGCGACTCGTCGTCTACCATCCATCTTCAGTCAATCGAGATACGTGAAGCGGAAAGGCGGAAAACTCCAAAAGACCATATACTTGCTATCTAGTTATGGGTGAGGATGGCCATAGGATAGTGGGGCACCGAGGGCCGGCGTATAGTTCTCATTTTTCAAGGTGTGCCTTTCATTAGTTGAGTGAGGGGTCAAGTGGGACCATAGCCACTGAAATAAAAACAGACCTTAGCATCTGCATCGGCAGATATCTGAAAGCTCCCGACCGAGTTCTGTATTCCTTGATTTTCCCTGACACAGGACTCGGGTCGCACATTACGGGACATGTGCATCTAGACAAGCGACAACGATTCGCGATACATGCGTGGGGAAGTATAGGAACATATACCACTCTAGGTAGTGTGTCCTAGACTTGGGGGCATCGTTCGACAGGTAGCATAATTCCTAGTTGAACTAGGTGGCATAAATCCTGAATCCGAGAAGCATTCAGCAGACAGCGTAAACTCTAGTTGAATCTAGAAGGCACTTGGAAGAAAACCCTAGATTAAATCTAGGTAACAAATAAATAAATGGATGCCTGAAGGCGATAGAAAATACAGGGATTGGGATCACGTTAGCATTACTAGTTGGGACATTAGATAGCTGGTGCAGAGATATAGAAACCGGTATAATAAGGAAATAGCGAAGTGGCGAAAGTATTAGAGCATATCCAGTTTATCTTATCTTAGCATATTTTGTGTTAATCTCGTCTAATCTTGCCAACCCTATCATCATGGTGTAATCTTGTATTCAGTTAATTCATGTCGTTTTGTTTTCCATGTTCACATGCTAGAAGTTACTGAACTTACTCAGGCTTTATGTCTGACTCTGTTTTTCTTTCGCCTTCTTTTCTTCCGTCTACCCCCCCCAGGTAGTAAAGGAGGGAATAGTATAGCTCAGGTTGAGTTGGACCGTCACTCTTTCCCAACTTGAAGATTTGCCGAAGTTTTGCTTGGATTCTCTTTTCAGATGCTATGGCTGGCTCTTGCTTAAATTGGGGAATATAAATGTATTTTTATGCTTCTTTATTTTGTAAGACAGATGATACTCTGATATTGTAAAGAAACCATTGTACAAACTATTTTATCAATAAAGCAAAGTTTTATTTTCCGCTGTTTAATTTCTGTCTGTCTTGTGATTTATCTGCATCTTTTACCCTAAATGCTCCACAGAACTTAGTGCATTCCCTTTGTGAGTGACACTAACGGACGTGGGGTGTTACACGTGGTATCAGAGCTGAAGGTTACCGGATCAGAGAAAAGATTTGAAAAATTATTTTCAAAACGGTTTTTAAAGAAGCATTTTCAAGAGAAAAGATTTGTTTTAAAGACATATTCCCCAAAGCCATACGCACTATCTTCTCTTCCTCTATTTAAATTCTTGTCTCCTTCTTTCTTGAGTCTCTGGGGCTCCTGGCTTTCTGGGAGGTAACCTCATCGAAGGGCAAAGTAGTGCCCGGCTTCCATCCATAGTCGTAGTTGTTTCATCTACGGGCAGTTTTCTTTCGAAGCTTATAGGGTTTTCCGGACGATGGAGGTAGTTTTCGAGAGATTTGTCAACATGACTACACACGGAAGGGGATGAGGAGTTTGGATAAGGAGCATAACCCTAGGATGAGGAATTCATGGATGTAGACTTAGCACACGAAGGAGGAAGAAATTATAAAACCTAAGACAAGAGGAAGTATCTTTACTAGGGTATGATAGGGCATATACTTAAGGACAAAGGCAAGAACGAGGACGAGATTTTCAGAAGGACAAGTACATGCTTTCGCCACCAAGCACACCTAGAAGAAAGGTAGTCCGGTTGGAAGAGTCTAGTTTTCTGTTCGTACTATTTCCTTAGGTTCTAGCGCTTCTCATTTGTTCATATCCACTTCCATAGTTGGGTCTCTGCGCCATAGTACTTGTATAGTAGAAAGATCCCACTAGAGTCTCAAATCCAATTGGTAGTCCGACCAGTTTATTTTTGGTTAGTAGGGATTTGAGAATAACTATCGAGTTTGCTTATATCATCTCACGTAGATTGTCTAAATTCGGGGAAGATATTCCTTGGGTGCTTGTCTGATATTGGTTTAGGCCTTTGGGGCTTGTACTGGAGGAATGTCGAGTTCGGTTTGGATGGTTTGTGTGAGAGATGAATAGTTGTGGCAGGCACTCCAAAGAGCACGTAGTGACCTTTCGACTTTTATAGTTATGGCATGGCGGATAAGAGGGAAACCTCTACTCATCTTAGTATGTATACCTGGTACCGTGATTGAAATCTGTTTATTTTGGAAATGGAGATCCAGAACTTCACAATCGTGAAGTTAAATTAGTTAAGATACAGTGGAGTAAAGCTCAAGAAGGCTAGATACTAGCATCATACCCTTTTCCTTGAGGGTGCATCCTTGATTTCTTTGTTTTAGGAGCTTTACGCATAATTGTTTCTCTCTTTCCAAAGTATATCACCTAGGTCGTATCTTCGATCCTTAGGTAGAAGCCAATGGATGTAAACATGTATTTGAAACATGTTATGGTTGATGGTTGCAAGTGGTTGCTAATGGTTGCTTGTGAATGCATATGCATACGTATTAGGCACTAGATCAGTTCAGACGCTTTCATATTGCATTTACAGATATGTATTTGTTTGTAAATTGAACTTGATATGTTATCATATGGGTGTTGCATATGGATGAATGGCTGTGCACGCATATAGTATTTACATAACTAGGGATGCTTGCATACATGGTTGGATGCATGGCACTGACATGACTCGCATTAAGGAGGTCGACTGAATCAGTAGACCGCCTGATTTTACAGTAGATAAAGACATATACACACTATGCATATGAACATGAAAGCATTAGAAATCTTTTAAGGACAATGGATGCCTGTGAGTGAATGTTTGAGTAGATGGGTGATTGGATGGTAGGACACATTCTTCCTAACTTGAAGATTTCGGGGACGAAATCCTTTTAAGTGGGGGAGAATGTAACACCCCGTAATTCTGTAACACTAAGATTCACAAATCAAGGCAGAATTAAAAGTTAAAATCAAAATCAAGGGAAACGGGCTACGCCATTGCGTTCATCTCGGAATTCTGCATGAAAACGAGTCTGAGTTTGCGTAAATCGGAGTCCGTATGAGGAAGATATGGCCTTTGGAAGATTCAGCGAAGTTCAGATTTCAAAACTGGTCGAGTTCGAAATTCAAAAACAGACCCGGATTGGGCAGGGCGGGAATTTTCCCGCCCAAGGCACCCAGGTCGACTGGGTAGTCGACCTGGGTCACCCAGGTCGACTGGGTAGTCGACCTGGGGGTCGACCCCCCTGCTTTTTCCTGTTTTCTGCACCTGGTTCGTTCTTCTGTATTCGGACTCCATCCTGACCAGATTCGTTGACTTCTACACTATATAAACAGTCCTAGACTCCTTCTCTATTCACAATTCTTCTCTACCGTTATGCTGCAAAGATTCTTAGTGAACAAGGCTTCCTCTCCTCCTCTTAATTAAATAATAAATAAAATAATATATATAAAATAAATCAAGACGAGGAGGTGCTGCTCAAAGACTTTCAAAGAGGAGATTCAAGCTAGGATTCAAGAGGAGATTCAAACGACTTCAACGACTGTTTTTCTACGGATCATAGCAACGCCATCATTTTGTTCTAATCTAATCTCTATAAGTCAGTTATTTCTAGATTTGAACGTTTTTCTCTGTTCGTGACATGAAATTAAAAGAATAAAAGAATATGCCGAATCTCTCTTTCTATTCGAATCAGTGCCTATACTCTTGAACCTAATTAAGAACTGTTATGATTCGAGGACAAATAAGACCGTGACTATGAAACTATGGACCTTAGAACCATATGCCTATGACTATGAACATTGCCTATGACTATGGACATTGCCTATGACTATGAATATTGCCTATGACTGTGACTATGAGAATTATTTTCTTGACTATGAAAACCGACCTATGCCTTTGATTAGGAAAAGCATAAACTATTTCTTATGACATAACAAGGACATCTATGATTAAACACCTATGATACATGACTAGGAAAGTGTTGCTTAAGTTCTGTGATTATGAGATTAAACCCGATTATTTATTCTGCCTGTCCTTGGTTTTCTTTGGTTTTGGACCATGGGAATTTACCTATTAAGTTAGGTCTACCCATGTTCTTGAACCTGCTTCTCTATTCTGTCTATCCTTGGTTTTAGACCTTGGGAATTTACCTATTAAGTTAGGTCTACCCATGTTCTTGAACCGACGTCGTTATGCAACCCTTTTTATGCCAGTTATTATGTCTATCTTTTGCCTAGCATCTTTGGTTCATTCCCAATTTTCTACGAATCTAGATTTATCTATAATCTAGATTGAATTACGAATATACGAACGGTGGGAATACGATTTGGGCAAAATATGAAATTTACTAAAAACATAGTTATAAACTAGGAAATTGGCATAAATTGGGAACATGTATTATGGCATGTTCATAGGAATGCAAATTGGGTAAATTTGATATGAATTATAGATTGTGTAACCTGAATCTAGTATCAACATGTAAATCTAGCATTTACATGAATAGTGAACTAGAGTAATAAGTCTAGTTTGACATGAATTAGAATTGTTGAATCGGAATTGGATTAGCTAATTTGGCACGGTAAGTATATTAGCATAAATTTGAAATTGGCCATAATTGGGAGTAATTGGCAGGTTTAGCAAAATCATGGTTAGTGACACTAAAATTTGGTATAGATTACATACCAAAAAGCATAAATACGATTTAGAAGGGGAAATGGGCCATAAGTATGAATGTAGACAATTTACATTAAAAGGGTAATTGGGAAAGAAGTAAATTAGGAATAATTTACTTATAGAATTTGGCCTGAATGAGGAAATATAAATTTAGATAAATTAAAGGTTTATTAACGACATCTCTTTTAATGACACACCAGAAAGTTCTAGGGTGACAGAGAGGATAGTGTCTAGGCTTGGGTTTGGAAAATACAAGTTTCCTGCTCTCCCTGGCTATCCCTAACTGATCCGACGGACGGGATGGTTACTTTTAAAACCAATCTGATTTGAAAATTTATCAAACCCTTTGAACTTAGAAAACACGAATATGCCTAACCTGAGGTTAGACTGAGTTGCGATGTAAACCTGCCCGGAACCAACCGGCACATCCAGTAGTCGCAACAATACCTGTCTAATGTGAGTGGTAGCGGCTTTAATTTATTTAGTTAAAGCTAGAATAAGAATGGTAGGGTTAAGTTAACTAAGACACTTAACCAGTTCAACATGATAACTAGACTGATGGGTGGGGTTAGGTTCAGACTGACACTTAACACAGTTAAGCCAGAATGGGAGGGTTAAGTCCATAGGAACACTTAACCAACTTAACACAGTTAAGCTAGAATGGGAGGGTTAAGTCCATAGGAACACTTAACCAACTTAACACAGTTAAGCTAGAATGGGAGGGCTAAGTCCATAGAGACACTTAACCAAACTCAAGATAGCAAAACGAGACTTGTAGGGGGTTAAGTAGAGTTAATACACTTAGCCAAATTAATATGTTAACTAGACTAGAGGTTGGGGTTAAGTAAAATCTAATACACTTAGCCAATTTGATATGTTAGCTGGGCTAGACCGTAGGGTTAAGTAAACCTGAACACTTAACCAACAGGTTGTGATAAAGGAATGGGGTTAAGTCTAAAACATGAAGGGATAATACTTAACCATTAATAAAATGTTAGTTAAAACAGACGGGCAGGGTTAAGTTAAAAAGGAACACTTAACCAATACAGGATGAACGGGTAGGGTTAAGGAATAAGAAATACTTAACAAATATAACTTGGTTTGTGGTAGGGTTAAGTCATCATGAATCACTGATAACACTTAACCAGTTTAACAGTACGAATGAAGAGGGTTAAGTTGGCTCGAATTGACTAATGACACTTAACCAATCCAAATTGGCGGGAAAGAGAACTAAGTAGTAAACCTTAGTTAAGAAAACAACGATTCTGGAAAGTAAGTGGTAAACCTTAGTTGACAAAACTAAGTAGTAATTCTTAGTATAACACGAGGAGGAGCGAACGTCCGTCTGATTAAGAAGTAGGCTCCAACAAATTGGGTTACGAAGCCCGAGGCTTCGAGGGGACGTGAGGGTACTCTTGGTATCCCTCTGTGAGGCTGCAGATGATCCGCCTGGGCTCACAGAGATTAAGGTCTGCGTAGAAGAACCAGGGGTATGCCTTGGTTGCAATACATGGCAACCTAAAGACTAGGATGGGCCGGCGTGATTCGGCGAGCAAACGGTAGCCCTGTGATAGCGACTCGTCGTCTACCATCCATCTTCAGTCAATCGAGATACGTGAAGCGGAAAGGCGGAGAACTCCAAAAGACCATATACTTGCTATCTAGTTATGGGTGAGGATGGCCATAGGATAGTGGGGCACCGGGGGCCGGCGTATAGTTCTCATTTTTCAAGGTGTGCCTTTCATTAGTTGAGGGAGGAGTCAAGTGGGACCATAGCCACTGAAATAAAAACAGACCTTAGCATCTGCATCGGCAGATATCTGAAAGCTCCCGACCGAGTTCTGTATTCCTTGATTTGCCCTGACACAGGACTCGGGTCGCACATTACGGGACATGTGCATCTAGACAAGCGACAACGATTCGCGATACATGCGTGGGGAAGTATAGGAACATATACCACTCTAGGTAGTGTGTCCTAGACTTGGGGGCATCGTTCGACAGGTACCATAATTCCTAGTTGAACTAGGTGGCATAAATCCTGAATCCGAGAAGCATTCAGCAGATAGCGTAAACTCTAGTTGAATCTAGAAGGCACTTGGAAGAAAACCCTAGATTAAATCTAGGTAACAAATAAATAAATGGATGCCTGAAGGCGATGGAAAATACAGGGATTGGGATCACGTTAGCATTACTAGTTGGGACATTAGATAGCTGGTGCAGAGATATAGAAACCGGTATAATAAGGAAATAGCGAAGCGGCGAAAGTATTAGAGTATATCCAGTTTATCTTATCTTAGCATATCTTGTGTTAATCTCGTCTAATCTTGCCAACCCTATCATCATGGTGTAATCTTGTATTCAGTTAATTCATGTCGTTTTGTTTTCCATGTTCACATGCTAGAAGTTACTGAACTTACTCAGGCTTTATGTCTGACTCTGTTTTTCTTTCGCCTTCTTTTCTTCCGTCTCCCCCCCAGGTAGTAAAGGAGGGAATAGTATAGCTCAGGTTGAGTTGGACCGTCACTCTTTCCCAGCTTGAAGATTTGCCGAAGTTTTGCTTGGATTCTCTTTTCAGATGCTATGGCTAGCTCTTGCTTAAATTGGGGAATACAAATGTATTTTTATGCTTCTTTATTTTGTAAGACAGATGATACTCTGATATTGTAAAGAAACCATTGTACAAACTATTTTATCAATAAAGCAAAGTTTTATTTTCCACTGTTTAATTTCCGTCTGTCTTGTGATTTATCTGCATCTTTTACCCTAAATGCTCCACAGAACTTAGTGCATTCCCTTTGTGAGTGACACTAACGGACGTGGGGTGTTATAGCAACACTCTCAAAATCTCTTGTAACCCCATACATTCTGTTATGCTTAGTTACCTAGAATCTCTTGATGCGTCTGTTGAAAACTTGCAGTCTGTTAGAGTAGTCCGTGAATACTCAGATGTATTTGAAGAGGTGAAGGGCTTACCTCCAAAGCGGGAGATAGACTTCCGCATATACCTTGTTGATAATGCAAAACCCGTAGCTCTACCCGTTAGACACACGACTCCTAGGTAGAGAAAAGAGCTCAGTAAGCAAGTCAAAGAGCTGCTCGAAAAGGGGTTTATAAGGCGGAGTATTTCTGAATGGGGTGCTCCAGTAGTATTCGCAACCAAAGTGTATGGTTCACTTCGCCTATGCGTTGATTATAGGGAGCTAAACAAGCTGACCAAGAAGAATAGGCACCCACTTCCTAGAATAGATGACTTGTTTGATCATCTTATAGGTGCGTCTTTTTTCTCCCAACTAGATTTGGCTACTGGGTTCCATCAGCTAAGAGTGGCTGAAGACAACATTGATAAGACCGCGTTCAGAACCCCGGATGGTTTCTTCGAATGGCTTGTCATGTCTTTCGGCTTGACAAACGCACCCGCTTACTTCGTTGACTTGATGAGTAGGGTGTTTAGAGAATTCCTTAATAAGTTTGTGGTGGTCTTCGTAGACGACATTTTGATTTTCTCGAAGAATGAAGAAGAGCATGCTTTGCATTTAAGGGAAGTCATGGATAATGTTCGTACACATCAGCTGAAGGCCAAATTCTCCAAATGCCATTTCTAGAGAGAAGAGGTGAGGTTTCTTGGACATGTGGTATCCAAAGAAGGGTTAGCCTTGGACCCCGCAAAAGTAGTTGCGGTGCAAGATTGGAAGGTTCCATGGAATGCAACCGAAGTCCGAAGGTTTCTCGGGCTAACGGGATTTTACCGAAAATTCATTAAAGACTTTGCTAAAATCTCAGCCCCACTCACAAGATTAACGAAGAAGAACCTAACTTTCGCTTGGGATTTGGATTGCGATATTGCTTTCTAATGTTTGAAAAGGGCTCTAACAACAGCCCCAGTACTGACATTGCCAGATGGGAGCAAGATGTTTACCGTATACACGGATGCATGTGGTACGGGACTAGGTGCTGTCTTATTGCAAGAAGGGAAGGTAGTAGCTTACGGAGGAAGACAATTGAAAGTACATGAGAAAAACTACCCAACCCACGATCTAGAGTTAGCTGCCATTGTCTTTGCGCTTAAGTCTTGGCGCCATTATCTCCTAGGTGAGAAGTTTGAATTATATACTAACCATAAATCGTTGAAGTACCTTTTCTCGCAGAAATATCTTAACTTAAGACAGCAAAGGTGGATGGAATTAATTTCAGACCCCTTTTGATTTTGAGATTTCCTATACCCCAGGCAAGGGCAATGTGGTAGCGGATGCCTTAAGTAGAAAGAAGCTGACCTTGAGTACTCTCTATGTAGAAAGGCAAAGCTTGTAGTATATAGAAAACTTTAATTTTAGACCCTCCTCTGAAATTGTGCCCGGTCGGTTAGCATCACTAGAGGTGCGGCCTACTCTTTTGGACTCAATAGGAACCGCGCAACGAGAAGACCTTCATCTAGTTGATGTGATGGAAAAGCTAGTTAGGGGTGAGACTTCTAGTCACCTCAATAGATACTCCATCGATGATATGGGTTGGTTGAGACGGGATGGAAGGTTATGCGTCCCTTAAGTAAGGGATTTAGTGAAGACGGTTCTCGAAGAGGCGCACCATTCTAAACTGACCATACACCCAGGCGGAGACAAGATGTATAAAGATATAAAAAGGGTTTTCTTTTCAAATGGCATGAAGAGTGATGTAGTTGAGTTCGTCACTAAGTGTTTGATATGCCAGCAAGTCGAAGCGGACCAGAAGAAGCCCGGTGGTCTGCTTCATCCTCTCAAGGTCCCACAGTGGAAGTGGGACAACATTTTGATGGACTTTGTTGATGGGTTGCCTAGGTCAAGAAGGGGCAATACCAGTATTTGGTTAATAGTGGACAGGCTCACTAAAAGCGCTCACTTTATACCTGTTAAAAGTAGAAGGACTGCCTCGTCCCTGGCATCCATTTATCTCAAAGAAATAGTTCAACTCCATGGGATACCCTCCACCATAGTGTGCAATCGAGATACTATCTTTACGAGCGAGTTTTGGAAGAGTTTGCAAGAGGCAGCAGGCACCCAATTATGCTTAAGCACTACCTATCACCCCCAAATCGATGGTCAGACGGAAAGGGTGAACAGAGTATTAGAAGACCTCTTGAGATTGTGCATTCTTGACTTTGGAGGGACATGGGAGGATCATCTTCCTTTGGTGGAATTCGCCTACAATAATAGTTACCAAGCCACCATAGGAATGGCGCCCTTCGAAGCTTTATATGGAAGACCGTGTCGATCACCAACTTGTTGGTGGGAGTCCATAGACAAGCTTGTACTTGGTCCAGACATGATTAGAGAGACCTCAGAAAAGGTGGAATTGATAAGAAGACGGATGAAGGCTGCACAAGATAGACAGAAGTCCTACGCAGACAAAAGAAGGACCGACCTTGAGTTTAAGGTTGGGGATAGGGTGTTCCTTAAAGTGTCTCCTTTGAGGAATGTCATTCGCTTTGGGTCTGTAGGAAAGCTAGCACCAAGATTTATAGGTCCATTTCCTATCATTGAAAGGATTGGGACGATGTCTTACAGAATAGAGCTACCCGAGAGACTGGCTGGAGTTCATAATGTTTTCATGTTTCTCAACTACGAAAGTGCTTACATGAATCCGCGGAAGTGGTGGAACTGAATATACTAGAGGAAGTAGAAGTGGAACGAGAAGCGACTGTGAGAAGAGTTCCAACTCGTATCTTAGGTACGGAAGTCAAAAAGCTAAGCAACCGTGAAATCAAGCTTGTTAAAGTTCAATGGAGTGATGCTAAGGAGGACACGACTTAGGAAACTGAGAGGAAAATACACACAGCCTACCCTTTTCTCTTTGAGGGTACGTCCTTGATCTCTTTTTCCATAAGTTTATTCATGCTTATATCTACCTTTTTAAGTATATCTCCTCAGTCCTATTCTTTATCCTTAGGTAGAAACCGATGGATGTAAACTTGTGTTCGAAACATGTTATGATTGATGGTTACGTGTGGTTGCAAGTGGTTGCTCGTGGATGCATGTACACACATTAGGCACTAGATCGGCTCAATCACTTTCATATTGCATATAAATGTGTGTGCATATTTAAATTAAGGGATGTAAAATGGTTGTGCTATCGTATGGATGCTGCATTGTGATGAATGGTTGTGCACACATGTAGAAGTAATATGTATCGTTAGGATTATTTTGCATGCATAATGGACGCATGACACTATCATGATTCGCATTAAGGAGGTCAACTGAATCAGTAGACCGCCTGATTTTGCACTAGATAAGGAACATATACACACACTTTTTGCAAATGTTCATACGACATTAAAAATCTTGTAAGGATAATGGATGCCTTTGTTTGATGGTTGAGTAGATGGATGATTGGATGTTAGGATATACATTCTCCTTAACTTGGAGATTTCGGGGGCGAAATCCTTTAAGGAGGGGAGAATGTAACACCCCGTGATTTTAAATATTAAAATTAAAAAATTTAAGAATACTTAATTTCAAATGTGAGAATTAAGGGAAACGGGTTATGCCATTGCGTTCGTCTCGGAATTCTGCTTGAGATAGAGTCCGAGTTTGCGTGAATTGGACTCCGTATAAAGAAGTTATGGCCTTCCGAAGTTTCAGAATCTAAATAAATTAGAAACAGTTCAAAATTCAAAATCAGACAGGGGAGCAGGCTGGGCAGGAATTCTCCCGGCCAAGGGCCAGTCCGACCAGGGGGTCGACCTACCCATACAGGTCGACCAGGGGTCGACCTACCCCCCCCGGGCAGATCTGAAAGATGACGCTGTTTTGACTCATTGCCGAGTCATTAGGGCTGAGGTGTTATTCTATCTTGACTGAATGGTCTTGATTGCTTTTAGGGTTAATCTGACAGCTCTAAATTAATTAAAATTCTATATAAGCAACCTAACTCTCAACCTAAAATCACACTAATTCATACCAAGAGCCGCCATGCCGTCAATGGAGAACCTAGAGTAGCCGCCGTTCTCTTTCAACCCAAAAGCAAGATAGAAGCAAGAATCAAAATCAAATCTAATCTAAATTAGGATAACAATTAGTCTACATCAAAGGCGAGCAATTCAGTTTCAGAATACAGATCCCAAAAAAACAATACCGTTCTTTTGTTTGTGAGTATAATTTCTTTCACAAAATAATTAATTAATTTAATTGTGATAAGTTATAATTGGGATTATGAGAATATGACTTTGAATCATGTGGTGTTATCATTGACATTTGTGTTATTGTGGATCTATTTCATATGTTGAATTGTATATGCTTAACTTGATTCATCTTGTGCAAGTTTGAGATGTTAAATCATATGTATATGAATCTTATGCAAGTTTGGGATGTTAAATCATATGCTAGTTTATGAATCTTATGCAAGTCTGTAGGTGGATTATACACAAGTTCATATGTGAATCATGTAAATACATATGCTAGTTTATATGCAAACATGTGACATTAATTTACATGTTTAGATCCATATGCAAGTTCACACCTTTGTGTTTAGATCTATATTTGGATGCATGGCAGTACATAGTTATGCAAATTTATGTTCTATATGCCCATTGCCTATGCTAGTTTTGTATGTGAATCATATGCTAGTTTGAATGAAATTCATATGCAAGTTGTAGGAAACCATATCCATATATGCAAGTTCATGATTACATATTTAGATCTATATTTTGATCCATGATAGTTTATGCAAATTTATGTATATCCATTGCCTATGCAAGTTATTGGCTATGCAAACTTATGTCATGACTCTTAGATCTATTTTATGTGTTATGCAAGTTGTGATGTTGCTTTTCTTTTTATTAGTTAGACTATTTACGAGTCTAACATATGTCATATTAAAACGTACATATAGCGTGGGGACAATGGGAAAATATTAAATATACATAATTGTGAGTTGGCATAAAATGGCCTTAAAGGCATACAATTAATTTGAGACATTAATTGGTATAAATTTATATACATGAAATTATGGACATAATTTAGGTGACAATTATGGACATAAATTAATTTGGAATATATTGACAAATTTGAATAGGGATATTAATCCAATTTGGGGTTAAATAATTATCTGTAAATTAACCGCCTAAGACACGAGGTTAGACTCGTTTGTGGTATAAGACTGCCCGGACCCGCCCGACAAATCCATCAACCACAAACGGTAGTCTAATGTGAGGTCAAAGGCACAAATTAAATGTGTAACGATTGTAAAGACACGAGGTTAGGCTCTTTTGCGGTATAAGACTGCCCAGACCCGCCCGGCAAATCGATCAACCGCAAACGGTAGCCTAATGTGGGAGGTCTTTACAAGGTTACGGTTCCAATGGATTAAGTAACACTTAACCAGATAAACATGTGGTTGGACATGGGAATTAAGGGGGTGGCCTAGGTGGTATGTGAAATACGATTAGAAACACTTAACCAAGTTGAAAACATGTAAGAAGACATGAATAAGAAGGGGTTAAGTGTGATGTTCTAGTGGGGACCTAGCATAGGTGGAAAGCTTGTGTCAAACATGGGGACCCTTTTCAAACCAGTAACCCATTAAGTATCTTTGTGAGCTCGAGTTAGATCAAGGACGACACACTTACTGGGATTGATTATAAGAGGTCAAAACGGGTTAGCGATGGCAACACAAGTCCAACGGGGTCAGGTGCGTGCGTGGGCCTGGGCTAGTAGGTAAGACGTTGTTGCATCATGTAGGTATAAGCTGTGCATCTTTAGTGGTATCGGGTTGCCACTTTGGGAAGTGATACACCCCACTGTGTGACCCACACGGGTATCTACGAGTTAAGAAGCCGATCGCATGGGGGTAGTGGGTACAACTAGTGGAGATAGGGGCAGGCGGCACCTATGAAGGCAACTAGGGGTACGCGAAACTACCATTATCATGTTTAGTAGGCGAGATCAACATTCGGGGTGACTAGTAGTGGTGCAATATTGTAATTATCCTATAGTGATTAGGAATGAGATTTACGCCAGAATATTCCTCTTATTTGCTTTGTCATGCCCACTTGTTTCACGATCATACCTTGTTTTACCAGTTTATGTATTATCCTAATTACTTTAATAATTATATTGTTAAAATTATTATACTCGCCAGACTTTATGTCTGACCCCCTTTGTTTTCGCCTCTTTTCTTCCTCCCCTCCCCCTCAGGTTCTCAGGGCGGGACTAGTACTAGTGTAGCTTGATCTTGGATCTCTTTCTCTCTCTTTTGGAAGTGCTTGGTTTGCTGGAAGTAAAGTTCAGCTCATCTCTTTTATGGCTACTTATGTTGGGGTTATGCTTTTTATTTTATGTACTCAGAAAACAATTTGTCAAGATGGTTACTAAGTGTACTTGGTTTTTCAGTTGGTTTATGAAGTTGTTGTAATCAAACTATTTTCCATTGCAATAAATGTTGTTTTGAAAATTTTCAAGTACTAATATATGTATCTGTCTTGTTATATTCTGTTCTATTCACATATAATACTCCATGAAAGTTAATGCAATCCTTTTGAGAGTGACATTAATGGACGTGGGGTGTTACATACTATCACTCTCTGGTGTCTTTCCCTAGGTTAACTACGCAACCTAGAGCTCTAATACCAAATGCGACGGCCCGCCCCGCACCAGCCGACATTTCCGAAGAAAGTGCGCTGTGCCAATGCCCGACTAGCACAGGACGGTCGCCAAAGAAAGGAAAAGAAAGGAATTTAAACTAACAAGGAACCTGTGGAATGTCTCACAGCGCATGGAATAAAATATAATAATAACATACTTGACATAAAACAGGAGAGACAGTGCATAAGCTGAAAACTAAACCATAATCATCATAGCAGCGGAAATCTAAAATACAGCTTATGATCCATAACCATTATTACAACTTAAAAGTACTGTCTTTAAAGCAAAAGAAAGGAAAGGTACACTACAAATGCCCAAAGTAGTGACCAGCAACGACACAGGTAGAATATATATAGAATAGTACGTGTAAGCCTCCTGCTCGTCTCCGGACAGCTACTCGTGCACAACCAGCTAACCTGTCTCTAGTCCGCCCGTTTAAGAGCACCCAGAGTAATAAGAAGAGACATAAAACTCTGGGTTAGACAAAAGTCTGGTATGAGCGATAAGCAGCAAAACAGAACAATAACAGGTATACTAAACCATACCTGAACCTGGACCTGCAACCAAAGAGTTAGCACAACATACCGTACAATACTCTAAGGTGCCACTAACATATGGTGTAAAGGATACGGGGGTGGGGGTGTGCATGTCATAGTGATGGAAAACAATCAAGCATAGCAACCATCCTCACATCTCTCACTCAGTGCGTAAAGCATATAATATCCACCGCTTTGATCACCCAATACTTTGTTACGATCACTCTGCCCCATGGAGTCGTGACGGCTCCACTGCACCAATCCGTAACCACTAATACTTTGCTATATCCACTCTGCACCATGGAGTCATGATAACTCCACTGCACTAGCTCATAGCCATGCTACGATCACTCTGCCCCATGAAGTAATAACTACCCCTCTTCACTGATCCGTAGCCTAACATTCGTCTTTCGGTGGTGAATCAAAGTTATGGACGTCAATAACTCCTTAGCACACGTCCCGCAGCAAAGTCCAACCATGAAGTTAACTCGTTGGTTCCCAATTGGATCCTGAGTACAAACTTAACATTTGGACTACCTTTGCATCTCGGGTTTTGGTCTCTTCCTCTCAGGATCGGTCTTCTTCTTCTTCACTTCTCTTTACTTCAGGTTATACTTCCATTTCGGTTCGTGGTTCATGTCTCCAGTCCATGCACCTTGGTTCGGATCGGTCGTGACCATCCATGGCAGTTCATGGAGCTCTGGCGGCGACGACTCGTGGTGCCCCTGGTCGGATCGTGGCTCTTCGCCAAGCAGGGATCGTGGTCCTCCTCGAAGCACGAGTCGTGGTCCTCCTCGAAGCACGGGTCGGTTCGTGGTCTTCGTTCGTCGCCATTGGCTCGTGAATGGGGTAGTACGACTCGTGATAGTCGTCCACGGTCGGGTCGGGTCATGAGCTTCAGGTGCGAGCAGTCCTCCAGCTCGTGGTCCTCACATTCACGATCAGGTCGGTTCAGTTCGGGGGGGGGGGGGGGGCGATCCGATCCGACTGTGGGTCATTTCTTGCAACTTTTCCTACGACAGTTTTACGCCATACGACGGCGTTTTCGACTATTCTAACTTTTCTAATCAATCAAAAAGTATACCATACAGTCATAGCAACATATGTAACCACCCACAAACATCAAAACAACAATATGACAAGGTTAAACGGATCAAACATACCCAAAACCCATGTTTTCCCCTTAATCTTGTTTAAGCAAATCTAATGATAGGATTAACAAAACTTAACCAAATTAACCCAAACTTCTAACAGAGGTCTAAAATGGTGTTTAAGAATTTCTAAACATTTTTCCAGAATTTAATTATGTTTAAATTCGCTAATTAACACTAATTACACTTAATTAACCATAATTAGTGTAAAAATAAGGCTAGTCACTAACCTTTGCCACAGTTAAAACTTTCAAAACTGAAACTCCTCTGATTTTGGTGAATACCAATGTCCAACAGCAGCTCTAACTCTGAAATGGTGCAATTTCTCCTTGATTTGACGTTGCTAAGCTTAATCCTTGATTACAGAGCGATTTGGGATGAAATTAGAAGGTGGAGGCCATTGTTAGGGTTTCTAAGAGGTAAATGGCGGCTAGAAAACTGAAATAGAATGAAAACCTAACTCATTTCAGCCTCCCCATAACCCTAATCCCAAAATGGGTTATGGGCCCATTCACTAATCACCTCATTTGGCCTGGTTAAGCAGTTTTTCACCTTCTAAACCTTATTTCGTCCATATCTCCCAAACGTTAAGTCCATTTTTCACATATGACCATTCTACGGAAAGGTAAATCATCATCCGGATCTAATGGAAGTGGTTTCAAGTCAAAACTCCTTTCCAATCAAGAGTTATGGCCGAAACAAGATCAGCTAGGGGCAAAACGGTCATTTAAAAATCGGCAAAAATCATGAACATGGGAAATGATCCCAATAGTCGTCTCCCAAAGTTACATGACTATACAACTTCGTATGTGAGAGAAATAAATATTCTACGATCCTTCGATGCGTAGAATGCAGGCTGTTACACCATCCATTTGGATGTCCGTTCTGGGTCTGAACGAAACAGGAGAGAGGCACTCACATATCCGGACAATCAAAAGTACAGCCGAACCACTACCACTATAAGCCCTTCATGGGAGCTACCCAAATCCGGGGTATCAGCAGTAATCCATTCGATGTGAAGATCGCCGGTTTTCAACCATTGTCTTCAATACTTCGACTTTTAGTCGTCATATTAGTTATTCGAAATGGGTTAAGCCCGGTCTTTCCAAATAACTCGTGTATCTTATAATCAAGTGTTATAAAAACACATCATACACCTCATTCCAATCCAGAATATTGTTTTATTCACATATTCTTTTCACAATTTAAACCAAATTAAGGTTTATCAAACTAGTTGGGATTAACGAGCCTTACCGAAGTAATCATTTATTTTATTTTTCCAATCCCAACCTATTCATCCTATGGAGAAAAACTGGTAGTGCTATATATCTAACACCCGGTGTGTTATCGGTAATATTAATTACCTTATAACTTTCAAATATAATTGAAGATTCAACTATCACATGGAGTAAAACTACTAGCACTCCATTTCGAACATTTCTTGAATTCAGTAAATTTAATTACCACATTCACATTTCAATCTAATTAATGATTCATTAAAACTCCCCTTAGTTTTAATCTCAAAAAATCACTATTTAATGATTGTTCAAATTTAGGAAATAAATCTTTTCTTTAACTGGGTCAAAGAACGAATGCCATTTAAAATATCGTTCATAGTAAACCCAAAATCTTCTTCCATCAAAATGGAATCTACACGGAAATCATAATAGTATATAATCGATATAAATTCCCGTATCAAACTAATAATATAAATGGAATAACGGCAAAGCCTTTTAAATTCCATATATAGTAATGGTATTCCTTTACAGAAGCTCATCTCGATTATTACCAAATCGAATTCCATTCAATTCCAATTTAATATATTAAATTGGAAAACTTTACTTTGGAAAATTTCCATAAGATTTAATAAAAAGATTTATAAATTTCAAATCGTATCTTCATTATTAATTGGGTTAAGAGCAGAATGTTATTTAAAACACAGTTCACGATAAACCCAAAATCCAATTTCAATTCAATTCCAATTAAATTAATTAATTGGTAAACTTCTCTAAATCTTAATTAAAAGATTTATTCTTTTTTCAACTAGGTTTAAGAATAGTGTTATTTAAGACACCATTCACGACAAACCCAAAATCCAATTTGATATTAAATCAAGGCTCTGAATAGAAATTTTATCGGCTTATATTCAATATTAGATTCTGAAACCAACAAATATCGCATTGGGAAAAACGATATCTGTAACATCCAAATTCCTCAACAATATCTGTATAATAATGGAATCCAATATCGAAATATTATGAAGATTATTTCCATTCCAATTTATATATGTTGGGAAAATTCTGGTTATATTAAAACCATTTCAATTCCTTTCAGTTCTTTATTCTAGTTGTTTACTTGTTCATTCTGATAAAAATATCATTTATCTTTACAAACGTGGAATATATCTTTGCAAACATGGAATATTTCATCCAAAATCATTTCAAACCATTTATTATGATTTTACCTAATTTATTCATATTTTTAGTAATTTTACTAAGGCCCTTACTGTCGGTTTCTAATATTAGCCACCGAACTGCATCCATAGCGACCTTTTCCAAAACTGATTTAGACATATCTTAAAATCTAACTGTTAGATTTAAAATATCTTATTATCATTCCAAAGCTCTTTTCGATATGAACCCAATGGTTCTGGTTTTAGGAGAATTCGACGGTCGAATCTCCCGTAACGTTAATTCAAAGTTAATGGTCGAAATTTGCGAACGGTCGCTGCGTGATACGTTCTATTCAAACCATTTTAAATATATATAATATACTTAGTCGATTTCTAGTTAAAATGTATTTTATAAATCATTTATAAATTCGTTTTTGAAACGATTCCATCTTCTATTTCAAATTTAAATCAAAATTGAATATTCCGTATCATTATAATATTAAAATCATAATATTTTCAAAATATCAGATTTTAAAATCAAATCTTTTCGATATTCATTATAAAATGAATAAAATCGACAAAAAATTTCGTTCGAGTTAAAATTGTGAATATCTACTTAACCCGGCTTCATATTCATTTCAGTTATGAATATTTCAATATTTTCGTGTCCATCCAAAATCAGAAATTAAAATCACATTTTGATTCTTCACTGAATATTATTTTAAAATATTCGTTATTTCTGATTTGGAATCAGACTCAATCAATTACCATATAATTTTATTTATATGGATTCCCTACATCGCATGTATTCAAAAATAGTGATAAACAACTATTAAACATTGAATTCACAAACAGATTGCAATTTACAACTGTATAAGCATTAAATAATTAAATAACGCTTATCACAGTCTGTCACTCAATCAGTTGACATACAATTAAATCCAAGGGAGATGTGAATTAATTATCATCCCCAGACCCATGTAGGGTTTTCAATCGTCAACAAATAATTGGGCGATGTGTAAAATTATCGTCCTAATACCCGTTTGGGGTTTACATCACAATTCATGTGAATTTATTTACATATTTGGGAGACGGATGGGGAAATTGTCTTCCCAAAATAATTTATAATATATATGTAACACCCCACTCCCGCTATGATCACTCACTAAGGGAATGCCATAGCATCGGTGGAGTATTTTAGTGAATATAGAACAGAAAAATTACAACAAGACAGATATAAATAGTACTTGAAATTTTAAAACATCATCTCATAACAGCGGAAATAAAACATGTCTGGTTACTTCATAAACCCACAATAAAAGTCAAGTACAATATCCATCAAATAAAGAAGTACATAATCCCACTCTCATACAATAGCCAAAACAAAAGAAAAGATAACTGGATAACTGGAGCTTTACATCTATCCAAGCTCCTAAAGACTGGAACAGCAATCCGATCAAGCTCCACTACTGCTAGGATCCACCGTAGGACCTGAGGGTTGGGAAAAAGATAAAAACAACGGGGTCAGACATAAGTCTGAGCGAGTCCTATAACTTTAACAATACAATCGTTAAAGTAACCAGAGAAGACATAAATTGATATATGGTAACATATAGGGATGAACGGCTATACTAAGCAGTCAACTAAACTAAGATAAAAGATAAAGACGCATCTACCCTTACTAAGGTAAATTACTAAGCAGTCAACTAAACGGTTGACTGCATATTGCGGTCTGTTAGGTCTTCGGGTCGTTTTACTCGCTGGTTGACGGTTTTTTGGGTTGGACCGCCGGTTCGATCCGGTCCTGATAACAGTGGTAAAAACAAAGACTATGTGTTACTGTGTAAGCCTAAGTTGTAGCACAATAGTGAGATGTGATGAGATTTATGGTTTTGTATGTGGATTAATGAGTCTTGAATCATATGATATGATGTTAACATTAATCCTATGTTTATGCATGTTGAGTATGAAAGTTTATGTAAGTTTAATATGATGTATGTTATGTTTGCATGATGCTAAATATGTAAGTTGTGGGCTATGTGATCATATGCATGTTATGCAAGTTCATGGTGATATGCTATGCAAGTTACATGTTTGTTAATATGCAAGTTACATGTATGTTAATATGCAAGATATGCTATGCAAGTTACATGTTTATTTATATGCAAGTTACATGTTTATTTATATGCAAGTTACATGTTTGTTAGTATGCAAGTTACATGTATGTTAATATGCAAGATATGCTATGCAAGTTACATGTTTGTTAATATGCGAGTTCATGATGACATTATGCAAGTTTATGAGTTAATATGCAAGTATGTTATGCAAGTTAACATGTAAGTTATATGACATATTATATGCAAGTTATGTGACATGTTATACAAGATTATATGCAAGATATGTGACATGTTATGCAAGTTCACATGCAAGTTATGTGTTTGTTAATATGCAAGATGGTACCTTTGAAACATGTTCATACATATGTAAGTTGACACCTTTTATATGTGTTATGTCATGAGAACGAAATTACGTGGGAACGATGGGGTTAATTCAATGCATAAATTAATAAGATTGTGTGAAATTAACATAATTATGCATAACATAAAATAAATGAACATAGTATGGGAATTTGCCTATTAAGTTAGGTGTACCCATACTATGTGATGGGAATTTGCCTATTAAGTTAGGTGTACCCACACTTTGGAGTTGGGAATTTACCTATTTAGTTAGGTCTACCCATATTCTTAAAAATGTGTAATTAATTAGGGATAATTAATATAAATTATGAGGGTGATTAATTAGGTGTAATTAATTGACTAAGACACGAGGTTGGACTCAGTTGTAGCGTAAAACTGCCCGGACCCAACCGGCTTAACCAGTTGCTACAAATGTTAGCCCAATGTGAGAGGTCTTAGGCACAAACTAAATACGTGATTAATGTAAAGACACGAGGTTAGACTCGGTTATGACATAAGGCTGCCCGGACCCAACCGGCTTAACCAGCGGTCATAAAAGACAGTCTAATGTGAGAGGTCTTTTCAAAGGTTACGATCTTAATTAATTAATTAAGAAACACTTAACCATATTAGCATGTAGAGGGGCATGAGGGGTTAAGTGGGTGCCTTGGGTGGCATAAGGAACCTAGTGGGTTGCCTTGGGTGGCAATAGAAAATACGATTAGAATACTTAACCAAAGTGGAACATGTAATTAAAACATGATAAAAGGGTTAAGTGGGATACACTAGAAAAAGGGACAAGCTTAGGTGGGTAGCTTGTGGGAGGCCCATTTCAACCAGTAACCCGTACGTATCTTTGTGGGCTCGACCCATGTCGAGGACGGGACACGCATACTGGGTTTGACTGTAAGAGGCAAACGGGTTAGCGGTGGCAACGCAAGTCCAACGGGCTTCATATGCGTGAGTGGGCCCGGGCTGGTAGGTAAGCCGTTGTTGCATCGTGTAGATATAAGCCGTGCACCGTTAATTATATCGGGTTGCCACGTTGGGGAATGGTACACCCCATGGTGGGGCCAGCACGGGTATCTATGTTAGGGAGCCGATCGAATGGGGAGTAGTGTGTACACCTAGTGGATTGTAGGGCCCCGTGGCGTCTACTTGGTCACCTAGGGGTACGCAAGTACTATTAAGTTAATTTTATAAGTCCTTAGGTGGGATCAACCTTTAAGTTAGGAACGACTGGTGTGGTGCAGTTTAGTAATTTACCTTAGTAAGGGTAGATGTGTCTTTATCTTTTATCTTAGTTTAGTTGACTGCTTAGTATAGCCGTTCATCCCTATATGTTACCATATATCAATTTATGTCTTCTCTGGTTACTTTAACGATTGTATTGTTAAAGTTATAGGACTCGCTCAGACTTATGTCTGACCCCGTTGTTTTTATCTTTTTCCCAACCCTCAGGTCCTACGGTGGATCCTAGCAGTAGTGGAGCTTGATCGGATTGTTGTTCCAGTCTTTAGGAGCTTGGATAGATGTAAAGCTCCAGTTATCCAGTTATCTTTTCTTTTGTTTTGGCTATTGTATGAGAGTGGGATTATGTACTTCTTTATTTGATGGATATTGTACTTGACTTTTATTGTGGGTTTATGAAGTAACCAGACATGTTTTATTTCCGCTGTTATGAGATGATGTTTTAAAATTTCAAGTACTATTTATATCTGTCTTGTTGTAATTTTTCTGTTCTATATTCACTAAAATACTCCACCGATGCTATGGCATTCCCTTAGTGAGTGATCATAGCGGGAGTGGGGTGTTACACGTGGTATCAGAGCTTAAGGTTACCGGAACAGATAAATTTTTGAGAAAAATATTTTTTTTTTAGAAAATAGTAAAGATATTATTTTTGGAAAAAGTATTTTCAAAAACATGTCTTTTAAGAGAAAAGTTTTTGAAAAAAAAGCATAATCCCCAATAGCCATATCTTTATCTTTCGGAATCTCCTTTTTGAATCTTTCCTCTTTCGTTTCAGCATGGCTGAAGATCTTAACATCCCGGAGGGTTTAGTTATACCACTATGGTATAGGAGGTTACAAGAGGCTAGGGCCGCGGCTGCGGGTCCAGCCAATGCTACTACACCAGAGGCAACCGTTCCTCCTCCTCAGCCTAGAGTGGATAATTTTGCTAAGATTTGTAAGGAGTTCAAGGCTATAGGAGGAAAACCTTTTCTAGGTTCAGAGACTTTCGTAGAGGCTAGAGATTGGCTTAAGGAAGTGGAAGAGTTGCTAGATATCTTTGAAGTGGAAGAGGGAAAGAAAGTCAAGTTGGCAGCTTGGTTAATGAAGGGAGAGGCCTCATTCTGGTGGGAGGTCACTAATGGAGAACGCCCTGTTGACTCTTGGGCAGATTTTAAGCAAAGGTTTGGGGCTAAGTTTCTCTCAAGGGCGGAAGAGAATCTGTTTATGGAGAAGTTCTTGAATTTAAAGCAAGGGAATCTCACGATGAAAGAATATGTCAACAAATTCAATCAATTAGCAAGGTTTGGCATAGAGTTGGTGAATACACCGGAGAAGAAGGCTTTGAGGTTCGTTAGAGGCTTGAACGAACCATTGCAAGGAATAGCTATGACTCACATACCAATGGGGGCCACCTTTGAGAAGCTTGTCTACATGGCACTTATGCATGAGGATGATAAGAATTCTAAGGCACCAGAGAAGAAGGGGGATCAGAAGAAACCGCAACAACAACAACAAGGCAAGGGTGGAAAAGGTAATGGTGACAAGAAGAAGAAGAAGAAGTGCTTCAATTGTGGGACCCCAGGCCACCTCAGCAAGGATTGTCGCAAAAAGAAGAAGACCGGTTGCTTTCATTGTGGTGAAGCAGGACATCTTGTGAAGGACTGCCCAAAGAAGGGGCAGAGGACGGGGTCTACCTCAGGAGGACAGGTGCAAGCTCTTATAGCACCACCTCAGTCGGGGGGGCAAGTTCAGGCTCTCTCAGTTCCACCGATTCAGCAGAGAGGTAGAACTATTTCCGTTGAAAGTCTGGTTTTTCTGTTAGATCATCCAGTTCGTACTTTGTTTGACTCTGGCGCATCGCATTCTTTTATCTCATCATCGTTAGTTGAGTCACTGCACTTAGACACCAGTCTAGTTGATGATCCCTTGGTTGTTTCAAACCCAATTGGGGGCTCCATATATCTGTCTATGATATGTTTGGGTTTGAAGATTTCTATACTTAGCGTTGAGTTTAGATGTGATGCTTTTGTATTGGGCTTCACGGGCTATGGGTTGATTTTGGGCATGGACTGGTTATCCAGTAATGGTGCCGTTCTTGATTGTGAAAAGAGAGTTGTCAGGCTTATGACCCGCTTGGGTAATGCTCTCGAGATCTCTTGTAATCCCATGGAATCTGTGTTGCTAAGTTATCTTGAATCGCTCGATGCTTCGGTCGAGAGTTTGCGTTCTGTAAGAGTGGTCCGGGAATATCCGGATGTGTTTAAAGAAGTGAAGGATTTGCCTCCGAAGCGGGAGATAGATTTCCGAATTTATTTGGTGGATAATGCCAAACCAGTGTCTTTGCCAGTGCGCCACATGGCTCCTCGTGAGAGAAGAGAACTTCATAAGCAAGTAGGGGAGTTACTTGAGAAGGGGTTCATAAGGCGAAGTATATCGGAGTGGGGAGCTCCAGTAGTGTTTGCCACAAAGGCGGATGGGTCCCTCAGACTTTGTGTGGATTATAGAGAACTTAATAAGCTCACAAAGAAGAATAGATACCCATTACCGAGGATAGATGATCTCTTTGATCAGTTGGTTGGCGCCTCAGTGTTTTCGCAGATGGACTTAGCTACAGGGTTTCATCAGTTGAGAGTGGCGGAGGACAGTATAAAGAAGACTGCTTTCCGGACTCCGGATGGTTTTTATGAGTGGCTTGTGATGCCATTTGGGTTGACAAACGCCCCTGCATACTTTGTTGATCTAATGAGTAGAGTGTTCAGAAAGTATCTGAATAAGTTTGTAGTGGTCTTTGTGGATGACATCTTGGTCTTTTCCAAGAGTGAAGAAGAGCATGCCTTACATCTCAGAGAAGTGTTGGAGACTCTTCGAGCACATAGTCTTAGAGCTAAATTCTCTAAATGTCATTTTTGGAGAAGAGAAGTGCGATTCTTAGGGCATGTGGTCTCTAAGGAAGGGATAGCTGTGGATCCCGCAAAGATAGTATCTATCCAGGATTGGAAAGTTCCTAAAAATGCTACCGAAGTAAGAAGTTTCTTGGGGTTGGCAGGATATTATAGGAAGTTCATCAAAGACTTCGCGAAGATATCAGCCCCATTAACCCGCTTGACGAAGAAGAATCTGGTTTTCTCATGGGACGTAGATTGTGATGATGCTTTCCGACGGTTAAAGAGAGCTTTGACCACCGCCCCGGTTTTAGTGCTTCCAGATGGGAGTAAGCCGTTTGTTGTTTATACCGATGCTTGTGGGACAGGATTAGGCGCAGTCTTGATGCAGGAGGGAAGGGTAATAGCCTATGGAGGAAGGCAATTGAGAGTGCATGAAAAGAATTACCCTACCCATGATCTAGAGTTGGCCGCGATTGTTTTCGCACTTAAGTCTTGGCGCCACTATCTTCTTGGTGAGAGATTTGAGTTGTTCACTGACCATAAATCATTGAAGTACTTATTCTCTCAGAAGGATTTAAACTTAAGACAGCAAAGGTGGATGGAGTTCTTAGCATCCTATGATTTCGAGATAGCGTATACCCCTGGCAAGGGTAACGTGGTGGCAGACGCCTTGAGTAGAAAAAGGCTATCTTTGAGTCCATTGTTCGTGGAACGGCGAAGCTTGGAGTTTCTTTCTTTGTTCGACTTCAGACCTTCTGTTGACTTTGTACCTGGTTTGTTGGCATCCTTGGAGGTTAGACCTACTCTCTTGGGATGGATTGGCGAGGCTCAGCGAGGCGACCCACAGTTGGTTGAGTTGGTAGAGAAGCTTATAAGTGGGGAGTCGTCCAGCCATTTGGGTAGATACACCATAGATGATAGGGGATGGTTGCATAGAGACGGTAGACTTTGTGTACCGCAAGATGAGGGTTTGAAGAAGGCTATTTTGGATGATGCACATCGTTCAAGAATGACTATTCATCCTGGTGGAGACAAAATGTACCAAGATATGAAGAGAGTTTTCTTCTGGGCCGGTATGAAGAAAGATGTGGCCGAGTATGTGGCTAGATGCTTAGTGTGCCAACAAGTTAAAGCGGAGCAAAGGAAACCCGGTGGGTTGCTACACCCATTGGAAGTTCCGCAATGGAAGTGGGATAGTGTCTCGATGGATTTCATCGATGGGTTACCGAGATCGAGGAAGGGCAATACGGGAATTTGGGTTGTGGTAGACAGACTTACCAAGAGTGCCCATTTTATACCCGTGAAGAGTAAGAGGACCGCTCCATGGCTTGCTTCAGTCTATGTTAGAGAGATTGTTAGATTGCATGGCGTACCATCCAGCATTGTGAGTGATCGAGATCCTATCTTCACTAGTGAGTTTTGGAGAAGTTTGCAAGAGGCGGTAGGGACTCAGTTGTGTTTGAGCACCGCATATCATCCTTAGACGGACGGTCAGACCGAGAGGGTGAACCGTATCTTAGAAGATCTCTTGAGGCTTTGTATCTTGGATTTTGGAGGTACATGGGAAGAACATCTTCCTTTGGTGGAGTTCGCATACAATAACAGCTTTCAGTCTAGTATTGGCATGGCACCTTTCGAAGCTCTTTATGGAAGGCCTTGTCGATCTCCTACATGTTGGTGGGAATCTACGGATAAGATCTTGCTTGGGCCAGATATGGTTAGAGAGACTTCAGAGAAGATTGATTTGATTCGTAGAAGGATGAAGGCAGCGCAAGATAGACAGAAATCTTATGCGGATCGGAGAAGGACGGATCTTGAGTTTGAGGTTGGGGACATGGTTTTTGTCAAAGTATCTCCATTGAGAAATGTTGTTCGCTTTGGGTCCGTTGGGAAGTTAGCACCGAGGTTTGTTGGGCCATTTCCTATTAAGGAAAGGATTGGACGGATGGCATATAGGGTGGAGTTGCCCGACAGACTTAGTGGTGTTCATGATGTATTCCATGTATCACATTTGAGGAAGTGCTTACATGAGACCGCAGAGGTGGTAGAGCCGAGCTTGCTTAGAGAGGTAGAGGTAGAGCGTGATGCGACGATTCGACGAGCTCCTACTCGCATCCTTGGGTCAGAAACTAGGAAGTTGAGGAACAGGGAAGTTCAGCTAGTTAAAGTGCAATGGGGAGATAACGAAAGCAATGCTACTTGGGAGACGGAAGCGAAGATGCGTTCTTTGTATCCATTTCTTTTTGAGAGTATGTCTTTTAACTTCTCCTTTATCGCTTGTCTAGTACTTATCTTATCTTTAGTATATCCTCTCGCTAGTACCTATGACCTTTAGATAGGGTAAAACCTATGGTTGAAACATGTGTTTGAAACATGTTATGGTTGATGGATGCATGTGGATGCAATTGTTTGCTAGTGGTTGCTCGTGGATGCATATACACACACATTAGGCACTAGATCGGCTCAGTCACTTCATGTTGCATATCGCATAAATGGATGTGGTAGTTAGATTGATGGATGTATCATGGCTGTGTTATCATATGGATGATGCATTTTTGTGTATGGTTGTGCACGCATATAGAAATTGTATGTGTCAATAGGGTTTCGCATACATATTGGATGCATGGCACTATCATGGTTTGCATTAAGGAGGTCGACTGAATCAGTAGACCGCCTGATTTTGCATTAGTATACGGACATATACACGCACTTTCTGCATATGTTCATACATCATTAGAAGTTTCTAAGGATAATGGTTGCTTGTGGTTGATGGTTTAGTAGATGGTTGTTTGGTTGGTAGGATACGTTCTCCTTAGCTTAGAGATTTCGGGGACGAAATCCTTTAAGGAGGGGAGAATGTAACACCCCGAATTTCAATTAATACTAGTATTCACTAATTACAGAATAAATAATCTCAGATGTGAGAATTGGGGGAAACGGGCTGCGTCATTTCGTTCGTCTCGGAAAAATACCCAAAATAGAGTCCGAGTTTTCGAAAATCGGAGTCCGTATGGCCCAGTTATGGCCCGATGAAGTTTGCAGAAAATTCAAAACTAAAAACAGATTTAAAAATTTAAATTGCAGATTTTGGAATGGAACAGGCGGGGTCAGGCGGGAAGATTCCCGCCCTACCCATGTCGACAGGGCTGTCGACAGGCCTGTCGACAGGGGTGTCGACTTGCCTGTCGACAGGGGTGCGGCGTCCAGTGAACCTGGGTGCCCCAGGTTGGGTTCTAGGCTGGCTTAGAGGGCTGGTTCTAGAGACTTCCTAAATCTAAGGGTCCTAATCTAATCTAGGGTTAATCTAAGGGCCTAAAACACTACCTAATCCTATAAATAAGACCCCAACCCTACCCTAATTCATTCATAATTAAATCTTGTAATTAAACTATGGCAAAATGAAACTTGATCATGGCCTCCACAAATCAATGAAGAGGGTTGCAAGCTAATCACTCTCTAATCAACCTCTAATCCATTCTTAGCATCTTAATCTTCTTCATTTGGAGTGAAAATTGGCTAGTAGTGAGTTTCTATCACTTTGATGATCTTTTGTTAAACTAAGTAGATGAGATGTGATGAGATTTATGGTTTTGTATGTGGATTAATGAGTCTTGAATCATATGATATGATGTTAACATTAATCCTATGTTTATGCATGTTGAGTATGAAAGTTTATGTAAGTTTAATATGATGTATGTTATGTTTGCATGATGCTAAATATGTAAGTTGTGGGCTATGTGATCATATGCATGTTATGCAAGTTCATGGTGATATGCTATGCAAGTTACATGTTTGTTAATATGCAAGTTACATGTATGTTAATATGCAAGATATGCTATGCAAGTTACATGTTTATTTATATGCAAGTTACATGTTTATTTATATGCAAGTTACATGTTTGTTAGTATGCAAGTGACATGTATGTTAATATGCAAGATATGCTATGCAAGTTACATGTTTGTTAATATGCGAGTTCATGATGACATTATGCAAGTTTATGAGTTAATATGCAAGTATGTTATGCAAGTTAACATGTAAGTTATATGACATATTATATGCAAGTTATGTGACATGTTAAACAAGATTATATGCAAGATATGTGACATGTTATGCAAGTTCACATGCAAGTTATGTGTTTGTTAATATGCAAGATGGCACCTTTGAAACATGTTCATACATATGTAAGTTGACACCTTTTATATGTGTTATGTCATGAGAACGAAATTACGTGGGAACGATGGGGTTAATTCAATGCATAAATTAATAAGATTGTGTGAAATTAACATAATTATGCATAACATAAAATAAATGAACATAGTATGGGAATTTGCCTATTAAGTTAGGTGTACCCATACTATGTGATGGGAATTTGCCTATTAAGTTAGGTGTACCCACACTTTGGAGTTGGGAATTTACCTATTTAGTTAGGTCTACCCATATTCTTAAAAATGTGTAATTAATTAGGGATAATTAATATAAATTATGAGGGTGATTAATTAGGTGTAATTAATTGACTAAGACACGAGGTTGGACTCAGTTGTAGCGTAAAACTGCCCGGACCCAACCGGCTTAACCAGTTGCTACAAATGTTAGCCCAATGTGAGAGGTCTTAGGCACAAACTAAATACGTGATTAATGTAAAGACACGAGGTTAGACTCGGTTATGACATAAGGCTGCCCGGACCCAACCGGCTTAACCAGCGGTCATAAAAGACAGTCTAATGTGAGAGGTCTTTTCAAAGGTTACGATCTTAATTAATTAATTAAGAAACACTTAACCATATTAGCATGTAGAGGGGCATGAGGGGTTAAGTGGGTGCCTTGGGTGGCATAAGGAACCTAGTGGGTTGCCTTGGGTGGCAATAGAAAATACGATTAGAATACTTAACCAAAGTGGAACATGTAATTAA
Source organism: Allium sativum (assembly GCA_030737875.1). Taxonomy (NCBI): domain Eukaryota; kingdom Viridiplantae; phylum Streptophyta; class Magnoliopsida; order Asparagales; family Amaryllidaceae; genus Allium; species Allium sativum. The sequence continues at coordinate 343,569,757 of CM060910.1, forward strand.
AACATGATAAAAGGGTTAAGTGGGATACACTAGAAAAAGGGACAAGCTTAGGTGGGTAGCTTGTGGGAGGCCCATTTCAACCAGTAACCCATACGTATCTTTGTGGGCTCGACCCATGTCGAGGACGGGACACGCATACTGGGTTTGACTGTAAGAGGCAAACGGGTTAGCGGTGGCAACGCAAGTCCAACGGGCTTCATATGCGTGAGTGGGCCCGGGCTGGTAGGTAAGCCGTTGTTGCATCGTGTAGATATAAGCCGTGCACCGTTAATTATATCGGGTTGCCACGTTGGGGAATGGTACACCCCATGGTGGGGCCAGCACGGGTATCTACGTTAGGGAGCCGATCGAATGGGGAGTAGTGTGTACACCTAGTGGATTGTAGGGCCCCGTGGCGTCTACTTGGTCACCTAGGGGTACGCAAGTACTATTAAGTTAATTTTATAAGTCCTTAGGTGGGATCAACCTTTAAGTTAGGAACGACTGGTGTGGTGCAGTTTAGTAATTTACCTTAGTAAGGGTAGATGCGTCTTTATCTTTTATCTTAGTTTAGTTGACTGCTTAGTATAGCCGTTCATCCCTATATGTTACCATATATCAATTTATGTCTTCTCTGGTTACTTTAACGATTGTATTGTTAAAGTTATAGGACTCGCTCAGACTTATGTCTGACCCCGTTGTTTTTATCTTTTTCCCAACCCTCAGGTCCTACGGTGGATCCTAGCAGTAGTGGAGCTTGATCGGATTGTTGTTCCAGTCTTTAGGAGCTTGGATAGATGTAAAGCTCCAGTTATCCAGTTATCTTTTCTTTTGTTTTGGCTATTGTATGAGAGTGGGATTATGTACTTCTTTATTTGATGGATATTGTACTTGACTTTTATTGTGGGTTTATGAAGTAACCAGACATGTTTTATTTCCGCTGTTATGAGATGATGTTTTAAAATTTCAAGTACTATTTATATCTGTCTTGTTGTAATTTTTCTGTTCTATATTCACTAAAATACTCCACCGATGCTATGGCATTCCCTTAGTGAGTGATCATAGCGGGAGTGGGGTGTTACAATATACGTTTATTTATAAACATTTATAGTCACAGTTTAATAATGATAACACTAAAACTGTAAAAATCCATCAATCAACAAAAAAATATGGCAGTCATAGGCAATTAGAACAAATTCAGTCACAGATATAAAAACTGTAAAAATAGTTTGAGTGAGAGATTTCTTGCTTTGATTGGTTTTGAAATCGTTTGATAAACGATTTTTTTTAACAAAATTATACTAGATGTTTAATTTTATCAAAATCTGTAACTTGCTCCATACTCGTTCCAGTCAGTTCCACAATGTATTGCTCGCTGTCACGGTTCCAAGGGATCTGAAATCAACAGATTATGTTTTCGTTTGACAAAGATATGGACATTTTAATCTTTAAACAGTTAATACTCTTAATTAAAATAATTAACTAAGTAATTATTTACTTAATCACTCTCTTCATCGTTTTCAGCCTGGATGATTTCGAACCTATCCTCCACCAAAAAGTCGATCGCTGCGCGTCATTTGTGAACCCAGATGACGATCAGTACCTGCCCCGCCATGTGCTTACGTGGCGCCTCCATCCTCCAGCCACCGCGTCGAACTCAGTGGCTCTAATCACCCCAAAAACACTTCGAAAGTCGAGCCCTTCCGGGCGTGATTTCCCCCAAATCATGAAAGTAAACAAGATCAAAACCGTATTAATTTGAAGGGTGAAGGAAGCACTATAAATTTTATTTGAGGATCATGATTTAATACAACACCAATTTGAAGAGATTAAGGTTTTAAAAATCACGATTTTTGGCCATTTATTGGGACCGGCGGCGAAAAATTTCTGAATGAGATTAGGGCTCACTCAAAACATATTTATACCCATTTATTTATCTATTTAATTCTATTTATTACTACAAACTCTAAACAAATCCCAATGACTATCGCCCCTAGCTAAATACCCCTATTGCGGACATAATGGAATATGTTTCTTAAGCCAATTCTACTGTTTTGATTAGTTTTTATCAAAAATAAAATATAAATAAATAAAACGTTAAATATTAAAATTGAATGTACATTTTAATTTACTGCGGCCACATACTGACTCCAAAAATTATGAAAATTCAAATCCTGCTATGTCTTGATGATACGGTCCTAACAAAATTAATTTCATCTAACTTGGAGAACATTTGAAAAATGACCTTTTTACTAGCTTATTAAATTCAGCTGAAATTGAAAACGCGTTTAAATTTACCACGTTCACATATTAACTCCAAAAATTATGAAAATTTAAACTTGACTATAATTTGAAATTCCGGATCCGACAAAAGTGGTTTCGTTGAAAACAGAGGTCGTTTGCAAAATGACTATTTTTAAGGGCTTTGTATCTATTAAACTATAAATAAATTCTATAGCGACTATTCTGAATTTTAATCTAGAGATAAATTTTAATTTAAACAGTGAAACCTCAGTTTCTTACATTCTTTAGAAAATTACAATTTAAAATATTCAAATGTTTCTTGTTTTACCGAAATCCGATTTATTTTGAATTATGTACATTCATTCGAAATTAAAAATCGAATTTTCAACCTACCACTCCATTTCGAGTTAGTTTTAATTAGATTTTATATTTATATGTTCTAACCTCGATTTAAATAAATTTTAAATCGCTAATTATCAAAATAAATGATTTTAATTTCTTGAAATCGATTAAATCAATTAAAAATAAAATTTAAATAGGTTCCAAAATCTGGGTTGTTACACTACCACTAAAGCAAAACCAATCCACTACAGTGTTTTCTAGTTAGAGGGTTTGGGTTTGCTTTTGATCAATTTCGACGTGCTTGATAGTGCTCTAGTTTTCTAGTGGTTCGTAAGGTTTCGTCATTTAGTTTGTCGTCTCGGGAATTGATTAGATCTCTACAATTTTATTGAGGCTTGGCTTCTTCATTTCAACGCTTTAGCCGTTCGAATTCTGTAATGTCCCGCATTTTTATCGGTTTATATTTGAATATTTAAATCAGTTAAATATTGAATTCTTAATATAAGTGAATTTATATATTAACGAAGTTAAACGTATAAAAATATATATAATCGAGCCCGTAATATCGCTGCAGTTCGTAATTTAACGTTCTGAACTTCAACTGAGTGTACAGAATTCGTTATAAGTCGGATTTCTGCGAAACAAGAAACGGTCAAATCTGTTGAACTGTATTTTTCTAACGGAAGTGGAAAATGGAGATCTCGACGTATAGTTTGCAAGATATGTCCAAATCAAATATTCGAAAAGTCGCTATGAAATCGTATATCGACCATAACGGTTTATTTGAAATAACTAGATATCGAATTCGAATTTGGACAAGGTTCTTTTGAGACATAGTGATAATTTAATTTTTAGAATTTTATTGTGATTTTTAATTAATTAAAAACACAATTTTTTATTTGAAATATTTTGCACCCTGTATCGATATTTTGGGGTTTCAAGATATGAGTTAACCTACCGGTATTATTATATTTTTGGGATCGTGGCACATTGCTCGTTATAATAATATTTTTATTTTCGTCGATAATAACCTGTATCTAAATGAGATTTATTATGTGACGAGGTACCACTAACCCTTTGTTTTAAAACATAAGGATCATTACAATAATTAGTGTAGACACCTGATAGTGTATGGACTTATGACTCATCATTGAGACTTGGGGCATCTCATATGGAATAAATGCACAATAATTAATATCAATGATCCATAATAGGTTTGAAGCTTTCAAAGGTCCTTCTACGTTCTTGTAATTAAACCCGTCCTTGAGTCAAGTAAGCCGAATTTTTCTCCATACCAAACATGTTACCACTACGATGAACTCTCTTCTAACTTCAATAAAGCTTGAACTATTACCATTTCAATATTTATTTGCTTGGTAACTTGGTCCTAGGCTTCAAGCTAACTCAACACGTTGGACACTAGATAGATGGCCTGTTAAGATTTTAAAGCAATTCTAATCATGTAAGACGCACAGATGCTCCAGACTTAAACAACAGTGTACAATGTTTTGAGCGGTATATTAGTTCACTTCAAGCTCATGCTGTTGAAACTCAACTTAAATAAAACATGGTGTCAAGGTCTCAAGAATTCAAAGTACGGTAGTGATCACATAAACAATTAGCAGTGTGTAAAATCGGACTAGTTAGCATTGCTAGTTCCATATATACAAAAAAAAAGTTAAGCAGTGAACCGTCATTCCTGCAAGTACAAGATTGGTGAGTATCCATTATGCTTGCCAACGCCTTCATTTTCAACAGCAGCTAATCACCGTAGGCCTATCAATTTACACAGTACCCTAAGCTTGAAACCTTGCCGACAAAGGAAGTAAGAAACCACATGTTTAAGGACATTAGCAGATCTACCCTCTGTGAATTCGTTGTTGCTATACCCTATGCTAAAGCTATGTAATGGCACATCAATGTTATAGGAACTGCAACTCTATTATCAGCTGGTTCTAACGCAATACAACAGCCATGAAAAACAACTGTTAATGAAAAGAAATTTCGTCACATCTAAATCAATCGCTAAAAGCTGCAAGTCTAAAGAGGTGAGGATGTACAGGCTATACCCCTTCATTCCTTGGTCGCCAAGGTTCGAATGAGCTATAAATACACAGGCAAATTCAATATTTATCTACAGAACTCCAAGCTGAAAAGCTTTGTAAATAAATCAAACAGGAAGTTTTACTGGAAAGGTGGTGAGAGCAGTACGAGATGATTTTTGATGAGGTTGGTGTGATCTAAATGATGGAGGAAACAGGACTGGAAACGGTGGGTGTATGCAGGGGGGGGGGGGCTTCTCCTGTGTTGCGCAACTGGTGTCAGAAACGAAGTCGGATTCCGATGCGGTGGTCTCGGTGATTAAATCCATGGGGATCAGTTTATATATATATAAAAGAAAAATATATGAAAAAGAAAACTTGAGCGAAACAGAGAAAGAAGCAGGAGGAGATGATATTACGAGATGAAGTGGGTGTATTTGGGAGACAAACAGGACGGGTTTGAAGAAGCAAAAGGTTGAGGGAGGTTGCATTGAAATCTGCTGAATGGTGGAGTATATTGAATCGATGCAGAATGGCGGTGACAGGAGTGCAAACATGGATGGCAGAGGAAGCAAAGGAAATGGAAGCTGGTACATTCGGCAATATCATACTGGAAGCATGACTTGATGCAGCGTTAAGAGGCTAAAATTTGGGGGATGGGCTGAATATACATCAGTGAAGCCCATTATTATTTTCAACGACGAAAAAAAAGGGAGGGAACAAGAGAAGTTACGGGTATTTTTCTGAATGGAGGATGAGCGGCTCAAGGTTGTTATTGGAGCGGGATGTATGGCATTGGGGAGAAGTACACTGAGAGATTGTATGAACGCGGACTACGTACCGGAGTTTGTGTGGAGCGTTTTGAAGCACGGTACAATTTTAGGCGAATTAAACATCTGATTGGATCAACTGATGCAAATCATTTTTAACGGTTAACACGCCAAGGTGAGTAAATTCACTAACTCTGTTTATTTTAAAATATTATTATTATATTTTAAATATTGGTTGAACGTTGTGTGATGGTCGCTTCGGTAGATTACAATTAAATTAGTTGAATTATATATCGTTGCATATATACATATCATTGGTTGAACTGATTCCATCGATTATATTATTTCCTGGTATGGAATTAGTGTTAATTGTTGACTAACATCGGTGGATGCAGGAAACCGGTTGGAGGAATCCAACCGGATTCCTCAATATTTATATGTACTGTTTGTTATATATAGATGCATTATTTGAACCCAAATGATATTTAAACCCTATGTGATATTGATGTTGAATGGAAATTCAACAACGGGTTTGATTTAATCAACAGATGATATCGATTAAGAAAGTGGCAACAACCAACCATAAATGTATCATCTGTTTTAACCGATATTGTTTTACCACAATCCCACCGTGTGCGAAGCACGTGTTTCGCCATACTTACTAAATGATTTGGTAAAGTGGATTCTTATATCAATAAGATTAATAAGTAAGTAGGCGGAGATTAACTTGATGATTAATTTATTGTTTTAAGAACAATTAAATGATATATTTACAAATAGATTATGGTTGATTTCATATTAAGTAAGATTAGTTAGAATCGATTATTGTTTATTTAATAGTAAATGAGATTATTTAGAAATAAATTATTATTTTTATGGAAATCGATACAAGTGAAATTATTTGGATTAATAAATGTTATTTATTCAAAATGAAAAGATTTGTTAGAATTGATTAGTGGGTTAATCATGGCTAAATATTTACCAAGCAAACTGTTTTGATCAATAATTGGTTATTTAATTAAATTAGATTGGGATGATTAATCTAATGTAATAAATTAACGAATATTTGATAAGATAGTATAAGGGATTTGTCTAAAGAAGACAAAGCGAAGAGGAATGTTCAATAAGGGATCTGTCTAAGAAAGATGAAGCGGAGAGAAATGTTTAAAAATGGATTTGTATAAGCTAATGTAAATAACCGAGTTTTCAAAATAAGGATATGGCGTCATAAAACCATATTTAAAATATAGCAAGAAGCAAGGTTACTGATTTTAAAGTATAAGGGATTAGAGTTACGAACTTATATCTATTCTAAGGTAAGAACGTCGTCGATCAAGGTCTGAGAGGTAATTAAAATACCCCAACTTGAACGGCTTCACAATTATCGAGGGATGGTATTTGTTTGTAACAGAAAGAGATGTCAAGATTTTTGTAACGGAAAGAGATGTCAAGATTTTTGTAACGGAAAGAGTTGTTAAGATTTTTGTAACAGAAATAGATGTCAAGATTTTTGTAACGGAAAGAATTGTTAAGATTTTTGTAACAGAAAGAGATGTTAAGATTTTTTTGTAACAGAAAGAGATGTCAAGATTTTTGTAATGGTAAGAGATGGAAAGATCAATATAAGGTGGAATATAGCAGCGTATTTCAAGTATTTGAACTACAGCGATAAAATAACGTTGTTGACTAAACTTAAGCGTGACTGTTTGTCGAGATTAGTTATAAGGGAATATTACAGCGTATGACAATTTTTGAACTATAACGTTAAAGTAACGCTGTTGGCTAAGCTTAAGCGTGATTTTATATATAACCCTACTCCCTAAGGGATGAAAACAATTTGATTTGAAATCCACTTATTCTAAAGTAATAAGCAACGATGTTGTCTAAAGAGATATAAGAATAAGAGTTATAATAACCGAGAATATTTTCCAAGAAGTGTGAAAGTGCTAAAACGAGATATGAGAAATATCTGGTAAGATATGGGAATTTGAATAATGAAATGAATGTTAAATAAAAGTGCCCGTGGTTGTGTGATGTTTAGTCGTACAATTGAATGGATGTTTGATTTTACTTCGATAGTTAAATAACCGACCATCGAAGTGTTTTGACCATCGTTGTCAATACGGAGAGACCGGTTGGATATATTATCTGAAACCACTCCGTATAGGCATAAGCGCTACGAAATTGATTATGCGAAAGACAATTGAAGACGGAGTGAAATACAAGGGTCGTACTGTTCCAGAATGGTGTTTTCTGTTTGTCCAGTCCCAGGACAACTTGTATGGACGGATGTCTGACAGAGTATTCCTAACGGTCACATAAGACGATCTTTTCAAGGTATTACGTCTGGTGGCGAAGAAATTCGTTTCTCTTAGCTTTTATACCCGTAATATTTTTGGAAAGATCAACTAGTGATTTGATGGGTTTGACGATGTGACATTCAAAGTGTATGGTGGCCAGATGTTCTAAAAGATAGACGTAGCCTCAAGCTTCACAACCGGGAAATGACAAAAATCGGGCAGGCAACATGGCTATGTGGGTCGCTCCCATTAGGGTGTATAATCACCTATCTAGAGAAATTCCTTTTGTTTATTAATCTATCGATTCCGCCCATTCGGGAACGGTTGTTTGAGCCCAACCGTTGGTGATATACATTCGATACACTCAAGCGAAATGAGTGGTCGGTCATGTGTGGGCCGGGTTGCAAGACGTTCTTGTTGAACCCAGGTGTATTCGCCTCTAGAGATACATCATCGGAAGGTGGTCCCATACCTTGTCATAGTTGGAATCCAATCTCCAATAAGCGCCCTGCGGTTTTTGATTTTAAACTGTGTATGTAGAGCGTGAGATGCAAGCGTTCTGCTATTTGGTTATTTTCTTGATTAGACATTATTATAATATCACTGGATTTTGATATCAAAATGTTTTGGGTTATAGTAAGGTAAAAACCGTCCATGTTTATGTGTGGGTTGGTCTTACTATCATCCTTTTGTTTCAAAAGGATTTTCAAAGTTAAGCCATATGGTTGGAATTTACTCACACCAGTCCCATGACTGACCCAGAGTTTATTTTGTTTGTTTTCCCTAAACTCTTGGGTGCCCAAATTTGTACGGGCAGTCAAGTGTTTCAGGCTTTTACAGATACACTTGGAGGAGCTGGAAGCAGAAGGCTTCACCATTAGTATTTAGGGATTACTTCCACTGTGATATGATGTATTGTACTCTGATAATGGTATGTACATACAATAAAGTTTTGTATTTCAAAGTTATGTTATATAATATACTTTATTCGTTCCACTGTGAGATTCGTGTTTACTCTGATTATATTCAGCTGTGTTCTTCTTCTTCTTCTTCAATTCTATTAGTTCTATCTTTCTATCTCACCTTCTAATTTCTTTCTATTAATGATCCGGTATTTTCGATGTCTGAACAGTCGACGTTGGGTTTTGTGTCGATTTTCGGAGTCGAAAATTCCAGTTCGTTCCAGTTGGTATCAGAGCATAAGGTTAAGTGATTACCTTGGCTCTGTGGCGTAACTCACTAGAGATAGGGTTAGTAACACCCTAGATTGAGTTTGAGTGTATGTATATGAGCGCGTATTTGTAAATCAATATAAAAACTATTTTATATTGTGTCGATTGGTTTGGCAAGTGGTTTATGAATTCTGGTCGAAACAGTAATGCAAACTGTGTCGATAGGTGTTTCTAAACTCTTGAACAGAGTAATTCGACACAGTATGTTTTGAATAGAGGGTAAATGGAATAATTTTACCCAAAATATATTTTGATATAAAAGAGGTATATATCTTGAGATTAATGTAGTATATTGGATGTGTTGATCGTAATTAGGATCAAATAAGATTTATAGTTGAGTTGGTTATATAAACAACCAATCGAAATATTATATAAGTATAATACGCAAAATAAGATGAATTGAATCTGAATTTAAAACCAGAATTGGGACAAAACTCTAGGAATTTGGGAAAAAGTTGGAAATAAATGTTTGGATTAATTGTATGGGAAATTTAAATCCTGGGAGATTTGAAATTGTTTTCCAAGTGCTGTGAAAGATATTTTGAAGAAAAATTCAAAATGGAAGTGTTTTAAAATGAATTTTGAAAAGTAATATAGTATTGAACTCACTTTGACCACTGGAAAATAGATTTTGATGATGACGGCCGCATTATCAGTGTTCATTTTTCGAGTTCTAAGTGATGGATTACTACCAAAGATTTTGTTTTGAATTATTGTGAGGAAACAAGTTGTCAGAAATTCAAATGTTTTAATATATAATTTCAAACTGATTTGAAATGAAAACCCCAGGAATTTGAATTCTGAAATTTAAAATTTACTTATGAAATAAATAAACAGAGAATTTAAATAAGTCAAATAAAGTGGAGTTGAATTGAAGCCAAGTAAGGAGAAAATTGTAATGGAGTAGGATCCAACTTGGCAAAATGGTTAAAATTGTGAATTCAGATTTGGGATGGAACCGAACTTGGTTGGGAAATGTGATTATTTTGAATTGGAATTGAACTGGAGTTTAAAAAAGAATTTTGAATCGGGATGTAAGAGAATTATTGATTGAAGATAAACTGACTAGAGATCAGTTGTAGATGCATTCGGGTATGCTGACTGGATTGCAAATGGAAGCGAGAAAGTTGGATGCCCAATAAAGGGAGAAGTCCCAAAGTGGCGTGATGTAGTAGTACCGAATGAACCGTGCAGCGGAGAGGCTGACGAAATTCTCCAAAAATTAAATTGTTAGAAAATTTTCGTTACAAAAAAGGGAATTAATATTTTGATCAGTTCAGTTGAAACTGAAATTATGAAGTAAACCAAAAAGATTTTTAACCTGTTTTCAACAGAGAATTGTAGCATTTTCCACATCTTAGCAATTTCGAGGACGAAATTATTTTAAGGGGGAAGGAATGTAATGTCCCGCATTTTTATCGGTTTATATTTGAATATTTAAATCAGTTAAATATTGAATTCGTAATATAAGTGAATTTATATATTAACGAAGTTAAACGTATAAAATTATATATAATCGAGCCCGTAATATCGCTGCAGTTCGTAATTTAACGTTCTGAACTTCAACTGAGTGTACAGAATTCGTTATAAGTCGGATTTCTGCGAAACAAGAAACGGTCAAATCTGTTGAACTGTATTTTTCTAATGGAAGTGGAAAATGGAGATCTCGTCATATAGTTTGCAAGATATGTCCAAATCAAATATTCGAAAAGTCGCTATGCAATCGTATATCGACCATAACGGTTTATTTGAAATAACTAGATATCGAATTCGAATTTGGACGAGGTTCTTTTGAGACATAGTGATAATTTAATTTTTAGAATTTTATTGTGATTTTTAATTAATTAAAAACGCAATTTTTTATTTGAAATATTTTGCACCCTGTATCGATATTTTGGGGTTTCAAGATATGAGTTAACCTACCGGTATTATTATATTTTTGGGATCGTGGCACATTGCTCGTTATAATAATATTTTTATTTTCGTCGATAATAACCTGTAACTAAATGAGATTTATTATGTGACGAGGTACCACTAATCCTTTGTTTTAAAACATAAGGATCATTACAATAATTAGTGTAGACACCTGATAGTGTATGGACTTATGACTCATCATTGAGACTTGGGGCATCTCATATGGAATAAATGCACAATAATTAATATCAATGATCCATAATAGGTTTGAAGCTTTCAAAGGTCATTCTACGTTCTTGTAATTAAACCCGTCCTTGAGTCAAGTAAGCCAAATTTTTCTCCATACCAAACATGTTACCACTACGATGAACTCTCTTCTAACTTCAATAAAGCTTGAACTATTACCATTTCAATTTTTATTTGTTTGGTAACTTGGTCCTAGGCTTCTAGCTAACTCAACACGTTGGACACTAGATAGATGGCCTGTTAAGATTTTAAAGCAATTCTAATCATGTAAGACGCACAGATGCTCCCGACTTAAATAACAGTGTACAATGTTTTTAGCGGTATATTAGTTCACTTCAAGCTCATGCTGTTGAAACTCAACTTAAATAAAATATGGTGTCAAGGTCTCAAGAATTCAAAGTATGGTAGTGATCACATAAACAATTAGCAGTGTGTAAAATCGGACCAGTTAGCATTGCTAGTTCCATATATACAAAAAAAAGTTAATCAGTGAACCGTCATTCCTGCAAGTACAAGATTGGTGAGTATCCATTATGCTTGCCAACGCCTTCATTTTCAACAGCAGCTAATCACCGTAGGCCTATCAATTTACACAGTACCCTAAGCTTGAAACCTTGCCGACAAAGGAAGTAAGAAACCACATGTTTAAGGACATTAGCAGATCTACCCTCTGTGAATTCGCTGTTGCTATACCCTATGCTAAAGCTATGTAATGGCACATCAATGTTATAGGAACTGCAACTCTATTATCAGCTGGTTCTAACGCAATACAACAGCCATGAAAAACAACTGTTAATGAAAATAAATTTCGTCACATCTAAATCAATCGCTAAAAGCTGCAAGTCTAAAGGGGTGAGGATGTACAGGCTATACCCCTTCATTCCTTGGTCGCCAAGGTTCGAATGAGCTATAAATACACAGGCAAATTCAATATTTATCTACAGAACTCCAAGCTGAAAAGCTTTGTAAATAAATCAAACAGGAAGTTTTACTGGAAAGGTGGTGAGAGCAGTACGAGATGATTTTTGATGAGGTTGGTGTGATCTAAATGATGGAGGAAACAGGACTGGAAACGGTGGGTGTATGCAGGGGGGGGGGGGCTTCTCCTGTGTTGCGCAACTGGTGTCAGAAACGAAGTCGGATTCCGATGCGGTGGTCTCGGTGATTAAATCCATGGGGATCAGTTTATATATATATAAAAGAAAAATATATGAAAAAGAAAACTTGAGCGAAACAGAGAAAGAAGCAGGAGGAGATGATATTGCGAGATGAAGTGGGTGTATTTGGGAGACAAACAGGACGGGTTTGAAGAAGCAAAAGGTTGAGGGAGGTTGCATTGAAATCTGCTGAATGGTGGAGTATATTGAATCGATGCAGAATGGCGGTGACAGGAGTGCAAACATGGATGGCAGAGGAAGCAAAGGAAATGGAAGCTGGTACATTCGGCAATATCATACTGGAAGCATGACTTGATGCAGCGTTAAGAGGCTAAAATTTTGGGGATGGGCTGAATATACATCAGTGAAGCCCATTATTATTTTCAACGACGAAAAAAAGGGAGGGAACAAGAGAAGTTACGGGTATTTTTCTGAATGGAGGATGAGCGGCTCAAGGTTGTTATTGGAGCGGGATGTATGGCATTGGGGAGAAGTACACTGAGAGATTGTATGAACGTGGACTACGTACCGGAGTTTGTGTGGAGCGTTTTGAAGCACGGTACAATTTTAGGCGAATTAAACATCTGATTGGATCAACTGATGCAAATCATTTTTAATGGTTAACACGCCAAGGTGAGTAAATTCACTAACTCTGTTTATTTTAAAATATTATTATTATATTTTAAATATTGGTTGAACGTTGTGTGATGGTCGCTTCGGTAGATTACAATTAAATTAGTTGAATTATATATCGTTGCATATATACATATCATTGGTTGAACTGATTCCATCGATTATATTATTTCCTGGTATGGAATTAGTGTTAATTGTTGACTAACATCGGTGGATGCAGGAAACCGGTTGGAGGAATCCAACCGGATTCCTCAATATTTATATGTATTGTTTGTTATATATAGATGCATTGTTTGAACCCAAATGATATTTAAACCCTATGTGATATTGATGTTGAATGGAAATTCAACAACGGGTTTGATTTAATCAACAGATGATATCGATTAAGAAAGTGGCAACAACCAACCATAAATGTATCATCTGTTTTAACCGATATTGTTTTACCACAATCCCACCGTGTGCGAAGCACGTGTTTCACCATACTTACTAAATGATTTGGTAAAGTGGATTCTTATATCAATAAGATTAATAAGTAAGTAGGCGGAGATTAACTTGATGATTAATTTATTGTTTTAAGAACAATTAAATGATATATTTACAAATAGATTATGGTTGATTTCATATTAAGTAAGATTAGTTAGAATCGATTATTGTTTATTTAATAGTAAATGAGATTATTTAGAAATAAATTATTATTTTTATGGAAATCGATACAAGTGAAATTATTTGGATTAATAAATGTTATTTATTCAAAATGAAAAGATTTGTTAGAATTGATTAGTGGGTTAATCATGGCTAAATATTTACCAAGCAAACTGTTTTGATCAATAATTGGTTATTTAATTAAATTAGATTGGGATGATTAATCTAATGTAATAAATTAACGAATATTTGATAAGATAGTATAAGGGATTTGTCTAAAGAAGACAAAGCGAAGAGGAATGTTCAATAAGGGATCTGTCTAAGAAAGATGAAGCGGAGAGAAATGTTTAAAAATGGATTTGTATAAGCTAATGTAAATAACCGAGTTTTCAAAATAAGGATATGGCGTCATAAAACCATATTTAAAATATAGCAAGAAGCAAGGTTACTGATTTTAAAGTATAAGGGATTAGAGTTACGAACTTATATCTATTCTAAGGTAAGAACGTCGTCGATCAAGGTCTGAGAGGTAATTAAAATACCCCAACTTGAACGGCTTCACAATTATCGAGGGATGGTATTTGTTTGTAACAGAAAGAGATGTCAAGATTTTGGTAACGGAAAGAGATGTCAAGATTTTTGTAAAGGAAAGAGTTGTCAAGATTTTTGTAACAGAAATAGATGTCAAGATTTTTGTAACGGAAAGAATTGTTAAGATTTTTGTAACAGAAAGAGATGTTAAGATTTTTTTGTAACAGAAAGAGATGTCAAGATTTTTGTAATGGTAAGAGATGGAAAGTTCAATATAAGGTGGAATATAGCAGCGTATTTCAAGTATTTGAACTACAACGATAAAATAACGCTGTTGACTAAACTTAAGCGTGACTGTTTGTCGAGATTAGTTATAAGGGAATATTACAGCGTATGACAATTTTTGAACTATAACGTTAAAGTAACGCTGTTGGCTAAGCTTAAGCGTGATTTTATATATAGCCCTACTCCCTAAGGGATGAAAACAATTTGATTTGAAATCCACTTATTCTAAAGTAATAAGCAACGATGTTGTCTAAAGAGATATAAGAATAAGAGTTATAATAACTGAGAATATTTTCCAAGAAGTGTGAAAGTGCTAAAACGAGATTTGAGAAATATCTGGTAAGATATGGGAATTTGAATAATGAAATGAATGTTAAATAAAAGTGCCCGTGGTTGTGTGATGTTTAGTCGTACAATTGAATGGATGTTTGATTTTACTTCGATAGTTAAATAACCGACCATCGAAGTGTTTTGACCATCTTTGTCAATACGGAGAGACCGGTTGGATATATTATATGAAACCACTCCGTATAGGCATAAGCGCTACGAAATTGATTATGTGAAAGACAATTGAAGACGGAGTGAAATACAAGGGTCGTACTGTTCCAGAATGGTGTTTACTGTTTGTCCAGTCCCAGGACAACTTGTATGGACGGATGTCTGACAGAGTATTCCTAACGGTCACATAAGACGATCTTTTCAAGGTATTACGTCTGGTGGCGGAGAAATTCGTTTCTCTTAGCTTTTATACCCGTAATATTTTTGGAAAGATCAACTAGTGATTTGATGGGTTTGACGATGTGACATTCAAAGTGTATGGTGGCCAGATGTTCTAAAAGATAGACGTAGCCTCAAGCTTCACAACCGGGAAATGACAAAAATCGGGCAGGCAACATGGCTATGTGGGTCGCTCCCATTAGGGTGTATAATCACCTATCTAGAGAAATTCCTTTTGTTTCTTAATCTATCGATTCCGCCCATTCGGGAACGGTGGTTTGAGCCCAACCGTTGGTGATATACATTCGATACACTCAAGCGAAATGAGTGGTCGGTCATGTGTGGGCCGGGTTGCAAGACGTTCTTGTTGAACCCAGGTGTATTCGCCTCTAGAGATATATCATCGGAAGGTGGTCCCATACCTTGTCATAGTTGGAATCCAATCTCCAATAAGCGCCCTGCGGTTTTTGATTTTATACTATGTATGTAGAGCGTGAGATGCAAGCGTTCTGCTATTTGGTTATTTACTTGATTAGACATTATTATAATATCACTGGATTTTGATATCAAAATGTTTTGGGTTATAGTAAGGTAAAAACCGTCCATGTTTATGTGTGGGTTGGTCTTACTATCATCCTTTTGTTTCAAAAGGATTTTCAAAGTTAAGCCATATGGTTGGAATTTACTCACACCAGTCCCATGACTGACCCAGAGTTTATTTTGTTTGTTTTCCCTAAACTCTTGGGTGCCCAAATTTGTACGGGCAGTCAAGTGTTTCAGGCTTTTACAGATACACTTGGAGGAGCTGGAAGCAGAAGGCTTCACCATTAGTATTTAGGGATTACTTCCACTGTGATATGATGTATTGTACTCTGATAATGGTATGTACA
This sequence comes from Allium sativum, assembly GCA_030737875.1. Classification (NCBI taxonomy): domain Eukaryota; kingdom Viridiplantae; phylum Streptophyta; class Magnoliopsida; order Asparagales; family Amaryllidaceae; genus Allium; species Allium sativum. Next base: position 343,585,681 of record CM060910.1, read on the forward strand.
TACAATACAGTTTTGTATTTCAAAGTTATGTTATATAATATACTTTATTCGTTCCGCTGTGAGATTCGTGTTTACTCTGATTATATTCAGCTGTGTTCTTCTTCTTCTTCTTCTACTCTATTAGTTCTATCTTTCTATCTCACCTTCTAATTTCTTTCTATTAATGATCCAGTATTTTCGATGTCTGAACAGTCGACGTTGGGTTTTGTGTCGATTTTCGGAGTCGAAAATTCCAGTTCATTACAAATTCTCTGGCGATCTGATTGACATCTTTTTTGGGTTGCTACTTTGGTAAGGCTATTGTGGTGGTCACTCTATTTTGTTGTATCTTGGTTCTGATAGGTCACATTGCCTTGTGCATATTGGATGTCATTTATCTATTTTGTTTTCACCTTTGTGGTGTTAAAATATCATTGCCTTGTGAATCTTGGAAGTCATTCTATGGTAATTTATTGATGTTGTGGGCGTGTTGTAGCTCTGGCTTGCGTCTGTTTGCCTCATCTTGGTTTTGTGGTCATATTGTTTGTTACATGGTGTTATGCTTATGTCAATGGTTCATCTTTAGATCTAGCTTGTTGGTCTTCAATGTGGTGTTATCTGTTGTTGAATTGAATAACTTAAGCTAGTGGTTTGTTGGAAAAATGGTTTATTTTTATAAAGATGAATTATTTACAAATTGAATAAGTGCTAGATGGCTCCTATATGAATAGTCCCAAATCAAGAGTGTTGGATCTAGATTAACCCTAGAGGGGGCGTGAATAGGGTTTATCATAGTTTTTCGCTGAGTTAAATAATTACGGGATATTCAAATAATAAACAGATCATAGAGTATAGCAGAAATAGAAATGCAGAAAAGTAAATGACACAAGATATACCCAACTTCGGCAAAATCCTTCCTACTGCTACATTCCTAAGGTTTCTACTAGATAAAAGAATAGATCCCGTGTACAAGACCATGTACACTCGCGAACCCCTCGCTCCTATTCTAGTCCTATGTTCAAAAACCTAGACTGACCGATATCCCCTCGACCAGATTTTCCCGTATTACAAACCCGTAACACGTAACCCTTGATTTTACAGACTCTAGTAAACTGCTAGAATTTTATAGACCCTAGAACTGTTTGGATGGTTTACAAAAAAAAAATTGAAAATACAAAACAATTAAAATAAACAAAAGAAACCCTAGTAAAAAAATAAAGGAGTTTAAAGATAATGGGTCATCCCCTTTTCAAATTAAAAAGTTGGCCAGCCTATAATCTATTATCTGTTGCCCGATCTTCTTTGTCTCTAAAAAATTGCGGCAGAGGTTTTTCACTTTGCTCCAATTCGTTGCTGGTGAATTCGATATGTCTTTGTGCAATCTCCGAAATGATGGACGCTGATATTCTTTGCAATCTTGATCCCCAATCTTACTCTATTCATCAAAGTAAGATCTTCGATTTATGTTTTAATACTTGAATTGTTTTCTATGTATTTTTTGGGATACGTTGCCGATGAGGAAATGGTGAAATAAAAAGGGTTTTAAACCCTTTGTTTATTCTATGATTTCGTGATGTGGCTTGAGATGATTTTGTTGCTTTCCTCTTTTGAAATCTTGGCTGAAATGGCTTGATTGCTGCGTGATTGAACACCCATGAATGTTGATGAATTTAGACGTGTTCTTGTCCCTTTCTATGAATCTGGACATTTATGATTTCATGAATTTTCTTGAAATGATTCTTGCAAAAATACTGGAATTGCTTCTGTGTGATTTTAGCCTTAACTGATACATTCCCAAACCTTTACCAATAAAACGTCCTCCTGATTTCCTTGATGGTTTTAATGACCTTGATTGCTTGTCAACTAGAAATGTTGCCATACTTGAATCGATTTAAAAATTGCCTTGAATTCACACTGATATTTCTGGAAAGAAATATTGAATGAGAATTGGTTAATTACTGGAATTACATCTCTGGTTTTTTCTCGAGATTAACACTGTTTAATTCTTGTGATGAATCAGAACATAATTTGGCTTTCTTCTATGAATCTGGGCAGTTTTAAAACATTGTCAAATACACTTGCTTTATTTTTGGAATCAAAACAATTTGTTTCATTCCCAACAGATTTCTCTTGCCAAAAATGCTTGCATTGATTTGTGTTTGTATTACAAAGTTTTCCAAAACTAATGCTGAACATAAATATATCCAAAACATGATTGATACATGTTTTCAATCCCACTTAAAAAAGATTTGTCCCTTAGAAACATCTTGCCGAAAATGAATGATTGAATTCGTGAGTCATTTCTGGAAATATTATAATGATTTCTTTGCTCCATTTAAAAAGCAAACTGTCCATTTATGATTACCATCCTTGATTTGTATGATAGATACTATGCCAATATTGCAATGCTGTAAATGAAACACTTCCTTGTTCTTGTCTGGTCCATGCTGGTCTGTGCACCCCTGATTAGTAATTGTGTTGCACTTGCTTCATCAATTGTATGTTGTAGTGTATGCTGACCTGATGTGTTGCCTTGTGCACATATACATTCATATCTGGTGCTTGCCTGAACCATTTATACACCACTGTTCTGTTGAGACTTGAACTGTGCGTGACCACCGACTTTCAAAACACCATTCATGCAGCTTGACTTTGATGTTGATCTATTATGATATTTACATAAGCGTGTTTCATTTGAGAAAAACTTGTGCACGTCACCTCTTTGATACTTGCTACTGTCTTGCATGTACATGGCCTTGCTGCTTCACTTGACATATGAACTGCCATGTTGTTTTTGTGCTTGATCACTTGTCACATGTTTAAACTGTCTTGAGACATGTCCATGAATAAGTATTGACTTGTATGTTTGAGTACTTGTTACTGAAATGAGTTTGCGCACTCCTATGCTAATGTTGATCATTTTGCCTATACTGGCTCGATTATGTTGCACCATGAACTTGGCTTGCTGTTATGTTAGTTGATATGTCCAGTCCACCACATTGACATGTGCTCGACACATGATTATGCTGCATGTGTACATATATATATATACACGTATGTGTGTGTATATATATGTATGTATATATGTCTTGCTTTCGAGATGCTCATCCATCTATGGCTTGTCTGTTGCACTGAGTCAAGTTGGTCCATGTGGCTGCTCCTCAGTTGCACACTGGATTGGCGAGGTAGTGCACACATGTGTATTTATATGCACGTGTGTATATGCAACTATTCAGAAAAATATTCTTGTCCGTGTACATATACAAACTGTCTGCCTTATGATATTTACATTGTTTCACTGTGAATATCACAAGCTGTCTAGACACAGATGAATCAGATCAAGTCATGAAAAATGATGAGAAACACACCAGAAATCTGAGGCAAATAAAATCTTAAAATTAAAATTTATATTTGCGCGTATACAATTTTATTTCTATTGCAGTGTATTGTGTGTGTGTTTCATGTGAAAGGTAAGCAGATGATGACTGGACTGACAGCGAAAATGCTGTGAAGATAGAAGTGTAATAACCCGGAAAATCTGAACCAGTTTAAATTTTTTATTTTGGCAGTTTTAGCGAATTTTGAATATTTAAAATGGATTATTTTAAATAGTATCGACGAGAAATTTATTTTGAATATAATTCGAACGTATATATTATATGCGTCGTCGTTAGAATATAAATATTTATATATAATTATAAATAGAATTGAAAATGGCGCGGTAGTTCGATAATTCGATTTCAAACTTCAAATGAATGTACCGGGTGCAAAACAATCCGGATTTTAGTGAAACCAAAAACATTAGGATCTAATTGAGGATATCTTTCCAACGAATCTGAAAAATCAAAATTTCATAGCGGGAATCAAAAGATATGTCCAGTTGAAAATTCTGAATAGTCGCTATGGAATTCAGGCCCTTAAAAACGGAAATTTTGCAAACGACCTCGGAGTTCGACGAAACCACTTTTGTTGGGTCCGTGATGTCAAATTATTGCTAGATTCCAAATTTCATAATTTTTCGAATCAATATGTGAGCGTGTCAAAGGAAAACGTGTTTGACAAGTTTTAGTTGATTTTAATCGACTAGAAATTGGCCATTTTTCCAACGGTCTCAGAATTCGACGAAACTACTTTTGTTAGGACCGTATCGTCAATACTAAGCTAGAAAATATTTTTCTGGAATTTTTCTAGTTAGTATGTGACCCCGGTAAATTAAAATGCGCGTTCAAATTCAATATATAGAGTTATATGTTGATTTTGACGAAAACTAATCGAAACGATCGAATCAGCTTGCGATACATATCCCATTGTGTTCGAAATGGGGGTAAATAGCTATGGACGACAGGCGGTGGGCCTCGTTTAGAGGTCGTATGTAAAAGTCAACTCTTTGCAAAATAAAATAATTAAATAAATTAAAAATATATATCCTCTCTCCTTCCCTTATAAACTGCTGGCCCCCCCTTCCCTCATTTTCGTTCATTACAGAAATAAGGAAAAAAAAAGAAGACAACCGATCCAGAGGGAGACCCCCCCATCGGCGCCGACCACCGCGACAGCCCCCCCCGTCCATCGAAGACCACCGCAACCGACACCCCCCCTTTTTCCTCCTACTGCCGATCGACGAGACCCCCCCCCCCCCGGGCGCCGCGCGACGCAATTGACCCCCCCTGTAACCAAATCGAGCACCGCAACTACCCCCCCTTCTTACCTCGCGCCGATACACCCCCCTGCTCATCCACTGACGAACGCGACAGCCCCCCCCAAACATTCACTGTAATTTTTTTTAATTTCATTTATTTGTTTATTTTTGTTTTAATTCACTTTAAATGTTTAGCTTAGGTTAATCAGTTTAAAAACTGATTTGTAGTATGTAGATTTTTAATTTACAAAAGAAATGATTTTTATGTTTAGGCATAAAATAAAAATATATTTTTTTGGTTATAAGAAGAATCAAAATACAATAATTATATTTTGAAAGTAATAAAAATATGATTTTTATATTTTTAAAGTATTAAAAATATAATCTTTACTATGTAGAAGATGTAAAAATATGATTTTTGTTTATGTAGAGAAGTAAAAATATAATTTTTACATGATAGGAATATTAAAAATAGCATCTTTATATGTGTAGCAAAATAAAAATGTGATTTTTTTTAAGGATATATTAGAAAAGTCGAAATCTTTATATGAAGAATAGCGTGATAAAAATATAATCTTTACTATATGAACATCGATGCGAAAATATAATTTTTATCTATATAGTAGCGGTATAAAAATTTGATTTTTATATATTGAATAGCGAAGTAAAAAATCGATTTTTATATATTGAATAGCAAAGTAAAAATTCGATTTTTATATATTGAATAGCAAAGTAAAAACTCGATTTTTATATATTGAATAGCAAAGTAAAAATTCGATTTTTATATATTGAATAGCAAAGTAAAAATTCGATTTTTATATATTGAATAGCAAAGTAAAAATTCGATTTTTATATATTGAATAGCGAAGTAAAAATTCGATTTTTATATATTGAATAGCAAAGTAAAAATTCGATTTTAATATATTGAATAGCGAAGTAAAAATTTGATTTTTATATATATAGTGGCTACGGGCAACGAAAGTGACGAAAGGCGAGAACGACGAAGACTTCTACAAAAGAAGGGTCAAGATGATTGTATAGCTTCGGCGAGAACTTCTCACTCAAAATTTCTTTTTCTAGTTATATATATATACTAGGATGCAGACGGTGTTTAGTAGCACCCGACACAATCGTCTACAGACCATGGACTTGTTTGTTTGGTTGTGTAGTTAGTTAGATTATTTGGGTTGAATTGAATTGTTTGGTGAAATGAATGGATTTGATTGATGTGTGAATGGCGTGGGTCTTCACTAGACCGGGGATAAGGCTAGGCCTCGTCCCGTTTCTAGTATCGTGCCGTTATGCCGCCGAAATTTTCTAAAATAAAAATATCATTTTATTTAAAGAATGAACTGAATAGAAATTCATATGTTAAGATAAAATGTTTTATCGTTAAAAATATAATTTTTTAACGTGAATACGAATATAGTGAATGTGAATAAATAAAGATTCATTTACAAACCGGACGGTTTGTTTATGTACACCTATTTTGAAGGACATTGATTGGGTCGATAAATTTTACACATCGCCCAACTGCACAACTAAAATCTGTGTTTGATTGTTTGAAACCCCACACGGGTGTTGGGATGAAATTTGAAGTTCACTCATCCTGATTGATTAAATATGTCGATCGATTGATTGACAGGCTGTTATAAGCGTTAGATATCTATATTTGATGCTTATACAGTGTAGTGCACTTTGGTTGATGGTTGATTATTTTTCAATGCTATTATATACGTGCGATGTATGAAAATCCATATAATTAACATTATATGGTGATTGATTGGGCCTCATTCCAATTTAGAAAATAAAGAATATTATAATATAAAGGTTCATGGGTTGACTGTACTCATCCGTTGAGATTAGTCATGTGTTGAACGAAATATTTTAACAAAAATAGTCACATGTGGACAATACTCATTCGTTGAGATTAGTCATGTGTTGAACGAAATATTTTAATAAAAGAAATATTTGAAATAGAAATATTTGAAAAAGAAATATTTGAAATAGAATATATGAAAATAGAAATATATGAAGCCGTGTTGATTAGATTGACGCCATTTTGACGTGAACGATATTTATTTCGATTTTATTCATTTTAAAATGAATATTGAAAAGTGTTTTCGAAATCGAATATTTTGAAATGAAATGGAATTGAAATTTGAATTGAATCGAATAGAAAACCAATTTGAATTGAATCGAATAGAAAATCAATTGAATTTGAATAGAATAGAAAATCAATTGAATTTGAATAGAATAGAAAATCAATTGAATTTGAATAGAATAGAAAATCAATTGAATTTGAATAGAATAGAAAATCAATTGAATTTGAATAGGATAGAAAACGAATTTGATTTGAATTGAATTTGAATTGAATAAATAATGAATTGAATTCGAATTGAATTCGAATTGAATAAATAACGAATTCGAATTGAATTGAATAGATAACGAATTTGAATTGAATTGAATATAAAACCAATTCGAATTGAATTGAATAGATAACGAATTTGAATTGAATTGAATATAAAACCAATTCGAATTGAATTGAAAACGAATTCGAATTGAATTGGAAACGAGTTGAAATGAATTCAAATTGAATTGAAATTTGAATTGAATAGAAATGAATTTTAAAACGAATTTATAAGTAGAAATTCAATTTCGATTTGAATTTGAAATGGAAGTTGAAAATGTTTTTGAAACGAATTTAAAACGATTTATAAAATTCGTTTTGAATAGTAATCGACGAAATATATATTATATATATAATATAATGGCCTGAATAGAACGCGCCGCGCCGCGGCAGTTCGTGAATTTCGACCATTTATTTCAAACGGACATTACGGGAGATCCGACCGTCGGATTCTCCTAAAACCGGAACCGTTGGGTTCGTATCGAAAAGAGCTTTCTAACGAATATTAGAAATTCGAAATCTAACGATTGGATTTGGAGATACATCCAAATCAAATTTGAAAAAGGTCGCTGTAAGTGCAGTTCGATGGCCGTTGATGGAAATCGACTGTACGGGCCTTGATAAAATTATTAAAAATATCAATAATTTGTGTAAAATCATAAGAAGTGATTTGGGAAAAATTGGGGTGAAAAACTCCACATTTGAAAAGATAAAAATAGTTTTTTATCAAGATGAACTAGTTTTGAACTGAAATTAAAACCCATTTATTTTTAAATAAATAAATTGGATTTGAAATGGGTTTATCGTGAATGGTGTTTTAAATAACACTAGTTCTTTAACCCGATAATAATTAGAATTGATTCATGGGTTTATCGTGAACGGTGTTTTAAATAACACTAGTTCTTTAACCCGATAATAATTAGAATGTGATTTGGGTTTGTCGTGAACTGTGTTTTAAATAACACTAGTTCTTTAACCCAGTAAAAGGAGTTTTATTGAATCTGCAATTAGATTGAAATGTGAATTGATAATTCAAATTATCAAATTTTGCAAATGAGCGAGAATGGAGTACTACCAGTTTTGCTCCAAAGCGATAGTTAAATCTTTAATTAGATTTGAACGTGAAATGGTAATTAATTTTACCGATAACACCGTGGTATTGGATATGGAGTATTACCCGTTTTGCTTCATGGGATGAATAGGTTGGGATTGGGAAATAAAATAAATAATTACTTCGGTATGGTTCGCTAATCTCGACTAGTTTGGAAAACCATAATTTGGTTTGAAATGACATCCAAAGGAAGATTAAAGGATAAATTTAAAAGAATTTATCTTGGATAAAATTAATGGGAACTTTTTCAAAAGATGTGAATATTTAAATAACAGAATATTCAGAATTGGAATGAGGCGTATGTTGTGTTTGTGTAACATTTGTTTTTAATATACGCGGGTTGTTCGGAAAGGCCGGGTTTACACCCATTCTGAATAACCGATTCGACGATATGTCGAAGATGAAGACAGTGGTCGAAGGCCGGAAGTCTTCACATCGTTTGGATAATTACTGACGATCCTGATTGGGCTGTACACCCAAGAGGATGGAAATAGTTGATGGTCGTCCAGACGTACTTGGAGATGGATGGATATGCGAGGAAAGTGCCTCCGGTTTCGTTCAGACCCAGAACGGACTTGTAAATGGATTGTGTGTCTGACATTGGATTTTATTCTGTGTTGATTGATTTCTATTAAATATACATCTGTTTGGCGGCGGAGAATTTATTCTTTTGCTTAACGCCCTTCTCTGAGACGTACGAGCTCAGAGGTTGTATATCGATGGACATCAGTCGCATGGCATGAATTGCCTGTGTGGCACACTAAGATGCAATGATCAAGGCTTTTGTTGAAAAGCAGAGTCTTGTGGTTGATGATCAAAGCACGACCTACGTGGCAGCTTTGTGTATAACGTGAATTCGCGAGCCTCACACCTCGGTATGAGTTAAAAACGGGATACGGACTGCAGGGAGAGCACGACGTTTCTTTCTAACTTTGGTGGTGTCAGTGACTTACCAGCCCTGACATTTATATACTTTTCACCTATGTGGTTGTTGGAATGCGAGGCGCCTCGATTATAGGTCTGTAAGGACCGGGAAACGTGTGTTCAGGAATAAATAATCCTCTAACGTAAGTGAGGACCGGCCCTGAAGCATCCAGGATTGCCCAGAGTGTGTAGTCCTGAGACATTTGCTAGAGTGTCTCGAACGCGGAGAGGAGCTTGCCCCTTGCCTTGACTCATGACGGAAATCCAATTTCCAATACGTGTATTGCGGTTTTATTTGTAGAGCCTAGTATGGCGACATGATAGATGGTACCCATGCCGCCTAGGATTGATATTTATGATTGAAATGTTTTGACACTATACACTTATTATAGTATCAAATGATTTGTTTTAAACGTACCAAGCATGTTTGGCTATTATAAGGGAAAACCCTATCCTCCGGCTTGCGTTGCATTGTGTGATGGGACCTGGGTCTTATAATAGCTTCATTTTTCGAAAAATCATTGCGTTGTTTATCTATATGCACTGGTATTCTTGGGAGGAAACCCGTTCCGTGTTATACGGCGTGGTCCCTTGAATCACTCTCTTTTAAAGTAAAGTTTTAAATAACTGTTTTAGTTCTCACACCAGTCACATGACTGACCTGGAGTTTATTGTTTTAACCTAAACTCTGGGTGCCCCTATTTTCCGCACGGGCAGCTAGTAGTTTTGGTTTTGCAGATTTATATTCCCAGGATCCTGGTTTACAGCTGGAATGATAACCGGAAAGCTCTGTATCCGTATATCACCTTCAGTTGTGCTTTGTATTATTTTCCGCTGCTATGTAATTTATTGTAATCTCTGATATTTATCGAATGTAATTTATTCATACATACTTTGTATATTCTTGTATCTGATGGAATTGTTGTAATAGCAATGAAATGTTCTTTTGTCTGCGTTCTGTTTTGTCCTGTTTTCAAACGATCAGGGGTTTCGAACGGTCTAGATCGGTTTAACGACTAATTCGGATCGAGCGAAATTCCAGGCCGTCACATTTGGTATCGGAGCTTTGGTTTACAGAGCTTGAGAACAAGACACATTAGAACCATACGAAAGAATTCATCAGATATTGGATTAATAATATCCAATTAGAATGACTCGTTAGAGATAGGATCAGTAGTATCCTAGAACGAGTGTGAAGGGTATATTTTTAAAAAATTTGAAAACAAAATTTGTTTTGAAAGTTAAATTCAAGTATACGTATTTGAATAATTTATTTATATTGATATGGACAATCTGATATATAAAAATTTTGCATATACGCGTCATGAACGTATATTCGAAGTTTTAATATACTAGATAGATATAGGATTACACTCTAGTCGCTCGGAGATGATTTTGATGATGGAGCTCCATCACCAAAATTTATGTTCGTGTTTCGAAGCTGTGATATCTATATATTTCCATCAGACTGGTGTGAGAACCAAAACTAATATAGCTAGAACACATTGTTGTGAATTGGCATCAAAAACATGATTTTCTGTATATATATCAAAATTATGAATTTGAAACGTTAATCCACTAATTGATTGATGTTTGTGTTGTTTGTTTATTTGTTTGATAATTTTGAACCATTTAGCCTAATTGAATCAAATATTGAATTATATTGAAATTGGTTGCATTTGCTTGCATATACATATCTTTACATTGAACAGGTCATAACAAGGAGGCTAGAGCAGAGAATAAAATTTGTTTGCCCGACAAATAGGTACATGTTTACTATAATTTACCGTTTTGTTTGGGTGATGATGATTTTATGAGCCGATTGGCTAGTCGCTTGGCTTTTTCTTTTTCTTTTTGAGATCAGAAGGCCTATATGGCAATTTTGGGATTTTCCCGTGGCTCCCGGTGCAGGGGAGGTTATGGAGAAATTTTTCGAAAATTCCGGGTGTTAGCCAAATGTTTGAAGAATTTGAAAATTCTCAGAAACTGAAAAGTTGGAGAATGGAAGCCAGATCGAACGTAGAGTTGATTAATCAAACCACTTTCGATCTTGTTCCTTTTCGGGGACGAAAAGTTTTAAGTGGGGGAGATTGTAATAACCCGGAAAATCTGAACCAGTTTAAATTTTTTATTTTGGCAGTTTTAGCGAATTTTGAATATTTAATATGGATTATTTTAAATAGTATCGACGAGAAATTTATTTTGAATATAATTCGAACGTATATATTATATGCGTCGTCGTTAGAATATTAATATTTATATATAATTATAAATAGAATTGAAAATGGCGCGGTAGTTCGATAATTCGATTTCAAACTTCAATTGAATGTACCAGGTGCAAAACAATCCGGATTTTAGTGAAACCAAAAACATTAGGATCTAATTGAGGATATCTTTCCAACGAATCCGAAAAATCAAAATTTCATAGTGGGAATCAAAAGATATGTCCAGTTGAAAATTCTGAATAGTCGCTATGGAATTCAGGCTCTTAAAAATCGAAATTTTGCAAACGACCTCGGATTTCGACGAAACCACTTTTGTTGGGTCCGTGATGTCAAATTATTGCTAGATTCCAAATTTCATAATTTTTTGAATCAATATGTGAGCGTGTCAAAGGAAAACGTGTTTGACAAGTTTTAATTGATTTTAATCGACTGGAAATTGGCCATTTTTCCAACGGTCTCAGAATACGACGAAACTAGTTTTGTTAGGACCGTATCGTCAATACGAAGCTAGAAAATATTTTTCTGGAATTTTTCTAGTTAGTATGTGACCCCGGTAAATTAAAATGCGCGTTCAAATTCAATATATAGAGTTATATGTTGATTTTGACGAAAACTGATCGAAACGATCGAATCAGCTTGCGATACATTACCCATTGTGTTCGGAATGGGGGTAAATAGCTATGGAGGACAGGCGGTGGGCCTCGTTTAGAGGTCGTATGTAAAAGTCAACTCTTTGCAAAATAAAATAATTAAATAAATTAAAAATATATATCCTCTCTCCTTCCCTTATAAACTGCTGGCCCCCCCTTTCCCTCATTTTCGTTCATTACAGAAATAAGAAGAAAAAAAAGAAGACAACCGATCCAGAGGAAGACCCCCCCCATCGGCGCCGACCACCGCGACAGCCCCCCCGTCCATCGAAGACCACCGCAACCGACACCCCCCTTTTTCCTCCTACTGCCGATCGACGAGACACCCCCCAGGGCGTCGCGCGACGCAATCGACCCCCCCTGCAACCAAATCGAGCACCGCAGCTACCCCCCCTTCCTACCTCGCGCCGATACACCCCCCCTCGTCATCCACTGACGAACGCGACAGCCCCCCCAAACATTCACTATAAGTTTTTTTTTAATTTCATTTATTTGTTTATTTTTGTTTTAATTCATTTTAAATGTTTAGCTTAGGTTAATCAGTTTAAAAACTGATTTGTAGTATGTAGATTTTTAATTTACAAAAGAAATGATTTTTATGTTTACGCATAAAATAAAAATATAATTTTTAGGTTATAAGAAGAATCAAAATACAATAATTATATTTTGAAAGTAATAAAAATATGATTTTTATATTTTTAAAGTATTAAAAATATAATCTTTACTATATAGAAGATGTAAAAATATGATTTTTGTTTATGTAGAGAAGTAAAAATATAATTTTTACATGATAGGGGTATTAAAAATAGCAACTTTATATGTGTAGCAAAATAAAAATGTGATTTTTTTAAGGATATATTAGAAAAGGCGAAATCTTTATATGAAGAATAGCGTGATAAAAATATAATCTTTACTATATGAACATCGATGTGAAAATATAATTTTTATCTATATAGTAGCGGTATAAAAATTTGATTTTTATATCTTGAATAGCGAAGTAAAAATTTGATTTTTATATATTGAATAGCAAAGTAAAAATTCAATTTTTATATATTGAATAGCAAAGTAAAAATTCGATTTTTATATATTGAATAGCAAAGTAAAAATTCGATTTTTATATATTGAATAGCAAAGTAAAAATTCGATTTTTATATATTGAATAGCAAAGTAAAAATTTGATTTTTATATATTGAATAGCGAAGTAAAAATTCGATTTTTATATATTGAATAGCAAAGTAAAAATTCGATTTTTATATATTGAATAGCGAAGTAAAAATTCGATTTTTATATATATAGTGGCTACGGGCAACGAAAGTGACGAAAGGCGAGAACGACGAAGACTTCTACAAAAGAAGGGTCAAGATGATTGGATAGCTTCGGTGAGAACTTCTCACTCAAAATTTCTTTTTCTAGTTATATATATATATACTAGGATGCATACGGTGTTTAGTAGCACCCGACACAATCGTCCACAGACCATGGACTTGTTTGTTTGGTTGTGTAGTTAGTTAGATTATTTGGGTTGAATTGAATTGTTTGGTGAAATGAATGGATTTGATTGATGTGTGAATGGCGTGGGCCTTCACTAGACCGAGGATAAGGCTAGGCCTCGTCCCGTTTCTAGTATCGTGCCGTTATGCCGCCGAAATTTTCTAAAATAAAAATATCATTTTATTAAAAGAATGAACTGAATAGAAATTCATATGTTAAGATAAAATGTTTTATCGTTAAAAATATAATTTTTTAACGTGAATATGAATATAGTGAATGTGAATAAATAAAGATTCATTTACAAACCGGACGGTTTGTTTATGTACACCTATTTTGAAGGACATTGATTGGGTCGATAAATTTTACACATCGCCCAACTGCACAACTAAAATCTGTGTTTGATTGTTTGAAACCCCACACGGGTGTTGGGATGAAATTTGAAGTTCACTCATCCTGATTGATTAAATATGTCAATCGATTGATTGACAGGCTGTTATAAGCGTTAGATATATATATTTGATTCTTATACAGTGTAGTGCACTTTGGTTGATGGTTGATTATTTTTCAGTGCTATTATATACGTGCGATGTATGAAAATCCATATAATTAACATTATATGGTGATTGATTGGGCCTCATTCCAATTTAGAAAATAAAGAATATTATAATATAAAGGTTCATGTGTTGACTGTACTCATCTGTTGAGATTAGTCATGTGTTGAACAAAATATTTTAACCAAAATAGTCACATATGGATAGTACTCATTCGTTGAGATTAGTCATGTGTTGAATGAAATATTTTAATAAAAGAAATATTTGAAATAGAAATATTTGAAAAAGAAATATTTGAAATAGAATATTTGAAAATAGAAATATATGAAGCCGTGTTGATTAGATTGACGCCATTTTGACGTGAACGATATTTATATCGATTTTATTCATTTTAAAATGAATATTGAAAAGTGATTTCGAAATCGAATATTTTGAAATGAAATGGAATTGAAATTTGAATTGAATCGAATAGAAAACAAATTTGAATTGAATCGAATAGAAAATCAATTGAATTTGAATAGAATAGAAAATCAATTGATTTTGAATAGAATAGAAAATCAATTGAATTTGAATAGAATAGAAAATCAATTGAATTTGAATAGAACAGAAAATCAATTGAATTTGAATAGGATAGAAAACGAATTTGATTTGAATTGAATTTGAATTGAATAAATAATGAATTGAATTCGAATTGAATAAATAATGAATTGAATTCGAATTGAATGAATAACGAATTCGAATTGAATTGAATAGATAACGAATTTGAATTGAATTGAATATAAAACCAATTCAAATTGAATTGAATAGATAACGAATTTGAATTGAATTGAATATAAAACCAATTCGAATTGAATTGAAAACGAATTCGAATTGAATTGGAAACGAATTGAAATGAATTCAAATTGAATTGAAATTTGAATTGAATAGAAATGAATTTTAAAACGAATTTATAAGGAGAAATTCAATTTTGATTTGAATTTGAAATGGAAGTTGAAAATGTTTTTGAAACGAATTTAAAACGATTTATAAAATTCGTTTTAAATAGTAATCGACGAAATATATATTACATATATATAATATAATGGCCTGAATAGAACGCGCCGCGCCGCGGCAGTTCGTGAATTTCGACCATTTATTTCAAATGCACATTACGGGAGATCCGACCGTCGGATTCTCCTAAAACCGGAACCGTTGGGTTCGTATCGAAAAGAGCTTTCTAACGAATATTAGAAATTCGAAATCTAACGGTTGGATTTGGAGATACATCCAAATCAAATTTGAAAAAGGTCGCTGTAAGTGCAGTTCGATGGCCGTTGATGGAAATCGAATGTACGGGCCTTGATAAAATTATTAAAAATATCAATAATTTGTGTAAAATCATAAGAAGTGATTTGGGAAAAATTGGGGTGAAAAACTCCACATTTGAAAAGATAAAAATAGTTTTTTATCAAGATGAACTAGTTTTGAACTGAAATTAAAACCCATTTATTTTTAAATAAATAAATTGGATTTGAAATGGGTTTATCGTGAACGGTGTTTTAAATAACACTAGTTCTTTAACCCGATAATAATTAGAATTGATTCATGGGTTTATCGTGAACGGTGTTTTAAATAACACTAGTTCTTTAACCCGATAATAATTAGAATGTGATTTGGGTTTGTCGTGAACTGTGTTTTAAATAACACTAGTTCTTTAACCCAGTAAAAGGAGTTTTATTGAATCTGCAATTAGATTGAAATGTGAATTGATAATTCAAATTATCAAATTTTGCAAATGAGCGAGAATGGAGTACTACCTGTTTTGCTCCAAAGCGATAGTTAAATCTTTAATTAGATTTGAACGTGAAATGGTAATTAATTTTACCGATAACACCATGGTATTGGATATGGAGTATTACCAGTTTTGCTTCATGGGATGAATAGGCTGGGATTGGGAAATAAAATAATCAATTACTTCGGTATGGTTCGCTAATCTCGACTAGTTTGGAAAACCATAATTTGGTTTGAAATGACATCCAAAGGAAGATTAAAGGATAAATTTTAAAGAATTTATCTTGGATAAAATTAATGGGAACTTTTTCAAAAGATGTGAATATTTAAATAACAGAATATTCAGAATTGGAATGAGGCGTATGTTGTGTTTGTGTAACATTTGTTTTTAATATACGCGGGTTGTTCGGAAAGACCGGGTTTACACCCATTCTGAATAACCGATTCGACGATATGTCGAAGATGAAGACGGTGGTCGAAGGCCGGAAGTCTTCACATCGTTTGGATAATTACTGACGATCCTGATTGGGCTGTACACCCAAGAGGATGGAAATAATTGGTGGTCGTCCAGACGTACTTGGAGATGGATGGATATGCGAGGAAAGTGCCTTCGGTTTTGTTCAGACCCAGAAAGGACTTGTAAATGGATTGTGTGTTTGACATTGGATTTTATTCTGTGTTGATTGATTTCTATTAAATATACACCTGTTTGGCGGCGGAGAATTTATTCTTTTGCTTAACGCCCTTCTCTGAGACGTACGAGCTCAGAGGTTGTATATCGATGGACATCAGTCGCATGGCATGAATTGCCTGTATGGCACACTAAGATGCAATGATCAAGGCTTTTGTTGAAAAGCAGAGTCTTGTGGTTGATGATCAAAGCACGGCCTACGTGGCAGCTTTGTGTATAACGTGAATTCGCGAGCCTCACACCTCGGTATGAGTTAAAAACGGGATACGGACTGCAGGGAGAGCACGACGTTTCTTTCTAGCTTTGGTGGTGTCAGTGACTTACCAGCTCTGACATTTATATACTTTTCACCTATGTGGTTGTTGGAATGCGAGGCTCCTCGATTATAGGTCTGTAAGGACCGGGAAACGTGTGTTCAGGAATAAATAATCCTCTAACGTAAGTGAGGACCGACCCTGAAGCATCCAGGATTTCCCAGAGTGTGTAGTCCTGAGACATTTGCTAGAGTGTCTCGAACGCGGAGAGGAGCTTGCACCTTGCCTCGACTCATGACGGAAATCCAATTTCCAATACGTGTATTGCGGTTTTATTTGTAGAGCCTAGTATGGCGACATGATAGATGGTACCCATGCCGCCTAGGATTGATATTTATGATTGAAATGTTTTGACACTATACACTTATTATAGTATCAAATGATTTGTTTTAAACGTACCAAGCATGTTTGGCTATTATAAGGGAAAACCCTCTCCTCCGGCTTGCGTTGCATTGTGTGATGGGACCTGGGTCTTATAATAGCTTCATTTTTCGAAAAATCATTGCGTTGTTTATCTTTATGCACTGGTATTCTTGGGAGGAAACCCGTTCCGTGTTATACGGCGTGGTCCCTTGAATCACTCTCTTTTAAAGTTAAATTTTAAATAACTGTTTTAGTTCTCACACCAGTCACATGACTGACCTGGAGTTTATTGTTTTAACCTAAACTCTGGGTGCCCCTATTTTCCGCACGGGCAGCTAGTAGTTTTGGTTTTGCAGATTTATATTCCCAGGATCCTGGTTTACAGCTGGAATGATATCCGGAAAGCTCTGTATCCGTATATCACCTTCAGTTGTGCTTTGTATTATTTTCCGCTGCTATGTAATTTATTGTAATCTCTGATATTTATCGAATGTAATTTATTCATACATACTTTGTATATTCTTGTATCTGATGGAATTGTTGTAATAGCAATGAAATGTTCTTTTGTCTGCGTTCTGTTTTGTCCTGTTCTCAAACGATCATGGGTTTCGAACGGTCTAGATCGGTTTAACGACTGATTCGGATCGAGCGAAATTCCAGGCCGTCACAAGAAGATTGAAGACAAGAACAGTGTGAAAATGTGTATCTGAGTGAATGTCTGTATCACTGAGTTTGAGCGTTGTAGAGAGGAACTGTGTACTGAAATTGAATGTATTGTATATCAGTGATGTACAAATAGTGGAGTATCAAAATTGTACTGTTTGAATGTTGGAAATAAAATATTCTATTTATTATATTCCTATCTATAGTGTAGTATACCAGTACAGTTACAAACACATTTAATAATAAATATATTTGGTTGTTATCATCAAAAAAACATCATATAATTGTGTATTCAACAATGTTATATATAACAATCTCCCCCTTTTGATGATGACAAACAAATATTAAGATTTTAAATCCAATAAATGTATTTGACAGTGAAGAACCGAACTCCCCTTATTTGAAAGCTCACCTACAACCAAACCCCCTTATAACTGTGCATGAGTGAAAAGAAATGTAGATTGAATGAATTTTCAAAATTAAAAATATTTATAAAATATTCACTCATAAATCAAAATCTCAACCCATTCTCCCCCTTTCGTTATCATCAAAAGGATTCAGAACCTAAAATATAGATGAAAAACGACTAAAATATAATATCAGCTTAAGAGGAAGAACGATCATCATAAATCTCAATCAATCAAACAAAAATCATAATATTCTAAGAACTGGTGGCATATTTCACATTGTAGAAAGTGACGAATTTACGATGAAAATTATATAAATAGAGAGAGTTAACAAAAATGAATTTCAATTATTTTCCAAAGAATTTTTATAAAAATGAAGCATAAAAACAGTGATGGATTGGGATATAATTATAATTTCGACTTAAGTGATGCAATCAAATAATCTCAAATCCCAGTAGCTATCAATCAACAAATCATAATATATCATAATATTTTAGCACATTTCACAAATTAGAAAATGGATTGATAGGCTGGTTTTTACACACCAAGGAGAATTTCATATAAAAATTTATTTATTGCAAATTATTTTCTTTTCTTTTTCTTTTGATTTAAGAGCACACTGACCACGCATAACCAGATCTTGGATTTTTAAATGAGGTTAGAGAAACACTTATGCATTAATTATATATTTATTTTCAGTTTCAAAATGAAAAACTCCTCAATATATAAAACCAATATGGATGATAGAAATGTGATAAGTACAGAAATGGTTTGTGAAATAAATTTCTAAATTAATCATATTATGAAATATAATCAACTGTACCGAGATCATTGAAAATTTTCAATTATCACTAATTCTGATTAATAATATAACCATAATTCCATCACAAATATTTTCACCGTTTATTCAAGATAATTTTTTAAAAATATTAAACTCTCCACATTAATATAAAAACATGATGGATGGCAAAATAATGGTAGATAAAGAAGATGGTCGTGAAATAATCGCTAATTCAAAGATATTATAATAAATGTTCAACCATCATGGAAAATCTAAATAAAATCTTATTTTGTTATGAAATATACTGCAGTCACAATTTATCACAATTTCAAAATCTGTTAATAATTTTGATGAATTATAAGTACAGTTCAATTTGGATATAGATTTCAATTTCTGAATGAATAATCAATAAATAACTTTAAAATTAAAAATCAATTACAAGAGGGATATGAAGAACTATACAAGACACGAGAGATTAAAAATATATACAGTAAAAACAAATTCAGCACTTCTAAACTGATACCACTTGATGTCTCAATTAATGAGGATGTTAACATGACCCTGAAGACAAACAAGGATATTACAGATGAAAGAATTTTAAGTCCAAAGCCCAAGCAGACAAAACAAAAAATTTGGCACATTTATCAAAGTAGTAGACGAATCAAAACAAGCAGTTATATAAGATCAGTATCAGAGCAGCAAAAAATTATTTTCAAAGCAGACTTGTCAAGCTGATGGTCACACAAGATGATTCATGATCCAAGATTAAAAATACCGTTTATTTGAAATCATTTTAGGAAATTTGAAAACTCCAGGATTAGATGAATGAATCACACCAAATTATAAATTTCAGATTTGAGATGTGTGTGAGATATAAGAAATCAATAATTTCAAATGATTTTAAACAAACAAATATTTAAATCATATAATCATGAAATTACAATGAATTTCAAGTACCAGGTTTTTTCAAAGAATTTTTCACAAGAATTTCTGACAAGCACAAGAGTAATTCCAGATTTTTTACATCAAGCTTGAGAGATATTCATGATCCAGAAAATTAAAATAATTTATTTGAAATCACTTGAACCGATGTCAAGATTTGAGATATAATGAATCAGTCACTCAAGATTGATAATTTTAAATTTAAGAGGTGTGTGATATTCAAAATATCAAGAATTTCAGAGGATTTCAAACAAACCAATTTCAAACGTAATGATCATGAATAAGGATGAATTTCCAGATGTATCACTGAATCAAGACAAAATAAAATTTCCAAGCCAATATGAAAATCAATGAAATTATCACAACTGAGAAGTAGCAGTGTGCTGTAATGAGTATAATATTTCAAGCCTTTCTAAAATGAATTAGAAGAAACTCAAAACAGCAGAGGTGTGTGAAATTCCATTAAACTTTCAGATCTTCAAAAATTTAGAATTCAAATCAAAAGTGTTCAAGATATGATGAGAATACATCAACACTGTTATGAATTCAGAAAACGGAAAATAAACTTCAAAACAACTGCAGATATTTACAAGATTAGACTCAAGATCTGGAAATGATTTAACATTAGAGTTTTATATAATTGAAGCAAGTTTCCAGAAAAAAATGAATTCGGCAATTGGAAGTTAAGAAGGCTCAAAGAAGAAAAATAATATGACAGCGATAAATCAAAAAATAGACATAAGAGGTAGAATGAAGAAAAACAGATAAAAGAGTACAAACAAAGAATATACAAAGAGTAAGTCTAGAGATTATACCTGAAATCGATGTATACCAGAATCTCTGACTCAACAGGTTTGGCTAAGGAACTGAAAGTGATTCAATGATATGAAGCAATTTGAATCCAGTTTCTCTTTCTGCACAGCAGTTCCTCAGCCTCCTCCGGTACCTAACTGTTAAGGGAAACGACTGGCCTAACAAAATTTGTAAAACCACTCATAGTTTTGTTCACATCTTTTGGCCATATCTGTTTGTATAACAAGCCATCTGAATTTGCCTTTGTACCCTTTGGAACCCAAATTTGTTTGAATTTAACGAAGTTTATTTTATTTATTTTTGGGATCCAGATTGTTTAGATGGATTATTATAACACAATTTCACATCATGATTTTGATTCAAAAATCCTTTGACTTTTTCAGAGTTTAGATTTTCAGAACGACCCTTTTCTAAGCAATTTGAAGGATTTTTAAAATCATTTGAATTCCATCTCTCAAAAACATTATTCCTTCCAAAGCCAAGACCATATTTGTTTTTAGAAGAAAAATGGTTTTTCAACAACATATTCAAAGATTTTTCACAATTAGAAAAATTAGCCAAATTTGTTTCAAGTTGTTGAATTTTAAATTTAAGATCACCATTTTCTTTCATTAAATATGAACAATGGTTTTTTGTGATCTTATTCTTTTCAAAATCAGTTTTCAAAACCAAGTTTTCATCCTTAAGAAATTTAATTCTGGCTTAGGATTCCGAGATTTTAGATTCAAATTGTTTTTGCTTTTCAAAATGAAATTCCTCAAAACTCTTGAAATTTTCAATCTCTTTTTCAAGTTCTTTCAAAATAGATTCAGTTTTTAGCAAAAAAAAAAAATTCTAAAATTTCAAGTTTGGAATTTTCCAATTCCTTTTGCAAAAAATTGTTTTTACACATTAGTTCATTCTCGTTTTCTTTTAGAATCATGATTTCATTTTCAAGTCTTTTGAGATCTTCATTTTGATGAACTAAGTCATCTTTGAATTTGAAACTATTTTTGCAGTCAGAGTTTTCTAAATTTATGACATTTTCAATTTTTAATTTCGAAATGATATTTTTGGTAATCAACTCAAGTTTTTTAGATTTCAGAGTTTTATTTTTAGAATTGAGACTATCAACAGCTTTTGTTAATTCAGTACAAAAATGAGCCAAATCTTCATATGAGTAATCTCTTGTCTCATTGTCTGTTGAGTATCCATCTTCAGATTCATCCTTGGTAAATATAGTCAGGAAAAATTCTGAAGTTGAGTTGTCCTTGTGGGGTTTTGAGCAATTTTTGTCATTTCGTCCGTATTTTGCATCGAGAGTTCTCCATATTTCCTGCGCAGTTAAACAATAGGAGACAAGTTTAAATTGATCAATACTAAGGCAAGGAAAAATAATGTTCATAGCATGAGTATTGATCGCTTTACACTTTTTATCTGATAGATCTCCTCCATTTATAATAATATTCCAATATTTAATATGAACAGATTTTAAATAAATTTTCATTTTTATTTCCAATTTAAAAAATTCGTTCCATTGAAAATAGATGGAATACGACTGGACTGACTCTCAGAAGACTGACAACTAGGATCCATGATTCTAGGCTTAATGAAATTACCAGGCTCCAATACCACTTGTTGGATCTAGATTAACCCTAGAGGGGGGGGGTGAATAAGGTTTATCACAGTTTTTCGCCGAGTTAAACAATTATGGGATATTCAAATAATAAACAGATCACAGAGTATAGCAGAAATAGAAATGCAGAAAAGTAAATGACACAAGATATACCTAGCTTCGGCCAAATCCTGCCTACTGCTGCATTCCTAAGGTTTCTACTAGATAAAAGAACAGATCCTGCATACAAGACCATGTAGACTCGCGAACCCCTAGCTCTTATTCTAGTCCTACGCTGAAAACCTAGACTGACGATACCCCCTCGACCAGATTTTCCCTTATTATAAACCCATAACACGTAACCCTAGATTTTACAGACTCTAGCAAACTACTCGAATTTTACAGATTCTATAACTGTTTGGACGGTTTAAAAAAATAATAATTGAAAATACAAAACAATTGAAATAAACAAAAGAAACCCTAGTAAAAATATAAAGGAGTTTAAAGATAATGGGTCATCCCCTTTCCAAATTAAAAAGTTGGCCACCCCATAATCTATTATCTGTTGCCCGATCTCTTTGGTGGCTAAAAAATGGCGCCTAAGTTTTTTCACTTTGCTCCAATTCATTGCCAATGAATTCAATATGTCTTTGTGCAATCTCTGAAACGATGGACACTGATATTGTTTGCAATCTCGATCCCCAATCTTGTTGACTCATCAAAGTAAGATCTTCGATTTATGTTTTAATACTTGAATTATTTTCTGTGAATTTTTTGGGATACGTTGCCGATGAGGAAATGGTGAAATAAATAGGGTTTTAAACCCTTCGTTTATTCTCCGATTTCGTGATGTGGCTTGAGATGATTTTGTTACTTTCCTCTTTTGAAATCTTGGCTGAAATGGCTTGATTGCTGCGTGATTGAATACCCATGAATGTTAATGAATTTAGACGTGTTCTTGTCCCTTTATATGAATCTGGACATTTATGATTTCGTGAATTTTCTTGAAATGATTCTTGCAAAAATACTGGAATTGCTTCTGTGTGATTTTCGCCTTAACTGATACATTCCTAAACCTTTGCCAATAAAATGTCCTCCTGATTTCCTTGATGGTTTTAATGACCTTGATTGCTTGACAATCAGAAATGTTGCCATACTTGAACCGATTAAAAAACTACCTTGAATTCACACTGCTATTTCTGGAAAGAAATCTTGAATGAGAATTGGTTAATTACTAGAATTACATCTCTGGTTTTTCTCGAGATTAACACTGTTTAATTCTTGTGATGAATCAGAACATAATTTGGTTTTCTTCTATGAATCTGGACAGTTTTAAAACATTGTCAAATACACTTGCTTTATTTCTGGAAAAATGATTTGTTTCATTCCCAACAGATTTCTCTTGCCACAAATGCTTGCATTGATTTGTGTTTGTATTCAAGAGTTTGCCAAAAACTAATGCTGAATATAAATCTGTCCAAAACATGATTGATACATGTTTTTAGTCCCACTTGAAAAAGATTTGTCCCTTAGAAACATCTTTCCGAGAATGAATGATTGAGTTCGTGAGTCATTTCTGGAAATATTATAATGATTTTTTTGCTCCATTTAAAAAGCAAACTATCCATTTGTGATTACCATCCTTGATTTGTATGATAGATACTGTGCCAATATTGCAATGCTAACACTTCCTTGTTCTTGTCTGTTCCATGCTGGTCTATGCACCCCTGATCAGTACTTGTGTTGCACTTGCTTCATCATTTATATGTTATGGTGTATGCTGACCTGATGTGTTGCCTTGTGAACATATACATTCATATCTGGTGCTTGCCTGAACCATTTATACACCTTTGTTCTGTTGAGACTTGAACTGTGTGTGACCACTGACTTTGAAAACACCATTCATGCATCTTGACTTTGATGTTGGTCCATTATGATATTTACATAAGCGCGTTTCATTTGAGGAAAACTTGTGCACGTCACCTCTTTGATACATGTTGCTGTCTTGCATGTACATGGCCTTTCTGCTTCATTTGAAATATGAACTACCATGTTGTTTTTGTGCTTGATCACTTGTCACATGTTTAAACTGTCTTGAGACAAGTCCATGAATAAGTATTGACTTGTATGTTTGAGTACTTGCTGCTGAAATGAGTTTGCACACTTTTATGCTAATGTTGATCATTTTGCCTATACTGGCTCGATTATGTTGCACCATGAACTTGGCTTGCTGTTATGTTAGTTGATATGTCCAGTCCACCACATTGACATGTGCTCGACACATGATTATGTTGCATGTGTACATATATGTATATATACAAGTATGTGTGTGTGTATATATATGTATTTATATATGTCTTGCTTTTGAGATGCTCATCTATGTATGGCTTGTCTGTTGCACTGAGTCGAGTTGGTCCATGTGGCTGCTTCTCAGTTGCACACTGGATTGGCGAGGCAGTGCACACGTATGTATTTATATGCACATGTGTATATGCGACCATTCAGAAAAATATTCTTGTCCTTGTACATATACAAACTGTCTGCCTTGTGGTATTTACATTGTTTCACTGTGAATATCACAAGCTGTCTAGACACAGATGTATCAGATCAAGTCATGAAAAATGATGAGAAACACTCCAGAAATCTAAGGCAAATAAAATCTTAAAATTAAAATTTATATTTTCACGTATACAGTTTTATTTCTATTGTAGTGTACTGTGTGTGTTTCATGTGACAGGTAAGCAGATGATGACTAGACTGACAGTGAAGATGTTGTGACCAAAGAGAAAGAACAATGTGAAAATGTGTATATGAGTGAATGTCTGTATAACTGAGTGTGAGCGTTGTAGAGAGGAACTGTGTACTGAAGTTGAATGTATTGTATATCAATGATGTACAAATAGTGGAGTATCAAAATTGTACTATTTGAATGTTGGAAATAAAATATTCTATTTAAATAAAATACTGTGTGGATATTTAAATTTCTGTACAGTCGTATTCTATTTAAATATAAATATTATATTCCTGTCTGCAGTGTAGTATACCAGTACAGTTACAAACACATTTAATAATAAAATATATTTGGTTGTTATCATCAAACAAAAATGATATAATTATGTATACAACAACGTTATATACATCAATGAGACTATATGAAAGAAGCAAAGTATTTATATTTGTTTCTTAGAAGCAATGTTGGGGCCTTGGTGCTTCCAATACATGCTTTGTTGTGATGAGGGAGACCATGCATGATCATGACCACCACATACGCGCGACCGACCGACTCGATCCGGCGTGGCTCGGGCTCGGACCTTGGTGGTGTAGACACTTATAATTTTTAGTCTTCAAAAACTAAGAATAGAATGAGTAGTTAATTATTTTTAGACAGTGCAAATTTGAATTGATTTGTTGTGAAAGCAATTCAATTATTCGTCGACATCATTTTATCTTAGAGGCATCGGTGATTGAGAACGACTGGTTTTGCACCTTTGACCAGATTGCTGAAACGTCTTCAAGAAAGCGATGTTGTCCGCGATTCAGTCATCGTTTACCAACAATTTGAAGACATTTATTTATCAAACAATGGCTTTTCTGCTTCCCCTTCTGTCTCGATGACCGAATCTCATCAACTTCCCAAAATTGTAAGGGTTGAATAGTATTTGCCATTAATAGCTCACCTCTCGCAATTTTTGGCAGCCTTGTTTTTCTTTCATGGATCCGAATTTGCTTTAGCTATTTTCTATCATGGTCGATCAATTGCCTCTTTAAGTTCACTTTTGATTAGTAAGCAATATGTTGTAGCTATGGTTTTTGCCTTGCTGGAATACTTGACAGAAATTATTTTGGTTCCATAATTAAAGGAATACTACTGGGTTAGCATCTTTGGTGGTTAAGGTTATACTCGGTGAAGTTATAAAAAAATATGTTATTATAACCGCACGTCGATCCTTTACACATAATATTAGAGAATACCACGAAGAGAAGTATGAGTTGATAACTCATTGAATTTATAGGTGACATGAGTCTTGGGCGGACGGGGATTTGAGCTGGTCTGAGGGTATCTTTTAGGATATTACCTTGCTTACCCATTCAACAATTATAGATGACTGCAGAGAAGCAACTGATAGTTGTGGTCGAAGGTACGACAACCCCTTGATCCGTACTGGCAAGCTATCTTCTTAGGAGACCTCGAGAAAATTATCATGTATTTTTGTGGAAATGAAGCAAATGAACAGAAAGGGGGCTTCCAGTAGCAACAGTTATTAGTCATATGAAATTATAAGAAATACTTTCTCTTGTTGTTGGATACCGAGTATTTCTACGGCACAAATAATATTTTGTTTCTTCTTATGTGGGAGCTGTAAAATGTATTGGTACGCATTTCACAGGGAACTTGATGGTGGCACTGATATTCCAAATGCGACGATTCCCATGCGGAGATCGACAATGCGGGCGCATCGGAGGACATTCAAGACAAAAATGTCTAATTTATTTCAGAAAGGAAGATGCTTCTCGTGGTGAAGGTATGTTTAACATTTACAGTATTTAATTGAAGTTTTAGTGCATGAACGTGTAGCGTATTTAGTATAATGTGTGTATCGCTCAGTCAGAACATGTAAATGAACAAAACATGGCAAAACCTAGCGTAAAGAATGATTCTGGACAGCTATTTCTATGGTACAACTGTGGAAAACTAGGTCATATGGCATGAAAGTGTCGGAACAGGATAGACCCTCCACCATAGGATAACCTGACCGAGGGGCCTCTTACGGCTATGATTACTGAGATTCACCTTGTTGGTGGATCATAGGGTTGGTGGGTAGACACTGGCTCTTCTCGCCATGACTGCTATGATCATGACATGTTCACTACATACACGGCTGTTGATGATCAAAATGTGTTGTTGGGAGATTTTCACGCCATTAAAGTTGTAGGGATAATTGTTTTGAATTCACCTATGTGGAAATAAAATTTACCTCTGGAAAGACAGTGATTTTGAGAGATGAAAAATAAAAGTGATGCATTTGACATGTCTAAAGCATTCAAAACTGAAATTGAGAATCAAGCAAATAAGAAAATTAAAAGACTTCGTAGTGATAGATGAACAGAATATGAATCTAGTTCCAATCTGAATTTTTTTATAAATTACATGATATAGTACATGAGAGAACTGCACCTATTCACCTGAAATGAACGGTAAAGCTGAAAGAAAAAATAAGACATTTACCGAATTAGTAGTTGCTGTTTTATTAAATCCTGATGCAGCAAAACATTGGTGTGGGGATATATTATTAACTGTATGTTATGTTTTGAATAAAATCCCTAAATCTAAAAATAAAATTTCGAATTATGAAATTTCAAAGAACTATAAACCCAATGTGTCATATTTTAGAACTTGGGGATGCTTAGCATATGTTCGCATTCTAGACCCTAAGAGAATAAAATTGGCAAGTAGAGCATATGAATGTGTATTTATAGGCTATGCTATTAATAACAAAGCATACAGATTTTATGACCTAAATGCACATAATATAATTGAATCAAATGATGCTGATTTTTATGAAACAAAATTTCCTTTTAAATTAAGGAATAGTGGGGGTACTTCAAGTATGCCTATTCTAACAGAACTCAATGAGAATTGTGAAACTGGACCTAGAAGAAGTAAAAAAGCAAGAACCATAAAAGATTTTATTTCATATTTTCGTGCTTTCACTATAGAGGAGTATCTATTAAACCTCCAAGAAGCCTTATCTATTTTAGATGCCGACTTTTGGCAAGAGGCTATAAATGATGAGATGGATTCTTTGTAATCCAATAAGACTTTGCACTTAGTTGATTTACCACCTAGTTGTAAATCTATAAGTTGTAAATGGGTACTTAAAAGAAAATTTAAACCTGATGGCACTGTTAATAAATATAAAGCACGATCAATAGCTAAAGGTCTTTTAAGAGAAAATGTAAATTTCTTTGACACTTATTCACCTATAACTAGAATTACATCCATTCGGGTATTAATCTCACTTGCTGCTATTCATAATTTATTAATTCACCAAATGGATGTCAAAACCTTTTTTTAAATGTTGAATTAGAAGAAGAAATTTATATGGACCAGCCAGAAGGAATTGTAGTACATGGGCAAGAACATGATGTTTGCAAACTTGATAAACCATTATATGGTTTAAAACAAGCACTTAAGCAATAGCATGAAAAAATTTGATAACCTAATAATCTTAAATGGTTTTAGAGTTAATGAAAGTGACAAATACGTTTATTATAATTCTGAAAATGACGTTTGCACTATTATATGTTTGTATGTGGATGATTTACTTATTCTTGGATCAAACATTCATGCCATAAACACAGTCAAATCTTTATTAATTGTCAACTTTGATATGAAAGATATAGGTGAGGCGAGTGCAATCCTTGATATTAAAATTACAAGGTCCGAAGAGGAACTTTCTTTGGATCAGTCTCATTATATTGAGAAGATTCTAAAGAAACACAATTATTTTGACTATAAACCTGCATGTACACTATATGATCCTAGTGTAAAGTTATTTAAGAACACTGGTGAAGGTGTAAGACAGTCTGATTATGTGAGCATCATTGATAGCCTTCGGTATGCCATTGATTGTACTAGACCCGACATTGCCTATGTCGTGGGATTGTTGTGCAGGTTTACCAGTAGACCTAGTATAGAGCATTGGCATGCTTTTAAAAGGGTCAAGAGATACCTTAAACGAACTATGAACCTTGGATTACATTATGAAAAGTTTCCAGCTGTACTTGAAGGATATTTCGATGGAGACTGGAATAATTTATCTGATGATGCTAAAGCGACAAGTGGCTATATATTTAGCATCGCTGGAGGAGCTGACTCTTGGAAATCCAAGAAACAGACTATTTTGACTCAGTCTACTGTGGAGTTTGAGGTGATAGCACTAGCCACAGCCAGTCAAGAAGCAGAGAACTAAATAAATCTGCTAGCTGAGATCCCGATACGGGAAAAACCGACACTCGTGGTGTAATCTATTGCGATAGTTCTGCGGCTATTGCAAATAGTACATAAACGTTATTACAAAGTTAGAAGCCGACAGTTGTAAGCAAAAAACTATAAGAGAACATCACATATGTAGTGATGATAATTTGCGACTATTAAAAAAAGGACAGAATTGATATTACCACGGTAAGAAATGACAGTCATATGCACAGTATAGTTAGAGAACATCACATATGAAGTGGTGATAATTTGGCAGATCCTCTGACGAAAGGACTATCCAAAAAGAAAGTTCTTAATGATTCTAAAAGAATGGGACTATTCCCCTGAGATTGTGGAATCACACACAATGGTAACCTGACCTAAATGACTGAAGATACCAAGAACTAGGTTCAATAGGTAAAAACAAGTTGTGTTATGATAGTTGATGAACATGCTAAATTTATATATTAAGAAGCATGTATTCCTGTAGTGATTAGAGGATGACTTGATGGAAACTCTTAATGAGATCTATACTCTAATTGGAGTGGAGTACCTACCTTCAGGAGATAGACTCACCTATGTGAATGTGGAAATGTGGTCGTTTCCTATGAATTTTTGGGCAAAACTTCTAGAGTGTTCACTAAACTGGAATAGACATGCATGACCATTAATGCACGGGCTTATTTGATTGCACTAAAGAAAAGGTTGTGTGTGGTCTGATGTCAGGAATAGAGTTCAAGACCACATGTCACTCTAGTAAAAACTGAATCTTATCCACTATGTTAAGGTTCAAGTTGGATGACACCTTTGTTTATGCAAAATCTTATGATTTTATAAATTGCTCGGAAAATATTTAAAAAAAATTCAAATAGGGGATTGTTAAATGGTTTATTTTTATAAAGATGAATTATTTAAAAATTGAATAAGTGCTAAATGGCTCATATATGAATAGTCCTACATCATGAGACTGTGTGAAAAAAACAAAGTATTTATTTTTGTTTCTTAGAAGCAATGTCGGGGCCTTGGTTCTTCCAATACATGCTTTATTGTGAGGAGGGAGACCATGCATGATCATGACCTCCACACACGCGCGACCGACCGACCAATTCGACTCGACCCGGCGCCGCTTGGGCCTTGGTGGTGTAGACACTTATAATTTTTAGACAAAAGTACCTTGCATTTGTTGAACCAGTTTTTATTTGACTTTGTAAAACTGAGATCCATTTTTTCAGATCTGAACCGACATCCTCCACGATATTATTAACAAGTTCAGACTCAGAAAATACATGATCTTTTTTATCTCTATCTCCTCTTCTTCCTCCTCCATTAAGTAGTTCTTCGAAAATTAGAAACCGAATGAGCAGTTAATAATTTTTAGACAATGCAAATCTGAATTGATTTGTTGTGCAAGCAAATCAATTACTCGTCGAGGCTGTTTTATCCTAGAGACATCGATGATTGAGAACGACTGGTTTTGCATCTCTGAGCAGATCGCCGACACATCTTCAAGAAAGGGATATTGTATGCGATTCAGCCATTGTTTACCAACATGGTTTGGTTGTAGCTTGTAGTTGTTTAGCCTCCTTGCAATTATGTTTTCATGCGATAATCAGGTGCTTACTGAGCTTGTGCTTGTTTGTGACAGTCTGCCTCAGCATCAATAAGGGGTGTTCAGTGAGTGTGGTGTTGTATGTGGGTAATTTCATGTAATAGGTGTTTAACATTCCCAGTTTGCTTTATTCAGAATCACACCCTATGTAGCTATAGTAGTTTATGCTAGCCAGAATAGTTGTAGCTAGTACTTGGTAAAAATGTTTTTGTAGAACATAAGCAATTTGCTTATCTCCTGTGTATTTTTGTGTACATATTATTTATTGTAATGAAAAGTGGACAATCCACTTCAAAAACCCACTGGCCTTGCCAAAAATAAATATAAGATTGGAACAGTTTGACTAAGGTCTCTATTAAGTTTCAAAATATACAAAAACTCATCATCTTAAAACTTTGAAAATTATGTCCTTGTATTTTGAAAATCATCAAAAAATATATCAAAAATGAGCATAAGAAATTACAAAACTTCAAAACTTAATTCAATATATAATCATCTTTCTATTCATGTAAGAAAAGTACAAAAAAGTTTCAAAAATAAAAAAGCCAACTTCTAGCGAAAATAAAGGAAAATCTACAATTTTTCAAGAAACTGGACATATTGCAACAATTATATCAAGATATTACATGCTTTGTGCAATCTTTGCTGATTGCTTCAAACTTCCAAATTTAATGCATACACTTATTAAAACATCACGTCACTATATAAAAGTCATCAAAAAATTTATGAAGATTGCATACTAATGAAAAATATATCACTTTTAGTACAACTGCAGAAAAAGAAGCAATTATGTAGAAAAATTACTGATACGTCTGTAATTTTTCTTTACATTGAGAGATGTCTATAATGCATCTTATAATAGCTGCAGATATACCTGCATTTATTCACAGTAAGTGAATAATTTTAGACATTTCTACATATATTTTCTTTCTTCTTTTTTATTACCTATAATACATTATGTGAATAATTACAGATGCGTCTCCACTTATTCACAATAAGTGCATACATTTCTGTAGTTTTTTTAACTAGTAATATTGCATTTAGGGCCGTCAGTTTCTAGCTTGACCCAAAACACGACTCGTTACCCGCACGAAAAAAACCCGACCCAACCCATTTATAAACGGGTCAATTTCGGGTCAACCCGCTCTGACCCGTTTAATAAACGGGTTGACCCGACCCGACCCGTGAACCCATTTCTGACCTGTCCTGACCCGTTTAATATAAAACATATTTTTATTAGTCTACAATCTTAAAACATAGGCCTAACCCAGTCCACTACCCATTTGCCGCTTTATTATAATTTACCAGTTACCAAGCCACGACTCATTCAGTCATTCTAATTTCTGTGGTCCTACCTCTTCACTGATTCACTCCTTCACGTTTTCATGTTTATTACCACATTAACAACTTTTTACATTTTTATTCTCATCTTAGCTTGCAACAAGTGAATGATGACAATGCCCTTCTTTCATCTTTTCATCTTTTTATACAAATATTTTTCTTAATGAGTTATACGAATCAAACCCGAAACCCGTAGGATTATAAATGGGTCAACCCGAAACCGACTCGTTTAATAAACGATTGAGCTGACACAACCCAAACTCAACCCGAACACGACTTGACCCGACCTGAACCCGAACCCGACCCAACCCGACCCATTGACAACTCTAATTGCATTGTTATAATAAAGATTTAAAGCATTTAATCATTTTATTCTATATATTGTCGATCAAATTGTTCATCGACTCATTTTATTCCACAGACTAAAGGCACACTCTATTTGGCCTACGGTTATAGTAAAATTGTATAATTCATTTTGATATTCCCCTCTCACATAGGAAATTGCTATGGATAATATTGATCAAACTATATTTGGCCAGTGGTTATAGTAAAATTCATTTCATGCATATATTAATATGTGAATGGATCGAATTTTGTTTTCTTGATGAACAATCGAAATGCAATAGCTCTAGTTATACATCTAATGCAGGGACATGATAATTATATGAGCTCAAGGTGTGATTTGAAATGTTTACCATGCAATGACAATACTTCATGATATGTGTAGATTTTAAATCTTGTAGTGATAGTTATTAGTGGGTAGGATAGGTATGGCATATGCTACAAAAACAATGTATCTTAAAATAAATTATTCAAAGAATTAATTTTTTTTAACTAAGTTAAACGTGTGTAATAGGTTTCTTGTACCACCATAGGACCACAAGACCGGTTTCATCGGCCCAAAATGGTCCTAGGTATATTCGATGTAGGCCCATTTGTAGCCTATGGTCAGCCAGCAAACAAATCCGAATGCAATATCTATCAGGCCAGTATTCTTGAGTATCTGTCCTTTAATGCGCAAACCATCATTCCGAAAGTTTACAAAGTATCCTTGACCAACCCGCAAGACAAGTTCTAATAGTACCAACCCAATCTTCTCAGAATCAACTCATAAACAAAAAACTATAGAGCCAAACGGCCATTAATTTCACAGAAATCCTTAACAGGGTTCAACTCAACCTACACTAGTCCAGTCCTTCGTATTGATCGAAATAATCGACTTGTAGTTGTAAGCCATGTTCAACAAAACAACCCAATCATATTGATTGAAATAAACAGGGGTCTAAAGGCATGAACAGACCAAATATATGCCAAGAATTTAATTATTATCTACTCCCATCCCCAATTCCATAATTAATAATTTATCTCAAATTAATGTCACCAATTTACATGTGTTTATAGCAAGAATCAAACAACATGTGATAAAACAATGACAGCCCCACTATGTCAAAATAACATATAGCCTGTGTATGGATTTGTCCATTCGAAGCAAAATGTGGTATGATTATTCATCATGACATATCAAAGAAAAAGTTCATGGTTATATGCCTTGAAATTGTATAATTATGATACAAAATAAAAGACTCTAATTATCTATCATTTTGATAAAGCAACAATTGTTCGAAGCGAAGCACATCTCACCCTATCCCGTGCCAATCCATAAAGCCAAGAAAAAATATTAATGCTTTATGCAAAGAAAAACCATTGGCTTTGAAGCAGCAAGGTTCGAAATAACAGTCTTCGAAATAGTGATTCGCTTCTGCCTTCCTAGCCTAGCGAAAATTGAACAACAAAGTAAGAGGTGCTTCATACCCTCTTATCCAGCTTAATGTAAAGCAAAATAATGCTTCGAGCCTTGCCTATTTGGTTTAGCTCAAAGCAAAAAAAAACAACAACAACAAAAGGATGGTTTTGTTCCTGCTCATTTTGTTTCAAAATGAAACGATTCAGAATTAGCCGAATCAAAACCAAGTTAAAAGGATGCAAAAACAGTTATGTATTACTCTGCTCTTCATTTGGTTAAATGAAGGAAAGTGCTTCGAAATAAATAAAGATAGGGCTTTTAACTTAGTTAGCCTTGTTTGTAAAGAGTATTACACGAATAGCCTGGTTTTAAATGAAATTATAGGAATAGACCTGTTTGGACTTAACGAAGGTGAGTTTTCAAAATTCGCATGAAGGCGGGTTTTCAAAGCACGCCTGTATATATTTTGGTATTAAATTCCATAGCGACTTTCTAGAAATTTGATTTGGATATAACTCAATATCTATAATATGAAATCTCCATTTTTTTGTTCCATTAATAAACACAGTTCTGTAGATTCGAACTTTTTTGTTTCAATGAAATCTGACATATAACGATTCCTATATATTCGAACGAAGTTCAAAACGTTAAACTATGAACTACCGCGACATCTAAATAGTATATATAGCTTAACCAAATAACATAAAACGAATACCAAATTCTAATATTCAAATATAAGGGAGATACATAGTTCAATTAAGGACGAATAAGTTTGAAACATAAGAAATACAAATACACGAAATGCAATACTGACATTGCATCAACAGACATACGTCTCCATTTTAGGCTATTGAATTACACCGCTTTCGGTGATGTCCCTGTGATCCACATTTGCTGCACTTTTTTGTTTTGGGTGTTTGATGCTCATCCATAACATTTTTGAATCTCGTTGATTTAGGTCATCCGACTTGTCTTCTTACACGCGGAGCAAATATCCGTGGCACATTGTACGGGTCCCAATATTTCTTATTGCGTATAGGATTAAACTCTGGGTCATATGTAGCTCTGTAATTTTGGACGGAGTACCATTCAGACACAAAATCGTGATGTGCTCTATTACTACCAAATCTTGTGCTGAACAAGCCGCCATCACATGAGCACATGGTATCTTTTGTAGAAGTGGGCTTCTTTATGTACAGGTGACATTAGAACCGTCGATCTCAACATCAAATTCATCTCTGTAATAGTGAATCACTTGCCATTTATATCGACCAAGTCGAACAATCCTACAACGCCTTGCTTCAACAACACGAGCTTCAATTTTAGCTTCCCATTTTGGAGTAAGTTTTGAATTTAGACCCTCCCCTTTTTCCCACCTCTTATAGAAATATTCAACTGATCGGAAGAACGTTCTTGCAACCAACGCCTTTATAGGCAAGGATCAAGCACCTTTTAGTACACCATTAAAACTTTCAGATGCATTGGTCATCATAATATGGAAGCGGCCACCGTTATATCTGCAAAGAGCCCAGTTTTCTTTGTAATTCCCTAGACTTCGTTCAATCCATGTATGCGCTTCCGGCTTAGTTGCCTTGATTTCTTCTCTAAGTTTAGTGTATTCAACCACTTCGGAAGCACATGCTGCAGCATAGAACAAGCCCACAAGTCGCTTGTCTCGATGACCTGCAGCTTGAAAATTTGCTTTCCGATGCCTTGCACAGAACCTATGTTTATGAGGTTCTTCCCATCTATCTTGCAAAGCACTTGGGATCCCTTTCATTCTATCAGATATAAATGTAATGTGTCGATTTCGTATGCTATAAATGAACGCACGCATGCATGAAAAGAACCAGGCCCAACTATCATATGATTCAGATACGACCACCCCATTAGCTAATGGGAAAAGGCAGTCTTCCGCATCTACAGTGGTAACTAGAAGTATTCCTTTGTACTTACCTTACAAATGTGTCCCATGAATAGAGTGCACTGGACGACAATGTACAAAACCTACAATGGAAGGACCAAATGCCCAAAAAGCATGCTCAAATACCTCAACATCATCGTATACTATATGTCCTACTGAACCTGGATTGCTTCTTTTTATTTCCTCATAATACTAAAGCAAGTAAGAATACGATTCAGTCCAGTCACCGTATATTTTTTCCATCGCTTTATTCAATGTTCACCAAGCTTTCATGTAACTGATTTTGATGAAGAGTTGCTCGTCGACAAGCACTTGCACCGTCCCAGCTGAGATATCCAAATTGGCCTTCACAAAAGACATGATTTTGGATACCAGAAACCCAGAAATAGCTTGCTTGTGGTTGGAATTAATCGTAGGGTTGACACAGTTTTGTTCATGAGGCAGCTTTCTGATTTCCCACCATCTAGTTTGTGATTTCTTCAACACTATCGCATGTATTCGCCATGGACAAGTAACATCAACATTACTTACAGCGGTGTATATTGTTTTGTTCGACTTGATTGGCTTGTACGAAACATCGTGCAGAATAGACCATTCCGTAAGTTGGTGGAGAAACTATTCCTTGCTTTGGAATACCATCATTTGCGCCGTGCAGAGATAATCGTCCATATGTACTTCCATTTGAACTTCATCACCATCTTCTTCGGGATCTACTATGTTTGGAAAGTCATAGTTTAGTGGTTCATTGTTGACTTCAGTCCAGCATGTGTCAGCAACAACTGCCATGGCAACCACCATGCTGTCAATTTGTTCGGCCTGTTATGAAGGACCTGCACCCTAGTCTTCTTCGGGTTCTACAGTCAATCTGTTAGTAAATGCATTTTAGTTACATCTAACATTTCAATGATTAGGTATAAAACTAAAATGATGTGGAACACATACCTTTGGCTCATATCTAACAGTTCTGACAGATTAGATTGTTGTTCTTCTTGTTAGTGTTGTTGCTGCTCAGCTACATTTGGTGGACAATACGGATTGGTGTACAAAGGAGAACTAAAGATGAGTGATGGATCATGAGTTTACAACATTTCTGTGAAATAACCTAGACCGCCACTAACTATAGGCGGTGTGATTATTTCTTCCATGACATCTTCCACGATTTCATTTGCTGTTTTTCCAACAAACAACTCAATCGATTTCTTAACAGAAGAAAACATTACTTGCACATCTTCATCTTCTAAAAGTGCTACGGCTCTCATCCCCAAATAAATAGGCCAGTTGACCAACAACTCGACATTATATTCGAGAGGGTTAATTTTGGTTGCTTAGGAAACTGTTTCTTTCAAAGCATCAAGTGTGCAATCCCTTTGAACTCTCCCTGGTTTGCAGAATCCTCCCACATAACTTCCATTTTGGTGCTCATCCACGACCATTTCACCGTCGTAGTAGTAAAGTGCAGTAATAAAAGTAGGCGCCATTGTTGAGTGAGTTTATTTTTCTTGAAGTTATTTGAAGACAGGATTGAAGTGTAAGAGAAATAATGTTTTGAAGAGCTATGAAATAGGGATACCATCTAAGCAGCGTCACCATCAAATAAACTTTAATCAACTCAGTACGGTCGTTTTCAAGTCAGAACCGACAGAGCTTTAATCATGTCACCGATTTCAAAATAAAGTAGAATTAATTTCAATAAAATCAAGCCTTGAATCAGAATTAGGACAGCTTTAATTGTATCATCAAATTCGACATAAAGCATAGGCATTCGTCCATACATTGGCTTTATCACAATGGACAAACATTGTGTTAGATTTAGCAGATGCTTGTCAACTCGATCATTTCGAAATATTGGACCAACTTTATCAGTGTCTAGTCAAATCACCTGATTATATAATCAAATATTTGACATATCGTACTGTACATGAACAGACTGACCCTGCTTTTATTTGTGGCAGCTAGTTGTCAATTCATCTTTATGTCATAATGTGTAGTGTACAAACCCGCAAATAGACAAAGCTTTAATTCAAACTTCAAAAACATAAAATAAACTATTAGGAAAACACAAACATACGGTACTTCATATTTATCTTCCAAGTCCTACAAACTCACAAATAATAATTCAAACTAAACTTCAGAAACATACAACGACAACGGATGATACAATAATTCAAACTAAACTTCAGAAACCTACAACGACGACGGATAATAGAAATACTAGTGGTTACGGTTAAATTTCAAGTCCTCTAGGAGTTTTTTGAGACGTCTAATTTCTTGCTTCAGCTCATTCGCATATGCTATGCCCTTGGGACAAAGCAGTTCGTCAATCCATTCTGAAAAATTGCATCCATAGGGATAATTGGAACAAAGAAGACTTCGACGACCAATGTTTTCGCCATCATCAGATACCACAACTTCAGCCATATATCCACAGTGGCAGCAAACTGGGTACGAGTTAACCTCTTGCTCCACCATTGTTTGAGAAGTCATTTTGAAAATATATGGAGTTGAGAAGATGTGGTTGAGTATGTTTCGAATTATGAGAATACTAGTGAGTACATATAAAGTTTGGGAATGACCCAAATACACAGGCGAGTTTTTAGAACTCGCACACAGGCGAATTTTCAAAAGGCATCAATACCCCTCCCCGAACAAAACAGGCCTATATTTGTTATTATTACTGAAACATGGCTAATCATGTAATACTTTCTGTAAACAAGCCTACAAATGTGTTTTTTCCATAAAGATAAGAGCTGGCTTCAAATTGAAGAAAAGAAGCTTCGTAGTCCAAAAGCAAAATAACTGCTTGGCACTATTCTGTTTCGCATTCAACTTTATGGCAAATCGCTTCATACCAACTAGTTGATATCCTATTATTAACCACTATAAAGAAATGTAGAATGATGCGAAACGAATCAAATGGCCAGTATGAAACCGTAATTAAAGATTGTTATCTTCTCGTGCTCTATCCCATGGTCTATCTCGTTCTTATGAGATTGTTACCTTCATTGTAATTCGAGACTTCTTCTGGGCCACCATTCCCGGGTATTGGGTTGATTATTACTGGACCAAACACGTATATACAATATGAAATACCCAAGTCAAAAGGCTATTACCATGCCCTTCTTCAGGGAATGAAGTAGAATGAAGCAACGTAGCCAAGGAACAAGAAAACCATGCGAAGGAGAACTTCTTCGAAAGGTGTAAAGGCGTTATTAACACAAAACCTGCAAATTTTTCTTTAAGAAATACTTTTCACCAATCTCTTAATATTTGGAAAACTCTAATTGGTCAACGAACTTACTTTTTAGATTTGTGCTATAGATCTAATATTCAAAATATTAAACGCAATTGTGAAACGCTTAATTTTCTTTAATTAACTACTTAAGCATTGCTATAGGTTAGAAAATTCATGGTAAATCATGAAAACTTAAAATTCCTAAAAATCACATTACTCCCTTTTCATATATATGTTTCTTCATATACAAGTTTCGAAACAAAAATCATTATTTAACTTATTTAAATAATTAAAGTCTAAAATAAAGCATTTTTTTATCGTAGGAAATTCATCAAAAGCTGTAGAACTTAAAACTAACTTCCAAGATGATGTTTCATGCAACATACAAAAATCACAAGTTAATTGAGTTCCATATGATAAGGTTTCTAACTTAAAAATACATGTTAACTTTATAACTAAAGGCATATAGTCATCAACTAGCATATATATATATATATATATATATATATATATATATATATATATATATTAAGAACACACATTGTTTTGAATCTATACTTAGGGCCAAACCAGAACATAGAAAAGCGAAAGAATATCATTATTCACTTTGATTAAACAAGAAAAAAGATAAGGTTTGAGTCTTTATTATCTTCTTTAAGCTTTGGATTTTATATTCCACCTTTAGATTAGTTTAGTTTTGTTTAAATGAAAATTTGAAGAAGTGAAGTGAGGGAGATGACGGGATAAGGCATTAAGTGCGAGTCTTTCCTATTTTACTCTCCTCATATTCCTACTTCCTAACACCAATGCAAATTAACATATTTAGTTAATTAATCATGGCTCGACCTAGCTAATTAGCTAAATCCCATTCTCCTCATCAACTAACATTAATTTATTTTATTTACCTAATTTAATATTCTTAATAATGTCTAGAAAATTTAGGGATGCTATAATTCCTTTACTATAAGGAAATATTAAGTGCACTCATTTACTATGAGGCTTTATTTCAGCTTATGGAAATTAAAAATATTCAATTTTGTATATATTAGCTTTAGGGTCATGTTCTTTTTTATTCCCAAATAATTGTTTCCTTCATGAATTTTCAATTTATGTTTTCAAAATCACCTCTAGTGATAAATGAATATGAAAATCACATATAAACTAAATATGATGTTTTGGATTCATACTATCCTTATATTGTTTCTCAAAGAAACAATACAATATTTATTCTTGAAAACTAAATTATATATGAAAATCATTTTCAAAGTCTTCATTCAAATCAAAATCAAAATCAAAATATTTTCAAAATTAAAGTTCCCTTTACTAGACATTTTTAGATTACTTAGATATATATCACAAACCAAAATCTAATCAAATTCTGTAAACTTTTCTAGATCAACAACAAAAATTTTAAAATTCAAAACTGCTTTCCAAAATAAATGGACTTAAAAGCATATGAAAATAAGAAAGTTTCAAG
Source organism: Allium sativum (assembly GCA_030737875.1). NCBI lineage: Eukaryota > Viridiplantae > Streptophyta > Magnoliopsida > Asparagales > Amaryllidaceae > Allium > Allium sativum. Next base: position 343,626,305 of record CM060910.1, read on the forward strand.
TAAATTCAAACGCAAAAATCTTTATGCTTTACATTTTCTTTTCAAATCATGTACAAATCAGAAAGATACTTTATTTAAATGTGATATTGAGATCAACAATACCTCGGGATCAAAATAAAAATAAAAAATAGATATAAATAGTAGAATGAGATATGAATATAATGATTAACAAAACACTACATGTACAACGAAATGAGATCTAACAATTTAGATCTACATGAGATCATTAAAGATCATACTAATATAATAATATCTGGAAAATAAGAGAATAAATATGAGATCTAAATATTTAAGTCTATAAATGAGATCTAGAAAGATGAATTAATATAATCAGATCTAAAAATTAGATTTGACAAAAAAACACTTATCTATTTTGAGATCTATAATTAGTTTTGAAAAAGAATTGGATATTTGATCTGGTATAACTCTAGATCTATAATATAATTTTTGTTCAAAGATTGCGCTGATAATGTGTTATAAAACATAAAAATATGAGAAGGCACTAGAAAAGGAGATGTTAATACCAAAATTAACTCCAAGACTAGCTGGAAATAAAAGGGCGTCGGAAGAATACAGAGATAGAAAAGTCTCCTGAAAACAGAAAACCAAGCAATGGATTGAAACGAAAGCCAGTAAAAATGGTTGGAAAGCAACACGAACCGACACCTTCCCGAAGGGAAGAAACTCTAAGTCTGCAAAATGCCAACAAAGTGGATCCGTCAAGATCCTTTCGAAAAGCCCTATTCGACAGGGAATTCTGTAGCGAAAGGCCATCTAAGACATGAACAAAGGAAGAATAAGGCATGAGCTCCCAATTTGAAAACCCGGAAGGCATTATCAGTATTAACCTGTCTAATACCGATACATCTGAAGGCGAGGGCATCAAAGGTGCCAAACCAGGAGAACACAAGGATCATCCAGAACTAGCTTCTGGAACACCTGCCGTACAGATGCCGAAAGTCTACATTCACAGACAACATAAACATCATCAAAAGCCACCTTCCAGAAAACCAAGCTATTGCAAAAGATCTACCGAAAAGCTAACTGGAACTCAAGCAGAGATACAGGTTACCCGTACTAATCTATCTAGTACAAAAACCTACATCGGTTTCGAACCGGCAGTTATCTGCGTACATCATGACAGGCTCCTCTAAGTATTCACGATAAATTCGGAAGCCTACATCTGATAGCCTACACTCAGGAGCTGCCACCAACGATTCAAATACCATCCGAAGGCCGCCACATCGACAAGCCCATATTTTTGCCAAAGAAGTCCCAATTGATCGGGAACCCCACCTCGAAGACTGTAATTAACATTCTGAAGGCGGCCAGAAGACAAGCGTCTGAGACCAAGGAAAAAGCGGTCGGCGAAGGCCCCTGTAAAGCCCCCTATAAGCCCAATAGCCCAATAGCAGAAGGGTCTCTGAATCCCCTATAAATAAGACTCCTAGGTCACATTTAAAGGGGGAGGAAAACTTTTGTATTTTCTTTCCCTAAAAAAAGATCCTAATACTAATATTGGTATGTGGAATTCTCCGATTATGTTCATGTATACAAAATCCAGGGCTAATAAAGATCGAATCCACGCCTTTGGTATTTCTTGTTAACTTTTCATACTAACTCTTAATTATTGGTATTTTGATTCACTGTTTACTTCTTGTATGTGTCTGGATTTGTATCCGAACATACATCCATGTCCTATAAGGAAATTCCCCATTTTCCATAGGTTTAAATCCTCCCAGTAAGTTTGAACCTTATCTGCGAGCTTAGTTTGTCTGGCGAAACTGATCCTAATACCTAGGGACAGCGATCTGAGTCGAACTCGTGAAGGATAAACCGCCCATCTCTCCCTTAGGTCCATTCCCGTTGACCATTTCCAGTGTTAACGAAAAATATCGTTAACATTTTGGCACTAGAAGGAGGGCCCTGAACCTTCAATCCTTTGGTTAACCCTATCACATATCTACCTACGCTGTTCTGTTCCAGATTGGAATGGAGGTTTGAAGAAGCAAAGTTATGGGTATGAGGCCCCGGCAAAAGCCTTCAGGATCTCAAATGGACAAGTCAAAAGTCACCGATCCTGGAGTAATAAAAGAGCAAAGATTGAGAGCAGAGGCCCTGTGGGTAATAAAGTGCAAAAGAAAAATGGAACCACACGCTTACGACACTTGGGACAATAACCTTTCCCATACGGGACAAACCTTAATACGCCCTCCAAGTGGTTTTACATCAGAGGATGCTAGCGTTTTCTCTCACCTAAGGAAAACTGTAACAACCCATATTTTCAATAACCTGTAATGACATAAATCGAGGCAGAATTTAATTTAAAAATCTGAATCAAGGGAAACGGGCTATGCCATTGCGTTCGTCTCGGAAAAATACGCGAAATAGAGTCCGAGTTTTCGAAAATCGGAGTCCGTATGACCCGATAAGGGCCCAACGAAGTTTTCAGAAAATTTCAAAGTAAAAACAGATTTCAAATTCAAGTTTGAATTTGGAAATTTGGGCCAGGCGGGAAAATTCCCGCCAGAGCACCCAAGTCGACAGCCCTGTCGACTTGGGAGTCGACTTGGTTGGACCCAAGTCGACAGCCCTGTCGACTTGGCTGTCGACTTGGTCCAGCCGGGCTGTTTAGCCTGGTGCACCATTTAGAGATTGTGTTGAGCTTGGGGGCCAGATTCGGTTTTAAGGGCTGAGATTGCAACTAGGGTTTAATCCTATGGCTTAAAACACTTGCCTAATCTATAAATAAGGCCCTAACCTAACCCTAAATCATCATTATTCATTCATACAACTAAACTATGGCAAAATCAATCCTCTCATGGCCTCCACTCTCTTCATAAAATTCCTAAATAAATTTCTAAGTGATTTTCCATGCATACAAGTGTTTTCAAACTTGTATGAGCATCATTAGCTTGCATTCAAGTCAAGTTTCTATATTTACATCATAAAGAAAGAGTTTTGATCATTTTGGCTCAAGGGTTTTTATGTTAGAGCTTGCATTTTGGGTCTATTTGATTGCATAAGGGCTTTCTTATATTTGCTATACTCATTTGAGTCCTCATAAGCATTGTAAGCCCTATTCTACTTTCATACTTAAACTCTAAAGTTAAATGCTATGATATGCAAGTTTATCATGTTGTGATATGCAAGTTTATATGCAAGTTTACTATGCTATGAAATGCAAGTTTATCATGTTGTGATATGCAAGTTTATATGCAAGTTTGTCATATGATATGCAAGTTATGTTATGCAAGTTTGATATGCAAGTTTGTCATATGATATGCAAGTTATGTTATGCAAGTTTGGATTGATCCTTTTGTTCATGTTATCATGTTATGCAAGCTTATCTTGGGTTTATGAGCTTAAAGCTCCAAGCTTTATGCTAAAGGTTGCATTTTGGCAACATGTAAGTTATCATATCTCTTATGATAACTTGCATGTGAGGCTAAATGCGAACTTATGGCCATTTTTACATGTCATTTATCACCATGTATCACCAATATGCTAAGTTTGGTTTTATGCATGCTTTTGAGGCCTAAAAATGTAATATGCAAGTGTATGAACATATGAACATTTCATATGCCACCATGTTAAACTTGTGGCTTCAATACCTTTATGTCATGATTATGCCAAGTTCCCTCTTTCTATCCTTTATGCGCTATTGCTATATGTAAGCGATGGGATTGCGTTTGGGGTTGGGTAAACTTAAAAGACATAAAACATAAGCTTGGGAATTTACCTATTAAGTTAGGTCTACCCATTGGGAATTTACCTATTAAGTTAGGTCTACCCAATTGCTTGAAAATTTGTAACATGTTTTGGAAACATGATGGACATGACACTTAGAAAAGATAAGTGTGACCAACTCGAGGTTGGGTTGAGTTTGTAGCGTAAACCTACCCGGAACCGACCGGCTTAACTAGTTGCTACAAACAATAGGACCCAATGTGATAAGTTGGCCATGTTGTACCTTGAACCCGAGGTTAGACCAAGTTGTGGTGTAAAGCTACCCGGACCCGCCCGGCTTAACTAGTAACCACAACAAGGTCTAATGTGAGAGGTTAAGGCGCATTAAATTAATTAATGCCTCGTGATTAGGGTTAAGTCATGGTCCACTTAATACTTAACCAATTTGGGCTTGGTAGATTAATCAGGGTTAAGTCGTGAACTCATCGTTACACTTAACCAAGTTAATCCATGATTAGCAAGAGGGTTAAACCGTACTTAACCCACTAGAAAATCCTAGCAATGGGGGGTCCACTCCAGCAGTAATCCCAAGTTTGTATCATCATGGCCCTAGGGTCTAGGTTAGGGTGTGGGGCACGAATTACTGGGCTGGAGGTAAGCGACCAATAAACGACGGCCGGGTGGTACGCCGATGTAGTTCCGGACGGACTATGGTCATGCACGTAGTCCGTATTTGGAGAAGTCACCCATGGGTACCAGTAGATCGAGACTGTGCACTCATGTTTATGGTGTCCAGGGGTTGGCACCCTAGGGCTTGATACACCCGAAGGGTGGACCCGGCACAGTTCGACTACAATTATGTTTGGGCCGTATTGACACCAACACGTGACGAGTTAGGCTTATAGGGAGCCGATCGACTAGACCGTTGGGTTGGACCGCATATTAGGGTCACTTCATGTTATTGGGCCAAAGCTTGGGCCAAGGGATCAATACTTGTTTATTCAAGTCATGTTAGGTTGCTAGTACACCTGTGGTGCAAAAACCTTAATCCTGATTATGCGATGACACCTTTATCTACCTCGTTAGTTAATCATCATGCTAGTATGTTGTTATCCTTATGATCATCCCTGCTTCTCATGTCAGTTAACTTTATCGGTTTACATTGATTGTAGTAGGGCTTACTCAGTCTTTTTGACTGACCTGTTTTCTTTCGCCTCTTTTCTTCCGTTTCCCCCCAGGTTCTCAGGGTGGGAACGTTGGAGCTTAGCTTGGATTTCGGATTGCTTGCTTGTGGGATTTCAGCTCATGTACGGTTTCGACATGAAGCTAGCTATGGTTATCACTTATTTTGGGGATAGTACTTATGTATTTCAGTTTTTCAGTAATGCTGTTTTTATCTAGACTTGTGTATTTGGAAAATTGACATTATGTTGTACCAGACTTGTTTTGAAATGGTTTGAAATCTTCCGCTGTTTTATCTATGTTATTTACTCTGTTTACATATATACATATGTTCTTGTTCTGCCTTGATATATCATTATGCATGTTTACCTGATTCAAACGCCCCTCCAAAGTCAGAGTGCTTGCAAGAGTCACCCTGGCGGAGGCGGGGTGTTATAAAAACTCTCTACAAGAAGATTAGAAGAACGACATTTAAGCAAGAAATAATGAGTGATTTTGACCACTTCACCCACAAATGGTCCGAAGGGATAACCTCTTAACCTTAGCATGTGTTGGAAGGAAGGAACGAAAGTGTAGGCACAACGGCTTGGCTGGGTCACAAAAGGATTAAACCCCGGCAACAAGAAGAAGGGCGCATGCCAGGGTTACCCAAAGAATACTACCTTACAACTTCGATGGAGAACGTTTACTTCCTAACCAAACGCGAACTCAACTACTGGCCACTCACGAAAAAAAAGCCCAAATATGAAAGGAAAATAGGAGGGCCTTACTGCCATCACCATATGATGAATGGACACGAGACTAATCACTACAGAATCCTCGGAAAAACCATCGTTATATTCATCAGCCAAGGCCGATTGCGAGAATTTATGAAAAAATCAAAGTGAATTTGGTAAAAATCCTTAGGAAAAGGATTACTAGACATGTTCAAGGGTACGCGAAACCCTCCTCATGGAATTTAAAAGGAAAACCAAAAGGGGTCAAACCGTAAGCGGGTTAAATCCCTTGTCATCGCCAAATTGGTCAGGACGAGGCATCCTCGGGAGAAAATTTGAGTTTTTTTAAAAAATTAATTTCATTTTTTAAGAGAAAGATTAAATTTGTAAGAGAAGTTAGATCCAATTTTCAAGGAGTGTAACACCCCACACTTTCTATGCCCTAATTTTGACAAAAATCGAAACTCAAACACATCCAAGCATGGAGCGTGTAATCTGGTACTTGCAATAAATGAGCATGGGAATAATCAGAGTACGATAAAAAAAACTCACAACAGAGACAGAATAGGATAACAAGTATTTACTCAAGTAACTACCTTTTTTCCCAAAGTAAGTCAATTTGCCAATATCGAGCATGAGAGGGAACGAGAACCAAAATCCAAACTTAATCATCTATGAGAACCCGACCTTCCCTAGGAAACCTGGGAGGTTGTAATGAGGAGGGGGTGGTCAGAACAACAGGTCCTGGTGACTAAGAAATGTACAACACAGACTATAACACTGATATATTCTATTTAGTTCAACCCAAGCTATACGCCTAACAAAGTAAGTGATTCTAACCCAACCTTGTTAATGTTTACACATGACTCTAATACTCTTCCCAAAGTAGTATTCCCAATTTACATTACCAAGATAGGACATTTACATACTTATTTGTGAAGCCTTTATAGCAGAGCTTAACTGGTTAACTCTACCGAGAGTACGGGGTTTCTATCTATCCTTATTCACTATTCTTTATTATTCAACATCTCACTATCAATGATAGATAGGGTGGATTCTCCCTGATCACTTAAGACTCTAGGCGGACCTATTTGTCACTTATTAACCCTCGATAATATTTTCAACGTTAACATAAATTAGAGGGCACTAGCTACGGGCCCTACTAGTTAAGGCTTCCGTCATTCACGCATATACCCTTGCCCTGCATAAGGTGAGAGAAGGTATTCTAGTTGACCTTATTAGATAACCTCCCTAGTCCCTTATTACTTCCCATAGGATAGGTAGTCATATCGCACGTTTTAGTTTCCAAGTTTGGGTAGGCCTACACACACCTGCCATTCAAGAACCCTAAGCTTAAAGACCTATTCCTAGGTAGACTCTTCAGCCCCAGTCACTTAGTCGTTTAGGACCTACGAAGAGAACGATACACGAAGGTTACTGGTTCGTACCCCTTTAGCCTTTATATCTTTCCCTATTTGGGATAAGTGGGCTACGTTATTAAGTCGTTCCCGCTTAGTCCCTCTACATGGAAATTCTATACTTACACGATTCATTTTGGTCACGGGTTCATATGATTAGTAATTTTTTATATTATTAACCTACTAAGTCCAAATATATTTTAGATTATAAGTTCTATTTTCATTAACATAATTAAGGAAGGTTATACTGTCTTTTCCCTAGGATATTCATTCAATACCTTCTCTGATTTGGACATAGTGTTTAAACAACAATCAATATCTATTAATCCCCATATGACACCCATTTACTTTTATTTCATTTTTATTGCCCATTTATGACTTTAACGGTCATATTTTCCTAAAGCAACTATTTATCAGTCCCAAGTTACCTCTTTGTTGTGCCCCAACAAGCAATTACTATTCTTATTCTTTTATTTATTTGTTTAATGGTTGTTATATGTGTGTGTGTGTGTGTGTATATATGCACTAGGCCTCTCACATTAAGTTGACTACATGTGGATGCTGGATTTGTCAGTCGGTACCGGGTTGGCTTTTACCACAAGTGAACTTAACCTCATACCATAGTACATTTATTTTTATGCATTAGATCCTTCACATTAAGCTGACTACCTGTGGTTGCTGGATTTTTCGGTCGGTTCCGGGTAGGCTTACACCACAAGTTGAGCTTAACCTCGTGTCTAAATGCAGTTATAATTCAAATTTCCTAATTGGGTTTACAACATTTACCCTAATTGATTTTAGGAATTGTAACCAATTTCCTATCACATTTATTTTCCCCATTCAACATTAGTTACAATTGTCATTTATTGATTTGCAGTCTTAGTTTTAGCAATTAATTATATTGATTGCTACAAATGACCACCCCAAATATATTCATTTAATATGGAATACTATTTACATATATGATTCCATTAATGAAAATTATTCACTCATTCAACATTCAATACAATATGTATATTTTATTGTTTTACACTGATTTGGACGGATGATATGTATATATTTACATTTTATGTTTTCGTTATAACTTATGCCAAATTTGTGGAATAGACACAATTCAAATTCACAAAAAATATATATGTTCATATTTTTTTTAGAATATTCGATGCAAACTACGGACAAATATTTATTTTTATATTTATACGTACGTTGCACCACTTTTCCTTTTTTAATTCATTTTTTCATAACTCTTGTGAATTCAAAATGATATCTTTTTGTTCAAAAAGAAGAAAATGACATATTTACAATAATTAAGCCAAAACCCAACAATATTGAATACAAATAGGTATAATTACAACCACATAATTAATAATCATATCTTTCCAAATTAACATAATTTACCAATTTCATCTTTTTACCCAAATCTGCATATTTTATTTTTCAACATTGAATTAAAGATCTGAAATGCAACTATAATTAATTTATGTTTAATGGAATTGATTTCCAGTTCCACAATGCTATGTGACATGTACAACTATTTCATGACATAACTGTAGGAATATGTGGCAAAAATATATAAGAATCCTACAATTCATGTTATACATAATCACAACATATCATTTGCCAATTTTAAACATGTTCGTAATCGGATCTAACGGTTGCCACAATTTACAACTATTTAAATAAATGGATCTGATAGGCATAATACATAGATTTGATTCAAAATGAAATAGATAAGTTGTTATAATTGTATTTGTAAATTTCCCACTCACCTAACAACTTCCAATTTCTCAGCTTTGAACCCTTTAGGCTTACAATACCCAAATTCTTATAAATCTACAATTTATCTAGAAAAAGGAAAATTATAGATCTATAGAAATGTAAGCAATATCTTTGAGCATCCTCTTCCACTGAATATATTAATCGTCCCAATTTCATATGAATTTGATTTGATATGTATGAATATATTTTTATTTTAGAATTTAGTTTAGAAGAGGAAGAAAATGGCAGAGCTCCGCTGGCTCTATAGATTTGAATGGAAAAGAATGATGCTTCACCCCTTTGTTCATAGGGGTGGGAATGGCCTAGAACCGTTAGAGTAGTTTTAAATTATATCCGTCCATTCATATAAAATTTTATATGACAAAAACCTAGCCATTACTACCTAGCTCGACCAAGCAGTCTGCCGCCCCGGTCGGCCGCTTGGTCGACCTGGCAGTGAGGAGGCTGGGGAAATTATATATTTCTATATATATTTTATTTATTTTTATTTTTTTCCACCCATTTTTTGTATTTTGTCCGTATCTTTTTCATATGGACTCCATTTGCGAAACTCCAAACATGAAAGTTGACTAGAATTCCGAGACGAATGCAACGGCTAAATTTCAAAGCTAAATTCCGTCGTTTGCAGAAATTCCTATTTTTGAGCTTCTAATTAAATAACTATTTATTGTCAAAATTCCGGATTGTTACATTCTTCCCCCCTTAAAAGGGATTTCGCCCCGAAATTCTAACACCTATTTATCCTACACAACCAATTTGTGTACATCCACTTTGCAACCATGTGCACATGTGCATGGTCTACTTAATGCATTTAAACCATAAAACATACATGCAAGATAATTCTAAATCGGGCCATCTATATGTATGCATTGAGATTTTTAAGACACTTTCAAAAACATGATGCAAAACATCCTACATATATTGGCAATTCTATATAAATGCAAATTTTGAAAATTCTTTTTCATCCATAACCTTCACACAATTACGAATAAAAGTGTGAAACAACCAATTTTGCATCCAAACCCTACCATCCAAAACATACGCAATCTAATCATTTCCTATTTTATCACTCCTAAACCGGAAAAAGGAAATTAAAGCTAATTTTTTTAATATTTTTCATGCTCACAACTTTTCCATTTCCCACCCAATAGTGGAATTTTCACCTCAGTTACCCAAAATACTCCAAAATTTTCCATCTGTAGACTGTAAAGAAGGATTAAAACAAGCTCTACATCGTAAAACGAGTTAATTATTAGTTCGCATGCATAGTTGACAAGGTACGGAAATAGCGTTTCCAAGGCTAAACAACCTTTTCCTTGTTATTGTTATCATTAACGTTTTTATCGTATCGTCAGTCCTATTGCACCGCTAAAACGCGCACACAATGCTTTTGAAAATATATTTTTCGATATTCATGTGACCAAAAATCAAAATTTTTCATAAAAATAAATTTCGGCTTAAAACTTCTTGTGTTTATTTTGAAAATTTCTCTTCAAAACCATTTCACTTTCCTATAAAATAAGAAAATAATAAAATGTCTTTTTTTTTCAAACAACATTTTCCCAAAAGCTTTCAAAAATGTATTTTGCTGAAATTTAAACGATTCAAATCACATATTTGCAAAAAAGGAAGTCAGTCACGCCTAAAATTCAAAAACTGAAATCACACACAAAAGACCAAAACTAATTTTAGCTTTAACAAGGAACGGTGATTTATTTATTTATATACACGTGACAGGAACAATGTAAAACCGGTTCTTTGCTAAAATTTATCCAACATAGAATATTATTCTTTTTAGCCCTAGGACAACTTTTAGTTTAGATAAGAAAAATAAGATTTTATTCAAATAGCACACGTGAATGACATAAACATTTTCAAACTTAGAAATCTCATTAACCTTAGTCATGCGATTTAAACAACACTAACAGTTACAAGCACGAATCACTATAAAACCAAGAGCCCGATGCTGGAAAGGGATAACAACAAAGACAACAACAAAACAACACCAAAACCTCCCAAAACAATGGCTATAAACAACGAGATGTCTTACTCCGCAGCTGGAGCTCAAACCAATTTTTATGATATTTGATTAACCATATCATGGTAGCAAAAAATGCTCAATCTCGTGTTATAAATGCTGCTGGTGTTGTTTGGAGGTTCCCATATCACCATCTCTTCTAAGAGAGAATTTATGATGAGAAAAGAAACCTACCACAAAACTGCTTCTCATGTAAACCCACCTAATATTGCCTATAGACAATAGTGAATAGGCAAATTTACATAGAGTAACTCCATGAGACAACACACAAGAACAACACGCTGAGTTAAATATAATGCAGTACTATATGATGGTTACACCATCGATCAAGCAAAAAATTAATTTCCGCACCATGAGATAAATCTAGTCATAACTTCTCATTTATAGGACGATGTGCTAAATGGGTCACATGTCTACATGGATAGTTCAAACATAGATTTCCAAAACACAAAAACCAACATCAAGAAAAAAAGATTTGTTGCAAAATCCACAAAGTCGGTCAAACAAGAGTCCATACAAGCCCGCATTCAACACGAATTCCTCAAAAAACTCATCGAGATTCTCCTCAGAATTACCATCCAAAGATAGCTTATCTTCATCTCCGAGAGGACGATCACCTTCGAAAGAACCTATTCAAACAAGGTATAGCAAAGGAGGATGCAGTACACACAACAACCCTATTCTAAGATCTCGAAGCAATGGACCGGTGCAAGTCCACAGCCTTACCAAATTTTCTTAGCGTTAAAGTGGTGAGACCTTATTGCTCATTCTGGTCCAACCAAATGACCTCTACACAAAGAGGAGACTTTAATGGTGGGAGCATGATCGAATATTGAAAATTGGGTATTATAGGCCAAGAAATAGTCAAAGAGAAGTAATTAGATCTTGGAGTATTAGTGAGGTAAGATATAATGCGCAGACAAGCGCGAAAAGAGGAAACGAGGCGACAACAAAGAGAGGACAAGAATATGGTTCGGCTAGATGAGGAAGGAAGGACGAAAGAAAGAAGTTAAGGGGTAATTTAGATGCAACTTTTATGGTTAAGTCCTTGGTCCAAGTTATACCAAAACTCAACAATTAATTGACCATCCTAGTATAACACTAAACGTCCAACTGCCAAATGGGATTTGGACAGAGGTTGGACCTTGACCTTATTAGGTCAGATTTAAAATATTAATCGTCCTACATTGTCTTTTAAGATTTCACGCGACTCGAAAATAATTATCCTCGTCATAGCGGTATTTAAAGACCGTAGTTAAATTCCGAACCAACTCCTAGGATTTATAGCCTCAACAACGCTATTGCGACTACATAATGAACGAACGAACTTCCAAAAATAATTCAGCTAGAAATCCATAATATAACTTAAACGGATTTTCCCCTTACCTAGCTGACAAAAAACAGACGATTCATGAAGTCAATTATCCAAAAAATCCAGATGACGGATTTTCCTTAACCTTTTCGAGGAAAGATTTAAAACTTTTCCAAAAATTGAATTTTATTGTAAACTAATGGTTTCATATTTATAATCTATATTATTATTATTACTTATATCCAATTTATATTTTAAACTGGAAAAGCCTTTTCATGTCCAAAATGTTAGAGCGTTAGAATCTTAATGGTTAGTTTTGGTAATTTCCATAAATTTTCCAATATATATAGGAAAATGGATACTAAAAATCACAAGGAATAAATATTTATTTTTGTCATATTTAGTAGCATATTCCTTGTCATTCTGACTCCTTTCTTCCTACCAATCGGATTACATATATTAAAATTACTGAATGGCTTCGAAATTTTTAAAACACAAATAGATTAAAAATTTAAAACCATATCTTCACAAACTACTTTCCGAAACCGTATTTTAAAACCATGGAAATCCTTTTTTTTCAAATAGTTTTAAAAATTAATTTCCTCGAATACAAGGCCAAGAACTCAATTGAATGTCTCAACAAAGATAGATTTGATAATTTAACGAAGTAACAAATGATTAAACCTCATAATCATGTTTTTTGAAATGGATACGACATATAAACATGGGCTTTTCCTCGTTTTGGACTGAGTAATGGTCTTAACTGAAACTACCAATGAAACCAAACCAGGAATTTATGACTTTCTCAGTTGTAGCTAGATTTTTATATTAACATATATATATTATTCTAGTTTCCAAATCTTGAATCAACGGAATCCACCATATGTCGTCCTCATGCTTTTCACGACAAGATCGCCAATGTACTGTGGACTAAGACAGAATTGGCTAGAAACCCGGACTCAACAAATTTCAACTCTTAGTCGCTCAAAGCCCATTTTATATGATTAGGCCTAAGACTAATTTCATTGTTGAAACAAATTAAAGTCGAGTAAGAAAGATGAAGAAAAACAGAAAAGAAAAAGGAGTTACATTCCCTAATGAGTTCTAGTGTAATAAGTTCCTCTAATTGTTTAACCTAGGCTCTGATCCCAAATGTAACACCCCACATTATTCTATGCCCAAATTTCAACAAAAATCGAAACTCAAACACATCCAAGCATTGAGCATGTAATCTAGTACCTGCAATAAATGAGCATGAGCATAATTAGAGCACAGTAACAGAAAAATCACATCGAAAACATAATCGGATAACAAGTATTAACTCAAGTAACTACTTTTTTTCAAAGTAAGTCACTTTTCCAATACCGAGCATGAGAGAGAACAAGAATCGAAAGCCAAACTTAATCATTTGTGAGAACCCAACCTTCCCTAGGAAACCTGGGAGGTTGTAATGAGGAGGGGGTGGGGTCAGAACAATCAGTCCTGGTGACTAAAACAAGTACAATACAGACTATAACATTGGTATATTTCATTTGGTTCAACTCAAGCTGTATGCCTAGCAAAGGTAGTGATTCTAACCCAACCTTGTTAATGTTTAAGCACGACTCTACTACTCTTCCCAAAGTAGTATTCCCAACTTACATTACCGAGATAGGACATCTACATACATATTTGTGAAGCCTTTATACCAGAGTTTAGCGGATTAATTCTATTAAGAGTGGGCGCCTAATAACGGGGATTCTATCTACCTTATTCACTATTCTTTACTATTAAATGCCTCACTATCAATGATAGATAGGGTAGAATTTCCCTGATCAATTTAGACCTTAGACGGACCTATTGATCACCGTTGACAGCAAAAAATGTTGTAAACACTCAAAATTCTTAATTACTAAGAATTATAGTTTCAGTCGAAAAAGTAAGTGCGAAAAGCAGTAAATAACACAAGATATTTATAGTAGTTAGACCTTGGCAAAGATCTACGTCCACTTTGGAAGAGTCTTTGGAATATTATTAATTACCAAGCGTTACAAGATTGAGAACATCTCATGACATCTCTTTACATACATCCCTAAGTTATATGATGTCATAATTATCATATATTTAATATATTAGGAAAAAGACACTTTTTCCCTTCTTCCTCAAAGTGGAGATGCCAATAAAGAGGCTACTTGGAGCCCTCAAGAGGTGTCAAGTCACCAATTTCCAACCCTTTTGAAATGTGAGGTCAAGGGGTATTTATAGTCGAGAGGTTAGGTAGGAGTAGGTAGAAGTAGGTAGGAGTAGATAGAAGTAGGGGACCATAAGCCAATTTTCGTATCCCATGATGCAGCCCCATCAAGAATTCGGACCCACTTCCACTGTGCCCAGGAAATTCGTACCCCACTGTAGGGGTATGAAATCCGTACCCCAAGGGGGTACGAAATCCATACCCGTGTGGTACAAAATTCGTACCCCAAGGGGGTACGACTTTTATGCTGAAGTCGTGAGTTATAGGCACGGGAAGAGCGGGGTGCGACAACGTGGACGAGGCCAAGTTTTGAGGGATACGAAGATCCTGAAAGTTGTTAGTTGAACCTTGACTTTGAGTTGATTCGGTGATTTTGGGTGACACACTTGTTGGCAGAAATCGAATGAACGGGCGGTGCCCACTTGTAACAACCTAGAAAATCCGAGCCAATTTAAATTTTTTATTTTGGCAATTGTAGTGAATTTTGAATATTTAAAATGGATTATTTTAAATAGTGACGACGAGAAATTTATTTTGAATAGAATTAGAAGTATATATTTATATAGATCGTCGTTAGAATATAAATATTTATTTTTAAATATAAAAGGAATTGAAAATGGCGTGGTAGTTTTAAAATTTGATTTCAAAGTTCAAATGAATGTGCAGGATTCAAAATAAACCCGATTTTAGCGAAACCAAAAATATTAGAATCTAATTGAGAATATCTTTCCAACGAATCTGAAAAATCGAAATTTCATAGCAGGAATAAAAAGTTACGTACAGTTGAAAATTCAGAATTGTCGCTATGGAATTCTGGCCTTTAAAAATGGAAATTTTGCAAACGACCTCGGTTTTCGACGAATCCACTTTTGTTGGTTCCGGGATGTAGAATTATTACTAGATTCCAAAATTCATAATTTTCTGAATCAATATGTGAGCATGGCAAAGGAAAACGTGTTTTGACAATTTTAGTCAATTGGATCGACCATAAAATGGCCATTTTTCAAACGGTCTCAGAATTCAACGAAATTAGTTTTGTTAGGACCGTATCGTCAATACGAAACTAGAAATAATTTTTCTGGAATTTTAGAGTCCGTATGTGTCCCCGGTAAATTAAAATGTGCGTTCAAATTCAATATATTGATTTATATTTTGAATTCAATGGAAACAGATCGAAATGATCGAATTGGCTTGCGGGACATATTCCATTGTGTTCGGAATAGGAGTAATTAACTAGGAGCGATACTCGTTGGGTTTAATTTGGAGTACGGACGAAAAATAACTACTTGGAGAATTAAATTGATTAAAATAATAATATTTATTTATATATAAACTATTTTCAGAAAAAACCCTAGCCTCACTTCTTAAACCAGCCCCCAAAATTGAACGCCTCATTCAAATCGCCCCTCCCCTTCAAGAATGGCGACGCCTTTGCCGTCGCATCCGCCGTGGCTCCACCCTCATCGTCGCCCAGCATCGCCGACCTTCGCCCCTCCCTCCCCTCTCCAGTCCGCCGCTATCTCCAACGCAGCCCCCCTTTCATCACCTTTAACTCGAAACCAACCCCAACTCAGCTGCCAACCACCAAGGCCGACCACCAGGAGTGTAATGACCCGAAAATCTGAACCAGTTTGAAAATTTTATTTTAAGATATTTTGTTGGGTTTTTGAGTCGAAATTTCAAATTTTAAATTTTAAATAACTTTGAAGCAGTTGAAAGTGACCTTTTTGCAAACGACCTCGGAATCTGACGAAACCACTTTCATGGGATCCGGAATGTCATAATATGGCTAAGTTTCAATTTTTAGAATTTTTCGATTTAAAATGTGAGCGTGGCGTAAGAAACTGTGTTTGGTCAAATACAGTTGAAATTGAACGACGTGAAAATAGCCATTTTTCAAAAGTGCTCAGAATTGAACGAAACGAATTTTGTTGTGATCGTATCGTCATAAGAAAGCCAAAAATAATTTTTCCGGATTTTTCTGAGTCAGTACGTGGCCTCAGGAAATTACGTACGTTCGAATTTAAATTAAACAATTTAATTTGAAAATAAAAGGAAACCAGTCTGTAACTTCAGAATTGGACCATGCGGATAGCGCCATCGTATTCAGAAGGCGTGAAAACATTAAGATCGACAGTCGTTGAGCGCGAATCGGAGATCGTTTGAGTTAACACTATTTTCTCGAGTTAATTAATTAATTTATTAAATAAATTAATCATTAGAAAAACCTAAATACACGTATATATACCCCCCGTATACATGAACAGTGCGTCTTCCTCGTTCCAGTATTATGGCCGCCGAAACCCAATAACCATCAAAACTTTGACCTTCGATTACTCCTCAAATACTCAACGATATTTATCGTACCATATACCGATTCGAAGCAATTTCCGAGCCCTTCAAGTTGATACCCATTCTGGACCCTGTCGTCGCCTGTGCCGCCGCCTGCATCCCCTCGAACCGCCGCCGTTGCGAGCTCCGCCGGGCCCGCCTGGGTTGACCGAAGTCGCCGTCTCCGACCGGCGAGCGTCCGCCCCTCCACCCTCTTCGACCTCCACCAATCGGATCCGAGAACCATCAACTACAACTCCTGCAAATTCGAATTTAAGTTTTGAACAAAAAACTGAGTTCCTACAGTAAGTTTAATTTCAGATTTTGTAACGCTTCTGGTCGTGACAGAAACAGTTGTGAAAAGTCAGTCTATTAAAACATTGCTAACTTATTCGTTTGAATTCGGATTCTGAAAATTTCAGAACCAATAGGACCGTGACAATGAGTGGATGCTGCTGAAATCGATTGGAGCATTCTGAAAATTTAATTGGATTTATTATATTTATTATCCAATCAAGGTGAGAGTTTCAAACCGCAAATTTATTTATTTTAATTGAATAAATTGTTAAGTGTTTATGTGGTTAATAATTGGGCATCACAACTATATGCTATGCCATGACGATGAATTTGACACCATTATATTTGTGATGCTATTAAGATGCAATTTACACCATAAATTGTTGATGTTATTATATGATAAGAATTTACACCATAAATTGTTGATGTTATTATATGATAAGAATTTACACCATAAATTGTTGATGTTATGACATGATAAGAAATTGTCACTATATATTGTGCAATGAACACCGTATGTAAATTTGACATTTTTGTCAATATTAAAATAGGAGAATGAACACCGTATGTAAATTTGACATTTTTGTCAATATTAAAATAGGAGAATGAACACCGTATGTAAATTTGACATTTTTGTCAATATTAAAATAGGAGAATGAACACCGTATGTAAATTTGACATTTTTGTCAATATTAAAATAGGAGAATGAACACCGTATGTAAATTTGACATTTTTGTCAATATTAAAATAGGAGAATGAACACCGTATGTAAATTTGACATTTTTGTCAATATTAAAATAGGAGAATGAACACCGTATGTAAATTTGACATTTTTGTCAATATTAAAATAGGAGAATGAACACCGTATGTAAATTTGACATTTTTGTCAATATTAAAATAGGAGAATGAACACCGTATGTAAATTTGACATTTTTGTCAATATTAAAATAGGAGAATGAACACCGTATGTAAATTTGACATTTTTGTCAATATTAAAATAGGAGAATGAACACCGTATGTAAATTTGACATTTTTGTCAATATTAAAATAGAAAAATAGGAAGTCGCATTGCATAAAATGATATTTTGTCAAAATAGAAAAATAGGAAGTCGCATTGCATAAAATGATATTTTGTCAAAATAGAAAAATAGGAAGTCGCATTGCATAAAATGATATTTTGTCAAAATAGAAAAATAGGAAGTTGCGTTGCATAAAATGATATTTTGTCAAAATAGAAAAATAGGAAGTCGCATTGCATAAAATGATATTTTGTCAAAATAGAAAAATAGGAAGTCGCATTGCATAAAATGATATTTTGTCAAAATAGAAAAATAGGAAGTCGCATTGCATAAAATGATATTTTGTCAAAATAGAAAAATAGGAAGTCGCATTGCATAAAATGATATTTTGTCAAAATAGAAAAATAGGAAGTCGCATTGCATAAAATGATATTTTGTCAAAATAGAAAAGAAAGGAAGTGAAACATAGGAGAAGATTTACATCATTTATGACGTATAAGGGTTACACCATAGAAAATGTCCATTGTTCAAAAGGTAATGGGAAAAGTAATATACAAGGAATTAAAGGGATGGTACGTTATAATTTACATTTTCAAATGTAAATTATAAAATATTAAAATAAATAATAATGGTGGTGGATTGAAAAGAGAAAAAAAGGGGGATCATCGTCTAATTCTAAACAAAATGTAATGCAAGTAGAAAAGTAAAGGTTAAGAGGGAAAGGAGATTATATATATAAGGGCGATGAGTTAAACGAACTAATTATATATATATATATATATATATATATATATATTTATATAAATAATAAAACATAACGAATCGAGCGCGGTAGTTCGCGTTTTGAAATCGAACTTTCAAATGATTACCGGAAGATCCGACCGTCGGATTTTCACAAAACTGAAACCGCTATGACCGTCTTGGAAATACCTTTCCAACGATATAAGCTACGCTAAAATTCAACGGTTAGATTTTGAGAAAAGTAAAAATCAAAATGGATGGAAAACGGCGGCAAAGTCGCCTCTGTCCTGAAGCGTCGTTAATTAAAGAAATTAATTATATTAAATAATTAAGGCAAGGACTTATTGTTATAAGACAACATAACGACATGAAATGTGTTTTTCTCTAAATTATGAACGCGAGATTGTTTGGGAAGTCCGGGTTCATCCCATTCCAAACGGTTTTACGATGTCAAGAATCTAAATATGAAGACGGCGTATGAAGACCGTAAATCTTCCCTCGAATGGACAACGACCAAGACTCTGAATTGGGTAGCTCCCGATTTACGAGTCGGGGAAATTGGCCAAACGTACGCGTTGGTTTCACGGGTTTGACCCTAGTTCATACCTAGAGCATGGGTGTAAATGGAGGGTATGTCTGACACCGTATCCCATTAAATATCATGTTGTCGATTTTCCGCTAATGTAAAAATGTTGGTGGTAGAGAATTCATTCTCTACTTAACACCCGTTTATATGTTGGCAGGCGGTCGATGGTACGGTATGGAATGACGGCGTGGCGTGCTAAGATGAAACGATCAGGGTTTCTTGTTGAAAAGCAAAATTCTGTGGTATGGTATACACGACCTCACGAGCCTCACAAACCGGTAGAGTCTAAAAAGGGGGAAGGGAACGCAGGGAAAGTAGCACGTTTCTTTCTAGTTAGTAGTCATTTTACTTTTTGGAGGATGATGAAATGAGGCGCCTCGGATAGGTCCTATAGGACCGGGGAACGTGTGCTTAGGAATTGCCAATCCTCTAAGTTGTATGTGAGGACCGGCCCTGCAGGATCCAAGGGTTAACTGCGGGTAATCCTGAGACGTTGACTAGAGCGTCTCGAATCGGTAAGGAGTCCTCCCTAGCCTGGACTCATGATGGAAACCCAAATTTCCAATACGAACCCGACGGATATGATTTGTATTACTAGTATTGGAGGCATAATATATGGTACCTATGCTTCCTAGGATTAATACATTGCTTTGAATTGTTTTAAACTTATACACCCTAATAATAATAATATTAGTTTCGTATTTGGCGTATTTAGCATGTTTAACCACCATAAGGTAAAGCTCTATCCTCTTGGTGTGCGTTGCATTGTGTGATGGGACCTGAGTCTTATGGTGGTTCCATTTTTCAAAAGACATTGCGTTGTGTTACGTTTTAGTTATTTGTACTGACACTGTAGTTATGCACGGCAATCCATTGGTACAACCCGTTCCGCGTTAGCGGCGTGGTACTTGGATTTGCCTTATTAGTATGAGTAATTTTAGTGAAGAACTCTCACACCAGTCCCACGACTGACCCATTGTTTGTTTCACCTTTTTGCAAACTTGGGTGCCCTCTCTTCTACACGGGCAACCAAGTAGACAGGTTCTTTTTCTGCTTGGAGTTTCTTTGGAGCTACTTTTATCTTTTCGCTTGGAGTTGCTTTTGGTGAAGATAAGGTGATGGAGCTTTGAAGACCTATCTTTTCGTTTATCGCATTTTTCTTTCCTTTTATTTTCAGACTTATTTCTATTTCACGTTCTTTTATTTGGAGTTGGAACTTATGAAATTCTCTGAAAACCTGCTGTAATAACTTAGATTCTGTGACTGTGGACTTTCTATTGCTGATGACATTATATATCCGCTGCTATAATGTTGTTATTATATGGATTTCCTGTGCTATGTTGTTTTCTATGACTTGTTATATTATATTTATGTTGTATTCCATATGATTTCTCCTAACTTTCACTTGTGGAAGTTTTGGGGCCGTCACAGTTGGTATCAGAGCTTTGGTTTACAAAGCGGAATATAACATATTTATAGTCACTCGTTTACGTAGAATCCCATTATTCTACGGCGAACATTTCATAAGAATACATAATAGTCGGTCACTTTATCACCATCTGTTATCTATCCTTTTTCCTTATCACTTCTTAAATATCGTCGTCATTAAGAATGTTCTGACTCTTCCCTTGATTGTACATAACTAACTTAAAATGAGTACCGCTGCTGCAAGAGCTGCTAGAGCTGCTAGGAGAAGGCAAAATACCACTGAAACTGAGGAACCCACTGTCCAACAACAACCACCACCACCGCCGCCACCTTTTGACTTGGACAAGGTGGCAAAGAAGTTCAAGAATTTGGGGGGAGTTCCATTCACCGGTTCTGAGACCGTGGTACAAGCTCAGGCATGGCTGAAAAATTGTGAAAAGATATTTGGAGGACTGGGACTTGATGATCAAAGAAAGAGGTTCACTGCAGCATGGCATCTTCAAGGTGAAGCGCAAAACTGGTGGGAGGTAGTCAACATTGGAGGTGACGAAGATAATATGTCTTGGGATAGATTTAAAGAGCTTTTCAACGACAAATACATTCCGAGGCAGGAGGTAGAAAGGCTACACGACGAATTCGCCAATCTGAGGCAAGGCGACAAGTCCATTTCAGAGTATGTTCGTAGGTTCGAGGACCTTTCCCGTTATGCACCTGAACTGATTCGTGATGACTTTCAGAAGAATAAGAGATTCATAAATGGCCTTGCAAGGAAATATATTGACAGAGTCACTGCCCACATCGACCTTTCCTTCAATAAGATGGTGGAGTTCGCTTGCCGTTATGAAGAGAATGACAAGAAGGTTTCTCAGCAGGACAGGGAGAGGAGCTTAGCCAACAACAACAACAACAACAAAAGGAAGCAACCAGAGAAGAAAGCTGAGGGCAGTAATTCTGGAGCTGCTAATACATTTGACAAATCCAAGGTCCAGTGTTACAACTGTCAGAAGTTCGGGCATTATAGCAAAGACTGCAGGGGTCCGAAGAGGGCCAGAGGTGATGATAGCAAAGATTGCTACAACTGCCATAAAAGGGCCATATCAAGGCAAATTGCCCACTGTTGAAAGGAGCCCAGATTGCACATGTCTATGAGGGAGCAGGTACACCATCTTCCTCTGCACCTACTGAGGGAGGTAAGTCTGATGTTCTGGATGGTACTGTTTCTATTA
This sequence comes from Allium sativum, assembly GCA_030737875.1. Taxonomy (NCBI): domain Eukaryota; kingdom Viridiplantae; phylum Streptophyta; class Magnoliopsida; order Asparagales; family Amaryllidaceae; genus Allium; species Allium sativum. Next base: position 343,648,298 of record CM060910.1, read on the forward strand.
AAAATATTCCTGTTACTGCTTTATTTGACACGGGTGCGTCAAGGAGTTTTATTTCTAGCAACGCGATTAAGAATTTGAAATTAAAGCAGAGAAATCTTAAGAAGCCAATTAATGTTCATAATCCGGTAGGAGGTTCTATCGTCCTCGATTTGTACAGTAGGGTGCCTATTTCCTACTCTTATTTTCAATTTCCGTTTGACTTAATCGTCATGGATTTTTCTGAGTTTGATATTATCCTCGGACTGGATTGGCTCACAAAATTTAAGGCCGAGGTTAGATGTGCGGACAGGATGGTTGAAATCAAAACGAAGTTCGGTGATGTCATTTTTATACCTTGCCATGGCTCAAAGCCAGACAGGAAAGCTTTCTGGTCTTCTTTAGAAGTCGCGTCCATCTCTTCAGAGAATATTCCCATTGTCAAGAATTATGCGGACGTATTTGAAGAAGTAGATAGTTTACCACCGCGAAGGGAAATCGATTTCAGAATTGATCTTGTCCCTAATGCAAGGCCTGTAGTTCATGCTGTTCGAAGAATGACTCCTAAAGAAAAAGAAGAGTTGAGTACTCAAACCAAACAGCTTTTAAAGAAGGGATTAATACGGCCTAGCTTTTCCAATTGGGGTGCAGCTGTGGTGTTTGTCCCCAAATCTGACGGCACTCTGAGGCTCTGTGTGGATTACCGCGATCTCAATAAGCAAACCTTAAAGAACAAATATCCCTTGCCTCGTATAGATGATCTGATGGACAATTTAAATGGAGCCAAAGTGTTTTCGAAGATGGACCTAGCCACAGGTTTCCACCAACTTCGCATAGCCGAAGAATGCATCCCTTTGACCGCTTTCAGAGGGCCTGACTTATTCTACGAATGGTTGGTAATGCCGTTCGGTCTGTGCAATGCTCCAGCCTATTTTGTTGACTTGATGAATAGGGTCTTCAGGGAGGTCTTGAATAAATTCGTCCTAGTCTTCATTGATGATATCTTGATCTTTTCTAAAACCAAGGAGGAGCATGAAGGGCATCTAAAGGAAGTGCTAGAGATTCTGCAAAGAAATGTTCTAAAAGCAAAATTTTCAAAATGCACATTTTGGCAAGAGGAGGTGAAATTCTTGGGCCATGTTGTGTCAAAAGAAGGAATTGCTGTGGACCCAAGCAAAATTTCCGCCATTCAAGATTGGAAGCAGCCCACTACACCCACTGAAGTAAGGAGTTTCCTAGGGTTGGCCGGATATTACAGGAAGTTCGTCCAAAACTTTGCCAAGCTATCTGGCCCTTTAACAAAACTCACAAAGAAAAACACCAAGTTCATTTGGACAGAAGAGTGTGAGGAGTCCTTCCAAAAGCTAAAGGTGAGTTTGACCACTGCCCCCGTGTTAACCATCATCGATGGCAACCAAGATTTAGCTGTCTATACCGATGCTTCTCAAAGTGGGGGTCTTGGCGCAGTATTGATGCAAAGGGGCAAAGTTGTGGCATATGCAAGCCGTCAACTAAAGCCGCATGAAAAAAATTATCGTGTCCATGACCTAGAACTTTTAGCCATAGTTTTTGCTTTAAAAATTTGGAGGCATTACCTCTTGGGCGAAAAATTCGACTTATTTACAGACCATCAATCTTTGAAATATCTCTTCGATCAAAAGGACTTGAATTTAAGGCAGCTAAGGTGGCTAGAATTTCTTGCGGCGTATGATCTCGACATCTTGTATACGCCAGGGAAAGCCAATGTTGTGGCAGACGCACTCAGTAGAAAAGCTGCCATGGTCGCAAACTTTATAGTTACCCCTTCTTTGATTGATAAAATTTCTACCCTTCAAAAGGAAGATAAGTTTATTCAAAGAATGATTAAGAGTATTCAAGAAGGAGAGAGCACGAGCTTTCAAATAGATCAAAAGGGAGCCCTTAGGTTGCGAGGGAGGATCTGTGTTCCAAAAATCCCAGAGCTCATCAGGGAAGTTTTAAATGAAGGGCACAAATCAAAGCTTTCCATCCACCCAGGCGTTAGAAAGATGTATCATGATCTAAAGCGCACGTTTTGGTGGAAGGATATGAAGAGGGATATATCCATTTACGTGAGTAGATGTCCTACATGTCAACGAGTGAAGAGCGATCAACAAAAGCCTGCAGGATTGTTGCAGCCATTGCCAGTACCCGAAGGGAAGTGGGACCAAGTCTCCATGGATTTTATAGATGGTTTACCCCGTACTAGGAAAGGGAATGACAGCATTTGGGTGATCGTGGACCGCTTCACCAAGGTCGCTCATTTCATACCTGTCAAGTCCACCAGAACTGCTCAAAGTCTGGCACAAATTTATCTCAAAGAAATAGTCAGGCTATATGGGTATTAAGACTAAATCTTTCCTTTTTCCATCATTTTCTAAATGAAAATTTTCATGTCTAACCAAAGAAAATCTTTTGTTTTAAATAGTGTTCCTAGCAGCATTGTTAGTGACCGTGACCCTATCTTCACTAGCAAGTTTTGGGAGGCATTCCAAAATGAATTGGGAACAAAATTAAATCTCAGCACCGCATACCACCCTCAGACAGACGGCCAAACTGAGAGGGTGAATCGCATTCTTGAAGATTTGTTGCGAGCTTGCATACTCGATTATGGAGGTTCTTGGGAGGATCACTTGCATTTAGTTGAATTCTCATATAACAATAGCTATCAGGCAAGTTTGAAGATGGCTCCGTTCGAAGCCTTATATGATAAGCCATGTAGATCGCCAGCCTGTTGGATTGAGAAAGGTGATCGCCTTGTTTTAGGCCCAGATATGATCCGAGAAGCTTCAGACAAAGTTGATAAAATTAAGAAGCGTTTGCTGGCTGCTCAAAGCCGACAGAAAAGCTATGCTGACAAGCGTAGAAGAGATTTGGAATTCTCTGTTGGTGACCATGTGTACTTGAAGGTTTCTCCTCTAAGGGGTGTGATTCGATTTGGGAAGTTTGGGAAATTGGCGCCAAGATTCATTGGTCCATTCCCTATTCTCGAAAGGATTGGTACTCTGGCTTATCGAGTGCAACTGCCCGACTGGCTGCCAGGAGTGCATGATGTGTTTCATGTGTCCCAACTCCGCCAGCATGTGCATGACCCAGATTTGATTGAAGATGAGCTAAATCATCAAGTCATGGATATTACTCCAAGTCTAACGGTGAGGAAAGAGCCGATAAAGATTATTGGCAAAGAAACCCGAGCTCTGAGGAATAAAAGAATCAACCTAGTCAAAGTGCAGTGGAGTGGCGATCCTAGGGACTGCACTTGGGAGACTGAGGAGAGTATCAAAAAGGCCTATCCCAAATGCAGAGTGGATATCTCAGATTAGATTTTATTTTGAGGTACGCTTAATCATTTCAGTATTTTCTGTGCTGATTCCTACTCTTCTGTTTTCCTTTTTCCTTTTCGAGGACGAAAAGTCCTTAAGGAGGGGAGATTGTAATGACCCGAAAATCTGAACCAGTTTGAAAATTTTATTTTAAGATATTTTGTTGGGTTTTTGAGTCGAAATTTCAAATTTTAAATTTTAAATAACTTTGAAGCAGTTGAAAGTGACCTTTTTGCAAACGACCTCGGAATCCGACGAAACCACTTTCATGGGATCCGGAATGTCATAATATGGCTAAGTTTCAATTTTTAGAATTTTTCGATTTAAAATGTGAGCGTGGCGTAAGAAACTGTGTTTGGTCAAATACAGTTGAAATTGAACGACGTGAAAATAGCCATTTTTCAAAAGTGCTCAGAATTGAACGAAACGAATTTTGTTGTGATCGTATCGTCATAAGAAAGCCAAAAATAATTTTTCCGGATTTTTCTGAGTCAGTACGTGGCCTCAGGAAATTACGTACGTTCGAATTTAAATTAAACAATTTAATTTGAAAATAAAAGGAAACCAGTCTGTAACTTCAGAATTGGACCATGCGGATAGCGCCATCGTATTCAGAAGGCGTGAAAACATTAAGATCGACAGTCGTTGAGCGCGAATCGGAGATCGTTTGAGTTAACACTATTTTCTCGAGTTAATTAATTAATTTATTAAATAAATTAATCATTAGAAAAACCTAAATACACGTATATATACCCCCCGTATACATGAACAGTGCGTCTTCCTCGTTCCAGTATTATGGCCGCCGAAACCCAATAACCATCAAAACTTTGACCTTCGATTACTCCTCAAATACTCAACGATATTTATCGTACCATATACCGATTCGAAGCAATTTCCGAGCCCTTCAAGTTGATACCCATTCTGGACCCTGTCGTCGCCTGTGCCGCCGCCTGCATCCCCTCGAACCGCCGCCGTTGCGAGCTCCGCCGGGCCCGCCTGGGTTGACCGAAGTCGCCGTCTCCGACCGGCGAGCGTCCGCCCCTCCACCCTCTTCGACCTCCACCAATCGGATCCGAGAACCATCAACTACAACTCCTGCAAATTCGAATTTAAGTTTTGAACAAAAAACTGAGTTCCTACAGTAAGTTTAATTTCAGATTTTGTAACGCTTCTGGTCGTGACAGAAACAGTTGTGAAAAGTCAGTCTATTAAAACATTGCTAACTTATTCGTTTGAATTCGGATTCTGAAAATTTCAGAACCAATAGGACCGTGACAACGAGTGGATGCTGCTGAAATCGATTGGAGCATTCTGAAAATTTAATTGGATTTATTATATTTATTATCCAATCAAGGTGAGAGTTTCAAACCGCAAATTTATTTATTTTAATTGAATAAATTGTTAAGTGTTTATGTGGTTAATAATTGGGCATCACAACTATATGCTATGCCATGACGATGAATTTGACACCATTATATTTGTGATGCTATTACGATGCAATTTACACCATAAATTGTTGATGTTATTATATGATAAGAATTTACACCATAAATTGTTGATGTTATTATATGATAAGAATTTACACCATAAATTGTTGATGTTATGACATGATAAGAAATTGTCACTATATATTGTGCAATGAACACCGTATGTAAATTTGACATTTTTGTCAATATTAAAATAGGAGAATGAACACCGTATGTAAATTTGACATTTTTGTCAATATTAAAATAGTAGAATGAACACCGTATGTAAATTTGACATTTTTGTCAATATTAAAATAGGAGAATGAACACCGTATGTAAATTTGACATTTTTGTCAATATTAAAATAGGAGAATGAACACCGTATGTAAATTTGACATTTTTGTCAATATTAAAATAGGAGAATGAACACCGTATGTAAATTTGACATTTTTGTCAATATTAAAATAGGAGAATGAACACCGTATGTAAATTTGACATTTTTGTCAATATTAAAATAGGAGAATGAACACCGTATGTAAATTTGACATTTTTGTCAATATTAAAATAGGAGAATGAACACCGTATGTAAATTTGACATTTTTGTCAATATTAAAATAGGAGAATGAACACCGTATGTAAATTTGACATTTTTGTCAATATTAAAATAGGAGAATGAACACCGTATGTAAATTTGACATTTTTGTCAATATTAAAATAGGAGAATGAACACCGTATGTAAATTTGACATTTTTGTCAATATTAAAATAGGAGAATGAACACCGTATGTAAATTTGACATTTTTGTCAATATTAAAATAGAAAAATAGGAAGTCGCATTGCATAAAATGATATTTTGTCAAAATAGAAAAATAGGAAGTCGCATTGCATAAAATGATATTTTGTCAAAATAGAAAAATAGGAAGTCGCATTGCATAAAATGATATTTTGTCAAAATAGAAAAATAGGAAGTTGCGTTGCATAAAATGATATTTTGTTGCATAAAATGATATTTTGTCAAAATAGAAAAATAGGAAGTCGCATTGCATAAAATGATATTTTGTCAAAATAGAAAAATAGGAAGTCGCATTGCATAAAATGATATTTTGTCAAAATAGAAAAATAGGAAGTCGCATTGCATAAAATGATATTTTGTCAAAATAGAAAAATAGGAAGTCGCATTGCATAAAATGATATTTTGTCAAAATAGAAAAATAGGAAGTCGCATTGCATAAAATGATATTTTGTCAAAATAGAAAAATAGGAAGTCGCATTGCATAAAATGATATTTTGTCAAAATAGAAAAGAAAGGAAGTGAAACATAGGAGAAGATTTACATCATTTATGACGTATAAGGGTTACACCATAGAAAATGTCCATTGTTCAAAAGGTAATGGGAAAAGTAATATACAAGGAATTAAAGGGATGGTACGTTATAATTTACATTTTCAAATGTAAATTATAAAATATTAAAATAAATAATAATGGTGGTGGATTGAAAAGAGAAAAAAAGGGGGATCATCGTCTAATTCTAAACAAAATGTAATGCAAGTAGAAAAGTAAAGGTTAAGAGGGAAAGGAGATTATATATATAAGGGCGATGAGTTAAACGAACTAATTATATATATATATATATATATATTTATATAAATAATAAAACATAACGAATCGAGCGCGGTAGTTCGCGTTTTGAAATCGAACTTTCAAATGATTACCGGAAGATCCGACCGTCGGATTTTCACAAAACTGAAACCGCTATGACCGTCTTGGAAATACCTTTCCAACGATATAAGCTACGCTAAAATTCAACGGTTAGATTTTGAGAAAAGTAAAAATCAAAATGGATGGAAAACGGCGGCAAAGTCGCCTCTGTCCTGAAGCGTCGTTAATTAAAGAAATTAATTATATTAAATAATTAAGGCAAGGACTTATTGTTATAAGACAACATAACGACATGAAATGTGTTTTTCTCTAAATTATGAACGCGAGATTGTTTGGGAAGTCCGGGTTCATCCCATTCCAAGCGGTTTTACGATGTCAAGAATCTAAATATGAAGACGGCGTATGAAGACCGTAAATCTTCCCTCGAATGGACAACGACCAAGACTCTGAATTGGGTAGCTCCCGATTTACGAGTCGGGGAAATTGGCCAAACGTACGCGTTGGTTTCACGGGTTTGACCCTAGTTCAGACCTAGAGCATGGGTGTAAATGGAGGGTATGTCTGACACCGTATCCCATTAAATATCATGTTGTCGATTTTCCGCTAATGTAAAAATGTTGGTGGTAGAGAATTCATTCTCTACTTAACACCCGTTTATATGTTGGCAGGCGGTCGATGGTACGGTATGGAATGACGGCGTGGCGTGCTAAGATGAAATGATCAGGGTTTCTTGTTGAAAAGCAAAATTCTGTGGTATGGTATACACGACCTCACGAGCCTCACAAACCGGTAGAGTCTAAAAAGGGGGAAGGGAACGCAGGGAAAGTAGCACGTTTCTTTCTAGTTAGTAGTCATTTTACTTTTTGGAGGATGATGAAATGAGGCGCCTCGGATAGGTCCTATAGGACCGGGGAACGTGTGCTTAGGAATTGCCAATCCTCTAAGTTGTATGTGAGGACCGGCCCTGCAGGATCCAAGGGTTAACTGCGGGTAATCCTGAGACGTTGACTAGAGCGTCTCGAATCGGTAAGGAGTCCTCCCTAGCCTGGACTCATGATGGAAACCCAAATTTCCAATACGAACCCGACGGATATGATTTGTATTACTAGTATTGGAGGCATAATATATGGTACCTATGCTTCCTAGGATTAATACATTGCTTTGAATTGTTTTAAACTTATACACCCTAATAATAATAATATTAGTTTCGTATTTGGCGTATTTAGCATGTTTAACCACCATAAGGTAAAACTCTATCCTCTTGGTGTGCGTTGCATTGTGTGATGGGACCTGAGTCTTATGGTGGTTCCATTTTTCAAAAGACATTGCGCTGTGTTACGTTTTAGTTATTTGTACTAACACTGTAGTTATGCACGGCAATCCATTGGTACAACCCGTTCCGCGTTAGCGGCGTGGTACTTGGATTTGCCTTATTAGTATGAGTAATTTTAGTGAAGAACTCTCACACCAGTCCCACGACTGACCCATTGTTTGTTTCACCTTTTTGCAAACTTGGGTGCCCTCTCGTCTACACGGGCAGCCAAGTAGACAGGTTCTTTTTCTGCTTGGAGTTTCTTTGGAGCTACTTTTATCTTTTCGCTTGGAGTTGCTTTTGGTGAAGATAAGGTGATGGAGCTTTGAAGACCTATCTTTTCGTTTATCGCATTTTTCTTTCCTTTTATTTTCAGACTTATTTCTATTTCACGTTCTTTTATTTGGAGTTGGAACTTATGCAATTCTCTGAAAACCTGCTGTAATAACTTAGATTCTGTGACTGTGGACTTTCTATTGCTGATGACATTATATATCCGCTGCTATAATGTTGTTATTATATGGATTTCCTGTGCTATGTTGTTTTCTATGACTTGTTATATTATATTTATGTTGTATTCCATATGATTTCTCCTAACTTTCACTTGTGGAAGTTTTGGGGCCGTCACAAGGAGACCACCGACCGCCTGCTGCCACGCTCTCCTCCTCCTTTGAACGCAACACACCCCCATCTCTTGATTTCAACTGTAAGCTATTTATTTTCTTTTTATTTTTCTTTTTGTTTTGCCTTTACTTGTTTAAATGGACAGGAATGTAAACTTTTAGTATATGAAACATAATTTTAAAATTTCAGTTTTTATTTTTATTTGTTTTATGTAATAAAAATTTGATTTTTATTTATAAATTAACGGTAATTCATTTTTAAAATAATATATAAAATATATAGTAGTTCGATTTTTATATGTAAAAAGGTTTGATTTTTGTATTACAGAGATAATAAAAATATGATTTTTATATAGTAGAGATTATAAAAATATGATTTTTATAAGATAGAGAAATTTTTATATATGTTGTAGCGAAATAAAAATTCGACTTTTATATGAGTAGCGGATTGAAAATAGAATTTTTATATAATAGAGAATATAAAAATATAATTTTTATATATGTAGTGAAATAAAAATCTGATTTTTATTATATATATGTTGAAATAGAAATGTGATTTTTATAGTGTCGAAATAAAAATTCGATCTTTATATTAGAAGTAGATATATAAAAATATAATTTTTATATAGGAAGGAGCGTTGTAAAAATATACAAATCATAAATGAAATGTGATTTTTATTTATTGGAATGAAGCAATAAAAATATAATTTTTATTGTGAACAGCGTGGTGAGGACTGCATTGGAATTTCAAACAAATCCAAACGGTTCAAAAGTAAAACTAGCGGAGTGGAACCCAAAGGTGAGAACTTCTCACTTTAATTCTTGTTTTCTAGTTAAAATTATATACTAGGATGCAGACGGTGCTTAGCAGCACCCGACACCCATTGTCCACAGACCATGGACGACTTGTTTGATTATGTTGTGTGGTGAAAATTGATTGTGATGTGGAATGAATGAAAATAAATATTCATGTGTTGAAATAAATAGTTTATCGTTAAAAATATAAATTTAACGTGAAGGTGAATAAATAAATATTCATTTACAAATCAAACGATTTATTTATGTACACTGATTTGGCTGATAGTGATTGGGACGATAAATTTTACACATCGCCCAACTGCACAAATAATATTCAGTGTTTGTTGATTTGAAACCCCACATGAGTGTTGGGATGATATTTGGCGTACACTAATCCCAATTATTTAGTTGTATGTCGATCGATTGATTGACAGACTGTGTAAGCGTTAATTATTTATATTTAATGCTTATGCAGTTGTGTGGTGCACTCTGGATGATGGTTGATTATTTATCGTTGCTATTATATACATGTTTTGTATGGAATCCATATAATTAACATTATATGGTAATTGATTGGGCCTCATTCCAATTTGGAAAATAAAGAATATTATAAAATAAAGATTCATGTGTTGAATAGAATAAATAGTCATGTGTTGACGATGCTCATGTGTTGAGAATATTCATGTGTTGAAACTTATCATGTGTTGAACGAAATATTTTAACAATAAAATCCATATTTTTATCATATATAAAATTAGAAACTAGCTGGAAACTAGTTAAGATGAGTGGTTTCCTGGGTATTGATCTGATGTCGGTTTCGGCCTTCGGGGTTAATACTTAGAGAATCGTTCTCTTACTATTTTACGGTTGTAGTCTGATTAAGAATTAAACGATAGAAGTCATAATTTTATAAAATATATTAAATAGCAAAAATAGTCATGTGTTGATGATACTCATGTGTTGAGAATATTCATGTGTTGAAAGAAATATATATATTCATGTGTTGAATAGAAAAAAATATTCATTTGTTGAACAGAATAACGTAGTTATTGAAATATATAAAGCCGTGTTGACTAGATATGCGCCATTTTGACGCGAACGATATTTATATCGATTATATTCGTTTTTATAATGAATATAGAAAAGTAAGTGATTTCAAAATATAACGTTTTGAAAATATTATCATTTATATATTAATGATATGGAATATTCAATTTTGATTTAAAATTGAATATGAAGTTGAAATCGTTTTTAAAAAGAATTTAAAACGATTTATAAAATACTTTTTGAATTGAAATCGACGAAATATATATAATATATATATTAAGTGGCCTGAATAGAACGTGCCGCGCGGCGACCGTTCGCGAATTTCGACCATTGACTTCGAATTGACGTTACGGGAGATCCGACCGTCGGATTCTCCTAAAACGAGAACCATTGGGTTCGTATCAAAAAGGGATTTCCAATGAATATTAGAAATTTTAAATCTAACGGTTGGATTTGGAATTATGTCCAAATCAAATTTGGAAAAGGTCGTTGTAAGTGCACTTCGGTGGCCGTTATTGAAAACCGACTGTACGGGCCTTGATAAAATTATTAAAAATATTAATAATTTGTGTAAAATCATAATATATGAATTGGAAAGAACTGGGATGAAAAATTCCACATTTGTAAGGATAAAAATATATTTTTATTGAAATGAACTAGTTATGAACTAGAATTATAATTCAATATTTTTGAATGAATAAATTGGGTTTGAAGTGGTTTTAAAATAATCAGAATTTCCAATATACGAATTGGAATGGATTTGAATCGAAATTATCTTCGGAATATTTCGATGTTGGATTTCGTGGTTATACAGATATGGTTGTGGAAATTTGAAAGATATATTTATATCGTTATTTCCAATACGATATTTGTCGGTTTCAGAATTTGATATTGAATATAAGCCGATATATTTTCTATTCAGAGCCTTGTAATAAATATCAAATGGGATTTTGGGTTCGTCGTGGATGGTGTCTTAAATAACACTGTTCTTGAACCCAGTTTAGAAAAGAATAAATATTTTAATTAAGATTTAGTGAAATTGTCCAGTTAATTAGTATTTAATTGGAATTGAATTTAAATTGGATTTTGGGGTTTATCGTGAGCGGTGTTTTGAATAAAACCTGTTCTTTAAACCGATTAACAATGGAATGTGATTTTGGGTTTATCGTGAACCGTGTTTTAGATGACATTGGTTCTTTAACCCTGTTAAAGACAGGATATTGATTTTTGGGAAGATTAAAACTAAGTGGATTTTTAATGAATCTTTAATTAGATTAAAGTGATCGAGAATGGAGTATCACCAGTTTTGCTCCAAAACGATAATTAAATCTTTAATTAGATTTGAAAGTGAAATGGTAATTAATATTTACCTATAATACCGTGGTGTTAGTTATGGAGTATTACCAGTTTTGCTCCATGGGATGAATAGGTTGGGATTGGGAAATAAAATAAATAATTACTTCGGTGTGGTTCGCTAATCCCGACTAGTTTGGAAAACCTTAACATGGTTTGAAATGATATCCAAAGGAAGATTAAAGAATAAATTTAAAGAATTTATCTTTGATAAAATTAATGGGAACCTTTCCCTAAGAATGTGAATATTTGAATAAAAGAATATTCTGAATTGGAATGAGCCGTATGTTGTGTTTGTGTAACACTTGTTAATTATATACGCGGGTTATTCAGAAAGGCCGGGTTTATACCCATTCTGAATAACCGATTCGACGATAAGTCGAAGATGAAGACGGTGGTTGAAGACCGGAGGTCTTCGCGTCGTTTGGATGATTATTGATGATCTTGATTGGGATGTACACCCAAGAGTAGGGAATCAGTTGGTGATCGTCCAGACGTACTTGGAGATCGATGGATATGCGAGGAATAAGGTTCCTACGGTTTCGGTCAGACCCAGAACGAACTTGTTAATGGACTGTGTGTCTGACATTGGATTTTATTCTGTGTGCTTGATCTCTATTAAATATATATCTGTTTGGCGGCGGAGAATTTATTCTCTTGCTTAACGCCTTTCTCTGAGACGTACGAGCTCAGAGGTTATATATCGATAGAAATCAATTGCATGGAGTGAATTGCCTGTGTGGCATGCCTAAGTGGAAAATGATCAAGGCTTCTGTTGAAAAGAAAAGTCTTGTGGTAGATGATCAAAGCACGGCCTGTGTGGCATAGCTTTGTGTATGGCGTTAATTCGCGAGCCTCACACCTCGGTATGAGTCAAAAACGGGATAGTGACTGCAGGGAGAACACGACGTTTCTTTCTAGCTATGGTGATGTCAGTGACCTACCAGCCCTGATATTTATATACGTTTTTACCTGTGTAGTTGTTGGATGTGAGGCGCCTCGGATATAGGTCTGTTAGGACCGGGAAACATGTGTTCAGGAATAACTAATCCTCAAAAGTAAGAGAGGACCGACCCTGAAGATCCAGGATCGTTGTGTGTGGTCCTGAGACATTTGCTAAAGTATCTCGAACAGTGAGGAGCTTGCCTCTGGCCTCGACTCATGACGGAAATCCAATTTCCAATACAAGATATTTCGGTTTTATTTGTAGAGCCTAGTATGGCGACTTGATATATGGTACCCATGCCGTCTATGATTGATATTTATGATTGAAATTGTTTTGACACTATACACTTATAATAGTATCAAATGATTTGTTTTAAACGTACCAAGCATGTTTGGCTACTATAAGGGAAAACCCTATCCTCCGGCATGCGTTGCATTGTGTGATGGGACCTGTGTCTTATAATAGCTTCATTTTTCCAAAAAGCATTGCGTTGTTTTGTTATATGCACTAGTGTTCTTAGGAGGAAACCCGTTCCGTGTTATATGGCGTGGTCCCTTGAATTACTCTCTTTCAAAGTAAAGTTTTAAATAACTGTTTTAGTTCTCACACCAGTCACATGACTGACCTGGAGTTTATTGTTTTAACCTAAGTTCTAGGTGCCCTTATTTCCCACACGGGCAGCTAGTAGTTGTGGTTTTGCAGATTTATATTCACGGGATCCTGGTTTACAGCTGGAATGATATCCGGAAAGCTCTGTATCCGTATATCGCCTTCAGTTGTGTGTTGTATTATTTTTCCGCTGCTATGTATTTAAATGTAATTTAAATCTCTTATATTTGTCGAATGTATATTTATTCATACTCTATATATTCTTGTATTCTGATGGAATTGTTGTAATAAACAAGGAAACGTTCTTCTGTTTACGTTCCGATGTGTGTTGTTCTCAAAGCAATCCTTTCTTTCCTTACCGGGGAAGTTATGGGTTACGGCAGTGGTATCAGGACTTTGGTTTACAGAGCTCGAGAACAAGGCACATTAGAACCATACGAAAGAATTCATTAGAGATTGGATTAGTAATGTCCAATAAAAGTAACTCGTTAGAGATGGGGTCAGTAGTGTCCTAGAACGAGTGTAAAGAGTGAAGTTTAAAAAAAATGAAAATAAGTTTTGTTTTAAAAATTAAATTCAAGTATACGTATTTGAATATTTTATTTGTATGGAATTTGGACAATCGAGTATACAAAGGCTTTGCATATACGCGTCATGAACGTATATTCGATGTTTTAGTATACTGGATAGATATAGAATCACACTCTTGTCGCCCGGAGATAATTCTGGTAATGCGGCCACATTATCAGTATTTGTGTTCGAGTTTCGAAAGGTGTGATATCTATATATTTCCATTAGACTGGTGTGAGAACCAAAACTAGATTGGATTATTGTGATTTGGAATTAAAAACATGATTTTCTGTATATATATATATTTCAAAATTATGAATTTGAAACGTTAATTCACTAATTGATTGATGGTTGCATTGTATGATTATTGTTTTGATTAATTAAAATTTTGAACCATTATGCCAAACTGAATCAAATATTGAACTGTATTGAAAATTAATTACAAATGCATGCATATACATGTTTATCTATTGAACAGGTCATAGCAAGGAGGCTAGAGCAGAAGAATAAAATTGTTTGCCCGACAAATAGGTACATGTTTACAAATTTATTAGGTTTGGATGATTTTATCAGCCAATTGGCTAGCCGCTTGGCTTTTTCCTTTTCCTTTAGATTGATGAGGGCGATGGGAGGCTATTTGAAATATCCCGAAGCTCCCGATGCAGGGGAGGTTATGGCAAAAAAATTCGAAAATTTAGGGTGTTAGCCAATTTTTTGAAAAATTTGAAAAGTTCTTAGAAACTGAAAAGATGAAGAACTTAACCGTAAAGAAAATAATGGAAGTTGAGTTAGTTATTTAAACAACTTTCAGCTTCGTTCCTTTTCGGGGACGAAAAGTTTTAAGTGGGGAGATTGTAACAATCCGGAAAATCCGAGCCAATTTAATTTTTTAATTTTGGCAATTATAGCAAATTTTAAATATTTAAAATGGATTATTTTAAATAGTGACAATGAGAAATTTATTTTGAATAGAATTAGAAGTATATATTTATATAGATCGTCATTAGAATATAAATATTTATTTTTAAATATAAAAGGAATTGAAAATGGCGCGGCAGTTTGAAAATTCGATTTCAAAGTTCAAATGAATGTGCGGGATTCAAAATAAACCAGATTTTAGCAAAACCAAAAATATTAGAATCTAATTGAGAATATCTTTCCAATGAATCCGACAAATCGAAATTTCATAGCGGGAATAAAAAGTTACGTCTAGTTGAAAATTTAGAATAGTCGCTATGAAATTCTGGCCTTTAAAAATGGAAATTTTGCAAACGACCTCGGTTTTCGACGAAACCACTTTTGTTGGATCCGGGATGTAGAATTATTTCTAGATTCAAAAATTCATAATTTTCCGAATCAATATGTGAGCGTGGAAAAGGAAAACGTGTTTTGACAGTTTCAGTCAATTTGGATCGACCATAAAATGACCATTTTTCAAACGGTCTCAGAATTCGACGAAATTAATTTTGTTAGGACCGTATCGTCAATACGAAATTAGAAATAATTTTTCTGGAACTTTTAGAGTCCGTATGTGGCCCTGATAAATTAAAATGTACGTTCAAATTCAACATATATTGATTTATATTTTGAATTCAATGGAAATAGATCGAAACGATCGAATTGGCTTGCGGGATATATCCCATTGTGTTCGGAATGGGGGTAATTTGCTAGGGGCGATACTCGTTGGGTTTAATTTGGAGTACGGACGAAAAATAACTATTTGGAGAATTAAATTGATTAAAATAATAATATTTATTTATATATAAACTATTTAAAAAAAACCCTAGCCTCACTTCATAAACCTGCCCCCAAAATTGAACGCCTCGTTCAAATCGCCCCTCACCTTCATGGATGGCGACGCCTTCACCGTCGCATCCGCCGTGGCTCCACCCTCATCGTCGCCCATCACCGCCGACCTTCGCCCCTCCCTCCCCTCTCCAGTCCGCCGCTCTCTCCAACGCAGCCCCCCTTTCTTCTCCTTTAACTCAAAACCAACCCCAACTCAGCCTCCAACCAACAAGGTCGACCACGAGGAGACCACCGATCGCCTGCTGCCACCCTCTCCTCCGCCTTTGAACGCAGCACACACCCCTTTCTTGATTTCAACTGTAAGCTATTTATTTTCTTTTTATTTTTCTTTTGGTTTTGCCTTTACTTGCTTAAATGGATAGGAATGCAAACTTTTAGTATATAAAACATAATTTTAAAATTTCTATTTTTATTTTTATTTGTTTTATGTAATAAAAATTTGATTTTTATTTATAAATTAACAGTAATTCATTTTTAAAATAATATATAAAATATATAGCGGTTCGATTTTTATATGTAAAGAGGTTTGATTTTTTATTATAGAGATAATAAAAATATGATTTTTATGTAGTAGAGATTATAAAAATGTGATTTTTATATGATAGAGAAATTTTTATATATGTTGTAGCGAAATAAAATTTCGTTTTTATATGAGTAGCGGATTGAAAATAGAATTTTTATATAATAGAGAATATAAAAATATAATTTTTATATATGTAGCGAAATAAAAATCTGATTTTTATTATATATATGTTGAAATAGAAATGTGATTTTTATAGTGTCGAAATAAAAATTCGATCTTTATATTAGAAGTAGATATATAAAAATATAATTTTTATATAGGAAGGAGCGTTGTAAAAATATACGAATCATAAATGAAATGTGATTTTTATTTATTGGAATGAAGTTAAAAAATATAATTTTTATTATGAACAGCGTGGTGAGGACTGCATTGGAATTTCAAACAAATCCAAATGGTTCAGAAGTTCAGAAGTAAAACTGGCGGAGTGGAACCCAAAGGTGAGAACTTCTCACTTTAATTCTTGTTTTCTAGTTAAAATTATATACTACGATGTAGACGGTGCTTAGCAGCACCCGACACCCGTTGTCCACAGACCATGGACTACTTGTTTGATTTTGTTGTGTGGTGAAAATTGATTGTGATGTGGAATGAATGAAAATAAATATTCATGTGTTGAAATAAATAGTTTATCGTTAAAAATATAAATTTAACGTGAAGGCGAATAAATAAATATTCATTTACAAATCGAATGATTTGTTTATGTACACTGATTTGACTGATATAAATTGGGACGATAAATTTTACACATCGCCCAACTGCACAAATAATATTCAGTGTTTGTTGATTTGAAACCCCACACGAGTGTTGGGATGATATTTGGCATACACTAATCCCAATTATTTAGTTGTATGTCGATTGATTGATTGACAGACTGTATAAGCATTAATTATTTATATTTAATGCTTATGCAGTTGTGTGGTGCACTCTGCATGATGGTAGATTATTTATCGTTTCTATTATATACATGTGTTGTATGGAATCCATATAATTAACATTATATGGTAATTGATTGGGCCTCATTCCAATTTGGAAAATAAAGAATATTATAAAATAAAGATTCATGTGTTGAATAGAATAAATAATCATGTGTTGACGATACTCATGTGTTGAGAATATTCATGTGTTGAAACTTATCATGTGTTGAATGAAATATTTTAACAATAAAATTCACATTTTTATCATATATAAAATTAGAAACTAGTTGGAAACTAGTTAAGATGAGTGGTTTCCTGGGTATTGATCTGATGTCGGTTTCGGCCTTTGGGGTTAATACTTAGGGAATCTCTCTCTTACTAATTACGGTTGGAGTCTGAATAAACGATAGAAGTCATAATTTTATAAAATATATTAAATAACAAAAATAGTCATGTGTTGACGATACTCATGTGTTGAGAATATTCATGTGTTGAAAGAAATATATATATTCATGTGTTGAATAGGAAAAAAATATTCATTTGTTGAATAGAATAACGTAGTTATTGAAATATATAAAGCCGTGTTGATTAGATATGCGCCATTTTGATGCGAACGATATTTATATCGATTATATTCGTTTTTATAATGAATATAGAAAAGTAAGTGATTTCAAAATATAACGTTTTGAAAATATTATCATTTATATATTAATGATATGGAATATTCAATTTTGATTTAAAATTGAATATGAAGTTGAAATTGTTTTTAAAACGAATTTAAAACGATTTATAAAATATTTTTTGAATTGAAATCAATGAAATATATATAATATATATTATATATATTAAATAGCCTAAATAGAACGTGCCGCGCCGCGACCGTTCGCGAATTTCGACCATAGACTTCGAATTGACGTTACGGGAGATCCGACCGTCGGATTCTCCTAAAACCAGAACCATTAGGTTCGTATCGAAAAGAGCTTTCCAATGAATATTAGAAATTTGAAATCTAACGGTTGGATTTGGAATTATATCCAAATCAAATTTGGAAAAGGTCGTTGTAAGTGCAGTTCGGTGGCCGTTATTGAAAACCGACTGTACGGGCCTTGATAAAATTATTAAAAATATTAATAATTTGTGTGAAATCATAATATATGAATTGGAAAGAACGGGGATGAAAAATTTCACATTTGTAAGGATAAAAATATATTTTTATTGAAATGCACTAGTTATGAACTAGAATTATAATACAACATTTTTGAATGAATAAATTGGGTTTGAAGAGGTTCTAAAATAATCAGAATTTCCAATATACGAATTGGAATGGATTTGAATCAAAATTATCTTCGGAATATTTCGATGTTGGATTTTGTGATTATACAGATATGGTTGTGGAAATTTGAAAGATATATTTATATCGTTATTTCCAATACGATATTTGTTGGTTTCAGAATTTGATATTGAATATAAGGCAATATATTTTCTATTCAGAGCCTTGTATTTAATATCAAATGGGATTTTGGGTTCGTCGTGGATGGTGTCTTAAATAACACTGTTCTTGAATCCAGTTTAGAAAAGAATAAATATTTTAATTAAGATTTAGTGAAATTGTCCAGTTAATTAGTATTTAATTGGAATTTAATTTAAATTGGTTTTTGGGGTTTATCGTGAGCGGTGTTTTGAATAACCCCTGTCCTTTAACCCGATTAACAATGGAATGTGATTTTGGGTTTATCATGAACCGTGTTTTAGATGACATTGGTTCTTTAACCCAGTTAAAGACATGATATTGATTTTTGGGAAAATTAAAACTAAGTGGAGTTTTAATGAATCTTTAATTAGATTAAAGTGATCGAAAAATGGAGTATCACCAGTTTTGCTCCAAAGCGATAGTTAAATATTTAATTAGATTTGAACGTGAAATGGTAATTATTATTTACCGATAACACCGTGGTGTTAGATATGGAGTATTACAAGTTTTTCTCCATGGGATGAATAGGTTGGGATTGGGAAATAAAATAAATAATTACTTCGTTGTGGTTCGCTAATCCCGACTAGTTTAAAAAACCTTAACATGGTTTGAAATGATACCCAAAGGAAGATTAAAGAATAAATTTAGAAGAATTTATCTTTGATAAAATTAATGGTAACCTTTCCCTATGAATGTGAATATTTGAATAAAAGAATATTCTGAATTGGAATGAGGCGTATGTTGTGTTTGTGTAACACTTGTTTATTATATACGCGGGTTATTCAGAAAGGTCGGGTTTATACCCATTCTGAATAACCGATTCGACGATAAGTCGAAGATGAAGACGGTGGTTGAAGACCGGAGGTCTTCGCGTCGTTTGGATGATTATTGATGATCTTGATTGGGATGTACACCCAAGAGGAGGGAATCAGTTGGTGATCGTCCAGACGTACTTAGAGATCGATGGATATGCAAGGAATAAGGTTCCTCCGGTTTCGTTCAGACCTAGAACGAACTTGTAAATGGACTATGTGCCTGACGTTGAATTTTACTCTGTGTGATTGATCTCTATTAAATATATATCTGTTTGGCGGTGGAGAATTTATTTTCTTGCTTAATGTAACGGCTGGGAATTTCGCTCGATCTGAATCAGTCGTTAAACCGACCTAGACCGTTCGAAACCCCTGATCGTTTGAGAACAGGACAAATCAGAACGGAGACGGAAGAACATTTCATTGCTATTACAACAATTCCATCAGATACAAGAATATACAGAGTATAATGAATAAATTACATTCGATAAATATCATAGATTACAATAAATTACATAGCAGCGGAAAATAATACAAAGCACAACTGAAGGTGATATACGGATACAGAGCTTTCCGGATATCATTCCAGCAGTAAACCAGGATCCTGTGAATATAAATCTGCAAAACCAAAACTACTAGCTGCCCGTGCGGAAAATAGGGGCACCCAGAGTTTAGGTTAAAACAATAAACTCCAGGTCAGTCTTGTGACTGGTGTGAGAACTAAAACAGTTATTTAAAACTTTACTTTAAAAGAGAGTAATTCAAGAGACCACGCCGTGTAACACGGAACGGGTTTCCTCCCAAGAATACCAGTGCATAGAATAAACAGCGCAATGCTTTTTCGAAAAATGAAGCTATTATAAGACCCAGGTCCTATCACACAATGCAACGCAAGCCGGAGGATAGGGTTTTCCCTTATAATAGCCAAACATGCTTGGTACGTTTAAAACAAATCATTTGATACTATTATAAGTGTATAGTGTCAAAACAATTTCAATCATAAATATCAATCCTAGGCGGCATGGGTACCATCTATCATGTCGCCATACTAGGCTCTACAAATAAAATCGAAGTATCTCGTATTGGAAATTGGATTTCCGTCATGAGTCGAGGCAAGGGGCAAGCTCCTCTCTGCTTTCGAGACACTCTAGCAAATGCTCAGGACTACGCACACTGGGTAACCTTTGGATCGGCTGGGCCGGTCCTCTCTTACGTTTGAGGATAGGCAATTCCTAAACACACGTTTCCCGGTCCTTACAGACCTATAATCAAGGCGCCTCGCATTCCAACAACCACAAAGGTGAAAAGTATATAAATGTCAGGGCTGGTAATTCACTGACACCACCAAAGCTAGAAAGAAACGTCGTGTCCTCCCAGCGGTCCGTATCCCGTTTTTAACTCATACCGAGGTGTGAGGCTCGCGAATTCACGTTATACACAAAGCTACGCCACGTAGGCCGTGCTTTGATCATCAACCACAAGACTTTGCTTTTCAACAGAAGCCTTGATCAATTGCCACTTAGGCATGCCACACTGGCAATTCTTGCCATGCGACTGATGTCCATCGATATACAACCTCTGAGCTCGTACGTCTCAGAGAAGGGCGTTAAGCAAAAGAATAAATTCTTCGCCGCTAAACAGATGTATATTTAATAGAGATCAATCAACATAGAATAAAATCCAATGTCAAACACAAAATCCATTTACAAGTTCGTTCTGGGTCTGAACGAAACAGGAGGCACTTTCCTCGCATATCCATCGATCTCCAAGTACGTCTGGACGACCACCAACTGATTCCCTCATCTTGGGTGTACAGCCCAATCAAGATCATCAGTAATCACCCAAACGATGTGAAGACTTCCGATCTTCAACCACCGTCTTCATCTTCGACTTATCGTCGAATCGGTTATTCAGAATGGGTATAAACCCGGACTTTCCGAACAACCCGCGTATATAGTAAACAAATGTTACACAAATACAACATACGCCTCATTCCAATTCAGCAGTCACTAACCGTAAATCAACAAGAGAACAATTTCCCAAATATTAACCCCGAAGGCCGAGACCAACATCATATCAATACCCAGGAAACCATTCTTCTTAACTAATCTACAGCTAGTTTCTAAATTTCCTATTCTTAGGGAAAGGTTCCCATTAATTTTATCAAAGATAAATCCTTTAAAGTTTATCCTTGAATCTTTCTTTAGATGTCATTTCAAACCAAATTATGGTTTTTCAAACTAGACGGGATTAGCGAAGCACACCGAAGTAATTATTTATTTTATTTCCCAATCCCAACCTATTCATCCCATGAAGCAAAACTGGTAATACTCCATATCTAACACCACGGTGTTATCGGTAAAATTAATTACCATTTCACGTTCAAATCTAATTAAAGATTTGACTATCGTTTTGGAGAAAAACGGGTGATACTCCATTCTCGCTCATTAGCCAAATTTGATAATTTAAATTATCAATTCACATTTCAATCTAATTGCAGATTCATTAAAACTCCATTTTCTGGGTTAAAGAACTAATGTTATTTAAAACACAGTTCACGATAAACCCAAATCATATTCTATTTATTATCGGGTTAAAGAACTAGTGTTATTTAAAACCCCGTTCACGATAAACCCACAAATCAATTCTATTTAAAACCCATTTCAAATTCAATTTATTTATTTAAAAAAAATGGGTTTTAATTTTAGTTCAAAACTAGTTCATTTCGATAAAAATCTATTTTTACCTTTTCAAATATGGAGTTTTCTAATCCAAATTTTCCCAAATCATTTCTTATGATTTCACACAAATTATAGATATTTTTAATAATTTTATCAAGGCCCGTACAGTCGATTTCCATCAACGGCCATCGAACTGCACTTACAGCGACCTTTTCCAAATTTTATTTGGACATATCTCCAAATCCAACCATTAGATTTCAAATTTCTAGTGTTCGTTAGAAAGCTCTTTTCGATACGAACCCAACGGTTCCGATTTTAGGAGAATCCGACGGTCGGATCTCCCGTAATGTCTGTTCGAAATAAATGGTCGAAATTCACGAACTGCCGCGGCGCGGCGCTTTCTATTCAGGCCCTTATATTATATATATAATATATATTTCGTCGATTCCTATTCAAAACGAGTTTTATAAATAGTTTTAAATTCGTTTCAAAAACATTTCAACTTCCATTTCCAATCTAAATCAAAATTGAATTTCTCCTTATAGATTCGTTTTAAAATTCATTTAAATTCAATTTAAATTTCAATTCAATTTGAATTCATTTCAAATTGATTTTTCTTCTATTTCAATTCGTTTTCAATTCAAATTAAATTTGTTTTCTATTCAATTCAAATTCATTTTCTATTAAATCTCTTTTCAATATTCATTATAAAACGAATATAATCGATAAAAATATCGTTCGCGACAAAATAGCGCATCTCTAATCAACACGGTTTTATATATTTAATATATTTCCGTTATTTTATTCAACAAATGAATATTTATTCTATTCAATACATGAATCTATAATTTTTTTCAACACACGACTAATCTCAACGAATGAGTACTGTCCACATGTGACTATTTTTGTTATTTAATATATTTTATAAAAATTATGGCATCTTTCGTTTGATTTCAAATCAGACTCCAACCGTAAATTAGTAAGAGAACGATTCCCTAAATATTAATCCCGAAGGCCGAAACCAACATATGATCAATACCCAGGAAACCACTCATCTTATCTATTTTCCAGTTAGTTTCTAATTTTATATATGATAAAGATGTAAATTTTATTGTTAAAATATTCCGTTTAGCACATGACTAATCTCAACGGATGAGTACTGTCAACACATGAACCTTTATTTTATAATGATAAAGATGTAAATTTGATTGTTAAAATATTTCGTTCAACACATGACTAATCTCAACGGATGAGTACAGTCAACACATGGACCTTTATTTTATAATGATAAAGATGTAAATTTGATTGTTAAAATATTTCGTTCAACACATGACTAATCTCAACGGATGAGTACAGTCAACACATAAACATTTATTTTATAATATTCTTTATTTTCTAAATTGGAATGAGGCCC
Organism: Allium sativum; assembly: GCA_030737875.1. Lineage (NCBI taxonomy): Eukaryota > Viridiplantae > Streptophyta > Magnoliopsida > Asparagales > Amaryllidaceae > Allium > Allium sativum. The sequence continues at coordinate 343,671,681 of CM060910.1, forward strand.
AATCAATTACCATATAACGTTAATTATATGGATTCCATACAACACATGTATATAACAGCAACGATAAATAATCAACCATCATCCAAAGTGCACTACTCTGTATAAGCATCAAATATAGATATCTAACGCTTATAACAGCCTGTCGATCCATCGATCGACATACAACTAATTATTGGGATTAGTGTATGCCGTATTTTATCTCAATACCCGTGTGGGGTTTCAAACAATCAAACAAAGATTTTATTTGTGCAATTGGGCGACGTGTAAAATTTATCGTCCCAATCAATGTCCTTCAAATAGGTGTACATAAACAAACCGTTCGGTTTGTAAATGAATATTTATTTATTCACATTCACGTTAAAAATTATATTTTTAACGATAATTAATTTATTTCAACCTATGAATATCTTTTATTATCTATTTCACATCAACATCACAAACAATTTCCACAACACATCAATCAAACAAACAAGCCATCCATTGTCTGTGGATGACGGGTGTCGGGTGCTGCTAAACACCGTCTGCATCCTAGTATATATATATAACTAGAAAAAGAGATTGAAGAGTGAGAAATTCTCACCAATAGCTATCCCGACTTCACGACACTTCTAATGTAGGAAATCATCACTGTTCTCACCTTTTTGTCACTTTCGTTGCCCGTAGCCACTACGTATATAAAATCACATTTTTATATTGTTGCTATGTGTATAAAAATTCTATTTTTATAATTACTCCATATGGATAAAAATTCTATTTTTACATCGTTGTTCATATAATAAAGATTATATTTTTATAACGCTCCTCTCTATATAAAAATCAAATTTTTACTTTGCTATACAATATTTAAAAATCGAATTTTTACTTTGCTACATAATATATAAAAATCGAATTTTTACTTTGCTATATATATATAAAAATCGAATTTTTACTTTGCTATATATATATATATAAAGATAATATTTTTATATTCTATATTATATAAAAATTATATTTTTATTATCTCTACTACATAAAGATAATACTTTTAGCCTTTCTATAATATAAAAATTATATTTTTATCCTTCCTATATTATAAAAATTATATTTTCCTATATGAAAATCCTAGCTTTCTTTTATATAAAGAAAAAAAAATTTGATTTTTTTTTACTCTCTACATTCATATAAAAATACGATCTTTCTAACTATAAAAATCAAATCATTGTTTATAAAAAATTCCATTTTCATCACATTGAAACTGAAAACAAGTTCCACACTTTATACATAAGTAAGAAGAAGAAAATAATAAAGAAAATAACAATGAAAAATAAATGAGTAAATAGGCTAACTGTCGAAATCGAAGGCAGGGGGGTGTTCATCGTCGTGCTGCGTGGCCAAGGGCGGTTCTGCGGGCGGTGGCATGGAGGGGGAGTCGAAGGGCTGTGGATGGCGGCGGGGGTAAAATGGGTGTCGGGTTTTGGCAGAGAGGGGGGGGGGGGGATCGCGCCAGTCAAGGTGAAGAGGAGGAGAACAAGCGGAGGAGGAAGAAGGAGGAGAGGGGGCGGCGGCAGGTGGAAGATCGACGAGGGGGCGAGGGGAGCGGGGAATCGTGGGTCCAACGAGATCCGCTTCTTTTTTTTCTTTCTGAAAAGTGAAATCGGGAAAGAGAAAGGAAGAGTGGGGGGGGGTTGTAAATTTTTTTTATTGTATTTTATTTATTTTTAATTTCAAAAAGCAACTTAAAATTTCGGACTCGAAACGGGACCCACCGCCTGTCGTCCATAGCTAATTATCCCCATTCCGAACACATTGGGATATGCTACGTAGGCTGATTCGATCGTTTCGATTAGTTTCCGTTAAAATCAACATATAACTCTATATATTGAATTTGAACGCGCATTTCAATTTACTGGGGTCACATATAGTCACTAAAAATTCCCGAAAAATATTTTCTAGCTTCGCATTGATGATACGGTCCTAACAAAACCAATTTCGTCAAGTTCTGAGACCGCTTGAAAAATGGACATTTTCCAGTCGATTAAATTCAACTAAAACTGGTCAAACGCGTTTTCCTATGCCACGCTCATATATTGATTCGAAAAATTACGAAAATTGGAATCTAGCAATAACTTTACATCACGGACCCAACAAAAGTGGTTTCGTCGAAATCCGGGGTCGTTTGCAAAATTTCCATTTTTAAGGGCCAGAATTCCATAGCGACTATTTTGAATTTTCAACTGGACATATCCTTTGATTCCCGCTATGAAATCTTGATTTTTCGGATTCGTTGAAAGATATTCTCAAATAGATTCTAATATTTTTGGTTTCACTAAAATCTGGTTTATTTTGCACCCAGTATGTTCAATTGAAGTTTGAAATCGAATTATTGAACTACCGCGCCATTTTCAATTCCTGTTATAATTTAAAATAAATATTTATATTCTAACGACGATCTATATAAATATATACGTTCTAAATATATTCAAAATAAATTTCTCATCGATTTTATTTAAAATAATCTATTTTAATGTTCAAAATTCATTAAAATTGCCAAAATAAAAAATTTAAACTGGCTCAGATTTTCGGGTTATTACACTTAACGCCCTTCTCTGAGAGGTACGAGCTCAGAGGTTATATATCGATAGAAATCAATCGCATGGAGTGAATTTCCTGTGTGGCAAATGATCAAGGCTTCTGTTGAAAAGCAAAGTCTTGTGGTTGATGATCAAAGCACGGCCTATGTGGCATAGCTTTGTGTATGGCGTTAATTCGCAAGCCTCACACCTCGTTATGAGTCAAAAAGGGATAGTGACTGTAGGGAGAACACGACGTTTCTTTCTAGCTATGGGTGGTGTCAGTGACCTACCAGCCCTGACATTTATATAGTTTTTACCTGTGTGGTTGTTGGATGCGAGGTGCCTCGGATATAGGTCTGTTAGGACCGGAAAACGTGTGTTCAGGAATAACTAATCCTCAAAAGTAAGAGAGGACCGACCCTGAAGATCCAGGATCGCTATGTGTTGTCCTGAGACATTTGCTAGAGTGTCTCGAAGGGAGAGGAGCTTGCCCCTTGCCTTGAATCATGACGAAAATCCAATTTTCAATACGAGATATTTCGGTTTTATTTGTAGAGCCTAGTACGGCGACGTGATATATGGTACCCATTCAGTCTATGATTGATATTTATGATTGAAATTGTTTTGACACTATACACTTACAATAGTATCAAATGATTTGTTTTAAACGTACCAAGCATGTTTTACTATTATAAGGGAAAACCCTATCCTCCGGCTTGCGTTGCATTATGTGATGGGACCTGGGTCTTATAATAGCTTCAATTTTCAAAAAAGCATTGCGCTGTTTTGTTATATGCACTAGTGTTCTTGGGAGGAAACCCGTTCCGTGTTATACGGCGTGGTCCCTTGAATTACTCTACTTTAAAGTAAAGTTTTAAATAACTGTTTTAGTTCTCACACCAGTCACATGACTGACCTGGAGTTTAGTGTTTTAACCTAAACTCTGGGTGCCCCTATTTTACACACGGGTAGCTAGTAGTTGTGGTTTTGCAGATTTATATTCACAGGATCCTAGTTTACAGCTGGAATGATATTCGGAAAGCTCTGTATCCGTATATCGCCTTCAGTTGCGTGTTGTATTATTTTTCCGCTGCTACGTATTTAAATGTAATTTAAATCTCTGATATTTGTCGAATGTATATTTATTCGTACTCTGTATTTTCTTGTATTCTGATGGAATTGTTGTAATAAACAATGAAATGTTCTTTTGTTTGCGTTCTGATGTGTGTTGTCTCAAAGAAATCCGTTCCTTCCTTACCGGGGAAGTTATGGGTTACTACACCACTTGTTCGACCTAATCGGTTAGGTCAATCACTGCCGGGATTGTGGCGCCCGAACCCGCTGATGGCTCGCATTCGGCTCGGAGCAGGGCTCGCCTTCAGCTCGGCTACGGATGGATATTGATGGATGTTACATCCTATGAATGCGACATTCTGCTATTGGCCCAACTCGAGTCTTCTTGTACAGGATCCCATGATGATGTTGGCAACACCTCTCGGCTATGATATCACGCGATGTGTTGAGTCGAGCATGTCTTGCGTACTTTTGGAAACCGGACCTAAAGGTCGGTTAACAGTCACTTATTAATCCTCAATAATATTTTCAACATTAACATAAACTAGAGGGCACTAGCTAAGGGCCCTACTAGTTAAAGTTTCCGTCATTCATGCATATACCTTGCTTTGTATAAGGTGAGAGAAGGTTTCTTATCGTGCATTATACCTCCTAGCTAACCTTATTAGATAACCTCCGTAGTCGCTTATTACTTCCTGTAGGATAGGTAGCCATATCGGGCGTTTTAGTTTCCAGGTTTGGGTAGGTCCCCACACACCTGCCACTTAAGACCCCTAAAATGAAAGACTATTCCTAGGTGGACTCTTCAACACCAAACACTAAGCCGTTTAGGACCCATAAAGCAGACTATACGCGAAGGTTATTGGTTCGTACCCCTTTAGCCTTTAATACCTTTCCCTAGTTGGGATAAGGTGGGCTACGTTTTTAAGTCATTCCCGTTTAGTCCCTCTACACGAAAATGATATAAGTACACGATTCATTTTCGTCACATGTTCATATGGTTAATAATATTTTACATTATTAACCTACTAAGTTCAAATATATTTTATATTATAAGTTCTATTTTCATTAACATAATTAAGGAAGGTTATATTATCTTTACCCTAGGATATTCATTTAATACCTTCTCTAATTTGAACTTAATGTTTAAACAATAATCAATATCCATTAATCCCATTATGACACCCATTTCCTTCTATTTCATTTTTATTGCCCTTTTATGACTCTAACTGTCATATTTTCCTAAGGCAACTATTTTATCTGTCCCGAGTTATCTCTTTGTTGTACCCCAACAGGAAATTACTATTCTTATTCTTTTATTTATTTGTTTATTAATTGTGTGTGTGTGTATGTGTGTGTGTTTATATATTTATGCACTAGGCCTCTCACATTAAGTTGACCACCTGTGGATCTGGATTTTTCGTCTGTTCCGAGCAGGCTTCTACCACAAGTGAACTTAATATCGTGCCATAGTATATTTATTTTTATGCATTAGACCCTTCACATTAAGCGGACTACCTATGGTTGCTGGATTTCTCGGTCGGTTCCCGACAGGCTTACACCATAAGTTGAGCTTAATCTCGGGTCTAAATGTGGTTATAATTCAAATTTCCTAATTGGGGTTTACAACATTTATCCTAATTAATTTTAGGAATTATAACCAATTTCCTATTAGATTTGTTTTGCCCATTCAACATTACTTACAATTGTCATTTATTGATTTGCGGTCCTATTTATAACAATTAATTAAATTGATTGCTACAAATGATCACCACAAATATATTCATTTAATATGGAATAAAATTTACATATATGATTCCATAAATGAATATTACTCACTAATTCAACATTCAATACTATATGTGTATTTTATAATGTTTTACGCTGATTTGGATGGATGATATGTATATATTTAAATTTTATGTTTTCGTACTGTCAACGTAGTTATCTTTTATTATTATTAGTAACTTTTATTTGAGTGATTTGGTTTAATCAATAATCAAACATTCCTTTTTGCATTCAATCTTGCTAAAAGGTTTCCAAATTTCCAAAAAGACCGTTAGCGGTAATTATTGTAACTTATGCAGATTTGTCGAATAGACACAATTCATATTCACAAGAAATATATATATTTGTATTTTTTTTGGAATAGTCGATGCAAACTAGGGTATTTTTTTTAATATATTATACATAAGTTTGCACCACTTTTCTTTCTTAAATCATTTTTTCATACCTCTTGTGAATCCAAAGCAACATCTTTTTGTTCGAAATGAAGAAAAAGGCATATTTACAATAATTAAACCAAAACCCAACAATATTGAATACAAATAGGTATAATTACAATCACATAATTTAAAAATCATTTCTTTCCAAATTCACATAATTTACCGATTATATCTTTTTACCCAAATTCACATATTTTATTTTCAACACTGAACAAAAGATCTGGAATGTAACTACATCTAATTTATGTTTAATGGGAGTGATTTCCAAATCCACCATGCTATGTAACATGTACACCATATTTCATGACATAACTCTAAGAATATGAGTGAAAAACAGATAAAAATCCTACAATTCATGTTATACATAATCACAACTTATAATTTTCCAATTTTAAACATGTTCATAATCAGATCCGATGGTTGCTACAATTTACAATTATTTAAATAAACAGATCTAATAGGCATAAAACATAGATTGGATTCAAACGAAATAGATAAGTTGTTATAATTGTATTAGTAAATTTCCCACTCGCCTTATAGCTTTCGATTTCCCAATTTTGAACCCTTTATGCTTACAATCCCCAAATTATTATAAATATACAATTTACCTAGAAAGGGGAAATTTCTAGATCTGTAGAAATGTAAGAAAAAAGGGAAGAGAGCGAAGAATCTATCGTTGAGCATCTTCTTCCATTGAATCTATTAATCTTCCCAATTCCATATGAATTTGATTTGATTTGATATGTATGAACTAATTTTTTTTTTAGAATTTAGGTTAGAAGAGGAACAAAAATGGCAGAGCTCCGCTGTCTCTATAAATTTGAACGGAAAAGAATGTGGCTTCACCCCTTTGTTCATAAGGGTAGGAATGGCCTAGAACCGTTAGATTAGTTTTAAGTTATATCCGTCCATTCATATAAAATTTTAAATGACAAAACCCTAGCCGTCACTGTCTGGCTCGACCAACTGGTCGCAGCCAGCGGCCAACCGCTTGGTCGACCTGGCAGTGAGGTGGCTAGGAAATTATATATTTCTATATATAATTTATTCTGTTTTAATTATTTCTGCCCATTTTTCGTATTTTGTCCGTAACTTTTTCCTACGAACTCCGTTCGCAAAACTCCAAACATGAAAGTTGACCCGAATTCCGAGACGAACGCAACGGTTAAAGTTTCGTGGCCAAATTCCATTATTTGCAAAACTTCCTATTTTGAGCTTTTTATTAAATAATTATTTATTGTCAAAATTTTGGGTTATTACAAGGAAAATATATGACTTTCTAAAATAACTTAGATCCAGTTAAGTTGTATTAAGATAGATGAGTGTTTTTGATAGTTTCCGTTGATACCCAAAAAAATGTGTCACCAAATATATTACAACTATTTGTAAAGATTTTTATTGATTGTGTGTTACACATTTTTAAATTTTCATGGTTTTAATGTTGCATTCCTTTTTATTATTTTTCTATTGCTTTGCTCTTAAAGTACTTTATTTACTAAATAGGGATTTAAAAAATAATACATGAGTTTAAAAGAAGTTAATACTTAAATATACAGTCATTTCAGCTTGAATGCAGAAAACTAGTTATATATGTATGTACATCACTATGCAATTTGATTCAAACTGAAATATTATATACATATAGTTTAGCTAAGTTCCTTATTAAGTTTCAAATATATCTAAAAAACTCTATGTCTTAAAACTTTGTAAATTAGGTCCCTATTATCTGAAAATTAATAAAAAAAATCTAAAATCAATGTAAAAAAATACACCAAACTTCAAAACTTAATTCAATATACAATCGTCTTTATATTCATGTAAATACAAAAAAATACAAAAAAAATACTTGCTTCAGCAAAAATAAAGAAAAATCTGCGATTATTCGAAAAATTGGAGACATCGCAACAATTTCATCAAAATATTGCATTCTTTATGCAATTTTTACTGATTGCTTCAAAATTCCAAATTCAATGCTTACACCATTCAAATATCACGTTATTGTAGGAAAATCATCAAAATAATGATGAAGATGGCATACCAATGAAAAACATATCACTTCAAATGAAATTGTAGAAAAAGAAGTAATTTTACAGAAAAATAATAGATACGTTTGCAATTTTCCTATACAATGAGACATGCACACAATACACTATATAATAGTTGTAGATATATTTGTACTTATTCACAGTAAGTAAATAAATGCAGACATTTCTACATCTGTTTTTTAATTACATGTAATGCAATGTGTGAATTATTGAAGATAAGTCTCCACTTATTCAATATAACTGCAGACATTTCGGTAAAAAAATTTAATCAGTAATATTCCATTGATATAATAAAGATTGAAAGCATTTAATCATTTTATTATATAGACCGTATGATCTTTATTGGTACAATTCAAATCTTTTACAAACACCGCATATTTTAAAGCATACCTTTGTTAAATCAAAGCAGTGTTATTAAAACATGGTACTAAACCAGTTATTATTAAGTAAAAGAATCCATAGCATTTTTATTAGTTATTACTAATACTGATTTCTGTATTCAACATGTACTATTTGTCGAATAGTTGTGAAATCACCTTTCAAATTCTCAAGGATATGGCAAGCTAGGTCCTCAGAATTTAATAAGAGTTTAACCAGAATGTTGTCAGTTCTATGTTGTGACACCCCATCTCCATTAAGGTCACTCACAAAGGGAATGCCTTAATTTTGGTGGAGCGTTTATGGTGTATATAACAGAAAAGTAAACAAGACAGATAAATATATTGGTACTTGAAAAATTAAAACCACTTTTATTGCAGCGGAGAAATAGTTTGGTTAAATCACGTCAAAAACCAACTACAAAACCAAATACACTTATTATCCATCTTGCCAAATAAGTTCTGAGTACATAAAATAAAAGACATAACCCCAACATAAAATAGCCATAAATAAGATAGGCTGAACTTTACTTCAGCGATCCAAGCAACTTCCAAAAGAAAGAGATAAAGCTGTCCAAGTCAAGCTCCACTAGTACTAGTCCCACCCTGAGCACCTGGGGGGGGGGGGGGGGAGGAAGAAAAGAGGTGGAAACAAAGGGGGTCAGACATAAAGTCTGGCGAGTGCAATAACTTTAACAATATAATCATCAAAGTAACTAGGATAAGGCATAAGCTGGAAAATAAGGAAATGACTGTGAACAATGGGCATGACAGAGCAAACAAAGAAAATAAGATGAACAAAGATAATGTTAAAGGCACACCTAATCACTATAAGGTAATTACAACATTGCACCACACCAAACACCCTAAAAGTTGATCCCGCCTACCAAACTTAATAATGATAATGGTAGTTTCGTGTTCCCCTAGCTGCCTTCATAGGTGCCTCCTTCCCCTATCTCCACTAGGTGTACCCACTACCCCCATTCGATCGGCTCCCTAACTCGTAGATACCCGTGCTGGCCCCACAGTGGGGTGTATCACTCCCCAAAGTGGCAACCCGATACCACCAAAAATGCACGGCTTATATCTACACGATGCAACAACGTCTTACCTACCAGCCCGGGCCTACACACAAATATGACCCCGTTGGACTTGCGTTGACACCGCTAACCCGTTTTGGCCTCTTACAATCCAACCCAGTACGCGTGTCCCGTCCTTGACTTGGGTCAAGCCCACAAAGATACTTAATGGGTTACTGGTTTGAAAAGGGCCCCCATGCATGACACAAGCTTTCCACCTATTCTTGGTCCCCTCTAAGGTTTTCCCCACTTAACCCCATTCTTATTCATGTCTTCTTACATGTTTCAATCTTGGTTAAGTGCATCTAATCGTATTTCACATGCCACCCAAGGCACCCTCTTAATTTCTCATGCCACCCAAGGCACCCACTTAACCCCCCATGTCCCACCACATGTTTATCTGGTTAAGTGTTTCTTAATTCATTAACACCGTAACCTTGTAAAGACCTCCCACATTAGACTGACATTTGTGGCAGTTGGATTTGCCGGGCGGGTCCGGCAGTCTTACACCATAAACGAGCCTAACCTCATGTCTTTACAACTGTTATGCATTTAATTCATGCCTTTGACCTCTCACATTAGACTGGCATTTGTGGCTGCTGGATTTTCCGGACGGGTCCGGGCAGTCTTACACCACAAAAGAGTCTAACCTCGTGTCTTAGGCGGTTTATTATTACACATCTTCATTTAACCCCAAATTGGATTAATATCCCTATTCAAATTTATAAAATAAATTCCCAATTTATTTATGTCCATAATTGTCTCTTAAAATTATGTCCATAAATACCAATTTTTTCCAATTAATGTCTTAAATTAATTATATGCCTTTTTAAGGCCATTTATGCCAATTCTCAATATGTGTATATTCAATATTACCCTCATCATTCCCACGTTGTTCGTTCGTTTATCATGACATATATATATATATATATATTAGACTAGCAATTAGTCTAATACATAAAAGAGAAGAAACATCGCAAATTTGCATAACATACAAATTGGATCTAACTTACAAATAGGGATTACCACATATCTAGCGTAAACTTGTTATTGTCATGAATCTAAACATAGGCCTAAAGGTGTGAACTTGCATATATGAATATAGTTTTTCGCCCGAAACTTGCATATATGAATATAGTTTTCATCCAAAACTTGCATAGGCCATAGTCAAAAACTTGCATAAAACTATGTGTATCGTAGATCTAAATCTAAAGGTGTAACCTTGCATATATGTGAACTCAATTTCTACTTAAACTTGCATATAGTCATTTTACTTGGTTCTCATGTAGGCTTATGTACAATTCACATAGAAGTAAGCATATCATCTACACCCAAACTTGCATATAAAATGATGTCAAATATGAATCAAGTTGAACATAGGTGATTAGGCATATACAATGAATCTACAACAAAAACGGCCATTATGAACAACTAGCATATATTCACAAAATATCACATTTTCCAATGTTTCACAAACATAGCCCTATAACCCAATTTATAACTCAACCCAATTAACTTGTTAATTATCTTATTAAAGAAATCGAACTCACAACTCAAAGAAGGTCTTGAGTTCTGGGATCTGAGTTCTGAAATTGATTTAGCTCGCCTTTGAAGTAGACAAATCTATTGTTGTTGTTATAAACTTGAGTTGAATTGAGTTGATTAGCTTCACTTTTCCTCTAGTTGATGACGGCTACTCTAGGTTACAAGGTGACAGCATGATGGCCATGGTTCTAATTTTGATTTGGTTTTAGGGTTTGAGTCTACATGTGTTTATATAGAATTTAGGCCATCCGATCAACCTAGAATCAATCAAGACCATCCAGTCAAGATAGAGTGACACCTCAGCCCTAATGACTCAGCACTGAGTCACAAAATCGTCATCTTTCAGATCTGCCCGGGGGGGGGGGGGGCAGGTCGACCCCTAGGTCGACCCCCAGTTCGACCTGTAGGGGGAGGTCGACACTAGGGTCGACCCCCTGGTCGACCTGGGTCCTGGGTGGGAATTTTCCCGTCCAGCCCGCTTCTGACTTCTGTTTTGAATTTTGAATCCAGTTCCGAGCTGTTTGAATTTATTTAAATTTTCTGGAAACTGCCGACAACCATAACTTCTTCATACGAAGTCCAATTTACGTAAACTCGGACTCTATCTCAACCAGAACTCCGAGACAAACACAATGGCGTAACCCATTTCCTTTGATTCTCACATTCGAAATTAAGTATTCTTTAATTTGTTAACTTTAATATTTAAAATTATGGGGTGTTACATTCTCCCCTCCTTAAAGGATTTCACCCCCGAAATCTCCAAGTCAAGGAGAATGCATATCCTAACATCGAATCATCCATCTACTCAACCATCAACCACAGGCATCCATTATCCTTACAAGATTTCTAATGCTGTATGAACATATGCAAGGAGTGTGTGTATATGTTTCTTATCTAATGCAAAATCAGGCGGTCTACTGATTCAGTTGACCTCCTTAATGCAAATCATGATAGTGCCATGCGTCCATTATGTATGCGAAAGAATCCCATCGATACATATTATTTCTACATGTGCGCACAACCAATCATCAAAATGCAGCATCCATATGATAACACAACCACTATATATCCATTAATTAAATTTGCACACACATTTATATGTAGCATGAATGTAATTGAGCCGATCTAGTGCCTAAGGTGTGTGTACATGCATCCACGAGCAACCACTAGCAACCACTTGCATCCATTTGCATTCATCAAACATAACATGTCTCAAACACATGTTTCAACCATAGGGTTCTTCCTAACTAAAGATCGAAGATGTCATCACAAAGATAATACTAAAAGATAGGACAAGTATCAACAAAGAGGTAGAAAAAAAGGAGAAAATAAAACATACGCTCAAAAAGGAAAGGTTACAACGTACGCATCTTATCTTCCGTCTCCCAAGTCGCATCTCTTTGATCATCCCCCCATTGCACTTTGGCCAACTTGACCTCTTTGTTGTGAAGCTTTTTGACCTCTGATCCGAGAGAATGCGTGTAGGAGCTCGTCTGATCGTGGCATTGCACTCTATTTCCACTTCTTCGAGCGTGTTCGACTCTACCACTTCCGTCGTATCGTGTAAACACTTACGCAAATGCGAAACGTGAAACACGTCATGAACTCCACTGAGATTTTTCGGTAACTTTACTCTATACGCCATCTGCCCAGTCCTCTTTGTAATTGGAAAGGGTCCCACGAACTTTGGTGCCAACTTCCCTATTGATCCAAAACGGACTACGTTTCTTAATGGTGACACCTTAATAAAAACCATGTCCCCAACATTGAACTCAAGATCAGTTCGCCTTCTATCAGCATATGACTTTTGTCGGTCCTGCGCCGCCTTCATTCGTTGTCGAATCAGGTCTATCTTCTTTGATGTCTCCCTAATCATGTCGGGTCCAAGCAAAACCTTATCTGTGGATTCCCACCAACATGTAGGTAATCGGCACGGTCGTCCATGAAGAGCCTCAAAAGGTGCCATGCCAATGCTAGCCTGAAAACTGTTATTATAGGAGAACTCTACTAGTGGAAGGTGCTCTTCCCATGTTCCTCCAAAGTCTGGAATGCATAGCCTCAGAAGGTCTTCTAGAATCCGATTTACTCTCTCGGTCTGGCCGTCTGTCTGAGGGTGATAAGCGGTATTTAAGCATAACTGCGTCCCAACCGCCTCATGTAAGCTTTTCCAAAATTCGCTTTTGAAAATAGGATCTCTATCGCTCACAATGCTGGAGGGTATGCCGTGCAAACGAACTATTTCTCTAAGGTAAACGGATGCTAACCATGCGGCGGTCCTTCTACTTTTAACGGGAATAAAATGGGCACTTTTAGTAAGTCGGTCTACAATTACCCAAATCCCCGTATTACCCTTCCTTGATCTTGGTAACCCATCTACAAAATCCATGGAAACGCTTTCCCATTTCCAAAGCAGAATCTCTAAAGGATGGAGCAAACCTCTGTGCATCTTTTGCTCCGCCTTAACTTGTTGGCACACTAAGCATCAAGCAACGAACTCGGCCACGTCCTTCTTCATTCCGGCCCAAAAGAAAACTCGCTTCATATCTCTATACATCTTACCACCACTAGGATGTATGGTCATCATAGAGTAATGTGAGTCTTCAAGAATTGCCTTCTTCAAACTTTCGTCTTGTGGTACGCAAAGTCTCCCATCTCTACGTAACCAACCTCTCTCATCTATAGCATATCTATCAAGATGTCTTGAGGACTCCCCTCCTATAAGCTTGCCTACTATCTCAACCAACTGTGGGTCATTTCGCTGTGCCTCTCCAACTCGACCCAAAAGTGTAGGTTGCACCTCTAACGATGCCAATAATCCGGGTACATAATTGACAGAGGGTCTGAAGTCAAAGGAAGATATATACTCCAAACTCTGCCGCTCTACAAACAAAGGACATAAAGTTAACTTCTTTCTAATTAAGGCGTCGGCTACAACGTTACCCTTGCCAGGGGTATATGCAATCTCAAAATCGTAGGACGCCAAAAAATCCATCCATCTCTGTTGCCTCAAGTTTAGGTCCTTCTGAGAGAATAAGTACTTTAGCGACTTATGGTCTGTATACAACTCAAACCTCTCGCCAAGCAAATAATGACGCCATGACTTAAGCGCAAAAACTATGGCCGCCAACTCCAAGTCGTGGGTAGGGTAATTTTTCTCGTGGGCTTTCAACTGTCTTCCACCATAGCATATCACCCTTCCCTCTTGCATTAAAACTGCGCCAAGCCCTGTCCCGCGAGCATCGATATATACAGTGAATGTCTTACTCCCGTCTGGCAAAACTAAAACTGGAGCTGTTGTCAAAGCCCTCTTCAGACGTTGGAAAGCATCGTCACAGTCAACGTCCCAAGTAAAAATCAAGTTCTTTTTCGTTAATCGAGTGAGAGGGGCTGATATCTTCGCGAAGTCCTTAATGAATTTCCTATAATAACCAACCAGCCCTAAAAAGCTTCTTACTTCTGTTGCATTCTTAGGCGTTTTCCAATCATGGATTGCAACTACCTTAGCGGGATCCACAACTATCCCTTCTTTAGAGACCACATGTCCTAAGAACCTCACTTCTTTTCTCTAAAAATGGCACTTGGAGAACTCAGCTTTAAGTTGATGCGCTCGTAGGGTCTCTAAGACTTCCCTAAGATGTAGGGCATGGTCTTCTTCATTTTTAGAGAAAACCAGAATATCGTCTACAAAGACTACCACAAACTTGTTCAGAAACTCCCAAAACACCCTACTCATTAAGTCAACAAAGTATGTGGGTGCATTCGTAAAACCAAAAGGCATGATGAGCCACTCGAAGAAACCGTTAGGAGTTATAAATGCAGTCTTATCGATGCTATCTTCAGCCACCCTTAGCTGATGAAACCCTGTAGCCAAATCCAGTTGCGAGAAAACCGAAGCACCTACCAACTGATCGAATAAATCGTCTATCCTTGGTGATGGGTTTCTGTTCTTCTTTGTTAGCTTATTCAGCTCTCTATAGTCCACGCACAATCTAAGTGAACCATCAGCTTTTGTAGCAAAAACGACTGGAGCACCCCACTCCGAAATACTTATTATGAACCCCTTCTCAAGCAATTCTTTCATTTGCTTACTGAGTTCTCTTCTCTCTCTCGGAGACATGTAGCGCACTGGTAATGCAACTAACTTTGCATTATCTACTAAGTATATTCGAAAGTCTATCTCATGCCTTGGGGGTAAACCTCAAACTTCATCGAAGACATTCGAGTATTCACGGACCACTCTAACAGACTGCAAATTCTCAACAGACGCGTCTAGAGATTCTAGATAACTTAGCATAACAGGATTCATGGGATTACATGAGATTTCGACAGTGTTGCCCAAGCGACTCATAAGCCTAAGCTCTCTCTTTTCACAGTCTAGGACGGCTCCATTACTGTATAACCAATCCATGCCCAGAATTAAACCCATAGCCCGTGAAGCCCAAATCACATCTAAACCCAACTCTAAGTATAGAAATTTCCAAATCCAAACAAATCATCGACAAATAGGCTAAGCCCCCAATTGGATTTGAAACAACTAAGGGATCCTCTACTATACTGGTGTTTAGGTGTAGTGTCTCAACTAAAGCAATGGATATAAAAGAGTGCGATGCACCAGAATCAAAGAGTGCGCGAACAGGATGATCAAAAAGATAAACTAAACTTTCAACGGAAATCGCTCTACCTCGTTCTTGCAGCGGTGGGACCACGAGAGCCTGGACCTGCCCCCTTGCCTGCCCTGGTGCCATGTGAGCCTGAATCTGCCCTCCAAAGGTAGGCCCTTCCCTCTGCCCTTTCTTTGGGAAGTCCTTAATCAGATATCCTGCCTCGCCACAGTGGAAACAACCAGTCTTCTTCTTCTTCCTACAGTCTTTGCTTAGATGGCCTTGTGTCCCATAGTTAAAGCATCTTTTCTTTCCCTTGCCATTGTTGTCTTTACCACCCTTCTTTTTCTGCTGTTGCTGTTGTGGTTTCTTTTGATCCCCTTTCTTCTCAGGTGCCTTATTAGCATTGGCGCCTTTCTCCTTTTCATGCATAAGCGCCATGTCAACTAGTCTCTCAAAGGTGGCCCCCATAGGGATGTGGGTCATAGCTAACCCATGTAGCGGCTTGTTCAAACCCTTAACAAATCTCAGGGCCTTCTTTTCGGGTGTATTCACCAAGTCCAAGCCAAATCTTGATAATTGATTGAACTTGTTGACGTACTCTTTCACTGATAGATTTCCCTGCCTCAAAGCCAAAAACCTTTCCATGTATAGATTCTCTTCGGCCTATGAGAGAAACTTTGCCTCAAACCTACGCCTGAAATCCGGCCATGTATCAACTGGACGCTCTCCATTAGTGACCTCCCACCAAAACGAGGCCTCGTCCTTCATTAACCAGGCAGCTAACTGGACCTTTCTTCCATCTTCTACCTTAAAAGATTCCAAACAATTCTTCCACCTCCTTTAGCCAATTTCGAGCTTTTACAAACGTCTCCGATCCGTGAAAGGGTTTCCCGCCCATTGCCCGAAAGTCTTTGCATATCTTTGCGAAAGTATCAACACGGGGAGGATGAGGAGGAGCATTTGCTGGGCCTGCGACATGGGCCCTAGCGTCCAGATACCTTCTAAACCATCCTGGTATCGGTATCTCCTCGGGTATCTCGGGAATTCCAGACATGCTGAAAAGAAAATGAAGAGATTCAAACGAAGAATTAGAAAGAAAGATATATGGCTCTTGGGGGTTATGTTTTAAAAATAAACTTTTCTCTTGAAAACACTCTCCTTAAAACGTATTTTTGAAAGTATTTCTTTGTAAAAATGCTTTTTGAAAAATAGTTTTTCAAAATTCATATCTGGTCTAGTAACCTTAAGCTCTGATACCACGTGTGACACCCCATCTCTATTAAGGTCACTCACAAAGGGAATGCCTTAATTTTGGTGGAGCGTTTATTGTGTATATAACAGAAAAGTAAACAAGACAGATAAATATATTGGTACTTGAAAAATGAAAACCAATTTTATTGCATCGGAGAAATAGTTTGGTTACATCACATCAAAAACCAACTACAAAACCAAATACACGTATTATCCATCTTGTCAAATAAGTTCTGAGTACATAAAATAAAAGACATAACCCCAACGTAAAATAGCCATAAATAAGATCGACTGAACTTTACTTCAGCGATCCAAGCAACTTCAAAAAGAAAGAGATAAAGCTGTCCAAGTCAAGCACCAATAATACTAGTCCCACCTTGAGCACCTAGGTGGGGGGGGGGGGGGAAGGAAGAAAAGAGGTGGAAACAATTGGGGTCAGACATAAAGTATGGCGAGTGAAATAAATTTAATAATATAATCATTAAAGTAACTAGGATAAGGCATAAGCTGGAAAATAAGGAAATGACTGTGAACAATGGGCATGACAGAGAAAACAAAGGAAATAAGATGAACAAAGATAATGTTAAAGGCACACCTAATCACTATAAGATAATTACTACGTTGTACCACACCAAACACCCTAAAAGTTGATCCTGCCTACCAAACTTAATAATGATAATGGTAGTTTCGTGTACCCCTAGTTGCCTTCATAGGTGTCGCCTGCCCCTATCTCCACTAGGTGTACCCACTACCCCCATTCGATCGGCTCCCTAACTCGTAGATACCCGTGCTGGCCCCACAGTGGGGTGTATCACTCCCCAAAGTGGCAACCTGATACCACCAAAAATGCACGGCTTATATCTACACGATGCAACAACGTCTTACCTACCAGCCTGAGCCCACACACGCATATGACCCCGTTCGACTTGCGTTGCCACCGCTAATCCGTTTTGACCTCTTACAATCAAACCCAGTACGCGTGTCCCGTCCTAGACTTGGGTCGAGCCCACAAAGATACTTAATGGGTTACTAGTTTGAAAAGGGCCCCCATGCATGACACAAGCTTTCCACCAATGCTTGGTCCCCTCTAAGGTTTTCCCCACTTAACCACATTCTTTTTCATGTCTTCTTACATGTTTCAATCTTGGTTAAATGTATCTAATCGTATTTCACATGCCACCCAAGGCACCCTCTTAATTTCTCATGACACCCAAGGCACCCACTTAACCCCCCCATGTCCCACCACATGTTTATCTGGTTAAGTGTGTCTTAATCCATTAACAACGTAACCTTGTAAAGACCTCCCACATTTGACTGGCATTTATGGCAGCTGGATTTGCCGGGCGGGTTCGGGCAGTCTTACACCACAAACGAGCCTAACCTCGTGTCTTTACAACTGCTACGCATTTAATTCATGCCTTTGACCTCTTACATTAGACTGGCATTTGTGGCCGCTAGATTGGCCAGGCGGGTCCGGGCAATCTTACACCACAAAAGAGTCTAACCTCGTGTCTTAGGTGGTCTATTATTACACATCTTCATTTAACCCCAAATTGGATTAATATCCCTATTCAAATTTATAAAATAAATTCCCAATTTATTTATGTCCATAATCATCTCTTAAAATTATGTCCATAAATACCAATTTTTTCTAATTAATGTCTTAAATTAATTATATGCCTTTTAAGGCCATTTATGCGAATTCTCAATATGTGTATATTCAATATTACCCCCATCGTTCCCACGTTGTTCGTTCGTTTATCATGACATATATATATATATATATATATATATATATTTTAGACTAGCAATTAGTTTAATACATAAAAGAGAAGAAACGCCGCAAATTTGCATAACATACAAATTGGATCTAACTTACAAATAAGGATTACCACATATCTAGCATAATCGTGTTATTGTCATGAATCAAAACATAGGCCTAAAGGTGTGAACTTGCATATATGAATATATTTTTTCACCCGAAACTTGCATATATGAATATAGTTTTCATCCAAAACTTGCATAGGCCATAGTCACAAACTTGCATAAAACTATGTACGTCATAGATCTAAATCTAAAGGTGTAACCTTGCATATATGTGAATCCAATTTCTACCTACTTGCATATAGTCATTTTACTTGGTTCTCATGTAGACTTGTGTACAATTCACATAGAAACAAGCACATAATCTACACCCAAACTTGCATATAAAATGATGTCAAACATGAATCAAGTTGAACATAGGTGATTGGGCATATACAAAGGAATCTACAACAAAAACTGCCATTATGAACAACTAGCATATATTCACAAAATATCACATTTTCCAATGTTTCACAAACATAGCCCTATAACCCAATTTATAACTCAACCCAATTAACTTGTTAATTATCTTATTTAAGAAATCGAACTCACAACTCAAAGAAGGTCTTGAGTTCTAGGATCTGAGTTCTGAAATTGATTTAGCTCGCCTTTGAAGTAGACAAATTCGTTGTTGTTGTTGTTGTTGTAATAGACTTGAGTTGAATTGAGTTGATTAGCTTCACTTTTCCTCTAGTTGATGACGGCTACTCTAGGTCGCAAGGTGATAGCATGACGACCATGGTTCTAATTTTGATTTGGTTTTAGGGGTTGAGTCTACATGTGTTTATATAGAATTTAGGATTAATTTAGGCCATTCGATCAACCTAGAATCAATCAAGACCATCCAGTCAAGATAAAGTGACACCTCAGCCCTAATGACTCAGCACTGAGTCACAAAATCGTCATCTTTCAGATTTGCCCAGGGGGCAGGTCGACCCCCAGGTCGACCTATGGGGGGAGGCCGACACTAGGGTCGATCCCTTGGTCGACCTGGGTCCTGGGCGGGAATTTTCCCGCCCAGCCCGCTTTTGACTTTTGTTTTGAAATTTGAATCCGGTTTTGAGCTATTTGAATTTATTTAATTTTTTTGGAAACTTCCGACAGCCATAACTTCTTCATACGAAGTCCAATTTACGAAAACTCGGACTCTATCTCAACCAGAATTCCGAGAAGAACACAATGGTGTAACCCGTTTCCCTTGATACTCACATTTGAAATTAAGTATTCTTTAATTTGTTAACTTTAATATTTAAAATTACGGGGTGTTACATATGTCAAAACTTAATTTTCTTTTTGGAAATTTCATATCTCTTTTATTTCATTTTAAGGGAATGTATCCTAAGTAAATCATTTTGGTAGAGGAGCTTGATATTATTCATCAAAAGCCATACCTACGAAGATAATTTCATGTGCAATTTTCGAAAGCTCATGAGACTGTATCTCCACTGATTTTTTGTCCATCATTTGAAGCTTTAAATAGCAACTGACAGCATACTTCTTCGCTTCAACTTCCTCAGTATCATATTTATATTACAGCACATCCCATATCTTCTTTGTTGATTTATCAAAGTTGTGGCAATACAGATCATTACCCAAACCATTAGGCACATTTTTTTTGCAAAGGAATACATGGTCCATTCAGTCTTGCAATGCCTTTTTTTGATTCTCTGTTGCATCTACTAGTAGCGTAGGCTTTTCCATATTGTACATGCGACATCTTCTTGATAGTAAGGAAAAATTGCATTTTGTCTTCACTACTTGAATTAAAGTCCCTTGTATCTAAACAATATCGTAGAAGGTAGATTAATCAGTGATCGGAACCATGACAGTTCAAAATTATTGTACCTCGATATGATTCTGAAGTTGCCTCGTTTCTTTAAGACATTTCGTCGTTCTGCATAAAAATGGAAGGCAGCCAAAATTGCGTTGTCGCCCACAGGAAAAATGTAACAACCCAGGTTCCGACGGACCGATTTTTTTTTTCAAAAATCCAATCCACCGAAACCCGAGTTGGCTGCTCTGGTATCCTACAGAAAAAGATAGAGAAAAGAGATATGTCAGAGTTCGGAAAACACCTCACAGCGGAAGGAGTAAAGTATAATATATTTAAAAACATAGCTTTACCTTAATCACAATACCGCTAAATCAGTATTCCCAAAGCTATAAGTCTCCGTCTAACCTGCGAGTGTTATGAGGAGGGGGTTAGAACATAAGTTCTGTGTTAATGAATTTAAACTACACTTCTTGAATAATCCTACATATACTGTTCAGTTACATTTTCTTGGTTATTAGGTTGCTAACAATGTTAGTTCTTTAAGCTATACTTATCCATCCACTAGTAGATTAACCTAGCATAATGTATATGTAGTTATCACCTACTCGTGTCCTCTTTTCATGCGTACGCAGTCCCTTATCCAACTCGTTTCATCTTGTCATATGTACGCAGTTCCTTATCCAATGTCGCACGTCATAGGAGTTTCATGTATATATATATATATATATATATATATATATATATATGTTCTCACTACGTCTGCGTAAAACCACCATTCCTATGTTGCGTAAGCATTTGGACTGCCAACCTAGGTCTTACTAAGTTTTGTTATCGAATACTACCTCGATCCAACTAGGGTTTACCATCGAGTGTTACTTAGGTCCAACTAGGGTTTACTTTATCGAATGCTTCATAGGTTCAACCAGGGTTTACGCTACCTAGGTCCAACTAGGGTTTATGCTACCTATCGAACAATGCCCTCTAGTCTAGGACACACTACCCCGAGCGATATGCGTTCCTAGACTTTACGTCCCAACCGTATCGTTAAACGTGCTAGATATCTAGTTGCACATGTCCTCTATATGTGCGACCCGAGTCCCGTGGCAGGGCAAATCAAGAAACACGGAACTCGGTCAAGAGCTTTAAGTTATCTGTCGATGCAGATGCTAAGGTCTGTTTTTACTATGGCTATGATCCCACTTGACCCCTCCCTCAACTAATGAAAGGCACCTGAGAATGAGAACTGTACGCAGGCCCACTATGCCCCCACAAACCTATTGGCCAACCTCACCCATAACTAGATAGCAAGTATATGGTCTTTTGGAGTTCTCCGCCTTTCCGCTTTTCGTGCTCGACTGACTCAAGATGGTAGGTAGCCGACGACGTGCTATCACAGGGCCAACTGGTTATCGACGTCTCACGCTGGTCCATCCTAGTCTTTAGGTTGCCTTGTTATTGCAACCAAGGCATACTCTTGGTTCTTCTAACGCAGACCTTAACCTCTGTGAGCCCAGGCGGATCATCTGCATTCTCACAGAGGGATACCAAGAGTGTCCTCACGTCCCCTCGAAGTCGCGTGCTTCGTAACCCAGTCCATTAGAGCCTTCTATATGATCAGATGGACGTACGCTCCCCCACGCGCCCTACGACACCGTGATGATCTACCAAGTTTGGTTATTCATCTCCTATCGTATGGACTGGTCCAAGCACCTAAGTCTAACCATTTATATCGCGCATGTGCCACCTCGTCAACTTTCTCATTTAACTAGGTTATTCACATTAACTTCCTTTTCCGTATTTACCAAGTTACCCTTGCTTATTAATTCAGTTTATACTTAACCCACTTAAGTCCATTAATAAGCCCACAACATGTTATTTTCCAATTTCATAAATTATTCCCTTTTAGGGTTACAACAACATGTTATACTTAATTCGTAGTTAAGTATGCCTTATCCCACATATATACTGATTTGGAGAATAACCCCCTAAACACCAGGCCCGAAGACCGAAATCCACATCAGACTGGCACCCAGAGGATTACTCAACCCAACCAACATATATGATTCTAATTTAATTCTTTTCCATTCATATAACTTGTATCGTTTTTAATTTCACATTTCACCTTCCCAGACCACTTAATTTCAGTATATCTTTACATACAAGTTATCTCATCTTCCTTATCGTTTCCTATAACTTATCTTGTCCCATAAGTTATAATTTCCACCTATCATCCTTTCTTGCCTTATTCAAGTTTATTCATAATAGGTTATTTATCATTCCCCATTTCTTGTCATTAATTTTAGATTTGACTTAACCATTTCGCTTACTTAACCCGTTACTTAAACTTTACCCAATTCAGTTAATTTAAAATACCGTTGCGGGTCCCATTTGGTTTAGCACATCTAAATTTTTGTTTCACATGTCACCCGTGTCCCACTTAACACCCTTTATTATAGTTTCCATGTCTTACACATGTCTTACTACGGTTAAGTCTACCTTAGTCATGTTTTACATCACATGTCATTTATATCATCCGCTTAACCCTCTAACCATACCCATGTCACCCATATGTCTTATTATGGTTAGTGTTTCTTAATTTATTTATTACATCGTAACGATGTATGACCTCTCACATTAGACGTCCGCTTGTGGTTGCTGGATTTGTCGGGCGGTTCCGGGCAGTCTTACATCACAAACGCGCCTAACCTCGTGTCATAAACCGTTACACCTCTAGTTCTTGCCGTTGACCTCTCACATTAGACGTCCGCTTGTGGTTGCTGGATTTACCGGGCGGTTCCGGGAAGTCTTACACCACAAACGCGCCTAACCTCGTGTCATAGGCGTTCATTACCAACTGTCTTTCACCCACACTCCAAATTTATGTCATGTGGTCCAAATTCAACTTATAATAGAAATCAACTTTTATGTCTATTTCAATTTTGCCATTAATTACACCAATCATATATTATGTAGCCAAGTTGCATATTATCCAAATTATCCAATTACACCCAAATTCACCAATTCCACATTATTCATACCCAAACATGCCAATTTCCAATATCCATCTATACTCAATTTCATATAATCAATATTTTCCCAATATATATATATATATATATATATATATATATCCCAACATTCCCACGTTCTTACATATAATCTAATTCACCCTCTAGGCTTATTTATTTTTCAAGCCACAAATAAATTTCACCAATCTAATTACATATTGTTAATATTAAATTATACCAATTCCATACCCAATTACAGTTATGTCAAACTTACATAAATTCAGCATTACAGTGTAGTTATGTCCATAATTCTATACAAAACCTTCCAATCCCTGATTTATGCCAAACCAACCCTTTTTCCCTTATTTTTTTTAATTTCTCGTTCCCATTAAAACGCATAAAATCATGATAGACGTAGGCTCGAGATAACCTAGCTATAAAAATTAAAAGGGGAAAGAACAAAAAGGAGAGAACTCAAACGTAGGCATAAATAAAATAACTGATCTTATTGAATTATCATCATATTCATTATGGGGAATGGTAAACGATAGAAGCAATATTATACAACAAATACAGTTCAAATCCACTCACATTTACTGGATTGGAGAAATAAACGATTTGTTGTTGAAGTAGAACGCAGATTTACTCTTCTTATTTGATTATTGGTGAAGAGCTTGAATTGTTGATGAAGAATTTCTAATTTGATTTAGGTTTTAGAGGCAGCGGCTAAGAGAATTGAGAGTTCAGCAGCACGAAGGCGTCTTGAGGAATTGTTATGAATTAGGGTTAGGTCTTGCTATGTATTTATAGGTGTAGAGAGTGTTTTAGTGACCTTAGATTGACCCAGAAGCCATTAGATTCGTACAGCACCTTAAAAAACGTCACAGGAACGAAACTGCCCAGATCTGGGGGGAGGGGGTAGGTCGACCCCCAGGTCGACTTCCCTGAGGGTAGGTCAACCCCTAGGTTGACCCCCTGGTCGACCTGACCCCCAGGTCGACCTGCCTTGTTGATGGCGGGAAATTTCCCGCCCAGCTGCCTGGGTCCAATTTCGAACTGTTTTGAATTTTAGTTGAATCTTCTAAAGGCCATAACTCATTCATACGGAGTCCGTTTTACGCAAACTTGGACTCTATTCCAAGAAGAATTCTGAGACGGACACAATGGTGATATCTGTTTTACTTAATTCCTGATATTTAAATTACTGAATATTAGTCTCACATCCCTATTTTGGAACTTAATTAGGCTCACATCCGGGCATAAACTTATTATAATTTAGGTCCCTGTTTTCAAAACTTATAAAATAATAATTTAAAAAAATAAAAAAATTCGTAAATTAGTAATAAAATAAATTATGCATTATACAAAAAATTCAGTTCAAAAAACAACAAAAATCATGTCAGGAAGAAGAAAACAGCAAAAAAACAGAAAAAACTGCAGTTAAATGCATAATATTATGCACGTTTTTGAGTTTATTGCATGCATATGTGCAATTATTACAGTTCTTACAGCGCTTAAATTTAACTGCATATTTCAGTTCATTTTTATTTACATCCAAATGTGCAAATATCTCGGAAAACATGCACACATGTGTGCAACAATTTTATAGGATAACATGTTAGGTAAAAGTAGGGACCTAATTTATAAAAAAAAATTAAAATTAAAACCCACCCCCGTATTTTCTAAGTCCCGCCTTTTTTTTTAAAAAAAAAATGTGCGGTACTTCATAAAAAAAAAATCTAAAATCTGGAAATAATTTCAGGATTCCACGAAAAAAAATAGTTGCATACATTTATGCAATTATTACTAATAATTGCATATATGTATGCAACTTTTCCGTAAGCTGTGTTCGGTTTGGAAATCTGAAAATAAACCTGCACAAATGTGTGCAAGTATTTGAAATATTTGCACATATGTAAGCATGTATTTGCATGAATAAAAATCAACGAAGATGAATGTAGTGAAAAATAAGCACGGATGTATGCAGGAAAATGATATATCTGCATACTATTATGCATTTAACTGCAAATTTCGTTTTTTTCTTCTGTTTTTTTATTTTTGACGCCTTGTTTGATGGTTTTTTGTTCTGATTTTGTAGCGTTTACATGTTTTATTTAAATACGAATTTACGTGATTTTTTTATATTTTTTTGATGAATTTTCAGAAAATAGGGACCTAATTTACAATAAGTTTATGACCGGTTTTTTTTTTTTATATTTTGAAACTTAATAGGGACCTCTAAAAAATGCACCTTGTATCCTTATTTTATTATCTTTTCCGTTACACACACTATTATTGAGTTAATTTTCCATCTCTTCCAAGCATTGATTAATTCTCATTGTACATCACCATTATTTACCTCTCTATGCATATATATATATATATATATATATATGTGTATATATATATACATACATTTTTAATTATATTTAAAATGCGGGGTGTTACATTCTCCCACCCTTAAAGAATTTCGTCCCCGAAATTTAAGAGTAAAGTAGATAATCCCTCACAATATTCAACCATCATGTGTGCACTCAATTGTTGCAAACATTGTACACTTGCGCAAAGTGAAATACATCATAGTAAAGCATGTATGCCTAATTGGTACCACCTATATGTATGCAAACTTTTAAAATCTGATTTTTAAAACATGATGCTCACATCCTAAATATACTTGAAGTTCTATGTGAATGCAAAATTGTTTTTGGAAAATTCTAAAATATTTTCATCCAAATTTTCCCACACCCCTATAAAATAAGAGTGTAGTTCTTCCCATTGCCATGCCCAAAATCCTATCAATCACTTTTAAATTTCAAAATTCAGAAAAATCTAGTTTTCCAAATTTTATTCCTTATGCATTTAATGGAAAAATCTATATTTTCCAATTTTCTTTTAGCATTCTAGTTTAGTTAATTTAAATTTCTCAGTTTTCTTTCTTGGCTTCACATATATATATATATATATTTATTTATTTATTTTTGATGCCTGGAAAATTACAACAGAAAATTTTCTAATTAAACAACTCGTATATTACGCCAAAATAAATTCTAATACATTACTATATCTAGATGAAAGAGAAACAGTCATACACTACATAATAAGATACTACCCTACTGATACAGTAATAGAGGTCAGGACCCTATCGGAAGAAACTACGAATGAGATCCTCTATACCACCAATCTTACTATCCAGATGCTCTGTAAGCTGTCTAGCCCCCTCCCTGACCTCTAACTGCAAGTCGTGTAGCCCAACCCCTAACTGATCATAGGAGGTGCCCATCCCCTGTAGCATTTGCTGTTGAGTCTGTCCCAACTCAACATGTGTCTGTAGCATCTCCTGATGTGTCCTCAGGATGTCCTGGTGATATCTAACTAACTGAGTTTGTTGCTCAGAAACTGTTCTCAATTCCGCCCTCCAGTCTGACTCTTTGGAAATCCAAGGGTCCCACCCAGATGTACCGGAAGTACCCCATCCTGGAGCCTGGGAAGTCCAAGCACCTTCCCAAGCTTGCTCAGTCTGATATGGATCTGATCTCGCTGGCGGTACGTACTGGGCCTCTCCATTATGTCCGGGCTGATAGCCACCACCCTGCGGTTCCAGCACAGGCTCCTCTTGTACATGCTGCCCTTCCTCCTCCTCATCTCCTCCATCATGCTCCATGGGCCGAGGCTCTAATAAATCATGTAGGTGAATATGCATCCTCGTTAGTGCGGCTAAATCTATAATAATGGAGGGATGAGAAGGAGGTGATATATAACCTTCCTTTCACCGAGGAACATTGATTCATGTAAAAACTACGGTCCATAAATTTTCGAAAGAAATGTTTGACTGTCTCGTCTCTCTAGTAGAGTCATAACACTGTAGGATAGTGCGAGCCCAATTTATCTGAATAACCCCAAAATAACATACGTGGCTCGTTTAACGATTTGTGTTATCCTATCAAATCCACCAGTCTGTCCCACAATATTATACTGTAAAATCTGAATGACAAATCTAGCTAACAGACGTAAATGGGTATAATCCCAAATCCTATCGTACTCATCGTAGAAAATCCGACGCCATACAGCCAAATCAGTCGTCTCAAGATCCTATAACTCGTGGCCCGTACTACGGATATTTAACATTTCCCCAAACTGTATTTCATTGAAACTAATGATGGTTCCCTTTACATCCGAATTATATGTAATCAAACCCTCATTGTCTACCCCAACTTCTAATTTAGCATCAAAAAGTCTTACTAACCTCTTGTAGCCCCTTCGCTCGACTGTATTAACATCCAAAATTGCGATTAAACCCGCCTCCGCAAATAAACCCTCCAAAGCTGTTCCAACGAAATCACCAAACTTAACCATACGCCCTAACAACAACTTCAAACCTGCGGTGTTGATGTACGTCTCGACTATATCTCTCCGAGTGTTGCACCAAGCGATTTCTTGAGGCGTAAGTTGGGGAAAAGAGACAAGAAGGGAAGGTTGGTCCGCCATGGCGATTTAAGCTTGAATTGAGAGGGGAAAGGTATAGATTTGGGTAGAGGAGACTTATAGCTTCGATTTGGGGGTAATTTTGTGCGAAATAGTGGAGATTTGAAGTGGTGGTAGGTGAAAAATGTGGTGGTGGACGTGGGTTTCGTGCTCCCTGTAATGGAGCAGCTGGAACGATCGAATGGAGCTGAAGGCCGTAGGCCTTTGGCCTTTTATTTTTTTTCGTCCTGCACTAGGCAGGTCGACACTAAGGTTAACCTCCCTATAGGTAGTTCGACACCCAGGTCGACCTCCCTATGGGTAGTCAACAAAAGTGTCGACCTAATTTTTTTTGTTCCGCTTTTCTCCATCTTCTTTCTTGATGGTTACTGGCGACTGTCTATTCTTATTGCACATGTTCCAATTACATGAAATAGAAACTTAAGCGGAACATGAAGTCTTAAATATCCATTTTTATGTACACCTTTTTGCTTTTTCTTAAAAGTTCAAAATTTTTCCTGATCTCCATTTTTAGTGTACAGGGGTAAAAATCTCATTTTCTTTTTCCAGATCTATTTCTCAAGCGGGCTCCTATACTAACCTAGGCTTATATATTTATATATATAATTTTTATAATATTTATATTTTTCTCAAAAAAATACAAATACGCTCACTAATAATTTTTCCCTAGGAAAACTAAACCTAGGCTCTGATACCAAATGTAATAACCCAGGTTCCGAAGGACCGATTTTTTTTTCAAAAATCCAATCCACCGAAACCCGAGTTGGTTGCTATGGTATCATATAGAAAAAGACAGAGAAAAGAGATATGTTAGAGTTCGGAAAACACCTCACAGTGGAAGGAGTAAAGTACAATATATTTAAAAACACAGCTTTACGTTAATCACAATACTGCTAAATCAGTATTTCCAAAGCTATAAGTCTCCGTCTAACCTGCGAATGTTATGAGGAGAGGGTCAGAACATAAGTTTCTATGTGAATGAATTTAAATTACACTTCTTGAATAATCCTACATATACCGTTCAGTTACATTTTCTTGGTTATTAGGTTGCTAACAATGTTAGCTCTTTAAGCTATACTTATCCATCCACTAGTAGATTAACCTAATACAATGTATATGTAGTTATCCCCTACTCATGTCCTCTTTTCAGGCGTACGCAGTTCCTTATCCAACTCGTGTCATCTTGTCATATGTACGCAGTTCCTTATCCAATGCCGCACGTCGTATGGGTTTCATGTATATATATATATGTATATATATATATGTATATATATATATATATATATTCTCACCACGTCTGCATAAAACCACCATTCCTGTGTTGCATAAGCGTTTGGACTGCCAACCTAGTTCTTACTAGGTTCTGTTATCGTATACTACCTAGATAAGCATATCGATCAATGCCCTCTAGTCTAGGACACACTACCCCGAGCGATATGCGTTCCTAGACTTTACGTCCCAACCATATCGATAAATGTGCTAAATATCTCTTTGCACATGTCCTCTATATGTGCGATCCGAGTCTCGTGGCAGGGCAAATCAAGAAACACGGAACTTGGTCAGGAGCTTTAAGTTATCTGTCGATGCAGATGCTAAGGTCTGTTTTTACTGTGGCTATGGTCCCACTTGACCCCTCCCTCAACTAATGAAAGGCACCCAAGAATGAGAACTGTACGCAGGCCCTCTATGCCCCCACAAACCTATTGGCCAACCTCACCCATAACCAGATAGCAAGTATATGGTCTTTTGGAGTTCTCTGCCTTTCCGCTTTTCGTGCTTGACTGACTCAAGATGGTAGGTAGCCGACGACGTGCTATCACAGGGCCAACTGGTTATCGCCGTCTTACGCTGGTCCATCCTAGACTTTAGGTTTCCTTGTTATTGCAACCAAGGCATACTCTTGGTTCTTCTTACGCAGACCTTAACCTCTGTGAGCCCAGGCAGATCATCTGCATTCTCACAGAGGGATACCAAGGTATCCTCACATCCCCTCGAAGCCGCGTGCTTCGTAATCCAGTCCGTTGGAGCCTTCTATATGATCAGATGGACGTACGCTCCCCCTTGCTCCCTACGACATCGTGATGATCTACCAAGTTTGGTTATTCATCCCCTATCGTATGGACTGGTCCAAGCACCTAAGTCTAACCATTTATTTCACGCACGTTCCACCTCGTCAACTTTCTCATTTAACTTGGTTATTCACATTAACTTCCTTTTCCGTATTTACCAAGTTACCCTTGCTTATTAATTGAATTTATACTTAACCCACTTATGTCCATTAATAAGCCCACAACATGTTATTTTCCAATTTCATAAGTTATTCCCTTTTAGGGTTACAACATCATGTTATACTTAATTCGTAGTTAAGAATGCCTTATCCCACATATATACTGATTTGGAGAATAACCCCTTAAACACCACCCCCGAAGACCGAAATCCACATCAGAATGGCACCCAGAGGATTACTCAACCCAACCAACATATATGATTCTAATTTACTTATTTTCCTTTCATATAACTTGAATCATTTTTAATTTCACATTTCTCCTTCCCAAACCACTTAATTTAAGTATATCTTTACGTATAAGTTATCTCATCTTCCTTATCGTTTCCTATAACTTATCTTGTCCCATAAGTTATAATTTCCACCTATCATCCTTTCTTGCCTTATTCAAGTTTATTCATAATAGGTTATTTATCATTCCCCATTTCTTGTCATTAATTTTAGATTTGACTTAACCCTTTTGCTTACTTAACCCGTTACTTAAACTTTACCCAATTCAGTTAATTTATAATACCGTTGCGGGTCCCATTTGGTTAAGCATATCTAAATTTTTGTTTCACATGTCACCCGTGTCTCACTAACCCCCTTTATTATAGTTTCCATGTCTTACACATGTCTTACTACGGTTAAGTTTACCTTAGTCATGTTTTACAACACATGTCATTTATATTATCCGCTTAACCCTCTAACCATACCCATGTCACCCACATGTATTATTTTGGTTAGTGTTTCTTAATTTATTTATTATGCCGTAACGATGTATGACCTCTCACATTAGACGTCCGCTTGTGGTTGCTGGATTTGCTGGCCGGTTCCGGGCAGTCTTACATCAGAAATGCGCCTAACCTCGTGTCATAAACCGTTACGCCTCTAGTTCTTGCCGTTGACCTCTCACATTAAACGTCCGCTAGTGGTTGCTGGATTTACCGGGCGGTTCCGGGCATTCATACACCACAAACGCGCCTAACCTCGTGTCATAGGCGTTCATTAACAACCATCTTTCACCCAAACCCTAAATTTATGTCATATGGTCCAAATTCAACTTATAATAGAAATAAACTTTTATGTCTTTTTCAATTTTGCCATTAATGACACCAATCGTATATTAATTAGCCAAGTTGCATATTATCCAAATTATCCAATTACACCCAAATTCACCAATTCCATGTTATTCATACCCAAACATGCCAATTTCCAATATCCAACTATACCCCATTTCATATAATCAATATTTTCCCAATATATATATATATATATATATCAACATTCCCACGTTCATACATATAATCTAATTCATCCTCTAGGCTTATTTTTTTTTCAAGCCACAAATAAATTTCACCAATCCAATTACATATTGTTAATAATAAATTATACCAATTCCATACCCAATTAAAATTATGTCAAACTTACATAAATTCAGCATTACAGTATAGTTATGTCCATAATTCTATACAAAACCTTCCAATCCCCATATTATGCCAAACCAACCCTTTTTTCCCTTTTTTTTTAAATTTCTCGCTCCCATTAAAACGCATAAATCCATGATAGACGTTGGCTCGAGATAACCTAGCTATAAAAATAAAAAGGGAAAGAATAAAAAGGAGAAAGAATAAAAAGGAGAGAAATCAAACGTAGGCTAAATAAAATAACTGATCTTATTGAATTATCATCATATTCATTATGGGGAATGGTAGACGATAGAAGCAATATTATACAACAAATATAGTTCAAATCCACTCACATTGACTGGATTGGAGAAATAAACGATTTGTTGTTGATGTAGAATGCTGATTTAATCTTCTTATTTGATTATTGGTGAAGAGCTTGAATTGTTAATGAAGAATTTCTAATTTGATTTAGGTTTTAGAGGCGGCGGCTATGAGAATTGAGAGTTCAACAGCACGGAGGCGTCTTGAGGAATTGTTATGAATTAGGGTTAGGTCTTGCTATGTATTTATAGGTGTAGAGAGTGTTTTAGGGCCCTTAGATTGACCTAGAAGCTATCAGATTCGTACAGCTCCTTAAAACACGTCGCATGAACGAAACTGCCCAGATCTGGGGGGGTAGGTCGACCCCTAGGTCGACCTCCCTGGGGGTAGGTCGACCACCTGGTCGACCTGACCCCCAGGTCGACCCGTCTTGTTGATGACGGGAAATTTCCGGCCCAGCTGCCTGGGTCCAATTTCGAACTATTTTGAATTTTAGTTGAATCTTCTAAAGGCCATAACTCATTCATACAGAGTCCAATTTACGCAAACTTGACTCTATTCCAAGCAGAATTCTGAGACGAACACAATAGTGATGTCTGTTTTACTTAATTACTAATATTTAAATTTTGTATCCTTATTTTATTATCTTTTCCGTTACATACACTATTATTGAATTAATTTTCCTTCTCTTCCAAGCATTAATTAATTCTCATTGTACATTACCATTATTTACCTATCTATGCATATATATATATATGTATATATATATATACATTTTTAATTATATTAAAAATATGGGGTGTTACAAAAAAATAACCTTATAATATCAATAATTTGGTTCACAAAAACCAGTGATCGAAGAGAACCAAAAAACTCTTTTTGTGTTGCTCGAATCTTAATAAAGTAGAGTTGGAAGAATAAGAAAACTCGATTATAAAACTTATGTTTTACTATGTTGAAATAGTGTACTTTACATGGAAACAAATTTGAAAAAATATCGAGGACTCGGTCAAGAGATAAAAATCGAATTTGAAAGAAAAACGTCAAAGCCAATTTAAAATATACTATTACAAATATAGAACTTTACGCCACATTAGCCTAGTCCAACCCATGTTGAGATAAATCGAGTTGGCCGACACATATGCATGAATGGTAGTCAGCTTTCCTCCTCCTCAACACAAAAGAAAACATCGGATGGATCATTATGTCTCTTGAGATCTTTGTATTGCTTGGATCATAATAAAGAAGAGTCGGAAGAATAAGAAAACTCGGTTTAAAACTTATGTTTTTCTATGATAAAATAGCGTTATCTTCAAAGTAATAGATTTAAAAAATAACAGGGGTTGAGTCATGAAATAAAATTGAATTTGAAAATTAAATTCCAAACCCATTTAAATATATTGTTTCAAATAAAGAGCTTAACACCACATTAGCCTATTATGGCACTAGTCAGGCCAAATCGAATCAGTCAGTTCAGGTGCATGTATGATGATCGTCATTTCCTCCATTCCTAACACAACAGAAAACATTGGGTACTCAATGACTCATTGTGTCTACTGAAAATCCTATATTTAAATAAGATTTCTCTATAGTTCCCTAGTACGTGAGACCATTCATAACTAAGCATTGTATACTTTTAATAATTCACATATTTTCCAACATTTTCCATAACAAACTTTGAAGTGTGGATCAAATTGAGAAGGAAATAAATTTTGTTTTATTTTACTATAACAAAGTAGATGGTAATATGTGGTTTCCCTTTGCAAATTGTCCATCAAATTATCAAATGATTTTACTTTTTAGACTAAGGCCGAGAATGAATGTATAAAGATTCTGACGAAGTGAACAGTTCGTTTCAAAATAATATCAACCACTTATGTAGGAAAATTGCAATGGACAATACGAATTAAAATCATTTTTTCCTGTGGTTACAATAAAAATTGTGTCAAGCATATGTTAATATGTGAATGTATCAGTTTCAGTTTTTTGATTAAACAATTGAAACATAATAGCTTTAGTTATACATCTAATGCAAGTACTTAATAATTATACAATGTCAAGGAATGATTCAAAATATTTACCATGCAACAACACCTCATCGTATGCGTATATTTTAATTCTTAGAGCGATAGTTATTAGTGAGTGTGATATTTGTATCATATGCAATGAAAATAATGTACCTTAAACAAATTATTCAAAGAATTATTTAATTTTAACTAAGTAAAGCCCATGTAGCAGATTACTAATAATTATGGGCCCTTTGCCTCTACCTTAACCCAGTTTAGGGTGCAACCAATTATAATAGATTAACATACAGAAGTTTGGCTTTTTCCTCCATAGGACCAAAAGATTGTTTCATTCCCTATTATATTTTATGCAGACCTATTTATAGCATAACCGTGGCCCTCATAGAAAGCTGAATCTAGTATTTATCAACTGAGTGCTCTTGAATATTAGCCTACCAATACGCAGCCCAACACTCCAAAAATTTACAAGGTATCCTTAACCAGCAAGCAAGACTAGTTCAAAAAGTGCCGGCTCATTCTTCTCAGAGTTAACTCATTTACTACTTAAACATAAAAACAGGATCTTGGCATGCTTATGTGTAATCCATGATTCTTCGCATTTCAAAAATCTAAATTCTCGTACCATTCTTTTATTGCAACTGTCGCCTCCCTTTTACACATAAAAAAGGGTACCACGTGCTTCACTTCAATCTTCATTGAAAATCGAATCTCTTAAAAAATTTAGGATGTGTTTGGCGCAAGCGAAAGCGGAGAATTTGAGCGGAGAATTGTAGTTAGCGGAGAATGTGTTTGGCGCGTTAAGCGGACCATTTTATTTTTGTTTTATAATTTAATTAAATAATGGTTAAAACATAATAGTATCATTAATGTAGAATAACACACTTAACCAAACATAATAGTCCATTAACTAATAACAATACAGAAAGTGATAAAATGTAGAAATACAAAGAAGTACAAATTTTTCTGTGCAACCCTGGTGCAACAAGCTCGTCTCTAATTCTATATCGATGTATTGTCATATCAGCGCTGTCACGATAGCATTGAGCTAGTGCGAGTTAATTATTTCCTATGTTTCTCAAGTCAGCATATTCTTCACCATACTTTTCTTGAATAATATCCAGATCATCGTCATACGCCATAAAATCTAGATCACCCATCTTGTATTTGCATATATAATTGTGTGTAGCCATTGTAGCAACAACAATTTTTGTTTGAGTTTCAAACTTGTACGTTGGCATATTTCTAAGAATGAAAAATTTCTTTTTCCATATTCCAAAAGTTCTTTAAATTTCCATACGTAAACTCACATGGTAGAAATTAAAATTTTCATTATTATCCAACTTTGGTTGATTTGCGGTCAAACGAAACTGTGGAATGTGATATCTAACATTACAATATGGTGGTATATACCCAGTTGCTAGTGGAAAATAAGAATCTACTACATAATACTGTCCATCAGGAAGTTGAGGAAAATTGCAATTTTTGTCATTCATTACTTAATTAAAAATTCAAATGTCATGCTTAGTATCTTCCCAACTAGCAACAACATACGTAAACAGTAAATCGAATGGCTATGCAGCTAAAATATTATGTGTAGGGAATCCTTTAAGTTCTATATGCGGAACAACTCGATATGAAGGTAAGTTGCCATTACATGTGTACCATCGATGACACCAATTCAGTTTTTAAAGTAAGGGTAGTAACGGTTATATTTTCTAATTTCATCTCAAATTGTGTTAAATTGAGAATCAGCAGTTTATAATATTTGAAAATAGTATTAGGACGACATTCAAACAACATGAAAACAATGAGAGATTATGCTACCTGACCATTGAAATCTTTCAACCAATTATCTATTCGAATTAGCAGTAGCTATAGTAAACAAAAATATGCCAATGGATTCTTGAATACTTCGGTTGCGTTTGGTTTGTGTTTTCAATTTTCAGTTTTGTGTTTTTTTAGCCATTTTCAATTTTTCATTTTGACAATTTTCATTATTTTAGAAAACGCGTTTGGTATGGAGTATTTTGAAAACACATTTTCAAAAATGCAAAATGGAAAATGCGTTTGGTTTGAAGTATGTTTCTCATGTTTTGAAGTTTTGAATTTTCCATTTTGTAATTCAAACAACATTTACATTTAAACCATAATACATAATATACATTACTCATTATCCATATTCAATTGAACACACAAGAATTAAATAAAGAGCCAAATGAAAAATACTACCATTATATCAAATTACTAATTAACAATCAGTATATGACGAGGGAAAATACAGCAAGTCATAAACATAATAGTTAACAATTAAAGAGAGCACAATATTTTAAATAACTACATAAGACCAAGTTGCATAAGGAATAAAATTACAACAAAAAAGTTCATGACAAGATTTTTAGATATGTAACAGAAGAGATACACCAAATACATAGAAAGTGAAAACAACTCAAGCATCGTCCATAATAATATATAGACATGTCAACAACCACAATATTTTCAAGAAACACAAGGTTGAAGTCTTCCAAATCACATCTGCATAAAATAGCAGAAAAGTAAGACATAAAATTTGTTAATGAAATATGGTAGAATAAATTTTGAATTTGAACAAAAAACAAAATTTTACCTGAACTACAAATGGTGAGTGGATACAAACTCGTTCCACAATTGGGTAGCAATTTGATCTCTGACTTGCCCCATTTGAGTCGTTTGGCTAACATTAAATTGCACAACTTCTTGTTCTTGACCAGACTCCCCCGTGGGTTGAAATATCATATTCTCGGATGAATATTCAGTAAATAGAGCATCCAATGCGTGTTCCTCCCGAATGAAGTTATGTATTGTGCAACATGCAATTGGAATTAGTCTTTGCTTCGAAAGTGGAAAATTTGTCATCAACTTCAAAATGGGAAATCTTGCCTTCAAAACTCCAATACAACGCTCAATAATGTTCCGACATGATGAGTGTTTATAGTTGAACAAGTCTTCCATTCCACGCAATCTTCCTTGTCCATTATAATCACGTAAATGGTATCTTTGTCCACGATATGGGGAGAGAAAGCCAGGTATGTTTGGATATCCAGAATCTACAAGATAAAATTGTTCTGTAGATAAATTTACAATAACATTGTATTTTTTGAGTTTGTGAAATAATTGTAAATATGTCATATATATCATAAATAAAATTATTTGAAAGTACCTCCTCGCGGCATTGCAAAATTGTTGCTCGGTTTTGAAACTGCATCAATAAATACTCGAGAATCATTAGCTGTACCTTCCCATCCAGCATATACAAAAATGAATCTCATGTCAAAGTCGCATGCAACCATCACATTTTGTGTTATGGCATTTTTTCTTCCACGAAAAGATGTTTGCCTCGAAGAAGGTGCCCACGCTGAAACATGTGTTCCATCTATTGCCCCAATGCAATTCTATTGCATGATATTAAATAATAGTAATAGTAATGTTATTTTATTGTCAAGTGAATAAAATATTATATAAACTTAATTGTATCACCTTGAAATGTGGATATTTCCGCAGAATTCGTTCATGGATGATATCTTGATTTTTTGGCTGAATTATCTCCGTGCCTAACGAGCAAACAGCACGCAAAACTTTACGAAACCATTTTGAGATTGTATGATGGGAATGTTGAAAACGATCACCAATCACACTATAACGTGTTGTATGTCCTATAATCATCAAAAACATAGCAACACCCTCTTCAACGTTGACTTTTTTCCATCTTTCAGTAGCCCTTTTTCTTTCAAAATGTCACAAAAGTTCAAAAACACGTGTTTTTGCATGCGAAACATTTGATGGCAAACATTTGGATGTCCATTTAAAATTTCAAGCATATATTTTTTTCCAGTAAGAGATGATGTCCTACAAGGCCGATTACTAATCATAGTTCTTCGGTTAGCAACTGAATACCTAATCATCATCATATCATCAATGTCATCAAATGTTTGATCATTCATTATCATGAAATCTTCATCGCTTGAGCCATCATCGCTTGAGCTATCATTAGAGTTATTAGAAATTTCATCAAATCTAGCGGGCATCTCCCTGAAAAAGGAATTATAAATTCATTATTTGATGAACTTATGTATTTCTAAAAAATATAATCAAAATATTAACCAAAACTAGGCTCAATTTAGATTGCAAATATACCTGACGGAATTTACTGAGTTTCCTTCATCCATGTTGTAGTAATTTCAATACCTAATAAAAATTCACATAGCTATATGACACATGTAGCATAACAAAATGCATTAACAAAATGAAGCTACTTATTTTATTCATGGCACAAACAATTTGCTAGCAAATGCAATAAAAAGATACATCACAGTGAGGCACATAACAAATAAATTATTGAACCAATTGCATATTCACTCCTAACAAACAATCGTATAAGAATGAAAACTCATAGGAAAATACTATGCACAAACTGGTAGACATTCGTATGCACAAACAATTATTCATCCAAACAGCCAAAAAACAGTGTTAACAATCAAAAAACAATAATTCATCCAAACTGATGTATTGTCATGCATATTCATTTCCATACCAACAAAAAGGAATGAACACAAAGATTAGGAACTACATAGTTACGTGAACACAAAGTTTAATAAAGCATAAAGTATATAAACCTACAATAAAGATACCATATCGCATAAGCTAATAAAATCACTATAGGCGTTCTAAAACCGGCAACCTTCTATGTTCCGGCATCATAACAAATCGCATCCTGAAATTGGGATTATCAAAAGCCTTCACTGCCTTTGTGTAGACATCATCAGAAACACCGTCAATACCATTTAATATATTCATACACACCATATCGGAATATGGGTCAGATGCACCACTTTGACTATCATTTGGATTGGACGACTTTCCTTCAACTTTAGCAATTTTTCCTTTCAAGTATTGCATTCTAAGTTGAGCTTCTTCGTTGCGAATTTCAATTGAAGAAGACCATTTTTCCATATATGAGTCAACCTTTTCAGCATTACTAGCTTTATGTTTTTTGCGCCGTCGTTCATTTGTTGACGTGTCATCACTTGGACGGGCACTTATTTGCTCATCGTCGTCCACCACATGAACATGCACACCCTTGGTTAGAAAATTCTCTTCCATTTGTCTTTCATCATCTGAATTCGGAGGAAGTTTAGTTGAAGCACTACTTAAACCTCCAGTGGCAGTAGTTCCACCAAAAATCTCTCCCAAAAGTTCATAATTCTTGCAACCATCTTTCCTAAATGTCTTAAACTCGTTCTTGTTGATCTATAATAATTGTAACAAATATTAGTTGATAAAATTCTCTTAAATTCTAATAAATTTAGAAAATTCTTTTAAATCGCATACCGTATAAAAGTGTTGCCAAACTTCTTCTGCAGCATTGACCTTGTTGGTATTTGAATCCCATGTAACCCCTGTATGCCCTAATAGTTGAGAAAACAAACGATGCACAATACGCAAACGGTTCCACTTTCCCTTCAACCTCTCTATCCCATAATCAGATTTTGTTGTTTCAATCATCTCTTGATTGATCTTTCCCCATTGTTCCTTAGTGAAAGTAGAGCATTGAAGTTTTCCTGCTTTTACGTATTCATAGAGTATTCCAATGAAAGCTTGCTCGTTCCCGTACGACCATGACATTGGTTCCTTTGCCTTATTATGACCTCCCATATTCTATGTAAATAATTAAATATTATTACTTCATTCATTAAATAAATCATAATATAATCTGGTTTAGCATGTATACCATATCCAAATAAAAAGAATGACACACATCATTGTTGTAATTTTTTAAAGAAATATACATTTAAGTTCCTTTGAATCCACATAGGGTATTAAATCAACTGACTATAAATTGTGGCATCATTATGATAACCAGTCACAGTCATTAATTTAGAAATAGGCTAAATTGTCCACAAACTCATTAGTTAAGATCATCACTGAAATTCATTTAAACAAGTTCATTCAATCTAACATAGAAATTTAAACATGCATTAAGTTTGGCATGTCATGAAGGGTAACATTAATGCATTAAAACTACTAGACTGCAAACAGTAGGGGACAATGAAAAATTCATCCAACATATATGGCTGCTAACTGATAATATATATTTACAGTTGGCATGATAATGTATGATAATGTGTGCATGGATTTGTGTGCATTTCATCAAACATATATGTTTGAGTTCAGATATAATGATAATGGGTGATCAAATAATTTTGAATGTACATGCAAAATTAGATACAATACATATATAATTTTGAAAACATATATAATAATGGGTGATCAAATAATTTTGAAAACAGAGACTGTAATTAGATACAATACATATATACAATAATGGGTGATCAAATAATTTTGAAAACAGAGACTGTGGTTTAAACTGTCAAAACTAGACCAAACACAACAAACAAAATGAATGGGATAGTGTTTGTTTCTGGTAAAATAAGAATATGAATGCTAGAACACAAAATGTTCATACTGAAAATAGTTTAAACTGTCAGTCAAACAAATATTTACTTTATATTAAAAAAAAATTTGTCTTAATAAGCTGAATCGAAGCTGAAATTACATGTCAAATGGTAGCATATTACTATACTGTTAATAGTTCACTCCAGTGGCATTCCTATGATGCCAATTATTAAGAAACAAAATGTTTTAATTGCATCAGCAAAGCTAGAACGAAGCATTTTGAAAACCAACAGCTTAACAATACATTTCAAGATGCAAATAATGTAGTGATGTAGCTCTTAAGCACATGCAGTAATGGATGCTTTGTAATGTAGTGATGTAGCTCTTAAGCATATTCAAATCAAGTAGGGAAGAGGCTGCATTTCCTACAAAGCAAGAGATGGACAAGAAAAAAACAAGCTGATACTAACTGCAAGAATTCAGCACTGAAGATGAAGCTTTGCGAAATACTTGGTAATACTCCTTTGGAAAATAGGCAGATTGCAGATTGTCCAGTTGCTACACAAAAGAGAAACATGGGTAGGTAAAAATTGACCTCACTGGAACCATATGTGAACAAAGAAGATGTAGATGCATGTCGAACTAATCAATTCAAGAAGGATAGAGACAGTAATGAATTCGAGAAGAACATATTTGATAATGGATTAAAGAAGGATAAAAACAATAATGATGCATATCAGACTAATGAATTCAGTTATTCAATCATATAGACTTTTTTAAATGAGATTATCAGTACAGCAAAACAACATATAAAAGTTGCAAAGCAGACCATGTGCTAACCGAAGTTTTCTCCATTCAGATACTTAACAGAGAATACAACTGTTGTGCTTATTCAAATAAATACTGACACTAACAACAACGAAGATGAATAAGTTAAGAAAGACATAGTGTGACTTGGACCGTATCCAAACAACAAGGAAGATGTGTTAAGTTAGGAAGACATACTTTATATCCTTGATTCCAATATCTCACATAAAAAGACTAGGTGTGAACCAGGCACAATGTATTAAGGGACCATAAAGATTCGGTATAACTGTAGGCTCCTTTTTCTCGCAATCATATCTTATCAGGGTTGGAGCAATGGTTTGGTGCTCTACATAACAGCCAATAGAATGTGGTATGTAAAGAGAATTTTTTTTATAACCAGGATACTTGCTTGCAACAAGAGAAAAGGTAGTATCCAGTCCCAAAAACAAGGCTCTGTCACCTAAGCATTTCAGCTCCACCAACTTAACCTGCTGCTGTCCAAACTTCAGTTTGAATACCTTGTAGGTGCGCCAGAGGAAGTCACCAAGTACTAGAACTAACAAAAGCTCTCCATCTGACTCAACAAAGTAAGGCCAGTGGACTCCTTTATCCTTCAGCCTCAAAGAGACAAGCTTACAAACACTTGGGTTATCACCAAATTCGCAAACAAATATATCACCGCCTAAACCAAGGAAGACCTTCCCACTATAGCAATAGATGTGAACAATCTCATTCTCAGGCATGTTAATTCCAGGAGGCAGCACTTCACTCCAAGCACTAGATCCTACTTTACAATAATAGATCCTTCCAGAGTAGTAAACTAACGCAAAACAATCACGTAACGACTCACCAGGATCTGAACTTAAGCAGAATCCGAATTGGTTACGGCCGATATAACCCGCGTTCACCACAATATGAAGATTGGGGAGATTGATAATGGAACAGGTGACGGGGTTAACTAGTGAAACAGAATTGGTATGCAAATCAAGCAAAAACAACCAACCATGAGAAGACCTGATAAAAACATGTCGTTTGTCAAGCAATGATGAAAGCAACGACGGGGTTAACTTATTCATCTTCGTTGTTGTTTTGCTGTACTGATAATGATGCATATCAGACTAATTCAGTCTTGGTTAGCAAAACAAATTCAGTTATTCAATCAGATGAAAAACTATTAACTAAGCAAGGAAATTCAATTCCATGGCAAGCAGCAAGCAAAACATATTTTATTCCGTTCACTTATAGAAAGCAGCAGCAAACAAAGCAAAATATGTTTTATGTTCAATTAGAATGCAACAGCGCCAAGCAAGATAATTTAAAACAAAAAGCAAGGAATTCAGCATACATGCAGAAATTCCAATTGTAATGACAATTCAACCAGCTTAGAAGTAAACTCAATTTTCGATTTTGTTATTTTGAAATTTGAATTCAATTGCGAAGGAACTCGAACAAATTTCAAAATCCATCCAAGAGTGACAGAATTCCGATATCGCACTCACTAGAGTTTGACTACATTGAGTGAATTTCTTCGGATGAATTAGTTAGAGTAACAGCAAGCAAAATCAAGCCCATAAATAGCAAGCATCCTCTAATAATGAACAAAAAAAAAACCTAGAGAGAAGGAGCCACTACAGTGAACAAAAAAAAAACGTTATAATTAAATAGAATCAAAATTGAAAGCAATCCTCATCAAAATCACCTAACGCAAGATGAAGTAAAGCCACATCAAAAACATCAATTATTATCGACCTTATCTAAATCGAAAGCAAATCAAATACATGAAAAAGCACGAAACAGAAGGGGATATAGTCTTAATTTTACCTTAAAA
This sequence comes from Allium sativum, assembly GCA_030737875.1. NCBI lineage: Eukaryota > Viridiplantae > Streptophyta > Magnoliopsida > Asparagales > Amaryllidaceae > Allium > Allium sativum. The sequence continues at coordinate 343,714,644 of CM060910.1, forward strand.
CCGTTGAAAAAGAAGGAGCTCGAATCCGAGAATAAACCCTAATTCACGGTGAAGAGAAGAGCCACTGTTAAACAGAAAAAACTTGATGAATTAGTTAAATTGAATCAAAGGAGATACGAAAGAAGTAAAAAAAGTTGCGATTTTACCTCGATTTACCATGTTCGACGATTATCAGAGTTGAGAAATATTGCGGCCAGAAAACGATTAGGGTAAAATAATGCGTTCGCTTTGTTTTCAATTTGTGTTTTCTATTTTTCAGCTGGGCCTGAAAACATTAAAAACAAAAAAAAACTGTTTTGGGTTTTCTTTGTTGGGCCTATTTTCGAAAATGATAAATTTTTGAAAATGAATTTTTGAAAACGATAAAAGGAACATGTTTTCAATATTTTTCAAAATGGAAAATTGAAAACGAATTGAAAACAGCAAACCAAACGCACCCTAAAGTTTTCTGATGTAACCAAATCATAACTTTCCAGCCTATCACATAAAGTAAGAAAACAGAGCCGATTCATACGAAATTTCCATTGACAACGTTCTTTATGACCGCTTAATATGTCGTATATCTACATTAAACTGGTATAATGCGACGTGCGCATTCGACGACCTCTTTCATTATGTCTTTCACGTAAATATGCTCCAATTAGAGCGACATATTCCATATCTTCAAAATCGGAATCATCTGCATCTGCAAATGGACCGGTCATTGAAAGTAAATATCTCTTTCATTATGTCTTTCACGTAAATATGCTCCAATTAGAGCGACATATTCAATATCTTCAAAATCGGAATCATCTGCATCTGCAAATGGACCGGTCATTGAAAGTAAATGTTGAATTTGAAAATAGACAAGGTAGAAGTAGGTTGTGAAGAGGAGAATGGAGTTATGTATATAGGAGGGAGAAGGAGGGAAGGGGAGTAGCCCAACGACTTAAATTGGAGTCGTTGGGCTAGCGGTCCAAAATGGACTGTTAGCCAACGGACGCATCCATTGGCAAGATGATCCATTTTTAATCGCCGAACGCCCCCTTCCTCTTCCAACAATTGGGAACTATCGAACGTGTCCGTTGGCTAACGATCTATTTTGAATTGCCGAACGTCCCCTTCCTCTTCTAACATTTAGGAACCATCGCTTTCCTGTGAATAAATAAAATGCCACGTCCCCCAGATCCTTCCTCCCTCATTTTAATTTTGATTCTTGAAACACCCCACCTCCGTTAATGTTATTCACAATGGAAATGCATTAACTTTGGTGAAGCATTTTAGGTAAAAGGCATAGATAATTAACAAAACAGACATATAGACTGCAGAAAATTGAAATCATTTTGTAAATAATGTGGTTCAATCAAAACATTACAAGCATTGTCTCAAAACCCAACTTCTAAATTATTACAATAAAACATGTATCTTGATTTAAAACTCCAAGTACATAAAGAAGCATAAAGTAATAGTAAAGCAGAATAAATCCCCAATAAAAGTGTAACCACAGCCATAGCCCAAGAAAAGAGAATCCAAGCAATACATCAACTCCCTTCAAGCTGGAAAAGGTCTGCTCTAAGCTGAAGTATTCCCTCCCTACGGACCGGGGAGGGGGGGAGGGGGAACGAAAGAAAAGAAGGCGAAAGAAAAATGGGTCAGACATAAGCCTGGTAAGTCAAGTGATTATTCAGCGTGTAAACAGGTAAAAGGATCATGACATGAATAAATTGAACATAGGAGAATACCATATCAATAAGATAAGATAAGATAAGATAAGGAAAGATAAACTGAATATACTATCGCACTCATTTCCATTCCTCTACACATAATAACCAATGTTTCAACTACCATCATGAGCTCATAACAAAGTGATCCCTTTTCTGATCGTCTTCTGCTCGCATGCATTTATTTCTTATATCATTTGGCCCCGCTTGATTGTAGATACCTGTGCTGGCCCCACCATGGAGTGTACCAATTCCTATGGTGGCAACCTGATACAAATTCAAGATGCACATTGTATACTACTGATGCTCAGTGCCTGCTTTTTCCACTCCGGAGTACGTGCACGCCCATACTCCGCCGGAACCTACACTGCTGCACCACCCACCGCTATTTTGACCGCTTATAATCAGCCCAGTAATCGTGCCCCACCCTGCCTAGTTCAGGGTACCGTGATACATCTATGTAGGTTACTGCTGAAATGGGACCCCGTTACTAGGGTTTCCTAATCAACATGTTATAACGATTAAGTGTTCCCAAGTTAACCTAACCCCACCCATCTGTTTAATTAACAGGTTGTAGCACCCTGTATTTTCTGTGAATATTAAAATTAAAAAATCTAAGACCACTTAATTTTTAGAAGAATAATTAAGGGAAAGGGTTATGCCATTGCGTTCATCTCGAAATTTGAGATAGAGTCCGGGTTTGCGTGAATCGGGCTCCGTATGAAGAATTATGGAGTTCGGAAGATTTCAAGTTTAATCAGAAAATAATAATTAAATAATAAATTCAGCTTGAAATTCGGAATTCGGCTAGAACAGATGGGCGGGAGATTTCCCGCCCAGAGGTGTCGACCCCCCATGGGGAGTCGACATAGGTGTCAACCCCCCTATAGGGGTGTCGACATAGGTGTCGACCCCCCATTGGGAGTCGAAGCCTTTGAGATCCAATTCCTGTGACGAATTTTTATAGCCCTGAGCTGATGTGGCCTTCTATGATTGGCCGATGACTAATTTCTGAGGTATTAGTTTTTTATGTGTCGTGCTATGGTTGGTTGGATGACACATCTCTTTGGTTTGATGGCTTTGATTTCTCCTAGACTAATCTAAAGGCTAGAATTAATCCTAGACTTCTATATAAACACCCCAAAACCTTAACCCTAAACCTTACAATCTCATTCTATGAAGCCGTCATGTTGTGCATACCTAAGCTAGCCTAGCCTCCATCTTCTCCAAATTAGAAATCAAGTTAGAAAGCTCCAAACCAAATCCAAACTAGAGAATCAAACTTCTACATCAAAGGATAACTTAACAAATTCAGAAATCAGATCCCATAATACAAGATACGTCCTTTTTATGTAAGTTCAGTTATTATTCCAATTTAAACACCTAATAGAAATCATGACTGTAATAATCAGATCTAGAACTATGCCTAATTCTGATTCATGCCTATCCTTTTGTAAAAACTGAATTGCCTATGCCTATGAGACTATTGTGATTTATGTAATGACACCTATCGTGTCTATGAGACTACTGTGATTGACATAATGGAACTTATCATGCCTATGAGACTGTTGAGACTGACATAATGGAACCTATCATGCCTATGAGGCTGTTGTGATTTATATGATGGAACCTATCATGTTGTACATCCTATGCCTATGAGATTATTGTGATTGATATAATGGGACTTATCATGTTGTACATCAAAATTAGTGATTCTCTTAAGCCAATTCTACCTAATCTTTGTACCTATGGTGTAAATTGCTTAGCTTGCCCACACTTATTATTAATGTACAATATGCCTATTGAAACATGATTCTTGAATTGGGTACACCTTTACATGCCTATTTTTCCTTTTGTCAATCCTTATGCTCCTTCTCTATTTTTCCCTTTTTACTTACTTTTGTGAATACTAAGTTCATTCGGAACTTAGATTGAATCTCGTTGTACGTGCGATTATAATGTGGGGAAAATTGGGTATAATTTAATTGAGTAAATTTTGGGCATAGCAAGTGAATGTGGCATAAAACTTGTACTGACTTCACTTGGGAGAATATTGGCATAAAAAGACATAAACTTTGACACATATGACAAATATGTAAAATGGCTATAGATGAACATGCCTAACCCGAGGTTAGATTGAGTTGCGGTGTAAGACCGCCCGAAACCGCCCGGCATATCCAGCGACCGCAACAATATAGATCTAATGTGAGAGGTGTGCATTAAGCCCAAAAACCCGAGGTTAGATTGAGTTGTGGTGTATGACTGCTCGGAACAGCCCAGCACATCCAGCGACCGCAACAATATAGATCTAATGTGAGAGGTTGGTGCTATAATTAATAAATTAAAGCTAAGGAACAGACAGACTAAGAATGGTAGGGTTAATTTAATTAAGGCAACACTTAACCAATGCAACGTGTTAGTCAAACAGATGGGTGGGTTAGGTTAATTTGAGAACATTTAACTGTTATAATATGTTGATTAGGAAACCCTAGTAACGGGGACCCATTTCAGCAGTAACCCACATAGATGTATCACGATACCCTGAACTAGGCAGGGTGGGGCACGATTACTGGGCTAATTATAAGCGGTCAAAATAGCGGCGGGTGGTGCAACAATGTAGGTTACGGTGGATCATGGGTGTGCACGTACTCCGGAGTGGATTAAGCAGGCACTGGGCATCAGTAGTATACACTGTGCATCTATAATTTGTGTCGGGTTGCCACCATAGGAATTGATACACCCTATGGCCGGACTAGCACGGGTATCTACAATCAAGCGGGGCAGGAATGACAGAAGTAATAAATGCATGCGAGTAGAAGCCGATCGAAAAAGGGATCACTTTGTTATGAACTCGTGATGGTAGTTGAAACATTCGTAGTTGGTGCAGTGAAATGGAAATGAGTGCGATAGTATATTCAGTTTATCTTGCCTTATCTTATGTTAACTTATTTCTATGGTATTGTCCTATATTCAGTTTATTCATGTCATGATCCTTTTTTTCCTGTTTACATGCTGAATAATCACTGGACTTACCAGACTTATGTCTGACCCGTTTTCTTTCGCCTTCTTTTCTTCCGTCCCACCCCCCCCCCCCCCCCCCCCAGGCCCGTTGGGAGGGAATATTTCAGCTTAGTGCGGACCTTTTCCAGCTTGAAGAGAGTAGATGTATTGCTTGGATTCTCTTTTCTTGGGCTACGGCTGTGGTTACAATTTTATTCGGGATTTATGCTGCTTTACTACTGTTTTATGCTTCTTTATGTACTTGGAGTTTTAAATCAAGACAGATGTATTATTGTAATAATTTAGAAGTTGGGTTTTGATACAATGCTTGTAATGTTTTGACTAAACCACGTTATTAATGAAATGATTTCAGTTTTCTGCTGTTTATACGTCTGTCCTGTAAATTATCTATGCCTTTTACCTAAAATGGTTCACCAAAGTTAATGCATTCGCTTTGTGAGTGACCTTAACGGAGGTGGGGTGTTTCACTTGGTATCAGAGCGATGGTTTACCAGATTAGATAAAAGTTTTTGAAAACTATTTTTCAAAAAGAAGTTTAAAGAGGCATTTTGAAGAAAAGTGTTGTTTTATTTTAAAGGCATAATCCCCAAAGTCGTATGCACTATCTTTCGATCCTTTGTTTTGAACCTTTTCTTTTCATTTCAGCATGTCTGGGGATCTTAATCTTCCCGAGGGCGTACCGATACATAGCTGTTTCAGAAGGTATCTAGAGGTTAGGGCTAATGGCGTAGGCCCAGCAGCCGTTCCTCCTCCCCCAGCTGCAGCCGTTCGTCCTCCTCCGCGTGTGAATGCTTTCTCGAAGATATGTAGAGACTTTCGAGCTATGGGCGAAAAGAACTTTAATGGGACTTAGTCATTTGTGGAAGCAAGAAATTGGCTCAAGGAACAGAAGATTTGTTTGTTATCTTCGAAGTGGACGATAGGCAGAAGATACAATTGGCTGTATGGTTACATAAGGACGAAGCCTCTTACAGGTGGGAAGTTACTAATGATAAGAGATCAGTTGAAACTTGGGTGGATTTCAGAAGGAGATTTGAAATGAAGTTCCTCTCGCAAGCTGAACGAAGCCTACAGATGGAGAAGTTCTTAGCACTCAAACAAGGAAGCCTATCGGTTAAGGAATACGTCGACCAATTCAACCAGCTAGCTAGATTCAGACTGGAGTTATTAAACACTCCACATTAAAAGGCTCTCCGATTCGTTAAAGGGTTAAATGAGCCACTACATAGCCTAGCTATGTCCCATATACCTATGGGTGCGACTTTTGAGAGACTAGTGGACATGGCATTGTTATAGGAGGAAGACAAGGATGGCAAGAAAGAGACAAAGGTGGAAGAACCTCTAGACAAGAAAGTGGAGGGATCGCAAAATAAGAAAACGGATTCCAAGAAAGGCGGGAAGAATAACAAACATTGTGACAAGAGGAAGTGCAAATTTTGTGTCATACCTGGACATCTAATTAAAGACTGCAAGAAGAAGAAGAGGAAGATGGGTGGTTGCTTTCAATGCGGCGAGACATGACATATGGCCAAGGATTGCCCAAAAAGGCAAGGTCAGAGGACTAGATCTACTTCTGGAGGGCAGATTCACGCTCTCATTGCACCTCCGCAAGAAAGAGGTAGAAATATTTCTGTTGAGAGTTTAGTTTATCTTTCTGATCATCCAGCTCATACTCTTTTTGATTCTGGCGCATCGCACTCTTTTATATCTACTGCTTTAGTTGAATCTCTACACCTAGATACCAGTATAGTAGATGATCTCGTGGTTGTTTCAAATCCAATTGGGGGTTCGGCTTATTTATCAATGATTTGTTTGGATTTGGAAATTTCTATACTAAGCGTTGGGTTTAGATGTAATGCTTATGTTTTGGGCTTCACGGGCTATGGGTTGATTCTAGGCATGGATTGGTTATCCAGTAATGGTGCCATCCTTGATTGTGAAAGGAGAGTAGTTAGATTTATGACTCGCCTCGGTAACACTCTCGAAATCTCTTGAAATCCCATGAATTCTATTATGCTTAGCTATCTAGAATCTATTGATGCGTCTGTTGAAAACTTGCAATCTATTAAAGTAGCCCGTGAATACTCGGATGTCTTTGAAGAGGTGAAGGGTTTACCTCCAAAGCGAGAGATGGACATTCGCATATACCTTGTCAATAATGCAAAACCTGTTGCTTTATCCATTAGACACATGGCTCCAAGGGAAAGGAAAGAGCTCAGCAAGCATGTTAAAGAGTTTCTTGAAAAGGGGTTCATAAGGCAGAGTATTTCTGAATGGGGTGCTCCAATGGTGTTTGCAACCAAAGCGGATGGTCCACTTTGCCTGTGCATGGACTATAGGGAGCTAAACAAGCTGACCAAGAAGAATAGGCACCCACTTCCTAGAATAAACGACTTGTTCGACCAGCTCGTAGGTGCCTCAGTTTTCTCCCAACTAGATCTGGCCACCGGATTTCATCAGCTAAGAGTGGCTGAAGACAGCATAGATAAGACTTCGTTCAGGACCCCGGATGGTATCTTCGATTGGCTTGTCATGCCTTTCGGCTTGACAAACGCACCCGCCTACTTCGTAGACTTGATGAGAAGGGTGTTCAGTGAATTCCTTAATAAATTTGTAGTGGGCTTCGTGGACGACATTTTGATTTTCTCAAAAAGTTAGGAAGAATACGCTTTGCATTTAAGGGAAGTCATGGATACTCTTCGTGCACATCAACTGAAAGCAAAATTCTCCAAATGCCATTTTTGGAGAGAAGTAAGGTTTCTTGGACATGTGGTGTCCAAAGAGGGAATAGCCGTGGATCCCGCAAAAGTAGTTGCAGTGTAAGATTGGAAGATTCCATGGAATGCAACCGAAGTACGAAGTTTTCTCGGGCTAGCGGGCTTTTACAGAAAGTTCATTAAGGACTTTGCGAAGATCTCATCCCCACTTACTAGGTTGACGAAGAAGAACCTAACTTTTGCCTGGGATTTGTATTTTGACATTGCTTTCCAACGACTGAAAAGGGCACTGACAACAGCCCTAGTTCTGACATTGCCTGAAGGGAGTAATATGTTCACAGTGTACACGGACGCATGCACTACTAGATTGGGCGCTGTCTTGATGCAAGAGGGCAGAGTAGTTTGTTATGGAAGAAAGCATTTGAAGGTACATGAGAAAAACTATCCAACTCATGATTTAGAACTAGCTGCCATTGTTTTCGCTCTTAAGTCATAGCGTCATTACCTACTAGGAGAAAGGTTTGAATTGTTTACTGACCATAAATCCTTAAAGTACCTTTTCTCACAAAAATATCTTAACTTAAGACAATATAGGTGGATGGAATTTCTTGCCTTATACGATTTTGAGATTGCTTATACCCCTGGCAAGGGAAATGTGGTAGCAGACGCCTTAAGTAGGAAAAAGCTGACCTTAAGTCTTCTCTTTGTAGAAAGGCAAAGCTTGGAGTACATAGCAAACTTTGACTTTAGACACTCCTTTGAATTTGTACCTGGTTTGTTAGCATTGCTAGAGGTGCAGCCTACCCTTTTGGACTCAATAGGAACCACGCAACGTGAAGACCCTCAGCTAGTTGATGTGATGGATAGCTAATTAGAGGTGAGACTTCCAGTCACCTCAATAAATACTCCATCGATGACAAGGGTTGGTTGAGACGGGATGGAAGACTATGCGTCCCACTAGCAAGGGATTTGGTGCAAACCGTTCTTGAAGAAGCACACCATTATAAGTTGACCATAAACCCGGGGGGACAAGTTGTATAAAGACATAAAAAGGGTTTTCTTCTGGAATGGCATGAAGAAGGATGTCACTGAGTTTGTCTCTAAATGCTTGATATGCCAGCAAGTCAAGGTAGAGTAGAAGAAGCCCGGTGGTCTTCTTCATCCTCTAGAGGTTCCACAATGGAAATGGGATAGCATTTCGATGGACTTTATTGATGGGTTGCCTAGGTCAAGAAGGGAAATACAAGTATTTGAGTAATAGTGGATAGGCTTACAAAAAGCTCTCACTTTATACCCTATTAAAAGCAGGAGGACTGCCTCATCGTTAGCATCCACTTATCTCAAAGATGTAGTTCGACTGCATGGAATACCCTCCAGCATAGTAAGTGATCGAGATCCCATTTTTACAAGAGAATTTTGGAAGAGTTTGCAAGAGGCTGTAGGCACACAGCTATGCTTAAACACTGCCTATCACCCTCAAACTGATGGTCAGACAGAAAGGGTGAACAGAGTATTAGAAGATCTCTTGAGATTGTGCATTCTTGATTTTGGGGGAACATGGGAGGATCACCTTCCTTTGGTGGAATTCGCCTACAACAATAGCTACCAAGCCACCATAGGCATGGCACCCTTTGATGCTTTATATGGAAGACCGTGCCGATCACCAACTTGTTGGTGGGAGTCAACAGACAAGCTTGTACTTGGGCCTGACATGATCTGAGAAACTTCAGAGTAGGTGGACTTGATACGAAGACGAATGAAGACCACACAAGACAGACAGAAGTCCTACACTGATAAAAGAAGTACCGACCTTGAGTTTGAGGTTGAAGACAGAGTTTTCCTTAAAGTATCTCCTTTGAAGAATGTCATTCTCTTTGGGTCTGTAGGAAAATTGACACCAAGATTTGTAGGGCCATTCCCTATTATTGAGAGGATTGGGAAGATGGCTTATAGAGTAGAGATGCCCGAACGATTGGCTGGAGTTCAAAATATCTTTCATGTCTCTCATCTATGAAAGTGCTTACATGAGTCTGTGGAAGTTGTGGAGCCAAGCATACTAGAGGAAATGGAAGTGGAACGAGAAGCAACGGTGAGAAGAGTTCCAACTCTTATCTTAGGTACAGAAGTTAAAAAGCTACGCAATCGTGAGGTCAAGTTAGTTAAAATACAGTGGAGTGACGCTAAAGAAGACGCGGCTTGAGAGACTGAGGACAAGATGCGTGCAACCTACCCTTATCTTTTTGAGGGTACATTCTTGATCTATTTTTCCATAAGTTTATGCATGCTTGTATCTATCTCTTAAGTATATCTCCTCGGTCCTGCTCTTAATCCTTAGGTTGAAACCAATGGATGTAAACATGTATTTGAAAACATGTTATGATTGATAGCTGCAAGTGGTTGCAAGTGGTTTCTCTAGGATGCATATACACACACACACTAGGTACTAGATCGGCTCAGTCACTTTCATATTGCATATGCATATATGTATTTATATATGGATTGAAACTTGATGTGTTATCATATGGACGTTGCACTTATATGAATGATTGTGCACTCATGTAGAAAGTATGATTATTGCATACATAATGGACTTATGGCACTGACATGATTCGCATCAAGGAGACCAACTGAATCAGTAGACTGCCTAATTTTGCATTAGATAAGGACATATACACACACTATGCATATGATCATGAAAGCATTAGAAATATTTTTAAGGACAATGGATGCCTGTGATTGATGGTAGAGTAGATGGATGTTGGATGTTAGGATACATTCCTCGTGACTTAGAGATTTCAGGGACGAAATCCTTTAAGGAGGAGAGAATGTAACACCCCGTATTTTCTATGAATATTAAAATTAAAAATATAAGAACACTTTATTTTTAGAAGAAGAATTAAGGGAAATGGGTTATGCAATTGCGTTCATCTTGGAATTATGCTTGAGATAGAGTCCGAGTTTGCGTGAATCGGGCTCCGTATGAAGAAGTTATGGAGCTCAGAAGATTTCAAGTTTAATCAGAAAATAATAATTAAATATAAATTCAGTTTGAAATTCGAAATTCGGCTAGAACAGCTTAGCGGGAAATTTCCTGCCCAGAGGTGTCGACCGCCCCAGGGGGAGTCGACATAGGTGTCGACCCCCCTGTAGGGGTGTCGTCATAGGTGTAGGGAGTCGACCCCTTTGAGATCCAATTCCTATGACGAACTTTTATAGCCATGTGCTGATGTGGCCTTCTCTGATTGGCCGATGACTAATTTCTAAGGTATTAGGGCTTATGTGTCGTGATATGGTTGGCTGGATGACACATCTCTTTGGTTTGATGGCTCTGATTTCTCCTAGACTAATCTAAAAGCAAGAATTAATACTAGACTTCTATATAAACACCCAAAAACCTTTACCCTAAACCTCACAATCTCATTCTATGAAGCCGTCATGCTATCCATCCCTAAGCTAGCCTAGCGTCCATCTTTTCCAAATTAGAAATCAAGTTAGAATGCTCCAAACCAAATCCAAACAAGAGAATCAAACGTCTACATCAAAGGATAACTTAACAAATTTAGAAATCAGATCCTAGAATACAAGATCCGTCCTTTTTCTGTAAGTCCAGTTATTATTCCGATTTAAACACCTAATAGAAATCATGACTGTAATAATCGGATCTAGAACTATGCCTGATTCTGATTCATGCCTATCCTTTTGTCAGAACTGAATTGCCTATGCCTATGAGACTATTGTGATTTATATAATGACACCTATCGTGTCTATGAGACTACTGTGATTGACACAATGAAACTTGTCATGCCTATGAGACCGTTGAGATTGACATAATGGAACCTATCATGCCTATGAGACTGTTGTGATCTATATGATGGAACCTATGATGTTGTACATCCTATGCCTATGAGACTATTATGATTGATATAATTGGTCTTATCATGTTGTACATAAAAATTAGTGATTCTCTTAAGTCCAATTCTACCTAATCTTTATACCTATGGTGTAAATTGCTTAGCTTGCCCACACTTATTATTAATGTACAACATGCCTATTGAAACATGATTCTTGAATTGGGTACACCTTTACTTGCCTATTTTTCCTTATGCCAATCCTTATGCTCCTTCCCAATTTTTCCCTTTTTACTTACTTTTGTGAATACTAAGTTCATTCGGAACTTAGACTGAATCTCGTTGTACGCGCGATTATAACGCGAGGAAAATTGGGTATAATTTAATTGAGTAAATTTTGGGAATAGCAAGTGAATGTGGTATAAAACTTGTACTGACTTCACTTGGGAGAATATTGGCATAAAAAGACATAAACTTTGACACATATGACAAATACGTAAAATGACTAAAGATGAACATGCCTAACCCGAGGTTAGATTGAGTTGCGGTGTAAGACTGCCCGGAACCGCCCGGCACATCCAGCGACCGCAACAATATAGATCTAATGTGAGAGGTTAGTGCATTAAGCCTAAAAACCCGAGGTTAGATTGAGTTGCGATGTAAGACTGCCCGGAACCGCCCGGCACATCCAGCTACCGCAACAATATAGATCTAATGTGAGAGGTTGGTGCTTTAATGAATGAATTAAAGCTAAGGAACAGATATGCTAAGAATGGTAGGGTTAAGTTAATTAAGGCAACACTTAACCAATACAACATGCTAGTTAAACAGATGGGTGAGTTAGGTTTATTTGAGAACACTTAACCGTTATAACATGTTGATTAGGAAACCCTAGTAACGAGGACCCATTTCAACAGTAACCCACATAGATGTATCACGATACCTTGAACTAGGCAGGGTGGGGCACGATTATTGGGCTAATTATAAGCGGTCAAAATAGCGGCGGGTGGTGCAGCAGTGTAGGTTCCGGCAGAGTATGTGCGTGCATGTACTCCGGAGTTGAAAAAGCAGGCACTGGGCATCAGTAGTATACACTGTGCATCTAGAATTTGTGTCATCTTGCCACCATAGGAATCGATACACCTTATGGCGGGACCGGCACAGGTATCTACAATCAAGCGAGGCCGAATGACACAAGTAATAAATGCATGCGAGTAAAAGCCGATTGGAAAAGGGATCACTTTGTTATGAACACATGATGGTAGTTGAAACATTCATAGTAGGTGTAGTGAAATGGAAATGAGTGCGATAGTATATTCAGTTTATCTTGCCTTATCTTATGTTATCTTATTTCTGTGGTATTGTCCTATATACAGTTTATTCATGTCATGATCCTTTTTCCTGTTTACATGCTGAATAATCAATGGACTTACCAGACTTATGTCTGACCCATTTTCTTTCGCCTTCTTTTCTTCCATTCCCCCCCAGGTCCGCGGGGAGGGAATATTTAAGCTTAGTGCAGACCTTTTCCAGCTTGAAGAGAGTAGATGTATTGCTTGGATTCTCTTTTCTTGGGCTATGGTCGTGGTTACACTTTTATTTGGGATTTATGCTGCTTTACTACTGTTTTATGCTTCTTTATGTACTTGGAGTTTTAAATCAAGACAGATATTTTATTATAATGATTTAGAAGTTGGGTTTTGAGACAATGCTTGTAATGTTTTGACTAAACCACGTTATTAATGAAATGATTTCAGTTTTCCACTGTTTATATGTCTGTCTTGTAAGTTATCTATGCCTTTTACCTAAAATGCTTCACCAAAGTAAATGCATTCCCTTTGTGAGTGACCTTAACGAAGGTGGGGCGTTTCACATGTTGTATTGGTTAAGTACTGCCTTAATTAACTTAACCCTACCATTCGTAGCCTGTTTGTCCCTTAGCTTTAATTTATCCATTAAAGCACCAACCTCTCACATTAGATCTATATTGTTGCAGTTGCTGGATGTGCCGGGCGGTTCCGGGCAGTCTTACACCGCAACTCAATCTAACCTCGGGTTTTTGGGCTTAATCCGCTAACCTCTTACATAAGATCTATATTGTTGCGGTTGCTGGATGTGCCGGGAGGTTCCGGGCAGTCTTACACCGCAACTCAATCTAACCTCGGGTTAGGCATGTTCATCTTTAGCCAATTTACATATTTGTCATATGTGTCCAAGACTAGATCTTTTTATATCAATATTCTCCAAGTATAGTCAGTACAAGTTTTATGCCACATTCACTTGTTATGTCTAAAATTTACTTAATTAAATTATACCCAATTTTTCCCGCGTTATAATCGCACGTACAACGAGATTCAATCTAAGTTCCGAATGAACCTAGTATTCGTAAAAGAAAAATAAAAATGGAAAAAAATAGAGAAGGAGCATAATAATTGACATAGGGAAAAATAGGCATGTAAAGATGTACCCAATTCAAGAATCATGTTTCCAATAGGCATGTTGTACATTTACAATAAGTGTGGGCAAGTGAAGCAATTCACACCATAGGTATAAAGATTAGGTAGAATTAGACTTAAGAGAATCATTAATTTTTGATGTACAACATGATAAGTTCATTATATCAGTCACAATAGTCTCATAGGCATAGGATGTACAACATGATAGGTTGCATCATATCAATCACAACAGTCTCATAAGCATGATAGGTTCCATTATGTTAATCACAACAGTCTCATAGGCATGATAGGTTCCATTATGTCAATCACAACAGTCTCATAGGCATGATATGTTTCATTATATCAATCACAATAGTCTCACAGGCATAGGCAATTCAGATTTGATAAAAAGATAAGTATGAATCAGAATTAGGCATAGTTCTAGATCCGATTATTATAGTCATGATTTCTATTAGGTGTTCAAATCTGAATAATAAGTGAACTTACAGAAAAAGAACGGATCTTATATTCTGGGATCTGATTTCTGAATTTGTTAAGCTTATAGCTTGATGTAGACGTTTGATTCTCTAGTTTGGATTTGGTTTAGAGCTTTCTAACTTGATTTCTAGTTTGGAGAAGATGAAGGCTAGGCTAGCTTAGACATGGACAACATAACGGATTAATAGAATGAGGTCTAGGGTTGAGGTTTGGGGTGATTATATAGAAGTTTAGGGTTAATATGGGCCTTTAGATCAACCCAAGAGTCATCAGATCCGTCTAGTCCAAGAAAATGCGTCATCAGGAAAATCAGAAGTCGCCACATAGCCATATGACTCAGAAAATCGTCACTGTCCAACACAGTTGGCAGGGGTTGACGCCTACAAGGGGGTCGACACCTATGTTGACACCCCTATATGGGGGTCGACTCCCATGTCGACATCCCCTGGGGGGGTCGACACCCCTGAGCAGGAGAATTCCCGCTCGGCAGATTTCTGAGTTTTTGGATTTCGAACTGAATTGATTATTTAATTATTATTTTTAATTTATTTTCTGCTTACACTAGATATCTTCTAACCACCATAACTTCTTCATACGGAGTCCGATTCACACAAACTCGGACTCTATCTCAAGAAGAATTCCGAGACGAACGCAATGGCGTAACCCATTTCTTCCAATTCTTCTTCTAAAAATTAAGTGTTCTTAATTTTGTTATTTTAATATTAATAGAAAATACATGGTGTTACATTCTCCCCTCCTTAAAGGATTTCATCCCCGAAATCTCTAAGTTAAGAAGAATGTATCCTAACATCCAACATCCATATACTCAACCATCAATCACATGCAACCATTGTCCTTAAAAAGATTTCTAATGCTTTCATGATCATATGCATAGTGTGTGTATATGTCCTTATCTAATGCAAAATCTGGCGGTCTACTGATTCAGTTGACCTCCCTGATGCGAATCATGTCAGTGCTATGAGTCCATCATGTATGCAGTTATTCCTAATCGTATTTCTTATCTTCTACATGAGTGCACAATCGTTCATACAAATGCAACATCCATATGATAGCACATCAAGTTTCAATCCACATTCAAATACATATATGCATATGCAATATGAAAGTGACTGGGCTGATCTAGTACTTAATGTGTGTGTATATGCATCCACGAGCAACCACTTGCAACCATCAATCATAACATGTTTCAAATACATGTTTACATCCATTGGTTTCCAATTAAGGATTAAGAATAGGACCGAGGAGATATACTTAAAAGATAGATACAAGCATGCGTAAACTTATGGAAAAAGAGATCAAGGATGTACCCTAAAAAAGAAAAGGGTAGGATGCGCATATCTTGTCTTCAGTCTCCCAAGTCGCGTCTCCTTCAGTGTCACTCCACTGTACTTTAACTAGATTGACCTCACGATGGCGTTGCTTTTTAACTTCTGTACCCAAGATACGAGTTGGAGCTCTTCTCACCGTCGCTTCTCGCTCCACTTCTACTTCCTCTAGTATGCTCGAGTCCACAACTTCTGCGGACTCATGTAAGCACTTCAGTAGACGAGAGACATGAAAAACATTATCAACTCCAGCCAATCTTTCGGGCAACTCTACTTTATAAGCCATCTTCCCAATCCTCTCAATGGTAGGAAATGGCCCTACAAATCTTGGTGCCAATTTTCCTACGGACCCAAAGCGAACGACATTCTTCAAAGGAGATACTTTAAGAAAAACTCTCTCTCCAACCTCAGACTCAAGGTCGGTCCTTCTTTTACCAGCATAGGACTTCTGTCTATCTTGTGCGGTCTTCATTCGTCTTCGTATCAAGTCCACCTTCTCTAAAGTTTCTCTGATCATGTTTGGCCCAAGTACAAGCTCGTCTATAGACTCCCACCAACAAGTTGGTGATCGGCATGGCCTTCCATATAAAGCCTCAAAGGGTGTCATGCCTATGGTGGCTTGGTAGCTATTGTTGTAAGCGAACTCCACCAAAGGAAGATGATCCTCCCATATTCCTCCAAAATAAAGAATGCACAATCTCAAAAGATCTTCTAATACTGTTCACCCTTTCCGTCTGACCATCGGTTTGAGGGTGATAGGTAGTGCTTAAGCAAAGCTGTATGCCTACAGCCTCTTGCAAACTCTTCCAAAACTTTCTTGTAAAGATAGGATCTCGATCACTTACTATGCTAGAGGGTATTCCATGCAGTCGAACCATCTCTTTATGATAAATGGATGCTAATGATGCGGCAATCCTTCCATTCTTAACATGTACAAAGTGAGCGTTTTAGTGAGCCTGTCCACTATTACCCAAATACCGGTATTGCCACTTCTTGACCTAGGCAACCCATCAACAACGTCCATCAAAATGCTATCCCATTTCCACTGTGGGACCTCTAGAGGATGAAGCAGACCACCAGGCTTCTTCTGCTCTGCCTTGACTTGCTGGCATATCAAGCATTTAGAGACAAACTCAGCTACATCCTTCTTCATGCCATTCCAGAAGAAAACTCTTTTTATGTCTTTATACATCTGGTCCCCACCTGGGTGTATGGTCAACTTAGAATGGTGTGCTTCTTCGAGAACGGTTTTCACCAAATCCCTTGCTTGTGGGACTCATAGTCTTTCGTCCCGTCTCAACCAACCCTTGTCATCGATGGAGTATCTATTTAGGTGACTAGAAGTCTCACCTTTAATTAGCTTGTCCATCACATCAACTAGTTGAGGGTCTTCACGTTGCGCGGTTCCTATTGAGTCTAAAAGAGTAGGCCGCACCTCTAGCGATGCTAATAAACCAGGTACAAATTCAAAGAAGGGTCTAAAGTCAAAGTTTGCCATGTACTCCAAGCTTTGCCTTTCCACAAAGAGAGGACTTAAGGTCAGCTTTTTCCTACTTAAGGCGTCTGCTACCACATTGCCCTTGCCTGAGGTATAAGCATTCTCAAAATCGTATGAGGCAAGAAATTCCATCCACCATTGTTGTCTTAAGTTAAGATTTTTCTATGAGAAAAGGTACTTTAACGATTTATGGTCAGTAAATAATTCAAACCTTTCTCCTAGTAGGTAATGACGCCATGACTTAAGAGCGAAAACAATGGCAGCGAGTTCTAAATCATGAGTTGGGTAGTTCTTCTCATGTACCTTCAACTGCCTTCCCCCATAACAAACTATCTTGCCTTCTTGCATCAAGACAGTGCCTAGTCCGGTACCGCATGCGTCTGTGTATACCGTAAACATCTTACTCCCATCAAACAATGTCAGAACCATTTCCATTGTCAGAGCCCTTTTCAGTCGTTGGAAAGCAACATCACAATCCAAATCCTAGTCAAAAGTTAGGTTCTTCTTTGTCAACCTAGTAAGTGGGGCTGAAATCTTTGCAAAGTCCTTATTGAACTTTCTATAAAAGCCCGCTAGCCCGAGAAAACTTCGTACTTCGGTTGCATTCCGTGGAACCTTCCAATCTTGTACCGCAACTACTTTTGCGGGGTCCATAGCTATCCCCTCTTTGGACAACACATGTCCTAGAAACCTTACTTCTTCTCTTCAAAAATGGTATTTGGAGAATTTTTCTTTCAGTTGATGTGCTCGAAGAATATCCATAACTTCCCTTAAATGCAAAGCTTGTTCTTCCTCACTTTTTGAGAAAATCAAAATGTCGTCCATGAAGACCACTACAAATTTATTAAGGAACTCTCTGAGCACCCTACTAATCAAGTCTACGAAATAGGCGGGTGCGTTTGTCAAGATGAAAGGCATGACAAGCCATTCGAAGAAACCATCCGGGATCCTGAACGCGGTCTTATCTATGCTGTCTTCAGCCACTCTTAGTTGATGAAATCCGGTGGCTAGATCTAGTTGGGAGAAAACTGAGGCACCTACGAGCTGGTCGAACAAGTCATCTATTCTAGGAAGTGGGTGCCTATTCTTCTTGGTCATCTTGTTTAGCTCCCTATAGTCCACGCACAGGCGAAGTGAACCATCTGTTTTGGTTGCAAACACCACTGGAGCACCCCATTCAGAAATACTCCGCCTTATGAACCCCTTTTCAAGCAACTCTTTAACATGCTTGCTGAGCTCTTTCCTTTCCCTTGGAGCCATGTGTCTAATGGGTAAAGAACCAGGTTTTGCATTATCAACAAGGTATATGCGGAAGTCTGTCACTCGCTTTGGAGGTAAACCCTTCACCTCTTCAAAGACATCCGAGTATTCACGGACTACTCTAACAGATTTCAAGTTTTCAACGGACGCATCAAGAGATTGTAGATACCTAAGCATAACAAAATTCATGGGATTACAAGAGATTTCGAGAGGGTTACCGAGGCGAGTCATAAGTCTAACCACTCTCCTTTCACAATCGAGGATGACACCATTACTGGATAACCAATCCATGCCTAGAATCAACCCATAGCCCATGAAACCCAAAACATAAGCATTACATCTAAACCCAACGCTTAGTATAGAAATTTTCGAATCCAAAGAAATCATTGACAAATAAGCCGAACCCCCAATTGGATTTGAATAAACCATGGGATCCTCTACTATACTGGTATCTAGGTGTAGAGATTCAACTAAAGTAGTAAATATAAAAGAGTGCGATGCGCCAGAATAAAAAAGAGTACGAACTGGATGATCAGAAAGATAAACTAAACTCTTAACATAAATATTTATACCTCTTTCTTGCGGAGGTGCAATGAGAGCGTGAATCTGCCCTCCAGAAGTTGATCTAGTTCTCTGCCCTTGCCTTCTTGGGCAATCCTTAGCCATATGTCCTGTCTCGCCGCATTGAAAGCAACCACCCATATTCCTTTTCTTCTTTCTACAGTCCTTAATCAGATGTCCAGGTATGACAAAAAATTTACACCTCCTCTTGTCATGGGGTTTGTTGATCTTCCCGCCTTTCTTGGAATCCGTCTTCTTATTCTGCGATCCCTCCACTTTCTTGTTTGGGGGCTCTTCCACCTTTGCTTCTTTCTTGCCATCCTTGTCTTCCTCCTGTAACAGTGCCATGTCCACCAGTCTCTCAAAAGTCGCACCCATAGGTATATGGGATATAGCTAGGCTGTGTAGTGGCTCATTTAACCCTTTAACGAATCAGAGAGCTTTTTATGTGAAGTGTTTACTAACTCCAGTCAGAATCTAGCCAGCTGGTTGAATTGGTTGACGTATTCCTTAACCGATAGGCTTCTCTGTTTGAGTGCTAAGAACTTCTCCATCTGTAGATTTCGCTCAGCTTGCGAGAGGAACTTCATTTAAAATCTCATTCTGAAATCCACCCAATTTTCAACTAGTCTCTCAGCATTAGTAACTTCCCACCAGTAAGAGGCTTCGTCCTTTAGTAACCATACAGCCAATTGTATCTTCTGCCTATCGTCCACTTCGAAGATAATAAACAAATCTTCTGTTTCCTTGAGACAATTTCTTGCTTCCACAAATGACTAAGTCCCATTAAAGTTCTTTCCACCCATAGCTCGAAAGTCTCTACATATCTTCGAGAAAGCATCCACATGCGGAGGAGGAGGAGGAACGGCTGCAACTGGGGGAGGAGGAACGTCTGCTGGGTCTGCGTCATTCGCCCTAGCCTCCAGATACCTTCTGAACCAGCCAGGTATCGGTACGCCCTCAGGAAGATTAAGATCCCCAGACATGCTGAAACGAAAAGAAAAGGTTCAAAACAAAGGATAGAAAGAGAGTGCATATGACTTTGGGGATTATGCCTTTAAAATAAAACGACACTTTTCTTGAAATTGCTTCCTTAAACTTCCTTTTGAAAAATAGTTTCAAAAACTTTTGTCTGATCTGGTAAACCATCGCTTTGATACCAAGTGAAACACCCCATCTCCGTTAAGGTCACTCACAAAGGGAATGCATTAACTTTGGTGAAGCATTTTAGGTAAAAGGCATAGATAATTTACAAGACAGACATTTAAACGGCAGAAAACTGAAATCATTTCATAAATAACATGGTTCAGTCAAAATATTACAAGTATTGTCTCAAAACCCAACTTCTAAATTATTACAATAAAACATCTGTCTTGATTTAAAACTCCAAGTACATAAAGAAGCATAAAGCAGTAGTAAAGTAGCATAAATCCCCAATAAAAGTGTAACCACAGCTCAAGAAAAGAGAATCCAAGCAATACATCTACTCTCTTCAAGCTGGAAAAGGTTTCCACTAAGCTGAAGTATTCCCTCCCAGCAGACCTGGGGGGGGGAATGGAAGAAAAGAAGGCGAAAGAAAAACGGGTCAGACATAAGCTTGGTAAGTCTAGTGATTATTCAACATGTAAACTGGTAAAAGGATCACGACATGAATAAACTAAACGTAGGACAATAGCATAGCAATAAGATAAGATAAGATTAGGCAAGATAAACTGAATATACTATCGCACTCATTTCCATTTCTCTGCACCTACTAATGAATGTTTCAACTACCATCATGTGCTCATAACAAAATGATCCCTTTTCCGATCGGCTTCTACTTGCATGCATTTATTTCTTGTGTCATTCGGCCCCGCTTGATTGTAGATACCTGTGTTGGTCCCACCATGGGGTGTATCAATTCCTATAGTGGCAACCCAACACAAATTCAAGATGCACAATGTATACTACTAATGCCCAGTGCCTGCTTTTTCCACTCCGGAGTACGTGCACGCCCGTACTCCGCCGGAACCTACGCTGCTGCACCACCCACCGCTATTTTGACCGCTTATAATCAACCTAGTAATCGTGCCCCACCCTGCCTAGTTCAGGGTACCATGATACATCTATGTGGGTTACTGCTGAAACGGGTCCCCCTTACTAGGGTTTCCTAATCAACATGTTATAATGGTTAAGTGTTCTCAAATTAACCTAACCCCACCCATTTGTTTAATTAACATGTTGTATTGGTTAAGTGTTGCCTTAATTAACTTAACCCTACCATTCTTAGCATATCCATCCCTTAGCTTTAATTTATTTATTAAAGCACCAACCTCTCACATTAGATCTATATTGTTGCGGTTGCTGGATGTGCTGGGCGGTTCTGGGCAGTCTTACACCGCAACTCAATCTAACCTCGGGTTTTTGGGCTTAATGTGCTAACCTCTCATATTAGACCTCTATTGTTGCGGTCGTTGGATGTGCCGGGCGGTTCCGGGCAGTCTTACACCGCAACTCAATCTAACCTCGGGTTAGGCATGTTCATCTTTAGCCAATTTACATACTTGTCATATGTGTCCAAGTCTAAGTCTTTTTATATCAATACTCTCCAAGTGTAGTCAGTACAAGTTTTATGCCACATTCACTTGTTATGCCTAAAATTTAATTAATTAAATTATACCCAATTTTTCCCGCATTATAATCACACGTACAACGAGATTCAATCTATGTTCCGAATTAACCTAACATTCATAAAAGAAAAATAAAAAGGGGAAAAAATAGAGAAGGAGCATAAGAATTGACATAGGGATAAATAGGCATGTAAAGATGTACCCAATCCAAGTATCATGTTTCCAATAGGCATGTTGTACATTAACAATAAGTGTGGGCAAGTTAAGCAATTCACACCATAAATATAAAGATTAGATCGAATTAGACTTAAGAGAATCACTAATTTTTGATGTACAACATGATAAGTTCCATTATATCAGTCACAATAGTCTCATAGGCATAGGATGTACAACATGATAGGTTGCATCATATCAATCACAACAGTCTCATAGGCATGATAGGTTCCATTATGTCAATCACTACAGTTTCATAGGCATGATAGGTTCCATTATGTCAATCACAACAGTCTCATAGGCATGATAAGTTTTATTATATCAATCACAATAGTCTCATAGGCATAGGAAATTCAGATTTGACAAAAGGATAAGCACGAATCATAAATAGGCCTAGTTCTAGATCCGATTATTATAGTCTTGATTTCTATTAGGTGTTCAAATCTGAATAATAACTGAACTTAAAGAAAAAGAACGGATCTTGTATTCTGGGATCTGATTTCTGAATTTGTTAAGATTAACCCTTGATGTAGACGTTTGATTCTCTAGTTTGGATTTGGTTTGGAGCTTTCTAACTTGATTTCTAGTTTGGAGAAGATGAAGGCTAGGCTAGCTTAGACATGGACATCATGATAGCTTCATAGAATGAGGTCTAAGGTTGAGGTTTGGGGTGATTATATAGAAGTTTAGGATTAATATGGGCCTTTAGATCAACCTAGGAGTCATCAGATCCGTCTAGTCCAAGAAAATGCGTCATCAGGCAAATCAGAAGTCGCCACGTAGCCATATAACTCAGAAAATCTTCACTATCCAACATAGTTGGCAGGGTCGACCTCAATAGGGGGGGTCGACACCCATGTCGACACCCCTATAGGGGGGTCGACTCCTATGTTGACACTAGAAATCTTTTAACCTCCATAACTTCTTCATACGGAGTCTGATTCACGTAAACTAGGAATCTATCTCAAGCAGAATTCCGAGACGAACACAATGGCATAACGCGTTTCTCCTAATTCTTCTTCTAAAAATTAAGTGTTCGTAATTTTGTTATTTTAATATTCATAGAAAATACGGGGTGTTACAATTCTCATCTCCCAAATGCACTTTTACCTTTATATTTCCTACATGACACCCACAAATTCATGCCCTTTCGATTCTTTTAATACTCTCCCAATTTAACAGCTATAGCCACTCAAAGCTTAATTGTAACACCCCGCAATTTTAAAGAACACTAT
Organism: Allium sativum; assembly: GCA_030737875.1. NCBI lineage: Eukaryota > Viridiplantae > Streptophyta > Magnoliopsida > Asparagales > Amaryllidaceae > Allium > Allium sativum. Next base: position 343,737,585 of record CM060910.1, read on the forward strand.
AATGATAAACTAAAGAACACTTAATTAAATATTGGTAACTAAGCTAAATAGACTGCATCGTTATGTTCGTCACAGAATTCTTCTTAAGATAGACTCCGAGTTTGTGTAAAACGGGTATTTTATGAAGAAGATATTAAGGTTTGAAGTTTATATACATATAAGCCATTTAAATATAAACAAAACAATAATTCGAAATCAAACATTGGGAAAAGGGGGAAATCGTCTGGTTAGGGGTCGACCCCGTCCCCTATGGGTGTCGATCCATGGGTCGGCCCCTATATCAACCCCGGGGTCGACCCTAGTCAGGTCTGGGAAGATCAATTTCTGTGAACATGGACACACTTCTGAGCAAGATTCATTCCCCTTAGGTTATAAATAGGAACTCATTCTCATTGTTTTATTCGCCAAAAACAATGGGGACAACAAGGTGCTACGCCAATTCAAATTAAACTAGCCTAGTCTTTTGCAACAACAAGTTATACGGATTCAAGGATCTCTGCTACGACATCAACAATCACTTCTCCGTTCTTTAGATCTAGTCACAGTGAGTCTATGTTATTTTTTGATGTAAACATATAAAAAGTAATCCTGACATGTTCATAAGTTGGATCTAAATCAGTACCAGTTAATAACTTGAATCATAACTAATCAAATCTGCTATTACTTGTTCACCTAATCTGCTGATTAGTTCTCATATGCCTATTCATGATATGCCTGTTCTATTATCATGCCAATTTTTTTCATAATATGCCCATTCTGCCATTATGCCTATTTCTGTCACCATATTCCTATTCAGTTATAATGCATATTTCTAACATATTATGCCTGTTTTGTTGTTATATTTATTCCTTTTCTCTTCTCTCCTTCCTTCCCTTTTTATTTTTATAGCCAGGCCACCTTCGAACCTAGGCCTATCGCTGAGCGCACAAAATTGGGAACAGTGGGGAATGTTAATTTGGGGCATAACGTATATTAAAACATGATTGGGATTTGGGCATAATTTATAACTTGATCTAATACTTTAATTTGGGGGATAACTTGTATTGTGAATCAAACTGGGATTTGGGACATAATCTTGGATAAACATGAAAATTGGTTAATAATGAACATGCCTAGACTTACAGTAACTAGAAATAGTAACCGCACTTAGACACGAGGTTAGATTACACTGGTGGTAAGAGTCCACCTGGAACCGCTCGACAAATCCAACGTCCACAATTGGTTAATCCAATGTGAGGAGTCGAGTGCTTAAATATACACGTAACGGTACTAAGACACGGGGTTAAGTCCGACTTATGGTAGAATTCTGCCCGGAACCATCCGGCATATCCAACATCCACAAGTAGTAGACTTAATGGGAGAGGTTTAGTCCATTAATAAGCCATAAGTGGATGACTGGTTAACCTGTAATACTTAACCTGTTTAAATCTATGAGGGGTTACATGAACCTGTAAAATGGATTAGGGGTTAAGTAAACTTGGTTGAATCACTGGTGGTTAAGTTAATCTTGTTAAATCAGTGGGGGCGGGCTATATGTGTGTATGTGTGTGTGTGTGTGTGTGTATATATATATATATATATATATACTTGACGAACTTAACCTGTTGTACATGTACGGGTTATGCAAACTTGTTAAACTGTTAGGCATAACCTGTTAAAATCTTAGTAGTGGGGATGCAAGCGTAAGAGGGAAGCTTGTATCATCTGTTGTGTGGGATCTGTTTCAGTCAATAACCCATCTTTTCATCAAACGAGTACTTCGAACTAGGTCAGGGTTGGGGCATGCTTACTGAGCTGATTATAAGAGGTCACTTGAGTGAGCAAGTTAACGACACGTTCCATCAGAGTCATGTGCGTGCATGGGTCCTCTTGCTAGTGAAGATAAGACGATGTGACATCAGTAGATATAGCTGTGCACATCTTGAAAAATAACTGGGTTGCCACTCTATGAAGTAATACATCCTACTGTAGTGCCAGCACGGGTATCTACGGGATAGGGAGACAATCGATTGGGGATAGTAATTAGGGTACATCTGTTGCTTGTTGGGAGTCTGTTATTATTGCTGTAGTTAACACCTGTCATTCCTGTTGGTCTACTTATTATTCTTGTTGGGCTAAAACCTGTCACTGGAAGTACACCTAAGTCTACCATCTTGTTCTAGTTGCGATCACCTTGTTCTTGTTATGATAGTATTGGTGCAAAGAGAAAAATAAGTGAGAAGCGCAATATATTCCGTCATGTTTATTCTGTTTATCCTGCTCATTTTGTTATACCTATCTTATGATGTGGTTATCTCTCTCATCGAGTTTATATGCTTGTCATGATGCTTTTACTTATTTATCAGCTAAAAGTAACTGGACTCGCCAAACTTTATGTCCGACCCGTTTTGTTTCCTCTTCTCTCTCTTCCGTTCCCCCCAGGTTCTCAGGGTGGGAATACTCAAGCTTGATTTGGATTCTCTCTTTCATTTTGCTTGGAACGGCTTAGATGTATCGCTTCGATTTCCTGTCTTCTCTAATATGACTATCTTTATGGGTAACTATGCTCCTTTTATTACTGTACTTTGATGATTTTAGTACAAGACAGAAGTTTTAAGTTGATGTAATGGGTTTTCTTTATTTCAAACTTATGATGTAACTATGTTTTGGATCACGATGTTTTCTGTTTAATAAAGTTTTAAATTCCGCTGTTATTTTATATATGTCTTGTAATGTTTCTGTTTCATTTTACCTATGACACTTCACAAAACTTAATGCGTTCTGATAAAGAGTGACACTAACGGATGTGGGGTGTCACATTTGGTATCAGAGTTGAAGGTTATTAGATCGGATAAAAGGTTTTGAAAATTGTTCTCAAAAAGGGTTTTAAAAGTAAGCATTTTCAAAAGAAAGGTCTGTTTTGAAAAACATATTCCCTAAAGCCATATGAAATATCTTTCGATTTTCTGCTTGAATTCCTTTTTCTTATCTTTTCATTATGTCTGGGGAACCGATTCTTCTTGAAAGTGTCCCTATTGCGACATGGTTCCGTAGGCATGTTAAAACTACGACACATGTCGAAGGGCAAGGAAATGCCCAACCTCCATCTACAGCCGCAGTAGTTCCACCTGCGGCTAATTTTATCTCAAGCTTTGTAAGGATTTCTGTGTGATGGAGGCAACTTTCGAGAGACATGTTAACATGTTACACATGGAAAGTAAAGAGGAGAATAAAGGAGTTAAGGCCGAGGAGCATAGCCCAAGGGTGAGAAAAATGGTGGCTTAAGAAGGGAACATAGATGAAAGAAAGAAAGCCTAATAAAGTTCAAATAGAGGTAGGAATGTTTCTGTTGAAGGTTTGATTTCTCTTTCCAATCATCCTGTTAGAACTCTTTTTGATTCTGGCGCTTCGCATTCTTTTATATCTGATTCTGTGGTTGAGTATTTACACCTTAGTACTAGTATGGTTTTGGATCCCGTTGTTGTCTCAAACCCCATTGGGGATATGGCTCACTTGTCTATAATTTGTCGGGGTTTGAGAATATCTGTGTTTGGTGTCGAGTTCGAATGCGACACATATGTGCTTGGTTTATGCGTTATGGTTTGATTCTAGGGATAGATTGGCTAGCCATGTATTGTAACAGCGCTCCTTTTTGATCGCTTCAAATTGGTGATCAAACTAACTTAAAACGTTCTAATTGACGGATCGTTATTTAGCTTACAGAGTTTAAATAGAATCAACACAGAATACATAAATAACGAAGTATTGAACAACGAAATAAAACTTCTTTATATTAGTCAAAATTTGAATACAAGATATTTTATATACGGCGGCATATCAAATAATTTGAATACAAGGAAATCTTTACTGGTTTAAAAACTTCAAAGTGTGCACGTCTTCGGAATCCCCAGCTTCTCTCATCTTCGAATCCTAAGTTGTAATCTTTACATCTGTATTGCTTGGGTCTGACCCGAGAATTTCATGCAAAAACATAAAAACACTCGAGTCAGGATTAATCATTGTTCAAGTAGAATAATTTCAATATAAAATAAAATATAATAGTTAATCCTAACATCGATGTCATATATAAAATAAACAGTTGTGGTTCCTATTCGTATCAATCCTATACAAATCAAGTGTGGTATTTGTTCATCTCAGTTCTATCTATTTCCAGGGATGTACGATCTCAAGAGCTTGCGTATGCACACGTTCATATATATATATATATATATATATATATATATATATATATATGCACATGTGCACCGCCACGACATCCCAAAAATAGCATAGAAATGCTTGACGCCAGTATGGTGATAGTCACGGATTCAATACAGGAACCCCGCACACAAGGGAACAAAGCAACAACTCAATGGGTCATTTGAACTTCGATGCCATTTATAAATATACAGTTCAGGTGGAATGTAAGAGAATAAGGTATATTTCAACTTTAAATGGGAAAACATGCTCAGAAACAAGGTGGTAGCAAAATTTGTCAAAGGAAATGTATCAAGACAGAGTCCAAGCATCTGCATGTACCGCAGATGTCATCAATATGCAAAGGAAATCCTGGGACAATTGTCTCATTACTATTACACTGTTCTTTCTTTTAACAACCAATGTGAACCATATGACAAGTAGTTGCCACAAGTTCACTTGGATTTGCCAGGCATTCTGATTGGCTTCTTTTCAAGAAAGTAGTATTTGCAAAACAAATTAAATGACACGCCAGTCTAGGGAATGTGCGAGTCTATGCTCTTGGTTAAACAGAAGACATTTCCTTCCTAACTAAGAAATAATAGAAAGAGATACATATTAAAAACAACAAACACTTCAGTACTAAGATTTAAAAATAAATCAGTACTTATTATATTAAGGCAAGAAGCTACAAACATACAATGGCAAATTGAAATATACTTGCGGTGATTACAATTATGCATGCATTCTAAAAGTAAAAATGTGAATTTATATTTTGTTTGCCACCTGGAAAGTGTATCAAAGTATTCACTGGTGTCTTTCAAGTACAAAGGAATCAATAGAGCATATACACATTCCCAGCTTAGCAAAATAAAGTTATCCTGAACTGAAGCTGGAAAGTTCTCATTCAAGAAGATGAAACGGTTAGCATTATTGAGACTCAACTGATCAAACAAATGTTAGATTTTGCACTATTCTAAATAGTAGTTAATCAACACTATTTTGTTGAAACCCAGGCATCTTAAATTTCTTGTCTTGTTTTGTAAACCATAGGGTAACAATAAGGTGACAGTGCACAACATTCTAGCCTACTATTTCTTAGACACAAGTGTCAACACCCAAGAATATACGCATACGCTGGCATAAGCACCAGGAACTTGTCCATATGTTAATTTCAGTTTTACAGGCCATGCTTTTAAGATATCAAGAAAGAGATTTATGTATTGATATGTCTATTCCAGCTAATATGCAGTGGCACACAAACACTAACGCATCATGGAAGTGTAACACTAATGCATCATGTGGAGTAGTCACATGAACCAAGCTCGGTACAGCACAAATGTCAACTACAAACAACCGTGAGTTCAACCAAAAAGAGACAGTGCCAATATACATGCAAGCAAGATGTCAAGCATAGTCAACCATCATGTGAGTAAACATGGAGGTGCACAGGTCAAATTCAAGAAAGCTGGTGGAGCAAGTACAAGGAGCATGGCATGGTGAAGCAGATCAGTGTACATGGAGTGGACATGCACACACAAGTGCAGTTTCAAATACTTGGTAATGCCATTACAAATCAGTTCAACTCAGCATGGTATGCAAACATGGTCGAGGCATTTGTCTCAACAGGCAATGGTATATAAATGGAGCAGCATCAAGTGTCAATAAAAATGGTTCAACAATAATCAGTTTCAAGTGCATGTAACTGGCATATGCAGCATGATCTTGTTAGAGTTTGTGCCCTAGAGGCAATTCATTTGATGAGATTGATAACACTGTTGATGTTATTATTTTATTTGAAGCAAAATATCATTCTATTATATTATATTTACTATGTAATATAAATATTAATATATTAGAAGTCCTTAGAATAATAATACGGGATTATATAGTTCGAGTAAGACTGAAATTGAGATTATATAATGTGATAAGTATTATAATTCTTAAAAGTCCCTAGTTGAGTTTTATTGTTTATATAGGACAACAATAAAGCGTTGAGACTAATATATTGATTGACTGATGATCACATCTCATTGATCATTAATATACGTGATATTAAAGTCAAGATATAAATACGTATTAGAGAATAGCGTATTGGGCTGACCCACCGTGAGATAACTCCGTGGAACATAATCAACAGTATCATAAGTTATTCTCATAGTCACAGTGATGTAATGGTCCTTAGACCTGAAATCATTATAATTTTATTCGAGGATATTTGTGTTTTGATATCGTCTAAAGTTATTTCGTAACAGAGTAATGATAACGGTGATTATTGGATACATCTCGAATCGAATGAAAATTATGAATGATCTAGATGGAATTTAACCCTATGATATATTCGTAGTGATATCCATGGGCCTCTTGATCGAGTGAGACTGTGAAATGCATGGCCGTGCTCAAATATTGATTTGTTTTAAACAGTCTACTCATCGATCAAGAAAAACAGATTAAAGAGGTTGATACGATCCATGTCTCAAGTTTAATTCAGGATATACTAGTTAAAAGGATTATATTACATTGATACACTGGTCATAGAAAGGTTGTATCGAATCGTTGATCTAATTATAACTTGGGTAGCAGCGACGTATTGCTAGATGCCACTCACTGTTTATAATTTAAATGCGATTTAAATTATTGCCAACGTTATAATAACCTATCAGGTCACACACTTAGAACGTTATAAAGGAAGAACATATATTGGGTAAATAAATTATCAAATTTGTTGATATTTTATATTGCATTGAAATGGTATATAAGTGGTTCCTTAATTGATGGAGCATACTTGGTTTTATAAGGGCTTGACAATTCCCTTTATAAGATAGAGTGGAGCTGTGATTTTATTATCCTAGATGAAATAAAATAAAATAAAACCCTAACCATTCCTATTCATGAAACCCTGGAATATGGAGGCTGGCACCTAAACTCCCCTTTCTTCTTCGATTATGATCAGAGAGGAGAAACGTTCATGTGGATAACCAGTAGAGGGCCGATACATTGTCGTGCCTCTGCGATTCGATGCTCCATCATCTTCATCTTGGTTCGAATTCATCTGGACACAGTTCAAAAGGTATGAACCCTAACTGATGATTCATTCTGTTTTAATTTATTGTTATCGCATAGATCCATGGATTTTAAGTGTTAAAATGTTAAGAATTTTGGTTTCGAATAGATCGAATTGACCCAAAATTCCTTTCAGATCTAGTGTTCAACAATTGTGCACGCACATTTTTCAGCAGATTGATATAAACATGGTGTTATATGTGTGCATAAGGAGGAGATCATCAATACATAGCATAAGTCAAGCAACTCAAGTTTATGATGGAACACTGGTAATCACAGAGTCAAATATGACTAGGGCCACAACAGATCAGGGTGTCACAAGAAGTGGTGCATGATCAAACAGCAAGAAGCACAGATGCACACAATGGGGAGTATCAAAATGTACACAGCATGATGGTGCATGAATCAACACAGCATGGATGAACAACATGATGAAACAGCAAAGCTCAAGTGAATTACATGATGAATATACATGTGTATGTGCACAAATATTAGATTACACAGTGAAATGGTGAAATGGTTCATGGAGCAGGTCATGCAACATGGAGCATACAATAACCCATAATAAACATCATGACATGTTTTAAGAAGGGAAAGACAGTGAAAATTACACAAGACAGTAGCCAGGAAAAGGGTGAAATATGTTATGGAGCAATTCAGGTTACACAATACAAATCTAGCATTAATTTTTTTTTAAATGAGCAAGAGCAACAATCTTTTATGTCAAATTCTAAAAGTTTTCCAGAATTCTCAGTAAAGCAAGAATTGGCAAAGAATCAATTCAATTCCCAAAATAAAGTTGTGGATCAAAGGCAATAGGTTGTAAAGGAGTTTCCAGAAATAAAAGAAATCAAGACAATCAGATTTCAGAGTATCATGAAATCTACATTGAGCAAAATCGATTTTTTTGGCAAGTTTTAAAATCAGCCTTTGGCAATAACATTTTCAGAAACAAATCAATTCAAATATTCCAGAAATGCATAATCAGTTTTGGACGCAGGAGGAAATCAATTCTCAAATATTTTATTTCCAGAAACCACACAGTGAACATTTTAGTAAGCTCAGAAAATTCAAGAAAGCAGCAAGGAAATCTTTCTTGTTTTGACAATACCATAAGTGGCAAGGAGGAAACCAAATATATTTCCAGAATTAAATCAAGTGAGTCACGACATACTTCAAACAAAGCATTTCAGAAATCAATTAAGATCATGTTCAAAATGGCAAGTTGTCTCAAATTCCTCAAGACAAACAAGGAAATCACACTGGTACATATGTTTATATGGAAAGAGTTTTATTTTGCAGAAAATCATATATGGCGTAGATTAAAATCATACAAGGCAACACATTCAAATTCGATTCAAAGCCGAGAAACAAAAGGAGCAAAATCAGTCAAGCCAAATAATGAAATCAGAGCATTTTTAGGATTTCATAATCCTATATACATTAACACAAAATTCATCACTGGCAACATATATCGAAACCAATCAAATTAACCGAGCACACAAAAGAATTAAAATCAGAAACCTCACCGAGTTTCGATCGCCAGAAAAAGCCCGTATCAGTCGTGAAGCTAGCCATTGAAGAATCAAAGTTCATCAGAGAATCAGATTACATCAATCTGGAGTTTTGTGATTCGATTTGGGGGAAACAATAAAAACCTAGCTGCCATTAAATTTTCCCAGAGACTAAAGAGATCGGGCAGAACTAAAATGGATGCATCATAGGAAATGGGCCAGCCAAGTTTACAAAGGGATAACCCTTATGTTAAACTCCTTAGGGTTTTAGCTTTGTTTTTCTTTGTTTTTTTAAATTGGTTATTTTTGTATTTCAATTTGGTTTGTAAACCGATCAGTTGCTCGAGATTGTAAAATTCTAGGAAACCAGTTAGTGTGTTAACTAGTAGTTTACTAGTCTGTAAAAACTAGGGTTACTGGTTATAGGGTCGTAATCAGGGAAAATCTGATCGAGGGAATTAGATCAGTCTAGGGATTTGAGCGTAGGGTTAGTACAGGAGCAGGGTTTGCGAGTGTACATGGTCTTGTATGCGGGATCTGTTCTATCACCTAGTAGAAACCTTAGGAATGCAGCAGTAGGCAGAATTTGCCGAAGCTGGGTATATCTGTGTGTGATTTATTTTCTGCATTTCTGTTTCTGCTATATTCTGTGATCTGTTTAGTATTATATATCTTGTTAGATTTTTTAATTCAGATAAAAACTATGATAAACCCTATTCACCCCCCCCCCCTCTAGGGTTAATCTAGATCCAACAATTGGTATCAGAGCCTGGTAATCTCATTAACCCTAGAATCATGGATCCTAGTTGTCAGCCGATAGAGAGTTAGTCCAGTTCATTTCCAACTATTTTCGATGGAACATGTTTTTCAAACTGGAAATCCAAAATGGAATTTTATTTAAAATATGTTAATATTAAATGTTGGGATGTTTTTATCAATGGGTTTAATAGTGTATATATTACTTTCAATGCTCGTGCTATGAAAATCAATTTTGATTATCTTAATACTGAACAGTTTAATCTTATCTGTCATTGCTTATCTGCACAGGAAATCTGGGATACTCTCAATACGAAGTATGGAAGATCTGACAAACACAGCTCAAAACCCAATAATGTCAACTCAGATTCAGATTTCTGCTTAACTGAATTTACAAATGAAAATTCAGATGGATCAGTCGATGGAAATTCAACAGACGATGAGACAGGAAATTTCTCATATGAAGATTTAGTTTATATGTGTGCTGATCTAACTAAGTATGTTGATAAACTCCAATCTAAAAACAAATTTTTGAAATCTAAAAATCTTGAGTTGACCAGCAAAATTGACGATTTGGAATCACAACTTGAACGTTTTAAAAATTCTTCAAATTCAGATTTCAAAAATTGTTTGAAATTGAAAACCAGTCATGTTCATATCAATAAAAATATTCAAAAGTTTGAAAACGAAATTCTGATCTTAAAAGAAAACAAGATTGAGTTATCAAATTTGATTAACTTTTTACAAAAGGAATTTGAAATTTTTAAGACTGATATATATTCCAAATTTGAAATTGCTGAAAATGAAATTTGGTGAAAAGTGGTTTGATTTTAAAAGAACTTGAAAATGAGATTGAAAAATCCAAGAATTTTGAGTCTGAAAAACAAAAACGATTTGAACTTGAAATTTCCAAATCCCAAGCCAAAATTAAATTGCTTGAAAATGAGAATCTGGTTTTGAAACAGTCCAGTGCTGAACAGAAGATCGCTATAAATAATTGTTCAAATTTGCTAAAAGAAAATAGCGATATAAAATACAAAATTCAACGATTAGAATCAACTTTGGATAAAAATTTTAATGGGGAAAATCGTTGAATATGCTATTACAAAACCAAGTTTCTATTGGAAATAAATCTGGTCTTGGCTTCGGGAAAATTGATGTTTTTGGAAAACAAAATTCAAATGATTTGAAAAATCCCTCAAACTGTTTTGGAAAGAACTGCTTTGAAAATTTGAACTCTAAAAATTTCAAAGGTTTTTTGAATCAAAATTGTGATGAGAAATTGTTTTATAATAAACCTTTTAAACATTCTTGGATCCCAAAAAATAAAAAAAGTGCTTCGTCAAGTTCAAACAGATTTGGGTTCCTAAGGGTACGAAAGTTAATTCTAATGGTTTGTTATATAAAAAAGTTTGGGTAACGAAAGACGTTAACAAAACTGGGAGTGGTTTTTATAATTTTGTTAGACCACTCAATCCTCTCAACTGTTAGGTACCGAAGAAGGTTGAGGAACTGCTGTGCTGAAAAGAGATTGATTTCAAGTTGTTCTATATTTCTGTATTCTTTACAGTTCCTTAGCCAAGTATGTTGAGTTAAAGATTCTGATTTACATTGAATTCTGGTATGATCTCTAAACTCATCTTTGTAAATATTCTCTGTTTTTATTTTCTTTGTTTATTTCTCCTTCTATCTTTTTTTTCCTTCTTTGTTTTCTTTCGTTTTCATTTGTCACTTTCATACCTTTGTAACTTCTTGGGCTTCATTAACTCCCAATCGTAGAATTCATATTTTTTTGGAAATTCGCTTCATTTGTGTAAAACTCTGATGTGTTTAATTATTTCCAGATTTTGAATTTATTTTTGTAAATATCTGAAATTGTTTTGAAGTTTGCTTTCTGATTCTCTGAATTCCTAACAGTGTTGACGTATTGTTGTTATATCATGAACACCGTTAATATGAATTCTAATTTTTTTTTGAAGATCTGAAACTTTAATGGAATTTCACACAACACTGCTGTTTTGAGTATTCTTCTAATTGATTGTAGAAAAACTTAAAATGTTATATTCATTATAGCACACTGTTACTTATCTTTTGTGATAATTTCATCGATTTTCAGATTGGCTCGGAAATTTTAATCTGCCTTAAATCTCTGTGATACATCTTGAAAATCATCGTTATTCATGATCATTATGGCCAAAATTTGTTTGTTTGAAATCATATGAAATTATTGATATTTTGAATAATCACACACCGCCTAAATTTGAAATTATCAACCGTGTGTGACTGATTCATTATATTTCAATTTTTGACATTGATTCAAGTGATTTCAAATAAATTATTTTGGATCATGAATATCTATCAAACCTGGTGTAAATGATCTAAATTTTTCTTTGGGCTTGTCAGATATACTTGTGAAAATTTATTTGAAAATCTGGTTTTAAAATTCATTGTTATTTAATGATTATTTGATTGGAATATCTGTTTGTTTAAAATCATTTGAAATTATTGATTTATTGAATCACACACATATCTTGAATCTGAAATTTACATTCTGTTGTGGCCGATTCACTGAATCTTGAGAGTTTCGTATTTCTCAAATAATTTCAAATAAACGATATTTTTTTATTTTGATCATGAATCATCTTATGTGACCGTCATCTTGACAAGTCTGATTTGAATCTGATTTTTGTGCTGCTCAGATATTGTTCTTGAAATTTGTTTTGGTGACTGCTTGTTTTAGTATCAAATATATATACCATGCTCTGATAGATAAAATTAATTTGCTTGATTTGTTAACTGTGTCTGCTTAGGCGTTGTGATTAAAATTATGTTGTCTATAATGTCCTTGTTCATCTCTAGTGTCGTCTTATAATCCTCATTAATAGAGACACCAATTGGTATCAGTAGTGCAGAATTTTTGTATATATTTTAATCCCTCTTTTCTTGTATAGATCTGCATATTCCTCCTGTACTTTTTTTTAATTTTAAAATTATTTATTGATTATTCATTCAGAAATTGAGATCATTATCCAAATTGAACAGTATTTATAATTCATCAAAATTATTATTAGATTTTGAAATTGTGATGAATTGTGACTGTAGTATATTTCACAACAGGAGGAGACTTTATTTATATTTTCGTTATGGTTGAACAGTTATTATAATATATTTGAACTGGCAATTATTTCACGACCATCTTCATTATTTTTCGTCATTCTGCCACCCATGATAATTCTATATTAATGTGCAGAGTTTGATATTTTCTAAAAATCATCTTGAATAAACTGTGAAAATATTTGTGACGGAATTGAGGCAATGTTATTATTATTCAGAATTAGTGATAATTGAAAATTATCAATAATCTCGGTACAACATACTCCATAATATAATTAATTTATAAATTTATTTCACAGGCCATTTCTGTACCTACCGCATTTCTGTCATCCATTTTTGGTTTTATATACTGAGGAGTTTTTCATTTTGAAACCGAAAAATGATAAATATATAATAAATATATAAGTGTGTCTCTAACCTCATTTAAAAATCCAAGCTCTGGTCATGCATGGTTAAGAGACAACTTATGATTTAAGCTGCAATTGACCTCATTTAAAAATCCCAATTATGGTTATGTGTGGTCAGTGTGCTCTTAAATAAAAAGAAAAAGTGAAAGAAAATGCTAAATAAACTTTTATATGAAAATTCTCCTTAGTGTATAAAAACCAGCCTATCAATCCATATTCTATTCTGTGAAATGTGTTGAAATTTTATGACGTATTATGATTTGGTGATTGATAGATATTGGGATTTGAGATTGTACGATGTTGTCACTTAAATTGATTTAATAATTATATTCCAGATCCATCACTGTTTTTGTTTTTTTTAAAATCTTATTGGAAAATAATTGGAATTATTTGTTTTTAAAACTCTCTCCATTCATATAAATTTCATCGTAAATCCATCATTCTCTACAATGTGAAATATGCCACTAGTTCTCAGAATATTATGATTTTTGTTTGACTGATTGAGATCTTTGATGAGCGTCCTACCTCTATGCTGAATGTAACACCCCACATCCGTTAGTTCACTCACAAAGGGAATGCACTAAGTTCTGTGGAGCATTTAGGGTAAAAGATGCAGATAAATTACAAGACAGACAAAAATTAAACAGCGGAAAATGAAACTTTGCTTTATTGATAAAATAGTTTGTACAATGATTTCTTTACAATATCATAGTATCATCTGTCTTACAAAATAAAGAAGCATAAAAAAACATTTATATTCCCCAATGTCGCAAGAACCAGCCATAGCATCTGAAAAGAGAGTCCAAGCAAAACTTCGACAAATCTTCAAGCTGGGAAAGAGTGACAGTCCAACTTAACCTGAGCTATACTATTCCCTCCTTTACTACCTGGGGGGGGGGAACGGAAGAAAAGAAGACGAAAGAAAAACAGAGTCAGACATAAAGCCTGAATAAGTTCAGTTACTTCTATCATGTGAACATGGAAAAACAAAACAACATGAATTAACTGAATACAATATAATACCATGATGATAGGATCAGCAAGATTAGACAAGATTAACACAAGATATGCTAAGACAAGATAAACTGGATATGCTCTAATACTTTTGCCGCTTTGCTATTTCCTTGTTATACTGGTTTCTATATCTCTGCACCACCTAACTAGTGTCCCAACTAGTAACGTGATCCCAATCCCGGTAATTTCCATTGCCTTCAGGCATACATTTATTATTTATTACCTAGATCTAATATAGGGTTTTCTATCAAGTGCTTTCTAGATTCAACTAGAGTTTACGCTATCTGCTGAACGCTTCTCGGATTCAGGGTTTATGCCACCTAGTCCAACTAGGGATTATGCTACCTGTCGAACGATGCCCCCAAGTCTAGGACACACTACCTAGAGTGGTATATGTTCCTATTCTTCCCCACACATGTATCGCGAATCTTTTATCGCTTGTCTAGATGCACATGTCCTGTAATGTGCGGCCCGAGTCCTGTGGCAGGGCAAATCAAGAAACACAGAACTCGGTCGGGATCTTTCACATATCTGCCGATGCAGATGCTAAAGTCTGTTTTTATTCCAGTGGCTATGGTCCCACTCGACCCCTCCCTCAACTAATGAAAGGCACACCTTGAAAAATGAGAACTATACACAGGCCCCCTATGCCCCACTAACCTATGGCCATCCTCACCCATAACTAGATAGCAAGTATATGGTCTTTTGGAGTTCTCCGCCTTTCCGCTTCACGTATCTCGAATGACTCAAGATGGATGGTAGACGACGAGTTGCTATCATAGGGCTACCGTTTTCTCGCCGAATCACACCGGTCCATCCTAGTCTTTAGGTTGCCATATATTGCAACCAAGGCATACACCTGATTCTTCTAACGCAGACCTTAACCTCTGTGAGCCCAGGAGGATCATCTGCAGCCTCACAGAGGGATACCAAGAGTACCCTCACATCCCCTCGAAGCCTCAGGCTTCGTAACCCAATTCGTTGGAGCCTTCTTTTTACTCAGACGGACATTCGCTCCTTCCCGTGTTATACTAAGAATTACTACTTAGTTTTACTAACTAAGGTTTACCACTTAGTTTCCAGAATCGTTGTTTTCTTAACTAAGGTTTACTACTTAGCTCCTTTTAACTAAGGTTTACTACTTAGTTCTCTTTCCCGTCAATTTGGATTGGTTAAGTGTCATTAGTCAATTCAAGCTAACTTAACCCTCTTCATTTATCCTTTTAAACTGGTTAAGTGTTATCAGTAATTCATGTTGACTGAACCCTACCACAAACCAAGTTATGTTGGTTAAGTATTTCTTTTTACTCAACCCTACCCATTCATCCTGTATTGGTTAAGTGTTCCTTTTTAACTTAACCTTGCCCATCTGTTTTAACTAACATGTTATTAATGGTTAAGTATTATCCCTTCATGTTTTAGACTTAGCCCTATTCCTTTATCACAATCTGACGGTTAAGTGTTCAAGTTTACTTAACCCTGCGGTATAGTCCAGCTAACATATCAAATTGGCTAAGTGTATTAAATTTTACTTAACCCCAACCGCTAGTCTAGTTAACATGTTAATTTGGCTAAGTGTATTAACTTTACTTAACCCCACCTTCTAGTCTACTTAACATGTTAATTTGGATAAGTGTCTTCTTAGTTACTTAACCCGTACAAATCTTGTCTTGTTACGATGTTAAGTTTGGTTAAGTGTCCCTATGGACTTAACCCTCCCATTCTAGCTTAACTGCGTTAAGTTGGTTAAGTGTTCCTATGGACATAACCCTCCCATTCTAGCTTAACTGTGTTAAGTGTCTGTATGAACCTAACCCCACCGACCGGTTTTGTTATCATGTTGAATTGGTTAAGTGTCTTAGTTAACTTAACCCTACCATTCTTGTTCTAGCTTTAACTAAATAAATTAAAGCCGCTACCACTCACATTAGACAGATATTGTTGCGATTACTGGATGTGCTGGTTGGTTCTGAGCAGGTTTACATCGCAACTCAGTCTAACCTCGGGTTAGGCATATTCGTGTTTTCTAAGTTCAAAGGGTTTTGATTAATTTTCAAATCAGTTTTTGAAAGTAACCATCCCGTCCGTCGGATCAGTTAGGGATAGCCAGGGAGAGCAGGAAACTTGTATTTTCCAAACCCAAGCCTAGACACTATTCTCTCTGTCACCCTAGAATTTTCTGCTGTGTTATTAAAAGAGATGTCGTTAATAAACCTTTAATTTGTCTAAATTTTCATTTTCTCATTTAGGACAAATTCTATAAGTAAATCATTCCTAATTTACTTATTTCCTAATTACTCTTTTAATGTAAACTGTCAACATTTATTCTTATGGCCCATTTTCCCCTCTATATCATATTTATGCTTTTTGGTATGTAAACTATACCAAATTAAGTGTCACTAACCATGATTTTGCTAAACCTGACAAGTACTCCCAATTATGGCCAATTTCAAATTTATGCCAATATACTATCATGCCAAATTAGCTAATCCAATTCTGATTTAACATTCTAATTACAGTTCATGTCAAACTAGACTTATTATTCTAGTTCACAATTCATGTAAATGCTAGATTTACAAGTAAATACTAGATTCAAATTACACATCCTATAATTCATGTCAAATTTATCCAATTTGCATTTCTATGAACATGCCATAATACATGTTCCTAATTTATGCCAATTTCCAAGTTTATAACTATGTTTTTAGTAAATTTCATATTTTTCCCAAATCGTATTCCCACCGTTCGTATAATCGTGATTCAATCTAGATTATAGATAAATCTAGATTCGTAGAAAATAGGGAATGAACCAAAGATGATATGAAAGAGATAGACATAATAACTGGCATAAAATGATAATTTACTAATTACAGACCTAACGAATTACACTGAAATTGATCTAAAACATTGAAGGCCTATAGGTCTGAAAATCTTATGACATAAAAAGGGTTGAATAACGACGTAGGTTCAAGAACATGGGTAGACCTAACTTAATAGGTAAATTCCCAAGATCTAAAACCAAAGAAAACCAAGAATAGACAGAATATAAAATCAAGTTTAGAACCAATTTCACAGTCACAAAACTTAAGCAACACTTTCCTAGTCATGAATCATAGGTGTTTAATCACAGCTGTTCTTGTTATGTCATAGGCAATAGTTTATGTTTCCTAATCAAAGGCATAGGCTTGTGTTCATAGTCAAGGAAGTAATTCTCATAGTCACAGTCACAGTCATAAGCAATGTTCATAGTCATAGGCAATGTTCATAGTCATAGGCAATGTTCATAGTCAAAGAGGCATATGATTTTAAGGTCCATAGTTTCATAGTCACAGTCTTATTGGTCCTCGAATCATAACAGTTCCTAATTAGGTCCAAAGATATAAGCACTGATAGAAAGATTTGGCATATTCTTTTATTCCTTTAATTTCGTGTCACGAACAGAGAAAACGTTCAAATCTAAAACGTACCAACTTACAGAGATTATCGTAGAAAAACAGTCGTTGAAGTCGTTTGGATCTTCACTTGGATCCTAGCTTGTTTTGAATCTCCTCTTGAAAGTCTTGAGCAGCATTTCCTCGTCTTGATTTATTTTACATATTATTTTATTTATTATTTAATTTAGAGGAGGAGAAGAATCCATGTCTACCAAGAATCTTTGCAGCATAAGTGTAGAGAAGAATTGTGAATAGAGAAGGAGACTAGGGCTGTTTATATAGTATAGAAATCAACGAATCCGGTCAGAATGGCGTCCGGATACAGAAAAACGAACCAGGTTGCAGATCTAGAAAAAGCGGGGGGGGGGGGGGGTCGACCCCCAGGTCGACCTATGTGGGGGAGTTCGACCCCCAGGTCGACCCCCTGGTCGACCTGGGTTCCCAAGTCGACCCCCTGGTCGACCTGGGTCCTGGGCGGGAAATTTCCCGCCCAGCCCGCTTCTGAGTCTGTTTTGAAATTTGAACTTCGCTGAAACTTCCGGAGGCCATATCTTCCTCATACGGACTTCGATTTACGCAAACTCGGACTCGTTTTCATGCAGAATTCCGAGACGAACGCAATGGCGAAGTCCGTTTCCCTTGATTTCGATTTTAAAATTTAATTCTGCCTTGATTTGTGAATCTTAGTGTTACAGAATTATGGGGTGTTACATTCTCCCCCACTTAAAAGGATTTCGTCCCCGAAATCTTTAAGTTAGGAAGAATGTGTCCTACCATCCAATCACCCATCTACTCAACCACTCAATCACAGGCATTCACTGTCCTTAAAAAGATTTCTAATGCTTTCATGTTCATATGCATAGTGTGTGTATATGTCTTTATCTAATGCAAAATCAAGCGGTCTACTGATTCAGTTGACCTCCTTAATGCGAATCATGTCAGTGCCTTGCGTCCAATCATGTATGCAAGCATCCATAGTTATGTAAATACTACATGCGTGCACAGCCATTCATCCATATGCAACATCCATATGATAACATATCAAGTTCAACTTACAAACAAATACATATCTGTAAATGCAATATGAAAGCGTCCGAACTGATCTAGTGCCTAATACGTAGGCATATGCATTCACGAGCAACCACTAGCAACCACTTGCAACCATCAACATAACATGTTTTAAATACATGTTTATATCCATTGGCTTCTACCCTAGGATCGAAGATACGACCTAGAGGATATACTTTGGAAAGAGAGAAACAATTATGCGTAAAGCTCCTAAAAAAAAGAAATCAAGGATGCACCCTTAAGGAAAAGGGTATGATGCTAGTATCTAGCCTTCTTGAGCTTTACTCCACTATATCTTAACTAATTTAACTTCACGATTGTGAAGTTTCTGACCTCCACTACCAAAATAAACAGATGTTAACTATGATACCAAGTGTACATACCAAGATGGTTTGAGGTCTCTCCTCTTAGCTTATCCATCACGCCATAACTATGAGGGTCAAAGGTCACTACGTGATTTTTAGAGTGCCTGCCACAACTATTCATCTCTCACGCAAACCATTCTAGTCGAACTCGACATTCCTCAAGTACAAGCCCCAAAGGCCTAAACCAATATCAGACAAGCACCCAAGGAATATCTCTTCCGAATTTAGACGATCTACGTGAGATGATATAAGCAAATTCGATAGCTATTCTCAAATCCCTACTAACCAAAAATAAACTGGTCGGACCACCAATTGTATTTGAGACTCTAGTGGGACCTTTCTACAATACAAGTACTATGGTGCAGAGACTCAACTATGGAAGTGGATATGAACAAATGCGAAGCGCTAAAACCAAAGGAAAGAGTACGAACCGCAAAACTAAACTCTTCCAACAGAACTTTACTACCTTTCTTCTAGGTACGCTTGGTGGTGAAAGTATGTACTTGCCCTTCTGAAAATCTTGTTCCTCGTTCTTGCCCTTGTCCTTAATTATATGCCCTATCATACCCTAGTAAAGATACTTCCTCTTGTCTTAGGTTTTATAATTTCTTCCTCCTTCATGAGCTAAATCTACATCCATGAATTCCTCATCCTAGGGTTGTGCTCCCTAGCCAAAATCCTCATCCCCTTCCGTGTGTAACCATGTTGACAAATATCTCGAAAGTTGCTTCCATCGTACAGAAAACCCTATAAGCTTGAAAGAAAACTGGCCGTAGGTGAAACAACTACGGCTATGGATGGAAGCCAAGCACGTCTTCGCCCATTGATGAGGTTACCTCCCAGAAATCCAGGAGCCCCAGAGACTCAAGAAAGAAGGAGACAAGAATTCAAACAGAGGAAGAGAAGATAATGCGTATGGCTTTGGGGAATATGCCTTTAAAACAAATCTTTTCTCTTGAAAATGCTTCTTTTAAAACCGTTTTGAAAATAATTTTTCAAATCCTTTATCTGATCCGGTAACCTTCTGCTCTGATACCACGTGTAACACCCCACATCCGTTAGTGTCACTCACAAAGGGAATGCACTAAGTTCTATGGAGCATTTAGGGTAAAAGATGCAGATAAATTACAAGACAGACAAAAATTAAACAGCGGAAAATGAAACTTTGCTTTATTGATAAAATAGTTTGTACAATGATTTCTTTACAATATCAGAGTATCGTCTGTCTTACAAAATAAAGAAGCATAAAATTACATTTATATTCCCCAATGTAGCAAGAACCAGCCATAGCATCTGAAAAGAGAGTCCAAGCAAAACTTCGACAAATCTTCAAGCTGGGAAAGAGTGACAGTCCAACTTAACCTGAGCTATACTATTCCCTCCTTTACTACCGGGGGGGGGGGAACGGAAGAAAAGAAGACGAAAGAAAAATAGAGTCAGACATAAATCCTGAGTAAGTTCAGTTACTTCTAGCATGTGAACATGGAAAATCAAAACGACATGAATTAACTGAATACAAGATAACAACATGATGATAGGATCAGCAAGATTAGACAAGATTAACACAAGATATGCTAAGACAAGATAAACTGGATATGCTCTAATACTTTTGCCGCTTCGCTATTTCCTTGTTATACTGGTTTCTATATCTCTGCACCACCTAACTGGTGTCCCAACTAGTAACGTGATCCCAATCCCGGTAATTTCCATTGCCTTCAGGCATACATTTATTATTTATTACCTAGATCTAATCTAGGGTTTTCTATCAAGTGCTTTCTAGATTCAACTAGAGTTTACGTTATCTGCTGAACGCTTCTCGGATTCAGGGTTTATGCCATCTAGTCCAACTAGGGATTATGCTACCTGTCGGACGATGCCCCCAAGTCTAGGACACACTACCTAGAGTGGTATATGTTCCTATTCTTCCCCACGCATGTATCGCGAATCGTTTATCGCTTGTCTAGATGCACATGTCCTGTAATGTGCGGCCCGATTCCTGTGGCAGGGCAAATCAAGAAACACAGAACTCAGTCGGGAGCTTTCAAATATCTGCCGATGCAGATGCTAAGGTCTGTTTTTATTCCAGTGGATATGGTCCCACTCGACCCCTCCCTCAACTAATGAAAGGCACACCTTGAAAAATGAGAACGTTACGCAGGCCCCCTATGCCCCACTAACCTATGGCCATCCTCACCCATAACTAGATAGCACGTATATGGTCTTTTGGAGTTCTCCGCCTTTCCTCTTCACGTATCTCGACTGACTCAAGACGGATGGTAGACGACGAGTTGCTACCACAGGGCTACCGTTTTCTCGCCGAATCACGCCGGTCCATCCTAGTCTTTAGGTTGCCATATATTGCAACCAAGGCATACCCCTGGTTCTTCTAACGCAGACCTTAACCTCTGTGAGCCCAGGAGGATCATCTGCAGCCTAACAGAGGGATACCAAGAGTACCCTCATGTCCCCTCGAAGCCTCGGGCTTCGTAACCCAATTCGTTGGAGCCTTCTTTTTACTCAGAAGGACATTCGCTCCTTCCCGTGTTATAATAAGAATTACTACTTAGTTTTACTAACTAAGGTTTACCACTTAGTTTCCAGAATCGTTGTTTTCTTAACTAAGGTTTACTACTTAGCTCCTTTTAACTAAGGTTTACTACTAAGTTCTCTTTCCCGTCAATTTGGATTGGTTAAGTGTCATTAGTCAATTCATGCTAACTTAACCCTCTTCATTTATCCTGTTAAACTGGTTAAGTGTTATTAGTAATTCATGTTGACTTAACCTTACCACAAACCAAGTTATGTTGGTTACGTATTTCTTATTACTCAACCCTACCC
This sequence comes from Allium sativum, assembly GCA_030737875.1. Classification (NCBI taxonomy): domain Eukaryota; kingdom Viridiplantae; phylum Streptophyta; class Magnoliopsida; order Asparagales; family Amaryllidaceae; genus Allium; species Allium sativum. The sequence goes on from CM060910.1 coordinate 343,759,334, forward strand.
ATTCATTCTGTATTGGTTAAGTGTTTCTTTTTAACTTAACCTTGCCCATATGTTTTAACTAACATGTTATTAATGGTTAAGTATTATCCCTTCATGTTTTGGACTTTGGCCTATTCCTTTATGACAATCTGACGGTTAAGTGTTCAAGTTTACTTAACCATGCGGTCTAGTCCAGCTAACATATCAAATTGGCTAAGTGTATTAAATTTTACTTAACCCCAACCTCTAGTCTAGTTAACATGTTAATTTGGCTAAGTGTATTAACTTTACTTAACCCCACCTTCTAGTCTTGTTAACATGTTAATTTGGATAAGTGTCTTCTTAGTTACTTAACCCCTACAAATCTTGTCTTGTTACAATGTTAAGTTTGGTTAAGTGTCCCTATGGACTTAACCCTCCCATTCTAGCTTAACTGCGTTATGTTGGTTAAGTGTTCCTATGGACTTAACCCTCCCATTCTAGCTTAACTGTGTTAAGTGTCTGTATGAACCTAACCCCACCCACCGGTTTTGTTATCATGTTGAATTGGTTAAGTGTCTTAGTTAACTTAACCCTACCATTCTTGTTCTAGCTTTAACTAAATAAATTAAAGCCGCTACCACTCACATTTGACAGACATTGTTGCGATTACTGGATGTGCCGGTTGGTTCTGGGCAGGTTTACATCGCAACTCAGTCTAACCTCGGGTTAGGCATATTCGTGTTTTCTAAGTTCAAAGGGTTTTGATTAATTTTCAAATCAGGTTTTGAAAGTAACCATCCCGTCCGTCGGATCAGTTAGGGATAGCCAAGGAGAGCAAGAAACTTTTATTTTCCAAACCCAAGCCTAGACACTATCCTCTCTGTCACCCTAGAACTTTCTGGTGTGTTATTAAAAGAGATGTCGTTAATAAACCTTTAATTTGTCTAAATTTTCATTTTCTCATTTAGGACAAATTCTATAAGTAAATCATTCCTAATTTACTTATTTCCTAATTACTCTTTTAATGTAAACTGTCAACATTTATTCTTATGGCCCATTCTCCCCTCTATATCATATTTATGCTTTTTGGTATGTAAACTATACCAAATTAAGTGTCACTAACCATGATTTTGCTAAACCTGACAAGTACTCCCAATTATGGCCAATTTCAAATTTATGCCAATACTCTATCATGCCAAATTAGCTAATCCAATTCTGATTTAACATTCTAATTACAGTTCATGTCAAACTAGACTTATTATTCTAGTTCACAATTCATGTAAATGCTAGATTTACAAGTCAATACTAGATTCAAATTACACATCCTATAATTCATGTCAAATTTATCCAATTTACATTTCTATGAACATGCCATAATATATGTTCCTAATTTATGCCAATTTCCAAGTTTATAACTACGTTTTTAGTAAATTTCATAATTTGCCCAAATCGTATTCCCACCGTTCGTATAATCGTGATTCAATCTAGATTATAGATAAATCTAGATTCGTAGAAAATAGGGAATGAACCAAAGGTGCTATGAAAGAGATAGATATAATAACTGGCATAAAATGATAATTTACTAATTACAGACCTAACGAATTACACTGAAATTGATCTAAAACATTGAAGGCCTATAGGTCTGAAAATCTTATGACATAAAAAGGGTTGAATAACGACGTAGGTTCAAGAACATGGGTAGACCTAACTTAATAGGTAAATTCCCAAGATCTAAAACCAAAGAAAACCAAGAATAGACAGAATAGAAAATCAGGTTTAGACCCAATTTCATAGTCACAAAACTTAAGCAACACTTTCCTAGTCATGAATCATAGGTGTTTAATCACAGCTGTTCTTGTTATGTCATAGGCAATAGTTTATGTTTCCTAATCAAAGGCATAGGCTTGTGTTCATAGTCAAGGAAGTAATTCTCATAGTCACAGTCACAGTCATAGGCAATGTTCATAGTCATAGGCAATGTTCATAGTCATAGGCAATGTTCATAGTCAAAGAGGCATATGATTTTAAGGTCCATAGTTTCATAGTCACAGTCTTATTGGTCCTCGAATCATAACAGTTCCTAATTAGGTCCAAAGATATAAGCACTGATAGAAAGATTTGGCGTATTCTTTTATTCCTTTCATGTCACGAACAGTGAATACGTTCAAATCTAAAAAGTAACCGACTTACAGAGATTATCGTAGAAAAACAGTCGTTGAAGTCGTTTGGATCTTCACTTGAATCCTAGCTTGTTTTGAATCTCCTCTTGAAAGTCTTGAGCAGCATTTCCTCGTCTTGATTTATTTTACATATTATTTTATTTATTATTTAATTTAGAGGAGGAGAAGAAGCCATGTCTACCAAGAATCTTTGCAGCATAAGGGTAGAGAAGAATTGTGAATAGAGAAGGAGACTAGGGCTGTTTATATAGTATAGAAGTCAACGAATCTGGTCAGAATGGCGTCCGGATACAGAAAAACGAACCAGGCTGCAGATCTGGAAAAAGCAAGGGGGGTTCGACCCCCAGGTCGACCTATGGGGGGGGAGGTCGACCCCCAGGTCGACACCCTTATCGACCTGGGTTCCCAGGTCGACCCCCTGGTCGACCTGGGTCCTGGGCGGGAAATTTCCCGCCCAGCCCGCTTCTGAGTCTGTTTTGAAATTTGAACTTCGTTGAAACTTCCAGAGGCCATATCTTCCTCCTACGGACTCCGATTTACGCAAACTCGTTTTCATGTAGAATTCCGAGACGAACACAATGGCGCAGCCCGTTTCCCTTGATTTTGATTTTAAAATTTAATTCTACCTTGATTTGTGAATCTTAGTGTTACAGAATTACGGGGTGTTACACTGAAATTATAATTTTAGTCAATTTTCGTCTATATTTTAAATTCTGATTCCTTTTGATGATAACAAAAGGGGGATAATGGATTGAGATTTTGAACTATGAGAGAATAATTTATAAATATTTTCATTTATAAAATTCAATTCATTCTATATTCTTTCCACTCATGCACAGTTATAGGGGGAGTTTCTGTTGTAGGGGGAGCATTCAAATAGGGGGAGTAATATATTTCATTTTTTCAAACATATTTGTATTCAAAATTCTTAAATATTTGTTTGTCATCATCAAAAGGGGGAGATTGTTGTATATAACGGTGTTGTATACACAATTATATGATTTTTGTTTGATGATAACAACCAAATATATATTATTATAAATGTGTTTGTACTGTACTGCTTTATATATACACAACATACAGGAATATAATATTTCTGTTTAAATAAACTGTACAGAAATTTAAATATTCATATAGTATTTTATTGAAACAAAAAATTTTATCTCAATTTTAAACAGTACATCTTTTATAACTCCTATATTTGACATTCTTCATTTCATTCATATACAAATATTCTCATTACAACTCCGTCATTCATTCTATACAACTCTATCACTACAGTACACTCTTCACTCATTTGTACAAACATTTATACATTCAGAGACTCAAATACAGACACTTTCACAGTTCTTGTTTTCTGCCTTCTGTCTTCTTGTCTTCTGCCTTCACAGCTTTCAGTCCAGTCACTTCAGTCCAGTCTCATCTTCTTACCTGTCACATGAAACAGAAACACACAGTACACTGCAATAGAAATAATACTGAATATATGCGAATATAAATTTTATTTATAAAAACTTTTATTTGCCTCAGATTTCTGGTGTGTTTCTCATCATTTTTCATGACTTGATCTGATTCATCTGTGTCTAAGTAGACTGTATGTATATGTACAGGGACAGGAAATTTTCTGATGGCTGCAAATACACACGTGTATAAATACACGTGTGCACTGCCACGCCAATTAGTGTATACAGCTGTGGAGAAGTCACATGGACCAAGCTCGACACAACACAAAATTCAACTACAAACAACTGTGAGTTCAACCAAAAAGAGACAGTGCCAATATACATGCAAGCAAGATGTCAAGCATAGTCAACCAGCATGTGAGTAAACATGAAGGTGCATAGGTCATATTCAAGAAAGCTGGTGGAGCAAGTACAAGGAGCATGGCATGGTGAAGCAGATCAGTGTACATGGAGTGGACATGCACACACAAGTACAGTTTCAAATACATGGTAATGCCATTACAAATCAGTTCAACTCAGCATGGTATGCAACCATGGTTGAGGCATTTGTCTCAACAGGCAATGGTATATAAATGGAGCAGCATCAAGTGTCAATAAAAATGGTTCAGCAATAATCAGTTTCAAGTGCATGTAAATGGCATATGCAACATGATCAAGTGTTCAACAATTGTGCACGCACATTTTTCAGCAGATTGATATAAACATGGTGTTATATGTGTGCATAAGGAGGAGATCATCTATACACAGCATAAGTCAAGCAACTCAAGTTTATGATGGAACACTGGTAATCACAGAGTCAAATATGACTAGGGCCACAACAGATCAGGGTAACACAAGAAGTGGTGCATGATCAAACAGCAAGAAGCACAGATGCACACAATGGGGTGTATCAAAATGTACATAACATGATGGTGCATGAATCAGAATAGCATTGATGAACAACATGATGAAAGAGCAAAGCTCAAGTGAATTACATGATGAATATACATGTGCATGTGCACAAATATCAGATTACACAGTCAAATGGTGCATGGAGCAGGTCATGCAACATGGAGCATGCAATAACCCATAATAAACATCATGACATGTTTTAAGAAGGGAAGACAGTGAAAATTACACAAGACAGTGGCCAAGAAAAGGGTGAAATATGTTATGGAGCAATTCAGGTTACACAATACAAATCTAGCATTAAAGTTTTTTTTTAAAATGAGCAAGAGCAACAATCTTTTGTGTAAAGTTCTAAAAGTTTTCCAGAATTCTCAGTAAATCAAGAATTGGCAAAGAATTAATTCAATTCCCAAAATAGAGTTGTGGATCAAAGGCAATAGGTTGTAAAGGAGTTTCCAGAAATAAAAGCAATCAAGACAATCAGATTTCAGAGTATCATGAAATCTACATTGAGCAAAATCGATTTTTTTGGCAAGTTTTAAAATCAGTCTTTGGCAATAACATTTTCAGAAACAAATCAATTCAAATATTCCAGAAATGCATAATCAGTTTAGACGCAGGAGGAAATCAATTCTCAAATATTTTATTTCCAGAAACCACACAGTGAACATTTTAGTAAGCTCAGAAAATTCAAGAAAGCAGCAAGGAAATCTTTATTGTTTTGACAATACCATAAGTGGCAAGGAGGAAACCAAATATATTTCCAGAATTAAATCAAGTGAGTCATGGCATAATCTTCAAACAAAGAATTTCAGAAATCAATTAAGATCATGTTCAAAATGGCAAGTTGTCTCAAATTCCTCAAGACAAACAAGGAAATCACACTGGTACATATGTTTATATGGCAAGAGTTTTATTATGCAGAAAATCATATATGGTGCAGATTAAAATCATACAAGGCAACACATTCAAATTCGATTCAAAGCCGAGAAACAAAAGGAGAAAAATCAGTCAAGCCAAAAAATGAAATCAGAGCATTTTTAGGATTTCATAATCCTATAAACATTAACACCAATTTCATCACTGGCAACATATATCGAAACTAATCAAATTAGCCGAGCACACAAAAGAATTAAAATCAGAAACCACACCGAGTTTCGATCGCCAGAAAAAGCCCGTATCGGTCGTGAAGCTAGCCATTGAAGAATCAAAGTTCATCAGAGAATCAGATTAAATCAATCTGAAGTTTTGTGATTCGATTTGGGGGAAACAATAAAACCCTAGCCGCCATTAAATTTTCCCAGAGACTAAAGAGATAGGGCAGAACTAAAATGGATGCATCATAGGAAATGGGCCGGCCAAGTTTACAAAGGGATAACCCTTATGTTTAACTCCTTAGGGTTTTAGCTTTGTTTTTATTTGTTTTTTAAAATTGGTTATTTTTGTATTTCAATTTTGTTTGTAAACCGATCAGTTGCTAGAGACTGTAAAATTCTAGGAAACCGGTTAGCGTGTTAACTGGCAGTTTACTAGTCTGTAAAAACTAGGGTTACTGGTTACAGGGTCGTAATCAGGGAAAATCTGATCGAGGGATTAGATCAGTCTAGGTATTTGAGCGTAGGGTTAGTACAGGAGTAGGGTTTGCGAGTGTACATGGTCTTGTATGCGGGATCTCTTCTATCACCTAGTAGAAACCTTAGGAATGCAGCAGTAGGCAGTATTTGCCGAAGCTGGGCATATCTGTGTGTGATTTATTTTCTGCATTTCTATTTCTGCTATATTCTGTGATCTGTTTAGTATTATATATCCTGTTAGATTTTTTAATTTAGATAAAAACTGTGATAAACCCTATTCATGCCCTCTAAGGTTAATCTAGATCCAACAGTCAGATGTCTAGACCCCATCTACAGCAGAAATTACACCACTTTCGGTAGAGCAAGGCTTCCCCGATCTATGCTTGGAAGCCTTGCGCGGCCTCCCGTGTGTGCTCTTGGCAGATAATTCATGGCAATAAGCATACTAGCATGAGGGAGAAGGTCCACAGCGGTTGGGATAGCTCCGGACCGCGTACTATGTGGAAGCTGCTGAGAGGATCCACACGAAACAGTGGGTGAGTCAACACCGTGTGACCTGCAAAGAGGAATAGAGGATGATAGTTGAGGTGAGGAAGCATTTGTAGCCATAGAAGGCCATGTAAGTGCAGGAAGATGGTTCTGTAAGTATGGAGAACAAGCCAATTTGTCGAGGTAAGGTGTTTGAATAGGGTACGCAGCAATATGGGCCAACTGCGCATGATCTGGCAACAAATATGACGCAGCTAACGGCTGCGCCCATGTACGGATTTCACCACTGAATAAAGGGGAATTGGCATTAACAAATGGAACATATTGGTTCAAGATGTGAGCGCTATGACCAACATGAGCTTGTGCCGCGGAGGGTAACTACCAAGGAAGCGATTGAATGGTGGAATCCGTTGAGGCAAACTTAGTGGAGGAGTTGGCAGACAAAAGAAAGTCAGTGGACCTTGGGTTGGCATGTGGTACAGGACTATTGTGCATGTTGATGCACCTAACACCTACAGTATTGGGATAGAGCACTTGAGTTGCATGTGGAACATGCATGGAGCTAACAGGCAACGCTGGACATTTTGGTAAAGAGCAAACTGGAGTAGTAGAATGGTTTTCAACAGAAGAGGCCGGTGACATAGTAAGGTTTCTGCTAACTGGGTCGCCACTTGACACAAGGATTGGTGTTTTGATAGCAGAATCTGATGCTTGTATTGGCGCGGCTGGACTAGTCGGTGCACTATCTTGCGAGAGCAAGGTCAGCTAAGTTTGCGGAAGGGGATCAATCACCGATATATTCGTGTTTCTAGTATCGGAAGTGACTGCTGCATGCATTTATTTCGAAGCGAGTTTAGAGACCGGTGCCCATTCCTTAGCCTTGCCAGCAGCAAAGTGACGACTGTTAATTGTACCAAATTGGGGTGGGTTCGCCTTATTGAATTTCGGAGCGTTGACATTAGAAAGCACAGTTGGAGGAATGTGGCCAATAGGTTCTGGATATGAGTATTTATAGAGGTTCGCTTCTAGGTTATGGTTAACAAAAACTTCTTTGCAATTCGGAAGTTGAGTGTGTCCAAGTTTCCTACATTCGGACAATAAATCGGGAGATTACCATATTCGATGTATTGCTAGAAGTCGCATCCGTTTTGCCCAATAAAATTCTTTGTGGCGGTGAACTACATAGATCCAACCTCTACACAAACACGTGCTAGGCTAGGACGGTTACAATTGATAGTAGCTTCTACCGCTTTGAGCGGTGTGCCGATTTGTTCACATAACGCTTCAAGCGCCTCTTTATTGTATAGGTGAGCTGGTAAATAGGGGAGTGAAACCCAAACTGGAAACAAGGATCCGTCTAAGAGGGGGTGAAAGATAATGGACCATTTAAAAACTTTCATTTCAGCATTTAATATCATTAGTTGCTCGCGAAGCCACAAACGTAAATAGTCCTCCTCATAGTCCTCTTTGCATTTCTGCTTGGTTTGTACAAATAAAGAAATATGCGGCTATGTATGGGAAATGATCATATGACATAACTGAAATGTATCTAGAAACTTGCACAAAATTTAGATGCCTTTTGATCTATTTGTACATGTTATATATTAATTTTGCATATAATATGGTTGTCATACTCTCTGTTTACTCATTCAGATTTGTTGTATAATATTTTTCATTACCTTAAAATTCACTTGCATACCATTACTTATAAATAAAATAATCAAATATCATTCTTTCTAAATAAAATAATCAAATATCATTCCTTCTCATTCAAATTTTTTTGTTGTGTAGGTTATGCTTTCCATCAGAGCTGTTTCTATTAGATTTTTGTTTGATACTGGAACATCACACCGTTTTATCTATAATGAGCTAGTATAAAGAGTAGATGGACCATTGATTGTGACCAACCTAGCAGAGGATTCTTTAGTCTTTTTATAATTTGTTGTAATATAGTTTTATCAAGTTATGGTTGCTTTTTATTTGTGATTGTTTTGTTTGAACTTCATTGGATTTGGGATTATATTGGCCATGAACTTGGTCAAAATATATGTAGCTATAGTAGAATGTGAGAAACTCGAAGTGACAATCGATAATGTGAATGGAAGAACATTATGATATGGTGTCTTCCGATGGATGGAGTATTGGATAGCTTATTATATATGCTTGAAATTCCAGGGGATAAGTTATCACATGTGTCGATTGTTAGAGAGAGATGTGTTTGACCAGGTCAAATGATTGCTCTAGCAAAGAAAAATCAAGTTTCAGATTGATTTAGTGGAACAAGCCAAACAAGTAGTTATGGTTTGAGGCAGATGGTTCCTAAAGAACAACGAGAATTAGAGGTGAAAGTGAATGATCAACTGAGGAAGTGATTCGTTTGGAAAAGCGCATCTGAATGGGGTACACCAATTGTGTTTGCAACCAAGGATGATGGATCTATAAGGTTATGTATGGATTATCGTGAGCCGAATAAAGTGATAAAACAAAACAAGTATCCATTACCAAGGATTGATGATTTGTTTAATCAGCTGCATAAAGCCAAAGTTTTTCTGAAATGAATTAGGCTATAGGATTTCACCACTTGAGAGTGGAAAATGATAGTGTGCCATTTTTTATGACACCATCCGTTTCCTTTGAGTGCCTGCTGATGTCATTTGGATTGATTAATGAACCAACATATTATGCAGATATTATGAATCGATTTTTCTGATATCAGTTGAATAAGTCTATGCTTGTGTTCATGGATGATATCCTACTTTATTGTAACACCCTATTTTCCAAGGTCCAAAGTTAAGCGCTACAGATGCTACCTACGATTGATAAGAAATTTGGAATCTTACAATAATTTATCCTTACGGATCCAATAAAATTGATTTCTTCGAAATTCGAGATAGTTTGCAAAATGGTTATTTTTTCCATATTCAATTAAATCGATAAAATATAATTTAAATTCAAAATAATCTAAAGCTTTGAAAAATACATTATAATCATCATATATATTCAAATGAAATCTCATATAGCTTTAGAATAGATTATGTTGGGTTTAGAACTCGATACTTCCATTTTCAAACTAAATCGATATTCAACTTATTATAAAATCCTTTTATTTTATTTAATAAACCGTTATGGTTTGTAAACAATTCCATTGCGATTGTCTAAAAATTTGATTTGGACGTATCTCACAATCTATAAGATGAGAACTCTATTTTTCACTTCCATTAGAAAATTATAATTCAATAGATTCAAACATTTCTTGTTTCAACGAATTTTGTCTTATATTGGATCATATACATTCATTCAAAGTTCAGAACATAATATTATGAACTACCGTGCCACCACGAGCTCGTTTTTATTTATATTATAAATTATACATTCAAACTTAAATTAAATATATTTCAAGTCGGTAATTCTTAAAATGAATCATTTTTAAATATTTAAATAAATTAAATATTCCTTAATAGAATCTGGGTCGTTATAAATGCATAGTGAATCACATGTATACACTGATAAGCGTTAAGTACCGTAACGCTTGCATGTAGGAACTAACATTTTTTTATGACATTGTTGTTGAGTGTATGGACGTTCGTATGTTGCTGCATATTTGTTATATGTTATTGCACGAACAACACCTTAATTGTGGAATTATACGGCTGATTGATTTAATATTTAGAATTGAGCATGAAAATAAAGTGAACTTAATATCCGAAGAAGTTTGGAAATGAAATGGAAGTATATACGGACAATTTTTGTAAAGGTGGAAACGATTTTGAAAATTATTTTTGACTAGAGTTGGCTAGTTCAAACTTGCAAAATCAATTTTGGAAATTTAATTGAATTTGAAGTCAAATTTTGAAATATTGTTTTCAAACGAGTTTATATAAGTTTATAAAGGTTTATAATAATATTGAAAGTGAATCATATATATTTTATTAAAACTCGTAATATGGTCTGAGTATAACGTGTTGCGCAGCGACAATTCACGAATTTCGACCATAAACTTTAAATGGTGATAACTTCAGTAATTTAAAACGGATGGACACGAAACGAAAAAATGTTTTCTTTGTAACAACAATAGTTTTTAAGTTATGTTTAAATCTATTTTGAAAAAGGTCATTGTGAATGTAGTTTGTTGACCATAACGACAAATGGTTATTTTAAGTTTATTAAAAATATGGATTTTTTGTAAAATCATTATAATTATTTAAAAATAATTTGAATTGGAAAATGATAGTTTTGGATAGTGTAAAGTTAATTTTGATCAAACTAGTTAATATGAACTGTTTAGCGACGCCTTTTGTAACGCCTTTGAAACACTTTGCAACGTTTCCTTGAAAATAGCGTATTTTGAGATTTTAGCTTATGAATCATTGCAAACTTGAATGGTTATTTCAAATGATTAATGAAATGTTTATAGAAGTTAAACATATCAGTTTTAAGTAAGATTTGATTTATTTCAAATTTAAAGTGGTTTTCCAATATTTTATGAAATTGGAAATGGTTGAAAGTGGTCTTCGAATATCGTTATTAAGTCCATAAGTAGACTTGTACTACCGAGGAATTTGAAAGGTAGAGTTACCCTTATTTCACTTACAGCATCGGTCGAGCATGGAAGTTGATATCGAACGTAAGCGATCTATCTTCTTTCCAGTTCCTACATAATCTGACTTCGGTTTTATCTTTTGGAATAAATGTTTTTTTAGAATTAATAAGGTGGGTTTGGATAGAAATATCCTTCAACTATTTTGATATAGAATTCTGTTGTTAGAGGTATACTATCCGGGCAATTTGAAAGATAATTATACCGTTATTTCGCTTATAGTATTCACTGATTATGAGGATATGTATCAAATATAAGTTGATAATTTCTGTTTAAATCTTATGTTCAATATCAATTGGTTTTTGGATTTGTAGTGAATGGGGTCTTAAATAACATCATTCTTTAACCCGCTAAAGATAAAGGAATTATTTGAAATTTTAAAGAGTATTAAAATTTTGTAAAGGATATTTGAAACGATACTTAATGATCTTGATTTCGAGATTGGTTTTAAAAGGAAAGTAAAGGAACAAAGAGTTAATGAATATGGCTGAAAAGTTAATTGAGATTTTCGAAGCTAAATTATGTGTGATTTAAAAAGATATGCTTTAAAGAGAAAATTTATAAGATGAATTTTTGGGAATGGGGACTTTATTTTGGGTTATGATTAATTAATATCTTTGCTTAAGTAGATTACATGTCTGAGAATTTGGAAAGGGTTATGTTGAAGGGCGAACGAAGAAAATTTTAAATAATCTTAATTAAGAGATGATTTTGAAAGAGAAGCTAAGATCTATCTTAAGATTTATGAATATTTTTTAGAATGGGTTCAAAGAAGTTTTAATTAACAAATTCCAAAATGGAAGAAGATTTTGTTGGAATCCTGTATAATCCATAATTGTGTTTTTAAAATAGCACTTGTTATTCAGAGAGATTGGGATTAGGATTTGAAAACCATTCTGAACAATAAAACGGCAATTTGGAGCAAATGAGCATATTGAAGACAGTGTTGAAGACATGGACCCTTCACATCGGAAGGACATTTTGCTGAATATCTCAAATGGGTAGCTTCTATCTGTAGATGGATTTTGTATCAGTTAAGTGGCAAGTAGCCCACACGTATTTGGAGGAATTTCAGATTTGTAATGACCTCTCTCCTTTATTGGACGTGGAATAAGGTGCCTTCGGTTTTGTTCAGACCTAGAATGGACTTGTATGGATTGTGTGTCTAACATTGTAATTGACTTCGTAGCAATTGATCTTTATTAAATATATATCTATTTGGTGGCGGAAAATTTATTCTCTTGGCTTAACACCCATCTATGAGACATATGATCATAGAGGTTATATATTGATGGATATAAGTTATATGTGGCGAATGGACAATGTGATGTACTTAAGTGATGAGCTATTGATGATCAAAGCATGGCTTGTTGGAGCTTAGCTTTGGGTATATCATGATGACAAGCCTCACACCACGGAAAATGGCCGAAACAGGAAAGGTGCGGCAAGGACATGGGTAGTCATCTCCTTCTAGATAAAAGATGTATCGTGGTATGGAGCCCAGGTATTACCTATGTGGCAACTTCTACTTTTATGGATGTTGATGTTGGAGGCCTTCGGTTAAAATTTGCCAACGATTGGGAGATCATTTACTTAGGCGCGCTCTAATCAATCCAGTAAGGGAGAAACTGGCATCGTGTTGGTAGAGAGCCCATTTGGTTCTTGAGGAATCCCTCTAGAGGCATGCCCATCGTAGATAAGGAAGTTCCTTTGTTTGGTCATTTGTTGGAAACCTAATCTCCACTATGAGCCTTTATGATTTTAGTTATATAGCCTACACGTTATTGGTAGAAATACATCAATATAATGGGATGGAGCATTATGTTGCCTATGATTAAAACGTTTACATGCGAAAGAGTTTTCACACTATGCAATAATAATAATACGAAAGAGGATTTTCACGAATCAAGCACTTTTACTATTATAGGAGAAACCTCGCCCGTGCGTGCATTTGCATTGTTTGTGTTCCGTGAGACCTTATGATAGTTTCATTTTCCAAAAAGCATTATGAATTTCTATGCACTGGTGTTCATAAGTGGTAAACCTGTTTCGTGTTTAGCGGATGGTCCTGTAATTTACCTAACTTTAAAATGAACCTAAAAAAACAAACTATTTTGAGTTCTCACACCAGTTCCATGACTGATCTGGTGTTTATTGTTCCTACACCTAAACTCTAGGTTCCCATATTTTTTTCACATGGGAAGCTAGTAGTTTAGTTTGCTGATTTAGTCTTTATAGCTGGATTCAGGATTGGAGCTAGAGCTATATTTTGGATCATTTTTCTTCCACTGAGAGTATATTTGTATTTCTTTTCGATTGGTTTCTATTGCACTCTGATATTCATTGTAACTCTAGCGCAAAATAATTGTAATGATAATGAAAAGTTCTTTTACTTCTGTTTCAAATTTGCAAGTACTCCTAATAATTGTTTGAGTGAGTTTAATTACTAGTTTGAACCGTATAAAAAGGAGGGTCGTTACAACGTGGTATCCGAGCTTTGGTTTATACAAAGCTTTGGGGTATGACTCGTTCGAACAAATGGAAAGAACTCGTTAGAGATAAGATCAATCGTATCCTAGAAGAAAAAATCATTAGAGGTAGGGTTAGTAATGCCCTACAATGAGTTAGAGTATTATATATAAGAGAAAGAGTATTTACGATATAAAATGAGTTTTGACAAGTATATGTTTTGGGAAGATACATTATGAATACAAAAGGAATATGTTTTGAATATATACAGTTAATTATAATTAGATAATTAGTCGAATGATTAAGGTTAAGTATGGGCAATTTGTGATTATCATTTCATAATCTAACTTAAAGCTTTTCTATGAATTAGACCTCCTCCACTAATTAGAATGACTAATCCAAGTGCAAATACCTTGCGAATTCAATTTCACGATTTGACTATAAGGTATTTGATGATATAAGGTAAATAAGATTTTAAAATATGGATAAGTTTTAATAAGAATATTAGTAATTAAGGGATAAGTCAGTGGGAAGCAATTCACATTTTCCAACAAATATTTCCTTCTTGTCAGAAAAAGGTTTGAATAATAATATGGTTAGATCAAAGATTGAATAACTGAAGGAGTTGAGAACTAAATTTTATGAATATTTGTAGAACTATTAAAAATAATAATTGTAAATTTACTTAAATATTTGGTTAAGGATAGGAATTTTCGACAATTTTGGACAGTCAATAAATTCTGAAGCAAGCAAATAAAATGTTTAAGTAAGCCCGTAACACGTAAGCCCCAGGATCGAATCCTGTTAGGTGATCACGAATACTTGTATCATAATTTGACTGAAAGATATTTGGAAAACAAGAATAGGTAGAAAGAAGAAATTACCTAAACTGAAGCATTTAGATAAGCTGAGTTATGAGATAATCGGGTTTTTCGTGTGAAGACTTGTAGTAATTTTACGAACTGAAAGGAAATAAGTCTCATAACCTTTGTATTAAGAATAATTAGCAAGCTTAGACCTAAGAAAATGATTTATAACCCTGAATTTTTGTTGTTAATAAAAGGGTAGTAAATCACTGTGGTAGGCAATATTTTGCGAGTAGATGACAAGTTGGGTATGACAGTTGATTAAATAAATTAAAGGTCATTGTTTTGGGAATATTGATGATATGGTTATTCAGACTTATGCATGTTAAAGTATTCTACTCGGCATTTCCATAGGATGAAATTTTGGTATAAAGAATCTTAAATCATGAGTTTGGAAATTCATAAGTTCATGAAGGAAAGAAAAATCTTATCTAACCCTGTTTCCTTTCGAGGACGAAAAGTTTTTAAAGGGTGAATGTAACGATCCAGAATTTTTAACCAATTTAAAATTAAATTTTTGGTATATTATTTGAATCTTCTAGGTATTAAATGGATTTAATATAATTTAAATACGGATTTGGAATAATTATAAAATTAATTTAATACATATGTTCAAATAATAAAATAGATGTTTGGTTTTGTCAAAATATAATGGTATAATTTTAGTGAGAATTTATCAAGTTTTGTTATAACGAATTTTCCCAATACATATTTATAAAACTATTTTTAAGTATGTTCTTTTCTAGTAAAACAAATATATTTTGAATATAGATAAATTAAATTAAATAATAATTTAGAATGTTAAATAAGTTTGTAACATCATGTAAATCTGATAACGTAAGTCGTTGAGAGTTTAAATGATTAAATGTGTCTTAGAACTTGAATTTTAGCGACATATATGAGGCTTTTCAATTTTGAAATACTTCCTAAGCGTTTGTAAAATGTTTCAATCCAAAACCATGCTTATGCACATGGTATTGGGAATGAGGTTCATGGTATTCATGAGTGGTTTGGCTAGGTGGTGACATGCATGAATATGTGTTGTAGGATGGTGACATGTGTCCGTAAACCAAATTACCAAACTGTCCTTCAATGAGGCTATATAAGGAGGTCTTTACTCCAATTTTTCTCATTCCATTCTCCTTTCTTTCCCTTACCTCCTCTTGCTCTTCATGGCTATGGTGTCACCTCCCTCTGCAACCTAATTCTGGCCCTCCTCCTATTTAAATTCTGACCAAGTCTCCCTCATTTCCCCTCCCCTTGCCACGGCTTCACCACCTCAATTTCCTCTCCTCTCCTCTGAACTCAAGGCCCACCCATTCCCACCACTTCCCATGGCCAACCACCTCCCCACCTCCTCTTCCACCATCCACAGCCCCACCTCCTCTACCCAAGAGTTGCCAAGCAACCCACACCACTATCTCCATGCACCATGACCTCATTTTTTCTCAGCAAACACTTCAGCCCATACCAGCAACTTCTCGAGGCCATAACAACTCCAAAATTAATCCAAATCATACAATTCTTTTTCTCAGATTATGTATTTTTTTCCAGTGCCTACAACTTTGTAGCTTAGCACTTTTCCTAATTCTTGGCCTAGCTATACCAACAATCCAAATCTTTAAAGGCTATATTTTCTGGTTGTATTTATTGAACCTGAAAAACACCTCCACCATTTCTATCATATCTCCCCAAAAAATAATCAGAATTGAGAATATATTTTTAAACTGAAGAGGGAAGAATTTCGTACAACTTTGTGGTTAGGCACTTTTCCAAGTTCAGAGAGTATCTTGTCCAAAACTCAAAGAAAGTTGGCATATTTTTGAAGTCATAAAATTTAGAGCATAGTACACGGTTACGCTAGTCGTCGGTGATAACTCTTCACATTTATTTAATTATGTACGTTTAATATATATGTGTAATGTTGGATGAATGGATGCATAGTTAATGACACATATACACTGATAAGAGTTAAATACTATAATGCCTGCACGTAGGAACAAACATTTTTGTTGATATTGTTGTTGAGTGTATGGATGTTCGTATGTTGCTAAGTATTTGTTGTATGTTGTTGCACACCGATGACACCCTAATTGTGGAATTATACGGGTGATTGATCAGGTCTCCTTCTCAGTTGGAAATATAAATGATTTCATTAATTTAATATCGAGAATTGAGAATGAAAATAAAGTTTTGAATTTAATATCCAAAGAAGTTTAAAAATGAAATGTAAGTATATATGAACAATTTTTTGTACAGGTGGAAACGGTCTTTAAAACCGTATTTGACTAAAATTGTCTAGTTCAAACTTGTGAAATCAATTTTGGAACTTAAATTGAATTTGAAGTCAAACTTTTAAATGTTGTTTTCAAACGAGTTTATATATGTTTATAAACCTTTATAATCATATTGAAAGTGAATCAGACAAGTTTTATTAAAAGTCGTAATATGGTCTGAATAGGACGTGTTGCGCAGCGGTAGTTCGTGGATTTCAACCATAAACTTTAAACGGCCATAACTTAAGCAATTTAAAACGGATTGACGTGAAACAAAAAAAACCTTTTCATTCTACCAACAATAGTTTTCAAAGAAAAAAGGTGTTTCAAATTTTCAATGTATAGTTTTCAACTTATGTTTAAATCTATTTTGAAAAAGGTCGTTGTGAATGTAATTCGTAGACCATAACGGCAAATGGTTGTTTTAAATTTATTAAAAATATGGAATTATTTGTAAAATCATTATAAATTATTTAAAAATTATTTGAATTGGAAAATGATAATTTTGGAAGTATAAAGTTTATTTTGATCAAACTAGCTAATATGAACTGTATTGCGACGCTTTTGAAACACTTTTACCACGTTTCCCTGAAAAGAACATATTTTGAGATTTTTAAATTATGAATCAATATTGAATGATCATTTTAAATGATTAATGAAATGTTTTCAGAAGTCAAACATATCAATTTTAAGTAAGATTTGATTTATTTCATATTTAAAGTGGTTTTAACAATTATTAATGAAATTAGAAATGGTTGAAAGTGATCTTCGAATGTCGTTATTAAGTCCATAAGTAGACTTGTACTATCTGAGAATTTGAAAGGTAGAGTTACTGTTATTTCGCTTACAGTATCAGTCGAGGATGGAAGTTGATATCGAACATAAGTGATGTATCTTCTATCCAATTCCTATATAATCTGATTTCAGTTTAATCTTTTGGAATAAATATTTTCCAGAATTAATAAGGTGGGTTTGGATAGAAATAATCTTCAAATATTTTATATGGAATTCCATTGTTATACGTATACTATTTGAAGAATTTGAAAATATTTATATCGTTATTCCACTTATAGTATTTGCTGATTATGAGGATTGGTATTGTTAATGATAAACATTGTCAACACCTAGTTTAAGGTTTGTCAATGTATATAAGACGGAATTAGAGAATAATTGATCTAAAGGATGCTAAATGATAATTTAGCCTCGACAAGCTCAGCTTATTTTTCCGTTTCCTAGATATCAAGACCTTAAGTCCGAATATTGTTAATCTTCCTTCGAGAGGTGAGTATTACGCTTGCGAGACTTAAGATTCAACAGTTACCTTGGGATAAGAGCATTATAGGCATTTAGAAGGTTGAAAACAACATTAACACAATGACCCTCAAATTCAGGGTAGAATAATATATATTGTATAGAGAAAAAACTGGTAAATGCACCATAACAATATGTTTAATGACATATCATAACCCTTTTTGACTAGAATGACACTTCCACATCGAACCAGCCTACAAGTAGGCCTTGGTTGTGTTAGTAATCTTGTCATAAGGTTACAATAGGCACTTTTGTTATGTTGTGTTACATTAAAGGTTTGAGGCACGTGTCAGAGTCATAAGGATGAATTCATTGAATTTCCCTTTTCGGGCACATCTCCTCCTCATCCTCATCCTGCACCTCCTTATCACACACCTCCTCCTCATCCTGCACCAACTCCCCCTTATCCTGCACCATCACCCAACAATAGAATTGCTTCATATCCTCTATATGATAGACAGGCTTCGAATCCTCCTGCACCACTGTCCGATGAAAGACCGCCTTATGAATTATCTGCTGCTTATGAGTATCATCAGTCTACTACCATACCAGGTAGCTACAATGGTACTGGAGCGTATCATACTACTACCATTTTACCTTCTTCTACCTATGCCAATTTAGGATATAATGCCCCTCACTTTGGTTATGGCTATGGAAATTATTACATGGAAATTACAACGGCCCCTAGAGTGACCACAGTTGTTGCTTATGGAAGCTCTATAAGTGTAGGTGCAGTAGCACCCAGTGCACCGCGTCAGCTTTATATATAACAGTACTTGTACAAGAACAATTTGCCCCTCCGTTTCCTAGTAAGAATTTAGCCATATGGATGTTTAGTTATATTGTTGACTGACTAGGGAGTTAGAAACTCAGTGGATCGAAGATAGAAAAAAAGAGAATAATAGGAAAGCCTTGAGGCATGTTGACACTATCCGAAAACAATTTATCCACAGTATAAGAAATTTTTTCGCAGGATACAACAAGGCTCGAGAATTCTTGCGAGAGAGGAAGGAGGAGATCATTTTTCTGAGTGATGTTTTCTGGACGGAGAGAGACACATTTATAGAGAAGAAGATATCTGTTAGCGAAAGGTCACGGCTGTTCAAAAACACGCAACTGTCGTGCATTCAATTTAAAAAAAATTGAAATCTGGACAGAAACGCCTATGTATGAACAGCCATAGCCCAAGATGCCCTAATTGCCTATCTATGACCATTTAAATATAAGCCCAATTAGTTAGCTATATTTTTATTTATGGGCTTTACTCAATTTGTTTATCATATTGGACAAAACAATATATACATTTCATTTCCATCTTCTTCTACCATGTGGGACCTGTGCACTTCTCCACTATACACACAAATTACATAACATTCCCCCATGAATTTGTGTGTAATGATTTTTATTTTGATAAATGTTATCCATAAAAAAGGTATCTTTCGATTTGGACCATTAATTAGTGTACACTAGTTAAGGTCTTTACGAAGTTGTAGGTGTCTGTAAAAGATTGAACCACAACTCCTATTGTAAAACCGAACAAATGACACAGACAAGTTTATCTATTAGATCTCACAAGATTCTCAACACAACCTTAGCACTATTATACACGGCCATGTGCAAATCCTGAATTCATGAACATTTATAAATGTGACACATACATTAATTGAAGCGACACCACTCCTAAGTTCAAATAGGTAAATCCTAACAAATGCAAATTCTTCATCATGCATTTGCTCGCAAACTAGCCTTGATCAACGAAATATATATGGAACTATGCCAGTTCTTTTAAGCGCTTATAGGTAACTTGTTGTTACCCATTTAACTTGAAACCTAATATACTAGTCTTAATTTGGGTTCCCTTCTTCGGTGCTTAGGATTTTAAGTCCAAATTTTTTTTGTTGTAATTTGTACTAAGTCTCTAACAAGTGCTTTAGTGAGAGGATCCGTTAAGTTTTCGCCGGACTTTACATATATGATGGTGATCACCCCTTTCGTAATTAATTCTCTCACAAACGTATGTCTTAAAATAATATTTCTAGATTTTCCATTGTAATCGTCACTATATGCTCAAGACAATGTTATTGAACTATCACAGTAAATAGAAATAGCAGATAATGAGTGTGGCCATAGTTCAATGTCTAATAACAAGTCTCGTAACCATTCTGCTTCCTTAGCTGCGGCGCCAAGGGCTATAAATTTAGATTCCATAGTTGAATGCGCTATACATGTTTGTTTCTTGGATGCCCAACTTATGGCCCCTCCTCCTAATGAGAATATCCATCCAGATGTTGATCAGCTCTTATTTGGTACAAGTCATCCAACTTGAATCACAATACCCATCTAGCACACTTGGATAACCAGCATAAATTAATTTCAATTCTTTTGTTCTTTTGAGATATCTAAGGATCCTACTAATTGCTTTCTAATTATGTATTCTAGGTTTTGACATAAATCTTGACATCATGTTAACGGCTAAAGCTATATCAGGCCTTGTGCAATATGTGACATACATAAGACATCCAATGGCATTGGCATATTCCAGTTGAGCAATGATTCGACCTTTATTTTCTTGCATTTTCACACTAGAATCAACTGGGGTACTAGCATCTTTGATATTAAGACGTTAGAACTTATCAAGTATTTTGTCAATATAATGAGTTTGGTTCAAGGCATATCCTTTTTCATGTTTTTCAACATTGATTCCCAATATTGTATCTACCTCATTAAGGTCTTTCATTTTAAAAACTGAAGTTAGATACTTCTTGGTATTTGTAATTCCTTTCATGCTGTTACTAGCAATTATCATGTCATCAACATATAAGCATAATATCACTATGTAATCATTGGTTTTCTTACAATAAACACATTTATCAGCATTACTATGCCCAAAACCATTTGACAGAATTGCCTCATCAAACTACTTATGTCATTGCTTTGGAGCTTGCTTTAAGCCATATAATGACCTAACTAATTTGCAAACTTTGTTCTCATTTCCTAGTAGGACAAAACCATCAGGCTGTTCCATATATACCTCCTCATTTAAGTCACCATTCAAGAAGGTCATTTTTATATCCATCTGATGAATATACGGTTTATATATTGATGCCAACGCAAACGAAACTCTTATTGATGTGGTTCTTGCAACTGGAGCATAGGTATTGAAATAATCTATACCTTCTTTTTGTCTAAATCCTTTTTTTACTAGTCTTGCTTTGTAAGTTTGTATAGAACCATCTGTTCTATATTTCTTTCGAAACACCCATTTGCACCCGATTGCCTTTGAACCATGTGAAAGATATACTAAAACCCATGTCTTGTTGGATAGTATAGAATCCATGCTGACTTCTCCTAGGCTCACTTCGTTCATCATGTGCTCTTTGTCCTCCAACAATGTAATTCGAAGTTTCTTCTACTATAGATTCAAATGTGTTATGTCGAAATTTATGTTTGAAGAATTACACATGTATGGATTCCACTATCACATTGGATTGTAAATCAGCAATTTATAGGCTTTTGAATTTTGTACATAGCCAACAAATACACTTTTAATACCTTTTTGTCCTAACTTTGTCTTATGGGTATCTTGAACTTTGTAGAAAGCTAAAAACCCTCACACTTTAAAATAATTTAAGTTAGGTTTTCTACCATTATTCCAAAGTTCATATGGTGAAACCCCGAATTTCTTAAAAGGCACTTTATTATAAATATGACACGTTGTCAACAAAGCTTCACCCGATAAGTAAAATGGTAACTTTGCATTCATAAGAACTGAATTGACCACATCTACCTAGGATCTATTTTTTCTTTCAGCCACCCCATTTTGTTATGGTATCTATGGTGCTGTTCGTTGGTGTATAATTCCATTATCCTCACAAAACTGACTGAAGATATCTGAAAAATATTCATCCCGAATCACTTCAAAGCACTTTAATTCTTTTTTCTTTCTATTTTTCAACTTCAAATTTAAATTCTTTGAATTTATCAAATGCTTTGTCCTTGGTTTTCAACAACTATACATAAGTGTATCTTATATGCTCGTTAATGAAAGTGATAAAATGTAGCTTTCCTCCTCTCGTTAATTGACCATTCAATTCACAAATATCAGAATGCACGAGTTCTAGCAAATCGCTATTTCTTTCAACTTTAGAAAATGTTTTTTAGTCATTTTGGCTTCAATTTTTTTTTTACATTTTTTATAATCATTGGCAGAATATTTGATATAGCCATGTTTTGACATATATTTTAAGCAATTAAAATTTAAATGTCCTAATCTAGCATGCCATAAAGAACTAGGAGAATCAACAACATAACCAACAGTAGTAATTTCATTAATTGACAATTTAAACATGCCATCACATGAGTATCCTTTTCCTACAAATTCTCCATTCTTAGATACAATAACTTTATCAGATTCTAAAACAACTTTAAATCCTTTCTTGCATAAAAGATTTCCAGAAACTAGGTTCTTTCTCAAGGCCGAAACATGGAACACATTGACAGTTTAAGTTTTTGGCTAGAAGTGAACTTCAATTCTGCACTTCCCTTGCCCATAACGTTTGCCGAAGCATGATATCCCATGAGAACATCTTCGGGCTCGTTCAATTCGTTA
This sequence comes from Allium sativum, assembly GCA_030737875.1. Classification (NCBI taxonomy): domain Eukaryota; kingdom Viridiplantae; phylum Streptophyta; class Magnoliopsida; order Asparagales; family Amaryllidaceae; genus Allium; species Allium sativum. The sequence goes on from CM060910.1 coordinate 343,782,017, forward strand.
TAGGACTTGAACAAATTTTGTTCGTTGCACACATGTATGGTAGCGTCAGAATCAAGCCACCAATCTGCAGAATTTGTCACAGAGGCTATGTAAAGTTCTGTGATCATTGCGGCAAATTCTTGTCTAGCATCTTCCACAACATTTGCTTTATTGTTTTCAAAACCAGATTTGGAGTTCTTTTCTGCCTTAGCCTTAAATCGACAAACCTTGATAAGATGTCCTTTAATACCACAACAAAAGCAAGGCCGATTCTTAGATTTGTTCTTGAAATCTTTCTTTTTCGGTTTCAAATTATTGTTGGAATTTCCTGAATTTCTATAGACTGTCTCTTTGGAAGATATGTGATGAACTTTCGATCCTAAGATTGACTCATCTCTGACACGATTTTCACTTTCAATTTGCAAGTGAGTCAAGAACTTGTCAATAGAGAAACTATCCGATGAGTGAAGAATTTTCCTTCTGTAATCATACCAAGCGGGAGGAAGTTTTGACAGAATCTCTCCAACTTGGAGAGCATTGTGAATAGTAAACTGCAGTTCTCTAATTTGGGAAACAAGAATCTCCAATTCACGGATTTGATCCATGATTGGCGCATTATCAACAAACTTGAATTCAAAATATTTTAAAGCAAGAAAACGATCGGTACCTTTCTTCATGTGTTTATATTTTGAGCCTAGGGCATACCATACTTCCTTTGGCGTTATATAGTTCTGATAAACATCATATAGCCTGTCAGTGAGTGTGTTGAGAATATAGCCCAAGCATAGAATTTCATCTGTCTCATGTTTAGCTTTGTCCACTTCAATTTTCTTTTTAATTTCTTCAGAATCATTAGGCTTTGATTCTGCAATTGGTTGCAGCGCCGGATCGAGTAAATAGTGAAGATTCATAGATGGAAGAAGCCATGTCATTCTGTCCTACCATCTAGTATAGTTTGTTCCTTCAAAATGGTCAAGTTTGATGGATTCTTTTCCATGAAGTTGAACTTGGACTTTGGAATTCAGTTCTGTCTCCTTTGGAATGTCGTTTTTGATTGTTAGAAAATTCGGTGGATCGAAGACGGAAACAAAATAGAGAATAATAGGAAAGCCTTAAGGCGTGTTGACACTATTCGAAAACAATATTTCCGCAGTATAGGAAATTTGTTCGTAGGATACAACAAGGCTCGAGAATTCTTGCAAGAGAGGAAGGAAAGGAGATCGTTTTTCTAAGTGATGTTTTCTGGATGGAGAGAGCCGCATTTATAGAGAAGAAGATATCTGTGGGCAAAAGGTCACCGCTATTCAAAAAGATGCAACTGTCCCATATTCAAATTTTAAAAATAAAATAAAATTCGAAATATGAAATGCCTATGTATGAACAGTCAAGGCCCAAGATGCCCCAAGTGCCCAAGTGCCTATCGATGACCATTTAAATATAATCCCAATTAGTTAGCCCTATTTTTATTTATGGGCTTTACTCAATTTGTATATTATATTGGACAAAATAATATATACATTTCATTTCCAGCTTCTTCTTCCATGTGGGTCCTTTTCACTTCTCCACTATACACACAAATTATATAACATTCACACACTAATTTGGGTGTAATGATTTTTATTTTGATAAACATTATCCATACAAAAAGGTATCTTTTGATTTGGACCTTTAGTTAGTGTACATTAGTTAAGGTTTTTACGAAGTTGCAGGTGTCTGTAAAAGATTGAACCACATTTCCTATCGTAAAACCGAACAAATGACACAGACAAGTTTATCTGTTAGATCTCACAAGATTCTCAACACAACCTTAGCACTATTATATACGGACATGTGCAAATCATGAATTCACGAACATTTATAAATGTAACACATACATTTATTGAAGTGGCACCACTTCTATGTTCAAATAGGTAAAGCCTAACAAATGCAAATTCTGCATTATGCATTTGCTCACAAACTAGCCTTGATCAATGAAATATATGTGTAATTGTGCAAGTTCTGTTAAGTGCTTATCGATAACTTGTTGTTACCTATTTAACATGAAAACTAATATATTCGTCTGAAGTTGGGTTCCCGTCGTCGGCGCTTAGGATTTTAAGTCCCATATTTTTTGTACTTTGCACAAAGTCTCTAGCAAGTGCTTTAGTGAGAGGATCCACTAATTTTTGCTGGACTTTACATATATGATGGTGATCACCCCTTTAGTAATTAAATCTCTCACAAACGTATGTCTTAAACTAATATGTCTAGATTTTCCATTGTAAACACCACTATATGCTCTAGAAAATGTTGCTGAACTATTGCAATCAATAGAAATAGCAGATAACGAGTGTGGCCATAATTCAATGTCTAATAACAAGTCTCGCAACCATTATGCTTCCTTAGCTGCGGCGCCAAGTGCTATAAATTCTAATTCCACAGTTGAATGCGCTATACATGTTTGTTTCTTGGATGCCCAATTTATGGCCCCTCCTCCTAATGAGAATATCCATCCAGATGTTGATAAGCTCTCATTGGTACTAGACATCCAACTTGCATCACAATACCCTTCTAGCACACTTGGATAATCATCATAAATTAATTTCAATTCTTTTGTTCTTTTGAGATATCCAAGGATCCTACTAATTGCTTTCCAATAATGTATGCTAGGTTTTGACATAAATCTTGACATCATGTTAATGTCTAAAGCTATATCAGGCCTTGTGCAATATGTGACATGCATAAGACATCCAATGGCACTGGCATATTCCAGTTGAGCAATGATTCGACCTTTATTTTCCTGCATTTTCACACTAGAATCAACTGGGGTACTAGCATCTTTAAGATGTTAGAACTTATCAAGTATTTTGTCAATATAATGAGTTTGGTTAAAGGCATATCCTTTTTAATGTTTTTCAACTTTGATTCCCAGTATTGTATCTACCTCATCAAGGTCTTTCATTTTTAAAACTGAAGTTAGATACTTCTTGGTATCAGTAATTCATTCATGTTGTTACTAGCAATTATCATGTCATCAACATATAAGCATAATATCACTACGTAATCATTGGTTTTCTTACAATAAACACATTTATCAGCATTACTATGCCCAAAACCATTTGCCATAATTACCTCATCAAACTTCTTATGTCATTGCTTTGGAGCTTGCTTTAAGCCATATAGTGACTTAACTAATTTGCAAACTTTGTTCTCATTTCCTATTAGGACAAAACCTTCAGGCTGTTCCATGTATACCTCCTTGGTTAAGTCACCGTTCAAGAAGGTCATTTTTGCATCCATCAGATGAATATACGGTTTATATATTGATGTCAACGCAAACAAAACTCTTATGGATGTGGTTCTTGCAACTAGAGCATAGGCATCTAAATAATCTATACCTTCTTTTTGTCGAAATCATTTTGTTACTAGTCTTGCTTTGTAAGTTTGTACAAAACCATCTGTTTTATATTTCTTTCGAAACAGCCATTTGCACCCGATTGCCTTTGAACCAGGTGGAAGATCTACTAAACCCCATGTCTTGTTGGATGGTATGGTATCCATCTCATCATTTATAGCTTGTTGCAAAAAATCAGAATCTCGTGAAATCATAGCTTCTTTAAAAGTTTTAGGATCGCCATACCATGGGTGTAACTTCTACTACTTTTGATCTAGTAGCATCATCTAGAAAAGTGATTGAGTCAGAGGAAATAAAATCAAAATCAAGTGCTTTTGTTTTCCAACACGCTGACTTCTCCTAGGCTCACTTGGTTCATCACGTACTCTTTTTCCTCCAACAATGTCATTCGAAGTTTGTTCTACTATAGGTTCAAATGTGCTAGGTAGAAATTTTTCTTTAAAGAATTCCACATGTATGGATTCCACTATCGCATTGGATTGTAAATCCAGCAATCTATATGCTTTTGAATTTTGTGCAAGCCAACAATTACACTTTTAACAGCTCTTGGTCCTAACTTTGTCTTATTGGGATCTTGAACTTTGTATGAAGCTAAACACCCCCACACTTTAAAATAATTTAAGTTAGGTTTTCTACCATTATTCCAAAGTTCATATGGTGAAATCCCGAATTTCTTAAAAGGCACTTTATTATAAATATGAAATGCGGTCAAAAAGCTTCACCCCATAAATAAAATGGTAACTTCGCATTCATAAGCATTGAATTAACCATATCTACCAAGGATCTATTTATACTTTCAGCCACCCCATTTTGTTGGGGTGTGTATGGTGTTGTTCATTGGTGAATAATTCCCTTATCCTCACAAAACTGATTGAAGATATCTGAAAAATATTCACCCCCATCACTTCAAAGCACTTTAATTCTTTTTTCTTTCTGATTTTCAACTTCAGATTTAAACTCTTTGAATTTATCAAATGCTTCGTCCTTGGTTTTCAACAAGTATACATAAGTGTATCTTGTATGGTCGTCAATGAAAGTGATAAAATATCGCTTTCCTCCTCTCATTAGTTGACCATTCGATTCACATATATCAGAATGCACGAGTTCTAGCAAATCGCCGTTTCTTTTAACTTTAGAAAATGTTTTTTTATTCATTTTGGCTTCAGCACAAATTTTACATTTTTTATAATCATTGGCAGAATATTCGATATAGCCATGTTTTGACATATATTTTAAGCAATTAAAATTTAAAGGTCTTAATCTAGCATGCCATAAAGAACTACGAGAATCAACAACATAAGCAACAATAGTAATTTCATTAATTGACAATTTTAACATGTCATCACATGAGTATCCTTTTCCTATAAATACTCCATTCTTAGATACAATAACTTTATCAGATTCTAGGACAACTTTAAATCCTTTCTTGCATAAAAGATTTGTAGAAACTAGGTTTTTTCTCAAGTCCGGAACATGGAACACATTGACAAGGGTGAGTTGGTGGAAGTGAACTTCAATTTCACACTTCCCTTGCCCACAACTTTAGCCAAAGCATGATTTCTCATGAGAAATCCTTCAGGCTCTTTCATTACGTTATAGGGCTTAAACAAATTTTTCTCGTTGCACACATGTATGGTAGCGCCACAATCACGCCACCAATCTGCAGATTTTGTCAAAGAGGCCATGTGAAGTTCTGTGATCATTACGACAAATTCTTGTCCAGCATCTTCCACAACATTTGCTTTATTGTTTCCAGAATTAGATTTGGAGTTCTTTTATGCCTTAGCCTTAGATCGACAATCTTTGATAAGATGTTCTTCTATACCACAATAAAAGCAAGGTCGATTCTTAAATTTTTCTTGAAATCTTTCTTTCTCAGTTCCAAACTATTGTAGAATTTCCTGAATTACTAGAGACTGGTTCTTTGGAAGATATGTGATGAACTTTCGATCCTAAGATCGACTCATCTCTGAAACGTTTCTCACTTTCAATTTGCAAGTGAGTCAAGAACTTATCAATAGAGAAACTATCCGATGAGTGAAGAATTATCCTTCTGTAATCATTCCAAGCGGGAGGAAGATTTGACAGAATCGCTCCAACTTGGAGAGCATCGGGAATAGTAATCTGCAATTCTCTCATTTGGGAAACTAGAATCTCCAATTCACGGATTTGATCCATGGTTGGCGTATTATCAACAAACTTGAATTCAAAATATTTTAAAGCAAGAAAACGATCCGTACCTTCCTTTATGTGTTTATATTTTGACTCTAGGGCAGACCATACTTCCTTTGGCATTTTATAATCCTGATAAACATCATATACCCAGTCAGTGAGTGCGTTGAGAATGTAGCCCTTGCATAGCATTTCATCTATCTCATGTTTAACTTTGTCCACTTCAATTTTTTTTTAACTCCTTCATAATCAGTAGGCTTTGTTTCTGCAAATCGTTGCAGCACTGGAATGAGTAAATAGTGAAGATTCATAGACAACAGAAGACATGTCATTCTGTCCTGCCATCTAGTATAGTTTGTTCCATCAAAATGATCAAATTTGATGGGTTCTTTTCCATGAAGTTGAAGTTGGACTTTGGAATTCAGTTCTGTCTCCATTGGAATTTTTTTTTTCGATTATTAGAAATTTAGTGGATCGAAGACAGAAACAAAATAGAGAATAATAGGAAATCCTTGAGGCATGTTGACACTGTCCGAAAATAATATTTCCGCAGTATAGGAAATTTGTTTAGAGGATACAACAAGGCTTGATAATTCTTGCGAGAGAGGAAGGAGAAGAGATCGTTTTATGAATGATGTTTTCTAGATGGAGAGGGACGCATTTATAGAGAAGAAGATATCTATTGGCGAAAGGTCAAGGCTGTTCAAAAAGATGCAACTGTGACGTTCTCAAATTTAAAAAAAAAATCGAAGTCTGGATGGTAACGCCTATATATGAACAGTCAAGTTCCAAGATGCCCCAAGTGCCTATCTATGACCATTTAAGTATAAGCCCAATTAGTTATCCCTATTTTTATTTATGGGCTTTACTCAATTTGTTTATCATATTGGACAAAACAATATATACATTTCATTTCCATCTTCTTCTACCATATGGGACTTTTGCACTTCTCCACTATACACACAAATTACATAACATTCCACTACTAATTTTTGTGCAATGATTTTTCTTTTGATAAACGTTGTCCATAAAAAAGGTATCTTTCGATTTGGACCTTTAATTAGTGTACATTAGTTAAGCTTTTTACGAAGTTGTAGGTGTCTGTAAAAGATTGAACCACAACTCCTATCACAAAACCGAACAAATGACACAGACACGTTTATCCGTTAGATCTCACAAGATTCTACACACAACCTTAGCACTATTATATACGGCCATGTGCTAATCGTGAATTCACGGACATTTATAAATGTAACACATACATTTATTGAAGCGGCACCACTTCTATGTTCAAATAGGTAAAGCCTAACGAATGCAAATTCAGCATTATGTATTTACTCACAAACTAGCCTTGATCAATGAAATATATATGGAACTGTGCTAGTTCTTTTAAGCACTTATCGATAACTTGTTGTTACCCATTTAACTTGAAAACTAATATATTCTTCTGTAGTTAGGTTCTCGTCGTCGACGCTTAGGATTGTAAGTCCCATATTTTTTGTTGTACTTTGCACTAAGTCTCTAGCAAGTGCTTTAGTGAGAGGATCCGCTATGTTTTCGCCAGACTTTACATATATGATGGTGATCACCCCTTTAGTACTAAATCTCTCACAAACGTATGTCTTAAACTAATATGTCTAGATTTTCCATTGTAAACATCACTATATGCTCTAGACAATGTTGTTGAACTATCGCAGTAAATAGAAATAGCAGATAACGAGTGTGGCCATAATTCAATGTCTAATAGCAAGTCTCAAAACCATTCTGGGGTATAAATTCCAATTCCATCGTTGAATGCTCTATACATGTTTGCTTCTTAGATACCCAAATTACGGCCCCTCCCCCTAATGAGAATATCCATTCGGATGTTGATCAGCTCTCATTGGTACTAGACATTCAACTTGCATCACAATACCCTTCTAGCACACTTGGATAATCAACATAAATTAATTTCAATTCTTTTGTTCTTTTGAGATATCCAAGGATCCTACTAATTGCTTTCTAATGATAAATGCTAAGTTTTGACGTAAATCATGACATCATGTTAACGGAAAAAGCTATATCAGACCCTGTGCAATATGTGACATACATAAGACATCCAATGACACTGGCATATTCCAGTTGAGCAATGATTCGACCTTTATTTTCTTGCATTTTCATACTAGAATTAACTGGGGTACTAGCATCTTTGATATTAAGCTGTTTGAACTTATCAAGTATTTTGTTAATATAGTGAGTTCTATTCAAGGCATATCCTTTTTCATGTTTTTCAACTTTGATTCCCAATATTGTATCTACCTCATTATGGTCATTCATTTTAAAAACTGAAGTTATATACTTCTTGGTACTAGTAATTCCTTTCATGTTGTTACTAGCAATTATCATGTCATCAACATATAAGCATAATATCACTATGTAATCATTAGTTTTCTTACAATAAACACATTTATCAGCATTACTATGCCCAAAACCATTTGCTAGAATTGCCTCATCAAACTTCTTATGTCATTGCTTTGGAGCTTGCTTTAAGCCATATAGTGACTTAACTAATTTGCATACTTTGTTCTCATTTCCTAGTGGGACAAAACCCTAAGGCTGTTCTATATATACCTCCTCGGTTAAGTCACCATTCAAGAAGGCCATTTTTACATCCATCTGATGAATATACAATTTATATATTGATGCCAACGCAAACAAAAATCTTATGGATGTGGTTCTTGCAACTGGAGCATAGGTATCGAAATAATCTATACCTTCTTTTTGTCTAACTCCTTTTGCTACTTGTCTTGCTTTGCAAGTTTGTATAGAACCATTTGTTCAATATTTCTTTCGAAACACCCATTTGCACCCGATTTCCTTTAAACCAGGAGGAAGATCTACTAAAACCCATGTATTGTTAGATAGTATAGAATCCACCTCATCATTTATCGCTTTTTGCCAAAAAAACAGAATCTCGTGAAGTCATAGCTTCTTTACAAGTTTTAGGATCGTCATTGACATTGAGTACCATGGGTGTAACTTCTACTACTTTTGATCTAGTAGCCTCATCCAGAAAAGTGATTGAGTCAGAGGAAATAAAATCAGAACTCAAGTTTTTTTCTTTTCTAACACGCTGACTTCTCCTAGGCTCACTTGGTTCATCATGTACTTTTTTTTCCTCCAACAATGTCATTCAGAGTTTCTTCTCCTATAGGTTCAAATGTGTTATGTAGAAATTTATCTTTAAAGAATTCCACATGTATGGATTCCACTATCACATTGGATTGTAAATCCAATAATCTATATGCCTTTGAATTTTGTGCATAGCCAACAAATACACTTTTAATACCTCTTGGCCCTAATTTTGTCTTATGGGGATCTTGAACTTTGTAGAAAGTTAAACACCCCCACACTTTAAAATAATTTAAGTTAGGTTTTCTATCATTATTCCAAAGTTCATATGGTGAAACCCCGAATTTCTTAAAAGGAAAATTATTATAAATATGATATGCTGCCAGCAAAGCTTCACCCCACAAGTAAAATTGTAACTTCGCATTCATAAGCATTGAATTAATCATATCTACCAAGGGTCTACTTTTTCTTCCAGCCATCCCGTTTTGTTCGGGTGTGTATGGTGTTGTTCGTTGGTGAATAATTCCATTATCCTCAGAAAAATTGAAGATATCTGAAAATTATTCACACCCTATCACTTCGAAGCACTTTAATTCTTTTTTCTTTCTGGTTTTCAACTTCATATTTAAATTCTTTGAATTTGTCAAATGCTTCGTCCTTGGTTTTCAACAAGCATACATAAGTGTATCTTGTATGATCATCAATGAAAGTGATAAAATATCGCTTTCCTCCTCTCATTAGTTGACCATTCAATTCACAAATATCAGAATGAACGAGTTCTAGCATATCGCTGTTTCTTTCAACTTTAGAAAATGGCCTTTTAGTCATTTTCGCTTCAACACAAATTTTACATTTTTTATAATCATTGGCAGAATATTTGATATAGCCATGTTTTGACATTTATTTTAAGCAATTAAAATTTAAATGTCCTAATCTAGCATGCCATAAAGAACTAGGAGAATCAACAACATAAGCAACAATAGTATCCTTTTCCTACAAATACTCCATTCTTAGATACAATAATTTTATCCGATTCTAGAACAACTTTAAATCCTTTCTTGCATAAAAGATTTGCAGTAACTATATTCTTTCTCAAGTCCGGAACATGGAAAACATTGACAAGGGTGAGTTTTTAGCTAGAAGCGAACTTCAATCCCACGCTTCCCTTGCCCACAACTTTAGCCGAAGCATGACTTCCCATGAGAACTCCTTCAGGCTCTTTCATTACGTTATAGGACTTAAACAAATTTTTTTTTGTTGCCCACATGTATGGTAGCTCCAGAATCAAGCCACCAATCTACAGATTATCACAGAGGCCATGTGAAGTTCTGTGATCATTGCGACAAATTCTTGTCCAACATCTTCCACAACATTTGCTTTATTGTTCCAGAATTAGATTTGGAGTTCTTTTCTGCCTTAGCCTTAAATTGAAAACTTTTATAAGATGTCCTTTAATACCACAATAAAAGAAAGGCCGATTCTTAGATTTGTTCTTGAAATCCTTCTTTTTCGGTTTCAAACTATTGTTGGAATTTCCTGAATTTCCAGAGACTGGTTCTTTGGAAGATATGTGATGAACTTCTGATCCTAAGATCGACTCGTCTCTGACACAATTCTCACTTTCAATTTGCAAGTGAGTCAAGAACTTGTGTGACAACCCAGATTTTTACAACGTGCTAGGACAAGAATCAAGGCATAATTTAATGATAATATCTGAATCAGGAGAAACGGGCTGTCCCATTGCATTCGTCTCGGAAAAATACGCGAAATAGAGTCCGAGTTTTCGAAAATCGGAGTCCGTATGACCAAGTTATGGCCCGTCAAAGTTTTCAGAAAATTTCAAGTTCAAAAACAGTTCAAATTTGAATTTAGAATTCAAATTCAGCCAAACAGAACAGGCGGGAAAAATTCCCGCCACCCCCAAGTCGACTGGGGAGTCGACTTGGGAGTCGACACACCCCAGGTGGTGTCGACTGCCCAGTCGACACCCCTGTCGACTTGGGTGGTCGGCCAGTTGGCCTGGGTGTGCCTGACTTGTTCCTCAAGACATGCTCTTGGGTCTGGTCTATTGGCCTGTGACAGGTTTTGAGGGCTCAGATCTATCCTAGAGTTAATCTAAGGGCCTAAACTACTCCTAATCTCTATAAAAACACCCTAGGACCTAACCTAAATCCATGAAAATCATTCTAGCAACTAAGTGCTGCCAAAATCTCCATTGATCATGGCCTCCATCTCCAACTCCAAGAGACTATGCACTCAAAACAAGATCCGAATCAAAGGTGCTAGCTTGCTACATCAAATCAAGGGAGTTGATCAATGTTGCTAAGCCAATTTCATGACGATTCTTCAACAAAGGAGCCACCTTTCTTCGTTTAGACGATGCATGATCCTTCCCTAAGCCTCGCTATGTAAGTTCTAGCTACTTGTAGATTCTAACGGTGGTTCTAATGTGACATGGAATAAAATGCGATGAAACATAAGTATGCTAGCCTATGTGAACCTAATTTTGCCCCTTTTCTATGATCTATGACTTTGGGCTAAGTTTTAGCGACTTAATCATGCCACTCATGTTATGTTTCACCTAGTTTATCTTGCAAGTTTGGATCTTTACCTATGGAATGTTAGCATGAACCTTTGGGAACCATTTGACTTGTAAAATATTGGCAAAGACTTAACTTTGGGGCTTATGCTTGTAAATGAACCCAAACCCCTTATGTTATCATGCATGTTTGTGGCCAAATTCTCTTATGATACTATGCATGTTTGTGGCCAAATTCTCTTATGATACTATGCATGTTTGTGGCCAAATTCCCTTATGATACTATGCATGTTTGTGGCTAATCTCGTTGTGACATTATACATGTTTGAGGCCAAAAACCCCTTATGATGCTATGCATATTTTGAGGCCAAACCCCTTATGATACCATGCATGTTTGTGGCCAATCCCTTTTTGACATCGTGCATGTGTTGGGGCCAATATGTAGCATAGTATCCTTACTATGTGACTAGCTTCCACTTGGGTTGGAAATACGTTTGGGTAGCTTAGGAAAAATCTTGAATATGACACGAAAACTTGACATGGGGTTTACATGAGAACATGACATTCATGATACATTTAAATGTGGTCATGACACGTAGGAAAACATGGAACTTGAACTAGACATGTGTGGGTTGTAAGTGTAACATGACACTAGACTAAACATGAAAGTGGCCAACTCGAGGTTGGGTTGAGTTTGTAGCATAAATCTACCCGGACCCGCCCGGCTTAACTAGTGGCTACAAACAATAGGACTCAATGTGAGTAGTTGGTCACATAGCACTTAAAACCCGAGGTTAGACTAGGTTGTGGTGTAAATCTACCCGGACCCGCCTGGCTTAACTAGTAACCACAACAAGGTCTAATGTGAGAGGTTAAAAGTGCATTAATTTAATTAATGCCACATGATAAGGTTAAGTAAATTTGATTAATGACACTTAACCGATATGACATGAATGGGTAGGTTAAGTTAAACCGAACTTGATCTCTTAATGACACTTAACCATATAAGACAATTAGGGGATGGGGTTAAGTAATTTACACTTAACTAATCTAAACACGGTAATTAGATGGGGTTAAGTAACTTACACTTAACTAATCTAAACATGGTAATTAGACGGGGTTAAGTAACCTACACTTAACTAATCTAAACACGGTAATTCGATGGGGTTAAGTTAAACACTTAACCAATCTAAACTTGGTAATTCAATGAGGTTAATTAACCAATACTTAACCAACTTAACATGATAATTTAATGGGGTTAAGTAACTTATACTTAACCAATTATACATGATGATTTGATGAGGTTAAGTAACCTATACTTAACCAATCTAATATGCGGGCCTGATAGGGTTAAGTCACAAGACTTTTTAAATAAACTTAACCATTGTAATACGATTAGTGGATGGGGTTAAGCTAACCCATACTTAACCAATCCGACTCGATAATCTGATGGGATTAAGATAATCTATGCTTAATCAATCTAACACGATAATCTAATAGGGTTAAGATAAACAAGTACTCAACCAATTTGACTTGATGATTGGATAGGGTTAAGTCATGAGCTTCTTGGTATACTTAACCAACTTGTAGGGCTAGGTATTGGATTTGTATACTTAGCCAAATCTTGACATGATTCGTAGGCAGGTTAAGTCATTAACTTAAACGACAATACTTAACCCATTAGACAAAACCCTAGTTCAGGGGACTAGGTGGAAAGCCGGGATCAACAGGGATAACGGGAAAAGAAGCTAAGTGGTAAAACTTAGTTAAGGATAACTAAGTAATAATTCTTAGCCAAGGACATGGGACTGGTTCATAAATAGATGAGTAACCTGATACGGTAGGTCATCGCTTAGTATACGAGGAGGAGCAACTTATCTGACTTGGATAAAAAGCTCCAGCGAACTGGGTGACGAAGCGGTAGCTTCGGGGGACGTGAGGGTACTCTTGGTATCCCTCTGTGAGGTGGCAGATGGTCCATGAAACCTGGCCTCATAGAGGTTAAGGTCTGCGGTAGAAGAGCCAAGGGTATGCCTTGGTTGCTATGCGAGCGACCTAAAGACTGGGATGGATTAGCGTGGAGTCGACGATACTTGTTTTTGCCCTGGATAGCACGTCGCCGACTACCTACCATCTTTAGTCAATCATGTGCGAACAGAAAGGCAGAGAACTCCCAACAGACCATGTTCTTGCTATCGAGTCATGTGTGAGGTTGGCCCATAGGAAAGTGGGGCTATAGTGGGGCCGAGATGTAGTTCTCATACATGATTTTTCTTGGATTGCCTTTCAGTAGTTGAGGAAGGGGTCACGTGGGACCATAGCCACGGATACAAAAACAGACCTTGATATCTACATCAGCAGACAACTTAAAGCTCCCGACCGAGTTCCGTATTTCTTGATTTGCCCTGGCACGGAACTCGGGTGGCACATTGAGATACATGTGCGTCTAGACATGGGAAAACGATTCACGATACATACGTGGGATAAAGGGCGCGGTTGATGAGTGGCATAATCCCTAGTGGCCCTAGGTGGCCTGAACCCAAATAGAGACACGGAAACGTTCATTAGGTAGCATATTCCCTAGTGGTCCTAGGTGTCATAAATCCTAAGTGAACACGCGATAGTTCATGGTAAGAAAACATAACTAGATCAAAGGTAGCAGTCCAAAACAACTTCAAGGATAAAATGGTACTACGTTTAGGTGGTGTAGATTTACATGGGAAAGCCCGTACGGCCTACGGCAAAGGACTGAACTTATACATGGAAGAAACATACGAGTGGGGAAAACCTACATATGCTATATATTAGGTTGACATGGACCATTACATGACATTGGGCAAGGGACATTCATAGTTAACACATGACGCGGGTTGGGATACTAGTACGAGAGGTGCAGAGCAGATATACATGATAAATACCTTGGGATGTTATACATGATAGATACTGTGGGATGTTATACATGATAGATACCTTGTGATAGTATACTTGATCGAAACCTGACGATGTGATACCTTGATTTACCTTGACACCGTAGTTTATCATGATACCTTAGTTTATCTTGCTACAGTGGTTCATCCAGTTATCTTGGTTTAGCTTATCTATCTTGTCGTCATCCTTATGTTTACTTTCAGTTTATGCATGTCATGTTACCTTTACCTGTTTTTTATACTGGAAGTAGATAGGACTTACCAGTCTTTATGACTGACCCCGTTTTGTTTTGCCTCTTTGTCTTCCGTCCCCCCCCCCTAGGTTTTCAGGGAGGAAATGATGTTGTTTAGTTCAGACCTCTTATGCTTGAAGGTCGTCATGTATAGCTTGGTCTTCTCTTGGCTACGGCTGCTTCACCGCTTTATTTTGGGGAATAATTTATGAAAAGGTTTTATGCTTCTTTACTATTGCAAGACAGGTTTTGATGTATTCTGATGTAAAAGGCTTTAGACCTTATTTTATAAGGTAATGAAATTTATTTTACTTCCACTGTTTTATATTTGTTCTGTCTTGTAATATTTCTGTGCATGTTTACCTCGATAATGCTTCACCAAACCTAGTGCATTCCCTTTGTGAGTGACCCTAACGGAGGTAGGGTGTTACAACTTGTCAATAGAGAAACTATCCGATGAGTGAAGAATTTTCCTTCTGTAATCATTCCAAGCTGGAGGAAATTTTGACAGAATCGCTCCAACTTGGAGAGCATCGGGAATAGTAATCTGCAATTCTCTCACTTGGGAAACTAGCATCTCCAATTCACGGATTTGATCCATGATTGGCGTATTATCAACAAACTTGAATTCAAAATATTTTAAAGCAAGAAAATGATCTGTACCTTCCTTCATGAGTTTATATTTTGACTCTAGGGCAGGCCATACTTCCTTTAGCGTTTTATAATTCCGATAACCATCATATAGCCTATCAGTGAGTGCGTTGAGAATGTAGCTCCTGCATAGCATTTCATATGTCTGACGTTTAGCTTTGTCCGCTGCAATTTTCTTTTTAATTTCTTCGTAGGCTTTGGTTCGGAAATTGGTTGCAACACTGGATCGAATAAATAGTGAATATTCATAGACAGCAGAAGCCATATCATTCTGTCCTGCCATCTAGTTTAGTTTGTTCCATCAAAACGATCAAGTTTGATGGATTCCTTTCCATGAAGTTGAACTTGGACTTTGGAATTCATTTCTGTCTCCATTAGAATATTGTTTTCGATTGTTAGAAATTCAGTGGATCGAAGACATAAACAAAAAAGAGAATAATAGGAAAGCCTTGAGGTGTGTTGACACTATCCGAAAACAATATTTCCGCAGTATAGGAAATTTGCTCGCAGGATACAACAAGGCTCGAGAATTCTTGCGAGAGAGAAAGGAGAAGAGATTATTTTTATGAGTGATGTTTTCTGGATGGGGACAGCCGCATTTTTATAGAAGAAATTATCTATTGGCGAAAGGTCACGACTGTTCAAAAAGACGCAACTATCACGTATTCAAAATTAAAAAAAAAAACAAAATCTGGATGGAAACGCCTATGTATGAACAGTCAAGGCCCAAGATGCCCCAGGTGCCCAAGTGCCAATCTATGACCATTTAAATATAATCCCAATCAGTTGGCCCTATTTATATTAATGGGCTTTACTCAATTTGTTTATCATATTAGACAAAACAATATATACATTTCATTTCCATCTTCTTCTACTATGTGGGACTTTTGCACTTCTCCACTATACACACAAATTACATAACATTCCCCTACTGATTTGTGTGTACTGATTTTTCTTTTGATAAACGTTATCCATACAAAAATTTATCTTTAGATTTGGACCTTTAATTAGTGAACATTAGTTAAGGTTTTTACGAAGTTGTAGGTTTCTGTAAAAGATTGAACCACAACTCCTATCGTAAAACCAAACAAATAACGAAGACAAGTTTATTTGTTAGATCTCACAAAATTCTCAACACAACCTTAGCACTATTATATACGGCCATGTGTTAATCGTGAATTCATGAACATTTATAAATGTAACACGTACATTTATTGAAGTGGCACCACTTCTATGTTCTAATAGACAAAGCCTAACAAATGCAAATTCTGCATTATGCATTTGCTCACAAACTTTCCTTGATCAATGAAATATATATATGGAACTGTGCTAGTTCTTTTAAGCGTGTATCGATAACTTGTTGTTACCCATTTAACTTGAAATCTAATATACTAGTCAGAAGTTGGGTTCCCATCGTCAGCGCTTAGGATTTTAAGTCCCGTATTTTTTGTTGTACTTTGCACCAAGTCTCTAGCAAGTGCTTTAGTGAGAGGATCTGCTAAGTTTTCGTCGGGCTTTACATATATGATGGTGATCACCCCTTTAGTAATTAAATCTCTCACAGACGTATGTCTTAAACTAATATGACTAGATTTTCCATTGTAAACATCACTATATGCTCTAGACAATGTTGATGAACTATCGTAGTAAATAGAAATAGCAGATAACGAGTGTGGCCATAAATAAATGTCTAATAACAAGTCTCGTAACCATTCTGCTTCATAGCTGCGGCGCCAAGGGCTATAAATTCCGATTTCATAGTCGAATGCGCTATACATGTTTGTTTCTTGGATGCCCAACTTATGGCCCCTCCTCCTAATGAGAATATCCATCCAGATGTTGATAAGATCTCATTGATACTAGACATCCAACTTGCATCACAATACCCTTCTAGCACACTTGGATAATCAGCATAAATTAATTTCAATTCTTTTGTTCTTTTGAGATGTCCAAGGATCTACTAATTTCTTTCCAATAATGTATGCTAGGTTTTGACGTAAATCTTAACATCATGTTAACGGCAAAATCTATATCTGGCCTTATGTAATATGTGACATACATAAGACGTCCAATGGCACTGGCATATTCCAATTGAGCAATGATTCGACCTTTATTTTTTTCATTTTCACACTAGAATCAACTGGGGTACTAGCATCTTTGATATTAAGATGTTTGAACTTATAAAATATTTGTCAATATAATGAGTCTGGTTCAAGGCATATGCTTTTTCATGTTTTTCAACTTTTACTCCCAATATTGTATCAATCTCATTAAGGTATTTCATTTTAAAAACTGAAGTTAGATACTTCTTGGTATCGGTAATTCCATACTAGCAATTATCATGTCATCAGCATATAAGCATAATATCAATATGTAATCATTGGTTTTCTAACAATAAACACATTTTTCAGCATTACTTTGCCCAAAACCATTTGCCAGAATTTCCTCATCAAACTTCTTATTCCTTTCCTTTGTAGCTTGCATTAAGCCATATAGTGACTTAACTAATTTGCATGCTTTGTTCTCATTTCCTGGTAGGACAAAACCTTCAGGCTGTTCCATATATACCTCCTCTGTTAAGTCATTATTCAAGAAGGCCGGTTTTACATCCATCTGATGAATATAAAGTTTATATATTGATGCCAACGCAAAAAAACTCTTGTGGATGTGGTTCTTGCAACTGGAGCATAGGTATCGAAATAATATATACCTTCTTTTTGTCTAAATCCTTTTACTACTATTCTTTCTTTATAAGCCTGAATGGAACCATCTGTTCTATATTTTTTTCGAAACACCCATTTTCACTCTATTGCCTTTAAACCAGTTGGAAGATCTACTAAAACCCATGTCTTGTTGGATAGTATAGAATCCGTCTCATCATTTATCGCTTCTTGCCAAAAAACAGAATCTCGTGAAGTCATAGCTTCTTTACAAGTTTTAGGATCGTCATTGACATTGAGTACCACGGGTGTAACTTCTACTACTTTTGACCTAGTAGCCTCAACCAGAAAAGTGATTGATTAAGGGGAAATAAAATCGGAACTCAAGTGTTTTTCTTTACTAACACACTAACTTCTCCTAGGCTCACTTGGTATATCTTTTACTATATTTCCTCCAACAATGTCATTCGAAGTTTCTTCTACTATAGTTTCAAATATGCCATGTAGAAATTTATCTTCAAAGAATTCCACATGTATGGATTCTACTATCACATTGGATTGTAAATCCAGCAATCTATATGCTTTTGAATTTTGTGCATATCCAACAAATACACTTTTAATACGTCTTGGTCCTAACTTTTTCTTATGCGGATCTTTAACTTTGTAGAAATCTAAGCACCCGTACACTTTAAAATAGTTTAAGTTAGGTTTTCAACCATTTTTCCAAAGTTCATATGGTCAAACCCCTAATTTCTTAAAAGGCACTTTACTATAAATATGACATGCTGTCAACAAAGCTTCACCCCATTAGTAAAATGGTAACTTAACATTCATAAGCATTGATTTAACCATATCTACCAAGGATCTATTTCTTCTTTCAGCCACCCCATTTTGTTGGGGTGTGTATGGTGTTGTTCGTTGGTGAATAATTCCATTATCCTCACAAAACTGATTGAAGATATATGAAAAATTTTCACCCCTATCACTTCGACACTTTAATTCTTTTTTCTTTCTGATTTTCAACTTTAGATTTATATTCTTTGAATTTATCAAATGCTTCGTTCTTGATTTTCAACAAGTATACATAAGTGTATCTTGCATGGTCATCAATGAAAGTGATAAAATATCACTTTCCTCCTCTCGTTAGTTGACCATTCAATTCACAAATATCAGAATGCACGAGTTCTGGCAAATCGCTGTTTCTTTCAACTTTAGAAAATGGTTTTTAGTCATTTTGGCTTCAACCCAAATTTTACATTTTTTATAATCATTGGCAGAATATTTGATATAGTCATGTTTTTACATATATTTTGAGCAATTAAAATTTAAATGCCCTAATCTAGCATGCCATAAAGAACTAGGAGAGTCAACAACATAAGCAACAATAGTAATTTCATTAATTGACAATTTAAACATGCCATCACATGAGTATCCTTTTCCTACGAATACTCCATTCTTGGATACAATAACTTTATCAGATTCTAGAACAACTTTAAATCCTTGCTTGCATAAAATATTTGTAGAAACTAGTTCTTTCTCAAGTTCGGAACATGGAACACATTGACAAGGGTGAGTTTTTGGCCAGAAGTGAACTTCAATTCCACACTTCCCTTGCCCACAACTTTAGCCGAAGCATGATTTCCCATGAGAACTTCTTCAGGCTCTTTCAATTCGTTATAGGACTTGAACAAATTTTTTTCGTTGCACACATGCATGGTAGCGTCAGAATCAAGCCACCAATCTGCAGATTTTGTCACAGAGGCCACGTGAAGTTCTGTGATCATTGCGACAAATTCTTTTCCAACATTTTCTTTATTGCTTTCAGAACCAGATTTGGAGTTCTTTTCTGCCTTAGTCTTAGATCAACAATCTTTGATAAGATGTCCTTCAATACCACGATAAAAGCAAGGTCGATTCTTAGATTGGTTCCTGAAATCTTTCTTTTTCGGTTTTAAACTATTGTTCGAAATTCATGAATTTCCAGAGACTGGTTCTTTGGAAGATATGTGATGAACTTTTGATCCTAAGATCGACTCATCTCTAACATGATTCTCACTTTCAATTTTCAAGTGAGTCAAGAACTTGTCAATAGAGAAACTTTCCAATGAGTGAATTTTTTTCCTTTTGTAATCATTCCAAGCGGGAGGGAGCTTTGACAGAATCTCTCCAACTTGGAGAGCATCGAGAATAGTAATCTGCAATTCTCTCATTTTGGAAACTAGAATATCCAATTCACGGATTTGATCCATGATTGGCGTATTATCAACAAACTTGGATTCAAAATATTTTAAAGCAAGAAAATGATCGTTACCTTCCTTCATGTATTTATATTTTGACTCTAGGGCAAACCATGCTTCCTTTGGTGTTTTATAATTCTGATAGACATCATATATCCTGTCAGTGAGTGCGTTGAGAATGCAGCCCCTGCATAGCATTTCATATGTCTTACGTTTAGCTTTGTCCGCTGCAATTTTCTTTCTAATTTCTTCAGAATCAGTCGGCTTTGGTTCTGCAATTGGTTGCAGCGCTGGATCGAGTAAATAGTGATGATTCATAGACAGCAGAAGACATTAAGGGTGAGCATTTGGTTGGTTTGGTTTATCCGATGATAAATTTGTCAAACCAAACTAAAACCAGTAAAAATAAAAACCAAACCAAAAAAATTAAGTTTGGTTGGTTCGGTTGGTTATCCGATTAAACCGAGCTAAAAACATTTTACACATTGTGTTTGAAATATTCACTATAATCTGAAACAAATTATAAATATATGACTACAGTATTATTATTCTTGTTTTTTATGCTTTTTAGTATTAATTTTGGTACATAGGTGATGATTAATATATACTTAAATAACTAAACTAACCTAAAATATATACTATAATACTGATAATTTTGAAAATATAGTAAAAATTTGGTTAAACTGATAATCGAACTTAATATTCTTTCGAGCCAATTACAAACCGATTTAATTTCAAAACTGAACCAAACTGGCCAAAATAAATTGATTTGGTTGGATTATTTGGTTTAACCGAATAATGCTCACCCCTAGAAGACATGTCAATCTGTCCGACCATCTACTATGGTTTGTTCCATCAAAACGATCAAGTTTGATGGATTCTTTTCCATGAAGTTGAACTTGGACTTTGGAACTCAGTTCTGCCTCCATTGGAATATTGTTTTCGATTGTTAGAAATTCAGTAGATAGAAGACGGAAACAAAATAGAGAATAATAGGAAAGCCTTGAGGCGTGTTGACACTATCCGAAAATAATATTTCCGCAGTATAGGAAATTTGTTCGTAGGATACACCAAGGCTTGAGAATTCTTACGAGAGAGGAAGGAGAAGAGATCTTTTTTCTGAGTGATGTTTTCTGGATGGAGAGAGCAGCATTTATAGAGAAGAAGATATCTGTTGGTGAAAGGTCATGGCTGTTCAAAGAGACGCAACTGTCGCGTATTCAAATTTAAAAAAAATCGAAATCTGGACGGAAACGCCCATTTATGAACAGTAAACGGCCAAGATAACCCAAGTGCCCAAGTGCCTATCTATGACCATTTAAATATAAGCCCAATTAGTTAGCCCTATTTTTATTTATGGGCTTTACTCAATTAGTTTATCATATTGGACAAAATAATATATACATTTCATTTCTATCTTCTTCTACCATGTGGGACTTTTGCACTTCTCCACTATACACACAAATTACATAACATTCCCCCACTAATTTGTGTTTAATGATTTTCCTTTTGATAAACGTTATCCATAAAAAATGGTATCTTTCGATTTGGACCTTTAATTAGTATACATTAGTTAAGGCTTTTACGAAGTTGTAGGTGTATGTAAAAGATTGAACCACAACTCCTATCGTAAAACCGAACAAATGACAAGGACAAGTTTATCTGTTAGATCTCACAAGATTCTCAACACAACCTTAGCACTATTATATAACACATACATTTATTGAAGCGACACCACTTCTGTGTCCAAATAGGTAAAGCCTAACAAATCCAAATTCTGCATCATGCATTTGCTCACAAACTAGCCTTGATCAACGAAATATATATGGAACTATGCCAGTTCTTTTAAGTGCTTATTGGTAACTTGTTGTTACCCATTTAACTTGAAACCTAATATACTAGTCTTAATTTGGGTTCCCATCGTCGGCGCTTTGGATATTAAGTTCCATATTTTTTGTTTTACTTTGCACTAAGTCTCTAGCAAGTGCTTTAGTGAGAGAATCCACTAAGTTTTTGCCGAACTTTACATATATGATGGTGATCACCCCTTTAGTAATTAAATCTCTCACAAACGTATGTCTTAAACTAATATCTCTAGATTTTGCATTGTAAACATCACTATATGCTCTAGACAATGTTGCTGAACTATCACAGTAAATAGAAATAGCAGATAACGAGTGTGGCCATAATTCAATGTCTAATAACAAGTCTCGTAACCATTCTTCTTCCTTAGATGCAGCGCCAAGGGCCTTAAATTCCGATTCCATAGTTGAATGCTCTATACATGTTTATTTATTGGATTCCTAACTTACGGCCCCTCCTCCTAATAAGAATATCCATCCAGATGTTGATAATCTTTCATTGGTACTAGACATCCAACTTGCATCATAATACCCATCTAGCGCTTTTGGATAATCAACATAAACTAATTTTAATTCTTTTGTTCTTTTGAGATATCCAAGGATCCTACTAATTGCTTTCCAATGATGTATGCTAGGTTTTGACCTAAATCATGACATCATGTTAACGACAAAAGCTATATCGGGCCTTGTGCAATATGTGACATACATAGGACATCCAACGGCACAAGCATATTCCAGTTGAGCAATGATTCAACCTTTATTTTCTTGAATTTTCACACTAGAATAAACTATGGTACTAGCATCTTTGATATTAAGAGGTTCGAATTTATCAAGTATTTTGTCAATATAATGAGTTTGGTTCAAGGCATATCCTTTTTCATGTTTTTGAACTTTGATTCCTAATATTGTATCTACCTCCTTAAGGTCTTTCATTTTAAAAACTGAAATTAGATACTTCTTGGTATCAGTAATTTCTTCCATGCTGTCACTAGCAATTATCATATCATCAACATATATGCATAATACCACTATGTAATCATTGGTTTTCTTACAATAAACACATTTATCAGCATTACTACGCCTAAAACCATTTGAAAGAATTGCCACATCAAATTTCTTATGCCATTGCTTTGGAGCTTGCTTTAAGCCATATAGTGACATGACTAATTTTCATACTTTGTTCTCATTTCCGGGTTGGACAAAACCTTCAGGATGTTCCATATATACATCCTCGGTTAAGTTACCATTCATAAAGGCCGTTTTTACAACCACCTGATGAATGTACAGTTTGTATATTAATGCCAACGCAAACAAAACTCTTATGGATGTGGTTCTTCCAACTGGAGTATAGATATCGAAATAATCTATACCTTCTTTTTGTCTAACTCCTTTTGCTACTAGTCTTGCTTTGCAAGTTTGTATAGAACCGTCTGTTCTATATTTCTTTCGAAACACCCATTTGCACCCGATTGCTTTTGAACCAGGGGGAAAATCTACTAAAACCCATGTTTTGTTGGATAGTATAAAATCCATCTCATCGTTTATCGCTTCTTGCCAAAAAACAGAATCTCGTAAAGTCATAGCTTCTTTAAAAGTTTCAGGATCATCATTGACATTGAGTACCATGTGTGTAACTTCTACTACTTTTGATCTAGTAGCCTCAACCAAAAAAGTGATTAAGTCAGGGGAAATAAAATCAGAACTCAAGTGTTTTTCTTTCTAACAGGCTGATTTCCCCTAGGTTCACTTGGTTCATCACGTATTCTTTTTCATCCGACAATGTCATTCGAAATTTCTTCAACTATATGTTCAAATGTGCTATGTAGAATTTTTATCTTCAAAGAATTCCACATGTATGGATTCCACTATCACATTGGATTGTAAATCCAACAATCTATATGCTTTTGAATTTTGTGCATAGCCAATAATTGCAATTTTAACACCTCTTGGTCCTAATTTTGTCATATGGCATCTTGAACTTTGTAAAATGTTAACACCCCCACACATTAAAATAATTTAAGTTAGGTTTTCTATCATTATTCCAAAGTTCATATGGTGAAACCCCAAATTTCTTAAAAGGCACTTTATTATAAATATGACATGCTGTTAACAAAGCTTCACCCCATAAGCAAAATGGTAACTTCGTATTCATAAGCATTGAATTAACCATATCTACCAAGGATCTATTTTTTCTTTCATCCATCCCATTATGTTGGGGTGTGTATGGTGTTGTTCGTTGGTGAATACGTCCATTATCCTCACAAAACTGATTGAAGATATCTGAAAGATATTCACTCCCTATCACTTCGAAGAACTTTAATTCTTTTTTTCTTTCTGATTTTCAACTTCAGGTTTATATTATTAGAATTTATCAAATGCTTCGCCCTTGGTTTTTAGCAAGTATACATAAGTGTATCTTGTATGGTCGTCAACGAAAGTGATAAAATATCGCTTTCCCCCTCTCGTTAGTTTAGCAGTCAATTCATAAATATTAGAATGCACAAGTTCTGGCAAATCGCTGTTGCTTTCAACTTTAGAAAATGGTTTTATAGTCATTTTGGCATCAACACAAATTTTATAGTTTTTATAATCATTGGCAGAATATTTGATATAGCCATGTTTTGAGATATATTTTATGCAACTAAAATTTAAATGTCCTAATCTAGCATGCCAAAAAGAACTAGGAGAATCAACAACATAAGCAACAGGAGTAATTTCATTAATTGACAATTGAAACATGCCATCACATGAGTATCCCTTTCCTTTGAATACTCCTTTCTTATATATAATAACTTTATCATATTCTAGAACAACTTTAAATTATTTCTTTCATAAAAGATTTGCAGAAACTAGGTTCTTTCTCAAGTCCGGAATATGGAACATATTGGCAAGGGTAAGTTTTTGGCCGGAAGTGAACTTCAATTCCACACTTCCCTTGCCCACAACTTTAGCCGAAGCATGATTTCCCATGAGAACTTCTTCGGGCTCATTCATTTCATTATAGGACTGAAACAAATTTTTGTCGTTGCACACATTTATAGTAGCGCCATAATCAAGCCAGTAATCACAGAGGCGATGTGAAGTTCTGTGATCATTGTGACAAATTCTTGTCCAGCATCTTCCACAACTTTTACTTTATTTTTTCCAGAACCCGATTTGGAGTTCTTTTCTACCTTAGCCTTAAATCGACAATCGTTGATAAGATGTCCTTTAATACCACAATAAAAGCATGGCCGATTCTTAGATTTTTTTCTTGAAATCTTTCTTTTTCGGTCTCAAACTAGTGTTGGAATTTCCAGAATTTCTAGAAACTGGTTCTTTGGAAGATATGTAATGAAATTTCGATCCTAAGATCAACTCATCTGTGACACGATTCTAACTTTCAATCTACAAGTGGGTCAAGAACTTGTCAATATAGAAACTATCTGATGCGTGAATAATTTTCCTTCTGTAATCATTCCAAGCGGGAGGACGTTTTGACAGAATCGCTCCAAACTTGGAGAGCATCGGGAATAGTAATCTGCAATTCTCTCATTTGGGAAACTAGAATCTCCAATTCACGGATTAGATCCATGATTGGCGTATAATCAAAAAACTTGAATTGAAAATATTTTAAACCAAAAAAACGATCGGTACCTTCCTTCATGTGTTTATATTTTGACTCTAGGGCAGATCATACTTCCTTTGGCATTTTATAATTCCGATGAACATCATATAGCCTTTGAGTGCGTTGAGAATGTAGCCCCTATATAGAATTTCATCTGTCTCACATTTTTCTTTGTCCGCTGCAATTTTCTTTTTAATTTCTTCAGAATTAGTAGGCTTTGGTTCTGCAATTGGTTGCAGTGCTGGATCGAGTAAATAGTGAAGATTCATAGACAGCAGAAGTTATGTCATTATATCCTGCCATCTAGTATAGTTTGGTCCATCAAAATGATCAAGTTTGATGGATTCTTTACCATGAAGCTGAACTTGGACTTTGGAATTCAGTTCGGTCTCCATTAGAATATTGTTTTCAATTGTTAGAAATTCAGTGGATCGAAGACAGAAAAAAACAGAGAATAATAGGAAAGCCTTGAGGCATGTTGACAATATCCGAAAACAATATTTCCGCAGTATAGGAAATTTGTTCGTAGGATACAACAAGGCCAGAAAATTCTTGCGAGAGAGGAAGGAGAAGAGATCGTTTTTCTAAGTGATATTTTCTAAATGGAGAGAGCCGCATTTATAGAGAAGAAGATATCTGTTGGCGAAAGTTCATGACTGTTCAAAAAGACGCAACTGTCGCATATTCAAATATTTTTTTAAAAAAAATCGAAATCTGGATGGAAACGCCTTTGTATGAACAGTCAAGGACCAAGACGCCCCAAGTGCATATCTATGACCATTTAAATATAAGCCCAATTAGTTAGCCCTACTTTTATTTATGGGCTTTACTCAATTTGTTTAACATATTAGACAAAACAACATATACATTCCATTTCCATCATCTACTACCATGTGAGACTTTTGTACTTCTCCACTATACACACAAATTACATAATATTCCCCCACTGATTTTTGTGTAATGATTTTTCTTTTGAGAAACGTTATCCAAACAAAAAGGTATCTTTCGATTTGGAACTTTAATTAGTGTACATTAGTTAAGATTTTTACAAAGTTGTAGGTGTCTGCAAGAGATTGAACCACAACTCCTATCGTAAAACCGAACAAATGACACAGACAAGTTTATCTGTTAGATCTCACAAGATTCTCAACACAACCTTAGCACCATTATATACGGCTATGTGCTAATCCTGAATTCATGAACATTTATAAACGTAACACATACATTTATTGAAGCGGCACCACATCTATTTTCAAATAGGTAAAGCCTAACAAACACAAATTCTGCGTTACGCACTTGCTCACAAACTAGCCTTGATCAACGAAATATATATGGAACTATGCTAGTTCTTTTAAGTGTTTATCGATAACTTGTTGTTACCCATTTAACTTGAAAACTAATATACTTATCTGAAGTTGGGTTCTCTTCGTCGGTGCTTAGGATTTTAAGTCCCATGTTTTTTGTTGTACATTGCACTAAGTCTCTAGCAAGTGCTTTAGTGAGAGGATCTGCTAAGTTTTCGCCGGACTCTACATATATGATGGTGATTAACCCTTTCGTAATTAAATCTCTCACAAACGTATATCTTAAACTAATATATCTAGATTTTCCATTGTAAACATCACTATATGCTCTGGACAATGTTGCTGAACTATCGCAGTAAATAGAAATAACAGACAACGAGTGTCGCCATAATTCAATGTCTAATAACAAGTCTCGTAACCATTCTACTTCCTTAGCTGTGGCGCCAAGGGCTATAATTTCCAATTCCGTAGTTGAATGTGTTATACATGTTTGTTTCTTGGATGCCCAATTATGGCCCGTCCTCCTAATGAGAATATCCATCCAGATGTTGATAATCTCTATTTGGTATTAGACATCCAACTTGCATTACAATACCTTTTTTGCACACTTGGATATTCAGCATAAATTAATTTCAATTCTTTTGTTCTTTTGAGATATCCAAGGATCCTACTATTTGCTCTCCAATGAAGTATGCTAGGTTTTGACGTAAATCTTGACATCATGTTAACGAAAAAAGCTATATCTGGCCTTGTACGATATGTGACATAGATAAGACATCCAATGGCACTGGCATATTCCAGTTGAGCAATGATTCGACCATTATTTTTTTTCATTTTCACACTAGAATCAACTGCGGTACTAGCATCTTTGATATTAAGATGTTTAAACTTATCAAGTATTTTGTCAATATAATGAGTTTGGTTCAAGGCTTATCCTTGTTCATGTTTTCTAACTTTGATTCCTAAAATTATATCAACCTCATTAAGGTATTTCATTTTAAAAACTGAAGTTAGATACTTCTTGATATCAGTAATTCCTTTCATGTTGTTACTAGCAATTATCATGTCATCAACATATAAGCATAAAATCACTATGTAATCATTAGTTTTCTTATGATAATCACATTTATCAGCATTACTATGCCCAAAATCATTTTCCAGAATTGCCTCATCAATCTTCTTATGCCATTGCTTTGGAGCTTGCTTTAAGCCACATGGTGACTTAACTAATTTGCATACTTTGTTCTCATTTCTTGGTAGGACAAAACCTTCAGGCTATTCCATATATACATCCTCGGTGAAGTCACCATTCAAGAAGGCCGTTTTTACATCCATCTGATGAATATACAGTTTATATATTAATGCCAAAGCAAACAACACTCTTATGGATGTGGTTCTTGCAACTGGAGCATAGGTATCGAAATAATCTATACCTTCTTTTTGTCTAAATCCTTTTGCTACTAGTCTTGCTTTGTAAGTTTGTATAGAACAATCTGTTCTATATTTCTTCCGAAGCACCGATTTGCACCCGATTGCCTTTGAACCAGGTGGAGGATCTACTAAAACCCATGTGTTGTTGGATAGTATAGAATCCATCTCATCATTTATCGCTTCTTGCCAAAAAACAGAATCTCGTGAAGTCATAGCTACTTTAAAAGATTTACGATCGTCATTGACATTGAGTACCATGGGTGTAACTTCGACAACTTTTGATCTAGTAGTCTCAACCAGAAATGTGATTGAGTCAGGGGTAATAAAATCCGAACTCAAGTGTTTTTATTTTCTAACACGCTGACTTCTCCTAGGCTCACTTGGTACATCATGTACTCTTTTTCCTCCAACAACATGTATGGATTCCACTATCACATTGGATCAATCCAGCAATCTATATGCTTTTGAATTTTGTGCATAGCTAGCAAATACACTATTAATACCTCTTGGCCCAAACTTTTTCTTATGGGGATCTTGAACTTTGTAGAAAGCTAAACACCTCCACACTTTAAAATAATTTAAGTTAGGTTTACTACCATTATCCCAAAGTTCATATGATGAAATCCCGAATTTCTAAAAAGGCACTTTATTATAAATATGACATGCTGTCAACAAAGCTTCACCCCATAAACAAAATGGTAACTTTGCATTCATAAGCATTGAGTTAAATGTATCTACCAAGGATCTATTTGTTTTTTCAGCCACCCCATTTTGTTAGGGTGTGTATGGTGTTGTTCGTTGGTGAATAATTCCATTACTCCCACAAAACTAATTGAAGATATCTGAAAATTATTAATCCCCTGTCACTTCGAAGCAATTTAATTCCTTTTTCTTTCTGATTTTCAACTTCATATTTATTTTCTTTGAATTTATCAAATGCTTTTTCCAGGGTTTTCAACAAGTATACGTAAGTGTATCTTGTATGGTCGTCAATGAAAGTGATAAAATATCGCTTTCCCCCTCTCGTTAGTTCATCATTCAATTCACAAATATCAGAATGCACGAGTTCTAGCAAATCGCTGTTTCTTTCAACTTTAAAAATGTTTTTTTAGTCATTTTGGCTTCAACACAAATTTTACATTTTTTATAATCACTGGCAGAATATTCGATATAGCCATGTTTTAACATATATTTTAAGCAATTAAAATTTAAATGTCCTAATTTGGCATGCCATAAAGAACTAGGAGAATCAACAACATAAGCAATAGTAGTAATTTCATTAATTGATAATTTAAACATGTCATCACATGAGTATACTTTTCCTACGAATACTCCATTCTTAGATACAATAACTTTACCAGATTCTAGAACAACTTTAAATCCTTGCTTGCATAAAAGATTTTGCAGAAACTAGGTTCTTTCTCAAGTCCGGAACATGGAACACATTGACAAGGGTGAGTTTTTGGCCAGAAGTGAACTTCAATTCCATACTTCCCTTGCCCACAACTTTTGCCGAAGCATGATTTCCCATGAGAACTTCTTCAGGCTCTTTCATTTCATTATAGGACTTGAACAAATATTTGTCGTTGCACACACGTATGGTAGCGCCAGAATCAAGCCACCAATCTGCAGATTTTGTGTAACGACCCGTATTTTTCTGGCTAGTTATTTAAATTATTTTATTTTTAAATATTGATTTGATTTAAGTAATTTAATTTACCATTTTATTTTTGGAAAATGTTATTTAAATAAATAATATAGTAATATTTTAATTCCAAAATATTTGGAAAATGTTAAATTTACAATATAGTGTGGACGGGCAGTTTAAATGGTGAAATATTGTTTGTTTTGAAATTATAATAGCAATTTCGTTTATTTAAAGGCATTATAACGTTTAATTTATAATTTAATTATAAATCCAGCTGCAGCGGCGCGGCAGTTCGCAATGTTGGATTTTGAACTTTAAAAGGCCGTATAGGATGCAATATAAGTCGGATTTTCTCAAAAAAAGAAATGTCGGAATCTATTTGACAATATTTTTCTAATGGAAGAGAAAAATCGAGTTTTCATAGCGTAGATTTTGTTTTATGTCCAAATCAAATTTTGAAATAGTCGTTATGGAATTCCTTTATAAATTATATCGATTTATTATATAAATTAAAGGGTTTTTAAATATTTTCAATATCGAATTGGCTTGGATTTCAACCCGGGATATTTTACTTTGAATCAACATGAAATTCTGGTCAAGCATGGCCAATTGTAATAATTTGTTTTTACTATATTGAAGTATTTTTAAATTAATTTATTTTAATTAAAATTGGACCTTTTAAAAGGGACTTTATTCAAACGACCTTCGTTTTCGGCTAAACGAATTTTTGTTGAGATCGTAATAGCTAATTATTGCTAGATTTTCAAGTTGCACGTCAATCGGAGTTATTTCGTGAGCGTGGAAAAATAAAATGCAAATAAAACGACCATCTGGGCGTGAACGAGCGCCATTTGAGCAAACGGACTCGGAATTCGACGAAACAAGTTTCATTTGGACCGTAACGTCAAATTATAGTATACGCCCAGTTCCGGCTCGAACGGAGTTTATATGTGAGCATGGTAATCAATAAACAACGTTTAGATTTGGGATAGACACGAAATAAAAATCGTCGGTCATTGTCGGTCATCACATCAAGTTAAATTAATATTTTCCTACTTGTATATATACCCCAAACCAGAATTCCCAACCCAAACCCCTTCTTCATTTTCAGTTTTTGTAGAAAAGCCCTCGGTTCTTAATTAATTTATTTCTCCAAATCCGTCAAGAATTTTCATAGAGGATCTGAACGAAAGTTGTAGATCGGGTCGATATCTACCCGCTATAAAAAGTTCGGGGTAATCGGAGCATTGTGGTGACCGGAATCGTCTTCAAACTGGAGAAAATCGCTTTCGTTCTTTGATAAATTGCGGGAGATGTGGTTGATTTCAGATACTCAGACATT
Source organism: Allium sativum (assembly GCA_030737875.1). NCBI lineage: Eukaryota > Viridiplantae > Streptophyta > Magnoliopsida > Asparagales > Amaryllidaceae > Allium > Allium sativum. Next base: position 343,813,114 of record CM060910.1, read on the forward strand.
GGGGGAATGGAAGAGGGGAAATCAGGCTTTAATTTGGCACTGGTCTGAGGTCGTCTGGTGGTCGGAGGCAGTCGCGGTGGAGAGAAGAACGGAGAAGGGTGTTTTCGAAAGCAGAAAAGGATTTTGATGATTTTCCGACCAACTGAGGCGGAGCCTGGCGGAGATGAAGGTGGTTGGAAGTAGGAACTGAGGCGGAGGTATCTGTGGCGGTGGCTCAGGTGGGATATCGGCGGCGAATTTGGGTTCGAAAGCTTTTCCGTTCATCGTCGAAATTAGGATGATTGGAGGACTGCTAAGGGTTGGCGTCGCCAGCGTGTGGTCATGGGGGAAGCGTCGTTCAGATGGAGGGGCAAGGTGGGTCCCAAGTTGATCAGATCGGCGGCGTTGGTCATCGATGGGGGTGGTGCTATTCCGTTCGTGAATAGGAGGAAGAAAGACAGGCTTCAGGAAAGGGTTTGGGAGAAAACGTGTTGGCTATATGCTAACGTGGACATAGATTAGTCAAGATAATTAAGGGAGTTAGTTAATCAATTAATAATTAATTATATTATTAATCGTTTAATTTATATAATCTTATAATTGGTGTAACTTTCACATACGATAACGAAATCTGACGAAACAGGATCCGTTGGGATCGTAGGGACGAGCTCTAGACAATGGCGCTGACTGGGATTCTATTGGACGCAGTTGAATTTTTAGTTAATTTTAAAAGCTTGTTTAAAATTAAATGGAACAAACACGTCAACCGTCAAGCGTATAAAATGGTGAGTTAATTCTCACACTTTTCTGGACTGCTATGATGTGATAAATCCATATAAAAAAAATACAAATTGGTTGATTGGCAGCTTTGGTTGCTAATGGTTGATTTAATGGTTGCTGTTAATTATATGATCGTCATTTATTTATTATTTATTTATTTTAAATTATATACTGTCATGAAATGTTATAACAATCTGTGATGCAGGGAAGAACAGGTTGGAGGGATCCGACCGGATTCCTCAGAATATTTTATATGTTGTTTATTTTTATATCATTTACACATGAACTGTTTGAAACCCCAAATTGACATTTAAACCTGTTCAGATAGTGATGGTTGAATGGACGTTAATTATTGTTGTGATTTTAATCAATCTACAGTATTGATTAAGTGGTTGGCATTGAAGGCCTAAAATGTACTGTTTTAATACGTCGTTCTATTGTTAGGCGAATTGACGTAGTTTATGGTTATAAATTTATTTTATAACTGGATTAAAGTTTTCGAGTTTATTTTATTTAAATGAGAAAAGGTTTATAAATATATTTATGTGTTAGAATCATGTTTTAATAAAAATTATTAAATATTTATAATAAGGATTTTTATGTCGTTAACGAGATTTGTGAATTAAGTAAAAAATTAACCTACGAGTTAGTGGAATGGGATAATTTTTTTATAAAAAATTAAGTGATGTGTTAATAATTAAGTAAGTTATTTAATTAATTTGAGGGGAAAATGGAAATGGAAACCAGCTAGCAGTTAACTGATATGTATGGTTGGCGAAAAATTAACCGTTCTAATTGGAAATGGACAATTAGATCAATTTGATCTAATTAGTCAAATCAATAAGTTTGATTGAATGTTCGTTAAAATTTAACAAATAGTGTTAAATGTTAGTTAATCTTCGATTAACTATATTTTATAGTAATTATCAAATTGTTTAATGTTAAATAAAGTTATTTATTATTTAATAAGCTTTTAAAATGACAATTATTCTATTTTGTAGTTAATATCAAAGTTGACTATTTTTACATAGTTAATGTTAAAGTTAATTATTATTTTAATTAATAATAATTAAAGCGAATACTTTTAATTGAAATTAAATTAAAAAGTGGTTAGGTGGTGATAAGATTTGATTAGGTATAGTACATGTTTTATAAAAGGATATTGTTGTAAATTCTAGAATTTTATATACGTAAGTTATAAAAGACTCTCGAGCTAAGTTAATATTAAAAACAAGCTTTGAACATAACAAAAGCAATGCCTTTTAATTGGAATGAAATGGAGAAGTGATTAAGTGGCTATAGGGTTGGTCAAAACCTTATAAGAGTTTATACAAGGATTAAAATCCGAGTTTACAAACGAAGTTTGTAAAAGGGTTTTATATGCTAAAATGTGACATTGCGACAAAGTTTATTTAGTAGAAGTGAGGGTGACTATAATAGGAAGATTAAATGGATTCGAGCAAAGGAATATTGGTTAGTTTAATTGCGTAAGGGGAGAGATTATAAGGAATTACAAATATATGATATGGTTTATAAAAATTATATTGGAATTGAATAGTAAATAAGATTTGGGAAGTTACTCGACAAAGTAAAAAGAATCAACTTGTACAGTGGATTTTAAAATAAATGGAAAAGATTTATAAAACCATAATAGATGGAAATGGAAATGGAATAACAGGTGTGTAAGTGGCAAACTTCTATTATCTTCAGATAAGAGCGTCGTCGGTCAAGGTCTGAGAGGTAATTAGAATACCCCAACTTGAACGGCTTCGTTATTATCGAGAGATAATATTAGTTGTAAGGTAGGGAAGTGATTATCGAGTTAGTTATGATTAATAAATTAATCATTTATTTAAATAACCTTTTAAACAAATTAACTATGTTGGTTCCGTTAATCGGAAATTTAAATACTTTTATTGAATAACAAGTAAAGCGAGTTTTTGATAACTGGAATTTCTTTATTTAAACAAAATAAAGGATTATAGGATTAATTTGAAGTTTAATTCAAATTATATAAACAAAGTGGTAAAAAAGGTTTTACCAAGGTGATGACTTTAAAAATAGCGATCACTTGAGAGCTGGGTAAATTGAAATGTTTTAATTGAAATAAGGGGGATTTGGTAGTTAAACCTATGTTGTTTGTTTAAATAGAAATATAGTGATATTTCCAACAATAAAGGAAATGGAAGGGGGATTTATAAACTATTGTGAAAATTTCAAATATAAGAAAGTATGGAAGTGTTTATGAGAATGCAAATGATGTACCAAGACAAAAGGGTTAATAAAAAAAAGATTTATGAATATGATAATATTTTCTGACAAAGGAAATAAAAAGGAGAGTTGTTAAATACGTTATTCCTAGGAAAGTAGTGGTTAATAAACCCAAAAGAGATTTGTTAAGATAAAATTTTATAGGTCGATTTTAAGAATCGATAAAATAGTTAAATGATATATGTTAATATAAATACCTAAGCTGCCAATGTGCTTAACAGTATTGTTATGATTTGATAGTTAAATAACCGACTATCAAATGGATATTGTTTTTGGACCTTTTTGGCATGTTGTTTCAAAGAGACCGGGATGGGAACTAAACCCAAAACCACTTCGAATCAACTGTGCGAACGCAACTAACGTGAAGGAGATAGAGACGAAGTAAATTGAAGACCGTGGATATTTACAAAACGCAAGGACTACTTAAATCTCTGACTCATGACTAGAGATATGCTGTGGTTCGGTCGTGGTTAAAATCTGCGGATTTGCAAGGACTACTCGCTAATGATCTATAGGGTGATTCCTAGAATGCAGTAGGAGAGTGTCTTCGGTTCATCCTGTTTCTGGTTGCTTGTATGGACGAATGTCTAACAGAGTATTTCCAAAGAGATCGCGTACGTTGACTTCTTCAAAGGTACCAGTTGATGGCATAGAAGGGAAACTTCTTTAGCCTAACAACTAGAGTATTCTTGTGGAAATCAATTAGTGATTCCTGGAGGATCTGACAATGTGGCATTCAAAGTGAATGGAAATATACCGTTCCGAATGATAAACGTAACATCTAGCCTCATCAACCGGGAAGTGGCATAAAATCTAGTAGGCAGCATGGCTATGTGGGTCGCACCCATTAAAAGGGTATATCATTACCTGATCTGGAGAAATCAAATGCCTTTGGTTGTCCCTTTTTTTTCTATATATGTATGCTATCGGTTCAGTTGGCTGGCCCCCAACCGTGGCAATGATATATTCGGTACTCTCAAGAGAAATGAGAGGTCGGTCATGTGTGAGCCGGGTTGCAAGACGTTCTTGTTGAACCCCAATGTATTCATCTCCGGAGATACATTATCGGAAGGTGGTCCCATACCTTGCCATAATTGCAAATCCATTCTCAAATACGAGCCCGTGATTTTGATTGTATACTATATATGTAGAGCGTGAGATGCAAGCTTTCCGCTAGATTGATATTTATCTGTGGTTTGATAGACATTATTATAATATCAGAAAAGATACTGATTTCAAAACAGTTTTGAGTTATAGTAAGGTAAAAAGCATCCGTGTTTATGTGTGGGCTGGTCTTACTATTATCCTTTTGTTTGGAAAGGATTTTTCAAAGTTAAAAAAATTATTTGTGCTGTGAATTTATCACTGAAAGTATTCCAGACTGACCTGGGTGAATTTTTCTTTGCTTCAAATGTGCTCGGGTCAGACCGAGTATATTTACAGGTTAGGTTTCGTTGGAGTTCAAGAGCTAGAAGCAGGAGGCTTCACCGTTAGATATATAAAGTGTATTTCCGCTATGACAGATATATGATGTACTCTGATGATTGGTATGTATATACAGTTTTCTTTTGTATAAAGATATTTGACATATCATATTTTATTCATTCCGCTGTGAGATCCTGATGTGTTCTTCTATTTCTTCTATTGTAATATTTCTTTCTTTCTTTTATCATCCTCTAAATTCTTTCTAATAACAATCCAGTGTTTTCGATGCTTGAATAGTTGACATGGTGATTTTATGTCGATTTTCAGGGTCGAAAATCCTTGGGTCGTTACAGTGGTATCAGAGCTATTCGTTTAGCGATAACCTTGGCTGTGTGGTGTAACTCAATAGAGATGGGATCAGTAATATCCTAAATTGAGTTGAGAGTATATATATGAGAGCACGTATTTGTAATTTGATATAAAATTCTTTTGAAAATTCTTTTGAAAATTATTTTACCTTATATATTTTATAAAGAAGTAAAGGTAATAATTTTCTTAAGTTATTATAATATAGGTAATTTGATTTACCAGTGTTGACTGGGATGGATTGATTATGAGGTTGGATTAAATCAACCAGAAGACATTTCATATTTGAAATGTAAAAATATGAAAACTTTAACTTAAGTTGAGCCAAAATGAATTATATAAATTATGATTTCGATTGGAACGTCGAACTAAAATTTAACTTAAGCCAGTGGGTATTTGATTTGAGTTGGGAGCAGAAATACTCGCCAATATTATTTTAAATGGAATGTTGGATTGTTTGGATGGATGGTTGCATAAATATAGACTTGAATTTGAATAAATTTGATTGAATTCTATTTGGTATGAATAAGTAGAGCTTATGAAAAATGAATTCAAACACAACTAATTCAAGTGAAACATATATAAAAATAAGTGGATTGTTAGAATTGATTGAATTGTATGGAAAATTGGATGATATGGATGATATTGATGTTTGAATCTTACTGGCATTATTTTGAAAACTAATGAGTTTCATTGGAGTTGAGAACAGGTGCAGAAAAGCTATTTCAATTTTGAAAACCTGTCCAAGAGAATTCTGGAGTAATTTAAATCCAGTTTGGCATGCTAATTAAGCAAGAACAAGAATAATTTATCGCTTATCATGTAATAGCGCTCGCAAAAAGGTACGCCTACGCAAATATAGAATTTTGGTTTTTATTTGGGGTTTGAATTTGGATTTTGGATTTTTCCGACCGTGTTGGTCGATGTATATCAATTTCTTGAACTTGCAATTTTGCAGATGTCCCTCCGTACAGGGGAGACTCTGCCAAAAATTTTCCAAAAATTAAGGTGTTAGATTTTTTTTTTTTTGAAGATTTTTAGGAAATTTGACCATTTGAATTAATTTGGTTTTAAAACCAATTGGGTAAATTTTGAAAATAAAACTGAGTTTTAAATTAAATATTTCTATAAAGATAATGGGCTGTAGTGTTCTTTCTACCTTTGCAATTTCGAGGACGAAATTATTTTAAGGGGGAAGGAATGTAACGACCCGTATTTTTCTGGCTAGTTATTTAAATTATTTTATTTTTAAATATTGATTTGATTTAAATAATCTAATTTAACCATTTTAATTTTGGAAAATGTTATTTAAATAAATAATATTGTAATATTTTAATTCCAAAATATTTGGAAAATGTTGAATTTACAATATAGTGTGGACGGGCAGTTTAAATGGTGAAATATTGTTTGTTTTGAAATTATAATAGCAATTTCATTTATTTAACGGCATTATAACGTTTAATTTATAATTTAATTATAAATCGAGCTGCAGCGGCGTGATTGTTCGCAATGTTGGATTTTGAACTTTAAAAGGCCGTACAGGATTCAATATAAGTCGGATTTTCTGAAAAAAAGAACTGTCAGAATCTATTTGATGATATTTTTCTAATGGAAGAGAAAAATCGAGTTTTCATAGCCTAGATTTTGTTTTATGTCCAAATCAAATTTTGAAATAGTCGCTATGGAATTCCTTTATAAATTATATCGATTTATTATATAAATTAAAGGGTTTTTAAATATTTTCAATATCGAATTAGCTTGGATTTCAACCCGGGATATTTTACTTTGAATCTACATGAAATTCTGGTCAAGTATAGCCAATTGTAGTAATTTGTTTTTATTATATTGAAGTATTTTTAAATTAATTTATTTTAATTAAAATTGGACCTTTTAAAAGGGATTTTATTCAAACAACCTTCGTTTTCGACAAAACGAATTTTTGCTGAGATCGTAATAGCTATTTAATGCTAGATTTTCAAGTTGCACGTCAATCGGAGTTATTCCGTAAGCGTGGCAAAATAAAATGCAAATAAAACGACCATCTGGGCGTGAACGAGCGCCGTTTGAGCAAACGGACTCGGAATTCGACGAAACAAGTTTCATTTGGACCGTAACGTCAAATTATAGTATACGTCCAGTTCCGGCTCGAACGGAGTTTGTATGTGAGCACGATAATCATAAACAGCGTTTGGATTTGGGATAGACACGAAATAAAAATCGTCGGTCATTGTCGGTCATCACATCAAGTTAAATTAATATTTTCCCACTTTTATATATACCCCAAACCAGAATTCCCAACCCAAACCCCTACTTCATATTCAGTTTTTGCAGAAAAGCCCTTGGTTCTTAATTAATTTATTTCTCCAAATCCGTCAAGAATTTACATAGGGGATCTGAACGAAAGTTGTAGATCGGGTCGATATCTACCCGCTATAAAAACTTGGGGGTAATCGGAGCACTGTGTGACCGGAATCGTCTTCAATCCGGAGAAAATCGCTTTCGTTCTTTGATAAATTGCGGGAGATGTGGTTGATTTCAGATGCTCAGACATTGGGGGAATGGAAGAGGGGAGATCAGGCTTCAATTTGGCACTGGTCTGAGGTCGTCTGGTGGTCGGAGGCAGTCGCGGTGGAGAGATGAACGGAGAAGGGTGTTTTCGAAAGCAGAAAAGGATTTTGATGATTTTCCGACCAACTGAGGTGGAGCCGAGCGGAGATGATGAAGGTGGTTGGAAGTAGGAACTGAGACGGAGGTAACTGTGGCGGTGGCAGTGGCGGTGGCTCAGGTGGACTATCGGCGGCGAATTTGGGTTCAAAATCTTTTCCGTTCATCGTCGAAATTAGGATGATTGGCGGCTGCTGAGGGTTGGCGTCGCCGGCGAGTGGTCACGGGGGAAGCGCCGTTCAGACGGAGGGGCGAGGTGGGTCCCAGGTTGATCAGATCGGCGGTGTTGGTCATCGATCGGGGTGGTGCTATTCCGTTCGTGAACAGGATGAAGAAAGACGGGCTTCAGGAAAGGGTTTGGGAGAAAACGCGTTGGCTATATGCTGACGTTGACATAGATTAGTCAAGATAATTAAGGGAGTTAGTTAATTAATTGTATTATTAATCGTTTAATTTATATAATCTTATAATTGGTGTAACTTTCAAATACGATAACGAAATCTAACGAAACAGGATCCATTGGGATCGCAGGGACGAGCTCAAGACAATGGCGCTGACTGGGATTCGATTGGACGCAGTTGAATTTTCAGTTAATTTTAAATGCTTGTTTAAAATTAAATGGAACAAACACGTCAACCATCAAGCGTATAAAATGGTGAGTTAATTCTCACACTTTTCTGGACTGCTATGATGTGATAAATCCATATAAAAAATAAAAATTGGTTGATTGGCTGCTTTGGTTGCTAATGGTTGATTTAATGGTTGCTGTTAATTATATGATCGTCATTCATTCATTCATTCATTTATTTATTTATTTATTTATTTTAAATTATATACTGTCATGAAATGTTATAACAGTCTGTGAAGCAGGGAAGAACAGGGTGGAGGGATCCGACCAGATTCCTCAGAATATTTTATATGTTGTTTATTTTTATATCGTTTACACATGAACTATTTGAAACCCCAGATTGACATTTAAACTTGTTCAGATAGTGATGGTTGAATGGACGTTAATTATTGTTGTGATTTTAATCAATCGACAGTATTGATTAAGTGGTTGGCAGTGAAGGCCTGAAATGTACTGTTTTAAGACGTCGTTCTACTGTTAGGCGATGTGACGTAGTTTATGGTTATATACTTATTTTATAACTAGATTAGAGTTTTCGAGTTTATTTTATTTAAATGAGAAAAGGTTTATAAATATATTTATGTTTTAGAAGCGTGTTTTAATAAAAATTATTAAATATTTATAATAAGGATTTTTATGTTGTTAACGAGATTTGTGAAATAAGTAAAAAACTAACCTACGCATTAGTGGAATAGTAATTGTTTTATAAACAATTAAGTGATGTTTTAAAAATTAATTAAGTTATTTAATTAATTTGAGGGGAAAATGGAAATGGAAACCAGTTAGCAGGTAACTGATATGTATGGTTGGCGAAAAATTAACCGTTCTAATTGGAAATGGATAATTAGATCAATTTGATCTAAATTAATCAAATCAATAAATTTGATTGAATGTTCGTTGAAATTTAACAAATAGTGTTAAATGTTAGTTAATCTTCGATTAACTATATTTTATAGTAATTACCGAATTGTTTAATGTTGAATAAAGTTATTTATTATTTAATAAGCTTTTAAAATGACAATTATTCTATTTTGTAGTTAATATCAAAGTTGACTATTTTTACAAAGTTAATGTTAAAGTTAATTATTATTTTAATTAATAATAATTAAAGCAAATACTTTGAATTGAAAATCAATTAAAAAGTGGTTAGGTGGTGATGAGATTTGACTAGGTATAGTACATGTTTTATAAAAGGATCTTGTTGTAAATTCTAGAATTTTATATACGTAAGTTATAAAAGACTCTCGAGCTAAGTTAATATTAAAAACAAGCTTTGAACATAACTAAAGCAATGCCTTTTAATTGGAATGAAATGGAGAAGTGATTAAGTGGCGATAGGGCAGATCAAAACTTAATAAGAGTTTATACAAGGATTAAAATCTGAGTTTACAAACGAAATTTGTAAAAGGGGTTTATAAGCTAAAATGCGACATTGCGACAAAGTTTATTTAGTAGAAATGAGGGTGACTATAATAGGAAGATTAAATGGATTCGAGAAAAGGAATATTGGTTAGTTTAATGGTGTAAGGGGAGAGATCATAAGAAATTACAAATATGATATGGTTTATAAAAATCATATTTGAATTGAATAGTAAATAAGATCTGGGAAGTTACTCGACGAAGTAAAAAGAATCAACTTGTAAAGTGGATTTAAAACAAAAGGAAAAGATTTATAAAACCATAATAGATGGAAATGGAAATGGAATAACAGGTTTGTAAGTGGCAAACTTCTATTATCTTAAAATTAGAGCGTCGTCGGTCAAGGTTTGAGAGGTAATTAGAATACCCCAACTTGAACGGCTTCGTTGTTATCGAGAGATAATATTAGTTGTATGGTAGGGAAGTGATTATCGAGTTAGTTATGATTAATAAATTAATCGTTTATTTAAATAACCTTTTAAACAAATTAACTATGCTGGTTCTGTTAATCGGAAAGTTAACTACTTTTATTGAATAACAAGTAAAGCGAGTGTTTGATAACTGGAATTTCTTTATTTAAACGAAATAAACGATTATGGGAATAATTTGAAGTTTAATTCAAATTATATAAACAAAGTGGTAAAAAAGGTTTTACCAAGGCGATGACTTTAAAAATAGCGATCACTTGAGAGTTGGGTAAATTGAAATGTTTTAACTGAAATAAGGGGGATTTGGTAGTTAAACCTATGTCGTTTGTTTAAATAGAAATACAGTGATATTTCCAACAATAAAAGAAATGGAAGGGGGATTTATAAACTATTGTGAAAATTTCAAATATAAGAAAGTATGGAAGTGTTTTTGAGAATGCAAATGATGTACCAAGATAAAAGGGTTAATAAAAAGAAGATTTATGAATATGATAATATTTCCTGACAAAGGAAATAAAAAGGAGAGTTGGTAAATACGTTATGCATAGGAAAGTAGCGGTTAATAAAACCAGAAGAGATTTGTTAAGATAAAAATTTATAGATCGATTTTAAGAATCGATAAAATGGTTAAATGATATATGTTAATATAAAGACTTGAGCTGCCAACGTGCTTAACAATGTTGTTATGATTTGATAGTTAAATAACCGACTATCAAATGGATATTGTTTTTGGACCTTTTTGGCGTGTTATTTCGAAGAGACCGGGATGGGAACTAGACCGAAAACCACTTCTAATCAACTGTGCGAACGCGACTAATGTGAAAGAGATAGAGACAAAGTAAATTGATGACCGTGGATATTTAAAAAACGGAAGGACTACATAAATCTCTGACTCATGACCAGAGATATACTGTGGTTCGGTCGTGGTTAACATCTGCGGATTTACAAGGACTACTCGCTACTGATCTATAGGTTGATTCCTAGGATGCAATGGGAGAGTGCCTTCGGTCCATCCTGTTCCTAGGTGACTTGTATGAACGAATGTCTGACAGAGTATTTCCAAAGGGATCGCGTACGTTGACTTCTTCAAAGGTACCAGTTGATGGCATAAAAGGGAAACTTCTTTAGCCTAACAACTAGAGTATTTTTGTGGAAATCAATTAGTGATTCCTAAAGGATCTGATAATGTGGCATTCAAAGTGAATAGAGATATATTGTTCCGAATGATAAACATAACCTCTAGCCTCATCAACCGGGAAGTGGCATAAATCGGGTAGGCAGCATGGCTATGTGGGTCGCACCCATTAAAAGGGTATATCATTACCTGATCTGGAGAAATCAAATGCCTTTGGTTGTCCATTTTTATTTTTATATATGTATGCTATCGGTTCGGTTGGCTGGCCCCCAACCGTGGTAATGGTATATTCGGTACTCTCAAGAGAAATGAGAGGCCGGTCATGTGTGAGCTGGGTTGCAAGACGTTCTTGTTGAACCCCAATGTATTCATTTCCGGAGATACATTGTTGGAAGGTGATCCCATACCTTGCCATAATTGGAAATCCATTCTCCAATACGAGCCTACGATTTAGATTGTATACTATATATGTAGAGCGTGAGATGCAAGCGTTCTGCTAGATTGATATTTATCTGTGGTTTGATAGACATTATTATAATATCAGAAAAGATACTGATTTCAAAACTGTTTTGAGTTATAGTAAGGTAAAAACCGTCCGTGTTTATGTGTGGGCCGGTCTTACTATTATCCTTTTGTTTGAAATGGATTTTTCAAAGTTAAACAAATTGTTTGTGCTGTGAATTTATCACTGAAAGTATTCCAGACTGACAAGGGTGAATTTTGCTTTACTTCAAATGTGCTCAGGTCAAACCAAGTATATTTACAGGTTAGGTTTCATTGGAGTTCAGGAGCTAGAAGCAGGAGGCTTCACCATTAGATATATAAAGTGTATTTCCGCTGTGACAGATATATGATGTACTCTGATGATTGGTATGTATATATAGTTTTCTTTTGTATAAAGATATTTGATATATCATATTTTATTCATTCCGCTGTGAGATCCTGATGTGTTCTTCTTTTTCTTCTATTATAATATTTCTTTCTTTCTTTTCCCATCCTCTAAATTCTTTCTAATAATAATCCAGTGTTTTCGATGCTTGAATAGTTGACATAGTGATTTTATGACGATTTTCGAGGTCGAAAATCCTTGGGTCTTTACATTTTTTCTCAGAGGCCATGTGAAGTTCTGTGATCATTGCGAAAGATCTTGTCCAGCATCTTCCACAACATTTTCTTTATGGTTTCTAAAACCAGATTTGGAGTTCTTTTCTGCCTTAGCCATTAATCGGCAATCTTTGATAAGATTTCCTTTAATACCACAATAAAAGCAAAGCCGATTCTTGGATTTTTTTCTTGAAATCTATCTTTTTCGGTTTCAAACTATTGTTTGGAATTTTCTGAATTTCCGGAGACTGGTTCTTTGGAAGATGTGTGATGAACTTTCGATCCTAAGATTGACTCATCTCTGACACAATTCTGTAACGAAACGGGTTTTGCCCGGACCTAATCGATCGCAAAATCGACCAAGACCGTTCAATTCCCGCATATGTTAACTTTGGGAATACAACACATTAAAACAACAACAACAGACTTTTATTACATTATACTAATGCAACATCAGAGTATAGAATATCAGAGTACAACGATAAATAAAATACAGCGGAAGACTAATATTACATTAAATATAATACACTACAGCGGAAACATTAATATACAGTGGAAGGCTATCATGCTCTAGACACAACTTTAAGCTTTGATCCAGGATCCTGCTAAAGATAAATATCTGCAAAAAGCTAGTCGACTGCCCGTGTGAAAAAGATGGGCACCATAGTTTGCCAGTGAAACAAACTACAGGTCAGTCATGGGACTGGTATGAAAAGTCTAACTTAACTAATCTAATAATAAGGCTAACCATAGGACCACGCCGCTAACGCGGAACGGGTTTACTCCATTGGATTTCCAGTACATAAAATAAAGTAAATCGTTAAAACAACGCAATGCTTTTTAGAAAAAATGAAACCATTATAAGACTCAAGTCCCATCACACAATAAAACGCAAACCGGAGGATAGAGTTTTACCTTATAATGGTCAAAAATGCTTGATACGATAAAAACGGATTTGATATTATTATTAGTGTATATATGTTTCAAAAACATTTCAATCATAATGTATCAATCATAGACGGCATAACTACCATAAACTATGTCGGCATACAAGTTCTACAATCAAAACCGCATGGTGTCGTATTGGAAGTTGGGTTTCCATCATGAAATCGAGGCTAGGGATCGTCCTCTCCGATTCGAGACACTCTAGCAAATGCCTCAGGGCCCAGACTCTGGCAAACCCTTGGATCTTCAGGGTCGGTCCCTACCTAACGGTAGCAGATTAGTTATGCCTGAACACACGCTTCCCGGTTCCTTTGAACCTCCATATGGCCACTAACAACCTATAAATCCGAGGTACCTCAATCCATCATCCACATAAGTAAAATGCCAGCCAGTGTAAGCACTGACACTACTCCTAGCTAGAAAGAAACGTGTGCACTCCCTGCAGTCCTAATCCCGTTTTTGACTCATACCGGGGTGTGAGGCTCGCGAAATCATGCTATACACAAAGCTACGCCTAAACAGACTTTGCTTTGATCATCCCACAAGGCCCTGCTTTTCAACAAAAGCCTTGATCCATGTATCTAGGCATGCCACATTGTCAATCCATACCATACCATTGATTTCTGCCAATATATAACCTCTAAGCTCGTACGTCTGAGAGAAGGGTGTTAACCACCAAACAGATATATATTTAGTAGAGATCAACGAATACAATATCAAGGAATACAACGTCAGACATACAATCCATTTACAAGTCTGTTCTAGGTTTGAACGAAACCGGAGGCACCATATTCCTCGCATATCCGAACAATCAACAATACGTCCGGACGGCTACCCCTGACTCCCCTTCAAGGTAGCTACTCCAATCATGGGCCTCAGTAGCAACACATCCATTCGATGTGAAGATCGTCGGTCTTCAATCACCGTCTTCAACTCTTCGACTCAAATCTTCGTATAATCATTTGAAATGAGATTGAACTCGGACCTTTCAAATGATTCTCGCATATATATAGTTTAAAACCATTTCATATCGTTAATAGTATTTAAGAACTACTTATCGCTTATTTTTATTAATGTAAAAAATAGCTATATTCATTCAACGACGCTTCGGGTCGATCAGCGGCCCTGGTGCTGTTTTATCCAAATTTAATTAATGCTTATCTCGAAATCTAACCGTTGGATTTTAACACAATTCATATCGTTGGAAAGATCTTCCCAAGGAGAACCTAACGTTTCAGTTTTGGGAAAATCCGACAGTCGGATATTTCAGTATAATCGTTTGAAGTTACGACTTCGAAATGCGAACTACCGCGCGTGTTTCGTTTAAATTTAATTTATGTTTATATATAATTATATAAATATAAATCGTTTGGCAATTTCAACTACTAAGATCAATACTTTCTTTCGCATCTAAAATGATGATAAAAATGCCACCTTTATTTCTTCTTTTATCGCATCTAAAATGTCGATAAAAAATACCACTTTTATTTCTACCCATTTTATTCTACTCTTTTTATTGTTCCTAGAACGACAATAAAAATACCTCTTTTAATTCCAATCTTTTTATTGAATAAAGTATCAATAAAAATGTCGCTTTACATTTATTCTTCTTTTGTTTACACTTAGAATGTAAATAAAGATATCACTTAACATTTATTCTTTCCATTTGCATTAAAAGGTAAACAAAAATATAACCTTTTAATCCTAATCTTTTAATTGTCTCTGTTCTGACAATAAAAATATAACATTAAATTCTATCTTTGTGATTACATCTAAAATGTAAATTAGAATATCACTTTTATTTCTATGTTATTATTCACATCTAAAATGTAAATAAAATGTGCTTTTTCTTCCTAAGTTTTTATTTACGTCTAAAATGTAAATAAAAATGTACTTTTTCTTTTATATATTTTTATTCACATCTACAATGTAAATGAAAATGTACTTTTCAAATTCTTATTCTTATTTACATCTAAAATGCAAATAAGAATATCCTTTTTAATGCAAGATTTTATTTATATCTAAAATATAAATAAAAATGTCAACTTCTATAATCATGTTTTCTATTTACAACTAAATTGTAAACTAAAATGTACTTTTTTAAACTCATGTTTTTATTCACATCTAATATGTGAATAAAATACTCCTTTTTAATTTCATGTTTTTATTCACATCTAAAATGTGAATAAAAATATATCTTTTAATGTCATATTTTATTTCGTAACTAAATTACAAATAAAAATGTGCTTTATAAATTCATGTTTTTATTTGCAACTAGATTGCAATTAAAAATTCACTTTATAAAACGGTGTTTTTATTTACATATGGAATGCAAATAAAAATGTACTATTACTTTTCATATTCTTATTCACATCTAAAATGTGAATAAAAATGTTCTTTTTATTTTTATATCTTTCATCCACATCTAGAAAGTGAATAAAATGTGCTTTACATATTTGCAACTAATTTGCAAATAAAAAGTGTAGTTCTTTCCTATGTTTTATTTGCATCTAAAAATGCAAAAAGTATAATTCTTTTCCTATGTTTAACATTTTACTACGAATTCTAGTGGCATATAAAAGTATCTTTTATATGTTTACATTTTCTATGTATTCCATATAACAAATGAAAGAATATTTATTTGTTTACAATTCTCCATGTATTCTATATTACAAATAAAAGAATATTTTAATTGTTAACAATTTACTATGTTTCTAATAACAAATAAAGGAATATTTTATTTGTTGACAATTTACTATGATTTTTAATAACAAATAAAAATGATATTTTATTTGTTGGCAATTTACTATGATTTCTAATAACAAATAAAAGTGATATTTTATTTGTTGACAATTTACTATGATTTATAATAACAAATAAAACTGATATTTTATTTGTTGACAATTTCTAATTACAAAAATGGTATTTATAATTTATCTATTGAAATTAAACATACATGACGTTTATAATTTATCAATTCTAATCGAACATACAAGACAATTATAATTTTCAATTCTAATGTAAATGGTGTTTTTATTCTAATTCATCATTTTATAACCGAATGATATTTTTAATCCAATCTTATCATTTCCTAACAAAAATGATAATTTTAATCTTAACATAATATTTCTAATATATGTGATATTCTTATATTTCATTTCTATCATAATGACATATTTGTTCATAAATATGTTCTCCTAACCAAATGCCATATTTGTTCATAAATATGTTTTCCTAACTAAATGACATATTTGTTTATAAATATGTTTTCCTAACAAAATGACATATTTGTTTATCAAGACATATAATTCAACCAATCAGTACAACCACCATCAGTCAATCACTCTAAATTTAATACACCGCACATATGTGTTTTATCAAGCATGTATATATTTATCAACAAAATCACGAATCAAAATAAATATATATATTTATTTTAAATTTTAAATTTGAGCACTAATCTAATTAACAAACTGATAATTTTTGTTAAACACAATTCTAATTAACAACATGTTAATTTTTCAGATCCACATAACACACAAATCACAGTTCAAATCAAATCACAAAGCATAACATATACAGTGAATGGAGGAGAACACAATTACGATTTATTCATATTATCTAAAATAAATAATAATAAGAAAATAGATAAATAAATTAAAATTTCTCACATTGATTTTAATTCTGAATAAATCAGATCTAAATTTCCCTGAATTTCCAACATCCTCTGTTTACACTCTAGTCAGTTCCATTGCGTAGATCTGATCCATACGAGTCCAACGCAAGTGGTTTTGTTCGATTTCGATACTGTATGACAAAGTTATATAGTTTTAAACCTTTAAACCATTTATATAATTTATTATATTAATTAATAATTATCCACCTTAATTACATGATAATCGTGTCCTCCTTCAACGTCTTCTTCCAGGATGAAGCCGACCCCCAAACCCATTTGTTCAAAACTTTGACCACCCGCACACCTCCAACTGGACCACCAGCCCCCGATCAACCAACGTAAAGTTGAAGGCCTTGGGATGGGTTGCCATCGCAGGCTGTGGGGCCCAACTCCCACGCCCCAGGCGCCAACAAATGGCCCTCGAATGCTGCTCCATTGTGGGCGAAATCCAACCAATCCGTGATACTAAAAACCATCTTGACCGTATGAAATGATAGAGTAAAGGAACCTCTTCAATCTTCGTGTAGAACTTGTGTTTTAATTTGTTGTAATTTGAGGGAGATTAAGGGATTGGTTTGGGAAAGCTTTGGCCATTGATTTCATACATACGGCAGCAGCTGTATGTTTAAGGCTAGGGTTTATTTTAAAATTCTATATTTATAATATATTTTAATGTTATTCAACCCTATAAAGGGTCGTTTAGCCACTAACTCCAATTCGGGTCCAACGACAGACATTCCTAGCTAATAACCCCTATTCTGAACCCAATGGGCTATGTCCCATGAGCCCAAACGAACGTTTCATCCACTTTTTCTTTAATTTAAAATAAATACATTTATTATTAAAATTTAACCGTACATATAAATTCACCGGGGCTACATACAGACTCTAAAAATTACAAAAATAATATATTTGGCTTTGTTATGATGATACGGTCCTAACAAAACTAATTTCATCGAATTCTTAGACCGTTTGAAAAATGGCTATTTTCAAGTCGATTAAATTTGACTGAAATTGACAAAACACGTTTTCTTTCACCACGCTCACATACTAACTCGGCAAATTCTAAAAATTGAAACCTAGCAATAATTTTACATTTCGGTTCCAACAAAAGTGGTTTCGTCGAAAACAGAGGTCGTTTGTAAAATGGCTATTTTTAAGGCCAATATGTTATATTAAAATATATATAAATTCTCTAGCGACTTTTCTAAAATTCAAACTGGACATAACTTTTGATTTATAAAACGAATTTTCAATTTTTCAGATTCATTAGAAAGATATGATTAAACAGATTCAAATATTTTTGGTTTTACTGAAATCCGATTTATTTTGAATCCTGTACATTCAGTTTAAAGTTTGAAATCGAATTTTCGAACTGCCGCGCCATTTTAAACTCCTTTTATATTTAAATTAAATTTATTTGTTTTAACTTCGATTAAAATAAATTTTTAGTTGTTATTATTTAAAATAAATAATTTTAAATATTCAATTTCCTTTAAAATTTCTAAAATAAAAATTTT
This sequence comes from Allium sativum, assembly GCA_030737875.1. Lineage (NCBI taxonomy): Eukaryota > Viridiplantae > Streptophyta > Magnoliopsida > Asparagales > Amaryllidaceae > Allium > Allium sativum. The sequence goes on from CM060910.1 coordinate 343,831,454, forward strand.
TAATTGGCCCCAAAATTCCGGGTTGTTACAATCTCCCCCACTTAAAATCTTTTCGTCCTCCAAAAGGAACGAAGCTAAAAGTTGTTAATTTAATTAACTCAATTCTAATTTTTCTTTTATTAGTTGATTAACTCATTAAATATGTAACTTTTATATATTCAAAAATCATATTTTCTAAGATCGGATTATACAAATATGTTAATTAAAGACTTGCCACTCTCAACTCATTCTAGGGCATTTCTAACCCCATCTCTAATGAGTTTTCTCATTCTAGGATACTGCTGATCCTATCTCTAATGAGTATTCTTATTGGATATTACTAATCCAATCTCTGATGAGTCTTTTGTTCAGTTCTAACGATTTATACCCCAAAGATTTGAGCTAACCAGAGCTCTGATACCAACTGTAATGACACGGTTTTGCCCGGACCTAATCGATCGCAAAATCGACCAAGATCGTTCAATTCCCGCATACGTTAACTTTGGGAATACAACATATTAAAACAACAACAGCAGACTTTTATTAAATTATACTAATCCAACATCAGAGTACAGAATATCAGAGTACAACGATAAATAAAATACAGCGGAAGACCAATATTACATTAAATATAATACACTGCAGCGGAAACATAAATATACAGCGGAAGGCTATCGTGCTCTGGACACAGCTTTAAGCTTCGATCCAGGATCCTGCAAAAGATAAATATCTGCAAAAAGCTACTCGACTACCCATGTGAAAAAGATGGGCACCCGAGTTTGCCAGTGAAACAAACTACAGGTCAGTCATGGGATTGGTATGAGAAATCTAACTTAACTAATCTAATAATAAGGCTAACCACAGGACCACGCCGCTAACGCGGAATGGGTTTACTCCATTGGATTGCCCGTGCATAAAATAAAGTAAATCGTTAAAACAACGCAATGCTTTTTAGGAAAAAATGAAACCATTATAAGACTCACGTTCCATCACACAAGGCAACGCAAACCGGAGGATAGAGTTTTACCTTATAATGGTCAAAAATGCTTGATACGATAAAAACGGATTTGATATTATTATTAGTGTATATATGTTTCAAAAACATTTCAATAATAATGTATCAATCATAGACGGTATAGCTACCATATACTATGTCGCCATACTAGTTCTACAATCAAAACCGCATGGTGTCGTATTGGAAGTTGGGTTTCCGTCATGAAATCGAGGCTAGGGATCGTCCTCTCCGATTCAAGACACTCTAGCAAATGCCTCAGGGCCAGGACTCTGGCGAACCCTTGGATCTTCAGGGCCGGTCCCTACCTAACGGTAGCGGATTAGTTATGCCTGAACACACGCTTCCCGGTTCCTTTGAACCTCCATATGGCCACTAACAACCTATAAATCCGAGGTACCTCAATCCATCATCCACATAAGTAAAATGCCAGCCAGTTTAAGCACCGATACTACTCCTAGCTAGAAAGAAACGTGTGCACTCCCTGCAGTCCTAATCCCGTTTTTGACTCATACCGGGATGTGCGGCTCGCGAAGTCACGCTAAACACAAAGCTACGCCTAAACAGACTCTGCTTTGATCATCCCACAAGGCCCTGCTTTTCAACAAAAGCCTTGATCCATGCATCTTGGCATGCCACATTGTCAATCCATACCATTGATTTCTGCCAATATATAACTTCTAAGCTAGTACGTCTTAGAGAAGGGTGTTAACCACCAAACAGATATATATTTAGTAGAGATCAACGAATACAGTATCAAGGAATACAACGTTAGACATACAACCCATTTACAAGTCTGTTCTGGGTCCGAACGAAACCGGAGGCACCTTATTCCTCGCATATCCGAACAATCAACAATACGTCTGGACGGCTACCCCTGACTCCCCTTCAAGGTAGCTACTCCAATCATGGGCCTTAGTAGCAACACATCCATTCGATGTGAAGATCGTTGGTCTTCAATCACCGTCTTCAACTCTTCGACTCAAATCGTCGTATAATCATTTGAAATGAGATTGAACTCGGACCTTTCAAATGATTCTCGCATATATATATAGTTTAAAACCATTTCATATCGTTAATAGTATTTAATAACTACTTGTCGCTTATTTTTATTAATGTAAAAATAAAATAAAATAAAAACTATATTCATTCAACGACGCTTCGGGTCGATCGACGGCCCTGGCGTTGTTTTATCCAAATTTGATTAATGCTTATCTCGAAATCTAACCGTTGGATTTTAACACAATTCATATCGTTGGAAAGATCTTCCCAAGGCGAACCTAACGGTTTCAGTTTTGGGAAAATCCGACGTTCGGATATTCCAGTATAATCGTTTGAACTTACGACTTCGAAATGCGAACAACCGCGCGTGTTTCGTTTAAATTTAATTTATGTTTATATATAATTATATAAATATAAATCGTTTGGCGGTTTCAACTACTAAGATCAATACTTTCTATCGCATCTAAAATGATGATAAAAATGCCACCTTTATTTCTTCTTTTATCGCATCTAAAATGTCGATAAAAAAATACCACTTTTATTTCTACCCTTTTTATTCTACTCTTTTTATTGTCCCTAGAACGACAATAAAAATACCTCTTTTAATTCCAATCTTTTTATTGAATAAAATATCAATAAAAATGTCGCTTTACATTTATTCTTCTTTTGTTTACACTTAGAATGTAAATAAAGACATCACTTAACATTTATTCTTTCCATTTGCATTAAAAGGTAAATAAAAATATAACCTTTTAATCCTAATCTTTTAATTGTCTCTGTTCTGACAATAAAAATATAACATTAAATTCTATCTTTGTGATTACATCTAAAATGTAAATTAGAATATCACTTTTATTTCTATGTTTTTATTCACATCTAAAATGTAAATAAAATGTGCTTTTTCTTCCTATGTTTTTATTTAGGTTTAAAATGTAAAAAAATGTACTTTTTCTTTTATATATTTTTATTCACATCTACAATGTAAATGAAAATGTACTTTTCAAATTCTTATTCTTATTTACATCTAAAATGCAAATAAGAATATCCTTTTTAATGCAAGATTTTATTTATATCTAAAATATAAATAAAAATGTCAACTTCTATAATCATGTTTTCTATTTACAACTAAATTGTAAACTAAAATGAACTTTTTTAAACTCATGTTTTTATTCACATCTAATATGTGAATAAAATACTCCTTTTTAATTTCATGTTTTTATTCACATCTAAAATGTGAATAAAAATATATCTTTTAATGTCATATTTTATTTCGTAACTAAATTACAAATAAAAATGTGCTTTATAAATTCATGTTTTTATTTGCAACTAGATTGCAATTAAAAATTTACTTTATAAAACGGTGTTTTTATTTACATATGGAATGCAAATAAAAATGTACTATTACTTTTCATATTCTTATTCACATCTAAAATGTGAATAAAAATGTTCTTTTTATTTTTATATCTTTCATCCACATCTAGAAAGTGAATAAAATGTGCTTTACATATTTGCAACTAATTTGCAAATAAAAAGTGTAGTTCTTTCCTATGTTTTATTTGCATCTAAAAATGCAAAAAGTATAATTCTTTTTCTATGTCCTATTTTCATTTACACTAAATAGTAAATAAAAATGTCTCTTTTCTTATATCATGTTTTATTTACCTATATGTAAATAAAATATTCTTCTCTTTATCTCATGCTTTATTTACACTAAATTGTAAATAAATGTTATCTTTTTCTTTTTCTTATTTAATTACACTACATGTAAATAAAGTTTTCTTTTTTCTATATCATGTTTATTTATACTACATGTACATAAATGTAATCTTTTTCTTATTTACTTACACAAATAAATGTAAACAAAGGTGTCATCGCAAGTTATTCTTTTTCACCTTAACATTTTATAACTAAAATGTTATTTTTCTTTACTTTAACATTTTATAACTAAACTGTTACTTTTCTTTACTTTAACATTTTATAACTAAAATGTTATTTTTCATATCTTTAACATTTTATCACTAAAATGTTATTTTTCTTATCTTTAACATTTTATCACTAAAATGTTATTTTTCTTTTATTTAACATTTTACTACGAATTCTAATGGCATATAAAAGTATCTTTTATATGTTTACATTTTTTATGTATTCCATATAACAAATGAAAGAATATTTATTTATTTACAATTCTCTATGTATTCTATATTACAAATAAAAGAATATTTTAATTGTTAACAATTTACTATGTTTCTAATAAAAAATAAAGGAATATTTTATTTGTTGACAATTTACTATGATTTCTAATAACAAACAAAAATGATATTTTATTTGTTGGCAATTTACTATGATTTCTAATAACAAATAAAACTGATATTTTATTTGTTGACAATTTACTATGATTTCTAATAACAAAAAAAACTGATATTTTATTTGTTGATAATTTCTAATTACAAAAATGGTATTTATAATTTATCAATTGAAATTAAACATACATGACGTTTATAATTTATAAATTCTAATCGAACATACAAGACAATTATAATTTGTCAATTCTAATGTAAACGGTGTTTTTATTCTAATTCATCATTTTATAACCAAATGTTATTTTTAATCCAATCTTATCATTTCCTAACAAAAATGATAATTTTAATCTTAACATAATATTTCTAATATATGTGATATTCTTATATTTCATTTCTATCATAATGACATATTTGTTCATAAATATGTTCTCCTAACCAAATGCCATATTTGTTCATAAATATGTTTTCCTAACCAAATGACATATTTGTTTATAAATATGTTTTCCTAACAAAATGACATATTTGTTTATCAAGACATATAATTCAACCAATCAGTACAACCACCATCAGTCAATCACTCTAAATTTAATACACCGCACATATGTGTTTTATCAAGCAAGTATATATTTATCAACAAAATCACGAATCAAAATAAATATATATATTTATTTTAAATTTTAAATTTGAGCACTAATCTAATTAACAAACTGATAATTTTTGTTAAACAAAATTCTAATTAACAACATATTAAATTTTCAGATCCACATAACCCACAAATCACAGTTCAAATCAAATCACAAAGCATAGCATATACAGTGAATGGAGGAGAACACAATTACGATTTATTCATATTATCTAAAATAAATAATAAGAAGAAAATAGATAAATAAATTAAGATTTCTCACATCAATTTTAATTCTGAATAAATCAGATCTGAATTTCCCTGAATTTCCAACGTCCTCTGTTTACGCTCTAGTCAGTTCCATTGCGTAGATCTGATCCATACGAGTCCAACGCAACTGGTTTCGTTCGATTTCGATATTGTATGACAAAGTTATATAGTTTTAAACCTTTAAACCATTTATAAAATTTATTATATTAATTAATAATTATCCACCTTAATTACATGATAATCGTGTCCACCTTCAACGTCTTCTTCCAGGATGAAGCCGACCCCCAAACCCATTTTTTCAAAACTTTGACCACCCGCACACCTCCAACCGAACCACCAGCCCCCGATCAACCAACGTCACGTCGAAGGCCATGGGAGGGGTTGCCATCGCTGGACGTGGGGCCCAGCTCGCACGCCACAGGCGCCGGCAAATGGCCCTCGAACGCTGCTCCATTGTGGGCGAAATCCAACCAATCCGTGATACTAAAAACCATCTGGACCATATGAAATGATAGAGTAAAGGAACCTCTTCAATCTTCGTGTAGAATTTGTGTTTTAATTTGTTGTAATTTGTGGGAGACGAAGGGATTGGTTTGGGAAAGCTTTGGCCATTGATTTCATACATACGGCGGCGGCTGTATGTTTAGGGCTAGGGTTCATTTTAAAATTCTATATTTATAATATATATTTTAATGTTAATCAACCCTATAAAGGCCCGTTTAGCCACTAAATCCAATTCGGGTCCAACGACAGACATTCCTAGATAATAACCCCTATTCTGAACCCAATGGGCTATGTCCCGTGAGCCCAAATGAACGTTTCAGCCACCTTTTCTTTAATTTAAAATAAATACATTTATTATTAAATTTTAACCGTACATGTAAATTCACTGGGGCTACATACGGACTCTAAAAATTACAAAAAAAAAAATATTTGGCTTTGTATGATGATATGGTCCTAAAAAAACTAATTTCATCGAATTCTGAGACCGTTTGAAAAATGGCTATTTTCAAGTCGATTAAATTTGACTAAAATTGACAAAACACGTTTTCTTTCGCCACGCGCACATACTAACTCGGAAAATTCTAAAAACTGAAACCTAGCAATAATTTGACATTTCGGTTCCAACAAAAGTGGTTTCATCGAAAACAGAGGTCGTTTGCGAAATGGCTATTTTTAAGGCCAATATATTATATTAAAATATATATAAATTCTATAGCGACTTTTCTAAAATTTAAACTGAACATAACTTTTGATTTATAAAACGAAATTTCAATTTTTCAGATTCGTTAGAAAGATATGATTAAACAAATTCAAATATTTTTGGTTTTACTGAAATCCGATTTATTTTGAATCCTGTACATTCAGTTTAAAGTTTGAAATCGAATTTTCGAACTGCCGCGCCATTTTAAACTCCTTTTATATTTAAATTAAATTTATTTGTTTTAACTTCGATTAAAATAAATTTTTATTCGTTATTATTTAAAATAAATAATTTTAAATATTCAATTTCCTTTAAAATTTCTAAAATACAAAATTTAAATTGGCCCCAAAATTCTGGTATGTTACAGATTCTTACTTTCAATTTGCAAGTGAGTCAAGAACTTGTAAATAGAGAAACTATCCGATGAGTGAAGAATTTTCCTTCTGTAATATTCTAAGCGGGAGGAAGTTTTGACAGAATCGCTCCAACTTGGAGGGCATCGGGAATAGTAATATGCAATTCTCCCATTTGCAAACTAGAATATCCAATTCACAGATTTGATCCATGATTGGCGTATTATCAACGAACTTGAATTCAAAATATTTTAAAGCAAGAAAATGATCGGTACCTTCCTTCATGTATTTATATTTTGACTCTAGGGCAGACCAAACTTCCTTTGGCGTTTTACAATTCCGATAAACATCATTTAGCCTTTCAGTGAGTGCGTTGAGAACGTAGCCCCTGCATAGCATTTCATTTGTCTCACGTTTAGCTTTGTTCGCTACAATTTTCATTTTAATTTCTTCAGAATCGGTAGGCTTTGGTTCTTCAATTGGTTACAGCGCTGGATCGAGAAATAGTGAAGGTTCATAGACAGCAGAAGCCATGTCATTCTGTCCTTCCATTTAGTATAGTTGTTTCCATCAAAACGATCAAGTTTGATTGATTCTTTTCCATGAAGTTTAACTTGGACTTTGGAATTCAGTTCTATCTCCATTGGGATATTGTCTTTTTTTTGCAAACGGCGTTTCTATGGAACTAGAAAAGCATTGACAAAATATCATAATAATAACCGCAAGCGCACGGCGTAAAATCGTAGTACGTGGCGAATACGGGTCGATCCGCAGGGAAAGAATTTATTCTAATCTTACTCAATCAAATTAAGCCGAAAGCGAGTGAATTGTTAACTATAAACTAAAAGAAAACTATGAAAATATTAATAGTAAAAAGATTAATGTTAAAAAAAAACAACAAGATCAGGTAAATTTTGTATTAGATTTACGAAAACAAAATGAAAAAGATGCTGAGACAGATTATACAGGAGAAAAAGATGCTGAGACAGATTATATGTTAAAATGAATACAAATATGAGACTAAAAGACAATTTAGGAGTAGATTCACTATCAACATCAATCTAATTAACATAAAAAATGGCTCTAACTCTCTTTAATAACTAGCACATTAAGTGTTGTATTCATACAAGCATGATTTATATGCGAGAAAATTCAAGTTACATAAATAATCAAATTTCAATACAAACTTAAAGCCCTAATTATCACATAGAAAATAATAGTTCTAATAAAAATGAAATATTATGAGTATGTTCTGTATGTTAATATTCACTAACTACGCAGAACATCAAGGATGCTTTCACTTTTAATGTCACTACTTTTTCTAAAGTGAATTAGATTGTGATAAAGTATGATTCTATTAATGATATGAGATCCAACATGTGCTATCAATTTTCACCATATAAAATCTTTACTTTATCTATATCCAATTTTAGATTAAGCTCAAATAAGAGAGTTAGAAATATGAAATTATAATGTTAATTATTCATGAATCATGAGAGCTTCACTACCCATAAATTGAAGGGGTTTAACTACTCATAATGGATTCAATGATAACATAAAGAGAATTCATTATAAAAGACAACAAAATAAAAGAGCACTATATTAAAATTACACTAAAAAACTTACATAAAAGAAATGGCTAAGAAGCCATGGAACATAAATAGAGTTTTTGATTTCAGCCACTCTAAACTAAATAAAATCCAAGATGATTTTTACATCAACATACAGGGGTTATTTATACATGTGAAAAAAACGTAATTCAATTTTAGCGTGCTACCAAGAATGCCCTTCATTAAGCTTCCTTTTGCCTTTAGCAATAATGATTCATGAAGCCCTTTTTTGTCTTCACTAAAGAAGGAGGGAGAGTGGGTGGGGTCCTCCACTAATCTTCTTTTTAAATTGATTCCTTCTCCATTGATTGATTTCCTTTTTTGTGGCAAGGCATTGATTTCCTTTTTATTGGCAAGGCATTGATTTCCTCTTTATTCCCTTGTATTCATATATATCTTTATGAAATTCTCTTCTGCATGCATCAAATCTATACGAAAACAATGAAAAATGTCCAAGTAAAAATTCTCAAAATAACTTAAGCATAAAAATGACCACTTTCCCCCTATATGATGATATGATGTTTTGAAATCAATTGAATTATAGTTTAAACATGATTAAATACCAACATATGACATTTATTTGCAATAAAATAAGATAAAAACATGAATATAAATGTGCATTTTTAGGTGCACATCAAATACCCCCACACTTATCTTTTTATTCGTCCTCGAATAAACTTAAAATTCTAAGCTAAATCCATTTTCATATGGAGCACGATTGCATTGAGCGTATGCAACAAACCTTTAAACCTCTGGGTGTCCCCAATAGGACGAGTGTTGTCTTGTGAGGGTTTTCAGCGGATACCACCCACAAAATTCAAAAGCAAAAAGTATGTACAAAATGCAAAATTCGAAAATATTTACGATATGAATGCATGTTTTTTTAAAGGAATATTTACAAATAATCAATTTACTTTTAAATATTACACGAATAATCAACACAAATTTGGGTCGTCGCTATGAAATTTGAGTCCGTTACTAATCAAAACTTCAAATAAAAGTCGCGTTATCGTCACAGACTCCTCCAGCTTGACCAGTTGTTTTGGTAGAAACATAGGTAAATATAAAATGAATTTTATAATCAATATCAACAATCTTAAAACAACATCTCAACTTCCTTTTTGTTAACAAGTCAGGTCGAATAAGTGAAGAATGTGCTTGGATTGCAAATGCTTACTGTCTCTTTATTACAAAATATTTACATTATTACTATTTACAAACACCTAACCGAAAAGACCAAGGTATACCACCCGTGAGATTTTAGGACAGAGCTTGGCAGATTGTGCAAACCGACGCTGACTTTGTCAACAAGATGTCGGTAATCCTTAGGTGTCCAACTCGTAAAATGTGACCAAGATATACCGACGCAGACATTGTCAACATGTAACAACCCGGAAAATCAGAACCAATTTAAATTTTTTAATTTATCAATTTTAATGAATTTTGAATATTTAAAATGATTTATTTTAAATAATAATAACTAGAAATTTATTTTGAATAGAATTAGAACGTATAAATTTATTTTAATTATATAATGAGCCTGAAATGGCCCGGTAGTATGAAAATTCGATTTCAAATTTCAAATGAATTTACAGGATTCAAAACAAATCGGATTTCAGTAAAACCAGAAATATTTGAATCTGTTTGAAAATATATTTTCAACGAATATGAGAAATACAGATTTCATAACGGGAATAAAAAGTTATGACCAGTTGGAAATTCAAAATAGTCGCTATGAAATATATATATATATATATATATATATATATATATATTCTAATACTATATATAGCCAAAAAGTCACATTTTGCATGCAGATGAATTTGGACTCGAAACCACTTCCATTGAGTTCAAAATGTCATTTGGGACTTCGAAAAGTATAAACTTCGATATATTCCAAGATCCGGAATAGTGGAAATTGGATGGGGCTTTCGGTTAGCAATACATAGGCCTTAAAAAGTGAAATTTTGCATATGAGCTCAGAATTCGACAAGATAAATTTTTCTGGATTCATAATGACAAATCATTGTTGAGTTCCAAAAGGTGCATCGAACGGAGTCAGTATGTGGCCGTGCGAAGCAAAACCCTTTGTTCAAAAACAGGCAATCATTTTACAAAGTAACATTATTGATACGACCTCAGAATTCGATTCCGTCTTTTTCTCTGGATTCATATCATCTAATAATGGTTACATCCAAAAGGCCATAATTTTTGGAGTCAGCGTGTGGGCATGCAAGAAGAAAAGGTGCGCCAAAATCGCATTTTTGAGCAATATCTAAGCATCTTTGACAATTTTAACGGATGGTCAAACGAACTTGGAATTCTACGAAACTTGTTTCATTGGACTTGTCTTGACATCTACTATCCCATGTCGTAAACTAGTAACAAAAGGAGATCGTTTTTATTCTGACGATACGCGAGAAACGAGCATATAATCACTTTCCTTCTGTTTGTTTTTCATTTTCTTCCTCTTCCTCCTTTTTCTTTTTTTCTCTTTAATGGGGAACCATCCCCAAACTCATCAGCCGCCCCCTCCCCTGTTGACCACTGCACCTCCAGACGCCACCACCCATCTCTGGCCACCCCATCCTCTCTCTCTCTCTCCTCTTCTCTCTCTCTCAATTTGTGAATCCTAGCCCCCTAAATCCACCACCACCCGCCACACCGCGGGCCCCTCCACCGCCGCCGCCACCCACCAACACCACCCCCACGTCAATAAGGCCCCACGTCGCCCCCCTCTAGCCACTAGTTCGACCGTGGGCCCATCCTCCTCAAAAATCACATTTTTCACAAATTCCCGTTTTTGCATAAAACCCCCTATCACTATTTCGCCAATAACTCTCAAAGGGTGAGCTTCTGGCCAAAACTCCACAATACTAAAATTGAGGAGCATGATTTTCTCTTCGATTTGGGTATATGGATGTACTATTTTGGATTGCGGAGATATCCGGAAATCGTGTCCGAAGTCAACGGACCTGCTGTGTTTTTCGCGATTTCTGGTGAATTGGTGCATTTTTGGAAGAAAGTCACTAGACAAAAGTTGTCTGGAATGGCGCGTTTAGGCTAGTGATAAAGTTTGGTGAAGACTGGAGGCCGTATGTGAATTTTAGAGCCAAAGAGGTGAATTCAAGTGCGAGAAAGCGACAAAATAGAGCGCGACGACAAAATCCGCCAATTAAAGAATGACGGAGTGGATCCCAAAGGTGAGAACTTCTCACTCTAATTTTATTTTCTAGTTAAATATATATACTAGGATGCAGACAGTACTTAGAAGCATCCGATACCTTTGATTGAAACCATGGATGTTTGGTTGTTTGTTTTGATTAATTAATTGGTTGAATTTGATGTGGGATGTAAATTGAATTGATTAGAATTGGTATGTGTATGGCGCGAGCCAGTATTAGGCGAGGGATAAGGCTAGACCTTATTCCGGTTCTAGTATCACGCCGTTATGCTGTCGAAATTTTCTAAAAATGTTAGAATAATAAAAATATCATTTTTATTGAATGTATGAACTAAATAAAATATTCATGTGTTGAAATAAATATTTTATGGTTAAAAATATAATTTTTAACGAGTATATGAATGAAAATAAAAATTCATTTACAAATCGGACGATTTGTTGATGTACACTCATTGGACTGATATTCATTGGGACGATAATTTTACACAATTCCCAACTGCACAAATAATAGTCAATATTTGTTGGTTAAAGCCCTACACGGGTATTGGGATGATGTTTGACATTCACTAATCCTAATTGTTTATTTGTATGTCAATCGATTGATTGACAGGCTGTTGTAAGCGTTAATTATTTAAATTTAACGCTTATACAGTTGTGTAATGCACTCTGGATGATGGTTGACTGTGTTTGATTATTGTTATGTACATGTGTGTATGAAATCCACATAAATAAAATTATACAGTAATTGATTGTGTCTGATTCCAGTTCGGAAAGAACGAATATTTTAAATTAACGAACAATTTAAATTGACGAATAATGAATATTTTAAAATAACTAATATTTTAAAATAATATTCAGTATTGGATCAAAATATGATTTTGATGTCCGGATTTGGGATGGACACAAAAATATTGAAATATATGAAGCCGTGTTAATTAGATATGCGCCATTTTGACGCGAACGATATTTATATCGATTTTATTCATTTTTATAATGAATATCGAAAAAGAAGTGATTTCAAAGTCTAATGTTTTGAAAATATTATCATTTATATATTAATGATATGGAATATTCAATTTTGATTTAAAGTTGAATATGAAGTTGAAATCGTTTTTAAAACAAATTTATAAAATACGTTTTAAATGGAAATCGACGAAATATGTATGATATATATTATACATATTTGATGGCCAGAATAGAACGCATCGCGTAGCGACTGTTCGCGAATTTCGACCATTGACTTCGAATTGATATTACGGGAGATCCGACCGTCGGATTCTCTTAAAATCGGAACCGTTGGGTTCGTATCGAAAAGAGCTTTCCAACAAATACTAGAGATTTGAAATCAAACAATAGGATTTGGAATTATGTCCAAATCAAATTTGGAAAAGGTCGGTGTAAGTGAAGTTCGATGACCATTTATGGAAATCGACTGAAAGGGCCTTAATAAAATTATTAAAATTATTGATAATTTGTGTAAAATCATAATAAATGATTTGAAAAGAATAGGGATGAAAAATTCCACATTTTCAAAGATAAAAATATTTTTTTCCAAAATGAACTAGTTATTAATTAGATTTGAATTCCAATAATTTTTAAATAAAATAAATTAGGTTTGTGAATGGTTTTAATATAACCAGAAATTTCCAATGAATAAATTGGAATGGGTTCGGAATGGAAATATTCTTCGGAATATTTTGATATTGGATTCCGTGATTATACAGATATTGTTATGGAAATTTGGAAGATATATTTTATATCATTATTTCCAATACGATCTTTGTTGGTTTCAGAATTTGATATTGAATATAAGCCGATATAATTTCTATTCAAAGCCTTGTATTTAATATCAAATTGGATTTTGGGTTTGTCGTGAATGATGTCTTCATTAACACTGTTCTTAAACCCAGTTGAGAAAAGAATAAATCTTTTAATTAAGATTTAGTGAAGTTTTCCAATTATTTAATATTTAATTGGAATTAAATAAAAAAATTGGATTTTGGGTTTGTCGTGAATAGTGTCTTAAATAACACTGTTCTTAAACCCCGTGTGAAAAGAATAAATCTTTTAATTAAAATTATTAGAGTTTCCAATTATATTTAATAATTGGAATAATAATCTTTTATTGTGAACTGTGTTTTTTATGAACTTTGTTTTTAACAACATCCGTTCTTTAACCCGATTTACAGTGAAATGTGATTTCGAATTTATAAATCTTTTTATTAAGGTTTAAAGGAAATTTTCCAAAGAAAGATTTTCCAATTTAATATATTTGATTGGAATTGCATGGAATTTGATTTGATAATAATCGAAGTGAACTTCTGTGGAGGAAGACTGTTAATATATATGGAATTTAAAAGGCTTTGTCGTTATTCCATTTATATTATTATTCGAATACGAAAATTGATATCGTTTATATATTGATCTGTTTTCCATGAAGATTCCATAATTAATGGAATGTGATGTGGGTTTATCATGAACTGTGTTTTGAATAACAATAGTTCTTTAACCCAGTAAAAGACAGGATTACATGTCTAACACTTATTTCGAACTGTATGGTTGATCTCTGCTAAATATATATCTGTTTGGTGGCGAAGAATTTATTCTCTTGCTTAACACCCTTATCTAAGACGTACGAGCTTAGAGGTTATATATCGGAAGAAATCAATAGTATGGTGTAGATTTTCGATGCGGTATGTTTGTGTTTCCAAGGTTAAACAATCATTAATATTGATATTTGAGAAGATTAAAACCAATTGGTGTTTTAATGAATCTTTAATTAGATTGAAAGGTGAATATGATAATTTAAATTATCAAATTTAAGAAATGTCCGAGAATTGAGTACCACCAGTTTGCTCCAAGCGATAGTTAAATCTTTAATTAGATTTGAACGTGAAATGGTAATTAAATTTACCGATAACACTGTGGTGTTAGATATGGAGTATTACCGATTTTTCTCCATAGGATGAATAGGTTGGGATTAAGAAATTAAACAAATGATTACTTTGGTAAGGTGCGCTAATCCCTACTAGTTTGGATAAACCTTAATTTGGTTTCAATTGATATCCAAAGGAAGATTAAAGAATAAATTTAAAGAACTTATCTTTGATAAAATTAATGGGAACCTTTCCCAAAGGATATGAATATTTAAATAAAAGAATATTTAGAATTGGAATGAGGTGTACGTTATGTTTTTATAGCACTTGTTTATTATATACGCGAGTTATTCGGAAAGGTCGGGTTTATACCCATTCTGAATAACTGATTCGACGATGAAGACGGTGGTTGAAGACCGGAGGTCTTCACATCATTTGGATGATTACTGATGTCTTTATTGGGTTGTACACCCAAGACTAGGTAACAAGTGGTGATCGTCCAGACGTACTTGGAGATCGACCAGATATGCGAGGACCTCTCTCATGTATTGGACATATGGAACGAGGAATAAGGTACCTCCGGTTTCATTCGGACCTAGAACGAACTAGTAAACGGATGTGTGTCTGACATTAGATTTTATTCTATGTTGATTGACCTCTATTGAATATATATCTGTTTGGCGGCAGAGAATTTATTCTCTTTCTTAACGCCCTTTTCTGAGACGCACTTGCTCATAGGTTATATATCGATAGACATCCGTCGCATGGAGTGAATTGCCCGTGTGGCATGCTGAGATGTAAATGATCAAGGCTTCTGTTGAAAGCAGAGTCTTGTGGTTGATGACCAAAGCACGGCTTTAATATAGCATAACTTTGTGTATAATGTTAATTCGCAAGCCTCACGCCTCGGTATGAGTCAAAAACGGGATAAGGGACCCAAGGAGGACATGACGTTTCTTTCTAGCTATGAGTAGTGTCATGGTATGGAGCCCTGACATTTATTTATTTTTAACTATGTGGATGATGGATTGCAAGGCGCCTCGGATATATCGGTTACTACGGAGTCGATGGATAGGTCCTATAGGACCGGGAAATGTGTGTTCAGGAATAATTAATCCTCAAATGCAAGGGAGGACCGGCCTTGGAGGATCCAGGGGTTGCACCGAGCGTGCAGTCCTGAGGCATTTGCTAGAGTGTCTCGAAACGGTTAGGAATACATCCCTTGCTTAGGCTCATGACGGAAATCCAATTTCCAATACGTGACATTTCGGTTTTGGTTGTAAACTTATATGGCGACATAGTAGCATGGGATACTATGTCGTCTATGATTGATACATTTATATTTGAAGTTTTTTTATACACTATGCACTTATGATAGTATCAAATGATTTGTTTTAAACCTACCAAGCATGTTTGGTTATTATAAGGTAAAACTCTATTCTCCGGCTTGCGTTACATTGTGTGATGGGACCTGAGTCTTGTAATAGCTTCATTTTTTCCATAAAGCATTGCGTTGTTTATTCTATGCACTGGTATTCTTGAGAGGAAATCCGTTCCGTATCATACGGCGTGGTCCCTTGATTTACTTTATTTCTAAAGTAAAATATTTTATAACTGTTTTTAGTTCTCTCACCAGTCACATAACTGACCTGGAGTTTATTTTTTTAACCTAAACTCTGGGTGCCCCTATTTTCCACACGGGCAACTAGGAGTTTTGGTTTTGCAGATATTATATTCACAGGATCCTGGATTATAGCTGGAGCTATATTCGGAACGCTCTGTATCCGTATATTCCCTTCAGTTGTGTTATGTATTATTTTTCCACTACTATGTAATGTATTTTAAAATCTCTAATATTTTCTGATGTATATTAATTACGCATACTCTGTTATATTCTTGTACTCTGATGTAATTGTTGTAATAGGCAATGAAATGTTCTATTGTTTGTGATCTGACTTTTCGTGTTCTCAACTCCATCCGGGATTTCCCGAAAGGGCGAGTTTGGGTCGTTTCACAACAAGGTGTCAGAAAGAGCTTGGCGGGTCTGCACACCAATGCGAGATGTACTAGCAATGTTGGATACCCTTGGATTATTAATATATACATACATTCGTTTTTTTTTCTTCTTCTTTATTTTTTTTTAAATAAGAGAGAGAGTTAAGCCAGGATATCTTAGCACAACTTCACTTAAAAGATCTAAAATGTTATCGCAAGTAGTCTAAATCAACCATTCATTTAATTATATCACAATTCAGAAAACATTTCATACTCATCACCTACGAGTTTCCCAATATACCCGTTACACCAAATTTGCTCATAATTCAAACTTTCCTTTCATTATTCGCTAAGAGAAGTAAATCTCCAAACATTTTAATCAAACGGCTAGAATTGTATGCTAACTCCATCATGTCTTATTTAAAAGTAAATAGAAATGCGAAATTCTTCTTTTTTTTTTGAATGACAAAAAAGAAAGGAAAATTCTATGCATAACTAAAATAAATATGAAACTCCCCCCACACTTGATTTTACTGTGTCCCCACAGTCAATGCATGACACAATGAGTGAACAGAAGAGAAATATTTACATATTTACAAAGGACGGTTAATCTTAACTTTCTTACTTCACGTAGCATGGCTCATGAAGAATCATGAGCTCCTTGTAACAACCCGAATTTTTAATAACATGTTAAAACAAGAAATCAGGGTAGAATTAAATCATAAGTTAAGGATCAATGGGAATGGGTTACGCTATTGCGTTCGTCTTGAAATTCTGCTTGAAAACGAGTCCGAAATTTCGTAAATCGGAGTCCGTATGACCAAGTTATGGCCCATAGAAGATTTCAGAAAATTCAAAATTCAGCCAGAAGAAGATTGGGCGGGAAAATTTCCTGCCCTACCCCAGGTCGACTGGGGGGTCGACTGGGGTGTCGACCTGCCCCCTAGGTCGACTGGGGTGTCGACCTGGGCGTCGACCTCCCCTGGTCGGACCCTGTTGGTCTGGTGCACCAGTTTGGTGCTTTGGTCTGCTCAGCTAGCCTGTGAAGGGATTTGATGGTTCAGATCTAAATTAGGGTTAATCCTATGGCCTAAACTAGTCTTTACACCTATAAAAACACCTTAATACCTAGCCTAAACCATCACAAATCATCCTAACAACTAAATTCTGCCAAAATGCTCCCTAATCATGGCCTCCATCCTCATCTTGACAGCTTCTAAGGCAAAAAGGAGCCATCTTTCTTCATCAAATCAAAGGAGCTACTTATTCTCAAGGCTTCTAGTGTTGCTACATCATTCCTAGAGCTTCTACAACGTCTCTATCTTGTTCTATTTGGTTTCTAGTTCTCATAGCCATGCTTAGTAAGCCCCACTCTACTCTAAGATTTAAACTATGAAGTTAATATGATCATGTAGCAAGTTGAAATGGGACTTTTGGGTATAATACTTGTCTTGGGGCTATATGTGTATGCATAGATCCATTTATGACTCTTTTGATCTATGATTGTGGCACTATAATGAACCTAGTACCATTTACCTTGATTTTTGGGTAGAAAGCTATGAGCTTTATGTAGGGATTATGCATAATGCAAACTAGAACCCCTCATAACCTCGATGTTAACTTGCATATGATGTTGAACTACATGCTACCCACAAGTTTATCACCCTATGTCAACTATTATCATGTTTCACCTTTGCCTATGATGTTGAACTACATGCTAGTTTATTTGCTAAGCTTGATGTCATGCATGTTTTGAGGCCAATAACCCTATATGCTAGTTGTGATGAACACCTTTGCCTCAAATATCATCATGTTTAACCTATGACAACTTTACCAACCTTATGCTCCACTTGGTCATATTTTTATGTTACTTGATTCACTTGTGTGATGCAAATTTACGTGCGATGGGGATACGTTATGGGTAGTTAGGCAAACTTGAAATGACTTGAAAAACATGACTTGAAATGTGACATGAAACTTTATTATGCTTGAAAACTTGAATATGGTCATGACATGTAGAAAACCATAAAGTGGCCAACTCGAGGTTGGGTTGAGTTTGTAGCGTAAACCTGCCCGGAACCGCCCGGCAAATCCAGTGGCTACAAACAATAGGACCCAATGTGAGAAGTTGGTCACATCGCGCTTGAAACCCGAGGTTAGACTAGATTGTGGTATAAAGCTGCCCGGACCCGCCCGGCATATCTAGTAACCACAACAAAGTCTAACGTGAGAGGTTGGGTGCATTAAATTAATTAATGCCACAAGTTAGGGTTAATTCATGAACCACTTGGAAACACTTAACCAACTTGATACATGATTGGATGGGGTTAAGTCATGAACCACTTGGGTACACTTAACCAACTTGATACATGATTGGATATGGTTAACCACACTTAACCCGTTAGAAACCCTAGTTATGCGGTCCTTTTCAGCAGTAACCCTCTTGGATGTATCAACGATACCCTAGGGACTAGGCTAGGGTGGGGCACGATTACTGGGTTGATTGTAAGCGACCAGAATGATGGCTGAGTTGGTGCGCCGGTGTAGGTTCAGGCGGACTATGGTCGTGCACATAGTACGGAGTTGAAAAAGCAGGCACGGGCACCAGTAGGTTTAGACTGTGCGTGCTTGATCCGTTTCAGTGGTTGGCACCCTAGGACTTCATACACCCTAGGGTGGACCTAGCACAGTTTGACTACATTCCGTGATTGGGCCGTATGACACCGACACTCGACGACTTAGGCTTATAGGGAGTCGATCGACTAGACTGTGTAGTTGGGCCCCGACTTGGGTCATCTCATGATATTGGGCCAAGGGATCATTTCTTGTTTATACTTGACATGGGTTGGGTACTAGTACTTTTGGTGCAAAACTAAACCTTGTATATGCGATGCAACACTTGATCTACCTTGTTATCTATTTATCATGCCAGTTAGTTACCATCTTTATGTTTCATCTCAGTTTCTCATGTTTAGTTAACTCCATTAGTTTTTATACTAATAGTAGGTAGGACTTACCAGTCTTTATGACTGACCCTTTTTCTTTCGCCTCTTTTCTTCCGTTCCCCCCCGCCCTCCCCCAGGTTCTCAGGGAGGGAATACTAGTGCTTAGCTTGGACAGTTGGCTTGCTTTCTTAACAGCTCATGTACGGTTTGGACTTGAGCTTGCTATGGCTTCGCCACATCTATCTTGGGGATAGTTTACTTTATGTTATTTTCAGTTTATGTTTTCTAGACTTGTGGTAGTTGGAAAATAATGACTAAGTACTTCGATGTAAGTTGACTATTTGGTTTTCAAATGGTTAAGTATGGTTTTTAAATTTCTACCGCTGCTTTACTTACTTATTTATATATGTTCTGTCTTGTGATATCTCTGTGCATGTTTACCTAGACAACACCCTGTGCATGTTTACCTAGACAACACCCCTCCAAAGCTAGTGCATTTTCTTGTGAATGGCCCTGGCGGAGGTGGGGTGTTACACTCCTCCTCTTGATCAGTGGGCAATTCCAAGAATGGTTTTAGACGTTAACACTTGACTTTGAATATAGATCCATCCCTCGGGTTTTCTATTTCAATAGCAGCATGTGGAAAAATAGTTCGAACAACATATGGTCCGGCCCATCTCGATTTTAACTTCCCAGGGAATAAATGAAGTCGTGAGTCATATAGTAGAACTTTTTGGTCTGGCAAAAATGTTTTTCTTAGGATTGACTTATCATGAAAAACTTCGGTTTTTTCCTTGTAAATTTTCGCGTTTTCGTATGCATCATTCCTAATTTCTCTTAGCTCGTTGAGTTGCAATTTTCATTTTACGCTAGCTTGTTCAAGATCAAAGTTTAAGTTCTTTATCGCCCAAAGCGCTTTATGTTCAAGTTCAACAGGTAAATGACAGGCTTTACCGTAAACCAATTGGAAAGGGAACATTCCAATATTAGTTTTAAAAGCAGTACGGTAAGCCCAAAGCGCGTCGGTCAATTTTTGTGACTAATCTTTTCGGATTTTATTTAAAGTTTTCTCCAAAATCTGTTTTATTTGACGATTCGATACTTCGACTTGACCATAAGTTTGCGGATGATAAGGAGTGGATAATTTGTGGGTTATTGAGTATTTTTTCATTAAGGATTCAAAAGATCGATTACAGAAATGTGCTCCATTGTCGCTTATTATTGTGCGAGGTGTACTGAAACTTCAAAAGATATTCTCTTTTAGAAATTTCACAATAATTTTATGATCATTTGTTTTACATGGAACATCTTTGACCCATTTCGAAACATAATCGACAATGGAACAATATACAAGATTCCAAAGGAGTTTGGGAAAAGTCCCGTAAAGTCAATACCCCATACATCAAAGATCTCGATCGTAAGGATGGGGTTCAAAGGCATCATATTTCGTTGAGGAATCTTTCCTAGCATTTAACAACAATTACAAGTTTTACAGAATTATAACGAGTCTTTAAAGAGAGTAGGCCAATAAAAACCACATTGAAGCACCTTTTCAGCGGTTTTCCTAGGACCAAAATGTCCACTGCATGCATGATCATGGCAAAATGAGAGAACACTCCTAATTTTGCTATCAGGAACACATCGACAAAGGATTTGGTCCGAACAATACTTAAACAAGTATGGGTCATCCCAATAGAAATATTTCACTTGGGAAAGAAATTTGTATTTATCTTATTTGGAAGAAAATGAGGGGGTTTCCTTAGTGACTAGATAGTTTACTATGTCGGCGAACCAAGGATCGATTGAATCAGAAAGAAGTTGTTCGTCAGGAAAGTTTTCATTGATTGGCAACGAAGAAGACGCGTTAGGAAGACAAGATAAGTGATCGGCTATGACATTATCGGATCCTTTTTTGTCTTTGATTGTAAGATCAAATTCTTGAAGCAAAAGGATCCACCAAATTAAGCGTGACTTAGCATCCTTTTAGCAAAAATGTGCCGAAGAGTAGAATGGTCTATGTAGACCATGACATGGGAACCAATCATGTAAGATCGAAACTTCTCGAGTGCAAAAACGACATCTAAAAGTTCTTTTTCGGTGGTCGTATAATTCAGTTGAGCGTTATTCAAGGTCATACTCGCGTAGTAAATGACGTGAAGGATTTTGTTGATGCGTTGTCCTAAGACAGCACCAACCGCGAAGTTAGAACCGTCACACATGATTTCAAAAGGAAGTTCCCAATTGGGCGAATAGATTATCGGGGCTGAAATGAGTTCATTTTTAAGACGTTCAAAAGAAGCGACACATTCAGAGTTAAATTCGAACATGGTGTCCTTTCCTAGAAGGGTAGTCAAAGGACGAGTATTTTGCTAAAATCTTTCACAAAGCGTCGATAAAAACCAGCATGCCCAGGAAATAAACAAATGTCCATAATGCATTTTGGAATGGGCAGTTTTGAAATAACGTCAACTTTCGCTTTATCTGCCTCAATGCCATTATTTGAAATTACATGTCCAAGGACAATGCCTTCTTTGACCATAAAGTGGCATTTTTCCCAATTCAACGTTAAGTGTTTTTCTTTACATTGATTGAAAACAAGTTCATGATGATGTAAGCAAGAGGAAAAAGAATCGCCAAAGATCGAAAAATCATCCATAAAGAATTTAAGAAAACGTTCGATCATATCAGAAAAAATTCCAACCATACATCGTTGGAAAGTTGCAGGAGCATTGCAAAGACCGAAAGGCAAACGTCGGTAAGCAAATGTACCAAATGGACATGTGAAAGTCGTTTTTTCTGGATCCTCGAGAGCGATTGGGATTTGGTTATAACCAGAATAACCATCAAGAAAGCAGTATAATTCGTGACCAGCTAGACGTTCGAGCATTTGATCGGTGAAGGGAAGAGGAAAGTGGTCTTTAAGCATTGCAGCATT
This sequence comes from Allium sativum, assembly GCA_030737875.1. Taxonomy (NCBI): domain Eukaryota; kingdom Viridiplantae; phylum Streptophyta; class Magnoliopsida; order Asparagales; family Amaryllidaceae; genus Allium; species Allium sativum. The sequence continues at coordinate 343,853,741 of CM060910.1, forward strand.
CAATTTTCGATAAACGATGCAAACACGTCAACCCGTTATAGCACGAGTTGGAAGAAGTTCGTTTTGGTCATTTGCGACAACGGTGAGTCCGGACTTTTTAGGAACAACGTGAATGGGACTAACCCATAAACTATCAGAAATGGGGTAGATGATACCATTGTTAAGAAGTTTAAGAATTTCTTCGTGAACTACCTTTTTCATCTTTGGGTTAAGCCTACGTTGTGCTTCACGTCTATATCAGTTAAGTGAATACGATGTTTAACAATTGCGAGGCTAATTCCCTTGATGTCAGAAATGGACCAATCGATTGCATCTTTGTTTTTAGAAAGAGTCAAGAGTAGAGAAATTTCTTGATCACAAGTTAAATTTGAAGAAATTATGACAGGACAAGTTTCGTTATCACCTAAGTATACATACTTAAGGTGATCGGGAAGAGGTTTAAGATCCAATTTCAGTTATTTTTTGATCAAAGAACTTGGTTGAGATTTGGACTCAATTGAAAGTGATTCAAATGGAAGCGTGCGTTCAACTTCGTTAGGAGCGTCTTGGAACAATTTTTCGTACTCAGCCTCGCGCTCATCATTAAGGTCAATGGATTCGTTTTTAGAGTTTTCGTGGATGGCTTTAACTTCCTAAGTTTGGTTACATGATTCATTCGAACGACTTTCAAGATTGAAAATATTAAGATCTAAAGTCATGTTTTCAAAAGAGATTTTCATGGAACCATTGTGACAATTTATTAAAGCATTTGAAGTAGACAAAAAGGGTCAACCTAAAATCAATGGAATTTGACTCGTTGGATTATTGACAGGTTGAGTTTCTAAAACAATGAAATCGACAAGGTAGATGAATTGACCAACTTTGATGAGTACGTCCTCAAATTCGCCAACGGGTTTCTTAATTGAACGATCAACGAATTGAAGAGTTATTTTCATTGGTTTAAGTTCACCCAAACCAAGTTGTTGGTAAACGGAATATGGAATTAAATTGACACTCGCACCCAAATCAACTAGGCATTTGTTAATTGTTTTATCTCATATCGTGCATAAGATTGTAGGGCATCCAGGATCTTTGTATTTGACAGGGATTGATTAAGTCAAGACTTCGCTAAGTCCGACGGCTAAAAAGACTTTCTTGGGTACATGAGTGTGTCGTTTTTGGGTACACAAGTCTTTGAGAAACTTAGCGTATGTGGGGACTTGCTGAATGATGTCAAGAAGAGGAAAGCTAACCTTTACTTGTTTAAAAATTTCCAACATCTTTTCCATTTGGTAGGAATGTTTCTTTGGTCGAAGACGATGTGGAAATGTAATGCGAAACTCGGTAGGTCGGTCTACTTGAGTTGGAGCAGAACTAGACTTAGAATTTGGATCAAGATCATTCATGGTTTTAGAAGAGTTGAGAGAAACACTCGGTAAGTTATTTGGATTTTGAACTTGATTATCGATTTTCTTACCGGATCGTAAAGTTGTGATAGCATTCAACTGAGTTTGATTGCTACCCTGGATGACATGAGCTTGGTTTGGATTAGGATTTTGACTCCTAGGGTTTGGAATGGGTTGACTCGGGAAAATGCCTCTTTCCTGTTCACTTATGGAAGTGGATAGCTGACTCATTTGCGTTTCAAGTTTAGCGATCGATTGACTCGTGGTTTGCATGCACGAAGTCAATAAATTATGAAGACTGCTATTTGTTGGATATTTTTGGTTGTTCTTTAGTCAACATTTCGAGACTTTTCTCAAGTGACGTCAATCGTTTTCGTCTTGGGGAACAAAAGATTGTTTGCGCTTGATTTTGAGAAGGTGGCGCAAGATTTTGGAATTGAGTTTGTTGAATGGGGGGTCGAACCATATTCAAATTTGCATTGTTTTTGGTCTAAGAGAATTTGGATGATTTCTCCAACCAGGATTGTACATTGGGGAAAATGGGTCATTTCTAACTTTATTAAATTCGTTGAGTTGTTCTAATGAATGTGGGCATTGATCGGCGATGTGGTTAAGATCGTTATATTTGTAACATGAGGGCTGAGACGCTTGAGCTTGATTTATTTGATTTGATGAAAGGACATTATCAAATTTGGTTAACATCGCATCTATTTTAGCTTCGAAGGACGTTGAAGATCCTACCGAATGAGCGTTTGATCGGGAATAAATCGATTTCTCGTTAGATCTTTCCCATTGAGCTGATTTTTCGGCAAAATTTTCAAGAAAGTGCCAAGTGGCATCGTGATGTTAGGCTAGAAAGTTTCCTTAGCACATCGATTCGAGCATGGTTCGAGAGTTATTTCCAAGTCCATCATATAAATTTGACAAAGCGTCCATTTTTCAAAACTTTGATGTCGACATTTGACTGGAAGTTCTTTAAACTCTCAAAATATTTTGCAAAGGATTCACCCCCAAATTGATGAAAATTAACGATTTCATTTCTAATTTTAGATGTTTTTTCCAAGGGGTAGTTTTTTTTTTAGAAAAACGTTCACAAATTCATCCCAAGTTCCAATTGTATTTGAAGGCAAACTATGCAACCATTTTTTGGCATAATTGGTAAGTGCAAATGGAATTAACCTAAGTTTGATTCCATTGTCACTTAATTGTTGAAATCTCATGATTGCACAAACTTGTTCAAATTTGTTTAAGAAAATGTAAGGATCATCACGTTCAAGATTGCTGAATTTTGGAAGATTATTTATGTGATTCGAATGAATTTCAAAGTGGTTACCCGTTGGGGCGGGCAATATGATACAAGAAGGAATAGAAACTCGATCAGGGAAGTATCTATCCATAAGAGTTCGAGGGGGATTTTCTTCGGCCATGGTTGAAAGAATGTTTGTTTAGACTAAATGGTTAGTTGAAGGATCATGAGTCCAACTGCGCATGCACTAGCGCAAAGAATAAGAGAAAAGGAGAAAGAACAAACTTGAGAAAAGGATTGAAGCGAATGTTTTTTTTAAAGAGAGAAAAGTTAAATTTGTACAAAAAGGAGAGAAAACTATTGGCACCCTTTTTTTTAAAGATTGATGAATCTAATGTAATTTACAATTTCTCTAGAATTATATAATGACGGTTAGATTAATTTTGACAAAAGATTTCTCAGCTAGTTAGCCGGCATGAGTTATCGATGCACCAGGAATCACCCTGTCAATGCAACCGAAGGTTTTAAGTACCTTCAGAGGAACAACCGATATAATATTTATGAATTACCGTAATATTTATAAACTGTTATTACTCTGCCGTTGTCTAGACACCCAGAAATAATCTGTTAGAAATATACCAATTTATCAAAATATAATGAAGTCCTTAGAAAATAAACAAAATACTAAGATGAATGCAATTTTTTTTGGGAATATTTTAGTCAATCACGGAACAATCAGTCTTAGAACAGTTACAGAACAATCATAGAACAAGAAATTGCAGAAATAAATTTTTACAAGCAAGACACGACACCTGCACCAAATCTTTACAAGCAATTTTTTGTATATTTTTAAGCAAGCAGCAGCAGGTCCTGTAGAGTTTAGAAAATTCTCACCTAGATCGGCAGTCCGTCCAGTGCAACTGAGTAGCGCTAGCGCGTTCACACCCCACATGGTGTGCAACCGCTCTAACATTTCAAATTCTTGACCTCTGAAATCTTTGACTTATTGCTTGGACCCTGTTTCCACTTTGACCTTTGATTTTTTTAAGGAATAAAGATTGTACACAAACTAGTCATACAATAAATGAAAGAAAGTCTTTTTTTTAATTAAGACTGGACTCAAAACAAAGTTCTCTTTTTTTTAAAAGCAAGCTAAAGAACAAATTTCATAAAAATTTAACACAATTTTCCCTAACACAGTAAACAAAACAAAGCCCACTGGCCCAGTAGCATATCTAAATCAAAACAGTGGATGCTTATTTTAAACCATTACTTCAAGTTCTCTGTGAAACCAAAGATTAGCAAACAACAGCAGAAACTGGAAAAGCCAAATCAAAATCAATCGCCTGAATCCAATCGCGACTCAAATTAATTCGAACAATTATCCCAAAATCAAGACTTCAAGATTGATTCAAAATTCGTATCAAATTCAGTTTCAACTCAAAGGAAAAGTCGATTGTCTTATAGAACGTGGAATCATACTGTTGGAGGGTGGTTTATAAAGGATTGTGAATTGTGAATAGAATAAGGCAGAGAAGGGAAGAAAATTATAGAGGGAGGATAAAAAAAGGAAAGAAATAAATGAAAGAAGGAGAAAGAAGTAAAAGAGAAAAAATGAAAAGATATAATTTTAATTAATTACTGGAAATAAAAAGAAGGAAGACAGTCAAGTAATAAATGAAAGAAGGGAAAGGAAATTAAATTGGGAGTAAAAGGAAAGCACTAATTTTTTTTACTTTTTTTAAAAAAATAAAAAATAAAAATAAATAGCAAGCAATTAATTCGTTTTTTTTTTGTAAGAATTGCACAAAGGAAAGGGATAATTATGTACTAAAAATAAGGAGGAAAAAAATAGAAAAGAAATTAAAGGATATATGGCAAAAAAAAATTTAATAAATAAAAACACAAACAAAACAAACACTAACAAAAAATGCAATTCACACAACTAACTACAAAATAGAACAAATTTTTTTTTTAGGAAAGAACACTAAAACAAGGCACAATGACACACACAAATAAACAAATAGAAGTGAAATAAAACAAACAAATATACAATCTTTTTTTTAATAGAACACAAATAAGAAAATTAATTCGAATAACAAAACTAAAACTAATTTTTGTCCCTACCAAAAACTTGTTTGCAAATGGAGTTTCTATAGAACTAGAAAACCATTGCCAAAATATCGTAATACTAACCACAAGCGCACGGCGTACAATCATAGTACTTTGCGAATACGGGTCGATCCTCAGAGAAAGAATTTATTCTAATCTTACTTAATCAAATTAAGCTAAAAGCAAGTGAAATTGTTAACTATAAACCAAAAGAAAACTAACGATGTTAAAATGAATACAAATATGAGAATAAGAGACAATTTAGGAGTAGATTCGCTATCAACATCAATCTAATTAACATAAAAAATGGCTCTAACTCTCTTTAATAACTAGCACATAAGTGTTGTATTCATACAAGCATGATTTATATGCTAGAAAATTCAAGCTACATAAATCATCAAATTTCAGTACAAATTTAAAGCCCTAATTATCACATAGAAAATATTAGTTCTAATAAAAATGAAATATTATGAGTATGTTCTATATGTTAATTTCACTAACTACATAGAACATCAAGGATGCTTTCACTTTTAATGTCACTACTTTTTCTAAAATGAATTAGATTGTGATAAAGTATGATTCTATTAATGATATGAGTATAACACATTTGGGAATAATCAACCAACATGTTTCATCATATAAAATCTTTATCTATATCCAATTTTAGATTAAGCTCAAATAAGAGAGTTAGAAAAATGGAATTCTTATGTTAATTATTCATGAATCAAGAGAGCTTCACTACCCCTAAATTGAAGGGGTTTGACTACTCATAATGGATTCAATGATAACATAAAGAGATTTCATTATAAAAGACAACAAAAGAAAAGAGCACTATATTAAAATTATGCTAAAAAAATTACATAAAAGAAATGGCTAAGAAGACATGGAAGAGAAATAGAGTTTTTGATTTCAGCCACTCTAAACTAAATAAAATCCAAGAAGATTTTTGCATCGACATACAGTAGTTATTTATACATATGAAAAACTGTAATTCAATTTCAGCTTGCTACCAAGAATGCCCTTCATTAAGCTTCCTTTTGTCTTTAGAAATAATGACTCATGAAGCCCTTTTTTGTCTCCACTAAAGGAGGGAGAGTGGGTGGGGTCCTCCACTAATCTCCTATTTGAATTGATTCCTTCTCCATTGATTGATTTCCTTTTTTTGTTGCAAGGCATTGATTTCCTTTTTATTGGCAAGGCATTGATTTCCTCTTTTTTCCTTTGTATTCATATATATCTTTATGAAGTCCTCTTCTGCATGCATCAAATCTATACAAAAACAATGAAAAATGTCCAAGTAAAAATTCTAAAAATAACTTAAGCATAAAAATGACATTTTTCCCCCTATATGATGATGAATGCATGATGTTTTGAAATCAACTGAATTACAGTTTAAACATGATAAAATACCCACATATGACATTTATTTGCAGCAATCTAGAATAAATATGTGAATATAAATGTGCATTTTTACATGCACATTATTTTTTATTGTTAGAAATTCAGTGGAACGAAGACAGAAACAAAACAGAGAATAATAGGAAAGCCTTGAGGCGTGTTGACACTATTCGAAAACAATATTTCCACATTATAGGAAATTTGATCGTAGGATACAACAAGGCTCGAGAATTCTTGCGCGAGAGGAAGGAGAAGAGATCGTTTTTCTGAGTGATATTTTCTAGATGGAGAGATTTGCATTTATAGAGAAGAAGATATCTATTGGCGAAAGCTCACAACTATTCAAAAAGATGCAACTGTCGCGTATTCCAATTTAAAAAAAAAATCTGGACAGAAACGCCTATGTATGAACAATCAAGGCCCAAGATGCCCCAAGTGCCCAAGTGCCTATCTATGGCCATTTAAATATAAGCATAATTAGTTTGCCCTATTTTTATTTATAGCCTTTACTCAATTTGTTTATCATATTGCACAAAACAATATATACATTTTATTCCATCTTTCTCTACCATGTGGGACTTTTGCACTTCTCCACTATACACACAAATTACATAACATTCAACCACTAATTTGTGTGTAATGATTTTTCTTTTGATAAACATTATTCATACAAAAATTTATATTTCGATTTGGACCTTTAATTAGTGTACATTAGTTAAGGTTTTTACGAAGTTGTAGGTGTCTGTAAAAGATTAAACCACAACTCCTATCGTAAAACCGAACAAATGACACAAAACAAGTTTATCTGTTAGACCTCACAAGATTCTCAACACAACGTTAGCAATATTATATATGGCCATGTGCTAATCCTTAATTCATGAATATTTATAAATGTAACACATACATTTATTGAAGTGGAAGCACTTCTATGTTCAAATAGGTAAAGCCTAACAAATGCAAATTCTGCATTATGCATTTGCTCACACACTAGCCTTGATCAATGAAAAATATATGGAACAATGCTAGTTCTTTTAAGTGCTTATCGATAACTTGTTTTTACCCATTTAACTTGAAAACTAATATACTAGTCTGAAGTTGGGTTCCCGTCATCGGCGCTTAGGATTTTAAGCCTCATATTTTTTGTTGTACTTTGCACTAAGTCTCTAGCATGTCCTTTAGTGAGAGGATCTGCTAAGTTTTCACCAGACTTTACATATATAATGGTGATAATCCCTTTAGTTATTAAATCTCTCACAAACGTATGTCTTAAACTAATATGTCTAGATTTTCCATTGTAAACATCATTATATTCTCTAGACAATGTTGTTCAACTATCGTAGTAAATAGAAATAGCAGATACTAAGCGTGGCCATAATTCAGTGTCTAATAACAAGTCTCGTAACCATTCTGCTTCCTTAGTTACGGCGCCGAGGGCTATAAATTCTGATTCCATAGTTGAATGCGCTATACATGTTTGTTTCTTGGATGCCCAATTATTGCCCCTCCTCCTAATGAGAATATCCATCCATATGTTGATGATCTCTCATTGGTACTAGACATCCAACTCGCATCACAATACCCTTCTAGCACACTTAAATAATAAACATAAATTAATTTCAATTCTTTTGTTCTTTCGAGATATCCAAGGTTCCTACTAATTGTTTTCCAAAGATGTATGCTAGGTTTTCACGTAAATCTTGACATCATGTTAATGACAAAAGCTATATCAGGCCTTGTGTGACGCGCGACATACATAAGACATCCAATGGCACTGGCATATTCCAGTTGAGCAATGATTCGACCAATATTTTCTTGCATTTTCACACTAGAATCAACTGGGGTACTAGCATCTTTGATATTAAGATGTTTGAACTTATCTAGTATTTTGTCAATATAATGAGTTTGGTTCAAGGCATATCCTTTTTCATGTTTTTCAACTTTGATTCCCAATATTGTATCTACCTCATTATGGTCTTTCATTTTAAATACTGAAGTTAGATACTACTTGGTATCAATAATTCCTTGCATGTTGTTACTAGCAATTATCATGTCATATACAATAAGCATAATATCACTATGTAATCATTGTTTTTCTTACAATAAACACATTTATCAGCATTACTATGCCCGAAACCATTTGCCAGAATTGCATCATCAAACTTCTTATGTCATTGCTTTGAGCTTGCTTTAAGCCATATAATGACCTAACTAATTTGCATACATTGTTCTCATTTCCTAGTAAGACAAAACCTTCAGGATGTTCCATATATACCTCCTCGGTTAAGTCACCGTTCAAGAAGGCCGTTTTTACATCCATTTGATGAATATACAGTTTATATATTGATGCAACACAAACAAAACTCTTGTGGATGTGGTTCTTACATCTGGAGCATAGGTATCGAAATAATCTATACTTTCTTTTTGTCTAAATCCTTTTGCTACTAGTCTTGCTTTGTAAGATTGTATAGAACCATATGTTCTATATTTCTTTCGAAACACCCATTTGCACCCGATTGCCTTTGAACCAGGTGGAAGATCTACTAAAACCCATGTCTTGTTGGATAGTATAGAATCCATCTCATCATTTATCGCTTCTTGCCAAAAAACAGAATCTCGTGAAGTCATAGCTTCTTCTTTAAAAGTTTTAAGATCGTCATTGACATTGAGTACCATCGGTGTAACTTCTACTACTTTTGATCTAATAGCCTCAACCAAAAACGTGATTAAGTCAGGGGAAATAAAATCGAAACTCAAGTGTTTTTTTCTAACATGCTGACTTCTCCTAGGCTCACTTGGTACATCATGTACTCTTTTTCCTCCAACAATGTCATTCAAAGTTTCTTCTACTATAGTTTCAAATGTGCTATATAGAAATTTATCTCTAAAGAATTCCACATGTATGGATTCCACTATCACATTGGATTGTAAATCCAGCAATCTATATGCTTTTGAATTTTGTGCATAGCCAACCAATACACTTTTAATACCTCTTAGTCCTAACTTTGTCTTATGGGGATCTTGAGCTTTGTAGAAAGCTAAACACCCCCACACGTTAAAATAATTTAAGTTAGGTTTTCTACCACTATTCCAAAGTTCATATGGTGAAACCCCGAATTTCTTAAAAGGAACATTATTATAAATATGACATGCTGTCAAAAAATCTTCACCCCATAAGTAAAATGGTAACTTTGCATTCATAAGCATTGAATTAACCATATCTACCAAGGATCTACTTTTTCATTCAGCCACCATATTTTGTTGGGGTTTGTATGGTGCTGTCTGTTGGTGAATAATTCCATTATCCTCACAAAACTAATTGAAGAAATCTAAAAAATATTCATCCCCCATCAATTTGAAGCACTTCAATACTTTTTTCTTTCTGATCTTCAACTTCAGGTTTAAATTCTTTGAATTTATCAAATTCTTCGTCCTTGGTTTTCAACAAGTATACATAAGTGTATCTTGTATGGTCATCAATGAAAGTGGTAAAATATCGCTTTCCTCCTCTCATTAGTTGACCATTCAATTCATAAATATCAGAATGCACGAGTTCTAGCAAATCGCTGTTTCTTTCGACTTTAGAAAATAGCTTTTTAGTCATTTTGGCTTCAACGCATATTTTACATTTTTTATAATCATTGGTAGAATATTTGATTTAGCCATGTTTTGACATATATTTTAAGCAATTAAAATTTGAATGTCCTAATCTAGCATGCCATAAAGAACAAGGAGAATAAAAAACATAAGCAACAGTAGTAATTTCATTAATTGACAATTTAAACATGCCATCACATGAGTATCCTTTTCCTACGATTTCTCCATTCTTAGATACATTAACTTTATCAGATATTAGAACAACTTTAAATCCTTTCTTGCATAAAAGATTTGCAGAAACTAGGTTCTTTCTCATGTCCGGAACATGGAACACATTGATAAGGGTGAGTTTTTGGCTAGAAGTGAACTTCAATTCCACACTTCCCTTGCCCACAACTTTAGCCGAAGCATGATTTACCATGATAACTTTTTCAGGCTTTTCATTTCGTTATAGAACTTGAACAAAATTTTGTCATTGCACACATGTATGGTAGCGCCAGAATCAAGCCACCAATCTGCAGATTTTGTCACAGAGGCCATGTGAAGTTCTGTGATCATTGTGACAAATTCTTGTCCAGCATCTTCCACAACATTTGCTTTATTGTTTCCAGAACCAGATTCGGAGTTCTTTTCTGCCTTAGCCTTAAATCGACATTCTTTGATAAGATGTCCTTTAATACCACATTAAAAGCAAGGTCAATTCTTAGATTTGTTCTTGAAATCTTTCCTTTTCGTTTTTAAACTATTGTTGGAATATCTTGAATTTCTAAAGACTGGTTCTTGGGAAGATATGTGATGAACTTTCGATCCTAGGATCGACTCATCTCTGACGCGATTCTCACTTTCAATTTGCAAGTGCTTCAAGAACTTGTCAATAGAGAAACTATCCGATGAGTGAAGAATTTTCCTTCTGTAATCATTCCAAAGAGGGGGAAGTTTTGACAGAATCTTCTCCAACTTGGAGAGCATCGGGAATAATAATCAGCAATTCTCTCATTTGGGAAACTAGAATCTCCAATTCACGGATTTGATCCATGATTGACGAATTATCAACAAACTTGAATTAAAAAAAAATTAGAGCAAGAAAACGATCGGTACCTTTTTTCATGTGTTTATATTTTGACTCTTGGGCAGACCATACTTCCATTGGCGTTTTATAATTCCGATAAACATCATATAGCCTATCAGTGAGTGCGTTGAGAATGTAGCCCCTGCATAGCATTTCATCAGTCTCACGTTTAGCTTTGTTCGCGGCAATTTTCTTTTAAATTTCTTCAGAATCGTTAGGCTTTGGTTCTGCAATTGGTTGCATCCCTGGATCGAATAAATAGTGAAGATTCATAGATAGCAGAAGCCATGTCATTCTGTCCTACCATCTAGTATAGTTTGTTCCATCAAAACGATCAAGTTTGATGGATTCTTTTCCATGAAGTTGAACTTGTACTTTGGAATTTAGTTCTATCTCCATTGGAATATTGTTTTCGATTGTTAGAATTCAGTGGATCGAAGATAGAAACAAAACAAAGAATAATTGGAAGTCCTTGTGGCATGTTTACATTATCCGAAATCAATATTTCCGCAGTATAGGAAATTTGTTCGCAGGATACAATAAGGCTCGAGAATTCTTGCGAGAGAGGAAGGAGAAGAGATCGTTTTTCTAAGTGATGTTTTCTGGATGGAGAGAGCCGCATTTATAGAGAGGAAGATATCTGTTGGCGAAAGGTCACGGCTATTAAAAAAGACGCAACTGTCGCGTATTCAAATTTAAGAAAAAAAATCGAAATCTAGATGGAAACGCCTATGTATGAATAGTCAAGGCCCAAGATGCCCCAAGTGCCTATCTATGACTATTTAAACATAAGCCCAATTAGTCAGCCCTATTTTTGCTTATGTGTTTACTCAATTTGTTTATCATGTTGGACAAAAGAATATATACATTGTGTTTCCATATTCTTCTACCATTGTGGACTTTTGCTCTTCTCCACTATACACACAAATTACATAACATTCCCTCACTAATTTGTGTGTAATGATTTTTCTTTTTATAAGTGTTATCCATACGAAAAGGTATCTTTCGATTTGGACTTTAATTAGTGTACATTAGTTAAGGTTTTTACGAAGTTGTAGGTGTTTGTAAAAGATTGAACCACAACTCCAGTCGTAAAACCGAACAAATGACACTGACAAGTTTATCTGTTAGATCTCCTAAGATTCTCAACACATCCTTAACACTATTATATATGGCCACGTGCTAATCCTGAATTCATGAAAATTTATAAATGTAACACATACATTTATTGAAGCGGCACCAATTCTATGTTCAAATAGGTAAAGCCTAACAAACGCAAATTCTGCATTATGCACTTACTCATAAACTAGCCTTGATCAATGAAATATATATGGAACTGTGCTAGTTCTTTTAAGCACTTATCGATAACTTGTTGTTACCCATTTAACTTGAAAACTTATATACTAGTCAGAAGTTGGGTTTCCGTCGTCGGCGCTTAGGATTTTAAGTCCCATATTTTTTGTTGTACTTTGCACTAAGTATCTAGCAAGTGCTTTAGTAAGAGGATCTGCTAAGTTTTCGTCGGACTTTATGTATATAATGGTGATCACCCCTTTAGTAATTAAATCTATCACAAACGTATTTCTTAAACTAATATGTCAAGATTTTCCATTGAAAACATCACTATATGCTCTAGACAATGTTGCTGAACTATCGAAGTAAGTAGAAATAGCAAATAACGAGTGTGGCCATAATTCAATGTCTAATAAAAAGTCTCGTAACCATTCTACTTTCTTAGCTACGGCGCCAAGGGCTATAAATTCTAATTCCATAGTTGAATGTGCTATACATGTTTGTTTCTTGGATGGCCAACTTTTGGCCCCTCCTCCTAATGAGAATATCCATCCAGATGTTGATAATCTCTTTTTAGTACTAGACATCCAACTTGCATTACAATACCCTTCTAGCACTCTTGGATAATCAGCATAAGTTAATTTCAATTTTTTTGTTCTTTTGAGATATCCAAGGATCCTAGTAATTGCTTTCCAATGATGTATGCTACGTTTTGACATAAATCTTGACATCATGTTAACGGAAAAAGCTATATCAGGCCTTGTGCAATATATGACATACATGAGACATCCAATGGCACTGGCTTATTCCAGTTGAGCAATGATTCGACTTTTATTTTCTTGCATTTTCACACTAGAATCAAATGGGGTACTAGCATCTTTGATATTAAGATGCTTGAACTTATCAAGTATTTTGTCAATACAATGAGTTTGGTTCAAGGCATATCATTTTTCATGTTTTTCAACTTTGATTCCCAATATTGTATCTACCTCATTAAGGTCTTTCATTTTAAAAACTGAAGTTAGATACTTCTTGGGATCGGTAATTCCTTTCATGTTGTTACTAGCAATTATCATGTCATCAACGTATAAGCATAATATCACTATGTAATCATTGGTTTTCTTACAATAAACACATTTATCAGCATTACTATGCCCAAAACCATTTGTCAGAATTGCCTCATCAAATTTCTTATGCCATTGCTTTGGAGCTTTCTTTAAACCATATAGTGACTTAACTAATTTGCATACTTTGTTCTTGTTTCTTGGTAGGAAAAAACCTTCAGGTTGTTCCATATATACCTCCTCGGTTAAGTCACCGTTCAAGAAGGCCATTTTTACATCCATTTGATGAATATACAGTTTATATACTCATTCCAATGCAAACAAAACTCTTATGGATGTGGTTCTTGCAACTCGAGCATAGGTATCCAAATAATCTATACCTTCCTTTTGTCTAAATCATTTTTATAATAGTCTTGCTTTGTAAGTTTGTATAGAACCATCTATTCTATATTGCTTTCGAAACACCCATTTGCACCCGATTGCCTTTGAACCTGTTGGAAGATCTACTAAAACCCACGTCTTGTTGGATAGTATAAAATTCATCTCATCATTTATCGCTTCTTACCAAAAAAAAAGAATCTCATGAAGTCATAGCTTCTTTTAAAGTTTTAGGATCGTCATTGACATTGAGTACCATGGGTGTAACTTCTTCTACATTTAATCTAGTAGCCTCAACCAGAAAAGTGATTGAGTCAGGGGAAATAAAATCAGAACTCAAGTGTTTTTCTTTTCTAACACACTGACTTCTCCTTGGCTCACTTGGTTCATCATGTACTCATTTTCCTCCAACAATGTCATTCGCAGTTTCATCTACTATAGGTTCAAATGTGCTATATAGAAATTTATCTTCAAAGAATTCCACATGTTTGGATTCCACTATCTCATTGGATTGTAAATCCAGCAATCTATATGCTTTTGAATTTTTTTGCATAGCCAAAAAAATCACTTTTAATACCTCTTGGTCATGACTGTCTTATGGGGATCTTGAACTTTGTAGAAAGCTAAACACCCCCACACTTTGAAATAATTTAAGTTAGGTTTTCTACCATTATTCCAAAGTTCATATGGTGAAACCCGGAATTTCTTAAAAGGCACTTTATTATAAATATGACATGCTGTGAACAAAGCTTCACCCCATAAGTAAAATGGTAACTTCGCATTCATAAGTATTGAATTAACCATATCTACCAAGGATCTATTTTTTCTTTCAGCCACCCCATTTTGTTGGGGTGTATATGGCGCTGTTCGATGGTGAATAATTCCATTATCCTAACAAAATTGATTGAAGATATCTGAAAAATATTCAGCCCCCATCACTTCGAAGCACTTTAATTCTTTTTTCTTTTTGATTTTCAACTTCAGATTTAAATTCTTTGAATTTATCAAATGCTTCGTCCTTGGTTTTCAACAAGTATACATAAGTGTATCTTGTATGGTCGTCAATGAAAGTGATAAAATATTGCTTTCCTCCTCTCGCTAGTTGACCATTCAATTCACAAATATTAGAACACACGAGTTCTAGCAAATCGCTGTTTCTTTCAACTTTAGAAAATAGTTTTTTAGTCATTTTGGCTTCAGCACAAATTTTACATTTTTATAATCATTGGCATAATATTTGATATAGCCATGTTTTGACATATGTTTTAAGAAATTAAGATTTAAGTGTCCTAATCTAGCATGCCATAGAGAACTAGGAGAATCAACAACATAAGCAACAGTAGTAATTTCATTAATTGACAATTTAAACATGCCATCACATGAGTAACCTTTTCCTACGAATGCTCTATTCTTAAATACAATAACTTTATCAGATTTTAGAATAACTTTAAATCCTTTCTTGCATAAAATATTTGCAGAAACTAGGTTCTTTCTCAAGTCCGGAACATGGAACACATTGACAAGGGTGAGTTTTTGGCCAGAAGTGAAATTCTACACTTCCATTGCCCACATCTTTAGTCGAAGCATGATTTCCCATGAGAACTTCTTCAGGATCTTTCATTTCATTATAGGACTTGAAAAATTTTTTGTCGTTGCACACATGTTTGGTTGCGCCAACATTAAGCCACCAATCTGCAGATTTTGTCATAGAGGCCATGTGAAGTTCTGTGATCATTGCGACAAATTCTTGTCTAGCATCTTCCACGACATTTGCTTTATTGTTTCCAACAGATTTCGAGTTCTTTTCTGCCTTAGCCTTAAATCGACAATCTTTGATAAGATGTTCTTTAATACCACAATAAAAGCAAGGTCGAGTCTTAGATTTGTTCTTGAAATCGTTCTTTCTCGGTATCAAACTGTTATTGGAATTTCCTGAATTTCTAGAGATTGCTTCTTTGGAAGATATGTGATGTACTTTTGATCTTAAGATCGACTCATCTCTGACACGATTCTCACTTTCAATTTTCAAGTGAGTTAAGAACTTGTCAATAGAGAAACTATCCGATGAGTGAAGAATTTTCCTTCTGTAATCATTCCAAGTAGGAGGAAATTTTGACAAAATCGCTCAAACTTGGAGAGCATCGAGAATAGTAATCTACAATTCTCTCATTTGGGAAACTAGAATCTCCAATTCACAAATTTGATCCATGATTGGCGTATTATCAACAAACTTGAATTCAAAATATTTTAAAGCAAGAAAACGATCGGTAACTTCCTTCATGTGTTCGTATTTTGACTCTAGGGCAGACCATACTCCCTTTGTCGTTTTATTATTCCAATAAACATCATATAGCCTGTCAGTGAGTGCGTTGAGAATGCAGCTCCTTCATAGCATTTCATTTGTCTCATGTTTAGCTTTGTCCACTGCAATTTTCTTTTTATTTCTTAAGAATCAGTAGGCTTTGGCTCTACAATTGGTTGCAGCGCTGGATCGAGTAAATAGTGAAGATTTATAGATTGCAAAAGCCATGTCATTCTGTCCTACCATCTAATACAGTTTGTTCCATCAAAACGATCAAGTTTGATGGATTCTTTTAAATGAAGTTGAACTCGGACTTTGGAATTTAGTTCTGTCTTCATTGGAATATTGTTTTCAATTGTTAGAAATTCAGTGGATCTAAGACAGAAACAAAACAGAAAATAATAGGAATGCCTTGAGGCGTGTTGACACAATCCGAAAACAATATTTCCGTAGGATAGGAAATTTGTTCACATGATACAATAAGGCTTGAGAATTCTTGCGAGAGAGGAAGGAGAAGAGATCGTTTTTCTGAGTGATGTTTTTTGGATGAGAGAGTCGCATTTATAGAGAAGAAGATATCTATTGGAGAAAGGTCACGGCTATTCAAAAAGACGCAACTGTCTTGTATTCAAATTTAAAAAAATTAAAAATTCGAAATACAAGCCCAATTAGTTAGTTCTATTTTTATTTATGGGCTTTACTCAATTTGTTTATCGTATTGGACGAACCAATATATACATTTCATTTCCATTTTCTTCTACCATGTGGGACTTTTGCACTTCTCCACTATACAAACAAATTACATAACAAAGGGTCATGTAGGATCAGAAGTTCTTTTGTAAGTTCATTCATTCCGGAGTTGTTATTATCCGTCGGGCTTTGTATAAAATAGTCCGAGTTATGCTTTCTTATTGTCTGCATGTATTTGAGTTTAGTTACAAACTCTAAAGCGAATTTGATTCATAATTTTACGAATAATGATTTTGGGTTTAGCAGTAAATTTGGTAACATAACCGGTTGCTACGAAAAAGTGAAGTAGACTATTCCTAGCAATATCTAGTTGGCTCACATCATTTTTCCTGTGGTATATAAACATAAATTAAAGTTTGACGGAGCCCATGAGTGCATAAATTAAAGAATGGAAATCTAATTCAAAAAACAATCCAATATTATAATGAAATAAAATAGCTTTGTACATATAGATGTGTCTGTGTTCGTGTATATAGAATACAAAACCCCAAAGGAAGCATAAGGTTTGGCTACCAATTTTTAGTAATACCCTACTAAAAGTCAAAAACATATTTTAGCATGTTCAGTCTACGCTCAAACTGTCTAGTTAATAATAATTGGCTAAATTCATTTTAAAATATTATTTTGAACAAGGTGTTGTTCGAGTTAACCAAAATAACAAAAAAGAAGCTTGATTAAATTTCTATCATCCAATCCCCTCGACTGGACTAATTTGGACTGAACCATATGGATATCCAGACTCAGGAACATTCCGCGCCAGGCATATACATGAACAAGTTTTTCTTAATTCCCAATATCAGAAATTTGAAGCAATAGTTAAACATGAATCAAGCAGTTGCCCATAAGTAATTATTATGTGATATTCTCAAACAAGGTTTAATTTTCTCACCTGTGATTGATAGGTCATCAAAAAGTGAATAACTATGTGCTGTTCTCGGATAATTAATTCAAAACCTATAAATAGACTCCAGAATAAGTAACATATCAAATTAGGCACAACTAAATCACTGACAAAATTAAAGAAACATAATCAAATCATAATACCCTAACAAAGGCAACATCATTTTCAGTTATGCTTTCTAATTATATTCCAATTGCGTTACGAGCAATATTGTTGGGGATGTAGTTGGTAATGATGCGCCAGATCGGACAGAGTTCAGATGAGGGGCGAAGAAGAATTAGGGTAGGAAAAAAATATCAAATGTAAAATTTACTATATAATTAAGTAACCAGCTAATTATCTTCTAGTTCACAAATTTGCATCGAAATAAAAAATATTCGGTCGATGACATTACTTCGTACATATTAAAAAAAAACAATTTTTTGGACTGAAGCGAACAAAAGCAAAAGGATAGGCCACGAATTAAGATTAAAATTAAGATGAATAACATGAAATAAAAAGATGGAAATAATATAAATAGCCTAAATTACAATGTTGTAACTGGAAATTATGCTCCAGTACTTCTCTGTGATTTGGAACATGTTTGCAGGACAGCAGTTTGAAGTCACAAGTTTACAGGACATAATTACAATTTTATTACTAATGAAGGGCTAAATATGCATTTTAATTTATTTTAAGGGCCGAGCTAACGTCTCAGATTCCGAAAATAACCCTCTCTTCTCTCTTTCTCTTTCGTTTCCGTTTCTTTTGTTCCTATCTCTATTGGAATCCCATACCGAACTTTATTTTTAGTAAAAGAATTAATCTCAATCTCCGTACAGTCTCTCAATCATATACTTAGTTCAGATTTCAACATCGATTTCAACTTTGCTATATCGATTCATGTTTCAGTTTTAGTTGAGGATCCAAATTCAGAGATTCAACATCATGTTCGATTACAGTATCAGAAACTCAACTGATTAGTCCTTAAAACGTGCTCATTCATCGTTATGAATCGAAAACCCAAGGTAATTTTTTATATATATATTATTTAGCATTATGAACCAAGTTTGTCATAAAGTAGGTTTAAAAATGGTAATTATTGTTTAGACAAGTTCTATTCTCCCCCCACTTTTTACTGTCCCTCCTCCCATTTTTTTCATTTACTAAAATGCACCCATAAAAATTAACTAACAAACGGGGTGGGAACGGGAACAAGTGGGGTGGGAACAAGAAATGTGAATCGATGGGGTGTGTAAGGGAGAAAGCGGGTGGAAATAGAAATAGCCTATTGTTTATTATTCTAATTCAATGTTTGAAGAGATTTAGTGTAATAGTTGGTGAAGCACTTTCTAATCAAATTTTCATTTCATATTATAGACATTCGTACTGATTTGTCATGATCTACTCCATCAGAATCAAGTTTGTATTGCAAAGGCCCGAGTCCATCACTTATTCAGCAGTTAAAACGAGAGATGATATTATCATAGGTTTGGTAAATGGGTTTATGTTATAAGTTAAAACATCTAATTTTCTTCTCTGTCCACACAATCTGCCAAATGTAAATACAAGAAAAACAGTGTGTTCTATTGTGGAAACAAAGTAATTCCTACTAAATTACGACTAGTAAGAAAAACTATTGTTGAAAGTGACAATAAGTAAGTGCATGTGGGTAGATATTTTATTATTTATTATGTGTGACTAAATACAAGTTGGATTAATTTTCTAATGCTACCAAAATATGGCCTTCATCATGAAAACAAATGAATTCCCAGCTTTACCATTGATTTGTAGTGTCTGATTTTTTTCTTTCATTACAAACTTGCAGGCATACTCAGAGTCCCGAGGCCATAATTTTACACTAAACGCTACATTCAAAGAAATTGACCCCAGCAAGTACAATGGCTTGCTTCTTCCAGAAGGTTGAGTATCGGAGTATCTTGCTATGAATGAATCAGTCATAGATATTGTACGTAAATTTCATGAAAACAATAAACCAATTGCTTCCATCTGTCATGGGTAGTTGATTCTTGCTGCTACAAATGTGGTAAAATGTAATGATGTGGAATTTTGGACTACTTAAATGATTAGTT
The DNA here is from genome assembly GCA_030737875.1 of Allium sativum. NCBI lineage: Eukaryota > Viridiplantae > Streptophyta > Magnoliopsida > Asparagales > Amaryllidaceae > Allium > Allium sativum. The sequence goes on from CM060910.1 coordinate 343,873,305, forward strand.
TATAAGTTAATTAAAGTTGTAATAAATTGTTTAGATTATAAAATATAGTTAAGAAGTATATAATCTTATATATACCTTTGGTAGCATTTGGTTAAGTGTTGTATATAGTTTTTAATCATTAAAGGGTAAATGCTACCAAAAACGCCTCCTTTCTCTTTATTAATAGTGTTAAGACACTTGTAATTTTGCATGCAACATTACATGCATGAATTACACATGTCGTACCACCTTATTAACTCATTTCAAGTATAAATACACCCCTTCCTTCCCTTAAGAATTCATTCCCATCTTCTCTTCCATTTCTCCTTCTACTTCACCTTGAAATCCATGGCTTCCATGGTGAAAATCCCCCTCTTCCTCCATTTATAAAATATATAAATTGCTGCAAAGTCGGTAGCGTCAAACAGTCAGTCCGGGTTAACTGTAGTGGGTCTAGCAACCTAGCAATAGAGGATAGCATAGTGGAACCCCAAGGTGAGAACTCGACATTTATATTTGTTCACTTTTTATGTTGTGTGAATGATTGTTGATGATATGGATGATTAGTAATTATTGCAATGTAAGCGTTTAGTAACAAACACTTATATGGACACATGTATACACTTGTTACACACACATGTGTGGATTATACGGATATCAGACAAGTCTCAGACCAAGTTTGTGTTATAAATGAATATTTTATTCATTTAGATTTAAAAGTTGGAATGTTGTTGAAAATGGTTTTAAATAGTTAGTATAAGTACAAATGATTTTCTACATCATTTTAAAGCAATTTAGTAAAGTTTTTATGTGTATGTATATTGTAATTAAAATAGAGTTTGCCAAAATAAATACCGGAACGTTCTAGGATAACAAAGAGGATAGTATCTAGGCTTGAGTTTGGAAAATATAGTTTCCTGCTCTCCCTGGCTATCCCTAACTCATCAGACGGACAGGATGTTTAACTCAAAATTTAATTTGAAATTTAATTTGAAGCTATTTGAATTTGTAGTAGAATTTGGCGTATTTTTGTTAAAACTTTAAATGCTTATAACTTTTGCAACATAAATCAGATTCCCATGAAATGAAAAACGTTTGATTCTCATCAGCTAAAGCGTTCAAATGAGTGAAAGCAGATTTTAATTTCGACTAATAATTTTCAAATTACATTTAAATTAATATTTAAAAATGTTGTTGCAAGTGCTATCCATTGACTATAATGATAAATGGTCATTTAAAAATATGGAAAATTTATGTAAAATCATAATTAATTATTTAAAAGTGATTTATGTTGAAATCATGAAGTATTGGTAATATAAGGGTTATTTCACAAAAACTAGCGAACATCGATATTCTAAAGCACTTTTTGTAACACTTTTGTAACATTGTTTATTCAATGTTAAAGGTATTTAACTTTATAAATCTTTCCCTAACCTTAGAAATTAATTGCTAGCATTTAATAAAAGGCTTTAAATGATAACTTGAGTTTCCAAACTTGGAATATGGGTTGAGACTTGATTTAGTCTTGTATATCCACATAGTTTTAAAGTTGCGCGTACTATTTGGAAAGACTGGGATTGGATTTATGTCTGAAAACCATTCCAAGTAATAATACGATGTTGTGGAGCATTTGAAGGCATTGAAGATGATATTGAAGACCCTGACCCTTCATATCGTAAGGACGACTTGCTGAATGTCTCGAATGGGTAGCTCCCATTTGTAGATGGATTTTATACCAGCTAAGTGGCAAGAATCCCGAACGTATGTGAAGGAATTCTGGATTGTGGTTTCGTTCAGACCTAGAACGGACTTGTATGGATTGTGTGTCTGACATTGTAATTGACTGCGTAGCACTGATCTTTATTAAATATATATCTGCTTGGCGGCGGAGAATTTATTCTCTTGCTTAAAACCCTTCTCTAAGACGTATAATCTTAGAGGTTATATATTGATAGAAATCAGTGATGCGTTGTGTAACACCCCGGAATTTTAACGACACTAAAGATGATGAATAAAAGAATAATTAGTGTGAAATACACTGTTAATAATGAACTAAGGAAAACTTAATTAAATATTCATAATTAAGTAAAACGGACCGTGCCATTGTGACCGTCTCGGAATTCTGGTCAAGATAGACACCTGGTTTGCGTAAATCGGCACCGTATGAAGAAGTTATTAAGGTTTGAAGTTTGTTGTAACGACCCGGAAAATCTGAACCAATTAAAAATTTTAAATTGGCTAAAATAATGGATTTTAAATATTTAAAATAAATATTTTAAATAATAGCAATGAAAAGTGAGTTGGAATCGACGTTTGAAAACGAATATAATTAATTCTAATTATAAACAAGGCCTGAAAAGGCGGTGCAGTTTCAAAAATTGAATTCAAACTTTGTCGGACTGTACCGGGTGCAAAACAAAACGGATTTGAGTGAAACCAAAAATATTTAAATCTGTTAGTGAATACCTTTCTAACGAATCTGAAAAATTGAATTTTCATAGCGGAAAGCAAAAGTTATGGCCAAATGAATTTTCAGAAAGGTCGCTTTGGAATTTATATAGCCCGTGAAATTGGCCATTTTGCAAACAACCTTGGAATTCGACGAAACCACTTTTGTTGGATCCGGGATGTGAATTTATTGCTAGGTTTCAAATTTCATAATTTTTGAAGCTAGTATGTGAGCGTGGCAAAGGAAAATGTGTTTTGGTCAATTACAGTTAAATTGGATCGACCAGAAATGGGCCTTTTGCAAACGGTCTCAGAATTCGACGAAACTAGTTTTGTTGGGACCGTATCGTCAAAACACAGCCAGATTTATTTTTCTAGAATTTTTCGAATCAGTTTGTGGCCTTGGCAAATTGAAATGTACGTTCAAATCAAATATTGAATGTGCTATATTTTAATTTGAAGGAAAACTGACTGAAACGGTCGAATGGACCTTCGAAACATATCCCATTGTGTTCGGAATGGGGGTAAAACGCTAGGGAAGACAGTCGTTGGGTCTGAATTGGTGTTCGTGTGAGACAAGGGGTATTTTGGAGATTTTAAAAATTATAAAAAAAAACCCATTGGTCCACATCAGCCCCCCCCCCAACATACTCTCTCCCCGACTCAAAATCGAACAGCGCCTTCAGCTCAAAACTTCCCCCTCCGATTCCTCATCCTACACGCAATAAAAACCCATGCCCCAGTTGAAGTTTTTGTAGATCGTCTCGAGATCTTCAAATCCATATAGGGATTGTAATTTATCGCTCAGTATTGTCGGAGATCGGGCACCCTGAAGTTGCGCCGTTCAAGCTGGAATCCCTCCTCCCTGGCGTGCGCGAGTTGACGGCGGTGGACACCCCCAGGCGCGGTTTTCGAAGCACTACCTCGTGGCGCTGGTCGATCGACGCGAAGCTTCACGGATTTTGTGCAAATTGCTGACCTAGTTTTGAACATCAAAACGAGGTATACGGCTATTTTATTTTTAACTATATTATAGCAGTTTAAAGCGCTACGGTTTTTGATTTCACTGTAAAAATCATATCTTTTTCGTTTCTTGACGAAATTCAGTGAAACAAGAGACAGTGGACTAGTGTGGACGTCTTCTACATTCTACAACAGAACGCATATTTTTCTGAGCCTTCTGCTATTTTTGGTGGAGTGGAACCCAATGTGAGATTTCTAATTTATAAACGATATGGAAAACGACGATGTATAAATTATATAGTCAATGTATGAGTTACATAAGCGTTGTACACCTCTTGTATAAGCATTGTATAAGTTGTAAGTTCGATGTATAAGGTATATATGCGTTGTAAAAATTATATATGTGTTGAAATAGAAGTGAATTGCTATATATATATATATATATATATATATATATATATATATATATACGCCCCTCGTCCACAAACCATGGACGATATTTATTGGTTGTGATTGGTGGAAATTGATTGATAGCGAATGGTTGATTGGAATTGTTTGTGGTTGATATTGATTGATTGCGGTTGAAAAATAACCATTTGTGGTTGAGAAATATTTGGTTGAAACCACATAGGATTAGTTGTGGAAGTGAAATAAATATACATGCTGCCTGCGTGCGAACTAGATGCACGATTCCCCATTGTCAAAAACCGCGAGGTTTTAAGGTAGAGCGAGGTGTCGTACTAGGGACGGTCCCGGTTTTAACTACACTGCCGTTATGCTGTCGAAATTTTGAATAATATTCATGTGTTTGAATTATTTCCATTTGTTGAAACTATATTTATTCGTTGAATAGAAAGCCTTCATGTGTTGAGTCGATATTCATTTGTTGGATAGAAATTCATGTGTTGAATGGTATTCGTGTTTTAAATATAAAAATCATATTTTTATTACCTATATGAACTATATAAAATAATCTTGTTTTAAAAGAAATTGTTTTATAATAAAAATCCTATTTTTATTACCTATATGAACTATATAAAATAATAGTGTTTTGAAATGAATTGTTTTACAATAAAAATCACATTTTTATTATATACATGAATTGTTAAATATAGTGAAGTGTTGAAATAGAAGGCAGTTAGATAAAAATATCATTTTTATCAAATGTATGAAAAGAATATAGCTTTGAAATCGAAGAATCAATATATATATATATATATATATATAAATAGAATTAAAATATATCGAATAACGAAGCTGCAGTTCGTATTTTGAAACCGTGGTTTCAAACGATTATACCGGGAGATCCGACCATCGGATTTTCCTGAAATCGCAACCGTTGGGTTCGCTTTGGAAATACCTTTCCAACGACACCAACTTTGTAAAAATCCAACGGTTGGATTGTCTGGAATGTTTAATTCAAATCTAAAGAAAAACAGCGCCAGAATCGATTATATTTATATTTATATATATAAATAAATATAATTATATTTAATCGAATAACGACGCTGCAGTTCGTATTTTGAAATTGAAGCTTCAAACGATTATACCGGGAGATCCGACCGTCGGATTTTCCCGAAACTGGAACCGCTGGATTCGTTTTGAAAAGATCTTTCTAATGATGTAAATTTTTTGAAGATCCAACGGTTAGATTTTCAGATATGTGTAAATCAAATCTGAAGAAAAGCAGCGCCACGACCGCGTTATGGCCCGAAGCGTCGTTTTGAATAAATTGGCTATTTTAAAATAAATAAAAATAGCGATAAATCGTTATAAAATATTATAAACGATATGGATGTGAAATTTAGAAATTAACTGAAGGTTGGCTAAGTCGAATGGTTTCCTGGGTGTTGATCTGATGTTGGTTTCGGCCTTCGGGGTTAATATTTGAGAAATTGTTCTCTTACTGATTGACGGTTAGTGACTAATGAATTGAAATGATGCGTGTGTATGTTAGTGTTGCATTTGTTTATTATATACGCAAGTTGCTCAGAAAGACCGGGTTTATCCCATTCTGAATAACTGAATCGACGATAAGAAATCGAAGATGAAGACGGTGGTCGAAGACCAGAGATCTTCACCTCGTTTGGATGGTAACCGAGGTCCTGATTGGGAGGCATCCTGAAATATGGATAATGAGTGGTGATCGTCCAGACGTACGTGGTGATAGATGGGTTTGCAAGGTATATAGTGCCTCCGGTTTCGTTCAGACCCAGAATGGACTTGCAAATGGACAGTGTGTCTGACATTGGAATTTATTCTTTGTGTTTGATAGCCATCAGTTGCACGGTGTGAATTGCCTGTGTGGCATGCTAAGATGCAGTGATCAGGGCATCTGTTGAAAAGCAAAGTCTTGTGGTGATGATCAAAGCGCCGCCTGTGTGGCGTAGCTTTGTGTATAACGTGAAATCGCGAGCCTCACACCCCGGTACGAACCACAAACGGGAGCAGGACCTCAGGGAGGGCATGCGTTTCTTTCTAGCTAGGAGTTGTGTCGGTGTTTTTACACGGCCTGACATTTTACTTATGTGGCTGTTACTGTTGCGAGGCGCCTTGATTAGATCGGACGATCCGGGTCCGATGGAGTCATTCGTTGGCTCATTTGCGCTTCCATAGGGCGGGGAGACGTATTGCTCAGGCATTTTAATCCACATCGGTGGACCGGCCCTGACGATCCAAGGGTCACTCGAGATCTGATCCTGAGACATGGTAGGCTAGATTGTCTCGAATTCGGTAAAGACTATCTTTTGCCTTGGTTCATGACGGAAATCCAATTTCCAAATACGTGAATGTGCGGTTTTGATTGTATACCTATATATGGCGACATAGTGGTATGGGGCATTAATACCGTCTATGATTGATAGTTATGATTTGAAATTGTTTTCAAAACATATAAACACTAGCAATAATATCAAATGCCTTTGTTTTATTCGTGTCAAGCATATTTTGGCCGTTATAAGGTAAAAACGCTATCCTCCGGTTCGCGTTGCATTGTGTGATGGGAACTGAGTCTTATAATGGCTTCATTTTTATAAAAAGCATAGCGATGTTTAAAAGAATGATTTGTTTTAAAGCACTGGCAATCCAATGGAGTAAATCCGTTCCACGAAAGTGGCGTGGTCCTTTGATTAGCCATATATTAAATGTGTTGAGTAGATTTCTCATACCAGTACCATGACTGACTCGTAGTTTGTTTCACTTTCAAACTCGGGCGCCCCTTTTTCTACACGGGCAGCCTTGTATTCAGGTTTAGCTGGTTCTTTCTGGATAGCTGGAGCGGAAGATGGATTCTATTATTTATCTCTTTTTATGCTGTTCAGCTCCTATTGTACATATTTTGTTTGTTTCCGCTGTAGACATTTATGTATAGCTGAACTGTATTTGTACTAAGTATGATCCTATATACTGTGTAACTCAGATGATTACGTTTATCCAGTTTATTCTATTGTTCATTATCTGGTGTATTTATTTAATTCTGTTCTGCTATTATCTGTTTATGTGTTATATTCCAAGGATTACCCTTGCCACCGTCCGCACAGGGTTTGGGGTCGTCTCATTTGGTATCAGAGCTTTGGTTAAGCTTAGTTCTGGAATATAACATACAACGAACTCGTCAGAAATAGAACCAGTAGTGTTCTAGGACGGGTAACTCTATACAGATAGGATTAGTAATATCCTAGTATGAGTAGCAAAATGAAATTACACCTCGATAGACACATTTACATTTGAAGTATTTGTTTCTATGTTTTAAAATATCTTTTCTGTGACCTGACACTTGATCTGCTATTTGCAGAAGTACTAGAAAATGAGTGTTAGAAACAGAAGGAATGCAGAACCAGATATTGAGGCCCTATTAATCAAATATCGAAATATGGGTGGAATACCGTTCTCCAGTGAAGAATCTATTATAAAGACACAGGCTTGGATTCGCTCTGCTGAGAAAATCTTTGATGGTTTAAAGCTGAGGGATGACCAGAAAAGATTACTGGCATCCTGGGCACTCAAAGATGAAGCTTTGTTCTGGTGGGATTCGGTTATTGAGAATAATTCAGAAGGTGATATCACCTGGGACAGATTCAAAGTGATTTTCCTGGAAAGATTTACTCCTCCCGAAGCGACTGAGCGACTATGTGATGAATTTTATTATTTGATACAAGGAGATATGACCATCCCAGAACATCATAAGAAATTCAACGAACTTTCTCACTTTGCTCCCCATCTAATTAAGAATACGAGGAGAAAGAATCTGAGAATTATTTACGGGCTTCAAAGGAAATACCAGAATAAAGTAATATGGCATGTGAAGCTTCCTCTTTCAGAAATGATTTATATGGCTTATCTGTATGAAGATCTCCATAAGAAAGGCATGTTGCAAGACGAAGAAGAAATCAGTTCTAGCAGCAAAAGAAAATTTGAAGCTGATAGCCTAGAGACAAGTGTGATAGTAAATTTGATTAAATAAATTATTGAAACGATCGTTAATTTAATTAATAAGAGAATGAATGGTAGGATTTATTCGATTAACTCACACATTGAAATGATTTAAAAATAGATAGAAATATATACATGTGCATTATATATGTTTGAACAGGTAATTGGATAGCTGTTGAGTAAAGATTTTATTTGCGTGCCCGAAAAATAGGTAAACCTTAATGAGTTGGATGTGAAATATTATTATATCAACTCCTGTGAATGCCATTGGATGCGGAGTGCTGGTTATTCTGTGTGTAAAAATAAATGTCGCCATGGGATAGTAACAATTAATTTTGAACTACACTGCATGGCATACTTCTGAAGATAGGCATACTTCATCATATACCACATAAGCATTTGGAGCTTGTGTGACGAGGTGGAAGATTTACCATACGAGCGAGAGGCTTGTATGGCGATGACTATATTTTACAGGTTGAACTGATGACTGATATGGACTATTTAAATTGTAACGATAAAATTGCCAGATTAATAAAAACCCCACACGGGTCTGGAGTTGACAATAATCACATCTCTCTAGTTACTAGATACAGCACATGGACTATTTATTTCCCACACGGGACGAGGTGACGAGGATTTATCCTCTGGAGCATTTAAAATACACACTCCCTCAGGCTTTGACAGGGTGACGAGAATTTATTCTCTGGAGTTATTATCAATACACGCTCCCCTGTAAACACCAGAATATATCACTATAAATATGTGTATGCTTATTAGGATTTATTGGGTACCTAATACGGCCCAATAAATTTCTAAACCTCTCCCCGTACAAAGGAGGTTATGGCGAAATTATTCAAAAATTCCGGGTGTTAGCCAAATTTTTGAAGAATTTGAAAATTCTTAGAAAATGAAAAGTTAGAGAATGGAAGCCAGATTGAACGTAGAGCTGAATAATCAAACCACTTTCGACTTTGTTCCTTTTCGGGGATGAAAAGTTCTAAGTGAAGTTTGTTGTAACGACCCGGAAAATCTGAACCAATTTAAAATTTTTAAATTGGCTAAAATAATGGATTTTAAATATTTAAAATAAATATTTTAAATAATAGCAATGAAAAGTGAGTTGGAATCGACGTTTGAAAACGAATATAATTAATTCTAATTATAAACAAGGCCTGAAAAGGCGCTGTAGTTTCAAAAATTGAATTCAAACTTTGTCGGACTGTATCGGGTGCAAAACAAAACAGATTTGAGTGAAACCAAAAATATTTAAATCTGTTAGTGAATACCTTTCTAACGAATCTGAAAAATCGAATTTTCATAGCGGAAAGCAAAAGTTATGGCCAAATGAAATTTCGGAAAGGTCGCTATGGAATTTATATAGCCCGTGAAATTGGCCATTTTGCAAACGACCTCGGAATTTGATGAAACCACGTTTGTTGGATCCGAGATGTGAAGTTATTGCTAGGTTTCAAATTTCATAATTTTTGAAGCTAGTATGTGAGCGTGGCAAAGGAAAATGTGTTTTGGTCAATTATAGTTAAATTGAATCGACCAGAAATGGGCCTTTTTGCAAACGGTCTCAGAATTCGACGAAACTAGTTTTTTTGGGACCGTATCGTCAAAACATAGCCAGATTTATTTTTCGAATTAGTTTGTGGCCCTGGCAAATTGAAATGTACGTTCAAATCAAATATTGAATGTGCTATATTTTAATTTGAAGGAAAACTGACTGAAACAGTCGAATGGGCCTTCGAAACATATCCCATTGTGTTCGGAATGGGGGTAAAACGCTAGGGACGACAGTCATTGGGTCTGAATTGGTGTTCGTGTGAGACAAGGGGTATTTTGGAGATTTTAAAAATTATAAAATAAAAAAAAACATTGGTCCACATCACCCCCCCCCCCCCCGACATTCTCTCTCCCCGACTCAAAATCGAACGGCGCCTTCAGCTCAAAACTTCCCCCTCCGATTCCTCATCCTACACGCAATAAAAACCCATGCCCCAGTTGAAGTTTTTGTAGATCGCCTCGAGATCTTCAAATCCATATAGGGATTGTAATTTATCGCTCAGTATTGTGGGAGATCGGGCACCCTGAAGTTGCGCCGTTCAAGCTGGAATCCCTCCTCCCTGGCGTGCGCGAGTTGACGGCGGTGGACACCCCCAGGCGTGGTTTTCGAAGCACTACCTCGTGGCGCTGGCCGATCGACGCGAAGCTTCGCGGATTTCGTGCAAATTGCTGACCTAGTTTTGAACATCAAAACGAGGTATACGGCTATTTTATTTTTAACTATATTATAGCAGTTTAAAGCGCTACGGTTTTTGATTTCACTGTAAAAATCATATCTTTTTCGTTTCTTGACGAAATTCAGTGAAACAAGAGACAGTGGACTAGTGTGGACGTCTTCTACATTCTAGAAGAGAACGCATATTTTTCTGAGCCTTCTGCTATTTTTGGTGGAGTGGAACCCAATGTGAGATTTCTAATTTATAAACGATATGGAAAACGACGATGTATAAATTATATAGTCAATGTATGAGTTATATAATTGTTGTACACCTCTTGTATAAGCATTGTATAAGTTGTACGTTCGATTTATAAGTTATATATGCGTTGTCAAAATTATATATGTGCTGAAATAGAAGTGAATTGCTATATATATATACACGCCCCTTGTCCACAAACCATGGACGATATTAATTGGTTGTGATTGGTGGAAATTGATTGATAGCGAATGGTTGATTGGAATTGTTTGTGGTTGATATTGATTGATTGTGGTTGAAAAATACCCATTTGTGGTTGAAAAATATTTGGTTGAAACCACGTAGGATTAGTTGTGGAAATGAAATAAATATACATGCCGCCTGCGTGCGAACTAGATGCACGATTCCCCATTGTCAAAAACCACGAGGTTTTAAGGTAGAGCGAGGAGCCGTACTAGGGACGGTCCCGGTTTTAACTACCCTGCCGTTATGCTGCCGAAATTTTGAATAATATTCATGTGTTTGAATTATTTCCATTTGTTGAAACTATATTTATTCGTTGAATAGAAAGCCTTCATGTGTTGAGTCGATATTCATTCGTTGGATAGAAATTCATGTGTTGAATGGTATTTGTGTTTTAAATATAAAAATCATATTTTTATTACCTATATGAACTATATAAAATAATCTTGTTTTAAAAGAAATTGTTTTATAATAAAAATCCTATTTTTATTACCTATATGAATTATATAAAATAATAGTGTTTTGAAATGAATTGTTTTACAATAAAAATCACATTTTTATTATATACATGAATTGTTAAATATAGTGAAGTGTTAAAATAGAAGGCAGTTAGATAAAAATATCATTTTTATCAAATGTATGAAAAGAATATAGCTTTGAAATCGAAGAATCGATATATATATATATATATAAATAGAATTAAAATATATCGAATAACGAAGCTGCAGTTCGTATTTTGAAACTATGATTTCAAACGATTATACCGGGAGATCCGACCATCGGATTTTCCTGAAATCGCAACCGTTGGGTTCGCTTTGGAAATACCTTTCCAACGGCACCAACTTTGTAAAAATCCAACGGTTGGATTGTCTTGAATGATTAATTCAAATCTGAAAAAAATAGCGCCAGAATCGATTATATTTTTTTATATATATATATATATATATAAATATAATTATATTTAATCGAATAACGACGCTGCAGTTCGTATTTTGAAATCGAAGCTTCAAACGATTATACCGGGAGATCCGACCGTCGGATTTTCCCGAAACTGAAACCGTTGGATTCGTTTTGAAAAGATCTTTCAAATGATGTAAATTTTTTGAAGATCCAACGGTTAGATTTTCAGATATGTGTAAATCAAATCTGATGAAAAACAGCGCCACGGCCGCTTTATGGCCCGAAGCGTCGTTTTGAATAATTTGGCTATTTTAAAATAAATAAAAATAGCGATAAATCGTTAAAATATTATAAACGATATGGATGTGAAATTTAGAAATTAACTGAAGGTTGGCTAAGTCGAATGGTTTCCTGGGTGTTGATCTGATGTTGGTTTCGGCCTTCGGGGTTAATATTTGAGAAATCGTTCTCTTACTGATTGACGGTTAGTGACTAATGAATTGAAATGATGTGTGTGTATGTTAGTGTTGCACTTGTTTATTATATACGCAAGTTGCTCAGAAAGACCGGGTTTATCCCATTCTGAATAACTGAATCGACGATAAGAAATCGAAGATGAAGACGGTGGTCGAAGACCGGAGATCTTCACCTCGTTTGGATGGTAACCGAGGTCCTGATTGGGAGGCATCCTGAAATATGGATACTGAGTGGTGATCGTCCATACGTACGTGGTGATCGATGGGTTTGCGAGGTATATAGTGCCTCCGGTTTCGTTCAGACCCAGAACGGACTTGCAAATGGACAGTGTGTCTGACATTGGAATTTATTCTTTGTGATTGATAGCCATCAGTTGCACAGTGTGAATTGCCTGTGTGGCATGCTAAGATGCAGTGATCAGGGCTTCTGTTGAAAAGCAAAGTCTTGTGGTGATGATCAAAGCGCCTCCTATGTGGCGTAGCTTTGTGTATAACGTGAAATCGCGAGCCTCACACCCCCGTACGAACCAGAAGAGGGAGCAGGACCTCAGGGAGGGCATGCGTTTTTTTCTAGCTAGGAGTTGTGTCAGTGTTTTTACATGGCCTGACATTTTACTTATGTGGTTGTTACTGTTGCGAGGCGCCTCGATTAGATCGGACGATCTGGGTCCGATGGAGTCATTCGTTGGCTCATTTGCGCCCCATAGGGCGGGGAGACGTATTGCTCAGGCATTTTAATCCACATCGGTGGACCGGCCCTGACCATCCAAGGGTCACTTGAGCTCTGATCCTGAGACATGGTAGGCTAGATTGTCTCGAATTCGGTAAGGACTATCTTTTGCCTTGGTTCATGACGGAAATCCAATTTCCAAATACGTGACTGTGCGGTTTTGATTGTATACCTATATATGGCAAAATAGTGGTATGGGGCATTAATGCCGTCTATGATTGATAGTTATGATTTGAAATTGTTTTCAAAACATATAAACACTAGCAATAATATCAAATGCCTTTGTTTTATTCGTATCAAGCATATTTTGGACGTTATAAGGTAAAAACTCTATCCTCTGGTTTGCGTTGCATTGTATGATGGGAACTGAGTCTTATAATGGCTTCATTTTTATAAAAAGCATAGCGATGTTTAAAAGAATGATTTGTTTTAAAGCACTGGCAATCCAATGGAGTAAACCCGTTCCACGAAAGTGGCGTGTTCCTGTGATTAGCCATATATTAAATGTGTTGAGTAGATTTCTCATACCAGTCCCATGACTGACTCGTAGTTTGTTTCACTTTCAAACTCGGGCGCCCCTTTTTCTACACGGGCATCCTTGTATTCAGGTTTAGCTGGTTCTTTCTGGATAGCTGGAGCTGAAGATGAATTCTATTATTTATCTCTTTTTATGCTTTTCATCTCCTATTGTACATATTTTGTTTGTTTCCGCTGTAGACATTTATGTATAGCTGAACTGTATTTGTACTAAGTATGATCCTGTATACTGTGTAACTCTGATGATTACGTTTATCCAGTATATTCTATTGTTCATTATCTGGTGTATTTATTTAATTCTGTTCTGCTATTTTCTGTTTATTTGTTATATTCCAAGGATTACCCTTGCCGCCGTCCGCACGGGATTTGGGGTCGTCTCATTTGTATGCATAAAGGAAAGATATATGCACATATAAAATTCAAAAATACTCAAAAATCAACAAAACCAGAAATCTGGCGCGTAAATCAAGGAAAGACAGACATTTTGAAGTCGACCCGAGACCCTGCTGGGTCGACCTAGGGATCGACTCAGGCTTATGGGGGTCGACCACAGGGGTCGACCTAGGGGTCGACACCCATGAAGGGGGTCGACCTAGGTGTCGACCCACCTGAAGGGTGGTCGACCCACCCGTGGCTCTAGAAACTTCTTTTCTGAACCTGGACGATTTTGGAGCTAGAATCATGAACCTTAGGCCATAAAGGACCCTAGACCTAGGTTTTATTCATCTAAAAACAATGGTGACGGCGAAGCTCCACTGCAGCGAAGATTGAATGGCCTAATCTACTCCAAATCTAATTCAGCAAACATTATACAAATTCAACGATTGCTACAACAAATTCAGCGATGGCTATAACAACTTATTCAACATGTTCTTCGCAGTAATTTGGATCCATATCCTTTGATCTATTCACTGTGAGTTCATGTTATTTTTATATCTAAATATTTATATAGTAATCTTGATATGTATGTAAAAATTGGATCTTGAATCGGTGCCCAATCAGTTCTATTATGACATAACTATCAGATCTGCTTTTATATGTTCATACCGCCGCCATGTTAAATCTTGTCATAAGATGCCTATTTAGTTTATGCATATTTCTATCAGTTTTTTATTGATTCCTTATTATGCATGTTCTTTATTCTCTTCTCTTCCTCTTTTCCCTTTTTATTTTTATATAACCAGGCTACCTTCGAGCCTAGGCCTAACGCTGAAAAATGCAAACAAGCAAAATTGGGAATAACGAGGAAAGAAATAATTTAAGGCATAATTGATATTGGAAAATATGGATCTAAATTTGGGCATAAATTTGGAAATATACGAATATGGGTTTGGGGGCATATGTCTTGTTGGATAATATGAATTTAGGCATATATTGGAAAATATAATTTGAGCATAAATTGGGACATGTGTAAGTACTGATTTGGGACACAAATTGGGATGTATGTGAATATAAATTTTAGGCATACATTGGAAAATATGCAAATATGGATTCGGGTATAACTTGTATTGAAATGGATGAATATGGACTAGGCACATAAATTGGAAAATATGTAGATTTTGGTTTGTGCATAACATATATATATGTATATGCCTTGACTTATAACTTAGGAAAAGGAGCATATGGTGCATAACTAAAAGATGAATTGAAAAGGGACGTAAAAGTCTATAAGTTGAATAGTGAATTGGGAATATAATTAAATATGGGGAATAAGAGAAATAATCACCTATAATGACATAGGTTGATTTGGATAAAAATGGAATGTCTAGTAATTACAATTAGGAATTGTAATTACACTTATGAAATGAGGTTAGGTTGCATTAGTGGTGGAAGTCTGCCCGGACCCAACTGGCATATCCAGTAGCCAATTATGTTGAACCTAATGTGAGAGGTCTAAGTGTGCAAATACGAATCGGGCTAAGATACGAGGTTAGACCCAACTGTGGAATAAGACTGCCCAGACCCGACCGACATATCCAACATCCACGCATTGTAGGCATAATGTGGGAGGTCTAGCCCATTATAACCATAATTGGACATGGTAATGAATTGGACTACTTAACCTAATTTAATCCATAAGGATTGTATGATTATGAAATTAAGTTAGGGTTAAGTAAAATTGGATGTGTAGTGGGTGGGTTAAGTAAAATAGAGGGATGGGTAATATTTACATATAGGCCCATGAACTTAACCCATTAAGGTTATGTAATTAAAAACATCTAGTGGTATACATAACCGGTGGAAAATATAGTAAAGTAATGTAATTAAAGACACCTTGTAGGGTAAGCATAACTTATAGAAATGATAGAATTAGATATGCATAATAATCTGCTAAGTAAACAACGATAAGATGTAGTGATGGTGTAAATTGAGTTTATGATTAAATGAGAAAGAATGAGGAAAACTTGTAAAATAAATAAGCTATATTTAATCATAAATGGTAAGTGACATGTTAATTAGGAAACATGTGACTTGAGATATACTTAATAACGTATTAAGGAGAACATGTTATTATAATGACATAACCAAGCAAAAATATAAAATAGATTGTGGATTACAGACCTTGGGCCACAATCTAGAGAATAACATGTTGTGGGCTTTTTATTAAACTTAAATGGATTAAGTTATATGGTTGAAATTAATAAGCAAGAGAAACTTGGAAAATTGGAATAAGAATTCAATACGAACGGGAATAACCAAGTTAAATGGGAACCGGGTGAGGTAAGGCAAGTGCGTAAAAGAATGTTTAGACATAGGGTCTAACAACATATTAAAGAAAGGCGCTTGGACCAGTCCGTACGTTTGAGGGTGAATAACCCAACGGGGTAGATCATTGAGGTGTTATAAGACACGAGGGGAGTGCACATTCATCTAATTTTTATGACGGCTCTAAAGGACTGGAAGGGGAATCACGCGACTTCCTGAAGTACGTAAGTTGCTCCTAGTAGTCCTCTGTGTGGTGACATATGTCTTAGGTTGTACTCGCAGAGGTTGGGTCTGCGCGTAACTACTAGGTGGGTGGGCCTTGAATGCAGATGTAGCTATGCAGTCAGAATGCTGTGACGAGGTGACACCAGGGTGATTCGATGGTTTCCTCATGAGGAGGTAGAGATGCTCACGACCAACAAGGATAGTAGACCGTCGTATCCGTCATCGACAGCCAGCGGGATGTGAAAAGACTAGTGCTAAACCCAAGATATCATTTCTCCTTTCACTATCGAGGTACGGGGTTGAGGGTAGACACTACATGGATGTTTAGATTGGTTGTATTAGTGTTGGTCACTTAGCTCTTGTAGTCTTTACTAGTTGAGGGAGGGGCCTAGGTGGGGCCATAGCCACCATGGAACAAAGACCCGAGGAATATCTATACTTGAAGGTACTTAAAGGCGGCCTGTACATGTATGGAAAAGCTCCCGGCCGAGTTCCGTGTTTAGCTCTGCCACGGAACTCGGTGCACATTAGAGGACGTGCGATTGAGGCATCGTGCTATAATTACAGTACATACGTGGGATAGTCTAGATACATGTATATCTGCTCGGATGGTGTATCGGACTAGAGGGCATTGTTCCGATATGGAATCTGATTCGATCAATGGTGGAAGTCCGTATGCTTGCATAACATAGTAATGACAGATATATGCGAAACGTCACATCGGTATATACAGATCCGTATGTCACTGTGGCATAGGATGAGGGACTGCGTTCTTTACGGTGGAGACCGTGTGAGTGGAATACCATGGGGGTATATCTCAATATTGAGAGATAGCTACATATGTTGTATTAGGTGGATCCATGGGAAAGTAAATGGGTACTATGCGCGTTCAAGTTTTGACAGCTTTAACCCTAGTAACCTAATAATCAAGAAAATGAAATGGAATGGTATTTGTGGGGATCATTCTATTTTTGATATACTAATATCTGTGCGGTGTAGAGAAATGTATTTAAGAAGCACAATATATCATGTTCATCTTATCTTGCTCAGTTCACACTTGTTATTGTTATCTTGTTCTTCCAGTTTTATATATACCTGCCATGATACATTTATTTATATTTAGAAGTAACTGGACTCGCCAAATTTTATGTCTGACCCTTTCTGTTCCCTCTTCTCTCTCTTCCGTTCCCCTCCCCCAGGTTCTCAGGGTGGAAGTGCTCAGAGTTGATTTGGATTCTTTCATCTTGGCTTGGATTTTGGATATAGATGTATTGCTTTGACTTCTGGTCAACTCTCTTATGGCTTCACAGGGAAACATGGTTTTATGCTTTTGTACTCTGATATTTTTGACAAGACAGATTATTAATGTAATTAGTTACTTATGTTGTAAACTCAGTATTTGGGACCACGATGTTTTGATTTAAATAAAGTTTTTAATTCCATTGCTATTTTACATGTCTGTCTTGTGCTTTTATGTTCTTATTTACCTATAATGCTTGACGGAACTTAATGCATTCCCATAGTGAGTGACATTAACTGACGTAGGGTGTCTCACATTGTGAATGGACAATGTGACATACTTAAGTTATGTAATGAGCTATGGATGATCAAAGCATGGCTTATTTAAGCGTAGCTTTGTGTATATCATGACCTCGGCAAGCCTCACACACTGGTAAATGGCCAAAACATGAAGAAATGCAGAAGGGTTATGGTTGTGTTGTCTCCTTCTAGATAAAAGGTGTACTATGGTATAAAGCCCAGGTATTAACCTATGTGGAAAACATCTACTTTAGTGGTTGTTATTGGAGAGCGCTCGGAAAGGTCGGTAACGACCGGGAGATGACATACTCAGGCGTACTCTAACTTACTGTAACGACCCGTATTATACACATCATAGAATTGTAGAATATTAATTTCTTTCCCGTATGAAGTTGTATGGTCATGTAACTTTGGGAAACATCTATTAGAGTCATTTCCCATGCTTATGATTTTTGTCGATTTTTAAATGACCATTTTGCCCCTAGTTGGTACTGTTTTGGCCATAACTTTTGATTGGAAAGGAATTTTGACCTGAAACCACTTCCATTTGATTCGTTTGATAGTTTCTCTTTCCGTAGATTGGTCATAATGGCCAAACGGACCTACCGTTTGGGAGATATGGCTGAAACAAGGTTTGGAGGGTGAAAAACTGCTTAACCGGGCCAAATCGGGTGATTAGTGAGTAGGCCCATAACCCATTTCGGGATTAGGGTTATGGGAGGGCTGAAATGAGATGGAGAGTCATTCCATTTCAGTTTTCTAGCCTCCACTTATCACCAAGGATCCCTAAAAATGGCCTCCAACCTCTAAATCAACTCCAAATCATCTTTTGGTTAAGGATTTGGCTTAGCAACCCCTAATCAAGGAAGATCTTCACCAAAGCAACAAAGGAGCTGCTGTTTGGCATTGAGATTCACATCAAATCAGAGAATTATTTCAGATCTTAGTTTATTTTGTGGCTAAGGTGAGTGATTTGCATAGTTTTGCACTAATTATGGCTAATTAGGGCGGATTAGTGTTAATTAGCGAATTTAAACATGATAAAATTCTGGAAAAATGTTTATAAAATTCGGAATGATATTTTAAACCTCTGTTAGAAATTTGGTTCCATTTGGTTAAGTTTTGCTAATCATATCATTGGTTTCACCTAAACATGCTTAGGGGGGGAATATGGGGTTTTGGGTATGTTTGATCCATTTTGACCTACCATGTTGATGTTTTGATGTTGTGGTTGATTATGCATGTTGCTATGACCGTATGAAATGCTATGTGACTGTTTAGAATAGTTGGAATGGTCGAAAACGCCGTCGAGGGGCGTAAACAGCTCGCTGGACAAGGTGCAGGGGTTCGGATCGCATAGGGGGTTGAGGGACGATCGGATCGCCCTATGGGATCGTGGGACATCACCACGAGTCGAGTCATCTCCTCCGAACCGAACCATCTGCGCAAGGCCCACGAGACAAATCGATGCAGCGCCGTGCCCAAATTGAAGTACTCCGACCCGGATCGCCAATGAGCATTACGACCCGATCCGATCCACTCGTGCTTCATATCACGATCCGACTAGAGGAAGGCAGCATCCACGATCCGATGCACAACGAGACAATGGAGGAGCGCGATCCGATCCGTATGGGGTATTCACGATCCGACCAGAAGTGGAGACCCGATTCGATGGAGACTGGATTCACGAGACGATGGGGATTGCGACCTGATCCTGGAGGACCACGACCCGATCCGACGTAGGAGGCGCGACCCGATCCGATGAAGAATGTGAAGGCTGAACCGATCTGATTCGATGGTAATGACCAATAACCCGAGATGCAAAGGTAGTCCAAACTGAAGTTAGAGCTCAGGATCCCGGAACCAGTGGGGAACCAATGAATTCACTTCATGGTTGGACTTTGCTGCGGGACGTGTGCTAAGGAGTTGTCGACGTTCATAACTTCGATTCACCACTAAAAAGGGATGATGGCTACTTATCAGTGCAGTAGGGTCATTACGACCTGAGGGGCAAAGTGATGGTAGCAAGACTACGTTATCAGTGCAGTAGGGTCATTATGACCTGAGGGGCAAGGTGATGCGTAGTAAGACTATGAGCCAGCGTAGATGGGGTGAATAACTCCATGGGGCAAGTGGACATAGTAAGGATTAGTAAGGCTATGAGCCAACGCAGATGGGGTGAATAACTCCATGGGGCAAGTGGACATAGCGAGGAATTAGGGGCTACGTTATCAGTGCAGTGAAGCCATTTATGACTTCATGGGGCAAAGTGATCGTAGCAAGGAATGTTGGGTGATCGGAGTGGTGAATATCGTATGCTTTATGCACTGAGTGAGAGATGTGAGGATGGATGCTATGCTTGATTGTTTGCCATCATTATGACATGCACACCTCCCCCACCTCCGTATCTTTACACTGTTTGATATGATACCTTAGAGTGTTGTACAGTATGTAGTGCTAACTCTTTGGTTGCAGGTCCAGGTCCAGGTTCAGGTATGTTTTAGTCTACCTGTTATTGTTCACTTTAGATGCTTATCGCTCATACCAGGCTTTATGTCTGACCCAGAGTTTTATGTCTTCTCTTATTACTCTGGGTGCTCACACGAGCAGACTAGAGACATGTTAGCTAGTGGTGCGCGAGTAGCTGATTCGGAGGCGGGCAGGAGGCTTCCACGTATGATATATATATACACATTCTCCCTGTGTCGTTGGTGGTCACTACTTGGGCATCAGTAGTGTACCTCATTTACCTTACTTTTGCTTTGAGACAGTTTGAAAGTTGTAATAAGCTGTACTTTTGGATTTCCGCTGCTATGATGTTTAGTTCTGATTTTCAGCTTATGCACTGTCTCTCCTGTTTTATGTCAAGTATATTATTATTATATTTTGTCCTATGCGCTGTGAGACATTCTACAGGTTCCTTGTATGTTCATTTCTTTCTTCCTTTTCCTTTTGGCGACCCGTTCCGTGCTAACTGGACATGTGTACAGCGCACCTTTGGAGTAAATGTCGGTTGGTGCGGGGCGGACCGTCACACTTGGTATCAGAGCTCTAGGTTGCGCAGTTAACCTAGGGAAAGACACTAGGGAGAGTTAGTACGTATATGAGAGCGCGTATTTGTGATTACTTTGGTTTTCAAAAGCTATGTATATATATACTATTAGTAGTATAAGAATGAAGTTGCACTGCACTAGTACCATTATGGGGTCGTTGATCGTTTTTCCTTTTTCAGATTGACGATGAGCCGACATGTTAGAGGTACCGGTAGAGGGGCCAATAATGGGAATGCCGCTGACATGAGGGCGATGTTTACCAACCTCATGAGAGACATGCTTAGAGAAGTGCAAGGGGCAGTTCTCAATCCCGGAGTTGGTGTTGGCCCAGTAGTGCAGGCGCCTAGGGTCGATTTCGCCAAGTTGTGCAAGGATTACACTAATCTTGGTGGGAAGTCGTTCCACGGAACGGAGTCGGCCACGGATGTTCAAGACTGGATGGATAGCTGTGACCGTATCTTCGATGACTTGGGTCTCGAGGATGCGATGAAGAGAAGGCTAGCGTCTCGTCAGCTGCAAGGGCGAGCGATGAATTGGTGGAATGCTATCAGAACAGCTACTCCAGAGGACCAGGTTACGTGGGTTCAGTTCAAGGCTCGCTTTAGCGAGAAGTTTATTCCAGCTGCCCAGAAGTCGGTGTTGTTCAAGAGGTTCTTGGAACTCAAGCAGGGTGGCAGGGCAGTTTCTGATTATATTGCTGAGTTCGACACTTTGTCGAAGTATGGACTGTCTCTTATCGATACTCCTGAGAAGAAGAATGAGAAGTTCATTACTGGTCTGGATGGGTACTTGGGGGAAAGGCTTATCAACCACATCGATGAGACTTTTGAATCGATCGTGGGAAAAGCTTTGAGGTCAGAGAGTCTTTACCCTAAGTCAAAGACGGAGGCTGCATCTGCAGAAGGACCAAAGCCGCAAGCAGGTGGTGGAGGCAAGAATAACTCTCAGAATAAGAGGAAGCAGTACCAATCTAAAGGTGGCCAGAAAAAGAGCAAGAAGGATGTTGAGTGATTCAGCTGTGGAAAGAAGGGCCATTATGCTAAAGAATGTCGAGCCAAGCCAGCGGAAAGGAAGTGCTACAACTGTGGTCAAGTGGGACATCAGAAAGATAAGTGTCCGCAACCTCTTAAGGAGAAGCAGATTGTGAAAGCATATGCTATTGATGCTGTTCCTTCTTCGTCGAATGCCCCAACTGCGGCGGAGAAAGGAAAGAATGTTGTTATTCAAGGTATGCTTTCTATTTATGATATACCAGTTCGAGTTTTGTTTGATACTGGGGCTTCCCGTTCCTTCATATCTAGTGACCTGGTAGATAGGTTGGGACTGGAACCCGAGATAGTCGATAGACCATTGATTGTGATGAACCCGATTGGTGGTTCGACTAGCCTTAGTATGATTTGCAGGGATTTGGTCTTATCGAGTCATGGATGTATGTTTGTATGTGATTGCTTTGTTTTGGGCTTTACTGGGTATGGCATTATATTGGGAGTCGATTGGCTCCAAAGATACGGGGTGGTGGTAGACTGTGAGGGCTTTTTGGTGACAGTGAGGGAGGATGATGGGCGGAGGGTAGTGTTTGGTAGTCTACCTAGTGATGGGGTTATGGCTAGTTTTGTAAATTCCCTCGACATCCCGCAAGATGAGTTGTCAGATGTGCCCGTGGTTGGCCAGTATCCGGACGTCTTCGAGGAGGTGACCGGGCTTCCACCACACCGAGAGATAGAGTTCCGTATTGATTTAGTGAAAGATGCCAGACCTATAGTGATGCCACTTCGTCGTATGGCACCAAAGGAGCAGCGAGAGCTCGGGGTGCAAGTCAGCAATCTTTTGAAGAAGGGATTGATTAGAAGGAGTGTCTCCGAGTGGGGAGAACCAGTTGTATTTGCCACTAAGGCAGATGGTTCCCTTCGTTTGTGTGTGGACTATCGCGAGTTGAATAAGGTGACGAGGAAGAATAAGTATCCTCTACCGCGGATAGATGATTTGTTTGATCAGCTGGAAGGAGCAAGAGTGTTCTCCCAGTTGGACCTCGCGACAGGATTTCGTCAGCTAAGAGTGGCGGATGAGAGTGTTCCGAAAACGGCATTTAGGACGCCGTCTGGATTTTATGAGTGGTTGGTCATGCCATTTGGGTTGACCAATGCACCAGTCTATTTTATGGATCTTATGAATCGAGTATTCAGAGATCAGTTGAATAAGTTTGTTCTTGTGTTCGTGGATGATATCCTTGTTTACTCAAGGACAGAGGAGGAACACAAGGGACACTTGAGGATAGTGATGGAGGTGTTGAGGAAACACCAATTGAAAGCGAAGTTCTCTAAGTGTCATTTTTGGAGAAGGGAAGTAAGATTCTTGGGTCATGTTGTTTCAGAGTGTGGTATTGCCGTGGACCCTGCGAAGGTGGCTACGGTACAAGATTGGCCTACGCCCAAGAATGCTACAGATGTAAGAAGTTTCTTGGGATTAGCTGGATATTATCGTAAGTTTATCCAGGACTTCTCCAAGATAGCAGCACCGTTGACTCAGTTGACTAAGAAGAATCAGTCCTTCGTCTGGGACGGAGTGTGTGAGGATGCCTTCAAAAGTCTAAAGGAGAGGTTGACGCGTGCGCCAGTGTTAGTCATTCCTAAAGGGAATGAAGAGATGACGGTATACACAGATGCTTGTGGTACCGGACTGGGTGTTGTATTGATGCAAGGAGGTAGGGTTGTAGCTTATGCTAGTCGACAGCTAAAGCCGCATGAGAAGAAGTATCCTACCCATGATTTGGAATTGGCAGCGATTGTATTTGCGCTGAAGATGTGGAGACACTATCTCTTGGGAGAAAGATTTGAGCTGTTTACCGATCACAAATCGTTAAAGTATCTCTTCTCTCAGAAAGATCTGAATCTCCGTCAGCAGAGATGGTTAGAGTTCTTGGCTTCGTATGATTTTGATATCGCGTATACACCTGGGAAGGGTAATGCGGTAGCCGATGCCTTGAGTAGGAGACATGCCAGCTTAGGGGCAATGTTTCTTGAATGGAAGCAACTGGAGTATATCGCGGGGTTTGATTTCAGACCAAAGTGCGAATTGGATCCAGTTATGCTAGCTAGTTTGACGATCAGACCCACTTTGATAGAGCGGATTGGTTCTAGCCAGAGGGACGATCCTAACCTATTAGAAATCATCTCCAAGTTAGAAATGGGAGTTGACGAGGAGATGAATGTGTATGGCCTTGATCGAGATGGATGGCTTCGGAAGGATGGAAGACTAGTTGTGCCCAACGTGAATGGTTTGAGAGATGAAGTGCTTAGAGAATGTCATCACTCGAAACTGACTATACATCCCGGTGGTAATAAGATGTATCGAGACATGAAGCAGACCTACTACTGGGAAGGGATGAAAAGAGACGTTGGGAAGTTTATATCCAAATGCATGAATTGCCAGCTAGTTAAAGCCGAGCAAAAGAAGCCTAGTGGGTTGTTGCAACCATTAGAAATTCCCGAATGGAAATGGGAGCAAGTCTCGATGGATTTCATTGATGGTTTACCAAGGACTAGATCGGGATATGATAGTATTTGGGTAATTGTGGATCGATTGACTAAAAGTGCAAGATTTATACCAGTCAAATCGACCAGAACAGCAGCCAAGTTGGTAGAATTGTATATGAAGTGGGTAGTGAGATTTCATGGAGTACCCAAAAGCATTGTGAGTGACCGAGACCCGTTGTTCACTAGTGGGTTTTGGTAGAGCTTACAAGAGGCTCTAGGGTCAAGATTACATCTCAGTACCGCATATCATCCTCAGACCGACGGTCAGACGGAGAGGGTGAATCGTATATTGGAAGATCTCTTGAGAGCGTGTACATTGGATTTTGGTGGATCATGGGATGATCATTGGCATCTAGTGGAGTTTGCATATAATAATAGCTACCAATCCAGTATCGGTATGGCTCCATATGAAGCTTTGTACGGAAGACCGTGCAACTCACCATCATGTTGGATAGAGACTGGCGAGAAGTTTGTGCTTGGACCAGATGTGGTGAGAGAAACTTCCGATAAGATCAAGATCATTCAACAACGAATGAAAGCTGCTCGGGATAGGTAGAAGAGTTATGCGGATAAGAGGAGAAGAGACTTGAAATTCTCCGTTGGTGACTTGGTGTTTGTCAAGATCTCTCCGTTGAAGAGCGTGATACGATTTGGCAGGAGAGGCAAGTTGGCACCAAGATTTGTTGGCCCATTCCCTGTTCTTGAATTAGTCGGGAATTTGGCGTATAGAGTTGGCTTACCAGAGAAAATGGCAGGAGTTCTCAATGTATTTCATGTTTCCCAACTGAGAAAGTTCGTTCACGACTCAGATGTGACTATTTCACCTGATCAGTTAGAGGACTTCGAAGTAGAACCTGAGGCGATTGAGGACCGCAAGCCGATTCGTATTGTGGGGCACGATACGAAGCAACTTCGAAGGAAGGCGGTGAAGCTAGTCAAGGTTCAGTGGGGGCGAGAACGAGAATGATTGTACTTGGGAGACAGAGGAGAGCATTAGGAAGGCATATCCAGAACTCTTTGCCTGGTAAGATTTACTTCGTAATTTAGTTTTTCCGCATGCTAGGATAGACTTGTTTAGCTTGTTTTGTATGTTTGATGGTTGTTTTATGGTTGATAGGCATGCGGGACCTTTGTGTGTGTTTGGATTAGGGAATTTCGGGGGCGAAATTTCTTAAGGGGGAAAGAGTGTAACGACCCGTATTCTACACATCATAGAATTGTAGAATATTTATTTCTTTCCCGTATGAAGTTGTATGGTCATGTAACTTTGGGAAACATCTATTAGAGTCATTTCCCATGCTTATGATTTTTGTCGATTTTTAAATGACCATTTTGCCCCTAGTTGGTACTGTTTTGGCCATAACTTTTGATTGGAAAGGAATTTTGACCTGAAACCACTTCCATTTGATTCGTTTGATAGTTTCTCTTTCCGTAGAGTGGTCATAATGGCCAAACGGACCTACCGTTTGGGAGATATGGCTGAAACAATGTTTGGAGGGTGAAAAACTGCTTAACCGGGCCAAATCGGGTGATTAGTGAGTAGGCCCATAACCCATTTCGGGATTAGGGTTATGGGAGGGCTGAAATGAGATGGAGAGTCATTCCATTTCAGTTTTCTAGCCTCCACTTATCACCAAGGATCCCTAAAAATGGCCTCCAACCTCTAAATCACCTCCAAATCATCTTTTGGTTAAGGATTTGGCTTAACAACCCCTAATCAAGGAAGATCTTCACCAAAGCAACAAAGGAGCTGCTGTTTGGCATTGAGATTCACATCAAATCAGAGAATTATATCAGATCTTAGTTTATTTTGTGGCTAAGGTGAGTGATTTGCATAGTTTTGCACTAATTATGGCTAATTAGGGCGGATTAGTGTTAATTAGCGAATTTAAACATGATAAAATTCTGGAAAAATGTTTATAAAATTCGGAATGATATTTTAAACCTCTGTTAGAAATTTGGTTCCATTTGGTTAAGTTTTGCTAATCATATCATTGGTTTCACCTAAACATGTTTAGGGGGGAAATATGGGGTTTTGGGTATGTTTGATCCATTTTGACCTACCATGTTGATGTTTTGATGTTGTGGTTGATTATGCATGTTGCTATGACCGTATGAAATGCTATGTGACTGTTTAGAATAGTTGGAATGATCGAAAACGCCGTCGAGGGGCGTAAACAGCTCGCTGGACAAGGTGCAGGGGTTCGGATCGCATAGGGGGTTGAGGGACGATCGGATCGCCCTATGGGATCGTGGGACATCACCACGAGTCGAGTCATCTCCTCCGAACCGAACCATCTGCGCAAGGCCCACGAGACAAATCGATGCAGCGCCGTGCCCAAATTGAAGTACTCCGACCCGGATCGCCAATGAGCATTACGACCCGATCCGATCCACTCGTGCTTCATATCACGATCCGACTAGAGGAAGGCAGCATCCACGATCCGATGCACAACGAGACGATGGAGGAGCGCGATCCGATCCGTATGGGGTATTCACGATCCGACCAGAAGTGGAGACCTGATTCGATGGAGACTGGATTCACGAGACGATGGGGAGTGCGACCTGATCCTGGAGGACCACGACCCGATCCGACGTAGGAGGCGCGATCCGATCCGATGAAGAATGTGAAGGCTGAACCGATCCGATTCGATGGTAATGACCAATAACCCGAGATGCAAAGGTAGTCCAAACTGAAGTTAGAGCTCAGGATCCCGGAACCAGTGGGGAACCAATGAATTCACTTCATGGTTGGACTTTGCTGCGGTACGTGTGCTAAGGAGTTGTCGACGTTCATAACTTCGATTCACCACTAAAAAGGGATGATGGCTACTTATCAGTGCAGTAGGGTCATTACGACCTGAGGGGCAAAGTGATGGTAGCAAGACTACGTTATCAGTGCAGTAGGGTCATTATGACCTGAGGGGCAAGGTGATGCGTAGTAAGACTATGAGCCAGCGCAGATGGGGTGAATAACTCCATGGGGCAAGTGGACATAGTAAGGATTAGTAAGGCTATGAGCCAGCGCAGATGGGGTGAATAACTCCATGGGGCAAGTGGACATAGCGAGGAATTAGGGGCTACGTTATCAGTGCAGTGAAGCCATTTATGACTTCATGGGGCAAAGTGATCGTAGCAAGGAATGTTGGGTGATCGGAGTGGTGAATATCGTATGCTTTATGCACTGAGTGAGAGATGTGAGGATGGATGCTATGCTTGATTGTTTGCCATCATTATGACATGCACACCTCCCCCACCTCCGTATCTTTACACTGTTTGATATGATACCTTAGAGTGTTGTACAGTATGTAGTGCTAACTCTTTGGTTGCAGGTCCAGGTCCAGGTTCAGGTATGTTTTAGTCTACCTGTTATTGTTCACTTTAGATGCTTATCGCTCATACCAGGCTTTATGTCTGACCCAGAGTTTTATGTCTCCTCTTATTACTCTGGGTGCTCACACGAGCAGACTAGAGACATGTTAGCTGGTGGTGCGCGAGTAGCTAATTCGGAGCCGGGCAGGAGGCTTCCACGTATGATATATATATATACACATTCTCCCTGTGTCGTTGGTGGTCACTACTTGGGCATCAGTAGTGTACCTCATTTACCTTACTTTTGCTTTGAGACAGTTTGAAAGTTGTAATAAGCTGTACTTTTGGATTTCCGCTGCTATGATGTTTAGTTCTGATTTTCAGCTTATGCACTGTCTCTCCTGTTTTATGTCAAGTATGTTATTATTATATTTTGTCCTATGCGCTGTGAGACATTCTACAGGTTCCTTGTATGTTCATTTCTTTCTTCCTTTTCCTTCCGGCGACCCGTTCCGTGCTAACTGGACATGTGTACAGCGCACCTTTGGAGTAAACGTCGGTTGGTGCGGGGCGGACCGTCACACTTACCTAGTTACAGAGGTAACCCGACCTTGTGTTGGCATGAGGAGCATCACTGTTGATCCTCGGACATCCCTCTAGAGGTATTCAAATTCAGTTCAGTAAGGAAGTTCCTTTTTCTGGTCATTGTTGGGAACCAAATCTCCACTACAAACTCGTACGATTTTAGTTGTATGCTATTATGTCAGTATAGTATATGGTACCTATGCTGGCTAAGTTTAATGCATTTACTTTCGAATTTTTTTTTCACATTATGCACTAGTAATAATATCAAAATGGTTTCCATGTATTAAAGCATTTTTGACTATCATAAGGAGAAACCTCACCCATGTGTGTGTGCTACGAGACCTTATGTTAGTTTAATTTCTCAAAAAAGTCATTACGAATTTTCAATGCACAAACAAATATGATGAGTTCTCACACCAGTCCTTTTTGGTATGAGGCAGCGTGATAAGGGGTTCTCGCTCTTGGTTTAGTGGCGAGTAGGTGACTCTTACCTCTACACATCCCAAGAGGGGTTGGTTAGGCAGGAGGCTGTGACAGTCGAGAGGCGGGCCGTAAAACAAGGTGCTGGGGTACCAGTGTAATGCCACGGCAGAGTATTAGCCGCTGTCAGATGGTTGAAAAAGATCAGACCGACACTGTTGGTATCAGAGCTTTTGTTTATACAAAGCTTTGGGGGTATAACTCATTAGATAGCTCATTAGAGATGGGGTTATGAATACCCTAGAATGAGTAAAATCCAATGAAATGTAATGATTTTTTCATACTCCATAGGTAATTCGTCTGCATGTCTAATAAGCATTTTCATACTATTTTCAAATAGTAGGAAATGAGCAGTAGAGGCAGACGTAGGGGAGGAAGCAGTAACACCACCAGTGGTCATGATGATATGACAATTAATGAAACCATGATTCGATCCCCGAGTCAAACTAGTCTTCTGAATCTAAATAAGAGTTATGTGAATCTGGGTAGGAAAACATTTAAGGAATCTGATGATGTTATGGAAGCTCAAGTCTGGATTAAATCATGCGAAAAGATTTTCAAAGGACTTAATCTGGAAGATAACCAGAAGAGAATGATGGCCACATGGCAACTACAGGAAGGAGCCGCTACATGGTAGGAGACTATCATTCAAGGGAAATCAAAAGGCGGCTTTTCGTGGAAGGATTTCAAAGAAGTTTTCGAAGAACGTTACATGTCCTCAACAAGAATTTCTCTAATGTACGAAGAGTTTATGAACCTTAAGCAAGTTAATATGTCATTTTAGGAATACCTGAATAAGTTCAATGAGCTTTCTCTCTTTGGACCTGAACTAATAAATACCCGCTGAAGAAGAATGAAAAATTTATTATGGGGATGATTCCAAAATATTACAAGAGGATGACTGCGCTTGTCAAGCAATCATTCGTGGACTTAGTAGATATGGGATATAGGTATGCCACCACTGACAAGCAAAAGGTACTTGAAGAGAAGGAAAGCAACAACAATAATAAGGATAAAGATAAGAAGAGGGAATCTAAAGG
Organism: Allium sativum; assembly: GCA_030737875.1. Taxonomy (NCBI): domain Eukaryota; kingdom Viridiplantae; phylum Streptophyta; class Magnoliopsida; order Asparagales; family Amaryllidaceae; genus Allium; species Allium sativum. Next base: position 343,902,968 of record CM060910.1, read on the forward strand.
AAAGAAGCCGGAACCGAAGAAACAAAAGAAAGGAACTCAGCAAAATCACTTGATGAAGATTACTTACTGCAATTGTCAGGAAAAGGGCCATTTAAAAGTTAATTGCAAGAAGCCAAAGAAGCCGAGGGAGAAGCATCAGGAAAAGGAAATGGGTATGGCAAGAGTCTATATAGTAGAAGATGAACCTTCAACCTCACTAGACGTAAAAAGGAAAGGAGTATTAGAAGGGAATATTTTCGTTTGTGATAAACTAGTTAGAGTATTATTCGATATTGGTGCTTCACGCTGTTTTATTTCAAAGTAAACTATAGAAGAGTTAAAACTTGAACCTGAGTTTATTAGCCAACCCATTTGCATAACTAATCCAGTAGGAGGTTCCACAAATCTCTGTCTTTATTGTAAAAAGGTCCCTATTTTCGATTCTCTTCATCAATTCCCTATTAATCTTATTGTCCTAGATTTCAACCAATTTGGAATTTTACTTGGGATGGACTGGTTAAATAAATACGAAGCCTATCTAGACTATGCAAATAGGAAAATATGGGTAAAAACAAATCTTGGGAATTTTATTGAAATATCTTGTGAGGATCCTAGCCCAAAAAGAGATAATCTAATGTATACCCTGGGTTACCCTGATACCGACATAAATACTATCCCTCTTGTTAGAGAATTTCCAGACGTATTTGGAGAAGTTAAAAGTCTTCCTCCACATCGTGAAATTAAATTTAGGATTGACCGTGTACCTAATGACCGACCTATTGTCCATCCTAGCCAAAGAATGACCCTAAGAGAAAGAGAAGAGCTAAATAAACAAGTCCAAGAACTTTTGGCAAAAGGACTTGTCCGACCTAGCCGTTCAAGTTGGGGGTCAGCCGTGGTATTCGTCACTAAGTCTGACGGTTCCTTAAGATTGTGCGTCGACTATCGAGTTCTTAATAAGCAAAATCTTAAGAATAAATACCCTTTACCCTGTATAGACGACCTATTCGATCAATTAAATGGTGCCTGATTTTTCTCAAAAATGGACCTAGCCACTGGTTTTCATTAGCTTAGAATCGCAGAGGAATGTATCCATCTAACTCCCTTTTGGGACCCGATACCTTTTACGAATGGTTAGTAATGCCATTCAGTTTTACTAATTTCCCCGCCTACTTTGTTGATCTGATGACTAGAGTATTTCGAGAAGTACTGAATAAGTTCGTATTGGTTTTCGTCGACGATATTCTCATTTACTCTAAAACTGAGGAAGACCATGCGGAACATCTAAGAATTGTCTTGGAAATATTAAGAAAGAATGTGCTCAAAGCAAAACTCTCGAATTGCCACTTTTAGGAAAAAGAAGTAAAATTCCTTGGTCATATCGTATCGGAGAAAGGAATTTCGGTAGACCCAGGAAATATCTCTGACATTTTGGATTGGAAGCAACCAAAGACACCAAAAGAAGTTCGGAGTTTCCTCAGATTGGCCGACTATTACAGAAGATTTGTTCAAGATTTTTCAAGAATAGCTTCTCCTCTTACAAAGCTAACTATGAAGAATGCCAAATTTGTGTGGTCCCCAAAATGTGAAGAAGCCTTTCAGAAGCTAAAGGAAAGACTAACATCTGCTCCAGTTCTAGCTATTATAAATGGAAATAAAAGGTTGTCGGTTTATACGGATGCATGCAAAGGAGTTGGCGCAGTTTTGATGTAGGAAGGGAGAGTAATTACCTATGCAAGCAGACAATTGAAACCACATGAAAGGAATTATCCAACTCATGACTTAGAATTGCTAGCTGTAATATTTGCTTTGAAAATTTGGAGGCACTATCTTTTGGGAGAAAGGTTTGAATTGTACAGTGACCATAAGCCTCTAAATTATTTATTCACTCAGAAAGATTTTAACATCCGACAGCAACGTTGGTTGGAATATTTAGCATCAAATGATTTGGATATTCAATATACCCCTGGGAAAGCCAACGTTGTAGCTGATGCTTTAAGTAGGAAATTAGCCATCATTGCTTACTTAGTTATTGCCCCAACTCTTATGGAAAAGATTGTCAGTAAGCAGGGAGAAGCTAGATTTTTACAAAGAATAGCTGAGAATATAAAAGAAGGTAAGGATTCAAGTTTTCAAATTGATGACAAAGGTATTTTGAGGTTGAAAGGAAGAATTTGTGTCCCAAACATAAAAGAGCTTCAGAAAGAAGTATTGGACGAATGACATAAATCTAGATTCAGTATCCACCCTAGAGTTAATAAAATGTATCAAGATGTTAAACTTACATTTTGGTGGAGAACAATAAAGAGGGACATATCTATTTATGTCAGTCGTTGCGCCACATGTCAACAAATAAAGAGCGATCAGCAAAAGACAGCTGGATTACTTCAACCCTTGCTAATTCCACAATGGAAATGGGATCAAGTTTCGATGGATTTCATCGATGGTTTACCTCGCACTCAAAAAGGAAATGAAGGAATATGGGTTATTGTAGATCGCCTAACTAAAAGGGCCCACTTAATTCCAGTAAAACCCACCAGGACTGCTGCTAGTTTAGCAGAGTTATATATTAAGGAAATTGTTAGGTTACATGGAATTACGAGTAGCATTGTAAGTGATCGTGACCCGATCTTCACCAGTCGTTTTTGGGAAGCTTTTCAAGATTCTTTGGGAACGAAGCTGAACTTTAGCATTGCCTATTATCCACAATCAGATGGACAAACAGAAAGAGTTAATAGGATTTTGGAAGACTTGTTGCAAGCATGTGTTCTCGGTTTTAGAGGTTCGTGGGAAAATCATCTGCCATTGGTTGAATTTTCTAATAACAATAGTTATCAAGCTAGTATTAAGATGGCACCGTTTGAAGCACTCTATAGCCGTCCATGCAAATCGCCAATATGTTGGGTTGAGTCTGGAAATAGACTTGTTCATGGACCAGATATGATCATAGAAGCGACAGAGAAAGTGGATCTCATTAAGAAGAAGCTAAAAGCGGCCCAGGATCGATAAAAGTGCTATGCTGATCGAAGGAGAAAAGCTTTAGAATTTGCCGTTGGAGATTCCATATTTTTAAAAGTATCCCCGAGTTATCAGATTTGGAAAAACGGGAAAGTTAGCTCCATGGTATATTGGACCGTTTCCTATTCTGGAGAGAATTAGACCATTAGCTTATCGAGTGCGGTTACCAGAATGGTTGTCTGGTGTGCATAATGTGTTCCATATATCTAATCTTAGGAAGTATGTGCATGATCCAAACCAGGTTATAGAAGAAGCTACTCAACAAGATCTGGAAATTACCCTCAAGTTTAGAAGTCAAAAGAAAACCCACAAAGATCATTGCTCGAGATGAAAAGAGGTTAAGAAATAAGACTGTTAAGTTGGTTAAAGTACAATGAGTGATGACCCCAAGGATTGTACCTAGGCAATAGATGAAACTATGCGGAAACTTTATCCTGACTGTCGGGTGGACATTCCAGTCTAGCCCAACCTTCGGTAAACTCATTTCCTTATCTATTTCCTTTTAGTTGTTACGTCTTATTTTATTATCATCTTATGCAATTTCGAGGACGAAATTATTTAAAGGGGAGGTGAATGTAATGATCTGGAATTTTGGACTAGTTAAATGATTAGTTTATAAGTTAATTAAAGTTGTAATAAATTGTTTAGATTATAAAGTATAGTTATGAAGTATATAATCTTATATATACCTTTAGTAGCATTTGGTTAAGTGTTGTATATAGTTTTTAATAGCATTTAAAGGGTAAATGCTACCAAAAACACCTCCTTTCTCTTCATTACAAGTGTTAAGACACTTGTAATTTTGGATGCAACATTACATGCATGAATTACTCATGTTCTACGAGGTGTCATCACCTTATTAACTCATTTCAAGTATAAATACACCCCTTTCCTTCCCTTAAGCATTCATTCTCATCTTCTCTTCCATTTCTTCTTCTTCTCCACCTTAAAATCCATGACTTCTATGGTGAAAACCCTCCTCTTCTTCATTTGTGAAATATATAAATTGCTGCAAAGTCGGTAGCGTCAAACAGTCAGTCCGGGATAACTGTTGTGGGTCTAGCAGCCTAGCAATAGAGGATAGCGTAGTGGAACCCCAAGGTGAGAACTCGAGATTTAATTTGTTCACTTTTTATGTTGTGTGAATGATAGTTGATGATATGGATGATTAGTAATTATTGCAATGTAAGCGTTTAGTGACAAACGCTTATATGGACACATGTATACACTATTATACATACATACATATATATATATACACACACACACACACCCTTTATATGATCGTGTGATGGATGAATGGATGCCTCATGGTTGTTATTAGTGATGATATGTGCACTATACTTGTTACAAACACATGTGTGGATTATACAGATATCAGACAAGTCTTGGACTAAGTTTGTGTTATAAATGAATATTTTATCCATTTAGATTTGAAAGTTGGAATGTTGTTGAAAATGGTTTTGAATAGTTAGTATAAGTACAAATGATTTTCTAAATCATTTTAAAGCATTTTAGTAAAGTTTTTATGTGAATGAATATTGTAATTAAAATAGAGTTTGTCAAAATAAATACCGGAATGTTCTAGGATGACAGAGAGGATAGTGTCTAGGCTTGAGTTTGGAAAATATAGTTTCATGCTCTCCCTGGCTATCCCTAACTGATCCGACGGACAGGATGGTTAATTCAAAATTCAATTTGAAATTTAATTTGAAGCTATTTGAATTTATATTAGAATTTAGCGTATTTTTGTTAAAACTTTAAATGCTTATAACTTTTGCAACATAAATCAGATTCCCACGTAATGAAAAACGTTTGACTCTCATCAACAAGAGCTTTCAAATGAGTGAAAGAAGATTTTAATTTCAACTTATAATTTTCTAGTTATATTTAATTTAGTATTTAAAAATGCAGTTGCAAGTGCTTTCCGTTGACTATAATGACAAATGGTCATTTAAAAATATGGAAAATTTCTGTAAAATCATAATTAATTATTTAAAAGTGATTTATGTTGAAATCACGAAGTTTTGGTAACATAAAGGTTATTTCCCATAAACTAGCGAACATCGGTATTTTGAAGCACTTTTTGTAACACTTTTGTAACATTGTTTATTCAATGTTAATGGTATTTAACTTTATAAATCTTTCCCTAACCTTAGAAATTAATTGCTAACATGTAATAAATGATAACTTGAGTTTCCAAACATGGAATATGTGTTGAGACTTGATTTGGTCCTATATGTCCACATGGTTTTAGAGTTGCGCGTATTATTTGGAAAGACCGGAATTGGATTTATGTCTGGAAACCATTCCAAGTTATAATACGACATTGTGGAGCATTTGAAGGCATTGAAGACGATATTGAAGACCTGGATCCTTCATATCTTAAGGACGACTTGCTGAATGTCTCGAATGGGTAGCTCCCATTTGCAGATGGATTTTATATCAGCTAAGTGGCCAGAAGCCCGAACGTATGTGTCGGAATTCCGGATTGTGGTTTCGTTCAGACCTAGAACGGAATTGTATGGATTGTGTGTCTAACATTGTAATTGACTGCATAGCACTGATCTTTATTAAATATATATCTGCTTGGTGGTAGAGAATTTATTTTGTTGCTTGGCACCCTTCTCTAAGACGTATGAGCCTAGAGGTTATATATTGATAGAAATCAATGATGTATTGTGAATGGACAATGTGACATACTTAAGTTATGTAATGAGCTATAGATGATCAAAGCATGGCTTATTTAAGCGTAGCTTTGTGTATATCGTGACCTCGGCAAGCCTCGCACCCTGGTAAATTGCCAAAACAGGAAGAAATGCAGCTTGGTTATGGGTGTGCTGTCTCCTTCTAGATAAAAGGTGTACTATGGTATGTAGCTAAGCATTAACCTATATGGAAAACATCAACTTTAGTGGTTGTTATTGGCGAGCGCTCGAAAAGGTCGGTAACGACCGAGAATGACATACTCAGGCGTACTTTAACTTAGCTAGTTACAGAGGTAACCCGGCCTTGTGTTGGCATGAGGAGCATCACTGTTGATCCTTGGACATCCCTCTAGAGGTATTCAAATTTTGGTTCGGTAAGGAAGTTCCTTTGCCTGGTCATTGTTGGAAACCCAATTTCCGCTATGAACCCATGCAGTTTTAGTTGTATACTATTATGTCAGTACAGTATACGGTATCTATGCTGGCTAAGATTAATACATTTACTTTCGAAAATTATTTTTTATATTATGCACTAGTAAAATATCAAAATGGTTTCCGCGTATTAAAGCATTTTTGACCATCATAAGGAGAAATCTCGCTCATATGTGCGTTTGCATTGTGTGTGTGCCGCGATACCTTATGTTAGTTTCATTTTTCAAAAAAGTCATTGCAAATTTTCAATGCACAAACAAATATGAGGAGTTTTCACAGCAGTCCCATGACCGACTCGGAGTTGTTTTGGTTTCACACAAAACTCTGGGTGCCCATAATTTTTACACGGGCAGCCTAATATCAGGTTTAGTAGCAGTATTTGGAGCTTGTATCTCGGAGCTTTTCCCTCGGTGGAATCTTAGCTTTTGTGGAGTTGCTGTTGCTATGGAGCATTAGCTATTTTCTTTGGGACATATTATTTTGTGGACATCTACGATCTGGAGCTATTCAGGTGAAGATGAAGTCTGTTATGGGATTTACATTGTTACTCAGTTTCCACTGTTCTTTTGGTTATGGATATGTAATGTGGTAAACTCTGATGTAATATCATTTTATATAAATGAGAAGTTGTTTTTATTTCATTGTGATTTATCTAATATGTTATATCCCTACACAATCAGGAATCCGACACTTGAATCTTCGGCATTTTGAATACGGAAAGGTATTAAAGTGTCGATTTTCGAGGGTCAAAATTCTGGGTCGTCACATAAAAGGTCGAACATGCATTGCATATCCTCCAGTTAAGCCAGTTCTAGTTACTGCAGGGTGTCACTGGATAGCCTAATGCTCTGCCTACTAGATGTGTTGCTGATGGAAACATCATAACGGGGCCCACTTATGCTGAACATCCTGAATTTTTAGGGATGTTTATGAAAGCTTTGGGTGGGGTTGTAACTGGTTCAGATAAAAGAATTTTGTTTCTCTGTGAGGTGAGTATTGATCATACTTCATCACGTTAAAACACACTATTCAGTCTTTTCATTTATTCTATTTTATTTTCACCTTAACATCGATACTTTGTTTTCTTGGCTCAAATAAATTAACCCCTTACTCATTACTTTGTTATGTTTCATGGTAAACGTTCAACCCAATTTTAGGCATAATCCTTTTTAATTCTACAATCATATCAATAATACAACATTAACAGTCTAAACTTGCTGAATAGCCCTTTTCTCTGGAATTGACATAGGTAAAATTTGGATTGAATTAGGTTTAAGAAGATAGAGAGGAATAAGAATAGTCATTAAGGATCTTACCCAATATCTCATTGAATGTAGAAAACCTTTCCTACAATCAATTGAAAGTTTGTTTCTTTTTGGAAAGCCTACAGTGCAAAAATTTAGCATAGAAACTCAACAAAGCATCATGTTGTTCATACATGAACTACAGGACTTCATGGAAGATTATGGAATTATGGTTCCGTATCAATCTCTGCAAGCTCTAGGTTGCACAGTTGATGTTGTTTGTCCCCAGAAACCAGCAGGTGAAAAATGCGCCATAGCAGTTCATGAAATTGAAGGAGATCAAACTTACAGTGAAAATCCTGGACATGACTTCACATTAAATGCAAGCTTTGAGGATGTAGACACTGCAAAATATGATTTGGTTGTCCCAGGTGGTCGGGCTCCAGAATATCTTGCTTTGAATGAGAAAGTACTAGGATTGGTAAAAGAGTTCATGGATGGAGGAAAGCCAGTTGCTTCTATATGCCATGGACAACAGATTTTAGCAGCTGTTGGGGTTCTTAAGATAACATTACAGTGTTTTTTTACCTTCTTATAAACAATAACAAACAACAACATAATAACAATAACGATAATAATAATGTTGTATTTTATATTGGGTCACTGAAGACATTTTTACGGTAAGTGACACAGATTTGTTTAATAAAAATATTTATTTGTTTATTTATTTATTGAACATATCTGTTGTCATTTACTGTAAAATGTCCTAAATGACCTGATATAAAATACAATTTGAATGAGGTCCTCTTATAATTCACCCCCCGGGTATTCTTGGATTCACCATGCATCTTATATTTGCAACTGCTTCTTATTTTGGTTTGTCAAATTTAGCGATTCCAATGGTTCCAAAGTAAAGCGAGGTTAGTCAAGAAATTCAACAACTCAAATCAAAGATGTGTAAGTCAAGGGTAGCAACTCGCCCATAAACAATGCGAGTTGAAAGGAGAGCACCCATGAGTAAAGATCCATAGTCAGAAAAATGTAAACTTAATGAATGAGGAAGACATAATGTCATATTTGGTTTTCGCTCTTGAATTTTGGTATTTATGATATACTTGATGACAAGGTGGCTATACATAAAATATTATCCATCTGGTGCATGGAATTCAGTTTTAACTCCTTTGTTTATAGTTCATGTTTTCAGGATTTTGCCTTTGAGATATATGTCATTGGTCGATATGGTCAGAAGCAGTTGACTGCAAAAGGAAGACAGTAACCATGTTAATAAATATTTAATTGTTTGCACATGTTTTTTTTCTTTTGAATTTTAATTTTATTTCCAGCATATGCATAATATGTGTACTGTTAAGTTTTTGCTTATTTTTGTTAGCTTGACTGTTAGAGCTAAAATAACAACCATTATAATTTTGCGTTATTATGGCCCAAAGTTATATATTTCTTCTTCCCTAGAATTTCGAATCAACATGTATGATTCATGTATCAGTTCAATTCAGACATACGTAATAAAATGGATGCATTATTTAGGTGCACTACAAAAAAACATGCAAATAAAGACCGAAAAATAAAGACTGAAATTACTCGGTCTTTAAATAGAGACCGAATACAAACTGAAAAATGTAGTCTCTAAAATTTAATATTAAAGACTGACATTCAGTCTCAAGTCGGTTTCTAACTATTAAGACTGCTTAGAGACCAGACTTCAGTCTTTATTTCAGTCTTTAATTCGGTATATAAGAAGTCTTAAAACGATTAAACATTCAATGTTGTTATCTTAAGCAAATCAAATTATCAATGTTGGTAATTTATGTAAATGCGGTTAAAACTTGTTACAATTTACATAACAGCTCACTTTACGTGTGATAATATATATTTAATATCGTCATCCTTATATAAAAAAATTCAAATTGTATTCAATGCTGGTTAGCTCAAGCCTAATAGAATGATGCTCAAACCTATCGAACAAAAATAATACCACATAAATACTTTCTACATATCTCTTTCTATCCCTGTTCAATACAATCTTCTTCTTTCGCTCTTCCTACATAAAAATAGCTATCATTCTACTAACTATCCAATATAACATTTTCTCAACCAACCAAAACCCACTTGTATAATGTGTCACGTCGGTGGTTGAATTGTGAAATTACCTTCGAATACAGAGTTTGACTGATGTATAATGAAAATTGATTGGATAGTTGAGAAAAACATTCAATTTAAAAATCTTCTCAATCAAATTTAAGCACAAACTTATTTACTATCAAATTTGAAATATTAAAAGTTTCATCCACATTCCTGTAAAATCTCAAACTAGTAGTTTTTTTTCTTCGAATCATTAACAAACACAAATAGGGATTTATTTATATGACCAAAACTCAATTTCAAAATCATCTAAACCGATATTTATAATTTGAGAAGTAGCGGGTAGATAAATTTACTTTTCAAGTTGATTCAAAAAATAAACTATTGAATGTTGGGTGGAATAGTGTAAGCCATATTTCACTATATACAAATATCTTTTATCTTTCCATCTTAATCTTTGTAATTTCAATTAAGCAAACTTGAACCAGTTGGAAAACTAATGGCTGAGTCACATACTAAGTCACTCTTTTGAAGACGCTTCGACGATCTGCTAAATGGTGCAAAACAGTTCGTACCTTTCGCTCAATGGTGCAAGATAGGTGAGTTTTTGAGAAAGAGAGCAAAAAGAGGAATGTTGTATATGATGCTTTTTCTATCCTATTCTTTATATAGAATAAAATAAAGAGTAACATCACCTAAATTAGTGAGAGAAAAATTGGATGTAATTAATACCATTATTAAATTAGAGAAACGTACAAAATGTTCAATTTTTTAACAAGTACATTTGCATTTTTCAAAAGAGATAAATGATAATCAGTATTAATTGATTATCATTCACTGCAAGATTAAATACCATATATTTATCCTTTTGTAACAGCTCCATAAAAGGTCACATGTATATATGACCGTTACTGTTTAATATGGCTCATTAATATTTACATATATGTAAATATATTTCCGTTACAATTTTCAATGGTTCTATTGCATTAATTGCATCATAATATATGTAAATATGTTATCGTTATTACTTTCAATGACTTTATTGTATTATTTGCTCAATAATGAATTTTTTGTAATGCAATTAATTTTTTAGATAAATTCATAACTTATATAAAACATTTCCAACATCTACTAATGTCCACCACCGGTTATCTCAACAACCATACCGATAACTCCAACGATTTCTTTATTTCATAAGAAGTAACAATGAAAGTCAAAATTTCAATTTTATAATAATAATTTTGTACCATGTTTTCGACATTTAATTAAGACATTAGATCTTATACATCATTTGATGAAATTGTTTGAATCTTTAATCACTACAAGAAAAAGACCATTTTACAACATTATATTTACGATGTTTTGTAAAACTGTTGCAAAACACAAGGATAATTTACAATATTTGTTTTTAAAACAATATAAAAAGTTTTCACTAACAACATTTATAAAGCGAAAGTTAAAATTGTTTCTTTTTCTATAATGGTTCTAAAGTAGTTTTAAATAGTCTTTATGAATATCGTATTTGTCAAGTTTTGATAAATATGTTATAGACGCGCTTAATTTTATTGATGTGTGTAGACATTGTAGATATATATGTATAACGGAAATTAGTAAATGTTATTCGATTTCATGTTGATATTATTGAAATACTCTAAAATATTAATGGTTTTAAATAACAATGTCATATGTTAAAAGATGGTAATAATCATAATAAAAGAGAAATATTTTATTGCTGGTAATTGTTATATACTTCAATTATCTCCTAAAATCTAATGCTATCTGTTTAAAATTAATTTTTTTAATCAAAATATAATAAAGCAATGATCTTTGGATTATTCTTGCAATCCGCATGCTCAAAATCCTGACCATCTAATCAGGTATCGTGAAAACTCTGTGATCCACGTTACCACCCACTCCACTTCCTTCTCTTTCTTCGATTTATAACCGTAGGTCCTTATTTTACCCCGTATTTATTTTCATTTCCTCAGACAAAAGAAGAAGAAATACTCAACTCATGGGCTGACGCTAGCTCCGTTGATAACCTTAGATTAAGAAGAAACTTGGCACTCATACCCTAGACCATTCGAAACCAAATCGGAAATACCAGGATTGTCTGTTTTTTAGTTCTTCTATTCAATCGCAGATCTCTATTTGAGGGATCAATCGATGTTCCTTTTGGAGTTAAATCAGAAATCGAACATGTTTTCTTCATAGCTTTTCGGAAGCTAGCTATTTCAGAGAAGAATCAAATCGAGATTGGGAAAGAAAATTGGTTTAGAAAGACATGAAAAATATGAAGAAGATGGTTTTAAAAAGGTAATCTGTGCATCGTTTCTATTTTTCTGTGTTTACTTTAAAAACACTGAAAGTTAAGGAAAGAGAAGGGGTATTTTGCTAAAGTGAATTAAAGAGTTCGTTGGTATCATTATTGGAAGCGTTCATCTGTAATGTCATACATTGAATTGTTGGCAACATTGATTACATCGCTGAATTGTAGTGTAAATTGTAGTGCAACATTGATATAGACTTATTTGTAGAAATGTTGTGTGGCATTTCTATTAATAAAAATGTGTATTGGTGGCATGCTGACACTTTTTTGTAAAACCTTGTTATCTTTTATTCACATACTCTGAGTCTGTTTACCAAAACATTCTTAATGTAAGGTACACACGTGGATGCAACTTATATCTCAATAGCAAGTTATATTTTAATTTTTTTCTTTTATCAACAGGTTACATGTCAGTACCATTTGAAGCGTAACCATCACAACATTCACCTATGCCTTCAAATACTTTTGGGACTACGGAACAAAATATGACATTTTTTGATCTTATGCAACAATTTTTTGCAACCTTCTAATTATCAAGCACCGCACAATCAGGAAGAAAATCAGCATGAAGGAGGTATGGAGTGATTGGATTTCTAGCTTTCCTTGATTACTTTGTTCATTTTTGGTTGTTGGAATAATAGATGTACATATATAGTAGACATGCGTTGTTGTTTTTATTTTTCTTCTATGTAAATATATGTTTGTAAAGATTTTGAAGTTTAACATATTATCATCTGTGTTCTGTAGTTTACATTTTGTTATTCATGTGATAGTGAATAAATTTTATTTGTTTGATTACCATTAATATTGCATTGTTTATTGTTATGAATGTTATATGTTGATTGTTTATGAAATATGTGTCCTTAACATCATTGGGATCAAGCAAACATGAGTGTATATATGTTATACACACACACATGCTTATGTGAGCACGCACATGCATAATATTTGCATGTGCATTTTGGAATACAATATATTTTTATATTATTAGTGATTTAAAGACCGAGTGCAGACTTATTTAAAACTGCAATTTAATAGTTAGGACACAACTTAAAGACCGACTAAAAACTAAAATTCAGTCCTTAAAATTCAGTTTCAAAAGCTTTTAAAACCGAAACATCGGTCTTTACATTTTTAAGACCGAACTTTTCGGTCATAATTTTATTTAAGACTTGACATTTAAAGACCGAAATTTCAGTCTTTGTTCAGTTTCTGAATATAGTCTAAAGACTGAATGGTTACGTTAGAAACCGAAAATTTCGGTCTTTAGTTCACTTTTTTTTTGTAGTGGTGGAAGGTAGTGAAAAACCATGGAATTAGCCATCTAAGCATTGTGGAGAGTGAGCGAAATATATTTTTCTTGGTACTAACTATTTGGGTTAGCATAATTACTTCTTGTTGTTTAAAAAGAGGCAGATAACACACAAATCTATTTGATTACGTTTACATAGTATCTGCAATTATATTTTTCTTTGCATCCTTACAGGAAATGCCATGAACACTTATGTATTGTTAAGTTTTCAACTTATGATTAACATATATATTATGCTACTATTATCTGGAAGCAAACCGATGAGGGACTAACCAGTTAGAACTTAAAACTAATAATTCAAAGAGTTGTGCCTGGTATGCATATGAATTCAACCTAAAAGTTTACAAATCTTCATTATCTGTTTATATTATATAATGTTTGCTTTTTTCTGCATTGCTTCTTTTTCAACATAGAACTACTAGTAAGAGTCTATTTAATTTATTCCAACACAATTATGTTTTGTATCTATTGAATGATTTTATTTTAAAGTTGAATTGCAGGGCAAATTTATCTCATTATCTCCTTCATGGATGCCATCATTGACACCCTATGTCTCTATAAAGCTGTCATACTTTCATCTGGACCCTCGTTGGAAGAAGCAGCAGCTTTGGAAGGATCAAAGGATTTCATCAACAAATTATGTGAAAAATGTAATATTCCAACAACAATGAATAATGTACATCAACAACAAAGGTATCTTTTTTTTTTACTGACCATTAATCTTAATGCATCAGCTGTCAACCAGAGAAGAATACTAAAATTTGCAAAAAGTTCTTCGAACTGCTATTGATTTGGAGGAGTAAATTACATGTTGATGCAAGGTAATATTCTTTAAATACAAAGCACTTGTTTTTTTTTTTTTCTTAAAGGTGGACAATAATTGTTTGAAGTTGTCTCGTGTTTTAATTAGTCAATAAGCTGTGTTCCTATTAATGTGTCAAGTGGTGATAAAGATCCATATTTGTAGGTTAGTGGATAATTGGTTTTAGTCTATTTAAAGCTTTGTATTTACTATCGTTAAGTAAAGGCAATAACAATGTAGTTTTCTGTGTATTTAGTCTGAATCTCTCACCATCTTCTCTGTGCAAAATTCCAACAATAATAAGATACTGAAAAGGAATACAAATAAGCATAAATTGAAATAAATAATAGTGAAGCGTCAACCTCCAAAAACGAAGCCTCAAAACTAAAAACACAATATATAATAAATGAAAAGTTCATCAGTAAGCATTAAAAAAAAGTATAGCAGTGGCAGCCATAGTAATCTCCTATTTAGCTTTGGCAGCGGTAGCAGCAGTACTATTGGGAGAAGCTTCCTTTTCAGAGGAGCATCAGAAGCAGCAGATGGGTTGAGCTCGTCCCAGGCCTAGATCCAAGTAACCATGGCATTGGCCAGCTTGCTAAAGTAGGGGTCGACCTTGTTGAGCTTGCCCTTTACCTGCTTGGATAGCTCGAGGTAGCACTGCTGCATGGATGTGCATTCCTTAGGGAGGGCTACCTGCTGGAATAACGTGATGCACTTCTCCTGCCAGAAGATGCCGTTGTACTCCTCCTTCAGGTTCACAAATGGCTTGCTTGCTTTGTTGTGCCATATGTATGGCAGCCCTGTCTTCACTCCTAGTCCAAGATAAACATAAAACTTTATTATTTAATATTTATTTATCTAAACATACACCTTAATTTAATGTTTAATGCTTAATGGAAGATTGTTATGTGGATGTGATGATGTTCATGTTTGCGCCATAAGATTCTACTTTTGATGTTTATACGTTCAGTTTTCCAAGTTTCACAAGAAATAACTGGTATTTATTTATCAGCTTATTGTTGCACGAAAATTGCCCGAATGCGGAAGCGAAATAAGCAGGATCAAGATTTGTCAATTAAACATCAATCTAACTGGTAGCAATTATTCTATTACATCAATAAAATAGTAAATAACTATAACAGAGAAACAAAGAGACACACAATTATTATACTGGTTCCATTATCATCGAGATAGTGTACGTCCAGTCCAAAAAAAAGAGATTTTATTCCACATGAGAGAATTACAAGAGATTACAAAATAAGAGTTTAAATATCCAAACCTCAAATTAGGCTTAACTAGAAGAGATACCATTGAGAATCACTGACTCGATGCCAGGATGGATTTACACTAAAGTCTACCCCTCAATATATAGCTAGTGCAAATCCATGTGAGTCATCAATTACATTACCAACCAACATATGATAATAATATAATGGAGAAAAATTACCATAGCAAAAAATATGCAAAGATAGAAAGTAAATCAATCCGTTTCTTTTGCATAGATGGAAGAAAATTAATCCCTTCATTTATTTCTTTACCATCTCATCAAATGCAATCAATGCATTCTCATTATAAAAATATTTGCTTTCCATTTTTTTTGCAAATTTGTTCCAGTCAATTTGTGATTTTGTATCACCAAATTTAACACTCCACCTTGGTGCAAAATCACATATATGCAATACCATATCTCAAATCAAATTCTCATCACATCATTAAACTCTTCAACAGAACTCCACCTTCAATCAAAATCGCACAGTGAGATAGAAACCAAAAATGAATATTTGCCTAATGGGTTCCAGCAAAGCTACCCCCCATCACACCATGTTAACGAGCTTAGACTACGTCCCCGCCCACCAAAAAAATGTTGCAAATATCCAAAACAAAAAAAGAAGGAAGATATCAAAGTAATCTCAATACCGCCGAGGCCAAAAATAATTCTCTCAATCACCAATTCCAATATAGAGCCAAAATCCAAATCTCTGTACGCACAAAAAATCTCTCTCCTGCCAATTAGTTATAACAAACTTCATCCACCGTCTGCAAAAGATGCAACCACCATGAGCTGCAGCGCGCATAAACCAACGGTTTAAAATTATTTGCAATAACATCAACACCCGTCTAACACTTGACCTGAGCTCCTACCTCGATCACCCTGGATCCCTCGAGCATCATCAACATGAAGACCCTTATCAGAACCACAATGATCTCAGTCTTGACACTCATCTATCACTTGATCTGAGCCCCTTTTCTGATCATCTTGGATCCCTCGAGCATCATCAACATGAACACCCCTGTCTAAAACATGATCAAACGTTCCTAAATCCAATGGTCCCTTCAATGCAGTAAACTCCATATCACGTCATAATTTCCAGATTGGAACATTCTTCTCTTTCAACATAATCTCCTACACCATAATCTTCCTTTTTCCCAAAATAGTAATAACATAATCACCACTGAATCTACCAACATTTGTAGAAATAATTGATGCACAATTTAAAAAAAACCGCCTCGCTCTGATACCAATCTGTTGTGCAAAAATTACGAGAATGAGGAAGTGGAATAAGCAAGATCTAGATTTTCCAATTGAACATTAATCTAATCTGATAGCAATTATTCTATTACATCAAAAAATAGTAAATAACTGTAACAGAGAAACAAAGAGACATACAATATTTATACTGGTTTCACTATCATCGAGATAGTGTACGTCCAGTCCAAAAGAGAGAGATTTTATTCTACATGAGAGAATTACAAGATATTACAAAATAAGAGTTTACATATCCAAACCTCAAATTAGGCTTAGCTAGAAGAGATACCATTGGGGATCACTAGCTCCATGCCAGGATGGGTTTACACTAAAGTCTACCCCTAAATATGTATAGCCAGTGCAAATCCATGTTAGTCATCAGTTACATTACCAACCAATATATGGTAATAATATAATGGAGGAAAATTACCATAGCAATAAATGTGCAAAAGATAGAAAGTAAATCGATCCGTTTCTTTTGCATAGATGGAAGAAAATTAATCCCTTCTTTTATTTCTCTACCATCTCATCAAATGCAATCAATGCATTCCCATTATAAAAATATTTACTTTCATTTTTTTTTTTTTTTTTGCAAATTTGTTCCAATTAATTTGTGATTTTGTGTCACCAAATGTAACACTTATTGGCTTTTTCATGGATTAACTGAGTTTTTACTGTGTGTGCAGGGTGGTTCTACTTCTGGAACGTGCACTCCACCTTGATAAATCATCTAATAGGATATTTTACATTACACCATTGTTAGAAATTCTAAACTGATACAATGTTATGAATCTGCATTCTACAAAGCCTAAAATTTACTCAAAATTTGATTAAAAAAATACATAGTTATAATTGCTTTTAGTACAGAAAAAAGTATATCATTTGTAAGTCAAAATGAAATGTTGTTCTACGTTTTTTTCTTTGGAGTGATTTCATTTTCTATTTATTTATGTATATATTTGAACTTAGTATCCTGTATTGTAATACTTGCACAAACAATCCCGTAGCCCTTAAGAAGTTAGTAAGTTACGATACTAAGATGTTGGAGATATAAGATCCATTTCACATGTTGGTAACTATAATAATCACTTTTGCATCTGAAAAAAAGCTTAACAAAGGGCTATAAAATAAAACAAGAAAAATATTTATCTGATTCCATGCACACATATAATATAATCTAACATAACTGAATCCATAACTTAATTTATTATGAGATATTTATGCAATTTAAGGTGTATGTTTAGATACGTAATTATTTATTATTATCACAATTCTGTAGTTTTTTATGTTCATGTATCTGCTATATTATAGTCGACAACTTTGTGGTAGAAATGCTAACAGAAATTTAGTAGTATATTAATTGGCAACTGTAACGAACGTATTCGTTTGTAAAAAGGAAAATTACAGCAAATATATTCGTTGGCAAAGGAAAAATTTGTAATGCACATGGTCGTTATTATCGATAGCGGCAATGCCTACTTCAACCATGCAAGGGGAAACTAAGCAATGGAGAGTACCCGTTACAAAACAGAGCTATAGATAACGAAATATTTCGTTATAAAATATCAGATTTCCAACGATACAGTTCGTTGGTAAGTGATAAAGTTAATAACGAGGTTGAGGCCGTTATGAATATTTGTAACGACATACCCCTCGCCTGTACCGCTCACGACTATATTTGTTATAAATTTCTATTGTAATGACCATATTTGTTACAAATACATTTTTTTGGTGTAGTGTGTGTAGCGTGACTTGAACCATTGAATATATGTTGACTTGTAGTTTGTTATCTTACTTGTACAACTATGTACTATCTCTTAAGCATCCAATTAAAAAAAATTAGGAAGAAAAATATGTCAATGCAACACAAAAAATGCACAAATATCCATGCATTACAAAAAAAGGTCGAAAGTGTGTTAGTTCCAACCCAACTCAGTAAGGGGAAAATGTGATAGAACAGTAGAAATCAATACCTAAATCAACGTTTTGAAGTACAGTGTGTGTTCTATTTTCATCACCACATACATACACTATTTATTATGGTATTTTTGTAGCAAAAATGCACCGCAATTCAAAAGTGGGATCATAAATCTCTTGGAAGTTCTGGAATCAATAGGAAATCAAGAACCTCAAATGAAAACAAAATTAAGTACTTTGAACCTTGGTTATGCACGCATAGTCTGCAATCTGCTATGATACTAAGGAAAGCCCGACCACATCAACAATTCACTAGTTTCATTTGGAATACATAAACGGAAAGAAGGAGAACAATGTATTTACGTATTAACTATATTAGGGATTAACTCTCAATTGTCTATATTGTGACTACATTATTCCCATTAGTTTTGGTGACTAGTAGAATTGTTTTATTTTTTATTAAGGTTTGTCAAAAATTACTGTGCAAATACTCTTTTTTCATAAATAAAGAGAAGGCGGTAGGCTATATAACCATTTATGTTTCTTATCGACACCATATTTATTTCTCTTGGAAAAAAAATCATCTTCATCGAGGTTCTCTTTATATAAATGATAATATATCTATCCACATGTAGAAGGATGATAAGGAAAATGAAAGGCTATGCGTATATTTGGTTGAGAAGGCAGTAAATAAACTTCCTAAAGGAGTTGAAGATGTACTTGGCATACTTGACCTATGAGATTTTAGAATCAAAGGAGGAGATGTTTCTTTCTTAAAATTCTTGGTACATTTTTCGGACTCTGCTGCTATCGATTACATGTATACCTCTCAATATGCTGAATATTTTTCTATCTTTTCTAGATTGATGTATTCCACTCTTTCTACCCAAAGAGACTTAGCCAACTCCTCTTTGTCAAAGCCCTTTTAATATTTCAGTCTGTTTGGTGTAAGCGGCTTATGAAATCTTATTCCTCTTTGGTGCGTGTCCTTGTATGAACGGAGAGTGATCTTTTACCTTTATTTGTGACATGCATTACACTGCTTACAGAATGAAATACATCCTAGGCGAAGAATGTAATTTCTTCCTCTTCCTTAGTCAGTATTTCACATGTCAAATAAGGAAAAAAGCAAAGATTAGGTTTAGTGATTTGTAGATGATTTTGATTAGGTTTAGTAAAATTGTACGGTGATGTGGTATGCTTTCGAAAAACAATTCATATCCCAAGCCATTCCCTTTATCCCTACCTGATTAGGTCTCGCGTCCGGATGTCTTTTACATGTCATATGTACCCGATTAGGACTTGTGTCTGGATATATTTTAAGTGTCATAGGTACCCGCTCGATTAATAAATCCCTACTGGGTGCAGATTCGTTACTGAAGTACCCGATTAGGCATTGCGTCCGGATATCTTTTACATGTCATAGGTACCCGATTAGGACTTAGGTCCGAATGTCTTTTACATGTCATAGGTAGCCACTAGGTTAATTAATCCCTACTAGATGTAGAGTCATTGATGTAGTACCCGATTAGGCCTTTCGTCCGAATGACTTTTATGTGTCATAGGTACCCGATTAGGCCTTATGTCCGAATGTGTTTAACGTGTCATAGGTACCCGCTCGGTTAATTAATCCCTACTAGATGTAGAATCATTAATGAAGTACCCGATTAGGCCTTGTGTCCGGATGACTTTTACGTGTCATAGTTACCCGATTAGGCCTTCCTTTCAAATGTATTTAACGTGTCATAGGTACCCGCTCGGTTAATTAATTCACACAGGTATAGAATCATTGATGAAGTGCCTGATTAGGTCTTGCGTCTGGATGTCCTTTACGTGTCATAGGTACCCTATTAGGCCTTGCGTCCGAATGTGTTTAACATGTCATAAGTACCCGCTCGGATAATTAAACCCCATCAGATGTAGAATCGTTAATGAAGTACTCGATTAGGCCTTGCTTACGGATGAGTTTTACGTGTAATAGTTACCCAATTAGGCCTTGCTTTCGAAAGTATTTAGCGTGTCTTAGGTACCCACTCGGTTAATTAATCCCTACTGGTTGTAGAATCATTGATGAAGTACCCGATTAGGCCTTGTGTCCGGATGTCTTTTACGTGTCATAGGTACCCGATTAGGCCTTCTGTCCGAATGTGTTTAATGTGTCATAGGTATCCGCTCGGTTAATTAATCCCTACTGGGTGTAGAATGATTGATGAAGTACCCATTTAGGCCTTGCGCCCGTATGTCTTTTATGTCTCATAGGTACCTAATTAGGCCTTGTGTTCGAATGTGTTTAACGTGTCATAGGTACCTGCTCGGTTAATTAAACCTTACTGCATGTAGAATCATTGACGAAGTAGCCGATTAGGCCTTGCGTCCAGATATCTTTTACGAGTCATAGGTGCCTGATTAGGCCTTACGTCCAAATGTATTTTACGTGTCATAGATACCCGCTTGGTTAACTAATCCCTATTGGGTGTAGAATCGTTAATGAAGTTCCACATTAGGCCTTGTATCGGATGTATTTTACCTGTCATAGGTACCCGATTAGGCCTTGCGTCCGAATGTGTTTAACATGTCATAGGTACCCCCTCGGTTAATTAATCCCTACTGGGTGTAAAATCGTTGATGAAGTACCCGATTAGGCCTTGCATCCGGATGTCTTTTACATGTCTTAGGTACCAGATTAGGCCTTGCTTCCAAATATGTTTAGTGTGTTTTAGGTACCTGCTCGGTTAATTAATCTCTGCTGGATGTAGAATCATTGATGAAATACCCGATTAGGCCTTGCGTCCGGATGATTTTTACGTATCATAGTTACCCGATTAGGCCTTGCTTCTGAATTTGTTTAACGTGTCATAGATAACCGTTTGGTTAATTAATCCCTACGGGGTGTAGAATCATTGATGAAGTACCCGATTAGGCGTTGCGTACAAATGTCTTTTACGTGTCATAGGTACGCGATTAGGCCCTGTGTTCGAATGTGTTAAACGGGTCACAGGCACCCGCTCGGTTAATTAATTCCTATCGGGTGTAGAATCGTTGATGAAGTACACAATTAGGCCTTGCGTCTGGATTTTTTTTACATTCCATAGGTACCCAATTAGGCCTTGCGTTCGAATGTGTTTAACGTGTCATAGGTACCCGCCTGGTTAATTAATCTCTACTGGGTGCAAACTCGTCGATGGAGTAACCAATTAGGCCTTGCGTCCGGATGTCTTTTACGTGTCATAGGTACCCGATTAGGCCTTACGTTCGAATGTGCATAACGTATCATAGGTGCCCGCTTGGTTAATTAATCCATACTGGGTATAGAATCGTTGATGAAGTGCCCGATTAGGCCTTGCGTCCAGGTGTCTTTTACCTATCATAGGTACCTGTATAGTCCTTGCGTCCAAATGTGTTTTAACGTGTCATAGATACCCGCTCGGTTAATTAATCCCTACTGGGTGTAGAATCATTGATGAAGTACCCAATTATGTCTTGCGTCCGGTTGTCTTTTACGTGTCATAGGTACCCGATTAGGCCTTGTGTCTGAATGTGTTTAACATGTCATAGGTACCCGCTCGGTCAATTAATCCCTACTAGGTGTAGAATCGTTGATGAAGTGTCCGATTAGGCCTTGCGTCTGCATGTCTTTTACGTGTCATAGGTACTCGATTAAGCCTTGCGTCCGAATGTGTTTAACGTGTCACTCGGTTAATTAATCCCTACCGGGTGTAGAATCGTTGATGAAGTACTCAATTAGGCCTTATGTCTGGATGTCTTTTATGTGTCATAGGTACTCGATTAGACCTTGCATCCAAATGAAACACCCCACCTCCGTTAAGGTCACTCACAAAGGGAATGCCTTAACTTTGGTGGAGCATTTTAGGTAAAAGATGCAGATAAATTACAAGACAGACGAATAAAGCAGCGGAAAATAAAGTCATTTTATAAACAACTTAATTCAGTCAAGCTTTTACAACAATTGTCTCAATCATACTTAAAAGTAATACATAGAAATTCTGTCTTGATTCAAAAACTTCCAAGTATAAAAGAAGCATAAAAATAAGAATGATATTCCCCAATAAAGCGTGAACCATCCATAGCAGTGGAAGAGAGAGTCCAAAGCAATGCATCGACTATCTTCGAGCTTGGAAAGAAAACTGGGCTAAGTGATAACATTTCCTCCCTGTGAACCTGGGGAGGGGGGGAGGAGGGGGAAACGGAAGAAAAGAGGCGAAACAAAACTAGGTCAGACATAAGTCTGGTAAATCCAGTGACTTTCAGCATATAAACAGGAAAAAGTATCATGACATGAATAAACTGAATATAAGACAATACCATGATAGCAGGGATAACAAGATAACATAGGATAAAAATAAGGTATGATAAGGCAAGATAAACTGAATGCGCTTCTACTCTTTCTTCGCTTTCGCTACTACTTTGTTGTTCTGATTTCTATATCTATCTCTGCACCATCTAACTAGTGTCCCAACTAGTAATTTGTATAAATGATAACGTGATCCCAATCCCCGTAATTGTAGTAGCCTTCAGGTGTACATCTATCGTGAGGATTCCACCTCAATCAGCCTAATTGCCATGAACATGTTAGATGTACCCTTACTACCCTATCGATCGGCTCCTTACTTGTATTAATGTTCCATGTGTCTATGTCAATCGACCCTCTCTTGCGTGTAGATACCCTGTACTGGTCCCACCATAAGGTGTATCAATCCATGATAGCGACCCGACACGATTCAAGATGCACAGTGTATAACTACTGGTACTCAGTGCCTGCTTTTTCCCACTCCAGAGTACGTGCACGCCCGTAAACCGTCGAAACCTACACTGACGTACCCCCTGCCACTGCTTTGACCACTTACAATCAGCCTAGTAATCGTGCCCCACCCTTCCTAGTTCGGGGTACCGTGATACATCTATGTGGGTTACTGCTGAAATGGGTCCCCGTTACTAGGGTTTCCTATTGGTTAAGTTTATGGGCCTATATTTACTAATATTACCCACCAACCCGATATGTACTTAACCCTCCCACTGATTCAAGCAGGTTTATTTAATGGTTAAGTTTGTGGGCCTATATGTACTAATATTACCCACCTACACGAGATGTACTTAAACCTCCCATTGATTCAAGCATGTTTATTAAACGGTTAAGTTTTGTGGGCCTATATTTACTAATATTACCCACCAACCCGATATGTACTTAACCCTCCCACACATTATGTCATATTGGTTCAGTGTTGTCCATTCATGTTAACTTACCCCACCCATTCATGTTGGTTAAGTGTTCCTTATTTACTTAACCATGTCCGTTCATCAAGTTATATTGGTTAAGTGTTTCCTTGCTACTTAACCGCACGTGTTCGTCTTGTTGTATTGGTTAAGTGTCATTAGTCAATTCAAGTTAACTTAACCCACCTACTCACCATGTCATGTTACTTTGGTTAAGTGTCGCCTTCTTATGTTAACTTAACCCTACCACAAATCAAGTTATATTGGTTAAGTGTTAACTTAACCCTTTCCATTTATCATGCTATACCGGTTAAGTGTTTCCTATTAACTTAACCCTAGTCATCCATCTTGTCATATTGGTTAAGTGTTTCTCATTAATTAACCCTTTTCATTCATGTTATATTGGTTAAGTGTTCCTATGAACTTAACCCTACTCATTCATCTTGTTCATTAGAATTAGTTGGTTTATTAATGCGCCAACCTCTCACATTAGATATGTGTTGTTGCGGTTACTGGATGTGCCGGGCGGTTCCAGGCAGTTTTACACCACAACTCAATCTAACCTCGGGTTTTTCTTGGGCATGATGTTCTAACCTCTCACATTAGATAGGTGTTGTTGTGGTTACGGGATGTGCCGGGCGGTTCCAGGCAGTTTTACACCACAACTCAATCTAACCTCGGGTTAGGCATGTTCATCTTTAATCTACACATTTACCCTGTATACCCAAATCTAGATTTTTCATGCTAATTACCAAATTCACCAAAACTAGTCATGTTACATTTTACACCCAATCTAGATTTAATGCTCAAGTTACCCCAAATTCGCAACAATAACAATTTTGCCCAAAACTTGATTTATATGCCAACTTCATACTTTGTCGTTCATGCCAATTCTAAGTTCAATATGCCAAATTACCTATTCCATAATTCATGTCAAATTACCCCAAATTGCATCTTAGCAGTTATGCCATATTACTTGTTCCAAATTATGCCAAATAATGTCAATTTCATGTTATACCCAATTTCCCCCGCATTCATAACGTACGCATTTCGAGATTCAACTCAAGATTCATATTATAAGGGGAGAAGCAAGATGGAACATCGTAAGAATAGGCATAGTCATATGATGATAAGAACTACTGGTCCAATAAACTTGATGTACTAAAAAGACAAGTTTTGCAAGGAATACATCGCAGGCATATAGATATGATAAGAATTATATCATGAACTTAAAAGAATTACAATTCCGATATACAACAAGGATAGATATGATTGGACCAGTTTCATAGTCAAAAATGATACCCAAAGATACTCAAGCACAGATTTCAATGAAAGGATAGCTTACATCAGGCATATTCTCATATCCATTATATTACATGTCACAATTTGATTTAGGTGTTCAATTCTAAAAAAAAAACTGACTTACAAAACAAAGGCAAGTCATGTTTTCATGCCTAAGCTATACATCACTATACACCCTAATCTTCTTCTTTCAACTCATAAACTATCATATATATATATATATATGTGTGTGTGTGTGTATGCCTCAATTTTAGATCTTAAACCACAACATGTATTATGCCACATATTTACAGTTCAATTTACGCCCCAAATCCCAAGTCATGTGTCCAATACTTTATGCTCAAATCTCAAGTCATATGTCCAATATTTTATGCCTCAAATCTCAAGTTATATGTGTAATGACCCGCATTGGCAGAGGTATTATAATTAATTTATTTAATTATATAAAAGGTGATTAAAAGGATTTAATGGTCGTGGTATTAAATAATTGTGAATATTTAATTAAAGTAATAAATTAAATAATATATTTAATTCTGAAATAATCAGAATTGGCTGAAATGGTGATATAATGTGAACTGGATCATCTATGATATTTAATTCAGCTTAGAGTTGAATTATATTGATGAATATATTCAATCGACATCAGTTTGAACGTAGAATTATAATATAATTAAAATAGAGCTCGAAATGGCGCGGTAGTTCGCTAAATTGGCGATTCGAACTTCAACTGAATGTACAGGATTCGTTTTAAGCCGGATTTATGTGAAACAAGAAACGTGTGGATCTAGTGGAGTATATCTTTCTAGTTGAAGAGAAAAATCGGGATTTCGTCGTATAGATTTTGATTTATGTCCAAATGAAATTTTAGAAAAGTCGCTGCGGAATTCCTTTATAATTTGTGACGCTTTAATTACTTTATAAATGGATTTTGATATAAATTGAATATCGATTTATTCTGGATAATCAAGTTATAAATTCTGATAGGATATTCTGGAGCCGTACGATAACGTATGTGGATATATACGATAATATTAATTTATTAATATTTAATTTAATTATATTTATATATTTAAATAGGCTATTTAGAGCTTTAAAAATAGCCACTTTTGCAAACGAAGTTGGAATTCGACGAAACCAGTTTCGTTGGGACCATAATGTCTAACTGTAGCTACATGACCATTTTCGTGATTTTTGGATATCGTGTGTGATCACACGAATTTTTAGAAGCCAAAAATGAATATAAAATGATAAAGAAAAATATCTATAAATATCTTTGAAAATATCTAGATATTTTATTTGCCTATAAATAGCACCACTATACCTACTAAACCTAAATTTTCATTCCTCAGATGAGCCACCACAAATTCATTACACAGCAAACCATCGTGAGCCAAAGAAAATCAAAGTAAAATCAGAATAAATCGTATAAATCATTCGATGTATGGATTTTCATTCAATGATCGATCCTCTCCATTTCTGTGCTAATCGAATGTAGTGCGATGCGGTTTTTGGGGTTGCTCGAGTTGAGCAGGAAGGCTAGGGTTGATCGATGCCAAAGTTTGGTGCTTTGGTAGTTGTTGTGGAGTGTATATTCGGGTTCCAGGTTGGAAAAGGAGCAGATCGACGAAATTTTGGGGTATTCGGTTGTCAATTGGGTGGAGCGACGTGGTACAGTACGGGTTCAAGGGGAAACCGCGATTTCCTCCTTTGGGTTCGAGTATGATGCTTCGGGGATGAGGGGGTAGAGGAGCTCGAGAGGAGGACGTTGGTTTTGGATTCGGTGGTGAAACGAAGGAGGAATGGAGGAGCAAAGTCTGTCGGTTTTGGCCATTGGCAAACTGTAGCCGCGTTTTCAATTTGGGGGAGGAAGAGTGTCACGGGTCTGGGCTTCTTGGGCCGAAGTGGAAAGGTTAAGCCCAAGGGCTTTGTTTTAAAGAAATTCAAGTTGTTTTAATTTAAATTAGTTCAAACTTGTAAATGTGATATCTCATCCATACAAGGTCAGAATCGGGAACCGTAAGTTGCGTTAGGATCGTGTGGACGGTGGCTACGTCATGGAATTGACCGGAAGTCTATCGGAACTCGTTACAATTTATAGCAAAATAATTTGTCCGTCTGAATTAAGCGATAATTTTCGTTATTTAACGATGATAGTCCAATGTGAGTAAATCTCACCAACTCTAAACAGTTTATAATTTCATGTTGTATTTTTAGAACTGTTAGAAATTGTCTGATTTACTATGTGTTGACTGTTTGATTGAACTGCTAGTCAGTTAGTTGAATTTCTATATTGTTTCTGTTTAACAGAATATATGATATGGAACTGAAAGTGATGTTATCTATATTCTTTAACATCTGTGATGCAGGGAAACACGTTGGAGGAATCCAACTGGATTCCTCAACATTTATTTTACTGTGATTCATATATTGTGATATATGATGTGATATATAATTTGTTGTTGATTATGTGTGTTTGGACGATATTTATCGTTGTTATATGGTATGTTAAATACCATAAGAAATACTACATCTGGAAAAGGGATTTTCAAAGTATATTTTGAAAATAATTTATTTATATAAAATCAATGGATTTTATATTTTAAAAGAAAAAGGATTTTGAATAAAAGAAATATATTTGTAAATCAAATGTAAGGGAATTATACTTGTAAATCAAATATAAGGGAAAGAATTTGTTAAACTGATATAGAGGGAAATATTTGTAAAACAAATATAAGGGAAAATATTTGTCAAACAAATTGGAAGAGAAATATTTGTAAAACATTTACAAATAATATCAAAAGGGTTATTTATTTATTTAGGAGATAAATAGAATTAAATCGAAGGAGTATTTATTTAGAAAATAAATAGAATTATAAAAGGAAGTTGACTAGATATAAAAGAGTTAATAGAATTTAGTTATTCGAAGAGTTAATCGAATTTAGTTAATCAGAAGGAGTTAATCGAATATAATTTATTCGAATAGAGTTAAAGGAGTTAATCGAATATAGTTATTTGAAAGGAGTTAATCAGTTAGAGTTAACCAGTTAGAGGTAATCAAATAGAGTTAATCGATTAGAGTTAAAAACGAACTAGAGTTAATCGCATAGAGTTAAAGAAATAGAGTTAAGAAAAATTAGAAAATTACTAGAGATTAATAAGTTGAATGGTTTCCTGAGTATCGATCTAATGTTGGTTTCGGCCTTCGGGGTTTATACTTGGGGAGTTGTTCTATTATTAGTTTACAGTTATAGTCTGATAGTTATGGAATGGTAGAGATTGATGATTGATTGATAGAATTTCCTTCTGGAAATAATATCGTTGTTTGTACACGTATTTTCCCTCGATAATTAAATCACAGACTATCGAAGTTTTTGACTATTTAACGTTGTTAATATGGAGAGACCGGTTGGATTATTATCCAGAGAACCACTCTGTATTGGCATAAGCGTTGCGAATCATATATGCCAAAGATAATTGAAGACGGAGTAAAGTGCAAGGGCTATTGTATAAGTCTTAGATAACAGTGCCTAAGACGGATATACTGAATAGTGCCTTCGGTTTGTCCAGTCCCAGGACAACTTGTATGGACGAAGGTCTGACAGAGTATATCTGGTAGATCACGTAAGTTGATCATTTCAAACGTATTTACGTTTGTGGCGGAGGAATTCCTTTCTCTTAGCTTATACCCGTGGTATTTTTGGGAAAATCAATTTGTGATTTAGAGGGTATGACGATGTGACATTCTAAGCGAATGAAGATGTGGTATGTGAAAAGATAAGCGTAGCTTCTAGCCTCACATCCAGTAAATGACAAAAATCGGGCAGGCAGCATGGCTAAGTCGGTCGCACCGAAGTAGGGTGTATAATCATCTATCTAAAGAATATTCATTTGCTTCTTTAATCTATCAATGTTGTCCCATATATATATATATATATAAGGGAACGGTTGATGATCCCAACCGTTGGTGATGTACATTCGATACACTCAAGCGAAATGAGTGGTCGGTCATATGTGGCTGAGTTGCAAGATGTTCTTGTTGAACTCCAGTGTATTGTTCCTAGAGTACACTGATAAGAAGGTGGTTCCATACCTTGTCATAGTTGGAAATCCATTACCCAATACGTGCTTGCGGTTTTGATTGTATACTATATACGTAGAATGTGTGATGAAAGCGTTTCTGCTAGATGATTAATATATTGTGGGTTATAGACATTATTATAATATCAAAAGGTTTTTGATATAGAGATATTTTGGATTCTCATAAGGGAAAAACCCGTTCCGTCATACGGCGTGGTCTTATGAGATATCGTTTACTAGTTCAAACTGTTTTAAACTGTTTTACTCATACCAGTCCCATGACTGACCCGGAGTTTATTTTGTTTTGTTTCCCTAATCTCTTGGGTGCCTAAATTTGTATGGGCAGTCAAGTAGTCGGGATTTACAGATATACTTGGAAAGCTTGGAGCAGGAGGCTTCAAGAGTTTATAGCTATTGTTTTTCCGCTGTGTTGTAAGTGCTGTACTCTGATAAGTGCTATTGTATACATAACTGTTATATTTCAAAGTTATGTTATCTATTATATGTTATTCGTTTCGCTGTGAGATTCGTGTTACTCTGATGATGTAAGTTCTTCCTTTCTTCTTCTATTCTAAGTTTCTATCTTATCTATCCTCACCCTCTAATTTCTTTCATTAATTACTGGGATTTTTCGATGTTTGGTTATCGGCATCGAGTTTATGTCGATAACCAAAGTCGCCAAAAATCCGGGTCATTATAGTTGGTATCAGAGCTTAGGTTTAGTGAATTACCTTGGCTCTGTGGCGTGACTCTGTAGAGATGGGGTTAGTAATACCCTAGATTGAGTTTGAGTGTATATATACGAGTACATATTTGTATTTGATATAAAAATGATTTTTTATTGTGGAGATACGTCGGTGGAGTAGTTTATGAGTTCTGGTCGATCAGTTTGATCCACTGTATCGGTAGGAATAAATAAACACTTGGATACGATGGACCGACACATTATGGATATTTGCTATATTATCATATATAGGATGTGTTGGTAGTTATTATAATCAGATAAGATTATAAAACATGAAATGGTTATATATAACTAACCAGAATTCATATAAGTGAAATACGTGAAATCAGATGAGTTAAATCGGAAATTTAAATCAGAATTGGAATTAAAATCCTAGAAATTGGAAAGAAGTTTGTAAACGAATCTGGATTAAATATAAGAGAATTTTAAAATCCTGGGAGATTTTAAATTGGTTTAAAAGCAATGTGAATGGTATTTGAAATATATTTCAAAGTGGAAGTGTTTGAGAAATGGTTTTGAAAGTTGATATAGTATTGAACTCACTTCTGTAGCTGGAAAATAAACTCTGATGATGACTGCAGCATCATCAGTGTTCATCTTCGAGTGGTAAGTGACGGATTGCTACCGAAGAGATTATTTTTGAAATTGTTTAGAAAAGCCAGTTGTTTGAAATCCAAAAAGGAATAGTTGGTTTTAGTAAAGCAAAACTGTTTAAAACTCCCAGAACAGATTATTTGAATAAAAACAAGTTAGAGAAATTTGTGAAAGAAAATTTGAAATTGAATATAAATCCAGTCCAGTGGTAATTGAATTGGATTGGTAGGTTAAGAGTTTGGAATTGAGGATGGAACTCGAATTGGAAATGTTATTGTGGTTTGGATATATACGAATAATTGGTTGAGATGACATTGGTATATGTGGGTTGATAACAGGTGAAAGTGATAAAGTTGATATACCCGGCAAAAAGGTACAAGTTTATATTTGATATAAGCATGAGATTTATGAGCCGAATTGGCAAGCAGCTTGGCTGTTTGATTTTCTTTTGGGTTGGAGAAGTCCTAGAGAGGCGAGTTGTGGTTTTACCGATAGGGCTGTACAAAGGAGGTTATGGCGAAATTTTCCGAATATTAAGGTGTTAGAAATTTTCAGAATTTTTGAAATTTTAGTTAGTCGGAATGAATAAATATTTTAGTCGATATTAATGGGTTCAGTTGAAATCAGAAATAAAGGGAAAACAAATCTTAGGAATTCCAATAGATAGGGTCGTCCTCTACCTTTTAGCAATTTCGAGGACGAAATTATTTTAAGTGGGAAAGATTGTAATGACCCGCATTGGCAGAGGTATTATAATTAATTTATTTAATTATATAAAAGGTGATTAAAAGGATTTAATGGTCGTGGTATTAAATAATGGTGAATATTTAATTAAAGTAATAAATTAAATAATATATTTAATTCTGAAATAATCAGAATTGGCTGAAATGGCGATATAATGTGAACTGGATCATCTGCGATATTTAATTCAGCTTAGAGTTGAATTATATTGATGAATATATTCAATTGACGTCAGTTTGAACGTAGAATTATAATATAATTAAAATAGAGCTCGAAATGGCGCGGCGGTTCGCTAAATTGGCAATTCGAACTTCAACTGAATGTACATGATTCGTTTTAAGCCGGATTTCTATGAAACAAGAAACGTGTGGAGCTGGTGGAGTATATCTTTCTAGTGGAAGAGAAAAATCGGGATTTCGTCGTATATATTTTGATGTATGTCCAAATCAAATTTTAGAAAAGTCGCTGTGGAACTCCTTTATAATTTGCGACGCTTTAATTACGTTATAAATGGATTTTCGATATAAATTGAATATCTATTTATTCTGGAATTCTGGATAATCAAGTTATAAATTCTGATAGGATATTCTGGAGCCGTACGACATCGTATGTGGATATATACGATATTATTAATTTATTAATATTTAATTTAATTATATTTAAATATATTTATATATTTAAATAGGCTATTTAGAGCTTTAAAAATAGCCACTTTTGCAAACGAAGTCGGAATTCGACGAAACCAGTTTCATTGGGACCGTAATGTCGAACTATAGCTACATGACCATTTTCGTGATTTTTGGATATCGTGTGTGATCACACGAATTTTTAGAAGCCAAAAACGAATATAAAATGATAAAGAAAAATATCTACAAATATCTTTGAAAATATCTAGATATTTTATTTGCCTATAAATAGCACCACTATACCTCCTAAACCTAAATTTTCATTCCTCATATGCGCCGCCACAAATTCATTACACAGCAAACCATCATGAGCCAAAGAAAATCAAAGTAAAATCAGAATAAATCGTATAAATCATTCGATGTATGGATTTGCATTTAGTGATCGATCCTCTCCATTTTTGTGCTAATCGAACGTAGTGCGATGCGGTTTTTGGGGTTGCTCGAGTTGAGCAGGAAGGCTAGGGTTGATCGATGCCAAAGTTTGGTGCTTCGGTAGTTGTTGTGGAGTGTATATTCGGGTTCCAGGTTGGAAAAGGAGCAGCTCGACGAAATTTAGGGGTATTCGGTTGTCAATTGGGTGGAGCGACGTGGTATAGTACGGGTTCAAGGGGAAACCGCGATTTCCTCCTTTGGGTTCGAGTATGATGCTTCGGGGATGAGGGGGTAGAGGAGCTCGAGAGGAGGACGTTGGTGAAGTTGGTTTTGGATTCGGTGGTGAAACGAAGGAGGAATGGAGGAGCAAAGTCTGTCGGTTTTGGCCAATGGCAAACTGTAGCCGCGTTTTCAATTTGGGGGAGGAAGAGTGTCACGGGTCTGGGCTTCTTGGGCCGAAGTGGAAAGGTTAAGCCCAAGGGCTTTGATTTAAAGAAATTCAAGTTGTTTTAATTTAAATTAGTTCAAACTTGTAAATGTGATATCTCATCCATACAAGGTCAGAATCGGGAACCGTAAGTTGCGTTAGGATCATGTGGACGGTGGCTACGTCATGGAAATGACCGAAAGTCCATCGGAGCTCGTTACAATTTATAGCAAAATAAATTGTCCGTCTTAATCAAGCGACAATTATCGTTAGGATCGTGTGGACGGTGGCTACGTCATGGAAATGACCGAAAGTCCATCGGAGCTCGTTACAATTTATAGCAAAATAAATTTTCCGTCTAAATCAAGCGACAATTATCGTTATTTAACGATGATAGTCCAATGTGAGTAAATCTCACCAACTCTAAACAGTTTATAATTTCATGTTGTATTTTTAGAACAGTTAGAAATTGTCTGCTTTACTGTGTGTTGACTGTTTGATTGAACTGCTAGTCAGTTAGTTGAATTTCTATATTGTTTTTGTTTAACAGAATATATCATATGGAACTGAAAGTGATGTTATCCATCTTGTTTAACATCTGTGATGCAGGGAAACAGGTTAGAGGAATCCAACTGGATTCCTCAACATTTATTTTACTGTGACTCATATATTGTGATATATGATGTGATATATAATCTGTTGTTGATTATGTGTGTTTGGACGATATTTATCGTTGTTATATGGTATGTTAAATACCATAAGAAATTCTGGATGTGGAAAAGTGATTTTCAAAGTATATTTTGAAAATAATTTATTTATATAAAATCAATGGATTTTATATTTTAAAAGAAAAAGGATTTTGAATAAAAGAAATATATTTGTAAATCAAATATAAGGGAATTATATTTGTAAATTAAATATAAGGGAAAGAATTTATTAAACTGATATAGAGGGAAATATTTGTAAAACAAATATAAGGGAAAATATTTGTCAAACAAATAGGAATAGAAATATTTGTAAAACATTTACAAATAATATCAAAAGGGTTATTTATTTATTTAGGAGATAAATAGAATTAAATCAAAGGAGTATTTATTTAGAAAATAAATAGAATTATAAAAGGAAGTTGACCAGATATAAAAGAGTTAATCGAATTTAGTTATTCGAAGAGTTAATCGAATTTAGTTAATCAGAAGGAGTTAATCGAATATAATTTATTCGGATAGATTTAAAGGAGTTAATCGAATATAGTTATTTGAAAGGAGTTAATCAGTTAGAGTTAACCAGTTAGAGGTAATCAAATAGAGTTAATCGATTAGAGTTAAAAACGAACTAGACTTAATCGTATAGAGTTAAAGAAATAGAGTTAAGCAAAATTAGAAAATGACTAGAGATTAATAAGTTGAATGGTTTCCTGAGTATCGATCTGATGTTGGTTTCGGCCTTCGGGGTTTATACTTGTGGAGTTGTTCTCTTATTAGTTTACAGTCGAAGTCTGATAGTTATGGAATGGTAGAGATTGATGATTGATTGATAGAATTTCCTTCTGGAAATAATATCGTTGTTTGTACACGTATTTTCCCTCGATAATTAAATCACAGACTATCGAGGTTTTTGACCATTTAACGTTGTTAATACGGAGAGAACGGTTGGATTATTATCCAGAGAACCACTCTGTATTGGCATAAGCGTTGCGAATCATATATGCCAAAGATAATTGAAGACGGAGTAAAGTGCAAGGGCTATTGTATAAGTCTTAGATAACAGTGCCTAGGATGGATATACTGAATAGTGCCTTCAGTTTGTCCAGTCCCAGGACAACTTGTATGGACGAAGGTCTGACAGAGTATATCTGGTAGATCACGTAAGTTGATCGTTTCAAACGTATTTACGTTGGTGGCGGAGGAATTCGTTTCTCTTAGCTTATACCCGTGGTATTTTTGGGAAAATCAATTTGTGATTTATAGGGTATGACGATGTGACATTCTAAGTGAATGAAGATGTGGTATGTGAAAAGATAAGCGTAGCTTCTAGCCTCACATCCAGTAAATGACAAAAATCGGGCAGGCAGCATGGCTAAGTCGGTCGCACCGAAGTAGGGTGTATAATCACCTATCTAGAGAATATTCATTTGCTTCTTTAATCTATCAATGCTGTCCCATAAATATATACGGGAACGGTTGCTGATCCCAACCGTTGGTGATGTACATTCGATACACTCAAGCGAAATGAGTGGTCGGTCATGTGTGGCTGAGTTGCAAGATGTTCTTGTTGAACTCCAGTGTATCGTTCCTTGAGTACACCGATCGGAAGGTGGTTCCATACCTTGTCATAGTTGGAAATCCAATACCCAATATGTGCTTGCGGTTTTGATTGTATACTATATATGTAGAACTTGAGATGAAAGCGTTTCTGCTAGATGATTAATATATTGTGGCTGATAGACATTATTATAATATCAAAAGGTTTTTGATATAAAGATATTTTGGATTCTCATAAGGGAAAAACCCGTTCCGTTATACGGCGTGGTCTTATGAGATATCGTTTACTTGTTCAAACTGTTTTAAACTGTTTTACTCATACCAGTCCCATGACTAACCCGGAGTTTATTTTGTTTTGTTTCCCTAAACTCTTGGGTGCCTAAATTTGTATAGGCAGTCAAGTAGTCGGGATTTACAGATATAATTGGAAAGCATGGAGCAGGAGGCTTCAAGACTTTATAGCTATTGTTTTTCTGCTTTGTTGTAAGTGCTGTACTCTGATAAGTGCTATTGTATACAAAACTGTTATATTTCAAAGTTATGTTATCTATTTTATGTTATTCGTTTCGTTGTGAGATTCGTGTCACTCTGATGATGTAAGTTCTTCCTTTCTTCTTCTATTCTAAGTTTCTATCTTATCTATCCTCACCCTCTAATTTCTTTCATTAATTACTGAGATTTTTCGATGTTTGGTTATCGACATCGAGTTTATGTCGATAACCAAAGTCGCCAAAAATCCGGGTCACAATATGTCCAATACTTTATGTTCAAATCTCAAGTCATATGTAATATTTTATGCCTCAAATCTCAAGTTATATGTCCAATATTTTATGCCTCAAATCTCAAGTTATATATCCAATATTTTGTGCCTCAAATCTCATGTTATATGTCCAATATTTTATGCCTTAAATTTTATTTCCAACGTACGTTCATCTCTTATGAGATCTGGCTCAGGCTCGCAGTAGCCTGGCTATAAAAAAAGGGAAGAAGGAAAGAAGAGACAAAGAACGGACATAATATTATCAATGAGATAGATCCAAAGGATATAGAAAGACAGGCATAATCTCAGATCCAGAATTATTACAATGTCAGAATCACAATTAACTTTTATTTCTGAAAGTAACGTGAACTTACAAATTGTAGAAGGGTCTTGAATTCTGAAATTGAATAGCTCTCCTTTGTTGTAGACGTTGAATTCTCTTAGTTGAATTAGATTTGATTTGTAATTCCTAACTTGCTTTCTAGTTGAATGAGAATGGCGGCTACTCTAGGTTGAGTGTTGACAGCATGACAGTCTTAGGAATATTTTTATGTGGCTTAGGGTTTAGATTTAGGTTGCTTATATAGAAGTTTGATTTAATAGGAGCCGTCAGATTAACCTAGAGCAAATCAAAGTCATTCAAACCTAAGAGAACCAACCAGAACTTGCCACACAAACCCTAGTGACAAAGCAGATCGTCACACAAAGAAAAACGTCAGATTTAAGATCTGGCCTGTGGGGGAGGTCGACCCCCAGGTCGACCTATATATAGGGAGGTCGACCCCCTAGTTGACCTAGCCTGGGGTAGGTCGACCCCCAGGTCGAGCTGTTTTGGTATTTAATTTTCTGAATTGTTTTATATAAATTTCTGAAAGTTCCAAGGGTCATAACTTCTTCATATGAAGTCCGATTTTCGAAAACTTGGATTCTATTCCAAGCAGAATTTTAAGACGAAAGCAATGGCGCAACCCGTTTCACCTATTTCTCACATTTGTAATTAATTATTCTTTAATTCGTTACTTTGATATTCTCAAAAAATATGGGTTGTTACTTGTTACACCAAATGTGTTTAATATGTCATAGATACCCGCTCGGTTAATTAATCCCTACCGGGTGAAGAGTCGTTGATGAAGTACCCAATTAGGCCTTATGTGCGGATGACTTTTATGTGTCATAGGTACCCAATTAGGCCTTGCGTCCGAATGCGTTTAATGTGTCATAGGTACATACTCGGTTAGTTAATTCCTACTGGGTCTAGAGTCTTTGATGAAGTGCTCAATTAGGCCTTGCGTCCGGATGTATTTTATGTGTCATAGGTATTCGATTAGGCCTTGCACCCGAATGGGTTTAACATGTCAAAGGTACCCGCTCGGTTAATTAATCCCTACCGGGTGTAAAGTCATTGATGAAGTACCCGATTAGGCCTTGCATCCGAATGACTTTTACGTGTCATAGCTACCCGATTAGGCCTTGTGTCCGAATGTGTTTAATGTGTCATAGGTACTCGCTTGGTTAATTAATCCCTACTGGGTGTAGTGTCGTTGATGAAGTACCCGATTAGGCCTTGCATCCAGATGTCTTTAATGTGTCATAGGTACTCGATTAAGCCTTTCATCTGAATGTGTTTAACATGTTACCCGCTTGGTTAATTAATCCCTACCGAGATGTAGAATCATTGATGAAGTTCCCGATTAGGCCTTGTGTCCGGATGTCTTTTACGTCTCATAGGTACCCAATTAGGCCTTATGTACGAATGTGTTTAACGTGTCATAGGTACCCGCTCGGTTAATTAATCCCTACTGGGAGTAGAAACGTTGATGAAGTACCAGATTAGGCCTTGCGTCCAGATGTCTTGTACCTCTCATAGGTACCCAATTAGGCCTTGCATCCAGATGAATTTTACATGCAATAGGTACCAGCTCATTTAATTAATCCCTAATGGGTGTACTATTGTTGATGAAGTACCCGATTAGGCTTGCATCCGAATGTCTTTTACGTGTCATAGGTACCCAATTAGGCCTTGTGTCCGAATGTGTTTATCATGTCATAGGTACGCCCTCGGTTAATTAATCCCTACTGGGTATAGAATCATTGATGAAGTACCCGATTTGGCCTTGCGTCCGGATGTCTTTTACGTGTCATAGGTACCTGATTAGACCTTGCGTCTGAATGTGTTTAACGTGTCATAGGTACTCAATTAGGCCTTGCATCCGGACGTCTTTTACATGTCATAAGCAACCGCTCGGTTAATTAATCCTTACTGGGTGTAGAATCGTTAATTAATCCCTACTCGGTTCATGTTTTATATTTTATATTTTATATTTTCTAAACCCATGACTGACCTCATAACCGAGCCCTTAAACCAGCTTGTAATCGAATTTAAAATTGAACTCTTAATCGAGGTTATGATCTACCTTGCAACTAAAATTAGTTATTTGTATTTTATTCATATTTTATATTTTCTAATTTAGTTTTTTTCGTAACCGATCCAATAACCGATCCCGTAACCGGGTTCTAAACCTAGCTCATAACTGAGGTAATAACCAAGCTCGTGACAACAGTCATAATTGAGGTCAAAACCAAACCTTTAACCTAGCCCATAATTGAGCCAAAACTAAACCCATAACTTATGCCATAATTGAGCCCATAACTGAGCTCTTAAACAAGCTTGTAATTGGTTTTATAACTAAGCTCTTAGTCTAGGTTATAATCTACCTTGTAACCGAAATTATTTTTTATATATATTTTAGCTTTTATCCCATAACTAAGCTCATAATCGAGATCTAAACCTAGCTTATATCTGGGGTAATAACCGAGCTGATTACCACGGTCGTAGTTGAGATCATTAGCAAACCTTTAACTTATCCCATAATCGAGATCTAAACGTAGTTTACAAAAACCCGATTAATACCTTGGTTAATAGCTTGTTTATTAGCTCAGTTACAACTTGGGTTAAGAACTTGTTTATTTATATATTATTCATATTTTATATTTTAGCTTTTATCCCATAACCGAGATCTAAACATAGTTTATAACTGAGATAATAACCAATCTCATAACCATGATAATAATTGAGGTAATAACCAAACTTTAAACTAAATCATATCCAAGCTTATAATCGAGCACATAACCAAGCCAAAACCAAACCCATAACCGAGTCTATAACCAAGCTGTTAAAAAAGCTTATAATTGAATTTATAACTAAACTCTTAATCGATGTTATGACCTAGCTTTTAACTGAAATTAGTTATTTATATTTTATTCATATTTTATATTTTCTAATTTAGCTTTTCCATTTTCTAATTTAGCTTTTATTCCATAACAGACCCAATAATAAAGCCCACAACTAAGTTCTAAATCTAGCTCATAACTGAGGTAATAATCGAGCTCATAACCATGGTCATAATTGAGGTCATTACCAAACCATTAACCTAACTCATAACCGAACCCATAAATGGGCACATAACCAAGCCAAAACCAAACCTATAACTGATCCCATAATCGAACCCAAAATCAAGCTCTTAAAAAAGCTTGTAATTGAATTTATAATTGAGCTCTTAATTGAGGTTACGATCTAGCTTGTAACTTAAATTAGTTATTTATATTTTATTCATATTTTATATTTTAGAATTTTTATTTTATACTTTATGTTTTATATTTTATATTTTATATTATATTTTATATTTTATACTTTAAAGTTTATATTTTATATTCTATATTTTATATTTTCTAATTTAGCTTTTATATTTTGTATTTTATATTTTCTAATTTAGAGTATATTCCATAACCGATCCAATAACCGAACCTATAACCAAGATCTAAACGTAGCTTATAACTGAGGTAATAACCGAGCTCATAACCACGATCATAATTGAGATCATAACCGAAACTTTAACCTAGCCCGTAACCGAGACCATAACCAACCTTATAACTCTTAAATGTTTGGTTATTGGATTTACAATTGAGACCATAACCAAACGTTTAACTTAACTCATAACCGACCTTATAACTCTTAAACAAGCTTATAATTGAATTGACAATTGAGTTGTTAATCGAGGTTATGATCTGGCATGTAAATGAAATTAGTTATCTATATTTTATTCATATTTTATATTTAATATTTTATACTTTATAATTTATGTTATATTTTATATTTTCTAATTTAGATTTTATATTTTATATTTTTTTATTTTATACTTCATAACAAATTACTACTAAGCCCATAACTGAGCTAATTACTAAACCTATAACCGAGCATAAAACCGAGGCAATCGCCGCTATCTATAATGTAGCTCGTAATTGACGTAACAACCACGGTCATAACCACAGTCATAATTGAGGTCATAACCAAGCCCATAACCGAGCCATAACTGTACATTATACGAATGATCGACCCAATAACCTAAATGACAACCGAGCCTATAACCGATCCCATAATCGAGGCAATAACTAAGATATATAATGTAGCTTGCAACTAAGGTAATAATCAAGCTCATAACTACGGTCATAATTGAGCCCATAACCTAGCCCATAGTCGATCACATAACCTAGCCCATAACTGAGCCAAAACCAAACACATATCTGATCCTATAACCGATCCCATTACCGTGCTCTTAAACAAGCTCGAAATTGAATTTATAACTGAGCTCGTAATCGAGGTTATGATCTAGTTTCTAACCGAAATTAGTTATTTACATTTTATTCATATTCTATATTTTGTAATTTATATTTTACATTTTATATTTTCTAATTTAGCTTTTATATATTCTAATTTAGGTTTTATTCCATAACCGATCCAATAACAGAGCCCATAACTAAGATCTAAACCTACCTCATAACTGAGGTAATAACCGAGCTCATAACCACAGTCATAATTGAGATCATTACCAAACCTTTAACCTAGCTGATAACCAAGTCCATAACTGGGCACATAACCGAGCCAAAAACTAAACCCATAACCAATCAAAAAACCGAGCTCTTAAAAAAGCTTGTAATCGAATCTATAATTGAGCTCTTAATCGAGGTAATGATCTAGCTTGTAACTTAAATTAGTTATTTATATTTTATTCATATTTTATACTTTATATTTTATTTTCTATTTTATATTTTCTATTTTATGTTTTATATTTAACTTAAATATTTTATATTTTATATTGTTCCATAACCGATCTAATAACCGAACCCATAACCAAGATCTAAACCTAGCATATAATTGAGGTAATACAATCGAAGTTTTTATATTTTCTAATTTAACTTTTATTCCATAACCGATCCAATAACCGAGCCCATAACCAAGATCTAAACAACGCTCATAACTGAGGTAATAACCGAGCTCATAACCACGGTCATAATTGAGACCATAGCCAAAACTTTAACCTAGCCCATAAATTAGACCATAACTGAGCCAAAACTAAACATATAACTTAACTTATAACTGACCTTACAACACTTAAACAAGCTTGTAACTGAACTTATAATTGAGCTCTTAATCGAGGTTATGATCCAGCTTGTAACTGAAATTAGTTATCTATATTTTATTCATATTTTATGTTTTATGTTTTATATTTTATACTTTACAATTTATGTTATAATTTATATTTTATTTTATGTTATGTATTTCCTAATTTAGATTTCATATATATATATTTTTATATTTTATACTTCATAACAAATTACTACTAAGCCCATAACCGAGCTAATTACTAAACCTATAACCAAGCATATAACCTAAACAATCACAGCTATCAATAATGTAGTGCGTAACTGAAGTAATAACAAGTCTCCGGCAGCAAAGATGGTTAGAAATTTTAGCTTCCTATGATTTCGACATCGCATATACACCAGGAAAAGGCAATGCGGTGGCTGATGCATTGAGTAGAAGACATGCCAGTTTAGGGGCTATGTTTCTAGAATGGAAGCAACTCGAGTACATCGCTGGGTATGATTTCAGACCAAAGTGCGAATTGGATCCAGAAATGTTAGCAAATTTGACGATCAGACCCACTTTGATTGAGCGGATCGGCTCTAGTCAGAGGGACAATCCTAACCTATTGTAAATCATCTCCAAGTTAGAGATGGGTATCGATAAGGAGTTGAACAAGTATGGGCTTGATCGAGATGGATGGCTTAGAAAGAATGGAAGGCTTGTTGTACCCAATGTCAATGGATTGAGAGATGAAGTGCTTAGAGAATGTCATCACTCAAAACTGACTATACATCCCGGTGGTAACAAGATGTATCGAGACATGAAGCAAACCTACCACTTGGAAGGGATGAAAAGAGACGTTGGGAAGTTTATATCCAAATGCATGAACTGCCAGCTAGTTAAAGCTAAGCAAAAGAATCCTAGTGGTTTGCTACAACCATTAGAAATTACAGAATGGAAATGGGAACAAGTGTCAATGGATTTCATTGATGGGTTACCAAAGACTAGATCGGGCCATGATAGCATTTGGGTAATTGTGGACCGATTGACTAAGAGTGCAAGGTTTATACCAGTCAAGTCGAACAGGATGGCAGCTAAGTTAGCGGAACTGTATATAAAGTGGGTAGTGAGATTTCATGGAATACCCAAGGGCATTGTGAGTGACCGAGATCCGTTGTTCACTATTGGATTTTGGAAGAGCTTACAAGAGGCATTAGGATCAGAGTTACATCTCAGTACCGCGTATCATCCTCAAACAGATGGTCAAACAGAGAGGGTGAATCATATATTAGAAGACCTCTTGAGAGCATGTGTATTGGATTTTAGTGGATCATGGGATGACCATTTGCATGTAGTAGAGTTTGCATATAATAATAGTTATCAATCCAGTATTGGTATGGCTCCGTTTGAAGCTTTGTACGGAAGACCGTGCAACTCACCGTCATGTTAGGTAGAAACTGGTGAGAAGTTTGTGCTTGGACCCGATGTGATAAGAGAAACTTCAGACAAGATTAAGGTTATCCAACAGTTAATGAAGGCTGCCTAGGATAGGTAGAAGAGTTATGCCGATAAGAGAAGAAGAGAATTAAAGTTCTCCATTGGCGACTTGGTGTTTGTCAAGATTTCTCCGTTGAAGAGCATGATACGATTTGGCAGGAGAGGCAAGTTAGCACCAAGATTTGTGGGTCCTTTCCCAGTTCTTGAGCAAATTGGGAATTTGGCATATAAAGTTGAATTACCAGAGAAGATGGCAGAAGTTCACAACATATTTCATGTCTCCCAGTTAAGGAAGTTCGTACACGACCCAGATGTGACTATTTCACCTGATCAGTTGGATGATGTCGAAGTTGAACCCGAGGCGGTTGGGAACCGCAGGCCTATGCGTATTGTGGGGAACGATACGAAGCAGCATCGAAGGAAGGCGGTGAAATTAGTCAAGGTTCAGTGGGGCGAGAATGAGAATGACTGTACTTGGGAGACAGAGGAGAGCATTAGGAAGACGTATCCAGAACTCTTCGCCTGATAAGATTTTAACTTCGATTTAGTCTTTCCGCATGCTAGGATAGGCTTGTTTTGTTTGTTTTGCATGATTGATTGTTGTATATGGTTGGTAGGCATGCGGGATCCTTTGTATGTTTTGGATTAAGGAATTTCGGGGACGAAATTTCTTAA
This sequence comes from Allium sativum, assembly GCA_030737875.1. Classification (NCBI taxonomy): domain Eukaryota; kingdom Viridiplantae; phylum Streptophyta; class Magnoliopsida; order Asparagales; family Amaryllidaceae; genus Allium; species Allium sativum. Next base: position 343,946,133 of record CM060910.1, read on the forward strand.
GGGGGGAGAGTGTAACGACCCGCATTCTATGCATCGAAGGATCGTAGAATATTTATTTCTTTCACATACGAAGTCGTACGATCATGTAACTTTGGGAGACAACTATTGGGGTCATTTCCCATGTTCATGATTTTTGTCGATTTTTAAATGACCGTTTTACCCCTAGTTGATCTTGTTTTGACCATAACTTTTGACTGGAAAGGAATTTTGACCTGAAACCACTTCCATTAGATTCGTTTGATGGTTTACCTTTCCGTAGAGTGGTCATAGTAGCCAAACGGACTCACCGTTTGGGAGATATGGCTGAAACAAGGTTTAGAGGGTGAAAAACAGCTTAACTGGGCCAAATTAGGGTGATTAGCAAGAGGGCCCATAACTCATTTCGGGATTAGGGTTATAAGGAGGCTGAAATCAGTTAGAGAACGATCTTATTTTCATTTTTCAGCCGCCACTTTCATCCTTGGAACCCTAACAATGGCCTCCAACATCTAGAATCATCTCTAATCACCGTTTAATCAAGGATTAAGCTTAGCAACACCTAATCAAAGAAGATCTTCACCAAATCAGTATTATAGCTGCTGTTAGACATCAGTATTCGTCCAAATCAGCGAGGTTTCAGTTCTGAAAATTTTATTTGTGGCCAAGGTGAGTGATTTGCATAGTTTTGCACTAATCACGGTTAATTAAGGGTAATTAGTGAAGATTAACGAAATTAGACTAGATAAATTCTGGAAAAATATTTATAAATTCGAAAATAATGTTTTAGACCTCTGTTAGAAATTTGGTTTGATTTGGTTAAGTTTTACTAATCATATCATTAGTTTTTCCTAAACATGCTTAAGGGAAAATATGGGGTTTTGGCTATGTTTGATCCGTTTTAACTTATCAAATTGATGTTTTGGTGTTTACCGTCGTTTCTACATGTTGCTATGACTGTATGGTATGCTTTGTGGTTGATTAGAATAGTTAGAATGGTCGAAAACTCCGTCGAATGGCGTAAAACAGGTTGCGGGAAGTTCGCAGAAAACTGTGTAGGAAACTCGATCGGATCGCCCTTGCCCGAACCGACCCGATCATAGAGAGCTACGCGAACCGATCCTCTCTCACTTGAAGACCACGACTCGATCCAGATGCTTATCCCCGAACTGATGGTGCAGCTGTGAAGTCTGGAGCACGATCCGATCCGCTTGTGGTGATGGAACCTGACCCGAACCGCCTGGAAGCACGTGAAGAGATGGCCATGAAGGATCTAAAGTCGGAACGCCCTATCTGCTCCGAACCGCGTCTCCGAACCGACCCAAGTGGTCACTCGCGATCCGAACCGATGCACCATGGAGGAGCTTGAGGTACCCGATCCTATCCAGTGAAGAGTATTAATCACGAACCATGTTGATGACTGGGAGCTGAAGGCCGAACCGAACCGATGGCTAGGAGGAGATCCGAACCGATGGCTAGGAGGAGATCCGAACCGATCCGGGGAAGAAGACCTATAACCCGAGATGCAAAGGTAAACCAAATAGGAAGTTTGTACTCAGGATCCAGTTGGGAACCAACGAGTCGACTTCATGCGTTGGGCTTTGCTGCGGGACGTGGGCTAAGGAGTCGTTGATGTCTATAACTCTGGATCACTATGTGTAGGGGGTACGTGAACGGATTCAGGGCCACAGTGGCTTAGGTACGACTAAAGAGATATAGACCAATGAAGTGGGGTCTTTTGTAAAGGTTTGGTCATGACTCCATGTGGTAAGCTTGGTAGTAGCAGTAGTTGTACAAGTTGAACTCCATCACTACTTCGATGGGTCTAGTGATTGCCAGTGGTAGACATCATATACTTTACGCACTGAGTGAGAGATGTGAGGATGGTTGCTATGTTTGATCTGTTTGCCATCATTATGACATGCACAACCCCACCCCGTATCTTTACACCATTTGTTTTGTGGCACCTTAGAGTATTGTACGGTATGTAGTGCTAACTCTTTGGTTGCAGGTCCAAGTTCAGGTATGGTTTAGTATACCTGTTATTGTTCTGTTTAGCTGCTTATTGCTCATACTAGACTTTTTGTCTGACCCAGAGTTTTATGTATCTTCTTATTACTCTGGGTGCTCTCACGAGCAGACTAGAGACAGGTTAACTGGGTATGCACGAGTAGCTGATCCGGAGACGAGCAGGAGGCTTCCACGTATGATACATATAGATATTCTCCCTGTGTTGTTGGAGATCACTGCTTAGGCATTAGTAGTACATCTTCTACTTTAGCTTTCTTTGCTTTAGAGACAGTTTTAAAGTTGTAATAATGATGTTGGATCATAAGATGTATTTGGATTTCCGCTGCTATGTTGGTTTAGTTTTCATCTTACGCACTGTCTCGCCTGTTTTATGTCAAGACTATGTTATTATTATATTTTGTTCCATGCGCTGTGAGACATTCTACAGGTTCCTTGTTAGTTCATTCTCTTCATTCCTTTCTTTGGCGACCGTTCCGTGCTAGTCGAGCATTACCTTCGGAGGAAATGCAGGCTGGTGCGGGGCGGGCCGTCACAAAACCCTATCCTCTGGCTTGCGTTTCATTGTGTGATGCGACCTGAGTCTTATAATAGCTTCATTTTTTACAAAAAGCATTGCGCTGTTTGTTATATGCACTGGTATTCTTGGGAGGAAACTCGTTCTATGTTATACAGCGTGGTCCCTTGATTTACTTTAGTTTAAAGTAAAGTTTTAATAACTGTTTTTCTTCTCAGACCAGTCACATGACTGACTTAGAGTTTATTGTTTTAACCTAAACTCTAAGTGCCACTATTTTCCACACGAGCAGCTAGTAGTTTTGGTTTTGTAGATATTATATTCACAGGATCCTGTTTACAGCTGGAGCTATACTCAGAACGCTCTGTATCTGTGTATTTCTTTCAGTTGTGTTCTGTATTACTTTCCGCTGCATTGTAATTTGTAAATCTCTGATGTTAATAAAATGTATATTATTTGTTCATACTCTGTATATTCTTGTACTCTGATGTAAATGTTGTAATAGCAATGAAATGTTCTTCTGTTTGTGTTCTGATTTGTCGTGTTCTCAACTCAATCCGGGCTTTCCCGAAAGGGAGAGTTTGGGTCGTGTCAGCTTGCTATCGGAGCTTTGGTTTACAGAGCTCGAGAACAAGATACATTAGAACTGAACGAAAGAATTCATCAGAGATTGGATTAGCAATATCCAATAAGAATGATTCGTGGGAGATAGGATCAGGAGTATCCTAGAATGAGTTATTAGAGTATTATTTATAAAAAACAAATTTTGTTTTGAAGATTTATACCATTTTATACGTATGTGAATATTTATTTCATATTGAATTTGGACAATCAAGTACATGAAGATTTTGAATATATGCGTAATTAACGTGTATTCGAAGTCTCAAATATATTGGATAGATGTAGAATCACTCTCTAGTCGCCCGGTGAAGATTCTGATGATTGTAGCAACATCATCAGAATTTATGTTTGAGTTTCGAAAGTGGGATATCTATATATTTCCAATTGGCTGGTGTGAGAACCAAAACTAGATAGGGTTTATTGGTGTGAACTGACATCAGATAAATATGATTTTTGACTACATATATTAAATATATGTTTGAAAAGCTAATTCACAAATTGATTGCTGGTTGTGTTGTTTGATTATTAGTGTAACTAATAAAAATATTGCAATGATAATTAATTAAACCAATATGAAAACGAAAGGTAAAATTAGCCAAATGGAATCAAATTTTGAACTGAACTGAAAATTGATTAGAATTGCATGCATGTACAGTGTGAACAGGTCATAACAAGGAGGCTAGAGAAGAGGAATAAAATTGTATGCCCGAGAAATCGGTACATGTTTACTATTTTTCTTGGATTTGGATGATTTTATGAGACAATTGGCTAGTCGCTTAGCTTTTTCTTTTTGGAGTGTCAAATTATTGCTAGATTCCAATTTTCATAATTTTTGGAATTAATATGTGAGCGTAGCAAAAGAAAGCGTGTTTTGTCAATTTCATTTGAATTGGATCGACTGGAAAATGACCATTTTTCAGATGGCCTCCAAATTCGACGAAATTAGTTTTGTTAGCACCGTATCGTCAAAACATAGCTAGATTTATTTTTCTGGAATTTTTGGAGTCGGTATGTGGCCCCAGTAAATTAAAATGTACGTTCAAAATTAATATTGAATGATTTATATTTTAATTTAAAGAAAAACTAACCAAAACAACTGAATTGGCTTACAAAACATATCCCATTGTGTCTGGAATGAGGGTATTTAGCTAGGGATGACAGTCGCTGGGTTCGATTTGGAGTTCGTGGCATTAAGCAACTAATTAACGAATTAAATAAATAATAAATAAAATAGTGTATATATATAAATTAATTCTTAAACCCTATTCTCCAATCAGACATCGTGCCACCCCCAAATCGATACCAACGGCGGAAATCGCTGAATCCTTCTCCCTCATTTTTCGCAAAATATACTCAATAAAGTTTAATGCTCCAGAAGGCAAATTCAAAGCCCTTCGTTCCTTCTTCACATCCATACCCACTGGAGCAACTCTCGTGTAGAAATCATTCCATGAAGTGGCGGACTTCGTGCTCGATTTCCAAGATGATGGAGCTACCGAGTGGGGGTCGTGGTCGGTGCAGGGAGGTGGAAGCAAGGCGGTTCTGGTGCCAAGCTCCGATCAACTTTCGACGATGCGGTCTGGCGTCCGCCAGTGAATTTCGTAGACGAGGTTTTGGGTCTCTTGAACCGATGAATGAACGGGAAGGTAAAAAATGTTGTTAAGGGTTTTTAAATAATAATTAAATCTTGTTTTGTTTATTTTCTTTTATGCAAATAGTTTAATTAAATTAGAATGAATATCATTGTTTAAAAATACGATTTTTATTATAAATAATACTGAAATAAAAATATGTTTTTTAAAAATAAAAACATGGTTTTCAAAATAATGTTTTAAAAATATAAATAGCGAATGTTTTAAAAATAAAATTATCATTACTTTTAAAAAAAATATAGCATGATTTTTAAAAATAAAATAGCATGGTTTTAAAATGAAATGACATTGTTTTAAGTATAAATAACATCAAATAAAAATGTGACTTTTATTTAAATAGCTTTGCAATAAAAATATGATTTTTATGTACATCACATTGAAATAAAAATGTGATCTTTTATATATATGTAGCGATATAAAAATACGATTTTTATAATGTAAACATCGATATAAAAATATGATCTTTCTAATATATGATGCGTTATTAAAAATGTGATTTTTATCTACATAGCGTAGTCATAAAAATGAGATTTTATATAAATAACATCATAATAAAAATGTGATTTTTATTTATAAATATATATAGCGTTGTTAAAAATATGTTTTTTAATATAAAAATCGTGCGAAACAGATTGCGATGGGACTAACTGGAAGCAAAACGAAATCCAAACCGTTCAGAAATAAAGAATGGCGGAGTGGAAACCAAAGGTGAGAACTTCTCACTCTAATTTATTTTCTATTTAAACATATATATACTAGGATGCAGACGGTGCTTAGTAGCACCCGACACCTTTGTTTGAAACCATGTTTGTTTGGTTGATTGGTTTATTTGTTTGAATTTGGTTTGAGAAGTGAAATGAATTGATTGGAATTGATATGTGTATGGCGCGAGTCGGTATTAGGCGAGGGATAAGGCTATACCTTATTCCAGTTCTAGTATTGCGTCGTTATGCTACCGAAATTTTCTAAAAATGTTAGAACAATAAAAATATCTTTTTAATTGTATAAATGAACTGTATAAAATATTCATGTGTTGAAATAAATATTTTATCATTAAAAATATAATTTTTAAGGAGTATATGAATGGAAATAAATATTCATTTACAAATCGAACGATTTGTTTATGTACACACATTTGACCGATAATGATTGGGATGATATATTTTACACATCGCCAACTACACAAATAAAATCGGTGTGTGTTGATTGAAACGCCACACGAGTATTCAGATGATATTTGACGTATGCAAATCCCAATTGTTTAGTTGTATGTCAATCAATTGGTTGATAGGCTGTTGTAAGCATTAATTATTTATATTTAACGCTTATGTAGTTATGTAATGCACTCTGGATGATGGTTGACTATGTTTGATTATTGTTGTGTACATGTATGTATGAAATCCATATAAATAAAATTATATGGTAATGGACTGTGCCTAATTCCAATTCGGAAAGAACGAATATTTTTAATTAACAAATACTTTAAAATGACGAGGAATGAATATGTTAAAATAACTAATATTTTAAAATCGTATTCAGTAATGTACCAAGATATGGTTTTGATGTCCGATTTGGGATGGACACGAATATATTTAAATTTATAAAGCCGTGTTAATTAGATTAACGCCATTTTGACGTGAACGATATTTATATCGATTTTATTCATTTTTATAATGAATATCGAAAAGGAAATGATTTTAAAATCTGATATTTTGAAAATATTATCATTTATATATTATAACGATAAGGAAAATTCAATTTTGATTTAATATTGAAAATAAAGTTAGAATCATTTTAAAAAGAATTTATAAAATACGTTTTAAATGGAAATCGATGAAATATATATATAATATATATATTATATATATTTAATGGCCTGAATAGAATGCGCCGCGCCACGGCAGTTCTCGAGTTTCGACCATTGACTTCGAATTGACATTAAAGGAGATCCGACTGTCGGATTCTCCTAAAACCGGAAGCTTGGGTTCGTATCGGAAAGAGCTTTCCAAAGAATATAAGAGATTTGAAATCTAATGGTTTGATTTGGAATTATGTCCAAATCAGATTTGGAAAAGGTCGCTGTAAGTGCAGTTCGATGACCGTTTATGGAAATCGACTGAAAGGGCCTTAATAAAATTATTAAAAATATTGATAATTTGTGTAAAATCATAATAAATGATTTGGAATGAATTTTGAAGGAAAATTCCACGTTTGTAAAGATAAAAAAATATATTTATCAAAATGAACTAGTTATGAACTAGAATTATAATCCAATATTTTTAAATAAATAAATTGGATTTGAGAACGGGTTTTAATATAACCAGAATTTCCAATATATGAATTGGAGTGGATTTGAATGTAAATCATCTTCAGAATATTTCGATATTGGATTTCGTGATTATACGGATATTATTTTGGAAATTTGGGAGATATATTTTGTTTCGTTATTTCCAATACGATATTTGTTGGTTTTAGAATTTGATATTGAATATAAGACGATATAATTTCTCTTCAAATCCTTGTATTTAACATCAAATTGAATTTTGGGTTTGTCGTGAATCATGTCTTCATTAACATTGTTCTTAAAATCAGTTGAGAAAAGAATAAATCTTTTAATTAAGATTTAGTGATGTTTTCCAATTAATTAAGATTTAACTGGAATTGAATAAAAAGATTTAATTTTGGGTTTGTCGTGAATGGTGTTTTCAGTAACACTGTTCTTAGACCCCGTTGAAAAGAATAAATCTTTTAATTAAGATTATTAGAGTTTCCAGTTACATTTGGTAATTGGAATAAAATGGAATGTGAATCGGGTTTATCGTGAATTGTGTTTTTAACGACATTCGTTCTTTACCCCGATTAACTGTGAAATATGATTTGGAATTTATAAATCTTTTAATTAAGATTTAGGGGAATTTTCCAAAGAAAAGTTTTCCAATTTAATATAATAAATTGGAATGGAATTCAATTTGGTAATAATCAGAGTGAACTTCTATGGAGGAAGACTGTTACTATATATGGAATTTGAAAGGCTTTGCCGTTATTCCATTTATATTATTGGTTGGATACGGAAGTTTATATCGATTATATATATATATATTGATCTATTTTACGTAAAGATTCCATAATTAATGGAATGGGATTTTGGGTTTACCCTGAACTGTGTTTTAAATGACATTAGTTCTTTAACCCAGTTAAAGATAAGATTATTTTCTTAACTTTGAATAATCATTAAGTAATGGTTTTTGAGATTAAAATTGAATAAGAGTTTTAATGAATCTTTAATTAGATTGAAATGTGAACGGGAAAATTAAATTTATCAAATTCATGAAATGATCATGAATTGAGTATCACCAGTTTTGCTCCAAGCGATAGTTAAATCTTTAAATAGATCTGAACATGAAATGGTAATTAATTTTACCGATAACACCGTGGTGTTAGATATGAAGTATTACTAGTTTTGCTTTATGGGATGAATAGGTTGGGATTGGGAAATATAATAATTGATTACTTCAGTAAGGTTCGCTAATCCGGACTAGTTTGGATAAAGCTTAATTTGGTTTGAATTGATATTCAATGGAAGATTAAATAACAAATTTAAAGAATTTATCTTTGATAAAATTAATGGGAACCTTTCCCAAAGGATATTTAAATAAAAAATATTCAGAATTGGAATGAGGTGTATGTTGTGTTTTTATAGCACTTGTTTATAAGATACGCGAGTTATTCAGAAAGACCGGGTTTATCGCATTCTGAATAATTGAATCGACGATAAGTCAACGACGAAGACGGTGGTTGACAACCGGAGGTCTTCACATCTTTTGGATGATTACCGATGTCTTGATTGGGCTGCACACCCAAGACAAGGTAATAAGTGGTGATCGTCTAGATGTACTTGTAGATCGTTCGGATATGCGAGGACCTCTCTCCTGTATTGGACATATGGGACGAGGAATAAGGTGCCTTCGGTTTCGTTCAGACTCAGAATGAACTTGTAAATGGATGTGTGTTTGACACTGCATTTTATTCTGTGTTGATTGATTTCTATTAAATATATATCTATTTGGTGGCGGAGAATTTATTCTCTTGCTTAGCACCCTTCTTTGAGGCGTACGAGCACAGAGGTTATATATCGATAGACATCAGTCTCATGGCGTGAATTGTTAGTGTGGCATGCTAGGATGCAAATGATCAAGGCTTTTTTTGAAAAGCAGAGTCTTGTGGTTGATGATCAAAGCACGACTTTAATATAACATAGCTTTGTGTATAGCGTTAATTCACGAGCCTCACACCCGGTGTGAACCAAAAATGGGAGAGGACTTTAGGAAGGGCATGCGTTTCCTTCTGACTAGGAGTGGTGTCATGGTATGGAGCCCAGACATTATTTACTTTTGTGGATGATGGATAGCGAGGCTCCTCGGATATATCGGTTACTACAGGGCCGATGGATGACATGGTCGATATACTGACCATATTTATGCCCCATAGTCTGGGAAACGTATTGTTCAAGCATTTTAATCCACTCTATATGGACCGACCCTGATGATCCAAGGGTCACTCGAGCTCTGACCCTGAGGCTCGCGGTAGAGAGTCTCGAAGCAGTAAGGACGATCCCTTGCCTTGGTTCACAGATGGAAATCCAACTTCCAATACGTGACTTTGCGGTTTTAATTGTAGAACTAGTATGGAGACATGATATATGGTCCCATGCCATCTATGACTGATACATTTATATTTGAAGCTGTTTTATACACTATTCACTAATAATAGTATCAAATGATTTGTTTTAAATGTACCAAGCATGTTTGGCTATTATAAGGGAAAACCCTATCCTCCGGCTTGCGTTGCATTGTGTGATGGGACCTGGGTCTTATAATAGCTTCATTTTTTCCAAAAAGCATTGCGCTGTTTGTTATATGCGTTGGTATTCTTGGGGGGGGAACCCATTCCGTGTTATACGGTGTGGTCCCTTGATTTACTTTATTTTAAAGTAAAGTTTTAATAACTATTTTAATTCTCACACCAGTAACATGACTAACCTAGAGTTTATTGTTTTAACCAAAACTGTGGGTGCCCCTATTTTCCACACGGGCAGCTAGTAGTTTTGGTTTTGTTGATATTATATTCACAGATTCCTGGTTTATAGCTGGAGCTATACTCGGAACGCTCTGTATCAGTGTATTTCTTTCAGTTGTGTTTTGTATTACTTTCCGCTGCATTGTAATTTGTGAATCTCTAATATTAATCAAATGTGTATTATTTGTTCACATTCTGTATATTCTTGTACTCTGATGTAAATTGTTGTAATAGCAATGAAATGTTCTTCTGTTTATGTTCTGATTTGTCGTGTTCTCAGCTCAATCCGGGCTTTCCCGAAAGGGCCAGTTTGGGTCGTGTCATAAACGCTCCGTTTTCCTTAATAGAATCCTCATATGGGTGATATTAAAGGGTGGGGGGAGGGGGTTATGCTTCAACTATAAATAGATGTCTTATAAGTGAGAAAAGGACATTTCACACTTGGGATTCACTTTGCTCTTGTAACTTCGAGAGTAATACAGATCCACAATTGTAAACCTTCATTTTGAGCAATGAAATGGAAAATCTCCAAAGTAGACATAGGCTTAGATAAGACGAACCACTGTAAACCGTCTTGTTTATTTTTTTCTTGCATTTTCTCCACAAAATTCCTCATTTACATTATTTAGTTAACTTATGTTGAACTCTTTAGGGGGTCATGGCACTTTGGATGTCAACAATTGCAATGAATAGACCCTTCTTTTGAAAAAATTATTTTAAAAACTGGCTAGTATGTCAACGTACATATCATGGATATGTCGGCGTATCCTTTACATTTTTGAAAATCATTTTATTTCAAATCATTTTGAAAAGAGCTACTTCACAAAAAATTAAAACTTTGTAAAATCATTTAAACATGGTTTATACATAACTTAATCATAATAAAACTTTGAAAATGAAGGTTGGAGCTTTGCTGTAACAAGCCAAAATTTCAATAAAGCAATCTAAGTAAAAGATTTATAAAATAAATATTAATATGAAAAATGTTGAGAAATGGGCAATAGGGATTGTGCCATTGGGTCTGTTATGAAATTATGGATAAGATAAACATTTGATTTACTGAAATCGAACTTAAAATGAAAAAGGTATGTAAGAAAGAAGCTTGAAATTTCAAAATTGAAATTCTAATAAACAATGAATTAATTTGAAATTAGTTAAGTCACAAATTATGATTGGCTGGGGTGACTAAGTCCTTAGCTGGGTAGACTTGGGGGTCGACCCAGACCCCAAGCGGGTCGACCTATCTGAGCAACGTGCACAACCTGGTGCGCATGTTTCTTGTGCGATTTAACTGACTTCAGGTGTCTTTTTCTAGAGAGTTCTTTTGATTTGTTGACCTAAGTTTTTTTTACCTAAAATCTAGATTTCCTAAATACCCTAGCTCTATTATAAATATGGCTCCAAACCTAAACCTATTTCTCCCTATTTCATTTCCTTTATTCTTTGCCTCCACATTACACAACCTTCTTCTTAAATATTTTTACGGAATTTTGAGGCTTAAGTTTACGCACATCTTTATATATAGATATTTTCTACCGAGGCTTATTTGTATTTGCTTAAATCTATGAGTACTTTTAGTAATTACAAGACTCAGTATGAATTGGGTTTATTCTGATAGTATAGTAGTTGTAGATTTCTTCAGATATTTGTTCTATTTTCTATCAGTAATCTGTGAATATCTGATTACAACTTCTATCCTTTCTTCTACTTATTTAAGTAACCTATTATGTTATTGTAATTTTGTTCAATTCATCTTTATTTATTTTTCTTCATATATGATTATATTCACAATTCAAATTAAGCCTTATTTTATTTCAGATCTGTTTTTATTTGACTTAGCCTAGGTCATGCGAGTTTAAGCCATTTTCCTTTTTATATTTACTTTAGGTTCCGGCCTTCAAGAGCCTAAACCATATTCCTTTTTTAATGCGCAGTTTGTGGTAAAAATATGAAATTGACAATAAATGCGCATTTGGAATAAAATGTGAATCACGTATAGACAGAGTAAACTTGGCTTATTGGAATTATGCAATAAGGGATAATTGAACTATAACTTTGATAAAATAAATAAATGGCATTTGGATAGACTCTAAATAGCGAGAGTTGGTTCTACAATGAATTTAAACAAGTATAATATTTATAAACAACCTATAAATTGAAGTTTACATGCAACCTACAATATGACGAAAAGTTGCAGGAGGAAAGTAGGCTTATTAATAAACTTAAGATTGGCGTTAAGTTCAAAATAAATAAATCAGTAAGCATGAGTAGTAGCTTTCCATTCTGTCAGTATAAGCTGGTTAGGGAAAATAAGTGGCATATTAAGATTTTTTTTTTGTAGGAGTCCGTTCCAGCAACGACGACTGATTAGAGAAAATCAAGGGAAGTAGTCTGGTTCGTTATGGAAGTAAGGGGTGGATGATTAAGGAAAATAAAAGGCCAATTAAATAATTAATTTATAGTGACCTAGGTGGTGGTTGATAATTCTATGGGGGTCTAGGGTAGCTAGATACTCAACAATAATTCTATGGTGGCCATGGTGCTAGTAAATTAAATTGGGGACTGAGTCCAAGGTGACTTATGCCCAATTGCATTTTTGGTGAGGATCCGTATCAGTTAGTGTTCCTTTTTATCACACTATACTGCGGTCACAGTAGGAGGCGAAGGCACCTTAATATGTACTAGGTAGTAAAGGGTCCAAACGAGGTGGCACGCATTCCGATGGGGTGGTGAGCATGCATCACACTGATGGGTAAGATAATACGCTATGACATCGATGATTTACACTATGTGCTTAGAGCTAACTGATCGGGTCTGATAAACCGGGGAACATAGTCAGTATAAATTATCACAATTGTGGTTTAGGAGTCAATCGATGGGTAGAATTAGGTTACATCCTAATTACGATGACACCAATTAGTGTAGAAATCAAATGATTTAACAGTCAACTATAGCCTTTCCTATTTTCTTGTTCTTATTTACTATATTGAGCTTTAAATGACTAGATTTCCTTTTTGTCACTTATGCTATAAGTACTGAACTCATCATGGTTTATGTCTGACTAGTTTTCTTTCTCTCTTCTTTCTTTCTTTTCCCCTCCCGGGCTATCAGGCTGAAGGATCTACTAGGTGATAGGGCTTTGGCCCAGCTTAGCCCATTGGAGATTATCATTTGTCTCATTATTTGCTTTTGCATGTATCTTTCAATGTTTGGTTTATTTTTGTATTGGAGATTGAGAGGGATTATTTTTACTATGGTACTTTGATTTTGTTGCTTTTATGAGACAGATGTGCTTCTTATGATATATGATGTAATACTTTAAATGGAGTATTAAGCTCTGTTATGCTTTTATTGCGCTTTCTTGTGAATTTTAGCCTTTGTGATGTTATTTTATACCAATACGCTTCATATTTCTTAATGAAAGCCCAATATGGATAACGTTAAAAAATTTGAGATGTTGCATTTGGTATCAGAGCCTAAGGTTACAAGTCAGTAAAAAAATTGTGTTATTAAAAGAAAAAATCTTTTAAAGAATTTTATTTTTTCAAAATAAAAGGTTGTTTTTAAAAACATCCCCTCAAGTCAATTAACATATTCCCTTGATTTCGTTCCTGAACCCTTTTCTTTTTCAGTTCGCAGCATGTTCGTGACTCCTAATTTTCCTGAGGGTACTCCCATTCCAACTTGTTTCTAGAGGTATGTGGAAGCTACGACACCAACCGAAGGGCAAGAGAATGCCCAAGCTCATGCTCCATCCGTGGTGGCTCCTCCTAACCCACCACCAGTGGCTGATTTCTCTAAGCTTGGCAAAGATTTCACTACTCTTGGTAGTGAGAACTTCCTTGGTTCAAAGACTTTTTTGAGGCCAGCGCTTGGCTCAAGAATACCGAGCACATATTCGGACTTTTGGAGCTTGATGATAGGAGGAGAGTTCAGTTGGCTGCATGGAAATTGAAGGATGAGGCTTTGTACTGGTAGGAGACGGATGAGGCAGAGCGTGATTTTGAATCTTGGAATGAGTTTACGGATAGTTTTGGAAGGAAATTTTTATCGCAGGTGGAAGAGGGCATGAAATTGGAGAAGTTCTAGTACTGAGACATAATGATCCTTATGTGAAGGAATATGTTAACCAGTTCAATGAGCTTTCTATGTTTGGAATGGATTTGGTAAATACGACTAACAAAAAGGGCGCAAGGTTTGCTAAGGTTCTGAATCAACCTCTACAGAGACTTGCTATGACTCGTATTCCGATGGGTGCTACATTTAAGAATCTTGTTTAGATGGCGCTTATGCATGAGGAAGGAAAATGCGATCCCAAGGAAAATAAAGCTGAGGTGGCTAAGAAAATTTATGAGAAGAAGAAATGGTGGCCTAAGAAAGTTAATAAGAAGAAGGGAAAGAAGCCCAAAAAAGCTCTGAAGAACAAAGATGTTACATTCGATGGATGCGACATGACAGGATTTTTTGTGAGGGACTACAAGAAGACCGCTAAAAAAGGGAGCTGCTTTAATTGTGGATGGTCGGGTCATTATAGTAAGCAGTGTCCTCAGAAGTAGGGAGTTGTTTCATCTAGAGTGCAGATGCATGCATTAGAGGCGACTTAAGCTAGTGTTCATCGTGATTGTGGCAGGAAGATCATAGTCAAAGGTTTGATCTCTCTTTATGACTGCCTAGTTAAGACCTTATTTACATCTCCCGCTTCACATTCGTTTATTTCTACTTCGGTAGTCGATTGTCTACACCTTAGTATGTAACACTCCTCTTGAAAAGCTAACAAAAAGATCTTTTAGCACAGTGGTTAGTGTGTGGTGTTGCTTTACGGGAGGTCGGGGGTTCGAATCCCGCGGTTGTCACATTTGGTATCAGAGCCTATACCCAGCCGGAATTGTGCGTGTAATGCTACGGATGTCGGTCAGTGTGGTACTGATGCGGGTTACATGCACAACGCCTGGGTGATGAGTGATACGAGCCAACGAGGACGTTGGTCTCTTTAAGGAGGGTAGTCTGTAACACCCCTCTTGTAAAGCTAACAAAAAGATCTTTTAGCATAGTGGTTAGTGCGTGGTGTTGCTTTACGGGAGGTCGGGGGTTCGAATCCCGCAGTTGTCACATAGTATATCTCTTGTTTCTGACCCAATAGTAGTTTCTAACCCTATAGAAGGTTTGGCTCATTTGTCTATGATATGTAAGAGTTTGAGAGTTTCTATTTTAGGCATCGAGTTTGATTGTGGCGCCTATGTACTGGGATTCTCGGGGTACGGTATTATTCTAGGGATGGATTGGCTGGCTATGTATGGTGTCATTCTTAACTGCGAGAGGAGGGTAGTGAGATTGATGAATTGTCATGGTATGGCTCTCGAGATATCTTGCAACCTGCGAGGGTTAGTCACTTTGAGCTTCTTAAAGTCCCTAGATACTTCTATTGATGATTTTAGCTTGGTTGTGGTGAGAAATTTTTCGAACGTATTTGAGGAGTTGAGAGGGCTACCTCCAAGACAAGAGATCGACTTTTGGATTTATTTGATAGAGAATGCTAAGCATGTTGTACTGCATGTAAGTCATACGGATCCGAGGGAAAGGGGAAAATTAAGTAAGCAAATGGGTGAGCTGTTAGAGAATTATTAGACAAAATATATCTAAGTGGGGAGCACCATTCATTTTTGCTACTATGATAGATGGTTCTATATGTGGATTATAGAGAATTGAACAAGTTCACAAAGAAGAATCGACACTCATTCCCTCGGATAGATGATCTGTTTGATCAGTTGGTGGATGCATCGGTTTTCTCTCAATTAGATTTGGCAACTGCATTTCATCAACTTTGAGTGGAAAATGACAGTGTGGATAAGAACACTTTTAGGATTCTAGATTGATTTTTTGAGTGTCTGGTTATGCTTTTTGGGCTAACCAATGCAGCAGCATATTTTGTTGATTCGATGAGCTTAGTGTTTAGTGAGTTCCTTAATAAGTTTGCAGTAGTGTTTGTGGAAGACATCTTGATATTCTAAAGAGATGAGGATTAGCATGCTTGCATTTGGGAGAGGTTCTCTGTACTCTTCGTGCCCATTAGTTGAAGGCAAAATTCTCGAAGTATCATTTTTAGCATAAGAAAATGAGATTCTTGGGGCATGTAGTTTCAGGAGATGGTATAGCGATGGGTCCCGCTAAAGTGGTTGTTGTGCAAGACTGGAAGGCACCGAAGAATGTGAATGAAGTGTGGAGCTTTCTAGGTTTGATGGGGTATTATCAGAATTTTATTAGGTTTTTTACATGGATTTCAGCTCCGCTTAGCCCGCCTTACTAAGAAGAACTTGGTATTGTCATTGGACGTGGATTGTAAGGATTCCTTTATGAGATTAAAGAAAACAATTATGAATGCTCCAGTGTTAACTTTCCCAAGCGTGTCTAAGATGTTTACAATGTACGCAGATTCTTGTTGTATAGGATTTGGTGCACTCTTAATACAGGAGAGTAGGGTTGTTTTATAGCAGCAGACAACTGAGAGTACATGAGAAGAATTATCCTACCTATGATTTAGAGCTAGAAGCTATTTTTTTTCCTTAAGTCGTGGAGGCGTTACTTGTTGGGCGAGATGTTTGAGTTGTATCCCGATCACAAGTCTCTCAAGTATTTATTTTTGCAAAAGGATCTTAACTTGAGGCAGCAGCGTTGGATGAAGTTTCTAGCATCCTACGATTTCGAGATTTTTTATGCTACTGGAAAGGCGAATGTTGTAGCGGATGCTCTGAGTAGGAAGAGGATGGCTTTGATCCCATTATTCGTAGAATGGGAAAGTTTAGAGTTTTAAAACATGTTTTTTCCCTTTTAAAATAATATAAATATATATACATATTTATAATCACTAGAAATCCAAAACATTTGGATTTTTAAAACTTGTTTTCTTCAAACAATTTTCCATTAACCAATTTACTATGGTAGCAATTCGTTACTTAAAAACTCGAAAATGAATACCGATAATGTCGCGATCCATCATTAGAATTATTTTCTAGCGACTGAAGTGAGTTAAGTGCTTTATCATTTTCAAAATCCATTCACAGCAAATTTTTATTCAAAAATTTCTTCAAATAATGCTATATTGTTTATAATAATTTAGAAAATATTTTCTAAGCATCTAGGATTTAAATTTTCAATTCTAGTCTAAATCCAATTTTATTTTAGCTCATTTGTATATTCTATTCTTATAAAATTCTATTTGGTTGTATATAACCATCTTAATATTATAATCTCATTTGATTATAGTAATAACAACCAATCACATCAATAATTCCAGAAACAATATTATGTCAATTTGTCTCATTCAAGTATTTAGAAATCCATATCAACCACATTGGCTAAACGCATCGATTTGAAATTTTTATACCACTCAACAAATCAATTGAAAAAATATAAAACATTTTTTTATTATAGTACTAATAAGTAGACTCTCTCATATATATACACTCAAACTCAATATAGGGTATTACTAACGCCATATCTATTGAGTTACACCATAGAGCCATGGTTGTCACTTAACCTTCAACTCTGATACCAACTGTAACAACCTACTTTTTCCATACAATTTAACCAACATTTAACTACACATATCAATTCAAATAACACAGAAAATAAAGACAGTTAAAAGAAAGAAGTTAGAGGATGAGAAAGCAGAAAGAAAATTTAGAATAGAAGAATAAGAAGAATACAAGCATATCAGAATCATAGTAGACATGAATTTCACAGAGGAATGAATAAAATATAATGTATCAATGCTCTTTATATGAAGGGAAAACTGGTGTATAAACATTATGCAACATCAGAGTACATCCCCAAACCAGCCTATAAAATGTTGATTAATACAACACATACAACGGAAATAAATTAATATGAGAAAATTCAAGAATACATAAATACGAGAATACATCTCGAATCCAGCTCCTCTTCTGAAGATCCAAGAAAATCTAGCGAAACCTGGAAAAGATACCCAATCTGAACTAAGTATAACATTGTGAGAAATCTCACATCATAAACAACTTTCTATACTTTAGAAAATCTTTTAAAATAGGAACTCTAGTAAGACACGACCACATGTAAACATGGCACATCTTTCTACCTTATGGCACCCAAATCCCTTTTATATCAAAATCCATTTATGTAATGACCCGGATTTTTAGCGACTTTGGTTATCGACATAAGCACGATGTCGATAACCAAAACATCGAAAAATCCTGGTAATTAGTGAAAGAAATTAGAGGGTGAGAATAGATAAGATAGAAACTTAGAATAGAAGAAGAAGAAGAACACAACATCAGAGTAACACGAACCTCACAGCGGAACGAATAACATATAATATATATAACATAACTTGAAATATACATCTGTACTTGAATATACACATCATTATCAAAGTACAGCACTTACAACACAGCGGAATAATAATAGCGATAAAATTCTGAAGCCTCCTGCTCCAGCTCTTCAATGTATCTGTAAATCCTGACTACTTGACTGCCCGTACAAAATTAGGCACCCAAGAGTTTAGGGAAAACAAAACAAAATAAACTCCGGGTCAGTCATGGGACTGGTATGAGTAAATCAGTTTAAAACAGTTCGAACAAGTAAACGATATCTCATAAGACCACGCCGTATAACGGAACGGGTTTTTCCCTTATGAGACTCCAAAATAACTTATATCAAAAACCTTTTGATATTATAATAATGCCTATCAATCACAGTATATATAATCATCTAGCAGAAACGCTTTCGTCTCACGTCCTACATATATAGTATACAATCAAAACCGCAAGCACGTATTGGGTAATGGATTTCCAACTATGACAAGGTATGGAACCACCTTTCGCTAGTGTACCTCTAGAGAGGAATACACTGGGTTCAACAAGAACATCTTGCAACCCGGCCACACATGACCGACCACTCATTTCGCTTGAGCGTATCGAATGTATATCACCAACGGTTGGGATCAGCAACCGTTTCCCGAATGGGACAGCATCAACAATAGATTTTTAGAAGTAAATGAAACTCTAGATCAGGTGATTATACACCCTACTTCGGTGCGACCGACTTAGCCATGCTGCCTGCCCAATTTCTGTCATTTACCGAATGTGAGGCTAGAAGCTACACTTTATCATTACACCAGATTCACTTTGAATGCCACATCTTCAAATCCATCCAATCACCGATTGACGTCCTCAACAATACATTATGTGTTAGCTAAAAGAAGTTTCCTTCTCCGCTTCCACTCTTGGTACGGTTGGAGAAATCAATATACGTGATCGTCTGGAAATACTCTGTCAGACATCCGTCCATACAAGTCATCCAGGAATAGGATGAACCGAAGGCACTATTCTATAAACAGGATAGCCCTTGCATAACTCCGTCTTCAATTTCCTTTGGCATATATGATTTCGCAACGCTTATGCCAATACAGAGTGGTTCTTTGGATAATAATCCAACCGGTCTCTCCATATTAACAACGTTAAAATGGTCAAAACTTCGATAGTCTGTGATTTAACTATCAAAGAAAAACAAGTGTGCAAACAACGATATTATTTCCAGATGGAAATTTATATCGATCAAACATCATTCAACATTTATCTCTTTATTTCATTAATTTACTTGTCTCCCGTTTCCCTATATTCAATATTTCTTATTTTCTAAATTTGGAAAATATACGTTATTAACAATGGAAAACATTTCCATTTCTTGTTTTCTTTATTAGAAAACATTTCTGGTTTCTTATTTGGAAAACATTTCCAAAGCTTCTTCGTTGGACTTAGACAGATGTTTAAACAAACCATCGCGATGCCAGCTCAAAACATTTCCTTTACTGTCGAACCTTAACTATTCCTTAGTTAAAAACGAAGCCAATCAAGTTGGGGTAGAACTACCTCTCAGACCTTAACTGAACAACATTTCTAACTTTGAAATAGCCAAAGTTCACTTTATATCCCTTTACTAACTTCCTTATTTAACCCTCCTTCGAATAGCTATATTCGATTGACTCTTTTCACTTAACTCTATTCGATTAACCCTTATCAATCAACTCTATTGGACTAACACTATTGTATTAACTCTATTTGACTAACGCTATTGGATTAACTCATTTCACTTAACTCCTTTCGAATAAACTATATTCGATAACTCCTTTTACTTTCTATTCGAATAAACTATATTCGATTAACTCATTTGCTTCTATTCGAATAAACTATATTCGATTAACTCCTTTTACTTTCTATTCGAATAAACTATATTCGATTAACTCATTATACTTTAACTCTAATCGATTAACTAACATCGATTAACTCCTTTTACTTTAACTCTAATCGATTAACTAACATCGATTAACTAACATCGATTAACTCCTTTTACTTTATTCTCTAATCGATTAACTAACATCGATTAACTCCTTTTACTTTATTCTCTAATCGATTAACTAACATCGATTAACTCCTTTTACTTTATTCTCTAATCGATTAACTAACATCGATTAACTAACATCGATTAACTCCTTTTACTTTATTCTCTAATCGATTAACTAACATCGATTAACTCCTTTTACTTTATTCTCTAATCGATTAACTAACATAGATTAACTTCTTTTAACTTTATTCTCTAATCGATTAACTGACATCGATTAACTCCTTTATTCTTTTCGAATAAACTATTCATTTATAAAGATTTACTTTTAGTAACAGTTCTTCACTTTACAAATGATTTCCCTTTTTATTTACTTTCGAAATATTTCCTTTTATAAAATCTGTTGATTTTATAAACTCCCTTTTATTTCAATATACATTGAAATAATTCTTTTTACATCCTAGGGTCTTTATGATATTTACAATATCGAATAACAATGATCAACATCATTCCAACACACATAATCCATAACAGATTATATAACACATCATATATCACAATATATGAAAACAGTAAAATAAATGTTGAGGAATCCAGTTGGATTCCTCCAACCTGTTTCCCTGCATCACAGATGTTAAACAATATAGATAACATCACTTTCAGTTCCATATGATATATTCAGTTAAACAGAATCAATATAGAAATCCAACTAACTGACTAGCAGTTCAATCAAACAGTCAACACACAGTCAATCAGCCAATATCTAACAGTTCTAAAAATACAACATGAAATTATAAACTGTTCAGAGTTAGTGAGATTTACTCACATTGGACGATCATCGTTAATAACGATAACCATCGCTTGATTCAGACAGATAATTTATTTTGCAATAAATTGTAACGAGCTCGGATGGACTTCCAGTCCAGTTTCACCGCGCTGTCTGCGTTCACATGATTCCAATGGATCAATCCATTCCCAAATTTTCTATTTCCCGGCCCAACCTCCTTGAATTAAACCCAAGCCTATTCACCCTTAAATTCACCGTACACAAACTATTTCTTCTTAGATCAAAAGTCTGCTCCCAGTTATCTCCTTTTAATTACTTCATGACCTTCAACCATTATTAACTCAAACAACATATCGTATTACCTTCATCCTTATAAAATAAAAAAATCCCACCAACCTCATCAACGCCTCCCTCCTCTCGTACCATTTTCTGCAAATCCGAACTCACCCATGAAACGCGTTCGTCAACCAACCTTCGCACTTCCCAATTCGCACCCGAAGGTCACCCTCTTCCTCAGTTCGAATCCCACAGACCCACTGCTCAACTCATGAAAACCCTCGTTGCTTTCTACCGCAGACGACCGGAGTTTCCCAAGAGCACCCCATCAGATTCTCTTCCTCGCGAGAAACCCACTGACCACCCCTAGATGACCATCACCCTCCTCGTCGACCTCCTACCCCAGCCCTAGCTTCACCGTACTAATTTTTGAGCTCGACAGAACTGGATCGCTCACGAAGTTAAGGACATCAGTGGAAAACTATCGATCTCAGCAACTCTCGGGTACCATCATTTTAATTTTCAAAATTTTCTTTGATTTTGGTTTGAATTTTGAAGATCGGGTTCCTTTTTTTTTGTTTTCCAGAAACTAGCGGCGGCTACAAAGGGTTTGGAGAATTTTATTAGGTTATGGCAGGAGTTAACTTATATTTATAGGGTTTCGTTTGAACTCGTGGAAGTTTGATGTCCACTTTCTAAGGAGCGGCTGTGATAAAAGAATGCGTGGCTTTGTTTAGGCCTTAGGGAGAACGCTAGTGTATTTATAGTTTGTTTTTCTTCAAAATACCGTGTTACCTAAATTCCATTCACATACGGACAGAAATCAAGATACCATTGTATCGAGCTCAATTCCACGATCCCAAAAATATAATAATATCGGTAGGTTAGCTTATTCTGTAAAACCCCAAAATGTTGATTACAGGGTGCAAAATACTCCACATAAAAAGTTTCTTATTTAATTAATTAAAAATTACAATAAAATTCTAAAAATTAAATTATCGCTATGTCCCAAAAGAACCTTGTCTAAATTCAAACCCGATATCTAGTTATATCAAATAAACCGTTATGGTCGATAAACGATTCTATAGCGACTATTTTAAAAATTGATTTGGGCATATCTCAAAATCTACACAACGAAATCCTGATTTTTCTCTTCCATTAGAAAGATATACTCCACCAGCTCCACACGTTTCTTGTTTCACAGAAATCCGGCTTAAAACGAATCCTGTACATTCAGTTGAAGTTCAAATCGCCAATTTACGAACTGCAGCGCCATTTCGAGCTCGATTTTAATTATATTATAACACTTCGTTCAAACTGCCATTTATATAATATATTCTTATTTAAATTCAATTCTAAACTGAATTAAATATCACAGATGATCCAGCTCATACCATATCGCCATTTCAGCCAATTCTGATTATTTCAGAATTAAATATATTATTTAATTTATTATTTTAATTAAATATTTAGCATTATTTAATTCCACGATCATTTATTTCACTAAACCACCATTTATATAATAAAATAAATTAATCATAATACCTCTGCCAATGCGGGTCATTACAATCTTCCCAACTTAAAATAATTTCGTCCTCGAAATTGCTAAATGGTAGAGAACGACCCTATCGACTGGTTAGAACATATTTGTTCACTTCCTAACTTCAGTTTCAACTGAACCAATTTAATTTCACTTAAATAATTATTCATTCCTATCAACGAAAATTTTCAAAAATCCTGAAATTTTTCTAACGCCTTAACTCATCGAAATTTTTTTTTGCCAGCACCCGCTTTGTACTGGTCAATCAGTCAAACTCCCACTTGCCTCTCTAGACCATCTCCAACCCAAAAGAAAATCAAACAGCCCAGCGGCTTGCCAATTTGGCTCATAAATCTTATATCCAATAGAAATATAAACTTGTACCTTTTGTCGGCATATCATTATATCCCTTCCACCTGTTATCGATTCAGCGGATACAATTAGGGTCATCCCAATCAAATTCCAATCTGCTCTTATCCACAACACAACCATTCGCTTATATCCAAGCCAAATATCATTTCAACTTAAGTTCAATTCTTGATTTTCCATTCCTTAACTCCTCAATCCAATACCATTTCGGATTCTAATTTCACAAATCCCATCTTATTCGATTTTAATTCAACTTCAGTTACCACTTAACCGACTTTACTTTAATTCAAATCTGCTTTCACAAATTTTAGTTAATTTTTTTTTAATTTAAACAGTCTTTCCCTGGGAGTTTTTAAACAGTTTACTCTCTTCAACAATCAAAATTTCCCCCTTTTTGAAATTCAACTGAGCCCATAATCAATATTCCATTAGTTAAATCACTTCTCTATTTCTTTATCAATATTTGTAAACCAAATATCTTCAATAACCATATTGGCCTTTTATGTTATTTGGAAAACATTTCCGAATATCGCCTTCCTTTATTTTCTAAACTTTAGAAAATATATTCTATTTATAATTGGAAAATACTCCAATTATTTATCTCTTTTTCGATCTCATTTATTTCTATACTTAGGAAATATTCTTTATTATATTTCCAAGCTTACACTTATTTGGGTTAAAACGGATGTTGTGTAAAACATCGTTACGACAACCCAAATACTATATTCAACTAACTCTTATTCAACATTTATCTTCGAGCCTGAAATTCTACTATTTATTTGTTAATAATGAAATCAATCAAGTTGGGGTATAACTACCTCTCAGACCTTGACTGAATAATCATTTATAACGTCAAAACAGATATGACTACTTACTCGAAAAATCAATACCATACAACTACCTATTCACTTTTAAACACATACACTTTCCTCTTTCTATTTTTACTAGATTTTATTCTTAGTATTCCTTTTTGATTTTACTGTTCTATTTCTAAGTTCGTTTCCTTATCGACTTCTATATATATTGATATATAGATTTCTAGCTATCAAATTATCTTAAAAATATCCTAACTCCTTAAATTCCTGGAAAAATTCGCCATGACCTCCTTTGTACCAGGAGCATCGGGATATTTCAAATAGCCTCCCATGGCCCTCACCAATCCAAAAGAAAAAGAAAAAGCCAAGCGACTAGCCGATACGGCGCATAAAATCTCATATATATGAATTAAATACATACCTTTCCGTCGGGCATTCTATTTATATACCTTCATACCTTATCCATACCTATCTAATGTATATCCATACATTTCTAATTCATTCCAGCTTAATCCAATCGTTTTAACTTATTTCGTTAAGTGATTTTTCAAATTACTGGTTTGCCCATTTCACCTTCATATTTGAGTATAACATGTTCAAATATATTTTAACTTGTTTATCAACTAATTGAATTCCTTTTCAATTCTATTTGAATTTCCTATATTCAAATTCCATTTCAATTCTCTTATTCACATTCTATACTTGAATTTCATTTCACATCTCTTATTCAAATTTTATTTGAATTTCATTTCAATTCTATTTGAATCTTCTATATTCAAATTTCATTTTCACTTTCGATATTCAAATCCTATATTTGAATTCCTTTATATTTTCTATATTCAAATTCTATATTTGAATTTCATTTGAATTTCTATATTAAAACTCTATTTCAATTCCATTGAATTTCATATTTTCAAACTCCCTTTGAATTTCAATATTCAATTTTCCATTTTTTAAATCTTCTTTATTCAAATCTCATTTGAATTTCTATATTCAAATCCCCTTTGAATTTTCTTATTTACATTCTATGTTTGAATTTTCTTTATTCAAATTCCCTTTCAACTTTCTTTATTTATTCTTTAAATAAGCCTCGATTTCAATTCCTTTTGAAATCGTTATTTCTACCTTTGAAAAATAGGTTTTTCCTTTCAATTTCACACTTGTATTTTTATTTCTGAATTATCCAATGATAATTCTTTTCACTTCATTTTATAAACTTCGTTTATAAAAGAACTATTTATAAACTTCGTTTATAAAGGAACTTCTTGTTTTATTTCTTTTAAAACAAGTTAATATTTCAAATCTATTTAAAAGTTCAAATTCTATTTTATAAATCATATTTTGAAATTCAACACAACTTGTCTTTCCCAAAACAAATTCAAAACAGTATCTCTAGTAGTAATTCGTCACTTACAACTCGAAAATGAATACTGATGATGTAGCTGTCATCATCAGAATCTATTTTCCAGCGATCGAAGTGAGTTCAATACTATAAAACCATTTTTAAACATTTCCACTTTGAAATTCATTTCAAAATATAATTCACACTACTTGTAAAACAATTTAAAATCTCCCAGGATCTTAAATTTTCCTTATTTTTAATCCTAATCCATTTACAAACACTTATCCAATTTTCCAGAGTTTTAATTCAATTCTGGTTTAAATTTCAGATTTAACTTGTCTGATTTCACGTATTTCACTTATATGAATTCTGATTGGTTATTTACATAACCATTCAATTTATAATCTTACTCGATTATAATAATAATCAATATATCCAATATATTATAATCTTGATATTTATATCTTCTCTATATCAAGATATACCTTGGGTAAACTTATTTTAATTTACCCTCTGTTCAAAACATACCGTGCCTACCCATCGTATTCGAGTGTTTATTTACTCCTACCGATACAGTGGATCAAACTGATCGACCAGAACTCATAAACGACTCAACCAATGAATCTCCACAATATAAAACAATTTTTTATATCAATAACAAATACATACACTCATATATATACACTCAATCTCAGTCTAGGGTATTACTAACCCTATCTCTACCGAGTCACGCCACAGAGCCAAGTAATTCTTAACTTAAGCTCTGATACCAACTGTAATGACCCGGATTTTTAGCGACTTTTGTTATCGACATAAGCACGATGTCGATAACCAAAACATCGAAAAATCCTGGTAATTAGTGAAAGAAATTAGAGGGTGAGAATAGATAAGATAAAAACTTAGAATAGAAGAAGAAGAAGAACACAACATCAGAGTAACACGAACCTCACAGCGGAACGAATAACATATAATATATATAACATAACTTGAAATATACATCTGTACTTGAATATACACATCACTATCAAAGTACAACACTTACAACACAGCGGAATAATAATAGCGATAAAATTCTGAAGCCTCCTGCTCCAGCTCTTCAATGTATCTGTAAATCCTGACTACTTGACTGCCCGTACAAAATTAGGCACCCAAGAGTTTAGGGAAAACAAAACAAAATAAACTCCGGGTCAGTCATGTGACTGGTATGAGTAAATCAGTTTAAAACAGTTCGAACAAGTAAACGATATCTCATAAGACCACGCCGTATAACGGAACGGGTTTTTCGCTTATGAGAATCCAAAATAACTTATATCAAAAACCTTTTGATATTATAATAATGCCTATCAATCACAATATATATAATCATCTAGCAGAAACGCTTTCATCTCACGTCCTACATATATAGTATACAATCAAAACCGCAAGCACGTATTGGGTAATGGATTTCCAACTATGACAAGGTATGGAACCACCTTTTGCTAGTGTACTCTAGAGAGGAATACACTGGGTTCAACAAGAACATCTTGCAACCCGGCCACACATGACCGACCACTCATTTCGCTTGAGCGTATCGAATGTATATCACCAACGGTTGGGATCAGCAACCGTTTCCCGAATGGGACAGCATCAACAATAGATTTTTAGAAGTAAATGAAACTCTAGATCAGGTGATTATACACCCTACTTCGGTGCGACCGACTTAGCCATGCTGCCTGCCCGATTTCTGTCATTTACCGAATGTGAGGCTAGAAGCTACGCTTTATCATTACACCAGATTCACTTTGAATGCCACATCATCAAATGCATCCAATCACCGATTGACGTCCTCAACAATACATTATGTGTAAGCTAAGAGAAGTTTCCTTCTCCGCTTCCACTCTTGGTACAGTTGGAGAAATCAATATACGTGATCGTTTGGAAATACTCTGTCAGACATCCGTCCATACAAGTCATCCAGGAACAGGATGAACCGAAGGCACTATTCTATAAACAGGATAGCCCTTGCATAACTCCGTCTTCAATTTCCTTTGGCATATATGATTTCGCAATGCTTATGCCAATACAGAGTGGTTCTTTGGATAATAATCCAACCGGTCTCTCCATATTAACAACGTTAAAATGGTCAAAACTTCGATAGTCTGTGATTTAACTATCGAATAAAAACAAGTGTGCAAACAACGATATTATTTGCAGATGGAAATTTATATCGATCAAACATCATTCAACATTTATCTCTTTATTTCATTAATTTACTTATCTCCCATTTCCCTATATTCAATATTTCTTATTTTCTAAATTTGGAAAATATACGTTATTAACAATGGAAAACATTTCCATTTCTTGTTTTCTTTATTAGAAAACATTTCTGGTTTCTTATTTGGAAAACATTTCCAAAGCTTCTTCGTTGGACTTAGACAGATGTTTAAACAAACCATCGCGATGCCAGCTCAAACCATTTCCTTTACTGTCGAACCTTAACTATTCCTTAGTTAAAAACGAAGCTAATCAAGTTGGGGTAGAACTACCTCTCAGACCTTAACTGAACAACATTTCTAACTTTGAAATAGCCAAAGTTCACTTTATATCCCTTTACTAACTTCCTTACTTAACCCTCCTTCGAATTGCTATATTCGATTGACTCTTTTCACTTAACTCTATTCGATTAACCCTTATCAATCAACTCTATTGGACTAACACTATTGTATTAACTCTATTTGACTAACGCTATTGGATTAACTCACTTCACTTAACTCCTTTCGAATAAACTATATTCGATAACTCCTTTTACTTTCTATTCGAATAAACTATATTCGATTAACTCATTTGCTTCTATTCGAATAAACTATATTCGATTAACTCCTTTTACTTTCTATTCGAATAAACTATATTCGATTGACTCATTTTACTTTAACTCTAATCGATTAACTAACATCGATTAACTCCTTTTACTTTAACTCTAATCGATTAACTAACATCGATTAACTCCTTTTACTTTATTCTCTAATTGATTAACTAACATCGATTAACTCCTTTTACTTTATTCTCTAATCGATTAACTAACATCGATTAACTCCTTTTACTTTATTCTCTAATCGATTAACTAACATCGATTAACTCCTTTTACTTTATTCTCTAATCAATTAACTAACATCGATTAACTCCTTTTACTTTATTCTCTAATCGATTAACTAACATCGATTAACTCCTTTTACTTTATTCTCTAATCGATTAACTAACATCGATTAACTCCGTTTACTTTATTCTCTAATCGATTAACTAACATCGATTAACTCCTTTTACTTTATTCTCTATTCGATTAACTAACATCGATTAACTCCTTTTAACTTTATTCTCTAATCGATTAACTGACATCGATTAACTCCTTTATTTTTTCGAATAAACTATTCATTTATAAAGATTTACTTTTAGTAACAGTTCTTCACTTTTCAAATGATTTCCCTTTTTATTTACTTTCGAAATATTTCCTTTTATAAAATCTGTTGATTTTATAAACTCCCTTTTATTTCAATATACATTGAAATAATTCTTTTTACATCCCAGGGTCTTTATGATATTTACAATATCGAATAACAATGAACAACATCATTCCAACACACATAATCCATAACAGATTATATAACACATCATATATCACAATATATGAAAACAGTAAAATTAATGTTGAGGAATCCAGTTGGATTCCTCCAACCTGTTTCCCTGCATCACAGATGTTAAACAATATAGATAACATCACTTTCAGTTCCATATGATATATTCAGTTAAACAGAATCAATATAGAAATCCAACTAACTGACTAGCAGTTCAATCAAACAGTCAACACACAGTCAATCAGCCAATATCTAACAGTTCTAAAAATACAACATGAAATTATAAACTGTTCAGAGTTAGTGAGATTTACTCACATTGGACGATCATCGTTAATAACGATAACCATCGCTTGATTCAGACAGATAATTTATTTTGCAATAAATTGTAACGAGCTGCGATGGACTTCCAGTCCAGTTTCACCGCGCTGTCTGCGTTCACATGATTCCAATGGATCAATCCATTCCCAAATTTTCTATTTCCCGGCCCAACCTCCTTGAATTAAACCCAAGCCCATTCACCGTACACAAACTATTTCTTCTCCGATCAAAAGTCTGCCCCCAGTTATCTCCTTTTAATTACTTCATGACCTTCAACCATTATTAACTCAAACAACATATCGTATTACCTTCATCCTTATAAAATAAAAAAATCCCACCAACCTCATCAACGCCTCCCTCCTCTCGTACCATTTTCTGCAAATCCGAACTCACCCATGAAACGCGTTCGTCAACCAACCTTCGCACTTCCCAATTCGCACCCGAAGGTCACCCTCTTCCTCAGTTCGAATCCCACAGACCCACTTCTCAACTCATGAAAACCCTCGTTGCTTTCTACCGTAGACGACCGGAGTTTCCCAAGAGCACCCCATCAGCTTCTCTTCCTCGCGAGAAACCCACTGATCACCCCTAGATGACCCATCACCCTCCTCGTCGACCTCCTACCCCAGCCCTAGCTTCACCGTACTAATTTTTGAGCTCGACAGAACTGGATTGCTCACGAAGTTAAGGACATCAGTGGAAAACTATCGATCTCAGCAACTCTCGGATACCATCATTTTAATTTTCAAAATTTTCTTTGATTTTGGTTTGAATTTTGAAGATCGGGTTCCTTTTTTTTCGTTTTCCAGAAACTTGCGGCGGCTACAAAGGGTTTGGATAATTTTATTAGGTTATGGAAGGAGTTAACTTATATTTATAGGGTTTCGTTTGAACTCGTGGAAGTTTGATGTCCACTTTCTAAGGAGCGGCTGTGATAAAAGAATGCGTGGCTTTATTTAGGCCTTAGGGAGAACGCTAGTGTATTTATAGTTTGTTTTTCTTCAAAATACCGTGTTACCTAAATTCCATTCACGTACGGACAAAAATCAAGATACCATTGTATCGAGCTCAGTTCCACGATCCCAAAAATATAATAATACCGGTAGGTTAGCTTATTCTGTAAAACCCCAAAATGTTGATTACATGGTGCAAAATACTCCACATAAAAAGTTTCTTATTTAATTAATAAAAAATTACAATAAAATTCTAAAAATTAAATTATCGCTATGTCCCAAAAGAACCTTGTCTAAATTCAAATCCGATATCTAGTTATATCAAATAAACCGTTATGGTCGATAAACGATTCTATAGCGACTATTTTAAAAATTGATTTGGGCATATCTCAAAATCTACACAATGAAATCCTGATTTTTCTCTTCCATTAGAAAGATATACTCCACCAGCTCCACACGTTTCTTGTTTCACAGAAATCCGGCTTAAAACGAATCCTGTACATTCAGTTGAAGTTCAAATCGCCAATTTACGAACTGCAGCGCCATTTCGAGCTCGATTTTAATTATATCATAACTCTTCGTTCAAACTGCCGTTTATATAATATATTCTTATTTAAATTCAATTCTAAACTGAATTAAATATCACAGATGATCCAGCTCATACCATATCGCCATTTCAGCCAATTCTGATTATTTCAGAATTAAATATATTATTTAATTTATTATTTTAATTAAATATTTACCATTATTTAATTCCACGATCATTTATTTCACTAAACCACCATTTATGTAATAAAATAAATTAATCATAATACCTCTGCCAATGCGGGTCATTACAATTTATATTATAAAATTGTATGTCAATCTACAAATAAAATCGGACTATAGCCACAAACTTGCATCTCACTTTCCAACATAGTTGGTTTACCACTAAAACATGTGGCTCGTATTGGATTCCGAATTTTCGACATGATTAGGTATGAAACAGTCTTTTGATTAGTGTCCTTTAGAGATGAAACACTAGGGGTTGAACAAGAGCACCTTTCAACCCACACACGACCAGCCGCTTAGTCAATTTGAGCATATCGAATATATCTTCACCATGGTTGATGGCCTTCCAACCATACTTATTACGAAGCATACAAAAAGGGACAATCGATTTCTCTAGATCAGATAATGATATAGCCTAATGCATATGACCCACATAGTCATGTTGTCTGCTATATTTTAGTCGTTTCCTGATTGATGAGGCGTGAGGTAACGATTACCTTTTCAGTACAACATAATCAAACTTTGATTGCCACATTGTATGATCCATCAAATCATTAATTGATTTGCACAAATATACTTTTGCTGTTAAGCTAAAAGAAGTTTCCTTCTCCACCACCATACTTGGTATATTGAAAAAAAATCAACGTATGTGGCCTTCAGAAATACTCTGTAAGATATTCGTCCATATGAGTTTGTTTTAGGACCGAACGAAACCAAAGATACTCCAGAACATCGGAGTTACTGCTATGAGTATAATTGTAATAACCCGGAAAATGTGAACCAATTTAAAATTGGTTATTGTCAAAGAATTTGAATAATTGAAATAGCATATTTCAATAAAAGAATGAATTGGGAATAGTGAGGCAGTTTGAAAATTAGAATACAAACTTTGTCTGACTGTACCGAGTGGAAAATATAACAGATTTTAGCAAAACCAAAAATATTTAAATCTGTTTATGAATACCTTTCTAACGAATCTGAAAAATCGAAGTTTCATAACGGGAATCAAAAGTTATGGCCAAATGAATTTTCAGAAAGGTCGCTATATAGCATATATAGCCCTTGAAAATAGATATTTTGCATACGACCTCGGAATTCGACGAAACCACTTTTGTTGGATCTGGGATGTCAAATTATTGCTAGGTTTCAAATTTCATAATTTTTAAAGCTAGAATGTGAGCGGGGCAAAGGAAAACGTGATTGGTCAATTTTTGTTAAAATGGGTCGACCTGAAAATGGACATTTTGCATATGAGCTCAGAATTCGACGAAACTGGTTTTGTTGGGACCGTATCGTCAAAACAAAGCTAGATTTATTTTTCTGGAATTTTTCGATTCAGTTTGTAGCCCTGGAAAATTGAAATGTTCATTCAAATTGAATATAAAATGTTTTATACTTTAATTTGAAAAATAACTGACCGTAACAGTCGAATTGGCCAACGAAACATATCCCATTGTGTCCGTAATGGGGGTATATGGCTAGGGGAGACAGTCGTTGGGTTGAAATTGGTGTACATTGGCTAGAAAGGGTATTATAGGAATTTAAAAATATAATAAATTAGAAAATATCTTTCATTTTCTCTCACTTCAGAAAAAGTCGATCGACCCACTGAAACGAACGACAATAATCGTTCAAACCTTTCCCCCTCGATCGCCGCCGCCACAGGCCATTTCGCCGCCACCTCCAGTTGACAATTCTGATCGCCTTCCTCCCCTCTTCAAATCAAACCCAGCCTCGTCGAAGACCATCGCCTATCGACGTCGAATTTCGTCGAGGAAGTTCGCCCCTTTGAAGCGCCGCCGATCGTCGCTGGAGCCACCGAGTTCGCTGCCACCATCGCCGATA
Organism: Allium sativum; assembly: GCA_030737875.1. Taxonomy (NCBI): domain Eukaryota; kingdom Viridiplantae; phylum Streptophyta; class Magnoliopsida; order Asparagales; family Amaryllidaceae; genus Allium; species Allium sativum. The sequence continues at coordinate 343,978,998 of CM060910.1, forward strand.
GGAAGCTTGTTCGTAGTTCTTCAACGTCGTAGGGTCTGATCTCGACATCGAGCTACGGTTTTGATTTAAATTCAAAACCTAGTTTTGAAGGTTCGAAAAGCACTCTGCTTTGAAAATTTTGAATTGAAAATAACACTTTTAAGTGTTGCAAAACTTTGAAAAATCATATCTTTTTAGTGTGTTAACGAAATTCGATGAAGCAGGAAACATCGGGACCGCAGGGAGGCTCTCTACCATCTAGCAGAAGCCGCGGATTTTTCTGATCTTCCTACGATTTTTAGCACTTCAAAAACCAATGTGAGGAATCTAAACTAAATTGTGTGAATGTAATCGTGTTGTATAAATTATATAAGCGAAGTGTAAATTATATACGCATTGTATACCTCATTTACATGTGACGTATAAGTTATATTAGCGATGTATAATTTATACAAGCGTTGTATGAAACATATATGCTTGAATTGTGATGAAATGCAAGTGAATTATAGAAATAATATATATATATATACTCCCCTTGTCCACAGACCATGGACGATATTTATTGCTTGTGATTGGCGTGATATTATATGGTATGACGAATGGTTGGAAATAATTGTTTTGTGGTTGATATTGTGGTTGAAAAATACCTTTGTGGTTGAAAAATATCCTCTTGTGTTTGAAACAAATTAGAATAGGATTGTGGAAATGAAAATAAAACATGCCGCCTGCGTGTGAACTAGATGCATGATCCCCATTGTCAAAAACCACGAGGTTTTAAGGTAGAGCGAGGAGCCGTACTTGGGACGGTCTCGGTTTTAACTACCCTGTCGTTATGCTGTCGAAATTTTCTGAAATATTCATGTGTTAGAATAATTTTCATTTGTTGAAATTAATTACATATGTTGAAACCAATATTCATGTGTTGAGTTGAAATTCATTCGTTGAATCAAAATTCATGTGTTGAATATTATTCGAATTTTAAACAAATAAATTTAACGATAAAAATCACATTTTTATATATATACAAACTATAGAAAATATTCATGTGTTGAGTTGAAATTCATTCATTGAATCAAAATTCATGTGTTGAATATTATTCGAATTTTAAGCAAATAGATTTAACGATAAAAATCACATTTTTATATATATACAAACTATAGAAAATATTCATGTATTGAGTTGAAATTCATTCGTTGAATAGAAATTCATGTGTTGAATATTATTCGAATTTTAAACAAATAGATTTAACGATAAAAATCACATTTATATATATATACAAACTATAGAGAATATTCATGTGTTGAGTTGAAATTCATTCGTTGAATCGAAATTCGTGTGTTGAATATTATTCGAATTTTAAAATAAAATGAATAGACAATAAAAACTACATTTTTATTGTGAATATGAAGTGTTAAAAACATTCACGTGTTGAATAATTATTTTTGATGATAAAAATATTTCTTTTATCATGTATACGCTTTGATAAAAATACATACGTGTTGAAATAAATATTAGTTCGTTAGAAATATTATTATTAGCTTTGTTCTGCATATATACACATGTGTTGAACAGGGAAAATGGATTAGCTGTAGAGTAAAGAAATTATTTGCGTGCCCGACAAATAGGTAAGCCTTGATGAGTTGGCTGCGCAATTTTATTTTTATATCAACTCCTGTGAATGCCATTGGATGCGGAGTGCTGGTTTTTCTGTGTGAAATAATAAACATCGCCATAGGATAGTAACAATTAATTTTGAACTACACTACATGGCATACTCCTTGACGATAGGCATACTTCATCATATTCCACATAAGCAATTGGAGCTTGTGTGACGAGGTGGAAGATTTAGCATACGAGCAAGAGGCTTGTATGGCGATGGTTATATACTACAGGTTGAATTGATGACTGATATGGACTATATAAAATATAACGATAAATTGCCAGATTAATAAAAACCCCACACGGGTCTGGAGTTGACAATAATCACGTCTCTCTAGTCATTAGATACGGCGCATGGACTATTTATTCCCACACGGGACGAGGTGACAAGGATTTATCCTCTGGAGTAATTAAAAATACACGCTCCCTCAGGCTTGACAGGGTGACGAGAATTTATTCTCTAGAGTTATTATCTATACACGCTCCCCTGTAAACACCAGAATATATCACTATAAATATGTGGATGTTTTATAGGATTTATTGGGTACCTAACACGGCCCAATAAATTTCCAAACCCCTTCCCGTACAAAGTAGGTTATGGCGAAATTTTTTGAAATATTAAGGCGTTAGTGAAATATTTGAAGTGAAAACGATGTTGAAATAAATGAATGAACGATGTTGAAATAAATGAATGAACGATGTTGAAATAAATGAATGAACTATATTTGATATAAAGGAATGAGTTATATATATATATATATATATAAATATAAATAGAATTGAAAGGAATCAAAGCCGTGCAGTTCGTGTTTTGGAATCGTAATTTGAATCGATTAGTACGAGAAATCCGATCATCGGATTTTCCCGAAACCGCAACCGCTGGGTTCGCCTTGGAAATAACTTTCCAACGGCACCAACCTTGTAAAAATCCAACGGTTGGATTGTCTGGAATGTTTAATTAAAATCTGAAGAAAAACAGTGCCAAAATCGTTTATATTTATATATAAATATAATTAAATTGAATCGAATAACGACGCTGCAGTTCGAATTTTGAAACCGTAACTTCAAACGACTAGTGTGGAAGATCCGACCGTCGGATTTTCACGAAACTGGAACCGTTGGGTTCGCTTTGGGAATATCTTCCCAGTGATATAGACTTTGTAGAAATCCAACGGTTAGATTTTCCGATATGTGTAAAACAAATTAGGGGAAAAACAACGCCAGTGCCATGACACGACCTGAAACGTCATTTAATTAAATATGGCCATTTTTAAATAAATAAAAATGGCGAAAAATCGTAATAAAATATTATAAGCAACGTAGATTGGGAATAAACCGGTTTGGCTTGATCTGCTTGATATTTGATGGTTGTATGTGTTTGACACGAAAATTATACTAAAGAACTGAAATATGAACGTCGAATAATATAACCATGGAAAGAATTGTTTTGAATTATAATTACGTGGATTATTTGAAAAGGCCGAGCTAACCCTCATTTCAAATAATTGATCGAACGATTCGAATTGGAAAATGCAAAGACGATTCAAGACCGACGATCTTCGTATCGGTTGGATGGGCGCTGCTGAGGTTCCTGATTGGAGTAGCTACCGTGAAGGAATGGAAGTAGTAGCCGTCTGGACGTATGTGTTGATTGTACGGATATACGAGGAATTGACGCCTCCGGTTTCATTCAGACCCAGAACGGACTTGTAAATGGACTGTGTGTCTAACATTGGATTTTGTTCTATACTGATTGATCTCTGTTAAATATATATCTGTTTGGCGGCGGAGAATTTATTCTTTTGCTTAACGCTCTTCTCTGAGACGTACAAGCTCAGAGGTTATATATCGATAGAAATCAGTCGTATGGAGTGGATTGCCTATGTGGCATGCCAAGGTGCTGTGATCAAGGCTTCTGTTGCAAAGCAAAGTCTTGTGTTTGATGATCAAAGCTCGACCTACATAGCCTGGCTTTGTGTATAGCGTGGATTCGCGAGCCTCATACCTCGGTATGAGTTAAAAACGGGATAAGGACTGCAGGGAGAGCACGACGTTTCTTTCTAGCTATGGTGGTGTCAGTGACCTACCAACCCTGACATTTATATCTACTTTTCACCTTTGTGGTTGTTGGAATGTGAGGCGCCTCAATTATAGGTCTGTAAGGACCGGGAAACGTGTGTTCAGGAATAACTAATCCTCAAACGTAAGAGAGGACCGGCCCTAAAGCATCCAGGGGTTACCTAGAGTGTGTAGTCCTAAGGCATTTGCTAGAATGTCTCGAAGCGGAGAGGAACTTGCCCCTTGCCTCGACTCATGACGGAAATCCAATTTCCAATACGAAATAACGGATTCGATTGTAGAACTAGTATGGGGACATAGTGGTATGGGGCACTTATTCCATCTATGATTGATATTTATGATGCTATTCGTTTTGAAACATATATGCACTAGTAATAATATCAAATGATTTTGCTTTGCACGTATCAAGCATATTTGGCCATTATAAGGTAAAACTCTATCCTCCGGCTTGAGTTGCATTGTATGATGGGACTTGAGTCTTATAATAGCTTCATTCTTTTTAAAAGCATTGCGTTGTTTTAAAAGAACTTACTTTGTTTAGAATGCACCAGCAATCACTGGAGTAAACCCGTTCCGCGAAAGTGGCGTGGTCCTATGATTTACTTATTACTGTTGTTTAAACTGTTAAGTAGATTTCTCATACCAGTCCCCATGACTGACTCGTTGTTTGTTTCACTTTGCAAACGCGGGTGCCCTTATTTTCACACAGGCAGCCTAGTTCACAGGTGACAGGTTGTTTTTGGCTCAGCACTGTAGTATGGAGTGCGTTTTGGCTCATGGCGAGGCTGACTTCACCGAGATGACTTTGACATTTTCCGCCATTATTGTACTTATATTATGATTCCGCCACTGGCGATGCAAACTGTTTTACTTCCAGTACTTATTATCGTATGTATATGTACCGCCTTCGGCGATGTAGACTGATACCCTTATTATGTCTCACTGCATGTATATATTCCACCTCTGGCGATGGTGACTGATCATTTCCCCCTTTTTTTACTAAGTTATATCCTACGTTGTGCTATTCTGATGTTATTGCATGTTATGATTCCGCTGTCATATCCATGTAAAATTATTCTATTTATTGTTTTTGCTATTATCTGTTCTCTGCTATGATGATTGATGTGTTATATTCCAATGATTATCATTAATACCGTCACATGGATTTTTGGATCGTCACATTTGGTATCAGAGCTTTGGTTAACCTTAGTTCCGGAGTCTAACACATTAAACACCTCGTCAAAATAGAATCAGTAGTGATCTAAGGCGAGTAGCTCATTAGAGATAGGATTAGCCATGTCCTAGAATGAGCTAAGCAGATTAGAAAAACAATTTGATCAGTACATCATTACCTTTCCTTATGTTCCCCTGCTTTATCATTTATGAAAGTTATCAATTCTGTGAGATTGACTCTTTTCTTGCTTATACAGTACTCTCTCTGATGGCTACACGAGCAGCAGCAGCCAGAGGTGGCCGTGGAGGCCAAGCAGGCATAGCAGGAGGACGGGGGAATATCCCCGTAGTTGAGGAGGGCCCTATTATTCAGCCACCAGCACCCCAGGACTTTGAGCTAGACATAGTAGCAAAGAGATATAGGAACCTGGGGGAAAAACCCTTTTCTAGCCTTGGTACAGTGACAGAGGCTATTGCTTGGTTGAAGACCTGTGAAAAGATTTTTGAAGGCATGGGATTGGGGACCAACAACAAAGCACGACTAGGTATTTGGCTCTTACAGGAAGAAGCAGAGTTGTGGTGGGATGCCATCACCTCAGAAGATGTGGCAGGTACTGTTAGGACCTGGGAGCAATTCAAGACCATGTTCAACGAGAAGTTTGTACCTGGGCAGGCCTTAGAGCGGATGCGAGAGCAGTTTGCTAATCTCCAGCAGGGAGATCTCTCTATCCAAGATTACCTCAATAAATTCACTCAGTTGTCGCGCTATGCTCCAGAGCTTATTATGACCAACAAAGCTAAGAACAAGAGGTTTATATTTGGGCTACGACGCAAGTACCATGACAGAGCCATGAGCAACATCAAACTCTCATTCTCAGAATTAGTAGAAATGGCCTGCAATTATGAAGATATGGATGAAAGACACTCCAACCAAGACCGCGCCAAAAGCCAAGCTGGAAATAAGCGCAAAGCTTCAGCAGATCAGCCAGAGTCTAGCATTACAGCGGCCGCTCCTCAGAAATATGGAAAGATACCGAAAGGAAGCTTCTACAACTGTGGGAAGACAGGACATTTTTCTAATGTGTGCAAAGCCCCGAGGAAGATAAAGGCAAATCAAGACCACAGCTCATCCGAATGCTACAACTGCCATAAGAAAGGCCACTATAGCAGGAATTGTCCTCTGAAGCAGAATGCACAAGTGGCTCATGTGTATGACGGGGAGACCCCGCCAGCTATCACCAATGGATCAGGTAAACCCGACGTCTTGGGAGGTACCCTTACCATTAAAAATATGTTTCTGTACTTTTTGATACTGGTACATCACGTAGCTTCATTTCTAGTAACATTGTTCACAAGTTAAAATTGAAACAAAGAAAGCTTAAAGAACCAATTAAAGTTCAAAACCCGATAGGAGGTTCTGTTAGTCTCAGTTCGTATTGTAGAGTGCCTGTCTCTTATTCTTGCTACAAGTTCTCTTTTCAAGTGATTGTCATGGACCTTTCCGAATTTGATGTTATACTGGGGCTAGACTAGTTGACAAAATATAAGGCCGAAGTTAGATGTGCCGAAAGAATCGTTAAAGTCAAAACGAAGCTAGGACCTATATATATACCATGCCATGGCTCAGAAATTAACAGAACAGAATTTTGGTCTTCTTTAGAAGTTACTCCCCCCTCATTAGAAAAGATACCGGTCGTTAAAAACTACGCGGATGTGTTTGAAGAAGTAGAAAACTTACCGCCGCAAAGAGAAATTGAATTTAGAATAGATCTAGTTCCTAACGCCCGACCAGTAGTACATCCAATTAGAAGAATGGCCCCGAAAGAAAAAGAAGAGTTGGTCAGCCAAACCCGAGAATTGCTTTGGAAAGGTCTGATCAGACCGAGCTTTTCAGCTTGGGGAGCAGCAATAGTATTTGTCCCGAAATCAGACGATACTCTAAGACTTTGTGTTGATTACCGAGATCTCAATAAGCAGACACTGAAGAACAAATATCCCTTGCCACATATAGACGATCTGTTAGATCAATTAAATGGGGCAACAGTATTCTCCAGAATGGACCCAGCTACAGGTTTCCACCAATTACGTATAGCCGAAGACTGTGTACCTTTGACAGCCTTTAGGGGTCCCGATTTATTCTACGAATGGTTAGTAATGTCGTTCGGCTTGTGTAACGCTCCGGCATACTTCGTTGATCTTATGAACAGGGTGTTCCGTGGTGTATTGAATAAATTTGTTCTAGTCTTCATCGATGACATTTTAATCTACTCCAAGTCGGAAGGCGAGCATGCAAAGCATTTAGAACAAGCGTTGGAAATTATGAGGAGAAATGTTTTGAAAGCTGAATTTTCTAAGTGTGTCTTCTGGCAGGAAGAAGTTAAGTTCCTAGGCCATATCGTATCAAAAGAAGGGATTGCTGTAGATCCAAGCAAAATTACAGCGATTCAGAACTGGAAACAGCCTACTACCCCCACAGAAGTTCGAAGTTTCCTTGGATTGGCTAGTTACGATCGGAAATTCGTTCAGGATTTTTCAAAGATATCTGGTGTATTGACAAAGCTTACGAAGAAGCATGAGAAATTCAACTGGACTACCGATTGTGAAGAAGCTTTCCAGGAGATGAAACTGAAGTTGACAACTGCTCCAGTATTGACAATTATAGAAGGCAACCAAGACTTGACTGTATGGACAGATGCTTCTATTAGAGGGCTAGGCGCAGCATTAATGCAAAAAGGCCAAGTGGTCGCTTATGCCAGCCGTCAGCTGAAGCCGCATGAAAGAAACTATGCAACTCATCATCTTGTGTTATTAGCTATCATGTTTGCTTTAAGAATCTGGAGGCATTATTTATTAGGAGAGAAGTTCGAGCTGTTTACTGATCATCAATCATTGAAGTATCTATTCACTCAGAAAGATCTAAACTTGAGACAACAGCGTTGGTTAGAATTCCTAGCAGCATATGATTTTGAGATTCTATACACTCCGGGAAAAGCCAATGTTGTAGCAGATGCGCTCAGCAGAAAGAATGAAATCATTGCCATTTTTATCATTACGTCTTCATTAATTGACAGGATCTCGACCCTTCAAAAAGAAGATAATTTTGCAAAGGAGATAGTCAAAAGAATCAATGAAGGCATAGACTCCAGCTTCCAAGTGGATAGTGAGGGAGTTCTAAGGTTAAAAGGAAGAATTTGTGTTCCTGACATCTCCGAGCTAAAGAGGGAAGTGCTTGATGAATGTCACAGGTCCAAACTCAGTATCCATCCCGGTGTGAGCAAAATGTATAACGACCTCAAACTCACCTTTTGGTGGAAGGCGATGAAAAGGGATATTTCATTATATGTTAGCAGGTGCTCCACTTGTCAGCTAGTTAAGAGCGATCAGCAGAAATTAGCTGGATTATTACAACCATTAGAAATCCCAGGATGGAAGTGGGAGCAGATTTCGATGGACTTCATTGATGGCTTGCCTCGAACTAAGAAAGGAAACGACAGTATATGGGTGATCGTAGATCGCTTCACGAAGACTGCCCATTTCATACCTGTCCGATCCAAAAGAACGGCTCAAAGTTTAGCACAGATTTACTTCAAAGAAATAGTTAAACTGCATGGAGTGCCGCTCAATATAGTCAGTGATAGAGATCCCCTATTTACTAGCAAATTCTGGGAAGCATTCCAGACCGAATTGGGAACCAAATTGAATCTAAGCACCGCTTATCACCCTCAGACATACGGCCAAACTGAGCGGGTGAATAGAATTCTAGAAGATTTACTACGGGCTTGCGTTACTGATTTTGGAGGCTCATGGGAAGATCACTTACATTTAGCCGAATTCTCTTATAACAATAGCTATCAAGCAAGTTTGAGAATGTCTCCATTTGAAGCATTATACGGTAGACCGTGCAGATCTCCCGAATGTTGGGTAGAACCTCGCAACGGACTTGTGTTGGGGCTCGATATGATTCGAGAAGCATCAGATAAAGTCGATTTCATTAAGAAGCGATTGAAAACCGCACAAAGCTGACAGAAAAGTTATGCTGATGCGAGAAGAAGAGACTTATCATTTGCCGTTGGCGATTATGTTTATTTAAGAGTTTCTCCGATGCGGGGAGTAATCAGATTTGGCAAGACTGGGAAGTTGGCACCGAGATTTATAGGTCCCTTTCCTATACTCGAACGGATTGGAACTCTTCCATATAGGGTTTCATTACCTGATTGGTTGCCTGGTGTACATGATGTGTTCCACGTGTCTCAACTCAGAAAACATGTGCATGATCCGGATCTTGTTGTAGAAGAAGCAGCGCAACAGGATATAGACATAACTCCAGAATTAGCAGTCAGAAGAGAGCCATTAAAGATCGTTGGCAAAGAAACTAGAGAGCTAAGGAGCAAAAAGATTCATTTAGTTAAAGTGCAGTGGAGTAGTGATCCTAGAGACTATACTTGGGAGACTGAGGAAAGCATTAAACGAGCCTACCCCAAATGCAGAGTGGACATCTCTGACTAACTCCGATGCAAGGTACCTTTACAATACTTTGCAATTACATTTTGTTTCCTACTTTGCTGTTATTTCCTTTTCGAGGACGAAAAGTTTTAAGTGGGGGAGATTGTAATAACCCGGAAAATGTGAACCAATTTCAAATTTTTAAAATTGGTTATTGTCAAAGAATTTGAATAATTGAAATAGCATATTTCAATAAAAGAATGAATTGGGAATAGTGAGGCAGTTTGAAAATTTGAATACAAACTTTGTCTGACTGAACCGGGGGGAAATATAACAGATTTTAGCGAAACCAAAAATATTTAAATCTATTTATGGACACCTTTCTAACGAATCTGAAAAATCGAAGTTTCATAACGGGAATCAAAAGTTATGGCCAAATGAATTTTCAGAAAGGTCGCTATATAGCATATATAGCCCTTGAAAATAGATATTTTGCATACGACCTCGGAATTCGACGAAACCACTTTTGTGGGATCCGGGACGTCAAATTATTGCTAGGTTTCAAATTTCATAATTTTTGAAGCTAGTATGTGAGCGGGGAAAAGGAAAATGTGATTGGTCAATTTCTGTTAAAATGGGTCGACCTGAAAATGGACATTTTGCATATGAGCTCAGAATTCGACGAAACTGGTTTTGTTGGGACCGTATCGTCAAAACAAAGCTAGATTTATTTTTCTGGAATTTTTCGATTCAGTTTGTGGCCTTGGCAAATTGAAATGTACGTTCAAATTGAATATAAAATGTTTTATACTTTAATTTGAAAAATAATTGACCGTAATAGTCGAATTGGCCAACGAAACATATCCCATTGTGTCCGGAATGGGGGTATTTGGCTAGGGGCGATAGTCGTTGGGTTGAAATTGGTGTACGTTGGCTAGAAAGGGTATTATAGGAATTTAAAAATATAATAAATTAGAAAATATCTTTCATTTTCTCTCACTTCAGAAAAAGTCGATCGACCCCCTGAAACGAACGACGATAATCGTTCAAACCTTTCCCCCTCGATCGCCGCCGCCACAGGCCATTTCGCCGCCGCCTCCAGTTGACAATTCTGATCGCCTTCCTCCCCTCTTCAAATCAAACCCAGCCTCGTCGAAGACCATCGCCTATCGACGTCGAATTTCGTCGAGGAAGTTCGCCCCTTTGAAGCGCCGCCGATCGTCGCTGGAGCCACAGAATTCGCTGCCACCACCACCGATAGGAAGCTTGTTCGTAGCTCTTCAACGTCGTAGGGTCTGATCTGGACGTCGAGCTACGGTTTTGATTTAAATTCAAAACCTAGTTTTGAAGGTTCGAAAAGCACTCTGCTTTGAAATTTTTGAATTGAAAATAACACTTTTAAGTGTTGCAAAACTTTGAAAAATCATATCTTTTTAGTGTGTTAACGAAATTCGATGAAGCAGGAAACATCGGGACCGCAGGGAGGCTCTCTACCATCTAGCAGAAGCCGCGGATTTTTCTGATCTTCCTACGATTTTTAGCACTTCAAAAACCAATGTGAGGAATCTAAACTAAATTGTGTGAATGTAATTGTGTCGTATAAATTATATAAGCGAAGTGTAAATTATATACGCATTGTATACCTCATGTACATGTGATGTATAAGTTATATTAGCGATGTATAATTTATACAAGCGTTGTATGAAACATATATGCTTGAATTGTGATGAAATGCAAGTGAATTATAAAAATAATATATATATATATACTCCCCTCGTCCACAGACCATGGATGATATTTATTGCTTGTGATTGGCGTGATATTATATGGTATGACGAATGGTTGGAAATAATTGTTTTGTGGTTGATATTGTGGTTGAAAAATACCTTTGTGGTTGAAAAATACCCTCTTGTGGTTGAAACAAATTAGAATAGGATTGTGGAAATGAAAATAAAACATGCCGCCAGCGTGCGAACTAGATGCATGATCCCCATTGTCAAAATCCGCGAGGTTTTAAGGTAGAGCGAGGAGCCGTACTAGGGACGGTCCCGGTTTTAACTACCCTGCCGTTATGCTGTCGAAATTTTCTGAAATATTCATGTGTTAGAATAATTTTCATTTGTTGAAATTAATTACATATGCTGAAACCAATATTCATGTGTTGAGTTGAAATTAATTCGTTGAATCGAAATTCATGTGTTGAATATTATTCGAATTTTAAACAAATAGATTTAACGATAAAAATCACATTTTTATATATATACAAACTATAGAAAATATTCATGTGTTGAGTTGAAATTCATTCGTTGAATCGAAATTCATTTGTTGAATATTATTCGAATTTTAAACAAATAGATTTAACGATAAAAATCACATTTTTATATATACACAAACTATAGAAAATATTCATGTGTTGAGTTGAAATTCATTCGTTGAATCAAAATTCATGTGTTGAATATTATTCGAATTTTAAACAAATAGATTTAACGATAAAAATCACATTTTTATATATATACAAACTATAGAGAATATTCATGTGTTGAGTTGAAATTCATTCGTTGAATCGAAATTCATGTGTTGAATATTATTCGAATTTTAAAATAAAATGAATAAACAATAAAAACTACATTTTTATTGTGAATATGAAGTGTTAAAAACATTCACGTGTTGAATAAATATTTTTGATGATAAAAATATTTCTTTTATCATGTATACGCTTTGATAAAAATACACACGTGTTGAAATAAATATTAGTTCGTTAGAAATATTGTTATTAGCTTTGTTCTACATATATACACATGTGTTGAACAGGGAAAATGGATTACCTGTAGAGTAAAGAAATTATTTGCGTGCCCGACAAATAGGTAAGCCTTTATGAGTTGGCTGCGCAATTTTATTTTTATATCAACTCCTGTGAATGCCATTGGATGCAGAGTGCTGGTTTTTCTATGTGAAATAATAAACATCGCCATAGGATAGTAACAATTAATTTTGAACTACACTACATGGCATACTCCTTGACGATAGGCATACTTCATCATATTCCGCATAAGCAATTGGAGCTTGTGTGACGAGGTGGAAGATTTACCATACGAGCGAGAGGCTTGTATGGCGATGATTATATACTACAGGTTGAACTGATGACAGATATGGACTATATAAAATATAATGATAAATTGCCAGATTAATAAAAACCCCACACGGGTCTGGAGTTGACAATAATCACGTCTCTCGAGTCATTAGATACAGCACATGGACTATTTATTCCCACACGGGACGAGGTGACGAGGATTTATCCTCTGGAGTAATTCAAAATACACGCTCCCTCAGGCTTGACAGGGTGACGAGAATTTATTCTCTGGAGTTATTATCTATACACGCTCCCCTGTAAACACCAGAATATATCACTATAAATATGTGGATGCTTTATAGGATTTATTGGGTACCTAACACGGCCCAATAAATTTCCAAACCCCTTCCCGTACAAAGGAGGTTATGGCGAATTTTTTTGAAATATTAAGGCGTTAGTGAAATATTTGAAGTGAAAACGATGTTGAAATAAATGAATGAATGATGTTGAAATAAATGAATGAACGATGTTGAAATAAATGAATGAACTATATTTGAAATAAAGGAATGAGTTATATATATATATATATATAAATAGAATTGAAAGGAATCAAAGCCGTGCAGTTCGTGTTTTGGAATCGTAATTTGAATCGATTAGTATGAGAAATCCGATCATCGGATTTTCCCAAAACCGCAACCGCTGGGTTCGCCTTGGAAATATCTTACCAACGGCACCAACCATGTAAAAATCCAACGGTTGGATTGTCTGGAATGTTTAATTCAAATTTGAAGAAAAACAGCGCCAGAATCGTTTATATTTATATATAAATATAAATATAATTAAATTAAATCGAATAACGACACTGTAGTTCGAATTTTGAAACCGTAACTTCAAACGACTAGTGTGGAAGATCCGACCGTCGGATTTTCCCGAAACTGGAACCGTTGGGTTCGCTTTGGGAATATCGTCCCAGTGATATAGACTTTGTAGAAATCCAAAGGTTAGATTTTCCGATATATGTAAAACAAATTAGGGGAAAAACAGCGCCAGTGCCACGGCACGACCTGAAACGTCGTTTAATTAAATATGGCCATTTTTAAATAAATAAAAATGGCGAAAAATCGTTATAAAATATTATAAGCAACATAGATTGGGAATAAACTGGTTTGGCTTGATCTGCTTGATATTTGATGGTTGTATGTGTTTGACACGAAAATTATACTAAAGAACTGAAATATGAATGTCGAATAATATAACCATGGAAAGATTTGTTTTGAATTCTAATTACGTGGATTATTTGAAAAGGCCGAGCTAACCCTCATTTCAAATAATTGATCGAACGATTCGAATTGGAAAATGCAAAGTCGATTCAAGACCGACGATCTTCGTATCGGTTGGATGGGCGCTGCTGAGGTTCCTGATTGGAGTAGCTACCGTGAAGGAACGGAAGTAGTAGCCGTCTGGACGTATGTGTTGATTGTACGGATATACGAGGAATTGACGCCTCCGGTTTCGTTCAGACCCAGAACGGACTTGTAAATGGACTGTGTGTCTGACATTGGATTTTGTTCTATACCGATTGATCTCTGTTAAATATATATCTGTTTGGCGGCGGAGAATTTATTCTTTTGCTTAACGCCCTTCTCTGAGACGTACGAGCTCAGAGGTTATATATCGATAGAAATCAGTCGTATGGAGTGGATTGCCTATGTGGCATGCCAAGATGCTGTGATCAAGGCTTCTGTTGCAAAGCAAAGTCTTGTGTTTGATGATCAAAGCATGGCCTACATAGCCTGGCTTTGTGTATAGCGTGGATTCGCGACCCTCACACCTCTGTATGAGTTAAAAACAGGATAAGGACTGCAGGGAGAGCACGATGTTTCTTTCTAGCTATGGTGGTGTCAGTGACCTACCATCCCTGACATTTATATCTACTTTTCACCTTTGTGGTTGTTGGGATGCGAGCCGCCTCGATTATAGGTCTGTAAGGACCGGGAAACGTGTGTTCAGGAATAACTAATCCTCAAACATAAGAGAGGACCGACCCTGAAGCATCCAGGGTTTACCCAGAGTGTGTAGTCCTGAGGCATTTGCTAGATTGTCTCGAAGCGGAGAGGAGCTTGCCCCTTGCCTCGACTCATGACGGAAATCCAATTTCCAATACGAAATAACGGATTCGATTGTAGAACTTGTATGGCGACATAGTGGTATAGGGCACTTATGCCGTCTATGATTGATATTTATGATGCTATTCGTTTTGAAACATATATGCACTAGTAATAATATCAAATGATTTTGCTTTGCACGTATCAAGCATATTTGGCCATTATAAGGTAAAACTCTATCCTCCGGCTTGCGTTACATTGTATGATGGGACTTGAGTCTTATAATGGCTTCATTCTTTTTAAAAGCATTGCGTTGTTTTAAAAGAACTTACTTTGTTTAGAATGCACCCGCAATCACTGGAGTAAACCCATTCCGCGAAAGTGGCGTGGTCCTATGATTTGCTTATTACTGTTGTTTAAACTGTTAAGTAGATTTCTCATACCAGTCCCCATGACTTACTCGTTGTTTGTTTCACTTTGCAAACGCGGGTGCCCTTATTTTCACACGGGCAGCCTAGTTCACAGGTGACAGGTTGTTTTTGGCTCACCACTGTAGTATGGAGTGCATTTTGGCTCATGGCGAGGCTGACTTCACCGAGATGACTTTGACATTTTCCGCCATTATTGTACTTATATTATGATTCCGCCACTGGCGATGCAGACTGTTTTACTTCCAGTACTTATTATCGTATGTATATATACCGCCTTCGGCGATGTAGACTGATACCCTTATTATGTCTCACTGCATGTATATATTCCGCCTCTGGCGATGGTGACTGATCATTTCCCCGTTTTTTACTAAGTTATATCCTACGTTGTGCTATTCTGATGTTATTGCATGTTATGATTCCGCTGTCATATACATGTAAAATTATTCTATTTATTGTTTTTTCTATTATCTGTTCTCTGCTGTGATGATTGATGTGTTATATTCTAATGATTATCCTTAATACCGTCACACGGATTTTGGGATCGTCACAATAATCCTAGTTGTTAACTAAAGACATCAGCGAGCAACTCTTTCGCTCTGAAGATTTATATCTTCAATTCATCAAATGATCATCCCTGCAAGTCTGTTTTCGAACGAAAAGTTGGTTCAAAGCCGTGTTTGGTCTAGTTTCCATCCGGGTCTCTTTGAACTAACTCGTCAAAAGTCCAAAAGTGACATTTAATGATAGTTGGGTTTTAACTATAAAATCAAAATAGTACAGATCAGTACACTGGCATCATATACCCTTTTAATTCAAACCATTCACTAAGACCAATTTAGCAATTCTTAAAGATTGATTTCATATTCTTATATCAAATGGATAATTATATTCTCAAATTTTCGTTACTTCGAAAACTTATCCAACACTTATCTTTTTCATGATAAATGTATGCACAAAACTCACCTCTATTTTTCTTTTACCTTGAAAATATCGTTATATTCCACAAATTTCCTTTACTTTGAAAATGTCACTATATCCGCATAAAATCCCTTAAATTTTCCTTTATTTCGAAATACCATTGTATATTCACAAAGCCTCTTTTAATTTCCTTTACTTTAGAAATATCTGTATATTCATAACTGTGCAGTTTATGCCCCGCTATAACTGTAATAACCCAGAAAATCGGAACCAATTTAAATTTTTTAATTTGGCTATTTTTGTGGATTTTGAATATTTAAAATAAATTATATTAAATAATAACGACCAAAAGTCTATTTGAATTGATGTTGGAAAATAAATATATTTATTTTAATTATAAAACGAGGCTTGAAATGGC
This sequence comes from Allium sativum, assembly GCA_030737875.1. Taxonomy (NCBI): domain Eukaryota; kingdom Viridiplantae; phylum Streptophyta; class Magnoliopsida; order Asparagales; family Amaryllidaceae; genus Allium; species Allium sativum. The sequence goes on from CM060910.1 coordinate 343,995,273, forward strand.
GTGGCAGTTTGAGAATTTGAATTTGAATTTTGACTGACTGTACAGGATGCAAAATAAAACAGATTGTAGTGAAACCAAAAATATTTGAATCTGTTAATGAATATCTTTCTAACGTATCTGAAAAATCGACATATCATAGCAGGAATCAAAAGTTATGGCTAAATGAATTTTCAGAAAGGTCGCTATGGATTTAAAATAGCCCTTGAAAATAGGCATTTTGCAAACGACCTCCGTTTTCGACGAAACCACTTTTGTTGGATCCGGGATGTCAAATTATTGCTAGGTTTCAGATTTCATAATTTTTGGAGTTAATATATGAGCATGGCAAAGGAAAATGTGTTTGGTTAAGTTCAGTCAATTTGGATCGACCAGAAAATGGCTATTTTTGAAACGGTCTCCAAATTCGACGAAAATAGTTTTATTCGGACCTTATCGTCAAAACATAGCTAGATTTATTTTTTTGGAATTTTTGGGATCAGTATGTAGCCCCAACAAATTGAAATGTACGCTCAAATCAAATATTGAATGTTTTATATTTTGATTTGAAGAAAAACTGACTGAAACAGTCGAATGAGCCCACAAAACATATTTCATTATGTTCAGAATGGGGATAATTAGCTAGGAATGACAGTCGTTGGGTTTGAACTGGAGTTTGTAAGGAGAAAGAGGTATTTTCGAAATTAAATAAATTAAATAATAAAATATAAGGGGCCGGGCCAATCAAAATTATCCATTCCATTCTCTCCCCCCGATACGCTCCTGACCCAAACGGCGGAAGAGCTTCCTCGCTTCTCTCCTCCCTAGCTCGCCAACCACTCAACAATATTCGAAGCTCCAGTTGGGGATTTTGTAGTACTCCCCAAGACCTTCCAATCCATACCAACCTCACCTCAAATCGTCGTGTAATGGTTGAGATCTAGGCCCCTGAAGTGTCGACATTCATAGCGCCGCCGTGCCTCCATCTTGAGCTCGAGTTGGACGAAAACCCAGGCGCCGAGCACTACAACATGGTGAAGTCCGATCGTGCTATAGCGTCACAGTTTGGAAGCAAGATCGAGACATAAGTTTGAACCAAACTGAAGGTATACGGTTTAATTAATTTAAACTATTTATAACAGTTTAAAAGTGTCGCAAAGTTAGTTTATCGTTTAAAAATCATATCTTTTTGCTATGTTGTCGAAATCCAGTGAAACAAGAGACATTGGACTCGTGTGGACGTCTTCTACATTCTACAAGAGACCGGAGAATTTTTGGAGCTTCCTACAATTTTTGGAGGAGTGGAACCCAATGTGAGATTTATGAATTATAAACGATATGGAATGATGATGTATAAATTATACGGTCGATGTATAAATTATATAAGTGTTGTACACCACACGTATAAGCGTTTTATATGCGATGCATAAGTTATATATGCATTGTAAAAATCATATGTGCATTGAAAGGAATTGAAATGATATTGAAATGAAATCGAAATATATTTATATACGTATATATATATATATATATATATATATGTCCACAGACCATGGATGGTATACATTGGTTGTGATTGTTTGGATTTGGTTGATGTGAATTTTGGTTGATAAATGCGAATGGCTGATATGATTGATTGTGGTTGAAATCCCAATAGGATTAGTTTATGGGAAAATTCGTCTGCGTATGAACTAGATATTGAAATCCCCATTGTCAAAAGCTGCGAGGCTTTAAGGTAGAGCGAGTAGCCGTACTCAGGACAGTGCCGGTTTTAACTACCCTACCGCTATGCTACTGAAATTTTCTGAAATATTCCTGTGTTTGATTTATATTCATGTATTGAAATATATTCATGCATTGGAAAAATATTCATTTTTGAAATAAAATGGTTTGAACGATAAAAATAAGATTTTTATCGAATGTATGAAATAAAATGGTTTGAACGATAAAAATAACATTTTTATTGTATGTACATAGTATATAAAAATCTTCATTTTTGAAATAAATTGTTTTAACAATAAAAATCACATTTTTATTATATATATGAATCGTTAAATATCTTCATTTTTGAAATAAATTGTTTTAACAATAAAAATCACATTTTTATCATCTATATGAAGTATATAAAATAGTCGTGTTTGAAGTAAATTGTTTTGACAATAAAAATAACATTTTTATTATAAATACGAAGTGTTAAAAATAACCATGTTTGAAATAAATTGTTTTAACAATAAAAATAACATTTTTATCATTTGTATGAAGTATATAAAATATTCATGTTTGAAATAAATTGTTTTAAAAATAAAAATCTAATTTTTACTATATATATGAAGTGTTAAAAATAGTCATGTGTTGAAATAAATATTTGTTGGGTAAAAATATTATTTTTGTCAAATATATGAAATGAAAATGGTTTGGAAATCAAAGAACGGATTATATTTATCTATATACAAATATAATTAAAATAATTTGAATAATGAAGCTGTAGTTTGTAGTTTGAAACCGTGATTTTAAACGATTATTGCGGGAGATCCGACCATCGGATTTTCCCGAAACCAAAACCATTGGGTCTGCTTTCGAAATATCTTTCCAACGATACCAAATTTGTAGAGATCCAACAGTTAGATTTTGTGAAATGTTAAATTCAAATCTGAATGAAAACAGCGCCAGAATGGATTATATTAATATATATAAAAATAATTAAATTAAATCGAATAATGACGTTGCAGTTCGTATTTTGAAATCGTAACTTCAAACGATTGTACCGGGAGATCCGATCATCGGATTTTCCCAAAACTGGAACCGTTGGGTCCGCTTGGAAAAGATATTTCCAATGATATAAAATTTGTAGAGATCAAATGGATAGATTTTTAGATATGTGTAAATCAAATCTGGAGAAAAACAACGCCATGGCCGCGTTATGGCTTGAAGCGTCATTTGAATAAATTGACTATATTTAAATAAATAAAAATAGCGATAAATCGTTATAAAATATTATAAACGATATGGAATGGAAAAAAACTGAATTTTCTCGATTTATAGGATATTTGATTGTTGAATGTGTTTAACGTGAAAATTACATTAATGAACTGAATTATGGATGTCAGATAATTTAACCATTGAAATGAATTGATTTGAAGTTCTAAATATACGTGAATTATTTGAAAAGGTCGAGTGAATTCTCATTTCAAATAATTGGTCGAGGGTTAGAAGTCGAAGATATGAAGACGGTGCAAGACCGAGGATCTTCACATCGAATGGATGGCTACTGATGCCTTTGATGGGAGTTGCTGCCCTGAAGGGGTTACAGTGGTGGTCGTCCGGACGTACTTGTTGATCGTTCGGATGTGCGAGGGCCTCTCTTCTGTATAGGACATACAGAAGAGGAATAACGTGCCTCCGGTTTGGTTCAGACCCAGAACGGACTTGTAAATGGATGTGTGTCCGACGTTGTAGATTGACAACGTGGCATACAGAGATGATGTGATCAAGGCTTTTGTTGAAAAGCATAGCTTTGTGGTTGATGATCAAAGTAGGGCTTTAAATAGATAGCTTTGTGTTTAGCGTTGATTCGTGAGCCTCACACCCCGGTATGGACCGTAAACGGGAGAGGACTTCATGGAGGACCTGCGTTTCTTTCTAGCTAGGAGTGGTGTTTTGGGTTTTACATGCCCGGACATTTTACTTATGTGGATGATGGATAGCGAGGTGCCTCAGTTATATCGGTCGCTCCGGGGCCGATGGTTTGGTCGTTATATGACCAGTTTACGCTCTATAGGGTAGGGAAACACAGTGTTCAGGCATTTTAATCCACTCCGTGTGGACCGGCCCTGACAATCCAAGGCTTGACTGAGTACTTGCCTGAGACATGGTAGGCTAGATTGTCTCGAAGCGTTAAGGACGATCCCTTGCCTTGGTTCGTGATGGAAATCCAATTTCCAAATACGACATTGTGCGGTTTTGATTGTAAACCTATATTTGGCGACATGATATATGGTACCCATGCCGTCTATGATTGATACTTATGATTGAATTATTTTTGAAACATATAAACACTAGTAATAATATCAAATGCTTTTGTTTTATTCGTATCAAGCATCTTTTGGCCATTATAAGGTAAAACTCTATCCTCCGGTTTGCATTGATTGTGTGATGGGAACTGAGTCTTATAATGGCTTCATTTTTATAAAAAACATTGCGATGTCTATATGATTTACTTGTTTTAAGCACTGGCAATCCAATGGAGTAAACCCGTTCCGCGTTAGCGGCGTGGTCCTGTGATTGGCCTTATTATAAAATAAGTTAAGTAGTAGATTTCTCGTACCAGTCCCATGACTGACTCGTAGTTTGTTTCACTTGCAAACTCGGGTGCCCTATTTTCTACATGGGTAGCCTTGTATTCAGGTTTTAGCAGACTCTTTCTGGATAGCTATGGAGCTGAAGATGGATTCTATCATTTCTTTCTTTTTATGCTATTCAGATCCTGTTGTACATATTATGTTTGGATTCCGCTGTAGACATTTTATGTAAAGCTGAAACTATATTTTGTACTAAGTATGATCCTGTATACTGTGTAACTCGGATGATTATGTTTATCGAGTGTATTTTGTTGTAAATTATCCGGTGTATTTATATATTTATGTTTTGCTGTTATCTGTTTAAGTGTTGTAGTCCAAAATTACCCTTGCTAACCCTGCAATATCCCCGATATATCATATAGCGGATGTCTACCGCTACGCTATTTCCGAATAGCCTCTGAAATAGCCTTTCTGCTTTAAGCCTCGCCATATTCCCGATATTTCCTGTTATTTCAAATATATTCCGATATTTCCGCTATATCTTCTATAAAAGAAACGAATTGAAAACAGCTATTTTTATGTTATAAAATTAGTATATTAATATAATCTTTTGACATATATGCTTCATAATAGAAAATACTATAATATTCTATTAAATTTAATCCAACTAATTAAAAGTTTACATTTATTTGCACATGCTTTTATTCAAAATTAAGAATGTACTAATATAATTAAATTGAATGATTATTTTTCATTTATTTATCATTTTTATATTTGAAAAAGTATTAAATATGAGTTTTACATGCTATTTTAAACTTATCCATTATATCCCGCTATTTAATTGCTTTATCTCCGCTGTAACTTTTTGTATCTCCACCGCATTTGATCCGCTGAGCGCTTTAACTGCACAGGTTCATAATCAATTTCCGTATATACCTTTGTTTCTAAACTAGCTTAACCCCTTTTTTCATTTTCCAAAAAATCACAGCCATTTACTTATTCTTTAAATAAGTATATTTATAAAACCTACTATTTTCATTACTTAGGAAATAGTGCCTTTTACTTAACCGAATGGTGTAAATATAATCACATTTTTTATCCAGGCCAAACGATGTCAATTAATACATTGTCTATTTAAAACTCAACAATTTTCTTAAATTTCTCAGAAATTTTGCAAATAATGTTGCAGTATTTCTTACGAAAATAATAAATTATTTCCAACATCTTCACCATTACAAACTAGTACCAATCCTCAGATGACCTTGAAATCATTCAAGTTTGGGTATATTATTTACATCTCAGACCTTAATCGATAATGTTCTTATCTTAAGATAGATACAACTATGTAACTCAAAACTGGTATTATTTACAATATCACACATTCTCATTTATTATTCTATTTAAAACATGGATTTATAAAGTATTCTTATTTTTGGAATTTTCTTCCCAAATATTAGTGTTACTTAATTCATTGATTAAGTAAATGCTTACTACAACGTCATCTTTTAACTTCTAAACTTCTTCAAAATAATTTGTTTTACAACTCGAATTTTATTACAAAATCCAATTACCAAATCCATTACCAAAAGCCCATAAAATTTATTTATATAATCTACTTTGGATTTTATTACTAAAATCCCTTTACCCAAATTCCTTATTGTGACGGCGGAATAAGGCGAGGGTGGTGGATGCGTCGGGTAAAAGGGGAGAGAGAAGGGAGCGAGAGGGGGCAACGGGGGAGGTGAGAGAGGGAGAGGAGGATCAGAGTTGGGGAGGGCGGCCACCAGAGGCGGCGATGGCGATGCAAGCGCGCCTCGGAGGCGCGAGGTCGAGGTCCGCCTTCCGTTTTCTTTTTTTTTTTCTTTTTTTTTTCTGAATTTCGATTTTGGGAAGAAAAGCTAGGGGGGGGGGGTTTATGTAAAGTTTATTTTAATTTATTTAATTAATTTATATTTCAAAAAGTTGACTTTTACATACGACCTCGTAACGAGGCCCACCGCCTGTCGTCCATAGCTAATTACCCCCATTCCGAACACAATGGGATATGTATCGTAGGCTGATTCGACTGCTTCGATCAGTTTTCGTTAAAATCAACATATAACTCTATATATTGAATTTGAACGCGCATTTCAATTTACCGGGGTCACATACTAACCAGAAAAATTCCCGAAAAATATTTTCTAGCTTCGTATTGACGATACGGTCCTAACAAAACTAGTTTCGTCGAATTCTGAGACCGTTTGAAAAATGGCCATTTTCCAGTCGATTAAAATCAACTGAAACTGGTCAAACACGTTTTCTTTTGCCACGCTCACATACTGATTCGAAAAATTATGAAATTTGAAACCTAGCAATAACTTTACATCACGGACCCAACAAAACTGGTTTCGTCGAAATCCGAGGTCGTTTGCAAAATGTCCATTTTTAAGGGCCTGAATTCCATAGCGACTATTCAGAAATTTCAACTGGACATATCTTATCATTTCTAAGATGAAATCTCAGTTTGTTAACCTCGTTACAAAGATATAGTTATACAGATTCCATTATTTTTGGTTTCACTAAAATCCGGATTGTTTTGCACCCGGTACATTCAATTGAAGTTTGAAATCGAGTTATCGAACTACCGCGCCATTTTCAATTCTATTTATAATTATATATAATTATTTATATTCTAACGACGACGCATATAATATATACGTTCGAATTATATTCAAAATAAATTTCTCGTCGATATTATTTAAAATAATCTATTTTAAATAATCAAAATTCGCTAAAATTGCCAAAATAAAAATTTTAAACTGGCCCAGATTTTCGGGTTGTTACAATCTCCCCCACTTAAAACTTTTCGTCCCCGAAAAGGAACAAAGTCGAAAGTGGTTTGATTAATCAACTCTACGTTCGATCTGGCTTCCATTCTCCAACTTTTCAGTTTCTGAGAATTTTCAAAATTTCAAAAATTTTGCTAACACCCTAAATTTTCGAAAAATTTCGCCATAACCTCCCCTGCAATGGGAGCATCGGGGAATTTCAAATAGCTTCCCCGGTCCTTCAGATCTCAAAAAGAAAAAGAAAAAGCCAAGCGGCTAGCCAATAGGCTCACAAAATCATCATCACCCAAACAAAACAGGAAATTATGTAGTAAACATGTACCTATTTGTCGGGCAAACAAATTTTATTCTTCGGCTCTAGCCTCCTTGCTATGACCTGTCCAATGATATATATGTATATGCAAGCAAATGCGACCAATTTTCAATATAATTCAATATTTGATACAGTTAGGCATAATGATTCAAAATTAGCAAACAAATAAACAAACAACACAAACGTCAATCAATTAGTGAATTATAGTTTCAAATTCATAACTTTGATATATATAAAGAAAATCATGTTTATGATGCCAATTCACAACAATGTGTTCTAGCTATATATAAGTTTTGGTTCTCACCCCAGCCTAATGGAAATATATAGAAAATCACACCTTCGAAACACGAACATAAATACTGATGATGTCATGACAATCATCCGTACCATCTCCGGGCGACTAGAGTGTGATGCTATATCTATCCAAAATATTAAAACTTTGAATACACGCGGATCAGACGTATACGCAATATCTTTATATACTGGACTGTCCAACTCAATATAAATAGATAATCAAATACGAATAATTGATTTAAATTTTCAAAACAAAAATTTGTTTTCATTTTAAAAATATACTCTTCACACTCGTTCTAGGATACTACTGATCCTATCTCTAACGAGTCATTCTAATTGGATATTGCTAATCCAATATCTGATGAATCCTTTCGTATGGTTCTAATGTGCCTTGTTCTCTGAGCTTTGTAAACCAAAGCTCTGATACCAACTGTGACGGCGGAATAGGGCGAGGGTGGTGGATGCGTCGGGTAAAAGGGGAGAGAGAAGGGAGCGAGAGGGGGCAACGGGGGAGGTGAGAGAGGGAGAGGAGGATCAGAGTTGGGGAGGGCGGCCACCAGAGGCGGCGATGGCGATGCAAGCGCGCCTCGGAGGCGCGAGGTCGAGGTCCGCCTTCCGTTTTTTTTTTTTTCTGAATTTCGATTTTGGGAAGAAAAGCTAGGGGGGGGGTTTATGTAAAGTTTATTTTAATTTATTTAATTAATTTATATTTCAAAAAGTTGACTTTTACATACGACCTCGTAACGAGGCCCACCGCCTGTCGTCCATAGCTAATTACCCCCATTCCGAACACAATGGGATATGTATCGTAGGCTGATTCGACTGCTTCGATCAGTTTTCGTTAAAATCAACATATAACTCTATATATTGAATTTGAACGCGCATTTCAATTTACCGGGGTCACATACTAACCAGAAAAATTCCCGAAAAATATTTTCTAGCTTCGTATTGACGATACGGTCCTAACAAAACTAGTTTCGTCGAATTCTGAGACCGTTTGAAAAATGGCCATTTTCCAGTCGATTAAAATCAACTAAAACTGGTCAAACGCGTTTTCTTTTGCCACGCTCACATACTGATTCGAAAAATTATGAAATTTGAAACCTAGCAATAACTTTACATCACGGACCCAACAAAACTGGTTTCGTCGAAATCCGAGGTCGTTTGCAAAATGTACATTTTTAAGGGCCTGAATTCCATAGCGACTATTCAGAAATTTCAACTGGACATATCTTATCATTTCTAAGATGAAATATCAGTTTGTTAACCTCGTTACAAAGATATAGTTATACAGATTCCATTATTTTTGGTTTCACTAAAATCCGGATTGTTTTGCACCCGGTACATTCAATTGAAGTTTGAAATCGAATTATCGAACTACCACGCCATTTTCAATTCTATTTATAATTATATATATTTATTTATATTCTAACGACGACGCGTATAATATATACGTTCGAATTATATTCAAAATAAATTTCTCGTCGATATTATTTAAAATAATCTATTTTAAATAATCAAAATTCGCTAAAATTGCCAAAATAAAAATTTTAAACTGGCCCAGATTTTCGGGTTGTTACACTTATACATGTCCTTTAACCATATTTCTTTGCATTCCTGAAAACTTTCTTTTGATCTCAACCCTTTTTACATAATTGAAATATTAAGTAAATATTCATTTTAGACTATCGCATTAGTTTGGATCTCATTATAACTTCATTTATAAAACTCAGATTTTACTATAAAATCCCTTCATAATCTCCTCCCAAGATTCAACTAAAGTTTTATCAAAAACTTCATTACATTCTTAAATGATTTCAATTAAAAAGGTAATCCCTTTAATTATTATCAATTAATTAAAATAATAATTAACTTCAACATTAACCGAAGTTAAACTAGTTTACTTTATTAGGTGATTAATCTCTTTATTAACTAAAGATAGAATAGTGATTTCCTTTGAAAGGTAATTTAAAATAATAATTAACTTTATTAAAATTAAACAATTCGATAAACACACCTAAATAAATATTAATTTACTTTTTAGATCATTCATAAAATTTGCACAGCTATTTGTCAAAACCATTCCTATTAGATTAATTGAAAACAAATTAATCTATTAATCTTTGCAAATCTACATAGCTGACTTAGTCAACTTGATAACATCAGTTGATTTGTTAATTGATTTCCACTATCCTTCCTCTTAAATTAATTAATAACTTAATTAATTTAATTAATTTAATTTCACTAAATTGTTTCTTGGGAAAGATAGCTTCAAATTACCATCCCTTAAGTTAATTTTGGCTTGCTTGCTTATAAACACTTATTTAATATATAAGAATTTGTCATAATAAATCAGTTTATAATTACTTATAAAGTTAATAATAAATATTGATTTTCTTTTAATAAAACTTTTATTTAAACTAATTTATGTAAAATTGATCTCAAAATTTGATTTCAGTTATAAAATAAAATTTACAACTTCCTTTCAGTCAAATCACCTAACGGTAAATTAACTTCTTAAAAACATAGATATTTACGTCATCTTCTCCCAATCACTTAGTCAATACTGTTTATTGGTTAATAAATATCAATGTTGAATTCCAATTCAACCATTAACAATTAAATCATCATCCAAATAGATTGGTTAAACAGTTCATATAATAATAATATGAAATTGTAAATAACATTAAAATATTTTTGAAATCCAGTTAGATCCCTCCAAACTTTTCTCCTTGCATCACAATTAATATAACAATATATATACATATAAACTAACAATTTAAACTAGCTCATTAAAAATGAATTTTCTGCTTAAAAGTAGATAGTGTCAGGATTTATTCGTTAATATACATAAATCGATAACTATAACCAAACAATCCAAATAATAAACGATAATCAATCCAAACAATCATTTAATAAATAACAACCAATCATCCAAACAATCAATCAATCATAATATAAATAAATAACGATTAACCCATAGATATTTATAACGTCATATAATTGTAAATAGTATTTTAGAAAGTGTGAGTTGAAGATTCACTAGTCTTTCAATCGATGATTCAGCGTTGTTTCATTTACTTTGAAACAAGCGTTTAAAATTAAACAAAATCCTAACTTGCTCCAATCCACTCCAATTCATCATGGACTTGTAGTACTCGTCCATACGATCCCAATGTTTCTTGTTTTTTCAAATTCGGATAGCAGATGGAAGAATAATTAATATTACAAGTTATAAATGAATTTAATGTCATTAGCGATTAAATTATAACTAATCAACCTTTAGTCCTTTAATTAACTACTAATCACCGTTTAAAACGCGCTCCTTATTCTCCATAAATTCAAACCCGCCTCCCTCGCCATCACTGCATTCTTGTATCCTAATATCTCCTTCTCATCTTCACTATACCGCAATCTGATTACAATAATGTTCTTCAATTCAAGATCTCCAGTCGACTACCACCTCCATCATCAACTCGACACCTCCATTCGATACACATTGAACAACTCAACAGCCCTTTATAGTGAAAATATTGAATGCTTTAATTGCAAAATTTTCCCACACTTTCGCAAATAAATCTCTTCAATTCACATATTAATGCTCTATATTTCGAAAATTGGTGCCCTAGGCTCATGCTGTGAATAAAACAGTGAACATAAACAATTGGAATGCTATCAAACTTATACCATATCAGAGAGAAAGAACATACGATCCCAATGGATCCAATTTTGATTGATTTCGATTTTAAATGATTTTTCAAAGATAATTAGTAGCAGCTTTAAATCAATCAACATTGACCAGCGAAGAGAATAAGGAAGGGTTAGGAAATGTGAACAATATTATAGGGTAGGATTATCATATTTTATTCGATTATATAGAATATAATATCCTATTGCTATTTGTGTTTGACATTTATTTATTTGTATGATCACATATGAAATCCAATTGCGATGAAAATTGGCATATAGCTATAGTTTAACATTCTAAATCCGGTGAAACTTGTTTTGTAGTAATCTAAGTTTGTTCGCAAAAACAACACTATTTTGAATATTAACTCGTTAGATGATATACATTTAATTTTCACATACTCATAGAACAATTCTAATGGACGCAATACTTGAAATCACGCAATAATTACCATTATGGATTTAATAAAATTCGTTTCACTGAGATCCGAGGTTGTTTGAAAAATGGCTATTTCCATATGTTAAATTAAAACGATAATAATAAAAACAATTTCCAAAATAATTGAATTTAATAATAGTAGATCATTATTATCACATATATTCAAATAAAATTATACATAGCTTTAAAATAAACTGGTTTGAGTTTTAAACTCGATATTTTTGTTTTCAAGTTAAATCGATATTCAAGTTATTCAAAATCCTTTTATTTTATTAATTAATTAATTATGGTTTATAAACGATTTAATAACGACTTTCTGAAAATTTGATTTTGACATAACTTAAAATTTGCAAGATGAAATCTCAATTTTTCTCTTTTATTAGAAATCTATAATCGATTGGGAAGATTCTTGTTTCAAACAGTTCCAACTTACGTTGGATCTTGTACACTTAGTTGAAGTTCAAATCGTAAAACTACGAACCATCGCAATGTTGCAAGCTCATTTTAAATCAAATTAAATTTATACTTTTAGACTTCATTTAATAAACGAATTCCTTATTATAATTTAAATCTAAACTTAATTAAATCCTTTTATATTGTCCAGATCATACTGTATTGCAAATCCAGTTCATTCGACTATTCCAGAATTATATTTATTATTTCACTATTTACATTAATAAAATAATAAAAGTCGTCAAACTTGAGTTGTTTAAATTTCCAAATAACTACTCTAATATTTAAATAAATTACTAAGGTAGGAAAAATGCTACAAACCCTCTAATTTTTCACAAATCCACTTACTTAAAGTCTTCCGCTCAACTTTATAAACTTTTAGTTCCAACAGAACCAATTAGTTTTAATTAAAATACCAATTCATTTACGTTAAAAAAAAATTCAAAAATCTTTAAAATTTTCAACACCTTGAATTTTCGAATTTTTTTTGGCAGAGCCTCCTCTATACGAAGGGACTTTCGCAATATCACAAAAGAGATAAAAATACATACATCAACCCACATGGTCGGAAAAATTCATATACCAAATTTTATATTTTTGTGTAGGCGTACCTTATATGAGCGTTATTAAGCGAACTCGCTTAATATCTATGCAATCTATGCTAGAAACTGAGCCACACAGCTCCATGTACTCTACTTGCTTAATTTAAACACATATGTCTCAATATTTGAAGTTTAGTCATCTTTTAATCCGTTAACATGAATAAATCAAAAAATTCCAATAAATATCCTACATTGAATCTGTATTCTTTTCAAGTTGGTTTTAAGCCAATTAATTTGTTTTTCATAGGTTCACACTATTTTATTTGCTTCATTTTATATAAAATAACAAACTAATTCATATTATTTATGAATCATTTCATAAATTCATTTGGCAAATTTTCCATTCAATTGCAACCAAATTTCATTTAAATGGATTTCAATGGATTTTAGTTTCCTTAAAATCCCTTCATTTTAAATAACACTTAAGTTAAATTTTTAATCCATTTAATTTACTTTTACCATTTAAATCCATTAACTTTCACAAGTTAAATTCAAATTTTAGAATTCAGATTCCCAGAATTTATTTCAAACTCTTTTAAAATAATATAAATATATAACATATATTTATAATCACTAGCAACTCCAAAACATTTGGATTAGGATTTTTAAAACATGTTGTTCTCAAACAACTTTACATTAATCAATTTACCATAGTTGTAATCTGTCGCTTTAAAACTTGAAAATAAACACTGATAATATCACGATCCATTATCAGAATTATTTTCCAGTTATTGAAGTTGAGTTCAGTGCTTTATCATTTTAGGTATCCATTTAAAACAAATTTTTTCAAATTTTTTTTCAAATATTGCTATATTACTTATAATACTTCAAAAAATATTTTTAAGCATCCGACATTTAAATTTTCAATTCTGGTATGAATTCAATTTTAATTTAGCTCATTTGTATCTTCTATTCTTATACAAATTCTCTTTGGCTATAAATAACCATCTCAATATTATATTCTCATTTGATTATAATAATAACAACCAATCATCAATAATTCCAAGAAATTATTCTTTTATATCAAAATATAATTTTGGGTAAAATTATTTTATTTACCCACTTAAAAAATATTATGTCAAATTTTCTCATTCAAGTGTTTAGAAATAACTATCGACCACATTGGCTAAACGCTTCGATTTGGAATTTTTATATCACTCAGCAAATCAACAAAAAAATATAAAATATTTTTTATTATAACACTAACAAGTATACTCTCTCATATATATACACTCAAACTCAATTTAGAGTACTACAAACCCCATCTCTATTCAGATACGCCATAGAGCCATGGTTATCACTTAACCTTCAGCTCTGATACCGTGACGACCCAAACTTCCGTAGAACGAAAGTAAGGATAATCATAGGAGTATAACATAATTAAAACAATAACAGATCCCAGTTACATAGCAGAACATATAAATCATTGCAGCGGAAATGAAATGTCATCACAACCATCATCCAGAACATCAGAGTACGCAATACAAGATACACTTAGCAATACGGATGTCTCAATAGGGAAAGAAATAAAGTCTCAATCTCCCAAAATACATCAATATCCAGTAATATCTCAAATCTCAAGAAGAAAATAAAAGATAAAAGGAAAATATCTTCCAACATCTTCAACAGCAAGCTTGAGCCTAGAAAACATCCCTACCTGAAACCTGTCAATTGGCTGCCCGTGTGGAAAGAGGGCACCCGAGTTTGCAAAGTGAAACAAACTACGAGTCAGTCATGGGACTGGTATGAGAAATCTTACTAAACTAATAATATGGCTAATCATTAGACCACGCCGCTAACGCGGAGCGGGTTTAATTCCATTGGATTGCCCGTGTATAAGTTTTATAATTTTTAAAGTGAAAAACAACGCAATGCTTTTTAGAAAATGAAATCATTATAAGACTCAGGTCCCATCACACAATGCAACGCAAACGGAGGATAGAGTTTTACCTTATAATGATCAAAAAATGCTTGATACGTAGAAAATAATATTTTTAATATTATTATTAGTGTATAGTATTTTTTCAAAAATACTTCAAGGTAAATGTATCAATCCTAGACGACATAGCTACCATATACCATGTCGCCATATATAAGTTTACAATCAAGACCATAATGTCGTATTGGATGTGGGTTTCAATCATGAGTCAAGGCTTGGGACAATCTCCTAACTGATTCGAGACACTCTAGCAATGTCTTAGGATTCGAACGCTGGCGAACCCTTGGATCCTGCAGGGCTGGTCCACAAATACTTTAATGGATTAGTTATGCCTGAACACACGCTTCCCGATCCTATTGGACCTACAAATTGGCCATTGGCGACCAATAAAAATCCGAGGCGCCTCATTCCATTAATCACATAAGTAAAAATGCCGAGCCGTGTAAAAACCCAAACACCACTTCTAGCAAGAAAGAAGTGTGTGCACTCCCTGCGTTCCCTTGTCCCGTTTTTGACTCTACTGGAGTGTGAGGCTTGCGAGGTATTATAATAACAAAGCTATGCCTAAATAGGCTATGCCTTGATCATCATCCATAAGGCTCTGCTTTTCAACAAAGCCTCGATCAATTGCATCTTGGCATGTCACATTGATAGTCCCTACCATGCGATTAATAACTACCAATATATAACCATCGAGCTCATGCGTCTCAAAGAAGGGTGTTTAGCAAGAGGATAAATCCTCTGCCACCTCAGAAATATATTAGTAGATATCAATCTAAATACACGGCATGAAATTCAATGTCGGACATACATCCATTTACAAGTCCGTTCTGGGTCTGAACGAAACCGGAGTCACCTAAGTGCTCGCATATCCGGAAGATCAACAAGTGCGTCTGGACAACTACCACTTAAACCCTTTATTGGTAGCTAGCCAATTCCAGGCATCAGTAATTATCCTTTCAACGTGAAGATCGTCGGTCTTCAATCGTCGTCTTCGATATCTTCAATTTTAAATCGCCGTAAAATTATTTGAAATGAGTTGAACTCGGTCTTTTCAGATAATTTTTTGAATTATTATCATTTAAACCATTTAATATCGTTAATATCAATTTATAACGATTAATCACTATTTTTATTTATTTAAAAATAGCTCAATATAATTAAACGACGCTTCGGGTCAATGGGCGGCCTAGGCGCTGTTTTTACCAATACTTGTTTTACACATATCTTAAAATCTAACTGTTGTATTTTGATAAAGTTTATACCATCGGAACGATATTCCCAAAACGGTCCTAACTTCCAAGACGGTTGGATCTTACGGTATAATCATTTGAAGTTACGATTGCCGAAACGCGAACTACCGCACACGATTCATTTAAATTTATATTTATATTTATATGTAAATATAAATATAAATCATTTGGCGGTTCCTACTATTTTTAATGTATATAACGTAACAATAAACAATTTAACATCTAAATCAATTCTTTTATTTCATATGAAATGTCGATAAAAATTTGACTCTTAAAATACTAGCCTTTATTTACATCTGAAATGTAAATAAAAATGCGGCACTATAATCTATTCTTTTATTTACATCTAGAATGTAAATAAAAGTATGACCTTTAATTCCCATGTTTTTATTTACATCAAAATTACAAATAAAAATGTAACCCTTTAATTCATGTTCTTATTTACATCTAAAATGTAAGCAACATGTAACCTTTGTTATAATGTTTTGTTTGCACTAAATTTACGAACAAAAATGTAACCTTTACCTACGACGTTTATTTGCATCTAAATATGCGAATAAAAATGCAATCCTTTAACTATGATGTTTATTTGCATCTAAAATTGCAAATAAAAATGTAATCTTAACTTTAATGTTTTGTTTGCATCTAAAATTGCAAACAAAAATATGATTTTTTTTAATTCTAATGTTTTGTTTGCATCTAAAATTGCAAATAAAAATATGATTTTAATTCTAATGTTTTGTTTGTATCTAAAATTACAAACAAAAATATGATTTTAATTCTAATGTTTAGTTGTAACGGAGAAGGCAAATAAAAGAACATTTTTATTTTGATTCATATTTGCATTGGAGAATGCAAATAAAAGAACATTTTATATTTCTAAATATATTTGCATTAGAGAATGCAAATAAAAGAACATTTTTATATTTCAATATATGTTTGCATTAGCGAATGCAAATAAAAGAACATCTTTATTTTTCAATGTATGTTTGCATTAGCGAATGCAAAGAAAAGAACATCTTTATTTTTCAGTATATGT
The DNA here is from genome assembly GCA_030737875.1 of Allium sativum. Classification (NCBI taxonomy): domain Eukaryota; kingdom Viridiplantae; phylum Streptophyta; class Magnoliopsida; order Asparagales; family Amaryllidaceae; genus Allium; species Allium sativum. Next base: position 344,012,394 of record CM060910.1, read on the forward strand.
TTGCATTAGCGAATGCAAACTAAAGAACATCTTTATTTTTCAATGTATGTTTGCATTAGCGAATGCAAATAAAAGAACATCTTTATTTTTCAATGTATGTTTGCATTAGCGAATGCAAATAAAAGAAAATCTTTATTTTTCAATATATGTTTGCATTTCTATCTCAATTCAATGACATATTTCAATTGTATTGACCATTCTATTAAATCCAATAAAATGACAAAATAATATTTTACATTGCATTTAAAATTCTATTTCAAATAAATAAAAAATGGTGAAATAATGTTTTATATGGAATTGACAATTCTATTTCAATTCAACAAAATAATCCAAATAATGTTTTAATTTTGAATTGACAATCTAATTCAATTCATAAAAAATAACCAAAATAATGTTTCAATGTTGAATTGGCAATCTAATTCAATTCAACAAAAATAATCAAAATAATGTTTCAATGTTGAATTGACAATCTAATTCAATTCAACAAAAAAAATCAAAATAATGTTTCAATGTTGAATTGACAATCTAATTCAATTTAACAAAAATAACCAAAATAATGTTTTAATGTTGAATTGACAATCTAATTCAATTCAATAAAAATAACCAAAAAAAATGTTTCAATGTTGAATTGACAATCTAATTCAATTCAACAAAAATAACAAAAATAATGTTTTTGTTTTTTTATTGAAAGGGAAATTTTAATCCAAATCAATAACACACAACATGATCTATTTTTATTGAATGGAAATTCTAATCCAAATCAATAGTCTAACAAAAATGATTATTTTTATTGAAATGGAAATTCTAATCCAAATCAATAATCTAACAAAAATGATTATTTATATCAAAATGGAAATTCTAATCCAAATCAATAAATAAACAATATGATTTATTTTTATTGAAATGGAAATTCTAATCCAAATCAATAATCTAACAAAAATGATTATTTTTATTGAAATGGAAATTCTAATCCAAATCGATAAATAAACAATATGATTTATTTTTATTGAAATGGAAATTCTAATCCAAATCAATAAATAAACAATATGATTTATTTTTATTGAAATGGAAATTCTAATCCAAATCAATAAATAAACAATATGATTTATTTTTATTAAAATGGAAATTCTAATCCAAATCAATAATCTAACAAAAATGATTATTTTTATTGAAATGGAAATTCTAATCCAAATCAATAAATTAACAATACGATTTATTTTTATTGAAATGGAAATTCTAATCCAAATCAATAAATAAACAATATGATTTATTTTTATTGAACACATTTAAATCTGTGTTTATACATCACCAACAAAACAGATAAATCATCCACAATATTATCACATAACAGATCTGAATTATACACATTCAATCGTCACAAACAAATAAGTTAAATAATTAATTAATTATATAGAAAGAAGAAATCTCGCAGTCGTAACGCAAATTGGTCCAAAATTTGAACTGCTCGGAATTGGATCTACTTTGGACAACAACATAGATCTCAGTTTCACGATTGTATAGGATCTGAAATCATTCAGTTTCGACATCGGATGCGTTAGTTATGATTTATTTTAGATTATATCATTTTAAATTAATTATATATTAAAAAAAGCGATTTTCACCTTCTTCCCTCTTACAGAACTAGGCCGTTGTTTTCGCTAATTAGTTCGATCCTAGGTTTAAATTTTCCGAACACCTCAAGCAGTCGGACATCAATAAGGAGATGACACCTCGACAGGCTAGGGGAGGCGCACAATCGGTGGCAAGGGGGCCCACTCGATTGTAATAACCTGGAAAATACGGGCCAATTTAAAAATTTTAAATTGGTGATTTCAAAGGAATTTGAACAATTGAAATAGAATATTTCAATAAAATAGTGTATTAGAAATAGTGAGTCAGTTTGAAAATTTGAATTCAAACTTTGACTGACTGTGCAGGGTGGAAACTATAACGGATTTTAGCGAAACCAAATTTTTTTAAATCTGTTTATCAATACCTTTCTAACGAATTTGAAAAATCGAAATTTCATACCGGGAATCAAAAGTTATGTCCGAATGAATTTTCAGAAAGGTCGCTATATAGAATATATAGCCCTGGAAAATTGATATTTTGCAAACGACCTCGGAATTCGAAGAAACCACTTTTGTTGGGTCCGGGATGTCAAATTATTGCGAGGTTTCAAATTTCATAATTTTTGAAGCTAATATGTGAGCGTGGCAAAAGAAAATGTGTTTGGTCAATTTCTGTTAAATTGGATCGACCAGAAAATGGCGATTTTTCAAACGATCTCAGAATTCGACGAAACTAGTTTGGTTGGGACTGTAGCATCAAAACATAGCTAGATTTATTTTTCTGGAATTTTTTGAATCAGTTTGCGGCCCTGGCAAATTGAAATGTACGTTCAGAGTTAAAATTAAATGTTTTATACTTTAATTTGAAAAATAACTGACTGTAATAGTCGAATTGGCCAACGAAACATATCCCATTATGTCCGGGATGGGAGTATTTAGCTGGGGCCAACAGTCGTTGGACTTGAAAAATAGTTCATTGGAGAAAACACTATTTAAAAATTTAATAAAACCCTAGGCCAATCAGAAATTTTCTTTCATTATTTTTAAAATAAAAAAAAACTAAAAAAAACCCTCGTCCCCATCTGCTCTCGACGATCATCGTCGTTCGCCGCTTCCCTCCCCTTTTCCGGCCGACTCCGCCACTTCCAGACACCGCCGTCACCACCCCTCGACGCAGCTCCGCCTCCTCTTCAAATCCGACCCCAGCACCTCCTCCCTCGATGCCTCCTCCGCCAGAATCGAGCCTGCCAACTTAACCGCTTCCCATCGCCGCCCTGATCGCCACCGACCACCGAGCTGCACCAAACCACCACCGACAGGAAGCCTGCTCGATGCTCTTCCACGCCACAGCCTCCGATCGTCCCAATTCTTCTCAGAAATCGCGAAAATCCCAACCCTAAGTTTGAACAACAATAAAGGTTCGACCTTTATTAATTTTGAACTGATTTAAACACTTTATAGTGTTGCAAACTTTGAAAAAACATATCTTTTGTGTGTGTTGACGAAATTCGATGAAACAGGAAACATCGGGACCGCAAGGAAGCTCTCTACCACATAGAAGAAGCCGCGGATTTTTCTGAGTCATCTACGATTTTTAGCACTCCGTAAACCAATGTGAGAAATCTAAATTAAATGAATTTGAATGGAAAATGTCGTGTATAAATTATATTAGCGAAATATAAATTACACACGTGTTGTATACCTCATGTACATGCGTGGTGTAAGCTATATAAGCGAAGTATGAATTATACATGCATAGAATAATTGATATATGTGTTGAAATGCAAGTGAAACATAGCAATAATATATATATATATATATATATATATATATATATATATATATATATATATACTCCCCTCGTCCACAAACCATGGACGATATTTATTGTTGTGAATTGGTGTGAAATATTGGATGAAAAATACGAATGGTTGAATAATTGTTTGTGGTTGATATTGTTTGGTTGTGGTTGAAAAATACCCATTGGTGAAATAAATGAATTGGAAATATTTGTGGAAATAAAAATAAAACATGCCGCCTGCGTGCGAATTAGATGCATGAATCCCCATTGTCAAAAACCACGAGGTTTTAAGGTAGAGCGAGGAGCCGTACTAGGGACGGTGCCTGTTTTAACTACCCTGCCGTTATGCTACCGAAATTTTGAATAATCTTTATGTGTTAGAGTTATTTTCATATGTTGAAATTATCTTCATGCGTTGAAATTATAGCCATATGCTGAAACTATATCCATGTGTGGAAATGTTCATGTGTTGAAAAGTGATGTGTGAAAATTAAATTCAATTGTGAATGAATGAAGTGTCTAAACAATAAAAATCACATTTTTTATAATATATATGAAGTATGAAAAATATTCGCCTTATATATAAATAGTTTCAACAATAAAAATTCCATCTTTCTTATATGAACAACATGAATAAAATATCCATGTGTGGAAATGCTCATGTGTTGAGAAGTGTGTGTAGTAGAAAAGTTCATGTGTTGAATAAAAAGATCGAACAATAAAAATTACATTTTTATTGAAACTATGAAGTGTTGAAAACATCCATTTGTCGAATAAATATTTTAAATGATAAGAATATCATTTTTATCATCTATGTGATATGTTAAAGATATGCGGACGTTGAAATAAATATTTGTGAATGAAATATTATTTTTAACATGCATAGGAACGAAATAAAATAGTCATGTGTTAAAATCTATTTTAGTTCGCCAAAATTATCATCTTTGAAATGTGAAGTGTTAAAAATAGCCACTTGTTCAAATAAATATGCATGAGTTGAAATATACATTAATTAGCTAATGATGTGATTTTAGCCTATGCATGCAACATTAGAATGAATGGTGTTTTTAAACCAAAGTAAATCAAATATGAAGTTGAATGGAAAATGATAAGTGATAAAAATTGTATATATGTACATGCATATTTATTGAACAGGTTATAGCAAAGGGGCTAGAGAAGAGGAATAAAATTTTGTGCCCGACAAATAGGTACACATTTACTGTTTTGTTTGGGTGATGATTTTATGAGCCTGTTGGCTAGCCGCTTGGCTTTTTCTTTTTCTTTTTGACATGAGACGCCCGTGTGGCTATTTAGGAATTTTCCCAGCCCCTCCCGTACAAAGGAGGTTATGGAGAAATTTTCCAAAATTTAAAGGCGTTAGTGAAATAATTGAAGTGGAAACGTTATAGGAATTTTTGAATGAACTATATTTATATAAATATATAAATATAAATAAAATTAAAACGAAACGTGGCCGTGCAGTTCGTGTTTTGAAACCGTGATTTCAAACGACTAGTGCGGGAAATCCGACCATTGGATTTTCCCGAAACCACAACCGTTGGGTTCGCCTTGGAAATATCTTTCCAACGGCACCAATTTGTGAAGATCCGACGGTTGGATTGTCTGGAATGTTTAATTCAAATCTGAAGAAAAACAGCGCCAGAAATGATTTTATATATATATATATATAATTAAATAAAATCGAATAAGGACGCTGCAGTTTGTAAATTGAAATCGTAACTTCAAATGGCTAGTGTGGAAGATCCGACCGTCGGATATTCCCAAAACTGAAACCGTTGGATTCGTTTTGAAATGACCTTCCTAATGATATAAAATTTGTGAAGATCCAACGGTTAGATTTTCAGATATGTGTAAAACAAAATTAGTGAAAAACAGCGCCAGTGCATCGGCACGACCTGAAACGTCGTTTAATTAAATATGGCCGTTTTAAATTAAACAAAAATGGCGATATATCGTTATAAAATACTATAGACGATATAGAGTGGAAATAAACCAATTTCGTTGTGTTTGCTTGATATGTGATGGTTGAATGTATTTAACATGAGAATTATAACTTAAGAACTAAAATGTGAATGTTGAATAGTCCAACCATGTGATAAATTGATTTGAAAATCTAAATATATGTGGATTATTTGAAAAGGCCGAGTTCATCTCATTTCAAATAATCGATCGACGTTGAGAAGTCGAAGAGTCGAAGACGGTTGAAGACCGACGATCTTCACATTGGATGGATGGGCGCTACTGATGCTCGTGATTGGAGTAGCTACCATGAAGGAACTGAAGTAGTAGTCGTCCAAACATATTGTTGATTGTACGGATATGCGAGGAATTGGTGCCTACAGTTTCGTTCAGACCCAGAACGGACTTGTAAATGGACTGTGTGTCTGACATTGGATTTTGTTCTGTGCTGATTGATCTCTGTTAAATATATATCTGTTTGGCAGCAGAGAATTTATTCTCTTGCTTAACGCCCTTCTCTAAGATGTAAGAGCTCAGAGGTTATGTATTGATAGAAATCAGTCGCATGGAGTGGATTGCCTGTGTGGCACGCCTAAGTGGCATATGATCAGGGCTTCTGTTGCAAAGCAAAGTCTTGTGGTTGATGATCAAAGCATGGTCTGTGTGACGTAGCTTTGTGTATAACGTGAATTCGCGAGCCTCACACCTCGGTATGAGTCAAAAATGGGAGAGTGACTACAGGGAGAGCACGACGTTTCTTTCTAGCTAAGGTGGTGTCAGTGACCTACCAACCATGACATTATATATACTTTTCACCTGTGTGGTTGTTGGAATGTGAGGCGCCTCGATATAGGTCTGTAAGGACCGGGAAACGTGTGTTCAGGAATTGTCAATCCTCAAAAGTAAGAGAGGACCGGCCCTGAAGATCCAAGGATCATAGTGGGGTCCTGGGACATTTGCTAGAGTGTCTCGAATCGGAGAGGAGCTTGCCCCTTGCCTCGACTCATGAAGGAATCCAATTTCCAATACAAAATATGCGGACGTGATTATATTACTAGTATGGCGACATAGTAGATGGTAGCTATGCCGCCTAGGATTGATATTTATGATTGAATTTGCTTTTGAAACATATATGCACTAGTAATAATATCAAACACTTTTGTTTTATTCGTATGAAGCATTTTTGGCCATTATAAGGTTAAACTCTATCCTCCGGCTTGCGTTGCATTGTGTGATGGGACCTGAGTCTTATAATGGCTTCATTTTTCAAAAAGCATTGCGATGATTTAATTATTTACTTTATTTCATGCACTAGAACTCATTGGAGTAAACCCGTTCCGCGAAAGTGGCGTGGTCCTTTGATTTGCTTTATTATTGTTGTTAATAAGTTAAGTAGATTTCTCATACCAGTCCCATGACTGACTCGTAGTTTGTTTCACCTTGTAAACTCGGGTGCCCTCATTTTCACACGGGCAGCCTAGTTACAGGTTTGTGACGCACTTTTGGCTCATGGTGAGGCTTGACTACACCGTGCTGACTTGGATTTTCTCCGCCATTATTGTATCTATATTATGATTCCGCCATTGGCGATGTAGACTGATATTTATTTTGTGTACTCTTTATGTATGATTCCACCTTAGGCGATGATGACTGATTATGTATCATTATGCACTAAGTTGTATCCTGTACTGTGCTTCTCTGATGTGATGATATCTATATGATTCCGCTGTCATATGTGTGTAAACTATTCTATTTCCTGTTTATGCTATTATCTGTGATCTGCTAATGATGATTAATGTGTTATATTCCAATGATTATCCTTAACACCGTGTCACGGGGTTTTGGGATCATCACATCGATGGTGGCCTCGGACCACGGCGGCGGCGCGAATACCCGGCGTTTGGGGTGTTTAAACACGTCGAAGACTTGATGGTTTTATGATCCAACCGTACAGAATCAAAGAGGAGGAAAATCTCTTCGAAAGTTTGAACTGGAGTGAGGAGTTTTATTGAGAGGATTGGTGGCTATTAGTGGTTAAAGTCAGGAAGTTTTTAGGCATTGGAAACATGGTGGCAGTGGCACAAAGAAGATGAATAGTGATTAAGGTTTAATTTTTGTTATTTATAATATTTAAATGTAATTTTTATAAATAAATCATTACATCATAAACTAATCCGATTTCAGTTCAACCGGAGTTGAGCGCACCCAATAGCCCCTGTTTCGGATCCAATGGGCTAGGTCTCGTCAGCCCAAACGACTGTCTGTGGCCTGAAATCTTTAATTTAATATTTAAATTATTTAAATAGTTTATTTGATCGAATATTTAAATACACCGGGGACACATACGAACTCAGAAAAATTATTTCTAGCTTTGTCTTGACAATATGGTCCTAACAAAATTAATTTCGTCGAATTCTGAGACTGTTCAAAAAATGGCTATTTTCAAGTCGATCAGATTTGATTGAAATTGACAAAACACATTTTTGTTTTCCACGCTCACATTAATTCGAAAAATTATGAAAATTGAAAACTAGCAATAATTTGACATTCCGAATCCAACGAAAGTGGTTTCGTCGAAAACGGAGGTCGTTTGAAAAATGGCCTTTTATACGGGCTATAAATTATACTATAGCGACCATTCTGAATATTCAACTGACCATAACTTTTGATGCCCTCTTTGAAATTTTGATTTTTCGGATTCGTTGGAAAGATATTTTCAAACAGATTTAGATATTTTTGGTATCACTAAAATCCGTTAAATTTTGAATCCGGTACATTCGGTCAAAGTACAGGTTTGACTTTTCAAACTACCGTACTATTTCCAATTTCTATAGAAATCAAAATGAATACTTTTGCTCTAACTTTGATTAAAATAAATTTTAATCGTTATTATTTAAAATAAAATATTTTAACTATTCCAAATTTACTGAAATAGCCAAAATAAAATTTTTAAATTGGTTCGGATTTTCCGGGTTGTTACAGATACCAACTGTAACGATCCACCTTTTCCATACAGTTTATGCTGACAGTTAACTACACACGTCATTTCAAAGTGCATAGAAAATGCAGATGGTTATAACAAAGAAGCTAGAGGATGAGAAAGTAGCAAAAAATTTAGAATAGTAGAATAAGAAGAAACAAACATATCCGAATCGGAGTAGGCATGAATCTCACAGAGAAATGAATAAAATATAATATATCAATGCACTTTACACGAAGAGAAAGATAATGTATATACTTGAATGAAACATCAGAGTACATCCCCAAACTAGCCTGTAAAATGCTAATAGATACAACACGCACAACAAAAATACTTTAACATTAGAAAATACAAAAATAACTTAACATTAGAAATTTACAAACTACCACGCCGTTTCTAGTTCATTTATAATATAATTATAAATTTAACGTTCTGACGTCGTTTTTAATAACGAATATATTTATATAATTCAATATAAACAATATTTACACCATTTTAAATCGCTCGTTCACCTTATACCGCAAATGCACATTTTCTCAATATCCCGAAAATAAAATATTATTATAATATTAATATAAATTAAATATTCAATTTAAAATGGCCAACTCCCCTTATTTAAATTCCAATAAATATTTTAAATAAATAAAATATTCAAATAAATGGTCATAAAAATACGGGACATTACATTCTTCCCCTCTTAAAATAACTTCGTCCTCGAAATTGCTAAGGTGAGAAAAATGTTGTAAATCCCATTAACTTTAAAAATATATTTTATTTCAAAACAAAAGCAATTATTATGGTAAAACAAAATTTCCAAAAATATCGAGAAATATTCTAACACATTAAATTCTCAGAAAAATTTCAGTAGAGTCCCCCCCTGCACGGAGGACCATCTACGATATCGCAGGATCAAGAAATATGTATACATCGACTCTCACGGTCGGAAAATTCAAAATTCAAACTCCAAACCCCAAAGAAAACCAAAATTTTCATATTTGCGTAAGCGTACCTTTTGGCGAGCGTTATCATGCGATAAGCGGTATATTTTATTCTCGAGCTTGCTTAATCATAATGCAGCTCTATTCCAATTGGATTCAATTACTCCAGAATTTCTCTCTTGAATTGATTTAAAGCCGAACTGACTCGTCAGCACCTGTTCTCAACTTCAAACAATCTCATTAGTTATCAACCAATGTTAATTACGTTCAAACATCCATATAATTTCATATCAACCCATTTCACATACAATTCAATCCACACGAGATTATAATTTATTTATAATCACTTCCTTTATTTATTTAATTATCCATTCGAATTTACTTATCTGGATCGATTTATTCAATTTATTTATGGGTTTTAACCCCGTCTATTCATATTTAGATTTATATTCAAGCAATCACAACATAAATCCAACATATCATTCAACCTAATATCAACAAACCCAAGTAATTTGCCCATATTATAATAAACTTTACTTTTATTTTATATATAAAATAAATTGGGAAAAAATAATTTTCAAAAATAATTTTATATCAAAATACAAATACGCGCTCTCATATCTATACGAACTCAATCTAGGGTGTTACTAACCCCATCTCTATTGAGTCACACCACAGAGCCAAGGTTATTTCTAAACCAATAGCTCTGATACCACTGTAACGACCCAGGTATTCCGTCCCCGAAAATCGATATAAATACCTTTACCGTATCTCATACCGATCCTCCAAGCACCGAAAAAAACACTGGATAGTTTAGAAAGAATTTAGAGGGTGAGATAAGAAAGAAAGAAATTTTAGAATAGAAGAAAGGAGAAGAACACTACATCAGAATCTCATAGCGGAACGAATAAAATATAACAAATCCTTTATACAAAACTGTATATACATACCAATCATCAGAGTACACATACATCAGTCACAGCGGAATAATAACTTTGAATAACTAGCGGTGAAGCCACCTGCTTCCTGCTCTTGAAATTCCAAGCGAACCTAACCTGTAAATATGCTTGGTCTGACCCGAGCACATTTGATTTAAAACAAAATACACCGGGTCAGTCTGGAATACTATCAGTGATAAATTCACAGCACAACAACTTGTTTAACTTTGGAAAATCCTTTATGAAATCAAAGGATTATAGTAAGACCAGTGCACACATAAACACGGACGGTTTTTACCTTACTATACCCCAAACCATATTTGAAATCAATATCTTTCTCTGATATTATCATAATGTCTAAATACAAATAAATATCAATCTGGAGGAACGCTTGCATCTCACGCTCCCTATATATAGTATACAATCGAAAACCGCGGGCGCTTATTGGATATTGGATTCCAACCTTGACAAGGTATGGGACCACCTTCCGCACGTGTATCTCTAGAGGCGAATACACTGGATTCAACAAGAACGTCTTGCAACCCGGCCCTCACATGACCGACCACTCATTTCGCTTGAGTGTATCGAATGTATATCACCGACGGTTGGGATCAGCAACCGCCACCTGAATAGGGTCAGCATCGAATATATAAAGAAGCAATAAGAATTTCTCTAGATAGGTGATCATACATCCTAATGGGAGCGACCCACATAGCCATGTTGCCTGCCCGATTTTTGTCATTTCCCGGTTGATGAGGCTTGAGGCTAGAATTTGTCTCCAGAACATCTGGTCGTCATTCACTTTGAATGCCACATCGTCAGATCCGCCGGAACACACTTGATTGACGTCCACAAAAATACTCTAGCTATCTGGCTAGAGAATAACCATTTCTCCGCCAGCAACTATCGTACGTTTGGAGAAATCAACTCATGTAATTTCTTTGGAAATACTCTGTCAGACACTCGTCCATACAAGTCATCCAGGAACAGGATGAACCGAAGGCACCCTCCTACTGCATCTCATATAGGAATCACCCCATGGATCAGTAGCGAGAAGTCCTCGCAACTTGTAGTTTCCAACCACGACAGAATCCCATTTTATCTCTGGTTGCAACATCAAAGATTATTAGTGATTCCTCCGTATATGAAAATCTACGGTCTTCGATTGCTCCATCTTCAATTACCTTTTTCACATATTTGTTGGTCGGAATGGTATTCGAATGTAATTCGATCCCGGTCTTTCCATACCAACAATCGTATTTGGTCAGCTTCGATAGTCGGCGTTTTAACTATCGAATAACAATGGTGTGAATACAATAGTTTGCTGATTCAGCACTAGACACAGCTCGACATCCTTTAAAATAAAATCAACCAAAACCATTAATCAACTCTAATATTCGACTTAACTCTAACCTGACTAACTCGACCAACTCGACTAACTTGATTAAATCTGACTGATATACTTTGATCGATTATCTCTAACTCGACTAACTCGACTTATTTAACACAATTGGATAACTTGATTTGACTACTATTATTGATTAACTAATACTCGACTTAACTCCATTCGCTCGACTCTAGATCGCAGAGATCACAATGGTTATGCCTGATTCCCTCAGGAAACATCCGACCGCCGTAGGCTATCTGCAGCCCTGCGAATTACGCTAGCAATCGTACACTATGGAACTTTTTCCTAGATAACTTTGTTTGACTAACTCTAACTATATTCGACTAACTCTAATTGAATAACAAATGTTTAATATAATTGAAATCACTATTCTTACTTCTTTTGAAATTGATAATTGCAATATTATTAAATTTACAAACCTTGCAAAAGAATTTGATATTTCTTGTACCAGATAAACAAATTCATCACCTTCACTCACGTCAAACTAATATCGTTCTTCGATAATAGTGAAGCCAACCAAGTTGGGGTATTTTAGTTACCTCTCAGACCTTGATCGACCCGTTCTTACCTCAGAAAAATATTCGTTTAACCACTAATATCAATTTCTCATTCCCCTTTTTGGTTTCAAATCTGGGTTTTTCACCATCCCATATATTTAAATCCTCGTTTAACCATCTCTTTACTTAACTTCTTTAATTGAGTAAATATTCATTAAACCATAACTTTTAATTTCAACATTTTCTGTTTATGACATTGATTTATAATATAAATCCTTCATCGAATAAATTTTGACTCTATTTATTTGAGCATTTGTAAACCAAAACTTTCACTTTGGATTTTATAACTAAAACCCACTCACCCTTACTTTAAGTCAAAACACTTCTAATTGGGATTTTTATTTACAATTATCCACTCACCAATCTTATTTGAAACCTGGGTTAAATATCCCTTTATAACACCTTTATTCGGCTTCAATCAAATTCATCATCATCTATTTCTTCTTAACTGAACTCCAACTAAAATCATCTCTTATATTTATTAACAAAATAATTAACTTCAATATTAACTACACCAAGGTACTTAACGATGCTATTTACCCAAAATAGAATCACTATCATTTTTGAAAACTAAATAAGTAATACTTTACCTTCATATACTTTAATAAATTCGATCCTTTTCTTTAATCATAGTTAATCAGGGATTAACTAGTATTTAACACCATACCATTTAATAATTCCCTTAATTTACGGCTAATCAAATATTATCCCTTTTAATCAATTTTAACTAACAATGGTTCATTCTACCAACCGTACATGTCCGTTAACAGTTGACAGAGTTACTCTTGTCATTTCCCCTTTTATTAGTTTAAATAACCCAATTAATTTAAATCACTATTCAATTGTTCTAAAACAATTATTCTATCTTACCAACCTGTCGGTAAATTCTTGGTTTCTGCTTTTACAATTGGTTTAAAACATCTGAATAATTTCCTTTAACTCGATTAAAAATATTTATTTATAAATTTCTAATTTAAATACTCTTATAAAACAATTGAATAACTTTAGTTCAGTTATAAATAAATTTATAACTTTAAAAAAACACGTCAATTCACTTAACAGTCGAACGACGTTAAAACCACACATTAGGGCCATTTATTGCCAATTTCCAAATCAACACTGTCGGTTGATTTTAAACACAACACCGGTGAATATATATTTAACCATCAACCTTTACACAGGGTTTGGTGTCAGTTAGGGTGAACAACTCATATGTATGCACACAACAAATCAAAAATACAGTTAATTTGAGGAATCCGGTTGGATCCCTCCAACCTGTCCTTCTCTGCATCACAGATGTCAGTTGATAAAATAGACGAACAAATAAATAAACAACTGCAACCAATCCGACAATAACAACCAATTGCATCCATCGCATCCAATCAGCCAATTTAAACTGTAAACTGTAAAATATATTTTTACTGTGAATGTAACACATCACAGGATTCCAGAAGGTGTGAGAATTAACTCACCTTGATTTGATTTGTCGATAAATCAGCTTGTTTTCAGTTGAATTAAATGACATTTCATTTTTTATGAAAAGTCCATCTGCTGCCTGCCCTGCTCGGTTCCCATCCATCGTGTAGTACTTGTTGACGGGGTTCCGGTGTTTTTCGTTACATCGAAATCTGATTACGTTTGCTTTCGAAATCAACATTTGAATTTTTATAAAACCTTTAAACTAATTAAACCCTAAAATAATTAAATGAAAAGGGCCTTACCTTTAGATCCGTCCAGCCCACCCCAATTGAGCCCAAACCCACTTCTCCTTTTAAAACCCCCGAACCCCCTTCTTCCTTCACAATTTACCTGCCGCCACTAAAAGAATCAGAGAAACAAAAATCGAAAACCCTCCGTGCTTCACAAAATTTCACCCATGGCCGACCTTATTCGCTCCCCTTCTGACTTCGATTGCTCCGCCCTGACCCACAAAGACGAGACCGACCGAACCCTAGCTACTAAAAAGCTAAGTGTTTTACTCAAATTAATTTTCTGTTTTGATTTTCTTTCGGTTTTACCTTTTGCTTGAGTTCATCTGGTCTGTTCTGAGGGCATGCGTATTTATACTTGCGGTTTTACTGTGGTTTTGAATCAGAGATTTCTTAGACTTACTTGTGTCTAACCATAGGTGCTTACGTCTTCTATCTTAGTTGTATCATCACTGTTATTGATGGAATGAAGAACGACAGTTTTTATGATAGATTTGTACTGTCTCTGATCCGAAATATGCTAATATCGAACTTCTCCTGTGTAGATTTGGTGAACCGTATAGTGTGAATTCGTATAGTCTTGTCTAGGAAAGATATAACTATGGGATTTAACTGTCAACCCATACTGTAGATGATGACTCTTGTTCGTACTGTCTTGTTAAACTTGAAAATTTCAGATTTTTTCTCTGTTCAGAATAATTGTTCAGCTTTTTAGATTTTAGACAGAAATAGCTATATATACTTAGCTGTTTTGCTTTGCTGTTTCAATGTGGTACAGGTTTGGTCTATAGATTTTATGGAGGATATATGTATCAATTTGATCTCATATATCTGTCCCTATTATACTATACCCTTCACTGTTCTATAGCCGTGCCTATTACTGATTTGCATAGATCTTAGCTGTTGAATTCATTTATTTTTCCCTTTCAAAACTTTCAACTTTTAAATATATTCATCTATTAGCTATTAATAGCTGTATTTTTCTCTTCTCCTTTCCCTTTTCAGGTCCTAACTGAGATACACATACGACTGAACAAGATGGAGATCTATCATGCTTTGATTGATGGTGTACATTCACATTTTTTTTCTTTTTCTTTCTTTCTCCTCTCCTATTCTGAATTGTCTTGTACATGATATTAGCTGTGTATATGTAAATATATTATTTGTTCTGTTCTGTAAATTAATAAATATATGTATACTTTTGTTTTCCTTTAGCTGTTTGTCCCAATCATTTTTATGTACAACTATATGTATGCTTCATTGTGAAATATATTGTTTTCCTATATCCATTTGATCATGGTTCTCTAACCGTTGTATTAGCTGTTTTTCTTTTCATTTCACTATTGATATGCTATTTCCATTTTGTTGTTGAAAAGAAAAATTACAAAGAACTTAACTTAGTGACTATAATTGAATTTGTATAAAAGAAATTTATTTTCTTGGTACTAGAAATTTTGAATCGTCCTCATCACTGTACCATGCCCACGAATCGTAGATACATCATAAAATGAGTTCAAGAGGAACGTGATAGGCCGACTTCTATAATGTATTGAAAATGTAAGTCTTGAATGTTGTGCATCAATTCTACGTGGGTTTTTAAATGTTAGTATAATTATAAATAAAATTTCAAAATTGGCTAAATAAAAATAAATTGATATCATCAAATATGAAATACCGTATAGGTACAAATAAGACTGAGATGAATTTCCAAACTCGACATTCAAAATAAATCGGTTTAAACGAATATTCAACATATATATAAAACTGTTAATATTAATAAACGTTATCGTTTTATTAATTAAATCCATGGCGACTATTTCAAATTTTCAACTGGACATAACTAACAAATTATAACACGAAATCTCGATTTTTCTCTTTCATATGAAAAATATAATCAAATCGATTCCAACATTTCTGGTTTCACAGAATTCCGACTTAAAACGAATTATGTATTCTCATTTGAAGTTCAAAACGAAATTTACAAACTACCACGCCGTTTCTAGTTTATTTATAATATAATTATAAATTTAACGTTCTGACGTCGTTTTTAATAACGAATATATTTATATAATTCAATATAAACAATATTTACACCATTTTAAATCGCTCGTTCACCTTATACCGCAAATGCACATTTTCTCAATATCCCGAAAATAAAATATTATTATAATATTAATATAAATTAAATATTCAATTTAAAATGGCCAACTCCCCTTATTTAAATTCCAATAAATATTTTAAATAAATAAAATATTCAAATAAATGGTCAGAAAAATACGGGACATTACATTCTTCCCCTCTTAAAATAATTTCGTCCTCGAAATTGCTAAGTTGAGAAAAATGTTGTAAATCCCATTAACTTTAAAAATATATTTTACTTCAAAACAAAACCAATTATTATCGTAAAAAAAAAATTCCAAAAATATCGAGAAATATTCTAACACATTAAATTCTCAGAAAAATTTCAGTAGAGTCCCCCCTGCACGGAGGACCATCTACGATATCGCAGGATCAAGAAATATGTATACATCGACTCTCATGGTCGGAAAATTCAAAATTCAAACTCCAAACCCCAAAGAAAACCAAAATTTTCATATTTGCGTAAGTGTACCTTTTGGCGAGCGTTATCATGCGATAAGCGGTATATTTTATTCTCGAGCTTGCTTAATCATAATGCAGCTCTATTCCAATTGGATTCAATTACTCCAGAATTTCTCTCTTGAATTGATTTAAAGCCGAACTGACTCGTCAGCACCTGTTCTCAACTTCAAACAAACTCATTAGTTATCAACCAATATTAATTACGTTCAAACATCCATATAATTTCATATCAACCCATTTCACACACAATTCAATCCACACGAGATTATAATTTATTTATAATCACTTCCTTTATTAATTTAATTATCCATTCGAATTTACTTATCTGGATCGATTTATTCAATTTATTTATGGGTTTTAACCCCGTCTATTCATATTTAGATTTATATTCAAGCAATCACAACACAAATCCAACATATCATTCAACCTAATATCAACAAACCCAAGTAATTTGCCCATATTATAATAAAATTTACTTTTATTTTATATATAAAATAAATTGGGCAAAAATAATTTTCAAAAATAATTTTATATCAAAATACAAATACGCGCTCTCATATATCTATACGAACTCAATCTAGGGTGTTACTAACCCCATCTCTATTGAGTCACACCACAGAGCCAAGGTTATCTCTAAACTAATAGCTCTGATACCACTGTAACGACCCAGGTATTCCGTCCCCGAAAATCGATATAAATACCTTTACCGTATCTCATACCGATCCTCCAAGCACCGAAAAAAAACACTGGATAGTTTAGAAAGAATTTAGAGGGTGAGATAAGAAAGAAAGAAATTTTAGAATAGAAGAAAGGAGAAGAACACTACATCAGAATCTCATAGCGGAACGAATAAAATATAACAAATCCTTTATACAAAACTGTATATACATACCAATCATCAGAGTACACATACATCAGTCACAGCGGAATAATAACTTTGAATAACTAGCGGTGAAGCCACCTGCTTCCAGCTCTTGAAATTCCAAGCGAACCTAACCTGTAAATATGCTTGGTCTGACCCGAGCACATTTGATTTAAAACAAAATACACCGGGTCAGTCTGGAATACTATCAGTGATAAATTCACAGCACAACAACTTGTTTAATTTTGGAAAATCCTTTATGAAATCAAAGGATAATAGTAAGACCAGTCCACACATAAACACGGACGGTTTTTACCTTACTATAACCCAAACCATATTTGAAATCAATATCTTTCTCTGATATTATCATAATGTCTAAATACAAATAAATATCAATCTAGAGGAACGCTTGCATCTCACGCTCCCCATATATAGTATACAATCGAAAACCGCGGGCGCTTATTGGATATTGGATTCCAACCTTGACAAGGTATGGGACCACCTTCCACACGTGTATCTCTAGAGGCGAATACACTGGGTTCAACAAGAACGTCTTGCAACCCGGCCCTCACATGACCGACCACTCATTTCGCTTGAGTGTATCGAATGTATATCACCGACGGTTGGGATCAGCAACCGCCACCTGAATAGGGTCAACATCGAATATATAAAGAAGCAATAAGAATTTCTCTAGATAGGTGATCATACATCCTAATGGGAGCGACCCACATAGCCATGTTGCCTGCCCGATTTTTGTCATTTCCCGGTTGATGAGGCTTGAGGCTAGAATTTGTCTCCAGAACATCTGGTCGTCATTCACTTTGAATGCCACATCGTCAGATCCGCCGGAACACACTTGATTGACGTCCACAAAAATACTCTAGCTATCTGGCTAGAGAATAACCATTTCTCCGCCAGCAACTATCGTACGTTTGGAGAAATCAACTCATGTAATTCCTTTGGAAATACTTTGTCAGACACTCGTCCATACAAGTCATCCAGGAACAGGATGAACCGAAGGCACCCTCCTACTGCATCTCATATAGGAATCACCCCATGGATCAGTAGCGAGAAGTCCTCGCAACCTGTAGATTCCAACCACGACAGAATCCCATTTTATCTCTGGTTGCAACATCAAAGATTATTAGTGATTCCTCCGTATATGAAAATCTACGGTCTTCGATTGCTCCATCTTCAATTACCTTTTTCACATATTTGTTGGTCGGAATGGTATTCGAATGTAATTCGATCCCGGTCTTTCCATACCAACAATCGTATTTGGTCAACTTCGATAGTCGGTGTTTTAACTATCGAATAACAATGGTGTGAATACAATAGTTTGCTGATTCAGCACTAGACACAGCTCGACATCCTTTAAAATAAAATCAACCAAAACCATTAATCAACTCTAATATTCGACTTAACTCTAACCTGACTAACTCGACCAACTCGACTAACTTGATTAAATCTGACTGATATACTTTGATCGATTATCTCTAACTCGACTAACTCGACTTATTTAACACAATTGGATAACTTGATTTGACTACTATTATCGATTAACTAATACTCGACTTAACTCCATTCGCTCGACTCTAGATCGCAGCGATCACAATGGTTACGCCTGATTCCCTCAGGAAACATCCGACCGCCGTAGGCTATCTGCAGCCCTGTGAATTACGCTAGCAGTCGTACACGATGGAACTTTTTCCTAGATAACTTTGTTTGACTAACTCTAACTATATTCGATCAACTCTAATTGAATAACAAATGTTTAATATAATTGAAATCACTATTCTTACTTCTTTTGAAATTGATAATTGCAATATTATTAAATTTACAAACCTTGCATCAGAGTTTGATATTTCTTGTATCAGATAAACCAATTCATCACCTTCACTCACGTCAAACTAATACCATTCTTAGATAATAGTGAAGCTAACCAAGTTGGGGTATTTTAGTTACCTCTCGGACATTGATCGACCCGTTCTTACCTCAGAAAAATATTCGTTTAACCACTAATATCAATTTCTCATTCCCCTTTTTGGTTTCAAATCTGGGTTTTTCACCATCCCATATATTTAAATCCTCGTTTAACCATCTCTTTACTTAACTTCTTTAATTGAGTAAATATTCATTAAACCATAACTTTTAATTTCAACATTTTCTGTTTATGACATTGATTTATAATATAAATCCTTCACCAAATAAATTTTGACTCTATTTATTTGAGCATTTGTAAACCAAAACTTTCACTTTGGATTTTATAACTAAAACCCACTCACCCTTACTTTAAGTCAAAACACTTCCAATTGGGATTTTTATTTACAATTATCCACTCACCAATCTTATTTGAAACCTGGGTTAAATATCCCTTTATAACACCTTTATTCGGCTTCAATCAAATTCATCATCATCTATTTCTTCTTAACTGAACTCCAACTAAAATCATCTCTTATATTTATTAACAAAATAATTAACTTCAATATTAACTACACCGAGGTAGTTAACGATGCTATTTACCCAAAATAGAATCACTATCATTTTTGAAAACTAAATAAGTAATACTTTACCTTCATATACTTTAAAAAATTCGATCCTTTTCTTTAATCATAGTTAATCATGGATTAACTAGTATTTAACACCATACCATTTAATAATTCCCTTAATTTACGGCTAATCAAAGATTATCCCTTTTAATCAATTTTAACTAACAATGGTTCATTCTGCCAACCGTACATGTCCGTTAACAGTTGACAGAGTTACTCTTGTCATTTCCCCTTTTATTAGTTTAAATAACCCAATTAATTTAAATCACTATTCAATTGTTCTAAAACAATCATTCTATCTTACCAACCTGTCGGTAAATTCTTGGTTTCTGCTTTTACAATTGGTTTAAAACATCTGAATAATTTCCTTTAACTCGATTAAAAATATTTATTTATACATTTCTAATTTAAATACTCTTATAAAACAATTGAATAACTTTAATTCAGTTATAAATAAATTTATAACTTTAAAAAAACACGTCAATTCACTTAACAGTCGAACGACGTTAAAACCACACATTAGGGCCATTTACTGCCAATTTCCAAATCAACACTGTCGGTTGATTTTAAACACAACACCGGTGAATATATATTTAACCATCAACCTTTACACAGGGTTTGGTGTCAGTCAGGGTGAACAATTCATATGTATGCACACAACAAATCAAAAATACAGTTAATTTAAGGAATCCGGTTGGATCCCTCCAACCTGTCCTTCTCTGTATCACAAATGTCAGTTGATAAAATAGACGAACAAATAAATAAACAAATGCAACCAATCAGACAATAACAACCAATTGCATCCATCGCATCCAATCAGCCAATTTAAACTATAAACTGTAAAATATATTTTTACTGTGAATGTACCACATCACAGGATTCCAGAAGGTGTGAGAATTAACTCACCTTGATTTGATTTGTCGATAAATCAGCTTGTTTTCAGTTGAATTAAATGACGTTTCATTTTTTCTGAAAAGTCCATCTGCTGCCTGCCCTGCTCGGTTCCCATCCATCGTGTAGTACTTGTTGACGGGGTTCCGGTGTTTTTCGTTACATCGAAATCTGATTACGTTTTCTTTCGAAATCAACATTTGAATTTTTATAAAACCTTTAAACTAATTAAACCCTAAAATAATTAAATGAAAAGGGCCTTACCTTTAGATCCGTCCAGCCCACCCCGATTGAGCCCAAACCCACTTCTCCTTTTAAAACCCCCGAACCCCCTTCTTCCTTCACAATTTACCAGCCGCCACTAAAAGAAACAGAGAAACAAAAATCGAAAACCCTCCGTGCTTCACAAAATTTCACCCATGCCCGACCATATTCGCTCCCCTTCTGACTTCGATTGCTCCGCCATCCGCCCTGACCCACAAAGACGAGACCGACCGAACCCTAGCTACTAAAAAGCTAAGTGTTTTACTCAAATTAATTTTCTGTTTTGATTTTCTTTCGGTTTTACCTTTTGCTTGAGTTCATTTGGTTTGTTCTGAGGGCATGCGTATTTATACTTGCGGTTTTACTATGGTTTTGAATCATAGATTTCTTAGACTTACTTGTGTTTAACCATAGGTTCTTACGTCTTCTATCTTAGTTGTATCATCACTGTTATTGATGGAACGAAGAACGGCAGTTTTTATGATAGATTTGTACTGTCTCTGATCCGAAATATGCTAATATCGAACTGCTCCTGTGTAGATTTGGTGAACCGTATATTGTGAATTCGTATAGTCTTGTCTAGGAAAGATATAACTATGGGATTTAACTGTCAACCCATATTGTAGATAATGACTCTTGTTCGTACTGTCTTTTTAAACTTGAAAATTTCAGATTTTTTCTCTGTTCAGAATAATTGTTCAGCTTTTTAGATTTTAGACAGAAACAGCTATATATACTTAGCTGTTTTGCTTTGCTGTTTCAATGTGGTACAGGTTTGGTCTATAGATTTTATGGAGGATATATGTATCAATTTGATCTCATATATCTGTCCCTATTATACTATACCCTTCACTGTTCTATAGCCGTGCCTATTACTGATTTGCATAGATCTTAGCTGTTGAATTCATTTATTTTTCCCTTTCAAAACTTTCAACTTTTAAATATATTCATCTATTAGCTATTAATAGCTGTATTTTTCTCTTCTCCTTTCCCTTTTCAGGTCCTAACTGAGATACACATATGACTAAACAAGATGGAGATCTATCATGCTTTGATTGATGGTGTACATTAACATTTTTTTTTCTTTTTCTTTCTTTCTCCTCTCCTATTCTGAATTGTCTTGTACATGAGATTAGCTGTGTATATGTAAATATATTATTTGTTCTGTTCTGTAAATTAATAAATATATGTATACTTTTGTTTTCCTTTAGCTGTTTGTCCCAATCATTTTGATGTACAACTATATGTATGCTTCATTGTGAAATATATTGTTTACCTATATCCATTTGATCATGGTTCTCTAACCGTTGTATTAGCTGTTTTTCTTTTCATTTCACTATTGATATGCTATTTCCATTTTGTTGTTGAAAAGAAAAATTACAAAGAACTTAACTTAGTGACTATAATTGAATTTGTATAAAAGAAATTTATTTTCTTGGTACTAGAAATTTTGAATCGTCCTCATCACTGTACCATGCCCACGAAACGTAGATACATCATAAAATGAGTTCAAGAGGAACGTGATAGGCCGACTTCTATAATGTATTGAAAATGTAAGTCTTGAATGTTGTGCATCAATTCTACGTGGGTTTTTAAATGTTAGTATAATTATAAATAAAATTTCAAAATTGGCTAAATAAAAATAAATTGATATCATCAAATATGAAATACCGTATAGGTACAAATAAGACTGAGATGAATTTCCAAACTCGACATTCAAAATAAATCGGTTTAAATGAATATTCAACATATATATAAAACTGTTAATATTAATAAACGTTATCGTTTTATTAATTAAATCCATAGCGACTATTTCAAATTTTCAACTGGACATAACTAACAAATTATAACACGAAATCTCGATTTTTCTCTTTCATATGAAAAATATAATCAAATCGATTCCAACGTTTCTGGTTTCACAGAATTTCGACTTAAAACGAATTATGTATTCTCATTTGAAGTTCAAAACGAAATTTACAAACTACCACGCCGTTTCTAATTCATTTATAATATAATTATAAATTTAACGTTCTGACGTCGTTTTTAATAACGAATATATTTATATAATTCAATATAAACAATATTTACACCATTTTAAATCGCTCGTTCACCTTATACCGCAAATCCACATTTTCTTAATATCCCGAAAATAAAATATTATTATAATATTAATATAAATTAAATATTCAATTTAAAATGGCCAACTCCCCTTATTTAAATTCCAATAAATATTTTAAATAAATAAAATATTCAAATAAATGGTCAGAAAAATACGGGACATTACCTTAATAATGTATATCAATTTACAAATAAAATAGGAATATAGCCAAAAAGCTTACATCGTACTTTCCAACATAGTTGGTTTACAACTAAGAAATGTGGCTCGTATTAAAATTTGGATTTCCAACATGACTAGGTATGGAACCACCTTTCATTCAGTGTCCTTTAGAGATGAAATACTGAGGTTCAACAAGAACATCTTGCATCCTCTCCATACGTGACAGGCCACTCATTCAACCTGAGTGTACCAAATATATCATCACACGGCCGTTGGCCTTCAAACCATACCTATTCTGAAGCATACAAAAAGAATAATCGATTTTTCTAGATCAGATGATGATATGCCCTAATGGGTGTGACCCACATAACCATGTTGCCTGCTCGATTTTAGTGGTTTCTCGATTGACGATGCTTGGGGGTAACGATTACCTTTTCATGACAACACAATCAAACTTTGAATGCCACATTGTCAGATACATCCAATCACTAATTGATTTGCATAAATATTCTATGGGTATTAAGCTAAAAGAAGCTTCCTTCTCCACCACCATACTTGGTATATTGTAAAAATCAACTACGTGGTCTTAGGGGAATACTTATCAGACATTCGTCCTATGAGTTCGTTCTACGACTGAACGAAACTGAAGATACTCCAGAACGTCGGAGTGAGTACTATAAGTACAATCTTAGTTGCTTACTAGAGACATCAGCAAGCAACCCTCTTGCTACAAAGTTCTGTATCTCCAATTTATCTATTGAGCATCCCTACAAGTCAGCTTTCAAATGCAAGGTTGGTTCAAAGTGGTTTTGGGTCTAGTTCTCAACTCATTCTCTTCGAAATAACTCGTTAAAAGCCTAAAAGCAACATTTACTAATAGTTGGTTTTTAGTTATCAAATCGGAATAGTACAGATCAGTACACTGGTAACATAGACCCTTTTAATTAAAACTATTCATTAAAACCAATTCATTAATTCTTAAAGATCAATTCCATATTTTTATCTCAACTGGATAATTATATTCTTAAATCTCTTCTATTTTCGTTACTTTGAAAACATAACCAACACTTATCTTTTTAATAATAAACGTATTCACAAAACTTATCACTTTATTTTTTTTACATCGAAAATAATGTTATATTACACAAATTCCCTTTACTTTGGAAATATCACTATATATACATAAAATTCCTTTATATTTCCTTCTTTTCGAAATACTATTATATATTCAGAAAGCCTTTTTTTTTCATTTCCTTTACTTTGAAAATATCTATATATTCATAATCAATTTCCATATTTACCTTTGTTTCCAAACCAGCTTAACCCTTTTTTCAGTTTCCCGAAAAATCACAGCCATTTACTTATTTCTTTAAGTAAGTATATTTATAAACATACTATTTTCATTACTTAGAAAATAGTGACTTTCACTTAATTGAATGGTGTAATTATAATCACATTTTTTACCCAGGCCAAACAATATCAATTGATACATTGTTTATTTAAACTCAACCGTTTTCTTAAATTTCTCAAAAACTCTGCAAATAATGTTGCAATATTTCTTATGAAAATAATAAATATTTCCAACATCTTCACCATTACAAACTAGTACCAATCCTCAGATGATTAGGAAGTTGTTCAAGTTGGGGTATTTTATTTATCTCTCAGACCTTAATTGACAACATTATTTTCTTAAGATAGATAAAGTATGTAACTGAAAACTGATATTATTTATAATATCACATAATCTCATTTATTATTCTATTTAAAACATGGTTTTATAAACTTTCTTATTTTTGGAATTATCTTGTAACGACCTAGATTTTTGGTATATTAATTTTAAATATTTAATATCGTTTTAAATATTGAGTTGATAATATAAATGAATTTCTGTCTTGAGTTATCGATTTAATAATCGATTACGATTTAATTTCAAGTGTATTGAATAATCGTGTACGGAAAATGAAATATAATTGAATTCGAAGATTTAAACTGTATCAAAAATGATTCAGATAATCAATATAAATTCTAACTGAATGGAAAAGATTATAATAATATATTATCAAGGAATTAATAATTTTGAATTTAATTTATATCGATTCAAAATAATGTATTCTCCATATTATCGAATGAGACTTCGAAACATGCCCCAATGTGTTCAGAATATTGGTATAATTGTAGGAACGTCGGTGGTTACGTTCAAATTAGAGTTCAAAACTGAAAAATATTTTGATTATTAAATTGATGAATAAGCTTAAAAATCTAATCAAATATATATATATATTCTCTCTTCCATCATTCCAAAGTATACTAACACCGTACATAAATGTTGAAATTTTAGCACCTAGTTGTAGTGCGCAGGCGTATTACTTCTACTGGAAGATTACTTCTTCCATTTTATATACAAACCTAGCTCCTTATATCAGAATCGAATTTCACTTTAGCTCGTCAATCAAAATCGAATTTCACTTTCCCCTCTTCAAAATGTATCCCGTTCGAAGTATATATATAATTTGAAGACAGTGTTTTCAATTCAATCCTTCAAATTAATCGAGCTTTAATCCTCTGAAATTAAATCGTAACCCTACCGCAATCGAACGAGTTACGAGACAGAAAATTGCTCTCTCCCTTCAAATTTCTAAAACAAATTCCCTTTCACCTTTTGTTTCAAAATGGACCCTTATTCAAAGATTGGAAATCACGATCGAGTTTTGCTAGACTAATACCGGGTAATGTAGAAATTGCGATGCTTTCTATGGATCTCGACTGGTGCGCAATTTCACAACAACCAACAGTGGCTTGCGCGACAAATGGAGTGACCAAAAACTGGAAGTCGCTGTTTAAATTTGTGCGATGTTGGTCTTTGGAAGATGATGAGTGTGAGCTCGGATCTAAGTGAGGTTCGGTGTCAGCAAGGTTCATAGCTGTAGCTGGCCGCTTCTAAAAAGGAGAGAACAAGTTTTAGTTTATACTGATGAACTGGGTAAACAATGCGTCAGATGAATGACAATGGAGGAGTTTGGACTGTTGTTTGGGCGATGAATGCAGTTGTGGTAGTTCAAACTAGTTTGAGGAAGCTCGAAGTAAGCTATGCTTTGAAACTAGAACATACAGTGGCAGCAAGGAGATGGTAGTTGACTATAAATGAGGGGTTGTTCGCAACGGTTGAGGCTAATAAATTTGTAGTGCCTGATGGTGTTGGCGATTGGCGAGACAGTAGTTGTCATTTAAGGGTTTCGTTTCATTTGGGAAGAAAAAGAACATGAATTAAGGTAATTTCATTTTTAATTTACCGTTTATAAATTATAAAATAAATTATATTCTTAATATCATTAGCTTATATAATGTATATACGATTTATACGAGGCCCAAAAATCACGGAAAAAGACTGTCATATAGTTTCGTAGTAGTGGAATTCTCAAATTGGAGTTGGTTTGGATTTATCTTAGAATTGACTGGGTTTTTAATTTAAAATCAGAACGAGTTGCAAATAAAATCCCAGTGAGTAAATCTAACTCATATTTTTATTTAGAATTATTTTATTCATTAAAATAATTGTTTGTTGGTTATTTACATGCACTGAAATATTACTGTGGCTATTATTAAATATATATTAGTTATTTAGGCTTGGTGTTTGTGGCTATTATAATATATATTTATATATATATTGGTGATTGGATAGTTCCTGCAGTACCATTAGCGAATGCCTGCAGTATCTGTAACACCCCGTAATTCTATAACACTAAGATTCACAAATCAAGGCAGAATTAAATTTAAAAATCAAAATAAAGGGAAACGGGATACGCCACTGCGTTCGTCTCGGAATTCTGCATGAAAACGAGTCCGAGTTTGCGTAAATCGGAGTCCGTTTGAGGAAGATATGGCCTCCGGAAGATTCAGCGAAGTTCAGATTTCAAAACAGGTCAAGTTCAAAATTCAAATCGGACCCAGATTGGGCTGGGCGGGAATTTTCCCGCCTAAGGCACCCAGGTCGACTGGGTAGTCGACCTGGGGGTTGACCCCCCTGCTTTTTCCATCTTTCTGAACCTGATTTGTTTCTCTGTATCCGGACGCCATTCTGACCAGATTCGTTGACTTCTACACTATATAAACAGCCCTGGTCTCTAGGGGTGGCAATTAGACCCGACCCGATGGACCCGGACCCGACCCAACGGGTCTCAGTTCTAGGCGGGTCGGGTTTTGTCGGGTCTAAAGTATACATTTCCAAAATCTGGACCCGACCCGAGCTTCGGTTCGGGTCGGGTCGGGTTGAAGCTCGGGTCGGTTCGGGTCCGATTAAATAATAACACTAAAAATACATATATTTCAATGTTTTTTGGTCGGGTCTATGCGGGTCGGGTTTGATCGGGTCTTGATGGTATTTTTCATCACCTAGACCCGACCCGAGACCCATCAGGTTTGGTTCGGGTTCGGGTTTTTTCGGGTCGGGTCGGTTCAGGTTTTCGGTTCCCGGTTCTAATTGCCAACCCTACTGGTCTCCTTCTCTATTCACAATTCTTTTCTATCCTTATGCTGCCTCTGATAAAATATATAAATAAATAATATATAAAATAAAACAAGACGAGGAAATGCTGCTCAAGTTTGTCAAGAAGAGATTCGAATCAAGATTAAGGCTTCAAGAGAAGAATCAAAGGCTAACTCAAACGGTTTCGAGCAACATCGCACGAATCATAGCAACGCCATCTTTCTATTCTAATCTAATCTCTGTAAGTCAGTTATTTCTAGATTTGAACGTTTCTCTTTTCGTGACATGAAATTAAAGGAATAAAAGAGTATGCCAATTCTTTCTATTTGAATCAGTGCCTATTTCTTTGGACCAAATTAAGAACTGTTATGATTCGAGGACAAATAAGACTGTGACTATGAAACTATGGACCTTAGAACCATATGCCTCTATGACTATGAACATTGCCTGTGACTATGAACATTGCCTATGACTATGACTGTGACTATGAGAATTATTTCCCTGACTAAGCCTATGCCTTTGATTAGAAAACATGAACTATTGCCCATGACATAACAATGACAACTGTGACTAAACACCTATGATTCATGACTAGGAAAGTGTTGCTTAAGTTTTTGATTGTGAAATTGGGTCTAAACCTGATTTTCTATTCTGTTTATTCTTGGTTTTCTTTGGTTTTAGACCTTCGGAATTTACCTATTAAGTTAGGTCTACCCATGTTCTTGAACCTACATCTCTATTCTGTCTATTCTTGGTTTTCTTTGGTTTTAGACCTTGGGAATTTACCTATTACGTTAGGTCTACCCATGTTCTTGAACCTACGTCGTTATTCAACCCTTTTTATGCCAGTTACTATGTCTGTCTTTGGCATAGCATCTTTGGTTCTTTCCCTATTTTCTACGAATCTAGATTAATCTATAATCTAGATTGAATCACGATTATACGAACGGTGGGAATACGATTTGGGAAAAATATGAAATTTACTAAAAACGTAGTTTTTAACTTGGAAATTGACATAAATTGGGAACATGCATTACGACATGCAAATTGGATAAATTTGACATGAATTATAGGATGTGTAATTTGAATCTAGTATCGACATGTAAATCTAGCATTTACATGAATTGTGAACTAGAGTAATAAGTCTAGTTTGACATGAATTAGAATGTTAAATCAGAATTGGATTAGCTAATTTGGCTCGATAAGTATATTGGCATAAACTTAAAATTGGCCATAATTGGGAGTAATTGTCAGGTTTAGCAAAATCATGGTTAGTGACACTTCATTTGGTATGGTTTACATACCAAAAAGCATAAACATGATATAGAGGGGGAAATGGGCCATAAGAATAAATGTTGACAATTTACATTAAAAGAGTAATTAGGAAATAAGTAAATTAGGAACAATTTACTTATAGAATCTGGCCTAAATGAGGAAATGTGAATTTAGACAAATTAAAGGTTTATTAACGACATCTCTTTTAATAATAAACCAGAATGTTCTAGGGTGACAGAGAGGATAGTGTCTAGGCTTGGGTTTGGAAAATACAAGTTTCCTGCTCTCCCTGGCTATCCCTAACTGATCCGACGGACGGGATGGTTACTTTCAAAACCTGATTTGGAAATTAATCAAAACCCTTTGAACTTAGAAAACATGAATATGCCTAACCCGAGGATAGACTGAGTTGCGATGTAAACCTGCCCGAAACCAACCGGCACATCCAGTATTCGCAACAATATCTGTCTAATGTGAGTGGCCGCGGCTTTAATTTATTTAGTTAAAGCTAGAACAAGAATGGCAGGGTTAAGTCAACTAATACACTTAACCGATTCAACATGATAACCAGACCGGTGGGTGGGGTTAGGTTCTTAACACGGTTAAGCTAGAATGGGAGGGTTAAGTCCATAGGAACACTTAACCAACTTAACACAGTTAAGCTAGGATGGGAGGGCTAAGTCCATAGGGACACTTAACCAACTTCACATGGTAACAAGACAAGATTTGTAGGGGTTAAGTAACTAAGGAAACACTTAGCCAAATTAACATGTTAACTAGACTAGAAGGTGGGGTTAAGTAAAGTTAATACACTTAGCCAAATTAACATGTTAACTAGACTAGAGGTTGGGGTTAAGTAAATACACTTAGCCAATTTGATATGTTAGCTGGGCTAGACCGTAGGGTTAAGTAAACCTGAACACTTAACCATCAGGTTGTAATAAAGGAATGGGGTTAAGTCTAAAACATGAAGGGATAATACTTAACCGTTAATAGCATGTTAGAACAGAGGAGCAAGGTTAAGTTAAAAAGGAACACTTAACCAATACAGGGTGAATGGGTAGGGTTAAGTAATAAGAAGTACTTAACCAATATAACATGGTTTGTGGTAGGGTTAAGTCAACGTGAAGTACTAATAACACTTAACCAGTTTATCAGGATAAATGAAGAGGGTTAAGTTGGCTTGAATTGACTAATGACACTTAACCAATCCAAATTGACGGAAAATAGAACTAAGTAGTAAACCTTAGTTAAGAAAACAACGATTCTGGAAACTAAGTGGTAAATCTTAGTTAGTAAAACTAAGTAGTAATTCTTAGTATAACACGGGAAGGAGCGAATGTCCGTCTGAGTAAAAAGAAGGCTCCAACGAATTGGGTTACGAAGCCCAAGGCTTCGAGGGGACGTGAGGGTACTCTTGGTATCCTCTGTGAGGCTGCAGATGATCCTCCTGGGCTCACAGAGGTTAAGGTCTGCGTAGAAGAACCAGGGGTATGCCTTGGTTGCAATATATGGCAACCTAAAGACTAAGATGGACCGGCGTGATTCGGTGAGAAAACGGTAGCCCTGTGATAGCAACTCGTCGTCTACCATCCATCTTGAGTCAATCGAGATACGTGAAGCGGAAAGGCGGAGAACGCCAAAAGACCATAAACTTGCTATCTGGTTATGGGTGAGGATGGCCATAGGATAGTGGGGCACCAGGCGCCTGCGTATAGTTCTCATTTTCCAAGGTGTGCCTTTCAGTAGTTGAGGGAGGGGTCAAGTGGGACCATAACCACTGGAATAAAAACAGACCTTAGCATCTGCATCGGCAGATATCTGAAAGCTCCCGACCGAGTTCTGTATTCCTTGATTTGCCCTGACACAGGACTCGGGCTGCACATTACATGACATGTGCATCTAGACAAGCGACAACGATTCGCGATACATGCGTGGGGAAGTATAGGAACACATACCACTCTAGGTAGTGTGTCCTAGACTTGGGGGGCATCGTTCGTCAAATAGCATAATCCCTAGTTGGACTAGGTGGCGTAAACCCGGAATCCGAGAAGCGTTCAGCAGATAGCGTAAACTCTAGTTGAATCTAGAAAGCACTTGATAGAAAACCCTAGGTTTGATCCAGGTAATAAATAATAAAGGTATGCCCGATGGCAATAGAAACTACAGGGATTGGGATCACGTTATCGTTACTAGTTGAGACACTAGTTAGGCGGTGCAGAGATATAGTTTAATAAGGAAATAGCGAAGTGGCGAAAGTATTAGAGTAAATCCAGTTTATCTTATCATAGCATATCTTATGTTAATCTTGTCTAATCTTGCCAACCTTATCATCATGGTCTTATCTTGTATTCAGTTAATTCATGTCGTTTTGTTTTTCCATGTTCATATGCTAGAAGTTACCGAACTTACTCAGGCTTTATGTCTGACTCTGTTTTCCTTTCGTCTTCTTTTCTTCCGTCCCCCCCCCCAGGTAGTAAAGGAGGGAATAGTTTAGCTCAGGTTAAGTTGGACTGCCACTCTTTCCAGCTTGAAGATTTGTCGAAGTTTGCTTGGATTATCTTTTCAGATGCTATGGCTGGCTCTTGCTAAAATCGGGGAATATAAATGTTGTTTTATGCTTCTTTATTTTGTAAGACAGATGATACTCTGATATTGTAAAGAAATCATTGTACAAACTATTTTATCAATAAAGCAAAGTTTTATTTTCCGCTATTTAATTTCTGTCTATCTTGTAATTTATCTGCATCTTTTACCCTAAATGCTCCACAGAACTTAGTGCATTCCCTTTGTGAGTGACACTAACGGATGTCGGGTGTTACAGTATCATTAGCGAATGACCATACGCACCCCATGCTATGATAGTGGATGATCTTCTATACCCCGATATCCTGCCTTGAAGTATTTGGGTATTATTTATGTTGGCTAACATCTGTGGATGCAGGAAAACAGGTTGGAGGGATCCAACTGGATTCTTCAAAAATATTATAATTTATTTGTTTTATATATATTATTATATATGATGTGTTAGAAAACCTATGGCTGATAATTGTGTGTTTTTGAATGGTCGAATGTCACTGGCCTTGAATATTGATTTATAAAAATATTGTGATAAGGATGTTTAGAGATTTAAAAGGGAAATCTATTTTTCCAAAAATAGAATTCGGATTTTGAATGGATTAGAAATATTAACTTGTTTTGTAAAATAAAAACAAGTATTGAATTTATAAACGACATTTATAAATTAGATAATGTAGTGAATTTATAAACAGTGTTTATGAAACGATCCGAACTTCCTGGCCGGCCTAATCCAAACAAGAAGGCGGACTACTTTGAGAACAAGACTAATTAGAACGCAAACGACAGAACATTTGTAACACCCCACATCCATTAATGTCACTCACAAAGGGAATGCATTAAGTTTCATGGAGTATTATAAGAGTATAGAGCAGAATATCACAAGACAGATACATAAAGTAGTACCTAAAAAACTTATAACCTTATTGCAACGAAAACAGAAAATAAGTTTGGTTACATCTTCAAGCAAAAAACCAAGTACATAGTCTTGTACAAAAGCTATCAGAATGCATTTTTTAAAACCATAATCCCATATCTTAAAGCCATAATGAAAAGAAGATAAAATTGAATATTACTTTCAACAATCCAAGCACTTCCAAAAGAGAGAGAGAAAGAGATCCAAATCAAGCTTCACTAGGCCCACCCTGAGAACCAGAGGGGGGAAATGGAAAGAAAAGAGGTGAAACAAACGAGGTCAGACATAAAGTCTGGCGAGTCTGATAACTTTAATAAAATAACTATTAAAGTAGTAGGATAAGAACATAAACTGGAAAGTAAGAAACGATTGTAACATAAGTATATATGAAAAGGTAAGCAAGATGAATAAGGTAAACGTTGATTGCGCTTCTAATCAGTATAGGATAATTACTACATTGCACCAACCCTATTTACTCTGAAAGTTGATCTCTCTCACTAATCATAACGATAATAATAATAATGGTAGTTTCGTGTACCGCTAGCTGTTGTCATAGGTGCCGCCTGCCCCTATCTCCACTAGTTGTACCCACTACCCTCCCGATTCGTTCGGCTCCCTAACTCGTGCGTATTTATTACTTGTGTCATTTGGCCCTGCCTGTTTGTAGATACCTGTGCTGGTCCTACCATGGGGTGTATCAATCCCTATGATGGAAACCCGACATAATTCAAGATGCACAGTGTATAACTATTGATGCCCAGTGCCTGATTTTTCCACTCCGGAGCATGTGCAAGCCCGTACTCCGTCGGAACCTACACAGACGCACAACCCGCCGCTATTTTGACCGCTTATAATCACCCCAGTAATCGTGCCCCACCCTGCCTAGTTCAGGGTACAATGATGCATCTATGTGGGTTACTGCTGAATTGGGTCCCCGTTACTACGGTTTCCTAATCAACATGTTATAAAAGTTAAGTGTTCTCAATTTAACCTAACCCCACCCATTTGTTTAATTAACATGTTGTATTGGTTAAGTGTCGCCTATTCATGTTACTTAACCTTACCATTCTTAGCATGTCTGTTCATTGGCATTAATTAATTTATTAATGCACCAATCTCTCACATTAAAACTGTTGTTTGCGGTTGCTGGATGTGCCGGGCGGTTCCGGGCAGACTTCTACCGCAAACTTATTCTAACCTCGGGTTTTGGGCTTATTGCGCTAACCTCTCACAATAGATCTGTTGTTGCGGTCGCTGGATGTGTCGGGCGGTTCCGGGCAGGCTTACACCGCAACTCAATCTAAGCTCGGGTTAGGCATGCCCATTATCTCATTTTATTATTCAACCCCAATTTTAATTAATATCCCTATTTCACATTGTCCATAATTTCCAATTCAAGCTATGTTCATAATTATCCTCCAAATTATGTCCATAATTTCCATGTATATAAGCTATACCAATTTATGTCTTAAGTTAATTACATGGTCACTAACCAATTTATGCCAATTACATAATATCCAATATTTAATATTTCCCATACTATTCCCCAACGTTCCCAAGTCATTCGTACGTATAATTCACATAATACGTTAGGCTCGCTGTTAGCCTAACTCATAAAAAGGAAAAAGGGAAGAAACACATGACATCATAACTGGCATAAAACAATATAGATCTACTTAAGTATGGGTAACATAAACATGGCATAGAACAACATAAATCTAGTTAAGCATATAAACGTGAACTAGCATATAAGATAGATCCAATCAACATATTGAATATGAACAAGCATAGATCTAAACTTATAAATATAAACTTGCATAGATCAAAACATATGAACTGGCATGGATCTAAACATATAGATCTAAACATATGAACTGGCATGGATCTAAACATATGAACATATAGATCTAAATATATGAACTGGTATGGATCTAAACATATAGATCTAAACATATGAACTGGTATGGATCTAACATATGAATATAAACTTGCATAGCTTGCATAGATGAACATAACTTGCATATAAACTTGAATAACTTGCAAAGATAAACATAACTTGCATATATGAACATAACTCGCATATAAACTTGCATAGATCATAGCTTGCATAGATCATAACTTGGATATAAACTTGCATAAAAGGAATCTAACCAAGCATATGTAATTAGACATAGGAATTAACATCATAAAATGAATCTAGTTACATATGATAACAAAACTGGCATATATTAATAGAATAGATTATAACAGAACTGGCTAATAGCATATGATTCAACAGGCATATTTATACAGTCCAGATCACAACTTATCTTAATTATTTTAATTTATTATCTTGTGAAAGAAACTGTACTCACAGTGATAGAAGAAAGAATAGATTCGTTCGTTGTTGTTCTAGAATCCCTTTTCACAATTCCTAAGCTTTAATTTGTTGGAGAAGAGACTAGCTTAGTTTAGGACGCAGCATCATGATGGCTTATGAATGAATTTAGTTTAGATTAGGGTTTAGGTTTATGTGTGCTTACATAGATGTGCAGGATTAATTAGGGCCTTTAGATCAACATAGGATCCATCCAAACCATCCAATCCAAGAAAATGCGTCATCAGGCCAATCGAAGTCGCCACGTAGCCCTAAAACTTAGAAAATCGTCACTGTCTAGAACAGTCAGCAGGGGTCAATCCTTACAGGGGGTCGACACCTATGTTGACACCCCTATAGGGGGTCGACACTCCTTAAGGGGGGTCGACACCCTCTGGGGGGGATTTTCCCGCCCGCTTCTTTTCACTGGTTTGAATTTTGAATTTTGATTTATTAATTATTTTAATTCTAGTTTTAAACTGAAATCTTCTAACCTCCATAACTTCTTCATACTGTATCCGTTTTACGCAAACTCGGACTCTATATCAAGTAAAATTCCGAGACGAATGCAATGGAGCAACCCGTTTCCCTTAATTCCTCTTCTAAAAATTAGGTATTCTTTAATTTTTCAGTTTTAATATTTAAAATTACGGGGTGTTACATTCTCCCCTCCTTAAAGGATTTCATCCCCGAAACCTTCAAGTCAAGAGGAATGTATATCCTACCATTCAATCATCCATCTACTCAACTTTCAATCATAGGCATCAATTGTCCTTAAAAGATTTCTAATGTCATATGAACATATGCAAAAAGTGTGTGTATACGTTCCCTATCCAATGCAAAATCAGGCGGTCTACTGATTCAATTGACCTCCTTAATGCAAATCATGATAGTGCCATGTGTCCATTATGTATGAAAAAAGAATCTTAATGATACACATTCTTTCTACATGAGTGCACAATCATTTCATTCAAATGCAACAATCAAATGATAACACAATCAATATACATCCATTAAAATATGCACACTTATTCATATGCACTATGAAAGTGATTGAGCCGATCTAGTGCCTAATGTGTGTGTAAATGCATCCACGAGCAACCACTAACAAACACTTGCATCCACTTGCATCCACCAAACATAACATGTCTCGGACACTTGTTTATAACCATAGGATTTTCATATCTAAAGATCGAGGATGTAAACGAGAGGACATACTAAACGATAGAACAAGTACAAACAAAGTGGTAGAAAAAGGAGAAATTAAGAACATACCCTCAAAAAAGGAAAGAGTACGACGCACGCATCTTGTCTTCCGCCTCCCAAGTCGCGTTTCCTTGATCATCTCCCCATTGCACTTTGAACAACTTGACCTCTCGATTGCGTAATTTCTTGACCTCCAATACAAGGATGCATGTAGGAGCTCGTCTAATCGTGGCATCTCGCTCCACTTCCACTTCTCTAAGCATGCTCGGCTCCACTACTTCCGCGGTATCATGTAAACACTTTCGCAAATGCGACACGTGAAACACGTCATGAACACCACTAAGCTTCTCCGGCAACTTCACTATATACGCCATCTGTCCAATCGTCTTTGTAATGGGAAAGGGTCTTACGAACGTTGGTGCTAATTTCCCCACACTACCCAGAGTGAACTACATTCCTCAATGGTGACACTTTTATAAAAACCATGTCTCCAACATCGAACTCAAGATCGGTTCGTCTATTGTCAGCGTTTAACTCTTGCCGGTCCTGTGCCATCTTCACTCATCTTCGAATCAAGTCCATCTTCTCCGAAGTTTCTCTCTAACCAGCTCGGGTCTAAGCAAGATCTTATCCGTAGAATCCCACCAACAAGTTGGTGATCGACACGGTCGTCCATAAAAAACCCTAATACTAGCATAATAACTGTTGTTATAAGCGAACTCCACCAATGGAAGGTGCTATTCTCATGTCCCTCCAAAATCTAGGATACATAACCTCAAAAGATCTTCAAGGATTCTATTCACCCTTTCTGTCCGTCCATCCGTTTGTGGACGATACGCGATGCTCAAACATAACTGTGTACCTACCGCCTTTTGCACATCACCTTTTCCTCTAGCATCGAAAACTGCTCCAAGCCCTATCCCGCGAGCATTGGTATACACTGTGAACGGTTTGCTCCCATCTAGCAAAACTAAAACTGGAGCTGTTGCCAAAGTCCTCTTTAGATGTTGGAAAGCATCGTCACAGTCAACATCCCAAGATAAAGTCAAGTTCTTCTTTGTCAACTGAGTAAGTGGGGCTGGTATCTTTGCGAGGTCCTTAATGAACTTCCTATAATAGCCCGTCAACCCAAGAAAACTTCTTACTTCTATTGCATTCTTAGGAATCTTCCAATCCTGGATTGCCACCACCATTGCGGGATCCACTTCTATCCTTTCCTTAGAGACCACGTGTCCTAAGAACCTCACTTCTTTCCTCCAAAAATGACATTTGGAGAACTTAGCTTTGAGTTGATGCACTCATAGGGTCTCTAAGACTTCCCTAAGATGTAGGGCATGCTCTTCCTCACTTCTAGAGAAAATCAAAATACCATCCACAAAGACTACCACAAACTTGTTTAGAAACTCCCTAAACACCCTACTGATCAAGTCTACAAAATATGCGGGTGCATTCGTCAAACAAAAAGGCATGACGAGCCATTGGAAGAAAATGTCGGGA
The DNA here is from genome assembly GCA_030737875.1 of Allium sativum. Taxonomy (NCBI): domain Eukaryota; kingdom Viridiplantae; phylum Streptophyta; class Magnoliopsida; order Asparagales; family Amaryllidaceae; genus Allium; species Allium sativum. Next base: position 344,050,031 of record CM060910.1, read on the forward strand.
GCCCCAAATGCAGTCTTATCTATGCTATCCTCAGCCGCCCTTAGCTGATGAAATCCTATAGCTAAATCCAACTAGGAGGAAAACAAAGCGCCAACCGACTAATCGAACAAGTCATCTATCCTCACAATGGGTGTCTGTTCTTCTTCGTGACCTTGTTCAGCCCCCTATAGTCCACTCACAATCTAAGCGAACCATCAGCCTTCATAGCAAAAACAACTAGAGCACTCCCTTTCGAAATACTTCTTCTTATGAACCCTTCCTCAAGTAGCTCTCCTACTTGCTTACTGAGTTCCCTCCTCTCTTTCGGAGCCATGTGGCGCACTGGTAATGCAACTGGGTTTGCATTATCTACTAAGTATATATGGAGGTCTATCTCGCGCCTCGGGGGTAAACCCCGAACTACATCAAAGACGTCACCATACTCACGGACTACATGAACAGATTGCAAATCATCGATGGATGCGTCAAGAGAATCTAGGTAGCTAAGCATCACCGGACCTCTAGGGTCACAAGAAATATCAAGGGTTCTTCCACAATGAATCAACAATCTAACTACCCTCCTTTCACAGTCTAGGATGACACCATACCTAGCTAGCCAATCCATCCCTAGAATCAAGCCATAGCTCATGAAACCAAGAACGTAGGCGTTGAATTCAAACCCAATGCCCAAGATAGACACTCTCAAATCCCGACAAAGCATAGATAAATGAGTCGAATCACCGATGGGATTTGAGACCACAATGGGATCCATAACGAAAATAGTATTTAGGTGCAATGTTTTACTAACGAAGCAGATATGAACGATTGCGAAGCGCCAGAGTCAAACAAAGTTCGAACAGGATGATCAAAAAGGAAAATCAAACTTTCAACAAAAACGCTTCTGTCTCTCTCCTGTCCTGGTGCCAAGAGAGCATGAACCTGTCCTCCAGAAGTAGGTCATGTCCTCTTCCCTTGCCCTTGTCCTTGCCTTCTCGGGATGTCTTTAATCAGATGTCCTGCCTCACCGCAACGAAAACAACCAGGCTTCTTCTTCTTCCTACAGTACTTAATTATATGGCCCGTTATACCACAATAAAGACACCTTCCTTTGTCACGGGGTTAATTATTCTTTCCACTTTCTCCTTTGCCTTCTTCATGGATTAAAGCCATGTCAAAAAATTCGTCATCCTTGGGTTGTTCTCCTTAGCCTAAACTCTCTCATCAACCAAGCAGCTAGCTGAGCCTTCCTTCCACCGTCTATCTCAAAGATACCAAACGAGTCCGCCACTTCCTTGAGCCAATTCTAGCTTCGACAAACGTCTCAGTCCTATGAAACGGTTTTCCGCCCATCGCACGAAAGTCCTTACATTTCTTAGAAAAAGCATCAACACGTGGGAAAGGGACTCAAGAAGGAAAAGGGAGAGATTCGAAACAAAGAATCAAAAGAAAGATATATGGCTTTTGAGGATTATGTTTTTCATAATAAACCTTGTTCTTGAATACTACTTCTTTAAAACATGTTTTTTAAAGTATTTCTTCATAAAAATTATTTTGAAAAATGGTTTTTCAAAATCTTTTATCTGTTCTGGTAACCTTCAGCTCTGATACCACGTGTAACACCCCACGTCCGTTAATGTCACTCACAAACGGAATGCATTAAGTTTCATGGAGTATTATAAGAGTATAGAATAGAATATCACAAGACAGATACATAAAGTAGTACCTGAAAAATTTATAACTTTGTTGTAGCGGAAACAGAAAATATGTTTGGTTACATCTTCAAACACCAAAACCAAGTACATCATATCAGTCTTGTACAAAAGCTATCAGGGTACATTTTTTAAAAACCATAATCCCATATCTTAAAGCCATAATGAAAAGGAGATAAAACTGAACATTACTTTCAACAATCCAAGAACTTCCAAAAGAGATAGAAAGAGATCCAAATTAAGCATCACTAGGCCCACCCTGAGAACCTGAGGGGGGGGGGAAGCAAAAGAAAAGAGGTGAAACAAAAGAGGTCAGACATAAAGTCTGGCGAGTCCAGTAACTTTAACAATATAATTATTAAAGTAATAGGATAAGAACATAAACTGGAAAGTAAGAAACGACTGTAACATAAGTATATATGACAAGGTAAGCAAGATGAATAAGGTAAACATTGATTGCGCTTCTAATCACTATAGGATAATTACCACACTGCACCAACCCTATTTACACTAAAAGTTGATCCCTCTTACTAATCATAATGATAATAATAATAATGGTAGTTTTGTGTACCCCTAGCTGTTGTCATAGATGCCGCCTGTCCCTATCTCCACTAGTTGTACCTACTACCCTCACCATTAGATCGGCTCCCTAACTCGTGTGTATTTATTACTTGTGTCATTCGGCCCCGCTTATTTGTAGATACCTGTGCTGGCCCCACCATAGGGTTTATCAATCCCTATGATGGCAATCCGACACAATTCAAGATGCACAGTGTATAATAACTGATGCCCAGTGCCTGATTTTTCCACTCCGGAGCATGTGCACGCCCGTACTCCGTCGGAACCTACATTGACGCACCACCCGTCAATATTTTGACCGCTTATAATCAACCCAATAATCGTGCCCCACCCTGCCTAGTTCAGGGTACCATGATACATCTATGTGGGTTACTGCTGAAATGGGTCCCCATTACTAGGGTTTCCTAATCAACAAGTTATAACGGTTAAGTGTTCTCAATTTAACCTAACCCCACCCATTTGTTTAATTAACATGTTATATGGGTTAAGTGTCGCCTATTCGTGTTACTTAACCTTACCATTCTTAGCATGTCTGTTCATTGGCATTAATTGATTTATTAATCCACCAACCTCTCACATTAGAACTGTTGTTTGCGGTTGTTGGATGTGCCGGGCGGTTCCGGGTAGACTTCTACTACCAACTCATTCTAACCTCGGGTTCTTGGCTTAATGCGCTAACCTATCACCTTAGATCTGTTGTTGCAATCGCTGGATGTGCCGGGCGGTTCTGGGCAGCCTTACACTGCCACTCAATCTAACCTCAGTTTAGGCATGTTCATTATCTCATTTTATTATTCAATCCTAATTTGAATTAATATCCCTATTTCAAATTGTCCATAATTTCCAATTCAAACTATGTTCATAATTATCCTCCAAATTATGTCCATAATTTCCATGTATATAAACTATACCAATTTATGTCTCAAGTTAATTACATGGTTACCAACCAATTTATGCCAATTACATAATATCCAATATTTAATGTTTCCCAAACTATTCCCCAACGTTCCTATGTCGTTCGTACGTATAATTCACGTAATACGTTAGGCTCGCTGTTAGCCTAACTCATAAAAAGGAAAAAGCGAAGAAAAACATGACATCATAACTAGCATAAAACAATATAGATCTAATTAAGTATGGGTAATATAAACTTGGCATAGCATAACATAAATCTAGTTAAGCATATAAACGTGGACTTGCATATAAGATAGATCCAACCAACATATGGAATGCGAACTAGCATAGATCTAAACTTATAAACATAAACTTGCACAGATCTAAACATATGAACTGGCATGGATCTAAACATATAAACATATAGATCTAAACATATGAACTGGCATGGATCTAAACATATGAACATATAGATCTAAACATATGAACTGGAATGGATCTAAACTTATAAACATATAGATCTAAACATATGAACTGGTATGGATCTAAACATATGAATATAAACTTGCATAACTTGCATAAATGGACATAACTTGCATATAAACTTGCATAACATGCATAGATGAACATAACTTGCATATAAACTTGCATAACTTGCATAGATGAACATAACTTGCATATAAACTTGCATGGATCGTAACTTGCATAGATCATTACTCACATAGATCATAACTTGCATATAAACATGTATAAAAAGAATCTAACCAAGCATATGTAATTAGACATAGGAATTAACATCATAAAATGAATCTAATTACATATGATAACAAAAATGGCATATATGAACCGAATAGATGATAACAGAACCGGCTAATAGCAAATGATTCAACAGGCATACTCATACAGTCATGATCACAACTTATCATAATTATTTTAATTAATTATCTTGTGAAAGCAACTGTACTCATAGTGATTGAAGAAAGAATAGATTCGTTCGTTGTTGTTCTAGAATCCCTTTTCACAATTCCTAAGCTTTAATTTGTTAGAGAAGAGACTAGCTTAGTTTAGGACGTAGCATCATGACGGCTTATGAACGAATTTAGTTTAGATTAGGGTTTAGGTTTATGTGTGCTTATATAGATGTGCAGGATTAATTAGAGCCTTTAGATCAACATAGGATCCATCCAAACCATCCAGTTCAAGAAAATGCGTCATCGGGCCAATCAAAAGTCACCAAGTAGCCCTAAAACTTAGAAAATCGTCACTGTCCAGAACAGTCAGCAGGGGTCGACATCTACAGGGGGGTCGACACCTGTGTCGACACCCCTTACGGGGGGTCGACACCCTCTGACGGGTATTTTCCCGCCCAATTATTTTCGCTGGTTTGAATTTCAAATTTTGATTTATTAATTATTTTAATTCTAGTTTTAAACTGAAATCTTCTAACCTCCATAACTTCTTCATACTGTATCCGTTTTTACGCAAACTCAGACTCTATCTCAAGTAAAATTCCGAGACGAACGCAATGGCGCAACCCGTTTCTCTTAATTCTTCTTCTAAAAATTAAGTATTCTTTAATTTTTTAGTTTTAAAATTTAAAATTATGGGGTGTTACAACATTCCATTGCTTATTACAACAATTACATAAGAGTACAAGAATATAACAGAGTATGTATAAATATTACACATTGGAAAATATCAGAGATTTAAAATTACAATGCAGCGGAAAATAATACATAACACAACTGAAAGAAATACATGGATACAGAGCTTTCCGAATATAGCTGCAGCTGTAAATCCAGGATCCTGTGAATATAATATCTGCAAAACCAAAACTACTAGCTGCTCATGTGGAAATTAAGGGCACCCAGAGTTTAGGTTAAAACAATAAACTCCAGGTCAGTCATGGGACTGGTGTGGGAACTAAAACAGTTATTAGCTTGATTTTAAAGTTAGGTAAGTCAATGGACCACACCGTATAACACAGATCAGGTTTAGCCCCAAGAATACCAGTGCATAAAACATACAACGCAACGATAAATAGAAAAATGAAGCTATTATAAGAATCAGGTCCCATAACACAATGAACGCAGTGGAGGATAAAGTTTTCCCTTATAATAGCCAAATATGCTTGATAGGTGGTGTTGGTACCATTATATATTACGTCACCATATATATATACAACTAAAATCGTGAAATCACATATTGGAAATTGGGTTTCCATCTATGAACAGAGGCAAGCGATCGTCCTTACTGATTCGAGACTCTCTAGCCCGAGCCTTAAGATACAGTCGCAGCTGCATTGCGGTTAGCGACAGGGCCGGTCATCCGTCAATGATTGGCAATACCACAAACTATATGTTAGCCTACCCTATGGGGCATAAAACCTAGTCAGTATATCGACCATAACATTCATCGGCCTCGTAGTGACCAATATATATGAGGCGCCTCGCATTCCATCATCCAGTAATAATAAGCAACTTCCACATGAGTAAACAATTTAGGCTCTATACCATGACGTTACTCCTAGCTAGAAACTAATATATGTCCATTTCCCTAAAGTCCTCATCCCTTTTCTAGTTCAAACCGGGGTGTGAAGCTCATGAATTAACGCTACACAAAGCTATGCTAATTAAATCTATGCTTTGAGCATTAACCACAACACCCTGCTTTTCAACAAAAGCCTTGATCATTTGCATCTCAACATGCCACACTGTCATTCCATAACATACCATTGATTTCCACCAATATATAACCTCTAAGCTCGTACGTCTGAGAGAAGGGTGTTAAGCAAGAGAATATATTCTCCGCCACCAAACAGATATATATTTAGAAGAAATCAACGAATACAGTATAAAGGAATCAATGTTAGACACAACATCCATTTGCAAGTCCGTTTTGGGTTTGAACGAAACCGGAGGCACCTTATTGCTCGTCCCATATGTCCAATACAGGAGACAGACCCTCGCATATCCGGTCGATCTCAAAGTACGTATGGACGATCACCACTTATTACCTCGTCTTGGGTGTACAACCCAATCAAGACATCATTAATCATCCAAACGATGTGATGATCTCCGGTGTTCAATCACCGTCTTCATCGTCGACTAATCGTCGTATCAATTATTCAGAATGGTATAAACCCTGTCTTTTTGAATAACTCGCGTATCTTATAAACAAGTGCTATAAAAACACAACATACGCCTCATTCCAATCCAGGATACTCTTTTATTCAAATATTCTTTTCACAATTTAAACCAAATTAAGGTTTATCCAAACTAGTCGGGATTAGCGCACCTTACCGAAGTAATCATTTGTTTTATTACCCAATCCCAACCTATTCATCCCATGGAGCAAAACTGGTAGTGCTCCATATCTAACACCACAGTGTTATTGGTAAAATTAATTAACATTTCACGTTCAAATCTAATTAAAGATTTAACTATCGCCTGGAGTAAAACTGGTGGTACTACATTCTCGATCATTTCCCAAATTTGATAATTTAATTTATCACATTCACAATTCAATCTAATTAAAGATTCGTTAAAATTTCACTTAGTTTTAATCCTCCCAAAAATCATTATCAATGATTATTTAACTTTGGAAACACAAACATGCCGCATCGACAATCTACACCGTACCATTAATTTCTATCGATATATAACCTCTTAGTTCGTACGTCTTAGAGAAGGATGTTAAGAAAGAGAATAAATTCTCCACCACCAAACAGATATATATTTAGCAGAGATCAACAATACAGTTCGAAATACGATGTTAGACATGTAATCGTGTCTTTAACTGGGTTAAAGAACCAATGTCATTTAAAACACAGTTCACGATAAATCCAAAATCACATTCCATTAACCATGCAATCTTCACGTAAAACAGATCAATATATAATCGATATCAATTTTCGTATCCGACTAATTATATAAATGGAATAATGACAAAGCATTTTAAATTCCATACATATTAACAGTCTTCCTCCACAGAAGCTGTAATGACCCGCATTTTTCAGCGATATAATAATTAATTAATTTAATTATTTAAAAGGCGATTAAAAGGATTTAATGGTCGTGGAATTAAATAATGGTGAATATTTAATTAAAATAATAAATTAAATAATATATTTAATTTTGAACTAATCAGAATTGGCTGAAATGGCGATATGATGTGAACTGGATCATCTGTGATATTTAATTCAGTTTAGAATTGAATTAGAATAACGAATATATTAATTGAACGACAGTTTGAACGTATAATTATATTATAATTAAAATCGAGCTTGAAATGACATGGCAGTTCATTATTTGGCGATTTGAACTTCAACTGGAAGTACAAGGTTCGTTTTAAATCGGATTTCTATGAAACAAGAAACGTTCAGAGCTGGTGAAGTATATCTTTCTAGTGGAAGAGAAAAATCGGGATTTCGTCGTGTAGATTTTGATTTATGTCCAAATCAAATTTTAGAAAAGTCGATGTGGAATTCATTTATAATTTATAAAGGAATTATTTATATTTTAAAAAGGAATTTCAATATAAATCGAATATCGGGTTGACCTAGATTTGAAATATCGAGTTAGGAATTCATATAGGAATATTCTAAAGCTGTATGATATTCTGTTGTGAATATAGACGATAATATTTATTTTTAAATATTAAATTTAATTAAATTTAAATATATTTATATATTTAAATGGGTTATTTAGGGGTTTAGAAATAGCCACTTTTGCAAATGAAGTCGAAATTCGACGAAACTAATTTTGTTGGATCCGCATTGTTAAATTATTGCTAGATTCCAAGTTTCGTGATTTTTAGAGTCACTGTGTGGCCGTACAGATTTTTAGAGTGAAAAACAGTCGATATTTTGATGGTTAAAAATACACTGTGTGAGCATACGAAGTCGGAATTCGACGAAACCAGTTTCATTGGGACCGTAATGTCGAACTACAGTTGCACGTCCAGTTTGGTGATTTTTGGGTATCATGAGTGATCACAGGGATTTTTAAAAGACTAGTATTACATTATAAAATATAAAATAAAATAAAATATTTATTTGTGGACCTAAACTAGGCCACCCAAGCATTTGTTTCAACCACACAAAATTATCTCATCTTCTTATAAAACCATTCTTCCTTCACGGGTAAAAATGGTAGCCGCCACCGTTTACAGTAAAAGTCATGAGCAAATAAAATCCCAAACAAATACAATAAAATCCTATAATTCACAAAAGTGATATTTCTGAATTTGTTGTGAGGAGAGCTTCAAGTTGATCTACATTTCGGATAGTACGACATCGATTTGCTGAGGGTCGAATGTTGACAGCAGCCTTAGGGCACGGGTTTTCTTGGGTTCGAAACATTGTTTGAGGATTTAAAGGTTGGATTGGGGTTCCTGGTGATGGAGAGCATATCGAGGTGGAATTGTGGTGAATTCCATGCAGATTTTTATCGTTCAAATACAGGAGGGTTGCGGGATTTTGGGTAAACCGCGACGGGGAGAAAGTGCATCGAACTGTGCAAATTTGGGTGGAGTTGGTAGGGGATGTGATGACGAGTGTTGGGGCGGTGTTCGCGTGTGAATCAATGGAGAAGTGGAGGTGCGGTTGGAGTCCAAAATCGTGGCAATGGTGTATGTGGTACTGGAGTGCTCACGGTAGAGGAAGAAAAGGTGGAAGTGGGTTTGGGCAAATGGGCCAAGTCAAAAGGTTTAAAGCCCATTCATTTTTAAATTAAATAAAATTTGTTTTAATTCGAACTATGTGTCCAAACTTGTAAATTACGTAACTTGATCATATGTTAACAAAATTCAGCGAAACAAGATCCGTTGGGATCGTCCGTACGAGAGCTCCGCAATGGAACTGATTGGGAGTGGATTGGAGCTCGTTTAAATTTACGGCGAATTAAATTGTTTGATTCAAATCAAACAACAGTTTATCGTTCTTTAACGATGAACTGACAATGTGAGTAAATCTCACTAACTCTGAACAGTTTATAATTTCATGTTGTATTTTTAGAACTGTTAATTATTGGCTGATTGACAGTGTGTTGACTGTTTGATTGAACTGCTAGTCAGTTAGTTGAATTTCTATATTGATTCTGTTTAACAGAATATATCATATGGAACTGAAAGTGATGTTGATTTTATTGTGTAACATCTGTGGATGCAGGGAAACAGGTTGGAGGAATCCGACTGGATTCCTCAACAGCTATTTTATTATTTTCATATATTGTGATGTATGACGTGGGTTATAATCTGTTGTTGATTATATGTGTATGGACGGTATTGGACATCGTAATTTGATATGTTAAACACCATAACACACCGGAATTTGGAGAAAGGGGATTTTCAAAAATGAATATTGAAATTAGATTATTTATAAATAAAAGGGGTTTTATAAAAGAGATAATATTTATAAAATCAAAGAAGATTTTATAAAGGAAATTATTTATAAATGGAATACTTATAAATAGAAATTTATTTATAAAAGGAATATTTATAAATAGGAAATATGTTTAAGTGGAATTTTATATGAAGGGAAACCTTTATAAATGGAATATTTATAAAGTGAATTATTTATTTAGAATAAATAAATTATATATTTAAATAGATTATTTATTTGTTAAATAAATAGGATAAGATAAAGAGATATTGACTTAGAAAATAAATAAGTTATTAAAAAGAAATTCAGTAGGAAATATTTGCAACACATTCGCAAATAGAGTTGAAAAGGAATATTCACAAACCATTTGCAAATAGAATAGAGAAGGGAATATTTGCAAACTATTTGCAAATGAATTAAAAAAGGGTAATATTTGTAAACCATTTACAAATAAAGATTTAAAAAGGAAATATGGGTAAAGGCATTTAAAAAACAAATAGATTATAAAGGAAATATTTATCTTTGGATAAATAGATATATATATATATATATATATATATATATATATATATATATAAGTCATGACTTATATATGGAGAAAACAGATAAATGGAGTAGATTAATTTATAAATGATATTTATAAATTAAGTAATTATTTATCAGTGGATAAATAGAATATATATAAGTCAGGACTTATATAAAGAAGTAAGAATCGATTTCAACATCGATGTTTGAAACTGAATAAGGACAAAGAGTTAATCACTTAGAGTTAATTAGTTAGATTAAAACCATTAGGGTTAACCAGTTGGGTTAAACCGTAGAGTTAATCAGTTAGAGTTAAACCGTAGAGTTAAACCAGTTAGAGTTAATCAGGTAGAGTTAAACCGGTTAGGGTTAATCAGTTAGAGTTAATCAGTTAGAGTAAACCGATAGAGTTAAATCGAGCTAGAGTTATTCAAATAGAGTTAATCGAATTTAGTTTATTCGAATAGGGTTGAAATGAGTTAATCGAATTTAGTTATTCGATGAAGTAAATTGAATCAGAGATATTCGAAGTGAGATAATCGAATCAGAGATATTCGAAGTGAGATAATCGAATCAGAAATATTCAAAGTGAGTTGATCGAGTCTAGTTATTCGACAGGAGTTAAATCGAATAAGATTTATTTGAAGAAAGAGATTATCGAATATAAGTATTCGAAAGTAAGCAAATCGAATATAAGTTATTCGAATAAGAGTTAATCCAGTAAGAGTTATTAGGTTGGAGTTATTCAAATAAGAGTTATAGATTAGAGTTAGCCGAATAGGAGTAAATAAATTAGTTGTCGTTATATTATTCGAGTTAGGAAATAAAAGTCATATTAAAGATAATATAATTCGGGTGCAGGAGATTATAACACCATTGTTATAATCACGTAAACTTGTAAAAGAAGGGTGTTCGTAAATAGAATCCGAGGGTTCGTAAGGAAGTGTTAAAGAGTTAAAAAGGTGAATCTTATCTATTTCGAAATTTGAAAGGCGGTTCAGTTAAGGTCTGAGAGGTAGTTATACCCCAACTTGATTGACTGCGTTTTTAATTAAGAAATGGTTACGGTTCGAGTGTGAAGTGGCTAAGTGGATTTAGTAATTTAGTATAGTGGTTTGAGTCGTCATCGCAATATAGTTTTAAACATCTGTTTAAATCCCAATTAAGAAGTTTTGGAAATGTTTTCCAAACGAGAATCAGAAATTTTTTCTGATAATAGAAAATAAGAATTTAGAATATATGGAAGCAGGAGATAAGTAAATTAATGAAATAAAGAGATAAATGTTGAATGATGATTGATCGATATAATTTCCTCCTGGAAATAATATCTTTGTTTGCACACCTGTTTTCTTTGATGGTTAAATCACAGACTATCGAAGTTTTGACCATTTTAACGTTGTTAATATGGAGAGACCGGTTGGATTATTATCCAAAGAACCACTCTGTATTGGAATAAGCGTTGCGAATCATATATGCCAAAGATAATTGAAGACGGAGTAAAGTGCAAGGGCTATTGTATAAGTCTTAGATAACAGTGCCTAAGATGGATGTACTGAATAGTGCCTTCGGTTCATCCTGTTCCTGGATGACTTGTATGGATGAATGTCTGACAGAGTATTTCCAGAAAGGTCACGTACATTGATTTCTTCAACCGTACCAAGAGTGGAAGCGGAGAAGGAAACTTCTTTAGCTAACACGTAATGTACTGTTGTACACATCAATTAGTGATTTTCGATGGATCTGACGGTGTGGCATTCGAAGTGAATCTGATGTGATGATAAAGCATAACCTCAAGCCTCATCAACCGGTAAATGACAGAAATCGGGCAGGTAGCATGGCTATGTAGGTCGCACCTATTAGGGTGTATAATCACCTGATCTAGAGTTTCATTTACTTCTAAAAAATCTATTGTTGATGTTGTCCCATTCGGGAAACGGTTGCTGATCCAAACCGTTGGTGATATACATTCGATACACTCAAGCGAAATGAGTGGTCGGTCATGTGTTGCCGGGTAGCAAGATGTTCTTGTTGAACCCAGTGTATTCCTCTCTAGAGGTACACTAGCGAAAGGTGGTTCCATACCTTGTCATAGTTGGAAATCCATTACCCAGTACGTGCTTGTGGTTTTGATTGTATAATATATATGTAGAACGTGAGATGAAAGCGTTTCTGCTAGATGATTATTATATTGTGGTTGATAGACATTATTACAATATCAAAAGGTTTTTGATATAAAGATATTTTGGATTCTCATAAGGGAAAAACCCGTTCCGTTATACGACGTGGTATTATGAGATATCGTTTAATGGGTCAAACTGTTTTACTCATACCAGTCCCATGATTGACCCGGAGTTTATTTTGTTTTGTTTTCCTTAAACTCTTGGGTGCCCAATTTTGTACGGACAGTCAAGTAGTTGGGATTTACAGATACTTGAAGAGCTGGAGTAGGAGGCTTCAGGATTATATAGCTATTGTTTATTTCCGCTATGTTGTAAGTGCCGTACTCTGATAATGATGTATATTCAAGTACAGATTTATATTGCAAAGTTATGTTATATATATTATATGTTATTCGTTCCGCTGTGAGATTCGTGTTACTCTGATGTTGTGTTCTTCTTCTTCTTCTATTCTAAGTTTCTATCTTATATTTCCTTACCTTCTAATTTCTTTCATTAACTATTCGGTTATTTTCGATCCTTGGATGTTCGATATGTGTTGTATATCGGATAACGAAGATCGCAAAATTCCGGGTCATTACAGAAGCTCACTTCGATTAATACCAAATCGAATTCCTTTCAATTCCAATTTAATATATTCAATTGGAAAACTTTACTTTGGAAAATCCCATTAATCTTATTTAAAAGATTATATATTCCAAATCATATCTTCACTATTAATTGGGTTAAAGAACAAATGTTATTTAAAACATTATTCACGGTAAACCCAAAAATCCAATTTCAATTCAATTCCAATAAATTATTAATTAATTGGTAAACTTCATTAAGTCCTAATTAAAAGATTTATTCTTTTCTCAACTGTGTTTAAGAACAGTGTTAAGAAAGACATCAAATCACTACAAACCCATAATCCAATTTGTTATTAAATACAAGGCTCTGAATAGAAATTTTATCGCCTTATATTCAGTATCAAATTCTGAAACCCGGTGTGTATGTGTGTGTGTGTATATATATATATCTTCCAAATTCCCATAACCATATCCATATAATCACAGAATCCAATATCCAAATATTCCGAAGATTATTTCCATTCAACTCCTTTCCAATTCATTCGTTGGAAAATTTTCATTGTATTAAAAACATTTCAATCCAATTTACTATTCCTAAAAACATTGGACTCTTATACTTGTTAATAACTAGTTTATTTTGATAAAAATATATTTTTATCTTTTCAAACTTGGAATTTTTCATCCAAATTCTTTCCAAATCATTTATTATGATTTTGGACAAATGATTAATATTTTTAATAATTTTGTTAAGGCCCTTTCAGTCGATTTCCATAAACGGTCATCGAACTGCATTTACAGCAACCTTTTCCAAATTTGATTTGGACATAATTCCAAATCCAACCGTTAGATTTAAAATCTCTTATATTCGTTTGAAAGCTCTTTTCAATACGAACCCAAGGTTCCAATTTTAGGAGAATCCAACAGTCGGATCTCCCGTAATGTCAATTCGAAGTCAATGGTCGAAATTCGCGAACAGTTGCGGCGCGGCGCGTTCTATTCTTGCCATTAAATATAATATATATATATATATATATTATATATATATTTTGTCGATTTTAAAACGTATTTTATAAATTGTTTATAAATTGGTTTTAAAACGATTCTAACTACATTTTCAATTTTAAATCAAAATTGAATATTCCATATCATTATAATAATAAAATGATAATATTTTCAAAATATCAGATTTTGAAATCATTTCTTTTTCAATATTCATTATAAAAACGAATAAAATCGATATAAATATCATTCGCATTAAAATGGCGCAAATCTATTCAACACGGCTTCATATATTTCAATATTTTCGTGTCCATCCCAAACCGGACATCAAAATCGTATTTTAATCCTTTACAGAATATTATTTTTAAAATATTCATTATTTTAAAATATTCGTTATCTTAAAGTATTTCCTTATTTCCAAATTGGAATCAGACACAGTCAATTACCATATATATATGGATTTCATGCAACACATGTATACTACAACAATGATAAACAATCAACCATCATCTAGTTTGCATTACACAACTGCATAAGTCTTAAATATAAATAATTAACCCTTACAACAGTCTATCAACCAATCGATTGACATACAACTAAATAATTGGGATTAGTGTACGTCAAATATCATCCCAACACCCGTGTGGGGTTTCAACTAGCAAATACTGAATATTATTTGTGCAGTTGGGCGATGTGTAAAATTAATCATCCTAATCAGTGTCAGTTAAATGGGTGTACATAAACAAATCGTCCGATTTGTAAATGAATATTTATTTTCATTTCAGGATAATTTTATGCCATTCATATATACATTAAAAATTATATTTTTAACGATAAAATATTTTATTCAACACTTGACAATTTTATATAGTTCATACATTCAATAAAAATGATATTTTTATTGTTCAAACAGTTTATTCAACACATGAATATTTTATATAGTTCCTTTATACAATAAAAATGATATTTTTATTGTTTAAGTATTTTATTCACAATCAATTTTACAACCATAATCCAAATTTCCACAATACAATCCAAATAAACAACCATGGTTTGTACAATAAATAGTGTCAGGGGCTTCTAAGCCCCGTCTGCATCCTAGTATATATTTAACTGTAAATTAATTAGAGTGAGAAGGAGTTCTCACTTTGGGGTCCACTCCGCCATCTTTATTTCTAAGTTTCGGTTTTAATTCTATTCGTGTTCAAATTTGCCTGAAATTCTAACGTGCTCCGTTTCCGTTCTGGTCAGTTCCATGTTGTAGTATTCATCGCCATGATTGCAACATTACCAAAATAGTCAGATTCCGACCTCGTGTGAAAAAGATATCGCATTTTATATGTTAATTACTTAAAATAATTAAAAAAAATAATCAACAATTTTCCCCAATTAACCTTGGAAAAAAATCTGGCTGCTCATTTTTATTTCTTCTTCATCGTATATTTCGGTTTCAATTGTCGACGAAAACACGCCACCAACTTCCAAATTTGCACGCCTCCCCAGACGCCTTAACGTCAATCGAACCCTTCCACTTCGAAGCCGTCAGTGTCACCTACCACCTCGCCCCACGCTGGCTAACCCAGCCCTGCCAATCGCCTCGAAATTAGCTCTGAATAACCAGCGTTTTGAGCCCAAAATCAGCTATCTCAGCTCGAGATTTTTGATCACCACTGTACACGAGATAGATCTCGTGTAGCCCTTTGATTTTTGTTTTGTAAATTTCTATTTTAATTGAATGAATTTGGAGAATTTTAGAGGCAAATGATTGAAGAAAATCGTCCATTATTTTTGAAGAGGGCGGCGACTCAGAAATTATGGAAAGAAACTAGGGTTTACCTGATTTATTATATTTATATTTTAATATTAATTTTGTAATAACCCGGAAATTCTGAGCCAATTTAAAATTTTTATCTTGGAAATTTTGATGAATTTTGAATATTTAAAATGAATTATTTTAAATAAAAACGACGAGAAATTTATTTTGAATCGAATTAGAACATATATATTTATATACGTCGTCATTAGAATATAAATATTTATTTATATATATAAAAGGAATTGAAAATGGCGCGGTAGTTCGATAATTCGATTTCAAATGTCAAATGAATGTACCGGGTGCAAAATAAATCGGATTTTAGTGAAACCAAAAATAATAGAATCTATTTGAGAATATCTTTCCAACGAATCCGATAAATTGAAATTTCATAGCGGGGATAAAAAGTTATGCCTAGTTGAAAATTCAGAATAGTCGCTATGGAATTTCGGATATTAAAAATAGCCATTTTGCAAACGACGTCGGTTTTCGACGAAACCACTTTTGTTGGATCCGCGATGTCAAGTTATTGCTAGGTTTCAAATTTCGTAATTTTTCGACGAAACCACTTTTGTTTGACCAGTTTCCGTTGATTTTAATCGACTGGAAAATGGCCATTTTTCCAACGGTCTTAAAATTCGACGAAATTAGTTTTGTTAGGACTGTATCGTCAATACGAAGCCAGAAATAATTTTTCTGGAATTTTTCGAGTCCGTACATGGCCCCTGTAAATTGAAATGTTCGTTTAAAATTGAATATATACCGATTTATATTTTAAATTCAACAGAAACTGATCGTAATGGTCAAATTAGCCTACGATACATATCCCATTGTGTTCGGAATGGGGGTAATTATCTAGGGGTGACAATTGGTGGGTTCAATTCAGAGTCCGAATGTGAAAGGCACTTTATAGAAAAAAAGGGAAATAAATAATAAAATAACTTTATATTACCCTACCCCCCCATATTCTCCCTCCTCTCTCCCTTCTGTATATGATCGAACAGAAAAAAAAAGAGAAATCACCGATGTCTAGCCGCACCCCCCCAACGCCATCATGCCGCCCTAGGCTGGCACCGCCGCCGACACCCGATCCCCTTACCCCCCCCCTCGCGTCTTGCTCTCCTCTCGAATCCCGAACCCCCTTACCCAAAAATCGGACGCCCCAAACCCTAGCCGCACTCCCCCGATAGCCGCCGCCCCCTTCCTCTCTCCTCCTACTTTCCCAGTCCGAGCCGCGAAGACCACAAGCCCTTCCAAACCGAAGAGAAAAGTGAGTGAGTTTTTTTAATTTAAATTTTATTTAGTTTAATTATTTAAAGCACTGATTTTTAATTGTTTAAAGCTTAGGTGTTTAACATTGAATGGTTAATTTTTATATACATAAAAAGATCATATTTTTATATATATAAAGGTTTGATTTTTATCATATAATTAGCAGGATAAAGTGGTGATTTTTATTACATAAAGAAATGATTTTTATTTATATATATGACACATAAAGGTTCGATTTTTAGTCATACGAAGATGCGATTTTTGATTAGATTGTTATATTATCAAAGATTAGATTTTTATATTATCAAAGATTAGATTTTTATATTATCAAAGATTAGATTTTTATATTGTAGGAAGAGTAAAGATATGATTTATATATCATAGGAAGAATAAAAACATGATTTTTATTTATGTAGAGTAATAAAAATATAATTTTTATCTATATAGTAGTAGTGTAAAAATAGAATTTTTATCTATATAGTATCGATATAAAAATAGATTTTTTATCTATATAGTAGCAGTATAAAATGTGATTTTTATATACATGACAACAATATAAAAATGTGATTTTTATATATGTAGTGGCTACGGGCAACGAAAGTGACAAGAGAAGAAACGACGGAGATTTTCTACATATGAAGAGTCGAGGCGTTTGGTTTAGCTAGTCGGTGAGAACTCCTCACTTTTAATTTAAATTTCTAGTTAAAAATATATACTAGGATGCAGACGGTGTTTAGTAGCACCCGACACCCGTCGTCCACAGACCATGGACGGCTTGTATGCTTGTTTGTTTGATTTTGATGTGTAGTTGATTGTGTGATGTGATGTGAAAGGAAATAAAATATTTATATAGTTAAAAATATTTTATAGTTAAAAATAGAATTTTTAATGTGTATATGAAATGAAATAAACTAATATAAACAAATCAGACGATTTGTTTATATACACTGATTTGACTGATAATTGATTGGGACGATAAATTTTACACATCGCCCAACTGCACAAATAAAATTTGTGTGCGTTGATTTGAAACCCCACACGGGTATTGGGATGATATATGACATAAACTAATCCCAATAATTGGTTGTATGTCGATCGATTGATTGACAGACTGTTATAAGCGTTAAATAATTATATTTAATGCTTATACAGTGTAGAATGCACCTTGGATGATGGTTGATTATTTGTCATTGTTGATATATACATGCGTTGTATGGAAATCCATAGAAATAAAATCTATGGTAATTGATTGGGCCTCATTCCAGTTTTGAATAGAAATATTTGAATAGAAATATTTGAATAGAAATATTTGAAAAGAAATATTTGAATAGAAATATTTGAAAAGAAATATTTGAATAGAAATATTTGAATAGAAATATTTGAAAAGAAATACTTAAAAAGAAATATTTGAAAAGAAATATTTGAATAGAAATATTTGAAAAGAAATATTTGAATAGAAATATTTGAAATAAAATATTTGAAAATAGATATATATGAAGCCGTGTTGATTAGATTGACGCCATTTTGACGTGAACGATATTTATATCGATTTTATTGATTTTTCAATGAATATTGAAAGTGATTTCAAAATTCGAATTAAATTGAAATGATTTGAAATTCGAATTGAATTGAAATGAACTGAAATTCGAATTAAATTGAAATGAACTGAAATTCGAATTAAATTGAAATGAATTGAAATTCGAATTAAATTGAAATGAATTGAAATTCGAATTGAATTGAAATGAATTGAAATGAATTGAAATTCGAATTAGATTGAAATTAATTGAAATTCAAGTTAAATTGAAATTGAATTGAAATCGATTTGAAATGAATTTATATTGAAAAATTCAGTCTTGATTAGAATTTGAAAAGGAAGTTGAAACCGTTTTGAAAACGAATTTAAAACGATTTATAAAATACGTTTTGAAAGGAAATCGACGAAATATATATATATATATATATATATATATAATGGCCTGAATAGAACGCGCCGCGCCGCGTTAGTTCGTGAATTTCGACCATTGACTTCGAATGGACATTACGGGACATCCGACCGTCGGATTCTCCTGAAACCGGGACCTTTGGGTTCGTATCAAAAGGAGCTTTCTAAAGAATATTTGAAATTAGAAATCTAATGGTTGGATTTGGAATTATGTCCAAATAAAATTTGGAAAAGGTCGTTGTAAGTGCAGTTCGATGGCCGTTGATGGAAATCGACTGTACGGGCCTTGATAAAATTATTAAAAATAGTAATAATTTGTGTAAAATCATAAGAAATGATTTGTGAAGAATTGGGATGAAAAACTCCATATTTGAAAAGATAAAAATAGACTTTTATCGAAATGAACTAGTTTTGAACTAGAATTATAATTCTATTTATTTTTAAAATAAATAAAGTGGATTTGAAATGGTTTTGAAAATAACCAGGATTTCCAATAATTGAATTGGAACGGATTTGAATCGAAATCATCTTCGGAATAGTTCGATGTTGGATTTCGTGATTATACAGACGTTGTTATGGAAATTTTGAAAGATATATATATATATATCCTTATTTCCAATACGATATTTGTTGGTCGTAGAATTTGATATTGAATAAAAGCCGAAATATTTTCTATTCAAAGCCATGTATTTAATATCAAATGTGATTTGGGTTGGTCGTGAATGGTGTCTTCATTAACACTGTTCTTAAACCCAGTTGAGAAAAAGATTAAATCCTTTTATTTAGATTTAATGAAGTGTACCAATTAAATGGTATTTAATTGGAATTGAATTTGAATTGATTTTTGGGTTTATCGTGAACGGTGTTTTAAATAACACTTGTTCTTTTACCCGATAATTAATGGAATGTGATTTTGGGTTGTCGTGAATGGTATCTTCAATAATATTGTTCTTAGACCCAACTGAGTTAAGAAAATCAGAAACTAACTGGAGATTAGTTAAGTTTAATGGCTTCTTGGGTATTGATCTGATGTTGGTTTCGGCCTGCGGGGTTAATACTTAGGGAATTGCTCACTTGCTATTTTATGGTTAAAAGCTGATAGAATGGAATGTGATGTGGGTTTATCGTGAACCGTGTTTTAAATGACATTGTTTCTTTAACCCAGTTAAACATTAAAATCAAGTGGAGTTTTAATGAATCTTTAATTATATTGAAATGATCGAGAATGGAGTATCACTAGTTTTGCTCCAGGCGATAGTTAAATCTTTAATTAGATTTAAACGTGAAATGGTAATTGAATTTACCGATAACACCGTGGTGTTAGATATGAAGTATGACCAGTTTTACTTCATGGGATGAATAGGTTGGGATTGGGAAATTAAAACAAATGATTACTTCGGTAAGGTTCGTTAATCCCGACTAGTTTGAAGTGATATTCAAAGGAAGATTAAAGAATAAATTTAAAAGGATTTATCTTTGATAAAATTAATGGGAACCTTTCCCTAAGAATGTGAAATTTAGAAATTAACTGAAGGTTAGCTAAGAAGAATGGTTTCCTGGGTATTGATCTGATGTTGGTTTCGGCCTTCAGGGTTAATATTTGGGGAATTATTCTCTTGATTAATTTACTGTTAGTGACTGATGAATTGGAATGAGGCGTATGTTGTGTTTGTGTAATACTTGTTTATTATATACGCGGGTTATTCAGAAAGATCGGGTTATCCCATTCTGAATAACTGATTCGACGATGAGTCGAAGATGAAGACGGTGGTTGAAGACCGGAGGTCTTCACGTCGTTTGGGTGATTACTGATGATCTTGATTGGGCCGTACACCCAAGAGGAGGGAATCAGTTAGTGGTCGTCCAGACGTACTTGGAGATCGATGGATATGCGAGGTACCAGGTGCATCCGGTTTCGTTCAGACCCAGAACGGACTTGTAGATGGACTGTGTGTCTGACATTGGATATCACCCTGTGTGATTGATGGATATCAGTTGCATGGAGTGGTCTGCCTGTGTGGCATGCTAAGATGCAAATGATCAAGGCTTCTGTTGAAAAACAGAGTCTTGTGGTTGAAGATCAAAGCACGGCCTGTGTGGCATAGCTTTGTGTAGCGTGGATTCGCGAGCCTCACACCCCGGTTGTGAACCAGAAACGGGAGAAGGACCTCAGGGGGGACATGCGTTTCTTTCTAGCTAGAAGTGGCGTCAGTGGTTTTACACGCCCTGACGAGTTTGACTTATGTGGTTGTTGCTGTTGCGAGACGCCTCGGATATATCAGTGACTATGTGGAGCCGATGGAGTCATTTGTTGGCTCATTGACACCCCCAAAGGGTGGGGAAACGCAGTATTCATGCATTATAATCCACAACGGTGGACCGGCCCTGACGATCCAAGGGGCAGGTGCGGTTGTTCCTGAGACACATGCTAGAGCGTCTCGAATCGGTATAGGACTATCTTTTGCCTCGGTTCACAGATGAAAATCCAACTTCCAAATACGTGACATTTGCGGTTTTGATTGTAGAGCCTAGTATGGCGACATGATATATGGTACCCATGCCGTCTATGATTGATATTTATGATTGAATTTTTTTTGGCACTATACACTTATAGTAATATCAAAATAATCTGTTTTTAAATGTATCAAGCATTCTTTGGCTATTATAAGGTAAATCCCTATCCTCCGGCTTGCGTTGCATTGTGTGATGGGACCTGGGTCTTATAATAGCTTATTTTTCTTTATTTAGCATTGCGCTGTTGTTTTATGCACTGGTGTTCTTGGGAGGAAACCCGTTCCGTGATATACAGCGTGGTTCCTTGATTTACCTAACTTTAAAATAAAGATTAATAACTGTTTTAGTTCTCACACCAGTCCCATGACTGACCTGGAGTTTATTGTTTTAACCTAAACTCTGGGTGCCCCTATTTTCCGCACGGGCAGCTAGTGGTTTTGGTTTTGCAGATTTATATTCACAGGAACCTGGTTTACAGCTGAAACAATATCCGGAAAGCTTTGTATCCGTATATGTTCTTCAGTTGTATTTTGTATTATTTTCCGCTGCTATGTAATATATTGTAATCTCTGATATTTATCGAATGTATTTTATTTGTTAATACTCTGTATATTCTTGTATTCTGATGGAATTGTTGTAATAAGCAATGAAATGTTCTTCTGTCTGCGTTCTTGTGTGTGTTGTTCTCAAAGTATCCGGGCTTTCCTTACCGGGGAAGTTACGGGTTATCACAGTTGGTATCAGAGCTTTGGTTTACAAAGCTCAGAGAACAAGACATATTAGAACCAAACGAAAGAATTCATCAGAGATTGGATTAGTAATATCCAATGGGAATGACTCGTTAGAGATGGGATCAGTAGTATCCTAGAACGAGTGTGAAGAGTATATTTTTAAAGTGAAAATAATTTTTGTTTTGAAAATTTAAACTTTATTCAACGTATTTGAATATTTATTTGTGTTGAATTTGGACAATCCAGTATATAAAGACTTTGGGTATACGTCTGATCCGCATGTATTTGAAGTTTTAATATACTGGATAGACATAGAATCATACTCTAGTCGCTCGAAGATGATTTTGATGATCGCTCGAGCATCATCAGAATTTATTTTCGTGTTTCGAAGGTGTGATATTTAAATATTTTCATAGACTGGTGTGAGAACCAAAATTAGATAGGGCTTATTGTTGTGAATTGGCATCCAAATTGTGATTTTTGACTGTATATCAAAGTTATGAATTTGAAAAGCTAAGCAACTAATTGATTGATGGTTGTGTTGTTTGATTACTGTTTTGATTAATTGAATGTTGAACCGTTAGCCAAATTGAACCAAACATTAATTTGTATTGAATATTAGTCGCATTTGCTTGCATATACATGTACTTACACTGAACAGGTCATAGCAAGGAGGCTAGAGCAAAAGAATAAAATTGTTTGCCCGAAAAATAGTTACATGTATACCATAATTTACTGTTTTGTTTGGGTGATGATGATTTTATGAGCCGATTGGCTAGCCGCTTGGCCTTTTCTTTTTCTTTTGGATTGATGAAGGCCATGGGAGGCTGTATGAAATATCCCGAAGTCCCCGGTGCAGGGAAGGTTATGGCGAATTTTTTCGAAAATTTAAGGTATTAATCAAATTTTTGAAAAATTTG
This sequence comes from Allium sativum, assembly GCA_030737875.1. Lineage (NCBI taxonomy): Eukaryota > Viridiplantae > Streptophyta > Magnoliopsida > Asparagales > Amaryllidaceae > Allium > Allium sativum. The sequence goes on from CM060910.1 coordinate 344,073,036, forward strand.
AAAAGTTCGTAGAAACTGAAAAGTTGAAGAACTTAAGCCGTAAAGAAAATATTGAAAGTTGAGTTGGTTAGTTAAACAACTTTCGGCTTCGTTCCTTTTCGGGGACGAAAAGTTTTAAGTGGGGGAGATTGTAATAACCCGGAAATTCTGAGCCAATTTAAAATTTTTATTTTGGCAATTTTGATGAATTTTGAATATTTAAAATGAAGTATTTTAAATAAAAACGACGAGAAATTTATTTTGAATAGAATTAGAACGTATATATTTATATACGTCGTCGTTAGAATATAAATATTTATTTATATATATAAAAGGAATTGAAAATGACGCGGTAGTTCGATAATTCGATTTCAAATTTCAAATGAATGTACCGGGTGCAAAATAAACCAGATTTTAGTTAAACCAAAAATAATAGAATCTATTTGAGAATATATTTCCAACGAATCCGAGAAATTGAAATTTCATAGCGGGGATAAAAAGTTATGCCCAGTTGAAAATTCAGAATAGTCGGTGTGGAATTTCGGCCATTAAAAATAGCCATTTTGCAAACGACTTCGGTTTTCGACGAAACCACATTTGTTGGATCAGCGATGTCAAGTTATTTCTAGGTTTCAAATTTCGTAATTTTTCGAATCAATATGTGAGCGTGGCAAAGGAAAACGTGTTTGACCAGTTTCAGTTGATTTTAATCGACTGGAAAATGGCTTTTTTTCCAACGGTCTTAGAATTCGACGAAATTAGTTTTGTTAGGACCGTATCATCAATATGAAGCCAGAAATAATTTTTCTGGAATTTTTCGAGTCCGTATATGGCCCCGGTAAATTGAAATGTACGTTTAAAATTGAATATATACTGATTTATATTTTAAATTCAACAGAAACTGATCGTAACGGTCAAATTAGCCTACGATACATATCCCATTGTGTTCGGAAGGGGGTAATTAGCTAGGGGCGAAAGTCGGTGGGTTCGATTCAGAGTCCGAATGTGAAAGGCACTTTATAGAAAAAAAGGGAAATAAATAATAAAATAACTTTATATTACCCTACCCCCCTATATTCTCCCTCCTCTCTCCCTTATGTATATGATCGAACAAAAAAAAAGAGAGAGAGAAATCACCGATGTCCAGCCGCCCCCCCCCCCCCTCGACGCCATCGCGCCGCCCTAGGCTGGCACCGCCGCCGACCCTCGATCCCCTTACCCCTCCCCCCCTCGCGTCTTGCTCTCCTCTCGAATACCGAACCCCCTTACCCAAAAAATCGGACGCCCCAATCCCTAGCCGCACTCCCCCGATAGCCGCCGCCCCCTTCCTTCCTCTCTCCTCCTACTGTCCCAGTCCGAGCCACGAAGACAACAAGCCCTTCCGAACCGAAGAGAAAACTGAGTGAGTTTTTTTTGTTTAAATTTTATTTAGTTTTCTTATTTAAAGCACTGATTTTAAATTGTTTAAAGCTTAGGTGTTTAACATTGAAAGGTTAAATTTTTATATACATAAAAAGATCATATTTTTATATATATAAAGTATCATATAATTAGCAGGATAAAGTGATGATTTTTATTACATGAAGAAATGATTTTTATTTATATATATGACACATAAAGGTTCGAGTTTTAGTCATACGATGATGCGATTTTTGATTAGATTGTTATATTATCAAAGATTAGATTGTTATATTATCAAATATTAGATTTTTATATTATCAAAGATTAGATTTTTATATTATCAAAGATTAGATTTCTATATTGTAGAAAGAGTAAAGATATGATTTTTATATCATAGGAAGAATAAAAATATGATTTTTATGTATGTAGAGTAATAAAAATAGAATTTTTATCTATATAGTAGCGGTGTGAAAATAGAATTTTTATCTATATAGTATCGGTATAAAAATAGAATTTTTATCAATATAGCAACGGTATAAAAATGTGATTTTTATATACATGACAACAATATAAAAATGTGATTTTTATATATGTAGTGGCTACGGGCAACGAAAGTGATAAGAGAAGAAACGGCGGAGATTTTCTACATATGAAGAGTCGAGGCGTTTGGTTTAGCTAGTCGGTGAGAATCCTCACTTTTAATTTAAATTTCTAGTTAAAAATATATACTAGGATGCAGACGGTGTTTAGTAGCACCCGACACCCGTCGTCCACAGACCATGGACGGCTTGTATGCTTGTTTGTTTGATTTTGATGTGTAGTTGATTGTGTGATGTGATGTGAAAGGAAATAAAATATTTATATAGTTAAAAATATTTTATAGTTAAAAATAGAATTTTTAACGTGTATATGAAATGAAATAAACTAATATAAACAAATCGGACGATTTGTTTATATACACTGATTTGACTGATAATTGATTAGGACGATAAATTTTACACATCGTCCAACTGCACAAATAAAATATGTGTGCGTTGATTTGAAACCCCACACGGGTATTGGGATGATATATGACATACACTAATCCCAATAATTGGTTGTATGTCGATCGATTGATTGACAGACTGTTATAATCATTAAATATTTATATTTGATGCTTATACAGTGTAGAATGCACCTTGGATGATGGTTGATTATTTGTCATTGTTGATATATGCATGCGTTGTATGGAAATCCATAGAAATAAAATCTATGGTAATTGATTGGGCCTCATTCCGGTTTTGAATAGAAATATTTGAATAGAAATATTTGAATAGAAATATTTTAATAGAAATATTTGAAAAGAAGTATTTGAAAAGAAATATTTTAATAGAAATATTTGAAAAGAAATATTTGAATAGAAATATTTGAATAGAAATATTTGAATAGAAATATTTGAAAAGAAATATTTGAAAAGAAATATTTGAATAGAAATATTTGAATAGAAATATTTGAATAGAAATATTTGAAAAGAAATATTTGAATAGAAATATTTGAAATAGAATATTTGAAAATAGAAATATATGAAGCCGTGTTGATTAGGTTGACGCCATTTTGACGTGAACGATATTTATATCGATTTTATTCATTTTTCAATGAATATTGAAAGTGATTTCAAAATTCGAATTAAATTGAAATGATTTGAAATTCGAATTGAATTGAAATGAACTGAAATTCGAATTAAATTGAAATGAACTGAAATTCGAATTAAATTGAAATGAATTGAAATTCGAATTAAATTTAAATTAATTGAAATTTGAATTAAATTGAAATTGAATTGAAATCGATTTGAAATGAAATTAAAACGAATTTATATTGAAAAATTCAATCTTGATTAGAATTTGAAAAGGAACTTGAAACCGTTTTGAAAACGAATTTAAAACGATTTATAAAATACGTATTGAAAGGAAATCGATGGAATGTAATATATATATATATATATATATATATATATATATATATATATATATAATACAATGGCCTGAATAGAACACGCCGCGCTGCGTCAGTTCGTGAATTTCGACCATTGACTTCGAATGGACATTACGGGAGATCCGACCGTCGGATTCTCCTGAAACTGGAACCGTTGGGATCGTATCGAAAAGGACTTTCTAAAGAATATTTGAAATTAGAAATCTAAAGGTTGGATTTGGAATTATGTCCAAATCAAATTTGGATAAGGTCGACGTAAGTGCAGTTCGGTGGCCGTTGATGGAAATCGACTGTACGAGCCTTGATAAAATTATTAAAAATAGTAATAATTTGTGTAAAATCATAAGAAATGATTTGTGAAGAATTGGGATGAAAAACTCCATATTTGAAAAGATAAAAATAGACTTTTATCCAAATGAACTAGTTTTGAACTAGAATTATAATTCTATTTATTTTTAAAATAAATAAAGTGGATTTGAAATGGTTTTGAAAATAACCAGGATTTCCAATAATTGAATTGGAATGGATTTGAATCGAAATCATCTTCGGAATAGTTCGATGTTGGATTTCGTGATTATACAGACGTTGTTATGGAAATTTAAAAGATATATATATATATTTATATATATATATATATCGTTATTTCCAATACGATATTTGTTGGTCGTAGAATTTGATATTGAATATAAGCCAATATATTTTCTATTCAGAGCCTTGTATTTAATATCAAATGTAATTTGGGTTGGTCGTGAATGGTGTCTTCATTAACACTGTTCTTAAACCCAGTTGAGAAAAAGATTAAATCTTTTTATTTTGATTTAATGAAGTGTACCAGTTAAATGGTATTTAATTGGAATTGAATTTGAATTGATTTTTGGGTTTATCGTGAACGGTGTTTTAAATAACACTTGTTCTTTAACCCGATAATTAATGGAATGTGATTTTGGGTTGTCGTGAACGGTATCTTCAATAATACTGTTCTTAAACCCAACTGAGTTAAGAAAATCAGAAACTAACTGGAGATTAGTTAAGTTGAATGGCTTCTTGGGTATTGATCTGATGTTGGTTTCGGCCTTCGGGGTTAATACTTAGGGAATTGCTCACTTGCTATTTTACGGTTAAAAGCTGATAGAATGGAATGTGATGTGGGTTTATCGTGAACCGTGTTTTAAATGTCATTGGTTCTTTAACCCAGTTAAAGATTAAAACCAAGTGGAGTTTTAATGAATCTTTAATTAGATTGAAATGATCGAGAATGGAGTATCACAAGTTTTGCTCTAGGCGATAGTTAAATCTTTAATTAGATTTAAACATGAAATGGTAATTGAATTTACCGATAACACTGTGGTGTTAGATATGAAGTATGACCAGATTTACTTCATGGGATGAATAGGTTGGGATTGGGAAATTAAAACAAATGATTACTTCGGTAAGGTTCGTTAATCCCGACTAGTTTGAAGTGATATTCAAAGGAAGATTAAAGAATAAATTTAAAAGAATTTATCTTTGATAAAATTAATGGGAACCTTTCCCTAAGAATGTGAAATTTAGAAACTAACTATAGGTTAGCTAAGCAGAATGGTTTCCTGGGTATTGATCTGATGTTGGTTTCGGCCTTCGGGGTTAATATTTGGGGAATTATTCTCTTGATTAATTTACGGTTAGTGACTGATGAATTGGAATGAGGCGTATGTTGTGTTTGTGTAACACTTGTTTATTATATACGCGGGTTATTCAGAAAGACCGAGTTATCTCATTCTGAATAACTGATTCGACGATGAGTCGAAGATGAAGACGGTGGTTGAAGACCGGAGGTCTTCACATCGTTTGGGTGATTACTGATGATCTTGATTGGGCCGTACACCCAAGAGAAGGGAATCAGTTAGTGGTCGTCCAGACGTACTTGGAGATCGATGGATATGCGAGGTACCAGGTGCCTCCGGTTTCGTTCAGACCCAGAACGGACTTGTAGATGGACTGTGTGTCTGACATTGGATATCATCCTGTGTGATTGTTGGATATCGGTTGCATGGAGTGGTCTGCCTGTGTGGCATGCTAAGATGCAAATGTTCAAGGCTTCTGTTGAAAAACAGAGTCTTGTGGTTGAAGATCAAAGCACGGCCTGTGTGGCCTAGCTTTGTGTAGCGTGGATTCGCGAGCCTCACACCCCGGTTGTGAACCAGAAACGGGAGAAGGACCTCAGGGGGGACATGCGTTTCTTTCTAGCTAGAAGTGGCGTCAGTGGTTTTACATGCCCTTACGAGTTTGACTTATGTGGTTGTTGCTGTTGCGAGGCGCCTCGGATATAACGGTGACTATGTGGAGCCGATGGAGTCATTTGTTGGCTCATTGACACCCCAAAAGGGTGGGGAAACGCAGTGTTTAGGCATTATAATCCACATCGGTGGACCGGCCCTGACGATCTAAGGGGCAGTTGCGGCTGTTCCTGAGACACAGGCTTGAGCGTCTCGAATCGGTAGAGGACTATCTTTTGCCTGGGTTCACAGATGGAAATCCAACTTCCAAATACGTGACACTTGCGGTTTTGATTGTAGAGCCTAGTATGGCGACATGATATATGGTACCCATGCCGTCTATGATTGATATTTATGATTGAAATTGTTTTGGCACTATACACTTATAGTAATATCAAAATAATCTGTTTTTAAATGTATCAAGCATTCTTTGGCTATTATAAGGTAAAACCCTATCCTCCGGCTTGCGTTGCATTATGTGATGGGACCTAGGTCTTATAATAGCTTCATTTTTCTTTATTTAGCATTGCGCTGTTGTTTTATGCACTGGTGTTCTTGGGAGGAAACCCGTTCCGTGTTATACGGCGTGGTCCCTTAATTTACCTAACTTTAAAATAATGATTAATAACTATTTTAGTTCTCACACCAGTCCCATGACTGACCTGGAGTTTATTGTTTTAACCTAAACTCTGGGTGCCCCTATTTTCCACACGGGCAGCTAGTAGTTTTGGTTTTGCAGATTTATATTCACAGGAACCTGGTTTACAGCTGGAACGATATCCGAAAAGCTTTGTATCCGTATATCTTCTTCAGTTGTATTTTGTATTATTTTCTGCTGCTATGTAATATATTGTAATCTCTGATATTTATCGAATGTATTTTATTGGTTAATACTTTGTATATTCTTGTATTCTGATGGAATTGTTGTAATAAGCAAGAAATGTTCTTCTGTCTGCGTTCTTGTGTGTGTTGTTCTCAAAGTATCCGGGCTTTCCTTACCGGGGAAGTTACGGGTTATCAAAGTTGGTATCAGAGCTTTGGTTTACAAAGCTCAGAGAACAAGACTCGTTAGAACCAAACGAAAGAATTCATCAGAGATTGGATTAGTAATATCCAATGGGAATGACTCGTTAGAGATGGGATCAGTAGTATCCTAGAACGAGTGTGAAGAGTATATTTTTAAAGTGAAAACAATTTTTGTTTTGAAAATTTAAACTTTATTCAACGTATTTGAATAGTTATTTGTGTTAAATTTGGACAATCCAGTATATAAAGACTTTGTGTATACGTCTGATCCGCATGTATTTGAAGTTTTAATATACTGGATAGATATAGAATCATACTCTAGTCGCTCGAAGATGATTTTGATGATCGCTCGAGCATCATCAGAATTTATTTTCGTGTTTCGAGGGTGTGATATTTATATATTTTCATAGACTGGTGTGAGAACCAAAATTAGATAGGGCTTATTGTTGTGAATTGGCATCAAAAATGTGATTTTTGACTGTATATCAAAGTTATGAATTTGAAAAGCTAAGAAACTAATTGATTGATGGTTGTGCTGTTTGATTACTGTTTTGATTAATTGAATGTTGAACCGTTGAGTTGGTTAGTTGAGTTGGTTAGTTAGTTAAACAACTTTCGGCTTTGTTCCTTTTCGGGGACGAAAAGTTTTAAGTGGGTGAGATTGTAATAACCCGGAAATTCTGAGCCAATTTAAAATTTTTATTTTGGCAATTTTGATGAATTTTGAATATTTAAAATGAATTATTTTAAATAAAAACGACGAGAAATTTATTTTGAATAGAATTAGAACGTATATATTTATATACGTCGTCGTTAGAATATAAATATTTATTTATATATATAAAAGGAATTGAAAATGGCGCGGTAGTTCGATAATTCGATTTCAAATTTCAAATGAATGTACCGGGTGCAAAATGAACTGGATTTTAGTGAAACCAAAAATAATAGAATCTATTTGAGAACATATTTCCAACGAATCCGAGAAATTGAAATTTCATAGCGGGGATAAAAAGTTATGCCCAGTTGAAAATTCAGAATAGTCGCTATGGAATTTCGGCCATTAAAAATAGCCATTTTGCAAACGACGTCGGTTTTCGACGAAACCACTTTTGTTGGATCCGCGATGTCAAGTTATTGCTAGGTTTCATATTTCGTAATTTTTCGAATCAATATGTGAGCGTGGCAAAGGAAAACGCGTTTGACCAGTTTCAGTTGATTTTAATCGACTGGAAAATGGCCATTTTTCCAACAGTCTTAGAATTCGACGAAATTAGTTTTGTTAGGACCGTATCGTCAATACGAAGCCAGAAATAATTTTTCTGGAATTTTTCGAGTCCGTATATGGCCCTGGTAGATTGAAATGTACGTTTAAAATTGAATATATACTGATTTATATTTTAAATTTGACAGAAACTTATCGTAACGGTCAAATTAGCCTACGATACATATCCCATTGTGTTCGGAATGGGGGTAATTAGCTAGGGGCGATAGTCGGTGGGTTCGATTCAGAGTCTGAATGTGAAAGGCACTTTATAGAAAAAAAGGGAAATAAATAATAAAATAACTTTATATTACCCTACCCCCCTATATTCTCCCTCCTCTCTCCCTTCTGTATATGATCGAACAAAAAAAATAAGAGAGAGAGAAATCACCGATGTCCAGCCGCCCCCCCTCGACGCCATCGCGCCGCCCTAGGCTGGCACCGCCGCCGACCCCCGATCCCCTTACCCCCCCTCGTGTCTTGCTCTCCTCTCGAATCCCGAACCCCCTTACCCAAAAATCGGACGCCCCAAACCCTAGCCGCACTCCCACGATAGCCGCCGCCCCCCTTCTTTCCTCTCTCCTCCTACTTTCCCAGTCCGAGCCGCGAAGACCACAAGCCCTTCCAAACCGAAGAGAAAAGTGAGTGAGTTTTTTTAATTTAAATTTTATTTAGTTTAATTATTTAAAGCACTGATTTTAAATTGTTTAAAGCTTAGGTGTTTAACATTGAATGGTTAAATTTCTATATACATAAAAAGATCATAATTTTATATATATAAAAGTTTGATTTTTATCATATATTTAGCAGGATAAAGTGATGATTTTTATTACATAAAGAAATGATTTTTATTTATATATATGACACATAAAGATTCGATTTTTAGTCATACGAAGATGCGATTTTTGATTAGATTGTTATATTATCAAAGATTAGATTGTTATATTATCAAAGATTAGATTTTTATATTATCAAAGATTAGATTCTTATATTATCAAAGATTAGATTTTTATATTGTAGAAAGAGTAAAGATATGATTTTTATATAATATGAAGAATAAAAATATGATTTTTATTTATGTAGAGTAATAAAAATAGAATTTTTATCTATATAGTAGCGGTGTAAAAATAGAATTTTTATCTATATAGTATCGGTATAAAAATAGAATTCTTATCTATATAGAAGCGGTATAAAAATGTGATTTTTATATACATGACAACAATATAAAAATGTGATTTTTATATATGTAGTGGCTACGGGCAACGAAAGTGACAAGAGAAGAAACAGCGGAGATTTTCTACATATGAAGAGTCGAGGCGTTTGGTTTAGCTAGTCGGTGAGAACTCCTCACTTCTAATTTAAATTTCTAGTTAATAATATATACTAGGATGCAGACGGTGTTTAGTAGCACCCGACACCCGTCGTCCACAGACCATGGACGGCTTGTATGCTTGTTTGTTTGATTTTGATGTGTAGTTGATTGTGTGATGTGATGTGAAAGGAAATAAAATATTTATATAGTTAAAAATATTTTATAGTTAAAAATAGAATTTTTAACGTGTATATGAAATGAAACAAACTAATATAAACAAATCAGACGATTTGTTTATATACACTGATTTGACTGATAATTGATTGGGACGATAAATTTTACACATCGCCCAACTGCACAAATAAAATCTGTATGTGTTGATTTGAAACCCCACACGGGTATTTGGATGATATATGACATACACTAATCCCAATAATTGGTTGTATGTCGATCGATTGATTGACAAACTGTTATAAGCGTTAAATATTTATATTTGATGCTTATAAAGTGTAGAATGCACCTTGGATGATGGTTGATTATTTGTCATTGTTGATATATACATGCGTTGTATGGAAATCCATAGAAATAAAATCTATGGTAATTGATTGGGCTTCATTCCAGTTTTGAATAGAAATATTTGAATAAAAATATTTGAATAGAAATATTTGAATAGAAATATTTTAATAGAAATATTTGAAAAGAAATATTTGAAATGAAATATTTGAAAAGAAATATTTGAATAGAAATATTTGAATAGAAATATTTGAATAGAAATATTTGAAAAGAAATATTTGAAAAGAAATATTTGAATAGAAATATTTGAAAAGAAATATTTGAAAAGAAATATTTGAATAGAAATATTTGAATAGAAATATTTGAAAAGAAATATTTGAATAGAAATATTTGAAATAGAATATTTGAAAATAGAAATATATGAAGTCGTGTTGATTAGATTGACGCCATTTTGACGTGAATGATATTTATAACGATTTTATTCATTTTTCAATTAATATTGAAAGTGATTTCAAAATTCGAATTAAATTGAAATGAATTAAAATTCGAATTGAATTGAAATGAACTGAAATTCGAATTAAATTGAAATGAACTGAAATTTGAATTAAACTGAAATGAATTGAAATTCGAATTAAATTGAAATGAATTGAAATTCGAAATTGAGATTAATTCAAATTCGAATTAAATTGAAATTGAATTTAAATCGATTTGAAATGAAATTAAAACGAATTTATATTGAAAAATTCAATCTTGATTAGAATTTGAAAAGGAAGTTGAAACCGTTTTGAAAATGAATTTAAAACGATTTATAAAATACGTTTTGAAAGGAAATCGACGAAATATATATATATATATATATATATATATATATATATATATAATGGCCTGAATAGAACGCGCCGCGCCGCGTCAGTTCGTGAATTTCGACCATTGAGTTCGAATGGACATTACGGGACATCCGACCGTCGGATTCTCCTGAAACCGGGACCGTTGGGTTCGTATCAAAAAGAGCTTTCTAAAGAATATTTGAAATTAGAAATCTAATGGTTGGATTTGGAATTATGTCCAAATAAACTTTGGAAAAGGTCGCTGTAAGTGCAGTTCGATGGCCGTTGATGGAAAGCGACTGTACGGGCCTTGATAAAATTATTAAAAATAGTAATAATTTGTGTAAAATCATAAGAAATGATTTGTGAAGAATTGGGATGAAAAACTCCATATTTGAAAAGATAAAAATAGACTTTTATCGAAATGAACTAGTTTTGAACTAGAATTATAATTCCATTTAATTTTAAATTAAATAAAGTGGATTTGAAATGGTTTTGAAAATAACCAGGATTTCCAATAATTGAATTGGAATGGATTTGAATCGAAATCATCTTCGGAATAGTTCGATGTTGGATTTCGTGATTATACACACGTTGTTATGGAAATTTGAAAGATATATATATATATATATCGTTATTTCCAATACGATATTTGTTGGTCGTAGAATTTGATATTGAATATAAGCCGATATATTTTCTATTCAGAGCCTTGTATTTAATATGAAATGTGATTTGGGTTGGTCGTGAATGGTGTCTTCATTAACACTGTTCTTAAACCCAGTTGAGAAAAAGATTAAATCTTTTTATTTAGATTTATATTCACAGGAACCTGGTTTACAGCTGGAACGATATCCGAAAAGCTTTGTATCCGTATATCTTCTTCAGTTGTATTTTGTATTATTTTCTGCTGCTATGTAATATATTGTAATCTCTGATATTTATCGAATGTATTTTATTTGTTAATACTTTGTATATTCTTGTATTCTGATGGAATTGTTGTAATAAGCAAGAAATGTTCTTCTGTCTGCGTTCTTGTGTGTGTTGTTCTCAAAGTATCCGGGCTTTCCTTACCGGGGAAGTTACGGGTGATCACAAATTTATTCACAAATACTTGTTTAACCCTCCGAACTCCAAACAAATCCCAATGACAATCGTTCCTAACTAAAGACCCCTATTTCGGACATAATTGGATATGTTTGGTAAGCCAATTCAAATGTTTCGATCAGTTTTTATTAAAATTAAAATATAAATTTGTATATGTTGAATTTGAACGCACATTTTAATTTACAGGGCCACGTACAGATTCCAAAATTCCAGAAAAATAAATCTAGCTATATTTTGACGATACAGTTCTAACTAAACTGATTTTGTCGAATTTGGAGAACGTCTGAAAAATGGTCATTTTCCAGTCGATTAAATTTAAACTGAATTGACAAAAACACGTTTAAATTCACCACGCTCACATATTAAATTCTAAAAATTATGAAATTTGAAGCATAACCATAATTTTGCATTCTGGATCCAACAAAAGTGGTTTCGCCGAAGACGAAGGTCATTTGCAAAATGGCTATTTTTAAGAGCTATATGTCATTTTAATATATATATATAAATTCCATAACGACTATTCCGAATTTTAAATTGGACATAACTTCAATTTATATTTTGAAATCTTAATTTTTCACATTCGTTAGAAAGATATAATTAAATAGATTCAAATATTTTTAGTTTTACTGAAATCCGATTTATTTTGAATCCTGTACATTCATTTGAAATTTGAAGTTGAATTTTCAAATTACCGCGCTATTTCAGGCTCATTTTATAATTAAAATAAATTTAAACGTTCTAGCTTCGATTAAAATAATTTTCAGTCGTTATTATTTAAAATAAATCATTTAAATATTCAAAATCCATTAAAATAGCTAAAATAAAAATTAATTAAATTGTTTCTGAAAATCCGAGTTGTTACAATCTCCCCCACTTAAAATCTTTTCGTCCTCGACAACAAACAGAGCTAAAAGTTGTTTAACTAACCAACTCAACTTTCATTCTGGCGTTCATTCTTCAACTTTTCAGTTTCTAAGAATTTTCTAATTTTTCAAAAATTTGGCTAGCACCCTAAATTCTCGAAAAATTTCGCCATAACCTCCTTTGTACGGGGAGACCTTTAAAATCGCAACTAGCCTCACAGGACCCTCATCAATCCAAAAGAAAAAGGAAAAACCAAGCGGCTGGCCAATCGACACATAAAATCATCAAAACCCAATAAATACAATAAACATGTACCTACTAGTCGGGCATACAATTTTATTGCTCTTCTTAGCTTCCCTACTATGACATGTTCAATGTATATACATGTACATATATGCGGATCCAATCAGTTTTCAGTTTAGTTATATATTGGATTCAATTTGGCTAATTTACCTTCCATTCATATGTTGGTTTTATTGTTCCAACATTTTTTTAATTAGTTAAACTAATAATCAAACATCACAACTAGCAATCAATTAGTCGATTAGCTTTTCAAACATATATCAATTTCATATATAGTCAAAAATCACATTACAATGTCAAATCACCAACAATAGATTCTAACTATATTTTGGTTCTCACACCAGTCAATTGGAAATATATAGATATCCCATATTTGAAACTCGAACATGAATACTGATGATGGTGCACCGATCATCAGAATCATCTCCGGGCAACTAGAGTGTGATTCTATATCTATCCAGCATATTTGAGACTTCGAATATACGTTCATGATGCTTATATGTAAAATCTGCATATACTTGTTTGTCCAAAGTAATATAAAATAATATACTCAAATACATATTATATGGTATAATTTTCAAAACAAAATTTGTTTTCATTTTTATTTTTAAAAAATAACACTCTTCACACTTGTTCTAGGATACTACTGATTCTATCTCTGACGAGTCATTCTCCTTGGATATTACTAATCCAGTCTCTAATGAATTCTTTCATTTAGTTCTAATGTGCCTTTTTCTCGAGCTCTGTAAACCAAAGCTCTGATACCAAACTGAAACGATTTGAACTTCTCGACTGGCTTAAACCGAACAAGAAGGAAAACTACTTTGAGAACAAGACTAATCAGAATGCAAACAACAAAACATTCCATTGCTTATTACAACAATCACATCAGAGTACAAGAATATAACAGAGTATGAATAAATATTACACATTGGAAAATATCAGAGATTTAAAATTACAATGCAGTGGAATATAATACATAACACAACTGAAAGAAAAACACAGATACATAGCTTTCCAAATATAGCTCCAGTTGTAAATCCAGGATCCTGTGAATATAATATCTGCAAAACCAAAACTACTAGCTACATGGGTGGGAAATAGGGGCATCCAAAGTTCAGGTTAAAAAAATAAACTCTAGGTTAGTCGTACGACTGGTGTGAGAACTAAAATAGTTTTTAGCTTGATGTTAAAGTTAGGTAAATCAAGGGACCACACCGTATAACACGGAACAGGTTTAACCTCAAGAATACCAGTGCATAAAACATACAGCGCAATGCTAAACAAAAAAATGAAGCTATTATAAGACTCAGTTCCCATCACACAATGAATGCAGTGGAGGATAGAGTTTTCCATTATAATAACCAAGTATGCTTGATACGCGAAATTTCATCTTTTGTTATTAGTATATGTGAAGAAATCAACTTCAAATATAAATGTATCAATCATAGGCGGCGTAGATACCATTATATATTACGCCTCCATATATATATATATATATATATATATATATATATATATATATATACACACACACACAACTAAAATCGTGAAATCACATATTGGAAATTGGGTTTCCATCTATGAACCAAGGCAAGCGATCGTCCTTACCGATTTGAGACTCTCTAGCCCGAGCCTCAGGATGCAGTCGCTACTGCACTTGCGGTTAGCGACAAGGCCGGTCATCCGTCGATGATTGGAAATACCATAAAATATATTTTAGCCTGCCCTATGTAGCATAAAACCTAGTCAGTATATCGACCATAACATCCATCAGTCCCGTAGTGACTGATATATCCAAGGCGCTTCGCAATCCATCATCCAGTAATAATAAGCAACATCCACATGAGTAAACAGTCTGGGCTCCATGCCATGACGTTACTCCTAGCTAGAAACTAACATATGTTTATTTCCCTGAAGTCCTCGTCTCGTTTCTGGTTCATACCAGGGTGTGAAGCTTGCGAATTAACGCTACACAAAGCTATGCTAATTAAAGCTATGATTTGGTCATCAACCACAAGACTCTTCTTTTCAACAAAAACCTTGATCATTTGCATCTCAGCATGTCACACTGTCATTCCATACTGTACCACTAATTTTCACCAATATTTAACTTCTAAGCTCGTACGTCTCAGAGAAGGGTGTTAAGCAAGGGAATAAATTCTCACCCACTATATATATAAATATATATATATTTAGCAGAGATCAACGAATACAGTAAAAAAAATCAATGTTAGACACACAATCCATTTGCAAGTCCGTTCTGAGTCTGAACGAAACCGGAGGTACCTTATTCCTCATTCCATATGTCCAATACAGGAGAGAGTCCCTCATATATCTGGTCGATCTCCAAGTACGTCTGGACAATCACCACTTATTACCTCATCTTGGGTGTATAGCCCAATCAAGACATCATTAATCATCTAAATGATGTGAAGATCTCCGGTCTTCAATCACCATCTTCATCATCGACATATCATCGTATCAATTATTCAGAATGGGATAACCCTGGTCTTTCTGAATAACTCGCGTATCTTATAAACAAGTGCTATAAAAACACAACGTACACCTCATTCCAATTCAGAATATTCTTTTCACAATTTAAACCAAATTAAGGTTTTCCAAACTAGTCAGAATTAGTGCACCTTACCAAAGTAATCATTTGTTTTATTATCCAATCCCAACCTATTCATCCCATAGAGCAAAACTGGTAGTGCTCCATATCTAACACCATGGTGTTATCAGTAAAATAAATTACCATTTCACGTTCAAATCTAATTAAAGATTTAACTATCGGCTGGAGTAAAACTGGTGGTACTCCATTCTCGATCACTTAGTTTTAATCTTCCCAAAAATCATTATCAATGATTATTTAACTTTGGAAACACAAACATGCCACATCGACAATTTACACCGTACCTGTAACAACCCGGAAAATCCGAACCAATTTAAAAAAATTATTTTGGCTATTTCAGTAAATTTTGAATAGTTAAAATAATGTATTTTAGATAATAACGATTAAAATTTTATTTTAATCAAGGATAGAACAAATGTATTCATTTTGACTTCTAAAGAAATCAAGAATAGTACGGTAGGTTGAAAAGTCAAACCTGTACTTTGACCGAATGTACAGGATTCAAAATTTAACGGATTATAGCGAAACCAAAAATATCTAAATCTTTTTGAATTTATCTTTTCAACGAATCCAAAAAAATCAGAATTTTATAGCGGGAATCAAAAGATATGGCCAATTGAATATTCGGGATGGTCGCTATAGTATAATTTATAGCCCGTATAAAAGACCATTTTTCAAACGACCTCCGTTTTCGACGAAACCACATTTGTTGGATTCGGAATGTCAAATTATTGTTAGGTTTCAATTTTCATAATTTTTCGAATTAATATGTGAGCGTGGCAAACGAAAATGTGTTTTGTCAATTTTAGTCAAATCTGATTGACTCGAAAATAGCCATTTTTCGAACAATCTCATAATTCGATGAAATTAATTTTTTTAGGACCGTATCATCAAAACAAAGCCAAAAATAATTTTTCTGGATTTTTCTCAGTTCGTATGTGGCCCCGGTAGATTTATAAAGACGTTCAAATTTATTATTTAAATGATTTAAATAATAGATTAAATATTTCAGGCCACAGACAGCCGTTTGGGCTGACAAGACCTAGCTCGTTGGATCCGAAATAAGGGCTATTGGCTAGGGTCACCTTGGATTGGACTAAAATCGGATTAGTTTTCGATGTAGGGATTTAATTGCAAAAATTACATTTAATAATATAAAAAGGAGGAAAATTAGAACCCTAATACTACTGTTCACCGTCTTCTCTCAGCTGCCACCCTCTCCATTATGCTCCAACCTTCCTCCACAAATTCCCGCAAATCCTTACAATAAAATCCATCCCTCTAGTTCATGTTTTTGAAGAGCTTCTTCTCCTCTTCATTTCTATACCCGAATCAATTCCCCTCGTGCCTCCTATCTCGAGATTCGTGACCCCAAACACCCGCCGCTCGAAGCTCCGCCGGGCCCACCAGGCAGCACCGCACCCCCTTCTTCCAGGTGCATGTGCGCCCCTCCAAGCCACATCACCTCCAACAACCCGCGCCTCCAATCGATCACCCAATCGTCTGCAAATTCGAAACAAAGTTTTGAACAAAAAATGAAGCATACGGTATGAAATATACAAAAGAATTGTGACACTATTTTCCGTCGCAAAATGTTAATTAATTTATAAGATTGATAATTTATTCATACGAGAACCGAATTTGAAAATTTCAGATCCGGTTGGACCCTAACGTCGAATAGAACTTGCTGAAACAGATTGGAATAATTTCTGAACTCGTTTGGATTTTTAAATCTGCTTAAAGCAAGGTGAGATTTCTTTGTTTAAAATAATAAATTAATTAAATTAATTTGTTTTCTATGAAATGATCACATGGTTTACGATTCAGATCTATTTTGTTCTGACATGGTTGATGATGGTTGATCCGTGTTTGTGATGGATAGTTATAGATCCATATGTACTAGTCAAGTATCATGTTATCACTTTTATTTTATATGAATTGATCTAGTTTATCAATTCATTAGAAAATATGATTCGTCACTTTTTATTTGAATTGATCTAGTTTATCAATTCATTAGAAAATATGATTTGTCACTTTTTATTTGAATTGATCTAGTTTATCAATTCATTAGAAAATATGATTCATCACTTTTTATTTGAATGGATCTAGTTTATCTATTCATTAGAAAATATGATCTGCCACTTTTTATTTGAATTGATCTAGTTTATCAATTCATTAGAAAATATGATTCGTCACTTTTTATTTGAATTGATCTAGTTTATCAATTCATTAGAAAATATGATTTGTCACTTTTTATTTGAATTGATCTAGTTTATCAATTCATTAGAAAATATGATTTGTCACTCATTATTTGAATTGATCTAGTTTATCAATTCATTAGAAAATATGATTCGTCACTTTTTATTTGAATTGATCTAGTTTATCAATTCATTATAAAAATATGATTTGTCACTTTTTATAAGAATTGATATAGTTTATCAATTCATTAGAAAATATGATTTGTCACTTTTTATTTGAATTGATCTAGTCTATCAATACATTATGAAAATGTGATTTGTCCCTTTTTATGTCATTTTATTTGAATTGATTTTAGGTTATCAATTCAACATCAAAAATAAAATTTTCCATTTTATGTGAATTGATTTAGTTTATCAATTCAACATCAAAATAAATTGTTCTTTTATTTGCATTCCTATATGCAAATATATGCATTGAAAATAAAAAGGTTCTTTTATTTGCCTTTCTTTCATGCAAATATATTTGAAAAAAAAAATTGTTCTTTTATTTGCATTCTTATATGCAAATATATGCATTGAAAATAAAAAGGTTCTTTTATTTGCATTTCTTTCATGCAAATATATTTGGAAAAATAAATTGTTCTTTTATTTGCATTCCTATATGCAAATATATGCATTGAAAATAAAAAGGTCTTTTATTTGCATTTCTTTCATGCAAATATATTTTGAAAAATAAATTGTTCTTTTATTTGCATTCCTATATGCAAATATATGCATTGAAAATAAAAATTTTATTTTATTTGCATTTCTTTCATGCAAATATATTTGTAAAAATAAACTGTTCTTTTATTTGCATTCCTATATGCAAATATATGCATTGAAAATAAAAAGGTTCTTTTATTTGCATTTCGTTCATGCAAATATATTTGGAAAAATAAATTGTTCTTTTATTTGCATTCCTATATGAAAATATATGCATTGAAAATAAAAAGGTTCTTTTATTTGCATTTCTTTCATGCAAATATATTTGGAAAAATAAATTGTTCTTTTATTTGCATTCCTATATGCAAATATATGCATTGAAAATAAAAAGGTTCTTTTATTTGCATTTCTTTCATGCAAATATCTTTGGAAAAATAAATGGTTCTTTTATTTGCATTCCTATATGCAAATATATGCATTGAAAATAAAAAGGTTCTTTTATTTGCATTTCTTTCATGCAAAAATATTTGGAAAAATAAATTGTTATTGTATTTGCATTCCTATATGCAAAGATATACATTGAGGATGATATTTGTTTAGAGAAAATTAAATGTACTTTTATTTACATTCATTTATGTAAATGTATTAAGAGAAAATAAAATGTTCTTTTATTTGCATCCTTTTATGCAAACAAAACATTAAAGTTAAAATCATACTTTTGTTTGCAATTTTAGATGCAAACAAAACTTTAAAGTTAAAATCATATTTTTGTTTGCAATTTTAGATGCAAACAAAACAATAAAGTTAAAATCATATTTTTGATTGCAATTTTAGATGCAAACAAAACATCAAAGTTAAAATCATTTTTTTTTGCAATTTCAGATGCAAACAAAACATTAAAGTTAATTTCATATTTTTGTTTGCAATTTCAGATGCAAACAAAACATTAAAGTTAAAATCATATTTTTGTTTGCAATTTTAGATGCAAACAAAACATTAAAATTAAAATCATATTTTTGTTTGCAATTTTAGATGCAAACAAAACATTAAAGTTAAAATCATATTTTTGTTTGCAATTTTAGATGCAAATAAAACCATTTGAACTATAATCATATTTTATCCGTATGTTAAGATGCAAATAAATAACATAGTAAAGATTTCATTTTTATTTGCATGTTTAGATGCAAACAAATAACATATAAAGATTTCATTTTTATTTGCATGTTTAGATGCAAATAAATAACATTGGAAATATTTCATTTTATTTGCATAGATATAGACACAAATAAACAACATTTAAAAAGATTTCATTTTTATTTGCATATTTAGATGCAAATAAATATTTAGAAAAGTGCATTTTTATTTTCATATTTAGGTGCAAATAAAACATTTAGAAAAGATGCAAATAAAACAACATAGAAAGATTTCACTTTCATATGCATATTTTGATGCAAATCAACACCGTAGGAGGAAGTTGTATTTTTGTTTACAAACTTGGTTGTAATCAAAACATGATAGTAAAAGGATGGATTTAAATGTTGAAATGTTCATTGTTACTTTAATTGTAATAGAAATAGAAAATCAATAAATGATTTACATATATATTTATCTATATAAATTAAAATTAAAATTTAACGGATCGTGCGCGGTAGTTCGCGTTTCGACAATCGTAACTTTAAACGGTTATACCGTAAAATACAGCCATCGGATTTTCTCAAAACTGGAACCGTTAGGACCGTTTTGGAAAGATCTTTCCGGTGATATAAATTTTATCAAAATCCAACAGTTAGATTTCATGATATGTGTAAATCAAATTCTAGAAAAAACAGCGCCATGTTCGCCCATTGGCCTGAAGTGTCGTTTAATTATATTGAGCTGTTTTTATAATAATAAAAAATGGTGACAAATCGTTATAAATTAATATTAACAATATCAAATGGTTTAAATGATAATATTTCGTTAATTATTTGAAAAGACCGAGTTCAACTCATTTCAAATAATCTTACGACGGTTTAAAATCGGAGATATAGAAGACGGCGATTGAAGACCGGTGATCTTCACGTCGAAAGGATAGCTACTAATGCCTGGTATTGGCTAGCCACCAATAAAGGGTTAGTTGTCCGGACACACTTTTTGATCGTTCGGATACGCGAGCAGTTAGGTGACTCCGGTTTTGTTGAAAAGAAGAGCCCTGTGGATGATGATTAGAGCATAGCCTGTTTGGGCATAGCTTTGTGTATTTCATTACTTCGCGATCCTCACACCCCGGTAGAGTCAAAAAACGGAGCAAGGGAACGCAGGGAGTGCACACGTTTCTTTCTAGCTAGAAGTGGTGTTTGGCTTTAACACGACCCAACATTTTACTTATGTGGTTGATGGAATGAGGCGCCTCGGATTTTTTATTGGCCGCAATGGCCAATTTATAGGTCCAATAGGATCGGGAAGCGTGTGTTCAGGCATAACTAATCCACTAAAGTATTTGTGGACCGGCCCTGCAGGATCCAAGAGTTCATCAGCGTCTGAATCCTGAGACATTGCTAGAGTGTCTCGAATCGGTCAGGAGATCGTTCCTAGCCTTGAATCATGATGGAAACCAACATCCAATACGACACTACGGTCTTGATTGTAAACTTATATATGGCGACATAGTATATGGTAGCTATGCCGTCCAGGATTGATACATTTACTTTGAAGTATTTTAAAACATATTAGACACTAATAATAATAGTAAAAATAATATTTTATACGTATCAAGCATTTTTTGTCATTATAAGGTGAAACTCTATCCTCTGTTTGCATTGCATTGTGTGATGGGACTTGAGTCTTATAATGATTTCATTTTACTAAAAAGCATTGTGTTGTTTTTAACTTATAAATTTATAAAACTCTTGCACTGGCAATCCAATGGAATTAAACCCGTTCCGCGATAACGGCGTGGTCCAGTGATTAGCCATATTATTAGTTAGTTAGATTTCTCATACCAGTCCCATGACTGACTCGTAGTTTGTTTCACTTTGCAAACTCGGGTGCCCTCTTTCCACACGGGCAGCCAAGTGACAGGTTTCAGGTATGGATATTTCTGGACTAGAGCATGCTGATGCAGATGTTGGAAGATCTTATCTTTTATCTTTTCTTCTTTGAGACATTGAGGCAGTATTAATATTGATGTATTTTGGGAGTTTGAGACTATATTTCTTTCTCTGTTTTAGACATCCATTTTGCTAAGTTGTATCCTGTACTGCGTACTCTGATGTTCTGTGATGATGTTTCTGATGACATTTCATTTCCGCTGCAATGATTATTATGTTCTGCTATGTAAATGTGAACTGTTACTGCTTTAATTATGTTATTCTCATGTGATTATCCTTACTTTCGTTCTGCGGAAGTTTGGGTCATCACAATACCATTGAATTTTGCCGATAAATAACCTCTAAGCTCGTACGTCTTAGAGAAGGGTGTTACGCAAGAGAATAAATTTTCTGCCACCAAACCGATATATATATATATATATATTTAGCAGAGATCTACAATACAGTTCAAAATATAATGTTAGACATGTAATCCTATCTTTATCTGGGTTAAAGAACCAATGTCATTTAACCATGGATCTTCACGGAAAACAGATCAATATATAATCGATATCAATTTCCGTATCCGACTAATAATATACATGGAATAACGACAAAGCCTTTTAAATTCCATAAATATTAATAGTCCTTCTCCACAGAAGCTCACTTCGATTATTACCAAACCGTATTTATTTAATTCCAATTTAATATATTCAATTGAAAAACTTAACGTTGGAAAATCCCATTAATCTTATTTAAAAGATTATATATTACAAATCATATCTTCACTGTTAACTAGGTTAAAGAGCAAATGTTATTTAAAACATTGTTCACGATAAACCCAAAAATCCAATTTCAATTCAATTACAATTATATATTAATTAAATGGTAAACTTCATTAAACCTTAATTATAAGATTTATTCTTTTCTCAACTGGGTTTAAGAACAGTGTTAATAAAAACACCATTCATGACAAACCCAAAATCCAATTTGATATTAAATACAAGGCTTTGAATAGAAATTTTATGGGCTTATATTCAATATCAAATTCTGAAACCAACTAATATCGTATTGGGAATAACGATATATATATCTTCCAAATTCCCATAACCATATCTGTATAATCACAGAATCCAATATCAAAGTATTCCAAAGATTATTTCCATTCAATTCCTTTCCAATTCGTTCGTTTGAAAATTTTGGTTATATTAAAACCATTTCAATCCAATTTATTATTTCTAAAAATATTGGACTTTTATACTAGTTAATAACTAGTTCATTTTGATAAAAATATATTTTTGTCTTTTCCAACTTGGAATTTTTCATCCAAATTCTTTCCAAATCATTTATTATGATTTTACACAAATTATTAATATATTTAATAATTTTATTAAAACCCTTTCAGTCGATTTCCATAAACGGTCATCGAACTGCATTTACAACGACTTTTTCTAAATTTGATTTGGACATAATTCCAATTCCTACCGTTAGATTTTAAATCTCTTATATTCGTTGAAACCTCTTTTCGATACGAACCCAATGGTTCCGGTTTTAGGAGAATCCGACGGTCGGATCACCCGTAATGTCAATTCGAAGTCAATGGTCGAAATTCGTGAACGGTCGCGGCGTGTTCTATTCAAAACATTGAAAATATATAATATATATTATATATATTTCATCGATTTCCATTTAAAATGTATTTTATAAATTGTTTTATAAATTCGCCAATATTTTCATGTCCATCCCAAATCGGACATCAAAATCATATTTTGATCCTTTACAAAATATTATTTTTAAAATTATTCGTTATTTTAAAATATTTCCTTATTTTTGAATTGGAATCAGACACAGTCAATTACCATATAATGTTATTTATATGGATTTCATAAAACACATGTATACAACAACAATGATAAACAATCAACCATCATCCAGAGTGCATTACACAACTGCATAAGCCTTAAATATAAATAATTAACTCTTACAACAGTCTGTCAACCAATCAATTGACATACAACTAAATAATTGTGATTAGTGTACGCCAAATATCATCCCAATACCCGTGTGGGGTTTCAACCAACAAATACTGAATATTATTTATGCAGTTGGGCGATGTGTAAAATTAATCGTCCCAATCAGTGTCGGTTAAATGTGTGTACATAAACAAATCGTCCGATTTGTAAATGAATATTTATTTTCATTTTAGGAGAATTTTAGGCGGTTCATATATATGTTAAAAATTATATTTTTAATGATAAAATATTTTGTTCAACACTTGACTATTTTATATAGTTCATACATTTAATAAAAATGAAATTTTTATTGTTCAAACAGTTTATTCAACACTTGAATATTTTATATAGTTCCTTTATACAATAAAAATGATATTTTTATTGTTCAAATATTTTATTCACAATCAATTCACAATCAAATTTTTTAACACCCCGCATTTTTAATGAAATTAAAAATGTGGAAATATGTAAATATAGTATATACATAGATATATTTAAGACAAAAATTAAATAATGACAATAAATATTTCATGTAATAAGTTCATGCAGTGAAATGAAGGAAAAAATTAAGTGCAATACATGAAATGCGAAGAAACGCATGCGAACAATTAAATAGAAAAAAGAAATAAAAAGAAAATTTTGAAGAGCTTTAGGAATTTTGTCACAAAATTAGCGTTATTGCGTTCGTGGCGATTTTCTACTCAATTTAGACCTATGGTTTGCAGAATACCGATTTAGAATGAAAAAGATATCTTTAAATTAAATATTGCAGCAAAACATGAAAATTAGGAATGAGAAAAGAATAATGTTTAGCATTGTTCTAAGGTTTGTAAGCAAAAGACATAGTGGCTCATTTGGGTAGAACATGTGAGTTGCATATAAGAGGTACAGAGTTCGATCCCCGCCAGCGCCATTTTTTTGTTTTAGGGGAATGGCTAAAAAGTGGTTTAGTGTGAAAATGGTTAATTGGGAAGATAACTAGAAATATATATATATATATATATATGTATATATATATATATGACGTGTAGGTGTCAACACCCTACTGCTGCGCATCATGTGGCACACGTTGCGCATTTTTGTTGGTCATGGATTGTTTTTTTGAATGTGGCTTTTTCTAGTTGGTTGGGTGACGATTTTTCTTGTATTAGGGCTGATGTGGCTTTATTTGATTGGTCTGGTGAGGTGTCTTAGTGTCATGATGATTTGGATGGCTTAGATGAATCATAAGTTGATTTAAAGGCCCATATTAATCCTAAACTTCTATATAATACCCCCAAACCTCAACCCTTGACCTCACAACCCTAAACTATGATGCCGTCATGCTGTTCATCTGCAAAATAACTTAGCCGCCACCATAACAAATCAAATTCTAGATTAAAGATACAGAGATAAAGATTCAAAGCCTAAGAATTGCAAAAAGGAATTCTAGAACAACAACGAACGAATCAACGCCTACATCAACGGATTAGCTTAGCAACTTCAGAAATCAGATCCCAGAATTCAAGATCCGTTTTCTGTGAGTGCAGTTACTTTCACAAGATAATTGTTTAAACGTAATTGTGATGAGTTATGAATTGGACTGTATGAAAATGTTTATAAATCATATAAGGTTTATGTCTTTGCAAACTATGTTTTGATTTATGCTTGATTTGATTCATTATATGCAAGTTATGTTCTATGTTAATTCATATGCCTAATAACATATGCAAGTTATGTATGAGAGTTGCCTCGATCTATACAAGTTACAAAAGATTATATGCAAGTCATGTTCATACATGTAAGATCATATTTTATATGTTCATATGTTTAGATCTACATGTTTATATGATTAGATCCATATCAGTCCACATGTTTAGAATTATATGTTCATATGTTTAAATCCGTGCAAGTTTATGTTTAGATCCATGCTATTTCGCACATAATATTTTGATTGGATCTATTTTTATATGTTTACTAGATTTATATCATCTTAGATCTATATTGTATATGCCAGTTATGATGCCATGTGTTTCTTCCCTTTTTCCTTTTTTTATGAGTTGGGTTAATTTCAAGCCTTACGTACCACATGAACTTTACGTACAAACGACGTGGGAACGTTGGGGAAAAGTTTGGGTAAAACTTGAATATTATGTAATTGGCATAAAAAGGGGTTGTAATCATATAATTAATTTTGGGCATAACTAGAAAATGTGGCATAACTTGAATTGACCACACTTATGGATAATTTACATATAAACTTGGACATGAATGGTAAATATGTAAATTGGCTAAAAGATGAACGTGCCTATCCCGAGGTTAGATTGAGTTGCGGTGTAAGACTGCCGGAACCGCCCGGCACATCCAGCGACCACAACAACACAGATCTAATGTGAGAGGTTAGCGCATTAAGCCCAAAAACCCGAGGTTAGAATGAGTTTGCGGTAGAAGTATGCCCGGAACCGCCCGGCACATCCAGCAACCGCAAATAACAGTTCTAATGTGAAAGGTTGGTGCTTTAATGAATAAATTAAAGCTAAGGAACAGACATGCTAAGAATGGAAAGGTTAAGTAACATATGAACAGGAGAAACTTAACCAATACGACATGTTAGGTGGGTGGGTTAAGTTAACATGGATAAGAAGACAACTTAACCAATATTACATGAACAAAGTGGATAAGGTTAAGGCAAGCTTAACCAATTATACATATGGACTTGATAAGGGGAAGGGTTAAGTAAATCTTGGGTAAGTAGGTAATATTAGTATATATAGGCCTACAAACTTTACCGTTAAATAAACATCGTGAATCAGTGAGAAGGTTAAGTAACATATGAATAGGCAACACTTAACCAGTACAACATGTTAATTAAGAAAATGGGTGGGGTTAAGTTAAATTGAGAACACTTAACCATTTTAACATGTTGATTAGGAAACCCTAGTAACAGGGACCCATTTCAGTAGTAACCTACATAGATGTATCATGGTACCCTGAGCTAGGCAGGGTGGGGAACGATTACTGGGCTGATTATAAGTGGTCAAAACAGCGGCGGGTGGTGCAGCAGTGTAGGTTCCGACGGGGTATAGGCGTGCATGTAACGACCCAGAAAATCTGAACCAATTTAAATTTTTTAAATTGGCTATTTTAGTGGATTTTAAATATTTTAAATAATAACGATGAAAAGTAAGTTTGAATCAACATTTGAAAATAAATATAATTAATTATAATTATAAACAAGGCCTGAAATGGTGCGACAGTTTCAAATTTTCATTTCAAAATTTGACTGACTGTACCGGGTGCAAAACAAAACGGATTTGAGTGAAACCAAAAATATTTAAATCTATTAGTGAATACCGTTCTAACGAATCTGAAAAATCGAAGTTTCATAGCGGGAAGCAAAAGTTATGGACAAATGAATTTTTATAAAGGTCGCTATAGAGTTTATATAGCCCGTGAAAATGGCCATTTTGCAAACAACCTTGTAATTCAACGAAACCACTTTTGTTGGATCCGGGATGTTAAATTATTGCTAGGTTTCAAATTTCATAATTTTTGAAGCTAGTATGTGAGTGTGGCAAAGGAAAATGTGTTTGGTCAATTTCTATTAAATTGGATCGACCAGAAAATGGCCATTTTGCAAACGACCTCAGAATTCGACGAAACCACTTTTATTGGATCCAGGATGTTAAATTATTGCTATGTTTCAAATTTCATAATTTTTGAAGCTAGTATGTGAGCGTGGCAAAGGAAAATGTGTTTGGTCGATTTCTGTTAAATTGGATCGACCAGAAATGGGCCATTTTTCAAACGATCTCAGAATTTGACGAAAATAGTTTTGTTGGGACCGTATCGTCAAAACATAGCTGGATTTATTTTTCTAGAATTTTTCGAATCAGTTTGTGGCCCCGGAAAATTGAAATGTACGTTCAAATTAAATATTGAATGTTTTATATTTTAATTTGATTGAAAACTGACTAAAACAGTCAAATGGTCCTTCGAAACATATCCCATTGTGTTCGGAATGGGGGTATTTAGCTAGGGACGACAGTTGTTGGGTTTGGATTGGTGTTCGTGTGTAGCAAGGGGTATTTTTTGGGTTTTTGAAAATTTATAAATAATAAAAAATCGTTGGGCCAGGTATGTTTCTCTCTCCCCGACCCTCTCTAAACCGACGGCGATAAACAGCTCGAAACTTCCAGGGCCGATTTCTTCCAATCCGCTCCACTAAACACTTCGACCCAGTTGAGAATTCTGTAGTACTCCTCACGATCTTCAGATCCACATGAAGATTGGATTTTTTCGTGACCTGTAGAGCTCGAATCGAGCTCGAGAAAGTGCAACCTTTCAACCGCCGTCGTGACGCCCTGACGCCGTCGGTCTCGATCGGAGGGGGGCCCGCTGGTGCGCCGTTCCACGTGCTTCGACGTGGTGCAACTGGATTTCGTCCTCGTGCCTTGCATTTTGCGAAAAGTGGAACCCTAGTTCGGAACCAAACAGCAGAGGTAACGGCTGATGTGACGATCGAGAATCTCGCTCGGTTCGAATCAGTCGCTAAACCGATCTAGACCGTTCGAAACGCCTGATTGTTTTGAGAACATGACAAAGTAGAACGCAGACAAAAGAACATTTCATTGTATATTACAACAATGCATCAGATTACAAGAATATACAGAGTATAAATGAATATTACACAGAAATATCAGAGATTTAAATTACATTTAAATACATAGCAGCGGAAAATAATACAATACACAACTAGAAGTAGATATACGGATACAAAGCTTTCCGGATATCGTTCCAGCTGTAAACCAGGATCCTGTGAATATAAATCTGGAAAACCAAAACTACTAGCTGCCCGTGTCAAAACAGGGGCACCCAGAGTTTAGGTCAAAACAATAAACTCCAGGTCAGTCATGTGACTGGTGTGAGAACTAAAACAGTTATTATCTTTATTTTCAAAGTTAGGTAAATCAAGGGACCACGCCGTATAACACGGAACGGGTATCCTCCCAAGAATACCAGTGCATAAAACGAACAGCGCAATGCTAAATAAAGAAAAATGAAGCTATTATAAGACCCAGGTCCTATCACACAATGCAACGCAAGTCGGGGGATAGGGTTTTTACCTTATAATAGCCAAGAATGCTTGATACGTTTAAAAGAAATCATTTGATACTATTATATGTGTATAGTGTATAAAACAACTTCAAATCATAAGTATCAATCATAGGCGGCATGAATGACCCATACCACTATGTCTCCATAAATAAGCTTACAATCAAACCCGCAAGACGTCGTATTGGAAGTTGGGTTATCATTTATGGTTTGAACCGAGGCTATGGGCAAGATCCTCAACCGATTCGAGACAATCTAGCCCATGTCTCAGGACCCAGACTCAGGTGGGCCTTGGATCGTCAGGGTCGGTCCACCGATGTGGATTATTATGCCTGAACACTGCGTTTCCCCGCCCTTTGGGGCGTAAGCCTGGCCCGTCAGCCGACCAGAAGCATCGGCCGAAACCGATATCACGAGGCGCCTCGCTTTTCAGCAAGTAATAATAAGCAACATCCACATGAGTCAAACTCGTCAGCCAGTTCAAGCACTGACGCCACTCCTAACTAGAAAGAAACGCATGTCCTCCCTGATTTCCGTCTCCCGTTTTTGGTTCATACCGGGTGTGATACTCGCGAATCAACGTTACACAAAGCTACGCCACAAAGGCCGTGCTTCGATCATCAACCAAAAGACTTTTCTTTTCAACAGAAGCCTTGATCATTTGCATCTTAGCATGCCACACAAGCAATTCACTCCATGCGTTTGATATCCATCAATATATAACCCCTGAGCTCGTACGTCTCAGAGAAGGGCGTTAAGCAAAAGAATAAATTCTCCGCCGCCAAATAGATATATATTTAATAGAGATCAATTACACGGACTAAAATCCAATGTCAGACACACAGTCCATTTGCAAGTCCGTTCTGGGTCTGAACGAAACCGGAGGCACCTAGTACCCCGCATATCCATCGATCTCCAAGTACGTCTGGACGATCACCAACTATTTCCATCTTCTTGGGTGTACAGCCCAATCAAGATCATCAGTAATCACCCAAACGACGTGAAGACCTCCGGTCTTCGACCATCGTCTTCATCTTCGACTTATCGTCGTATCAGTTATTCAGAATGGGATAAACCCGGTCTTTCCAAATAACTCGCGTATATTTTAAATAAGTGTTACACAAACACAACATACGCCTCATTCCAATTCATCAGTCACTAACCGTAAATTAATCAAGAGAATAATTTCCCAAATATTAACCCCGAAGGCCGAAACCAACATCAGATCAATATCCAGAAAACCATTCTGCTTAGCTAACCGACAGTTAGTTTCTAAATTTCACATTCATAGGGAAAGGTTCCCATTAATTTTATAATTGATAAATCCTTTAAATTTATTCTTTAATCTATCCTTTTGAATTTCGATTCAACTAGTCGGGATTAACGAACCTTACCGAAGTAATCATTTGTTTTAATTTCCCAATCCCAACCTATTCATCCCATGGAGTAAAACTGGTTATACTTCATATCTAACACCACGGTGTTATCGGTAAATTCAATTACCATTTCACGTTCAAATCTAATTAAAGATTTAACTATCGCCTGGAGTAAAACTGGTGATACTCCATT
Source organism: Allium sativum (assembly GCA_030737875.1). Taxonomy (NCBI): domain Eukaryota; kingdom Viridiplantae; phylum Streptophyta; class Magnoliopsida; order Asparagales; family Amaryllidaceae; genus Allium; species Allium sativum. The sequence goes on from CM060910.1 coordinate 344,103,130, forward strand.
CTCGATCTTTTCAATCTAATTAAAGATTCATCAAAACTCTACTAAGTTTTAATCTTTAACTGGGTTAAAGAATCAGTGTCATTTAAAACACAGTTCACGATAAACCCAAAATCACATTCCATTAATTATCGGGTTAAAGAACGAGTGTTATTTAAAACACTGTCCACGATAAACCCAAAAATCAATATCAATTCAATTCCAATTAAATATTATTTAATTGGTACACTTCATTAAATCTAAATAAAAAGATTTAATCTTTTCTCAACTGGTTTCAAGAACAGTGTTAGTGAAGACACCATTCACGACAAACCCAAATCACATTTGATATTCAATACAAGGCTCTGAATAGAAAATATATCGGCTTATATTCAATATCAAATTCTACGATTAACAAATGTCGTATTGGAAATAACGATATAAATATATATCTTTCAAATTTCCATAACAACATCCGTATAATCACGAATTCCAACATCGAAATATTCCGAAGACAATTTCGATTCAAATCCACTCCAATGCAATCATTGGAAATTCTGGTTATTTTTAAAACCCTTTTCAAATTCAATTTATTTATTTAAAAATAAATAGAATTATAATTCTAGTTCAAAACTAGTTCATTTCGATAAAAATCTATTTTTATCTTTTCAAATATGGAGTTTTTCATCCCAATTCTTTCTAAATCATTTCTTATGATTTTACACAAATTATTACTATTTTTAATAATTTTATCAAGGCCCGTACAGTCGATTTCCTACAACGGCCATCGAACTGCACTTACAGCGACCTTTTCCAAATTTGATTTGGACGTATCTCCAAATCCAACCGTTAGATTTCAAATTTCTAATATTCGTTAGAAAGCTCTTTTCGATACGAACCCAACAGTTCCGGTTTCAGGAGAATCCGACGGTCGGATCTCCCGTAATGTCCATTTGAAATAAATGGTCGAAATTCACGAACTACCACGGTGCGGCGCGTTCTATTCAGGCCATTATATTATATATATAATATGTATAATATATATTTCGTCGATTTCTATTTATAACGAATTTTATAAATAGTTTTGAATTCGTTTCAAAAACCATTTCAACTTCCATTTTAATTCAAATCAAAATCGAATTTTTTTTCTTATAAGTTCGTTTTAAAATTCATTGCTATTCAATTCAAATTTCAATTCATTTTTGAATTCATTTCAATTCGTTTTCAATTCAATTCGAATTCGTTTTCAATTCAATTCGAATTCATTTTCAATTCAATTCGATTTGGTTTTCAATCCAATTCGATTCAAATTGTTTTTCTATTCGATTCAATTCAAATTGGTTTTCTATTCGATTCAATTCAAATTGGTTTTAGATTTCAATTCTTTTCAAAATATCAGATTTTTGAAATCACTTTCGATATTCATTATAAAATGAATAAAATCGATATAAATATCGTTCACGTCAAAATGGCGTCAATCTAATCAACACGGCTTCATATATTTCTGTTTTCAAATATTCTATTTCAAATATTTCTTTTTCAAAATGTTTCTATTTCAAAATGTTTCGTTCAACACATGACTAATCTCAACGGATGAGTATTGTCAACACATGAACCTTTATTTTATATTGATAAAGATGTAAATTTTATTATTAAAATATTTCGTTCGACACATGACTAATCTCAACATATGAGTACTGTCAACACATGAACCTTTATTTTATAATATTCTTTATTTTTCAAATTGGAATGAGGCCCAATCAATTACCATATAGCGTTAACTATATGGATTTTCTACAACACATATATTCAATAACAACGATGAATAATCAACCATCATCCAAAGTGCATTCTACACTGTATAAGCATCAAATATAAATATTCAACGCTTATAACAGTTTGTCAATCTATCGATCGACATACAACTAACTATTGGGATTAGTGTACGTCATATATCATCCCAATACCCGTGTGGGGTTTCAAACAATCAAACACAGATTTTTTTTGTGCAGTTGGGCGATGTGTAAAATTTATCGTCCCAATCAATGTCCTTCAAATAGGTGTACATAAACAAACCGTCCGGTTTGTAAATGAATATTTATTTATTCACATTTACGTTAAAAATCATATTTTTAACGATCAAACTATTTTATTCAACCTATGAATATTCTATTCGGTTCATTTATTAAATAAGTTGTTATCTTTATTTTTCTAACTTATTTTTAGAAAATTTCGGCGGCATAACAGCACGATACTAGAAATGGGACAAGGCCTAGCCTTATCCCCGGTCTAGTGAAGGCCCACGCCATTCACACATCAATCAAATCAATTTCATTTCACCAAACAATTCAATCCAATCAAATAATCTAACTAATTTTTTTTCAATCAAACAAACAAGTCCATGGTCTGTGGACGATTGTGCCGGGTGCTACTAAGCACCGTCTGCATCCTAGTATATATATATATATATATATATATATATATATAACTAGAAAAAGAAATTGAAAGGTGAGAAATTCTCACTAATTGCTAAACCACACGCCACGACTCTTCTTATGTAGAACGTCCTCGCCGTGCAGTCAACGAGATCTGTTTAACACTGTTACATGTTAAAAATCACATTTTTATACCGCTACATAATATATAGATTATATTTTTATTTATCTCGCTATATTTATTCTTTTCTAAATATTTCAAAAACCATATTTTTATTCTTTAGTCAACACATAAAAATGGGATTTTATCCTTTACTAATCCTACATATAAAAATTATATTTTTATTTACTAATCATACATATAAAAATTATATTTTTACACCGTGCTTTTGCATTCTAAAAACCTAACCTTTAAACAAATAAAAACTTCTCCTTTAAACAAGTAAAATCTTCGCCTTTAAACAAGTAAAAACTTCGCCTTTAAACAAGTAAAAACTTCGCCTTTATCATGTCAAAATCTCGTCTTTAACTAGGAAATCATAATCGAATGATAAAAGGAAGAAGCTCACATTATTTTGGAAGGGATAAAGAATGAGGGGCACGCCATAGGTGGCGGGGAGGTGCCGGTCGTGGCAGCTGGCCGGAGCAGCGCTGGTCTTCCCGGCTGTGGGGGTTCAAGGTGGTGACTGGAGGAGGGTTTTCTTGGCAGTTGGGGTAAGGTTTAGAGAGGAGGGCGACGGTTCTAGGGGGAGAGGCGGCTGAGGAGGCGAGAGGGGGTCAGCAGCGGCGGCGGGTCCTAGGGTGGCTGGCGGTGCTGTTCTAGGCGGAGTTAGGGTTCGGGTTGGGGTTGTTTGCGTGGGGCGTGGGGTTCGAAAATCAGGAGGGAAAGGAGGAGAGGAAGGTGCGGAGGAGGGGGGAGGGGGTGCGATGGTCTGTCGACGGCGGTGGAGGGTGAACGTCGGAGGCGCGAAGGGGAACGACGGGTCCCCCCCTCTTTTCGATTTTGACTGAAACGGGGTGTGTGACTGAATGGAGAGAATAAGAAATTTATATATATATATATATTAATTATTTAATTTGGTTTAATTCTCCTTAATGTTGACTTTTCGCTCGAACTCCAATCGAGACCCAACGACTGTCGCCCCTAGCATAATACCCCCATTCCGAACACAATGGTATATGTATCATAAGCCAATTTGACTGTTTCGATAGGTTTTCATCAAAATCAAAATATATATCACTATATATTGAATTTGAACGCGCATTTCAATTTACCGGGGCCACATACTAACTAGAAAAATCCCAGAAAAATATTTTCTAGCTTCGTATTGACGATACGGTCCTAACAAAACTAGTTTCGTCGAATTCTGAGACCGTTTGCAAAATGTCTATTTTTAAGGGCCTGAATTCTATAGCGACTATTCAGAATTTTCAACTGTACCTATCTTTTGATTCCCGCTATGAAATCTTGATTTTTCGGATTCGTTGGAAAGATATCATCAATTAGATCCTATTATTTTTGGTTTCACTAAAATCCGGATTGTTTTGCACCCGGTACATTCAATTGAAGTTTGAAATCGAATTATCGAACTACCGCGCCATTTTCAATTCCTTTTATAATTATATATAATTATATATATTCTAACGACGACGTATATAAATATATTCGTTCGAATTATATTCAAAATAAATTTCTCGTTGATTTTATTTAAAATCATTCATTTTAAATAATCAAAATTCGCTAAAATTGCCAAAATAAAATTTTTAAACTGGCCCAGATTTTCGGGTTGTTACAATCTCCCCCACTTAAAACTTTTCGTCCCCGAAAAGGAACAAAGTCGAAAGTGGTTTGATTAATCAACTCTACGTTCGATCTGGCTTCCATTCTCCAACTTTTCAGTTTCTGAGAGTTTTCAAATTTTTCAAAAATTTGGCTAACACCATAAATTTTCGAAAAATTTCGCCATAACCTCCCCTGCACCGGGAGCCACGGGAAAATCCCGAAATTGCCATACAGACCTTCTGATCTCAAAAAGAAAAAGAAAAAGCCAAGCGGCTAGCCAATAGGCTCATAAAATCATCATCACCCAAACAAAACAGTAAATTATGTAGTAAACATGTACCTATTTGTCGGGCAAACAAATTTTATTCTCTGCTCTAGCCTCCTTGCTATGACCTGTTCAATGTAAGTACAAGTATACGCAAGCAAATGCGACCAATTTCCAATATAAATCACTATTTGATCAAATTGGTTATATGGTTAAAATTTCAACTAATCAAAACAGTAATCAAACAACACAACCATCAATCAATTAGTTGACTAGCATTTCAAACACATAATTTTGCTATATAGTCAAAAATCATGTTTTTGATGCCAAATCACAACAATAGGCCCTATCTAATTTTTTTGGTTCTCACACCAGTCAATAGGAAATATATAGAAAGTCCACTTTCGTCACTCGAACATGAATTCTAATGATGGAGCTCCATCATCAAAATCATCTCCGAGCTATTCGAGCGTAATTCTATATCTATCCAGTATATTAAAACTTCAAATACACGTTTGCAAGGCGTATATGCAAAATCTTTATATACTGGACTGTCCAAATTCAATATAAATAAATAATCAAATACGAACAATTGATTTAAATTTTCAAAACAAAATTCGTTTTCATTTTAAAAACATACTCTTCACACTCGTTCTAGGATACTACTGATCCTATCTCTAACGAGTCATTCTAATTGGATATTACTAATCCAATATCTGATGAATTCTTTCGTATGGTTCTAAGGTGCCTTGTTCTCCGAGCTTTGTAAACCAAAGCTCTGATACCACATGTGACGATCGAGAATCTCGCTCGGTCCGAATCAGTCGCTAAACCGATCTAGACCGTTCGAAACGCCTGATTGTTTTGAGAACATGACAAAGTAGAACGCAGACAAAAGAACGTTTCATTGTATATTACAACAATGCATCAGATTACAAGAATATACAGAGTATAAATGAATATTACACAGAAATATCAGAGATTTAAATTACATTTAAATACATAGCAGCGGAAAATAATACAATACACAACTAGAAGTAGATATACGGATACAAAGCTTTCCGGATATCGTTCCAGCTGTAAACCAGGATCCTGTGAATATAAATCTGCAAAACCAAAACTACTAGCTGCCCGTGTCAAAATAGGGGCACCCAGAGTTTAGGTAAAAACAATAAACTCCAGGTCAGTCATGTGACTAGTGTGAGAACTAAAACAGTTATTATCTTTATTTTCAAAGTTAGGTAAATCAAGGGACCACGCTGTATAACACGGAACGGGTTTCCTCCCAAGAATACCAGTGCATAAAACGAACAGCGCAATGCTAAATAAAGAAAAATGAAGCTATTATAAGACCCAGGTCCTATCACACAATGCAACGCAAGCCGGGGGATAGGGTTTTTACCTTATAATAGCCAAGAATGCTTGATACGTTTAAAAGAAATCATTTGATACTATTATAAGTGTATAGTGTATAAAACAACTTCAAATCATAAGTATCAATCATAGGCGGCATGAATGCCCCATACCACTATGTCGCCATAAATAAGTTTACAATCAAACCCGCAAGACGTCGTATTGGAAGTTGGGTTATCATTTATGGTATGAACCGAGGCTAGGGGCAAGATCCTCAACCGATTCGAGACAATCTAGCCCATGTCTCAGGACCCAGACTCAGGTGGGCCTTGGATCGTCAGGGCCGGTCCACCGATGTGGATTATTATGCCTGAACACTGCGTTTCCCCGCCCTTTGGGGCGTAAGCCTGGCCCGTCAGCCGACCAGAAGCATCGGCCGAAACCGATATCACGAGGCGCCTCGCTTTTCAGCAAGTAATAATAAGCAACATCCACATGAGTCAAACTCGTCAGCCAGTTCAAGCACTGACGCCACTCCTAACTAGAAAGAAATGCATGTCCTCCCTGATGTCCGTCTCCCGTTTTTGGTTCATACCGGGTGTGATACTCGCGAATCAACGTTACACAAAGCTACGCCACAAAGGCCGTGCTTCGATCATCAACCACAAGACTTTTCTTTTCAACAGAAGCCTTGATCATTTTCATCTTAGCATGCCACACAGGCAATTCACTCCATGCGTTTGATATCCATCAATATATAACCCCTGAGCTCGTACGTCTCAGAGAAGGGGGTTAAGCAAAAGAATAAATTCTCCGCCGCCAAACAGATATATATTTAATAGAAATCAATTACACGGACTAAAATCCAATGTCAGACACACAGTCCATTTGCAAATCCGTTCTGGGTCTGAACGAAACCGGAGGCACCTAGTACCCCGCATATCCATCGATCTCCAAGTACGTCTGGACGATCACCAACTGTTTCCATCTTCTTGGGTGTACCGCCCAATCAAGATCATCAGTAATCACCCAAACGACGTGAAGACCTCCGGTCTTCGACCATCGTCTTCATCTTCGACTTATCGTCGTATCAGTTATTCAGAATGGGATAAACCCGGTCTTTCCAAATAACTCGCGTATATTTTAAATAAGTGTTACACAAACACAACATACGCCTCATTCCAATTCATCAGTCACTAACCGTAAATTAATCAAGAGAATAATTTCCCAAATATTAACCCCGAAGGCCGAAACCAACATCAGATCAATATCCAGAAAACCATTCTGCTTAGCTAACCGACAGTTAGTTTCTAAATTTCACATTCATAGGGAAAGGTTCCCATTAATTTTATAATTGATAAATCCTTTAAATTTATTCTTTAATCTATCCTTTTGAATTTCGATTCAACTAGTCGGGATTAACGAACCTTACCGAAGTAATCATTTGTTTTAATTTCCCAATCCCAACCTATTCATCCCATGGAGTAAAACTGGTTATACTTCATATCTAACACCACGGTGTTATCGGTAAATTCAATTACCATTTCACGTTCAAATCTAATTAAAGATTTAACTATCGCCTGGAGTAAAACTGGTGATACTCCATTCTCGATCTTTTCAATCTAATTAAAGATTCATCAAAACTCTACTAAGTTTTAATCTTTAACTGGGTTAAAGAATCAGTGTCATTTAAAACACAGTTCACGATAAACCCAAAATCACATTCCATTAATTATCGGGTTAAAGAACGAGTGTTATTTAAAACACTGTCCACGATAAACCCAAAAATCAATATTAATTCAATTCCAATTAAATATTATTTAATTGGTACACTTCATTAAATCTAAATAAAAAGATTTAATCTTTTCTCAACTGGTTTCAAGAACAGTGTTAGTGAAGACACCATTCACGACAAACCCAAATCACATTTGATATTCAATACAAGGCTCTAAATAGAAAATATACCGGCTTATATTCAATATCAAATTCTACGATTAACAAATGTCGTATTGGAAATAACGATATAAATATATATCTTTCAAATTTCCATAACAACATCCGTATAATCACGAATTCCAACATCGAAATATTCCGAAGACAATTTCGATTCAAATCCACTCCAATGCAATCATTGGAAATTCTGGTTATTTTTAAAACCCTTTTCAAATTCAATTTATTTATTTAAAAGTAAATAGAATTATAATTCTAGTTCAAAACTAGTTCATTTCGATAAAAATCTATTTTTATCTTTTCAAATATGGAGTTTTTCATCCCAATTCTTTCTAAATCATTTCTTATGATTTTACACAAATTATTACTATTTTTAATAATTTTATCAAGGCCCGTACAGTCGATTTCCTACAACGGCCATCGAACTGCACTTACAACGACCTTTTCCAAATTTGATTTGGACGTATCTCCAAATCCAACCGTTAGATTTCAAATTTCTAATATTCGTTAGAAAGCTCTTTTCGATACGAACCCAACAGTTCCGGTTTCAGGAGAATCCGACGGTCGGATCTCCCGTAATGTCCGTTTGAAATAAATGGTCGAAATTCACGAACTGCCGCGGTGCGGCGCGTTCTATTCAGACCATTATATTATATATATAATATATATAATATATATTTCGTCGATTTCTATTTATAACGAATTTTATAAATAGTTTTGAATTCGTTTCAAAAACCATTTCAACTTCCATTTTAATTCAAATCAAAATCGAATTTTTTTTCTTATAAGTTCGTTTTAAAATTCATTGCTATTCAATTCAAATTTCAATTCATTTTTGAATTCATTTCAATTCGTTTTCAATTCAATTCGAATTCGTTTTCAATTCAATTCGAATTCATTTTCAATTCAATTCGATTTGGTTTTCAATTCAATTCGATTCAAATTGTTTTTCTATTCGATTCAATTCAAATTGGTTTTCTATTCGATTCAATTCAAATTGGTTTTCTATTCGATTCAATTCAAATTGGTTTTCTATTCGATTCAATTCAAATTGGTTTTAAATTTCAATTCTTTTCAAAATATCAGATTTTTGAAATCACTTTCGATATTCATTATAAAATGAATAAAATCGATATAAATATCGTTCACGTCAAAATGGCGTCAATCTAATCAACACGGCTTCATATATTTCTGTTTTCAAATATTCTATTTCAAATATTTCTTTTTCAAAATGTTTCTATTTCAAAATGTTTCGTTCAACACATGACTAATCTCAACGGATGAGTATTGTCAACACATGAACCTTTATTTTATATTGATAAAGATGTAAATTTTATTATTAAAATATTTCGTTCAACACATGACTAATCTCAACAGATGAGTACTGTCAACACATGAACCTTTATTTTATAATATTCTTTATTTTTCAAATTGGAATGAGGCCCAATCAATTACCATATAGCGTTAACTATATGGATTTTCTACAACACATATATTCAATAACAACGATGAATAATCAACCATCATCCAAAGTGCATTCTACACTGTATAAGCATCAAATATAAATATTCAACGCTTATAACAGTTTGTCAATCTATCGATCGACATACAACTAACTATTGGGATTAGTGTACGTCATATATCATCCCAATACCCGTGTGGGGTTTCAAACAATCAAACACAGATTTTATTTGTGCAGTTGGGCGATGTGTAAAATTTATCGTCCCAATCAATGTCCTTCAAATAGGTGTACATAAACAAACCGTCCGGTTTGTAAATGAATATTTATTTATTCACATTTACGTTAAAAATCATATTTTTAACGATCAAACTATTTTATTCAACCTATGAATATTCTATTCGGTTCATTTATTAAATAAATTGTTATCTTTATTTTTCTAACTTATTTTTAGAAAATTTCGGCGGCATAACGGCACGATACTAGAAACGGGACAAGGCCTAGCCTTATCCCCGGTCTAGTGAAGGCCCACGCCATTCACACATCAATCAAATCAATTTCATTTCACCAAACAATTCAATCCAATCAAATAATCTAACTAATTTTTTTTCAATCAAACAAACAAGTCCATGGTCTGTGGACGATTGTGTCGGGTGCTACTAAGCACCGTCTGCATCCTAGTATATATATATATAACTAGAAAAAGAAATTGAAAGGTGAGAAATTCTCACTAATTGCTAAACCACACGCCACGACTCTTCTTATGTAGAACGTCCTCGCCGTGCAGTCAACGAGATCTATTTAACACTGTTACATGTTAAAAATCACATTTTTATACCGCTACATAATATATAGATTATATTTTTATTTATCTCGCTATATTTATTCTTTTCTAAATATTTCAAAAACCATATTTTTATTCTTTAGTCAACACATAAAAATGGGATTTTATCCTTTACTAATCCTACATATAAAAATTATATTTTTATTTACTAATCATACATATAAAAATTATATTTTTACACCGTGCTTTTGCATTCTAAAAACCTCACCTTTAAACAAATAAAAACTTCGCCTTTAAACAAGTAAAAACTTCGCCTTTAAACAAGTAAAAACTTCGCCTTTAAACAAGTAAAAACTTCGCCTTTATCATGTCAAAATCTCGTCTTTAACTAGGAAATCATAATCGAATTGTAACAACCCGTATTTTTCGATAACGTGTTAAGACGAGAATCAAGGCAGAATTTAATTTTAAATTCTGAATCAAGTAAAACGGGCTATGCCATTGCGTTCGGCTCGGAAAAATACGCGAAATAGAGTCTGAGTTTTCGAAAATCGGAGTCCGTATGACCAAGATATGGCCTCGCGAAGTTTCACGAAAAATTCCCAAATTAAAGTATACTTAATTAAGTGAAATGGGTTGCGCAGAGAAATATATATATATTGATATATATATATATATATATAATTGAAAATTAAATAAATATGCAAAAATGTTCAAAACAACGAATTGGGAGAGGGGAATAACCGAACCGGCCGATTTTTGAAGTCGACCCGAGCCCGCTGGGTCGACTAGGGGTTAATCCAGGGTGTTTGGCTGTCAACCCGTGGGCCGATTCGCTCAAATGCAGATTTTGCATTTGGATGGTTCTCATGGTTCATCTTTAATCTAAAGGCCCTAGATGGTTCCTACACTTGACTTCTTCCCCAAGACATGCTTTGATGGCTTGGATTGAATCTAGGTTTAATCATATGGCCTAAAACACTTGCCTAATCTATAAATAAGACCCTAACCTATCCTAAATCCTCATTATTCATTCATGCAACTAAATTATGGCAAAATTTTACCTCTCATGGCCTCCACTCTCTTCATAAAATTTCTAAATGGTTTCTATGAGAGATTTTCCATGCATACAAGTGTTTTCAAGCTTGTATGAGTGTCATTAGCTTGCATTCAAGTCAAGTTTCTATCTTTGCATCATAAAGCAAGGGTTTTGATCATTTTGGCTCAAGGGTTTTTATGTTAGAGCTTGCATTTTGGGTCTATTTGATTGCATATGGGCTTTGTCATATCTTTTGTGCCTTCATAGCAATGTAAGTGTAACACACCGAAAATTCTATAACTGTGAAATTAACAAATTAAAGTATAATTAATTTGAAATCAAAGAACTAAGGGAACGGGATACGCCATTGCGTTCGTCTCGGAAAAATACGCGAAATAGAGTCCGAGTTTTCGAAAAACGGAGTCCGTATGAAGAAGATATGGCCTTCGGAAGTTTTTAAATTAAGTTTAAAATTCAAACAGAATAAATCAGGTTTAAATTCGAAAATGGGGCCCAATGGGCCAGGGCGGAAAAACACCCGCCTGACCCACCAAGTCGACTGGGCTGTCGACCTGGTCTAACCAGGTCGACAGGCCTGTCGACAGGGCTGTCGACAGGGGTGTCGACCTGGTCCAGACCCAGGTCGAGCCCAGTCTAACCCGGCTGGCCTATTCTCTATGTGGTCGATTTTCTGTGGTCTGCTTTGTCATTAGGGCTAGGTGGCAAGTTTTAATTGGTCTCTCCTTAGAATGAATGGCTACGATCAATCCAAGCAACATCAAGGGTCCTAATCAGTTCCTAACCTCTATATAAACAACCCTAGACTAAACCCTAATCTATTCATTCAAAAATAAGAACATAGCCGCCATGTTGCTGAGGAACGACTAGGAGTAGCCACCAAATTGGAGAGAGGATTAGGAGGAAGATTCTAAAGCTTAAAGCAACCTAAACAAATCAATTCAACAAAGGAATTTGCGTCTTCAATCCCTAAACTAGAGAATTCATCACACCATTGTAAGTAGAGTATTACTTTGGTATGAACAAATAATTGTGTTGGTTTGTATGCTTGAATTGTGGCAATAAAGTAATTCATATATGTGCGTTCTTATAAATTTGAAATATTATATACGTTTGGATATTTATGAATTATGTTATTCATTATAAAGAACTACATGCGGTAGTTCTATGCAAGTATACGTTTGGAATATTTCGCAAATTATGTAATCCATGTTGAAGCTACATGTATGTAGTTGATTTAAATTCATGCAAGTTTGGGGTTTGCTTCTACGCCACCATGATGTATATTTTTGTGCATAAATCATTTTGTAAGTAATTGGAACAAGTTTGGTTATTATCCATATGAAATTATGTTGAGAATTTGGCATCATGTATTAAGCCATGCTTTTGTACTAGAAAACCTATTTGCAAACTTATGAATATGGCTAGGCTATGATTGATACTTGGCATAATTAAAATTCATTGTTAAGTCTATATTGTTTTCAAGAATTATATGATGACATATGTGGTACATGGCTAGGTTAGGTTCAAAAAGTCCCTTTTTGTAAGTTTACATGACTAAAGTAAGAATCATGATTTCATGTTAGAAATATTTATGCCATGGTTATGTGAACAAATTTAACTATACTTATGCCATGCTTATGTTTGATATTTATGCCATGCTTATGTTTGACATTATGCCATGTTTATGCTAGAAGTATTTATGCCATGCTATGTTTGACATTATGCCTAAATAAAAATGTAGGTTCATGTGTCAATAATGATACCCAATTTAGATTCTTGTCTCAACTACAAGTTCACATGCTTTGATTCATGTCACCTATGCTTTATGACCAAAGTACATGTTACCACTATGCAAGTTCACCAGTTTCTATTTTGTATTTCCAACGTCGTATTGCAAGTTCATGCGCTCACATTCCCCTCTTTGTGTATCATGCTTTAAGCCTCCCCTTTCGCATGGCTAAATTGGGCTTTAAAAGGCTAAGCCCAATATATATAATAAACGGACTTGTTAAACGGGGGAAAATAACGTTGGGTTAAAATTAACTAATGAATGAAAATATAAAATGGAAGGGCCCAAGTTCAAGTATGGGTTGGGCCCATGATTGGTGTAACCTTTACACCATTAACTTAATAATGGGCCGCAAATATTTACATATAAGAAATAAAGAAGAATGACAAAATATGTAAATGTAGAACATACGATGTGTTTAACCCGAGGTTGGATTGAGTTGTGATGTAAACCTGCCCGGAACCGCCCGGCTGTCCAGTAGTCACAACAATACCTATCCAATGTGGGAGGTTAAACATGGAGCCCAATAAGGACCCGAGGTTAGACTGAGTTGTGGCGTAAGACTGCCCGGAACCAACCGGCAACAGGCAGCCACAACAATACCTGTCTAATGTGAGAGGTCAGGGCCTTAATAAGACAATTAAGGCTGAGTCAGGATTGTTAGGATTAAGTGAACTAAAGACTTAATCAAAATGGAACATGCTAAACTAAACGGACTGGTGGGGGTTAGGTTAGAAACACTTAACCAACTTAGCATGTTGGCTAGAGATAGAAAACCTAGTAACGGGGGACCCTTTTCAGCAGTAACCCTAGAAGGTGTATCAGGAAACCCTGAAACTAGGCAGGGTGGGGCACGATTACTGGGCTGATTGTAAGAGGTCAAATCGACGGCGGTGGTGTAGCAGTGTAGGTTCTAACGGGGTGCGGGCGTGCACACACTCCGGCGCAGAAAAATAAGGCACTGGACACCAGTAGCATACCTGTGCACTCTAGGATTGTGTCGGGCCGCCACCATGGGACTTGATACACCCCATGGTGGGACCAGCATAGGTAACTACAAACATCGGGGGCCGTAAGACACATGTAACCATGCGAGTAGGAGCCGATCATCATAGAATGGATCACATCACCCTGATTGTGGGGTGCCAGTTGGAAACTAGTTTATATGGGTTCAGAGATTAATATGGGGTACGATAGTATATTCGACCCTAGACAACTTAACTAAGTTTATGGTGCTTTCCCATTTCTAGTTTTTACTTATCATACCCAGTTCTTTATTCATAGACAAAATAGTACTAGACTTACTCAGGCTTTATGTCTGACTCTACTTTTCTTTCGTCTTCTTTTCTTCCGTTTCCCCCCCCCCCCAGGCCCACAGGGAGGGAACACTGCAGCTTGACCAGCATTAACATCCAGCTTGAAGAAGAGAAATGTATTGCTTGGAACTTTCCGTTTTTGAACTATGGCTTGGGACAACCACTATGGGGCTTTTGCAGTTTATCTATGTTTTATTTATGCTTCTTTAAATAATGTACTCAAGACAGATTATGAAAGTGTTATGTTATGTTTTCGGAAAGGATGTTGTTGTAACACGTATTTGATTTTATGAAATAAAAGTTTGTTGTTCTTCCGCTGTTTACAAATATGTGTTCTTGTATCTGTGTTGTATATATGTGACTTGTACTTATAAACCTCCACCAAAATTAGGGCATTCCCTTTGAGAGTGACCCTAACGGAGGTGGGGTGTTTCACTTGGTATCAGAGCATAGGTTTACCAGATAAGATAAAAAGTTTTGAAAATTTATTTTCAAAAAGAAAATTTAAAGAAGCATTTTTAAAAGAAAAATATTATTTTATTTTATTTTTTTTAAAAAAAAAAAGGCAAAGTCCACTCCCCAAAGCCATAGGTACTATCTCTTATCCTTCGTTTTGAATCTATCCTTTTTGTTTCAGCATGTCCGAAGATCTTAACTTACCGGAAGGGGTACCAATACCTGGTTGGTTTAGACGATTCTTAGAAGCAAGGGCCACTCAGCCAGGTCCTACCGTTCCTCCTCCCCCAGCTGCAGGAAATCATCCAGCTGCAGCAGCACCTTTTCCTCCACCTCCTCCACGGGGAAACACATTCGCTAAGATATGTAAAGATTTTAAAGCCATGGGAGGAAGGGATTTCCATGGAACTGAGTCCTTCGTAGCAGCTAGGAATTGGCTGAAAGAAACTGAAGACCTATTCATCATCTTTGAGGTAGAAGATAGACAAAAAGTACAATTGGCAGTGTGGCTATTGAAGGGCGAGGCTTCCTACTGGTGGGAAGTCACTAATGCAGAAAGACCAGTGGAGACATGGGAGGACTTTAGGGCAAGGTTTGAGACTAAATTTCTCTCGGATGCGGAAAGAAGTTTGCAGTTGGAAAAATTCTTATTTCTTAAGCAAGGAGACAAGACTGTCAGAGAGTATGTGAATCAGTTCGATGAGCTGGCTAGGTTTGGGCTTGACCTAGTCAACACCCCGCACAAGAAGGCTCTCCGTTTCGTCAAAGGGTTGAATGAGCCATTACACAGTTTGGCCATGACCCATATACCCATGGGAGCCACATATGAAAGGTTAGTACAAATGGCATTGCTGAACGAAGAGGATAACGGCAAGAAAGAGACAAAGGCCGAAAGCTCTCAAGGGAAGAAAGAGGGTTTGCAGCCTAAGAAGACAGACTTTAAGAAAGGCGGGGAAGGCAACAAAGAGAAGAGGAAGTGTAATTTCTGTGGCAAAGTGGGGCACTTAGTAAAGGACTGTCGGAAAAAGAAGGCCAAGGAGAATGGTGGGTGCTTTTCTTGCGGTGAGACAGGCCATAGGGCTAAGGACTGCCCAAGAAAACGAGGACAGGGGCAGGGCACTGGATCCACCCCAGGGGCACAGGTTCATGTGCTGGAAGCGCCACCTCTGCAACAGCGAGGTATAAATACTTCTGTAGAAAGCGTAGTTTATCTTTATGATCACCCCGTTCGCACTTTATTTGATTCCGACGCATCACACTCCTTTATCTCGACTGCTTTAGTATAATCTCTGCACCTAAAAAACTAGTATGGTAGAGGACCCCTTAATTGTTTCAAACCCAATTGGGGGCCCAGCTCATTTGTCTATGATCTGTATGGATTTGAAAATTTCTATTCTAAGTGTAGAATTTCAATGTAGTGCCTTTGTTTTGGGCTTTTCGGGGTATGGTTTGATTTTGGGTATGGATTGGCTATCCAGTAATGGGGCCATCCTTGATTGTGAGAAAAGGGTTGTTAGGCTCCTAACCCAGCTCGGTAATACTTTGGAAATTTCTTGTAATCCCTCGTATGCGGTTATGCTTAGTTATCTTTAGTCGCTAGATACCTCTGTTGAAAATTTGCAATCAGTTAGAGTGGTCCGGGAATATCCGGATGTCTTCGAAGAGGTGAAGGGCTTGCCTCCGAAGTGGGAAATAGACTTCCGTATATATCTTGTAGATAATGCAAAGCCCGTTGCGTTGCCCGTTGGACACATGGTTCCACGGGAAAGGAAAGAGCTCAGTAAACAGATTAAAGAGCCTCTAGAGAAAGGGGTTCATTAGGAGGAGCATTTCAGAATGGGGCGCTCCAGTAGTGTTCGCCACTAAGGCAGAAAGTTCATTTCGCTTATGAATGGGTTGTGGAATACCTTCTAGTAAGTTAACAAGATCCAAGATTCATTAGTGAATTTTGGAGAGCTTGCATGGAACCATGAGTACGCAGTTATGCTTGAGCCAAGTATACTGGAAGGAGAATAGAGGAACGAGAGGCAACAGTGACATAGGTTCCAACTCATATTTTGGAAACAAGAATTAAGAAGCTACGAAATTGTGAAGTTAAAGACGGACAAAGCATAATGGAGTTAAGCTCAAGGAAATGCGACTTAGAAGATTGAAGACTAGATTCGTGCATCATATCTCTTCTTAAGAGTATATCCTTGATCCCTCTCTTCCTGTAAAGTTCACCTGCATGCTATCTTTCGTGTATATCCTCTCGGTCCCATTTTTAATCCGATTTCTATTGCAAACCCCGTAGGGAGTATGACTCATCTGTTAGTAACACATGTTGGGGCTTGAGGGTGTTCGTTGGATTGACCAAACTTTTTGGGTTTTATAGGATACAGATTGGTCTTAGGAAGGGCCTCCCTTGTGACCTAAAAGGAGTCCATCATGCTTAATTTCCTAGAATCATATATGGTGGTTGGGTTGAGTAATTCTTTGGGTGTCAGTCTGATGTTGATTTCGGTCTTCGGGGCTGATGCTTAGAGAGTTCTTCTCCTAATCAATATATATGTGGCATAGATTTCCAGTTTTGACATTGCCTAATGGGCACAAAGTTTTTACTTGTTTCTATCATTCGACTATACCTTTAGGTAGGACCATTTCCTCTCATTGAGAAAATTTGGAAAATGACCTATAGATTAGAGCTACCCGAAAAATTGGCCGGAGTCCACAACGTTTTTCATGTTTCATATCTTCGAAAATATCTACATGAGTCTGCTGAGGTGGTAGAGCCAAATATCCTAGAAGAAGCCGAAGTGGAACGCGAAGCAACCATAAGGAGAGTTCCAACCCGCATCTTAGGAACGGAAGTGAAGAAGCTACGCAACCGCGAAGTCAAGCTCGTCAAAGTTCAGTGGAGCGACGCCGAGGGAGACGCGACTTGGGAAACTGAAGCTAGAATCCGTGCAGCCTACCCTTTTCTGTTCGAGGGTACATCCTTGATCTTTCCTTTTCCTTAAGTTGCGCTTTTATCTATCTTTTTAGGTATATTTCCTCGACCTTATCTTTTAGGTAGAAACTCTTTGGATGGAAACATGTAATTGAAACATGTTATGTATGAATGGTTGCAAGTGGTTGCAAGTGATTGCTAGTGGTTGCTCGTGGTTGCATATACACACACAATCTAGGTTTTAGATCGGCTCAGTCACTTCATATTGCATATGCATATATGTTTGCATTCGTATATGGTTGAACTTTGAGGTGTGGTCATGTGGATGTTGCATTTGTATTGAATGATTGTGCACTCATGTAGAATCATGAATAGGAAAATTTGCATACATAATGGATTCATGGCACTTACATAATTCGCATTAAGGAGGTCAACTGAATCAGTAGACCGCCTGATTTTGCATTAGATAAGTACATGTACACACACACTTTGCATATGATCATGAAGCATTAGAAGTCTTTTAAGGACAATGGATGCTCGTGTTTGATGGATGAGTAGATGGATGATTGGATGTTAGGATATACATTCCTCCTAACTTGAAGATTTCGGGGACGAAATCCTTTTAAGTGGGGGAGAATGTAACACCCCGAAAATTCTATAACTGTGAAATTAACAAATTAAAGTATAATTAATTTGAAATCAAAGAACTAAGGGAAACGGGATACGCCATTGCGTTCGTCTCGGAAAAATACGCGAAATAGAGTCCGAGTTTTCGAAAAACGGAGTCCGTATGAAGAAGATATGGCCTTCGGAAGTTTTTAAATTAAGTTTAAAATTCAAACAGAATAAATCAGGTTTAAATTCGAAAATGGGGCCCAATGGGCCAGGGCGGAAAAACACCCGCCTGACCCACCAAGTCGACTGGGCTGTCGACCTGGTCTAACCAGGTCGACAGGCCTGTCGACAGGGCTGTCGACAGGGGTGTCGACCTGGTCCAGACCCAGGTCGAGCCCAGTCTAACCCGGCTGGCCTATTCTCTATGTGGTCGATTTTCTGTGGTCTGCTTTGTCATTAGGGCTAGGTGGCAAGTTTTAATTGGTCTCTCCTTAGAATGAATGGCTACGATCAATCCAAGCAACATCAAGGGTCCTAATCAGTTCCTAACCTCTATATAAACAACCCTAGACTAAACCCTAATCTATTCATTCAAAAATAAGAACATAGCCGCCATGTTGCTGAGGAACGACTAGGAGTAGCCACCAAATTGGAGAGAGGATTAGGAGGAAGATTCTAAAGCTTAAAGCAACCTAAACAAATCAATTCAACAAAGGAATTTGCGTCTTCAATCCCTAAACTAGAGAATTCATCACACCATTGTAAGTAGAGTATTACTTTGGTATGAACAAATAATTGTGTTGGTTTGTATGCTTGAATTGTGGCAATAAAGTAATTCATATTTGTGCGTTCTTATCAATTTGAAATATTATATACGTTTGGATATTTATGAATTATGTTATTCATTATAAAGAACTACATGCGGTAGTTCTATGCAAGTATACGTTTGGAATATTTCGCAAATTATGTAATCCATGTTGAAGCTACATGTATGTAGTTGATTTAAATTCATGCAAGTTTGGGGTTTGCTTCTATGCCACCATGATGTATATTTTTGTGCATAAATCATTTTGTAAGTAATTGGAACAAGTTTGGTTATTATCCATATGAAATTATGTTGAGAATTTGGCATCATGTATTAAGCCATGCTTTTGTACTAGAAAACCTATTTGCAAACTTATGAATATGGCTAGGCTATGATTGATACTTGGCATAATTAAAATTCATTGTTAAGTCTATATTGTTTTCAAGAATTATATGATGACATATGTGGTACATGGCTAGGTTAGGTTCAAAAAGTCCCTTTTTGTAAGTTTACATGACTAAAGTAAGAATCATGATTTCATGTTAGAAATATTTATGCCATGGTTATGTGAACAAATTTAACTATACTTATGCCATGCTTATGTTTGATATTTATGCCATGCTTATGTTTGACATTATGCCATGTTTATGCTAGAAGTATTTATGCCATGCTATGTTTGACATTATGCCTAAATAAAAATGTAGGTTCATGTGTCAATAATGATACCCAATTTAGATTCTTGTCTCAACTACAAGTTCACATGCTTTGATTCATGTCACCTATGCTTTATGACCAAAGTACATGTTACCACTATGCAAGTTCACCAGTTTCTATTTTGTATTTCCAACGTCGTATTGCAAGTTCATGCGCTCACATTCCCCTCTTTGTGTATCACGCTTTAAGCCTCCCCTTTCGCATGGCTAAATTGGGCTTTAAAAGGCTAAGCCCAATATATATAATAAACGGACTTGTTAAACGGGGGAAAATAACGTTGGGTTAAAATTAACTAATGAATGAAAATATAAAATGGAAGGGCCCAAGTTCAAGTATGGGTTGGGCCCATGATTGGTGTAACCTTTACACCATTAACTTAATAATGGGCCGCAAATATTTACATATAAGAAATAAAGAAGAATGACAAAATATGTAAATGTAGAACATACGATGTGTTTAACCCGAGGTTGGATTGAGTTATGATGTAAACCTGCCCGGAACCGCCCGGCTGTCCAGTAGTCACAACAATACCTATCCAATGTGGGAGGTTAAACATGGAGCCCAATAAGGACCCGAGGTTAGACTGAGTTGTGGCGTAAGACTGCCCGGAACCAACCGGCAACAGGCAGCCACAACAATACCTGTATAATGTGAGAGGTCAGGGCCTTAATAAGACAATTAAGGCTGAGTCAGGATTGTTAGGATTAAGTGAACTAAAGACTTAATCAAAATGGAACATGCTAAACTAAACGGACTGGTGGGGGTTAGGTTAGAAACACTTAACCAACTTAGCATGTTGGCTAGAGATA
This sequence comes from Allium sativum, assembly GCA_030737875.1. Classification (NCBI taxonomy): domain Eukaryota; kingdom Viridiplantae; phylum Streptophyta; class Magnoliopsida; order Asparagales; family Amaryllidaceae; genus Allium; species Allium sativum. The sequence continues at coordinate 344,123,628 of CM060910.1, forward strand.
GAAAACCTAGTAACGGGGGACCCTTTTCAGCAGTAACCCTAGAAGGTGTATCAGGAAACCCTGAAACTAGGCAGGGTGGGGCACGATTACTGGGCTGATTGTAAGAGGTCAAATCGACGGCGGTGGTGTAGCAGTGTAGGTTCTAACGGGGTGCGGGCGTGCACACACTCCGGCATAGAAAAATAAGGCACTGGACACCAGTAGCATACCTGTGCACTCTAGGATTGTGTCGGGCCGCCACCATGGGACTTGATACACCCCATGGTGGGACCAGCATAGGTAACTACAAACATCGGGGGCCGTAAGACACATGTAACCATGCGAGTAGGAGCCGATCATCATAGAATGGATCACATCACCCTGATTGTGGGGTGCCAGTTGGAAACTAGTTTATATGGGTTCAGAGATTAATATGGGGTACGATAGTATATTCGACCCTAGACAACTTAACTAAGTTTATGGTGCTTTCCCATTTCTAGTTTTTACTTATCATACCCAGTTCTTTATTCATAGACAAAATAGTACTAGACTTACTCAGGCTTTATGTCTGACTCTACTTTTCTTTCGTCTTCTTTTCTTCCGTTTCCCCCCCCCAGGCCCACAGGGAGGGAACACTGCAGCTTGACCAGCATTAACATCCAGCTTGAAGAAGAGAAATGTATTGCTTGGAACTTTCCGTTTTTGAACTATGGCTTGGGACAACCACTATGGGGCTTTTGCAGTTTATCTATGTTTTATTTATGCTTCTTTAAATAATGTACTCAAGACAGATTATGAAAGTGTTATGTTATGTTTTTGGAAAGGATGTTGTTGTAACACGTATTTGATTTTATGAAATAAAAGTTTGTTGTTCTTCCGCTGTTTACAAATATGTGTTCTTGTATCTGTCTTGTATATCTGTGACTTGTACTTATAAACCTCCACCAAAATTAGGGCATTCCCTTTGAGAGTGACCCTAACGGAGGTGGGGTGTTTCAGTAAGCCCTTTCCCTACTCTTAGATATTAACTATGAAGTTAAATGTTCATGTTGCAAGTTTGGGTTTGATCATTGAGTATGATACATGCTATCATGTCATGCAAGTTTATGAAGTCATTATCTTGATCTTGTGAGCTAAAAGCTACAACCTTTATGTTGAAATGTTGCATTAGGCAACATGAGAACCCTCATAACCTTTATGTCAACTTGCATATGAAGTCATAACCCTTATATGATGATTTATGCGAGTTACTAGTCATCATTCCATATCTTTTGTCACCATGATTCGCTTATGTGCCAAGTTTGGGTTTATGCATGTTTTGAGGCTTAAGAATGTAACATGCAAGTTAATGAACACATTTGTGCCTCATTTGCCACCATGATTAACTTGTGGCTTAATATCCATTTTTGTCATGCCTTTGCCAAGTCTCTTCTTTTAATCCATTACGTTGTCGCGAACGTATATGCGAGTTTAAAAGCGTTGGGTTATGTTATGGGTAATTTCTAATGACATGAAAATACAACTTGAAAACATGACTTGAAATATAACATGGAAGTTGACATGTAAGTATGCATAAAAACATAAGCTTGGGAATTTACCTATTAAGTTAGGTCTACCCTTTGGGAATTTACCTATTAAGTTAGGTCTACCCAAATGCTTGAAAACTTGTAACATGTTTTGGGAAACATGATGGACATGACACTTTGATAATATAAGTGTGGCCAACTCGAGTTTGGGTTGAGTTTGCAACGTAAAACTACCCGGAATCGACCGGCCTAACTAGTAGTTGCAAACAATAGGACCCAATGTGAGAAGTTGGTCATGTTTTGCTTGAACCCGAGGTTAGACCAAGTTGTGGTGTAAAGCTACCCGGAACCGACCGGCTTAACTAGTAACCACAACAAAGTCTAATGTGAGAGGTGAAGGTGCATTAAGTAATTAATGCCACATGATAGGGTTATGTTAATTTGATTAATGACTCTTAACCAAATATGACATGGACAAATGGGTTAAGTAATTTGATTAGGCTAATGATACTTAACAAAACATGACAAGGTTGGGTAGGTTAAGTAACTTGATTTGCCTAATGACACTTAACCATTTTTATATGACTAGTGGATGGGGTTAAGTTAACCAACACTTAATCAATCCAACGCGATAACTTGGTAAGGTTAAGTAAGTTTTCTTAATGACGCTTAACCGAAAAATACGGTTAACGAATGGGGTTAAGATTAGACTCAACTAGTCTAAACATGGAAATCGGATGGGGTTAAGTTAGCCTAGACTTAATTAATCCCACTTGGTAGTTTAATGGGGTTAAGTTAAACACTTAACTAATCTAAACATGATGAATTGATGTGGTTAAGTGACCTAAACTTAACCAATCTAACTCGTGAATTTATTGAGGTTAAGTTAACCTATACTTAACCGATCTAACGTGAAAACATGATAAGGCTAAGTCACGAATCGCTTGAATACACTTGACCGATTTGACTGAGTAAATTGATAGGGTCAAGTTAATATATACTTAACCAATCTAGAATGATAATTGGACGAGGTTAAGTCGTGAATTGCTTAATACATACTTAACCAACGTGAGCATGGTTTGTAGGGTTAAGTCTTGGACTTGGATACTTAGCCAATTTTGACATGATTTGAAGACGGGTTAAGTCTTGGACTTGGATACTTAGCCAATTTTGACATGATTGGTAGACGGGTTAAGTCATAAACTTAAGTGACACTTAATCCATTATGTAAACCCTAGTTCTGAGGATAGGGGATAACCGTAGTTAACAAGGATAACGGGAATAAGGCTAAGTGGTAAACCTTAGTTGAGGAATAACTAAGTAATGATTCTTACTCAAGGAAATTTAGACCAGTTCATAGATAGATGAGTAACCTGATACGGTAGGTCATCGTTTAAGTATACGAGTAGGAGCAAGTATCTGATTTAGATAAAGGCTCCAGCGAACTGGGTAACGAAGTAGCGGCTTCGGGGAACGTGAGGGTATTCTTGGTATCCCTCTATGAGCTGCCAGGTGATTATACTAGGCTCATGAGAGGTTAAGGTCTGCGTTAGAAGAACCAAGAGTATGCCTTGGTTGCTATGCGAGCGACCTAAAGACGGGGATGGATAGGGGATAGTCGACGATACACGGTCGTACCCTAGATAGCATTTCGTCAGACTACCTACCATCTTTGGTCAAGCGTGTACGTACGGAAAGGCAGAGAACACCCAATAGACCATAATTGCTATCTAATTATGGTTGCGGTAAGGCTTGGATGTGGGTTGGCCAGTGTTGTGTTCTCATACAGGATTTATCCTGTCTTGTCTTTCACTAGTTGAAGGAGGGGTCGCGTGGGACCATAGCCACGTATAAAAAAACAGACCTTAGCATCTGCATCGGCAGATAAATCGAAAGCTCCCGACCGAGTCCTGTATTTCTCGATCTGCCCTGTGACAGGACTCGGATGGCACGATGTGATACATGTGCATACAGTCATGGAAAACGATTCACGATGAATGCATGGGAAAAAGGGCGCGGTTGACGGTTAGCGTAAATCCCAGTGGCCCTGGGTGGTTGAACCAAAACCGAGATACGAAAACGTGCAATAGGTAAGCGTAATCCCTAGTGGCCCTAGGTAGCATAAGTCCTAGTTGTACAAACGATAATTCATGTTGGAAGACCCTAGCTAGGTTTAGGGTAACAGTCCAAACCGATCTTAAGGATCATGGAACTATGTTAAAGTAATGTAGAATCTCATGGGAAAGCCCGTATGGTCTACGGCAAGGGACTGAACATTTACATGGAATAAAACATACAAGTTGAGTAACCTATATATGCGATATATTAGGTTGACATGGACCATTACACGACTTTTGAGTGAGGGTCATTCTTGGTTAACACATGATACGGTGGGGATACTAGTACGGTAGGTGCAGAGCTAAAATGCAGGATAGATATCATGGGACGTTATACGTGATAGATATCTTGGGGATATTATACAGGATAGAAACCTGACGATGTGATACCTTGTTTTATCTTGACATCATAATTTATCATGACACCTTAGTTTATCTGAGTTCAGTAGTTCATCCTGTTATTTTGATTTAGCTTATCTATCTTGTCATCATGCTTATGTTCATCTCAGTTTCTCATGTCAGTTAACTTTACTAGTTTTTATGCTAATAGTAGATAGGGCTTACTCAGTCTTTTTGACTGACCCGTTTTGTTTCGCCTCTTTTCTTCCATTTCCCCCCTAGGTTACAGGGAGGAAATACTGTTGTTTAGTTCGGACTTCTTCTGCTTGAAGGTCATCATGGATGGCTTGGACTTTTCTTGGCTAATGGCTACTTTACTCTTTTTACTTGGGGAATAATTTATGAAAATGTCTTTATGCTTCTTTACTATTGCAAGACAGGTTTTGATGTACTCTGATGTAAAAGGCTTTAGACCTTATTTATTCATGTTATGAAAGTTTGATTTTACTTCCGCTATTTTTATATGTTCTGTCTTGTGATATTTCTGTGCATGTTTACCAATAATGCCCCTCTAAAGCTAGTGCATTCCTTTGCGAGTGACCCTAGCGGAGGCGGGGTGTTACACGTGGTATCAGAGCAGAAGGTTACCAGACTGGGCAAAAGTTTTTAAAGACCTTCTGAAAACTATTTGAAAATCGTTTACAAAGAAGCATTTTTCAAGAAAATTTTCTTTTAAAAGAAAAAGGCTATTCCCCAAAGGCCATTAGCACTATCCTTGTTTCCTTAATTGAATCTCTTCTCCTTTCTTTCCTCCATCTGTAGTCACAGTGGTTTTAACTGCGACTAGTCTTTTCTATCTACGAAAGTGCTTTCCATGCGATGGAGGTGGTTTTCAAGAGACCAGTGGCCGCGTTATAAGAAAGGATAGTGAGAAAGAGGATAAAGGATACGAGCTTAAGGATGAGCAACTTGTTGGTATGGCTTAGTCCTCAAAGGAGGGAGAAAGATGAACAATGAAACCCATGACGAGAAAGTATCTTTGGTATGGTGAAACGGGACAGATAGTTAAGTATTGTGGGACAAGGACAAGATCATCGTTGTATACCCTCACTAGAGTACCTGAGTAGGGGGATAACATCCTTGTTGAAGATCTAGTTATTCTTTTCTATCATCCCGCCAAGACTTTGTTTTGATCCCCGCATCATTTAAGTCCGCTTCGGTAGTTGAGTCTCTGCACCTTAAGTACTAACGTAATAGAGAATCCCATTTTTGTCTCAAAGTCCTATTGGAGAATCAGTCCATTTATACATGACTTGTTTGGATTTGGGAATGTCTATGCCAAGTGTTGAGTTTGGAAATAATGCTTATGTTTATAAGCTATGGATGGATTCTAGGGATGAAGTGGTTATCCAGTAGGGGGTGCCACTCTCGGTTTTGATAGGAGGGTAGTTAGACCTTTTGACTAGCCTTGGTAATGCCCTCGAAGTATCGGGTAACCTTTTTGAGGTTCTGTCATGACTAGTTACTTAGAATCCCTTGATGCCTTTATTGGAAATTTGAAGCCCGATCGAGTGGTGTTCGCCAATAAGACGGATGGTTTACTTCATTTATGCATGGGTTATAGAGATCACCCTAGTAAGTGCGCATGATAACCTGATTGACATCTGTTTACTTTCAAGAGAAAGTTCTTCTACATGGAATGCCTTATAGTATATAAACGAGATCCAAGATTCACTAGTGAATTTTGGAAAGCTTGCATGAGATCATGAGTACGCAGTCATGTTTGCGCCAAGTATTCTAGAAAAAGGATAAGTGCAAGTGGAACGAGAGGCGACGAAGAAATGAGTTTCAGCTTATGTTATGGAAGCAGGAAATAAGAAGCTACGAAATCGCGAAGTTAAAGGGCGGTCAAGGCACAATGGAAGTAAGCCCGAGGAAATACGACTTTGATGGTCAAAGACTAGATACGCGCATGATATCTCTTTTTGGGAGTATATCCTTGATCCCTGTTTCTGTAGAGCTTACTTGTAGGTTATCTTTTGTGGACATCCTCTCGGTCCTACTTTCTGTTACAAACCCCGTAAGGAGTTTGTCTTGTTTATCTTCTCGGCCCTGTTTCAGGGAATTCTAGGTAGAACCCTATGGATGTAAACATGTATTTGAAACATGTTATGATTGATATGGTTGCAAGTGGTTGCTCGTGGATGCGCGAATACACATTAGATACTAGCTCGACTCGGTCACATTTCATATTGCATATGCACGAGTATTTATACTTGTTTATGGATGAAATCGAATGTATTATCATGCGGTTGTTGCATATGAATGAATGATTGTGCACGCATATAGTATCTATATGACTAGGACTATTTGCATACATGTTGGATTCATGGCACTATACATATTTTGCATTAGAAAGATTATTCAGGCCTGATCATTAGCATTAGCTAAGGAACATGTACACACACGTTTTGCATATATTCATACAGCATTAGAAATCATCTAAGGACAATGGTTGCTTGTGGATGATGTTTTGAGTAGATGGATGATGGATGGTAGGATATGTTCTTCCTAACTTGGAGATTTCGGGGACGAAATCCTAAAAGGTGGGGAGAATGTAACAACCCGTATTTTTCGATAACGTGTTAAGACGAGAATCAAGGCAGAATTTAATTTTAAATTCTGAATCAAGTAAAACGGGCTATGCCATTGCGTTCGTCTCGGAAAAATACGCGAAATAGAGTCTGAGTTTTCGAAAATCGGAGTCCGTATGACCAAGATATGGCCTCGCGAAGTTTCACGAAAAATTCCCAAATTAAAGTATACTTAATTAAGTGAAATGGGTTGCGCAGAGAAATATATATATATTGATATATATATATAATTGAAAATTAAATAAATAAATATGCAAAAATGTTCAAAACAGCGAATTGGGAGAGGGGAATAACCGAACCGGCCGATTTTTGAAGTCGACCCGAGCTCGCTGGGTCGACTAGGGGTTAATCCAGGGTGTTTGGCTGTCAACCCGTGGGCCGATTCGCTCAAATGCAGATTTTGCATTTGGATGGTTCTCATGGTTCATCTTTAATCTAAAGGCCCTAGATGGTTCCTACACTTGACTTCTTCCCCAAGACATGCTTTGATGGCTTGGATTGAATCTAGGTTTAATCCTATGGCCTAAAACACTTACCTAATCTATAAATAAGACCCTAACCTATCCTAAATCCTCATTATTCATTCATGCAACTAAACTATGGCAAAATTTTACCTCTCATGGCCTCCACTCTCTTCATAAAATTTCTAAATGGTTTCTATGAGAGATTTTCCATGCATACAAGTGTTTTCAAGCTTGTATGAGTGTCATTAGCTTGCATTCAAGTCAAGTTTCTATCTTTGCATCATAAAGCAAGGGTTTTGATCATTTTGGCTCAAGGGTTTTTATGTTAGAGCTTGCATTTTGGGTCTATTTGATTGCATAAGGCTTTGTCATATCTTTTGTGCCTTCATAGCAATGTAAGCCCTTTCCCTACTCTTAGATATTAACTATGAAGTTAAATGTTCATGTTGCAAGTTTGGGTTTGATCATTGAGTATGATACATGCTATCATGTCATGCAAGTTTATGAAGTCATTATCTTGATCTTGTGAGCTAAAAGCTACAACCTTTATGTTGAAATGTTGCATTAGGCAACATGAGAACCCTCATAACCTTTATGTCAACTTGCATATGAAGTCATAACCCTTATATGATGATATATGCGAGTTACTAGTCATCATTCCATATCTTTTGTCACCATGATTCGCTTATGTGCCAAGTTTGGGTTTATGCATGTTTTGAGGCTTAAGAATGTAACATGCAAGTTAATGAACACATTTGTGCCTCATTTGCCACCATGATTAACTTGTGGCTTAATATCCATTTTTGTCATGCCTTTGCCAAGTCTCTTCTTTTAATCCATTACGTTGTCGCGAACGTATATGCGAGTTTAAAAGCGTTGGGTTATGTTATGGGTAATTTCTAATGACATGAAAATACAACTTGAAAACATGACTTGAAATATAACATGGAAGTTGACATGTAAGTATGCATAAAAACATAAGCTTGGGAATTTACCTATTAAGTTAGGTCTACCCTTTGGGAATTTACCTATTAAGTTAGGTCTACCCAAATGCTGGAAAACTTGTAACATGTTTTGGGAAACATGATGGACATGACACTTTGATAATATAAGTGTGGCCAACTCGAGTTTGGGTTGAGTTTGCAACGTAAAACTACCCGGAATCGACCGGCCTAACTAGTAGTTGCAAACAATAGGACCCAATGTGAGAAGTTGGTCATGTTGTGCTTGAACCCGAGGTTAGACCAAGTTGTGGTGTAAAGCTACCCGGAACCGACCGGTTTAACTAGTAACCACAACAAAGTCTAATGTGAGAGGTGAAGGTGCATTAAGTAATTAATGCCACATGATAGGGTTAAGTTAATTTGATTAATGACTCTTAACCAAATATGACATGGACAAATGGGTTAAGTAATTTGATTAGGCTAATGATACTTAACAAAACATGACAAGGTTGGGTAGGTTAAGTAACTTGATTTGCCTAATGACACTTAACCATTTTTATATGACTAGTGGATGGGGTTAAGTTAACCAACACTTAATCAATCCAACGCGATAACTTGGTAAGGTTAAGTAAGTTTTCTTAATGATGCTTAACCGAAAAATACGGTTAACGAATGGGGTTAAGATTAGACTCAACTAGTCTAAACATGGAAATCGGATGGGGTTAAGTTAGCCTAGACTTAATTAATCCCACTTGGTAGTTTAATGGGGTTAAGTTAAACACTTAACTAATCTAAACATGATGAATTGATGTGGTTAAGTGACCTAAACTTAACCAATCTAACTCGTGAATTTATTGAGGTTAAGTTAACCTATACTTAACCGATCTAACGTGAAAACATGATAAGGCTAAGTCACGAATCGCTTGAATACACTTGACCGATTTGACTGAGTAAATTGATAGGGTCAAGTTAATATATACTTAACCAATCTAGAATGATAATTGGACGAGGTTAAGTCGTGAATTGCTTAATACATACTTAACCAACGTGAGCATGGTTTGTTGGGTTAAGTCTTGGACTTGGATACTTAGCCAATTTTGACATGATTTGAAGACGGGTTAAGTCTTGGACTTGGATACTTAGCCAATTTTGACATGATTGGTAGACGGGTTAAGTCATAAACTTAAGTGACACTTAATCCATTATGTAAACCCTAGTTCTGAGGATAGGGGATAACCGTAGTTAACAAGGATAACGGGAATAAGGCTAAGTGGTAAACCTTAGTTGAGGAATAACTAAGTAATGATTCTTAGTCAAGGAAATTTAGACCAGTTCATAGATAGATGAGTAACCTGATATGGTAGGTCATCGTTTAAGTATACGAGTAGGAGCAAGTATCTGATTTAGATAAAGGCTCCAGCGAACTGGGTAACGAAGCAGCGACTTCGGGGAACGTGAGGGTATTCTTGGTATCCCTCTATGAGCTGCCAGGTGATTATACTAGGCTCATGAGAGGTTAAGGTCTGCGTTAGAAGAACCAAGAGTATGCCTTGGTTGCTATGCGAGCGACCTAAAGACGGGGATGGATAGGGGATAGTCGACGATACACGGTCGTACCCTAGATAGCATTTCGTCAGACTACCTACCATCTTTGGTCAAGCGTGTACGTACGGAAAGGCAGAGAACACCCAATAGACCATAATTGCTATCTAATTATGGTTGCGGTAAGGCTTGGATGTGGGTTGGCCAGTGTTGTGTTCTCATACAGGATTTATCCTGTCTTGTCTTTCACTAGTTGAGGGAGGGGTCGCGTGGGACCATAGCCACGTATAAAAAAACAGACCTTAGCATCTGCATCGGCAGATAAATCGAAAGCTCCCGACCGAGTCCTGTATTTCTCATTATGCCCTGTGACAGGACTCGGATGGCACGATGTGATACATGTGCATACAGTCATGGAAAACGATTCACGATGAATGCGTGGGGAAAAGGGCGTGGTTGACGGTTAGCGTAAATCCCAGTGGCCCTGGGTGGTTGAACCAAAACCGAGATACGAAAACGTGCAATAGGTAAGCGTAATCCCTAGTGGCCCTAGGTAGCATAAGTCCTAGTTGTACAAACGATAATTCATGTTGGAAGACCCTAGCTAGGTTTAGGGTAACAGTCCAAACAGATCTTAAGGATCATGGAACTATGTTAAAGTAATGTAGAATCTCATGGGAAAGCCCGTATGGTCTACGGCAAGGGACTGAACATTTACATGGAATAAAACATACAAGTTGAGTAACCTATATATGCGATATATTAGGTTGACATGGACCATTACACGACTTTTGAGTGAGGGTCATTCTTGGTTAACACATGATACGGTGGGGATACTAGTACGGTAGGTGCAGAGCTAAAATGCAGGATAGATATCATGGGACGTTATACGTGATAGATATCTTGGGGATATTATACAGGATAGAAACCTGTCGATGTGATACCTTGTTTTATCTTGACATCGTAATTTATCATGACACCTTAGTTTATCTGAGTTCAGTAGTTCATCCTGTTATTTTGATTTAGCTTATCTATCTTGTCATCATGATTATGTTCATCTCAGTTTCTCATGTCAGTTAACTTTACTAGTTTTTATGCTAATAGTAGATAGGGCTTACTCAGTCTTTTTGACTGACCCGTTTTGTTTCGCCTCTTTTCTTCCATTTCCCCCCAGGTTACAGGGAGGAAATACTGTTGTTTAGTTCGGACTTCTTCTGCTTGAAGGTCATCATGGATGGCTTGGACTTTTCTTGGCTAATGGCTACTTTACTGTTTTTACTTGGGGAATAATTTATGAAAATGTCTTTATGCTTCTTTACTATTGCAAGACAGGTTTTGATGTACTCTGATGTAAAAGGCTTTAGACCTTATTTATTCATGTTATGAAAGTTTGATTTTACTTCCGCTATTTTTATATGTTCTGTCTTGTGATATTTCTGTGCATGTTTACCAATAATGCCCCTCTAAAGCTAGTGCATTCCTTTGCGAGTGACCCTAGCGGAGGCGGGGTGTTACACGAATGATAAATGGAAGAAGCTCACATTATTTTGGAAGGGATAAAGAATGACGGGCACGCCATAGGTGGCGGGGATGTGCCGGTCGTGGCAGCTGGCCGGAGCAGCGCTGGTCTTCCCAGCTGTGGGGGTTCAAGGTGGTGACTGGAGGAGGGTTTTCTTGGCAATTGGGGTAAGGTTTAGAGAGGAGGGCGACGGTTCTAGGGGGAGAGGCGGCTGAGGAGGCAATAGGGGGTCAGCAGCGGCGGCGGGTCCCAGGGTGGCTGGCGGTGCTGTTCTAGGCGGAGTTAGGGTTCGGGTTGGGGGTGTTTGCATGGGGCGTGGGGTTCGAAAATCAGGAGGGAAAGGAGGAGAGGAAGGTGCGGAGGAGGGGGGAGGGGGTGCGATGGCCTGTCGACGGCGGTGGAGGGTGGACGTCGGAGGCACGAAGGGGAACGACGGGTCCCCCCCCCTCTTTTCGATTTTGACTGAAACGGGGTGTCTGACTGAGTGTAGAGAATAAGAAATTTTTATATATATATTAATTATTTAATTTGGTTTAATTCTCCTTAATGTTGACTTTTCGCTCGAACTCCAATCGAGACCCAACGACTGTCGCCCCTAGCATAATACCCCCATTCCGAACACAATGGGATATGTATCATAAGCCAATTTGACTGTTTCGATAGGTTTTCATCAAAATCAAAATATATATCACTATATATTGAATTTGAACGCGCATTTCAATTTACCGGGGCCACATACTAACTAGAAAAATCCCAGAAAAATATTTTCTAGCTTCGTATTGACGATACGGTCCTAACAAAACTAGTTTCGTCGAATTCTGAGACCGTTTGCAAAATGTCTATTTTTAAGGGCCTGAATTCTATAGCGACTATTCAGAATTTTCAACTGGACATATCTTTTGATTCCCGCTATGAAATCTTGATTTTTCGGATTCGTTGGAAAGATATCATCAATTAGATCCTATTATTTTTGGTTTCACTAAAATCCGGATTGTTTTGCACCCGGTACATTCAATTGAAGTTTGAAATCGAATTATCGAACTACCGCGCCATTTTCAATTCCTTTTATAATTATATGTAATTATATATATTCTAACGACGACGTATATAAATATATTCGTTCGAATTATATTCAAAATAAATTTCTCGTTCATTTTATTTAAAATCATTCATTTTAAATAATCAAAATTCGCTAAAATTGCCAAAATAAAAATTTTAAACTGGCCCAGATTTTCGGGTTGTTACAGCTGATTTAATTTCAACTATTCTATAGCACTTTAAAGCGCTACGGTTTTTGATATCACTATAAAAATCATATCTTTTTCGTTTGTTAACGAAATTCAGTGAAACAAGAGATAGTGGACTCGTGTGGACGTCTTCTACATTCTAAAAGAGACCGCATATTTTTCTGAGCCTACTGCCATTATTGGTGGAGTGGAACCCAATGTGAGATTTCTAATTTATAAACGATATGGAAAACGACGATGTATAAATTATATAGTCGATGTATGACTTATATAAGCGTTGTACACCTCTTGTATAAGCATTGTATAGGTTGTACGTTCGATGTATAAGTTATATATGCGTTGTAAAAATTATATATGTGTTGAAATAGAAGTGAAATGCTTATATAATATATATATATATATACGCCCCTCGTCCACAAACCATGGACGATATTTATTGGTTGTGATTGGTGTGAGAATTGGTCGATAGCGAATGGTTGATTAGAATTGTTTGTGGTTGAAATTGATTGATTGTGGTTGAAAAATACCCGTTTGTGGTTGAGAATTATTTGGTTGAAACCACATAGGATTAGTTTGTGGAAAAGAAAGAAAATATACATGCCGCCTGCGTGCGAACTAGATGCATGAAATTCCCATTGTCAAAAGCTGCGAGGCTTTAAGGTAGAGCAAGGAGCCATACTAGGGACGACCCCGGTTTTAACTACCCTGCCGTTATGCTGCCGAAATTTTGAATAATATTCATGTGTTAGAATTATTTTCATATGTTGAAACTATATTCGTGTGTTGAATAGAAATTCATATGTTGAACGACATTCGTGCTTTGAAATAAATTGTTTCATAATAAAAATCATATTTTTATCGTCTATATGAACTATATAAAATAGTCGTGTTTTGAAATAAATTGTTTTGCAATAAAAATCACATTTTTACTTTATATATACGAACTATAGAAAACCTTCATGTGTTGAATAGAAATTCATTCGTTGGATAGAAATTCATGTGTTGAATGGTATTCGTGTTTTAAATAAACTGTTTTAAATATAAAAATCACCTTTATATATATATATAAACTATAGAAAACATTCATGTGTTGAATAGAAATTCATTCGTTAAATAGAAATTCATGTGTTAAATGGTATTCGTGTTTTAAATATAAAAATCACCTTTTTATTTTTATATATAAACTATAGAAAACATTCATGTGTTGAATAGAAATTCATTCGTTGAATAGAAATTCATGTGTTGAATGGTATTCGTGTTTTGAAATAAATTGTTTTATAATAAAAATCATATTTTTATCATCTATATGAAAAATATATAAAATAGTCGTGTTTTGAAAGAAATTGTTTTATAATAAAAAATCATATTTTTACCATCTATATGAACTATATAAAATAGTCGTGTTTTGAAATAAATAGTTTTACAATTAAAATCACATTTTTATTATATACATGAATTGTTAAAAATAGCGAAGTGTCGAAATAAATGTCGGTTGGATAAAAATATCATTTTTATCAAATGTATGAAAAGGAAATGGTTTTGAAATCGAAGAATAGATTATATATATATATATATGTAATTAAAATGAATCGAATAACGCAGCTGTAGTTCGTGTTTTGAAACCGTGATTTCAAACGATTAATGCGGGAGATCCGACCATCGGATTTTCCCGAAACCGAAACCGTTGGGTTCACTTTGGAAGTATCTTTCCAACGACACCAACTTTGTAAAGATCCAACGGCTGGATTGTCTGGAATGTTTAATTCAAATCTGAAGAAAAACAGCGCCAGAATCGATTATATTTATATATGTATATAATTATAATTAAATTAAATCGAATAACGACGCTGTAGTTCGTATTTTGAAATCGAAACTTGAAATGATTATACCCGGAGATCCGACCGTCGGATTTTCCCAAAACTGGAACCGTTGGATTCGTTTTGAAAAGATCTTTCTAATGATATAAATTTTGTGAAGATCCAACGGTTAGATTTTCAGATATGTGTAAATCAAATCTGAAGAAAAACAGCGCCACGGCCGCGTTATGGCCTGAAGCGTCGTTTGAATAAATTGGCTATTTTTAAATAAATAAAAATAGCGATAAATCGTTATAAAATATTATAAACGATATGGAATGTGAAATTTAGAAATTAACTGAAGGTTAGCTAAGTTGAATGGTTTCCTGGGTTTTGATCTGATGCTGGTTTCGGCCTTCAGGGTTAACATTTGGGAAATCGTTCTCTTACTGATTGACGGTTAGTGACTAATGAATAGGAATGAGGCGTATGTGTGTTTTTGTAGCACTTGTTTATTAGATATGCAAGTTGCTCAGAAAGAACGGGTTTATCCCATTCTGAATAACTGAATCGACGATAAGAAATCGAAGGTAAAGACGATGGTCGAAGACCGGAAATCTTCACCTCGTTTGGATGGTAAGTGATGTCCTGATTGGGAGGCATCCCGAAATATGGATAATGAGTGGTGACCGTCCAGACGTACGTGGAGATCGATGGATATGCGAGGTATATAGTGCCTCCGGTTTCGTTCAGACCCAGGACGGACTTGTAAATGGACTGTGTGTCTGACATTGGAATTCATTCTGTGTGATTGATAGCCATCAGTTGCATGGTGTGAATTGCCTATGTGGCATGCTAAGATGCAGTGATCAGGGCTTCTGTTGAAAAGCAAAGTCTTGTGGTTAATGATCAAAGCACCGCCTGTGTGGCGTAGCTTTGTGTATAACGTTACTTCGTGAGCCTCACACCCCGGTATGAACCAGAAATGGAAGAGGACCTCAGGGGGGATGTGCGTTTCTTTCTACCTAGAGGTGGTCTCAATGCTTAAACTGGCTGGCATTTATACTATTTTCACCTATGTGGTTGTTGCTGTTGCGAGGCGCCTCGGAAATATCGGTCGATCCGGGACCGATGGAGTCATTCGTTGGCTCATTTACGCCCCAAAGGGCGGGGAAACGCATTGTTCAGGCATTATAATCCACTCCGTGTGGACCGGCCCTGACGATCCAAGGTGCAGTTGCGGCTGTTCCTGAGACTCGGGCTAGACAGTCTCGAATTCGGTAAGGACTATCTTTTGCCTTGGTTCATGGAGGAAATCCAATTTCCAAATACGACATCATGCGGTTTTGATTGTAAACCTATATTTGGCGACATTGCGGCATGGGACGCTCATGTCGTCTATGATTGATATTTATGATTGTGTATTAAATTAGAAACTAATTGGAAACGAGCTAAGATGGGTTATTTCCTGGGTATTGGTCTGATGTTGGTTTCGGCCTTCAGGGTTAATACTTAGGGGGTCGTCCTCTTGCTAATTACAGTTGGAGTCTGATTAAGAATTAAACGACAAATTTTACATTTTAAATGATTTGTTTTGCTCGTATCAAGCAAATTTTGGTCGATATAAGGTAAAACTCTATCCTCCGGTTTGCGTTGCATTGTGTGATGGGACTTGAGTCTTATATCGGCTTCATTTTTATAAAAAGCATTGCGATGTTTAAAAGATTTAATTGTTTTAAAGCACTGGCAATCCAATGGAGTAAACCCGTTCCGCGAAAGTGGCGTGGTCCTGTGGTTAGCCATATTATAAATTGTGTTAAGTAGATTTCTCATACCAGTCCCATGACTGACTCGTAGTTTGTTTCACTTGCAAAGTCGGGTGCCCCTTTTTCTACACGGGCAGCTTTGTGGTTAGGTTTTAGCGGGCTCTTTCTGGATAGCTGGAGCTGAAGATGGATTCTATCATTTATCTCTTTTTATGCTGTTCAGCTCCTATTGTACATATTATGTTTGTTTTCCGCTGTAGACATTTATGTATAGCTAAACTGTATTTGTACTAAGTATGATCCTGTATACTATGTAACTCTGATGATTTCGTTTATCCAGTGTACTATTTGTCCATTATCTGGTGTATTTATTTATTTATGTTCTACTATTATCTGTTTATGTGTTATATTCCAAAGATTACCCTTGACACCGTAGTACGGGGTTTTGGGGTCGTCACATCGTGGTATCAGAGCTTTGGTTAAGCTTAGTGCTGGAATATAACATATTAACGAACTCGTTAGAAATAGAACCAGTAGTGTTCTAGGATGGGTAACTCATTACATATAGGATCAGTAATATCCTAGTATGAGTAAAGCAGAATGAAGTAACACCTTAATAGATACATTTACATTTAAAGTATATGTCTCTATGTTTGAAATATCTTTTCTGTTGACCTGACACTTTTCTGCCATTTGCAGACATACTAGAAAATGAGTGCCAGAAACAGAAGAAGTAATACTGACCCAGATATAGAAGCTCTATATATGAAATATAGAAATCTGGGTGGGAAACCGTTCTCGGGCGAAGAATCTATTATGAAAACACAAGCTTGGATTCGTTCGGTTGAGAAAATCTTTGAAGGATTAAAGTTGATAGATGACCAGAAAAGATTACTGGCCTCCTGGGAACTCAAAGACGAAGCCTTGTTCTAGTGGGATTCAATTATTAAGGATAATCCATAAGGTGATATCACCTAGGATAGATTCAAAGTGTTTTTCCTGGAAAGATTTACTCCTCCTGAAGCAATTAAGCGGCTATGTGATGAATTTTCTTATCTGATACAAGGAGATATGACCATTCCAGAATATCATAAGAAATTCAATGAACTTTCTAACTTTGCCCCTCATCTAATTCAAAATCCGAAGAGGAAGAATCTGAGATTTATCAACGGGCTTCAAAGAAAATATCAGAATAGTGTAATGAGGAATGTGAAGCTTCCTTTTTCTGAAATGATATATGTGGCTTTCCAGTACGAGGATCTCGACAAGAAAGGTATGTTACGCTACGGAGAGGAGGTCAGTTCTAGTAGTAAAGTTAAGTCTGAAACTGATCGTCCTAAGGCCAGTACGATGTCTGAGGTCAGTAAGAAGCCTAAAGTCAATCGAAAAAGGGCCAGATCTGAAAAAGAACCAGTGACGACGGCCACCTTCTCTAACTGCAATAAGCAAGGGCATTTAACCAGGAATTGTAAATCCTCGAAGAAACGAAAGACTGATGGATTTAAATCCGGCAAAAAGCCTCAGAAAAGTAGAAGATGCAATCAATGCCATCGGTTTGGCGATGTAAAGCAAGACTGCCAACTGTTGAAAGTGACCAAAGGGGCTCAGGTAAATGAAGTGGCAGAAACTTCTGAGCCCTCAGCTATTCAGGAAAGGCCAGATGTTTTAGAAGGCACGCTTACTGTCAAAGATATCCCAGTTAAAGTACTGTTTGACACCGGCGCGTCGCGAAGCTTTGTTGCAAAGAATGCAGTTAAGAAACTGGATTTGAATTTGAAGAAGCTCAAAGAACCAATGACTGTCCATAATCTGGTTGGGGGTTCCCTCGATATCAGTTGGGTTTGTGGAATGCCGGTTTCTTTTTCTCGTTATCGGTTCCCTACCATCACGATCGTCATGAATTTTACAGAATTTGATCTTATCTTGGGGTTAGACTGGTTGACCAAATATGAAGCTGAGATTAAATGCGCTGACAGAGTCGTTAAGGCGAAGATTAAATCAGGTGATTATATAACCATTCCCTGTGAAGGTCAGAATTCTAATAGAAAAGACTTATGGGCAGCCTTGGATGTTTCTCCTGCTCAAATAGAAAATATCCCTTAAGTCACAGAGAATGTTCCCGACCTCATCAAAGATATTCCTGTCGTGAAGAAATATGCAGATGTGTTCGAAGAAGTTGTCAGTTTACCTCCATAGAAAGAAAGTGATTTCAAAATTGCTTTAATTCTGAATGCTAGGCTAGTAGTGCACGCTATTCGGAGGATGACCTTGAAAGAGAAAGAGGAATTAGACAATCAAACAAGACAACTTGTATGGAAGGGTTTGATCAGGCCTAGTTTCTCTGATTGGGGAGCAGCAGTGGTGTTTGTCCCAAAATCGGACAGTACTCTGCGACTATATGTGGATTATCGTGATTTGAACAAGCAGACAATAAAGAATAAATATCCATTGCCGCAAATCAATGATTTATTGGATCGTCTGAACGGAGCACAAGTGTTTTCAAGAATGGACCTAGCTACAGGTTTCCATCATCTTCGTATTGCCGAAGAGTGTGTTCCTATGACATCATTCAGAGGTCCAGACTTATTCTACGGGTGGTTAGTAATGCCGTACGGCTTATGTAACGCTCCAGCCTATTTCGTCGATTTGATGAATAGAGTGTTCAGAGGGATTTTGAACAAGTTTGTTCTGGTTTTTGTTGACGATATTCTAATCTTCTCTAAGTCAAAAGCTGAACATGAAAACCATTTGGATCAAGTTCTAGAAATTCTGAGAAAGAATGTATTGAAAGCTAAACTGTCCAAATGTATATTCTGGCAGGATGAAGTAAAGTTTCTGGACCACGTCGTATCAAAAGAAGGAATTGCTGTGGATCTAAGTAAAATCACCGCTATTCAAAATTGGAAACAGCCCAGTACTCCCACAGAAGTCCGGAGTTTTCTTGGATTGGCTAGTTATTACCGGAAGTTCATTAAAGATTTTTCGAAGATATCTAGTCACTTGTCAAAGCTTACAAAGAAGCACTCAAAATTTAAGTGGACTCCAGAATGTGAGGAGGCTTTTAAGGAGTTAAAGCTAAGATTAACAACGGCTCCAGTGTTAACGATTATCGACGGCAATCAGGATTTAAAAGTTTGTACAGATGCCTCTAGAGAGGGCCTTGGTGCAGTGTTAATGCAAAGAGGTCAGGTTGTTGCTTATGCGAGCCGTCAGCTGAAGCCACATGAAAAGAACTACGTTACTCATGATCTGGAGTTGTTGGCTATCGCATTCGCTTTGAAAATCTGGAGACACTATCTTCTGGGTGAGAAATTCGAACTGTTTACAGATCATCAGTCGTTAAAGTACCTGTTCACCCAGAAAGACTTGAATCTGAGGCAACAACGTTGGTTAGAGTTCCTTGCAGCATACGATTTTGAAATTCTGTACACTCCAGGGAAAGCCAATGTCGTGGCCGATGCGTTAAGCAGAAAGAATGTTATGATCGCTAGTTTTATCATTGCAACTTCTTTGATTGACAAGATATCTACTCTCCAAAAAGACGTCAAATTTATTAAAGGAATGAGTCAGCAGATTCGTGAAGGCAATGCTTCAGATTTCCAGCTCGATAGCGAAGGGATTCTGAGGTTACAAGGACGAATTTGTGTCCCAGAAATTCCTGAACTCAGAAGAGATGTGCTTGATGAATGCCACAAATCTAAGCTCAGTATCCATACGGGTGTGAATAAAATGTATAACGATATCAAACGCACATTCTGGTGGAATTCGTTGAAAAGAGACATCTCTATATATGTTAGAAGGTGCCCCACTTGCCAACTAGTCAAAAGCGACCAACAGAAACTAGCTGGGTTGTTGCAACCGCTGGACGTTCCAGGTTGGAAGTGGGAACATATTTCTATGGACTTCATTGATGGTTTGCCCAGAACCAGAAAAGGAAATGACAATATTTGGGTGATCGTAGATCGCTTCACGAAGACCGCCCATTTCATACCTGTCAGATCAAACAGAACTACTCAGAGTCTGGCGCAGATTTATTTCAAGGAAATTGTTAGGCTACACGGAGTGCCGATCAGTATACTTAGTGATAGAGATCCAATATTTACTAGCAAATTCTGGGAGGCATTTCAAGTAGAACTGGGAACGAAGATGAACTTGAGCACCGCTTATTATCCTCAGACAGATGGTCAGACTGAGAGGGTGAATCGTATTTTTAAAGATCTATTGCGGGCTTGTGTTCTAGATTTTGGTGGATCATGGGAAGACCATTTACATTTGGCTGAGTTCTCCTACAACAATAGCTACCAAGCAAGCCTGACAATGTCACCATTCGAAGCATTGTATGGTAGACCGTGCCGATCTCCTGCTTGTTGGGTCGAACCTGGCAATAGACTTGTATTGGGACCTGATATGATCCGCGAGGCTGCCGACAAAGTCGATTTCGTTAAGAAACGATTACTCGCCGCTCAAAGCCGATAGAAGAGCTATGCAGATAAAAGAAGAAGAGATATATCGTTTGCTGCTGGCGACTATGTATATTTGAAAGTATCGCCGATGAGAGGAGTTATCCGGTTCGGTAAAACTGGGAAGTTGGCCCCCAAATTCATTGGTCCGTTTCCTATTCTTAAATGGATTGGAACTCTCGCATATAGGGTTAAATTGCCAGATTGGTTGCCTGGAGTGCATGATTTATTTCACATATCTCAACTTCGAAAGCACATTCATGATCCAGACTTGATCGTGGAAAAAGCATCGCAACAGGATATTGAAATTACTCCAGAATTGGCTGTGAGAAGAGAGCCGCTAAAGATTATCGGCAAAGAAACCAAAGAACTGAGGAACAAGAAGGTTCACTTAGTCAAAGTGCAATGGAGTGGAGATCCGCGAGATTGTACTTGGGAAACTGAGGAGAGCATTCAGAAAGCCTATCCTAAGTGTCGAGTGGATATCTCTGATTGACTCCGGTGCAAGGTACATTTACCATGTTTTGAAATTTCCAGTTGTTCTCTACGCTGTTGTTATTTTCTTTCCATGGACGTGCACTTTTAATTCTATAGTCTGATTAATTTAAAAAGAGTGTATGAATTAATTTGCATGATTTTGAAAAGTTAAAAAAATTGCTTGTAGTTTGTGTTGTGTGATAGTGGGTTGGATTAATTAAATTATTAGAACGATAGTTAATTAAATTAATAAGAGAATGAATGGTAGAGTTTATTCGATTAAATCCCACATTTAATTGATATAAAAATAGATAGAAATATATAGTTGTGCATTATATATGTTTGATCAGGTAAATGGATTAGCTGTTGAGCAAAGAAACTATTTGCGTGCCCGACAAATAGGTAAACCTTAATGAGTTGGATGCGAAATATTATTATATCAACTCCTGTGAATGCCATTGGATGCGGAGTGCTGGTTATTCTGTGTGTAATAATAAACGTCGCCATATGATAGTAACAATTAATTTTGAACTACACCACATGGCATGCTTCTTGAAGATAGGCATACTTCATCATATACCACATAAGCATTTGGAGCTTTGTGACGAGGTTGAAGATTTACCATACGAGCGAGAGGATTGTATGGCGATGACTATATATTACAGGTCGAACTGATGACTGATATGGACCATATAAATTGTAACGATAAATTGCCAGATTAATAAAAAACCCCACACGGGTCTGGAGTTGACAATAATCACGTCTCTCTAGTTATTAGATACGGCACATGGATTATTTATTTCCCATACGGGACGAGGTGACGAGAATTTATTCTCTGGAGCAATTAAAAATACACACTCCCTCAGGCTTAGACAGGGTGACGAGAATTTATTCTCTGGAGTTATTATCTATACACGCTCCCCTGTAAACACCAGAATATATCACTATAAATATGTGTATGCTTTATTGGATTTATTGGGTACCTAATACGACCCAATAAATTTCCAAACCCCTCCCCGTACAAAGGAGGTTATGGCAAAAAATTTCGAAAATTCCGGGTGTTAGCCAAATTTTTGAAGAATTTGAAAATTCTCAAAAACTGAAAAGTTGGAGAATGGAAGCCAGATTGGAAGTAGAGTTGAGTAATCAAACCACTTTCGACTTTGTTCCTTTTCGGGGACGAAAAGTTTTAAGTGGGGGAGATTGTAACGACCCAGAAAATCTGAACCAATTTAAAAAATTTAAATTGGCTATTTTAGTGGATTTTAAATAATTAAAATAAATATTTTAAATAATAACGATGAAAAGTAAGTTTGAATCGACGTTTGAAAATAAATATAATTAATTCTAATTATAAACAAGGCCTGAAATGGCGCGGTAGTTTCAAATTTTCATTTCAAACTTTGACTGACTGTACCGGGTGCAAAACAAAACGGATTTGAGTGAAACCAAAAATATTTAAATCTGTTAGTGAATACCTTTCTAAGAATCTGAAAAATCGAAGTTTCATAACGGGAAGCAAAAGTTATGGCCAAATGAATTTTTAGAAAGGTCGCTATAGAGTTTATATAGCCCGTGAAAATGGCCATTTTGCAAACGACCTCGGAATTTGACGAAACCACTTTTGTTGGATCCGGGATGTTAAATTATTGCTAGGTTTCAAATTTCATAATTTTTGAAGCTAGTATGTGAGCGTGGCAAAGGAAAATGTGTTAGGTCGATTTCTATTAAATTGGATCGACCAGAAAATGGCCATTTTGCAAACGACCTCGGAATTTGACGAAACCACTTTTGTTTGATCCGGGATGTTAAATTATTGCTAGGTTTCAAATTTCATAATTTTTGAAGCTAGTATGTGAGCATGGCAAAGGAAAATGTGTTTGGTCGATTTTTGTTAAATTGGATCGACCAGAAATGGGCCATTTTTCAAACAATCTCAGAATTCGATGAAACTAGTTTTGTTGGGACCGTATCGTCAAAACATAGCTAGATTTATTTTTCTGGAATTTTTCGAATCAGTTTGTGGCCCCGGCAAATTGAAATGTTCGTTCAAATTAAATATTGAATGTTTTATATTTTAATTTGAATGAAAACTGACTAAAATAGTCAAATGGGCCTTCGAAACATATCCCATTGTGTTCGGAATGGGGGTATTTAGCTAGGAACGACAGTCGTTGGGTTTGGATTGGTGTTCGTGTGTGGCAAGGGGTATTTTTGGATTTTTGAAAATTTATAAATAAAAAAAATTCATTGAGCCAGGTATGTTTCTCTCTCCCCGACCCTCTCTAAACCGACGGGGATAAACAGCTCGAAACTTCCCGGGCCGATTTCTTCCAATTCGCTCCACTAAACACTTCGACCCAGTTGAGAATTCTGTAGTACTCCTCACGATCTTCAGATCCATATGAAGATTGGATTTTTTTGTGACCTGTAGAGCTCGAATCGAGCTCGGGAAAGTGCGACCTTTCAACCGCCGTCGTGACGCCCTGACACCGTCGATCTCGATCGGAGGGGAGCCCGCTGGTGCGCCGTTCCACGTGCTTCGACATGGTGCAACTGGATTTCGTCTTCGTGCATTGGATTTCACGAAAAGTGGAACCCTAGTTCGGAACCAAACAACAGAGGTAACGACTGATTTCATTTCAACTATTTTATAGCACTTTAAAGCGCTACAGTTTTTGATTTCACTGTAAAAATCATTTCTTTTTCGTTTTTTGACGAAATTCAGTGAAATAAGAGACAGTGGACTCGTGTGGACGTCTTCTACATTCTAGAAGAGACCACATATTTTTCTGAGCCTTCTGCTATTTTTGGTGGAGTGGAACCCAATGAGAGATTTCAAATTTATAAACGACATGGAAAACGATGATGTATAAATTATATAGTCGATGTATGACTTATATAAGCATTGTACACCTCATGTATAAGCGTTGTATAGGTTGTACGTTCGATGTATAAGTTATATATGCATTGTAAAAATTATATATGTGTTGAAATAAAAGTGAAATGCTTATATAATATATATATATATATATACGCCCCTCGTCCACAAACCATGGACGATATTTATTGGTTGTGGTTGGTGTGAAAATTGGTTGATAGCGGATGGTTGATTAGAATTGTTTGTGGTTGAAATTGATTGATTGTGGTTGAAAAATACCCGTTTGTGGTTGAGAATTATTTGGTTGAAACCACATAGGATTAGTTTGTGGAAAAGAAAGAAAATATACATGCCGCCTGCGTGCGAATTAGATGCATGAAATCCGCATTGTCAAAAGCTGCAAGGCTTTAAGGTAGAGCGAGGAGCCGTACTAGGGACGGCCCCGGTTTTAACTACCCTGCTGTTATGCTGCCGAAATTTTGAATAATATTCATGTGTTAGAATTATTTTCATATGTTGAAACTATATTCGTGTGTTGAATAGAAATTCATATGTTGAACGACATTCGTGTTTTGAAATAAATTGTTTCATAATAAAAATCATATTTTTATCATCTATATGAACTATATAAAATAGTCGTGTTTTGAAATAAATTGTTTTGCAATAAAAATCACATTTTTACTTTATATATACGAACTATAGAAAACCTTCATGTGTTGAACAGAAATTCATTCGATGAATAGAAATTCATGTGTTGAATGGTATTCGTGTTTTAAATAAACTGTTTTAAATATAAAAATCACCTTTATATATATATATATATATAAACTATAGAAAACATTCATGTGTTGAATAGAAATTCATTCGTTGAATAGAAATTCATGTGTTGAATGGTATTCGTGTTTTAAATAAACTGTTTTAGATATAATAATCACCTTTTTATTTATATATATAAACTATAGAAAATATTCATGTGTTGAATAGAAATTCATTCGTTGAATAGAAATTCATGTGTTGAATGGTATTCGTGTTTTGAAATAAATTGTTTTATAATAAAAATAATATATTTATCATCTATATGAACAATATAAAATAGTCGTGTTTTGAAATAAATAGTTTTACAATGAAAATCACATTTTTATTATATACATGAATTGTTAAAAATAGCGAAGTGTCGAAATAAATGTCAGTTGGATAAAAATATCATTTTTATCAAATGTATGAAAAGGAAATGGTTTTGAAATTGAAGAATAGATTATATTTATATATATAAATATAATTAAAATAAATCGAATATCGAAGCTGCAGTTCGTGTTTTGAAACCGTGATTTCTAACGATTAATGCGGGAGATCCGACCATCGGATTTTCCCGAAACTGAAACCATTGGGTTCGCTTTGGAAATATATTTCCAACGACACCAACTTTGTAAAGATCCAACGGCTAGATTGTCTGGAATGTTTAATTCAAATCTGAAGAAAAACAGCGCCAGAATCGATTATATATATATATAATTAAATTAAATCGAATAACGACGCTGCAGTTCGTATTTTGAAATCGAAACTTCAAACGATTGTACCGGGAGATCCGACCGTCGGATTTTCCCAAAACTGGAACCGTTGGATTCGTTTTGAAAATATCTTTCTAATGATATAAATTTTGTGAAGATCCAACGGTTAGATTTTCAGATATGTGTAAATCAAATCTAAAGAAAAACAGCGGCACGGCCGCGTTATGGCCTGAAGCGTCGTTTGAATAAATTGGCTATTTTTAAATAAATAAAAATAGCGATAAATCGTTATAAAATATTATAAAAGATATGGGATGTGAAATTTAGAAATTAACTGAAGGTTAGCTAAGTCGAACGGTTTCCTGGTTTTGATCTGATGTTGATTTCGGCCTTCGGGGTTAACATTTGGGAAATCGTTCTCTTACTGATTGACGGTTAGTGACTAATGAATTGGAATGAGGCGTATGTGTGTTTGTGTAGCACTTATTTATTATATACGCGAGTTGCTCAGAAAGACCGGGTTTATCCCATTCTGAATAACTGAATCGACGATAAGAAATCGAAGGTAAAGACGGTGGTCGAAGACCGGAAATCTTCACCTCGTTTGGATGGTAACTGATGTCCTGATTGGGAGGCATCCCGAAATATGGATAATGAGTGGTGACCGTCCAGACGTACGTGGAGATCGATGGATATGCGAGGTATATAGTGCCTCCGGTTTCGTTCAGACCCATGACGAACTTGTAAATGGACTGTGTGTCTGACATTGGAATTCATTCTTTGTGATTGATAGCCATAAGTTGCATGGTGTGAATTGCCTGTGTGGCATGCTAAGATGCAGTGATCAGGGCTTCTATTGAAAAGCAAAGTCTTGTTGTTGAAGATCAAAGCACCGCCTGTGTGGCGTAACTTTGTGTATAACGTTACTTCGCGAGCCTCACACCCCAATATGAACTAGAAATGGGAGAGGACCTCAGGGGGGACATGCGTTTCTTTCTAGCTAGAGGTGGTGTCAGTGCTTAAACTGGCTGGCATTTATACTATTTTCACCAATATGGTTGTTGCTGTTGCGAGGCGCCTCGGAAATATCGGTCGATCCGGGACCGATGGAGTCATTCGTTGGCTCATTTACGCCCCAAAGGGCGGGGAAACGCATTGTTCAGGCATTATAATCCACTCCGTGTGGACCGGTCCTGACGATCCAAGGTGCAGTTGTGGCTGTTCCTAAGACTCGGGCTAGACAGTCTCGAATTCGGTAAGGACTATCTTTTGCCTTGGTTCATGGCGGAAATCCAATTTTCAAATATGACATCGTGCGGTTTTGATTGTAAACCTATATTTGGCGACATAGTGGCATGGGACGCTCATGTCGTCTATGATTGATATTTATGATTGTGTATGAAATTAGAAACTAATTGGAAACGAGCTAAGATGGGTGGTTTCCTGGGTATTGGTCTGATGTTGGTTTCGGCCTTCGGGGTTAATACTTAGGGGGTCGTCCTCTTGCTAATTTTCAGTTGGAGTCTGATTAAGAATTAAACGAAAAAGTTTACATTTTAAATGATTTGTTTTGCTCGTATCAAGCATATTTTGGTCGATATAAGGTAAAACTCTATCCTCCGGTTTGCGTTGCATTGTGTGATGGGACTTGAGTCTTATATTGGCTTCATTTTTATAAAAAGCATTGCGATGTTTAAAAGATTTAATTGTTTTAAAGCACTGGAAATCCAATGGAGTAAACCCATTCCACGAAAGTGGCGTGGTCCTGTGATTAGCCATATTATAAATTGTGTTAAGTAGATTTCTCATACCAGTCCCATGACTGACTCGTAGTTTGTTTCACTTGCAAACTCGGGTGCCCCTTTTTCTACACGGGCAGCCTTGTGTTCAGGTTTTAGCGAGCTCTTTCTAGATAGCTGGAGATGAAGATGGATTCTATCATTTATCTCTTTTTATGCTGTTCAGCTCGTATTGTATATATTATGTTTGTTTTCCGCTGTAGACATTTATGTATAGGTGAACTGTATTTGTACTAAGTATGATCCTGTATACTGTGTAACTCTGATGATTTCGTTTATCCAGTGTATTATTTGTCCATTATCTAGTGTATTTATTTATTTATTTATTTATTTCTGTTCTGCTATTATCTGTTTATGTGTTATATTCCAAAGATTACCCTTGACACCGTAGTACGGGGTTTTGGGGTCGTCATAGTGCACGTGCTTCGGAGTGGAAAAAGCTGGCACTGGGTATCAGTAGTATACACTGTGCATCTTGAATCGTGTCGGGTTGCTATCATGGGAACTGATACACCCCATGATGGGGCCAGCATAGGTATCTACATACAAGCGGGGCCGAATGACACAAGTAATGAATACATACAAGGGAGGTCGAATGACACTAGTAATAAATACATGCGAGTTAGGGAGCCGATCGAACGAGGAAGATAGTGGGTACAACTCGTGGGGGGTAGGAGCAAAAAGGGGCATCTACGATAGCAGCTAGGAGTACACGAAACTACCATTATCATGATTAGTAAGAAGGATCAACTTTTAGTATGGTACTAGTAAGGGTGCGGTGTAACTAGTAATGATACGGTGTTACTAGCATTGGTGCAGTGTAGTAATTATCCTATAGTGATTAAAAGTTCAATCAACGTTATATCTTATTCATCTTGTCTGCTTTGTCATGCCTGTTTATTCTACAGTCATTTCTTACTTTCCAGTTTATGTTCTTATCTTGTTACTTTAATAATTATGTTGTTAAAGTTACTGGACTCGCCAGACTTTATGTCTAACTCTCTTTGTTTTCGCCTCTTTTCTTCCGTTTCCCCCAAGCTACTCAGGAAGGAAATACTCAAGTTTGATTCAGATTTCTCCCTGCTTGAAGTGCTAGTAGTTCTCGAAGTATTGATTGGCTTTGATTCTACCTATTTATAGCGTTTCTGTTGGGGACTATGGCTTTAAAATTATGTACTCTAAAGGCTTTTGTACAAGGATGATATTATGTACTTGGTTTTGGTATTTGAAGATGTAACAAAACTTATTTTTGTTTTCGCCGCAATAAAGTTATAAAATTTTCAAGTACTACTTTATGTATCTATCTTGTAATATTCTGTTCTATTTACTCATAACGCTCTACGAAACTTAATGCATTCCCTTTGTGAGTGACATTAACGGACGTGGGGGTGTTACACTTGGTATCAGAGATGAAGGTTACCAGAACAGATAAAAGATTTTGAAAACCATTTTCAAAAGTATTATTTTCAAAAACATGTTTCAAAGAAGGAGTTTACAAGACAAAAATTTACTATGAAAAACATAATCCCCAAAAGCCATATATCTATCTTTCGATTCTTTGTTCTGAATCTCTTCCTTTTTCCTTCTTGAGTCTCTTTCTCCGCGTTTAGATGCCTTTCCTAAGATATGGAAGGACTTCAGTGCGATGGACGGAAAAACTTTTCATAGGACTGAGACGTTTGCCGAGGCTATAAATTGGCTCAAGGAAGTGAGGGAATCATTTGGTATCTTGGAGATAGACAATGGAAGGAAAGTTTAGCTAGCTGCTTAGTCAATGAGGAAGTTTAGGCTGAGGAACACAACCCAAGAATGAGGAATTCATTGATATGGCTTTAATCCACGAAGGAGGTAAAGGAGAAAGTGGAAAGAATAATTAACCCCCATAACAAAAGAAGGTGTCTTTATTTTGGTATAACGGGCCATATAATTAAGGACTGCAGGAAGAAGAAGAAGAAGCATGGTTGTTACCATTGCGGCGAGGCAGGACATATGATTTAGGATTAACTGAGGAGGCAAGGGCAAGGGCAAGGACAGAGGGCAGCATCTTCTGGAGGGCAGGTTTTGTTCTCGTGGTTAGTATATCAGAAAGAGATAGGAAGTTTCGGTTGAAGATTTGATTTCTATTTCCTAGGACTCTTTTCGATTCTTGCGCTTTGCGTTCATTTATATCTGCTTCTTTAGTTGAAACACTGCACCTCAATACTAGTTTAGTTATGGATCCCATTGTAGTCTCAAATCCTATGGGTGGTTCGGCTCATTTATCTATGGTTTGTTGGGATTTGAGAGTGTCTATCTCGGGCTTTGGGTTTGAATGCAACGCCTACGTTCTTGGTTTCATGGGCTTTGGCTTGATTCCAAGGATGGATTGGCTAGACAAGTATGGTGCCATCCTAGACTGTGAAAGGAGAGTAATTAGTTTGTTGACACGTTGTGGAAGAACCGTTGATATTTCTTGTGACCCTAGAGGTCCGGTGACGCTTAGCTACCTAGAATCTCTTGACGCATCCACCGATGATTTGGAAATTGTCCGTGTAGTCCGTGAGTATGGTGATGTCTTTGATGAGGTTCGGGGTTTACCTCCGAGGCGCGAGATAGACCTCTGTATATACTTAGTAAATAATGCAAAGCCAGTTGCATTACCAGTGCGCCACATGGCTCCGAGAGAGAGGAGGGAACTCAGTAAGCAAGTAGGGGAGCTACTTGAGGAAGGGTTCATAAGAAGAGATCTTGATGAATAGAATCCTTAAAGAAGCGTTTACATGATACCGCGGAGGTGGTGGAGCCGAGCATGCTTAGAGAAGTTGAAGTGGAGCGAGATGCCACGATTAGACGAGCTCCTACATGAATCCTTAGATCGGAGGCCAAGAATTTACGCAACCGAGAGGTCAAGTTGGTTAAAGTCCAATGGGGAGATGATCAAGGAGATGCGACTTGGGAGATGGAAGACAAGATGCATGCTGCGTCCCCTTTCCTTTTTCAGGGTATGTTCTTAACTTCTCCTTTTTCTACCGCTTTGTTTATGCTTGTTCTATCGTTAAGTATGTCCTCTCGATTACATCTTCGATCTTTAGGTAGGAAAATCCTATGGTTGTAAACATGTGTTTGAGACATTTTATGTTAGGTGGATGCAAGTGGATGCAAGTGTTTACTAGTGATTGCTCGTGGATGCATTTACACACATATTAGGCACTAGATCGGCTCAATCACTTTCATATTGCATATGAATAAGTGTGCATAGTTAATTTAATGGATGTATATTGAATGTGTTATCATATGGATGTCGTATTTGAATGAATGATTGTGCACGCATGTAAAAATGATATGTATCATTCGGATTCTTTTTCATACATAATGGGTTCATGGTACTATCATGAATTGCATTAAGGAGGTCGACTGAGTCAGTAGACCGCCTGATTTTGCATTAGAGTAAGAAAATATACACACACTATGCATATGTTCATGAAAAGCATTAGAAATCTTTTGAGGACAATGTATGCTTGTGGATGATGGATGAGTAGATTGATGATTGGATGGTAGGATACATTCTTCTTAACTCAGAGATTTCGGGGACGAAATCCTTTAAGTAGGGGAGAATGTAACACCCCGCATTTTTAATTAAATTAAAAATGTGGAAATATGTATATATATTATATACATAGATATATTTAAGAGAAAAATTAAATAATGACAGTAAATATTTCACGTAATAAGTTCATGCAGTGAAATGAAGGAAAAAATTAAGTGTAATACATGAAATGCGAAGAAACACATGCGAAAAATAAAATAGAAGAAAGAAATAAAAAGAAAATTTTGAAGAGCTTTGGGAATTTGGTCACAAAATTAGCGTCATTGCATTCGTGGTGATTTTCTAGTCAATTTAGACCTATGGTTTGAAGAAAACCGATTTAGGATGAAAAAGATACCTTTAAATTAAATATTGCAGTAAAACTTGAAAAATAGGAATGAGAAAAGAATAGAGTTTAGCATAGGTTTGTAAGAAAAAGACTTAGTAGCTCATTTGGTTAGAACATGTGACTTTCATACAAGAGGTACAGAGTTTGATCCCCTCTAGTGCCATATTTTTGTTTTAGGGGAATGGCTAAAAAGTGGCTTAGTGTGAACACAGTTCAAAAAGTGGTTTAGTGCGAAAATGGTTTATTGGGAAGATAGCTAAATATATATATATATATATATATATATATGACGTGTAGGTGTCAACACCCTGCTGCTGCACATCGTGTGGCACATGTGGCGCATTTTTGTTGGTCAAGGATTGTTTTTTTGAACGTGGCCTTTTCTGGTTGGCTGGGTGACGATTTTTCTTGTATTAGGGCAAATGTGGCTTTATTTGATTGGTCTGGTGACGTGTCTTTGTGTCATGATGATTTGGATGGCTTAGATGAATCATAAGTTGATTTAAAGGCCCATATTAATCCTAAACTTCTATATAATATCCCCAAACCTCAACCCTAGACCTCACAACCCTAAACTATGATGCCGGCATGTTGTTCATCTGCAAACTAACCTAGCCGCCATCATAACAAATCAACTTCTAGATTAAAGATAAAGAGATAAAGATTCAAAGCCTAGGAATTGCGAAGAGTAATTCTAGAACAACAATGAACGAATTAACGCCTACATCAACGGATTGGCTTAGCAACTTCAGAAATCAGATGCCAGAATTCAAGATCCATTTTCTATGAGTGCAGTTACTTTCACAAGATAATTGTTTAAACGTAATTGTGATGAGTTATGAATTGGACTATATGAAAATGTTTCTAAATCATATAAAGTTTATGTCTTTGCAAACTATGTTTTGATTTACGCTTGATTTGATTCATTATATGCAAGTTATGTTCTATGTTAATTCATATGCCTAATTACATGTGCAAGTTATGTATGCAAGTTTACTCGATCTATGCAAGTTACGAAAGATTATATGCAAGTCATGTTCATACATATAAGATCATATTTTATATGTTCATATGTTTAGATCTACATGTTTATATGATTAGATCCACATCTGTCCATATATTTAAAATTATATGTTCATATATTTAAATCCGTGCAAGTGCATGTTTAGATCCATGCTAGTTCGCACTTAATATGTTGATTAGATCTATTTTTATATGTTTACTAGATTTATGCCGTCTTAGATCTATATTGTATACGCCAGTTATGATGCCATGTGTTTCTTCCCTTTTTCCTTTTTTTTATGAGTTGGGCTAATTGCAAGCCTAACGTATCACATGAACTATATGTACGAACGACGTGGGAACGTTGGGGAAAAGTTTGGGTAAAACTTGAATATTATGTAATTGGCATAAAAAGAGGTTGTAATCATATAATTAATTTTGGGCATAACTGGAAAATATGGCATAACTTGAATTGACCACACTTATGGATAATTTACCTATAAAATTGGACATGAATGGTAAATATGTAAATTGGCTAAAAGATGAACGTGCCTAACCCGAGGTTAGATTGAGTTGCGGTGTAAGACTTCCCGGAACCGCCCGGCACAACCAGCGACCGCAACAACATAGATCTAATGTGAGAGGTTAGCGCATTAAGCCCAAAAACCCGAGGTTAGAATGAGTTTGCGGTAGAAGTCTGCCCGGAACCGCCCGGCACATCCAACAACCGCAAACAACAGTTCTAATGTGAGAGGTTGGTGCTTTAATGAGTAAATTAAAGCTAAGGAACAGACATGCTAAGAATGGAAAGGTTAAGTAACATTTGAACAGGCGAAACTTAACCAATAAAACATGTTAGGTGGGTGGGTTAAGTTAACATGGACAAGAAGACAACTTAACCAATATTACATGAACAAAGTGGATAGGGTTAAGACAAGCTTAACCAATTATACATATGGACTTGATAAAGGGACGGGTTAAGTAAATCTTGGGTAAGTGGGTAATATTAGTGTATATAGGCCCACAAACTTAACCGTTAAATAAACATGCGTGAATCAGTGAGAAGGTTAAGTAACATATGAATAGGCAACACTTAACCAGTACAACATGTTAATTAAGCAAATGGGTGGGGTTAAGTTAAATTGAGAACACTTAACCATTATAACATGTTGATTAGGAAACCCTAGTAACAGGGAACCATTTCAGCAGTAACCCACATAAATGTATCATGTTTTCCTGAGCTAGGCAGGGTGGGGCACGATTACTGGGCTGATTATAAGCGGTCAAAACAGCGGCGGGTGGTGCAGCAGTGTAGGTTCCGACGGAGTAAAAGCGTGCACTTGCTTCGGAGTGGAAAAAGCAGGCACTGGGCATCAGTACTATACACTGTGCATCTTGAATCGTGTCGAGTCGCCATCATGGGAATTGATACACCCCATGATGGGGCAGCACATGTAGCTACATACAAGCGGTGTCGAATGACACAAGTAATGAATGCATACAAGCGAGGTGTAATGACACAAGTAATAAATACATGCGAGTTAGGGAGTCGATCGAACGAGGAAGTTAGTGGGTACAACTCGTGGGTGTAGGAGCAAAAAGGGGCATCTACGACAGCAGCTAGGAGTACACGAAACTACCATTATAATGATTAGTAAGAAGGATCAACTTTTAGTATTAGACTAGTAAGGGTGCGGTGTAACTAGTAATGATACGGTGTTACTATCATTGGTGCAGTGTAGTAATTATCCTGTAGTGATTAAAAGCGCAATCAACGTTATATCTTGTTCATCTTGTCGGCTTTGTCATGCCTATTTATTCTACAGTCATTTCTTGCTTTCCAGTTTATGTTCTTATCCTGTTACTTTAATGATTATATTGTTAAAGTTACTGGACTCGCCAGACTTTATGTCCGACTCTCTTTGTTTTCGCCTCTTTTCTTCCGTTTCCCCCCAGGCTGTCAGGGAGGAAATACTCAAGTTTGATTCGGATATCACCCTGCTTGAAGTGCTAGAAGTTCTTGAAGTATTGCTTGGCTTTGATTCTACCTATATATGGCGTTTCTGTTGGGGATTATGGCTTTAAAATTATGTACTCTGAAGGCTTTTGTACAATACTGATATTATATACTTGGTTTTGGTATTTGAAGATGTAACCAAACTTATTTTTGTTTCCGCTACAATAAAGTTATAACTTTTTCAAGTACTACTTTATGTATTTGTCTTGTAATATTTTGTTCTATTTGCTCATAACGCTCCACGAAACTTAATGCATTCCCTTTGTGAGTGACATTAATGGACATGGGGTGTTATAATTTTACAACCACAATCCAAATTTCCACAATACAATCCAAACAAACAACCATGGTTTGTACAATAAATAGTGTCGAGGGCTTGTAAGCCCTAGTTTACATCCTAGTATATATTTAACTGTAAATTAATTAGAGTGAGAAGGAGTTCTCACATTGGGATCCTCTCCGCCATTCTTTATTTCTGAATTTCGATTTTAATTCTGTTCGCATTCAAATTTGCCTGAAATTCTAACGTGCTCCATTTCCATTCTAGTCAGTTCCATGTTGTAGTATTCTTCACCATGATTGCAACGTGACCAAAATGGTCAGATTCCGACCTCGTATGAAAAAAATATCACATTTTCTATGTTAATTAGTTAATTAAAATAATTAGAAAAGAATCAACAATTTTCCCCAATTAACCTTGGAAAAAAAATCTGGCCGCTCATTTTTGTTTCTTCTTCATCGTATATTCCAGTTCTTTGTGCCGAAGAAAACACGCCACCAACTTCCAAATTCGCACGCCTCCTTAGACGCCTTGACGTCGATCAAACCCTTTCAACTCGAAGCCATCAGTGTTGTAATGACCCGCATTTTTCTGCGATATATATAATTAATTTATTTAATTATATAATTGGTGATTTAGAGAAGTTAACGATCATTTAATAAAAAAAATATTGAATATTTAATAAATAATTATAATATAATAATATATTATAAATGTCGAAATAGTCGGAAATAGTGAAATTCACAATATCGTGTGAATTGAATAGCATACGAGATTTGGTGGAGTTTCGATTCGAAATATAATAACGATTATATTGAATCGACGATAGTTGAACGTATAGTTTATAATATATTTATAAACGAGCTCGAAATGGCGCTGCAGTTCGCTAATTGGCGATTCGAACTTCAACTGAATGTACAGGATCCGTTTTAAGCCGGATTTCTGTGAAACAAGAAACGTGTGGAGCTGGTGGAGTATATCTTTCTAGTGGAAGAGAAAAATCGGGATTTCGTCGTGTAGATTTTGATGTACGTCCAAATCAAATTTCAGAAAAGTCGCTGTGAAATTCCTTTATAATTTGCGATGCTTTATATACGTTATAAAAGGGTTTTCGATATAAATTGAATATCGATAAATCTAAAGTCTGAAATATCAAACTGTAAATTCTGATATGATATTCTGGGGCTGTACGATATCATATGTGAAGATATACGATAATATAAATTTATTTATATTTATTTTATTTATATTTAAATATATTTATATATTTAAATGGGTCATCCAAAGCGTTAAAAATAGCCACTTTTGCAAACGAAGTCGGAATTCGACGAAACCAATTTTGTTGGATCCGCAATATCAAATAGTTGTTAGATTTCCAGTTTCGTGATTTTTAGAGTTTCTGTGTGGCCGTACGGATTTTTAGAGTGTAAAACAGTCAGTATTTTGATAGTTAAAAATACGCTGTGTGAGCATACAGAGTCGGAATTCGACGAAACCAGTTTCGTTGGGACCGTAATGTCAAACTCTAGCTGCATGTCCAGTTTGGTGATTTTTGGGTATTGTATGTGGGTATAGGAATCTTTAAGGATAAATAAAAATAGCAATTCCAATAAAAACAAGTAAAATAATTGATTTAAAATTTATATATCTTTCCTATAAATACCACACTAACTTCCTAAACCTAAAAGAAGGCTTCCCGAAGTCAAAATTTCTCAGCCGCCGCTACTTCATCATTTCAACGTGAGAAATTGGATCTTAGAAAATCCAAAACAAATCAAGGAAAAAGCTATAAATCGAGAAACATATATGGATGGATTCGTGGAGCCGCCCTCTTCAGCCTAGTATTCATTTCTTCCAATTCGACATGTGTTTCCGTTCGCTGTTCTTTTGAGCGTGGATTAGGGTTCGACAAATTTTGATGTTGAAGCATTTAGGTGCGAATCGAAGGTCGGATTCGGGTTTATAGGAGTGTGTAGCATCTCGGTGAGGGGTTTTGGGTAAATCGATTCACAAGAAGTTCGGTACTGTTCTATCTTGCGCGTGGGAGGCTGGGATCCGCAACCAAGAAAGGACAGTTCGAGTTAAGCGAAAATGGGATGGAGGGATAGTGTTTCTGAAGAGAAGTTCGATGCAAGTGTGGGTTTGTTAAACGGTGGTGTGAAGGAGGAGTGACGGGTGTTTGAAAATGGCGAAAATGGATGGAGTTCACGTTTCTGAATAGTGGAAGATGAGATGGAGCACGGGTTTAACCATTTGGGAATGGGCTTGCTGGGTTATACGGTGGGGAGCTGGCCCGGTTTCATGAGTTAAGGCCCATTTAAAAGGTTTAATTTTATTTTTAATTTTTAAAATAGCGTACCAACTTGTGTAATGCATATCTCATCCATACGAGGTCAAAATCGAGAACCGTAAGTTGCGTTGGGATTGCATGGACGAGCACTCCACAATGGAACTGACCGCGAGTCAATTGGAGTCCATCACAATTTATAGTAAAATAAATTGTCCAGCTGAATAAAGCGATGGTTATCGTCATTGACGATGATCGTCCAAATGTGAGTAAATCTCACCAACTCTAAACAGTTCTATTTTCACGTTGTATTGTTAGAACTGTTAAAATTGTCTGTTTGACTGTGTGTTGATTGTTTGATTGAACTGCTAGTCAGTTAGTTAAATTTCTATATTGATTCTGTTTAATAGAATATATCATATGGAACTGGAAGTGATGTTATCTATATTGTCTAACATCTGTGATGCAGGGAAACAGGTTGGAGAAATCCGACTGGATTCCTCAACAGTTATTTTATTGTTTTTCATATATTTTGATATATGATGTGAAGTATAACCTGTTGTTGATTGTGTGTGTATGGACGATATTGAACATCGTGATTTGATATGATTGAATACCATAACATACCGAAATGTTGAAAAAGGGAATATTTTCAAAGTGATATTTGAAAATGAAATATTTATAAATGGGATATTTATTAATAAGAGATATTTATAAAGTGGAATATTTATAAATAAGGAATATTTATAAATTGGAATATTTATAAATAGGAGATACATAGAAAAAGAAAATAATCTCAAAACATTTTCTTTGAGTGGAAAGGCCTGTGTGACGGGTTTGGGGATTTTCCCGATGCTCCCGATACAAAGGAGGTTATGGCGAATTTTCCCGGGAATTTAAGGAGTTAGAATATTTCAAGAATAAATTCTAAAAGGAAATATTTGTAAACCATTTACAAATAGAATTGGAAAGGGAACATTTTAAAAAGGAAATCATTTTTAAAGTGTAGAACCGTTATTTAAAAGTAAATCTTTTCAAATGAATAAAACGTTGTTAAAAAGGAAATCTTTATAAAGTGAATAAAGTAAATCGAATATGGTAATCGAAAGGAGTATCGATGTTAGTTTCAACCGAAGGGAGTTAATCGATTAGAGTTAAATCAAATGAGTTAATCGAATATAGTTTATTCGAATAGAGTAAAGTAGTTAATCGAATATAGTTTATTCGAATAGAATTAGAGGAGTTATCGAATATAGTTTATTCGACAGGAGTTAAGTGAATAGTTAGGTTAAACTAAGTGAATTAGTTAAGTGAATTGGTTAAGTTAACCAAAGTGAATTAGTCGAGTTAATCAAAGTGATTAGTTCAGTTAATCGAGATAAGTAAATCAAGTTAGGGTAATCGAGTTGAATTAGTCAGTCGAGTAAATAAATTGAGTTAGTCAAACCAAGTAAAACCAGTTAGAGTTAACCAGTTAGAGTTAAACAGTTAGAGTTAAACAGTTAGAGTTAAAACCAACATAGTTATTCAGGATGAGTCGCCATTTAGCATGACTGCTAGCGTAATTCGCAGGGCTGTAAATAGCCTACGGCGGTCGGATGTTTCCTGAGGGAATCAGGCGTAACCAATGTGATCGCTGCGATCTAGAGTTGAGCGAATGAAGTTAAAGAATATAGAGTTAAGCAAAATTAGAATCTGACTAGAGATTAATAAGTTGAATGGTTTCCTGAGTATCGATCTGATGTTGGTTTCGACCTTCGGGGTTTATGCTTAGGGAGTTGTTCTCTTGTAGTTTATAGTTAGAGTCTGATAGTTGTGGAAGGATAGTGATACGTAAATAAACAATGGAAATGTTTTCCAACGTTGATAACAAATATTTTCTAAATATAGAAAATAAGGAAAACATGTATAGATATACATGATGATTGATCGATTGACATTCCATTTGGAAATAAGATCGTTGTTTGCACACGGACATTTTTATTTGATAGTTAAATCATCGACTATCAATGTTTTGACCATTTTACGTTGTTAATATGGAGAGACCGGTTGGATTATTGTCCGAAGAACCACTCTGTATTGGCATAAGCGTTGTGAATCAAGTATATTGAATATATTGAAGACGGAGTAAAGTGCAAGGGCTATTGTATAAGTCTTAGATAACAGTGCCTAAGATGGATGTACTGAATAGTGCCTTCGGTTTGTCCAGTCCCAGGACAACTTGTATGGACGAAGGTCTGACGGAGTATATCCAATGGATCGCGTAAGTTGATCAGTTCAAACGTATTCACGTTTGGTGGCGGAGGAATTCGTTTCTCTTAGCTGTATACCCGTGTTATTTTTGGATAAGTTAATTTGTGATTTGGCGGGTATGACGATGTGACATTTCTAAGTGAATGAAGATGGATGTCTGACAGAGTATTTCCAGACGATTACGTACATTGATTTCTTCAACCGTACCAAGAGTGGAAGCGGAGAAGGAAACTTCTTTTAGCTGACACATAATGTATTGTTGTAGACGTCAATTAGTGATTTTCGATGGATCTGACAATGTGGCATTCGAAGTGAATCTGATTTGATGATAAAGCGTAGCTTCTAGCCTCATCAACCGGTAAATGACAGAAATCGGGCAGGCAGCATGGCTAAGTCGGTCGCACCGAAGTAGGGTGTATAATCACCTATCTAGTGAATATTCATTTGTTTCTTAAATCTATCAATGTTGTCCCATATATATACGGGAACGGTTGCTGATCCCAACCGTTGGTGATGTACATTCGATACACTCAAGCGAAATGAGTGGTCGGTCATGTGTGGCTGAGTTACAAGATGTTCTTGTTGAACTCCAGTGTATCGTTCCTAGAGTACACTGATCGGAAGGTGGTTCCATACCTTGTCATAGTTGGAAATCCATTATCCAATACGTGCTTGCGATTTTGATTGTATACTATATATGTAGAACGTGAGATGAAAGCGTTTCTGCTAGTTGATATCTATTTGTACATAGACATTATTAGAATATCAAAAGGTTTTTGATATAAAGATATTTTGGATTCTCATAAGGGAAAAAACCCGTTCCGTTCTGCGGCGTGGTCTTATGAGATATCGTTTACTTGTTCATATACCTGTTTAAACTGTTTTACTCATACCAGTCCCATGACTGACCTAGAGTTTATTTGTTTTGTTTTCCCTAAACTCTTGGGTGCCTAATTTTGTACGGGCAGTCAAGTAGTCAGGAATTTACAGATACTGGAAGAGCGTGGAGCAGGAGGCTTCAGGATCGTATAGCTATAGTTATTTCCGCTGTGTTGTAAGTGATGTACTCTGATAAGTGCTATTGTATACATAACTGTTATATTTCAAAGTTATGTTATATATTATATGTTATTCGTTCCGCTGTGAGGTTCGTGTTACTCTGATGTTGTGTTCTTCTTCTTCTTCTATTCTAAGTTTCTATCTTATCTATTCTCACCTTCTATATTCTTTCATTAACTATTCGGTTATTTTCGATCCTTGGATGTTCGATATGTGTTGTATATCGGATAACCAAGATCGCATTTTTCCGGGTCGTTACAGTTGGTATCAGAGCTTAAGTTAAGAATTACTTGGCTCTGTGGCGTGACTCGGTAGAGATAGGGTTAGTAATACCCTAGATTGAGTTTGAGTGTATATATATACGAGTGCGTATTTGATATAAAAATGGTTTTATATTGTGGAGATTCATTGGCTGAGTTGTTTATGAGTTCTGGTCGATCAGTTTGATCCACTGTATCGGTAGGAGTAAATAAATACTTGAATACGATGGACCGACACAGTATGGATATGTAATATATTATCATATATTAGATATATTGGTTGTATTATAATCGAGTAAGATTATATAAGTGAAATGGTTATAAATAACTAATCAGAATCATATAAATAAAGTATATGAAATAAGATGAATTAAATATGAATTTAAATCAGATTTGGAATTAAAATAAGGAAATTTTAAGTTCCTGGGAGATTTTGAGATGTTTTCAAAATGGATGTATTTAGTAATGGTTTTGAAATGATATAGTATTGAAATCACTTGGGTCGCTAGAAAATAATTCCGATGATGACTGCGCAGTATCATCGGTGTGATTTTCGAGTTCTAAGTGGTGGATTACTACCAAAGATTTTGATTTGAATTGTTTTGAGAAAACAAGGTGTTTAGAAATTCAAATGTTTTGAATTGGTATTGTGATTTCAAATTAATTTGAAATGAACCCAGGAATTTGAAATTTAAATTTAACTTATGAAGTTAAATGGATTTAAATGGTGAAAGTGAATAATAAATTAGAATTTAACCTTGACTAAGTTAAATGAAAATGGAAGTGATTAGAGAATAATCTGGATTTGGATTTGAAATGATAAGTTAAGAGTTTGGAATTTGAAACTCGAATTTGAAATTGAATTCGGCTTGAATAAGCGAATGGTTGTGTTAAGAATAACTTGGTTGGAGTTTGATTGGAAATACATTGGTATATGCTGAATTGACAGCAGGTGAAAGGGATAAAGTTGATATACCCAACAAAAAGGTACAAGTTTATATTTGATATAAGCATGAGATTTATGAGCCGAATTGGCAAGCCGCTTGGCTGTTTGATTTTCTTTTGGGTTGGAGATGGCCCAGAGAGGCGAGTTGGAGTTTGACCTATTGACCAGTACAAAGGAGGTGCTGGCGAAATTTTCGAAATTTTAAAGTGTTAGAAAATTTTCAGAATTTTTGAAAATTTTAGTTGGTCGGAAGGAATTAATATTTGAATCGATATTAGTTAGTTCAGTTGAAACCAGAGATAAGGGTTAACAGATAAGCTTTTACCAAATAGATAGGGTCGTCCTCTAACTTAGCAATTTCGAGGACGAAATTATTTTAAGTGGGGAAGAATGTAATGACCCGCATTTTTCTGCGATATATATAATTAATTTATTTAATTATATAATTGGTGATTTAGAGAAGTTAACGATCGTTTAATAAAAAAATATTGAATATTTAATAAATAATTATAATATAATAATATATTATAAATGTCGAAATAGTCGGAAATAGTGAAATTCACAATATCGTGTGAATTGAATAGCATACGAGATTTGGTGGAGTTTCGATTCGAAATATAATAACGATTATATTGAATCGACGATAGTTGAACGTATAGTTTATAATATATTTATAAACGAGCTCGAAATGGCGCTGCAGTTCGCTAATTGGCGATTCGAACTTCAACTGAATGTACAGGATTCGTTTTAAGCCGGATTTCTGTGAAACAAGAAACGTGTGGAGCTGGTGGAGTATATCATTCTAGTGGAAGAGAAAAATCGGGATTTCGTCGTGTAGATTTTGATGTACGTCCAAATCAAATTTCAGAAAAGTCGCTGTGAAATTCCTTTATGATTTGCGACGCTTTATATACGTTATAAAAGGGTTTTCGATATAAATTGAATATCGATAAATCTAAAGTCTGAAATATCAAACTATAAATTCTGATATGATATTCTGGGGCTGTACGATATCATATGTGAAGATATACGATAATATAAATTTATTTATATTTATTTTATTTATATTTAAATATATTTATATATTTAAATGGGTCATCCAAAGCGTTAAAAATAGCCACTTTTGCAAACGAAGTCGGAATTCGACGAAACCAATTTTTTTGGATCCGCAATATCAAATAGTTGTTAGATTTCCAGTTTCGTGATTTTTAGAGTCACTGTGTGGCCGTACGGATTTTTAGAGTGTAAAACAGTCAGTATTTTGATAGTTAAAAATACGCTGTGTGAGCATACAGAGTCGGAATTCGACGAAACCAGTTTCGTTGGGACCGTAATGTCAAACTCTAGCTGCATGTCCAGTTTGGTGATTTTTGGGTATTGTATGTGGGTATAGGAATCTTTAAGGATAAATAAAAATAGCAATTCCAATAAAAACAAGTAAAATAATTGATTTAAAATTTATATATCTTTCCTATAAATACCACACTAACTTCCTAAACCTAAAAGAAGGCTTCCCGAAGTCAAAATTTCTCAGCCGCCGCTACTTCATCATTTCAACGTGAGAAATTGGATCTTAGA
Organism: Allium sativum; assembly: GCA_030737875.1. NCBI lineage: Eukaryota > Viridiplantae > Streptophyta > Magnoliopsida > Asparagales > Amaryllidaceae > Allium > Allium sativum. The sequence continues at coordinate 344,166,242 of CM060910.1, forward strand.
AAATCCAAAACAAATCAAGGAAAAAACTATAAATCGAGAAACATATATGGATGGATTCGTGGAGCCGCCCTCTTCAGCCTAGTATTCATTTCTTCCAATTCGACATGTGTTTCCGTTCGCTGTTCTTTTGAGCGTGGATTAGGGTTCGACAAATTTTGATGTTGAAGCATTTAGGTGCGAATCGAAGGTCGGATTCGGGTTTATAGGAGTGTGTAGCATCTCGGTGAGGGGTTTTGGGTAAATCGATTCACAAGAAGTTCGGTACTGTTCTGTCTTGCGCGTGGGAGGCTGGGATCCGCAACCAAGAAAGGACAGTTCGAGTTAAGCGAAAATGGGATGGAGGGATAGTGTTTCTGAAGAGAAGTTCGATGCAAGTGTCGGTTTGTTAAACGGTGGTGTGAAGGAGGAGTGACGGGTGTTTGAAAATGGCGAAAATGGATGGAGTTCACGTTTCTGAATCGGGGAAGATGAGATGGAGCACGGGTTTAACCGTTTGGGAATGGGCTTGCTGGGTTATACGGTGGGGAGCTGGGCCGGTTTCATGAGTTAAGGCCCATTTAAAAGGTTTAAGTTTATTTTTAATTTTTAAAATAGCGTACCAACTTGTGTAATGCATATCTCATCCATACGAGGTCAAAATCGAGAACCGTAAGTTGCGTTGGGATTGCATGGACGAGCACTCCACAATGGAACTGACCGCGAGTCCATTGGAGTCCATCACAATTTATAGTAAAATAAATTGTCCAGCTGAATAAAGCGATGGTTATCGTCATTGACGATGATCGTCCAAATGTGAGTAAATCTCACTAACTCTAAACAGTTCTATTTTCACGTTGTATTGTTAGAACTGTTAAAATTGTCTGTTTGACTGTGTGTTGATTGTTTGATTGAACTACTAGTCAGTTAGTTAAATTTCTATATTGATTCTGTTTAACAGAATATATCATATGGAACTGGAAGTGATGTTATCTATATTGTCTAACAACTGTGATGCAGGGAAACAGGTTGGAGAAATCCGACTGGATTCCTCAACAGTTATTTTATTGTTTTTCATATATTTTGATATATGATGTGAAGTATAACCTGTTGTTGATTGTGTGTGTATGGACGATATTGAACATCGTGATTTGATATGATTGAATACCATAACATACCGAAACGTTGAAAAAGGGAATATTTTCAAAGTGATATTTGAAAATGAAATATTTATAAATGGGATATTTATTAATAAGAGATATTTATAAAGTGGAATATTTATAAATAAGGAATATTTATAAATTGGAATATTTATAAATAGGAGATACATAGAAAAAGAAAATAATCTCAAAACATTTTCTTTGAGTGGAAAGGCCTGTGTGGCGGGTTTGGGGATTTTCCCGATGCTCCCGATACAAAGGAGGTTATGGCGAATTTTCCCGGGAATTTAAGGAGTTAGAATATTTCAAGAATAAATTCGAAAAGGAAATATTTGTAAACCATTTACAAATAGAATTGGAAAGGGAACGTTTTAAAAAGGAAATCAATTTTAAAGTGTAGAACCGTTATTTAAAAGTAAATCTTTTCAAATGAATAAAACGTTGTTAAAAAGGAAATCTTTATAAAGTGAATAAAGTAAATCGAATATGGTAATCGAAAGGAGTATCGATGTTAGTTTCAATCGAAGGGAGTTAATCGATTAGAGTTAAATCAAATGAGTTAATCAAATATAGTTTATTCGAATAGAGTAAAGGAGTTAATCGAATATAGTTTATTCGAATAGAATTAGAGGAGTTATCGAATATAGTTTATTCGACAGGAGTTAAGTGAATAGTTAGGTTAAACTAAGTGAATTAGTTAAGTGAATTGGTTAAGTTAACCAAAGTGAATTAGTCGAGTTAATCAAAGTGATTAGTTCAGTTAATCGAGATAAGTAAATCAAGTTAGGGTAATCGAGTTGAATTAGTCAGTCGAGTAAATAAATTGAGTTAGTCAAACCAAGTAAAACCAGTTAGAGTTAACCAGTTAGAGTTAAACAGTTAGAGTTAAATAGTTAGAGTTAAAACAAACATAGTTATTCAGGATGAGTCGCCATTTAGCACGACTGCTAGCGTAATTCGCAGGGCTGTAAATAGCCTACGGCGGTCGGATGTTTCCTGAGGGAATCAGGCGTAACCATTGTGATCGCTGCGATCTAGAGTTGAGCGAATGAAGTTAAAGAATATAGAGTTAAGCAAAATTAGAATCTGACTAGAGATTAATAAGTTGAATGGTTTCCTGAGTATCGATCTGATGTTGGTTTCGGCCTTCGGGGTTTATGCTTAGGGAGTTGTTCTCTTGTAGTTTATAGTTAGAGTCTGATAGTTGTGGAAGGATAGTGATACGTAAATAAACAATGGAAATGTTTTCCAACGTTGATAACAAATATTTTCTAAATATAGAAAATAAGGAAAACATGTATAGATATACATGATGATTGATCGATTGACATTCCATTTGGAAATAAGATCGTTGTTTGCACACGGACATTTTTATTTGATAGTTAAATCATCGACTATCAATGTTTTGACCATTTTACGTTGTTAATATGGAGAGACCGGTTGGATTATTGTCCGAAGAACCACTCTGTATTGGCATAAGCGTTGTGAATCAAGTATATTGAATATATTGAAGACGGAGTAAAGTGCAAGGGCTATTGTATAAGCCTTAGATAACAGTCCCTAAGATGGATGTACTGAATAGTGCCTTCGGTTTGTCCAGTCCCAGGACAACTTGTATGGACGAAGGTCTGACGGAGTATATCCAATGGATCGCGTAAGTTGATCTGTTCAAACGTATTCACGTTTGGTGGTGGAGGAATTCGTTTCTCTTAGCTGTATACCCGTGTTATTTTTGGATAAGTCAATTTTTGATTTGGCGGGTATGATGATGTGACATTTCTAAGTGAATGAAGATGGATGTCTGACAGAGTATTTCCAGACGATTACGTACATTGATTTCTTCAACCGTACCAAGAGTGGAAGCGGAGAAGGAAACTTCTTTTAGCTGACACGTAATGTATTGTTGTAGACGTCAATTAGTGATTTTCGATGGATCTGACAATGTGGCATTCGAAGTGAATCTGATTTGATGATAAAGTGTAGCTTCTAGCCTCATCAACCGGTAAATGACAGAAATCGGGCAGGCAGCATGGCTAAGTCGGTCGCACCGAAGTAGGGTGTATAATCACCTATCTAGTGAATATTCATTTGTTTCTTAAATCTATCAATGCTGTCCCATATATATACGGGAACGGTTGCTGATCCCAACCGTTGGTGATGTACATTCGATACACTCAAGCGAAATGAGTGGTCGGTCATGTGTGGCTGAGTTACAAGATGTTCTTGTTGAACTCCAGTGTATCGTTCCTAGAGTACACTGATCGGAAGGTGGTTCCATACCTTGTCATAGTTGGAAATCCATTATCCAATACGTGCTTGCGATTTTGATTGTATACTATATATGTAGAACGTGAGATGAAAGCGTTTCTGCTAGTTGATATCTATTTGTACATAGACATTATTAGAATATCAAAAGGTTTTTGATATAAAGATATTTTGGATTCTCATAAGGGAAAAAACCCGTTCCGTTCTGCGGCGTGGTCTTATGAGATATCGTTTACTTGTTTATATACCTGTTTAAACTGTTTTACTCATACCAGTCCCATGACTGACCCGGAGTTTATTTGTTTTGTTTTCCCTAAACTCTTGGGTGCCTAATTTTGTACGGGCAGTCAAGTAGTCAGGAATTTACAGATACTGGAAGAGCGTGGAGCAGGAGGCTTCAGGATCGTATAGCTATAGTTATTTCCGCTGTGTTGTAAGTGCTGTACTCTGATAAGTGCTATTGTATACATAACTGTTATATTTCAAAGTTATGTTATATATTATATGTTATTCGTTCCGCTGTGAGGTTCGTGTTACTCTGATGTTGTGTTCTTCTTCTTCTTCTATTCTAAGTTTCTATCTTATCTATTCTCACCTTCTAATTTCTTTCATTAACTATTCGGTTATTTTCGATCCTTGGATGTTCGATATGTGTTGTATATCGGATAACCAAGATCGCATTTTTCCGGGTCGTTACAAGTGTCGCCTACCTCCTCGCCTCACTGGCCAACCCAGCCCTCCCAATCACCTCGAAATTAGCTCCAAACCGCCTGCGTTCAGAGCCCAAAATCGGCCATCTCAGCTCGAAATTTCCGATCTCCACAATACACGAGATAAATCTCGTGTAGCCCTTTGATTTTCGTTTTGTATCTTTCGATTGTAATTGAATGAATTTGGAGAATTTTAGAGGCAAATGATTGAAGAAAATCGTCTGTTATTTTTAAAGAGGGCGGTGGCTCAGAAATTACGGAGAGAAACTAGGGTTTACCCAATTTATTATATATATATATATATTTATATTTTTTTAATTAATTTATTGACAATTACTTGTTTAACCCTCCGAACTCCAAATGAATCTCAACAACTGTTGTTCCTAATGAAATAACACCATTCTGGACACAATGGGATATGTTTCGTAAGCTAATTCGACTGTTTCGATTAGTTTTTGTTAAAATTAAAATATAGATCAATATATATATATTGAATTTGAACGCACATTTTAATTTACAGGGGCCATATGCTGACTCCAAAAATTCCAAAATAAATAAATCTAGCTATGTTTTGACAATACGGTCCTAACAAAACTAATTTCATCGAATTTGGAGACCATTTGAAAAATGGTCATTTTCCAGTCGATTAAATTTAAACTGAATTAAAAAAACACATTTAAATTCACCACGCTCACATATTAATTCCAAAATATTGAAATTTGAAATATAACAATAATTTGGCATTCCGGATCCAGCAAAAGTGGTTTCGTCAAAAACGGAGGTCGTTTGCAAAATGGCTATTTTTAAGAGCTATATATTATTTTAAAATATATATAAATTCCATAGCGACTATTTCAAATTTTAAACTGGACATAACTTTAAATTTATATTATGAAATCTTAATTTTCACATTCGTTAGAAAGATATAATTGAACCGATTCAAATATTTCTGGTTTTACTGAAATCCGATTTACTTTGAATCCTGTACATTCATTTGAAATTTAAAGTCGATTTTTCAAACTACCACGCCATTTCAGGCTCATTTTATAATTAAAATAAATTTATACGTTCTAATTTCGATTAAAATAAATTTTTAGTCATTATTATTTAAAATAAATCATTTTAAATATTCAAAATCCATTAAAATAGCTAAAATAAAAATTAATTAAACAGGTTCTGAAAATTAGGGTTGTTACAGTTTATAAATAAAATAGAATAATTTTCATTAGATAGTACTGGGAAATGGGATGAATGAGTTTGTAAATAAAAATGGAAAATTATCATTTGGATAACTAGAGAGTTAAATTCAAATGTGAATTTAAAAATGAAAATTTGGAAATCATTTTAAATAGAAAATGATGAAATCTATTCCGATGTTCAGAATAGAAATTTAATTGGATAATTAAATTAGATTATGCTGAATTTATAAAATAAATTATTTTCAGAAAGGATATTGGAATGGTACAAATTAGAAACTAATATTTAGATTAAATATTAAAATATATTCTATGTTTATATAGATAAGTTAAAATATATAGAATATTCCAAAATAAGATTTTGGTTTATAGATTTCAAAATGGAACTAGTTGGAATTTATAAAACAAGTAAATTTATAAATAATGTTTATAAATATAGTGAATTAATTATCTGGAGATATTTTGCAATTTTAAATTCTAGTATGAATTTAAAATATAATTTGAAATCTTCTCGAAAAAGGAACGACAGTTTTATTCAACGATTCGTAATATAAAATGAATTGGGTTTCAGATAGATTTGATATGGAACTTGTTTTAATATATGAAACAAGGAAGTTGAATTTGTAAATGGTGTTATAAATTTAGTGAAATAAATTATCATTTGATAATTTAGGAATTTAAAATTCAAATATGAATTTAACAGTGAATTGAAAATCGTTTCGAAAAAGGAACGATGGGTTTATTTCTGGAATTCGGAATATAAACTGAGATGACATAAATCACAACAATTTATAATTTCAAATTCGATTATATCGAATTTTATAAATAATTTACTTATAAAGGAATTATAATTTAATATATAAGATTGAAATGTAAATAAATTTATAACTCAGATACGAAATAATTGGCGATATGGGATAATCAGAATTATTAAGTTGAATTAGGAAAATTGGTTTAATATATATTAAAATATATTAGAACGAAGTTAGAATTTATATATAAACGAGGTTTAAGACTTTTATATATTAAATATAATTAAAATGAACTTTCCGCGGCGCGATAGTTCGTAAATTGGCGTTTCGAACTTCAATTGAGTATATAGAACTCAATTTAAGTCGAAATTCTTTGAAACAAAAAACATCAGAACCGATGGAATAGTAGTTTTCTAATGGAAGAGAAAAAAAAATAGATTTTGTCTTATGGATTTTGAGTTATGTCAAAATCAAACTTTCAGAAAAACAACGCCATAACCATTATAAAACTATAATGGTTTATTTAATAAATAAAAGGATTTTAAGTAAATAAAAATCAGAATTTCCATTAGAAAAATACAGATTTGAGTTATAAAATAAATATGAACTCAAGTGAGGTAAGGAATTGATTTTTGAAACAAAAATCGAATTTTTAACTATTGAACAAAATTATCTAATTTGAAGAATAATTAGTTAATGGAATTTGGAATCGAAATTGGACATTGGATAAGAAAAAGGGGTTTGTAAATTTATATTCAAAATCAAATATGAAAATTAAGTTGGAAATGAATCTCGACATGTTTATAAGCAAACAAAAATATATTTGAACATGGTATGTTCAAACTAAAGGGATTTGGCAAAAGAGCTAATTAAAGAATAAATTAACGAAGTGAATTAGGAATGATTGGATTTATTTGGGATAAATTAGAAACAAGTGAATAATTGTTAGACAGGTATGGAATAAAGTGTATGAAGATTATAATTTAAGTTCCCGACAAAAAGGTACACGTTTAAATTCCATATGAGATTTTATGCGCCGAATCGACAAGCCACTTGGCTTTTTGATTTTCTTTTTGAATGGAAAGGGCCTAGAGAGGCGAGTTGAGATTTGAACTATTGACCGGTACAAAGGAGGTGCTGGCGAAATTTTCCGAAAATTTAAGGAGTTAGAATATTTTTTTAAGAAATTTCGATAACTAGAAATCAATATATCGACATGTATAACCTTCGTTAAAGAAACGAACTTAAAAATATAATATTATAAACAAAAAGGAAATCTATAATTAAATCTGGTAAAAATAAATTAGAGAATCGTATATACGATTTGAATGAAATGAATAATTGGTTTTTATGACATTGATTATTCGAGATAAGCAGTCTTGTCCGTTTTGAAGTTAAGAATGTTCTTCAGTCAAGGTCTGAGAGGTAGTTATACCCAAACTTGATTGATTTCATTTTAAACCGATAAATAACAAGATTCCATATCGAAGATAAAAGTTTTGAATAAGATTTAGTTGAATGCAGTGTTTTGGGTTGTTGTAACGATGTTTTACACAACATTCGTTTTAACCCAAGAAAATGGAATTTCGGAAATATAATAATAAATATTTCCTAAGTATGGAAATAAACGAGTTGGAAAAAGAGATAAGTAATTAGAATGTTTTCCAATTATAAATAGAAAATAAAAGGAGTCGATATATGGAAATGTTTTCCAAATAGTGTAAGAGGCCAAGATGATTGTCAAAAATATCGTGTTAACAAATATTGATAAGAAAAATGGAGAAATGATTTAATTAATAAAATATTAATTAAGGGGCCCAGTGATTGATGCTTTGAATGGATGTTTTTTTGACAGTTAAATAACCGACTATCGAAGTATTTGCCAATATTGTTGTCAATATGGAGAGTCCGGTTGGATTATTATCCGAGAACCACTCCGTATGGGCAGTAGCCTTGCGAATCAGATTATATGAAAATAATCGAAGACATAGTAAAGTGCAAGGGCTTTTTCTATTAATCCTAGGTAGAAATTGCCTAGGATGGGTTAATGGAAATTGTGCCTTCGGTTTCGTTCAATCTCAGAATGAATGCATATGGACGAGTGTCTGACAGAGTATTTCCAATGATCGCATATGTTGGTCTGTATAAATATACATGGTAGCGGAGAATTTATTCTCTTAGCATAATATCCAGAATATATTTATGCAAATCAATTAATGATTAACGAAACTGAAAATGTGACATTCAAAGTGATTGTGCTATCAAGGAATGGTGAGTAGTTGTAGCCTCAGGCCTCATCAACCAGGAAATAACAGGCAGGCAGCATAGCCAAGTGGGTAGCTCCCAATTAGAGTGTATTATCACATATCTAGAGAAATTCATTTCATTCTTTATCCTATTCGACGTTGTCCCATTTGGGAAAACGGTTGCTGATCCCAACCGTTGGTGATATACATTCGATACACTTAAGCGAAATGAGTGGTCGATCATGTGTGGTCGATTACAAGATGTTCTTGTTGAACCCAGTGTATTCTCCTCTAGAGATACACTATCGGAAGGTGGTTCCATACCTTGTCATAGTTGGAAATTCATTACCCAATAACTGCCTATGGTTTTGATTGTATATTATGTTTGTGGAGCATGAAATGAAAGCGTTCCACTAGATTTCTAATTATTTGATTTAGACACTACTAAAATATCAAAAGATTTTTGATATAAAGATTATCATTTCTTTCAAATGGATTTTTGAAGGTTAAATCAAGTGTTTTGGATTCTCATAAGGGAAAATCCATTCCGTGTTATACAACGTGGTCTTATGAGATATCGTTTATTTTTCTCAAACTGTTTTAATTTTTTTACTCATACCAGTCCCATGACTGACCTAGAGATTTTTTTGTTTTACATAAACTCTTGGGTGCCCAAATTTGTATAGGCAGTGAAGTATTTCAGGATTTTACAGATCCATCTAAAGGAGCTTGGAGCAGGAGGCTTCAGTATTAGATATATAATATTTTTATTTCCGCTGTGTTGTAAGTGTTATACTCTGATAATTGTATGTTATACAGTTAAAATTTTGTATTTCAAAAGTTATGATATTTTTTTTCGCTGCGATGTGAGATTCTGTGTTGTTATTTCTGTTCTTCTTCTACCTTTTTCTTCTAAAAAAATGATTCGTATTTCTGTGATATTTAGGTTGGAAGTGTGTTGCATGTAGTCAACTAAGATAGTATGGATTTGAAGGCCATTACAATTGGTATCGGAGCTTAGGTTGAGCGAATACCTAGGCTTTGGTAGGGTTGTGCTCATTAGAGATAGGGTCAGTAGTACCCTAGAATGAGTTGAGTGTATATATACAGGAGCGCATATTTGTAAATCGATATAAAAATTGTTTTATATTGTGTTGGTTAATCTGTTGAGTGGTTTATGAATTCTGATCGAATCGTGGGACACCACGAAGTTGATAGGAATTTCTAAACACTTGAACAAAGAAATTTTACACAATATTGTTTTTAAGTGTGTAAATGAAATAATTTTACCCAAATTCTTATTTTTGATATAGAATGAATAATTTTCTGAAATTATTATATTATATGGATGTGTTGATTGATATCATTATAATCTAATAAGATTATAAAAATTAGAATGGTCATCTATAACGAAATATAACATGTATAGGAATGAAATATATAATTGAAATGGATTAAAATTGGATTTAGAATTAGAATTAAGAACTAAAAATCCTAGGTGTTTGGAAAAATATTTTTGTGAAGTATATTGAAATAATATAGCTTTGGTTTAAAAGGATTTTTGAACAAAAAACGTTTTAAATGGATTTTGAAATTGTTAAAGCACTGAACTCACTTTAGTCGTTGGGAAATAATTTTAATGATGACTGCAGCATCATCAGTGTTCATTTTCGAGTTTCTATGTGAAGGATTGCTACCTTAGAAAAGTTTTTGGTTGGAAATTTTTTTAAACGAAAACAAATTGGTTTGAAAATTCAAATGTTTTGAATTTGAGATGGTTATAAATATATCTATATATTTATGTGATTTCAAAACGATTTTGAAATAAAAACCCAGGAATGTGAATGTTGGAATTTAAATTTAACTTAAGGAAGTCAAATAGATCAAAGTAAATTAACTGATTAAAATCAGTTTGAATAAATTGGTGTTGAACCAATATGAATGGAATATGAATTGGATGTGAATATCGTGATGGTAAATCATTCAGATTAAATGAATGTAAACATATACGTTGTGAAATATGAATCAAAACAAAAGGTTTTGTTGGAACTAAAGTTGTAGAAATGTGAAATGTCGAGTTTGAACATAAGTGGATTTTTAAAAGTTAATGGGTTTATACATTTTTTCTACCTCAGTAATTTCGGGGACGAAATTCATTTACGGGGGGAAGAATGTAACGACCCAAATTTTTGGTATATTAATTTTAAATATTTAATATCGTTTTAAATACTAAGTTGATAATAAAAATGAAATTTTATATTGAGTTATCAATTTAATATTCGATTACGATTTAATTTCAAGTGTACTGAATAATCGTATACGGAAAACAAAATATAATTGAATTCAAAGATTCAAGCTTATCAAAAATGATTCAGATAATTAATAAAAATTCTAACTGAATGGAAAAGATAATAATAATATATCATCAAGGAATTAATTATTTTGAATTTAATTTATATCGATTTAAAATAATATATTCTCCATATGATCGAACGAGGCTTCGAAAAAAGCCCCAATGTGTTCAGAATAATGGTATAACGCTAGGAACGTCAGTTGTTACGTTCAAATTGGAGTTCGGAACAAAAAATATTTTGATTATTAAATTGATGAATAAGCTTAAAAATCTAATCAAATAAATACATATATTCTCTCTTCCTTCATTCCTAAGTATACTAACACCATATCTAAACATTGAAATTTTAGCACCTAGTTGTAGTGCGCGGGCCTATTACTTCTACTGGAAGATTACTTCTTCCATTTTATATACAAATCAAGCTCCTTATATCAGAATCGAATTTCACTTTAGCTCCTTATATTAGAATCGAATTTCATTTTCCCCTCTTCAAAATGGATCTTGTTCGAAGTATATATATATATATAATTTGAAGACAGTGTTTTCAATTCAATCCTTCAAATTAATCGAGCTTTAATCCTCTGAAACTGAATCGTGACCCTACCGCAATCGAACGAGACAGAAAATTGCTCCCTCCCTTGAAATTTCGGAAACAAATTCCCTTTCACCTTTCGTTTAAAAATTGACCCTCATTCAAAGATTGGAAATCACGATCGAGTTTTGCTAGACTAGTTCAAGTTAATGTAGAAATTACGATACTTTCTGTGGATCTCGACTGGTGCAAAACTTCCCAACAACCAATAGTGGCTTGCACGACAAATGGCGTGACCAAAAACTGGAAGTCACTGTTTAAAATTGTGCGATGTTGGTCTTTGGAAGCTGGTGAGTGTAAGGTTGGATCTAGGTGAGGTTCGGTGTCAGCAAGGTTTGTAGTTGTAGCTAGTCGCTTCTAAAAAGGAGAGATCCAGTTTTAGTATATACTAATGAACTGGGTAAACGGGTGCGTCAGTTGAATGACAGTGGAGGAGTTTGGACTGCTGTTTGGGAGATGAATGCAGTAAAGAAGGGAACTTTGGTAGTTCAAACGAGTTTGAGGAAGCTCGAAGCAAGCTATGCTTTGAAACTAGAACATACAGTGGAAACAAGGAGATGGTAGTTGACTGTAAATAAGGGGCTGTTTAGAATGGTTGAGGCTAATGAATTTGCAGTGTCTGATGGTGTTAGCGATTGGCGAGACAGTGGTTGTCATTTAAGGAGTTCGTTTCATTTGGGAAGAAAAAGAACATGGATTAAGGTAATTTCATTTTTAATTTACCATTTATAAATTAGAAAATAAATTATATTCTTAACATCATTAGCTTATAAAATGTATATACGATTTATACGAGGTCCAAAAATCATGGAAAAAGACTGTTATATAGTTTCATAGCAGTGGAATTCTCAAGTTGGAGTTGGTTTGGATTTATCTTAGAATTGACTGGATTTTTAGTTTAAATTCGGAACGGGTCGCAAATAAAATCCCGATGAGTAAATCTAACTCATATTTTTATTTAGAATTATTTTATTTGTTAAAATAATTGTTTGTTGGTTTTTTGCATGCACTAAAATATTACTGTGGCTATTATTAAATATATATTAGTTATATAAGCTTGGTGTTTGTGGCTATTATATATATATATACAGGTGATTGGATAGTTCCCATAGTATGATTAGTGGATGCCCGTAGTATCATAAGCGGATGACCCTATGCGCCCCACGCTATGATAGTGGATGACCTTCTATACCGCGATATCCTGCCTTGAAGTAGGATAGGTATTATTTATGTTGGCGAACATCTGTGGATGCAGGAAAACAGGTTGGAGGGATCCAACTGGATGCCTCAAAAATATTATATTTTGTTTTTTTCATATATATTATCATACACGATGTGTTAGAAAACCTATGTTTGATAATTGTGTGTTTTTGATTGGTTGAATGTCACTGGCCCTGAACATTGGTTTATAAAAATATTGTGATAAGGATGTTTAGAGATTTAAAAGGGAGATCTATTTTTCCAAAAATAGAATTCGAATTTTGAATGGATTAGAAATATTATCTTGTTTTTTAAAATAAAAACAAGTATTGAATTTATTAACGACATTTATAAATTAGATAATGTATTGAATTTATAAACAGTGTTTATAAATAAAATAGAATAATTTTCATTGGATAATACTGGGAAATTGGATGAATTCATAAATAGAGTTTGTAAATAAAAATGGAAAATTATCATTTGGATAATTAGAGAGTAAAATTCAAATGTTAATTTAAAAATGAAAATTTGGAAATCATTTTAAACAGAAAATGATGAAATCTATTCCGATGTTCGGAATAGAAACTTAATTGGATAATTGAATTAGATTATGCAGAATTTATAAAATAAATTATTTTCATAAAGGATATTGGAATGCTACAAATTAGAAACTAATATTTAGATTAAATATTAAAATATATTCTATGTTTATATAGATAAGTTAAAATATATATATTATTCCAAAATAAGATTTAGGTTTAAATAGATTTCAAAATGGAACTTATTGGAATTTATAAAACAAGTAAATTTATAAATAATGTTTATAAATATAGTGAATTAATTATCTGTAGATATTCTGTAATTTTAAATTAAAGTATGTATTTAAAATATAATTTGAAATCTTCTCCAAAAAGGAACGACAGTTTTATTCCAGGATTCGAAATATAAAATGAATTGGGTTTCATGTATATCTGATATGGAACTCTTTTTAATATATGGAATAGGGAAGTTGAATTTATAAACCGTGTTATAAATTTAGTGAAATAAATTATCATTTGATAATTTAGGAATTTAAAATCCAAATATGAATTTAACATTGAATTGAAAATCGTTTCGAAAAAGGAACGACGGGTTTATTTCTGGAATTCGGAATATAAACTTAGATGTGATAAATCACAAGGATTTATAATTTGAAATTCGATTATATCGAATTTTATAAATAATTTATTTATAAAGGAATTAGAATTAAATATAGAATATTAAATTATAAATAAATTTATAACTGAGATACGATATAATTGGCAATATGGGATAATCAGAATTATTAAGTTGAATTGGGAAAATTGGTTTAGTATATATTAAAATATATTAGAATGAAATTAGAATTTATATATAAACGAAGTATAAAACGTTTATATATTTAATATAATTAAAACGAAATTGCCGCAACGCGGTAGTTCGTAAATTGGCGTTTCGAACATCAACTGAGTATATAGAACTCAATTTAATTCGAAATTCTTTGAAACAAAAATCGTCTGGACTGATGGAATAATATTTTTCTAATGGAAGAGAAAAATCTAGATTTCGTCTTATCGATTTCTAGTTATGTCAAAATCAAATTTTCAAAAAACCAAAGCCATAACCATTATAAAACCATAATGGTTTATTTAAAAAAATTAAAGGATTTTAAGTAAATAAAAATCAGAATGTCCTTTAGAAAAATACAGATTTGAGTTATAAAATAAATATGAACTCAAGTGGGGTAAGGAGTTGATTTTTAAAAAAAAAAAATCGGATTTTTAACTGTTGAACAGAATTAACTAATTTGAAGAATAATTAGTTAATGGAATTTTGAACCGAAATTGGACTTTAGATAAGAAAAAGGGGTTTGTAAATTTATATTCGAAATCGAATATGAAACTCAAGTTAGAAATAAAAATCGACATGTTTATAAGCAAATAAAAATATATTTGAACATGATATGTTCAAACTAAAGGGATTTGGAAACAGAGCTAATTAAAGAATAAATTAGCGACGTGAATTAGGAATGACTGGATTTAGTTGGGATAAATTAGAAACAAGTGAACAGGTGTTAGACAGGTATGGAATAAAGTGTATGAAGATTATAATTTAAGTGCCCAACAAAAAGGTACACGTTTAAATTCCATATGAGATTTTATGCATCGAATCGACAAGCCACTTGGCTTTTTGATTTCCTTTTTGAATAGAAAGAGCCTAGAGAGGCGAGTTGAGGTTCGAACTATTGATCGGTACAAAGGAGGTGTGCTAGAGAAATTTTCCAAAAATTTAAGGAGTTAGAATATTTTTTTAAGAAAATTCGATAAATAGAAATCAATATATCAACATATATAACCTTCATTAAAGAAATGAACTTAAAATTAAAATATTATAAACAAAAAGGAAATCTATAATTAAATCTGGTAAAAATAAATTAGAGAATCATATATATGATTTAAATGAAATGAATATTTGGTTTTTATGATAATGATTATTCGAGATAAGCAGTCTTGTCCGCTTTGAAGTTAAGAATGTTATTCAGTTAAGGTCTGAGAGGTAGTTATACCCCAACTTGATTGCTTTCATTTTAAATCGATAAATAACAAGATTCAGTAACGAAGGTAAATGTTTTGAATAAGATTTAGTTGAATGCAGTGTTTTGGGTTGTTGTAACGATGTTTTACACAACATTTGTTTTAACCCAAGAAAGTGGAATTTTGGAAATATAATAATAAATATTTCCTAAGTATGGAAACAAACGATTCGGGAAAAGAGGTAAGTAATTGGAATGTTTTCCATTTATAAATAGAAAATAAAAGGAGTCGATATATGGAATGTTTTCCAAATAGTGTAAGAGGCCAAGTTGATTGTCAAAAATATCGTGTTAATGAATATTGTTAAGAAAAATGGAGAAGTGATTTAATTAATAAAATATTAATAAGGGGCCCAGTGATTGATGCTTTGAATGGATGTTTTTTTCGATAGTTAAATAACCGACTATCAAAGTATTTGTCAATATCGTTGTCAACATGGAGGGACCGGTTGGATTACTATCCGAGAACCACTCCGTATTGGCAGTAGCGTTGCGATTCAGATTATATGAAAATAATCGAAGACGGAGTAAAATGCAAGGGCTTTTTCTGTTAATCCTAGGTAGAAATTTCCTAAGATGGGTTTGTGCCTTCGGTTTCGTTCAATCCCAGAATGAACTTATATGGACGAATGTCTAACAGAGTATTTCCAGTGATCGCATATGTTTGTTTGTACAAATATATATAGTGGCGGAGAATTTATTCTCTTAGCATAATATCCAGAATATATTTAAGCAAATCAATTAATGATTAACGGAACCGACAGTGTGACATTCAAAGTGATTGTGCTATCAAGGAATGGTAAGTAATAGCCTCAGGTCTCATCAACCGAGAAATGACAAAAATCGGGTAGGCAGCATGGCTAAGTGGGTAGCTCCCAATTACGGTGATTAGCGCCTATCTAGAGAAATTCATTTCATTCTTTATTTTATTCGATGCTGTCCCATTCGGGAAAACGGTTACTGATCCCAACCATTGGTGATATAAATTCGATACACTCAAGCGAAATGAGTGGTCGGTCATGTGTGGCCGGGTCACAAGATGTTCTTGTTGAACCCAGTGTATTCTCCTCTAGAGATACACTATCGAAAGGTGGTTCCATACCTTGTCATAGTTGGAAATTCATTACCCAATAAGTCCCCACGGTTTTGATTGTAATTATGTTTGTGGAGCGTGAGATAAAAGCGTTACACTAGATTTCTAATTATTTGATTTAGACACTATTAAAATATCAAAAGAGTTTTGATATAAAGATTATCGTTTCCTTCAAACAGATTTTTGAAGGTTAAATCATGTGTTTTGGATTCTCATAAGGGTAAACCCATTCCATGTTATATGGCGTGGTCTTATGAGATATCGTTTATTTTTGTCAAACTGTTTTAAATTGTTTACTCATACAGTCCCATGACTGACCCAGAGTTTATTTTGTTTTGTTTTACCTAAACTCTTGGGAGCCCAAATTTGTACGGCCAGTCAAGTAGTTCAGGATTTTACAGATCTATCTAAATGAGCTTGGAGCAGGTGGTTTCAATGTTAGATATATAGTATTTTTATTTCTGCTGTGTTGTAAGTGTTGTACTGTGATAATTGTATGTTATACTGTTAAAATTTTGTATTTCAAAAGTTATGATATATTATATTTTGTTCCGCTGCGATGTGAGATTATGTGTTGATATTTCTGTTCTTCTTCTACCTTTTTCTTCTAAAAAAATGATTCGTATTTCTGTGATATTTGGGTTGGACATGTGATGTATGTAGTCAACTCAGATAGTACGGATTTGCGGGCCATTACATATCTTCACATATATTACTAATGTCAGTTAATTTGTTGATTAGGTAAATGCTTACTAAAACATCATTTTTTAACTTCTAAACTTCTTTAAAATAATTTGTTTTATAACTCAGATTTTATTACAAAATCCATTACCAGAAACCCATAACATTTTATTACATAACCTAATTTGGATTTCATTACTAAAATCCCTTTACCCAAATTCCTTACACAAATCCTTTAACCATATTTCTTTGCATTCCGGAAAACTTTCTTTTGATCTCAACCCTTTTTACTTAATTGAAATATTAAGTAAATTTTTAGACTATCGCTTCAGCTTAGGATCTCATTAAAACTTTGTTTATAAAACTCAGATTTCGCTATAAATTTCCCTTCATAATCTCCTCTCATGATTCAACTTAAGTTTTATCACAAACTTTATTACCTTCTTAAATGATTACAATTAAAAAGTAACCCCTTTAATTAATAATAATTACTTTTAACATTAACTGAAGTAAAAGTAGTCTGTTTACTATTAATCAAAACAGAAGCGATTAATTTCTTCATTAACTAAAGATAGGATAGTCGATTTCCTTTAAAAGGTTATTTTAAATAATAATTAACATTATTAAAAATAAAAAACTCGATAAATACACTTAAGTAAAGATTAATTAACTTTTCGGAATCATTCATGAAATTTGCATAGCTATTTGTCAAAATTATTCCTATTAGATTAATTAAAAATAAATTAATCTAATAATCAATCTTAATCTATATAGCTGACTTAGTCAACTTGATAACATTAATTAATTTGTTAACTGATTTCCACTATCCTACCTCATAAATTAATTAATAACTTAATTAATTTAATTTCACTAAATTGTTTCTTGGAAATGATTACTTCATATTATTAATTCTTAGGTTAAATTCGAGCTTATTTGCTTATAAAAAATTATTTAAAATATAAGAATTTGTCGTAATGAATCATTTTATAATTATTTATAAAATTAAATAATATATATTGATTTTCTATTAATTAAATTTTTTATTTAAAACAATTTAGGTAAAATAGATTTCAAAATATGGCCTTCGTTATAAAATAATTTTAATAACTTCATTTTAGTCAATTCACCTAACAATAAATCAACGTCTTAAAAAAGTTAGATTTTAGGTCATCTGCTACTAATCAGTTAATCAATAGTATTTATTGATTAGTAAACATCGGTGTTGAATTCCAATTCAACCATCAACAACCAAATCATCATCCAAACAGATTGGTTAAACAGTTCATATAATAATAATATAAAAGCAAACAACATTAAAATATTTAAGGAATCTAGTTGGTTCCCTCTGACATTTTTCTCCCTGCATCACAGTTAATATAACATTTTGTATATGCATATAAATAGAAAATTAAACCATTTCATTAAAAATGAATTTTATGCTTAAAAGCAGATAATGTCATAGGTCATACGTCCATAGACGTAAATTTATAACTATAACCAAACAATTCAAGCAATAATCAACCCAAACAATCATTCAATCAATAACAACCAATCTTCCCAACATCAGTTAATCATATCATATAAATAAATTTCGATTAACCTATAGATATTTATAGCATGGTATAATTTTTAATAGTATTCCGGAAAGTGTGAGTTGACAACCCACCGATCATTCAATCGACTATTCAACGTTGTTCCATTTAATTGTAAATATATAATTTTAAACAAGCATTTAAAATTAAATAAAATTCTAACTTGCTCCAATCCACTCCAATTCATCATGAACTTTTAGTACTTGTTCATTGAAACACCCCACCCTCCATTAAGGTCACTCACAAAGGGAATGCCTTAACTTTGGTGGAGGTTTGTAAGTAAAAGTCACAGATAAAACACAAGACAGATATAAACACATATATATAAGTAGCGGAAAAACAACAGACTTTTTATTTCATAAATACGTGTTCATACAAAACATTTCCATAACTGTCACATAATAACCTCCAAAACATTACATCATCATTTCTGTCTTGGTTATTAAATAAAGAAGCATAAAACATAATAAAAACAGCATAAATCCCCATGATTGTGTCCAACAGCCATAGCCATGGAGAGAGAGTACAAACCGTAGATCTACTATCTTGAAGCTTGCAAAGAGTCTGACTAAGCTGAGTTGTTTCCTCCCTGTGGACCTGGGGAGGGGGGGGGGACGGAAGAAAAGAAGACGGAAGAAAATAGGGTCAGACATAAAGCCTGGTAAGTCTAGTGACTCTTCAGTATGAGAATAAGAGTAAGGGCATGATAGGTATAAACTGGAAACAGGAAAGTATCATAAACTAAGATAAAGCAGTTTTGAAACGAATATACTATCGCACCCCACACTATATCTCTGCACCTACTTGTATTGTCTTAAATGGCACCCCATGCAGGAGGTAAAGTAATCCCCTTTTTCTAAAGATCGGCTCTTACTCGCATAATCGTCTGTGTCTTACGACCCCCGAAGATTGTAGATAACTATGCTGGTCCCACCCTGGGGTGTATCAAGTCCCATGGTGGTGGCCCAACACAAAACTAGAAATGCATAGGTTATACTACTGGTGTCCCCAGTGCCCTGTTTGTCTGCTCCGAAGTGTGTGCACGCCCGCACTTCGTTAGAACCCACACTGTTGCACCCACCGCCGTCGCTTTTGACCGCTTACAATCATCCTAGTAATCATGCACCACCCTGCCTAGTTTCAGGGTATCATGATACCTAGTTGGGTTACTGTTGAAATGGGTCCCCATTACTAGGGTTTTCTAGTCAAACATGTTAAATGGTTAAGTGTTTGTATTTACCTAACCCCACCCATCAATTTCATTAACATGTTGAATTGGTAAAGTGTTTTAGTTAACTTAACCCTACCATCCCGACAGTTTGTCCTTAGCTTTTTAAAGCACCGACCACTCACATTATACCGGTATTGTTACGGTTACTGGATGTGTCGGTCTGTTCTGGGAAGATTTACACCGTAACTCAGTCTAACCTCGGGTCTTTATTGGGCTCAATGCTTAACCACCCACATTGGATAGGTATTGTTGTGACTACTGAACAGCCGGGCGGGTCCGGGCAGGTTTACATCACAACTCAATCCACCCTCGTGTTAAGCATATTCGTATTTTCTAAATTTACATATTTGACTTTATTACTTAATATATGTAAATTTGTCAACAATTAAATGTTGTGCCCACTTTCCAAGTTTAACATTTTTGGTATAAGGATTTATACCGTTTAAATGCCACCAATTTTGGCATGTGACAAACATGCCAATTCCATATATTTTTAAATTTTCCCAATGTTACACCGTCTAAATATTAGGCTAACAATCTTAGCCTAATTTTACGTTCGCTTGATTTTTAACATGTACTATTAGGCTAAAAACTAAGCCTAATTTAGCGTACACAAAACTGGCATAAAGCAGTTCACTAACATAACATGACATATGTGTAGACTTGGCATTTTTGGCATAGTCAATATGAACATCATAGGTGTGAACTTGCAAAATAGTCAACATGAATGTCATAGGTGTGAACTTGCAACATAGACTAATCAATATACATGTGAATTTACAACATAGCCTAAATCAACTTTCATATATGTGAACTTGCATTAAAATAGGGATCTAACCAAATAGGTGTCACATAAATTAGCATATGATTTAGACAACATAAGCCTAAACATGGTTTGGACCTAGGCATAACATCGAACATAACTAGCATATGACAAGAATGTGACGTTTTCATAAAGTATGTATAATTTCATCGCATATGTGAACTAGATCCAATCATATGTCTAATTACAACATGTAACATATATTAAAGTGGATCTTCACATGGATCCAATTAGGAACTTGCAACTTTTTTATAAACATAGGAGCATGTATATGAACATAACCATTTAGGCATAGGGGTTCTTAGCATAAAGTATACATACAACCTATATAATCACATAAACATATAGGTGTAGATTACAACATGAACTATACAACTTGCACGCGATGTTGTTTTCATTCTAAATGTACAATAGGATCAACATAAACTCAATTATACCACAAACATCATAATACCACAATCATTTCAATACATGAATTAACATCGTCGTTACATAATAGCACAATTCCATTCCCAATTTACATCGAATCAAGTCTTAATTTTATTCACATCGGAAAAATCACTATACTTACAACAAACGACGAACTTGAATTCTAGATTCTGAGTTCTAAATTTGAAATGCTTTCCTTTGGGTAGACTAACGTTGTTTGAATCGTGTTATAACTTTAATTTGGCTCGTCTCTAAGATTTTCTATAAGTGGAGGCTACTCTTGGCTTCCTTTCAGCAGCATGACGGCTCTATCTCCAATTTATTTGTGTGAATTTAGGTTTAGACTCAAGTTATATTTATAGAATTTTAAATTAATTAGAGCCGTCGATGAAGCTAGAGTGAATCCAGACCATCCATCTCAAGAGCAGCCAATCAGAAAGCGACATGTAAGCCCTAGTGACACAGCCAAGCCCCAAAAATTGACCAGAAACCCGACCAGGCCAGCCAGGGCCAAAGCAGGTCGACTGGGCAGGTTGACCCCAGGTCGACCCTATTGTCGACCTGGTTACCCAGGTCGACCCCCAGGTCGACCTGGTGCTTGGGCGGGAATTTTCCCGCCCAGCCCAGTTTGGGTTTGAATTCAAAATTTGAACTGGATTTTGAACCGTTTGAATTTTAATTTGAATTCTGAAACTCCCGGAGGTCATAACTCCTTCATACGGAGTCCGATTCATGCAAACTCGGACTCTACCTCAGGCAGAATTCCGAGACGAGCGCAATGGCGTAACCCGTTTCCCTTAATTCTTCCATTAAGGATTAATTATACTTAAATTTGTTAATATACCGTTAACAGAAAATTCGGGGTGTTACATTCTCCCCTCCTTAAAAGGATTTCATCCCCGAAATCTCCATGTCTAGGAGAACGTACACCCTAACATCCAATCGTCCATCTACTCAACCATCAAACACAGGCGTCCATTGTCCTTAAAAGACTTCTAATGCTTCATGATCATATGCACAGTGTGTGTGTACATGTCCTTATCTAATGCAAAATTTAGGCGGTCTACTGATTCAGTTGACCTCCTTAATGCAAATCATGTAAGTGCCATGAATCCATTATGTATGCAAATTTTTCCTACTCATAATTCTACATGAGTGCGCAACCATTCATATAAATGCGACATCCATATGAAAACATATCAATTTTCATCCACATACAAATATGAATACACATATGCATATGCAGTATGAAGTTACTCAACTGATCTAAAACCTAGGTTGTGTGTGTATATGCATCCACGAGCAACCACTACCAACCACTTGCAGCCATCAATCATAACATGTTTCAAATACATGTTTACATCCAAAGGGGTTTCTACCTAAGGATAAAGGATAATATCGAGGAGATCATACTTAAAAAGGTAGATACAAGCACAACTTAAGGAAAAAGAGAGAGATCAAAGATGTACCCTCAAA
This sequence comes from Allium sativum, assembly GCA_030737875.1. NCBI lineage: Eukaryota > Viridiplantae > Streptophyta > Magnoliopsida > Asparagales > Amaryllidaceae > Allium > Allium sativum. The sequence continues at coordinate 344,188,628 of CM060910.1, forward strand.
AAGAAAAGGGTAGGCCGCGAGTATTCTATCCTCAGTTTCCCAAGTCGCGTCTTCCTCGGCATCGCTCCACTCAACTTTGACGAGCTTGACTTCGCGGTTGCGTAGCTTTTTCACTTCAGTTCCTACGATTCGAGTTGGAACTCTCCTTACAGTTGCTTCGCGTTCTACTTCAGCTTCTTCTAGAATGCTTGGCTCCACCACTTCCGCAGATTCATGTAGACATTTTCGGAGATGTAAAACGTGAAAGACGTTGTGAATTCCGGCCAACTTTTCGGGCAGCTCTACTCTATAAGCCATTTTCTCAATCTTCTCGATGATAGGGAACGGTCCTACAAATCTTGGGGCGAGCTTTCCCGTGGATCCGAAGCGAACGACGTTCCTTAAAGGGGATACTTTAAGGAAAACCCTGTCCCCAACCTCAAACTCAAGGTCGGTCCTTCTTTTGTCGGCGTAGGATTTCTGTCTGTCTTGGGATGTCTTCATTCTCCTTCGTATCAAGTCCACTTTTTCTGAAGTCTCTCGAATCATGTCCGGCCCAAGTATAAGTTTGTCAGTAGACTCCCACCAACCAGTTGGTGATCGGCACGGTCTTCAAAACAAAGCTTCGAAGGGCGCCATACCGATGGTGGCTTGGTAGCTGTTGTTGTAGGTGAATTCCACTAAAGGAAGATGATCCTCCCAAGTCCCTCTGAAGTCAAGAACGCATAGCCTTAAAAGATATTCTAATACTCTATTCAACCTTTCTGTCTGACCATCAGTTAGGGTGTGATAGGCCGTGCTCAAACATAACTGTGTGCCTACAGCTTCTTGCAGACTCCGCCAAAATTCGCTCGTAAAGAGGGGATCTCTGTCGCTCACTATGCTGGAGGGTATTCCATGGAGACAAACTATTTCCTTGAGATAAAGAGAAGCTAGAGACGAGGTAGTCCTTCTACTCTTGATAGGTAAAAAGTGGGCGCTTTTTGTGAGCCTGTCCACCATTACCAAAATGCTAGTATTGCATCTTCTTGACCTAGGCAATCCATCAATGAACTCCATTGAAATGCTATCCCACTTCCATTACAGGACTTCTAGAGGATGAAGCAGTCCTCCAAGCTTCTTCTGTTCCGCCTTGACTTGTTAGCATATCATGCACTTAGAAACGAAATCTTCCACGTCCTTCTTCATGCCGTCCCAAAAGAAAACTCTCTTTACGTCCTTGTACATCTTGTCCCCGCCTGGGTGTACTGTCATCTTGGAATGATGTGCTTCCTCGAGAACCTTCTTTACCAAATCCATTACTTGTGGGACGCATACTCTTCCATCTCGTCTTACCCAACCCTTATCATCAATGGAGTATGTAACACCCCACCTCCGCTAGGGTCACTCACAAAGGGAATGCACTAGGTTTGGTGAAGCATTATCGACGTAAACATGCACAGAAATATTACAAGATAGAACATATATAAAACAGCGGAAGTAAAACAAATTTCATTACCTTATAAAATAAGGTCTAAAGCCTTTTACATCAGAATACATCAAAACCTGTCTTGCACTAGTAAAGAAGCATAAAACCTTTTCATAAATTATTCAAACTTGCAAGATAAACTAGGTGAAACATAACATGAGTGGCATGATTAAGTCGCTAAACATAGCCCAAGGTCATAGATCATAGACAAGGGGAAAAATTAGGTTCACATAGGCTAGCATACTTATGTTTCATCGCATTTTATTCCATGTCACATTAGAGCCACCGTTAGAATCTACAAGTAGCTAGAACTTACATAGCGAGGCTTAGGGAAGGATCATGCATCGTCTTGACGAAGAAAGGTGGCTCCTTTGTTGAAGAATCGTCATGAAACTTGCGTAGCAACGTTGATCCCTCCTCGATTTGGTGTAGAAAGCTTGCACTTTTTTATTTGAACCCGATTTGAATGCATAAGCCCTTGGAGTTGGAGATGGAGGCCATGATCAAGATAGATTTTGGCAGCACTTAGATGCTAGAATGATTTTTAGTGATTTAGGTTAGGTCCTAGGGTGTTTTTATAGAGATTAGGAGTAGTTTAGGCCCTTAGATTAACCCTAGGATAGATCTAAACCCTCAAAACCCGTCACAGGCCAATAGACCAGACCCAAAAGCATGTCTTGAGGAACAAGTCAGGCACACAGAGGCCAAACTGGCCGACCACCCAAGTCGACAAGGGTGTCGACTGGGCAGTCGACACCACCTGGGGTGTGTCGACTCCCAAGTCGACTCCCCAGTCGACTTGGGGGTGGCGGGAATTTTCCCGCCTCTCCTGCTTGGCTGAATTTGAATTCTGAATTCAAATTTGAATTGTTTTTGAACTTGAAATTTTCTGAAAATTTTGACGGGCCATAATCGGGTTATACGAACTCTGATTTTCGAAAACTCGGACTCTATTTCGCGTATTTTTCCGAGACGAACGCAAAGGCGCAACCTGTTTCTCCTGATTCAGATTTTATAATTAAATTCTGCCTTGATTCTTGTCTTAGCATGTTGTAAAAATCCGGGTTGTCACATTCTCCCCAACTCAAAGGATTTCGTCCCCGAAATCTCCAAGTTAGGAAGAACGTATCCTACCATCCATCATCCATCTACTCAAAACATCATCCACAGGAAACCGTGGTCCTTAAAAAGACTCCTAATGCTTTATGAGCACATGCAAAAAGTGTGTGTATATGTTCCTTAGCTAATGCTAATGATCAGGCCTGAATGATCTTTCTAATGCAAAATATGTTTACTGCCGTGAATCCAACATGTATGCAAATAGTCCTAGTCATATAAGTACTATATGTGTGCACAAACATTCATCCACATGCAACATCCACATGGTAACACATTAAATTTCATCCATCAACAAGTATAAATACTCGTTCATATGCAATTACGAAATGTGAGTGCGTCGATCTAGTATCTAATGTGTGTTCGCGCATCCACGAGCAACCACTTGCAACCATTTGCAACCATATCAATCATAACATGTTTCAAATACATGTTTACATCCATAGAGTTCTATCAAAGGTTCCCAAGATAGGATCGAGGAGATAAACAAGATAAACTCCTTACGGGGTTTGCAACGGAAACAGGATCGAGAGGATATCCACCAAGCGATAGCATGCAAGAAAGCTCTACAGGTGGACCAAGGATCAAAGATGTACTCTTAAAAAAAGAGACATGATGCGCGTGTCTAAGCCGCATTTCCTTGAGCTTAATTCCATTGTTCCTTGACCGCCTTTGACTTCATGATTTCGTAGCTCCTTGATTCCTATTTCCAAGGTATGAGTTGGAACTCATTTCACTGTCGCCTCTCGTTTCACTTTCACTTATTCTTTCCCTAGTATGCTCGGCTCAAACGTATCTGTGTACTCATGCAAGCTCTCCCAAAATTCACTAGTGAATTCTGGATCTCGTTTACCGATGCCAATCCATGTTACCACGTGCACTTACTAGGGTGATTCCTATAACCCATGCTCAAGCGGAATGAACCATCCGTCATATTGGCAAACGTTACTCGATTGGATCAGAGATTTCCGATAAATGCATCACGAGATTCTAGGTAACTAACCATGACAGAACCCGAAAGGTTACACGAGACTTCGAGGGTATTACTAAGGCAAGTTAAGAGTTTAACTATCCTCCTTTCGAAACCGAGAATGGCATCCATTACTGGATCACCACTTCAGCCCTAGAATCCATCCATAGCTCAACAATAGAAGCATTACTTCTAATCTCAACACTTGGCATAGACGTTCTCAAATCCAAACAAGTCATGAATAAATGGACCGACTCTCCAACCAGATTTTGGGACTAAAGTGGGATCTTCTACCATGCTAGTACTAAGGTGCAGAGACTTAACTATCGAGGTAGACTTAAATGATGTGATGATCAAAACAAAGTCTAGACGGGACGATAGAAAAGAAAGGCTAAGCCTTTAACAGAAACGGTACCATTCCTCTTAGGTACGCTAGAAATGAGAGCATACAATTGCCCTCTCGCTGATCTTGTCCTTATCTTCCTTTGTGGATCAAGCCATACCAACAAGTTGCTTATTCTTAAGCTCGTGTCCTTTATCCTTGCTCTTATTATCCCTTCTTATAATTTCGGTAACAGGTCTCTGGAGAACTTCCTCCATCGCACGGGAAAACACTTACGTGGCTAGACAAGGATTAGTCGCAGTTAAAACTACAGTGACTACAGATAGAGGAAAGAAAGGAAAAGAGGTTCAATCAAGGAAACAAAGGATAGTGCTAATGGATTTTGGGGAATAGCCTTTAAAAAAACTTTTCTTGAAAAATGCTTCTTTATAAACAGTTTCTCAAATAGTTTTCAGAAGGTTTTAAAAACTTTTGCCCAGTCTGGTAACCTTCTGCTCTGATACCAAATGTAACACCCCACCTCCGCTAGGGTCACTCACAAAGGGAATGCACTAGGTTTGGTGAAGCATTATCGAGGTAAACATGCACATAAATATTACAAGACAGAACATATATAAAACAGCGGAAGTAAAACAAATTTCATTACCTTATAAAATAAGGTCTAAAGCCTTTTACATCAGAATACATCAAAACATGTCTTGCACTAGTAAAGAAGCATAAAACCTTTTCATAAATTATTCAAACTTGCAAGATAAACTAGGTGAAACATAACATGAGTGGCATGATTAAGTCGCTAAACTTAGCCCAAGGTCATAGATCATAGAAAAGGGGGAAAATTAGGTTCACATAGGCTAGCATACTTATGTTTCATCGCAATTTATTCCATGTCACATTAGAACCACCGTTAGAATCTACAAGTAGCTAGAAATTACATAGCGAGGCTTAGGGAAGGATCATGCATCGTCTTGACGAAGAAAGGTGGCTCCTTTGTTGAAGAATCATCATGAAACTTGCGTAGCAACGTTGATCCCTCCTCGATTTGGTGTAGAAAGCTTGCACTTTTTTATTTGAACCCGATTTGAATGCATAAGCCCTTGGAGTTGGAGATGGAGGCCATGATCAAGATAGATTTTGGCAGCACTTAGTTGCTAGAATGATTTTTAGTGATTTAGGTTAGGTCCTAGGGTGTTTTTATAGAGATTAGGAGTAGTTTAGGCCCTTAGATTAACCCTAGGATAGATCTGAACCCTCAAAACCCGTCACAGGCCAATAGACCAGACCCAAAAGCATGTCTTGAGGAACAAGTCAGGCACACCCAGGCCAAACCGGCCGACCACCCAAGTCGACAGGGGTGTCGACTGGGCAGTCGACACCACCTGGGGTGTGTCGACTCCCAAGTCGACTCCCCAGTCCACTTGGGGGTGGCGGGAATTTACCCGCCTCTCCTGCTTGGCTGAATTTGAATTCTGAATTCAATTTTGAACTGTTTTTTAACTTGAAATTTTCTGAAAACTTTGACGGGCCATAACCTGGTCATACGGACTCCGATTTTCGAAAACTCGGACTCTATTTCGCGTATTTTTCCGAGATGAACGCAATGGAGCAACCCGTTTCTCCTGATTCCGAATTTATAATTAAATTCTGCCTTAATTCTTGTCTTAGCATGTTGTAAAAATCCGGGTTGTCACAGAGTACCTATTGAGGTGACTGGAAGTTTCACCCCTAATTAGCTTATCAATCACATCCACAAGCTTAGGGTCTTCATGTTGTGCGGCCCCTACTAAGTCTAAAAGAGTGGGTCGTACTTCTGGGGATGCCAATAAACCAGGTACAAAATCAGAGGATGGCCTAAAGTCAAAACTGGCTATATACTCCAAGCTTTGCCTTTCCACAAAGAGAGGGCTTAAGGTCAGTTTCTTTCGGCTCAACGCGTCTGCTACCACGTTGCCTTTGCCAGCAGTATAGGAAATTTCAAAATCATACGAGGCAAGGAACTCCATCCATCTTTGCTGCCTTAAGTTAAGATCTTTCTGCGAGAAAAGATACTTCAACGATTTATGGTTAGTATATAATTCGAACATCTCACCTAGGAGATAATGGCGCCAAGACTTAAGCGCAAAGACGATGGCGGCCAACTCAAGATCGTGGGTTGGGTAGTTCTTTTCATGAACTTTCAATTGTCTTCCACCATAAGCTACTACCCTTCCTTCCTGCATTAGAACAAAGCCTAGCCCCGTACCACAAGCATCCGTATATACTGTGAACATCTTGCTTCCATCAGGCAAAGTCAGAACCGGGGCTGTTGTAAGAGCCCTTTTTAAGCGTTGGAAGGCAATATCACAGTCTAAATCCCAAGCGAATGGCAGATTCTTCTTCGTTAGCCTTGTGAGTGGAGTTGAGATTTTCGCGAAATCCCTAATGAACTTTCGGTAAAAACCTGCTAGCCCGAGAAAGCTTCGGACTTCGGTTGCATTTATTGGTGTCTTTCAATCTTGCATTGCCACCACTTTTGCGGGGTCCACTGTTAACCCTTCTTTGGACACTATATGTCCAAGGAATCTTACTTCTTCTCTCCAAAAGTGGCATTTGGAGAATTTGGCTTTTAGCTGATGTGCACGGAGAGTATCCATGATTTCTTTCAGATGCTGAGCATGTTCTTCCTCATTCTTTGAGAAGATCAAAATATCGTCTACGAAGACCACCACGAACTTATTGAGGAATTCTCTGAACACCCTGCTCATTAGGTCCACGAAATAAGCAGGTGCGTTTGTCAAGCCGAAAGGCATGACAAGCCACTCGAAGAAACTGTCTGGGGTTCTGAACGTCGTTTTATCAATGCTATCCTCATCTACCCTTAGTTGATGGAACCCAGTAGCTAGATCAAGTTAGGAGAAGACCGACACACCTACAAGCTGATCAAACAAATCGTCTATTCTGGGAAATGGATGTCTATTCTTTTTAGTCAGCTTGTTTAACACCCTATAGTCCACACAAAGACGTAGTGAACCATCTGCTTTGGTGGTGAACACCACTGGAGCACCCCATTCCGAGATACTTCTCCTTATAAACCCCTTCTCGAGAAGCTCCTTAACTTGCTTATTGAGCTCCTTTCTCTCCTTTGGAGCCATGTGCCTAACAGGCAGAGCTACGGGCTTTGCATTATCAACAAGATATATGCGGAAGTCTATTTCCCTCTTAGGAGGTAGGCCTTTCACCTCTTCAAAGACATCCGGATATTCCCGGACCACTCTAACCGACTGCAAATTCTCAACAGAAGCGTCATGGGACTCTAGATAACTAAGCATAACAGCATTCAAGACAAGAAATTCCTAGAGTGTTATCGAGCTGGCTCAAGAGCCTAACCACACTTTTCTCACAATCAAGAATGGCACCGTTACTGGATAACCAGTCCGTGCCTAAGATCAATCCATATCCTGAGAAGCCCAAAACAAAGGCACTACATCTAAATTCAACACTTAGAATAGAGATTTTCAAATCCAAGCAAACCATCGACAAATAAGTCGAGCCCCCAATTGGATTTGAAACAACCAAGGGATCTTCTACCATACTAGTGTCTGGGTGCAGAGATTCTACTAAAGCAGATGAAATAAAGGAGTGTGATGCACCAGAATCAAAGAGAATGCGAACTGGATGATCATACAAATAAACTAAGCTTTCTACAGAAATATTTCTACCTCGTTCCTGTGGAGGTGCCGTCAGCGCGTGAACCTGCCCCCTTGAGGTGGATCTAGTCCTTTGTCCCTGCTCTCGCTTTTTTGGCAGTCCTTAGCCAAGTGCCCAGTCTCACCACAATGGAAACAACCACCATTCATCTTCGCCTTCTTCTTTCTACAGTCTTTTGCTATATGTCCCACAATGCCACAGAAATTGTACATTCTCTTTTCACGGGATTTGTTGTTCTTCCCGCCTTTCTTGAAGTCTGTTTTCTTAGCCTGTAATCCTTCTTTCTTTTCTTGGGGCACTTCCGCCTTTGCCTCTTTCTTGCCTTTATCTTCCTCGTGTAGCAGCGCCATGTCCACCAAGATTTAATAGGTCGCTCCCATGGGTATATGAGTCATAGCAAGGCTATGTAAAGGCTCATTCAGACCTTTGATGAAGCGAAGGGCCTTCTTGTGTTGGGTGTTTACTAAATCCAACCCAAATCTGGCCAGCTGATTAAACTGATTGACATACTCCTTGATTGTCATACTTCCTTGTTTAAGAGTTAGGAACTTCTCCATTTGCAGGCTTCTTTCAGCTCGGGAGAGGAATTTCATCTCAAACCTCATCCTGAAATCTTCCCAAGTCTCCACTGGCCTTTCAGCATGGGTAACATCCCACCAATAGGAAGCTTCATCTTTAAGCAACCACACTGCTAGCTGTATCTTTTGCCTGTCGTCAACTTCGAAGATAATGAACAAATCTTCGGTCTCCTTCAGCCAGTTCCTTGCTACCATAAAGGATTCAGTTCCGTAAAAGTCCTTTCCACCCATAGCTTTGAAGTCTCTACATATCTTAGCGAAATTATTTCCACGAGGAGGAGGAGGAGGAGGTACCGCTGCCACTGTGGGAGGAGGAATGTCTGCTGGACCCGCACCATTGGCCCTAGCCTCTAGGTACCTTCGGAACCAGCCGGTTTCGGTACTCCTTCCGGAAGGTTAAGATCTCCAGACATGCTGGAACAAAAAGGAAAGTATTCAAGACAAAGGATAGAGAGATAGTGCATATGGGTTTGGGGAATTATGCCTTTTAAAAACAAAACTTTTTCAAGAATGCTTCTTTAAACTTCTTTTTGAAAATAGTTTCAATTTTTTTTATCTAGTCTGGTAAATCTATGCTCTGATACCAAGTGAAACACCCCACTCTCCATTAAGGTCACTCACAAAGGGAATGCCTTAACTTTGGTGGAGGTTTGTAAGTAAAAGTCACAGATAAAACACAAGACAGATATAAACACATATATATAAGCAGCGGAAAAACAACAGACTTTTTATTTCATAAATACATGTTCATACAAAACATTTCCATAACTGTCACATAATAACCTCCAAAACATTACATCATCATTTCTGTCTTGGTTATTAAATAAAGAAGCATAAAACATAATAAAAGCTGCATAAATCCCCATGATTGTGTCCAACAGCCATAGCCAAGGAGAAAGAGTCCAAACCGTACATCCACTATCTTGAAGCTTGCAAAGAGTCTGACTAAGCTGAGTTGTTTCCTCCCTGTGGACCTGGGGGCGGGGGGGGGGGGGGGGGGGGGGGAACGGAAGAAAAGAAGACAGAAGAAAATTGGGTCAGACATAAAGCCTGGTAAGTCTAGTGACTCTTCAGTATGAGAATAAGAGTAAGGGCATGATAGTTATAAACTGGAAACAGGAAAGTATCATAAACTAAGATAAAGCAGTTTTGATACGAATATACTATCGCACCCCCACACTATATCTCTGCACCTACTTGTATTGTCTTAACTGGAACCCCATGCAGGAGGTAAAGTGATCCCCTTTTTCTAAAGATCGGCTCTTACTCGCATAATCATCTGTGTCTTACGACCCCCGAAGATTGTAGATACCTATGCTAGTCCCACCCTGGGGTGTATCAAGTCCCATGGTGGCGGCCCAACACAAAAATAGAAATGCATAGGTTATACTACTGGTGCCCCCAGTGCCCTGCTTGTCTGCTCCGAAGTGTGTGCACGCCCGCACTCCGTTAGAGCCACACTGTTGCACCCACCGCCGTCGCTTTTGACCACTTACAATCAGCCCAGTAATCGTGCCCCACCCTGCCTAGTTTCAGGATACCATGATAGCTAATTGGGTTACTGCTGAAATGGGTCCCCGTTACTAGGGTTTTCTAGTCAAACATGTTAAATGGTTAAGTGTCTGTATTTACCTAACCCCACCCATCAATTTCATTAACATGTTGAATTGGTTAAGTGTTTTAGTTAACTTAACCCTACCATACTGACTGTCTGTCCTTAGCTTTTTAGAGCACCGACCACTCACATTAGACAGGTATTGTTACGGTTAGTGGATGTGCCGGTCGGTTCTGGGCATATTTACACCGTAACTAAGTCTAACCTCGGGTCTTTATTGGGCTCAATGCTCAACCACCCACATTGGATAGGTATTGTTGTGACTACTGGACAGCTGAGCGGGTCCGGGCAGGTTTACATCACAACTCAATCCAACCTCGTGTTAAGCATATTCGTATTTTCTAAATTTACATATTTGTCTTTATTACATAATATATGTAAATTTGTCAACAATTTAATGTTGTGGCCCACTTTCCAAGTTTAACATTTTTGGTATAAGGATTTATACCGTTTAAATGCCACCAATTTTGGCATGTGACAAACATGCCAATTCCATATATTTTTAAATTTTCCCAATGTTACCCCATCTAAATATTAGGCTAACAATATTAGCCTAATTTTACGTTCGCTTGATTTTTAACATATACTATTAGGCTCAAAACTTAGCCTAATTTAGCGTACACAAAATTGGCATAAAGCAGTTCACTAACATAACATGACATAGGTGTAAACTTGGCATTTTTGGCATAGTCAATATAAACATCATAGGTGTGAACTTGCAAAATAGTCAACATGAATGTCATAGGTGTGAACTTGCAACATAGACTAATCAACATACATGTGAATTTACAACATAGCCTAAATCAATTTTCATATATGTGAACTTGCATTGAAATAGGGATCTAACCAAATAGGTGTCACATAAATAAGCATATGATTTAGACAACATAAGCCTAAACATGGTTTGTACCTAGGCATAACATCAAACATAACTAGCATATGACAAGAATGTGACGTTTTCATAAAGTATGTATAATTTCATCGCATGTGTGAACTAGATCCAATCATATGTCTAATTACAACATGTAACATATATTACAGTGGATCTTGATGGATCCAATTAGGAACTTGCAACTTTTGTATAAACATAGGGGCATGTGTATGAACATAACCATTTAGGCATAGGGGTTCTTAGCATAAAGTATACATACAACCTATATAATCACATAAACATATAGGTGTAGATTACAACATGAACTATACAACTTGCATGCGATGTTGTTTTCATTCTAAATGTGCAATAGGATCAACATAAACTCAATTATACCACGAACATCACAATACCACAATCATTTCAATACATGAATTAACATCGTCGTTACATAATAGCACAATTCCATTCCCAATTTACATCGAATCAATTCTTAATTTTATTCACAAATCACTATACTTACAACAAAAAATGAACTTGAATTCTGGATTCTGAGTTCTGAATTTGAAATGCTTTCCTTTGGGTAGACCAACGTTGTTTGAATCGTGTTATAACTTTGATTTGGCTCGTCTCTAATGTGACGACCGGGAATTCCGCTCGATCCGAATCAGTCGCTAAACCGACCCAGACCGTTCGAAATGCCTGATTGTTTTGAAAACACGATAAAATAGAACGCAAACATAAGAACATTTCATTGTATATTACAACAATTCCATCAGATTACAAGAATATACAGAGTATAAATAAATATTACACAACAGAAAAATATCAGAGATTACAATACATTACATAGCAGCGGAAAATAATACAATACACAACTAGAAGTAATACACGGAAACAAAGCTTTCCGAGTATCGTTCCAGCTGTAAATCAGGATCCTGTGAATATAAATCTGCAAAACCAAAACTACTAGCTGCCGTGTCAAAATAAGGGCACCCAGAGTTTAGGTTAAAACAATAAACTCCAGGTCAGTCATGGGACTGGTGTGAAAACTAAAACAGTTATTATTCTTTATTTTAAAGTTAGGTAAATCAAGGGACCACGCCGTATAACACGGAACGGGTTTCCTCCCAAGAACACCAGTGCATAAAACAATAGCGCAATGCTAAATAAAGAAAAATGAAGCTATTATAAGACCCAGGTCCTATCACACAATGCAACGCAAGCCGGGGGATAAGGTTTTCCCTTATAATAGCCAAGCATGCTTGATACGTTTTAAAACAAGTCATTTGATACTATAATAAGTGTATAGTGTTTAAAACAATTTCAATCGTAAATATCAATCATAGACGGCATGGGTACCATATATCATGTCGCCATACTAGGCTCTACAATCAAAACCGCCAATGTCACGTATTTGGAAGTTGGATTTCCGTCATGAACCAAGGCAAAAGATAGTCCTTACCGAATTCGAGACTGTCTAGCCCGAGTCTCAGGCACAGCCGCAACCGTACCTTGGATAGTCAGGGCCGGTCCACACGGAGTGGATTATAATGCCTGAAAAATGCGTTTCTCTACCCTTTGGTGTGTAAATGAGCCAACGAATGACTCCATCGGTCCCGGATCGACCGATATAACCGAGGCGCCTCGCAACAGTAACAACCACATAAGTCAAACTCGTCAGGGCGTGTAAAACCAATGACGCCACTTCTAGCTAGAAAGAAAACGCACGTCCCCCCTGAGGTCCTCTCCCGTTTCTGGTTCATACCGGGTTGTGAGGTTCGCGAATTCATGCTACACAAAGCTACGACACAAAGGTCGTGCTTTGATCATTAACCACAAGACTCTGATTTTCAACAGAAGCCTTGATCATTTGCATCTTGGCATGCCACACAGGCAAACCACTCTATGAAACCAATATCAGTCACACGGAATGAAATCCAATGTCAGACACACGGTCCATTTACAAGTTCGTTCTGGGTCTGAACGAAACCGAAGGCACTTTCCTCGCATATCCATCGATCTCCAAGTACGTATGTACGATCACCAACTATTTCTCTCCTCTTGGGTGTACAGCCCAATCGAGATCATCAGCAATCACCCAAACGATGTGAAGATTTCCGGTCTTTGACCACCGTCTTCATCTTCGACACCACGTCGAATCAGTTATTCAGAATGGGATAAACCCGGTCTTTCTGAATAACTCGCGTATATAATAAACAAGTTTTACACAGACACAACATACGCCTCATTCCAATTCATCATTCACTAACCGTAAATTAATCAAGAGAATAATTCCCCTAATATTAACCCCGAAGGCCGAAACCAACATCATATCAATATCCAGAAAACCATTTTGCTTAGCTAACCGACAGTTAGTTTCTAAATTTCACATTCTTAGGGAAAGGTTCCCATTAATTTTATCAAAGATAAATCCTTTAAATTTATTCTTTAATCTTCCTTTGAATATCGATTCAACTAGTCGGGATTAGCGAACCACACCGAAGTAATCATTCATTTCCCAATCCCAACCTATTCATCCCATGAAGTAAAACTGGTAATACTTCATATTTAACACCACGGTGTTATCGGTAAATTCAATTACCATTTCACGTTCAAATCTAATTAAAGATTTAACTATCGCCTGGAGCAAAACTGGTGATACTCCATTCTCGATCTTTTCAATCTAATTAAAGATTCATTAAAACTCCACTTAGTTTTAATCTTTAACTGGGTTAAAGAATCAGTGTCATTTAAAACACGGTTCACGATAAACCCTAAAATCACATCACATTTCAATCAGTCCCTAACCGTAAATTAGTAAGAGAACGATTCCCTAAGTATTAACCCCGAAGGCCGAAACCAACATCAGATCAATACCCCAGAAACCATTCAACTTAACTAACCTCCAGTTAGTTTCTGATTTTCTTAACTTCTTTTTGGGTCTAAGAACAGTATTATTGAAGATACCGTTCACGACAACCTAAAATCACATTTCATTAATTATCGGGTTAAAGAACAAGTGTTATTTAAAACACTGTTCACGATAAACCCAAAAATCAACACCAATTCAATTCCAATTAAATATTATTTAATTGGTATACTTCATTAAATCTAAACAAAAAGATTTAATCTTTTTCTCAACTGGGCTTAAGAACAGTGTTAATGAAGACACCATTCACGACAAACCCAAATCACATTTGATATTAAATACAAGGCTCTAAATAGAAAATATACCGGCTGATATTCAATATCAAATTCTACGACCAACAAATATCGTATTGGAAATAACGATATTAATATATCTTTCAAATTCCCATAACAATGTCTGTATCATCATGAAATCTAACATCGAACTGTTCCGAAGACAATTTCGATTCAAATACATTCCAATTCAATTATTGGAAATTCTGGTTATTTTCAAAACCATTTCAAATCCAATTTATTTTTTTAAAAATAAATAGAATTATAATTCTAGTTCAAAACTAGTTCATTTCGATAAAAATCTATTTTTACCTTTTCAAATAGGGAGTATTTCATCACAATTCTTCAGAAATCATTTCTTATGATTTTACACAAATTATTGATATTTTTAATAATTTTATCAAGGCCCGTACATTCGATTTCCATCAACGGCCATCGAACAGCACTTACAGCGACCTTTTTCAAATTTGATTTGGACATAATTCCAAATCTAACCATTAGATTTCAAATTTCTAATGTTCGTTAGAAAGCTCTTTTCGATACGAACCCAACGGTTCCGGTTTTAGGAGAATCCGACGGTCGGATCTCCCGCAATATCCATTCGAAGTCAATGGTCGAAATTCACGAACTACCATGGCGCGGCGCGTTCTATTCAGGCCATTATATATATATATATAATATATTATATATATTTCGTCGATCTCCTTTTAAAACGTATTTTATAAATCGTTTTAAATTCGTTTTCAAAACGATTTCAACTTCACATTCAAATTCAAATCAAAATTGAATCTTTCCTTATAAATTCGTTTTAAGTTCATTTCAAATTGATTTCAATTCAAATCGATTTTCAGTTCAATTTCAATATGTTTTAAGTTCAATTCAAAACGATTTCAATTCTATTTCAATCTTATTCGAATTCATTTCTATTCAATTTAAATTCGAATTCCTTTCTATTCAATTTATCAAATTTTGAAATCACTTTCGATATTCATTGAAAAATGAATAAAATCGATATAAATATCGTTCGCGTCAAAATGGCGTCAGTCTAATCAACACGGCTTCATATATTTCTATTTTCAAATATTCTATTTCAAATATTTCTTTTTCAAATATTTCTATTTCAAATATTTCTTTTCAAATATTTCTTTTCAAATATTTCTCTTTCAAAACTGGAATGAGGCCCAATCAATTACCATATAATGTTAATTATATTGATTTTCTACAACACATGTATAAAATCACAACGATAAATAATCAACCATCAGCCAGAGTGCGTTCTACACTTTATAAGCATCAAATATAAATATTTAACGCTTATAACAGCCTGTCAATCAATCGATCGACATATAACTAATTATTGGGATTAGTGTATGTCATATATCATCCCAATACCTGTGTGGGGTTTTCAAACAATCAAACACAAATTTTATTTGTGCAGTTGGGCGATGTGTAAAATTTATCGTCCCAATCAATATCAATCAAATCAGTGTATATAAACAAATCTCCGATTTGTTTATAAATATTTATTTTATATACACGTTAAAAATTCTATTTTCAACTATAAACTATTTTTTACTATATAAATGTTTTATTTCATTTCACATCACATCACACAATCAACTACACATCAAAATCAAACAAACAAGCATACAAGCCGTCCATGGTCCGTGGACGACGGGTGTCGGGTGATACTAAACACCGTCTGCATCCTAGTATATATTTTAACTAGAAAACAAAATTAAAAGGTGAGAAGTTTTCACAGAGGGTTCTACTCCGCCGTGCTTTGCTTTTGAACTGCTGAATCGCCAGGATCTATTTGACATTCCAATGTAGTTATTTCACACTGTTCAAATAAAATTATATTTTTATTGCTTCATTCAATAAATAAAAATCATATTTTTATTTCTACTTCATATATATTTTTATAACGCTCTTTTCTATATGTAAATTATATTTTATATATCTACTTCTAATATAAAGATCAATTTTTTTTTACTTTAATATATACAATAAAAATCAGATTTTTATTTCACTACATATATAAAGATAATATTTTTATTCTTTCCATAGTATAAAATCATATTTTTAATCTTTCTATAATATAAAAATCATATTTTTAATCTTTCTATATTATATATAAAAACTATATTTTTCTTTCTGTTTTGAAAATATTATCTTTTCATGTATGCAAACATCGTATCTTTACATTGCTACATCTCATATAAAAATCGAATTTTTATCCTCACTTCATATATATATAAATCGTATTTTTATTCGATTAAAAATCCTATCTTCGTTTTGATAAAAATCACATCTTCGTTCGATTTAAAAATCAAAGCTTTATTTGGTTTAAAAAAAAATAAAAGCTTTGTTCGATAAAAATCACAACTTTGTATAGGCAAAAATGATAACTTTCTATACGTAAAAATCTAATTTTCCTTTGCAATAAAAATCTAACTTTTATAAATGAATAAATAAAAGAAAACTTACGTTCATTTGAAGGAGGAAGGTGATTGGAGCGGTGCTGGAGCAGAAGGGGGTTCGCAGGTGGAGAAGATGGCGCACGGGGGTGGCCCAGGTGGAGGGGAAGCGGCGGTTGATGTCTGAAAGGAGGGGGGCTCTCGTGGTGAACTCAAGAAGAAGGAGGGGGCTTCGGAGAAAGAAGCAGAGGGCGGAGGGGTGCGGACCTCGCCATGGTGGCGGCGGCGGTCACGAACGGAGGGGAGGGAGGCGCGTTGGATCCCGATGGAGGCGCCATCGTTTTTCTTCTTCTTTCTATTCGATTTTGAACAGTCAACGGTGGGAGAGAGAAGGGATTGGGGAAGGGATATATAATAATTATTATTTTTATTTAATTTAAATTTCCATAAAGGTGCGTTTTCATTCGAACCCCGAATCGAACCCAACGACTGTCGCCCCTAGCACATTACCCCCATTTCGAACACAATGGGATATGTTTCATAAGCCAGTTCAACTGTTTCGATCAGTTTTTGTCAAAATCAAAATATAACTCTATATATTGAATTTGAACGCACATTTTAAATTACCGGGGCCACATATGACCTCAAAAAATTCCAGAAAAATTATTTCTAGCTTCGTAATGGTGATACGGTCCTAACAAAACTAGTTTCGTTGAATTCGGAGATCGTTTGAAAAAAGGCCATTTTCCAGTCGATTAAAAATCAACTTAAACTGGTCAAACGCGCTTTCCTTTACCACGCTCACATATTGATTCGAAAAATTATGAAAATTGGAATCTAGCAAAAACTTTACATCATGGATCCAACAAAAGTGGTTTCGTCGAAATCCGAGGTCGTTTGCAAAGTGGCCATTTTTAAGGGCCAGAATTCCATAGCGACTATTCTGAATTTTCAACTGGACATAACTTTTGATCCCCGCTATGAAATTTTGATTTTTCGGATTCATTGGAAAGATATTATCAAATAGATTCTAATATTTTTGGTTTCACTAAAATCCGGTTTATTTTGCGCCCGGTATGTTCAATTGAAATTTGAAATCGAATTATCGAACTACAGCGCCATTTTCAATTCCTTTTATATTTTAAAATAAATATTTATATTCTAACGACGAGCTATATAAATATATTCATTCTATTTCTATTCAAAATAAATTTTTCATCGATATTATTTAAAATAATTCATTTTAAATAATCAAAATTCGTTAAAATTGCCAAAATAAAAATTTTAAATTAGCCCAGATTTCCGGGTTATTACAATCTCCCCCACTTAAAACTTTTCGTCCCCGAAAAGGAACGAAGCCGAAAGTTGTTTCACAAATCAACTCAACTTCCAGTATTTTCACTACGGCTTAAGTTCTGCAGCTTTTCAGTTTCTAAGAACTTTTCAATTTTTTCAAAAATTTGGCTAACAACCTAAATTTTCGAGAAATTTCTCCATAACCTCCCCTGCACCGGGGACTTCGGGATATTTCATATAGCCTCCCATGGCCTTCTTCAATCAAAAAGAAAAAGAAAAAGCCAAGCGGCTAGCCAATCGGCTCATAAAATCATCATCACCCAAACAAAACAGTAAATTATGGTAAATATGTACCTATTTGTCGGGCAAACAATTTTATTCATCTGCTCTAGCCTCCTTGCTATGACCTGTTCAATAGATACACATGTATATGTATGCAAATGCGACCAATTTTCAATACAATTCAATATTTGGTTCAATTAGGCTAAATGGTTCAAAATTATCAAACAAATAAACAAACAACACAACCGGCAATCAATTAGTGAATTAGAGTTTCAAATTCATAATTTGATATATATACAGAAAATCATGTTTTTGATGCCAATTCACAACAATAAATCTATATAGTTTTGGTTCTCACACCAGTCTAATGGAAATATATAGATATCACACCTTCGAAGCTCGAACATAAATTCTGATGATGATCGATCATTCATCAGAACCATCTACGGGCAGCTAGAATGTGATTCTATATCTATCCAGTATATTAAAACTTCGAACATACGTTTGCAAGGCGTATATGCAAAATCTTTATATATTGGATTGTCCAAATTCAAAATAAATAAATATTCAAATACGTATAATACGATTTAAATTTCAAAACAAAATTTGTTTTCATTTTAAAAATATACTCTTCACACTCGTTCTAGGATACTACTGATCCTATCTCTAACGAGTCATTCTAATTGGATATTACTAATCCAATATCTGATTAATCCTTTCGTATGGTTCTAATGTGCCTTGTTCTCTGAGCTTTGTAAACCAAAGCTCTGATACCAAAATGTGACGACCGAGAATTCCGCTCGATCCGAATCAGTCGCTAAACCGACCCAGACCGTTCGAAATGCCTGATTGTTTTGAGAACACGACAAAATAGAACGCAGAAAGAAGAACATTTCATTGTATATTACAACAATTCCATCAGATTACCAGAATATACAGAATATAAATAAATATTACACAATAGAAAAATATCAGAGATTACAATACATTACATAGCAGCGGAAAATAATACAATACACAACTAGAAGTAACACACGAATACAAAGCTTTCCGAGTATCGTTCCAGCTGTAAATCAGGATCCTGTGAATATAAATCTGCAAAACCAAAACTACTAGCTGCCCGTGTCAAAAAAAGGGCACCCAGAGTTTAGGTTAAAACAATAAACTCCAGGTCAGTCATGGGACTGGTGTGAAAACTAAAACAGTTATTATTCTTTATTTTAAAGTTAGGTAAATCAAGGGACCACGCCGTATAACACGGAACGGGTTTCCTCCCAAGAACACCAATGCATAAAACAATAGCACAATGCTAAATAAAGAAAAATGAAGCTATTATAAGACCCACGTCCTATCACACAATGCAACGCAAGCCGGGGGATAGGGTTTTCCCTTATAATAGCCAAAGCATGCTTGATTTGTTTTAAAACAAGTCATTTGACACTATAATAAGTGTATAGTGTTTAAAACAATTTCAATCATAAATATCAATCATAGACGGCAAGGGTACCATATATCATGTCGCCATACTATGCTCTACAATCAAAACCGCCAATGTCACGTATTTGGAAGTTGGATTTCCGTCATGAACCAAGGAAAAAGATAGTCCTTACCGAATTCGAGACTCTCTACCCCGAGTCTCAGGCACAGCCGCAACAGTACCTTGGATTGTCAGGGCCGCTCCACACGGAGTGGATTATAACGCCTGAACAATGTGTTTCTCTGCCCTTTGGGGGCGTAAATGAACCAAGAAATGACTCCATCAGTCCCGGATCGACCGATATAACCGAGGCGCCTCGCAACAGTAACAACCACATAAGTCAAACTCGTCAGGGCGTGTAAAACCGCTGATGCCACTTCTAGCTAGAAAGAAAACGCACGTCCCCCCTGAGGTCCTCTCCTATTTCTGGTTCATACTGGGTTGTGAGGTTCGCGAATTCACGCTACACAAAGCTACGCCACAAAGGCCGTGCTTTGATCATCAACCACAAGACTCTGCTTTTCAGAAGAAGCCTTGATCATTTGCATCTTGGCATGCCACACAGGCAAACCACTCTATGAAACCGATATCAGTCACACAGAATGAAATCCAATGTCAGACACACGGTCCATTTACAAGTTCGTTCTAGGTCTGAACGAAACCAGAGGCACTTTCCTCGCATACCCATCGATCTCCAAGTATGTCTGGACGATCACCAACTATTTCTCTCCTCTTGGGTGTACAGCCCAATCGAGATCATCAGCAATCACCCAAACGATGTGAAGATTTCCGGTCTTCGACCACCGTCTTCATCTTCGACACCACGTCGAATCAGTTATTCAGAATGGGATAAACCCGGTCTTTCTGAATAACTCGCGTATATAATAAACAAGTGTTACACAAACACAACATACGCCTCATTCCAATTCATCATTCACTAACCGTAAATTAATCAAGAGAATAATTCCCCTAATATTAACCCCGAAGGCCGAAACCAACATCAGATCAATATCCAGAAAACCATTCTGCTTAGCTAACCGACAGCTAGTTTCTAAATTTCACATTCTTAGGGAAGGTTCCCATTAATTTTATCAAAGATAAATCCTTTAAATTAATTCTTTAATCTTCCTTTGAATATCGATTCAACTAGTCGGGATTAGCGAACCACACCGAAGTAATCATTTATTTCCCAATCCCAACCTATTCGTCCCATGAAGTAAAACTGGTAATACTTCATATTTAACACCACGGTGTTATCGGTAAATTCAATTACCATTTCACGTTCAAATCTAATTAAAGATTTAACTATCGCCTGGAGCAAAACTGGTGATACTCCATTCTCGAACTTTTCAATCTAATTAAAGATTCATTAAAACTCCACTTAGTTTTAATCTTTAACTGGGTTAAAGAATCAGTGTCATTTAAAACACGGTTCACGATAAACCCTAAAATCACATCACATTTCAATTAGTCCCTAACCGTAAATTAGTAAGAGAACGATTCCCTAAGTATTAACCCCGAAGGCCGAAACCAACATCAGATCAATACCCTAGAAACCATTCAACTTAACTAACCTCCGGTTAGTTTCTGATTTTTCTTAACTTCTTTTTGGGTCTAAGAACAGTATTATTGAAGATACCGTTCACGACAACCCAAAATCACATTTCAATAATTATCGGGTTAAAGAACAAGTGTTATTTAAAACACTGTTCACGATAAACCCAAAAATCAACACCAATTCAATTCCAATTAAATATTATTTAATTGGTATACTTCATTAAATCTAAACAAAAAGATTTAATCTTTTTCTCAACTGGGCTTAAGAACAGTGTTAATGAAGACACCATTCATGACAAACCCAAATCACATTTGATATTAAATACAAGGCTCTGAATAGAAAATATACCGGCTTATATTCAATATCAAATTCTACGACCAACAAATATCGTATTGGAAATAACGATATTAATATATCTTTCAAATTCCCATAACAATGTCTGTATCATCACGAAATCTAACATCGAACTGTTCCGAAGACAATTTCGATTCAAATCCATTCCAAATCAATTATTGGAAATTCTGGTTATTTTCGAAACCATTTCAAATCCAATTTATTTATTTAAAAATAAATAGAATTATAATTCTAGTTCAAAACTAGTTCATTTCGATAAAAATCTATTTTTACCTTTTCAAATAGGGAGTTTTTCATCCCAATTCTTCACAAATCATTTCTTATGATTTTACACAAATTATTGATATTTTTAATAATTTTATCAAGGCCCGTACAGTCGATTTCCATCAACGGCCATAGAACTGCACTTACAACGACCTTTTTCAAATTTGATTTGGACATAATTCCAAATCCAATCGTTAGATTTCAAATTTCTAATTTTCGTTAGAAAGCTCTTTTCGATACGAACCCAACGGTTCCAGTTTTAGGAGAATCCGACGGTCGGATCTCCCGCAATATCCATTCGAAGTCAATGGTCGAAATTCACGAACTGCCGCGGCGCGGCGCGTTCTATTCAGGCCATTATATATATATATGTATATAATATATATATATATATATATATATATATATATATATATATTTCGTCGATCTCCTTTTAAAACGTATTTTATAAATCGTTTTAAATTCGTTTTCAAAACGATTTCAACTTCACATTCAAATTCAAATTCAAATCAAAATTGAATCTTTCCTTATAAATTCGTTTTAAGTTCATTTCAAATTGATTTCAATTCAAATCGATTTTCAGTTCAATTTCAATATGTTTTAAATTCAATTCAAAATGATTTCAACTATATTTCAATCTTATTCAAATTCATTTCTATTCAATTTCAATTCGAATTTCTTTCTATTCAATTTATCAGATTTTGAAATCACTTTCGATATTCATTGAAAAATGAATAAAATCGATATAAATATCGTTCGCGTCAAAATGGCGTCAATCTAATCAACACGGCTTCATATATTTCTATTTTCAAATATTCTATTTCAAATATTTCTTTTTCAAATATTTCTATTTCAAATATTTCTTTTCAAATATTTCTTTTCAAATATTTCTTTTTCAAAACTGGAATGAGGCCCAATCAATTACCATATAATGTTAATTATATGGATTTTCTACAACACATGTATAAATCACAACGATAAATAATCAACCATCATCCAGAGTGCGTTCTACACTGTATAAGCATCAAATATAAATACTTAACGCTTATAACAACCTGTCAATCAATCGATCGACATACAACTAATTATTGGGATTAGTGTATGTCATATATCATCCCAATACCCGTGTGGGGTTTTCAAACAATCAAACACAGATTTTATTTGTGCAGTTGAGCGATGTGTAAAATTTATCGTCCCAATCAATATCAATCAAATCAGTGTATATAAACAAATCTCCGATTTGTTTATAAATATTTATTTTATATACAGATTAAAAATTATATTTTCAACTATAAAATATTTTTAACTATATAAATATTTTATTTCATTTCACATCACATCACACAATCAACTACACATCAAAATCAAACAAACAAGCATATAAGTTGTCCATGGTCTGTGGACGACGGGTGTCGGGTGCTACTAAACACCGTCTGCATCCTAGTATATATTTTAACTAGAAAACAAAATTAAAAGGTGAGAAGTTCTCACAGAGGGTTCCACTCCGCCGTGCTTTGCTTTTGAACTGCTGAATCGCCAGGATCTATTTGACATTCCAATGTAGTTATTTCACGCTGTTCAAATAAAATTATATTTTTATTGCTTCATTCAATAAATAAAAATCATATTTTTATTTCTACTTCATATATATTTTTATAACGCTCTTTTCTATATGTAAATTATATTTTATATATCTACTTCTAATATAAAGATCATTTTTTTTACTTTACTAAATACAATAAAAATCAGATTTTTATTTCACTACATATATAAAGATAATATTTTTATTCTTTCCATTGTATAATATCATATTTTTAATCTTTCTATAATATAAAAATCATATTTTTAATCTTTCTATATTATATATAAAAACTATAATTTTCTTTCTGTTTCAAAAATAATATCTTTTCATGTATGTAAACATCGTATCTTTACATTGCTACATCTCATATAAAAATCGAATTTTTATCCTCACTTCATATATATAAAAATCGTATTTTTTTTCGATTAAAAATCCTATCTTCGTTTTGATAAAAATCACATCTTCGTTCGATTTAAAAATCAAAGCTTTATTCGGTTTAAAAAAAAATCAAAGCTTTGTTCGATAAAAATATTTGTATAGGCAAAAATGATAACTTTCTATATGTAAAAATCTAATTTTACTTTGCAATAAAAATCTAATTTTTATAAATGAATAAATAAAAGAAAACTGACGTTCATTTGAAGGACAAAGATGATTGGAGCGGTGCTGGAGAAGAAGGGGGTTCGCAGGTGGAGAAGATGGCGCGCGGGGGTGGCCCAGGTGGAGGGGAAGCGGCGGTTGATGTCTGAAAGGAGGGGGGCTCTCGTGGTGAACTCAAGAAGAAGGAGGGGGCTTTAGAGAAAGAAGCGGAGGGCGGAGGGGCGCGGACCTCGCCATGGTGGAGGCGACGGTCACGAACGGAGGTGAGGGAGCGCGTTGGATCCCGATGGAGGCGCCATCGTTTTTTTTCTTTCTATTAGATTTTGAACGGTCAACGGTGGGAGAGAGAAGGGATTGGGGGAGGGATATATAATAATTATTATTTTTATTTAATTTAAATTTCCATAAAGGTGCGTTTTCATTCGAACCCCGAATCGAACCCAACGACTGTCGCCCCTAGCACATTACCCCCATTCCGAACGCAATGGGATATGTTTCATAAGCCAGTTCAGCTGTTTCGATCAGTTTTTGTCAAAATCGAAATATAACTCTATATATTGAATTTGAACGCACATTTTAAATTACCGGGGCCACATATGACCTCTAAAAATTACAGAAAAATTATTTCTAGCTTCGCATTGGTGATACGGTCCTAACAAAACTAGTTTTGTTGAATTCTGAGACCGTTTGAAAAATGGCCATTTTCTAGTTGATTAAAAATCAACTAAAACTGGTCAAACGTGTTTTCCTTTACCACGCTCACATATTGATTCAAAAAATTAAGAAAATTGGAATCTAGCAATAACTTTACATCACGGATCCAACAAAAATGGTTTCGTCGAAATCCGAGGTCGTTTGCAAAATGGCCATTTTTAAGGGCCAGAATTCCATAGCGACTATTCTGAATTTTCAACTGAACATAACTTTTGATCCCGCTATGAAATTTTAATTTTTCGGATTCGTTGGAAAGATATTCTTAAATAGATTCTAATATTTTTGGTTTCATTAAAATCCGGTTTATTTTTCACCCGGTATGTTCAATTGAAATTTGAAATCGAATTATCGAACTACTGCGCCATTTTCAATTACTTTTATATTTTAAAATAAATATTTATATTCTAACGACGAGCTATATAAATATATTCGTTCTATTTCTATTCAAAATAAATTTTTCATCGATATTATTTAAAATAATTCATTTTAAATAATCAAAATTCGTTAAAATTGGCAAAATAAAAATTTTAAATTAGCACAGATTTCCGGGTTATTACATCTAAGCTTTTCTACAAGTGGAGGCTACTCTTGGCTTCCTTCCAGCAGCATCACGGCTCTATCTCCAATTCATTTGAGTGAATTTAGGTTTAGACTCAAGTTGTATTTATAGAATTTTAAATTAATTAGAGCCGTCGATGAAGCTAGAGTGAATCCAGACCATCCACCTCAAGAGCAGCCAATCAGAAAGCGACATGTAAGCCCTAGTGACATAGCCAAGCCCCAAAAATCGACCAAAAACCCGACCAGGCCAGCCAGGGCCAAACCAGGTCAATTGGGCAGGTCGACCCTATTGTCGACCTGGTCACCCAGGTCGACCCCCAGGTCGAGTCGACCTGGTGCCTGGGCGGGAATTTTCCCGCCCAATCCAGTTTGGGTCTGAATTCAAAATTTGAACTGGATTTTGAACCGTTTGAATTTTAATTTGAATTCTGAAACTTTCGGAGGTCATAACTCCTTCATACGGAGTCCGATTCACGCAAACTCGGACTCTAACTCAGGCAGAATTCCGAGCGAGCACAATGGCATAACCCGTTTCCCTTAATTCTTTCATTAAGGATTAAGTATACTTAAATTTGTTAATATACCGTTAACAGAAAATTCGGGGTGTTACATTCATATGATCTTAACACTTCTTGTTTTGTCAGATTCTGATAACGGATGAAAGAGTTATTGATATTGCAAGTTATAACCGAATTAAATGTCTGTATTAGCTGGAGGGATTTTCGACCCTGAAAATCAGCATAAAACACCATGTCAATTATTCAAGTATCAAAAATACCGGGTCATTAATAGAAAGAAGTGACAGGGTGAGAAACAGAAAGAACGTTAGAATAGTAAAAGAAGAAGAACACGATAGAACATAATCAAAGTAACACGAATCTCACAGCGGAATGAATAAAAGATATTATATAACATAACCTTGAAATACACAATTATATTTGAACTTACATACCATATTAGAGTACAACACATATACACCACATCGTAAATATCTCTAAATGTCTAACGGTGAAGCCTTCTGCTTCAAGCTCCTCCAAGTGTATCTGAAAAACCTGAAACACTTGACTGTCCGTACATATTAGGGCACCCAAAAAACAAACAAAATAAACTCTGGGTCAGTCACTGGACTAGTGTAAGTAAACTTCAACCACATTGTTAAGCTTTGAAAACCTTTTGAAAGAAAAGGATAATAGTAAGACTAGCCCACACATAAATGTGGATGGTTTTTACCTTACTATAATCCAAAACATTTGATATGAAATCCGGTGATATTATAATAGTGCCTAATCAAATAAATAACCAAATAGCAGAACGCTTACATCTCACGCTCTACATATATAGTACAAAATCAAAAACTGCAGGGTGCTTATTGGAGACTGGATTCGAACTATGACAAGGTATGGGACCACCTTCCGATCAGTGTACTCTAGAGGGGATACACTGGGGTTCAATAAGAACATCTTGCAACCCGACCACACATGACGCCCACTCATTTAGCTTGAGTGTAGCGAATGTATTACTACCCGATGCTTTTAAGGGACCACCGTCCATCCGTGGAGATACACAAGTGAAAGAAGAACACATAAGGAGTTTCTCTAGATCGGTGATAATACACCCTGCTTGGGGTATGACCTAACTAGCCATGCTGCTTGCCCGATTTTTGTCATTTCCCGATTGTGATGCTTGAGGCTATGTTTACCTTTTTAGAACTTCTGGCCACCATTCACTTTGAATGCCACATCGTCAAACTCGTCAAATCACTAGTTGATCTTCCCAAAAACATTACGGGTATAAAAAGCTAAGAGAAACAATTCCTCCACTACTAGACGTAATACCTTGAAAAGATCATCTTATGTGATCTGTTACGAATACTCTGTTAGACATTAGTCCATAACAGTTGTCTTGAGACTGGACAACCCGAAGCATTATCCTATAAACAGAACAGCCCTTGCATTCTTCTCCTTCCTCGACTATCTTCAACATAAACTCATACACAACGCCTATGCTTATACGGAGTGGTTTTCGGATAATAGATCCAACCGGTCTCTCCGTATTGATAACGATGATCAAAAAAATCTTTGATAGCTGGAGATTTAATTATCAAATGGAAAACATCCATACAACCTACGATTATATTTTCGAATGAAAATATTACTGATTAATCATCAATCAACATTATTTTTGATTAATTCATTTATTTCCCAATTTCCCTTCAACATCCTTTCTCAAATATTTCTCCAAATCGTTTAGCCTCTCACGATCCTTGGAAAACGTTTCCGTCTATTATAAACTATTTATTTTCTATATTCCAAAAAATATATTTCTTCTTATCATTAGAAAATATTCCCTTAATCCCAATCTTAACTTCTTATTAACAAAAACCATTTCATTTTCTATACTTAGAAAACATATCTGATTATATTTGGAAAACATTTCCAATACATTTATATAGATATAAACAAACATTGTATAAACCATTGATTATAACAGTAATGTTATAACACCTGCTTTCAAAATATATAAATTAAAATATAACTTTGGTTCTTTATTTAGAATAAATAAATAATATTTAATAAATCAAACAAATCTTAATGAAAACCGAAAAGTAAATAGTACCTTCCTGAATTCGATATAACTGAATTTAAACCTATAAACCTCTTTTGAAAAATCAATCTTCGATTAATGTTCCGAACATCAGAATAAATCCACCATTTCAGGTTAATTAAATTTCTAAATTCACTTTAGAATTTATCATTTCAAATATTTACCATTTCCCTATTGTAACCATTTTAATCCGCAAGACATTTGCTTTGAAATCAACTACGTGTTATTATATAATTAAACTAGTTATTGTACATAATTCCAATCGAAATCAATTTATATTAAAAAATAGTTTTGTTCCCTTTTCAAAACTAAAATTCTTTTCCAATATATTTTTACGGTATTTAAATACTAATTATTTCTGGGTCGATGTGATTCAAACATCCAAACACATAATAATCATTCACAATCACAGATTATTTGTCACATCATACAATGCAATATATGAAAAATAACAATATAATTTTTAAGGAATCTTGTTGGATTCCTCCAACCTATTTCCCTGCATCCACAAAAGTTAATCAATATCAATAACACTGATATTATAGTAATAGCAGCGGTATTAAACTGACGATTTATATATATTATTTCAACTAATTAATCAACAATTCATCCAAACAACCATCACACAGCATTAAAATATTACTTATCAATATTAAATGATGTTTATAGTATTATAAAATGATCATAGTTAGTGAGTTTACTCACCTTGGTCGCCAATCGTTAAATAACGATTGACGTCGGTTGATTATATCAGGCGTTTAGTTTTGCCAAGCCAAAATTTCTAACAAGCTCCAAATGGTTTCAAACCAGTTATATAACGCAGCTTGCCTTCGTACGATTCCAACGAATCAGACCGTTAGTAGAACTGACCATGTATATACAAAATATTAAGTCACAAGCTAATACATTCACTAATTTAAATTATACTTTTATATTGGGCCTTACTGTTCATATCTGACCTATTCATCACATGCACACATGTTAGGTTTTCTCTCTTCCCTGATATGTCTTCAAACTTCAGAAAAATATAAACCAAACTGTTGTGAACTTCGAAGCTACCTGCTCCTTGAAAAATCCGATCCTTCCCGATTATTAGGAAACATGTCGACTTTTTTCTAAATGGGCTCATGCCAAATATTTCGGCCCAACTACCATTCTAACCTATCCCGCTCCAGCATGTTTCCGAACTCCATTACCATGCTTATACATCCCCTCCTCCACTGCGTTTTTTCGCCAAAGCTACATCTAAGACCACTGTTATACTCCTCCTCACACTCTCCTTACTCTCATCCTAGAACACACGAACTCGCTCTTTCTTCCTTAATTCCTCCATGCACTAGTACCATTTCTACAACACCCGATCTACTCCTCGCCCATGCGCTCTCCAGGTCGCCTCCTCACGGCTACAGGGGTGTATTTTGCACGACAACTTAATGCACTGCTCCCTCCCATTTTCATATATACGAAAAACTGCTCCTTCCATGAGCTCCAAGCTCGACACCACCATAAATTTCCCTTTGATCACTCCTGCATTTCCCTAACTTCATTGTACAGTTGACTTACTATCGCTCTTCGTTACACTGTGCCAGGTGCTGCCACACAACCACCAGTCGGACCCCCTTACCGCGACGAACTCTCCCATATCCTTGAACACCCCTCTGACATCATATAGCTCTGCTCAAAGTATCGACGTCTCCATAAAATGCGCTGCCCTGTTGAGCTACAATCCTCTTTGTCGCCTAATTCCCTCAACTTCCTCAGTTCGTTCCTTTTTCCACCAGACCGTCACTCCATACCCCACCAACCTCCTAAAACCATTACTGCACATATAAGCCCTCCATAACGCCGTGAACAAAATTGGTACCCCTTTCCCCCCTTGCCCAACAAGCGCATGCATGCAACTGCTCTTCCATTACCAAAGTTTATCCCCACTTATCTCTCCTTCCACACTTCATGCCAATTACCCAAACCCATTTCTCCTCTGGTTGGCCAAGATGCTCAAACCTAAGCTTATTATACCTGAAAACCCACGAGCATAATTAGGTTTGGATCCAACAAGATGTACCCAGAAATGAAGAGTAGGCTATAACGATTTTAGTGTATGAGTTTTGGTTTTTTCTTTAATTGACTTATAAAGTTTGGGTTTTCTTATGTCTTGGTTTTATTTACAGAAGAGTGAATGAAGCTCATGTGTATATATAGCAGAAGGAAAATAGGGGATAAGCATGACGTCAATCACGCATGTACAACGTGGGTTAATAGAGAAAATAAGGTAGCCGTATTTTGTGTTTAAATGTCTCCTTGTTTCTGCAGCTGGGTACTCGATATAGGACATATAATATAGATTGCTAGGTTGGCTTAAATTGCTAGGTCAGCTGCCGCGTTTTAAAGAAAGTAAAAAATACTGCATATCCTTGGCAGCCAAGAATGATTTGTACATGTGCATGGGATAAGATGTTCTTTTATTATATCTCGTTTGGTGAAAGGAAGGAGAATATACGAAGAGTTTGAATATGGGTAGAAATCGAAAGAGAAGGGGTAGGTGCATTGCCTGACTACTGACTCTTTTACAGTTGTAGTAATAATAATGGATTGAATCAAAATGAGAGGGAAACAAGCTATAATTGTGAATTGGAAAGAGAAGGATGAAAGTTAAGATAATTTACGCGTAGCATGTGCAAAGTCCAGATGAAAAGCAGTAGATAAAGCTGAGGAATTTATATATGTTTTGCAAATATCATATATTTATTTATTAAGGGTACCCGATTGCATAAGATACTGTTCGTTTATGAGCTGCTATCAGCAAAAATTAAAATACCATTGAGACGAGCAATGTGCCACGATCCCAAAATATAATGAAACAGACAAGATAATTTATTTTGTTAAATTCCAAAAATACTGATATATGGTGCAAATTATGTTAAATGAAAAAGTTGTTTATTTTCCAAAATAAAAATTACGGTAAAGTTCTATAAATTAAATTGTAATTACATCTCAAAATTCTTGTTCAAATTCAGAATCAATATTTAATTATATTTAATAAATCGTTATGGCTTGTAAACGATTCCATAGTGAGTATCTGAAAATTTGATTTGGACATAACTTATAATCTATAACACGAAATCTTGATTTTTCACTTTCATTAGAAAAATATAATTCAATAGATTCCAATGTTTCTTGTTTCGAAGAAATCCGAATTAAAACAAATCCTGCATAATCATTTAAAATTCAAAACTCAATATTACATACTACTGCATCGTCACGAGCTCGATTAATTATATTATAAATTTATACTTTCAAACATCGTTTATAATTATGTTCATTATTAAAAATCCATTTACATTACCTATTAAATATTTAAAATGAATTTAATCTTGGAAACAAAATGCTTAAAATATGGGATGTTACAATGTTAGTAATGATTAAATATCAATTAATCAACCTTTAATTCTTTAATTAACTACTAATCACCCTTTAAAACGCGCTCCTTCTTCTCCAAATATTCGATCCCACCTCCCTCACTATTGACGCCTTCTTGTATCCCAATATCTCCTTCTCTGCTTCAATATTCCATAATTTGATTACACCATCGTTCTTCCCTTTAAAATCTCCATCCGACTGCTACCTTCATCATCAACTCGACGCCCCTGTCCAAAGAGCGCCGAACAGCTCCAGGACCCTCTACAGTGAATGTGTCAAACACTTTAATCATGAAATTTCCCTAAACTTTCACGAATGAATATCTTCAATGCCATAAACACAATAACCTTCAATTCATGAATTAAATTGTAACAACTCGGAAAATCGAAACCAATTTAAAATTGTTATTTTGGCAATTTTAATGAATTTTGAATAACTAAAATGATTTATTTTAAATAATAATGACTAGAAATTTATTTTGAATAGAATTAGAACGTATAAATTTATTTAAATCGAAGTTAGAATATAAATATTTATTTTAATTATAAAAGGAATTGAAAATGGCGCTGTAGTTTGAAAATTTGATTTCAAATTTCAAATGAATGTACAGGATTCAAAATAAACCAGATTTTAGTAAAACCAGAAATATTTGATTCTGTTCAAAAATATCTTTCCAATGAATCTGAACAATCCAAATTTCATAGTGGGAATAAAAAGTTATGGCCAGTTGAAAACTCAGAATAGCCGCTACGGAAATATAGCCCTTAAAAGTGGAGATTTTGCGAACGACCTCCATTTTCGACGAGACCTCTTTGGTTGGATCCAGAATGTCAAATTATTGCTTGATTCAGATTTTCATAATTTTTGGAACTAATATGCGAGCGTGGTGAATTTAAACATGTTTGGTCAATTCAGTTTGAATTTAATCGACTGAAAAATGACTGTTTTTTTAACTGTCTCCAAATTCGACGAAATTAGTTTTGTTAGGACCTTATCGTAAAACTAAAGCCAGATTTATTTTTCTGGAAATTTTGGAGTCAGTATGTGGCCCGGTAATTTAAAATGTGCGTTTGAATTTAAAATATAATGATTTATATTTTAAATTTATTGAAAACTGATTGAAATAGTCGAATTGGCTTGCGGGACATATCCCATTGTGTTCGAAATGAGGGTAATTAGCTAGGGCGACAGTCGTTGGATGTGAATTGGAGTTCGGACAAAAATTCACCTTTACGAATTAAAATAAAATAAATTCACCTTTATCTCTTCAAGTATCTGTAAATTCCTGACTACTTGACTGCCCGTACAAAAATTGGCACCCAAGAGTTTAGGGAACAAAACAAAATAAACTCCGGGTCAGTCATGGGACTGGTATGAGTAAAAC
This sequence comes from Allium sativum, assembly GCA_030737875.1. Taxonomy (NCBI): domain Eukaryota; kingdom Viridiplantae; phylum Streptophyta; class Magnoliopsida; order Asparagales; family Amaryllidaceae; genus Allium; species Allium sativum. Next base: position 344,220,972 of record CM060910.1, read on the forward strand.
AATTTAAAACGGTTTGAACAAGTAAACGATATCTCATAATACCATGCCGTATAACGGAACGGGTTTTCCTTTATGAGAATCCAAAATATCTTTATATCAAAATACCTTTTGATATTATAATAATGTCTATCAACCACAATATAATAATCATCTAGCAGAAACGCTTTCATCTCACGTTCTGCATATATAGTATACAATCAAAACCGCAAGCACGTATTAGGTAATGGATTTCCATCTATGACAAGGTATGGAAACACCTTTCGCTAGTGTACCTCTAGAGAGGAATACACTGGGTTCAACAAGAACATCTTGCAACCCGGCTACACATGACCGACCACTCATTTCGCTTGAGTGTATCGAATGTGTATCACCAACGGTTGAGATCAGCAACCGTTTCCCAAATGGGACAGTATCGACAATAGATTTTTAGAAATAAATGAAACTCTAGATCAGGTGATTATACACCCTAATAGGTGCGACCTACATAGCCATGCTGCCTGCACGATTTCTTTCATTTACCGGATGTAAGGCTAGAAGCTATGCTTTATCATCGCACCAGATTCACTTTGGATGCCACATCGTCAAATCCATCAAATCACTGATTGACGTCCTCAACCATACATTATGTGTTAGCTAAAAGAAGTTTCCTTCTCCGCTTCTACTCTTGGTACGGTTGGAGAAATCAATATACATGATCGTCTGGAAATACTCTGTCAAACATCCGTCCATACAAGTCATCCGGGAACAGGATGAACCGAAGGTACTATTCAGTATATCCATCTTAGACACTGTTATCTAAGACTTATACAATAGCCCTTGCACTTTTACTCCGTCTTCAATTATCTTTGGCGTATATGATTCACAATGCTTATGCCAATACAGAGTGGTTCTTTGGATAATAATCCAACCGGTCTCTCCATATTAACAATGTTAAAATGGTCAAAACTTCGATAGTCTGTGATTTAACCATCAAAGCAAAACAGGAGTGCAAACAACGACATTATTTCCAAGAGGAAATTATATCGATCAATCATCATTCAACATTTATCTCTTTATTTCATTAATTTACTTATCTCCTGTTTCCCTATATTCAACCTTTCTTATTTTCTAAATTAAGAAAATATATGTTATTACCATTGGAAAACATTTCCATTTCTTGTTTTCTATATCAGAAAACATTTCTGGTTCTTAGTTGGAAAACATTTCCAAAACTCCTTCGTTGGACTTAGACAGATGTTTTAAACAAACCATCGCGATGCCAACTCAACCATTTCCTTTAATTACTAAATTCTCTTTACCATCCTTCACTATCGAACCATAACCATTCCTTAGTTAAAAATGAAGTCAATCAAGTTTGGGTAATACTACCTATCATACCTTAACTGAATAACGTTTCTAACCTTGAAATAGACAAAGTTCACCTTTTAATTCTTTAACAAACTTCCTTACGTAACTCTCGTTCGAATAAATCTCTATTCGATAACTTCTCCCTTCGAATAACTATATTTGATAATCTCTCTTATAAATAACTAGATTCGAAAACCTTTCTTCGAATAAACTAAATTCGATTAACTCTATTTATTTAACCCTAATCGAATAACTCTTTTTATTTAACTTCTTTCGAATAACTAATTCGATAACTCCTTTCGATTAAACTAATTTGATAAATCCTTTGTGTTTAACTCTATTCGAATAACTAATTCAAAAAACTCTTATTTATTTAAATCTATTCGAATAACTAAATTCGATTAACTCTATTTGAATAACTCTAGTTCGATTTAACTCTATTCAATAACTCTTGTTCGGTTTAACTCTATTCAATAACTCTACTTCGATTTAACTCTATCGATTAACTCTAACTGGTTAACTCTATCTAACCAACTCGACTCGACTAACCTCTTTCAAATAACATATTCGATTTACTAACTTTCGAATACCATATTCGATTTGACTAACTTTCGAATACCATATTCGATTAACTCCCTTCGAATAACTATATTCGATTTAACTCCTTTTAATTAACTTCTTTTGATTAGCTGCTTTCGACTCTATTCGAATAACTAAATTCGATAACTCTTTTAACTCTATTTATTTAGCAAATAAATATTCTTTTCAATTCTTTTTAAAATGTTTTACAAATATTTTCTCTTTGCATTTGTTGAACAAATATTTCCCTTTACATTTGTTTTACCAAACCATTTCCTTTATATTTGTTTTACCAAACCATTTCCTTTATATTTGTTTGACAAATATATTCTTTTAACCCTTTTGATTCTTATAATTATTTCCTTTTCTAAAAATCCTTTTTCCTTTAATATATAAAATCCAATGATTTTATACAAGTAAATTATTTTCAAAATATTCTTTGAAAATCTCTTTTTCCCATTCCGGTATTTCTATGGTACTTAACACATCAAATCACGATGACCAACATCGTCCAAACCCATGTAATCAACCACAGATTATAAATCACATCATATATCACAATATGTGAAAAACAATAGAATAACTGTTGAGGAATCCAGTAGGAATCCTCCAACCCGTTTCCCTGCATCACAGATGTTAAACAATATAGATAACATCACTTTCAGTTCCATATGATATATTCTGTTAAACAAAATCAATATAGAAATTCAACTAACTGACTAGCAGTTCAATCAAACAGTCAACACACAGTCAATCAGCCAATATTTAACAGTTCTAAAAATACAACATGAAATTATAAACTGTTCAGAGTTAGTGAGATTTACTCACTTTGGCAGTTCATCGTTAAAGAACGATAAACTGGTTGTTTGATTTGAATCAAACAATTTTTTCGCCATAATTTCGAACGAGCTCCAATCCACTCCCAGTTAGTTCCATTGGGTCGTGTCCGTCCATACGATCCTAACGGATCTTGTTTCGTCCAATTCTGATCACGTATGATCGAGATACAATGCATTAAAGTTATTACAACTATTTAATGATACTAAATTAAAACTAGGCTATTAAATTCAAACCGGGCCTCACCATCCTATTAAATGTCTTCCCATCCATCCTCCTTCATGACCCAGGACTCAACCCGCTTAACCATCCTCCCTTCTTCCCCGTGGACGTATTCGATCCAGGAAACAAATCTTTGCCATTTCCATGATATCCTTCGATCCGTTCTTACACCCTTCTTCACGAAATCGAAAACAGAAAACACCATCGTCTCCCCCTTCGAATCCTCTTTCCCCAGGTACCCTTGATGATGAACTCGATCCACCCCATGGAATCGCGTCACATCTCATCTCCGGTCGCTACAATAAATCATACGACATTTATTTTGATCGTATCTCACCAAAATCGCTACGCAAGCACCAAATCAATTAAGTAATCCAACTGCACAATCGAATCCACACATGGTTTCACCATTTTCCCGAAATCTCGAGCCCTAGTGTTGCCGCGATGGGTTCCCAATGACAAAAAAACGATGTCAAGTTACTTAAAAACCACACTGTAATGAAGAGCTTGCTATTTCCTTTTCAAATATATAGTTCTTTTTATTTATATGATTTTGTTTGGTTTTACTTTCAATTTATGAGGATCGAACTTTTTACTTGAGGAAGAAAACAACGGCGGGATTCTTTGTTGACCAGATAAAGTGATTTTTTAGGTTTAGGAAAAAGTTAAGGGTATTATATAGGATAGATTTTAATATTTTAATATTCGATTTTATATTAAATTATAAGCAATCGCTATTTTCTGTGTCCTCTAAAATTCCTGTGATCACATACGATACCCAAAAATCATGAAAATTGACATGTAGCTATAGTTCGACATTACGGTCCAACCGAAACTGGTTTCGTTGAATTCTGACTCAGTATGCTCACATAGCGTATTTTTAACCATCAAAATACTGACTGTTTCTCACTCTAAAAATCCGCACGACCACACAGTGTTTCTAAAAATCACAAAACTGGAATTCTAACAAATTTTTGACATTGCGGATCCAACAAAATTAGTTTCATCGAATTCCGACTTCGTTTGCAAAACCGGCTATTTTTAAAGCTCTGGATGACCCATTTAAATATATAAATATATTTAAATATAATTAAATTTAATATTAAAATTTAAATATTATCGTCTATATTCACAGTGGAATACCATACAGCTCTACTGGGATTTATAACTTGATATTTCAAATCTGGGAAAACCCGATATTCGATTTATATTGAAATTACTTTTTAAAATATAAATAATTCCTTTATGAATTATAAAGGAATTCCACATCGACTTTTTTGAAATTTGATTTGGACATACATCAAAATCTACATGACGAAATCCTGATTTTTTTCTCTTCCACTAGAAAGATATACTCCACCAGCTCCACACGTTTCTTGTTTCACAGAAATCCGGCTTAAAACGGCTTCTGTATATTCGTTTGAAGTTCGAATCGCCAATTTACGAACTACAGCGCCATTTCAAGCTCGATTTTAATTATAATACAATTATACGTTCAAACTGTCGTTTATATAATATTTTCGTTATTCAAATTCAGATTCTAAACTGAAATATATATCACAGATGATCCAGTTCACACCATATCGCCATTTCAGCCAATTCTGATTATTTCAGAATTAAATATATTATTTAATTTATTATTTTAATTAAATATTCACCATTATCTAATTCCATGACCATTAAATTCACTATATACCTATTTATATAATTAAATAAATTAATTATAAAACCTCTGCCAATGCGGGTCATTACAATATTCCCCACTTAAAATAATTTCGTCCTCGAAATTGCTAAGGTAGAGAACGACCCTATCGACTTGTCAGAACATATTTGTTCACTTCTTGACTTCCTTAACCTTTCAATTCAATTAAATTATTAATTAATTCTTATCAACAAAAATTTTCAAAAATCCTGAAAATTTTCTAACACCTTAACTTTCCGAAAAATTTCGCCCGCACCTCCTTTGTACTGGTCAATCGGACAAACTCCAACTTGCCTCTCTGGGCCATCTCCAACCCAAAAGAAAATCAAACAGCCAAGCGGCTTTCCAATTCGGCTCATCAATCTTATATCCAATAGAAATATAAACTTGTACCTTTTGTCGCCATATCATTATATCCCTTCCACCTGTTATCAATTCAGCGGATACAGGGGTCGTCCCAATCAAATTCCAATCTGGTTTTATCCACAACACAACCATTCGCTTATATCCGAGCCAAATATCATTTTAACTCGAGTTTCTTCTCGATTCCCAACTCTTAACTTGATTATCACATTACACTTCAAATTTGAATCTCACAATCCAATTTGTCTTGATATCATTCTAATTCAATCTCAGTTACCACTTTACTGGCTTTACTTTAATTCAAATTTTCTTTCACAAATTTCGGTTAAATTTGTTTTTAATTCAAACAGTCTTTTCCCTGTGAGTTTTTAAATAGTTTACTCCTTTCAAAAATCAAATTTTCCTTTTGAACATGTCACTGAGCCCTTAATTAATATTCCATTAGTTAAATCACTTCTCTATTCTTTTATCAATAATTGTTAACCAAATATTTTCAATTACCATATTGGCCTTTTATGTATTTTAAAAACATTTCCGAATATCGCCTTCCTTTATTTTATAAACTTTAGAAAATATATGCTATTTATAATTGGAAAATATTCCAATTACTTATCTCTTTTCCGATCTCGTTTATTTCTATACTTAGGAAATATTCTTTATTATATTTCCAAGCTTACACTTATTTGGGTTAAAACGGATGTTGTGTAAAATATCGTTACGATAACCCAAATACTATATACAACTAACTCTTATTCAAAATTGATCTTCGAGCCTGAAATCTTACTATTTATTTGTTAATAATGGAATTAATCAAGTTAGGGTATAACTACCTCTCAGACCTTGACTGAATAACATTTATAACGTCAAAACAGATATGACTACTTACTCGAAAAATCAATACCATACAACTACTTCTTCACTTTTAAACACGTGTACGCTTCCTCTTTCTATTCTTACTAGATTTTATTCTTAGTTTTCCTTTTTGATTTTACTATTCTATTTCTAAGTTCGTTTCCTTGTCGACTTCTATATATATATATCGATACGTTGATTTCTAACTATCAAATTATATTAAAAATATTCTAACTCCTTAAATTCTCAGAAAAATTCGCCATAACCTCCTTTGTACTAGGAGCATCGGGATATTTCAAATAGCCTCCCATGGCCCTCACCAATCCAAAAGAAAACGAAAAATCCAAGAGGCTAGCCGATACGGCGCATACAATCTCATATATGAATTAAGTACATACCTTTTTGTCGAGCATTCTATTTATATACCTTCTTTAACCTTATCCATACCTATATCATGTATATTTATACCTGCCCAATCTATTTTAACTATACCTGATCGTTTTAACTCAATTCGTTAATTAATTCGTTAATTAACTCTTTAGTCTATTTCACTCTTATATTTGAACATGACATGTTCAAATATATTTTAACTTGCTTATTAACTAATTTGAATCCAAATTTCAAATTTAAGTTCTATATTCGATTTCGAATATCCATATACTAATCCAATTCACCTTTTAAAGTTCAGCTTCAAATTCAAAACTCGATTAACTAATTCCTCTTCGACTTAGTTAATTCTATTCAAATTTTATATCACTTCTATTATTCAAATCTATATATCAAATTCTATATTATAAATCCCATTTTGAAATTCAACACAACTTGTCTTTCCCAAAACAAATTCAAAACAGTATCTCTAGTAGTAATTTGTCACTTACAACTCGAAAATGAACACTGATGATGCAGCTGTCATCATCGGAATCTATTTTCCAGCGATCGAAGTGAGTTCAATACTATAAAACCATTTCTAAACATTTCCACTTTGAAATTCATTTCAAAATATAATTCACACTGCTTGTAAAACAATTTAAAATCTCCCATGATCTTAAATTTTCCTTATTTTTAATCCAAATCCATTTACAAACACTTATCCAATTCTCTAGAGTTTTAATTCAATTTCTGGTTTAAATTTTAGATTTAACTCATCTGATTCACGTATTTCACTTATATGAATTCTGATTGGTTATTTACATAACCATTTAATTTATAATCTTACTCGATTATAATCACAACCAATATATCCATTATATTATAATTTTGATATATATATATATATATATATATCTTATCTATATCAAGATATTCCTTGGGTAAACTTATTTTAATTTACCCTTTTTTCTAAACATATCGTGCCTACCCATCGTATTCGAGTGTTTAGTAACTCCTATCGATACAGTGGATCAAACCGATCGACCAGAACACATAAACAACTCAACCAATAAATCTCCACAATATAAAATGATTTTTATATCAATAACAAATACGTCCACTCGTATATATACACTCAATCTCAGTCTAGGGTATTACTAACCCTATCTCTACTGAGTCACGCCACAGAGCCAAGGTAATTACTTAACCTTAAGCTCTGATACCAACTGTAATGACCCGAAAATCCGGTCCAATTTGAGCTGACCAAAAACACAAGTCCAACCCCAAATTAAACTGAAAATCAGGAAATTTATAGAAAGAATTGAGAGGGTGAGGAAAGATAAGATAGAAACTTAGAATAGAAGAAGAAGAAGAAAACAACATCAGAGTAACACAAACCTCACAGCGGAACGAATAACATATAATATATATAACATAACTTGAAATATACATCTGTATTTGAATATACATCATTATCAAAGTACAACACTTTCAGCACAGCGGAAATAACTATAGCTATATGATCCTGAAGCCTCCTGCTCCAGCTCTTCAAGTATCTGTAAATTCCTGACTACTTGACTGCCCGTACAAAATTGGGCACCCAAGAGTTTAGGGAACAAAACCAAATAAACTCCAGGTCAGTCATGGGACTGGTATGAGTAAAACAATTTAAAACGGTTTGAACAAGTAAACGATATCTCATAAGACCATGCCGTATAAAGGAACGGGTTTTCCCTTATGAGAATCCAAAATATCTTTATATCAAAATACCTTTTGATATTATAATAATGTCTATCAACCACAATATAGTAATCATCTAGCAGAAACGTTTTCATCTCACGTTCTGCATATATATTATACAATCAAAACCGCAAGCATGTATTGGGTAATGGATTTCCAACTATGACAAGGTATGGAACCACCTTTCGCTAGTGTACCTCTAGAGAGGAATACACTGGGTTCAACAAGAACATCTTGCAACCCGGCAACACATGACCTACCACTCATTTCGCTTGAGTGTATCGAATGTATATCACCAACGGTTGGGATCAGCACGAATGGGACAGTATCGGCAATAGATTTTTAGAAATAAATGAAACTCTAGATCAGGTGATTATACACCCTAATAGGTGCGACCTACGTAGCAATGCTGCCTGCCCGATTTCTGTCATTTACCGGATGTGAGGCTAGAAGCTACGCTTTATCATCACACCATATTCACTTTGAATGCCACATCGTCAAATCCATCAAATCACCGATTGACGTCCTCAACCATACATTATGTGTTAGCTAAAAGAAGTTTCCTTCTCCGCTTCCACTCTTGGTACGGTTGGAGAAATCAATATACGTGATCGTCTGGAAATACTCTGTCAGACATCCGTCCATACAAGTCATCCAGGAACAAGATGAACCGAAGGTACTATTTAGTATATCCATCTTAGACATTGTTATCTAAGACTTATACAATAGCCCTTGCACTTTTACTCCGTCTTCAATTATCTTTGGCGTATATGATTCGCAATGCTTATGCCAATACAGAGTGGTTCTTTGGATAATAATCCAACCAGTCTCTCCATATTAACAACGTTAAAATGGTCAAAACTTCGATAGTCTGTGATTTAACCATCAAAGAAAAACAGGTGTGCAAACAATGACATTATTTCCAAGAGGAAATTATATCGATCAATCATCATTCAACATTTATCTCTTTATTTCATTAATTTACTTATCTCCTGTTTCCCTATATTCAACATTTCTTATTTTCTAAATTTAGAAAATATATGTCATTACCATTGGAAAACATTTCCATTTCTTGTTTTCTATATCAGAAAACATTTCTAGTTCGTAGTTGGAAAACATTTCCAAAACTCCTTCATTTGACTTAGACAGATGTTTTAAACAAACCATCGCGATGCCAACTCAACCATTTCCTTTAATTACTTAATTCACTTTACCATCCTTCACTATCTAACCTTAACCATTCCTTAGTTTAAAATGAAGTCAATCAAGTTGGTGTAATACTACCTCTCAGACCTTAACTGAACAACGTTTCTAACCTTGAAATAGACAAAGTTCACCTTTTAATTCTTTAACAAACTTCCTTACGTAACTCTCGTTCGAATAATTCTCTATTCGATAACTCCTCCCTTCGAATGATTATACTTGATAATCTCTCTTATAAATAACTAGATTCGAAAACCTTTCTTCTAATAAACTAAATTAAATTAACTCTATTTCTTTAACCCTAATCGATTAACTCTTTTTACTTAACTTCTTTTGAATAACATATTCGATAACTCCTTTCGATTAAACTAATTTGATAACTCCTTTGTGTTTAACTCTATTCGAATAACTAATTCGAAAAACTCTTATTTATTTAACTCTATTGGAATAACTAAATTCGACTAACACTATTTGAATAACTCTAGTTCAATTTATCTCTATTCAATAACTCTTGTTCGGTTTAACTCTATTCAATAACTCTAGTTCGATTTAACTCTATCGATTAACTCTAACTGGTTAACTCTATCTAACGAACTCGACTCGACTAACCCCTTTCCAATAACATATTCGATTTACTAACTTTCGAATACCATATTCGATTTGACTAACTTTAGAATACCATATTCGATTAACTCCCTTCGAATAACTGTATTCGATTTAACTACTTTTAATTAACTTCTTTTGATTAGCTCCTTTCAACTCTATTCGAATAACTAAATTCGATAACTCTTTTAACTCTATTTATTTAGCAAATAAATATTCTTTTCAATTCTTTTTAAAATGTTTTACAAATATTTTCTCTTTGCATTTGTTGAACAAATATTTCCCTTTACATTTGTTTTACCAAACCATTTCCTTTATATTTGTTTTACCAAACCATTTCCTTTATATTTGTTTGACAAATATATTATTTTAACCCTTTTGATTCTTATACTTATTTCCTTTTCTAAAAATCCTTTTTCCTTTTATATATAAAATCCAATGATTTTATATAAGTAAAGTATTTTCAAAATATTCTTTGAAAATCTCTTTTTCCCATTCCGGTATTTCTATGGTACTTAACACATCATATCACGATGACTAATATCGTCCAAACCCATGTAATCAACCACAGATTATAAATCACATCATATATCACAATATATGAAAAACAATAGAATAACTGTTGAGGAATCCAGTAGGATTCCTCCAACCTGTTTCCCTGCATCACAGATGTTAAACAATATAGATAACATCACATTCAGTTCCATATGATATATTCTGTTAAACAGAATCAATATAGAAATTCAACTAGCTGACTAGCAGTTCAATCAAACAGTCAACACACAGTCAATCAACCAATATTTAACAGTTCTAAAAATACAACATGAAATTATAAACTGTTCAGAGTTACTGAGATTTACTCACTTTGGCAGTTCATCGTTAAAGAATGATAAACTGTTTGTTTGATTTGAATCAAACAATTTATTTCGCCATAATTTCGAACGAGCTCCAATCCACTCCCAGTTAGTTCCATTGGGTAGTGTCTGTCCATACGATCCTAACGGATCTTGTTACGTCCAATTCTGATCACGTTTGATCGAGATACAATCCATTAAAGTTAATACAACTATTTAATGATACTAAATTAAAACTAAGCTATTAAATTCAAACCGGGCCTCACCATCCTATTAAATGTCGACCCATCCATCCTCCTTCATGACCCAGGACTCAACCCGCTTAACCATCCTCCCTTCTTCCCCGTGGACGTATTCGATCCAGGAAACAATTCTTTGCCATTTCCATGATTTCCTTCGATCCGTTCTTACACCCTTCTTCACGAAATCGAAAACAGAAAACACCATCATCTCCCCCTCCGAATCCTCTTTCCCCACGTAACCTTGATGATGAACTCGATCCATCCCATGGAATCGCGTCACATCTCATCTTCGGTCGCTATAGTAAATCATACGACATTTATTTTGATCGTATCTCACCAAAATCGGTACGCATGGAGCCAATCAATCAAGTAATCCAACTGCACAATCGAATCCACACATGGTTTCACCATTTTCCCGAAATCTCGAGCCCTAGTGCTGCCACGATAGGTTCCCAGTGACAAAAAAACGATGTCGAGCTACTTAAAAACCACACTGTAATGAAGAGCTTGCTATTTCCTTTTCAAATATATAGGTCTTTTAATTTATATGATTTTGTTTGGTTTTACTTTCAATTTATGAGGATCGAACTTTTTACTTGATGAAGAAAACAATGGCGGGATTCTTTGTTGACCAGAGAAAGTGATTTTTTAATTTTAGGAAAAAGTTAAGGGTATTATATAGGATAGATTTTAATATTCGATTTTATATTAAATTATAAGCAATCGCTATTTTCTGTGTCCTCTAAAATTCCTGTGATCACATGCGATACCCAAAAATCATGAAAATTGACATGTAGCTAGAGTTCGACATTATGGTCCCAACGAAGCTGATTTCGTCGAATTCGACTCCGTATGCTCACACAGCGTATTTTTAACCATTGAAATACTGACTGTTTCTCACTCTAAAAATCCGTACGACCACACATTGACTCTAAAAATAACGAAACTGGAAATATAACAACCATTTGACATTGCGGATCCAACAAAATTAGTTTCGTCGAATTCAAACTTCGTTTACAAAACCGGCTATTTTTAAAGCTCTGGATGACCCATTTAAATATATAAATATATTTAAATATAATTAAATTTAATATTAAAATTTAAATATTATCGTCTATATTCACAGTGGAATACCATACAGCTCTACTGGGATTTATAACTTGATATTTCAAATCTGGGTCAACCCGATATTCGATTTATATTGAAATTCCTTTTTAAAATATAAATAATTCCTTTATGAATTATAAAGGAATTCCACAGCAACTTTTCTGAAATTTGATTTGGACATACATCAAAATCTACATGACGAAATCCTGATTTTTCTCTTCCACTAGAAAGATATACTCCACCAGCTCCACATGTTTCTTGTTTCACAGAAATCCAGCTTAAAACGGCTTCTGTATATTCGTTTGAAGTTCGAATCGCCAATTTATGAACTGCAGCGCCATTTCAAGCTCGATTTTAATTATAATATAATTATACGTTCAAACTGTCGTTTATATAATATATTCGTTATTCAAATTCAGATTCTAAACTGAAATATATATCACAGATGATCCAGTTCACACCATATCGCCATTTCAGCCAATTCTGATTATTTCAGAATTAAATATATTATTTAATTTATTATTTTAATTAAATATTCACCATTATTTAATTCCACGACCATTAAATTCACTATATCACTATTTATATAATTAAATAAATTAATTATAATACCTCAGCCAATGCGGCTCATTACAATCTTCCCCACTTAAAATAATTTCGTCCTCGAAATTGCTAAGGTAGAGAACGACCCTATCGACTGGTCAGAACATATTTGTTCACTTCTTAACTTCCTTAACTTTTCAATTCAATTAAATTATTAATTAATTCTTATCAACGAAAATTTTCAAAAATCCTGAAAATTTTCTAACACTTAACTTTTCGAAAAATTTCGCCTGCACCTCCTTTGTACTGGTCAATCGGACAAACTCCAACTTGCCTCTCTGGGCCATCTCCAACCCAAAAGAAAATCAAACAGCCAAGCAGCTTGCCAATTTGGCTCATCAATCTTATATCCAATAGAAATAAAAACTTGTACCTTTTGTCGCCATATCATTATATCCCTTCCACCTGTTATCAATTCAGCGGATACAAGGGTCGTCCCAATCAAATTCCAATCTAGTTTTATCCACAACACAACCATTCGCTTAAATCCGAGCCAAATATCATTTCAACTCGAGTTTCTTCTCGATTCCCAACTCTTAACTTGATTATCACATTACACTTCAAATTTGAATCTCACAATCCAATTTGTCTTGATATCATTCTAATTCAATCTCAGTTACCACTTTACTGGCTTTACTTTAATTCAATTTTTCTTTCACAAATTTTGGTTAAATTTTTTTTTAATTCAAACAGTCTTTTCCCTGGGAGTTTTTAAACAGTTTAGTCCTTTCAAAAATCAAATTTTCCTTTTGAACATGTCACTGAGCCCTTAATTAATATTCCATTAGTTAAATCACTTCTCTATTCTTTTATCAATATTTGTTAACCAAATATTTTCAATAACCATATTGGCCTTTTATGTTATTTTGGAAACATTTCCGAATATCGCCTTCCTTTATTTTCTAAACTTTAGAAAATATATGCTATTTATAATTGGAAAATATTCCAATTACTTATCTCTTTTCCGATCTCGTTTATTTCTATACTTAGGAAATATTCTTTATTATATTTCCAAGCTTACACTTATTTGGGTTAAAACGGATGTTGTGTAAAATATCGTTACGACAACCCAAGTACTATATACAACTAACTCTTATTCAACAATGTTCTTCGAGCCTGAAATCTTACTATTTAATTGTTAATAATGAAATCAATCAAGTTAGGGTATAACTACCTCTCAGACCTTGACTGAATAACATTTATAACGTCAAAACAGATATGACTACTTACTCGAAAAATAATACCATACAACTACTTCTTCACTTTTAAACACGTATACGCTTCCTCTTTCTATTCTTACTAGATTTTATTCTTAGTCTTCCTTTTTGATTTTACTATTTTATTTCTAAGTTCGTTTCCTTATCGACTTCTATATATATATATATATATATATCGATACATTGATTTCTAACTATCAAATTATCTTAAAAATATTCTAACTCCTTAAATTCCAGGAAAAATTCGCCATAACCTCCTTTGTACCAGGAGCATCGGGATATTTCAAATAGCCTCACATGGCCCTCTTCAATCCAAAAGAAAAAGAAAAAGCCAAGCGGCTAGCCGATACGACGCATAAAATCTCATATATGAATTAAATACATACCTTTTTGTCGAGCATTCTATTTATATACCTTCTTTAACCTTATCCATACCTATCTCATGTATATTTATACCTGCCCAATCTATTTTAACTATACCTGATCGTTTTAACTCAATTCGCTAATTAATTCGTTAATTAACTCTTTAGTCTATTTCACTTTTATGTTTGAACATGACATGTTCAAATATATTTTAACTTGCTTATTAACTAATTTGAATCCAAATTTCAAATTTAAGTTCTATATTCGATTTCGAATATCCATTTACAAATCCAATTCACCTTTTAAAGTTCAGCTTCAAATTCAAAACTCGATTAACTAATTCCTCTTCAACTTAGTTAATTCTATTCAATTTCTATTCAAATTTTATATCACTTCTCTTATTCAAATCTATATATCAAATTCTATATTATAAATCCCATTTTGTAATTCAACACAACTTGTCTTTCCCAAAACAAATTCAAAACAGTATCTCTGGTAGGAATTCGTCAATTACAACTCGAAAATGAATACTGATGATGCAGCTGTCATCATCGGAATCTATTTTCCAGCAACCGAAGTGAGTTCAATACTATAAAACCATTTCTAAACATTTCCACTTTGAAATTCATTTCAAAATATAATTCACACTGCTTGTAAAACAATTTAAAATCTCCTAGGATCTTAAATTTTCCTTATTTTTAATCCAAATCCATTTACAAACACTTATCCAATTCTCCAGAGTTTTAATTCAATTTCTGGTTTAAATTTTAGATTTAACTCATCTGATTCACATATTTCACTTATATGAATTCTGATTGGTTATTTACATAACCATTTAATTTATAATCTTACTCGATTATAATCACAACCAATATATCCACTATATTATAATTTTGATATATATCTTCTCTATATCAAGATATACCTTGGGTAAACTTATTTTAATTTACCATTTTTTCAAAACATATCGTGCCGACCTATCGTATTCGAGTGTTTAGTAACTCCTATCGATCCAGTGGATCAAACCGATCGACCAGAACACATAAACACATCAACCAATAAATCTCCACAATATAAAACGATTTTTATATCAATAACAAATACGTCCACTCGTATATATACACTCAATCTCAGTCTAGGGTATTACTAACCCTATCTCTACTGAGTCACGCCACAGAGCCAAGGTAATTACTTAACCTTAAGCTCTGATACCAACTGTAATGACCCGAAAATCCGGTCCAATTTGAGCTGACCAAAAACACAAGTCCAACCCCAAATTAAACTGAAAATCAGGAAATTTATAGAAAGAATTGAGAGGGTGAGGAAAGATAAGATAGAAACTTAGAAAAGAAGAAGAATAAGAACACAACATCAGAGTAACACAAACCTCACAGCGGAACGAATAACATATAATATATATAACATAACTTGAAATATACATCTGTATTTGAATATACATCATTATCAAAGTACAGAACTTACAACATAGTGGAAATAACTATAGCTATATGATCCTGAAGCCTCCTGCTCCAGCTCTTCAAGTATCTGTAAATTCCTGACTACTTGACTGCCCGTAAAAAATTGGGTACCCAAGAGTTTAGGGAACAAAACAAAATAAACTCCGAGTTAGTCATGGGACTGGTATGAGTAAAACAATTTAAAATGGTTTGAAAAAGTAAACGATATCTCATAAGACCATGCCGTATAACGGAACGGGTTTTCCCTTATGAGAATCCAAAATATCTTTATATCAAAATACCTTTTGATATTATAATAATGTCTATCAACCACAATATAGTAATCATCTAGCAGAAACGATTTCATCTCATGTTCTGCGTATATAGTATACAATCAAAACCGCAAGCACGTATTGGGTAATGGATTTCCAACTATGACAAGGTATGGAACCACCTTTCGCTAGTGTACCTCTAGAGAGGAATACACTGGGTTCAACAAGAACATCTTGCAACCCGGCAACACATGACCGACCACTCATTTCGGTTGAGTGTATCGAATGTATATCACCAACGGTTGGGATCAGCACGAATGGGACAGTATCGACAATAGATTTTTAGAAATAAATGGAACTCTAGATCAGGTGATTATACACCCTAATAGGTGCGACCTACATAGCCATGTTGCCTGCCCGATTTCTGTCATTTACCGGATGTGAGGCTAGAAGCTACGCTTTATCATCACACCAGATTCACTTTGAATGCCACATCGTCAAATCCATCAAATCACCGATTGACGTCCTTAACCATACATTATGTGTTAGCTAAAAAAAGTTTCCTTCTCCGCTTCCACTCTTGGTACGGTTGGAGAAATCAATATACGTGATCGTCTGGAAATACTCTGTCAAACATCCGTCCATACAAGTCATCCAGGAACAGGATGAACCGAAGGTACTATTCAGTATATCCATATTAGACACTTTTATCTAAGACTTATACAATAGCCCTTGCACTTTTACTCCGTCTTCAATTATCGTTGGCGTATATGATTCGCAATGCTTATGCCTATACAGAGTGGTTATTTGGATAATAATCCAACCGGTCTCTCCATATTAACAACGTTAAAATTGTCAAAACTTCGATAGTCTGTAATTTAACCATCAAAGAAAAACAGGTATGCAAACAACGACATTATTTCTAGGAGGAAATTATATCGATCAATCATCATTCAACATTTATCTCTTTATTTCATTAATTTACTTATCTCCTGTTTCCCTATATTCAACATTTCTTATTTTCTAAATTTAGAAAATATATGTTATTACCATTGGAAAACATTTTCATTTCTTGTTTTCTATATCAGAAAACATTTCTGGTTCTTAGTTGGAAAACATTTCCAAAACTCCTTCATTGGACTTAGACAGATGTTTTAAACAAACCATCGCGATGCCAACTGAACAATTTCCTTTAATTACTAAATTCACTTTACCATCCTTCACTATTGAACCTTAACCATTCCTTAGTTAAAAATGAAGTCAATCAAGTTGGGGTAATACTACCTCTCAGACCTTGACTGAACAACGTTTCTAACCTTGAAATAGACAAAGTTCACCTTTTAATTCTTTAACAAACTTCCTTACGTTACTCTCGTTCGAATAAATCTCTATTCGATAACTCCTCCCTTCGAATAACTATACTTGATAATCTCTCTTATAAATAACTAGATTCAAAAACCTTTCTTCAAATAAACTAAATTCGATTAACTCTATTTATTTAACCCTAATCGATTAACTCTTTTTACTTAACTTCTTTCGAATAACTAATTCGATAACTCCTTTCGATTAAACTAATTTGATAACTCCTTTGTGTTTAACTCTGTTCGAATAACTAATTCGAAAAACTCATATTTATTTAACTCTATTCGAATAACTAAATTCGATTAACTCTATTTGAATAACTCTAGTTCGATTTAACTATATTCAATAACTCTTGTTCGGTTTAACTCTATTCAATGACTCTAGTTCGATTTAACTCTATAGATTAACTCTAACTAGTTAACTCTATCTAACCAACTCGACTCGACTAACCCCTTTCGAATAACATATTCGATTTACTAACTTTCGAATACCATATTCGATTTGACTAACTTTCGAATACCATATTCGATTAACTCCCTTCGAATAACTATATTCGATTTAACTCCTTTTAATTAACTTCTTTTGATTAGCTCCTTTCAACTCTATTCGAATAACTAAATTTGATAACTCTTTTAACTCTATTTATTTAGCAAATAAATATTCTTTTCAATTCTTTTTAAAATGTTTTACAAATATTTTCTCTTTGCATTTGTTGAACAAATATTTCCCTTTACATTTGTTTTACCAAACCATTTCCTTTATATTTGTTTTACCAAACCATTTCCTTTATATTTGTTTGACAAATATGTTCTTTTAACCCTTTTGATTCTTATACTTATTTCCTTTTCTAAAAATCCTTTTTTCTTTTAATATATAAAATCCAGTGATTTTATATAAGTAAATTATTTTCAAAGTATTCTTTGAAAATCTCTTTCTCCCATTCTGGTATTTCTATGGTACTTAACACATCAAATCACGATGACCAATATTGTCCAAACCCATGTAATCAACCAAAGATTATAAATCAAATCATATATCACAATATATGAAAAACAGTAGAATAACTGTTGAGGAATCCAGTAGGATTCCTCCAACCTGTTTCCCTACATCACAGATGTTAAACAATATAGATAACATCACTTTCAGTTCCATATGATATATTCTGTTAAACAGAATCAATATAGAAATTCAACTAACTGACTAGCAGTTCAATCAAACAGTCAACACACAGTCAATCAGCCAATATTTAACACTTCTAAAAATACAACATGAAATTATAAACTGTTCAGAGTTAGTGAGATTTACCCACTTTGGCAGTTCATCGTTAAAGAACGATAAACTGTTTTTTTGATTTGAATCAAACAATTTATTCCGCCATAATTTCAAACGAGCTCCAATCCACTCCTAGTTAGTTCCATTGGGTAGTGTCCGCCCATACGATCCTAACGGATCTTGTTTCGTGCAATTCTGATCACGTATGATCGAGATACAATGCATTAAAGTTAATACAACTATTTAATGACACTAAGTTAAAACTATGCTATTAAATTCAAACCGGGCCTCACCATCCTATTAAATGTCGGCCCATCCATCCTCCTTCATGACCCAGGACTTAACCCGCTTAACCATCCTCCCTTCTTCCCCGTGGACGTATTCGATCCAGGAAAAAAATCTTTGCCATTTCCATGATTTCCTTCGATCCGTTCTTACACCCTTATTCACGAAATCGAAAACAGAAAACACCATCGTCTCCCCCTTCAAATCCTCTTTCCCCTGGTACCCTTGATGATGAACTCGATCCACCCCATGGAATCGCGTCACATCTCATCTTCGGTCGCTATAGTAAATCATACGACTTTTATTTTGATCGTATCTCACCAAAATCACTACGCAAGCACCAAATCAATCAAGTAATCCAACTGCACAATCGAATCCACACATGGTTTCACCATTTTCCCGAAATCTCGAGCCCTAGTGCTGCCGCGATGGGTTCCCAATGACAAAAAAACGATGTCGAGCTACTTAAAAACCACACTGTAATGAAGAGCTTGCTATTTCCTTTTCAAATATATAGGTCTTTTAATTTATATGATTTTGTTTGGTTTTACTTTCAATTTATGAGGATCGAACTTTTTACTTGAGGAAGAAAACAACGGCGGGATTCTTTGTTGACCAGAGAAAGTGATTTTTTAAGTTTAGGAAAAAGTTAAGGGTATTATATAGGATATATTTTTATATTTTTATATTTGATTTTATATTAAATTATAAGCAATCCCTATTTTCTGTGTCCTCTAAAATTCCTGTGATCACATGCGATACCCAAAAATCATGAAAATTGACATGTAGCTAGAGTTTGACATTACGGTCCCAACGAAACTGGTTTCGTTGAATTCCGACTCCGTATGCTCACACAACGTATTTTTAACCGTCGAAATACTAACTGTTTCTCACTCTAAAAATCCGTACGACCACACTGTGACTCTGAAAATCACGTAACTGGAATTCTAACAACTATTTGACATTGCAGATCCAACAAAATTAGTTTCGTCGAATTCCGACTTCGTTTGCAAAACTAGCAATTTTTAAAGCTCTGGATGACCCATTTAAATATATAAATATATTTAAATATAATTAAATTTAATATTAAAATTTAAATATTATCGTCTATATTCATAGTGGAATACCATATAGCTCTACTGGGATTTATAACTTGATATTTCAAATCTAGGTCAACCCGATATTCGATTTATATTGAAATTCCTTTTTAAAATATAAATAATTCCTTTATGAATTATAAAGGAATTCCACAGCGACTTTTATGAAATTTGATTTGGACTTACATCAAAATCTACATGACGAAATCCTGATTTTTCTCTTCCACTAGAAAGATATACTCTACCAGCTCCACGCGTTTCTTGTTTCACAGAAATCCGGCTTAAAACGGCTTCTGTATATTCGTTTGAAGTTCGAATCGCCAATTTACGAACTGCAGCGCCATTTCAAGCTTGATTTTAATTATAATATAATTATACGTTCAAACTGTCGTTTATATAATATATTTGTTATTCAAATTCAGATTCTAAACTGAAATATATATCACAGATGATCCAGTTCACACCATATCTCCATTTCAGCCAATTCTGATTATTTCAGAATTAAATATATTATTTAATTTATTATTTTAATTAAATATTCACCATTATTTAATTCCAAGACCATTAAATTCACTATATCACTATTTATATAATTAAATAAATTAATTATAATACCTCTGGCAATGCGGGTCATTACAACCCCTTTCCCCTGCGATCAACCACCGCTCCCGCTATCAAGCTCCGCCGCCGTTCCCAAGCTCAGCCACCCCCTCTAATGAACGTCGCCCTCCCTGCTTCCCCCAAAATCAAACGAAAAAAACCCTACAACCTAAATCGAGCCGGCAGCGTCCCTGAGCCGCCCACCACCTCAGCACCGCTATCTCAGCCCCCCTAAGCCTCTCATCGATCATAGTAAACCCTCCCCACTTTGCGTTGTGAGTTTTTTTATATATTTCTCCTTTGATTTTGATTTTTTTAGTTTATAAAAATAGTTTTTTTTAACACGATAGAAATATGATTTTTAATAGTAAAAGCTTTGATTTTTAATTTGAAAAAGATTAGATTTTTATATTGAAAAGGTTCAATTTTTAAAAACATAAAGAAATGATTTTTAAAAATACAAAGAAGTGATTTTAAAAAATATAAAGATTTGATTTTTATTTACCTAGCATTGACAAAAGAATGAGGTTTTTACATATATAAAAATATGATTTTTATATTTATAGAAGCAGTTTAAAAATATAATTTTTATATGTATAGTAGTAATATAAAAACATGATTTATATATATATCATTTTAGAATAAAAATTTGATTTTTATTTTATGAATAGCATAAAAAAATATGATTTTTGTTATAGGCAAAGCATTTTAAAAATATGATTTTTATTATGTATACAGTGAGATAAAAATATGATTTTTAATATATAAACATCATATTAAAAATATGAATTTTATTATGAACAGCGTGGAAAGGATTGCTACATTACAAGAAAATTCAAATTGTTTAGAAATTCAGAAATCGAATTGGAGGAGTGAATCCCAAAGGTGAGAACTTCTCACTAATTTATTTTCTAGTTATAAATATATACTAGGATGCAGACGGTGCTCAGTAGCACCCGATACCTTTGTTTGAAACCATGTTTGTTTGGTTGTTTGGTTGAAGGGATTATTTGTTTGAATTTGGTGGTTTGGGTGAAATGAATTAATTATAATTGGTATGTACATGGCGCGAGACATTAGTAGGCGAGGGATAATGCTAGAACTTATTCCGGTTCTAGTATTGCGCCGTTGTGCTGCCGAAATTTTCTAAAAATGTTAGAACTGTAATGGCCCGAAAATCCGGTCAAATTTGATCTGACCAAATAACACAAGTCCAACCCCAAATTGCACTGTAAATTCAAGAAACTAATAGAAAGAAGATAGAGGGTGAGAATAGATAAGATAGAAACTTATAGAATATAAGAAGAAGAAGAACATCATCATCAAAGTAAACACGAAACTCACAGCGGAACGGATAAAATATAACATAACTTTTGAAATAAAACAGTTATGTATACAACAGCACTTATCAGAGTACAACACTTACAACAACAGCGGAAAAACAATAGCTATAAAATATTGAAGCCTCCTGCTCCAAGCTCCCCAAGTGTATCTGTAAAATCCCGACTACTTGACTGCCCGTACAAATTTAGGCACCCAAGAGTTTAGGGAAACAAAAAAAAATAAACTCTGGGTTAGTCATGGGACTGGTGTGAATAAAACTCCAACACTTGGTTAATAAAGGATATCTCATAAGACCATGCCGTGAAAATGGAACGGGTTTTCCCTTATGAAAATCCAAACAAAACTTTGTAAACAATATCATTCTGATATAAAAATAATGTCTAAGTACAAATATATGTCAATCTAGCTGAACGCTTTCATCTCACGTTCCACATATATAATGCAAAATCATAAACCGCAGGCGCTTATTGGATGATTGGATTTCCAACTATGACAAGGTATGGAACCATCTTCCAATCAGTGTACTCTAGGAATGATACACTGGAGTTCAACAAGAACATCTTGTAACTCAGCCACACATGACCGACCACTCATTTCGCTTGAGTGTATCGAATGTACATCACCAACGGTTGGGATCAGCAATTGTTCCCGTATATATATATATATATGGGTCAGCGTTGATAGATTAAAGAAGCAAATGAATATTCTCTAGATAGGTGATTATACACCCTACTTCGGAGCGACCGACTTAGCCATGTTGCCTGCCCGATTTCTATCATTTACTGGATGTGAGGCTAGAAGGTACGCTTATCTTTTCATATCATATCTTCATTTACTTGGAATACCACATCGTCATACCCGCCAAATCAGTATCGATTACCTTAACGGTATTACGTGTATAAAGCTAAGAGAAACGAATTCCTCCGCCACCAAACGTAATACGTTTTGAAGAGATCAACATGTATGATTCGTTAGGAATACTCTATCAGGCATTCGTCCATACAAGTTGTCCTGGGACTGGACAAACCGAAGGCACTATTCAGTATATCCCTCTTAGGCATTGTTATCTAAGATTTATACAACAGCCCTTGCACTTTACTCCATCTTCAATATAGTCAGCATACTTGATTCGCAACGCTAATGCCAATACGGAGTGGTTCTTCGGATAATAATCCAACCGGTCTCTCCATATTAACAACGTAAAATGGTCAAAACTTTGATAGTCGATGATTTAACTATCAAATGAAAACATGTCCGTGTACACACAACGATCTTATTTCCAAATGGAAATATCGATCCAATAATCAAACATATATATATATATTTACATTTCCTTATTTTCTATGTTTTAGAAAATATACGTTATTAACACTGGAAATCATTTCCATAGCTTATTTACGTATCACTATCCTTCCACAACTATCAGTCCCTAACTGTAAACTAGTATGAGAATGGTTCTCTAAGTATAAACCCCGAAGGCCGAAACCAACATCAGATCGATACTCAGGAAACCATTCAACTTACTAATCTCTAGTCAGTTTCTAATTTTTCTTAACTCTATTTCTTTAACTCCATTCGATTAACTCTATTTGATTAACTCTAATTGATTTACTCTAATTCGAATAACTAGTATCTGTTTTAACTTTATTTCGAATAACTATATTCGATTTAACTCCATTCGCTTGACTCTAGATCGCAGCGATCACAATGGTTACGCCTGATTCCCTCAGGACACATCCGACCGCCGTAGGCTATTTGCAGCCCTGCGAATTACGCTAGCAGTCGTGCTAAATGGTAACTTATCCTGAATAACTATGTTTGACTAACTTCATCGAATAAACTATATTTGATTAACTTCTATTTGATGACTCTATTTGATAACTCTAATCGACTAACTCTTTCCTATCTCGTTAATTTCCTTTTTTTATCCTATTTATTTTCTAAATAAATGTTCCTTTTACAATTCCATTTATTTTCTAAATAAATATTCTCCTTTATAATATCCTATGATTTTATAAATGCTTTATTTTCAAATTATTTCCTTTTATAAAATCGGTTGATTTTATAAAATTCTTTATTTCAATATACATTGAAATATCCCTTTTTACATCCCAGGGTCTTTTTATGATATTTAAAATATCGAATAACAATGATCAATATCATTCAAACATACTAAATCAATAACAGATTTTATAGAACAACGTATATCATAATATATGAAAATGGTAAATTAAATGTTGAGGAATCCAGTCGGTTCCCTCCAACCTGTCTCCCTGCATCCACAGATGTTACACAGTATAATATACATCAATTTCATTTCAATATGAAATGTTCTGATAAACAACATCAACATATATTTTAACGGTTTATATATATATATTTTATATATATATATATAATTTCAACTAACTGACTAGCAGTTCAATCAATCAAATCAACACAGAACAATCAACAGATGATTAACAGTTCTAAAAATACGTTATAAAAATATAACTGTTTAGAGTTGGTGAGTTTTACTCACATTGGACCATCATCGTTAATAATGATAACCATCTCTTGATTCAGATGGACAATTTATTTTGCTATAAATTGTAATGAGCACCAATCCACTCCCGGTCAGTTCCATTGTGACGCCCCCGTCCATACGATCCCAACGGATCCAACTGTTCTTGATTTTGATATCGTATGACCAAGTTATCGCGTTAACAAGTTAGTACACCATTTAAACAAAACAAGACTTGAATTTTAATATCATCATGGGCCTTACCCTTTTCTTTTTTTCCCTTTTCGGCCCACTAGCTATTAAAGCCCACATCCGTTTCCAATCCTCCTTCCACGCTCCTGAGTCCTGCATATTTCAATCCGCCGATTTCAGTGGAAAAAAACCATAGCCGATGTTCTTCCCAAACTCCAAATTCTTTTCGTTATGCATATTTCTTTCTAACGATTCTTTTCTTCATCATATGGGCTCATCATCTCCTGTTTTCACGAACTACAGAACCCGTGCTCCTCTTCTGGTCATAACCGCACCTCAATTCCATCCAAACTCCTTCTCCAGTTATTTTAAAAATCAAACAAAAACAACTAAAAATTCATCTCTTCCAAAAATCCTTCTATATGTTCACAAATCATACCATTCGCATCATCCTTACAGTAAAACACCCAACCGCACTTACTTCCTTCCCCGATGGTAGCTGCTCCTCAAAACATCCCGTTTCTCAAAAGAAAACTCACCCCAAAAATATTCAGCGATAACTCTTCTACAAACCGCTAAGCTCTCCTTCTAGTCACGCTTAAACCCGCCTCAAACTCTTTCTCCCTCTTCTGAAATCCGCTCTGTTCCTTTTTGCCATTTATTTCTCAACCCAGTACATCCTTTCCTTCCACGCCTTCAACTGACAGACTTTCCGTTCCTAAAATGAAATCGAAACAACCCCCTTTTGTCTCGAACTCAGCTGAACTCCATCACCATACGAACTCGGCAGCCAATCCCACTGTAGCGTGAAAACTCTCGAGCCGAAATGGCGTTCGAATACTTCAGAGAAATAAATCGTACCGCATACAAGACATATAGAAATGGAGAGGATCTTCTTACGAACTCAAAATATATATTTCAGGATTTTAGGATTTTTATTTGATTTGTTTCAGATTTTAAAAACTACCGATTTTTTTGTTTGAGGCGTAAGAATACTGGCGGCTCATGTTTGACGATGTGAAGAGAATGACCTAGGTTTAGAGAAGTTATGATTATTTATAGAGTTAAGTTTTAGATATTTTCCTTTTTCTTATTTTATTCTATTTTAAAGCACCGCTATTTGCATCATTGAATAAAATTCCCTATAATCACATACAGTACCTAAAAATCGTGAAACTGGACATGCAGCTACAGTTTGACATTACGGTCCCAACGAAACTGGTTTCGTCGAATTCCGACTCCGTATGCTCACACAACGTATTTTTTAACCGTCAGAATACTGACTGTTTCTCACTCTAAAAATCCGTACGGCCACACATGACCCTAAAAATCACGAAACTGGAAATCTAACAACTATTTGATATTGCGGATCCAACAAAACTGGTTTCGTCGAATTCCGACTTTGTTTGCAAAAGTGGCTATTTTTAACGCTTTACATGACCTATTTAAATATATAAATATAATTAAATTTAATATTTAACAATAAGTATTATCGTCTATATTCATAGAGGAATACCATACAGCTCATAAAAATCCTATATGGATTTCTAACTTGATATCTCAAGCTGGGTCGACCTGATAAATCAATTTATATTTAATTCCTTTTAATTAAATAAAAATGGTCAGGGCGCTGCTTTTCTGATAATTGATTTGGACATAACTCAAAATCTATACGACGAAATCCCAATTTTTCTCTTCCAGTAGAAAGATATACTCCACCAGCTCCACACTTTTCTTGTTTCACAAAAATCCGATTTAAAACGAACCATGTATACTCAGTTGAAGTTCGAATCGCCAAATAGCGAACTGCCACGCCATTTCAAGCTCTATTTTAATTATATTATAATTCTACATTCAAACTGACGTCGATTGAATATATTCGTCAATATAATTCAACTCTAAGCTGAATTAAATCTTAGGGATGACCAGTTCACAGAATATTGTGATTTCCAATATTTTTGATTATTTCTGAATTAAATATATTATTCTATTAATTAATTTAATTAAATATTCCATATTATTTAATTAAACCACTATTTAATTCACTATATCACTATTTATATAATTAAATAAATTAATTATAATACCTCTGACAATGCGGGTCATTACATTCTTCCCCACTTAAAATAATTTCGTCCTCGAAATTGCTATGTTAGAGGACGACCCTATCTATTTGGTAAAAGCTTATCGGTTTACCCCTTATCTCTTGTTTCTCTGAACCAATTAATATCGACTAAAATATTAATTCCTTCCGACAAACTAAAATTTTCAAAAATTCTGAAAATTTTCTAACACTTTAAATTTTCGGAAAATTTCGCCATAACCTCCTTTGTACAGCCCTATCAGTAAAGCTCCAACTTGCCTCTTTAGGCCATCTCCAACCCAAAAGAAAATCAAACAGCCAAGCGGCTTGCCAATTCGGCTCATAAATCTCATGCTTATATCAAATGTAAGCTTGTACCTTCTTGTCGGGCATATCACTATGTCCTTTGCATCTGTTACCAATTCAACATATATTAATGTCATTCCAACTTGATCTCAAATCAATTTATCTTTACACAACCATTCGCTTATACCTAAGTCGAATTTCATTTCAAACTCAAGCACTATTCTTGATTTCCAATCCATAACTCACCAGTCCAATATAATTCCAGATTATCTCTAATCAAGTCTAATTCTACTTGACACTAATCTATTTCAAATGATTTTCACTTACTGTCTTTTAATTCAATTTCAATTCTATTGGATTTTACAAATTTTACTTTAATTTGTTTTAATTCACATAATCTGTTTCTGGGAGTTTTTAAACAGCTTAACCTTTTCCAAAAATCAAAAGATTCATTTTGGAATATCAAAACAACTTGTTTTCTCAAAACAATTTAAAAACAAACTCTTTGGTAGTAATCCGTCACTTACCACTCGAAAATGAACACCGATGATGTCAAGATCAACATCGGAATCTATTTTCTAGCTACCGAAGTGAGTTCAATACTATAGCACTTTCAAAACCCACTTTAAAACATTTCCACCTTGAAATCAATTCCAAATATCCTTTTACAGTGTTGTAAACAAATTTAAAATCTCCCAAGATCTTAAAATTCACATATATTAAATCCAGATTCATTTACAAACACCTTTCCCATTTCTGGGATTTTAACTCCAATTCTGATTTAAATTCAGCTTTAATTCATTTCAATTTCATATAATTCACTTGTATAAATTCTGATTGGTTATATATAACCATTTCACATTTTATAATCTTATCTGATTATAATTACAACCAATATATCTAATATATATTTCCTTTATATCAGAATATACTCTGAGTAAACTTATTTTAATTTACCCTCTTTACAAAACATATCGTGTCGACCCATCGTATTCGAGTGTTTACAAACTCCTACCGATACAGTTGATCAAACCGATCGATCAAAACCCATAAACAACTCAATCAATGAATCCCCACAATATAAAACAATTTTTATATCAAATAACAAATACGTTCACTCGTATATATACACTCAACTCAATCTAGGGTATTACTAACCCCATCTCTACCGAGTCATGCCACAGAGCCAAGGTAATTCTTAACTTAAGCTCTGATACCGACTGTAATGGCCTGAAAATCCAGTCCAATTTGAGCTGACCAAATAACACAAGTCCAACCCCAATTTGCACTGGAAATTCAAGAAACTAATAGAAAGAAGATAGAGGGTGAGAATAGATAAGATAGAAACTTATAGAATAGAAGAAGAAGAAGAACATCATCATTAGAGTAAACACGAAACTCACAACGGAACGAATAAAATATAACATAACTTTTGAAATAAAATAGTTATGTATACATAGCACTTATTAGAGTACAACACTTACAACAACAGCAGAAAAACAACAACTATAAAATCTTGAAGCCTCCTGCTCCAAGCTCCCCAAGTGTATCTATAAAATCCCAACTACTTGACTGCCCGTACAAATTTAGGCACCCAAGAGTTTAGGGAAACAAAACAAAATAAACTCCGGGTCAGTCATGGGACTGGTGTGAATAAAACTCCAACACTTGGTTAATAAAGGATATCTCATAAGACAACGCCGTGAAAACGGAACGGGTTTTTCCCTTATGAAAATCCAAACAAAACTTTGTAAACAATATCATTCTGATATAAAAATAATGTCTAAGTACAAATAGATGTCAATCTAGCAGAACGCTTTCATCTCACGTTCCACATATATAATGTAAAATCATAAACCGCAGGCGCTTATTGGATGATTGGATTTCCAACTATGACAAGGTATGGAACCACCTTCCGATCAGTGTACTCTAGGAACGATACACTGGAGTTCAACAAGAACATCTTGCAACTCAGCCACACATGACCGACCACTCATTTCGCTTGAGTGTATCGAATGTACATCACCAACGGTTGGGATCAGCAACCGTTCCTGTATATATATATATGGGTCAGCATTGATAGATTAAAGAAGCAAATGAATATTCTCTAGATAGGTGATTATACACCCTACTTCGGAGCGACCGACTTAGCCATGCTGCCTGCCCGATTTATGTCATTTACCGGATGTGAGGCTAGAAGCTACGCTTATCTTTTCATATCATATCTTCATTTACTTGGAATACCACATCGTCATACCCGCCAAATCAGTATCGATTTCCTTAACGGTATTACGGGTATGAAGCTAAGAGAATCGAATTCCTCCGCCACCAAACGTAATACGTTTTAAAGAGATCAACATTTATGATTCGTTAGGAATACTTTGTCAGGCATTCGTCCATACAAGTTGTCCTGGGACTGGACAAACCGAAGGCACTATTCAGTATATCCATCTTAGGCACTGTTATCTAAGATTTATACAACAGCCCATACACTTTACTCCGTCTTAAATATAGTCAGCATACTTGATTCGCAACGCTAATGCCAATACGGAGTGGTTCTTTGGATAGTAATCCAACCGGTCTCTCAATATTAACAACGTAAAATGGTCAAAACTTTGATAGTCGGTGATTTAACTATCAAATGAAAACATGTCCATGTACACACAACGATCTTATCTCCAAATGGAAATATCGATCCAATCATCAAACATATATATATATATATATATATATATATATATATATATATATATATTTACATTTCCTTATTTTCTATGTTTTAGAAAATATACGTTATTAACACTGGAAATCATTTCCATAGCTTATTTACGTATCACTATCCTTCCACAACTATCAGTCCCTAACTGTAAACTAGTATGAGAACGATTCTCTAAGTATAAACCCTGAAGGCCGAAACCAACATCAGATCGATACTCAGGAAACCATTCAACTTAATAATCTCTAGTCAGTTTCTAATTTTTCTTAACTCTATTTCTTTAACTCCATTCGATTAACTCTATTTGATTAACTCTAATTGATTTACTCTAATTCGAATAACTAGTATCTGTTTTAACTTTATTTCGAATAACTATATTCGATTTAACTCCATTCGCTTGACTCTAGATCGCAGCGATCACAATGGTTACGCCTGATTCCCTCAGGAAACATCCGACCGCCGTAGGCTATCTGCAGCCCTGCGAATTACGCTAGCAGTCATGCTAAATGGTAACTTATCCTGAATAACTATGTTTGACTAACTTCTTCGAATAAACTATATTTGATTAACTTCTATTTGATGACTCTATTTGATAACTCTAATCGACTAACTCTATCATATCTCGTTAATTTCCTTTTTCCTTTTATCCTATTTATTTTCTAAATAAATGTTCCTTTTACAATTCCATTTATTTTCTAAATAAATATTCTCCTTTATAATATCCTATGATTTTATGAATGCTTTATTTTCAAATTATTTCCTTTTATAAAATCGGTTGATTTTATAAAATTCCTTTATTTCAATATACATTGAGATATCTCTTTTTACATCCCAGGGTCTTTTTATGATATTTAAAATATCGAATAACAATGATCAATATCATTCAAACATACCAAATCAAAAATAGATTTTATAGCACAACATATATCACAATATATGAAAACGGTAAATTAAATGTTGAGGAATCCAGTCGGATCCCTCCAACCTGTCTCCCTGCATCCACAGATGTTACACAGTCTAATATACATCAATTTCATTTCAATATGAAATGTTCTGATAAACAACATCAACATATATTTTAACGGTTTATATATATATATATATATTTGTATATATATATAATTTCATCTAACTGACTAGTAGTTCAATCAATCAAATCAACACACAACAATCAACAGATGATTAACAGTTCTAAAAATACGTTACAAAAATATAATTGTTCGGAGTTGGTGAGTTTTACTCACATTGGACCATCATCGTTAATAACGATAACCATCTCTTGATTCAGACGGACAATTTATTTTGCTATAAATTGTAATGAGCACCAATCCACACCCGGTCAGTTCCATTGTGACGCCCCCATCCATACGATCCCAACGGATCCGACCGTTCGTGATTCTGATATCGTATGACCAAGTAATCGAGTTAACAAGTTAGTACACCATTTTAACAAAACAAGACTTGAATTTTAATATCATCATGGGCCTTACCCTTTTCTTTTCTTTTTTTCCCTTTTCGGCCCACTAGCTATTAAAGCCCACATCCGTTTCCAATCCTCCTTCCACGCTCCTGAGTCCTGCATATTTCAATCCGCTGATTTCAGTGGAAAAAACCCATAGCCGATGTTCTTCCCAAACTCCAAATTCTTTTCGTTATGCATATTTCTTTCTAACGATTCTTTTCTTCATCATATGGGCTCATCATCTCCTGTTTTCACGAACTACAGAACCCGTGCTCCTCTTCCGGTCATAACCGCACCTCAATTCCATCCAAACTCCTTCTCCAGTTATTTTAAAAATCAAACAAAAACAAATAAAAATTCATCTCTTCCAAAAATCCTTCTATATGTCCACAAATCATACCATTCGCATCATCCTTACAGTAAAACACCCACCCGCACTTACTTCCTTCCCCGATGGTAGCTGCTCCTCAAAACATCCTATTTCTCAAAAGAAAACTTACCCCAAAAATATTCAGCGATAACTCTTCTACAAACCGCTGAGCTCTCCTTCTAATCACGCTTGAACCCGCCTCAAACTCTTTCTCCCTCTTTTGAAATCCGCTCTGTTCCTTTTTGCCATTTATTTCTCAACCCAGTACATCCTTTCCTTCCACGCCTTCAACTGACAGACTTTCCGTTCCAAAAATGAAATCGAAACAACCCCCTTTTATCTCGAACTCAGCTGAACTCCATCACCATACGAACTCGGCAGCCAATCCCACTGTAGCGTGAAAACTCTCGAGCCGAAATGGCATTCGAATCCTTCAGAGAAATAAACCGTACCCCATACAAGACATATAGAAATGGAGAGGACCTTCTTACGAACTCAAAAGTACTTATTTCAGGATTTTTATTTGATTTGTTTCAGATTTTAAAAACTACCGATTTTTTTGTTTGAGCTTAAGAATACTGGCGGCACATGTTTGACGCTGTGAAGAGAATGACCTAGGTTTAGAGAAGTTATAATTATTTATAGAGTAAAGTTTTAGATATTTTCCTTTTTCTTATTTTATTCTATTTTAAAGCACCGCTATTTGCATCATTGAATAAAATTCCCTATAATCACATACAGTACCTAAAAATCGCGAAACTGGACATGCAGCTACAGTTTGACATTACGGTCCCAACGAAACTGGTTTCGTCGAATTCCGACTCCGTATGCTCACACAACGTATTTTTAACCGTCAGAATACTGACTGTTTCTCACTCTAAAAATCCGTACGGCCACACAGTGACCCTAAAAATCACGAAACTGGAAATCTAACAACTATTTATTATTACAGATCCAACAAAACTGGTTTTGTCGAATTCCGACTTTGTTTGCAAAAGTGGCTATTTTTATCGCTTTACATAACCTATTGAAATATATAAATATATATATAATTAAATTTAATATTTAACAATAAATATTATCGTCTATATTCACAGAGGAATACCATACTGCTAAGAAAAATTCTATATGGATTTCTAACTTGATATCTCAAGCTGGGTCGACCCGATAAATCAATTTATATTTAATTCCTTTTAATTAAATAAAAATGGTCAGGGCGTTGCTTTTCTGATAATTTGATTTGGACATAACTCAAAATCTACACGACGAAATCCCGATTTTTCTCTTCCACTAGAAAGATATACTCCACCAGCTCCACACATTTCTTGTTTCACAAAAATCCGATTTAAAACGAACCCTGTATACTCAGTTGAAGTTCGAATCGCCAAATAGCGAACTGCCGCGCCATTTCAAGCTCTATTTTAATTATATTATAATTCTACATTCAAACTGACGTCGATTGAATATATTCGTTAATATAATTCAACTCTAAGCTGAATTAAATCTTAGGGATGACCCAGTTCACAGAATATTGTGATTTCCAATATTTTTGATTATTTCTGAATTAAATATATTATTCTATTAATTAATTTAATTGACTATTCCATATTATTTAATTAAACCACTATTTAATTCACTATCTCACTATTTATATAATTAAATAAATTAATTATAATACCTCTGACAATGTGGGTCATTACAAGAACAATAAAAATATCATTTTTATTGTATAAATGAACTATATAAAATATTCATGAGATGAAATAAATATTTTGTAGTTAAAAATATAATTTTTAACGTGTATGTGAATAAAATAAATATTAATTTACAAATCGGACGATTTGTTTATGTACATACATTTGACCGATATTGATTGGAAGATATATTTTACACATTGCCCAACTGCACAAATAATAATCAATGTTTGTTGTTTGAAAACCCGACCCGGGAATTGGGATGCTATTGGACACACAATAATCCCAATATTTAGTTGTATGACAATCGATGGGTTGATAGACTGTTGTAAGCTTTAACTATTTATATTTAACGCTTATGCAGTTGTGTAATGCACTCTGGATGATGGTTGACAGTGTTTGATTATGGTTGTGTACATGTGTGTATGAAATCCATATAAATAAAATTATATGTTAATTGACAGTGTCTGATTCCAATTCGAAAAGAACGAATATTTTAAGTTAAAGAATATTTTAAAATGACGAGTAACAAATATTTAAAATAATTAATATTCTAAAGTAATATTCGGTAATGGATCAAAATATGATTTTGATGTCCGATTTGGGGTGGACACGATAATATTTAAATATATAAAGCCGTGTTGTTTTAACTAACGCCATTTTGACGTGAACGATATTTATATCGATTTTATTCATTTTCATGAATATCGAAAAGGAAGTGATTTCAAAGTCTAATGTTTTGAAAATATTATCATTTATATATTAATGATATTGAATATTCAATTTTGATTTAAAATTGAATATGAAGTTGAAATCGTTTTGAATGAATTTAAAATGAATTATAAAATATGTTTTAAAAGGAAATTGATGAAATATAATATATATATATTATATATTTAATGGCCTGAATAGAACGCGCCACGCTGCGGCAATTCGCGAATTTCGACCATTGACTTCGAATGGACATTACGGGAGATTCGACCGTCGGATTCTCCTAAAACCGGAACCGCTGGGTTCGTATCGAAAACAGCTTTCCAACGAATACAAGATAATTGAAATCTAACAGATGGATTTGAAATTATGTCCAAATCAAATTTGGAAAATGTCACTTTAAGTGTAGTTCGATGACCGTTTATGAAAATCGAGTGTACGGGCCTTGATAAAATTATTAAAAATGTCAATAATTTGTGTAAGATCATAATAAATGATTTGGAAATAATTGGGATGAAAAATTCCATATTTGAAAAGATAAAAATATATTTTTATCGAAATGAACTGTAACACCCCGTAATTCTGTTAATATTAATATTCACAAATTAAAGAATAACTAATCTCAGACTTGAGAATTGTGGGAAACGGATTGCGCCATTATGTTCGTCTCGGAATTCTGATTGAAATAGAGTCCGAGTTTGTGTGAATTAAACTTGGTATGAAGAATTTATAGCCATCGGAAGTTTCAGAAAATTCAAAACAGATTTCAGAAAATTCAAAATTCGAAGTCAAACAAGCTAGGCGGGAATTTTCGCGCCCAGCACCCCAAGTCGACTGGGGAGTCGACTGGGCAGTCGACACCCCCCTCCAGGTCGACTAGGGAGTCGACTGGGCAGTCGACCTGGGTGTCGACCTGGTCCAGTCGGCTAGGGTTTGGCTGAGCCCAATCTTGAGCTGCTGATGTGTCTTTAGGGCTGAGTTGGCAAATTTAACGGTTCAGTTTAGTTCTGAGTTGATCTGACGGTCTAAATAAATCCTAAACTCTATAAATACCTAGGTAGTCTCTCACTCTAATTCACATGAAAAATAGAATAGCCACCGTCATACCGCCGCCATGGAACTCGGTGTAGCAGCCGCCAACTAAGAAGGAAGAAAGCTAATCAAAACCCTAATTCTACTCAACTCTAAAGCAAATCAAGACTCTCTTTCTTCTCTAATTGTGAGTATGATGATCTTAACAAGATTATTATTAAACTAATTAGATTAAGTTATGAATGGATTATAAGTGAATGATGTGGATTGTCATATATGTTGTTGTAAACCTTATGCTATCATGTATGTTGTAAATCCTATGTTATGTGATGACGATATCCTATATGTTGTAAATCATGCTATGATGATATTGTATAGGTTGTAATTTTCTATGCTAAATTGTGATAAATCATACATGTTATAAAGTCATGATGTTATTATCTATGCTAATTATTTCATGTCAATCAAGTCATAATGTTGCTATTATTTGGGCTATGTTGATGACAAATCATGTATGCAAGTTTAGATTGATTATTAAAGATTATGAACATATGCCATGACATCTATTTAAGAATTATGCTATGACATGGGTGAGTTCTATGTATTAGATGCTAGTTCACACCATCATTATGTTGCATAAAACCCCATATGCAAGTTTATACATGAATTTGGGTTATGATCATATCATTTAAGTTGTGACATTTTACCAAACAAGTTGACACCTTTAGATCCATGACATGTGTAGCTTTATGCAAGTTATAGTTTTTGCCTATGCAAGTTTAGGTGTTGGACATCTATCACACATGCAAGTTTCACCCCTATTATGATTAGATTTATTTTATTTGTCTATATGTTGTGATAAGTTATCTTTGTGCAATGACTTAGACTATTCGAGTCTAACGTAAATTTTGCGTTGAATAAGCGAACGTATAACGTGGGGGTAGGGGTAATATTAAGGATTTAATATTAAGAAATTAGGGTGCAATTGATATGATTTTGCATACCATAAGTGGATGCCCATAATTGAGTCAATTATGGACATCATTAAAATTGGAAGTAATTAATGATTTGTATAGGGATATATTCAAAACTGGGGTAAAAAATTATAAGTGATAATCAATTCTTAGGACACGAGGTTGGACTCGTTTGTGACGTAAACCTGCCTGGACCCACCCGGCAAATCCAGTGGTCACAAATGTCAGCCCAATGTGAGAGATCCTAGGCCCAAACTAAAGCATAACAGTTGTAAAGACACGAGGTTAGACTCCTTTATGGTGTAAGACTGCCCGGAACCGCCCGACAAATCCAGCTG
The DNA here is from genome assembly GCA_030737875.1 of Allium sativum. Taxonomy (NCBI): domain Eukaryota; kingdom Viridiplantae; phylum Streptophyta; class Magnoliopsida; order Asparagales; family Amaryllidaceae; genus Allium; species Allium sativum. Next base: position 344,257,245 of record CM060910.1, read on the forward strand.
CCATAAATGCCAGTCTAATGTGAGAGGTCTTTATAAGGTTATGGCCTTAATGAATTAAGAAATACTTAACTAGAAAAACATGTAAGGTGGGACATGGGGGTTAAGTAGGTTACTTGGGTGGCATGAGGAATCTAGTGGTTGCCTTTAGTGGCATTTGAAATACGATTAGTAAGACTTAACCAAACACACATGTAAATGAACATGACTAAGAGGGTTAAGTGGGATATACTAGTGGGGACAAGCTTAGGTGGATAGCTTGTGGGGGCCCATTTCAACCAGTATCCCAAACGTATCTTTGTGGGCTCGACCCAAGTCGAGGACGGGACACGCATACTGGGTTTGACTATAAGAGGAAAAACGGGTTAGCGGTGGCAACGCAAGTCCAACGGGTTTCATATGCGTGTGTGGACCCGGGATGGTGGGTAAAACGTTGTTGCATTGTGTAGGTATAAGCCGTGCATTCTCAAGTTGTATCGGGTTGCCACTTTAGAGGAGTGATACACCCCACTGTGGGGCCAGCACGGGTATCTACGAGTAGGGAGCCGATCGAAAGTGGGTAGTGGGGTACACCTAGCGGAGATAGGGGCAGACGGCACCTATGTAGTCAGCTAGGGGTACGCAAGGCTATTTATAAAATTTCTAAGTGAAGCAAGTGGGATCAACTTTGAGGGTGACTGGTGTGGTGCAGTGTAGTCATTATTCGTTAGCAATTAGGTGTGCCTTTAACATTATCTTTATCTGCTCTTCCATACCCAATAGTTCATAGACATTTCCGTGTTTTCCAGCTTATGCCTTAGTCTAGTTATTTTGATAATAGTATTGTTAGAATTATCATACTCGCCAGGCTTTATGTCCAACCCCCTCTATTTCCATCCTTTTTCCCCCTCCAGGTCCTCAGGGTGGACCCATCTCTAGCGGTGTTTGATTGGATTGCTTTATCTCTCTTTTGGAAAGCTTGGACCGTTGAAGTAAAGTCCAGCTTGTTATCTTCTTTAATGGCTATTTATGTAATGGGATTATGTATTTTGTTTTATCAAGATGGATGTTGTACTTGACTCTGATTTATGGTTTTATGATGTAACAAACATGTTTAATTTCTGCTGCAATAAAATGAAGTTTTAGATTTCCAAGTACTACTTATTATCTGTCTTGTTGTAATTTTTCTGTTCTATATTCACTTAAAACCTCCATGGAAGTTAATGCATTCCCTTTGTGAGTGACATTAATGGACGTGGGGTGTTACATGAACTAGTCATGAACTAGAATTATAATCCAATATTTTCAAATAAATAAATTGGATTTGAAATGGTTTTAAAAATAACCAGAATTTCCAATATACGAACTGGAATGGATTTGAATCGAAATTATATTCAGAATATTTCGATATTGGATTCCGTGATTATACGGATATTGTGGAGGAATTTGGAAGATATATATATCGTTATTCCCAATACGATATTTGTTGATTTCATAATTTGATATTGAATATAAGCCGAGATAATTTCTATCAGAGCCTTGTATTTAATATTGAATTGGAGTTTGGGTTTGTCATGAATTGTGTTTTAAATGACACTGTTCTTAAACCCAGTTGAGAAAAGATTAAATCTTTTAAATAAGATTTAGAAGAGTTTACCAATTAATTAATATTTAATTGGAATTGAATAGAATTGGATTTTGGGTTTGTCGTGAATGGTGTCTTTATTAACACCGCTCTTAAACCCAGTGTGAAAAGAATAAATCTTTTAATTATGTTTAAGGAAGAATTACATATTAATTAATATTTAATTGGAATTGATAATGGAATGTGAATTGGGTTTATTGTGAACTGTGTTTTTAACGACATTCGTTCTTTAACCCGATTTACAGTGAAATGTTATTTGGAATTTATAAACTTATTATTAAGATTTAACAGGAATTTTCCAAAGTAAAGTTTTCCAATTTTATATATTAAATTTGAATTGAATGGAATTTGATTTGATAATAATCGAAATGAGCTTCTGTGGAGGAAGACTGTTAATATATATGGAATTTAAAAGGCTTTGTCGTTATTCCATTTATATTATTAGTCAGATACGGAAATTGATATCGATTATATATTGATCTGTTTTCCGTGAAGATTCCATTTTTATGGAAGAGGATTTGGGTTTATTGTGAACTATGTTTTGAATGACATTGGTTCTTTAACCCAGTTAAAGACAGAATAACATGTCTAACATTGTATTTCGAACTGTATGGTTGATCTCTGCAAAATATATATTTGTTTGATGGCAGATAATTTATTCTCTTTCTTAACAACCTTCTCTAAGACGTACGAGCTTAGAGGTTATATATTGGAAGAAATCAATAGTATGGTGTAGATTGTCGATGTGACATGTTTATGGTTCTAAAGTTAAATAATCATTAATATTGATTTTTAAGAAGATTAAAACTAAGTGGAGTTTTAATGAATCTTTAATTAGATTGAAAAGAGAATGTGATACTTTAAATTATCAAATTCGGGAAATGATCGAGAATGGAGTAGCACCAGTTTTGCTCCAAGCGATAGTTAAATCTTTAATTAGATTTGAACGGGAAATGGTAATTAAATTTACCGATAACACCGTGGTGTTAGATATGGAGTATGACCAGTTTTGCTCCACGGGACGAATAGGTTGGGATTGGAAAATTAAACAAATGATTACTTCGGTAAGGTGCGTTAATCCCAACTAGTTTGGAAAACCGTAATATGGTTTGAATTGTTATCCAAAGGAAGATTAAAGAATAATTTTAAAGAAATTATCTTTGATAAAATTAATGGGAACCTTTCCCAAAGGATATTAATATTTAAATAAAAGAATATTCAGAATTGGAATGAGGCTATGTTGTGTTTTTATAGCACTTGTTTATTATATACGCGAGTTATTCGGAAAGGCCGCGTTTATACCCATTCTGAATAACTGATTCGACGATAATTCAAAGTTGAAGATGGTGGTTGAAGACCGGAGGTCTTCACATCGTTTGGATGATTACTGATGTCTTGATTGGGCTGTACACTAAAGACAAGGTAATAAGTAGTGATCGTCCAGACGTACTTGGAGATCGACCGGATATGCGAGGACCTCTCTCCTATATTGGACACGGGACGAGGAATAAGGTTCCTCCAGTTTCGTTCAGACCCAATACGAACTTGTAAATTGATGTGTGTCTGACATTGGATTTTATTATGTGTTGATTGATCTCTATTAAATATACATCTATTTGGCGGCGAAGAATTTATTCTCTTGCTTAACGCTCTTCTCTAAGACGTATGAGCCCAGAGGTTTATATTGATAGACATCAGTCGCATGGCCTGAATTGCCTATGTGGCATGCTGAGATGCAGATGATCAAGGTTTTTGTTAAAAATAAGAGTCTTGTGGTTGATGATCAAAGCACGACTTTAATATAGCATAGCTTTGTGTATAGCGTTAATTCGCGAGCCTCACACCTCGTATGAGTTGAAAATGGGATAAGGGACCCAAGGAGGACATGACGTTTCTTTCTAGCTATGGGTGGTGTAAGGGTTTTGCAAGCCCAGACATTTATATATTTTTATCTATGTTGTTGTTGGAATGCGAGACACCTCAGATATGTCGGTCTCTACGGAGCTGATGGATAGGTCCTATAGGACCAGGAAACGTGTGTTCAGGTATTGCCAATCCGCTGTGTGTGGACTGGCCTTGGAGGATCCAAGGGATCGCTGTGTGGGACCCTGAGGCATTTGCAAGAGTGTCTCGTAGCCTCAAGGAGTACATCCCTTGCCTCGACTCATGACGGAAATCCAACTTCCAATACGTGACATTTCGGTTTTGATTGTAGAGCTTAGTATTGGCAAAATAGTAGCATGGGATACTATGTCGTCTATGATTGAACATTTATATTTGAAGTTGTTTTCATACACTTTACACTATGATAGTATCAAAATGATTAATTTTAAACGTACCAGGCATGTTTGGCTAGTATAAGGTAAAACTCTATCCTCCGGCCTGCATTGCATTGTGTGATGGGACCTGAGTCTTATAATAGCGTCATTTTTCCAAAAATCATTGCGCTGTTTGTTTTATGCACTGGTATTCTTGGGAGGAAACCCGTTCCGTGTTATATGGCGTGGTCCCTTGATTTACTTTATTTTTAAAGTAAAGATTTAATAATTGTTTTAGTTCTCACACCAGTCACATGAATGACCCGGAGTTTATTGTTTTAACCTAAACTCTAGGTGCCCCTATTTTCCACATGAGCAGCTAGTGGTTTTGGTTTTGTAGATTTATATTCACAGGATCCTAGTTTACAGTTGGAACGACATTCGGAAAGGCTCCCATTAATTTTATCAAAGATAAATTCTTTAAATTTATTTTTTAATCTTCCTTTTGATATCAATATAAACCAAATTAAGGTTTATCCAAACTATTTGGGATTAACGCACCTTACCGAAGTAATTATTTATTTAATTTCCCAATTCCAACCTATTCATCCCATGGAGAAAAACTGGTATTACTCCACAAGTAACACCACGGTGTTATCAGTAAAATTAATTACCATTTCCCAAAGTATAAGAATATTTGAATAAAAGGATATTCTGGATTGGAATGAGGCATATGTTATGTTTTTAAAACACTTGTTTATTATATACGCGGTTTATTTGGAAAGGCTGGGGTTATACCCATTCCGAATAACTGATTTGACGACAAGTCGACAATAAAGATGGTGGTTAAAGACTAGAGGTCTTCACGTCGTTTAGATGATTATTGATGTCTTGATTGGGCTGTACACCCAAGAAAAGGTAATAAGTGGTGATCATCCAGACGTACTTGGAGATCGACTAGATATGCGAGGACCTCTGTCCTATACTGGACATATGGGATAAGGAATAAGGTGCCTCCGGTTTCGCTCAAACCCTGAACGAACTTGTAAATGGACTGTGTGTCTGACATTGGATTTTATTCTACGTTGGTTGATCTCTATTAAATATATATTTAATTGGTGGTGGAGAATTTATCCTCTTTCTTAACACTCTTCTCTAAGACGTACGAGCTCAGAGTTATATATCGATAGACATCAGTCGCATGGCGTGAATTGCCTGTGTGGCATGCCTAAGATGCAAATGATCAAGGCATATGTTGAAAAGCAGAGACTTGTGGTTGATGATCAAAGCACGGCCTGTGTGGCATAGTGTAACACCACAAATTATTTGTTAACGGTATATTAACAAATTTAAGTATAATTAATCCTTAGTGAAAGAATTAAGGAAAACGGATTATGGCATTGCGCTCGTCTCGGAATTCTTCCTGAGGTAGAGTCCGAGTTTGCGTGAATCGGACTCCGTATGAAGGAGTTATGACCTCCGGAAGTTTCAGAATTCAAATTAAAATTCAAACGGTTCAAAATCCTGTTCAAATTTCGAATTCAGACCCAAACTGGACTGGGCGGGAAAATTCCCGCCCAGGCACCAAGTCGACCTGGGGGTCGACCTGGGTGACCAGGTCGACCATAGGGTTGACCTGCCCAGTCGACCTGGTTTGGCCCTGGTTGGCCTGGTCGGGTTCTGGTCGATTTCTTAGGCTTGGCTATGTCACTAGGGCTGACTTGCCACATTTTGGTTGGCTCCTCTCGAAATGAATGGTCTAGATTCATCTATGATCATCTGACGACTCAAATCAATCTGAAATTTTATATAAACAACTTAAGACTCCAACCTAAATTCACATAAGAAATTAGAGACGGAGCCGCCATGTTGTCGGTAGAAAACTGAGAGGAGCCACCACTTATAGAAAAGCTTAGAGTTGAGCCAAATTAAAGTTAAAACAATAATCAAATCAACATTAGTCTTCCCAAAGGAAAGCAATTCAAATTCAGAACTCAGAAATCAGAAAACAAGACTGTCGTTCGTTGTAAGTATAGTGATTTTTCCGATGTGAATAAAAGTTAGGATTTGATTCGATGTAAAATGGAAATGGAATGGTGTTATTGTGTAACAACGATGTTAATTCACATCTATGTATTGAAATGATTGTGGTATAGTTATGTTTGTGGTATAGTTGAGTTGACATTGATCCTATTGTACATTTAGAATCACATGCAAGTTGTATAGTTCATGTTGTAATCGACACCTATATGTTTATGTGAATATATAGGTTATACGTGATTAAGATTTCATGTATATATATATATATGCTAAAACCTCTATGCCTACATAATTAAGTTTATATACATGCTTATAAGTCTATACAAAGGTTGCAAGTTAATAATTGGATCCATGCCAAGATCCACTTTAATGCGTGTTTCATGTTGTAGTTGGACATATGATTGGATCTAGTTCACTCGTGCGATGAAATTATATATATATATATACACTTTATAAACATGTCATATTCTTGTCATATGCTAGTTCGATGTTATCCCTAGATCTAAACATGTTTAGGCTTATGTTGTCTAAATCATATGCTAATTTATGTGACACCTATTTGGTTAGATCCCTATTTCAATGCAAGTTCACATATATGAAAGCTGATTTAGGCTATGTTGTAAATTCACATGTATGTTAATTAGTCTATGTTGCAAGTTCACTCCTATGACATTCATGTTGACTATTTTGCAAGTTCACACCTATGATGTTCATATTGACTATGCCAAAAATGCCAAGTTTACACCTATATCATGTTTATGTTAGTGAACTGCTTTATGCCAATTTTTTGTACGCTAAATTAGGCTATGTTTTTAGCCTAATATTATATGTTAAAAATCAAGCGAACGTAAAATTAGGCTAAGATTGTTAGCCTAATATTTAGACGGGGTAACGTTGGGAAAATTGGTAAAAATATATGAAATTGGCATGTTTGTCACATGCCAAAATTGGTGGCATTTAAACGGTATAAATCCTTATACCAAAAATGTTAAACTTGGAAAGTGGGCCACAACATTTAATTGTTGACAAATTTACATATATTAAGTAATAGGACAAATATGTAAATGTAGAAAATACGAATATGCTTAACATGAGGTTGGATTGAGTTGTGATGTAAACCTGCCCGGACCCGCCCGGCTGTCTAGTAGTCACAACAATACCTATCCAATGTGGGTGGTTAAGCATTGAGCCCAATAAAGACCCGAGGTTAGACTGAGTTACGGTGTAAATCTGCCCGGAACCGACCGGCACATCCAGTAACCGTAACAATACCTGTCTAATGTGAGTGGTCGGTGCTTTTATAAGCTAAGGACAGACTGTCAGGATGGTAGGGTTAAGTTAACTAAAACACTTAACCAATTCAACATATTAATTAAATTGATGGGTGGGGTTAGGTAAATACAGACACTTAACCACTTAACATGTTTGACTAGAAAATCCTAGTAATGGGGACCCATTTCAGTAGTAACCCAATTAGGTATCATGGTACCCTGAAACTGGGCATGGTGGGGCACGATTACTGGGCTGATTGTAAGTGGTCAAAAGCGATGGCGGTGGTTGCAACAGTGTGGGTTCTAACGGAGTGCGGGAGTGCACACACTTCGGAGCAAACAAACAGGGCACCGGAGGCACCAGTAGTATAACCTATGCATTTCTAGTATTGTGTCGGGCCGCCGCCATGGGACTTGATACACCCCATGGTGGGACCAGCATAGGTTTCTACAATCTTTGGGGGCCGTAAGACACAGATGATTATGCGAGTAGGAGCCGATCTTTAGAAAAAGGGGATCACTTTACCTCCTGCATGGGGTGCCAGTTAAGACAATACAAGTAGGTGCAAAGATATAGTGTGGGGTGCGATAGTATATTTGTTTCAAAACTGCTTTATCTTAGTTTATGATACTTTCCTGTTTCCAGTTTATACCTATCATGCCCTTATTCTTATTCTCATACTGAAGAGTCACTAGACTTACTAGGCTTCATGTCTGACCCTATTTTCTTTCGTCTTCTTTTCTTCCGTTTCCCCCCCAGGTCCATAGGGAGGAAACAACTCAGCTTAGTCAGACTCTTTGGAAGCTTCAAGATAGTAGATGTACGGTTTGGACTCTCTCTCCTTGGCTATGGCTGTTGGACAAAATAATGGGGCTTTATGCAGTTTTTATTATGTTTTGTGCTTCTTTATTTAATAACCAAGACATAAATGATGATGTAATGTTTTGGAAGTTGTTATGAGACAATTATGGAAATGTTTTGTATGAACAAGTATTTTATGAAATAAAAAGTCTTTTGTTTTTCCGCTGCTTATATATATATGTGTTTATATATGTCTTGTGTTTTATCTGTGACTTTTACTTACAAACCTCCACCAAAGTTAAGTCATTCCCTTTGTGAGTGACCTTAATGGAGGGTGGGGTGTTTCACATAGCTTTGTGTATAGCATTAATTCACGAGCCTCACACCTTGGTATGAGTCAAAAACGGGATAATGACTGCAGGGAGGGCATGACGTTCTTTCTAGCTACGGGTGGTGTCAGGGTTTGGCAAGCCCTGACATTTTTATATTTTTACCTGTGTGATTGTTGGATTGCGAGGTGCCTTGGATATATCGGTTTCTACGGAGCCGATGGATATAGATTCGATAGGACCGGGAAACGTGTGTTCAGGTATAATTAATCCGCTGTGTGTGGCCCGGCCCTGAAGATCCAAGGGTTCGCCAGCATCCGAACCCTGAGGCATTTGCTAAAGTGTCTCGAAGCCGATCAGGATGATCCCTTGCCTCGACTCATGACAGAAATCCAATTTCCAATACGTGACATTTCGGTTTTGATTGTAAAGCCTAGTATTAGCGACATGATATGGGGTACCCATGCCATCTATGATTGATACATTTATATTTGAAGTTGCTTTCATACACTTTACAATATAATAGTATGAAAATGATTTGTTTTAAATGTACCAAGCATGTTTGGCTATTATAAGGTAAAACTCTATCCTCCGGTTTGCGTTGCATTGTGTGATGGGACCTGAGTCTTATAATAGCTTCATTTTCTAAAAAGCAGTGCGCTGTTTGTTTATGCACTGGTATTCTTGGGAGGAAACCCGTTCCATGTTATACGGTGTGGTCCCTTCATTTACTTTATTTTAAAAGTAAAGATTTAATAACTGTTTTAGTTCTCACACCGATCACATGACTGACCTGGAGTTTATTGTTTTAACCTAAACTCTCGGTGCCCCTATTTTCCACACGGGCAACTAGTAGTTTTGGTTTTGCAGATTTATATTCACAGGATCCTAGTTTACAGCTGGAATGGTATTCAGAAAGCTCTGTATCTTTTTATCTCTTTATTTGTGTTATGTATTATTTTTCCGCTGCATTGTAATTTAAATCTCTGGTATTTTTATGAGGTATATTAATTATTCATACTCTATTATATTCTTTTACTCTGATGTAATTGTTGTAATTAGCAATGAAACATTCTTCTGTTTGTGTTTTGATTTGTCGTGTTCTCAGACAATCAGCTCTTTCTCTTCTCTTCGGAGATTGGGGAAGATCGAGTCGTTACACGGTGTATCGAGTGTTTAGGTTAAAACAATAAACTCCAGGTCAGTCATGTGACTGGTGTGAGAACTAAAACAGTTATTTAGAACTTTACTTTAAAATGGAGTAAATAAAGGGACCACGCCATATAACACGGGTGGGGTTTCCTCCCAAGAATACCAGTGCCTAAAACATAAAGCGCAATGCTAATTAAAGAAAATGAAGCTATTTTAAGACCAGGTCCCATCACACAATGCAACACAAGCCGGAGGATAGGGTTTTACCTTATAATAGCTAAATAATGCTTGATGCATGAAATTCCATCTTTTATTATTACTATAAGTGAAGAAGTCAACTTCAAATATAAATATATCAATCATAGACGACATAGTATCCCATGCTACTATGTCGCCAATACTAGGCTCTACAATCAACACCGAAATGTCATGTATTGAAAATGGGATTTCCATCATGAGTTGAGACAAGGAATCATGTACTCCTCGCCGGCTTCGAGATACTCTAGCAAATGTGTAACATCCCATATTATCTGTATATTTTAATTTCGATTTAAAATAAATAAAATGAATAATATTTGAAAAAAAAATCAAATTTTGTTGATTTTTATGATGATGATTGTTCGAAATGGGTAAGTAGATTTTTAACTTAGTTATCTAAAAATGTTGTAAATGTAATTTTTTATTTTTATAGAAAATTTAATTTTTTGTTGTCTGAGTCAAAATTTGAATTCAAATTTAATTTGATAAATGGTGAAATTCTGAGTTATGTAATAATAAATGAAATTCAAAATTTAAATTCAAATAGTCAAATTCGGGAGTTTAAAATTGTGTGAAATCAATTTATAGAATTTATTTAAGTTACAATTTGATTAAATTTGTATTTAATGAATATTTAATTTGAATTGAAACAGTTCATCGAATAATTGGATATTTTATTTATTTAATTAACTGTGAAATTTAACTGTTTTGGCGACTGTCTCAGAATTTGACGAAACTGGCGCCACTGGATTCAGAACGATGAATTATGGTAGGATTCCAATTTGCGTTACAATCCGACTTGTAGTTTGATCGTACGAGAGAAAGTGTGAACGAGATCATTGTAAATGGATAATTGGGTATTTCTCATTTTTGGGCCTAATAATTATATATAAATAAAACCCACTTAGCCACCTCATCAACCATTTCACTACGTATAGTTTCCTCCGTCAAAATTTGTCACTAATGGCAGAAAACATTTTCAAACCATAAATCAGAAATAAAAATCCCAACATTAATTTCAAATCTCCACAAACCCTAGCGTATTATATATCATTTCGAAGCTCTTGACGATACGAAGCTACGGGTATGGTTTATTTCGACATGCAGTAAGCAGTTTGGCCAAAATCAGTGGTCAAAGTTTATGAAATCCGAAACCCTAGGGCGTGTTTTGGGCGTTTTAATCCGGGCTGCAATCGCAAATTCCATGATCTGGATTTGGTAGAGGAGAGTCGTACGAGTTTGTTGATGCTAACCGTGTGGTTTAAAGTGGAGTGATTGGCCGGAAATCGACGGTCAAACATGCTGTTCGCGAAACCCTAAATTTTGAATTGGGGTTTTTCGATCTAAGCTTTAATCGGAGAAACGGAGATCTGGCTATTGTAGCCCTCGACGATTGGAGTTAATTGGCAGTAGTTGGAGGTCGTATTGATGTGTGTATCACTGTAATTTGGTAGTTGAAGGGTGAGAACTCGTTTCATTCATCAGTTGCGCCGGCGAGGGGGAGCCCACTGGAGGTGAAGGCGGCGGCATAGGTAGGTGCGGGGGTCGAGGGGCTTCCGGTTGCGGGTGGTCTTGGTTGATTTCGTGGTCTGTAGCCACGACAATAGGCGGTCAAAGTTCATGTCTTCATGGGTTTCGGTGCTTCGAACACTGTAGCAAAAGAGAGAGGAGTGGGAAGAAGGAAACTATGATGACGTGGAAGTACTAAATGGGTGAGGAATCATTATGTTAATTATTTATATATTTAAAATTCGAATAGAAAAAACGCTGATAACTTTCTCGTTTTAACTCGGTTTTACGCACGGTTTGTTGCGTTGGGATCGTGGTGAGATTGCGGACATTTTGGCACTGATTTCGCTGCATTTGAAGACTTTGAAATTTTGGGCTTTGGTTGGACGTCCGATCCACTAAGGATCCAAAAGTGAGTGATTTTATCACTTACGAAATACTGAATTATTCCCATATTTATTAAATTAAATTGTGAAATAAGTTTGATTGCATGGTTATGTTTGATTGATGATTGGTTGCTTAAAAATTTGACATGCAAGTGTGATTCATGCAAATGAAAGTCGATAATTAGTTATTTATATTTAATTTAATTTCTAGTTAGAAATTCCGACACGTGTTAACCCATGAAATGATTTAATGTTTACCATTTAAATAAAATGGTTAAAATGGGTGCATTGGTTGATTTCTGAATTGATATTGCCTGAAATGTCTTTTTTTCAGTATATGGGTATTATGTGTTCAGTTTATGATTAATCCCATTTACCCTGGATGTTACGGGCATCGAATAAACCCGGGGTTTATCGATTTAAATAAATTAAGAACACAGAGTGAAATGATAAATATCTGTGACCCTGATTTGGATTGAAATGATAGATCCATCCCTGAAATATCGAGAAAATAAATATAATATTACTTGGCCATTGGATAGATAATTATATACAGACATCGGTTGGCTAAATGATTTCCAATATTTAAATGTTATTTGGTCAGAAATTTCATTTAAAAGACATATGTCGATACTCGATAAATCCATTTTCCTTAAAGATTTGAAACTGGGAAAGTTTATTAAAAAGGGTTAAGGAATTTATCCCAAACCAAAGTGGAAATTCTTAAATTGGGATCTGAATATGTTTTGGAATTATTACAATTTATGGTGTAGATTTGAGGGTAATAAATTCTCACGGAATTTAATTTTTGAATAATGGAAATCGAGGGTATTCTGAGTTGTTTTAACTCAGTTTTTGAATATAGATTTGAATTCTTGAATTCAAACAATTGTTTTTGAACGATGTTGAAAATGAGATATGAAATTAATGAACTCCATTGAGGCTAGAGTTAGATTCAAGTATTGAAGTTCGGAAGAAGGGAACGATTTTAGTTAAAGATTTTTTTTTATATATTTACACTGTTTGATTTAAAATGACTATTTCTTTTCTTAAAATTTATTTATTTAAAACTTTCCTATAAAACTATTTTATTACAACTAAATTGTTCTTTATATTTATTACTTAAACTAAGTAGTAAAACTTTTAAATTACGTATATACATAGTGTTTTAAATTATATTATTTTATTCTAGCTATCAAATTATATATATATATATAGTTACATTTTATATAAAGATATTTATTTTGTAAGCATCTATTTTTCAAATTATATTAAATGATTGTAATTTTCTTTCGAATGGAAAGTATTTCGATCTAAAACTGTTGTTCAAATGGAGTTAAGATAAATTTTATTCTATTTGAATATGAATCGATTTCTAAACCGATTTTTGATATGGAAATGTAAATTATATTCTACTCGAATATAAATGGACCTCCTAAGGGAGTGAAATGAGTTGAAGTGAAAGTATATATTCTATTTGAATATGAATGGATTTCGAACATAAATCAATCTAGAATAATTTGAAATCTTTGAGATAAAATATATTCTATTTGAATGTAAGTCGATTTTGAAATATTATATGATTGTAATATAAGGATATGGAAATTTATTCTAATTTAGAATATAATCGGTTTGGTATGATATGACATTTTGATATGAAATTTTATTCTATTTGAATATAAATTTGGTTCGAAACAGAATATGATATTTTGATATGAAGCGAACCTTTGTGAAATATAAAAGAACCAACCGATGTGAAAAGATGTAAGCGTTGGTTGCTAAAGAGACCGGAGTTAACAAAAGTCATACTCTCTGTCAGTGTCGATACCACTTTGACAATTGTGAACATTATGACGTATCCAGAATGAGTATGATGACTTGGAGGCGGTTATTGAATCGAAGAAGATGAACGACAATGAAATAGCCCTGACCTTCGAGTCAGAATTGAAATGACTAAAACAGGAGCTATAACGTGGCTAATTGAGGTAGCACCTTTGACCGGACACACTTCTTCGATACTATTTTATGACTATGATGATGATGATGATTTGGGCCCATTTATGATTTTTGGGAGTGTGTTCCGAGGTGGGCGGTAGTGGCTGCTATGCGTTACCACCAGTCCGGGAGAGCAATTGGTAGAATCCTACCCTGGGCATTGCCTTGAGTGCCTTGTCATATTATCCTTATCGAGCACCATACGATTTTGATTTGTATCGTACCTATGGAGTGCCCTCTGATTCCATCTTTTACGGTGGGTTTACGGTACTGTATAGAATACGGTATTATAAACGGTGTAAGGGTAAAAATGTAATCCCGCTTACGCTATTTTTAGTATTTATAATTTACTGAGTAGACACTATCATAATAGCGTATTATACTATCTATGTATTAGTTTAACGGATCCTTGAGAGATGGAAAAATCCTGTAACATCTCTTGAGTTACTGTACCCATGACACTGATGTTATTTCGTATTTTGATTTGACTAATATGAGAATGATTTAGTGCTGATCCGAGTGTTCGTTGTGTTTTCTTTTATGCAATACGCTCGGGTCAGCAGAAGTTTGCAGTTAGCGAAGTTCCTTTGCCTTGGAGATCGAAGACGAAGATTTGGTATACATCTATTGTATATAAATATTTTCCGCTGCTTTATTTGAAATCTGTATACGTGTAACTCTGATAACCATTGATGTTATAGCCTATTGTATATATATTTCAACTGTTTAAACTTCCATTTAATTATTATATGTGGTCCTTCCGCTATGAGATTCTGTGATTTGTTTTCTCTTTTTTCTTTCTTTTCTCCTTTTTCCCAATAACTTCCTGCATTTGCGATTTGTTTGGGTCGACATGTGTGGTTTATTGTCGATTTGAACGGTCAAAAATATGGGTCGTTACATTTGGTATCAGAGCCAGGTTAGCGATAACCTTGGCTCTGTTTGGGAATCAACTCATTAGAGATAGGGTTAGTAGTGCCCTAGAATGAGTTTGAGTGATATATGAGAAAGCGTACTTGTATTTTGATATAAAGTGGTTTTATTTTGTGTTGACTTATTCTGTTGAATATTTATGGGTTCTGGTCGACATATGGGACGCCATGGAATCGATAGGAATTCCTAAATAATTGAATAGAATGAATTGACATAATATGGTTTTCGATTATATATTTTTATATATATTATATATACTATTAGTGTTTTTAAGTGTATAAGCATTGGTCGTTGGTAGGTAATATTATTAAGTTAATACCTATTACGGTTGATTCGATAATAAATTTAACAAGGAAAATTTTTAATGGTCTAAGAAAATAGTTAAAAATAAAACCTTTAAGTATAATTGGGTGAAAAGGTTGAGATTGAAATAGAAATGAACTTGAAACTTGATCCTGGGTGCTTTTGAAATAGTTTTGTCAAATTTTGAAATAATATCGTATTATAAGTATTTTCTTAAGGAATGGTTCAAAGGAATTTTAAAAGAAATAAGTGTGTAATCCCTTCTCGGACATCAGAAATAACTTCGGTAATGAGTGCACGCATTATCGACGTTTATTATGGAGTGTCTAAATGGGGGAGACCACCCTGTACTTTCATAATTTATTTGTAAAGTATTTCAGATTTAATTTCATATTGAATAATTTTATATGAAGGTATTAATATATGTTGTTAAGTTGGGCTTAAATTTAACCAGAATTGGAAATTTGTTCCTTGTAAATTTAAAGATTTAGATTTGGAAAAATATATGGTACGGTTTTCTCTAAATAGTATAAATACATATATTATTTAAACTTAGTTATAACCCGAAATCAAGGCATTCAGGTTCATCCTAAAAATAATGTTAGTTGAGAGCTAATACAACACGATTCAATTATAGAATTTCGATTTTTAAACTAAGAAATGGACTTGAGGGTTGAGAGAAAGGAACCATCGTTTAAACACATAAATGTGAACGATAGTTAAGTTAAATAAGTTGATAATTTGGTTGATGTAAGTATTATAGGATTTGATTAGCCATGAAATAAACTCCAACTAAAGCCAACCAAAACAATTTGGAAATTGTTATGTAAGGACGTTGGCAATAGCATATGCCTTGGTTAATAAATGAGTAAGTGAAATTAGTCGAGAAGAAGTTGGAAAGGGATTTAAATTAGTTACTAAAGCGTGACTTGCGAATAAATATAAATAAGGAAATAAATGGCAAGTTAGTATATATGTGAAGTCAAAGCATATGAAATCCAAATGGGGTAAATCTTATTTGAATAATATATAGAATATAAATCTTGGTATAAATAATGAAATGAATGGAACCAAATTTTTGTCAAATAAAATATAACTTAATTCGTACAGAAACCGAGTTAAATAAAGTTTAACTTAGAAAATCAAATAATAATGGTTTATATAATAGACCATAACGTATCTAACCCATGTTTATGGATTTAAAGTTAACTAATAGAACTAGGAGAAGAAATAAAATTGAATTAAGCTCGAGAAATATAATTTGGTCGGGAAAAAGCCCAAATATAATTGAAATGAAATGAAATTTGGATGAACTTGAATAATTAAATCATTAGATCGGAACTAATCCATGGGAACGACTAATCGAATATAGATAAATGAGTTGACATTCAATGAAATAAGGGTGAATTAAGTAAGGAAAATGGAATTTGGCAATTGGATTCATGTTTATGAATTTATTATTTAATATGACTTGATTCAAGTTTATTCGAAGTTGATGATTTAAATGAAACGAGAAATGTATCGAAACTATTGGAGTGAAATAAGCAATTGGATATGAATTCATTGCTGGATAATGAAGTAACTGTAAAGGATTTAATGGATGAAAATGGAAATAAGTAATTGAAATAAAATACATTTAATATAATTGAAATGAATATGAACCTATTTAAGTATTGAAAAAGGAAATCATATTATGAGTATAATAGGCGATAATTCATTTTGATGGTTAAGTTACTAAAAGTTTTGAAAACCATTCCTCGAGTAAAGAGTTATAACTTGTGGGAAGTGATAAATATTTGTAAAAGTTTTAGAATCCGAAGGGTTGAAAATCCAATTATATAAGTCGGCGTTCATGCAAAAATCTGAAATATTTGATAAGCTGAAACTAAAACGATCATAACTTTTGATGGTATAATCAGAATTCGATGATTTCGGACTTTTCGGAAACCTCAGAAACTGAGTTAAAACTTTTGTTAATATAGACTTGCCTAATATCCAAGATAATTATGTTGAAAACCGAGTTTTAGTTGTAGTTGTATGCGTAGAAAAATTAAAAACTGAAGCGTATATCGATATTGTTCTGACCATAACTTCCTAACGGAGCGTCGGATTTTATTGTGCGAGTACAATTCCGAAAGGCCAGAGTATACAATTAAACCTTTCCTTTATATGCTGAGTGAAATTTCAAAGTTTAAAGGTTTAAAAACTGGGTTTAACAACTCAGACCTACATTGCTTAGTGTAAGGGTTGAGGTGTTCGCCTTCACTAAAATAGTCATAACTTTTGAATGATTTATCCGAATTCGACGAATCCGGATAATTCGGAAAGCCTGAAACAAATGCTACAACTTTTTCCTAGTAGGTTTTAGTCAAATTCCATCATTTATAGAATGATAATCGATGATTTGTTTGCTGGCCTATCAAGAGTATGTTGGTTTTGTAGTTGAAATGTCGATGATACGTTGTGTAAGTTATATGCCTTCGCTATTTAGTGTGTATATGTTTGATTCTTATGTGTATGTGAGTATGTAGCAGGTGTAAGGAAGTCGCACTACGCTTCGGAGCTCGTTTCACTAAATGCTAAATGCTAAGCTAAATAAATTTGCAAATATAACGCTTAAGAAGGTACGTATGTGCGTTATATGGTTTTGTGGTTATATATATTTGTTTTCCCCATTTTTTTTGGAATGCCTCATCGAATGATGAGATGTATATTTGAATTTTATATATGTTGTGATTTTTCTGGACCTCTCCGTACAAAGGAGATGTTGCCGAAATTTTCCGTGATTTCGGGAGTTAGAAAAAAATTATGAGTTTTACAACTATATACTTATTTTAAATACTATTTTAAGTATGGATTTGGAATAGATATGTGCTTAATATCGTTTCGTTCTCTTTTCGAGGACGAAAAGATTTTATGTGGGGGAGAATGTAACATCCTATATTTTCTGTATATTTTAAATTTCCATTTAAAATAAATAAAATGAATAATATTTGAAAATAATCAAATTTTGTTGATTTTTATGATGATGATTGTTCGAAATGAGTAAATAGATTTTTTATTTAGTTATTTAATAATGTTGTAATTGGAATTTTTTATTTTTATAGCAAATTTATTTTTGTGTTGTCTGAGTCAAAATTTGAATTCAAATTTAATTTTATAAATGGTGAAATTCTATGTTATGTAATAATAAATGAAATTCAATATTTAAATTCAAATAGTCAAATTCGGGAGTTCAAAATTGTGTGAAATCAATTTATAGAATTTATTTATGTTATAATTTGGTTAAATTTGAATTTAATAAATATTTAATTTGAATTAAAACAGTTAATCGAATAATTGGATATTTTATTTATTTAATTAACTGTGAAATTTAACTGTTTTGGTGACTGTCTCAGAATTCGACGAAACTGGCGCCATTGGATTCAGAACGATGAATTATGGTAGGATTCCAATTTGCGTTACAATCCGACTTGTAGTTTGATTGTACGAGAGAAAGTGTGAACGAGATCATTGTAAATGGATAATTGGGTATTTCTCATTTTTGGGCCTAATAATTATATATAAATAAAACCCACTTAGCCACCTCATCAGCCATTTCACTACATATAGTTTCCTCCGTCAAAATTTGTCTCTAATGGCAGAAAACATTTTCAAACCCTAGATCAGAAATAAAAATCCCAACTTTAATTTCAAATCTCCACAAACCCTAGCGTATTATATATCGTTTCGAAGCTCTTGACGATACGAAGCTACGGGTATGGTTTATTTTGACATGCAGTAAGCAGTTTGGCCGAAATCAGTGGTCAAAGTTTATGAAATACGAAACCCTAGGGCGTGTTTTGGGCGTTTTTGATCTGGGCTACAATCGCAAATTCCATGATCTGGGTTTGGTAGAGGAGAGTCGTACGAGTTTGTTGATGGTACCCGTGTGGTTTAAAGTGGAGTGATTGGCCGGAAATCGACGGTCAAACATGCTGTTCGCGAAACCCTAAATTTTGAATTGGGGTTTTTCGATTTAAGCTTTAATCGGAGAAACGGAGATCTGGGTATTGTAGCCCTCGACGATTGGAGTTGATTGGCAGTATTTAGAGGTCGTATTGATGTGTGTATCACTGGAATTTGGTAGTTGAAGGGTGAGAATTCGTTTCGTTCATCAGCTGCGCCGGCAAGGGGGAGCCCACCGGAGGTGAAGGCGGCGACATAGGTAGGTGCGGGGGTCGAGTGGCTTCCGGTTGCGGGTGGTCTTAGTTGATTTCGTGGTCTGTAGCCACGACAATAGGTGGTCAAAGTTCATGTCTTCATGGGTTTCGGTGCGTCGAACACTGTAGTAGAAGAGAGAGGAGCGGGAAGAAGGAAACTATGATGACGTGGCAGTACTAAATGGGCGAGGAATCACTATTTTAATTATTTATATATTTAAAATTCGAATAGAAAAAACGCTGATAGCTTTCTCGTTTTAACTCGGTTTTACGCAGGGTTTGTTGCGCTGGGATCGTGGCGAGATTGCGGACGTTTTGGCACTGGTTTCGCTGCATTTGAAGATTGTGAAATTTGGGGCTTTGGTTGGACGTCCGATCCACTAAGGATCCAAAAGTGAGTGATTTTATCACTTACGAAATACTGAATTATTCCCATATTTATTAAACTAAATTGTGAAATAAGTTTGATTGCATGGTTGTGTTTGATTGATGATTCGTTGCTTAAAAATTTGACATGCAAATGTGATTCATGCAAATGAAAGTCAATAATTAGTTATTTATATTTAATTTAATTTCAAGTTAGAAATTCCGACACGTGTTAACCCGTGAAATAATTTAATGCTTACCATTTAAATAAAATGGTTGAAATGGGTGCATTGGTTGATTTCTTAATTGATATTGCCGGAAATGTCTTTTTTTCAATATATGGGTATTATGTGTTCAGTTTACGATTAATACCATTTACCCTTGATGTTACGGGCATCGAATAAACCCGGGGTTTATTGATTTAAATAAATTAAGAACCCAGAGTGAAATGAAAAATCTCTGTGACTTTGATTTGGATTGAAATGATAGATCCATCCCTGAAATATCGAGAAAATAAATATAATATTACTTGGCCATTGGATAGATAATTATATACAGACATCGGTTGGCTAAATGATTTCCAATATTTAAATGTTATTTGGTCGGAAATTTTATTTAAAAGAGATATGCTGATACTCGATAAATCCATTTTCTTTAAAGATTTGAAACTGCGAAAGTTTTATTAAAAAGGGTTAAGGAATTTACCCCAAACCAAAGTGGAAATTCTTAAATTGGGATCTGAATATGTTTTGTATTTATTCAAATTTATGGTGTAGATTTGAGGGTAATAAATTCTCATGGAATTTAATTTTTGAATAATGGAAATCGAGGGTATTCTGACTTGTTTTATCTCAGTTTTTGAATATAGATTTGAATTCTTGAATTCGAACGATTGTTTTTGAATGATGTTGAAAATGAGATATGAAATTGATGAACTCCATTGAGGCTAGAGTTAGATTCAAGTATTGAAGTTCGGAAGAAGGGAACGATTTTAGTTAAAGATTTTTTTATATATATTTACACTGTTTGATTTAAAATAACTATTTCTTTTCTTAAAATTTATTTATTTAAAACTTTCCTATAAAACTATTTTATTACAACTAAATTGTTCTTTACATTTATTACTTAAACTAAGTAGTAAAACTTTTAAATTACGTATATACATGGTGTTTTAAATTATATTATTTTATTCTAGCTATCAAATTCTATATATATATATATATATTGTTACATTTTATATAAAGATTTTTATTTTATTAGCATCTATTTTTCAAATTATATTAAATGATCGTAATTTTCTTTCAATTGGAAAGTGTTTGGATCGAAAACTGTTGTTCAAATGGAGTTGAGATAAATTTTATTTTATTTGAATATGAATCGATTTCTAAACCGATTTTTGATATGGAAATGTAAATTATATTCTACTCGAATATAAATGGACCTCCTAAGGGATTGAAATGAGTTGAAGTGAAACTATATATTCTATTTGAATATGAATTGATTTCGAACATAAATCAATTTGGAATAATTTGAAATCCTTGAGATAAAATATATTCTATTTGAATATAAGTCGATTTTGAAATATTATATGATTATAATATAAGGATATGGAAATTTATTCTAATTTAGAATATAATCTGTTTTGGTATGATATGACATTTTGATATGAAATTTTATTCTATTTGAATATAAATTTGGTTCGAAACAGAATACGATATTTTGATATGAAGCGAACCTTTGTGAAATATAAAAGAACCAACCGATGTGAAAAGATGTAAGCGTTGGTTGTTAAAGAGACCAGAGTCGACATAAGGCATACTCTCTGTCAGTGTCGATACCACTTTGACAACTGTGAACGTTATGACGTATCCAGAATGAGTATGATGAATTGGAGGCGGTTATTGAATCGTAGAAGATGAACGACAACGAAATAGCCCTGACCTTCGGGTCAGGATTGAAATGACTAAAATAAGAGCTATACCGTGTTGAGGTAGCACCTTTGATCAGACACACTTCTTCGATACTATTTCTATGACTATGATGATGATGATGATTTGGGCCCATTTATGATTTTTGGGAGTGTGTTCCGAGGTGGGCGGTAGTGGCTGCTATGCGTTACCACCTGTAACACCCCGGATTTTTGAATAATCGAATTAACTAAATTAAAGAAAAATTAATCTCAGATGTGAGAATTATGGGGATTGGGTTGCGCCATTGTGTTCGTCTCGAAATTCTAGTTGAAATAGAGTCCGAGTTTGCGGGAAACGAGTACCGGATGAAAGAGTTATGGACGAACGAATTTTGGTGGCAAAGTAGAGAAAAAAAATGCACTGGCGCACTTGGGAAGTGCGCCAGTAC
Organism: Allium sativum; assembly: GCA_030737875.1. NCBI lineage: Eukaryota > Viridiplantae > Streptophyta > Magnoliopsida > Asparagales > Amaryllidaceae > Allium > Allium sativum. Next base: position 344,279,028 of record CM060910.1, read on the forward strand.
ATATTTACAATGGCGCACCTGCCAAGTGCGCCCAGGCCGAGGCAGGAGCCTGCACAACTTTCTGGTTCAGGCTGACCCATGTTGTTGAGTCCTTTCTAACTCCTTGCTGAGTCATTAGGGCTGACTCATTACCCTATCATGATTGAATGGTTTTGATTAACCCTAAGATCATCCGACGGCTTAAATTAATTCATAACTCTATAAAAAGACCCATAGACTCAAACCCTAAATCAGAATTAAAACTAAAACTATGGTCGTCATGCTGTTGTCTTGAACCCTAGAGCAGCCGCCACCAAATTAAAGAGGAAGAACAGCAACCAAATCAGAACTATTCAACCCTAACAGTGAATCTTCATCAAAGGAGCGCTAATTCAACTCTAGAAATCAGAATTCATAACTCAAGACTGCTTTTGAGTTGTGATTTCGATAGTTTTAACAAGATAATTAGTAATTTAATTAGATTAAGTTATAATGCGGATTGTATGGATGTGATATGAAGTATTGATTACATGTTGTAATTATGTTGTAGGATTGTGATTGAAATATCTATGATGTTATGTGTGATGCTATCATTTATGATGTAGAGTTATGTTGCTATCATCCATGTTGAAATTTTATATACCATCAAATCATCATGTTTCTTATGCTAGTTTGTTATATCGATTCATTTGATAAATCATTTGTAGGCAAGTTTAGATTTTGAATTCAAACATGAATCATATACATGTTGGGTAGAATTATATGTGAACTTACATGGTTATGATACCTAGTTTATGTGAAAATTTAATTGAAAGTTAGGCTATAACATGTGTAAGTTATAGGTTAAATTCTACATGATACCTTACATGTTAGATACTTGTTTACACCATTGTTGCGATCACATATGTGAGTTTATGAGTTGGATATGAATCATGTTATGTTATTACCTATGCAAGTTTACCCCTTTTAGATATAGATCTATGACATATGATGTTTATGCAAGTTTGTGGCCATTATTTCATCAAGTTCACACCTTTAGATACAGATCTATGACATATGATGTTTATGCAAGTTTGTGGCCATTTTCTCATCAAGTTCACACCTTTAAATTTGGATCCATGACATATGTTGTTTATGCAAGTTGTAATCTTGGCCTATGCAAGTTTTAGATGTAGAACATCATCCACATATGCAAGTTCACCCCTATGTTAGATATATGTTTTAATTATGTGTATATATTGTGATGTTTTCTTTTATTTTATGAGTTAGACTATTCGAGTCTAACGTATATTTTTACGTTGAACGAACAAACGTACTATGTGGGGAAAAAGGGGATAATATTAAAAATACTTAATTGGCATAAATGCCTTAAAAGGCATAAAATAAAATTATGGTGAAATTGGTATGATTTTACATACCATAAATGGATGGACATAATTGAGTCAATTATGGATATCGCTAAATTTGGAATTGATTGATAATTTGAATAGGGAATGAAATTCAAATTGGGGGATGATTAATTAGGAGTAATTAATCGTCTAAGACACGAGGTTAGGCTCTTTTGTGGTGTAAGACTGCCCGGACCCGCCCGGCAAATCCAGCTGCCACAAATGTCAGTCTAATGTGAGAGGTCTTAGGCATAAACTAAATACGTAACAATTGTAAAGACACGAGGTTAGGCTCTTTTGTGGTGTAAGACTGCCCGGACCCGCCCGGCAAATCCAGCTGCCACAAATGCCAGTCTAATGTGAGATGTCTTTATGAGGTTACGGTCTTAATGAATTAAGAAACACTTAACCAGATAAGCATGTAGTGGGACATGAGGGGGTTAAATGGATGCCTTGGTTGGCATGTGGAATCTAGTGGGTTCCTTGGGTGGCATTTGGAAATACGATTAGAAATACTTAACCAAAATATGAAACATGTAATTGAAACATGAATAAGAAGTGGGTTACGTGGGATGTACTAGAGGGGACCAAGCTTAGGTGGATAGCTTGTGTCAAGTAATGGGGGCCCGTTTCAACCAGTAACCCATTCGTATCTTTGTGGGCTCGACCCAAGTCGAGGACGGGACACGCATACTGGGCTTGACTGTAAGAGGCCAAACCGGGTTAGCGGTGGCAACGCAAGTCCAACGGGTTCATATGCGTGTGTGGACCCGGGCTGGTAGGTAAGACGTTGTTGCATCGTGTAGGTATAAGACGTGCATTCTTGGTGGGATCGGGTTGCCACTTTGGGGAGTGATACACCCCACTGTGGGGCTAGCACGGGTATATACGAGTTAGGGAGCCTATCGCTTGGGGGTAGTGGGTACACCTAGTGGAGATAGGGGCAGACGACACCTATGAAGGCAGCTAGGGGTGCACGAAACTACCGATATCATTATTAAGTCTGTAGGCGGGACAACCTTAGGGTGACTAGTGGTGGTGCAGTATACTAGTGGCGGTGCAGTATAGCAATTATCCTATAGTGTTGGTGTAGTTTAGTAAATTTATCTTAGTGGGTTAGGTGCGCTTTAATGATATCGTTGTTCATCTTGTTTCCTTATTTACTCTGCCATACTCAATGGTTCATGGTCATTTCCTTATTTTCCAACTTATGCCTTAGCCTAGTTACTTTGTTAATTATATTGTTAGAATTATCGCACTCGCCAGAATTTATGTCTGACCCCCCTTTTTCCATCTCTTTCCTCCCCCCCCCCCCCCCAGGTACTTAGGTTGGAACTAGCACCAGTGGAGCTTTATTTTGGACTGCTTTTAGAAGATTGCTTGGATCGCTGAAGTAAAGTTCAGCTTCTCTTTATTTATGGCTATTTTGATGTTGGGGATTATGTCTTTCATTTTATGTACTTTGTTTTATCAAGATGGATATGATGTACTTGACTTTGGTTTATGGTTTTGATGATGTAATCAAACTTATGGGTTTATCCGCTGCAATAAAATAAAGTTTTAATTTTCAAGTACTGTTTATACCTGTCTTGTTGTGATTTTATGTTCTATACTTACTTAAAACGCTCCATAGAAGTTAATGCATTCCCTTTGTGAGTGACATTAATGGATGCGGGGTGTTACACCACCGGTCCGGGAGTGCAATTGGTAGAATCCTACCCTGGGCATTGCCTCGAGTGCCTTTTCATATTATCCTTATCGAGCACCATATGATTTTGATTTGTATCGTACCTATGGAGTGCCCTATGATGCCATCGTTTACGGTGGGTTTACGGTATTGTATAGAATACGGTATTATAAACGGTGTAAGGGTAAAAATGTAATCCCGCTTACACTATTTTTAGTATTTATACTTTACTGAGTTGACACTATCATAATAGCGTATTATACTATCTATGTATTAGTTTAACGGATCCTTGAGAGATGGAAAAATCCCGTAACATCTCTTGAGTTACTGTACCCATGACACTGATGTTATTTCGTATTTTGATTTGACTAATATGAGAATGATTTAGTGCTGATCCGAGTGTTTGTTGGGTTTTCTTTTATGCAATACGCTCGGGTCAGCAGAAGTTTGCAGTTAGCGAAGTTCCTTTGCCTTGGAGATCGAAGACGAAGATTTGGTATACATCTATTGTATATAAATATTTTTCGCTGCTTTATTTGAAATCTGTATACGTGTAACTCTGATAACCATTGATGTTATAGCCTATTGTATATATATTTCAACTGTTTAAACTGCTATTTAATTATTATATGTGGTCCTTCAGCTGTGAGATTCTGTGATTTGTTTTCTCTTCTTTCTTTTCTCCTTTTTCCCAATAACTTCCTGCATTTGCGATTTGTTTGGGTCGACATGTGTGGTTTATTGTCGATTTGAACAGTCAAAAATATGGGTCGTTACAAAATGCCTCAGGGTCACACACAGCGATCCCTTGGATCCTCCAAGGCCGGTCCACGCATAGCCGATTGGGAATACCTAAACGCATGTTTCCCGATCCTATAGGACCTTTCCATTGGCTTCGTAGAGACCGATATATCCGAGGCGCCTCGCATTCCAACAACCACACAGGTAAAAGTATATAAATGTCAAGGCTTACAAAACCCTGACACCACCCATAGCTAGAAATAAACGTCATGTCCTCCTTGGTTCCCTTATCCCGTTTTTGACTCATACCAAGGTGTGAGGCTCGCTAATTAACGCTATACACAAAGCTATGGTACACAGGTCGTGCTTTGATCATCAACCACAAGACTCTGCATTTAAACAGATGCCTTGATCATTTGCCACTCAGGCAATTCACGCCATGTGACTGATGTATATCGATATACAACCTCTGAGCTCGTACGTCTCAGAGAAGGGTGATTAGAAAGAGAATAAATTCTCCTCCACCAAACAAATATATATTTAATAGAGATCAATTAGCATAGAGTAAAATCCAATGTCGGACACACAGTCCATTTACAAGTTCGTTCTGGGTCTGAACGAAACCGGAGGCACCTTATTCCTCGTCCCTTATGTCCAATACAGGAGAGAGGTCCTCGCATATCCGGTCGATCTCCAAGTACGTCTGGACGATCACCACTTATTACCTTGTCTTGGGTGTACAACCCAATCAAGACATCAGTAATCATCCAAATGATTTGAAGACCTTCGGTCTTCAACCGCCGTCTTCATTTTCGACTTATCATTGAATCAGTTATTCAGAATGGGTGTAAACCCGGCCTTTCCGAATAACTCGCGTATATAATGAACAAGTTCTATAAAAATACAACATATGCCTCATTCCAATTCTAAATATTCTTTTATTTAAATATTCATATCCCTTGGGAAAGGTTCCCATTAATTTTATCAAAGATAAATTCTTTAAATTTATTCTTTAATCATCCTTTGGATATCAATTCAAACCATATTAAGGTTTTCCAAACTAGTCGGGATTAGCGCAGCTTAACGAAGTATTAATTTCCCAGTCCCAACCTATTCATCACTTGTAGCAAAACTGGTAATACACCGTAACTAACACCACAGTGTTATCGGTAAAATTAATTACCATTTCCCGTTCAAATCTAATTAAAGATTTAACTATCGCTTGGAGCAAAACTGGTGCTACTCCATTCGTGACCATTTTCCAAATTTGATAATTTAAATTATCAATTCCCATTTCAATCTAATTAAAGATTCATTAAAACTCCACTTAGTTTAAATCTTCTCAAAATCAACATTAATGTTTATTTAACTTTAGAACCACAAACATGTCGCATCGACAATCTACACCATACTATTGATTTCTACCGATATATAACCTCTAAGCTCGTACGTCTTAGAGAAGAGTTCTAAGCAAGAGAATAAATTCTCTGCCACTAAATAGATATATATTTAGCAGAGATCAACCACAGTTCGAAATACAATGTTAGACATGTAATCCTGTCATTAACTGGGTTAAAGAACCAATGTCATTTAAAACACAGTTCACGATAAACCCAAAATCACATTCCATTAATTATGGAATCTTCACGGTAAACAGATCAATGTATATAATCGATATCAATTTCTGTATCCGACTAATAATATAAATGGAATAATGACAAAGCCTTTTAAATTCCATATATATTAACAGTCTTCCTCCACAGAAGCTCATTTCGATTATTATCAAATCGAATTCCATTCAATTCCAGTTTAATATATTAAATTGGAAAAACTTTACTTTCGAAAATATCCATTAAATCTAAATATAAAGATTTATAAATTCCAAATCACATTTCACTGTTAATCAGGTTAAAGAACGAATGTCGTTTAAAATATAGTTCACAATAAACCCAATTCACATTCGATTTTATTCCAATTAAATGTTAATTAACTGGAAACAGTAATAATCTTAATTAAAAGATTTATTCTTTTCACAACTGGGCTTAAGAACAGTGTTAGTAAAGACACCATTCACGACAAACCCAAAACCTAATTCAATAGTAAATACAAGGCTCTAAATAGAAATTATATCGGGTTATATTCAATCTCAAATTCTGAAATCAACAAATATCGTATTGGGAATAACGATATTTATATCTTCCAAATTCGTTTTATAATTAAAATAAATATTTATATTCTAACTTCGATCTAAATAAATATATATGTTCTAGTTCTATTCAAAATAAATTTCTCGTCATTATCATTTAAAATAAATCATTTTAAATATCCAAAATTCATTGAATTGCCAAAATAAAAAATTTAAATTGGTTCTGATTTTCCGGGTTGTTACAATCTCCCCCACTTAAATCTTTTCGTCTTCGAAAAGGAACGGAGCTGAAAGTTGTTTAACATATCAACTCAACATTCATTTTGGCTTTCATTCTTCAACTTTTCAGTTTCTAAGAATTTTCCAATTCTTCAAAATTTTGGCTAACATCCTAAATTTTTGAAAAATTTCGCCATAACCTCCTTCGTACGGGGAGACATTTAAAACCTCAACAAGCCATGCAGGGCCCTCATCATCCAAAAAGAAAAAGAAAAAGCCAAGCTGCTCATAAAATTAGCCAAATCCAATAAATTTGTAAACATGTACCTATTTGTCGGGCATACAATTTTATTCCTCTTCTCTAGCCTCCTTGCTATGACCTGTCCAATATATATGCATGTACATGCGTGCAATTTCAAACAATTTTCAATTCAGTTCAATATTTGACTCAATTTGGCTTAATGGTTCAAAATTTCAGCCAGTAATCAAACAACACAATCAGAAAATCAGCTAGTTGATTATCGTTTCAAACACATAACTTTTTTATATATATAAATCCATTTTTGATGCCAAGTCACAACAATAGACCCTATCTAGTTTTGGTTCTCACACCAGTCAATTGGAAATATATATAGACATCCCACTTTCGAAACTCGAACACAAGTGCTGATGATGACATGCCATCATCAGAACCATCTCTGGGCGACTAGAGTATGATTCTATATCCATCCAGTATATTAAAACTTCGAATATACGTTTGCAAGGCGTATATGCAAAATATTTATATATTTGATTATCCAAATTCGATTTAAATATAATACTCAAATACGTATCATAAGGTTTAAATTTTCAAAACAAAATTCGTTTTCATTTTTATTTTAAAAATAACACTCTTTCAACTCATTCTAGGACACTACTGGTCCTATATCTAACGAGTCATTCTTATTGGATATTGCTAACACAATCTCTGATGAATTCTTTCGTTCGGTTCTAATGTGTCTTGTTATCGAGCTCTGTAAACCAAAGCTCTGATACCAAATTGACACGACCCGAACCTGCCCGTAAAGGAAAACCGGATTGAGTTGAGAACACTATAAATCAGAATACAGACAGAAGAACATTTCATTGCTTATTACAACAATTTACATTAGAGTGTAAGAATATACAGAATATGAACAAATAATATACATTTGATAAATATCAGAGATTTACAAATCATGATGCAGCGGAAAATAATACAAAACACAACTGAAAGAGATACACAGATTTAGAGCTTTCCGAATATCATTCCAGCTGTAAACCAGGATCCTTTGAATATGAATCTGGAAAAACCCAAATACTAGCTGCCTGTGTGGAAAATAGGGGCACCCAAGTTTAGGTTAAAACAATAAACTCCAGGTCAGTCATGTGACTGGTGTGAGAACTAAAACAGTTATTTAGAACTTTACTTTAAAATGGAGTAAATCAAGGGACCACGCCGTATAACACGGGATGGGTTTCCTCCCAAGAATACCAGTGCATAAAACATACAGCACAATGCTAATTAAAGAAAATGAAGTTATTATAAGACCCAGGTCCCATCACACAATGCAACGCAAGCCGGAGGATAGGGTTTTACCTTATAATAGCCAAATAATGCTTAATACGCGAAATTTCATCTTCTATTATTACTATAAGTGAAGAAATCAACTTCAAATATAAATGTATCAATCATATACGGCATGTATCCCATGCTACTATGTCACCAATACTAGGCTCTACAATCAAAATCGAAATGTCACATATTGGAAATTGGATTTCCATCATGAGTCGAGGCAAGGGATGTACTCCTCGCTGGCTTCCAGACACTCTACCAAATGACATAGGGTTACACACAGCGATCCCTTGCATCCTCCGGGGTCGGTCCACACATAGCAGATTGGCAATAAGTGAACACACGTTTCTCGATCTTATAGGAACTATCCATCGGCTCCGTTAAGACCGATATATCCGAGGTGCCTCGCATTCCAACAACCACATAGGTAAAAAAATATATAAATGTCTGAGCTTGCAAAACCCTGACACCACCCATAGCTAGAAAGAAATGTCATGTCCTCCTTGGGACCCTTATCCCATTTTTAACTCATACTGAGGTGTGAGGCTCGCGAATTAACGTTGTACACAAAGCTATGCAATATTAATGCCGTGCTTTGATCATCAACAACAAAGCTCTATTTTCAACAGAAGCCTTGATCATCTAAATCTCAGCATGCCACACAGGCAATTCATGCCATGCGACTGATGTCTATCGATATATAACCTCTGAGCTTGTACATCTCAGCGAAGGGCGTTAAGCAAGAGAATAAATTCTCCACCGCCAAACAGATATATATTTAATAAAGATCAATCAACAAAGAATAAAATCCAATGTCAAACACACATCCATTTACAAGTTCGTTCTGGGTCTGAACAAAACCAGAGGCACCTTATTCCTCGTCCCGTGTCCAATACAGGAGAGAGGTCCTCGCATATCCGGTCGATCTCCAAGTACGTCTGGACGATCACCACTTATTATCTTGTCTTGGGTGTACAACCCAATCAAGACATTAGTAATCATCCAAACGATGTGACTCTGGTATTCAACCACTGTCTTCATCTTCGACTTATCGTCGAATCAGTTATTCAGAATGGGTATAAACCCGGCTTTTCCGAATAACTCACGTATATAATAAACAAGTGCTATAAAAACACAACATATGCCTCGTTCCAATTCTAAATATTCTTTTATTTAAATATTCATATCCTTTGGGAAAGGTTCCCATTAAGTTTATCAAAGATAAATTCTTTAAATTTATTCTTTAATCTTCCTTTGGATATCAATTCAAACCATATTAAGGTTTTCCAAACTAGTCGGGATTAGCGCACCTTAGCGAAGTAATCATTTATTTAATTTCCCAATCCCAACCTATTCATCCCATGGAGCAAAACTGGTCATACTCCATATCTAACACCATGGTGTTATCGGTAAATTTAATTACCATTTCTCGTTCAAATCTAATTAAAGATTTAACTATCGCTTGGAGCAAAATTGGTGCTACTCCATTCTCGAACATTTCCCGGATCTGATAATTTAAATTATCGCATTATCTTTTCAATCTAATTAAAGATTCATTAAAACTTCACTTAGTTTTAATCTTCTCAAAAATCAATATTAATGATTATTAAACTTTAGAACCACAAACATGTCGCATCAACAATCTACACCATACTATTGATTTCTGCCGATATATAACCTCTAAGCTCGCACGTCTTAGAGAAGGGTGTTAAGCAAGAGAATAAGTTCTCCACCACTAAAAAAATAATATTTAGCAGAGATCAACCATACAGTTTGAAATACAATGTTAGACATGTAATCCTGTCTTAACTGGGTTAAAGAACTGTTGACGGGAAAAATTGTCGCACGCCAACACCCAATGTGAGTGTGTGGATAATTATCAGAATAAGCAGTAAATAATGTAAATGCAGGGAGACACACCTTTTATAGTGGTTCGGCACTAACGCCTACGTCCACTTTCATTCCTTTGATCGATTACAAGAGATGTTACAATATTTATGTACAAAGCTATATGTATGATGAACTTGGAATGAGTCGTCCTTCTTCTTCGTTGAAGTGAGTTGACTTGGTCAATTGTAGGCAAGGTAGGCTTTAGTGTCCAAGAGGTCTAGAGGCGGTGTAGCAAGGCTTGCTAGTGTCCAATTGTTGAAGGAAAACATGCATGTCATGTTTTAGGTCTTTATCCCATCTCCCATGGCCATGTTGGAGGTGTTGGAAGCCATTAATGAGTTTTTGAAGCTCTTAAGGTCCAAAAATTCCAAGGGAGAAGGATCCATTTGATGGCCAAGGCTTGGGGTATTTATAGGAAGGAGGTTAGGTGGGAGTAGGTGAGCAGTTGGGCCCACAAAAGTAATTTTCGCACCCAGAACGAGCCATCTGCAGGAAATACGCACCTCCTGGTGCGGGTTCGAAATTTCCCACCCATGCCCAGGGGTTGAAATTTCGAACCCACCAGGGGTTCGAAATTTCGAACCCACCAGGGGGTTCGAAATTTCGAACCCACTTGTTAGGTTCGAAATTTCGAACCCATTGTTGGGGCTCGAAATTTCGACCCCACAAGTGAGATCCGAAATTTCGACCCCACAGGTAGGTTTGAAATTTCGACCCCACTGGTGCAGTCCAAAATCTTTACCCTACTGGTGAGGTGCGAAATTAATAGTGGATGAGGCGAAACTCCTGCTGTCGAGGGAGTCGAAGTCTCTGAATGTGAAGGAATCCGTGGTTCTGCTGGCCCGAAGTGAAGGAATCTGAGCTTCCGTCATGGAGAAAATCGGATCCAAAAGGGACCGTGGGGCCCCGGACCCCCACCGGCGCTGCGCCTGGACCCGCTGGACGGCTCGTCTTCGGCTCGGAGCACGGTTCGCCTTCGGCTCGGATGATGACTTGACTAAGAATCCATTTGGCCCGACAGGGGCCATCTGATAGAGGCTTCGGGTTTCCATGTGTTTGCGACGCGACTTCAACCCAACTGCTTTGTGCTTTTTCATGCTTGAGCATGTCTTTCGCCAAATACTTGGCAGGTGACAGCTTTGACAAAAAAAGTATGTCAACAAGAACCAATGTCATTAAAAACATTGTTCACAAAAAACCCAAATCTTCTTCCATAAAAATGGAATCTTCACGGAAAACAGATCAATATATAATCTATATCAATTTCCGTATCCAACTAATAATATAAATGGAATAATGACAAAGCCTTTTAAATTCCATATACATTAACAGTCTTCCTCCATAGAAGCTCATTTCGATTATTATCAAATCGAATTCCATTCAATTCCAATTTAATATATTAAATTGGAAAACTTTACTTTGGAAAATTTCCACTTAATCTTAATAAAAAGATTTATTAATTCCAAATCACATTTCACTGTAAATCGGGTTAAAGAACGAATGTCGTTATAAACACAGTTCACAATAAACCCAATTCACATTCCATTTTCAATTCCCATTAAATGGTAATTCTTCTTTAAACCTTAATTAAAAGATTTGTTCTTTTCACACTGGTTTTAAGAGCGGTGTTAATAAAGACACCATTCACGACAAACCCAAAATCCAATTCTATTCAATTCTAATTAAATACTAATTAATTGGTAAACTCTTCTAAATCTTATTTAAAAGATTTAATCTTTTCTCAATTGGGTTTAAGAACAGTGTCATTTAAAACACAGTTCGCGACAAACACAAAATCCAATTCAATATTAAATACAAGGCTCTGAATAGAAATTATCTCGGCTTATATTCAAAATCAAATTCTGAAATCAACAAATATCGTTTTGGGAATAACGGTATATATATCTTCCAAATTCCTCCACAATATCCGTATAATCATGGAATCCAATATCGAAATATACCGAAGATAATTTTGATTCAAATACATTCCAATTCGTATATTGGAAATTCTGGTTATTTTTAAAACCATTTCAAATCCAATTTATTTATTTAAAAATATTGGATTATAATTCTAGTTCATAACTAGTTCATTTCGATAAAAATATATTTTTATCTTTTCAAATATGGAATTTTTCATTCAAATTCTTTCCAAATCATTTATTATGATCTTACACAAATTAATGATATTTTTAATAATTTTATCAAGGCCCGTAAAGTCGATTTCCATAAACAGACATCGAACTGCACTTACAGCGACCATTTCCAAATTTGATTTGGACATAGTTCCAAATCCAACCGTGAGATTTCAAACCTCTTGTATTCATTGGAAAGCTCTTTTCGATATGAACCCAACGGGTCCGGTTTTAGGAGAATCAGACCGTCGGATCTTCCGTAATGTCCATTCGAAGTTAATGGTCGAATTTCGCGAAGGACTGCAGCGTGGCGCGTTCTATTCAGTCCATTATATATATATATATATATATATATATATATATATATATATATATAACATACATCATATATATTTCATCAATTTCCTTTAAAAATTATTTCATAAATCGTTTTAGATTCGTCTTCAAAACAATTTCAACTTCATATTCATTTTAAATCAAAATTGAATATTCTATATCATTAATATGTAAATGATAATATTTTCAAAACATAAGATTTCGAAATCACTTCCTTTTCGATATTCATAAAAATGAGTAAAATCGATATAAATATCATTCACATTAAAATGGCGTTAATTAAATCAACACGGCTTTATATATCTAAATATTTTCGTGTCCATCCCAACTCGGACATCAAAATCATATTTTGACCCATTACTGAATATTATTTTAAAATATTAATTATTTTAAAATAATCATTACTATTCATTCTAAAGTATTCTTTAATTTAAAATATTCGTTCTTTCCAAATTGGAATCAGACACAGTCAATTACCATATAATTTTATTTATATGGATTTCATACACACATGTAAATAACCATAAGCAAACACGGTCAACCATCATCCAGAGAGCATTACACAACTGCATAAGCATTAAATATAAATAATTAACGCTTACAGCAGTCTGTCAACCCATCGATTGACATACATCAAAATATTGGGATTAGTGTATGTCCAATATCATCCCAATACCCGTGTGGGGGTTTCAAACAACAAACACTGATTATTATTTATGCAGTTGGGCGATGTGTAAAATATATCGTCCCAATCAATATCAGTTAAATGTGTACATAAACAATTCATCCGATTTGTAAGTGAATATTTATTTTATTCATATGCACGTTAAAAATTATATTTTTAACTATAAAATATTTATTTCAACTCATGAATATTTTATACAGTTCATTTATACAATAAAAATGATATTTTTATTGTTCTAACATTTTTAGAAAATTTCGGCACCATAACAGCGCGATACTAGAACTGGAATAAGGTCTAGCCTTATCCCTCGCCTACTAATGGCTCGCGCCATGTACATACCAATTTCTAATCAATTCTTTTCATTTTCCAAACATAATTCAACCAAATAATCCAATCAACCAAACAACCAAACAAACCTGGTTTCATACAAAGGAGTTGGGTGCTACTATGCAGTGTCTACATCCTAGTATATATTTCTAACTAGAAAATAAATTAAAGTGAGAAGTTCTCACTTTTGGGTTCCACTCCTCCGTTCCTTATTTCCTTACGGTTCAGATTTGGATTTGATTCCCGTTGGTTCCATCGCAATCTGTTTCACACGATTTTTATATTAAAAATCAAAATTTTATTTTAACACTATGAAAATCACATTTTATAATGTTATTTATATAATAAAAACCATATTTTTATATTGTTATTATATAAATAAAAATTGAATTTTTATATTGCTAATATATATATATATATATAAATCATATTTTTCTAGCTATGTTCATATCATAAAAATCATATTTTTATTATATCGCTACATATATGAAGCTCTCATCTTTATTATGATTAAAAATCAAATCTTTATATATATTTAAAAATCATAACTTTCTATATATAAAAATCCTAACTTTATATATAAAAATCCTATTCTTCATACATAGAATAATCATATCGTTATATTGTTAAAAATCAAATCTTCACATGTTGTATATATAATAAAAATCGCATTTTTATTTTATCTACATAAAGATCATATTTTTTTATTACATAAAAGAAATAAAAAAAATGACAATAAAAACTCACTGTTCTTTCTTGTTTTTGCTCGAAGGCCGGAGATGGGGCTAAGGGTATAGCGCCGGGGGGGTCTGAGGTGTAGTAAGGGTGGCTGCACGGTATGTGATGGCGTGGTGGGGCTTGGTGGTGCGGTCTGGCCGATTTGGGGGAGGCTCAATCGGAGAAGAGGGATTGGAGGTCGGCGGTCGGCCAGGGTGGGGAGCCGGAGCTCGCGGCAGCGATGGGGGAGGGCCAGCGGTCAGCGAAGGCGGCAAGATAAAGGTGCGGTGGCTGGAGATTTGAGGGGCAGTGGGTTCTTCAATGCCACAGTGGAAGGGAGAGGAAAGGAGGGGGTCGACGTCATTGACCGGGCAGAGGTGGAGCGGTGGCGACGACGATGAAGGAGGGGCGCGACTATGATCACCATTTTTTTATCTGAGAATTTGATTTTTTTTGAAAAGGGGATTTAGGTTTAACCGATTTTCCAAATATATATATATATATATATATGTATATGTATATGTATATGTTTATATAATTTAATATCATTTTACTTCAAAATGGTGAAATTTCATTCGAACCCCAAATCAAACCCAACTACTGTCGCCCCTAGCTAATTACGCCCATTACAAACACAATGGGACATGTTTCGTAAGCCAATTCAAATGTTTCGATCAGTTTCCGTTAAATTTAAAATATAAATCAATATATTTTAAATTCAGACGCACATTTTAATTCACCGGGGCCACATACTGACTCCAAAAATTTCAGAAAAATAAATCTATCCATGTTTTGACGATACGGTCCTTACAAAACTAATTTCGCCGAATTTGGAGACCGTTTGAAAAATGGCCATTTTCCAGTCGATTAAATTCAAACTGAATAGACCAAACACGTTTAAATTCACCACGCTCACATATTAATTCCAAAAATTATGAAAATTGGAATCAAGCAATAATTTGACATTCCGTATTCAACAAAAGTGGTCTCGTCGAAAATAGAGCTCGTTTGCAAAATCTCCATTTTAAGGGCTATATATATTAAATTCCATAGCGATTATTCTAAATTTTCAACTGGACATAACTTTTTATTACCGCTATGAAATCTGGATTTTTCAGATTCGTTGGAAAGATATTTTCAAATAGATTCTAATATTTTTGGTTCCACTAAAATCCGGTTTATTCTGAATCCTGTAGATTCATTTGAAATTTGAAATCGAATTTTCAAACTACCGCGCCATTTCCAATTCCTTTTATAATTAAAATAAATTTTTATATTCTAACTTCGATTTAAATAAATTTATACGTTCTAGTTCTATTCAAAATAAATTTCTCGTTGTTATTATTTAAAATAAATCATTTTAAATATTCAAAATTCATTAAAATTGCCAAAATAAAAATTTTAAATTGGTTCCGATTTTCCGGGTTGTTACAATATAAAATTAGAAGCCGGCGAGGATGATCCCTTGCCTCGATAGGTGTCAGGATTTTGCGAGCCCTAACATTTTTTATATTTTTACCTGTGTGGTTGTTGGATTGCAAGGCGCCTCGGATGTATCGGTTACTACAGAGCCGATGGTTATAGGTCCAATAGGTCCGCGAAACGTGTGTTCAGGTACAGTTAATCCACTGTGTGTGGACCGACCCTGAAGATCCAAGGGTTCGCCAGCATTCAAGCCCTAAGACATTTGCTAGAGTGTCTCGAATGGAGAGGAGTACGTCCCTTGCCTTAACTTATGACGGAGATCCAATTTCCAATACGTGACATTCAGTTTTATTTGTAGAGCCTAGTATGGCGACATGATAGATGGTACCCATGCAGCCTATGATTGATACATTTATATTTGAAGTTGTTTTATACACTATGCACTTATAATAGTATCAAATGATTTGTTTTAAACGTACCAAGCATGTTTGGCTATTATAAGGGAAAACCCTATCCTCTAGCTTGTGTTGCATTGTGTGACGGGACCTGGGTCTTATAATAGCTCCATTTTTCCAAAAAGCATTGTGCTGTTCATTTTGTGCACTGGTAATCTTGGGAGGAAACCAGTTCCGTGTTATACGACGTGGTCCCTTGATTTACTTTATTTTTGAAGTAAAGATTTAATAACTGTTTTATTTCTCACACCAATCACATGAATGACCTAGAGTTTATTGTTTTAACCTAAACTCTGGTGCCCCTATTTTCCATACGGGCAGCTAGTAGTTTTGGTTCTACAGATTTATATTCACAGGATCCTAGTTTGTAGTTGGAACGATATTAGGAAAGCTCTGTATCCATTTATCTCTTTCAGTTGTACTTTTGTGTTATTTTCCGCTGCATTTAAATTTGTAAATCTTAGACATTAATCAAATGTATATTATTTGTTCATATACTCTGCATATTCTTGTACTCTGATGTAAATTGTTGTAATAACAATGAAATGGTCTTCTGTTTGTGTTCTGATTTGTTGTGTTCTCAACTCAATCCGGGCTTTACTTTACGGGGAAGTTCGGGTCGTTTCAGCTGGTATCAGAGCTTTGGTTTACAAAGCTCAAGAACAAGGCATATTAGAACCGAACGAAAGAATTCATCAGAGATTGGATTAGCAATATCCAATGAGAATGACTCGTTAGAGATAGGATCAGTAGTATCCTAGAACGAGTGTGAAGAGTAGTATTTTAAAATAAAAATGAAAACAAAATTTGTTTTGAAAATTTAAACCTTTTTCAATGTATTTGAATATTTATTTTAAATTGATTTGGACAATCGAGTATATGAAGAATTTGAATATACGTCTTGCAAACGTGTATTCGAAGTCTCGAATATATTGTATGGATATAGAGTCACACTCTAGTCGCCCAGGGATAATTCTGGTGATGGTGCACCATCATTAGTATTTATTTTCAAGTTTCGAAAGTGGGATTTCTATATATTTCCAATTGATTGGTGTGAGAACCAAAACTAGATAAAGTCTATTGTTGTGACTTGGCATGAAAAATGGGTTTTTATATATATAAAAGTTATGTGTTTGAAATGATAATCCACTAATGGATTGCTGGTTGTGTTGTTTGATTATTGGTTTGATTAATTAAAATTTTGAACCATTAAGCCAAACTGAACCAAATATTAAACTAAATTGAAAATTGTTTGGAAATGCATGCATGTACATTTATATGTGTGAACAGGTCATAGCAAGGAGGCTAGAGCAGAGGAATAAAATTGTATGTCCGAAAAATAGGTAAATTATTTGGTTTGGATGATTTTATTAGCCGATTACGCTTGGCTTTTTCTTTTTCTTTTTGCATGGTGAGGGCCCTGCGTGGCTAGTTGAGGTTTTAAATGTCTTCCCGTACAAAGGAGGTTATGGCAAAAAAATTCAAAAATTTAGGGTGTTAGCCAAATTTTTGAAGAATTGGAAAATTCTTAGAAACTGAAAAGTTAAAGAATGAAGGACAAAGTGAAAGTTGAGTTGATTAGTTAAACAACTTTCAGCTCTGTTCCTTTTCGAGGACGAAAAGAATTTAGGTGGGGGAGATTGTAACAACCCGGAAAATCAGAACCAATTTAAATTTTTTATTTTGGAAATTTTAATGAATTTTGAATATTTAAAATGATTTATTTTAAATAATAACGACTGAAAATTTATTTTGAATAAAATTAGAACGTATAAATTTATTTAAATCGAAGTTAGAATATAAAATAATTATTTTAACTATAAAAGAAATTGGAAATGGTGCGGTAGTTTGAAAATTCGATTTCAAATTTCAAATGAATGTACCGAATTCAAAATAAACCTGATTTTAGTGAAACCAGAAATATTTGAATCTGTTTGAAGATATATTTCCAACGAACGTGAAAAATCCAAATTTCATGGGGGGGGTGGGGGACAAAAAGTTATGTTCAGTTGAAAATTCAGAATAGTCACTATGGAAATAAAGCCATTAAAAATAGAAATTTTGCAAATGACCTCCGTTTTCGATGAGACCACGTTGTAAAATCCGAAATGTCAAATTTTTGCTAGATTCCAATTTTCATAATTTTTGGAATTGATATATGAGCATGGTGGATTTAAATGTGTTTGGTAATTTCAGTTTGAATTAAATCGACTGGAAAATGACTGTTTTTCAAACGATCTCCAAATTTGACGAAATTAGTTTTATTAGGACTGTATCGTCAAAACATAGCTAGATTTATTTATCAGGAATTTTTTGAGTCAGTATGTGGCCCCGGTAAAATAAAATATGCGTTTGAATTTAAAATATATTGATTTATATTTTAAATTTAGCGGAAACTGATCATAACAGCTGAATTGGGTTACGAAACATATCCCATTGTGTTCAGAATGGGGGTAATTAGCTAGACGTGATAGTCGTTGGGTGTCGTTTGGAGTTCGAATGAAAAGTCAACTTTTATAGAAAATAATAATATTAAATTATATATATATTTATTTAAACTCTCCTTCCCCTCTCTCTTTCTCTCCCCGACTTTCTTTCTGAAATGAAAAAAAAGTGCAAAGAAAGGAAACCGACCGTTGCCCTGGGGGGCTCCACCGCCGCGTCGCCTGTCCTCCGACGCCGCCGACCGACCTCCCCTCCACCTACCTGGCCTCCACCCTCTCCCCCCTCGAACTCGCGAAGCCCCTCAGCCCCAAAACCCTCCAAATCGATTTAAACCTTAAGGCTACCCCCCTGCGACTATAGCGCCGCCTCTCCCCGCCACCGACCACCTCCGACGCAACAGCGATCCCCCCCCCCCACTGAGTCCAAGAACATAGTGAGATTCCTTTTTATTTATTTATTCATTTAATTGTTTTATTATTTTTTCTTTTTTATTTATAAATTGAAAATTGTTTTTAAGAAATTATTTTTAATTTGAAAAAGATTATATTTTTATAAATATAAAGATTAGATTTTTATAAATGTAAAGATAGAATTTTAATATAGGAAAGACTAGATTTTTCATAATTTAAAAATATGATTTTTCTTTATATATAGCGAATAAAAACGTGATTTTTATTTTATGAATAGAATTATAAAAATATGATTTTTATTGTTTGAATGGTGATATAAAAATATAATTTTTATTATATATAAAGCATTATAAAAATATAATTTTATAATGTTGTAGCGAAATAAAAATTCGATTTTTATATATATGATAGCCAAATAAAAATATGATTTTATTATATGTATAGCGATATAAAAATATGTTTTTTATACTATAAACATCGCTATAAAAATATTATTTCTATATATGTAGCAAATTAAAAATAGGTTTTTTATATAATAGAGAATATAAAAATATTATTTTTATATATGTAGCGAATAAAAAATAGGATTTTTATATATTAGAAAATATAAAAATATTATTTTTATATATGTAGAGAATTAAAAATAGGATTTTTATATAATAGAGAATATAAACTATTATTTTTATATATGTAGCGAATTAAATATAAGAATTTTATATAATAGAGAATGTAAAAATATTATTTTTATATATGTAGCGAATTAAAAATAGGATTTTTATATAATAGAGAATATAAAAATATTACTTTTACGTATGTAGCGAATTAAAAATAAAATTTTTATATATAAAGTAGCGTTATAAAAATATGATTTTTATATATTGTAGCGAGATAAAAATATGATATTTAACTATAAATATTGTTGATTAAAAATATGATTTATAGTGTGTAAACATCATATTAAAAATGTGATTTTTACTATGAACAGCGTGGAAAAGTTTGAGTTGGAATTTCGGACAAATCTGAACCGTTCAGAAATAAGGAGTGGGGGAGTGGAACCCAAAGGCAAGAGCTTCTCACTTTAGTTTATTTTCTAGTTAAAAATATATACTAGGATGCAGACGGTGCTTAGTAGCACCGATACCTTTGTTTGAAACCGTGTTTGTTTGGTTGATTAGATTATTTGGTTGAATTTGGTTTTGGAAATGAAATGAATTGATGAGAATTGGTATGTATATGGCGCGAGCCATTAGTAGGCGAGGGATAAGGCTAGACCCCATTCCGGTTCTAGTATCGCGTCGTTGTGCTGCCAAAACTTTCTAAAAATATTAGAACAATAAAAATATCATCTTTATTGTATAGATGAACTGTATAAAATATTCATGAGTTGAAATATATATTTTATATTTAAAAAACATAATTTTTAATGTGTATATGAATAAAATAAATATTCATTTACAAATCGGACGATTTGTTTATGTACACACATTTGACTGATATGGACTGGGATGATATATTTTACACATCACCCAACTGCACAAATAATAATCAGTGTTTGTTGTTTGAAAACCCCACACCGATATTGGTATGATATTGGACATACACTAATCCCGATATTTAGTTGTATGCCAATCGATGTGTTGACAGGCTGTTATAAGCGTTAATTATTCATATTTAACGCTTATGCAGTTGTGCAATGCACTCTGGATGATGGTTGGCTGTGTTTGATTATTGTTGTGTACATGTGTGTATGAATTCCATACAAATAAAATTATATGGTAATTGGCTGTGTCTGATTCCATTTCGGAAAGAATGAATGTTTTAACTTAATGAATGTTTAAATTGATGAATATAGAATATATTAAAATAATATTCAGTAATGGATCAAAATGTGATTTTGATGTCTGATTTGGGATGGACACGAAAATATTGAAATATATGAAGCCGTGTTGATTAGATTAATGCCATTTTGACGTGAAAGATATTTATATCGGTTTTATTCATTTTTATAATGAATATCGAAAAGGAAGTGATTTTAAAATCTAATGTTTTAAAAATACTATCATTTATATATTAATGATACGGAATATTCAATTTTGATTTAAAATTGAATATGAAGTTGAAATCATTTTGAAAACGAATTTAAAACGATTTATAAAATATGTTTTAAATGGAAATCGACGATATATATATATAATATATATATTTAATGGCCTGAATAGAACGCGCCGCGTCGGTTCACGAATTTTGACCATTGACTTCGAATTGTCATTACGGGAGATCCGACCGTCTCCTAAAGCCGGAACCGTTGGGTTCGTATCGAAAAGAGATTTCCAAGGATATAAGAGATTTGAAATCTAACGGTTGGATTTGGAATTATGTCCAAATCAAATTTGGAAAAGGTCGCTGTAAGTGCAGTTCGATGAACTTTATGGAAATCGACTGTACGGACCTTGATAAAAATTTTCAAAAATATCGATAATTTGTGTAAAATCATAATAAATGATTTGGAAAGAATTAGGATGAAAAATTCCATATTTGAAAAGATAAAAATATATTTTTATCGAAATGAACTAGTTATGAACTAGAATTATAAATCCAATATTTTTAAATAAATAAATTGGATTTGAATTGGTTTTAAAAATAACCAGATTTTCCAATATATGAATTGGAATGGATTTGAATCGAAATTACCTTCGGAATATTTCGATATTGGATTCCGTGATTATATGGATATTGTGTAGGAAATTGGAAGATATACATATATCATTATTCCCAATATGATATTTGTTGATTTCAGAATTTGATATTGAATATAAGCCGATATAATTTCTATTCAGAGCCTTGTATTTAATATTGAATATGGAATTTGAATTGGGTTTGTTGCGAACTGTGTTTTTAACGATATTCGTTCTTCAACCCGATTTATAGTGAAATGTGATCTGGAATTTATAAATCTTTTTATTAAGATTTAACAGGAATTTTTTAAAGTAAAGTTTTCCAATTTAATATATTAAATTGGAATTGAATGGAATTTGATTTGATAATAATCGAAATGAGCTTCTGCGGAGGAAGACTGTTGATATATATGGAATTTAAAAGGCTTTGTCGTTATTCCATTTATATTATTAGTCGGATACGGAAATTGATATCGATTATATGTTGATCTTTTTTCCGTGAAGATTCCATTTTTATGGAAGAGGATTTGGGTTTATCGTGAACTTTGTTTTAAATGACATTAGTTCTTTAACCCAGTAAAAGACAGGATTACATGTCTAACATTGTATTTCGAACTGTATGGTTGATCTCTGCTAAATATATATTTGTTTGGTGGCGGAGAATTTATTCTCTTGCTTAACACCCTTCTCTGAGACGTACGAGCTTATAGGTTATATATCGGTAGAAATCAATAGTACGGTGTAGATTGTCGATGCAGCACGTTTGTGTTTCCAAACTTAAATTATCATTAATATTGATTTTTGGGAAGATTAAAACTAAGTGGAGTTTTAATGAATCTTTAATTAGATTGAAATGTGAATTGATAATTTACATTATCAAATTTGGAAAATGATCGAGAATGGAGTACGCGTACGAGCTTAGAGGTTATATATCGAGAGAAATCAATAGTACGGTGTAGATTGTCGATGCAGCACGTTTGTGTTTCCAAAGTTAAATAATCATTAATATTGATTTTTGGGAAGATTAAAACTAAGTGAAGTTTTAATGAATCTTTAATTAGATTGAAATGTGAATTGATAATTTAAATTATCAAATTTGGAAAATGATCGAGAATGGAGTACGCGTTTGTGTTTCCAAAGTTAAATAATCATTAATATTGATTTTTGGGAAGATTAAAACTAAGTAGAGGTTTAATGAATCTTTAATTAGATTGAAATGTGAATTGATAATTTAAATTATCAAATTTGGAAAATGATCGAGAATGGAGTATCACCAGTTTTTCTCTTTGTGATAGCTAAATATTTAACAATATTTGAACGGGAAATGGTAATTAATTTTACCGATAACACTGTGGTGTTAGTTGTGGACTAATACCAGTTTTGCACCATGGGATGAATAGGTTGGGGTTGAGAAATTAAATAAATGATTACTTCGGTAAGGTGCGTTAATTCCGACTAGTTTGGATGAACCTTAATTTGGTCTAAAAAGGGGTGTATATCGGACGGATTGGACCGTACATTCTGGTGTTCGAACTCGGACTCGAACATGAATCGGACGATCTCACGTCAGACTCGTTAAATTCCAGACAATTTTTTTTGTTCAAACTCGACCCGATAGTCGGACAAGAAATAGACCGGGTCGGACAAACAGTGAACTTGCATTGAATTACAATTAGTTTGAATTATGAGAACCATAATCTCATGTAAAACGTTAAACCAAAAAAGGCAAGACATATTAATAATGCTAAACACACAGGCCCAGTCGCTCAGAATACGAAACACATACAAGTCAAAAGTCAATACAAAACATGCACAAGTCAAAAAATCCATGATGATTCCATATAGCAGATTGGACCGCATCCACATAACTAGAAAAATAGACAAAGTTCATGGTTCACCAAACATTTCACAGCACGTACAGTAACAAATCTTTCAGCTTGCTTCCAAACTTAAAAGTACTTTAGCATTAGCAACTACATCGTATATAATAATGAAGAGCCTTCTGCAAATAAAAACCATTGTTCCCAAAAGCATGCAAGCTTGTCGTTCACATCCCAAAAAATGAAGAGCCTTCTGCACATCCCAAAAAAAATGTAAAAATATATATGAATTAACAATCAAATTAATATATTAGTTGTCATGCAAGCTTTTATCCATCAATTTGATATTTTTTCGAGGGTGTTACATGGTAACCTATATTGTAGTGTAGTGTACATTAAAGTTAGCCATGCATCTAAATCTCCACCAAGAAGTTTTACATTAAAGGTAAAACCAATACTTATTAACCAATGATGTGCCTATTACATGCCTTGCACTCGGTCAGAGACCCTGAATGCATAAGTCAATAATTTTTCCAAATATCACCTACCTGTAAGCATTAACGGCACTAGATGTGCACCGTACCATGCTTCTTGATTAGGCATAGACCTTTTGTAACTCTAAGTTTTATTTACTTATGGTGTTTCTATGTGCATATGTTGTATACATGGACAATAGAGGTAAAAAGTCAAAGTAGATATTCATTACTGACTCAAATAACAAACTTGCTTGTTAATTATATGCAGTTCAGGTTAATGACCTTATTGGCTAGTATTTACTCATTATCGAGTACAACCATTCTTATAATCTACTCCATGATTTAGTGGCTGCACTGTTGCATCTACAGCTTCTACAACCGATGATTTTAGAGGGGAAAGTGTTCCAAAATTTAAGAAATCTTGGTATGTATTGTGTTGTTTCTTAATTACTCCAAATCATGTGTAACATTTTATTGTTACTTGGGCAATTAATTATTTATCCATACACATTATGGCAATTGTAGTGTATGTAAACGAACATATAATTATGGACTCAGATTTTATGTCATGTGTAAACCTAGGAAAATTAAATTATGGACTTAGATTTTATGGAAAAAAAAATGACCATTCATTGTGTTCTCATTCTAAAACTGAATAAATATATCAATATAAAATACATCAAAATTAAGGTATTAAAAAAACTTACCTCTCAACTCATCAATAATTATGTCCAAGTTATTCAAAACTGATTGATTTCATGTCATTCTGATCACAAGTTCCAACCTGAAAATATTACGGGACAATAATACTATAAATAGTGGATATTCAATAAAATATTATGCATGGAAACACAAACATATAATTCCAACCTCCAAACTCTTCAAAGCAAACTTAGAGTGCAACCAATCTCCGCTGCAAATTAAAGCTTTTACAGTTTCAGGTCTGAGAGAACTTCTGTACTAGTCCAAAACTCTACCACCGGCACTAAATGCAAATTCTGAAGCAACACCACTAATTGGAATGGTTAGCATATCTCTAGCCATTATTGATAATATTTTATACTTAGAAGCATTATTTTTCCACCATTCGAGTACGTTAGAAGAATTTTCAAATCATCAAATTTGTAACGACCTTCTTTCAGATATAACTCAAGTTCAGATTGTGTAGTCTCAACTACATCTGATTCCTCAGCCCATGTTTCAAACTCGGTCCTACCTTTTGTCCTTTACCGCTTAGAAGTGTTTGGATCACTTCCCTTTCTTAGCTTATAAGCATTATCGGTTGCTGCAGCAGATGCATACTCAAAATATAATTCATCCAGTGATTCATAACAAGTTTTATATTTTGTTCGGATTCAGATTTTGGGTAAATCATAGGAAAACAAAACTCTATAAGCTTCATCTTGTATCTCAGATCTAAAATTGCAGCAATAGACAACAACAAATTGCAATTTCCCCAATACTTGTCAAATTAATTCTTCATTTTATCTACCATTCCATTCATGAAAAAGGAACCTTCGTATTCTAATGACTTCTCGTTTAACGTCTGCTTAATTTTCCAAAGTTCTGGAAGGAATTGGTTAGAAGTTGGACAAGTTGCACCCGAAAATATATTTATCGCTTCACTAAAGACCTCCAAAATCTTAAAAATAGAGTCTGCTCTATTCCAATCCATTTTAGATGGAAGCCAAATGTAAGATGGATCTCTTTTTTGATACATAGAAAAGATTTTTTAAATTGTAAAGAGCACTCAAGCATTGCATAAGTCGAGTTCCAACGGGTAGGAACATCAAGTATTAAACGTTTAGATATGGGAAGTTGCAATTGTTTAACAATATCTGCAAATTTATGTAGGCGCTGAGGTGACATTTTAAAGTATTTCACACTTTCACGAATATTTTGAACCACTTCTATAATCTCATTCAACCCATCTTGCACTATCCAATTCAACACATGCGCACAACACCAAACTTGAAAAAAAATTACCCTTGAAATAAAGTTTCCCTTTCAAAGCGAAGTTTTCTCTCAAATTTCTAACAACAACATCATTTTAAGATGCGTTATCAAGTGTAATTGTGGACACCTTATTCACAATACCCCAATCTAAAAGGCAAGAAAAAATTGCATCGGCAATTGCAAGTCCAGTGCGAGATGGTGGCAAAGTAGCAAAATTTAAAATACGCTTTTGCAATTTCTATTCAGAGTCAATAAAATAACAAGTTAAACACATGTAGCCTATTGTTTGGTTCGATGTCCATAGATCAGAAGTTAAACTTACTCTACTAATTGCTTTTAAAACCTCCTTTAACTTCTTCTTTTCAAATTAATACAGCTTCATGCAATCACTTTTAGTTGTTACTCGCGATACCTTCTCAAACTCCAGATTTAATGCTTGACTATATAATATAAAAAACTCATGTTCAACCATCTTACAAGGGTATTCATGCACAGTAATCATTGTAACAAGAAGTTCTCTTATTTTCTCTTTGTCATACTTATGGAGAGCGAGTTTTCCCATTACCCCAATATCAGAGGCTTTTTCTTTAAGGAAGTCTCTACCTAACAATCTTTGATGGTTTTCTTTAACAATACATACTCTACAGTTATTTAGATGTCTCTTAAATGTAGTTGTGCATCCATCAGTAGTTCTGATTAACTTCTTATCACAATGAATGCACTTCGCAAATAATTTAACCATACCATATTTACCTTCTTCTTCAATCTTCTTAAACTCAAGCCAAACATAGGACCTTATTTTTTGGACTGCTTTTCATCTCTACCAACATTATCAACAGCTGCTCTAGTAGTAGTTCCATCAGCAGTTTCAATAACTGTGCCATCACCAGGATCATTTGCTGAGCTCTTCTCTTTCATATTTTCATCTTCTACATTGAGGATAAGCTCCGTTTGATTATGATCAACAACTATTGGTTCTTGATATTTTTCATTGTCTATCAAATCTTTTGAACCTATTAAGAAATAATACATAGAAAATTATCAGGAAATGATCAATGAATATGAAACAAACAAAGAAGAATTAACAACTATGCAGTTTTTGTGCAAAAAAAAGGAAATTTACTTCATTGTAAGGACAAGGACCAAAGAGGAAATAATATCCCTAACTGGTTGCTACTGGTTAGAATAGTGGACAACAAAAAAAAACTAAAATATTGGCAATCACAAATTCAGCAATGGTAATATCAGATCCTATAAGTAGAAGTAGAAATAAAATTAAATAATTATTGAAATACCACCCCAAATGAATCATGGACTCATACCGTTCCATTGATAAAATGTGTCTAAAAAAACAAAAATAATCACTTTCTGATTTTGAAGAAGCCATAGCAACAGATCGAAGGAGCACGAGAGAGGTTTAACCGATGGGTCGATTTGAAATTGTGTCCTGAAATACTCACTTTCTATTGCAGACAGTAGAAATTGTACCCTGGATTTTTCGATTTGATGATTTATAGTATCCTCTAATATGTGACAGAGAAATTGAAACATCTTAATCGAAGGGATCCATGGAAAATCGAGATTGAGAAAACCGATGGGTTTTGTATGGAGAAATTAAACGTTATTTGAAGTTTGATTTAATGAAGAGATATAAAAGGGGAAGATATGATATCTCTTCTTGGTAGAAGGAAAGTCTCTCTCGGTAGAAGGAAACTGAATATAAATAATTTATTACTAGATCTTAAAAGATATTTGCTGCAGTATAGCCGCATGGGGAGTAAACAACATATAAATGTCTCAACGTTGGACCTTCCCAACCAACGAATACAATTATATCAATGTTCACGGACAACATTCGAACAGACCACAACATGACCTAACTCGTGTCCAAAATTTTGATCGGATCAGTATTGATGTTCAAACCCTACCCGTTTTTTAAATGGACCGTACATCGATCGAGCAATTTTTCGGGTTGGACCAGTACGGACAGCGGACAGTCCTGTCTAGTTTATACCCTAGGTCTAAATTGATATCCAAAGGAAGATTAAAGAACAAATTTAAAGAATTTATCTTTGATAAAATTAATGGGAACCTTTTCCAAAGTATATGAGTATTTGAATAAAAGAATATTAGGAATTGGAATGAGGTGTATGTTGTGTTTTTATAGCATTTGTTTACTATATACGCGAGTTATTCGAAAAGGCCAGGTTTATACCCATTCTGAATAACTAATTCAACGATAACTCGACGATGAAGACGGTTGTTGAAGACTGGAGGTCTTCACATCGTTTGGATGATTACTGATGTCTTGATTGGGTTGTATACCCAAGACAAGATAATAAGTGATGATCGTCCAGACGTACTTGAAGATCGACCAGATATGCAAGGACCTCTCTCCTGTATTGGACATACGGGACGAGGAATAAGGTGCCTTCGATTTCGTTCAGACCCAGAACGAACTTGTAAATGAACTGTGTGTCTGACATTGGATTTTATTCTGTGTTGATTGTTCTCTATTAAATATATATCTGTTTGGTGGTGGAAAATTTATTCTCTTGCTTAACACCCTTCTCTGAGATGTACGAGCTCAGAAGTTATATATCGATAGATATTAGTCGCATGGAGTGAATTGCCTATGTGGCATGCTGAGATGCAAATGATCAAGGCTTCTGTTGAAAAGCAGAGTCTTGTGGTTGATGATGAAAGCGCAGCCTGTGTAGCATAGCTTTGTGTATAGCATTACTTCGCGAGCCTCACACCTCGGTATGAGTCAAAAACGAGATCGTGACTACAGAGAGGGCACGACATTTCTTTCTAGCTATGGGTGGTGTCAGGGTTTTGCAAGCCCTGACATTTTTTATATTTTTACCTGTGTGGTTGTTGGATTGTCAGGCGCCTCAGATATATCGGTTACTACGGAGACGATGGATATAGGTCCGATAGGACGGGGAAACATGTATTCAGGTATAATTAATCCGCTATGTGTGGACCGGCCCTGAAATCCAAGGGTTCGCTAGGTCCGAGCCCTAAGACATTTGCTAGAGTGTCTCGAACGGAGAGGAGTACATTCCTTGCCTAGACTCATGACGGAGATCCAATTTCCAATATGTGACATTCGGTTTTATTTGTAGATCTTTGTATGGCGACATGATAGATGATACCCATGCCGCCTATGATTGGTACATTTATATTTGAAGTTGTTTTATACACTATGCATTTATAATAGTATCAAATGATTTGTTTTAAACGTACCAAGCATGTTTGACTATTATAAGGGAAAACCCTATCCTCCGGCTTGCGTTGCATTGTGCGATGGGACCCGGGTCTTATAATAGCTTCATTTTTCCAAAAAGCATTGCACTGTTTGTTTTATGCACTGGTATTCGTAGGAGGAAACCTGTTCCGTGTTATATGGCATGGCCCCTTGATTTACTTTATTTTTAAAGTAAAAAATTAATAACTGTTTTAGTTCTCACACCAGTCACATGACTGACCTTGAATTTATTATTTTAACCTAAACTCTGGGTGCCCCTATTTTCCACACGGGCAGGGCAACTAGTAGTTTTGGTTTTACAAATTTATATTGATAGGATCCTGGTTTACAGCTGGAACGATATTCGGAAAGCTCTGTATTCGTTTATCTCTTTCGGTTGTGCTTTCGTATTATTTTCCGCTGCATTGTAATTTGTAAATCTCTGACATTTATCAAATGTATATTATTTGTTCATAATATGCATATTCTTTTACTCTGATGTAAATTGTTGTAATAACAATGAAATGTTCTGTTTGTGTTCTGATTTGTTGTGTTCTCAACTCAATCCGGGCTTTCCTTTACGGGGATGTTCAGGTCATTTCAGCTGAAACGACCCGAACTTCCCCGGTCTCCGAAGAGAAGAGAAAGAACGGATTGTCTGAGAACACAACAAATCAGAATAGAAAAAGAAGAACATTTCATTGCTTATCACAACAATCACATCAGAGTACAAAAATATACAGAGTATGAACAAATAATATACATTTGATAATTATCAGATATTTACAAATTACAATGCAGCGAAAAATAATACAGAAAACAACTGAAAGAGATACACGGATAAAGAGCTTTCCGAATATCATTCCAGCTGTAAACGAGGATCCTGTGAATATAAATCTGCAAAACCAAAACTACTAGCTGCCTGTATGGAAAATAGGGGCACCATAGTTTAGGTTAAAACAATCAACTCGAATTCAGTCATATGACTGGTGTGAGAACTAAAACAGTTATTTATAACTTTACTTTAGAAATAATGTAAATTAAGGGACCACGCCGTATAACACAGAACGGGTTTCCTCCCCAGAATAATAGTGCATAAACAAACAGTGCAATGCTTTCTGGAAAAATGAAGCTATTATAAGACCTAGTGTAATGATCCGGAATTCTGGACGAAAAACAAATTTTGTGAATGAACTAAAAATTTAACAATACATTAATAAATTAACTTATTAATGTGTTAACTCATTTACAACGACCAAAAACGTAGCTAAGTCAGTACAACATAAGTATAGTTAAATTTAACAGCGACAGCGCTACTAAAAACACGGTAGCAAAGCGTGACTAGAAGCACTATGACCAAGCACCACTAAAGCGCTGTAGAAAGCGTTACTAAAGGAATCGTTGCAAATCTTTAGCTAGAGTTTTATTTGTTTATAAGTAGCAAATCAAATAGCTCATTAACTAGATAATGTGTGCACTAGCTCGTACCATTCCTAAGCTAACCAGAACATGTGTATTTGACCATTTCTAGCATGCACATGAACCCGTTCTCTTGCGCAAGAACCTATAGCAAAACAAGTAAGCTTAATGGATGTTATCCACGCACATAAACACCTTGCACTTGTTAGATGAAACACATAGTAATCATGCAACTTGAAAGGGTTTTTATCCAAACCATTTTTGTGCAAATCAAACCAAACCACTGCCGTGTTTTAAAGCCCATCACACACACATGATAAGGCAGCCATTTCCATCCAAAACCAAGGCCCATTTGGTATAGTTACTTCATAGGCAAGTAGTAGGGGACATAGTGAAAGTGACACATGAATTTAATACATTATACTTTGGCAAAAGTGGGAATTGATGATGCTATTATAACATTGGCCGCAGGCATTTAATGCCAAGAGATTCACTTACATTTGTATTAAGATTTAAGAAACTAATAGGTGTAAAACATAGACCAATCTAGTGTTGACATGTGTATAGAAGCTTCCATTTTGTTTATGAGTGTAAATTATAGAAGGACAGGCAAGTGGATGTTTTGGCATGGCTTGAAAACAAGTGTATAGCCTTCCATCCTCCAGCAGGCCGTGAGCATGTGTGACAAAACCATATGTTGCTTTCATGAACAATCTTCCTGCCAAGAAATCTCTGCGCCAAATATTATGATAGGAGTATATAAGATTTAGTAAATAAATGGTAAAGGAAAAACTAATAAAATACATTATACTTAAGCCTATATATATGGGAGCATTCACCACAAATGCTGGACCAAACTCGAGCAAGGAAAAAGGAGATCTGGACATATATTTTTACTCCATCAAACTGTTGTTAGCTGTGAGTAAACTTCCTCACTTGTTTACAGATTATTATATTATAATAAAACTATTTATAACCATCAATGTACTTCGGCATGTTATGGTTTTGGTTGATTGAATTTCCATATGTATGAATATGAAAAATCTGAACATGTTTGTGAAACCTGTAGTATGAAAAAGTTAAGAACAGAGGATCTAAAACTTAGCTGTGAGTAAACCTCATTCTTTCTTCTATACTAAAGTATATTCCCTGTTGTTCTGTTTTTTTGAAAATTAGTATACCTGTTCATTCATTTATTTGTGATGTATACATAGATTTTTCCCCTTCCCTGGTTTGTGTATCTGGAGAATATTTATATGCATATATGAATGGGTGGATGAGTGCAAAACTGAAATACATGTGACTGTTTATTACATAATTTAGTGAAAACAGGAAATGGCTCAAACAGTAAAACATTTCTGTGATTAAACTTTCCGTTTGTTATGTATATGGGATACATATATAAATGCATATATATGAATAGGTTTAGCCATTTACTTTTATATTGTTAAAACTTGCGAATGTAAAATAAAAACCCTGAAAACTTGGAATTTGAATAGCTGGAAACAGTGTACAAATATGTGAGTAAACTCTGTTTTCTCCTTTTGAAATCTTTCATTTGTGGATGTATATAATGCGAGTGTATCTATATATAGATGCATATATGTCCCTGTATGTATAAGTTGATTCTGCATATAAACTATGATAATAAAAAGTTTGGAATATTATATATATATATATAAGTCTCTGTAACCAGTAAACAAGAAATCAAAACAGTGAGCAACAATAGTTGAATTAAATGTGGGAAGCTTGAGCAAGTTGTGCCCTTTTTGTTAACTAAATAAGTTATTAAAAATGTAGACTTCAACTAAGTTAAAACTTCAGGGTAGGCTTCTAGTAAATCGTAAGGTTATATATGAACTATACGTCGTGGTTTATACAATGACTTATAAGACACTCCATAACCTATATGGAGCCGTGACCAATTAATGCACACCAAAATATTGGAAGCGACAAGGGCAGCTTTAGGCATTCTATAATGCATTACAATCAACTAAAGGTGGAGGGCACAACTATCTCGAACACATAACAGGTACAACACCCTGAACAACAATGCAGCTGATAGTTGTGGGTGCATGGGATAGAATGAAGGCAAGAGCCAGGATGAAGTGGTTACATGCGAGTTAGTTGATCGGCCTAGTGTTTGGTCTGGCAAAGTAATTGGCCTAAAGTATGCATGAGTGTGTGCAATTGTGTGCATACATATGGGGTTGGGGTTCCTGTGCACCGCCGACAACAGCAAACACCAAAGCCGACGCCAACACAATTATCTTGGGAGACTCCATTACTTGTATTGTGAAGTATGAAGGAATATGTAGTAAAGCGGTAGCAGATTCTGAAAGGAAAAAAACGCATGGACACCAATGTACATACAAGTGTACTGGGAAGCAACGGGATGAGTGATGTTGTCAGTAGTCTTTGGCAGTTCGGGGACTCCATTATTATGCGATAGGCTTTGGCCTTGTTTGGAGGGGAAGCTGGTTTTCTCTGCAGCTCCTTTAGTTGCGAGAAGAATACAACAGTAAGAGAAAGAGAAGGTTTTAATTTAAATTAAGTATTATATATATAAATATATATATATAATGATATGAACTTGTTTGACAGTAAATAAGGGTAAGCCTAAAATATAGAATATAAATAGTGTATACATGTTGGCGGG
This sequence comes from Allium sativum, assembly GCA_030737875.1. Lineage (NCBI taxonomy): Eukaryota > Viridiplantae > Streptophyta > Magnoliopsida > Asparagales > Amaryllidaceae > Allium > Allium sativum. The sequence goes on from CM060910.1 coordinate 344,311,862, forward strand.
ACATTTTATATATACGTATAAGGACACTTGCGTTTGCATGATACTGGGTGAGAAATTCCTCAGCCAACATAAAGGAAAATAGGGAAAAGAAAGGGGTGAAGAAAATGAAAAGAAGAAAGACAAAGAAGGGAATGGGGAGATGGTGCGTTGGTTTTCAAATGAAGTAAAACAGTAGCAGGTCTAGGCGATCCCATATAAAACAAGGGCGTGCTTTCCTACACATCCAAGAGGCACAGCATGTCACGTTTTAGGAAATAAACTAGGAAGTAGGGAAGAATTTAGTACATGGGAATATTTAACAGCAGGTGACCGGCCTTGGCAACGTAGGTGATCGACCGTGACAAGCCCAACGACGGAGGTTGGCAAGTGCAGTGATTAGGCGAGGCAAGTGTAATGATCAGGCAAGGCAAGCGATGAGGCTTGGCAACGCAGTGATGGGCCGTGGTAAGGTCAGTGATCGGGTTTGGAAAGTGTTTTTCTGAAATGGGTACTTTGGAACTTCAGCTTGAAGGTGGCATTTTGGACAGGAGTGTAAACATGGAGTGCGGACGGGAAAACAAGGCGTTGGCACAGTCACCGAACGGTCGTTGAAACTGGTACTTGGTACTTCAGCCAAAACAATTTCAAATGAGATTTTTGAACAAGTTTTTAGATTAAAATAGTTTAATTTAAAAATAGAAAATTTAATAAAATAAAAATAAAAGAATTATATAATTAAATAAAAAGAAGAGTTTTTATTTAAATGTACCATAGATCAGTGAAAGGAAGAAGATAGTCGAATTGCAAAGAACAGAGCTCGACTGTAGGAAGTCGACGAGTTTTGAAATATTTGTGTAAAAGAAATAGTTTACATAAATTATAAATTTCATTCATTTAAAATGAAATAGAAGTAAGAAAAGAATTTCAAGAATTTATTTAATTAGATTATTTAAAAATAAATTAAGTAATTAAATAAATAAAACATTTATTTATTATATAAATTTGGAAGGATGTATATATGGTACCTTCGGACATTTTTTTGAGCATGTACAAAAATGAAAATCGATGTGTAAATTATTTTATATAAATAAAATCTGAGGAAAGGAAATGATTTATTAAATCAAACCAACGACGAATAAGATAAAAGTGGATCAAGAGAAAGGATGAACTGTCGATATTAGATCAAACATTTTGACCCCGAGTTTTATCAAAAGATGATTTGACATTTGAAAGGTTTAGACCCGTGCTTCGCACACGGGTATAACAGAATACGAATTTAAAGTAAATATGTAAGAGAAATATGTTTTAATAGGTAAAGTAAGAAGATTAATTTATAAATAAGATTTTATAAATTAAGTAAAGTATTTATCATTGGATAAATAAGATATATAAGTCAGGACTTATATCAAGAAGTAAGAATCGAGTTCAACATTGATATTTGAAACTGAATATGGACGAAGAGTTAACCAGTTAGAATTTACCAGTTAGAGTTAACCAGTCAGAGTAAATCAGTTAGAGTTAATCGAATAAGAGTTAATCGAATATTTGTTATTCCAATAGGAGTTAAATCAAATAGAGTTAAACAAGATTAGAAACTGACTAGAATTAGTACGTTGAATGATTTCCTGAGTAGCGATCTGATGTTGGTTTCGGCCTTCGGGGTTTATACTTAGAGAATTATTCTCGTACTAGTTTACAGTTAGGGACTAATAGTTGTGGAATGATAGGGAATCGTAAATAAGCTATGGAAATGTTTTCTAGTGTAAATAACATATATTTTCTGTTACATAGAAAATAAAGGAATATGAATATATATGTATATATATGTATATATATATATATGGTTGATGATTGATCGATATAATTTCCATCTGGAAATAATATCGTTGTTTGCACATGTGTTTTCATTTGATAGTTAAATCACCGACTATCAAAGTTTTGACCATTTTAACGTTGTTAATATGGAGAGACCGGTTGTATTATTATCCAAAGAACCACTCTGTATTGGCATAAGCGTGACGAATCAAATATGCTGAAGAAATGAAAGACGGAGTAAAATGCAAGGGATATTGTATAAGTCCTAGGTAAAGATTTGCCTAGAATGGTTGTACGGAATAGTACCTTCGGTTTGTCCAGTCCTAGGACAACTTGTATGGACGAGTGTCTGACAGAGTATTTCCAAAGTAGTTACGTACATTGAATATTTACAAACGTATTTCTGTTGGTGGCGAAGAGAGGGGCACTTCTCTTAGCTTAACGCTCAGAGTATTTTTGTGGAAATCAATTAAGTGATTCCAATGGATCTGACAATGTGGCATTCAAAGTGAATGAAGATATGGTATGTGAAAAGCGTAGCTTCTAGCCTCACAACCGGAAATGACAGAAATCGGGCAAGCAGCATGGCTAAGTCGGTCGCTCCGAAGTAGGGTGTATAATCACCTATCTAGAGAATATTCATTTGCTTCTTTAATCTATCAATGTTGTCCCACATATATACGGGAAACGGTTGCTGATCCCAACCGCTGGTGATGTACATTCGATACACTCAAGCGAAATGAGTGGTCGGTCATGTGTGGCTGAGTTGCAAGATGTTCTTGTTGAACTCCAGTGTAACGTTCCTAGAGTACACTGATCGGAAGGTGGTTCCATACCTTGTCATAGTTGGAAATCCATTACCCAATACGTGCTTGCGGTTTTGATTTGTATACTATATATGTAGAATGTGAGATGAAAGCGTTTCTGCTATATGATTATTGTATTGTGGTTAATAGACATTATTATAATATCAAAAGGATTTTGATATAAAGATTTGTTTTGATTCTCATAAGGGAAAAACCCGTTCCGTTATACGGCGTGGTCTTATGAGATATCGTTTACTTACCCAAACTGTTTTAAAATCGTTTACTTATACCAGTCCATGACTGACCCGGAGTTTATTTTTCTGTGTTTCCCTTAAACTCTTGGGTATTCATAACACTTGTTATGAATAGACAAGTGATCCAGGTCTTGAATTAACTTTGGAGTAGCTGGATGGCAGGATCTGAGATGTTGGCTTATCTATCAAGTTTATGTATAATTATATGCAAGTTGGTTCATCTTTGATGTTATGTACGACCATCTGCAAGTTAGTATCACAAATGTTAAGTATGTAATTTGTGATAACATGTATATGTATGTATGAAGTACGTTAATGTACTAAGTTATGATATGAAATATGTGATATCATATTTTGTTAAAGTTCCGCTGTGAGATTCGTGTTTTACTCTGATGATGTATGTTCTTCTTCTTCTTCTATTCTAAGTTTCTATCTTACCTATTCTCACCCTCTATTTTCTTTCATTAACAATTCGGTTATTCTCGATCCTTGGATGTTCGATATGTGTTGTATATCGGATAACCAAGATCGTCTGAAAACCCGGGTCGTTACACCTAGGTCCCATCACACAATGCAACGCAAGCCAGAGGATATGGTTTTCCCTTATAATAGCCAAACATGCTTGGTACGTTTAAGACAAATCATTTTCATACTATTATAAGTGCATAGTGTATAAAAACAACTTCAAATATAAATGTATCAATCATAGACGGCATGGGTACCATATATCATGTCGCCATACTAGTTTTACAATTAAAACTGCACCATGTCGTATTGAAAGTTGGGTTTCCATCTGTGAACCAAGGCAAGGGATCGTCCTTACCTCTTCGAGATTGTCTAGCCCGAGCCTCAGGAACAGCCGCAACTGCACCTAGGAGCCATAGGGCCGGTCCACACGAAGAGGATTAAAATGCCTGAACAATACCTTCCCCCTCCTATGGGGCGCAAACTGGTCAGTATGTCGACCAAACCATCCATCAGCACCGTAGTGACCGATATAACCGGGGCGCCTCGCTATCCATCTTCCACATAAGTAAAGCGTCCATCCTTGCAAAACCCTGACACCACTCCTAGCTAGAAGGAAACACATGTTCTCCCTGGATCCTTCTCCCATTTCTGGTTCACATCGGGGTGTGAGGCTCGCGAATTAACGCTATACACAAAGCTATGCTATATTAAAGTCGTGCTTTGATCATCAACCATAAGACTCTGATTTTCAACAGAAGCCTTGATCATTTGCATCTCAGCATGCCACATAGGCAGTTCACGATATGCAACCGATGTCTATCAATCACACAGAATGAAATCTGATGTCAGACACACACCAATTACAAGTTCGTTCTGGGTCTGAACGAAACCGGAGGCACCGTATTCCTCGTCCCATATGCCCAATACAGGAGAGAGGTCCTCTCATATCCGATCAATCTCCAAGTACGTCTGGACGATCACCACTTATTACCTCGTCTTGGGTGTACAGCCCAACCAAGACATCGGTAATCATCCAAATTGCAATTTACAACTGTATAAGCGTTAAAAATGAATAATTAACGCTCATCACAACCTGTCAACCCATCGATTGACATACAACTAAATATCGGGATTAGTGTATGTCAAATATCGTCCCAATACCCGTGTGGGGTTTTCAAACAATACACACTGAACATTATTTGTGCAGTTCGGAGATGTGTAAAATTTATCGTCCCAAACAATATCGGTTAAATGGGTGTACATAAAAAAATCATCTGATTTGTAAATGAATATTTATTTTCAACACATGACCATTTTATACGGCTCATGTATTCAATAAAAAATATATTTTTATTGTTCAAATATTTTAGTCCATACATGAATATTTTATATATTATATTCATTCGATAAAAATGATATTTTTATTATTCAAATATTTTATTCCATACATGAATATTTTATATATCATATTCATTCAATAAAAATGATATTTTTATTGTTCAAATATTTTATTCCATACATAAATATTTTATTCAGTTCATTGCCATCATAATCACAATCAATTTCCATAACATAGTACAATCAAACAAGTCGTCCATGGTCTGTGGACGACAGGGAGTAGTTCATATATGCAGTTATAAAATAAATAACTGTACAAGAAATTATAGTTAGAAATTCTCACCTTGAGATCCACTCCGGTAGTCCTTATTGGACGATTTGGATTTGCTTCCAACCAGTTCCATCGCAATCTATTTCACGCGGTATATATTAAAAATCATATTTTTAACAACATTATGTATATTTCAAAATCACATTTTAAAATCATTCTATTTTTTTTAAAACAAAGGTTTTTATAATAAAAATCATATTTTGAGAATTGGTATGTGCATGGCGTGAGCCATTAGTAGGTGAGGGATAAGGCTAGACCTTATTTCGGTTCAAGTGTCGCGCCGTTGTGCTGCCGAAATTTTCTAAAAATATTAGAACAATAAAAATATCATTTATATTGTATAAATGAACTGTATGAAATATTCATGAGTTGCAATAAATATTTTACAATTAAAAATATAATTTTTAACGTGTATATGAATAAAATTAATATTCATTTACAAATCGGAAGATTTGTTTATGTACACACATTTGACTGATACGGACCGAGACGATATGTTTTACACATCGCCCAACTGCACAAATAATAATCAGTGTTTGTTGTTTGAAAACCCCACACGGGTATTGGGATGATATTGGACATACACTAATACCAATATTTAGTTGTACGTCAATTGATAGGTTGACATGCTGTTGTAAGCGTTAATTATTCATATTTAATGCTTATGCAGTTGTGTAATGCACTCGGGATGATGGTTGACTGTGTTTGATTATTGTTTTGTACATGTGTGTATGAAATCCATGTAAAATTATATGGTAATTGGCTGTGTCTGACTCCAATTCGGAAAGAACAAATATTTTAATTTAACGAATGTTTTAAATTGACGAATATAGAATATTTTAAAACAACTAATATTTTAAAATAGTATTCAGAAATGGATCTTTGATGTCCGATTTGGGATGGACACAAAAATATTGAAATATTTGAAGCTGTGTTGATTAGTTTAACGCCATTTTGATGTGAAAGATATTTATATCAATTTTATTTATTTTTATAATGAATATCGAAAAGGAAGTGATTTCAAAATCAAATTTTTTTGAAAATATTATCATTTATATATTAATGATATGGAATGTTCAATTTTGATTTAAAATTGAATATGAAGTTGAAATCATTTTGAAAACGAATTTAAAACGATTTATAAAATACTTTTTAAATGGCAATCAACGAAATATATATATATATATATTATATTATATTTAATGGCCTGAATAGAACGCGTCGCGCCGCGGTAGTTCGCGAATTTCGACCATTGACTTCGAATTGACATTACGGGAGATCCGACCGTCGGATTCTCCTAAAACCAGATCGGTTTGGTTCGTATCGAAAAGATCTTTATAACGAATATTTTAGATTTGAAATCTAATATTTGGATTTGGAATTATGTCCAAATCAAATTTGGAAAAGGTCGTTGTAAGTATAGTTCGATGACCGTTTATGGAAATCGACTGTACGGGCCTTGATAAAATTATTTAAAATATCGTTAATTTGTGTAAAATCATAATAAATGATTTGGAATGAATTGGGATAAAAAATTCCATGTTTGAAAAGATAAAAATGTATTTTTATCGAAAAAGACTAGTTATGAACTAGAATTATAAATCCAATATTTTTATATAAACAAATTGGATTTGAAATGGTTTTAAAAGTAACTAGAAATTCCAATATATGAATTGGAATGGATTTAAATTGAAATTATCTTCGAAATATTTCGATATTGGATTTCGTGATCATATGGATATTGTGGAGGAATTTGGTAGATATATATATCGTTATTCCCAATACGATATTTGTTGATTTCAGAATTTGATATTGAATATAAGCCGATATACTTTCTATTCAGAGCCTTGTATTTAATATTGAATTGGATTTTCGGTTTGCCGTGAACTATGTTTTAAATGACACCGTTCTTAAACCCCATGTGAAATGAATAAATCTTTTAATTAAGATATAAAGAAGAATTACCAATTAATTAACATTTAATTGGAATTGAAAATGGATTGTGAATTGGGTTTGTTGCAAACTGTGTTTCTAACGACATTCGTTTTTAACCTAATTTACAGTGAAATGTGATTTGGAATTTATAAATCTTTTTATTAAGACTTAACGGGAATTTTCCAAAGTAAAGTTTTATAATTTAATATATTAAATTGGAATTGAATGAAATTCGATTTGATAATAATCGAAATAAGCTTCTGTAGAGAAAGACTGTTAATATATATGGAATTTAAAAGGCTTTGTCGTTATTCCATTTATAGTATTATTCGGATATGGAAATTGATGTCGATTATATATTGATCTATTTTCCGTGAAGATTCCATTTTTATGGAAGGGGATTTGGGTTTATCGTGAACTGTGTTTTAAATGACCTTAGTTCTTTAACCGAGTTAAAGACAGGATTATATGTCTAACATTGAATTTCGAACTGTATGGTTGATCTTTGCTAAATATACATCTGTTTGGTGGCGGAGAATTTATTCTCTTGCTTAACACCCTTCTCTGACCTCTATATATCGGAAGAAATCAATAGTATTGTGTAGATTGTCGATGCGACATGTTTGTGTTTCCAAAGTTAAATAATCATTAATATTGATTGTAACGACCCGCATTCTACGCATCAGAGGATCGTAGAATATTTATTTCTTTCTCATGCGAAGTCGTATGATCATGCAAGTTTAGGAGACGACTATAATGGTCATTTCCCATGTTCATGATTTTTGCCGATTTTTAAATGACCGTTTTGCCCCTAGCTGATCTTGTTTCAGCCATAACTTTTGATTGAAAAGGAGTTTTGACCTTAAACCACTTCCATTAGGTTCAGATGATGGTTTACTTTTCCGTAAGTGGTCATATGTGAAAAACGGACTTACCGTTTGGGAGATATGGATGAAGCAAGGTTTAGGAGGTGAAAAAAAGCTTAACTGGGCTTAATTGGGTAGTTAACAGCTAGGCCCATTTGGGGATTTCGGGACTAGGGGTATATAGGGGTTGATTAGGGTTAGATATCATTTCTTTAGACACATTTTCAGCCGCCACTTTCATTCTTGGAACCCTAGTAATGGCCTCCACTTGCTAAAACACCCCAAATCACCTTCTAATCGCTAATTAAGCCAAATCTACATCAAATCAAAGCGGATTAGCACAAAAATCGAGGTAGAACTGCTGTATAGCCTTGGAAACAGCGCCAAACAGAGGATAATTTCAGATTTGGTGTTTTGGTTGTGGCTAAGGTGAGTGATTTGCATAGTTCCTCACTAATTATGGTTAATTAAGGGTAATTAGTGCTAATTAGCAAATTTAAACATGATAAAATTCTAGGAAAAATATTTATAAATTTCGAAATATTATTTTAGGCCTTTGTTAGAAAATTTGGTTAATTTGGTTAAGTTTTGCTAATCATATTATTAGTTTTGCTTAAACACGATTAAGGGGAAAATATGGGATTTTGGCTATGTTTGATCCGTTTTAACCTATTAAGTTGTTGTTTTAGTGTTTATTATTGGTTCTCTAAGTTGCTATGACTGTATGGTATGTTTTGTGATTGATTAGTAGAGTTAGAATGGTCGAAAACGCCGTCATATGGCGTAAAACCGTCGCAGTAAAAGTTGCAGGAAGTAGTGTAGGGTTTCAGATCGGATCGGGTTAGGGGGCTCGGATCGGTGAGCAAGAGGATCCGATCCGAATCGGTACTTTGCACTAAAGGAAGCTTGGCAAAAAGGAAGGCCGTTTGTATAAGAGTTGGAGTTGGAATTGGACCAAAGCTTGACATGGGATCGGATCGGATTGACTGGAGATGAAGGACCACAGAACCGAACCGGAGCAAAGTGCCTCGAACCAGGATTTAAGTGCTATCACCGAACCGAACCGGCATCTGAAGGAGGAGAACAACCGAACCGCACCCAGGAGCATACTATGAAGCATTTCACCGAATCGAACTGATGACGACTGGAGCACTATGCATATTCGAACCAAACTAGACAGGTTCTGTTACTATCACGCGATGACTTTTCTTAAGGCCAACTCGAATTCGACCAAAACCTGAGATGCAAAGGAAGTCCAAATAGGAACTAGAACTCAGGGCCCAGTTGGGAACCAACGAGTGATCTTCATGAGTTAGGCTTTGCTGCGGGATGTGTGCTAAGGGGTTATCGATGCCTATAACTTTGGATCACTATGGAGTGCGGGGTATGTGGACGGATTCAGGGCCGTAGTGCCTTACGTAGGACTATTGGCTATGGACCAATGAAGTGGGGTCATTTGTAAGGATTTAGTCGTGACTCCCTGGGGCAAGCTTGGTGGTAGCAATAGTTGTACAAGTCGGACTCCGTCACTACCTCGATGGGTTTGGTGATCAAAGTGGTGGATATCATATGCTTTACGCACCGAGTGAGAGATGTGAGGATGGTTGCTATGATTGATTGCTTGCCATCACTATGTCATGCACACCCCAACCCCGTATTCTTTACACCTTATGTTTAGTGGCACCTTAGAGTATTGAGCAATATGTAGTGCTAACTCTTCGGTTGCAGGTTCAGGTATGGTTTATTATACCTATTATTGTTCTGTTTTGTTGCTTATCACTCATACCAGACTTTTGTCTGACCCAGAGTTTTATGTCTCTTCTTATTACTCTAGGTGCTCTTAAACGGGCAGACAAGAGACAGGTTAAGCGGTGTGCACGAGTAGCTGTACCGGAGACGAGCAGGAGGCTCCCACGTATGGTAAATATAGATATTCTCTCTGTGTCGCTGCTGGTCACTACTTTGGGCATTAGTAGTGTGCCTTTCCTTTACTTTGCTTCAGAGACAATTTCCAAGAGTTGTAATAATGATGATGTAGAACACAAGCTGCATTTGGATTTTTCGCTGCTATGATGTTTAGTTTTCAGCTTATGCACTGCCTCGCCTGTTTATGTCAAAGTATGCTATTATTATATTTTATTCTATAACAACCCGCTCATTCGATGATTTTAGATTTAAATATTTTATTTAAATATATCGTCGTATCTCACGTGTCACTCAAAAAGTCGTTTTTCACAAACGATAAAATTAGGACTCGGGACCACTTCCATTGAGTTCAAAACGTCGTTTATGACCTTTTTGACTATAAGCATCGATATGCTCCGAGATTCGGAAATTTAGGACTTTGGTTAGGTCTTGGTTTGGCTAACCTAACCTACCTTATAACCCCTAATAGCTCTCTTACTCTTCATTCATTCAACCCTCATCAAAAAAGTAGAAAAATGGAGAAGGGAATGGGAAATTAAAATTCCTAAACCTAGCTTAATCCTTGGAGCTCCAATTCTTGAGGGAAATTGTAACACCCTGTAATTCTGCAACACTAGGATTCACAAATCAAGGCATAATTAAATTTTAAAATCAAAATCAAGGGAAACGGGCTACACCATTGCGTTCGTCTCGGAATTCTGCATGTAAACGAGTCCGAGTTTGCGTAAATCGGAGTCCGTATGAGGAAGTTATGGCCTCTGGAAGATTCAGCGAAGTTCGAATTTCAAAACAGGTCAGAAAAGCGAATTCAAATTCGCTTACCAGACCCAGGTTGGGCTGGGCGGGAATTTTCCCGCCCAAGGCACCCAGGTCGACTGGGTAGTCGACTTGGGGGTCGACCCCCCCCTACTTTTTCCAGCTTTCTGAACCTGACTCGTTTCTCTGTATCCGGACGCCCTTCTGACCAGATTCGTTGACTTCTACACTATATAAACAGCCCTGGTCTTCTTCTTTATTCACAATTCTTTTCTACCCTTATGCTGCAAAGATTCTTGGCGAACATGGCTTCTTCTCCTCCTCTTAATTAAATAATAAATAGAATAATATATAAAATAAATCAAGACGACGAAGTGCTGCTCAAGTTTGTCAAGAAGAGGTTCGAATCAAGATTAAAGCTTCAAGATACGAATCAAAGGCTAGCTCAAACGGTTTCTAGCAACTTCGTACGAATCATAGCAACGCCATCTTTCTATTCTAGTCTAATCTCTGTAAGTCGGTTATTTCTAGATTTGAATGTTTTTCTCTGTTCGTGACATGAAATTAAAGGAATAAAAGAATATGCCAAATCTCCCTCTCTCTATTCGAATCAGTGCCTATACTCTTGGACCTAATCAAGAACTGTTATGATTCAAGGACAAATGAGACTGTGACTATGTAACTATGGACCTTAAAACCATATGCCTATAACTATGAACATTGCCTATGACTATGGACATTGCCTATGACTATGAATATTGCCTATGACTGTGACTGTGACTATGAGAATTATTTTCTTGACTGTGAACACCAGCCTATGCCTTTGATTAGGAAAACAATAAACTATTGCCTATGACATAACAAGGACAACTGTGAGTAAACACCTATGATTCCTGACTAGGAAAGTGTTGCTTAAGTTTTGTGACTGTGAACTTGGGTCTAAACCTGATTTTTCTATTCTGTCTATTCTTGGTTTTCTTTGGTTTTAGACCTTGGGAATTTACCTATTAAGTTAGGTCTACCCATGTTCTTGAACCTACGTCTCTATTCTGTCTATTATTGGTTTTCTTTGGTTTTAGACCTTGGGAATTTACCTATTAAGTTAGGTCTACCCATGTTCTTGAACCGACGTCGTAATCTATATGCCTGTGAACTACCATCTTATGCCAGTTGTTATGTCCGTTCTTTCATGGCATTTTGGTTCATTCCCTTTTAGCGACGAATCTAGCTTTATTTACAATCTAGATTGAATCACGATTATACGAACGGTGGGAATACGATTTGGGCAAAATTTGAAGTTTACCAAAAACGTAGTTTTAACTTGGAAATTGGCATAAATTGGGAACATGTATTATGGCATGTTCATAGGAATGCAAATTGGATAAATTTGACATGAATTATAGGATGTGTAATTTGAATCTAGTATTGACTTGTAAATCTAGCATTTACATGAACGGTGAACTAGAATAATAAGTCTAGTTTGGCATGAACTGTAATTAGAAAGTTAAATCAGAATTGGATTAGCTAATTTGGCATATTGACATAAATTTGAAATTGGCCATAATTGGGAGTAATTGTCAGGTTTAGCAAAATCATGGTTAGTGACACTTAATTTGGTATAGTTTACATACCAAAAAGCATAAACATGATTTAGAGGGGGAAATGGGCCATAAGAATGAATGTTGACAATTTACATTAAAAGAGAAATTAGGAAATAAGTACATTAGGAATAATTTACTTATAGGATTTGTCCTAAATGAAAAAAGGTAAATTTAGACAAAAGAAAGGTTTATTAACGACATCTCTTTTAATAACACACCAGAAAGTTCTAGGGTGACAGAGAGGATAGTGTCTAGGCTTGGGTTTGGAAAATACAAGTTTCCTGCTCTCCCTGGCTACCCCTAACTGATACGACGGACGGGATGGTTACTTTCAAAACCTGATTTGAAAATTAATCAAAACCCTTTGAACTCAGACAACACGAATATGCCTAACCCGAGGTTAGACTGAGTTGCGATACAAACCTGCCCGGAACCAACCAGCACATCCAGTATTTGCAATAATATCTGTCTAATGTGAGTGGTCGCGGCTTTAATCTATTTAATTAAACCTAGAACAAGAATGGTAGGGTTAAGTAACTAAGACATTTAACCAATTCAACATGATAACCAGACCGGTGGGTGGGGTTAGGTTCATACAAACACTTAACACAGTTAAGCTAGAATGGGAGGGTTAAGTCCATAGGAACACTTAACCAACTTGACACAGTTAAGCTAGAATGGGAGGGTTAAGTCCATAGGAACACTTAACCAACTTAATACAGTTCGGCTAGAATGGGAAGGCTAAGTCGATAGGGACACTTAACCCACTTAAACGTCGTAACAAGACAAGACTTGTAGGGGTTAAATAACTAAGAAAACACTTAGCCAAATTAACATGTTAACTAGACTACGGGTTGGGGTTAAGTAAAATTTAACACACTTAGCCAATTTGATATGTTAGCTGGACTAGATCATAGGGTTAAGTAAACTTGAACACTTAACCATCAGATTGTGATAAAGGAATAGGGTTAAGTCTAAAACATGAAGGGATAATACTTAACCATTAATAATAACATGTTAGTTAAAACAGATGGGCAAGGTTAAGTTAAAAAGGAACACTTAACCAATACAGGATGAACGGGTAGGGTTAAGTAATAAGAAATATTTAGCCAATATAACTTGGTTTGTGGTAGGGTTAAGTCAACATGAATTGTTGATAACACTTAACTAGTTTATCAGGATAAATGAAGAGGGTTAAGTTAGCTTGAATTGACTAAGGACACTTAACCAATCCAAATTGACGAGAAAGAGAACTAAGTAATAAACCATAGTTAAAAGGTGCTAAGTAGTAAAACTTAGTTAAGAAGACATCGATTCTGGAAACTAAGTGGTAAATCTTAGTTAGTAAAACTAAGTTGTAATTCTTAGTATAACACGGGAAGGAACGAATGTCCGTCTGAGTAAAAAGGAGGCTCCAATTGAGACGACCCGAAATCCCGTTCCGACGGAGACAAGGGATATCTTTGGAATATAACACAGAAACAGATAATAACAGAACAGAATTAAATAAATACACCAGATATGAACAACAAAATATACTGGATAAAATTAATCATCAGAGTTACACAGTATACAGGATCTTACTTAGTACAAATACAGTTCAGCTATACATAAATGTCTACAGCGGAAATAAACAAAATATGCACAATAGGAGCTGAACAGCATAAAAAGAGATAAATGATAGAATCCATCTTCAGCTCCAGCTATCCAGAAAGAACCAGCTAAACCTGAATACAAGGCTGCCCGTGTAGAAAAAGGGGCACCCGAGTTTGAAAGTGAAACAAACTACGAGTCAGTCATGGGACTGGTATGAGAAATCTACTCAACACATATATAATATGGCCAATCACAGGACCATGCCACTTTCGTGGAACGGGTTTACTCCATTGGATTGCCAGTGCTTTAAAACAGATCTTTCTTTTAAAACATCGCTATGCTTTTTATAAAATGAAGCCGTTATAAGACTCAGTTCCCATCACACAATGCAACGCAAACCGGAGGATAGAGTTTTTACCTTATAACGGCCAAAATATGCTTGATACGAATAAAACAAAGGCATTTGATATTATTGCTAGTGTTTATATGTTTTGAAAACAATTTCAAATCATAACTATCAATCATAGACGACATGAGCGTCCCATGCCACTATGTCGCCAAATAGGTATACAATCAAAACCGCACAGTCACGTAATTGGAAATTGGACTTCCGTCATGAACCAAGGCAAAAGATAGTCCTTACCGAATTCGAGACGCTCTAGCCCGCCCCTCAGGATCAGAGCTCGAGTGACCCTTGGATCGTCAGGGCCGGTCCACCGATGTGGATTAAAATTCCTGAACACTGCGTTTCCCCGCCCTTTGGGGCGTAAACGAGCCAACGAATGACTCCATCGGACCCGGATCGTCCGATCAAACCGAGGCGCCTCGCAACAGCAACAACCACATAGGTGAAAAGTATATAAATGTCAAGGCTGGTAGGTCACTGACAGCACCCTAGCTAGAAAGAAACGCAGGCCCTCCCTGATGTCCTCTCCCGTTTTAGGTTCATACCGGGGTGTGAGGCTCGCGAATTCACGTTATACACAAAGCTACGCCACACAGGCGGTGCTTTGATCATCACCACAAGACTTTGCTTTTCAACAGAAGCCCTGATCACTGCATCTTAGCATGCCACACAGGCAATTCATGCCATGCGACTGATGTCCATCGATATACAACCTCTGAGCTCGTGCGTCTCAGAGAAGGGCGTTAAGCAAAAGAATAAATTCCCCGCCGCCAAAACAGATGTATATTTAATAGAGATCAATCAACACAGAATAAAATCCAATGTCAGACACACAGTCCATTTACAAGTCCGTTCTGGGTCTGAACGAAACCGGAGGCACTAAATACCTCGCAAACCCTTCGATCAACACGTACGTCTGAACGATCACCACTCATTATCCATATTTCGGGATGCCTCCCAATCAGGACCTCGGTTACCATCCAAACGAGGTGAAGATCTCCGGTCTTCGACCACCGTCTTCATCTTCGACTTTCAATCGTCGGTCAATTATTTGAAATGAGAATTAACTCGGCCTTCTCAAATAATTCACGTATATTTAGAATTTCAAATCAATTTATTTCAATGGTTAAATTATTCGACAACACCAATTGTGTTCTTTAATGTAATTTTCACACCAAACACATTCAACCATCAAAAGCCACATAAATCAAGCAAATTCAGTTTATTTCCATTCCATATCGCTTATGATATTTTTTAACTATTTATCGCTATTTTTATTTATTTTAAAATAGCCATTTTATTCAAAACGACGCTTCGGGCCATAAGGCGGCCGTGGCGCTGTTTTTCTTCAGATTTGATTTACACATATCTGAAAATCTAACCGTTGGATCTTCACAAAATTTACATCATTAGAAAGGTCTTTTCAAAACGAATCCAACGGTTCCAGTTTCGGGAAAATCCGACGGTCGGATCTCCCGGTACAATCGTTTGAAGTTTCGATTTCAAAATACGAACTGCAGCGTCGTTATTCGATTAAATATATAATTATATTTATTTATATATAAATATAATCGCTTCTGGCGCTGTTTTTCTTCAGATTTGAATTAAACATTCCAGACAATCCAACCGTTGGATTTTTACAAGGTTGGTGCCGTTGGAAAGATTATTCCAAGGCGAACCCGACGGTTGAGGTTTCGGGAAAATCCAATGGTCGGATTCCCCGTACTAGTTGTTTGAAAACTCGGTTTCAAAACACGAACTGCACGGCTTCGTTTCGTTTTAATTTTATTTATATTTATATATTTATATAAATATAGTTCATTCAACAATTTCAATATCGTTTTCACTTCAAATATTTTTCTAACGCCTTAAATTTTGGAAAAATTTCGCCATAACCTCCCCTGCACCGGGAGCATCGGGAAATCGCAAATAGCGTTCCCGGTCCTTCTAATCTCAAAAAGAAAAAGAAAAAGCCAAGCGGCTAGCCAACAGGCTCAAAATCATCACCCAAACAAATCAGTAAATGTGTACCTATTTGTCGGGCACAAAATTTTATTCCTCTTCTCTAGCCCCTTTGCTATAACCTGTTCAATGAATATACATGTACATATATATACAGTTCTTATCATTTATCATTTTCTATTCAACTTCGTATTCGATTTCTATTTGGTTTTAAAAAAAACACCATTTATCCTAATGTTACATACATAGGTGCAAATTATTTCATTAGCTAATTAATGAATATTTCAACTCATATATGTTTATTTTGAACAAGTGGCTATTTTTAACACTTCACATTTCAACGATTTATGCATACAATAAAAATGTGATTTTTATTGTAAAACAATTCCTTTCAAAACACTATTTTTCTATATAGTTCATATAGTCGATAAAAGGTGATTTTTATTATCAAACAATTTATTTCAAAATATGAATACCATTCAACACATGAATTTCTAATCAACGAATGAATATCAATTCAACACATGAATGTTTTCTATAGTTTCTATATATAGATAAAAATGTGATTTTTATTATCGAACAATTTATTTCCAAAATATGAATACCATTCAACACATGAATTTCTAATCAACGAATGAATATCAATTCAACACATGAATGTTTTCTATTGTTTTTATATATAGATAAAAGGTGATTTTTATTATCGAACAATTTATTTCAAAATATGAATACCATTCAACACATGAATTTCTAATCAACGAATGAATATCAATTCAACACATGAATGTTTTCTATAGTTTTTATATATAGATAAAAGGTGATTTTTATTATCGAACAATTTATTTCCAAAATATGAATACCATTCAACACATGAATTTCTAATCAACGAATGAATATCAATTCAACACATGAATGTTTTCTATAGTTTTTATATATAGATAAAAGGTGACTTTTTTTTTATCTGAGCGAAATGGAGAGAGAAGAGGGAATAGGGGGGGGTTTATATAAAATATATATTTAATTATTTAATTTTGCAAAAAGTTGACTTTTACATACGACCTCGAAACGAGGCCCACCGCCTGTCGCCCATAGCGTTTTACCCCCATTCCGAACACAATGGGATATGTATCGCAAGCTGATTTGATCGTTGCAATCGGTTCCCTTTTGAATTTTCATTTAAATCACTATATTGAATTTTAAACGCACATTTCAAATTACCGGGGTCACATAATAACTAGAAAAACTCCAGAAAAATATTTTCTAGCTTCGTATTGATGATACGGTCCTAACAAAACTAGTTTCGTCGAATTCTGAGACCGTTTGAAAAATGGCCAATTTCCAGTCGATTAAACTCAACAGAAACTGGTCAAACGCGTTTTCTTTTGCCACGCTCACATATTGATTCGAAAAATTATGAAATTTGGAATCTAGCAATAACTTTACATCACGGACCCAACAAAAGTGGTTTCATCCAAATCCGAGGTCGTTTGCAAAATGTCCATTTTTAAGGGCCTGAATTCCATAGCGACTATTCAGAATTTTCAACTGGACATATCTTTTGATTCCCGCTATCAAATTTCGATTGGTCGGATTCGTTAGAAAGATATTCACTAACAGATTTAAATATTTTTTGGTTTCACTAAAATCCGGATTGTTTTGCACCCGGTATATTCAATTTAAGTTTGAAATCGAATTATCGAACTACCGCGCCATTTTCAATTTTATATATAATTATAATTAATTATATTGGTTTTCAAATGTCGATTCAAACTCAGTTTTCATCGCCATTATTTAAAATATTTATTTTAAATATTTAAAATCCATTATTTTAGCCAATTTAAAAATTTTAAATTGGTTCAGATTTTCTGGGTCGTTACACCAATGAATTGGGATACGAAGCCCGAGGCTTCGAGGGGACGTGAGGGTACTCTTGGTATCCCTCTGTGAGGCTGCAGATGATCCTCCTGGGCTCACAGAGGTTAAGGTCTGCATAGAAGAACCAGGGGTATGCCTTGGTTGTAATACATGGCAACCTAATGTAACAACCCGAATTTTTAGCAACGTGTTAAGACAAGAATCAAGGCAGAATTAAATTATAAAATCTGAATCAGGATAAACGGGTTGCGCCATTGCGTTCGTCTCGTAAAAATACGCGAAATAGAGTCCGAAATTTCGTAAATCGGAGTCAGTATGAAGAAGATATGGACGAACGGAGTTAGGCAGAAAAACCGAAAACAAGCCAGAATGCACTGGCGCACTTGTGAAGTGCGCCAGCACAAAAATACACTGGCGCACTTGGGAAGTGCGCCCGTGTCGAGCCAGAAACCTGCACAGCCTTCTGGCTTGACCCTGGCTGGCCTGGTGCACCTGTTTTGGCCCTTGGTCTTGTTTTGGAGGCTTGTGACGATTTTTGAGGGCTGGGATCTATCCTAGGGTTAATCTAAGGGTCCTAACTAGCCTAATCTTCTATAAATAAGCCCCTAACCCCCCCTAAACCCTCATTATTCACTCATGTAACTAAACTATGGCCAAATTTCTACTCTCATGGCCTCCACTCAACTATCCTAGCCTCCACTTCATTTCTATGAAAGGTTTCATGATCTTGAGAGTGTTAGAGAGTTTCTATGTTAGTATGAGAGCTTCTCAAGTGGATTCCAAGGCAAAAGCTTTGATCTTTGTTCATAAAGATGGTGTTTTTGTTGATTTGGAGCATCCATCTTTGGGTTTTTGGGTGATGGCATGCATAGGCTTCATTACAAGCCTTAGTTTAATCGATTTAGGCCTTCATAGCAATGTAAGCCCTTCCCTACTCTTAGATATTAACTATGAAGTTAAATGTTCATGTTGAAAGTTTGGGTTTGATTAATTAGAATGATGCATGCTATCATGTTATGCAAGTTTATGAAGTCATTATCTTGATCTTATGAGCTAAAAGCCACAACCTTTATGTTGAAATGTTGCATTATGCAACATGAGAATCTTCATAATCATTATGTCAACTTGCATATGAAGTCATAATCCTTATATGATGATATATGCGAGTTTCTAGCCATCATTCCATGTCTTTTGTCACCATGATTCGCTTATGTACCAAGTTTGGGGTTGATGCATGTTTTTTAGGCTTAAGAATGTAACATGCAAGCTAATGAACACATTTGTGCCTCATTTGCCACCATGATTAACTTGTGGCTTAATACCCATTTTTGTCATTCCTTTGCCAAGTCTCTTCTTTTAATCCATCACGTTGTTGCGAACGTATATGCTAGTTTAAAAAAAAGCATTGGGGTCACATTATGGGGAAGCATAATGACATAAATATGACTTGGGTAAATGGGTATAAACATGACAACATGTAACGTTAAATATGACATGTGTTTATACTTGAAAACATGACTTGAAGTATAACATGGAAGTTGACATGTAAGTATGCATAAAAACATAAGCTTGGGAATTTACCTATTAAGTTAGGTCTACCCATTGGGAATTTACCTATTAAGTTAGGTCTACCCAATTGCTTGAAAACTTGACTATGAACATGACACTAGACTAAACATGAAAGTGGCCAACTCGAGGTTGGGTTGAGTTTGCAACGTAAAACTACCCGGAACCGACCGGCCTAACTAGTAGTTGCAAACAATTGGACCCAATGTGAGAAGTTGGTCATGTTGTGCTTGAACCCGAGGTTAGACCATGTTGTGGTGTAAAGCTACCCGGAACCGACCGGCTTAACTAGTAACCACAACAAAGTCTAATGTGAGAGGTTGGGGTGCATTAAGTAATTAATGCCACATGATAGGGTTAAGTTAATTTGATTAATGACTCTTAACCAAATATGACATGGGTAAATGGGTTAAGTAAATTGGTTAGGCTAATGATACTTAACAAAACATGACAAGGTTGGGTAGGTTAAGTGATTTGATTTGCCTAATGACGCTTAACCATTTTTATACGACTAGTGGATGGGGATTAAGTTAACCAACACTTAATCAATCCAACATGATAATTTGGCAAGGTTAAGTAAGTTTTCTTAATGACACTTAACCATACAAGATGATTAGGGGATGGGGTTAAGTAATTTGCACCTAACTAATCCGACACGGTAATTAGATGGGGTTAAGTAATCCACACTTAACTAATCTAAACACGGTAATTCGATGGGGTTAAGTTAAACACTTAACCAATTTAAACTCGGTAATTCAATGAGGTTAAGTAACCAATACTTAACCAACTTAACGTGATAATTTAATGGGGTTAAGCAACTTATACTTAACCAATTGTACATGATGATTTGATGGGGTTAAGTAACTTACACTTAACCAATCTAATACGCGGACCTGATAAGGTTAAGTCACAAGACCTTTTTAAAATATACTTAACCATTGTAGTACGATTAGAGGATGGGGTTAAGCCAACCTATACTTAACCAATCCGACTCGATAATTTGATGGGATTAAGATAATCTATGCTTAATCGATCTAGCAAGATAATCCGATAGGATTAAGGTAAGCTAGTACTTGACCAATTTGACTTGAGAGGGTTAAGTCATGAGCCTCTGGGTACACTTAACCAACTTGTGGGACTAAGTCTTGAACTTAAATACTTAGCCAATCTTTGACGTGATTCGTGGGCGGGTTAAGTCATGGACTTGAATGATAACACTTAACCCAATAGACAAACCCTAGCTAGAAGAACTAGGTAGAAAACCGTGGTTAATCAAGGATAACGGGAAAGGAAGCTAAGTGGTAAACCTTAGTTAAGGGTAACTAAGTAATAATTCTTAGCTAAGGACATAGGACTAATTCTCAAAACGATGAGTAACCTGATACGGTAGGTCATCGCTTAGTATACGAGGGGGAGCAGTTATCTGACTTGGATAAAAGCTCCAGCGAACTGGGTAACGAAGCAGCGGCTTCAGGGAACGTGAGGATATTCTTGGGATCCCTCTGTGAGCTGCCAGGTCATTACACTAGGCTCACGAGAGGTTGAGGTCTGCGGTAGAAGAACCAAGAATATGCCTTGGTTGCTATGCGAGCGACCTAAAGACTGGGGTGGATAGCAGTGAGTCGACGAATACATAAGGTGCCCGAGATAGCAAGTTCGTCGATCATCTACCATCTTAATTCAAGCGTGTACGTACGGAAAGGCAGGGAACACCCAACAGACCATAATTGCTATCTAATTATGGGTGAGGTAGGCCGTAGGATGTGGGCTGGCCGGAGTGTAGTTCTCATGCAAGATTGTCTCTTGTGTTGCCTTTCACTAGTTGAGGGAGGGGTCTCGTGGGACCATAGCCACGTGTAGAAAAGCAGACCTTAGTATCTGCATCGGCAGATAAATCTAAAGCTCCCGACCGAGTCTTGTATTTCTTGTTTTGCCCTGTGACAGGACTCGGATGGCACGATGTGATACATGTGCATACAGTTATAGAAAAACGATTCACGATGAATGCGTGGGAAAAAGGGGCGCGGTTGAGGGTTAGCGTAATCCCTAGTGGCCTAGGTGGTTTAACCCAAACCAAAATACGAAAGCGTGCGATAGGTAAGCGTAATCCCTAGTGGTGCTAGGTGGCGTAAGTCCTAGTAGTTCAAACGATGATTCATATGGAAGAGCCTAGCTAGAACAAGGGTGACAGTCCAAACGATTTCAAAGATAATACGACATGAGGAAGCCCGTACGAGGTACGGCAAAGGACTGAACTTATATACATGGAAAGAAACATATGATTTGAGTAACCTATATATGCGATATATTAGGTTGACATGGACCATTACACGACTTTGAGTAAGGGACATTCATGGTTAACACATAACAAGGCTGGGATACTAGTACGGTAGGTGCAGAGCAGTTATACAGGATAGATACCATGGGACGTTATACGTGATAGATATCTTGGAATATTATACTTGATAGGAACCTGACGATGTGATACCTTGTTTTGTCTTGACATCGTAATTTGTCATGACATCTTAGTTTATCTGAGTTCAGTAGTTCATCCTGTTATTTTGATTTAGCTTACCTATCTTGTTATCATGCTTATGTTCATCTCAGTTTCTCATGTCAGTTAACTTTACTAGTTTTTATACTAATAGTAGATAGGGCTTACTCAGTCTTTTTGACTGACCCGTTTTGTTTCGCCTCTTTTCTTCCGTTTCCCCCCCCCCCCCCAGGTTTCAGGGAGGAAACACTGCTGTTTAGTTCGGACTTCCTCTGCTTGAAGGTCATCATGGATGGCTTGGACTTTTCCTGGCTATGGCTACTTTACTGTTTTTATTTGGGGAATAATTTATGAAAAAGTCTTTATGCTTCTTTACTATTGCAAGACAGGTTTTGATGTACTCAGATGTAAAAGGCTTTAGACCTTATGTATTCATGTTTATGAAAGTTCGATTTTACTTCCGCTATTTTATATGTTCTGTCTTGTGATATTTATGTGCATGTTTACCAATAATGCCCCTCTAAAGCTAGTGCATTCCTTTGCGAGTGACCCTAGCGGAGGCGGGGTGTTACATTTGGTATCAGAGCAGAAGGTTACCAGACTGGGCAAAAGTTTTTAAAGACCTTCTGAAAACTATTTGAAAACCGTTTACAAAGAAGCATTTTTCAAGAAAGTTTTCTTTGAAAAAGAAAAGGCTATTCCCCAAAGGCCATTAGCATTATCCTTGTTTCCTTAATTAAATCTCTTTTCCTTTCTTTCCTCTATCTGTAGTCACAGTGGTTTTAACTGCGACTAGTCTTTTCTATCTACGAAAGTACTTTCCATGCGATGGAGGTGGTTCTCGAGAGACCAATGGCCGCGTTATAAGAAAGGACAGTGAGAAAGAGGATGAAGGATGCGAGTTTAAGGATGAACAACTTGTTGGTATGGCTCAACCCAGAATGAGAGAGAAAGATGAACAATGAAACCCATGACGAGAGAGTACCTTTGGCATGGTGGAACGGGACGGATAGTTAAGTATCATGGGACAAGGACAAGATCATCGGGAGGGCAGTAGTATGCTCTCATTTCTAGAGTACCTCGGAAGGAGGGTAACGATCTCGTTAAAGGTTTAGCTTTTCTTCTCTACCATCCCGTTAGGACTTCGTTGTTCGTATCATTTAAGTCTGCTTCGATAGTTGAGTCTCTGCACCTTAAGTACTAGCGTAATAGAGAATCCCATTTTTGTCTCAAAGTCCTATTGGAGAATCAGTCCATTTATACATGACTTGTTTGGATTTGAGAATGTCTATGTCAAGTGTTGAGCTTGGAAATAATGCTTATGTTTATAAGCTATGGAAGGATTCTAGGGATGAAGTGGTTATCCAGTAAGGGGTGCCACTCTCGGTTTTGATAAGAGGGTAGTTAGACTCTTGACTAGCCTTGGTAATACCCTCGGAGTCTCATGTAACCTTTTTGAGGTTCTGTCATGACTAGTTACTTAGAATCCCTTGATGCCTTTATTGGAAATTTGAAGCCCGATCGAGTGGTGTTCGCCGATAAGACGGATGGTTTACTTCACTTATGCGTGGGTTATAGAAATCACCCTAGTAAGTGCGCTTGATAACCTGGTTGGCATCTGTCTACTTTCAAGAGAAAGTTCTTCTACGTGGAATACCTTGTGGTACGAGGTCCGAGATTCACTAGTGAATTTTGGAAAGCTTGCATGAGATCATGAGTACGCAGTCATGTTTGCGCCAAGTGTGCAAGTGGAACGAGAGGCGACGAAGAAATGAGTTCCAGCTCATGTTATGGAAACAGGAAATAGGAAGCTACGAAATCGCGAAGTTAAAAGACGGTCAAGGCACAATGGAATTAAGCTCGAGGAAATACGACTCTGATGGTCAAAGACTATATACGCGCATGATATCTCTTTTGGGAGTATATCCTTGATCCCTGTTTTCTGTAGAGCTTACTTGTAGGCTATCTTTTGTGGACATCCTCTCGGTCCTATTTTCTGTTACAAACCACGTAAGGAGTTTGTCTTGTTTTTCTTCTCGACCCTGTTCCAGGGAATCCTAGGTAGAACCCTATGGATGTAAACATGTATTTGAAACATGTTATGATTGATATGGTTGCAAGTGGTTGCAAGTGGTTGCTCGTGGATGCGCGAATACACATTAGATACTAGCTCGACTCGGTCACATTTTATATTGCATATGCACGAGTATTTATACTTGTTTATGGATGAAATCGAATGTATTATCATGCGGTTGTTGCATATGAATGAATGATTGTGCACGCATATAGTACCTATATGGCTAGGACTATTTGCATACATGTTGGATTCATGGCACTATACATATTTTGCATTAGAAAGATTATTCAGGCCTGATCATTAGCATTAGCTAAGGAACATGTACACACACGTTTTGCATATATTCATACAGCATTAGAAATCATCTAAGGACAATGGTTGCTTGTGGATGATGTTTTGAGTAGATGGATGACGGATGGTAGGATACGTTCTTCCTAACTTGGAGATTTCGGGGACGAAATCCTTTAAGTTGGGGAGGATGTAACAACCCGAATTTTTAGCAACGTGTTAAGACAAGAATCAAGGCAGAATTAAATTATAAAATCTGAATCAGGATAAACGGGTTGCGCCATTGCGTTCGTCTCGTAAAAATACGCGAAATAGAGTCCGAAATTTCGTAAATCGGAGTCCGTATGAAGAAGATATGGACGAACGGAGTTAGGCAGAAAAACCGAAAACAAGCCAGAATGCACTGGCGCACTTGTGAAGTGCGCCAGCACAAAAATACACTGGCGCACTTGGGAAGTGCGCCCGTGTCGAGCCAGAAACCTGCACAGCCTTCTGGCTTGACCCTGGCTGGCCTGGTGCACCTGTTTTGGCCCTTGGTCTTGTTTTGGAGGCTTGTGACGATTTTTGAGGGCTGGGATCTATCCTAGGGTTAATCTAAGGGTCCTAACTAGCCTAATCTTCTATAAATAAGCCCCTAACCCCCCCTAAACCCTCATTATTCACTCATGTAACTAAACTATGGCCAAATTTCTACTCTCATGGCCTCCACTCAACTATCCTAGCCTCCACTTCATTTCTATGAAAGGTTTCATGATCTTGAGAGTGTTAGAGAGTTTCTATGTTAGTATGAGAGCTTCTCAAGTGGATTCCAAGGCAAAAGCTTTGATCTTTGTTCATAAAGATGGTGTTTTTGTTGATTTGGAGCATCCATCTTTGGGTTTTTGGGTGATGGCATGCATAGGCTTCATTACAAGCCTTAGTTTAATCGATTTAGGCCTTCATAGCAATGTAAGCCCTTCCCTACTCTTAGATATTAACTATGAAGTTAAATGTTCATGTTGAAAGTTTGGGTTTGATTAATTAGAATGATGCATGCTATCATGTTATGCAAGTTTATGAAGTCATTATCTTGATCTTATGAGCTAAAAGCCACAACCTTTATGTTGAAATGTTGCATTATGCAACATGAGAATCTTCATAATCATTATGTCAACTTGCATATGAAGTCATAATCCTTATATGATGATATATGCGAGTTTCTAGCCATCATTCCATGTCTTTTGCCACCATGATTCGCTTATGTACCAAGTTTGGGGTTGATGCATGTTTTTTAGGCTTAAGAATGTAACATGCAAGCTAATGAACACATTTGTGCCTCATTTGCCACCATGATTAACTTGTGGCTTAATACCCATTTTTGTCATTCCTTTGCCAAGTCTCTTCTTTTAATCCATCACGTTGTTGCGAACGTATATGCTAGTTTAAAAAAAAGCACTGGGGTCACATTATGGGGAAGCATAATGACATGAATATGACTTGGGTAAATGGGTATAAACATGACAACATGTAACGTTAAATATGACATGTGTTTATACTTGAAAACATGACTTGAAGTATAACATGGAAGTTGACATGTAAGTATGCATAAAAACATAAGCTTGGGAATTTACCTATTAAGTTAGGTCTACCCATTGGGAATTTACCTATTAAGTTAGGTCTAACCAATTGCTTGAAAACTTGACTATGAACATGACACTAGACTAAACATGAAAGTGGCCAACTCGAGGTTGGGTTGAGTTTGCAACGTAAAACTACCCGGAACTGACCGGCCTAACTAGTAGTTGCAAACAATAGGACCCAATGTGAGAAGTTGGTCATGTTGTGCTTGAACCCGAGGTTAGACCAAGTTGTGGTGTAAAGCTACCCGGAACCGACCGGCTTAACTAGTAACCACAACAAAGTCTAATGTGAGAGGTTGGGGTGCATTAAGTAATTAATGCCACATGATAGGGTTAAGTTAATTTGATTAATGACTCTTAACCAAATATGACATGGGTAAATGGGTTAAGTAAATTGGTTAGGCTAATGATACTTAACAAAACATGACAAGGTTGGGTAGGTTAAGTGATTTGATTTGCCTAATGACGCTTAACCATTTTTATACGACTAGTGGATGGGGATTAAGTTAACCAACACTTAATCAATCCAACATGATAATTTGGCAAGGTTAAGTAAGTTTTCTTAATGACACTTAACCATACAAGATGATTAGGGGATGGGGTTAAGTAATTTGCACCTAACTAATCCGACACGGTAATTAGATGGGGTTAAGTAATCCACACTTAACTAATCTAAACACGGTAATTCGATGGGGTTAAGTTAAACACTTAACCAATTTAAACTCGGTAATTCAATGAGGTTAAGTAACCAATACTTAACCAACTTAACGTGATAATTTAATGGGGTTAAGCAACTTATACTTAACCAATTGTACATGATGATTTGATGGGGTTAAGTAACTTACACTTAACCAATCTAATACGGGGACCTGATAAGGTTAAGTCACAAGACCTTTTTAGAATATACTTAACCATTGTAGTACGATTAGAGGATGGGGTTAAGCCAACCTATACTTAACCAATCCGACTCGATAATTTGATGGGATTAAGATAATCTATGCTTAATCGATCTAGCAAGATAATCCGATAGGATTAAGGTAAGCTAGTACTTGACCAATTTGACTTGAGAGGGTTAAGTCATGAGCCTCTGGGTACACTTAACCAACTTGTGGGACTAAGTCTTGAACTTAAATACTTAGCCAATCTTTGACGTGATTCGTGGGCGGGTTAAGTCATGGACTTGAATGATAACACTTAACCCAATAGACAAACCCTAGCTAGAAGAACTAGGTAGAAAACCGTGGTTAATCAAGGATAACGGGAAAGGAAGCTAAGTGGTAAACCTTAGTTAAGGGTAACTAAGTAATAATTCTTAGCTAAGGACATAGGACTAATTCTCAAAACGATGAGTAACCTGATACGGTAGGTCATCGCTTAGTATACGAGGGGGAGCAGTTATCTGACTTGGATAAAAGCTCCAGCGAACTGGGTAACGAAGCAGCGGCTTCAGGGAACGTGAGGATATTCTTGGGATCCCTCTGTGAGCTGCCAGGTCATTATACTAGGCTCACGAGAGGTTGAGGTCTGCGGTAGAAGAACCAAGAATATGCCTTGGTTGCTATGCGAGCGACCTAAAGACTGGGGTGGATAGCAGTGAGTCGACGAATACATAAGGTGCCCGAGATAGCAAGTTCGTCGATCATCTACCATCTTAAGTCAAGCGTGTACGTACGGAAAGGCAGGGAACACCCAACAGACCATAATTGCTATCTAATTATGGGTGAGGTAGGCCGTAGGATGTGGGCTGGCCGGAGTGTAGTTCTCATGCAAGATTGTCTCTTGTGTTGCCTTTCACTAGTTGAGGGAGGGGTCTCGTGGGACCATAGCCACGTGTAGAAAAGCAGACCTTAGTATCTGCATCGGCAGATAAATCTAAAGCTCCCGACCGAGTCTTGTATTTCTTGTTTTGCCCTGTGACAGGACTCGGATGGCACGATGTGATACATGTGCATACAGTTATAGAAAAACGATTCACGATGAATGCGTGGGAAAAAGGGGGCGCGGTTGAGGGTTAGCGTAATCCCTAGTGGCCTAGGTGGTTTAACCCAAACCAAAATACGAAAGCGTGCGATAGGTAAGCGTAATCCCTAGTGGTGCTAGGTGGCGTAAGTCCTAGTAGTTCAAACGATGATTCATATGGAAGAGCCTAGCTAGAACAAGGGTGACAGTCCAAACGATTTCAAAGATAATACGACATGAGGAAGCCCGTACGAGGTACGGCAAAGGACTGAACTTATATACATGGAAAGAAACATATGATTTGAGTAACCTATATATGCGATATATTAGGTTGACATGGACCATTACACGACTTTGAGTAAGGGACATTCATGGTTAACACATAACAAGGCTGGGATACTAGTACGGTAGGTGCAGAGCAGTTATACAGGATAGATACCATGGGACGTTATACGTGATAGATATCTTGGAATATTATACTTGATAGGAACCTGACGATGTGATACCTTGTTTTGTCTTGACATCGTAATTTATCATGACATCTTAGTTTATCTGAGTTCAGTAGTTCATCCTGTTATTTTGATTTAGCTTACCTATCTTGTTATCATGCTTATGTTCATCTCAGTTTCTCATGTCAGTTAACTTTACTAGTTTTTATACTAATAGTAGATAGGGCTTACTCAGTCTTTTTGACTGACCCGTTTTGTTTCGCCTCTTTTCTTCCGTTTCCCCCCCCAGGTTACAGGGAGGAAACACTGCTGTTTAGTTCGGACTTCCTCTGCTTGAAGGTCATCATGGATGGCTTGGACTTTTCCTGGCTATGGCTACTTTACTGTTTTTATTTGGGGAATAATTTATGAAAAAGTCTTTATGCTTCTTTACTATTGCAAGACAGGTTTTGATGTACTCTGATGTAAAAGGCTTTAGACCTTATGTATTCATGTTTATGAAAGTTCGATTTTACTTCCGCTTTTTTATATGTTCTGTCTTGTGATATTTCTGTGCATGTTTACCAATAATGCCCCTCTAAAGCTAGTGCATTCCTTTGCGAGTGACCCTAGCGGAGGCGGGGTGTTACACCTAAAGTCTAGGATGAACAGGCATGATTCGGCGAGAAAACGGTAGCCCTGTGATAGCAACTCGTCGTCTACCATCCATCTTCAGTCAATCGACATACGTGAAGCGGAAAGGTGGAGAACTCCAAAAGACCATATACTTGCTATCTAGTTATGGGTGAGGATGGCCATAGGATAGTGGGGCACCGGGGGCCGGCGTATAGTTCTCATTTTTCAAGGTATGCCTTTCATTAGTTGAGGGAGGGGTCAAGTGGGATCATAGCCACTGGAACAAAAACAGACCTTAGCATCTGCATCGGCAGATATCTGAAAGCTCCCGACCGAGTTCTGTATTTCTTGATTCGCCCTGCCACAGGACTCAGACCGCACATTACAGGACATGTGCATCTAGACAAGCGAAAACGATTCGCGATACATGCGTGGGGGAGTATAGGAACATATACCACGGTAGGTAGTGTGTCCCAGACTTGGGGGGCATCATTCGACAGATAGCATAATCCCTAGTTGAACTAGGTGGCATAAATCCTGAATCCGAGAAGCGTTCAGCAGATAACGTAAACTCTAGTTAAATCTAGAAGGCACTTGGTAGAAAATCCTAGATTAAATCTGGGTAACAAATAATAGATGTATGCCTGAAGGCGATGGAAAATACAGGGATTGGGATCACATTATCGTTACTAGTTGGGTCATTGGTTAGGCGGTGCAGAGATAATAGAAATCTGTATAACAAGGAAATAGCGAAGCGGCGAAAGTATCAGAGCGTATCCAGTTTATCTTATCTAACATATCTTGTGATTATCTTGTCTAATCTTTCTAACCCTATCATCATGGTGTTATCTTGTATTCAGTTAATTCATGTCGTTTTTTTTTCATGTTCACATGCTAGAAGATACTGAACTTACTCAGGCTTTATGTCTGACTCTGTTTTTCTTTCGTCTTCTTTTCTTCCGTTCCCCCCCCCCCAGGTAGTAAAGGAGGGAATAGTATAGCTCAGGTTAAGTTGGACTGTCACTCTTTCCCAGCTTGAAGATTTGTCGAAGTTTGCTTAGATTCTCTTTTCAGATGCTATGGCTGGCTCTTGCTAAAATTGGGGAATATAAATGTTGTTTTATGCTTCTTTATTTTTTAAGACAGATGATACTCTGATATTGTAAAGAAATCATTGTACAAACTATTTTATCAATAAAGCAAAGTTTTATTTTCCGCTGTTTAATTTCTGTCTATCTCGTAATTTATCTGCATCTTTTACCCAAAATGCTCCACAGAACTTAGTGCATTCCCTTTGTGAGTGACACTAACGGACGTGGGGTGTTACACGTGGTATCAGAGCTGAAGGTTACCAGATCAGATAAAGGATTTGAAAAATTATTTTCAAAACGGTTTTTAAAGAAGCATTTTCAAGAGAAAAGATTTGTTTTAAAGGCATATTCCCCAAAGCCATACGCACTATCTTCTCTTCCTCTGTTTGAATCCTTCTTCCTTGAGTCTCTGGGGCTCCTGGCTCTCTGGGAGGTAACCTCATCGAAGGGCAAAGTAGTGCCCGACTTCCATCCATAGCCGTAGTTGTTTCACCTACGGCCAGTTTTCTTTCAAGCTTAGTAAGGTTTTCTGTACGATGGAAGCAGCTTTCGAAATATTTGTCAACATGACTACACATGGAAGAGGATGAGGAACTCATGGATGTAGATTTAGCTCACGAAGGAGGAAGGAATTATAAAACCTAAGACAAGAGGAAGTATCTTTACTAGGGTATGATAGAGCATATAATTAAGGAAAAGGGCAAGAACGAGGACAAGAGTTTCAGAAGGGCAAGTACCTACTTTCGCCACCAAGCGTACCTAGGAGAAGGGTAGTGAGGTTCTGTTGGAAGAGTCTAGTTTTGTTGTTCGTACTCTTTCCTTTGGTTTTAGCGCTTCGCATTTGTTCATATCCACTTCCATAGTTGGGTCTCTGCACCATAGTACTTGTATAGTAGAAAGATCCCACTAGAGTCTCAAATCCAATTGGTGGTCCGACCAGTTTATTTTTGGTTAGTAGGGATTTGAGAATAGCTATCGAGTTTGCTTATATCATCTCACGTAGATCGTCTAAATTCGGAGGAGATATTCCTTAGGTGCTTGTCTGATATTGGTTTAGGCCTTTGGGGCTTGTACTTGAGGAATGTCGAGTTCGGTTTGGATGGTTTGCGTGAGAGATGAATAGTTGTGGTAGGCACTCCAAAGAGCACGTAGTGACCTTTCGACTCTTATAGTTATGGCATGGCGGATAAGAGGGAAACCTCTAATCATCCTAGTACATATACTTGGTACCATGATTGACATCTGTTTATTTTGGAAAAGGGAGGTCAGAAACTTCACAATCGTGAAGTTAAATTAGTTAAGATACAGTGGAGTAAAGCTCAAGAAGGCTAGATACTAGCATCATACCCTTTTTCCTTAAGGGTGCATCCTTGATTTCTTTGTTTAGGAGCTTTACGTATAATTGTTTCTCTTTTTCCAAAGTATATCCTCTAGGTCGTATCTTCGATCCTTAGGTAGAAGCCAATGGATGTAAACATGTGTTTGAAACATGTTATGGTTGATGATTGCAAGTGGTTGCAAATGGTTACTCGTGAATGCATATGCATACGTATTAGGCACTAGATCAGTTCGGACGCTTTCATATTGCATTTACAGATATGTATTTGTTTGTAAGTTGAGCCTGATATGTTATCATATGGATGTTGCATATGGATGAATGGCTGTGCACGCATGTAGTATTTACATAACTAGGGATGCTTGCATACATGATTGGACGCATGGCACTGACATGATTTGCATTAAGGAGGTCAACTGAATCAGTAGACCGCCTGATTTTGCATTAGATAAAGACATATACACACACTATGCATATGAACATGAAAGCATTAGAAATCTTTTAAGGACAACGGATGCCTGTGAGTGAATGGTTGAGTAGATGGGTGATTGGATGGTAGGACACATTCTTCCTAACTTAAAGATTTCGGGGACGAAATCCTTTTAAGTGGGGGAGAATGTAACACCCCGTAATTCTGCAATACTAGGATTCACAAATCAAGGAAGAATTAAATTTTAAAATCAAAATCAAGGGAAACGGGCTGCGCCATTGCGTTCGTCGCGGAATTCTGCATGAAAACGAGTCCGAGTTTGCGTAAATCGGAGTCCGTATAAGGAAGATATGGCCTCCGGAAGATTCAGCGAAGTTCGAATTTCAAAACAGGTCAGAAAAGCGAATTCAAATTCGCTTACCAGACCCAGGTTGGGATGGGCGGGAATTTTCCCGCCCAAGGCACCCAAGTCGACTAGGTATTCGACCTGGGGTACCTAGGTCGACTGGGTAGTCGACCTGGGGGTCGATCCCCCCTCCCGCTTTTTCCAGCTTTCTGAACCTGATTCGTTTCTCTGTATCCGGACGCCCTTCTGACCAGATTCGTTGACTTCTACACTATATAAACAGCCCTGGTCTTCTTTTTTATTCACAATTCTTTTCTACCCTTATGCTGCAAAGATTCTTGGCGAACATGGTTTCTTCTCCTCCTCTTAATTAAATAATAAATAGAATAATATATAAAATAAATCAAGACGATGAAGTGCTGCTCAAGTTTGTCAAGAAGAGGTTCGAACCAAGATTAAAGCTTCAAGATAAGAATCAAAGGCTAGCTCAAACGGTTTCTAGCAACGTCGCAAGAATCATAGCAACGCCATCTTTCTATTCTAGTATAATCTCTGTAAGTCAGTTATTTCTAGATTTGAACGTTTTTCTCTGTTCGTGACATGAAATTAAAGGAATAAAAGAATATGCCAAATCTCTCTCTCTCTATTCGAATCAGTGCCTATACTCTTGGAATTAATCAAGAACTGTTATGATTCAAGGACAAATGAGACTGTGACTATGAAACTATGGACCTTAAAACCATATGCCTATAACTATGAACATTGCCTATGACTATGGACATTGCCTATGACTATGAATATTGCCTATGACTGTGACTGTGACTATGAGAATTATTTTCTTGACTGTGAACACCAGCCTATGCCTTTGATTAGGAAAAGCATTAACTATTGCCTATGACATAACAAGGACAACTGTGACTAAACACCTATGATTCCTGACTGGGAAAGTGTTGCTTAAGTTTTGTGACTGTGAAATTGGGTCTAAACCTGATTTTTCTATTCTGTCTATTCTTGGTTTTCTTTGGTTTTAGACCTTGGGAATTTACCTATTAAGTTAGGTCTACCCATGTTCTTGAACCTACGTCTCTATTCTGTCTATTATTGGTTTTCTTTGGTTTTAGACTTTGGGAATTTACCTATTAAGTTAGGTCTACCCATGTTCTTGAACCAACGTCGTAATCTATATGCCTGTGAACTACCATCTTATGCCAGTTGTTATGTCCGTTCTTTCATGGCATTTTGGTTCATTCCCTTTTAGCGACGAATCTAGCTTTATTTACAATCTAGATTGAATCACGATTATACGAACGGTGGGAATACGATTTGGGCAAATTTTGAAGTTTACCAAAAACGTAGTTTTAACTTGGAAATTGGCATAAATTGGGAACATGTATTATGGCATGTTCATAGGAATGCAAATTGGATAAATTTGACATGAATTATAGGATGTGTAATTTGAATCTAGTATTGACTTGTAAATCTAGCATTTACATGAACGGTGAACTAGAATAATAATTCTAGTTTGGCAAGAACTGTAATTAGAAAGTTAAATCAGAATTGGATTAGCTAATTTGGCATATTGACATAAATTTGAAATTGGCCATAATTGGGAGTAATTGCCAGGTTTAGCAAAATCATGGTTAGTGACACTTAATTTGGTATAGTTTACATACCAAAAAGCATAAACATGATTTAGAGGGGGGAATGGGCCATAAGAATGAATGTTGACAATTTACATTAAAAGAGAAATTAGGAAATAAGTAAATTAGGAATAATTTACTTATAGGATTCGTCCTAAATGAAAAAAGGTAAATTTAGACAAAAGAAAGGTTTATTAACGACATCTCTTTTAATAACACACCAGAAAGTTCTAGGGTGACAGAGAGGATAGTGTCTAGGCTTGGGTTTGGAAAATACAAGTTTCCTGCTCTACCTGGCTATCCCTAACTGATCCGATGGACAGGATGGTTACTTTCAAAACATGATTTGAAAACTAATCAAAACCCTTTGAACTCAGACAACACGAATATGCCTAACCTGAGGTTAGACTGAGTTGCGATATAAACTTGCCCGGAACCAACCGGCACATCCAGTATTCGCAACAATATCTGTCTAATGTGAGTGGTCGCGGCTTTAATCTATTTAATTAAAGCTAGAACAAGAATGGTAGGGTTAAGTAAATAAGACACTTAACCAATTCAACATGATAGCCAGACCGGTGGGTGGGGTTAGGTTCATACAAACACTTAACACAGTTAAGCTAGAGTGGGAGGGTTAAGTCCATAGGAACACTTAACCAACTTGACACAGTTAAGCTAGAATGGGAGGGTTAAGTCCATAGGAACACTTAACCAACTTAATACAGAAGCTAGAATGGGAAGGCTAAGTCGATAGGGACACTTAACCCACTTAAACGTCGTAACAAGACAAGACTTGTAGGGGTTAAGTAACTAAGAAAACACTTAGCCAAATTAACATGTTAACTAGACTAGAGGTTGGGGTTAAGTAAAATTTAACACACTTAGCCAATTTGATATGTTAGCTGGACTAGACCGCAGGTTTAAGTAAACTTGAACACTTAACCATCAGATTGTGATAAAGGAATAGGGTTAAGTCTAAAACATGAAGGGATAATACTTAACCATTAATAATAACATGTTAGTTAAAACAGATGGGCAAGGTTAAGTTAAAAAGGAACACTTAACCAATACAGGATGAACGGGTAGGGTTAAGTAATAAGAAATACTTAACCAATATAACTTGGTTTGTGGTAGGGTTAAGTCAACATGAATTATTGATAACACTTATACAGTTTATCAGGATAAATGAAGAGGGTTAAGTTAGCTTGAATTGACTAAGGACTCTTAACCAATCCAAATTGACGAGAAAGAGAACTAAGTAATAAACCATAGTTAAAAGGAGCTAAGTAGTAAAACTTAGTTAAGAAGACAGCGATTCTGGAAACTAAGTGGTAAATCTTAGTTAGTAAAACTAAGTTGTAATTCTTAGTATAACACGAGAAAGAGCGAATGTCCGTCTGAGTAAAAAGGAGGCTCCAACGAATTGGGTTACGAAGCCCGAGGCTTCGAGGGGACGTGAGAGTACTCTTGGTATCCCTTTGTGAGGCTGCAGATGATCCTCCTGGGCTCACAGAGGTTAAGGTCTGCGTAGAAGAACCAGGGGTATGCCTTGGTTGCAATACATGGCAACCTAAAGACTAGGATGGACCGGCATGATTCGGAGAGAAAACGATAGCCCTGTGATAGCAACTCGTCGTCTACCATCCATCTTCAGTCAATCGAGATACGTGAAGCGGAAAGGCGGAGAACTCCAAAAGACCATATACTTGCTATCTAGTTATGGGTGAGGATGGCCATAGGATAGTGGGGCACCGAGGGCCGGCGTATAGTTCTCATTTTTCAAGGTGTGCCTTTCATTAGTTGAGGGAGGGGTCAAGTGGGACCATAGCCACTGGAACAAAAATAGACCTTAGCATCTGCATCGGCAGATATCTGAAAGCTCCCGACCGAGTTCTGTATTTCTTGATTCGCCCTGCCACAGGACTCGGACCGCACATTACAGGACATGTGCATCTAGACAAGTGAAAACGATTCGCGATACATGCGTGGGGAAGTATAGGAACATATACCACTCTAGGTAGTGTGTCCTAGACTTGGGGGGCATCATTCGACAGATAGCATAATCCCTAGTTGAACTAGGTGGCATAAATCCTGAATCCGAGAAGCGTTCAGCAGATAACGTAAACTCTAGTTAAATCTAGAAGGCACTTGGTAGAAAACCCTAGATTAAATCTAGGTGACAAATAATAGATGTATGCCTGAAGGCGATGGAAAATACAGGGATTGGGATCACATTATCGTTACTAGTTGGGACATTGGTTAGGCGGTGCAGAGATAATAGAAATCTGTATAACAAGGAAATAGCGAAGCGGCGAAAGTATTAGAGCATATCTAGTTTATCTTATCTAACATATCTTGTGATTATCTTGTTTAATCTTTCTAACCCTATCATCATGGTGTTATCTTGTATTCGGTTAATTCATGTCGTTTTGTTTTTCCATGTTCACATGCTAGAAGTTACTGAACTTACTCAGGCTTTATGTCTGACTCATTTTTTCTTTCGTCTTCTTTTCTTCCATTCCCCCCAGGTAGTAAAGGAGGGAATAGTATAGCTCAGGTTAAGTTGGACTGTCACTCTTTCCCAGCTTGAAGATTTGTCGATGTTTGCTTGGATTCTCTTTTCAGATGCTATGGCTGGCTCTTGCTAAAATTGGGGAATATAAATGTTGTTTTATGCTTCTTTATTTTGTAAGACAGATGATACTCTGATATTGTAAAGAAATCATTGTACAAACTATTTTATCAATAAAGCAAAGTTTTATTTTCCGCTGTTTAATTTCTGTCTATCTCGTAATTTATTTGCATCTTTTACTCAAAATGCTCCACAAAACTTAGTGCATTCCCTTTGTGAGTGACACTAATGGATGTGGGGTGTTACAGAAATCAAGCATAGAAGCTTTGGTAAGCCTCCTCTTCATCTTCTACATCATCTCTTGCTTATCTCCTCTTCTAATTTTGAGAATTCCTATGACCTAACTCTTAGGAAATTCATTTGTTTGGGTTTAGATTGGACATTAGCAAGCTATATTGGAAGAGAGGTTGATTTAACAAAGATTTGGGTTGATTTCTTGCTTCTAACAAACCAAGGTGAGTTCTTCTTGAGCTCACATCTATGCCACAAGCCATTGGCTTATACAAGTGTAATTTAGTGTTCATACGAGTTTGCTTGTGCTTGTGAAATGGTTAGGTTAGTGTAACATAGGCGATTTCATGTGTTTGTGTTTTATTGAGTTGAAAATTATGATTAGAATTGTCCACACAATCTAATTCATAAGCTACTTGTTGATTTGGTGATATTGCGAAGCTCCGTTGTCGCACCGGCAAGTTCTAGGACTTCACAATTCACTTATATCGTATTTAATTGCGTTGGTTAGATAGTTTCGTCATTTTGGAGTTTATAATCAAGAACCATTGCAAATATCTTGTGTGAATGTTTGTGCATGCTATAGGTGAAGTTCTTGTGTGCACACAAGTCCTTGTAGTTTCCCTTTAGCATTGCCAAACCTTTGTGTTCTAGTTTGAATCGCATTTGATTGCTTTAGTTAGAGAATTAGTTCATTTTCAAATATATAATCGAAATCATAGCAATCTCATGTTCGTATTGTGTGTGCATGTTTGTTGGTGTTATATGATGTTTTGGTAAGCCTTAGATGCTTCATTTTCACATAGAAATCATCATATACCATCACCATTGATCCGGCCTCGTCCGAGAGCCGTTTGTACATCATTTCCTAAGCAAAAATGGCCACACTTCAGCTCAGACGTTTGTCCGGGAGGGGGACAGACGTCTGTCATTGTTTAGGAAGCAAAATAAATAATTTCTTTAGCTCAAAAGTCTATCCAAAAATGGACAGACATCTGTCCAAACTCTCGGGAAATAGTTTCCTGACAACAGACGTCTGTCCTTGGGGTGACAGACGTCTATCACTGAAAATCTGTTGTTGACCAGTGGAGACCACGGTCAACAGTTTAGGCCCATCCAGGTTCTTTCCCGGTCGGAGCGCGGGCCTTTCGGACTTTGTTTGTGAACTCCAGCTTTACGAATTCATAGATCCCAGCAGCTCGATTCATCGACTTTGATTCTCATATGATTCTTCCAATGTTGACCCTTCTTGGCCGATTCACATTTGTTTATGATGTGAATTAAATAAGTGGTCATTCTAAAGCTCGTGCGCTCTATTCTGTATATCGAATTTATTCGATACTCTTGTAATATGATTCACGACTCTAAAACGTGAATTATCGACTCGATATCCTTCGAGTCTATTCCGATATAGTTTAAAACCTTCGGGTGCTAGTTTGGGATTTCGATTTGCTCGTTGATCGAAATTACAACCGTTATCCCTTTGATTTTCTGTATGTTGTTGTAATGTGAATTATGCATTGTCGATCACCTTGGTGATTGTACTTTGATCTGTGGCACCTTATTTTTGTGATAAATTGTCATTGTTTTGTGTCCTTGTTTTCTATCGCTCCAACATGGTTTCTAATCGTGTCCTAATGTTATAGATTCCACTAACGAGCTATATATTTATTCGATTTATCAAATTTATATTTGATGATTTATGATTTGAGTTCACGTCATTGTGAGTGAATTCCCTTGATCGATTTGCCTCGGCAATCGTACTATTGTTTATTGCCACTTTGAAATTATATAAAGAGGTTTTATGCTATTAGTAGATATCAAATTCTTGTACTAAAATGGTTTCTAATCGTACTTCACTATATGAAGCTAATTTACGAAATCGTTTTACAAACCTTCTTCAATCTACTAGTATATAATTTATAAACCTTTTTCTCGTTCGTATGAGAAATCTAATTAAACGTCTTAGTAAAATCAAGGACTATGAACCCTTGCTTTTGCTTCGATGGTTAATTCTTGGACTTGTCCAATTGAAAACCGTGGTAATACTCATTGTAACACCTCGGATTTTTGAATAATCAAATTACTAAATTAAAGAATAATTAATCTCAGATGTGAGAAATAAGGGAAACGGGTTGCGCCATTGTGTTCGTCTCGGAATTCTGGTTGAGATAGAGTCCGAGTTTGCGTGAATTGGACTTCGTATGAAGAAGTTATGGCGATCGAAAGTTTCAGAAAATTCAAAACAGATTTTCAGAATTCAAATTTCAGAGTCAGACAGGCTAGGCGGGAAAATTTCCGCCAGGGCCAAGTCGACCATAGGGTCGACCTGGGGGTCAACCTACCCTGACCAGGTCGACCATAGTGTCGACCTAGGGGTCGACCTGCCCCCCGGGGCAGATTTGATTTATGACCTGTAGATGACTGTGTGCTGACCCATTAGGGTTTCTGATATGCTTTGATTGGCTGGGATTAATTCTGGGTTGATCGGACGGCTTAAACTAATCCTAAACTCTATAAAAACACCTATAGACCCAAACCCTAAAATCAAAATAAAATTGGATTCATGGCCTCCATGCCGTCACCTAGCAACTCAGCATAGCCGCCACCAATTAGAGAGGAAGAAAGCAAATCAAATTCAATCCTTTTCAACTCTAACAACGAATCTTCATCAAAGGAGCGCAAATTCAACCCCAGATATAAGAATTCAGAACTCTAGACTGCTTTTGAGTTGTGAGTTCGATAGTCTTAACAAAATAATTAATAAATGAATTGGATTGAGTTATAATGTGGATAATTTGGATGTGATATGAATTGATGATTTCATGTTGTAATTATGTTGTAGAATTATGTATTAATTTCTATGATATTATGTTATGATGCTATCATCTATGATGCAAAGTTATGATGTTATCACCCATGTTATTATCCTATGATTGGCTTACGTCTACTTGAATCATCATGTCTCTTATGCAAGTTTGTTATATTGATTTATATGATAAATCATATAAAGGAAAGTTTAGATTGTTGATTCAAACATGAACCATATACAAGTTTGGGTAGAATTATATGTGACCTTACATGGCTATGGCACCTAGTTTATGTGAGAATTTAAAATGAAAGTTAGGCTATGACATATGCTAAATTCTACATGATACTTTACATGTCTACACCATTGTTGCGATGTATGAATCACCTATGTAAGTTTATGAGTTGGATATGAATCATGTTATGCAAGTTTAGGATTATTACCTATGCAAATATAGAACTATGACATATGTTATTTATGCAAGTTTGTAGCCATTATTTCATCAAGTTCACACCTTAGATTTGGATCCATGACATATGATGTTTATGCAAGTTTGTGGCCATTATCTCATCAAGTTCACACCTTTAGATTTGGATCCATGACATATGTTATTTATGCAAGTTGTAATTTTGGCCTATGCAAGTTTTAGATGTAGAACATCATTCACATATGCAAGTTTACCCCTATGTTAGATTTGTGATGTTTTCTTTTATTTTATGAGCTAGACTATTCGAGTCTAACGTATATTTTTACGTTAAACGAACAAACGTACTACGTGGGGAAAAAGGGGATAATATTAAAAATATTTAATTGGCATAAATGCCGTAAAAGGCATAAAATATAATTATGGTGAAAATTGGTATGATTTTACATACCATAAATGGATGGACATAATTGAGTCAATTATGGACATCGTTAATTGATTGATAATTTGAATAGGGAAAGTAATTCAAATTTGGGGAATGATTAATTAGGAGTAATTAATCGTCTAAGATACGAGGTTAGGCTCTTTTGTGGTGTAAGACTGCCCGGACCCGCCCGGCAAATCCAGCTGCCACAAATGCCAGTCTAATGTGAGAGGTCATAGGCACAAACTAAATACGTAAGCAGTTGTAAAGTCACGAGGTTAGGCTCTTTTGTGGTGTAAGACTGCCCAGACCCGCCCGGCAAATCCAGCTGCCACAAATGTCAGCCTAATGTGAGAGGTCTTTATGATGTTACGATCTTGATGAATTAAGAAACACTTAACCAGATAAGCATGTAGTGGGACATGAGAGGGTTAAGTGGGTGCCTTGGGTGGCATGTGGAATCTAGTGGGTGCCTTAGGTGGCATTTGGAAATATGATTAGAAACACTTAACCAAAATTGAAACATGAATAAGAAGTGGGTTAAGTGGGATGTACTAAAGGGAACCAAGCTTAGGTGGATAGCTTGTGTCAAGTAATGGGGGCCCGTTTCAGCCAGTAACCCATACGTATCTTTGTGGGCTTGACCCAAGTCGAGGACGGGACACGCATACTGGGCTTGACTGTAAGAGGCCAAACCTGGTTAGCGGTGGCAACGCAAGTCCAACGGGTTCATATGCGTGTGTGGACCCGGGCTGGTAGGTAAGACGTTGTTGCATCGTGTAGGTATAAGTCGTGCATTCTTGGTGGTATCGGGTTGCCACTTTGGGGAGTGATACACCCCACTGTGGGGCCAGCACGGGTATTTACGAGTTAGGGAGCCGATCGCTTGGGGGTAGTGGGTACACCTAGTGGAGATAGGGGCAGACGACACCTATGAAGGCAGCTAGGGGTGCACAAAACTACCAATATCAATATTAAGTCTGTAGGTGGGATCAACCTTAGGGTGACTAGTGGCGGTGCAGTTTACTAGTGGCGGTGCAGTATAGCAATTATCCTATAGTGTTGGTGTAGTTTAGTAAATTTATCTTAGTGGGTTAGGTGCGCTTTAACGATATTGTTGTTCATCTTGTTTCCTTGTTTACTCTGTCATACTCAATGGTTCATGATCAATTCCTTATTTTCCAACTTATGCCTTAGCCTAGTTACTTCGTTAATTATATTGTTAGAATTATCGCACTCGCCAGACTTTATTTCTGACCCCGCTTTTTCCATCTCTTTCCTCCCCCCCCCCAGGTGCTCAGGTTGGAACTAGCACCAATGGAGCTTGATTTTGGACTGCTTTTAGAAGATTTCTTGGACCGCTAAAGTAAAGTTCAGCTTCTCTTTATTTATGGCTATTTTAATGTTGGGGATTATGTCTTTCAGTTTATGTACTTTGTTTTATCAAGATGGATATGATGTACTTGACTTTGGTTTATGGTTTTGATGATGTAACCAAACATATTTACCTTCTGCTACAATAAATGAAGTTTTAAATTTTCAAGTACTGCTTTATATCTGCCTTGTTGTGATTTTCTGTTCTATATTCACTTAAAATGCTCCATGGAAGTTAATGCATTCCCTTTGAGAGTGACATTAATGGACGTGGGGTGTTACACGTGGTATCAGAGCTGAAGGTTACCAGAACAGATATGAATTTTTGAAAAACTATTTTTCAAAACAATTTTTATAAAGAAGTACTTTCAAAAGTATGTTTTAAGGGAAGTATTTTCAAGAGAAAAGTATATTTTAGAAAGCATAACCCCAAGAGCCATATATCTTTCCTTCAGTCCTTTTTGTATTGAATCTTTCCTTTTTCGTTTCAGCATGTCCAAAGCATCTGAGATATCAGAGGGCGTTCATGTGCCCGGTTGGTTTCGTCAATATCTTGAGGCTAGGCCCGCCGCCGCAGGTCCAGCAAATCCTCCTCCTCGTGTCGATAATTTCGCGAAGATATGTAAG
Organism: Allium sativum; assembly: GCA_030737875.1. Lineage (NCBI taxonomy): Eukaryota > Viridiplantae > Streptophyta > Magnoliopsida > Asparagales > Amaryllidaceae > Allium > Allium sativum. Next base: position 344,354,207 of record CM060910.1, read on the forward strand.
GACTTTAGAGCAATTGGTGGAAAACCTTTTCACGGGACGGAGACATTTGTTGAAGCTCGTAACTGGCTAAAGGAGGTGGAAGAATTGTTTAGAATCTTTGAAGTGGATGATGGAAGGAAAGTCCAGCTAGCTGCGTGGCTAATGAAGGATGAGGTCTCGTTTTGGTGGGAGGTCACTAATGGGGGACGTCCAGTCGATACATGGCCAGATTTTAGGCAGAGGTTTGAGCCAAAGTTTCTCTCACGAGCTGAAGAGATTCTATACATGGAAAGATTTTTGTCGCTGAAGCAAGGAAATCTATCAGTGAAAGAGTATGTCAACAAATTTAACCAATTGGCAAGATTTGGCTTGGGCTTGGTGAACACTCCAGAAAAGAAGGCTCTAAGATTTGTTAAGGGTTTAAACGAGCCGCTTCATGGGTTAGCTATGACCCACATTCCCATGGGGGCTACCTTTGAGAGGTTAGTTGACATGGCACTCATGCATGAAGAAGAGAAGGGCGCCAATGCTAATAAGGCACCCGAGAAGAAAGGGGAACAAAAGAAGTCGCAACAGCAACAACAGAACAAGAAAGGTGGCAAAGGCAACAATGCTAAGGGGAAGAAGAAATGCTTTTACTGTGGGACACCCGGCCATCTAAGCAAAGATTGTAGGAAGAAAAAGAAGACTGGTTGTTTCCACTATGGCGAAGCGGGACATCTTATTAAGGACTGCCCAAAGAAAGGGCAGAGGGCAGGGTCTACCTCAGGAGGACAGGTGCAAGATCTTATGGCACCAGGGCAGGCAAGGGGACAAGTTTAGGCTCTCGTTGTCCCACCGCTGCAAGAATGAGGTAGAGCAATTTCCGTTGAAAGTTTAGTTTTTCTGTTTGACCATCTTGTTCGTACTTTATTCGATTCTGGCGCATCGCATTCGTTTATTTCTACATCATTAGTTGAAACACAGCTCCTTGATACTAGTCTAGTTACTGATCCCTTAGTAGTCTCAAATCCTATTGGTGGTTCGGCTCATCTTTCTATGATCTGTCGGAATTTGAGAGTGTTTATCTTGGGTGTTGAGTTTGAGTGCAACGCTTTTGTTCTTGGCTTCATGGGCTACGGTTTAATTCTAGGTATGTATTGGCTAACTAGATATGGGGCCATCCTAGATTGTGAAAGAAGGGTAGTTAGATTGTTGACTCGTTATGGAAGGACCCTTGGTATTTCTTGTGACCCTAGAGGTCCAGTAATGCTTAGTTACCTAGAATCCCTTGACGCATCCGATGATGATTTACATTCTGTTCCCATAGTCCGTGAATATGGTGATGTCTTCGATGAGGTGAGGGGTTTACCCCCAAAACGTGAGATAGACTTTCTAATATATCTAGTAGATAATGCAAAGCCAGTTGCATTGCCAGTGCGCCACATGGCTCCAAGAGATAGAAGAGAACTCAGTAAGCAAGTGAAAGAATTGCTTGAGAAAGGGGTTCATCAGACGTAGTATATCAGAGTGGGGTGCTCCAGTAGTGTTTGCCACGAAGGCGGATGGGTCCCTTAGACTTTGTGTGGACTATAGAGGACTAAATAAGCTTACTAAGAAGAATAGACACCCACTTCCAAGGATTGATGATCTTTTCGATCAGTTAGTTGGCGCCTCAGTGTTTTCGCAGTTGGACTTAGCCACTGGTTTCCATCAGTTGAGAGTGGCTGAGGATAGCATAGACAAGAATGCCTTTAGGACTCCAGACGGTTTCTTCGAGTGGCTGGTGATGCCCTTCGGTTTGACAAACGCCCCCGCATACTTTGTTGATTTGATGAGTACGGTATTTAGGGAGTACCTTAGTATATTCGTGGTAGTCTTTGTAGATGACATCTTGATCTTTTCTAAAAGCAAAGAAGAGCATGCCCTACATCTTAGGGAAGTGTTGGAGACTCTTCGAGCGCATAGCCTTAAAGCTAAATTTTCTAAATGTCACTTTTCGAGAAAGGAAGTGCGATTCTTAGGGCACGTGGTTTCCAAAGAAGGGATAGCCGTGGATCCCACGAAGGTAGTGGCCATCCAAGATTGGAAGGTTCCTAAAAATGCTACCGAGGTGAGAAGTTTCTTATGGTTGTCTAGCTACTATAGGAAGTTTATCAAAGACTTCGCAAAAATATCAGCTCCATTAACACGCTTGACGAAGAAGAACTTAGTTTTCATGTGGGACGTAGATTGTGATGATGTGTAACACCCCACCTCCGCCAGGGTAACTCTTGCAAGCACTCTGACTTTGGAGGGGCGTTTGAATCAGGTAAACATGCATAATGATATATCAAGGCAGAACAAGAACATATGTATATATGTAAACAGAGTAAATAACATAGATAAAACAGCGGAAGATTTTAAACCATTTCAAAACAAGTCTGGTACAACATAATATCAACTTTCCAAATAAACAAGTCTAGATAAAACAACATCATCTGAAAACTGAAATACATAAGTGTTATCCCCAAAATAAATGATAACCATAACTAGCTTCATGTCAAGACTGTACATGAGCTAATCCCACAAGCAAGCGATCAGAAATCCAGCTAAGCTCCAATATTCCCTCCCTGAGAACCTGGGGGGGAAACGGAAGAAAAGAGGCGAAAGAAAACAGGTCAGTCAAAAAGACTGAGTAAGCCCTACTACAATCAATGTAAACTGATAAAGTTAACTGGCATGAGCAGCAGGGATGAACATAAGGATAACAACATACTAGCATGATGATTAACTAACAAGGTAGATAAAGGTGTCATCGCATAATCAGGTTTAAGGTTTTGCACCACAGGTGTATCAGCATTCTACCATGTCATGTATAATCAAGAATTTATCCCTTGGCCTAAACTTGGCCCAGTATCAGGTGTTTGACTCAAATCAAGATCCAACTTCTTGGTACCAATCCTAGTATAACAGGATTAGGTGTTACCCCAATGTTCACATCGAAACAGGACGGAACAGAATGGTCCATACAGAAATAGAGCTTGGGAAAAATGGTCTCTTACCATCCCAACAGATAAAGTACAGAAACGGAATGCTAACAATAATGGGCCTTAACCACCCTAACAGATAAAGTACAGAAACAGAATACTAACTATAATGGGCCTTTACCACCCTAACAGAACGGTACCACGCAGAAACAGACGGGTGTTGCCACCCAACAGAACAGACGGTACCAACAGAATCAGATAGAACTAAGTGTACCCTAAATCCTACCCAAGCGATCGGCTCCCTAATACATAAATACCCTGTGTCGGCCCCACGATAGGGTGTATCACCCCCTAAAGTGGCAACCAATTGGCACAGGCATATTTATAGATGTCACGGCGTCTTACATCCTCAGAGGCAGACCGGGATCCATGCACGCACATGACCCGGTTGGAACGCACCATCAACACCCATCGCCATTATCAGAATGAACCACTTATAATTAGTTCAGTAAGCGTGCCCGGACCCTACCTACAGTTGGGTCAAAGTTTTGATACCAGAAAGGGTTACTGACTAATATGGGTCCCAAACAATAGATGACACAAGTATTCCCCCTTGTGTCCCCAGACTATCAGATTCAGATTAACTTATTAACAGAGTTCAGACATACAAAGTTCAGACGATTAGTTTTCAGACTAACGGATCAGATAACAGATTTACAAACCTGTCTAACTTAGTGTGGGTCCTACAGATCCGCAAAGCAGGTTCGTTTAACTTATCAATCAAGTTAGTTTATCTAGACCAGGTATCAAATCGGTTCTCAGCCTTATCAAATTACTGAGTTGGATTGGTATAGTTCAACTTAACCCCGTGAAATTACCGAGTTCAGATTGGTTAAGTGTAGGTTAACTCAACCCCGTTAATCTACCATGCCCAAATTGGTTAAGTATTAAATGGACCATGACTTAACCCTAATCATGAGGCATTAATTAATTAATGCGCCTTAACCTCTCACATTAGACTTTGTTGTGGTTACTAGTTAGGCCGGGCGGGTCCGGGTAGCTTTACACCACAACTTGGTCTAACCTCGGGTCCAAGGTACAACATGACCAACTTCTCACATTGGGTCCTATCGTTTGTAGCAACTAGTTAGGCCGGTCGGTTCCGGGTAGGTTTACGCTACAAACTCAACCCAACCTCGAGTTGGCCACACCTATCTTTTCTAAGTGTCATGTCCATCATGTTTCCAAAACATGTTACAAATTTTCAAGCAATTGGGTAGACCTAACTTAATAGGTAAATTCCCAATGGGTAGACCTAACTTAATAGGTAAATTCCCAAGCTTATGTTTTTATGTCTTTTAAGTTTACCCAACCCCAAACGCAATCCCATCGCTTACATATCGCAATAGCGCATAAAGGATAGAAAGAGGGAACTTGGCATAATCATGACATAAAAATGTTAAAGCCACAAGTTCAACATGGTGGCATATGAAAGGTTCATGTGTTCATACACTTGCATATTACATTTTTAGGCCCAAAAAGCATGCATAAAACCAAACTTGGCATATTCATGATACATGGTGCTAAATGACATGTAAGAATGGCCACAAGTTCGCATTTAGCCTCACATGCAAGTTATCATAAGTGATATGATAACTTACATGTTGCCAAAATGCAACCTTTGGCATAAAGCTTGAAGCTTTATGTTCACATACTCAAAATAAGCTTGCATAACATGATAACATGAACCATATGACCATCCCCAAACTTGCATAACATACTTGCATATCATATGACACTTGCATAACAAACTTGCATAATAAAACTTGCATAATATATGACAACTTGCATATCAAACTTGCATAAACAAACTTGCATAACATATGACAACTTGCATATCATACTTGCATAAACAAACTTGCATAACATATGACAACTTGCATATCATACTTGCATAAACAAACTTGCATAACATATGATAACTTGCATATCATACTTGCATAAACAAACTTGCATAACATATGATAACTTGCATATCATACTTGCATAAACAAACTTGCATAACATATGATAACTTGCATATCATACATTTAACTTTAGAGTTTAAGTATGAAAGGAATAGGGCTTACAATGCTTATGCAGACTCAAATGAGTATAGCAAATGTAAGAAAACCCTTATGCAACCAATTAAACCCCAAAATGCAAGAAAAATAGATCAAAACTCTCTCTTTATGATGCAAAGATAGAAACTTGACTTGAATGCAAGCTAATGATGATCATACAAGTCTAAAAACACTTGTATGCATGGAAAATCTCATAAGAATTTGTTTAGGAATTTATGAAGAGAGTGGAGGCCATGAGAGGATTGATTTTGCCATAGTTTAGTTGCTAGAATGAATAATGATGATTTAGAGTAGGTTAGGGTCTTATTTATAGATTAGGCAAGTGTTTTAGGCCATAGGATTAACCCTAGATTCAATCCAATCCATCAAAGCATGTCTTGGGGAAGAAGTCAAGTGTAGGAACCATCTAGGGCCTTTAGATTAAAGATGGACCATGAGAACCATTCAAATGCAAAATCTGCATTTGAGCGAATCGGCCCACGGGTTGACAGCCAAACACCCTGGATTAACCCCTAGTCGACCCAGCAGGCTCGGGTCGACCTCAAAAATCGGCCGGTTCAGTTATTCCCCTCTCCCAATTCGCAGTTTTGAACATTTTTGCATATTTATTTATTAAATTTTCAATTATATATGTATATATATATATCAATATATATATTTCTCTGCGCAACCCATTTCACTTAATTAAGTATACTTTAATTAGGGAATTTTTCGTGAAACTTCGCGAGGCCATATCTTGGTCATACGGACTCCGATTTTTGAAAACTCGGACTCTATTTCGCGTATTTTTCCGAAACGAACGCAATGGCATAGCCCGTTTCCCTTGATTCAGATTTTACAGTTTAATTCTGCCTCCATTTATGTTATAACATGTTATTCAAAAATACGGGTTGTTACATTCCTCCCTCCTTAAAGGATTTCGTCCCCGAAATCTCCAAGTTAGGAAGAACGTATCCTACCATCCAATCATCCATCTACTCAAAACATCACCCACGAGCAATCATTGTCCTTACAAGATTCTAATGCGGTATGAACATATGCAAAAGGTGTGTGTATATGTTCTTATCTAATGCAAAGATCATCAATGCAAAGTATGTCAGTGAAATGAATCCATTATGTATGCAAATAGTCCTAATCATATAATACTATATGTGTGCACAAACATTCATCCATATGCAACATCCATGCGCCGCATTAACCATCTTGCAACCATAAGAATTGAAAATATACACACGTCCATATGCAATATGAGAGTGTATTTCAAGCCGATCTAGTGCCTAGTGTGTGTTTATGCATCCACGAGCAACCACTTGCATCCACTTGCAACCATCAAACATAACATGTCTCAAACACATGTTTACATCCATAGGATTCCTATCTTAACAAGACACAGTCGAGTGATGGAAGCGAGTACAGATAAAACAAAAACTTGGTACATATACTTACAGACTACTAGTACAGATCAGATTTTCCCCAAATGATTCTTAGGAAACTAAGCATGGTAGAAACCCAGAATGTATTCGTCATAGTCACCCTCATGCCCAACACAGATACTCTCAAATCCCAATTTATCACAAACAGATGAGTTATAACTCTCAGGGAGTTTGAGACTATTACCAGATCAGAAGCAAGACTAGCATTAAAGTACTGAGTTTCCATTTCAGAATCAAAATACCAGAAAAAGAGTTTCAAACTGAAAATTAGACAAGGAAAATTAAACATCCTACAGACAAGTTATTCTAGCCCTAATCTATTCACCCGCCATGCGAGTATTCACCGTTCCTTCCGATGTAGTCCCTTTCTTCTTCGGGCAGTCCCTAGTGAAGTGTCCCATCTCTCCACAGTTAAAGAAAGTGCCCTTCCTCTTTCTGCAATCCTTGTTTAGATGGGTTGAGCTTCCACAAGTAAAGCACTTCTTTTCCTTCTTATCTTCAGACTTCTCCTCCTTCTTTTGCATTTCCTTTTTGGGCCCCGTTTTCTTGTTTTGAGACTCATTCACCTTGACCTCCTTCTTTGCGCTCTTGTTCTCTTCATGGAGTAGGGCCATATCTACCAAACTCTCAAACGTGGCCCCCATGGGCACATGAGACATAGCTAACTCCTGTAACGGCTCATTCAATCCTCTAGCAAAACGAAGAGCCTTCTTCTGAGTAGTACTCACCATATCCAAGCCAAAACGAGCTAACTGATTGAACTTGTTCACATATTCTTTAACAGACATGTCTCCTTGCTTCAAAGCAATAAACCTTTCCATTTGCAAGTTCTCTTCAGTAGAAGACATAAACTTAAGCCCGAATCTTGTCCTGAAATCGACCCATGTCTCAACGGGCCTAGTCGCGGTGGTGATCTCCCACCAATAAGCGGCTTCATCCTTCATAAGCCAAACCGCCAACAAGATCTTTCTCTGATCATCTAATCCAAAGATAGCGAATAAATCCTCGGTCTCTTTCAACCAATTTCTGGCCTCTACAAAGGTCTCAGTGCCTTGAAAGTTCTTGCCACCCATTGCTTTGAAATCCTTGCAAGTCTTTGCGAAGTCAGCCTGAGGATGCTGAGGGGGAGGAGGAAGAGGAACCTCAGCGACAGGAGGAGGAGGAACATTAGCGACAGGAGGAGGAATATTAACTACTGGAGGAGGAGGAGGAGGGACATCTGCGGGGCCGGCTTCAGTCGCCCTAGCCTCCAAAAGTCTCCTATACCAAACAGGTACGTGTACTCCCTCCGGAATAGCAAGGTTATCGGCCATACTGAAAACGAAGAAAAAGACAGATTCAGAATAGAGAAAAACGAAGGGATTTTTGCTAATGGCTTTTTGGGGAATAGCCTTCAAAATAAACTAGACTTTTCTTTGGAAAATACTTTATACTTGGTTTTGAAAATAGGTTTCTAAAAGTTTTCTAAAAACCTTTTTGTTCCTTCTCGTAAACCATATGCTCTGATACCAAATGTAACACCCCACCTCCGCCAGGGTAACTCTTGCAAGCACTCTGACTTTGGAGGGGCGTTTGAATCAGGTAAACATGCATAATGATATATCAAGGCAGAACAAGAACATATGTATATATGTAAACAGAGTAAATAACATAGATAAAACAGCGGAAGATTTTAAACCATTTCAAAACAAGTCTGGTACAACATAATATCAACTTTCCAAATAAACAAGTCTAGATAAAACAACATCATCTGAAAACTGAAATACATAAGTGCTATCCCCAAAATAAATGATAACCATAGCTAGCTTCATGTCAAGACTGTACATGAGCTAATCCCACAAGCAAGCGATCAGAAATCCAGCTAAGCTCCAATATTCCCTCCCTGAGAACCTGGGGGGAAACGGAAGAAAAGAGGCGAAAGAAAACAGGTCAGTCAAAAAGACTGAGTAAGCCCTACTACAATCAATGTAAACTGATAAAGTTAACTGGCATGAGCAGCAGGGATGAACATAAGGATAACAACATACTAGCATGATGATTAACTAACAAGGTAGATAAAGGTGTCATCGCATAATCAGGTTTAAGGTTTTGCACCACAGGTGTATCAGCATTCTAACATGTCATGTATAATCAAGAATTTATCCCTTGGCCTAAACTTGGCCCAGTATCAGGTGTTTTACTCAAATCAAGATCCAACTTCTTGGTACCAATCCTAGTATAACAGGATTAGGTGTTACCCCAATGTTCACATCGAAACAGGACGGAACAGAATGGTCCATACAGAAATAGAGCTTGGGAAAAATGGTCTCTTACCATCCCAACAGATAAAGTACAGAAACGGAATGCTAACAATAATGGGCCTTAACCACCCTAACAGATAAAGTACAGAAACAGAATACTAACTATAATGGGCCTTTACCACCCTAACAGAACGGTACCACGCAGAAACAGACGGGTGTTGCCACCCAACAGAACAGACGGTACCAACAGAATCAGACAGAACTAAGTGTACCCTAAATCCTACCCAAGCGATCGGCTCCCTAATACATAAATACCCTGTGTCAGCCCCACGATAGGGTGTATCACCCCCTAAAGTGGCAACCAATTGGCACAGGCATATTTATAGATGTCACGGCGTCTTACATCCTCAGAGGCAGACCGGGATCCATGCACTCACATGACCCGGTTGGAACGCACCATCAACACCCATCGCCATTATCAGAATGAACCACTTATAATTAGTTCAGTAAGCGTGCCCGGACCCTACCTACAGTTGGGTCAAAGTTTTGATACCAGAAAGGGTTACTGACTAATATGGGTCCCAAACAACAGATGACACAAGTATTCCCCCTTGTGTCCCCAGACTATCAGATTCAGATTAACTTATTAACAGAGTTCAGACATACAAAGTTCAGACGATTAGTTTTCAGACTAACGGATCAGATAACAGATTTACAAACCTGCCTAACTTAGTGTGGGTCCTACAGATCCGCAAAGCAGGTTCGTTTAACTTATCAATCAAGTTAGTTTATCTAGACCCGGTATCAAATCGGTTCTCAGCCTTATCAAATTACTGAGTTGGATTGGTATAGTTCAACTTAACCCCGTGAAATTACCGAGTTCAGATTGGTTAAGTGTAGGTTAACTCAACCCCGTTAATCTACCAAGCCCAAATTGGTTAAGTATTAAATGGACCATGACTTAACCCTAATCATGAGGCATTAATTAATTAATGCGCCTTAACCTCTCACATTAGACTTTGTTGTGGTTACTAGTTAGGCCGGGCGGGTCCGGGTAGCTTTACACCACAACTTGGTCTAACCTCGGGTCCAAGGTACAACATGACCAACTTCTCACATTGGGTCCTATCGTTTGTAGCAACTAGTTAGGCCGGTCGGTTCCGGGTAGGTTTACGCTACAAACTCAACCCAACCTCGAGTTGGCCACACCTATCTTTTCTAAGTGTCATGTCCATCATGTTTCCAAAACATGTTACAAATTTTCAAGCAATTGGGTAGACCTAACTTAATAGGTAAATTCCCAATGGGTAGACCTAACTTAATAGGTAAATTCCCAAGCTTATGTTTTTATGTCTTTTAAGTTTACCCAAACCCAAACGCAATCCCATCGCTTACATATCGCTATAGGGCATAAAGGATAGAAAGAGGGAACTTGGCATAATCATGACATAAAAATGTTAAAGCCACAAGTTCAACATGGTGGCATATGAAAGGTTCATGTGTTCATACACTTGCATATTACATTTTTAGGCCCAAAAAGCATGCATAAAACCAAACTTGGCATATTCATGATACATGGTGCTAAATGACATGTAAGAATGGCCACAAGTTCGCATTTAGCCTCACATGCAAGTTATCATAAGTGATATGATAACTTACATGTTGCCAAAATGCAACCTTTGGCATAAAGCTTGAAGCTTTATGTTCACATACTCAAAATAAGCTTGCATAACATGATAACATGAATCATATGACCATCCCCAAACTTGCATAACATACTTGCATATCATATGACACTTGCATAACAAACTTGCATAATAAAACTTGCATAATATATGACAACTTGCATATCAAACTTGCATAAACAAACTTGCATAACATATGACAACTTGCATATCATACTTGCATAAACAAACTTGCATAACATATGACAACTTGCATATCATACTTGCATAAACAAACTTGCATAACATATGATAACTTGCATATCATACTTGCATAAACAAACTTGCATAACATATGATAACTTGCATATCATACTTGCATAAACAAACTTGCATAACATATGATAACTTGCATATCATACATTTAACTTTAGAGTTTAAGTATGAAAGGAATAGGGCTTACAATGCTTATGCGGACTCAAATGAGTATAGCAAATGTAAGAAAACCCTTATGCAACCAATTAAACCCCAAAATGCAAGCAAAATAGATCAAAACTCTCTCTTTATGATGCAAAGATAGAAACTTGACTTGAATGCAAGCTAATGATGATCATACAAGTCTAAAAACACTTGTATGCATGGAAAATCTCATAAGAATTTGTTTAGGAATTTATGAAGAGAGTGGAGGCCATGAGAGGATTGATTTTGCCATAGTTTAGTTGCTAGAATGAATAATGATGATTTAGAGTATGTTAGGGTCTTATTTATAGATTAGGCAAGTGTTTTAGGCCATAGGATTAACCCTAGATTCAATCCAATCCATCAAAGCATGTCTTGGGGAAGAAGTCAAGTGTAGGAACCATCTAGGGCCTTTAGATTAAAGATGGACCATGAGAACCATTCAAATGCAAAATCTGCATTTGAGCGAATCGGCCCACGGGTTGACAGCCAAACACCCTGGATTAACCCCTAGTCGACCCAGCGGGCTCGGGTCGACCTCAAAAATCGGCCGGTTCGGTTATTCCCCTCTCCCAATTCGCTGTTTTGAACATTTTTGCATATTTATTTATTAAATTTTCAATTATATATATATATATATATATATATATCAATATATATATTTCTCTGCGCAACCCATTTCACTTAATTAAGTATACTTTAATTAGGGAATTTTTCGTGAAACTTCGCGAGGCCATATCTTGGTCATACGGACTCCGATTTTCGAAAACTCGGACTCTATTTCGCGTATTTTTCCGAAACGAACGCAATGGCATAGTCCGTTTCCCTTGATTCAGATTTTACAGTTTAATTCTGCCTCCATTTATGTTATAACATGTTATTCAAAAATACGGGTTGTTACATGATGCGTTCCAACGTTTAAAGAGAGCTTTGACCACAGCCCCAGTCTTAGTGTTTCCAAATGGGAGTAAGCCATTTACCGTTTATACCGACGCTTGTGGGATAGGACTAGGCGCAGTCTTAATGCAAGAGGGAAGGGTAATAGCCTATGGTGGAAGGCAGTTGAGAGTGCATGAAAGAAATTACCCTACACAAGTCCTAGAGTTGGCCGCTATTGTTTGCGCGCTTAAGTCTTGGCGTCATTATCTTCTTGGCGAGAAATTCGAATTGTTCACTAACCACAAATCGCTAAAATACTTATTCTCTCCGAAGGACTTGAACTTAAGGCAGCAAAGGTGGATGAAGTTCCTAGCATCCTACGACTTCGAGATAGCATATACCCCTGGCAAGGGTAACGTGGTGGCAGATGCCTTAAGTAGAAAAAGATTATCCTTGAATCATTTGTTTGTTGAGCGGCGAAGTTTAGAGTTCATCTCTACGTTTGACTTCACACCTTCCATTGAGTTCGTACCCGGTTTGCTAGCTTCCTTAGAGGTCAGACCTACGCTTTTGGGATGGATTGGCGAGGCACAGCGAGACGACCCACAGTTGGTTGAGTTAGTAGAAAAGCTCAAAAGAGGGGAGTCATCGAGCCATCTCCGTAGGTATACACTAGATGATAAGGGTTGGTTGCGTAGGGATGGTAGACTTTGTGTACCACGGGTCGGGAATCTAAGAAAGACCATTCTTGATGATGCCCATCGTTCGAAGATGACCATTCATCCCGGCGGGGATGTAACGACCCAGAAAATCTGAACCAATTTAAAATTTTTAAATTGGCTAAAATAATGGATTTTAAATATTTAAAATAAATATTTTAAGTAATGGCGATGAAAACTGAGTTGAATCGACATTTAAAAACCAATATAATTAAATATAATTATATATAGAATTGAAAATAGCGCGGTAGTTCGAAAATTCGATTTCTAATTTCAAATGAATATACAGAATTCAATATAAGTCAGAATTGAACGAAACAAGAAATATTTGAATCTGTATAACTATATCTTTATAACGAAGTTAACAAACTGAGATTTCATCTTAGAAATGATAAGATATGTCCAGTTTAAAATTAGAAATAGTCGCTGTGGAATTTATATATATTTATATATATATAAGGCCCTTAAAAATGGATATTTTGCAAATGACCTCGGATTTCGACGAAACCACTTTTGTTAGATCCGTAGTGTCAAGTTATTGCTAGGTTTCAAATTTCATAATTTTTCGAATCAATATGTGAGCGTGGCAAAAGAAAACGCGTTTGACCAGTTTCCGTTGATTTTAATCGAATGGAAATTGGCCATTTTTCAAACGGCCTCAGAATTTGACGAAACTAGTTTTGTTAGGACCGTATCGTCAATACGAAGCTAGAAAATATTTTTCTGGAATTTTTCTAGTCAGTATGTGGCCCCGGTAATTTGAAATGTACGTTTAAAATTCAATATAGTGATTTAAATGAAAATTCAAAAGGAAACCGATTGTAACGATCAAACCAGCTTGCGATACATATCCCATTGTGTTCGGAATGGGGGTTAAACGCTATGGACGACAGGCGGTGGGCCTCGTTTAGGGGTCGTACGTAAAAGGTCAACTCTTTGCTAAATATAATAATTAAATAATAAATAAAAAAAAAAAAAAAACTCTTCCCTCCCTCCTTATCTCCCGCTTGGCCCCCTTTTTTTTTTTTTTCTATTCAGACAGGAGAAAAGAAAAAAAAAAAAAAAAACAACAAAACCTAAATCGCCAGCCCCCCCCCCCCCCCCGCGCACGAACTCCGACGAAGCCCCCCCCCTGGAGCGCCGCCGCCCCCCTCAAGACCGCACCACCGATCGAAGAACCAAGCCGCCTCCATCGCTCGAAGCATCGCCTCCCAGTTCGACGCTGAAGCCGCCGCCCTCGAGAAGCCTTGCCGCCGCCGATCTGCGAGAAACCCCCCCCCCCCCTCGGTACGTTTTCTTTCATTTTATTTTTTTAGTTTATTTTTGTTTTAAATTTTGATTTTAAAACATTTAAGAACTGATTTTGAAAATGATTTTTAAACTGTTTTTTTTAAAAAGGTATAAAGCCTGAATTTTAAAAGGAAATGAAGCCTGATTTTTTTTTAAAAGTATAAAAACCGAATTGATTTTGTTAAAGTTTAAAACTGATTCGATTTAAAGAAAAGTAAAAACAGATTTGTTTTAAAGAAAATTAAAACTGATTTTTGTTTTTAAAATAAAGTAAAACTGATTTGTTTTAAAGAAAAGTTAAAACTGCAATTTTTAAAAAAGGAAAAAAAACTGAAATTTTTATAAAAGAATTTTAAAACAGAAATTTTTATAAAAGTAAAACTGTTTTTATAAAAGAACTTTAAAACTGAATTTTTAAAAGTATTTTAAAACTGAACTGAATTTTCTTAAAGAATAAAACTGAATTTTCTTAAAGAATAAAACTGAATTTTCTTAAAGAATAAAAACTGCATTTTCTAAAAGAATAAAAACTGCATTTTCTAAAAGAATAAAACTGCATTTTCTAAAAGAATAAAAACTGCATTTTCTAAAAGAATAAAAACTGCATTTTCTAAAAGAATAAAACTGCATTTTCTAAAAGAATAAAACTGCATTTTCTAAAAGAATAAAACTGCATTTTCTAAAAGAATAAAACTGCATTTTCTAAAAAAATAAAAACTGCATTTTTTTTTTAAGATAAAAACTGCATTTTTATAAAAGTGGAAATCATATTTTTATATATCGAAAGTCGAAGTAAAAATCATATTTTTATATATTGGAAGTCGAAGTAAAAATCATATTTTTATATATTGAAAGTCGAAGTAAAAATCATATTTTTATATATTGAAAGTCGAAGTAAAAATCATATTTTTATATATTGAAAGTCGAAGTAAAAATCATATTTTTATATATTGAAAGTCGAAGTAAAAATCATATTTTTATATATTGAAAGTCGAAGAAAAAATCATATTTTTATATATTGAATAGCGAAGTCAAAATTCGATTTTTATATATTGAATAGCATAGTAAAAATTCTATTTTTACATATGTAGAGAATACGGGCGAAAGCGACAAAAGGCGAAGATTTCTATAAGGAAGAGTCGTGAAGTTGGATAGCTATTGGTGAGATTTCTGATTTAAAATATATTATATATGTGTGAAATGAAAGTGAATAACTATATATGAATTGCTATATATAAATATCTATATATATATATATATACGCCCCTCGTCCACAAACCATGGACGATATTTATTGGTTGAAATTGTTGTGATAATTGGTTGATAACGAATGGTTGTTTGGGATTGTTTGTGATTGATATTGGTTGATTGTGGTTGAAAAATACCCATTTGTGGTTGTGAAATATTTGGTTGAAACCACATAGGATTAGTTTGTGGTAATGAAATAAATATATACATGCCGCCTGCGTGCGAACTAGATGCATGTTTCCCATTGTCAAAAACCGCGAGGTTTTAAGGTAGAGCGAGGAGCCGTACTAGGGACGGTGCCGGTGTAACTACCCTGCCGTTATGCTGCCGAAATTTTGAATAATATTTGTGTGTTTGAATTATTTTCATATGCTTAAACTATATTTATTCCTTATATAGAAAACATTCATGTGTTGAATTGATATTCATTCGTTGTTTAGAAATTCATGTGTTGAATGGAATTCATATTTTGAAATAAATAGTTCGATAATAAAAATCACATTTTTATCGATATATAAAAACTATAGAAACATTCATGTGTTGAATTGATATTCATTCGTTGTTTAGAAATTCATGTGTTGAATGGTATTCATATTTTGAAATAAATTGTTTGATAATAAAAAAGCACCTTTTATAGACTATATGAACTATATAGAAAAATAGTGTTTTGAAATAAATTATTTTACAATAAAAATCACATTTTTATTGTATGTATAAATCGTTGAAATGTGAAGTGTTAAAATAGCCACTTGTTCAAAATAAACATATATGAGTTGAAATATTCATTAATTAGCTAATGAAATGATTTGCACCTATTTATGTAACATTAGAATGAATGGAGTTTTTAAACCAAATAGAAATCAAATATGAAGTTGAATAGAAAATGAAAAATGATATGAACTGTATATATATGTACATGCATATTCATTGAACAGGTTATAGCAAAGGGGCTAGAGAAGAGGAATAAAATTTTGTGCCCGACAAATAGGTACACATTTACTGATTTGTTTGGGTGATGATTTTGAGCCTGATTGGCTAGCCGCTTGGCTTTTTCTTTTTCTTTTTGAGATTAGAAGGACCGGGACGCTATTTGCGATTTCCCGACGCTCCCGGTGCAGGGGAGGTTATGGCGAAATTTTTCCAAAATTTAAGGTGTTAGAAAATTTTTTGAAGTGAAAACGATATAGAAATCATCGAATGAACTATATTTATATAACTATATAAATATAAATAAAATTAAAACGAAACGAGGCCGTGCAGTTCGTATTTTGAAACCGTGATTTCAAACGACTAGTACGGGAAATCCGACCATTGGATTTTCCCGAAACCTCAACCGTCGGGTTCGCCTTGGAATAATCTTTCCAACGGCACCAACCTTGAAAAAATCCAACGGTTGGATTGTCCGGAATGTTTAATTCAAATCTGAAGAAAAACAGCGCCAGAAACGATTATATTTATTTATATATATAAATATAATTATATTTAATCGAATAACGACGCTGCAGTTCGTATTTTGAAATCGAAATTTCAAACGATTGTACCGGGAGATCCGACCGTCGGATTTTCCCGAAACTGGAACCGTTGGGTTCGTTTTGAAAAGACCTTTCTAATGATGTAAATTTTGTGAAGATCCAACGGTTAGATTTTCAGATATGTGTAAATCAAATCTAAAGAAAAACAGCGCCACGGCCGCCTTATGGCCCGAAGCGTCGTTTTGAATAAAATGGCTATTTTAAAATAAATAAAAATAGCGATAAATAGTTATAAAATACCATAAGCGATATGGAATGGAAATAAACTGAATTTGCTTGATTTATGTGATGTTTGATGGTTGAATGTGTTTGGTGTGAAAATTACATTAAAGGACAAAACCAGTGTTGTCGAATAATTTAACCATTGAAATAAATCGATTTGAAATTCTAAATATACGTGAATTATTTGGAAAGGCCGAGTTAATTCTCATTTCGAATAATCGACCGACGATTGAAATTCGAAGATGAAGACGATGGTCGAAGACCGGAGATCTTCACCTCGTTTGGATGGTAACCGAGGTCCTGATTGGGAGGCATCCCGAAATATGGATAATGAGTGGTGATCGTTCAGACGTACGTGTTGATCGATGGGTTTGCGAGGTATTTAGTGCCTCCGGTTTCGTTCAGACCCAGAACGGACTTGTAAATGGACTGTGTGTCTGACATAGGATTTATTCTGTGTGGCATGCTAAGATGCAGTGATCAGGGCTTCTGTTGAAAAGCAAAGTCTTGTGGTGATGATCAAAGCACCGCCTGTGTGGCGTAGCTTTGTGTATAACGTGAATTCGCGAACCTCACACCCCGGTATGAACCTAAAACGGGAGAACGGACCTCAGGGAGGGCCTACGTTTCCTCCTAGCTAAAAAGTGGCGTCAGTGGTTTTACACGCCCTGACGAGTTTGACTTATGTGGTTGTTGCTGTTGCGAGGCGCCTCGGTTAGATCGGACGATCCGGGTCCGATGGAGTCATTCGTTGGCTCGCTTACGCCCCAAAGGGCGGCGAAACGTAGTGCTCAGGCATTTTAATCCACTCCGTGTGGACCGGCCCTGACGATCCAAGGCTTGCCTGCGCGCTTGCCTGAGACTCGGGCTAGGCAGTCTCGAATTCGGTAAGGACTATCTTTTGCCTTGGTTCATGACGGAAATCCAATTTCCAAATACGTGACGGTGCGATTTTGATTGTATACCTACATTTGGCGACATAGTGGCATGGGACGCTCATGTCGTCTATGATTGATAGTTATGATTTGAAATTGTTTTCAAAACATATAAACACTAGCAATAATATCAAATGCCTTTGTTTTATTCGTATCAAGCATATTTTGGCCGTTATAAGGTAAAAACTCTATCCTCCGGTTTGCGTTGCATTGTGTGATGGGAACTGAGTCTTATAACGGCTTCATTTTTATAAAGAGCATAGCGATGTTTAAAATAAAGATTTGTGTTAAAGCACTGGCAATCCAATGGAGTAAACCCGTTCCACGAAAGTGGCGTGGTCCTGTGATTAGCCAATTATGTATGTGTTGAGTGGATTTCTCATACCAGTCCCATGACTGACTCGTAGTTTGTTTCACTCTCAAACTCGGGTGCCCCTTTTTCTACACGGGCAGCCTTGTATTCAGGTTTAGCTGGTTCTTTCTGGATAGCTGGAGCTGAAGATGGATTCTATCATTTATTTCTTTTTATGCTGTTCAGCTCCTATTGTACATATTTTGTTTATTTCCGCTGTAGACATTTATGTATAGCTGAACTGTATTTGTACTAAGTAAGATCCTGTATACTGTGTAACTCTGATGATTACTTTTATCCAGTATATTTTGTTGTTCATTCTGGTGTATTTATTTAATTCTGTTCTGCTATTATATGTTTCTGTGTTATATTCCAAATGATACCACGTTGTGACGACCCGATTTTCCGTGTTCAGAAAGCTTATCCTAGATGCCGAGTAGATATCTCTGATTGACTCCGGTGCAAGGTACATTTACCCTACCTTGCATTACCATATAATTCTCTATTCTGTTGCTATTTTCTTCCCATGGATGTGCATTGTTTATTCTATACTCTGAATATTAAAACAAATTGGTTGCGGTGCTATGTGATTGTAGATTTATCAAACCACTTTCGACTTTATTCCTTTTCGGGGACGAAAAGTTTTAAGTGGGGGAGATTGTAACGACCCAGAAAATCTGAACCAATTTAAAATAATGGATTTTAAATATTTAAAATAAATATTTTAAGTAATGGCGATGAAAACTGAGTTGAATCGACATTTAAAAACCAATATAATTAAATATAATTATATATAGAATTGAAAATAGCGCGGTAGTTCGAAAATTCGATTTCTAATTTCAAATGAATATACAGAATTCAATATAAGTCAGAATTGAACGAAACAAGAAATATTTGAATCTGTATAACTATATCTTTATAACGAAGTTAACAAACTGAGATTTCATCTTAGAAATGATAAGATATGTCCAGTTTAAAATTAGAAATAGTCGCTGTGGAATTTATATATATTTATATATATATAAGGCCCTTAAAAATGGATATTTTGCAAATGACCTCGGATTTCGACGAAACCACTTTTGTTAGATCCGTAGTGTCAAGTTATTGCTAGGTTTCAAATTTCATAATTTTTCGAATCAATATGTGAGCGTGGCAAAAGAAAACGCGTTTGACCAGTTTCCGTTGATTTTAATCGAATGGAAATTGGCCATTTTTCAAACGGCCTCAGAATTTGACGAAACTAGTTTTGTTAGGACCGTATCGTCAATACGAAGCTAGAAAATATTTTTCTGGAATTTTTCTAGTCAGTATGTGGCCCCGGTAATTTGAAATGTACGTTTAAAATTCAATATAGTGATTTAAATGAAAATTCAAAAGGAAACCGATTGTAACGATCAAACCAGCTTGCGATACATATCCCATTGTGTTCGGAATGGGGGTTAAACGCTATGGACGACAGGCGGTGGGCCTCGTTTAGGGGTCGTACGTAAAAGGTCAACTCTTTGCTAAATATAATAATTAAATAATAAAAAAAAAAAAAAAAACTCTTCCCTCCCTCCTTATCTCCCGCTTGGCCCCCTTTTTTTTTATTTCTATTCAGACAGGAGAAAAGAAAAAAAAAAAAAAAACAACAAAACCTAAATCGCCAGCCCCCCCCCCCCCCCCCCGCGCACGAACTCCGACGAAGCCCCCCCCCCCCCCTGGAGCGCCGCCGCCCCCCTCAAGACCGCACCACCGATCGAAGACCCAAGCCGCCTCCATCGCTCGAAGCATCGCCTCCCAGTTCGACGCTGAAGCCGCCGCCCTCGAGAAGCCTTGCCGCCGCCGATCTGCGAGAAACCCCCCCCCCCTCGGTACGTTTTCTTTCATTTTATTTTTTTAGTTTATTTTTGTTTTAAATTTTGATTTTAAAACATTTAAGAACTGATTTTGAAAATGATTTTTAAACTGTTTTTTTAAAAAGGTATAAAGCCTGAATTTTAAAAGGAAATGAAGCCTGATTTTTTTTTAAAAGTATAAAAACCGAATTGATTTTGTTAAAGTTTAAAACTGATTCGATTTAAAGAAAAGTAAAAACATATTTGTTTTAAAGAAAATTAAAACTGATTTTTGTTTTTAAAATAAAGTAAAACTGATTTGTTTTAAAGAAAAGTTAAAACTGCAATTTTTAAAAAAGGAAAAAAAACTGAAATTTTTATAAAAGAATTTTAAAACAGAAATTTTTATAAAAGTAAAACTGTTTTTATAAAAGAACTTTAAAACTGAATTTTTAAAAGTATTTTAAAACTGAACTGAATTTTCTTAAAGAATAAAACTGAATTTTCTTAAAGAATAAAACTGAATTTTCTTAAAGAATAAAAACTGCATTTTCTAAAAGAATAAAAACTGCATTTTCTAAAAGAATAAAACTGCATTTTCTAAAAGAATAAAAACTGCATTTTCTAAAAGAATAAAAACTGCATTTTCTAAAAGAATAAAACTGCATTTTCTAAAAGAATAAAACTGCATTTTCTAAAAGAATAAAACTGCATTTTCTAAAAAAATAAAAACTGCATTTTTTTTTTAAGATAAAAACTGCATTTTTATAAAAGTGGAAATCATATTTTTATATATCGAAAGTCGAAGTAAAAATCATATTTTTATATATTGAAAGTCGAAGTAAAAATCATATTTTTATATATTGAAAGTCGAAGTAAAAATCATATTTTTATATATTGAAAGTCGAAGTAAAAATCATATTTTTATATATTGAAAGTCGAAGTAAAAATCATATTTTTATATATTGAAAGTCGAAGTAAAAATCATATTTTTATATATTGAAAGTCGAAGAAAAAATCATATTTTTATATATTGAATAGCGAAGTCAAAATTCGATTTTTATATATTGAATAGCATAGTAAAAATTCTATTTTTACATATGTAGAGAATACGGGCGAAAGCGACAAAAGGCGAAGATTTCTATAAGGAAGAGTCGTGAAGTTGGATAGCTATTGGTGAGATTTCTGATTTAAAATATATTATATATGTGTGAAATGAAAGTGAATAACTATATATGAATTGCTATATATAAATATCTATATATATATATATACGCCCCTCGTCCACAAACCATGGACGATATTTATTGGTTGAAATTGTTGTGATAATTGGTTGATAACGAATGGTTGTTTGGGATTGTTTGTGATTGATATTGGTTGATTGTGGTTGAAAAATACCCATTTGTGGTTGTGAAATATTTGGTTGAAACCACATAGGATTAGTTTGTGGTAATGAAATAAATATATACATGCCGCCTGCGTGCGAACTAGATGCATGTTTCCCATTGTCAAAAACCGCGAGGTTTTAAGGTAGAGCGAGGAGCCGTACTAGGGACGGTGCCGGTGTAACTACCCTGCCGTTATGCTGCCGAAATTTTGAATAATATTTGTGTGTTTGAATTATTTTCATATGCTTAAACTATATTTATTCCTTATATAGAAAACATTCATGTGTTGAATTGATATTCATTCGTTGTTTAGAAATTCATGTGTTGAATGGAATTCATATTTTGAAATAAATAGTTCGATAATAAAAATCACATTTTTATCGATATATAAAAACTATAGAAACATTCATGTGTTGAATTGATATTCATTCGTTGTTTAGAAATTCATGTGTTGAATGGTATTCATATTTTGAAATAAATTGTTTGATAATAAAAAAGCACCTTTTATAGACTATATGAACTATATAGAAAAATAGTGTTTTGAAATAAATTATTTTACAATAAAAATCACATTTTTATTGTATGTATAAATCGTTGAAATGTGAAGTGTTAAAATAGCCACTTGTTCAAAATAAACATATATGAGTTGAAATATTCATTAATTAGCTAATGAAATGATTTGCACCTATTTATGTAACATTAGAATGAATGGAGTTTTTAAACCAAATAGAAATCAAATATGAAGTTGAATAGAAAATGAAAAATGATATGAACTGTATATATATGTACATGCATATTCATTGAACAGGTTATAGCAAAGGGGCTAGAGAAGAGGAATAAAATTTTGTGCCCGACAAATAGGTACACATTTACTGATTTGTTTGGGTGATGATTTTGAGCCTGATTGGCTAGCCGCTTGGCTTTTTCTTTTTCTTTTTGAGATTAGAAGGACCGGGACGCTATTTGCGATTTCCCGACGCTCCCGGTGCAGGGGAGGTTATGGCGAAATTTTTCCAAAATTTAAGGTGTTAGAAAATTTTTTGAAGTGAAAACGATATAGAAATCATCGAATGAACTATATTTATATAACTATATAAATATAAATAAAATTAAAACGAAACGAGGCCGTGCAGTTCGTATTTTGAAACCGTGATTTCAAACGACTAGTACGGGAAATCCGACCATTGGATTTTCCCGAAACCTCAACCGTCGGGTTCGCCTTGGAATAATCTTTCCAACGGCACCAACCTTGAAAAAATCCAACGGTTGGATTGTCCGGAATGTTTAATTCAAATCTGAAGAAAAACAGCGCCAGAAACGATTATATTTATTTATATATATAAATATAATTATATTTAATCGAATAACGACGCTGCAGTTCGTATTTTGAAATTGAAATTTCAAACGATTGTACCGGGAGATCCGACCGTCGGATTTTCCCGAAACTGGAACCGTTGGGTTCGTTTTGAAAAGACCTTTCTAATGATGTAAATTTTGTGAAGATCCAACGGTTAGATTTTCAGATATGTGTAAATCAAATCTAAAGAAAAACAGCGCCACGGCCGCCTTATGGCCCGAAGCGTCGTTTTGAATAAAATGGCTATTTTAAAATAAATAAAAATAGCGATAAATAGTTATAAAATACCATAAGCGATATGGAATGGAAATAAACTGAATTTGCTTGATTTATGTGATGTTTGATGGTTGAATGTGTTTGGTGTGAAAATTACATTAAAGGACAAAACCAGTGTTGTCGAATAATTTAACCATTGAAATAAATCGATTTGAAATTCTAAATATACGTGAATTATTTGGAAAGGCCGAGTTAATTCTCATTTCGAATAATCGACCGACGATTGAAATTCGAAGATGAAGACGATGGTCGAAGACCGGAGATCTTCACCTCGTTTGGATGGTAACCGAGGTCCTGATTGGGAGGCATCCCGAAATATGGATAATGAGTGGTGATCGTTCAGACGTACGTGTTGATCGATGGGTTTGCGAGGTATTTAGTGCCTCCGGTTTCGTTCAGACCCAGAACGGACTTGTAAATGGACTGTGTGTCTGACATAGGATTTATTCTGTGTGGCATGCTAAGATGCAGTGATCAGGGCTTCTGTTGAAAAGCAAAGTCTTGTGGTGATGATCAAAGCACCGCCTGTGTGGCGTAGCTTTGTGTATAACGTGAATTCGCGAACCTCACACCCCGGTATGAACCTAAAACGGGAGAACGGACCTTAGGGAGGGCCTACGTTTCCTCCTAGCTAAAAAGTGGCGTCAGTGGTTTTACACGCCCTGACGAGTTTGACTTATGTGGTTGTTGCTGTTGCGAGGCGCCTCGGTTAGATCGGACGATCCGGGTCCGATGGAGTCATTCGTTGGCTCGCTTACGCCCCAAAGGGCGGCGAAACGTAGTGCTCAGGCATTTTAATCCACTCCGTGTGGACCGGCCCTGACGATCCAAGGCTTGCCTGCGCGCTTGCCTGAGACTCGGGCTAGGCAGTCTCGAATTCGGTAAGGACTATCTTTTGCCTTGGTTCATGACGGAAATCCAATTTCCAAATACGTGACGGTGCGATTTTGATTGTATACCTACATTTGGCGACATAGTGGCATGGGACGCTCATGTCGTCTATGATTGATAGTTATGATTTGAAATTGTTTTCAAAACATATAAACACTAGCAATAATATCAAATGCCTTTGTTTTATTCGTATCAAGCATATTTTGGCCGTTATAAGGTAAAAACTCTATCCTCCGGTTTGCGTTGCATTGTGTGATGGGAACTGAGTCTTATAACGGCTTCATTTTTATAAAGAGCATAGCGATGTTTAAAATAAAGATTTGTGTTAAAGCACTGGCAATCCAATGGAGTAAACCCGTTCCACGAAAGTGGCGTGGTCCTGTGATTAGCCAATTATGTATGTGTTGAGTGGATTTCTCATACCAGTCCCATGACTGACTCGTAGTTTGTTTCACTCTCAAACTCGGGTGCCCCTTTTTCTACACGGGCAGCCTTGTATTCAGGTTTAGCTGGTTCTTTCTGGATAGCTGGAGCTGAAGATGGATTCTATCATTTATTTCTTTTTATGCTGTTCAGCTCCTATTGTACATATTTTGTTTATTTCCGCTGTAGACATTTATGTATAGCTGAACTGTATTTGTACTAAGTAAGATCCTGTATACTGTGTAACTCTGATGATTACTTTTATCCAGTATATTTTGTTGTTCATTCTGGTGTATTTATTTAATTCTGTTCTGCTATTATATGTTTCTGTGTTATATTCCAAAGATAACCTTGTTTCCGTGAGAACGGGAAATCGGGTCGTCACAGGGGACAAGATGTACATGGACATGAGACGGGTTTACTTTTGGGCCGGCATGAAGAAAGATGTGGCTGAGTATGTCGCTAGACGCTTGGTGTGCCAACAAGTAAAAGCGGAGCAGATTGCTTCACCCATTGGAGGTCCCACAATGGAAGTGGGAAAGCCTCTCGATGGACTTTATTGACGGATTACCAAGATCGAGGAAGGGTAATACGGGGATTTGGGTCGTGGTAGACATACTTACTAAGAGCGCCCATTTCATTCCCGTGAAGAGTAAGAGGACTGCTCCATGGTTAGCCTCCGTATACATTCGAGAAATAGTTCGTTTACATGGTGTTCCTTCTAGCATAGTGAGCGACCGCGATCCCATCTTCACTAGCGAGTTTTGGAAGAGCTTGCAAGAGGCGGTAGGGACTCAGTTATGTTTGAGCACCGCATATCATCCTCAGAAGGACGGCCAGACCGAGAGGGTGAATCGTATTCTAGAGGACCTATTGAGATTATGTGTCTTAGATTTCGGAGGTACATGGGAGGAACATCTTCCGTTGGTAGAGTTCGCATATAATAATAGCTTTCAGTCTAGCATTGGCATGGCACCATTCGAAGCTCTTTATGGACGGCCGTGTCGTTCGCCTACATATTGGTGGGAATCTACGGATAAGATCTTGCTTGGACCCGATATGATTAGAGACACTTCGGAGAAGATCGATTTGATACGAAGGAGGATGAAGATAGCGCAAGATAGACAGAAATCTTATGCGGACAAGAGGAGGTCAGATCTTGAGTTTGATGTTGGGGACATGGTTTTTGTCAAGGTGTCTCCATTACGGAACGTCGTTCGCTTTGGGTCCGCTGGGAAGTTTGCACCAAGGTTCGTAAGACCGTTTCCTATTAAGGAAAGGATTGGGTAGATGGCGTATAGAGTGGAGTTGCCCGAGAGACTTAGTGGTGTACACGACGTATTCCATGTATCACATTTGAGGAAGTGCTTGCACGAGACCGCGGAAGTGGTAGAGCCGAGCTTGCTTAGAGAGGTGGAGATCGAACAAGATGCGACGATTCGACGAGCTCCTACGCGCATTCTTGGGTCGGAGATTAAGAAATTGAGGAATCGAGAGGTCAAACTAGTCAAAGTACAATGGGGAAATGATGAGAGCAACGCTAGTTGGGAGACGGAAGCGAAGATGCGTTCATTATACCCTTTTCTTTTCGAGGGTATGTCTTTTAATTTCTCCTTTATCGCTTATCTCGTACTTATCTTATCCTTAGTATGTCCTCTCGTTAGTATCTTTGACCTTTAGATAGGATAGTCCTATGGTTGAAACATGTGTTTGAGACATGTTATGTATGATGGATGCAAGTGGATGCAAGTGTTTCCTAGTGGTTGCTCGTGGATGCATATACACACACTTTAGGCACTAGATCGGCTCAGTCACTTCATATTGCATATTGCATATAAATGTGTGTACATATTTAAGAAATGGACGTAGAATGGTTGTACCATCATGTGGATGTTGCATTTTGGTGAATGGTTGTGCACATAATATGTATCGATAAGGTTCTTCGCATGCATAATGGATGCATGGCACTATCATGGATTGCATTAAGGAGGTCAACTGAATCAGTAGACCGCCTGATTTTGCATTAGATAAGGAACATATACACACACTTCTTGCATATGTTCAAACAACATTAGAAATTTTATAAGGACAATGGATGCCCATGTTTGATGGTTGAGTAGATGGTTGTTTGGATGTTAGGATATGCATTCTCCTTAACTTAGAGATTTTGTGGGAGAAATCCTTTAAGGAAGGGAGAATGTAACACCCCGAATTTTTGAATAATCAAATTAACTAAATTAAAGAATAATTAATCCCAGACTTGATAAATAAGGGAAACGGGTTGCGCCATTGTGTTTGCCTCGGAATTCTGGTTGAGATAGAGTCCGAGTTTGCGTGAATTGGACTTCGTATGAAGAAGTTATGGCGATCGGAAGTTTCAGAAAATTCAAAACAGATTTTCAGAATTCAAATTTCAGAGTCAGACAGGCTAGGCGGGAAAATTCTCGCCAGATCCAGGTCGACCTGGGGGTCGACCTACCCTGACCAGGTCGACCATAGTGTCGACCTGGGGGTCGACCTGCCCCCCCGGGCAGATTTGATTTATGACCTGTAGATGACTGTGTGCTGACTCATTAGGGTTTCTGATATGCTCTGATTGGCTGGGATTAATTCTGGGTTGATCGGACGGCTTAAACTAATCCTAAACTCTATAAAAACACCTATAGACCCAAACCCTAAAATTAAAATAAAATTGGATTCATGGCCTCCATGCCGTCACCTAGCAACTCAGCATAGCCGCCACCAATTAGAGAGGAAGAAAGCAAATCAAATTCAGTCTTTTTCAACTCTAACAACGAATCTTCATCAAAGGAGCGCTAATTCCACTCCAGAAATCAGAATTCAGAACTCAAGACTGCTTTTGAGTTGTGAGTTCGATAGTCTTAACAAAATAACTAATAAATGAATTGGATTGAGATATAATGCGGATAATTTGGATGTGATATGAATTGTTGATTTCATGTTGTAATTATGTTGTAGAATTATGTGGTAATTTCTATGATATTATGTTATGATGCTATCATCTATGATGCAAAGTTATGATGCTATCACCCATGTTATAATCCTATGATTGGCTTACGTCTAGTTGAATCATCATGTCTCTTATGCTAGTTTGTTATATTGATTCATATGATAAATCATATATAGGAAAGTTTAGATTGTTGATTCAAACATGAACCATATACAAGTTTGGGTAGAATTATATGTGACCTTACATGGCTATGGCACCTAGTTTATGTGAGAATTTAAACTGAAAGTTAGGCTATGACATATGCTAAATTCTACATGATACTTTACATGTCTACACCATTGTTGCGATGTATGAATCACCTATGTAAGTTTATGAGTTGGATATGAATCATGTTATGCAAGTTTAGGATTATTACCTATGCAAATATAGAACTATGACATATGTTATTTATGCAAGTTTGTAGCCATTATTTCATCAAGTTCACACCTTAGATTTGGATCCATGACATATGATGTTTATGCAAGTTTGTGGCCATTATCTCATCAAGTTCACACCTTTAGATTTGGATCCATGACATATGTTATTTATTCAAGTTGTGATTTTGGCCTATGAAAGTTTTAGATGTAGAACATCATTCACATATGCAAGTTCACCCCTATGTTAGATTTGTGATGTTTTATTTTATTTTATGAGCTAGACTATTCGAGTCTAACGTATATTTTTACGTTAAACGAACAAACGTACTACGTGGGGAAAAAGGGGATAATATTAAAAATATTTAATTGGCATAAATGCCGTAAAAGGCATAAAATATAATTATGGTGAAAATTGGTATGATTTTACATACCATAAATGGATGGACATAATTGAGTCAATTATGGACATCGTTAATTGATTGATAATTTGAATAGGGAAAGTAATTCAAATTTGGGGAATGATTAATTAGGAGTAATTAATCGTCTAAGATACGAGGTTAGGCTCTTTTGTGGTGTAAGACTGCCCGGACCCGCCCGGCAAATCCAGCTGCCACAAATGCCAGTCTAATGTGAGAGGTCATAGGCACAAACTAAATACGTAACAGTTGTAAAGTCACGAGGTTAGGCTCTTTTGTGGTGTAAGACTGCCCAGACCCGCCCGGCAAATCCAGCTGCCACAAATGTCAGCCTAATGTGAGAGGTCTTTATGAGGTTACGGTCTTAATGAATTAAGAAACACTTAACCAGATAAGCATGTATTGGGACATGAGGGGGTTAAGTGGGTGCCTTGGGTGGCATGTGGAATCTAGTGGGTGCCTTGGGTGGCATTTGGAAATACGATTAGAAACACTTAACCAAAATTGAAACGTGTAATTGAAACATGAATAAGAAGTGGGTTAAGTGGGATGTACTAAAGGGGACCAAGCTTAGGTGGATAGCTTGTGTCAAGTAATGGGGGGCCCATTTCAACAAGTAACCCATACGTATCTTTGTGGGCTCGACCCAAGTCGAGGACGGGACACGCATACTGGGCTTGACTGTAAGAGACCAAACCGGGTTAGCGGTGGCAACGCAAGTCCAACGGGTTCATATGCGTGTGTGGACCCGGGCTGGTAGGTAAGACGTTGCATCGTGTAGGTATTAGCCGTGTATTCTTGGTGGTATCGGGTTGCCACTTTGGGGAGTGATACACCCCACTATGGGGCCAGCACGGGTATCAACGAGTTAGGGAGCCGATCGCTTGGGGTAGTGGGCACACCTAGTGGAGATAGGGGCAGACGGCACCTATGAAGGCAGCTCGGGGTGCACAAAACTACCAATATCATTATTAAGTCTGTAGGCGGGATCAACCTTAGGGTGACTAGTGGTGGTGCAGTTTACTAGTGGCTGTGCAATATAGCAATTATCCTATAGTGTTGGTGTAGTTTAGTAAATTTATCTTAGTGGGTTAGGTGCGTTTAACGATATCGTTAGTCATCTTGTTTTCTTGTTTACTCTGTCATACTCAATGGTTCATGATCAATTCCTTATTTTCCAAATTATACCTTAGCCTAGTTACTTTGTTAATTATATTGTTAGAATTATCGCACTCGCCAGACTTTATGTTTGACCCCCCTTTTTCCATCTCTTTCCCCCCCCAGGTGCTCAGGTTGGAACTAGCACCAGTGGAGCTTGATTTTGGACTACTTTTAGAAGATTTCTTGGACCGCTAAAGTAAAGTTCAGCTTCTCTTTATTTATGGCTATTTTAATGTTGGGGATTATGTCTTTCAGTTTATGTACTTTGTTTTATCAAGATGGATATGATGTACTTGACTTTGGTTTATGGTTTTGATGATGTAACCAAACATATTTACCTTCTGCTGCAATAAATGAAGTTTTAAATTTCCAAGTACTGCTTTATATCTGTCTTGTTGTGATTTTCTGTTCTATATTCACTTAAAATGCTCCATGGAAGTTAATGCATTCCCTTTGAGAGTGACATTAATGGATGTGGGTTATTACACTCATTCTATGATTTTCTCTGTTTTTAATAGAAACCAATTACGGGTTCGTAAATATTCGAGAATAGCATGTGGTTATGGGACATGTCGCTATTTCCTTATAATAACTAGCTCGGAGTAATTTATATTCACTCGAATCGATGTGATCCTTTATGACTTGTGTTTTGTGGTCCTCGATCGCCCGAGTGGGATTTACGATTTTTGGATTTAACCTATGGGACATCGGTCCAACTTTCTATGATTTGTGTGTTTTCACTCTACCGGGGTCACGACCCCGCGTCGTGGGGAGCTTCGGCTCAAACTTATGGGTTCGCTACTAAGAGATCGTATCTCATCTATGAACGGACCTGCCCCTTCTTTATGATGTTCACTAGGGATTTCACGATTATGTGTTTTCTCTCTTCCGGGGTCATGACCCAGCTTTGTGGGGAGCTTCGGCTCAAACAAATGGGTTCGCTACCTAGAGACCGTATCTCATCTATGAACAGGTCTGCCCCTTTATGATGTCTTGATGATTTATGATGACTTTGATGATTTATGATGTCTTGATGATTTATGATGACTTTGATGATTTATGATTACTTTGACGCGAAGCGCGTCAATTTGAGAAATGATTTATGATTCATGATTTACTTTGATGCGATGGTCATCAATTTGATGTGTATTTGGCATTCCGCTGTCATTTTCTATTGTGTGCTATTATTTGAATGTTGCATTCTATATTAGCTAGGAGATAATTTAGAGATATTTGTGTGCTGACATTCCATTGTCATTTCCTGATTGTGTCGACATGCCATGTTCATGTCATCATGTGTTATATCTCTTGTTATCTCGATTTGTTTGATTAGTACAGCTAGACTGATCCGTTTATTATTTATTTTCTTATAAATAATACTCGGGTCAGGCCGAGTCATTTTAGGTACTCCTCTGGGATCCTCGCAGCATTGATCTTCTGCTTTCAGCTTGCTACTCTGCTCTTTCAGCTTGCTACTCTGCCTTTGTAGTTTTATGTACTTTTGTACCTATGACATTATCTATCGTTGTGTACATATTCTTTATTTAGATCATGGTGTATGTATCTATTCTTTTGGGATTAGTGGATCTTTGTTGACCACTATCTTGTTGTACACATCCTTAGTTTATTCATATCTATTCCGCCTTTGTGATATGATTATTCTATGTCTGGCTTTGAGATATACCATATTTATATTATTGTTGTTGTCTATTTTATACTGCTTTCCGGATTGCATATAGCCGTTGTGTAGTTGCCCTATGTGCCGAATGGTCATGTCGAAATTTTAATCGGTATCAGAATTCGATGTGCATTCCTCACATGGAGTAATCATAAAATCGGTCGCTCTTTACAAACCTCATTCTCCGTTATGGTCTACGACATTTCTCTGAAATGAACAGGACGATAGTGGGTATAGAGTCGGGGCGTTACAGTTGGTATCAGAGCGAACTTTCAGGAACAGTGTAGGATAGTATGATGATGGTATTGTCTTAAGCCTCTCTCAGGAATCATGTTTTAGGGTCTTAGTTAGAGTCATAAGACCCGTCATAGCTTATCTTCCTATACCATTTTTATTGAATTCGCATCATTTGAATTCAAGTTAAGACTAACTTTTTCCTCCTTCTTTTTCCTTAAAGAAGCGAAATTGTTGGTCGTAACCGTGCAAGTGCCGGTTCA
Organism: Allium sativum; assembly: GCA_030737875.1. Classification (NCBI taxonomy): domain Eukaryota; kingdom Viridiplantae; phylum Streptophyta; class Magnoliopsida; order Asparagales; family Amaryllidaceae; genus Allium; species Allium sativum. Next base: position 344,385,521 of record CM060910.1, read on the forward strand.
CCCAGTGTACCTCCTACGTGAGCGGTGTTTGAGTATCTAGTGACCTATTTTTAGTCTTTTAGAATAGTTATTGATTCGTCTCCTTCGGGTTGATTTCTATAGTCCATCTAGGGCCCGTGTGCTCTAGAGGTGCTCCTGTTTTATTCTTTGACTTGAGTTGCTAACCGATGCCTGTTTCTGTATAAATGGTATCACACTTATCTTGTTGATCATTTATGATCCTTGTAGTTGATTGATCATTGGATATCATTCTCATGCATCGTTACGCACGTGGTAAGCGCCTTTGATCCTTATATTTCTTGATTTCTAGTTAAGATTGTTTCGTACGTCGTTACGTACCTAACATAGTCTATTGGTTTCTTGTCGATCGGTATGGAGATACCATGTCGTTATGACTAAATCTAGTCCCTTGTTGTCATCTATATAGTTCTAGTTCAGTGTGAGATCACCAAGCCTTCGGGCTAAAACAACTCATTTGTTATCTCGTTGTGCCGGCATGAGTCACCAAGCATTTGTGCTAAATTAACTTAACGAAGGCGCAATGATACATTTGTGTTGCCTCGTTGCGTTCCAAAATCAAGATCAAGAATGAGGGAAAGCATCCTGCCTCTTGTGATCCCTCTTCTTGAAGTCAAGGTACGTGTCATTAATTTCTTAATGTCATTTACCTTGTTCAGAGATTATTTCATTTATGTTCTTTTGATATACGTCGATCGTGTTCTTCGTTATCAAAAGATATCGTTTGTGTTTTATTCGTAAGTTCATAAAGGAATTTTATTTCCTTTATGCCATCCCGAATGATTTATTGAATTTTTATGTTTTCACGAGATTCGCGTGAACGTTAGAAATTTGGAGGACTTTCTTGTGTTAACTTGTCCATCGGGTGCGTTAAGGATCTCGAACAAGATATAGGACGCCATGTTGTAGTTCGGAATTCGTAAACACCATTATGTGACAATCCGACATTCGAAATGATTCCTAGAATTAAAATTCTCCTAATAAGTTAATCAAAATAATAATATTTTGGGGTTTTTGCGATTTTTCGTAGTTGGTTGTTATTTTTATAGATAATTTATTTCTAGATATCCTTGGAGTAATTCCAAGAATATGAGTGGTTCAAGATTTTCAATTAGAAACTATCTTGAATCTTTTCTTTGAGTAAATTAAATAACTCCAGAAACAACCCAAAAAGTTATTTATTTATGTCTCTTGTTTCTGGATTTCAGATCTTTGATTTTCGAGATTTCTTAGTGATTGAGAATCTCGCCTAATTCTTAATCCTTGTTTCGATTTGCTAAAGCGAATTTAGTATTCTTATGATTCCATGGGTCTTCTTATTTTCTCTAGTGAACGATCACTCGAGGGAATGAGAGTTCCCATTGGGGAGGGAAGATTTGGGTTTTGCGATCCGAAACGATCTCAATAATTCCTTTCTTTGAATCGATGATCTAGTCGATCATCTGGAAGTGCTATAGTCAATTCACTTATGGACTTAGCCTTGCGTTGTTCTTAGAAATGAATATCGAAAGGATGAGCTCTTTTGATGTTGCTCCTTTGTTTGTTTGAATCATTTGGATTGACAATTGTCTCCGCACGTTGTTAACACTTGTCAATCAAATCTTTAGGGATTATGACCTCTTTGGTTTAATCTCACTTGTTAGAGAAATTGTCTATTGCTTCTTTGATTAATTGCTGAAGTTTTTGCGATTTGAGATTTTTAGTGGAAAATTATCCTAAATCTCGTTGTTTCAAAGTGGTAAGTTGTGCACTACTTATCCATCATCTTCTCGATGTTTTCAATTTTCTAAAATTGATTCTTGAGTTTCTGAATATTGGGAAGTACGTATAATTCCTAATCATTCGTCATTATGGTTACTAAATGAGATTTAGTTCCTGGTTAGAAATCGATTTCCCCTAGTAGTTCATTTGTATTCTGTTACCAATATTTGTTATCGACCTGTAGTTCATTGGTATTCCGTTACCAATATTTGTTTATTGGTTTCTAGCTCGTTGGTATTCCGTAACCAACCTTGAATCATTGATATTGAAATTGATTATTCCTTCGAAAATTGCTTTCCTTAGCTAAATTCGTTGGAATCTCTGTGTCGTGCTTTTGTTGGTGTCAGCCACCTTGTTGTAGGACTAAAGTGCTCAGGCTCGATGTTCGCTACATCGTCGTGATTGAGTTTTGGGAATGTATTAGTCAACCATCGTAAATTCCCATTTCATCTCCTAAGAGAAATATCTACTATTGATATCTTGCGTTCGTAGGACGCAGCCTTGTTGCTCCTTGAAATTCCAAGTTAGATTCGTTTGGTTTTTGTGCATTCTATTGATTCTCATTCCTTTGAGAAGAATATGAAGAAAGGCGAGTCTATTTGAATTCATAATGCTTATGAATTTTTATAGAATTATTTTACCCGTTTGGGATGACTACCTTCATGGATAATGAAGTTCGAGATTGAAATCTAGCTTTTATGATCTTGCGAGACGAAATTGGGATCTCACTTAGCTGTTGGTGTGATCTTTACATTTCGTGTCGGTTCTTGTGATACCACTCCGTGGTATTATTTTAGGTTGTTACTTATTACTTCATTCTTAAGGAATTGCGGGGACGCAATTCTTTTAAGAGGGGAAGTCTGTAACAACCCACTCACTCGACGATTTTAGATTTAAATATTTTATTTAAATATATCGTCGTATCTCATGTGTCACTCAAAAAGTCGTTTTTCACAAACGATAAAATTAGGACTCGGGACCACTTCCATTGAGTTCAAAACGTTGTTTAAGACCTTTTTGACTATAAGCATTGATATGCTCCGAGATTTGGAAATTTGGGACTTTGGTTAGGTCTTGGTTTGGCTAACCTAGCCTACCTTATAACCCCTAATAGCTCTCTTCCTCTTCATTCATTCAACCCTCATCAAAGAAATAGAAAATTGGAGATGGGAATGGGAAATTAAAATTCCTAAACCTAGCTTAATTCTTGGAGCTCCAATTCTTAAGGGAAATCAAGCATAGAAGCTTTGGTAAGCCTCCTCTTCATCTTCTCCGTCATCTCTAGCTTATCTCCTCTTCTAATTTTGAGAATTCCTATGACCTAACTCTTAGGAAATTCATTTGTTTGGGTTTAGATTGGACATTAGCATGCTACATTGGAAGAGAGGTTGATTTAGCGAAGCTTTGGGTTGATTTCTTGCTTCTAGCAAACCAAGGTGAGTTCTTCTTGAACTCACATCTATGCCACAAGACATTACCTTGTACAAGTGTAATTTAGTGTTCATACGAGTTTGCTTGTGCTTGTGAAATGGTTAGGTTAGTGTAAATTAGCCGATTTCATGTGTTTGTGTTTCATTGAGTTGAAAATTATGATTAGAATTGTCCACACAATCTAATTCATAAGCTACTTGTTGATTTGGTGATATTGCGAAGCTCCGTTGTCGCACCGGCAAGTTCTAGGACTTCACAATTCACTTATATCGTATATGATTGCGTTGGTTAGATAATTTCGTCATTTTGGAGTTTATAATCAAGAACCATTGCAAATATCTTGTGTGAATGTTTGTGCATGCTATAGGTGAAGTTCTTGTGTGCACACAAGTCCTTATAGTTTCCCTTTAGCATTGCCAAACCTTCATGTTCTAGCTTGAATCGCATTTGATTGCTTTGGTTAGAGAATTAGTTCATTTTCGAATATATAATCGAAATCATAGCAATCTCATGTTCGTATTGTGTGTGCATGTTTTTTGGTGTTATATGATGTTTTGGTAAGCCTTAGATGCTTCTTTTTCACTTAGAAATCATCATATACAATCACCATCGATCCGGCCTCGTCCGAGTGCCGTTTGCACCTCATTTCCTAAGCAAAAATGGCCACACTTCAGCTCAGACGTTTGTCCGGAAGGGGGACAAACGTCAGTCATTGTTTAGGAAGCAAAATAAATAATTGCTTCATCTCAGAAGTCTATCCAAAAATGGACATACATCTGTCCAAACTCTCGGGAAATAGTTTCCTAACAACAGACGTCTGTCCTTGGGGTGATAGACATCTATCACTGAAAATCTGCTGTTGACCAGTGGAGACCACGGTCAACAGTTTAGGCCCATCCAGGCTCTTTTCCGGCCGGAGCCCCGGCCGTTCGGACTTTGTTTGTGAACTTCAGCTTTACGAATTCATAGATCCCAGCAGCTCGATTCATCAACTTTGATTCTCATGTGATTCATCCAATGTTGATCCTTCTTGGCCGATTCACATATGTTTATGATGTGAATTAAATAAGTGGTCATTCTAAAGCCCGTGCGCTCTATTCTGTATATCGAATTTATTCGATACTCTTGTAATATGATTCACGACTCTAAAACTTCAATTATCGACTTGATATCCTTCGAGTCTATTCCGATATAGTTTAAAACCTTCGGGTGCTAGTTTGGGATTTCGATTTGTTCGTTGATCGAAATTACAACCGTTATCCCTTTGATTTCCTGTATGTTGCTGTAATGTGAATTATGCATTGTCGATTACCTTGGTGATTGTACTTTGATCTGTGGCACCCTATTTTTGTGATAAATTGTCATTGTTTTGTGTCCTTGTTTTCTGTCGCTCCAACGTGGTTTCTAATCGTTTCCTAATGTTATAGAATCCACTAACGAGCTATATATTTATTCAATTTATCGAATTTATATTTGATGATTTATGATTTGAATTCACGTCATTGTGACGTGAATTCCCTTGATCGATTTGCCTCGACAATCGTACTATTGTTTATTGCCACTTTGAAATTATATAAAGAGATTTTATGCTATTAGTAGATATCAAATTCTTGTACTAAAATGGTTTCTAATCGTACTTCACTATATGAAGCTAATTTACGTAATCGTTTTACAAACCTTCTTCAAGTCTACTAGTATATATTTTATAAACCTTTTTCTCGTTCGTATGAGAAATCTAATTAAACGTCTTAGTAAAATCAAGGACTATGAACCATTGCTTTTGCTTCGATGGTTAATTCTTGGACTCGTCCGATTGAAAACCGTGGCAATACTCATTCTATGATTTTCTCTGTTTTTTAATAGAAACCAATTACGGGTTCGTAAATATTCGAGAATAGCATGTGGTTATGGGACATGTCGTTATTTCCTTATATTAACTAGCTCGGAGTAATTTATATTCACCCGGATCGATGTGATCCTTTATGACTAGTGTTTTGTGGTCCTCGATTGCCCGAGTGGGATTTACGATATTTGGATTTCACCTATGGGAATTCGGTCCAACTTTCTATGATTTGTGCGTTTTCACTCTACCGGGGTCACGACCCGGCTTCGTGGGGAGCTTCGGCTCAAACTTATGGGTTCGCTACCTAGAGATCATATCTCATCTATGAACAGACCTGCCCCCTCTTTATGATGTTTACCAGGGATTTCACGATTATGTGTTTTCTCTCTTCCGGGGTCATGACCCGGCTTCGTGGGGAGCTTCGGCTCAAACAAATGGGTTCGCTACCTAAAGATCGTATCTCATCTATGAACAGGTCTGCCCCTTTATGATGTCTTGATGATTTATGATAACTTTGATGGTTTATGATGTCTTGTTGATTTTATGATGACTTTGATGATTTATGATTACTCTGACGCGAAGCGCGTCAATTTGAGAAATGATTTATGACTCATGATTTATTTTGATGCGATGGTCATCAATTTGATGTGTATTTCGCATTCTGCTGTCATTTCCTGTTGTGTGCTATTATTTGAATGTTGCATTCTATATTAGCTAGGAGATTATTTAGAGATATTTGTGTGCTGACATTCCATTGTCATTTCCTGATTGTGTCGACATGCCATATCCATGTCATCATGTGTGATATCTCTTGTTATCTTGGTTTGTTAGATAAGTACAGCTAGACTGATCCGTTTGTTGTTTATTTTCTTATAAATAATACTCGGGTCAGGCCGAGTCATTTTAGGTACTCCTCTGGGAATCCTCGTAGTATTGATCCTCCGCTTTCAGCTTACTACTCTGTCTCTGCAGTTTTATGTGCTTTTGTACCTATGACATTATCTATCGTTCTGTACATATTCTTTATTTAGATCACGGTGTATGTATCTATTCTTTTGGCATTAGTGGATCTTTGTTGACCACTATCTTGTTGTACACATCCTTGGTTTATTCATATCTATTCCGCCTTTGTGATATGATTATTCTGTGTCTGGCTTTGAGGTATACCATATTTATAATATTGTTGTTGTCTATTTTATACTGCTTTCCGGATTGCATGTAGCCGTTGTGTAGTTGACCTATGTGCCGAATGGTCATGTCAAAATTTTAATCGGTATCATAATTCGATGTCCATTCCTCACATGGAGTAATCATACAATCGGTCGCTCTTCACAAACCTCATTCTCCGTTATAGTCTACGACATTTCTCTGAAATGAACTGGACGATAGTGGGTATAGAGGCGCGGCGTTACATATTCCATGCGCTATGAGACATTCTACAGGTTCCTTGTTAGTTTAAATTATTATTATTTTACTTTCTTTGTTGACCATCCCGTGGTGGTTGGACATTGGCACAATGCACTTTCAGGGGAAATATCGGCTGGTGCGGGGCGGGCCATCACATTTGGTATCAGAGCTCTAGGTTGCGTAGTTAACCTAGGGAAAAACACCAGGGAGAGATAATACGTATATGAGAGCGCATATTTCTGGTTATTTTGGTTCTCAAAAGCTATATATATATATATATATACACTATTAGCATTGCTAAGGATGAAGTTGCACTGCAATTACACCACAAAGAGGATGGTTAATCGTTTCTCTTTATAGATTGAACGATGACCCGATATACGAGGGGTGCCGGTAGAGGAGCCAATAATGGGAATGCTCCTGACATGAGGTCTATGTTCACTGACTTCATGAGAGAGATGCTTAGGGACGTTCAGAGGGCAGTTCCTAATGCTGCTAATGGTGTTGGTGCAGCGGTGCAGGCGCCTAGGGCCGATTTTGCCAAGCTATGCAAGGATTACTCTAGCCTTGGTAGAAAGCCGTTCCATGGAACGGAATCGGCCACGGATGTTCAAGATTGGTTGGATAGCCATGAGCGTATCTTCGAAGACTTGGGTATCGAGAATGCGATGAAGAGAAAGTTAGCATCCCGTCAGCTGCATGGACGGGCGAGGAATTTGTGGAATGCTATTAAGGCAGCTACTCCAGAGGATCAAGTTATATGGGATCAGTTTAAGGCCCGATTCAGTGATAAGTTCATCCCAGCTGCCCAGAAGTCAGAATTGTTTAGGAAATTTCCGGATCTTAAGCAGAATGGTAGGGCAGTCTCGGAGTATATTGCAGAGCTCGATACTCTGTCGAAATATGGATTTTTTCTTGTTGATACTGCCGAGAAGAAAAATGAAAAGTTCATAATAGGCTTAGATCAGTACTTGGGGGGAAAGGCTTGTTAACCACATCGATGAGATGTTTGAATCGATTATGGGGAAAGCTTTGAGATCAGAGAGTCTATACCCTAAGTCGAAAACTGAGGTTGCATCTGTAGAGGAGCCAAAGCTGCAAGCAAGCGGTAGAGGCAAGAATGGTTCTCAGAATAAGAGAAAGCATAAGCAGACCAAGGATGGCCAAAAGAAAAAGAATAAGAAAGATGTTGAGTGCTTCAGCTATGGTAAGAAGGGCCACTATGCCAAAGAATTTTAGTCCAAGCTAGCGGACAGGAAGTGCTTCAACTGTGGCCAAGTGGGACATCACTAGGATAAGTGTCCACAACCCCCTAAAGGCAAGCAGATTGTGAAAGCATATGCTATCGATGCTGTTCCTTCTTCGTCGAATGCCCCAACTGCGGCGGAGAAAGGAAAGAATGTCGTCCTTCAAGGTATGCTTTCTGTTTATGATGTTCTTGTGGAGTATTGTTTGATACCGGAGCTTCCCGTTCCTTCATATCTAGTGACCTGGTAGATAGGTTGGGATTGGAAACCGAGATAGTCGATAGACCTTTAGCAGTGACGAACCCGATTGGTGGTTCGACTAGCCTTAGCATGATTTGTCGTAATGTGGTCTTATCGAGTCATGGATGCATGTTTGTTTGTGATTGCTTTGTTTTGGTCTTTACTGGGTTTGGCATTATTTTGGGGGTATATTGGCTCCAAAGATACGGGGTGGTGGTAGACTGTGAGGGATTTCTGGTGACAGTTAGAGCGGATGATGGGCGGAGGGTAGTGTTTGGTTTTCTACCTAATGATGGGGTGATGGCTAGTTTTCTAAATTCCCTCGACATCCCGCATGATGAGTTGTCAGATGTGCCCGTGGCTAGCCAGTATCCAGATATCTTCGGGGAAGTGACCAGACTTCCACCACACCGAGGGATTGAGTTTTGTATCGATTTAGTGAAAGATGCCAGACCTATAGTGATGCCACTTCGTCGTATGGCACCAAGAGAGCAGCGAGAGCTCGGGGTGTAAGTAAGAGATCTTTTGAAGAAGGGATTTATCAGAAGAAGTGTTTCTGAGTGGGGAGCACCAGTTGTGTTTGCTACCAAGGCAGATGGTTCCCTTCGTTTATGTGTGGACTACCGTGAATTGAATTAGGTGACAAGGAAGAATAAGTATCCTCTACCGCGGATAGATGATTTGTTCGATCGGTTGAGTGGCACGAGATTGTTCTCCCAGTTGGATCTCGCGACAGGTTTTCATCAGCTTAGAGTGGAAGCTGAGAGTATAGCTAAAACGGCATTTCGGACGCTGTCTGGATTCTATGAGTGGTTGGTCATGCCATTCGGGTTGACCAATGCACCAACGTATTTTTTGGATCTTATGAATAGGGTATTCAGAGATCAGTTGAATAATTTTGTTCTTGTGTTCGTGGATAATATACTTGTTTATTCGAGGACAGAGGAAGAACACAAGGAACATTTGAGGATAGTGATGGAGGTGTTGAGAAAACACCAATTAAAAGCAAAGTTTTCTAAGTGTCACTTCTGGAGGAGGGAGGTGAGATTCTTGGGCTATGTTGTTTCAGAGAATGGTATTGCCGTGGGCCCTGCGAAGGTGGCTACGGTACAGGATTGGTCTACGCCCAAGAATGCAACAGACATAAGAAGTTTCTTGGGATTAGCTGGATATTATCATAAGTTTATCCAAGACTTCTCCAAGATAGCGGCACCGTTAACTCAGTTGACCAAGAAGAATCAAGCTTTCGTCTGGGGCGAAGAGTGTGAGAATGCATTCAAGAGTCTAAAGGACAAGTTGACATGTGCACCAGTGTTAGTCATTCCTAAGGTGAATGAAGAGATGACGGTATACAAGGACGCCTGTGGTACCGGACTAGGTGCTGTATTGATGCAAGGAGGTAGGGTTGTAGCTTATTGTAATGACCCGCATTGGCAGAGGTATTATAATTAATTTATTTAATTATATAAATAGTGATATAGTGAATTTAATGGTCGTGGAATTAAATAATGGTGAATATTTAATTAAAAATAATAAATTAAATAATATATTTAATTCTAAAATAATCAGAATTGGCTGATATGGAGATATAGTGTGAACTGGATCATCTGTGATATTTAATTCAGCTTGGAATTGAATTTGAATAACGAATATATTATTTGAACGACAGTTTGAACGTATAATTATATTATAATTAAAATCGAGCTTGAAATGGCGCTGCAGTTCGCTATTTGGCGATTTGAACTTCAACTGAATATACAGGATTTGTTTTAAATCGGATTTCTATGAAACAAGAAACGTGTGGAGCTGGTGGAGTATATTTTTCTAGTGGAAGAGAAAAATCGGGATTTTGTCGTGTAGATTTTGATTTACGTCCAAATCAAATTTTAGAAAAGTCGCTGTGGAATTCCTTTATAATTTATAAAGGAATTATTTATATTTTTAAAAAGAATTTCAATATAAATCGAATATCGGGTTGACCCGGATTTGAAATATCAAGTTAGAAATTCATATAGGAATATTCTAGAGCTGTATGGTATTCCACTGTGAATATAGACGATAATATTTATTTTTAAATATTTAATTTAATTATATTTAAATATATTTATATATTTAAATGGGTCATTCAAAGCTGTAAAAATAAGCCACTTTTGCAAACGTAGTCAGAATTCGACGAAACTAATTTTGTTGGATCCGCAATGTCAAATAGTTGTTAGATTTCCAGTTTCGTGATTTTTAGAGTCATTGTGTGGTCGTACGGATTTTTAGAGTGGAAAATAGTCAGTATTTCGATGGTTAAAAATACGCGGTGTGAGAAAACGGAGTCGGAATTCGACGAAACCAGTTTCATTGGGACCATTATGTCGGACTGTAACTGCATGATCAGTTTCGTGATTTTTAGGTATCGTATATGGTCGCAGAGATTTTTAAGGACCGGAGACAAACAGAAATTCGAGAAAATAAAATATAAAATCAATTTGAAAATATCTCCCCTCATTTCTCTGATCACAAACAGGCCACGCGACCTCTCTCCTCAGTCACAAAGCTTACTAACCTCAAACAGCTTATAAATACCGTAGAAAACCAAATCACTCAGACTTAGAAAATCCCAAACAAATGCCATAAAATCCATAAATCAAACTACATATATATTTGAATTCACTGAGTGATGCTCTACGTTCTGGTATACAAATCATGGAGCTCTATCCATTTCTTCTAGGTCACGGTTTCTTCTAAGCAAACTAGGGCTGGCGGTTTTAGACGATACGGAGGGAGTTGGGTTGATCCAGGATTATCATGGTGTTCATAACGGCGAGGCACAACCGAGGGGGTCGATAAGGTTTACTCCGATGGCCTTGCGTGATAGCCGACGTGGGGGAATCGGGGTAAAAGGGGAGCAGGTCATTCGGCCAAGTGGTGTTCGAACGTGGTATGACGGTGACCATCAGGTGGCGTTTAGGGTGGCGAGTTCAGTAGTGGTGGTCGCGGCCTCGACAGGTGGCTGAGGTGGTGGGAAGCGTCGGTCAAAGGAGGAGTCAACGGTAATTTGTGGAGTAGCGGTCTGTGTAAATCGATTTGGGAAGAAGGACACAACACGGGTCAGGTTTTTAAGTATGGAGGCGGGCCGGTTTTGTTAATGGGTTGGCATGGAAAGGGTAAAGCCCAATGAATTGTTTATTTAATGTTTTAATTCAAATTAAATAGCGTATGACTTGTTAATGCAATATCTTCGTCATACGATACCAGATTGACAAATAAGTAAGTTGCGTTGGGATCGTATGGACAGACACTACCCAATGGAACTGACTGGGAGTTGATAGGAGCTCATTTGAATTTATGGCGAAATAAATTGTTTGATTCAAATCAAATAACAGTTTATCGTTCTTTAACGATGAACTGCCAAAGTGAGTAAATCTCACTAACTCTGAACAGTTTATAATTTCATGTTGTATTTTTAGAACTATTAAATATTGGCTGATTGACTGTATGTGGACTGTTTGATTGAACTGCTAGTCAGTTAGTTGAATTTCTATATTGATTCTGTTTAACAGAATATATCATATGGAACTGAAAGTGATGTTATCTATATTGGTTAACATCTATGGATGCAGGGATACAGGTTGGAGGAATCCAACTGGGTTCCTCAACAGTTATTTTATTGTTTTTCATATATTGTGATATATGATGTAGTTTATAATCTGTGGTTGATTATACGTGTTTGGACGATATTGGTCATCGTGATTTGATGTGTTAAGTACCATAGAAATACCGGAATGGGAAAAAGAGATTTTCAAAGAATATTTTGAAAATAATTTACTTATATAAAATCACTGGATTTTATATAAAAAAGGAAAAAGGATTTTTAGAAAAGGAAATAAGTATAGGAATCAAAAGGGTTAAAAGAATATATTTGTCAAACAAATATAAAGGAAATGGTTTGGTAAAACAAATGTAAAGGGAAATATTTGTTCAACAAATGCAAAGAGAAAATATTTGTAAAACATTTTAAAAAGAATTGAAAAGAATATTTATTTGCTAAATAAATAGAGTTAAAAGAGTTATCGAATTTAGTTATTCGAATAGAGTTGAAAGGAGCAAATCAAAAGAAGTTAATTAAAAGTAGTTAAATCGAATATAGTTATTCGAAGGGAGTTAATCGAATATGGTATTCGAAAGTTAGTCAAATCGAATATGGTATCCGAAAGTTAGTAAATCGAATATGTTATTCGAAAGGAGTTAGTCGAGTCGAGTTGGTTAGATAGGGTTAACCAGTTAGAGTTAATCGATAGAGTTAAATCGAACTAGAGTTATTGAATAGAGTTAAATCGAACTAGAGTTATTGAATAGAGTTAAATCGAACTAGAGTTATTCAAATAGAGTTAATCGAATTTAGTTATTCGAACTAGAGTTATTCAAATAGAGTTAATCAAATTTAGTTATTCGAACTAGAGTTATTGAATAGAGTTAATCGGATTTAGTTATTCGAATAGAGTTAAATAAATAAGAGTTATTCGAATTAGTTATTCGAATAGAGTTAAACACAAAGGAGTTATCGATTATAGTATAATCGAAAGGCGTTATCGAATATAGTTTAATCGAAAAGAGTTATCGATTAGTTTAATCGAAGTGAGTTATCGAATATAGTTTATTCGAAAGGAGTTAATCGCATACAGTTATTCGAATAGAATTAAAAGAGTTAATCGAATATAGTTATTCGAATAGAATTAAAGGAGTTAATCGAATCTAGTTTATTCGAATAGAATTAAAGGAGTTGGACTCGTAAAATATATTAGGAAGTTATGTAAGGAAGTGTTAAAGAGTTAAAAGATGAACTTACCCTATTTCGAGATTTGAAATGTTGTTCAGTTAAGGTCTGAGAGGTAATTATACCCCAACTTAATTGACTTCGTTTTAAATTTAGAAATGGGTAAGGTTCGAGAGTAAAAGTGGTTAAGTGAATTTAGTAAATAAGTAAAGTGGTTTGAGTTGTCGTCGCGATGTTGATTTAAACATCTGTTTAAATCCAAGTAAAGAAGATTTGGAAATGTTTTCCAGTGTTAATAACGTATATTTTCTAAACATAGAAAATAAGGAAATATATATAGACATATATATATATATATGAATGATGATTGATCGATATAATTTCCTCCTGGAAATAATATCGTTGTTTGCACACCTGTTTTTCTTTGATGGTTAAATCACAGCCTATCAAAGTTTTGACCATTTTAACGTTGTTAATATGGAGAGATGTAATAACCCGGAAAATCTGGGCTAGTTTAAAATTTTTATTTTGGCAATTTTGGCGAATTTTGAATATTTAAAATAGATTATTTCAAATAATATCGACGAGAAATTTATTTTGAATGGAATTAGAACGTATATATTATATACGTCGTCGTTAGAATATAAATAATTATATATAATTATAAATAGAATTGAAAATGGCGCGGTAGTTCGATAATTCGATTTCAAACTTCAATTAAATGTACCGGGTGCAAAATAATCTGGATTTTAGCGAAACCAAAAGCATTAGGATCTAATTGATAATATATTTCCAACGAATCCGAAAAATCAAAATTACATAGCGGGAATCAAAAGATATGTCCAGTTGAAAATTCTGAATAGTCGCTATGGAATTCAGGCCCTTAAAAATGGAAATTTTGCAAACGACCTCGGATTTCGACGAAACCACTTTTGTTGGATCCGCGGTGTCATATTATTTCTAGATTCCAAATTTCATAATTTTCTGAATCAATATGTGAGCGTGGCGAAGGAAAATGTGTTTGACCAGTTTCAGTTGATTTTAATCGACTGGAAAATGGCCATTTTTCAAACAGTGTCAGAATTCGACGAAATTTGTTTTGTTAGGACCGTATCGTCAATACGAAGCTAGAAAATATTTTTCGGGAATTTTTAGAGTTAGTATGTGGCCCTGGTAAATTGAAATGTACGTTTAAAATTCAGTATAATGATTTAAATGTAAATTCAACGAAAACTGGTCGAAATGATCGAATCAGCCTATGATACATATCCCATTGTGTTCGAAATGGGGGTATTACGCTGGGGACGACAGTCGTTGGGTTTGGATCGGAGTTCGTTTGTGGTAGGGGGTATTTTCGGATTTAATGAATTTAAATATATAAATAAAATACGGGCCAATTAGAAAACAGAAAAAAAAAATATTAAACCCTAATCTATTTTCCGCGCCGTCAGCTGCGATTGAAGGCGGATTTCCTTCCAACCTTTTCCCTTTTCGATCTCCCAATCCACTGAATGATTTTCGAAAATTCCTAACTCAAATTCAAGAGCGTTGTGAGTACATTAAATCCATAGTATTCAAATCGGATTTCGTGAATCAAATTGGGCGATTTCTGCCCTCAAAGGCGCTGAATTCGAGCGATGTTTTACCCGTCCAGGGGGGTACGAGCTTCGAGATAAGGCAGCCATGGGGAGGCGCCGTGATGGCCGACGTTGGGGTGACCTCCGATCCCGGTGAAGGTGGCTGTGGCGGCAGCCGTTATCAACCCTAGGGCAGAAGCCTAGTTCGACGTCCAGTCTGAAGTAAAACAGTGAGCCCTCCCTTTGTTTTTTTTTTCATATATAAATTCATAGTTTAAAAATCGGTTTTAACATCAGTTTAAAAGCAATTTAAAATCAGTTTGAAATTGTTTTAGAAAATATATTTGAAATTGTTTTAGAAAAGATATATGAAATTGTTTTTACAAAATATATATCATTGATGTAAAAAGAGAATTAAACAAATAAATATCATTGTTTTGAAATGAAAATTGTTTAAAGTTTTGTTTTTAAATAAATGAATAGCAATGTTTTTTATAAAATAGCAAATATATAAGTTGCGTTATTTTAAAACATATAAAAATGGCATTGTTTTAAAAATATATTCCTATATAAAAATATACATGCTTTGTAAAATATAAAATGAACAATGTTGTTTTAAAATAAAATTGGCGTGATTGTAGAATATAAAAGTAACATTGTTTTGTTAGCAATTATAAAAATCATATTGTTTGAAATTATAGAAGTCATACAGTTTGAAAATAGAAAAATTAGGATTGTTTTAAAATAGAAATATGCTTTGTTTTCAAAATAGAAATTAGCGATGTTTTAAAAATAAAAAGATACATTGTCATTAGAAATAAAATTAACATTGTTTTTATGGCATAAAGATAAAATTAGCATAGAGATTTTTGAACTATAAAATTTGCTTTGTTTTGAACTATAAAATATACATTGTTTTTAAAAATAGAAGTCGCAGAATAAAAATATGATTTTTATTAAAATAAAGAGGTAAAAATTCGATTTTTATATATTGAATAGCAAAGTAAAAATTCGATTCTTATATATGTAGTGGCTACGGGCAACGAAAGTGAAGAAAGGCGAGCACGGTGGAGATGTTCTACATAGGAAGTGTCATGGAGTTAGGATAGCTATTGGTGAGAATTTCTCACTCTTCAATTTCTTTTCTAGTTATATATATATATATATATATATATATATACTAGGATGCAGACGGTGCTTAGTAGCACCCGACACAATCGTCCACAGACCATGGACTTGTTTGTTTGATTGCAAAAATTGGTTAGATTATTTGGTTTGAATTGAATTGTTTGGTGAAATGAAATTGATTTGATTGATGTGTGAATGGCGTGGGCCTTCACTAGACCGGGGATAAGGATAGGCCTTGTCCCGTTTCTAGTATCGTGCCGTTATGCCGCCGAAATTTTCTAAAATATGTTAGAAAAATAAAAATATCATTTTATTGAATAAATGAACCGAATAGAATATTCATAGGTTGAATAAAATAATTTGATCGTTAAAAATATAATTTTTAACATGAATGTGAATAAATAAATATTCATTTACAAACCTGACGGTTTGTTTATGTGCACCTATTTGAAGGACATTGATTGGGACGATAAATTTTACACATCGCCCAACTGCACAAATAAAAATCTGTGTTTGATTGCTTGAAACCCCACACGGGTATTGGGATGATATTTGACGTACACTAATCCCGATTGTTTAGTTGTATGTCGATCGATTGATTGACAGGCTGTTATAAGCGTTGAATATTTATATTTGATGCTTATACAGTGTAGAATGCACTTTGGATGATGGTTGATTATTCATCGTTGTTGATATATACATGTGTTGTAGAAAATCCATATAATTAACATTATATGGTAATTGATTGGGCCTCATTCCAGTTTTAAAATAGAAATATTTGAAAAAGAAATATTTGAAAATAGGAATATATGAAGCCGTATTGATTAGATTGACGCCATTTTGACGTGAACGATATTTATATCGATTTTATTCATTTTATAATGAATATCGAAAGTGATTTCAAAATCTGATATTTTGAAAAGGAAATTGAATATAAATAAATTCGAATTGAAATTGAATATAAATGAATTCGAATTGAAATGGAATAGAAATGAATTCGAATTGAAATTGAATTGAATTGAAAACGAACTGAAATCGAATTAGAAATCAATTTGAATTGAAATCAATTTGAATTGGAATCAATTTGAATTGGAATCAATTTGAAATGAATTTAAAATGAATTTAAGTTGGAATATTCAATTTTGATTTGAAATTGAATATGAAGTTGAAACCATTTTGAAAATGAATTTTAAGACGATTTATAAAGCACGTTTTGAATTGAAATCGACGAAGTATATATTATATATATAATATAATGGCCTGAATAGAACGCGCCGCGCCGCGGCAGTTCGCGAATTTCGACCATTGACTTCGAACGGATATTACGGGAGATCCGACCGTCGGATTCTCCTAAAACCGGAACCGTTGGGTTCGTATCGAAAAGAGCTTTCTAACGAATATTAGAAATTTGAAATCTAACGGTTGGATTTGGAATTATGTCCAAATCAAATTTGAAAAGGGTCGCTATAAGTGCAGTTCGATGGCCATTGATGGAAATCGACTGTACGGGCCTTGATAAAATTATTAAAAATAGTAATAATTTGTGTAAAATCATAAGAAATGATTTTGTGAAAAATTGGGATGAAAACTTCATATTTGAAAAGATAAAAATAGATTTTTATCAAAATGAACTAGTTTGAACTAGAATTATAATTCTATTTATTTTTAAGTAAATAAATTGAATTTGAAAAAGGTTTTAAAAATAACCAGAATTTCCAATAATTGCATTGGAGTGGATTTGAATCGAAATTGTCTTCGGAAAATTTCGATGTTGGAATTCGTGATTATACGGATGTTGTTATGGAAATTTGAAAGATATATATTTATATCGTTATTTCCAATACGACATTTGTTAATCGTAGAATTTGATATTGAATATAAGCCGATATATTTTCTATTCAAAGCCTTGTATTGAATATCAAATGTGATTTGGGTTTGTCGTGAATGGTGTCTTCATTAACACTGTTCTTGAACCCAGTTGAGAAAGGATTAAATCTTTTTATTTAGATTTAATGAAGTGTACCAATTAAACAATATTTAATTGGAATTGAATTGATATTGATTCTTGGGTTTATCGTGAATGGTGTTTTTAAATAACACTCGTTCTTTAACCCGATAATTAATGGAAATGTGATTTTGGGTTTATCGTGAACCGTGTTTTAAATGACACTGATTCTTTAACCCAGTCACAGATTAAAACTAAGTGGAGTTTTAATGAATCTTTAATTAGATTGAAAAGATCGAGAATGGAGTATCACCAGTTTTACTCCAGGCGATAGTTAAATCTTTAATTAGATTTGAACGTGAAATGGTAATTGAATTTACCGATAACACCGTGGTGTTAGATATGAAGTACTAACCAGTTTTACTTCATGGGATGAATAGGTTGGGATTGGGAAATTAAAACAAATGATTACTTCGGTAAGGTTCGTTAATCCCGACTAGTTGAATCGAAATTCAAAAGAAGATTAAAGAATAAATTCAAGGAATTTATCTTGGATAAAATTAATGGGAACCTTTCCCTATGAATGTGAAATTTAGAAACTAGCTGTCGGTTAGCTAAGCAGAATGGTTTTCTGGATATTGATCTGATGTTGGTTTCGGCCTTCGGGGTTAATATTTGGGGAATTATTCTCTTGATTAATTTACGGTTAGTGACTGATGAATTGGAATGAGGCGTATGTTGGGTTTGTGTAACACTTTTATAAAATATACGCGAGTTATTCGGGAAGACCGGGTTTATCCCATTCTGAATAACTGATACGACGATAAGTCGAAGATGAAGACGATGGTCAAAGACCGGAAGTCTTCACGTCGTTTGGGGGATTACTGATGATCTTGATTGGGCTGTACACCCAAGAAGATGGAAACAGTTGGTGATCGTCCAGACGTACTTGGAGATCGATGGATATGCGGGGTACTAGGTGCCTCCGGTTTCGTTCAGCCCCAGAACGGACATGTAAATGGACTGTGTGTCTGACATTGGATTTTAGTCCGTGTGATTGATCTCTATTAAATATATATCTGCTTGGCGGCGGAGAATTTATTCTCTTGCTTAACGCCCTTCTCTGAGACGTACGAGCTCAGGGGTTATATATTGATGGATATCAATCACATGGAGTGAATTGCCTATGTGGCATGCCTAAGTGGCAAATGATCAAGGCTTCTGTTGAAAAGCAAAGTCTTGTGGTTGATGATCGAAGCACGGCCTTTGTGGCGTAGCTTTGTGTAACGTTCACTTCACGAGTTTCACACCCGGTATGAACCAAAAACGGGAGACGGACCTCAGGGAGGGCATGCGTTTCTTTCTAGTTAGAAGTGGCGTCAGTGGTTTTACACGCCCTGACGAGTTTGACTTATGTGGTTGTTGCTGTTGCGAGGCGCCTCGGTTATATCGGTTTCGGCCGATGCATTCTGGTCGGCAGACGGACCAGACTTACACCACATAGGGTGGGGAAACATAGTGTTCAGGCATAATAATCCACATCGGTGGACCGACCCTGACGATCGAAAGGCTTGCCTGTGGCTCGGGCTAGAGAGTCACAAATCGGTAGAGGATCTTGCCCCTAGCCTCGGTTCATACCATAAATGATAACCCAACTTCCAATACGACATTGCGGTTTTGATTGTAAACCTATATGTGGCGACATAGTGGCATGGGACGCTCATGTCGCCTATGATTGATACTTATGATTTGAAGTTGTTTTATACACTATGCACTTATAATAGTATCAAATGATTTGTTTTAAACGTATCAAGCATTCTTTGGCTGTTATAAGGGAAAACCCTATTCCCCGGCTTGCGTTGCATTGTGTGATAGGACCTGGGTCTTATAACAGCTTCATTTTTCTTTATTTAGCATTGCGCTGTTTGTTTTATGCACTGGTATTCTTGGGAGGAAACCCGTTCCGTGTTATACGGCGTGGTCCCTTGATTTACCTAACTTTAAAAATAAAGATTAACTGTTTTAGTTCTCACACCAGTCACATGACTGACCTGGAGTTTATTGTTTTAACCTAAACTCTGGGTGCCCCTATTTTGACACGGGCAGCTAGTAGTTTTGGTTTTGCAGATTTATATTCACAGGATCTTGGTTTACAGCTGGAACGATATCCGGAAAGCTTTGTATCCGTATATCTCTTCTAGTTGTGTATTGTATTATTTTCCGCTGCGATGTATTTAAATGTAATTTAAATCTCTGATATTTTTGTGTAATATTCATTTATACTCTGTATATTCTTGTATTCTGGTGCATTGTTGTGATATACAGTGAAATGTTCTTTTGTATGCGTTCTACTTTGTCGTGTTCTCAAACGATAGGGCGTTTCGAACGGTCTGGGTCGGTTTAGCGACTGGTTCGGACCGAGCGAAATTCCTTGCCGTCACAGTTGGTATCAGAGCTTTGGTTTACCAAGCTCAGAGAATAAGGCACATTAGAACCATACGAAAGGATTCATCAGATATTGGATTAGTAATATCCAATTAGAATGACTCGTTAGAGATGGGATCAGTAGTATCCTAGAACGAGTGTGAAGAGTATATTTTTAAAATTGTAAACCAATTTTGTTTGGAAAATTTAAATCAATTATTCGTAGTTGATTATTTATTTGTATTGATTTGGACAGTCCAGTATATAAAGAATTTGCATATACGCCTTGCAAACGTATATTCAAAGTTTTAATATATTGGATAGATATAGCATCACACTCTAGTCGCCCGAAGATGATATTGATGATAGCGATCGCATCATCAACATTTATGTTCGAGTTTCGAAGGTGTGATTTTCTATATATTTCCATTAGACTGGTGTGAGAACCAAACTAATATAGCTAGAATACATTGTTGTGATTTGGCATCAAAACATGATTTTCTTTATATATATCAAAATTATGAATTTGAAACGTTAATCCACTAATTGATTGATGTTTGTGTTGTTTGTTTAATTGTTTGATAATTTAGAACCATTATGCCTAATTTGATCAAATAATGAATTGTATTGAAATTTGGTCGCATTTGCTTCCATATACTTGTACTTACATTGAACAGGTCATAGCAAGGAGGCTAGAGCAGAGAATAAAATTTGTTTGCCCGACAAATAGGTACATGTTTACTACATAATTTACTGTTTTGTTTGGGTGATGATGATTTTATGAGCCTATTGGCTAGACGCTTGGCTTTTTCTTTTTCTTTTTGAGATCAGAAGGCCTGTATGGCAATTTCGGGATTTTCCCGTGGCTCCCGGTGCAGGGGAGGTTATGGCGAAATTTTTCGAAAATTTAGGGTGTTAGCCAAATTTTTGAAATTTTTGAAAATTCTCAGAAACTGAAAAGTTGGAGAATGGAAGTCAGATCGAACGTAGAGTTGATTAATCAAACCACTTTCGACTTTGTTCCTTTTCGGGGACGAAAAGTTTTAAGTGGGGGAGATTGTAATAACCCGGAAAATCTGGGCCAGTTTAAAATTTTTATTTTGGCAATTTTGGCAAATTTTGAATATTTAAAATAGATTATTTTAAATAATATCGACGAGAAATTTATTTTGAATGGAATTAGAACGTATATATTATATACGTCGTCGTTAGAATATAAATAATTATATATAATTATAAATAGAATTGAAAATGGCGCGGTAGTTCGATATTTCGATTTCAAACTTCAATTGAATGTACCGGGTGCAAAATAATCCGGATTTTAGCGAAACCAAAAACATTAGGATCTAATTGATAATATCTTTCCAACGAATCCGAAAAATCAAAATTTCATAGCGGGAATCAAAAGATATGTCCAGTTGAAAATTCTGAATAGTCGCTATGGAATTCAGGCCGTTAAAAATGGAAATTTTGCAAACGACCTCGGATTTCGACGAAACCACTTTTGTTGGATCCGCGGTGTCATATTATTGCTAGATTCCAAATTTCATAATTTTCTGAATCAATATGTGAGCGTGGCGAAGGAAAATGCGTTTGACCAGTTTTAGTTGATTTTAATCGACTGGAAAATGGCCATTTTTCAAACAGTGTCAGAATTCGACGAAATTTATTTTGTTAGGACCGTATCGTCAATACGAAGCTAGAAAATATTTTTTGGGAATTTTTAGAGTTAGTATGTGGCCCTGGTAAATTGAAATGTACGTTTAAAATTCAGTATAATGATTTAAATGTAAATTCAACGAAAACTGGTCGAAATGATCGAATCAGCCTATGATACATATCCCATTGTGTTCGAAATAGGGGTATTACGCTAGGGACGACAGTCGTTGGGTTTGGATCGGAGTTCGTTTGTGGTAGGGGGTATTTTCGGATTTAATGAATTTAAATATATAAATAAAATATCGGGCCAATTAGAAAACAGAAAAAAAAATATTAAACCCTAATCTATTTTCCTCGCCGTCAGCTGCGATTGAAGGCGGATTTCCTTCCAACCTTTTCCCTTTTCGATCTCCCAATCCACTGAATGATTTTCGAAAATTCCTAACTCAAATTCAAGAGCGTTGTGAGTACATTAAATCCATAGTATTCAAATCGGATTTCGTGAATCAAATTGGGCGATTTCTGCCCTCAAATGCGCTGAATTCGAGCGACGTTTTACCCGTCCAGGGGGGTGCGAGCTTCGAGATAAGGCAGCCATGGGGAGGCGCCGTGATGGCCGACGTTGGGGTGACCTCCGATCCCGGTGAAGGTGGCTGTGGCGGCAGCCGTTATCAACCCTAGGGCAGAAGCCTAGTTCGACGTCCAGTCTGAAGTAAAACAGTGAGCCCTCCCTTTTTTTTTTCATATATAAATTCATAGTTTAAAAATCGGTTTTAACATCAGTTTAAAAGCAATTTAAAATCAGTTTGAAATTGTTTTAGAAAATATATTTGAAATTGTTTTAGAAAAGATATATGAAATTGTTTTTACAAAATATATATCATTGATGTAAAAAGAGAATTAAACAAATAAATATCATTGTTTTGAAATGAAAATTGTTTAAAGTTTTGTTTTTAAATAAATGAATAGCAATGTTTTTTATAAAATAGCAAATATATAAGTGGCGTTATTTTAAAATATATAAAAATGGCATTGTTTTAAAAATATATTCCTATATAAAAATATACATGCTTTGTAAAATATAAAATGAACAATGTTGTTTTAAAATAAAATTGGCGTGATTGTAGAATATAAAAGTAACATTGTTTTGTTAGCAATTATAAAAATCATATTGTTTGAAATTATAGAAGTCATACAGTTTGAAAATAGAAAAATTAGGATTGTTTTAAAATAGAAATATGCTTTGTTTTCAAAATAGAAATTAGCGATGTTTTAAAAATAAAAAGATACATTTTCATTAGAAATAAAATTAACATTGTTTTTATGGCATAAAGATAAAATTAGCATAGAGATTTTTGAACTATAAAATTTGCTTTGTTTTGAACTATAAAATATACATTGTTTTTAAAAATAGAAGTCGTAGAATAAAAATATGATTTTTATTGAAATAAAGAGGTAAAAATTCGATTTTTATATATTGAATAGCAAAGTAAAAATTCGATTCTTATATATGTAGTGGCTACGGGCAACGAAAGTGAAGAAAGGCGAGCACGGTGGAGATGTTCTACATAGGAAGTGTCGTGGAGTTAGGATAGCTATTGGTGAGAATTTCTCACTCTTCAATTTCTTTTCTAGTTATATATATATATATATACTAGGATGCAGACGGTGCTTAGTAGCACCCGACACAATCGTCCACAGACCATGGACTTGTTTGTTTGATTGCAAAAATTGGTTAGATTATTTGGTTTGAATTGAATTGTTTGGTGAAATGAAATTGATTTGATTGATGTGTGAATGGCGTGGGCCTTCACTAGACCGGGGATAAGGCTAGGCCTTGTCCCGTTTCTAGTATCGTGCCGTTATGCCGCCGAAATTTTCTAAAATATGTTAGAAAAATAAAAATATCATTTTATTGAATAAATGAACCGAATAGAATATTCATAGGTTGAATAAAATAATTTGATCGTTAAAAATATAATTTTTAACGTGAATGTGAATAAATAAATATTCATTTACAAACCTGACGGTTTGTTTATGTGCACCTATTTGAAGGACATTGATTGGGACGATAAATTTTACACATCGCCCAACTCCACAAATAAAAATCTGTGTTTGATTGCTTGAAACCCCACACGGGTATTGGGATGATATTTGACGTACACTAATCCCGATTGTTTAGTTGTATGTCGATCGATTGATTGACAGGCTGTTATAAGCGTTGAATATTTATATTTGATGCTTATACAGTGTAGAATGCACTTTGGATGATGGTTGATTATTCATCGTTGTTGATATATACATGTGTTGTAGAAAATCCATATAATTAACATTATATGGTAATTGATTGGGCCTCATTCCAGTTTTAAAATAGAAATATTTGAAAAAGAAATATTTGAAAATAGGAATATATGAAGCCGTATTGATTAGATTGACGCCATTTTGACGTGAACGATATTTATATCGATTTTATTCATTTTATAATGAATATCGAAAGTGATTTCAAAATCTGATATTTTGAAAAGGAAATTGAATATAAATAAATTCGAATTGAAATTGAATATAAATGAATTCGAATTGAAATGGAATAGAAATGAATTCGAATTGAAATTGAATTGAAAACGAACTGAAATCGAATTAGAAATCAATTTCAATTGGAATCAATTTGAATTGGAATCAATTTGAAATGAATTTAAAATGAATTTAAGTTGGAATATTCAATTTTGATTTGAAATTGAATATGAAGTTGAAACCATTTTGAAAATGAATTTTAAGACGATTTATAAAGCACGTTTTGAATTGAAATCGACGAAGTATATATTATATATATTATATATATAATATAATGGCCTGAATAGAACGCGCCGCGCCGCGGCAGTTCGCGAATTTCGACCATTGACTTCGAACGGATATTACGGGAGATTCGACCGTCGGATTCTCCTAAAACCGGAACCGTTGGGTTCGTATCGAAAAGAGCTTTCTAACGAATATTAGAAATTTGAAATCTAACGGTTGGATTTGGAATTATGTCCAAATCAAATTTGAAAAGGGTCGCTATAAGTGCAGTTCGATGGCCATTGATGGAAATCGACTGTACGAGCCTTGATAAAATTATTAAAAATAGTAATAATTTGTGTAAAATCATAAGAAATGATTTTGGAAAAAATTGGGATGAAAACTCCATATTTGAAAAGATAAAAATAGATTTTTATCAAAATGAACTAGTTTGAACTAGAATTATAATTCTATTTATTTTTAAGTAAATAAATTGAATTTGAAAAAGGTTTTAAAAATAACCAGAATTTCCAATGATTGCATTGGAGTGGATTTGAATCGAAATTGTCTTCGGAATATTTCGATGTTGGAATTCGTGATTATACGGATGTTGTTATTTAAATTTGAAAGATATATATTTATATCGTTATTTCCAATACGACATTTGTTAATCGTAGAATTTGATATTGAATATAAACCGATATATTTTCTATTCAGAGCCTTGTATTGAATATCAAATGTGATTTGGGTTTGTCGTGAATGGTGTCTTCATTAACACTATTCTTGAACCCAGTGGAGAAAGGATTAAATCTTTTTATTTAGATTTAATGAAGTGTACCAATTAAACAATATTTAATTGGAATTGAATTGATATTGATTCTTGGGTTTATCGTGAATGGTGTTTTTAAATAACACTCGTTCTTTAACCCGATAATTAATGGAAATGTGATTTTGGGTTTATCGTGAACCGTGTTTTAAATGACACTGATTCTTTAACCCAGTCACAGATTAAAACTAAGTGGAGTTTTAATGAATCTTTAATTAGATTGAAAAGATCGAGAATGGAGTATCACCAGTTTTACTCCAGGCGATAGTTAAATCTTTAATTAGATTTGAACGTGAAATGGTAATTGAATTTACCGATAACACCGTGGTGTTAGATATGAAGTACTAACCAGTTTTACTTCATGGGATGAATAGGTTGGGATTGGGAAATTAAAACAAATGATTACTTCGGTAAGGTTCGTTAATCCCGACTAGTTGAATCGAAATTCAAAAGAAGATTAAAGAATAAATTCAAGGAATTTATCTTGGATAAAATTAATGGGAACCTTTCCATATGAATGTGAAATTTAGAAACTAGCTGTCGGTTAGCTAAGCAGAATGGTTTTCTGGATATTGATCTGATGTTGGTTTCGGCCTTCGGGGTTAATATTTGGGGAATTATTCTCTTGATTAATTTACGGTTAGTGACTGATGAATTGGAATGAGGCGTATGTTGTGTTTGTGTAACACTTTTATAAAATATACGCGAGTTATTCGGGAAGACCGGGTTTATCCCATTCTGAATAACTGATACGACGATAAGTCGAAGATGAAGACGATGGTCGAAGACCGGAAGTCTTCACGTCGTTTGGGGGATTACTGATGATCTTGATTGGGCTGTACACCCAAGAAGATGGAAACAGTTGGTGATCGTCCAGACGTACTTGGAGATCGATGGATATGCGGGGTACTAGGTGCCTCCGGTTTCGTTCAGCCCCAGAACGGACTTGTAAATGGACTGTGTGTCTGACATTGGATTTTAGTCCGTGTGATTGATCTCTATTAAATATATATCTGCTTGGCGGCGGAGAATTTATTCTCTTGCTTAACGCCCTTCTCTGAGACGTACGAGCTCAGGGGTTATATATTGATGGATATCAATCGCATGGAGTGAATTGCCTGTGTGGCATGCCTAAGTGGCAAATGATCAAGGCTTCTGTTGAAAAGCAAAGTCTTGTGGTTGATGATCGAAGCACGGCCTTTGTGGCGTAGCTTTGTGTAACGTTCACTTCGCGAGTTTCACACCCGGTATGAACCAAAAACGGGAGACGGACCTCAGGGAGGGCATGCGTTTCTTTCTAGTTAGAAGTGGCGTCAGTGGTTTTACACGCCCTGACGAGTTTGACTTATGTGGTTGTTGCTGTTGCGAGGCGCCTCGGTTATATCGGTTTCGGCCGATGCATTCTGGTCGGCAGACGGACCAGACTTACACCCCATAGGGTGGGGAAACGTAGTGTTCAGGCATAATAATCCACATCGGTGGACCGGCCCTGACGATCTAAAGGCTTGCCTGCGCGCTTGCCTGTGGCTCGGGCTAGAGAGTCACAAATCGGTAGAGGATCTTGCCCCTAGCCTCGGTTCATACCATAAATGATAACCCAACTTCCAATACGACATTGCGGTTTTGATTGTAAACCTATATGTGGCGACATAGTGGCATGGGACGCTCATGTCGCCTATGATTGATACTTATGATTTGAAGTTGTTTTATACACTATGCACTTATAATAGTATCAAATGATTTGTTTTAAACGTATCAAGCATTCTTTGGCTGTTATAAGGGAAAACCCTATTCCCCGGCTTGCGTTGCATTGTGTGATAGGACCTGGGTCTTATAACAGCTTCATTTTTCTTTATTTAGCATTGCGCTGTTTGTTTTATGCACTGGTATTCTTGGGAGGAAACCCGTTCCGTGTTATACGGCGTGGTCCCTTGATTTACCTAACTTTAAAAATAAAGATTAACTGTTTTAGTTCTCACACCAGTCACATGCCTGACCTGGAGTTTATTATTTTAACCTAAACTCTGGGTGCCCCTATTTTGACACGGGCAGCTAGTAGTTTTGGTTTTGCAGATTTATATTCACAGGATCCTGGTTTACAGCTGGAACGATATCCGGAAAGCTTTGTATCCGTATATCTCTTCTAGTTGTGTATTATATTATTTTCCGCTGCGATGTATTTAAATGTAATTTAAATCTCTGATATTTCTGTGTAATATTCATTTATACTCTGTATATTCTTGTATTCTGGTGCATTGTTGTGATATACAGTGAAATGTTCTTTTGTATGCGTTCTACTTTGTCGTGTTCTCAAACGATAGGGCGTTTCGAACGGTCTGGGTCGGTTTAGCGACTGGTTCGGACCGAGCGAAATTCCTTGCCGTCATAAGAGACCGGTTGGATTATTATCCAAAGAACCACTCTGTATTGGCATAAGTGTTGCGAATCATATATGCCAAAGATAATTGAAGACGGAGTAAAGTGCAAGGGCTGTTGTATGAATCTTAGATAACAGTGTCTAAGAGGGATATACTGAATAGTGCCTTCGGTTCATCCTGTTCCTGGATGACTTGTATGGATGGAGGTCTGACAGAGTATTTCCAGACGATCACATATATTGATTTCTCCAACCCTACCAAGAGTGGAAGCGGAGAAGGAAATTCTTTTAGCTAACACATAATGTATGGTTGAGGACGTCAATCGGTCATTTGATGGATTTGACGATGTGGCATTCAAAGTGAATCTGGTGTGATGGTAAAGCGTAACCTCTGGCCTCAACAATCCGGTAAATGACAAAAATCGGGCAGGCAGCATGGCTATGTAGGTTGCACCTATTAGGGTGTATAATCACCTGATCTAGAGTTTCATTTATTTCTAAAAATCTATTGTCGATACTGTCCCATTCGGGAAAACGGTTGCTGATCCCAACCGTTGGTGATATAAATTCGATACACTCAAGCGAAATGAGTGGTCGGTCATGTGTGGTCGGGTTGCAAGATGTTCTTCTTAAACCCAGTGTATTCCTCTCTAGAGGTACACTAGCGAAAGGTGGTTCCATACCTTGTCATAGTTGGAAATCCAGTACCCAATACGTGCTTGCGGTTTTGATTGTATACTATATATGTAGAAAGTGAGATGAAAGTGTTTCTGCTAGATGATTATTATATTGTGGTTGATAGAAATTATTATAATATCAAAAGGTTTTTGATATAAAGATAATTTGGATTCTCATAAGGGAAAAACCCGTTCCGTTATACGGCGTGGTCTTATGAGATATCGTTTACTTGTTCGAACTGTTTTAAACTGTTTTACTCATACCAGTCCCATGACTGACCCGGAGTTTATTTTTTTTTGTTTTCCCTAAACTATTGAGTGCCCAATTTTGTACGGGCAGTCAAGTAGTCAGGATTTATAGATATACTGGAAGAGCTTGGAGCAGGAGGCTTCAGGATCATATAGCTATAGTTTATTTTCGCTATGTTGTAAGTGTTGTACTCTGATAATGTTATTGTATACATATACAGATGTATATTTCAAGATATGTTATCTAATATATGTTATTCGTTCCGCTGTGAGGTTCGTGTTACTCTGATGTTGTGTTCTTCTTCTTCTTCTTCTATTCTAAGTTTCTATCTTATCGATCCTCACCCTCTGTTTTCTTTCTATTAGTGTTCTGATTTTTCCAGTGTAATTGGGGTTGGACTTGTGTTATTTAGTCAGCTCAAATTGGACCGGATTTTCGGGTCATTACAGTTGGTATCAAAGCTTAAGTTAAGTGAATTACCTTGGCTCTGTGGCGTGACTCAGTAGAGATGGGGTTAGTAATACCCTTGATTGAGTTGAGTGTATATATACGAGTGAATGTATTTGTAGATGATATAAAAAAATTGTTTTATATTCTAGAGATTCATTGGTTGAGTTGTTTATGAGTTCTGGTCGATCAGTTTGATCCACTGTATCGGTTGGAGTTACTAAACACTTGAATACGATGGACCGACACAGTATGGATATGTGACATATTATCATATATTGGTTGTGATTATAATCGAGTAAGATTATAAATTAAATGGTTATGTAAATAACCAATCAGAATTCATATAAGTAAAATACGTGAAATCAGATGAGTTAAATTTGAATTTAAACCAGAAATTGAATTAAAACTCTGGAGAATTGGATAAGTGTTTGTAAATGGATTTGGATTAAAAATAAGGAAAATTTAAGATCCTGGGAGATATTAAATTGTTTTACAAGCAGTGTGAATTATATTTTGAATTGAATTTCAAAGTGGAAATGTTTAGAAATGGTTTTATAGTATTGAACTCACTTCGATCGCTGGAAAATAGATTCTGATGATGACAGCTGCATCATCCGTATTCATTTTCGAGTTGTAAGTGACGAATTACTACCGAGATACTGTTTTGAATTTGTTTTGGGAAAGAAAAGCTGTGTTGAATTTCAAAATGGGATTTATAATACAGAAATTGAATACAGAAATTCAAATAGAGTTTGAATATAGAAATTCAAATGGAATTCTAATATAGAATTCTAATATAGAAAATATAAAGGAAATTCAAATATAGGATTTGAATATCGAAAGTGAAATGAAATTAAATATAGAAAGAGAAAGTGGAGTTAGAATATTTGGAATTCAAATAGAAGTTAAAATAGAGTTTGGATATTTGGAATTCAAATAGAATATAATGGAATTTGAATAAAGAAATTTGATAAATAGAGTTGAAATGGAATTTGAATATAAGATTCAAATAGAGTTGAAATGGAGTTTGAATATTAGAATTCGAATAGAGTTAAAATGGAGTTGAATTCATTTTAACGAAGTTTAAAAGTTTATATATATAAATATAATTAAAACGAACTCGCCGCAGCGCTGTAGTTCGTAAATCGGCGATTCGAACTTCAATTGAGTATACAGAATTCAATTGAAGTCGGAATTTTTTGAAACAAGAACCGTCAGGACCAGTTAGATAATAGTTTTCTAATAGAAGAGAAAAATATGAATTTCATCAAATAGATTTTGAGATATGTCAAAATCAAATTTCTAAAAATGAAGCGCCAAAATCATTTGAAATCTATAAGGGTTTATTTATATAGATATAGGGATTTTTAAGCAAATAAAAATCCGAATTTCCATTTGAAAATTCTAGACTGGAGATACAAAGTAAATATGAACTCCAGTGAAGTAAGTGGAATGATTTTTGAGACAAAAATCATATTTTAAATGGTTAAATAAAATTACCTAAATTGGAGAATAATTAGTTAAAGGAAATTTGAATAGAAATTGGGTTTTTGGATAAGTGAAAGTGTAATGACCCACATTGGCAGAGGTATTATAATTAATTTATTTAATTATATAAATGGTGAATTAAAGGATTTAATGGTCGTGGAATTAAATAACTGGGAATATTTAATTAAAATAATAAATTAAATAATATATTTAATTCAGAAATAATCAAAAATATTGGAAATCACAATATTCTATGAACGGGGTCGTCCCTTAGATTTAATTCAGCTTAGAGTTGAATTATATTGACGAATATATTAAATCGACGATAGTTTGAACGTATAATTATATTATAATTAAAATCGAGCTTGAAATGGCGCTGCAGTTCGCGTTCTAGCGATTTGAACTTCAACTGAATGTACAGGATTCGTTTTAAGCCGGATTTCTGTGAAACAAGAAATGCGTGGAGCTGGTAGAGTATATCTTTCTAGTGGAAGAGGAAAATCGGGATTTCGTCGTGTAGATTATAAGTTATGTCCAAATCAAATTTCAGAAAAGTCGCTGTGTAATTCCTTTATAATTCGTAATGCTTTATATATGTTATAAATAGATTTTCAGTATAAACTGAATATCGAGATAATATGGAATCTGAAATATCAAGCTGTAAATTCTGATATGATATTCTGGAGCTGTACGATATCATATGTGAAGATATACGATAATATAAATTTATTTATATTTAATTTAATTATATTTATATATTTAAATGGGTCACCCAGAGCTTTAAAAATAGCTGGTTTTGCAAACGAAGTCGGAATTCGACGAAACTAATTTTGTTGGATCCGCAATGTCAAATTATTGTTAGATTCCAAGTTCCATGATTTTTAGAGTCACTGTGTGGCCGTACGGATTTTTAGAGTGTAAAATAGTCAGTATTTCGATGGTTAAAAATACGCTGTGTGAGCATACAGAGTCGGAATTCGACGAAACCAGTTTCATTGGGACCGTAATGTCAAAGTGTAGCTGCATGTCAATTTCTGTGATTTTTGAATATCGTGTGTGGTCACACGGATTTTTAGAGTGCAAAAACGAATATTTAAAATAAAAATATCTAGAAAATATCTCAAAATATCTAGATATTTATCCTAGCTATAAATACCCTCACCATACCCTCTCTAAGACCTAATTCATTCTGCGGTCAAACATAAATCCGCCGCAACCATTTTTCAAGCAAAAGGATTTCGATCCATCTTCAAAAATCAAAAGGAAACAGAAATAAA
The DNA here is from genome assembly GCA_030737875.1 of Allium sativum. NCBI lineage: Eukaryota > Viridiplantae > Streptophyta > Magnoliopsida > Asparagales > Amaryllidaceae > Allium > Allium sativum. The sequence continues at coordinate 344,417,086 of CM060910.1, forward strand.
AATATATAAATTACAATGGATATATATATGGATTGACAATGAAATCCTCTTCGATCCTATATTGATCTTATGGGGCTCGGTGGAAATTTTGGTCGCTGTAATTTACACAGCGCAGCCCCTTGTGATTAGGGTTCGAGATCTTGGGAAATTCATGTATTCGTTCGAGTATTTGAGGTGATATTGGAGTTTGTGAGGTTAAAGGGAGGGCGCCTGCAAATCTTTGTTGAGAATGGAAGCAAAACAGGCCGCGACTTCATCTGTACGATGGCTTTCGGCCTGGAAATCGAGCACTCAAGGAGGCCGACGAGTGGAGAGGAAGGGTGATGGGGTTGAAGAGGACGCGAAGGGGAGTTGTTCGGTGGTGTTGGTTTCGAAGTTCGTGAAGTGATGGAGGTGGGTGGAGGATGGGAGTTCGGTAAATGGTGTGTGGTTTTCCTGTAGCCGCGTATGCAATTGGGAAGAAAGAGTAGAGCGGGCCGGAGGGGTTTGATAATGGGTTGGGCTTTATTAATATGGTGAGACAAATAAGGATAAGTCCAAAGTTTTTATTTAATTAAATTAGTTCAAACTTGTAATTGCTATAACATGAACATACGATATCAAAATTCAGCAAACCAAGTTGCGTTGGGATCGTATGGACGGACACTACACCATGAAGCTGACTGGGAGTGAATCCGAGCTCGTTACAATTTATGGCGAAATAAATTATCCGTCGCAGTCAAATAACGCAAACCGATTATTTAACGGTTAACGCGTCAATGTGAGTAAAACTCACCAACTTTGAATATTTCTATTTTTACAGTGTACTCTCAAAACTTTTAAAAATTGTCTGTTTGATTGTGTGTTGACCGTTTGATTGAACTTCTAGTCAGTTAGTAGAAATTATATATATATATATGTATATATATATATATGTATATATATATAAATCGTTAAACATTTATATGTCGATTCTGTTTATCAGAATATTTCACATCGAGGTGAAATCGATGATAATCGTATTGTCTAACGTCCGTGATGCAGGGAAACAGGTCGGAGGAATCCAACTGGATTCCTCAACATTAACTTTACTGTGATTTATATATTGTGATATATAATGTGATATATAATCTAACATTGATTATCTGTGTTTGAACGATATTTATCGTTGTTACATGGTGTGTTAAATACCATAAGAAATACCAGAATGTGAAAAAGGGATTTTCAGAGTATATTTTGAAAATAATTTATTTGTATAAAATCAATGGATTTTATATATATAAAAGGAAAAGGATTTTTGAATAAGGAGATATATTTGTGAAATCAAATATAAAGGAATTATACTTGTTAAACAAATATAAAGGGATTTATTCATAAAACAAATATAGAGGAGATATATTTGTGAAATCAAATATAAAGGAAAATATTTGTAAAACAATATATATAAAGGAAATTATTGTCAAACAAATAGAAATAGGGATATTTGTTAAACATTTACAAATAGATAAGACATGATTTATTTATTTAGGGAATAAATAAAAGTAAAAGGATTTATTTATTTAGGAAATAAATAAAGAGTTAAAATGAATAGAGTAAAGGAGATATTTATTTGTTAAACTAAATAGAATAAAAGAATATTTATTTGTTAAATAATTAGGATAAGTAAAAGGAATATTTATTTGTTGAATAAATAGATAGATAAAAAGGGATATTTATTTGTTAAATAAATAGGATTTAAATCAAGGAATATTTATTTGTTAAATAAATAGGATTTAATCAAAGGAATATTTATTTGGAAGATAAATAGAACTAAATCAAAAGAATATTTAGAAGATTAATAGAAATGGAAATCTGTTTTAACAGATAAATAGAAAGTATTAATTTATAAATAACAGTTTATAAATTTAATAAATATTTATCATTCGATAAATGAAATATATAAGTCTGAACTTATATAGATAAGAGATATTGGTTTTAACACCGATAGTATAAATAAAATGGATACACAACACTTGTATAAGTGGAATAACATTATCTAAGATAACATTTATAAAGTGCAGAACCGTTACTAAAAGTAAATCTTTATAAATAAATAAACGTTATCAAATAGGACTTATTCGAATAAAGGAAATCGATTAGAGTTAGAAATAATCGATTAGAGTTAGAATTAACCAGTTAGGTTAAACCATTAGAGTTAACCAGTTAGGTTAAACCATTAGAGTTAACCCGTTAGGGTTATCCAGTTAGAAGTAATCAGTTAGATTTAATCAGTAGAGTTAATCGAATCAGAAATATTCGAGATGAGTTAATCGATTTGAGTTAATCGAAGGAGTTAATCGAATAGTAGATATTCAAAGTGAGAAAATAGAATAGTAGATATTCGAAGTGAGATAATCGAATCAGAGATATTCGTAGTGAGTTGATCGAATCTAGCTATTCGAAAGGAGTTATCGAATCTAGTTATTCGAAAGGAGTTATCGAATCTAGTTATTCGAAAGGAGTTATCGAATCTAGTTATTCGAAAGGAGTTATCAAATCTTGTTTTTTGAAAGTAGTTATCGAATATAGTTTACTCGAATAGAGTAGAGGAGTTAATCGAATATAGTTTATTCGAATAGAGTAGAGGAGTTAATCGAATATAGTTTATTCGAATAGAGTAGAGGTAGTTATCGAATATAGTTTATTCGAATAGAGTAGAGGAGTTAATCGAATACAGTTTATTCGAATAGAGTTAGAGGAGTTATCGAACATAGTTTATTCGACAGAAGTTAAGTGAAAAAGAATAAATCGATTAGAGTTAAATCAAATAGAGTTAATCCAATAGGGTCAGTCCAATAGAGTTAATTGAAAAGAGTTAATCGAATATAGTTATTCGAAAGAAAGGTTATCGAATGTAGTTATTCGAATGGAGGAGTTATCGAATAGAGATTATTCGAAAGAGAATTTCGTAAGGAAGTTTGTAAAAGTTTTAAAGGATAAACCTTGTCTATCCCGAAGTTTAAACCGTTGTTCAGTTAAGGTCTGAGAGGTAGTTCTACCCCAACTTGATTGGCTTCGTTTTTAACTAAGGAATGGTTAAGGTTCGGCAGTAAAGGATGGTTAAGTGAATTTAGTAATTAAAGGAAATGGTTGAGTTGGCATAGCGATGTTTTATCCAAAACATCTGTTTAATCCAAACGTAGGAGTTTTGGAAATGTTTTTCAAACAAGAATCAGAAATGTTTTCTAATACAGAAAACAAGGAATGGAAATGTTTTCCAGTGGTAATAAATATATTTTCTAAATTTAGAAAATAAGAAATATTGAATATAGGGAAAACGGGAGATGGAAATGAAATAAGGAAAATGTGAATATAAATATATATATCATATATATATATAGATATATGAATGATGTTTGTTCGATATAATTTCCATCTGGAAATAATATCGTTGTTTGCACACTTGTTTTTCTTTGATAGTTAAATCACAGACTATCGAAGTTTTGACCATTTTAACGTTGTTAATATGGAGAGACCGGTTGGATTATTATCCAAAGAACCACTCTGTATTGGCATAAGCGTTGTGAATCATATATGCCAAAGATAATTGAAGACAGAGTAAAATGCAAGGGCTGTTGTATAAGTCTTAGATAACAGTGACTAAGATGGATATACTGAATAGTACCTTCGGTTTGTCCAGTCCTAGGACAACTTGTATGGACGAAGGTCTACCAGAGTATTTCTAATAAATCGCGTAAGTTGATCTGTTCAAACGTATTCACGTTTGGTGGCGGAGGAATTCGTTTCTCTTAGCTGTATACCCGTGTTATTTTTGGATAAGTGAATTTATGATTTGGCGGGTATGACGATGTGACATTCTAAGTGAATGAGGATGACTTGTATGAATGAATGTCTGACAGAGTATTTCCAAAAAAGGTCACGTACATTGATTTCTTCAACCGTACCAAGAGTGGAAGCGGAGAAGGAAACTTCTTTTAGCTGACACGTAATGTAGGGTTGTAGACGTCAATTAGTGATTTTCGATGGATCTGACAATGTGGCGTTCGAAGTGAATCTGATGTGATGATAACACGTAACTTCTAGCCTCATCATCCGGTAAATGACAGAAATCGGGCAGGCAGCATGGCTAAGTCGGTCGCACCGAAGTAGGGTGTATAATCACCTATCTAGAGAATATTCATTTGCTTCTTTAATCTATCAATGTTGTCTCATATATATATATACGGAAAACGGTTGCTGATCCCAACCGTTGGTGATATACATTCGATACACTCAAGCAAAATGAGTGGTCGGTCATGTGTGAATGAGTTACAAGATGTTCTTGTTGAACTCTAGTGTATCGTTCCTAGAGTACACTGATCGGAAGGTGGTTCCATACCTTGTCATAGTTGGAAATCCATTACCCAATACGTGCTTGCGATTTTGATCGTATTCTATATATGCAGAACGTGAGATGAAAGCGTTTCTGCTAGATGATTATTATATTGTGGTTGATAGACATTATTGTAATATAAAAAAGTTTTGATATAAAGATATTTTGGATTCTCATAAGGGAAAAACCCGTTCCGTTCTGCGGCGTGGTCTTATGAGATATCGTTTACTTGTTCATATACCCGTTTAAACTGTTTTACTCACACCAGTCCCATGACTGACCCGGAGTTTACTTTGTTGTTTTCCCTAAACTCTTGGGTGCCTAAATTTGTACGGACAGTCAAGTAGTTGGGTTTTACAGATATACTTGGAGAGATTGGAGCAGGAGGCTTCAAGACCGTATAACTATAGTTATTTCCGCTGTGTTGTAAGTGCTGTACTCTGATAAGTGCTATCGTATACATATCTGTTATATTTCAAAGTTATGTTATCTATTATATGTTATTCGTTCCGCTGTGAGGTTCATGTTACTCTGATGTTGTGTTCTTCTTCTTCTTTTATTCTAAGTTTCTATCTTATCTATTCTCACCCTCTAATTTCTTTCATTAATTATCGGGATTTTTTGATGTTTTGGTTATCGACATCGTGTTTATGTCGATAACCAAAGTCGCTCAAAATCCGGGTCGTTACAGAAAGAGATTGAGAATCTATATTCGAAATCGAATATATAACTCGAGTTGAAAATATAATTAGATTAGTTTATAATTAAGTTGAACTATATTTGAACATTTTATATTCAAATAAAATGGTGAAATAGGCAAACAATTAATTAGCAAATCAATTAACAAATTAATTAACGAATTGAGTTAAAACGATCAGGTATAGTTAAAATAGATTGGTCAGGTATAGATATACATGACACAGGTTTGGAATATAGTATAGAAGTGAAATAGATAGAATGCTCGACAAAAAGGTATGTATTTAATTCATATATGAGATTTTATGCGCCGTATCGGCTAGCCGCTTGGTTTTTTCTTTTTCTTTTGGATTGGTGAGGGCCATGGGAGGCTATTTGAAATATCCCGATGCTCCCGGTACAAAGGAGGTTATGGCGAATTTTTCCGGGAATTTAAGGAGTTAGAATATTTTTTAAGATAATGTGATAGTTAGAAATCAACGTACCGATATATATATATATAGAAGTCGATAAGGAAACGAACTTAGAAATAGAATAGTAAAATCAAAAAGGAAGACTAAGAATAAAATCTCGTAAGAATAAAAAGAGAAAGTGTATACGTGTTTAAAAGTGAATAAGTAGTTGTATGGTATTGATTATTCGAGTAAGTAGTCATATCTGTTTTGACGTTATAAATGTTATTCAGTCAAGGTCTGAGAGGTAGTTATACCCCAACTTGATTGATTTCATTATTAACAAATAAATAGTAAGATTTCAGGCTCGAAGATCAATGTTGAGTTAGAGTTAGTTGAATATAGTATTTGGGTTGTCGTAACGATGTTTTACACAACATCCGTTTTAACCCAAATAAGTGTAAGCTTGGAAATATTATAAAGAATATTTCCTATGTATAGAAATAAACAAGATCGGAAAAGAGATAAGTAATTGGAATATTTTCCAATTATAAATAGCATATATTTTCTAAAGTTTAGAAAATAAAGGAAGGCAATATTCGGAAATGTTTTCCAAATAACGTAAAAGGCCAATATGGTTATTGAAAATATTTGGTTAACAAATATTGATAAAGAAATAGAGAAGTGATTTAACAAATGGAATATTAATTAAGGACTCAGTGACATGTTCAAAAGGAAATTTTGATTTTTGAAAAAAGTAAACTATTTGAAAACTCCTAGGGAAAGACTGTTTGAATTAAAAACAAATTTAACAGAAATTTGTGAAAGCAAAAATTTGAATTAAAGTAAAGCCAGTAAAGTGGTAACTGAGGTTGAATTAGAATGATATCAAGACATATTTGATGTGAGATTCAAATTTGAAGTGTAATGTGATAATCAAGTTAAGAGTTGGGAATCGAGAAGAAACTCGAGTTGAAATGATATTTGGCTCGGATATAAGCGAATGGTTGTGTTGTGAATAAAAGCATATTGGAATTTGATTAGGATGACCCTTGTATCCGCTGAATTGATAACAGGTGGAAAGGATATAATGATATGTCGACAAAAGGTACAAGTTTATATTCGATATAAGCATGAGTATGAGCCAAATTGGCAAGCCGCTTGGCTGTTTGATTTTCTTTTGGGTTGGAGATGGCCCAGAGAAGCGAGTTGGAGTTTGACCGATTAACCAGTACAAAGGAGGTGCTGGCGAAATTTTTCGAAAAGTTAAGGAGTTAGAAAATTTTCAGGATTTTTGGAAATTTTCGTTGATAAGAATTAATTAATAATTTAATTGAAATTAAATTAGTTCTGTTGAAACTGAAGTTAAGAAGTGAACAAATATGTTCTAACCAGTCGATAGGGTCGTCCTCTACCTTTTAGCAATTTCGAGGACGAAATTATTTTAAGTAGGGAAGAATGTAATGACCCGCATTGGCAGAGGTATTATAATTAATTTATTTAATTATATAAATAGTGATATAGTGGATTTAATGGTCGTGGAATTAAATAATGGTGAATATTTAATTAAAAAATAATAAATTAAATAATATATTTAATTCTAAAATAATCAGAATTGGCTGAAATGGCGATATGGTGTGAACTGGATCATCTGTGATATTTAATTCAGCTTGGAATTGAATTGGAATAACAAATATATTATTTGAACGACAGTTTGAACGTATAATTATATTATAATTATAATCGAGCTTGAAAAGGCGCTGTAGTTCGCTATTTGGCGATTTGAACTTCAACTGAATATACATGATTCGTTTTAAATCGGATTTCAATGAAACAAGAAACGTGTGGAGCTGGTGGAGTAAATCTTTCTAGTGGAAGAGAAAAATCGGGATTTCGTTGTGTAGATTTGATTTACGTCCAAATCAAATTTTAGAAAAGTCGCTGTGGAATTCCTTTATAATTTATAAAGGAATTATTTATGTTTTTAAAAGGAATTTCAATATAAATCGAATATCGGGTTGACCCAGATTTGAAATATCAAGTTAGAAATTCATATAGGAATATTCTTGAGCTGTATGGTATTCCACTGTGAATATAGACGATAATATTTACTTTTAAATATTTAATTTAATTATGTTTAAATATATTTATATATTTAAATGGGTCATTCAGAGCTGTAAAAATAAGCTACTTTTGCAAACGAAGTCAAAATTCGACGAAACTAATTTTGTTGGATCCGCAATGTCAAATAGTTGTTAGATTTCCAGTTTCGTGATTTTTAGAGTCACTATGTGGTCGTACGGATTTTTAGAGTGGAAAACAGTCAGTATTTCGATGGTTAAAAATATGCGGTGTGAGCAAACGGAATCGGAATTCGACGAAACCGGTTTCATTGGGACCGTAATGTCGGACTGTAACTGCATGATCAGTTTCGTGATTTTTAGGTATCGTATGTGGTCGCAGAGATTTTTAAGGACCGGAGACAAACAGAAAATCGAGAAAATAAAATATAAAATCAATTTGAAAATATCTCCCCTCATTTCTCTGATCACAAACAGGCCATGCGACCTCTCTCCTTAGCCACAAAGCTTACCAACCTCAAACAACTTATAAATACCGTAGAAAACCAAATCACACAGACTTAGAAAATCCCAAACAAATGCCATAAAATCCATAAATCAAACTACATATATATTTTAATTCAGTGAGTGATGCTCTACGTTCTAGTATACAAATCATGGAGCTCGATCCATTTCTTCTGGGTTACGGTTTCTTCTAAGAAAACTAGGGCTGGCGGTTTTAGATGATAGGGAGGGATTTGGGTTGATCCAGGATTAGCATGGTGTTCCTAACGGCGAGGCGCAACCGAGGGCGTAGATGAGGTGTACTCCGATGGCCTTGGATGATAGCCGACGTGGGGGAATCGCGGTAAAAGGGGAGCAGGTCATTCGGCCAAGTGGTGTTCGAACGTGGTATGACGGTGACCATCAGGTGGCATTTAGGGTGGCGAGTTTAGTAGTGGTGGTCGCGGCCTCGACTGGTGGCCAAGGTGGTGGGAAGCATCGGTCAAAGGGAGGAGTCAACGGTGATTTGTGGAGTAGCGGTCTGTGTAAATCAATTTGGGAAGAAGGACACAACACGGGTCAGGTTTTTAAGTATGGAGGCAGGCCGGTTTTGTTAATGGGCTGACATGGAAAGGGTAAAGCCCAATGATTTGTTTATTTAATGTTTATTTCAAATTAAATAGCGTATGACTTGTTAATGCAATATCTTCATCATACGATACCATATTGATGAACCGTAAGTTGCGTTGGGATCGTATGGACGGACAGTACCCAATGGAACTGACTGGAAGTTGATAGGAGCTCGTTTGAATTTATGGCGAAATAAATTGTTTGATTCATATCAAATAACAGTTTATCTTTCTTTAACGATGAACTGCCAAAGTGAGTAAATCTCACTAACTCTGAACAGTTTATAATTTCATGTTGTATTTTTAGAACTGTAAAATATTAGCTGATTTAATGTGTGTGGATTGTTTGATTGAACTGCTAGTCAGTTAGTTGAATTTCTATATTGATTCTGTTTAACAGAATATATCATATGGAACCGAAAGTGATGTTATCTATATTGTTTAACATCTGTGGATGCAGGGAGACAGGTTGGAGGAATCCAACTGGGTTTCTCAACAGTTATTTTATTGTTTTTCATATATTGTGATATATGATGTAGTTTATAATCTGTGGTTGATTATATGTGTTTGGACGATATTGGTCATCGTGATTTGATGTGTTAAGTACCATAGAAATACCGGAATGGGAAAAAGAGATTTTCAAAGAATATTTTGGAAATAATTTACTTATATAAAATCATTGGATTTTATATACAAAAGGAAAAAGGATTGTTAGAAAAGGAAATAAGTATAAGAATCAGAAGGGTTAAAAGAATATATTTGTCAAACAAATATAAAGGAAATGGTTTGGTAAAATAAATGTAAAGGGAAATATTTGTTCAACAAATGCAAAGAGAAAATATTTGTAAAACATTTTAAATAGAATTGAAAAGAATATTTATTTGCTAAATAAATAGAGTTAAAAGAGTTATCGAGTTTAGTTATTCGAATAGAGTTGAAAGGAGCAAATCAAAAGTAGTTAAATCGAATATAGTTATTCGAAGGGAGTTAATCAAATATGGTATTCGAAAGTTAGTCAAATCGAATATGGTATTCGAAAGTTAGTAAATCGAATATGTTATTCGAAAGGGGTTAGTCGAGTCGAGTTGGTTAGATAGAGTTAACCAGTTAGAGTTAATCAATAGAGTTAAATCGAACTAGAGTTATTGAATAGAGTTAAATCGAACTAGAGTTATTGAATAGAGTTAAATCGAACTAGAGTTATTCAAATAGAGTTAATCGAATTTAGTTATTCGAACTAGAGTTATTCAAATAGAGTTAATCGAATTTAGTTATTCGAACTAGAGTTATTGAATACAGTTAATCAAATTTAGTTATTCGAATAGAGTTAAATAAATAAGAGTTATTCGAATTAGTTATTCGAATAGAGTTAAACACAAAGGAGTTATCGATTATAGTTTAATCGAAAGGAGTTATCGAATATAGTATAATCGAAAAGAGTTATCGATTAATTTAATCGAAGTGAGTTATCGAATATACTTTATTCGAAAGGAGTTAATCGCATATAGTTATTGGAATAGAATTAAAAGAGTTAATCGAATATAGTTATTTGAATAGAATTAAAGGAGTTAATCGAATCTAGTTTATTCGAATAGAATTAAAGGAGTTGGACTCGTAAAATATATCTGAAAGTTACGTAAGGAAGTGTTAAAGAGTTAAAAGATGAACTTACCCTATTTCGAGATTTGAAATGTTGTTTAGTTAAGGTCTGAGAGGTAATTATGCCCCAACTTAATTGACTTCGTTTTAAATTTAGAAATGGGTAAGGTTCGAGAGTAAAAGTGGTTAAGTGAATTTAGTAAATAAGTAAAGTGGTTTGAGTTGTTGTCGCGATGTTGATTTAAACAACTATTTAAATCCAAGTAAAGAAGATTTGGAAATGTTTTCCAGTGTTAATAACGTATATTTTCTAAACATAGAAAATAAGGAAACATATATGTAGACATATATATATATATATATTAATGATGATTGATCGATATAATTTCCTCCTGGAAATAATATCGTTGTTTGCACACCTGTTTTTCTTTGATGGTGAAATCACAGACTATCAAAGTTTTGACCATTTTAACGTTGTTAATATGGAGAGACCGGTTGGATTATTATCCAAAGAACCACTCTGTATTGGCATAAGCGTTGCGAATCATATATGCCAAAGATAATTGAAGACGGAGTAAAATGCAAGGGCTGTTGTATGAATCTTAGATAACAGTGTCTAAGAGGGATATACTGAATAGTGCCTTCGGTTCATCCTATTCTTGGATGACTTGTATGGACGGAGGCTGACAGATTATTTCCAGACGATCGCGTATATTGATTTCTCCAACCGTACCAAGAGTGGAAGCGGAGAAGGATATTTCTTTTAGCTAACACATAATGTATGGTTGAGGACGTCAATCGGTGATTTGATGGATTTAACGATGTGGCATTCAAAGTGAATCTAGTGTGATGGTAAAGCGTAACCTCTGGCCTCAACCATCCGGTAAATGACAGAAATCGGGCAGGCAGCATGGCTATGTAGGTCGCACCTATTAGGGTGTATAATCACGTGATCTAGAGGTTCATTTATTTCTAAAAATCTATTGTCGATACTGTCCCATTCGGGAAAACGGTTGTTGATCCCAACCGTTGGTGATATACATTCGATACACTCAAGCGAAATGAGTGGTCGGTCATGTGTGGCCGGGTTGCAAGATGTTCTTGTTGAACCCTGTGTATTCCTCTCTAGAGGTACACTAGCGAAAGGTGGTTCCATACCTTGTCATAGTTGGAAATCCAGTACCCAATACGTGCTTGCGGTTTTGATTGTAAACTATATATGTAGAACGTGAGATGAAAGCGTTTCTGCTAGATGATTATTATATTGTGGTTGATAGACATTATTATAATATCAAAAGGTTTTTGATATAGAGATAATTTGGATTCTCATAAGGGAAAAACCCATTCCCTTATACGGCGTGGTCTTATAAGATATCGTTTACTTGTTCGAACTGTTTTAAACTGTTTTACTCATACCAGTCCCATGACTGACCCGGAGTTTATTTTGTTTTGTTTTCCCTAAACTCTTGGGTGCCCAATTTTGTACGGGCAGTCAAGTAGTCAGGATTTACAGATATACTGGAAGAGCTTGGAGCAGGAGGCTTCAGGATCATATTGCTATAGTTTATTTCCGCTGTGTTGTAAGTGTTGTACTCTGATAATGTTATTGTATACATATACAGATGTATATTTCAAGATATGTTATCTAATATATGTTATTCGTTCCACTGTGAGTTTCGTGTTACTCTGATGTTGTGTTCTTCTTCTTCTTCTTCTTCTTCTTCTTCTTCTATTCTAAGTTTCTATCTTATCTATCCTCACCCTCTGTTTTCCTTCTATTAGTGTTCTGATTTTCCAGTGTAATTGGGGTTGGACTTGTGTTATTTAGTCAGCCCAAATTGTATCGGATTTTCGGGTCATTACACTTATGCTAGTCGGCAACTGAAACTGCATGAGAAAAGATACCCTACCCATGATTTGGAATTAGTAGTGATCTTTCGCGTTGAAGATGTGGAGACATTATCTCTTGGGAGAAAGATTCGAGTTGTTTACTGATCATAAATCGTTAAAGTATCTTTTCTCTCAGAAGGATCTAAATCTCCGACAGCAAAGGTGGTTAGAATTCTTGGCTTCCTATGATTTTGATATCGCATATACACCAGGAAAGGGAAATGTGGTAGCTGATGCATTGAGTAGAAGACCTGCCAGTTTAAGGGCTATGTTTCTTGAGTGGAAGCCACTGGAGTACATCGCTGGGTATGATTTCAGACCAAAGTGCGAATTGGATCCAGAAATATTAGCAAGTTTGACGGTCAGACCGACTTTGATTGAGCGGATTAGTTCCAGTCAGAGGGACGATCCTAACTTATTGAAAATCATCTCCAAGTTAGAGATGGGTATCAATGAGGAGATGAACGAGTATGGGCTTGATCGAGATGGATGGCTTAGAAAGAATGGAAGACTGGTTGTACCCAATGTCAGTGGATTGAGAGATGAAGTGCTTAGAAAATGTCATCACTCAAAACTGACTATACACTCCGGTGGTAACAAGATGTAACGAGACATGAAGCAAACCTACTACTGGAAAGGGATGAAAAGAGACATTGGGAAGTTTATATCCAAATGCATGAATTGCCAGCTGGTTAAAGCTGAGCAAAAGAAGCCTAGTTGTTTGTTGCAACCATTAGAAGTTCCAGAATGGAAATGGCAACAAGTCTCAATGGATTTCATTGATGGGTTACCAAGAACTAGATCAGGCCATGATTGCATTTGGGTGATTTTGGACCGATTAACAAAGAGTGCAAGATTTATACCCGTCAAGTCGAATAGAACGGCAGCTAAGTTAGCTGAGCTATATATGAAATGGGTAGTGAGATTTCATGGAGTACCTAAAAGCATTGTGAGTGGCCGAGATCCGTTGTTTACTAGTGGGTTTTTGAAGAGCTTACAAGAGGCGTTAGGATCAGAATTACATCTCAGTACCGCATATCATCCTCAAACTGATGGTCAAACAGAGAGGGTGAATCGTATATTAGAAGACCTCTTAAGAGCTTGTATATAGGATTTTGCTGGATCATGGGATGACCATTTACATCTAGTGGAGTTCGCATATAATAATAGTTATCAATCCAGTATTGGTATGGCTCCATTTGAAGCTTTGTATGGAAGACCGTGCAACTCACCGTCATGTTGGTTAGAAACCGGTGAGAGGTTTGTGCTTGGACCAGATGTGATAAGAGAAACTTCATACAAGATCAAGATTATTCAACAGCGGATGAAGGCTACCCAAGATAGGAAGAAGAGTTATGCTGATAATAGGAGAAGAGATTTAAAGTTCTCCATCGGCGACTTGGTGTCTGTCAAGATTTCTCCGCTAAAGAGCCTGATTCAATTTGGCAGGAGAGGCAAGTTAGCACCAAGATTTGTTGGGCCATTCCCAGTTCTCGAACAAGTTGGGAATTTGGCATATAAAGTTGAAATACCAGAGAAGATAGGAGGAGTTCACAACATATTTCATGTTCCCCACTTAAGAAAATTCGTGCACAACCCCAATATGGCTATTTCACCTGATCAGTTGGGCGATATCGAGGTTGAACCCAAGGCGGTTGGGAATCGCAGACCTATATGTATTGTTGGGAACGATACGAAGCAGCTTCGAAGGAAAGCGGTGAATCTAGTCAAAGTTTAGTGGGGCGAGAATGAGAATGACTGTACTTGGGAGACAGAGGAGAGCATTAGGAAGAGGTACCCAGAACTCTTTGCCTGTTAAGATTTTAGTCTCGATTTAGTCTTTCTGCATGCTAAGATAGGTTTGTTTTGCATGTTTGATTGTTGTGTATGGCTGGTACGCACGCGGGATCCTTTGTTTGTTTTGGGATTAAGAAATTTCGGGGACGAAATTTCTTAAGGTGGGGTGGGGGGGGGGGGGAGGGGGAGAATGTAATGACCCGCATTCTACGCATCAAAGGATCGTAGAATATTTATTTCTTTCTTATGCGAAGTCTTATGATCATGCAACTTTGGGAGACGACTATTGGGTTCATTTCCCATGTTCATGATTTTTACCGATTTTTAAATGACCGTTTTGCCCCCTAGCTGATCTTGTTTCAGCCATAACTTTTGATGGTAAAGGAGTTTTGACCTAAAACCACTTCCATTAGATCCGGATGATGGTTTAACTTTTTGTAGAGTGGTCATATTTGAAAAACGAACTTACCGTTTGGGAGATATGGCTGAAACAAGGTTTAGGAGGTGAAAAACAGCTTAACCGGGCTTAATTTGGTAGCTAACAGCTTGGCCCATTTGGGGATTTCTGGATTAGGGGAATATAGGGGCTGATTAGGGTTAGAAAACATTTCTTTAGACACATTTTCAGCTGCCACTTTCATTCTTGGAACCCTAGTAATGGCCTCCACTTGCTAAAACACACGAAATCACCTTCTAATCGCTAATTAAGCCAAATCTACATCAAATCAAAGTGGATTAGCACAAAATTCGAGGTAGAACTGCTGTATAGCCTTGGGAACAACGCTAAACAGAGGATAATTTCAGATTTGTTGTTTTGGTTGTGGCTAAGGTGAGTGATTTGCATAGTTCCTTACTAATTACGGTTAATTAACGGTAATTAGTACTAATTAGCGAATTTAAACATGGTTAAATTCTGGGAAAAATATTTATCAATTTCAAAATATTGTTTTAGACCTCTGTTAGAAAATTTGGTTAATTTGGTTAAGTTTTGCTATTCATATTATTAGTTTTGCTTAAACATGATTAAAGGGAAAATATGGGATTTTGGCTATGTTTGATCCGTTTTAACCTATTAAGTTGTTGTTTTAGTGTTTATTGTTGGTTCTCTAAGTTGCTATGACTGTATGATATGTTTTGTGATTGATTAGAAGAGTTAGAATGGTCGAAAACGCCATCGTATGGCGTAAAACCATCACTGTAAAAGTTGCAGGAAGCAGTGCAGGGTTTCGGATCGGATCGGGTTAGGGGGCTCGGATCGGTGACCAAGAGGATCCGACCGGATCGGGACTTTGCACTAAAGGAAGCTTGGCAAAAAGGAAGGCCATTTGTATAAGAGTTGGAGTTGGAATTAGATCAAAGCTGGACATGGGATCGGATCGGATTGACTGGAGATGAAGGACCACCGAACCGAACCGGAGCAAAGTGCCTCGAACCAGGATTTAAGTGCTATCATCAAACCGAACCGGCATCTGAAGGAGGAGAACCACCGAACTGCACCCAGGAGCATACTATGAAGCATTGCACTGAACCGAACCGATGATGACTGGAGCACTATGCATATTCGAACCCAACTGGACAGGTGCTATTACCACCACGCGACGACTTTTCTGAAGGCCAACTCCAATACGACCAAAACCGAGATGCAAAGGAAGTACAAATAGGAAGTAGAACTCAGGGTCAAGTTGGGAACCAACGAGTTATCTTCATGAGTTGGGCTTTGCTGCGGGACGTGTTCTAAGGGGTTATCGATGCCTATAACTTTGTATCACTATGGAGTGCGGGGTATGTGGACGGATTCAGGGCCGTAGTGGCCTAGGTAGGATTATTGGCTATGGACCAATGAGGTGGGGTCATTTGTAAGGATTTAGTCATCACTCCCTGGGGTAAGCTTGGTGGTAGCAATAGTTGTACAAGTCGGACTCTGTCACTACCTCGATGGGTCTAGTGATCAAAGTGGTGGATATCGTACGCTTTACGCACTGAGTGAGAGATGTGAGGATGGTTGCTATGATTGATTATTTTCCATCACTATGTCATGCACACCCCCATATTCTTTACGCCTTATGTTTAGTGGCACCTTAGAGTATTGAGCGGTATGTTGTACTAACTCTTTGGTTGTAGGTCCAGGTTCAGGTATGGTTTAGTATACCTGTTATTGTTCTGTTTTGCTTCTTATCGCTCATACTAGACATTTTTCTGACCCATAGTTTTATGTCTCTACTTATTACTCCGGGTGCTCTTAAACGGGCAGACTAGAGACAGGTTAAGTGGTATGCACGAGTAGCTGTACCGGAGACGAGCAGGAGGCTCCCACATATGGTATATATAGATATTCTCCCTGTGTCGTTGTTGCTCACTACTTTGGGCACTAGTAGTATACCTTTCCTTTACTTTGCTTTAGAGACAGTTTTGAAGAATTGTAATAATGATGATGTAGAACATAAGCTGTATTTGAATTTTCCGCTGCTATGATGTTTAGTTTTCAGCTTATGCACTGTCTCGCCTATTTATGTCAAAGTATGCTATTATTATATTTTATTCCATGCGCTGTGAGACATTCTACGGGTTCCTTGTTAGTTCAAATTCTTTTCTTTTTTTTCTTTCTTTGGCGACCGTCCCGTGCTGGTTGGACATTGGCACAACGCACTTTCAGGGGAAATGTCGGCTGGTGTGGGGCGGGCCGTCACATTGATTTTTGCGAAGATTAAAACTAAGTGGAGTTTTAATGAATCTTTAATTAGATTGAAATGTGAATTGATAATTTAAATTATCAAATTTGGAAAATTATCGAGAATAGAGTATCGCCAGTTTTTCTCTTAGCGATAGTTAAATCTTTAACTAGATTTGAACAGGAAATGGTAATTAAGTTTACCGATAACACTGTGCTGTTAGTTGTGGAGGAATACCAGTTTTGCTCCATGGAATGAATAGGTTGGGATGGGAAATTAAATAAATGATTACTTCGGTAAGGTGCATTAATTCCGACTAGTTTGGATATGCCATAATTTTGTTTAAATTGATATCCAAAGGAAGATTAAAGAATAAATTTAAACAATTTATCTTTGGTAAAATTAATGGGAACCTTTCCCAAAGTATAAGAATATTTGAATAAAAGAATATTCTGGATTGGAATGAGGTGTATGTTGTGTTTTTAAAACACTTTTAAATTCCATATATATTAACAGTCTTCCTCCATAGAAGCTCATTTCAATTATTATCAAATCGAATTCCATTCAATTCCAATTTAATATATTAAATTGGAAAACTTTCCTTTGGAAATCCCATTTAACCTTATTAAATGATTTATATATTCCAAATCACATTTCACTGCAAATCGGGTTAAAGAACTAATGTCGTTAAAACACAATTCACAATAAACCCAATTCACATTCCATTTTCAATTCCAATTAAATGTTAATTAACTGGAAACTCTAATAATCTTCATTAAATGATTTATTCTTTTCACACGGGGTTCAAAAATAGTGTTATTTAAGACACCACTCACGAAAAACCCAAAATCCAATTCTTCTACTCAATTCCAATTAATTGGAAAAACTTCACCAAAATCTTAATTAAAGATTTATTCTTTTCTCAACTAGGTTTAAGAACAGTGTTAATGAAGACACGATTCATGACAAACCCAAAATCTAATTCAATATTAAGTACAAGGCTCTGAATAGAAATTATATCGGCTATATCAAATTTTGAAATCAACAAATATCGTATTGGGAATAACGATATATATCGGTTATAATATATATATTTGACTGAAAACGAATTTTAAATTTGGATTTCAATATTTATGTGTTCGTCGGTAAATTATAAATTGGCTCTGATACCAAGCAGACACAACCTAAACTTCCCCGTAAAGGAAAGCCCGGGTTGAGTTGAGAACACAACAAATCAGAACTCAAACAGAAGAACATTTCATTTTTATTACAACAATTTACATCAGAGTACAAGAAAATACAGAGTATGAACAAATAATATACGTTTGATAAATGTCAGAGATTTACAAATTACAATGCAACGGAAAATAATACAAAAGCACAACTGAAAGAGATAAATGGATACAGAGCTTTCCGAATATCGTTCCAGCTGTAAACCAAGATCCTATGAATATAAATCTACAGAACCAAAACTACTAGCTGCCTGTGCGGAAAATAGGGGCACCCAGAGTTTAGTTAAAACAATAAACTCCAGGTCAACCATGTGACTGGTGTGAGAACTAAAACAGCTATTAAATCTTTACTTTAAAAATAAAGTAAATCAAGGGGCCATACCGCATAACACGGAACGTGTTTCCTCTCAAGAATACCAGTGCATAAAACAAACAGCCCAATGCTTTTTTGGAAAAATGAAGCTATTATAAGATCCAGGTTCCATCACACAATGCAACGCAAGTCGGAGGATAGGGTTTTCCCTTATAATAGCCAAACATGCTTGATACGTTTAAAACAAATCATTTGATGCTATTATAAGTGCATAGTGTATAAAACAACCTCAAATATAAATGTATCAATCATAGGTGGCATGGGTACCATCTATCATGTCGCCATACCAGGCTCTACAAATAAAACTGAATGTCACATATTGGAAATTGGATTTTTTATTTATTTGAATGAAGCGATAAAAATTCAATTTTTATTTATTTGAATGAAACAATAAAAATTGGATTTTTAATTATTTGAATGAAGAGATAAAAATATAATTTTTATATATGAAGTAGCGGTATAAAAATATGATTTTTATACGAATGGTATGAATATAAAAATGTGATTTTTATAATGTAAACATCGTTATAAAATGGTGATTTTTAATATGAAAATCATGTGAAACAGATAGCGATGGAACCGACAGGAATCAAATCCGAATCCGAACCGTTCAGAAATAAGGAAAGGAGGAGTGGATCCGAAAGGTGAGAACTTCTCATTCTAATTTATTTTCTAGTTAAATATATATATATTAGGATGCAGACCGTGCTTAGTAGCACCCGACACCTTTGTTTGAAACCATGTTTGTTTGGTGGTTTGGTTGATTGGATTATTTGGTTGAATTTGGTTGAATGAATTGATTAGAATGTGGTATGTACATGGCGCGAGCCATTAGTAGGTGAGGGATAAGGCTAGACCTTATTCCGGTTCTAGTATCGCGCCGTTGTGCTGCCGAAATTTTCCGAAAATTTTAAAACAATAAAAATATCATTTTTATTGTATAAATAAATTGTATAAAATATTCATGAGTGAAATAAATGTTTTATAGTTAAAAATATAATTTTTAACGTGTATATGAATAAAATAAATATTCATTTACAAATTGGACGATTTGTTTATATACACACATTTAACTGATATTGATTGGGACGATATATTTTACACATCGCCCAACTGCACACATAATAATCAGTGTTTGTTGTTTGAAAACCCCATACGGTTGTTGGGACGATATTGGGCATACACTAATCCCAATATTTAGTTGTATATCAATCGATTGGTTGACAGACTGTTATAAGCATTGATTATTTATACTTAACGCTTATGCAGTTGTGTAATGCACTCTGGATGATGGTTGACTGTGTTTGATTATTGTTGTGTACATGTGTGTATGAAATCCATATAAATAAAATTATATGGTAATTGACTGTGTTTGATTCCAGTTTAGAAAGAACAAATATTTTTAAATAATGAATATTTTTAAATAAGGAATATTTTAAAATAATATTCAGTAATGGATCAAAATATGATTTTGATGTCCGATTTGGGATGTACATGAATATATTTAAATATATAAAGCCGTGTTGATTAGATTAACGCCATTTTGACATGAACGATATTTATATCGATTTTATTCATTTTTATAGTGAATATTGAAAAGGAAGTGATTTCAAAATCTAATGTTTTGAAAATATTATCATTTATATATTGATGATATAGAATATTCAATTTTGATTTGAAATTGAATATGAAGTCGAAATTGTTTTGAAAATGAATTTAAAACGGTTTATAAAATACGTTATAAATGGAAATCGATGAAATATATATAATATATATTTAATGGCCTGAATAGAACGCGCCGCGCCACGGTAGTTCGCGAATTTCGACCATTGACTTCAAATTGACATTATGGGAGATCCGATCGTCGGATTCTCCTAAAACTAGAATCGTTGGTTTCGTATCGAAAAGCGCTTTCCAACATATATAAGAAATTTGAAATCTAACGGTTGGATTTGGAATTATGTCCAAATCAAATTTGGAATAGTTCGGCGTAAGTGCAATTCAATGATCGTTTATGGAAATCGACGGTACGGGCCTTGATAAAATTTTAAAAATATCAATAATTTGTGTAAATTAGTAATAAATGATTTGGAAAGAATTAGGATGAAAAATTCCATATTTGAAAAGATAAAAATATATTTTTATCGAAAAGAACTAGTTATGAACTAGAATTATAAATCCAATATTTTTTAATAAATAAATTAGATTTGAAATGGTTTTAAAAATAACCCGAATTTCCAATATATGATTGGAATGGATTTGAATCGAAATTATTTTCGGGATATTTCGATATTGGGTTCCGTGATTATATGGATATTGCGGAGGAATTTGGAAGATATATATATCTTTATTCCCAATACGATATTTGTTGTTTTCAGAATTTGATATTGAATATAAGCCGATATAATTTCTATTCTAAGCCTTGTATTTAATATTGAATTGGATTTTGGGTTTGTCGTGAACTGTGTTGTAGATGACACTGTTCTTAAACCCAGTTGAGAAGAGGATAAATCTTTTAATTAAGATTTAAAGAAGAATTACATATTAATTAACATTTAATTGGAATTGAAAATGGAATGTGAATTGGATTTATTGTGAACTGTGTTTTAACGACATTCGTTCTTTAACCCGATTTATAGTGAAATGTGATTTGGAATTTTTAAATCTTTTTATTAAGATTTAACGTATATTTTTAAAAGTAAAGTTTTCCAATTTAATATATTAAATTGGAATTGAATGGAATTCGATTTGATAGTAATCGAAGTGATCTTCTATGGAGGAAGACTGTTAATACACATGGAATTTAAATGGCTTTGTTGTTATTCCATTTATATTATTAGTCGGATACGGAAATTGATATCGATTATATATTGATTTGTTTTCCGTGAAGATTCCATAATTAATGGAATGTGATTTTGGGTTTATCGTGAATTGTGTTTAAATGACATTAGTTCTTTAACCCAGTTAAAGACAGGTTACATGTCTAACATTGTATTTCGAACTGTATTATTGATCTCTGCTAAATATATATCTGTTTGGTGGTGGAGAATTTATTCTCTTGCTTAACACCCATCTCTAAGACGTACGAGCATAGAGGTTATATATCGAGAGAAATCAATAGTACGGAGTAGATTGTCGATGCGACATGTTAGTGTTTCCAAAGTTAAATAATCATTAACACTGATTTTTACAAAGATTTAAAATCAAGTGGAGTTTTAATGAATCTTTAATTAGATTGAAATGGGATTTGATAATTTAAATTACCAAATTTGGGAAATGATCAAGAATGGAGTATCACCAGTTTTGCTCCTAGCGATAGTTAAATCTTTAATTAGATTTGAACGTGAAACGGTAATTAATTTTACCGATGACATCGTGGTGTTAGATGTGGAGTATTTCCAGTATTGCTCCATGGGATGAATAGGTTGGGATTGGGAAATAAAAGAAATGATTACTTCGGTAAGGTGCACTAATCCCGACTAGTTTGGATAAACCTTAATTTGGTTTGAATTGATATCCAATGGAAGATTAAAGAATAAATTTAAAGAATTTATCTTCGATAAAATTAATGGGAACCTTTCCCAAATGATATGAATATTTGAATAAAAGAATATTCAGAATTGGAATTAGGCGTATGTTGTATTTTTATAGAACTTGTTTTATTATGTACGCGAGTTATTCGGAAAGACCGGGTTTATCCCATTCTGAATAACTGAATCGGCGATGTGTCGATGATGAAAACGGTGGTTGAAGACCAGAGGTCTTCACATCGTTTGGATGATTACTGATGTCTTGATTGGGTTGTATACACCCAAGACAAGGTAATAAGGGGTGATCATCCAGACGTACTTGGAGATCGACCGGATATGCGAGGACTGCATTGGACACGGGACGAGGAATAAGGTGTCTCTGGTTTCGTTCAGACCCAGAACGAACTTGTAAATGGACTGTGTGTCTGACATTGGATTTTATTCTATGTTGATTGATCTCTATTAAATATATATCTATTTGGCGGTGGAGAATTTATTCTCTTGCTTAACGCTCTTCTTTGAGACGTACGAGCTCAGAGGATATATATCGATAGACATCAGTCGCATGGCGTGAGTTGCCTGTGTGGCATGCTTGATTGGCAAATGATCAGGGCTTCTGTTGAAAAGTAGAGTCTAGTGGATGATGATCAAAGCACAGCCTTAAATGGCATAGCTTTGTGTATAGCGTTAATTTGTGAGCCTCACACCTCGGTATGAGTCAAAAACGGGATCGCGACTGCAGGGAGGGCACGATGTTTCTTTGTAGCCTTGGGTGGTGTCAGGATTTTGCAAGCCCTGACATTTTTTATATTTTTACCTGTGTGGTTGTTGGATTGCGAGGCGCCTCGGATATATCGGTTACTACGGAGCCGATGGATATAGGTCTGATAGAACTGGGAAACGTGTGTTCAGGTATAATTAATCCGCTGTGTGTGGATCGACCCTGAAGATCCAAGGGTTCGCCAGCGTCCGAGCCCTGAGACATTTGCTAGAGTGTCTCGAATGGAGAGGAGTACGACCCAAAATAAAAAATTTAAATTGGTTTCGATTTTCTGGGTTGTTACAATCTTTGGAACTAATATGTGAGCATGGTGAATTTAAACGTGTTTGGTCAATTCAGTTTGAATTTAATCCACTGAAAAATGACCGTTTTTTTAACGGTCTCCAAATTCGACAAAATTAGTTTTGTTAGGACCGTATCGTCAAAACAAAGCCAGATTTATTTTTCTGGAATTTTTGGAGTCAGTATGTGGCCCCGGTAATTTAAAATGTGAATTTGAATTTAAAATATAATGATTTATATTTTAAATTTAATGAAAACTGGTCGAAACAGTCGAATTGGCTTACGGGACATATCCCATTATGTTTGTAATGGGTAATTAGCTAAGGGCGACAATCGTTGGATGCGAATTGGAGTTCGGACAAAAATTCACCTTTATGAATTAAAATAAAATAAATAATATAAATATATGTTGGGCCCCCTTTTCTACCACACAAATGGGTCAATGAAAATTAAATTAAAAAACAGAAGCTCCTCAGAAACCTGTCGCCCCCCTGTAATCAGCCACCACGCCTGCTACTAAGCTCCGTCGTCGTTCCCAAGCTCAGCGACCCCCTCTGATGAGCGCCGTCCTCCCTCCTTCCCCCCGAATTGAACGGAGAAAAAAACCCCACAACCTAAATCGAGCCTCCAACACCCCTGAGCCGCCCACCACCACAGCATCGCCATCTCAGCCCCCCAGCCTCTCCTCGATCGCAGCAAACCATCCCCCCTTTGCGCTTTGAGTTTTTTTATTTATTTCTCCTCTGATTTTGTTTTTTTAGTTTATAAAAATATGGTTTTTAACACGATAAAATACGATTTTTAATCGTAAAAGCTTTGATTTTTAATTTGAAAAAGATTAGAGTTTTATATTGAAAAAGATTTGATTTTTAAAAATATAAAGAAGTGATTTTTAAAAATATAAAGATGAGACTTTTATCTACCTAGCGTTGACAAAAGAATGAGGTTTTTACATATATAAAAACGAAATAAAAATATGATTTTTATATTTATAGAAGCAATTTTAAAAAAAAATTATATGTATAGTAGTAAGATAAAAATACGATATATATATATATATCATTTTAAAATAAAAAATTTATCTTTATTTTATGAACAGCATAATAAAAATATGATTTTTATTATAGGCATGGCGTTTTAAAAATATGATTTTTATTATGTATATAGCGAGATAAAAAAAATGATTTTTAATATATAAACATCATATTAAAAATGTGATTTTTATTATGAACATCGTGGAAAGGATTGCGTTGACATTATGGGAAAATCCAAATTTTTCAGAAATTCAGAAATAGAACTGGAGGAGTGGATCCCAAAGGTGAGAACTTCTCACTTTAATTTATTTTCTAATTAGAAATATATACTATGATGCAGACGATGCTTAGTAGCACCCGACACTTTTGTTTGAAACCATGTTTGTTTGGTTGTTTGGTTCATTAAATATATATAATATATATATTATATATGTTTCGTCGATTTCCTTTTAAAACGTACTTTATAAATCGTTTTAGATTCGTTTTCAAAACGATTTCAACTTCATATTCAATTTTAAATTAAAATTGAATATTCCATATCATTAATATATAAATGATAATATTTTCAAAACATTTGATTTTGAAATCACTTCCTTTTCGATATTCAAAAAAATGAATAAAATCGATATAAATATTGTTCACGTGAA
Organism: Allium sativum; assembly: GCA_030737875.1. Taxonomy (NCBI): domain Eukaryota; kingdom Viridiplantae; phylum Streptophyta; class Magnoliopsida; order Asparagales; family Amaryllidaceae; genus Allium; species Allium sativum. The sequence goes on from CM060910.1 coordinate 344,441,552, forward strand.
AATGGCGTTAATTAAATCAACACGACTTTATATATTTAAATATTTTCGTGTCCATCCCAAATCAGACATCAAAATCATATTTTGATCCATTACTGAATATTATTTAAATATATAAAGCCGTGTTGATTTAATTAACGTCATTTTGATGTAAATGATATTTATATCGATTTTATTCATTTTTATGAATATAAAAAAGGAAGTGATTTCAAAATCTAATGTTTTGAGAATATTATCATTTATATATTAATGATATGGAATATTCAATTTTGATTTAAAATTGAATATGAAGTTGAAATCATTTTGAAAACGAATTTAAAACTATTTGTAAAATACGTTTTAAAAGGAAATCGACGAAATATATAATATATATATATTTATATATTATATTTAATGGCGCTGAACAGAAATTATCTTGGCCTATATTCAATATCAAATTCTGAAATCAACATATATCGTTATTGGTGATACCAAATGAAACGACATGAACTTCCCTGGTCTCCGAAGAGAAGAGAAAGAACGGATTGTCTGAGAACACGACAAATCAGAAAAACATTTCATTGCTTATTACATCAATTTACATTAGAGCACAAGAATATACAGAGTATGAATAATTTATACATTGTAAAATATCAGAGATTAAAATACATTACATAGCAGCGGAAAATAATACAAACACAACTGAAAGAGATAAACAGATACAGAGCTTTCTGAATATCATTCCAGCTATAAATCAGGATCCTGTGAATATAATTCTGCAAAACCAAAACTATAACTGCCTATATGGAAAATATGGGCACCCGGAGTTTAGGTTAAAACAATAAACTCCAGGTCAGTCATGTAACTGATGCGAGAACTAAAACAGTTATTTGAAACTTTACTTTAAAATGGAATAAATCAAGGGACCACGTCATATAACACGGAATGGGTTTCCTCCCAAGAATACCAGTGCATAAAATAAACAACGCAATGCTTTTTTGGAAAAATGAAGCTATTATAAGACTCAGGTCCCATCACTAAATGCAACGCAAGCCGGAGTATAGAGTTTTACCTTATAATAGCGAAACATTCTTGGTACATTTAAAACAAATTATTTTGATACTTTTATAGTGTAAAGTGTATGAAAACAACTTCAAATATAAATGTACCAATCATAGACGACAAAGTGCCCCATCCCACTATGTCGCCATACTAGACCTTACAATTAAAACTGAAATGTCATGTATTGGAAATTGGATTTCCGTCATTAGTTGAGGTAAGGGATGTATTCCTCGCCGGCTTCGAGACACTCTAGCAAATGCCCCAGGGTCACACACAGCGATCCCTCGGATCCTCCAGGGTCTTTCCACACATATGGAATTAGTTATACCTGAACACACGTTTCCCCACCCTATACGGCGTCTATGAGCTAGATGACTCAATTTCCATCAGTTCCGTAGAGATTGATATATCCGAGGCGCCTCGCATTCCAACAACCACAGGTAAAAATATAAAAATGTCAGGGCTTGCATAATCCTGACACCACCCATAGCTAGAAAGAAATGTCATGTCTTCCTTGGTTCCCTTATCCCGTATTTAACTCATGCCGAGGTGTGAGGCTCGCGAATTAACGCTATACACAAAGCTATGCTATATTAAAGCCGTGCTTTAATCATCAACCACATGACTCTGCTTTTCAACAGAAGCCATGATCATTTGCCACTCAGGCACGCCACACAGGCAATTCACGTCATGCGACTAATGTCTGTCGATATATAACCTCTGAGCTCGTACATCTCAGAGAAGGGTGTTAAGAAAGAGAATAAATTCTCCACCACCAAACAGATATATATTTAATAAAGATCAATCAACACAGAGTAAAGTCCAATGTGAGACACACAGTCCATTTACAAGTCCGTTCTGCGTCTGAACGAAACCGGAGGCACCTTATTCCTCGTCCTATATGTCCAATACAGGAAAGAGGTCCTCGCATATCCGGTGATCTCCAAGTACGTCTGGACGATCACCACTTATTACCTTGTCTTGGGTGTACAACCCGATCAAGACATCAGTAATCATCCAAACGATGTGAAGACCTCTGGTCTTCAACCACAGTCTTCATCGTCAGCTTATCGTCGAATCAGTTATTCAGAATGGGTATAAACCCGGCCTTTCCGAGTAACTCACGTATATAATAAACAAGTGCTATAAAAACACAACATACGCCTCATTCCAATTCAGAATATTCTTTTATTCAAATATGCACATTCTAGGGATATGTTCCCATTAATTTTATCAAAGAATAAATTTTAACTGACATGACCCAAACTTCCCCGTAAAGGAAAGCCCGGATTGAGTTGAGAACACGACAAATTAGAACACAAACAGAAGAACATTTCATTGCTTATTACAACAATTTACATCAGAGTACAACAATATACAGAGTATGAATAAATATTATACAATTGATAAATATCAGAGATTTAAATTACAATGCAGTGGAAAAATAATACATAACACTCCTGAAGCAAATACACGGATACAGAGCTTTCCGAATATATCTCCAGTTGTAAACCAGGATCCAGCAAGAATAAATCTGCAAACCCAAAACTCCTAGCTGTCTGTGTGGAAAATAGGGGCACCCAGAGTTTAGGTTAAAACAATACCAGGTTAGTTATGTGACTGGTGTGAGAACTGAAATAGTTATTTAGAACTTTACTTTAAAATGGAGTAAATCAAGGGACCACGCCATATAACGCGGGATGGGTATCCTTCCAAGAATACCAGTGCATAAAACATACAACGCAATGCTAATAAAAGAAAATGAAGCTATTATAAGACCCAGGTCCCATCACACAATGCAACGCAAGCCGGAGGATAGGGTTTTACCATATAATAGCCAAATAATGCTTGATACGTGAAATTTTATCTTTTATTATTACTATAAGTGAAGAAATCAACTTCAAATATAAATGTATCAATCATAAACGGCATAGTATCCCATGCTACTATATCACCAATACTAGGCTCTACAATCAAAACCGAAATGTCACGTATTGGAAATTGGATTCCCATTATGAGTCGAGGCAAGGGATGTACTCCTCGCCAGCTTCGAGACACTCTAGCAAATGCTTCAGGGTCACACACATTGATCCCTTAGATCCTCCAAGGCCGGTCCACACATAGCGGATTGGCAATACCTGAACACACATTTCCCGATCCTATAGGACCTATCCATCGGTTCCGTAGAAACTGATATATCCGAGGCGCCTCGCATTCCAAAAACCAAACAGGTAAAAATATATAAATGTCAGGGCTTGCAAAACCCTGACACCACCCATAGCTAGAAAGAAACGTCATGCCCTCCTTGGATCTCTTATCCCGTTTTTGACTCATACCGAAGTGTGAGGCTCGCGAATTAAAGCTATACACAAAGTTATGCCATGCAGGCCGTGTTTTGATCATCAACCACGAGACTCTGTTTTTCAACAGAATCCTTGATCATTTGTTTGACACCCCATGTCTGTTAATGTCACTCACTAAGGGAATGCATTAACTTTCGTGAAGCGTTATAGGCAAATAAGAACATAATAGCACAAGACAGACATGTAAAATAGCAGCGGAATTAAAAACTTTATTTAAATCATAACATCAGGGTCCCAAATACTAAATTTACATCGTAGGTTTGAAATAACCAGTTACATGTTTAATAATCTATCTTGCTGAAAATATCAGAGTACAAAAACATAAACCATATTTCCCAAACAAAGCCATACAAGAGTTGACAATGAGTCAAAGCTATACATCAATATCCAAAGTCCAAGCTAAGCTGAAAAGAATCCAAATCAACTCTAAACACTTCCACCCTGAGAACCTGGGGGAGAAACGGAAGAGAGAGAAGAGGAAATAAAAAGGGTTAGACTTAAAGTCTGGCGAGTCCAGTTACTTTTAAATATAAATAATTAAAAGTTTCATGGCAGGTATATAAAATCTGGAAGAACAGGATAACAATAAGAAGGACAAGTGTGAACTGAACAAGATAAGATGAACATGATATATTGCGCTTCTTATATACATTTCTCTATACCACACAGATACTAGTATATCAGAATGGAATGATCCTTATCAATACCGTTCTATTTCATTTTCTTGTTTATTAGGTCACTTGGGTTAATCACACTCAAGATTTATATGCGCATCGTATCCATTTAATTTCCCATGGATTCATCTAATACAATATATGTAGCTATTTCTCAATATTGAGATACACCCCATGGTAACCCACTCGCACGTTCTCCACCGTAATGCAACAGAAGTGAACACGGTCCCTCATCCTATGTCGGAGTCTACATACCAATGTTTCGCATATATCTGTCATTACTATACTACGTAAGCATACGAACTGCCACCATCGATCGAATCAGATTTCATATCGGAATAATGCCTTCTAGTTTACGATACATCGCCCAGAGCAGATGTGCATGTATCTAGACTGTCCCACGTATGTATTGTAATTGTAGCTCGATGCCTCAATAGCATGTCCTCTAATGTGCACCGAGTTCTGTGGCAAGGCGTGACATGGAACTCGGCCGGGAGTTTTTCCATATCTGTATAGGCTCGTCTTTAATGAACCTCTATATACAGATATACCTAGGGTCTATTTTCGTGGTGGCTATGGCTCCACCTCGTCCCCTTCCTCAACTAGTAAAGACTACAGAGCTAAGCAACTGCCCCTAATAACAGCCAATCTAAGCATCCATGTGGCGTCTCCTCTCAACCCCGTACCTCGATAGTGAAAGGTGAAATGATATCTTGGGGTTAGCTCTAGTCTTTTCGCATCCCGCTGGCTGTCGATGACAGATATCTGACGGTCTACTATCCTCGTTGGTTGTGACCCTCTCTACCTCCTCGTGAGGCAACCGCTGAACGACCCTACTGCCATCTCATCACAGCATTCTGACTGCATAGCTACATCCACAGTCAAGGCCCACCCACTTAATAGTTACGCGCAGACCCAACCTCTGTGTGCACACTCCGAAACTACACCACCACAAAGGACTACTAGGAGCACCTTCAACGTCTCAGGAAGCCACATACTTCCTCTTCCAGTCCTTTGGAGCCATCAAACTAATCAGATGAATGTGCGCTCCCCTTTTGTCTTATAACACCTCGATGATCTACCCCATTGGGTTATTTACCCTCAACTGTACGGACTGATCTAAGTGCCTTGCTTTAGCATGTTGTTAGGCCCTATGTCTAAACATTCTTTTATGCGCTTGTCTCACATTACCTGGTTTCTAGCTAACTTGGTTATTCCAATTCATATTGAATTCTTATTTAAATTACCAAGTTTCTCTTGCTTATTAATTTCAGTTATACAACTTAATTCGTTTAAGTTTATTAATAAGCTTTCAACATGTTATTCTCTAAATTGTGGCCCACAGTCTGTAATCCACAATCTATTTTATATTCTTGCTTGGTTACATCATTACCATAACCTGTTTTTACTTAATGTGTAATTAAGTACGTCTCGTTCTACATGTTTCCTTTTTAACATGTCAGTCATTATTTATGATTAAATATAACTTATTTTATAAGTTTTCCTCATTCTTTCTCATTCAATCATAATTCCATTTTTCATTGTTAATACAACTTATCGTTGTTTACTTGTTAACTTAGTTCTATTAACTAAGGCCCACTAACAAATTTCACAACCCATTAATTATAACATACGTTATTATTTCCTCTGTCCCTAGGACAGGCCTAAGCATGTTGTTCACATCAGCAGGTTCCAGACCTCTAGATTACTTAATTTATAATTAAGTACCTCTTATCTTATTACACAGGTTGTCTCATTTCCTTACAAGTTATGCTTACCTTAAATGGTGTCCTTTAATTACATAACTTTATTGTTTCTACCGGTTATGTATACCACTAGGTGTCTTTAATTACATAAACTTATCTGGTTAAGTTTATGGGCCTATATGTGTATATTACCCATCCCTCTAATTTACTTAACCTACCCGCTACTTATCCAATTTTACTTAACCCTAACTTAAGTTCATAATCCCTCAACCCTTATGGATTATATCAGGTTAAGTAGTCCAATTCATTACCTATCCAATTATGGTTATAATAGGCTAGACCTCTCACATTAGGCCTACAACGTGTGGATGCTGGATATGCCGGTCGGGTCCGGGCAGTCTTATTCCATAGTTGGGCCTAACCTCGTGTCTTAGCCCAATTCGTATTTGCGTACTTAGACCTCCCACATTAGGTTCAGCATTAGTGGCTGCTGGATATGCGGGTCGGATCAGGGTAGACTTCCGCCACTAATGCAACCTAACCTCATGTCATAAGTACGATTACAATTCCTAGTTGTAATTACTAAATGTACCATTTTTAATTAATTTACCAATTAATTAATCCTTTCCTTTTATAGGTGTCAATACCTATTTTTCCCAGTAATTTGAATCACACGTCCAAAAATGTTCATATTCAATTTATACCATCTTTATCCAAATCCACATATATCATTATAAGTGATTATTCTATGTTTCCCCATTTGAATAATGTCTAATACACTATTCAAATCATAGTCCTATATGCGTCTTTTTAATACACCTTTTTAATTATGCACCATATGTTCCTTATCATAAATTAAGGCATATATATATATATATATATATATATATATATATATTGCACAAATCCCAAACCCACATATTTTCCAACTTATGCCTAAAATTCATATTTACATAGGTGCTAATTTATGTCTCAATTCAATAACTAGACATGTCCCATTTTATAACCAATTCCATATTTACAAATATTCCAATGCATGCTTAAATTCATAATATCCAATAAGACATATACCCAAACCAATATTCGTATATTTCCAAATTTATTCCCAAATTTAGATCCATTTTTTCCAATACCAATTATGCCCCAAATTATGTCTTTTCCCATTATTCCCAATTTTGCATGTTCGCATTTTTCAGCGTTAGGCCTAGGCTCGAAGGTAGCCTGGCTATATAAAAATAAAAAGGAAAAGAAGGAGAGAAGAGAATCAGAACAGGCATGATAATGAATCATCAATATAATTATAGAAATAGGCACAAACTGAATTGACATATTATGATAAGATTGGACTTCGAGATGATATAAATTTATAAGAACAGGTCAACGGAATATGTCATAATATAACTGATTAGGCACCGATTCAAGATCCAATTATTATATACATATCAAGATCGCTATTAGATATTTAGATCTAAAAGCAACATGAATTCATAGTGAATTTGCTGCGAAGAACACGTTGAATAAGTTGTTGTAGGCATCGCTAAATTTGTTGTAGCAATCTTTAAATATGTATAATCCTCTTTGAATTGATTGTTTTTTGATCTAATCTTCTAATTGGAAAACTCCTATTTTGATTTGTTTTAGTGGAGAAGATAGGCTAGTTTAGATTAGAGTAGCATGGAGGTGCCATGGATGAAAACAATGAGATTAGGGTTAGGTTTAGGTGTTTATTTATAGGAGTATTAGGTGAATTAGAATCTTTAGATTTGATTAGGAACCATCCGAACCACTCAAATTAGAAAAACACATCATTAGAAAACTGCCCAGAATCAATCAATCGTCTGGCCAATCTCAACTGGTTGATAGTTTTCACTTCTATCTAAAAACGGTCGACTGGTGATAAATGGGCGGTCGATTTGTACCGGTTGAATGGTGAAAAATGGGCGGTCGACTTGTTTTATATCTTTAAACTTTAAATCTTCCGTGCTTCATAACTTCTTCTTACGATGTCCATTTTACGCAAATTCAGACTCTATCTCAAGCAGAATTCCGAGGCGAACGTAATGGCATAACCCGTTTCACTTAATTCTTCTTCTACAATTTAAGTATTCTTTAATTTTTCATTTTAATATTTAAAATTACGGGATGTTACATTCTCTCCTACTTAAAGGATTTCGTCCCCGAAATCTCTAAGTTAAGAAGAATGTCTATCCTAACATCCAACAATCATACATCCATCTAGAAATCACAGGCATCCATTGTCCTTAAGGGATTTCTAATGCTTTTATGAACATACGCAATAGTGTGTGTATATGTCCGTAAACTAATGCGAAAGATCAGGCGCTCTACTGATTCAGTTGACCTCCTTAGTGCAATGTTTGTTTTTGCCATGCAACCAAAATGTATGCAAATCACCCTAGAATAACATGAAAGTTCTATATGGGTGCACAACCATCCGTCCAAATGCAACATCAATGCAATGACAATCCATAAAAATTTAAAATGTACACACATCAATATGCAACATCTAAGTGACTGAGCCGATCTAGTGCCTATTGTGTACGTATATGCATCCACGAGAAATCACTAGCAACCACTTGCATCTATCAAACATAACATGTCTCAAACACATGTTTGCATTCATTAGTTTTCTACCTAGAGACTCAATCGATAGAAGATATTCAAACGATAGATGAAAGTATTAATTCAAAGCTTGGAAAAAGAAGTTAAGAACATATTCTCAAAAAGGAAAGGATATGAAGCGCGAATCTTGTCTTCAATCTCCTAAGTTGCATTCTCGCGGCCCTTTCCCTATAGAACTCTTACTAGCTTCACTTCTTTGTTGCAAAATTTCTTAACCTCTGATCCAAGTATGCAATTCGGAACTCGTCCAATCGTTGCTTCCTTCTCTACTTTCACTTCCTCTCGCAAGTTTGGCTCCACTATCTTGAACTCTATACCTTTTATCGCCTCTTGAATGAATAGTCATCTATCAAACCTCTTCTCTAGTAGCTCCCCTAATTGCTTATCAAGTTCCCTCTTTTCTTTCACATGTCGCAAATCATTGATAGATATATCAAGAGGTTCTAGGAGACTAAGCATGACAGACCCTTTTAGGGTCATAAGAAATCTCGAGAGTCTTTCTATGGCAGGTCAGAAGTCTAACGACTCTCCTCTCTCAATCTAGAATGGCTCCATATATGGTTATCCCATCCATCTTAAAATCAAACTGTATCTTATGAAATCAAGAACATATGCGTCGTAATCAAACTCGATGCCTAACACAAAGATACTCAAACCCCGACAAATAATTGATAAAAGAGTCGTACCTCAAATGGGGTTTGAGGCAATAATGGGATCCAAAACCATACTAGTATCTCGGTGCAGAGACTCAACTCAACTAAAGGATCAGATATGAAAGAATATGAAGTGCCAGAAAAAGAATCCTAACAGGATGATTAGAAATAGAAATCAATCCTTCGACGAAAACTTTCCTACCCCTATCTTGTCCACCAGTTATGAGAACATTAGCTTGCCTCCTAGAAGTTCCTGCCCTTTGGCCTTGTCTTTGTCTCTTTTGGCACTCCTTAATAAGGTGTCCCGCCTTACCAAAGTGGTAACAAACGTCTTACCTCTTTCTGCAACCCTTTTTCAGATGACCCATCATTCCGAAGTTATGGTATTTCCTCTTTTCTTCTTTTATCTATATTCCCTTCTTAATCCACCATTTTCTTTCATCTTTGGGATGTGTTCCTTAGCCCCAATTCCCTTATTCTCCTTTTTACCATCCTTGTGCAACATGCCAACCAATCTCTTTAAAGCTGCCTCCATCGCACGGAAATCCTTACGAGGTTCGAAAGAAAATAAGATGTAGGTGAAACTACTACGGATAAAGATGGAGGTTGGGCACTTCTTTGCCCTTCGACATGTACCATAGTTTTAACATGTCTACAGAACCATGAAGAGATGGGAATACCCTTTCGGGAAGAAACGGTTCCCCGAACAAAAGGAAAAGGAATCAAGTGGAGAATCGAGAAGATATTTATGACTTTGGGAAATATGCTCTTCAAAAACAGACTTTTCATTGTAAAATACTTTGTTTTTGAGACCTTTTTGAAAATCATTTTCAAAATACTTTATCCAATCTTACAAGCATATGCTCTGATACCAAATGTGCACCCCACGTCCGTTAATGTCACTCACTAAGGGAATGCATTAACTTTCGTGAAGCGTTATAGGTAAATAAGAACATAATAGCACAAGACAGACATGTAAAATAGCATCAGAATTAAAAACTTTATTTAAATCATAACATCATGGTCCCAAATACTAAATTTACATCATAGAATTGAAATAACCAGTTACATGTTTAATAATCTGTCTTGCCAAAAATATCAGAGTACAAAAACATAAACCATATTTCCCAAACAAAGCCATATGAGAGTTGACAATGAGTCAAAGCTGTACATCAATATCCAAAGTCCAAGTTAAGCTAAAAAGAATCCAAATCAACTCTAAGCACTTCCACCTTGAGAAACCGGGGGGGGGGGGAACGGAAGAGAGAGAAGAGGAAACAAAAAGGGTCAGACATAAAGTCTGGCGTGTCCAGTTACTTTTAAATATAAACAAATAAAAGTGTCATGGTAGGTATATAAAAACTGGAAGAACAAGATAACAATAACAAGGACAAGTGCGAACTGAGCAAGATAAGATGAACATGATATATTGAGCTTCTTATATACATTTCTCTGTACTGCACAGATACTAGTATATCAGAAATGGAATGATCCCTATCAATACCATTCTATTTCATTTTCTTGTTTATTAGGTCACTTGGGTTAATCGCACTCAAGACTTATATGCACATCGTACCCATTTACTTTCCCGTGGATTCACCTAATACAATATATGTAGCTATCTCTCAATATTGAGATACACCCCATGGTAACCCACTCGCACGGTCTCCACCGTAATGCAACAGAAGTGAACGCAGTCCCTCGTCCTATGTCAGAGTCTACATAACAATGTTACGTTCCGCATATATCTGTCATTACTATGCTAGGCAAGTGTACATATTGCCACCATCGATCGAATCAGATTCCATATCGGAGTAATGCCCTCTAGTCTACGATACATCACCTAGAGCTGATGTGCATGTATCTAGACTGTCCCACTTATGTATTGTAATCATAGCTCGATGCCTCAATCGCACGTCCTCCAATGTGCACCGAGTTCCGTGGTAGGTTGTGACACGAAACTCGGCCGATAGCTTTTCCATATTTGCACAGGCTCGTCTTTAATGAACCTCTATATACATATATACCTAAGGTCTGTTTTCATAGTGGCTATGGCCCCACCTCGGCCCCTCATTCAACTAGTAAAGACTACAGAGCTAAGCGACGACCCCTAATAAAAACCAATCTAAGCATCCATGTGGCATCTCCCCTCAACCCCATACCTCGATAGTGAAAGGTGAAATGATATCGTGGGGTTAGCTCAAGTCTTTTCGCATCTCGCTGGCTGCCGTTGACGGATATCCGATGGTCTACTATCCTTGTTGGCCGCGACCCTCTCTACCTCTTCATGAGGTAACCGCCGAACTACCCTAGTGCCATCTCGCCACAGCATTCTGACTGCATAGCTACATATGCAGTCAAGGCCCAACCACCTAGTAGTTACGCGCAGACCCAACCTCTGTGAGCACAATCCAAAATTACACCTTCACAGCGGACTACTAGGGGCACCTTCAACGTCTCAAGAAGCTGCGTACTTCCCCTTCCAGTCCTTTGGAGCCGTCAAACCAATCAGATGAATGTGCGCTCCCCACGTGTCTTATAACAATTCGATGATCTAACCCGTTGGGGTTTTTACCCTCAATCGTATGGACTGGTCTAAGTGCCTTACTTTAGCATGTGTTAGACCCTATGTCTAAACATTCTTGTATGTGCTTGTCTCACCTTACCAGGTTTCCAGCTAACTTGGTTATTCCAATTCATATTGAATTCTTATTCAAATTACCAAGTTTCTCTTTTGTTATTAATTTTAGTTACACAACTTAATTCATTTAAGTCTATTAATAAGCTTTCAACATGTTATTCTCTAGATTGTGGCCCACGGTCTGTAATCAACAATCTATTTTATATTCTTTCTTGGTTACATCATTACCATAACCTGTTTTTACTTAATGTGTAATTAAGTATGTCTCATTCTACATGTTTCCTTTTTAACATGTCAGTCGTTATTTATGATAAAATATAACTTATCTTATAAGTTTTCCTCAATCTTTCTCATTCAATCATAATTCCATTTTTCATTGTTAATACAACTTATTGTTGTTTACTTTTTAACTTAGTTCTATTAACTACCCATTAACAAGTTTCCCAACCCATTAATTATAACATACGTTATGATTTCCTCTGTCCATAGGATAGGCCTAAGCATGTTGTTCACATCAGCGGGTTCCAGACCTCTTGATTACTTAATTTATAATTAAGTACCTCTTATCTTATTACACAGGTTGTCTCATTTCCTTACAAGTTATGCTTACCCTAAATGGTGTCCTTTAATTACATAACTTTATTATTTCTACCGGTTATGTATACCACTAGGTGTCTTCAATTACATAATCTTATTGGGTTAAGTTTATGGGCCTATATGTGTATATTACCCATCCCCTCTAATTTACTTAACCTACCCGCTACTTATCCAATTTTACTTAACCCTAACTTAAGTTCATAATCCCTCAACCCTTATGGATTATATCAGGTTAAGTAGTCCAATTCATTACCTATCCAATTATGGTTATAATAGGCTAGACCTCTCACATTAGGCCTTCAATGTGTGGATGTTGGATATGACGGTCGGGTCTGGACAGTCTTATTCCACAGTTGGGTCTAACCTCGTGTCTTAGCCTGATTCGTATTTGCGTACTTAGACCTCCCACATTAGGTTCAACATTAGTGGCTGCTGGATATGCTAGTCGGGTCCGGGCATACTTCTACCAATAATGCAACCTAACCTCGTATCATAAGAACAATTACAATTCCTAGTGGTAATTACTAAATATTCCATTTTTAATTAATTTACCAATTAATTAATCCTTTCCTTTTATAGGTGTCAATACCTATTTTTCCCAGTAATTTGAATCACACGTCCAAAAATGTCCATATTCAAATTATACCGTCTGTATCCAAATCTACCTATGTCATTATAGGTGATTATTCTATGTTTCCCCAACTGAATTATGTCTAATACACTATTCAAATCATAGTCCTATTTGCCTCTTTTTAATTCACCTTTTTAATTATGCACCATATGTCCCTTATCATAAATTAAGGCATATATATATATATATATATATTTCACAAATCCCAAACCCACATATTTTCCAAATTATGCCTAAAATTCATATTCACATAGGTGCTAATTTATGTCTCAATTCAATAATTAGACATGTCCCATTTTATACCCAATTCCATATTTACATATATTCCAATGCGTGCCTAAATTCATAATATCCAATAAGACATATGCCCAAACCCAAACCCATATTCCTATATTTCCAAATTTATGCCCAAATTTAGATCCATATTTTCCAATACCAATTATGCCCCAAATTATGTCTTTTCCCATTAATCCTAATTTCGCACATTCGCATTTTTCAGCATTAGGCCTAGGATCGAAGGTAGCCTGGCTATATAAAAATAAAAAGGAAAAGAAGGAGAGAAGAGAATCTAAACAAGCACAATAATGAATCAACAACATAACGATAGGAATAGGCATAAACTGAATTGACATATTATGACAAGATTAGACTTGGAGATGATATAAACTTATAAGAACAGATCAATGGAATATGTCATAATATAACTGATTAGGCACCGATTTAAGATCCAATTATTATATACATATCAAGATCACTATTAGATATTTAGATCTAAAAGCAACATGAACTCACAGTGAATTTGCTGTGAAGAACACGTTGAATAAGTTGTTGTAGGCATCGGTTAATTTGTTGTAGTAATATTCAAATATGTATAATCCTCTTTGAATTGGTTGTTTTTAGATCTGATCTTCTAATTGGAATACTCCTATTCTGATTTGTTTTGGTGGAGAAGAAAGGCTAGTTTAGATTAGAGCAGCATTGAGGCGCCATAGCTGAAAACAATGAGATTAGGGTTAGTTTTAGGTGTTTATTTATAGGAATATTAGGTGAATTAGGACCTTTAGATTTGATTAGGAACCATCCGAACCACTCAAATTACAAAAACACATCATCAGAAAACTGCCCAGAATCAACCATTCAACTTGCCAATTTCAACCAGTTAACAGTTTTCACTTCTGTCTAAAAACGGTCGACTGGTGATAAATGGGCGGTCGACTTGTACTAGTCGAATGGTGAAAAATGGGTGGTCGACTTGTTTTACAGATTTAAACTTTAAATCTTCCGAGCTTCATAACTTTTTCATACGATGTCTGTTTTATGCAAACTCGGACTCTGTCTCAAGCCTAATTCCGAGACGAACGCAATGGAGTAACCCGTTTCACTTAATTCTTCTCCTATAATTAAGTATTCTTTAATTTGTCATTTTAATATGTAAAACTATGGGGTGTTACAATTTGCCACTCAGGCATGCCACACAGGCAACTCATGCCATACGACTGATTTCTATCGATATACAACCTCTAAGCTTGTACGTCTCAGAGAAGGGTGTTAAGCAAGAGAATAAATTCTCCGCCATCAAAAAGATATATTGTGACAACCCGCCCCGCACCAGCCGACATTTCCAATGAAAGTGCGCTGTGCCGCTGTCCAACCAGCACGGAACGGTCGCCGAAGAAAGGAAAAGAAGGGAATTTGAACTAGCAAGGAACCTATAGAATGTCTCATAGCGCATGGAATAAAATATAATAATAACATACTTGATATAAAACAGGCGAGATAGTGCATAAGCTGAAAACTAAACCATCATAGCAGCGGAAAATCCAAATACAGCTTATGTTCAACATCATCTTTATTACAACTTTTAAAACTGTCTCTAAAGCAAAGTAAAGGAAAGGTACACTACTAATGCCCAAAGTAGTAACCAGCGACGACACAGGGAGCATATATAGAGAATAGTACGTGTAAGCCTCTGCTCATCTCCGGACAGCTACTCGTGCACAACCAACTAACCTGTCTCTAGTCTGCCCGTTTAAGAGCACCCAGAGTAATATGAAGAGACATAAAACTTTGTGTCAGACAAAAGTCTGGTATGAGCGATAAACAGCAAAAAAGAACAATAACAGGTATACTAAATCATACCTGAACCTGCAACCAAAGAGTTAGCACAACAAGATGTACAATACTCTAAGGTGACACTAACATATGGTGTAAAGGTACGGGGAAGGGGGTATGCATGTCATAATAATGGCAAACAATCAACCATAGCAACCATCCTCACATCTCTCACTCAGTGCATAAAGCATACGATATCCACTGCTTTGGTCACCCAAATCCTTGCTACGATCACTCTGCCCCATGGAGTCATGACGACTCCACTGCACTGATCCATAGCCACTAATCCTTGCTATGTCCACTCTGCCCCATGAAGTCTTGATGACTCCACTACACTGGCTCACATCCATGCTACGATCACTCTGCCCCATGGAGTAATGACTACCCCACTGCACTGATACGCAACCTAACATCCGTCTTGGTGGTGAATCAAAGCTGTAGACGTCGATAACCCCTTTGCACACGTCCCGCAGCAAAGTCCAATCATGAAGTCAACTCGTTGATCCCATTTGGATCCTGAGTAACAACCTCCCATCTGGACCTCCTTTGCATCTCGAGTATTGGTCGAATTGGAGTTGGTGTTCAACAGAGTCATCGCGTAATCACAGCTCCAATCCGGTTCGGTTCGGCCTCCAGATGTGGTTTGGTTCAGCTTGCTTCAGTCAGTTCAATTCGAATACATTGTCCCTAGGTTTCCCATTCGGTATGGTGTTCCACTTCAGGTTTGTTCGGTTGTCTCCATCTGGTTCGGTTTGCCACCCTCCATTCAGTTCGGTTCGAATACTCCAGCTCCTCTAGTCTCGTCCTATCCCATCCCCTAGCTTCAGTCCGATCCGATCCCCATGCCAAGCTTCAGTCTGATCCCAACCCCAACTCAATATGAGTGGCCTTCCTACTTGCCAAGCCTCCTCTAGTGCCAAATTCCGATCCGAATCAAGTCCCCTTGCCCAGTTCCCTTATCCGATCCAAGCCCCATACCCGATCCGATCCGGTCTGAAACTCTGCACATTTCCTACAACTTTTCCAGTGATTGTTTTACGCCATATGACGGCGTTTTCGACCATTCTAACTCTTCTAATCAATCACAAAACATACCATACAGTCATAGCAACATATATAATCAATCATAGACACCGAAACAACGATTTAATGTTTTGAAATGGATCAAACATACCCAAAACCCATATTTTTTCCTTTAATCATGTTTAAGCATAACTAATGATAGGATTAGCAAAACTTGTCCAAATTAGCCCAAATTTCTATCAGAGCCCTAAAATAATATTTTAGAATTTCTAAACAGTTTTCCCGATTTTTAGCATGCATAATTTCGTTAATTAACACCAATCACCCTAATTGATTGTAATTAGTATAAAAACAATGTTAATCACTCACCTTTGCCACAATTAAAACTTTCTGAACTGAAACTCCTCTGATTTGGCTGAATACCAATGTCTAACAATAGCTCCAACCTTTCTTTGGTGCTAATTCTCCATAATTTGGTGAAGATTAGGCTAATACTTGATTAGAAAGTGATTAGAGGTGATTCTAGATGTTGGAGGCCATTGTTAGGGTTTCTCTAATGTATGTGACGGCTGGAAAATGAGTAAAAACTGAAATTCCTAACCTTAACAGCCCTTAAATACCCCAAATCCAGAAATCCCCCACTGGGCCTAGCTGTTAATTACTCAATTAAGCCCGGTTAAGCTGTTTTTCACCTTCTAAACCTTAATTCAGCCATATCTCCCAAACAGTAAGTCCATTTGGCTAATGTGACAACTCTATGCAAAGTTAAACCATCATCCGGATCTAATGGAAGTGGTTTCAGGTCAAAACTCCTTACCAATCAAAAGTTATGGCTAATGTGACAACTCTATGAGACCATGACTATGACTATTGTGATTAATTGCCTAGGACTATTTTGTGGTTAATTGCCTAGGACTATTGTGGTTAATTGCCTATGACTAATATGGTTAGTTGCTTATGCCCATAACATTATAGTTACAAATCATGATTGTATACCGAACTGGCATTATGTTGGATCAAATCACCTATGTCTCCCTTGATTTTGTTGGATCTCATACTTAGGGTGTAATTTGCTTAGTTTATTCCGGTTCTCTATTATGTACACCAAACCCACTAGATCCATTATCTTTGTATTTTTGTATTTTGGTTCGCTTTTTCATGCCTATTCTCTTATGTCAATTCTCTTGCTTATCCCCTGTTCCTTTTGTTAGTTTCATTTCATGAGTACCTAGAAACTTGTGAAATCATGTTACACGTAGGGCTACGGCGGGGGAATTTGGGCATAGCTTAATTAAGATGATTTGGCATAAAAATATGTTAGCATAATCTGAATTGGCTATAATAGTAAATACTACATGCATATTAGACTTAGGCGCAAAATGGTAAATTGTTAATTAACCGCAAAGTATGTAATTGGCATGTAAGCCAAGTTTGGATATAAACTATAAACTAGAATATTAAACCTAGTTTTGACATGAACTGATCTAATTTGGCATAAACTGCAAGTTGGGTTAATTGATAGGTAAATCAAGATTTGTGCCTAGAATATAGGTATGTTAGTGGGAATGACAAGTAAATATGATATAGGCCAAATTTGTTTAAAAGAGTTGTTAGCAATTTACATATAGACAAAAAGGATAAATTTGTAAATCTAGGAAAGACGATTATGCCTAACCCGAGGTTAGATTGAGTTACGGTATAAGACTGCTCGGAACCGCCCGACAAATCCAGTAACCGTAACAATACCTATCTAATGTGGGTGGTTAGAGCATTGAGCCCAAAAGGACCCGAGGTTAGACTGAGTTGCTGTGTAAATCTGCCCGGAACCGACCGGCACATCCAGTGACCGCAACGATATCTGTCTAATGTGAGTGGTTGGTGCTTTAAATGAATAATTTAAAGTTAAGAAACAGTTAAGCTAGAATGGGAGGGTTAAGTCCATAGGAACACTTAACCAACTTAACATGTTAACAAGACAAGACTTGCAGGGGTTAAATAACCGTTATAACATGTTGACTAGACAAGTGGGTGAGGTTAAGAAAAGGTTTAACCGTTATAACGTGTTAACTATACCAGAAGGTGGGGTTAAGTAAAATACACTTAACCAATTTAACATGTTAACTAGACTAGAAGGTGGGGTTAAGTAAAATACACTTAACCAATTTAACATGTTAACTAGACTAGAAGGTGGAGTTAAGTATTATAACACTTAGCCATCATAGTGTGACAAATGAACAAGGTTAAATTAAAACATGAAGGGACAATACTTAACCATTAGAACATGTGAATTAAACAAATGTTAGGGTTAAGTTAACTAAGGGAACACTTAACCAATACAAGATGAAGGGTTGGGGTTAAGTAATAAGAAATACTTAACCAATATAACTTGATTTGCGGTAGGGTTAAGTCAACATGAACTACTGATAACCCTTAACCAGTTTAACATGACAAATGAATGGGTTAAGTTAACTTGAATTGACTAATGACACTTAACCAACCCAACTTGATGAGAAAGAGAACTAAGTAGTAAACCTTAGTTAAGAAAATGACGGTTCGGGAAACTAAGTTGTAAACCATACTTAAGGGAACTAATTAGTAAACCTTAGTAGAATACGAGAAGGAGCGAACATCCATCTGATCTTAAAGAAGGCTCCAACGAACTGGGGTACGAAGCACGTGACTTCGAGGGGACGTGAGGGTACCCTTGGTATCCCTCTGTGAGGCTGCAGATAATCCGCCTGGGCTCACAGAGGTTAAGGTCTGCGTTAGAAGAACCAAGGGTATGCCTTGGTTGCAATATAAGGCAACCTAAAGACTAGGATGGACCAGTGTGATTCGGCGAGACCGGTAGCCCTGTGATAGCAACTCGTCGTCTACCTACCATCTTGAGTCAATCGAGATACGTGAAGCGGAAAGGCGAAGAACTCCAAAAGACCATACACTTGCTATCTAGTTATGGTTGCGGATGGCCATAGATTAGTGGGGCATGGGGGGCCTGCGTATAGATCTCATTTTTCAAGGTGTGCCTTTCATTAGTTGAAGGAGGGGTCAGGTGAGACCATCGCCACTGGAAAAACAGACCTTAGCATCTGCATCGACAGATATCTGAAAGCTCCTGACCGAGTTTCAAGTTCCTTGATTTGCCCTGCCATGAGACTCGGGTCGCACATACGGAGGACATGTGCATCTATACAGCGATAACGATTCGCGACACATACGTGGGAAAGGTCTAAGAACATATACCGCTCTAGGTAGTGTGTCCTAGACTAGGGGGCATCGTTCGGTAGGTAGCATAATCCCTAGTTGGACTTAGGTCGTGTAAACCCTAAAATCC
The DNA here is from genome assembly GCA_030737875.1 of Allium sativum. Classification (NCBI taxonomy): domain Eukaryota; kingdom Viridiplantae; phylum Streptophyta; class Magnoliopsida; order Asparagales; family Amaryllidaceae; genus Allium; species Allium sativum. The sequence goes on from CM060910.1 coordinate 344,460,964, forward strand.
AAGAAATGTTCAATAGGTAGCATAAACCCCAATAGCCCTGGGTAGCGAAAACCTGGTTGGATCTAGAATGCGCTCGATAGAAAACCCTAGGTTAGACCTAGGTAATAAATAATAGATGTACACCTGAAACAACTGCAATTGCAAGGATTGGGATCACATATTTGTTCTTATCAGTTTATACAGATTACTAGTTAGGTGGTGCAGGGATATAGAAATTAGAATAACAAGGTAGTGGCAAAGCAGAGAAAGTATAGAAGTGCATCCAGTTTATCTTACCTTATCATATCTTGTGCTAACCTTATGATTCCCTTCATCATGGTGTAGTCTTGTATTCAGTTAATTCATGGCATGTTGCTTTTTTTACCAGTTCACATGCTGAAAGTTACTGAACTTACCAGACTTTATATCTGACTCTGTTTTCTTTCGCTTTCTTGTCTTCCGTTTCCCTCCCCCCTAAGGTTCGCAGGGAGGGAATATTACTACTTAGCCCAGTTTTCTTTCCAAGCTGGAGATTAGTCGAAGTTGGTGAGGTTAAATAACCGTTATAACATGTTGACTAGACAAGTTGGTGAGGTTAAGAAAAGGTTTAACCGTTATAACATGTTAACTAGACTAGAAGTTGGGGTTAAGTAAAATACACTTAACCAATTTAACATGTTAACTAGACTAGAAGGTAGGGTTAAGTAAAATACACTTAACCAATTAAACATGTTAACTAGACTAGAAGGTGGAGTTAAGTAAACTTATAACACTTAGCCATCATAGTGTGACACATGAACAAGGTTAAGTTAAAACATGAAGGGACAATACTTAACCATTAGAACATGTGAATTAAACAGATGTTAGGGTTAAGTTAACTAAGGGAACACTTAACCAATACAAGATGAAGGGGTGGGGTTAAGTAATAAGAAATACTTAACCAATATAACTTGATTTGTGGTAGGTTAAGTCAACATGAACTACTGATAACCCTTAACCAGTTTAACATGACAAATGAATGGGTTAAGTTAACTTGAATTGACTAATGACACTTAACCAACCCAACTTGACGAGAAAGAGAACTAAGTAGTAAACCATAGTTAAGAGGACTAAGTTGTAAACCTTAGTTAAGAAAACGACGGTTCGGGAAACTAATTTGTAAACCTTAGTTAAGGGAACTAAGTAGTAAACCTTAGTAGAATACAAGAAGGAATGAATGTCCATCTGATCTTAAAGAAGGCTCCAACGAACTAGGGTACGAAGCACGCGGCTTCGAGGTGACATGAGGGTACCCTTGGTATCCCTCTGTGAGGCTGCAGATGATCCGCCTGGGCTCACAGAGGTTAAGGTCTGCTTAAGAAGAACCAAGGGTATGCCTTGGTTGCAATATAAGGCAACCTAAAGACTAGGATGGACCAGCGTGATTCGGCGAGACCAGTAGCCCTGTGATAGCAACTCGTCGTCTACCTACCATCTTGAGTCAATTGAGATACGTGTAGCGGAAAGGAGGAGAACTCCAAAAGACCATATACTTGCTATCTAGTTATGGTTGCAGATGGCCATAGGTTAGTGGGGGCATGGGGGACATTCGTATAGTTCTCATTTTTCAAGGTGTGCCATTCATTAGTTGAGGGAGGGGTCAGGTGGGACCATAGCCACTGGAAAAACAGACCTTAGCATCTGCATCGGCAGATATCTGAAAGCTCCCGACCGAGTTCCGTGTTCCTTGATTTGCCCTGCCACGAGACTCGGGTCGCACATACGGAGGACATTTGCATCTATACAGCGATAACGATTCGCGACACATACGTGGGAAATGTCTAGGAACATATACCGCTCTAGGTAGTGTGTCCTAGACTAGGGGGCATCATTCGGTAGGTAGCATAATCCCTAGTTGGACCTAGGTCGCGTAAACCCTAAAATCCAAGAAACGTTCAATAGGTAGCATAAACCCCGGTAGCCCTGGGTAGCGAAAACCCTGGTTGGATCTAGAATGCGCTCGATACAAAACCCTAGGTTAGACCTAGGTAATAAATAATAGATGTACACCTGAAACAACCAAAATTGCAGGGATTGGGATCACGTATTTGTTCTTATCAGTTTATACAGATTACTAGTTAGGTGGTGCAGGGATATAGAAATTAGAATAACAAGGTAGTTGCGAAGCAGCGAAAGTATAGAAGTGCATCCAGTTTATCTTACCTTATCATATCTTGTGCTAACCTTATGATTCCCGTCATCATGGTGTAGTCTTGTATTCAGTTAATTCATGCCATGTTGCTTTTTTTACTTGTTCACATGCTGAAAGTTACTGGACTTACCAGACTTTATGTCTGACTCTGTTTTCTTTCGCTTTCTTGTCTTCCGTCCCCCCCCCCCCCCCCCCAGGTTCGAAGGGAGGGAATATTACTACTTAGCCCAGTTTTCTTTCCAAGCTGGAGATTAGTCGAAGTTTTGCTTGGATTCTCTTTTCATTGCTATTGCTGGCTCACGCTACATTGGGGAATATAAATGTTATTTTATGCTTCTTTATTTTGTAAGACAGATATTATGGTATTGGAAAATAATTGTTGTACAAACTATTTGATCAATAAAGTAAAGTTCTATTTTCCGTTGTTTTAATTTTGTCTGTCTTGTAATTTATCTGTATCTTTTACCTATAACTCTCCACCGAAGTTAAGACATTCCCTTTGTGAGTGACCTTAACGGATGTGGGGTGTTACACGTGGTATCAGAGATGAAGGTTACCGGATCAGATAAAAGATTTGAAAAAAAAAAATTATTTTCAAAACGGTTTTTAAAGAAGCATTTTTCAAAAGAAAAGTTTTGTTTTAAAGGCATATTCCCCAAAAGCCATACGTATTATCTTCTGATCCTCTGTTTGAATACTTGTCCCCTTCTTTCTTGAGTCATCAGGGCTCCTGGCTTTCTGGGAGGTAACCTCATCGCGGCACGGTTCCGTAGGCTTGATAAGACTACGATACGTATCGAAGGGTAAAGTAGTGCCCGACTCCCATCTATAGCCATAGTAGTTTCACCTACAGTTAGTCTTCTTTCAAGCTTTGAAGGGTTTTCTGTGCAATGGAGGCATCTTTTGAGAAACTTGTCAATATGATTACACAGGGATGGTAAAGATGAGGACGAGGGAGTTTGGCTAGAGAGCTCAACACAAGCATGAGAAACTCATGGATATAAACTCGACTCACGAAGAAAGAAGGAATTATAAAATCTAAGACGAGAGGAAGTATCTTTTCCATGGTATAATGGGGCATATAATTAAGGTCAAGGGCAAGGACGAGGGATAGGATTTTCAGAAGGGAGAGTGCATGCTTCCACCACCAGAATACCTGAGAGAGAGATGGTAAAAGTCTCTGTTGGAAAAGTTTAGCTTTTCGTTTTGGTCAACCAGTTAGTACTCTTTTGATCTTAGCACTTCGCATCTGTTCATATCTTCTTCCATAGTTGAGTCTCTACACCTTAGTACTTGTATAGTAGAAGATCCCATTAGTGTCTCAAATCCAATTGGTGGTTCGGCCCGTTTACCTTTGGTTTGTAAGGATTTGAGAATAACTATATTAAGTGTTGAGTTTAAATGTAATGCTTATGTTTTTGGTTCCATGGGCTATGAGTTGATTCTAGGCATGGGTTGGTTGGCTAGTAATTCTGAAAGGAGGGTAGTTAGACTTTTGACTTGCCTTGGTAATACCCTCGAGATTCCGTGTAAAGAATCAGTTAGGCTTAGCTAGCTAGAATCGCTTAATGCATTTATCGACGATTTGCAATCCGTTAGGATAGTCTATGAGTACGCGGATGTTTTTTATTAGGTTAGGAGTTTACCCCTAAAACGCGAGCTAGACTTCCGTATATATCCAGTTGACAATGCAAAACCAGTTATCCGATCAACAACAGTTTTGGAAATGAAGATCAAGAATCTTCGCAATGGTGAAGATTAATTAGTTAAGGTACAGTGGAGTGAAGCTCAAGAAGACGCGACGTGGGAGACTGAAGATAAGACACGCGCATCATACCTTTTCCTTGAGGGTATATCCTCGATCTCTTTTCCTAAGAATGTTATGCATACTTGTTTCCCATCTTTTAAGGTATATCCCCTACGACATATCATCGATTCTTATGTAGAAGCCAATGGATGTAAACATGTATTTGAAACATGTTATGATTTATGGTTGCAAGTGGCTGCTAGTGGATGCATATATATATATATATATATATATATATATATATATATATATATATATATTAGTTACTAAATCAGCTCAGACGCTTTCATATTGCATTTTCATATATGTATTTGTTTATGGATTTAACTTGATATGTTATCATATGGATGTTGCATATGGATGAATGACTATGCACACATGTAATATTTACATAACTAGGGATGCTTGCATACATGATTGGACGTATGGCACTGACATAATTCGCATTAAGGAGGTCAACTGAATCAGTAGACCGCCTGATTTTGCATTAGATAAAGACATATACACACAATATGCATATGAACATGAAAGCATTAGAAATATTTTTAAGGACAATAAATGCCTGTGATTGAATGGTTGAGTAGATGGGTGATTGGATGGTAGGATACATTCTTCCTAACTTGAAGATTTCGGGGACGAAATACCTTTAAGAGGGGGAGAATGTAACACCCCGTAATTCGTAACATTAATTTTGCAAATTAAAGTATAATTAAATTTTAAAATAAGAATCAAGGGAAACGAGTTGCACTATTGTGTTCCTCTCGAAATTCTGTTTGGAAACGAGTCCTAGTTTTCGAGAAACGGAGTCCGTATGAGGGAGATATGACCCTCCGAAGTTTCAAGGATTTTCAGAACAAAAAAACAGCTTGAATTCGAATTCGAAATTCGAATTCAAACCCCAGTGCAGACTGGGCGGGAATTTTCCCACCTAGGACCAGGTCGACCTGGGGGTCGACAATATGGTCGACCTCCCAGGGACCAGTCGACCAGGGGGTCGACCTGGTGCTGAAACCCAGTTTTGAGCCTGGGTTCATTCTAATGTTTCTGGTCTCGTTTTCAGTCTGGATTCTTCCGCCTAATCCTGTATAAACAGCCCCCTAGCCCCATTCTCTTTACACCATTTTATTCTCTCCTTATGCTGCCTCTGGAATAATTGAAATAAATAAATTAAAATAAAACACGAAGACTATTCTTGAAGACTACGGTTAGGAATTGCATATTGGAGATTCAAATAAAGTTAAAGCTTCAAGAAGGGAAGCAAAGACTAATTCAACGGCTTCGAGCAACGTCGCGCGAATCATAGCAAATCACCCCAACGTTATCTTATTATCCTTTTCTAAAACCGATCAATGTAAGTTAGTTACTTTTTAGATTTGAACGCCTAGATCTATTTGTGACATGTAATTAAATGGATATGAGAATATGCCTAATCCTTTCATTTGAATCGGTGCTAGTATATGCCTCTGGATCAGATTCTCGATTATGACTTAGAACTTATTGTGGCAATTTGTCAATGACTATGATTATGGGACTTTTTGCCTAAGACTATGACTATGAAACCGTGGCCCATGAAACTATTGCCTATGACTACGAACATGAAACTATTTCCTATGACTACGAACATGAAACTATTGCCTATGACTACGAACATAAGACTACTGCCTATGACTATGATTCATAACTATGAGACTATGACTATGACTATTGTGGTTAATTGCCTAGGACTATTTTGTGGTTAATTGCCTAGGACTATTGTGGTTAATTGCCTATGACTATTATGGTTAGTTGCTTATGCCCATAACATTATAGTTACAAATCATGATTGTATACCGAACTGGCACTATGTTGGATCAAATCACCTATGTCTCCCTTGATTTTGTTGGATCTCATACTTAGGGTGTAATTTGCTTAGTTTATTCCGATTCTCTATTATGTACACCAAACCCACTGGATCCATTATCTTTGTATTTTTGTATTTTGGTTCGCTTTTTCATGCCTATTCTCTTATGTCAATTCTCGTGCTTATCCCCTGTTCCTTTTGTTAGTTTCATTTCATGAGTACCTAGAAACTTGTGAAATCATGTTATACGTACGGCTACGGCGGGGGAATTTGGGCATAGCTTAATTAAGATGATTTGGCATAACAAATATGTTAGCATAATCTGAATTGGCTATAATAGTAAATATTACATGCATATTAGACTTAGGCGTAAAATGGTAAATTGTTAATTAACTGCAAAGTATGTAATTGGCATGTAAGCCAAGTTTGGATATAAACTATAAACTAGAATATTAAACCTAGTTTTGACATGAACTGATCTAATTTGGCATAAACTGCAAGTTGGGTTACTTGATAGGTAAATCAAGATTTGGGGGAACGACAAGTAAATATGATATAGGCCCAATTTATTTAAAAGAGTTGTTAGCAATTTACATATAGACAAAAAGAATAAATATGTAAATCTAGGAAAGAGAATATGCCTAACCCGAGGTTAGATTGAGTTACGATATAAGACTGCCCGGAACCGCCCGACAAATCCAAAAACTGTAACAATACCTATCTAATGTGGATGGTTAGAGCGTTGAGCCTAAAAGAACCCGAGGTTAGACTGAGTTGCGGTGTAAATCTGCCCGGAACCGACCGGCACATCCAGTGACTGCAACGATATCTGTCTAATGTGAGTGGTTGGTGCTTTAAATGAATAATTTAAAGCTAAGAAACAGTTAAGCTAGAATGGGAGGGTTAAGTCCATAGGAACACTTAACCAACTTAACATGTTAACAAGAAAAGACTTGTAGGGGTTAAATAACCGTTATAACATGTTGACTAGACAAGTTGGTGAGGTTAAGAAAAGGTTTAACCGTTATAACATATTGACTAGACTAGAAGTTGGGGTTAAGTAAAATACACTTAACCAATTTAACATGTTAACTAGACTAGAAGGTAGGGTTAAGTAAAATACACTTAACCAATTAAACATGTTAACTAGACTAGAAGGTGGAGTTAAGTAAACTTATAACACTTAGCCATCATAGTGTGACACATGAACAAGGTTAAGTTAAAACATGAAGCGACAATACTTAACCATTAGAACATGTGAATTAAACAGATGTTAGGGTTAAGTTAACTAAGGGAACACTTAACCAATACAAGATGAAGGGGTGGGGTTAAGTAATAAGAAATACTTAACCAATATAACTTGATTTGTGGTAGGTTAAGTCAACATGAACTACTGATAACCCTTAACCAGTTTAACATGACAAATGAATGGGTTAAGTTAACTTGAATTGACTAATGACACTTAACCAACCCAACTTGACGAGAAAGAGAACTAAGTAGTAAACCATAGTTAAGAGGACTAAGTTGTAAACCTTAGTTAAGAAAACGACGGTTCGGGAAACTAATTTGTAAACCTTAGTTAAGGGAACTAAGTAGTAAACCTTAGTAGAATACGAGAAGGAGTGAACGTCCATCTGATCTTAAAGAAGGCTCCAACGAACTGGGGTACGAAGCACGCGGCTTCGAGGGGACGTGAGGGTACCCTTGGTATCCCTCTGTGAGGCTGCAGATGATCCTCCTGGGCTCACAGAGGTTAAGGTCTGCTTAAGAAGAACCAAGGGTATGCCTTGGTTGCAATATAAGGCAACCTAAAGACTAGGATGGACCAGTGTGATTCGGCGAGACCAGTAGCCCTGTGATAGCAACTAGTCGTCTACCTACCATCTTGAGTCAATTGAGATATGTGTAGCGGAAAGGAGGAGAACTCCAAAAGACCATATACTTGCTATCTAGTTATGGTTGCAGATGGCCATAGGTTAGTGGGGCATGGGGGACATTCGTATAGTTCTCATTTTTCAAGGTGTGCCTTTCATTAGTTGAGGGAGGGGTCAGGTGGGACCATAGCCACTGGAAAAACAGACCTTAGCATCTGCATCGGCAGATATCTGAAAGCTCCCGACCGAGTTCCGTGTTCCTTGATTTGCCCTGCCACGAGACTCGGGTTGCACATACGGAGGACATTTGCATCTATACAGCGATAACGATTCGCGACACATACGTGGGAAATGTCTAGGAACATATACCGCTCTAGGTAGTGTGTCCTAGACTAGGGGGCATCATTCGGTAGGTAGCATAATCCCTAGTTGGACCTAGGTCGCGTAAACCCTAAAATCCAAGAAACGTTCAATAGGTAGCATAAACCCCGGTAGCCCTGGGTAGCGAAAACCCTGGTTGGATCTAGAATGCGCTCGATACAAAACCCTAGGTTAGACCTAGGTAATAAATAATAGATGTACAACTGAAACAACCAAAATTGCAGGGATTGGGATCACGTATTTGTTCTTATCAGTTTATACAGATTACTAGTTAGGTGGTGCAGGGATATAGAAATTAGAATAACAAGGTAGTGGCGAAGCAGCGAAAGTATAGAAGTGCATCCAGTTTATCTTACCTTATCATATCTTGTGCTAACCTTATGATTCCCATCATCATGGTGTAGTCTTGTATTCAGTTAATTCATGCCATGTTGCTTTTTTTACTTGTTCACATGCTGAAAGTTACTGGACTTACCAGACTTTATGTCTGACTCTGTTTTCTTTCGCTTTCTTGTCTTCCGTTCCCCCCCCCCCCAGGTTCGAAGGGAGGGAATATTACTACTTAGCCCAGTTTTCTTTCCAAGCTGGAGATTAGTCGAAGTTTTGCTTGGATTCTCTTTTCCATTGCTATTGCTGGCTCACGCTACATTGGGGAATATAAATGTTATTTTATGCTTCTTTATTTTGTAAGACAGATATTATGGTATTGGGAAATAATTGTTGTACAAACTATTTGATCAATAAAGTAAAGTTCTATTTTCCGTTGTTTTAATTTTGTCTGTCTTGTAATTTATCTGTATCTTTTACCTATAACTCTCCACCGAAGTTAAGACATTCCCTTTGTGAGTGACCTTAACGGATGTGGGGTGTTACATCAACTTTATATGCCAAATTTCCAACTTGCTCATAACTGGGAATGGACCAACAAATCTTGGTGTTAACTTGCCTCTCCTACCAAATCGTATCACGCTCCTTAATGGGGAAATCTTGACAAAAACCAAGTCACCAATGGAGAATTTTAAATCTCTTCTCCTCTTATCATCATAACTCTTCTACCTATCTTGGGCAGCCTTCATTCGTTGTCGGATGATCTTAATATTGTGTGAGGTTTCTCTTATCACATCAAGCACAAACTTCTCACCGGTTTCTAACCAACATGATGGTGAGTTGCACGGTCTTCCGTACAAAGCTCCAAATGGAGCCATACCAATACTGGACTGGTAACTATTATTATATGCAAACTCTACTAGATGCAAATGGTCATCCCATGATCCACCAAAATCAAGTATGCAAGCTCTTAAGAGATCTTCTAATACTCGATTCACCCTTTCTGTATCACCGTCGGTTTGAGGATGATATGCGGTACTGAGATGTAATTATGATCCTAACGCCTCTTGTAAGCTCTTCCAAAATCCACTAGTGAACAACGGATCTCGGTCACTCACAATTCCTTTGGCTAATCCATGAAATCTCACTACCCACTTTATATATAGTTCTGCTAACTTAGCTGCTGTTCTATTCGACTTGACGGGTATAACCTTGCACTCTTGGTTATTCGGTCCACAATTACCAAAATGCTATCATGGCCTGATCTAGTCCTTGGTAACCCATCAATGAAATCCATTGAGACTTGTTCCCATTTCCATTCTGGAACTTTTAATGGTTGCAATAAACCACTAGGTTTCTTTTGCTCAGCTTTAACCAACTGGCAGTTCATGCATTTGGATATAAACTTCCCAACGCCTCTTTTCATTCCTTCCCAGTAGTAGGTCTGCTTTATGTCTCGATACATTTTGTTACTACCGGGATGTATAGTCAGTTTTGAGTGATGACATTCTCTAAGCACTTCATCTCTCAATCCATTGACATTGGGCACAACTAGTCTTCCATTCTTCCTACGTCGTCTATCTCAATCAAGCCCATACTTTTTCATCTCCTCGTCGATACCCATCTCTAACTTGGAGATGATTTCCAATAGGTTAGGATCGTCTCTCTGACTGGAACCAATCCGCTCAATCAAAGTGGGTCTGATCTTCAAACTTGCTAATACTTCTGGATCCAATTCACACTTTGGTCTGAAATCATACCAGCGATGTACTCTAGTTGCTTCCATTCTAGAAACATAGCCCCTAAACTGGCATGTCTTCTACTCAACGCATCAGCTACCGCATTTCCTTTTCCTGGTGTACATGCGATATCAAAATCATAGGAAGCCAAGAATTATAACCATCTCTACTGTTGGAGATTTAGATCCTTCTGAGAGAAAAGATACTTTAACGATTTATGATCGGTAAACAACTCGAATCTTTCTCCCAAAAGATAATTTCTCCAAATTTTCAATGCGCAAATGATCGCTGCCAATTCCAAATCATGGGTAGGGTATCTTTTCTCATGCGGTTTCAGTTGCTTACTAGCATAAGCTACAACCCTACCTCCTTGCATCAATACAGCACCTAATCCGGTACACAGGCATCTGTTTATACCGTCATCTCTTTATTCCCTTTAGGAATGACTAACACTGGTGCACATGTCAACTTTTCCTTCAGACTCTTGAATACATTCAAGCACTTTTCGTTCCAGACGAAAGCTTGATTCTTCTTGGTCAACTGAGTCAACGATGCTGCTATCTTGTAGAAGTCTTGGATAAACTTACGATAATATCCAGCCAATCCAAAGAAACTTCTTACGCCTGTTGCATTTTTGGGCGTAAACCAATCTTGTACCGTAGCCACCTTCACAGGATCCACAGCAATACCATTCTCTGAAACAACATGGCTCAAGAATCTCCCTCCTCCAGAAGTGACACTTAGAAAACTTTGCTTTCAATTGGTGTTTTCTCAACACCTCCATCACTATCCTCAGATGTTCCTTGTGTTCTTCCTCTGTCCTCGAATAAACCAAGATATCGTCCACGAACACAAGAACAAACTTATTCAATTGATCCCTGAAAAACCCTATTCATAAGATCCACAAAATATGCTGGTGCATTTGTCAACCCGAATGGCATGACCAACCACTCATAGAATCCTGACGGCGTCCGAAAGGCCGTTTTAGCTATACTCTTAGCTTCCACCCTAAGTTGATAAAAACCTATCGCGAGATCCAACTGAGAGAACACTCTCGCGTCACTCAACTGATCAAACAAATCATCTATCTACGGTAGAGGATACTTATTCTTCCACGTCACGTTACTCAACTCGCGGTAGTCCAGATACAATCGAAGGGAACCATCTGCCTTGGTAGCAAACACAACTGGTGCTTCAACAGATCGCTTACTTGCACCCCAAGCTCTCGCTGCTCCCTTGGTGCTATACGACGAAGTGGCATCACTATAGGTCTGGCATCTTTCACTAAATCAATCTGAAACTCAATCTCTCGGAGTGGTGGAAGTCCGGTCGCTTCCTCGAAGACGTCCGGATACTGGCCAGCCACGGGCGCACCTGACAACTCATCATGCGGGATGTCGAGGGAATTTAGAAAACTAGCCATTACCCCATCACTAGGTAGACCACCAAAAACTACCCTCCGCCCATCATCCTCTCTAACTGTCACCAAAAAGCCCCCACAGTCTACCACCACCTTGTACCTTTGGAGCCAATCGACTCCCAAAATAATGCCAAACCCAGTAAAGCCCAAAACAAAGCAATCACAAACAAACATGCATCCTTGACTTGATAAGACCACATTACGACAAATCATACAAAGGCTAGTCGAACCACCAATCGGGTTCGTCACCGCTAAAGATTTATCGACTATCTCAGGTTCCAATCCCAACCTATCTACCAGGTCACTAGATATGAACGAACGAGAAACTCCGGTATCAAACAATACTCGAACAGGAACATCATAAACAGAAAGCATACCTTGAATGACGACATTATTTCCTTTCTCCGCCGCAGTTGGGGCACTCGACGAAGAAGGAACAACATTAATAACATATGCTTTCACAATCTGCTTTTCTTTAGGGGGTTGCGGACACTTATCATTATGATGTCCCACTTGGTCACAGTTGAAGCACTTCCTGTCCGTTGGCTTTGCTCGACATTTTTTAGCATAATGGCCCTTCTTGCCACAGCTAAAGCACTCAACATCTTTCTTGCCCTTTTTCTGACCAACCTAATCTTCGAAGATGCGCTCACAACTATCAAGCCAATCCTGAACTTCTGTAGCCGATTCCGTTCCGTGGAACGACTTCCCACCAAGACTAGTGTAATCCTTGCAAAGCTTGACGAAATCGGCCCTAGGCGCCTGCACCGCTGTACCACCACCATTTGCAGCATTGGGAACTGCTCCTTGCACATTTCTAAGCATCTCTCTCATGAAGTTACTGAACATCGTCTTCATATCAAGAGCATTCCCATTATTAGCTCCTCTACCAGTACCCCTCTATATCGGCTCATCGTTCAATCTGTAAGAAGAAAACGATTAACCATCTCTTCAATGGTGCCAGTGTAATGCGACTTCATCCTTAAATATACTAATAGTATATATATATATAGCTTTTGAAAACCAAAATATCACAAATACGCGCTCTCGTATACGTACTATCTCACTCTGGTGTCTTCCCTGGGTTAACTACGCAACATAGAGCTCTGATACCAAGTGTGACGACCCGCCCAGCACCAGCCGACATTTCCGATGAAAGTGCGTTGTGCCGCTGTCCAACCAACACGAGATGGTCGCCGAAGAAAGGAAAAGAAGGGAATTTGAACTAGTAAGGAACCTGCAGAATGTCTCACAGTGCATGAAATAAAATATAATAATAACATACTTGACATAAAACAGGCGATACAGTGCATAAGCTGAAAGCTAAACCATCATAGCAGCGGAAAATCCAAATACAGCTTATGTTCCACATCATCTTTATTACAACTTTTAAAACTATCTCTAAAGAAAAGTAAAGGAAAGGTACACTACTAATGCCCAAAGTAGTGAGCAGCAGCGACATATGGAGCATATATACAGAATAGTACGTGTAAGCCTCCTGCTCGTCTCCGGACAGCTACTTGTGCACAAACAGCTAACCTGTCTCTAGTCTGCCCGTTTAAGAGCACCCAGAGTAATAAGAAAGACATAAAACTCTGGGTCAGACAAAAGTTTGGTATGAGCGATAAGCAACAAAACAGAACAATAACTGGTATACAAAACCATACCTGAACCTGGACCTGCAACCAAAGATTGGGCACAACAAAATGTACAATACTCTAAGGTGACACTAAAATATGGTGTAAAGGTACAGGGAAGGGGGTGTGCATGTCATAATGATGGCAAATAGTCAAGCATAGCAACCATCCTCACATCTCTCACTCAGTGCGTAAAGCATACGATATCCACCGCTTTGATCACCCAAATTCTTGCTACGATCACTCTGCCCCATGGAGTCATGACGACTCCACTGCATTGATCCATAGCCACTAATCCTTGCTATGTCCACTCTACCCCATGAAGTCATGATGACTCCACTACACTGGCTCACAGCCATTCTACAATCACTCTGCCCCATGGAGTAATGACTACCCCACTGCACTGATACGCAGCCTAACATCCGTCTCGGTGGTGAACCAAAGCTGTAGACGTCGATAACCCCTTTGCACACGTCCCGCAGTAAAGTCCAATCATGAAGTCAACTCGTTGATCCCATTTGGATCCTGAGTAACAACCTCCCATCTGGACCTCCTTTGCATCTCGGGTTTTGGTCGAATTGGAGTTGGTCTTCAGAAGAGTCATCGCATAATCGCAGCTCCAATCTGGTTTGGTTCGGCCTCTAGATGTGGTTCGGTTCGGCATGCTTCAGTCAGTTCGATTCGAATACATCGCCCTTGGGCTTCCTGTTCGGTTCAGTGTTCCACTTCAAGTCGGTTCGGTTCGGTAGTCTCCATCTGGTTCGGGTTCCCACCTTCCATTCAGTTCGGTTTGAATACTCCAGCTCCTCCCGCCTCGTCCGATCCCGTCCCCTAGCTCTAGTCCGATCCGATCCCCATGCCAAACTTCAGTCCAATCCCAACCCCAACTCAATATGAGTGGCCTTCCTACTTGTCAAGACTCCTCTAGTGCCAAATTCCGATCCGAATCAAATCCCCTCGCCCAGTTCCCTTATCCGATCCGAGCCCCATACCCGATCCGATCCGGTCCGAAACTCTGCACATTTCCTGCAACTTTTCCAGCGAATGTTTTACGCCATACGACGACATTTTCGACCATTCTAACTCTTCTAATCAATCACAAAGCATACCATATAGTCATAGCAACATATACAATCAACCATAAACACCGAAACAACAATCTAATGTTTTGAAATGGATCAAACATACCCAAAAACCCACATTTTCCCTTTAATCATGTTTAAGCATAACTAATGATAGGATTAGAAAAACTTATCCGAATTAGCCCAAATTTCTATCAGAGCCCTAAAATAATATTTTAGAATTTCTAAACATTTTTCTGATTTTTAACATGCATAATTTCGTTAATTAACAATAATCACCCTAATTGACTGTAATTAGTATAAAAACAATGCTAATCACTCAACTTTGCCACAATTAAAACTTTCTGAACTGAAACACCTATGATTTGGCCGAATACCAATGTCTAACAACAGCTCCAACCTTGTTTTGGCGCTACTGCTCCTTAATTTGGTGAAGATTAGGCTAATACTTAATTAGAAAGTGATTAGAGGTGATTCTAGATGTTGGAGGCCATTGTTAGGGTTTCTATAATGTATGTGACGGCTGGAAAATGAGTAAAAACCAAAATTCATAACCCTAACAGCTCTTAAATACCCCAAATCCCGAAATCCCCCACTGGGCCTAGCTGTTAATTACCCAATTAAGCCCGGTTAAGCTGTTTTTCACCTTTAAAACCTTAATTCAGCCATATCTCCCAAACGTTAAGTCCGTTTGGCTAATGTGATCACTCTATGGAAAGGTAAACCATCATCCGGATCTAATGGAAGTGGTTTCAGGTCAAAACTCCTTACCAATCAAAAGTTATGGCCGAAACAAGATCAGCTAGGGGCAAAACGGTCATTTAAAAATCGTCAAAAATCATGAACATGGGAAATGACCCCAATAGTCGTCTCCCAAAGTTACATGACCATACGACTTCGTATGTGAAAGAAATAAATATTCTACGATCCTTTGATGTGTAAAATGCGGGTCGTTACATATATATTTAATAGAGATCAATCAGCACATAGTAAAATCCAATGTCAGACACACAGTCCATTTACAAGTTCATTCTGGGCCTGAACGAAACTAGAGGCACCTTATTCCTCGTCCCATATGTCCAATACAGAAGAGAGGTCCTCGCATATCCGGTCGATCTCCAAGTACGTTTGGACGATCACCACTTATTACCATGTCTTGGGTGTACCGCCCAATCAAGACATCAGTAATCATCCAAACGATGTGAAGACCTCCTGTCTTCAACCACTATCTTCATCGTCGACTTATCGTCGAATCAGTTATTCAGAATGGGTATAAACCCGGCCTTTTCGAATAACTCATGTATATTATAAACAAGTGCTATAAAACACAACATACGCCTCATTCCAATTCTGAATATTCTTCTATTTAAATATTGACATCTTTAGGGATTTGTTCCCATTAATTTTATTAAAGATAAATTCATCCTTTAATCTTCCTTCGGATATCATTGAAACCATATTAAGGTTTTCCAAACCAATCGGGATTAGCGCACCTTACCGATGTATTAATTTCCCAATCCTAACCTATTCATCCCCTGGAGCAAAATTGGTAATGCTCCATAACAAACACCACGGTGTTATCGGTAAAATTAATTATCATTTCCCATTCTAATCTAATTAATAATTTAACTATCGCTTAGAGAAAAACTGGTGCTACCCCATTCTCCATCATTTTCCAAATTTGATAATTTAAATTATCAATTCCCATTTCAATCTAATTAAAGATTCATTAAAAATCCACTTAGTTGTAATCTTCTCGAAAATCAATATTAATGATTATTTAACTTTAGAACCACAAACATGCCGCATCGACAATCTACACCGTACTATTGATTTCTACCGATATATAACCTCTAAGCTTGTACGTCTTAGAGAAAGGTGTTAAGCAAGAGAATAAATTCTCCGCCACCAAACAGATATATATTTAGCGGAGATCAACCATACAGTTCAAAATACAATGTTATACATGTAATCGTCTCTTTAATTGGGTTAAAGAACCAATGTCATTTAAAACACGGTTCACAATAAACCCAAATCCTCTTCCATAAAAATGGAATCTTCATGGCAAATAGACCAATATATAATTGATATCAATTTCCGTATCCGGCTAATAATATAAATGGAATAACGATAAAGCCTTTTAAATTCCATATATATTAACTGTCTTCCTCCACAGAAGCTCATTTCGATAATTATCAAATCGAATTCCATTCAATTCCAATTTAATATATTAAATTGGAAAACTTTACTTTGGAAAATTCCCATTAAATCGTAATAAAAAGATTTATAAATTCCAAATCATATTTCTCTGTAAATCGGGTTAAAGAACGAATGTCGTTAAAAACACAGTTCACAATAAACCAAATTCTAATTCCATTTTCAATTCCAATTAAATGTTAATTAATTAGTAATTCGTCTTTAAATCTTAATTAAAAGATTTATTCTTTTCACACTAGGTTTAAGAGCGGTGTTAATAAAGACACCATTCACGCCAAACCCAAAATACAATTCTATTCAATTCAAATTAAATATTAATTAATTGGTAAACTCTGCTAAATCTTATTTAAAAGATTTAATCTTTTCTCAACTGGGTTTAAGAACAGTGTCATTTAAAACACAGTTCACGACAAACCCAAAATCCAATTCAATATTAAATACAAGGCTCTAAATAGAAATTATCTCGGCTTATATTCAATATCAAATTCTGAAATCAACAAATATCATATTGGGAATAACAATATATATATCTTCCAAATTCCTACACAATATCCATATAATCATGGAATCCAATATCGAAATATTCCGAAGATAATTTTGATTCAAATCCATTCCAATTCGTATATTGGAAATTCTGGTTATTTTTAAAACCATTTCAAATCCAATTTATTTATTTAAAATGATTGGATTATAATTCTAGTTTATAACTAGTTCATTTCGGTAAAAATATAGTTTTATCTTTTTAAATATGGAATTTTTCATCCTAATTCTTTCCAAATAATTTATTATGATCTTACACAAATTATTGATATTTTTAATAATTTTAACAAGGCCCGTACAGTCGATTTCCGTAAACGGTCATCGAACTGCACTTATAGTGACCTTTTCCAAATTTGATTTGGACATAATTCCAAATCCAACTGTTAGATTTCAAATCTCTTGTATTCGTTGAAAAGGGCTTTTCGCTACGAACCCAACGGTTCCGATTTTAGGAGAATCCAACGGTCGGATCTTCCGTGATGTCCATTCGAAGTCAATGGTCGAAATTCGCGAACTGCCGCAGCGCGGTGCGTTCTATTCAGGCCATTAAATATATATAATATATATTTCATCGATTTCCTTTTAAAACGTATTTTATAAATCGTTTTAAATTCGTTTTCAAAATGATTTAAACTTTATATTCAATTTTAAATCAAAATTGAATATTCCATATCATTAATATATTAATGATAATATTTTCAAAACATTAGATTTTGAAATCAGTTCCTTTTTGATATTCATAAAAATGAATAAAATCGATATAAATATCGTTCACGCAAAATGGCATTAATTAAATCAACACGGCTTTATATATTTAAATATTTTCTAGTCCATACCAAATCGTGCATCAAAATCATATTTTGATCCATTACTGAATATTATTTTAAAATAATAATTATTTTAAAATATTCATTACTTGTCATTTTAATATATTCTTTAATTTAAAATATTCGTTCTTTCCGAATTGGAATCAAACACAGTCAATTACCATATAATTTTATTTATATGGATTTCATACAAACATGTACCAACCATAATCAAACACAGTCAACCATCATCCAGAGTTCATAACACAACTGCATAAGCGTTAAATATAAATAATTAACGCTTACAACAGTTTGTCAACCCATCGATTGACCTACAACTAAATATTGGGATCAGTGTATGTCCAATATCATCCCAATACCCGTGTGGGGTTTTCAAACAACAAACACTGAATATTCTTTGTGCAGTTGGGCGATGTGTAAAATGTATCGTCCCAAATCAATATCACTCAAATGTGTGTACATAAACAAATCGTCCGATATGTAAATGAATATTTATTTTATTCATATACACGTTAAAAATTATATTTTTAACTATAAAATGTTTATTTCATCTCATGAATATTTTATACAGTTCATTTATACAATAAAATTGATATTTTTATTGTTATAACATTTTTAGAAAATTTCGGCAGCACAATGGCGCGATATTAGATCCGGAATAGGGTCTAGCCTTATCCCTCGCCTACTAATGGCTCGCACTTTGTACATACCAATTCTAATCAATTCATTTCACCCAAACAACCAAATTCAAACAAATAATCCCATCAACCAAACAACCAAACAAACATGGTTTCAAACAAAAGTGTCCGGTGTTACTAAGCACCGGCTGCATCCTAGTATATATTTCTAACTAGAAAATAAATTAAAGTGCGAAGTTCTCACCTTTGGGATCCACTCCTCCAGTTCTATTTCTGAATTTCAGAATAATTTGGATTTTCCCATAATGTCAACATAATCCTTTACACGCTGCTCATAATAAAAATCACATTTTTAATATGAGGTTTATATATTAAAAATCCTATTTTTATCTCGCTACATACATAATAAAAATCATATTTTTAAAACGCTATGCCTATAATAAAAATCATATTTTTATTATGCTATTCAAAAAATAAAGAACAAATTTTTATTCTAAAACGATATATGTAAAAATCATATTTTTATATTACTACTATACATATAAAAATTATATTAAAATTATTTGTTTTAAACGTACCGAGCATGTTTGGCTATTATAAGGGAAAACCCTATCCTCCGGCTGGCGTTGCAATGTGTGATGGGACCTGGGTCTTATAATAGCTTCATTTTTCCAAAAATCATTGCGTTGTTTGTTTTATGCACTGGTATTTTTGGGTGGAAACCCGTTCCGTGTTATATGGCGTGGTCCCTTGATTTACTTTATTTTTAAATTAAAGATTTAATAACTGTTTTAGTTCTCACACTAGTCACATGACTGACCTGGAGTTTATTGTTTTAACCTAAACTCTGGGTGCCCCTATTTTCCACACGGGCAGCTAGTAGTTTTGGTTTTGCAGATTTATATTCACAGGATCCTGGTTTACAGCTGGAATGATATTCATAAAGCTCTGAATTCGTGTATATCTTTTAGTTGTGTTTTGTATTATTTTCCTATTTTCCGCTGCATTGTAATTTAAATCTCTGATATATATCAAATGTATATTATTTGTTCATACTTTGTATATTCTTGTACTCTGATGTAAATTGTGTAATAAGCAATGAAATGTTCTTCTGTTTGCATTCTCATTTGTCATGTTCTCAGACAATCCGTTCTTTCTCTTCTCTTCGGAGACCGGGGAAGTTCATGTCATGTCAGTTAAATTAATTACCATTTCCCGTTCAAATCTAGTTAAAGATTTAACTATCGCTAGGAGCAAAACTGGTGATACTCCGTTCTCGATCATTTTCCAAATTTGATAATTTAAATTATCAATTCACATTTCAGTCTAATTAATGATTCGTTAAAACTCCACTTAGTTTTAATCTTCCCAAAAATCAATATCAAAGATTATTTAACTTTGGAAACACAAACATGTCGCATCGACAATATACACCGTACTACTGATTTCTGCCGATAACACCGTGGTGTTAGTTGTGGAGTAATACCAATTTTGCTCCATGGGATGAATAGGTTGGGATTGGGAAATCAAATAAATGATTACTTCAGCAAAGGGCGTTAATCCCGACTAGTTTGGATAAACCTTAATTTGGTTTAAATTTATATCCAAAGGAAGATTAAAGAATAAATTTAAAGAATTTATCTTTAATAAAATTAATAGGAACCTTTCCCAAAGTATAAGAATATTTGAATAAAAGAATATTCTAGATTGGAATGAGGCGTATGTTGTGTTTTTAAAACACTTGTTTATTATATACGCGGGTTATTTGGAAAGGCCGGGTTTATACCCATTCCGAATAACTGATTCGACGATAAGTCAACGATGAAGACGGTGGTTGAAGACCGGAGGTCTTCACATCGTTTGGATGATTACTGATGTCCTGATTAGGCTGTATACCCAAGACAAGGTAATAAGTGGTGATCGTACAGATGTATTTGGAGATCGACCGGATATGCGAGGACCTCTCTCCTGTGTTGGACATATGGGATGAGGAATAAGGTGTCTCCGGTTTCGTTTAGACACAGAACGAACTTGTAAATGGACTGTTTGTCTGACATTGGATTTTATTCTACATTGATTGATCACTATTAAATATATATTTGTTTGGTGGTGGAGAACTTATTCTCTCGCTTAACACCCTTCTCTGAGACGTACGAGCTTAGAGGTTATATATCGATAGACATCAGTTGCATGGCATGAATTGCCTGTGTGGCATGCCTGAGATGCAAATGATCAAGGCTTCTGTTGAAAAGCAGAGTCTTGTGGTTGATGATCAAAGCACGACCTGTATGGCATATCTTTGTGTATAGCGTTAATTCGCGAGCCTCACACCTCGGTATGAGTCAAAAACGGGATTGTGACTGCAGGGAGGGGACGACGTTTCTTTCTAGCTATGGGCGGTGTCAGGGTTTTGCAAGCCCTGAATTTTTTTATATTTTTACTTGTGTGGCTGTTGGATTGGGAGGCGCCTCGGACATATCGGTTACTACGGAGCCGATGGATTTAGGTCCGATAGGACCGGGAAACGTGTGTTCAGGTATAATTAATCCGATGTGTGTGGACCGACCATGCCTCGACTCATGACGGAAATCCAACTTTCAATGCGTGACATTTCGGTTTTGATTGTAGAGCCTAGTATTTAGATGGTACCCACGCCGCCTATGATTGATACATTTATATTTGAAGTCGTTTCATACACTATGCACTTATAATAGTATCAAATGATTTTTTTTAAACATACCAAGCATGTTTGGCTATTATAAGGGAAAACCCTATCCTCCGGCTTGCGTTGCATTGTGTGATGGGATCTGGGTCTTATAATAGCTTCATTTTTCCAAAAAGCATTGTGCTGTTTGTTTTATGCACTAGTATTCTTGGGAGGAAACTCGTTCCGTGTTATACGGCGTGGTCCCTTAATATATCTGAGTTTAAAGTAAAGTTTTAAATAACTATTTTAGTTCTCACACCAGTCACATGACTGACCTGGAGTTTATTGTTTTATCCTAAACTCTGGAAGCCCCTATTTTCCACATGGGCAGCTAGTAGTTTTGGTTTGCAGATTTATTCTTACAGGATCCTGGTTTTCAACTGGAGATATATTCGGAAAGCTCTGTATCCATGTATTTGTTTTAGTTGTGTTATGTATTATTTTTCCGCTGCATTGTAATTTAAATCTCTGATATTTTTCTGATGTATAATATTTATTCATACTCTGTATATTCTTGTACTCTGATGTAAATTGTTGTAATAAGCAATGAAATGTTCTTCTATCTGTGTTCTGATTTGTCATCTTCTCAACTCAATCCGGGCTTTCCCGTAAGGGAGAGTTGGGGTCTTTATAGTTTGGTCTTATAAAAGACCTTGTTTTTAAAAATATAAAGATGAGATTTTTTTTAGATATAAAAATATGATTTCTTTGTTTAGAAAAATATGAATTCTTTAATTTAGAAAAAATATGATTTTATTTATATAGTAACAAAATAAAAATGTGATTTATATATATATATATATAACATTGGGATAAAAATGTGGTTTTTAATATAAACTGTGTGAAACAGATTTCGTTGGAAACACGGTGAAGGACACAACGCGCTAGAACGAATCCAAATCCAAACCGTTCAAAAATAAAGAATGGAGGAGCGGAAACCCAAGGCATGAACTTCTCACTAAAATTATTTCTGTACAGTTATTTATTTTATAACTGCATATATGAACTGCTCCCCGTCGTCCACGGACCATGGCCAAATTGTTTGATTGTATTTTGTTGTGGAAATTGATTGCGATTGTGATGTGAAATGAAATAAAATATTTATACAATAAAAATATTATTTTTATTGTATAAATGAACTGTATAAAATATTCATTTATGGAATAAAATATTTGAACAATAAAAATATCATTTTTATTGTATATATGAACTGTGTGAAATAGTCATGTATTGAAATAAATATTCATAAACAAATTGGACGATTTGTTTATGTACACTCATTTACCTGATATTGATTGGGACGATAAATTTTACACATCGCCCCACTGCACAAATAATAATCAGTATTTGTTGTTTGAAAACCCCACACGGGTATTGGGATGATATTTGACATACACTAATCCCAATAATTAGTGTTATGTCAATCGATGGGTTGATAGGCTGTTATGAGCGTTATTTATTTATTTTTAACGCTTATACATTTGTGTAATGCACTCTGCATGATGGTTGACTGTGTTTGATTATTGTTGTGTATGTGTGTGTATGAAATCCATATAAATGAAATTATATGGTAATTGACTATGTCTGATTCCAGTTCAGAATTAACGAATATTTTAAAATAATATTCAGTGAATATTGAAATGTGAAGCCGCGTTAAGTAGTTAAACGCCACTTTAACACGAACGGGAATTTCGTCGATTTTTTTCATTTTATAATGAATATCGAAAAGTGATTTCAAAATTCGATATTTTGAAAATAATATCATTTTAATATTAAAATGATATGGAAAATTCAAATTGATTTGAAATTTGAAATGAAATTGAAATCGTTTTAAAATGAATTTAAAATGAATTTATTAAGGAATATTCAAATTTGATTTGAAATTTGAAATGAAGTTGAAATCTTTTTTAAAACGAATTTAAAACGATTTACAAAATAAGTTTTAAATGGAAATCGACGAAATATATATTATATATATTTAATGGTCTGAATAGAACGCGCCGCGCCGCGGTAGTTCACGAATTTCAACCATTGACTTCAAATGGACATTACGGGAGATCCGACCGTCGGATTCTCCTAAAACCAGAACCGTTGGGTTCGTATCGAAAGTAGCTTTCCAACAAATGTAAGAGATTCAAAATCTAACTATTGGATTTGGAATTATGTCCAAATCAAATTTGAAAAGGTAACTGTAAGTGCAGTTCGATGGCCGTTTATGGAAATCTACGGTACGGGCCTTGGTAAATTATTAAAAATATTAATAATTTATGTAAAAAATCATAAGAAATGATTTAGAAAGAATTGGGATGAAAAATTCCATATTTGAAAAGATAAAAATATATTTTTATCAAAATGAACTAGTTATTAACTAGATTTGAAGTCCAATAATTTTTAAATAAAAAAAATTGGATTTTGGGAATGGTTTTAAAAATAACCAGGATTTCCAATATATGAATTGGAATGGATTTGAATCAAAATTGTCTTCGGAATATTTCGATGTCGGATTTCGTGATTATTCAAATATTATTATGGAAATTTGAAAGATATATTTATATCGTTATTTCCAATACGATATTTGTTGGTTGTAGAATTTGATATTGAATATAACCGATATATTTTCTATTCAGAGCATTGTTTTAATATCAAATAGTTTTTTGGGTTTATTGAATGGTGTCTTAAATAACACCGTTCTTAAACCCAGTTGAGGAAAGAATAAATATTTTTATTAAGATTTAGTGAAAATTTCCAATTAATATTTAATTGGAATTGAATAAAAGAATTGGATTTTGGGTTTGTCATGAACGGTGTCTTTAGTAACACTGTTCTTGAATCCCGTGTGAAGAGAATAAATCTTTTAATTAAGATTGTTAGAGTTTCCAATTATATTTATTAATTGGAATAAAATGGAATGTGAATTAGATTTATCATGAACTGTGTTTCTAACGACATTCGTTCTTTAACCCGATTCACAGTGAAATGAGATTTGGAATTTATAAATCTTTTTGTTAAGATTTAAAGAAGATTTTTCCAAAGTAAAGTTTTCCAATTTAATACAATAAATTGGAATGGAATGGAATTCGATTGGATAATAATCGAAGTGAGCTTCTGTGGAGGAAGACTGTTAATATATATGGAATATAAGAGCTTTTGCCGTTACTCCATTTATATTATCGGTTAGATATGGAAGTTTATATCGATTATATATATATATATATTGATCTGTTTTCCATGAAGATTCCATAATTAATGGAATGTGATTTAGGGTTTATCGTGAACTGTGTTTTGAATGACATTAGTTCTTTAACCTAGTTAAAGAAAAGATTAATTTCTTAACTTTGAATAATCATTAAGTAATGATTTTTGGGATTAAAACTGAATTAGAGTTTTAATGAACCTTTAATTAGATTGAAAGGTGAATCTGATAACTAAAATTATTAAATTCAAGAAATGATCGAGAATGGAGTATCACCAGTTTTTCTCCATGCGATAGTTAAATCTTTGATTAGATTTGAACGTGAAATGGTCATTAATTTTACTGATAACACCATGGTGTTAGATATGAAGTATTACCAGCTTTACTTCATGGGATGAATAAGTTGGGATTGGGAAATTTAACAAATGATTACTTCGGTAAGGAGCGTTAATCCCGACTAGTTTGGATAAACCGTTATTTGGTTTGAATTGATATCCAAAGGAAGATTAAAGAATAAATTTAAAGAATTTATATTTAATAAAATTAATGGGAACCTTTCCCAAATTATAAGAATATTTGAATAAAAGAAATATTCTGGATTGGAATATGTTGTGTTTTTATAACATTTGTTTATTATATACGCGAGTTATTCAGAAAGACCGGGTTTATCCCATTCTGAATAACTGATTCGATGATATGTCGAGGATGAAGACGGTGATTGAAGAACGGAGGGCTTCACATCGTTTGGATGATTACTGATGTCTTGATTGGGCTGTACACCCAATACGAGGTAATAAGTGGTGATCGTCCAGATGTACTTGGAGACCGATCGGATATGCGAGGATCTCTCTCCTATATTCG
Organism: Allium sativum; assembly: GCA_030737875.1. Lineage (NCBI taxonomy): Eukaryota > Viridiplantae > Streptophyta > Magnoliopsida > Asparagales > Amaryllidaceae > Allium > Allium sativum. The sequence goes on from CM060910.1 coordinate 344,486,224, forward strand.
ACATATGGGACGAGGAATAAGGTGCCTCCGGTTTCGTTCAGACCCAGAACGAATTTGTAAATGGATGTGTGTCTGACATTGGATTTCATTTTGTGTAATTGATAGGCATCAGTTGCATGGCGTGAATTGCCTGTGTGGCATGCTGAGATGCAAATGATCAAGGCTTCTATTGAAAAGCAGAGTCTTTTGGTTGATGATCAAAGCACGACTTTAATATAGAATAGCTTTGTGTATAGCGTTAATTCGTGAGCGTCACACCCCGGTGTGAACCACAAATGGGAGAAGGATCCAGGGAGAACATGCGTTTCCTTCTAGCTAGGAGTGGTGTCAGGGTTTTGCAAGCCCAGACGTTTTACTTATGTGGATGATGGATAGCGAGGCGCCTCAGTTATATCGGTCACTATGGGGCCGATGGATGGTTTGGTCGACATACTGACAGTTTACGCCCCATAGGGCGGGGAAACGCATGGTTTAGGCATATTAATCCACTTCGTGTGGACCGACCCTGTGGATCCTAGGTGCAGTTGCGGCTGTTCCTGAAGGATGGGCTAGAGTGTCTCGAAGCGGTAAGGACGATCCCTTGCCTTAGTTCACAGACGGGAATTCAACTTCCAATACATGACTTTGCGGTTTTAATTGTAGATCCTAGTATGGCGACATAGTGGGATGGGGCACTATGTCGTCTATGATTGATACATTTATATTTGAAGTTGATTTCTTCACTTATAGTAATAATAAAAGATAAATTTCGCGTACCAAGCATATTTGGCTATTATAAGGTAAAACTCTCTCCTTCGGCTTGCGTTGCGTTGTGTGATGGGACCTGAGTCTTATAATAGCTTCATTGTTATTTATTTAGCATTGCACTGTTTGTTTTATGTACTAGTATTCTTGGGGTTAAACCAGTTCTGTGTTATATGGCGTGGTCCCTTGATTTATCTAACTTTAAAATCAAGCTAATAGCTGTTTTAGTTCTCACCAGTCACATGACTTACCTAGAGTTTATTGTTTTAACCTCTGGATGCCCCTATTTTCAACACGGGCAGCTAGTAGTTTTGGTTTTGCAAATTTATATTCAAAGGATCCTGGATTTACAAATGGAGCAATATTCGGAACGCTCTGTATTCGTTTATCTCTTATAGTTGTGTTATGTATTAATTTCCGCTACTATGTATTTAAATGTAATTTAAATCTATGATATTTTCGGCAGTATACTATTCATGTATACTCTGGCATCTTGTACTCTGATGTAATTGTTGTAATAGCAATGAAATGTTCTTATATTTGTGGTCTGATTTGTCTTGTTCTCAAAGTAATCTGCCTTCTTGTTTGGTTTAGGCCGCCCGGGATGTTCGGGTCGCTTCATTTGGTATCAAATTGACACGACCCAAACCTCCCCCACTTAAATCTTTTCGTCCTCGAAAAGGAACGGAGCTGAAAGTTGTTCAACTAATCGACTCAACTTTCAGTTTGGCTTTCATTCTTCAACTTTTTAGTTTCTAAGAATTTTCTAATTCTTCAAAAATTTGGCTAACACCCTAAATTTTTGAAAAATTCCACCATAACCTCCTTTGTACGGGGAGACATTTAAAACCTCAACTAGCCACGCAGGGCCCTCATCATGCAAAAAGACAAAGAAAAAGCCAAGCGGCTAGCCAATCGGCTTATAAAATCATCCAAACCCAATAAATTAGTAAACATGTACCTATTTGTCGGGCATACAATTTTATTCCTCTTCTGTAGCCTCCTTGCTATTACCTGTCAAATATATATGCATGTATATGCATGCAATTTAAACAATTTTCAATTCAGTTCAATATTTGACTCAATTTGGTTTAATGGTTCAAAATTTCAACCAATAATCAAACAACACAATCAGCAATCAATTAGTCGATTATCGTTTCAAACACATAACTTTTATATATATAAAAATACATTTTTGATGCCATGTCACAACAATAGACCCTATCTAGTTTTGGTTATCACACCAATCAATTGGAAATATATAGACATCCCACTTTCGAAACTCGAACACAAGTGCTGATGATGACATGCCATCATCATAACCATCTCTAGGCGACTAGAGTGTGATTCTATATCCATTCAGTATATTAAAACTTTGAATATACGTTTGCAAGGCGTATATACAAATTTTTTATATATTGGATTGTCCAAATTCGATTTAAATATAATATTCAAATACATATCATAAGATTTAAATTTTCAAAACAAAATTCGTTTTCATTTTTATTTTAAAAATAACACTCTTTCAACTCATTCTAGGACACTACTGATCCCATCTCTAACGAGTCATTCTTATTGGATATTGCTAATCCAATCTTTGATGAATTCTTTCGTTCGGTTCTAATGTGTCTTGTTTTCGATCTCTGTAAACTAAAGCTCCGATACCAAACTGACGTGACCCGAACCTCCTCGTAAAGGAAAGCCCGAATTGAGTTGAGAACATGACAAATCAGAACACAAACAGAAGAACATTTCATTGCTTATTACAATAATTTACATTAGAGTGTAAGAATATACAGAATATGAACAAATAATTTACATTTGATAAATATCAGAGATTTACAAATCACGATGCAGTGGAAAATAATATGAAACACAACTGAAAGAGATACACAGATTCAGAGCTTTCCGAATATCATTCCAGTTGTAAACCAGGATCCTGTGAATATAAATCTGCAAAAACCCAACAACTAGCAGCCCGTGTAGAAAATAGGGGCGCCCAGAGTTTAGGTTAAAACAATAAACTCCAGGTCAGTCATTTGACTGGTGTGAGAACTAAAACAGTTATTAAATCTTTACTTTAAAAATAAAGTAAATCAAGGGACCACGCCGTATAACACGGAACGGGTTTCCTCCCAAGAATACCAGTGCATAAAACAAACAGCGCAATGCTTTTTCGAAAAATGAAGCTACTATAAGACTCAGGTCCAATCACACAATGCAACGCAATCTGAAGGATAGAGTTTTACCTTATAATAGCCAAACGTGCTTGGTACATTTAAACAAATCATATTGATACTATCATAGTGTAAAGTGTATGAAAACAACTTCAAATATAAATTTATCAATCATAGACGACATAGTATCCCATGCTACTATGTCGCCAACACTAGGATTTATAATCAAAACCGAAATGTCACATATTGGAAGTTGGATTTCCGTCATGAGTCGAGGTAAGCGATGTACTCCTCGCCGGCATCGAGACACTCTAGCAAATGCCTCAGGGTCACACACAGCGATCCCTTGCATCCTCCAAGGCTATTCCATACATAGCGGATTGGCAATACCTGAGCACACATTTCTCGGTCCTATAGGACTAATCCATCGGCTCGGTAGAGACCGATATATCCGAGGCGCCTCGTATTCCAACAACCACATAGGTAAAAATATATAAATGTCTAGGCTTGCAAAACCCTGACAGCACCCATAGCTAGAAAGAAACATCATGTCCTCCTTGGGTCCCTTATCCCGTTTTTAACTCATACCAAGGTGTGAGGCTCGCGAGTTAACGCTATACACAAAGCTTTGCTATATTAAAGCCGTGCTTTGATCACCAACCACAAGACTCTGCTTATCAACAGAAGCCTTGATCACCTGCATCTCAGCATGCCACACAGGCAATTCACGCCATGCGACTGATGTCTATCGATATATAACCTCTGAGCTCGTACGTCTCAGAGAAGGGCGTTAAGCAAGAGAATAAATTCTCCGCCGCCAAATAGATATATATTTAATAGAGATGAATCAAAATAGAAAAAAATCCAATGTCATACACACATCCATTTACAAGTTCGTTCTGGGTCTAAACGAAACCGGAGGCACCTTATTCCTTGTCCCGTGTCCACTACAGGAGAGAGTCCTCGCATATCCGGTCGATCTCCAAGTACGTCTGGACGATCACCACTTATTACCTTGTCTTGGGTGTACAGACCAATCAAGACATCATTAATCATCCAAATGATGTGAAGACCTCCGGTCTTCAACCACCGTCTTCATCTTTGACCTATCGTCGATTCAGTTATTCAGAACGGGTAAAAACTCAGCCTTTCCGAATAACTAGCGTATATAATAAACAAGTGTTATAAAAACACAACATACACCTCATTCCACTTTTTTATTTTTTTATTTAAATATTCATATCCTTCGGGAAAGGGTCCCATTAATTTTATCAAAGATAAATTCTTTAAATTTATTCTTTAATCTTCCTATAGATATCAATTCAAACCATATTAAGGTTTTCCAAACTAGTCGGGATTTGCACACCTTACCGAAGTAATCATTTGTTTAATTTCCCAATCCCAACCTATTCATCCTATGGAGCAAAACTGGTCATGCTCCATATCTAACACCACGGTGTTATCGGTAAATTTAATTACCATTTCCCGTTCATATCTAATTAGAGATTTAACTATCGCTTGGAGCACAACTGGTGCTACTCCATTCTCGATCATTTCCCGAATTTGATAATTTAAATTATACAATTCTCTCTTCAATCTAATTAAAGATTCATTAAAACTCCACTTAGTTTTAATCTTCTCAAAAATCAATATTAATGATTATTTAACTTTAGAACCACAAACATGTCGCATCGACAATCTACACCATACTATTGATTTCTACCGCTATATAACCTCTAAGCTCGTACATCTTAGAGAAGGGTGTTAAGCAAGAGAATAAATTCTCCACCACCAAACATATATATATTTAGCAGAGATCAACCATATAGTTCGAAATACCATGTTAGACATGTAATCCTGTCTTTAACGGGGTTAAAGAACCAATGTCATTTAAAACACGGTTCACAATAAACCCAAATCCTCTTCCATAAAAATGGATTCCTCACGGAATACAGATCAATATATAATCGATATCAATTTCCGTATTCGACTAATAATATAAATGGAATAATGACAAAGCCTTTAAAATTCCATATATATTAACAGTCTTCCTCCATAGAAGCTCATTTCGATTATTATCAAATCAATTTCCATTCAATTCCAATTCAATATATTAAATTGGAAAACTTTACTTTGGAAAATTTCCATTAAATCTCAATAAAAATATTTATTAATTCTGAATCACATTTCACAGTAAATCGGGTTAAAGAACGAATGTCGTTAAAAACACAGTTCACAATAAACCCAATTCACATTCCATTTTCAATTCCAATTAATTGGTAATTCTTTTTTAAATATTAATTAAAAGATTTATTCTTTTCACACTGGATTTAAAAGCAGTGTTAATAAAGACACCATTCACGACAAACCCAAAATCCAGTTCTATTCAATTCCAATTAAATATTAATTAATTGGTAAACTCTTCTAAATCTTATTTAAAAGATTTAATCTTTTTCTCAACTGGGTTTAAGAACAGTGTCATTTAAAACACAGTTCACAACAAACCCAAAATCCAATTCAATATTAAATACAAGGCTCTAAATAGAAATTATCTCGGCTTATATTCAGTATCAAATTCTGAAATCAACAAATATCGTATTGGAATAACGATATATATATCTTCCAAATTCCTCCACAATATCCGTATAATCACGGAATCCAATATCGAAATATTCTGAAGATAATTTCAATTCGAATCCATTCCACGTATATTGGAAATTTTGGTTATTTTTAAAACTATTTCAAATCCAATTTATTTATTTGAAAATATTGTATTATAATTCTAGTTCATAACTAGTTCATTTCGATAAAAATATATTTTTATCTTTTCAAATATGGAATTTTTCATCTCAATTCTTTCCAAATCATTTATTATGATCTTACACAAATTATTGATATTTTTAGTAATTTTATCAAGGCCCGTACAGTCGATTCCCATAAACGGTCATCGAACTGCCCTTACAGCGACCTTTTCCAAATTTGATTTGGACATAATTACAAATCCAACCATTAGATTTCAAATCTCTTGTATTCTTTGGAAAGCTCTTTTGGATACGAACCCAACGGTTCCGGTTTCGGGAGAATCCGACGGTCGGATCTCCCGTAATGTCCATTCGAAGTCAATGGTCGAAATTCGCGAACTGCCGCGGCGCAGCGTGTTCTATTCAGGCCATTATATATATATATTATTATATATATTTCATTTATTTCCATTTAAAACGTATTTTATAAATCGTTTTAAATTCGTTTTCAAAACGATTCAACTTCATATTCAATTTTAAATCAAAATTGAATATTCCATATCATTAATATGTAAATGATGTTATTTTCAAAACATTAGATTTTGAAATCACTTCCTTTTCGATATTCATCATAAAAATGAATAAAATCAATATAAATATCATTCACGTTTAAATGTCGTTAATCTAATCAACACGGCTTCATATATTTAAATATTTCCGTGTCCATCCCAAATCAGACATCAAAATCATATTTTGATCCATAACTGAATATTATTTTAAAATTTTATTTATTTTAAAATATTCGTTCCTCGTTATTTCAAAATATTCTTTAATTTAAAATATTCGTTCTTTCCGAATTGGAATCAGACATAGTCAATTACCATATAATTTTATTTATATGGATTTCATACACACATGAACACAACAATAATCAAACACGGTCAACCATCATCCGGAGTGCATTACACAACTGCATAAGCGCTAAATATGAATAATTAACGCTTACAACAGCTTGTCAACCCATCGATTGACATACAACTAAATATTGGGATTAGTGTATGTCCAATATCATCCCAATACCTGTGTGGGTTTTCAAACAACATACACTGATTATTATTTGTGAAGTTGGGCGATGTGTAAAATATATCGTCCTAATCAATATTAGTTAAATGTGTGTACATAAACAAATCGTCCAATTTGTAAATGAATATTTATTTAATTCATATACACATTAAAAATTATATTTTTAACTATAAATATTTATTTCAACTCATGAATATTTTATACAGTTCATTTATACAATTAAAATGGTAATTTTATTGTTCTAGCATTTTTAGAAAATTTCGGCAGCATAACGGTGCGATACTAGAACCAGAATAAGGTCTAGCCTTATCCCTCGCCTAATAATGGCTTGCGCCATGTACATACCAATTTCTGATAATTCTTTTCATTTTCCAAATGAAATTCAACCAAATAATCCAATCAACCAAACAACCAAACAAACATGGTTTCAAACAAAGGTGTCAGGTGCTACTAAGCACCGTCTGCATCCTAGTATATATTTCTAACTAGGAAATAAATTAAAGTGAGAATTTCTCACCTTTGGGTTCCACTCCTCCATTCCTTATTTCTGAACGGTTCAGATTTGTATTTGATTCCCGTCGGTTCCATTGCAATCTATTTCACACGATTTTTATATTAAAAATCACATTTTTATTTCAACACTATAAAAATCACATCTTATTTTGACACTATAAAAATACATTTTATAATGTTATTTATATAATATAAACTATATTTTTATATCGTTATTATATAAATAAAAATCGAATTTTTATATTGCTAATATATATATATATATATCATATTTTTCTAGCGATGTTCATATCATAAAATTCAAATTTTTATTATATCGCTACATGTATAAAGATCTCATCTTTATTATTATTAAAAATCAAATCTTTATATGTATTTAAAAATCATAACTTTTTATATATATAAAAATCCTAACTTTATATATAAAAATACTATTCTTCATATATAGAAAAATCATATCTTTATATTATTAAAAATCAAATTTTTGTATGTTGTATATATAATAAAAATCGCATTTTTCTTCTATCTACATAAAGATCATATTTTTTTATCACATAAAAGAAATAAAAATAAAAATGACAATAAAAACTCACCGTTCTTTCTTGTTTTAGCTCGAAGGCTGGAGATGGGGCTAAGGGTATCGCGTCGGGGGGTCTGAGGTGTAGTTATGTTTACTGCACGGTCTGTGATGGCATGGTGGGGTTTGGTGGTGCGGTCTGGCCGATTTGGGGAGGTTCAATCGGAGAAGAGGGACTAGAGGTCGGCGGCGGGCCAGAGTGGGGCATCGAAGCTCGCGACGGCGATGGGGGAGGGCCAACGGTCAGCGACGGTTGCGGGATAAGGGTGCGGTGGTTGGCGATTTGAGGGGCGAAGGGTTCTTCAATGCCGCAGTAGATGGGAGAGGAAAGGAGGGGGTCGACGTCGTTGACCAGGCAGAGGTGGAGCAGTGGCGACGACGATAGGGGAGGGGCGCGACTACGATCGCCATTTTCTTTTTCTTTTCTTTTTATTTGAGAATTCGATTTTTTGAAAAGGGCAAAAGGGGATTTAGGTTTAACCAATTTTCCAAAATATATATATATATATATATACATATAATAATTTAATATTATTTTACTTCAAAAAGGTGAAATTTCATTCGAATCCTAAATCAAACCCGACTACTATCGCCCTTAGCTAATTACCCCCATTCCAAACATAATGGGACATGTTCCGTAAGCCAATAAGACTGTTTCGATCAGTTTCCGTTATATTTAAAATATAAATCAATATATTTTAAATTCAAATGCACATTTTAATTTACCGGGGCCACATACTGACTCCAAAAATTTCAGAAAAATAAATCTTGCTATGTTTTGACTATACAGTCCTAACAAAACTAATTTCATCGTATTTGGAGACTGTTTGAAAAATGGCCATTTTCCAATCGATTAAATTCAAACTGAATTGACCAAACACGTTTAAATTCACCACGCTCACATATTGATTCCAAAATTATGAAAATTGGAATCAAGAAATAATTTGACATTCTGGATTCAACAAAAGTGGTCTCGTTGAAAACGGAGGTCGTTTGCAAAATCTCCATTTTTAAGGGCTATATATATACATATAAAATTCCATAGCGACTGTTCTGAATTTTCAACTAGATATAACTTTTTATTCCCGCTATTAAATGTGGATTTTTCGGATTCATTGGAAAGATATTTTCAAACAGATTCAAATATTTCTAGTTTCACTAAAATCCGGTTTATTCTGAATCCTGTACATTCATTTGAAATCGAATTTTTAAACTACTGCGCCATTTCCAATTCATTTTATAATTAAAATAAATGTTTATATTCTAACTTCGATTTAAATAAATTTATGTGTTCTAATTCTATTCAAAATAAATTTCTCGTCGTTATTTTTTAAAATAAATCATTTTAAATATTCAAAATTCATTAAAATTACCAAAATAAAAATTTTAAATCAGTTCCGATTTTTCGGGTTGTTACAATCTCCCCCACTTAAAATTATTTCGTCCTCGAAAAGGAACAGAGCTAAAATTTGTTTTGCTAATCAACTCAACTTTCATTTTAGCTTTTATTCTCCAACTTGGAGAACTTCTCACTTTAATATACTTCTACTATCATATTATATATATAATAATAAATCTTTTAATTATGATTTAGGGGAAATTTCCAAAGTGAAGTTGTCCAATTTAATACAATAAGTTGGAATGGAATGGAATTCGATTGGATAATAATCGTAGTGGCTTCTGTGGAATAAGACGGTTAATATATATGGAGTTTAAAAGGCTTCGCCGTTATTCCATTTATGTTATCGGTTGGATACAGAAGTTTATATCAATTATATATATTGATCAATTTTCCATGAAGATTCCAAAATTAATGGAATGGGATTTTGGGTTTATCGTGAACTTTGTTTTAAATGACATTAGCTCTTTAACCCAGTTAAAGATAAGATTAATTTCTTAACTTTGAATAATCATTAGGTAATGACTTTTGATATTAAAACTGAATTGGAGTTTTAATGGATCTTTAATTAGATTGAAAGATGAATCTTATAACTAAAATTATCAAATTAAAGAAATGATTGAGAATGGAGTATCATCGGTTTTCCTCCAAGCGATAGTTAAATCTTTAATTTGATTTTAACGTGAAATGGTAAATAATTTTACCGATAACACCGTGGTTTTAGATATGGAGTATTACCAGTTTTTCTACATGGAATGAATAGGCTGGGATTGGGTAAAATAATAAATGATTACTTCGGTAAGGTTCGCTAATTCCGACTAGTTCGGATAAACCATTATTTGTTTGAATTAATATACAAAGGAAGATTAAAGAATAGATTTAAAGAATTTATCATTGAAAAAATTAATGGGAACCTATCCCAAATTATAAGAATATTTTAATAAAAGAATATTCAGGATTGGAATGAGGCGTATGTTGTATTTTTATAGCACTTGTTTATTATATACGCGAGTTATTCAGAAAGACCAGGTTTATCCCATTCTGAATAACTGATTCGATGATATATCGAAGATGAAGATGGTGGTTGATTTGATGATATACGCGTGTTATTCACAAATCGGTCAACGCAAATTAAATAAATAAAAAAACCCGAAGCTCCTTAGAAACCCGTTGTCCCCCATATGATCAGCCACCGCGCCCGCTACCAAGCTCCACTGCCGTTCCCATGCTCTGATACCAAACTGACATGACACAAACTTCCCTATAAAGGAAAGATCGGATTGAGTTGAGAACACGACAAATCAGAACACGAACAGAAGAACATTTCATTGCTTATTACAACAATTTACATCAGATTACAAGAATATATAGAGTATGAATAAATATTATAAAATTGATAAATACCAGAGATTTAAATTATAATGCAGCGGAAAAATAATACATGACACAACTGAAATAAATACACGGATACAGAGCTTTCCGAATATATCTCCAGTTGTAAACCAGGATCCTGTAAGGGTAAATCTGCAAACCCTAAACTCGTAGCTGCGTGTGTGGAAAATAGGGGCACCCAGAGTTTAGGTTAAAACAATAAAATCCAGGTCAGTCATGTGACTGGTGTGAGAACTAAAATAGTTATTTGGAACTTCACTTGAAAATGGAGTAAATTAAGGGACCACGCCTTATAATACGGGACGGGTTTCCTCCCAAGAATACCGGTGCATAAAACATACAGCACAAAGCTAATTAAAGAAAATGAAGCTATTATAAGACCCAGGTCCCATCACACAATGCAACACAAGCCGGAGGATAGGATTTTACCATAAAATAGCCAAATAATGCTTGATACGTGAAATTTCATCTTATAAGTGAAGAAATCAACTTCAAGTACAAATGTATCAATCATTGACGGCATAGTATCCCATGCTACTAAGTCACCGATACAAGGCTCTACAATCAAAACCGAAATGTCATGTATTGGAAATTGGATTTCCATCATGAGTCGAGGAAAGGGATGTACTCCTCGCCGGCTTCGAGAAACTCTAGCAAATGCCTCAGGGTCACACACAGCGATCCCTTGGATCCTCCAAGGCGGGTCCACACATAGCGGATTGGCAATACCTGAACACACGTTTCCCGATCCTTTATATTAACAGTCTTCCTCAACAGAAGCTCATTTCGATTACTATCAAATCAAATTCCATTCAATTTATATTAAACTGGAAAACATTCCTTTGGAAATCCCATTTAATCTTATTAAAAGAATTATATATTCCAAATCACATTTCACTGTAAATCGGGTTAAAGAACGAAGTCCTTAAAAACACAGCTCACGATAAACCCAATTCAAATTCCATTTTATTCCAACTAAATGTTTATTAACTGGAAACACTAATAATATTAATTAAAAGATTTATTCTTTTCACATGGGGTTTAAGAACAGTGTTATTTAAGACACCATTCTCGACAAACCCAAAATCCAATTCTTTTATTCAATCCCAATTAAATATCAATTAATTGGAAAACTTCACTAAATCTTAATTAGAAGATTTAGTGAAGTTTTTCAATTAATTGATATTTAATTGGGATTGAATAAAAGAATTGGATTTTGTGTTTTTCATGAATGGTGTCTTAAATAACACTGTTCTTAAACCCCATGTGAAAAGAATAAATCTTTTAATTAATATTATTAGTGTTTCCAGTTAATTAACATTTAAATGGAATAAAATGGAATGTGAATTGGGTTTATCGTGAGTTGTGTTTTTAAGGACATTCGTTCTTTAACCTGATTTACAGTGAAATATGATTTGGAATATATAAATCTTTTATAAATGGGATTTCCAAAGGAAAGTTTTCGAATTTAATATATTAAATTGGAATTGAATGGAATTCGATTTGATAATAACCGAAATGAGCTTCTGTGGAGGAAGACTGTTAAAAGGTTCCCATTAATTTTATCAAAGATAAATTCTTTAAATTTATTCTTTAATCTTCTATTGGATATCAATTTAAACAAAATTAATGTTTATCCAAACTAGTTGGAATTAACGCACCTTACAGAAGTAATCATTTATTTAATTTCCCAATCCCAACCTATTCATTCAATGGAGCAAAACTGGTATTACTCCACAACTAACATCACGGTGTTATCGGTAAAATTAATTACCATTTCCCAAAGTATAAGAATATTTGAATGAAGATTATTCTGGATTGGAATGAGGCATATGTTGTGTTCTTAAAACACTTGTTTATTATATACACGGGTTATTCGGAAAGGCTAGGTTAATACCAATTCCGAATAAATGATTCGACGATAATTCGACGATGAAGATGGTGGTTGAAGACCGGAGGTCTTCACATCGTTTGGATGATTACTGATGTCTTAATTGGGTTGTACACCCAAGACAAGGTAATAAGTGGTGATCGTCCAGACGTACTTGGAGATCGACCAGATATGCGAGGACCTCTCTCCTATATTGGACATATTGGACGAGGAATAAGGTGCCTCCGGTTTCATTCAGACCCGGAACGAACTTGTAAATGGACTATGTGTCTGACATTGGATTTTATTCTATATTGATTGATCTCTATTAAATATATATCTGTTGGGTGGCGGAGAATTTATTCTCTTGCTTAACACCCTTCTCTGAGACGTACGAGCCCAGACGTTATATATCAATAGACATCAGTCACATAGAGTGAATTTCCTGTGTGGCATGCTGAGACGCAAATGATTACGGCTTCCGTTGAAAAGCATAGTCTTGTGGTTGGTGATCAATGCACGGCCTGTGTGGCATAGCTTTGTGTATAGCGTTAATTCGCGAGCCTCACACCTCGGTATGAGTCAAAAACGGGATCGTGGCTATAGGGAGTGCATGACATTTCTTTCTGGCTATGGGTGGTGTTAGGGTTTTGCAAGCCCTGACATTTTTATATTTTTGCCTATATGGTTGTTGGATTGCAAGGCGCCTCGGATATATCGGTTTCTACGGTGCCGATGCATATAGGTCTAATAGGACCGGGAAATGTGTGTTCAGGTATAATTAATCCGCTGTGTGTGGACCGGCCCTAAAGATCCAAGGGTTCAACAGCATCCGAACCCTAAGGAAATTGCTAGAGCGTCTCGAAGCCAGCGAGGATGGTCCCTTGCCTCGACTCATGACGGAAATCCAAATTTCAATACGTGACATTTCAGTTTTGATTGTAGAGCCTAGTATTGGCGATATGATAGATGGTACCCATGCCGCCTATAATTGATACATTTATATTTGAAGTTGTTTTATACACTATGCACTTATAATATTATCAAATGATTTGTTTTAAACGTACCAAACATGTTTGGCTATTATAAGGGAAAACCCTATACTCCGGATTGCATTGTATTATGTGATGGGACCTGGTTCTTATAATAGCTTCATTATTCCAAAAAGAATTGCGCTATTTGTTTTATGCACTGGTATTCTTCGGAGGAAACCTGTTCCGTGTTATACGGTGTGGTCCCTTGATTTACCAAATTTTAAAGTAAAAGTTCGGGTCATTACATCACATCGTTTGGATGATTATTGATGTCTTGATATAGATTTACACCCAAGACATGGTAATAAGTGGTGATCGTCCAGACGTACTTGGAGATCAATCGGATATGCGAGGACTTCTCTCGTGTATTAGACATATGGGACGAGGAATAAGGTGCCTTCGGTTTCGTTCAGACCCATAACGAACTTGTAAATGGACTGTGTGTCTGACATTGGATTTTATTCTGTGTTGATTGATCTCTATTAAATATATATCTGTTTGGTGGCAGAGAATTTATTCTCTTGATTATCACCTTTCTCTGAGACGTACGAGCTCAGAGGTTATATATCGATAGACATCAGTCGCATGGCATGAATTGCCTATGTGGCATGCTTGAGATGCAAATGATCAAGGCTTCTATTGAAAAGCAGAGTCTTGTGGTTGATGATCAAAGCACGACCTGTGTGGCATGGATTTGTGTATAGCGTTAATTCACGAGCTTCACACCTCGGTGTGAGTCAAAAATGGGATCGTGACTGCAGGGAGGCACGACGTTTCTTTCTTGCTATGGGTGGTGTCAGGGTTTTGCAAGCCCTGACATTTTTAATATTTTTACCTATTTGGTTGTTGGATTGCTAGGCGCCTCGGATATATCGGTTACTACGGGGCCGATGGATATAGGTCCGATAGGACCGGGAAACGTGTGTTTAGGTATAATTAATCCGCTGTGTGTGGACCGGCACTGAAGATCCAAGGGTTCGCCATCGTCCGAACCCTGAGGCATTTGCTAGAGTGTCTCGAAGCCTACGATGATGATCCCGTGCCTCGACTCATGATGGAAATCCAATTTTCAATATGTGACATTTCAGTTTTGATTGTAGAGCCTAGTATTGGCGACATGATAGATGGTACCCATGCCGCCTATGATTGATACATTTATATTTGAAGTTGTTTTATATACTATGCACTTATAATAGTATCAAATGATTTGTTTTAAATGTACCAAGCATGTTTGGTTATTATAAGGGAAAACGCTATCCTCCGGCTTGTGTTGCATTGTGTGGTGGGACCTGGGTCTTATAATAGCTTCATTTTTTCAAAAAGCATTGCGTTATTTGTTTTATGCACTAGTATTCTTGGGAGGAAACCCGTTCCGTGTTATACGGTGTAGTCCCTTGATATATCTGATTTTAAAGTAAAGTTTTAAATATTTGTTTTAGTTCTCACACTAGTCACATGACTGACCTGGAGTTTATTGTTTTAACCTAAACTCTGGGTGCCCCTATTTTCCACATGGGCAACTAGTAGTTTCGGTTTGCAGATTTATTCTTATAGGATCCTGGTTTTCAACTGGAGATATATTCGGAAGGCTCTGTATTAGTGTATTTGTTTCAGTTGTGTTATGTATTATTTTTCCGCTGCATTGTAATTTATATCTCTGATATTTTTCTGATATTTAATATTTATTCATACTCTATATATTCTTGTACTATGATGTAAATTGTTGTAATAAGCAATGAAATGTTCTTCTGTTTGTGTTCTGATTTGTCGTGTTCTCAACTCAATCCGGGCTTTCCCGTAAGGGTGAGTTTGGGTCGTTTTAGTTTGCTCTGATACCAAACTGACATGACCCAAACTGACTCGACCCAAACTGACACGACCCAAACTTCCCCGTAAAGGAAAGCCCAGACCGAGTTGAGAACACGACAAATCAGAACACAAACAGAAGAACATTTCATTGCTTATTACAACAATTTACATCAGAGAACAAGAATATACAGAGTACGAATAAATATTATACAATTGATAAATATCAGAGATTTAAATTATAATGTAGCAGAAAAATAATACATAACACAACTGAAACAAATACACGGATATAGAGCTTTCTGAATATATCTCCAGTTGTAAACCAGGATCCTATAAGAATAGATCTGCAAACCCAAAACTCCTAGCTGCCGTGTGGAAAATAAAGGCACCCAGAGTTTAGGTTAAAACAATTAACTCCAGGTCAGTCATGTGACTGGTGTGAGAACTAAAACAGTCATTTAGAACTTTACTTTAAAATGGAGTAAATCAAGGGACCACTCCATATAACACGGGATGGGTTTCCTCCTAAGAATACAAGTGCATAAAACTTACAGCACAATGTTAATTAAAGAAAATGAAGCTATTATAAGATCTAGGTGCCATCACACAATGGAACGCAAGCCGGAGGATAGGGTTTTACCTTATAATAGCCAAATAATGCTTGATACGTGAAATTTCATCTTTTATTATTACTATAATTGAAGAAATCAACTTCAAATATAAATATATCAATCATAGACGGCATAGTATCCCATGCTACTAGTCGCCAATACTAGGCTCTATAATCAAAACCGAAATGTCACGTATTTGAAATTGGATTTCTATCATTAGTCGTGGCAGGAGATGTACCCCTCGCCGGCTTCTAGACACTCTAGAAAATGCCTCAGGGTCACACACAGCGATCCCTTAGATCCTCCCAGGACGGTCCACACATAGCAGATTGGCAATGCCTGAACACACATTTCCCGATCCTATAGGACCTATCCATCGGCTCCGTAGAGACCGATATATCCGAGGCACCTCGCATTCCAACAACCACACAGGCAAAAATATATAAATGTCAGGGCTTGCAAAACCCTGACACCACCCATAGCTAGAAAGAAACATCATGTCCTTCTTGGGTCCCTTATCCCGTTTTTGACTCATACCGAGGTGTGAGGCTCGCGAATTAATGCATATACACAATGCTATGCCACACAGGCCGTGCTTTGATCATCAACCACAAGACTCTACTTTTCAACAGAATCCTGGATCATTTTCCACTCAAGCATGCCACACAGGCAATTCACGTCATGCGGCTGATGTCTACCGATATACAACCTCTGAGCTCGTACGTCTCAGAGAAGGGTGTTAAGAAAGAGAATAAATTCTCCGCCACCAAAAAGATATATATTTAATAGAGACCAATCTGCACAGAGTAAAATCCAACGTCAGACGCGTAGTCCATTTACAAGTTCGTTCTGGGTCTGAACGAAACCGGAGGCACCTTATTCCTCGTCCCATATGTACAATACAGGATAGAGGTCCTCGCATATCTAGTCGATCTCCAAGTACGTCTGGACGATCACCACCTATTACCTTGTCTTGGGTGTACAGCTCATTCAAGACATCAGTAATCATCCAAATGATGTGAAGACCTCAGGTCTTCAACCACCATCTTCATCTTTGACATATCGTCAAATTAGTTATTCAGAATGGGTATAAACCCGGCCTTTCTGATGCGTATATAATAAACAAGTGCTATAAAAACACAACATACGCCTCAATCCAAATCTGAATATTCTTTTATTTAAATATTCATATCCTTTGGGAAAGGTTCCCATTGATTTTATCAAAGATAAATTCTTTAAATTTATCCTTTAATCTTCCTTTCGATATCAATTCAAACCATATTAAGGTTTTCCAAACTAGTCGGGATTAGCACACCTTGCCGAAGTATTAATTTATCAATCCCAACCTATTCATCTCCTGGAGAAAAACTGGTAATACTCCATAATTAATACCACGGTGTTATCGGTAAAATTAATTACCATTTCCCATTCAAATCTAATTGAAGATTGAACTATCACTTGGAGCAAAACTGGTGCTACTCCATTCTCGATCATTTCCCAAGTTTGATAATTTAAATTATCAATTCCCATTTCAATCTAATTAAAGATTCATTAAAACTCCACTTAGTTTTAATATTCTCAAAAATCAATATTAATGATTATTTAACTTTAGAACCACAAACATGTCGCATCGACAATCTATACCGTACTATTGATTTCTACCGATATATAACCTCTAAGCTCGTACGTCTTGGAGAATTGTGTTAAGGAAGAGAATAAATTCGCCGCCACGAAACAGATATACATTTAGCAGAGATCAACCAGACAGTTCGAAATACAATATTAGACATGTAATCCTATCTTTAATTGGGTTAAAGAACGAATGTCTTTTAAAACACAGTTCACGATAAACCCAAAATCACATTCCATTAATTATTGAATCTTCACGGTAAATAGATCAATATATATAATCGATATCAAATTCCGTATCCGACTAATAATATAAATGGGATAACGACAAAGCCTTTTAAATTCCACATATATTAACAGTCTTCCTCCACAGAAGCTCATTTCGATTGTTATCAAATCGAATTCCGTTCAATTCCAATATAATATATTAAATTGGAAAAACTTTACTTTGGAAAATTTCCATTAAATCTAGATAAAGATTTATAAATTCGAGAACACATTTCAATGTAAATCGGGTTAAAGAACGAATGTCGTTTAAAACACGGTTCACAATAAACCCAATTCACATTCTATTTTATTCCAATTAAATGCTAATTAACAGGAAATACTAATAATCTTAATTAATAGATTTATTCTTTTCACAGCTGGGCTTAAGAACAGTGTTAATGAAGACACCATTCATGATAAACCCAAAATCCAATTCAATATTAATACAAGGATTTGAATCGAAATTATCTTCGGAATATTTCGATATTGGATTCCGTGATTATACGGATATTGTGGAGGAATTTGGAAGATATATATATATATCGTTATTTCCAATACGATATTTGTTGATTTCAAAATTTGATATTGAATATAAGCCGATATACAAATTGACACGACCGCAACTTCCGAGTAAAGGAAAGCCCGGATTGAGTTGAGAACACGACAAATCAGAACACAAACAGAAGAAAATTTCATTGCTTATTACAACAATTTACATCGGAGTACAAGAATATACAAAGTATGAATAAATACTATACAATTGATAGACATGACGTTTCTTCTAGCTATGGGTGGTGTCAGGGTTTTGCAAGCCCTGACATTTTTATATTTTTACCTATGTGGTTTTTGGAACGCGAGGCGCCTCGGATATATCGGTCTCTACGGATCCGATGGATATTGAGTCAACTTCTTCATAGACGCCCTATATGGCGGGGAAACGTGTGTTCAGGTATAACTAGTCCGCTATATGTGGACCGGCCTTGGAGGATCGAAGGGATCATTGTGTGTGACCCTGGGGCATTTGCTAGAGTGTCTCAAAGCCGGCGAGGAGTATATCCCTTGCCTCGACTCATGACGGAAATCAAATTTCCAATACGTGACATTTCGGTTTTGATTGTAGAGCCTAATAAAATAAATCCACTATCTCAGGAAAATGGGAGCCCTAGGGTCACGTTGTGAATAAAATAGCAAACATAAACAACTTAGAACCCTATAAAACTTATACCAGATCAAAGAGAAAGAACATACAATCCAAATGGATCCAATTTTGTTTTATTTCATTTTGATCTCGGTTTTAAACGACTTTTCACAGATAAATTTTTGGTGGTGGCTTAAAATCGTTCTACATTGACCAATGAAGAGAATGGGGAAGGGTTAGGAAACGTAAACGACATTATATATGGTAGGTTTATCATTTTTTATTCGATTATATAGAATATAATATCCTATCGCTACTTGTTTACGACGTTTATTTATTTGTATGATCACATATGAAATCTAATTGTGATGAAAATGGAAATCCAACTGTAGTTTGACATTTGAGATCCATTGAAACCTTTTTCATTGAAATCCGTGTCCATTTGCAAAAACAGTGCTATTTTGAACATTAAATCGTTAATCGATGTACATTTATTTTATTCACGCTCACATAATAACTCCAATGGACACAGAACTTGAAATCTTACTAATAAAATTCATTTCGCCAAAATACGAGGTCGTTTAAAAAATGACTATTTTCATATGTTAAAGTAAAACGATAAAAATATAAATAAATTCCAAAACAACTGAATTTAATACTAATAAATCATTATTATTGTATATATTCAGATAGAATTACACATAGCTTCAAAATAAACTAGTTTGAGTTTTAAACTCAATATTTTCATTTTCAAGTTAAACTAATATTCAAATTATTCAAAATCCTTTTATTTTATTACATAATTAGTTATGGATCATAACGATTCTATAGCGACTTTCTGAATTTTATTTTGACATAACTCAAAATCTACAAGATAAAATCTTGATTTTTCTCTTTTATTAGAAAACTATAATCCAATAGATAAGGAAGACTCTTGTTTCAAAAAATTCCAACTTATAATAGATCATGTACACTCAATTGAAGTTCAAACCATAAAACTACGAACTACTGTGACGCTGTGAGCTCGTTTTAAATTAATTTTATACATTCAAACTTCTTTTGATAAAAGAATTCCTTATTATAATTCAAATCTAAACTTAATTAAATCTTTTTATACTGTCCAATTCATATGGCAATGCAAATCCAACTCATTCAACTATTTCAGAATTATATTTGTTATTTCACTATTTATATTAATAAAGTAATCAAAATCGTAAAACTTGAGTTGTTTAAATGTCCAACTCATTATTCTAATATTTAAATAAATTAAATATTCAACCGCTAAAAATTCGGGATGTTGCCGTTATGTAAGCAAATACACTGAAGAAAACAGAATACGCATGAGGATAAAAATAAGTAACTAACTGACATTGTATTATCAATATACATATGATATAAATTGAAATGAGTAGTACAAACTTTGTCATGATCCAAACTTGGATTGTTTACTATATGAGAAAACATGACTCTTTCATGTTAGTAGATTTACATTTTTGCTTTCAGTATCATACAAATCTCTAAGCTTTTTAGCTTCTGGTATATTTGGATTTATAACCAGATTGCTATTACCTAGTGTTCACAAAGACAAACTTGTAGTAAAATTGAGAAATGTTTAAAAATGGTTACATGCTAAGAACATTAAATTAATTAAATGTTTTTTACCTTGAACATTTCCAACTCCAACATATTTAATGGCTATTATAGGAGCTTTGTTGACCATTTCCATCAATTTAGATCCTACGTCCAAAACAAGTTCTCCCCCACAATGTTACATTAACCGTTTTATTATGTAATTTAAATCCATATATAGATATTTACATTAAACAAATTAATTGATTTACTATATTTATTTACAAATCATCTGCAATAGCTATATCACGTTTTGGAATGTTCTCGTTGCTGATTTTTCTACAACCATCTTTGATTGATGAGACGCTTTGAACAAGGCCTATCACATCTAAAATTTATTTCTATTGAAAAATCATACAATCATTTATTAATAATCTTAATGCATTACCTATAACTTCCTTCTCTAAAACATATTTGAATAGTTGGTTAATCCTTACAAATTGTATACGATTTTAGGGAAGCTCATCAACTCTTTCAACCAATGAGAATTCATTTGTATTCAACTCATAATCGTTTTTTATAGTACTAAATTCTTTTATCATAGGTCTAACAGTTCCTTCTGGAGATGTAGTAGATTTTCCATACTCAAACATCAAATAATATTTGTTTGCAGTTCTGTTAAAAATTCTAGCTTGAATTTGGACATCCTATTAAAATGAAGAAAACAAGCATTATAATAACAATTTAATGGCCGCACGATCGAAGATAATATCATTGGGAATATTGAAATTTAAAAATTGCATCTTCATTTGTGAGTATTATATAAAAACGCAACCTTCCCCTTTACTATTTTTATAGGATCTCAAAATGCCTTTAATTGTTACACAGACTTTGATGATCTAATTACATTGGTATGCGTTAAACAAAGCAGGAAGAATAACATTTCTAGCCAAATCCATTTGGGATTTTCCTATCAATCTTTGAAAGAAATCCAAATCAAGCATAAATAAACATATATGTAAATCAGTATATGATTATCAATTCATGCAATGAATAAATGTAATTTTTGTAAAAAAAATGCAATTTTTGTGTATATCTAATAGCTAAATATGCAATTTTTGTCAAAAAATGTACACATAACTCTGATGGTTAGATTTGTTAAACTATCAAATCTTAAACTTTGAGTAATCTGGTTCGACTCATGGTATAGGTATGAAAATTATGCTAAAGAACTTATGTGCGTAGTGCAAGTGGCTCAAGCGACCTCCTCCATTGATCAAAATTAGTAGCAAAAATGTAACAACCAGGGATTTTGGTACCAATTTAAAATTTTAATTTAAGTTATTTTAATGGATTTTGAATATTTAAAATTATTTATTTTAAATAATAACGACTAAAAATTTATTTTGAACGAAGTTAGAAGGAATAAATTTATATTAATTATATTACGAGCCTGAAATGGTTCGATACTTTGAAAATTCGATTTTAAATTTCGATTGAATATATAAAATTCAATATAAGTCAGAATTTGACGAAACAAGAAACACTAGTATTGAATTAACTATATCTCTCTAACGAATGTAAGAAATTGAGAATTCACTTTATAAATTGTAAGTTATGGATAAATTAAAATTTAGAATGGTCGCTATAGAATTTATATATTTTTTAATATTATATATGCCTTAGAAATGGCTATTTTGCAATCGACCTCCGAATTTGACGAAACCGCTTTTGTTGGATCCAGAATGTCAAATTATTATAAGGTTTCAATTTTCATAATTTTTGAAATTAATATGTGAGCGTGGTAAATTTAAAGGTACGTTCAATTTAAGTTGTAAATTTAATCGAGTAGGAAAAATGTAATTTTTCAAACAGTCTTCAAATTCGACGAAACCAATTTCTATGGGATGGTATCGTCAAGACATAGCTAGATTTCAATATTCGTAATTTTTGGAGTCAGTATGTGGCTCCGGTAAATTAAAATGCATGTTGAAATCAATATATAACGTTATATTAATTTATATTTTAATTTTGGTAAAAACTGATCGAAATAGCCAAATTGACTTAGGAAACATATCCCATTGTGTCCGGAATGAGGGTATTTAGCTAGAGGCGATATTCGTTGGGTTTGATTTGGAGTTCGGATTGATAAACATGTATGTTTGGAACAAAATATTAATATAAAGTAATATATATACCCTTATCTCCACAAAACCCTAAACCTAATCAGATTTCCGCCATCGTCCCTTTTATTCAAATGCCGATAAGCTGTGATTTTAGTCCCCAAAAATCTTCAAATCCACACATAAATTAAAGGATCGTCCAACTGCAACGTTGTAGAGCTCATCAGGCTCTAACAAACCAAAGGGTGTGATCGGCGGAAAGGCTTTGACAAGGCCGAATTCTTGCCTTGAACAAGCAGCGTTTGGGATCGATTTTATGGGTGCTGGGGGGAACGGAGTTCTCGAGATTCGTGGAGGAGGCAGAGGGGATTGAGGCGCGTTTTCTAGTGACAATTGATCGTCGTCCAATGGCATTGGTGGACGTGCGGCAGGAGGAGTTGGCGGTGAAGTATGGGTTCGAGCGCGATTTCCTTTGTTTGGAAGGAGAACGATTAATACATGTAATTAGGGATTTAATTAACTTATTTTTATTTTATTTTTAATTTATGTGATCAATGTTTGTAACATCATATCTTGTTTATACGAGATCCAAATTTGACGATTTCAGGTCCGTTGGAATCGTGAAGACGAACACTACAAACTGGAACTGACCAGAACGGAATTGGGGAAAGTTAGAATCTAA
This sequence comes from Allium sativum, assembly GCA_030737875.1. NCBI lineage: Eukaryota > Viridiplantae > Streptophyta > Magnoliopsida > Asparagales > Amaryllidaceae > Allium > Allium sativum. The sequence goes on from CM060910.1 coordinate 344,509,582, forward strand.
GGAGAATTCAAATCTGAACGATACTAAATCATCAATTAACGACTGATGGAGTGGAAACCAACACGAGAACTCTTTCTCACTCAACCATTTTTGTTATGTTATTATATCATAGGTTGTAAATGGGGCTTAGTAGCTCCTGTCACTGTTATTTGAAATCATGGATGTTTGGTTGATTTTTGTGATTGGTTGATTTATTTATTCATATGGATGAATGTAAAATTATTGTGTATGGCGCAAGCCTAGTCAGGAGAGGGGTAATGCATAGACATTGTTCCAGTGCTACAAAATAGCGTCGTTATAATGGCGAATTTTTCTCAAATATGTTAGAAATAAAGGTAATAGATTTATGGTAGTTGAAATAAGATTACACGTCCATTTACAAGTTGGACGACTTGTTTATGTTCACCTATTTATGTGATATTGATTGTGACGATAATTTTTACACATCGCCCAAGTGCACAAATAATAATCAGTATTTGTTGGTTAAAACCCCACACGGGTCTACGGATGATATTCTGATCACACATCTCCCTGATGATTAGTTGTATGTCGATCGATTAACTGACAGACCGTTATAAGTGTTATTAAATTATATAATGCTTATACTATTGTAGAATGCACTGTGGCTGTTATTTGGATGTTTAATGATTATTTATCATTATAGATGAATACATGCAATGTATGAAATCCATAAAACTAAAATTATATGGTAATTGATTGAGTCACATTCCAATCCGGAAATAACGAATATTTTACTCTAATATTCATTGAAGTTTAAGAATATAGTTTTGATGTCCGATTTTGGATGGACACGAAAATATTGAAATATATGAATCCGAGTTAGGTAGATATATGACATTCTAACTCGAACCGATTTTTATATCGATTTTATTCATTTTATAATATATATCGAAAAGAAATGGATTTGAAAATAAGATATTTTGAAAATATTATCATTTTAATATTATAATGATATGGATCGTTCAATTTTGATTCAAAAATTGAAATGGAAGTTGGAATCATTTTCGAACAAATTTATAAACATTTATAAAATATGTTTTGAATGTAAATCGACGAAATATATTATATATATTTAAATGGCTTGAATAGAATGCGTCGCGCAACGACCGTTCGCGAATTTTGACCATTGACTTCAATTTGATGTAACGGGAGATCCAACCATCGGATTCTTCTGAAACTAGAACCTATGGGTTCGTATCGAAAAGAGCTTTCAAATGATAATATGGGATTTAAAATCCAACGCTTAAATTTTCTAAAATGTCAAATTCAAATTTGAATAAAAATAGTGCCAGTCCAGTTAAATGATATGAAACGTCATTTAACCGAATGAGCCTATTTTTAAATGATTAAAAATAGGGAAAACTTAGGTTAAATTATAACAAATGATTTGAAATGGTTTCGCACGAAATATTCCAAGTTTATAAGGATAAAAGATGTTTTTATCAGAATAAGTTGTTTATCAACTTTTATAAAGAATTGAAAGAATTATAAATGGTTTTAATATAACAAAAAATTTCCAACATACAATTGGAATGGATTTGAACGGAAATTATCTTCGGATATTTTGATATTGGATTCGGTGATTATACGGACATCGTTGAGGAATTTGGAAGATATAGATATCGTTGTTCCCAATATGATATCTGTTGCTTTCAGAATTTGGTATTAAATATGATTCAACATGAACTTTATTCAAAGCCTTGTATTTAATATCAAATTGGATTTTGGGTTGTCGTGAATGGTCTCTTCAATAACACTATTCTTAAACCGAGTTTATGACGACCCCAAAACCCCGTACCACGGTGTCAAGGTTAATCTTTAAAATATAACACATAAACAGATAATAGCAGAACATAATTAAATAAATAACCCAGATAATGAACAAATAATACACTGGGATTAACATAATCATCAGAGTTACGTAGTATACAGGATCATACTTAGTACAAATACAATTTAGCTATACATAAATGTCTACAGCGGAAAACAAACATAATATGTACAATAGGAGCTGAACAGCATAAAAAGAGATAAATGGTAGAATCCATCTTCAGCTCCAGCTATCCAGAACGAGCCAGCTAAAACCTGAATACAAGGCTGCCCATGTAGAAAAAGGGGCACCCGAGTTTGAAAGTGAAACAAACTACGAGTCAGTCATGGGACTGGTATGAGAAATCTACTTAACACATTTAAAATATGGCTAATCACAGGACCACGCCAATTTCGTGGAAAGGGTTTACTCCATTGGATTGCTAGTGCTGTTAAAACAAGTAAATCCTTTAAACATCGCAATGCTTTTTATAAAAATGAAGCCGATATAAGACTCAAGTCCCATCACACAATGCAACGCAAACCGGAGATAGAGTAATTTACCTTATATCGACCAAAATATGCTTGATATGAGCAAAACAAATCATTTAAAATGTAAACTTTGTCGTTTAATTCTTAATCAGACTCCAACTGTAAATTAGCCAGAGAACGGTTCCTTAAGTATTAACCTCGAAGGCCGAAACCAACATCAGACCAATACTCAGGAAACCAACCATCTTAGCTCATTTGCAGTTAGTTTCTAATTTTATAATCAATCATAAATATCAATCATAGATGGCATGGGTACCATATATCTTGCCGCCATATATAGGTTTACAATCAAAACCGCATAGTCACGTATTTGGAAATTGGATTTCCGTCATAAACTAAGGCAAAAGATAGTCCTTACCGAATTCGAGACGCTCTAGCCCGTGTCCCAGGCAAGTACTCAGTCAAGCCTTTGGAGTGACAGGGTCGGTCCACCGATTTGGATTAAAATTCCTGAACACTGCGTTTCCCCGCCCATTGGGGCGTAAGTGAGCCAACGAATGACTCCATCGGTCCCGGATCGACCGATATAACCGAGGCGCCTCGCAACAGCAACAACCACATAGGTGAAAATAATATAAATGTCAGTCAGTTTAAGCACCGACACCACCTCTAGCTAGAAGGAAACGCATGCCCTTCCTGAGGTCCTTCTCCCATTTCTGGTTCATACCGGGGTGTGAGACTCGCGAATTCACGTTGTACACAAAGCTACGCCACGCAGGAGGTGCTTTGATCATCAACCACTAGACTTTGCTTTTCAACAGAAGCCTTGATCACTGCATCTTAGCATGCCACACAGGCAATTCACACCGTGCAACTGATGGCTTTCAATTACACAGAATGAATTCCAATGTCAGACACGCCGTCCTTTTACAAGTCTGTTCTGGGTCTGAATGAAACCGGAGGCACTATATACCTCGCAAACCCATCGATCTCCACGTATGTCTGGACAACCACCACTCATTATCAATATTTCGGGATGCCTCCCAATCAAGACATCAATTACCATCCAAACGAGGTGAAGATCTCCGGTCTTCGACCACCGTCTTCATCATCGATTTCTTATCGTCGATTCAGTTATTCAGAATAGGATAAACCCGGTCTTTCTGAGCAACTCGCGTATATAATAAACAAGTGCTACACAAACACAACATACACATCATTCCAATTAATCAGTCACTAACCATAAATCAGTAAGAGAACGATTTCCCAAATATTAACCCCGAAGGCCGAAACCAACATCAGATCAAAACCAAGGAAACCATTCGACTTAGCGAACCTTCAGTTAGTTTCTAAATTTAACATTCCATATTTAGTTTATAATATTTTATAATGATTTATCGCTATTTTTATTTATTTAAAAATGGCCAATTTATTCAAAAGACGCTTCAGGCCGTAACGCGGCCGTGGCGCTGTTTTTCTTTTGATTTGATTTACACATATCTGAAAATCTAACCATTGGATCTTCACAAAATTTATATCATTAGAAAGATCTTTTCAAAACGAATCCAACGGTTCCAGTTTTGGGAAAATCCAACGGTCGGATCTCCCGGTACAATCGTTTGAAGTTTCGATTTCAAAATGCGAACTGCAGCGTCGTTATTCGATTTAATTTAATTATATGTATATATATATATATAAATATATATATATATAAATTAATCGATTCTGGCGCTGTTTTTCTTCAGATTTGAATTAAACATTCCAGACAATCCAACTGTTGGATCTTTACAAAATTTGTGTCATTGGAAAGATATTTCCAAAGCGAACCCAACGGTTTCGGTTTTGGGAAAATCCGATGGTCGGATCTCCCGCACTAATCGTTTGAAATCACGGTTTCAAATCACGAACTGCAGCCTCGTTATTCGATTTATTTTAATTATATTTATATATATATATAAATATAATCGATTCTTCGATTTCAAAACCATATTCTTTTCATACCTTCGATAAAAATGATATTTTTATCCAGCTGACTTCTATTTCAACACTTCACTATTTCTAACAATTCATTGGTATAATAGAAATGTGATTTTTATTGTAAAACAATTTATTTCAAAACACGACTATTTTATACAGTTGATATAGATGATAAAAATATGATTTTTATTATAAGACAATTCATTTCAAAACACGAATACCATTCAACACATGAATTTCTATTCAACGAATGAATTTCTATTCAACACATAAATGTTTTCTATAGTTTATATATATATAAATAAAAAGGTGATTTCTATATTGAAGACAGTTCATTTAAAACACGAATATCATTCAACACATGAATTTCTATTCAACACACGAATATAGTTTCAACAAATGAAAATAATTCTAACACATGAATATTATTCAAAATTTCGGCAGCAAAACGACAGGGTAGTTAAAACCAGGGCCGTCCCTAGTACGGCTCCTCGTTCTACCTTAAAGCCTCACAACTTTTGACAATGGGGATTTCATGCATCTAGTCCGCACGCAGACGGCATGCATATTTTTTTTCATTTCCACAAACTAATCCTATGTGGTTTCAACCAAATAATTTTCAACCACAAACGGGTATTTTTCAACCACAATCAATCAATGTCAACCACAAACAATTCTAATCAACCATTCGTAATCAACCAATTTTCGCACCAATCACAACCAATAAATATCGTCCATGGTTTGTGGACGAGGGGCGTATATATATATATATATATATATATATATATATATATATATATAAGCATTTCACTTCTATTTCAACGCATATAAAATTTTTACAATGCCTATATAACTTGTATATCGAACGTACAACTTATACAACGCTTATACAAGAGGTGTACAACGCTTATATAACTCATACATCGACTATATAATTTATACATCGTCGTTTTCCATATCGTTTATAATTTAGAAATCTCACATTGGGTTCCACTCCACCAAAAATAGAAGAAGGCTCAGAAAAATATGCGGTCTCTTCTAGAATATAGAAGACGTCCACACGAGTCCACTGTCTCTTGTTTCACTGAATTTCGTCAACAAACGAAAAAGATATGATTTTTACAGTGAAATCAAAAACCGTAGCACTTTAAAGTGATATAATATAGTTAAAATAGAAATAGCCGTATACCTTTCTGAAATGTTCAAAACTAGGTTTTGATTTTTCTTTGAATACGCGCAACGATACATCGATCGGCCTTTGCCACGTGAAAGAGCTCGGAGAGGCACACCTGCGCCAGGGAGGAGGTCCAGTTCGGTGGCTCCAGTCGTCGGCGGCGACGCTTCAAAGCCCTACACTTCAGGCACACGATTCTCGAGCTACGTGCCACCAATCAGGGCGAGGCAGGGACGGATTTGAAGCTCTCAGGGAGGTCTCCACAATCTTCACCTAGGGCGTTGGCTATCGTGGCGTGTGGGAGGAGAAATCGAGCGGGGAAACAACAAATGAATTCCGTCGTTCGATATAGGGGAGGCGGCGCGATTTTTGACCAACGAGGGTTTTGACCGACCAATGATTTTTTATTTATTTATATATTTTAAAAATCCAAAAATACCCCTTGTCACATACGAACACCAATCCAAATCCAACGACTGTCGTCCCTAGCTAAATACCCCCATTCTGAACACAATGGGATATGTTTCGTAGAACCATTCGACTGTTTGAGTCAGTTGTCCTTCAAATTAAAATATAAAACACTCAATATTCGATTTGAACGTACATTTCAATTTGCCAGGGCCACAAACTAATTCGAAAAATTCCAGAAAAATAAATCTAGCTATGCTTTGATGATACGGTCCTAACAAAACTAGTTTCGTCTAATTCTGAGGTCGTTTGCAAAATGGCCCTTTTCTGGTCGATCCAATTTAATAGAAATCGACCAAACACATTTTCCTTTACCTGGCTCACATATTAGCTTCAAAAATTATGAAATTTGAAACCTAGCAATAATTTGACATCCCGGATCCAACAAAAGTGGTTTCGTCGAATTCGGAGGTCGTATGCAAAATGGCCATTTTCTGGTCGATCCAATTTAATAGAAATCGACCAAACACATTTTCCTTTGTCACGCTCACATACTAGCTTCAAAAATTATGAAACCTTGCAATAGTTTAAGATCCCGGATCCAACAAAAGTGGTTTTGTTGAATTCCGAGGTCGTTTGCAAAATGGTCATTTTCACGGGCTATATAAACTCTATAGCGACCTTTCTGAAAATTCATTTGGCCATAACTTTTGCTTCCCGCTATGAAACTTCAATTTTTCAGATTCGTTAGATAGGTATTGACTAACAGATTTAAATATTTTTGGTTTCACTGAAATCCATTTTGTTATGCACCCGGTACAGTCAGATAAAGTTTGAAATGAAAATTTGAAACTACCGCGCCATTTCAGGCCTTGTTTATAATTCAAAGTAATTATATTTATTTTCAAACGTCGATTCCAACTTACATTTCGTCGTTATTAATTTAAATATTTATTTTAATTATTTTAAATTCACTAAAATAGCCAATTTAAATTTTTTTAATTGGTTCAGATTTTCCGGGTCGTTACACAGTTGAGAAAAGGATAAATCTTTTAATTAAAATTTAATGAGATTTTCCGATTAATAAATGAATTTGGAATAAAATGGAAGTTGATCTTGGGTTGATTGTGAACAATATTTTAAACAACATTAAATCTTAAACTTGATTAACAGTGAAGTTATGATTTGGAATTTACAAATCTTTTTATTAAGATTTAATGGAAATCTCCAAAGTAAAGTTTTCTAATTTAATACATTAAACTGGAACTCGATTTAATAATAATCAAGATGAGCTTCTGTGAATGAAGACATTTACTATATATGGAATTTGAAAGGCTTTGTCGTTGTTCCATTTATATTATTAGTCTAATACGTAAATTTATATTTATTATATATTGTTTATTTTCCGTGAAGATTCTATTTATATGGAAGATGATTTTGGATTTATCGTGAATTGTGTTTTAAATAACATTAGTTCTTAAACCCGATTAACAGTGAAGTTATGAATTGGAATTTATAAATCTTTTAATTAAGATTTAATGGAAATTTACAAAGTAAAGTTTTCCAATTTAATACATTAAATTGGAATTAAATGAAATTCGAATTAATAATAATCGAGATGAGCTTCCGTGAATGAAGACCGTTACTATATATGGAATTTAAAAGGCTTTGCCGTTATTCCATTTATATTACTAGTCTGATATGGAAATTTATATCGATTATATCTTGTAACACCCCACCTCCATTAAGGTCACTCACAAAGGGAATGCCTTAATTTTGATGGAGCGTTTTAGTAGACAGAACAGAAGTTTACAAGACAGATAAAACAGTACTTGAAAAATTAATAACTTTATTACAACAGAAACTGAAATAAGTTTGGTTACATCTTTTCAAATCACAATATCAGAATTGAAGTACAAAATATCGGTCTTGCACAAAAGCATTCAGAATGCATAGTTTTTAAAGTCATAATCCCCAACATAAACTGCCATGGAAAGATAGAGCCAAAGCCAAGCGATACTTCAAGCAGAGAAAATTCGAATCAAGCTCCTATATTTCCACCCTACAAACCTGGGGGGGGGGGACAAATGAAAAGGGGCGAAAACAAGCAAGGTCAGACATAAAGTCTGGCAAGTCCAGTGACTTTCAGCATATGAGCCGATAATAATATCATGAAATGAAAATAAATCTGGATAAGAGACAGTATCAACAGGAGTAACTGATATACTTAAGCTAAATAGAAGAAACAAAATGATATAGCCCAAGTTATGCTTCTTACTTATACTTTACTTCTCTGCACTAATACTAGTATAACAGGATTAGGTGTTACCCTAATGTCTAAACTGAAACAGAAACGGAACAGAATAATCTATACAGAAACAGAATGCCAGTAATGGGCCTTTACCACCCCAACAGACAGAAGGTACATAAACGGAGTCAGAGACGGAAACAGATTAATCCCAATAGAAACAGAATGTTAGAATTAGGTGTACACTAGTAAATGGGCCTTTACCACCCCAACAGACGATACCACGCAGAAACAGACAGGTGTTACCAACCAACAGAAATAGACGGTACCCCAACGGAAACAGACAGAATTAAGTGTACCCTAAATCTACCCTAAGCGATCGGCTCCCTAATACATAAATACCCTGTGCCAGCCCCACAGAAGGGCGTATCACTCCTTAAAATGGCAGCGTTTGAATGACACAGACCTATTTACAGATGTCACAGCGTCTTACATCCTCAGAGGAAGACCGGGATCCATGCACGCACATGACCCGATTGGAACGCACCATCAACAACCCTCGCCATTATCAGAATGAACCACTTATAATTAGTTCAGTAAGCGTGCCCGGACCCTACCTACTGTTGGTTCATAGTTTTGATACCAGAAAGGGTTACTGACTAATATGGGTCCCAAACAACAGATGACACAAGTATTTTCCCTCCTAACCTTGTGTCCCCAGACTAACAGATTTCAGATTAACTTGTTTACAAGTTTTAGGCCTACAGAGTTCAGAATCAACTAGTTCACATACCAGAAAATCAAGTCAACAGGTTTTCAGACTAACGGATCAGATGTATAGTTTTAACAGTCTTACAGATTGCCTAACTTTGTATTGGGCTTATAGATTCACGAAACAGGTTTATTAATTCATCAGTCCAGTTGGTTTAGCCCTATCTACCCAACACGTTTTAGACATCATATTTAACTCAGATTTGCATTTATTAAATATTAATGCAAAGACCTCTCACATTAGGTCGGTAGCTTGTGGCTGCTGGATATGCCGGGCGGTTCCGGCAGACTTCTGCCACAATCCAGACCTAACCTTGTGTCTAAGCATATTTTAGTTATTCCTACGACCTCTCACATTAGACTAGCAGTTTGCGGTTGCTGGTTAAGCCGGTTGGGTCCGGGCAGGCTTCTACCGCAAACATGAGTTTAACCTCGTGTCTCAGCATTTTTATTTTTGTTGAGCAAAAGATGTGTGATCTTCCAAAAGGAAGAGAGCACACATATATATATAAGAAAAGGAAATGAAGTGATACAAATATCCAAATACAAACCAAAACGGAAGTCTCGCTCAGTAATGTAAGGGAAAATAGATAGATGAGTTCCGGCAAGGCCACCACCCATCATACTTCGTTATCGAATTCCGGCAAGGCCACCACCCGATAAGAAGTATATCTATTCCCAAACATATAAACAACTATGTGCAAAAAGGTGATGTAACAAATCACCAAAAAATACAAACAACTCAACTCCTCATACACTAATACATCCAAAGCAAGTTAATAATGATCAATCCAAACAGCATCTCCAAGAGCTCTACCATCACATCTACAACCTGTAATCTGAAAAACTAAGACAAAAATATCAGTAACTTACATCTATATATGAATATATGACTATTTATATATATATATACATATATATATATGTACATATATCCATATATACATGTATAAAGAAGAAGGAATAAAAAACTAATAATCAAGAGATAATTATCATCCCAAGGAAAAAGAAATCAGCAACCCAAACGATATCTAGTGCATCTAAAATAACTATTAATACGAATGAATAAGTTCAGATTTAATCTAACCTTGAATAGAAAACTCTCAAATTGCACTTCACCAAAAAGTTTATAGCGCGAATTAGACATCCAAAACAAACAAAAATTTACTATGTTGATTATTAAATTATCCTTAGAAACATAAGTTGAATGAAAGATTCTCTGATTCCTCTCAACCCAAATGAACCAACATATGAAAATTACTAATGTATCTAATATGTATTTCTGTTTAGAATCGTATCGTAGTCTATGACAATTCCAATAATCAATACAACTACTAAAAGAATTAAAACATTCAAAGGAAAAAATCCTACTAATCATATTAAAAATAAAAAGGTAAAATTACAAGAGAAAAATAAGTGATCTACATCCTCCTCATCAGTATTACAAAAACAACATTTTACATTAAAAATAACATTTTTTCTTTTTAACATCTCAATCGTTATGAATGATCAACCACATTAAAAACTTTGCTTTAGGTGTAGAATTAGATTTCCATATAAATTTAAAGGGATATAATGAAACACCAGAAAAATTAATAAAACTATACATAGAATTAACAGTGTAAACTAATTTTTTTCCTATACCCCAGCTAAAAGAGTCACTATTCTCGTCCAAGTGGTACAATGCTAACTTAGCTTTAAGTAAGGCCAATTGTCTTAATGAATCTTCCTCTAGAATATTATCAAATGAAAACTCCCATGGAGGATCTAAATCTGCTTTGTAAACATCCATAATTAGAGCATTCTTAAAACTACTAATGTTAAACAGCTTGCTAAATTCTATTTTAAGCGGCACTTTAGATATCCAGGCATCGTGCCAGAAATAAGTTAGATTTCCTGAATGTACTACCACTTTGCACCCTAATTTAAAAAAGTCAAAACAATTCAAAACTGATTTCCAAAAGTGAGATAACCTATTATCCCAACCACCACTATTTTCTATAAAAAACTCTCCTCGTGAATAATAAGATTTGGAAACGATAGACTTCCAGGAAGCCTTCACTTCTGGACATCTACATTTCCATAACCATTTAGCAAGTAAAGCAGAATTAAAATTATGTAGATTTATGATCCCCAGGCCCCCCTCTATCTTAGATTTACAACACATATCCCAGTTAACTAGACATTTATAGCCTCTACAACTATAATCACCATTCCAAAGAAAATTTCGTCTAACCCTATCAATCTTCTCAATGACCCATTTAGGAAATTGATGAACAGCCATCCAGTAAGAGGGAATAGCTGATAGGACTGAATTAACTAAAACTAATCTACCTGCTCTAGACAGGAATCTATTGTTCCAACTCAATAATCTATTACTAATCTTATCAATGATGACTATCCAATCTTCCTTCTTAAGCTTCGAAGGTCTTATCTTAAAACCTAAATAATCAAAAGGAAATTTCATAGTCGAACAGTTCAAAGTACTAGCTACTAAAGACTCAACATTGTTAAAATCATTAAGGACCATTACTGCACTTTTATCAAAATTAATTCTAAGACCGGATAACATTTCAAAACAGTAAAGAAAAAACTTGAGAGCAATGATATGCTCAGGCAAATGGGAAGAAAATAATAGTGTATCATCTGCAAATTGAAGTATCGATAGTTCATTATTAAATTCCTCATTTCCTACTCTACCAAGGACACCTAATCTCTCTGCTCTCTTAATTATTCTAGAGAATACATCGGCCACTAAATTAAACAGAAAAGGCGATAAGGGATCTCCTTGTCTAAGTCCCCTTTTAGATTGTATCTTCTTACCCACTACCCCATTCACAACAATATTGGAACAACCCGACTTGAGCAATAACAAGATCCAGTTAGTCCATCTAACACTAAAACCCCTAGCGAGACATAATTCACATATAAAATCCCAATCTATTGAATCAAATGCCTTCTCAAAGTCTAACTTCAAAATGGCACATGATATATTATTCTTACAATAGGCATTAATGTATTCCTGTACCACTGCCACTCCATCCACTATATTTCTACCTTTAATAAAAGAGGCTTGGAAGCAGTCAATTAGGTCATTCATCTTACTACTCAGCCTATTTGCTAGGACCTTTGATATTATCTTGACAAAAACATTAATAAGAGAGATGGGTCTAAAATCCTTAAGAGAATTAGCCCCCTCTCTCTTATGAATAAGGATAACGTTCGCAATGTTAAAACTACCTAAGCGAAGTTTCCCATTATAAAATTCATTAAATAAATCAATAATGTCAAACTTTAAGACTTCCTAGAATTGCTTATAAAAATTAACTGAAAAGCCATCAGGTCCAGGAGCTTTGTCACTAGGCATGTCAATAATTGCCTTCCAAATCTCCTGCTCATAAAAGGGTTCATCTAAACTGTCAAGATTAATCCTAGTTTCATAAGGATATAATTCATTCCATCTTACATTTGTTCTTCTCTTAATCTTTGAACCAAAAATCTGTTTATAGTAATTGGTGAAAGCTTCATTTAAATCCTTTTGTAGAGTTAATTCCACCTCAATAATAATAATAGAATGAATTAAATTATCACGTCTCCTTTTATTCGCCATACTATGAAAAAAATTCGTGTTATTATCTCCTTCCTTAATCCATTGTATACGGGACCTTTGCCTCCACATAACCTCTTCTTTTTCTAAGATCTGTTTGAGATCTTGTCTAAGGTTACAATATTTATCCTTCTCAGTGGAATTAAGAATTCTAGACTCAGTAATCTTTTCTAAATCTTACAACCCACACATAATCCTATCCTTCTTAATTCTTACACTACCAAATACAAATTTATTCCAACGCTTAAGGAAAAATCTTAGTTTACCTAACTTAGCAACAAAAATCTTCGCACTATTACCACTATACATACTATTAAAATAAAACAATGATTTCCACTTAACAGAAACAAGTTTGATGAAACTAGGATCAAGTAACCACATCTTCTCAAATTTAAAACTGCTACTAATAACGATATTCGAGTCACACGTGAGGATGATAGGACAGTGATCAGAATGTAAAAAGGGTAAGCCCTTAACTTTACAAATTGAAAATTTATCCTCTACCTCAGAGCTAATAAAGAATCTATCTAATAAAGCAAAAGAAGGATTATCACGAACATTCGACCAAGTAAACAATCTATTATCCATCGGAATCTCTATCAAATTATTATTTAAAATAAAGTCATTAAATTCCTCCATATCAGAGAAATCCCCTTCACGGGGAGATCTCTCCCCTAGAAACCTAGTGACATTGAAATCCCCCCCAACAATCCAAAGATTAGGGGTATGATTTCTGAAATTTGAAACTTCATCCCACAAAATTCTCCTCTCTAACTTTGTGTGAGGACCATACACATTAGAAATGCATAAGACTGAATTATCAGAAAGAGTAGTTAAAACAACATGTAAGGAATGTATCATTATAGATTCATGTACAAGTTTATATTGGTTCTCTTTCCACCCAATCATAAGTCCACCGGCAGTACCTATTGCCGGTAGACAAACCCAATTACGAAAAATGGACCCTCCCAACCTCATATAAAAACTAAAATCAGGACATTCAATTTTTGTCTCTTGTAACAGAATGATATCAATGTGATTATCTCTAAAAAAAGTTCTAACTTTATCACATTTTTTAGGTTCGTTTAATCCCCTAACATTCCAACTAACTATCCTCATCTCCTCAAAGACGAAACTCGCTCTAATTCCCTATTCCTAATGTACTCCGCATCAACCTCAATATCAGAAAAAATAAAAGCAGTATCATTGGCTAGCTGAAATAACTGCCTAGTAGTAAGACTACCCAAAGCAAAAGGAGTATAATCACTACCAAGAGTCGGAGTCATACCTGAGCCCCAAGTCGAACTGCTACTACTTGCGTCCAAACCCAGGGACTTACCTCTGAATGGAGAGGAGCTAGATCTGATCCTAGCACTGCGGCGAACCAATCCAGAACAAGGGACTATTCTTCTACGTCTTCCCCTTCTAGACGAAGAGGAGGGAATATCACTGTTCTGACATAAAACGCCACTGGGCTCCAATACATCATCATGCAAGCTGTTTGAATTACCGCTTGCCGCAACATAAGAGCTGGAAACAAAACTAGTGTGTCTCTCGCATTGATGTAAACTGTCCTCACATCTAAATAAACAGAAACTAGGCCACAATATTAATGAGCAAATCTTCGAATCCCCTTCACTAATAACCACCATGCTAGACCCATTTACACATGAAAAATTAATCAAATGACGATTCAGGGATGAGCCATAATTTGTAGAAAACATAAACTCAGAATCTATGTTTAATAAACGCCTTGCTGCGACAACCTTTCGATCCACCACCATACCCAACTTATCCCTTGCTACGCGCTCAACTCCCATGTCAGATTTTTTATCATTATAACATATACTCATACTCTTTCTTACGCAATTCACCGCCTTGTCCCTTGATAGGCAAATGTTGCTCAAGACCTTTCTATGATGCAGTGCATTATATTTAAACTTCTTTACCCTAAATCCTCTCCTCGGCAAATAGTAATACCTTCGCTCATCCAACGTTTCAGTGTCGTCCATAACCTCACTCCTCGATACTAGCCCCTCACCGTCATCTGACAAGACTACAAAGCTGTTCGACAGCTCTACATCATTTGCCACTTCCCATACAGTCTCCTCAGTTTTCTCAGTAACACTAATAATTTTCCTTTCCGAAACACCCTCTTGACCATCAACACCCATGTCAGAATCATCCACCTCTATCAACACTTCTTTATCCTTGTCATAATTGTCACCAATACACTCATCAGCAAACAGTGCATCATTTCCAATTCTCATACAATTCAATACAGCCGGATCCCACGACATTGGATCACCATTACACTCCTCAACTATCAGTGTATCATTATTAAGCCCCATGCAGTTCAATACAGCCGGATCCAACGTCATTGGATCATATAACGAGTCCCAGTATAGACCAACACCATTCATCATTTCTCCTTCAAAACAAAACCCTTCTTTCTCCATGTCCTCAACTGTCTTGTTTTTATCCACCAACCCGCCATATACCGGAATCTCATTGTCAGCAACAGTGTGAAACTCCACAACATTATACCCACTCATAATGGCAGTATTTAAAGCATCATAATGCTCAAGGATCCTGTCCAACAGCCTAAAAGCCGTCATATTGTTACTAATGTATTGATCAGAAAACAATCTGCGTAGCTTAACCAAATTCAAACTGAAAGAAAAGGCATGTTCTTTCCTATTCAACGACTTTGGCAACGGAGGAAAAACATTCCCTTGATCAACCTTCTTGCTCAACAGAATCTCATCCACCATCCCTTCAAGATTCCATCCCAACATCAATAGCAAGTAATCACCTCCTTTTAATCTACCCTGAAAGTCCTGAGCGTATAAATCCAAGAGTTCAATTATATTCAGGCATATCTTCAAACAGTTAAAGTGCATCAGTTCCCACACAGTTTTTCCAGTAAAACTCATTGGACAACTGAACTTCCGATGCCCAATTCCACCACAAATAAAACATCTCAGTCCATTCCTACATTCCCTTGCTATATGATTCGATTCTCCACAGCGATAACACACTTTGGAACCCTCATTTATTCTAATTCGAGCTGCATTAACCTTGACCGAATTCCATTTAGGCATACCAATAACAGGTTACCGCACCATGTCCGCAAAAGAACGATTAAGAGTTGAATGGAAATGTTGCGAGTGACTTACGACATTAATTGGAATCTTTACCCAATTTTGCTCAAAATCGCCTACCAAATCCGAACAATTTCTATTCCGATAATCCGATATACCATCAATATTCTGCTCCGAACAATTCCTCGCGAGATGATTGCAATCTCCACAACGAAAACAACGCTTCTGAAATCGAATGGATACCAAATCAGGACGAGAGATAAAACTCACCTTTTTCTTTTTTAGAGATTGAAAGGAATTTGGGCGAGATCCATTCAAAGAAGAAGGAAATAACGTTGAATGAGATCCATTCCGAGAAGAAAGAGTTAAAGAATCGGGCATTTTTATTAATATCTTTGTTTACTTAACAGGTTCAGCATTTTTATTATAACCCATCTATTCCATTATAGATTATACAACTATCAGACTAATTCTGTTAATTTAACAGACTTGACTTCTTTTCAAGTCGCAGCAGATTAAACGAATTAACATGTTTTACGCAATCTTAAATCGAGCCTACACAAATTACAATCATTCAGCTTCTCAACAGATTTAACAGATTTAGCAGCTCAGACGATTCAACAGATTTAGCAGATTAGGCAACTCAACAAATTTAGCAGATTAGGCATAATTAGCAGATTAGGCGATTCAACATATTTAACAGTTTAGGCAATTAAACAGGTAACAGATTTAGCAGATTAGGCAAATTTAACATATTAAGCAGATAACAGTTTTAGCAGATCTAAACATTTCTCAAAGTCTTATTCACATATCTTGCCTAATCATGGAGTGAGCCTAAACTTACATGCCTAAGTTATGGTCATAATTTACCATATGTCCCAAATTTTGGTTAAACATGCATAGTTCAGAATATTCTCCAAAGGCCCTAATCGTGATTCACATATAAATTATGCCAAATGTAGTCATCGATTACAATGCATGTCACATATCCAAAACCCACTTTTAGGCGTGTTCACATTAATGGTTATCCTATTTAATATAGATCTTTACGCCTAAGTTATATACAAAATAATTCTCCTTCTTCTAAATTACAGACTATAATATATAAAGTATGTCCAGATCTAGAATTACAACTTATGTCCTTTATATTCTAAGTTATAAACAATCTCATATAATATGCCTCCAATTTATGTCCTGAATTACAACATGTTCTATGCATCTAAATCAATTACTTATTTACAGTTAAATCTTTTCACCCAAAACCCAAGTCGCATGTCCAATATTCTTATATGCCTCAAGTCATATGTTCAATACACTTTATGTTTTAAACATGTCTAGCCATATGTCTCAGATTTATGTTCTAGCTACAGCCTATATTCTTTCCTCAAATCAGTCACAGATCAGTCACGCCCAATTTATGCACCATTCATTATTTGCCCCAAAAGTTTGGCATTCGTGTGTCAATCTCTTATGTGATTGGGCTCAGGCTCGTGGTAGCCTTGCTATAGAACAGAAAGAAGTGAGATACAAAATAGTTACAATAGGATAGATCTAAACAGAGCAGAATATGCATAACCTCAGATTTAGATTTACAACCATATCATGATCATAATTAAAATTCATATCTAAAAATAACTGTACTTGCCTTGGTTGGATTATAGAAGAAGCGTTGCAGTTGTTCTCTTTCTAATCTTATTCGGATTTGGAAGAAGATGCACTAGTTCTAGTTTTGATTCCAACAGAGTAGCGTTGCCATTATTTTATGTATTTATTTCTAATATTTCAGAGGCAGCATAAGGAGAGAAGAATGGTGTAAAGAGAATGGGGCTACGGGGCTGTTTAAATAGGATTAGGGAGACAAATCTGGACAGAAAACGAGGTCAGATACATTAGAATGCATCTGGTTCAAAAAAGTGGGTTCGGGAGGCAGGTCGACCCTATAGTCGACCTTGTCTGGTCAGGTTGACCCCCAGGTCGACCCCCTGGTCGACCTGGGCTCTGGGCGAGAATTTTCCCGCCCAGCTCGCTTCCGGGTCTTGAATTTGAATTTGAATTCGAAATTCTGAGCTGTTTTTTATTCCGAAAATTCATGAAACTTCTAGAGGTCATAACTCAGTCATACGTACTCCGATTTTCGAAAACTCGGACTCGTTTCCAAGCAGAATTTCGAGACGAACGCAATGGAGCAACCCGTTTCCCTTGATTCTTATTTTAGAAATTAATTATTCTCTGATTTGTTACTTATACATTCACAGAAAATACGGGGTGTTACATTCTCCCCTCCTTAAAGGATTTCGTCCCCGAAATCTTCAAGTTAAGAAGAATGTGTCTTACCATCCAATCATCCATCTACTCAACCATCATCCACAAGCATCCATTGTCCTTAGACAACTTCTAATGTTATATAAACATATGCAAAAGTGTGTGTATATGTTCCTTATCTAATGCAAAGATCAGGCGGTCTACTGATTCAGGTGACCTCCTTAATGTGAATTATGTCAGTGCCATGAGTCCCACATGTATGCAATTTTCCTATTTGATACATATCATTTCTATATGAGTGCACAACCGTTCATTCATATGCAACATCCATGTGCTGAGTCAACCATTTTGCATCCATAAAATAAAAAAATGCACACACATCCATATGCAGTATGAGAGTGTTTTTGAGCCGATCTAGTGCCTAGTGTGTGTATATGCATCCACGAGCAATCACTAGCAACCACTTGCAACCATCAAACATAACATGTCTCAAACACATGTTTACACCCATTAGTTTCTACCTAAAGTTCTAAGGATAAAGTCGAGTGATAGAGGCAAGTATAATTAAAACTAAAGCTAGGTTCCAATTAGACATCGGTTTAAGAGAATAACACCTAATTATCAACCCCGAAGACCGAAATTAACATCAGATTAATACTCAGAGAATTACTCCTATTAAACAAATGCCCAACTGGATTTCACACCTTGAGTAAAAACTCCTATCCTTTTCAGAAACCTACAAACTACTGATACAGATCAGATTACCAAATGATTCTTAGGAAACTAAGTATGATAAAAAAAACCAGAATGTATGCGTCATAGTCAACTTAACGCTCAACACAGATACCTAACTTATCATAATTAGATGAGTCATAACCCTTATGGGTCTGAGTCTACAGTGGAATCAGAAACAATACTAGTATTAAAGTGCAGAGTATTGATTATAGAATCAAAATGCCAAAATCAGAAAAGAGCTTTAATCAACAACCAGATAAAGAAATTAAACCTCCTACAGAAAGTTCCCCTATTTCTATCCTATCCACTAGCCTCGAGAGTGTTCACCTGCCCTCCAGAAGTTTGTCCTGTCCTCTGCCCTTGCCCTCGTTTCTTCGGGCAGTCCCTAGTGAAGTGTCCCATCTCACCACAGTTGAAGCAAGTGCCCTTTCTTTTTCTGCAATCCTTGTTCAGATGAGTCGAGCTTCTACAAGTAAAGCACTTTTTCTCCTTCTTATCTTCAGACTTCTCATCCTTCTTTTTTGTTTCCTTTTGGGCCATGCTTTCTTGTTCTGTGGTTCTTCCTTCTTTGCCTCTTTCTTGCCCTTGTCTTCCTCGTGTAGTAGTGCCATGTCCAACAATCTCTCGTAAGTCGCTCCTATAGGTACATGGGTCATGGATGGGCTGTGCAGTGGCTCGTTCAATCCTTTAACAAAGCAGAGAGCCT
Organism: Allium sativum; assembly: GCA_030737875.1. Classification (NCBI taxonomy): domain Eukaryota; kingdom Viridiplantae; phylum Streptophyta; class Magnoliopsida; order Asparagales; family Amaryllidaceae; genus Allium; species Allium sativum. The sequence continues at coordinate 344,528,896 of CM060910.1, forward strand.
TTTTATGCTGAGTGTTGACTAAATCCAGTTCGAACCTAGCCAGTTGGTTGAACTGGTTGACGTATTCCTTGACCGTCGTGCTCCCTTGCTTAAGAGATAAGAACTTCTCCACCTGCAGACTTCGCTCAGCTTGTGAGATGATTCTCATCTCAAATCTCATCCTGAAATCCTCCCAAGTTTCCACCGGTCTCTCAGCATGGGTAACCTCCCACCAATAAGAAGCTTCGTCTTTAAGGAACCAAACTGCCAATCGTACCTTTTTCCTGTCGTCCACCTCGAAAATGACGAAAAAATCTTCGGTCTCCTTCAGCCAGTTCCTTGCTGCCACGAAGGATTCATCTCCATAGAAGTATTTTCCACCCATAGCCTTGAAGTCTCTACACGTCTTGGAAAAAGCATTTCCACGAGGAGAAGGAGGAGGAGGTGGTACCGCTGCCACTGGGGGAGGAATATCTGCTGGGCTTGTACCGTTGGCCATATCCGTTAAGTACCTCCTGAACCAGCCAGGTATCGGCTCACCCTCTGGAAGGTTAAGATCCCTAGACATGCTGAAACGAAAGAAAAAGGAAATATTCAAAACTAAGGATAGAAAGATAGGATATGGCTTTAAGGATTATGTTTTTCAAAATAAGCTTTATTTTTTGAAAATACTTCCTTTTTAAAACCTCTTTGTTTTGAAAATAGTTTTCGAAAACTTTACCCAATCTGGTAACCTTCAGTCTGATACCAAGTGTAACAGCCCACCTCCGTTAAGGTCACTCACAAAGGGAATGCCTTAATTTTGATGGAACGTTTTAGTAGACAGAACAGAAATTTACAAGACAGATAAAACAGTACTTGAAAAATTAATAACTTTATTACAACAGAAACCGAAATAAGTTTGGTTACATCTTTTCAAATCACAATATCAGAATTCAAGTACAAAATGTCGGTCTTGTACAAAAGCCTTCAGAATGCATAGTTTTTAAAGTCATAATCCCCTACATAAAATGCCATGGAAAGATAGAGCCCAAGCCAAGCGATACTTCAAGCAGAGAAAATCCGAATCAAGCTCCTATAATTCCACCCTACAAACCTGGGGGGGGAAACGAAAGAAAAGGGGCGAAAACAAGCAAGGTCAGACATAAAGTCTGGCAAGTCCAGTGACTTTCAGCATATGAACAGATAATAATATCATGACATGAAAATAAAGCTGGATAAGAGAAAGTATCAACAGGAGTAACTGATATACTTAAGCTAAACAGAAGAAACAGAATGATATAGCCGAAGTTATGCTTCTTACTTATATTTTACTTCTCTACACTAAAACTAGTATAATAGGATTAGGTGTTACCCTAATGTCTAAACTGAAACAGAAACGGAACAAAATAATCTATACAGAAACAGAATGCCAGTAATGGGCCTTTACCACCCCAACAGACAGAAGGTACATAAACGGAATCAAAGACGGAAACAGAATAATCCCAACGGAAACAGAATGTTAGAATTAGGTGTACACTAGTAAATGGGCCTTTACCACCCCAACAGACGGTACCACGCAGAAACAGACAGGTGTTACCACCCAACAGAAACAGACGGTACCCCAACAGAAACAGACAGAATTAAGTGTACCCTAAATCTACCCCCAAGAGATCGGCTCCCTAGTACATAAATACCTTGTGCTAGCCCCACAGAAGGGTGTATCACTCCCTAAAGTGGCAACCTTTGAATGACACAGACCTATTTACAGATGTCACGGCGTCTTACATCCTCAGAGGCAGACCGAGATCCATACTCGCACATGACCCGGTTGGAACGCACCATCAACACCCCTCGCCATTATCAGAATGAACCGCTTATAATTAGTTCAGTAAGAGTGCCCAGACCCTACCTACTGTTGGGTCATAGTTTTGATACCAGAAAGGGTTACTGACTAATATGGTTCCCAAACAACAGATGACACAAGTATTTTCCCTCCTAACCTTGTGTCCCTAGACTAACAGATTTCACATTAACTTGTTTACAAGTTTTAGCCCTACAGAGTTCAGAATCAACTAGTTCACAGACCAGAAAATCAAGTCAACAGGTTTTCAGACTAACGGATCAGATGTATAGTTTTAACAGTCTTACATATTGTCTAACTTTGTATTGGCCTACAGATTCACGAAACAGGTTTATTAATTCATCAGTCCAGTTGGTTTAGCCCTATCTACTGAACACGTTTTAGACATCATATTTATCTCAGATTTGCATTAATTAAATATTAATGCACAGACCTCTCACATTAGGTCGGTATCTTGTGGTCGCTGGATATGTCGAGCGGTTCCGGGCAGACTTCTGCCACAAGCCAGTCCTAACCTTGTGTCTAAGCATATTTTAGTTAGGTCTACGACCTCTTACATAAGACTAGCAGTTTGCGGTTGCTGGTTAAGCCGGTTGGGTCCGGGCAGGCTTTTACCGTAAACATGAGTCAAACCTCGTGTCTCAGCATTTTTATTATAACCCATCTATTCCATTATAGATTATACAACTATCAGACTAATTCTGTTAATTTAATAGATTTGACTTCTTTTCAAGTCGCAGCAGATTAAACGAATTAACATGTTTTACGCAATCTTAAATCGAGCCTACACAAAATACAATCATTCAGCTTCTCAATATATTTAACAGATTTAGCAGCTCAGACGGTTCAACAGATTTAGCAGATTAGGCAACTCAACAGATTTAGCAGATTAGGCATAATTAGCAGATTAGACGATTCAACATATTTAACAGTTTAGGCAATTAAACAGGTAACAGATTTAGCAGATTAGGCAAATTTAACATATTAAGCAAATAACAGTTTTAGCAGATTTAAACATTTCTCAAAGTCTTATTCACATATCTTGCCTAATCATGGAGTGAGCCTAAACATACATGCCTAAGTTATGGTCATAATTTACCATATGTCCCAAATTTTGGTTAAACTTGCATAGTTCAGAATATTCTCCAAAGGCCCTAATCGTGATTCACATATAAATTATGCCAAATATAGTCATTGATTACAATTCATGTCACATATCCAAAACCCACTTTTAGGCGTGTTCACATTAATGGTTATCCTATTTAATATAGAACTTTACGCCTAAGTTATATACAAAATAATTCTCCTTCTTCTAAATTACAGACTATAATATATAAAGTATGTCCAGATCTAGAATTACAACTTATGTCCTTTATATTCTAAGTCATAAACAATCTCATATAATATGCCTCCAATTTATGTCCTGAATTAAACATTTGTTATGCATCTAAATCAATTACTTATTTATAGTTAAATCTTTACGCCCAAAACCCAAGTCATATGTCTAATATTCTTCTATGCCTCAAGTCATATGTTCAATACACTTTATGTTTGAAACATGTCCAACCATATGTCTTAGATTTATGTTCTAGCTACAGCCTATATTCTTTCCTCAAATCAGTCACAGATCAATCATGCCCAATTTATGCATCATTCATTATTTGCCCCAAAAGTTTGGCATTCGTGCGTCAATCTCTTATGAGATTTGGCTCAGGCTCGTGGTAGCCTGGCTATAGAACAGAAAGAAGAGAGATACAAAATAGTTACAATAGGATAGATCTAAACAGAACAGAATATGCATAACCTCAGATTCAGATTTACAACCATGTCACGGTCATAATTAAAATTCATATCTAAAAATAAATGTACTTGCCTTGGTTGGATTATAGAAGAAGAGTTGTAGTTGTTGTCTTTTTAATCTTATTCGGATTTGGAAGAAGATGCACTAGTTCTAGTTTTGATTCCAGCAGAGTAGCGATGCCATTATTTTATGTATTTATTTCTAATATTTCAGAGGCAGCATAAGGAGAGAAGAATGGTGTAAAGAGAATGGGGCTAGGGGGCTGTTTAAATAGGATTAGGCAGACGAATCTGGACAAAAAACGAGGTCAGATACATCAGAATGCATTGGTTCAAAAAAGTGGGTTCGGGAGGCAGGTCGACCCCCAGGTCGACCCTATGCTCGACCTGGTCTGGTCAGGTCGACCCCCTGGTCGACCTGGGCTCTGGGCGAGAATTTTCCCACCCAACCCTCTTCTGGGTCTTGAATTCGAATTTGAATTCAAATTTCTGAGTTGGTTTTGATTCCGAAAATTCATGAAACTTCTAGAGGTCACAACTCAGTCATACGAACTCCGATTTTCGAAAACTCAGACTCGTTTCCAAGCAAAATTTCGAGACGAACGCAATGGCGCAACCCGTTTCCCTTGATTCTTAATTTAAAATTTAATTATTCTCTGATTTGTTACTTATACATTCACAGAAAATACGGGGTGTTACATATCTTGATCTGTTTTCCGTGAAGATTCCATTTATACGGAAGATGATTTTTGGTTTATCGTGAACTGTTGTTTAAATGGCATTAGTTCTTTAACCCAGTTAAATCAGGATTAATTTCCTAAAGTTGAATAATCATAAAATAATGATTTTTAAAGATTTAAACTAAGATAGAGTTTCATTGAATCTTTAATTAGATTGAAATACGAATAAGGTAATTAAACTTACCGAATTCAAGAATTGTTCAAGATGGAGTACCTCCAGTTTTATTCTACGCGATAATTAAATATTTAATTAGATTTGAACGATAAATGGTAATTAAATTACCGATAACACATTGGGTGTTAGATATGGAGTGCCACCAGTTTTGCTCCATGGGATGAATAGGTCGGGATTGGGAAAATAAAATAAATGATTACTTTAGTAAGGCTTGTTAATCCTGAATAGTTAATAAACCTTAATTTGGTTTAAGATTGTTAAAAGATAATACAAAATCTTTGGCAATGGCTTTTAAAGAAAGATTTAAACAAGTGGTTTAAATAAATAGAATCTTTGATAAGATTAATCGGAATAATTACCAGTAATAAGAATATTTGAGTAAAAGAATATTCTGGATTGGGATGAGGCGTATAATGTATTTTTATAGCACTTGGAGATAATGAAGATGGTGGTTAAAGACCGGAGATCATCTTCACATCATATGGATGATTACTGATGTCTTAATTGGGCTTTACACCCAAGACGAGGTAATAAGTGGTGATCGTCCAGATGTACTCAGAGATCGACCAGATATGCGAGGAACTCTCTCCTGTATTAGACATATGGGACGAGGAATAAGGTGCCTATAGTTTCGTTCAGACCCAGAATGGACTTGGAAATGGATTGTGTGTCTGACATTGTACTTCGTGCTATATTCTTTGATTTTGCTAAATGTATATCTGTTTTGTAACGACCCGAATTTTAACGATAGAATAATTAATTTATTTAATTATTTAAATAGTGATTTAGAGATTTATATGGTTGTTAAATTAAATAATATTGAATATTTAATTTATATAGATAATAGAATAATATATTTAATTTCGAAATAGTCAGAAATAGTGAATTAACGATATAGTGTGAACTGGACAATTCAAAATATATATATTTTAATTTAAAATTGAATTACAATTACGAATATATTTAAATAACGACCGTTTAAACGTATAATTATATTATAAATATAATCGAGCCCGAAATGGCACGGCAGTTCACAATTTGGCGATTTGAACTTTAAACGAATATACAGGGTCCATTTTAAATCGGATTTCTGTGAAACAAGAAACGTTAGGAGCTGGTGAAGTATATTTTTCTAATGGAAGAGAAAAATCAGGATTTCTTCATGCATAATTTGAGTTATGTCCAAATCCAATTTTAGAAAAGTCACTATGGAATTCATATATAATTTATAACGATATATAAAAAGGAATTTCAATATAAATCGAATATCGATTTAATCGGAATTCGGAATATCGAGTTAGAAATTCATACAGGAATATTCTGGAGCTGTATGGTATTCTATTGTGAAGATATACGATAATATTTATTTTTAATTATTTAATTTAATTATTTTTAAATATATTTATACATTTAAATGGGTTATTTAGAGCTTTAAAAATAGCCAGTTTTGCAAACGAACTCCGTTTTCGACGAAACTAATTTTGTTGGATCCGATTATTGTTAGATTTCAAGTTTCGTGATTTTTGGAGTCAGTGTATGGTCGTACGGATTTTTAATGTGAAAAACAGTTGATAATTTGACTTTAAAAATATGTTGGGTGAGCAAACGGAGTCGAAATTCGACGAAACCAGTTTCGTTGGGTCCGTAATGTTGAACTGAAGGTGTATGTCAATTTTCGTGATTTTTGGATATCATGTGTGATTATAGGAATCTTTAACAATAAGTAGATATAGCGTTTGCTTAAAATGGAATTAAATAACGAATATAAAAATATTTAAACATCCCTATAAATACATTTACATCCTTCTAAACCTAAAATCATTTTTCCTTTGGTCAAATTTTCTCATAGCCGCTAGGTTTCCCTTCTGAAACAAAATCGTGATTTTTGGAAAATCATAAGAAATCAAATATAAATATGTAAATTCGAAAACTTATATCTTTCGATTCCTCTTTGGTTTCTCTTCAAGTTCATATGTGATTTGCTAGTTTCGAACTAGGTTCTGCTCGCAGCGAATTTGTATAGCAGTTCTAGGGTACGAAAATCCATTGGATTTGAAGCATTGAGTATGTGTAAATGGATATATTCGGATTTAGAAGAAAAAATGGGGTTCGTATGCATCGTTTTGTGGAAAGCGGTGATGGAAATTAAATCGTTTCTGTTCCTGTTGAGATCGACAGCTGAGAATCACGATTTGCATGAGGACACCGAGGTGGGATTTATGGTGATGGAGATGGAGTGTTTGTGAAGGAGATGAGAATGGTGCGGACCATGCGTCGAACGGTGGAGGAATGAATTCAGAATGGTGATGGAGGAATGTCGCATTTTCTGTATGATGTCGGAGTCGCAAATTCAGCATGGTAATCGAGCTTGGTCATTTGGTGATGAAGATGTAGAGATTGGGTAGAAAGAGAGAATGGTGTAATCCGTTTGTTGATTTATAGAAAGAAGAAGGAGATAAGAGGAAGAAAGGAATCGACAATGGCCGGTTGAATAGGAGGAGCGATCGGTCTGTAGGAGATGAAGGTGAGCGGGTATGGGTTCATGAGGTAGATGGGCCGACAATTCAAGATTAAGCCTAATGTTGGAAAAAGGAAATTCAATTAATTTTAATTTAATGCAGTACAAACTTGTAAATCGTATAACTATCTCATACGTGATCAGAATCTGATGAAACAATATTCGTTGGGATCGTATGAACGAGCGCTACACAATGGAACTAACAGGGAGTGAATTGGGGCTCATCACAATTTATTGGCAAATAAATTGTCTGTTTGAATCAACCAACAATTTAGCGTTATTTAACGATGAACTGCCAATGTGAGTAAATCTCACTAACTCTGTACAGTTTATATTTTATAAATATAATCTAGTATTGATAAATGATGATTGATTGCTGTGTGTTGATTGTTTGGTTGAATTGCTGATTTATTGGTTGAAATTGTAGATAACGATATATATATATATATATATGTAAATCGTTAATCAAGTATTGATTCTGTTCATCAGAATATTTCCTATTGAATTGAAATTGATGTTATTTATATTGTTTAGCATTTGCGATGCAGGGAAACAATTTGGAGGGATCCAACTGGATTCCTTAATATTATAATATTGTTTGTTTTTCATATATTATGATATATGATGTGGTATATAATCTGTGATTTATTATGATGACACTGGTCATGTTGTTTGGTATTTTAAATACCATATGAAATACTGGAATGGAAAAAAGGAAAATTTTAAAGTGAATATTGAAAATGAAATATTTATATACAAAATAAATATTGGAAAATATAATTAAGAAAATATTTGGAAAACAAATATTGGAAAATATAATTAAGAAAATATTTGTAAAATGGAAAGAATTTTATGAAAGGAAATATTTGGAAAATGAATAGAATTTTATAAAAGGAGAATTTTACATTAGGGAGATTTACACCCGTGCTTCGCACACGGGTATAACATGATATGGATTTAAAGTGGATATTAAATAGAAATCTGTTTTAACAAATAGATTGAGAAGATTAATTTATAAATAATGCTTTATAAATTAAATAAAATATTTATCATTTGATCAACAGAATATATAAGACTGAATGTATATAGAGAAGTAGGAATCAGTTTTAACACCGATATTTTTATTGGAATTTGAGCAGCATTTATAAAGTTGATTATAAATGGGATTATAGGTGTTTGAAGAATAAAATAAGGTTTTACATAAATTGTTCTATAATTAGAAGTATAAATAGAAACTAGATTTGGAATATTGTTTTAAATACGAAATCAAACTGTTTTGATTGAAAAGAAGAAATATTATTTACATTCATTGTGAATAAAAGATTTAAGTAAATATTTTGCTAATAAAATATTTATAAAGGAAATAGGGTTTGAAATAGGAATTAAAATGGAGTTAAAGGAATTAGAAACTGACTGGAGATTAGTTAAGTTGAACGGCTGTCTGGGTATTGATCTGATGTTGGTTTCGGCATTCGGGGCTAATACTTAAGCGGTTGTTCTCTTACTAGTTTACAATTAGAGATTAATATATGTGAGAAGATAGTGATGCGTGAATCATAAATGGAAACGTTTTCCAATGAATAATAACGTATATTTACTAAATTTAGAAAACAAGGAATGTTGAATATATGGAAACGAGAAATAGGGAAATAAATAAAGGGTGCGTTTTTTAGAGGTCCCTATTAAGTTTCAAAATATAAAAAAAACCCGGTCATAAACTTATTGTAAATTAGGTCCCTATTTTCTGAAAAGTCATCAAAAAAATATTAAAAAAATATAAAAAAATCACGTAAATTCGTATTTAAATAAAACATGTGTTCGCCCAAAAATTCAGATCATAATAAAATCAAAACATGCATCAAAATCAAAAAAATACAGAAAACAGCGAAAAATGCAGTAATCTGCATCAAATCATGCACATATTTGGAATACTTGCATTCATCTGTGCAAGTATTTCTCTGTTATATTTTTACATGTAATACTTGCATACATGTGTGCAAGTATTTAAAATAGTTGCATACATGTATGCAGGTTTCTGCACATATTTTATTTTCACATGTAAATACTTGCATACATGTGTGCAAGTATTTCAAATAGTTGCACACATGTATGCAGGTTTCTGCATGCATTTTCAACTAAAACAGCTTCAGAAATACTTGCATACATGTATGCAACTATTGGCAAAAGTTGCATACATGTATGCAACTATTTGCAAGTTTTTAAATTCACAATACATCCCTGTAATTAATGTTTTCTCTGTAAACCCGCCCCCTATTTTAGCTGCCGCCTGGAATCATCCGCCTACCACTTTCCATACCTCCGCCTCTTTCGTTTTCTGTCCAAATTTTCAGGCGCTATCACTTAAAAAAAAAAAAAATTTCTAAAATCTGTAAACATTCTCGGAAGTCCACAGAAATTAAAAAAAAAAGTTGCATAAATGTATGCAACTTTTACGAATAGTTGCATACATTTATGCAACTATTCGAATACACATGCATATATTTATGCACGCCTGTTTGAAAAATTGCATACATGTATGCAGTTTTTCTATATAACTGCATACATGTGTGCATGTATGTCAAAATACATGCAAACGTGAATAAGTTGCACATAGGTATGCAGTTTTTAAACAAATGCATCAGCAGATGCATGTTTTAACAATATGTGCATACATGTATGCATTTATACTGCAGTTTTGACGCAGATTTGAAATAAATGCATACATGTATGCAACTAATCTATTTATATGCATGTTTTGATGCAATTTACTGCATTTCGTTGATTTTCTGTATTTCATGATTTCGACGTTGTTTTTAATGTTTTTTTGATCTGATCTTTTTCACGATTAATTGTTTTAATTAAATACGAATTTACATGGTTTTTTAATATTTTTTTTATATTTTTTTATATGTTTTTGAAAATAGGGACTAAATTTACAATAAGTTTATGACCGGGGGTGAGCCTAATTAAGTTTCGTTTTAGGGACCTGTGCCTAATATTCACATAAATAAATATTGATTGATGATTAATCGATAGAATTTCCATCTGGAAATAATATCGTTGGTTACACACATGTTTTTCTTTGATAGTTAAATCATCGACTATCAAAGTTCTTGACCATTTTTCCGTCGTCAATAAGGAGAGACCGGGATCAGATTCATTATCTGAAAACCACTTTGTATGGGCGCTAGCGTTGCGATCAAATATGATGAAGATCATTGAAGACGGAGTTATGTAAGGGCTGTCCTATTTACAGAATAGTAACTTCGGGTTGTCCATTCCCAGGACAACTTGAATGGACGAATGTCTGACAGAGTACGTCTAGCAGATCGCGTAAGTTGATCGTTTCAAATGTATTTACGTTAGAGGTGGAGGAATTCGTTTCTCTTAGCTTATACCCATGGTATTTTGGGGGAAATCAATTTGTGATTTGACGGGTATAACGATGTGGCATTCAAAGTAATTAAAAGAGTGATTTGTTAAAAGATACATCCTGACCTCAAGCCTCATCAATTGGGAAATGACAGAAATCGGGAAGGCAGCATGGCTAAGTGGGTCGCACCCAATTAGGGTATATTGTCACCATCTAGAGAATATTCATATTTGCTACTTCTTTCAATTATGTATCTCCTGGGAATGGTTATATTGGTATACCAACCGTAAGGTGATAATATGTTCGGAACATTCAAGCGAAATGAATGGCCGGTCATGTGTGGCCGAGTCGCAAGATGTTCTTGTTGAACTCCAGTGTATCGCTTCTAGAGTACACTAATCGGAAGGTGGTTCCATACCTTGTTAGAGTTGGAAATCCATTACCCAATAAGCGCCTGTGGTGTTTGATCGTATATAATATATGTGGAACGTGAGATGAAAGCGTTTCCACTAGATTGCTATTTATCTGATTTAGACATTAATATAATATCAAAAGAGTATTGATTTTAAAGAAATGTTTGTGGTTATCGTAAGGTAAAAATCATACGTGTTTATGTGTGGATTGGTCTTATGATTATCATTTCTTTAGAAAGGATTTTAAGAGTTGAACAAATGGAAGGAGTTTACTCACACCAGTCTCATGACCGACCCAGAGTTTGTTTTGTTTTCTTTTCCCTAAACTCTTGGGTGCCCAATTTTGTACGGGCAGTCAAGTAGTCAGGTTTTACATATATAATTGGAAAGCTTGGAGGAGGAGGCATCAGGATTATATAACTATTGTTATTTCCGCTGTGTTGTAAGTGTTGTACTTTGATAATGTTACTGTATACATATACTAGTTTTACTTCAAAGTTATGTATCAATTATATATTGTTCGTTCCGCTGTGAGTTTTGTGTTGCTCTGATGAGGTTGTATGTTCTTCTTCTTATTCTATTCTAAGTTTCTATCTTATCTATTCTCACCCTCTATTTTTTTTCTATTAGTTTTCTGGTTTCCTTTGCAATTTAGGTTGGACTTATGTTATTTGGTCAGCTCAAATGGTACCGGAATTTTGGGACACTACAGTTGGTATCAGAGCTGAAGGTTATGTAATTACCTTGGCTCTGTTGCGTGGCTCAGTAGAGATGGGTTTAGCAATGCCCTAGATTGAGTTGTGTGTATATATACGAGTGAACATATATGTAGATTTTGCAAAAAAATTGTTTTATATTATGGAGATTTATTGGTTGAGTTGTTTATGAGTTCTGGTCGATCAGTTTGATCCACTATATCGGTAGGAGTTCCTAAAAAATTGAATACGATGAACCGACACAGTATGTTTTGAATAGAAGGTAAACAAAATAATTATACCCAAATTATATTCTGGTATAAAGGATTTATATTGGAATTATTATAAGTAGATCAAATGTGTTGGTTATTATAATCGAATGAGATTATAAATCGAAATGGTTATATAAAATAACCAATCTGAATTCATATAAGTGTAATATATGAAATCAAATGAGTTAAATATGAATTTAAAGCAGAATTGGAATTTAAAGTTCTGAAAACATGAAAAGTGTTTGTAAATGGAATTGGATTAAATATATGAGAATTTTAAAATCCTAGGAGATTTTAAATTGTTTTACAAGCATTGTGAATGGTATTTTGAAATGTATTTCAAAATGGAAGTGTTTAGAAATGGCTTTGAAAGTGATATAGTATTGAACTCACTTCGATCGTTGGAAAATAAATTCCGATGATGAAGTCGACCATCATCGGTGTTCATTTTCGAGTTGCTAAGTGACGGATTACTACCAAAGATTTGTTGAATTGTTTTGAGAAAAGCGAGTTGTTTTGAATCCTAAAAAGGGATATCTGATTTTAGAAAAGCTAAACTGTTTGAACTTCCCTGGGAAAGATTGTTTGAATTAAAACAAATTAAATTAGAATTTATAAAAGCAAATAGAAATTGAATTGAAAACCAGTTAAGTGGAAAATGAATTGAGATAGAAAGTATCGAATTAGATTGGATTAGCGATAATCCGAAATGCAATTGGATTGATGAGTTAAGAAATTAAAAATTGAGAATGGAACTTTGGTTTGAAATGAAATTTGACTTAGGTATAAGCGAATGGTTGGGTTTGAGGACAAAAACCGATTGGAGATTTATTGGGATTATATTGGTATATGCTAAATTTGTAGCAGATGGAAATGATATATTGATATGCCCGACAAAAAGGTACCATTTTATGTTTATATACGGGTTTGAGACTTTGATGAGCTGAATTGGCAAGCCGCTTGGCTGTTTGATTTTCTTCTGGGTTGGAGATGGCCCAGAGAGGCGAGTTGTAGTTGTACCGATTGACCAATACAAAGGAGGTGCTGGCGATTTTTTTTGAAAATTTAAGATGTTAGAAAAAATTTCAGAATTTTTGAAAATATTCGTTAATAGAGATGAATTAATAATTTATTTGAAATAAATTGGTTCGGTTGAAACTGAAGATAATAGGTAAACAAAAATTTTAACCAGTCAATAGAGTTTGTTTTCTACCTTAGCAATTTCAAAGACGAAATTATTTTAAGGGGGGAAGAATGTAACGACCTGTATTTTTAGCGGTAGAATAATTAATTTATTTAATTATTTAAATAGTGATTTAGAGATTTATATGGTTTTTAAATTAAATAATATTGAATATTTAATTTATATAAATAATATAATATATTTAATTTCTAAATAGTCGGAAATAGTGAATTGACGATATAGAGTGAACTGGACAATTCAAAATATATATATATTTCAATTTAAAATTGAATTACGATAACGAATATATTTAAATAACGACAGTTTGAACTTATAATTATATTATAATTATAATCGAGCTCGAAATGGCATGGCAGTTCATAATTTGGTGATTCGAACTTTAAACGAATATACAGGGTCCGTTTTAATTCGGATTTCTATGAAACAAGAAACGTTAGGAGCTGGTGAAGTATATTTTTCTAATGGAAGAAAAAAATCGGGATTTCGTCGTGTAGATTTTGAGTTATGTCCAAATCTAATTTTAGAAAAGTCGCTATGGAATTCATACATAATTAACAACAATATATAAAAAGGAATTTCATTATAAATCGAATATCGATTTAATCAGGATTTGGAATATCGAGTTAGAAATTCATATAGGAATATTCTGGAGCTGTATGGTATTCTATTGTGAAGATATATGTGACGGCCCGCCCCGCACCAACCGACATTTACTCCGAAAGTGCGCTGTACACATGTCCAGTTAGCACGGAACGGGTCGTGAGAAGGAAAGGGAAGAAGAAAATGAACATACAAGGAACCTGTAGAATGTCTCACAGCGCATAGAACAAAATATAATAATAACATACTTGACATAAAACAGGAGAGACAGTGCATAAGCTGAAAATCAGAACTAAACATCATAGCAGCGGAAATCCAGAATACAGCTTATTACAACTTTCAAACTGTCTCAAAGCAAAAGTAAGATAAATGAGGTACACTACTAATGCCCAAGTAGCGACCACCAACGACACAGGGAGAATGTGTATATATATATCATACGTGGAAGCCTCCTGCCCGCCTCCGAATCAGCTACTCGCACATCACCAGCTAACCCTGTCTCTAGTCTGCTCGTGTGAGCACCCAGAGTAATAAGAGGAGACATAAAACTCTGGGTCAGACATAAAGTCTGGTATGAGCGATAAGCATCTAAAGTGAACAATAACAGGTAGACTAAAACATACCTGAACCTGGACCTGCAACCAAAGAGTTAGCACTACATACTGTACAACACTCTAAGGTATCATATCAATCAATATCAGATACGGAGGTGGGGGAGGTGTGCATGTCATAGGGATGGCAAACAATCAAACATAGCATCCATCCTCACATCTCTCACTCAGTGCGTAAAGTATACGATATTCACCACTTCGATCACCCAACACTCCTTGCTACGATCACTTTGCCCCCATGAAGTCATAAATGGCTTCACTGCACTGATAACGTAGCCACTAATTCCTCGCTATGTCCACTTGCCCCATGGAGTTATTCACCCCATCTGCGCTGGCTCATAGCCTTACTAATCCTTACTATGTCCACTTGCCCCATGGAGTTATTCACCCCATCTGCGCTGGCTCATAGTCTTACTACGCATCAACTTGCCCCTCAGGTCATAATGACCCTACTGCACTGATAACGTAGTCTTGCTACCATCACTTTGCCCCTCAGGTCATAATGACCCTACTGCACTGATAAGTAGCCCATCATTCTTAGTGGTGAATCGAAGTTATGAACGTCGACAACTACTTGGCACACGTCCCGCAGCAAAGTCCAACCATGAAGTGAACTCGTTGGTTCCCAACTGGTTCCGGGATCCTGAGCTCCAACTTCCCCTATTGGACTACCTTTGCCTCTCGGGTTATTGGTCAATACTGGGTCGGGTCGGGTTCTTCCTCAGGTCATCGGTTCGGGTCGGTATTCTTTATCCATTCGGGTCGGGTCCCCCCTTCTGATGCGGTTCGGGTCGGTGTTCCTCTGGGTTCGAGTCAGCTGCTTCTTCTTCTTCGGGTCGGTTCGGTGCTTCTTTTCAGGTCGGGTCGGGTCCTTCTTGGTTCGTGCCTTCGATCCATCTTCATGCTCCCCTTCATATGCTCCTATCCGATCCGCTTTCGTGCTCCTGCCCTGATTCGCCTTTGTGTTTCCGATCCGTCCTCTTTGATCCGATCCGTCTTCATCCATCCGATCCGATCCCAGTTCAGCTAGCGTGGCCTTACTTTTTGCCAATTTTCCCAAGTGTTGGGTTCCGATCCGATCAGATTCTTTGCTCAGTTCTACATATCCGATCCGAGCCCCCTTTTCCGATCCGATCCGAACCCTGCACTGTTTTCAGAAACTGTTCCAGCAAGTGTTTACGCCATTCGACGACGTTTTCGACCATTCTAACTATTGAAATCAATCACAAAGCATTTCATACAGTCATAGCAACATGCATAATCAACCACAAACATCATTCACATCAATATCATAGGTTAAAATGGATCAAACATACCCAAAATCCCACATTTCCCCTTAAGCATGTTTAGGTGAAACTAATGATAGGATTAGCAAAACTTAGCCAAATTAACCCAAATTCATATCAGAGGTCTAAAACATCATTTAAGAATTTATGAACATTTTTCCCGAATTTTATCATGCTTAAATTCGCTAATTAGCACTAATCACCCCTAATTAGCCATAATTAGTGTAAAACTATGCAAATCACTCACCTTAGCCACAAAACAAACTAAGATCTGAAATAATCCTCTGATTTGATGCGAATTCCAATGCTAACAGCAGCTCCAAGGTTGATTAGGTGAAGATCTTCTTTGATTAGGGGTTGCTAAGCCAAATCTTTGACCAAAAGATGATTTGGAGGTGATCTAGAGGTTGGAGGCCATTTTTAGGGATCCTTGGTGATAAGTGGAGGCTAGAAAACTGAAATGGAATGATGCTCCATCTCATTTCAGCCCTCCCATAACCCTAATCCCGAAATGGGTTATGGGCCGACTCACTAATCACCCGATTTGGCCCGGTTAAGCAGTTTTTCACCTTCCAAACCTTGTTTCAGCCATATCTCCCAAACGGTAAGTCCGTTTGGCTATTATGACCACTCTACGGAAAGAGAAACTATCAAACGAATCAAATGGAAGTGGTTTCAGGTCAAAATTCCTTTCCGATCAAAAGTTATGGCCAAAACAGTACCAACTAGGGCAAAATGGTCATTTAAAAATCGACAAAAATCATAAGCATGGAAAATGACTCTAATAGATGTTTCCCAAAGTTACATGACCATACGACTTCACACGGGAAAGAAATAAATATTCTACAATCCTATGATGTGTAGAATACGGGTCGTTACACTCTTCCCCCCTTAAGAAATTTCGCCCCCGAAATTCCCTAATCCAAACACACACAAAGGTCCCGCATGCCTATCAATCATAAAACAACCATCAAACATGCAAAACAACCAAAACAAGTCTATCCTAGCATGCGGAATAACTAAATCGCAAAGTAAATCTTACCAGGCAAAGAGTTCTGGATAAGCCTTCATAATGCTCTCCTCTGTCTCCCAAGTACAATCATTCTCGTTCTCGCCCCACTGAACCTTGACTAGCTTCACCGACTTCCTTCGAAGTTGCTTTGTATCGTGCCCCACAATACGGATCGGCTTGCGGTTCCCAACCGCCTCGGGCTCTACTTCGAAGTCCTCCAACTGATCATGTGAAATAGTCATATCTGAGTCGTGAACGAACTTCCTTAGTTGGGAAACATGAAACACATTGTGAACTCATGCCATCTTCTCTGGTAAGCCAACTCTATACGCCAAATTCCCGACTAGTTCAAGAACAGGGAACGGGCCAACAAATCTTGGTGCTAACTTGCCTCTCCTGCCAAATCGAATCACGCTCTTCAACGGAGAGATCTTGACAAACACCAAGTCACCAACAGAAAATTTCAAGTCTCTTCTTCTCTTATCAGCATAGCTCTTCTGCCTATCTTGGGCAGCTTTCATTCGTTGCTGAATGATCTTAATCTTATCTGAAGTTTCTCTCACCACATCTGGTCCAAGCACAAACTTCTCGCCAGTCTCTATCCAACATGATGGTGAGTTACACGGTCTTCCGTACAAAGCTTCATATGGAGCCATACCGATACTGGATTGGTAGCTATTATTATATGCAAACTCTACTAGATGCAAATGGTCATCCCATGATCCACCAAAATCCAATATACACGCTCTCAAGAGATCTTCCAATATACGATTCACCCTCTCCGTCTGACCGTCGGTCTGAGGATGATATGCGGTACTGAGATGTAATCCTGACCCTAGAGCCTCTTGTAAGCTCTTCCAAAACCCACTAGTGAATAACGGGTCTCGGTCACTCACAATGCTTTTGGGTACTCCATGAAATCTCACTACCCACTTCATATACAATTCTGCCAACTTGGCTGCCGTTCTGGTCGATTTGACTGGTATAAATCTGGCACTCTTAGTCAATCGGTCCACAATTACCCAAATGCTATCGTATCCCGATCTAGTCCTAGGTAAACCATCAATGAAATCCATCGAGACTTGCTCCCATTTCCATTCAGGAATTTCTAATGGTTGCAACAACCCACTAGGCTTCTTCTGTTCGGCTTTAACTAGCTGACAATTCATGCATTTGGATATAAACTTCCCAACGTCTCTTTTCATCCCTTCCCAGTAGTAAGTTTGTCTCATGTCTCGATACATCTTATTACCACCGGGGTGTATAGTCAGTTTTGAGTGATGACATTCTCTAAGCACTTCATCTCTCAATCCATTCACGTTGGGCACAACTAATCTTCCATTCTTTCGAAGCCATCCATCTCGATCAAGCCCATACACATTCATCTCCTCATCGATACCCATCTCTAACTTGGAGATGATTTCCAATAGATTAGGATCGTCCCTCTGGCTGGAACCAACCCGCTCTATCAAAGTAGGTCTGATCGTCAAACTAGCTAGCATAACTGGATCCAATTCGCACCTTGGTCTGAAATCAAATCCCGCGATAAACTCCAGTTGCTTCCATTCAAGAAACATTGCCCCTAAGCTGGCGTGTCTCCTACTCAAGGCATCGGCTACCGCATTACCCTTCCCAGGTGTATACGCGATATCAAAATCATACGAAGCCAAGAACTCTAACCATCTCTGCTGACGGAGATTCAGATCTTTCTGAGAGAAGAGATACTTTAACGATTTATGATCGGTAAACAACTCGAATCTTTCTCCCAAGAGATAGTGTCTCCACATCTTCAGCGCAAATACAATCGCTGCCAATTCCAAGTCATGGGTAGGATACTTCTTCTCATGCGGCTTTAGCTGTCGACTAGCATAAGCTACAACCCTACCTCCTTGCATCAATACTGCACCCAGTCCGGTACCACAAGCATCCGTGTATACCGTCATCTCTTCATTCCCCTTAGGAATGACTAACACTGGCGCACGCGTCAACCTCTCCTTTAGACTTTTGAAGGCATCCTCACACACTCCGTCCCAGACGAAGGACTGATTCTTCTTAGTCAACTGAGTCAACGGTGCTGCAATCTTGGAGAAGTCCGGGATAAACTTACGATAATATCCGGCTAATCCCAAGAAACTTCTTACATCTGTAGCATTCTTGGGTGTAGGCCAATCCTGTACCGTAGCCACCTTCGCAGGGTCCACGGCAATACCACACTCTGAAACAACATGACCCAAGAATCTTACTTCCCTTCTCCAGAAATGACACTTAGAGAATTTCGCTTTCAATTGGTGTTTCCTCAACACCTCCATCACCATCCTCAAGTGCCCCTTGTGTTCCTCTTCTGTCCTTGAATAAACAAGGATATCATCCACGAACACAAGAACAAACTTATTCAACTGATCTCTGAATACTCGATTCATAAGATCCACAAAGTAGGCTGGTGCATTGGTCAACCCAAACGGCATGACCAACCACTCATAAAATCCAGACGGCGTCCTAAATGCCGTTTTCGGAACACTCTCATCTGCTACTCGAAGCTGATGAAATCTTGTCGCGAGGTCCAACTGGGAGAACACTCTTGCTCCTTCCAGCTGATCAAACAAATCATCTATACGCGGTAGAGGATACTTATTCTTCCTCGTCACCTTATTCAACTCGCGATAGTCCACACACAAACGAAGGGAACCATCTGCCTTAGTGGCAAACACAACTGGTGCTCCCCACTCGGAGACACTCCTTCTAATCAATCCCTTCTTCAAAAGATTGCTGACTTGCACCCCGAGCTCTCGCTGCTCTCTTGGTGCCATACGACGAAGTGGCATCACTATAGGTCTGGCATCTTTCACTAAATCAATACGGAACTCAATCTCTCGGTGTGGTGGAAGCCCGGTCACCTCCTCGAAGACGTCCGGATACTGGCCAACCACGGGCACATCTGACAACTCATCCTGCGGGATGTCGAGGGAATTTACAAAACTAGCCATAACCCCATCACTGGGTAGACTACCAAACACTACCCTCCGCCCATCATCCGCCCTCACTGTCACCAAAAAGCCCTCACAGTCTACCACCACCCCGTATCTTTGGAGCCAATCGACTCCCAATATAATGCCATACCCAGTAAAGCCCAAAACAAAGCAATCACATACAAACATACATCCATGACTCGATAAGACCAAATTCCTGCAAATCATACTAAGGCTAGTCGAACCACCAATCGGGTTCGTCACTATCAATGGTCTATCGACTATCTCGGGTTCCAGTCCCAACCTATCTACCAGGTCTCTAGATATGAAGGAACGGGAAGCCCCAGTATCAAACAAAACTCGAACTGGTATATCATAAATAGAAAGCATACCTTGAATAACAACATTCTTTCCTTTCTCCGCCGCAGTTGGGGCATTCGACGAAGAAGGAACAGCATCAAGAGCATATGCTTTCACAATCTGCTTCTCCTTAAGAGGTTGCGGACACTTATCCTTCTGATGTCCCACTTGACCACAGTTGTAGCACTTCCTTTTCGCTGGCTTGGCCCGACATTCTTTAGCATAATGGCCTTTCTTCCCACAACTGAAGCACTCAACATCCTTCTTGCTCTTTTTCTGGCCACCTTTTGATTGGTCCTGCCTCCTCTTGTTCTGAGAGCTATTCTTGCCTCCACCGCCTGCTTGCGGCTTTGGCCCTTCTGCAGATGCAGCCTCAGTCTTCGACTTAGGGTAAAGACTCTCTGATCTCAAAGCTTTCCCCACGATCGATTCAAAAGTCTCATCGATGTGATTAATAAGCCTTTCCCCCAAGTATCCATCCAAACCAGTAATGAACTTCTCATTCTTCTTCTCAGGAGTATCAATAAGAGACAGTCCATACTTCGACAAAGTGTCGAACTCAGCAATATAATCAGAAACTGCCCTGCCACCCTGCTTGAGTTCTAAGAACCTCTTGAACAACACCGACTTCTGGGCAGCTGGAATAAACTTCTCGCTAAAGCGAGCTTTGAACTGAACCCAAGTAACTTGGTCCTCTGGAGTAGCTGTTCTAATGGCATTCCACCAATTCATTGCTCGCCCTTGCAACTGACGAGACGCTAGCCTTCTCTTCATCGCATCCTCAAGACCCAAGTCATCAAAGATACGGTCACAGCTATCCATCCAATCTTGAACATCTGTGGCCGACTCCGTTCCGTGGAACGGCTTCCCACCAAGATTAGTGTAATCCTTGCACAACTTGGCGAAATCGACCCTAGGCGCTTGCACTACTGGGCCACCACCAACTCCGGGATTAGGAACTGCCCCTTGCACTTCTCTAAGCATGTCTCTCATGAGGTCGGTAAACATTGCCCTCATGTCAGCGGCATTTCCATTATTGGCCCCTCTACCAGTACCTCTCACATATCGGCTCATCGTCAATCTGTAAAAGGAAAACGATCAACGACCCCATAGTGGTACTAGTGCAATGCAACTTCATCTTATACTACTAATAGTATATATACATAGCTTTTGAAAACCAAAGTAATCACAAATACGCACTCTCATATACGTACTAACTCTCCCTAGTGTCTTTCCCTAGGTTAACTACGCAACCTAGAGCTCTGATACCAAGTGTGACGGCCCGCCCCGCACCAACCGACATTTACTCCGAAAGTGCGCTGTACACATGTCCAGTTAGCACGGAACGGGTCGTGAGAAGGAAAGGGAAGAAGAAAATGAACATACAAGGAACCTGTAGAATGTCTCACAGCGCATAGAACAAAATATAATAATAACATACTTGACATAAAACAGGAGAGACAGTGCATAAGCTGAAAATCAGAACTAAACATCATAGCAGCGGAAATCCAGAATACAGCTTATTACAACTTTCAAACTGTCTCAAAGCAAAAGTAAGATAAATGAGGTACACTACTAATGCCCAAGTAGCGACCACCAACGACACAGGGAGAATGTGTATATATATATCATACGTGGAAGCCTCCTGCCCGCCTCCGAATCAGCTACTCGCACATCACCAGCTAACATGTCTCTAGTCTGCTCGTGTGAGCACCCAGAGTAATAAGAGGAGACATAAAACTCTGGGTCAGACATAAAGTCTGGTATGAGCGATAAGCATCTAAAGTGAACAATAACAGGTAGACTAAAACATACCTGAACCTGGACCTACAACCAAAGAGTTAGCACTACATACTGTACAACACTCTAAGGTATCATATCAATCAATATCAGATACGGAGGTGGGGGAGGTGTGCATGTCATAGGGATGGCAAACAATCAAACATAGCATCCATCCTCATATCTCTCACTCAGTGCGTAAAGTATACGATATTCACCACTTCGATCACCCAACACTCCTTGCTACGATCACTTTGCCCCCATGAAGTCATAAATGGCTTCACTGCACTGATAACGTAGCCACTAATTCCTCGCTATGTCCACTTGCCCCATGGAGTTATTCACCCCATCTGCGCTGGCTCATAGCCTTACTAATCCTTACTATGTCCACTTGCCCCATGGAGTTATTCACCCCATCTGCGCTGGCTCATAGTCTTACTACGCATCACCTTGCCCCTCAGGTCATAATGACCCTACTGCACTGATAACGTAGTCTTGCTACCATCACTTTGCCCCTCAGGTCATAATGACCCTACTGCACTGATAAGTAGCCCATCATTCTTAGTGGTGAATCGAAGTTATGAACGTCGACAACTCCTTGGCACACGTCCCGCAGCAAAGTCCAACCATGAAGTGAACTCGTTGGTTCCCAACTGGTTCCGGGATCCTGAGCTCCAACTTCCCCTATTGGACTACCTTTGCCTCTCGGGTTATTGGTCAATACTGGGTCGGGTCGGGTTCTTCCTCAGGTCATCGGTTCGGGTCGGTATTCTTTATCCATTCGGGTCGGGTCCCCCCTTCTGATGCGGTTCGGGTCGGTGTTCCTCTGGGTTCGATTAGGCTGCTTCTTCTTCTTCGGGTCGGGTCGGTGCTTCTTTTCAGGTCGGGTCGGGTCCTTCTTGGTTCGTGCCTTCGATCCATCTTCATGCTCCCCTTCATATGCTCCTATCCGATCCGCTTTCGTGCTCCTGCCCTGATTCGCCTTTGTGTTTCCGATCCGATCCGTCCTCTTTGATCCGATCCGTCTTCATCCATCCGATCCGTCTTCATCCATCCGATCCGATCCCAGTTCAGCTAGCGTGGCCTTCCTTTTTGCCAATTTTCCCAAGTGTTGGGTTCCGATCCGATCAGATTCTTTGCTCAGTTCTACATATCCGATCCGAGCCCCCTTTTCCGATCCGATCCGAACCCTGCACTGTTTTCAGAAACTGTTCCAGCAAGTGTTTACGCCATTCGACGACGTTTTCGACCATTCTAACTATTGAAATCAATCACAAAGCATTTCATACAGTCATAGCAACATGCATAATCAACCACAAACATCATTCACATCAATATCATAGGTTAAAATGGATCAAACATACCCAAAATCCCACATTTCCCCTTAAGCATGTTTAGGTGAAACTAATGATAGGATTAGCAAAACTTAACCAAATTAACCCAAATTCATATCAGAGGTCTAAAACATCATTTAAGAATTTATGAACATTTTTCCCGAATTTTATCATGCTTAAATTCGCTAATTAGCACTAATCACCCCTAATTAGCCATAATTAGTGTAAAACTATGCAAATCACTCACCTTAGCCACAAAACAAACTAAGATCTGAAATAATCCTCTGATTTGATGCGAATTCCAATGCTAACAGCAGCTCCAAGGTTGATTAGGTGAAGATCTTCTTTGATTAGGGGTTGCTAAGCCAAATCTTTGACCAAAAGATGATTTGGAGGTGATCTAGAGGTTGGAGGCCATTTTTAGGGATCCTTGGTGATAAGTGGAGGCTAGAAAACTGAAATGGAATGATGCTCCATCTCATTTCAGCCCTCCCATAACCCTAATCCCGAAATGGGTTATGGGCCTACTCACTAATCACCCGATTTGGCCCGGTTAAGCAGTTTTTCACCTTCCAAACCTTGTTTCAGCCATATCTCCCAAACGGTAAGTCCGTTTGGCTATTATGACCACTCTACGGAAAGAGAAACTATCAAACGAATCAAATGGAAGTGGTTTCAGGTCAAAATTCCTTTCCGATCAAAAGTTATGTCCAAAACAGTACCAACTAGGGCAAAATGGTCATTTAAAAATCGACAAAAATCATAAGCATGGAAAATGACTCTAATAGATGTTTCCCAAAGTTACATGACCATACGACTTCACACGGGAAAGAAATAAATATTCTACAATCCTATGATGTGTAGAATACGGGTCGTTACAATATACGATAATATTTATTTTTAAATATTTAATCTAATTATTTTTAAATATATTTATATAATTAAATTGGTTATTTAGAGCTTTAAAAATAGCCAGTATTGCAGATGAACTTCGTTTTCGACGAAACTAATTTTGTTGGATCCGTAATATTGAATTGTTGTTAGATTTCAAGTTTCGTGATTTTTGGAGTCAGTGTGTGGCCGCACGGATTTTTAATGTGAAAAACAGTCGATAATTTGATAATACGGTGGGTGAGAAAACGGAGTTGGAATTCAACGAAACCAGTTTCGTTGGGTCCGTAGTGTCGAACTAAAGGTGTATGTCAATTTTCGTGATTTTTGGATATCATGTGTGATTATAGGAATTTTTAACAATAAACACATATATCGTTTGCTTAAAAATGAATTGAATAACGAATATAAAAATATTTAAACAACCCTATAAATACATTTACATCCTTCTAAACCTAAAATCATTTTTCCTCTGGTCAAATTTTCTCGTAGCCGCCAGGTTTCTCTTCTCAAACAAAATCGTGATTTTTGGAAAATCATAAGAAAACAAATATAAATCTGTAAATTCGAAAACTTATATCTTTCGATTCCTCTTTGGTTTCTCTTCAAGTTCATACATGATTTGCTTGTTTCGAACTAGGTTCTGCTCGCTACGAATTTGTACAGCAGTTCTAGGGTTCGAAAATCCATAGGATTTGAAGCATCAAGTATGTGTAAATGGATATATTCGGATTTTGAAGAAAAATTGGGGTTCGTATGCATTGTTTTGTGGAGAGCAGTGATGGAAATTAAATCGCATTCGTTCCTGTTGAAATTGACCACTGAGAATCGCGATTCGCGTGAGGACACCGAGGTGGGATTTATGGTGATGGAGCTAGAGTGTTTGCGAAGGAGATGAGAATGGTGCGGATCATGCATCAAACGGGGGAGGAACGAAGTCATAATGGTGATTGAGGAATGTTGCATTTGCTATATGATGTCGGAGTCGCGAGTTCAGCACGATAATCGAGCTTGGTCGTTTGGTGATGAAGATGTAGAGATTGGGTAGGAAGAGAGAATGGTGTAATCCGTTTGTTGATTTATAGAAAGAAGAAGGAAATAAGAGGAAGAAAGGAATCGATAATGGCCGGTTGAATGGGAGGAGCGTCTGTCTGTAGGAGATGAAGGTGAGCGAGTATGGGTTCATGAGGTAGATGAGCCGACAATTCAAGATTAAGCCCAATGTTGGAAAAAGGAAATTTAATTAATTTAAATTTAATGCAATACAAACTTGTAAATCGTATAACTATCCCATACGTGATCATAATCTGATGAAACAAGATCCGTTGGGATCGTATGGACGAGCGCTACACAATGGAACTGACTGGGAGTGAATTAGGGCTCATCACAATTTATTGCAAAATAACTTGTCTGTCTGAATCAACCAATAATTTAGTGTTATTTAACAATGAACTTCCAATGTGAGTAAATCTCACTGATTCTATACAGTTTATATTTTATAAATATAATCTAGTATTGATAAATGATGATTGATTGCTGTGTGTTGATTGTTTGGCTGAATTGCTGATTTATTGGTTGAAATTGTAGATAATGATATGTATATATATATATATATATATATCATTAATCAAATATTGATTTTGTTTATCATAATATTTCATATTGAAATGAAATCGATGTTATTTATATTGTTTAACATCTGCGATGCAGGGAAACAGGTTGGAGGGATCCAACTAGATTCCTCAATATTATAATACTGTTTGTTTTCCATATATTGTGATACATGATGTGGTATATAATCTGTGATTGATTATGATGGCACTGCTCATGTTGTTTGGTAGTTTAAATACGATATGAAATACTGGAATGGAAAAAAGGAAATTTTTAAAGTGAATATTGAAATGAAATATTTATATATAAAATAAATATTGGAAAATATAATTAAGGAAATATTTGTAAAACAAATATTGGAAAATATAATTAAGAAAATATTTGTAAAATGGAAAGAATTTTATAAAAGGAAATATTTGGAAAATGAATAGAATTTTATAAAAAGAGAATTTTACATTAGGAAGATTTACACCCGTGCTTCGCACACGTGTATAACATGATATGGATTTAAAGTGGATATTAAATAGAAATCTGTTTTAACAAATAGATTGAGAAGATTAATTTATAAATAATGTTTTATAAATTAAATAAAATATTTATCATTTGATCAACAGAATATATAAGATTGAATGTATATAGAAAAGTAGGAATCAGTTTTAACACCGATATTTTTATTGGAATTTGAGCAGCATTTATAAAGGTGATTATAAATTGGATCATAGGTGTTAGAAGAATAAAATGAGGTTTTACATAAATAATTCTATAATTAGAAGTATAAATTGAAATTGGATTTGGGATATTGTTTTAAATATGAAATCAAACTGTTTTGATTGCAAAGAAGAAATATTATTTACATTCAATGTGAATAAAGGATTTAAGTAAATATTTGTAAAGTAAATAGGGTTTGAATTAGGAATTAAAATGGAGTTAAAGGAATTAGAAACTGACTGGAGATTAGTTAAGTTGAACGGCTGTCTGGGTATTGATCTGATGTTGGTTTCGGCCTTCGAGGTTAATACGTAGGGGGTTGTTCTCTTGCTAGTTTACAGTTAGAGATTGATATATGTAAGAAGATAGTGATGCGTGAATCAGAAATGGAAACGTTTTCCAATGAATAACAACGTATATTTTTGAAACGACCCGAACTTCCCCGTGAAGGAAAGCACGGATTGAATTGGGGACAAGACAAATCAGAACGCAAACAGAAGAACATTTCATTGTTATTTACAACAATTCCATCAGAATACAAGAATATACGGAGTATGAATAAATATTATACAACAATTCAATCCGTGCTTTCCTTCACGGGGAAGTTTGGGTCGTTTCATTTGGTATCAGAGCTTTGGTTTACAGAGCTCGAGAACAAGACACATTAGAACCGAACGAAAGAATTTATCAGATATTGGATTAGTAATATCCAATTAGAATGACTCGTTAGAGATAGGATCAGTAGTATCCTAGAACGAGTGTGAAGAGTATATTTTCAAATGAAAACAACTTTGTTTTGAAAATTTAAACCATTTTGTACGTATTTGAATATTTATTTATTTTGAATTTGGACAATCCAATATATAATGATTTCACGTATATGCGTCATGAACGTATATTCGAAGTTTTAATATACTGGATAGATATAGAATCGCACTCTAGTAGCCCGGGAATGATTCCACTGATGATGTACGGCATCAGTGGTTTATTTTCGTGTACCGAAGGTGTGATATCTATATATTTCCATTAGACTTGTGTGAGAACCAAAACTATATAGATTTATTGTTGTGATTTGGCATCAAAACATGATTTTCAGTATATATATATCAAAATTATGAATTTGAAACGTTAATTCACTAATTGATTGATGGTTGTGTTGTGTGATTATTTCTTTAAACCATTATATGAAAGAACGGTAAATTTAGGCCAAATTGAACTAAATATTGAACTGTACTGAAATTTGTTTGGAATTGCATGTATGTACATATATATGTGTGAACAGGTCATATCAAGGAGGCTAGAGAAGAGGAATAAAATTGTTTGCCCGACAAATAGGTACATGTTTATTGTATTTCTTGAGTTTTGGGTGATTTTATGAGCCGATTGGCTAGCCGCTTGGCATTTTCTTTTTCTTTTGGATTGAAGAAGCCCATGGGAGGCTATATGAAATATCCCGAAGTCCCCGGTGCAGGGGAGGTTATGGCGAATTTTTTCGGAAATTTAGGGTGTTAGCCAAATTTTTGAAAAATTTAAAAAGCTCTTAGAAACTGAAAAGTTGAAGAACTTAAGCCGTAATGAAAACAATGAAAGTTGAGTTGGTTTTTAAAACAACTTTCGGCTTCGTTCCTTTTCGGGGACGAAAAGTTTTAAGTGGGGGAGATTGTAATAACCCGAAAATCTGAGCCAGTTTAAAATTTTTATTTTGGCAATTTTAATGAATTTTGAATATTTAAAATAGATTATTTTAAGTAATATGGAAGAAAAATTTATTTTGAATATAATTCAAACGTATATATTTATATACGTCGTCGTTATAATATAAATAATTATTTTAAATTATAAAAGGAATTGAAAATGGCGCGGTAGTTCGATAATTCGATTTCAAACTTCAATTGAACATACCGGGTGCAAAATAAACCGGAATTTAGCGAAACAAAAAATAATAGAATCTAATTGATAATATCTTTCCAATGAATCCAGGAAATCAAAATTTCATAGCGGGGATCAAAAGATATGGCCAAATGGAAATTCAGAATAGTCGCTATGGAATTTCTGGCCCTTAAAAATGGAAATTTTGCAAACGACCTCGAATTTCGACGAAACCACTTTTGTTGGATCCGTGATGTCAAGTTATTGCTAGATTCCAATTTTCATAATTTTTCGAATCAATATGTGAGCGTGGCAAAGGAAAACGCGTTTGACCAGTTTCAGTTGATTTTAATCGACTGGAAAATGACCATTTTTCAAACGGTCTCAGAATTTGATGATACTAGTTTTGTTAGGACCGTATCGTCAATACGAAGCTAGAAATAATTTTTCGGGAATTTTTGGAGTTAGTATGTGGCCCCAGTAAGCTGAAATGCGCGTTCAAATTCAATATATAGAGTTATATGTTGATTTTGACGAAAACTGATCGAAACAGTCGAATCAGCTTATGATACATATCCCATTGTGTTCGGAGTGGGGGTAAAATGCTATGGATGACAGGCGATGGGCCTCGTTTCGAGGTCGAAATAAAAGTCAACTTTTTTTGAAATAAAATAATATAAAAAAATTAAAACTTCCTCTCTCTCTTCCTATTATCACTCAGCCCCCCTATTCGAAATCATTTCAACAGATTAAAAAAAAGGGAGGAGCTGTCGCTCCTCCACCGGATGCCACCGCGGCCTGGCGACGCGCCGCCCAAGGCGGGGCCACTGTGCCACCCTCCCTCCTCCGCTCCACTCCCTCTTCCCCTTCCTCCGCGTCCCCTTCTTCCTCGACCCCACCCCCCAGTACCTCGCGCCACCCCCAATCCAACAGTCGCCACCGCCACCTGAAGAAGCCCACCACCGCGTGGAGCCACCTCGATCCGCGAAACCGAACAGCCCCCTCCACCTCGCTAACTGACGTGCGCCTCCTCCTCCTTTATTCTTTCTCCACCGCCTCCTCCACGCTTCCCCCTCCCCTTCGCAGTTCGACAGAACCCCCCTCAGTCCAGCGTGAATCACAGCAAGTTCGTTTGTCCTTTTTATTTTATTTTATTTTATTTTTGTTTATTTATTTTCTGATTTTATTTAATAGAAGGAAACAAAAAACTTAGGATTTTTATTTAAAGTAAAGGTAGGATTTTTATTTAAAGTAAAGGTAGAATTTTTATCAATATTAGGTAGCAATATAAAAAGAACGATTTTTGTATACATGAAGAAGTGATTTTCATATGAACGATATTGATTTGAAAATACGATTTTTATATAGTAAATATAATAAAAATATAATTTTTATAATATAGGAAGGTTAAAAATATAATTTTTATATTATAGAAACACTAAAAATATTATCTTTATGTAGTAGAGATAATAAAAATATAATTTTTATATAATATGGATAATAAAAATTCGATCTTTATTATGTAGGAGATATAAAAATATGATTTTTATAAAGTAGAAGTAATAAAAATATGATTTTTATAAAGTAGAAGTAATAAAAATATGATTTTTATAAAGTAGAAGTCATAAAAATATGATTTTTATATAATGGAGAATATAAAAATATTATCTTTATATAGTAGAGATTATAAAAATACGATCTTTATATGTGTTGTAGCGAGTTAACAATATAAAGAAATGATTTTTTTTCAAAATATAAGTTGAAATTTTTATAGATAAAAATTCGATATTTGTATTAGTAGTAAAAATATATAAATATAATATTTATATAGAATGAAGCGCTGTAATAATATATGAAATAAACATACGGTTTTTATTTATTAGAATGAAGTGATAAAAATATAATTTTTATTTGAACAGCGTGAAAAGAACTGCATTGGAAGTTCAAACCAATCAAGACGGTTCAGAAGTTCAACAGCAAAGCACGGCGGAGTGGAATCCTCGGTGAGAACTTCTCACTTTAAATTTCTTTTCTAGTTAAAATATATACTAGGATGCAGACGGTGTTTAGTAGCACCCGACACCCGTCGTCCACAGACCATGGACGGCTTGTATGCTTATTTGTTTGATTTTTATGTGTAGTTGATTGTGTGATGTGAAATGAAATGAAATAAAATATTTATATAGTTAAAAATATTTTATCGTTAAAAAATTAATTTTTAACGTGAATATGAATCAATAAATATTTATAAACAAATCGGCCGATTTGTTTATATACACTGATTTGACTAATATTGATTGGGACGATAAATTTTACACATCGCCCAACTGCACAAATAAAAATCTGTGTTTGTTGATTTGAAACCCCACACGGGTATTGGGATAATATATAACATACACTAATCCCAATAATTAGCTGTATGTCGATCGATTGATTGGCAGACTGTGTAAGCGTTAATTATTTATATTTGATGCTTATGCAGTTGTGTAATGCACTTTGGATGATGGTTGATTTATCGTTGCTGTGATATACATGTGTTGTATGGAATCCATGTAATTAACATTATATGGTAATTGATTGGGCTTCATTCCAATTTAGAAAATAAAGAATATTATAAAATATAGGTTCATGTGTTGACCGTACTCATTCGTTGAGATTAGTCATGTGTTGGACGAAGTATTTTAACAATAAAATTTACATCTTTATCATATATAAAATTAGAAACTAACTGGAAAATAGATAAGATGAGTGGTTTCCTGGGTATTGATCTGATGTTGTTTTCGACCTTCGGGGTTAATGCTTAGGGAATCGTTCTCTTACTAATTTACTGTTGGAGTCTAATTAAACATTTAACGATAGAAATCAAAATTTTATAAAATATATTAAATAACAAAAATAGTCACGTGTTGACAGTACTCATTTGTTGAGATTAGTCATGTGGTGAAAAATAATTATTCATTTGTTGAATAGAATAAATATTCATTTGTTGAATAGAATAACGAAGTTATTGAAAAATATAAAGCCGTGTTGATTAGAGACGCGCTATTTTGACACGAACGATATTTATATCGATTATATTCGTTTTTATAATGAATATTAATAAATTGAAAAGAATTGAAAAGAAATTCGAATTGAATTGAATTGAAATGAATTGAAAACGAATTCGAATTTGAAATGAATTCAAATTGAATTGAAATTTGAATTGAATTGAATATAATGTGAATTCGAATTGAATTGAATATAAAACGGATTCGAATTTAATAGAAAGCGAATTCGAATTGAATTGAATAGGAAACGAATTCGAATTGAATTGAATAGAAAACGAATTCGAACTGAATTGAATAGAAAGCGAATTCGAATTGAATTGAATATAAAACGAATTCGAATTTAATTGAAAACGAATGGAAATAGAATCGAAATCAATTTGAAAGGAATTCAAATTGAATTGAAATTTGAATTGAATTGAAATGAATTTAAAACGAATTTATAAGGAGAAATTCAATTTTGATTTAAATCTGAAATGGAAGTTGAAATTGTTTTGAAACGAATTTAAAATGATTTATAAAATTCGTTTTAAAAAGGAAATCGACGAAATATATATTATATATATAATATAATGGCCTGAATAGAACGCGCCGCGCCGCGGCAGTTCCTGAATTTCGACCATTAATTTCAAACGGACATTACGGGAGATCCGACCGTCGGATTCTCCTGAAACTGGAACCGTTTGGTTTGTATCGAAAAGAGCTTTCTAACGAATATTAGAAATTTGAAATATAACTGTTGGATTTGGAATTATGTCCAAATCAAATTTGGAAAAGGTCGCTGTAAGTGCAGTTCGACGGCCGTTGATGGAAATCGACTGTACGGGCCTTGATAAAATTATTAAAAATATTAATAATTTGTGTAAAATCATAAGAAGTGATTTGGGAAGAACTGGGATGAAGAATTCCACATTTGAAAGGATAAAAATGTATTTTTATCAAAACGAACTTGTTTTGAACTAGAATTAAAACTAATTTATTTTTGAAATAAATAAATTGAATTTGAAAGTGGTTTTAAAAATAATTAGAATTTCTAATACGTGAATTGGAATGGGTTTGAATTGAAATTATCTTCGGGATATTTCGATGTTGGATTTCGTGATTATATAGATATGGTTTTGGAAATTTGAAAGATATATTCATATCATTATTTCCAATACGATATATGTTGGTCGTAGAATTTTATATTGAATATAAGCCGATATATTTTCTATTCAGAGCCTTGTATTTAATATCAAATGAGATTTGGGTTTGTCGTGAATGGTGTCTTCATTAACACTGTTCTTGGACCCAGTAGAGAAAAGATTAAATCTTATTATTTAGATTTAATGAAGTATATCAATTAATTAATTTATTTAATTGGAATCAAATTAGAATTGATTTGTGGGTTTATCGTGAACGGTGTTTTAAATAACATTTGTTCTTTAACCCGACAATAAATAGAATGTGATTTGGGTTTACCGTGAACTGTGTTTTAAATGACATTAGTTCTTTAACCCAGTAAAAGTAGTTTTAAAGGATCTGTAATTAGATTGAAATGTGAATTGATAATATAAATTATCAAATTTGGAAAGTGATCGAGAATGGAGTATCACCAGTTTTGCTCCAAAGCGATAGTTAAATCTTTAAATAGATTTGAACGTGAAATGGTAATTAATTTTACCGATAACAATGTAGTGTTAGATATGGAGTATTACCAGTTTTGCTTCATGGGATAAATAGGTTGGGATTGGGAAATAAAATAAATAATTACTTCGGTGTGGTTCGCTAATCCCGACTAGTTTGGAAAACCTTAACATGGTTTGAAATGATATCCAAAGGAAGATTAAAGAATAAATTTGAAAGAATTTATCTTTGATAAAATTAATGGGAACCTTTCCCTAAGAATTTGAAAGTTAGAAACTAGCTGTAGGTTAGCTAAGAAGAATGGTTTCCTGGGTATTGATTTGATGTTGGTTTCGGCCTTCGGGGTTAATATTTGGAGAATTGTTCTCTTACTGATTTACGGTTAGTGACTAATGAATTGGAATGAGGCGTATGTTGTGTCTGTATAACGCTTGTTTATTATATACGCGGGTTATTCGGAAAGGCCGGGTTTATACCCATTCCGAATAACCGATTCGACGGTATGTCGAAGATGAAGACGGTGGTCGAAGACCGGAAGTCTTCACATCGTTTGGGTGATTACTGATGATCTTGATTGGGCTGTACACCCAAGAGGATGGAATCAGTTGGTGGTCTTCCAGACGTACTTGGAGATCGATGGATATGCGAGGAAAGTGCCTCCGGTTTCGTTCAAACCCAGAACGGACATGTAAATGGATTGTGTGTCTGACATTGGAATTTATTCTTTGTTGATTGATTTCTGTTAAATATATATCTGTTTGGGGGTGGATAATTTATTCTCTTGCTTAACGCCCTTCTCTGGGACGTACGAGCTTAGAGGTTATATATCTATAGATATCAATCGCATGGCATGAATTGCCTGTGTGGCACGCGTAAGTGGCAATTGATCAAGGCTTCTGTTGAAAAGCAAAGTCTTGTGGTTGATGATCAAAGCACGGCCTGTGTGGCGCAGTTTTGTGTATAACGGGAATTCGCGAGCCTCACACCTTGGTATGAGTCAAAAACGGGATAAGGACTGCAGGGAGAGCACGACGTTTCTTTCTAGCTAGTGGTGGTGTCAGTGCTTAAACTGGCTGACATTTATAAACTTTTCACCTATGTGGTTGTTGGATGAGGCGCCTCGATTTTAGGTCTGTTAGGACCGGGAAACGTGTGTTCAGGAATAATTAATCCTCAAACGTAACGGAGGACCGGCCCTGAAGATCCAGGGGTTACTCAGAGTGTGTAGTCCTGAGGCATTTGCTAGAGTGTCTCGAAGAAGAGAGGAGCTTTCCCCTTGCCTCGACTCATGACGGAAATCCAATTTCCAATACGAGATATTTCGGTTTTATTTGTAGAGCCTAATATGGCGACATGATAGATGGTACCCATGCCGCCTAGGATTGATATTTATGATTGAATTTTTTTTGACACTATACACTTATAATAGTATCAAATGATTTGTTTTAAATGTACCAAGCACGTTTGCCTATTATAAGGGAAAACCCTATCCTCAGGATTGCGTTGCATTGTGAGATGGGACCTGGGTCTTATAATAGCTTCATTTTTTGAAAAAGAATTGCGTTGTTTATTCTATGCACTGGTATTCTTGGGAGAAAGCCTGTTCCGTGTCATACGGCGTGGTCCCTTGAATTACTCCCTTTAAAAGTTAAAATAGTAATTGTTTTAGTTCTCACACCAGTCACATGACTGACCTGGAGTTTATTGTTTTAACCTAAACTCCGGGTGCCCCTATTTTCGACACAGGCAGCTAGTAGTTTTGGTTTTACAGATTTATATTCACAGGATCCTGATTTACAGCTGGAACGATGCTCGAAAAGCTCTGTATCCGTGTATTACTTTCAGTTGTGTTTTGTATTGTTTTTCCGCTGCAGTACTGTATTTAAATCTCTGATATTCTTTGTTGTATAATATTTATTCATACTCTGTATATTCTTGTATTCTGATGGAATTATTGTAAATAACAATGAAATGTTCTTCTGTTTGCGTTCTGATTTGTCTTGTCCTCAATTCAATCCGTGCTTTCCTTCACGGGGAAGTTCGGGTGGTTTCAATATTCTAAATTTAGAAAACAAGGAATGTTGAATATATGGGAACGAGAAATAGGGAAATGAATAAATATTGATTGATGATTGATCGATAGAATTTCCATCTGGAAATAATATTGTTGGTTACACACATGTTTTTCTTTGATAGTTAAATCACCGACTAACAAAGTTCTTGACCTTTTTTCCATCGTCAATACGGAGAGACTGGGATCAGATTCATTATCTGAAAACCACTATGTATGGGCGTTAGCGTTGCGATCAAATATAATGAAGATCATTGAAGACAGAGTTATGTAAGGGCTGTCCTATTTACAAAATAGTACCTTCTGGTTGTCCAGTCCCAGGACAACTTGAATGGACAAATGTCTGACAGAGTATGTCTAGCAGATCGCGTAAGTTGAAGTTTCAAACGTATTTACGTTGGTGGCGGAGGAATTCGTTTCTCTTAGCTTATACCCATGGTATTTTTGGGGAAATCAATTTGTGATTTGATGGGTATGACGATGTGGCATTCAAAGTATTAAAAGAGTGATCTGTTAAAAGATACGTCATGACCTCAAGCCTCATCAACTGGGAAATGACATAAATCGGGCAGGCAGCATGTCTAAGTGGGTCGCACCCAATTAGGGTATATTGTCACCATCTAGAGAATATTCATATTTGTTATTTCTTTCAATTCTGTATCTCCCGAGAATGGTTATGTTGGTATTCCAACCGTATGGTGATAATATATTCAGAACATTCAAGCGAAATGAATGGCCGGTCATGTGTGGCCGAGTTGCAAGATGTTCTTGTTGAACTCAAGTGTATCGCTTCTGGAGTACACTGATCGGAAGGTGGTTCCATACCTTGTCAGTGTTGGAAATCCATTACCCAATAAGCGCCTGCGGTGTTTGGTTGTATATAATATATGTGGAACGTGAGATGAAAGTGTTTCCACTAGATTGTTATTTATCTGATTTAGACATTAATATAATATCAGAAGAGTATTGATTTTAAAGAAATGTTTTTGGTTTATCGTAAGGTAAAAAGCATCCATGTTTATGTGTGTACTGGTCTTATGATTATCATTTCTTTAGAAAGGATTTTAAAAGTTAAACAAATGGTTGGAGTTTACTCACACCTATCACATGACTGACCCAGAGTTTGTTTTGTTTTGTTTTCCCTAAACTCTTGGGTGCCCAATTTTGTATGGGAAGTTAAGTAGTTAGGTTTTACAGATATAATTGGAAAGCTTGGAGCAGGAGGCTTCAGGATTATATAACTATTGTTATTTTCACTGTGTTGTAAGTGTTGTACTCTGATAATATTACTGTATACATATACTAGTTTTACTTCAAAGTTATGTATCTATTATATATTGATCGTTCCGCTGTGAGTTTCGTGTTACTCTGATGATGTTGTATGTTCTTCTTCTTCTATTCTAAGTTTCTATCTCATCTATTCTCACCCTTTGTTTTCTTTCTATTAGTTTTCTGGTTTCCAGTGCAATTTGGGTTGGACTTGTGTTATTTGGACAACTCAAATGGTACCAGAATTTCGGGACACTACATGTTTAGTGGCAGATAATTTATTCTCTTGCTTAACACCCTTCTCTGGGACGTATAAGCTTAGAGGTTATATATTGGAAGAAATCAATGATATGGCATGGATTGACAATGTGGCATGCTAAGATGCAAATGATCAAGGCTTTTGTTGAAAAGCGGGGCCTTGTGTTTGATGACCAAAGCACATGTAATATCCCGGAATTTTCAACTAAGTTCAATTTGAATTTTTATTGAATAATTTAGTTTTTCTTAATGTTAATTGATTTTTATAAGGTTTAAATATAGATTTCAATTTTGAATTTTAATTAGTACATGGTTTATTTTATAAATATGGTTTGTACAAGAAAACTTATTTAAAAGTTATATTTAATATATACGGTTTTACGAATATTTTAATATTAATGAATAATGACATTATCTGATAATATTGATTTAGAATATGAATTTGTTAAAAAGTAAGTTATTTTATACATAATAAAAATGATCTTATTTTTAGTAAAATAATTTATTTATAATGGTGTTTATAAATTTGTGTAACGATTAATAAGTATTTATTTTTAACCATTCTTTAGTATAAATTTTGGTAAATTATATAGATAAATATTTTGGTAAGTTATAAATATTTTGATAAACTTAAGTAATATATTGGTTACACTTATAAGTGTTGAAAATTGGACACATTTATAAGTATCGCAAAAGATTGCTAATTTAAATAAATTAAAATTTTCCTTTGGATAAGTATTGAAATTAGTTGTCCTACTACATGTCCTGATGCATGGAGAAGTAATCAACATGAAGCCATGTAGCCATGTACATTTAAGGTGTGCGTGTCATAAGCTTTATAGAAGAAGCATGTGTCCTTTGATAAATTGACAAAAATACCCTTCACTAGAGCATATATAAAATCATATGCTTCTTCACTTCAATTTGTATCTCACATTCAAAGCAAACAGTTCTTCTTTCTCCTCAGTTCACTTTCCCGTAAATGAAAAAAATAAATATTTCTCTTTGTTGAAAAATCCATACCTCTCAAATCGTTGATTTTTAGCTGAGATGATAGCACGAAAGTTGTTCGGATCGTCATTTCTGATTTTTAAAAATTAATGGATCCAAATTTCGTCGAAAACGAAAGAGATATCGTAGTTTTACAGTAAATGGAAGATTTGTGTTCAAAACTTCAAAAAATAAAATCTCTCAATCCATGAAGAATTGATCGACGCCGTTTGGGACGTTAAGATCAGCAAAGAATGTAGTGTTTTTGGTGTGAATTTGGTTCGATTCAGCGTCGACGATCGGAAATGTTCAAAACTAGGTTTAGAGTTCGTCGGAGAATCAGGCAATGATTGGCGAAGCGGAGTGTGGCGTGACGATAAGGGAAGTATGGGCTTCGATGTGGTGCAATATGGTGAAGATCGGTGTACTTATAGGAGGTGAGACATTGTGATTCACACATTTTCTCCATCGCTGCAGGTCTCGGCAAATGTTGCACATTTCGATGTAGGCAGCCAGAGTGGTGGAGATGTAGTGCAGATGAACAAGGGTGCGAAGAGAAGTTGATGTGTTCTCTTAAATTGGAGTTTTGTGGAGCAAATGGCGTGGCACGTACACGCCGTGCACGGTGAAATTGGGTTCCAGGAAAGAGAGATACACGCGTGGGAGGAAGAAGAAGGAGAAGAACAGCTTGGGCCGGTTTTGTAGGTGAAGAGCATTAGGCTTTGGGCCTTGGTAATTTTTATTTTAAATCTAATTTAAGTTATATTATTTTACAATTTTAAAACACTTGTATCACACCCGTTTCAAATCGGATTGACTCGCTGTTGGGTCCATTAGAATCGTGTCAGAAAATAGAACACAATGGTATATAATATTGATGATTTTAGTTAAACATAATTTATATAAAAATAAAAAGAGTCTGTATATAACTTTATATAATGAACGTCTTTATTTATTTAATTCCAATATATATATGTATGTATGTATGTATATATTAGCATAAAAATTACCAAATGCTAATAGAAGTGGATTGAAAGCAGTACGAGTAGCGGTGACAGTGTTCGTTGGCTTGTTTGCTCTGGTAATGAAGATTTTGGAGCTATTATGGTGAGAACTCCTAATTTAAATTATTTATTTAAATTGATAGTGGTTGAATAATTATAATTAGCTGTGATAAATACTATTTGGTTGGATATGGATGTTATTGTCTGAATGGATGTGTAGATTGCACACTGAACATTAATAAGCGTTATTGACCGTAGCGCTTATCCACAAATGAAATGTTTGTTTATTGATGGTGATTATAATTCATGTTCATCTGATGTATATGGTTGATTTCTGATTGCATGAATTCACACGCACACTGTAGTTGTGGAGTTATATAGGTGATCACTTTTATCTCCTTTCCATATAAAGGAAGATTGATTTTCAAATATTAAAAGATTATTTTTAAGTCCAATTTAATTCAAAATAAGATTTGAAAATTAGAAAATACTTTTGTTATAGTATATACCAGAATGTTCTAGGATGACAGAGAGGATATTATCTTGGCTTGGGTTTGGAAATATAGTTTCCTGCTCTCCTTGGCTATCCCTAACTGATCCGACGGATGGGACAGTTAATTCAAAATATAATTTGAAATTTAAATTTGAAATTGTTTAAACTTATAAATAAATTGGAATTTAAATTAATAAATGTCGCATAGTGACCATTTATATTTAAATTTCAAATAATGGGTTTTGAAATAAAGTTATTTTGAAATTGGAATGGAAAGATAATATAATTTTGGAAAAAGGAAATTCAGAATATGGTTTTGAATCTAAGCTATGGAATCTAATCAATTTTGGAAAGAGGAATTTGGCGATTTATATTTAAAAGTGTTATATGGCTTGAATCGAATTGACTTGAAACCAAAAACGATGGATTTATATTAATGATGATTTTATATCTATATGGTTAAATCACCATTTCTCAGCACTTTCCATAATGCTTTTAACGTTGTTATACCATTTCTTTGAAAATGATCGAAATTGAAGATTTTAAACCATGAACCATTGTTTAAATTATGGGAAAAGGATTTGTTTAAACATTAAAAGATTTTAAAATGTATGGTATGAAATTTATGGTAAGTAAGATTTGGGAAATTTCAATAAAAAAGGAAGTGAGACTTGAATAGCATTAGTCGTCGGATATTATAATAACCCGGAAAATCAGAACCAATTTAAATTTTTTATTTTGGCTATTTTATTGGATTTTGAATATTTAAAATGATTTATTTTAAATAATAATGATTTAAAATTTATTTAAATCGAAGTTAGAACGAATATATTTATTTTAATTATAAACCGAGCCTGAAATGGCGTGGTAGTTTGAAAATTCGATTTCAAACTTCAAATGAATGTACAGGATTCAAAATAAATCGGATTTCAGTAAAACTAGCAGCATTAGAATCTGTTTAACAATATCTTTCCAACGAATGTGAAAAATCCAGATTTCATAGCGAGAATAAAAGGTTATGTCCAGTTTAAAATTAGAAATAGTAGATATGGAATTTAATATAATATATAGCCCTTAAAAATAGCCATTTTGCAAACGACCTTCGTTTTCGATGAAACTACTTTGGTTGGATTCGGAATTTCAAATTATTGCAAGATTCCAATTTTCATAAATTTTGGAATTAATATGTGAGCGTGGCAAAAGAAAACATGTTTTGACAATTTTAGTCAAATTGGATCGACCAGAAAAGGGCCATTTTTCAAACGGTCTCCAAATTCGACGAAATTAATTTTGTTAGGGCCGTATCGTCAAAATAGAGCTAGATTTATTTTTCGGAAATTTTTGGAGTCAGTTTGTGTCTCCGGTAAATTAAAATGTACGATCAAATTAAATAATTAATTGTTTTATATTTTAATTTAAAGAAAAATGGGCTGAAACGATCAAATGGGCTGATGAGACGTAGTCCATTGTGTCTGGAATGGGGTTATTTGGCTAGGGGAGGCAGTCGTTGGGCTTGATTTGGAGTTAGTATGGGTAAACGGGCCTTTTTGATATTAAACGAATTAAAAGTTAAAAAAATAAAAAAATAAATAAAAACAAAACCCTAGCCATCGTATAGCCGCCGCCCCCATCTTAAATCAATGGTATAAATCATCCATCCCTTCCCCCCGCAAATAACATCCGATCCTCTCAGTGAAATTGAGTGCTTCTTTGGAGGATTTTGAAGTACTTTCCTCGAGCTTCGATTCCATACTAGTTGCGCCATCTTTCGTCGAGTGTTGAAGGAGAACCAGACCCCCGAAGTCGTGGGTTTAATACCACCACCATGGACGCCTGGGACCGTCAAAGTGGGCCCCACCGCCAGCGCAGGTGTGCCTCTTCACCCCCGAAACGTGGTGATGTCCAATCGTCCTACACCTACATGGTTTGATCGTAAAATCGTGACCTAGTTTTGAATATCTTCCTGAGGTATACGGCTTATATATAATTAGCTGTTTATAACAATTTTAAGCGTTGCAAATCCATAATTTATTTATAAATAATCATATCTTGCTCATACGATAACGAAATTCGATGAAACGGGAAACATTGGACTCGTGGCATCGTACAGGACATTCTAAAAGAGACCGGAGAATTTTTGGAGCTTTCTACAATTTTAGAAGGAATAAAAAGCAATGTGAGATTTCTGAATTCAAAAATAATTGAATAAAAGTATATTAGGTTGCAGATGGAGTTTAGTAACTCCCAACACCGTCGTCCATAGACCATGGACGACTTGTTTGTATTTTTGTGTGAAATTGATTGCTATTGTGCGTGATTGATTGTGGTTGAAGCAAAACTGGTTGTGATTGTGGAAAATCCATAGTGTTATAAAAACAAATTGTATTATAAAAACAAAACCCTTGTATCGCCGTGAGGCCTAGTGTAACACCCCACGTCCATTAATCTCACTCCAAAGGGAATGCATTAACTTCCATGGAGGTTTTAAGTGAATATAGAACAGAAAAATTACAACAAGACAGATAATAAGTAGTACTTGGAAATCTAAAACTTTATTTCATTGCAGCGGAAATTAAACATGTTTTTTACATCATAAAACCATAAATCAGAGTCAAGTACAATATCCATCTTGATAAAACAAAATACATAATCCCATTACATAAATAGCCATTAAAGAAGATAACAAGCTGGACTTTACTTCAGCGGTCCAAGCTTTCCAAAAGAGAGATAAAGCAATCCAATCAAACTCCGCTAGAGCTGGGCCCACCCTAAGGACCTGGAGGGGGGAAAAGATAGAAATGGAGGGGGTCAGACATAAAGTATGGCGAGTATGATAATTCTAACAATACTATTATCAAAATAATTAGACTGAGGCACAAGCTGGAAAATAAGGAAATGTCTATGAACTATTGGGTATGGAAGAGCAGATAAAGATAACGTTAAAGGCACACCTAATACTAACGAAAAATTACTACACTGCACCACACCAGTCACCCTAAAGGTTGATCCCACTTGCTTCACTTAGAAGTTTTATAAATAACTTCGTGTACACCTAGCTGACTACATAGGTGCCGCCTGCCCCTATCTCCGCTAGGTGTACCCCACTACCCACTTGCGATCGGCTCTCTACTCGTAGATACCCGTGCTGGTCCCACAGTGGGGTGTATCACTCCCCTAAAGTGGCAACCCGATACAACTTGAGGATGCACGGCTTATACCTACACGATGCAACAACGTCTTACCTACCAGCCCGGGTCCACACACGCATATGAAACCCGTTGGACTTGCGTTGCCACCGCTAACCCGTTTGGCCTCTTATAGTCAAGCCCAGTATGCGTGTCCCGTCCTCGACTTGGGTTGAGCCCACAAAGATACGTTTGTGTTACTGGTTGAAATGGGCCCCCAATTACTTACCACAAGCTATCCACCTAAGCTTGTCCCCACTAGTATATCCCACTTAACCCTCTTCATAGTCATGTTCATTTACATGTGTGTTTGGTTAAGTCTTACTTATCGTATTTCAAATGCCACTAAAGGCACCCACTAGATTCCTCATGCTACCCAAGGCACCTACTTAACCCTCATGTCCCACCTCACATGTTTATCTGGTTAAGTATTTCTTAATTCATTAAGGCCATAACCTTATAAAGAC
This sequence comes from Allium sativum, assembly GCA_030737875.1. Lineage (NCBI taxonomy): Eukaryota > Viridiplantae > Streptophyta > Magnoliopsida > Asparagales > Amaryllidaceae > Allium > Allium sativum. The sequence continues at coordinate 344,571,342 of CM060910.1, forward strand.
CTCTCACATTAGACTGACATTTATGGCAGCTGGATTCGTCGGGCGGGTCCGGGCAGTCTTATACCATAAAAGAGTCTAACCTCGTGTCTTTACAACTGTTATGCTTTAGTTTGGGCCTTGGACCTCTCACATTGGGCTGACATTTGTGACTACTGGATTTGTCGGGAGGGTCCGGGCAGTTTTACGTCACAAACGAGTCCAACCTCGTGTCCTAAGCATTGATTAACACTTATAATCTTTTACCCCAGTTTTAAATATATCCCTATTCAAATCATTAGTTAATTCCAATTTTAATGATGTCCATAATTGACTCAATTATGGCCATCCACTTACGGTATGCAAAATCATATTAATTGCACCCCAATTTCTTAATATTAAATCCTTAATATTACCCCTACCCCACGTTATACGTTCTCTTATTCAACGCAACATATATGTTAGACTCGAATAGTCTAACTCATTGCACAAAGATAAATTATCACAACATATAGACAAATAAAATAGATCTAATCATAATAGGCGTGAAACTTGCATAAAACTACACGTGTCATGGATCTAAAGGTGTCAACTTGTTTGGTTAAATGTCACAATTTACATAATATGATCATAACCCCAGTTCATGTATAAACTTGCATATGTGGTTTATGCAACATAATTATGGTGTGAACTAGCATCTAACACATAGAACTCACACATGTCATAGCATAATTCTAGATCTAAATAGATGTCATAATTCTAGATCTAAATAGGTGTCATACAATATGTGAGATTATACATACTAATAAATCTAAACTTGCATAGGTACACGTGATTTATCATGTGAATCATCATAGCCCAAATATATATAATCAACATCATGATTCATAAGCTAACTACAACATAATAACATCATGGCTTTGTAACATCGCAACTTAGCATAGAAACTTGCAACATATATAATATCATCATAGCATGATTTACAACATATAGGATATCATCATCACATAACATAGGATTTACAACATACATGATAGCATAATGTTTACAACAACATATTTGACAATTCACATCATTTTCTTATGATCCATATCACATCTTAATCTAATTAGTTTGCTTATTATCTTATTAAGATCATCATACTCACAATTAGAAAAGAAAGAGAGTCTTGATTTGCTTTAGAGTTGAGTAGAATTAGAGTTTTGATTAGCTTTCTTCCTTCTTAGTTGGCGGTGGCTACACTGAGTTCCATGGCGATGGCATGACGGCGGCTATTCCATTTTTCATGTGATTTTAGAGTGAGAGACTACCTAGGTATATATAGAGTTTAGGATTTATTTAGACCGTCAGATCAACTCAGAACTAACCTGAACCGTTAAATTAGCCAACTCAGCCCTAAAGACACATCAGCAGCTCAAGATTGGGCTCTGCCAAAACCTGGCCGACTTGACCAGGTCGACACCCAAGTCGACTGCGCAGTCAACCTGGTCCTGGGGGTGTCGACTGCCCAGTCAACTCCCCAGTCGACCTGGGATGCTGGGCGGGAAATTTCCCGCCTGGCCTGTTTGACTTCGAATTTTGAATTTTGAATTTTCTGAAACTTCCGATGGCCATATCTCCTTCATACGAAGTCCAAATCACGCAAACTCGGACTCTATTTCAACAAGAATTCTGAGACGAACACAATGGTGCAACCCATTTCCCACAATTTTCACGTCTAAGATTAGTTATTCTTTAATCTGTGAATATTTATATTAACAGAATTACGGAGTGTTACATTCTCCCCTCCTTAAAGGATTTCGACCCCGAAATCTTCAAGTCAAGAAGAATGTATATCCTAACATCCAATCGTCCATCTACTCAACCATCAAACACAGGCATCCATTGTCCTTATAGACTTCTAATGCTTTCATGTTTAAATGCACAATGTGTGAATATGTCCATATCTAATGCAAAATCAAGCGGTCCACTGATTCAGTTGACCTCCTTAATGCAAATCATGATAGTGCCATGTGTCCATTATGTATGCAAAAGTTCCTTAATGCTACATATTATCTCTATATGCGTGCACAATCATCATTCTGAATGCAACATCCATATGATAAAAAAAATCCTCATACACCCATTTTACTAAATACATCCATATATATGCAATATGCAATATGAAGTGACTGAGCCGATCTAGTGCCTAATAGTGTGTGTATATGCGTCCACGAGCAACCACTAGCAAACACTTGCATCCACTTTGCATCCATCATACATAACATGTCTCAAACACATGTTTCAACCATAGGATTATCCTAACTAAAGGTCAAAGATACTAGCGAGAGGACATACTAAGGATTAGATAAGTACAAGCTAAGCGATAAAGGAGAAATTAAAAGACATACCCTCAAAAAGAAAAGGGTACAACGAACGCATCTTCGCTTCTATCTCCCAAGTAGCGTTGCTCTCATCATCTCCCCATTGCACTTTGACTAGTTTGACCTCTCGATTCCTCAACTTCTTGATCTCCGACCCAAGAATGCATGTAGGAGCTCATCGAATTGTCGCATCACGCTCTATCTCCACCTCTCTAAGCAAGCTCGGCTCTACCACTTCCGCGGTCTCGTGCAAGCACTTCCTCAATTGTGACACATGGAATGTCGTGTACACCACTAAGTCTCTCAGGCAACTCCACTCTATACGCCATCTGTCCAATATTCTCCTTAATAGGAAACGACCCTACAAACCTTGGTGCTAATTTCCCAAAGGACCCAAAGCGAACAACATTCCGTAATAGAGACACTTTGATAAAGACCATGTCCCCAACATCAAACTCAAGATCTGTCCTCCTTTTGTTTGCATAAGATTTCTGCCTATCTTGCGCCATCTTCATCCTCCTTCGAATCAAGTCGATCTTTTCCGAAGTCTCTCTAATCATATCGGGCCCAAGTAAGATCTTATCGGTAGATTCCCACCAACATGTAGGTGAACGACAAGGTCGTCCATAAAGAGCTTCAAAAGGTGCCATGCCAATGCTAGATTGAAAGCTGTTATTATAAGCAAACTCTACCAATGGAAGATGCTCTTCCCATGTACCCCCAAAGTCTAGGATACATAGCCTCAAAAGATCCTCTAGAATGCGATTCACCCTCTCAGTTTGGCCGTCCGTCTGAGGATGATACACGGTGCTCAAACATAACTGAGTCCCTACCGCCTCTTGCAAGCTCTTCCAAAATTCGCTAGTAAAGATAGGATCACAGTCGCTTACTATGTTAGAAGGAACACCATGCAAACGTACTATCTCTCGAACGTATACAGAAGCTAACCATGAAGCAGTCCTCTTACTCTTCACGGGAATGAAATGGCCGCTTTTAGTAAGTCTATCTACTATAACCCAAATCCTCGTATTACCCTTCCTTGATCTTGGTAATCCATCCACAAAATCCATCGAGACACTATCCCACTTCCATTGCGGAACATCTAATGGGTGAAGCAACCCACCGGGTTTCTTTTGCTCCGCTTTTACCTGTTGGCACACCAAGCATCTAGCGACATACTCGGCCACATCCCTCTTCATACCGGCCTAAAAGAAAACTCGCTTCATGTCTTTGTACATCTTGTCCCCGCCGGGATGAATGGTCATCTTCGAACGATGTGCATCATCAAGAATAGTCTTCCTCAAGTCCTCATCTCGTGGTACACAAAGTCTACTATCCCTACGTAACCAACCCTTATAATCTAGGGTATACCTACGGAGATGGCTTGATGACTCCCCTCTTTTGAGCTTTTCTACTAACTCAACCAACTGTGGGTCGTCTCGCCGTGCCTCACCAATCCGTCCCAAAAGCGTAGGTCTGACCTCCAAGGATGCTAGCAAACTGGGTACAAAGTCAACGGAAGGTCTAAAATCAAACCTAGAGATGAATTCTAAGTTTCGCCGTTCAACAAACAACGGACTCAAGGACAGCCTTTTCCTACTTAACGCGTCTGCCACCACGTTACCCTTGCCAGGGGTATATGCTATTTCGAAGTCGTAGGATGCTAAGAATTCCATCCACCTTTGCTGCCTTAAGTTCAAGTCCTTCTGAGAGAATAAGTATTTTATAGATTTGTGGTCAGTGAATAATTCGAATTTCTCGCCAAGAAGGTAATGACGCCAAGACTTAAGCGCGAAAACAATTGCGGCCAACTCTATGTCATGTGTAGGGTAATTTTTCTCATGCGCTCTCAACTATCTTCCCCCATAGGCTATTACCCTTCCCTCCTGCATTAAGACTGCGCCTAGTCCTGTCCCACAAGCATCGGTATAAACAGTAAATGGCTTACTCCCGTCTGGCAGCACTAAGACTGGAGCTGAGCTCAAAGCTCTCTTTAAACGTTGGAACGCATCATCACAATCTACGTCCCACGCGAAGACTAGGTTCTTCTTCGTCAGGCGTGTCAATGGAGCTGATATTTTTGCGAAGTCTTTGATAAACTTCCTATAGTAGCCAGCCAACCCCAAGAAACTCCTTACTTCAGTAGCATTTTTAGGGACCTTCCAATCTTGGATGGCCACCACCTTCGTGGGATCCACAGCTATCCCTTCTTTGGGAACCACGTGCCCTAAGAATCGCACTTCCTCTCTCCAGAAGTGACACTTAGTAAATTTAGCTTTAAGGTTATGCGCTCGTAGAGTCTCCAACACTTTCCTAAGATGTAGGGCATACTCTTCTTCATTCTTAGAAAAGATCAAGATGTCGTCTACAAAGACCACCACGAATTTATTAAGGTACTCCCTTAACACCCTACTCATCAAATCAACAAAGTATGCAGGGACGTTTGTCAAACCGAAGGGCATCACTAGCCATTCATAGAAACCGTCCAGAGTCCTAAACGCAGTCTTGTCAATGCTGTCCTCAGCCACTCTCAACTGATGGAAACCAGTGGCTAAGTCCAACTGCGAAAACACTGAAGTGCCAACTAATTGATCGAAGAGATCGTCAATCCTCGGCAGTGGTTGTCTGTTCTTCTTAGTAAGCTTATTAAGTTCTCTATAGTCCACACACAGTCTAAGGGACCCATCCGCCTTCGTGGCAAATACTACTGGAGCACCCCACTCCGATATACTTCGTCTTATGAACCCCTTCTCAAGCAACTCCTTCACTTGCTTATTGAGTTCCCTTCTTTCACGAGGATCCATGTGGTGTACTGGCAAAGATACTGGTTTTGCATTATCCACAAGATATATTCGAAAATCTATCTCCCACTTCGGAGGCAAGCCCTTCACCTCCTCAAACACATCCGAATATTCTTGGACTACTTTAACAGATCGTAGATTTTCCACCGACGCGTCAAGCGATTCTAGATAACTTAGCATAACGGAATTTATGGGATTACAAAAGATTTCGAGAGTGTTGCCAAGACGAGTCATGAGCCTAACTACTCTCCTTCCACAATCAAGAACGGCCCCATTTCTGGATAACCAATCCATCCCTAAAATTAGCCCATAGCCCGTGAAGCCCAAAACATAAGCATCACATCTAAACTCAACGCTAAGTATAGAAATTTTCAAATCCAAACATATCATGGACAAATAAGCTGAGCCCCAACTGGATTCGAAACAACTAAGGGATCCTCTACTAAACTGGTGTTTAAGTGCAGTGATTCAACTAATGATGTAGAGATAAACGAATGCGATGCGCCCGAATCGAATAAGGTACGGACAGGATGATCAAACAGAAAAACTAAGCTTTCAACAGAAATGGTTCTACCTCGTTCTTGCAGCGGTGGAACCGCGAGAGCCTGAACTTGTCCCCTTGCCTTCCCTGGTGCCATAAGAGCCTGCACCTGTCCTCCCGAGGTAGACCATGCCCTCTGCCCCTTCTTTGGACAGTCCTTCACTAGATGTCCCGCTTCACCACAGTGAAAACAGCCAGTCTTCTTTTTCTTTCTGCAATCCTTGCTGAGATGGCCTGGTGTCCCACAGTTAAAGCATCTTTTCTTTCCTTTGCCATTATTGTCTTTACCACCCTTCTTGTTTTGCTGTTGTGGTTTCTTCTGATCCCCTTTCTTCTCGGGTGCCTTATTAGCATTAGCGCCTTTCTCCTCGTGCATGAGTGCCATGTCTACTAGCTTCTCAAAGGTGTCCCCCATAGGGATGTGGGTCATAGACAACCCCTGTAATGGCTCATTCAAGGCTTTAACGAACCTCAGAGCCTTCTTCTCCGGCGTGTTCACCAAATCTAAGCCAAACCTTGCTAACTGATTAAATTTGTTGACATATTCTTTCACTGATAGATTTCCCTGCTTCAATGTCAAGAACCTTTCCATATATAGATTCTCTTCTGCCCATGAGAGAAACTTTGCCTCAAACCTACGTCTGAAATCCGCCCAAGAGTCAATAGGACGCTCCCCATTAGTGACCTCCCAACAAAACGAGGCATCTCCCTTCATTAACCAAGCTGCTAATTTTACTTTCCTTTTATTTCTACTTCAAAGATTTCTAGCAATTCTTCCACCTCCTTAAGCCAATCTCTAGCTTCTACTAACGTATCTGACCCTTGAAAAGGTTTTCCACCCATAGCCTTAAATTCCTTGCATGTCTTTGCAAAAGTATCAGCGCAAGGAGGGGGAGGAGGAGGAGGAGCGGGTGCAACTGGTGGTGGAGGAACATTGGCTGGACCTGCAGCGGCCCTAGCCTCTAATAACCTCCTATACCATCCTGGTATCGTTACACCCTCTGGAAGGTTAAGATCTTCAGCCATGTTGAAACGAAAAAGGAAAGATTCAAAATGGAGAATTTGAAAGATAAAGATATATGGCTATTGGGGATTATGTTTTTCATAAAAAATTTCCTCTTTAAATTACTCATCAAGACATGTTTTTGAAAACACTTCTTCCAAAAATACTTTAGAAAAATAGTTTTTCTAAAAATTTTATCTGTTCTGGTAACCTTAAGCTCTGATACCACGTGTAACACCCCACGTCCATTAATGTCACTCAAAAGGGAATGCATTAACTTCCATGGAGGTTTTAAGTGAATATAGAACAGAAAAATTACAACAAGACAGATAATAAGTAGTACTTGGAAATCTAAAACTTTATTTCATTGCAGCGGAAATTAAACATGTTTGTTACATCATTAAACCATAAATCAGAGTCAAGTACAATATCCATCTTGATAAAACAAAATACATAATCCCATTACATAAATAGCCATTAAAGAAGATAACAAGCTGGACTTTACTTCAGCGGTCCAAGCTTTCCAAAAGAGAGATAAAGCAATCCAATCGAACTCCGCTAGAGCTGGGCCAACCCTGAGGACCTGGAGGGGGGAAAAGATAGAAATGGAGGGGGTCAGACATAAAGTCTGGCGAGTATGATAATTCTAACAATACTATTATCAAAATAATTAGACTGAGGCACAAGCTGGAAAATAAGGAAATGTCTATGAACTATTGGGTATGGAAGAGCAGATAAAGATAACGTTAAAGGCACACCTAATACTAACGAATAATTACTACACTGCACCACACCAGTCACCCTAAAGGTTGATCCCACTTGCTTCACTTAGAAGTTTTATAAATAACTTCGTGTACCCCTAGTTGACTACATAGGTGCCGCCTGCCCCTATCTCCGCTAGGTGTACCCCACTACCCACTTGCGATCGGCTCCCTACTCGTAGATACCCGTGCTGGTCCCACAGTGGGGTGTATCACTCCCCTAAAGTGGCAACCCGATACAACTTGAGGATGCACGGCTTATACCTACACGATGCAACAACGTCTTACCTACCAGCCCGGGTCCACACACGCATATGAAACTCGTTGGACTTGCGTTGCCACCGCTAACCCGTTTGGCCTCTTATAGTCAAGCCCAGTATGTGTGCCCCGTCCTCGACTTGGGTCGAGCCCACAAAGATACGTTTGGGTTACTGGTTGAAATGGGCCCCCAATTACTTACCACAAGCTATCCACCTAAGCTTGTCCCCACTAGTATATCCCACTTAACCCTCTTCTTAGTCATGTTCATTTACATGTGTGTTTGGTTAAGTCTTACTAATCGTATTTCAAATGCCACTAAAGGCACCCACTAGATTCCTCATGCCACCCAAGGCACCTACTTAACCCCCATGTCCCACCTCACATGTTTATCTAGTTAAATATTTCTTAATTCATTAAGGCCATAACCTTATAAAGACCTCTCACATTAGACTGACATTTATGGCAGCTGGATTCGCCGGGCGGGTCCGGGCAGTCTTATACCATAAAAGAGTCTAACCTCGTGTCTTTAAAACTGTTATGCTTTAGTTTGGGCCTAGGACCTCTCACATTGGGCTGACATTTGTGACTACTGGATTTGCCGGGCGGGTCCGGGCAGTTTTACGTCACAAACGAGTCCAACCTCGTGTCCTAAGCATTGATTAACACTTATAATCTTTTACCCCAGTTTTAAATATATCCCTATTCAAATCATTAATTAATTCCAATTTTAATGATGTCCATAATTGACTCAATTATGGCCATCCACTTACGGTATGCAAAATCATATCAATTGCACCCCAATTTCTTAATATTAAATCCTTAATATTACCCCTACCCCACGTTATACATTCGCTTATTCAACGCAACATATACGTTAGACTCGAATAGTCTAACTCATAGCACAAAGATAAATTATCACAACATATAGACAAATAAAATAGATCTAATCATAATAGGGGTGAAACTTGCATAAAACTACACATGTCATGGATCTAAAGGTGTCAACTTGTTTGGTTAAATGTCACAACTTACATAATATGATCATAACCCAAGTTCATGTATAAACTTGCATATGTGCTTTATGCAACATAATGATGGTGTGAACTAGCATCTAACACATAGAACTCACACATGTCATAGCATAATTCTAGATCTAAATAGATGTCATAATTCTAGATCTAAATAGTTGTCATACAATATGTGAGATTATACATACTAATAAATCTAAACTTGCATAGGTATATGTGATTTATCATGTGAATCATCATAGCCCAAATATATATAATCAACATCATGATTCATAAGCTAACTACAACATAATAACATCATGGCTTTGTAACATCGCAACTTAGAATAGAAACTTGCAACATATATAATATCATCATAGCATGATTTACAACATATAGGATGTCATCATCACATAACATAGGATTTACAACATACATGATAGCATAAGGTTTACAACAACATATATGACAATTCACATCATTTTCTTATGATCCATATCACATCTTAATCTAATTAGTTTGCTAATAATCTTATTAAGATCATCATACTCACAATTAGAAAAGAAAGAGAATCTTGATTTGCTTTAGAGTTGAGTAGAATTAGAGTTTTGATTAGCTTTCTTCCTTCTTAGTTGGTGGCGGCTACACTGAGTTCCATGGCGATGGCATGACGGCGGCTATTCTATTTTCATGTGATTTTAGAGTGAGAGACTACCTAGGTATATATAGAGTTTAGGATTTATTTAAACCGTCAGATCAACTTAGAACTAACCTGAACCGTTAAATTAGCCAACTCAGCCCTAAAGACACATCTGCAGCTCAAGATTGGGCTCTACCAAAACCTGGCCGACTTGACCAGGTCGACACCCAAGTCGACTGCGCAGTCGACCTGGTCCTGGGGGTGTCGACTGCCCAGTCCACTCCCCAGTCGACCTGGGGTGCTGGGCGGGAAATTCCCGGCCTGGCCTGTTTGACTTCGAATTTTGAATTTTGAATTTTTTGAAACTTCCGATGGCCATATCTCCTTTATACGAAGTCCAAATCACGCAAACTCGGACTCTATTTCAACCAGAATTCCTAGACGAACACAATGGCGCAACCCGTTTACCACAATTCTCAAGTTTGAGATTAGTTATTCTTTAATTTGTGAATATTTATATTAACAGAATTACGGGGTGTTACACCTAGGATAACAGAGGAGCCATACTAGGGATGGTGCCGGTTTTAATTACCCTACCGTTATAATGCCGAAATTTTCTGAAATATTCACGTGTTGAACTATTCATGTTTTGAAATAGTATCGTTCGAACAATAGAAATCACATTTTTATTGTATATTAGAAAAGATTAAAAATGATCATTATTGGAAATAAAAATATGTTAATAATAAAAATTCACATTTTTATTGTATATTAGGAAAGATTAAAAATGATCATTATTGGAAATAAAAATATGTTAACAGTAAAAATTCACATTTTAATTGTATATTAGAAAAGATTAAAAATGATCATTATTTGAAATTAGAATTGTTAACAATAAAAATTCACGTTTTTATTGTATATGAGAAAAGATTAAAAATGATCATTATTTGAAATGAAAATTGTAAACAATAAAAAATCACATTTTTATTGTATATTAGAAAAGATTAAAAATGATCATTATTTGAAATGAAAATTGTTAACAATAAAAATTCACATTTGTATTTTATATTAGAAAGGATTAAAAATGATCATTATTTGAAATGAAATAAGATTAATAATAAAAATTTACATTTTTATTATATATAAGAAATAATGAAAAATATTCATTGTTTGAAATTAAATGATTGAACAGTAAGAATTACATTTTTTATTGTATGTTTAATTCATTAAAAAGATCCAAGTTTGATAAAAACGTTGTAACATCAAAAATTTCATTTTTAATGTAAGAGATTCATTAAAAAAGATCAAACTTTGATTAAAATGTGTTAACATTAAAAATTACATTTTTAATATATAAAGGATTCATTAAAAAGAATTCAACTCTGAAAAAAATGTGTTAACTTTAAAATTTTACATTTCTAATATATAAAGGATTCATAATCCAATCGGTGGTTCTCTTGTTCTTGGTTTGTACTGTAAAGTGCCCATCTCTTTTTCCCATTATCAGTTTTCCTGCACCTTGATCGTTATTGATTTTTATGAATTTGATATCATTCTTGGACTGGATTGGTTAACTAAATACGAAGCCGAAGTTAGATGTGCGGAAAGAGTTGTTAAAATTAAAACGAAGCTTGCAAATATTGTTATACCCTGCGTAGGCTCAGATTCGGGTAAAAAAGAATTTTGGGCTGGTCTTGAGGTCTCTCCCACTGCTATTGAAGATATTCCTGTGGTTAAGAATTATGCGGATGTGTTTGAAGAAGTGGATAGCTTACCGCCGCAGAGAGAAATTGACTTCAGGATTGATTTAGTTCTAAATGCAAGGCCAGTTGTGTACGCTATTCGAAGAATGACACTGAAAGAGAAAGAAGAACTGAGTAATCAAACTAAACAGCTCTTGTGGAAAGGTTTGATCTGGCCTAGCTTTTCAAATTGGGGTGCAACAGTAGTGTTTGTCCCAAAGTCAGACGGTAAAGAATAAATATCCATTACCGCTTATTGACGATTTGTTAGATCACTTGAATGGAGCGCAAGTATTTTCTAGAATGGACCTAGCTACAGGATTCCATTAATTGCGTATTGCCGAAGAATGTGTTCCTTTGACAGCTTTCAGAGGTCCGGACATATTTTATGAGTGGTTAGTAATGCCGTTCGGCTTTTGTAACGCTCCTGCTTATTTTTACGATTTAATGAACAGAGTATTCCGCGATGTCTTGAATAAATTTGTGCTGGTTTTCATTGACGACATTTTAATCTTCTCTAAGTCAACTGTCGAGCATGAGAAGCATTTGGAAGAAGTTTTGGAAATTCTGAGAAAGAATGTTTTAAAAGACAAATTTTCTAAATGCATATTCTGGCAAGAAGAAATGAAGTTCCTTGTTCGTGTAGTATCGAAGGAAGGACTTTCAGTGGGTCCAAGTAAAATCACAGCAATTCGAGATTGGGAGCAGCCTAGCACGCCTACTGAAGTCAGAAGTTTTCAAGGATTGGCTGGCTATTATCGGAAAATTGTTAAATATTTTCCGATGCTATCATGTCCATTAACAAAGCTTACCAAGAAACATACAAGGTTTAATTGGACACCTGAATGTGAGGCAGCTTTCCATGAGCTGAAATTAAGGTTGACTACTGCTCCAGTGTTGACTATTATAGATGGCAATCAAGATTTGAAAGTCTATACAGATGCATCTCTTGAAGGTGTTGGTGCGGTATTAATGCAAAGAGGCAAAATAGTTGCTTATGCTAGCCGTCAGTTGAGGCCGCATGAGAAGAGATATCCTACTCATGATCTTGGGTTGTTAGCTGTAGTGTTTGCTTTGAAAGTATGGAGGCACTATCTTTTGGGTGAGAAGTTCGAATTATATACAGATTATAAATCGTTGAAGTATCTGTTCCTCCAGAAGGATTTGAATTTGAGGCAGCAGCGTTGGTTAGAATTTCTTGAGGCATACGATCTTGATATTTTGTATACTCTAGGGAAATCTAATGTTGTAGCAGATGCGCTTAGCAGAAAGAATGCCATTATCGCTAATCTCATTATTACTCACTCATTGATTGATAAAATCTGTACTCTTTAGAAATATGATGAATTTATTCATAGAATTAGTAAAAGAGTTCGGGAATGTGAACCCTTGAGTTTCCAAATTGACAACAAAGGAGTTCTGAGGTTTTTAGGCTGAATTCGTGTCCCGAATATTCCTGACCTCAGAAGGGAAGTGATGGATGAATTTCATAAGTCCAAGCTTAGTATTCATCCAGGGGTGAGTAAGATGTATCATGATCTCAAGCATACGTTTTGGTGGAGATCTATGAAAAGAGACATTTCCATTTATGTTAGCAGATGTTCTACTTTCCAACAAGTCAAAAGCGATCAACAGAAACTTATGAGCTTGTTACAACCATTAGAAGTTCCAAATTGGAAGTGGGATCAAATCTCCATGGATTTCATTGATGGCTTGCCCCGAACCAGAAAAGGTAAAGACAACATATGGGTGATCGTAGACCGTTTCACAAAGACCGCCAATTTTATTCCTGTTAGATCTACTAGAACAGCTCAAAGTCAGGCGAAAATTTATTTCAAAGAAATCGTTAGAGTACATGAAGTTACCAGTAGCATTGCTAGTGATCGTGATCCGATATTCGGTAGTAAATTCTGGGAAGCATTCCAAGAGGAGTTGGAGACAAACTTAAATCTGAGCACCGCTTATCATCCTCAAACAGATGGCCAAACTTATAGGGTGAATCGTATACTAGAAGACTGGTTGCTGGCATGTATTCTTGATTTTGGTAGATCGTGGGAAGATCAATTGCATTTGGTTGAGTTTTCATATAATAAAAGTTACCAAGCAAGCTTACAAATGTTGCCATTCAAAGCATTGTATGGCAAGCCAGGTAGATCCCCTGCATGTTGGGTAGAACTAGGAAATCGACTAGTATTGGGTCCCAACATGATTCGTGAAGCTTTGGATACAGTTGATTTCATGAAGAAGCGACTTCAGACAGCTCAGAGCCGATAGAAGAGCTATGTAGACTCAAGAAGAAGGGATTTAGAATTTGATGTTGGTGGCTATGTATATCTGAGAGTTTCCCTATTGATAGAAGTAGTCCGCTTCGGGAAAACAGGGAAGTTGGCGCCTAGATTTATTGGTCCATTTCCTATACTTGACAGGATTGGAACTCTTGCTTACAGGGTTCAGATACCTGACTGGTTGCCAGGAGTACATGATGTATTTCACGTGTCTCAACTTCGAAAGCATGTGCATGATCTAGACTTGGTTGTGGAAGAAGCAGCACAATAAGATTTGGAGATTACCCCAAGCTTAGCAGTGGGAAGAGAAGCTAGTGAAAATTATTGGCAAAGAAAAAAGAGTTCTGAGAAATAAGAGAATTCATCTAGTCAAAGTGCAGTGGAGCGGAGATCCTAGAGACTATACATGGGAGACCGAGGATAGCATCAAACATGCTTATCCCAAGTGCAGAGTGGGCATCTTTGATTAGCTCTGGTGCAAGGTACATTCACAATATTTTACATTTTCCTTTTTGTTTCCTACTTTACTGTTGTTTCCATTTCGGGGACGAAAAGTTTTTAGTAGGGGAGATTGTAACAACCCGGAAAATCAGAACCAATTTAAAATTTTTATTTTGGCTATTTTAATGGATTTTGAATATTTAAAATGGTTTATTTTAAATAATAATGATTTAGAATCGAAGTTATAACGAATATATTTATTTTAATTATAAACCGAGCCTGAAATGCGTGGTAGTTTGAAAATTCGATTTGAAACTTCAAATGAATGTATATGATTCAATATAAATCGGATTTCAGTAAAACCAGAAATATTAGAATCTGTTTAACAATATCTTTCCAACGAATGTGAAAAATCCATATTTCATAGCGGGAATAAAAAGTTATGTCCAGTTTAAAATTAGAAATAGTCTGTGATAACCCAAAACCCCGTGTCATGGAATTAAAGATAATCATTCGGAATATAACGCATTAATCAACATTAGCAGATTACAGATAATAGCATAAACATGAAATAGAATAATTTACATCAATAAGACAGCAGAACCATAAAATGTAATAAACATCAAAGTAGCACAGTCATAGGATACAACTTAGTGCATAAAGGAAACGATCAGTCTACATCAAGATCACTGGGACATATATGTAACAACCCGGAAAATCAGACCGAATTTAATTTTTTTATTTTGGCTAGAATTTTGAATAGTTAAAATAATTTATTTTAAATAATAACGATTTAAAATTTTATTTAAATCGAAGTTAGAACAAATATATTTATTTTAATTTTAAAAGGAGTTAGAAATAGCACAGCAGTTTGAAAATTTAAATCTGAACTTTGACTAAATGTACAGGATTCAGAATAAATCGGATTTTAGTGAAACCAAAAATATTTAAACCTGTTTAAAAATATCTTTCTAACGAATCCAAAAAATCGAAATTTCATAACGGGAATAAAATGTTATGGCCAGTTGAATATTCAAAATAGTTGCTATGGAATATAATATAATATATAGCGCGTATAAATGGCCATTATACAAACGACCTCCATTTTTGACGAAACCATTATTGTTGGATCCGGAATGTCAAATTATTGCAAAGTTTATTTTTCCAAAAAATTTGGAATTAATTTGTGAGCGTGGTGAATTAAAAATTGCGTTAATAATTTTTGTTGAATTTAATCGATCGTTAAAAAGGCCATTTTTCAAATGGTCCCCAAATTCGATGAAATTAATTTTGTTAGGACCGTATCGTCAAAACATAGCTAGATTTATTTTTCGGGAATTTTCGGAGTCCATATGTGGCCCCGGTGAATTTAAATTTACAATCAAATTAAATAAATGATTTAAATTTTAAATTAAAGAAAACAGGCTAAAAACAATCGTTTTGGCTGACGGGACCTAGCCCATTGTGTCCAGAACGGGGGCAGTTGGGTAGGAATGACTTTCGTTGGGCTGAAATTAGAGCTGAAAAGGAATAATGGGCTAAAACAAAAAATTAAGAGAATTCATTATTATTATATTATAAATATCTAATTTCCAAACACTAATTCCCATTAGCAGTAACCGCCGCCCCCCTGATACCAATGACCAGAAACATTATCTTCTTCTTTCACTAATTTCTTCCAATCCGCTCTATAAAACTTCCTGCCCCTTTAGAGTTTATTATAGAGATTGATTCACTCTTCAATTCCATATGGGGTTGATCAGAAACCATTGTGTATTCACGACGAACTAGCACCCCGAATCCGCTCTATAACTTTAATTTATTGTTAGATCTCGATTTGAAAAAAAAGATTTTATTTTTGTTTCAGATCTATGAATATTGATTTGATTTTATAATATAAGTTTCATCTTTTATTTAGATACATGAAACATGGTTTTGTCAAATTTAGATTTACAATAAAAATATTCATTTTTATTGTTAACATGAGACACGTTTTGTCAAATTTAGATTTACAATAAAAATATTCATTTTTATTGTTGACATGAAACATGTTTTGCTAAATTAGATGTACAATAAAAATATTCATCTTTATTGTTAACATGCAACATGTTTTGTCAAATTTAGATTTACAATAAAAATGTTCATCTTTATTGTTAACATGAAACATGCTTTGTCAAATTTAGATTTACAATAAAAATCTCATTTTTGTTGTTTACATGAAACATGGTTTTTATCAAAAATTTGTTTTCATTATAATAAAAAGATTAGGAAAAAAGATTATAATAAAAAGATTTCATTTAAATTATCACTTTTGTTTCACAGTTTAGTTGAAAACAAAAATTATCACTTTTGCTTCATAGTTTAGTTGAAACAAAAATTATCACTTCTGCTTCATAGTTAAGTTGAAACAAAAATTATCACTTTTGCTTCATAGTTTAGTTGAAACAAAAATTATCACTTTTGCTTCATAGTTTAGTTGAAAACAAAAATTATCACTTTTGTTTAATTGTTTAGTTGAAAGTAAAATGGTATTTTTTGTCAAATTTTCTAGTTGAAACTAAAATGTTAATTTTTGTCAAATTAGAATAGTTGAAACAAAAATATTCATTTTTGTCAAATTAGAATTGTTGGACAAAAATGTTCATTTTCGTCAATTAAAATTGTTGAGCAAAAATGTTCATTTTTGTTGAATTTGAATTTTCAACAAAAATGAAAAGAATCATTTTTATCATTTTGTTGAATTAGAATTTTCCACAAAACTGAAAAGTGCCATTTTTATCATTTTGTTGAATTAGAATTTTCAATAAAAATGAAAAGTGCCATTTTTATCATTTTGTTGAATTAGAATTTTCAAAAAAGTGAAAAGAACCATTTTTATCATTTTGTTGAATTGAAAAAAGAACTAGAGAAATGTTCATGTTTTAAAATAAAAACGTGTCTACATTAAAAATTCACATTTTTAATGTAATGTAAGGAAATAGAGAAATGTTCATGTTTTAAAATAAAAACATGTCTACATTAAAAATTCAAATTTTTAATGTAATGTAAGGAACTAAGAAAAAAAAAATTCAACAAAAATGAAAGAATCATTTTATTTACAATGCATATATTAGAATTTATACGCAAAGTTAAAATATCATTTTATTTACAATGCATATATTAGAATTTATATGCAAAGTTAAAATATCATTTTATTGACGATGCATATATTAGAATTTATATGCAAAGTTAAAATGATAAAATATCATTTTATTGGCAATGCATTTATTAGAATTTATATGAAAGTTAAAATAACATTTTATTGACAATGCATATATTGGAATTTATATGCAAAGTTGAAATATCATTTAATTTACAATGCGTATATTAAAATTTATATGCATAGTTAAAATATCATTTTATTGACAATACATAATTTATATCCAAAGTTAAAATAACATTTTATTGACAATGCGTATATTAGAGTTTATATGTAAAGTTAAAATACCATTTTATTGACAATGCATATGTGACGGCCCGCCCCGTACCAGCCGAAATTTCCAATGAAGGTGCGCTGTGCCAATGCCCAACCAGCACGGGACAGTCATCAGAGAAAGAAAAAGAAAGGAATTTAAACTAATAAGGAACCTGTAGAATGTCTCACAGCGCATGGAATAAAATATAATAATAAAATACTTGACATAATACAGGCGAGACAGTACATAAGCTGAAAACTAAACCATAATCATTATAGCAGCGGAAATTCAAAATACAACTTATTACAACTCCAACATACTGTCTCTAATGCAAAGAAAAAGGTGCACTACTAATACCCAAAGCAGTGACCAGCAACAACACAGGGAGAATATCTATATATATCATACGTGGAAGCCTCCTGCTCATCTCTGTTACAGCTACTTGTGCATACCACCTAGCATGTCTCTAGTCTGCCCATTTATGAGCACCCAGAGTAATAAGAAGAGACATAAAACTCTGGGTCAGACAAAAGTCTGGTATGAGCGTTAAGCAGCAAAACAGAACAATAACAGGTATACGAAACCATACCTGAACCTGGACCTGCAAGCAAAGAGTTAGCACACAAGATGTACAATACTCTAAGGTGACACTAACATATAGTGTAAAGATACGGGGGAGGGGGTGTGCATGTCATAGTGATGGCATACAATCAAGCATAGTAACCATCGTCACATCTCTCACTCAGTGCGTAAAGCATACGATATCTACCACTTTGATCACCCAAATCCTTGCTATGATCATCTGCCCCATGGCGTCATGGCGACTCCACTGCACTGATCCATAACCACTTGTCCTTGCTATGTCCACTTTTCCCTATGAAGTCATGACGACTTCACTGCACTGGCTTATAGCCATGCTACGATCAATATGCCCCATCGAGTAATAACTACCCTACTGCACTGATCCGTAGCCTAACATCTGTCTTGTTGGTGAATCAAAGTAATGGACGTCGATAACCCCTTGGCACACGTCCCGCAGCAAAGCCCAATCATGAAGTTAACTCGTTGGTTCCCAACTGGATCCTGAGTTACAACTTCTCATTTGGACTACCCTTGCATCTCGGGTTTTGATCGTCATCCCGTTCGCACTTCATTTTCCTTTCAGTTTGTTCGCTGTCCAAGCTCGAAGATCGGATCATGGATCCCCCATAAGCATCGGTTCGTGGCTCGCCCTCCTGTCCTCGGCTCGTGATGATGCTCCTGGGTCGTGGTCGTGAGCTCCACTCGTGGGTCCCGGTAGTGATGGTGGGCTCGGTTGTGACCAAGCTTTGGGTCGTGACATCATGCTCGGTTCGTGGTGAGGGTCTCCAGCATAGTTCGTGACTTGCTTCATGGCGAGCTCCATCGGATCGGTTCGTGCTTTGGCTCGTGAAGGGTAGGTGGCCCACGGTTCGGGTCGTTCTCTTCTGATCGGGTTGGTTCGGTGACACATGCTCACGAGTGGGGGATAAATGGGCGATCCAATCCATTTCCTGCACTTCTTCCAGCAAACTGTTTACGCCACACGACGACATTTTCGACCATTCTAACTGTTCTAAGCAGTCATAAATCATACCAAACAATCATAGTAACATATAACATCAACCATAAACACCAAAATGATAAATAACCATGTCAAAATGGGTCAAACATACCCAAAACTTATGCTTTCTCCTTAATCATGTTTAAGCATAACTAATGATAGGATTAGTAAAACATACCCAAATTCCTAACAGAGGCCTAAAATAATATTTTAAAATTTTTAAACATTTTTCCAGAATTTAATAATGTATAATTTCGTTAATTAACACTAATCACCCCTAATTAGCCGCAATTAGTGTAGAAACAATGCTAATCACTCACCTTAGCCACAATTAAAACTTAGATCTGAAACTATCTCTGATTTGGGGAGTTTTCCTATGCAACACAGCAGCTCCAACTCTGATTTGGTGTTGATTTGTCTTGATTTGTTGTAGATCTTCTTAATTAGTTATTAGAAGGTGATTTGGGATGATTTTAGAAGGTGGAGGCCATGGCCAGGGTTAGAGAAATGTTTTAGGCGACTGGGAAAATGAAAATAGATCATTTCCTAACTGATTTCAACCTCTCCATAACCCTAATCCCGAAATGGGTTATGGGCCGAGCTGCTAATCACCCTAATTAGGACCGGTTAAGCTATTTTTCACCTTCTAATCCTTATTTCAGCCATATCTCCCAAACGGTAAATCCGTTTGACTAATGTGACAACTCTACGGAAATGTAAACCATCATCTAGATCTAAAGGAAGTGGTTTTAGATCAAAAATCCTTACCAATCAAAAGTTATGGCCGAAACAAGATCAGCTAGGGGAAAAACGGTCATTTAAAAATCGGTAAAAATCGTGAACATGGGAAATGACCCAATAGTCATTCCCCAAAGTTACACGACTATATGACCTCATATGAGAAAGAAATAAATATTCTTCAATCCTTCAATGCGTAGAATGTGGGTCATTACCCTCTCCCCCCTTAAGAAATTTCACCCCCGAAATTTCTTAACTAAGAAACAACCAATGGGTCCAGCATGCCTACTAGCAATATCTAGCAATCAAACATACAATACAAACAAAACAAACCTATCCTAGCATGCGAAAAAGACTAAATCGAAATGAAAACCTTACCAAACAAAGAGTCCTGGATACGTCCCCTTAATGCTCTCCTCTGTCTCCCAAGTACAGTCATTCTCATCCCCGCTCCACTGAACCTTGACTAGATTTACCGCTTTCCTTCGAAGTTTCTTCTTATCGTGCCCGATAATATGAATCGGCTTGCGGTTCCCAACTGCCTCCGGTTCTACTTCGATATCATCCAACTGATCAGGTGAAATAGCCACATTGGGGTCGTGCACAAATTTCCTTAACTGGGAAACATGAAATACGTTATGAACTCCCGCCATCTTGTCCGGTAACTTAACATTATATGCTAAATTCCCAACTTGTTCGAGAATTGGGGATGGACCAACAAATCTTGGTGTTAACTTGCCTCTCTTACCAAATCGTATCACGCTCTTTAACTGAGAAATCTTGACAAACACCAAGTCGCCAATGGAGAATTTTAAATCTCTTCTCCTTTTGTCAGCATAACTCTTCTGCCTATCTTGGGCAGCCTTCATTCGTTGTCGGATAACTTCGATCTTATCTGAGGTTTCTCTTATTACATCTGGCCCAAGCACAAATTTCTCACTGGTTTCTAACCAACATGACGGTGAGTTGCACGGTCTTCCGTACAAAGCTTCATATGGAGCTATACCAATACTGGACTGATAACTATTATTATATGTGAACTCCACTAGATGCAAATGGTCATCCCATGATCCACCAAAATCTAATATGAAAGATCTCAAAAGATCTTCTAATATATGATTCACCCTCTCTGTCTGACCATCGGTTGGAGGATGATACGCGGTACTCAGATGTAATTCTGATCCTAAAGCCTCTTGTAAGCTCTTCCAAAATCCACTAGTGAACAGCAGATCTCGATCACTTACAATTTCCTTGGGTACTCCATGAAATCTCACTACCTACTTCATATACAGTTCTACTAACTTAGCTGTCGTTCCATTCGACTTGACGGGTGTAAACTTCGCACTCTTGGTCAATCGGTCCACAATCACCCAAATGCTATCATGGCCTGATCTAGTCCTTGGTAACCCATCAATGAAATCCATTGAGACTTGTTCCCATTCCATTTTGGAATTTCTAATGGTTGCAACAACCCACTAGTTTTCTTTTTCTCAGCTTTAACTAGCTTCCAGTTCATGCATTGGGATATAAACTGCCCAACATCTCTTTTCATCCCTTCCCAGTACTAGGTCTGCTTCATGTCTCGATACATTTTGTTTCCACGGGGATGTATAGTCAGTTTTAAGTGATGACATTCTCTAAGTACTTCATCTCTCAATCCATTTACACTGGGCACAACTAGTCTCCCATTCTTTCTGAGCCATCCATCCCGATCAAGCCCATACTTGTTCATCTCCTCGTCGATACTCATCTCTAACTTGGAGATGATTTCCAATAGATTAGGATCGTCCCTCTGACTGGAACCAATACGCTCAACCAAAGTAGGTCTGATCGTCAAACTTGCTAGCATCTTTGAATCCAATTCGCATTTTGGTCTGAAATCATACGCAGCGATATACTCCAGTTGCTTCCATTCTAGAAACATAGCCCCTAAATTGGCATGTCTCCTACTTAATGCATCAACTACTGCATTGCCCTTTCCTGGTGTATACGCAATATCGAAATCATAGGAAGCCAAGAATTCTAACCATCTTTGCTATAGGAGATTTAGATCCTTCTGAGAGAAAAGATACTTTAATGACTTATGATCGGTAAACAACTCGAATCTTTCTACCAAGAGATAATGTCTCCATATCTTCAACGCGAATACGATCGCTGCCAATTCCAAATCATGGGTAGGATATATTTTCTCATGCGGTTTCAGTTGCCGACTTTCATAAGCTACAACCCTACCTTCTCGCATCAATACAACACCTAGTCCGGTACCACATGCACCAGTGTATACTGTGATCTCTTCATTCCCTTTAGGAATGACTAACACTGGTGCACACGTCAACTTTTCCTTTAGACTCTTGAATGCATTTTCACAACTTTCATCAAAAATTAAAGCTTGATTCTTCTTGGTCAACTGAGTTAACAGTGCTGCTATCTTGGAGAAGTCTTGGATAAACTTATGATAATATATAGCTAATCCCAAGAAACTTCTTACGTCTGTTGCATTCTTGGGTGTAGACCAATCTTGTAACGTAGCCACCTTCGCAGGATCCACGACAATACCATTCTCTGAAACAACATGGCCCAAGAATCTCACTTTCCTCCTCCAAAAGTGACACTTAGAGAACTTCTTTCAATTGGTGTTTTCTCAACACCTCCATCACTACTCTTAAATGTTCCTTGTGTTCTTCCTCTTTCCTCGAATAAACCAAGATATCGTCTACGAACACAAGAACAAACTTATTCAATTGATCTCACAATACTCTATTCATAAGATCCACAAAATATGCTTGTGCATTGGTCAACCCGAATGACATGACCAACTACTCATAGAATCCAGACGGCGTCCGAAATGACGTTTTAGCTATGCTTTCAGCTTCCACCCTAAGCTGATGAAAACCTGTGGCGATATCCAACTGGGAGAACACTCTTGTACCACTCAACTGATCAAACAAATCATCTATCCGCGGTAGAGGATACTTATTCTTCCTTGTCACCTTATTCAACTCGCGGTTGTCCACACATAATCGAAGGTAACCATCTTCCTCGGTAGCAAACACAACTAGTGCTCCCCACTCAGAAACACTTCTTCTGATGAATCCCTTCTTCAAAAGATAGCTCACTTGCACCCCGAGCTCTTGTTGCTCCCTTGGTGCCATACGACGAAGTGGTATCACTATAGGTCTGGCATCTTTCACTAAATCAATACAAAACTCAATCTCTCGGTGTAGTGGAAGTCCGGTCACTTCCTCGAAGACGTCCGGATACTGGCCAGCCACGGGCACATCTGACAACTCATCATGCGGGATGTCGAGGGAATTTAGAAAACTAGCCATTACCCAATCACTAGGTAGACCAACAAACACTACCCTCCGCCCATCATCCGCTCTAACTGTCACCAAAAAGCCCTCACATTCTACCACCACCCCGTACCCTTGGAGCCAATCGGCTTCCAAAATAATGCCAAACCCAGTAAAGCCCAAAGCAAAGCAATCACAAGCAAATATACATCCATGACTCGATAAGACTACATTACGACAAATCATACTAAGGCTAGTCGAACCACCAATCGGGTTCGTCACAGCCAAGGTATATCGACTATCTCAGGTTCCAATCCTAACCTATCTACCAGTCACTAGATAGGAAGGAACGGGAAGCCCCAGTATCAAATAGTACTCGAACAGGAACATCATAAACATAAAGCATACCTTGAATGACGACATTCTTTCCTTTCTCCGCTGCGGTTGGGGCATTCGACGAAGAAGGAACATCATTAACAGCATATGCTTTCACAATCTGCTTCTCTTTAGGGGGTTGCGGACATTTATCCTTGTGATGTCCCACTTGGCCGCAGTTGAAGCAGTTCCTGTCCACTGGCTTTGCATGACATTCTTTAGCATAATGCCCCTTCTTGCCACAGCTAAAGAACTCAACATATTTCTTACTCTTTTTCTGACCATCCTTAGTTTGGTTCTGCTTCCTCTTATTCTGAGAATTATTCTTGCCTCCACTGCTTGCTTGCGGCTTTAGACCCTCTACAGATGCAACAGCGACTTCAGTCTTTGGCTTAAGATAAAGGCTCTATGACCTCATTGCTTTCCCAACAATCGATATAAAAGTCTCATCAATATGGTTTAAAAGCCTTTCTCCTATATACTAATCTAAACCAGTTATGAACTTCTCATTCTTCTTCATGGTAGTGTCAATAAGGGATAATCCAAACTTCGATAAAGTATCTAACTCAGCAATATATTCCGAGACTGCTCTACCATTCTGCTTAAGCACCAAGAACTTCCTAAACAATTCTGATTTTTGACCAGCTGGGATTAACTTATCACTGAATCGGCCTTAAACTTATCCCAAGTAACTTGATCCTCATGGGTAGCTGCCTTAATAGCATTCCACCAATTCATAGCCCGTCCTTACAGTTGACGGGATGCTAGCTTCCCCCTCGTTGCATCATCGATCCTTAAGTCCTCAAAGATGCGTTCACAACTATCGAGCCAATCCTGAACTTTTGTTGCCGATTCAGTTCCGTGGAACGACTTCCCACCAAGACTAGTGTAGTCCTTACAAAGCTTGGCGAAATCGGCCCTAGGTGCCTGCACCGCTGCACCACCACCATTTGCAGCATTAGGAGCTTTCCTCTGAACATCCCTAAGCATCTCTCTCATGAAGCCAGTGAACATCGTCCCCATATCAGGAGCATTCCCATTATTAGCTCCTCTACCAGTACCCCTCGTACGTCGGCTCGTCTTTCAATCTGTAAGGAGAAAACGATTAACCATCTCTTCAGTGGTGCCAGTGTAGTGCGACTCCATCCTTATATATACTAATAGCTATATATACATATCTTTTGAAAACCAAAATACCATAAATACGCGCTCTCATATACGTACTATCTCTCCCTGGTATCTTCCCCTAAGTTAACTACGCAACCTAGAGCTATGATACCAAGTGTGATGGCCCGCCCCGTACCAGCCGACATTTCCAATGAAGGTGCGCTGTGCCAATGCCCAACCAGCACGGAACAGTCGTTAGAGAAAGGAAAAGAAAGGAATTTGAACTAACAAGGAACCTGTAGAATGTCTCACAGGGCATGGAATAAAATATAATAATAACATACTTGACATAAAACAGGCGAGACAATACATAAGCTGAAAACTAAACCATAATCATCATAGCATCGGAAATTCCAAATACAGATTATTACAACTCCAACATACTGTCTCTAAAGCAAAGAAAAAGGTGCACTACTAATGCCCAAAGTGGTGACCAGCAAAAACATAGGGAGAATATCTATATATATCATACGTGGAAGCCTCCTGCTCGTCTCCGGTACAACTACTGATGCATACCACCTAATTGTCTCTAGTCTGCCTGTTTAAGAGCACCCGAAGTAATATGAAGAGACATAACACTTTGGGTCAGACAAAAGTCTGGTATGAGCGATAAGTAGCAAAACAGAACAATAATAGGTATATTAAACCATACCTGAACTTGGACCTGCAACCAAAGAGTTAGCACACAAGATGTACAATACTCTAAGGTGACACTTACATAGTGTAAAGATACGGGGGAGGGGTGTGTGTATGTCATAGTGATGGAAAACAATCAAGCATAGTAACCATCCTTACATCTCTCACTCAGTGCGTAAAGCATACGATATCCACCGCTTTGATAAATCCTTGCTATAATCACGCTGCCCCATGGCGTCATGGCGACTCCACTGCACTGATCCATAACCACTAGTCCTTGCTATGTCCAATCTGCCCCATGAATTCACGACGACTTCACTGCACTGGCTCATAGCCATGCTACGATCACTATGCCCTATGGAGTAATAACTACCCCACTGCACTGATCTGTAGCCAAACATCTATCTTGGTGGTGAATCAAAGTTATAGACATCGATAACCCCTTAGCACACGTCCCGCAGCAAAGCCCAATCATGAAGTTAACTCATTGGTTCCCAACTTGATCCTGAGTTAAAACTTCTCATTTGGGCTACCTTTGCACCTCGGGTTTTGATCGTCATCCCGTTCGCACTTCATTTTCCTTTCAGTTTGTTCGCTGTCCAAGCTCGAAGATCAGATCGTGGATCCCCCCCCAAAGCATCAGTTCATGGCTCGCCCTCTTATCCTCAGCTCGTGATGATGCTCCTGGGTCATGGTCGTGAGCTCCACTCATGGGTCCTGGTCGTGATGGTGGGCTCGGTCGTGACCAAGCTTCGGGTCGTGACATCATGCTCGGTTCGCGGTGAGGGTGCTCCAGCATAGTTCTTGACTTGCTTCATGGCGAGCTCCATTGGGTCGGTTCGTGCTTTGGCTCGTGAAGGGTAGGTGGCCCACGGTTCAGGTTGTTCTCTTCTGGTCAAGTCGGTTTAGTGACACATGCTCATGAGTGGGGGGGGGGAATGGGTGATCCGATCCATTTCCTGCACTTCTTCCAGCAAACTGTTTACACCACACGACGACGTTTTCGGCCATTCTAACTATTCTAAGAAGTCATAAATCATACCAAACAGTCATAGTAACATATAACATCAACCATAAACACCAAAATGATAAATAACCATGTCAAAAAGGATCAAACAAACCCAAACTCATGCTTTCCCCTTAATAATGTTTAAGCATAACTAATGATAGGATTAGCAAAACATACCCAAATCAACCCAAATTCCTAACAGAGGCCTAAAATAATATTTTAAAATTTCTAAACATTTTTCCAGAATTTAATAATGTATAATTTCATTAATTAACGCTAACCGCCCCTAATTAGCCGTAATTAGTGTAGAAACAATGCTAATCACTCACCTTAGCCACAATTAAAACTTAGATCTGAAACTATCTCTGATTTGGGGCATTTTCCTATTCAACACAGCAGCTCCAACTCTGATTTGGTGTTGATTTGCCTTGATTTGATGTAGATCTTCTTAATTAGTGATTAGAAGGTGATTTGGGATGATTTTAGAAGGTGGAGGCCATGGCTAGGGTTAGAGAAATGTTTTAGGCAACTGGGAAAATAAAAATAGATCATTTCCTAACTGATTTCAACCTCTCCATAACTCTAATACCGAAATGCGTTATGAGCCTAGCTGCTAATCACCCTAATTAGGCCCGGTTAAGTTGTTTTTCTCCTTCTAATCCTTATTTCGGTCATATATCCCAAAAGATAAGTCCGTTTGATTAATGTGACCACTATACGGAAAGATAAACCATCATACGGATCTAATGGAAGTGGTTTCAAGTCAAAACTCCTTACCAATATAAAGTTATGGCCGAACAAGATCAGCTAGGGGCAAAACGATCATTTAAAAATTGGCAAAAATCGTGAACATGGGAAATGACCCCAATAGTCATTCCCAAAGTTACACGACTATACGACCTCATATGAGAAAGAAATAAATATTCTTCGGTCCTTCGATGCATATAATGAGGGTCGTTACATCATATACTAGAATTTATATGCAAAGTTAAAATATCGTTTTATTGGCAATGCATATATTAGAGTTTATATGCAAAGTTAAAATACCATTTTATTGACAATGCATATATTAGAGTTTATATGCAATGTTAAAAAACCCTTTTATTGACAATGCATATATTATAGTTTATATGCAAAGTTAAAATACCATTTTTTTGACAATGCATACACTAGAATTTATATGCAAAGTTAAAACAACATTTTATTGACAATTCATATATTAGAATTTACATGCAAAGTTAAAAAATCATTTTATTGACAATACATACATTAGAATTTGTATGTAAGTTAAAAAATTATTTTTATTGTCAAAACATGCATTGGAACTATATACAAATAAAATATTCCTTTTTTTTGTTAAAGTCAAGAATAGAAATACAATTAAGAATTATCTTTTTATGTGTCATTAGCATATATCATGTAAATAAATACATTTTATTTGACATTGTAAACATGTAGAAATGGTTATGCAAATTAAAACGTCCTTTTTATTGGCATGTTAAACGCGTTTGTGGAATCGTCGAATGGTTTATATTTATATATAATTATATATATAAATAAAATTAAAATTAAACGAATCGCACGCGGTAGTTCACATTTCGAAATTGTAACTTTAAACAATTATACCTAAAGATCCGACTGTCGGATTTTGTCAAAACTGGAACCTTTAGGACCGCTTTGGAAAGATCTTTCCAACGATATAAATTTTGTTAAAATCCAACAGTTAGATTTCGAGATATGTGTAAATCAAATTTTGATAAAAACATTGCCAGAGCCGCCTATTGACCCGAAGCGTCGTTGAATTAAATTGAGCTATTTTTATATAAATAAAAATAGCGATAAATTGTTATTAAATAATATTAACGATATGAAATGGTTTTAAATTATATATGCGAGAATTATTTGAAAAGACCGAGTTCAATCTCATTTCAAATAATTATACGACGATTTATATCGATGATATGGAAGACGGTGATTGAAGACCGACGATCTTCACATCGAATAGATAACTACTAATATCCGGTATTGGTTAGCTCCCAGTAAAGGGTTAAAGTGGTAGTTGTCCGGACGTTTTGTTGATTATCCGGATAAGCGAGCACATCTCTTCCGTATTTGACATACGGGACGATGAATAAGGTGACTCCGGTTTCGTTCAGACCCAGAATGGACGTGTAAATAGATGTGTGTCTGACATTGGATCTCATTCCATGTAAATTGATTTCTATTTAATATATACCTGATTTGTAACACCCCGTAAATCAGTTAATACTAATATTCACAAATGAAAGAATAATTAATTTCAAATATAAGAATATTGGGAAACGGGCTGTGCCATTGTGTTCGCCTCGGAAAAATACGCGAAATAGAGTCCGAAATTTTGTAAATCGGAGTTCGTATGACCGAGATATGGCCTCGAGAAGTTTCACGAAAAATTCAAATTTTAAAACAGATTTCAAAAACACAGAAATGGAGGAAGGCGGGAAAACTCCCGCCCAGACCAGGTCGACCTGGGGGTCGACTTGGGAGTCGACCTGGGGGGGCCAGGTCGACACTAGAGTCGACCTGGGTGTCGACCTCCCTGGTCGAGCCCAGGTGACCTGGGTGCATCTGGTTGGGTTTTCGGGCTGTGTTTTGAAGGCTGGACGAAATCTAATGGCTCTAATCTATTCTAGGGTAAATCTAATGGCCTAAATGCATCCTAACATCTATAAATAAGTGGGTAGACTCTAACCCTAAATCACTTGAAAAATTGGAGAGCTACCGACATGCCGTTGCCATGGAGTTCAGCGTAGCCGTCACAAACTAAAGAAGAAGGAGAAGGCCTAATCTACAAACTAAATCTACTCAAATCAAATCAAAAGCTCTCTCTCTTTCTATTTCTCTTCTTTAAAATTGTGAGTATGATGAATCTCACAATATTATTATAAAATATTTTGATTAAGTTATGAATGGATCACAAGAAAGTGATATGAATTGTTATGTATTTGTAAATTATGTTGTGGATCTCTTGTTATGCTATTATGTCATCATATATATGATGTTATGTTGTAGTGATTATGTTGTAAATAATCCTATGCTATGTCATATGTGATTAATCATGCTATGCTATGTTATAAATCAATGTTATGCCATGTTGTAAATCATGCTATGCTATGTTGAAAATCATATCATGCTATGTTGCAAATTATGATATGCTATGTTGTAAATCTTATATGTTGTAGATCTCATATTATCACATATGTTGAAATACTTATGTTATATGATAATGATGTCATGTTAAGTTGTGTTGAATCATACAAGTTGTAAAATCGTGATGTTATTATTTATGCGAATTGGATCATGTTTAAAGTTTATGTTTTTTTTATAATAGATCTTGATTATGGGAATTTGCCTATTGAGTTAGGTGTACCCATATACATGAATCTACAAATTAATTGGATCTTGAATATGGGAATTTGCCTATTAAGTTAGGTGTACCCATATACATGAATCTATGATTAAATGAATTTTGATTTTTGGGAATTTGCCTATTGAGTTAGGTGTACCCATATAAAACCATATTGTTAATGATGTTGATTCACACATGTCCTATACAAGTTTATGAAATTTGATCAAAATCATATTATGTGAATTATGAATAAGTTGACACCCTTAGATCCATGACATGTATAACCTTATGCAAGTTGTAATTTTGGATGTATGCAAGTTTCACCCATTGTTATGATTTATTTAGTCATTTATACATGTTGTTATTGTGATTATCTCTTTAATGCTATGAGTTAGACTATTCGAGTCTAATATATATATTTTGCAAATAAACGTTCAAACGTGGGGTAGGGGTGATATTAGGAATTAATAAATTGGGTGCAATTTTGTATGATTTTGCACGCCTTGAATGGATGTCCATAATTGAGTCAATTATGGACATTGTTGAATTTGGAATTAATTAATAATTCAAGTAGGGAATTATTAAAATTGGGGAAAGTGGATTATTAATAATAATCAATGCTTAGGACACGAGGTTGGACCCGTTTGTGACGTAAACCTGCCCGGACCCGCCCGACAAATCCAGTAGTCACAAATGTCGGCCCAATGTGAGAGGTCCTAGGCCCAAACTAAAGCATAAATGTTGTAAAGACACGAGGTTAGACTCTTTTATGGTGTAAGACTGCCCGGACCCGCCCGGCAAATCCAGCTGCCATAAATGCCAGTCTAATGTGAGAGGTCTTTATGAGGTTATGGCCTTAATGAATTAAGAAATACTTAACCAGATAATCATGTAAGGTGGGACATGGGGGTTAAGTAGGTGCCTTGGGTGGCATGAGGAATCTAGTGGTTGCCTTTAGAGGCATTTGAAATACGATTAGACTTAACCAAACACACATGTAACGAACATGAATAAGTGGGTTAAGTGGGATTGACTAAGGGGACAAGCTTAGGTGGAATGCTTGTGGGAAATAATGGGGGCCCATTTCAACCAGTATCCCAAAACTTATCTTTGTGGGCTCGACCCAAGTCGAGGACGGGACACGCATACTGGGTTTGACTATAAGAGGCCAAAACAGGGAGCGGTGGCAACGCAAGTCCAACGGGTTTCATATGCGTGTGTGGACCCGGGATGGTAGGTAAGACGTTGTTGCATCGTGTAGGTATAAGCCGTGCATCTCCGTTATATCGGGTTGCCACTTTAGGGGAATGATACACCCCACTGTGGGGCCAGCACGGGTATCTACGAGTAGGGAGCCGATCGAAAAATGGAAAGTGGAGTACACTTAGTGGAGATAGGGGCAGGCGGAACCTATGTAGTCAGCTAGGAGTACGTAAAGCCATTGAGAAAGTTTCTAAGTGAAGCTAAGTAGGATCAATCTTTAGGGTGACTGGTGTGGTGCAGTATAGTGTTTATCCTTTAGTATTTAGGAGCGCCTATAACGTTTCCTTTAGCGATTGTCTATGTCCTTAATCTGCTCTTTCATAGACATTTCCTTGTTTTCCAGCTTATGCCTTAGTCCAGTTATTTTGATAATAGTATTGTAGAATTATCATACTCGCCAGACTTTATGTCTGACCCCCTCTTTTCCATTTTTTTTCCTTCAGGTCCTCAGGTTGGGCCAAGTTCTAGTGGAG
The DNA here is from genome assembly GCA_030737875.1 of Allium sativum. NCBI lineage: Eukaryota > Viridiplantae > Streptophyta > Magnoliopsida > Asparagales > Amaryllidaceae > Allium > Allium sativum. The sequence goes on from CM060910.1 coordinate 344,602,542, forward strand.
TCTAGTTGGATCGCTTATCCCTTGGAAAGCTTGGACTGCAGAAGTAAAGTCCAGCTTCTTATCTTTCTTTTTAATGGCTATTTATTGTAATGGGATTATGTATTTTGTTTTTGTGAAGACGGATATTGTACTTGGTTATGATCTATGGTTTTATGATGTAACAGACATATTTAATTTCCGCTGAAATGAAATGAAGTTTTAGATTTTCAAGTGCTATTTATTATCTGTCTTGTTGTAATTTCTCTGTTCTATATTCACTTATGACCTCCATGGAAGTTAATGCATTCCCTTGGTGAGTGACATTAATGGACGTGGGGTGTTACACGTGGTATCAGAGCATAAGGTTACCAGAACAGATAAATTTTTTAGAAAAGTATTTTTCTAAAGTATTTTTGGAAGAAGTTCTTTCAAAAACATGTTATTTAAAGAGAGTTTTTATGAAAAACATAATCCCAAATAGCCATATCCTTATCTTTATCTTTCGAATTCTCCATTTTGAATCTTTCCTTTTTCGTTTCAGCATGGCTGAAGATCTTAATCTCCCAGAAGGTGTGACGGTTCCAGGGTGGTTCAGGAGATATTTGGAGGCTAGGGCCACCACTGCAGGCCCAGCAGATGCTCCTCCACCCCCAGTTGCACCCATTCCTCCTCCTCCTCCTCATGTTGACACTTTTTCAAAGACGTGCAAGGAATTTAAGGCTATGGGAGGAAAAACTTTTCAAGGGACTGAGACGTTTGTGGAGGCCAGAGACTGGCTTAAGGAGACTGAGGAATTGTTGGATATCTTTGAAGTGGAAGATGGGAGGAAAGTCCGTTTAGCTGCTTGGTTAATGAAGGGAGAGGCCTCGTTTTGGTGGGAGGTCACTAACGGGGAACGTCCAGTTGATTCATGGGCGGATTTCAGATGAAGGTTTGAGGCAAAGTTTCTTTCAAGGGCAGAGGAGAATTTAAATATGGAAAAATTCCTGACATTAAAGCAAGGGAGCTTATCAGTGAAGGAATATGTCAATAAATTTAATCAGTCAGCAAGGTTTGGCTTGGAGTTGGTGAACACGCCAGAGAAGAAAGCTTTGAGGTTCGTTAGAGGCTTGAATGAACCGTTGCAAGGGTTGGCTATGACCCACATCCCTATGGGAGCCACCTTTGAAAGGCTAGTAGAAATGGCACTTATGCATGAGGATAAGGCAGTTGAAAAGAAAGGGGATCAGAAGAAACCCCAACAGCAAAATAAGAAGGGTGGTAAAAACAATAATGGCAAAGGGAAGAAGAGATGCTTCAATTGTGGGACGCCTGGCCATCTCAGCAAAGATTGTAGAAAGAAAAAGAAGACTGGTTGTTTTCATTGTGGAGATGCGGGACATTTGGTGAAGGACTGCCCAAAGAAGGGGCAGAGGGAAGGGTCTACCTCGGGAGGACATGTGCAGGCTCTTACGGCACCAGGGCAGGCAAGGGGGCAAGTTCAGGCTATTGCGGCCCCACCGCTGCAAGAAAGAGGTAGAACAATTTCTGTTGAAAGCTTAGTTTTTCTGTTTGATCATCCTGTCCGTACCTTATTTGATTCTGGCGCATCTCATTCGTTTATCTCTGCATCATTAGTTGAATTACTGCACTTGAACACCAGTTTAGTAGAGGATCCCTTGGTTGTTTCAAATCCAATTGGGGGTTCGGCTCATTTGACCATGATATGTTTGGATTTGAAAATCTCTATACTTAGCGTTGAATTTAGATGTTATGCTTATGTATTGGGCTTCACGGGCTATGGGCTAATTTTAGGAATGGATTGGTTATCTAGAAATGGGGCCATTCTTGATTGTGAAAGGAGAGTAGTTAGGCTTGTGACTCGCCTTGGTAATGCTCTCGACATCTTTTGTAATCCCATAAATTCCGTTATGGTAAGTTATCTTGAATCGCTTGACACGTCTGTAGAGAATCTGCGATCGGTAGAGGTGGTCCGGGAATATCCGGATGTGTTTGAGGAGGTGAAGGGCTTACTCCAAAGCGGGAGATAGACTTTCGAATTTATCTTGTGGAAAATGCTAAACCCGTATATTTGCCAGTGCGCCACATGGCTCCTCGTGAAAGGAGGGAACTCAATAAGCAAGTGAAGGAGTTGCTTGAGAAGGGGTTCATAAGACGTAGTATATCGGAGTGGGGTGCTCCAGTAGTATTTGCTACAAAGGCGGATGGGTCCCTTAGATTTTGTGTGGACTATAGAGAACTAAACAAGCTTACTAAAAAGAACCGACACCCACTGCCGAGGATTGACGATCTCTTTGATCAGTTAGTTGGCGCCTCAGTGTTTTCGCAGTTGGACTTAGCCACTGGCTTTCATCAACTGAGAGTGGCTGAGGATAGTATAGATAAGACTGCTTTTAGGACTCATGACGGATTCTATGAATGGCTAGTGATGCCCTTTGGTTTGACAAACGCCCCCGCATATTTTGTTGATTTGATGAGTAGGGTGTTTAGGGAGTACCTTAACAAATTCGTGGTAGTCTTTGTGGATGACATCTTAGTCTTTTCTAATAATGAAGAAGAGCATGCCCTACATCTTAGGGAAGTGTTGGAAACCCTTCGAGCGCATAACCTTAAGGCAAAATTTTCTAAGTGTCACTTCTGGAGGAAAGAAGTACGGTTCTTAGGGCACGTGGTTTCCAAGGAAGGGATAGCAGTGGATCCCGCAAAGGTGGTGGCCATCCAAGATTGGAAGGTCCCTAAAAATGTAACCGAAGTAAGAAGTTTCTTAGGGTTGGCTGGCTATTATAGGAAGTTTATCAAAGACTTCGCAAAAATATCAGCTCCATTAACACGGTTAACGAAGAAGAACCTGGTTTTTACGTGGGACGAAGATTGTGATGATGCGTTCCAACGTTTAAAGAGAGCCTTAACTTCAGCCCCAGTCCTAGTGCTGCCAGACGGGAATAAACCGTTTACCGTCTATACTGATGCTTGTAGGACGGGACTTGGCGCGGTCCTCATGCAAGAGGGAAGAGTAATAGCCTATGGTGGAAGGCAGTTGAGGGTTCATGAAAAGAATTACCCTACGCATGACCTTGAGTTAGCCGCAATTGTTTTCGCGCTTAAGTCTTGGCATCACTATCTTCTTGGTGAGAAATTCGAACTGTTCACTGACCACAAATCATTAAAATACTTATTCTCTCAGAAGGATTTGAATTTAAGGTAGCAACGGTGGATGGAATTCTTAGCCTCCTACGATTTTGAAATAGCATATACCCCGGGCAAGGGTAACGTGGTAGCAGACGCCTTAAGTAGGAAAAGGTTGTCCTTGAGTCCGTTGTTTGTTGAACGACGAAGCTTAGAATTCATCTCCATGTTTGACTTTAGACCCTCCGTTGACCTAGTACCTGGTTTGTTAGCATCCTTGGAGGTTAGACCTACACTTCTAGGACGAGTTGGTGAGGCACAACAAGACGACCCACAGTTGGTTGAGATAATAGAAAAGCTCAAAGGAGGGGAGTCGTCTAGCCATCTTCGTAGGTATACCCTAGACGATAAGGGTTGGTTACGAAGGGATAATAGACTTTGTGTACCACAAGACGAAGACTTAAGGAAGGCCATTCTTGATGATGCTCATCGCTCAAAGATGAACATTCATCCCGGCGGAGACAAGATGTACAAAGATATGAAGCGGGTTTTCTTTTGGGCCGGTATGAAAAAGGATGTGGCCGAGTACGTCGCTAGATGCTTGGTGTGCCAACGAGTAAAAGCGGAACAAAAGAAACCCGGTGGGTTGCTTCACCCATTGGAAGTTCCACTATGGAAATGGGAAAGCGTCTCAATGGATTTTGTGGATGGATTACCAAGATCAAGGAAGGGTAATACGGGGATTTGGGTTATAGTAGATAGACTTACTAAGAGCGCCCATTTCATTCCCGTGAAAAGTAAGAGGACTGCTCCGTGGTTGGCTTCTGTATACATTAAAGAGATAGTTCGTTTGCACGGTATTCCTTCTAGTATAGTAAGCGACCGTGATCCGATCTTCACTAGCGAATTTTGGAAGAGTTTACAAGAGGCGGTAGGGACTTAGCTATGTTTTAGCACCGCATATCATCCTCAGACGGACGGCCAGACCGAGAGGGTGAATCGTATTCTAGAGGATCTTTTAAGGCTTTGTATCCTAGACTTTGGGGGTACATGGGAAGAGCACCTTCCGTTGGTAGAATTCGCATATAATAATAGCTTTCAGTCTAGTATTGGCATGGCACCTTTCGAAGCTCTTTATGGAAGACCTTGCCGTTCGCCTACATGTTGGTGGGAATCTACCGATAAAATCCTACTTGGGCCCGATATGGTTAGGGAAACCTCGAAGAAGATTGATTTTATTCGAAGGAGGATGAAAGCAGCACAAGATAGGCAGAAATCGTACGCTGATAAGAGGAGGACAGATCTTGAGTTTGACATTGGGGACATGGTTTTTATCAAAGTATCTCCGTTACGGAATGTTGTTCTCTTTGGGTCCGTTGGGAAATTAGCGCCAAGGTTTGTAGGGCCGTTTCCTATAAAAGACAGGATTGGGAAGATGGCGTATAGGGTGGAGTTTTCTGAGAAACTTAGTGGAGTACACGACGTATTCCATGTATCAAATTTGAGGAAGTGTTTGCACAAGACCACGGAGGTGGTAGAGCCGGGCTTGCTTAAAGAGGTAGAAATAGAGCGTGATGCAACAATTAGATGAGCTCCTACATGCATTCTTGGGTCCAAGATCAAAAAGTTGAGGAATCGAGAGGTCAGACTAGTTAAAGTGCAATGGGGAGATGATGAGAGCAACGCTACTTGGGAGACAGAAGAGAAGATGCGTTCGTTGTACCCTTTTCTTTTTGAGGGTATGTCTTTTAATTTCTCCTTTATCGCTCAGCTTATCTTATCTTCTCTTTAGTATGTCCTCTCATTAGTATCTTTGACCTTTAGATAGGATAAATCCTATGGTTGAAACATGTGTTTGAGACATGTTATGTATGATGGATGCAAAATGGACGCAAGTGTTTGCTAGTGGTTGCTCGTGGATGCATATATACACACACTTTAGGCACTAGATCGGCTCAGTCACTACATATTGCATATTGCATAAGTGAATGTATTTAGTATAATGGATGTATAATGGTTGTACCATCATATAGATGCTGCATTCGGTTGAATGGATGTGCATGCATATAGAAGTAGTATGTAAGCAATTAGGATCTTTTGCATACATAATGGATGCATGGCACTATCATGAATTGCATCAAGGAGGTCAACTGAATCAGTGGACCGCCTGATTTTGCATTAGATACGGACATATACACACACTATGCATTTAAACATAAAAACATTAGAATTCTATAAGGACAGTGGATGCCAGTGTTTGATGATTGAGTAGATGGTTGATTGGATGTTAGGTTAAACATTCTTCTTGACTTGAAGATTTAGGGGTCGAAATCCTTTAAGGAGGGGAGAATGTAACACCCCGTAAATCAGTTAATACTAATATTCACAAATGAAAAAATAATTAATTTCGAATATAAGAATATTGGGAAACGGGCTGCGCCATTGTGTTCACCTCGGAAAAATACGCAAAATAGAGTCCGAAATTTTGTAAATCGGAGTTCGTATGACCGAGATATGGCCTCGAGAAGTTTCACGAAAAATTCAAATTTTAAAACAGATTTCAAAAACACAGAAATGGAGGCAGGCGGGAAAACTCCCGCCCAGACCAGGTCGACCTGGGGGTCGACTTGGGAGTCGACCTGGGGGGGGCCAGGTCGACAATAGAGTCGACCTGGGCGTCGACCTCCCTGGTCGAGCCCACGTGACCTGGGTGCATCTGGTTGGGTTTTCGGACTGTGTTTTGAAGGCTGGACGAAATCTAATGGCTCTAATCTATTCTAGGGTAAATCTAATGGCCTAAATGCATCCTAACATCTATAAATAAGTGGGTAGACTCTAACCCTAAATCACTTGAAAAATTGGAGAGCTACCGACATTTCGTTGCCATGGAGTTCAGCGTAGCCGTCACAAACTAAAGAAGAAGGAGAAGGCCTAATCTACAAACTAAATCTACTCAAATCAAATCAAAATCTCTCTCTCTTTCTATTTCTCTTCTTTAAAATTGTGAGTATGATGAATCTCACAATATTATTATAAAATAATTTGATTAAGTTATGAATGGATCACAAGAAAGTGATATGAATTGTTATGTATTTGTAAATTATGTTATGGATCTCTTGTTATGCTATTATGTCATCATATATATGATGTTATGTTGTAGTGATTATGTTGTAAATAATCCTATGCTATGTCATATGTGATTAATCATGCTATGCTATGTTATAAATCAATGTTATGCCATGTTGTAAATCATGCTATGCTATGTTGAAAATCATATCATGCTATGTTGCAAATTATGATATGCTATGTTGTAAATCTTATATGTTGTAGATCTCATATTATCACATATGTTGAAATACTTATGTTATATGATAATGATGTCATGTTAAGTTGTGTTGAATCATACAAGTTGTAAAATCATGATGTTATTATTTATGCGAATTGGATCATGTTTAAAGTTTATGTTTTTTTTATAATAGATCTTGATTATGGGAATTTGCCTATTGAGTTAGGTGTACCCATATACATGAATCTACAAATTAATTGGATCTTGAATATGGGAATTTGCCTATTAAGTTAGGTGTACCCATATACATGAATCTATGATTAAATGAATTTTGATTTTTGGGAATTTGCCTATTGAGTTAGGTGTACCCATATAAAACCATATTGTTAATGATGTTGATTCACACATGTCCTATACAAGTTTATGAAATTTGATCAAAATCATATTATGTGAATTATGAATAAGTTGACACCCTTAGATCCATGACATGTATAACCTTATGCAAGTTGTAATTTTGGATGTATGCAAGTTTCACCCCTTGTTATGATTTATTTAGTCATTTATACATGTTGTTATTGTGATAATCTCTTTTATGCTATGAGTTAGACTATTCGAGTCTAATATATATATTTTGCGAATAAACGTTCAAACGTGGGGTAGGCGTGATATTAGGAATTAATAAATTGGGTGCAATTTTGTATGATTTTGCACGCCTTGAATGGATGTCCATAATTGAGTGAATTATGGACATTGTTGAATTTGGAATTAATTAATAATTCAAGTAGGGAATTATTAAAATTGGGGAAAGTGGATTATTAATAATAATCAATGCTTAGGACACGAGGTTGGACCCGTTTGTGATGTAAACCTGCCCGGACCCGCCCGGAAAATCCAGTAGTCACAAATGTCGGCCCAATGTGAGAGGTCCTAGGCCCAAACTAAAGCATAACAGTTGTAAAGACACGAGGTTAGACTCTTTTATGGTGTAAGACTGCCCGGACCCGCCCGGCAAATCCAGCTGCCATAAATGCCAGTCTAATGTGAGAGGTCTTTATGAGGTTATGGCCTTAATGAATTAAGAAATACTTAACCAGATAATCATGTAAGGTGGGACATGGGGGTTAAGTAGGTGCCTTGGGTGGCATGAGGAATCTAGTGGTTGCCTTTAGAGGCATTTGAAGTACGATTAGACTTAACCAAACACACATGTAACGAACATGAATAAGTGGGTTAAGTGGGATTGACTAAGGGGACAAGCTTAGGTGGAATGCTTGTGGGAAATAATGGGGGCCCATTTCAACCAGTATCCCAAAACGTATCTTTGTGGGCTCGACCCAAGTCGAGGACGGGACACGCATACTGGGTTTGACTATAAGAGGCCAAAACAGGGAGCGGTGGCAACGCAAGTCCAACGGGTTTCATATGCGTGTGTGGACCTGGGCTGGTAGGTAAGACATTGTTGCATCGTGTAGGTATAAGCCGTGCATCTCCGTTATATCGGGTTGCCACTTTAGGGGAATGATACACCCCACTGTGGGGCCAGCACGGGTATCTACGAGTAGGGAGCCGATCGAAAAATGGAAAGTGGAGTACACCTAGTGGAGATAGGGGCAGGAGGCACCTATGTAGTCAGCTAGGAGTACGTAAAGCCATTGAGAAAGTTTCTAAGTGAAGCTAAGTAGGATCAATCTTTAGGGTGACTGGTGTGGTGCAGTATAGTGTTTATCCTTTAGTATTTAGGAGCGCCTATAACGTTTCCTTTAGCGATTGTCTATGTCCTTAATCTGCTCATTCATAGACATTTCCTTGTTTTCCAGCTTATGCCTTAGTCCAGTTATTTTGATAATAGTATTGTAGAATTATCATACTCGCTAGACTTTATGTCTGACCCCTCTTTTCCATTTTTTTCCTTCAGGTCCTCAGGTTGGGCCAAGTTCTAGTGGTGTCTAGTTGGATCGCTTATCCCTTGGAAAGCTTGGACTGCAGAAGTAAAGTCCAGCTTGTTATCTTTCTTTTTATTGGCTATTTATTGTAATGGGATTATGTATTTTGTTTTTGTGAAGAAGGATATTGTACTTGGTTATGATCTATGGTTTTATGATGTAACAGACATATTTAATTTCCGCTGAAATGAAATGAAGTTTTAGATTTTCAAGTGCTATTTATTATCTGTCTTGTTGTAATTTATCTGTTCTATATTCACTTATGACCTCCATGGAAGTTAATGCATTCCCTTGGTGAGTGACATTAATGGACGTGGGGTGTTACATGATTGGTGGCGGAAAATTTATTCTCTTCCTTAACAACCTTCTCTGAGACGCACGAGCTCAGAGGTTATATATTGGTAGTTATCGATCACATGGCATGGATTGTCATTGTGGCATGCCAAGATGCAAATGATCAAGGCTTTTGTTGAAAAGCATAACCTTGTGGTTGATGATCAAAGCATAGCCTATTTTGGCATAGCTTTGTGTATAGCGTTATCTCGCGAGCCTCACACCCCGGTAAGAGTCAAAAATGGGACAAGGGAACGCAGGGAGTGCACACGTTTCTTCCTAGCTAGAAGTGGTATCAGGGTTTTGCAAGCCCTGACAATTTACTTATGTGGTTGATGGATTATGAGGTACCTTGGATTTATTGGTCGATAGTGACCAAATTATAGGTTCAATAAGACCGGGAAACGTGTGTTCAGGCATAACTAATCCACTAAGGTATATTTGTGGACCGGCCCTACAGGATCCAAGGGTTCACTATGGGGGATCCAGGGACATTGCTAGAGTGTCTCGAATCGGTAAGGAGATCGTCCCTAGCCTTGACTCATGATGGAAACCCAATTTCCAATACGACATTACGGTTTTGATTGTAAACCTATATATGGCGACATAGTATTTGGTAGCTATGCCGTTTAGGATTGATACATTTACTTTGAAGTATTTAAAAACTGATTAGACACTAATAATATTATTAAAATATTATTTTATAAGTATCGAGCATGTTTGATCAATATAAGGTAAAACTCTATCCTCCGGTTTGCGTTGCATTGTGTGATCAGACTTGAGTCTTATAACGATTTCATTTTTCTAAAAATCATTGCGTTGTTTTTGAATAAAAGTTATTAAACGTATGCACTAGCAATCCAATGGAGTAAACCCGTTCCGCGTTAGCGTCGTGGTCCCGTGATTAGCCATATTGTTAGATAAGTTAGGAAAGATTTCTCGTATCAGTCCCACGACTGACTCGTAGTTTGTTTCACTTTGCAAACTCGGGTGCACTCTTTTTCACACGGGCAGCCAAGTGACAGGTTCAGGTTATTATGGATACATTCTGGATTGGAGCATGTTTAAGGAAAGAAGATGAAGGACATTTTTATCTTTTTGTTTATGCTTTGAGACATTTAGACATCCTTTATTTATGATGTACTTGATGGAGTTTAGACTTATTTCAATTTGTTGTGACTTTCTATTTGCTAAGTTGTATTCTGTAACTGTGCCACTCTGATGTTTTGATGTTGTGATGATGATGACATTCTTATTTCCGCAGCAATGATTTATGTGTTATGCTGTTATCTGAGATCTGCTATTATTGTAATTATGTTATATTCCAGTGATTATCCTTTCTTTCGTACTATAGAAGTTTTGGGTCATCACAGTTGGTATCAGAGCTAAAGGTTAACCTTAGCTTAGGAGTATAACATATTTAAAACAATTCGTCTAGATAGAATCAGCAGTATTCTAAGGTGAGTAAATCATTAGAGATAGGATTAGTAATGTCCTAGAATGAGTACAGCAGAATAACACATATTAATCAGTCATTACATCATTATCATCTTTCCATATGTCTCTGCTTTAAACCTTTCCTTTAAAATTATCATTTTTGTTAGTCTGACTCTTTCCTTGATGGTACAGAACTAACCGAAAATGAGCACTAGAGCGAGAGAACGAGCCCGAGGCAGAGGTGGGGCCAGAGGACCAGTAAGAGATGAGACCCCCACTGCTTAGAGGTAGCCCACTCCCGAGGCTGTAACACCACCACCTCCACCCCCACAGCCTTTTGACTTGGACAAGGTGGCCAAGAAGTTCACGAATTTAGGGGGAGTGTTATTCACCGGGAGAGAGACAGTAATAGAAGCTCAGGCTTGGCTTAAAAATTGCAAGAGGATATTCGGAGGCCTGGAATTAGAAGACCACCGCAAGCCTTTTTTTGGCATCGTGGCTATTAAAGGATGAGGCTGAAAATTGGTGGGATACTGTCATAATTTGAAATAATGAGGCCGACATGTCTTGGGCCAAATTCTAGGAACTCTTCAACGAGAAGTTTATTCCTCCGTAGGAAGTAGAGCGTTTCCACGATAAATTCCCAACTTGCAGCAAGGAGATAAGACTGTTTCAGAATATGTGCGGAAGTTTGAAGAGCTCTCACGTTATACTCCTGAATTAATTTTGGACCCAGTCCAGAAGAACAAAATATTCATTAATAGCCTCTCAAGGAAACATATGAACAAAGTCACATCACACATTAAGCTCCCATTTAATGAGGTGATCGAGATGGCTTGTTATGAGGACAATGACAGAAATTCGCAGCAAGAGCAGAAGAAGAATTAGAATAATAACAAAAGGAAGTAAGCTGACAAGAAACCAGAGACGAGCAACTCTTCAGCCGTCAAGCCCAAGGAAATAAAAAGGCCAAGGTGAGATGCTTTAATTCTCAGAAGATGGGATACTTCGACTACGAATGCCTAGCTCGAAAGGGACCCAAGTTCTGAGGAACAAGAGGATCCACTTAGTCAAAGTGCAGTGGAGCGGGGATCCTAGAGACTATACATAGGAGACTGAGGATAGCATCAAACAGGCTTATCCGAAGTGCAGAGTGGACATCTCCGAGTAACTCTTATGTTGAGGTACATTTACAATATGTTGCATTTTCCGTTTTGTTTCCTACTTTACTATTAATTCCTTTTCAGGGACGAAAAGCTTTTAGGTGGGGGCAGATTGTAACAACCCGGAAAATCAGAACCAATTTAAAATTTTTATTTTTGCTATTTCAATTAATTTTGAATAGTTAAAATAATTTATTTTAAATAATAACGAGTTAAAAATTTATTTAAATTGAAGTTAGAACGAATATATTTATTTTAATTATAAAAGGAATTAGAAATAGCACGGTAGTTTGAAAATTTGAATATGAACTTTGACTGAATGTACAGGATTCAGAATAAATCGGATTTTAGTGAAACCAAAAATATTTAAATCTATTTAAAAATATCTTTCCGATGAATCCGAAAAATCAAAATTTCATAGTGGGAATAAAAAGTAATGGCCAGTTGAATATTCAGAATAGTCGCTATGGAATATAATATAATATATAGCCCGTATAAATAGCCATTATACAAATGACCTCCGTTTTCTACGAAACCATTTTTATCGGATCTGGAATGTCAAATTATTGCTAAGTTTAATTTTCCAGAATTTTGGGAATTAATTTGTGAGCGTGATGAATTAAAAACTGGGTTCAATATTTTTTGTTGAATTTAATCGACCGTTAAAAAGGCCATTTTTCAAATAGTCTCCAAATTTGACGAAATTAATTTTGTTAGGACCGTATCGTCAAAACATAGCTACATTTATTTTTCGGGAATTTTTAGAGTCCATATGTGGCCCCGGTGAATTTAAATGTACGACAGAATTAAAAAAATAAACGATTTAAATTTTAAATTAAAGAAAAAAGCTGAAAACGATCGTTTGGACTGATGGGACTAGCCCATTGTGTCCGAAACAGGGGCAATTTGGTTGGAACGACTTTCGTTGGGCTGAAATTAGAGCTGAAAGGGATTAATGGGCTAAAACCAAAAATTAAGAGAATTTATTATTATTATTATTATTGTTATAATAAATATCTAATTTCCAAACCCTAATTCCCATTAGCAGTAGCCGCCGCCCCCTGATACCAATGGCCAGAAACACTCTCTTCTTCTTTCACTAATTTCTTCCAATCCGCTCTATAAAACATCCTGCCCCTTTAGAGTTTATTGTAGAGCTTGATTCACTCTTCAATTCCATATGGGGTTGATCAGAAACCATTGTGTATTCACGACGAACTAGCACCCCGAACCCGCGCCGTTTGAACTGCCTCCATCCACCCTAGCCATGATCGCACCTAACGGGGGCCCCGTGGTGCGCGTCGCTCCCCTCTCCTGCGTGGTGGTCTCCGATTGTGACGAAGCTCTGTAATTTGGTCAGAAACCCCAACCCTAGGATTGAACTAACTTGGTTAAGGCGCGACCTAGTTCTGATAGAGGAAGAAAGGTAGAAAATCTAGTTTAATTATTTATTTAATCTAATCTAAATTGTTAACGACCTTAATTAATTCATAACTAATGCATACGAACTCGGAATTGAAAAAATTCAGATCCGTTATGATCATGAGTCCGAGATCTACACTTCTGGACTGATTAGAACTGATTCGGAGAAGAACAAATTTTGGACAAAATTTTATTTTGAATTATTCAGAATTAAAACCAACTGTGATATTTCTATTTTTATAATTAAAAATTTAATTATTTCTCATTATTCGGAATACATGTAGTTTTGTTAGTAAAATCAGATCTGTGATGCTTGGGATTGGTATATGTTGATTGTTGATTGTGATGCTCATGGTTGTTAGATTTTGTTCTACAATAGAAATTCTGTCTTTTATTTGAATCTATAATTTATTGTAAGATCTCGATTTGAAATAAAAGATTTTATTTTTATCTCAGATCTATGAATATAGTTTTGAGTTTATAATATAATTTTCATCTTTTATTTAGATACATGAAACATGGTTTTGTCAAATTTAGATTTACAATAAAAATATTCATTTTTATTGTTACAATGAAACATGTTTTGTCAAATTTAGATTTATAATAAAAATATTCATTTTTATTGTTAACATGAAACATGTTTTGTCAAATTAGATTTGTAATAAAAATATTCATTTTTATTGTTAACATGAAACAAGTTTTGTCAAATTTAGATTTACAATAAAAATATTCATCTTCATTGTTAACATGAAACATGTTTTGTCAAATTTAGATTTACAATAAAAATCTCATTTTTCTTGTTCATATGAAACATGGTTTTTATCAAAAATTTGAAATAAAAAGATTAGGAAAAAAATATTATAATAAAAAGATTTCATTTAAATTATCACTTTTGTTTCATAGTTTAGTTGAAAACAAAAATTATCACTTTTGTAACAACCCGAATTTTAAACAACGTGTTAAGACAAGAATCAAGGCAGAACTAAATTATAAAATCTCAATCAGGATAAACGGGTTGCGCCATTGCGTTCGTCTCGGAAAAATACGCGAAATAGAGTCCGAAATTTCGTAAATTGGAATCCGTATGACCCAGTTAAGGCCCAACGAAGTTTCACGAAATTTCAAATCCGAAAACAGATTTGAAATTCAGCCCAAAAAGAGAGGCGGGAAAAATTCCCGCCAGACACATAGGGTGTCGACCCCTCTCCAGGGGGTCGACATGGGTGTCGACCCCTGGGTCGACCCCCCCCCTGTAGAACTCCGACCTGGTGCACCTGCTTGTCATGTTGGCTCGGTTTTGGAGGCTTGTGACGATTTTTGAGGGTTCAGATCTATCCTAGGGTTTATCCTACGGCCTAAACTACTCCTAATCTATATAAAAAGACCCCTAAGCCTACCCTAAACCCTCACAAATCACTCATGCCACGAAGTGCTGCCCAAATGCCAAGTGATCATGGCCTCCATCTCCAACTCCAAGAGACTATGCATGCAAATCGGATCCGAATCGAAAGGTGCAAGCTTGCTACACCAAATCGAGGCTCGATCAACGTTGCTACGCAAATTCCATGACGATTCTTCGACAAAGGAGCCACCTTTCTTCGTCTAGACAGATCATGCTCATTCCCTAAGCCTCGCTATGTAAGTTCTAGCTACTTGTAGATTCTAACGGTGGTTCTAATGTGACATGGGATAAAATGCGATGAAACATAAGTATGCTAGCTTATGTGAACCTAAATTTGCCCCTTTTCTATGATCTAAGACCTTGGGCTAGGTTGTAGTGACTTAATCATGCCATTCATGTTATGTTTAACCTAGTATATCGTGCAAGTTTGAATCTTTATCTATGAAATGTTAGCATGAACCTTTGGGAACAACTTGACTTGTGAAACATGGGCAAAGACTTGACTTTGGGGCTTATGCATGTAAATGAACCCAAACCCCTTATGTATCATGCATGTTTGTGGCCAAATTCACTTATGATACTATGCATGTTTGTGGCCAAATTCCCTTATGAAACTATGCATGCTTGTGGCCAAATTCCCTTATGATACTATGCATGTTTGTGGCCAAATTCCCTTATGATACTATGCATGTTTGTGGCCAATATGTGGGCATAATACCCTACTATGTGACTCGCTTCCACTTGGGTTGGAAATACGTTTGGATAGTTTAGGAAAAATGTGGGTATGACATGAAAAACTTGACATGGGGTTTACATGAGAACATGACATTCATGATACATTTAATTATGGTCATGACACGTGGGAAAACATGGAACTTGAACTAGACATGGGTGGGTTGTAAGTGTAATAAGACACTAGACCAAACATGAAAGTGGCCAACTCGAGGTTGGTTTGAGTTTGTAGCATAAATCTACCCGGACCCGCCCGGCTTAACTAGTGGCTACAAACAATAGGATCCAATGTGAGAAGTTGGTCATGTCGCGCTTAAGACCCGAGGTTAGACTAGGTTGTGGTGTAAAACTACCTGGACCCGCCCGGCTTAACTAGTAACCACAACAAGGTCTAATGTGAGTGGTTGAGAGTGCATTAATTAAATTAATGCCACATGATAAGGTTAAGTAAATTTGACTAATGACACTTAACCGATATGACACGAATGGGTAGGTTAAGTGGGACCGGGCTTGATTTCTTAATGACACTTAACCATACAAGACGATTAGGGGATGGGGTTAAGTAATTTACACTTAACTAATCTGACTTGGTAATTAGATGGGGTTAAGTAACCTACACTTAACTAATCTAAACACGGTAATTAGATGGAGTTAAGTAAACTACACTTAACTAATCTAAACACGGTAATTAGATGGGGTTGAGTAACCTACACTTAACTAATCTAAACACGGTAATTCGATGGGGTTAAGTTAAACACTTAACCAATCTAAACTTGTTAATTCAATGTGGTTAAGTAACCAATACTCAACCAACTTAACATGATAATTTAATGAGGTTAAGTAACTTATACTTAATCAATTATACATGATGATTGGATGAGTTTAAGCAACCATACTTAACCAATCTAATATGAGAACTTGATAGGGTTAAGTCACAAGACCGTTTAAATATACTTAACCATTCTAATACGATTAGTGGATGGGGTTAAGTTAACCTATACTTAACCAATCCGACTCGATAATCCGATGAGGTTAAGATAACCAATCTAACACGATAATCTGATAGGGTTAAGATAAACAAATACTTAACCAATTTGACTTGAGGATTGAATAGGGTTAAGTCATGAGCTTCTTGGTATACTTAACCAACTTGTAGGGCTAGGTCTTGGACTTGAATACTTAGCCAAATCTTGACATGATTCGTAGGCAAGTTAAGTCATGAACTTAAATGACAATACTTAACCCATTAGACAAAACCCTAGTTCAGGGGACTAGGTGGAAAACCGGGATTAACAAGGATAACGAGAAAGGAGACTAAGTGGTAAACCTTAGTTTAGGAAACTAAGTAATAATTCTTAGTCAAGAGATTTGGATCAGTTCACAGATAGATGAGTAACCCGATACGGTAGGTCATCGCTTAAACACACAAGGAGGAGTAAATTATCCGACTTGGATAAAGGCTCCAACGAACTGGGTGACGAAGCGGTAGCTTCGAGGGACGTAAGAGTACTCTTGGTATCCCTCTGTGAGGTGGCAGGTGGTCCATGAAACCTGGCCTCACAGAGGTTAAGGTCTGCGATAGAAGAGCCAAGAGTATGCCTTGGTTGCTATGCGAGCGACCTAAAGACTGGGATGGATTAGCGTGGAGTCGACGATACTTGATTTTTCCCTGGATAGCACGTCGCCGAATACCTACCATCTTTAGTCAATCGTGTACGAACGGAAAGGCAGAGAACTCCCAACAGACCATGTTCTTGCTATCAAGTCATGGGTGAGGTTGGCCCATAGGAAAGTGGGGCTATAGTGGGGCCGGGATGTAGTTCTCATACATGATTTTTCTTGGATTGCCTTTCAGTAGTTGAGGGAGGGGTCACGCGGGACCATAGCCACGGGTACAAAAACAGACCTTGATATCTGCATCAGCAGACGACTTAAAGCTCCCGACCGAGTTCCGTATTTCTTGATTTGCCCTGGCACGGAACTCGGATGGCATATTGAGGAACATGTGCGTCTAGACATGGAAAACGATTCACGATACATACGCGGGATAAAGGGTGCGGTTGACGGGTGGCATAATCCCTAGTGGTCCTTGGTGGCCAAAACCCAAACCGAGACACGGAAACGTTCATTAGGTAGCATAATCCCTAGTGGTCCTAGGTGGCATAAATCCTAAGTGAACACGCGATAGTTCATGGTAAGAAAACATAACTAGATCAAGGGAAGCAGTCCAAAACAACATCAAGGATAAAATGGTACTACGTGAGGTGGTATAGATTTACATGGGAAAGCCCGTACGGCCTACGGCAACGGACTAAACTTATACATGGGAAGGAACATACGAGTTGAGAAACCTACATATGCTATATATTAGGTTGACATGGACCATTACACGACATTGGGCAAGGGACATTCATAGTTAACACATGACGCGGGTTGGGATACTAGTACGAGAGGTGCAGAGCAAATATACATGATAGATACCGTGGGATGTTATACATGATAGATACCTTGTGATAGTATACTTGATAGAAACCTGACGATGTGATACCTTGATTCTTGACACTGTAGTTTATCATGATACCTTAGTTTACCTTGCTACAGTAGTTCATCCAGTTATCTTGGTTTAGCTTATCTATCTTGTAGTCATCCTTATGTTTACTTTCAGTTTATGCATGTCATGGTACCTTTACCTGTTTTTATACTGGAAGTAGATAGGACTTACCAGTCTTTATGACTGACCCCGTTTTGTTTCGCCTCTTTGTCTTCCGTTCCCCCCCCCAGGTTTCAGGGAGGAAACACTGTTATCTAGTTCGGACTTCTTCTGCTTGAAGGTCATCACACATGGCTTGGACTTTTCTTGGCTATGGCTACTTTACTGTTTTACTTGGGGAATAAATTTATGAAAAGGTTTTATGCTTCTTTATTTTTACAAGACAGGTTTTGATGTATTCTGATGTAAAAAGGCTTTAGACCTTGTTTTATAAGGTAAATGAAATTTGTTTTACTTCCGCTGTTTTATATATGTTCTGTCTTGTAATATTCTGTGCATGTTTACCTCGATAATGCTTCACCAAACCTAGTGCATTCCCTTTGTGAGTGACCCTAGTGGAGGTGGGGTGTTACATTTGGTATCAGAGCAGAAGGTTACCTGACTGGGCAAAAGTTTTTAAAAACCTTCTGAAACTATTTGAGAAACCGTTTTACAAAGAAGCATTTTTCAAGAAAAGTTTTTAAAGGCTATTCCCCAAAAGCCATTAGCACTATCCTTTGTTTCCTTGATTGAATCTCTTTTCCTTTCTTTCCTCCATCTGTAGTCACAGTAGTTCTAACTGTGACTAATCTTTGTCTAGCCACGTAGGTGTTTTCCGTACGATGGAGGTGGTTCTCGAGAGACCTATTGCCATGGTACACGGAAGGATAATAAGAGTAAGGATAAAGGACGCGAGCTTAAGGATAAGCAACTTGTTGGTATGGCTTAGTCCATCAAGAAGGACAAGGACAAGATCATCGGAGAGGGAAATTGTACGCTCCCATTTCTAGGGTACCTAAAAGAGATGGTACCGTTTCTACTAAAGGTTTAGCCGTTCTTTTCTATCATCCCGTCCAGACTTTGTCTTGATCATCGTATCATTTAAGTCTGCTTGGATAGTTGAGTCTCTGCACCTTAGTACTAGCATGGTAGAGGATCCCAGTTTTTGTCCCAAATCTCGTTGGAAGAATGGTCCATTTCTTCATGACTTGTTTGGATTTGAGAATGACATGTCTCGGCTACGGATGGATTCTAGGGATAAAGTGGTCACCCAATAAGGGGTGCCATTCTCGGTTTTGGAAAAAGGGTAGTTAGACTCTCGACTCACCTTGGTGATACCCTCGGAGTCTCGTGTAACCTTTTGGGTTCTGTCATGGTTAGTTACCTAGAATCTCGGGATGTAGTTGTTGGTAATCCGTTCGAATAGAATTCGCCGCTAAGGCGGATGGTTCGTTTCGCTTATGCATGAGTTATGGGAATCACCCTAGTAAGTACTCTTGGCAACATGGATTGGCATCGGCAAACGAGATCCAGAATTCCCTAGTGAATTTTGGGAGAGCTTGCATGAGTAAGTGGATAAGTTTGAGCCATGTATACTAGGAAAAGGATAAGTGAAAGTGGAATAAGAGGCGACAATGAAATGAGTTCTAACTCATATCTTGGAAATATGAATCAAGGAGCTACGAAATCATGAAGTCAAAAGGCGGTCAAGGCACAATGGAATTAAGCTCAAGGAATTGCGGCTTAGACGCGCGCATCATGTCTCTTTTTAAGAGTACATCATTGATCCTTGGTCCACCTGTAGGGCTTGCTTGCACGCTATCGCTTGGTGGATATCCTCTCGGTCCTATTTCTGTTGCAAACCCCGTAAGGAGTTTGTCTTGTTTATCTTCTCGATCCTATCTTGGGAACCTTAGGTAGGACTCTATGGATGTAAACATGTATTTGAAACATGTTTTGATTGATATGGTTGCAAATGGTTGCAAGTGGTTGCTCGTGGATGCGCGAATACACATTAGATACTAGATTGACGCGGTCACGTTTCATGTTGCATATGCACGAGCATTTGTACTTGTTTATGGTTGAAATTGAATATGTTACCATGTGGATGTTGCATGTGGATGAATGGTTGTGCACACATATAGTGTTTATATGACTAGGACCATTTGCATACATGTTGGATTCATGGCACTCAACATATTTTGCATTAGAAAGATCATTCAGGCCTGATCATTAGCATTAGCTAAGGAACATATACACACACTTTCTTGCATGTGTTCATAAAGCATTAGAAGCCTTTTAAGGACCATGGTTGCTTGTGGATGATGTTTTGAGTAGATGGATGATGGATGGTAGGATACGTTCTTCCTAACTTGGAGATTTCGGGGACGAAATCCTTAAAGGAGGGGAGAATGTAACAACCCGAATTTAAAACAACGTGTTAAGACAAGAATCAAGGCAGAACTAAATTATAAAATCTTAATCAGGATAAACGGGTTGCTCCATTGCGTTCGTCTCGGAAAAATACGCGAAATAGAGTCTGAAATTTCGTAAATCGGAGTCCGTATGACCCAGTTAAGGCCCAACGAAGTTTCACGAAATTTCAAATCCGAAAACAGATTTGAAATTCAGCCCAAAAAGAGAGGCGGGAAAAATTCCTGCCAGACACACAGGGTGTCTACCCCTGGGTCGACCCCTCTCCAGGGGGTCGACATGGGTGTCGACCCCCCCCCCTGTAGAACTCCGACCTGGTGCACCTGCTTGTCATGTTGGCTCGGTTTTGGAGGCTTGTGACGATTTTTGAGGGTTCAGATCTATCCTAGGGTTTATCCTACGGCCTAAACTACTCCTAATCTCTATTAAAAAGACCCCTAAGCCTACCCTAAACCCTCACAAATCACTCATGCCATGAAGTGCTGCCCAAATGCCAAGTGATCATGGCCTCCATCTCCAACTCCAAGAGACTATGCATGCAAATCGGATCCGAATCGAAAGGTGCAAGCTTGCTACACCAAATCGAGGTTGGATCAACGTTGCTACGCAAATTCCATGACGATTCTTCGACAAAGGAGCCACCTTTCTTCGTCAAGATGGATCATGCTCATTCCCTAAGCCTCGCTATGTAAGTTCTAGCTACTTGTAGATTCTAACGGTGGTTCTAATGTGACATGGGATAAAATGCGATGAAACATAAGTATGCTAGCTTATGTGAACCTAAATTTGCCCCTTTTCTATGATCTAAGACCTTGGGCTAGGTTGTAGTGACTTAATCATGCCATTCATGTTATGTTTAGTATATCTTGCAAGTTTGAATCTTTATCTATGAAATGTTAGCATGAACCTTTGGGAACCACTTGACTTGTGAAACATGGGCAAAGACTTGACTTTGGGACTTATGCATGTAAATGAACCCAAACCCCTTATGTATCATGCATGTTTGTGGCCAAATTCACTTATGATACTATGCATGTTTGTGGCCAAATTCCCTTATGAAACTATGCATGCTTGTGGCCAAATTCCCTTATGATACTATGCATGTTTGTGGCCAAATTCCCTTATGATACTATGCATGTTTGTGGCCAATATGTGGGCATAATACCCTACTATGTGACTCGCTTCCACTTGGGTTGGAAATACGTTTGGATAGTTTAGGAAAAACGTGGGTAGTACATGAAAAACTTGACATGGGGTTTACATGAGAACATGACATTCATGATACATTTAATTATGGTCATGACACGTGGGAAAACATGGAACTTGAACTAGACATGGGTGGGTTGTAAGTGTAATAAGACACTAGACCAAACATGAAAGTGACCAACTCGAGGTTGGGTTGAGTTTGTAGCATAAATCTACCCGGACCCGCCCGGCTTAACTAGTGGCTACAAACAATAGGATCCAATGTGAGAAGTTGGTCATGTCGCGCTTAAGACCCGAGGTTAGACTAGGTTGTGGTGTAAAACTACCCGGACCCGCCCGGCTTAACTAGTAACCACAACAAGGTCTAATGTGAGTGGTTGAGAGTGCATTAATTAAATTAATGCCACATGATAAGGTTAAGTAAATTTGACTAATGACACTTAACCGATATGACACGAATGGGTAGGTTAAGTGGGACCGGGCTTGTTTTCTTAATGACACTTAACCATACAAGACGATTAGGGGATGGGGTTAAGTAATTTACACTTAACTAATCTGACTTGGTAATTACATGGGGTTAAGTAACCTACACTTAACTAATCTAAACACGGTAATTAGATGGAGTTAAGTAACCTACACTTAACTAATCTAAACACGGTAATTAGATGGGGTTGAGTAACCTACACTTAACTAATCTAAACACGGTAATTCGATGGGGTTAAGTTAAAAACTTAACCAATCTAAACTTGGTCATTCAATGTGGTTAAGTAACCAACACTTAACCAACTTAACATGATAATTTAATGAGGTTAAGTAACTTATACTTAATCAATTATACATGATGATTGGATGAGGTTAAGCAACCATACTTAACCAATATAATATGAGAACTTGATAGGGTTAAGTCACAAGACCGTTTAAATATACTTAACCATTCTAATACGATTAGTGGATGGGGTTAAGTTAACCTATACTTAACCAATCCGACTCGATAATCCGATGAGGTTAAGATAATCTATGCTTAACCAATCTAACACGATATTCTGATAGGGTTAAGATAAACAAATACTTAACCAATTTGACTTGAGGATTGAATAGGGTTAAGTCATGAGCTTCTTGGTATACTTAACTAACTTGTAGGGCTAGGTCTTGGACTTGAATACTTAGCCAAATCTTGACATGATTCGTAGGCAAGTTAAGTCATGAACTTAAATGACAATACTTAACCCATTAGACAAAACCCTAGTTCAGGGGACTAGGTGGAAAACCGGGATTAACAAGGATAACGAGAAAGGAGACTAAGTGGTAAACCTTAGTTTAGGAAACTAAGTAATAATTCTTAGTCAAGAGATTTGGATCAGTTCACAGATAGATGAGTAACCCGATACAGTAGGTCATCGCTTAAACACACAAGGAGAAGCTAATTATCCGACTTGGATAAAGGCTCCAACGAACTGGGTGACGAAGCGGTAGCTTCGGGGGACGTAAGGGTACTCTTGGTATCCCTCGGTGAGGTGGCAGGTGGTCCATGAAACCCGACCTCGCAGAGGTTAAGGTCTGCGATAGAAGAGCCAAGAGTATGCCTTGGTTGCTATGCGAGCGACCTAAAGACTGGGATGGATTAGCGTGGAGTCGATGATACTTGATTTTGCCCTGGATAGCACGTCGCCGACTACCTACCATCTTTAGTCAATCGTGTACGAACGGAAAGGCAGAGAACTTCCAACAGACCATGTTCTTGCTATCAAGTCATGGGTGAGGTTGGCCCATAGGAAAGTGGGGCTATAGTGGGGCCGGGATGTAGTTCTCATACATGATTTTTCTTGGATTGCCTTTCAGTAGTTGAGGGAGGGGTCACGTGGGACCATAGCCACGGATACAAAAACAGACCTTGATATCTGCATCAGCAGACGACTTAAAGCTCCCGACCGAGTTCCGTATTTCTTGATTTGCCCTGGCATGGAACTCGGATGGCACATTGAGGAACATGTGCGTCTAGACATGGAAAACGATTCACGATACGTACGCGGGATAAAGGGCGCGGTTGACGGGTGGTATAATCCCTAGTGGTCCTAGGTGGCCAAAACCCAAACCGAGACACGGAAACGTTCATTAGGTAGCATAATCCCTAGTGGTCCTAGGTGGCATAAATCCTAAGTGAACACGCGATAGTTCATGGTAAGAAAACATAACTAGATCAAGGGAAGCAGTCCAAAACAACATCAAGGATAAAATGGTACTACGTGAGGTGGTATAGATTTACATGGGAAAGCCCGTACGGCCTACGACAACGGACTAAACTTATACATGGGAAGGAATATACGAGTTGAGAAACCTACATATGCTATATATTAGGTTGACATGGACCATTACACGAAATTGGGCAAGGGACATTCATAGTTAACACATGACGCGGGTTGGGATACTAGTACGAGAGGTGCAGAGCAAATATACATGATAGATACCGTGGGATGTTATACATGATAGATACCTTGTGATAGTATACTTGATAGAAACCTGACGATGTAATACCTTGATTCTTGACACTGTAGTTTATCATGATACCTTAGTTTACCTTGCTACAGTAGTTCATCCAGTTATCTTGGTTTAGCTTATCTATCTTGTAGTCATCCTTATGTTTACTTTCAGTTTATGCATGTCATGTTACCTTTACCTGTTTTTATACTGGAAGTAGATAGGACTTACCAGTCTTTATGACTGACCCCGTTTTGTTTCGCCTCTTTGTCTTCCGTTTCCCCCCCAGGTTTCAGGGAGGAAACACTGTTATCTAGTTCGGACTTCTTCTGCTTGAAGGTCATCACGCATGGCTTGGACTTTTCTTGGCTATGGCTACTTTACTGTTTTACTTGGGGAATAAATTTATGAAAAGGTTTTATGCTTCTTTGTTATTACAAGACAGGTTTTGATGTATTCTGATGTAAAAAGGCTTTAGACCTTGTTTTATAAGGTAAATGAAATTTGTTTTACTTCCGCTGTTTTATATATGTTCTATCTTGTAATATTTCTGTGCATGTTTACCTCGATAATGCTTCACCAAACCTAGTGCATTCCTTTTGTGAGTGACCCTAGTGGAAGTGGGGTGTTACAACTTTTGTTTCACAGTTTAGTTGAAACAAAAATTATCACTTCTGCTTCATGGTTTAGCTGAAACAAAAATTATCGCTTTTGCTTCATAGTTTAGTTGAAACAAAAATTATCACTTTTGCTTCATAGTTTAGTTGAAAACAAAAATTATCACTTTTGTTTAATTGTTTAGAAAGTAAAATGGTCATTTTTGTCAAATTGTCTAGTTGAAACTAAAATGTTAATTTTTGTCAAATTAGAATAGTTGAAACAAAAATATTCATTTTTGCTAAATTAGAATTGTTGAACAAAAATGTTCATTTTCGTCAAATTAAAATTGTTGAAAAAAAATATTCATTTTTGTTGAATTAGAATTTTCAACAAAAATGAAAAGAATCATTTTTATCATTTTGTTGAATTAGAATTTTCAACAAATGTGAAAAAAAAACATTTTTATCATTTTATTGAATTAGAATTTTCAACAAAAATGAAAAGAGACATTTTTGTCATTTTGTTGAATTAGAGTTTTCAACAAAAGTGAAAAGAACCATTTTTATCATTTTGTTGAATTGAAGTAAGAATTAGAGAAATGTTCTTGTTTTGAAATAAAAACATGTCTACATTAAAAATTCACATTTTTAATATAATGTAAGGAAATAGAGAAATGTTCATGTTTTTAAATAAAAACATGTCTTGTAACAAACTGGAAATTCTGAGCCAAATTAATTTTTTTAATTTGGCTATTTTATTGAATTTTAAATTTTTAAAATAAATTATTTTAAATAATAGCAACGAAAAGTTTGTTTGAATCGACGTTTGAAAATAAATACAATTATTGTTAATTATAAACAAGGCCTGAAATGGCGCGGCAGTTTCGAAATTTGAATTCAAACTTTGACTGACTATACTGGGTGCAAAACAAAATGGATTTTAGTGAAACCAAAAATATTTAAATCTGTTAGTGAATATCTTTCTAACGAATCTGAAAAATCGAAGTTTCGTAGCGGAAATCAAAAGTTATAGCCAAATGAATTTTCAGAAAGGTCGTTATAGAGAATATATAGCCCTTGAAAATAGACATTTTGCAAATAACCTCAGAATTCGGCGAAACCACTTTTGTTGGATCCGAGATGTCAAATTATTGCTAGGTTTCAAATTTCATAATTTTTGAAGTTAGTATGTGAGCGTGGCAAAGGAAAATGTGTTTGGTCGATTTCTATTAAATTGGATCGACCAGAAAAGGGCCATTTTTCAAACGGTCTCAGAATTCGACGGAACTAGTTTTGTTGGGACCGTATCGTCAAAACATAGCTAGGTTTATTTTTTTGTAATTTTTAGAATCAGTATGTGGGCCCGACAAATTGAAATGTACGTTCAAATCAAATATTGAATGTTTTATATTTTAATTGAAAAGAAACTGACTGAAACAGTTGAATGGGCCTACGAAACATATCCCATTGTGTTCGGAATGGGGGTATTTAGCTAGGGATGACAGTCGTTGGGTTTGGATTGGGGTTCGTAAGAGGCAAGGGGTATTTTTGGATTTTAAAAAATATATAAATAAATAAAAATATCGTTGGCCTATCACGTTTTCTCTCTCCCCGTTAACCTCGAGACCGACGACGGAAACCGCTTCTTTGTTTCCCCCTCCGATTGCTCCTTCCACGCTCCACGAAATCCAGTGCCACATCTAAGGTTTTTGTAGATCTTCTCAAGAGCTACAAATCCATATGAAGTTTGCTAATTATCATTGAAAAAATCGTGCGAATCACCCTTGGGAAGTCCCGCCGTTCATCGCCGTCGATCTCCTTCCTTCCTTGATCGATCAGAGCGCGCCCTACTTCGTTTTTCTCACCACTCCAAGCCCTATCACGTGGTACAACCCGATCGGCTTCTCGAGCAATGGTTTTCACGAAAAACTGAAACCTAGTTTTGAACAGGTTTGAGAAGCATATGGCTTTATTTATTTTGAATTGATTTTTACACTTTAAGTGTTGCAAACTTCTAAAAATCGTATCTTTTTGCTATGTTTTCGAAATCCAGTGAAACAAGAGACAGTGGACTCATGCAGACGTCTTCTACATTCTAGAAGAGACCGGATATTTTTTTGAGCCTTCTGCAATTTTTGGCGGAGTGGAACCCAATGTGATATTTCTGAATTACAAACGATATGGAAGCAATGATGTATAAATTATATAGTCGATGTATGAGTTATATAAGCGTTGTACACCTCATGTATAAGCGTTGTATAAGTTGTATGTTCGATGTATAAGTTATATATGCATTGTAAAAATGATATGTGCGTTGAAATAAATTGAAATGATATTGAAATGAAATCAAAATATAGTTATATACGTATGTGTATATATATATATACTTCCCTCGTCCATAGACCATGGACGATATATATTGGTTGTGATATTGTTTGGATTATTGGTTGATGTGAAAATTTGGTGAATATCATGAATGGTTGATTTGAAATGATTGATTGTGGTTGAAATCCCAATAGGATTAGTATATGGGAAAATTCGTCTAAGTACGAACTAGATATTGAAAATCCCCATTGTCAAAAGCTGCGAGGCTTTAAGGTAGAGCGAGGAGCCGTAATAGGGACGGTCCTGGTTTTAACTACCTGCCGTTATGCTGCCGAAATTTTCTGAAATATTTCTGTGTTTGATTTAAAATTCATGTGTTGAAATAAAATTCATGTGTTGAAATAAAATTCATGTGTTGAATAGAAATTCATGTGTTGAAATAAAGTTCATGTGTTGAATAGAAGTTCATGTGTTGAAATAAAATTCATGTGTTGAATAGAAATTCATGTGTTGAAATAAATTCCTGTGTTGAATGAAGTTCATGTATTGAATAAATTGTTTTACGTTAAAAATCACATCTTCATGATATATATAAACCATATAAAATAATCGTGTTTTGAAATAAATTGTTCACAATAAAAATCACATTTTTATTATATGTATGAACTATAGAAAACTTCATGTGTTGAATAAAGGACTAGAACGATAAAAATCATATTTTTATCATCTGTGTGAAGTCGAAAACATTCATGTGTCGAATATATAGGTTGAACAATAAAACCTACATTTTTATTGTGAATATGAAGTGTTAAAAATGCTGATATGTTGAAATAAATATATGTGGAATAAAAATATCATTTTATCAAATATAAAAGTGAATATGGTTTTGAAATAGAAGAATGAATTATATTTTTATATATATTAATATAAATAAAATAAACCAAATAACGAAGCTACGGTTCGTGTTTTGAAACCTTGATTTCAAACGATTAGTGCGGGAGATCCGACCATCGGATTTTCCTGAAACCAAAATCGTTGGGTTCGCTTTGGAAATATCTTTCCAACGACACCCACTTTGTGAAGATCCAACGGTTGGATTGTCTGGCATGTTCAATTCAAATCTAAAGAAAAATAGCGCTAGAATCGATTATATTTATATATATAAATAAATATAATTAAATTAAATCGAATAACGACGTTGTAGTTCGTATTTTGAAATCGTAACTTCCAACGATTGTACAGGGAGATCCGACCGTCGGATTTTCCCAAAACTGAAACCGTTGGATTCATTTTGAAAAGATCTTTCTAATGATACAAAATTTGTGAAGATCCAACGGTTAGATTTTCAGATATGTGTAAATCAAATCTAAAGAAAAACAGCGCCACGGCCGCGTTATGGCCTGAAGCGTCATTTGAATCAATTGGCTATTTTTAAAGAAATAAAAATAGCGATAAATCGTTATAAAATATTATAAACGATATGGAATGGAAATAAACCGAATTTACCCGGTTTATTGGATACTTGATGGTTGAATGTGTTTAGCGTGAAAATTACATTTAAAAACAGAATTATTGATGTCGAATAGTTTAACCAGTGAAATGAATTGATTTAAATTCTAAATATACGTCAATTATTTGAAAAGGCCGAGTTAAATCTCATTTCAAATAATTGATCGGCGGTAAGAAGTCGATGATGAAGACGGTAGCTGAAGACCGGAGATCTTCACCTCGGTTGGTTGATTGCTGATGTCTTGATTGGGAGGCATCCCGAAATATAGATAATAAGTAGTGATCGTCCAGACGTATTTGGAGATCGATGGATATGCGAGGTATATGGTGCCTCCGGTTTCGTTCAGACCCAGAACGAACTTGTAATTGGACTGTGTGTCTGACATTGGATTTTGTTCTGTGCTGATTGATCTCTATTAAATATATATCTGTTTGGCGGTGGAGAATTTATTCTCTTTCTTAATGCCCTTCTCTGAGACATACGAGCTCAGAAGTTATATATCGATAAAAATCAGTCGCATAGAGTGAATTGCCTGTGTGGCATGCCTTAGTGGCAGATGATCAAGGCTTCTGTTTAAAAGCAAAGTCTTGTGGTTGATGATCAAAGCACGGCCTGTGTGGCATAGCTTTGTGTATAACGTTGATTCGCGATCCTCCAACCCCGGTATGAACCAGAAACGGGGGAGGACCTCAGGGAGGACATGCGTTTCCTTCTAGCTAGGGTGGTGTCAATGACCTACTAGCCCTGACATTTATATTATTTTTACCTGTGTGGTTGTTGCTATTGCGAGGCGCCTCGGATGTGGAGTCATTTGGCTCATTTTCGCTCCATAGGGCGGGGGAACGCAGTGTTCAGGGTTTAAGTTTAATCCACATAGAGTGGATCGGCCCTGACGATCCAAGGGTCACTCGAGCTCTGATCCTGAGACATGGTAGGCTAGATTGTCTCGAAGCGGTGAGGACGATCCCTGGCCTCGGTTCATGATGGAAATCCAATTTCCAAAAACGATACCGTGCGGTTTTTATTTGTATACCTATATATGGCAACATGATATATGGTACCCATGCCGTCTATGATTGATAGTTATGATTGAAATTGCTTTTGAAACATATAAACACTAGCAATAATATCAAATGATTTGTTTTGCTCGTATCAAGCATATTTTGGCCATTATAAGGAAAAACTCTATCCTCCGGTTTATGTTGCATTGTGTAATGGGAACTGAATCTTATAATGGCTTCATTTTTATAAAAAGCACTGCGATTTTTAAAAGATTTACTTGTTTTAAAGCACTGGCGATCCAATGGAGTTCCAATGGAGTAAACCCGTTCCGCGAAAATGGCGTGGTCCTGCGATTGGCCATATTATAAAATATGTTAAGTAGATTTCTCACACCAGTCCCATGGCTGACTCGTAGTTTGTTTCACTTGCAAACTCGGGTGCCCCTTTTTCTACACAGCCAACCTTGTATTCAGGTTTTAGCAGGCTCTTTCTGGATAGCTGGAGCTGAAGATGGATTCTATCATTTATCTCTTTTTATGCTATTCAGCTCCTATTGTACATATTATGTTTTGTTTTCCGCCGTGGACATTTATATATAACTTAACTGTATTTTGTACTAAGTATGATCCTGTATACTGTGTAACTCTGATGATTATGCTTATCCAGTGTATTCTATTGTACATTATCTGGTATATTTATTTATTTCTGTTCTGATGTTATCTGTTTATGTGTTATATTCCAAAGATTACCCTTGCCACCGTCGTACGGGGTTTTGGGGACGTCACATGTCTACATTAAAAATTCACATTTTTAATGTAATGTAAGGAACTAGGGAAAAAAAAGAATTTTCAACAAAAATGAAAGAATCATTTTATTTATAATGCATATATTAGAATTTATATGCAAAGTTAAAATATCATTTTATTGACGATGCATATATTCGAATTTATATGCAAAGTTAAAATATCATTTTATTGATGATGCATATATTAGAATTTATATGCAAAGTTAAAATATCATTTTATTGACGATGCATATATTAGAATTTATATGCAAAGTTAAAATAACATTTTATTGACAATGCATATATTAGAGTTTATATGCAAAGATAAAATATCATTTTATTGACAATGCATATATTAGAGTTTATATGCAAAGTTAAAATATCATTTTATTGACAATGCATATATTAGAGTTTATATGCAAAGTTAGAATATCATTATATTGACAATGCATATATTAGAGTTTATATGCAAAGTTAAAATACCATTATATTGACAATGCATATATTAGAGTTTATATGCAAAGTTAAAATACCATTTTATTGACAATGCATATATTAGAATTTCTATGCAAAGTTAAAATAACATTTTATTGACAATGCATATATTAGAATTTATATGCAAAGTTAAAATATCATTTTATTGACAATACATACATTAGAATTTGTATGTAAGTTAAAGAATTATTTTTATTGTCAAAACATGCATTGGAACTATATACAAATAAAATATTCCTTTTTATTTGCTAAAGTTAAAAAAAGAAATACACATAAAAAATATCTTTTTATTTGTCATTAGCAAATATCATGTAAATAAATACATTTTATTTGACATTGTGAATATGTAGAAATGGTTATGCAAATTAAAACATCCTTTTTATAGGCATGTTAAACGCGTTTGTGGAATCATCGAATGGTTCATATTCATTTATAATTACATATATAAATATAAATTAAAACTAAACGAATCGCGTGCGGTATTTCGTATTTCCGAATCGTAACTTTAAACGATTATACTGAAAGATTCGACTGTCGGATTTTCCCAAAACTAGAACCGTTAGGACCGCTTTGGGAAGATCTTTCCAACGATATAAATTTTGTTAAAACCCTACGGTTAAATTTCCAGATATGTGTAAATCAAATTTTGATAAAAACAGCGCTAGGGCCGCCTATTGACCCGAAGCGTCGTTGAATTAAATTGAGCTTTTTTTATATAAATAAAAATAGCGATAAATCGTTATTAAATAATATATATGAAATGGTTTTAAATTATATATATGTGAGAATTATTTGAAAAGACCGAGTTCAATCTCATTTCAAATAATTATATGACGATTTAAATCAAAGATATGGAAGACGGTGATTGAAGATCGGCGATCTTCACATTAAATGGATAACTATTAATGCCCGGCATTGGTTAGCTCCAAGTAAAGGGTTAAAGTGGTAGTCGTCCGGACGTACTTGTTGATTGTCCAGATAATCGAGCACTTTTCTTCCGTATTGGACATACGGAATGAGGAATAAGATGACTCCGGTTTCATTCAGACCCAGAACGGACTTGTAAATAGATGTGTGTCTGACATTGGATTTCATTCCATGTAAATTAATACCTATTTAATATATGTTAGACCAAATTCTGGGCCTAACACCCAAATGCAGATCACAGATCACAGAATGCAGAAAACAGTAAATAAAGAGGACGCACAAAAAGTTTTTATAGTGGTTCGGCTGTAGATGTAGCCTACGTCCACTTTATAATCTTATTGTTGTACTGACAGATTACAAGAATCAGTTACATGAAGACACACAATCCATGTGTTAATTGAGATTAAAAGAGTTTATACACGTAATCCACATGTTAATTGTATAGAAAAGAGAAGAATTTGACTATAGGAAAGTGCAAAGTCCTTGCACTTCAGTAATGGTGGAAGCAGTCAAGAAGAATGGCCAAAAGATCTTTGAAAATGCCTCCGAATGGTGTATTTATAGCCGTTTACAGCAGGCGGATCGCAGGACACATGGCACGCATCCCAAAAATCTCGAAAAGATGTGGAAAATGTCCAGAAATCATCTCCAAATCGCATATGACATGTGTAATAAGATCCATGCAAATTGGACTAAAAATAGCCTTGAGAATAGGTCAGAACAAGCTGCGCAGGAGCAGGTGCGGGGATCAGATCGGATCATGGTCATGGTACGCACCACGAATGGGTCGTGGTCGGAGGGAGCGAGCAGGGTGATGACGAGCTAGAGTGGGCAGCTGAGAGGGTGAGCTCGCGATCGCTTGGATCGTGGTCTCGGGGTCGTGATCTACATGTGCTCCACGATCCAAAAGGGGCGATTCGATCCAGGAGGCGATGCTTCGGTGCTTCACGAGACAGGAGGATTTGGCGATCCACGATCAAAGGTGGGTCCTACGAGCCAGTCCCATGATCTGAGATGCTTCGTCACTTCATCCAAGTGTTCGTCGGTCGATGCAAGTTACACTAGTTCACGGAAACGAGTATTACTTTCAAACCGTAAGTCCGATTGAGCCAAACCAAAGCTCAAACTGAAGCTAATTCAGATAGCTACAAGAGTTACAGAGCTCAGCTCCGTAATTTCTGTTTTCGGTAGGGCTGTCAATTTCCTACACGACTCGTGACCCGACCCGAAACCCGCACGGAAATTAATAGGTTAACCCGACCCGTTTAATTAGCGGGTCATTTTCGGGTCAACCCGAATTTGACCCGTTTATAAACAGGTGGGTTTAGGGTTGACCCGCTAACCCGATTTTGACCTGCCAAACCCGATTATATGTTGTATCGCTTCCATACTGTTAGTCTTTTATGTATACTATTAGTGCTAATCTTTTATGTATGCAGTAATCAGTATGCTCGTATGTGTAAGCTGTTATATTTTACTAATTCATTCTTGTATGTTGTTAGTTATATTTTACTTATAACAGCTATATATCTTCCATATTGGTAGTCTTTAATTTATGCAGTATGGGAATACATACTTATGTATCGAAAATGATTTTTGGATATGGTGATTTCATGCAGTATATATGTGTTGTCTGTTGGTGACTTTGCAACTTGTTGCTTGTTGGTGATTACATAACAGCATGCATGTTGGTGATTTGGCTCTTTTGTTGCTTATATTAGTAGGTAATATCTATCAATGGGTCAAACGGGTAAACCGACCCAACACGACCCGACACGACCCATTTAGTTAAACGTGTTACGCGGGTCGGGTCGGGTCAACCTGTTTATAAATGGGTCGGGTTAGGGTTGGGAAAATATGACCCGTTTAATAAACGGGTTGACCCGACCCGTTTATAAATCGACCCGAACCCGACATGACCCGACCCAAACCCGACCCGACACGACCCATTGACAGCCCTAGTTTTCGGGCCCAAAAGAGGTCGTCTGATAGGAGTTTCGGGCCTTTCTTTGTTCGTGACGCGACTTTGACCAAATCGTTGTCTGCCTTCTGACGATGTTCTCCATATCCGAGCGCGATGCTATCCAGATATTCAGTGCGACAGCTTTTACCAAAAAGTGTGTCAACAAGTTTGCCCCCCAGAACATATCTTGCTGGTAGAAGGAAGATGTGTTCTGGATAATCCAGGAAACCTGTAAAGAGATAAAGGAAAAAACAAACGTGCCAAATCCTAGCGGTATTGTTCAAATTTTCTGATCATAAACCATGCTTCGACGTCTAATGAGCATAAACCATACTCAAGGGACGTTTAAGTCATCCTGCCAAATCCTGGCAAGGGCCAACATTTCCAGGCATAATCCATACCCAGAAGTCCAAGTCGAGTATAATCCATACCCGATTTCTTTTGTCACATCCTGACAAGACCGTTTGCAGGGCATAATCCATACCCTGGAATTCAAAACAAGTATAATCCATACCCGATTTCTTTTGTCACATCCTGACAAGACCATTTGTCGTTCCTAAGTATAATCCATACTTCAAATTCCTAAGTGAGTATAAACCATACTCAGACCTGAAGTAGAGCTACGCTTTCCACAGCCTGACAAGATATTCCGTTCCTAAGCATAATCCATATCTAGAGTTCTATAATAAGTATAAACCATACTTTAACCGAAGTTGAGGATCCTGCCACATCCTGACAAGATACTTAAATTCTCCAAACATGATCCATGCTTGGAAAGTCCTTATTCAATTCAAAATGCAAAACCAAAGCAAATCCTAATTGGTTTGACACCGAGTCCAAAGCACGCTTTGGGGCTACATCCTAACCCCGTACGTGTGTACTCCGATTCAACCAATCGGAAAACCTAATGAAAGAAAAAACAAATCTTAAAGCCTAAGAAATGCAGAAAATGAAAGCTGATCTCATCCAGATCAGTTGATGATGAGCTCACGAGAGCTCGATCCAGGGTCATTCCCTCTCCGGGGAGTAGGAGGTGGAAGCGCAAGTGTTGTTGGTGGTTTCACATACTCGGGAAGCTCTCCACGTCTAACCCGTTCCTCAATCAAATCATGAATATGTCTGCATTCATTCGTGTCATATCCTTCCATATCGTGGAATATGCAGTGCTTTCCAGAATCGCGTTCCCTTTGCGATGGTTCCCTCCTGGGAGGCTTTGGGTAGGAGATAACACCGTTTGTGTCCAGATAGATGTCTGAGAGTGAGGCATTGAGTTCAGTGTACTTTTCATATCTGGGACCTCTCCAGGGCTGAGTGTTGCGGTCATTCTTGACGGCGGCTTTTCCTTTGCCGTTTCCAGAATCAGACGGTTCTCCATCTTTGAGCATGTTGACTTCGAGGGTTTTCTTCTCGGAAGTTGCATCTTCCTCATGTGGGAATCTGTCTGCTTCAAGGTAGAATTCGCCGAGGTTTCGCGGTGGATCTCAATACAAATATTTTTTGATTTCCGTGTTATCCAGAACGCCGGATACCGCTACCATCAGTACCATCGATTGTTCAGGTCGGTCAACCGATGCTGCTGCAACGTTGAATCTTTCCAAGAATGAACGCAGAGCTTCTCTAGGCCTCTGCTTGATTGTAGTGAGTGACATGACGTTCTTGGGTCGTGCGATGTAGACCTCAAACTGTTCAAGGAAGCGAGCGACCAACATATTCCATCTGTTGATCGATTCTGTTTCCAGCTGCCGAATCCACATGGTTGCTATATCAGTCAGAAAGAGGGGAAAACACTTTTCCATGACGTTTTCCGATGCTGATTGAACTTCCATATGCCGTTTGTAGCGCATCAGGTGCACAGTAGGATCTGTCCTACCATTGTAGGGCTCCAGTTGTGGAAGTTTGAAATCTGGGGGATTGCGAGAATTCCTGATTTCCTGTGTGAACGGATTATGATTGACTTCATCCACGTCATTTCGATAAGTGCGGCCTCTCGTGAGGCGTTGAATCAGATCAGCGAGTCGATTGCCTTCAAAAAGTTGTTGCAAATTGCCAAAATCAGAGCTGGTGCCCCCAGCGTTGAATGCATGAGAGGTTGGAAGCTGTCGGTGAATTGCCAGAAGTGGATCACGGGACATGGATCGCGGATCGTGATGGGGGACCCGACCAGTATCTGTGTGGAGTTCGGGTCGTGAATTCAGATCGTGGATGGGGGGAGCGATCCGAACGGGATATGGTGCCCCATCACGAGCTTGCTGCTGCTGATGCGTGGGAGCTTGCGGTCCAGTGTTCGTTCGATCTGGAGCTGGAGTCAATCGTTGTGCATTTCAAACATGGAGAGGGATGCCCCCGAGCACTGGTGTTGGCGGGTCGCAGTTCGCTGGGCCCGACCATATCTGCTCGTGGTGGCCTGTGCGAGCCGCTTCAGTGGCTCCGTGTCCAATGACTTGAGCATTGCTCGGCCTTCCATCCATCCGAGCGAAGAATTGGTTGATCATTTCCTGTTGTTTCTGGAGGAGATCATCTTGCCTAGCCATCTGATCTCTCAATTCAGCGAGAACGCCGTCCATTTCGTCTCTGGTCAAGTATGCTGACGGGTCTTCATGGGAGGAAGCCTCCAGGCTTGCCTCGTTTCTCGTGCCTTCAGCATCAGCATCATCAGCATGAGAGGAAGTTCTAGTCTTCTTACTTTTGATTGCCATTAATCCAATAGCCAAATAATCCAAGCAGAAAGTCGAAATTGTTGTGTGCCCCCTTCCTGGCGCGCCAAAATGTTAGACCAAATTCTAGGCCTAACACCCAAATGTAGATCATAGATCACAGAATGCAGAAAACAGTAAATAAAGAGGAGGCACACAAAGTTTTTATAGTGGTTCGGCTGTAGATGTAGCCTACGTCCACTTTATAATCTTATTGTTATACTGACAGATTACAACAATCAGTCACATGCAGACACACAATCCATGTGTTAATTGAGATTACAAGAGTTTATACATGTAATCCACGTGTTAATTGTATAGAAAAGAGAAGAATTTGACTGTAGGAAAGTGCAAAGTCCTTCCACTTCAGTAATGGTGGAAGCAGTCAAGAAGAATGGCCAAAAGATCTTTGAAAATGCCTATGAATGGTGTATTTATAGCCGTTTACAGCAGGCGGATTGCGGGACACATGGCACGCATCCCAAAAATCTCGAAAAGATGTGGAAAACGTCCAGAAATCATCTCCAAATCGCATATGACATGTGTAATAAGATCCATGCAAATTGGACTGAAAATAGCCTTGAGAATAGGTCAGAACAAGCTGTGCTGGAGCAGGTGCGGGGATCGGATCATGGTCATGGTACGCACCACGAATGGGTCGTGTTCGGAGGGAGCGAGCAGGGTGATGACGAGCTGGAGTGGGCAGTTGAGAGGGTGAGCTCGCGATCGCTTGGATCGTGGTCTCGGGGTCGTGATCTACATGTGCTCCACGATCCAAAAGGGGCGATTCGATCCAGGAGGCGATGCTTCGGTGCTTCACGAGACAGGAGGATTTGGCGATCCACGATCCAAGGTGGATCCCACGAGCTAGTCCCATGATCTGAGATGCTTCGTCACTTCATCCAAGTGTTCGTCGGTCGATGCAAGTTACACCAGTTCACGGAAACGAGTATTACTTTCAAACCGTAAGTCCGATTGAGCCAAACCAAAGCTCAAACTGAAGCTAATTCAGATAGCTACAAGAGTTACAGAGCTCAGCTCCGTAATTGCTGTTTTCGGTAGGGCTGTCAATTTCCTACACGACCCGTGACCCGACCCGAAACCCGCACAGAAATTAATAGGTTAACCCGACCCGTTTAATTAGCGGGTCATTTTCGGGTCAACCCGAATTTGACCCGTTTATAAACGGGTGGGTTTAGGGTTGACCCGCTAACCCGATTTTGACCCGCCAAACCCGATTATATGTTGTATCGCTTCCATACTGTTAGTCTTTTATGTATACTATTAGTGCTAATCTTTTATGTATGCAGTAATCAGTATGCTCGTATGTGTAAGCTGTTATATTTTACTAATTCATTCTTGTATGTTGTTAGTTATATTTTACTTATAACAGCTATATATCTTCCATATTGGTAGTCTTTAATTTATGCAGTATGGGAATACATACTTATGTATCGAAAATGATTTTTGGATATGGTGATTTCATGCAGTATATATGTGTTGTCTGTTGGTGACTTTGCAACTTGTTGCTTGTTGGTGATTACATAACAGCATGCATGTTGGTGATTTGGCTCTTTTGTTGCTTATATTAGTAGGTAATATCTATCAATGGGTCAAACGGGTAAACCGACCCAACACGACCCGACACGACCCATTTAGTTAAACGGGTTACGCGGGTCGGGTCGGGTCAACCTGTTTATAAATGGGTCGGGTTAGGGTTGGGAAAATATGACCCGTTTAATAAACGGGTTGACCCGACCCGTTTATAAATCGACCCGAACCCGACTTGACCCGACCCAAACCCGACCCGACACGACCCATTGACAACCCTAGTTTTCGGGCCCAAAAGAGGTCGTCTGATAGGAGTTTCGGGCCTTTCTTTGTTCGTGACGCGACTTTGACCAAATCGCTGTCTGCCTT
Organism: Allium sativum; assembly: GCA_030737875.1. Taxonomy (NCBI): domain Eukaryota; kingdom Viridiplantae; phylum Streptophyta; class Magnoliopsida; order Asparagales; family Amaryllidaceae; genus Allium; species Allium sativum. The sequence continues at coordinate 344,640,227 of CM060910.1, forward strand.
CTGACGATGTTCTCCATATCCGAGCGCGATGATATCCAGATATTCAGTGCGACAGCTTTTACCAAAAAGTGTGTCAATAAGTTTGCCCCCCAGAACATATCTTGCTGGTGGAAGGAAGATGTGTTCTGGATAATCCAGGAAACCTGTAAAGAGATAAAGGAAAAAACAAATGTGCCAAATCCTGGCGGTATTGTTCAAATTTTCTGATCATAAACCATGCTTCGACGTCTAATGAGCATAAACCATACTCAAGGGACGTTTAAGTCATCCTGCCAAATCCTGGCAAGGGCCAACATTTCCAGGCATAATCCATACCCAGAAGTCCAAGTCGAGTATAATCCATACCCGATTTCTTTTGTCACATCCTGACAAGTCCGTTTGCAGGGCATAATCCATACCCTGGAATTCAAAACAAGTATAATCCATACCCGATTTCTTTTGTCACATCCTGACAAGACCATTTGTCGTTCCTAAGTATAATCCATACTTCAAATTCCTAAGTGAGTATAAACCATACTCAGACCTGAAGTAGAGCTACGCTTTCCACATCCTGACAAGATATTCCGTTCCTAAGCATAATCCATACCTAGAGTTCTATAATATGTATAAGCCATACTTTAACCGAAGTTGAGGATCTTGCCACATCCTGAAAAGATACTTAAATTCTCCAAACATAATCCATGCTTGGAAAGTCCTTATTCAATTCAAAATGCAAAACCAAAGCAAATCCTGATTGGTTTGACACCGAGTCCAAAGCACGCTTTGGGGCTACATCCTAACCCCGTACGTGTGTACTTCGATTCAACCAATCGGAAAACCTAATGAAAGCAAAAACAAATCTTAAAGCCTAAGAAATGCAGAAAATGAAAGCTGATCTCATCCAGATCAGTTGATGATGAGCCCACGAGAGCTCGATCCAGGGTCATTCCCTCTCCGGGGAGCAGGAGGTGGAAGCGCATGTGTTGTTGGTGGTTTCACATACTTGGGAAGCTCTCCACGTCTAACCCGTTCCTCAATCAAATCACGAATATGTCTGCATTCATTCGTGTCATATCCTTCCATATCGTGGAATATGCAGTGCTTTCCAGAATCGCGTTCCCTTTGCGATGGCTCCCTCCTGGGAGGCTTTGGGTAGGAGATAACACCGTTTGTGTCCAGATAGATGTCTGAGAGTGAGGCATTGAGTTCAGTGTACTTTTCATATCTGGGCCCTCTCCGGGGCTGAGTGTTGCGGTCATTCTTGATGGCGGATTTTCCTTTGCCATTTCCAGAATCAGACGGTTCTCCATCTTTGAGAATTTTGACTTCGAGGGTTTTCTTCTCGGAAGTTGCGTCTTCCTCACGTAGGAATCTGTCTGCTTCAAGATAGAATTCGCCGAGGTTTCGCGGTGGATCTCGTTACAAATATTTTTTGATTTTCGTGTTATCCAGAACGCCGGATACCCCTACCATCAGTACCATCGATTGTTCAGGTCGGTCAACCGATGCTGCTGCAATGTTGAATCTTTCCAAGAATGAACGCAGAGCTTCTCTAGGCCTCTGCTTGATTGTAGTGAGTGACATGATGTTCTTGGGTCGTGCGATGTAGACCTCAAACTGTTCAAGGAAGCGAGCGACCAACATATTCCATCTGTTAATCGATTTTGTTTCCAGCTGTCGAATCCACATGGTTGCTATATCAGTCAGAAAGAGGTGAAAACACTTTTCCATGACGTTTTCCAATGCTGATTAAACTTCCATATGCCGTTTGTAGCGCATCAGGTGCACGGTAGGATCTGTCCTACCATTGTAGAGCTCCAGTTGTGGAAGTTTGAAATCTGGGGGATTGCGAGAATTCCTGATTTCCTGTGTGAACGGATTATGATTGACATCATCCACGTCATATCGATAAGTGCGGCCTCTCGTGAGGCGTTGAATCAGATCAGCGAGTCGATTGCCTTCAAAACGTTGTTGCAAATTGCCAAAATCAGAGCTGGTCCCACCAGCGTTGAATGCAGGAGAGGTAGGAAGCTGTCGGTGAATTGCCAGAAGTGGATCGCGGGACACGGATCGCGGATCGTGATGGGGGACCCGACCAGTATCTGTGTGGAGTTCGGGTCGTGAATTCAGATCATGGACGGGGGGAGCGATCCGAACGGGATATGGTGCCCCATCACGAGCTGGCTGCTGCTGATAGGTGGGAGCTTGCGGTCCAGTGTTGATTCGATCTGGAGCTGGAGTCAATCGTTGTGCATTTCCAACATGGAGAGGGATGCCCCCGAGCACTGGTGCTGGCGGGTCGCGGTTCGCTGGGCCCGACCCTATCTGATCGTGGTGGCCTGTGCGAGCCGCTTCAGTGGCTCCATGTCCAATGACTTGAGCATTGCTCGGCCTTCCATCCATCCGAGCGAAGAATTGGTTGATCATTTCCTGTTGTTTCTGGAGGAGATCATCTTGCCTAGCCATATGATCTCTCAATTCAGCGAGAACGCCGTCCATTTCGTCTCTGGTCAAGTATGCTGACGGGTCTTCATGGGAGAAAGCCTCCATGCTTGCCTCGTTTCTCGTGTCTTCAGCATCAGCATCATCAGCATGAGCGGAAGTTCTAGTCTTCTTCCTTTTGATTGCCATTAATCCAATAGCCAAATAATCCAAGCAGAAAGTCGAAATTGTTGTGTGCCCCCTTCCTGGCGTGCCAAAATGTTAGACCAAATTCTGGGCCTAACACCCAAATGTAGATCACAGATCACAGAATGAAGAAAACAGTAAATAAAGAGGAGGCACGCAAAGTTTTTATAGTGGTTCGGCTGTAGATGTAGCCTACGTCCACTTTATAATCTTATTGTTATACTGACAGATTACAACAATCAGTCACATGTAGACACACAATCCATGTGTTAATCGAGATTACAAGAGTTTATACATGTTATCCACGTGTTAATTGTATAGAAAAGAGAAGAATTTGACTGTAGGAAAGTGCAAAGTCCTTCCACTTCAGTAATGGTGGAAGCAGTCAAGAAGAATGGCCAAAAGATCTTTGAAAATGCCTCTGAATGGTGTATTTATAGCCGTTTACAGCAGGCAGATCGTGGGACATGTGGCACGCATCCCAAAAATCTCGAAAAGATGTGGAAAACGTCCAGAAATCATCTCCAAATCGTCATATGACATGTGTAATAAGATCCATGCAAATTAGAGTGAAAATAGCCTTGAGTATAGGTCAGAACAAGCTGTGCAGGAGCAGGTGCGGGGATTGGATCGGATCGTGGTCATGGTACGCACCACGAATGGGTCGTGGTCGGAGGGAACGAGCAGGGTGATGACGAGCTGGAGTGGGAAGCTGAGAGGGTGAGCTCCCGATAGCTTGGATCGTGGTCTCGGGGTCGTGATCTACATGTGCTCCACGATCCAAAGGGGGCAATTCGATCCAGGAGGCGATGCTTCAGTGCTTCACGAAACAGGAGGAGTTGACGATCCACGATCCAAGGTGGGTGCCACGAGCCGGTCCCATGATCTGAGATGCTTCGTCACTTTATCCAAGTGTTCGTTGGTCGATGCAAGTTACACCAGTTCACGGAAACGAGTATTACTTTCAAACTGTAAGTCCGATTGAGCCAAACCAAAGCTCAAACTGAAGCTAATTCAGATAGCTACAAGAGTTACTGTGCTCAGCTCCGTAATTGTTGTTTTCGGGCCCAAAAGAGGTCGTCTGATAGGAGTTTTGGGCCTTTCTTTGTTCGTGACGCGACTTTGACCAAATCGATGTCTGCCTTCTGACGATGTTCTCCATATCCGAGCGCGATGCTATCCAGATATTCAGTGTGACAGCTTTTACCAAAAAGTGTGTCAACAAGTTTGCCCTCCAGAACATATCTTGCTGGTGGAAGGAAGATGTGTTCTGGATAATACAGGAAACCTGTAAAGAGATAAAGGAAAAAACAAACGTGCCAAATCCTGGCGGTATTGTTCAAATTTTCTGATCATAAACCATGCTTCGACGTCTAATGAGCATAAACCATACTCAAGGGACGTTTAAGTCATCCTGCCAAATCCTGGTAAGGGCCAACATTTCCAGGCATAATCCATACCTAGAAGTCCAAATCGAGTATAATCCATACCCGATTTCTTTTGTCACATCCTGACAAGACCGTTTACAGGGCATAATCCATACCCTGGAATTCAAACTGAGTATAATCCATACCCGATTTGTTTTGTCACATCCTGACAAGACCATTTGTCGTTCCTAAGTATAATCCATACTTAAAATTCCTAAGTGAGTATAAACCATATTCAGACCTGAAGTAGAGCAACGCTTGCCACAGCCTGACAAGATATTCTGTTCCTAGGCATAATCCATACCTAGAGTTCCATAATAAGTATAAGCCATACTTAAACCGAAGTTGAGGATCCTGCCACATCCTGACAAGATACTTAAATTCTCCAAACATAATCCATGCTTGGAAAGTCCTTATTCAATTCAAAATGCAAAACCAAAGCAAATCCTGATTGGTTTGACACTGAGTCCAAAGCACACTTTGGGGCTACATCCTAACCCCGTACGTGTGTACTCCGATTCAACCAATCGGGAAACATAATGAAAGCAAAAACAAATCTTAAAGCCTAAGAAATGCAGAAAATGAAAGCTGATCTCATCCAGATCATTTGATGATGAGCCCACGAGAGCTCGATCCAGGGTCATTCCCTCTCCGGGGAGAAGGAGGTGGAAGCGCAGGTGCTGTTGGTGGTTTCACATACTCGGGCAGCTCTCCACGTCTAACCCGTTCCTCAATCAAATCACGAATATGTCTGCATTCATTCGTGTCATGTCCTTCAATATCGTGGAATATGCAGTGCTTTCCAGAATCGTGTTCCCTTTGCGATGGCTCCCTCCTGGGAGGCTTTGGGTAGGAGATAACACCATTTGTGTCCAGATAGATGTCTGAGAGTGAGGCATTGAGTTCAGTGTACTTTTCATATCTGGGCCCTCTCCGGGGCTGAGTGTTGCGGTCATTCTTGACGGCGACTTTTCCTTTGCCATTTCCAGAATCAGACGGTTCTCCATCTTTGAGCATGTTTACTTCGAGGGTTTTCTTCTCGGAAGTTGCATCTTCCTCACGTAGAAATCTGTCTGCTTCAAGGTAGAATTTTCCGAGGTTTCGCGGTGGATCTCAGTACAAAGATTTTTTGAATTCCTTGTTATCCAGAACGCCAGATACCGCTGCCATCAGTACCATCGATTGTTCAGGTCGGTCAACCGATGTTGCTGCAACGTTGAATGTAACACCCCACCTCCACTAGGATCACTCCTTAGAATGTACTAGCTTTGGAGGGGCGTTATTGTAAAGGTAAACATGCACAGAGATATCGCAAGACAGAATATATGAAAATAAATATAAGTAAAGCAGCGGTAGCAGATAAAAACCCATCAATCATCATCTCAGAAAACCAACATAGTCAAGTACATAATATCAAAATGTCATGATCCAAAATACAACATAAGTCTAGATACGTGATAACAAAATACATGGTAAAACATCAGTACTAATCCCCAGAAATAAAAGATAAGCCACAGCTAGCTCAGATCCATACATGAGCTATCCAACAAGCAAGCCAAAGATCCACTAAGCAGATGTAGCCCCTCCCTGAGAACCTGTGGGGGGGGGGGGAAACAGAAGAAAAGAAGCGAAAGAAAACAGGTCAGTCAAAAAGACTGGTAAGCCCTACTACGATCAATCTATAAACTAATAAAGTTAACAGCATGATGGAAACTGAGATGAACATACTGGCAATAGATAAAGGTGACATCACATAGATGAGATTAAACTTTGCACCGCAGTGTACTAGCAAACCCACAAAACAGATCTTGATTCCTTAGCCCAAACTTTGGCCCAATAACATGAAGTGACCTTAGTATAAGGTCCAGCCCAACGGTCTAGTCGATCGGCTCCCTATAAACCTAACACGTCCAGTGTTGGTGTCCATACGGCCCACATGGATGTAGTCAGACTGCGCTGGGTCCACCTTTGGGTGTATCAAGCCCTCGGGTGTCAACCCCAGACACCTAAGCAATAATGCACAGTCTAAACCTACTGGTACCCGTGCCTCGAGTTTGTCCAACATCGGACTACGTGCACGTCCGTAGCCCGCCGGACCCGCACCGCTGTACCACTCAGCCGTCGCTTTGGTCGCTTACATCCGTCCAGTAATCGTGCCCCGCCCTAACCTAGCTATAGGGTTGTGGTGATACCAAACTGGGATTACTGCTGGAACAGACCACGTTGCTAGGGTTTCTAAGAGGGTTAAGTGTGGTTTTAACCCCTCACTAATCATGGATTAAATTAGTTAAGTGTAACTACTTAACCCCATCTAATCCTCGCATCCCCATTATTGGTTAAGTATTAGTGGGCCATGACTTAACCCTAATCATGAGGCATTAATTACTTAACGCACCCGACCTCTCACATTAGACATCCGTGGTTACCTGGGAAGATTTACACCACGTCTAGGTCTAACCTCGGGTCTTATGGTGCAACATGACCAACTACCCACATTAGACCCCATGTTGTGGTTACCTAGGAAGATTTACACCACAACTAGGTCTAACCTCGAGTTGGCCATATCATGTTATCTAACGTCATGTCCACTTTGAAACATATTTACAAGTTAACATATACTTGGGTAGACCTAACTTAATAGGTAAATTCCCAAGGGGTAGACCTAACTTAATAGGTAAATTCCCAATCTTTTAGTTTCATGTATTTTTAAGTTTACCCAAACCCCCCAACGTCATTATATCGCTTACATATTCGTCATAACGCATAAGGGTATAAATTTGGCATAACATACATGATGAACTTCATATATCATAATAATGATGCATAACATGTTAGACTTGCAAATCATGTCATAGTGAACTCGCATAAGCATGCATAACCCATAAAACTTGCATAACATGGTAAGGTGAACTTGCATAAACATGCATAACCCATAAAACTTGCATAACATGGTAAGGTGAACTTGCATAAACATGCATAACCCATAAAACTTGCATAACATGGTAAGGTGAACTTGCATAGACATGCATAACTTATGAAACATGTAAAACATGGCATAGTGAATTCGCATAAGCATGCATAACTTGTGAAACATGTAAAACATGACATGGTAATCTCGCATAAGTATGCATAACTTATGAAACATGTAAAACATGGCATGGTAATCTCGCATAAGCATGTATAACTTATGAAACATGTAAAACATGACATAGTGAGTTCGCATAAGCATGCATAATCAAATAAACTCACATAAATCTCAACTTTCACCACATGATAACTTTAGAGTTTGTAAAGTGAAGGTAAGAGGGCTTACAAATATAAACAAGTCACAAATCCACCAAATAAGATGAAGAAGCCCTTTTAAAACCCAAAACAAAGCTTCAAATAAGAAAACCCTTTTGCAAAATCCCAAAAACACAAACTTAGCAAATCAAACTTGCAACTTAATGAAGCATGCAAGTTATTAAGCATTCATACAACATAGAAAAGGTTGTATGATCATCATATCTTCATAGGATTAAACTTTGAGGAAGGTGGAGGCTAGGGATTTTAGGTGGAGGCCATTTGAGGATTCAATTTGGCATAGTTTAGTTGCTAGATTGATTAATGAGGCTTTAGGGTAGGATTAGGGGTATATTTATAGAGAATTAGAGTGTTTTAAGCCCTAGGATCAACCCTAGAATAGTTTAGGCCCGTCAGATCTCGGAACTCTCTAGAACCAAGCCACAAGACCCAGCCCAAATCAGAAATGGTGCACCAGGCTAAACTGCCTGGTCACCCCCTGTCGACAGGGCTGTCGACAGGGCAGTCGACTCCCCCAGACCCCTGTCGACATGCCTGTCGACATGGGGGCCCTGGCGGGAATTTTCCCGCCTAACCCCGATTAGCCCTAATCCTGGTTTTTAATTTGAAATTTAAATCTGTTTTTAGCATAGAAATTTCTGAAAACTTCAATGGGCCTTAACTGGGTCATACGGACTCCGATTTTCGAAAACTCGGACTCTATTTCGCGTATTTTTCCGAGACGAACGCAATGGCATAGCCCGTTTCCCCTGATTCTAATTTTTGAATTAAATTCTGCCTCGATTTATGTTATAACAGTTTATTGAAAATACGGGTTGTTATATTCTCCCCTCCTTAAAGGATTTCGTCCCCGAAATCTTCAAGTTAGGAAGAACATATCCTACCATCCAACACCCATCTACTCAAACCATCATCCACGAGCAACCATTGTCCTTAAAAGGTTCTAAATGCTGTATGAACATATGCAAGAGTGTGTGTATATGTACTTATCTGATGCAAAGATCAATGCAAAATATGTTAGTGAAATGTATCCATATGTATGCAAATCCCTAACATAATATATAATATCTACATGCGTGCTCAATCATACATCCATATGCAACATCCATGTGATTGCATACAAATTCCATCCAAGGATAAGCATAAACACTCATGCACATGCAATATGAGGAGTGTGTGAGCCGATCTAGTGCCTAATGTGTATCATGCATCCACGAGTAACCACTTGCAAACACTTGCAACCACTTGCAACCATCAAACATAACATGTCTCAAGCACATGTTTCATCCAAAGGGTTTCTACCTAAGGTTCTCATGACAAGCTTAGCACGATAACTAGATAAACATGGATAGCAAAGAGAAAGATATACTAACAAAGGAAAGAGGTTGAGAGTGTACCCTCAAAAAGGAATGGATAAAGCCCACGCATCTTCTCCTCGGTTTCCCAAGTTGCGTCTTCCTCGGCTTCACCCCATTGAACTTTCACCAATCTGACCTCACGATTCCTTAGCTTCTTGGTCTCTGTCCCCAAGATACGAATCGGAGCTCTCCTTAAAGTTGCTTCTTTCTCTACTTCCACGTCTTCAAGAATGCTAGGTTCAACCACCTCAGCGGACTCATGCAGGCACTTTCGGAGATGCGAGACATGGAAGACATTATGCACTCCGGACAACTTCTCGGGCAATTGCACTTTATAAGCCATCTTCCCAATTCTCTCAATGATGGGGAAGGGTCCAACGAATCTCGGTGCTAACTTCCCAACAGCTCCAAACCGGACCACATTCCATAAAGGAGAAACCTTTACGAAAACCTTGTCCCCAACCTCAAACTCCAATTCGGACCTTCGCCTGTCAGCATAAGATTTCTGCCGGTCTTGGGCCGCTTTCATCCGTCTTCTAATCAACTCTACCTTCTCGGATGTATCCCTAATCATGTCGGGTCCAAGTATAAGCTTATCTGTGGACTCCCACCAACATGTAGGTGACTTGCACGGCCTCCCATATAAAGCCTCAAACGGTGCCATACCAATGCTCGCCTGATAACTATTATTATAAGCAAATTCTACAAGAGGAAGGTGGTCTTCCCAAGCACCACCAAAATCCAAGATGCAAAGTCTCAACAAGTCCTCAAGCACTCGATTCACCCTCTCGGTCTGGCCATCCGTCTGTGGGTGATAAGCTGTACTCAGATTCAACCTTGTGCCCATAGCCTCCTGCAAACTGTTCCAGAATTGACTAGTAAAGATGGGGTCTCGGTCACTGACTATGCTGGAAGGGACTCCATGTAGTCGCACTATCTCACGAAGATATACTGATGCTAGTCCAGATGCGGTCCTTTTGCTCTTCACTGGGATAAAATGAGCACTCTTCGTGAGCCTATCCACAATGACCCATATGCTCGTATTCCCCTTCCTGGACCTTGGAAGCCCATCAATAAAGTCCATAGAAATGCTCTCCCACTTCCATAGCGGGACCTCTAGCGGATGTAATAGCCCACCGGGCTTCTTCGACTCAGCTTTTACTCTCTGACAAATAACACATCTCGAGACAAACTCCGCCACATCCTTTTTCATTCCAGGCCAGAAGAAAACGCGCTTCATGTCCTTATACATCTTATCACCACCTGGATGTATAGTCATCTTGGAGCGATGTGCTTCCTCAAGAACTTTCCTCACCAAGTCTTCTACCATCGGAACACAAAGCCTTCCGTCTCTCCTCAGCCAACCCTTATCGTCTATAGAATATCGAGCAAGGTGACTAGATGTCTCCCCTCGAACCAGTTTGTCCATGATCTCAATTATCTGGGGGTCTTCCTTCTGTGAAGCCCCGACTTGATCCAGAAGGGTAGGCCTGAGCTCTAGAGATGCCAAGGAACCGGTCATCGTCTCGACTGTCAAAGAAAAATCAAAGGTTGCCAAGAACTCTAAATTCTTCATCTCAACAAATAGAGGACTTAGTGTCAACCTTTTCCTACTCAACGCATCCGCTACAACATTCCCCTTGCCAGGGGTATAGGATATCTCAAAATCATAGGAAGCCAAGAATTCCATCCATCTCTGCTGCCTTAAGTTCAGATCTTTCTGCGAAAAGAGATACTTCAAAGACTTATGATCAGTATATAGCTCAAATCTCTCTCCCAGAAGATAATGACGCCAAGCCTTGAGTGCATACACAATCGCTGCCAGCTCTAGATCATGAGTGGGATAATTCCTCTCATGCACCTTAAGTTGCCTCCCACCAAAACATATTACTCTGCCCTCTTGCATCAGAACGGCGCCCAATCCCGTGCCACAAGCATCAGTGTACACGGTAAATATCTTACCACCATCGGGTAAAGCTAGAACGGGTGCGGAGGTAAGGGCTCTCTTGAGTCTCTGAAAAGCAAGCTCACAATCCATATCCCAAGCAAAGACTAAGTTCTTCTTCGTTAACTTAGTAAGAGGAGCGGATATTTTTGCGAAGTCCTTGATGAACTTCCGGTAAAAACCCGCAAGACCCAGAAAGCTTCTCACCTCGGTTGCATTCCTTGGAGTCTTCCAATCCTGAACTGCAACCACCTTAGCGGGATCCACCGCCAAGCCTTACTTGGATACGATATGCCCAAGAAATCTGACTTCCCTTCTCCAAAAGTGGCACTTGGAGAACTTGGCTTTTAACTGGTGTGCTCTGAGCGTGTCCATCACCTCTACTAGGTGCCTCGCATGCTCTTCTTCATCCTTGGAGAAGACCAGAATATCATCTACAAAGACCACGACAAACTTATTCAAGAACTCCCGAAACACCCTACTCATCAAATCCACAAAATACGCGGGTGCATTCGTCAAACCGAACGGCATAACAAGCCATTCAAAGAATCCGTCTGGAGTTCTGAATGCAGTCTTGTCTATACTATCTTCATCCACTCTGAGCTGATGAAAACCTGTAGCAAGATCAAGCTGAGAGAAAACAGAAGCACCAACAAGCTGATCAAAGAGATCATCGATCCTCGGTAACGGGTGTCTGTTCTTCTTAGTCAGCTTATTCAATTCTCTATAATCCACACAGAGCCGAAGAGAACCATCTGCCTTAGTTGCAAACACCACAGGCGCTCCCCATTCGGATATACTCCTTCTGATGAAGTTCTTCTCAAGTAATTCTTTCACTTGCTTGCTCAGCTCTCTTCTCTCACGCGGAGCCATATGCCGAACGGGCAAAGAAACAAGCTTAGCATTATCTACCAGATAGATGCGAAAGTCAATCTCTCGTTTAGGGGGCAACCCCTTAACCTCTTCAAAAACATCTGGATAATCTCGGACCACCCTTACAGACTGAAGGGCCTCCTCTGATGAGTCGAGAGATTCTAGATAGCATAACATGACGGGATTCTTCGGATTGCATGAAATCTCTAAGGTGTTGCCCAGGCGAGTCACAAGCCTTACAACCCTATGCTCACAATCCAGAATGGCTCCGTATCTAGACAGCCAATCCATGCCCAAGATCAATCCGTATCCCCTGAAACCAAGAACATACGCACTACACAAGAACTCTACGCTGAGTATAGAGATCCTCAGATCCTCACATATCATAGATAGATGAGCAGAACCCCCAATGGGATTCGAAACACAAACGGGATCATCCACTAAGCTAGTACTAAGGTGCAAGTTATCAACAAGATCAGATGAAATAAAGCTATGTGAAGCACCAGAATCAAACAAGGTACGCACTGGAAGATCAGAGATATAAACAAGGTTCTCAACAGAAACACTACCTCGCTCGGGAACTGAAGCGGCATTGAGAGCATGAACTTGCCCTCCTGAAGGTCCAGCCTGTCCTTTCTTCTTTGGGCATTCTTTGCTGAAGTGCCCAGTCTCTCCACAAGAAAAGCATCCACCACTAAGCTTCCTTTTCTTCTTCCTGCAATCCTTAGCAAAATGCCCAGCTATGCCACAGTAATTGCACTTTCCCTTGCCTTTGTTGTTGTTGTTCCCCTTCTTGTTCTTGCCCTGATTCCCCTGGCTGCTTTGACCACCTTGATTGCCTTTGCCTTGAGAATCAGTCTTCTTTGCTTGGGAATCGCTCGACTTGACTTCTTTCTTTCCATCTCCCTGAAGCAGAGCCATATTGACCAAACTCTCAAAAGTAGCTCCATGCGGAATATGTGACATCGCCAATCCCTGTAGCGGCTCATTCAACCCCCTAGCAAATCGAAGAGCCTTCTTCTCCGGGGTGTTCACCATATCCAAACCAAAACGGGCCAGCTGATTAAACTTGTTCACATACTCCTTGACAGACATATCACCTTGCTTTAATGCAATGAACTTCTCCATCTGTAAATTCGCCTCAGCCGAAGATAGAAACTTGGTCACAAATCTAGCCCTCAAATCGGCCCAAGTCTCAACGGGCCTCGTCCCATTGGTGACCTCCCACCAATAGGCCGCCTCATCCTTCAAAAGCCATACTGTCAATAAAATTTTCCTCTCGTCATCAATCCCAAAGATAGCAAACAAGTCCTCCGTGTCTTTCAGCCAATTCCTAGCTTCAACAAAAGATTCCGTGCCTAGGAAATTCTTGCCTCCCATTGCCTTGAAGTCTTTACAAACCTTCGTAAACTCAATCTGAGGGTGCTGAGGGGGAGGAGGAGGAAGAGGAGCCTCAGCAACAGGAGGAGGAGGAACATTAGCAACGGGAGGAGGAATATTAACTGCTGGAGGAGGGGGAGCAGGAATCACCGGAGGAGGGATATTAGGGATAGGATTCTCAACCACAGGAGGAGGAGTGGGAGTAGGGTTGGCGGGACCAGCTGCCGCCCTGGCTTCTAGAAGCCTCCTATACCAGAGTGGTACGTTCACTCCATCTGGGATGTCAAGATTCTCAGTCATACTGAAACGAAAGATAAGATAAGATCAGGTCAAGGGAACGAAGGATAACGCTAATGGCTTTTGGGGATTAGCCTTAAAATAATCTAGACTTTATTTTGGAAAATACTTAGTAGGTTTTTGAAAATAGTTTTTCAAAAAGGGTTTTTTTTTTCAAAAGTTTTGTTCAATCTTGTTAACCTTGTGCTCTGATACCAAATGTAACACCCCACCTCCACTAGGATCACTCCTTAGAATGTACTAGCTTTGGAGGGGCGTTATTGTAAAGGTAAACATGCACAGAGATATCGCAAGACAGAATATATGAAAATAAATATAAGTAAAGCAGCGGTAGCAGATAAAAACCCATCAATCATCATCTCAGAAAACCAACATAGTCAAGTACATAATATCAAAATGTCATGATCCAAAATACAACATAAGTCTAGATACGTGATAACAAAATACATGGTAAAACATCAGTACTAATCCCCAGAAATAAAAGATAAGCCACAGCTAGCTCAGATCCATACATGAGCTATCCAACAAGCAAGCCAAAGATCCACTAAGCAGATGTAGCCCCTCCCTGAGAACCTGTGGGGGGGGGGGGGGAACGGAAGAAAAGAAGCGAAAGAAAACAGGTCAGTCAAAAAGACTGGTAAGCCCTACTACGATCAATCTATAAACTAATAAAGTTAACAGCATGATGGAAACTGAGATGAACATACTGGCAATAGATAAAGGTGACATCACATAGATGAGATTAAACTTTGCACCGCAGTGTACTAGCAAACCCACAAAACAGATCTTGATTCCTTAGCCCAAACTTTGGCCCAATAACATGAAGTGACCTTAGTAAAAGGTCCAGCCCAACGGTCTAGTCGATCGGCTCCCTATAAACCTAACACGTCCAGTGTTGGTGTCCATACGGCCCACATGGATGTAGTCAGACTGCGCTGGGTCCACCTTTGGGTGTATCAAGCCCTCGGGTGTCAACCCCAGACACCTAAGCAATAATGCACAGTCTAAACCTACTGGTACCCGTGCCTCGAGTTTGTCCAACATCGGACTACGTGCACGTCCGTAGCCCGCCGGACCCGCACCGCTGTACCACTCAGCCGTCGCTTTGGTCGCTTACATCCGTCCAGTAATCGTGCCCCGCCCTAACCTAGCTATAGGGTTGTGGTGATACCAAACTGGGATTACTGCTGGAACAGACCACGTTGCTAGGGTTTCTAAGAGGGTTAAGTGTGGTTTTAACCCCTCACTAATCATGGATTAAATTAGTTAAGTGTAACTACTTAACCCCATCTAATCCTCGCATCCCCATTATTGGTTAAGTATTAGTGGGCCATGACTTAACCCTAATCATGAGGCATTAATTACTTAACGCACCCGACCTCTCACATTAGACATCCGTGGTTACCTGGGAAGATTTACACCACGTCTAGGTCTAACCTCGGGTCTTATGGTGCAACATGACCAACTACCCACATTAGACCCCATGTTGTGGTTACCTAGGAAGATTTACACCACAACTAGGTCTAACCTCGAGTTGGCCATATCATGTTATCTAACGTCATGTCCACTTTGAAACATATTTACAAGTTAACATATACTTGGGTAGACCTAACTTAATAGGTAAATTCCCAAGGGGTAGACCTAACTTAATAGGTAAATTCTCAATCTTTTAGTTTCATGTATTTTTAAGTTTACCCAAACCCCCCAACGTCATTATATCGCTTACATATTCGTCATAACGCATAAGGGTATAAATTTGGCATAACATACATGATGAACTTCATATATCATAATAATGATGCATAACATGTTAGACTTGCAAATCATGTCATAGTGAACTCGCATAAGCATGCATAACCCATAAAACTTGCATAACATGGTAAGGTGAACTTGCATAAACATGCATAACCCATAAAACTTGCATAACATGGTAAGGTGAACTTGCATAAACATGCATAACCCATAAAACTTGCATAACATGGTAAGGTGAACTTGCATAGACATGCATAACTTATGAAACATGTAAAACATGGCATAGTGAATTCGCATAAGCATGCATAACTTGTGAAACATGTAAAACATGACATGGTAATCTCGCATAAGTATGCATAACTTATGAAACATGTAAAACATGGCATGGTAATCTCGCATAAGCATGTATAACTTATGAAACATGTAAAACATGACATAGTGAGTTCGCATAAGCATGCATAATCAAATAAACTCACATAAATCTCAACTTTCACCACATGATAACTTTAGAGTTTGTAAAGTGAAGGTAAGAGGGCTTACAAATATAAACAAGTCACAAATCCACCAAATAAGATGAAGAAGCCCTTTTAAAACCCAAAACAAAGCTTCAAATAAGAAAACCCTTTTGCAAAATCCCAAAAACACAAACTTAGCAAATCAAACTTGCAACTTAATGAAGCATGCAAGTTATTAAGCATTCATACAACATAGAAAAGGTTGTATGATCATCATATCTTCATAGGATTAAACTTTGAGGAAGGTGGAGGCTAGGGATTTTAGGTGGAGGCCATTTGAGGATTCAATTTGGCATAGTTTAGTTGCTAGATTGATTAATGAGGCTTTAGGGTAGGATTAGGGGTATATTTATAGAGAATTAGAGTGTTTTAAGCCCTAGGATTAACCCTAGAATAGTTTAGGCCCGTCAGATCTCGGAACTCTCTAGAACCAAGCCATAAGACCCAGCCCAAATCAGAAATGGTGCACCAGGCTAAACTGCCTGGTCACCCCCTGTCGACAGGGCAGTCGACTCCCCCAGACCCCTGTCGACATGCCTGTCGACATGGGGGCCCTGGCGGGAATTTTCCCGCCTAACCCCGATTAGCCCTAATCCTGGTTTTTAATTTGAAATTTAAATCTGTTTTTAGCATAGAAATTTCTGAAAACTTCAATGGGCCTTAACTGGGTCATACGGACTCCGATTTTCGAAAACTCGGACTCTATTTCGCGTATTTTTCCGAGACGAACGCAATGGCATAGCCCGTTTCCCCTGATTCTAATTTTTGAATTAAATTCTGCCTCGATTTATGTTATAACAGTTTATTGAAAATACGGGTTGTTATATTGAATCTTTCCAAGAATGAACGCAGAGTTTCTCTAGGCCTCTGCTTGATTGTAGTGAGTGACATGACATTCTTGGGTCGTGCGATGTGGACCTGAAACTGTTCAAGGAAGCGAGCGACCAACATATTCCATCTGTTGATCGATTCTGTTTCCAGCTGCCGAATCCACATGACTGCTATATCAGTCAGAAAGAGGGGGAAACACTTTTCCATGACGTTTTCCGATGCTGATTGAACTTCCATATTCCGTTTGTAGCGCATCAGGTGCACGGTAGGATCTGTCCTACCATTGTAGGGCTCCAGTTGTGGAAGTTTGAAATCTGGGGGATTGCGAGAATTCCTGATTTCCTGTGTGAACAGATTGTGATTGACTTCATCCACGTCATTTCGATAAGTGCGGCCTCTCGTGAGGCGTTGAATCAGATCAGCGAGTCGATTTCCTTCAAAAAGTTGTTGCAAATTGCCAAAAACAGAGCTGGTGCCCCCAGCGTTGAATGCAGGAGAGGTTGGAAGCTGTCGGTGAATTGCCATAAGTGGATCGCGGGTCGCGGATCGTGATGGGGGACCCGACCAGTATCTGTGTGGAGTTCGGGTCGTGAATTCAGATCGTGGACGGGGGGAGCGATCCGAACGGGATATGGTGCCCCATCAGGAGCTGGCAGCTGCTGATGCGTGGGAGCTTGCAGTCCAGTGTTCGTTCGATCTGGAGCTGGAGTCAATCGTTGTGCATTTCCAACATGGAGAGGGATGCCACCGAGCACTGGTGCTGGCGGGTCGCGGGTCGCTGGGCCCGACCCGGTCTGATCGTGGTGGCCTGTGCAAGCCGCTTCAGTGGCTCCGTCTCTAATGACTTGAGCGTTGCTCGGCCTTACATCCATCCGAGCGAAGAATTGGTTGATCATTTCCTATTGTTTCTGGAGGAGATCATCTTGCCTAGCCATCTGATCTCTTAATTCAGCGAGAACGCCGTCCATTTCGTCTCTGGTCAAGTATACTGACGGGTCTTCATGGGAGGAAGCCTCCAGGCTTGCCTCGTTTCTCGTGCATTCAGCGTCAGCATCATCAGCATGAGCGGAAGTTCCAGTCTTCTTCCTTTTGATTGTCATTAATCCAATAGCCAAATAATCCAAGAAGAAAGTCGAAATTGTTGTGTGCCCCTTTCCTGGCGCGCCAAAATGTTAGACCAAATTCTGGTCCTAACACCCAAATGCAGATCACAGATCACAAAATGTAGAAAACAGTAAATAAAGAGGAGGCACACAAAGTTTTTATAGTGGTTCGGCTGTAGATGTAGACTACGTCCACTTTATAATCTTATTGTTATACTGACAGATTACAAGAATCAGTTACATGCAGACACAAAATCCGTGTATTAATTGAGATTACAAGAGTTTATACACGTAATCCATGTGTTAATTGTATAGAAAAGAGAAGAATTTGACTGTAGGAAAGTGCAAAGTCCTTGCACTTCATTAATGGTGGAAGCAGTCAAGAAGAATGGCCAAAAGATCTTTGAAAATGCCTCCGAATGGTGTATTTATAGCCGTTTACAGCAGGCGGATCGCGGGACACGTGGCACACATCCCAAAAATATCGAAATTATGTGGAAAACGTCCAGAAATCATCTCCAAATCGTCATATGACATGTGTAATAAGATCCATGCTAATTGGAGTGAAAATAGCCTTGAGAATAGGTCAGAACAAACTGCGCAGGAGAAGGTGCGGGGATCGGATCGTGGTCATGGTACGCACCACGAATGGGTCGTGGTCGGAGGGAGCGAGCAGGGTGATGACGAGCTGGAGTGGGCTGCTGAGAGGGCGAGCTCGCGATCGTTTGGATCGTGGTCTCGGGGTCGTGATCTACATGTGCTCCACGATCCAAAGGGGGCGATCCGATCCAGGAGGCGATGCTTCGGTGCTTCACGAGACATGAGGAGTTGGCGATCCACGATCCAAGGTGGGTCCCACGAGCCAGTCCCACGATCAGAGATGCTTCATCGCTTCATCCAAGTGTTCGTCGGTCGATGCAAGTTACACCAGTTCACGGAAACGAGTATTACTTTCAAACCGTAAGTCCCATTCAACCAAACCAAAGCTCAAACTGAAGCTAATTCAGATAGCTACAGGAGTTACAAAGCTCGGCTCCGTAATTGCTATTTTCGGGCCCAAAAGAGGTCGTCTAATAGGAGTTTCGGGCCTTTCTTTGTTCGTGACGCGACTTTGACCAAATCGTTGTCTTCCTTCTGATGATGTTCTCCATAACCGATCGCGATGCTATCCAAATATTCAGTGTGACAGCTTTTACCAAAAAATTTGTCAACAATATATATTTGATTGGTAGCGGAGAATTTATTCTCTTGCTTAACACCCTTCTCTAAGACGCACGAGCTCAGAGGTTATATATTGGTAGTTATCGATCGCATGGCATCGATTATCAATGTGGCATGCTAAGATGCAAATAATCAAGGCTTTTATTTAAAAATAGAGCCTATTTCGGCGTACCTTTGTGTATAGCCTTACCTCGCGAGCCTCACACCCCGGTAAGAGTCAGAAATGGGACAAGGGAACGCAGGGAGTGCACATGTTTCTTTCTAGCAAGAAGTGGTATTAGGGTTTTGCAAGTCCTGACATTTTACTTATGTGGTTGATGAATTATGATGTACCTCGGATTTATTGGTCGACAGTGACCAAATTATAGGTTCAATAGGACCGGGAAATGTGTGTTCAGGCATAACTAATCCACTAAGATATATTTGTGGACTGGCCCTGCAGGATCCAAGGGTTCACTACGAGGGATCCTGAGACATTTCTAGGGTGTCTCGAATCGGTAAGGAGACCGTCCCTAGCTTTGACTCATGATGGAAATCCAATTTCCAGTACGACATTACAATTTTGATTGTAAACCTATATATGGCGACATAGTATTTGGTAGCTATGCCGTCTAGGATTGATACATTTACTTTGATGTATTTAAAAACTGATTAGACACTAATAATAATATTAAAATATTATTTTCTATGTATCAAGCATGTTTGATCATTATAAGGTAAAACTCTATCTTCCGGTTTGCGTTGCATTGTGTGATCGGACTTGAGTCTTATAATGATTTCATTTTTCTTAAAAGCATTGCGTTGTTTTTGAATAAAATTTATTAAATGTATGCACTAGAAATCCAATGGAGTAAACCCGTTCCGCGTTAGCGGCATGGTCCTGTGATTAGCCATATTGTTAGATAAGTTAGGAAAGATTTCTAATACCAGTCCCACGACTGACTCGTAGTTTGTTTCACTTTGTAAACTCGGGTGCCCTCTTTTTCACGCGGACAGCCAAGTGACAAGTTCAGGTTATTATTGATACATTCTGGATTGGAGCATGCTTAAGGAAAGAAGATGAAGGGCATTTTTATATTTTTGTTTATGCTTTGAGACATTTAGACATCCTTTATTTATGATGTACTTGATGGAGTTTAGACTTATTTCTATTTGCTGAGACATTCTACTTGCTAAGTTGTATCCTGTAACTGTGCCACTCTGATGTTTTGATGTTGTGATGATGATGACATTCCTATTTCCGCTGCAACGATTTATGTGTTATGCTGTTATCTGAGATCTGCTATTGTTGTAATTATGTTATATTCCAATGATTATCCTTCTTTCGTACTATGGAAGTTTGGGGTCATCACAATATACATCAGATAATATATAATAGAGATAAATCAGTCTATATCGCGATCAGCGGTATATATACATAAGATAATACTAGCGGAAATGTCAATAGCCATAATACAGAGAAAGTCAGTCTTCGCCATCAGCCAAAAACGCACTCCATGCTATAGTGCTAAGCCAAAATATCTCCTGTAACCTGTCGCTGGGCTGCCCGTGTAAAAATAAGGGCATTCGAGTTTGCAAGTGAAACAAACTACGAGTCAGTCATGGGACTGGTATGAGAAATCTACTTAACTGCTTAAACAATGATAATAAGGCAAATCATAGGACCATGCCGCTAACGCGGAACGCGTTTTCTCCAGTGATTTCCAGTGCATGAAATAAAGTAATTTTTTGAACAACGCAATGCTTTTTATAAAAATGAAGCCATTATAAGATTCAAGTCCCATCACACAATGCAACGCACGTCGGAGGATAGAGTTTTACCTTATAATGGCCAAAATATGCTTGATACGAATAAAACAAAATCATTTGATATTATCACTAGTGCATATATGTTTCAAAAGCAATTTCAATCATAATGTATCAATCATAGACGGCATAGTACCCCATCCTACTATGTCGCCATATATAGGTTTGCGATCAAAACCGAAATGTCGTATTGGAAATTGGATTCCGTCACGAGTCGAGGCAAGGGATGTACTCCTCGCCGGCTTCGAGACACTCTAGCAAATGCCTCAGGAGTCCCCGCAGAGAACCGTTAGATCCTCCAAGGTTGGTCCTCCCTTATGTTTGAGTATTAGTATTCCTGAACACACGTTTCCCAGCCCTATAGGACCTATCCATCGGCCCCGTAGTAACCGATATAACCGAGGCGTCTCGCATTCACATCCACGAAGGTAAAAATATGTAAATGTCTAGGCTCCATACCATGACACCACACATAGCTAGAAAGAAACATCATGTTCTCCTTGGGTCCCTTATCCCGTTTTCAACTCATACCGAGGTGTGAAGCTCGCGACTCAACGTTATACACAAAGCTATGCTATATTAAAGTCGTGCTTTGATCATCAACTACAAGACTTTGCTTTTCAACAAAAGCCTTGATCATTTGCATCTTTGTATGCCACGCTGTCAATCCACACCATACCATTGATGTCTACCGATATACAACCTCTGAGCTCGTACGTCTCAGAGAAGGGCGTTATGCAAGAGAATAAATTCTCCACCGCTAAACAGATGTATATTTAGTAAAGATCAACAAATACAGAACAGAATACACTTCAGACACACAACCATTTACAAGTCTGTTCTGGGTCTGAACGAAAACGAAGGCACCTTATTCCTCGTTCCATATGTTCAATATGGAAGAGAAGCCCTGTCACATTTGTACGATCAACAAGTATGTCCAGACCATTACCACTGTAACCTCGTCAAGGGAGCTACCCATATATAAGGCATCAGTAGCAATCCATACGATGTGAAGATCAACGGTCTTGCACCGTCTTCATATCTTCGACTTTTTATCGTCGATCAATTATTTGAAATGAGAATTAACTCGGCCTTTCCAAATAATTCACGTATATATAGAATTCAAATCAATTCTTTCTATGGTTAAATTATTTGACATCCACATTTCAGTTCATTAATATAATTTTCATGTCAAACACAGCCAACCATCAAAATATCCACATTTCAGTTCATTAATATAATTTCCATTACATATCGTTGTATATATTTTATAATGATTTATCGCTATTTTTATTTATTTAAAAATAGCTCATTTTAATCAAACGACGCTTCAGGTCATAGCTCGGCACTAGCGCTGTTTTTCTCCAAATTTGATTTACACATTTCTCTCAATCTAACCATTGGATCTTAACAAAGTCAATATCACTGGAAAGATCTTTCCAAAGCGAACCCAACGGTTCCGTTTTCATGAAAATCCGACGGTCGGACCTCTCGATATAATCGTTTAAAGTTACGATTTCAAAACACGAACTACAGCGGCGCGATTCGTTTTATTTTAGTTTATACTTATAGATATATATATATATATATATATATATATATATATATATATATATATATATATAATTCATTCGACGATTTTCAAATCGTTTTCACTTGAAAATTTTGATTAACGCCTTTAAATTTCGAAAAATTTCGCGATAACCTCTTTTGTACGGAGAGGGGTTTGGAAATTATTAGGCCGTATTAGGTACCCAATAAATCTAGTATAAGCATACACAATTTTTAGCATCATGTTATATGCCCGAGGGAGTGTGTAAAATTACTCCAGAGATAAATCTTGTCACCTCGTCCAATGTTGAAAAATAAATAATCCATGTGTCGTATCTAATAACTAGAGAGACGTGATTATTGTCAGCTCTACACCCGTGTGGGGTTTTTAATTTAATCTGACAATTTACAGTTATATTTATTTTGCCCATATCAGTCCTCAGTTCAACATGTAATTCAATCATCGCCATACGAACATCTCGCTCGAATGGTAATCTCAACCTCATCATACAAGCTCCAAATGCTTATATGGAATATGATATGCTATGACTCAATAGTTCGTCTTCAGTTAAACCTGAAATACAGTCATCGCCATACAAACATCTCGGTTGTATGGTAATTCCAACCTCGTCATACAAGCTCCAAATGCTTGTATGGAATATGATAGAGTTTGCTATCTTCACGAAGTATGCCATGTAGTGTAGTTCAAAATTAGTTGTTACTATCCTATGGCGACGTTTATAATCTCATACAGAACAACGAGCACACAACATACAATGGCATTCACAGGAGTTGATATATAAATAAAACTGCGTAGCCAACTCATTAAGGTTTACCTATTTATCGGGCATGCAAATAAATTCTTTACTCAACAGCCAATCCATATACAAGTTTAGCATGTGTGTATATATGCATATCAACGCTAAAAATAATATTTTTAGCGAACAAATATTTATTTCCCTATATGACTATTTTTAACACTTCATATACATGTTAAAATTATTATTTTCATTCAAAAAATATTTATTTCAACCTATGGTTATTTTTTAACACTTCATATACATATTAAAAATATTATTTTCAATCTACAAATATTTATTTCAGCCTTTGAATATTTTTAAATGTTCATACATACAATAAAAATGTGATTTTTTATTGTTAAAACATTTTATTTCAAACATGAATATTTTTAGCGATTCATATATACAATAAAAATGTGATTGTTATTGTTCAAACAATTAATTTCAAACATGAATATTTTTAGCGATTCATATATACAATAAAAATGTGATTTTTATCGTTCAAATAATTTATTTCAAACATGAATATTTTTCTAACACATGAATATATCAGGAAATTTCGGCATTATAACGGCACAGTATTTAGCACCGGCACCGTGTCCAGCACGACTCCTCTGCTATCCTAGGCCTTGCAACATTACAATACTTTTATTTTAATGATTTCCACAGTATCATTCATTTTCTCAATGCAATAAATATACCACAAACACAACCAATTTTGTTGCTACCACAATCAATTCTTTTCCAATCACAACCCAAACAATTTCACAACACAATCATTTTCCACAACACAATCAATTTATATCGTCCATGGTCTATGGACAAGGGGAGTATATATATATATATATATATATATATATATATGTATATGTATATGTATATGTAAATGTATACAAATATATTTATTTCCATTTCAATTTCATTTTAATTCTATTCAACGCACATATGATTTTTACAACGCATATATATAACTTATACATCGCATATATAATTTACACTGTATGTGAGATATACAATGCTTATATAATTTACACATCGATTATATAATTTATACATCGCTATCCCATTCAAATTTTAATTTAGAAATCTTACTTTGGGCTCCACTCCTTCTTTTTTTCGTGGAGAGCTCCAAATGTGTTCTAGTCTCTTCTAGAGCATAGTGTATGATGTCACGGTCCCGATGTCTCTTGTTTCACTGGATTTGGACAACACACGAAAAAGACACAATTTTTATTAGTTAAACGAAATTTGCAACTCTTTAAAGTGTTAAAACCTTTTAAATAAATTCAGGTCGTTACCTCAACTTCACGTTCAAAACTAGGTCATGAAACTTCTTCCAATCCGAAGCACGTGGACAAAATCGAGTTGCACCATGATGCAGAGCTCTAGCCTGCACGCAGAATGATGGTGGTATGGCCCCACTTGGTGGAGGATCGGAGGCACAAATCCTGTCGACGCAGGTGAACTTAGAGGGCTTGGTTCTCTCGAAATACTACATGATAACGAATGAAATTTATATGGATTTGGAGTTGGAGAGGAGATCTACAAAAACTTTAACTGGAGAAAAGGATTTTATTGCGTGGATTATGAGTTATGGAGGAGGGAAGGGATGAAAATGTAGCCGCCATCGAACTGTAGGGTTATCGTGTTTTTTTTTTAAACTTTTCTGGAAAATATAATTATGAAAGAAAAAATATGATTGGCCCATTATATATTCAGTTCCAAAAACAGTGTTTGCTAATCCGAACTCCAAATCAAACCCAACGACTAATGCCCCTAGCTAAATTTCCCCATTCTGGACACAATGGAATATGTTTCGCAAGCCCATTCGACTGTTACTGTTAGTTTTTCTTCAAATTAATATATAAAACATTCAAATTTGGATTTGAACGTACATTTTAATTTGCCGTGGCCACTTACTGGTTCCAAAAATTCCCGAAAAATAAATCTATCTATGTTGGGACTATACGATCCCAAAAAAATTAGTTTCGTCGAATTTGGAGGCCGTTTGAAAAATGGACTTTTTCTAGTCGATCCAATTCAAACTGAAATTACCAAACGCGTTTTCCTTTTCCACACTCACATATTAAATCCAAAAAATTATGGAATTTGAAACCTACCAATAATTTTACATTTCGGATCCAAGAAAGTGGTTTCGTCGAAAATGGAGGTCGTTTGCAAAATGTCAATTTTACGGGCTATATTTATATTAATTTTCATAGCGACTATTCTGAATATTCAACTGGCCATAACTTTTTATTCCCGCTATGAAATTTCAATTTTTCAGATTCGTTAGAAAGATATTACTAAACAGATTTAAATATTTTTGGTTTTACTAAAATCCGATTTATTTTGAATCCTGTACATTCAATCAAAGTTCAAAGTCAATTTAAAGTCAATTTTCAAACTGCCTTGCCTTTTCTGGCTTGTTATATAATTAAAATAAAATTATTCGTTCTAACTTCGATTTAAATAAAATTTTAGTCATTATTATTTAAAATAAATCATTTTAAATATTCAAAATTCATTAAAATAGTCAAATTAAAAAATTTAAATTGGTTCTGATTTTCCAGGTTGTTACATAGTCGCTATGGAATTTAATATAATATATAGCCCTTAAAAATAGCCATTTTGCAAACGACCTTCGTTATTTATGAAACCACTTTGGATGGATCTGGAATGTCAAATTATTGCAGGATTCCAATTTTCATAATTTTTGGAATTAATATGTGAGCGTGGCAAAAGAAAACGTGTTTCGACAATTTCAGTCAAATTGGATCAACCAGAAAAGGGCCATTTTTCAAACGGCCTCCAAATTCGATGAAATTAATTTTGTTAGGACCACATTGTCAAAACATAGCTAGATTTAATTTTCTGAAATTTTTGGAGTCAGTATGTGCCTCCGGTAAATTAAAATGTACGATCAAATTAAATAATTAAATGTTTTTTATTTTAATTAAAAAAAAAAAATGGGCTGATGAGACCTAGTCCATTGTGTCCGGAATAGGGGTATTTGGCTAGGGGAGACAGTCGTTGGGCTTGATTTGGAGTTAGTATGGGTAAATGGGCGTTTTTGAAATTAAAAGAATTAAAAATTAAAACAAAACCCTAGCCATCGTATAACTGTCGCCCCCTTCTCAAATCAATGGAGTAAATCATTCATCCTTTCCCCATCAAATAACTTATGATCCTCTCAATGAAATTGAGCGGCTTCTTTGGAGGATTTTGAAGTACTCTCCTCGAGCTTCGATTCCATACCAGTTGCGTCACCTATCGTCGAGTGTTAAAGGAGATCCAGACCTCCGAAGTCGCGGGTTTTAAACCGCTGTCGTGGACGCCTAGGGCCATCGAAGTGGGCCCACCGCCAATGCAGGTGCGCCTCTCCACCCCCAATAATGTGGTGATGTCCGATCGTCCACAGCTACACTGTTTGATCGCACAATCGTGACCTAGTTTTGAACATCTTCCTGAGCTATACGACTTATATATAATTAACAGTTTATAACACTTTTAAGCGTTGCAAATCAATAATTTATTTATAAAAAATCATATCTTGCTCATACGATAACGAAATTCAATGAAACAGGAAACAATTGACTCGCGGCATCGTACACGATATTCTAAAAGAGACCGAAGAATTTTTGGGGCTTTCTACAATTTTAGAAGGAATAAAACGCAATGTGAGATTTCTGAATTCAAAAATAATCAAGCAAAATTATATTAGGTTGCAGATGGAGTTTAGTAACTCCCAACACCGCTGCCCATAGACCATGGATGACTTGTTTGGATTGTGGTGTGAAATTGATTGCTATTGTGTGTGATTGATTGTGGTTGAAACAAAATTGGTTGTGATTGTGGAAAATTCAGTATTGTGAAAATAAATTGTATTATGAAAATAAAACCCTTGTATCACCGCGAGGCCTAGGATAGCAGAGGAGCTGTACTAGGGACGGTGCCGGTTTTAATTACACTGCCGTTATAATGCCGAAATTTTCTGAAATATTCATGTGTTGAAATATTCATGTTTTGAAATAGAATTGTTCGAACAATAGAAATCACATTTTTATTGTATATTAGAAAAGATTAAAAATAATCATTATTGGAAATAAAAATATGTTAACAATAAAAATTCACATTTTTATTGTATATTATAAAAGATTAAAAATGATCGTTATTTGAAATGAAAATTGTTAACAATAAAAATTCACATTTTTATTGTATATTAGAAGAGATTAAAAATGATCATTATTTGAAATGAAAATTGTTAACAATAAAAAATCACATTTTTATTGTATATTAGAAAAGATTAAAAATGATCATTATTTGAAATGAAAATGGTTAACAATAAAAATTCACATTTTTATTGTATATTAGAATGGATTAAAAATGATCATTATTTGAAATGATATAAGATTAACAATAAAAATTTACATTTTTATTATATTTAAGAAATAATGAAAAATATTCATTGTTTGGAATTATATGATTGAACAATAAGAATTACATTTTTTATTATACGTTTACTTCATTAAAAGATCCAAGTTTGATAAAAAAAAATGTAACATCAAAAATTTCATTTTTAATGTAAGAGATTCATTAAAAAGATTAAACTTTGATTAAAATGTGTTAGCATTAAAAATTACATTTTTAATGTATAAAAGATTCATTAAAAAGAATTCAACTCTGATAAAAATGTGTTAACATTACAAATTCACATTTTTAATGTAAAGGATTCAGTGTTGACAAAAGTGTTTTAACGTTAAAATTTACATTTTCAATGTAAAGGATGAATCATATAAAAAGATTCAATGTTGACAAAAGTGTTTTAACATTAAAAATCACATTTTCAATGTAAAGAATGAATCATTAAAAGGATTCAATGTTGACAAAAGTGTTTGAACATTAAAAATTACATTTTTGATAAAGAAGGAATCATTTAAAAAGATTCTAGTTTGAAAAAATGTGTCAACATTAAAAATTTACATTTTTAATGTTAAAGAAATCATAAAAAAAGATTCAAGTTTGAAAAATGTTTTTACATTAAAATCACATTTCTAATGTAAGTTGGAATCACTAAAAATATTCATTTTTGACAAAAATGTTTTTACATTAAAAATCACATTTTAATGTAAGTGGGAACCATTAAAAATATTCATTTCTAATAAAAATGTTTTTCATTAAAAATCACATTTTTAATGTAAATAGGAACCACTAAAAATATTCATTTTTGATAAAAATGTTTTTACATTAAAAATCACATTTTTATTTAAGTAGGAATCGTTAAAAATATTCATCGTTTTATGAAAATATTTTTACATTAAAAATTACATTTTTGATGTATGAAAGAGTCAATAGAAAGAACCATGTGTTAAAATATATTTTTGTCAGATAAAAATATTCTTTTTAACATGTGTATGAAGTGTAAAAAATTATTTAAAGAATAAATAATTTGAAATCGTCGAACAAACTATATATATATATATATATATATATGAATTAAAATAAAATGAATCGCGCGCGGTGGTTCGCGATTTTGAATCGTAACTTTAAACGGTTATATTGAGAGATCCGACTGTCAGATTTTCTCAAAACTGGAACCGTTGGGTTCACTTTGGAAAGATCTTTCCAACAGTATAAAATTTGCTAAGATCCGACGGATAGATTTTGAGAAATATGTAATTCAAATTTTGATAAAAACAGCGCCAGGGCCGCGTAATGATCTGAAACGTCATTAAATAAAAAGGGACTATTTTTATATAAATAAAAATAGCGAAAAATTATTATAAAATATTATAAACGATATGGAATGAAAAGATATGATTTGAAATATATATATTCGCGAATTATTTGAAAAGGCCGAGTTAATTCTCATTTCAAATAATTGATCGACGATTAGAAGTTGAAGATATGAAGACGGTGGTTGAAGACCGGTGATCTTCACATCGAATGGACGACTACTGATGCCTTTGATTGGAGTTGCTCCCTTGAAAGGGTTACATTGGTGGTTGTCCGGACGTACTTGTTGATTGTCTGGATATGCGAGAGCCTCTCTTCCGTATTGGACATATGGAACGAGGAATAAGGTGTCTTAGGTTTCTTTCAGACCCAGAACGGACTTGTAAATGGATGTGTATCTGACATTGGATTTTATTCTGTGCAGATTGATTTCTATTAAATATATATCTGTTTGGTTGTAATAACCCGGAAATCTGGGCCAGTTTAAAATTTTTATTTTGGCAATTTTAGAGAATTTTGATTATTTAAAAAGAATTATTTTAAATAATATCAGCGAGAAATTTATTTTGAATACAATTCGAATGTATATATTTATATAGATCGTCGATAGAATATAAATATTTATTTATATTTATAAAAAGAATTGAAAATGGCGCGGTAGTTCGATAATTCGATTTCAAAATTCAAACGGATGTACCGGGTGCAAAATAATCCGGATTTTAGTGAAACCAAAAATAGTTGAATCTAATTGATAATATCTTTCCAACGAATCCAAAAAATTGAATTTTCATAGCGGGAATTAAAAGATATGTCCAGTTGAAAATTCTGAATAGTCACTATGGAATTCAGGCCCTTAAAAAATAGCCATTTTGCAAACGACCTCGGATTTCGACGAAACAACTTTTGTTGGAACCGTGATGTCAAGTTATTGCTAGGTTTCAAATTTCATAATTTTTCAAATCAATATGTGAGCGTGGCAAAGGAAAACGCGTTTGACCAGTTTTAGTTGATTTTAATCGACTGGAAATTGGCCATTTTTCAAACGGTTTCAGAATTTGACGAAACTAGTTTTGTTAGGATCGTATCGTCAATACGAAGCTAGAAAATATTTTTCTGGAATTTTTCGAGTTAGTATGTGATCCCGGTAAATTTAAATGCGCGTTCAAATTCAATATATAGAGTTATATGTTGATTTTAACGAAAACTGATCGAAACGGTTGAATTGGCTTACGGAACATATCCCATTGGGTTCGAAATGGGGGTAATTAGTTATGAACGACAGGCGGTGGGTCTCGTTTTGAATTTGAAATAAAAAGTTGCTTTTTCGATTTAGAAATTAAATAAATAATTAAATTATAAAGTTCCATCTCTCTCTATACCCCCCCGGTTCAATTGCAATCAAAAAAAAAAAAAAAAAAAAAGGGGGATCGACGGAATCGCCCCCCCCCCCACCCCCCCCCCCCCGCGGCGGCGCCGCCTCGATCTGTTCCTCCCCCTCTCGCCTCCAACTCCCTCTCCTCCTCTATTCTCTCTCTTCTTCCATCGCGTGACCCCCCCCCAAACCCTAGCCGCCCACTTCAGCATCCTAAGCCACGCTGGGCCCACCTCCGACACCAAGACCTGCCGCCGCCGACTACAGGCAACACCCCCTCCCCCTGCGCAACCTGCAGACCCCGACGCAACCCCTTCCAACCCCTCCACCCTCGTTTCTCTCTCCTCCTATGAGATGAAGACCGACGTTCAACGTTTCCACCTCGCGGAGCACCCCACAAGCCTCCCCCTTCCTCTTCTCGAAGCCCTAACGCCCCCATCCTCTGATGATAAACAAAAGTGAGTTTTTATTTACTTGTTTAAATTTTATTTTCAGTTTTTAATTAGATTTAGCATAAGAAAAATCTGTTTTTTATATATAATAAATATTTGATTTTTAATTTAGGAAAGTTTATATTTTTAGTCAAGGAAAGTTATGATCTTCAATGTAATGGAAAGAACGGATTTTTATATACTGCGAAGAGTAAAAATTCGGTTTTTATATATTGAATAGCGAAGTAAAAATTCGGTTTTTATATATTGAATAGCGAAGTAAAAATTCGATTTTTATATATTGTATAGCGAAGTAAAAATTCGGTTTTTATATATTGAATAGCGAAGTAAAAATTCGATTTTTGTATATTGAATAGCGAAGTAAAAATTCGATTTTTATATATTGAATAGCGAAGTAAAAATTCGATTTTTATATATTGAATAGCAAAGTAAAAATTCGATTTTTCTATATTGAATAGCAAAGTAAAAATTCGATTTTTCTATATGTAGAGAATACGGGCAAAGAAAGTGACAAAGGGCGAGTGGCGAAGATTTTCTACCTAAGAAGAGTCGTGGCGTTGGATTAGCAATTCTGTGAGAACTTCTCACCTTTTAATTTTGTTTTCTAGTTAAAAATATATACTAGGATGCAGACGGTGTTTAGTAGCACCCGACACCCGTCGTCCACAGACCATGGACGGCTTGTATGCTTGTTTGTTTGATTTTGATATGTAGTTGATTGTGTGATGTGATGTGAAATGAAATAAAACATTTATATAGTTGAAATAAAATATTTTATAGTTAAAAATAGGATTTTTAACGTGTATATGGAATGAAATAAAAATAAACAAATCGGATGATTTGTTTATATACACACATTTGACTGATATTGATTGGGACGATAAATTTTACACATCGCCCAACTGCACAAATAAAATCGGTGTTTGATTGTTTGAAACCCCACACGGGTATTGGGATGATATTTGACGTACACTAATCCCGATTGTTTAGTTGTATGTCGATCGATTGATTGACAGACTGTTATAAGCGTTGAATATTTTTATTTGATGCTTATACAGTGTAGAATGCACTTTGGATGATAGTTGATTATTCATCGTTGTTATTGTATACATGTGTTGTAGAAAATCCGTATAATTAACATTATATGGTAATTGATTGGGCCTCATTCCAGTTTTGAAATAGAAATATTTGAAAAGGAAATATTTGAAATAGAAATATTTGAAAAGGAAATATTTGAAATAGAATATTTGAAAATAGAAATGAATTCGAATTGAATTGAATGTAAAATGAATTCGAATTGAATTGAATAGAAACGAATTCGAATTGAATTGAATAGAAACGAATTCGAATTGAATAGAAATGAATTCGAATTGAATTGAATATAAAATGAATTCGAATTGAATTGAATATAAAATGAATTCGAATTGAATTGAATATAAAATGAATTCGAATTGAATTGAATATTAAACGAATTCGAATTGAAATTGAAGATAAATGAATTCGAATTGAAATTAAAGATAAATGAATTCGAATTGAAATTGAATTGAAAACGAACTGAAATTGAATTAGAAATCAATTTGAATTGAAATCAATTTGAAATGAATTTAAAACGAATTTATATTGGAAAATTCAATTTTGATTTGAAATTGAAAAGGAAGTTGAAATCGTTTAGAAAACGAATTTAAAACGATTTATAAAATACGTTTTAAAAGGAAATCGATGAAGTATATATTATATATATTATATATATTATACATATAATATAATGGCCTGAATAGAACGCGCCGCGCCGCGGCAGTTCGCGAATTTCGACCATTGACTTCGAACGGATATTGCGGGAGATCCGACCGTCGGATTCTCCTAAAACCGGAACCGTTGGGTTCGTATCGAAAAGAGCTTTCTAACGAATGTGGGAAATTTGAAATCTAACGGTTCGATTTGGAATTATGTCCAAATCAAATTTGAAAAAGGTCGCTATAAGTGCAGTTCGATGGCCGTTGATGGAAATCGACTGTACGGGCCTTGATAAAATTATTAAAATATCAATATTTTGTTTAAAATCATAAGAAATGATTTGGGAAAAATTCGGATGAAAAACTCCATATTTGAAGAGATAAAAATAGATTTTTATCGAAATGAACTAGTTTTGAACTAGAATTAAAATTCTATTCAATTTTAAATAAATAAATTTGATTTGAAATGGTTATGAAAATAACCAGAATTTCCAATGATTGCATTGGAATGGATTTGAATCAAAATTGTCTTCGGAATATTTCGATGTTGGATTTCGTGACTATACAGATGTTGTTATGGAAATTTGAAAGATATAGATGTATATATCGTTATTTCCAATACGATATCTGTTGGTCGTAGAATTTGATATTGAATATAAGCCGGTATATTTTCTATTCCGAGCCTTGTATTTAATGTCAAATGTGATTTGGGTTTGTCGTGAATGGTGTCTTTATTAACATTGTTCTTGAACCCAATTGAGAAAAGATTATATCTTTTTATTTAGATTTAATGAAGTGTACCAATTAAATAATATTTAATTGGAATCGAATTGGTATTGATTTTTGGGTTTAACGTGAACAGTGTTTTAAATAACACTTGTTCTTTAACCCGATAATTAATGGAATGTGATTTTGGGTTATCGTGAACGGTATCTTCAATAATACTGTTCTTAGACCTAAAGGAGTTAAGAAAATCAGAAACTAACTGGAGATTAGTTAAGTTGAATGGTTTCGGAGGTATTGATCTGATGTTGGTTTTGGCCTTCGGGGTTAATACTTAGGGAATTGCTCACTTGTTAATTTACGGTTAGGGACTGATTGAAATGTGATGTGATCTTGGGGTTTATCGTGAACAGTGTTTTTAAATGACACTGATTCTTTAACCCCATTAAAGATTAAAACTAAGCGGAGTTTTAATGAATCTTTAATTAGATTGAAATGATCGAGGATGGAGTATCACCAGTTTTGCTCCAGGCGTTAGTTAAATCTTTAATTAGATTTGAACGTGAAATGGTAATTGAATTTACCGATAACACCGTGGTGTTAGATATGAAGTATAACCAGTTTTACTTCATGGTATGAATAGGTTGGGATTGGGAAATTAAAACAAATGATTACTTCGGTAAGGTTCGTTAATCCCGACTAGTTGAATCGAAATTCAAAAGAAGATTAGAGAATAAATTCAAGGAATTTATCTTTGATAAAATTAATGGGAACCTTTCCCTATGAATGTGAAATTTAGAAACTAACTGTCGGTTAGCCAAGCAGAATGGTTTTCTGGATATTGATCTGATGTTGGTTTCGGCCTTCGGGGTTAATATTTGGGGAATTATTCTCTTGTTAATTTACGGTTAGTGACTGATGAATTGGAATGAGGCGTATGTTGTGTTTGTGTAACACTTATTTAAAATATACACGAGTTATTCGGAAAAACTGGGTTTATCCCATTCTGAATAATTGATACGACGTGGTGTCGAAGATGAAGACGGTGGTTGAAGAACGGAAGTCTTCACGTCGTTTGGGTGATTACTGATGATCTTGATTGGGCTATACACCCAAGAAGATGGAAACAGTTGGTGATCGTCCAGACGTACTTGGAGATCGATGGATATGCGGGGTACTAGGTGCCTCCGGTTTCGTTCAGACCCAGAACGGACATGTAAATGGACTGTGTGTCTGACATTGGATTTTAGTCTGTGTGATTGATTTCTATTAAATATATATCTGTTTGGCGGCGGAGAATTTATTCTCTTGCTTAACACCCTTCTCTGAGACGTACGAGCTCAGGGGTTATATACTGATGGATATCAAACGCATAGAGTGAATTGCCTGTGTGGCATGCCTAAGTGGCAAATGATCAAGGCTTCTGTTGAAAAGCAAAGTCTTGTGGTTGATGATCAAAGCACCGCCTGTATGGCATAGGTTTGTGTAACGTGAATTCGCGAGCCTCACACCCCGGTTGTGAACCAGAAACGGGAGAGGACCTCAGGGAGGGCATGCGTTTCTTTCTAGCTAGGGTGGTGTCAGTGACCTACCAGCCCTGACATTTATATACTTTTCACCTGAGTGGTTGTTGCTGTTGCGAGGCGCCTCGGTTTGATCGGACGATCCGGGTCCAATGGAGTCATTCGTTGGCTCATTTACGCCCCAAAGGGCGGGGAAACGTAGTGTTCAGACATAATAATCCACATCGGTGGACCGGCCCTGACGATCCATGGGGCAGTTGCGGCTGTTCCTGAGGCTCGGGCTAGACAGTCTCGAATCGGTAGAGGACGATCCCTGGCTTCGGTTCATAGATGGAAATCCAACTTCCAAATAAGTGACATTTGCGGTTTTATTTGTAGAGCCTAGTACGGCGACATAGTGGGATGGGGCGCTCATGCCGTCTATGATTGATACTTATGATTTGAAGTTGTTTTATACGCTATGCACTTATAATAGTATCAAATGATTTGTTTTAAACGTATCAAGCATTCTTGGCTATTATAAGGTAAAAACCCTATCCTCCGGCTTGCGTTGCATTGTGTGATGGGAACTGGGTCTTATAATAGCTTCATTTTTCTTTATTTAGCATTGCGTTGTTTGTTTTATGCACTGGCATTCTTGGGAGGAAACCCGTTCCGTGTTATACGGCGTGGTCCCTTGATTTACCGAGCTTTAAAATAAAGAATAATAACTGTTTTAGTTCTCACACCAGTCCCATGACTGACCTGGAGTTTATTGTTTTAACCTAAACTCTGGGTGCCCCTATTTTGACACGGGCAGCTAGTAGTTTTGGTTTTGTAGATTTATATTCACAGGATCCTGGTTTACAGCTGGAACGATATTTGGGAAGCTTTGTACCCGTATATCTCTTCTAGTTGTGTATTGTATTATTTTCCGCTGCTATACCTCTGATATTTTCTGTTTAAAATTTATTTATTCAAACTCTGTATATTCTTGTAATCTGATACATTGTTGTAATATACAATGAAATGTTCTTCCGTCTGCGTTCTATTTTGTCGTGTTCTCAAAACAATCCGTTCTTTCTCTTCTCTTTGGAGACCGGGGGAGTTCGGGTCGTTTCAGCGTGGTATCAGAGCTTTGGTTTACAAAGCTCAGAGAACAAGGCACATTAGAACCATACGAAAGAATTCATCAGATATTGGATTAGTAATATCCAATGGGAATGACTCGTTAGAGATGGGATCAGTAGTATCCTAGAACGAGTGTGAAGAGTATATTTTTAAAATGAAAGCCAATTTTGTTTTGAAATTTAAACCATTTCATACGTATTTGAATATTTACTCTATATAGATTTGGACAATCCGATATATAAAGATTTTGCATATATGTCTTGTAAATGTGTATTCAAAGTTTTAATATACTGGATAGTTATAGAATCATACTCTAGTGCCCGGGGATATTTCTGGTAACGGGGCACCGTCGCCAGTATTTATCTTCGAGTTTCGAAAGTGAGATTTCTATAAATTTCCAATTGACTGGCGTGAGAACCGAAACTAGATAGGGCTTATCGTTGTGAATTGGCATCAAAAGCATGATTTTCTGTATATGTATATGTATCAAAATTATGAATTTAAAACGTTAATCCACTAATTGATTGATGTTTGTGTTGTTTGTTTATTTGTTTGATAAATCTGAACCATATAGCCAAATTGTATCAAATAGTGAATTGTATTGAAAATTTGTCACATTTGCATGCATATACATGTACTTACATTGAACAGGTCATAGCAAGGAGGCTAGAGCAGAGAATAAAATTTGTTTGCCCGACAAATAGGTACATGTTTACTATAATTTACTGTTTTGTTTGGGTGATGATGATTTTATGAGCCGATTGGCTTTTTCTTTTTCTTTTTGAGATCAGAAGGTCTATATGGCAATTTCAGGATTTTCCCGTGGCTCCCGGTGCAGGCGAGGTTATGGCGAAATTTTTCGAAAATTTAGGGTGTTAGCCAAATTTTTGAAAAATTTGAAAAGTTCTTAGAAACTGAAAAGTTGAAGAACTTAAGCCGTAATCAAAACAATGAAAGTTGAAAAGCCGTAATCAAAACAATGAAAGTTGAGTTGATTTGTGAAACAACTTTCGGCTTCGTTCCTTTTCGGGGACGAAAAGTTTTAAGTGGGGGAGATTGTAATAACCCGGAAATCTGGGCCAGTTTAAAATTTTTATTTTGGAAATTTTAGCGAATTTTGATTATTTAAAAAGAATTATTTTAAATAATATCGGCGAGAAATTTATTTTGAATATAATTTGAACGTATATATTTATATAGATCGTCGATAGAATATAAATATTTATTTATATTTATAAAATGAATTGAAAATGGCGCGGTAGTTCGATAATTCGATTTCAAACTTCAAATGAATGTACCGGGTGCAAAATAATCCGGATTTTAGTGAAACCAAAAATAGTTGAATCTAATTGATAATATCTTTCCAACGAATCCGAAAAATTGAATTTTCATAGCGGGAATTAAAAGATATGTCCAGTTGAAAATTCTGAATAGTCGCTATGGAATTCAGGCCCTTAAAAAATAACCATTTTGCAAACGACCTAGGATTTCGATGAAACCAGTTTTGTTGGAACCGTGATGTCATGTTATCGCTAGGTTTCAAATTTCATAATTTTTCGAATCAATATGTGAGCGTGGCAAAGGAAAACGCGTTTGACCAGTTTTAGTTGATTTTAATCGACTGGAAATTGACCATTTTTCAAACGGTCTCAGAATTTGACGAAACTAGTTTTGTTAGGACGGTATCGTCAATACGAAGCTAGAAAATATTTTTCTGGAATTTTTCGAGTTAGTATGTGATCCCGGTAAATTTAAATGCGCGTTCAAATTCAATATATAGAGTTATATGTTGATTTTAACGAAAACTGATCGAAACGGTTGAATTGGCTTACGGGACATATCCCATTGGGTTCGGAATGGGGGTAATTAGTTATGAACGACAGGCGGTGGGTCTCGTTTCGAATTCGAAATAAAAAGTTGCTTTTTGGATTTAGAAATTAAATAAATAATTAAATTATAAAGTTCCCTCTCTCTCTATACCCACCCCCCCGGTTCAATTGCAATCAAAAAAAAAGGGGGGGGTCGACGGAATCGCGCCACCCCCCCCCAGTGGCGGCGCCGCCTTGATCTGCCCCTCCCCCTCTCGCCTCCAACTCCCTCTCCTCTATTCTCTCTCTTCTTCCATCGCGTGACCCCCCCCCCCCCGAACCCTAGCCGCCCACTTCAGCACCCTAAGCCACGCTGGGCCCACCTCCGACACCAAGACCTGCCGCCGCCGACTACAGGCAACACCCCCTCCCCCTGCGCAACCTGCAGACCCCGACGCAACCCCTGCAAACCCCTCTTCCCTCGTTTCTCTCTCCTCCTATGAGATGAAGACCGACGTTCAACGTTTCCACCTCGCGGAGCACCCCACGAGCCTCCCCTTTCCTCCTCTCGAAGCCCTAACGCCCCCATCCTATGAAGATAAACAAAAGTGAGTTTTTATTTACTTGTTTAAATTTTATGTTCAGTTTTTAATTAGATTTAGCATAAGAAAATCTGATTTTTATATATAATAAATATTTGATTTTTAATTTAGGAAAGTTTATATTTTTAGTAAAGGAAAGTTATGATCTTCAATGTAATGGAAAGAACAGATTTTTATATACTGCGAAGAGTAAAAATTCGGTTTTTATATATTGAATAGCGAAGTAAAAATTCGGTTTTTATATATTGAATAGCGAAGTAAAAATTCGATTTTTATATATTGAATAGCGAAGTAAAAATTCGATTTTTATATATTGAATAGCGAGTAAAAATTCGATTTTTATATATTGAATAGCGAAGTAAAAATTCGATTTTTATATATTGAATAGCGAAGTAAAAATTCGATTTTTATATATTGAATAGCGAAGTAAAAATTCGATTTTTATATATTGAATAGCAAAGTAAAAATTCGATTTTTCTATATTGAATAGCAAAGTAAAAATTCGATTTTTACATATGTAGAGAATACGGGCAAAGAAAGTGACAAAGGGCGAGTGGCGAAGATTTTCTACCTAAGAAGAGTCATGGCGTTGGATTAGCAATTCTGTGAGAACTTCTCACCTTTTAATTTTGTTTTTCTAGTTAAAAATAGATACTAGGATGCAGACGGTGTTTAGTAGCACCCGACACCCGTCGTCCACAGACCATGGACGGCTTGTATGCTTGTTTGTTTGATTTTGATATGTAGTTGATTGTGTGATGTGATGTGATGTGAAATGAAATAAAACATTTATATAGTTGAAACAAAATATTTTATAGTGGAAAATATTTTATAGTTAAAAATAGGATTTTTAACGTGTATATGGAATGAAATAAAAATAAACAAATCGGATGATTTGTTTATATACACACATTTGACTAATATTGATTGGGACGATAAATTTTACACATCCCCCAACTGCACAAATAAAATCTGTGTTTGATTGTTTGAAACCCCACACGGGTATTGGGATGATATTTGACGTACACTAATCCCGATTGTTTAGTTGTATGTCGATCGATTGATTGACAGACTGTTATAAGCGTTGAATATTTATATTTGATGCTTATACAGTGTAGAATGCACTTTGGATGATGGTTGATTATTCATCGTTGTTATTGTATACATGTGTTGTAGAAAATCCGTATAATTAACATTATATGGTAATTGATTGGGCCTCATTCCAGTTTTGAAATAGAAATATTTGAAAAGGAAATATTTGAAATAGAAATATTTGAAAAGGAAATATTTGAAATAGAATATTTGAAAGTAGAAATATTTGAAAGCCGTGTTGATTAGATTGACATCATTTTGACGTGAACGATATTTATATCGATTTTATTCATTATATAACGAATATCGAAAGTGATTTCAGAATCTGATATTTTGAAAAGAATTGAATTCAAATTTAAA
This sequence comes from Allium sativum, assembly GCA_030737875.1. Lineage (NCBI taxonomy): Eukaryota > Viridiplantae > Streptophyta > Magnoliopsida > Asparagales > Amaryllidaceae > Allium > Allium sativum. The sequence continues at coordinate 344,679,507 of CM060910.1, forward strand.
TTGAATAGAAATGAATTCGAATTGAATTGAATATAAAATGAATTCGAATTGAATTGAATAGAAACGAATTCGAATTGAATTGAATAGAAACGAATTCAAATTGAATAGAAATGAATTCGAATTGAATTCGAATTGATTGAATATAAAATGAATTCGAATTGAATTGAATATAAAATGAATTCGAATTGAATTGAATATAAAATGAATTCGAATTGAATTGAATATAAAACGAATTCGAATTGAAATTGAAGATAAATGAATTCGAATTGAAATTAAAGATAAATGAATTCGAATTGAAATTGAATTGAATTGAAAACGAACTGAAATTGAATTAGAAATCAATTTGAGTTGAAATCAATTTGAAATGAATTTAAAACGAATTTATATTGGAAAATTCAATTTTGATTTGAAATTGAAAAGGAAGTTGAAATCGTTTAGAAAACGAATTTAAAACGATTTATAAAATACGTTTTAAATGGAAATCGACGAAGTATATATTATATATATAATATAATGGCCTGAATAGAACGCGCCGCGCCGCGGCAGTTCGCGAATTTCGACCATTGACTTCGAACGGATATTGCGGGAGATCCGATCGTCGGATTCTCCTAAAACTGGAACCGTTGGGTTCGTATCGAAAAGAGCTTTCTAACGAATGTGAGAAATTTGAAATCTAACGGTTGGATTTGGAATTATGTCCAAATTAAATTTGAAAAAGGTCGCTATAAGTGCAGTTCGATGGCCGTTGATGGAAATCGACTGTTCGGGCCTTGATAAAATTATTAAAAATATCAATAATTTGTGTAAAATCATAAGAAATGATTTGGGAAAAATTGGGATGAAAAACTCCATATTTGAAGAGATAAAAATAGATTTTTATCGAAATGAACTAGTTTTGAACTAGAATTAAAATTCTATTCAATATTAAATAAATAAATTGGATTTGAAATGGTTTTGAAAATAACCATAATTTCCAATGATTGCATTGGAATGGATTTCAATCGAAATTGTCTTCGGAATATTTCGATGTTGGATTTCGTGATTATACAGATGTTATTATGGAAATTTGAAAGATATAGATGTATATATCGTTATTTCCAATACGATATCCGTTGGTCGTAGAATTTGATATTGAATATAAGCCGGTACATTTTCTATTCAGAGCCTTGTATTTAATGTCAAATGTGATTTGGGTTTGTCGTGAATGGTGTCTTTATTAACATTGTTCTTGAACCCAATTGAGAAAAGATTAAATATTTTTATTTAGATTTAATGATGTGTACCAATTAAATAATATTAATTGAATCGAATTGGTATTGATTTTTGGGTTTATCGTGAACAGTGTTTTAAATAACACTTGTTCTTTAACCCGATAATTAATGGAATGTGATTTTGGGTTGTCGTGAACGGTATCTTCAATAATACTGTTCTTAGACCTAAAGGAGTTAAGAAAATCAGAAACTAACTGGAGATTAGTTAAGTTGAATGGTTTCAGAGGTAATGATCTGATGTTGGTTTCGGCCTTCGGGGTTAATACTTAGGGAATTGCTCACTTGTTAATTTACGGTTAGGGACTGATTGAAATGTGATGTGATCTTGGGGTTTATCATGAACAGTGTTTTTAAATGACACTGATTCTTTAACCCCGTTAAAGATTAAAACTAAGTGGAGTTTTAATGAATCTTTAATTAGATTGAAATGATCGAGGATGGAGTATCACCAGTTTTGCTCCAGGCGTTAGTTAAATCTTTAATTAGATTTGAACGTGAAATGGTAATTGAATTTACCGATAACACCGTGGTGTTAGATATGAAGTATATCCAGTTTTACTTCATGGGATGAATAGGTAGGGATTGGGAAATTAAAACAAATGATTACTTCGGTAAGGTTCGTTAATCCCGACTAGTTGAATCGAAATTCAAAAGAAGATTAGAGAATAAATTCAAGGAATTTATCTTTGATAAAATTAATGGGAACCTTTCCCTATGAATGTGAAATTTAGAAACTAACTGTCGGTTAGCCAAGCAGAATGGTTTTCTGGATATTGATCTGATGTTGGTTTCGGCCTTCGGGGTTAATATTTGGGGAATTATTCTCTTGTTAATTTACGGTTAGTGACTGATGAATTGGAATGAGGCGTATGTTGTGTTTGTGTAACACTTATTTAAAATATACACGAGTTATTCGGAAAAACTGGGTTTATCCCATTCTGAATAATTGATACGACGTGGTGTCGAAGATGAAGACGGTGGTTGAAGACCGGAAGTCTTCACGTCGTTTGGGTGAATACTGATGATCTTGATTGGGCTGTACACCCAAAAAGATGGAAACAGTTGGTGATCGTCCAGACGTACTTGGAGATCGATGGATATGCGGGGTACTAGGTGCCTCCTGTTTCGTTCAGACCCAGAATGGACTTGTAAATGGACTGTGTGTCTGACATTGGATTTTAGTCTGTGTGATTGATTTCTATTAAATATATATCTGTTTGGCGGCGGAGAATTTATTCTCTTGCTTAACGCCCTTCTCTGAGACGTACGAGCTCAGGGGTTATATACTGATGGATATCAAACGCATAGAGTGAATTGCCTGTGTGGCATGCCTAAGTGGCAAATGATCAAGGCTTCTGTTGAAAAGCAAAGTCTTGTGGTTGATGATCAAAGCACCGCCTGTGTGGCATAGCTTTGTGTAACGTGAATTCGTGAGCCTCACACCCCGGTTGTGAACCAGAAACGGGAGAGGACCTCAGGGAGGGCATGCGTTTCTTTCTAGCTAGGGTGGTGTCAGTGACCTACCAGCCCTGACATTTATATACTTTTCACTTGTGTGGTTGTTGTTGTTGCGAGGCGACTCGGTTTGATCGGACGATCCGGGTCCGATGGAGTCATTCGTTGGCTCATTTATGCCCCAAAGGGTGGGGAAACGTAGTGTTCAGGCATAATAATCCACATCGGTGGACAGGCCCTGACGATCCATGGGGCAGTTGCGGCTGTTCCTGAGGCTCGGGCTAGACAGTCTCGAATCGGTAGAGGACGATCCCTGGCCTCGGTTCATAGATGGAAATCCAACTTCCAAATACGTGACATTTGCGGTTTTATTTGTAGAGCCTAGTATGGTGACATAGTGGGATGGGGCGCTCATGCCGTCTATGATTGATACTTATGATTTGAAGTTGTTTTATACACTATGCACTTATAATAGTACCAAATGATTTGTTTTAAACGTATCAAGCATTCTTGGCTATTATAAGGTAAAAACCCTATCCTGCGGCTTGCGTTGCATTGTGTGATGGGAACTGGGTCTTATAATAGCTTCATTTTTCTTTATTTAGCATTGCGTTGTTTGTTTTATGCACTGGCATTCTTGGGAGGAAACCCGTTCCGTGTTATACGACGTGGTCCCTTGATTTACCGAGATTTAAAATAAAGAATAATAACTATTTTAGTTCTCACACCAGTCCCATGACTGACCTGGAGTTTATTGTTTTAACCTAAACTCTGAGTGCCCCTATTTTGACACGGGCAGCTAGTAGTTTTGGTTTTGCAGATTTATATTCACAGGATCCTGGTTTACAGCTGGAACGATATCCGGGAAGCTTTGTATCCGTATATCTCTTCTAGTTGTGTATTGTATTATTTTCCGCTGCTATACAATGTATTGTAATCTCTGATATTTTCTGTGTAATATTTATTTATTCAAACTCTGTATATTCTTGTAATCTGATGCATTGTTGTAATATACAATGAAATGTTCTTCCGTCTGCGTTCTATTTTGTCGTGTTCTCGAAACAATCCATTCTTTCTCTTCTCTTCGGAGACCGGGGGAGTTCGGGTCGTTTCATTGGTGGCAGAGAATATATTCTCTTTGTTAACACCTTTCTCTGAGACGTACGATCTCGGAGGTTATATATTGATAGATATCAGTCGCGTGGTGTGAATTGTCAATGTGGCATGCCAAGAGGCAAATGATCAAGGCTTATTGTAGAAAAGCAGAGCCATGTGGTTGATGATCAAAGCACAACTTCAATTTGCATAGCTTTGTGTATAGCGTTACTTTGCGAGCCTCACACCCCGGTATGAACCAGAAACGGGAGAAGGATCCAGGGAGAACATGTGTTTCTTTCTAGATAGGAGTGGTGTCATGGTATGGAGCCCAGACATTTTTACTTATGTGGATGATGGAAAGCGAGGTACCTCGGATTTGAGTCCCTAATGGCTCTTGATTTACGTCCTATAGGGCGGGGAAACGTATTGTTCAGGAATTATATATAATCCATAAACATATATGTAGACCGAACCTGTGGCTCCTAAGGGCTTGACTGGGTACTTATCCTGAGGCATGGGCTAGGTTGTCTCAAATTCGGGAAGGACGATCCCTTGCCTTGGTCTATGACGGAAATTCAACTTCCAATACGATATTGTGCGATTTTGATTGTAAACCTATTTATGGCGACATAGTATATGGTAGTTATGTCGTCTATGATTGATACATTATGATTGAAATTGTTTTTGAAACATATTGAACTAATAATAATATAAAATCTGTTTTGTATGTATTAAGCATATTTTGGCCATTATAAGGTAAAACTCTATCCTCCGGTCTGCGTTGCATTGTGTGATGGGACTTGAGTCTTATGGCTTCATTTTTCTAAAAAGCATTGTGTTGTTTAAATGATTTACATTATTATTGCATTGGCAATCCAATGGAGTAAACCCTTTCCGCATTAGCGGTGTGGTCATGTGATTAGCCTTATTATTCAATAGGTTAAGTAAGATTTCTCATACCAGTCCCATGACTGACTCGTAGTTTGTTTCACTTTGCAAACTCAGGTGCCCTTTTTTCCACATGGGCAGCCTTGTATTCAGGTTTTAGTAGACTCATTCTGGATAGCTATGGAGCTGAAGATGGATCCTATCATTTCTATTATGCTGTTCAGACTTCATTTAGTATATTATGTTTAATTCCACTGCAGACATTTTATACTAAGCTGAAACTGAATTATGTATAAAGTATGATCCTGTTATGCTGTGTAACTCTGATGTTAATATTATTTCCAGTGTAACTTTGATGTACTTCATCTGGTGTAATTCTATGATTCTATTCTGCTATTATTGTTTATGTGTTATATTCCAATGATTATCCTTGCTTCCGTGACACGGGGGTTTGGGGTCATCACAGGTTGTATCAGAGCTTTGGTTAGCCTTAGCTCTGGAATATAACATATTAACAAACTCGTCAGAAATAGATTCAGCAGTATTCTAAGACGAATAACTCATTATAGATAGGATAACTAATGTCCTAGAATGAGTATAGCAAAATAAAATACACCCCCATAGATTCATTTACATTTAGATATATATCTCTACGCTTTACAATATCTTTTCTGTTGGCCTGACTCATTGTCTGCTATTTGCAGACATAGTGGAAAATGAGTGGCAGAAACAGAGGAAGTAATCCTTTAGTTCAACAATCTAATGAGCCAATTGTGATCCCACAACCAGAACCGGATCTAGAAGCTCTAGTAAAGAAGTATTGAAATCTGGATGGAGTACCATTCTTGGGAAAAGAATCTGTTATTGAAACACAAGCTTGGATGCGTTCTTCTGAGAGAATTTTTGAAGGCTTAAAGCTGAGAGATGATCAGAAAAGATTACTGGCATCTTGGGCACTCAAAGACGAAGCTTTAATCTGGTGGGAAACTGTTAATAAAGAAAATCCAGAAGGTAATATTACCTGGGATAGATTTAGAGAATTGTTCGCAGAAAAATTTATTCCTCCAGAAGAAACTGAGCGGCTATATGATGAGTTTTACAATCTGAAATAAGGAGATATGACCATCCAGGAATATCAGAATAAATCCAATGAACTTTCTCACTTAGCCCCAGAACTAATTCGAGGTCCTATAAGGAAGAATATGAGATTTATCAACGGACTTCAAAGAAGGTACGAAAGTAGAGTAATTGCTCATGTGAGTCTTCCTTTTTCTAAGATGATACAAATGGCTTATCGCTGTGAGTATCTTGATAAGCAAGGCGGATTGGAAGATAAAGAGGAAGGCAGTTCTAACAACAAAAGGAAGTTTGAAACTGATAGCCCTGACGCAAGCACAAGGCCTGAGGAAAGTCAAGAACCTAAAACCAGTGAGGAAAAACCGTTAACAACTGCCATATGCAATAACTGTAATAAGCAAGAGCATTTGTTAAGGAATTGCAAATCTTCAAAGAAACTAGGAAAGGATGGATCTAAATTCGTTAAGAAGCAAAAAGAGATCTCATAGTAAAAGGAAATTCCATAAGTGCCACCAGGCAGGTCATGTTGCAAGGGATTGCCTGCTGTTAAAGAAGTCTGAAGTAGCTCATGTAACTGAAGTAGCAGAAATTCCATCACCCTCAGCTAGTCAGGAAAGGCCAGATGTTTTGGAAGGCACTCTCACTGTCAACAATATTCCAGTTACAGTATTGTCTGATACGGGCGCGTCGCAAAGCTTCATTTCGAGTAATACAGTCAAGAAGCTAAATCTAAAATTGAGGAATCTTAAAGATTCAATTAGACTTCATAACCTGTAACACCCCGTATTTTCTGTAAACATCAGAGCAACGAATTAAAGAATAATTAATTTCAAATGTAAGAATTAAGGAAAACGGGTTACGCCGTTGCTTTCGTCTCGGAATTCTGCTTGAGATAGAGTCCGAGTTTGCATAAATCGGAATCCGTATGAAGGAGTTATGGCCTTCAGATGATTCAAGAATTTAAATAAACATCTCAGAATAAAGTTCAAAAAATTCAAAATTCAAAATCAGAAGCAGAAGCGGGCTGGGCGGGAAATTTCCCGCCCAAGGCCAGGTCGACGAGGAGGTCGACCAGGGGGTCGACCTCCCCTCATACAGGTCGACCTGGGCGTCGACCTCCTCCTCGGGTCAGATCTGAAATCTGACGTGTTTTCTCCTGTGACGAATTGTTGTGTCATTAGGGCTTGCGTGGCACGTTCTGGTTGGTTCTCTTAGGTTTGTATGGCTTTGATTTGCTCTAGGTTAATCTGACGGCTCCTATTAAATCAAACTTCTATATAAGCAACCTAAATCTAAACCCTAAAGCCACACAAAAATATTCATAAGACCGTCATGCTGTCAGTACTTAGCCTAGAATAACCGCCATTCTCCTTCAACTAGAAAGCAAGTAGGAATTGCAAATCAAATCTAATTCAACTAAGAGAATTCAACGTCTACAACAAAAGAGAGCTATTCAATTTTAGAATACAGATCCCAGAACTCAAGAGTAGCCTCCTTTTTGTAAGTCTAGTTATCATTTAGACCTAAACGATATTAGAATTGTGACTAAATAACTGGATGTAGAACATCGCCTAATGTAAATCTATGCCTATCCTTTTCATTAAAACTGAATTGATTAATACCATGATTCTTATCATGTTTGTGATCATGTTGTATGTAATGTAATGATCAATGTTAAATTATTTGCAATGAACCCATATGTTGTATAATTCGTCAATGACATATTATAATTTGGCAATGGCATATCGTATTGTGTAATTTGGTGACGACATACCATATTGTATAATTTGGCGATGGATATCATATTGTGTAATTTGGCGATTCCATATTGTATAATTTGGCGATGGATATCATATTGCGTAAATTGGCAATGACATACTATGTTGTATAATTTGGCGATGACATTTCATGTCGCATGATTTGGTAATGACACCTATATGTTTTATGTCAATTTGGGAATTTTATGCAAGCTCAACCATGTTCGCATGTATGACCAAAACTACATGCTAATATGATTAGGTTCATGTTAGATTTGATCCAACTAATTTGCAAAGTTCACAATTACATGCCTAATTTTAAGTTTATATAGTTCTATGTAAAACACCTATTTCATTATTCATGTTAAGTAGATCTAAATTAGCAAGTTCATAATTAAATGTATATTGTTCTATGCCATATTCATATGACACATATGTAGTTAGATCCATATTTTTATGATGTTGGAATTATTACATGTTCCTCTTTATCCCCTTTTGTGTATAAGTTATGCTATATATCAAGCCTAACATTTTACATGATTTATGCGAACGTTTAACGGGGGTAACGTTGGGGAAAAATATGAAATTACATATAATTGGCATATTTGGCTCATGAACATGTAAATGTTTTATGGCATAAAGTGGTATAAATATTTATGCCTAAAATTATGAACTTGATTTAAAGGGAAAGTGGGGCTTGACTTGAATGACAATAATTTACATATAAATATAAAGAGGTAAATATGTAAATTTAGAATAGACGAATATGCCTAACCCGAGGTTAGATTGAGTTACGGTGTAAGACTGTCCGGAACCGCCCGGCACATCCAGCAACCGTAACAATATATATCTAATGTGGGAGGTTAGTGCATCAAGCCCAAAGGAACCCGAGGTTAGACTGAGTTGCGGTGTAAAACTGTACGGACCCGACCGACACATCTAGTAACCGCAACAATACATGTCTAATGTGAGTGGTTAGTGCTTTAATAAATGAATTAAAGCTAAGTCAGGAATGGTAGGGTTAAGTTAATTAAGGCAACACTTAACCAATGCAACATGTTAACAAAACTAATGGGTGGGGTTAGGTTAACTTGGACACTTAACCAATTTAACATGTTGACTAGGAAACGCTAGTAACGGGGACCCATTTCAACAGTAACCCACATAGATGTATCATGGTACCCTGAACTAAGCAGGGTGGGGCACGATTACTGCGCTGATTATAAGTGGTCAAAACGATGGCGGTTGGTGCGTCAGTGTAGGTTCCGACGGAGTACGGGCATGCACGTACTCCGTAGTGGAAAAAGCAGGCACTGGGCATCAGTAGTTATACACTGTGCATCTTGACTCATGTCGGGTTGCCACCATAGGATTTGATACACCCCATGGTGGGACCAGCACATGTATCTACAATCCAGCGGGGCCGTATGACACAAGTGGCAAACGGTGCGAGTAGGAGTCGATCAATAAAGAGGGATCACTGGGTTTGAACTCATGATGATGGTTGAAATATCTAGTAGGTGCAGAGAATATGGATATGAGTGCGATAATATGATTAGTTTATCTTGCCTTGTTTATCTTGCCCTGTTTATCTTACCTTATTCTATGTTACCTTATTTCCTTGTTATTGTCCTGTGTCCAGCTTATTCAAGTCATGGTTCTCTTATCAGTTTACATGTTGAATAATCACTGGACTTACCAGACTTATGTCTGACCCATTTTCTTTCTCTATCTTTTCTTCCGTTTCACACCCCCCCCTCAGGTACTCAGGGAGGGAATAGCTCAGCTTAATTTGGATCATTCATCTTTCCAAGCTTGAAGACTCTGTGATGTATAGCTTGGAACTTCTTATCTTTGGCTATGGCTTTGGACACACTACTACTTGGGGATTTATGCAGTTTTATTGTGTTTTATGCTTCTTTATGTAATACTCAAGACAGAGATTTTGATGTAATGACTTGGAAGTTGATTTGAAACAGTTTGTTGTAATGTTTTGTTATGAACCACGTTTGAAATAAAGTTATTTTCCGCTGCTTATATATGTCTGTCTTGTAAATTATCTGTGTCTTTTACCTATAATGCTCCACCAAAGTTAAGGCATTCCCTTTGTGAGTGACCTTAACGGAGGTGGGGTGTTTCGCTTGGTATTAGAGCAAAGGTTTACCAGATCAGATAAAATTTTTGAAAACTGTTTTTCAAAAAGAAGTTTAAAGAAGCAATTTTCAAGAAAAAGTATTTTATTTTAAAGAGGCATAATCCCCCAAAGCCATATGCACTATCTTTTTATTCTTTGTTTTGAATCTTTCCTTTTTCGTTCCAGCATGTCTGGGGATCTTAACCTTCCAGAGGGCATGCCGGTACCTGGCTGGTTCAGAAGGTACCTAGAGGCTAGGGCTAATGCAGCAGGCCCAGCAGACGTTCCTCCTCCCCTATCTACTGCGGTTCCTCCTCCTCCTCGTGCAAATGCTTTCTCAAAAATATGTAGGGACTTTCGAGCCATAGGTGGAAAGAACTTCAATGGAAATGAATCCTTCGTGGAAGCAAGAAATTGGCTCAAAGAAACTGAGGGTTTGTTCGATATCTTCGAAGTGGATGATAGGCAGAAGATACAGTTGGTGGTATGGTTGCTCAAAGTTGAAGCTTCCTATTGGTGGGAAGTCACTAACGCTGAAAGACCAATTAAAACTTGGATGGATTTCAGAATAAGGTTTGAAATGAAATTCCTCTCACAAGCTGAACGAAGCCTACAAATGGAGAAGTTCTTAGCTGTCAAACAGGGGAGTATGTTGGTCAAGGAATACATTAACCAATTCAATCAGCTGGCTAGGTTCGGATTGGAGTTAGTGAACACTCCACATAAGAAGGCTCTCCATTTTGTGAAAGGATTGAATGAGCCACTGCACAGCGTAGCTATGTCTCATATACCTATGGGTGCAACTTATGAGAGATTGGTGGACATGGTACTGTTACAAGAAGAAGATAAGGTTGGCAAGAAGGAGACAAAGTTGGAAGCATCTCAGGATAAGAAAGGGGAAGGATCACAGAGCAAGAAGGCAGATTCCAAGAAGGGCGGGAAGAACAACAAACCCCGTGACAAGAGGAAGTGTAATTTTTGTGGCATTCCTGGACATCTGGTTAAGGACTGCAGAAAGAAGAAAAGGAAGATGGGTGGCTGTTTCCATTGTGGCGAGACAGGACACATGGCTAGGGACTGCCCAAGAAAGCAAGGGTAAGAGCAGAGAGCGGGATCTACTTCTGGAGGGCAGGTTGACGCTCTCTTTGCACCTCCGCAAGAAAGAGGTAGAAATGTTTGTGTTGAGAGTTTAGTTTATCTTTTTGATCATCCTGTTCGTACATTCTTTGACTCTGGCGCATCGCACTCTTTTATATCTACTGCTTTAGTTGAATCTCTGCACCTAGACACCATTTTAGTAGAGGATCCCTTGGTTGTTTCAAATCCAATTGGGGGCTCAACTTATTTGTCAATGATTTGTTTGGATTTGGAAATTTCTATACTAAGTGTGGGGTTTAGATGAAATGCCTATGTTTTGGGCTTCACGGGCTATGGGTTGATTCTAGGCATGGATTGGCTATCCAGTAATGGTGCCATCCTCGATTGTGAAAGGAGAGTGGTTAGACTTATGACTCGCCCCAGTAACAATCTCGAAATTTCTTGTAATCCCATGAACTCTGTTATGCTTAGCTATCTAGAATATCTTGATGTGTCTATTGAGAATTTGCAGTCTGTTAGTGTAGTCTATGAATACTATGACGTCTTTGAAGAGGTGAAGGGGTTACCTCCGAAGCGGGAGATAGACTTCCGCATATACCTCATTGATAATGCAAAACCTGTTGCTTTACCCGTTAGACACATGGCTCCAAGGGAGAGGAAAGAACTCAGCAAGCAAGTTAAAGAGTTGCTTGAGAAGGGGTTTATAAGGCGGAGTATTTCTAAACGGGGTGCTCCAGTAGTGTTCGCAACTAAAGCGGACGGTTCGCTTCACCTATGCATTGACTATCGGGAGCTAAACAAGCTGACCAAGAAGAATAGGCACCCACTTCCAAGAATAGATGACTTTTTCGATCAGCTTGTAGGTGCATCTATTTTCTCCCAACTAGATTTGGCTACCGGGTTTCATCAGCTAAGAGTGGCTGAAGACAGCATTGATAAGACCGCATTCAGAACTCCGGATGGTTTCTTCGAGTGGCTTGTCATGCCTTTCGGCCTGACAAATGCACCCGCTTACTTCGTTGATTTGATGAGCAGGGTGTTCAGGGAGTTCCTCAATAAGTTTGTGGTAGTCTTCGTAGATGACATTTTGATTTTCTCAAAGAGTGAGGAAGAGCATGCTCAGCATTTGAAAAAGTTATGGATACTCTTCGAGCACATCAGTTCAAAGCCAAATTCTGCAAATGCCACTTCTGGAGAGAGGAAGTAAGATTTCTTGGACATGTGGTATCCAAAGAAGGATTAGTCGTAGACCCCGCAAAAATAGATGCGGTGCAAGAATGGAAGGTTCCACGGAATGCGACCGCAGTCCGAAGCTTCCTCGGGCTAGCAGGATTTTACCGAAGGTTCATCAAAGACTTTGCGAAAATCTCAGCTCCGCTTACAAAGTTGATGAAGAAGAACCTAACTTTCAATTGGGATTTGGATTGCGAATTGCTTTCCAACGATTAAAGAGAGCTCTAACAACAGCCCCAGTTATGACATTGCCGGATGGGAGCAAGATGTTTACCGTATACACGGATGCATGTGGTACGGGCCTATGTGTTGTCTTGATGCAAGAAGGGAAGGTAGTAGCTTATGGAGGCAGGCAGTTGAAAGTACATGAGAATAACTACCCAACCGACGATGGCTGCCATAGTCTTTATGCTTAAGTCTTGGCGCCATTATCTCCTAGGTGAGAAGTTTGAAGTGTATACTGATCATAAATCGCTGAAGTGCCTTTTCTCGCAGAAAGATCTTAACTTGAGGCAACAAAGGTGGATGTAATTCTTGGCATCCTACGATTTCGAGATTTCCTATACCCTTGGCAAGGGAAATGTAGTAGCAGACGCCATGAGTAGAAAGAAGCTGACCTTAAGCCCTCCCTTTGTAGAAAGGCAGAGCTTGGAATACATAGCCAACTTTGACTTTAGACCCTCCATCGATCATGTGACTGGTTTGTTAGCATAAATAGAAGTGCAGCCTACTCTTTTGGACTCAATAGGTACCGCGCAACGTGAAGACCCTCAGCTAGTTGATGTGATGGATAAGCTAATTAGGGGTGAGACTTCTAGTCACCTCAATAGTTACTCCATCGATGATAAAGGTTGGTTAAGGCGGGATGGAAGGCTATGCGTCCCACAATTAAGGGATTTGGTGAAGAAGGTTCTCGAAGAGGCACACCATTCTAAGTTGACCATACACCTAGGTGGAGACAAGATGTATAAAGACGTAAAAAGGGTTTTCTTTTGGAATGGCATGAAGATTGATGTAGCTGAATTCGTCGCTAAGTGTTTGATATGCCAACAAGTCAAGGTGGAGCAAAAGAAGCCTGGTGGTTTGCTTCATCCTCTAGAGGTCCCACAGTGGAAATGGGATAGCATTTCAATGGACTTTATTGATAGGCTACCTAGGTCAAGAAGGGGCAATACCAGTATTTGGGTAATAGTGGACAGGCTCACAAAAAGCGCTCACTTTATACCCGTTAAGAGTAGAAGGACTGCCTCATCTTTGGCATCCATTTACCTCAAAGAGATAGTTCGACTCCATGGGATACCCTCCAGCATTGTGAGCGACCGAGATCCTATCTTTACGAGCGAGTTTTGGAAGAGCCTGCAAGAGGCTGTAGGCACACAGCTATGCTTAAGCACGGCGTATCACCCCCAAACCGACGGTCAGACGAAAAGGGTGAACAGAGTATTAGAAGACCTCTTGAGATTATGCATTCTTTATTTTGGAGGAACATGGGAAAATCATCTTCCTTTGGTGGAGTTTGCCTACAACAATAGGTACCAACCCACCACAGGCATGGCACCCTTCGAAGCTTTATATGGAAGACCATGCCGATCACCAGCTTGTTGGTGGGAGTCTACAGACGAGCTCATACTTGGACCAGACATGATTAGAGAAACTTCAGAAAAAGTGGACTTGATACGAAGAAGAATGAAACTGCCCAAGATAGACAGAAGTCCTACGTAGATAAAAGAAGGACCGACCTTGAGTTAGATGTTGGGGACAAGGTTTTCCTTAAAGTATCTCCTTTGAGGAATGTCGCTCGCTTCGGATCTGCAAGAAAGTTGGCACCAAGATTTGTAGGGCTGTTTTCTATCATTGAAAAGATTAGGAAGACGGCTTACAGAGTAGAGCTGCCCGAAAGATTGGCTGGACTTCATAATGTCTTTCAGGTTTCTCACTTACGGAAGTGCTTACATGAGTCTGTGGAAGTGGTGGAACCAAGCATATTAGAGGATGTAGAAGTAGAACGAGAGGCGACTGTGAGAAGGGTTCCAACTCGTATCTTGGGTACAGAAGTCAAAAAGCTACGCAACCGTGAAGTCAAACTTGTTAAAGTTCAATAGAGTGACGCTGAGGAAGACGCGACTTGGGAGACTGAGGCCAAGATACACGCAGCCTACCCTTTTCTTTTCGAGGGTACATCTTTGATATCTTTTTCCTTAAGTTTGTTCATGCTCGTATCAATCTTTTTAGTATTTTTCCTCAGTGCTATCCTCGATCCTTAGGTAGAAACCAATGGATATAAACATGTATTTGAAACATGTTATGATTGACGGTTGCAAGTGGTTGCAAGTGATTGCTTGTGGTTGCTCGTGGATGCATGTACACACACATTAGGAGTTAGATCAGCTCAGTCACTTTCATATTGCATATGCATATATGTTCTTGTATATCATTGAAATTTGATGTGTTATCATGTGGATGTTGCATTTGTATGAATGATTATGCACTCATGTAGAAGGTATGATTAGGAATGATTGCATACATAATGGACTCATGGCACCAACATGACTTGCATTAAGGAGGTCAACTGAATCAGTGGACCGCCTGATTTTGCATTAGATAAGGACATGTACACACACTATGCATATGATCATGAAGCATTAGAAGTCTTTTTAAGGACAATGAATGCCTGTGTTTGATGGATGAGTAGATGGACGATTGGATGGTAGGATATACGTTCTCCTTGACTCGAAGATTTCGGGGAAGATATCCTTTAAGGAGGGGAGAATGTAACACCCCGTATTCTCTGAAAACATTAGAGTAACGAATTAAAGAATAATTAATTTCAAATGTAAGAATTAAGGGAAACGGGTTACGCCGTTGCATTCGTCTCGGAATTCTGCTTGAGATAGAATCCGAGTTTGCGTAAATCGGAATCCGTATAAAGGAGTTATGACCTTCATAAGATTCAAGAATTTAAATAAACATCTCAGAATAAAGTTCAGAAAATTCAAAATTCAAAATCAGAAACAGAAGCGGGCTGGGCGGGAAATTTCCCGCCCAAGGCTAGGTCGACCAGGAGGTTGACCAGGGGGTCGACCTCCCCCATACAGGTCGACCTCGGGGTCGACCTCCTCCTCGGGTCAGATTTGAAATCTGACGTGTTTTCTCCTATGATGAATTGATGTGTCATTAGGGCTTGCGTGGCACGTTCTGGTTGGTTCTCTTAGGTTTGTATGGCTTTGATTTGCTCTAGGTTAATCTGACGACTCCTATTTAATCAAACTTCTATATAAGCAACCTAAATCTAAACCCTAAAGCCACACAAAAATATTCCTAAGACCGTCATGCTATCAGTTCTTAGCCTAGAATAGCCGCCATTCTCCTTCAACTAGAAAGCAAGTAGGAATTGCAAATCAAATCTAATTCAACTAAGAGAATTCAACATCTACAACAAAGGAGAGCTATTCAATTTTAGAATACAGATCCCAGAACTCAAGACTAGCCTCCTTTTTGTAAGTCCAGTTATCATTTAGACCTAAACGATATTAGAATTGTGACTAAATAACTAGATGTAGAACATCGCCTAATGTAAATCTATGCCTATCCTTTTTGTTAAAACTGAATTGATTAAGGCCATGACTCTTATCATGTTTGTGATCATGTTGTATGTAATATAATGATAAATGTTAAATGCTTTGCAATGAATCCATATGTTGTATAGTTCATCAATGACATATTATAATTTGGCGATGGCATATCATATTGTGTAATTTGGTGACGACATACCATATTGTATAATTTGGTGATGGATATCATATTATGTAATTTGGCGATGACATTCCATATTGTATAATTTGGCTATGGATATCATATTATGTAAATTGGAAATGACATACTATGTTGTATATTTTGGCGATGACATTTCATGTCGCATGATTTGGTAATGACACCTATATGTTTTATGTCAGTTTGGGAATTTTATGCAAGTTCAACCATGTTCGCATGTATGACCAAAACTACATGCTAATATGATTAGGTTCATGTTAGATTTGATCCAACTAATTTGCAAAGTTCACAATTACATACCTAATTTTAAGTTTATGTAGTTCTATGTAAAACCCCTATTTCATGATTCATGTTAAGTAGATCTAAATTAGCAAGTTCATAATTAAATGTATATTGTTCTATGCCATATTCATATGACACATATGTAGTTAGATCCATATTTTTATGATGTTGGAATTATTACATGTTCCTCTTTATCCCCTTTTGTGTATAAGTTATGCTATATATCAAGCCTAACATTTTACATGATTTATGCGAACATTTAACGGGGGTAACATTGGGGAAAAAATATGAAATTACATATAATTGGCATATTTGGCTCATGAACGTGTAAATGTTTTATGGCATAAAGTGGTATAAATTTTTATGCCTAAAATTATGAACTTGATTTAAAGGGAAAGTGGGGCTTGACTTGAATGACAATAATTTACATATAAATTTAAAGAGGTAAATATGTAAATTTAGAAAAGACGAATATGCCAACCCGAGGTTAGATTGAGTTACGGTGTAAGACTGTCCGGAATCGCCCGGAACTTCCAGCAACCGTAACAATATATATCTATTGTGGGAGGTTAGTGCATTGAGCTCAAAGGAACCCGAGGTTAGACTGAGTTGCGGTGTAAAACTGCCCGGACCCGACTGGCACATTTAGTAACCACAACAATACCTGTCTAATGTGAGTGGTTGGTGCTTTAATAAATGAATTAAAGATAAGTCAGGAATGGTAGGGTTAAATTAATTAAGGAAACACTTAACCAATGCAACATGTCAACTAAACTAATGGGTTGGGTTAGGTTAACTTGGACACTTAACCAATTTAACATGTTGACAAGGAAACCCCAGTAATGGGGACGCATTTCAGCAGTAACCTACATAAATGTATCATGGTACCCTTAACTTGGCAAGGTGGGGCACGATTACTGGGCTGATTATAAGCGGTCAAAACGACGGCGGTTGGTGCGTCAGTGTAGGTTCCGACGGAGTACGAGCGTGCACGTACTCCGGAGTGGAAAAAGCAGGCACTGGGCATCGTAGTTATACACTGTGCATCTTGAGTCGTGTCGGGTTTCAACCATAGGATTTGATACACCCCATGGTGGGACCAACGCAGGTATCTACAATCGAGCGGGGCCGTATGACACAAGTGGTAAACGCGTGCGAGTAGGAGCCGATCAATAAAGAGGGATCACTGGGTTTGAACTCATGATGATGGTTGAAATATCTAGTAGGTGTAGAGAATATGGACATGAGTGCGATAGTATGATTAGTTTATCTTGCCTTGTTTATCTTGCCCTGTTTATCTTACCTTGTCCTATGTTACCTCATTTCCTTGTTATTGTCCTACGTCCAACTTATTCAAGTCATGGTTCTCTTATCAGTTTACATGCTGAATAATTACTGGACTTAATAGACTTATATCTGAACCATTTTCTTTCGCTCTCTTTTCTTCCGTCCCCCCCCCCTCTCCTCAGGTACCCAGGGAGGGAATAGCTCAGTTTAATTTGGATCGTTCATCTTTCCAAGCTTGAAGACTCTGTGATATATAGCTTGGAACTTCTTATCTTTGGCTATGGCTTTGGACACACTACTACTTGGGGATTTATGAAGTTTTATTGTGTTTTATGATTCTTTATGTAATAATCAAGAAAGAGATTTTGATGTAATGACTTGGAAGTTGATTTGAAACAGTTTGCTGTAATGTTTTGTTATGAACCACGTTTGAAATAAAGTTAGTTTTTCTGCTGCTTCTATATGTCTGTCTTGTAAATTATCTGTCTTTTATCTATAATGCTCCACCAAAGTTAAGGCATTCCCTTTGTAAGTGACCTTAACGGAGGTGGGGTGTTTCATAATCCAATCAGTGGTTCTCTTGTTCTTGGCTTGTATTGTAAAGTGCTCGTCTCTTTTTCCTATTATCGGTTTTCTTGCACCTTGATCGTTATGGATTTTTCTGAATTTGATATCATTCTTGGACTAGATTGGTTAACTAAATACGAAGCCGAAGTTAGATGTGCAGAAAGAGTTGTTAAAATTAAAATGAAGCTTGCAAATATTGTTATACCCTGCGTATGCTTAGATTCATATAGAAAAGAATTTTGGGCTGCTTTTGGGGTCTCTCCTACTGCTATTGAAAATATTCCTATCATTAAGAATTATGCGGATGTGTTTGAAGAAGTGGATAGCTTATCGCCGCGGAGAGAAATTGACTTCAGGATCGATTTAGTTCCGAATGCAAGGCCAGTTGTGCACGCTATTCAAAGAATGACACTGAAAGAGAAAGAAGAATTGAGTAATCAAAATAAACAGCTCTTTTAGAAAGGTTTGATCAGGCCTAGCTTTTCAAATTGGGGTGCAGCAGTAGTGTTTGTCCCAAAGTCAGACGGTACTCTCAGATTATGTGTGGATTAAGGAGACCTCAACAAGCAGACACTAAAGAATAAATATCCATTACCGCATGTTGACTTTTGCTAGATCGCTTGAATGTACCACAAGTATTTTCTAGAATGGACCTAGCTAAAGGTTTCTATCAATTGCGTATTACCAAATAATGTGTTCCTTTGATAGCTTTTAGATGTCCAGACATATTTTATGAGTGGTTAGTAATGTCGTTCGGCTTATGTAACGCTCCAACTTATTTTGTCGATTTAATGAACAGAGTATTCCGCAATGTCTTGAATAAATTTGTGCTAGTTTTCATTGATGACATTTTAATCTTCTCTAAGTCAACTGCCGAGCATGAGAAGCATTTGGAAGAAGTTTTGAAAATTCTAAAAAAGAATGTTTTAAAAGCCAAATTTTCTAAATGCATATTCTGGCAAGAAGAAGTGAAGTTCCTCAGTCATGTAGTATCGAAGGAAGGAATTTCAGTGGATCCGAGTAAGATTACAGCCACTCGAGATTGGAAGCAGCCTAGCATGCGTACTGAAGTCAGAAGTTTTATAGGTTTGGCTGGCTATTATTAGAAATTCTTTAAAGATTTTTCGAAGTTATCATGTCCATTAAAGAAGCTTACCAAGAAACATACAAGGTTTAATTGGACGCCTGAATGTGAGGTAGCTTTCCAAGAGCTGAAATTAAGGTTGACTACTACTCCAGTGTTGACTATTATAGATGGCAATCAAGATTTAAAAGTCTATACAGATGCTTCTCTTAAAGGTGTTGGTGTGGTATTAATGCAAAGTGGTAAAGTAGTTGCTTATGTAGCCATCAGTTGAAGCCGCATGAGAAGTGATATCCTACTCATGATCTTGAGTTGTTAGCTGTCATGTTTGCTTTGAAAATATGGAGGCACTATCTTTTTGGTGAGAAGTTCGAATTATATACAGATTATAAATCATTGAAGTATCTGTTCACCTAGAAGGACTTGAATTTGAGGCAGCAGCGTTGGTTAGAATTTCTTGTGGCATACAATCTTGATATTTTGTATACTCCGGGGAAAGCCAATGATGTAGCAGATGCGCTTAGGAGAAAGAATGCCATTATCGCTAATCTCATTATTACGCCTTCATTGATTGATAAAACCTCTGCTCTTCAGAAAGATGATGAATTTACTCAAAGAATTAGTAAAAGAGTTCGGGAAGGCGAACCCTCGAGTTTCCAAATTGATAACAAAGGAGTTCTGTGGTTATTAGGCCGAATTTGTGTCCCGAATATTCCTAAGCTCAGAAGGGAAGTGATGGATGAATTTCATCAAGCTTAGTACTCATCCAGGGGTGAGTAAGATGTATCATGATCTCGATACGTTTTGGTGGAGATCTATGAAAAGAGACATTTCCATTTATGTTAGCAGATGTTCTACTTGCCAACAAGTCAAAAGCGATCAACAAAAACTTGTCGGCTTGTTACAACCATTAGAGGTTCCAAATAGTAAGTGGGATCAAATCTCCATGGATTTCATTGATGGCTTGCCCCGAACCAGGAAAGGTAATGACAGCATATGGGTAATTGTAGACCGTTGCACGAAGACTGCCCATTTTATTCCTGCCAGATCTACTAGAACAGCTCAAAGTCTAGCGAAAATTTATTTCAAAGAAATCATTAGACTACATGGAGTTCCCAGTTGCATTGTTAGTGATCTTGATCCGATATTCGCTAGTAAATTCTGAGAAGCATTCCTAGAGGAGACGGGGAAAAAGTTAAATCTAAGCACCGCTTATCATCCTCAAACAGATGGCCAGACTGAGAGGGTGAATCGTATATTAGAAGACTTGATGCAGGAATGTATTCTTGATTTTGGCGGGTCATGGGAAGATCACTTGCATTTGGTTGAGTTTTCATGTAATAACATTTACCAAGCAAGCTTACAAATTTCGCCATTCAAAGCATTGTATGGCAGGCCACGTAGATCCCCCGCATGTTGGGTAGAAACAGGCAATCGACTAGTATTGGGTCCCAACATGATTCGTGAAGTTTCAGATAAAGTCGATTTCATTAAGAAGCGACTTCAGACAGCTTAGAGCCGACAGAAGAGCTATGCAGATTCAAGAAGAAGGGATTTAGAATTTGCTGTTGGTGATTATGTATATCTGAGAGTTTTCCCATTGAGAGGAGTAGTCTGCCTCGGGAAAACAGGGAAGTTGGCACCTAGATTTATTGGTCCATTTCCTATACTTGAGAGGATTGGAACTCTTGCTTACAGGGTTTAGTTACCTGATTGGTTGCCAGGATTACATAATGTATTTCACGTGTCTCAACTTTGAAAGCATGTGCATGATCCAGACTTAGTTGTGGAAGAAGCAGCACAATAAGATTTGGAGATTACCCCAAGCTTAGCAGTAAGAAGAGAGCTAGTGAAAATTATTGGCAAAGAAACCAGAGTTCTGAGAAATAAGAGTATTCATCTAGTCAAAGTGCAGTGAAGCGGAGATCCTAGAGACTGTACATGGGAGACCAAGGATAGCATCAAACAGGCTTATCCCAAGTGCAGAGTGGACATCTCTGATTAGCTCTGGTGCAAGGTACATTTACAATATTTTACATTTTCCGTTTTGTTTCCTACTTTACTGTTGTTTCCATTTCGGGGACGAAAAGTTTTTAAGTGGGGGAGATTGTAACAACCTGGAAAATCTGATCCAATTTAAAAATTTTACTTTGGCTATTTTATTGGATTTTGAATATTTAAAATGATTTATTTTAAATAATAATTATTTAAAATTTATTTAAATCGAAGTTAGAATGAATATGTTTATTTTAATTATAAACCGAGCCTGAAATGGCGTGGTAGTTTGAAAATTCGATTTCAAACATCAAATGAAGCGGATTTCAGTAAAACAAGAAATATTAGATTCTATTTAACAATATCTTTCCAATGAATGTGAAAGATCCAAATTTCATAGTGGGAATAAAAAGTTATGTCCAGTTTAAAATTAGAAATAGTCGCTATGGAATTTAATATAATATATATAGCCCTTAAAAATAGCTATTTTGCAAAAGACCTTTGTTTTCGATGAAACCACTTTGGTTGGATCTGGAATGTCAAATTATTGCAAGATTCCAATTTTCATAGTTTTTGGAATTAATATGTGAGCGTGGCAAAAGAAAACGTGTTTTGATAATTTCATTCAAATTAGATCGACCAGAAAAGGGCAATTTTTCAAACGGTTTCCAAATTCGACAAAATTAATTTTGTTAAGACCATATCATCAAAACATATCTAGATTTATTTTTCGGAAATTTTTGGAGTCAGTATGTGGCTCTGGTAAATTAAAATGTACGATTAAATTAAATAATTAAACGTTTTATATTTTAATTTAAAGAAAATGGGCTGAAAATATCAAATGGGCTGATGAGACCTAGTCCATTGAGTCCGTAATGGGGGTATTTGGCTAAGGGAGGCAGTCGTTGGGCTTGATTTGGAGTTAGTATGGGTAAACGGGCCTTTTTGAAATTAAAAGAATTAAAAATTAAAAATAAAAACAAAACCCTAGCCATCGTATAGCCGCCGCCACCTTGTCAAATCAATGGCGTAAATCGTTCATCCCTACCCCATCAAATAACTTCCAATCCTCTCAGTGAAATCGAGCGCTTCTTTGGAGGATTTTGAAGTACTCTCCTCGAGCTTCGATTCCATACCAGTTGCGCCATCTATCGTCGAGTGTTGAAGGAGATCCAGACCCCCGAAGTCGCGAGTTTTAAACCGCCGCCATGGACGCCTACGGCCGTCGAAGTGGGCCCCACCGCCATCGCAGGTGCGCCTCCCCACCCCCGACAACGTGGTGATGTACGATTGTCCTACAGCTACACGGTTTGATCGCAAACCTAGTTTTGAACATCTTCCTGAGGTATATGGCTTATATATAATCAACTGTTTATAACACTTTTAAGCATTGCAAATCCATAATTTATTTATAAAAAATCGTATCTTGCTCATACGATAACAAAATTCGATGAAACAGGAAACATTGGACTCGTGTCATCGTACACGACATTCTAAAAGAGACCCGAGAATTTTTGGTGCTTTCTACAATTTTAGAAGGAATAAAAAACAATGTGAGATTTCTGAATTCAAAAATAATTGAATAAAATTATATTAGGTTGCAGACGGAGTTTAGTAACTCCCGACACCGTCGTCCACAGACCATGGACGACTTGTTTATATTGTGGTGTGAAATTGACTGCCATTGTGTGTGATTGTGATTGTGGAAAATTCAGTGTTGTGAAAATAAATTGTATTATGAAAATAAAAACCCTTGTATCACCGCGAGGCCTAGGATAGCAGAGAAGTCGTACTAGGGACGACGTCGGTTTTAATTACCCTGCCGTTATAATGCCGAAATTTTCTGAAATATTCATGTGTTGAAATAGAATTGTTCGAGAAATCACACTTTTATTGTATATTAGAAAAGATTAAAAATGACCATTATTGGAAATAAAAATATGTTAACAATAAAAATTCACATTTTCATTGTATATTAGGAAAGATTAAAAATGATTATTATTTGAAATAAAAATATGTTAACAATAAAAATTCAAATTTTTATTGTATATTAGAAAAGATTAAAAATGATCATTATTTGAAATGAAAATCGTTAACAATAAAAATTCACATTTGTATTCTATATTAGAAAGGATTAAAAATGATCATTATTTGAAATGAAATAAGATTAACAATAAAAATTTACATTTTTATTGTATATAAGAAATAATGAAATTTATTCATTATTTGGAATTAAATGATTGAACAATGAGAATTACATTTTTTATTGTATGTTTAATTCATTAAAAAGATCCAAGTTTGATAAAAATGTTATAACATCAAAAATTTCATTTTTAATGTAACAGACTCATTAAAAAGAATAAACTTTGATAAAAATGTGTCAACATTAAAAATTACATTTTTAATGTATAAAGGGTTCATTAAAAAGAATTCTACTCTGATAAGAATGTGTTAACATTAAAATTTTGCATTTTCAATGTATAAAGGATTCAATGTTGACAAAAGTGTCTTAACATTAAAAATTACATTTTCAATGTAAAGGATGAATCCTATAAAAAGATTCAATGTTGACAAAAGTGTTTTAACATTAAAAATTACATTTTCAATGTAAAGAATGAATCATTAAAAGGATTCAATGTTGACAAAAGTGTTTTAACATTAAAAATTAAATTTTTAATGTAGAAGGAATCATTTAAAAAGATTCTAGTTTGAAAAAATGTATCAACATTAAAAGTTTACATTTTTAATGTAGAAGGAATCATTAAAAAAAGTTTCAAGTTTGAAAAATGTTTTTACATTAAAATGACATTTCTAATGTAAGTAGGAATCATTAAAAATATTCATTTCTGATAAAAATGTTTTTACATTAAAAATCACATTTTTAATGTAAGTAGGAATCATTAAAAATATTCATTTTTGATATTAAAAATCACATTTTTAATGTAAGTAGGAATCATTAAAATATTCATTTTCGATAAAAATGTTATTACATTAAAAATCACAATTTCAATGTAAGTAGGAATCGTTAAAAATATTCATTGTTTAATGAAAATGTTTTTACATTAAAAATTATATTTTTAGTGTATGAATAAGTCATTAGAAAGAACCATGCATTAAAAATATTTTTGTTAGATAAAATTATTCTTTTTAACAAGTGTACGAAGTGTAAAAAATTATTTAAAGAATAAATAATTTGAAATTGTCGAATGAATCATATTTATATTTAAATTAAAATAAAACAAATCGCGCGCGGTGGTTTGCGATTTAGAATCGTAACTTTAAACGATTATATCGAGAGATCCGACCGTCAGATTTTCTCAAAACTGGAACCATTGGGTTCACTTTGGAAAGATCTTTCCAACGATATAAAATTTACTAAGGTCCAACGGTTAAATTTTGAGAAGTGTGTAATTCAAATTTTGACAAAAACAGTGCTAGGGTCACGTAATGACCTGAAGCGTCATTAAATAAAAAGGGACTATTTTTATATAAATAAAAATAGCGAAAAATTGTTATAAAATATTATAAACTATATGGAATGAAAAGATATGATTTGAAATACATATATTCGCGAATTATTTGAAACGACCGAGTTAATTCTCATTTCAAATAATTGATCAACGATTACAAGTTGAAGAAATGAAGGCGGTGGTTGAAGACCGGCGATCTTCACATCGAATTGATGACTACTGATGCCTTTGATTAGAGTTGCTGCCTTGAAAGGGTTATGATGGTGGTTGTCCAGACGTATTTGTTGACTGTCCGGATATGCAAGAGCCTCTCTTCCGTATTGGACATATGGAACGAGAAATAAGGTGTCTCTGGTTTCGTTCAGACCCAGAATGGACTTGTAAATGGATTTGTGTCTGACATTGGATTTTATTCTATGCAGATTGATTTCTGTTAAATATATATCTGTTTGGTGGAAGAGAATGTATTCTCTTGCTTAACACTCTTCTTTGAGACATAGGAGCTCAGAGGTTATATATTGATAGATATCATTTGCATGACGTGAATTGTCAGTGTGGCATGCCAAAATGCAAATGATCAAGGCTTATTGTAGAAAAGCAGAGCCTTGTGGTTGATGATCAAAGCACAGCTTTAATTAGCATAGCTTTGTGTATAGAGTTACTTCGCGAGCCTCACACCCCGGTATGAACCAGAAACGGGAGAAGGATCCAGGGAGAACATGCGTTTCTTTCTAGCTAGGAGTAATGTCACTGTATGGAGCCCAGACATTTTTACTTATGTGGATGATGGAAAGCGAGGTACCTCGGATTTGAGTCCCTGGTGGCTCTTGATTTACGCCCATAGGGAGGGGAAACGTATTATTCCGGAATTATATATAATCCACTAACATATGTGTGGACCGGCCCTGTGGCTCCTAAGGGCTTGACTGAGCACTCACTACACCATATCAACCAATTTGGCACATGTGGATGCGGGCGTAAAATTGGGCTAATAGCCTTATCAAATTTGATAATGCTTAGGTCTGTATCAAACAACAATTTGCGATCCGCACCAGCACAAGTACCCCAAATCTGACCGTCCATCGCGAATGCTCCGGATCGGTTAATATGATTCGATTGTTGGTCGTTACAAATTCATGCTTTTTTTGTGTAAAACTTTTGGCCGAAAAAGCACACCCATCCCTCCAATTTTTTAATCCTTTCAGGTTATCTCCCTCCCTATTTTTTATTTCCCTCATCTAATATTGTATCCTGTGCCATTTTTCCATTTCTGAAAATTGCTCCCAAAAAATTACAGAAATTCGATAGTTGTCTGCTCATATCTGCTTCTTTGTCATTGCCTGCAAATCGTGTGTCTCTATTGCTGGTAAAATTTTGGTTTGATTCGGTTTCTTGTAATCAATATTTTTTGCGCTATTGTTTCAATTCATGCTCAACATGTTGTAGGCCAGAGAGCTATTTATTGGTTTTTACCCAAGGGCGGTTACAAAGCAAGGTTGAACGTTAAAGAAAGTTAGGTTTCTTCAAGTTGGTCATAGTACACCATGGTTAGTGCACACGTTATTTGATCTATTTCCTTGTATTAAATTAGCTAGTCATGATAATAAATATGTAAAATATGAACCTTGAATTTTGTTTGTTAAATTTCTGTTCGGAATGTTTTGTTTCCCAACAACTACCATACCCATTCCAGTAAATAAAACTAGTTTTAGGTTAACCAGTAAAAAAACCAACTTGCCAATGAAAACATCCAGTGATTGATGCAATTTGTAAGTTGTAACAATTTTTGAATTTATAGGCTGGCAACATGCCATTCGGTATAGACAAAAAGTGGATAAATGAATCTAATCAAAGATCTCCATACTATATTGACGGGGTGAAAAAGTTTATTTGTTTTGTTGAAGAAAATGGTGGTAAGAAAGGGGTGTATTTATGCCCTTGCAATCGGTGCCAAAATATGAAGACGTTCAAATTAGATGAAACTCATTTTCATTTGCTTAGACGGGGTTTTATCCAATCATATAGCGTGTGGTATTTTCATGGGAAAAAAAGGGTGGAGATGGGAAAACAACAACCAATTAGTAATTCCACAAGTACTGACGAGGCTGAACATATTGTGATGGAAGATCTAGTCAATGATGCAAATAGATTTCATGATTTTCAACCTAAAAATCCGTTGTTTGATCATGATAATATTGGAGAGTAGTGTACGGATGATGGCAATTGGCAGCCCAATGAAAGTAAGAAGTATACACCACTTTATGTAAGCGCAAAAGAGCCACTGTATCCTTCATGTCCAAAAGGGATAACAAAGCTGTATGCCATTGTGAAACTGAATAGCTTGAGGACCCAATACAGCTTCTCAGATAATGGTGTGACTGCACCACTCGAACCAATGAAGGAGTTACTCCCTGAAGGTAACACGCTGCCGACAAAATACCCCGACGTGAAGAAGTTCATTAAGAAAGTTGGGATGAATTACACAACTTATGATGCATGCATCAATGATTGCATGTTGTACTGGAAAGATGATGCGAATAGAATTTCCTGTACAAATTGCAAGATATAGGACATCTTTTAATGACGAGAGAAAAGGAACCAAAGTAGCACGAAAGACATTAAGACATTTTCCATTAATTTCTAGATTGAAGAGATTGTATATTGTACCATGGATAGCAGATGCAATGACCTGGCATGGTCGTGCCAAGTCTGATCCAAATGCAATGCGTCATCCATGTGACACTTCTCAATGGAAAGCTGTGGATTCCTTTGACAAAACATTCGCAGTCGAGCCACGAAATGTCACACTTGGAATAGCAACAGATGGTTTCTGTCCGAATGCTTCTCTTACTAACCCTTACAGTTGTTGGCAGGTAATTGTAGTACTGTATAATCTTCCTCCATCTATGTGCATGAAACGGGAGTTTTCAATGTTAACACTGTTGATTTCTAGGCCAAAAAAACCGGGGAAGGATATTGATGTTTATTTAGAGTCGTTGGTAGACGAGTTAAAGCAGTTATGGGAAGGAGTTGTTACATATGATTCATCAAGTAAATCCGAGTTTACAATGAGAGCTAGGGTGTTGTGGGCGATCCATGATCACCCTGCTCTTGGGACTTTATCGGGATGTACAACTCACGTTACTTTGCATGTCCCGTTTGTGTGGAAAACACTTGTTCTTATCATCTTCCTGAAAGTAAGAAGATGTGTTTTATGGGACATCGAATGTATCTTCCTAACCGACATAGGTTTCGATACGACAAGACAAATTTCAACAATGAACAAAAACTTAGTCGTCCTAAAAGGCCATTGAATGGTTTTGAAGTTGAAAAGAGAATAGCGAATGTCAAAATGAAAATCGGTAAACACAAAGAAGAAGTTGGTCGAAAAAGGAAAAAGTCGGCCGTTGAAGAAGGTGACAATGTTTCTGCTTGGTATAGGAGGTCTATCTTTTTTTGATTTACCATATTGGAAAGCAAATATGATTCGACATAATATTGATGTTATGCATACGGAGAAGAATGTCGCAGAGCATCTCATCAGCACCATTATGGGCCATAAAGAGAAGTCAAAAGATGGCATCAATGCACGCAACGATATGAAAACCATGGGTATAAAACAAAAGTTGTGGGTGAGGGTAGATCCCGAAACCAAAAAAAAAATCATACTAAAGGAAAATTTCACCTTGAGCAAAGAAGAAAAGATAAGATTTTGCACCATATTGAAAAATTTGAAAGTACCTAACAAATTCTCCTCTAACTTCCGCAACAACTTGTGCATCAATCCTCTCGAACTAAGAAATATGAAATCACATGATTACCACGTCATAATGCAACATCTGCTTCCAGTATTGCTTCAACATACTTATACACAACATAAGGATCTACGAAATGCTATTCATCGTATTAGTCTATTCTTTAACATTTTGTTCTCGAAGGTTATCAATAGGGAACACCTTATAAAAGCAAAGGCTATGTTGGTGGAAGCAATGTGTGTTTTTGAAAAACATTTTCCACCTGCATTTTTTGATATCAGTATCCATGTTATGGTTCATTTAGTCGATCAAGCATTGGTTGGTGGCCCTTTCAGATATAGATGGATGTACCCTTTTGAATGGTAAATTACTACTTTCAGTTATGTACATTATTATTCGATATAAATGGCTATCGTGTGCAAGTTATAATTGATCACAATCATAGGTTGATGAAAACATATAAAGGGTATGTGCGCAACAAAAGATACATTGAAGGGTGTATTACAGAAGGATATATCATACAAGAAGCTAGCCTTTATTGCATGGAAAATATCCCAAACGGAGGTTATGGCAACCATAAACATACCTGCGAAGCATTTTTGGACGAGGATGATGAGTTTGCAGGTGAGATACCTTTGGGTAATGGTAAATATATAAGTTTAACCCAAGTGGAATTCGAACAAGTGCGTAGATGGGTCCTAAATAAGTATGACGAATTGGATCCATGGAAGAAGTAAGTTCATGATGTAGGTTTCGAATCTCCATTTTTTAATTCAATTTATATATTCATTTCAATATGTGTTATCTACGTATAGAAGGTACAACTCCTATGTGAAAAGCACTAAATTTCAACCATGAGGCATAGGTACAACTGTCGAAGTCGTTAAACCTTTTACTATATGGTTACGTAATGAGGTATTACATCATCTACAATATTTCACGTTTTTATAAGTTTGCAATACACCATCGTGAAAATGCTTAATTTTTCTTCTTGTGTTTTATGTAGTTGTTGAATTGCAGCGATGTAGACCCAAGTCTTTGGCGGCTGATACACGGGCCGAATTTCACGACGCTTAGTTATACGAAGTACCAAGTGAATGGGTTTTTATTTTCCCCGAAAATGTACGAAGACCATATGGTAACAGGATAGCGGTGTATGCATGAGAGCAATTACAAAATTGAGAGCGAGTGGCAAAGATAAAAATTATAAGGAAGCAGTAACAACGTATTACGGAGTCATTCAACATATACTTGAGTTGGATTACATTGATTTCAAACAAACGGTTTTTTATTGCGATTGGGTAAAAGTCGAGGATAAGATCAATGGTTGCAAAATAGATCCCGCTTCAAACCTGATCATGGTTAATTTAGGAAAATTAAAGAACAGGGACAACGTGAATGATGAGCCATTTATTCTTGCAACAGAAGCGAGCCAAGTGTTCTACTCAAAAGATTTAAAAAATGACAGCTGGTATGTGGTTTTGCATACACCAAAACGGTTGACTACAAATGTGGATGACATTGACTCTCCTACCGTCTATCAATCAGCTTTTGAAGACAATGAAAAACTAGAAGATCTAACCAAACTCATGTGTTAACCTATGAATTATTGAATTCTTTTTTTACCAGGGAATCATATGTATTTGGAATGTCATGACTTACACTTTCTGATCGCAATCCATTATGCTTTTATTATTTCTTTTAACTATTTCATATTCATGGTGTATGCATGAGTGAAATTGTAATAGAGAACACGATCAGTAACAAATGTGAATAATATTCTTATTCATGGTGTTTGTCATGATTCTTAATGTTGCTTCTATTTTGCAGGAAAATACGTCGCTAGATCCAACATCATCAGATGCATCGTGTTCGAAAGATCAACAAGTTGAACAAAACCGACTTGGTATTCCAGTCTCAGAAAATGCTCCAAAAATCGCTACTACGCTTGGTAAACTAGTACGATCTTATGTGCCAATCTCTTACACAGGTTGGGATAAAGTACCCAAAACATATAAGGACGTTTGGAACCAGTTGGTGGTGAATTTGTGAAAAATTTCATGTAAATGTTACAGTTTATTTTTACAGTCTCTGACTCTTAATTTTTGCAGAAAATGTATACGCTTGAGCCGCTTTCAAAGGAAATGTTTTCAAAAAGAATGGCCGAGGCTTTTAGGAGACACAAGAAAAACTTGAAAGCAACTTATTATGACATTTTCAAAAATGACGAAGAACGGATGAAACATTGTCCACCTTCAATTGCTCAAGATGATGGGAACGAGTTCATAAAGAATGAAGCAACGCCTGAAGCAAGCGGAAGAAGGACGGCAGGCAAAAAAAATAGATCCAGTCTAAGTTATGCCCACCATGCAGGATGTAAAAGTCACGCTAGAGTAGAACACGAATTGGTAAATTATTTGATCATTTTCTTTCAACAGTAGTAAAAAATCACAATTAAGGGAGAGAATATACATGAACTGGAATATATTGCAGATCATTGCAGGTCCATCTGCAAATATCAACCGTCGTCAAGTATGGGAGAAGACACACAGGAAAAAAGATTGTAGCATATCAGATGCCACGTCTGCGTACTTCGTAAGTTTTTACTTGTATTATGGTTATTACAGTTAACATCGAGCAGTCTATTGTTTAGACTTTCATTTCAGGCTTTCAGGCTTTCCATAATTGTGATTAATTAGTTTCTCATGACATTTTCTTCATTATGTGTTTTTATTATTATGGTGCTATGTCTAGATTGAATTTATTCATTTAGGAGTAACATACTATAGTTACAAGCTGTTACAAGTAAATGTTGGTGTAAACACATTTAATTTTTTCCCAGGA
Source organism: Allium sativum (assembly GCA_030737875.1). Taxonomy (NCBI): domain Eukaryota; kingdom Viridiplantae; phylum Streptophyta; class Magnoliopsida; order Asparagales; family Amaryllidaceae; genus Allium; species Allium sativum. The sequence continues at coordinate 344,710,573 of CM060910.1, forward strand.
TCAAATTGCCAAATTGAAGGAAAAGATCACCGATAGTGATGAAGAAAAATTTCCTGTTGATGAAGAAATCTTATCACAAGTGTTGGGTAAGGATACAAGGGGTAGGAGTCGCGCTGTTAGGAGAATCATACCAAAGATGCATGTTAAGGCTTGTGCCATTGCACAGAAACGATTCAAACATGTTCGTGAAGACAATGATGAGTTGAAAATGAGGGTGGGAAGCTTGGAGGGTATGATGACTGATATGAAGGGTACAATGGGAAATTTGTCTGGAAAATTGGAGGTTCTGATCAACATGGTAGGAACTTTGACTGATCAAGGAACTCAGGCACCGTTAACTACGTCGGATGGAGGACGCAGCAGTACACACATCAGTGCATCAAAGGTTGTTCCTTCTCCGATCCAGGATACGACCAATGCGGTGAACAATCAACGATGTGAAATTCTCAACTCTGATCTAGACATAATAGCAACATGTATGTTTTATTAATAAAATCAAACGGTGTTGCATATTTTATTGCACTCTGATCTAAAGCGAGTGCTTAAAGTCTAATGCATACGTACTCCAGTTTTCCTGTTTTAATAAAATTAAGCATATTTTATTAATACCATCCTTTGAAATTCTCGACTTTATTGCAACAGGTACTGTCTGCCAAGATCCTACGTCATCCAGATGCCACGGGATTCCTGTACCACCTACACATGAAAAATTGGTTTTGGACAGTATACTACTACCATATGAGAAAACCTCCAAACTGAATCGTCAATTTGCAGAGACCTTTGATGAATTCGGTGTGGGTGGGTTTGTGTGTAATGTGAAGTCCCTGATTCACTATCTTCAGACGTTGGACCAGGTGTATATAATTTTACACTTGACTCTTGGTTTACTTATGAAATAAGAATTCCATGACACTTGTGTTTGCATTAGTTTCATGAACTCTCTTCGGTGGCATACACATGAGACATGATATGCACATACGAATATTATTTGTTAATGTTTTTACAAATTGATTGATCCGTTGATAATTCATGTGTGTAAATCCAGCTTATGCTTATCAATGCATGCTTCGAAACATATAAATTTTGTACATTCAATATCAACATCTGCTCATCATTGCTTTAATTTACAGCAACGTGGACCACAACACGATCAGCACGCTCAATCTTCCCGGTTCGATCCAGCAGTTTTATCACACTTTTTTTTTCTTTGATTAAATTTGCTACTTTCAATAACCAGCTCAGTTATATCAGACTTTTAATTAGATGAAACATCTGTGACAGTTTCCATTTAATAATTGTACGACACTCTATAAATTGTGTTATGAAAATTCTTGTTATGCTTTATGTATAATTTGTGTTGTATATGCTTTGTATAAATTGTGATATGGTCTGTGTTATGGAAAATATGTGTTGTAGTTTCTGTTTATGTATATATATATAATATGTATATGTGTATATATATACGTATATATAATAAGATACGGTTTAAGACCGTGTCTACCTGACATCATAGATACGGTCTAAAACTGTTTCTAAAATATATTAAAGCAGCGTCCATTGGAAATTAGCTACGGTTTAAATTCGTACCTAGCTGCCCTTTAGATACGGTAGCGAGCCGTTTCTATATTACCTTTTGATACGGCTACGTGGGCATGTCAAATTTTAAGTTAGACACGGCCTATAGCCGTATCTAATAATTAGACACACCACTTTTTGATATGGCTTTTTACCGTGCCCAAGAGCTTTAGATACGGCTAAAAACACAGCCTAATCAGCAGATATGGTGTGGTGACTTGCCCTGAGACGTAGGCTAGATTGTCTCGAATTCGGTAAGTACAATCCCTTGCCTTGCTTCATGATGGAAATACAAATTCCAATATGACATCATGCGGTTTTGATTGTAAATCTATATATGGCGACATAGTATATGGTAGCTATGTCATCTATGATTGATACATTATGATTGAAATTGTTTTTGAAACATATATGCACTAATAATAATATCAAATCTGTTTTATACGTATCAAGCATATTTTGGCTATTATAAGGTAAAACTCTATCCTCCGGTTTGCGTTGCATTGTGTGATGGGACTTGAGTCTTATAATGGCTTCATTTTTCTAAAAAGCATTGCATTGTTTAAATGATTTACTTTATTATTACACTTGCAATCCAATGGAGTAAACCCGTTCCACGTTAGCGGCGTGGTCCTGTGATTAGCCTTGTTATTAAAAAGGTTAAGTAAGATTTCTCATACCAGTCCCATGACTGACTCGTAGTTTGTTTCACTTTGCAAACTCAGGTGCCCTCTTTTCCACGCGGGCATCCTTGTATTCAGGTTTTAGTAGACTCATTCTGGATAGCTATGGAGCTGAAGATGGGTCTTATCATTTCTATTATGTTGTTCAGACTTCATTTAGTATATTATGTTTAATTCCGCTGCAGACAATTTATATTAAGCTGAAACTTTATTATGTACTAAGTGTGATCCTGTTATGTTGTGTAACTCTAATGTTAATATTATTTTCAGTGTTACATTGATGTACTTCATCTGGTGTAATTTTATGATTATGTTCTGCTGTTATTCGTTTTGTGTTAATTCCAATGATTATCCTTTCTTCCGTGACACGGGGTTTTGGGGTCATCACAGATTTTCGAAATGGAATATCAGGATTGGACGAATACTATCAGAAATAGTAAACCATATTCATATCCAAATTATGATGGTGTTTGCCCGAGTTTGTGAATCAATATCAAATATAAGTTGATTAAATTCTATTTTAAACTTATATTTGAAATGTCAATTATTTGAATTAACATAAATAGAGATTTAAATCCAAATTAAGAGTTGGTGATTTTGAAGCTTATGGAAAGAGATAATGACGAATAAATTTGGCTTTTGAAATATAAAGTTGGAAATGAATATTGAAATATCAAGAAAAAGTTAAGATGATAATGGGTTTACAGGAATTGAATGAAGACAACCTTAAAATTAAATGAATTGATAACGACTGGGGAAGGGGATCTAAATTGAGAAACTTGTATGGTCCATAGCTACTGATTTTAAAATTATTCTTATTACTTGGAAAGACCGGGATCGAATATATGCCAAAAACCATTCCAAGTAAAAATACGACGTTATGGATAACTTCAAGACTTGGAAAAAGACGTTATGGAGAAATTCAAAAACCATGGGCGCTTATTGGGAAATGGATTCCAACTGGCAAGGTATGGGACCACCTTCCGACAGTGTATCTTTAGAGAGGAATACAACGGGTTCAACAAGAACATCTTGTAACCCAGGCTAAACATGACCGGTCACTCATTTAGCTTGAGTTTACCGAATGTATTATCACCAATGGTTGTGATCAGCAACCGTTTCCCGAAAGGAACAACATCGAAATAGATTATAGAAGTAAATGAAACTATAGATCAGGTGACAATACACCCTACTTTGCAGCTAACAACTTAGCCATGCGACCTACCCGAATTTACACCATTTCCTGGTTGTGAGGCTTAAGGCCATGCTTATCTTTGACAGATCACACATTTATTCGCTTTGAATGTCACATCGTCATACACGACAAATCACAAATTGATTTCCCCAAAAATACCACGGGTATACAGCTAAGAGAAATGAATACCTCTGCCACCAAACATAAATACGTTTGAAGAGATCAACTTACGCGATCTATTAAATATACTCTGTTAGACATTCTTCCGTACAGGTCGTCCTGGGACTGGACAAACCGAAGGTACTATTCTGTAAATACATCTTATGCAATTTCTACCTAGGATTTACTGAATAGCCCTTGCGTAACTCCGTCTTCAATTATCTTCATCATATTTGATTCGCAACGCTAATGCCATATGGAGTTGTTTTCATATAATATATCTGATCCCGGTCTCTCCGTATTGACAACGGAAATGGTCAAAATCTTTGATAGTCGGTGATTTAACTATCAAAGGAAAACATGTGTACAAAAAACGGTCATATTCCCAAATGGAAATCTTACCGATCAATCATAATTTCATTTCCCAATTTACCATTTATCGTTTCCATATATTCATAAATTCCTTATTTTCTAAAATTATAAAATATACGTTATTAACTTTGGAAAATGTTTCCATTTCTGATTCACGCATCAATATCTTCCCACCTCTATCAATCTCTAACTGTAAACTTGTAAGAGAACAACTTCCCAAACATAAACCCCGAAGGCCGAAACCAACATCAGATCGATACCTAGAAAGCCATTCAACTAAACTAATTTCCAGTCAGTTTCTAATTTGAGTAATTCCATTTATATCCCTAATTCAAACCCAAAATTCCTTTATAATATTTTGTTTGCAAAATATTTACTTAAATCCCTTATTCACACTAAATGTGAATAATATTTCTTCTTTGCAATCAAAACAGTTTCATTTCGTATTTAAAAACAATATCCCAAATCCAATTTCTATTTATACTTTTATTTGTAGAATTATTCATACAAATCTCCTTTTTTATTTCTAACACTAAAATCTCATTTATAATTCCCTTTATAAAATTCTATTTGTTCTATATAAATCCTTTTATATAATTCTATTCATTTTATATAAATCCTTTTATATAATTCTATTTATTCTATATAAATCCTTTTATATAATTCTATATAAATCCTTATATATAATTCTATTTATTCTATATAAATCCTTCATTTTCAATATTCACTTTGGAAATTTTCTTTTTACATTCCAGTATTTCATAGGGTATTTAAAATACCAAATAACATGACCAGTGTCATCATAATCAATCACAGATTTTATATCACATCATATATCACAATATATGAAAACAAACAGTATTATAATATTGAGTAATCCAGTTGGATCCCTCCAACCTATTTCCCTGCATCCACAGATGTTAAACAATATAAATGTAATAACTCGGAATTTTGAGCCAATTTAAAAATTTTATTTCGGCAATTTTAGTGAATTTTGAATATTTAAAAGGAATTTTTAAATAATAACGGCGAGAAATTTATTTTGAATAGAATTAGAACATATATATTTATATAGATCGTCGTTAGAATATAAATAATTTATTTTAAATTATAAAATGAATTGAAAATGGCGTGGTAGTTTGTTATTTCGATTTCAAAGTTCAAATGAATGTACAGGATTCAAAATAAACCAGATTTTAGTGAAACCAAAAATATTTGATTCTATTTGAGAATATCTTTTCAACGTATCTGAAAAATTGATATTTCATAGCGGGAATCAAAAGATATGTCTAGTTGAAAATTCAGAATAGTCGCTATGGAATTCTGGCCCTTAAAAAATGAAAATTTTGCGAACGACCTCGGTTTTCGACGAAACCACTTTTGTTGGATCCGTTATGTCATGTTATTGCTAGATTCCAAAATTCATAATTTTTCGAATCAATATGTGAGCATGGTAAAGGAAAACGTGTTTTGACAGTTTCAGTTGATTTTAATCGACTGGAAAATGGCCATTTTTCAAACGGTCTCAGAATTCGACGAAATTAGTTTTGTTAGGACTGTATCGTCAATACAAAGCTAGAATATATTTTTCGGGAATTTTAAGAGTTAGCATGTGGCCCCGGCAAAATAAAATGTGCGTTCAAATTCAATATATAGATTTATATTTTGATATTGACGAAAACTGATCGAAACAATCGAATCAGCTTACAATACGTATCCCATTGTGTTCGGAATGGGGGTAATTAGCAATGGACGACAGTCGGTGGTTTCGATTTCGAGTTGAAAATAAAAATTTGCTTTTAGGAAAATTAAAATAATAAAATATAGGATTAATTGACATAAATAATCCAAAGTTTAACGTGTCTGTCCATATTAATCCCAAGTTTGCGTTATTTAAAAATAATCCCAAGTTTGGGGGGTGTCTTCCCAAATTGATCCCATCAATCCATTAACCTGCTACAACCGTTTTAACTTTGCACGTGAATTAATTTCTTCCTTTCTGTTCTTCTTCTTCGTTGCTGACTGCCTTTTTTCTTTTAATTTTTCTTGAGATTTAGATCTCGCTAATCCAACTTCCGAACAGTACTGGCTTGGTAACGGTCTCCGTCCACCTACCAATTGGCACTCTTTGCTCCTTTGTTTTGCCTAAATCCCTAGGCTAACCCTATTTACGCTAGCTCTAGACCACCATCTATAGCCCGCCTGAGTTCTTGATGCCATCTCCATCTCCTGTCCTTAGGTGTTTGCTTGCGACAACACGCGACCTCTCCAATTTATCTGATCCTTCTTTGGCTCTGGTTCGCATTAGCATAGTGTTTCTCAGATCCCCATCGAAAGGCAGGCTAGTGAGGTGACTGCTCTTCACTGTTCTTAGTGCTTATCTCTGTTAGAGTCTGGAGTTGGCTTGATTTGGCTGTAGGTTTGTTTGTCATGTTTACGTCTGAGTTTGGGTGCATATTTTGTGTTGTCAGTGTATCGTCTTGGGTGTTAGCATGGTTTTCTTGAGTTGTTTGTATTGTGGTTTCTCCGTGGGTTTTCTGGTGCGGCTAACCAGCTATAGGCGATTGCCTACTCAAGACGATTGCCTCCATATCCAACTTCAAGACTGATGAAACTTTTCCAGACTAGAGGTCATGTTCTTGAGACAAGTTATATATTTATGGGTGATTTGTTGATCGAGGATACACCAGTCTGGAAGTTTTCACGATTCTATTGCTTCTTAAAGCCAGATATCCGTCTCATATAATGTTGTTGTGAGGAAATCATGAAAGCAGACCATTAACATGGATATTTCAGTTTGGGCACTCGACATGGATTATCTAAACACTTCTTCGGCCATATCGAATGTTAGGCATGGATTGGGTTACGGCATGCGTTTGCAGGCATCTTTTTTTTGGCTGAAATGTTAATTATGGGTGAAAATATGTAGCTATCTTGGATGTTGGAGTTGTCCATTGTAGATTATGTAAGTGTTTTAACTATTTGAATTCTGGAGTGAAAGGAGAAGTATCTGGTTTAGATGGTGGGATGCATGAGCTTTAAATTTGAGTTTTCTACTTTTTGCGTGAGCTTTAAATTTGAGTTTTCTACTTTTTGAGTTTCAGGCTTGTGTTAATTGTGGGCTTCATTTTTTAAAATTCCCTTTTTCTAATTTTTCGAGACGATGAAGTTGCTCTGATGATGGCTAAGGCGGAAGAGTAGAGATCTCTGCTTTTTCCGTTCATTGCCGAGCAAGAAGGGACGAGGTGGAGAGGAAGATAAAAGAAGTGATGGGAGAGATATTGGAAAGTAAATGAGAAAGAACACATTGATCTACAAGGAGTACGCACATGAAAAGGTCGGTGAAGCTGTTGTAACCTGTTATAGCAGGTTAATGGTTCGGTGGGATCAATTTGGGAAGGCACCCCCTAAACTTGGGATTATTTTTAAATAACGCGAACTTGAGATTAATATGGGCGGACGCGTTAAACTTTGGATTATTTATGTCAATTAATCCTAAAATATATATATAAATTATATATACTCTTGGCCCTCTCTCCCTCTTACCCTCCCCGATTCACTTCAGAGCAAAGGAAAAAAGAAAAAAAAACCTAAATCGATCGTGTCGCCCCCCCACCATCTGCCGCCGACGCTTCTCCCTCTTCCTCCGGGTGTTCTCCCCCCCCCCCTTCGATCTCTGACCGCAGCCCCCCTATTTTCCCCAAACCCTACGCACCCGAAACCCCCCCCCCTCCGCCTGCACCGCAACCCACCACCATCGCCACCACCTCCCAAGGCCGCCGACCACCCTTCAGCCCACCCCCTTGCTCCACTTCGACGCCGAGCCTCCCCGTATACCTCCTATAAGTTTCTATATTTATTATTTTAGTTTATATTGAATAATCAGTTTAAAAATGTAATATTTTAGATAAGAAAGTTTATATTTTCATTCATAGAAAGTTTATATTTTTATTAACATAAAGTTAAGATTTTTAACACCTTAAAGATTATATTTTTAATCGTAGAAAGTTCATATTTTTCACGTTGAAAAGTTAGGATTTTTATTGTTCAAAGATTTGATTTTTAGAACCATAAAGATTAGATTTTTATATATTTATGATAACATAGAGAAAAGGTATGATTTTTTTAATTGTGTGTGAGGCGCTGTAAAAATATAATTTTTACATATATGAAATGAATTCCATATATGAAGTGAAGATTAAAATATAATCTTTATAGCAGTAGCAAGATAAAAATATGATTTTTATAGTATAAAAATAATAAAAATGCAATTTTTATATTATATAGATAGTAAAAATTTGATCTTTATATATGTAGCGAAATAAAAATCTGATTTTTATTATATATATGTTGAAATAAAAATGTGATTTTTATAGCGATAATATAAAAATTTGATCTTTATATTAGAGGTAGATATATAAAAATATAATTTTTATATAGAGAATAATATGATAAAAATATGATCTTTATTATATGAACACCGTTATGAAAATAGAATTTTTATCTGTATAGTAGCGGTGTAAAAATAGAATTTTTATCCATATAGTAGCGGTGTAAAAATAGAATTTTTATCTATATAGTAGCGGTGTAAAAATAGAATTTTTATCTATAGAGTAGCGGTATAAAAGTTGAATTTTTATCTATATATTAGCCGTATAAAAATGTTATTTTTTTATATACATAGCAACAATATAAAAATGTGATTTTTATATATGCAGTGGCTACGGACAATGAAATTGATGAAAGGCGAGCACAACGAAGATTTCTATATAAGAAGAGTCGTGGTGTATTGGTTTAGCTAGTTGGTGAGAACTCCTCACTTTTATTTTAATTTCTAGTTTGAAATATATACTAGGATGCAGACGGTGCTTAGCAGCACCCGACACCCATCGTCCACAGACAAGGGGTGACTTGTTTGTTTGGTTGCTATGTTGTGAAATTTGATTGTGTGATGTGGAATGAAATAAAATATTGTATAGTGGAAAATATTTTATAGTTAAAAATATAATTTTTAACGTGTATATAAAATAAATATTTATAAACAAATCAGACGATTTGTTTATATACACTGATTTGACTGATATTGATTGGGACAATAAATTTTACATATCGCCCAACTACACAAATAAAATATGTGTTTGTTGATTTGAAACCCCACACGGGTATTGGGATGATATTTGACGTACACTAATCCCGATTCTTTAGTTGAATGTCAATCGATGGGTTGACAGACTGTGTAAGCGTTAATTATTTATATTTAATGCTTATGCAGTTGTGTTGTGACGGCAAGGAATTTCGCTCGGTCCGAACCAGTCGCTAAACCGATCCAGGCCGCTCGAAACGCCCTATCGTTGAGAACACGACACAACAGAACGCATACAGAAGAACATTTCATTGTATATTACAACAATGCATCAGATTACAAGAATATACAGAGTAAAAATGGATATTACACAGAAATATCAGAGATTTAAATTACATTTAAATACATCGCAGCGGAAAATAATACAATACACAACTAGGATGAGATATACGGATACAAAGCTTTCCGGATATCGTTCCAGCTGTAAACCAGGATCCTGTGAATATAAATCTGCAAAACCAAAACTACTAGCTGCCCGTGTCGAAAATAGGGGCACCCAGAGTTTAGGTTAAAACAATAAACTCCAGGTCAGTCATGTGACTGGTGTGAGAAATAAAACAGTTATTAATCTTTATTTTCAAAGGTAAATCAAGGGACCACGCCGTATAACACGGAACGGGTTTCCTCCCAAGAATACCAGTGCATAAAACAAACAGCGCAATGCTAAATAAAGAAAAATGAAGCTGTTATAAGACCCAGGTCCTATCACACAATGCAACGCAAGCCGGGGGATAGGGTTTTCCCTTATAACAGCCAAAGAATGCTTGATACGTTTAAAACAAATCATTTGATACTATAATAAGTGCATAGTGTATAAAACAACTTCAAATCATAAGTATCAATCATAGGCGACATGAGCGTCCCATGCCACTATGTCGCCATATATAGGTTTACAAATAAAACCGCAAAGTCGCGTATTTGGAAATTGGATTTCCATCTATGAACCGAGGCAAAAGATAGTCCTCAACCGATTCGTGACTCTCTAGCCCGAGCCACAGGATCAGAACGCATCAACCCTTTAGATCGTCAGGGCCGGTCCACCGATGTGGATTATTATGCCTGAACACTACGTTTCCCCGCGCTTTGGGGCGTAAATGAGCCAACTAAATGACTCCATCGGTTCGAGAACGACCGATCAATCCTAGGCGCCTCGCAACAGCAACAACCACATAAGTCAAACTCGTCAGGGCGTGTAAAACCACTGACGCCACTTCTAGCTAGAAAGAAACGCAAGTCCTCCCTGATGTCCCCTCCCGTTTTTGGTTCATACCGGGTGTGAAACTTGCGAAGCAAACGTTACACAAAGCTACGCCACAAAGGCCGTGCTTTGATCATCACCACAAGACTTTGCTTTTCAACAGAAGCCTTGATCATTTGCATCTTAGCATGCCACACAGGCAAATCATCCTATGCAACCGATATCAGTCACACAGAATGAAATCCGATGTCAGACACACAGTCCTTTTACAAGTTCGTTCTGGGTCTGAACGAAACCGGAGGCACCTAGTACCCCGCATATCCATCGATCTCCAAGTACGTCTGGACGATCACCAACTGTTTCCATCTTCTTGGGTGTACAGCCCAATCAAGATCATTAGTTATCACCCAAACGACGTGAAGACCTCCAGTCTTCGACCATCGTCTTCATCTTCGACTTATCGTCGTATCAGTTATTCAGGATGGGATAAACCCGGTCTTTCCGAATAACTCGCGTATATTTTATAAAAGTGTTACACAAACACAACATACGCCTCATTCCAATTCATCAGTCACTAATCGTAAATTAATCAAGAGAATAATTTCCCAAATATTAACCCCGAAGGCCGAAACCAACATCAGATCAATATCCAGAAAACCATTCTGCTTGGCTAACCGACAGTTTGTTTCTAAGTTTCCCATTAATTTTATCCAAGATAAATTCCTTGAATTTATTCTTTAATCTATCCTTTTGAATTGTAATTCAACTAGTCGAGATTAACGAACCTTACCGAAGTAATCATTGGTTTTAATTTCCCAATCCCAACCTATTCATCCCATGAAGTAAAACTGGTAGTACTTCATATCTAACACCACGGTGTTATCGGTAAATTCAATTACCATTCCACGTTCAAATCTAATTAAAGATTTAACTATCGTCTGGAGCAAAACTGGTGATACTCCATTCTCGGTCATTTCAATCTAATTAAAGATTCATTAAAACTCCACTTAGTTTTAATCTTCGACTGGGTTAAAGAATCAGTGTCATTTAAAACACGGTTCACGATAAACCCAAAATCACTTTCCATTAATTATCAGGTTAAAGAACGAGTGTTATTTAAAACACCATTCACGATAAACCCAAGAATCAATATCAATTCAATTCCAATTAAATATTGTTTAATTGGAACACTTCATTAAATCTAAATAAAAAGATTTAATCCTTTCTCAACTGGGTTCAAGAACAGTGTTAATGAAGACACCATTCACGACAAACCCAAATCACATTTGATATTCAATACAAGGCTCTGAATAGAAAATATATCGGCTTATATTCAATATCAAATTCTACGATTAACCAATGTCGTATTGGAAATAACGATATATATATATATATATATATCTTTCAAATTTCCATAACAACATCCGTATAATCCCGAATTCCAACATCGAAATATTCCGAAGACAATTCCGATTCAAATCCACTCCAATGCAATCATTGGAAATTTTGGTTATTTTTAAAACCCTTTTCACTTTCAATTTATTTATTTAAAAATAAATAGAATTATAATTCTAGTTCAAAAACTAGTTCATTTCGATAAAAATCTATTTTTATCTTTTCAAATATGGAGTTTTTCATCCCAATTCTTTCTAAATCATTTCTTATGATTTTACACAAATTATTACTATTTTTAATAATTTTATCAAGGCCCGTACAGTCGATTTCCAACAACGGCCATCGAACTGCACTTACAGCGACCTTTTTCAAATTTGATTTGGACATAATTCCAAATCCAACCGTTAGATTTCAAATTTCTAATATTCGTTAGAAAGCTCTTTTCGATACGAACCCAACGGTTCCGGTTTTAGGAGAATCCGACGGACGGATCTCCCGTAATGTCCGTTTGAAATCAATGGTCGAAATTCGCGAACTGCCGCGGCGCGGCGCGTTCTATTCAGGCCATTATATTATATATATAATATATATATAATATATTTCGTCGATTTCTATTTAAAACGAATTTTATAAATAGTTTTGAATTCGTTTCAAAAACATTTTCAACTTCCTTTTCAATTCAAATCAAAATTGAATTCTTCTTTATAAATTCGTTTTAAAATTCATTTCTATTCAATTCAAATTTCAATTCAATTTGAATTCATTTCAATTCACTTTCAATTCAATTCGAAATCGTTTTCAATTCAATTCATTTCGAAATCGTTTTCAATTCAATTCATTTCGAAATCGTTTTCAATTCAATTCATTTCGAAATCGTTTTCAATTCAATTCATTTCGAAATCGTTTTCAATTCAATTCATTTCGAAATCGTTTTCAATTCAATTCATTTCGAAATCGTTTTCAATTCAATTCATTTCGAAATCGTTTTCAATTCAATTATAAATATCGTTCACGTCAAAATGGCGTCAATCTAATCAACACGGCTTCATAAATTTCTATTTTCAAAATAGTTGTTATTATCAACATTTTTCGTTCAACACATGACCAATCTCAATGAATGAGTACTGTCAACACATGAACTTTTATTTTATATTGATAAAGATGTAAATTTTATTACTAAAATATTTCGTTCAACACATGACCAATCTCAATGAATGAGTAATGTCAACACATGAACTTTTATTTTATAATATTCTTTATTTTTCAAATTGGAATGAGGCCCAATCAATTACCATATAAAGTTAATTATATGGATTTTCATACAACACATGTATATAATAGCATTGAAAAATAATCAACCATCAACCAAAGTGCACTACACTGTATAAGCATCAAATATAAATATCTAACGCTTATAACAGCCTGTCAATCAATCGATCGACATATTTAATCAATCAGGATGAGTGAACTTCAAATTTCATCCTAACACCCGTGTGGGGTTTCAAACAATCAAACACATATTTTATTTGTGCTGTTGGGCGATGTGTAAAATTTATCGTCCCAATCAATGTCATTCAAATAGGTGTATATAAACAAACCGTCCGGTTTATAAATGAATATTTATTTATTCACATTCGCGTTAAAAATTATATTTTTAACGATAAAACATTTTATTCCAACATATGAATTTCTATTCAGTTCATTCTTTAAATAAAATGATATTTTTATTTTTCTAACATATTTTAGAAAATTTCGGCGGCATAACGGCACGATACTAGAAACGGGACAAGGCCTAGCCTTATCCCCGGTCTAGTGAAGGCCCACGCCATTCACACATCAATCAAATCAATTCGATATGCAAACCACAAAAATTGGAGTAAGAGTCTAACCTAGCCTTACTCCATCGCCTTATAACGGCGCACGTCTAATCCTAACCAATTTATCGATTCGATTTTTCACACCACAAACCACATTCAAACCAATATCGCAATCAATCACCAAACAGCCAAACAAACAAGTCCATGGTCTGTGGACGATTGTGTCGGGTGCTACTAAGCACCGTCTGCATCCTAGTATATATATATAACTAGAAAAAGAAATTGAAAGGTGAGAAATTCTCACCGATAGCTATCCTAGCTCCACGACACTTCATTGATAGAAATCTTCATTGTTCTCGCCTTTTTGTCACCTTCGTTATCCGCTTTCACTACATATGTAAAAATCGAATTTTTTACTTCGCTTTTCAATATATAAAAATCACATTTTTAATTCGAAGTTCAATATATAAAAATCATATTTTTAATTCGAAGTTTAATATATAAAAATCACATTTTTAATTCGAAGTTCAATATATAAAAATCACATTTTTAATTCGAAGTTCAATATATAAAAATCACATTTTTATTTAATTTCAAAAAAACCGTATCTTTAATTTTTCCAAAATCAAGTCTTTATATTTTTATTACTTTAAACATATAATTTCCATATCTTACTTCTTTTAAATCTTTTACCTTTTTAAAGTTTAAATCTTTTAAAACCTTTTTAAACAAATCAGTTTAAAAATCATTTTCAAATCAGTTTAAAAATCATTTTCAAATCAGTTTCATTTTCAAAATAAAATCAGTTTTCAACCTAATTAAAATTCAGTTTTTTATACTTAATAAAAATTCAGTTTTTATACTTAAAAAAAAAAATATTCAGTTTCTAAACCTAATTAAAAAAATCTGTTTTAATACTTTAGAAAAATCAGTTTTCAATTTAATTTTCAAATCAGTTTCATTTACATAAAAATAAAGTAACAAAATAAATAAGAAAAAAAACTTACAGGGGGGGCTCGGGGTGCTTGCCGCGGCGGTGGATTGCGAGGGGGGGTGCGGCTGTCGATGGAAGAGGAGAGGGGGAAGAAGGAGGGGCGGCGCGGAGCAGTGGTTTCGAAGGGGGGGGAGGCTCGCGAATCGATGCGGAGGAGGAGAAGGGAGCTCAGGGGGGGTGCTGGACGTCGACGGCGCGGTTGTGGCTCCATCGGAGGAGCGACGAGCTCCTCCGTCCTTTCCCTCTTTTTTTCTTTTTCTTTTTTCTAATCTGTTGAATGAATTTGGACGGGGGGGGGGGGGCAAAGCGAAATAGGGGAAGAGACTTTTTATTTATTTATTTATTTATTTATTTTATTTTATTTAATTCGAAAAAGTTGACTTTTACATACGAACTCGAAACGAGGCCCACCACCTGTCGTCCATAGCGTTTAACCCCCATTCCGAACACAATGGGATATGTATCGCAAGCTGATTTGATCGTTACAATCAGTTTCCGTTAAATTTGCATTTAAATTATTATATTGAATTTTAAACGTACATTTCAAATTACCGGGGTCACATACTAACTCTATAAATTCTCGAAAAATATTTTCTAGCTTCGTATTGACGATACGGTCCTAACAAAACTAGTTTCGTCGAATTCCGAGACCGTTGGAAAAATGGCCAATTTCCAGTCGATTAAAATCAACTGAAACTGGTCAAACGCGTTTTCTTTTGCCACGCTCACATATTGATTCGAAAAATTATGAAATTTGGAATCTAGCAATAACTTGACATCACGGACCCAACAAAAGTGGTTTCGTCGAAATCCGAGGTCGTTTGCAAAATTCCCATTTTTAAGGGCCTGAATTCCATAGCGACTATTCAGAATTTTCAACTGGACATATCTTTTGATTCCCGCTACGAACTTTTGATTTTTCGGATTCGTTGGAAAGATATTCACTATTAGATTCCATTATTTTTGGTTTCACTAAAATCCGGATTGTTCTGCACCCGGTACATTCAATTGAAATTTGAAATCGAATTATCGAACTACCGCGCCATTTTCAATTCTATTTATAATAATAAATAAAATTATATATATTCTAACGACGACGTATATAATATATACGTCGAATTATATTCAAATTAAATTTCTCGCCGATATTATTTAAAATAATTCATTTTGAATATTCAAAATTCGCTAAAATGGCCAAAATAAAAATTTCAAACTGGCTCGCATTTTACGGGTTGTTACAATCTCCCCCACTTAAAACTTTTCGTCCCCGAAAAGGAACAAAGTCGAAAGTGGTTTGATTAATCAACACTGCGTTCGATCTGGCTTCCATTCTCTATCTCTTTAGTTTCTGAGAATTTTCAAAATTTCAAAAATTTGGCTAACACCCTAAATTTTTGAAAAATTTCGCCATAACCTCCCCTGCACCGGGAGCATCGGGGAATTTCAAATAGCTTCCCCGGTCCTTCAGATCTCAAAAAGAAAAAGAAAAAGCCAAGCGGCTAGCCAATAGGCTCACAAAATCATCATCACCCAAACAAAACAGGAAATTATGTAGTAAACATGTACCTATTTGTCGGGCAAACAAATTTTATTCTCTGCTCTAGCCTCCTTGCTATGACCTGTTCAAAGATATATATGCATATGCAAGCAAATGCGACCAAATTTCAATACAAGTCAATATTTGGTTCAATTAGGCTAATTGGTTAAAAATTAGCAAACAAATAAACAAACAACACAAACATCAATCAATTAGTGAATTAGATTATCAAATTCATAATTTTGATACATATACTGAAAATCTTGTTTTTGATGCCAATTCACAACAATAGGCCCTATCTAATTTTTGGTTCTCACACCAGTCTAATGGAAATATATAGATATCACACCTTCGTCACACGAATATAAATTCTGACGATGAGTACTCAACCATCAGAATCATCTTCGGGCCACTAGAGTATGATTCTATATCTATCCAATATATTAAAACTTCGAATACACGCGGATCAGACGTATACGCAAAATCTTTATATACTGGACTGTCCAACTCAATATAAATTGATAATCAGATACGAATAATTGATTTAAATTTTCAAAACAAAAATTGTTTTCATTTGAAAAATATACTCTTCACACTCGTTCTAGGATACTACTGATCCTATCTCTAACGAGTCATTCCCATTGGATATTACTAATCCAATATCTGATGAATTCTTTCGTATGGTTCTAATGTGCCTTGTTCTCTGCTTTGTAAACCAAAGCTCTGATACCAACTGTGACGGCAAGGAATTTCGCTCGGTCCGAACCAGTCGCTAAACCGATCCAGGCCGCTCGAAACGCCCTATCGTTGAGAACACGACACAACAGAACGCATACAGAAGAACATTTCATTGTATATTACAACAATGCATCAGATTACAAGAATATACAGAGTAAAAATGGATATTACACAGAAATATCAGAGATTTAAATTACATTTGAATACATCGCAGCGGAAAATAATACAATACACAACTAGGATGAGATATACGGATACAAAGCTTTCCGGATATCGTTCCAGCTGTAAACCAGGATCCTGTGAATATAAATCTACAAAACCAAAACTACTAGCTGCCCGTGTCGAAAATAGGGGCACCCAGAGTTTAGGTTAAAACAATAAACTCCAGGTCAGTCATGTGACTGGTGTGAGAACTAAAACAGTTATTAATCTTTATTTTCAAAGGTAAATCAAGGGACCACGCCGTATAACACGGAATGGGTTTCCTCCCAAGAATACCAGTGCATAAAACAAACAGCGCAATGCTAAATAAAGAAAAATGAAGCTGTTATAAGACCCAGGTCCTATCACACAATGCAACGCAAGCCGGGGGATAGGGTTTTCCCTTATAACAGCCAAAGAATGCTTGATACGTTTAAAACAAATCATTTGATACTATAATAAGTGCATAGTGTATAAAACAACTTCAAATCATAAGTATCAATCATAGGCGACATGAGCGTCCCATGCCACTATGTCGCCATATATAGGTTTACAAATAAAACCGCAAAGTCGCGTATTTGGAAATTGGATTTCCATCTATGAACTGAGGCAAAAGATAGTCCTCAACCGATTCGTGACTCTCTAGCCCGAGCCACAGGATCAGAACGCATCAACCCTTTAGATCGTCAGGGTCGGTCCACCGATGTGGATTATTATGCCTGAACACTACGTTTCCCCGCCCTTTGGGGCGTAAATGAGCCAACTAAATGACTCCATCGGTTCGAGAACGACCGATCAATCCGAGGCGCCTCGCAACAGCAACAACCACATAAGTCAAACTCGTCAGGGCGTGTAAAACCACTGACGCCACTTCTAGCTAGAAAGAAACGCAAGTCCTCCCTGATGTCCCCTCCCGTTTTTGGTTCATACCGGGTGTGAAACTTGCGAAGCAAACGTTACACAAAGCTACGACACAAAGGCCGTGCTTTGATCATCACCACAAGACTTTGCTTTTCAACAGAAGCCTTGATCATTTGCATCTTAGCATGCCACACAGGCAAATCATCCTATGCAACCGATATCAGTCACACAGAATGAAATCCGATGTCAGACACACAGTCCTTTTACAAGTTCGTTCTGGGTCTGAACGAAACCGGAGGCACCTAGTACCCCGCATATCCATCGATCTCCAAGTACGTCTGGACGATCACCAACTGTTTCCATCTTCTTGGGTGTACAGCCCAATCAAGATCATTAGTTATCACCCAAACGACGTGAAGACCTCCAGTCTTCGACCATTGTCTTCATCTTCGACTTATCGTCGTATCAGTTATTCAGGATGGGATAAACCCGGTCTTTCCGAATAACTCGCGTATATTTTATAAAAGTGTTACACAAACACAACATACGCCTCATTCCAATTCATCAGTCACTAATCGTAAATTAATCAAGAGAATAATTTCCCAAATATTAACCCCGAAGGCCGAAACCAACATCAGATCAATATCCAGAAAACCATTCTGCTTGGCTAACCGACAGTTAGTTTCTAAGTTTCCCATTAATTTTATCCAAGATAAATTCCTTGAATTTATTCTTTAATCTATCATTTTGAATTTCAATTCAACTAGTCGAGATTAACGAACCTTACCGAAGTAATCATTGGTTTTAATTTCCCAATCCCAACCTATTCATCCCATGAAGTAAAACTGGTAGTACTTCATATCTAACACCACGGTGTTATCGGTAAATTCAATTACCATTCCACGTTCAAATCTAATTAAAGATTTAACTATCGTCTGGAGCAAAACTGGTGATACTCCATTCTCGGTCATTTCAATCTAATTAAAGATTCATTAAAACTCCACTTAGTTTTAATCTTCGACTGGGTTAAAGAATCAGTGTCATTTAAAATACGGTTCACGATAAACCCAAAATCACTTTCCATTAATTATCAGGTTAAAGAACGAGTGTTATTTAAAACACCATTCACGATAAACCCAAGAATCAATATCAATTCAATTCCAATTAAATATTGTTTAATTGGAACACTTCATTAAATCTAAATAAAAAGATTTAATCCTTTCTCAACTGGGTTCAAGAACAGTGTTAATGAAGACACCATTCACGACAAACCCAAATCACATTTGATATTCAATACAAGGCTCTGAATAGAAAATATATCGGCTTATATTCAATATCAAATTCTACGATTAACCAATGTCGTATTGGAAATAACGATATATATATATATATATCTTTCAAATTTCCATAACAACATCCGTATAATCCCGAATTCCAACATCGAAATATTCCGAAGACAATTCCGATTCAAATCCACTCCAATGCAATCATTGGAAATTTTGGTTATTTTTAAAACCCTTTTCACTTTCAATTTATTTATTTAAAAATAAATAGAATTATAATTCTAGTTCAAAAACTAGTTCATTTCGATAAAAATCTATTTTTATCTTTTCAAATATGGAGTTTTTCATCCCAATTCTTTCTAAATCATTTCTTATGATTTTACACAAATTATTACTATTTTTAATAATTTTATCAAGGCCCGTACAGTCGATTTCCAACAACGGCCATCGAACTGCACTTACAGCGACCTTTTTCAAATTTGATTTGGACATAATTCCAAATCCAACCGTTAGATTTCAAATTTCTAATATTCGTTAGAAAGTTCTTTTCGATACGAACCCAACGGTTCCTGTTTTAGGAGAATCCGACGGTCGGATCTCCCGTAATGTCCGTTTGAAATCAATGGTCGAAATTCGCGAACTGCCGCGGCGCGACGCGTTCTATTCAGGCCATTATATTATATATATAATATATATATAATATATTTCGTCGATTTCTATTTAAAACGAATTTTATAAATAGTTTTGAATTCGTTTCAAAAACATTTTCAACTTCCTTTTCAATTCAAATCAAAATTGAATTCTTCTTTATAAATTCGTTTTAAAATTCATTTCTATTCAATTCAAATTTCAATTCAATTTGAATTCATTTCAATTCACTTTCAATTCAATTCGAAATCGTTTTCAATTCAATTCATTTCAAAATCGTTTTCAATTCAATTCATTTCGAAATCGTTTTCAATTCAATTCATTTCGAAATCGTTTTCAATTCAATTCATTTCGAAATCGTTTTCAATTCAATTCATTTCGAAATCGTTTTCAATTCAATTCATTTCGAAATCGTTTTCAATTCAATTATAAATATCGTTCACGTCAAAATGGCGTCAATCTAATCAACACGGCTTCATAAATTTCTATTTTCAAAATAGTTGTTATTATCAACATTTTTCGTTCAACACATGACCAATCTCAATGAATGAGTACTGTCAACACATGAACTTTTATTTTATTTTGATAAAGATGTAAATTTTATTACTAAAATATTTCGTTCAACACATGACCAATCTCAATGAATGAGTAATGTCAACACATGAACTTTTATTTTATAATATTCTTTATTTTTCAAATTGGAATGAGGTCCAATCAATTACCATATAAAGTTAATTATATGGATTTTCATACAACACATGTATATAATAGCATTGAAAAATAATCAACCATCAACCAAAGTGCACTACACTGTATAAGCATCAAATATAAATATCTAACGCTTATAACAGCCTGTCAATCAATCGATCGACATATTTAATCAATCAGGATGAGTGAACTTCAAATTTCATCCTAACACCCGTGTGGGGTTTCAAACAATCAAACACATATTTTATTTGTGCTATTGGGCGATGTGTAAAATTTATCGTCCCAATCAATGTCATTCAAATAGGTGTACATAAACAAACCGTCCGGTTTATAAATGAATATTTATTTATTCACATTCGCGTTAAAAATTATATTTTTAACGATAAAACATTTTATTCCAACATATGAATTTCTATTCAGTTCATTCTTTAAATAAAATGATATTTTTATTTTTCTAACATATTTTAGAAAATTTCGGCGGCATAACGGCACGATACTAGAAACGGGACAAGGCCTAGCCTTATCCCCGGTCTAGTGAAGGCCCACGCCATTCACACATCAATCAAATCAATTCGATATGCAAACCACAAAAATTGGAGTAAGAGTCTAACCTAGCCTTACTCCATCGCCTTATAACGGCGCACGTCTAATCCTAACCAATTTATCGATTCGATTTTTCACACCACAAACCACATTCAAACCAATATCGCAATCAATCACCAAACAGCCAAACAAACAAGTCCATGGTCTGTGGACGATTGTGTCGGGTGCTACTAAGCACCGTCTGCATCCTAGTATATATATATAACTAGAAAAAGAAATTGAAAGGTGAGAAATTCTCACCGATAGCTATCCTAGCTCCACGGCACTTCATTGATAGAAATCTTCATTGTTCTCGCCTTTTTGTCACCTTCGTTATCCGCTTTCACTACATATGTAAAAATCGAATTTTTTACTTCGCTTTTCAATATATAAAAATCACATTTTTAATTCGAAGTTCAATATATAAAAATCATATTTTTAATTCGAAGTTCAATATATAAAAATCACATTTTTAATTCGAAGTTCAATATATAAAAATCACATTTTTAATTCGAAGTTCAATATATAAAAATCACATTTTTATTTAATTTCAAAAAAACCGTATCTTTAATTTTTCCAAAATCAAGTCTTTATATTTTTATTACTTTAAACATATAATTTCCATATCTTACTTCTTTTAAATCTTTTACCTTTTTAAAGTTTAAATCTTTTAAAACCTTTTTAAACAAATCAGTTTAAAAATCATTTTCAAATCAGTTTAAAAATCATTTTCAAATCAGTTTAAAAATCATTTTCAAATCAGTTTCATTTTCAAAATAAAATCAGTTTTCAACCTAATTAAAATTCAGTTTTTTATACTTAATAAAAATTCAGTTTTTATACTTAAAAAAAAATATTCAGTTTCTAAACCTAATTAAAAAAAATCTGTTTTAATACTTTAGAAAAATCAGTTTTCAATTTAATTTTCAAATCAGTTTCATTTACATAAAAATAAAGTAACAAAATAAATAAGAAAAAAAACTTACAGGGGGGGCTCGGGGTGCTTGCCGCGGCGGTGGATTGCGAGGGGGGGGGTGCGGCTGTGGATGGAAGAGGAGAGGGGGAAGAAGGAGGGGCGGCGCGGAGCAGTGGTTTCGAAGGGGGGGGAGGCTCGCGAATCGATGCGGAGGAGGAGAAGGGAGCTCGAGGGGGGGTGCTGGACGTCGACGGCGCGGTTGCGGCTCCATCGGAGGAGCGACGAGCTCCTCCGTCCTTTCCCTCTTTTTTTCTTTTTTTTTTCTAATCTGTTGAATGAATTTGGACGGGGGGGGGGGGGGCCAAAGCGAAATAGGGGAAGAGACTTTTTTTTATTTTATTTATTTCGAAAAAGTTGACTTTTACATACGAACTCGAAACGAGGCCCACCACCTGTCGTCCATAGCGTTTAACCCCCATTCCGAACACAATGGGATATGTATCGCAAGCTGATTTGATCGTTACAATCAGTTTCCGTTAAATTTGCATTTAAATTATTATATTGAATTTTAAACGTACATTTCAAATTACCGGGGTCACATACTAACTCTAAAAATTCTCGAAAAATATTTTCTAGCTTCGTATTGACGATACGGTCCTAACAAAACTAGTTTCGTCGAATTCCGAGACCGTTGGAAAAATGGCCAATTTCCAGTCGATTAAAATCAACTGAAACTGGTCAAACGCGTTTTCTTTTGCCACGCTCACATATTGATTCGAAAAATTATAAAATTTGGAATCTAGCAATAACTTGACATCACGGACCCAACAAAAGTGGTTTCGTCGAAATCCGAGGTCGTTTGCAAAATTCCCATTTTTAAGGGCCTGAATTCCATAGCGACTATTCAGAATTTTCAACTGGACATATCTTTTGATTCCCGCTACGAACTTTTGATTTTTCGGATTCGTTGGAAAGATATTCACTATTAGATTCCATTATTTTTGGTTTCACTAAAATCCGGATTGTTCTACACCCGGTACATTCAATTGAAATTTGAAATCGAATTATCGAACTACCGCGCCATTTTCAATTCTATTTATAATAATAAATAAAATTATATATATTCTAACGACGACGTATATAATATATACGTCGAATTATATTCAAATTAAATTTCTCGCCGATATTATTTAAAATAATTCATTTTGAATATTCAAAATTCGCTAAAATGGCCAAAATAAAAATTTCAAACTGGCTCGCATTTTACGGGTTGTTACATGTGTGGTGCACTCTGGATGATGGTTGATTATTTATCGTTGCTATTATATACATGTGTTGTAGAAAATCCACATAATTAACATTATATGGTATTGATTGGGCCTCATTCCAATTTAGAAAATAAATTCATGTGTTGAATAGAAAATAAATTCATGTGTTGAATAGAAAATAGATTCATGTGTTGAATAGAAAATAGATTCATGTGTTGAATAGAAAATAAATTCGTGTGTTGAATTGAAAATAAATTCATGTGTTGAATTGAAAAATATTCATGTGTTGAATAGAATAAACATTCATGTGTTGAATAAAAGCCGTGTTGATTAGATTGACGCCATTTTGACGTGAACGATATTTATATCGATTTTATTCATTTTTATAACGAATATAGAAAAGAAAGTGATTTCAAAATATAACGTTTTGAAAATATTATCATTTGTATATCGATGATGTGGAATATTCAATTTTGATTAGAAATTGAATATGAAGTTGAAATCATTTTGAAAACGAATTTAAAACGATTTATAAAATACGTTTTAAAAGGAAATCGACGAAATATTTATAATCTATATATTATATATATAATGGCCTGAATAGAACGCGCCGCGGTAGTTCGCGAATTTCGACCATTGACTTCGAATGGATATTACGGGAGATCCGCCCGTCAGATTCTCCTAAAACCAGAACCGTTGGGTTCGTATCAAAAAGAGCTTTCTAACGAATATTAGAAATTAGAAATCTAACGGTTGGATTTGGAATTATGTCCAAATCAAATTCGGAAATGGTCGCTGTAAGTGCAGTTCGATGGCCGTTGATGGAAATCGACTGTACGGGCCTTGATAAAATTATTAAAAATAGTAATAATTTGTGTAAAATCATAAGAAATGATTTGTGAAGAATTGGGATGAAAAACTCCATATTTTAAAAGATAAAAATAGATTTTTATCGAAATGACCTAGTTTTGAACTAGAATTATAATTCTATTTATTTTTAAAATAAATAAAGTGGATTTGAAATGGTTTTAAAAGTAACCAGAATTTCCAATAATTGAATTGTAATGGATTTGAATCGAAATTGTTTTTGGAATATTTCGATGTTGGATTTCGTGATGAAACAGATATTGTTATGGGAATTTTAAAGATATATTTATATCGTTATTTCCAATATGATATTTGTTGGTCGTAGAATTTGATATTGAATATAAGCCGATATATTTTCTATTCAGAGCCTTGTATTTAATATCAATTGTGATTTGGGTTTGTCGTGAATGGTGTCTTCATTAACACTGTTCTTAAACCCGGTTGAGTAAAAGATTAAAATCTTTTTATTTAGATTTAATGAAGTGTACCAATTAAATGGTATTTAATTGGAATTGAATTTGAATTGATTTTTGGGTTTTTAGTGAACCGTGTTTTAAATGACACTGGTTCTTTTACCCGGTTAAAGACAGGATATTGATTTTTGGAAGATTAAAACTAAGTGGAGTTTTAATGAATCTTTAATTAGATTTGAACGTGAAATGGTAATAGAATTTACCGATAACACCGTGGTGTTAGATATGAAGTATGACTAGTTTTACTTCGTGGGATGAATAGATTGGGATTGGGAAATAAAATAAATGATTACTTCGGTGTGGTTCGCTAATCCCGACTAGTTTGAATTGATATTCAAAGAAGAAAGAATAAATTTAAAGAATTTATCTTTGATAAAATTAATGGGAACCTTTCCCAAAGTATAAGAATATTTGAATAAAAGAATATTCTGAATTGGAATGAGGCGTATGTTGTGTTTGTGTAACACTAGTTTATTATATACGCAAATTATTCGGAAAGACCGGGTTTATCCCATTCTGAATAACTGATTCCATGTGGTGTCGAGGATGGAGACGGTGGTCGGAGACCGGAGGTCTTCACATCGTTTGGGTGATTACTGATGATCTTGATTGGGCTGTACACCCAAGAGGAGGGAATCAGTTGGTGATCGTCCAGACGTACTTGGAGATCGATGGATATGCGAGGTACAAGGTGCCTCCGGTTTCGTTCAGACCCAGAACGGACTTGTATATGGACTGTGTGTCTGACATTTGATTTTATTCTGTGTGATTGATTTCTATTAAATATATATCTGTTTGGAGGCAGAGAATATATTCTCTTTCTTAACGCCCTTCTCTGAGACGCACGAGCTCAGAGGTTATATATTGATGGATATCAAACGCATGGAGTAAATTGCCTGTGTGGCATGCCTAAGTGGCAATATGATCAAGGATTCTGTTGAAAAGCAGAGTCTTGTGGTTGATGATCAAAGCACAGCCTGTGTGGCATAGCTTTGTGTAGCATTGATTCGCGAGCCTCACACCCCGATTGTGAACCAAAAACGGGAGAAGGATCCAGGGAGGGCATGCGTTTCTTTCTTGCTAGGGTGGTGTCAGTGACCTACCAGCCCTGACATTTATATTATTTTCACCTGTGTGGTTGTTGCTGTTGCGAGGCACCTCGGATATATCGGTCGATCCGGGATGGATCGTGTCATTGGACTCATTTACGCCCCAAAGGGCGGGGAAACGCAGTGTTCAGGCATTTTAACCCACATCGGTGGACCGGCCCTGTGGCTCCTAAGGCTTGACAGAGTACTTGCCTGAGGCTCGGGCTAGAGAGTCTCGAATTCGGTAGAGGACTATCTTTTGCCTCGGTTCACAGACAGAAATCCAATTTCCAAATACGTGACTTTGCGGTTTTGATTGTAGAACTAGTATGGCGACATGATATATGGTACCCATGCCGCCCATGATTGATACATTTATATTTGAAGTCGATTTCTTCACTTATAGTAATAATAAAAGATGAAATTTAGCGTATCAAGCATTCTTTGGCTATTATAAGGTAAAACCCTATCCTCCGGCTTGTGTTGCATTGTGTGATGGGACCTGGGTCTTATAATAGTTTCATTTTTCTTTATTTAGCATTGCGCTGTTGTTTTATGCACTGGTGTTCCTGGGAGGAAACCTGTTCCGTGTTATACGGCGTGGTCCCTTGATTTACCGAACTTTAAAATAAAGATTAATAACTTTTTTAGTTCTCACACCATTCACATGACAGACCTGGAGTTTATTGTTTTAACCTAAACTCTGGGTGCCCTTATTTTCCACGGGCAGCTAGTGGTTATGGTTTTGTAGATTTATCTTCACAGGAACCTGGTTTACAGCTGGAATGATATTCGGAAAGCTTTGTATCCGTGTATCTCCTTCAGTTGTGTTTTGTATTATTTTTCCACTGCAGTAATGTAATTTAAATCTATGATATTTATCGAATGTATTTTATTCATTCATACTCTGTATATTCTTGTAATCTGATGAATTGTTGTAATATACAATTAAATGTTCTTCTGTTTGTGTCCCGATGTGGCTTGTTCTCGAAGCAATCCGGGCTTTCCTTACCGGGGAAGTTACGGGGCCTTACATTTGGTATCAGAGCTTTGGTTTACAGAGCTCGGAGAACAAGACACGTAAGAACCAAACGAAAGAATTCATCAGAAATTCCTTTAGTAATATCCAATGAGAATGACTCGTTAGAGATAGGATCAGTAGTATCCTAGAACGAGTGTGAAGAGTGTGTTTTTAAAACGAAAACAATTTTTTTAAAAAAAATTAAATCAATTATTCGTATTTGATTATTTGTATTGATTTGGACAGTCCAGTATATAAAGGTTTTGCATATACGTCTGATCCGCGTGTATTTGAAGTTTTAATATACTGGATAGATATGGAGTCACACTCTAGTCGCCCGGAGATGGTACTGATGATTGTCATGACATCATCCGTATTTATGTTCGGGTTTTCGAAGGTGTGATATTTATATATTTCCATAGACTGGTGTGAGAACCAAAATTAGATAGGGCTTATTGTTGTGATTTGACATCAAAAATATGATTTTTGGACTTTGTATCAAAGTTATGAATTTGAAAAGATAATCAACTAATTGATTGCTGGTTGTGTTGTTTGATTAATTAAAATTTGAACCTTTAGACAAATTGAATCAAATAGTGAGTTGTATTGAAAATTTGTCGCATTTGCTTGCATATACATGTACTTACATTGAGCAGGTCATAACAAGGAGGCTAGAGAAGAGGAATAAATTGTTTGCCCGACAAATAGGTACATGTTTACAAATTTATTGGGTTTTTGATGATTTTATGAGCCGATTGGCTGGCCGCTTGGCTGTTTCTTTTTCTTTTTGGATTGATGAGGGCCATGGGAGGCTATTTGAAATATCCCGAAGTCCCTGGTGCAGGGGAGGTTATGGCGAAATTTTTCAAAAATTTAGGGTGTTAGCTAAATTTTTGAAAAGTTTTTAGAAACTGAAAAGTTGAAGAACTTAAGCCGTAATGAAAATAATGGAAGTTGAGTTGATTGGTTAATCAACTTTCGGCTTCGTTCCATTTCGAGGACGAAAAGTTTTAAGTGGGGGAGATTGTAATAACCCGGAAATCTGATCCAATTTAAAAATTTTATTTCGGCAATTTTAGTGAATTTTGAATATTTAAAAGGAATTATTTTAAATAATAACGGCGAGAAATTTGTTTTGAATAGAATTAGAACGTATATATTTATATAGATCATCGTTAGAATATAAATAATTTATTTTAAATTATAAAAGGAATTGAAAATGGCGCGGTAGTTTGAAATTTCGATTTCAAAGTTCAAATGAATGTACATGATTCAAAATAAACCGGATTTTAGTGAAACCAAAAATATTTGAATCTATTTGAGAATATGTTTCCAACGAATCCGAAAAATTGATATTTCATAGTGGGAATCAAAAGATATGTCCAGCTGAAAATTCAGAATAGTCGCTATGGAATTCTGGCCCTTAAAAAATGGAAATTTTGCAAACGACCTCGGTTTTCGACGAAACCACTTTTGTTGGATCCGTGATGTCAAATTATTGCTAATTCCAAAATTCATAATTTTTCGAATCAATATGTGAGCGTGGCAAAGGAAAACGTGTTTTGACAGTTTCAGTTGATTTTAATCGACTGGAAAATGGCCATTTTTCAAACGGTCTCGGAATTCGATGAAATTAGTTTTGTTAGGACCATATCGTCAATACGAAGCTAGAATATATTTTTTGGGAATTTTTAGAGTTAGTATGTGGCCCCGGCATAATAAAATGTACGTTCAAATTCAATATATAGATTTATATTTTGATTTTGACGAAAACTGATCGAAACGATCAAATCAGTTTACGATACATATTCCGTTGTGTTAGGAATGGGGGTAATTAGCTATGGACGACAATCGGTGGGTTCGATTTCGAGTTGAAAATAAAAAGTTGCTTTTAGGAAATTTAAAATAATAAAATATATATATATATATTATATATACTCTTGGCCCTCTCTCCCTCTTACCCTCCCCGATTCACTTCAGAGAAAAGGAAAAAAGAAAAACACAAAATCGATCGCGTCGCTCCCACCACCATCCGCCGTCGCCTCTTCTTCCTATTCCTCCTCCTCCAGTCGTTCCCCCCCCTCGATCTCTGACCGCAGCCCCCTATTTTCCCCAAACCCCGCGCACCCGAACATCCCCTCTGCCTGCACTGCAACCCACCGCCACCACCTCCCAAGGCCATCGACCACCCTTCAGCCCCCTTGCTCCACTTCGACGTCGAGCCTCCCCGTATGCCTTTTGTAAGTTTATCTATTTATTATTTTAATTTATATTGAATAATCAGTTTAAAAATGTAATCTTTTAGATAAGAAAGTTTATATTTTCATTCATAGAAAGTTTATATTTTTATTAACATAAAGTTAAGATTTTTAACACCTTAAAAATTCGATTTTTAATCGTAGAAAGTTCGTATTTTTAACATAGAAAAGCTAGGATTTTTATTGTTCAAAGATTTGATTTTTAGAACCATAAAGATTTGATTTTTATATATTTATGATAACATAGAGAAAAGGTATGATTTTTTTTTTTATTGTGTGTGAGGCGTTGTAAAAATATAATTTATATATATATGAAATGAATTCCATATATGAAGTGAAGTTAAATATATAATCTTTATAGAAGTAGCAAGGTAAAAATATGATTTTTATTGTATAGAAAGAATAAAAATGCGATTTTTATATTATATAGATAGTAAAAATTTGATCCTTATATATGTAGCGAAATAAAAATCTGATTTTTATTATATATATGTTGAAATAAAAATGTGATTTTTATAGCGATGATATAAAAATTCGATCTTTATATTAGAGGTGGATATATAAAAATATAATTTTTATATAGAGAATAGCGTGATAAAAATATGATTATTATATGAACACCGTTATGAAAATAGAATTTTTATCTATATAGTAGCGGTGTAAAAATAGAATTTAACTATATAGTAGCGGTGTAAAAATAGAATTTTTATCTATATAGTAGCTGTGTAAAAATAGAATTTTTATCTATAGAGTAGCGGTATAAAAATAGAATTTTTATCTATGTAGTAGCCGTATAAAAATGTGATTTTTTATATACATAGCAACAATATAAAAATGTGATTTTTATATATGTAGTGGCTACGGACAATGAATTTGACGAAAGGCGAGCACGACGAAGATTTCTACATAAGAAGAGTCGTGGTGTATTGGTTTAGCTAGTCGGTGAGAACTCCTCACTTTTATTTTAATTTCTAGTTTGAAATATATACTAGGATGCAGACGGTGCTTAGCAGCACCCGACACCCGTCGTCCACAGACCATGGATGACTTGTTTGTTTGGTTGCTGTGTTGTGAAATTTGATTGTGTGTTGTGGAATGAAATAAAATATTTTATCATGGAAAATATTTTATAGTTAAAAATATAATTTTTAACATGTATATAAAATTAATATTTATAAACAATTTAGACGATTTGTTTATATACACTGATTTGACTGATATTGATTGGGACGATAAATTTTACACATCGCCCAACTGCACAAATAAAATATGTGTTTGTTGATTTGAAACCCCACACGGGTATTGGGATGATATTTGACGTACACTAATCCCGATTGTTTAGTTGTATGTCAATCGATGGGTTGACAGACTGTGTAAGCGTTAATTATTTATATTGAATGCTTATGCAGTTGTGTGGTGCACTCTGGATGATGGTTGATTATTTACCGTTGCTATTATATACATGTGTTGTAGAAAATCCACATAATTAACATTATATGGTAATTGATTGGACCTCATTCCAATTTAGAAAATAAATTCATGTGTTGAATAGAAAATAGATTCATGTGTTGAATAGAAAATAGATTCATGTGTTGAATAGAAAATAGATTCATGTGTTGAATAGAAAATAAATTCATGTGTTGAATTGAAAATAAATTCATGTGTTGAATTAAAAAATATTCATGTGTTGAATAGAATAAACATTCATGTGTTGAATAAAAGCCGTGTTGATTAGAATGACGCCATTTTGACGTGAACGATATTTATATCGATTTTATTCAATTTTATAATGAATATAGAAAAGAAAGTGATTTCAAAATATAACGCTTTGAAAATATTATCATTTGTATATCGATGATGTGGAATATTCAATTTTGATTAGAAATTGAATATGAAGTTGAAATCGTTTTGAAAACGAATTTAAAACGATTTATAAAATTCGTTTTAAAAGGAAATCGACGAAATATATATAATCTATATTATATATATATAATGGCTTGAATAGAACGCGCCGTGCCGCGGCAGTTCGCGAATTTTGACCATTGACTTCGAATGGATATTACGGGAGATCCGACCGTCGGATTCTCCTAAAACCGGAACCGTTGGGTTCGTATCGAAAAGAGATTTCTAACGAATATTAGAAATTAGAAATCTAATGGTTGGATATGGAATTATGTCCAAATCAAATTTGGAAAAGGTCGCTGTAAGTGCAGTTCGATGGCCGTTGATGGAAATCGACTGTACGGGCCTCGATAAAATTATTAAAAATAGTAATAATTTGTGTAAAATCATAAGAAATGATCTGTGAAGAATTGGGATGAAAAACGCCATATTTGAAAAGATAAAAATAGATTTTTATCGAAATGAACTAGTTTTGAACTAGAATTATAATTCTATTTATTTTTAAAATAAATAAAGTGGATTTGAAATGGTTTTAAAAGTAACCAGAATTTCCAATAATTGAATTGGAATGGATTTGAATCGAAATTGCCTTTGGAATATTTCGATGTTGGATTTCGTGATGAAACAGATATTGTTATTGGAATTTGAAAGATATATTTATATCGTTATTTCCAATACGATATTTGTTGGTCGTAGAATTTGATATTGAATATAAGCCGATATATTTTCTATTCAGAGCCTTGTATTTAATATCAAATATGATTTGGGTTTGTCGTGAATGGTGTCTTCATTAACACTGTTCTTAAACCCAGTTGAGTAAAAGATTAAATTTTTTTATTTAGATTTAATGAAGTGTACCAATTAAATGGTATTTAATTGGAATTGAATTTGAATTGATTTTTGGGTTTTTAGTGAACTGTGTTTTAAATGACACTGGTTCTTTTACCCAGTTAAAGACAGGATATTTATTTTTGGTAGATTAAAACTAAGTGGAGTTTTAATGAATCTTTAATTTGATTTGAACGTGAAATGGTAATTGAATTTACCGATAACACCGTGGTGTTAGATATGAAGTATGACCAGTTTTACTTCATGGGATGAATAGGTTGGGATTGGGAAATAAAATAAATGATTACTTCGGTGTGGTTCGCTAATCCCGACTAGTTTGAATTGATATTCAAAGAAGATTAAAGAATAAATTTAAAGAACTTATCTTTGATAAAATTAATGGGAACCTTTCCCAAAGTATAAGAATATTTGAATAAAAGAATATTCTTAATTGGAATGAGGCGTATGTTGTGTTTGTGTAACACTTGTTTATTATATACGCGAGTTATTCGGAAAGACCGGGTTTATCCCATTCTGAATAACTGATTCGACGTGTTGTCGAGGATGAAGACCGTGGTCGAAGACCGGAGGTCTTCACATCGTTTGGGTGATTACTGATGATCTTGATTGGGCTGTACACCCAAGAGGAGGGAATCAGTTGGTGATTGTCCAGACGTACTTGGAGATCGATGGA
Source organism: Allium sativum (assembly GCA_030737875.1). NCBI lineage: Eukaryota > Viridiplantae > Streptophyta > Magnoliopsida > Asparagales > Amaryllidaceae > Allium > Allium sativum. The sequence continues at coordinate 344,742,977 of CM060910.1, forward strand.
TATGCGAGGTACAAGGTGCCTCTGGTTTCGTTCTGACCTAGAACGGACTTGTAAACGGACTTTGTGTTTGACATTGGATTTTATTGTGTGTGATTGATTTCTATTAAATATATATCTGTTTGGCGGTAGAGAATTTATTCTCTTGCTTAACGCCCTTCTCTGAGACGCACGAGCTCAGAGGTTATATATTAATGGATATCAAATGCATGGAGTGAATTGCCTATGTGGCATGACTAAGTGGCAATATGTTTAAGGCTTCTGTTGAAAAGCAGAGTCTTGTGGTTGATGATCAAAGCACGGCCTGTGTGGCATAGCTTTGTGTAGCATTGATTCGCGAGCCTCACACCCCGGTTGTGAACCAGAAACGGGAGAAGGATCCAAGGAGGGCATGCGTTTCTTTCTAGCTAGGGTGGTGTCAGTGACCTACTAGCCCTAACATTTATATTATTTTCACCTGTGTGGTTGTTGCTGTTGCGAGGTGCCTCGGATATATCGGTCGATCCGGGACCGATGGATACATTGGACTCATTTACGCCCCAAAGGGCGGGGAAACGCAGTGTTCAGGCATTTTAATCCACATCGTTGGACCAGCCCTGTGGCTCCTAAGGCTTGACAGAGTACTTGCCTGAGGCTCGGGCTAGAGAGTTTCGAATTCGGTAGAGGACTATCTTTTGCCTCGGTTCACAGACGGAAATCCAATTTCCAAATACGTGACTTTGCGGTTGTGACGGCCCGCCCCGCACCAACCGACATTTACTCCAAAAGTGCGCTGTACACATGTCCAGTTAGCACGGGACGGTCGTCAGAAGAAAAGAAAGAAGACGAAGAACCAAACAAAGAACCTGTAGAATGTCTCACAACGCATAGAATAAAATATAATGACAACATACTTAACATAAAACAGGTGAGACAGTGCATAAGCTGAAAACTAGAACTAAGCATCATAGCAGCGGAAATCCAAAATACAGCTTATTACAACTTTGAAAATACTGTCTCTAAAGAAAAAGCAAGATAAAGGAAGGTACACTACTAATGCCCAAGTAGTGACTACCAACGACACAGGGAGAATATATGTAGATGTCATACGTAGGAGCCTCCTGCTCGTCTCCGAATCAGCTACTCGTGCATCACAAGCTAACCTGTCTCTAGTCTGCTCGTGTGAGAACCCAGAGTAATAAGAAGAGACATAAAACTCTGGGTCAGACAAAAGTCTGGTATGAGCGATAAGCAGCTAAACAGAACAATAACAGGTATACTAAACCATACCTGAACCTGAACCTGGACCTGCAACCAAAGAGTTAGCACTACATACTGTACAACACTCTAAGGTGCCCCTAACATGTGGTGTGAAGATACGGGGGTGGGAGTGTGCATGTCATAGTGATGGCAAACAATCAAGCATAGCAACCATCCTCACATCTCTCACTCAAGTGCGTAATGCATACGATATTCACCACTTCGATCACCTCAATATTTTGCTATGATCACCTTGCCCCATGAAGTCATAAATGGCTTCACTACACTGATACATACCCCACTAATCCTTCGCTATGTCCACTTGCCCCATGGAGTTATTCACCCCATCTGCGCTGGCTATAGCCTTATCAATCCTTTACTATGTCCACTTGCCCCATGGAGTTATTCGCCCCATCTGCGCTGGCTCATAGTCTTACTATGATCACTTTGCCCCTCGAGTCATAATGACTCTACTGCACTGATAACGTAGTCTTGCTACCATCACCTTGCCCCTCGAGTCATAGTGACTCTACTGCACTGATAAGTAGCCCATCATTCATTTTCAGTGGTGAATCGAAGTTATTAACGTCGACAACTCCTTAGCACACGTCCCGCAGCAAAGCCCAACCATGAAGCGAACTCATTGGTTCCCAACTGGATCCGGAGCTCTAACTACCCATTTGGACTACCTTTGCATCTCGGGTTATTAGTCATCGCCGGATCGGTTCGGATCTCCCCCTAATCATCAGTTCAGTTCGAATCGGAATGCTCCTTCTTCACTGGATCGGATCGGGTCGTCATCACCCCTGGCGGATCGGGTCGGGGTCTCCATCTTGCCACGGTTCGGATTGGGTGCTCTCTTCCTTTGGGTCGGATCGTAATCTCCAGCTTATCGGATTGTGAGCATCCGTGTCGGATCGTTCAAGTGCAAGTGGATTGTGGCTTCATCAGTTCATGTTGTTCTCCTCCGGTCGGATCGGGGTGCGAAGCGCGAGCGGATCGGGTATGGGAGTTGTTGGAGGATCGTGGGGACGGGCCTTATGGCGGTTTGGTTCGGGTCCACCTAACTGATCTAATCCGGTTCGGATGTCTTCCTGCACTTTTTCCAGCGAGCAGTTTACGCCTCTCGACGGTGTTTTCGACCACTCCAGCTATTCTAATCAATCACAAAGCATACCATACAGTCATAGCAACATGTATAATCAACCACAAACACCAAAGCAACAATATGATAGGTTAAAATGGATCAAACATAGCCAAAACCCCATATTTTCCCTTAAGCATATTTAGGTGAAACTAATGATAGGATTAACAAAACTTAACCAAATTAATCCAAATTCATATCAGAGGTCTAAAACATAATTTAAGAATTTATAAACATTTTTCCAGAATTTATTAATGTGTAAATTCGCTAATTATCACTAATCACCCCCTAATTAACCATAATGAACTATGCAAATCACTCACCTTAGCCACAAATAAAACTTAGATCTGAAATAAATCTCTGATTTGATGCGAATCCCAATGCTAAACAGCAGCTCTAATGTTGATTTGGTGTTGATCTCTCTTGATTTGATGTTGCTAAGCCCAATCTTCAAATAGAAAGCGATTTGGAGGTGATTTAGAGGTTGGAGGCCATTTTTAGGGTTTCTAAGAGGTAAGTAGAGACTAGAAAACTGAAATGGAATGAAACCCTAACTCATTTCAGCCTCCCCATAACCCTAATCCCGAAATGGGTTATGGGCTCATTCACTAATCACCCTATTTGGCCCGGTTAAGCAGTTTTTCACCTTCCAAACCTTATTTCAGTCATATCTCCCAAACTGTAAATTCGTTTTTCACATGTGACCACTCTACGGAAAGGTAAACCATCATCCGGAGCCAATGGAAGTGGTTTCAGGTCAAAATTCTTTTCCAATCAAAAGTTATGGTCGAAACAAGATCAGCTAGGGGCAAAACGGTCATTTAAAAATCGACAAAAATCATGAACATGGGAAATGACTCTAATGGTTGTTTCCCAAAGTTACATGACCATACAACTTCATATGGGAAAGAAATAAATATTCTACGATCCTCCGATGCGTAGAATGCGGGTTATTACATTCTCCCCCCTTAAGAAATTTCGCCCCCGAAATTCCCTAACCAAAACACACAAGGGTCCCGCATGCCTATCAGCCATAAAACAACAATCAAACATGCAAACAAGCAAAAAAAAGTCTATCCTAGCATGCAGAATAACTAAATTACAAAGTAAATCTTACCAGGCGAAGAGTTTTGGATACGTCTTCCTAATGCTCTCCTCTGTCTCCCAAGTACAGTCATTTTCGTTCTCGGCCCACTGAACCTTGACTAGCTTCACCGCCTTCCTTCGAAGTTGCTTCGTATCGTGCTCGACAATACGAATCAGCTTGCGGTTCCCAACCGCCTCGGGTTCTACTTCGAAGTCCTCTAACTGATCAGGTGAAATAGTCATATCTGGGTCGTGCACGAACTTCCTTAGCTGGGAAGCATGAAATACGTTGTGAACTTCCGCCATCTTTTCTGGTAAGTCAACTCTATACGCCAAATTCCCAACTTGCTCGAGAATTGGAAATGGACCAACAAATCTTGGTGCTAACTTGCTTCTCCTGCCAAATCGAATCATGCTCTTCAATGGAGAAATCTTGATAAACACCAAGTCGCCAACGGAGAATTATAAGTCTCTTCTCCTCTTATCAGCATAACTCTTCTACCTATCTTGGGTAGCCTTCATTCGTTGCTGAATGACCTTAATCTTGTCCGAGGTTTCTCTTACCACATCTGGTCCAAGTATAAACTTCTCACCGATCTCTATCCAACATGATGGTGAGTTGCATGGTCTTCCGTACAAAGCTTCATATGGAGCCATATCGATACTGGATTGGTAGCTATTATTATATGCAAACTCTACTAGATGCAAATGGTCATCCCATGATCCACCAAAATCCAATATAAAAGCTCTCAAAAGATCTTCCAATATACGATTCACCCTCTCCGTCTGACCGTTGGTCTGAGGATGATATGCGGTACTGAGATGTAATTCTGACCCCAGAGCCTCTTGTAAGCTCTTCCAAAACCCACTAGTAAACAACGGGTCTCGGTCACTCACAATGCTTTTAGGCACTCCATGAAATCTCACTACCCACTTCATATACAATTTTGCTAACTTAGCTGCCGTTCTGGTCGATTTGACTGGTATAAATTTTGCACTCTTAGTCAATCGATCCACAATTACCCAAATGCTATTATGTCCCGATCTAGTCCTTGGTAAACCATCGATGAAATCCATCGAGACTTGTTCCCATTTCCATTCGGGAATTTCTAATGGTTGCAACAAACCACTAGGCTTCTTTTGCTCGGCTTTAACTAGCTGGCAATTCATGCATTTGGATATAAACTTCCCAACGTCTCTTTTCATCCCTTCCCAGTAGTAAGTCTGTCTCGTGTCTCGATACATCTTATCACCACCGGGGTGTATAGTCAGTTTTGAATGATGACATTCTCTAAGCACTTCATCTCTCAAACCATTCACGTTGGGTACAACTAGTCTTCCATTCTTTCTAAGCCATCCATCTCGATCAAGCCCATACAAATTCATCTCCTCACCGTCGATATCCATTTCTAACTTGGAGATGATTTCCAATAGATTAGGATCGCCCCTCTGGCTGGAACCAATCCGCTCTATCAAAGTGGGTCTGATCGCCAAACTAGCTAGCATTTCTGGATCCAATTCGCACTTTGGTCTGAAATCAAACCCTGCGATATACTCCAGTTGCTTCCATTCAAGAAACATAGCCCCTAAACTGGCATGTCTCCTACTCAAGGCATCGGCTACCGCATTACCTTTCCCAGGTGTGTATGCGATATCAAAATCATACGAAGCCAAGAACTCTAACCATCTCTGCTGACGGAGATTCAGATCCTTCTGAGAGAAGAGATACTTTAACGATTTATGATCGGTAAACAACTCAAATCTTTCTCCCAAGAGATAATGTCTCCACATCTTCAGTGCAAACACGGTCGCTGCTAGTTCCAAATCATGGGTAGGATACCTTTTCTCATGCGGCTTTAGTTGCCGACTAGCATAAGATACAACCCTAACTCCTTGCATCAATACAGCACCTAGTCCGGTACCACAAGCATCCGTGAATACCATCATTTCTTCATTCCCTTTAGGAATGACTAGCACTGGCGCACGCGTCAACTTTTCTTTTAGACTCTTGAATACATTCTCACACACTTCGTCCCAGACGAAGGCCTGATTCTTCTTAGTCAACTGAGTCAACGGTGTTGCTATCTTGGAGAAGTCTTGGATAAACTTACGATAATGCCCAGCTAACCCCCAGAAACTTCTTACATCTGTTGCATTCTTGGGCGTAGCCCAATCCTGTACCGTAGCCACTTTCGCAGGGTCGACGGCAATACCATTCTCTGAAACAACGTGGCCCAAGAATCTCACTTCCCTCCTCCAGAAGTGACACATAGAGAATTTCAATTTCAATTGGTGTTTCCTCAACACCTCCATCACTATCCTCAAGTGTCCCTTGTGTTCCTCCTCTATCCTCGAGTAAACAAGGATATCGTCTACGAACACAAGAACAAACTTATTCAACTGAAATATGAATACCCGATTCATAAGATCCACAAAAATATGCTGGTGCATTGGTCAACCCGAATGGCATAACCAACCACTCATAAAATCCAGACGGCGTCCTAAATGTCGTTTTCGAAACACTCTCACCTGCTACTCGGAGCTGATGAAATCCTGTCGCGAGGTCCAACTGGGAGAACACTCTTGCTCCTTCCAGTTGATCAAACAAATCATCTATCCGCGGTAGAGGATACTTATTCTTCCTCGTCACCTTATTCAACTCGCGATAGTCCACACACAAACGAAGGGAACCATCTGCCTTAGTGGCAAACACAACCGGTGTTCCCCACTCGGAGACACTTCTTCTAATAAACCCCTTCTTCAAAAGATTACTGACTTGCACCCCGATCTCTCGCTGCTCCCTTGGTGTCATACGACGAAGTGGCATCACTATAGGTCTGGCATCTTTCACTAAATCAATACGGAACACAATCTCTCGGTGTGGTGGAAGCCCGGTCACCTCCTCGAAGACGTCCGGATACTGGCCAACCACGGGCACATCTGACAACTCATCATGCGGGATGTCGAGGGAATTTATAAAACTAGCCATTACCCCATCACTTGGTAGACTACCAAACACTACCCTCCGCTCATCATCCGCCCTAACTGTCACCAAAAAGCCCTCACAGTCTACCACCAACCCGTATCTTTGGAGCCAATCGACCCCCAGTATAATGCCATACCCAGTAAAGCCCAAAACAAAGCAATCACAAACAAACATACATCAATGACTCGATAAGACCAAATTTCGGCAAATCATACTAAGGTTAGTCGAACCACCAATCGGGTTCGTCACAACCAACGGTCTATCGACTATCTCGGGTTCCAGTCCCAACCTATCCACCAGGTCACTAGATATGAAGGAACGGGAAGCCCTAGTATCAAACAAAACTCGAACTGGTACATCATAAATAGAAAGCATACCTTGAATGACGACATTCTTTCCTTTCTCCGCCGCAGTTGGGGCATTCGATGAAGAAGGAATAGCATTATGGGCATATGCTTTCACCATCTGCTTTTCTTTAGGAGGTTGTGGACACTTATCCTTGAAATGTCCCACTTGGCCATAGTTGAAGCACTTCTTATCCGCTGACTTGGCCCGACAATCTTTGGCATAATGACCCTTCTTACCGCAGCTGAAGCACTCAACATCTTTCTTGCTCTTTTTATGGCCATCCTTTGCTTGAATCTGCTTCCTCTTATTCTGAGAGTTATTCTTGCCTCCACCGCCTGCTTGCGGCTTCAGCCCTTCTGCAGATGCAGCCTCAGTCTTTGGCTTAGGGTAAAGACTCTCTGATCTCTAAGCTTTCCCCACAATCGATTCAAAAGCCTCATCGATATGGTTAATAAGCCTTTCCCCCAAGTATCCATCCAAACCAGTAATGAACTTATCATTCTTCTTCTCAGGAGTATCAATAAGAGATAGTCCATACTTCGACAAAGTGTCGAATTCAGCAATATAGTCAGAGACTGCCCTACCATCCTGCTTGAGTTCCAAGAATCTCTTAAACAACACTGATTTCTGGGCAGCTGGAATGAACTTCTCGCTAAAGCGAGCCTTGTACTGGTCCCAAGTAACCTGATATTCTGGAGTAGCTGTTCTAATGGCACTCCACCAATTCATCGCTCGCCCTTGCAGCTGACGAGACACTAGCCTTCTCTTCATCGCATCCTCGATACCTAAGTCATCGAAGATACGATCACAGCTATCCAACCAATCCTGAACATCTGTGGCCGACTCCGTTCCGTGGAATGGCTTCCCACCAAGGTTAGTGTAATCCTTGCACTACTTGGCGAAATCGACCCTAGGCGCCTACACTACTGGACCATCATCATTTCCAGGATTGTGAACTGCCCCTTGAACATCCGTAAGCATCTCCCTCATGAAGTTGGTGAACATTTCCCTCATGTCAGGAGCATTCCCATGATTGGTCCCTCTACCAGCACCCCTGGTGTCTCGACTCATCGTTCAATCTGTAAAGAGAAAACGATTAACGACCCCATAGTGGTGCTAGTGCAGTAGGACTTCATTCTTATACTACTAATAGTATGTATATATATATATAGTTTTTGAAAACCAAAGTAATCACAAATACGCGCTCTCATATACGTACTATCTCTCCCTAGTGTCTTTCCCTAGGTTAACTACGCAACCTAGTGCTCTGATACCAAGTGTGACGGCCCGCCCCGCACCAACCGAGATTTACTCCAAAAGTGCGCTGTACACATGTCCAGTTAGCACGGGACGGTCGTTAGAAGAAAAGAAAGAAGACGAAGAACCAAACAAAGAACATGTAGAATGTCTCACAGCGCATAGAATAAAATATAATGACAACATACTTGACATAAAACAGGTGAGACAGTGCATAAGCTGAAAACTAGAACTAAGCATCATAGCAGCGGAAATCCAAAATACAGCTTATTACAACTTTTAAAATACTGTCTCTAAAGAAAAAGCAAGATAAAGGAAGGTACACTACTAATGCCCAAGTAGTGACCACCAACGACACAGGGAGAATATATGTAGATGTCATACGTAGGAGCCTCCTGCTCGTCTCTGAATCAGCTATTCATGCATCACCAGCTAACCTATCTCTAGTCTGCTCGTGTGAGCACCCAGAGTAATAAGAAGAGACATAAAACTCTGGGTCAGACAAAAGTCTGGTATGATCGATAAGCAGCTTAACAGAACAATAACAGGTATACTAAACCATACCTAAACCTGGACCTGCAACCAAAGAGTTAGCACTACATACTGTACAACACTCTAAGGTGCCACTAACATGTGGTGTGAAGATACGGGGGTGGGGGTGTGCATGTCATAGTGATGGCAAACAATCAAGCATAGCAACCATCCTCACATCTCTCACTCAAGTGCATAAAGCATACGATATTCACCACTTCGATCACCTCAATATTTTGCTATGATCACCTTGCCCCATGAAGTCATAGATGGCATCACTGCACTGATACATAGCCACTAATCCTTCGCTATGTCCACTTGCCCCATGGAGTTATTCACCCCATCTGCGCTGGCTCATAGTCTTATCAACCCTTTACTATGTCCACTTGCCCCATGGAGTTATTCACCCCATCTGCGTTGGCTCATAGTCTTACTACGATCACTTTGCCCCTTGAGTCATATTGACTCTACTGCACTGATAACGTAGTCTTGCTACCATCACCTTGCCCCTCGAGTCATAGTGACTCTACTGCACTGATAAGTAGCCCATCATTCATTTTCAGTGGTGAATCGAAGTTATGAACGTCGACAACTCCTTAGCACACGTCCAGCAGCAAAGCCCAACCATGAAGTGAACTAATTGGTTCCCAACTAGATCCGGAGCTCTAACTTCCCATTTGGACTACCTTTGCATCTCGGGTTATTAGTCATCATCGGATCGGTTCGGATCTCCCCCTAATCATCAGTTCAGTTCGGATCGGAATGCTCCTTCTTCACTGGATCGGATCGGGTCGTCATCACCCCTGGCGGATCGGGTTGGGGTCTCCAACTTGCCACGGTTCGGATCGGGTGCTCTCTTCCTCTGGGTCGGATCGTGATCTCCAGCTTATCGGATTGTGAGCATCCGTGTCGGATTGTTCAAGTGCAAGTGGATTGTGGCTTCATCAGTTCATGTTGTTCTCCTCCGGTCGAATAGGGGTGCGAAGCGCGAGCGGATCGGGTACGGGAGCTGTTGGCGGATCGTGGGGAAGGGCCTTATGGCGGTTCGGTTCGGGTCCTCCTAACCGATCCGATCCGGTTCGGATGTCTTCCTGCAATTTTTCCAGTGAGTAGTTTACGCCTCTTGACGGCGTTTTCGACCACTCCAACTATTCTAATCAACCACAAAGCATACCATACAGTCATAGCAACATGTATAATCAACCACAAACACCAAAGCAATAATATGATAGGTTAAAATGGATCAAACATAGCCAAAACCCCATATTTTCCCTTAAGCATATTTAGGTGAAACTAATGATAGGATTAGCAAAACTTAACCAAATTAACTCAAATTCATATCAGAGGTCTAAAACATCATTTAAGAATTTATAAACATTTTTCCAGAATTTATTAATGTATAAATTCGCTAATTATCACTAATCACCCATAATTAACCATAATTAGTGAGGAACTATGCAAATCACTCACCTTAGCCACAAATAAAACTTAGATCTGAAATAAATCTCTGATTTGATGCGAATCCCAATGCTAAACAGCAGCTCTAATGTTGATTTGGTGTTGATCTCTCTTGATTTGATGTTGCTAAGCCCAATCATCAAATAGAAAGCGATTTGGAGGTGATTTAGAGGTTGAAGGCCATTTTTAGGGTTTCTAAGAGGTAAGTGGAGGCTAGAAAACTGAAATGGAATGAAACCCTAACTCATTTCAGCCTCCCCATAACCCTAATCCCGAAATGGGTTATGGGCCCATTCACTAATCACCCTATTTGGCCCGGTTAAGCAGTTTTTCACCTTCCAAACATTATTTCGGCCATATCTCCCAAACGGTAAATCCGTTTTTCACACGTGACCACTCTACGGAAAGGTAAACCATCATCCGGAGCCAATGGAAGTGGTTTCAGGTCAAAATTCTTTTCCAATCAAAAGTTATGTCCGAAACAAGATCAGCTAGTGGCAAAACGGTCATTTAAAAATCGACAAAAATCATGAACATGGGAAATGACTCTAATGGTTGTTTCCCAAAGTTACATGACCATACAACTTCATATGGGAAAGAAATAAATATTATACGATCCTCCGATGCGTAGAATGCGGGTTGTTACAGCGGTTTTGATTGTAGAACTAGTATGGCGACATGATATATGGTACCCATGCCGCCTATGATTGATACATTTATATTTGAAGTCGTTTTCTTCACTTATAGTAATAATAAAAGATGAAATTTAGCGTATCAAGCATTCTTTGGCTATTATAATGTAAAACCCTATCCTCCGGCTTGTGTTGCATTGTGTGATGGGACCTGGGTCTTATAATAGTTTCATTTTTCTTTATTTAGCATTGCGCTGTTGTTTTATGCACTGGTGTTCTTGGGAGGAAACCCGTTCCGTGTTATACGGCGTGGTCCCTTGATTTACCGAACTTTAAAATAAAGATTAATAACTGTTTTAGTTCTCACACCAGTCACATGACTGACCTGGAGTTTATTGTTTTAACCTAAACTCTAGGTGCCCTTATTTTCCACGGGCAGCTAGTAGTTATGGTTTTGCAGATTTATCTTCACAGGAACCTGGTTTATAGCTGGAATGATATTCGGAAAGCTTTGTATCCGTGTATCTCCTTCAGTTGTGTTTTGTATTATTTTTCCGCTGTAGTAATGTAATTTAAATCTTTGATATTTATCGGATGTATTTTATTCATTCATACTCTGTATATTATTGTAATCTGATGAATTGTTGTAATATACAATGAAATGTTCTTTTGTTTGCGTCCCGATGTGGCTTGTTCTCGAAGCAATACGGGCTTTCCTTACCGGGGAAGTTATGGGTTCTTACAATAAATAACATCGATTTCATTTCAATATGAAATATTCTAATAAATAGAATCAATATTTGATTAACGATTTATATATATCATTATCTGCAATTTCAACCAATAAATCAGCAATTCAACCGAACAATTAACACACAGCAATCAATCATCATTTATCAATACTAAATTATATTTATAAAAATATAAACTGTACAGAGTTAGTGAGATTTACTCACATTGGACGGTCATCGTTAAATAATGATAACTGTCGATTGATTCGGACAAATAATTTATTTCGCTATAAATTGTAATGAGCTCTGATTCACTCCCAATCAGTTCCATTTTGTAGCCACCGTCCATACGATCCCAACGGATCTTGTTTCGTATGATTCTTATATCATATGGTAAAGGTACGAATTTTACAAGTTTAAACTGTATAAACATTTCTAATTAAATAATTAATGGTTAATTACCCTCAACTAATTCCTCTTAAGCCACGTCATCAACTTTTAATTGGTCTGCTCATCCTTTTCTTCCCGAACCAAGAAATCCACTTCTCTATTAAAAACTCCAAGTCACGTTCGATATCCATCCTACCATTCTCCTTCTCCAATGCTTTTAAATTCGAATAAAAATCTCCATTACAGTCTTCTTCAAATCCTTACCCCACATTCAACTATGCGGTCATCTTCTTCCTTTGTGATGCAGGAAAACTCACGCTCCCCATTTCCATTAGTGTGAATCTCGCACATTCAAACTCCCCCCACACAACCCGAAAACGAACACCACCAACACCAATGAACTCCTAATAACAATCTCCATTACGTGGTATCCAAAATACCCAACTCGAGGTTGTGCTACAATTTACATCGTTGAACTATATATAGTAGCTCGAAGAAAAGATCGACAACAAAATACATGGATTCTTCTCAAAATCGGCTGCAAGGTGTTAAACACCTCCACGAACTCGAATACCATCTCCAAAACATCAATCAAAGCCTGTATCATTCAAAAACCGCAACCGTAGTTCTTACTATTAAAAATACAACGTACTAATTCATCGTTAGACCCAACCAAACAAGCACCAGATCGAAGAGCATCACCACTCGAAGTCGTATACCTTTGTTTTGGAATTAATAAATTTTTCTATGAATTTTAACTGAATTTTGAAGGCATGATATTTTTGAGCTGTGAAGAAAATATACGGCGCCTTTCTTTGTTGACCAGAGGAAGAAAAGTTTAGGGTTAGAGAGGACATGTATTGTATTTATAGTGATAGCTAGCTTCTAGGGTAAGCTTCCATTTTATTTTATTAATTTATATTGTATTATTGTTTGTATTTATCTTCTAAAAATCCGTATGATCACATACAATACCCAAAAATCACGAAAATGGACCTGCATCTACAGTTTGACATTACAGACCCAACAAAACTTGTTTCGTCGAATTCCAAGTCCATTTTCTCAAACGGCGTATTTTTAAAGTTAAATTATTGACTATTTTTCACATTAAAATCCGGTACGATAACAAACGTACTCCTAAAGTCACGAAAATTGAAATCTAATAATATTTTAATATCCCGGATCCAATAAAATTAGTTTCATCGAAAACGGATGTCGTTTGCAAAACTAGCTATTTTTTAAGCTCTAAATAAACCCTTTTAAATATTAATATATTTAAAAACAATTAAATTAATTATTTATAAATAATTATTATCTTATATATTCCCAATAGAATGTTATACAACTCCAAAATAATCATATCAGAATTTATAACTCGATATTTCAAATCCTGATTAAATCGATATCCGATTTATATTAAAAATCCTTTTATAATATAAATAAATCGTTATAAATTATAAAGGAATTCCATAGCGACTTTTCGAAAATTTGATTTGGACATAACTCAAAATCTACACAACGAAATCTCGATTTTTCTCTTCCATTAGAAAATTATACTTCACCATATCCGAACATTTCTTGTTTCACAGAAATCCGGATTCTATATATTCGTTTAAAGATCAAATTGCCAAATTACGAACTGCCGCGCCATTATGGGCTCGATTATAATTATAGGTTCAATCGGCGTTAAATAAATTGATTCGTTATTAAAATTAAATTTTAAATTGAATTATATCTTATAGATAATCCAATTCACACAATATTGTGAAATCTACAATTTTCAAATATTTCGGAAATTAAATATATTATTTAAATTAATTAAATATTCAATATTATTTAATTAAACAACCATTTTAAACTCTAAATCACTATTTAAATAATTAAATTAATTAATTAATTATTATACCGTAAAAATACGGGACGTTACATTCTTCCCCCCTTAAAATAATTTCGTCCTCGAAATTGTTAAGGTAGAAAACAAACCCTATTAACTGGGTTAAAATTATTTATTTACTTATTAACTTTAGTTTTAACTAAACCAATTTAATTTCAATTAAATTATTAATTTATTCTTACCAACTAAAATTTTCAAAAATCCTGAAAATTTTCTAACACCTTAAATTTTCGAAAAATTTCGCCAGCACCTCCTTTGTACTGTCAATAGCTCAAACTCCAACTCGCCTCTTGAAACACCCCACCTCCGTTAAGGTCACTCACAAAGGGAATGCCTTAAATTCGGTGGAGCATTATAGGTATCAGATGCAGATAAATTACAAGACAGACAATTAAAGCAGCGGCAAATAAATAAAATTTTATTTCATTCATAAACAGCTTGTACAAAGATTGTTTTACAATACCAAAGTATCCTGTCTTGTTTAACAAAAATAAATAAGCATAAAATGATTTCCCCAAACAAAGCATGACCCAGCCATAGCTGTAGAAGAGAGAGTCCAAGGCAACACGTCAAAGAGTCTTCAAGCTTGGAAAGTGTAACGGTCCAAACAAACCTGAGCTATTCCCTCCCTGACTACCTGGGGGGGAACGGAAGAAAAGAAGACAAGAGAAAACGGGTCAGACAATAAGTTTGGTAAGTTCAGTGATTACTAGCATTTAAACAAGGAAAAGGGATCATGACAGGAGTAACAAAACATAGGACAATACCCTAATAGAAGACAAGATAGGTTGAACATGTGATCGCACCCATTAATATAATCTCTGCACCACCTAACTAGTGTCTCAACTAGTAATCTGCATAATATGATCCCAATCCCCGCAGTTGTGGTAGCCTTCAGGTGTACATCTATATTTGAGGATTCCACCTCAATCAGCCCAATTGCCATGAATATATTAGATGTACCCTTACTACCCTATCGATCGGCTCCCTACCTGTGTTAACTTGCCATGTGTCTGTGTCAATCGGCCCTCTCTTGCGTGTAGCTACCCTGTGCTGGTCCCACCATAAGGTGTATCAATCCTTATAATAGCGACCTCGACACGATTCAAGAATGCACAGTGTAAAACTACTGGTACCCAATCCCAACTTTTTCCACTCCGGAGTACGTGCACGCCCGTAATCCGCCGGAACCTACACTGACGTACCCCCAGCCGCTATGTTGACTGCTTATAATCAGCCCAGTAATCGTGCCCCACCCTGCCTAGCTCAGGGTACCGTGATACATTTATGTTGGTTACTGCTGAAATGGGTCCCCTTTACTAGGGTTTCCTACTGGTTAAGTTTATGGGCCTATATTTACTAATATTACCCACCAACCCGATATGTACTTAACTTTCCCACCGATTCAAGCATGTTTATATAATGGTTAAGTTTTGTAGGCCTACATTTACTAATATTACCCACCAACCCGACATGTACTTAACTTTCCTACGGATTCAAGCATGTTTATATAATGGTTAAGTTTTGTGGGCCTATATTCACTAATATTACCCACCAACCCGACATGTACTTAACCTTCCCACGGATTCAAGCATGTTTATATAATGGTTATGTTTTGTGGGCCTATATTTACTAATATTACCCACCAACCCAACATGTACTTAACCTTCCCACAGATTCAAGCATGTTTATATAATGGTTAAGTTTTGTGGGCCTATATTTAATAATATTACCCACTAACCCGATATGTACTTAACCCTCCTACTCGTCATGCCATATTGGTTAAGTGGTTCTTATTAACTTAACCTTTCTCACTTATCATGTTGGATTGGTTAAGTGTGACTTATTAACTTAACCCTGTTCATTCATCGGGTTATATTGGTTAAGTTTTCCCCATTTAACTTAACCCCATTAGCTCATCAAGTTATACTGGTCAAGTGTCATTAATCAATTCAAGTTAACTTAACCCATCCACCCATCACGTCATGTTAGTTAAGTGTTTCCTTCTGGTGTTGACTTGACCTTACCTCAAATCATGTTATATTGGTTAAGTGTTGCCCTCCCGTGTTAACTTAACCCTTCCCATACATCGTGTTATATAATTGGTTAAGTGTCTTCCTCTTGTATTACTTAGCCCCACCACATGTCATTATATATTTTGGTTAAGTGTTACCTTAGTTAACTTAACCCTTCCCATACATCATGTTATATAATTGGTTAAGTGTTTTCCTCTTGTATTACTTAACCCCACCACATGTCATTATATGTTTTGGTTAAGTGTTACCTTAGTTAACTTAACCCTAACATTTGCTTAATTAACATGTTACAACGGTTAAGTGTTCTAAATTTACTTAACCTCACACACTTGTCTAATTAACATTTTGTAACGGTTAAGTGTTCTAATTTTACTTAACCTCACCCACTTGCCTATTTAACATGTTATTACGGTTAGGTGTTCTAAATTTACTTAACCTCACCCACTTGCCTAGTTAACATGTTATTACGGTTAAGTGTTCTAAATTTATTTAACCCTACCATTCCACTCTTGTCTTAGCATTAATTTATTCATTAAAGCACCAACCACTCACATTAGACAGGTATTGTTGCGGTCACTGGATGTGCCGGTCGGCTCCGAGCAGTTTTACACCGCAACTCATTCTAACATTAGGTTCTTATTGGGCTCAATGCCCTAACCTCTCACATTAGATAGGTATTGTTGTGGTCACTGGACAACCGGGCGGTTCCGGACAGTTTTACACCACAACTCAATCTAACCTCGGGTCAGGCATATTCATCTTTTCTACAATTTACATATTTCTTATTTGTAACAAATTCCATATGTAAATTATTCCCAATTTAATTATGCCATAATTATCCTTTTAATTATGCTCACAACTAATGGTATACTAAATATACCATTTCATGAACCAATCTATACCATGTAATTTTCATGTTTATCCTTCATATTTATAAGTAAATTATAAATCAATTATTGTCATGACCCACTTTTCCCTTAAATCATGTTCATAATCTTTGGTATATAAAAATTATACCATTTAAATGCCACTAATCATTGGCATTTGCCAAACATGTCAATTACATATAATTTCATACTTACCCCAACGATATTCCCCATTTGTACGTTCGCAGAATTACAAGGGATGTTAGGCTCGATATTTTAGCCTAACTTATAACCACAAAAGGGAAAAGCGAAGAACATGAAATATTCTATCTGCATAAAAATATGTGACATATAGGTTTGGCATAGGATAATGAACTTGCAAATTTAGATCCGATTAACATGAATCATAGCATATGAATTTACACAGAACTACACAAATTAAACTTGTCATGTAAAGGTGAACTCATGACTAAGTTGGATCTAAATATCATGTAAACTTGATATAGGTCTAGCATGGAGGTTTAACATACAATTTTAAACCACAGCTTAGCATATTAACTTATGTATGTCAAAACATAAGAAAGCTACTATAAACATATTTAAAACACAACTTAGCATGATAACTTATGTGTGTTAAACATAAGAGAGCTACAAATCCAATGTTGCAACATAAATAGATTCAACTTAACATAGTTCTAAATATACATGAATGTTGATCTAACATGCAAGCATGTGATTTAGACCATAAACTTTGCAAGTAACCACCAAATTATAACATGACATGTTTCACCATTCAGTTGGCATAATAAGTTCTTTACCCAATCATAATAGATTCCAATAACATACAATATGGTATGTTCATCATCACCAACATATAGGCATGATCAATCGCAATGGTAGTTTAAGATAAATGAGAACCAAACTTTATTTATCTTATACATAAGCATCATTCTATATTCGAATTACAACATGTCATGATTTCATTTAAAAGAACGTTTAAATCTACGTAATAACCAACTTACAAACTAAAAAGGAATTCTTGATTTCTGAAATCTGAATTCTGAAATTGGTATGCTCGCCTTTGATGTAGATCGTTGAATTTGATTACTTTTAATTTGATTTTGATGTAGGCTTTTAACTCGTTTCTGAATTGAAAGTTGTGACGGCTATTCCAAGTTGTCTATTGACGGCATGACAGTTCTAGGATTATTTTTGTGTGATTTTAGGTTGGGCATTAGGTTATTTATATAGAATTTCAATTTAATTATAGTCGCCGGATGAACCTAGAGTTAACCACAACCATTCAATCAGGATAGGGTGACACCTCAGCCCTAATGACTCAACAAGGAGTCAGAAAGGACTCAGCAATGAGTCACAATATGGACCAGAACACACCAGAAAGCTGTGCAGGCTTTCAGCCTGACATGGGCACACTTGACAGGTGCGCCAGTGCAATTTTTGTACTGGCGCACTTCCCAAGTGCGCTAGTGCATTTTTTTTTTTTTTCTTTCTTCTGTTTTTCTTTGTTCGTCCATATCTCCTTCATGCGGTGTCCGTTTTACGCAAACTCGGACTCTATCTCAAGCAGAATTCTGAGACGAACGCAATGGCGTAACCCGTTTCCCTTGATTCTCGCATTTGAAATTAATTATTCTTCGATTCGTTACTATAACGTTAACAGAAAATACGGGGTGTTACATTCTCCCCTCCTTTTAGGATTTCGTCCCTGAAATCTTCAAGTAGAGAAGAACTTATATGCTACCATCCAGTCACCCATCTAATCAACCATTCAATCACAGGCATCCATTGTCCTTAAAAAGGCTTCTAATGTTTTTCATGAATATATGCATAGTGTGTGTATATGTCCTTACCCAAATGCAAAATCAGGCGGTTTACTGATTCAGTTGACCTCCTTAATGTGAATCATGACAGTGCCATGAGTTCGTCATGTATGCAATTATTCCTAATCGTACTTTACAACTTCTACATGAGTGCACAATCATTCATACAAATGCAACATCTATATGATAACACATCAAGTTTCAATTCATATGTATAAAAATTCACTCATGCATATGCAATATGAAAGTGACTGAGCCGATCTAGTGCCTAATGTGTGTATATGCATCCACGAGCAATCACTAGTAAACACTTGCAACCACTTGCATCCACCAAACATAACATGTCTCAAACACATGTTTACATCCATTGGCTTCTACCTAAGGATCGAGGATAGGACCGAGAGGATATACTTAAAAGCTAAAGACTAGCATGCAAATAGATTTTACAGAAAGAGGAATCA
This sequence comes from Allium sativum, assembly GCA_030737875.1. Taxonomy (NCBI): domain Eukaryota; kingdom Viridiplantae; phylum Streptophyta; class Magnoliopsida; order Asparagales; family Amaryllidaceae; genus Allium; species Allium sativum. Next base: position 344,761,874 of record CM060910.1, read on the forward strand.
AGGATATACCCTCAAAAAGGGTAAGATGCGCGCATCTAGTCTTCAGTCTTCAAAGTCGCATCTTCTTGAGCTTTTCTCCACTGTACCATAACTAAATTAACTTCACGATTGCGAAGCTTCTTGACTTCCATTTCCAAAACCCTCTAGTAAAGATAGGACCTCGATCACTTACTATGCTAGAGGGTATCCAATGTTGTCGAACTATCTTTCCAAGATAAACAGACGTTAACCATGATGCCAAGTGTATATGATTAGAGGTCTCTCTTCTACTTAGCTTATCCATCATGTCACAATTCTGAGGGTCTAAAGCTAAAGGTTGATAGTACTTTTTACCTCTCTTGAGGTCAGTCTTACTTAGGGTGCCGGCCCCAACCATTTATTTCTCACGCAAACCATCCTAGTCGAACTAGACATCCCTCAAGTACAAACCCCAAAGGCCTAAACCAATATCTGACAAGCACTCAAGGGATACCTCCTCCGAATTTGGACGATTTATGTGAGATGATACTAACAAAAAAACCAAACCATTGAGCACTTTACCGACTCTGGATATCCTCGCCAATCTTGCTCCAGAATTAACGTTGATCGCATAACTGGCTTTGTAGTGTCATCTAGATACATGCGGAAGCCTGTCTCGAGTTTTAGGGGGAAAACCCTACCCTAATCAAAACATCTTGCGTACACATAGACTACTCCAATGGATCGAAAATCGTCGATATATAAATAAAGTGATTCTAGGTAGCTAAGACAAACTGATCCCCTAGGATCGTACGAAATCTCAAGGGTATTCCCGAGGCAAGTCGAAAGTATAACTACCCTTGTTTCACAATTACTAGCCAACCAATCAATGCCTAGAATCAACCCATAGCCCAAAAACATAAGCTTAAATATAGCTATTCTCAAGTCCTCACAAGTCAAAGATAAATGAGCCGAACCAACAATTGGATTTGAGATTATAATGGGATCCTCTGCTATACAATATCTAGGGTGCAGAGACTCAACTATGGAAGTAGATATATACGAATGTGAAGCACTAAAATCAGAAGGAGTACTAACAGGATAATCAAAAAAAGGAAAAAATCTTTCAACAGAAATCTTACTGCCTCTCTCTCAAGTATGCTGGCGGTGAGAGCATGCACTTGCATTCCGGAAAATCCTGTCCCTTGTTCTTGCCCTTGCCCTTAATTATACGACCCGTTATACCAAAATAAAGATACTTCCTCTTGTTTTAGGTTTTACTATTCTTTCCTCCCCTCCTTTGTGAACTAAGTCCATATCCATAGGTTCTTCATCCTTGTGTTGTGCTCCTTAGCCAAACCCCCTCATTCTCAACTTTGCCATCCTTGTGAAACTACTACAGCTATATATGTAAGATGGGCACTTCTTCGCCCTTTGTCAGGTGTCGTAGTCTTATCAAGCCTACAGAACCATGCCGCGATGAGGTTACCTCCTAGAAAGCCAGGAGCCCCGGAAACTCAAGAAAGAACGAAACAAAGACTCAAACAGAGGATCAAAAGAGAGTGCATATGGCTTTGGGGAATATGCCTTTGAAACAAAACCTTTCTTTTGAAAATGCTTCTTTTAAAACCGTTTTGAAAATAAATTTTCAAATCTTTTATCTGATCCGGTAACCTTCAGCTCTGATACCAAGTGAAACACCCCACCTCCGTTAAGGTCACTCACAACGAGAATGCCTTAATTTCGGTGGAGCATTATAGGTAAAAGATGCAGATAAATTACAAGACAGACAATTAAAGCAGCGGCAAATAAATAAAACTTTATTTCATTGATAAACAGCTTGTACAAAGATTGTTTTACAATACCAAAGTATCCTGTCTTGTTTAACAAAAATAAAGAAGCATAAAATGATTTCCCCAAATAAAGCATGAGCCAGCCATAGCAGTAGAAGAGAGAGTTCAAGGCAACACGTCAAAGAATCTTCAAGTTTGGAAAGAGTAACGGTCCGAACAAACCTAAGCTATTCCCCCCTGACTACCTAAGGGGGGGAACGGAAGAAAAGAAGACTAGAGAAAACGGGTCAGACAATAAGTCTGGTAAGTTCAGTGATTACTAGCATTTAAACAAGGAAAAGGGATCATGACAGGAGTAACAAAACATAGGACAATACCCTAATATATGAAAAGATAGGTTGAACATGTGATCGCACCCATTACTATAATCTCTGCACCACCTAACTATTGTCTCAACTAGTAATCTGTATAATACGATCCCAATCCCCGCAGTTGTGGTAGCCTTCAAGTGTACATCTATATTTGAGGATTCCACCTCAATCAGCCCAATTGCCATGAATATGTTAGATGTACCCTTACTACCCTATCGATCGGCTCCCTACCTGTGTTAACTTGCCATATGTCTGTGTCAATCGGCCCTCTCTTGCGTGTAGCTACCCTGTGCTGGTCCCACCATAAGGTGCATCAATCCTTATGATAGCGACCCCGACACGATTCAAGAATGCACAGTGTAAAACTACTGGTACCCAGTGCTTGCTTTTTCCACTACGGAGTACGTGCACGCCCGTAATCCGTCGGAACCTACACTGACGTACCACCAGCAGCTATGTTGACCGCTTATAATCAGCCCAGTAATCGTGCCCCACCCTGCCTAGCTCAAGGTACCGTGATACATCTATGTGGGTTACTGCGGAAATGGGTCCCCGTTACTAGGGTTTCCTACTGGTTAAGTATGGGCCTAAATTTACTAATATTACCCACCAACCCGATATGTACTTAACCTTCCCACCGATTCAAGCATGTTTATATAATGGTTAAGTTTTGTGGGCCTATATTTACTAATATTACACACCAACCCGACATGTACTTAACCTTCCCACGGGATCAAGCATGTTTATATAATGGTTAAGTTTTGTAGGCCTATATTTACTAATATTACCCACCAACCCGATATGTACTTAACCCTCCTACTCATCATGTCATATTGGTTAAGTGGTTCTTATTAACTTAACCTTTCTCGCTTATCATGTTGGATTGGTTAAGTGTAACTTATTAACTTAACCCTGTTCATTCATCAGGTTATATTCTTTAAGTATTCCCCATTTAACTTAACCCCATTAGCTCATCAAGTTATACTGGTCAAGTGTCATTAATCAATTCAAGTAAACTTAACCCATCCACCCGTCACGTCATGTTGGTTAAGTGTTTCCTTCTGGTGTTGACTTGACCTTACCTCAAATCATGTTATATTGGTTAAGTGTTGCGCTCTCTTGTTAACTTAACCCTTCCTATACATCATGTTATATAGTTGGTTAAGTGTTTTCCTCTTGTATTACTTAACCCCACCACATGTCATTATATATTTTGGTTAAGTGTTACCTTAGTTAACTTAACCCTTCCCATACATCATGTTATATAATTGGTTAAGTGTTTTCCTCTTGTATTACTTAACCCCACCACATGTCATTATATATTTTGGTTAAGTGTTACCTTAGTTAACTTAACCCTAACATTTTCTTAATTAACATGTTACAACGGTTAAGTGTTCTAAATTTACTTAACCTCACCCACTTATCTAATTAACATGTTGTAATGGTTAAGTGTTCTAATTTTACTAACCTCACCCACTTGCCTAGTTAACATGTTATTACGGTTAAGTGTTCTAAATTTACTTAACCTCACCCACTTGCCTAGTTAACATGTTATTACAGTTAAGTGTTCTAAATTTACTTAACCCTACCATTCCACTCTTGTCTTAGCATTAATTTATTCATTAAAGCACCAACCACTCACATTAGTCAGGTATTGTTGCGGTCACTGGATGCGTCGGTCGGTTCCGGGCAGTTTTACACCGCAACTCAGTCTAACCTCAGGTTCTTATTGGGCTCAATGCCCTAACCTCTCACATTAGATAGGTATTGTTGTGGCACTGGACAGCCGGGCGGTCCCACGCAGTTTTACACCACAACTCAATCTAACCTCGGGTTAGGCATATTCATCTTTTCTACAATTTACATATTTCTTATTTATAACAAATTCCATATGTAAATTATTCCCAATTTAATTATTCCATAATTATCCTTTTAATTATGCTCACAATTAATGGTATACTAAATATACCATTTCATGAACCAATATATACCATGTAATTTTCATGTTTATCCTTCATATTTATAAGTAAATTATAAATCAATTATTGTCATTGTCCACTTTTCCCTTAAATCATGTTCATAATCTTTGGTATATAAAAATTATACCATTTAAATGCCACTAATCATTGGCATGTGCCAAACATGTCAATTACATATAATTTCATACTTACCCCAATGATTTTCCCCATTTGTACGTTCGTAGAATTACAAGGGATGTTAGGCTCGATATTTTAGCCTAACTTATAACCACAAAAGGGAAAAGCGAAGAATATGAAATATTCTATCAGCATAAAAATATGTGACATATAGGTTTGGCATAGGATAATGACCTTGAAAATTTAGATCCGATTAACATGAATCATAGAATATGAATTTACATAGAACTACACAAATTAAACTTGTCATGTAAAGGTGAACTCGTGACTAAGTTGGATCTAATTATCATGTAAACTTGATATAGGTCTAGCATGGAGGTTTATCATACAATTTTAAACCACAGCTTAGCATATTAACTTATGTATGTCAAAACATAAGAAAGCTACTATAAACATATTTAAACTACAACTTAGCATGGTAACTTATGTGTGTTAAACATAAGAGAGCTACAAATCCAATCTTGCAACATAAATAGATTCAACTTAACATAGTTCTAAATATACATGAATGTTGATCTAACATGTAAGCATGTGATTTAGATCATAAACTTTGCAAGTAACCACCAAATTATAACATGACATGTTTCACCATTCAGTTGGCATAATAAGTTCTTTACCCAATCATAATAGATTCCAATAACATACAATATGGTATGTTCATCATCACCAACATATAGGCATGAACAATCGCAATGGCAGTTTAAGATAAATGAGAACCAAACTTTATTTATCTTATACATAAGCATCATTCTATATTCAAATTACAACATGTCATGATTTCATTTAAAAGAACGTTTAAATCTACGTAATAACCAACTTACAAACTAAAAAGGAATTCTTGATTTCTGAAATCTGAATTCTGAAATTGGTATGCTCGCCTTTGATGTAGATCGTTGAATTTGATTACTTTTAATTTGATTTTGATGTAGGCTTATAACTCGTTTCTGAATTGAAAGTGGTGACGGCTATTCTAAGTTCTCTATTGATTGCATGACAATTCTAGGATTATTTTTGTGTGATTTTAGGTTGAGCATTAGGTTGTTTATATAGAATTTCAATTTAATTATAGCCGTCGGATGAACCTAGAGTTAACCATAACCATTCAATCAGGATAGGGTGACACCTCAACCGTAATGACTCAGCAAGGAGTCAGAAAGGACTCAGCAATGAGTCACAGTATGGAGCAGAACACACCAGAAAGATGTGCAGGCTTTCAGCCCGACCTGGGCGCACTTGGCAGGTGCACCAGTGCATTTTTTTTTCTTTCTTCTGGTTTTCTTTGTTCATCCATATCTCCTTCATACGGTGTCCGTTTTACGCAAACTGGGACTCTATCTCTAGCAGAATTCCGAGACGAACGCAATGTCGTAACCCGTTTCCCTTGATTCTCGCATTTGAAATTAATTATTCTTCGATTCGTTACTATAACATTAACAGAAAATATGGGGTGTTACACATCTCTTGGCCTTCTTCAACCCAAAAGAAAATCAAATAGCCAAGCGGCTTGCCAATTCGGCTCATCAAAATCTCAAACCCATATATAAGATAAACTGGTACCTTTTTGTCGGGCATATCAATATATCCTTTCCATGTGTTACCAATTCTGCATATACCAATGTCATCCCCATTTATTTGGGTGTGCCCAAGCCAAATTCTGTTCTTAACTCAGATTCCATTTTTAATTTCAACTCCTAACTTACCAGTCCAATTCCATTTCGTATCGTCTCTAATCCAATGTAATTCAATATTTTTCTATCTCAATTAATCTTCCACTTAACTAGTTTTAATTCAATATCTATTTTCTTTTAAAAATTCTAATTTAATTTGTTTTAATTCAAACAATCTCCCCTAGGGATTTTCAAACAGTTTAGCTTTTCTAAAACCAGATATCCTCTTTTAGGATTCAAAACAACTTGCTTTCCACAAAACAATTCGAAAACAAAATCTTTTGTAGTAATCCATCACTTAGCAACTCAAAAATGAACACTAATGATGTCGCAATTCATCATCAGAGTTATTTCCTAGCTATCGAAGTGAGTTCAATACTATATCACTTTTAAAACCATTTCTAAATACTTCCATTTTGAAATCTATTTCAAAATACTATTCCCAATGCTTAGAAAACATTTCTAAAATCTCCCAAGTTTTTAAAATTCTCTTATACTTAATTCAATTCCATTTACAAACACTTTTCATATTTTCGGAATTTTAATTCCAAATTCTGATTTTAATCCAGGTTTAATTCATCTTATTTCATATAATATGAATTCTGATTGACTATTTATATAACCATTCCAATTATAATCTCATTCGATTATAATAACAACGAAAACATCTAGTATATTATAAAAATTCCAATTCTTTCATATCAAAATATATTTGGGTAAAATTATTTCATTTACCCTCCTTTCAAAACATACCATGTTGGTTCATCGTATTCGAGCGTTCAGAAACGACTATCGATACAGTGGATCAAACTGATCGACCAGAACTTATAAACAACTCAACCAATAAATCTCCATAATATAAAATAATTTTTATAAAATCTACAAAAATACTTTCTCTCATATATATACACTTAACTCAATCTAGGGTATTACTAACCCCATCTCTACTGAGTAACACAGTAGAGCCAAGGTAATTGCTTAACCTTTAGCTCTGATACCACTGTAACGACCCGGGGAGTTCGCGATCTTAGTTATCGACATAAACTCAATGTCGACTATCCAAGCATCGGGAAAACCAGATAGTTAATGAAATAAATTAGAGGGTAAGAATATATAAGATAGAAATTTAAATAGAAGAAAGAGAGGAACAACAACAGAATCAGAGTAACACGAATCTCATAGCGGAACGAACAATATATAATAGATACATAACTTTGAAATTAAACAAGTATATGTTTACAGTAACATCATCAGAGTACAACACTTACAACACAGCGGAAATGAAAATTGCTATAAAATCCTTAAGCCTCCTGCTCCAAGCTCTTAGTATATCTATAAAATCCCGACTACTTGACTGCCCGTACAAAATTGGGCACCCAAGAGTTTAGGGGAAACAAAACAAAATAAACTCCGGGTCAGTCATGGGACTGGTATGAGTAAAACCATTTAAAATAATTTGAGCAATTAAAGGATATCTCATAAGACCACGACGTATAACAGGGAACGGGGTTTTCCCTTATGAGAATGCAAAACACTTAATTTAACATTCAAAATCCTTTTGAAAGAAACGGTAATCTTTATATCAAAACTCTTTTGATATTATAATAATGTCTATCAACCACAACTAAATAATCATTAGCAGAATGCTTTCATCTCACGTTCCACATACATAATATATAATCAAAAACCATGGGTGCTTATTGGGTAATGGATTCCAACTGGCAAGGTATGGGACCACCTTCCAACAGTGTATCTATAGAGAGGAATACACCGGGTTCAACAAGAACATCTTGTAACCCAGGCTAAACATGATCGGTCACTCATTTTGCTTGAGTGTACCGAATGTATTATCACCAACAGTTGGGATCAGCAACTGTTTCCCGAAAGGGACATCATCGAAATAGATTATAGATGTAAATGAAACTCTAGATCAGGTGATAATACACCCTACTTGGCAGCTAACCACTTAGCCATGCGACCTACCCGATTTTATACCATTTCCTGGTTGTGAGGCTTAAGGCCACACTTATCTTTGACAGATCACACATTTATTAGCTTTGAATATCACATCGTCCTACCTGCCAAATCACAAATTGATTTCCCCAAAAATACCATGGGTATACAACTAAGAGAAACGAATTCCTCCGCCACCAAACGTAAATACGTTTGAAGAGATCAACTTATGCGATCTATTAAATATACTCTGTTAGACATTCTTCCATACAGGTCGTTCTGGGACTGGACAGACCGAAGGTACTATTCTGTAAATCCACCTTAGGCAATTTCTAGCGAGGATTTACTGAACAGCCCTTCCATAACTCCGTGTTCAATTATCTTCATCATATTTGATTCGCAATGCTAAATCCATACGGAGTGGTTTTCAGATAATATTTCTGATCCCGGTCTCTCCGTATTGACAACGGAAATGGTCAAAATCATTGATAGTCGGTGAAATCAAAGGAAAACATGTGTACAAACAATGGCCGTATTCCCAAATGGAAATCTTACCGATCAATCATCATTTCATTTCCCAATTTCTCATTTATCGTTTCCATATATTCATAAATTCCTTATTTTCTAAAATTAGAAAATATACGTTATTAACTTTGGAAAACGTTTCGATTTCTGATTCACGAATCAATATCTTCCCACCTCTGTCAGTCTCTAACTGTAAACTTGTAAGAGAACAACTTTCCAAGCATAAACCCCGAAGGCCGAAACCAACATCAGATCGATACCAAGAAAGCTATTCAACTCAACTAATTTCCAGTCAGTTTCTAATTTTAGTAATTCCATTTAAATTACTAATTCAAACCCCAAATTCCTTTATAATATTTTATTTGCAAAATATTTAAAACTTTTATTCACACTAAATGTGAATAATATTTCTTCTTTGTAATCAAAATAGTTTGATTTTGTATTTAAAAACAATATTCCAAATCCAATTTCTATTTATACTTTTATTTGTAGAATTATTCATACAAATCTCCTTTTTTATTTCTAACACTTAAATCTCATTTATAATTCCCTTTATATAATTCTATTTATTCTATATAAATCTTTTTATATAATTCTATTTATTCTATATAAATCCTTTTATATAATTCTATTTATTCTATATAAATCCTTTTATATAATTCTATTTATTCTATGTAAACCCTTTTATATAATTCTATTTATTTTATATAAATCCTTCATTTTCAATATTCACTTTGAAATTTTCCTTTTTACATTCCCGTATTTCATATGGTATTTAAAATACAAATAACATGACCAGTGTCATCATAATCAATCACAGATTTTATATCACATCATATATCACAATTTATAAAAACAAACAGTATTATAATATTGAGGAATCCAGTTGGATCCCTCCAACCTATTTCCCTGCATCCACAGATGTTAAATAATATAAATAACATCGATTTCATTTCAATATGAAATATTCTGATAAACAGAATCAATATTTGATTAACGATATATATATATATATATATATATATATATCGTTACCTATAATTTCAACTAATAAATCAGCAATTCAACCAAACAATCAACACCCAGCAATCAATCATCATTTATCAATACTAGATTATATTTATAAAAATATAAACTGTATAGAGTTAGTGAGATTTACTCACATTGGACGGTCATCGTTAAATAACGATAACTGTCGGTTGATTCAGAAAGACAATTTATTTCGCTATAAATTTTAACGAGCTCTTATTCACTCCCAGCCAGTTCCATTTTGTATCCACCGTCTATACGATCCCACCGGATCTTGTTTCGTATGATTCTGATATCATATGGTAAAGTTACAAATATTACATGTTTAAACTGCTCAAACATTTCTAATTAAATAATTAATAGTTAATTACCCACAATTAATTCCACTTAAGCCACGTCATCAGCTCTTAATTGGTTTGCTCATCCTTTTCTTCCTGAACCAAGAAATCCGCTTCTCCAGTAAAAACTCCAAGTCACGATTGATATCCATCCTACCATTCTCCTTCTCCAATGCTTTTAAATTCGAATAAAAATCTCCATTACACTCCTCTTCAAATCCTTACCCCACATTCAACTATGTGGTCATCTTCTTCTTTTTTGATGTGGGAAAACTCACGCTCCCCATTTCCATTACTGTGAATCTCGCACATTCAAACTCCCTCCCCCCCCCCACCCCGATAACGAACACCACCAACACCAATGAACTCCTACTAACAATCTCCATCACGTGGTATCCAAAATACCCAACTCGAGGTTCTGCTACAATTCGCGTCGCTGAACTATATACAGTGGCTCGAAGAAAAGATCAACAACAAAATACATGGATTCTACCCAAAATCGGCTGCAAGGTGTTAAACACCTTCATGAACTCGAATACCATCTCCAAAACATCAATCAAAGCCTGTATCATTCAAAAACCGCAACCGCAGTTCTAACTGTCGAAAATACAACGTGTTAATTCGTCGTCGAACCCAACCAGACAAGCACCAGATTGAAGAGAGTCACCACTCGAAGTCGAATACCTTTGGTTTGGAATTTATAAAATTTTCTATGAATTTTAAGTGAATTTTGAAGGCATGATATTTTTGAGTTGTAAAGTAAATATACGGCGCCTTTCTTTGTTGACCAGAGGAAGAAAAGTTTAGGGTTAGAAAGGATATGTATTGTATTTATAGTGATAGTTAGCTTCTACGGTAAGCTTCCCATTTTATTTTATTAATTTATATTGTATCGCTGTTTGTATTTGTCTTCTAAAAATCCATATGATCACATACAATACCCAAAAATCACGAACATGGACTTGCATCTACAATTTGACATTACGGACCCAACAAAATTTGTTTCGTCGAATTACGATTTCGTTTGCTCACACGGCGTATTTTTAAAGTCAAATTATAGACTATTTTTCACATTAAAATCTCGTACGACCACTACCGGACTCCAAAAATCACAAAAATTAAAATCTAATAATAATTTAATATCCCGGATCCAACAGAATTAGTGTCGTAAAAAATGGAGGTCGTTTGCAAAACTGGCTATTTTTAAAGCTCTAAATAAACCGTTTTAAATATTAATATATTTAAAAATAATTATATTAAATATTTGTAAATAAATATTATCATATATATTCCCAATAGAATATTATACAGCTCCAAAATAATCATATCCGAATTTATAACTCGATATTTCAAATCCTGATTAAATCGATATCCAATTTATATTAAAAATCCTTTTATAATATAAATAAATCGTTATAAATTATAAAGGAATTCCATAGCGACTTTTCAAAAATTTGATTTGGACATAACTCAAAATCTACACAATGAAATCTCGATTTTTCTCTTCAATTAGAAAAATATACTTCACCAGCTCCGAACGTTTCTTGTTTCACAGAAATCTGATTTAAAATAGATTCTGTATATTCGTTTAAAGTTTGAATCGCCAAATTACGAACTGTCGCGCCATTACGGGCTCGATTATAATTATACATTCAATCGGCGTTAAATAAATTGATTCATTATTATAATTAATTTCTAAATTGAATCATATCTTATAAATAATCCAATTCACACAATACGGTGAATTCTACAATTTCCGACTATTTCGAAAATTAAATATATTATTCTATTATTTAAATTAATTAAATATTCAATATTATTTAATTAAACAACCATTTTAATCTATAAATCACTATTTAAATAACTAAATTAATTCATTATTATATCGTAAAAATACGGGACGTTACACACAGGAATTCATATGTAGTAAACCCGTTCCGCTTTAGCGGTGTGGTCCGTTGAATTACCCAACTTTAAAATGAATCCTAAATAACAACTATTTTGAGTTCTCACACCAGTCCCATGACTGATTGGAGTTTATTGTTCCCACACCTAAACTATGGGTGTCCATAACTTTGACATGGGCAGCTAGTAGTTTGTTTTGCAGAGTTAGCCTTGGAGTTGGTTGGAGCGGGATTCTGGTTTAGCTGGAGCTATTATGTTTTGGAGCATTTACATTCTTACGCTGAGTCAGTATTTCTTCCGCTGTGAAATCAATGTACTCTGGTGTATTCCTTGTAACTTTGATGTTATATTATGGTAATGAAGTGAAATGTTAAGTTATTTTTGTGCAAATATGTTAGTACTCATAACAATCTGTCTTTATGAATGGTTTAAGTTAGTTTAATTACCGGCGAGAACCGGTTAAAAAGCCGAGTCATTACAAATTGGTATCAGAGCTTTGGTGTATATAAAGAAATGGGTATGACATATTTGAACAAAATTAAGGACTCATCATAGTTATGAAGCTCATTAGAGATAGGGTTAGAAATACCCTAGAATGAGATTTGGGTATTGTAACACCCCACCTCCGTTAAGATCACTCACAAAGGGAATGCCTTAACTTTGATGGAGCGTTTTAGTAGACAGAACAGAATATTACAAGACAGATAAGTAGTATTTGAAAAATTATAACTTTATTACAGTAGAAGCAGAAATAAGTTTGGTTACATCTTTCTAAATCACAATACCAAAATTCAAGTACACGATTATCAGTCTTATACAAAATCCTTCAGAATGTAAAGTTTCAAAGCCATAATCCCTAACATAAACTGCCATGAAAAGATAGACTCAAAGCCAAGCAATACTCCAAGCACTTCAAGTAGAGAGAATCAAAATCAAGCTCCTACGTTTCCACCCTGAGCACCTTGGGGGGGGGGGGGGAACGGAAAGAAAAGGGGCGAAAACAAACGAGGTCAGACATAAAGTCTGGCGAGTCCAGTGACTTCCAGCATATAAATAGATAATATTATCATGACATGTAAATAAAGCTGGATGAGAGATTACATCAACAGGAATAGCAGATATACTTTAAGTTAACAGAAGAAACAGAATGATGTAAACCAAGTTATGTTCCTTACTTACATCTTACTTCTCTGCACTAATACTAGTATAACAGGGTTAGGTGTTACCATAATGTCTAAACTGAAACAGAATCGAAACAGAATAATCTATACAGAAACAGAATGCTAATAATGGGCCTTCACCACCCCAACAGACAGAAGGTACAGAAGCAGAATACTAATAATGGGCCTTTACCACCCCAACAGACAGAAGGTACAGAAACAGAATATTAATAATGGGCCTTTACCACCCAACTAATGGGCCTTTACCACCCCAATAGACAGAAGGTATGGAAACAGAATCGGAAACGGAAACAGATAATCCCTACGGAAACAGAATACTAATAATGAGCCTTTACCACCCCTACAGACGGTACCACGCAGAAACAGACAGGTGTTACCACCCAACTGAAACAGACGGTACCAACAGAAACATACAGAACTAAGTGTACCCTAATTCCTACCCCAAGAGATCGACTCCCTAATATATAAATACCCTGTGTCGGCCCCACAGTAGGGTGTATCACTCCCTAAAGTGGCAACCTATTGGCACAGACCTATATACAGATGTCATGGTGTCTTACATCCTCAGAGCAGACCGGATCCATGCACGCACATGACCCGGTTGGAACTCACCATCAACACCCCTCGCCATTATCAGAATGAACCGCTTATAATTAGTTCAGTAAGCGTGCCCGGACCCCTACATAGCATGGGGTCAAAGTTTTTTGATACCAGAAAGGGTTACTGACTAATATGGGTCCCAAACAACAGATAACACAAGTATTTCCCCTCCTAACCTTGTGTCCCCAGACTAACAGATTTTACATTAACTTGTTTACAAGTTTCAGACATACAGAGTTCAGATTTACTAGTTCATAGATCAAACAATCAAGTTAACAAGTTTTCAGACTAACGGATCAGACCTACAGTTTTAACAGACTTACATATTGTCTAACTTTGTATTGGGCGTACAGATTCACGAAATGGGTTTGTTAAATTCATCAGTCCAGTTGGTTTAACACTATCCACCCAACACGTTTTAGACATCATATTTATCTCAGATTTGCAATAATTAAATATTAATGCACAGACCTCTCACATTAGGTCGGTAGCTTGTGGCCGCTGGATATGCCGGGCGGTTCCGGACAGACTTCTGCCACAAGCCAGACCTAACCTCGTGTCTAAGCATATTTTAGTTATGCCTATGACCTCTCACATGAGACTGACAGTTTGTGGTCGCTGGTTAAGCCGGTTTGTTCCCGGCAGCCTTCTATAGTAAACAGAGTCTAACCTCGTGTCATAGCCACTTTATTCATTATAGAAAATATTAGACTAATTATGTCCATTTAGCAGATTTAACTTCTTTACAAGTTACGACAAATTATCCAAAGTTCTATTAACTTGTTTTGCTCAATTTTAGATCGAGCCTCCAAATTACAATTATTCAGCTTTCAACAGATTAAGCAATTCTACAGATTTAGCAGATAACAAATCTAGCAGATTACGAAATTTAATAGATTAGCAGAACATGCAACTCAACAGATTTAGCACATTAGGCAATTCAGCAGATTAACAGATTTAACATTTCTTAAAAAATCTATTTACATATCTTGCATAATCATAAATTAAGCCTAAACTTACATGCTCAAATCATGGTCATAATTCATAATACAATATATAACCCAATTTTTCGTTAAACTTTGCATAGTACGAACACTCTCTAAAGACCCAAATCATGATATGAATTATGCTAAATTATAGCCTTTAATGCCAATATCCAAAAATCCATATTTAGGCGCATTCACATTAATAGTTATCCAACTTTAATATAGGTCCTTACGCCTAAGTTTCATATTCCTTTTTCAAGTCATGAATCATTATATAAATTATACCCAAAAATCTAGATCTTTAAATTATATCCTCTCAAAATCGGATATTAATTTTTTTATATGCATTATGTCCCCAAGTTTCAAGTCATATGTTATCATTCAATGATTCTTCTTCTTCAAAATCACATAGTATGCACAAATCTAGATCTAATTTACAACATATGTCCTTTTCTCAAATCAGTCACAGATCAGTCATGTCCAATTATGGATTATTCATTATTTACTCCAAAATTTAGCGTTCGTGCATTAATCTCTTATAAGATTTGGCATAGGCTCGTAGTAGCCTTGCTATAGAACAGGAAAAAAAGAAAGAGAATAGTCACAGAAAACAGATTTGGCAGATAAGAATATGCATAACCTCAAATTCAGATTTATTGCCATGTCAAGATAATAATTAAAGTTCATATCTAAAAATAACCGTACTCACAAAAAGGGAATGATTCTTGTATTCTGGAATCTGTGTTCTGACACTGAATAGCTCTCCCTTGGCGTAGACCATCGATTAGATTAGAAAATAGTTGTTCTCTTTTAATTCTATTCAGGTTGGAAGCAGATGCACTAGTTCTAGCTTAGATTTCAGCAGAGTAGCGACGCCATTATTTTATTTTAATTAGAATAGAGACAGAATATAGGTAGAATGAAATTGTGTGGAGAGAAAGTGAATTTTTGGGGTGTTTTTATAGGAGAATAGGGTGATTTAGAGCCTTCAGATCAGTCTAGAAGTCATCAGAACCACCCAGCTCAAAGACAGGTCAACCAGCCACTCAGAAGAAGACACGTCATCTTAGAACACTCCAGAATTCTGTGCTGGATCGATATGGGCGCACTTGGTAGGTGAGTCATTGTATTTTTGTACTGGCGCACTTTACAAGTGCGCCAGTGTACTCTGGCCTGTTTCCGGTTTTTCTGCCTAACTTCGTTCGTCCATATCTTCTTTATACGGTATCCGTTTTACGCAAACTCGGACTCTATCTCAACCAGAATTTCGAGACGAATGCAATGGCGCAACCCGTTTCCCTTAATTCTTCTCCTAAAAATTAAGTATACTTTAATTTGTTACTTATACATTCACAAAAAATACAGGGTGTTACATTCTCCCCTCCTTGAAGGATTTCGTCCCCGAAATCTTCAAGTTAAGAAGAATGTGTCCTACCATCCAATCATCCATCCACTCAACCATCTTCCACAAGCATCCATTGTCCTTAGAAAACTTATAATGTTGTATGAACATATGCAAAAGTGTGTGTATATGTCTCTTATCTAATGCAAAGTTCAGGCGGTCTACTGATTCAGTTGACCTCCTCAATGAGAACCATGTTGGTGCCATGAGTCCAATCATGTATGTAAGAAATCCTATTTGATACACATCATTTCTATCTGTGTGCATAACCATTCATTCAAATGCAACATCCATGTGATGAGTCAATCATTTTGCATCCACAAAAATTGAAAAATGCGCACACATGCATATGCAGTATGAGAGCGTTTTGAGCCGATCTAGTGCCTAGTGTGTGTATATGCATCCGTGAGCAACCACTAGCAACCACTTGCATCCACTTGCAACCATCAAATATAACATGTCTCAAACACATGTTTACACCCATTAGTTTCTACCTAAAGGTCGAAGACTCGATCGATAGGATACAACTGGGTGATAGAAGCAAGTACGATTAAAACAAGAGTTATGTTCCCATTAGACATCGGTTAAGAGAATAAATCCCTAAGTATCAACCCCGAAGACCGAAATCAACATCAGATTGACATCCAGAGAATTACTCCCACTAAAAAATGTCAAAACTGGAAATATACTACACGCTTCGAGTAAAAAACCCTATCCTTTTCAGAAATATTCAGATACTTACAGACTATTGGTACATATCAGATTATCAAATGATTCTTAGGAAACTAAGCATGATAAAACCCCAACATATCCCATAAAAACCAGAATGTATGTGCCACAGTCAACTTAACGCTTAACACAGATACCTTCAAACCCCAACTTATCACGAGCAGATGAGTCGTAACCCTAATGGGGTTTGAGACTATAGCGGGATGAGAAATAAGACTAGTATTAAAGTGCAGAGTATCAATTACAGAATCAAAATGCCAGAATCAGAAAGAGTTTTAACTCAACAATCAGATAAGGAAAATTAACTTTCTACGGAAAATTTTCCACCTCTATCCTATCCACCAACTACGAGAACATTCACCTACCTTCTAGAAGATTCTACCCTTTGCCCTTGCCTTCTGGGTTAATCCTTGATCAGATGTCCTGTCTCACCGCACTGAAAACAATCAGTCTTCTTACATGTTAACAAGTCTTTCTCTAAAGTTGCCCCATCGCGCGGAAAACCCTACGAAGCTCGATAGAGGATTAGCCATAGGTGAAATTACTGCGGCTATAGATTGAAGTTAGGCACTTCTTTGCCCTTCGACAGGCGTCGTAGTCTCATCATGCCTACGGAACCATGTCGCGATAAGGTTACCTCCCAGAAAGCCAGGAGCCCTAGAGACTCAGAAAAGAAAGAAACAAGGATTAAAAAAATAATCAAAAGATAGATATATGGCTTTGGGGACAATGTTTTTCAAAATAAATTTTCCTTTTGAAAATACTTCCTTTTTAAAACCTTTTTGAAAATAGTTTTCAAAGATTTTTATCAATTCTGGTAACCTTCAGCTCTGATACCAAGTGTAACACCCCACCTCCGTTAAGATCACTCACAAAGGGAATGCCTTAACTTTGATGGAGCATTTTAGTAGGCAGAACAGAATATTACAAGACAAATAAATAGTACTTGAAAAATTATAAATTTATTACGACAGAAGAAGAAATAAGTTTGGTTACATCTTTCTAAATCACAATACCAAAACTCAAGTACACAATTATCAGTCTTTTACAAAATCCTTCAGAATGTAAAGTTTAAAAGCCATAATCCCCAACATAAACTGCCATGAAAAGATAGAGTCAAAGCAAAGCAATACTCCAAGCAGAGAGAATCAGAATCAAGCTCTTATGTTTCCACCCTGAGCACCTTGGGGGGGGGGGGGACGGAAAGAAAAGGGACGAAAACAAACGAGGTTAGACATAAAGTCTGGCGAGTCCAGTGACTTCCAGCATATAAACAGATAATATTATCATGACATGTAAATAAAGCTAGATGAGAGATTACATCAACAGGAATAGCAGATATACTTTAAGTTAACAGAAGAAACAGAATGACGTAAACCAAGTTATGTTCCTTAGTTACATCTTACTTCTCTGCACTATTACTAGTATAACAGGGTTAGGTGTTACCCTAATGTCTAAACTAAAACAAGAACCGAAACAGAATAATCTATACAGAAACAGAATGCTAGTAACGGGCCTTCACCACCCCAACAGACAGAAGGTACTAAAGCAGAATACTAATAATGGGCCTTTACCACCCCAACAGACAGAAGGTACAAAAACATAATACTAATAATGGACCTTTACCACCTAACTAATGGACCTTTACCACCCTAATAGACAGAAGGTACGGAAACAGAATTGGAAACGGAATAAGAGACGGAAACAGAATAATCCCTACGGAAACAGAATGTTAGAATTAGGTGTACACTAGTAATGGGCCTTTACCACCCCTACAGATGGTACCACGTAGAAACAGACAGGTGTTACCACCCAACAGAAACAGATGGTACCAACAGAAACAAACAGAACTAAGTGTACCCTAAGTCCTACCAAAAGCGATCGGCTCCCTAATACATAAATACCTTGTGTCCGCCCCCACAGTAGGTGTATCACTCCCTAAAGTGGCAACCTATTGGCACAGACCTATTCACAGATTCTGTGGTGTCTTACATCCTCAGAGCAGACCGGATCCATGCACGCACATGACCCAGTTGGAACGCACCATCAACACCCCTTTCCATTATTAGAATGAACCGCTTATAATTAGTTCAGTAAGCATGCTCGAACCCCTACATAGCGTGGGGTCAAAGATTTTTGACACCAGAAAGGGTTACTGACTAATATGGGTCCCAAACAACAGATAACACAAGTATTTCCCCTCCTAACCATGTGTCCCCAGACTAACAGATTTCAGATTAACTTGTTTACAAGTTTCACACAAACAGAGTTCAGATTTACTAGATCACAGATCAGACAATCAAGTTAACAAGTTTTCAGACTAACGGATTAGATGTACAGTTTTAACAGACTTACAGATTGTCTAACTTTGTATTGGGCCTACAGATTCACGAAACAGGTTTGTTAAATTCATCAGTCCAATTGGTTTAACGCTATCCACCCAACACGTTTTAGACATCATATTTATCTCAGATTTGCATTAATTAAATATTAATGTACAGACCTCTCACATTAGGTCGGTAGCTTGTGGCTGCTGGATATGCTGGGCGGTTCCGGGTAGACTTCTGCCACAAGCCAGACCTAACCTCATGTCTAAGCATATTTTAGTTATGCCTACGACCTCTCACATTAGACTGATAGTTTGCGGTCCCTGGTTAAGCCGGCTGGTTCTGGGCAGGCATCTACCATAAACGGAGTGTAACCTTGTGTCATAGCCACTTTATTCCATTACAGAAAATATCAGACTAATTATGTCCATTTAGCAGATTTAACTTCTTTACAAGTTACGGTAGATTATCCAAAGTTCTATTAACATGTTTTGCTCAATTTTAGATCGAGCCTCCAAATTACAATTATTCAGCTTTCAACAGATTAAGCAATTCAACAGATTTAGCAGACAACAGATCTAGCAGATTAGGAAATTTAGTAGATTAGCAGAAAAGGCAGTTCAACAGATTTAGCAGATTAGCAGATTTAACATTTCTTAAAAATTCTATTTACATATCTTACCTAATCATAAACTAAGCCTAAACTTACATGCTCAAATCATGGTCATAATTCATAATACAATATATACCGCCAAATTTTTGTTAAACTTTGCACAGTACAGAACACTCTCTAAAAGGCCCATATCATGGTATGAATTATGCCAAATTATAGACTTTTATGCCAATATCCAAAAATCCATATTTAGGTGCATTCACATTAATAGTTATCCTATTTTAATATAGGCCCTTACGCCTAAGTTTCATATTCCTTTTTCAAGTCATGAATCGTTATATAAAATATACCCAAAAATCTAGATCTTTAAATTATATCCTCTGAAAATCAGATCTTAATTTTTTTAAATGCATTATGTCCCCAAGTTTCAAGTCATATGTTATCATTCAATGATTCCTCTTCTTCCAAATCACAGAGTATGCACAGATCTAGATCTCATTTACAACATATGTCCTTTTCTCAAATCAGTCACAGATCAGTCATGTCTAATTATGCATTATTCATTATTTACTCCAAAATTTAGCGTTCGTGGGTTAATCTCTTATGAGATTTGGCGCAGGCTCATAGTTTCCTGGCTATAGAATAGAAAAAAAAGAGAATAGTCAAAGAAAAACAGATCTGACAGATAAGAATATGCATAACCTCAAATTCATATTTATAGCCATGTCAAGATCATAATTAAAGTTCATATCTGAAAATAACTGCACTCACAAAAAGGGAACGATTATTGTATTTTGAAATCTGTATTCTGACACTGAATAGCTCTCCCTTAGCGTAGACTATCGATTAGATTAGAAAATAGTTGTTCTCTTTTAATTAAATTCAGATTGGAAGAAGATGCACTAGTTCTAGCTTAGATTTCAGCAGAGTAGCGACGCCATTATTTTATTTTAATTAGAATAGAGGCAGAGTATAGGTAGAATGAAATTGTATGGAGGGAAAGTGAGGTTTGGGGGGTGTTTTTATAGGAGAATAGGGTGATTTAGAGCCTTCAGATCAGTCCAGAAGTCATCAGAACCACCCAGCTCGAAGCCAGGTCATTCAGCCACTCAGAAGAAGACACGTCATCACAGAACACTCCAGAATTCTGTGCTGGATCGGTATGGGCGTAGTTGGCTGGTGCGCCAGTGTATTTTTGTACTGGAGCACCTCACAAGTGCGCCAGTGTATTCTGGCCTGTTTTTGGTTTTTTCTGCCTAACTTCGTTCGTCCATATCTTCTTGATACGGTATCCGTTTTATGCAAACTCAGACTCTATCTCAAGCAGAATTTCGAGATGAACGCAATGGCGCAACCCGTTTCGCTTAATTCTTCTCCTAAAAATTAAGTATACTTTAATTTGTTACTTATAGGTTCACAGAAAATACGCGGTGTTACAGGAATGTTATGCTTGAGAGAGCGTCCTTTACCATAAAGTCAATATGTTTTGAATTAGAGTAAAATTTATGAGTCGAAATTAACTTATGGAAATATTAGAAAATTTCCTTAACTCATAAATTGGTTGGCATTTATAATTTTATATGAGAATAAATAACTTAAGTTAGTAAAACCATTAAAAGGGAAATTAAGGGAATGTTAAGTTGCGCCGGAATGTAAATAAAAATTCATTTGTCTATTAATAATTCCTGAGTTGGTAGTAAGAATAAGAATGACCCAGGTTATGTCAATTAAGTCCCTTGATTATTTTAATTAGATATTAGAATACTTTGGGTAAGGAATTCAAATGAGTATAAATTTAGCTTGTAAATGGATTAATACGAGATTGGGATTAATTTGAATTAAAATTGAAATAAAATGAGTATTATTGAAATATAATCCTACCTCTTCGCTTGTCATTGTGTTTTGCTTGACTCATCGTCATCTTTTGATTATCATTATCTCCCCGATTGTCATGCTTGGATTTTTGTCCAACTTTATTTCTGAACTCTTCCTTTTGCCTTGTCTTGACGAAACCATGGATAAATGGATTAATGAAATAGTTTTGAATTTGAAACAAGTATTATCTCTTAAATTGAATTTGAATTTGTATTAAGTGCAAAAGAATTTAAAAATGATCCAAAGTATTATTTTTGCAAGGTAATTAGATGTTTTGAGAAAAGGATTTTTTATTTGAGAATTTGGATTCAAAATAATTTTGAGAAATATGACACATGAACCCTTAGTCTCATAGTTTGACTTAAACTGATTAGGTAAACCTTGGGTTCCATAACTTTAGCAGTTAGTTAGAAAGATAATTTGTGAACTTTAAAGTTTCTTAGGGTCGTAAACATCTAAGTACTAGACAATATCTATGCCAGTTTCTCCTTTATGTTAGTGGTAGCAGCTCTAGGTCTAACTCAGAGAATTTGATTATGAACATGACCTATGACGACCCTACTAATCATGAGATTATAGAAATCTCTACCTTTAATGAGAATCGGGTAGAGTATTCTAAGATGATATGGGCCTTGATTCTGACCATTACATTTCTGATATGATAAGAGAGAAATGGGAATTCAAATTGGTAAAGGAGTTTCAATTTACTCGTCTTCCTTTTCGAGGATGAAAAGTTTTAAGGGGGGAATGAATGTAATATCTAGGAATTTTCAACTAAGTTCAATTTGAATTTTTATTGAATAATTTAGTTTTTCTTAATATTAATTGATTTTTATAAGGTTTAAATATAGATTTCAATTTTGAATTTTAATTAGTACATGGTTTATTTTATAAATATGGTTTGTACAAGAAAACTTATTTAAAAGTTATATTTAATATATAAGGTTTTATGAATATTTAAATATTAATGAACAATGACATTATCTGATAATATTGATTTAGAATATGGATTTGTTAAAAAGTAAGTTATTTTATACATAATAAGAATGATCTTATTTTTAGTAAAATAATTTATTTATAATGGTGTTTATAAATTTGTATAAGGATTGATAAATATATATTTTTAACCATTCATTAGTATAAATTTTGGTAAATTATATAGATAAATATGTTAATAAGTTATAAATATTTTGATAAACTTAAGTAATATATTGGTTACACTTATAAGTGTTGAAAATTGGACACATTTATAAGTATCGCAAAAGAGTGCTAATTTAAATAAATTAAAATTTTCCTTTGGATAAGTTTTGAAATGAGTTGTCCTACTACATGTCATGATGCATGGAGAAGTAATCAACATGAAGACATGTAGCCATGTATGTGTAAGGTGTGCGTGTCATAAGCTTTATAGAAGAAGCAAGTGTTCTTTGATAAAATGGCAAAAATACCTGACATTAGAGCCTATATAAACCCATATGCTTCTTCACTTCAATATGTATCTCACGTTCAAAGCAATTTGTTCTTCTTTCTCCTCTGTGCACTTTCCTATAAATGAAAAAAAAATCTCTTCGTTCAAAAACCCACAGCTCTCAATCAAATCATTGATTTTTAGCTGAGATGATATGCACGAAAGTTGTCTGGATCGTCATTTCTGATTTTTAAAAATTAACTGATCCAAATTTCATCGATAAACGAAAGAGTTATCGCATTTTTATAGTGAATGGAAGATTTGTGTTCAAAACATCAAAAAATAAAATCTCTCTCAATCCATGAAGAATAGATTGACGTCGTCAGCACCGTTGAGATCAGCGAAGAATGTAGTATTTTTGGTGCGAATTTGGTTCGATTCCGCGTTGTTGATCGGAAATGTTCAAAATTAGGTTTAGAGTTCGTCGGATAATCAGGCAACGATTGGCGAAGTGGAGGGTTGCATGACGATGAGGGAAGTATGGGCTTTGATGCGGTGTAATACGGTGAAGATCGGTGTAGTTATGGGGGGGTCCGACATTCTGATTCACGCATTTTCTCCGTCGCTCCTGGTCTCGGCAAATGGTGTGCATTTCGATGTAGGTAGCCGGAGTGGTAGAGACGTAGTGCAAATGAACAAAGGTGCGAAGAGAAGTTGGTGTGTGCTCTTGAATTGGAGTTTTGTAGAGCGAACGGCGTGTGCATGTACACGCCGTGCACGGTGAAATAGGGTTCCAGGAAAGAGAGATATAGGCGTGGGAGGAAGAAGAAGGAGGAGAATAGCATGGGCCGGTTTTGTACGTGAAGAGCTTCTGGGCTTTGGGCCTTTGTAATTTTTATTTTAAATCTAATTTAAGTTATATTAGTTTACAAGTTTAAAACACTTGTAACTCACTCATTTTAAATTGGATTGACTCGCCGTTGGGTCCGTTAGAATCGTATCAGAAAATAGAACACAATGGTAAATAATATTGATGATTTTGGTTAAATATAATTTATATAAAAGTAAAAAGAGTTTGTATATAACTTTATATAATTAACATCGTTATTTATTTAATTCCAATATATATATATATATATTAGCAGAAAAATTACCAACTGCTAATAGAAGTGGATTGAAAGCAGTACGAGTAGCGGTGACAATGTTCGTTGGCTTGTTCGCTTTGATAATGAAGATTTTGGAGCTGTTATGGTGAGAACTCCCAATTTAAATTATTTATTTAAATTGATAGTGGTTGAATAATTATAATTAGCTGTGATAAATACTATTTGGTTGGATATGAATGTTATTGTTTGAATGTATGTGTAGATAGCACACTAAACACTGATAAGCGTTATTGATCGTAATGCTTATGCACAGCTGAAATGTTTGTTTATTGATGGTGATTATAATTCAAGTTCATCTGATGTATATGGTTGATTTATGATTGCATGAATTCACACACACACTGTAGCTGTGGGGTTATATAGGCGATCGATTTTATCTCCTTTCCATATAAAGGAAGATTGATTTTCAAATATTAAAATATTATTTTTAAGTCCAGTTTAATTCAAAATGATATTTGAAAATTAGAAAATACTTTTGTTATAATATATACCAGAACGTTCTAGGATGACAGAGAGGATGGTGTCTAGGCTTGGGTTTGGTAATATAGTTTCCTGCTCTCTCTGGCTATCCCTAACTGATCCGACGGACGGGACGGTTAATTCAAAATATAATTTGAATATTAAATTTGAAATTGTTTAAACTTAGAAATAAATTGGAATTTAAATTAATAAATGTCGCATAGCGACCATTTATATTTAAATTTCAAATAATGGGTCTTGAAATAAAGTTATTTTAAAATTAGAATGGAAAGATAATATTATTTTGGAAAAAGGAATTTTGGAATATGGTTTTGAATCTAAGCTATGCAATTTAATCTATTCTGGAAAGAGGAATTTGGTGATTTATATTTAAAAGCGTTATATGGCTTGAATCGAATGGACTTGAAATGAAAAATGATGGATTTATATCAATGATGATTTTAGATCTATATGGTTAAATCACCATTTCTCAGCACTTTCCATAACGCTTTTAATGTTGTTATACCATTTCTTTGAAAATAATCGAAATTGAAGATTTAAAACCATGAACAATTATTTAAATTATGGGAAAAGGATTTGCTTATACGTTAAAAGAATTTAAAATGTATGGTATGAAATTTATGGTAAGTAAGATTTGGGAAATTTGAATAAAAAAGGAAATGAGTTTTGAATAGAGTTAGCCGTCGGATATTCTATATGGAATCCCAAGATTGGACGAATACTATCAGAAATAGTAAACCATATTCATATCCAAATTCTGATGGTATTTTCCCGAGTTTGTGAATCGATATCAAATATAAGTCGATTAAATTCTATTTTAAACTAATATTTGAAGTGTCAATCATTTGAATTACCATAAATAGAGATTTAAATTCAAATTAATATTTGGTGATTTTGAAGCTATTAGAAAGAGATAACGATGAATAAATTTGGGTCTTAAAATATAAGGTAGGAAAGGAATATAGAAATTTCAAGAAAAAGTTAAGATGATAACGGGGTTTACGGGAATTGAATGAATCCAACCTTAAATTTAAATGAATTGATAATGACTTGGGAAGGAGATTTGAATTGAAAAACTTGTATAGTCCATAGCTACTGATTTTAAAAGTACGCTTATTACTTGGAATGACCGGGATCGAATATATGTTCGAAAACCATTCCAAGTAATAATACAACGTTATGGAGCAAATCAAGACTTGGAAAACGACGAATGAAGATCGGGGTTCTTTGAATTGTTTGGATTGATTGCTGATGTCTCGGTTGGGCTGATCCCCGATATGAGGTTAAAAGTGGCATAAGGTCTGAATATATTTGGAGATTTTCGGATTGGTGTTTCGTTCAGACCCAGAACGGACATATATGAATTGTTTGTCTGACGTTGTAATTTACTGCGTAGCACTGATCTTTGTTAAATATATATTTTCTTGGTGGCGGAGAATTTATTCTCTTGCTTAACACCCTTCTCTAAGACATATGAGCTTAGAGGTTGTATATCGATGGAAATCAGTGATGCATTGTGAATGGACAATGTGGTATACTTAAGTCATATGGAGAGATATGGATGATCAATGCATGGCTTATTCAAGCGTATCTTTGTGTATGTCGTGACCTCGGCAAGCCTCCTTCTGCGGTAAATGACCAACATAGGAAGAAATGCAGCAGGATTATGGGTGTGTTGTCTCCTTCTAGATAAAAAGTGTACTACGATATGGAGCTAAGATATTAACCTATGTGGTAAAAGCATATACTTTTGTGGTTGTTGTTGGTGAGTGCTCGGAAAGGTCGGTAACGACCGGGAGACGGCATACTCAGGTGTACTCTAAGTTACCTAGTTAAGGGGTAACCCGACCTTATGTTGTCATGAGGAGCATCATTGTTGATCCTCGGACATCCCTCTAGAGGTGTTCAAAATTTGATTCAGAAGGAAGTTCCTTTAACTGGCCATCATTGGAAGCCCAATCTCCGCTACGAGCCCGTACGATTTTAGTTGTATACTATACATCGGTATAGTATATGGTACCTATGCTAGCTAAGATTGATACATTTATTTTCCAAAGGTTTTTCACACTATATTATAATATTGAAAGAGGATTTTCATATATCAAGCTTTTTTAACTATCATAAGGAGAAACCTCGCCCATGTGTGTGTTTGCATTGTGTGTGTGCCACGAGACCTTATGGTAGTTTCATTTTTCAAAAGTCATTGCGAATTTCTATGCACGGGAATTCATATGGAATAAACGTGTTCTGCGTTAGCAGCGTGGTCCGTCGAATTACTCAACTTTAAAATGAATCCTAAATAACAACTGTTTTGAGTTCTCACACCAGTCCCACGACTGACCTGGAGTTTATTGTTCCCACATCTAAACTCTGGGTGCCCATAATTTTGACACAGGCAGCTAGTAGTTTGGTTTGCAGAGTTAGCCTTGGAGTTGGTTGTAGCAAATTCTGGTTTAGCTGGAGCTATTATGATTTGGAGCATTTACATTCTTCCGCTGAGTTATATTTCTTCCGCTATGAAATCAATGTACTATGATGTATTCCTTGTAACTCTGATGTTATATTATGGTAATGAAGTGAAAATTTCTGTTATTTTTGTGCAAATATGTTAGTACCCATAACAATCCGTCTTTATGAATGGTTTAAGTTGGTTTAATTAATGTCAAGAACCAGTCGAAAAGCTGGGTCATTACAGCACAACTTTAATATAGCATTGCTTTGTGTATAGCATTAAATCGTGAGCTTCACACCCCGGTATGAACCAGAAACGGGAGAGGAACGCAGGGAGGACATGCGTTTCTTTCTTGCTAGGAGTGGTGTCATGGTATGGATCCCAGACATTTTACTTATGTTGATGATGGATAGCGAGGTACCTTAGATATGGGTCTCTAATGGCCCTTGATTGTCGACATACTGACCAAATTTTATGCCCCACAGGGCAGGAAAACGTATTGTTCAGGAATTGCCAATCCCCAAATGTAAGAGTGGACCGGCCCAGCCAGATCCAAGGTGTAGTTGCGGCTGAATCCTGAGACATGGTAAGCTAGATTATCTCGAATCGGAAAGGACGATCCCTTACCTTGGTTCATAGATGGAATCCAATTTCCAATACGTGATTTTTTTTGTTTTAGTTGTTAACCTATATGGCGACAAAGTAAGATGGGGTACTATGTCATCTATGATTCATACATTTATATTTGAAGTTGATTTCTTCAATTATAGTAATAATAAAAGAGGGATTTTGCGTACCAATCATATTTGGCCATTATAAGGTAAAACTCTATCCTCCGTCTTGCGTTGCATTGTGTGATGGGACCTGAGTCTTATAATGGCTTCATTTTTCTCTTTTGCATTGCGTTGTTCATTTTTATGCACTGGTATCCATGGGGGATAAACCCGTTCCATGTTATACAGCTTGGTCCCATGATTTACCCAACTTTATAATTAAGCTAATAACTGCTTTAATTCTCACACCGGTCCTATGACTGACTCGGAGTTTATTGTTTTAACCTAAACTCTGGGTGCCCATATTTTCTACACGGCCAGCTAGTATTTTTTTGTTTTCGTATATATTTCTTTCACAGGATCCTAGATTACTGCTGGAGCTATATTCAAAAAGATTTGTATCCATCTATTTCTTTTAGTTGTGTGAGATGATGAATTTCCATTAAGGATTGTATTCATATATTTTATTTTATGTTGCTATGTATTTTAAATCTCTGATATTTTCCGTTGTGTATTATCGATTTGTACGTTTATTCTTGTACTTTGATGTAACTTGGTGTAATAAGAATGAAATATTCTATTTTTTGTGTCCTCATGTGTCGTGTTCTCAAAGCAATCCACATTCCAGTATGGTCTAGGCCTGGCGGGAATTTTGGTTTGTCTCAGTTTGGTATCAAAGCGTTGGTTTTACAAAGCTTGAGAACAAGACACATTAGAACCGAACTAAAGAATTCATCGGTGATAGGATTAGAAACATCCTATAAGAATGACTCGTTAGAGGTTAGGTTAGTAATTCCCTAGAATGAGTTTAAAGAGTATTATTTATTAAAAACAAATTTAGTTTTGAAATTTGTATCTCATTATATGTATTTGACTATTTTATTTTAAATTGAATTTGGACTATCAAGTACACGAAGATTTTGCATATACGCGTCATGAACGTATATTCGAAGTCTCAAATATACTGGGTAGATATAGAATCAGACTCTAGTCGTCCGGAGATGATTCCGATGATAGTGATTACATTTTTAGTATTTATGTTCTAGTTTCGAAAGTGGGATATCTATATACTTCCAATTGACTGGAGCGAGAACCAAAACTTAGTTAAAATTATTAGTTGTGATTTGGCATTGAAATTAGATTCTTGTATATGTAAAAGTTATGCATTTGAAAATTTAACTAACTAATTGATTGCTGGTTGTGTTGTGTGATTATTAGTTCAACTTATAAAAATATTGGAATGATGAAAGCAATAAAAGAATGAGTGATGAGTAAAGCCAAATCTAATATAATGTAGAGATGAATTGAAAATTTAGTTCGGATTTGATTTTTGTATACAGATAGATAGATATGCGCACATATATATATATATATGTGTGTATATATATATATATATATATATATATATATATATATTAGACAGGTTGCTGAGTAAAGATTATGTTGAGTAGAGAATTAAATTGCGTGCCCAACAAGTAGGTGCACCTTAATGAGTTGGTTGCGCAATTTTATTTATTATACAAACTACTGTGAGTGATTTGGATGAGTTGCGATGGGTTGTTTTGTGTGAGATTAGAAGCATACGCCATAGGATAGTAACAAATTAATTATGGACTACACCGCATAACATACTACTGCAGAAGATAGCATAACATATCATATTCCATATAAGCATTTGGCTCTTATATGACGAGGTTTGATTTACCATGTGAGCGAGATACTTATACGGCGAGGACTGAATTACAGGTTGAACTGAGGAATGATTATGGACTTAATAACATATAACGATAAATTGCAGGATTTAGTAGAAACCCTATACAGGTCAGGTGATGACAAAAATGCACATCTCTCTTGTTTTTAGTTACATCACATGGTTATTTAGTTTCCAACACTGGGGCAAGGTATGAGATTTCGACCTTTTTACACGTCTCCCTTGGGCATAGATAGGACCCAATAATTCTGTATGCTATATATGATTTTTTGGGTACCTATTACGACCCAATAAATTTTTCAGACCCTCTCCGTACAAAGGAGGTTTTGGCAAAAATTTCAAAAATTTAGGGTGTTATCCAAGTTTCAGAGAAATTTGAAAGTTCTTAGTAATTGAAAATTTGAAGAACTCGAGCCAGAATGAAAGTTGAGTGGGTTAGTTAAACAACTTTCAGCCCCGTTCCTTTTCGAGGACGAAAATATTTTAAGTGGGGGAGATTGTAACAACCTAGAATTTTGGAACTAATTTAAAATTTTAATTAAGCAATTTTAATGGATTTTGAATATTTAAAATTATTTATTTTAAATAATAATGACTAAAAATTTGTTATAAACGAAGTTAGAATGTATAAATTTATATTAATCATATTACGAGCCTGAAATGGCATGGTCGTTTGAAAATTTAATTTTAAATTTCGAAAGAATATATACAATTCAATATAAGTTAGAATTTGACGAAACAAGAAACGCTAGGCTCGAATTAACTATATCTCTCTAATGAATGTAAGAAATTGAGATTTCACCTTATAAATTTTA
This sequence comes from Allium sativum, assembly GCA_030737875.1. Classification (NCBI taxonomy): domain Eukaryota; kingdom Viridiplantae; phylum Streptophyta; class Magnoliopsida; order Asparagales; family Amaryllidaceae; genus Allium; species Allium sativum. The sequence continues at coordinate 344,792,087 of CM060910.1, forward strand.
AGTTAGGGCGAAATTAAAATTTAGAATAGTCGCTATAGAATTTATATATTTTTTAATATTATATACGCCTTAGAAATGGCTATTTTGCAAACGACCTCCGAATTCGACAAAACCACTTTTGTTGGATCCGGAATGTCAAATTATTATTAGGTTTCAATTTTCGTAATTTTTGGAATTGATATGTGAGCGTGCCAAATTTAAAGGCACGTTCATTTTCAGTTGTAAATTTAACCAACTTGAAAATATCATTCTTCAAACGATCTCCAAATTCGACAAAACTACTTTCTATAGGACGGTATCGTCATAACATAGTTAGATTTCAATATTCTTAATTTCTGGAGTCAGTATATGGCCCTGGTAAATTAAAATGTACGTTGAAATCAATATGTAACATTATATTAATTTATATTTTAATTTTTGTAAAAGCTGATCGAAACAGCCGAATTGGCTTACGAAACATATCCCATTGTGTCCGGAATGAGGGTATTTAGCTAGAGGCGATAGTCGTTGGGTTTGATTTGGAGTTTGGATTGATAAACATGTATTTTTGTAATTAAATATTAATATAAAGTAATATATAGCCTTATCTCCACAAAACCCTTGACCTAATTAGATTTCCGCTGTAACACCTGTAATTTTAAAATATTAAAATTAACAAATTTAAGAACATTTAATTTTTAGAAGAAGAATTAAGGGAAACGGGTTACGCCATTGCGTTCGTCTCGGAATTCTGCTTGAGATAGAGTCTAAGTTTGCGTAAATCGGGCTCCGTGTGAAGAAGTTATGGAGCTTAGAAGATTTCAAGTTTATATCAGAATGAAATAAATAATTAATAAATCTAAATTCAAATTCAAACCAGCGAAAAGAAGTGGGCGGGGAAATTCCCGCCAAAGGGTGTCGACCCCCCTATATGGGTGTTGACATAGGTGTCGACCCCTGCTGACTGTTCTGGACAATGACGATTATCTGAGTCGTAGGGCTACGTGGCGACTTCTGATTGGTCTGATGACGCATTTTCTTGGACTGGATGGTTTGGATGGATCCTAGGTTGATCTAAAGGCTCATATTAATTTTATACTTCTATATAATCACATCAAACCTAAACCCTAAACCTCATAACCCTATTCTATAAAGCCGTCATGCTGTCCATCTCTAAGCTAACCTAGCCTCCACCATAACTAATCAAATTCAAGATAAAAGAGAAAGATCAAAGCCTACATCAACGGATTAGTTTATCAACATCAGAAATCAGATTCCAGATCTTCTCTTCTTTCTTAATCTCTGTGAGTTCATGTAGCTTTCACAAGATAATTAAACTAAAGTAATTATGATAAGTTGTAAATTGTGATCATATGATTATGCCTATCTTATCAAATTTGCAAGTTGACATCTTTTTTGGTTCATAGCCTATGCTTTTCTAATTAATTCTATCAGTTCATGCCTGTTCGTGCTCATATATTTATGCCTACTTTGATACCATTATTCTCTTCCCTCTTCCTTTTTCCTTTTTTTTAATGAGTAAGGCTAACTTCGAGCCTAACATATTATATGAAATTCGCAAATGTATAACGTTTGAATGATGGGGAAAAAGTTTGGGAAATTTTGAATAACATGTGATTTGTAAAAAGGAATAAATTGATGATGGCTATGGTTTAGGAAAAATTTTATATAATAAGCAAACATGAGACTTGACGTAAATGGGTTTGGGTGTAAACTTGTGATAATTTGGTAAGTTCGGTTATTTCTCAGATTTGGAACATGTAATAGGAATCATGACTTATAATGAATCGAATCTAGAAATATGCCTAATTTTAAGATAGTCAATTCCGATTCATGCTTATCATTTTGTCAAATCTGAATTAACTATGCCTATGAGACTGTTGCGATTGATACAATGGTACCTATCTCGTTGTACACCAAATTGGTGATTCTTTTATGTTCAATTCTATCGAATCTTTATGCCTATGATGTATCTTGCTTAGTTTAGTCATACTTATTGTTAATGTATAACATGTCTATTGGAAACATGATTCTTGAGTTGGGTACACCTTTACATGCCTATTTTGTTCCTTATGTCAATTCTTGTGTTTCTCCTCTATCCCTCTCCATTTTATTTTTGGACCTTGTTGTACGTGCGATTGAAACGCGGGGAATTGGGTATAACATAATTAAGTAATTTTGGGCATAACAAATAAATGTGGCATAACTTGAATTGACCAAACTTATGGATAATTTACATATAAATCTAGACTTGGATAGTAAATATGTAAATTGGCTAAAAGATGAACGCCTAAGACACGAGGTTAGACTTGGTTTGCAGTATAAAACTGCTCCGAACTTCCCGGCATATCCAGCAACCACAAACGGCAGTCTAATGTGAGAGGTCAAAGGCATAAATTAGATGCTTAGACACGAGGTTAAGTCTGGCTTGTGGTAGAAGTCTGCCCGGAACCGCACGACGTATCCAGCGGCCACAAGTGATCGACTTAATGTGAGAGGTCTGTGCATTAATAACTAATTAATGCTGATCAAAGATGAATATGATACCTAAACGAGTTAGGTAGGTGGGGTTAAGTTAATATGGGTAAGATGATGACTTAACCAATATTACATGAACAAAGTGGATAGGGTTAAGGCAAGCTTAATCAATTATACATATTGACTTGATAAGTGAAAGGGTTAAGTAAATCTTGGGTAGGTAGGTAATATTAGTATATATAGGCCCACAAACTTAACCGTTAAATAAACATGCGTGAATCAGTGGAAAGGTTAAGTGACATATGTATAGGTGACACTTAACCAATACAACATGTTAATTTAACAAATGGGTGGGGTTAGGTTAAATTGAGAACACTTAACCGTTATAACGTGTTGGTTAGAAAACCCTAGTAACGGGGACCCATTTCAGCAGTAACCCACATAGATGTATCACGGTACCCTGAACTAGGCAGAGTGAGGCACAATTACTGGGCTGATTATAAGCGGTCAAAATGGCGGCGGGTGGTGCGTCAGTATAGGTTCCGACGAAGTACGAGGGTGCATGTGCTCCGGAGTGGAAAAAGCAGGCACTGGGCATTAGTAGTCATACACCGTTCATCTTGAATTATGTCGGGTTGCCATCATAGGGATTGATACACCCCATAGTGGGATCAACACAGGTATGTACAAACAAGCAGGGCCGAATGACACAAATAATGAATACATACGAGTTAAGGAGCCGATCGATTAAGCGATAAGTGGGTAGTGTGGGGACATCTAGTATTTAGTAGGCTATCAAGGATTGCATGGGGTGGATACCTCTTACTAGATGTTACGTCTGAGGGCTACCAATTGCGGGGTTGGGATCAACCTTCAGTTTGGAACTAGTAATGGTGCAATATATTTAGCATTGGTGCTGTGTAGTAATTACCCTATAGTGATTAGAAATGCAATCAATGTTTATCTTATTCATCTTCCCTACCTTTTCATGCATGCTTATGTACAGTCATTTCTTACTTTCCAGTTTATGTTCTTATCCTGTTACTTTAATGATTATATTGTTAAAGTTACTGGACTCACCAGACTAATGTCTGACCTAGTTTGTTTCGCCTCTTTTCTTCCGTTCCTCCCTCCCCCCCCCCCCCAGGTTTTCAGGGAGGAAATACTCAGGCTTATTTCAGATGTCTCTTTCTTCCAGCTTGAACTTGAAAGCTGTATTGCTTGGCTTTGATTCTGCATATGGCATTTTCTATTGAGGATTATGGCTTTACAATTTTGTACTCTGAAGGCTTTTGTACAAGACTGATATTATGTACTTGGTTTTATTGTTTTGAAGGTGTAACCAAACCTATTTTTGTTTCCACTGCAATAAAGTGATAAATTTTTCAAGTACTACTTTATCCATCTTGTAATATTCCGTTCTTTTTTCTTATAACGCTCCACAAAACTTAATGCATTCCCTTTGTGAGTGACATTAACGGACATGGGGTGTTACACTTGGTATCAGAGCTGAAGGTTACCAGAATAGATAAAAGATTTTGAAAACCGTTTTGAAAAGCATTTTTATAAAGAAGTATTTTCAAAAAAAGACATGTTTTAAAGAAGGAGTTTTCAAGAGAAAGGTTTATTATGAAAAACATAATCCCCAAAAAGCCATAAATCTTTCTTTCGATTTTTTGTTTCGAATCTCTTCCTTTTTCCTTCTTGAGTCTCTCTCCCCCTGTGTAGAAGCTTTTTCTAAGATATGTAAGGACATACGTGCGATGGGCGGAAAACCGTTTCATAGGACTGGGACGTTTGTCGAAGCTAGAATTGGCTCAAGGAAGTGGAGGACTCGTATGGTATCTTTGAGATAAACGATGGAAGGAAGGTTCAACTAGCTGCTTGGTCGATGAGGGAGTTTAGGCTAAGGAGCACAACCCAAGGATGAGAATTTGTTGATATGGCTTTAATCCATGAAAAAGGTAAAGGAGAAAGTGGAAAGAATAATTAACCCCATGACAAAAGAATGCGTCTTTATTGTGGTATAACGGGCCATGTAATTAAGGACTGTAGGAAGAATAAGAAGCCTGGTTGTTTTCATTGCGATGAGGCAGGACATCTAATTAAAGACTGCCCGAGGAGGCAAGGACAAGGACAAGGGCAACGAAAGAGGACAGGACCTACCTCCGGAGGACAGGTTCATGCTCTCATGGCACCAGGACAGGAGAGAGATAGAAACGTTTTTGTTGAAAGTTTGATTTTTTCCGTTTTGATCATCCTATTCGAACTTTGTTTGATTCTGGCGCTTCGCACTCGTTTGTATCTGCTTCATTAGTTGAAACACTACACCTAAATACTAGTCTAGTTGTGGATCCCATTGTGGTCTCAAATCTAATCGGTGGTTTGGCTCATTTATCTATGCTTTGTCGAGATTTGAGAATGTCTATCTTGGGCGTTGGGTTTGAATGCAATGCCTTTGTTCTTGGTTTCACGGGCTATAGCTTGATTCCAGGGATGTATTGGCTAGCCAGGCATGGTGCCATCCTAGACTGTGAAAAAAGGGTAGTTAGACTGTTAACTCGTTGTGGAAAGACCCTTTATATTTCTTGTGACCCTAGAGGTCCGGTGACGCTTAGCTACCTAGAATCACTTGACACATCCATCGATGATTTGGAATATGTTCGAGTAGTCCGTGAGTATGGTGACGTCTTTGATGAGGTTCGAGGTTCAACCCCAAAGCGCGAGATATACCTCCGTATATACTTTGTAGATAATGCAAAGCCAGTTGCATTACCAGTGCGCCACATGGCTCGGAGAGAGAGAGAGAGGAGAGAACTCAGTAAGAGAGTAGGGGATCTACTTGAGGAAAGGTTCATAAGAAGAAATATTTCGGAATGGAGTGCTCCAGCTGTGTTTGGCTACGAAGGCTGATGGTTCGCTTAGATTGTGCGTGGGCTATAGGGAGCTGAACAAGCTCACGAAGAAGAACAGACACCCATTACCGAGGATAGATGACTTGCTCGATCAGTTGGTTGGCGCTTCGGTTTTCTCGTAGTTGGATTTAGCTATAGGATTTCATCAGCTAAGGGTGGCTAAGGATAGTAGAGATAAGGCTGCATTTAGGACTCCCGACGGTTTCTTCGAGTGGCTCGTTATGCCTTTTTCGTTTAACAAATGCACCTGCATATTTTGTTGACTTGATGAGTAGGGTGTTTAGGGAGTTTCTAAACAAATTTGGGTTAGTCTTTGTAGATGGTATTTTGATTTTCTCTAGAAGCGAGGAAGAGCATGCACTACATCTAGGGAAGTCTTAGAGACCCTACAAGTGCATCAACTCAAAGCTAAGTTCTCCAAATGTCATTTTTGGAGGAAAGAAGTGAGGTTCTTAGGAAACGTGGTCTCTAAGGAAGGGATAGAAGTGGACCCTGCGAAGGTGGTGATAATCCAAGATTGGAAGGTTCCTAGATAAGCTACAGAAGTAAGAAGTTTTCTAGGGTTGGCGGGCTACTATAGGAAGCTCGTTAAGGACTTTGTGAAGATATCAACCCCAGTTTTGACTTTGCTAGATGAGAGCAAATCATTCACAGTATATACTGGTGCTTGCGGGATCGGGCTTGGAGTAGTTTTTGATGCAAGAGGAAAAGGTGATATGCAAAAGGCGGTAGGTACGCAGTTATGTTTGGCCATCACGTATCGTCCACAGACGGATGGACGGACAGAAAGGGTGAATATAATCCTTAAAGATCTTTTGAGGTTATGTACCCTAGATTTTGGAGGGACATGAAAAGAGCACCTTCCATTTGTGGAGTTCGCTTATAACAACAGTTATTAAGCTAGTATTAGGGTTTTTATGGACGACCGTGTCGATCACCAACTTGTTGGTGGGAGTCTATGGATAAGATTTTGCTTGGACCCAAGCTGATTACAGAGAAACTTCGGAGAAGATGGACTTGATTCCAAGATGAACGAAGACGGCACAGGACCGGAAAAAGTCAAACACTGACAAGAGACAGACCGATCTTGAGTGTGATGTTGGGGACATGGTTTTTGTCAAAGGGTCGCCATTGAGGAACGTAGTTTGCTTTGGAGCTGCAGGGAAATTAGCACCAAGGTTTGTAGGACCCTTTCCCATTACCGAGAGGATTGGACAGATGGCGTACAGAGTGAAGTTGTCGGGGAAGCTTAGTAGTGTTCATGACGTGTTTCACATGTCGTATTTGCGGAAGTGTTTACATGATATCGCGGAAGTAGTGGAGCCGATCATGCTTAGAGAAGTGGAAGTAGAGCGAGATGCCACGATTAGACGATCTCCTACATGCATCCTTGGATCGGAGATCAAGAAGTTACGCAATAGTGAGGTCAAGTCGGTTAAAATCCAATGGGGAGATGATCAAGGAGACGCGACTTGGGAGATGGAAGACATGATATGTGCATCGTACCCTTTCCTTTTGTGAGGATATGTTCTTAAATTCTCCCTTTTCTACCGCTTTGTTTATACTTGTTCTATCGTTTAGTATGTCCTCTCGTTTACATCCTCGATCTTTAGATAGGAAAATCATATGGTTGAAAACATGTGTTTGAGACATGTTATGTTTGGTGGATGCAAGCGGATCAAGTGTTTGCTAGTGGTTGCTCGTGGATGCATTTACACACATATTAGGCACTAGATCTGCTCGGTCACTTTCATATTGCATATGCATATATGTATTTGTATATGGGTTGAAACTTGATGTGTTATCATATGGATGTTGCATTTGTATGAATGTACAGTTGTGCACTCATATAGAAATGATATGTATCAATAGGGTTCTTTTGCATACATAATGGATGCATGGCACTATCATGATTTGCATTAAGGAGGTCAACTGAATCATTAAACTGCCTGATTTTTCATTAGATAAGGACATATACACACACTATGCATATGATCCTGAAAGCATTAGAAATCTTCTTAAGGACAATGGATGCATGTGATTGAATGGTTAAGTAGATGGATGTTGGATGGTAGGATATACATTCTTCTTGACTTGGTGATTTCGGGGACGAAATCCTTTAAGGATGGGAGAATGTAACACCCCATAATTTTAAAATATTAAAATTAACAAATTTAAGAACACTTAATTTTTAAAAGAAGAATTAAGGGAAACGGGTTACGTCATTGCGTTCATCTCAGAATTCTGCTTGAGATGGAGTCCGAGTTTGCGTAAATCGGGCTCCATATGAAGAAGTTATGGAGCTTAGAAGATTTCAAGTTTATATCAGAATAAAATAAATAAATAATAAATCTAAATTAGAGTTCAAATAGCGAAAAGAAGTGGGCGGGAAAATTCTTGCCACAGGGTATCGACCCCCCTTAAGAGGCGTCGACACTGGTTTCGACCCCTTATAGGGGTGTCGACATAGGTGTCAACCCCCCCCCCCCCTGTAAGGGTAGACCCCTGCTAACTATTCTGGACAGTGACGATTTTCTAAGTCGTAGGCCTACTGGCGACTTCTGATTGGCCTGATGACATATTTCCTTAGACTGGATGGTTTGGATGGATCCTAGGTTGATCTAAAAGCTCATATTAATTCTATACTTCTATATAATCACATCAAACCTAAACCCTAAACCTCATAACCCTATTCTATGAAGCCGTCATGCTGTCCATCTCTAAGCTAACTTAGCCTCCACCATAACTAATCAAATTCAAGATAAAAGAGAAAGATCAAAGCTTACATCATTGGACTAGCTTATCAACTTCAGAAATCAGATTTCAGATCTTCACTTCTTTCTTAATCTCCGTGAGTTCATGTAGCTTTCACAAGATAATTAAACTAAAGTAATTATGATAAGTTGTAAATTGTGATCATATGATTATGCTTATCTTATCAAATGTGCAAGTTGTCATCTTTTTTGGTTCATAGCCTATGCTTTTCTGATCAATTCTATCAGTTCATGCATGTTCGTGCTCGTATATTTATGCCTACTTTGATACCATGATTCTCTTCCCTCTTCCTTTTTCTTTTTTTATGAGTTAGGCTAACTTCGAGCCTAACATATTATGCGAAATTCGCACATGTATAATGCTTGAATGATGGGGAAAAAGTTTGGGAAATGTTGAATTACATGTGATTTGTAAAAAGGCATAAACTGATGATGGCTATGGTCTAGGAAAAATTGTATATAATAAGAAAACACGAGACTTAACGTAAATGGGTTTGGGTGTAAACTTGTGATAATTTGATAAGTTCAGTAATTTCTCAGATTTGGAACATGTAATATGAAACATGACTTGTAATGAATCGAATCTAGAACTATGCCTAATTATAAGATAATCAATTCTGATTCATGTTTATCCTTTTGTCAAATCTGAATTACCTATGCCTATGAGACTATTGTGATTGATACAATGGTACCTATCATGTTGTACACCAAATTGGTGATTCTTTTATGTTCAATTCTATCGAATCTTTATGTCTATGATGTAACTTGCTCAGTTTATCCATACTTATTGTTAATGTACAACATGTCTATTGGAAACGTGATTCTTGAGTTGGGTACACCTTTACATGCCTATTTTGTTCCTTATGTCAATTCTTGTGTTTCCCCTCTATCCCTCTCCATTTTATTTTTGGACCTTGTTCTACGTGCGATTGAAACGCGGGGAATTGGGTATAACTTAATTAAGTAATTTTGGGCATAACAAGTAAATGTGGCATAACTTAAATTGACCACACTTATGGATATTACATATAAATCTAGACTTGGATAGTAAATATGTAAATTGGCTAAAAGATGAACGCCTAAGACACGAGGTTAGGCTTGGTTTGCGGTATAAGACTGCCCGGAACCACCCGACATATCCAGAAACCGCAAACGACAGTCTAATGTGAGAGGTCAAAGGCATAAATTAGATTCTTAGACACGAGGTTAAGTCTGGCTTGTGGTAGAAGTCTGCCCGGAACCGCCCGGCATATCCAGTGGCCACAAGTGATCGACTTAATGTGAGAGGTCTGTGCATTAATAACTAATTAATGCCGATCAAAGATGAATATGATACCTAAACGAGTTAGGTAGGTGGGGTGGGCAAGAAGACGACTTAACCAATATTACATGAACAAAGTAGATGAGGTTAAGGAAAGCTTAACCAATAATACATATGGGCTTGATAAGTGGAAGGGTTAAGTAAATCTTGGGTAGGAGGGTAATATTAGTATATATAGGCCCACAAACTTAACCGTTAAATAAACATGCGTGAATCAGTGGAAAGGTTATGTGACATATGGATAGGCGACACTTAACCAATACAACATGTTAATTAAACAAATGGGTGGGGTTAGGTTAAATTGAGAACACTTAACCGTTATAACATGTTGGTTAGGAAACCCTAGTAATGGGGACCCATTTCAGCAGTAACCCACACAGATGTATCACGGTACCCTGAACTAGGCAGGATGGGGGCACGATTAATGGGTCGATTACAAGCGGTCAAAATAGAGGTGGGTGGTGCATCAGTGTAGGTTCCGACGGAGCACGGGAGTGCATGTGCTCAGGAGTGGAAAAAGAAGGCACTGGGCATCAGTATTCATACACTGTGCATCTTGAATTATGTCGAGTTGCCATCATAGGGATTGATACACCCCATGGTGGGATCAGCACAGGTATCTACAAATAAGCGGGGCCGAATGACACAAGTAATGAATACATACGAGTTAAGGAGCCGATTGATTAAGAGATAAGGGGGTAGTGTATAGACATCTAGTATTTAGTAGGTTGTCAAGGATTGTATGGGGTGGATACCTCTTACTAGATGCTACGCCTGAGGCTACCAATTGTGGGGTTGGGATCAACTTTCAGTATGGAACTAGTAACGGTGTGATATATTTAGCATTGGTGCTGTGTAGTAATTACCCTATCGTGATTAGAAGTGCATTGTATGTTTATCTTATTCATCTTGCCTACCTTGTCATGCATGCTTATGACAGTCATTTCTTACTTTCTAGTTTATGTTCTTATCCTGTAACTTTAATGATTATATTGTTAAAGTTACTGGACTCACCAGACTAATGTCTGACCTAGTTTGTTTCGCCTCCTTTCTTCCGTTCCCCTCCCCCCCCCCCCCCCCTCAGGTTCTCAGGGAGGAAATACTCAAGCTTAGTTCAGATGTCTCTTTCTTCCAGCTTGAAGTTGAAAGATGTATTACTTGGCTTTGATTCTGCTTATGCCATTTTCTGTTGGGGATTATGGCTTTAAAATTTTGTACTTTGAAGTCTTTTGTACAAGACTGATATTATGTACTTGGTTTTGTTGTTTTGAAGGTGTAACCAAACCTATTTCTATTTCGCTGCAATGAAGTCATAAATTTTTCAAGTACTACTTTATCCATCTTGTAATATTCCGTTTTGTTTACTTATAACGCTCCACGAAACTTAATGCATTCCCTTTGTGAGTGACATTATTGGACGTGGGTTGTTACATCCGTCGTCGCCCCTTTTTATTCAATGGATGATAAGCTGCGATTTTAGTCCCCAAAAATCTTCAAATCCACACAAATATTCAAGGATCGTTCAACTGCAATGATGTAGAGCTCATCAGGCTCTACCAAACCAACGGCGATGATCGGCGGTAAGGCTCTGACATGGCCGAATTCTTGCCTCGAACAAGTAGCGTTTAGATTCGATTTTCTGTATGCTGGGGGACCGGAGTTCTGGAGATTCATGGAGGAGGCGGAGGGGATTGAGGCACGTTTTCTGGTGATAATTGATCGTCGTCCATTGGGGGGGTTGACTGCGGTAGGAGGAGTTGGCGGTGAAGTACGTGTTCGGGAGCGATTTCCTTTGCCTGTAAGGAGAATGATTTACACATGTAATTAGGGATTTAATTAACTTATTTTTATTTTTTTTAATTTATTTAATCAATGTTTGTAAGACCATATCTTCTTCATACAAGATCCGAATCCAAAGATTTCAGGTCCGTTGGATTCGTGGCGACGAACAAACAATCTGGAATTGACCAGAATGGAAATGGAGCAAGTTAGAATTTAAGGCAAATTCAAATCCGAACGATACTAAATCATCAATTAAATAATGACGGAGTGGAAACCAACGTGATAAATCCTTCTCACTAAACCATTTTTGTTATGTTATTATATTACAAGGTGTAGATTGGGCTTAGTAGCTCCTGTCACTGTTGTTTGAAACTATGGATGTTTGGTTTATTTTTGTGATTGGTTGATTTATTTATTCATATGGATGAATGTAAAAAATTTGTATATGGCGCAAGCCTAGTCAGGAGAGTGGTAATGCATAGACAGCATTCCGGTTCTACAAAATAGCGCTCGTATAATGGATAATTTTTCTGAAATATGTTAGAACTGAAGTTAATAGATTTATGGTAGTTGAAATAAGATTACACATCCATTTATTAGTTGGACGACTTGTTTATGTTCTCTTATTTATGTGATATCGATTGGGATGACAATTTTTACACATCGCCCATGTGTACAAATAATAATTAGTATTTGTTGGTTGAAACCCCAAACGGGTCTAGGGATGATACTCTGATCACACATCTCACTAGTGATTAGTTGTATGTCAATCAATTGATTGACAGATTGTTATAAGTGTTATTAAATTATTTAATGCTTATACAGTTGTAAAATGCACTCTGACCGTTATTTGGATGTTTAATGATTATTTATCATTCTAGATGAATACATGCTATGTATGAAATCCATATAACAAAAATTATATGGTAATTGATTGAGTCACATTCCAATTCGGAAATAACGAATATTTTACTCTAATATTCATTGAAGAATCAAAATATGGTTTTGATGTCTAATTTTGGATGGACACGAAAATGTTGAAAAATATGAAGCCGAGTCAGGTAGATAAACCCCATTTTAACTCGAACAGATTTTTTATCGATTTTATTCATTTTATAATGAATATTGAAAAGAAATGGATTTCAAAATAAGATATTTTGAAAATATTATCATTTAATATTATAATGATATGGATTGTTCAATTTTGATTTAAAAATTGAAATGGAAGTTGGAATCGTTTTCGAACGAGTTTATGAACATTTATAAAATACGTTTTGAATGGAAATTGACGAAATATATTATATATATTTAAACGACTTAAATAGAACGCGTCGCGCAGCGACCATTTGTGAATTTCGACCATTGACTTCGATTTGATGTTACGGGAGATCCGACCGTCGGATTCTTCTGAAACCAGAACCTATGGGTTCATATCGAAAAGTGCTTTCAAATGATTATATGATATTTAAAATCCAATGGCTAGATTTTCTGAAATGTCAAATTCAAATTTGAATAAAACAACGTTGGTGCAGTTAAATGACCTAAAACGTCATCTAACTGAATAGGCATATTTTTAAATGATTAAAAATAGGGAAAAATTAGGTTAAATCATAATAAATGATTTGAAATGGTTTCAGATGAAATATTCCATGTTTATAAGGATAAAAGATGTTTTTATCAGATTAAGTTGTTTATCAACTTTTATAAAGAATTAAATGAATTAGAAATGGTTTTAATATAACCAAAATTTTCCAACATATAAATAGTTATGGATTTGAATGGAAATTATCTTCGGATATTTCGATATTGGATTCCGTGATTATACGGATATCGTTGAGGAATTTGGAAGATATAGATATCGTTAATCCCAATATGATATCTGTTGGTTCCAGAATTTGATATTGAATAAATTTGACATGAACTCTATTCAAAGCCTTATATTTAATATCAAATTGGATTTTGGTTTGTCGTGAATGTTGTCTTCAATAACACTATTCTTAAACTCGGTTGAGAAAAGAATAAATCTTTTAATTAATATTTAATGAGATTTTCCAATTAATAAACAAAATTATAATAAAATGTTAGTTGGTCTTGGGTTGATTGTGAATAATGTTTTAAATAACATTAGTTATTAAACCCGATTAATAGTAAAGTTATGATTTGGAATTTATAAATCTTTTTATTAAGATTTAATGGAAATTTCCAAAGTAAAGTTTTCCAATTTAATATATTAAATTGGATTTAAATGGAATTCGATTTAATAATAATCTAGATGAGCTTCTGTGAATGAAGACCATTACTATATATGGAATTTAAAAGGCTTTGCCATTATTCCATTTATATTATTAGTCTGATATGGAAATTTATATCGATTATATATTGATCTGTTTTCTGTGAAGATTCCATTTATATGGAAGATGATTTTGGGTTTATCGTGGATTATGTTTTAAATAACATTAGTTCTTAAACCCGATTAACAATGAAGTTATGATTTGGAATTTATAAATCTTTTTATTAAGATTTAATTGTTTCCAAAGTAAATTTTTCCAGTTTAATACATTAAATTGGAATTAAATGGAATTCGATTTAATAATAATCGAGATGAGCTTCTGTGAATGAAGACCATTACTATATATGGAATTTAAAAGGCTGTGTCGTTATTCCACTTATATTATTAGTCTGATACAGATATTTATATCGATTATATATTGGTCTGTTTTCCATGAAGATTCCATTTATATGGAAGATGATTTTGGGTTTATCGTGAACTGCGTTTTAAAGGACATTAGTTCTTTAACCCAATTAAAGTCAGGATTAGTTTCCTAAAGTTGAATAATCATTGAATAATGATTTTTAAAGATTAAAACTAAGATAGAGTTTTAATGAATCTTTAATTAGATTGAAATATGAATAAGGTAATTAAACTTACCGAATTCAAGAATTGTTCGAGATGGAGTACCGTCGGTACTCCATGCGATAGTTAAATCTTTAATTAGATTTGAATGATAAATGGTAATTAAAATACCAATAACACATTGGGTGTTAGATATGGAGTACCACCAGTTTTGCTCCATATGATGAATAGGTCGGGATTGGGATAATAAAATAGATTATTACTTTGGTAACTCTTGTTAATCCCGACTTGTTAATAAACCTTGATTTGGTTTAAGATTGTTGAAAGATAATACAAAATCTTTGGCAATGGTTTTCAAAGAAAGATTTAAACAAGAGGTTTAAATGAATAGAATCTTTGATAAGATTAATGGCAATAATTCCCAGTAATAAGAATATTCTGGATTGGGATGAGACGTATGATGTGTTTTTATAGCACTTGATTTCAAGATACGGGAGTTATTCGGAAAGACCGGATTTAACCCATTATGAATAACTGATACGACAACTGAAAATCGAAGATGAAGACGGTGATTAAAAACGGGAGATCTTCGCATCGAATGGATGATTACTGATGTCTTGATTGGGCTGTACACCCAAGACGAGGTAATAAGTGGTGATCGTCCAGATGTACTTGGAGATCGACCGGATATGCGAGGACCTCCCTCCTGTATTGGCCATATGGGATGAGGAATAAGGTGTCGGTTTCGTTTAAACCCAAAACGGATTTGTAAATGGATTGTGTGTCTGACACGTACGAGCTTAACACCCTTCTCTGAGACGTACTTGATGGCGGATAATTTATTCCCTCGCTTAACACCCTTCTCTGAGACGTACGAGATTAGAGGTTATAGATTGGCAGAAATCAATGGTATGGTATGGATTGACAATGTGGCATGCTAAGATGCAAATGATCAAGGATTTTATTGAAAACAGAGCCTTGTGGTTGATGATCAAAGCACAGCTTTCGTATAGTGCCGCTTTGTGTATAGCGTTAATTCGCGAGCTTCTCACCCTGGTATGAACCACAAACGGGAGAGGACCGCAGGGATTACTTGTGTTTCTTTCTAGCTAGGAGTGGTGTCATGGTATGGACCCCAGACATTTTACTTATGTGGATGATGGATAGCGAGGTACCTCAGATATAGGTCTCTAATGGCCCTCGATTGTTCGACATACTGACCAGATTTTATGCCCCATAGGACAGGGAAACATATTGTTCAGGAATTGCGAATTCACAAACGTAAGAGTGGACCGGCCCTGCCAGATCCAAGGTGCAGTTGCGGCTGAATCTTGAGACATGATAGGCTAGATTGTCTCGAATCGGAAAGGACGATCCCTTGCCTTAGTTCATGGATAGAATCCAATTTCCAATACGTGATTTCTCAGTTTTAGTTGTAAACCTATAAAGCGACATAGTAGAATAGGGTATTATGTCGTCTATGATTGATACATTTATATTTGAAGTTGATTTCTTCACTTATAGTAATAATAAAAGAGGAATTTCACGTACCAAGCATATTTGGCCATAATAAGGTAAATTTATCCTCCGGCTTGCGTTGCATTGTGTAATAGGACCTGAGTCTTATAATGCCTTTATTTTTCTCTTTAGTATTGTGCTGTTCATTTTTATGCACTAGTATCCATGGCGTATAAACCCGTTCCATGTTAAACGGCGTGGTCCCGTGATTTACCCAACTTTAAAATAAAGCTAATAGCTGTTTTAGTTCTCACACTAGTCCCATGACTGACTCGGAGTTTATTATTTTAACCTAAACTTTGGGTGCCCATATTTTCCACATGGACAGCTAGTAGTTTTGGGTTTCCACAGATATTTCTTTTACAGGATCCTGGATTACAGTTGGAGTTATATTCGGAAAACTTTGTATCTGTCTATTTCTTTCAGTTGTGTCAGATGATGTATTTCCACTACGCATTGTATTCATACATTTTATTTTATGCTGCTATGTATTTTAAATCTCTGAAATTTTCCATTTTGTATTATTCATTTGTACTCTTACGCTTGTACTCCGATGTAACTGGTTGTAATAACAATGAAATGTTCTACTGTTTGTGTCCTGATTTGTCATGTTCTCAAAGCAATCCACATTCTAGTTCGGTCTAGGCCGGGCAGGGATTTTGGGTCGTCTCAAAAAACATTATGTCTTGAGCAAAATATATATAGGCCACATGCATCTCCCTATCACATTGGAAAGCTTCAAAACAATTACCAGAGTCAGAGAATGCTTCAATGATGCCTGGGAGTAGCACTAAATATAAAAGAACTATTCTCCCAATCCCTAGACTTGTTGATTTCTTCAATGAGCTTTGAAGGGAATCTGCCCTAAAAATTTAGAGATTCGTCTTAATCACTTTCTCCAGATAAACTAACTCCTTGAGGGTGAGAGTATCCAAGAAAGGTCCAGCCAAATCTAGATATAGAACTCCAAACTAAGTAACTAAGTGCATGCATTGGGTGATAGCTAGATTGAAGCGATTTTAAGATGCTGAAGGAAGCGAGTAACGAAGGATGAAAAGGGAATAAAACCCCATGCCAAATGTGTATGGCTGTAAAGGCAAAGAATCCTTTCGGAGGGTTATCAATAGTGTCCTCCACATCGGGAGGAACGACCACAACGTCTATGAAGTCCTCCACTATTAAATTAACTTCTACTTTAGTGGAGATAAAGGAATGCTTTGTGGTGATGGCGGCACTCATGGATAGTTAATGAATCTAAGAAATCGAAATCATAAATTCTAAAATCCTAGAAACAAAGAACTTGAAATTAATTTTGAGATCGAGTTCAAAGAAATGTTTACCTTAACAATGATTTGAATGAATTTGAACAATCAATAATCTTATTAATAAACTTTAATCCTTGTACTCAAATTTCTTGTTGCAATAGCAAGAAAACTTGAAAGAAGAAGATAATGAGCTATTTATAAGGAAAAGTAAAAGATAGTATAACCACAAAATTAGATCCGATTGGATGGATCAGAATACCAAAAGGCGAGAAAATAGAGTAGATGTTTGGAGAGATTGCCACCTAGAAATGTTGATTTGAAAAGTGGAAGACACCTCTTCACTAGTCGGAGGGGGATAATTTTAGCACTAAAATAACAACGATAGAGGCAAGAGCAAAGCCGCAAGAAAGGGATGTCAAGAGCAGAAAACTTTTAGTCCAAGAAAAGACACTCCAAAGCAGCTTACTTTTCTCCATAATGATAAAGAGTGAAGAACTCCTTTCAACAAAAGCAAGCCTCTTCGATAAAGCCGAAGGGCATACCTTCCAAAACAACAACTGTTCGACAAAGCAAAGGAATTTTCCTAACCGTACAATCCAATAAGGGATGTTCTCTGTACGATGAGAATAAGTCCTTTGGAACTCCTAACGAAGTAGATCTGCAAAGGAATATTCGTTAATTCCAGTATTATGCCTTTCATTCAGGGCTACCTTCGGTGGACCTGAAAGCTTCGCAAGAAGTCCTAATCTAGGAAAATGCAAGACCCCCCACCTCTAGTCCAAACTGCACGAGGAAGCATAAGCTATAAACTACTAGGACGCTTTTATATAGCCTCCAGAACTATATCAACAAAAGCCCAAAGCGAATGCTCTAAGATGGAGAGGGAATCATCCCGCACATATAAATGCGACAGTTGGGGTTTGGGATTAGGACTCAATTTCTCATTATCTTACTTATATCCATGTTTCTGAGTTATAAACCATAATTCCTAAATTAATTTGGGAATTTATGGGAACCAATACACTTAATTCTTGTATTAGTTTCAGTCATTAATAAAAGAAGTTCAGCTTCAATTGCTTTGGCTAATTGTAAGGTATTATTAAATTATTATGTTATCCTAACTTAACTTGATAGATATGGTCCCAAACTCACCGAGAGGAATCAACTAGTGAAATAGTCGCAGAAACAATCGAGTGGGTCTAATGAATTGAACAAAATGACTAGAACTCATCTAAAGCACTCTTGTCCCGAGACCAGCTATAACCGAAAACTCACTGAAAGTTACTAGAGATATCTGAAACCCTTGAATCCGCTAGATAATCTCTTAGTGACGGATCCAAATAGAAATGTTAATCCCTATGAAAGCATATAAATGTGGTATGGTGACCAGATACCCCAAGTTCTTACTGAAAGCCATTTACAAAGGAAATTGATCCAGTTCACACCTTCAGAAGCTTTATAAGTGACCCTGATCCGCATGCACAGTTATTCTAGTGAAACATAGACTTTAAGAATATGACTATTATCTTTGTTTGAACAGGGACAAGGTCGAGGGAAGTATCGAAGGATAGCAACAGAGGATAAAGAAGCTTTTGGCATTGGAAATTTATCTAAAACTGCATGAGTAGACTCAAGTGAGTTTAATGGATACAATAAATCTCCGATAAATCGAATGACGCAATACAAGCAAAGCCAACTTATTTTAGGTTTTGACAAAGATTTCACTATTCTGAAGTGTTAAATATTTTTAGGCTAACATTTCTCCTAATGGCTTTCGAAGAGGAATGACTTCGAAACACTTTATTGCGTTTTGTTAATGAGCAAAGCAATGCTATGTTTCCGTGTTGAAGTAGTACACATTGGATTAACATGCTATTTCTGTTGTAACCATTGTAATTAATCCTATTGAAGACCACTCGAATCCGATATCTAAACCACAATGTGCTAGCGGAAGACTAGATCGTTGTTAGACTTGCAAAAACAACCAAAGCAATAACTCTAGTCACAAAACCAATATCAACCAATCACGAACAATCCAAATCTCAATCACAAGCAAGAAACTAATGACAAATTAGTAGCAAAAATAAATCACATAAGGATTTATAGTGGTTCCATTAACATCTTGTTAGTGTACATCCACTTTGGAGAGAGTATTTTATTACCACGATGAAAGGAATACAAGAGATTGATCCAATAATCACTATATTTCAATATAGAAAAGAGTTTGAGGATAATAGAATTGAAGAATTGGAATTAGGTTATAAACCCTAATTCTCCCTTGAGAATAACCCTTGATCCCTAATCAAGTCTTCAAGCTCTCCCTAATTCACTTTAGAAAATAGCTTATATAGAGGTTGGCCAATTACCCAAATTGCCCCAGATTTAGTCACAAATCAGTTTGCTAATCTTCGGCCCGAAAATAGCCCAAAACCCGATCAAACGTCTGTCGAACCTCCTAATAAACGTCTGTCATCTTCCAGACATTCATTGGGCAAATGTACTCAGCACAGACGTATGCCCCGCATGTGTCAGACGTCTGTCTAAGCTCTCGGGAAACCAATTCCCTACAGTCAGACGTCTGACATCCCCTATGACAGACGTCTGTCATTCTAGACCACTTAAAACTGCACCTTCCTACTCATATCTCCTCCATACGAGCTCCGATTTGCGAACGGTCACCTACGACTCGAAGCTATCTTCGTCCTCTTCAATCCAACATATATAGTATCGCATATCACAACACTCCACCTCGATACTATAACCATCTCGACTTCAAGCTCCAATGCACCATGCACTTCCTTCTACCTTCGATCGAGCAACTTGAATGTTTTCCCAATGAGTTCCGGCATGGCCACCGCCCATTACACTACACCAACGAGTTCAGGCAAAGCCCCCACCCGCCAATGTAGTGTTGAAAACATTCAAACCAAAAACCGTCTCACCAAAAGACAATGTACTTGGGAGTGTAACGCGTACTTACCTTGAAGATAGATTCCCAATCTCTCACCGCTATTCCTTTTCCATCAAACACAAAATCACTCTCTCCACCTCGTGTCACCCCGTGGCACCTGGTAACTCAACAAGCGAATGAAGTTCGAGCAATGCACGAACTTCCCATGCGGCAATGCCTTCGTAAACATATCCGCCGCATTATCCTTTGTGTGCACTTTCCGAAGGTATACTAGCTTACCCTCATCCATGGCTACAAGAAATGACTCCCTCACCTCAATATGCTTGGTCCGTGAGCTAAACGCCAAATTCTTCGCCAAATGGATAGCACTTTGGCTATCACATCGAACATCAACACTCTCATGTTCCAAACCCAAGCCACACAACAATCGCTTCAAGTAGAGTGCCTCCTTGGCCGCTTCCACAGCGGAAATCAACTCCGCCTCCGTAGTGGATAAAGCAACTACAGTTTGCAATCGCGATCTCCAACTAATGGCTGTCCCGCCAAGTGTGAAGACATACCCGGAAGTTGATTTCCTCCGATCCCTATCACCGGCATAGTCCGAGCCATAATAACCATACAACTTGAAACTCCTATCATCACTACCGCCAAAGACAAGTCCATGAGATGTTGTGCCTTTCAAGTATCTCATAATAGCCTTCACAGCTTCCCAACGCGATTTCCCTGGATTAGCCATATACCGACTAACCACCCCGACAGCGTTTGCAATATTGGGCCTTGTACACACCATTGCGTACATCAAACTACCAACCGCACTTACATATGGCACCTTTTCCATATAAGCCTTGTCTTTATCCCCGATAGGTGATCCCTGATCCGAAAGCTTCATATGCAAAGGTAAAGGTGTATTTAACGCCTTTGCATCCTCCATGCTAAACCGGAAAAGCACTTTCTTAATGTATTCTTTTTGAGTCAATCTTAACTTAAAACGCTTTCGGTCCCTTTCAATTTCCATGCCCAAGATTTTGCTTGCTTCTCCAAGATCTTTCATTTCGAATTCTGATTTCAAAAGCATCTTCAACTTGTTGATTTCATTTTGATTCCTGGAAGCAATGAGCATATCATCCACATACAAGAGTAAATACACCCAACAATCATTTCCCAACCTCTTGAAATATATGAAAGCATCCTTGATGCTTCGATGGAAGCCACTTTCAAGCATGAAATGATCAAATCTCGAACACCATTGTCTAGGTGATTACTTCAACCCATATAGTGATTTTTGCAACTTGCAAACCAATTTAGACTTACCATCTACAAGAAACCCTTCCGGTTGCTCCATGTAGATGTCTTCTGTAACACCCCACGTCCATTAATGTCACTCACAAAGGGAATGCATTAACTTCCATGGAGTGTTTTAAGTAAGTATAGAACAGAAACTTAACAACAAGACAGATATAAACAGTACTTTGAAAATTAAAACTTTATTTCATTGCAGCGGATAAACCCATATGTTTGATTACATCATCAAAACCATAAACCAAAGTCAAGTACATCATATCCATCTTGATAAAACAAAGTACATTAACTGAAAGCCATAATCCCCAACATCAAAATAGTCATAAATAAAAGAGAAGCTGAACTTTACTTCAGCGATCCAAGCAATCTTCTAAAAGAAGTCCAAAATCAAGCTCCACTGGTGCTAGTTCCAACCTGAGCACCTTGGGGGGGGGAGGGAGAAAAGAGGAGGAAACAAAGGGGGGTCAGACATAAAGTCTGGCGAGTGCGATAACTTTAACAATATAATTAACAAAGTAACTAGGCTAAGGCATAAGTTGGAAAATAAGGAAATGATCGTGAACCATTGAGTATGTCAGAGTAAACAAGGAAACAAGATGAACAACGATATCGTTAAAGCGCACCTAACCCACTAAGAAAATTACTAAACTAAACCAACACTATAGGATAATTGCTATACTGCGCCGCCACTAGTATACTACACCACCACTAGTCACCCTAAGGTTGATCCCGCCTACAAACTTAATAATGATATTGGTAGTTTCGTGCACCCCTAGCTGCCTTTTAGGTGTCGTCTGCCCCTATCTCCACTAGGTGTACCCACTACCTCCAAGCGATCGGCTCCCTAACTCGTAGATACCCGTGCTGGCCCCACAGTGGGGTGTATCACTCCCCAAAGTGGCAACCCGATACAACCAACTATGCACGGCTTATACCTACACGATGCAACAACGTCTTACCAACCAGCCCAGGTGCACACACGCATATGAACCCGTTGGACTTGCGTTGCCACCGCTAACCCGGTTTGGCCTCTTACAGTCAAGCCCAGTATGTGTGTCCCGTCCTCGACTTGGGTCGAGCCCACAAAGATACGTATGGGTTACTGGTTGAAACGGGCCCCCATTACTTGACACAAGCTATCCACCTAAGCTTGGTCCCCTCTAGTACATCCCACTTAACCCACTTCTTATTCATGTTCACTTACATTTTTCACATTTTGGTTAAGTGTTTCTAATCGTATTTCAAATGCCACCAAAGGCACCCACTGGATTCCACATGCCACCCAAGGCACCCACTTAACCCCCTCATGTCCCACTACATGCTTATCTGGTTAAGTGTTTCTTAATTCATTAAGACCGTAACCTCATAAAGACATCTCACATTAGACTGACATATGTGGCAGCTGGATTTGTCGAGCGGGTCCGGGCAGTCTTACACCACAAAAGAGCCTAACCTCGTGTCTTAGACGATTAATTACTCCTGATTAATCATTCCCCAAATTTGAATTACTTTCCCTATTCAAATTATCAATCAATTCCAAATTTAACGATGTCCATAATTGACTCAATTATGTCCATCCATTTATGGTATGTAAAATCATACCAATTTCACCACAATTTTATTTTATGCCTTTTTAAGGCATTTATGCCAATTAATTATTTTTAACATTATCGCCTTTACCCCATGTAGTACGTTTGTTCGTTTAACGTAAAAATATACGTTAGACTCGAATAGTCTAATTATAAAATAAAAGAAAACATCACAATTTGTACACATAATTAAAACATAAATATAACATAGGGGTGAAATTGCATATGTGAATAATGTTCTACATCTAAAACTTGCATGGGCCAAAATTACAACTTGCATAAATAACATATGTCATGGATCCAAATCTAAAGGTGTGAACTTGATGAGATAATGGCCACAAACTTACATAAACATCATATGTCATGGATCCAAATCTAAAGGTGTGAACTTGATGAGATAATGGCCACAAACTTACATAAACATCATATGTCATGGATCCAAATCTAAATGTGTGAACTTGATGAAATAATGGCCACAAACTTACATAAACATCATATGTCATGGATCCAAATCTAAAGGTGTGAACTTGAGGAAATAATGGCCACAAACTTGCATAAATAACATATGTCATAGATCTATGTTTGCATAGGTAATAATCCTAAATTTTCATAACATGATTCATATCCAACTCATAAACTTACATAGGTGATTTATACATCGCAACAATGGTGTAGACTAGTATCTAACATGTAAAGTATCACGTAGAATTTAGCATATGTCATAGCCTAATTTTCAATTAAATTCTCACATAAACTAGGTGTCATAATCATGTAAGTTCACATTTAATTCTACCCAACTTGTATATGATTCATGTTTGAATCAAACTCTAAACTTGCATACATATGATTTATCATATGAGTCAATATAACAAACTAGCATAAGAAACATGATGATTCAACTAGACATAAGCCAATCATAGGATTATAACATGGGTGATAAAATCATAACTTTGCATCGTAGATGATAGCATCATAACATAATATCATAGAAATTACAACACAATTCTACACATAATTACAACATGCAATCAACAATTCATATCACATCCAAATTATCCGCATTATAACTTAATCCAATTCATTTATTAATTATTTTGTTAAAACTATCGAACTCACAACTCAAAAGCAGTCTTGAGTTCTGAATTCTGATTTCTAGAGTTGAATTAGCGCTCCTTTGATGAAGATTCGCTGTTAGAGTTGAAAAGGATTGAATTTGATTTGCTTTCTTCCTCTCTAATGGGCGGCGGTTATTCTGAGTTGCAAGGTGATGGCATGGAGGCCATGAATCCAATTTTGTTTTGATTTTAGGGTTTGAGTCTATAGGTGTTTTTATAGAGTTTAAGATTAGTTTAAACCATCCGATCAACCCAGAATTAATCCCAGCCAATCAGAGCAGATCAGAAACCCTAATGAGTCAGCACATAGTCACAAACAGGTCATCAATCAAATCTGCCCGGGGCGGGGGGGGGGGGGTGCGCAGGTCGACCAAGTTAAGGCAGGTTGACCCCCAGGTCGACCTGGCCCTGGCGGGAATTTTCCCGTCCAGCCTGTCTGACTCCGAAATTTGAATTTTCTGAAAATCTGTTTTGAATTTTCTGAAACTTCCGATCGACATAACTTCTTCATCCGAAGTCCAATTCACGACAACTCGGACTCTATCTCAACCAGAATTCCGAGACGAACACAATGGCGCAACCCGTTTCCCTTAATTCTCATGTCTGAGATTAATTATTCTTTAATTTAGTTAATTCGATTATTCAAAAATCCGGGGTGTTACATTCTCCCCTCCTTAAAGGATTTCTCCCCCGAAATCTCTAAGTTAAGGAGAATGTATATCCTAACATCCAAACAGCCATCTACTCAACCATCAAACACAGGCATCCATTGCCCTTATAAATTCCTAATGCTGTATGAACATATGCGAGAAGTGTGTGTATATGTTCCTTATTTAATGCAAAATCAGGCGGTCTACTGATTCAGTTGACCTCCTTAATGCAAACCATGATAGTGCCATGCGTCCATTATGTATGCGAAGAACCTTATCGATACATATTATTTCTACATGTGTGCACAACCATTCACCAAAATGCAACATCCATATGATGGTACAACCAATATACATCCATTTCTTAAATATGTACACACATTTTTATGCAATATGCAATATGAAGTGACTGAGCCGATCTAGTGCCTAAAGTGTGTGTATATGCATCCACGAGCAACCACTAGCAAACACTTGCATCCACTTGCATCCATCATACATAACATGTCTCAAACACATGTTTCAACCATAGGACTATCCTATCTAAAGGTCAAAAATACTAACGAGAGGACATGCTAAAGATAAGATAAGTACGAGATAAGCGATAAAGGAGAAATTAAAAGACATACCCTCGAAAAGAAAAGGGTATAATGAACGCATCTTCGCTTCCGTCTCCCAAGTAGCGTTGCTCTCATCATCTCCCCATTGCACTTTGACTAGTTTGACCTCTTGATTCCTCAACTTCTTAATCACCGACCCAAGAATTCGCGTAGGAGCTCGTCGAATCATTGCATCACGCTCGATCTCCACCTCTCTAAGAAAGCTCGGCTCTACCACTTCCGCGGCCTCGTGCAAGCACTTCCTCAAATGTGATACATGGAATACGTCGTGTACACCACTAAGTCTCTCGCGCAACTCCACTCTATACGCCACCTGCCCAATCCTTTCCTTAATAGGAAACGGTCCTACGAACCTTGGTGCTAACTTCCCAACGGACCCAAAGCGAACGACGTTCTGTAATGGAGACACCTTGACAAAGACCATGTCCCCAACATCAAACTCAAGATCTGACCTCCTCTTGTCCGCATAAGATTTCTGTCTATCTTGCGCCGTCTTCATCCTCCTTCGAATCAAATCGATCTTCTCTGAAGTCTCTCTAATCATATCGGGTCCAAGCAAGATCTTATCCGTAGGTTCCCACCAACATGTAGGCGAACGACACAGCCGTCCATAAAGAGCTTCGAACGGTGCCATGCCAATGCTAGACTGAAAGCTATTATTATATGCGAACTCTACCAACGGAAGATGTTCCTCCCATGTACCTCCGAAATCTAAGACACATAATCTCAATAGGTCCTCTAGAATACGATTCACCCTCTCGGTCTGGCCGTCCGTCTGAGGATGATATGCGGTGCTCAAACATAACTGAGTCCCTACCGCCTCTTGCAAGCTCTTCCAAAACTCGCTAGTGAAGATGGGATCGCGGTCGCTCACTATGCTAGAAGGAACACCATGCAAACGAACTATTTCTCGAATGTATACAGAGGCTAACCATGGAGCAGTCCTCTTACTCTTCACGGGAATGAAATGGACGCTCTTAGTAAGTCTGTCTACCACGACCCAAATCCCCGTATTACCCTTCCTCGATCTTGGTAATCCGTCATTAAAGTCCATCGAGACGCTTTCCCACTTCCATTGTGGGACCTCCAATGGTGAAGCAATCCACCGGGCTTCTTCTGCTCTGCTTTTACTTGTTGGCACACCAAGCATCTAGCGACATACCCAGCCACATCTTTCTTCATGCCGGCCCAAAAATAAACTCGTCTCATGTCCATGTACATCTTGTCCCCGCCGGGATGAATGGTCAACTTCGAACGATGGGCATCATCAAGAATGGTCTTCCTCAGATTCTCGTCCCATGGTACACAAAGTCTACCGTCCCTACGCAACCAACCCTTATCATCTAGGGTATACCTATGGAGATGGCTCGATGACTCCCTCCTTTGAGCTTTTCTACTAACTCAACAAACTGTGGGTCGTCTCGCTGTGCCTCGCCAATCCGTCCCAAAAGCGTAGGCCTGACCTCTAAGGATGCAAGCAACCCAAGTACGAAGTCCATGGAAGGTGTAAAGTCAAACGTAGAGATGAACTCTAAACTTCGCCGCTCAACAAACAACGGACTCAAGGATAATCTTTTTCTACTCAAGGCATCTTCCACCATGTTACCCTTGCCAGGGGTATATGCTATCTCGAAGTCGTAGGATGCTAAGAACTCCATCCATCTTTGCTGCCTTAAGTTCAAGTCCTTCTGAGAGAATAAGTTTTTTAGCGATTTGTGGTCAGTGAACAATTCGAATTTCTCACCAAGAAGATAATGACGCCAAGACTTAAGCGCGAAAACAATAGCGGCCAACTCTAGGTCATGTGTAGGGTAATTTCTTTCATGCACTCTCAACTGCCTTCCACCATAGGCTATTACCCTTCCCTCTTGCATTAAGACTGCACCTAGTCATGTCCCACAAGCGTCGGTATAAATGGTAAATGGCTTACTTCCATCTGGCAACACTAAGACTGGGGCTGTGGTCAAAGCTCTCTTCAAACGTTGGAACGCATCATAACAATCTACGTCCCACATGAAAACTAAGTTCTTCTTCGTTAAGCGTGTTAATGGAGATGATATTTTTGCGAAGTCTTTGATGAACTTCCTATAGTAGCCTGCCAACCCTAAGAAACTCCTCACCTCGGTCGCATTTTTAGGAACCTTCCAATCTTGGATGGCCACTACCTTCGCGGGATCCACGGCTATCCCTTCTTTGGAAACCACGTGCCCTAAGAATCGCACTTCCTTTCTCCAAAAGTTACACTTAGAAAATTTAGCTTTAAGGCTATGCGCTCGAAGAGTCTCCAACACTTCCCTAAGATGTAGGGCATGCTCTTCTTCGCTTTTAGAAAAGATCAAGATGTCATCTACAAAGACTACCACGAATTTATTAAGGTACTCCCTAAATACCCTACTCATCAAATCAACAAAGTATGCGGGGGCGTTTGTCAAACTGAAGGGCATCACCAGCCACTCGAAGAAACGGTCTGGAGTCCTAAAGGCAGTCTTGTTTATGCTATCCTCAGCCACTCTCAACTGATGGAAACTAGTGGCTAAGTCCAACTGCGAAAACAATGAGGCGCCAACTAACTGATCGAAGAGATCGTCAATCCTCGACAGTGGGTGTCTATTCTTCTTAGTAAGCTTATTGAGTTCTCTATAGTCCATATAAAGTCTAAGGGACCCATCTGCCTTTGTGGCAAATACTACTGGAGCACCCCACTCCGATATACTACGTCTAATGAACCCCTTCTCAAGAAATTCTTTCACTTGCTTACTGAGTTCTCTTCTCTCTCTTGGAGCCATGTGGTGTACTGGCAATGCAACTGGTTTTGCATTATCTACTAGATATATTCGAAAGTCTATCTCATGTTTTGGGGGTAAACCCCTCACCTCATCGAAGACATCAACATATTCACGGACTATACGAAGTGATTGTAAATCATCATCGGATGCATCAAGGGACTCTAGGTAGCTAAGCATTACCGGACCTCTAGGGTCACAAGAAATATCAAGGGTCCTTCTATAATGAGTCAACAATCTAACTACCCTTCTTTCACAATCTAGGATGGCCCCATATCTAGTTAGCCAATCCATACCTATAATCAAGCCGTAGCCCATAAAGCCCAGAACAAAGGCATTGCATTCAAACTCAACGCCCAAGATAAACACTCTCAAATCCCGACAGATCATAGAAAGATGAGCCGAACCACCAATAGGATTTGAGACTACTAAGGGATCAGTAACTAGATTAGTATCTAGGTGCAGTGTTTCAACAAATGATGTAGAAATAAACGAATGCGATGTGCCAGAATTGAATAAAGTACGGACAGGATGATCAAACAGAAAAACTAAACTTTCAACGGAAATTGTTCTACCTCGTTCTTGCAGCGGTGGGACAACGAGAGCCTGAACTTGTCCCCTTGCTTGCCCTGGTGTCATAAGAGCATGCACATGTCCTCCCGAGGTAGACCCTGCTCTCTGCCCTTTCTTTGGGAATTCCTTAATCAGATGTCCCGCTTCGCCACAGTGGAAACAACCAGTCTTCTTTTTCTTCCTACAATCTTTGCTTAGATGGTCGGGTGTCCCACAATTAATGTAACACCCCGAAAATTCTATAACTGTGAAAGTAACAAATTAAAGTATAATTAATCTGAAATCAAAGAACCAAGGGAAACGGGTTACGCCATTGCGTTCGTCTCGGAAAAATACGCGAAATAGAGTCCGAGTTTTCGAAAAACGGAGTCCGTATGAAGAAGATATGGCCTTCGGAAGTTTTGAATTAAATTTAAAATTCAAACAGAATAAAATAATAATTTTGAAATGGGGCCCAGTGGGCCAGGCGGATAAAACACCCGCCTAGCCACCCAGGTCGACTGGGCTGTCGACCTGGGCTACCCATGTCGACAGGGCTGTCGACAGCCCTGTCGACAGGGGTGTCGACCTGGTCGAGCCCAGTCAACCTGGCTGGCCAGGTCTGTGTTTGGTCGAATTTCAGTGGTCTGCTTTGTCATTAGGGCTAAGTGGCGGGTTTTTATTGGTCTCTCTTCCTAATGAATGGCTATGATCTAACCTAGCAACATCAAGGGTCCTAATCAATTCCTAACCTCTATATAAACAACCCTAGACTAAACCCTAATCTATTCATTCAAAATAAGATTATAGCCGCCATGTTGCTGAGGAACGACAAAGAGTAGCCGCCGACTAAAGAGAGGATTAGGAAGAAAGTTCTAAGGCCTAAAGCAATTCTAGCAACCTAAAGCTAATCAATTCAACAAAGGAATTTGCGTCTTCAATCCCTAAACTAGAGAATTCATCAAACCATTGTAAGTAGAGTATTACTTTGGTATTAATAAACAACTGTGTTGATGTGTATGCTTGAATTGTGGCAATGGAAGTAATTCATATTTGTGCAAAATTATGTTATTCATTATAAAGAACTACATGCGGTAGTTCTATGCAAATAAACGTTTGGAATATTGCGCAAATTGTGTAATCTATATTGAAGCTACATGTATGTAGTTAATTGAAATTCATGCAAATTTGAGGCTTTGTTATTATGCCATTATGATGTATATTTTTGTGCATAAATCATTTTGCAAGTAATTGAAACAAGTTTGGTTATTATAGTTCATATGAAACTATGTGGAATTTTGACACCATAATCCATGCATTAAGTCATGCTTTTACAAACTTATGAATATGGCTAGGAATGATATTTGGCATAATTGAAATCCGTTATTAAGTCTATCTTGTTTTAAAGGATTATATGATGACATGGCTAGGTTAGACTCAAAAATCCCTTTTTGCAAGTTTAAAGCAAACACCATGTTTAGGAATATTTATGCATAAGTATGTTTATACCATCGTTATGTGATTAGGCTTAAATCATGATTAAGTTGAATTATGCTATGTTCATGCTAGAGGTATTTTATGCCATGCTTATGTTTGACAATATGCCATGCCTATGCAAGAAGTATTTTATGCCATGCTTATGTTTGACAATATGCCATGTTTATGCTAGAAGTATTTAGGCCATGCTTATGTTTGACATTATGCCTAAATAAGAATATAGGTTCATGTTGTAGTTAAACCTATGCAAGTTCACATGCTTTGATTCATGTCACCTATGTTACCACTATGCAAGTACACCAATTTCTATTATGTATTTTCCCACGTCATATGCAAGTTCATGCGCTCACTTTCCCCTCTTTGTGTATACGCCATAAGCCTCCCCTTTTCGCATGGCTAAATTGGGCTTTAAAAGGCTAAGCCCAATATATATAAACGGACGTGTAAAACGGGGGAAAATAACGTTGGGTTAAAAATTAATTAATGAATGAAAATATGAAATAGAAGGGCCCAAAGTCAAGTATGGGTTGGGCCCATGATCGGTGTAACCTTTACACCATGAACTTAATAATGGGCCGCAAATATTTACATATAAATAAAGAAGAATGACAAGATATGTAAATGTAGAAAAGACGATGTGTTTAACCCGAGGTTGGATTGAGTTGTGATGTAAACCTGCCCGGAACCGCCCGGCTGTCCAGTAGTCACAACAATACCTATCCAATGTGGGAGGTTAAACATGGAGCCCAGCAAGGACCCGAGGTTAGACTGAGTTGTGGCGTAAGACTGCCCGGAACCAACCGGCAACAGGCAGCCACAACAATACCTGTCTAATGTGAGAGGTCAGGGCCTTAATAAGACAATTAAGGCTGAGTCAGGATTGTTAGGATTAAGTGAACTAAAGACTTAATCAAAATGGAACATGCTAAACTAAACGGACTGGTGGGGTTAGGTTAGGAAACACTTAACCAACTTAGCATGTTGGCTAGAGATAGAAAACCTAGTAACGGGGGACCCTTTTCAGCAGTAACCCTAGAAGGTGTATCAGGATACCCTGAAACTAGGCAGGGTGGGGCACGATTACTGGGCTGATTGTAAGAGGTCAAATCGACGGCGGTGGTGTAGCAGTGTAGGTTCTAACGGTGTGCGGGCGTGCACGCACTCCGGCGCAGAAAAATAAAGTACTGGACACCAGTAGCATACCTTTGCACTCTAAGGTTGTGTCGGGTTGCCACTATGGGACTTGATACACCCCATGGTGGGACCAGCATAGGTAACTACAGACATCGGGGGCCGTAAGACACATGTAACTATGCGAGTAGGAGCCGATCATCGTAGAATGGATCACCTCACCCTGATTTTGGGGTGCAAATTGGAAACTAGTTTATATGGGTTCAGAGATTAATTCGGGGTACGATAGTATATTCGACCCTAGATAACTTGACCAAGTTTATAATGTTGCCCACTTCCTGTTTTACTTATCATACCCAGTTCTTTATTCATAGACAAAGTAGTACTAGACTTACTCAGGCTTTATGTCTGACTCTATTTTTCTTTCGTCTTCTTTCTTCCGTTTCCCCCCCCCCCCCCAGGTCCTCAGGGAGGGAACACAGCAGCTTGACCTACCTCAACATCCAGCTTGAAGAAGAGAAATGTATTGCTTGGACTTTCCCGTTTTGAACTATGGCTTTGGACAATCCACTATGGGGCTTTGGCAGTTTGTCTATGTTTTATTTATGCTTCTTTAAAAATAATGTACTCAAGACAGATTATGAAGTGTTATGTTATGTTTTTGGAAAGGATGTTGTTGTAACACGTATTTGACTTTATGAAATAAAGTTTGTTGTTCTTCCGCTGTTTACAAATATGTGTTCTTATATCTGTCTTGTATATCTGTGACTTGTACTTATAAACCTCCACCAAAATTAGGGCATTCCCTTTGAGAGTGACCCTAACGGAGGTGGGGTGTTTCACTTGGTATCAGAGCATAGGTTTACCAGATAAGATAAAAAGTTTTGAAAAAAATTATTTTCAAAAAAGAAATTTAAAGAAGCATTTTTAAAAAGAAAAATATTATTTTATTTTAAAAAGGCAAAAGTCCACTCCCCAAAGCCATAGGAACTATCTCTTATCCTTCGTTTTGAATCTATCCTTTTTGTTTCAGCATGTCCCAAGATCTTAACTTGCCTGAAGGGGTACCCATACCTGGTTGGTTTAGACGTTTCTTAGAAGCAAGGGCCACTCAGCCAGGTCCTACCGTTCCTCCTCCTCCAGCTGAAGGGAATCATCCAGCCGCAGCAGCACCTTTTCCTCCACCTCCTCCACGGGGAAACACATTCGCTAAGATATGTAAAGATTTTAAAGCTATGGGAGGAAGGGATTTCCATGGAACTGAGTCCTTCGTGGCAGCTAGGAGTTGGCTGAAAGAAACGGAGGACCTATTCATCATTTTTGAGGTAGAGGATAGACAAAAAGTACAGTTAGCAGTGTGGCTATTAAAGGGCGAGGCTTCCTACTGGTGGGAAGTCACTAATGCTGAAAGACCGGTGGAGACATGGGAGGACTTTAGGGCAAGGTTTGAGACCAAGTTTCTCTCAGATGCGGAAAGAAGTTTGCAGTTGGAAAAATTCTTATTTCTTAAGCAAGGAGACAAGACTGTCAGAGAGTATGTGAATCAGTTCGATGAGCTGGCTAGGTTTGGGCTTGACCTAGTCAACACCCCGCACAAGAAGGCTCTCCGTTTCGTCAAGGGGTTAAATGAGCCATTACATAGTTTGGCCATGACCCATATACCCATGGGAGCCACGTATGAAAGATTGGTGCAAATGGCATTGCTGAATGAAGAGGATAAGGGCAAGAAGGAGACCAAGGCAGAAAGCTCTCAAGGGAAGAAAGAGGGTTTGCAGCCTAAGAAGACAGACTTTAAGAAGGGCGGAAAAGGCAACAAAGAGAAGAGGAAGTGTAATTTCTGTGGCAAAGTGGGGCACTTAGTAAAGGACTGCCGGAAGAAGAAGGCTAAGGAGAATGGTGGGTGCTTTTCGTGCGGTCAGACAGGCCACAGGGCTAAGGACTGCCCAAGGAAACGAGGACAGGGGCAGGGCACTGGATCCACCCCAGGGGCACAGGTTCATGTGCTAGAAGCGCCACCATAGCAACAGCGAGGTACAAATACTTCTGTAGAAAGCGTAATTTATCTGTATGATCACCCCGTTCGCACTTTGTTTGATTCTGGCGCATCACACTCCTTTATCTCGTCTGCTTTAGTAGAATCTCTGCACCTAGAATTTAGTATGGTAGAGGACCCCTTAATTGTTTCAAACCCAATTGGGGCCCAACTCATTTGTCTATGATCTGTTTGGATTTGAAAATTTCTATCCTAAGTGTTGAATTTCTATGTAGTGCCTTTGTTTTGGGCTTTTCGGGGTATGGTTTGATTTTGGGTATGGATTGGCTATCCAGTAATGGGGCCGTCCTTGATTGTGAGAAAAGGGTTGTTAGGCTCCTAACCCAGCTCGGTAATACTTTGGAAATTTCTTGTAATCCCTCGTATGCGGTTATGCTTAGTTATCTTGAGTCGCTAGATGCCTCTGTTGAAAATTTGCAATCGGTTAAAGTGGTCCGGGAATATCCGGATGTCTTCGAAGAGGTGAAGGGCTTGCCTCCGAAGCGGGAAATAGACTTCCGCATATATCTTGTAGATAATGCAAAGCCCGTTGCGTTGCCCGTTAGACATATGGCTCCACGAGAAAGGAAAGAGCTCAGTAAACAGATTAAAGAGCTTCTAGAAAAGGGGTTCATTAGGAGGAGCATTTCAGAATGGGGCGCTCCAGTGGTGTTCGCTACAAAGGCGGATGGTTCACTCCGTCTATGTGTTGACTATAGGGAGCTCAAGAAGCTAACGAAAAAGAATAGGCACCCTCTCCCTAGAATTGACGATTTATTTGACCAGCTTGTAGGAGCGTCTGTTTTCTCCCAACTCGATTTAGCAACCGGTTTTCATCAGCTAAGGGTGGCTGAAGATAGCATCGATAAAACGGCGTTCAGAACCCCAGACGGCTTCTTTGAATGGCTTGTCATGCCTTTCGGCTTGACAAATGCACCTGCTTACTTCGTGGACCTAATGAGTAGAGTATTTAGAGATTTCCTCAACAAATTCGTAGTGGTCTTCGTAGATGATATCCTTATCTTCTCAAAGAGTGAAGAGGAACATGCTCAGCACCTAAGGGCAATCATGGAAACTTTGCGAGTCCATCAACTAAAAGCCAAATTCTCCAAATGCCACTTTTGGAGAGAAGAGGTAAGGTTCCTTGGGCACATAGTATCCAAACAAGGGTTGGCAGTGGACCCTGCTAAGGTAGTGGCGGTACAGGATTGGAAGACACCAAGGAATGCAACTGAGGTCCGAAGCTTTCTAGGACTAGCAGGTTTCTATCGAAAATTCATAAGGGATTTTGCGAAAATTTCAGCTCCGCTCACGAAATTGACCAAGAAGAATCTAGTATTCAATTGGGATTTGGATTGCGAGTTTGCTTTCCAACGACTGAAGAGGGCTCTCACAACAGCCCCAGTTTTGACGCTGCCAGATGGGAGCAAGATGTTCACTGTTTATACGGATGCATGTGGGACAGGGCTAGGCGCCGTCTTAATGCAAGAAGGAAGGGTAGTAGCTTATGGCGGGAGGCAGTTGAAGGTGCACGAAAAGAACTACCCAACCCACGATCCAGAGCTAGCCGCCATCGTCTTTGCACTCAAGTCTTGGCGACACTATCTCCTAGGTGAGAAGTTCGAACTTTACACTGACCATAAATCGTTGAAATATCTTTTCTCGCAGAAAGATCTTAACTTGAGGCAACAAAGATGGATGGAGTTTCTTGCCTCGTACGATTTCGAAATCTCCTACACTCCGGGCAAAGGCAACGTAGTGGCAGACGCGTTGAGCCGAAAGAAATTGACCCTAAGCCCGTTGTTTGTTGAAAGACAAAGCCTAGAGTTTATAGCCAGTTTCGACTTTAGGCCTTCCTCCGATTTCGTACCAGGCTTGCTTGCATCTCTCGAAGTGCGCCCAACTTTAGTGGATTCAGTAGGGACAGCACAACGCGAAGACCCTCAGCTTGTGGAAATAATTGATAGGCTAATTAGGGGTGAGACTTCAAGTCACCTCAACAGATACTCCATCGACGATAAGGGTTTGCTTAGGCGAGACGGAAGACTATGCGTCCCACAGACAAACGATTTAATAAAGAAGGTTCTCGAGGAAGCACATCACTCCAAGATGATGATACACCCAGGCGGAGATAAAATGTACAAAGACGTAAAAAGGACTTTCTTCTGGAACGGCATGAAAAAGGACGTGGCAGAGTTCGTTTCTAAGTGTATGGTGTGCCAACAGGTTAAGGCGGAACAGAAAAAGCCTGGCGGACTGCTACATCCTTTGGAGGTCCCGCAGTGGAAGTGGGATAGCATCTCAATGGACTTCATCGATGGGCTGCCTAGGTCTAGGAGAGGCAACACTAGTATTTGGGTAATAGTGGATAGGCTTACTAAAAGCGCCCACTTTTTACCTGTCAAAAGTAAGAGAACTGCCTCATCCCTAGCATCACTTTACCTCAAGGAAATCGTGCGACTCCATGGAATACCATCTAGCATTGTTAGTGACCGAGACCCCATCTTCACCAGCGAGTTTTGGCGGAGTCTGCAAGAAGCAGTAGGAACGCAGTTATGCTTGAGCACAGCCTATCATCCCCAAACCGACGGCCAAACAGAGAGAGTGAATAGAGTTTTGGAAGACCTTTTAAGGTTATGCGTCCTTGACTTCGGAGGGACATGGGAAGACCACCTCCCTTTGGTGGAATTTGCCTACAACAACAGCTATCAAGCAACCATCGGAATGGCGCCCTTCGAAGCTTTATACGGAAGACCGTGTCGATCGCCCACTTGTTGGTGGGAGTCCACGGATAAGCTCATACTTGGACCAGACATGATCCGAGAGACCTCAGAGAAAGTAGACTTAATACGAAGAAGGATGAAGACGGCCCAAGACAGACAAAAGTCCTATGCCGACAAGAGAAGGACCGACCTTGAATTCGAAGTTGGAGACAGAGTTTTTCTCAAGGTATCACCACTAAGAAACGTTGTTCGTTTTGGAACCACAGGAAAGCTAGCGCCAAGATTCGTAGGGCCATTCCCTATCATCGAGAAAATTGGGAAAATGGCTTATAGATTAGAGCTACCCGAGAAGTTGGCTGGAGTCCACAACGTTTTTTACGTTTCACATCTCCGAAAATGTCTGCATGAGTCAGCTGAAGTGGTAGAGCCAAACATCCTCGAAGAGGCCGAAGTGGAACGCGAAGCAACCATAAGGAGAGTTCCAACCCGCATCTTAGGAACGGAAGTGAAGAAGCTACGCAACCGTGAAGTCAAGCTCGTCAAAGTTCAGTGGAGCGACGCCGAGGGAGACGCGACTTGGGAAACTGAAGCTAATATCCGTACTGCCTACCCTTTTCTGTTCGAGGGTACATCCTTGATCTTCCTTTTCCTTAAGTTGTGCTTTTATCTATCTATCTTTTTAGGTATATTTCCTCGACCGTATCTTTTAGGTAGAAAACCTTTGGATGAAAACATGTAGTTGAAACATGTTATGTATGATGGTTGCAAGTGGTTGCAAGTGATTGCTAGTGGTTGCTCGTGGTTGCATATACACACACAATCTAGGTTTTAGATCGGCTCAATCACTTCATATTGCATATGCATATATGTTTGCTTTCATATGTGGTTGAATTTTTATGTATTGTCATGTGGATGTTGCATTTGCATTGAATGATTGTGCACTCATGTAGAATCAAGAATAGGAAAATTTGCATACATAATGGATTCATGGCACTTACATAATTCGCATTAAGGAGGTCAACTGAATCAGTAGACCGCCTGATTTTGCATTAGATAAGTACATGTACACACACACTTTGCATATGATCATGAAGCATTAGAAGTCTTTTAAGGACAATGGATGCTCGTGTTTGATGGATGAGTAGATGGATTATTGGATGTTAGGATTTACATTCCTCCTAACTTGAAGATTTCGGGGACGAAATCCTTTTAAGTGGGGGAGAATGTAACACCCCGAAAATTCTATAACTGTGAAAGTAACAAATTAAAGTATAATTAATCTGAAATCAAAGAACCAAGGGAAACGGGTTACGCCATTGCGTTCGTCTCGGAAAAATACGCGAAATAGAGTCCGAGTTTTCGAAAAACGGAGTCCGTATGAAGAAGATATGGCCTTCGGAAGTTTTGAATTAAATTTAAAATTCAAACAGAATAAAATAATAATTTTGAAATGGGGCCCAATGGGCCAGGCGG
The DNA here is from genome assembly GCA_030737875.1 of Allium sativum. Classification (NCBI taxonomy): domain Eukaryota; kingdom Viridiplantae; phylum Streptophyta; class Magnoliopsida; order Asparagales; family Amaryllidaceae; genus Allium; species Allium sativum. Next base: position 344,829,366 of record CM060910.1, read on the forward strand.
ATAAAACACCCGCCTAGCCACCCAGGTCGACTGGGCTGTCGACCTGGGCTACCCATGTCGACAGGGCTGTCGACAGCCCTGTCGACAGGGGTGTCGACCTGGTCGAGCCCAGTCAACCTGGCTGGCCAGGTCTGTGTTTGGTCGAATTTCAGTGGTCTGCTTTGTCATTAGGGCTAAGTGGCGGGTTTTTATTGGTCTCTCTTCCTAATGAATGGCTATGATCTAACCTAGCAACATCAAGGGTCCTAATCAATTCCTAACCTCTATATAAACAACCCTAGACTAAACCCTAATCTATTCATTCAAAATAAGATTATAGCCGCCATGTTGCTGAGGAACGACAAAGAGTAGCCGCCGACTAAAGAGAGGATTAGGAAGAAAGTTCTAAGGCCTAAAGCAATTCTAGCAACCTAAAGCTAATCAATTCAACAAAGGAATTTGCGTCTTCAATCCCTAAACTAGAGAATTCATCAAACCATTGTAAGTAGAGTATTACTTTGGTATTAATAAACAACTGTGTTGATGTGTATGCTTGAATTGTGGCAATGGAAGTAATTCATATTTGTGCAAAATTATGTTATTCATTATAAAGAACTACATGCGGTAGTTCTATGCAAATAAACGTTTGGAATATTGCGCAAATTGTGTAATCTATATTGAAGCTACATGTATGTAGTTAATTGAAATTCATGCAAATTTGAGGCTTTGTTATTATGCCATTATGATGTATATTTTTGTGCATAAATCATTTTGCAAGTAATTGAAACAAGTTTGGTTATTATAGTTCATATGAAACTATGTGGAATTTTGACACCATAATCCATGCATTAAGTCATGCTTTTACAAACTTATGAATATGGCTAGGAATGATATTTGGCATAATTGAAATCCGTTATTAAGTCTATCTTGTTTTAAAGGATTATATGATGACATGGCTAGGTTAGACTCAAAAATCCCTTTTTGCAAGTTTAAAGCAAACACCATGTTTAGGAATATTTATGCATAAGTATGTTTATACCATCGTTATGTGATTAGGCTTAAATCATGATTAAGTTGAATTATGCTATGTTCATGCTAGAGGTATTTTATGCCATGCTTATGTTTGACAATATACCATGCCTATGCAAGAAGTATTTTATGCCATGCTTATGTTTGACAATATGCCATGTTTATGCTAGAAGTATTTAGGCCATGCTTATGTTTAACATTATGCCTAAATAAGAATATAGGTTCATGTTGTAGTTAAACCTATGCAAGTTCACATGCTTTGATTCATGTCACCTATGTTACCACTATGCAAGTACACCAATTTCTATTATGTATTTTCCCACGTCATATGCAAGTTCATGCGCTCACTTTCCCCTCTTTGTGTATACGCCATAAGCCTCCCCTTTTCGCATGGCTAAATTGGGCTTTAAAAGGCTAAGCCCAATATATATAAACGGACGTGTAAAACGGGGAAAAATAACGTTGGGTTAAAAATTAATTAATGAATGAAAATATGAAATAGAAGGGCCCAAAGTCAAGTATGGGTTGGGCCCATGATCGGTGTAACCTTTACACCATGAACTTAATAATGGGCCGCAAATATTTACATATAAATAAAGAAGAATGACAAGATATGTAAATGTAGAAAAGACGATGTGTTTAACCCGAGGTTGGATTGAGTTGTGATGTAAACCTGCCCGGAACCGCCCGGCTGTCCAGTAGTCACAACAATACCTATCCAATGTGGGAGGTTAAACATGGAGCCCAGCAAGGACCCGAGGTTAGACTGAGTTGTGGCGTAAGACTGCCCGGAACCAACCGGCAACAGGCAGCCACAACAATACCTGTCTAATGTGAGAGGTCAGGGCCTTAATAAGACAATTAAGGCTGAGTCAGGATTGTTAGGATTAAGTGAACTAAAGACTTAATCAAAATGGAACATGCTAAACTAAACGGACTGGTGGGGTTAGGTTAGGAAACACTTAACCAACTTAGCATGTTGGCTAGAGATAGAAAACCTAGTAACGGGGGACCCTTTTCAGCAGTAACCCTAGAAGGTGTATCAGGAAACCCTGAAACTAGGCAGGGTGGGGCACGATTACTGGGCTGATTGTAAGAGGTTAAATCGACGGCGGTGGTGTAGCAGTGTAGGTTCTAACGGTGTGCGGGCGTGCACGCACTCCGGCGCAGAAAAATAAAGCACTGGACACCAGTAGCATACCTTTGCACTCTAAGGTTGTGTCGGGTTGCCACTATGGGACTTGATACACCCCATGGTGGGACCAGCATAGGTAACTACAGACATCGGGGGCCGTAAGACACATGTAACTATGCGAGTAGGAGCCGATCATCGTAGAATGGATCACCTCACCCTGATTTTGGGGTGCAAATTGGAAACTAGTTTATATGGGTTCAGAGATTAATTCGGGGTACGATAGTATATTCGACCCTAGATAACTTGACCAAGTTTATAATGTTGCCCACTTCCTGTTTTACTTATCATACCCAGTTCTTTATTCATAGACAAAGTAGTACTAGACTTACTCAGGCTTTATGTCTGACTCTATTTTTCTTTCGTCTTCTTTCTTCCGTTTCCCCCCCCCCCCCCCCAGGTCCTCAGGGAGGGAACACAGCAGCTTGACCTACCTCAACATCCAGCTTGAAGAAGAGAAATGTATTGCTTGGACTTTCCTGTTTTGAACTATGGCTTTGGACAATCCACTATGGGGCTTTGGCAGTTTGTCTATGTTTTATTTATGCTTCTTTAAAAATAATGTACTCAAGACAGATTATGAAGTGTTATGTTATGTTTTTGGAAAGGATGTTGTTGTAACACGTATTTGACTTTATGAAATAAAGTTTGTTGTTCTTCCGCTGTTTACAAATATGTGTTCTTATATCTGTCTTGTATATCTGTGACTTGTACTTATAAACCTCCACCAAAATTAGGGCATTCCCTTTGAGAGTGACCCTAACGGAGGTGGGGTGTTTCAATTAAAGCATTTCTTCTTCCATCATTCACTTCAAAGATTCCAAACAATTCTTCCACCTCCATTAGCCAGTTACGAGCTTCAACAAATGTTTCCGTCCCGTGAAAAGGTTTTCCACCCATTGCTCTAAAGTCCTTACATATCTTAGCAAAAGTATCGACGCGAGGAGGAGGGGGAGGAGGAGGAGGAGCATTTGCTGGACCTGCGGTGGCGGCCCTAGCCTCGAGATATTGATGAAACCAACCGGGCACATGAACGCCCACTGGTATCTCAGATGCTTCAGACATGCTGAAACGAAAAAGGAAAGATTCAATACAAAAAGGACTGAAGGAAAGATATATGGCTCTTGGGGTTATGATTTCCAAAATATACTTTTATCTTGAAAATACTTTCCTTAAATCATACTTTTGAAAGTACTTCTTTATAAAAATTGTTTTGAAAAATAGTTTTTAAAAAATTCATATCTGTTCTGGTAACCTTCAGCTCTGATACCACGTGTAACACCCCACGTCCATTAATGTCACTCACAAAGGGAATGCATTAACTTCCATGGAGCGTTTTAAGTAAGTATAGAACAGAAACTTAACAACAAGACAGATATAAACAGTACTTTGAAAATTAAAACTTTATTTCATTGCAGCGGATAAACCCATATGTTTGATTACATCATCAAAACCATAAACCAAAGTGAAGTACATCATATCCATCTTGATAAAACAAAGTACATAAACTGAAAGACATAATCCCCAACATCAAAATAGCCATAAATAAAAGAGAAGCTGAACTTTACTTCAGCGATCCAAGCAATCTTGTAAAAGCAGTCCAAAATCAAGCTCCACTGGTGCTAGTTCCAACCTGAGCACCTTGGGGGGGGGGAAGGGAGAAAAGAGGAGGAAACAAAGGGGGGTCAGACATAAAGTCTGGCGAGTGCGATAACTTTAACAATATAATTAACAAAGTAACTAGGCTAAGGCATAAGTTGGAAAATAAGGAAATGATCATGAACCATTGAGTATGTCAGAGTAAACAAGGAAACAAGATGAACAACGATATCGTTAAAGCGCACCTAACCCACTAAGATAATTACTAAACTACACCAACACTATAGGATAATTGCTATACTGCACCGCCACTAGTATACAACACCACCACTTGTCACCCTAAGGTTGATCCCGCCTACAAACTTAATAATGATATTGGTAGTTTCGTGCACCCCTAGCTGCCTTCGTAGGTGCCGTCTGCTCCTATCTCCACTAGGTGTACCCACTACCCCCAAGTGATCGGCTCCCTAACTCGTAGATACCCGTGCTGGCCCCACAGTGGGGTGTATCACTCCCCAAAGTGGCAACCCGATATAACCAAATATGCACGGCTTATACCTACATGATGCAACAACGTCTTACCTACCAGCCCGGGTCCACACACGCATATGAACCCGTTGGACTTGCGTTGCCACCGCTAACCCGGTTTGGCCTCTTACAGTCAAGCCAAGTATGCGTGTCCCGTCCTCGACTTGGGCCGAGCCCACAAAGATACGTATGGGTTACTGGTTGAAACGGGCTCCCATTACTTGACACAAGCTATCCACCTAAGCTTGGTCCCCTCTAGTACATCCCACTTAACCCACTTCCTATTCATGTTCACATACATGTTTCACATTTTGGTTAAGTGTTTCTAATCGTATTTCAAAAGCCACCAAAGGCACCCACTAGATTCCACATGCCACCCAAGGTACCCACTTAACCCCCTCATGTCCCACTACATGCTTATCTGGTTAAGTGTTTCTTAATTCATTAAGACCGTAACCTCATAAAGACCTCTCACATTAGACTGACATTTGTGGCAGCTGGATTTGCCGGGCTGGTCCGGGTAGTCTTACACCACAAAAGAGCCTAACCTCGTGTCTTAGACGATTAATTACTCCTAATTAATCATTCCCCGAATTTGAATTACTTTCCCTATTCACATTATCAAACAATTCCAAATTTAACGATGTCCATAATTGACTCAATTATGTCCATCCATTTATGGTATGTAAAATCATACCAATTTCACCACAATTTTATTTTATGCCTTTTTAAGGCATTTATGCCAATTAAATATTTTTAACACTATCCCCTTTACCCCACGTAGTACGTTTGTTCGTTTAACGAAAAAATATACGTTAGACTCGAATAGTCTAACTTATAAAATAAAAGAAAACATCACAATTTGTACACATAATTAAAACATAAATCTAACATAGGGGTGAACTTGCATATGTGAATGATGTTCTACATCTAAAACTTGCATAGGCCAAAATTACAACTTGCATAAATAACATATGTCATGGATCCAAATCTAAAGGTGTGAACTTGATGAGATAATGGCCACAAACTTACATAAACATCATATGTCATGGATCCAAATCTAAAGGTGTGAACTTGATGAAATAATGGCCACAAACTTACATAAACATCATATGTCATGGATCCAAATCTAAAGGTGTGAACTTGATGAAATAATGGCCACAAACTTACATAAACATCATATGTCATGGATCCAAATCTAAAGGTGTGAACTTGATGAAATAATGGCCACAAACTTGCATAAATAACATATGTCATAGATCTATATTTGCATAGGTAATAATCCTAAATTTGCATAACATGATTCATATCCAACTCATAAACTTACATAGGTGATTTATACATCGCAACAATGGTGTAGACTAGTATCTAACATGTAAAGTATCATGTAGAATTTAGCATATGTCATAGCCTAATTTTCAATTAAATTCTCACATAAACTGGGTGTCATAATCATGTAAGTTCACATTTAATTCTACCCAACTTGTATATGATTCATGTTTGAATCAAAGTCTAAACTTCCATACATATGATTTATCATATGAGTCAATATAACAAACTAGCATAAGAAACATGATGATTCAACTGGACATAAGCCAATCATAGGATTATAACATGGGTGATAGCATCATAACTTTGCATCGTAGATGATAGCATCATAACATAATATCATAGAAATTACAACACAATTCTACACATAATTACAACATGCAATCAACAATTCATATCACATCCAAATTATCCGCATTATAACACAATCCAATTCATTTATTAATTATTTTACTAAAACTATCGAACTCACAACTCAAAAGAAGTATTGAGTTCTGAATTCTGATTTCTGGAGTTGAATTAGCGCTCCTTTGATGAAGATTCGCTGTTAGAGTTGAAAAGGATTGAATTTGATTTGCTTTCTTCCTCTCTAATAGGCGGCGGCTATTCTGAGTTGCAAGGTGATGGCATGGAGGCCATGAATCCAATTTTGTTTTGATTTTAGGGTTTGAGTCTATAGGTGTTTTTATAGAATTTAGGATTAGTTTAAGCCGTCTGATCAACCCAGAATTAATCCCAACCAATCAGAGCAGATCAGAAACCATAATGAGTCAGCACATAGTCACAAACAGGTCATCAATCAAATCTGCCCGGGGGGGGGGGGGGGGGAGGGGGGCAGGTCGACCCCCAGGTCGACCCTATGGTCGACCTGGTTAAGGCAGGTCGACCCCCAGGTCGACCCTATGGTCGACCTGGCCCTGGCGGGAATTTTCCCGCCTAGCCTGTCTGACTCCGAAATTTGAATTTTCTGAAAATCTGTTTTGAATTTTCTGAAACTTCCGATCGCCATAACTTCTTCATACGAAGTCCAATTCACGCAAACTCGGACTCTATCTCAACCAGAATTCCGAGACGAACACAATGGCACAACCCGTTTCCCTTAATTCTCACGTCTGAGATTAATTATTCTTTAATTTAGTTAATTCGATTATTCAAAAATCCGGGGTGTTACATCTTCATCCAAATCTCCATGCAAGGAGGCAGTTTTCACATCAAGCTGCTCCAACTCCAAGTCATGGATAGCAACTATGGCTAGTAAAACCCGGATAGATGTATGACGAACCACAGGTGCAAAAATTTCATCATACTCCTTTCCTTTCCTTTGTGAGAACCCGTTTGCCACTAACCTTGCTTTGTAGCTTCCATCATCCTTCACCTTGTAAATCCATTTGCACCCTATAGCACGGTTTCCTTGAGGAAGTGGAACCAACTTCCAAGTTCGGTTCTTCATAAGCGATTGCATCTCTTCCACCATGGCGCAAATCCACTTCGAGCTCTCTCTCGACTCCATGACGTCATCAAGGTCCATCGGCTCATCTTGGACTACATTTAGAGCATAGTCCAAATGATCACAAAAGCTAAGGTAGTTGCAATTACCATATCTTTCGGGAGGCCTTATTGCTCGTCGACCAACCCGAGTAGCAATACTATCACCCAAACCCCTTTCGGCTCCACCTTGAGTCGAAACTTCTCTAGTATCATGTACATCACTAACATCACTACTAGAGGAACCATGCGGACTATGTGATGTTTCATCAACCGCTTGAACCCCACGATCTTCTTCAACTCTACTACCACTTGGACGAAATGTGGGAATGACTTCCTTCTCCTTTGATTCACCATGAACCAAATCCGGAACGTCCGATGAGCTCTCATTCACCTTGAATAAAGCCGACTCATCAAAAGTGACATGACGAGAATTAACAACCTTCTTCGTTTCCGGATTCCAAATCCGATAGCCTTTTACGCCATCCGTGAAACGAAGAAAGATCACTTTGAACGCTCTAGCTCCAAGCTTATCATTCCCCGGATCATGCACATAAACCGGGCTACCAAACACACGAAGGTATCTCAAGTCAACACTCTTCCCTTTCCACACTTCCTCCGGAATTTTATTACCATTGGCCGAGCGCAGAATTCGATTTACAATATGCACCGTGGTTGACAAAGCTTTGGCCCAAAATCCCTTAGACAAACCCGATGTCAATCTTAAGCATCGAGCTTACTCAAGTAGAGTTCGGTTCATTCTCTCCACTACTCCATTAGATTGTGGATCTCCCAGTGTAGTAAAATGTCTCTGGATTCCATGATGCTTACAATACTCCAAGAATTCACGCGAGACATATTCACCGCCATTGTCGGTCCTTAACACCTTCAAAGTCTTACCACTCTCATTCTCAACAAGAGCCTTCCACACTTTGAACTTAGCAAAAGCATCCGACTTGGCCCCCATTACATACACCCATACCTTTCGAGACAAATCATCAATGAAAGAAATATAATACCTTGCTCCTCCCAAAGAAGAAACCGGTGTTGGTCCCCAAACATCCGAATGAACATACTCAAGAACCTCCTTTGAGTCATGCTTGCCTTCATCGAATGATACCCTTGTTTGCTTCCCCATGACACATTCCTCGCAAAACTCTTGTTGAAACTCTCACCCTCGATTATATCCCGCTTTTGAAGAATATCCAAACTCCTCTCCGAGACATGACCCAATATCAAATGCCATAACCGTGTCACATCCAAGTCACGAGAACTATCAACACCCACACAAGTCTCACCTCCTATGGTCATACCTTGAAGCAAATATATACCATGAGTCTTAGCACCTTTCATATCCACAAGTGCCCCCTTCGAAACCCTCAAGCAACCCTTCTCGATATTGATCTTGCATTCTAGAGAATCCAATTGCCCCAAAGATATAAGCGAGTTCCTAAGTCCCGGAACATAGCTAACATTGGTGAGCGTGCGAACAACTCCATCAAACATCCTTATTTGCACGGATCCACTACCCATCGACTTGCAAATAGCACCATTTCCCATAGCAATTGCATTTCCCTCTTTGACCTCAAAGGATGAAAAACAATTTCTATTTAGCATCATATGATTCGACGCACCCGAATCGAATACCCACTCGTTACCCGAAACACTCGTTGCTACCGTCGTCAACACGTTCTCATCTATCTCACCATCCCCACTCTCCACCACCACAGATGAAGATGCTACTTCCTTCTTATCTTTGTCCGGACATTCTTTTTTCCAATGTCCTGGTTTCTTACAAATAAAGCACTTGCCATTTCTCACTTTCGATTTACCTCTTCTACCGGGTTTTCTTGATTTAGAATGCCCCCGGTTTCCTTTCTTCACATTCTTTTCTTTCTCCACAAACAACTAGTGACCACCACTAGCTCCACTATTACACTCACTCATCTCCTTCATTTGATCTCTCAACACCTCACTAAGAAGACCGTCTTGACATCATCTAGAGTCAAGCTATCTCGGCCATAGATCAAACTATTTGAGAAACCCGTATAACGGTCCGGCAACGAACACAATAATATCACCGCCTTTTGCTCTTCCTCAATCTTTAAATCAACGGCCTTCATCTTCATGAGAAAGTCATCAAAGGAATTCAAATGTGCCTTAAGCGAATTACCCTCTTTCATCTTGAAGGTGAAAAATGTTCGCAACAAGATCAAACGATTAGTGAGCGACTTCTTCATATAAAGTTCTTCCAACTTGTCCCAAATACCTTTAGCGGTAGTCTCACCACTAATTTCGGAGATCACATTCTCCCCTATAGCAAGTTGAAGAGTAGTGTAAGCCCATTCCTCCATCTCCTCTCCCTCAACATCTGAGATATCACTTGGCAATAAGTGAGTATCAAATACTACTCGGTGCACCCGATTCCGCCTAAGAACCGCTTTCATTTTCCATTGCCACGTCTCAAAGTCATTATAACCATTCCACTTGTCAATAACCAATTGAGAACCCGACGCCGCATACGAACCCCGTACATAAGGCGCCACACTATTCGAACTTCCGGTTGAAGGACTTACCGAGCTACTATCCGTCTCCGGCATTTTCACAAACACCTAACAAGCACCAAAACAGCTCTGATACCAACTGTTGTAACCGTTGTGATTAATCTGATTCAAGACCACTCGAATCCGATATCTAAACCCCAATGCGCTAGCGGAAGACTAGATCATTGTTAGACTTGCAAAAACAACCAAAGCAATAACTCTAGTCACAAAACCAATATCAACCAATCACGAACAATCCAAATCTCAATCACAAGCAAGAAACTAATGACAAAGTAGCAAAAATAAATCACATAAGGATTTATAGTGGTTCCATTAACATCTTGTTAGTGTACATCCACTTTGGAGAGAGTATTTTATTACCACGATGAAAGGAATACAAGAGATTGATCCAATAATCACTATATTTCAATATAGAAAAGAGTTTGAGGAGAATAGAATTGAAGAATTGGAATTAGGTTATAAACCCTAATTCTCCCTTGAGAATAACCCTTGATCCCTAATCAAGTCTTCAAGCTCTCCCTAATTCACTTTAGAAAATAGCTTATATAGAGGTTGGCCAATTACCCAAATTGCCCCCGATTTAGTCACAAATCAGTTTGCTAATCTTCAGCCCGAAAATAGCCCAAAACCCGATCAAACGTCTGTCGAACCTCCTGATAGACGTCTGTCATCTTCCAGACATTCATTGGGCAAATGTACTCAGCACAGACGTCTGCCCCTCATGTGTCAGACGTCTGTCTGAGCTCTCGGGAAACCAATTCCCTGCAGTCAGGCGTCTGACATCCCCTTTGACAGACGTCTGTCGCTCCAGACCACTAAAAACTGCACCTTCCTGCTCATATCTCCTCCATACGAGCTCCGATTTGCGAACGGTCACCTCCGACTCGAAGCTATCTTCGTCCTCTTCAATCCAACATATATAGTATCGCATATAACAACAGTTTCCTTGAGGCTAAGGCATGCAAATGATTATTTCCTGGAAATAGACGAAGTGAAGTTCCTTGAGATGCGAAGCACCCTTTTGAAGCAAATAAAGCATACCATCATAAAACTTTCCTTCGAGACAGCATTACCATGTGGTATAGTACACTACACCAAAATCCTCATTTAGCAACGGTTTTAAGCCGTTACAAATGAATTTAGGCTTAAAGCCGTTGCAAATACCTGGGTTGCTATCATTTAGCAACGGCTCAAAGCCGTTGCTAAATTTGTTTTAGCAACGGATAAAAGCAATTGCAAAATTAAATTTAGCAACGGCTTTGAGCTGTTGCAGAATTATGTTCAGCAACGGTTCTTGTCTGTTGCTACATGTTGTAATACAGCCTATAATTTCTGTTAAGCAACGGCTTTTGGTCGTTGCTTATTTTAATTAGCAACGGTTTTGAACCGTTGCTGTATTAAAATTTTATGAATTTTTTTTTTTTTTGTTTCTTTCCCTGCCTTTCATATTCAGCAAATATCTATTAATATTTGATATAAATACCACAACTGTTCAGAAAATTACGATAATTTCAATACATATGTTGCTTCATAAAGTATAAATACCAAAATACTACACCAATCTTACATTCTGAGTTCACCAAAACAATGTTACACCACACACATACCATCATAAAGTACTAATACACCACAAATACCATCATAAAGTACTAATAGTACACACATACCGTCATAAAGTACTAATACTACAAGCATAAACCATAATTGACAGTTTCAAACATTTGTCATAATCAAAATATCATACTGCAATCCATAAGTGCTGCCCAAGAATAGTACTCTCCATCTCCCTTCATACACTTAACCTGCCAAGAAAAGCAGCTTCATTAAGTTAGAAATCCTGACAACTTAAGCACAAAAAACTGCAAATCATATGAAGAGAAAACTGCAAATCTATTTGATGTCGTCCGTGCACTTAACTGTTATAAACTTATCAATGTTAGAATCAGTGTACTGAATAAATGTTTAAAAAATCATTCGCTGGAACCATAATGCTGACATACATAAATGATCATATATGTGTATTACATGGTTAACGCCCCTGTTATAAACTGATCAATGTTAGAATCAGTGTACTGAATGAATGTTTAAAGAATCATTCGCTGGAACCATAATGCTGACATACAAAAATGATCATATATGTGTATTACATAGTTAACGCACAAGGAAGAAAAACATACGTCTTTTTGTTTATTATGAGTAATTTATAAGTAGAAGCATATAACTGTTCCAAGTATTGTTTATAACTAAAGACAGATCACCATCCAAAGTGCTGCTAGAGGCGCGTAATAAAGAAAAATAAATATGAAAACTGCAAAGGGAAACAATATTAAATATAAATAATCATATTATTTCACTTAGGAATGCATAGACAATTCAGTGAGGAATGATATGTTTATCCGTTGAGGAATGAAGAAATGGTAGTGATAAAAAGAGAAGTTACACTAAATCATAAGAAAAAATGCACGTCCTTCGTGCTAAATGGCCAACAAGAATGATAAAAATGCATAGGCAGATCTAAGAGGCAAGGAGGGTCAATTGATCCCCTGAAATTTAATTTTTTTTCATTTGTTTACTCCCTAGTAGAAAAATCCTCGCCAGATGTATGGAGAACTTATCTCATCGACACAAAGAAAAATGGAGGTACAAGGAGAAACAAAGGGAGAGGGGTGTCATGATGGTTAAATAAGACCTCATAAATTGTTGTATGTTCTTCTCCTTCGCACAACTGTCATTAGATTTACTAATTTTCAAGAGGAAGGGTGACCAGAAAGAGCCTGTCCATAAGGAAGAGACGACACAAAAACCACAACGAAGCTCAATGGGACATGAAGATCGGACAATCAAACCGTGACAACCCAATGAAAATAGACGAACAAGACCATCGAGAAAACTAGACACAACAAGCTCTCTAATAAACCCTGAAACTGAAAAAAGGATTCACTACCCTATCACCAAAGTCCCAAACACAGAGACATCCACTAACCCTCTATGGATCGAAGCGAGCCCTCACAAAGACGTGAAAACCTGATGAAATGAGCAACTAGCTGAACATCCATTGGGTTCGAAGGACCCAAAGGTCGAAAACCCTAATAGAAAAAGGTCCCCAAAACAGAATAGCAAGGTAGAACAAGGTGAAATCACCCACTGACATTCCATCACCCTAAACTAGCAGCAAATAACACAAGCTAGCAGAAAGTAAAAAAACACAAAGCCACATGCACCCGAACACACTGAACCCACTCCTCCAAATGCCACGTTAGTGATCATAATTGAATGCAGTCACCAGGGAACACAATCCAACATTGCCAAAAAAAACACATAAAGGCAACAACTGAATAGAAGCCACGCCACAATCCCAAAAAAGAAAGAAACGAAGCCAAAGAAAAAGCACCGACACACCCACGACCAAGACAAGCACGCAAACCATCTTTTGATCTCTTTGTCAAACACATGACACAAATCTTTTGTACCTTTGCATGAAAAAGTTGATTGATACAGGTAATAAGACAAGCTGTCAAGCTCCATACGCATTTTTAATTAGGACACTAATCTCTTATACTGATCTTATGATAAATTGTCATCTAAGTGGAGAAAAAAAGAATATGTATTCTATTAGGTGTAATAGCATATATTCTATTATAGTTAATAGTTATGAGACTGTATATACATGATCCAACATTTTAATAAGAAGCCATGTACGTAAGACGACAAGGATATACACATATTCATTGAATCAAAAATAAGAACATATGCAAATGCAATGTTCAATCCTTAATACAAATTGTATAAATAGCAAAGGAAATTTCCATTTACAAGATAATAAGAAATTAATTTCTGAAAATACGTAAATGAATTTTAAGAACAAAAAAAAAGAAAAAGAAAAAAGAGAAGAAAACGAAGAAAAGACAGCTTTGCATCAGCAACTTCCAATATTGCATTCCAAACATTGAAAATCTTCTGACCGAAGTCAAACTTTTCAATCATAGCCTTTATCATATGTTAAGAATAAATCAGCAGGATGCGAAATAATTGAGATTCAAACACGGCAAGGGATCGCAAACTCAAACTATATGCTCAATGATCAGGTGTGGACTGTATTATATGAAAGTGAACGCAAGTATTGAATTTGATATTAGATGGCCGGTGGACTTTGATTTAGAAACTTAATGAAAACAACAACCTGGTTGGGCAAATGAAGTCGGCCTCATGGTACACGATTGTTCATATTAGTACAAATAAACACCGTTAGCACCAACAGTAGACAACTGAACAAAACAAAGATATCTCAAGCAGAGAATTTAGTCGGGCTTTGGCAAAATTCAACTGAAATTTCGTTGAAAAAGATGGGTGATGATATTCACTTAAGAGTTCAGTTTATATCATTTTAAATGTATCAACAAATTCCACGGTATGATTCATTAATGAATCAAAGACACAAAATCTTATTTACAGTGAGATGAAACTAAATACTAACACGTGAATACCAGAATATAAGAAAGATTAGTAGCATAGCAGAGCAAAATATATATATGGAAGGAAATCAAAATGTATGTGCTAATTAACTAACTTTTACTATAACCAAATTTGTATGTTCTATGTTTAATCACCACCCAATTACACTACTGGCAGGTTCAATAACCAAGAGTACATGTATATGTTGAGTGCGCATCTTTGACTATATATGATGATCGGATGACTGAATATAATACTCTGTAAACTGGTAAGGGTTTCAACATGGGTATGGAATTTCCCCCGTGTGGTACCCTCAGGACCTTTATTTGATCCTTGTTTATCAACACGTTAAAGACAAAGACATATTTGAATGCAAATAGGGATGTTGACGGGTTTGCTTGGACTGAGCACAGTTGTCTCGGTGTCATATCCTATAAGAGATTTGAATGGATATGGACTAAACAAAGCCTATTATCTAAACAATGTGACATCCCAAGTACTCTCTAACCCAGCCGACTAGGTCACTATGATTTACTTTGCTAATTGCACTCAATTCTTAATAAAACAACATGGTGTTATAAACTAGTATTACGCAAAATATTCTAAACAAAATTAATGATGGATCTTAAAATAATTAAGGATGATGATAATTTATCCTAAAATCTTCTATCCTCTCAACTAAGTTCTTCTATTCTTTTTGATAATAACATGTATCACAATAAACAGCCCAATTTAGGGTAAAATGACACCAATTTAAAGCAAATCGATTAAACCCTACAATGAATTAGTATCGATTAATCAGGAATAGTATCGATTAATCAGGAATTCGAACATTATAACCGTATATCAGAATTCGAATTTCAATTTAAAGCCAATCGATTAAACCCTACAATGAATTGACTACATACCTTGAGTCGATCGAGATTGAAGTGTTTAATCTAAATTGCTTCCTGAATCTTCGAGTTGGAATCGAAGTGAAAATCTTTGTTGGATCGGATTCTGGATCGAATTGAAAATCTTTTTTCAGCTGTGTGAATCTGATTGAATCTAGAGCGTAGGGTTTGCTTTCCTTTTTTTTCTCTTTTTTGAACGGGGGGCGGGGTGGGGGGGGGTAGGAAATTAGTATTAGGATAGAACGGATTAAAGCCGTTGCGAAAGAGAGAACAAGGGAAGTAAGAGCTCTAATAGGCTTTGCAACGGCCTTAAGCCGTTGCAAATTAGCAATGGCTCAAAGCCGTTGCAAATGCTCTGCCTATAGATGTTACGAAATTCCAGATATGGTGTAGTGGTAGGTGTTATTAAACTTCTATCAGTGTGCATTGTTTTACTATGTTCACAGCTATTGATGAGTTGATGCAGTTTTACACTGCATGTAGAACATACAACTTCGATTGCAGATTTTGAAAGTCATCTATATCCGTCTACGTAGCATTATTATATCAATACTTTTGCACATATCTTATAGTTAAATAAACAATTTTTTTTTTTCTAAAAAAGTAAATATGGCTCTGACGGTTTAGTCGGTTTAACCAACAAACCTTTTACTTTGAGTACTTGCTGTTCGACACTAGGTATGAATATGAAAATGGCACCAAATAACTTATGCCTGTTAGAGCATCTCTAGCAGTGTTGAGAGAGCTCAAAACGGGGGTAATTCCCCTTTTTTTTGGGCATCCATCGTGCTAACCAATGTGAATTTTAAGCGTGGGGAAGACGAAAAGCGGTGATTTGTCCTGTTCTTTTTTCTAAGCGGGAGTTTTAAACGGTAAAGAAAAAATTGTTCACATAAAAATCGCTAGTGCTTAATCAACCGGAAATTAAGGACTTAGAAAATACGTGTTGAGAGATGCTTTTAGTGCAAATGTGTCAAGCGTAGCGTAAGCATTTCTTAGTTCTTACTTTCTTCTTTTAAATTCACCCAGCCTCACCATAGACCTTCTCCATTGATCGGGCTCAGCAACAAAAACATTATGTCATGAGGAAAATATATAAAGGCCATATGCATCTCCCCATGATGTAAATTTAAAAGGGGAAATTTATATATATCCACAAGTTCTATTAGTTAATCCACCCTAGATTTTAGGATGAGTACCTATTTTTATGGGGTATATAATTAATTATATTTGATTAGTTCATCCACCGTATTTTTATCTTCTTCTCACGCGGTTTCTACTTGTTTCCATGAAGCATACGATTCAGCTCATTTAGAAGCCCAGACGGAAATGAAGGGTATCAAATTCCACGTGGATTTTTGTTTAATATTGTGACATGTGCAAACTATACTATGGAGATTTACCAATGGCTTGGGTTCAATATTGCTACACAGACTGTAGCTGGCTATGTGTTCCTTGCGGTTGCTGCTTCTATTATGATTAACTAGGCTTTTGCCAAGCATCACAGAGAGAGAGAAAGGTCGCATGGATGGGAATTCAGAAGCTTCTGGAAGAAAGTGCTCGTGGAGCCTCAGTTATAAAAATTGGTATATATGAAAGTGCTCATGGAAGACAGTGCTCGTGCAGGAACTAGTATGTAAAATTTATGTTATAAACATTCGAACCTTTTGAATACTAGAACTCACAAATGCAAAGCAAAAAAACTAAAGTATTAGATAAACTAAAGTACTACAAATGTTGACGCTCTCATTAATACTGGAAGAACTGCTCTTTTTAGACATTTTCCCGTTGAACCAAAATTAAAATACATTTAGAAAGCAAATAAAAAAAGCACTTTTTTTTAATTAAATTTTCAGCATCAAACAGTGTAATTTCATGCATTTCACATTGATTTGAATTGTCGATAAGACAAAAATTGATTTTGCATGATGACACGATTTTGAAAAACAACTGAAATTGCAATCTTGCATGTAGGATCATCTAAAAAAAAAATCATTTTTTCCCTTTTTGCAAACAACATCTCACCTCCGCCTTCAACTTTTCTATTTCAAATCTCTATGTACCCCTCGTCACAATCCATTTTAATGAAAAAATAAAAGTGTAAATTTGACAAGGCTTTTCTTACTCTGATTTATACGTATCTGACAAGAATTGGTTTAGCAAAAGGACGAAGAAACAGAACAAGAGAGAGAACCGTGAGAAGAAGAGACTGCGGTGAGAAAATAGGTAGAATTCCTATAATTTAGGGTGGATGAACATAAAACGGTAGCTACAAATAAAATTTTCCAATTTAAAATTGCTCCAACGGGCGCTCCTTTATATATGATTAAAGATCATCCATAAAAACATATATCTAACCATTGATGATAGTAGTCTAAAAACTATCACATTCAAATGTCAGGCAAACACTCTCTGCTGCTCTAACCAACGTACCTAACAGTTTGAACTTCATACAGTACATATGCACATTTCAGTTATCATATGCATTTGTAGGCAATTTCAACAGGGGGCGATCCATTTAAAATTCTAATATTTCTAGTAAAATATCATTAAAATGACAACACTCTACATAGACCCTTAAATGCAAAATTAATTACAGTTGCACTACTTATAAACTTTGAATCACTAGATTACTAAAACAAAGCCATCACCTAATCATGATTCAATAACCTAAGGTAAAAAAGTAAGAAACCAAGTATTTGCATTTGATAAAAGAAAAGAAAAACAGAAAAATTCAAGAAATGTTATTAACGAACCAAGAAACTAAATTACATATGCAAGCAATGTAACATATATAAATATCAAGAAACCCTCATCAAGGAGCAAAAGGAACTGCATTTTCGAGATCATAATCATTAGAAGCCAATATCTGCTCCGAAAACAAAAGGGGAACAACCCTAACATCACCAGTTAAAGCGCTGCTTTCAACCATGCCTAACCGTGCACCTCCTACACAGTACACAAACTCTAACTTGTAGCTTTCGAATCTCAAAGGCACAATCTGATCTCTTTCTTCATCATCCCAAACTAGCCTCACCGTTTGTAATCGACTCCATCTCCGATTATTCTCCAAAATATAGAACCTCGCGTAGGGATTGTTTATAA
This sequence comes from Allium sativum, assembly GCA_030737875.1. Taxonomy (NCBI): domain Eukaryota; kingdom Viridiplantae; phylum Streptophyta; class Magnoliopsida; order Asparagales; family Amaryllidaceae; genus Allium; species Allium sativum. The sequence goes on from CM060910.1 coordinate 344,847,521, forward strand.
TAACCATGCAGAGGTCATTGTCGACTCTTCCAAGCTGTAAATTCGCACTAAACATGTTCCTAATCATCGGAAAGCCCCCGTTCTTATATTCAACCGTACCTTGATTAGGGTCGAACATAATGCAGGTCTGCCAGGGTCCGTCAGTCAGCCAATATGCATATCTATCTACAGCAACGCCACTGTTTAAGCATATTATTCCACGTATTGGATTCATTTCAAAAGCGCATACTCTTGTCACCCACCTGAAATCCGAATGGTAGGTATCGACGGAGTAAGAGTAATTACCTTCTTGAACGAGGCAACTGATGTTGAAAGATTGATCGGAGTTGAAAGAAATGACAGCAGGTGTTGATGTACTATGGCGTCTTTGAGGCATAGGAAGGTATACGTTTAAGAAGTCAGGAAACATTATGAAGTAAGAGAGAGTTGAGGTGGTGTCACGGCAAAGGATGTGGCCTCTGGAAGAAGATAAGACCATGAAAGATGGAGGGAATGGGCCGTAAGGGTAAATAAGAGTATCCGGGTGGAATGGTTGATGTAAACTGTATATGTCAGGAAGGTAGCTGTTGTTATAGGCATGGCCGTTACGGAAGAAGATGCCTGCTGTTGAGAGACCGCGGCAGTAGATGCCAAAGCCTTGTGCCTCGTGAGAAATTAGAGCCATGGCGTGGGAGAAGATGATAGCTTCTTGATAATGATTTGGGCTTCTTTCTTGTTATTTCGTTGGATTTTCTCGGGAGATAAATTACAAGGAAGTGATATTGTTTGATTTGATGATTGATGGAAGGGGTTTTAAATAGGGAGAGGTTGCATGTAGCTTGGTAGTTAGTACAGAATGTTATGAAGCTTACAGCCTTAAACGATCAAGAAGCAACGATTTAACGGGAATTAGTACTTCTAGTTGAAATCTTGAATCGTTTAACCAGAGCACCAGACGAGACGCTAGAAGAATACGAGACTTGTTTTGAAGTTTGAAAGTTGTTTGGTTCATAGTTTTGAAGTCGAATGAGCTTGAAGCTGAGAACAATTAGTTGAACAAGTCAAATGTCATACTGATTCAATACTTAGATTGTGAAAATCACATTGCTCTTTATTTTCTATTGTTCTTATTTAATGTAAAATTACTTCAAACAAATAATATTAAAATTTAAACAATCACAATTAATACATTAAAATTTAAAGTAATTAATTTTTAACAATTCCGAACAAATATTAATAGGCATAATTTTGTAACAACCTTTTTAGTTCAAAATTGTTAATTTTTTGTTTTAAATAAAAGAGATTAAATTCAAAAATGCCTCATAAATTTTACACTATAATATATCATATAATTTAAGTTTGATAAGACAATCCAACAATTTAAGTCGAATGAGCTTGAAGTTGGGTTGGATCTTTAGAACACTACCTTGGTTATCTTAGATTTAGATTGTGCAAGTAAAAATCATATAGGAATCCTCCCTCCCTCCCTCCAAAGAAAGGTATTTATTTTTCAAGCTCTAATACTCTCCAACCGCATATATGCCCATGGAATACACATAAGTATTATTGTTTTCTCGATATTTAGTAGATTTTTCCAATATATCTGAAGGCAAGGTAAGGCATGACGATAGAAGTATCGTATAGGCTAGTAAGTCTTAAACATTTTCTCAAACATCAAGTAAACATTACTTAATTTTCTATCGTATGTTTTTATGATAAAAGGAATATGCAAAGAGTATTATTTGTGTATGCACAAATTGATAATAAAGATTAAATTTGACTTTTAAGTTAAAGTATAGATTTATAAGTTGGAAATAAATGCTAATTATGCATGCTTAATGGTTATAGCTTAATACAACATCCTTAACTATAGCCTAAATATAGCATACCTTGAGTTCGCTCAAAAAAAAACATGTAAAGTTATTTTATCTTGTCTAGTCAACATGCTAATAATTCTACAAACCTTAGATTAGATCTAGATGATACACGGAATCTAGCAAGATCGAGAGTAGCAGTCCAAACGATTTCGAGAATGGTGGCACTACACTAAAGTAGTATAGATTTACATGATGAAGCCCGTACGACATACGGTAAGGGACTGTATATGTACATGGAAAGGATTTGACGAGTTGAGGGTATCTACATATACGTTGTATTAGGTTAACCTACTAGTGGGACATGAGTATAGCTTAAAGAGCTAACATTGTTAACAACCTAATAACCAAGAAAATATAACTGAATGGTATATGTAGGATTATACAGAAGTTTATTCTAAGTCCACTCACACAGAACTTATGTTCTGACCCCTCCTCATTACATACTTCCAGGTTAGATTCATGACAGAGATGGTATAGCTTTGGATACTGGTTTAGCAGTATTGTTATTAAGGTAAAGCAATATTTGAATATTATATTTTATTTCCTTCCGCTGTGAGATGCTTTACGATTTCCGACATGTTTCTTTATCTCTGTCTTTTTCTGCAGGATACCAGATCACCCAACTTGGGTTTCGATAGATTGGATTTTTGAAAAAAATTCGGTCTGTCGGAATTCCGGGTTGTTACAAGATCCATAGTGGCTAATCTAGAGTTTTCTAGTGAAAAATTCTCGGCTGCAGGCATACAAAATGGTTTTGCTGTTGGGATGGTATTCCAAAGCAAAGAATAGTTTCTCCATCAACTTACGGAATGGTCTATTCTGCACGGTGTTTTGTACAAGCCAAGCAAGTCGAATAAAACAATATACACCGCTGTATGTAATGTTGATGATACTATAGCATGGTGAATACATGCTATGGTTTCAAAGAAATCAGCAACTGGATGGTGGGAAATCAGAAAGCTGCCTCATGAGCATAACTGTGTCAACCCTTCGATTAATTCCAACTACAAGCAAGCCACTTCTGGGTTTCTTGTATCCAAAATCATGGCTTTTGTGAAGGCCAATTTGGATATCTCAGCTGGGACGGTGCAAGTGCTTGTCGACGAGCAACTCTTCATTAAAATCAGTTACATGAAAGCTTGGCGAATGTTGAATAAAGCATTGGAAAAAATATACGGTAATTGGGCCGAATCGTATTCGTATTTGCCTTAGTACTTTGAGGAAATAAAAACACGCAATCCAGGTTCATTAGGACATATAGTACACGATGATGTTGGGGTATTTGAGCGTGCTTTTTGGGCATTTGCTCATTCCATTATAGGTTTTGTACATTGCTGTTTGGTGCTCTCTATTGACGGGACACATTTGTATGGTAAGTACAAAGGAACACTGCTAGTTGCTACCGCTGTAGATGCCGATGACTGTCTATTCCCGTTAGCTTATGGGGTGGTTTAATCTGAATCATACGATAGCTGGTCCTGGTTCTTTTCATGCATGCGTGAGTTCATTTATAGTGTCCAAAATCGACACATTACTTTTATATCTGACAGAATGAAAGGGATTTCAAGCACTTTGCAGGATACATGGCGAGAACCGCACAAACATAGGTTCTGTGCAAGGCATCTGAAAGCAAATTTTCAAGCTGCACGTCATCGAGACAGGCGACATGTAGGCTTGTTTTACGCTGCTGCATGTGCTTCAGAAGTAGTTGAATACACTAAATTTAGAGAAGAAATCAAGGCAATTAACCCAGAGGTGCATAACTGGATTGAAAGGAGCGTAGGGAATTCAGAAGAAAACTGGGCCCTTTGCAGACATGACGGTGGCCGCTTTCATATTATAACAGTCAACGCATCTCAAAGTTTTAATGGTGTACTAAAAGGTGCCAGATCGTTGCCTATAAAGGTGTTGGTTGCAAGAATGTTCTTTCGATCAATTGAGTATTTCTATAAGAGGAGAGAAAAAGGGGAGGGTCTGAATTCAAAACTTACTCCAAAGTGGGAAGCTAAAATTGAAGCTCGTGCTATTGAAGCACGACATTGTAGGCTTGTTCGATTTGGTCGATATAAATGGCAAGTGATTCACTATTACGGAGAAAAATATGATGTTGAGATAGAAGGTTCTCATTGCACCTGTACATGCAACATCACACTTCTACAGAAGATACCATGTGCTCACGTGATGGTGGCTTGTTCAGCATAGGATTTTGGTAGTAATAGAGCACATCATGATTTTGCTTCTGAATGGTACTCCATCCAAAGGTATAGAGCTACCTACAACCCAGGGTTTCATTCTATATGTGATAAGAAATACTGGGATGCTTACAATGGTCCGCGTATATTGGCTCTTCATGTAAGAAGACAAGCCGGACGACCAAAATCAACGAGATTCAAAATGTTATGGACGAGCAACAAACACCCAAAACAAACAGGTGCAGCAAATGTGGATCGCAGGGTCATAACAGAAAGCGGTGTACTTCAGTAGCCTAAAATGGAGACGTATGTTTGTTGATGCGATGTCAGTGTGTTGCATTTCGTGTATCTGTATTTCTTATGTTTCGAACTTATATGTCCTTAATCAGACTATGTATCTCTCTTATATTTGAATATTAGAATTTGGTATTTGTTTTATATTGTTTGGTTAAGCTATATATACTATTTAGATGTCGTGGTAGTTCGTAGTTTAACATTTTGAACTTCATTTGTGTATATAGCACTCATTATACGTCGGATTTCATTGAAGCACAAAACGTTCGAATCTATATAACTATATTTTAGTAATGGAACAGAAAAATGGAGATTTCGTATTATAGAAATCGAGTAATGTCTATGACGGCCCGCTCCGCACTAGTCGGCATTTCCACCGAAAGTGCACTGTACACGTGCCCGATTAGCACGGAACGGTCGCCAAAGAAAGGAAAGAAGTGAAGAAGAACCTGTAGAATGTCTCACAGCGCATGGAACAAAGTATAATAATAACATACTTGACATAAAACAAGTGAAACAGTGCATAAGCTGATAACTAAAATCAACATCAATCATCAGAGCAGCGGAAATCCAAATACAACTTATTACAACTTTCCAAATTTACTGTCTCTAAACAAAAGAAAGCCAAAGCAGAAGATACACCACCAATGCCCAAGCAGTGATCTTCAACAACACAGGGAGAATACTATATGTAATACGTGGAAGCCTCCTACTCGTCTCCGGATCTACCCGTGCATCACCAGCTAACCTGTCTCTAGTCTGCTCGTATGAGCACCCAGAGTAATAAGAGGAGACATAAAACTCTGGGTCAGACATAAAGCCTGGTATGAGCGATAAGCATCTAAACAAAACAATAACAGGTATACTAAACCATACCTGAACCTGGACCTGCAACCAAAGAGTTAGTACCACATACCGTACACTACTCCAAGGTGCCATAATAAATAGTGTAAGAATACGGGGGTGGGGTGTGCATGTCACAATGATAGCAAACAAATCAACCGTAACAACCATCCTCACATCTCTCACTCAGTGCGTAAAGCATACGATATCTACCACTTCGGAACACTAGACAAACTGAGGTAACGACAAATCCCGACTTGTAGAAACCCTGCTATGACCAAGCTAAACATATGGAGTCATGACCAAACATTTCAATGACCCACTTCATTGGTTGTAGCCCTTGGTTCTACCGATGCCATAATGGCCCTGAATCCGTCTTCGTACCTCCAACCATAGTGGTCCAAAGCTATAGACATCGATAACCCCTTAACACGCGTCCCGCAGCAAAGCCCAATCATGAAGCGAACTCGTTGGTTCCCAACTAGACCCTGAGCTCTAACTTCCCATACTGGACTACCTTTGCATCTCGGGTTTTAGTCATCATCTTCATCTGGATCGGTCTCCATTATTCGGGTCGTGCATGTCCCACAGCATCAGATCGTGGCGCTGCATCAGTTCAGATCGGCTCTCATCATCCCTTACTGGATCGGATCGGAATGACCTACACGGATCGGGTCGTAGAAACCCCATCGGATTGGATCGGCCATCGCTTCAAGTGCACCGGATCGGGTCGCCCTACGAGCTCCGGGTCGGATCGTGAATACCCATTGGTTCGGGTCGTGCCACCTTGCTGAGGTCGTGACGAGTTCCTTCAGGCGGATCGTGACATCCAGGTTGGAATGGATCGTGAAAGGTAGGGGCGGATCGGGTCACCTCTTCGTGAAGCAACACGGGTCGTCTCGCGAAGTCTTGATCGGATCGGATCGGCACCATCGGATCGGGGTCTTCAGTCGTCGACGGATCGGGTCGCGCCATCGGATCGGATCGCCCTCACTTCCACCGATCCGGTCCGGTTCGGATGATTTCCTGCAGTTCTTCCAGCGAGCAGTTTACGCCTTTCGACGACGGTTTTGACAAATCTAACACTTCTAATCAATCATAAAACACACCATAGAGTCATAGCAATATGTAATAGCAACCACAAACAACAAACAACCATTCAAATGAAACAAAATGGATCAAAAGTGGCCTAAACTCCTTATTTTCCCTTAAGTATGTTTAAGTAAAACTGGTCATAGGGTTAACGAAACTTAATCAAATCGAACCAAATTTCTAACAGAGGCATAAAATATTATTTAAGAATTTCTAAACCTTTTTCCAGAATTTATTAGTGTATAAATTCGCTAATCTTCACTAATCACCCTTAATTAACTGTAATTAGTGTCAAAACGGTGCTATCACTCACCTTTGCCACAAACAAAATTCTCAGAACTGAAACTCCTCTGATTTAGGGCGAATACCGATGTCCAACAGCAGCTCTAACCTTGCTTTGGTGCTTTTTCTTCTTAATTTGATGTTGCTAAGCCTAATCTTCAATTAGAAAGTGATTTGGGGTGTTTTAGATGTAGGAGGCCATTGTTAGAGTGTCTAAGGATGAAAGTGGCGGCTGGAAAATGTCTAAAGAAATGTTTTCTAACCCTAGTCAGCCCCTATATACCCCTAAACCCGAAATTCCCCTCTGGGCCTAGCTGCTAATCACCCGGTTAAGCCCAATTAAGCTGTTTTTCACCATCTGAAACTTGTTTCAGCCATATCTCCCAAACGGTGAGTCCGTTTGGCTAATGTGACCACTCTACGGAAAGAGAAACCATCATCCGGAGCTAATGGAAGTGGTTTAAGGTCAAAATTCTTTTACAGTCAAAAGTTATGGCCAAAACAGTGCCAACTAGGGGTAAAATGGTCGTTTAAAAATCGGGAAAAATCATGAACATGGGAAATGACCCCAATAGTCGTCTCCCAAAGTTACATGACCATACGACTTCGTATGTGAAAGAAATAAATATCCTACGATCCTATGATGCATAGAATACGGGTCGTTACACTCTCCCACCCTTAGGAAATTTCGTCCCCGAAATTCCTTAACCCAAAACATACAAAGGATCCCGCATGCCTAACAACCACATACAACAATCAAACATGCAAAACAAGCAAACAAACCTATCCTAGCATGCGGAAAACTAAATCGAAGTCAAAATCTTACCAGGCAAAGAGTTTTGGGTATGTCTTCCTAATGTTCTCCTCTGTCTCCCAAGTACAATCATTCTCGTCCTCGCTCCACTGTACCTTGACTAGCTTCACCGCCTTCCTTCGAAGTTGCTTCATGTCGTGCGCGACAATACGGGCCGGCTTGCGGTTCCCAACCGCCTCGGGTTCTACATCGAAGTCCTCTAACTGATCAGGTGAAATAGTCATATCAGAGTCGTGAACGAACTTCCTTAGTTGGGAAACATGAAATACGTTGTGAACTCCCGCCATCTTCTCTGGTAAGTCAACTCTGTATGCCAAATTCCCGACTAGTTCAAGAACAGGGAATGGACCAACAAATCTTGGTGCTAATTTGCCTCTCCTGCCAAATCGTATTACGCTCTTCAACGGAGAAATCTTGACAAACACCAAGTCACCAACGGAGAATTTTAGGTCTCTTCTCCTCTTATCAGCATAACTTTCTGCCTATCTTGGGCAGCCTTCATTCGTTGTTGAATGATCTTGATCTTATCTGAAGTTTCCCTCACCACATCTGGTCCAAGCATAAACTTCTCGCCAGTCTCTATCCAACATGATGGTGAGTTACACGGTCTTCCGTACAAAGCTTCAAACGGAGCCATACCGATACTGGATTGGTAGCTATTATTATATGCAAACTCTACTAGATGCAAATGGTCATCCCATGATCCACCAAAATCCAATATACATGCTCTCAAGAGATCTTCCAAAATACGGTTCACCCTCTCCGTCTGACCGTCGGTCTGATGATGATATGCGGTACTGAGATGTAACTCTGACCCTAGAGCCTCTTGTAAGCTCTTCCAGAACCCACTAGTGAACAACGGGTCTCGGTCGCTCACAATGCTTTTAGGTACTCCATGAAATCTCACTACCCACTTCATATACAATTCTGCTAACTTAGCTGCCGTTCTGGTCGATTTGACTGGTATAAACCTTGCACTTTTAGTCAGTCGATCTACAATTACCCAAATGCTGTCATATCCCGATCTAGTCCTTGGTAACCCATCGATGAAATCCATCGAGACTTGCTCCCATTTCCATTCGGGAATTTCTAAGGGCTGTAACAACCCACTAGGCTTCTTTTGCTCGGCTTTAACTAGCTGGCAATTCATGCACTTGGATATAAACTTCCCAACGTCTCTTTTCATCCCTTCCCAGTAGTAAGTCTGCTTCATATCTCGATAAATCTTGTTACCACCGGGGTGTATAGTCAGCTTTGAGTGATGACATTCTCTAAGCACTTCATCCCTCAATCCATTGACATTGGGAACAACAAGCTTTCCATTCTTTCTAAGCCATCTATCTCGATCAAGCCCATACTTGTTCATCTCCTCACCGATACCCATCTCTAACTTGGAGATGATTTCCAATAGGTTAGGATCGTCCCTCTGACTAGAGCCGATCCGTTCAATCAAAGTGGGTCTGATCGTCAAACTTGCTAACATTTCTGGATCCAATTCGCACTTTGGTCTGAAATCAAACCCCGCGATATACTCCAGTTGCTTCCATTCAAGGAACATAGCCCCTAAGCTGGCATGTCTTCTACTCAATGCATCAGCCACCGCATTGCCCTTTCCCGGTGTATATGCGATGTCAAAATCATAGGAAGCTAAGAACTCTAACCATCTCTGCTGACGGAGATTCAGATCTTTCTGAGAGAAGAGATACTTTAATGACTTATGATCTGTAAACAGCTCAAATCTTTCTCCCAAGAGATAGTGCCTCCACATCTTTAACGCGAACACGATCGCTGCCAATTCTAAACCATGGGTAGGGTATCTTCTCTCGTGCGGTTTCAATTGCCGACTTGCATAAGCTACAATCCTACCGCCTTGCATCAATACAGCACCCAGTCCGGTACCACAGGCATCCGTGTATACCGTCATCTCTTCATCCCCCTTAGGAATGACTAACACTGGTGCGCTTGTCAACTTGTCCTTTAGACTTTTAAATGCATTCTCGCACCTTTCATCCCGGACAAAAGTTTGATTCTTCTTGGTCAACTGGGTCAATGGTGCTGCTATCTTGGAGAAACCTTGGATAAACTTACGATAATATCCGGCTAATCCCATGAAACTTCTTACATCTGTTGCATTCTTGGGCGTAGGCCAATCCTGTACCGTAGCCACCTTTGCCGGGTCCACGACAATACCATTCTCTGATACAACATGGCCCAAGAACCTCACTTCCCTCTTCCAGAAGTGACACTTAGAAAACTTTGCTTTCAATTGGTGTTTTCTCAACACCTCCATTGCTACTCTTAAATGTTCCTTGTGTTCTTCCTTTGTCCTCGAATAGACCAAAATATCATCAACGAACACAAGGACAGACTTATTCAACTGATCTCTGAATACCCTATTCATAAGATCCACAAAATATGCCGGGGCATTAGTCAGCCCAAATGGCATGACCAACCATTCATAAAATCCAGACGGCGTTCGAAATGCCGTTTTAGCTATACTCTCAGCTTCCACTCTAACCTGATGAAAACCTGTCGCGGGATCCAACTGAGAAAATATTCTCGCGCCACTCAACTGATCGAACAAATCATCTATCCGCGGTAGAGGATACTTATTCTTCCTCGTCACTTTATTCAACTTGCGGTAGTCTACACACAAACGAAGGGAACCATCCGCCTTGGTAGCAAACACAACTGGTGCTCCCCATTCAGAAACACTCCTTCTGATAAATCCCTTCTTCAAAAGATCGCTGACTTGCACCTCGAGCTCTCGCTGCTCCCTTGGTGCCATACGACGAAGTGGCATCACTATAGGCCTGGCATCCTTTACCAAATCAATACGAAACCCAATCTCTCGGTGTGGTGGAAGTCCGGTCACTTCTTCGAAAACATCCGGGTACTGGCCAACCACGGGCAAACCTGACAACTCACTATGCGGAATGTCAAGGGAGTTTAGAAAACTAGCCAATACCCCCTTACTGGGTAGACCACCAAACACTATCCTCCGCCCATCATCCATTCTAGCTGTCACTAAAAAGCCCTCACAGTCTACCACCACCCCGTATCTTCGGAGCCAATCTACTCCCAAAATAATGCCAAACCCAGTAAAGCCCAAAACAAAGCAATCACAAACAAACATGCATCCATGACTGGATAAGACCACATTATGACAAATCATGCTAAGGCTAGTCGAACCACCAATCGGGTTCGTCACTACTAAAGGTCTATCGACAATCTCGGGCTCCAATCCCAACCTATCTACCAGGTCACTAGATATGAAAGAACTAGAAGCTCCGGTATCAAACAAAACTCTAACAGGAACATCATAAACAGAAAGCATACCTTGAATGACGACATTCTTTCCCTTCTCCGCCGCAGTTGGGGGCATTCGACGAAAAAGGAATAGCATTAAGAGCGTAGGCTTTCACCATTTGCTTTTCCTTAGGGGGCTGTGGACACTTGTCCTTGTGATGTCCCATTTGGCCACAGTTGAAGCACTTCCTGTCCGCTGGCTGGGCCCGACAATTACTAGCATAATGGCCCTTCTTACCACAGCTGAAGCACTCCACATCTTGCTTATTCTTTTTCTTCTGGCCATCCTTAGCTTGGTTCTGCTTTCTCTTATTCTGGGAACCACCCTTGCCTCCACCACTTGCTTGTGGCTTTGGCTCATCTGCGGATGCAACCTCAGTCTTCGACTTAGGGTAGAGACTTTCTGATCTTAATGCTTTCCCCACAATCGATTCAAATGTCTCATCGATGTGGTTAATAAGTTTTTCCCCCAAGTACTGATCCAAACCAGTTATGAATTTCTCATTCTTTTTCTCGGCAGTATCAATAAGAGATAACCCATATTTTGAAAAAGTGTCAAATTCAGCAATATACTCCAAGACAGCTCTGCCATTCTGCTTAAGCTCCAAGAATTTCTTAAACAGCACTGACTTCTGAGCAGCCGGAATGAACTTCTCGCTAAAGCGAGCCTAAAACTGCTCCCAAGTAATCTGATCTTCGGGAGTAGCTGCCTTTATAGCATTCCACCAATTCATCGCTCGCCCTTGCAGCTGACGAGACGCTAGCTTTCTCTTCATCGCATCCTCGATACCCAAATCCTCGAAGATACGTTCGCAACTATCCAACCAATCTTGAACATCCGTGGCCGACTCCGTTCCGTGGAACAGCTTTCCACCAAGGCTAGTATAATCCTTATTCAGCTTGGCGAAGTCGACTCTTGGCGCCTGCACTATTGGACCACCACCATTTCCACCATTGGGAGCTGCCCTCTGTACATCTCTGAGCATCTCACTCATGAGGTCAGTGAACATCGTCCTCATGTCAGCAGCATTCCCGTTATTGGCCCCTCTACCGGTACCTCTAACATATCGGCTCATCGTCAATCTGAAAAAGGAAACGATTAACGACTCCATAGTGGTACTAGTGCAGTACGACTTCATCCTTATACTACTAATAGTATATATATATATATAGCTTTTAAAAATCAAAATAATCACAAATACGCTCTCTCGTATACGTATATTATCTCTCCCTGATAACTTCCCTAGGTTAACTACGCAACCTAGAGCTCTGATACCAAGTGTGACGGCCCGCTCCGCACCAGTCGGCATTTCCTCCGAAAGTGCGTTGTACACGTGCCCGATTAGCACGGAACGGTCGCCAAAGAAAGGAAAGAAGTGAAGAAGAACCTGTAGAATGTCTCACAGCGCATGGAACAAAGTATAATAATAACATACTTGACATAAAACAGGTGAGACAGTGCATAAGCTGATAACTAAAATCAACATCAATCATCAGAGAAGCGGAAATCCAAATAAAGCTTATTACAACTTTCCAAATTTACTGTCTCTAAACAAAAGAAAGCCAAAGCAGAAGATACACCACCAATGCCCAAGCAGTGATCTTCAACAACACAGGGAGAATACTATATATAATACGTGGAAGCCTCCTGCTTGTCTCCGGATCATCTACCCGTGCATCACTAGCTAACCTGTCTCTAGTCTGCTCGTGTGAGCACCCAGAGTAATAAGAGGAGACATAAAACTCTGGGTCAGACATAAAGTCTGGTATGAGCGATAAGCATCTAAACAAAACAATAACAGGTATACTAAACCATACCTGAACCTGGACCTGCAACCAAAGAGTTAGTACCACATACCGTACAATACTCCAAGGTGCCATAATAAATAGTGTAAGAATACGGGGGTGGGGTGTGCATGTCACAATGATAGCAAACAAATCAACCATAACAACCATCCTCACATCTCTCACTCAGTGCGTAAAGCATACGATATCTACCACTTTGGAACACTAGACAAACTGAGGTAATGACAAATCCCGACTTGTAGAAACCCTGCTATGACCAAGCTAAACATATGGAGTCATGACCAAACATTTCAATGACCCACTTCATTGGTTGTAGCCCTTGGTTCTACCGATGCCATAATGGCCCTGAATCCGTCTTCGTACCTCCTACCATAATGGTCCAAAGCTATAGACATCGATAACCCCTTAACACGCGTCCCGCAGCAAAGCCCAATCATGAAGCGAACTTGTTGGTTCCCAACTAGACCCTGAGCTCTAACTTCCCATACTGGACTACCTTTGCATCTCGGGTTTTAGTCATCATCTTCATCCGGATCGGTCTCCATTATTCGGGTCGTGCATGTCCCACAGCATCAGATCGTGGCGCTGCATCAGTTCGGATTGGCTCTCATCATCCCTTACTGGATCAGATCGGAATGACCTACACGGATCGGGTCGTAGAAACCCCATCGGATCGGATCGGCCATCGCTTCAAGTGCACCGGATCGGGTCGTCCTACGAGCTCCGGGTCGGATCGTGAATACCCATTGGTTCAGGTCATGCCACCTTGCTGAGGTCGTGACGTGTTCCTTCAGGCGGATCGTGACATCCAGGTTGGAATGGATCGTGAAAGGTAGGGGCGGATCGGGTCACCTCTTCGTGAAGCAACACGGGTCGTCTCGCGAAGTCTTGATCGGATCGGATCGGCACCATCAGATCGGGGTCTTCAGTCGTCGACGGATTGGGTCGCGCCATCGTATCAGATCGCCCTCACTTCCACCGATCCGGTCCGGTTTGGATGATTTCCTGCAGTTCTTCCAGCGAGCAGTTTAGCCTTTCGACGGCGTTTTTGACAAATCTAACACTTCTAATCAATCATAAAACACACCATAGAGTCATAGCAATATGTAATAGCAACCACAAACAACAAACAACCATTCAAATGAATCAAAATGGATCAAAAGTGGCCAAAACTCCTTATTTTCCCTTAAGTATGTTTAAGTAAAACTGGTCATAGGGTTAACGAAACTTAATCAAATCGAACCAAATTTCTAACAGAGGCATAAAATATTATTTAAGAATTTCTAAACATTTTTCCAGAATTTATTAGTGTATAAATTCGCTAATCTTCACTAATCACCCTTAATTAACTGTAATTAGTGTCAAAACGGTGTTATCAGTCACCTTTGCCACAAACAAAATTCTCAGAACTGAAACTCCTCTGATTTGCGGCGAATACTGATGTCCAACAGCAGCTCTAACCTTGCTTTGGTGCTTTGTCTTCTTAATTTGATGTTGCTAAGCCTAATCTTCAATTAGAAAGTGATTTGGGGTGTTTTAGATGTAGGAGGCCATTGTTAGAGTGTCTAAGGATGAAAGTGGCGGCTGGAAAATGTCTAAAGAAATGTTTTCTAACCCTAATCAGCCCCTATATACCCCTAAACCCGAAATTCCCCTCTGGGCCTAGCTGCTAATCACCCGGTTAAGCCCAATTAAGCTGTTTTTCACCATCTGAAACTTGTTTCAGCCATATCTCTCAAACGGTGAGTCCGTTTGGCTAATGTGGCCATTCTACGGAAAGAGAAACCATCATCCGGAGCCAATGGAAGTGGTTTAAGGTCAAAATTCCTTTCCAGTCAAAAGTTATGGCCAAAACAGTGCCAACTAGGGGTAAAATGGTCGTTTAAAAATCGGGAAAAATCATGAACATGGGAAATGACCCCAATAGTCGTCTCCCAAAGTTACATGACAATACGACATCGTATGTGAAAGAAATAAATATCCTACGATCCTATGATGCGTAGAATACGGGTCGTTATAATGTCCAAATCAAATTTCCAAAAAGTCGCTATGGAAATTAATGCCCAAATGTACAGGCGAACTTTGAAAACTCGTATTCGTGCGAGTTTTGAAAACTCGCCTTCATTGATTCAAAACAGGTCTATCCCTGTAATTACTTTTAGAACAAGGCTGTTTGCGTTATAAACTTTATAAGCAGGCTTAACTTAGTTAAAAGCGCTTCAATATTTAGATTGTGAAAATCACATTGTTTCTTACTTTCTATTGCTCTTATTTAATGTAAAATTATTTAAAATAATGTTAAAATTTAAACAATTACAAATAGAGGAAAACATTTACAAAGTCAAATTATTTTAGAACATCTAGAACATACGGCTACAAATTTATTTAAAAGAATAAAATAGACTGGTTCAAATTAACGACAATTTTTTTTTCGCGTATTATTTTCTGTTTAATCTCCTGCCACGCTACTTTTACAAATTCCATTTCTAACCATATCAAAAAAACATGAAATCATCAATAATGGCAACCAAATCAAAATCTTTATCGAATCCCTAAACTTAGCCGAACAACAAAAATCGACAACATATCAACAAAAAGTCGAACAGGAAATGCAACATCAAATGGAAACTCTAACTGAATGTGGTAAAAATCTTGACAGTGGAAACCCTAGATGAAGAAAAGTTGAGAGTTGAACCGCAAAATCAAACGGATTTTCAAACTTTAGAAGAACCTACACGAACCGAAGTTGATAAACTACTCAACACTGAAATGCTAGTTAACGAAAAAAAAAGATGGAAACTAGAGAAAAAAGATCGAAAAAGAAAAATGATCCAAAAAGTACTGAAGAATTTAGAAAGATAAAGACAAAAAGAAAAAGTTAAGGTAAATGATACCTTAAAATTAAAATAAAACTGATAATATTGTTGTTATTGTGTAACAATACTGCAAATGTGCAATAGTATATAGTGCCCAAAAAAAAGCAAACAAATTCAAGCTGAAGAGTCTGAAATTAAAGAATTGGATGTGGTAAGATCATAAATAATAATAATAATAAATACCGCTTGTTAGGATGAAAATGATATTATTGTGTTAGCATTATTAAACACAAAACTGTTAATATTGTTGGGTTAGTATTATTAAACACAAAACTAATATTATTGCGGTAGTATCATAAGAAGAAAAGGCTTTAAAAATGTTGTGTTAGTATTAAATACAAAACTGATACTATTGTGTTACAAAAATACACATATTTCATATTAAATTTCACTGAAAATGATACTTAGAATATAAAGAAATAAAATCTGATACTGCTAATATATAAAAACTGATACCATGTAGCTGACACTAGCAGAATGTTTTTATTATTTTAGCAAAGATAATACAGTAAAACATGCAAAACTGATAACTAAAACTTGAAAGGATGATTTCTTATTTCGACAAAAGTGATACCATAACTTAGACAAAACGATACCATAAACCCGATCAAGTAAAAATGGTTTATTTTTTTGGTAAAACTGATACCACACTTGCAAAACTAGTACCATATCACTTGCTAAACTTATAGCATACACCTGCAATTTTGTATAATATGCATAACTGCATTACATGAAAAACTGACAGCACAACAAATAAAAAACTGATACCTAAAATATGTAACTGCATTACATTTTATACTAATGTTTTGAAATAAATCAAGATGATGATTTCGCTGACCCTAGATCAAGAGACAAAGCAGCAATAACAGTATAGATATGAGCAAAGATATATTTGTAGCTAAAGAATAAAAAAATGATCTTGCATACAGCTGCGGACTTCTGGCTGCTTACAAGATGGTGAAACTTGTGAAAGAGAAAAAAAGTTTGAATAAGAACCAATTCGAATTCTTGAAAAGCACTTCCTTCTATCAGTTTTTAGTGTACTCTATCAAGAAAAAATTGCTTTAAAAGAGTGTAAGAAACATCAAGAAAATTTAGATGTTGTGTATAGTTGCTATTTTCCAACTGAAATAGCATTTGTCTTTAGAGAGGAAAAACAAAAAATTATAGTAAGAGACATAAGTTTATTGTTCTACATGCCATTTGAAGGGAATAACGTTGAACCAACATCGAAAATGACAAATAGAACAATACCTTCAAATTGAAAAGATTTCGTAACAAGAAATTTTGGATCAACGTCGTTTATTATAGGAAATATGATAGAAAAAGGAATAAAACAAGAACGTGGGAAAAGGAAGAAGCAATATAAAGAGGACCTACCAATTCTTATCATCATGGAGGTACTTCTTACCTTTTTCTTCTCCAATAACCAGCAAAAACTACAATGGGAATTATTTTCATTCTTATTGGATTTAGAAAAGATGAACACTGTCTCATGGAAGCAAACAATCTAGAATTTCTTTTTTTATTAAATTTTGTCAAAAAAATTATTCACAAGCCTAGGAACATATCAGGATGTTCAATGCTTCTTCTAGTTAGATAAGTTACTTAGAAAATTCTTATATTTAATCCAAAGATAAAAAATTATATTCATGCTTTTTTTTATACACAGGATTGCATGTGTGAGAAGATGAAATTAATTAAACAAAGAAGAAGCTTCAATGACACAATCCCATGATTTGCAAGGTAGGATATCAAAGTTGTAAAATCAATTGCCGTCAAAATTTCTTGAATGAAATCAAACAAGGACAGGCATGAGGTTTATATACTTAACTTACTATTTCATCTCCGGTTTTATATATGACACACAGTTTATCAAAACTGATACCTCAGTCATTTCAAAACTGATACTTAATCAGTACAAAACATAAATGTTTAGAAACACTAATATCTAATAAGTTAGTAAACCGATACCATATAGCATACTCAAATAATGATACCTAATTTTCAGTAAAGTTGATATCTTGTTTCTTAAAAAATGATACCTAAATTAACACAGAATTGATACCTAATTACTATGTAATATTGATGTAACAACCCGTATTATTGAATAACATGTTATAACATAAATGGAGGCAGAATTAAACTGTAAAATCTGAATCAAGGGAAACGGGCTGTGCCATTGCGTTCGTCTCGGAAAAATACGCGAAATAGAGTCTGAGTTTTCGAAAATCGGAGTCCGTATTACCAAGATATGGCCTCGCGAAGTTTCATGAAAAATTCACAAATTAAAGTATACTTAATTAAGTGAAATGGGTTGCGCAGAGAAATATATATATATTGATATATATATATATAATTGAAAATTAAATAAATAAATATGCAAAAATGTTCAAAACAGCGAATTGGGAGAGGGGAATAACCGAACCGGCCGATTTTTGAGGTCGACCCACGCCCCCTGGGTCGACTACGGGTTAATCCAGGGTGTTTGGCTGTCAACCCATGGGCCGATTCGCTCAAATGCAGATTTTGCATTTGAATGGTTCTCATGGTTCAGCTTTAATCTAAAGGCCCTAGATGGTTCCTACACTTGACTTCTTCCCCAAGACATGCTTTGATGGCTTGGATTGAATCTAGGGTTAATCCTATGGCTAATACTATCCTAAAACTCTATAAAAAGACCCCTAAACCTAGCCTAAATCACCATTATTCAATCCTACAACTAAACTATGCCAAATTTGTTCCTCTCATGGCCTCCACTCTCATGCTAAAATTTCTAAGTTAATTTCTATGAGAGATTTTGAGTTCATACAAGTGTTTTCAAACTTGTATGAGTGTTCTTAGCTTGCATTCAAGTCAAGTTGCAACATTTCTATTTCAAAGCAAGGGTTTTTATTGAATTGGCTCAAGGGTTTTCATTTGGAGCTTGCATATTTGGGTTTTTGGTGCTTGCATAAGGGCTTTGTCTCAATCTTTATAATAAATATTTATTTGTGTCTTCATTGCATTGTAAGCCCTTTTCTACTTTCTTTCTTTGAACTCTAAAGTTAAATGAATGATGCAAGTTTGGGGTTGATCATTATATGCAAGTTTGGTTGATCATTATATGCAAGTTTGGTTGGTCATTATATGCAAGTTTGGTTAATCATTATATGCAAGTTTGGTTGGTCATTATATGCAAGTTTGGTTGATCATTATATGCAAGTTTGTTTGATCATTATATGCAAGTTTGGATGATCATTATGCAAGTTGGTTTAATCATTATGTATGACACATGTTGCTATGTTATGCAAGTTTGGGTTGATCATGTTATCATGTTATGCAAGTTAAACTTGAGGTTTTGAGCATAAAGCTCCAAGCTTTATATTAAAGGTTGCATTTTGGCAACATGAAAGTTATCATATCCCTTATGATAACTTGCATGTGAGACAAAATGCGAACTCAATTATCATATCCCTATTTTATCCTTTATGCGTTGTTGCGATTATGTAAACGATGGGATTACGTTGGGGTTGGGTAACATAATGACATGAACATGATTTTTGTAACATGACGTGATATGTTAACTTGTAATTATGTTTTGGAAACATAATGGACATGACACTTAGAAAATATGAGTGCGGCCAACTCGAGGTTGGGTTGAGTTTGTAGCATAAATCTACCCGGACCCGCCTGGCTTAACTAGTGGCTACAAACAATAGGAACCAATGTGAGAAGTTGGTCTTGTTGTGCTCGAACCCGAGGTTAGACCTAGTTGTGGTGTAAAGCTACCCGGACCCGCCCGGCTTAACTAGTAACCACAACAAAGTCTAATGTGAGAGGTTAAAGCGCATTAAGTTAATTAATGCCTCCTGATTAGGGTTAAGTCATGGTCCACTTAATACTTAACCAATTTGGGCTTGATAGATTAATCGAGGTTAAGTCAGGAGCCTTGGGTACTCTTAACCGATTTAATCCACGTTTGGATCGGGTTAACCACATTTAACCCGTTAAGAAACCCTAGTTGTGTGGTCCTTTTCAGCTGTAACCTTCTAGGTAGTATCATAAGACCCTAGGACTAGGGTAGGGTAGGGCACGATTACTGGGCTGATTGTAAGAGACCAAAATAGACGGCGGAATGATGCCCCGGTTGTTCAGGCGGACCATGGTCGTGCACATCAAGTCCGGAGTTGAACACGGGCAACGGTAGGTTTGGACTGTGCATCAGGGTATGGTGTCAGAGGGTTACACCATAGGGCCTGATACACCCTAGGGTGGACCCTGCACAGTCAACTACATTACATGATTAAGCCGCATGACACCGACACTTGACGAGTTAGGCTTATAGGGAGCCGATCGACTAGATTGTGTAGTTGGACCTTGATTTAGGTCACCTCATTATATTGGGCCAAGCTTGGGCCAAGGGATCAATTCTTGTTTTTACTTGACATGTTAGAATGCTAGTACACCCGTGGTGCAAAACTTAACCGTAATTATGCGATGACACCTTTATCTATCTTGTTAGTTAATCATCTTGCCAGTATGTTGTTATCCTTATGTTCATCTCAGCTTCTCATGCCAGTTAACTTTACTAGTTCATAGACAGATAGTAGTAGGAATTACCAGACTTTTAGACTGCCCTGTTTTCTTTCGCCTCTTTTCTTCCGTTTCCCCGCCCCCCCCCCCTTCAGGTTCTCAGGGTGGGAACATTGGAGCTTAGCTTGGATCTTTACAGCTTGCTTACTGGATTTGCTCATGTACGGTTTTGGACATTGAGCTAGCTATGGTTTATCACTTCATTTTGGGGATAGTACTTTATGTATTTCAGTTTTTCAGTTTATGCTTTTATCTAGACTTTGTTGTTGGAAAATAATGACCAAGTACTTTGTTGTAACATGACTATGGTTTTGAAATGCTAAGTTTTATCCGCTGCTTTACTACTCTGTTTTACTTATATGTTCTGTCTTGTTATATCTGCATGCATGTTTACCTTGTTTAACGCCCCTCCAAAGCTAATGTCCTTGCAAGAGTGCCATTGGAGGAGGTGGGGTATTACATTTGGTATCAGAGCATAAGGTTTACAAGATTTGAGCAAAAGTGTTTTTGAAACTTACCTTTTGAAAAACTATTTTCAAAACCAATTAAGTATTTTCCAAGAAAAGTCTAGTTATTTTAAAAAGGCTATTCCCCAAAAGCCATAGCACTATCCTTCGTTTCTTCGTTCTGAATCTATCTTTTTCTTCGTTTTAGTATGGCCGATCGCTTTAACATCCCGGAAGGCGTACAAGTACCCGTCTGGTTCTGGAGATTTATGGAGGCAAGGGCGAATGAAGCCGGCCCCGCGAACATTCCTCCTCCTTCCCCCGTCGCTAACATCTCTCCTCCTCTCGTAGCTGAGGTTCCTCCTCCCCTTCAGCATCCGCAAGAGGATTTCGCAAAGCTTTGCAAAGACTTTAAGGCGATGGGTTGCAAGAATTTTGTCGGAACGGAGACTCCCAAATAGGCAAGAAATTGGTTGAAAGAAAATGAAGATCTCTTCGCCATCTTTGATGTGCTAGATCATAGAAGGGTTCTATTGGCAGCATGGTTATTGAAAGAAGAAGCTGCTTATTGGTGGGAGGTTACCAATGCTACAAGGCCTATAGAGACTTGGGCCGACTTTAGGACAAGATTTGGGCTTAAGTTTCTATCATCAGCTGAGGCGAATTTGCAATTGGAGAAGTTTATATCTTTGAAGCAAGGAGACATGACAGTGAGGGAGTATGTGAATGAGTTTAACAAGCTCGCCCGATTTGGTTTGGACATGATTAATACTCCTCAGAAGAAGGCTTTGCGCTTTGCACGAGGGTTGAATGAGCCACTACAAGGTTTAGCCCTATCTCATATACCTATGGGGGCCACTTTCGAAGGTCTAGTAGACATGGCATTGCTTCAAGGAGACGATAAGAATGGCAAGAAGGAAGTGAAGGCTAATGAGACCCAAGCCAAGAAGACAGACTCCAAGTGGGGAGGAAATCAGAGCAATCAGAAAAACAAAAACAACAAGAACAACAAGGGCAACAAGGCCAAGGCAAAGGACCCAAGAAAATGCCACTACTGTGGGAATGTAGGGCACATAGCTAAAGACTGTAAGAAAAGGAAGAGGAAGTCGGGAGAATGCTTTCATTGTGGAGAGACCGGACATTTTAGCAAGGATTGCCCCAAGAAGCAAGGGCAGAATCAGTGTGCAGGACCTTCTGGAGGGCAAGTGCATGCTCTCAACACCGCTCTAGTTCAGGATCGAGGTAGCATTTCTGTAGAAAGTCTTGTTTATATTTCTGATTATCCTGTTCGCACCTTATTTGATTCTGGCGCATCGCATAGTTTTATCTCTTCTGATATTGTTAAAAGTTTGCACCTAAGTACTAGCTTAGTTGAGGATCCCGTTTTTGTTTCAAATCCAATTGGGGGTTCCACCCATATATCTGTGATTTGTGTGGATTTGAAAATCTCTATCTTGAGCATAGAATTCATGTTTAATGCTTAGGTTCTTGGGTTTATGGGATACGGGTTGATTTGGGTGTGGATTGGTTGTGAACATAGGGTGGTGAGGCTCATGATTCGCCTCGGTAATACCCTAGAAATTTCTTGTAACCCTAGAGGTCCCGTCATGTTATGTTATCTTGAATCTCTTGACTCGTCCATCGATGATCTGCAATCTGTAAGGGTGGTCCGAGACTATCCTGATGTCTTTGAAGAAGTAAGGGGGTTACCCCCTAAGCGGGAGATAGATTTCTGCATTTATCTGGTTGATAATGCCGAGCCAGTTACATTGCCCGTTAGGCACAAGGCCCCGCGAGAAAGGAGAGAGCTTGATAAGCAAATTAAGGAATAGCTTGGGAAAAATTTCATTAGGCGAAGCATTTCAGAATGGGGTGCTCCGGTGGTATTCGCTACTAAGGCGGATAGTCCATTTTACGTAAGCATGGGTTAGAGAAATCACCTTAGTGAGTACAATTGGTACCATGGATTGGCACATGTTTTCAAGAGATAGTTTTCTGCGTGGGATACCGTATAGTATGTAAACGAGATCCAAGATTCACTAACGAATTTTGGAAAGCCTGCATGAAACCATGAGTATGCAGTTGGGTGGAAGCCAAGTATTTTAGGTAAAGGATAAGTGGAAGGGGAATGAGAGGCAACGGTGAAATGAGTTCTAACTCATATTTTGGAAATAAGGATTAAGAACTATGGAATTATGAAGTTAAAAGATGGTCAAGGCACGATGGGATTAAGCACAAGAAAATGCGGCTTAGAAGACTGAAGACTAGATACGCGCATTATATCTCTTTCTAAGAGTATATCCTTGATCCCTATTGTTCCGTAGAGCTTACTCGCATGCTATCTTTTAAGTATATCCTCTCGGTCCTATCCTCAATCTTAGTTCTGTTGCAAACCCCATAAGGAGTATGACTCGCCTGTTTGTGAGATATAGTTGGGGTAAAGATGTTCGTCACCAAACTATTTGGGCTTTATGGGATATGGGTAATAATTGATAGACTTACAAAGAAAGCCCATTTTATTCCGGTGAAAAGCAAGAGGACCGTATCACGGCTAGCATCTGTTTATCTTCAACAGATAGTGCGGCTGCATGGAGTTCCTTCTAGCATAGTTAGCGATCGTGACCCAATTTTCACTAGCCAGTTCTGGAACAGTTTGCAAGAAGCAATGGGTACGCGATTGAATCTGAGTACAGCCTATCACCCCCGGACGGATGGCCAAACCGAAAGGGTGAATAGAGTGCTAGAAGATCTTTTGAGGTTTTGTGTTCTCGACTTCGGTGGTACTTGGGAAGACCACCTTCCTCTTGTAGAGTTTGCTTATAATAATAACTATCAAGCCAGCATAGGGATGGCACCATTTGAAGCTTCGTATGGGAGGTCGTGCAAGCCACCAACATGTTGGTGGGAAGACGACGGATAAGCTTATAATTGAGCCCGACATGATAAGGGACACATCCGAGAGGGTTGAATTGATTCGAAGACGGATAAGAACGGCCCAAGACAGACAAAAATCCTATGCAGACAAGCGAAGGACAGACTTGGAATTTAAAATTGGAGATATGGTCTTTGTGAAGATTTCTCCTTTGCGAAATATGGTTCGCTGACACCAAGGATCGTTGGTCCCTTCCCTACTATAGAAAGAGTTGGGAAGATGACTTATAAGGTGGAATTGCCGAGAAGCTGGCCGGAGTGCATAATGTCTTTCATGTCTCGCATCTCCGGAAGTGTTTGCACAGACCCGCCAAAGTGGTTGAACCAAGTATTCTTGAAGACATGGAGGTAGAGGATGAAGCAACCCTGAGACGAGCTCCGATTCGTATCATGGAAATGAAGACAAAGAAGCTAAGAAGCAAAGAAGTTAAGCTTGTTAAGGCGCAATGGAGTGAAACAGAGGGAGACGCAACTTGGGAAACCAAGGAGAAGAGGCGCGTGCTTTATCCATTTCTCTTGGAGGATACATTTTCAATCTCTTTTCCTAGATTGGTATGTCTTCCCTTTGCTATCCATGCTTATCTAGTTTATCTTGTTTCGTAAATCTTGTCATGAGAACCTTAGGTAGAAACCCTTGGATGAAACATGTATTTGAAACATGTTATGTTTGATGTTTGCAAGTGGTTGCAAGTGTTTGCAAGTGGATACTCGTGGATGCATAATACACGTTAGGCACTAAGATCAGCTCACACACTTTCATATCGCATATGCATGAGTGTTTATGCTTATTCATGGATGAAAACTTGTTATGCTATCACGTGGATTTTGCATATGGATGAATGTTATGTGCACTCATGTAGAGATTATAAATTATGTTAGGAATTTGCATACATATGGACTCATTTCACTAACATATTTTGCATTAAGGGGGTTTACTGAATCAGTAACCTCCTGATTTTCGCATTAGATAAG
Source organism: Allium sativum (assembly GCA_030737875.1). Lineage (NCBI taxonomy): Eukaryota > Viridiplantae > Streptophyta > Magnoliopsida > Asparagales > Amaryllidaceae > Allium > Allium sativum. The sequence goes on from CM060910.1 coordinate 344,871,809, forward strand.
TACATATACACACACCTTTGCATATGATCATACAACATTTAGAACCTTTTAAGGACAATGATTGCTCGTGGATGATGTTTTGAGTAGATGGATGATGGATGGTAGGATACGTTCTTCCTAACTTGGAGATTTCGGGGACGAAATCCTTTAAGGAGGAGAGAATGTAACAACCCGTATTTTTGAATAACATGTTATAACATAAATGGAGGCAGAATTAAACTGTAAAATCTGAATCAAGGGAAATGGGCTGTGCCATTGCGTTCGTCTCGGAAAAATACGCGAAATAGAGTCTGACTTTTCGAAAATCGGAGTCCGTATGACCAAGATATGGCCTCGCGAAGTTTCACGGAAAATTCACAAATTAAAGTATACTTAATTAAGTGAAATGGGTTGCGCAGAGAAATATATATATATATTGATATATATATATATATATATATATATATATAATTGAAAATTAAATAAATAAATATGCAAAAATGTTCAAAACAGCGAATTGGGAGAGGGGAATAACCGAACCGGCCGATTTTTGAGGTCGACCCGAGCTCGCTGGGTCGACTAGGGGTTAATCCAGGGTGTTTGGCTGTCAACCCGTGGGCCGATTCGCTCAAATGCAGATTTTGCATTTGAATGGTTCTCATGGTTCAACTTTAATCTAAAGGCCCTAGATGGTTCCTACACTTGACTTCTTCCCCAAGACATGCTTTGATGGCTTGGATTGAATCTAGGGTTAATCCTATGGCTAATACTATCCTAAAACTCTATAAAAAGACCCCTAAACCTAGCCTAAATCACCATTATTCAATCCTACAACTAAACTATGCCAAATTTGTTCCTCTCATGGCCTCCACTCTCATGCTAAAATTTCTAAGTTAATTTCTATGAGAGATTTTGAGTTCATACAAGTGTTTTCAAACTTGTATGAGTGTTCATAGCTTGCATTCAAGTCAAGTTGCAACATTTCTATTTCAAAGCAAGGGTTTTTATTGAATTGGCTCAAGGGTTTTCATTTGGAGCTTGCATATTTGGGTTTTTGGTGCTTGCATAAGGGCTTTGTCTCAATCTTTATAATAAATATTTATTTGTGTCTTCATAGCATTGTAAGCCCTTTTCTACTTTCTTTCTTTAAACTCTAAAGTTAAATGAATGATGCAAGCTTGGGGTTGATCATTATATGCAAGTTTGGTTGGTCATTATATGCAAGTTTGGTTGGTCATTATATGCAAGTTTGGTTGGTCATTATATGCAAGTTTGGTTGATCATTATATGCAAGTTTGGTTGATCATTATATGCAACTTTGGATGATCATTATGCAAGTTGGTTTAATCATTATGTATGACACATGTTGCTATGTTATGCAAGTTTGGGTTGATCATGTTATGCAAGTTAAACTTGAGGTTTTGAGCATAAAGCTCCAAGCTTTATATTAAAGGTTGCATTTTGGCAACATGAAAGTTATCATATCCCTTATGATAACTTGCATGTGAGGCAAAATGCGAACTTCTAGCAACTTCTACATGTCATTTGTCACCATGTATCACTCATATGCTAAGTTTGGTTTTATGCATGCTTTTGAAGCCTAATAATGCAATATGCAAGTATATGAACATATGTACATTTCATATGCCACCATGTTAAACTTGTGGCTTCAACACCTTTATGTCATGGTTATGCCAAGTTCCCTATTTTATCCTTTATGCGTTGTTGCGATTATGTAAACGATGGGATTACGTTGGGGTTGGGTAACATAATGACATGAACATGATTTTTGTAACATGACGTGATTTGTTAACTTGTAATTATGTTTTGGAAACATAATGGACATGACACTTAGAAAATATGAGTGTGGCCAACTCGAGGTTGGGTTGAGTTTGTAGCATAAATCTACCCGGACCCGCCCGGCTTAACTAGTGGCTACAAACAATAGGACCCAATGTGAGAAGTTGGTCATGTTGTGCTCGAACCCGAGGTTAGACCTAGTTGTGGTGTAAAGCTACCCGGACCCGCCCGGCTTAACTAGTAACCACAACAAAGTCTAATGTGAGAGGTTAAAGCGCATTAAGTTAATTAATGCCTCCTGATTAGGGTTAAGTCATGGTCCACTTAATACTTAACCAATTTGGGCTTGATGGATTAATCGAGGTTAAGTCAGGAGCCTTGGGTACTCTTAACCGATATATCCACGTTTGGATCGGGTTAACCACATTTAACCTGTTAAGAAACCCTAGTTGCGTGGTCCTTTTCAGTAGTAACCTTCTAGGTAGTATCATAAGACCCTAGGACTAGGCTAGGGTGGGGCACGATTACTGGGCTGATTGTAAGAGACCAAAATAGACGGCGGAATGATGCCCCGGTTGTTCAGGCGGACCATGGTCGTGCACATCAAGTCCGGAGTTGAACACGGGCAACGGTAGGTTTGGACTGTGCATCAGGGTATGGTGTCAGAGGGTTACACCATAGGGCCTGATACACCCTAGGGTGGACCCTGCACAGTCAACTACATTACATGATTAAGCCGCATGACACCGACACTTGACGAGTTCGGCTTATAGGGAGCCGATCGACTAGACTGTGTAGTTGGACCTTGATTTAGGTCACCTCGTTATATTGGGCCAAGCTTGGGCCAAAGGATCAATTCTTGTTTTTACTTGACATGTTAGAATGCTAGTAAACCCGTGGTGCAAAACTTAACCGTAATTATGCGATGACACCTTTATCTATCTTGTTAGTTAATCATCATGCCAGTATGTTGTTATCCTTATGTTCATCTCAGCTTCTCATGCCAGTTAACTTTACTAGTTCATAGACAGATAGTAGTAGGGCTTACGAGTCTTTTTGACTGACCTGTTTTCTTTCGCCTCTTTTCTTCCGTTTCCCCCCCCCCCCCTCAGGTTCTTAGGGTGGGAACATTGGAGCTTAGCTTGGATCTTTACAGCTTGCTTACTGGATTTGCTCATGTACGGTTTTGGACATTGAGCTAGCTATGGTTTATCCCTTCATTTTGGGGATAGTACTTTATGTATTTCAGTTTTTCAGTTTATGCTTTTATCTAGACTTTATTGTTGGAAAATAATGACCAAGTACTTTGTTGTAACATGACTATGGTTTTGAAATGCTAAGTTTTATCCGCTGCTTTACTACTCTGTTTTACTTATATGTTCTGTCTTGTGATATCTGCATGCATGTTTACCTTGTTTAACGCCCCTCCAAAGCTAATGTCCTTGCAAGAGTGGCATTGGCGGAGGTGGGGTATTACAATTGATATTTTTAAAATTGATACCTTAAAACCGGACAATATACTCAAATACAAAACTGGTACCTAAAATACTGTAATACTGGTACCTTAAAACTAGGTAGCAAATTCAAATACAAAACTAACTAAAATATTGTAAAACTGATACCTTAATACTGGGTGAAACTCTTATACAAAACTAATACCTAAATTACTACCAAACTGATACCTTAATAATTAGTAGTATATTCCTTAACAAAACTGATAACTAAATTATTACAAAAATGATACCACAATATTGTACATAATCAATTTATTCAGTACACATTATATCAATTACATGTATACATGTTAAAATACTTTGTTAAATTTTCAACATATGCAGGTAAAAAAAATAACAGACATACAGCCGCACGAAGCCAAACCTTTTGAAATAATGGAAGCAATATCAATAAGGACAAAAATGGAAAGCCAACAGAAACAAAAAAAAACGTGGTAAGCATCGAGAACCGGTTGAATCATTAGAGCAAGATGTGTCAATTAGAATATTACAACGGCTATTCAAGAGGTTGAAGAGAAAAACAAAAAGTAAAATGAGGAACTGAAAAAAAAAGGAATTTGAGAAAAGAAGCAGAAAAAAGAAATTTCAACCTCAAACAGCAGTTGAAATCGGAAAAAAAAATCAGATTTTGAAGATGAGAATATAGAACAAAGAGTGAATTTTAAACCAACCGTTGAAGATGTTTCAGTTGTAGACAAGTGAGATGATTTTTAAAAAGGAAAAAATGACATGAATATAGAAATAGAAAAAACAGTTAAGCAACAAGATGATTAAAATACAGTTGAAACGAAAGGAAAAATAGCTGAAAAGCAACATGATCAAACTATAACAGATGAATCTAAAATTGAGAGGGACAATGCCATGAAGAAACAAAACAATTCCGACAATTCACGACCTCACTCTTCCCACTTTCGAGTTGAATATCACTCAAGCTTTTGCTGGAAAAAAAATTGATGAAACAAACAAAGAAAAGCCAACCCAGAAAAGAAAATTAAAACTAGCCACCATCAAAAGCAAAACACCATCTTATGCGAAGAGGCCGAAGGAAAGACAAAGAAAGCTAAAAAGAAGATATTCTTTTGAGTATTCAAAAAAAAGCCAAGTAAAAAAGGCTAGAAAACAAAAATTGAAAATCAAGATGAAGTTGATGAAGAAACAAAGAAAATAGTGGAAAAAAAAGAAAAAGAAGAAATAGAGAAACAACCAAAAAAAGCCAGAAACAGAAGAAGAATCAACACTTCCAGTAATATAGTCACTTGCAATAATAGAACCTACATAGAAAGAACTGCATTTGTCACATTGCAAATATGTCCATCACTTGAGCATTGAACAACAAATAATTATAAAGAAAATGTTGTCCATCACAAAATCATTAGACTAGTAAGTGTACTATTTTTCTCTATCGTATTACATTTTGTTGACACACGCATACATATATTGTTTTTTTGAAAAAAAAAAAGAAGAAGTCAAGTTGCATGGTCAAATGGTGAATCAATAAAAGGAGGCGGCATTATAACAAAGGAAATACTAAAAAAATTTGGTAGAAAGCTTCATGGATGACCAAGTAATTTACTTCTATCAAATTTGGAGGCTGATGCCTAAATACATAAAAATTGATACCCTAAATCTGTTTGTGAAATAGGAAGACTATTTAGAATATTAAACTGATATATAATTGCATATAAAAATAATACTAAGAATAACAATATACATGAAACTGATACCTAACTATATATGAAACTGATACCCAACATCTGGGCATTAAATAAAGAACCTTAACAATGTTGAAAATGATACTTAAACTATAAAAAGTTGATACCCACTATCTGTAATTAAATATCTGATACCAAACCATACGTTGAGCTGATATGTACACAATAATGATATGGTCTTATAATCATAGTGTACTAAAATTATAATGTATGTTTTATACTGAAATTTAGCTTGTGTAACTTTTTTTCACTCATAACACGGATTATTGACCGGTTCTTATCAAAATGTAAATTACTAAAAAATAATTTTGTAATGTCTACTATAATGGCAGTAAGTGCGTACATTTCAACGCACATTTTCAAAAAAATTTTATGAAATGTAAATTACAGATTGGATATTATCCTTCACTCTAATTTTAAGCAGAAAGGACTACTAGAGAAGAGGGATGAAATTATAAATCACTTAGTTATTTCATTCTTAGAAGAAGCTGTCGTAAACAGGTTTACACATATTATATACTTCCCCTGCATTGTGACAACATTGGATCCTTGTGACGTTGACGTATGCAGTGGTCACACTTCGATTGTATGCGCCCAACAAATTCAAATGAACGAAATAATTCTAGTCTAAAAGAAGCAATACGTTGGTATGGAACAATTTTAAGAAATATTTTTTAGAAAAACCTAGATAATGCTGCAAATTATTTTCAAAGATTTGAAGTTGAACAAATTTTACCAAAGGTTTTGTAAAAGCACAATATTCAAGATATGGAGGTCAAACCAACAGAAATTTATCTATACCTCGTCTATGTGGCATTTTTTATTTCAATTTTTGCGCATTTCTTATAGCTAAATAATATGCATTTATTTATTTTTCTAAAAAAGTACACATGGCTCCGACTACTTGGTCGATTTAACCAACAAACCATAAACTTCGATTACTTACGGTTCGACTCACTGTATGAATATAAAAATGGTACTGGAAGAACTTATGCCTAGTGCAAATGTCTCAAGCTAGCGTAAGAATTATTAGTTCTTCTTCTGTTCTTTTAAATTCACCCAGCTCCCTTATATATGATTAAAGATCATCCAGAAAAACATATATCTAACCATTGATGATAGTAGTCTGAAAACCATCACATTCAGATGTCAATTAAACACTATCAGCTGCTCTATTCAATACCATTAAAATGGCAACGCCATATACAGGCCTTGTAAATGCAAAATAAATTACAATATAAACTTAACAGTTTGAACTTTATACAGCAGATATGCACATTTTAGTTATTATATATGCATTTATAGGCAATTTATCCAATTAAAATTATAATACTTTTAGTAAAATATCATTAAAATGTCATATATTGTTGGGAAACAATGGCTGAGTCACGTACTTTGTTGCTTTCTTGAAGACGATTCAGCGATCTGGCCGATGGTGCAAAACCAGTTCGTACTTTCGCCGCCGCCTCTAGGATAAAACAGCCTCTGAAAAAATATAACTGATTTGCTTTGCACAACAAATCAGTGCAGATTTGCACTTTCGAAGTTAACTGCTCGAAAATTTCTGGTTAGAATATTTTAATGGCGGAGGAAGAGAAAGCAGTATTTTTTTTTCTATATAGATCTCGTCTAATCTGAAGATAATATATAGACGAAGATTAGGCTATTCGAAAATACTGGTCAGTGGAGGAAAATAGGATCTGCGAAATACTTGGTCAAGTTTTACCGCTTCATATCAAAGTCGGTTCAGAAAATATTTTCCGTATTAAAAAAAAATGGTTCGAAAAATGCAGTGTTTTCTGGGCCAAAAATATAAGTGTCTACACCACATAGCCAAGGCCCAAAGCCCAATCCCAAGCCCGAACCGAACCGAACCGAACCGAGCCGAGCCGGGCCGGGTCGGGTCGGTCGGTCGGTCGCATGCCTGTGTGGTGGTCATGATGCATGGGCTCCCTCCTCACAACAAAGCATGTATTGGGAGCCCCAAGACCCCATCGAAGCTTCTTAGAATCAAGTATAAATACTTGCATCTTTCTTATAATCCCATGATGTGGGACTATTCACAAATAGGAGCCATCATACACTTATTTCTATATTTTAAACAATTCACAAACACAAAATTTCCAACAATCCCCCACTTGAATTTTTTAAAATATTATCGAACAGTTTCTAAAAACGTAAGACTGTGCATAAAGAAAGGTGTCATCCGACTTGAACCTTTGCATAGTGAATAAGATTCAGTTTTTACTAGAGTGACACGTAGTCTTGAACTCTATTCCTGACATCAAACCACACACAATCTTTTCTATAGTGCAATCAAATAAGCCCGTGCATTTATGGCCATACACGTCTATCCCAGTTTAGTGAACGCTCTAGAAGTTTTGCCCAAAACTCCATAGGAAACGACCTCATTTCCACATTCACATAGGTGAGTCTATCAAGAGTACTCCTGAAGGTAGTTACTCCACTCCAAATGGAGTATAGATCTCATTAAGAGTTTCTATTAACTCATCCTCTATCACTTCAGAAATACATGCTTCTTAGTTTGTTATATAGCATGTTCAACTTCTATCACTACACAACTTGTTATTACCCATTGAACCTATTTCTTGGGATCTCCAGTCATTTAGGTCGGGTTACCATTGTGTGTGACTCAACAATCTAAGGGCAATAGTCCCATTCTTTTGGAAGAATTATGGACTTTCTCTCTTGACAGTCCTTTCGTCAAATGATCTGCCAAATTTTCTTCACTACGTACATAATCTACTCTAACGGTACCTATAGAAATTAGCTCTCTAACTGTGTTGTGCTTACGACGTATTTGTCGTCTCTTACCATTATAATAACGGTTCTGAACTTTTGCAATAGCCGCGGTACTATCGCAATGTATCAGCACAGCCGGTATCGGTTTCTCCCATAAGGGAATCTCAGCTAGCAGATTTCTCAAATACTCTGCTTCTTCACTAGCTGTGGCTAGTGCTATCATCTCAGACTCCATAGTAGACTGAGCTAAAATAGTCTGTTTCTTGGATTTCCAAGAAACAGCTCCTCCAACGATGCTAAATATATAGCCACTGGTCGCTTTAGAATCATCAGATAAAGTATTCCAGTCTGCATCTGAATATCCTTCAAGTACAGCTGGAAACTTTTCATAATGTAATCCAAGGTTCATAGTTCGTTTAAGGTATCTCATGACCCTTTCAATAGCATGGCAGTGCTCTATACTAGGTCTATTGGTAAACCTGCACAATAATCCCACGACATAGGCAATGTCGGGTCTAGTACAATCAGTGGCATACCGAAGGCTGCCAATGATGCTCGCATAATCAGACTGTCTCACATCTTCACCAATGTTCTTAAATAACTTTACACTTGGATCGTATGGTGTGCATGCAGGTTTACAGTAAAAATAATTATATTTCTTTAGTATCTTCTCAATGTAATGAGACTAATCCAAAGAAATTCCCTTTTCTGACCTAGTAATTTTAATATCAAGGATTACACTCGCCTCACCCAGATCTTTCATATCAAAATTGGCACTTTATAAGGATTTGACTGAATTTATGACATGAATGTTTGACCCAAAAATGAGTAGGTCATCTACATAAAGGCATATAATAGTGCAAATATCATTCTCAGATTTGTAATAAATGCATTTGTCACTTTCATTAACTTTAAAACCATTTGAAATGATTAAGTTATCAAATTTTTCATGCCACTGTTTAGGCGCTTGTTTTAAACCATATAATGATTTATCTAACTTGCATACTTTATGTTCTTGACCATGTACTACAAATCCTTCAGGCTGGTCCATATAAATTTCTTCGTCTAATTCACCATTCAAAAAAGCGGTTTTAACATCCATTTGGTGTATTAGTAAATTATGAATGGAAGCAAGTGAGATTAATACCCGAATGGATGTTATTCTAATTACAGGTGAAAAAGTGTCGAAGAAATCTATATTTTCTTTTTGTCTAAAACCTTTAGCTACTAGTCGTGCTTTGTATTTATCTATAGTACCATCAGGTTTTAGTTTCTTTTTAAGCACCCATTTACAGCCTATAGATTTACAACCAGGGGGTAAATCTGCCAAATGCCAAGTATTATTGGATTCAAGAGAATCCATCTCATCATTTATAGCCTCTCGCCAGAAATCGGCATCTAGTGAAGATAAGGCCTCTTGGAGGTTTAAGGGATCCTCCTCTATAGTAAAAGCGCTAAAATCCGAACCAAAATCTTTTACGGTTCTTGCTCTTTTACTTCTTCTAGGTTCAACTTCAGAACTTTTATCAAGTTCTGTTCTAATAGGCGTACTTAATGTGCCCCCACTATTCCTTAATTTAAAAGGAAATTTAGTTTCATAAAAATCAGCATCATTTGATTCAATTATGTTATGTGCATTTATATCATAAAATCGATATGCTTTGCTATTAATAGCATAGCCTACAAATACACATTCATATGCTCTACTTGCCAATTTTATTCACTTAGGGTCTGGAATGCGAACATATGCTAGACAACCCCAAGTTCTAAAGTATGAGACATTGGGTTTATGATTCTTTAAAATTTCATAAGGTGAAATTTTATTCTTAGATTTAGGGATTCTATTTAGAACATAACATACAGTCAATAAAATATCCCCCCACCAATGTTTTGCTGCACCAGAATTTAGTAGGATGGCAACTACTAATTCGGTAAAAGTCCTATTTTTTCTTTTAGCTTTACCGTTCATTTCAGGTGAATAGGTTGCAGTTCTTTCATGTACAATACCATGCATTTTATAGAAGTCCAGAATTGAATTGGATTCATATTATGTTCCTCTATCACTACGAAATCACTTGATTTTCCTATTTGTTTGATTCTCAATTTCAGTTTTGAATGTTTTAAACATGTCAAAAGCATCACTTTTTTTTTTCATAAGATATACATATGTGAAATCAGAACAATCATCGATAAAAGTGATAAAATAACGATGTCCATGTCTAGTCAAAGTGCCATCAAGTTCACATATGTCAGAATGAATCAAGTCTAAGGGTTCAGATTCTCTATCAACAGATTTATGAGGTTTCTTTGTGATTTTTGCTTGTGCACAGAATTCACATTTATCAGATTCAGATTATGCTATCTTAGGTATCATATCTAGAGTGCTCATGTTATGAATTATTCGCTTATTAACATGACATAATCTAGAATGCCAAATATTAAAATCACACAACATATAAGCAGAATTATTCACTTTATTAGATTCAACATTTAATTTGAACATTCCCTCACAAGCATAACCCTTTCCTACAAAGTTTCCCTTATACACAATGGTATACAAGTCAGCCCCAATAAATTGAGTAAACCCTGCCTTATTAAGGAGATAGCCAGAAACCAGATTCTTCCTCATCTCTGGAGTATGCAAAACATCTTTGAGGATCACAGTCTTTCCAGAGGTAAACTTGATCTCCACGTTTCCAACCCCTGCAATTTTAGTAGTGTGAGAATCTCCCAGCAACACTTTCTGATCTTCAGCAGCCATGTATGTGGAGAACATAGCACGATCATAGCAGACATGGCGAGAAGCACCAGTGTCTACTCACCAACCCTCTGATCCACCAACAAGGTGAATCTCAGTAATCATAGCCATAAGAGGCTCCTCTTCGGTCAAGTTAGCCTGTGGTACAGAGCTAGGCTTGTTCCGACACTTTCGTGCCATCTGACCTGGTTTTCCACAGTTGTATCATAGAAACAACTGTCCAGAGTCATTCTTCTGAGCTGATTTTTGCTGTCCTTTTGGGTTTCCTTGCGGATTCCCATTCGGTTTGTTGCATCTGTTCTGATTCTTGAAAGACTTCTGATTTGGTTTCAGAACTGCGGGTTTGGTCTTTTTAGTGTTGTTGTTTGAAACAAACAACACTTCCTCTTTCTGGTCCTGTTTGCGTGCTGCCTCCTCAATGCGAAGGCGAGTGATCAAACTCTCTAAAGAAAATTCCTTAGTCTTATGCCGTAAGAATTTTTTAAAGTCTTTCCAACCTGGGGGCAGTTTGTCAATAATAACAGCAATTTGAAACTATTCATCTAAAACCATACCTTCGGAGATAATCTCATGAGCTATTTTCTGCATCTCATGAGACTGCATCTCTACTGACCTATCGTCTGTCATCTGGTACTTCAGATAGCGGCTCACAACATACTTCTTCGCCCCTGCCTCCTCTGTATCGTATTTCTTCTGCAGCGCTTCCCAGATCTGCTTCGCTGTCTTATCTTCTGAGTTGTAGTAATCATACATATCATCGCTCAATCCGTTCAGAATAAAATTCTTGCACAGATAATCTTGTTCAGTCCAGCTCTGCAACTGCTTTGATTGTTCAGTCCAGGATGTCATCTGCGCTTCATCAGCTCTGTTAGGCTTGTCTGGCAGCTGCGGTTTGTCGGTGGTCAGAGCAGTAGCCACCTTCCTCATCGTCAGGTAGAACTCCATTTTCTGACGTCATCGTTTGAAGTGCAGACCCTCGAAACGAAACGGGGCAGCAATCACCAATGGGATCTGGAATGCAGAGGAAGGAGCAACATCATCTATGGTTGTTGTCGAAGCCATTGTTTCTATTCGTCTTCAATTTGTTGGGAAACAATGGCTGAGTCACGTACTTTGTCGCTTTCTTGAAGACGATTCGGCGATCTGGCCGATGGTGCAAAACCAGTTCGTACTTTCGCCGCCGCCTCCAGGATAAAACAGCCTCTGAAAAAATATAACTAATTTGCTTTGCACAAAAAATCAGTGCAGATTTGCACTTTCGAAGTTAACTGCTCGAAAATTTCTGGTTAGAATATTTTAATGACGGAGGAAGAGAAAGAAGTATTTTTTTTTCTATATAGATCTCGTCTAATTGGAAGATAATATATAGACGAAGATTAGGCTAAAAGTCGGTTCAGAAAATATTTTCCGTATTATAAAAAAAAACTGGTTCGAAAAATGCAGTGTTTTCTAGGCCAAAAATATAAGTGTCTACACCACATAGCCAAGGCCCAAAGCCCAAGCCCAAGCCCGAACCGAGCCGTGCTGGGTCGGTCGGTCGGTCGCGCGCGTGTATGGTGGTCATGATGCATGGGCTCCCTCCTCACAACAAAGCATGTATTGGGAGCCCCAAGGCTCCGTCAAAGCTTCTTAGAAACAAGTATAAATACTTGCATCTTTCTTATAATCCCATGATGTGGGACTATTCACAAATAGGAGCCATCATACACTTATTTTTATATTTTAAACAATTCACAAACACAAAATTTCCAACATATATTGTTGTGGAGAAATTTTGATTCAAGACCGCACAAATCAAAAATCCCCAACGCCGCGGAAAACGAGATCGTGGTAATAGTGCAAAAACAACCAATCACTACAACAAAAAACACTTTTCGCAACAGGCGATATCTGTTGCAGTAGACCTATTGCAACAGGCCTGCGCCTGTTGGTATAGCCGAAGTTGCTAAAAGTCTGCAACATTTTTTGCCTGTTGCAATAAGATGTTGCGGCATCTTTTTTTGCAACAGGCTTTTGCTGTTGCAACAGATCATTTTGCAACAGTATATGCCTGTTGCAATAGATCCATAAATTTGTAAAAAAATATATTACAGCTTATAGATATTACATATTAAATCCATAAAACGAATCACAAAATAAAATAAACAAATAAAAATTTTATTTTAACAAAGTTTTAATACTACAAACAATTACAACAAAAATTTCTACAATTTTCATACACCACTCATGTATAACAATTTCTTCTCTCATACAACACATTTTTTTCGAATAGAATATTTTCTAATCATATTTCTACTCTATCATCTAGTGTATATCTGGGACATCAGCAAAAGGCTCTCAGCTTGCTTCACCGTACTGGCTAGATCCATACTAGTGTTTAGGCTGCTCTTTGAGTAGTCTCCTGACATTTTTTTTCCCTGCAACATGTGAAGCATAAGTAGCGTCATTCATTTGAAATGAATTAATGCAGTTTCATTCTACAATAAACAAAATACATATTGGAATCATATTAGTTTCTTGGCATATTGGCAGCAACATTTGCTTTCAATATAAAAACGCTGGCTACCGTAAAACAATAAGAAAGACATGGCACACCGATTAAGCTATAGCTTTATTCAGCTTGGCATAGGAATCCAATATTTTACATTTGGACATCGGTAACAAATTTATTGGTTCTACATTTAAGAACTAAACAAAATACATATCGAGTACAAATTGCACTTTTTTAGTGTGAGAATAGTAGACATAATGGTTACAGGCAGAACTCGCTGTACAACATCCATTTTGTTTTTCATAAGGTCCATTTTTGAAAGAATGTTAAGATGGGGCTGCAAGATGAATCATCACAAAAAGTGACGGCCATGTAACCACTTATATACTTGGCTATGTCTGTTATGAACTAACAAGAAATATCACTCATGAGAAACTGAAAAATTTGATGATAAGTTTATATTTGTAACAAAAAGAAACTGACACCCAAACGCATATTGATTCACATGTAAGGACATGCGAATCAAACAAGTAAATGCATCAAACTTTGAAGCAGTTTTGTTGTGGATTCTCTACAAAATTTCGCCACATGGGAACATGTGAAAATAACTTGATTTTTTCTGATAGAAAAAAAAATTGAAATAAACTTTAATGGAAGGTTACATTAAAATACAATGAGCTAAGGTAAAAGATAAGGATACACCATTTATGCATGATATTTACATATGATGTACATTGAAGTTGATTAGTCCAACTTCCATCTATTGTGATTAATGTTAGATGCTGCATATTCTCATTACTCGCTGCCCCGTCAATGGGACAAGAAGTGGCATGACCAGTCTATATATGTAGAATTTCTTTAATATATAGTAAATTAGACATGACTAATAGATAATTAATATCCTTCTCCTATATATCCACATGTATTTGAGTCGGACACTAGTACCGTCAAACAAAAAACATCATGTTTTTTAATCAAACACAAACTCAAACTGTGGTGATGCTGCTAGGAAAGCTAACCAAACACACTCAGATCAATGGGCTAGTTAACTACGGAAATAAATAATGTTGGCGGGCAACATGTGATTGTTTCTTTTGTATGCCAATTAATGGGATTCTTTCAGAACTAAACTACGACATAGTGGAAAACCCAAGAATATCTCATACAGTTTAGACAGAGTTCACATATAGTTTAGACAGAGTTTTGTTCAATGCCGATTTATTAATAGATTTGAAACTACAAACATTTGAAACTTACCCAAAATCCATATATTCAAAACTGCAAACATTTGAAAACTTACCCAATCAAAACACTGCCAAAAACCACAACCAAACATTTGATATAAGCCACTGCTCAATATGAAATCCAAGCCACTGCCAAAACCACTGCTGAACAACAAAGTAAAATTACTGTATGCAAACATTGGCAGTTTTTTTATATTAAAATTAAAGAATAGTGAAATTACCTAAATAGAAAAAAAAACACCATTTATGTTATCCTGCATGTTCTTCAAAGCATTTGTGTTATCCTGTCGATTAAAATTGGGTCTTGCAATACCAGATGATCAATGATATACCAAAGAAAAATATTATAAACCAAAACAAATCACATAATTGCATATAAAACTAACGATATTAGTAAGATCGGAATAAGTGATAAGAACTAACCACCACTCTTCCAGCCTCGTCCATATAGCAACCCCCGATAACGTCGCAGTTGAAACCCTCATCCAACCAAGCGCAGATTACCGCTTGACGCGCCGTCGACATCTCAACTGACCCTGCCTTCGCCACTCGATTTTAACCAGCTAATCCAGAGCTTCCGATGTATAAAACACAAATTGGTGAGCGATGTAACACAGGCTTTGATTTACGATGAATTATTTTCTAATTTTATCATCGGTTATTTTCGTTCAGCAAGGGAACTGAGGCCTTTGAATTAGATCTAGAATGAGATGGGGAAAACTGGTGAATGGGAAAAAGTAGGTGAAGCGGGCATGAAAAATTATTGCGAAGCGGATTGAAATTTTTCGAGAGCCCGCCTTCTTTATTTTTGGAGTCCGCCTTTTTTTAATTTTCGGAGTCCCCCTTATGCTGGTTATAAGAACGGAATTTGGTATTATTCCCTTGAATTTTTTAACCAAAATAGTAGTTTAAATTTTGTATACTGTTAAATTTTTGCATAAGGAGAAAAAAAGAACGTGATTTGAACTTTGTACCCTGGACTTTTGCTAAACTGAAAGTTAAGTTTGTTATAAATTGATATTTGCAAGGTCATGTAAGAAAAGTCATTAAATAGTAAATTAACTAGTAAGTTAATAATTAAACTATGATAAATATTAATTACTAATATATTAAATTACTTAAATATTAATTATTAATGTATTATACTAAGTACATATTGATTACTAGACATTAACTTTAATTATTTGTTATTTGTTAATTATTACTGAATATTGAATTATTAACTGTAAATATTAGGCTATAATAACTGAATTTTATTATTAATTAATCGTTATATTAATTTGTAGTCTTAATTATTATATAATTACCGATAGTAAATTATGAAATAGTAGCTATTTAATCTTAATTATTATATAATTACTAATATTCAATTATTTAATAGTAATTATTTAATATTAATTATCATTATTACTAAATAAATAATATTATTTAATAATTATTACTTGTCATCTTTTATGTATTAATATTAAATATAACTCCTTATTTACTAAATAATATTTGAAAGTAAGTTTTTCGCAACTAGCTTTACCAGTTGTAAAAAAATACAGTTATCGCAAGTGGCGAAAACAGTTGCTAAAGATATATTTTTTGCAACAAACTTGGAAGCCAGTTGCAAATAATATGTTTGTTGCAACTGTTATGGAAGCGCAGTTGCTAAAAGTATGTTTTTGCAACAGGCATGAAAGAGATGTTGCGAAAAATATGCTTTTCGCAACAGGAAGGAAAAACCTGTTGTTAAATCTTATCTATTGCAACAGTTGCGAAAGGTCTGTTGCTAAATATCATTTACTGCAACTGACATTTGAGGCCTGTTGCAAATAGCTAGTTGCAATAGGGTATTTTTCTTGTAGTGAATCGAACAATCTCAATCTTATCCAAGCCAATCACAATCACCAAACAATAGAAATAATAGAGCAACAACGAGAAACTAAATCACACAGAGATTTATAGTGGTTCCACCGACGTCTTGTTAGCGTACGTCCACTTTGAGAGAGAAGCCTTTATTAATATCAATAAAAGAGTACAAGAGATTGATTACAATGATCAAATTTACTAGAAAATTTTGATTTTGTGGAGAAAGGAATTGAAGAAGATTAGGATTGCCTAAACCCTAATTAGAATAAACCTTGATCAAATCTCTTGATTTTGTTGTTGTATCCTCCTTTTGGATCCGATGTAGGTTATATAGGCATAGGGAAGTATATGGAAATTCCTAAAATTTCCTCTAAATCCGAGATATTCGAAATATCCCGAAATATCCTTCTCAATCTAACACATAGTATCGCATACTTCAATAATATACAGACCCAGTAAATGCAAAATTAATTACAGTTGCACTACTTATAAACTTTGAATCACTAGATTACTAAAACAAAGCCATCACCTAATCATGATTCAATAACCTAAGGTAAAAAAGTAAGAAACCAAGTATTTGCATTTGATAAAAGAAAAGAAAAAACAGAAAAATTCAAGAAATGTTATTAACGAACCAAGAAACTAAATTACATATGCAAGCAATGTAACATATATAAATATCAAGAAAGCCTCATCAAGGAGCAAAAGGAACTGCATTTTCGTGATCATAATCATTAGAAGCCAATATCTGCTCCGAAAACAAAAGGGGAACCACCCTAACATCACCAGTTAAAGCGCTGCTTTCAACCATGCCTAACCGCGCACCTCCTACACAGTACACGAACTCTAACTTGTAGCTTTCGAATCTCAAAGGCACAATCTGATCTCTTTCTTCATCATCCCAAACTAGCCTCACCGTTTGTAATCGACTCCATCTCCGATTATTCTCCAAAATATAGAACCTCGCGTAGGGATTGTTTATAATAACCATGCAGAGGTCATCGTCGACTCTTCCAAGCTGTAAATTCGCACTAAACATGTTCCTAATCATCGGAAAGCCCCCGTTCTTATATTCAACCGTACCTTGATTGGGGTCGAACATAATGCAGGTCTGCCAGGGTCCGTCAGTCAGCCAATATGCATATCTATCTACAGCAACGCCACTGTTTAAGCATATTATTCCACGTATTGGATTCATTTCAAAAGCGCATACTCTTGTCACCCACCTGAAATCCGAATGGTAGGTATCGACGGAGTAAGAGTAATTACCTTCTTGAACGAGGCAACTGATGTTGAAAGATTGATCGGAGTTGAAAGAAATGACCGCAGGTGTTGATGTACTATGGCGTCTTTGAGGCATAGGAAGGTATACGTTTAAGAAGTCAGGAAACATTATGAAGTAAGAGAGAGTTGAGGTGGTGTCACGGCAAAGGATGTGGCCTCTGGAAGAAGATAAGACCATGAAAGATGGAGGGAATGGGCCGTAAGGGTAAATAAGAGTATCCGGGTGGAATGGTTGATGTAAACTGTATATGTCAGGAAGGTAGCTGTTGTTATAGGCATGGTTACGGAAGAAGATGCCTGCTGTTGAGAGACCGCGGCAGTAGATGCCAAAGCCTTGTGCCTCGTGAGAAATTAGAGCCATGGCGTGGGAGAAGATGATAGCTTCTTGATAAAGATTTGGGCTTCTTTCTTGTTATTTCGTTGGATTTTCTCGGGAGATAAATTACAAGGAAGTGATTTTGTTTGATTTGATGATTGATGGAAGGGGTTTTAAATAGGGAGAGGTTGCATGTAGCTTGGTAGTTAGTATAGAATGTTATGAAGCTTAAAGCCTTAAACGATCAAGTAGCAACGATTTAACGGGAATTAGTACTACTTGAAATCTTGAATCGTTTAACCAGAGCACCAGATGAGACGCTAGAAGAATACGAGACTTGCTTTGAAGTTTGAAAGTTGTTTGGTTCATAGTTTTGAAGTCGAATGAGCTTGAAGCTGAGAACAATTCGTTGAACAAGTCAAATGTCATACTGATTCAATATTTAGATTGTGAAAATCACATTGCTCTTTATTTTCTATTGTTCTTATTTAATGTAAAATTACTTCAAACAAATAATATTAAAATTTAAACAATCACAATTAATACATTAAAATTTAAAATAATTAATTTTTAACAATTCAGAACACATATTAATAGGCATAATTTTGTAACAACCCTTTTAGTTCAAAATTGTTAACCTTTTTTTTTTAAAATAAAAGATATTAAATTCAAAAATGCCTCATAAATTTTACACTATAATATATCATATAATTTAAGTTTGATAAGACAATCCAACAATTTGATAGCTCACGTTATAAAATTATTTGTTAAAGTGATTGTGTGTAAAAAAAATGAAAAAATAAGCAAGTTTTTTTCTTTCTCAAATTTCAAGGACCGTGTAGTTCAAGGATGTCGACTAGAAGTTTTTTTTTTCTAGGATTTTAATGTTAAACTATAGTGTCATACGTGCATAAGGTTATTTTATTTCCAAAGTCTTGAAGATTTAAAGTTACGTTGTATGTTAACCATGATCTAACCGAAGTTGGGTTGAATCTTTAGAACACTACCTTGGTTATCTTAGATTTAGATTGTGCAAGTAAAAATCATATAGGAATCCTCCCTCCCTCCCTCCAAAGAAAGGTATTTATTTTTCAAGCTCTAATACTCTCCAACCACATATATGCCCATGGAATACACATAAGTATTTTTGTTTCCTCAATATTTAGTAGATTTTTCCAATATATCTGAAGGCAAGGTAAGGCATGACGATAGAAGTATCGTATAGGCTAGTAAGTCTTAAACATTTTCTCAAACATCAAGTAAACATTACTTAATTTTCTATCGTATGTTTTTATGATAAAAGGAATATGCAAAGAGTATTATTTGTGTATGCACAAATTGATAATAAAGATTAAATTTGACTTTTAAGTTAAAGTATAGATTTATAAGTTGGAAATAAATGCTAATTAAGCATGCTTAATGGTTATAGCTTAATACAACATCCTTAACTATAGCCTAAATAGCATACCTTGAGTTTGCTCAAAAAAAAAATGTAAAGTTATTTTATCTTGTCTAGTCAACATGCTAATAATTCTACAAACAACATATCTAGCTTGATACTCAAAAAAAAAGAAAAAAAGAAAAAAAAAGAGTATGAAAATAATTTATTAGTTTATAAATGGTAGATAACAAATTTATATTTAAGAATCACAATCTTTAATATTTTATATTTGGTGATATTGATTTATGGATTAATGTAATTCTTATCGAATACTCTCATGATTTAAGTGTCACTACTTCATTAATCACAACATACATATGGTACATATGAAACGACCCGAACTTCCCCGTGAAGGAAAGCACGGATTGAATTGAGACAGTACACAAAAGAACGCAGACAGAAGAACATTTCATTGTTAATTACAACAATTCCATCAGATTACAAGAATATACAGAGTATAAGCAAATATTACATCATAAAACATCAGAGATTACAATACATTTCATAGCAGCGGAAAATAATACAAAACACAACTGAAGGAGATATACGGATACAAAGTTTTCCGAATATCATTCCAGCTGTTAACCAGGTTCCTGTGAATATAAATCTGCAAAACCAAAACTACTAGCTGCCCGTGTCAAAATAAGGGCACTCAGAGTTTAGGTTAAAACAATAAACTCCAGGTCAGTCATGTGACTGGTGTGAGAACTAAAACAGTTATTAATCTTTATTTTAAAGTTAGGTAAATCAAGGGACCACGCCGTATAACACGGAACGGGTTTCCTCCCAAGAACACCAGTGCATAAAACAACAGCGCAATGCTAAATAAAGAACAATGAAGCTATTATAAGACCCAGGTCCCATCACACAATGCAACATAAGCCGGAGGTTGAGGTTTTTACCTTATAATAGCCAAGAATGCTTGGTACGTGAAATTTCATGTTTTATTATTACTATAAGTGTATAGTGTCAAAACAATTTCAAATCATAAGTATCAATCATAGACGGCATAAGTGCCCCATACCACTATGTCGCCATACTAGGCTGTACAAATAAAACCGCAAAAACACGTATTTGGAAATTGGATTTCCGTTTGTGAACCAAGGCCAAGGATCGTCCTCTACCGATTCGAGACAATCTAGCCTACCATGTCTCAGGGAAGCGCGCATGCAAGCCTTGGAACGTTAGGGCCGGTCCACCGATGTGGATTATTATGCCTGAACACTACGTTTCCCCACGCTTTGGGGCGTAAATGAGCCAAATGACTTCATCGGCTCCACACAGTCACCGATATATCCGAGGCGCCTCGCAATAGTAACAACCACACAGGTGAAAAGTATATAAATGTCAGGGCTGGTAGGTCACTGACACCACCCTAGCTAGAAAGAAACGCATGCCCTCCCTGAGGTCCTCTCCCGTTTCTGGTTCACAACCAGGGTGTGATGCTCGCAAATTCACGTTACACAAAGCTATGCCACACAGGCGGTGCTTTGATCATCAACCACAAGACTCTGCTTTCAACAGAAGCCTTGATCATTTGCATCTTAGCATGCCACACAGGCAATTCACGCTATGCAACCGATATCAATCACACAGAATGAAATCCGATGTCAAACACACAGTCCATTTACAAGTCCGTTCTGGGTCTGAACGAAACCGGAGGCACCTTGTACCTCGCATATCCATCGATCTCCAAGTACGTCTGAGCGATCACCAACTGATTCCCTCCTCTTGGGTGTACAACCCAATCAAGATCATCAGTAATCACCCAAACGATGTGAAGACCTCCGGTCTTCGACCACCGTCTTCATCCTCGACACCACGTCGAATCAGTTATTCAGAATGGGTTAAACCCGGTCTTTCTGAATAACTCGTGTATATATTATTAAAGTGTTACACAAACACAACATATGCCTCATTCCACTTTATAATATTCTTTTATTCATATATTCTTACACCTTGGAAAAGGTTCCCATTAATTTTATCAAAGATAAATTCTTTAAATTTATTCTTTAATCTTCTTTTGAATATCAATTCAAACTAATCGGGATTAGCGAACCACACCGAAGTAATCATTTATTTTATTTCCCAATTCCAACCTACTCATCCCATGAAGCAAAAACTGGTAATACTTCATATCTAACATCACGGTGTTATCGGTAAATTCAATTACCATTTTTCGTTCAAATCTAATTAAAGATTTAACTATCGCCTGGAGCAAAACTGGTGATACTCCATTCTCGATCATTTCAATCTAATTAAAGATTCATTAAAACTCCACTTAGTTTTAATCTTTAACTGGGTTAAAGAACCAATGTCATTTAAAACACGGTTCACGATAAACACAAAAATCAATTCCAATTCAATTCCAATTAAATATTATTTAATTGGTACACTTCATTAAATCTAAATAAAAAGATTTAATATTTTTCTCATATGGGTATAAGAACAGTGTTAATGAAGACGCCATTCACGACAAACCCAAATCTCATTTGATATTAAATACAAGGCTCTGAATAGAAAATATATCGGCTTATATTCAATATCAAATTCTACGACCAACAAATATCGTATTGGAAATTACGATATAAATATATCTTTCAAATTTCCATAACAATACTTGTATAATCACGAAATCCCACATCGAAATATTCCGAAGATAATTTCGATTCAAATCAACTCCAATTCAATTATTGGAAATTCTGGTTACTTTTAAAACCATTTCAAATCCCATTTATTTATTTGAAAATAAATAAATTATTATTCTAGTTCAAAACTAGTTCATTTCGATAAAAATCATTTTTTATCTTTTCAAATATGGAAATTTTCATACCAATTCTTCACAAATCATTGCTTATGATTTTACGCAAATTATTACTATTTTTAATAATTTTATCAAGGCTCGTACAGTCGATTTCCATCAACGGCCATCGAACTGCACTTACAGCGACCTTTTCCAAATTTGATTTGGACATAATTCCAAATCCAACCGTTAGATTTCTAATTTCTCATATTCGTTAGAAAGCTCTTTTCGATACGAACCCAATGGTTCCGGTTTTAGGAGAATCCGACGGTTGGATCTCCCGTAATATCCATTCGAAGTCAATGGTCGAAATTCGCGAACTGCCGCTGCGCGGCGCGTTCTATTCAGGCAATTATATTATATATATAATATATATTTCGTCGATTTCCTTTTAAAACGTATTTTATAAATCGTTTTAAATTCGTTTTAAATTCATTTCAAATCGATTTCAATCCTATTTCAATCTAATTCGAATTTCAATTCTTTTCATTTTAATTCGAATTTCAATTCATTTCAATTTAATTCGAATTTCAAATCATTTTCAGTATTCATTGAAAAATGAATAAAATCGATATAAATATCGTTCACGTCAAAATGGCGCAAATCTGATCAACACGGCTTCATATATTTCTATTTTCAAATATTTTATTTCAAATATTTCTTTTCCAAATATTTCTATTCAAATATTTCTTTTTCCAATATTTCTATTCAAATATTTCTATTCAAATATTCTATTCAAATATTCTATTTCAAATATTCTATTTCAAAACTGGAATGAGGCCCAATCAGTTACCATATAATGTTAATTATATGGATTTTCTACAACACATGTACAAAATAACAACGATAAATAATCAGCCATCATCCAGAGTGCGTTCTACACTGTATAAGCATCAAATATAAATATTTAATGCTTATAACAGTCTGTCAATAAATCGATCGACATACAGCTAATTATTGGGACTAGTGTATGTCATATATCATTCCAATACCCGTGTGGGGTTTCAATCAATCAACCACAGTTTTTATTTGTGCAGTTGGGCAATGTGTAAAATTTATCGTCCCAATCAATATCAGTCAAATGTGTGTATATAAACAAATCGCCCGATTTGTTTATATATATTCATTTCAATTTATATACTCGTTAAAAATTCTATTTTTAACTATACAATATTTATTTTCCATATAAATATTTTATTTCATTTCACACCACACAATCAACTACACATCAAAATCAAACAAGCAAGCATACAAGCCGTCCATGGTCTGTGGACGACGGGTGTCGGGTGCTACTAAACCCCGTCTGCATCCTAGTATACATTATTAACTAGAAAAGGAAAATAAAAGGTGAGAAGTTCTCACCTTTGGGATCCACTCCTCCTTTCTATTCTGAACTTCTGATCGATTAGATTTGCCCGAAATTCCTACACCATCCTTTTCACGCTGTTCAGATAAAAATCACATCTTTAATATGATTTTCTATATATTAAAAATCATATTTTTATTCTTTCTATAATATAAAATCATATTTTTATACCGTTACTTCGTATATAAAGATTATATTTTTATCTTCACTTCTATATGTATAAAAATCTAATTTTATTCCTTGCTTTACATATATAAAAATCTAGTTTTAATGATATTCCACATATAGGAAAAATCCAATCATTATCATGTTAAAAATCCCATTTCTAATTCGCCACAAATATGAAAACCATATTTTTAATTCGCTAAAAATATAAAAATCTTATTTTTAATTCTTTAAAGATATCAAAACCATATTTTTAATTCGCTAAACATATGAAAATCATATATTTTTTATTCTCTAAAAATATAAAAATCGTATTTTTAGTTCTATGCCATTCATATAAAAATATAAAACTGATTTTATTAAATAAATGAATAAAACACATAAATAAAAAATATTACAGACGAATGTGGGGTGAGGGGGTTGCGGTGTGGCACCTGCAGCAGCGGTATGGGGTGTTGACGGTCGGGGATGGCTCATGGGTGGTCGGCAACGGCACGGTGGCGGAATAGGGGGGTGCGGCTCGGTTTTGTGAAGGGATTGGGTGTTTTGAACGTGGGGAAGAAGAGAGGCGAGGAGGAGCTGGGGGGTTAGTGGCGGAGGCGGGGTGCTCGATCGATGGAGGGGGGCTTGAGGTGGAGGAGGGCGGCGCCGCTCCGGTGGAAGGGGGGTCAGCGCGATTTAGGTTTTTTTTTTTGAATTGGTCAACGGGGGGGGGGGAGAGAGAAGGTATAGAGAGAGAGAGTTTTATTTTATTAATTTATTTCATTTTATTTTCAAAAAGGGTAACTTTTTATTTTGTCCTCAAAACGAGACCCACCGCCTGTCGCCTATAGCTAATTACCCCCATTCCGAACACAATGGGATATGTATCGTAAGCTGATTCCATCGTTTCGATCAGTTTTCGTCCAAATCAAAATATAACTCTATATATTGAATTTGAACGCGCATTTCAATTTACCGAGGCCACATACTAACTCTAAAAATTCCCGAAAAATATTTTCCAGCTTCGTATTGATGATACGGTCCTAACAAAATTAGTTTCGTCAAATTCTGAGACCGTTTGAAAAATGGTCATTTTCCAGTCGATTAAAATCAACCAAAACTGGTCAAACGCGTTTTCCTTTGCCACACTCACATATTGATTCAGAAAATTACAAATTTTAGATTCTAGCAATAACTTGACATCACGGATTCAACAGAAGTGGTTTCGTCGAAATCCGAGGTCGTTTGCAAAATTTCCATTTTTAAGGGCCAGAATTCCATAGCGACTATTCTGAATTTTCAATTGGACGTAACTTTTGATTCCTACTATGAAATTTTGATTTTTCGGATTCGTTGGAAAAATATTCTCAAATATATTCTAATATTTTTGGTTTTGCTAAAATCCGGTTTATTTTGAATCCTGTACATTCATTTGAACTTTGAAATCGAATTATCGAACTACCGCGCCATTTTCAATCCCTTTTATAATTTAAAATAAATATTTATATTCTAACGACGATCTATATAAATATATACGTTCGAATTCTATTCAAAATAAATTTCTCGTCGTTATTATTTAAAATAAATCATTTTAAATAATCAAAATTCACCAAAATTGCCAAAATAAAATTTTTAAATTGGTTCAGAATTTCCGTGTTATTACAATCTCCCCCACTTAAAACTTTTCGTCCACGAAAAGGAACGAAGCTGAAAGTTGTTTTACAAGTCAACTCCACTTTCGTTATTTTCATTACGGCTTAAGTTCTTCAACTTTTCAGTTTCTAAGAACTTTTCAAATTTTTCAAAAATTTGGCTAACACCCTAAATTTTCGAAAAATTTCGCCATAACCTCCCCTGCACCGGGGACTTCGGGATATTTCATATAGCCTCCCATGGCCTTCTTCAATCCAAAATAAAAAGAAAAAGCCAATCGGCTCATAAAATCACCCAAAACTCAAGAAATACAATAAACGTGTACCTATTTGTCGGGCAAACAATTTTATTCCTCTTCTCTAGCCTCCTTACTATGACCTGTTCAATGTAAGTACATGTACATGCATGCATATTCGATAAATTTTTCAATAAAAATAACTATTTGATCAATTTGGCTAAAGGTTCAACATTTAATTAATCAAACAACACAATCAGCAATCAATTAGTTGATTATCATTTCAAACTCATAACTTTGATATATAGTCAAAAATCACATTTTTGATGCTAAGTCACAACAATATATTCTAACTATATTTTGGTTCTCACACCACTCTAATGGAAATATATAAATATCACACCTTCGAAACTCGAACCCAAACGACTGATGCTGTACAATTATCAATAGTTTCATCTCCGGGCGACTAGAGTGTGATTCTATATCTATCCAGTATATTAAAACTTCGAATACACGTGGATCAGACGTATACGCAAAATCTTTATATACTGCATTGTCCAAATCAATATAAATAAATATTCAAATACGAATGACTGAATTAATTTTTCAAAACAAAAATTGTTTTCATTTTAAAAATATACTCTTCACACTCGTTCTAGGATACTGCTGATCCCATCTCTAATGAGTCATTCCTATTGGATATTACTAATCCAATCTCTGATGAATTCTTTCGTATGGTTCTAATGTGTCTTGTTCTCTGAGCTTTGTAAACCAAAGCTCTGATACCAAACTGAAACGACCCGAACTTCCCCATAAGGAAAGCACGGATTGAATTGAGAACAGTACACAAAAGAACGCAGACAGAAGAACATTTCATTGTTAATTACAACAATTCCATCAGATTACAAGAATATACAGAGTATAAGCAAATATTACATCATAAAACATCAGAGATTACAATACATTTCATAGCAGCGGAAAATAATACAAAACACAACTGAAGGAGATATACGGATACAAAGCTTTCCGAATATCATTCCAGCTGTTAACCAGGTTCCTGTGAATATAAATCTGCAAAACCAAAACTACTAGCTGCCCGTGTCAAAATAAGGGCACCCAGAGTTTAGGTTAAAACAATAAACTCCAGGTCAGTCATGTGACTGGTGTGAGAACTAAAACAGTTATTAATCTTTATTTTAAAGTTAGGTAAATCAAGGGACCACGCCGTATAACACGGAATGGGTTTCCTTCCAAGAACACCAGTGCATAAAACAACAGCGCAATGCTAAATAAAGAACAATGAAGCTATTATAAGACCCAGGTCCCATCACACAATGCAACACAAGCCGGAGGATAGGGTTTTTACCTTATAATAGCCAAGAATGCTTGGTACGTGAAATTTCATGTTTTATTATTACTATAAGTGTATAGTGTCAAAACAATTTCAAATCATAAGTATCAATCATAGACGGCATAAGTGCCCCATACCACTATGTCGCCATACTAGGCTCTACAAATAAAACCGCAAAATCACGTATTTGGAAATTGGATTTTCGTCTGTGAACCAAGGCCAGGGATCGTCCTCTACCGATTCGAGACAATCTAGCCTACCATGTCTCAAGCAAGCGCGCAGGCAAGCCTTGGATCGTCAGGGCCGGTCCACCGATGTGAATTATTATGCCTGAACACTACGTTTCCCCATCCTTTGTAGCGTAAATGAGCCAAATGACTCCATCGGCTCCACACAGTCACCGATATATCCGAGGCGCCTCGCAACAGCAACAACCACACAGGTGAAAAGTATATAAATGTCAGGGCTGGTAGGTCACTGACACCACCCTAGCTAGAAAGAGACGCATGCCTTCCCTTTGGTCCTCTCCCGTTTCTGGTTCACAACCGGGGTGTGAGGCTCGCGAATTCACGTTACACAAAGCTATGCCACACAGGCGGTGCTTTGATCATCAACCACAAGACTCTGCTTTTCAACAGAAGCCTTGATCATTTGCATCTTAGCATGCCACACAGGCAATTCACGCTATGCAACCGATATCAATCACACAGAATGAAATCCAATGTCAGAAACACAGTCCATTTACAAGTCCGTTCTGGGTCTGAACGAAACCGGAGGCACCTTGTACCTCGCATATCCATCGATCTCCAAGTATGTCTGAACGATCACCAATTGGTTCCCTCCTCTTGGGTGTACAGCCCAATCAAGATCATCATTAATCACCCAAACGATGTGAAGACCTCCGGTCTTCGACCACCGTCTTCATCCTCGACACCACGTCGAATCAGTTATTTAGAATGGGTTAAACCCGGTCTTTCTGAATAACTCGCGTATATACTATAAAAGTGTTACACAAACACAACATATGCCTCATTCCACTTCAGAATATTCTTACACCTTGGGAAAGGTTCCCATTAATTTTATCAAAGATAAATTCTTTAAATTTATTCATTAATCTTCTTTTGAATATCAATTCAAACTAGTCGGGATTAGCGAACCACACCGAAGTAATCATTTATTTTATTTCCCAATCCCTACCTACTCATCCCATGAAGCAAAAACTGGTAATACTTCTTATCTAACACCACGGTGTTATTGGTAAATTCAATTACCATTTCACGTTCAAATCTAATTAAAGATTTAACTATCGCCTGGAGCAAAACTGGTGATACTCCATTCTCGATCATTTCAATCTAATTAAAGATTCATTAAAACTCCACTTAGTTTTAATCTTTAACTGGGTTAAAGAACCGATGTCATTTAAAACACGGTTCACGATAAACCCAAAAATCAATTCCAATTCAATTCCAATTAAATATTATTTAATTGGTACACTTCATTAAATCTAAATAAAAAGATTTAATATTTTTCTCATCTGGGTTTAAGAACAGTGTTAATGAAGACGCCATTCACGACAAACCCAAATCCCATTTGATATTAAATACAAGGCTCTGAATAGAAAATATATCAGCTTATATTCAATATCAAATTCTACGACCAACAAATAGCGTATTGGAAATAACGATATAAATATATCTTTCAAATTTCCATAACAATACCTGTATAATCACGAAATCCCACATCGAAATATTCCGAAGATAATTTCGATTCAAATCAACTCCAATTCAATTATTGGAAATTCTGGTTACTTTTAAAACCATTTCAAATCCCATTTATTTATTTGAAAATAAATAAATTATTATTCTAGTTCAAAACTAGTTCATTTCGATAAAAATCAATTTTTATCTTTTCAAATATGGAAATTTTCAACCCAATTCTTCACAAATCATTTCTTATGATTTCACACAAATTATTACTATTTTTAATAATTTTATCAAGGCCCGTACATTCGATTTCCATCAACGGCCATCGAACTGCACTTACAACGACCTTTTCCAAATTTGATTTGGACATAATTCCAAATTCAACCATTAGATTTCTAATTTCTCATATTCGTTAGAAAGCTCTTTTCGATACGAACCCAATGGTTCCGGTTTTAGGAGAATCCGACGGTCGGATCTCCCGTAATATCCATTCGAAGTCAATGGTCGAAATTCGCGAACAGCCGCTGCGCGGCGCGTTCTATTCAGGCCATTATATTATATATATAATATATATAATATATATTTCGTCGATTTCCCTATAAAACGTATTTTATAAATCGTTTTAAATTCGTTTTAAATTCATTTCAAATCGATTTCAATTCTATTTCAATCTAATTCGAATTTCAATTCTTTTCAATTTAATTCGAATTTCAATTCATTTCAATTTAATTTGAATTTCAAATCATTTTCAATATTCATTGAAAAATGAATAAAATCGATATAAATATCGTTCACGTCAAAATGGCGCAAATCTGATCAACACGGCTTCATATATTTCTATTTTCAAATATTCTATTTCAAATATTTCTTTTTCAAATATTTCTATTCAGATATTTCTTTTTCCAATATTTCTATTCAAATATTTCTATTCAAATATTCTATTCAAATATTCTATTTCAAATATTCTATTTCAAAACTGGAATGAGGCCCAATCAGTTACCATATAATGCTAATTATGTGGATTTTCTACAACACATGTACAAAATAACAACGATAAATAATCAGCCATCATCCAGAGTGCGTTCTACACTGTATAAGCATCAAATATAAATATTTAATGCTTATAACAGTCCGTCAATCAATCGATCGACATACAGCTAATTATTGGGACTAGTGTATGTCATATATCATTCCAATACCCGTGTGGGGTTTTAGTCAATCAACCACAGTTTTTATTTGTGCAGTTGGGCGATGTGTAAAATTTATCGTCCCAATCAATATCAGTCAAATGTGTGTATATAAACAAATCGTCCGATTTGTTTATATATATTCATTTCAATTTATATACTCGTTAAAAATTCTATTTTTAACTACACAATATTTATTTTCCATATAAATATTTTATTTCATTTCACACCACACAATCAACTACACATCACAATCAAACAAGCAAGCATACAAGCCGTCCATGGTCTGTGGACGACGGGTGTCGGGTGCTACTAAACACCGTCTGCATCCTAGTATACATTATTAACTAGAAAAAGAAAATTAAAGGTGAGAAGTTCTCATCTTTGGGATCCACTCCTCCTTTCTATTCTGAACTTCTGATCGATTAGATTTGCCCGAAATTCCTACACCATCCTTTTCACGCTGTTCAGATAAAAATCACATCTTTAATATGATTTTCTATACATTAAAAATCATATTTTTATTCTTTTTATAATATAAAAATCATATTTTTATACCGTAACTTCGTATATAAAGATTATATTTTTATCTTCACGTCTATATGTGTAAAAATCTAATTTTATTCCTTGCTTTACATATATAAAAATCTAGTTTTTATGATATTCCACATATAGGAAAAATCCAATCATTATCATGTTAAAAATCCCATTTCTAATTCGCCACAAATATGAAAACCATATTTTTAATTCGCTAAAAATATTCTCAAATAGATTCTAATATTTTTAGTTTCGCTAAAATCCGGTTTATTTTGAATCTTGTACATTCATTTGAACTTTGAAATCGAATTATCGAACTACCGCGCCATTTTCAATCCCTTTTATAATTTAAAATAAATATTTATATTCTAACGACGATCTATATAAATATATACGTTTGAATTCTATTCAAAATAAATTTCTCGTCGTTATTATTTAAAATAAATCATTTTAAATAATCAAAATTCACCAAAATTGCTAAAATAAATTTTTTAAATTGATTCAGAATTTTCGGGTTATTACAACATAATTATTTATTAAGATTGTTATTAACAACTCATAACTTTATCACTTTGAATTGAATATTTATTTAATTTTAATTATTAAAATATAAGATTTTTAAACATAAATAACCAAGATATTTATGTTATAAACAATAGTTGTGAACTTATTTTTAAAATTTATAAGAGATTATGATTTTTCGTTGGAAAATCAATGAAAATCAGTTTTCCATAAAATTAAAATTTTCAGTATTAGATGACAAACTAGATATATATATACCTATTTATCAATTTAAAAAGGAATATGAAATCAAATAAATTATTGAGTAAAATATTCTGATTACATCACTTATGACATCATGGATGATATCATCAATTAAAATAAATCATATTGACTTAAATTAAATTTAAATTGATTACATCACTTATGTCAGTACATAATTTATAATGGCTTTATAAATATATGAATTTGTTTAATAAAATGGTATGAAGTTTGTCAGATTTTGACACAGTTCGACGGCGTATCTATATATGGGGAGTTAATCTTATTTGATATAGTTTAATAGCCTAAATAATATTTTTTTAATTATTTATACGTGATAGTAATTTACTGTTTGACTTTTGTAACATAAATAAATAGCTTGGGTGCAAACTAAAACTATGACTGAAAATCAAATCCTGCATTATCAATAGTTTGACGAGTATAATTTTACACAACATTTTAAACTATATGTGACAGATATATACGTATTTACTATGGCGGATCTATCAAGGGACGAGTGGGGGCAGTGGCCCCCACTGAGATTTAATTAAAAAAACAGAAAGCATTGTTATTTATGTAATATAAGTTTAACAACCCGGATTTTCAGAACCAATTTAATTTTTTTATTTTAGCTATTTTAATGGATTTTGAATATTTAAAATGATTTATTTTAAATAATAACGACTAAAAAATTATTTTAATTGAAGTTAGAACGTATAAATTTATTTTAATTGTAAAACGAACTCGAAATGGCGTAGTAGTTTGAAAATTCGATTTTAAATTTCAATTGAATGTATAGGATTCAAAGTAAATCGAATTTCAGTAAACCCAGAAATATTTGAATCTGTTCAATAATATCTTTCTAACGAATGTGAAAAATTCAGATTTCATAATATAAATTGAAAGTTATGTCCAGTTTAAAATTTAAAATAGTCATTATGGAATTTATATATATTTTAATATAATATATATCCCTTAAAAATAGTCATTTTGCAAACGTCCTTCGTTTTCGACGAAACCACTTTTGTTGGATCCGGAATGTCAAATTATTTCTAGATTCTAATTTTTATAATTTTTGAAATTAATATGTGAGTGTGGTGAATTTAAACGCGTTTGGCACTTTCAGTTTGAATTTAATCAAATGGAAAATGACCATTTTTCAAACGGTCTTCAAATTCGACGAAATTAGTTTTGTTACGACTATATCGTCAAAACATATCTAGATTTAATTTTCTGTAATTTTTGGAGTCAGTATGTGGCCCTGGTAAATTAAAATGTACGTTTAAATTTAATATATATTGATTTATATTTTAATTTTGATGAAAACTAACTGAAACGATCGAATTGGCTTACGAAACATATTCCATTGTGTCCAAAATAGGGGTATTTAGCTAGAGGCAACAGTCGCTGGGTTTGAATTGGAGTTCGTAGCGTTAAGCAAGAATTCATGAATTAAAATAATATTATTATTTATTATATATACCCTCTATAAATGGTCAAACCCCTAATTCATTTCTCATGCCGGTCAAAAAGGGGTAGCTGCCACTTCTATTTGCTGAAAACCCTAAATCGTGAGATTAATAAAATAAAATCGACCCATAGAAAAATCTATAAATTCCAAGGTAATATATATGGATTCAGGGATCGTTTCTCTTCAATTCTGGGGTTGTTTTGAAACACGCGATACATCTTGAGTTCACACCTGGTACTGTGCAGGCGTATGGACGTCTGAAGCACGCAAAACGAGGGAGGGGTGCGAGTTGGTTGAAAGTGGCATCGGAGGATGGAGATTCTGACGAGGTGAACAACGATATTAACCGTTTTCGGTTTAATGGAGAAACAAAGAATATATGGTGTTGAAAAGAATTCAATAATGGACATTAGAAGGAGAGTGTATTCTGTAGTTGGAAACGGGGGAGAAAGTGATTAGCCTTAATCACGTGATTAAGGGAAATGAGGAATTAAGGGTAATAAATTCTTTATTTAATTGTTAATGATGGTCATTATAATCAGATCTTATAACGTGCGTATTTTATCCATACTTTATCAGAATTCAAAAAACTAAGTACCGTTGGAATCGTATCGATGAGGGCTTCACAACAAAACTGAGTGGGTCTAATTTGGAGCTCGTTTGAATTTGAGGCAAATATAAATCCAAACGGTACTAAAACCGTCAATTAAAGACTGAAGGAGTGGAAACCGACTGTGAGAACTCTCTCTCACTCAAATTATTTTACTGTTATTATATAATAGGTTGCAAACGGGGCATAGTAGATCCTGAGACAACTTTTTGTACAAACCATGGATGATTTGTGTGATATGTGTGTTGAATAAGAATATATATGCGATGTGAAATATATATGTGTGTTGAATATATATATGTATAAATATATATATGTGTTGTATAATAAAATATATATATGCGATGTGAATAAAATATATATATGCATTGTGAATATATATATATGTGTGTGTGTTGTATAATATATATATATATATATATATATGCGTTGTGAAAATTATATATATATATGCGCTGTGAAATTATATATATATGCGTTGTGAAATTATATATATATAATTATGCGTTGTGAAATAAAATATACATATGCATTGTATTAAAATATATATGCATTCTGAAATTATATATATACGTTGTGAAGTAAAATATACATATGCGTTGTATAAAATTATATATGCAATATATAAAATCTTCATGCTATAGAATAAATATTTGTTCGCTAAAAATATAATTTTAGCTTATATATGCGATATATAAAATGGTCATGAAATGGAATAAATATTTGTTCATTAAAAATATAATTTTTAACGTATATATGCGATGAATAAAATTAATTATTTGTTCGCTAAAATAATATTTTTAGCTTATATATGAGATATATAAAATTGGCATGTAATGGAATAATTATTGGATTGTTAAAAATATAATTTTTAACATATATATGCAGTGTATAGAATTGTCATGTAATGGAATATTCAATTTTGATTTAAAATTGAAATGGAAGTTGGAATCGTTTATAAAACGAACTTAAAACGATTTATAAAATACGTTTTAAATGGAAATCGACGATATATATATACATATATACATATATATATATACACACACACACACACATTTTGATGGCTTGAATAGAACGCGCCGCGCAGCGACCGTTCGCGAATTTCGACCATTGACTTCAAATTGATGTAACGGGAGATCCGACTGTCTGATTCTTGTAAAACCGGAACCGTTGGGTTCGTATCGAAAAGAGCTTTCCAATGGATATAAGAGATTTAAATTTGAATGGATAGATTTGGAAATATGTCCAAATCAAATTCAGAAAAGGTCGCTATGGATGCAGTTTGGTGGCCATTATTGGAAACCGACTTTAAAGGCCTTAATAAAATTATTAAAAATATGGAAAAATTGTGTAAAACCATAATAAATGATTTTGAAAGAATTTGGATGAAAAATTCCACATTTGTAAAGATAAAAATATATTTTTATCAAAATGAACTAGTTATTAACTAGAAAGATAATCCAACGTTTTTAAATAAATAAATTGGATTTGTGAATGGTTTTAAAATAACCAGAATTTTCCAATGAATAAATTGGAATGGATTTGGAATGGAAATAATCTTCGGGATATTTCGATATTGGATTCCGTGATTATACGGATATTATTGAGGAATTTGGAATATATATATATATCGTTATTCCGAATGCGATATTTGTTGGTTTCAGAATTTGATGTTGAATATAAGCTGATATTATTTCTATTCAGAGCCTTGTATATAATATCGAATTGGATTTTGGGTTTGTCATGAACTATGTTTTAAATAACATGAGTTCTTTAACCCAATTAACAGTGAAGTTAAGATTTAGAATTTATAAATCTTTTAATTAAGATTAATGGAATTTTCCAAAGTAAAGTTTTCCAATTTAATATATTAAATTGGAATTGATTGGAATTCGACTTGGTAATAATCGAGATGAGCTTCTGTAAAGGAATACCGTTGCTATATATGGAATTCAAAAGGCTTTGTCGTTATTCCATTTATAGTATTGATTTGATACGGAAATTTATATTGATTACATACTGTTATGATTTTCGTGAAGATTCCATTTTTATGGAAGATGATTTGGGTTTGCTGTGAACGATGATTTTATATGACGTTTGTTCTTTGACCCAATTAAAAGCAGGATTAATTTTCCTAAGATTGAGGAATCATTAAGTAATGATTTATGAGAATAAAACCAATTGGAGTTTTAATAAATCTTTAATTAGATTTGAATGAACGTATTGTAATTAAATTGGCCAAAACATGAGAAGTGGTATAAAACCAAATATGCTTGGTTGTTGATATTGATTGTGATTGATTGACTGTTTGGATTGTGCTCGACCAGTTTATGAGCAAATATGCTTTTACATTTAGCATTGGGTTGGGTTGAAATATTTGTATGCTAACATCTTGTGAAACACTTCACGATTTGACTATGAGATGTGTAGTGATGTTGTTGAGTTCATTTCAAATTTAATGAATGATTTTGAAATGATAATTTATTTAAGTAAAAAAGAAATGTATTCCCGATTTTGGATAGGGAATGTTATATAAAACAGAAAGGATTTCGAGGGCTAACCCGATGTTGCCGAAATGATTTTGAAATGCATTATGTGTTTACATTGTAGTTCATCACATAACCGATTAGTTGCTATTGATGATATATCTGTTTAGTGGCGGAGAATTTATTCTCTTGCTTAACACCCTTCTTTGAGACGTACGAGCTCAAAGGTTATGTGATTAATAGTGACCGACCATATGTGTGAATTGCTAATGTAAAGTACTATATTTTTGAAAGTACTTGTGATTATTATGTTGTGAAATGATTTTCCCTACTTCGGGATATGAAATGATTTAATATGTGGCTAAAGATTCTGGTAACTAGGACGACTAAAAGTATGGGTGAGAGAGTGGTGTATGTCTTCCCCCAGAGTGTGGGATGGTACATCGTAAGTGTATCCTGCTCCATCGTGGGAGGTGCACACACACACACACACACACACATATATATATATATATATATATATATATATATATATATATATATATATATATATATATATATATATATATCGAGTTCGTAAGGTACGTACCCTTTGCCTTGTCGACGGGGAGCGCGATATTTGGTTGCATACTTGTTTGTATGCATTGTTATGTTTTGGAATTCATATTTCCAAATGTTTTGGTTTAAGATTCCGAAGTGAAATCTACTTTGATATAAAAGTTAGATATGTATTTCAAATGATTTGAAATAAGAATTCGGGAATAAAGTCCAAAGGAATAATTTCTGTAAAGTGAATTGTATTTTGAAATCTAAGTTTGGGGATTAGTCCTAAATGGGTAGATTAGAAAATTGCATGTTGATTGATGCATTATAGATCCATATCTCTATTATTGGTTATTGTTTAGGCGCTGGTATTCATGGGGGGTAAACCCGCTCCGTGACATACGGCATGGTCCCGTGATATGCTTTACATTTCAAATAATGTTTAATTATTGTTTTGAGTTCTCACACCAGTCCCATGACTGACTCGTAGTTTATTGTTTCTACCTAAACTTTGGGTGTCCATATTTTCCACACGGGCAGCTAGTAGTTCTGGTTTGGAAGATTATTTCATTTAGCAGGATTCTGGATTGAAGCTTAAAGTTGTGTCCATAGCATTGATAGTCTTCCGATGTGTTAGTTTATTTGCTTCCGCGGCATTGTATTACATTTATTGTAAATTCATTTTCCGCTGTATATTATTTTCGATACTCTGATATTCTGTACTTTGATGTAACATTATTATGATGTTTATAAAAGTCTTCTGTTGTTTGTTCTGATGTGTTGTGTGCCCAAAGTTAGCGTATCCGCCTTTTTGGTTCGATTTAAGTCGGTTTAATGATCGATTTGGGTCGACCGAGAGGGAGGGTCGTTACACATGGTATCAGAGCTTTGATTAACTTAAATCTTTGCGGTGCAACTCATTAGAACAGAATAAAAGACTCATCAAAGATTGGATAAGTAATATCCTATGAAAGAAAACTCATTAGAGATAGGATCAGTAGTATCCTAGAATGAGAATAACTCGTTAGAGATAGGGTTAGAAATGCCCTAGAATGAGTTAAGAGTGGCAAGTTTATAATTAACGTATTTGTGATTATATATATAATACGATCTTAGAAAATATGATTTTTGAATATATAAAAGTTATATATATTTTAAAATTTAATAAACAAATTGATTGCTGATTGTGTGGTGTGATTATTACTTTAACTAATAAAAATAATGGAATGATAATTAATTTAACCAATATGAGAATGAATGATAAATATAGCCTAATCAAATTAACACTGAACTGAATTGAAAACTAATTGGAACTGCATACATACGCATGTATATATATTGAACAGGTCATAGCATGGAAGCCAAGAAGAGGAATAAAATTGTATGCCTGACAAATTGGTACATGTTTACTATTTTCTTGGGTTTTGATGATTTTATGAGCCAATTGGCCTTTTGTTTTTCTTTTGGATTGATGAGAGCGCTGTGAGGCAAGTTGCAGTTTTAAAGGTCTCCCCGTAAAAAGGAGGTTATGGCGAAATTTTTCAAAAATTTAGGGTATTAGCCAAATTTTTGAGAAACTGGAAAATTCTTAGAAACTGAAAAGTTGAAGAATGAAAACCAGAATGAAAGTTTAGTTGGTTAGATAAACAACCTTCAGCTCCGTTCCTTTTTTAGGATGAAAAGATTTTAAGTGGGGGAGATTGTAACAACCCAGATTTTCAGAACTAATTTAAAATTTTTATTTTAGCTATTTTAATGGAATTTGAATAATTTAAATGATATATTTTAAATAGTAACGACTAAAAATTTATTTTAATCGAAGTTAGAACATATAAATTTATTTTAATTATAAAACGAACTCGAAATAGCGCGATAGTTTGAAAATTCGATTTTAAATTTCAATTGAATGTATAGGATTCAAAATAAATCGGATTTCAGTAAAACCAGAAATATTTGAATCTGTTTAATAATATCTTTCTAACGAATGTGAAAAATTCAGATTTCATAATATAAATTGAAAGTTATGTCCAGTTTAAAATTTAAAGTAGTCGCTATGGAATTTATATATATTTTAATATAATATATAGCCCATAAAAATAGCCATTTTGCAAACGACCTCCGTTTTCCACGAAACCACTTTTATTGGATCTGGAATGTCAAATTATTGTTAGATTCCAATTTTCATAATTTTTGGAATTAATAGGTGAGCGTAGTGAATTTAAACGCGTTTGGCACTTTCAGTTTGAATCCAATCGACTGGAAAATGACCATTTTTCAAACGATCTCCAAATTCGATGAAATTAGTTTTGTTAGGACCGTATCGTCAAAACATAGCGAGATTTATTTTTCTGTAATCTTTGGAGTCAGTATGTGGCCCCGGTAAATTAAAATGTACGTTTAAATTCAATATATATTGATTTATATTTTAATTTTGATGAAAACTGACTGAAATGATCGAATTGGCTTACGAAACATATTCCATTGTGTCCGAAATAGGGGTATTTGGCTAGGGTTGACAGTCGTTGGGTTTGAATTTGTAATAACCCGGAAATCCGAGCCAATTTAAAAATTTTATTTTGGCAATTTTAGCGAATTTTGATTATTTAAAATGAATTATTTTAAATAATAACGACGAGAAATTTATTTTGAATAAAAATCAAACGTATATTTATTTTAATCGTCGTTAGAATATAAATAATTATTTATAAGAATTGACAAAAGGCGAGCACAACGAAGATTTTCTACATATGAAGAATCGTGGCGTTTGGTTTAGCTAGTCGGTGAGAACTTCTCGCTTTAAATTTACTTTTCTAGTTGAAAATATATACTAGGATGCAGACGGTGCTTAGCAGCAATCAAACAAACAAGTCATCCATGGTCTGTGGACGACGGGTGTCGGGTGCTTATTGAATTGGAATGGATTTGATTCGAAATTGTCTTTGGAATATTTCAATGTTGGATTTCGTGATTATACAGATATTATTATGGAAATTTGAAAGATATATTTATATCGTTATTTCCAATACGATATTTGTTGGTCGTAGAATTTGATATTGAATATAAGCCGATATATTTTCTATTCAGAGCCTTGTATTTAATATCAAATGGGATTTGGGTTTGTCGTGAATGGTGTCTTCATTAATACTGTTCTTAAACCTAGTTGAGAAAAAGATTAAATCTTTTTATTTAGATTTAATGAAGTATACCAATTAAATGATATTTAATTGGAATTGAATTGGAATTGATTTTTGGGTTCATTGTGAACGGTGTTTTCAATAACACTTGTTCCTTAACCCGATAATTAATGGAATGTGATTTTGGGTTTATCGTGAACCGTGTTTTAGATGACATTGGTTCTTTAACCCAGTTAAAGACAGGATATTGATTTTTGGGAAGATTAAAAACAAGTGAAGTTTTAATGAATCTTTAATTAGATTGAAATGATCGAGAATGGAGTATCACCAGTTTTGCTCCAGGCGATAGTTAAATCTTTAATTAGATTTGAACATGAAATGGTAATTAAATTTACCGATAACACCGTGGTGTTAGATATGAAGTATGACCAGTTTTACTTCATGGGATGAATAGGTTGGGATTGGGAAATAAAATATTTATGTGTTGAATAAAATAAATAATCTTGTGTTGAATAAAATAAATATTCATGTATGGCATAGCTTTGTGTGACGTGAATTCGCGAGCCTCACACCCCGGTTGTGAACCAGAAACGGGAGAGGACTTCAGGGAGGGCATGCATTTCCTTTTAGCTAGGGCGGTGTCAGTGACCTACCAGCCCTGACATTTATATTATTTTCACCTTTGTGGTTGTTGCTGTTGCGAGGCGCCTCGGATATATCGATGACTATGTGGACCCAATGGAGCCATTGGGCTCATTTGCGCCCCAAAGGGCGGGGAAACGCAGTGTTCAGGCATTTTAATCCACATCGGTGGACCGGCCCTGTCGCTCCAAGGGTCGATGCGCTCTGACCCTGAGGCTCGGGCTAGAGAGTCTCGAAGCCGGTGAGGACTATCTTTTGCCTCGGTTCATAGATAGAAATCCAATTTTCAAATACATGACTTTGCGGTTTTTGATTGTAGAGCCTAGTATGGCAACATGATATATGGTACCCATGTCGTCTATGATTGATATTTATGATTGAAATTGTTTTGACACTATGCACTTATAATAGTATCAAATGATTTGTTTTTAACGTACCAAGCATGTTTGGCTATTATAAGGGAAAACACTATCCCCTGGCTTGCGTTGCATTGTGTGATAGGACCTGTGTCTTATAATAGCTTCATTTTTTCAAAAAGCATTGCGCTGTTTTGTTATATGCACTGGTATTCTTGGGAGGAAACTCGTTCCGTGTTATACGGCGTGACCCCTTGATATATCTGATTTAAAGTAAAGCTTTAAATAACTGTTTAAGTTCTCACACCAGTCACATGACTGACG
This sequence comes from Allium sativum, assembly GCA_030737875.1. Lineage (NCBI taxonomy): Eukaryota > Viridiplantae > Streptophyta > Magnoliopsida > Asparagales > Amaryllidaceae > Allium > Allium sativum. The sequence goes on from CM060910.1 coordinate 344,912,278, forward strand.
TGGAGTTTATTGTTTTAACCTAAACTCTGGGTGCCCTTATTTTGGCACGGGAAACTAGTAGTTTTGGTTTTGCAGATTTATATTCACAGGAACCTGGTTTACAGCTGGAATGATATCCAGAAAGCTCTGTATCCGTATATCTCTTTCAATTGTGTACTGTATTATTTTCCGCTGCTATGTAATGTATTGTAATCTCTGACATTTTCTGTGTAATATTTATTCATACTCTGTATATTCTTGTATTCTGATGGAATTGTTGTAATATACAATGAAATGTTCTTCTGTTTGCGTTCCGATGTGGCTTGTTCTCAAAACAATCAGGGGTTTCAAACGGTCTTGGTCAGTTTAGCGATCGATTTGGATCGAACGAAATTCCCGGTCGTTACAGAATTGGAGTTCGTAGCGTTAACCAAGAAATGCACGAATTAAAATAATATTATTATTTATTATATATACCCTCTATAAATGGTCAAACCCCTAATTCCTTTCTCACGCCGGTCAAACAGGGGTAGCCGCCACTTTTATTTGCTGAAAACCCTAAATCATGAGATTAATAAAATAAAATCCATAGAAAATCTATAAATTCCAAGGTAAATATATATGGACTCAGGGAATGTAACGACCCATTTTTTCGGCGATATAATAATTAATTTATTTAATTATTTATATAGTGATTTAGAAAATTAAATGGTCGTTTAATTAAATAATATTGAATATTAAATTAATTCAAATAATATAATAATATATTTATTTCTGAAATAGTCAAAAATAGTGAATTGACAATATAATGTGAACTGGAAAATTTATAATATATATAATCCAGTATAGAGTTGAATTATATTAACGAATATATTATTTAAACGAAGTTTGAACGTATAATTATATTATAAATAAAATCGAGCTCGAAATGGCGCTGCAGTTCGCTATTTGGCGATTCGAACTTCAACTGAATGTACAGGGTCCGTTTTAAATCGGATTTCTGTGAAACAAGAAACGTTCGGAGCTGGTGAAGTATATTTTTCTAGTGGAAGAGAAAAATCGGGATTTCATTGTGTAGATTTTGATTTATGTCCAAATCAAATTTTAGAAAAGTCGCTATGGAATTCCTTTGAAATTTATAAATATATATTTATATTATAAAAGGATTTTATATACAAATCGAATATCAATATAACTGGGAATTTTGAAATATCGAGTTATAAATCCAATTGGAGTTGTAAGATATTCTATTGTGAATACATACGATAATATTTATTTTTAAATATTTAATTCAATTATTTTTAAATATATTTATATATTTAAATGGGCTACTTAGAGCTTTAAAAATAGCCTGTTTTGCAAACGACCTCTGTTTTCGACGAAACTAATTTTGTTGGATCCGCAATGTTGAATTATTGTTAGATGTCAAGTTTCATAATTTTTGAAGTCAGTATGTGGCCGTACGGGATTTTAATGTGAAAAACAGTTGATAATTTGACTTTAAAAATACGCTGTGTGAGCATATGGAGTCGGAATTCGACGAAACCAGCTTCATTGGGTCAGTAATGTCAAACTCTAGCTGCCTGTCAATTTCCATGATTTTTAGATGTTGTATGTGATCACATGAATTTTTAAAGTGTAGTACAATTAGCGGTTGATTAAAAATGGATTTAATAATGAATATTAAAATATTATTTCTATCCAATAAAATACCCTTAACACTTCTAAACCCAATTTCATTTCACTTTTTCTGGTCAACAAAAATCCGCTGCTGGATTTTTCTCCAAACCAATTTCGTGATCTTTCTAAATTCAAAACAAACCAAGCAAAAATCCTAAAATCAAGTAATATATATTAGAGATCCTCAAGTATCGCTCTTCGATTTCATACATGTACCGACTGGTTCGAACATGTTTTGATCGCACCTAAAATGTACAGCGAAAAGATGGGGTTAACATTGGTTGGGTGTTGAAGCATCGATTTTGGTTTCCGAGTGTAGATTCGAACTCATGGTGATAAGTAGATTCACTGGTGGATTTTTGGTGAAGTATGACAGTAATTTGGGTCGTTCGATCCTGTAGCGTGACCATCAAATCCGTCGACGCGACTTCCATTTCCCAGATCGAGTAGTACGAGAGCAGTACCAAGTGAAAGAGGAGATGAAGGGAAGAATTATGTTGATTTTATTGTGATTTTTTTTGTGATGAAGTGAAGAAGGTTTTGGCGTTGAAACAATGGAAAATCGAGTTGTTGAATTACTGAAGCCGACGGTGTATTTCAGTTTGGGGAAGATGGTTATGAGCGGATCTGGGTAAAAGGAGAATGGTTTGGGCCTTGGGTAAGAGGGTGAGCCCAAATAAAATTAAATTAGTTTGAAATTTAATTTAAATACCATCTTAACTTGTAAATGACATAACTTATACATACGGTATCAGAATTGGACAAAACTAGATCCGTCGGGATCGTATAGACGACATCTACACAATGGAACTGACGGGGAGTGAATCGAAGCTCGTTACAATTTATAGCGAAATAAATTGTTTGTCTGAATCAAGCGACAATTATCGTTATTTAACGATGATCGTCCAATGTGAGTAAAACTCACCAACTCTGAACAGTTTATATATTTATAACATATTTTTAGAATTGATAAATATTGGTTGATTGCTGTGTGTTGACTGTTTGGATGAACTGCTAGTCAGTTGGTTGAAATTATATATATGTATATATAAATCGTTAAAAATATATTGATTCTGTTGATCAAAATATTTCATGTTGAAATGAAAGTGATGTTAATTATATTGTTTAACATCTGTGGATGCAGGGAAACAGGTTGGAGGGATCCAACTGGATTCCTCAATATTATTACTATTTGTTTTCATATATTGTGATATGTGATGTGATATATAATCTGTGTTGATTACGTGTGTTGAATGATATCGATCATTGTTATTTGGGTATTTTAAATACCATAAGAAATACTAGAATGTTGAAAAGGGGATTTTCAAAGTGTATTTTGAAAATAAATCATTTATATAAAATCAACGGATTTTATATATAAAAGGGAAAGGATTTTATAAAAGAAAATTATAAAATCAAAGAAGAAATGAAAAGGATATATTTGTATAACATTTACAAATAGAAATAAAAAGGAAATACTTGTAAACCATTCACAAATAGAATTGAAAAGGAAATATTTATAAAATAATTAGAATTATAGAAAAAGAATTATTCAGTAAATAAATAGATTATAAAGGAAATATTTTTTTAGAAAATAAATAGAGTTATAAAAGGAATTTATTGGAAAATGAAAAGAATGTCATATAAGAAAATATTTGGCAAATGAATAGAATTTTACATCAGGAAAGTTTAAACCCGTGCTTCACACACGGGTATAACAGAATATGAATTTAAAGTGAATATTTAAGAGAAATCTGTTTTAACAGATAAAGTAAGAAGAATAATTTATAAACAAGGTTTTATAAATTAAGTAAAATATTTATCATTGGATAAATAGAATATATAAGACAGGACTTATATAGATAAGTAAGAATCGATTTCAACATCGATATTTGAAACTGAATATGGACGAAGAGTAAATTGGTTAGAGTTAACCAGTTAGAGTTAATCAGTTAGAGTTAATCAGTTAGAGTTAATCCGTTAGAGTTAACCAGTTAGAGTTAACCTGTTAGAGTTAAAGTTAATCGATAGAGTTAATTAAATAGAGTTAATCGAAAAGGATTTTATCAAATATTACTGATTCGAAAGGAGTTAATAAAAGGAGTTAAGCTAAATTAGAAACTGACTGGAGATTAGTTAATTTGAATGGTTTTCTAAGTGTCTATCTGATGTCGGTTTCGACCTTCAGGATTGATACTTAGGGAATTGTTCTCATGCTAGTTTACAGTCAGAGACTGATAGTTGTGGAAGAATAGTGATACGTAAATAAGCTATGGGAATGTTTTCCAGTGTTAATAACATATATTTTTTAAACATATAAAATAAGGAAATATGAATATATATATATATATATGTTGATGATTTGATCGATAATTCCATTTGGAAATAAGATCGTTGTGTAAACAAGGACATTTTCCATTTGATAGTTAAATCACCGACTATCAAAGTTTCTGACCATTTTCACGTCGTTAATATGGAGAGACCGATTGGATTATTATCCGAAGAACCACTCCGTATTGGCATAAGCGTTGCAAACCAAGTATGCTGAATATATTGAAGACGAAGTAAAGTGCAAGGGCTGTTGTATAAATCCTTGGTTGAGATTGCCTAGGATGGATGTACGGAATAGTGCCTTCGGTTTGTCCAGTCCCAGGACAACTTGATTGGACAAATGTCTGACAGAGTATATCTAGTAGATCGCGTAAGTTGATCGTTTCAAACGTATTTACGTTGGTGGCGGAGGAATTCATTTCTCTTAGCTTATACCCGTAGTATTTTTGGGGAAATCAATTTGTATTTTGACGGGTATGATGATGTGGCATTCAAAGTAAATGAAGACGGGTTTGTTTTCTACCTTAGCAATTTCGAGGACGAAATTATTTTAAGGGGGGAAGAATGTAACGACCCGTATTTTCGGCGATATAATAATTAATTTATTTAATTATTTATATAGTGATTTAGAAAATTAAATGGCCGTTTAATTAAATAATATTGAATATTTAATTAATTTAAATAATATAATAATATATTTATTTCTGAAACAGTCAGAAATAGTGAATTAACATTATAATGTGAACTGGAAAATTTATAATATATATAATCCAGTATAGAGTTGAATTATATTAACGAATACATTATTTAAACGAAGTCTGAACGTATAATTATATTATAAATTAAATCGAGCTCGAAATAGCGCTGCAGTTCGCCATTTGGCGATTCGAACTTCAACTGAATGTACAGTGTCCGTTTTAAATTGGATTTCTGTGAAATAAGAAACGTTCGGAGCTGGTGAAGTATATTTTTCTAGCGGAAGAGAAAAATCGGGATTTCATTGTATAGACTTTGATTTATGTCCAAATCAAATTTTAGAAAAGTCGCTTTGGAATTCCTTTGAAATTTATAAATATATATATATATATATATATATATATATATATATATTATAAAAGGATTTTATATATAAATCGAATATCGATATAACTGGGAATTTTGAAATATCAAGTTATAAATCCAATTGGAGTTGTATGGTATTCTATTGTGAATATATACAATAATATTTATTTTTAAATATTTAATTTAATTATTTTTAAATATATTTATATATTTAAATGGGCTATTTAGAGATTTAAAAATATCCAGTTTTGCAAACGACCTCTGTTTTCGACGAAACTAATTTTGTTGGATCCGCAATGTTAAATTATTGTTAGATGTCAAGTTTCATAATTTTTGAAGTCAGTATGTGGCCGTACGGGATTTTAATGTAAAAAACAGCCGATAATTTGACTTTAAAAATACGCTGTGTGAGCATACGGAGTCGGAATTCGACGAAACCAGCTTCATTGGGCCAGTAATGTCAAACTCTAGCTGCCTGTCAATTTCCATGATTTTTAGATGTTGTATGTGATCACACGAATTTTTAAAGTGTAGTATAATTAGCGGTTGTTTAAAAATGGATTTAATAATGAATATTAAAATATTATTTCTATCTTATAAAATACCCTTAACATTTCTAAACCTAATTTCATTTCACTTTTTCTGGTCAACAAATATCTGCCGCTGGATTTTTCTCCAAACCCATTTCGTGATCTTTCTAAATTCAAAACAAACCAAGCAAAAATCCTAAAATCAAGTAATATACATATTAGAGATCCTCAAGTATCGCTCTTCGATTTCATACATGTTCGGACTGGTTCGAACATGTTTTGATCGCACCTAAAATGTACAACGAAAAGCTAGGGTTAACATTGGTTGGGTGTTGAAGCATCGATTTGGGTTTCCGAGTGTAGATTCGAACTCGTGGTGAGAAGTAGATTCACTGGTGGATTTTTGGTGAAGTACTGCAGTAATTTGGGTCGTTCGATCCTGTAGTGTGACCATCAAAATCATCGATGCGACTTCCATTTCCCAGATCGAGTAGTACGAGAGCAGTACCAAGTGAAAGAGGAGATGAAGGGAAGAATTATGGTGATTTTATTGTGATGAAGCGAAGAAGGTTTTGGCGTTGAAACAATGGAAAATCGAGTTGTTGAATTACTAAAGCCGACGGTGTATTTCAGTTTGGGGAAGATGGTTATGAGCGGATCTGGGTAAAAGGAGAATGGTTTGGGCCTTGGGTAAGAGGGTGAGCCCAATTAATATTTAATTAGTTTGAAATTTAATTTAAATACCATCTAAATTGTAAATGACATAACTTATACATACGGTATCAGAATTGGACAAAACTGGATCCGTTGGGATCGTATGGACGACATCTACACAATGGAACTGACGGGTAGTGAATCGAAGCTCGTTACAATTTATAGCGAAATAAATTGTCTGTCTGAATCAAGCGACAATTATCGTTATTTAACGATGATCGTCAAATGTGAGTAAAACTCACCAACTCTGAACAGTTTATATATTTATAACGTATTTTTAGAACTGATAAATATTGGTTGATTGCTATGTTGACTGTTTGGATGAACCGCTAGTCAGTTGGTTGAAATTATATATATATATATATATCGTAAAAAATATATTGATTCTGTTGATCAAAATATTTCATGTTGAAATGAAAGTGATGTTAATTATATTGTTTAACATCTGTGGATGCAGGGAAACAGGTTGGAGGGATCCAACCGGATTCCTCAATATTATTACTATTTGTTTTCATATATTGTGATATGTGATGTGATATATAATCTTTGTTGATTACGTGTGTTGAATGATATCGATCATTGTTATTTGGGTATTTTAAATACCGTAAGAAATACTGGAATGTAGAAAAGGGGATTTTCAAAGTGTATTTTGAAAATAATTTATTTATATAAAATCAATTGATTTTATATATAAAAGGGAAAGGATTTTATAAAATAAAATTATAAAATCAAAGAAGAAATGAAAAGGATATATTTGTATAACATTTACAAATAGAAATGAAAAGGAAATATTTGTAAACCATTTACAAATAGAATTGAAAAGGAAATATTTATAAAATAATTAGAATTATAGAAAAAGAATTATTGAGTAAATAAATAGATTATAAAGGAAATATTTATTTAGAAAATAAATAGAGTTATAAAATGAATTTATTGGAAAATGAAAAGAATGTCATATAAGGAAATATTTGGCAAATGAATAGAATTTTACATCAGGAAAGTTTAAACCCGTGCTTCGCACACGAGTATAACAGAATATGAATTTAAAGGGAATATTTAAGATAAATCTGTTTTAACAGATAAAGTAAGAAGATTAATTTATAAATAAGGTTTTATAAATTAAGTAAAATATTTATCGTTGGATAAATAGAATATATAAGTCAGGACTTATATAGGGAAGTAAGAATCAATTTCAACATCGATATTTGAAACTGAATATGGACGAAGTGTAACAACCCGTATTTTCAATAACCTGTAATAACATAAATCGAGGCAGAATTTAATTCTAAAATGGGAATCAAGGGAAACGGGCTATGCCATTGCGTTCGTCTCGGAAAAATACGCGAAATAGAGTCCGAGTTTTCGAAAATCGGAGTCCGTATGACCAAGATATGGCCTCGCGAAGTTTCACGAAAATTCCCAAATTAAAGTATACTTAATTAAGTGAAATGGGTTGTGTAGATATATATATATATATATATATTGATATACATATATATATATATAATTGAAAATTTAATAAATAAATATGCAAAAATGCTCAAAACAGCGAATTGGGAGAGGGGAATAACCGAACCGGCCGATTTTTGAAGTCGACCCGAGCCCGCTGGGTCGACTAGGGGTTAATCCAGGGTGTTTGGCTGTCAACCCGTGGGCCGATTCGCTCAAGTGCAGATTTTGCATTTGAATGGCTCTCATGGTCCATCTTTAATCTAAAGGCCCTAGATGGTTCCTACACTTGACTTCTTCCCCAAGACATGCTTTGATGGCTTGGATTGAATCTAGGGTTAATCCTATGGCCTAAAACACTTGCCTAATCTATAAATAAGACCCTAACCTACCCTAATTCATTCATAATTAAACCTAGTGACTAAACTATGGCAAAATGCTAGCTCTCATGGCCTCCACTAATTTTATGAAGAGGGTTGCATACTAATCACTCTCTAATCAACTTCTAATCCCTTCTTAGCATCTTAATCTTCTTCATTTGGTGTTCAAAGTTGCTAGTTGTGAGTTTCTATCACTTTGATGATCTTTTGTTAAACTAAGTAGATGAGATATGATGAGATTTATGGTTTTGTATGTGGATTAATGAGTCTTGAATCATATGATATGATGTTAGCATTAATCTTATGTTTATGCAAGATATGCTATGCAAGTTACATGTTTGTTAATATGCAAGTTACATGTATGTTAATATGCAAGATATGCTATGCAAGTTACATGTTTGTTAATATGCAAGTTACATGTATGTTAATATGCAAGATATGCTATGCAAGTTACATGTTTGTTAATATGCAAGTTACATGTTTGTTAATATGCAAGTTACATGTTTGTTAATATGCAAGTTACATGTTTGTCAATATGCAAGTTACATGTTTGTTAATATGCAAGTTCATGATGACACATTATGCAAGTCTATGGGTTAATATGCAAGTATATTATGCAAGTGAATATGTAAGTTATGTGACATATTATATGCAAGTTATGTGACATATGCAAGTTATGTGACATATTATGCAAGTTCATATGCAAGTTATGTGTTTGTTAATATGCAAGATGGCACCTTTGAAACATGTTCATTCATATGCAAGTTGACACCTTTTATATGTGTTATATCATGAACGAAATTACGTGGGAACGATGGGGTAATTAAATGCATAAGTTAATAAGATTGTGTGAAATTAATATAATTATGCATAACACAAAATAAATAAACATAGTATGGGAATTTGCCTATTTGGTTAGGTGTACCCATACTATGTGTTGGGAATTTACCTATTGAGTTAGGTCTACCCCATGGGAATTTACCTATTAAGTTAGGTCTACCCATGTTAAGAAAACTTGATTAATTAGGGATAATTAATATAAAATTATGAGGGTGATTAATTAGGTGTAATTAATTGACTAAGACACGAGGTTGGACTCAGTTGTAGCGTAAAACTGCCCGGACCCAACCGGCTTAACCAGTTGCTACAAATGTTAGCCCAATGTGAGAGGTCTTAGGCACAAACTAAATACGTAATTAATGTAAAGACACGAGGTTAGACTCTGTTATGACATAAGGCTGCCCGGACCCAACCGGCTTAACCAGCGGTCATAAAAGACAGTCTAATGTGAGAGGTCTTTACAAAGGTTACGTTCTTAATTAATTAATTAAGAAACACTTAACCACATTAGCATGTAGAGGGACATGAGGGGTTAAGTGGGTGCCTCGGGTGGCATGAGAAAATCTAGTGGTTGCCTTGGGTGGCAATAGAAAATACGATTAGAATACTTAACCAAAATGGAACATGTAATTAAAACATGATTAAAGGGTTAAGTGGGATATACTAGAAAAAGGGACAAGCTTAGGTGGGTAGCTTGTGGAGGCCCATTTCAACCAGTAACCCATACGTATCTTTGTGGGCTCGACCCATGTCGAGGACGGGACACGCATACTGGGCTTGACTGTAAGAGGCAAACGGGTTAGCGGTGGCAACGCAAGTCCAACGGGCTTCATATGCGTGAGTGGGCCCGGGCTGGTAGGTAAGCCGTTGTTGCATCGAGTAGATATAAGCCGTGCACCTTTAGTTCCATCAGGTTGCCACATTGGGGAATGATACATCCCACGGTGGGGCCAGCACGGGTATCTACGTTAGGGAGCCGATCGAATGGGAAGTAGTGTGTACACCTAGTGGATTGTAGGGCCCCGTGGCGCCTACTTGGTCACCTAGGGGTACGCAGGTACTAATTAGTAAATTTTATAAGTCCTTGGGTGGGATCAACCTTTAAGTAGGAATTAATCTTAGGTAGGTAAAACTGGTGTGGTGCAGTGTAGGAATTATCTTTGAGTAGGTCTGGGGCGGTGTAATTTAGTAATTATCCTTGGGTGGGTAAATGCGTCTTTACGGTGATCTTAGTTTATCCTAAGTTTACCAAGCTGCTTAGTGTAGCCATTCATCCCCAGTCGTTACCGTATATCAACTTATGTCTTCTCTGGTTATTTTAATGATTGTATTGTTAGGGTTATAGGACTCACTCAGACTTATGTCTGACCCCGTTGTTTTTATCTTTTTCCCCCAACCCCAGGTTATTAGAGTGGGCCTGGTGCTAGTGGGCTTTGATCTGATTGCTGTATCTATCCTATGGAGCTTGGACCTCTGAAGTGAAGCCGAGCTTATCTTTCCTTTTATGGCTATTAGTTATGTAGTGGGATTATGTACTTCTATTTTATCAAGATGGATATTATGTACTTGACTCTGGTTTATGGTTTTGTGATGTAACCAAACATGTATTACTTTCCGTTGCAATGAAATGATGATTTAAATTTTCAAGTATTACTTATATCTGTCTTGCTGTAATTTTACTGTTCTATATTCACTCAAAATACTTCACCGAAACTAAGGCATTCCCCTGGTATGAGTGACCTTAGCGGACGTGGGGTGTTACACGTGGTATCAGAGCTTAAGGTTACCAGAACAGATAAAATTTTTAGAAAAACTATTTTTCTAAGAAAATTTTTGAAGGAATGTTTTCAAAAACATGTCTTTTAAGAGAAAAGTTTTTGAGAAAAGCATAATCCCCGATAGCCATATCTTTATCTTTCGAATTCTCCGTTTGAATCTCTTTCTCTCTCGTTTTGAGTTTCCCCTCCATGTGTAGATGATCTTTCTAAGATAGATAAGAATGGAAAACCGCTTCAAGGGAATTAGACGTAAATCAGATTAGAAGTTGGTTCAAGAAGGAGGAGGACTTGTAAGTACTTATTGGATGGACGATGGGAGGAAGGCTCTAATAGTTGTTTGGTTAATAAAGGACGAAGCCTCATTGATGGGAGGTTACGAGTGGAGAATGGGAAGGAGAAGGCTAGTAGTTATCCTTTTGGGAGGAATAGGACACCTTATTAGGATTGACCAAAGAAGCAAGGACAAGGTATGGAATCTTCTGGAGGGTAGTTGTATTCCCTCACGACTAGGGTGCCGTATGGGGATAAGACCGTCTAGGTTGGAATTTGGATTTCTTTATTATCCGATTCGAACTTTATTTGATTTGGATGCATTAAGTTCGTTTATCTCATCATTGTTAGTGAGTCACTGCACTTAGACACCAGTTTAGTAGATGATCCCTTAGTTGTTTCAAACCCAATTGGGCTCCATGATGTGTTTGGGTTTGAAAGTTTCTATACTTAGCATTGAGTTTGGATGTGATGCTTGTTGGGCTTCACGAGCTATGGGTTAGTTTGGGCATGGACTGGTTATCCAGTAGGGATGCCATTCTTGATTTTGAAAAGAGAGTTGTTAGGCTTATGACCCGCTTGGGTAACACTCTCGAGATCTCTTGTAATCCCATAGAGACTGTTATGCTAAGTTATCTAGAATCGCTGGACACGTCGGTCGAGAGTTTGCGATCTGTTAGAAGTGGTCCGGGAATACTCGGATGTGTTTGAGAAGGTGAAGGGCTTACCTCCGGAGCGGGAGATTGACTTCCGAATATATCTGGTAAACAATGCCAAACCAGTGACTTGGCCAGTGTGCCACAAGGCTCCTCGTGAGAGGAGGGAACTCCATAAGTAAGTAGGCGATTGCTTGAGAAGGGGTTCATAAGAAGAAGTATATCGGAGTGGGGCGCTCCAGTAGTTTTTTTCCATGAAGGCGGATGGGTCCCTCAGACCTTGTGTAGGCTAAAGAGAACTAAATAAACTCACAAAGAAGAATAGACACCCATTGCCAAAGATTGATGATCTCTTTGATCAGTTGGTTGGCGCCTCAGTATTTTCGCAGTTGGACTAAGCCACATGGTTTCGTCAGTTGAGAGTGGCTGACGATAGTATAGAGAAGATTGCCTTTAGGACTCCGGATGGTTTTATGAGTGGCTGGTGATGCTATTTGGTTTGACGAACGCCCCCGCATACTTTGTTGATTGGAAGAGAAGGGTGTTCAGAGAGTACCTAAATAAGTTTGTGATGGTCTTTGTGGATGACATCTTGGTCTTTTCTAGGAGCGAAATAAGTTTTCATATGTGCTCAATAGGTTGAGCAAAGCCAGTTATGGGATAAAACAGTGGTTTTGGAGCGAGACTGGCAAGGACATCCAAAGTTGGTCAAAGGCTTAATTGTTTAGCCATTATTATTATTATTTTTAGTATCATCTCACGTAGGTTGCCTGAACTCGAAGGAGATATCCCTTGGGTGTTTGTCTGATATTGGTTTCGGCCTTTGGGGCTTGCATTTGGGGGATGTCGAATTCGACTAGGGTGGTCTGCGTGAGAGATGGACAGTTGTGACGATTTTGGATAGGATTCTTAGCATCTTATGAGTTGAGATAGCGTATACCCCTAACAAGGGAAGCATGGTAGCAGACGCCTTAAGAAGAAAAAGGTTGTCCTTGAGTTCATTGATCGATTAAACGACGGAGCTTAGGGTTTATTTCTATGTTTGACTTTAGACCTTCCGTTGACTTTGTACCCGGTTTGCTAGCCTCCTTGGAGGTTAGGCCTACTCTTTTGGGACGGGGTGGCGAGGCACAGCAAGACGACCCACAGTAGGTTGAGCTATGAGAGAAGCTCATAAGGGGGAGGAGTCGTCCAGCCATTTGAGTAGGTACACCCTAGATAGTAAGGGGTGGTTGCGTAGAGACGGTAGACTTTGTGTACCGCAAGACGAGGGTTTGAGGAAGGCTATACTTGATGATACACATCGGTCGAAGATGACCATTCATCCCGGTAGGGACAAGATGTACCAAGACATAAAGCGAGTTTTCCTTTTTGCCAATCTGAAGAAAGATGCGGCCAAGTATGTCGCTAGATGCTTGGTATGCTAACAAGTGAAAGTGGAACAGAAGAAACCCGGAGGGTTGCTTCACCCGTTGGAAGTTCCGAAATAGGAAGTAGGATAGTGCCTCGTTGGATAACCGAAATCAAGGAAGGGTAATACGGGGATTGGGCTTATGGTAGATAGACTTACTAAGTGTGCCCATTTCATACCCGTGAAGAGCAAGAGGACTATTCCATGTCTAGCTTCAGTTTACCTTCAAGGGATTATTAGATTTCATGGTGTACCTTCCAGCATTGTGAGTGATCAAGATCCTATCTTCACTAGTGAGTTTTGGAAGATTTTGCAAGAGGGCGGTAGGGACTCAGTTGTGTTTGAGCACCGCATCTCATCCTCAGACGGACGGTCAGACCAAGAGGGTGAACCGTATCTAGAACATCTTTTGAGGTTATGTATTTTGGATTTTGGAGGTACATGGGAAGAGCATCTTCCGTTGGTGGAGTTCGCATATAATAGCAGCTTTCAGTCCAGTATTGGTATGGCTCATTTCAAAGCTCTTTATGGAAGGCCTTGTCGATCTCCTACATGTTGGTGGGAATCTACGGATAAGATCTTGCTTGGGCCAGATATGGTTAGAGAGACTTCAGAGAAGATGGGTTGGATTCGAAGAAGGATGAAAGCGGCGGAATCTTATGCGGACAAGAGGAGAACAGAGCTTGAGTTTGATATTAGGACATGCTTTTTATCAAGGTGTCTCCGTTACGGAATGTGGTTCACTTTGGATCTGTTAGGAAGTAAGTACCAAGGTTTGTAGGGCCATTTCCCATTAAGGAAAGAATTGGAGGGATGGCATATAGAGTGGAGTTGCCTGACAGACTTAGTGGTGTACCGGATGTATTTCATGTGTCCCATTTGAGGAAGTGCTTACATGAGACCGCTGAGGTGGTAGAGCCGAGTTTGCTTAAAGAAGTAGAGTTAGAGCACGATGAGACGATTCGACGAGCTCCTACTCGCATCATTGGGCCAGAGACTAGGAAGTTGAGGAACAGAGAAGTTCAGCTAGTTAGAATGCTACTTGGGAGACGGAAGCGAAGATGCGTTCTTTGTATCCATTTCTTTTGGAGAGTATGTCTTTTAACTTCTCCTTTATCGCTTGCCTAGTACTTATCTTATCTTTAGTAGGTCCTCTCGTTAGTCCTGTTTGACCTTTAGATAGGGAAAACCTATGGTTGAAACATGTGTTTGAGACATGTTATGGTTGATGGATGCAAGTGGATGCAAGTGTTTGCTAGTGGTTGCTCGTGGATGCATATATACACACATTAGGCACTAGATCGGCTCAGTCACTTCATGTTGCATATCGCATAAATGGATGTGGTAGTTAGATTGATGGATGTATCATGGCTGTGTTATCATATGGATGATGCATTTTTGTGTATGGTTGTGCACGCATGTAGAAATTTGTATGTGTCAATAGGGTTTCGCATACATATTGGATGCATGGCACTATCATGGTTTGCATTAAGGAGGTTTACTGTATCAGTAACCGCCTGATTTTCGCATTAGGTAAGTACATATACACACACTTTTGCATATATCCATCCAGCATTTAGAATCTTGTAAGGACAATGATTGCTCGTGGATGATGCTTTGAGTAGATGGATGATTGGATGGTAGGATACGTTCTTCCTAACTTGAAGATTTCGGGGACGAAATCCTTTAAGGAGGGGAGAATGTAACAACCCGTATTTTCAATAACCTGTAATAACATAAATCGAGGCAGAATTTAATTCTAAAATGGGAATCAAGGGAAACGGGCTATGCCATTGCGTTCGTCTCGGAAAAATACGCGAAATAGAGTCCGAGTTTTCGAAAATCGGAGTCCGTATGACCAAGATATGGCCTCGCGAAGTTTCACGAAAATTCCCAAATTAAAGTATACTTAATTAAGTGAAATGGGTTGTGTAGATATATATATATATATATATATTGATATATATATATATATATATAATTGAAAATTTAATAAATAAATATGCAAAAATGCTCAAAACAGCGAATTGGGAGAGGGGAATAACCGAACCGGCCGATTTTTGAAGTCGACCCGAGCCCGCTGGGTCGACTAGGGGTTAATCCAGGGTGTTTGGCTGTCAACCCGTGGGCCGATTCGCTCAAGTGCAGATTTTGCATTTGAATGGCTCTCATGGTCCATCTTTAATCTAAAGGCCCTAGATGGTTCCTACACTTGACTTCTTCCCCAAGACATGCTTTGATGGCTTGGATTGAATCTAGGGTTAATCCTATGGCCTAAAACACTTGCCTAATCTATAAATAAGACCCTAACCTACCCTAATTCATTCATAATTAAACCTAGTGACTAAACTATGGCAAAATGCTAGCTCTCATGGCCTCCACTAATTTTATGAAGAGGGTTGCATACTAATCACTCTCTAATCAACTTCTAATCCCTTCTTAGCATCTTAATCTTCTTCATTTGGTGTTCAAAGTTGCTAGTTGTGAGTTTCTATCACTTTGATGATCTTTTGTTAAACTAAGTAGATGAGATATGATGAGATTTATGGTTTTGTATGTGGATTAATGAGTCTTGAATCATATGATATGATGTTAGCATTAATCTTATGTTTATGCAAGATATGCTATGCAAGTTACATGTTTGTTAATATGCAAGTTACATGTATGTTAATATGCAAGATATGCTATGCAAGTTACATGTTTGTTAATATGCAAGTTACATGTATGTTAATATGCAAGATATGCTATGCAAGTTACATGTTTGTTAATATGCAAGTTACATGTTTGTTAATATGCAAGTTACATGTTTGTTAATATGCAAGTTACATGTTTGTCAATATGCAAGTTACATGTTTGTTAATATGCAAGTTCATGATGACACATTATGCAAGTCTATGGGTTAATATGCAAGTATATTATGCAAGTGAATATGTAAGTTATGTGACATATTATATGCAAGTTATGTGACATATGCAAGTTATGTGACATATTATGCAAGTTCATATGCAAGTTATGTGTTTGTTAATATGCAAGATGGCACCTTTGAAACATGTTCATTCATATGCAAGTTGACACCTTTTATATGTGTTATATCATGAACGAAATTACGTGGGAACGATGGGGTAATTAAATGCATAAGTTAATAAGATTGTGTGAAATTAATATAATTATGCATAACACAAAATAAATAAACATAGTATGGGAATTTGCCTATTTGGTTAGGTGTACCCATACTATGTGTTGGGAATTTACCTATTGAGTTAGGTCTACCCCATGGGAATTTACCTATTAAGTTAGGTCTACCCATGTTAAGAAAACTTGATTAATTAGGGATAATTAATATAAAATTATGAGGGTGATTAATTAGGTGTAATTAATTGACTAAGACACGAGGTTGGACTCAGTTGTAGCGTAAAACTGCCCGGACCCAACCGGCTTAACCAGTTGCTACAAATGTTAGCCCAATGTGAGAGGTCTTAGGCACAAACTAAATACGTAATTAATGTAAAGACACGAGGTTAGACTCTGTTATGACATAAGGCTGCCCGGACCCAACCGGCTTAACCAGCGGTCATAAAAGACAGTCTAATGTGAGAGGTCTTTACAAAGGTTACGTTCTTAATTAATTAATTAAGAAACACTTAACCACATTAGCATGTAGAGGGACATGAGGGGTTAAGTGGGTGCCTCGGGTGGCATGAGAAAATCTAGTGGTTGCCTTGGGTGGCAATAGAAAATACGATTAGAATACTTAACCAAAATGGAACATGTAATTAAAACATGATTAAAGGGTTAAGTGGGATATACTAGAAAAAGGGACAAGCTTAGGTGGGTAGCTTGTGGAGGCCCATTTCAACCAGTAACCCATACGTATCTTTGTGGGCTCGACCCATGTCGAGGACGGGACACGCATACTGGGCTTGACTGTAAGAGGCAAACGGGTTAGCGGTGGCAACGCAAGTCCAACGGGCTTCATATGCGTGAGTGGGCCCGGGCTGGTAGGTAAGCCGTTGTTGCATCGAGTAGATATAAGCCGTGCACCTTTAGTTCCATCAGGTTGCCACATTGGGGAATGATACATCCCACGGTGGGGCCAGCACGGGTATCTACGTTAGGGAGCCGATCGAATGGGAAGTAGTGTGTACACCTAGTGGATTGTAGGGCCCCGTGGCGCCTACTTGGTCACCTAGGGGTACGCAGGTACTAATTAGTAAATTTTATAAGTCCTTGGGTGGGATCAACCTTTAAGTAGGAATTAATCTTAGGTAGGTAAAACTGGTGTGGTGCAGTGTAGGAATTATCTTTGAGTAGGTCTGGGGCGGTGTAATTTAGTAATTATCCTTGGGTGGGTAAATGCGTCTTTACGGTGATCTTAGTTTATCCTAAGTTTACCAAGCTGCTTAGTGTAGCCATTCATCCCCAGTCGTTACCGTATATCAACTTATGTCTTCTCTGGTTATTTTAATGATTGTATTGTTAGGGTTATAGGACTCACTCAGACTTATGTCTGACCCCGTTGTTTTTATCTTTTTCCCCCAACCCCAGGTTATTAGAGTGGGCCTGGTGCTAGTGGGCTTTGATCTGATTGCTGTATCTATCCTATGGAGCTTGGACCTCTGAAGTGAAGCCGAGCTTATCTTTCCTTTTATGGCTATTAGTTATGTAGTGGGATTATGTACTTCTATTTTATCAAGATGGATATTATGTACTTGACTCTGGTTTATGGTTTTGTGATGTAACCAAACATGTATTACTTTCCGTTGCAATGAAATGATGATTTAAATTTTCAAGTATTACTTATATCTGTCTTGCTGTAATTTTACTGTTCTATATTCACTCAAAATACTTCACCGAAACTAAGGCATTCCCCTGGTATGAGTGACCTTAGCGGACGTGGGGTGTTACACGAAGAGTAAATTGGTTAGAGTTTACCAATTAGAGTTAATCAGTTAGATTTAATCCGTTAGAGTTAATCAGTTAGAGTTAATCAGTTAGAGTTAATCAGTTAGAGTTAATCGATAGAGTTAATTAAATAGAGTTAATCGAAAAGGAGTTTATCGAATATTACTGATTCGAAAGGAGTAAAGAAATGGAGTTAAGATAAATTAGAAATTGACTGGAGATTAGTTAAGTTGAATGGCTTTCTAAGTGTCTATCTGATGTTGGTTTCGACCTTCGGGATTGATACTTAGGGAATTGTTCTCATACTAGTTTATAGTCAGAGACTGATAGTTGTGGAAGAATAGTGATACGTAAATAAGCTATGGGAATGTTATCCAGTGTTAATAACATATATTTTCTAAACATATAAAATAAGGAAATATGATTATATATATATGTTGATGATTTGATCGATAATTCCATTTGGAAATAAGATCGTTGTGTGCACACGGACATTTTCCATTTGATAGTTAAATCACTGACTATCAAAGTTTTTGACCATTTTCACGTCGTTAATATGGAGAGACCGGTTGGATTATTATTCGAAGAACCACTCCGTATTGGCATAAGCGTTGCAAACCAAGTATGCTGAATATATTGAAGATGGAGTAAAGTGCAAGGGCTGTTGTATAAATCCTAGGTAGAGATTGCCTAGGATGGATGTACGGAATAGTGCCTTCGGTTTGTCCAGTCCCAGGACAACTTGAATGGACGAATGTCTGACGGAGTATATCTGCTAGATCGCGTAAGTTGATCGTTTCAAACGTATTTACGTAGGTGGCGGAGGAATTCGTTTCTCTTAGCTTATACCCATGGTATTTTTGGGGAAATCAATTTGTGATTTCATGGGTATGATGATGTGGCATTCAAAGTAAATGAAGACGTGATCTGTATAGAGATACGTTATAACCTCAAGCCTCATCAACTGGGAAATGACAGAAATCATGTAGGCAGCATGGCTAAGTGGGCCGCACCCAATTAGGGTATATTGTCACCATCTAGAGAATATTCATATTTGTACTTATTTCAATTATGTATCTCCCGGGAACGGTTATGTTGGAATAGTAACCGAGGGGTGGCAATACATTCGATACATTCAAGAGAAATGAATGGTCGGTCATGTGTGGCCGAGTTACAAGATGTTCTTGTTGAACTCCAATGTATCGCTTCTAGAGTGCACTGAGCGGAAGGTGGATCCATACCTTGTCATAGTTGGAATCCATTCCCCAAATAAGAGCCCGCGGTTTTGATTGTATATTATATATGTAGAACGTTAGATGCAAGCGTTTCTGCTAGATTGCTAACTACTTGTATTTAGACATTATTGTAATATCAGAAGAGACTTGATATAAAGAATAATTTGGTTTATCGTAAGGTAAAAACCGTCCGTGTTTATGTGTTGATCGGTCTTACGATTATCATTTGTTTTAAAGAGATTTTAAAAGTTAAACAAGTGATTTGAGTTTACTCACACCAGTCACATGAATGACCCAGTGTTTATTTTGTTATGTTTTCCCTAAACTCTTGGGTGCCCAATTTTATACGGGCAGTCAAGTAGTCGGGATTTACAGATATATTTGGAGAGCTGGAGCAGGAGGCTTCAGAATTATATAGCTATGGTTATTTCGCTGTATTGTAAGTGCTGTACTTTGGAAATGATATGTACATTCAAGTACAGATTTATATTTCAAAGTTATGTTATATATTATATGTTATTCGTTCCGCTGTGACGTTCGTGTTACTCTGATTTGTGTTCTTCTTCTTCTTCTATTCTAAGTTCTATCTTATTTATCCTCACCCTCTGTTTTCTTTCTATTAGTTTTTCTGGTTTCCAGTGTAATTTGGGTTGGACTTGTGGTGTTTGGTCAGCTAAAATTGTACCGGAATTTCGGGGCACTACAGGGATCGTTTCTCTTCAATTCTTGGAATGTATTGAAACGCACGATACATCTTGAGTTCGCACCTGCTACTGCGCAGGCGTATGGACGCCTGAAGCACGCAGAACGAAGGAGGGGTGCGAGTTGGTTGAAAGTGGCAACGGAGGATGGAGACTCTGACGAGGTAAACAACGATGTTAACCGTTTTCGGTTTATTGGAGAAAAAGAGAATATATGGTGTTGAAAAGAATTCAGTAATGGATATTAGAAGGAGAGTGTATTTTGTAGTTGGAAACGGGGGAGAAAGTGATTAGCTTTAATCACGTGATTAAGGGAAATGAGGAATTAAGGGTAATAAATTCTTTAATTAATTGTTAATGATGTTCATTATAATCAGATCTTATAACGTGCGTATTTTATCCATACTTTAACAGAATTCAACAAACTAAGTACCTTTGGAACTGTATCGACGAGAGCTTCACAACAAAACTGACTAGATCCAATTTGGAGCTCTTTTGAATTTGAGGCAAATATAAATCCAAACGGTACTAAAATAGTCAATTAAAGACTGACAGAGTGGAAACCGATTGTGAGAACTCTCTCACTCAAATTATTTTACTGTTATTATATAATAGGTTGCAGACGGGGCTTAATAGCTCCTGACACTACCTTTTGTACAAACCGTGGATGATTTGTGTGATATATTTGTTGAATAAGAATATATATGCGATGTGAAATATATATGTGTGTTGAATATATATATACATGTGTTGTATAATAAAATATATACATATATATATGCGATGTGAATAATATATATATATATGCGTTGTGAATATATATATATATATATATGTGTGTGTGTGTGTATGTGTGTGTGTTGTATAATATATATATATATATGCGTTGTGAAAAAATATAAATATGCGTTGTGAAATTATATATATATATATATATACACGTTGTGAAATAAAATATATACATATATATATGCGATGTGAATAATATATATATATATGCGTTGTGAATATATATATATATATATATATATATATATATATATATGTGTGTGTGTGTGTGTGTGTGTGTGTGTGTATGTGTGTGTGTTGTATAATATATATATATATATGCGTTGTGAAAAAATATAAATATGCGTTGTGAAATTATATATATATATATATATATATATATACGTTGTGAAATAAAATATACATATGCATTGTATTAAAATATAAATACGTTGTGAAATTATATATATGCGTTGTGAAGTAAAATATACATATGCATTGTATAAAATTATATATGCAATATATAAAATTGTCATGCTATAGAATAAATATTTGTTTGCTAAAAATATTTTTTTATCTTATATATGCGATACATAAAATGGAATAAATATTTGTTTGTTAAAAATATATTTTTTAACGTATATATGCGATGAATAAGATTGGCATGTATTGAAATAATTATTTGTTCGCTGAAAATATTACTTTTAGCTTATATATGAGATATATAAAATATTCATGTAATGGAATAATTATTGGATTGTTAAAAGTATAATTTTTAACATATATATACACTGTATAGAATTGTCATGTAATGGAATATTCAATTTTGATTTAAAATTGAAATGGAAGTTGGAATCGTTTATAAAACGAATTTAAAACGATTTATAAAATATGTTTTGAATGGAAATCGACGATATTATATATATATATATATATATATATATATATTAGCGGCTTGAATAGAACGCGCCGCGCATCGACCGTTCGCGAATTTCGACCATTGACTTCAAATTGATGTAACGTGTAACAAACCAGTAATTTCAATATTTTAAATTAATATTTAACTTAAAATAAATATTTTTATTTGTAACTTTATCTATTTTGAACAATATACATAAACCATTTTCGTGGATTTACAGACATTTCACAACGAGAACTACTTTTCTAACCAGTTTGGATCTTTAAAGTTAAAAATGTCTCTATTCTTTAAAATACGAACGCTATTGAAACAAGAGTTACTACCATTTTTAATTTATTCTGTAACTTTAATATTGATCTTGTAATTTGGTTTATAAAAGAAAATACGCTTATGCTTGAAGTCTAATTTAGAAATTGGGCTGTTAGTTATTTTGAACGAAATTAGAATATGCTTATATATGGATTTTTTTTGTAAATTATATTTTTTTTACATGAATGTTTTGCTAATAACAACTTTTTACTTTACTAATCAACTTTATGATATATATTTGGAAATCTAACATTGAATATTATCTTATTTAATTTAGAAAGAAATTCTTATCAGTAGCAAATTTGGTTTCAAAATAAAAAAATTTAGTTGAATATAAATAATGATTAATTTTTTTTGAAAAAAAACGGCAAAATTAAATTTATGACAAGACGGTATCATTGGTAAGTACAGTTAATGCAATGAAACCAAAGAAAAAAATTGAATTAATAGTTTTGATATCGAAAAAAAAATTATATTAATTAAATTTCTAAAAATTTAACATCAGATAAGTAACAGTGCGTTAAATAAATTTCAGCGTTGTGTACCCGCAGTCCGCGTTCACAAAATATACATGAAAATGTATGTAAAACCGTTTGACATTCATTTGCACCTTCTGCGTTGTTCGTTTATGTCCTTATGAATTAATAAATAATAATTAAAGAAAAAAAAAGGAATGTAATTATAGTTTCCTTGACCGCATTAAGAAACAAGGAAGAAATTAATGGTGTGAACTCATAGTTGAATCGTGTAATAATGGTAGGAAATTTTCAGCCAATGTTAGTCCTTATCTCTATTAAAAAGGTCACATTCTTTCTCTCAAATATTTATTCACGTTGCCTCTTTAATTTGAAAAATCATCTCTCTTTAAAAATATGACAACAGTACATAAATATCTCTCTCTCTCTCTCAGAGCAAATATTCTGAAATTACTGTGCTAGATTTTGAAATTTGGAAATACATGGAAAGAGTATACCAAGATTTAGTAACTGTTCATGAATAGGAATTCAATGCTAAGCTCGAGTAAAATAACTCGAAAGCAAAAATAAAAAGCGTACCTTTTCTTCACAGCGTGACCAACTTCTCCTCCTACTCTTTCCTTGTTCACGCAACCAACACTTCTTCTATCCATTTTTCCTTTCTACAAAATTCTGACGGTACCCAAATAGAAAAATATATGAATTAAAAGAAGTGTGAAAGCCTGGAGCATCACTAGACGCAACTCCTTTATTACACCATACTTTGAAAGAAGGAAACAACATCTTTACACCCAGAAAACCACATCCGTACTTCTCCACGCGACATCGCCTCGACCACCCTTCATCGCTGATTGGCGCCGGAACCACCGCAAGGGTTGTTGCGCCTCCTTGCTCCAACTTGGTTCATTTTTTTTCCAGCCATGCGCAATTCCTCCTCGTATGCAAGAGCTTCCGCCCAAACTATTGGTGCCCGAAACCATGGAAGTTGTCATGCCTTCTCACTGTCAACCAACACCGACTCCAGTTGCCAAAGTTTTCTCGAACACCGTGGTGAACCGAGCTGAGTTTTCCTTCACACAAGAGCAGGTCCGAGAAAAAGACAAAGAAAAAAAAGAAAAAAAACAAACTTAGCAGCTGCTCCTCTCCAGTACCCCGCGCCTGCACTCCGCTGTCCGACGAAGTTCACCTGTGCCAACAGTGGGCCGCCAACCCTCAGTCGCTATTCACCAGATCCGGCGAGCCAAGCTAAGCAGTGCGAGTCCCGTTTCCTCTATTTATCTCTTGCGTGAGTATACTCCCTTCATCCCCTTGGTATATATATATACTTTACATGTATATATACGTGAGCATCTTTGAATAACAACTCCGTTCCGCAGTCGGATGCCACTGTTATCATCAAACCGCCTCGAGTAAGCTCTAACAGCATCTCGACCAAGCTCGGCTACCGTTCATCATCTTGAACTTTGGTTTACGTGAGTTTTCATAGCCTACTTTTATTTGTGTTGTGTTAACAGTAATATGCATGTAATACACTAGAATATATGTGTATAGGTACTGGTTTGTGAAGAAAAGAGAATCTTTAGCCTTTTGTTTCTTAGCAGCTCGTTCCCGCCTACAATGGCTTTAGCACCATACATTTACCATCTTAGTTTTGTCTCTAAAGCTATGACAGTGTTGAACGCATGTTAGAGCAAGTTACTGATTTGTATACACACTGTATTCGTGGAGATTTGACTCTGTGCATTGCTGTTACAACGGTGTATGCATGCGGATCTTGACGAATGGGGTTGTACTTTATTTCAGTCAATTTGCTAGTGCATGTAAGATCATACCTTTCTATTGTAATCAAAGATTATATAGCTGAGTGGTTGGACATGTGAAACTAAACTAAGAGGTCACTGGTTCAAACCCAGTTGTAGCCACTTGGTTTTGGTCTTGACTAAAATCTTTGGCGTAAAATTTTAATATTAACAACCCGGAAAATCTGAGCCAGTCTAAAATTTTTAAATTGGCTATTTTAGTGGATTAAAATATTTAAAATAAAATACTTTAAATAATAACGACGAAAAGTATGTTTGAATCGATGTTTGAAAATAAATATAATTATTTTTAATTATAAACAAGGCCTGAAATGGCGCGGTAGTTTCAAAATTTCAATTCAAACTTTGACTGACTGTACCGGGTGAAAAATAAAACGGATTTTAGTGACACCAAAAATATTTAAATCTGTTAGTGAATATCTTTCTAACGAATCTGAAAAATCGAAGTTTCATAGCGGGAATCAAAAGTTATGGCCAAATGAATTCTCAGAAAGGTCGCTATAGAGTATATATAGCCCTTGAAAATAGACATTTTGCAAACGACCTCAGAATTCGATGAAACCACTTTTGTTGGATCCGGGATGTCAAATTATTGCTAGATTTCAAATTCCATAATTTTTGAAGTCAATATGTGAGCGTGGCGAAGGAAAATGTGTTTGGTCAATTACAGTTAAATTGGATCGACCAGAAAATGGCCATTTTTCAAACGGTCTCAGAATTCGACGAAACTAGTTTTGTTGGGACTGTATCGTCAAAACATAGCAAGATATATTTTTCGGGAATTTTTAGAATCAGTATGTGGCCCCGGCAAATTGAAATGTACGTTTAAATCAAATATTGAATGTTATATATTTTAATTTGAAGGAAAACTGATTGAAACAGTCGAATGGGCCTTCGAAACATATCCCATAGTGTTCGTAATGGGGGTATTATGCTAGGGACAACAGTCGGTGGACTCGATTCTGAGCTCGAATGGAAAAGTTTCTATTTTTGGAAATTAAAATTAATATAAATACCCCGGCCAATCATATTTTGGTCAAAACCCTCATTAACCTCCCCGCTTGGTCAACGCGCGCCTCCACCCTCGTTTTGAACGACGGAAAACACTCGAATTTTCCCCGCTTGATTCTCCACCTACACTCAATAAAATCAAGTGCTTCTTTGGGGAAATTTGAAGTACTATTCACGATCTCTAAATCCATATAATCTTCATTATTTATGGTTGCGTATTTGCTGCTAATCGCCCCCTGAAAGTCCCGTCGTTCACCACCGAACTGCTCCTCCCCTGCGCATGCGAGTTCGACGTGGTGGGTCCCTCTAGGTGTGCCGTTCAGAGCTCTTCCTCGTGGTAGCTTCAGATCGTCACGAAGTGTAGTGTCTTGGTCGCAAAAGGAAACCCTAGTTTTGAAGGGTTGAAGTGGAGCGTCGGCCTGAAGTGTGTAAAGGAAGAAGAAGGTGTTTTTATTTTATTTTATTTATTATTTCTCTTTAAAAAGTGATCCACCTTTATAAAATCAAATCTTTCTCATACGGTAACGAAATTTGATGAAACAGGAAACGTCAGGACCGTGAGAACGTCCTCTACATTCTAGAAGAGACCGCATATTTTTCTGAGCCTTCTGCAATTTTTGGTGGAGTGGAACCCAATGTGAGATTTCTAATTTTAAACAATATGGAAAACAACGATGTATAAATTATATAGTCGATGTATGAGTTATATAAGCGTTGTACACCATATGTATAAGCGTTGTATAAGTTGTATGTTCGATGTATAAATTATATATGCGTTGTAAAAATAATATATGCATTGAAATAAAGTGAAATGATATTGAAGTGAAATCGAAATATAGTTATAACGAATATATATATATATATATATATATATATATATATATATACACTCCCCTCGTCCACAGACCATGGACGATATATATTGGTTGTGATATTGTTTGGATTGGTTGATGTGAAATTTGGTGAATACCATGAATCGTTGATTGGAAATGATTGATTGTGATTGAAATCCCAATAGGATTAGAATATGGGAAAATTCGTCTGCGAACGAACTAGATATTGGAATCCCCATTGTCAAAAACCGCGAGGTTTTAAGGTAGAGCAGGAGCCGTACTCGGGACGGTGCCGGTTTTAAATACCCTACCGTTACGCTGTTGAAATTTTCTGAAATATTTCTGTGTTTGATTTATTTTCATGTGTTGAAACTATATTCATGTATTGAAAAGAAATTCATGTGTTGAATGATAATCGTGTTTTGAAATAAATTGTTTTATAATAAAAATCACCTTTTTATCATCTATATGAACTATATAAAATAATCGTGTTTTGAAATAAATTGTTTTACATTAAGAATCACACTTTTACCTTATGAATGAAGTATATAAAATAATCGTGTTTTGAAATAAATTGTTTTACAATAAAAATCAGATTTTTATTATACATATATAAACTATAGAATTATTTTCATGTGTTGAAACCAAATTCATGTGTTGAATAGAAATTCATGTGTTGAATAGGAATTCATGTGTTGAATAGAAATTCATGTGTTGAATAAATTCTTTGAAGTATAAAAATAACATTTTTACCTTATATATGAACTATATAAAATAATCATGTTTTGAAATAAATTGTTTTACAATAAAAATCACATCTTTATTATATTTATAAACTATGGAAAACATTCATGTGTTGAATAAAGGACTAGAACGATAAAAATCATATTTTTATCGTAGGTATGAAGTCGAAAACATTCATGTGTTGAATATATAGATTGAACAATAAAATCTACATTTTTATTGTGAATATGAAGTGTTAAAAATGGTGATGCGTTGAATAAATATTTTTGATGATAAAAATATCATTTTTATCAAATATATGAAGTGTATATGGTTTTGAAATCGAGGAATGAATTATATTTATATATAATTAAAATAAATCGAATATAGAAGCTGCAGTTCGTATTTTGAAACCGTGATTTCAAACGATTAGTGCGGGAGATCCGACCATCGGATTTTCCCGAAACCGCAACCATTGGGTTCGCTTTGGAAATATCTTTCCAACGACACCCACTTTGTGAAGATCCAACGGTTGGATTTTCTAGAATGTTTAATTCAAATCTGAAGAAAAACAGCGCCAGAATCGATTATATTTATATATAAATATAAATATAATTCAATTAAATCGAATAACGACGCTGTAGTTCGTAATTTGAAATCGAAACTTCAAACGATTGTACCGGGAGATCCGACCGTCGGATTTTTCCCAAAACTGAAACCGTTGGATTCGTTTTGAAAAGATCTTTCTAATGATATAAAATTTGTGAAGATCCAACGGTTAGATTTTCAGATATGTGTAAATCAAATCTGAAGAAAAACAGCGCCACGGCCGCGTTATGGCCTGAAGCGTCGTTTGAATAAATTGGGTATTTTTAAATAAATAAAAATAGCGATAAATCGTGATAAAATATTATAAACGATATGGAATGAAAATAAAATGAATTTGCTCGGTTTATTAGATATTTGATGGTTGAATGTGTTTGGCGTGAAAATTACATTAAAGAACAGAATTATTGGTGTCGAATAATTTAACCATTGAAATGAATTGATTTGAAATTCTAAATATACGTGAATTATTTGAAAAGGCCAAGTTAATTCTCATTATAAATAATTGATCGACGAACAAAAGTCGAAGATATGAAGACGGTGCAAGACCGATGATCTTCACGTCGAATGGAGGGGTGCTACTGATGCTCATGATAGGAGTAGCTAACTTGAAGGGGCTGAAGTAGTAGCCGTCCGGACGTACATGTTGATTGTATGGATGTGCGAGGAATAAAGATCCTCTGGTTTCGTTGAGACCTAGAACGGACTTGTAAATGGACTGTGTGTCAGACATTGTATTTCATTCTGTGTGATTGATAGACGTCAGTTGCATGGCGTGAATTGCCTGTGTGGCATGCTGAGATGCAGTGATCAAAGTTTTTGTTGAAAAGCAGAGCTTTGTTGTGGATGATCAAAGCAACGCCTGTGTGGCATAGCTTTGTGTATAACGTTAATTCGCGAGCCTCACACCCCGGTATGAGCCAGAAACGGGAGAAGGACCTCAAGGAGGACATGCGTTTCTTTCTAGATAGGGTGGTGTCAGTGACCTGCTAGCCCTGACATTTATATTATTTTCACCTGTGTGGTTGTTGCTGTTGCGAGGCACCTCGGATATATCGGTGACTATGTGGAGCCGATGGAGTCGTAGGACTCATTTACGCCCCAAAGGGCGGGGAAACGCGGTGTTCAGGGTTTAAGTTTAATCCACATCGAGTGGACCGGCCCTAACGATCCAAGGGTCACTCGAGCTCTGATCCTGAGGGGCGGGCTAGAGCGTCTCGAAGCGGTGAGGACGATCTCTTGCCTCGGTACATGACGGAAATCCAATTTCCAATTACGACATCGTGCGGTTTTGATTGCATATATATATATATGGCGACATGATATATGGTACCCATGCCGTCTATGATTGATAGTTATGATTCAAATTGTTTTTGAAACATATAAACACTAGTGATAATATCAAATGATTTGTTTTGCTCGTATCAAGCATATTTTGGCCATTATAAGGTAAAACTCTATCCTCCGGTTTGTGTTGCATTGTGTGATGGGAACTGAGTCTTATAATGGCTTCATTTTTATGAAAAGCATTGCAATATTTAAAAGATATACTTGTTTTAAAGCACTGGCAATCCAAGGGAGTAAACCCGTTCTGCGAAAGTGGCGTGGTCCTGTGATTGGCCATATTATAAAATATGTTAAGTACATTTCTCATACCAGTCCCATTACTGACTCGTAGTTTGTCTCACTTGCAAACTCGGGTGCCCCGTTTTCTACACGAGCAGCCTTGTTTTCAGGTTTTAGCAGGCTCTTTCTGGATAGCTGGAGCTGAAGACAGATTTTATCATTTATCTCTTTTTATGCTGTTCAGCTCCTATTGTACATTTATGTTTTGTTCCCGCTGTAGACATTTATGTATAGCTGAACTGTATTTGTACTAAGTATGATCCTGTATACTATGTAACTCTGATGTTTATATTTATCCAGTATATTCTGTTGTACATTATCTGGTGTATTTATTTATTAATTTCTGTTCTGCTGTTATCTGTTTATGTGTTATATTCCAAAGATTAACCTTGCCTTCGTGTTACGGGGTTTGGGTCATCACAAACGTGGTATCAGAGCTTTGGTTAAGCTTAGTTCTGGAATATAACATATTAACGAACTCGTCAGAAATTGAACCAGTAGTGTTCTAGGACGAGTAACTCACTACAGATAGGATTAGTAAATATCCTAGTATGAGTATGGCAGAATGAAATACACCTCGATAGACGCATTTACCTTCAAGTATGTGTTTCTATGCTTTATAATATCTTTTCCGTTGACCTGACACTTGGTCTGCTATTTGCAGAAGTACTAGAAAATGAGTGTCAGAAACAGAAGGAATGCAGAACCAGATCTAGAAGTTCTATTTAATAGATATCAAAATCTGGGTGGAGCACAATTCTCGGGCAATGAATACATTATTCAAACTCAAGCTTGGATGAGTTCTGCTGAAAGAATTTTGAGCGTTTCCAGCTGAGAGATGATCAGAAAAGATTAGTGGCATCTTGGGCGCTCAAAGAAGAAGCTTTGATCTGGTGGGAAACAATCATTAAGGATAATCCAGAAGGTGATATCACCTGGGATAGATTCAAAGAGATTTTCAGTGAAAGGTTTATTCCTCCAGAAGCAACTGAGCGGTTATGTAATGAATTCTATTATTTGATACAAGGAGATATGAATATCCCAGAATATCATAAAAGATTCAATGAACTTTCTAATTTTGCTCCGCATCTAATTCAAAATTCGTAGAGGAAGAATCTGAGATTTATTAATGGGCTACAAAGAAAGTACCAGAATAGTGTAATGGGGCACGTGAAGCTTCCTTTTGCTGAAATGATATACATGGCTTATCAATATGAAGATCTAGATAAGCGAGGCCTTTTTGTCGATGAGGAGGAAGTCAGTACTAGCAACAAAAGAAAGCTCGAAACTTATAGCCCAGAGACAAGTATACAGGCTGAGGCAAGTACGACGTCCAGGGCCAGGAAAAACCTAGAGTCGATATGAGAAAGGTTAAATCGGAAAAGGGACTAGCAACGACTGCCACATGCTCGAGCTACAATAGACAGGGACATTTGGCGGTAAATTGCAAATCTTGGAACAAACGGGAGAAGGATAAATCTGAACCCAAGGGCAGGTTTCAAGAGAACAGAAAATGTAATCGATGCCATCAGTCTGGTCATCTTTCAAAGGCCTGCCCGCTATATAGAAAACCTAAAGCAGTACATGTAAATGAAGTGCTTGAAACTTCAGAACCCTCAGCTAACCAAGGAAGGCCAGATGTTTTAGAAGGTACGCTTACTATCAAGGATATTCCATTTAAAGTACTGTTTGATACAGGCGCGTTGCGAAGCTTTATAGCAAAGAATGCGGTTAAGAAGATGGATTTGAATTTGAGAAAACTCAAAGAACCCATGACTGTTCATAATCCGGTTGGGGGTTCCCTCGATCTTAGTTGGATTTGTGGGGTGCCTGTTTCTTTTTCTCGTTATCGGTTCCCCACTATCGCGATCATCATGAATTTTACAGAATTTGATCTTATCTTGGGGTTAGACTGGTTAACCAAGTATGAAGCTGAGGTTAAATGCGGCGACAGAATCGTTAGGGCGAAGATTAAGACAGGTGGCTATAAAACCATTCCCTACGAAGGTCAGAATTCTGATAGAAAAGATTTCTGGGCAGCTTTGGATGTTTCTCCTGCTCAAATAGAACTTGTTCCTGTAGTTCCTGAGAATATTCCGGTCGACATTGAAAATATTCTTGTTGTCAAGAACTATGCAGATGTGTTTGAAGAAGTTGTTAGCTTACCTCCGCAGAGAGAAATTGATTTCAAAATCGCTTTAGTTCCGAATGCAAGGTCAATAGTTCATGCTATTCGAAGAATGACCTTGAAGGAGAAAGATGAGTTAGATAATCAAACTCGACAGCTTGTATGGAAGGGTCTAATCAGGCCTAGTTTCTCTGATTGGGGAGCAACAGTGGTATTTGTCCCGAAGTCAGACAGTACTCTCAGACTATGTGTAAATTATCGTGACTTGAATAAGCAGACATTGAAGAACAAATATCCATTGCAGCGGATTGATGATTTGTTGGATCAGTTGAATGGAGCGCAAGTATTTTCATGAATGGACCTAGCTACAGGTTTCCATCAGCTTCGTATTGCCGAAGAGTGTGTTCCTTTGACAGCATTCAGAGGTCCAGACTTATTCTACTAGTGGTTAGTAATGTCGTTCGTCTTATGTAACGCTCCAGCTTATTTCGTCGATCTAATGAACCGGGTATTCAGAGAAGCACTGAATAAATTTGTTCTGGTTTTCGTTGATGATATCCTAATCTTCTCTAAGTCAGAAAGCGAACATGAAAAACATTTGGAACAAGTGTTAGAAATTCTGCGAAAGAATGTTTTAAAATAAAAGTTTTCTAAGTGTATATTCTTGCAAGAAGAAGTCAAATTTCTTGGCCACGTTGTGTCAAAACAAGGAATTTCAGTGGATCCCAGTAAAATCACTGCTATTCAGAATTGGAAACAGCCTCGTACGCCCACAGAAGTCAGAAGTTTTCTCGGATTGGCTAGTTTTTATCGGAAATTCATTAAGGATTTCGCGAAGACATCTAGTTCCTTAACGAAACTGACTAAGAAACATTCGCGATTCAATTGGACTCCAGAATGTGAGGCAGCTTTCCAGAAGATGAAGTTAAAACTGACAACTGCTCCAGTGTTAACAATAACAGATAGCAATCAGGACTTGAAAGTCTGGACCGATGTTTCTAGAGAAGGCCTTGGTGCAATATTAATGCAAGGAGGTCAAGTGGTTGCTTATGCTAGCCGTCAGCTGAAACCGCATGAGAAAAATTACGTTACTCATGATCTTGAGTTGTTAGCCATCGTATTTTCTTTGAAAATCTGGAAGCAATATCTTTTGGGTGAGAAATTTGAACTATATACAGACCATCAGTCATTGAAGTATTTGTTCACCCAGATAGACTTGAATCTGAGGCAGCAGCATTGGCTAGAATTTCTTGCGGCGTACGACTTTGAGATTTTGTACACTCCAGGGAAAGCCAATGTTGTGGCTGATGCGCTAAGTAGAAAGAATGTAATAATCGCCAGTTTTATTGTTACAACTTCATTGATCGATAAAATATCTGCTCTTCAGAAGGATGATCACTTCATTCAAAGAATCAGAGAAAGAATACAGAAAGGCAAGCCCTTGAGTTTTCAGATTGATAACGAGGGAATTCTGAGGTTAAAAGGCCGAATATGTGTGCCAAACATTGCTGAACTCCGGAGAGAAGTGTTGGATGAATTTCACAAAGCCAAGCTTAGTATCCATCCGGGGGTGAGCAAGATGTATAATGATATCAAACGCACTTTCTGGTGGAGATCTATGAAACGAGACATCTCCTTATATGTTAGCCGGTGTTCCACCTGTCAGCAAGTCAAAAGCGATCAGCAGAAGCTCGCTAGGTTGTTCCAACCTTTAGAAATTCCCGATGGAAAGTGGGAACAGATTTATATGGATTTCATAGATGGTTTGCCCAGAACCAGGAAAGGAAATGACAATATTTGGGTGATCGTAGATCGTTTCACGAAGACCGCCCATTTCATACCTGTCAGATCAAACAGAACTGCTCAGAGTCTGGCGCAGATATATTTTAGAGAAATTGTTAAACTTCATGGAGTTCCCATGAGTATTGTTAGTGATTGTGACCCGATTTTTGCTAGTAAATTCTGGGAAGCATTCCGAGAAGAATTGGGAACCAAACTGAACTTGATCACCGCATATCATCCTCAGACAGACGGTCAGACTGAGAGGGTGAATCGTATTTTAGAAGATTTGTTGCGGGCTTGTATTATTGATTTTGGAGGATCATGGGAAGACCATTTGCATTTGGCTGAATTCTCATATAACAACAGCTACCAGGCGAGCTTGAAAATGTCACCATTCGAAGTATTGTATGGTAGGCCGTGCCGATCCCCTGCTTGTTGGGTAGAACCTGGAAATAGACTTGTATTGGGGCCAGATATGATTCGCGATGCTGCGGATAAAGTCGATTTTGTTAAGAAACAATTACTAGCAACTCAAAGCCGACAAAAGAGCTATGCAGATAAGAGAAGAAGAGATATATCATTCGCTATTGGCGACTATGTATATTTGAAAGTATCTCCGATGAGAGGAGTCATCCGATTCGGTAAAACAGGGAAATTGGCACCCAAATTCATTGGTCCGCTTCCTATTCTTGAACGGATTGGAACTCTCGCTTATAGGGTTCAGTTACCTGATTGGTTGCTGGGAGTACATGATGTGTTTCACGTATCTCAACTTCGAAAGCATGTGCATGATCCAGATTTGGTCGTGGAAGAAGCAGCGCAATGGGATTTAGAAATTACTCCAGAATTGGCTGTAAGTAGAGAGCCGATCAAGATTATTGGAAAAGAAACCAAAGAGCTGAGGAACAAGAAGGTTCACTTGGTCAAAGTGCAATGGAGTGAAGATCCACGAGACTGTACTTGGGAAACTGAGGAAAGCATTAAGCAAGCCTATCCCGATTGCAAAGTGGATGTCTCTGAGTGACTCCGGTGCAAGGTACATTTACCATATTTTGCATTTCCGTATTGTTCTCTACTTTGTTGTTGTTTTCTTTTCATGGATGTAAAATTTTAATCATATAGTCTGAATGATATAAAAGAATATATGAATTAATTAGTATATCTTTGAAAAGTTAAAAATAAATTGATGGATGTTTGTGTTGTGTGATTGTGGATTTGATTTATTAAATTATTAGAATGATAGTTAACTAAATCAATAAGAGAACGAATAGTAAATTTATTCGATTAAATCACACATTGAACTGATTAGAGAATTGATTAGAAATATATACATGTGCATTATATATGTTTGAACAGGTAAATGGATTAGCTGTTGAGTAAAGATTTTATTTGCGTGCCCGACAAATAGGTAAACCTTAATGAGTTGGATGCGAAATTTTATTATTATATCAACTCCTATGAGTGCCATTGGATGCGGAGTGTTGGTTATTCTGTGTGTAATTAATAAATGTCGCCATAGGATAGCAACAATTAATTTTGAACTACACTGCATGGCATACTTCTTGAAGAGGGCATACTTCTTGAAGATAGCATACTTCATCATATACCACATAAGCATTTGGAGCTTGTGTGACGAGGTGGAAGATTTACCATACGAGCGAGAGGCTTGTATGGCGATGACTATATATATTACAGGTTGAACCGATGACATATATGGACTATATATTACAGGTTGAACTGATGACTGATATGGACCATATAAAATTGTAACGATAAATTGCCAGATTAATAAAAACCCCACACGGGTCTAGAAATGATAATAAACACGTCTCTCTAGTCTTGTAAGGCACAAAAACTATTTATTGGGTGACGAGAATTTATTCTCTGGAGTTATTATCTATACACACTCCCCCGTGGACACTAGAATATATCACTATAAATATGTGTATGCTTATTAGGATTTATTGGGTACCTAATACGACCCGATAAATTTCCAAACCCTTCCCCGTAAAAGGAGGTTATGGCGAAATTTTTCGAAAATTTAGGGTGTTAGCCAAATTTTTGAAGAATTTGAAAATTCTTAGAAACTGAAAATTTGAAGAATGGAAGCCAGATTGAAAGTAGAGTTGATTAATTAAACCACTTTCGACTTTGTTCCTTTTCGGGGACGAAAAGTTTTAAGTGAGCGAGATTGTAACAACCCGGAAAATCTGAGCCAGTTTAAAATTTTTAAATTGGCTATTTTAGTGGATTTAAATATTTAAAATAAAATATTTTAAATAATAATGATGAAAAGTATGTTTGAATCGATGTTTGAAAATAAATATAATTATTTTTAATTATAAACAAGGCCTGAAATGGCGCGGTAGTTTCAAAATTTCAATTCAAACTTTGACTGACTGTAACGGGTGCAAAATAAAACGGATTTTAGTGAAACCAAAAATATTTAAATCTGTTAGTGAATATCTTTCTAACGAATCTGAAAAATCAAAGTTTCATAGCAGGAATCTAAAGTGATGGCCAAATGAATTCTCAGAAAGGTCGCTATAGAGTACATATAGCCCTTAAAAATAGACATCTTGCAAACGACCTCAGAATTCGACGAAACTAATTTTGTTGGATCCGGGATGTCAAATTATTGCTAGGTTTCAAATTCCATAATTTTTGAAGTCAATATGTGAGCGTGACAAAGGAAAATGTGTTTGGTCAAATATAGTTAAATTGGATCGACTAGAAAATTGCCATTTTTCAAACGATCTCAGAATTCGACGAAACTAGTTTTGTTGAGACCGTATCGTCAAAACAAAGCTAGATTTATTTTTCGGAAATTTTTAGAATCAGTATGTGGCCCCGGCAAATTGAAATGTACATTTAAATAAAATATTGAATGTTAAATATTTTAATTTGAAGGAAAACTGACTGAAACCGTCGAATGGGCCTTCGAAACATATCCCATAGTGTTCAGAATGGGGGTATTACGCTAGGGACGATAGTCGGTGGACTCGATTCTGAGCTCAAATGGAAAAGTTTCTATTTTTGGAAATTAAAATTAATATAAATACCCCGGCCAATCATATTTCGGTCAAAACCCTCATTAAACTCCCCGCTTGGTCAACGCGCACCTCCACCCTCGTTTTGAACGACGGAAAACACTCGAATTTTCCCCGCTTGATTTCTCCACCTACACTCAATAAAATCAAGTGCTTCTTTGGAGAAATTTGAAGTACTATTCACGATATCTAAATCCATATAAACTTCATAATTTATGGTTGCGTATTTGCTGTGAATCGCCCCATGAAAGTCCCGTCGTTCACCACCGAACTGCTCCTCCCCTGCGCGTGCGAGTTCCACATGGTGGGTCCCTCTAGGCGCGTCGTTCAGAGCTCTTCCTCCTGGTAGCTTCGGATCGTCGCGAAGTGTAGTGTCTTGGTCGCAAAAGGAAACCCTTGTTTTGAAGGGTTGAAGTGGAGCGTCGGCCTGAAGTGTGTAAAGGAAGAAGAAGGTGTTTTTATTTTATGTATTATTTCTCTTTAAAAAGTGATCCACCTTTATAAAATCATATCTTTCTCATACGGTAACGAAATTCGATGAAACAGAAACGTCGGGACCGTGAGAACGTCCTCTACATTCTAGAAGAGACCGCATATTTTTCTGAGCCTTCTGCAGTTTTTGGTGGAGTGGAACCCAATGTGAGATTTCTAATTTATAAACAATATGGAAAACAACGATGTATAAATTATATAGTCGATGTATGAGTTATATAAGCGTTGTACACCACATGTATAAGCGTTGTATAAGTTGTATGTTCGATGTATAAGTTATATATGCGTTGTAAAAATAATATATGCGTTGAAATAAATTGAAATGATATTGAAGTGAAATTGAAATATAGTTATATACGAATATATATATATATACATATACTCCCCTCGTCCACAGACTATGGACGATATATATTGGTTGTGATATTGTTTGGATTGGTTTATGTGAAATTTGGTGAATACCATGAATGGTTGATTGAAAATGATTGATTGTGATTGAAATCCCAATAGGATTAGAATATGGGAAAATTCGTCTGCGAACGAACTAGATATTGAAATCCCCATTTTCAAAAACCGCGAGGTTTTAAGGTAGAGCGAGGAGCCGTACTCGGGACGGTGCTGGTTTTATCTACCCTGTCGTTATGCTGCCGAAATTTTCTGAAATATTTCTGTGTTTGATTTATTTTCATGTGTTGAAAAGAAATTCATGTGTTGAATGATAATCGTGTTTTGAAATAAATTGTTTTATAATAAAAATCACCTTTTTATCATCTATATGAACTATATAAAATAATCGTGTTTTGAAATAAATTGTTTTACATTAAGAATCACACTTTTACCTTATGAATGAAGTATATAAAATAATCGTGTTTTGAAATAAATTGTTTTACAATAAAAATCACATTTTTATTATACATATATAACTATAGAATTATTTTCATGTGTTGAAACCAAATTCATGTGTTGAATAGAAATTCATGTGTTGAATAGAAATTCATGTGTTGAATAGAAATTCATGTGTTGAATAGAAATTCATGTGTTGAATAAATTCTTTGAGGTATAAAAATAACATTTTTACCTTATATATTAACTATATAAAATAATCTTGTTTTGAAATAAATTGTTTTACAATAAAAATCACATCTTTATTATATTTATAAACTATGGAAAACATTCATGTGTTGAATAAAGGACTAGAACGATAAAAATCATATTTTTATCGTAGGTGTGAAGTCGAAAACATTCATGTGTTGAATATATAGATTGAACAATAAAATCTACATTTTTATTGTGAATATGAAGTGTTAAAAATGGTGATGTGTTGAATAAATATTTTTGATGATAAAAATATCATTTTAATCAAATATATGAAGTGGATATGGTTTTAAAATCGAGGAATGAATTATATATATATAATTAAAATAAATCGAATAACGAAGCTGCAGTTCGTATTTTGAAACCGTGATTTCAAACGATTAGTGCGGGAGATCCGACCATCCGATTTTCCCGAAACCGCAACCATTGGGTTCGCTTTGGAAATATCTTTCCAACGACACCCACTTTGTGAAGATCCAACAGTTGGATTGTCTGGAATGTTTAATTCAAATCTGAAGAAAAACAAAGCCAGAATCGATTATATTTATATATAAATATAAATATAAATCAATTAAATCGAAGAAAGACGCTGCAATTTGTAATTTGAAATCGAAACTTCTAACGATTGTACCGGGAGATCCGACCATCGGATTTTCCCAAAACTGAAACCATTGGATTCATTTTGAAAAGATCTTTCTAATGATATAAAATTTGTGAAGATCCAACAGTTAGATTTTCAGATATGTGTAAATCAAATCTGAAGAAAAACAGCGCCACGGCCGCGTTATGGGCTGAAGCGTCGTTTGAATAAATTGGCTATTTTTAAATAAATAAAAATAGCGATAAATCGTGATAAAATATTATAAACGATATGGAATGAAAATAAACTGAATTTGCTCGGTTTATTAGATATTTGATGGTTGAATGTGTTTGGCGTGAAAATTACATTAAAGAACAAAATTATTGGTGTCGAATAATTTAACCATTGAAATGAATTGATTTGAAATTCTAAATATATGTGAATTATTTGAAAAGGCCGAGTTAATTATCATTTCAAATAATTGATCGACGATCAAAAGTCGAAGATATGAAGACGGTGCAAGACCGATGATCTTCACGTCGAATGGAGGGGTGCTACTGATGCTCATGATAGGAATAGCTACCTTGAAGGGGCTGAAGTAGTAGCCGTCCGGACGTACATGTTGATTATATGGATGTGCGAGGAATAAAGATCCTCCGGTTTCGTTCAGACCCAGAACGGACTTGTAAATGGACTGTGTGTCTGACATTGGATTTCATTCTGTGTGATTGATAGACGTCAGTTGCATGGCGTGAATTGCCTGTGTGGCATGCTGAGATGCAGTGATCAAAGCTTTTGTTGAAAAGCAGAGCTTTGTGGTGGATGATCAAAGCAACGCCTGTGTGGCATAGCTTTGTGTATAATGTTAATTCGCGAGCCTCACACCCCGATATGAGCCAGAAACGGGAGAAGGACCTCAGGGAGGACATGCGTTTCTTTCTAGCTAGGGTGGTGTCAGTGACCTACTCGCCCTGACATTTATATTATTTTCACCTGTGTGGTTGTTGTTGGTGCGAGGCGCCTCGGATATATCGGTGACTATGTGGAGCCGATGTAGTCGTAGGACTCATTTACGCCCCAAAGGGCGGGGAAACGTTGTGTTCAGGGTTTAAGTTTAATCCACATCGAGTGGACCGGCCCTGACGATCCAAGGGTCACTCGAACTCTGATCCTGAGGGGCGGGCTAGAGCGTCTCGAAGCGGTGAGGACGATCCCTTGCCTCGGTTCATGACGGAAATCCAATTTCCAATTACGACATCGTGCGGTTTTGATTGTATATATATATATATAGCGACATGTTATATGGTACCCATGCCGTCTATGATTGATAGTTGTGATTCAAATTGTTTTTGAAACATATAAACACTAGTGATAATATCAAATGATTTGTTTTGCTCGTATCAAGCATATTTTAACCATTATAAGGTAAAACTCTATCCTTCGGTTTGTGTTGCATTGTGTGATGGGAACTGAGTCTTATAATGGCTTCATTTTTATGAAAAGCATTGCGATATTTAAAAGATTTACTTGTTTTAAAGCACTGGCAATCCAAGGGAGTAAACCGGTTTCGCGAAAGTGGCGTGGTCCTGTGATTGGCCATATTATAAAATATGTTAAGTAGATTTCTCATACCAGTCCCATGACTGACTCGTAGTTTGTTTCGCTTGCAAACTCGGGTGCCCCTTTTTATACACGGGCAGCCTTGTTTTCAGGTTTTAGCGGGCTCTTTCTGGATAGCTGGAGCTGAAGACGGATTCTATCATTTATCTCTTTTTATGTTATTCAGCTCCTATTGTACATTTATGTTTTGTTTCCGCTGTAGACATTTATGTATAGCTGAACTGTATTTGTACTAAGTATGATCCTGTATACTGTGTAACTCTGATGTTTATATTTATCCAGTATATTCTGTTGTACATTATCTGGTGTATTTATTTATTTATTTATTTCTATTCTGCTGTTATCTGTTTATGTGTTATATTCCAAAGATTACCCTTGCCTTCGTGTTACGGGGTTTGGGTCGTCACACATGAAATTTTGTCCGCTTTTCTAAAATAAAAATCGTGCCTTTATTCAAGGTGGCGAACTTCTCGTTGTTGTTGTTCGCATCGTTCTACTTATATCGTGTCTTCTCATTTTGCCACGGAAGGTGAGTTTTTCTCACTCAC
The DNA here is from genome assembly GCA_030737875.1 of Allium sativum. Classification (NCBI taxonomy): domain Eukaryota; kingdom Viridiplantae; phylum Streptophyta; class Magnoliopsida; order Asparagales; family Amaryllidaceae; genus Allium; species Allium sativum. Next base: position 344,952,582 of record CM060910.1, read on the forward strand.
AGATTAACTGATTATTAAGTGAATTAAACACTTGAAATGTTGAATGAAATGTTAGGATGCTCTAGATTTGTTTGCTTTGTGGTTGTGCACGTGCAACACACAGTTATCTCATATGACACTATGGATGTATGCTTGACATGCTAAGTTTATTGTTCTCACCATGAAAGTTCACTTTTTGATTAGAAACCATTACACGTTAAAATGATACATACCCGAACCCCTTGTGTATTCGAATCGATTTGGGATGCGGGTTGAAATGATACATACATGCGATTCGAAATTTTTTAAAGAACGGATTGAGATGATAAATATCCGTATCACTTGACCATAGGATAGAAAATTATATACGGACACCTTGGTCAATAAAATATAAATATTTTAAATTAGTATATCGATTTTACAATTAGAAATTTTAATGGAATTTACATATAGCGTAAGAAATGTATTAAAAATAATTTGGTTCAAATATTACTTGAAATATTTTTTTAGACACTCAACTTGTGTAAAAATGAGTTTTAAGTGATTTTGCAAGTAAACACTTAAGTCTAGTTTATTTAAATAATTCTTTATAATTTTATGTTTATATAATGAATTTTATAATATGACAATTTTTGAATTTAATGATTTATTGTTAAAGATTTGCATAGACTTGATAAATGTTTCCCAAAACTTATTTTGATATATGATTTGTCAAATGAATTTTCCGCCATGCGAATGTAAAAAGGGGTTTTTCAAAATGAAGCAAAGTGTTTAAGTTAAAATATAAAAGAATATGATCTTCTAAGTCATAGTGTATGCGGGCTTGGTAACGAGTTAGGATTTAATAAATCACATTTTTGAGTAACAACTAACGTTAAAATTTGTTTGGGACTTAATAATCATGAAGTGTTGAAATTGAACCTTTGAAATATAAAGTTCAAGTATGAGAGGAATATGCTTACCAAAGTCATGATGAGTACAAGTTTTGTTAATAATTTTGGAATTTAACAAACCTTCCTTTGGTCAATAACTTAAGTCGAAGATGTTTTGGGGAAATTATTATTAAAAGGAATTGATTTGAATGTGAAATCTAACTGGAAAAATTGGTGAGACATGGACTTAGAATTGGATTGGAATAATATTTTGTGAATAGAACTATATTTCATAAATGTAACCTTTCACCTTTCTCGACTTTGTAAAGTTTCTTTTATAAAATTTATATCTATCTTCAACTAGTTAGGGAAATGTATATATTATATTTTAAAGGTTAAATTACTAAGCATAATTTAAATTGGTTTATGACCATTTTGGCAAATAAAAGATTTCCATACTACTTCACAACTATTTACATAAGCATATATCTACATATATATACATCATTTTCAATTAAATATATTTATACACTATTTTCAAATTTAATTATTTTTAAAATTATTTTAATTCAAATAAAAATATGTCCAATCCAGTCTAAGGAATCCAAAGGGCGAAATAAAGGATTTCAAGCGATAACGATATTTCACAGAAGTTGAATTTAAATCTAACGGTTGATAAAGAAATGGTGAATATTGGTTTTATAATCTTAATTGAACCAATGATAAATGATTGAGTAATTGACTTTTGCGGAAATATTGAAATAAATTGATTTGCGGTACTTGAAATACGATTTCAAATCTAATGGTCACGGTGTGAAAAATGTAAACGTTTGGTTGTTAAAGAGACCGGAGTCGGTAGATGTCATACTCGCTGCCAATACCGATACCACTTTAACAACTGTGTACGCAGTGGAGTTCCATAACAAAAGTAGGATGGTATAGAGGCGATTACTGGATTTGAAGAAAGAGAACGCTGATGGATTAGCCTTGACCTTTGGGTCATAATTAAAATGAAATAAACAGGAGCCATGCCCGGGTTAAGTGAGGTAGCACCTCTGATCGAACACGCTTCTTCGATACTGTAACGACCCGGGAAAAGACGACCTTGATTATCCGATATACAACACATATCGAACATCAAGGGTCGACAATTACCGAATAGTTAATGAAAGAATTTAGAGGGTGAGGATAGATAAGATAGAAAATTAGAATAGAAGAAGAAAAAGAAGAACAGAACATCAGAGTCACACGAATCTCACAGCGGAACGAATAAAATATAATATATCACATAACTTGAAATCAAAAGCAGTATATGCATACAATACCATTATCAGAGTACAACCCTTGCATCACAGCGGAAATAAACAATAGCTATATAAGTCCTGAAGCCTCCTGCTCCAAACTCTCCAAGTCTATCTGTAAAATCCTGACTACTTGACTGCCCGTACAATTTTGGGCACCCAAGAGTTTAGGGAAAATAAAACAAAATAAAACTCTGGGTCAGTCATGGGACTGGTGTGAGTAAACTCCAATCATTTGGTTTAAGTTTTCAAAATCCTTTTCAAAAGAAAAGATAATCGTAAGACCAATCCACACATAAATACGGATGGATTTTACCTTACGATAACCCAAAACACTTTGGAAATCATATATTATCTGATATTATAATAATGTCTAATCACAAGTAACTAAAATCTAGTAGAACGCTTGCATCTCACGCTCTACATATATAGTATACAAATCAAACTCGCGGGCACTTATTGGAGATTGGATTCCGACTTTGACAAGGTATGGGACCACCTGCCGATAGTGTATCTCTAGAGGCGAATACACTGGGTTCAACAAGAACATCTTGCAACCCGGCCCTCACATGACCGGCCACTCATTTCGCTTGAGTGTATCGAATATATATCACCAACGGTTGGGATCAGCAACCGTCTCCCGAATGGGGCAACATCGATAGATTTAAGAAGCAATTGGAATTTCTCTAGATAGGTGATTATACATCCTAATGGGTGCGACCCACATAGCCATGCTGCCTGCCCGATTTTTGTCATTTCCCGGTTGAAGAGGCTAGAGGCCACGCTTATCTCTGACAGATCATTCACTTTGAATACCACATCGTCATACTCGCCAAATCACAAATTGATTTCCCCAAAGACACCACGGGTATAAAGCTAAGAGAAACGAATTCCTCCGCCACCAAACGTAAGTATGTTTGAAGAGATCAACTTACGCGATCTATTGAATATACTCTGTCAGGCATTCTTCCATACACGTTTGTCCTGGGACTGGACAAACCGGAGGCACAATTCTGTAAACAGGATAGCCCTTGCACTTTACTCCGTCTTCAATATATTCAGCATACTTGATTCGCAACGCTTATGCCAATACGGAGTGGTTCTGTGGATAATAATCCAACCGGTCTCTCCATATTAACAACGTAAAATGGTCAAAAACTTTGATAGTCGGTGATTTAACTATCAAATGAAAACATGTCTGTGTGCAAACAACGATATTATTTCCAGATGGAAATTCTATCGATCAATCATCAATCATCATTAATTTTTAAATCAAATTATCATAAATTTATTCTTTTCCTTATTCATGTTTCCCTATATTTCTTATTTACTATATTTAGAAAATATACGTTATTAACAATGGAAAACATTTCCACTTCTTGTTTTCTATATTAGAAAATATCCTGATCTTATTTGGAAAACATTTCCAAAATTCCTTCATTGGGTTTAAACAGATGTTTGAATAAACATCGCTATGTCAACACAGACCATTATGCTCATTAACTAAATTCACTTAACCACTTTTCACTATCGAAATTATCCACTTCTTAGTTAAAACTGAAGTCAATCAAGTTGGGGTATAATTACCTCTCAGACCTTAACTGAACAACATTTCTAACTTCGAAACAGACAAAGTTCACATTTTTACACTTTCAACCACTTACTTACGTAACTCTCGGATTCTATTTACGAATCCACTTCCGTTACGGAAGTCATTTGATTATAATAATGGTGTTAAAATTCCCTGCGTCCGAAATATAATAACTTTAATATGACTTTTTCTTTCTAGCTAAAATAAATACACGAACAACTAATTTATCAACTCCTATTCGGTTGACTATAATCTATAACCCTTATTCTATTAACTTTTACTGGATTAACTCTTATTTGGATAACTCGGTTTGATTAACTCATCTTGATTAACTCAACTCGACCAACTTACTTGATCAGCTCAACTTGACTAACTTAACTTAATTAACTCGACTTATTTTACTCAACTTATTTAACTTAATTTGACTAACTATTATCGAATAACTAATATTCGATTAACTTATATTCGACTAACTATGTTTGTTTTTAACTTCATTTAGAATAGCTAATATTTGATTTAACTTCATTCGCTTGACTCTAGATCGCAGCGATCACAATGGTTACGCCTGATTCCCTCAGGAAACATCCGACCACCTTAGGCTATCTGCAGCCCTGCGAATTTCGCTAGTAGTCGTGCTAAATGGCAATTTATACTGAATAACTACTTCTGTTTAACTCTATCTCGAATAACAAGTTCAATCAACTCTAATTGAATAACTAATATTCAATTTAATCCTTATTCGGTTACTATATTCGAATAACTCTAGTCCGATTTGATTCAAACCGCTTAACTCTAACTGATTTACTCTACTGGTTAATTCTAACTAACTAACTCTAACTGTTTGACTCTAACAGCTTAACTCCAATGGTTTAATTCTAATAGATTAACTCCAACTGTTAGACTCTTATAGTTTAACTCTAACAGTTTAACTCTAATGGTTTAACTCTAACTGTTTAACTTTAACGGTTTAACTCTAACTGACAAACTTTTCTGATTAACTCTAATGGTTTAACTCTAACTGTTTAACTCTGACAGTTTAACTTTGGTTGATTAACTCTTTTGAATTAACCCCTTTGAATTTTCTCTTTTGAATAATTCCATTTGAATAACTCCTTTTGAATAACTCTTTTGAATAACTCTTTTGAATAATACTTTTTTCTATTTGTTTACTTAACAAATAACTATTCCCTTTTTACTTCTATTTATTTAACAAATAATTATTACTTTTAGCTTTTCCATTTATTCTCTACATAAATATCTCTTTTAACTTTCCTTTATTCCCTAAATGAATATTCGCTTTTCAATTCCATTTGTAATCGTTTTACAAATGATTCCCTTTTGATTTCTATTTGTAAAGGTTTCACAAATAGCTACTTTTTCCCTATTCTATTTGATTTGCAAATATTTTCCTTTACATTTGTTTTACAAATATATTTCCTCTATGTTTGTTTTTCTTTTCAAATCTTCTCCTTTATATTTGATTTCACAAATATTTTCCTTTACTCAATTTCTTTGATTCTATAATTATTTTCCTCTATGAAACTCTTTTCCTTTTATATATAAAATCTATTGATTTTATATAAATAATTTATTTTCAAAATATACTTTGAAAATTCCTTTTCACTTCCCGTTATCATTTATGGTATAAAAATACCAAATCAAAAGGTTTGATCATCATCCAAACACACGGGTTCAACGACAGATGATATAACACATCATATAACAGAATATATGAAAAACGGTAAATAAATGTTGAGGAATCCAGTTGGATCCCTCCGACCTGTTTCCCTGCATCCACAGATGTTACACAATATAATTCACATCAATTTCATTTCAATATGAGGTATTCTGATAAACAAAATCAACATCGGTTAACGATATATATAACTATATCGGTATTTTCAACCAGCTGACTAGCAGTTTAACCAAACAATCAACACTCAGCAATTTAATCAATATTTATCAATTCTAAAATTACTTTATAAAAATATAAAGTGTTCAGAGTTAGTGAGATTTACTCACATTGGACGGTTTATCGTTGAATAACGATAATCGGTCATTGATTTGGTTCAGACGTTAAATTTCACCATAAATCCAAACGAGCTCCAATCCACTTGCGGTCAGTTCCATTGCGTAGTGCTCATCCATACGATCCCAACGGATCCTGTTTCGTTAAATTTCGTTAAGGTATGCAAAAGTTATGCTATTTACAATATTTACCTAATTTAAATGAATATATATTTAATTAAATTATTTTTATCTTAATTAATTTCTAATTGCGTTATTAGCCAAATTACCTTCCCTGCCCTTCTAAAAAATCCTACTTTCCCATCTCTAGCCATATCCAATTTTTTTTTTAAAATTGAAAAACGATTTTAATATTAATTAAATTTAATTTTCAAATAAAATATTTAAAAATATTCATTTAATTATAACTTAAAAATTTTAACCCGGATCAAAAATCTGCTTCCACTCATTTTAAAGTATTTTTCGATAAGAATCCAACGGTCATTGTTTCATGGAAATCCGACTTATTTTGAAAAAATTATAAGCTTTTAAAGTTTATGGTTAAAAATTACGAAAATGCCCCTAGTCTGTTTTAAATTCAAATTAGATTTTAAATTTAAATTAATCATCCCATCCGTCGGATCAGTTAGGGATAGCCAGGGAGAGCAGGAAACTATATTTTCCAAACTCAAGCCTTAGATACTATCCTCTCTGTTACCCTTAGAATGTTCTGATATTTATTTTTACAAATTCTATTTTAATTATAATATATATATATATATATATATATATATATATATTACACAAATAAATAAATAAATAAATATTATTTAAAAACTTACCCCGTGAAGCCTAAGCCTCTGCCTAAGAGTCCCTAGCTCCCCGTCTTGCCCTCCTTTCTCCCTTTTCCCTATTTCCTAATATTTTATTATTATTTCTGCCATTGCCAAAGCTTGAAAGAGGAGGAGTAGGAGTGAGTTTAAAATGAAGGGGGGGGGCTATTTATAGCCGAAGGAGTCACATGGATTGCTGAGGTGGCGCGAATCCAACGGTCGAAAATGGATGGCTAGGATTAATCCTTAAATTAATTAAATTATAAATAAATTTAATAATTTATGAATAGTAAAGTGTGTTTTCTCAACCCTATTCGGACGTTAATTTGATTTACTTATTGATACCTTATCCAAAATCTTTTTCAACCATGTTGTTCAAATTTTCTTGCTCTTCAATACTATATAAAAATATATCAATTTTGAATTTGTTTGAACTTTCAAATAATTTAAATTCAAATTCAAAATTGTGTTTTGTGTTAGTTTCAACACCTTCCGGTCTCATGTTGGAGTATCAAACGATAACGGTTTTCAGAAATTCTTCCACCATCTGGTCCGGTTTTTAACGTACTTCAATCCTATGTATTCAAATCAAAAATCGGAGTTCGTTTAGATTTTCAAATAATTTATTTAAATTTTGTTTCCTTAATAACTTTCTATATCCGTTATAGGATTTTCCCAGATTTCATATATAGCTAATATCCTATGTTTAGACTTTTCCTGGATAGGTCTCAGGTTACAGTTTTGCCGTTAGCATTAGCAAATTCCAATTACCGTCAAAATTTAGTTCAAATTTTGGCCTTTTATTTTTTCTTTTCCACATACGGATGCCATTTTTGACGTAACTTGGTTGGTTACCTAATTTCATCATTTCGGATTTAATGAAACTGATTTCATCGAAATCCGAGTTCGTTAGCTACTACATTCTTTGTAAACGTACTATTTTAAATTAAAATTTTATCCTTTTATACTGCCAGTTCACATTATATTGCAGATCCACTAAATTTCTACCATTTCGGAATAAAATAAAATATTCAAAATTATTGAAATTAAACCATTTAAAATTCCAAAACAATAAAAACATTTTTAAATATTAAACTAAATGGTCAAAAAATCTGGGCCGTTACATTCTTTCCCCCTTAAAATAATTTCGTCCTCGAAATTGCTAAGGTAGAAAAATGAACTTTATAACTAGGTTAATATTATTTGGTTACTTTGATTTCACTAAACCAATCTATTCTAATTAATTTATTAATTTATTTCTATAAGCGAAAATTTTCAAAAATTCTGAAAATTTTCCAACACTCGAAATTTCTGAAAAATTTCGCCAGCACCTCCTTTGTACTGGTCAATAGCTCAAACTCCAACTCGCCTCCCTAGGCCTTCTTCAACCCAAAAGAAAATCAAACAGCCAAGTGGCTTGCCCAACAGGTTCATAAATCTCATCAAACTCATATGAATATATACGTGTACCTTTTTGTCGACATTCAATTCTGCTATCAATTTAGCATATACCACTATCATCCCAATCAAACTCCCAATCACTTTTATCTTCAACACGACCATCCGTTTATAACCAAGCCAAATTTCAATCAAACTACAATTCCAATCTCAATTCAAATTTCTTGCTCGACCATCCATTTCTATCCCAGATTATCTCTAATCTAGTCCAATTCTACTTTATACCATTCTATTTCAATTCAACTCAATTCCCACTGAACTGCCTTCAATTCAATTCAATTTCAAATTTGCTTTCATAAATTTCTATTTAATTTGTGTTTATTTCAATAATCTGTACCTGGAAGTTTCAAATAGCTTTGCCTTTTCCAAAAATCAAATATCCCTTTGGAATATCAAAACAACTCGGTTTCTCAAAACAATTCAAATCAAAATCTTTGGTAGTAATCCGTCACATACAAACTCGAAAATGAGCACCGACGATGTCCGGATCAACATCGGAATTTATTTTCCAGCTATCGAAGTGAGTTCAATACTATAGCACTTTCAAAACCCATTTTTAAATATTTTCATTTTGAAATTCATTTCAAAATATCCCTTTTCAATGCTTGTAACAAATTTAAAATCTCCCAGGATTTTAAAATTCACATATATTCAATTTAATTCCATTTACAACGCTTATTCAAATTTTAGCAATTTTAATTCCAATTCTGAACTTAAATTCAGATTTAATTCATCTGATTTCATATATTTCACTTATATGAATTTTGATTTGTTATTTACATAACCATTTCACATTTTATAATCTTATTCGATTATAATCACAACCAACACATTCAATATACTATAATAATTTCAAATATCTATACTTTGCTCATATCAAAATATAATTTGGGTAAAATTATTTCATTTACACTTTTTTCAAAACATATCGTGTCGACCCATCGTATTCAAGTGTTTATAAATTCCTATCGATACAGTGGATCAAACTGATCGACTAGAACTCATAAACGACTCAACCAATAAATCTCCACGGTATAAAATCATTTTATATAAAATAACAAATACGTTCACTCTTATATATACACTCAAACTCAGTCTAGGGCATTACTAACCCCATCTCTACTGAGTCACGCCACAGAGCCAAGGTAAATCACCTAACCTTCAGCTCTGATACCAACTGTAACGACCCGGGAAAAGCCGACCTTGATTATCCGATATACAACACATATCGAACATCAAGGGGCGACAATTACCGAATAGTTAATGAAAGAATTTAGAGGGTGAGGATAGATAAGATAGAAAATTAGAATAGAAGAAGTAAAAGAAGAACACAACATCAGAGTCACAAGAATCTCACAACGGAACGAATAAAATATAATATATCACATAACTTGAAATCAAAAGCAGTATATGCATACAATACCATTATCAGAGTACAACCCTTGCATCACAGCGGAAATAAACAATAGCTATATAAGTCCTGAAGCCTCCTGCTCCAAGCTCTCCAAATCTATCTGTAAAATCCTGACTACTTGACTGCCCGTACAAATTTGGGCACCCAAGAGTTTAGGGAAAACAAAACAAAATAAAACTCTGGGTCAGTCATGGGATTGGTGTGAGTAAACTCCAATCATTTGGTTTAAGTTTTCAAAATCCTTTTCAAAAGAAAAGATAATCGTAAGACCAATCCACACATAAATACGGATGGCTTTTACCTTACGATAACCCAAAACACTTTGGAAATCATATATTATCTGATATTATAATAATGTCTAATCACAAGTAATTAAAATTTAGTAGAACACTTGCATCTCACGCTCTACATATATAGTATACAAATCAAACTCGCGGGCACTTATTGGAGATTGGATTCCGACTTTGACAAGGTATGGGACCACCTGCCGATAGTGTATCTCTAGAGGCGAATACACTGGGTTCAACAAGAACATCTTGCAACCCGGCCCTCACATGACCGGCCACTCATTTCGCTTGAGTGTATCGAATATATATCACCAACGGTTGGGATCAGCAACCGTCTCCCGAATGGGGCAGCATCGATAGATTTAAGAAGCAATTGGAATTTCTCTAGATAGGTGATTATACATCCTAATGGGTGCGACCCACATAGCCATGCTGCCTGCCCGATTATTGTCATTTCTCGGTTGATGAGGCTAGAGGCCACGCTTATCTCTGACAGATAATTCACTTTGAATACCACATCGTCATACTCGCCAAATCACAAATTGATTTCCTCAAAAACACCACGGGTATAAAGCTAAGAGAAACGAATTCCTCCGCCACCAAACGTAAGTATGTTTGAAGAGATCAACTTACGCGATCTATTGAATATACTCTGTCAGGCATTCTTCCATACACGTTTGTCCTGGGACTGGACAAACCGAAGGCACTATTCTGTAAACAGGATAGCCCTTGCACTTTACTCCGTCTTCAATATATTCAGCATACTTGATTCGCAACGCTTATGCCAATACGGAGTGGTTCTGTGGATAATAATCCAACCGGTCTCTCCATATTAACAACGTAAAATGGTCAAAAACTTTGATAGTCGGTTATTTAACTATCAAATGAAAACATGTCTGTGTGCAAAAAACGATATTATTTCCAGATGGAAATTCTATCGATCAATCATCAATCACCATTAATTTTTAAATCAAATTATCATAAATTTATTCTTTTCCTTATTCCTGTTTCCCTATATTTCTTATTTACTATATTTAGAAAATATACGTTATTAACAATGGAAAACATTTCCACTTCTTGTTTTCTATATTAGAAAATATCCTGATCTTATTTGGAAAACATTTCCAAAATTCCTTCATTGGGTTTAAATAGATGTTTGAATAAACATCGCTATGTCAACACAGACCATTATGCTCATTAACTAAATTCACTTAACCACTTTTCACTATCAAACTTATCCACTTCTTAGTTAAAACTGAAGTCAATCAAGTTGGGGTATAATTACCTCTCAGACCTTAACTGAACCACATTTCTAACTTCGAAACAGACAAAGTTCACCTTTTTACACTTTCAACCACTTACTTACGTAACTCTCGGATTCTATTTACAAATCCACTTCCTTTACGGAAGTCATTTGATTATAATAATGGTGTTAAAATCCCCTGCGTCCGAAATATAATAACTTTAATATGACTTTTTCTTTCTAGCTAAAATAAATACACGAACAACTAATTTATCAACTCCTATTCGGTTAACTATAATCTATAACCCTTATTCTATTAACTTTTACTGGATTAACTCTTATTTGGATAACTCGGTTTGATTAACTCATCTTGATTAACTCAACTCGACCAACTTACTTGATCAGCTCAACTTGACTAACATAACTTAATTAACTCGACTTATTTAACTCAACTTATTTAACTTAATTTGACTAACAATTATCGAATAACTAATATTCGATTAACTTATATTCGACTAACTATGTCTGTTTTTAACTTCATTTTGAATAGCTAATATTTGATTTAACTTCATTCGCTTGACTCTAGATCGCAGCGATCACAATGGTTACGCCTGATTCCCTCAGGAAACATCCGACCACCTTAGGCTATCTGCAGCCCTGCGAATTTCGCTAGCAGTCGTGCTAAATGGCAATTTATACTGAATAACTACTTCTGTTTAACTCTATCTCGAATAACAAGTTCAATCAACTCTAATTGAATAACTAATATTCAATTTAACCCTTATTCGGTTACTATATTCGAATAACTCTAGTCCGATTTGATTCAAACCGCTTAACTCTAACTGATTTACTCTACTGGTTAATTCTAACTAACTAACTCTAACTGTTTGACTCTAACAGCTTAACTCCAACGGTTTAATTCTAATAGATTAACTCCAACTGTTAGACTCTAATAGTTTAACTCTAACAGTTTAACTCTAATGGTTTAACTCTAACTGTTTAACTTTAACGGTTTAACTCTAACTGACTAACTTTTCTGATTAACTCTAATGGTTTAACTCTAACTGTTTAACTCTGACAGTTTAACTTTGGTTGATTAACTCTTTTGAATTAACCCCTTTGAATTTTCTCTTTTGAATAATTCCATTTGAATAACTCCTTTTGAATAACTCTTTTGAATAACTCTTTTGAATAATACTTTTTTCTATTTGTTTACTTAACAAATAACTATTCCCTTTTTACTTCTATTTATTTAACAAATAATTATTACTTTTAGCTTTTCCATTTATTCTCTACATAAATATCTCTTTTAACTTTCCTTTATTCCCTAAATGAATATTCGCTTTTCAATTCCATTTGTAATCGTTTTACAAATGATTCCCTTTTGATTTCTATTTGTAAAGGTTTCACAAATAGCTACTTTTTCCCTATTCTATTTGATTTGCAAATATTTTCCTTTACATTTGTTTTACAAATGTATTTCCTCTATGTTTGTTTTTCTTTTCAAATCTCCTCCTTTATATTTGATTTCACAAATATTTTCCTTTACTCAATTTCTTTGATTCTATAATTATTTTCCTCTATGAAACTCTTTTCCTTTTATATATAAAATCTATTGATTTTATATAAATAATTTATTTTCAAAATATACTTTGAAAATTCCTTTTCACTTCCCGTTATCATTTATGGTATAAAAATACCAAATCAAAAGGTTTGATCATCATCCAAACACACGGGTTCAACGACAGATGATATAACACATCATATAACAGAATATATGAAAAACGGTAAATAAATGTTGAGGAATCCAGTTGGATCCCTCCGACCTGTTTCCCTGCATCCACAGATGTTACACAATATAATTCACATCAATTTCATTTCAATATGAGGTATTCTGATAAACAAAATCAACATCGGTTAACGATATATATAACTATATCGGTATTTTCAACCAGCTGACTAGTAGTTTAACCAAACAATCATCACTCAGCAATTCAATCAATATTTATCAATTCTAAAAATACTTTATAAAAATATAAAGTGTTCAGAGTTAGTGAGATTTACTCACATTGGACGGTTTATCGTTGAATAACGATAATCGGTCATTGATTTGGTTCAGACGTTAAATTTCATCATAAATCCAAACGAGCTCCAATCCACTTGCGGTCAGTTCCATTGCGTAGTGCTCGTCCATACGATCCCAACGGATCCTGTTTCGTTAAATTTCGTTAATGTATGCAAAAGTTATGCTATTTACAATATTTACCTAATTAAATGAATATATATTTAATTAAATTAATTAAATTATTTTTATCTTAATTAATTTCTAATTGCGTTATTAGCCAAATTACCTTCCCTGCCCTTCTAAAAAATCCTACTTTCCCATCTCTAGCCATACCAAATTTTTTTTTAAAATTGAAAAACCATTTTAATATTAATTAAATTTAATTTTCAAATAAAATATTTAAAAATATTCATTTAATTATAACTTAAATTTTTTAATCCGGATCAAAAATCTGCTTCCACTCATTTTAAATTATTTTTCGATAAGAATCCAACGGTCCTTATTTCGTGGAAATCCGACTTGTTTTGAAAAAATTATAAGCTTTTAAAGTTTATGGTTAAAAATTACGAAAATGCCCCTGGTCTGTTTTAAATTCAAATTAAATTCAAATTAAATTTTAAATTTAAATTTAAATTAATCATCCCATCCGTTGGATCAGTTAGGGATAGCCAGGGAGAGCAGGAAACTATATTTTCCAAACTCAAGCCTTAGACACTATCCTCTCTGTCACCCTTAGAATGTTCTGATATTTATTTTTACAAATTCTATTTTAATTATAATATATATATATATATATATTACACAAATAAATAAATAAATATTATTTAAAAACTTACCCCGTGAAGCCTAAGCCTCTGCCTAAGAGTCCCTAGCTCCCCGTCTTGCCCTCCTTTCTCCCTTTTCCCTATTTCCTAATATTTTATTATTATTTCTGTCATTGCCAAAGCTTGAAGGAGGAGGAGTGAGTTTAAAATGAAGGGGGGGCGCTATTTATAGCCGAAGGAGTCACATGGATTGCTGAGGTGGCGCGAATCCAACGGTCGAAAATGGACGGCTGGGATTAATCCTTAAATTAATTAAATTATAAATAAATTTAATAATTTATGGATAGTAAAGTGTGTTTTCTCAACCCTATTCGGACGTTAATTTGATTTACTTATTGATACCTTATCCAAAATCTTTTTCAACCATGTTGTTCAAATTTTCTTGCTCTTCAATACTATATAAAAATATATCAATTTTGAATTTGTTTGAACTTTCAAATAATTTAAATTCAAATTCAAAATAGTGTTTTGTGTTAGTTTCAACACCTTCCGGTCTCATGTTGGAGTATCAAACGATAACGGTTTTCAGAAATTCTTCCACCATCTGGTCCGGTTTTTAACGTACTTCAATCCTATGTATTCAAATCAAAAATCGGAGTTCATTTAGATTTTCAAATAATTTATTTAAATTTTGTTTCCTTAATAACTTTCTATATCCGTTATAGGAATTTCCCAGATTTCATATTTAACTAATATCCTATGTTTAGAATTTTCCTGTAACAACCCGTATTTTCAATAACCTGTTATAACGTAAATCGAGGCAGAATTTAATTCATAAATCTGAATCAAGGGAAACGGGCTATGCCATTGCGTTCGTCTCGGAAAAATACTCGAAATAGAGTCCGAGTTTTCGAAAATCGGAGTCCGTATGACCCGATTAAGGCCCAACGAAGTTTTCAGAAAATTTCAAAGTAAAAACAGATTTCAAATTCAAGCTTGAATTTGGAAATTAGGGTCAGATTGGGCCAGGCGAGTAAATTCCCGCCAGAGCACCCAAGTCGACAGCCCTGTCGACTTGGGAGTCGACTTGGTTGGACCCAAGTCGACAGCCCTGTCGACTTGGCTGTCGACTTGGTTCAGCCGGGCAGTTTTGCCTGGTGCACCATCTTGGAGTTGTGTTGAGTTTGGGGGCCAGATTCGGTTTTGAGGGCTGAGATTGGAACTAGGGTTTAATCCTAAGGCTAGAACTAATCCTAATCTCTATAAATAAGACCCTAACCTAACCCTAAATCATCATTATTCATTCATACAACTAAACTATGGCAAAATCATTCCTCTCATGGCCTCCACTCTCTTCATAAAATTCCTAAGTTATTTCTATGAGAGATTTTCCATGCATACAAGTGTTTTCAAGCTTGTATGAGTGTCATTAGCTTGCATTCAAGTCAAGTTTCCATATTTACATCATAAAGCAAGGGTTTTGATCATTTTTGCTCAAGGGTTTTTCTATTGGAGCTTGCATTTTGGGTTTATTTGATTGCATAAGGGCTTTGTCTCAATCTTATATTTGCTTATACTCATTTGAGTCTTCATAAGCATTGTAAGCCCTTTTCTACTTTCATATTTAAACTCTAAAGTTAATGAATGATGCAAGTTGTGTTTGATCATTATGATATGCAAGTTTACTATGATGTGTTATGCAAGTCTATCATGTTATGTTATGCAAGTTTGCTATGTTATGATATGCAAGTTGCCATGTTATGTTATGCAAGTTTGCTATGTTATGATATGCAAGTTGCCATGTTATGTATGCAAGTTTGGGTTGATCATCTTACTCATGTTATCATGTTATGCAAGCTTATCTTGGGTTTATGAGCTTAAAGCTTCAAGCTTTATGCTAAAGGTTGCATTTTGGCAACATGTAAGTTATCATATCTCTTATGATAACTTGCATGTGATGCTAAATGCGAACTTATAGCCATTTCTACATGTCATTTATCACCATGTATCACTTATATGCTAAGTTTGGTTTTATGCATGCTTTTGAGGCCTAAAAATGTAATATGCAAGTATATGAACATATGTACATTTCATATGCCACCATGATAAACTTGTGGCTTCAACACATTTATGTCATGATTATGCCAAGTTCCCTCTTTCTGTCCTTTATGCGCTATTGCGATATGTAAGCGATGGGATTGCGTTTGGGGTTGGGTAAACTTAAAAGACATAAAAACATAAGATTGGGAATTTACCTATTAAGTTAGGTCTACCCATTGGGAATTTACCTATTAAGTTTGGTCTACCCAAATTCTTGAAAACTGGTAACATGTTTTGGAAACATGATGGACATGACACTTAGAAAATATAAGTGTGACCAACTCGAGGTTGGGTTGAGTTTGTAGCGTAAACCTACCCGGAACCGACCGGCTTAACTAGTTGCTACAAACAATAGGACCCAATGTGAGAAGTTGGTCATGTTGTACCTTGAACCCGAGGTTAGACCAAGTTGTGGTGTAAAGCTACCCGGAACCGACCGGCTTAACTAGTAACCGCAACGAAGTCTAATGTGAGAGGTTAAGGCACATTAATTAATTAATGCCTCATGATTAGGGTTTAAGTCATGGTCCACTTAATACTTAATCAATGCGGGCTTGGTAGATTAATCAGGGTTAAGTCGTGAACTCATCGTTACACTTAACCAAGTTAATCCATGATTAGCAAGAGGGTTAAACCGTATTTAACCCACTAGAAAATCCTAGCAGTGGGGGTCCACTCCAGCAGTAATCCCAAGTTTGTATCATTAAGACCCTAGGGACTAGGCTAGGGAGGGAGCACGATTACTGGACTTGAGGTAAGTGACCAAAAACGACGGCAGAGTGGTACGCCGGTGTAGTTCTGGGCGGACTATGGTCGTGCACATAGTCCGAAGCCGGGGAAAACATGCACGGGTACCAGTAGATCGAGACTGTGCACTTATGTTTATGGTGTCCAGGGGTTGACACCCTAGGGCTTGATACACCCGACGGGAGACCCTGCACAGTCTGACTACAATTATGTTTGGGCCGTATTGACACCAACACGTGACGAGTTAGGCTTATAGGGAGCCGATCGACTAGACCGTTTGGTTGGACCTCGTATTAGGGTCACTTCATGTTATTGGGCCAAAGCTTGGGCCAAGGGATCAATACATGTTTATTCTAGTCATGTTAGTTTGCTAGTACACCTGTGGTGCAAAACCTTAAACCTGATTATGCGATGACACCTTTTATCTATCATGCCAGTATGTAGTTATCCTTATGTTCATCTCAGTTTTCATCATGCCAGTTAACTTTATCAGTTTACATTGATTGTAGTAGGGCTTACTCAGTCTTTTTGACTGACCTATTTTTCTTTCGCCTCTTTTCTTCCGTTTCACCCCCCCCCCCTCCAGGTTCTCAGGGTGGGAATATTGGAGCTTAGCTTGGATTTCTGACCGCTTGCTTGTGGGATTTAGCTCATGTACGGTTTGACATGAAGCTAGCTATGGTTATCACTTATTTTGGGGATAGTACTTATGTATTTCAGTTTTTCAGTTGATGTTGTTTTTATCTAGACTTGTTTATTTGGAAAATTGATATTATGTTGTACCAGACTTGTTTTGAAATGGTTTGAAATCTTCTGCTGTTTTATCTATGTTATTTTCTCTGTTTACATATATACATATGTTCTTGTTCTGCCTTGATATATCATTATGCATGTTTACCCGATTCAAACGCCCCTCCAAAGTCAGAGTGCTTGCAAGAGACACCCTGGCGGAGGTGGGGTGTTACATTTGGTATCAGAGCATATGGTTTACGAGAAGGAACGAAAAGGTTTTTAAAACTTTTGGAAAACTATTTTCAAAACCAAGTATAAAGTATTTTCCAAAGAAAAGTCTAGTTTATTTTAAAGGCTATTCCCCAAAAAGCCATTAGCAAAATTCCTTCGTTTTTTCTCCATTCTGAATCTGTCTTTTTTTCTTCGTTTTCAGTATGGCCGATAACTTTGCTATTCCGGAGGGAGTACACGTACCTGTTTGGTATAGGAGACTTTTGGAGGCTAGGGCGACCGAAGCCGGCCCCGCAGATGTTCCTCCTCCTCCTCCTGTAGTTAATGTTCCTCCTCCTCATGTCGCTGATGTTCCTCCTCCTCCTGTCTCTGAGGTTCCTCTTCCTCCTCCCCCTCAGCATCCTCAAGCTGACTTCGCAAAGACTTGCAAAGATTTCAAAGCAATGGGTGGCAAGAACTTTCAAGGCACTGAGACTTTTGTAGAGGCCAGAAATTGGTTGAAAGAGACCGAGGATTTATTTGCTATCTTTGGGTTAGACGATCAGAGGAAGATCTTGTTGGCGGTTTGGCTTATGAAGGATGAAGCCGCTTATTGGTGGGAAGTCACCAATGGTACTAGGCATGTTGAGACTTGGGCCGATTTCAGGGCAAGGTTCGTGCTTAAGTTTCTATCTTCTGCTGAGGAGAATCTGCAAATGGAGAGGTTCATAACTTTGAAACAAGGAGATATGTCTGTCAAAGAATATGTGAACAAGTTCAATCAGTTAGCTCGTTTTGGCTTGGATATGGTGAATACTCCTCAGAAGAAGGCTCTTCGTTTTGCTAGAGGATTGAATGAGCCGTTGCAGGGATTGGCTATGTCACATATTCCCCATGGGGCCACGTTTGAGAGCTTGGTTGATATGGCGTTACTTCAGGGAGATGTCAAGAAAGAGATCAAGATGAATGATACTCAAGCCAAGAAGACTAATTCCCAGTGGAAAGGAAATCAGGGTAATCCAAGTGGTCAGAGCAGTCAAGGCAATCAGAACAAGAACAAGAACAAGAGTCAAGGCAACAAGGGGAACAACAACAAGGGCAAGAACAACAAGGGGAAGTGCCATTATTGCGGCTCAGTTGGGCATCTTATTAAGGATTGTAAGAAGAGGAAAAGGAAGAATGGTGAATGCTTTTTCTGCGGTGAGACTTGACATTTCAGTAAGGATTGCCCGAAGAAGCAAGGGCAAGGCCAGGGTCAGACTCAGCGTGCTGGACCTTCAGGAGGGCAAGTTCATGCTCTCAATGCCGCTCCAGTTCCCGATCGAGGTAGTATTTCTGTTGAGAGCCTTGTATATATTTCTGATTTTCCAGTTCGTACCTTGTTTGATTCTGGTGCATCGCATAGCTTTATCTCATCTGATCTTGTTGATAGTTTGCACCTTAGTACTAGCTTGGTAGATGATCCCGTCTGTGTCTCAAATCCTATTGGGGGTTCCGCCCATCTGTCTATGATATGTGGGGATTTGAGGATCTCTATACTGAGTGTAGAGTTCTTGTGTAGTGCTTATGTTCTTGGTTTTAGGGGATACGGATTGATATTGGGCATGGATTGGTTGTCCAGATATGGAGCCATCCTTGATTGTGAGCATAGGGTTGTGAGGCTGGTGACTCGCCTCGGAAACACCCTAGAAATTTCTTGTAATCCGAGAGGTCCCGTCATGTTGTGCTATCTTGAATCACTCGACTCGTCAATGGAAACTCTTCAGTCTGTGAGAGTGGTTCGAGAGTATCCGGATGTTTTCGATGAAGTTAGGGGGTTGCCCCCTAAGCGAGAGATTGATTTCCGCATTTATCTGGTGGATAATGCAAAGCCGGTTTCTTTGCCCGTTCGGCACATGGCTCCGCGTGAAAGGCGGGAGCTAAGTAAGCAAGTGAAGGAGTTGCTTGAGAAGAACTTCATTAGACGAAGTATATCTGAATGGGGAGCGCCTGTGGTATTTGCTACCAAGGCAGATGGTTCTCTCTGACTTTGTGTTGACTATCGAGAGTTGAATAAGCTGACTAAGAAGAACAGACACCCGTTACCGAGGATTGATGATCTCTTTGACCAACTTATCGGTGCTTCTGTTTTCTCTCAGCTTGATCTTGCTACTAGATTCCATCAGCTCAGGGTAACTGAAGATAGTATAGACAAGACTGCGTTCAGAACGCCAGATGGATTCTTCGAATGGCTTGTCATGCCGTTCGGCTTGACTAATGCACCCGCATATTTTGTGGAATTGATGAGTAGGGTGTTCAGGGAGTTCTTTAACAAGTTTGTCGTGGTCTTCGTAGATGATATTCTGATCTTCTCTAAGGATGAGGAAGAGCACGCAAGGCATCTCGTGGAGGTGATGGATACGCTTAGAGCGCATCAGTTGAAGGCCAAGTTCTCCAAGTGTCACTTTTGGAGAAGGGAAGTTAGATTCCTTGGGCATATAGTATCTAAGCAAGGCTTAGCGGTGGATCCCGCTAAGGTAGTTGCAGTTCAGGATTGGAAGACTCCAAGGAATGCAACCGAAGTGAGAAGTTTTCTAGGTCTTGCAGGCTTTTACCGGAAGTTCATCAAAGACTTCGCGAAGATTTCCGCTCCTCTCACTAAATTGACGAAGAAGAATTTAGTTTTTGCTTGGAGCATAGAATGCGAGCTTGCTTTTCAGAAGCTCAAGAGAGCTCTCACATCAGCACATGTTCTAGCTTTGCTCGATGGAGGGAAGTTATTTACAGTATACACCGATGCATGTGGCACGGGGTTAGGAGCTGTTCTGATGCAAGAAGGAAGGGTGATATGCTTTGGCGGTAGACAACTCAAAGTGCATGAGAAGAATTATCCCACTCATGACTTAGAGTTGGCAGCAATAGTA
Source organism: Allium sativum (assembly GCA_030737875.1). Classification (NCBI taxonomy): domain Eukaryota; kingdom Viridiplantae; phylum Streptophyta; class Magnoliopsida; order Asparagales; family Amaryllidaceae; genus Allium; species Allium sativum. The sequence goes on from CM060910.1 coordinate 344,973,088, forward strand.
TATGCACTCAAGGCTTGGCGCCATTATCTTCTGGGAGAAAGATTTGAGCTTTATACCGATCACAAGTCATTGAAGTATCTCTTTTCTCAGAAGGATCTGAATCTGAGGCAACAAAGATGGATGGAATTCTTGGCGTCCTACGATTTTGAGATAGCTTATACCCCTGGCAAGGGGAATGTGGTAGCAGATGCATTGAGTAGAAAAAGGTTGACTCGGAGTCCTCTATTCGTCGAGATGAAGAATTTAGAGTATGTGGCAACCTTTGATTTCTCTTTGGCGATTGAGTCGATGACCGGTTCTTTAGCATCTCTGGAACTCAGACCTACCCTTCTTGATCAAGTTGGGGCTTCGCAGAAAGAAGACCCTCAGATAGTTGAGATTATGGATAAGCTGATTCGAGGAGAGGCGTCTAGTCATCTCGCTCGATATTCTATTGATGACAAGGGTTGGCTGAGAAGAGATGGAAGGTTATGTGTTCCAATGGTAGAAGATTTAGTAAGAAAAGTTCTTGAGGAAGCGCATCGCTCTAAGTTGACTATACATCCGGGCGGAGATAAGATGTATAAAGATATGAAGTGCATTTTCTTTTGGCCTGGGATGAAGAAGGATGTGGCAGAGTTTGTCTCTAGATGTATCATTTGCCAGCAAGTTAAGGCCGAGTCGAAGAAGCCCGGTGGGCTATTGCATCCTCTAGACGTTCCACTATGGAAGTGGGAGAGTATTTCCATGGATTTTATCGATGGGCTACCAAGGTCAAGGAAAGGGAATACGAGCATTTGGGTTATTGTGGATAGACTTACGAAGAGATCTTATTTCATTCCGGTGAAGAGCAAGAGGACCGCATCTTGGCTAGCGTCTGTATATCTTCGTGAGATTGTGAGACTACATGGAGTCCCTTCTAGTATAGTCAGTGACCGTGACCCAATCTTTACAAGTCAATTTTGGAATAGCTTGCAAGAAGCTATGGGCACGAGGTTGAATCTAAGTACGGCTTATCACCCACAGACGGACGGTCAAACCGAAAGGGTGAATAGGGTACTCGAGGATCTGTTGAGGCTTTGTATTCTGGATTTTGGTGGTACTTGGGAAGACCATCTTCCTCTTGTTGAGTTTGCATATAATAACAGTTATCAGGCAAGCATAGGGATGGCACCATTTGAAGCTTTATATGGGAGGCCGTGCAAGTCGCCTACATGTTGGTGGGAGACTACAGATGAGCTTATACTTGGGCCTGATATGATCAGAGATACATCCGAGAAGGTCGAGTTGATTCGGAGACGGATGAAAGCGGCCCAAGACCGATAGAAATCCTATGCTGATAAGCGAAGAACTGATATGGAGTTTGATGTTGGGGATATGGTTTTCGTGAAGGTTTCTCCTTTGCGGAATGTGGTCCGATTTGGAGCCGTTGGGAAGTTAGCACCGAGGTTTGTTGGACCATTCCCTATTATAGAGAGGATCGGGCAGATGGCTTATAGAGTGGAGTTGCCCGAGAAGCTTGCCGGAGTACACGATGTTTTTCATGTCTCGCATCTCCGGAAGTGTTTACATGAATCAGCAGAGGTTGTTGAGCCAAGTGTTCTGAAAGATGTGGAAGTGGAGAAAGAGGCTACCTTGAGGAGAGCTCCGATTCGTATCTTGGGGACGGAGACCAAGAAGCTAAGGAATCGAGAGGTCAAGTTGGTGAAGGTTCAATGGGGTGAAGCCGAAGAAGACGCAACTTGGGAAACCGAGGAGAAGATGCGTGGGCTTTATCCATTCCTTTTTGAGGGTACACTCTCAATCTCTTTTCTTTGTTAGCATATCTTTCTCTTTGCTATCCATGTTTATCTAGTTTATCGTGTTAATCTTGTCATGAGAACCTTAGGTAGAAACCCTTTGGATGAAACATGTGTTTGAAACATGTTATGCTTGATGTTTGCAAGTGGTTGCAAGTGTTTGCTCGTGGATGCATTATACACATTAGGCACTAGATCGGCTCACACACTCCTCATATTGCATATGCATGAGTGTTTACGCTTATCCATGGATGAAAATTTTTGTGTTATCACATGGATGTTGCATATGGATGTATGTTATGTGCACACATATAGATGTTATACATTATGTTAGGAATTGCATACATATGGATTCATTTCACTAACATAATTTGCATTGATGATATTTGCATTAGATAAGTACATATACACACACCTTTGCATATGTTCATACAACATTTAGATTCTTGTAAGGACAATGATTGCTCGTGGATGATGTTTTGAGTAGATGGATGTTGGATGGTAGGATACGTTCTTCCTAACTTGAAGATTTCGGGGACGAAATCCTTTAAGGAGGGGAGAATGTAACAACCCGTATTTTCAATAACCTGTTATAACGTAAATCGAGGCAGAATTTAATTCATAAATCTGAATCAAGGGAAACGGGCTATGTCATTGCGTTCGTCTCGGAAAAATACTCGAAATAGAGTCCGAGTTTTCGAAAATCGGAGTCCGTATGACCCGATTAAGGCCCAACGAAGTTTTCAGAAAATTTCAAAGTAAAAACAGATTTCAAATTCAAGTTTGAATTTGGAAATTAGGGTCAGATTGGGCCAGGCGGGAAAATTCCCGCCAGAGCACCCAAGTCGACAGCCCTATCGACTTGGGAGTCGACTTGGTTGGACCCAAGTCGATAGCCCTGTCGACTTGGTTCAGCCGGGCAGTTTTGCCTGGTGCACCATCTTGGAGTTGTGTTGAGTTTGGGGGCCAGATTCGGTTTTGAGGGCTGAGATTGGAACTAGGATTTAATCCTATGGCTAGAACTAATCCTAATCTCTATAAATAAGACCCTAACCTAACCCTAAATCATCATTATTCATTCATACAACTAAACTATGGCAAAATCATTCCTCTCATGGCCTCCACTCTCTTCATAAAATTCCTAAGTTATTTCTATGAGAGATTTTCCATGCATACAAGTGTTTTCAAGCTTGTATGAGTGTCATTAGCTTGCATTCAAGTCAAGTTTCCATATTTACATCATAAAGCAAGGGTTTTGATCATTTTTGCTCAAGGGTTTTTCTATTGGAGCTTGCATTTTGGGTTTATTTGATTGCATAAGGGCTTTGTCTCAATCTTATATTTGCTTATACTCATTTGAGTCTTCATAAGTATTGTAAGCCCTTTTCTACTTTCATATTTAAACTCTAAAGTTAATGAATGATGCAAGTTGTGTTTGATCATTATGATATGCAAGTTTACTATGATGTGTTATGCAATTCTATCATGTTATGTTATGCAAGTTTGCTATGTTATGATATGCAAGTTGCCATGTTATGTTATGCAAGTTTGCTATGTTATGATATGCAAGTTGCCATGTTATGTATGCAAGTTTGGGTTGATCATCTTACTCATGTTATCATGTTATGCAAGCTTATCTTGGGTTTATGAGCTTAAAGCTTCAAGCTTTATGCTAAAGGTTGCATTTTGGCAACATGTAAGTTATCATATCTCTTATGATAACTTGCATGTGAGGCTAAATGCGAACTTATGGCCATTTCTACATGTCATTTATCACCATGTATCACTTATATGCTAAGTTTGGTTTTATGCATGCTTTTGAGGCCTAAAAATGTAATATGCAAGTATATGAACATGTGTACATTTCATATGCCACCATGATAAACTTGTGGCTTCAACACCTTTATGTCATGATTATGCCAAGTTCCCTCTTTCTATCCTTTATGCGCTATTGCGATATGTAAGCGATGGGATTGTGTTTGGGGTTGGGTAAACTTAAAAGACATAAAAACATAAGATTGGGAATTTACCTATTAAGTTAGGTCTACCCATTGGGAATTTACCTATTAAGTTAGGTCTACCCATATTCTTGAAAACTTGTAACATGTTTTGGAAACATGATGGACATGACACTTAGAAAATATAAGTGTGACCAACTCGAGGTTGGGTTGAGTTTGTAGCGTAAACCTACCCGGAACCGACCGGCTTAACTAGTTGCTACAAACAATAGGACCCAATGTGAGAAGTTGGTCATGTTGTACCTTGAACCCGAGGTTAGACCAAGTTGTGGTGTAAAGCTACCCGGAACCGACCGGCTTAACTAGTAACCGCAACGAAGTCTAATGTGAGAGGTTAAGGCACATTAATTAATTAATGCCTCATGATTAGGGTTTAAGTCATGGTCCACTTAATACTTAATCAATGCGGGCTTGGTAGATTAATCAAGATTAAGTCGTGAACTCATCGTTACACTTAACCAAGTTAATCCATGATTAGCAAGAGGGTTAAACCGTACTTAACCCACTAGAAAATCCTAGCAATGGGGGTCCACTCCAGCAGTAATCCCAAGTTTGTATCATTAAGACCCTAGGGACTAGGCTAGGGAGGGAGCACGATTACTGGACTTGAGGTAAGTGACCAAAAACGACGGCAGAGTGGTACGCCGGTGTAGTTCCGGGCGGACTATGGTCGTGCACATAGTCCGAAGCCGGGGAAAACATGCATGGGTACCAGTAGATCGAGACTGTGCACTTATGTTTATGGTGTCCAGGGGTTGACACCCTAGGGCTTGATACACCCGACGGGAGACCCTGCACAGTCTGACTACAATTATGTTTGGGCCATATTGACACCAACACGTGACGAGTTAGGCTTATTGGGAGCCGATCGACTAGACCGTTTGGTTGGACCTCGTATTAGGGTCACTTCATGTTATTGGGCCAAAGCTTGGGCCAAGGGATCAATACATGTTTATTCAAGTCATGTTAGTTTGCTAGTACACCTGTGGTGCAAAACCTTAAACCTGATTATGCGATGACACCTTTTATCTATCATGCCAGTATGTAGTTATCCTTATGTTCATCTCAGTTTTCATCATGCCAGTTAACTTTATCAGTTTACATTGATTGTAGTAGGGCTTACTCAGTCTTTTTGACTGACCTGTTTTTCTTTCGCCTCTTTTCTTCCGTTTCCCCCCCCCCAGGTTCTCAGGGTGGGAATATTGGAGCTTAGCTTGGATTTCTGACCGCTTGCTTGTGGGATTTAGCTCATGTACGGTTTGACATGAAGCTAGCTATGGTTATCACTTATTTTGGGGATAGTACTTATGTATTTCAGTTTTTCAGTTGATGTTGTTTTTATCTAGACTTGTTTATTTGGAAAATTGATATTATGTTGTACCAGACTTGTTTTGAAATGGTTTGAAATCTTCCGCTGTTTTATCTATATTATTTTCTCTGTTTACATATATACATATGTTCTTGTTCTGCCTTGATATATCATTATGCATGTTTACCCGATTCAAACGCCCCTCCAAAGTCAGAGTGCTTGCAAGAGACACCCTGGCGGAGGTGGGGTGTTACATTTCCTGTATAGGTCTCAGGTTCCAGTTTTGCCGTTAGCATTAGCAAATTCCAATTACCGTCAAAATTTAGTTCAAATTTTGGCCTTTTATTTTTTCTTTTCCACATACGGATGCCATTTTTGACGTAACTTGGTTGGTTACCTAATTTCATCATTTCGGATTTAATGAAACTGATTTCATCGAAATCCGAGTTCGTTAGCTACTACATCCTTTGTAAACGTACTATTTTAAATTAAAAATTTATCCTTTTATACTGCCAGTTCACATTATATTGCAGTTCCACTAAATTTCTACCATTTCGGAATAAAATAAAATATTCAAAATTATTGAAATTAAACCATTTAAAATTCCAAAACAATAAAAACATTTTTAAATATTAAACTAAATGGTCAAAAAATCTGGGCCGTTACAGATACCATCTCTATTACCATGTGACTGGTTTGGGGCCCCTTTTTGATTATGGGAGTGTTGTTCGAGGTGGGCGGTAGTGGCTGCTATGCGTGACCACTGGCTCGAGAGCCGCAATCCGGTAGAATCTTGCCATGGGTATTCCTCGTGTGCCTTGTCATATTATTCTTTTCGAGCCCCTACGATTTTGATTTGTACCGTACCTATGGAGTGCCCTCTGATGCCATCGATTTACGGTGGGTTTATGGTACTATATAGACTACGGTATTATAAATGGTGTAGGGTAACATGGTAATCCCGCTTATGCTATTTTCATTATGCTTACTTTACTGAATAGACATTACAATTATAGCATACTATTAATGGATATTAGTTTCGCGGATCCTTAAAGGATGGAAATCCCAAACATCCTTTAAGTTATTGTACATTTCAATGAACACTTCATCTGAGTTAATTCACTTATATGAGACTGTTAGTCCTGACTTGAGTATTTTGTTATTTTATTCCTTGCAAAATGCCCAGGTCAGACCGAGTATTTCAGTTGGAGATATATCAGTTAGAACTTGAGATTCGTTGGAATCCATCCATCCATTTACTATGTCATATGCAGTCGTGCCCATCTCTGCTTATTTCTGAATATAAGTATGGTTCTATATTCATTCTTCCGCTGTTTCTATATTTATTATATACTTTGATCTCATGTAAATTTAAAGATTTTGTAATATTGTATAAATTTTACTACTGCAGTGAGATATTCTGTGTTCTGTGATGATTTGTATTTCAACTTCATAAGCAATAACAATATGTCCTTTTGAACGGTTTGAGTTGGTTTAATTACCGGCGAAAATCGGTCAAAAAGCCAAGTCGTTACATAACGGGAGATCCGGCCGTCGGATTCTCCTAAAACCGGAACCGTTGGGTTCGTATCGAAAAGAGATTTCCAATGGATATACGAGATTTAAATTTGAAAGGTTATATTTGGAAATATGTCCAAATCAAATTCAGAAAAGGTTTCTATGGATGTAGTTCAGTGGCCATTATTGGAAATCGACTGTATAGGCCTTAATAAAATTATTAAAAATATGGAAAAATTATGTAAAATCATAATAAATGATTTGGAAAGAATTTGGATGAAAAATTACACATTTATAAAGATAAAAATATATTTTTATCAAAATGAACTAGTTATTAACTAGAAAGATTATCCAACGTTTTTAAATAAATAAATTGGATTTGTGAATGGTTTTAAAATAACCAGAATTTTCCAATGAATAAATTGGAATGGATTTGGAATGGAAATAAACCTCAGGGTATTTCGATATTAGATTCTGTGATTATACGGATATTGTTGAGGAATTTGGAAGATATATATATCGTTATTCCCAATGCGATATTTGTTGGTTTCAGAATTTGATGTTGAATATAAGCCGGTATTATTTCTATTCAGAGCCTTGTATTTAATATCGAATTGGATTTTGGGTTTGTCGTGAACTATATTCTAAATAACATTAGTTCTTTAACCCGATTAACAGTGAAGTTAAGATTTGGAATTTATAAATTTTTTAATTAAGATTAATGGAATTTTCCAAAGTAGAGTTTTCCAATTTAATATATTAAATTGGAATTGAACTCGATTTGGTTATAATCGAGATGAGCTTCTGTAAAGGAAGACCGTTGCTATATATGGAATTTAAAAGGCTTTGCCGTTATTCCATTTATAGTATTGATTTGATACGCAGAATTTATATTGGTTACATACTGTTATGATTTCCGTGAAGATTCCATTTTGATGGAAGATTATTTTGGGTTTGCTGTGAACGGTGTTTTTGTATGACATTTGTTCTTTAACCCAATTAAAAGTAGGATTAATTTTCCTAAGATTGAGGAATCATTAAGTAATGATTTGTGAGATTAAAACAAATTGGAGTTTTAATAAATCTTTAATTAGATTTGAATGAACGTATTGTAATTAAATTGGCCAAAACATGAGAAGTGGAATAAAACCAAATATGCTTGGTTGTTGATATAGATTGTGATTGATTGACTGTTTGGATTGTGCTCGACCAGTTTTGAGCAAATCTGCTTTTACATTTAGCATTGGGTTGGGTAGAAATATTTGTATGCTAACATCTTGTGAAACACTTCACGATTTGACTATGAGATGTGTAGCGATGTTGCTGAGTTCATTTCAAATTTAATGAATGATTTTGAAATGATATTTTTCTTAAGTAAAAAAGAAATGTATTCCCAATTTCGGGACAGGGAATGTTTTATAAAAATGTTTTATAAAGTAGAAAGGATTTCGAGGGCTAACCCGATGTTGTCGAAATGATTTCGAAATGCATTATGTGTTTGACATTGTAGTTCATCACATAACCGATTAGTTGCTATTGATGATATATCTATTTGGTGGCGGGAATTTATTCTCTTGCTTAACACCCTTCTTTGAGACGTACGAGCTCAAAGGTTATATGATTTATAGTGACTGATCATATGTGTGAATTGCTAATGTAAAGTACTATATTTTGGAAAGTACTTGTGATTATTATGTTATGAAATGATTTTCTATACTTCGGGATATGAAATGATTTAGTATATGGCTAAAGATTCTGGTAGCCCAGGCGACTAAAAGTATGGGTTAGAGGGTGATGTATGTCTTCCCCTAGAGTGTGGGATGGTAGATCGTCAGTGTAGCCTAGTCCATAGTGTGAGGTGCACACACACACACACACACACACACACACACACATATATATATATATATATATATCGAGTTGGTAAGGTACGTACCCTTTTCCTTGTCAACGGGGAGCATGATATTTGGTTGCATACTTGTTTGTATGCATTGTTATGTTTTGGAATTCATATTTCGAAATGTTTTGGTTTGAGATCCTGAAGTGAAATCTACTTTGATATAAAAGTTAAATATGTATTTCAAATGATTTGAAATAAGAATTCAGGAATAAAGTCCAAAGGAAAATTTTCTATAAAGTGAATTGGATTTTTAAATCTAAGTTTAGGGATTAATCCTAAATGGGTAGATTGGAAAATTGCATGTTGATTGATGCATTGTAGATCCATATCTCTATTACTGGTTATTGTTTAGGCACTGGTATTCGTAGGGGTAAACCCGTTCGATGACATACGGCATGGTCCCATGATATGCTTCGCATTTCGAATAAAGTTTAATTACTATTTTGAGTTCTCACACCAGTCCCATGACTGACTCGGAGTTTATTGTTTCTACCTAAACTCTGGGTGCCCATATTTACCACACGAGCAGCTAGTAGTTTTGGTTTTGCAGATTGTTTCATTTAGCAGGATTCTGGATCGAAGCTTAAAGCTATGTCCAGAGCATTGATAGTCTTCCGCTGTGTTAGTTTATTTGTTTCCGCTGCATTATATTACATTTATTGTAAATTCATTTTCTGCTGTATATTATTTTTGATACTCCAGTATTCTGTACTCTGATCTAACACTATTATGATGTTTATAAAAGTCTTCTGTTGTTTGTTTTGATGTGTTATGCGCCCAAAGTTAGCGTATCCGCCTTTTTGGTTCAATTTAAGTCGGTTTAACGATCGATTTGGATCGACCAAGAGGGAGGGTCGTTACAATAAGTTTGCCCCTCTTACATTTTATCCCCCACACTCATTTTCTCCCCAAAGCAAAAGGCAGCAGTTTCTCCCCAAAGCAAAAGGCAGTAGATCCATCATACTCCAAGTCTCCAACAGTCCAAAAGCAAGAGGTATGTTCTTTTGATAGGTTTCTTTTTACTTTATACTTGGTTATAGCTTAGATGATACTATGGATTTTTCTCTAATTTTTATCAACTTACAGTGCACACTATATGCTTGTGAAAATGTCCTAACCATGTAGCGGAACTTAATTTGTTTTTTATGTGAAAATAAATAATATGTGTATGATAGTGTGTGTGTGTGTATCATTGTCAATTTGATAAAGGAAGATATGGAAAAAAAATTCTACAGAGCATCATCAAATATGCCAAAATCTAAAGCTATAGATCTTGATAATTGAAAATGAAGTTGTCTTGATATTAATATGGAAAACCTCCCTTCTGATCCTGGATTACAAACTCGTATATTAGACTATCATTCAAATATTCAAAATGAAGTTCAAAGACATTATTTACAACAAGTTCCTTGTCAACCGAGAGATCACGATTTTCCATTTATTAATTTTGGAAAATCTAAACGTCGTTTTGTATCCGAATGGTTTGATGATTTTCCTAATTAGTTGGAATACAACAAAGAAAAAGATCGTGCATTTTGTTTACGTTGTTATCTTTTCAAACCGATTGCCGGAAAACAAGCCAGTGGAGATTCATTTGTTGGGGAAGGATTAAAGACATGGAATAAAAAAGAAAGATTTTTATGTCATGTAGGTGATCAAGCTAGTGCTCACAATGATGCATACAGAAAAGTTGGCGCTAACATTGTCGGTTGCCACTGCTTCTGTCGAAAGACCTTTCTCTGCTATGAACATTGTGAAGAATCATATGCAAAATAGGATTGGTGATCAATGATTAAATGACTGTTTGACTGTGTATGTTGAAAAAGATATATTCAATAGCATTTCAAATGAGTCAATTCTTCAACGTTTTCAGAACATGAAGACTCATCGAGGACAACTTTAAATATATGAACTATTTATGTATAAACTAATTTTTGTATGAACTAATTCTTGTGTGAACAAGTTTACGTATTATCTTTATTATTAGTTTTTGTATGGAAAAAATATTTTGCTCCCATTGAAATTACTTTCTGTATTAGCCACTGCGTATTTATGAATATATTACTAAGAGTTAAGCCACTCTTTTATGTTAGCAAAAGATTAATTAAAACTAAATCTCCTCTTAGTAAAAGTAAGCATATAAAACAGACTAAAGCAAAACAAAACTACCATACGGTATCACGTCTCCTTACACAAGCACGGCAGTGGGACATAGGGGTATGGAGAGGCATGGAAATGGGAGGGCATCTATGGAGAAAAGGATGTACGGGTATGAAGGTGATATGGTATGGTACGTTTTCGTATAATATAGTTTATTTCTAACTTTGCCTATAAATATAAGCCTTTCATCTCCTCTTTTTCCAAAAATTCCTAAGTTATTTTTTCCTTTTTCCTCTGTCATAAGCTCCTTGATGCTCTCTAATATCTTCTTCATGAGGAAAAAAATGGCTTCATTTCCTTATTAGTTTTTTGAAAACCACATCAAACAAAGTCGAAACTCCCTCAAGCTCTCTTAAATTCTTAGTTCATCATTAGAAGTTTATATGTAAAATTTAAAGTCAAGGAAAGAAGGTTGGAAGGACCAATCAAAAATGGTCATGTACATCAAGAAAGGAAGGAGCTAGCTCGAGGAGCTCCTATGTGGTGTTGCGGAGCTAGAGTCGATTTTAGCACATTCAGGGATCAATGCGAACAAAGTGAGAATACTAACAACGGTATTCTTTATATGAAAGTATACTTGATTTATTAGCATGGTTTGGATGTTAAAATGTTTGAATTCTAGAAGTTGACCAGGTGAAAATACGCTAGCTTGATATATATAAATGATTCACGGAAAATACATGTCAAATTCACGTAAAAATATGCTAGCTTGATATATATATATATATATATATATATATATATATATATATATATATATATATATATATATATGATTTATAAACATTAAAACTTGTCTCAGCAAGATTTGGAGAAGTATGAGAGAGTAAGTCTAAAACTACGCATCACGTTTTGAAGTTTTATGACGCAAAAAGTCAAACGGACATACAAAATAAAAAACAAATCAAAATCCTTCAAAATAAGATTTTTCCAAAGCCATACTACCGTAGTTTTTGTATGAATGTGAAAAATCAAGATTTCATTAGTAAATCTTATGGTACGACTAAAACAAGTCTTCAAAATCATCGCGTTTCGATAGTGCAAAAAGTCTAGTTTTTGACACCTTAAAACTTGATGGTTTTAATTTGTTAGTCCCTGAGATGATGGTTCCGATGACCAAAATCTTAGGACTTGTTATAAGTATAAACGGTAATATTCTTGCTTACATATATATGTATGTATATGCAGGATATTTATATGTAGGTTATAAGGAATGAAGACTGTACAATATAAAGATTCACGATTGAAGAAACCAAGACTGTAGACTTATGAGTTTCAAGATTTCAAAATGTGAATTCAAGACATCAAGGTAAGTAATAGAGTCTAGGTTTATGTTAAAACTTTATAATAACATTATAATCTTTATTTTGATTTTAATTGTGGATGAAACCATGTTTTCGCTTTAATAATGGGATAGAACCCATAGCGGGATAGAAACCATGACCTTCTCTAGTGGAATAGAATCCACGGACTTTTTAAAATAGTTTGTTTTACATTTAAACTATATTTTCTTAAACTATCTTTTGAAAACAACTCTTCTAGTTTAAATATTTTAGCTTTAAATTCAAAACTAGTGCGAGACCCGTGCTTCGCAAACGGGCAGTGTGTATGAATATAGTTAAGGTTCGGACGAAGACGAATTTTAATTTGTATTCAATACGCCAGTTGAACTTAATTTTTTTAAAAAAATCCACAATTTTGGTTGGAATGGGTAGAAGTAATTGGTGATTTGTATTTATATAAATAATATCTTGTAGGGCAAAGGACTTCATGTAGTAACCTACGTAACACAATATCATATGATATGTGCTACATACATGGGCAACGGTCGGAAGCATGGTGATATAATAAGTTGTAGTGAATATAAATTTCCAAATATAATGTCGGATAAAAAGAAAACAAAGTTATTTAGTTTTATATAAAAAAAAAATCATTCAATTCTAATAATGGACTTAAATCAGTACAACAACAGTCATAACGTCCATTGCATGCCTCTATTTTCAGTGATTTACTTAAAGGTCGAAGCCATCATGTGTTATTCCAGTTTTATTAAATTGTCATACATTACATTCTGCTGCATTTCAGTTTCCCCAACACTAATGTTGCGTCTGGACTTTGTCATCCACTGTTTAACACTCATGTTACACACATTCCCCTTCACATGTGAGCATCTAAATTTGTTCAAATTCTGTGTACGAATTACCGGTGTTGTGCGAGGAAATGCCTGATTCACATGCGGTTCCACAGCATAAAGCTGATTCCGCCTGAATAAAAGGGTTCAAACATTTTTCCTACATATTTATGATAAATTCAGACATCTTCTTGTATATAATATTTATGGTGTAGAAAAAAAGAGAATACACATACGGTGAGTTTGTTCATCAAAATCCGTGCCAAAACTTGATCTTTTATGTACACCTTGAACGTTATATAAGTTAATAATCAATGCACAAATTAGGATACGATGTGATATTACATATGAAGAAAGAAGTAAATTATCATTCAAACTGGAACAAATAAATAACAGTAAGAAAAGCTGTATATACCTGCCCTAAACCGTACATACTGGCTTGTGCGAATGGTTCCCCCTGTATGAAAAAGGATATCAGTTCCTACATGTTTGTATATAAGCAATTATTCTACTTCATAGGAGAATAAACATGGATTCAAGAGAAGTTGACAATTGTGGCATACTTTACCTGTAGCATGTTTGTTTCGCTATCTATAACCATAATGTTGCTGATTTTCACGCTGGCTTTGGTCAACATACAATTTTCTTTTTCGTCTAGCAACATCACTTGACTCACAACTGTTCATACTACATTCAAGAAGAAAACTAATTAAAGCTAAATACAGTAACATGCTGTTGGGGTGAACATGCCAAAAAATAACAACAGCTAATTAGAAGAAGCAATGTGTAGGAGAAAATTTTAGCATATATAAATAGATGTATAAACATTTCCAAACTCCGGGTAAACTGCAGGCTGCAGCAGGGAACCATAGAAACATAGTTTGGTGGATAGTAATTGAAACCTATTGTTGACAGATGTACAGCAATATGACAATTTGGTAAATTGTTTTGTTCCATGTAGAGTTATTTAACTGACAGTCGACAAAATTTATTTGGTAGGCTAGAAGAAGAATATATGAACAGTACGAAGCTGATATAACCTGGAACCAGTCATCTTCAATTTACAGTGCTGCTGCATATAACCAGGAGCAAGAAGAAAATGAGTGACAAAACAAATGGAGTAAAAGCAATTTTTGGGAATCCTTTTGATTTCATTTGGTGCAAAAGGGTCTTATGTAAATGAAGAGTACTGCAACTATGATTGTAAATTAAAAACAAACTGATTTAAAATTGAACAAACAGGTTGTTAGTGATTAACACACAGTTGGTACTATTGCAAACATAAATGTTGGTTATACAACCACATCAAAGCATATTGATCAAACAGATAACATGGTCAGCCAGCTTGGAAGGGGAAAAAATTACATGTTTATTGGCAGATGATTTATCAGCAGAGACCAGCATACGTCAATTTCCAATGATGCTGGTGTTTGAGTTCTATTTATGAATGAATAATTAATAAGAATAATATACATAGAGTTGAAAGTGCGTGCATTAAGCAATCAAAAAATGAACATACACTTGAAACTGCATGTATGTAACATACGTTCTGTTTACCGCTGAAAAAATAATCTAGACTAAAGCATCGTGTATACAGAGGTGATGTTCGTTAACAGACATCGGGTACAAACAGTTGAAATGAAAAGCAAGTGAATATGGTGAGGTAATTAGTAAATGATAACATAATTGCATACAAAGTTAAAAATCAAATTCCAAAAAAATTAGATTGTAGTAAAAGAATGCAATCTTTCCGCTCGGTTAACTTAAGTGTGGTGATTACTGAAATAAAACATGAATAGGATCTTAGGAATTTGGGGCCACATAAAAATTCGTGAACTTGTCTGCACAATGAAGTTTAACACAATTCGTAAGAATCAATGAGCAAATTTCACCAAAGTTTGAAATTGGTATTAAAATGGAGGGAAAATATCTAAAATCTTCCAATTGGTAGTTATTAAGGAAGATCATTAATTTTTTATTGTGAAAAAATTGAGGGCATTCTGAGATTAGAAGGTCCAGTTATTGCAGTACAGGAAAAAACTAAACTTTTAAAGGAATAATGCATGATGATAACAGTTAATGCGTGAATGAAAAAAAATAAAAAATAAGTTTAGGTAAGACAAACTAAGTAGCTAACGTGGTTTTAAAAGATAAATAATAAGGATGGAACGGAGACTAACTACTCCGAAATAAAGGGAACTGCAAACGCCATGTACGCGTATACGATCCTGGTTTCAATTCTAAATAAAAGATTAGCTCATTCCAACATTTATACAGCATGAGTGAAATTCTGTTATCTTAGTTTCATTCTACAGAGTATTTGACATCTTACCTTGTATTCTACTAACAGCCATAACTTAATTTGTACTGATGAAAATGGAAGATGTAAAAAAGTGACACATATTGTTACAAATTGCTATGTTCAGTTTAAGTTGTATATTGTGTACACTTGTGATCAAAATTTATAGTTACTTTTTTGTTATCTAATATTGATAAGTACTTCTCACTTTTAACATGTTTTAGAAACATTCTCTTTATTATTCTAAAGGTGTTGACTTTAGCATAATGGGTATAATTTTATATTGTTTATTTTGTATGTATCTAAGCAAACGAATTTTTTGTAGTTTGTAAACTAAATAAAATCCTTGGATATTAAAAGAATATCACATCCTTTCGTATAAAAGATTAAAAAAAAAAAATGGCTCAAGGTTTGAGTATGTCATAGGCTTCGATGTTATAGAATTTGACACATCTACCGTAGATAGATGCTAGGCTTGAGTACACCAAAGCTCTAGTTGAGATCACCTTTAGAAAGGAACTCGTAAACTGTATTCTATTTCATCAATTAATGTGGAATCCTCCTATTATATATTTGTATATATATCATTTTTTTTTTCATATGTCCTTTACACGCCCTAACTCGAATTCCTCCCCTTGTACGTTGTTAGTAATGGTTTACTATCATAACTTTACAATTCGCCTGTACAAAATGAAAAAAGCAAGAAAGGAAACGTTATCAAAGGAGAATAGCGAGCATAAGAATGAGACAGCTTCCCTTATCGAGGATGAGTTTATTTCGAGCATGGTCATTTTCGTACACTCTATCGTCACTATTATGGAGCCCCAAAATTCCTTCGGGCCAGCTAAGACTTTCCCGATTGCCCGTGAGTGGCTTGGGTCAAAGCAGAAGAATTTTGTATGGGCGATGCTCGAACGATTGAAAATTTTGCGGTGAAATTTTTCACATCTTGGATTGTGCAGTAGGAATTGAACCCAATTCACGGGGAAGACGAATCAAACAGTTCCCCTTCTGCCACGTTTTCTCGCTTACAGATTTCCGGTCGCATAAGCATTTTTGATTTTGTATTCACCATCGTAGCCTTATGAGATACTCTCCTTCATGTAATTGCTAACTCATGTGTACATCTAGATTGGTGAGAATTGATATTTGTGATATGTGGTTTGTAGTGATGCGCATACACATGCAACTAAAGGAAGATCAAGAATGTGCAGTTAGAAGATTGTATCAGATGAAAGTTGAGATATGGCCATTCGTGGAGTATAAGTCTTTCATTCTTGACGTTGTCATATATTTTTGGAGATGAAAGCTATGCACTGACAATGTATATATAGATCCATCCCACTGTTTGGTATAGGAAGTTACAATTAATTATGCATACAACGAATTACAATGTATTTTTTTTAAAACATTGATCATCATAGATAGATTTATAACAATAAAGTGGAAAAGCGTTGCTGCAACCATACATAGTGTAGATGCCCACATGTTGTTATAACAAAAACTGAGTGCAGGAAACAAAGCAACGAATTACACTACTAAGTTGAACTCCAGGTATATAAACCTGAAAAGCAATACATTTCTTTACCAAACCGCATGAATATAACACCAGTTTCAGTGTTGATGATTATTCGCTAACTTGGTATAGCGTTCCCTGCTTCATATTTTGTACAGCTGAACCTTCTCTTTGGTAAGTCAAGACGTCTGAGTGAGTGTTTTATCCATCCGAGGTTACATTATGCTTTTCCCGAACTCATCTAGGACTCTCATGAGATAGATTTTCTTCTTCTTTGGGTCCAAAATTGTACTGCCACCCAACTTATTTGTACCAGCTATTTCCTTTTAAACATTTTTCTGCTTAGTAGCGTTGGCGACTCCCTCATATATCTCATCAGCCGCATTAGGAGCTTTGTTGTAGATCACGACAGGGTCCCAATCTCAAATGACACCTGGTACTTTTGGTATTTTATTTGTTGTTAGATTAATACAGACTTGAGGAACCAAAATGAGTCACTAAGAATATTTTTATGAGTATGATAATTTTATACAGGGGTGATAGACTAATTATAGTAAATTAAAGGGAAATTTCATTTAAACACAAATTTTTGACATAATTGGTGACACAACTGATCTCCATCATTGGATTACCCCCGAATTCCACTCCTCCACATAAGGGGAAAAAGTTCCAATGGTCGAGGCTTTGTGTCTCCATATTTGTGTCTAATTTTGTGTCCAAATAGCCGCACCCTAAATTAAATGTATAAATTTTATATAAAGGATGAAATATATATATATAGCCAATTAGTTCTTAAACTAATTATTCAGGACCCTTGGAGACGTTAGCTTTATAATTTAGTCAATTGCAATAACTTGATTTGTACTTTTCAAATCAGATATGACACAGTCAAGTTGGCTTAATAAGATAAATTATTGAAGCCTTAAATGAAGCATGTAAAAATGAAAATTAGATGGAATAGAGCGAACTCAAAGGATCCAAATTAAAAGTGAAATCAGATAAGGTAGTAGTTTGTGATACTTCGCATTAAATATAGTCCAAATCAAAGGATGGAACTGCTGCAACACAACCTTCTCACATTTCTAACTTAATATCGAACGTAATAAAGTTGGTAAATCAATATCAGACAATGCATCCAAATTAAAACAAAACAAATTTAGCCATCTTAATTGGACCAAAGGTATGTTGCTTAAAATAAAATGATAAATTTAATTTCATGAAACAATTCCACAAAATGGTAGCGAACAATAAAAAAACCTAGGATTTTTATCTTAAAGAGGATGGACTGTTATAAGCACTTTGTTAGTCAATCCACAAACGTGATCTCAACCTTGTTTATAGGCATGAAAACTATTCCAATAAGGATAGTATTGTTCCCCGCTTGATCACTGATTTCATAGGAATAAAGACTCGTTTAATAGTGTACATATCAAAATCAAATTTGCCATAAAATTGTTGTCCAAAATAAACATGAACAACGTATAATGAAAACCCATAAAAAGAAGGTTTATTTGCGTTAAAGGAAAGGAGTTGGTTGATTAGGCAACATAATTATTTTGTCATCCAAACATCCAAAATCCACCCCCAACATCCATGGAATGTGACTTACCTCCTATCCACTTGAAGAATTAAAGAAATTGGAATTACTATGCTAAGCAAAGAAAAATTCATAAAAGAAAAATAATCTTGGTTTTATTCTGTATGAAGATGGGTAAGCGGTAGAGGAAAAGTTAGATTGAAGAGAAAAAAAAGAGCCTGAATTGCTTATCATTATGTAGATAATAACAGAACTGTGAAAACCCAAGTGCTTAAGGAATAAGGATTAATGTGATAACACGGAAAAAATTTAAAATTAATGAAATAATAAGAGACTTACCTTTAATAATAGTGTAGTATAAATAAGCTTGATCGATGGGTTGTGCCAAGCTTCTATCAAACCGCATTTCTTCCTACATAAAGAATTAAGCGAAAATGTTTCAAATGAAATCAAATAAACATAGACTATCAGGATTATTTTAATTTAAAAAATTAAAACCAACAGTAGTTGATTGAATGAAAGAGTCAGGACACTTCAAAACAGTAATGAGTAAATTTACCATTAAGCATAATGGCATAATAAAATATTTCTACCCATTATCAAACATGTATTTTGGTGAACGAAACCTACTTAACTATATATATAAATTGATCAACAATGCAATGATCAAATGCATTCTATTTATCATAACTAATGAATTCATATGGTGTCATAAATATTGTCATAGATGACAACATAAATAGCTAAAATGAAAGATTGAAAAAGAGAATATGATATAACTTATGAGCCATAAACTTATTAAGGGCAACGTGTTATAAAATGCTATGATAAATAAGTAATATATTTGCCCCTGTCAGACTCAAGACATCTTGCTATTTCATTTTTATCCCATAACATATGGTTACTAATCTATGTAGTTACATAAACATGCAAATTGAGTAAAAAACATAATGTACAAAATGTAACATGTTCAATGCATAAAAAAAAGGTATTTAAAGCCTAATAAAATAAAGTTAAAACTGAAAAAAATTGAAAGCATAGAGGAAGAAGGTTGAAAGAAATAAAATTACCTTTTTCTGCATGGTGAACAACGTCAAACTGACCACTGTTAGTTGGCCATACAAAAATCATTGTACAACTAATAATGTTACGAAGTAGCTAGTTATTCTGAATGATGACCAAGAGCAGGTCTATGTACTTGTGGGGAGTTGATCATCAAACCAATATGTAGCTTACCAATATAATGGACAACAGTACGGTAAATTATGTGGAGGGTTAAGTATTCTATTTCACAATTGTCTGAATTCACAAAGATGGAAATGCATTTATGTAAATAGTGGACCAGTTGGATACATTATTCGACAGGAATGCACATGAATGTTGTGCTAGTTAGTATTTCTATTCACTTTATGATTGATGAAGCATTAAACCCTACATCTGAATAGATGAGCCATATTGAGTATCATACAAAGGTAAAACAAAGTAAAGGATATAATACCTGAATTTATTGGTGTTTATTGAGAGAAGTTTAACGTGCTTCAGATTTGATTTAGATCTACCAAATTGACATATATCTTATTAATTTTATTACTTTAGTTGATTTCTTTTATTAAACTTTACATCCAAAGTCCAAACAACATAAAAAAAATTATTTTAAATGTGGCTTATATGTTGAAATTTTGCAACAGCTTGCTTATCTATTTCAGAGTTTACTGAATGCATGAAGATCCAAACACATTTAAATATCAACATCTTGAGCATAGTCATACTTCTGTGAGTATTCATTTGGTGATTGTGTTAGTGATGGTAATTTTTGTATCAATTTGCAAATGCCATATTAGGATATTCAGTACTATGTCGTGAAGTTAAAAAAAATGCAGAACTATGAAGGGGGAAGATTATAGGGATTAAATTAAGAATAACTTACAGGTTGATCGGTTAAGTAAGATATCGAATGACATGACTAAATCATTCACTCAAAAAAAGAAAATTTAGCGGATTTAAGCCAATTCTGTAAAAAAAAAAAATACAACACAAATACACCACTTTTGAATGGTATTACAAAAATATGCCTCTTTTGGCAAACTCAGCGCTGATTGGGTAGAATCCTTTAGGCAGGTTTTGAAACATCGCTCATATAGGTGATTTTTTTTAAATCGCCAAGATGTATTAAGTAATAATTCTTATGGCAGCTCGGTTTCCCTCCTGAACAAATTCAAAAAAAAAAAAAAAAAAAAAAAAAAAAACTGATGGCAGCTCTTGAGAAATCGCCGCTGGGTGACTTATTAAAAATCACCTTACGGATTACACCCAGTCAACAATGAGTCGCCAAAAGAAGCCTATTCCTATAACAACATTCAAAAGTGCCCTATTTGAGTTTGAAAAAATTCTTTTCAAAACTGACCGAAGTTTGCAAATTTTCACTAAAAATACGAATCAGTGATGGTGGATTTTTGATCTGTCCTCTCTTTCTCAGATTCTTAGAATTTGAATGCTTGTCACAAAATTAGAGATGTAGTTTCATTTTTCCTATTTAATTAGTAGATAGAGTCTACAAATATCAGAGATCGTGTGGTAAACACCTTTTTTATCGTATAATATGATGGCATAAATCGTACTGATCAGATATGAAATTTAATTCAGCTCGTAGGCACTATCATGTGTTTCTGGATATACTTTCCAATTTTAATACTGTCAGATCTGCAGAACTAAAACTTTGGAAGATTTGTCGAACTGTGCTTAGTCAGTATCATGTAAAGAGCCTCTTACCTTAAGTTGACTATTTCATAGACTTTTTTCTGAAGCTTGCTATGCTTATTTAAGTAAGTTATGTAAAAAGTTCATGTTAGTGTATAGAGAAATAATCTGAGTAAGCCTCAAGTAAGCCTCGACAGGCTACTACTCTACGATAAAGCATTCAAATTGATAAATAAATGTTATAAATTGAATGTTGCATATATTTAACTAATTCTAGAGGTAGAAATACAAACATAGTTTGCATACTCTTATACTGTATTTAATACATACTTCCATTATTTTCGTTTTTAAAGAAGAATTACCTAAAATAACAAGTCGGAATTAGTAAATATACAGCTATAACTTCCATTTGATAATGCAATTGTGATGGAAATTATTCTCCTAATTAGTTGACACGTTTGAAAGGGTCACACATTGATTTCACAACATAAATGGTTCCATTTTCACAATAAAACCTGTAAGTGAAAATTAGTAGCATTATTTTTCTTTATAACTCATCGTCATTAAGAGCAATAAACATAAAAAAGTCTACATTTGTTTAAATTAAAAAAAGAAAAGTTTGATTCCTATATTGTTTGTCCAACAAAATCATGTTATCATTCATCAACATCACCAAAAAAAGGTTTAAATTGCTGCAATTTGAGATAAAATCAAAAGCTAATAGAAGGTAAGATGTAAAACAATTACATGCATCGAGATTATAAAATCAAGTTGAAGAGAAATACAATTTAAACTCTTTAAGTAACATGTGTAGTACGAAATCCACATATAATACGTAGAAAAAAATGCATTTTGCTTATCGTGTTAGATCTTCCACTTGGATATAGGGAAAGAGTTATGCGAAAAGTATATCACATTTGACAGTACGATATAATGCAATAACGCTTTTTCTTTGCCATAAAATAGAGCTATTAATAACTCTATTGATAAGACAAAATATGCTACACTTTCATCCATTATGTTAAATGATTCCAGATTACTATCCCCCAATATGTTCAAGAAACAAAATAGTCCTTTGTGTACCAAAAAATAGTTCATCTAAATATTGTCAGAACTGCTTCTAATATCCCCTTCTAATTTGGGTACAAAATTCAAATTCTGGAAAAGAAACTTCTACCACTCATATTCTGTCCGAAAACAGGAATTCATCAATTACCAGTAAATATTAAATTTTTATTTTCAGACGATAGCAATAGACATAGCATTGCATACACTATGGACAGTCTTTTTTCTATTGTCAGTCAAATAAATTATGTTAGAATCCATAGTCCGGTATACGCTGGGGCAATCGTATTTGTGATAGAATAATTACACTTTTTTATCAACCTACCTTTACTTGCATGTAAGAACTGTGATAAAAGAACTTAAGCACAGTTCATTTCATCGTTGTTTTTATATTCTTCTTTGTTTTATATGACTCTGTAATTATGGGCAGAACATATATGCTTTATCATGTTAGGTAAAGCAAAGAACATACTTAAAAGGAAAATATTCAGTATTTTCACCTAAATTGCTAGTTCAACCAGTATTGCTGCAGCGAAATAAATTTATATGTTCAGGTATGAAATAAAATAGGAAATTACTATATTAGGGTGAATTAGCAATTAATAATTAGAATTAATAATTAGAAATTAAACGATCTTTGATCCATGAGGAAGAAACATGTATGCGTTTAAAAATGTGGCTATCGTATAATATTGAAAACATTTCAAACCTGTTTACTAATCAAAAAACACAGTTAAAGCTAAATTAAGTATTTGGGAAAACATAATATTAGTACAAATTAATTTTGACCAGATATCAAAAATTGTAAGCTTTGTTTCATACTTACAAGGAGGCACTTAACTTGTTTACATTTGCGTCTCTGTCACATGTATTACAATTCCTTAAGTTTTGTACAAAAAAATCATAACATATGGATTTACAATAACAATGCGGCATCTTGGTAGATATTAAAATAGGGTATTGCTCAGTAAAATCATTAACATTATTTAACATATTTCAAAACAGGTACACTATATAGATATGGAAACATGATCAGTACAGCATGACAGATAGAGGGCTTGTAAACAAAGTAGGTAAACTTATGTGGTCGACTATGCTTGCCCAATCAGTAGGTAGATCTATGTGTATTAAATTTTTATACGTAAAACCAAGCATAGGTCAACAATTAATAACCAACCAACAATAACGAAAGCAGCAGAATAGGTGGTGACTAATGCTAGTATTTAGCTTCATCTATGTTTATGACATTGTTTTGATAAAAGAATCAAATGAACCCATATGAAGAGCAAATTGTAGTAAATGAAAACAATATTGAATTGAAAGTAAGGTTTCATAATCCAAATATTTTTATTAAAAATCACAGTGTTAAAATATTCAAATTTGTACAATTCTAACATCCCAAAATGAAATTTTAGGAAAAAAAGAGATATATTTTCTAGATGAGTCAAACACCTCTATTAGAAATATTGAAGCATTCAGAAAGAAACAATTGGCTGTAATAGTATGTTAAGGTAAGTGGTTTTATTTTAGGCATGACGGACTAAAAATGAGCATTACAAATAATGTCGTCTATTGGCAGTGGTAGTAACAAAACCGTTTCATAACTTAGTAAATCGTTTGAGCATCTTTAAAGAACTTAGTCAATGGGTTTTTAGTAACTACAATCTTAAGGTGGAAAATACAAGTAATTCACTTGCATGTAATTCATATTAAATAAAACATTATGTTTCTATGTGCAGTCAAAATGACAAATTATAGGATATTCATAATCTATAGCTGAAAAAGATGAAGGAACTGATAATGGAAGGTACATACCTCAAACTGTATAACATAGCAGGCGTAAAAAGAGTAAAATGGCATTCTTATTTGGATAGTAATGGATTTTAAGAAAACTATTGTTTCACTACATTTTATCCTACGATTGTAATAACTTTGTTTTCTTAATATAAAAGTTAAATAGTGACTTGTTTACATTGTCTGGTATTCATAACATTTAGTTTAAGACATTCGCAAAGTAAAATGTGTTAACTAATATGACCAAACAAACAAGTACATAAGCATTTTCTAATGTGTTAAGAAATACCACTTTTTCATCCTAATCACCTTTAATGGGGAACATCTTCATTACTCTTTACAGAAGCGGTAACCTGAAACATTATCGATGACAGTAATCATGGTCGATAAATGAGAAAATGTGTGCAGAAGAGATAAAGGTTGTTAAAAAAATGATGGGTCAGGACAAAGTTACCGTATCAAATGTGATTCGAAATAGTGGGAACATTGATGGTAAAAAGGCTGACAATCGGCAAAGCTGGAGTAGGAATAGGGATACGACGGCATAGTTGGTTAAATGCAGGAGGTGAATGACAGAGGCAGCGGCAGAAGGAGGGAAGAAACGCTGGGGAGTGGAGTAACCCGGGCGATCCAATAAGATTTGGACGAAGTATTAAACATTTACAACCAACTCTTATTTTTGTGCTGAGGGGGGAGGATGGACTGGAAGCGAAGTACGTTGATTGAGGGGATGTACGGTGGAAGGTAAAAGTAGTTTGTGTCGTGGGTGTAGGGTAACAGCCGGCGAGTTGCATTGACCGGAGGCGGGGATATCGGGTTAACAAATTGTGGGAGAGCAGTTGACGATGAGGAAAGGCGAGAGAGGGTAGATTAGAAATGAGATACATTTCGGGAAGAAAACTGGACGGGTAGAACGGTATATCGCCAGAGGAAGTGACATGTGTATAGTGGTTCTTCCTTTCTTATTTAAGTAATAGACTATTTTTTCATTTATCCCTGATTTCAAATCATCTCTTGATTTAAATATGTTACTGTTAATTTCAAAATTTATCATCAAATCATCATCTTGTGATTTCAACGTTTTAGTCTCAATCTCAAAATTATATTTAAACGACTTTTTCATAATCTCTTATATTCTGATTTATAGTTCTTTGTATATTTTTATTATATATATTTAATATTTCAAAGTTTATTCCCTAAAATTATTTAAAATATATCAAAACAGATTTACGAGTCTTAAAATTATTTCAACAAGTTTTAGAATAGAAATTATTTTAAAACAGATTAATTTTCAAAATACACATAGGCATGTGGACATCCCTATACCCTCATATTGACATGGTGACCATTTATTTCGAAAGCTAAATTTTAGAAAGAAGTGTATTTCATCGTATCTCTAGTTGAATGGACAAGACCATTAATTCCCTATAAATAAAATTTTCAACGAATTTTAGTTCAGTTTTTCATGTTTTCTTCACCTCTTCTTAACAACCTAGATTTTTAAGCAATTTGAAAATTCAAATTTCAATGGTTTTTGATAATTTAAACATGATTTTTAATTTGAATTTGATTTAAAATAATAATAGAATAGTTATTCAAAGCTGTAGATTACGACTGTAAAATACAAATAGGGATGAATCGGTTTTTGTCAAAATCAGTTGCTCAAATACGTACTTTTCATAGCGCTACACAAATGTTCCATAAATCTACTGTAGCATTTCTAATACAAATGCTACCAAAAGGACATAGGCATGTGTCACCTTGCATAGAAATGAAGCCTCCTATGGGACATGTATCCTCTTCCCGTTAGTGTACCTATATAAAGGACCCATCACTTCTTTTCCTCTTCATTTCCCCCTTCTTCCTTCTCCTTTCTTTCTGCCATTTCCTTCCTTGCTTTTGGCCTAGACCTCTACTCCCTCCTCATTCCCATTTCAGCCTTCGTCCTCCTCTTCCCCTCCCCTCTCGGCCTTAACCACCTCCAACATCCCTCCTCCACTTCGGCCTCCGCTTCACTCCCTCTCACCCCACATCCCTACGCCATTACCCCGTCACCCCTTCTTACCTCTGCCTCTACCCCTTTAGCCCACGACCCCTTCTCCATTATAAAAAAAGTATATATATATAAGAAAAGCTAGAGCGGGGATGGTAAGCGAAAACTCTGGTTCTGATACGCGTCCTACCGCTAAAGTTTGACGGAGTGGAACTCTAAGGTGAGAATTTATTTTACTATGTTCTGATATGATAATCATAATCATATTATATTGATTGCTTCGCAATTGTTATGTTCGTGGTTGTTATGGATGTTATTATAGTCATCGCTATTCATGTACGTTTAAGCGTTAATTGTCATAACGCTTATAATATAGATATTATGATATGGATGAATGATTGCTATGGATGTTATTATGGTTATTAATAGTGATAATGTAACACACTACACCCGTATATATGGAGTTATAAGCGTATTGATTAAGTCTCCTCCAGATCGATAATATAAGCGAATATTATATTCGGTTAAGTAAGACTAGAAAATAAAAGTTGGGATTTTATATCCGAAACTGGTTAGAAATGAAATTAAAATGATTATAAGATACTTTTATAAATGCGGAAATGAATTTAAAACGATATTTGAGATAGCATGGCATGTTCAAATTTCAAATAAATAGTAAATCGATTTGTAATTGAAATTGAAATTGAATTTGAGATAGATATATGAACGATGTTTAAAACACAAATTGATTATTCCAAATAGCTTATATAATGTCTAATTGAGGTTTCGCAAAGTTTGAGATTCAAAAAAATTAAATTTTGAAAAATAATAATATTATGTTAATATTATAATATTAAAATATTCAATTACGGCAAATAATTAAATTTGAAGTTGAAATTTTGAAATATTGTTTTTAAATGTGTTTATATATGTTTTTAAAAGTTTATAAAAAATATTAGAAGTAAATATGACGAATTCTAATTTGAGGTTGTAACATGGTCTGAATAGTTGTTGTGCAGCTGTAATTCGTGAATTTCGACCATGAACTTCAAATGCTAATACTGGATGAAATTTAAATCAGGTTTTCTGAAATGAAAATCATTCGTTTTCTATTGGTAATAGTTTTCAAATTAAAAGGAAAATTTCAGATTTCAATATGTATTTTTTGAGTTATGTCCAAATCAAATTTTAAATTAAATCGGAGTTTTGCAGTTCGGTGACTGAAATTAGAAACTGTTTTAAACCATTTTATAAAAATCTGTAAAAATATGGAAAAATTATGATAAATCATAATGCATAATTTTAAAGTAATTTGGAGAAGAAGTATGAAGTTTGGAATGGTAATTTGAAATTTGGGATTTTTAGCCTAGTTAAAAAGTGGAAAAGCTCAAAAAGTTTGAGTATGCAGAAATAACAAGTAGATTTGTTCTACCTCTAAGTTCTAGAATGGTAAACGAGGGTATAACTTTAAACTAAAGTTACCTGACCAATGTTTACTTATCTAGGAAAGCGATGGAGTAAATCGGAAGTGAAGGCAGTTAATGTGAAATGTTATTTTGAAATATAACCTTAATAAGGTTAATGATTTCCAGTTATAAATGAATTAGATTTGGATGGAAATAATCTCGGAACTTATACTATTTAAGGAATTTGAAAGGTATTAATATCGTTATTCCACTTATATCATTTGTTGATTATGAGAATTGATATTGGATATAAGCTGATATAATTTCTATGCAAATTTTATGTCTAATATCAATTGTGTTAGGTTTGTTGTGAATGGTGTCTTAAATAGCATCATTCTTTAATCCAGTTAAGATTTAAGCTATTTTTTGAAATTTATGAAAGATTATAATCATTTAATTAAAGGTTAATGGGAATGATATTAATTAAGCTTTGAATAATATATGGATTTGAAAGGGAAAGTAAAATGGTAAAGAGTTAATTAACCATTGTTAAAGATTAAAGAATGATATTATGGGATTAAGGAATGGAAGATTAAGAAATTTGTGTAAACAAGAGATTTTAATTACGAAGATTAAACGTAAATTAAGTTATGAAGGTTTAATGAATTATCTCTGGATTAAAAGATATAATTGGAAATAGGGGATTAATATTTAATAAACCCTTTAATTAATATTTAACAAATGTGGTTCAGATATTGGGTTTAAAGGAAAACCTTTTTTATGGCTTGATTAATCTTGATTTAAAAATTTAATGAATTGAATTTATGGATTTAGAAAATTGAGGAATTTGTTAAGTAAATGAAAGGCTTGATCAGAGAATGAATCTTTGTAAGGAAATGAATCTTTTGGGTCAAAGATTTAGTAAAACATATTTATGAATGAATTCCTAAGTTAAGGAATAAACGCTTAAGGTTTGTAAATGAAAGGTTCAGTTGATATATTTAAGATGAAGGAGATTTAATTGAAATCTGTATAATCCATATTTTTTAGATTGCGTTGATTATTTGAAAAGACCAAGATCAAATTTGGTTACTTCCTATCTGAAAACAATTTCCAATAATCATACGACGAAATGGAGCAAAATAAAGAACCTAAAAACAATGGTGGAAGACTAGGGATCTTCACGTTGAAGGGATTGCTTGTTGATATCTCAGTTGGACGACCACCCAAACGAGATTACTTATAGCAGTGGTCCAACGTAATTGAAGAGATTCTAGATTTACAAGGGCTTTCACACCTATTATAGGTCGAGGAATAAAGATCCTTCAGTTTCGTTTAGTCCTAGAACAAACTTGTATGGATGTATATTTGACATTGTATTTTATGATATAGAAACTGTTTTTTACTAAACATATTTCTGTCTGGTGGCGTGGAATATATTATCTTAGCTTAACAACCTTCTTTAAGTCATATGAGCTCAAAGGTGATATGTTTAGTAGATATCAGTTATATATTATGAGAGTACAATAGGGCATGCGAAGTGTAAAGAGCTGCAGATGATGATCAAAGCAAGGCTTAAGTAGTTAGCATAGCTTTGTGTAACGAGACTTCACGAAACTCACAACCCAGTAATGACCTAAAATAGGATGAATACGACAAAGATATGTTGGTCATTCCCATTAGGGTATTATCATTCCCTTCTAGATAAAAGGTTGTGTCATGGTACGAAAAAAAATTACTTATGTAGATTGTGGATTGTGCGCGCATGGATAAAGGTCAGTTACGACTAGGGAATGTCATATTCGAGTTTCCTCTAGTGGATTAGCATATAGAGATGATCTGACCTTCTGTTGGCAGAGATTCATCAGTTGTTTATCACAAGCATCCCTCTAGAGGTGTTCCCTTCGGATAAGGAAGATCCTTTTCCTTGGTCATTATTGGCATCCAATTTCCAATACGAGCCTTTATGTTTTTGTTTTTCTAGGCAATAACCGTCGGCATAGTAAGATTGCGGTATCTATGCTAGATAAAATTAATAAATTTATTTGTGAAGTGTTTTCAACACTATGCACTAACAACAATATTAAATGGTTTTGCGTATCAAAGGAATTTTTGGTTATCATAAGGGGAAACCTCGCCCAATGTGTGTGATTCATTTTGTATGTGTGGCGCGAGACCTTATGATAACTTCATTTTCCAAAAAGCATGTATGATTTTCTACACAAAACAATTGTTTTTAAGCTCTCACACCACTCCCATGACAGATCCATAGTTTAATATTCCTTTCCTAAACTTTGTATGCCCTTAATTTTTCACACGGGCAGCCTAGTAGTTAAGGTTTTTGTAACACCCCTAATCCCACATCGTGGAAGCCTATGTGAAGTGGGTACTTATATAGTAGAGTCCATCTCTTACTAACACCGAGGCCTTTTGAGGAACAAAACCCCACACCTATACGGTGGCTAAGTTAGGGACAATATCTTGCGTGAACGGAGGTGCGGGTTGTTACAGTGGTATCAGAGCAAATACCTGTAACACCCCGAATTTTCTATTAACTATAAATTAACAAATTAAAGTATAATTAATTCTAAATGAAAGAATTAAGGGAAACGGGTTATGCCATTGCGCTTGTCTCCGAATTCTGCCTGAGATAGAGTCCGAGTTTGCGTGAATCGGACTCCGTATGAAGGAGTTATGACCTTCGGAAGTTCAGAATTCAATTTAAAATTCAGACGGTTCAAAATTCAGTTCGAAATTCGAAAACAGACCCAAACTGGGCTGGGCGGGAAAATTCCCGCCCAGGACCCAGGTCGACCAGGGTGTCGACCTGGGTAACCAGGTCGACCATAGGGTCGACCTGGGGGTCGACCTGCCCAGTGGACCTGGTCAGGCCCTGACTGGCCTGGTCGGGTTTCTGCTCGAATTTCTGAGCTTTAGTGTGTCACTAGGGCTGACTTGTCACTTTCTGGTTGGCTCCTCTCGAAGTGAATGGTCTAGATTCATCTATGATCATCTGACGGCTCAAATCAATCTGAAATTCTATATAAATAACTTAAGTCACCAACCTAAATTCACATAAAAATTAGAGACGGAGCCGCCATGTTGTCGGGAGAAAACTAAGAGGAGCCTCCACTTGTAGAAAGCTTAGAGACGAGCAAAACTAAAGTAAAAACAAGAATCAAACAACGTTTATCTCCCCAAAGGAAAGCATTGCAAATTCATAACTTAGAAATCAGAAAACAAGACCGTCGTTTGTTGTTAGTATAGTTGTTTTTCCGATGTGAATAGAATTAAGACTTAATTCGATGTAAAATGGAAATGGAATTGTGCTATTGTATAACGACGATGTTAATTCATATCTATGTTTTAATTGTGTTGTGAATGGTATTGGGATGTTTGTGGTATAATTGACTTGATGTTGAATCCATTAGAATGTTTGTGGATTAATCTAGTTGATGTTGGATCTATTCAAATTCACATGCAAGTTATTGGGTTCTACACCTATATGTTTAGGTGATTATGAAAACTTATATGCTGTACAATATATATTCTATGCCTAAATGACTAAGTTCATATACATGCTCATATGTTTATACAAGAGTTGCAAGTTCATAACTAGATCCATGCCAAGATCCATTTTAATACAAGTTTCATGTTATAGTAGTAAACATGATTTGATCTAGTTCACACACATGTGATAAAATTATACATACTTTATGGACATGTCATATTCTTGTCATATGCTAGTGATGTTTGATGTTATGCCTAGATCTAAACACGTTTAGGCTTATGTTGTCTAAATCATATGCTAATTCATGTGACACCTATTCATATGTTTGTGATTGATTTGCAAGTTCACATATATGTATGTGGTTTAGTCTATGTTGCAAGTTCACACCTATGACATCCGTGATGACTGTTTTGCAAGTTCACCCCTATTACGTTCATATTGACTATGCCAAAAATGCCAAGTTTACACCTATGTCATGTTTATGTTAATGGATTCCTTTATGTAAACTTTGTATGCTAAATTAGGCTAAGTTTTTAGCCTAATATTATATGTCAAAAATCATGCGAGCGGAAAATTAGGCTAAGATTGTTAGCCTAATATTTAGACGAGGTAACGTTGGGAAAAATTGGAAACTTGACATAAATTGGTGAAAATTATATGTATTGGTATGTTTGTCACATGCCAAAATTGGTGGCACTTAAACGGTATAAATTCTTGTACCAAAAATGTTAAACTTGGAAAGTGGGCCTTAACATTTAATTTACATATAATAAGTAATAAAGAAAAATATGTAAATTTAGAAAATACGAGTATGCTTAACCCGAGGTTGGATTGAGTTGTGATGTAAACCTGCCCGGACCTGCCCGACTGTCCAGTAATCACAACAATATCTATCCAATGTGGGAGGTTAGGGCATTGAGCCCAATAAGGACCCGAGGTTAGACTGAGTTACGGTGTAAACCTGCCCGGAACCGACCGGCACATCCAGTAACCGTAACAATACCTGTCTAATGTGAGTGGTCGGTGCTTTAACTAATTAAGGTTAAGGACAGACAAGTCAGGATGGTAGGGTTAAGTTAATTAAACACTTAACCAATTCAACATGTTAACTAAACTGATGGGTGGGGTTAGGTTAATACAGACACTTAACCACTTAACATGTTTGACTAGAAAACCCTAGTAACGAGGGACCCGTTTCAGCAGTAACCCAAATTAGGTATCATGGTACCCTGAAACTAGGCAGGGTGGGGCACGATTACTGGGCTGATTGTAAGCGGTCAAAAGCGACTGCGGTTGGTGCAACAGTGTGGGTTCTAACGAAGTGCGGGCGTGCACACACATCGGAGCAGACAAACAGGGCACTGGGCATCAGTAGTATAACCTATGTATTCTAGAATTGTGTCGGGCCGCCACCACGGGACTCGATACACCCCATGGTGGGACCAGCATAGGTGTCTACAATTATTGGGGGCCGTATGGCACATATGTTTATGCGAGTAGGAGCCGATCTTTTGAAAGGGGATGACTTCACCCTCAGCATGAGGTGCCAGTCGAAATAAATACAAGTAGGTGCAGAGATATAGTGTGGGATGCGATAGTATATTCGGTTCTAAACTACTTTATCTTAGTTTATGATACTTTCCTATTTCCAGTTTATTCCTGTCATGCCCTTTTTCTTATCCACATACTGAAGAGTCACTAGACTTACCAGGCTTTATGTCTGACTCTGTTTTTCTTTCGTCTTCTTTTCTTCCGTTTTCCCCCCAGGTCCACAGGGAGGAAACAACCCAGCTTAGTCAGACTCTTTGCAAGCTTCAAGATAGTAGATGTATGGTTTGGACTCTCCTTCATTGACTATGGCTTTTGGACACACTCTATGGGGATTTATGCAGTTTTAATTATGTTTTATGCTTCTTTATTCGATAATCAAGACAGAAATGATGTTGTAATGTTTTGAAAGTTATTGTGAGACAATTATGGAAATGTTTTGTATGAACATGTATTTATGAAATGAAAGTCTGTTTGTTTTCCGCTGCTTATATATATGTGTTTACATCTGTCTTGTGTTTTATCTGTGACTTTTACCTATAAACCTCCACCAAAGTTAAGGCATTCCCTTGGTGAGTGACCGTAATGGAGGTGGGGTGTTTCACTTGGTATCAGAGCATAGGTTTACCAGTTCAGATAAAAAATTTTGAAACTATTTTCAAAAGAGAAGTTTAAAGAAGCATTTTTCAAGAAAAAATGTTGATATTTTAAAAAGCATAATCCCCCAAGGCCATATGCACTATCTCTTTATCCTTCGTTTTGAGTCTTTCCTTTTGTTTCAGCAGGTCTTGAGATCTTAACCTTCCAGAAGGAGTACCGATACCTGGCTGGTTCCGAAGGTACCTAGAAGCTAGAGCCAATGATGCGGGCCCAACAGACATTCCTCCTCCCCCTATGGCGGTGGTTACTCCTCCTCCTCCTCCTCGTGGAAATGCTTTCGCAAAGACATGTAGAGACTTCAAGGCTATGGGTGGAAAGGACTTTTATGGAACTGAATCCTTTGAAGTAGCAAGAAACTGGCTAAAGGAGACCGAGGATCTGTTTGTCATCTTCGAAGTTGACGACAGGCAAAAGATACAGCTAGCAGTGTGGTTGCTTAAAGATGAAGCGTCTTATTGGTGGGAGATCACCAATGCTGAGAGGCCAGTGGAAACATGGGAAGATTTCAGGATGAGGTTTGAGATGAAATTCCTCTCCCAAGCTGAAAGAAGCCTGCAAATGGAGAAGTTCCTAACTCGTAAACAAGGAAGTATGATGATCAGGGAGTACATCAATCAGTTTAATCAACTAGCCAGATTTGGGCTGGATTTAGTAAACACCCAACACAAGAAGGCTCTTCGCTTCGTCAAAGGTCTGAATGAGCCTCTACACAGCCTTGCTATGACCCATGTATCCACGGGAGCGACTTATGAAAGCTTGGTGGACATGGCATTGCTACACGAGGAAGACAAAGGCAAGAAAGAGGCAAAGGTGGAAGTGCCTCAAGAAAAGAAAGAAGGTTTACAGGCTAAGAAAACAGACTTCAAGAAAGGTGGGAAGAACAATAAGTCCCGTGAAAAGAGAAGGTGTAATTTCTGTGGCATTGTTGGACATATAGTGAAAGACTGCAGAAAGAAGAAGGCGAAGATGAGTGGTGGTTGCTTCCATTGCGGAGAGACTGGACACTTGGCTAAGGACTGCCCAAAGAAGTGAGGGCAGGGACAGAGGACTGGATCCACTTCAGGGGGACAGGTTCACGCGCTGGTGGCACCTCCGCAGGAATGAGGTAGAAATATTTCTGTAGAAAGTGTAGTTTATCTTTATTATCATCCAGTTCGCACTCTCTTTGATTCTGGTGCATCAGACTCCTTAATTTCATCTGCTTTAGTAGAATCTCTGCACCTAGACACTAGTATGGTAGAGGATCCCTTGGTTGTTTCAAACCCAATTAGGGGCACAGCTTATTTGTCAATGGTTTGTTTGGGTTTGAAAATCTCTATTCTAAGTGTTGAATTTAGATGTAGTGCCTTTGTTTTGGGTTTCTCGGGATATGGATTGATCTTAGGCATGGACCGGTTATCCAGTAACGGTGCCATTCCTGATTGCGAGAAGAGAATGGTTAGACTCTTGACTCGGCTCGGTAACACTCTAGAAATTTCTTGTAATCCCCTGAATGTTGTTATGCTTAGTTATCTAGAGTCGCTTGATGCTTCTGTTGAGAATTTGCAGTCGGTTAGAGTGGTCTGGGAATATCCGGATGTCTTTGAGGAGGTGAAGGGCTTACCTCCGAGGCGGGAAATATACTTCCGCATATATCTTGTTGATAATGCAAAGCCCGTAGCTTTACCTGTCAGACACATGGCTCCAAGGGAGAGAAAAGAGCTCAGTAAGCAAGTTAAAGAGCTTCTCGAGAAGGGGTTCATTAGACGGAGCATTTTGGATTGGGGTGCTCCAGTGGTGTTCGCAACCAAAACAGATGGTTCGCTTCGCCTTTGCGTTGACTATAGGGAGCTAAACAAGCTGACCAAAAAGAATAGGCACCCTCTTCCCAGACTAGACGATTTGTTTGATCAGCTTGTAGGTGCGTCGGTTTTCTCCCAACTTGATCTGGCTACTGGGTTCCATTAGCTCAGAGTGGCTGAAGATAGCATTGATAAAACGGCGTTCAGAACCCCAGTCGGTTTCTTCGAGTGGCTTGTCATGCCTTTCGGCTTAACAAACGCACCCGCTTATTTCGTAGACCTAATGAGCAGGGTGTTCAGAGAATTCCTTAATAGGTTTGTGGTGGTCTTCGTAGACGATATTTTGATCTTCTCAAAGAATGAGGAAGAACATGCTCAGCATTTAAAAGAAATCATGGGTACTCTCCGTGCACATCAGCTAAAAGCCAAATTCTCCAAGTGCCACTTTTGGAGAGAAGAAGTAAGGTTTCTTGGGCATGTAGTATCCAAAGAGGGGTTGGTCGTGGACCCCGCGAAAGTAGTTGCGGTGCAAGATTGGAAGGCACCAAGGAACGCAACCAAAGTCCGAAGTTTTCTTGGGCTAGCAGGTTTTTACCGAAAGTTCATCAGAGACTTTGCAAAAATCTCAGCCCCTCTTACAAGGCTGACGAAGAAGAACTTGACTTTCGCTTGGGACTTGGATTGCGAGTTTGCTTTCCAACGCTTGAAAAGGGCTCTTACAACAGCCCCAGTTCTAACTTTGCCTGACGGAAGCAAGATGTTAACAGTATACACGGATGCATGTGGAATGGGACTAGGCGCTGTTCTAATGCAAGAAGGAAGGGTAGTAGCTTATGGTGGAAGACAATTGAAAGTTCATGAAAAGAACTACCCAACCCACGATCTTGAGTTGGCCGCCATCGTCTTTGCACTCAAGTCTTGGCGCCATTATCTCCTAGGTGAGAAGTTCGAATTATACACTGACCATAAATCTTTGAAGTATCTTTTCTCGCAGAAAGATCTTAACTTGAGGCAACAAAGGTGGATGGAGTTTATTGGCTCGTATGATTTCGAGATTTCCTACACTCCTGGCAAGGGCAATGTAGTAGCAGACGCCTTGAGTAGAAAGAAGCTGACACGAAGCCCTCTCTTTGTAGAAAGGCAAAACTTGGAGTATATAGCCAGTTTTAACTTTAGGCCCTCCTCTAATTTTGTACCGGGTCTATTAGCATCTCTTGAAGTGCGCCCTACTCTTTTGGACTCAATAGGGACTGCACAATGTGAAGACCCTCAACTTGTTGATGTGATTGATAAACTTATTAGAGGTGAGACTTCTAGTCACCTCAATAGATACACCATCGATGATAAAGGTTGGCTGAGACGGGATGGAAGACTATGCGTCCCACAAGCAAGGGATTTGATAAAGAAGGTTCTCGAGGAAGCACATCATTCCAAGATGACTATACACCCTGGCGGAGATAAGATGTACAAGGATATAAAAATAACTTTCTTTTGGAGTGGCATGAAGAAGGACGTGGCAGATTTCGTTTCTAAGTGCATGACCTGCCAACAGGTCAAGGCGGAACAGAAGAAGCCTGGAGGACTGCTTCATCCTCTAGAGGTCCCACAATGGAAGTGGGATAGCATTTCAATGGACTTCATTGATGGGCTGCCTAGGTCGAGAAGGGGCAATACTAGCATTTGGGTAATAGTGGACATGCTTACAAAAAGCGCCCACTTTTTACCTGTCAAGAGTAGAAGGACTGCCTCATCTCTAGCGTCTCTCTATCTTAAGGAGATAGTTCGACTCCATGGAATACCCTCCAGCATTGTTAGTGACTGGGACCCTATCTTTACAAGCGAGTTTTGGTGGAGTCTGCAAGAAGCTGTAGGCACACAGTTATGCTTGAGCACGGCCTATCACCCCCAAACCGACGGCCAGACGAAAAGGGTGAACAGAGTTTTAGAGGATCTTTTGAGACTTTGCGTTCTTGACTTCGGAGGGACATGGGAGGATCATCTTCCTTTAGTGGAATTCGCCTATAACAACAACTACCAAGACACCATCGGCATGGCGCCCTTCGAAGCTTTGTATGGAAGACCGTGCCGATCACCAACTTGTTGGTAGTTGGTGGGAGTCTACTGACAAACTTATACTTGGGGCAAACATGATTAGAGAGACTTCCGAAAAAGTGGACTTGATACGAAGGAGAATGAAGACTGCCCAAGATAGACAGAAATCCTACGCAGACAAAAGAAGGACCGACCTTGAGTTTGAGGTTGGGGACAGGGTTTTCCTTAAGGTATCTCCTTTAAGAACATCGTTCGCTTTGGATCCGCAGGAAAGCTAGCACCAAGATTTGTAGGACCGTTCCCTATCATCGAGAGGATTGGGAAGATGGCTTATAGAGTAGAGCTGCCTGAAAGGTTGGCTGGGATTCACAACGTCTTTCATGTTTCTCATCTCCGAAAATGTCTACATGAATCTGCGAAAGTGGTGGAGCCAAGCATTCTAGAAGAAGCCGAAGTGAAACGCGAAGCAACTGTGAGGAGAGTTCCAACTCGAATCGTAGGAACTGAAATCAAAAGGCTATGCAACCGCGAAGTCAAGCTTGTCAAAGTTCAGTGGAGCGACGCCGAGGAAGACGCAACTTGGGAAACTGAGGACATAATACGCGCGACTTACCCTTTTCTTTTTGAGGGTACATCTTTGATCTCTCTTTTTCCTTAATTATGCTTGTATCTATCTTTTTAGGTATATCTTCTCGGTCCTTTTCCTAACTCCTTATGTAGAAATCTAATGGATGCAAACATGTATTTGAAAACATGTTATGGATGATTGCTGCAAGTGGTTGCTAGTGGTTGCTCGTGGATGCATATACACACAAACCCTAGATTTTAGATCGGCTCAGTCACTTCCATATTGCATATGCATATATGTATTCATATTTGTATGTGGTTGAAACTTGATATGTTGTCACATGGATGTTGCATTTGTATGAATAGTTGCGCACTCATGTAGAATTATGAGTAAGGACAAATTTGCATACATAATGGATTCATGACACTTACATGATTTGCATTAAGGAGGTCAACTGAATCAGTAGACCGCCTGATTTTGCATTAGATAAGGACATGTACACACACTATGCATATGATCATGAAGCACCAGAAGCCTTTTAAGGACAATGGACGCCTGTGTTTATTGGTTGAGTAGATGGACGATTGGATGTTAGGATTTACGTTCTCCTAGACTTGAAGATTTCGGGGATGAAATCCTTTATGGAGGGGAGAATGTAACACCCCGAATTTTCTGTTAACTGTAAATTAACAAATTAAAGTATAATTAATTCTAAATGAAAGAATTAAGGGAAACGGGTTATGCCATTGCGCTCGTCTCGGAATTTTGCCTGAGATAGAGTCCGAGTTTGCGTGAATCGGACTCCGTATGAAGGAGTTATGACCTCCGGAAGTTTCAGAATTAATTTAAAATTCAGACGGTTCAAAATTCAGTTCGAAATTCGAAAACAGACCCAAACTAGGCTGGGCGGGAAAATTCCCGCCCAGGACCCAGGTCGACCAGGGGGTCGACCTGGGTAACCAGGTCGACCATAGGGTCGACCTGGTCAGGCCCTGACTGGCCTGGTCGGGTTTCTGGTCAAATTTCTGAGCTCTAGTGTGTCACTAGGGCTGACTTGTCACTTTCTGGTTGGCTCCTCTCGAAGTGAATGGTCTAGATTCATCTATGATCATCTGACTGCTCAAATCAATCTGAAATTCTATATAAACAACTTAAGTCACCAACCTAAATTCACATAAAAATTAGAGATGGAGCCGCCATGCTGTCGGGAGAAAACTAGGAGGAGCCTCCACTTGTAGAAAGCTTAGAGACGAGCAAAAATAAAGTAAAAAAATGTTTATGGATAGAATTGTTTGACGGCCCAAAGGAAAGCATTGCAAATTCAGAACTCAGAAATCAGAAAACAAGACCGTCGTTTGTTGTAAGTATAGTGGTTTTTCCGATGTGAATAGAATTAAGACTTGACTCGATGTAAAATGGAAATGGAATTGTGCTATTGTATAACGATGATGTTAATTCATATCTATGTGTTGATCTTGTTGTGAATGGTATTGGGATGTTTGTGGTATAATTGACTAGATGTTGAATCCATTAGAATGTTTGTGGATTAATCTAGTTGATGTTGGATCTATTCAAATTCACATGCAAGTTATTTGGTTCTACACCTATATGTTTAGGTGATTATGACAAGTTATATGCTGTACAATAGATATTCTATGCCTAAATGACTAAGTTCATATACATGCTCATATGTTTATACAAGAGTTGCAAGTTCATAATTGGATCCATGCCAAGATCCATTTTAATACAAGTTTCATGTTATAGTAGTAAACATGATTTGATCTAGTTCACACACATGTGATAAAATTATACATACTTTATGGACATGTCATATTCTTGTCATATGTTAGTGATGTTCGATGTTATGCCTAGATCTAAACACGTTTAGGCTTATGTTGTCTAAATCATATGCTAATTCATGTGACACTTATTCATATGTTTGTGATTGATTTGCAAGTTCACATATATGTATGTGCTTTAGTCTATGTTGCAAGTTCACACCTATGACATCCGTGATGACTATTTTGCAAGTTCACCCCTATTATGTTCATATTGACTATGCCAAAAATGCCAAGTTTACACCTATGTCATGTTTATGTTAATGGATTCCTTTATGCATACTTTGTACGCTAAATTAGGCTATGTTTTTAGCCTAATATTATATGTCAAAAATCATGCGAGCGGAAAATTAGGCTAAGATTGTTAGCCTAATATTTGGATGGGGTAATGTTGGGAAAAATTGGTAACTTGACATAAATTGGTGAAAATTATATGTATTGGCATGTTTGTCACATGCCAAAATTGGTGGCACTTAAACGGTATAAATTCTTATACCAAAAATGTTAAACTTGGAAAGTGGGCCTTAACATTTAATTTACATATAATAAGTAATAAAGACAAATATGTAAATTTAGAAAATACGAGTATGCTTAACCTGAGGTTGGATTGAGTTGTGATGTAAACCTACCCGGACCCGCCCGGCTGTCCAGTAATCACAACAATATCTATCCAATGTGGGAGGTTAAGGCATTGAGCCCAATAAGGACCCGAGGTTAGACTGAGTTACGGTGTAAACCTGCCCGGAACCGACCGACACATCCAGTAACCGTAACAATACCTGTCTAATGTGAGTGGTCGGTGCTTTAACTAATTAAGGTTAAGGATAGACAAGTCAGGATGGTAGGGTTAAGTTAACTAAAACACTTAACCAATTCAACATGTTAACTAAACTGATGGGTGGGGTTAGGTTAATACAGACACTTAACCACTTAACATGTTTGACTAGAAAACCTTAGTAACGAGGGACCCGTTTCAGCAGTAACCCAAATTAGGTATCATGGTACCCTGAAACTAGACAGGGTGGGGCACGATTACTGGGCTGATTGTAAGCGGTCAAAAGTGACGGCGGTTGGCGCAACAGTGTGGGTTCTAACGGAGTGCGGGCGTGCACACACTTCGGAGCAGACAAACATGGCACTGGGCATCAGTAGTATAACCTATGTATTCTAGAATTGTGTCGGGCCGCCACCACGGGACTTGATACACCCCATGGTGGGACCAGCATAGGTGTCTACAATCATTGGGGGCCGTATGACACATATGTTTATGCGAGTAGGAGCCGATCTTTAGAAAGGGGATCACTTCACCCTCGGCATGGGGTGCCAGTCGAAATAAATACAAGTAGGTGCAGAGATATAGTGTGGGGTGCGATAGTATATTCGGTTCTAAACTACTTTATCTTAGTTTATGATACTTTCCTATTTCCAGTTTATTCCTGTCATGCCCTTTTTCTTATCCACATACTGAAGAGTCACTAGACTTACTAGGCTTTATGTCTGACTCTGTTTTTCTTTCGTCTTCTTTTCTTCCGTTTCCCCCCCAGGTCCACAGGGAGGAAACAACCCATCTTAGTCAGACTCTTTGCAAGCTTCAAGATAGTAGATGTATGGTTTGGACTCTACTTCATTGGCTATGGCTTTTGGACACACTCTATGGGGATTTATGCAGTTTTAATTATTTTTTATGCTTCTTTATTCAATAATCAAGATAGAAATGATGTTGTAATGTTTTGAAAGTTATTGTAAGACAATTATGGAAATGTTTTGTATAAACACGTATTTATGAAATGAAAGTCTGTTTGTTTTCCGCTACTTATATATATGTGTTTACATCTGTCTTGTGTTTTATCTGTGACTTTTACCTATAAACCTCCACCAAAGTTAAGGCATTCCCTTGGTGAGTGACCTTAATGGAGGTGGGGTGTTTCAATACCCAGCCGGAATTGTGGCTCCTGTGTGGACCACAGCGCCTGGGTGAGGTGTTTGTGAGCCAACGGGGACGTTGGGCTCTGTAGGATGGGAGAATGTAACGCCCCTAAGTCCCACATCGTGGAAGCCTGTGTGAAGTGGGTACTTATATAGTAGAGCTAATCTCTTACTAACGCCGAGGCCTTTTGAGGAACAAAACCCCACACCTATACGGTGGCTAAGTTGGGGACAATATCTTGCGTGAACGGAGGTGCGGGTTGTTACAGTTTTGTAGTTAAGTCTTCGAGTTATTTTATGAAGCATGTGCTGGGATAAGGATGGAGCTATATTTAGAGCATTATGGATTTTTCTGTTGAAGCTTTTGTATATTCCGTTGTGTAATTTATTGTACTCTAATATGTCTTATGTAACTCTGATATAGTATTGTTACATTAATAAAAAAATTACTTTTGTATCTATTCTAATGTGTTATTACCCTTAACAATCCACCTTTCTGACACTAGGATTTCAGCACATGAGTACCGAGGATATATTAAGTGTCGATTCTCGAGATTCGAAAAAACGGGTCGTTACAAAGTGGTATCAGAGCTGTGGTTTATACAGCTTATGGGGTATGACTCATTAGAGCTGAGAATAGAAACCCATCAGAGATATGATTAGTAATATCCTAGGATGAGTAACTTATTAGAGATAGGGTCAGTAATGCCCTATAATTAGTTTGAGGGTTATATTTGAGAAAACGTATTTGTAATATGAAATTGGCTTTGAAAGATTATATTTGTAATATAAAAGAATATGTTTTGAAATATATAGTTGTATATATATTATAACTTGGATGATTATTTAAATAATTAAGATTGTTAAGATTTGAATATGGACAACTTGTGATTAGAATTTCACAATTAGACTAAATATGTTCATGTGGAGTTAGTTAATAATTAGAATAAATAATCCAAGTATAAAAGGGTAGAATAGTATGAATTACCCAAGATAAAGGAAAGGGTACCTAAAGGGTAAGAATTAGTTAAAAGAATACTTGTAAGGTGATAGTTAAGATAAATTGAACTTAATAAGTTATGATGAACATAAGTTGAAGTATGTGGGTTGGAATAAAGAGTCAAAATTACGACGAGTTTTGATAGTTAATGAATTATGTAATATGTTTGTGTAAATATAAGTAGTTTAAATACCATGTGAAGATTTAAATGAATGGATTAAAGTTAAGAAGTTTACATGTTTGTATAATAGTAATAATGATATGCTATGGGTATTGGTAATGATATGGTATTTTATGGTCGTGGTCTTACTCTTATTTTCCTCCAAATTTCAAGGACGAAATTTCCTTTAAAGGCGAGAATGTAGCAATCCAGGTTTTTAAGCAATTTGAAAATTCAAATTTTAATGGTTTTGAATAATTTAAATATGAATTTTAAATTGAATTTGGTTTAACATAATATCAAAATAGTTCTTTAAAGGCGTAAAATACAATTGTAAAATACTGATAGGAATGAATCTGCTCTTGTTAAAATCAGTTGTTCGAATATGTACTTTTCATAGCCCTTCACAAATGTTCCATAAACCTACTATAGCATTTCTAATACAAATGCTACCAAGAGTGACATAGGCATGCGTCACCATGCATGGAAATGAAGCCTCTGAATGTGACATGTGTCCACTTCCCTAGTTACCATAATACCCCTTAGTGTACCTATACCCCTCCCCCTCACTTTCTCCTCATTGCTCTTCCTATTCATTTCCCTCCTTCGCCCTTCTCCTTTCTTTTCACCGTTTCCCCTCCTTCTCCTGTATTTTCCGCCAAGGCCTCTCCTCCCTCCTTCTCCTCCTCCTTCCTCCCCTCTCCTCTCGGCCCTAATCTCCTCTAATTGGGCCTCCCCTTTCCCTCCCACTCGGCCCACATCCCCATGCCATTACCCCATCATCCCTTCCTTACCTCTTCCCCCACCTCCCACTTAGCCGACTACTCCTCCTCCATTATAAAAAAAGAGGTGTGTATGTATGTATATATATACACATCAATATATGTATATAGAAAAGAAAAGCTAGCGCTGGTATGGTAAACGGAAACGCTGGTTCGGATACGTGTCCGACCATTAAAGTTAGGTGGAGTGGAACTCCAAGGCGAGAACATCTTTCACTATGCTCAGATATGTGTTAAAATCATAATTAGATTATATTGATTTCTTTGCAGTTATTATGGTTGCTTCGTGGTTTTTATGAATGTTATTATAGTCATCTTTGTTCATGTATGTTCAAGCGTTAATTGTTATAACACTTATATTATAGATACAATGATACAGATGAATGATTGCTATGGTTTTTATTAGTGATGATGTAACACACTACATCTACAACTATGGAGTTATACGGGTATTGGTTAAGTTTCTTCCAAATCGGATAATATAAACGAATATTATATTCGATTCAGTAAGACGAGAAAATGAAAGTTAGGATTTTATATCCAAAACTGGCTAGAAATGAAACTAAAATGATTATGAGAAACTTTTGTAAAGGTGAAAATGAATTTGAAAGGGTATTTGAGATAATACGGCATGTTGAAATTTCAAATAAATAGTAAATCAATTTGAAATTGACATTGAATTTGAGATAGATATATAAACGATGTTTTAAACTCAAATTGATTATTCCGAATAGCTTACATAATGTCTAATTGGATTTTTGCAAAGTTTGAGATTTAAAAGATCAAATTTTGAGAAATAATAATATTTTATTAATACTAAAATTCACAATTATGGAGACAGGGGTGATTTTTCATAGTTGGAGGGTGAAAATATGAGGGTTCGGTTCGTGCTTGTGCTTTAGTTAATGGCGACAAGGATGATTTTTTTATCCCATTTCTTCCAATTTCCATCTCTTCCTTTTCCATTTCTTCATCCAACATCGACGACATCTTCTCACTCTCACTTTTCTTCTATTCCTAATTTCACCCTTGTTTTCAACTATGTTAAAGCACCTCTAAACCGCAAATATCGTATTCTAGATCTAAACATTTTTGGGTAGCTTTCTTCACTATCCACTATATTATCTCAGATCCACATACTCCATATAAATTTACCTTTTTAGCTCCTTTCACCCTCCATTCCCATGCCGTGGTGGACTTTTGGCTGGACTTGGGTGGGCTTTGAAGTCTGGTGGTTGACGCGGTGCTTTAGTTATCAGTAGTAATCTCAAGTAATCTGAATCATTTACGCGACTCAATGTTTTGCGTTCTGGTAAGTCAACTATCCTTATACCGAGATGCTCCACTGATGGGAAGCAGTACCTTGTCTCTGCTCGGTGAGCTCGCCGTGATTTTTGCTAGCTAGTATGCTTTTCTGGCTGTGTTGGGATAGTTCATTCTATTTGTTTTTCACCGTTGCGACTGTTGTCGACTTGTTGGTCATCAGAAGTGGGTTGCTGAATGGGTTTTCACTGTCTGCTTATATGTTTGGGTTACTTTCTTCGTGGATGGTGTGTTTTTCTACTGGATTGTTTGGTTCGCAATGTCTGGATGTTATGTATGTGGTGTTTGGTGTGAGGCAGGCGTGTTGTAG
Organism: Allium sativum; assembly: GCA_030737875.1. NCBI lineage: Eukaryota > Viridiplantae > Streptophyta > Magnoliopsida > Asparagales > Amaryllidaceae > Allium > Allium sativum. The sequence goes on from CM060910.1 coordinate 345,017,668, forward strand.
TTCATCACCTTCAGGAAACACAGGCGAAGCTTGGTTCTCAACGTTTCCATTTTCAGGTGTTCTCCTTATTCACCTTCTCTTGTTATCCATGCCTACTACAACCATTTACTGGTGATGCTACAACACCTCTACGCGGCAGCTTATTGCGCATGTCAAACGGTGTTGTGTATAACGTTGTTGTATACACAATTATATGATTTTTGTTTGATGATAACAAGGTTTTAAATCTCGGATATCAGTCGCGTCTCGCCTCGGGGATTTTATAGACTCGGTCTTGTATCAGGGGAGATCTCGAATGAGATGAGTCTAACTCGGGAGTTCGTCTCGGATTTTCATCTCGGTCTGAAGGTTCATATCGGAACAATCTCAGGGTACATGATATGTTAAAAATGATATTTTAACAAAATGATTTTTATGAATTCTATTAAAAACATAGTAACTTAAACTTAAAATGCAAAATAACTTTATTATTCTTTATTTCGCGAAAGATCATTCATACTCTAAATAGTAATATGCTTAAAACAGAAATATTGTAAGACAACAAACATTAAAAGGATCCAAAACATTAAAAAATTCAGCATAAATAGACCATAAAATGCATAATTTCATAAGTAACATGTATGTAAAAAGACGAATATGAAAATCATAAGCATTGCAAAACATATACGAACATACAATATAGTCATTTAACATGAAAAATGTAAAATAACAAAAGATTGATATGGCTAGATTTGAGTTTTTTGATTATAGTTCTAATTAAGGCACAAATTTAAATTTTAACCAAAAAACCTAAGATCTCGGAATATATACCAGTATTTCGTCTCAGTCGATATATCGTTCGATATTGCAATATCTCGGGAGATATATTCGAAAGGAGATTTAGAGTGATATTTGTTGTTTCGTTTCGAAAGGAGCCCAAAACGAGATCTCGGAGGAGATCTCGGGCGATATTTGCGAGATTTGAAACAGTGATGATAACAACCAAATATATATTATTACAAATGTGTTTGTTATTGTACTATTTCATTTCCACATCGCATTGAAATATAATATTTATATTTAAATAGAATACGATTGTACACGAATTCAAATATTCAACAGTATTTTGTTTAAATATAATATTTTATTTCAAACATTCAAATAGTACAAATTTTACAACTCCACTATTTGTACACTCCACTGATACACTTCATTTCATAACAATTTCATTTACATATCATGTCCTCTCTACAACACTGGTACTCTATCGCTCTGTTTTACAGTTACACTCATACAATCTTTTTATAAATTTCTTCTATCTTCTGTCTTCACAGCTCACAGTCAGTCTAGTCATCATCTGCTTACTTGTCACATGAAACACACAGTACACTGCAATACAAATGAAACTGAATACATGCGAATATAAATTTTATTTTTAAAATTTTTTTTGCCTCAGATTTCTGGTATGTTTCTCATCATTTTTCATGACTTGATCTGATTCATATATCTAATCATCTGTGTCTAGATAGCTTATGGTATTCACAGTGATACACTGTAAATACCACAAGACAACCAGCATGTATATATTACAATGCAGGGACTTTTCAGATGGACTTCATATACACACGTGTATATATATACATGCGCGCACTACCTCGCCAATCAAAATATAGTAGCGAGCCGCTGAGGAGCAGCCACGTGGACCAACTCAACTCAGTGCAACACTTAAGCATACATGCAAAATGAAACAACTCAATGTGGTCGAGCTGATGTGTGTCAACATGAACAAGTGCACAACAAACATGCAACAAAACATACTCAGCAATATCAAGTGGTGCGGCAAATTCTGAATAGCTCTTTAATAAGGAGCTCAAGTCTGATTTCTCATGTTCAAGAAAGCTCAAAGAAGCTCAATTACGTGGAAGAATGTTTCAGGTCTGCTATGACCCAAGTGTCGAGTCAAGCGGCTACAAAAGTTCAAGCACACACACATACACGACTCAGCCAGATATTCAGTTTCAAGTGTCAAGTAGGATGGACAAAACTCATGTGCAACCCAAATAGTCAAGACAGCAAAGAGATGGTGCACAAACATAAAGCAACACAAAATATATACATGGATGCATTTTCAAAAGTCAAGAATGGTATAAGTTTTCATGTCAAGTATGCAAGAGTGTAATGGGGACAAACATACATACGGACTGTCACAAGTCAGCATGACTAAAAGCAATTGTACAAGGCATCATGTATATGCAAAGCAGTTCATTTGAACATGGTCAAGCTCAAGTGGACATAAATGTGCGTATATGGGACAAAAGTGATCAAGTGCATATTGTAAAAATGCATGCATCATCTTAAATAAAGCAGCAAACTCAAAGTGAATAAGTAAATGGTGCAGCTCAGAAGTATATACATGTGCAACATGAAACATAACAAGGAGCAAGATGGGTTAAGCACAAGTGAGTATACTTTTCATGACATACACATGGTAATAAGCAAACTCATCATATAAACTGCAAGTATGAACAAGTGGACAACAGATTACAAAATGGTGCAGCAAAACTTAAGTGTTATCATGCACAATTATGTGGCAGTATGTAATATGTGGGAAGCATGGCATAGTGGTGCATATACATGATGATTCCGTCAACATAGTGATGGGAAGAGTTAGTGGTGATGCAGTGAATACAACTATGAAGAAAATGTGCAAAGTTTTTTCAAAGAAATGCAAGCATTCATGGTTCAGATTACAAAAGAGGAAACAGGAGATACTATGCCAAGAAATCACAATATTTTTTGATTTCCAGAAATAATTTCATTGAATCAAGGTTTTTAATGCTTCCTGAAGTTAAGCTGCAAGTTGCCACAAATTGTTTTCCAGAAATGAACAGTCTTCATTTGAGCAAAAATCAGGGGGCTTATATGTGGGAAGAAAGTATTTGTTTATTCCAGAAATGAGAAAACAATTTCTTTGGAAAGATTTCATTCCAGTTTTTAAACAAATCAATTAGCATTTTTATTTGGAAAATAAATAAGAAATGATTCATGAATTATATCAACCATTTTCGACAGGAGGATTCAAGGCATAGTAAAATATCAATCAGGAGATTTCTCGCAAAGACTATTTTTCATGGGGGCCGATTTAATTCAATCTGGAGATTCATCGAATACCAAAATCATGTATGTGTTCATTGAGGAAATCATGCTTTTCAAAATTAGCCGAGAAAATGAAAGAATTAAAAGAGGAAACATCACGCAATCAGATCAAATCACTTGAGGAAATCAAATATTTTTAGGGTTTCTTTTACCCTATAAATAGCACCTATCATCACAGGCACTCAAGCATCGAAAATCAAAGAAATCTATTTAAAAGCATATTGGAGAATTTTTCTAATACTCACAAATTTTCGATCAAGCAATTGGCCAAATTAATCGACTATAGAGAAACACGGTTTCGAGCTTCAGAGATTAATCAATTCATTAAGCAATCGGATCGATTTGGGGATTCAAGGAGAAAACCCTAGAAAATTTCTCTAGAGTTAGCCGCCATTTTCAAGAAACAAAGTGATCGGATAAAATGAACAAGGTTGGAGTCTTTTACATAGGGGGACGACCAACTTGAAGTGTTCAAAGGGAGAATTATTTTCTCTTTTATATTCTAGGGTTTTGTTTTGGTTTAATTTTTGTTGTATTTTCCTTTTTATTTGTAAACCGTCTCAGCAGTTTCCAGAGTCTGTAAAATCTAAGTGGTTTTCTAGTTTCATTTGTAAAAATAAACAGTTTGCTAGAGTCTGTAAAACTAGGGGAAAATATAATCTAGGGGATTAGATCAGTTTAGTGTTTGAGCGTAGGATTAGAATAGGAGCGAGGGGTTAGCGAGTTTACATGGTCTTGTAAGCGGGATCTGTTCTATTACCTAGTAGAAACCTTAGGAATGCAGAAGTAGGCAGGATTTTTGCTGAAGCTGGGTATATCTTGTGTCATTTACTTTTCTGCATTTATTTTCTACTGCATTCTGTGATCTGATTTTTTTTATATCCTGATAAAATTCAATAAACCTAATTCACCCCCTCTAGAGTTAATCTAGATCCAACATTTGGTATCAGAGCTTGGTAATTTCATTAACCCTAGAATCATGGATCCTAGTTGTCAGTATAATGGGAGTCAGTCCAGTGATATTCCAATTATTTTCAATGCAACAGATTTTCTAATTTGGAAATCAAAATTCGAATTTTATTTAAAATCTGTTAATTTTAAATATTAGAATATTATTGAAAATTTGGGAGACATGTTAGATAAGAGGAATAAGGTTTTAAATGCTCGTGTTAAGCATATTATTTATTCCTATCTTGGTAATGATCAACTAAAATTTATCTCCCATTGTTTGACTATGCAGGATATCAGGAAAACTCTCAACGCACTGTATGGAAATGACAACGCCTGCTCAAAACCCTCAGTTGACAACTCAGATTCAGATGTGTGCTTAACAGGAGCTATTAATGATGATTCAGACAATGGAGATTTTTCATGTGAAGAATTGGTTTCTCTTTGTAATGATATAACTAAAACTCTCAATCGTCTCCAACGAAAAAATAAAATTCTAAAATCTGAAAATTCTGGGTTGCGATGGAAAAATAATATGTTGAAATTAAAATTTGAAAACTCTGATTGCAAGAATTGTTTCAATTTGAAAAAAGATTTAGCTCATCTCAATATGAATCTTCAGAAATTTGAAAAGAAATTATCATTTAAAAAAATGAAGATGAGTTAATTTTAAAAACAATTCTTTGCAAAAGGAGTTGGATAATATTAATTCCAAACATACAATTTTTGAGAAAGAGAGTTTGCTGAAAACTTAGTCAATTTTGAAGGATTTTGAAAAGGAAATTGAAAAATTCAAAGATTTTAAAAAAATCTGAATTTGAAAAGTAAATTAAATTTGAATCCGAGATTTCTGAGTCCCAAGCTAAAATCAAATTACTAGAATCTGAAAATTTGGTTTTGAAATGACATGATGCTAAAAGATAGATCACTAACAATCGTTGTTCTGATTTAATGAAAGAAATTGGTGATCTTAAATACAAAATTCAATGATTAGAATCAACTTTGGATAAATTCTCTAATGGTGAAATTTCGTTGAATATGTTGTTGCAAAACCAAAACTCTATTGGAAATAGATGTGGTCTTGGCTTCAGGAGAAATAATGTTTTTGAAAAACGAAATTCAAATGTTTTTAAAAATTCTTCAAACTTCTTTGAAAAGAATCGACTTGATAATTTGAACTCTGATAAATTCAAAGGATTTTTAAAACATAAACGAAGTGAGAATTTGTTTTATAATAATCCATTTAAACAATCCTGGATCCCAAAAAGAAATGAAACAAACTTTGTAAAATTCAAACTGATATGGGTTCCTAAAGGTATGAAAATAGATTCGAATGGATTGTTATGCAAACAAGTGTGGGTACCGAAAGATGTGAACAAACATGCAAGTGGTTTTTCAAACTTTATTAGACCACTCAATCCTCTAAATTGTTAGGTACTTGAGGGGGCTGAGGAATTGCTTTGCTAAAACGAAATTGAATTCAGGCTATTCAATTTTTTCTGTATCATTCAGTGTTCCTTAGCTAAGTTTGTTGAGTTAGAGATTCTTTTGCTTACATCATTCCCAGGTATGATCTTTAGACTCACAATTTCTTTTGTATATTCCCTGTTTTTATTTTTCCTATATTTTTTATTTGATTTGACACTGCCATATTTTGGTTCTTCTTGGGCTTTCTTAACTTCGAATTGCAAAATTCATATTTTTCTGGAAATTTGCTTCATTTGAATAAAACTCTGATATTTTTAATCATTTCGAGATCTTGAATTTAAACTTGTAAATATCTGCAATTGTTTTGAAGTTTATTTTCTGATTTTTGAATTCATAATAGTGTTGATCTATTCTTGTCATATCTTGAACACTGTTAATTTGGATTCTAAATTTTTGAAGATCTGAAAATTAAATGGAATTTCACACACCTCTGTTTTTTTTGAGTTTCCTCTAATTCATTTTAGAAAATCTTGAAATATTATACTCATTAAGCACAGTGTTATTTCTCAGTTGTGATAATTTCATTTATTTTCAGATTGGCTTGTTGTTGACGAGCAAAATTGTCGCATGCCAGCACCCAATATGTGTGTGTGAACAATTATCAGAATAAGCAGTAAATAATGTAAATGCGGAGAGACATAGCTTTTATAGTGGTTCGGCACTAACGCTTACGCCCACTTTATAATTCTCATTCATCATTTCTTTGATCGATTACAACAGACGTTACAATATTTGTGTACAAAGCTATATGTATGATGAACTTGGAATGAGTCATCCTTCTTCTTCGTTGAAGTGAGTTGACTTGGTCAACTATAGGCAAGGTAGGCTTTAATGTCCAAGAGGTCTAGAGGTGATGTAACAAGGCTTGCTAGTATTCAAGTGTTGAAGGAAAACATGCATGTCATGTTTTAGGTCTTTATCCCATCTCCCATGGCCGTGGTGGAGGTGTTGGAAGCCATTAATGAGTTTTTGGAGCTCTTAAGGTCCAAAAATTCCAAGGGAGAAGCCTCCAAATGAAGGCCAATGCTTGGGGTATTTATAGGAAGGAGGTTAGGTGGGAGTAGGTGAGCAGCGGGACCCACAAGAGCCATTTTCGTACCCAAACAAGGTCATATACGGGAAATTCGAGCTCCCAGGCGCGGGCTCGAAATTTCGAACCCCTTCATGGGGTTCGAAATTTCGAACCCCCTGAGGGGCTCGAAATTTCGACCCCTCATCAAGGGATTCGAAATTTCGTACCCTCGAGGGGTACGAAATTCCGTACCCCACCGGGGGTGCGAAATTTGAGGAGGGGAAAGGGGCGATCTTCTTGGTGTTGGAATCTCGTCGTTTTAGTGCATCGAAGCTCCTGGATAGGAAGTGAAGGAATCCGCGGTTTTGCTGGTCCGGAGTGAAGGAATTTGATCTTCCCGCATGGAGAAAATCGAATGAATCGCCGCCGGGACTGTGTGGCCCCGGACCCCCACCGCCGCTGCGCCCGGACCCGCTGGACGGCTCGCCTTCGGCTCGGTTGACGGCTTGACTAAGAGTCCATTGGGCCCGACAGGGACCATCTGATAGAGGCTTTGGGTTTCAGTGTGTTTGCGACGCGACTTCGACCCAACTGCTTTGTGCTTTTTGACGCTTGAGCGCATCTCTCACCAAATACCTGACGTGTGACTGCTTTGACAAAACGGCATGTCAACACTTGCATATTTTGAATTGTCTTGAATCACAGTGACGCATCTTGAAATTCATCTTTATTCATGATCATTATGGTTGGAATTTGTTTGTTTGAAATCATCTAAAATTCTTAATATTTTGAATATCACACACCTCTTAAATTTGATATTACCATTCTTGTGTGACTGATTCATTATATCTCAATACTTGACATTGATTCAAGTGATTTCAAAAAAAATATTTTTAAATTTTTGGATCATGAATATCTCTCAAACTTGATGTAAATGATCTGAAATTTTTCTTATGCTTGTCAGAGATACTTTTGAAAATTTCTTTGAAAATCTGATCTTAAAACTCACTGTTATTTCATGATTATTTGATTTGAATATCTGTTTGTTTAAAATCATTTGAAATTATCGATTTATTGAATCATGCACATATCTTGGATCTGAAATTTATAATCTGGTGTGATTGGTTCATTGAATCCTGAGAATTTCATATTTCCTCAAATGATTTCAAATAAACTGTATTTTTAGTCTTGAATCATGAATCATATTTTGTGACCATCAGAAACATCCTCTAACAAGTCTGCTGTGATATTGGTTTCTGTGCCGCTCTAATACTACTTTTGAAAATGTCCTTTGATAACTGCTTGTTTTGGTTAATTTTTGTAACAACCTGGATTTTCAGAACCAATTCAAAATTTTATTTTAGCTATTTTAACATAATTTAACTATTTAAAATGATTTATTTTAAATAATAACGACTAAAAATTTATTTTAATCGAAGTTAGAACGTATAAATTTATTTTAATTATAAAACGAGCCAGAAATGGCGCGGTAGTTTGAAAATTCGATTTTAAATTTCAAATGAATATACAGAATTCAATATAAATCAGATTTCAGTAAAATCAGAAACATTTGAATCTGTTTAATTATATCTTTCTAACAAAAGTGAAAATCTGAGATTTCATAATATAAATTGAAAGTTATGTCCAGTTTAAAATTTGAAATAGTTGCTATGGAATTTATATATATTTTAATATGATATATAACCCTTAAAAATAGCCATTTTGCAAATGACCTCCGTTTTCGACGAAACCACTTTTGTTGGATCCGAAATGTCAGATTATTGCCAGATTCCAATTTTCATAATTTTTGGAATTAATATGTGAGCGTGGTGAATTTAAACGTGTTTGGTCATTTTTGTTTAAATTTAATCAACCAGTTATAAAGGTCATTTCTCAAACGGTCTCCAAATTCAACGAAATAATTTTTGTTAGGACAGTATCATCAAAACATAGCGAGATTTATTTTTCTGTAATTTTTGTAGTCAGTATGTGGCCCCGGTAAATTAAAATGTAAGTTTGAATTCAATATATATTGATTTATATTTTAAATATAAGAGAAAACTGATCTAAACAGTCGAATTGGCTTATGAAACATATCCCATTGTATCCGGAATGGGGGTATTTAGCTAGGGGCGACAGTCGTTGGGTTCGATTTGGAGTTAGTATCAACAAACAAGTATTTTTCGATTTAAAAGAATTTAAATAATAATAAAATATAAAATTATTTTCTATAACCCTCCCCCCCCCGTTCATAGAAACCCTAGCCGCCACCCTCATAAAGAACGGTCAGTTTTGCTCCAAAACAAACCTCCAAAATCCTCCCGATCCACGCGGAATTAAACCCAGGTCCTGAAGCGAATATTATTGAGATTTCTTCGATCTTCCAAACCATTCCCCTTTGATTTGTTCTGGTGGAGTGTATCACGACATTTTTCGCCCGGAAGGGACGAACTTCGAAGTAGGTTTTGGGGAAGGGGGGCCCACCGAGTGTGGCGCGAAGGAGGGGGAAGGTGTGCGGCGTTGAGGGCGTCAGTGTGGTGGGTTGCGATCAAGCTCCGATGATCGGAGTCGACGACGGCGTGAACAAATTCAGATCGATGATATGGGTTTTGTTCGTGGAGGAAGCAGATGTAAATGGGGTAATTAACCCTAATGAGGAAATTAATAAATTAATTATTTAGTTAAATAATTTTTTTGTAATTAATGTATTAATGGTCGTATCTTTCTCGTACGAACTCTAAATCGCGTGAAACAGGATCCGTTGGGATCTTGGGGACGAGAGCTTCGCAACAAGACTAACTGGGTCCAATTTGGAGCTTGCTAGAAATTAGGGCAGAATTAAATTCAAACCGTCCAACAAAGAATGATGGAGTGGAAACTGACTGTGAGAACACCTTCTCACTCAATTTATTTTACAGTCAAATATATTTTAGGTTGAAGACGTGGATTAGTAGCCCCCGACACTATTTATTGTACAAATCATGGTTGTTGTTTGGATTGTATTGTGGAAAATTGATTGTATTGTGGTTAATGATTGTATTTAGATTTTGTTGATTAGGTTGAATACTATGTATCGTGCTAGCCGGTATCAGGAGAGGGGTAATGCTAGACATTACTCCGGTTTGAATATCGCGTCGTTATAATGCTGAAATTTTCTGAAATAAATATTTATTCATTAAAAATATATTTTTTAATGTGTATATGAAATGTATAAAATATTCATGTGTTGAATAAAATGTTTAAATAATAAAAATATCATTTTTTTATTGAATGTACGAACTATTAAAATTAGTCAAGTGTTGAAATAAACATTTTATCGTTAAAAATATAATTTTTAATGTATATATGAACGACATAAAATTCTCCTGAAATGAAAATAAACATTCATTTACAAATCGGATGATTGTTTATGTACACCTATTTATCTGATATTGATTGGAACGATAAATTTTACACATCGTCCAATTGCACAAATAATATTCAATATTTATTGGTTGAACCCCACACGGGTATTGAGATGATATTTGACGTACACTAATCCCAATTGCTTAGTTTTATGTCAATCGATTGGTTGACGAACTGATGTAAGCGTTATTTATTTATTTTAATGCTTATACAGTGTAGAATGCACTCTGGATGATGGATTATTGTTTATCATTGTGATTGTGTACATGTGTTGTATGAAATCCATTTAAATATATTTATATGGTAATTGATTGAGTCTGATTGCAATTCAGAAATAACGTATAGTTTCAAAATAATACATCGTATAGTTTTCGAATTTTATTAAGTATAGTTTTAAATTAATATCCCGTATAGTTTTAAAATAATATATAATATAGTTTTAAAATAATATATAGTATAGTTTAAAAATAATATATAGTATAGTTTTAAAATAATATATTGTATAGTTTTAAATTAATATTCTGTATAGTTTTAAATTAATATTTTGCATCGTTTTAAAATAATATTTAGTATAGATCAAAATATGATTTTGATGTCTGGGATGGACACGAAAATATTGAAATATATGAAGCCGTGTTGTTTAGATTTGCATCATTTTAACGCGAATGATATTTATATCAATTTTATTCATTTTTATAATGAATATCGAAAATGAAATGATTTCAAAATCAGATATTTTGAAAATATTATCATTTAAATAATATAATGATAAGGAGTATTCAATTTTGATTTAAAATCGAAATGAAAGTTGGAATCGTTTTAAAACGAATTCACAAACGATTTATAAAATACTTTTTGAATGGAAATCGAAGAAATATATATAATATATATATTATATATATTTAATGGCCCGAATAGAACGCGTCGCGCCACGACCGTTCGCGAATTTCGACAATTGACTTCGAATTGACATTACGGGAGATCCGACCGTCGGATTCTCCTAAAACCGGAACCGCTGGGTTCGTATCGAAAAGAGCTTTCCAATGAGTATAATAGATTTGAAATCTAATAGTTGGATTTAGAATTATGTCCAAATCAAATTTGGAAAAGGTCGTTATGGATGTAGTTCGGTGGCCGTTATTGGAAACCGACTGTACGCGCTTTGATAAAATTATTAAGAATATTAATAATTTGTGTAAAATCATAATAAATGATTTGGATGAAAAATTTCGAGGTTGTAAAGATAAAAATATATTTTTATCAAAATGAACTAGTTATTAACTAGTATAATAATCCAATATTTTTAAAAGAAATAAATTGGATTTGAAATGGTTTTAAAATAACCAAAATTTTCCAAAGAATAAATTGGAATGGATTGAAAGGGAAATAATCTTCGGGATATTTCGATATTGGATTCAGTGGTTATAGAATATTGTTATGGGAATTTGGAAGAAACATATATCGTTATTCCCAATACAATATCTGTTAGTTTCAGAATTTGATATTGAATATAAGCCGATATAATTTCTATTCAGAGTCTTATATTTATTATTAAATTGGATTTTGGGTTTGTTGTGAATGGTGTCTTCATTAACACTGTTCTTAAACCCAGTTGAGAAAAGAACAAATCTTTTAATTAAGATTTAGTGAAGTTTACGAATTAATTAATATTTAATTGGAATTGAATAAAAGAATTGGATTTTTAGGTTTATCGTGAACGGTGTTTTAAATAACAATTGTTCTTTAACCCAATTAACAATGAGGATATGATTTGGAATTTATAAATCTTTTAACTAAGATTTAATGGAAATTTTCCAAAGTAAAGTTTTCCAATTTAATACATTAAATTGGAATTGAATGGAATTCGATTTAGTAATAATCGAAGTGAGCTTCTATGGAGGTGGACTGTTAATATATATGGAATTTAAAAGGTTTTGTCGTTATTCCATTTATATTATTAGTCAGATATGGAAATTGATATCGATTATATATTGATCTATTTCCCATGAAGATTCCATAATTAATGGAATGTGATTTTGGGTTTATCGTGAACTGTGTTTTAAATGACATTGGTTCTTTAACCCAATAGAGACAGGATTTATTTCCTAAATTTGAATAATCATTAAATAATGATTTTTGGAGATTAAAACTAAATGGAGTTTTAATGAATCTTTAATTAGATGGAAATGGGAATGAGATAATTAAAATTATCGAATTTCATGAAATGATCGAGAATGGAGTACCACCAGTTTTACTCCAGGCGATAGTTAAATCTTTAATTAGATTTGAACGTGAAATGGTAATTAAATTTACCGATTGCACCGTGGGTGTTAGATATGGAGTACAACTAGTTTTGCTCCATGGGATGAATACGTTGGGATTGGGAAATAAAACAAATGATTACTTCGGTAAGGTGCGCTAATCCCGAGTAGTTTGGAAAACCTTAATTTGGTTTAGAATTGTGAAAAGAAAAATGAATCTTTTGGAAATTGATATCCAAAGGAAGATTAAAGAATAAATTTAAAAGAATTTATCTTTGATAAAATTAATGGGCACCTTTCCCTAAAGATGTGAATATTTGAATAAAAGAATATTCTGAATTGGAATAAGGCGTATGTTGTGTTTTTATAACATTTGTTTATAAGATACGCGAGTTATTCAGAAAGACCGGGTTTATCCCATTCTGAATAATTGATACGACGATAAGTTGATGATGAAGATGGTGATTGATGACCCGATATCTTCACATCGTTTGGATGATTACTGATGTCTTGATTGGGCTGTACACCCGAGACAAGGAAATAAGTGGTGATCGTCTAGACGTACTTGGAGATCAACATGATATGCGAGGACCCATCTCCTGTATTGGACATATGGGACGAGGAATATGGTGCCTCCGGTTTCGTTCAGACCCAGAACGGACTTACAAATGGATGGTATGTCTGACATTGTATTCCTTTATACTGTATTCATTGATCTCTGCTAAATATATATTTGTTTGGTGGCGGAGAATTAATTCTCTTGCTTAACACCCTTCTCTGAGACGTACGAGCTTAGAGGTTATATATTGGTGGAAATCAATGGTACGGTATGGATTGTCAGTGTGGCATGCTGAGATGCACATGATCAAGGCTTATGTTGAAAAGCAGAGTCTTGTGGTTGATGATTAAAGCACGGCTTTAAATAGCACAGCTTTGTGTATAGTGTTAATTCGTGAGCCTCACACCCCGGTGTGAACCAAAAACGGGAGAGGACCTCAGGGAGGACATGCGTTTCCTTCTATCTAGGAGTGGTGTCATGCTATGGAGCCCAGACATTTTACTCATGTGGATGTTACATATTATTTGATGGATAGCAAGGAGCCTCGGATATATTGGTCACTACGGGGCCAATGGATGTTATGGTCAACATACTGACCAGATTTATGCATCATAGGGCAGGGAAACGTACTGTTCAGGAACTACAATCCACAAACGTAAGGGTGGACTGGCTCTGATGCTCCAAGGGCTTGAATGAGTACGAGTCTTGAGACATGGTGCTAGATTGTCTCGAATCGGTAAGGATGATCCCTTGCCTTGGTTCATGATGGAAATCCAACTTCCAATACATGACATTTCAGTTCTAAATTGCAGAACTAGTATGGCGACATAGTAGCACGGGATACTATGTCGTCTATGATCGATACATTTATATTTGAAGTTGATTTTGACACTATACACTTATAGTAATATCAAAATGATTTGTTTTAAAATGTACCAAGCATGTTTGGCTGTTATAAGGAAAAACACTATCCTTCGGCTTCCGTTGCATTGTGTGATAGGACCTGAGTCTTATAATAGCTTCATTTTCCGAAAAGCATTGCACTGTTTATAAACTGTTTTATGCACTGGTATTCTTGGGAGAAAACCCATTCCGTGTTATATGGAGTGGTCCCTTGATTTAGTTTATTTCTAAAGTAAAGTTTTAAATAACTATTTTAGTTCTCACACCTGTCCCATGACTGACCTGGAGTTTATTGTTTTAACCTAAACTCTGGGAGCCCCTATTTTCCACACGGGCAGCTAGTAGTTTTGGTTTTTGCAGATATTTGTTTCCACTGGATCCTGGATTTACAACTGGAGTTGTATTCAGAAAGCTCTGTATCCGTGTATTTCTTTCAGTTGTGTTATGTATTATTTTTTCGCTGCATTGTAATTTAATAACTGATATTTTTCTGATGTATATTATTTATTCATGCTCTGTTATATTCTTGTACTATGATGTAATTGTTGTAATAGCAATGAAATGTTCTATTCTTTGTGTTCTGATTTGTTGTGTTCTCAACTCAATCCGGTCTTTTCCTTACGGGCGAGCTTGGGTCGTTTCATCTTGGTATCGGAGCTTTGGTTTACAAAGCTCGAGAATAGGGCACATTAGAACCAAACGAAAGAATTCATCAGAGATTGGATTAGTAATATCCAATAAGAATGACTCGTTAGAGATAGGATCAGTAGAATCCTAGAACGAGTGTAAAGAGTGTTATTTTTAAAATCAAATTTAGTTTTAAAATTTTATATCAATTATTCATATTTGAATATTTTATTTTAAATTGAATTTGGACGATCGAATATATGAAGATTTTGAATATACGCGTAATTAACGTGTATTTGAAGCCTCGAATACTCTTGATAGATATAGAATCACACTCTAGTCGCCTGGAGATAATTCTGATGATCGTTCGGACATCATCAGAATTTATGTTCGAGTTTCGAAAGTGGGATATCTATATATTTCCAATTGACTGGTATGAGAACCAAAACTAGGTAGGGTTTATTGTTTGTGACTTGGCACTAGAAATATGATTTTTGAGTATATAAAACTTATATATTTGAAAAGTTGACCAATAACTGATTGTTGGTTGTGATGTTTGATTATTAGTTTAACTAATAAAAATATTGGAATGATAATTAATTTAACCAATAAGAGAATGAAAGGTAAATCTAACCAAATAGAATCAAATATTGAACTAAATTGAAAATTTATTGAAATTGCATATATGTACATGTATATACATTGAACAGGTCATAGCACGGAAGCTAAGAAGAGGAATAAAATTGTACGCCCAACAAATAGGTACATGTTTACTATTTTCTTGGGTTTTGATGATTTTATGAGCCGATTGGCTAGCCGCTTGGCTTTTTCTTTTGGATTGGTGAGGGCCCTGTGAGGCAAGTTGCGGCTTTAAAGGTCTCCCCGTACAAAAGAGGTTATGGCGAAATTTTTCAAAAACTTAGGGTGTTAGCCAAATTTTTGAGAAATTAGAAAATTCTTAGAAATTGAAAAATTGAAGAATGAAAGCCAGAATGAAAGTTGAGTTGGTTGGTTAAACAACTTTCAGCTTCGTTCCTTTTCGAGGATGAAATTTTTTTAAGTGGAGGAGATTGTGACAACCCTGATTTTCAGAACCAATTTAAAATTTTTATTTTAGCTATTTTAACGTATATTGAATATTTAAAATGATTTATTTTAAATAATAATGACTAAAAATTTATTTAAATCGAAGTTATAACGTATAAATTTATTTTAATTTTAAAACGAGCCTGAAATGGCGCGGTAGTTTGAAAATTCGATTATAAATTTCAAATGAATATACAAAATTCAATATAAATCGGATTTCAGTAAAATCAAAAACATTTGAATCTGTTTAATTATATCTTTCTAATGAATGTAAAAAACTGAGATTTCATAATATAAATTGAAAGTTATGTCCAGTTTAAAATTTGATATAGTCGCTATGGAATTTATATATATTTTAATGATATATAGCCCTTTAAAATAGCCATTTTGCAAACGACCTCTGTTTTCGACGAAATCACTTTTATTGGATCCGAAATGTCAAATTATTGCTAGATTCCAATTTTCATAATTTTTGGAATTAATTTGTGAGCGTGGTGAATTTAAACACGTTTGTTTATTTCAATCTAAATTTAATTGACCAGTTAAAAAGGACATTTTTCAAACGGTCTCCAAATTCGACGAAATAAGTTTTGTCAGGACTGTATCGTCAAAACATAGCAAGATTTATTTTTCGGAAATTTTTGGAGTCAGTAATGGCCCCGGTAAATTAAATGTAAGTTTGAATTCAATATATATTGATTTATATTTTAATTTAAAGAAAAAACTGATTGAAACAGTCGAATTGGCTTATTAAACATATCTAATTGTGTCCGGAATGAGGGTATTTAGCTTGGGGCGACAATCGTTGGGTTCGATTTGGAGTTAGTATCAACGAACAAGTATTTTTTGAATTAAAAGAATTTAAATAGTAATAAAATATATAATTATTTTCTATAAACCTCCCCTTGTTCATAGAAACCCTAGCCGCCACCCTCATAAAAATTGGTCAGTTTTGCTCCAAAACAAATCTCCAAAATCCTCTCGATCTAGTCGGAATTAAACCCAGGTCATGAAGCGAGTATTATTGAGATTTCTTTGATCTTCAAAACCATACCCCTTTGATCTGTTCTGGTGGAGTGTATCACAAGATTTTCCGCCTGGAAGTGACGAATTTCGAAGCAGGTTTTGGGGAAGGGGGGCCCACCGAGTGTGGCGTGACGGAGGGGGAAGGTGCGTGGCGTTGAGGGCGTCGGTGTGGTGGGTTGCGATCAAGCTCCGATGATCAGAGTCGACGACGGGGTGAACAAATTCAGATCGACGATATGGGTTTAGTTTGTGGAGGAAGCAGATGTAAACGGGGTAATTAACCCTAACGAGGAAATTAATAAATTGTAACGGCCTACGTATTTTAGACCTCGAAAACGACACAAAAACACCATGTCGATCATTCAAGCATCGAAAACATAGGAACTTTATTAGAAAGAAGTTAGAGGGCGAGATAAGAAAGAAAGAAAGTTAGAATATAAGAATATGAAGAACTAACAACACAACACTCACATCACAGCGGAACAAAATATAATATAGAAATAAATCTTTATAGAGAGCTTTGAAATAATACTTACAATCATCAGAGTACATCACACATCTGGACAGTTATTATAACCTGTCCTCATATACAACACACAACGGAATAACAACTAAATATCATTCGTCTGAACATCTCCAGTTCGTCTCTGGACTTCACAGCATCCGATAACCTGAACCTGTACGACCCGGTCTAACCCGAACATTACAAACGACGGGTCAGTCTGATGAACCAGAGTGAGAAAAACACACTAAGTTTATAGGCATCACACAAATTGATTTTAAAGTCAAAATCTTTTTGAAAGAAAGGATAATCATAAGACCAAATCCACACATAAATACGGACGGTTTTTACCTTACGATAACCCAAAACGTTTTTGAAATTGATGTCTTCTCTGATATTATAATAGTGTCTAATTACAAATAAATATCAATCTAGCAGAATGCTTGCATCTCACGCTCTACATATATAATATACAATCAAAATCGCGGGCTCTTATTGGAGAATGGATTTCCTAGCAAGGTATGGGAACACCTTCCCAACAATGTACCTCGGGAGATGAATATATTGGGGTCCAACAAGAACATCTTGCAACCCAGGCTAAACATGATCGGCCCCTCACTTTACTTTGAGAGTACCGAATATATCATTACCACGGTTGGGGGCCAGCCAACCGAACCGATAGTATACAAATAAAATAAAGGGACAATCGAAGGCATTTAATTTCACTAGATCAGGTAATGATATACCCTTTTGATGGGTGCGACCCACATAGCCATGCGACCTACCCGATTTTATGTCATTTCCCGGTTGATGAGGCTAGAGGTTAAGCTTATCCTTCAGAACAACACATCTCCATTCACTTTGAATGTTACATCATCAGATCCGCCAGAAATCACTAATTGACGTCCACAAAAATATTCTAGTTGGTAAGCTAAAGAAGTTTCCCTTCTATGCCACCAACTTGGTACGTTTGAAGAAATCAACGTGCGTGACTCCTTTGGAAATACTTTGTCAGACATCCGTCCATACAAGTCATCCAGGAACAGGATGAAACGAAGGCACCCTCCTACCACATCCTATATAGCTATCACCCCAAGAATCAGTAGCGAGTAGTCCTTGCAATCCACAGATTCCAATCACGACAGAATCCCAAGTCAGAGTATGTCCGACCGCTAAACCAGAGAAATTCAACCATTGGTTCTTCTGTTTATGAAGATCCATAGTCTTCAATTGCTCCATATTCAATTTGCATCTTCATGTATTTGATGGTTCGGAATGGTTTTTGAATATAAATTCGATCCCGGTCTTTCCGTACCAATAGTCGTATTTGGCCAGATTTGATAGTCGGTTATTTAACTATCAAATAAATAATCATGTAAATGAAATGAGTTTACTGATTCAGTACTCGGCATTACTTGGCCTCTTTAATTAAACATCTGTTAATTATATTCTTAAATTCTTCCAATAATTTAAGTTTATCCATCGATTCTTATTATAAATAAGAATATTCTTAAAAATCATTTCATTTACTTATACTTTCCGAATATAGGTTTCAATATTCTTTACGGAAATCATAACTTATGTTTTCCCTCAATTTCTCTCGTTTATAAACTAATATCATTCTTGGATAATCATGTAGCAGTTCGAGTTGGGATATTTTATTTACCTCTCAGTCCCTGACCAACAACATTCATATCTTCAGAATAATTAGAAGTTTATTAACCGCACGTTTCCTTTGGAAATCTTCTTTAAATCTCAACACTGTTTACTTAATAAATTATTAGGTAAACCATCATTATAAAAAATTTCTATTAATCTTTAATGATCCTTTATAATATTGTACCCGAGTTTCGATTCAATTAAAAATAAAATCATTTATCAAATTCTTCAAAACTTGTTTACAATACCATCTTTGATTTAAATCATATATAATTGTCTTTAAAAAATCTAATATAAATATCTTTTACAAAATCTTATGTAAATATCTTTATAAATCTTACATTCATAACTTTTATAACTCTTATATTGACATCTCTTACAAATCCTTATAATTATTTTTATCAAAACAATTCAGCTTATCATCTGTAACAAACGTTACAGATTTCATTTTCAAAACTTTTACTTCATTTACAAATCCTATTTGTAAATTATTATCGACAACTAGTATTTCGATTGCATTTTTAAACTCTTAATTGCCATTTACAAAATCATTTGTAAATCATTTACGACAACACATATTCGTTGTCATTTCCAAATCTTTACTTAGCTTATACACTCGACTTCGCTTAACATTTCGAACTTCGGAATATCACAATCCGAACCTCAGAATAAATCTCACTTCGTTTGCCATTTTATACCATTTTCCAATTTCTCAATTTCCTTTTCTAACTTCAAATATTAAATAAATATTTGATTTAAGCGATCATATTTGCTTAAAAATCTCTTGTATAATTTCATTATAAAAACTCGGGTTTTGATATAAAACCCGTTCATAAACTCGTTTCACCATTCAATTCGATTTCATTTTCACTTCGATTACTTTTTATTAAATGAATTTCAAATAAGTAGTAATCTCTTAAATTATTATTAACATAATAATATACTTCAAACATTAACTACTGTAAAAGTAGTTAATTTCTTTATTAACTAAAATAAATAGTCAGTTCCTTTTTAAAATCTTATTAAAATTAAAACAAATATACGTTTATCTATTTCATCACATTAATTCAAAACAAACTAATTTAGTAATCAGTTCCAGTTAAAACGGTTGACTTCGTCAATTCAAATTACAGTTATCTTGTTAACCAGTTCCAATTAGTCCTTTATTTAAATTAATTAATAATATAATTAATTTAAATAATTCTGTTTAATTGTTTCTTAAAAAAAACAATTTTTTCAACTCTTAACCGCTTGGTTAATTTCTGTTCATTTGCTTATAAATCTGGTTATTATCATAATTTGCTTTATAAAATCAGTTAATAATTGATTATAAACTTACATAATAAATAATAAATATTTATTTTCTTTTAACAAAATTTTATTCAAAATACAGATTTAAAAATCTATCTCCAGTTATAAAATATTTTTTATAACTTCATTTCGTTGATTCACCTGACGGTAAGTCGATATTTGGAAAACCGATTGATTTATAGGCCATATACTACCAATTACTAAACCAATATTACTTATTGGTTTAAACAAAACAATTGTTGAATTTCAGGTCAACGGTCATCAATTTAAATCAATCATCCAATCAAAATAGTTCATATGATGATAATATGAAAATAAATAACATTAAATATATTTGAGGAATCCCGTTGGATCCCTCCAACTTGTCATTCCCTGCATTCAAATTGGTTATCTCAATATAAACTCATTCAATTCACTTTAACAGATATAATAATAAATGACGACCATTTAACATCAACCAATTTATTTAATACTATAAAAAAACAATTCAAACAATTAACACGTTTATTTTGCAAATGTGACCAACAAGGTAAGTTACCTTAATTGGGACCAATCATTAAAATAACGATTTGGTGTTTCACTGAAATTAAACAACGTTTAATTTCATCGGTTCAATCAATATGTGAATATATATTTAACAAACGACAAACAATCAACCATTAGCATCCATAGCATAAAAAATAAAAACCCAACTTATATAAAATATAAGTGGGAAATACTGAGTGAGTTTAACTCACCTTGATTTCGTTCACAGTCGAAGCGATTCGATTACAGTTAAATTAAACCGGTGTTTAATTTAACTGTAAACTCCAGCTGCCTCCATCTCTATTCAAAATAGTTCCATATTGAAGTGCTCGCCACCGCAATAATAACGCATCTTGAATCATTTGATTCTGATATTATAGCAACAAGTTATTAATATTTGAAGTTATACTCATTTAAATAAATAAATTAATTAACTAATTAGGGTTAACTTAACTTATTACATTTAATGTAAAATAAGGCCGACTGCATTCTTTTTAATTCCTCTACCTTCTTCAGAACGTACTCGACATGCTGCTATGACCCATCCATGGTTTAAAACAAATAATTGATTATTTATTAATTACAAACGATTAACATAAATCAAATTATTATACTAATTCCTAAATGATATTTAGCTTAAACTAATCACATTCTTAAAGCATACGGCGGATTAGTTTTCTTCCCAGGCTCGTTCATTAACATGCGTTTGACAATTTTGGTGTCGATCCATCCTTAATAACTAATTTTGTTTTAATTAAATTAATGTCAATATAATTGCATTGGTTATAGGAGACATCACAGTTGAACTTATATGCTCCCAGGTCCTTCGTTCTTCGTGATTCACCTACTTTGAAAACCCATAACCACGCTTCAACACCAACATGCACCTACCGCGCCTCCTCCTGTGATCGGAGGCCTCATCGAAGTTGACCGGTAGAAGCGCCTCAACCCCCTCGTGTATCGATCCAAACGCTGCCCTGTCCAGTGTCACCGTCACCAGCTACGAACCCAAAAACCGCAGCGCCTTGTTGATCAATTTACGATCACCCCGAAACTCAGAAAAAGATCATCACTGCACAACCCCTATATCTTGCCTAGCTGAACAATATTCAAGTTGGATATTTCATGATTTAATGATTGGATCGAGAGTTGGAAGAGGAGGAAATTCGTGCGTTTTAGTTCGTTGATAATTTCTGGTGGCGGCCAAAAAATAACGTTGACCGCATATGAAGAAAACAAGGGTTTTTGACCCTTTCGTTATCTATTACTTAAGCAAGAAAGCAGGAAACCAACGATGCTTACATGTCATTACCTCTATCCGTTAATTTGAAATACTAGCATCCGCTGGTTTTAACTCTTTACGCTGGTTTTAATGCTTTATTTTTTCCTCTGTCTACAATCGTTTAACTCCACGTGTCGGTTATCCATTACCTTCCCAGTATCTCCCACCGATGAAATCCAAACGCGTCTGTCTATTCGGTTTTAATTTCTCCCCAATTTTTCCCTCTCTGTCTGAATTCCCTAATCTGCATCAATTCTTCATACCGACTATCTTCCCACATCTTCATCTCCGTAACACAGCAAGTTTTCGATTTCTCACCGCTAATTTGCAGTCCCACCAGTCGTTCTTGAACTTCCATCTAACTCCAATCACATGTACATGGGCTTAAAACAAGCTGTCGGAAAAGGTAACCCATTTCCAACTTTCTCAGACCCCAGCAGTTTACCGAACTTTCATCTCTGTTTTTACTTTGAAAAATAACTCACTTTGCCTTCCGTACTCATGTACGAATGAACTTTGGTTGAGTCAATTTTCCTTCATTCCCAAATCAGTAATTTTCCTACTTCCAGAAGGTTTCTTTACAGTTTTACCTGTTAAATAAACAAGTCTCCTGTGGTTTTCCCAATCGATGTACTTATATAAGGTACATACAAATTTCCATGTTTGCTGTCAGCGTACATATAACAAATGGATTTGAGATCTCTCCTTCTGTGTAACACCCCACCTCCGCCAGGGTCGCTCACAAAGGAATGCACTAGGTTTGGAGGGGCATTATTGGTAAACATGCACAGAAATATTACAAGACAAAACATATAAAACAGCGGAAGTAAAACAAATTTCATTACTTTATAAAACATCAAGGTCTAAAGCCTTTTACATCAGAGTACATAGAAACCTGTCTTGCAAATAGTGAAGAAGCATAAAACCTTTTCATAAATTATTCCCCCAAAACAAACCGGTAAAGCAGCCATAGCCAAAAGAAGTCCAAGCCATATATGATGACCTTCAAGCAGAAGAGGTCCGAACTAAACAACAGTGTTTCCTCCCTGAAAACCTGGGGGGGGGGGAAGCGGAAGACAAAGAGGCGAAACAAAACGGGGTCAGCCATAAAGACTGGTAAGTCCTATCTACTTCCAGTATAAAAACAGGTAAAGGTAACATGACATGCATAAACTGAAAGTAAACATAAGGATGACGACAAGATAGATAAGCTAAACCAAGATAACCGGATGAACTACTGTAGCAAGATAAACTAAGGTATCATGATAAACTACGGTGTCAAGATAAATCAAGGTATCACATCGTCAGGTTTCTATCAAGCATACTATCCCAAGGTATCTATCATGTATAACATCCCACGGTATCTATCATGTATGACATCCCAAGGTATTTATCATGTATATTTGCTCTACACCTCTCGTACTAGTATCCCAACCCGCGTCATGTGTTAACTATGAATGTCCCTTGCCCAATGTCATGTAATGGTCCATGTCAACCTAATATATAGCATATGTAGGTTTTACCAACTCGTATGTTTCTTTCCATGTATAAGTTCAGTCCTTTGCCGTAGGCCGTACGGGCTTTCCCATGTAAATCTATACCACCTCAACGTAGTACCATTTTATACTTGAAGTTGTTTTGGACTGCTACCCTTGATCTGGTTATGTTTTCTTACCATGAACTATCGCGTGTTCACTTAGGATTTATGCCACCTAGGACCACTAGGGATTATGCTACCTAATGAACGTTTCTGTGTCTCGGTTTGGGTTCAAGCCACCTAGGGCCACTAGGTATTATGCCACCCGTCAACCACGCCCTTTATCCCACGTATGTATCGTGAATCGTTTTCCATGTCTAGACGCACATGTATCTCAATGTGCCATCCGAGTTCCGTGCCAGGGAAAATCAAGAAATACGGAACTCGGTCCGGAGCTTTAAGTCATCTGCCGATGCAGATATCAAGGTCTGTTTTTGTATCCGTGGCTATGGTCCCACGTGACCCCTCCCTCAACTACTGAAAGGCAATCCAAGAAAAATCAAGTATGAGAACTACATCCCGGCCCCACTATGCCCCACTTTCCTATTAGCCAACCTCACCCATGACTCGATAGCAAGAACATGGTCTGTTGGGAGTTCTCTGCCTTTCCGTTCATACACGATTGACTAAAGATGGTAGGTAGTCGGCGACGTGCTATCCACGGCAAAAACAAGTATCGTCGACTCCACGCTAATCCATCCCAGTCTTTAGGTCGCTCGCATAGCAACCAAGGCATACTCTTGATTCTTCTACCGCAGACCTTAACCTCTTGTGAGCCCAGGCGGATCATCTGCAACCTCACAGAGGGATACCAAGAGTATCCTCACGTCCCCCGAAGCTACCGCTTCGTCACCTAGTTCGTCCTAGCCATTATCTAAGTCAGATAATTCGCTCCTCCACGTGTGTTCAAGCGATGACCTACCGTATCGGGTTACTCATCTATCTGTGAACTGGTCCAATTTCCTTGACTAAGAATTATCACTTAGTTATTCTTAACTAAGGTTTACCACTTAGCTTCTCTTCCCGCTATCCTTGTTAACTACGATTTTCAACCTAGTCCTTGAGCTAGGGTTTTGCCTAATGGGTTAAGTGTTGTCATTCAAGTTCATGACTTAACCCGCCTACGAATCATGTCAAGATTGGCTAAGTATTTAAGTTCAAGGCTTAGCCCTACAAGTTGGTTAAGTATACCAAGAAGCTCATGACTTAACCCTATCAAGTCAAATTGGTTAAGTATTTGTTTGTCTTAACCCTATCAGATTATCGTGCTAGATTGATCAAGCATAGATTATCTTAATCCCATCAGATTATCGAGTCGGATTGGTTAAGTATGGGTTAGCTTAACCTCATCCACTAACCGTATTACAATGGTTAAGTATATTTAAAAGGTCTTGTGACTTAACCCTATCAGGTCCGCATATTAGATTGGTTAAGTATAGGTTACTTAAACTCATCAAATCATCATGTATAATTGGTTAAGTATAAGTTACTTAACCCGATTAAATTATCATGTTAAGTTGGTTAAGTATTGGTTACTTAACCTCATTACCATGTTTAGATTGGTTAAGTGTTTAACTTAACCCCATCGAATTACCGTGTTTTAGATTAGTTAAGTGTAGGTTACTTAACCCCATCTAATTACCGTGTTTAGATTAGTTAAGTCTAAGTTACTTAACCCCATCTAATTACCGTGTTTAGATTAGTTAAGTCTAAGTTACTTAACCCTATCTAATTACCAAGTCGGATTAGTTAAGTGTAAATTACTTAACCCCATCCCCTAATTGTCTTATATGGTTAAGTGTCATTAAGAAATCAAGTCCGGTTCCACTTAACCTACCCATTCGTGTCATATCGGTTAAGTGTCATTAGTCAGAATTACTTAACCTTTTCATGTGGCATTAATTAGATTAATGCACCCCAACCTCTCACATTAGACTTTGTTGTGGTTACTAGTTAAGCCGGGCGGGTCCGGGTAGATTTATACCACAACCTAGTCTAACCTCGGGTTTTAAGTGCTATATGACCAACTACCCACATTGGGTCCTATTGTTTGTAGCCACTAGTTAAGCCGGGCGGGTCCGGGTAGATTTATGCTACAAACTCAACCCAACCTCGAGTTGGCCACTTTCATGTTTGGTCTAGTGTCATATTACACTTACAACCCATACGTGTCTAGTTCAAGTTCCATGTTTTCCTATGTGTCATGACCACATTTAAATGTATCATGAATGTCATGTTCTCATGTAAACCCCATGTCAAGTTTTCGTGTCATATTCACGTTTTTCCTAAGCTAACCAAACGTATTTCCAACCCAAGTGGAAGCGAGTCACATAGTAGGGGTATTATGCCAACATATTGGTCTCAAACCGGCGAGTTATCATAAAGGGATTGGCCGCAAACGTGAATATTATCTTAAAGGATTTGGCCTCAAGCATGCATAGTATCATAAGAAAATTTGGCCACAAACATGCATAGTATCATAAGGGAATATGGCCACAAACATGCATAGTATCATAAGGAAATTTGGCCACAAACATGCATAGTATCATAAGGGAATTCAGCCACAAACATGCATGATAACATAAGGGGCTTGGGTTCATTTACATGCATAAGCCCCAAAGTCAAGTCTTTGCCAATGTTTCACAAGTCAAATGGTTCCCAAAGGTTCATGCTAACATTCCATAGACAAAGATTCAAACTTGCAAGATAAAATAGGTTAAACATAACATGAGTGGCATGATTAAGTCGCTAAAACTTAGCCCAAGGTCATAGATCATAGAAAAGGGGCAAAATTAGGTTCACATAAGCTAGCATACTTATGTTTCATCGCATTTTATTCCATGTCACATTAGAACCACCGTTAGAATCTACAAGTAGCTAGAACTTACATAGCGAGGCTTAGGGAAGGATCATGCATCGTCTTGACGAAGAAAGGTGGCTCCTTTGTTGAAGAACCGTCATGAAATTTGCGTAGCAATGTTGATCCACTCCCTTGATTTGATGTAGGAAGCTTGCACCTTTTGATTTGAACCCGATTTGAATGCATAAGCCCTTGGAGTTGGAGATGGAGGCCATGATCAAGATAGATTTTGGCAGCACTTAGTTGCTAGAATGATTTTTAGTGATTTAGGTTAGGTCCTAGGGTGTTTTTATAGAGATTAGGAGTAGTTTAGGCCCTTAGATTAACCCTAGGATAGATCTGAACCCTCAAAACCCGTCACAGGCCAATAGACCAGACCCAAAAGCATGTCTTGAGGAACAAGTCAGGCACACCCAGGCCAAACTGCCCGACCACCCAAGTCGACAGGGGTGTCGACTGGGCTGTCGACACCACCTGGGGTGTGTCGACTCCCAAGTCGACTTGGGGGTGGCGGGAATTTTCCCGCCTGTCCTACTTGGCTGAATTTGAATTCTGAATTCAAATTTGAACTGTTTTTGAACTTGAAATTTTCTGAAAACTTTGACGGGCCATAACTGGGTCATACGGACTCCGATTTTCGAAAACTCAGACTCTATTTCGCGTATTTTTCCGAGATGAACGCAATGGCATAGCCCGTTTCCCTTGATTCAAATTTTAAAATTAAATTCTGCCTTGATTCTTATCTTTACACGTTGTTAAAAATTCGGGTTGTTACATTCTTCCCTCCTTTAAGGATTTCGTCCCCGAAATCTCCAAGTTAGGAAGAACATATCCTACCATCCATCATCCATCTACTCAAAACATCATTCACAGGCAACCATTGTCCTTAGACGATTTGTAATGCCATATGAACATATGCAGAACGTGTGTGTATATGCTCCTTAGCTAATGCTAATGATCAGGCTTGAATGATCTTTCTAATGCAAAATATGTTTAGTGCCATGAGTCCAACATATATGCAAATAGTCCTAGTCATATAAGTACTATATGTGTGCACAAACATTCATCGACATGCAACATCCACATGGTAACATATTCAATTTCATCCATAAACAAGTACAAATACTCGTGCATATGCAGCATGAAACGTGACCGCGTCAATCTAGTATCTAATGTGTATTCGCGCATCCACGAGCAACCACTTGCAACCATTTGCAACCATATCTATCATAACATGTTTCAAATACATGTTTACATCCATAGAGTTCTATCTAAGGTTCCCAAGATAAGATCGAGGAGATAAACAAGACAAACTCCTTACGGGGTTTGCAGCGGAAACAGGATCGAGAGGATATCCACCAAGCGATAGCATACAAGCAAGCTCTACAGGGGAACCAGGGATCAACGATATACTCTTAAAAAGAGATATGATGCGCGCATTTAAGCCGCATTTCCTTGAGCTTAATTCTATTGTTCCTTGCCGCCTTTGACTTCATGATTTCGTAGCTCCTTGATTCCTATTCCCAAGGTATGAGTTGGAACTCATTTCACTATCGCCTCTCGTTTCACTTCCACTTATTCTTTCCCTAGTATGCTCGGCTCAAACATATCTGCGTACTCATGCAAGCTCTCCAAAATTCACTAGTGAATTATGGATCTCGTTTACCGATGCCAATCCATGTTACCACGTGTACTTACTAGGGTGATTCCTATAACCCATGCTTAAGCGGAATGAACCATCCGCCTTATTGGCGAACGTTACTCGATCGGATCAGAGATTTCCGATAAATGCATCAAGAGATTCTAGGTAACTAACCATGACAAAACCCAAAAGGTTATACGAGACTTCGAGGGTATTACCAAGGCAAGTTAAGAGTTTAACTACCCTCCTTCCAAAACCGAGAATGGCATCCCTTACTGGATAACCACTTCATTCCTAGAATCCATCCATAGCTCAACAATAGAAGCATTGCTTCTAGTCTCAACACTTGGCATTTACACTCTCAATTACAAATAAGTCATGAATAAATGGACTGACTCTCCAACCAGATTTTGGGACTAAAGTGGGATCTTCTACCATGCTAGTACCAAGGTGCAGAGACTTAACTATCGAGGCAGACTTAAATGATGTGATGATCAAAACAGTCTAGACGGGACGATAGAAAAGAAAGGCTAAGCCTTTAACAGAAACGGTACCATTCCTCTTAGGTACGCTAGAAATGAGAGCATACAATTGCCCTCTCGCTGATCTTGTCCTTATCTTCCTTTGTGGATCAAGCCATACCAACAAGTTGCTTATTCTTAAACTCGTGTCCTTTATCCTTGCTCTTATTATCCCTTCTTATAACTTCGGTAACAGGTCTCTCGAGAACTTCCTCCATCGCACGGGAAAACACTTACGTAGCTAGACAAGGATTAGTCGCAGTTAAAACTACTATGACTACAGATGGAGGAAAGAAAGGAAAAGAGGTTCAATCAAGGAAACAAAGGATAGTGCTAATGGATTTTGGGGAATAGCCTTTAAAAAAACTTTTCTTGAAAAATGCTTCTTTGTGAACAGTTTCTCAAATAGTTTTCAGAAGGTTTTAAAAACTTTTGCCCAGTCTGATAACCTTCTGCTCTGATACCAAATGTAACACCCCACCTCCGCCAGGGTCACTCACAAAGGAATGCACTAGGTTTGGAGGGGCATTATTGGTAAACATGCACAAAAATATTACAAGACAAAACATATAAAACAGCGGAAGTAAAACAAATTTCATTACTTTATAAAACATCAAGGTCTAAAGCCTTTTACATCAGAGTACATAGAAACCTGTCTTGCAAATAGTAAAGAAGCATAAAACCTTTTCATAAATTATTCCCCCAAAACAAACCGGTAAAGCAGCCATAGCCAAAAGAAGTCCAAGCCATATATGATGACCTTCAAGCAGAAGAGGTCCGAACTAAACAACAGTGTTTCCTCCCTGAAAACCTGAGGGGGGGGGGAGCGGAAGACAAAGAGGCGAAACAAAACGGGGTCAGTCATAAAGACTGGTAAGTCCTATCTACTTCCAGTATAAAAACAGGTAAAGGTAACATGACATGCATAAACTGAAAGTAAACATAAGGATGACGACAAGATAGATAAGCTTAACCAAGATAACCGGATGAACTACTGTAGCAAGATAAACTAAGGTATCATGATAAACTACGGTGTCAAGATAAATCAAGGTATCACATCGTCAGGTTTCTATCAAGTATACTATCCCAAGGTATCTATCATGTATAACATCCCACGATATCTATCATGTATGACATCCCAAGGTATTTATCATGTATATTTGCTCTGCACCTCTCGTACTAGTATCCCAACCCGCGTCATGTGTTAACTATGAATGTCCCTTGCCCAATGTCATGTAATGGTCCATGTCAACCTAATATATAGCATATGTAGGTTTTCCCAACTCGTATGTTTCTTTCCATGTATAAGTTCAGTCCTTTGCCGTATGCACTACGGGCTTTCCCATGTAAATCTATACCACCTCAACGTAGTACCATTTTATCCTTGAAGTTGTTTTGGACTGCAACCCTTGATCTGGTTATGTTTTCTTACCATAAACTATCGCGTGTTCACTTAGGATTTATGCCACCTAGGACCACTAGGGATTATGCTACCTAATGAACGTTTCCGTGTCTCGGTTTGGGTTCAAGCCACCTAGGGCCACTAGGGATTATGCCACCCGTCAACCACGCCCTTTATCCCACGTATGTATCGTGAATCGTTTTCCATGTCTAGACGCACATGTATCTCAATGTGCCATCCGAGTTCCGTGCCAGGGAAAATCAAGAAATACGGAACTCGGTCGGGAGCTTTAAGTCATCTGCCGATGTAGATATCAAGGTCTGTTTTTGTATCCGTGGCTATGGTCCCACGTGATCCCTCCCTCAACTATTGAAAGGCAATCCAAGAAAAATCATGTATGAAAACTACATCCCGGCCCCACTATGCCCCACTTTCCTATTGGCCAACCTCACCCATGACTCGATAACAAGAACATGGTCTGTTGGTAGTTCTCTGCCTTTCCGTTCGTACACGATTGACTAAAGATGGTAGGTAGTCGGCGACGTGCTATCCAGGGCAAAAACAAGTATCGTCGACTCGATGCTAATCCATCCCAGTCTTTAGGTCGCTCGCATAGCAACCAAGGCATACTCTTGGTTCTTCTACCGCAGACCTTAACCTCTTGTGAGCCCAGGCGGATCATCTGCAACCTCACAGAGGGATACCAAGAGTATCCTCACGTTCCCCAACGCTACCGCTTCGTCACCCAGTTCGTCGGAGCCTTTATCTAAGTCAGATAATTCGCTCCTCCGCATGTGTTCAAGCGATGACCTACCGTATCGGGTTACTCATCTATCTGTGAACTGGTCCAATTTCCTTGACTAAGAATTATCACTTAGTTATTCTTAACTAAGGTTTACCACTTAGCTTCTCTTCCCGCTATCCTTGTTAACTACGATTTTCAACCTAGTCCTTGAGCTAGGGTTTTGTGTAATGGGTTAAGTGTTGTCATTCAAGTTCATGACTTAACCCGCCTACGAATCATGTCAAGATTGGCTAAGTATTTAAGTTCAAGGCTTAGCCCTACAAGTTGGTTAAGTATACCAAGAAGCTCATGACTTAACCCTATCAAGTCAAATTGGTTAAGTATTTGTTTGTCTTAACCCTATCAGATTATCGTGCTAGATTGATTAAGCATAGATTATCTTAATCCCATCAGATTATCGAGTCGGATTGGTTAAGTATGGGTTAGCTTAACCTCATCCACTAACCGTATTACAATGGTTAAGTATATTTAAAAGGTCTTGTGACTTAACCCTATCAGGTCCGCATATTAGATTGGTTAAGTATAGGTTACTTAACCTCATCAAATCATCATGTATAATTGGTTAAGTATAAGTTACTTAACCCCATTAAATTATCATGTTAAGTTGGTTAAGTATTGGTTACTTAACCTCATTACCAAGTTTAGATTGGTTAAGTGTTTAACTTAACCCCATCGAATTACCGTGTTTTAGATTAGTTAAGTGTAGGTTACTTAACCCCATCTAATTACCGTGTTTAGATTAGTTAAGTCTAAGTTACTTAACCCCATCTAATTACCGTGTTTAGATTAGTTAAGTCTAAGTTACTTAACACTATCTAATTACCAAGTCGGATTAGTTAAGTGTAAATTACTTAACCCCATCCCTTAATTGTCTTATATGGTTAAGTGTCATTAAGAAATCAAGTCTGGTTCCACTTAACCTACCCATTCGTGTCATATCGGTTAAGTGTCATTAGTCAGAATTACTTAACCTTTTCATGTGGCATTAATTAGATTAATCCACCCCAACCTCTCACATTAGACTTTGTTGTGGTTACTAGTTAAGCCGGGCGGGTCCGGGTAGATTTATACCACAACCTAGTCTAACCTCGGGTTTTAAGTGCTATATGACCAACTACCCACATTGGGTCCTATTGTTTGTAGCCACTAGTTAAGCCGGGCGGGTCCGGGTAGATTTATGCTACAAACTCAACCCAACCTCGAGTTGGCCACTTTCATGTTTGGTCTAGTGTCATATTACACTTACAACCCATACGTGTCTAGTTCAAGTTCCATGTTTTCCTACGTGTCATGACCACATTTAAATGTATCATGAATGTCATGTTCTCATGTAAAACCCATGTCAAGTTTTCGTGTCATATTCACGTTTTTCCTAAGCTACCCAAACGTATTTCCAACCCAAGTGGAAGCGAGTCACATAGTAGGGGTATTATGCCAACATATTGGCCTCAAACCGGCGAGATATCATAAAGGGATTGGCCGCAAACGTGAATATGATCTTAAAGGATTTGGCCTCAAGCATGCATAGTATCATAAGGGAATTTGGCCACAAACATGCATAATATCATAAGGGAATTTGGCCACAAACATGCATAGTATCATAAGGGAATTCGACCACAAACATGCATGATAACATAAGGGGCTTGGGTTCATTTACATGCATAAGCCCCAAAGTCAAGTCTTTGCCAATGTTTCACAAGTCAAATGGTTCCCAAAGTTTCATGCTAACATTCCATAGACAAAGATTCAAACTTGCAAGATAAAATAGGTTAAACATAACATGAGTGGCATGATTAAGTCGCTAAAACTTAGCCCAAGGTCATAGATCATAGAAAAGGGGCAAAATTAGGTTCACATAGGCTAGCATACTTATGTTTCATCGCATTTTATTCCATGTCACATTAGAACCACCGTTAGAATCTACAAGTAGCTAGAACTTACATAGCGAGGCTTAGGGAAGGATCATGCATCGTCTTGACGAAGAAAGGTGGCTCCTTTGTTGAAGAATCATCATGAAATTTGCGTAGCAATGTTGATCCACTCCCTTGATTTGATGTAGGAAGCTTGCACCTTTTGATTTGAACCCGATTTGAATGCATAAGCCCTTGTAGTTGGAGATGGAGGCCATGATCAAGATAGTTTTGGCAGCACTTAGTTGCTAGAATGATTTTTAGTGATTTAGGTTAGGTCCTAGGGTGTTTTTATAGAGATTAGGAGTAGTTTAGGCCCTTAGATTAACCCTAGGATAGATCTGAACCCTCAAAACCCGTCACAGGCCAATAGACCAGACCCAAAAGCATGTCTTGAGGAACAAGTCAGGCACACCCAGGCCAAACTGCCCGACCACCCAAGTCGACAGGGGTGTCGACTGGGCAGTCGACACCACCTGGGGTGTGTCGACTCCCAAGTCGACTCCCCAGTCGACTTGGGGGTGGCGGGAATTTTTCCGCCTGTCCTACTTGGCTGAATTTGAATTCTGAATTCAAATTTGAACTGTTTTTGAACTTGAAATTTTCTGAAAACTTTGACGGGCCATAATTGGGTCATACGGACTCCGATTTTCGAAAACTCGGACTCTATTTCGCGTATTTTTCCGAAACGAACGCAATGGCACAGCCCGTTTCCCTTGATTCAAATTACAAAATTAAATTCTGCCTTGATTCTTATCTTTACACGTTATTAAAAATTCGGGTTGTTACATTCTGAATTTTATAGAAGTATACTTCTCACGCATTTTGTCTTCGGTTTAGCCTACTAGGACCTCAAACCATTTATGGCTGCCTAGAATTTTGTAATTCAGTAAACTCATTTTTGTATTTTTATTACTAATTCTCCTCCCTTCCTTTACCTCTGAACCCACCATGACCGATGACTACCACTATTTATTACTATGGTAATCTACTTCTTTTGACTGCTTATTGCTCATGATTGATTTCCCACTTTTATTAACCGATTTTATTTTTTTCACTGTTCTCAACTCTGATGTTGGTTTGTTCTCATCCTGATTGAAATCACCTACACGAAGAGGATGAAAGCAAGAACTTGGGTGAAGAGTTTGGATCTGTAAGTACTGGTTGACAGGAAGTAAAAGATAGGAAATGAAAACTGCGACTCAGGCTATTTACTAGCGTTGCTCCCTCTGCTCCTACTTGCATGGTTGCTTTATGACATGAAGGTATTCTGTTTAGGTTCTTCATTTTACCCTTCATGCTAAATTTACCGAAAATGAACAATTCAAAATTTTTCATTCCTCAATTCCACCATTGTCGTTTTAATTTGTTTTAATTATGCCTTCATTGTTAAAAAATATTTAACATGTCACCTGTTGGTATTACTGACATCTTTGTTTTCGGGTTAAATGCTGATTTAATGTTTTTTATGTTTTGGTGCTTCAATTTATTTTCCTTTCTTCAAACTATCAAGAAGTGAATGCATATGAGTACGTCCATATGTGAATTTGTTGTACGTATTGAACTATGCAAGGCTTGCAAGCACAAACTTTTAGGGAGTTGCAGTTATATATAACCAGGCTGTTTTCATATACAATGCCCACATCAACTTGCATCCTATTGTCCTTTAATTGGTTATATTCTATTTCATATTTTTTGGACCATATACACACGGATTCAGGCGAGAATTTCTTGGAAATTCTGGTTGTGGGTCTAACCAGCATCAGAGATCTGGTAGCAACGGAAACATGAATAGTTATAGCAAGACCAACCTAAATTTGAATATGTTTACGTACAGAGGTGGAGGCAGTAATGCAAATCTTGTGTTTACGGTGCAAAAAAAGAAATGTGAATCGTAATGTTCACTACAATGGTCAAAGTTCATGCATGCATGATTATATGAAGTTTGGGTCTGATGCGAATAACATAGCAACATGCATGAGCATATGAAGTTTTATTCAAGTCTGTGGCATTAAGCACAAGTTTGATAAAAGGCAAGTTTACGTTTGCTGTTTGTATTTCATATGCTGATTGGGTGACAGAAAGTAAGATTCACATATGGTAATTATATACTGACTTTGAGTGTGAAATTCAAGCTAGGCTTCTTAAAATAAATTAAAGTAAAATAATTTAAGAAAAAATAAAAATAAAACTCGTGCCTTTTTTATCGAAAATATATGCTGGAAAGTTTAATCTCTCATTCCTGTTGTTTTTTAATTTGATATTTTATTTACTTAAAAGTACTTTGGCATGATTACTGCTTATGAGTTTGTATCTACACTTCCCGTTTTACATAGCAGAGGGAAATGAAGTTTAAACTCTGAAAATTGTAGCACTGCCATGTTTTTCAAAATTATATTTTGGAATTTCTGCTAAAATAAGAAAACCTACTTCAATCTGTCTATTCCCATTGTCCAAATTTAAATGACCCACACATGTTCTTTTCCTTCTCCCAGTTTCCCAGCATCATGCACCTTTTCAACTAATTCCTTCCCATTTTAGTTAGAATAAGTGGAAAAAACTATGCGCAATTATAGGATAATAGTTCGACTGATTTTCAGAAATTGCTCCTCTGATATTTGTTACTCCTGTCTTCCTTTTTTTTTTAAACTCATCCTAATCTACCCCTTAAAGCCGAAACAAAAACAAGTTCAAATATTTTTCATGATCTGCAATCAATCCACCAACTCATGTTTACACAGTCCTTATTCCGACGCTTTTTGCTGATATATATTGTAGTTGCTCTTAGTTTGACACATGGAAGTGATTTTCGTTTGCAACAGTGAAGCCTAACTTTAGTGAATTTAATTTGCTGCTACGATCAACTTGTGTTTTCAAAGAAGATTATTTTTTAAATCCATCACTGTTCACCAATTCAATTTTTTGATAGTTTATAGGCTGTTGGTTTAATGGATTTATTCATGCACTTGAGGTGTTTATTTAATTAAAGAGTGGACTTTGATTGTTGAACTTTTAGTCATATATGATCACAGCAAGATCACCTGACGATTTAAGGAAAATAAATTCATTTGATGTCTTACTTTCTTAGGTAGCATGACAATATTTAATGTTTACTACTTCAGATTGATCCGCAGGTACTTCTTTAACAAATACTCCGTCATTTTTATGGTACATTTACAATATTTGTATCTTCTTGTATGCCTTATTTATGATATCATATCACTAATATAAAAATTTTATGTTGACATACATAGTTAATAAATGTTACGATATACATTCTGGAAAGTACTGTATTTGAAGAAATGTTGTTTCCTTATCACACTTGTATAAGTTAACTCTTTCATACATAGTACATTTCAAGAGAGATTTTTCTCTAATCCAAGACGTTAAAATAACGAAATTATTTGAAGGTTGATGTAGTATATGTACTATTCGACCGTCGACATAACATATGATGTAGAAAATTTTAGCTTAGTCATAAAATATATGTACTTAGTTATAGCTGAGTGCATAATTTTTTTTTATTTATAGTTTTTTCCTAACCATTCCTTATAATATTGCTACCATTATATGTCCTTATGCATGATGATGGACCATCCAAAATTAAAAAATATCTTTGAAATTGAATTACGTTTGTTATGGACCATCCAAGTATATTGTACTCAAGCCATGTGATTATGAAATAAACAACCCAAATCGTCTCCAGGCACAATGAAAAACAACCATATGTTAAACATTTACAAAGTATTTAACTATGTGCATTGCTACTTATGTCGAATACCCAAACAGTTAAGAGCAGACCTTGTACATTATATAAAATGCATAAGTTTATCATACGTGGACTAGAAAGGGAAAAGGAAAACAAGCATGAAAATCCTGCTAATTTTACAAAGTAATCTAGACTGCTTGGCTTGCATACATGCTAATTTCATCTTTTTTGTGCATACCACGGTGAAAGAGTATTCACTAACAATGACAAAAGCTTATACCACAATGCCTGCTCACCAGCTACATGCACAGGAATTGTGCTCGATACCAGCTTATTTCCAACTTCATTTCAGCCAGCAGGCAAAAGATTTTTTCTTTTTAAAAGTCAGATTTAGATCTACGAACTGATACCACTGGTTACATGTTATAGCTTCTAAAGTATTACACATCATAACAAA
This sequence comes from Allium sativum, assembly GCA_030737875.1. Taxonomy (NCBI): domain Eukaryota; kingdom Viridiplantae; phylum Streptophyta; class Magnoliopsida; order Asparagales; family Amaryllidaceae; genus Allium; species Allium sativum. The sequence continues at coordinate 345,054,240 of CM060910.1, forward strand.
TGCAATTCCTTTTACAGCCTGCTTCTATGTTGCTGAGGAACTCAACATGATCTCAGGAATTAGAACCACTGAAAAACACAAAAGGCTGGAAGATTCTTACAACAATTGTTCCTCTATTCTGTTGTTTGTTCACAAACGGTATCAGTGTTACGCTTTGGTTTAAGATTTTGCTGTCCATCTACTTTCCATATTTTATGTCTTCTGCAATGTTCAATCCACTGTACTCCGACCACTGTTTTTAAACTCAATTCTGATAGTTTTATGCTCTATACCAGTACGACAATGTATGTTGTTTTTCTTATTACATGATAGCAAATTTACGCTTCACTGAGAATTTAGTCAAGTGCTACTAACTCCATGCTTACATATACAGCTAAAACTATAAATGTCAAAAGCTTTTTCATACACAGGCACCTTAAAACTTATTTTTCTTCCACCAATTTTTATGTTTCTCAGATGCTCTTTACCCATGATATTAAGTAACCGCGGTATAAACATAATTTACCGTACTGCCAAACTTTAAACTAGAGCATTGATTCTGGAAAAAAATTGTGCTTACAATCAGGTCCGGTCCAGAGACAAGGCTGCCAAGACATTTGTCTACGGCAGCGCCCCCAGAAGAGGTGGAGAGGGCAGCGGCAAGGCAGCAGGTTTTCAAAACAAACCGTATTTGTTAAAGTCCAGGGTGTGAATGACCAGAGTTTGAGCCCTTCACGTTGACAAATTTTCCAACTCCATTTTTTTCTCCGTTTTTCCCATTCCTGCCTATGGCAGCAGATTCATTCGCACTGGCAAACAATCTTGAAAAGGGAAGTTTAAGAGACTCCGTGAAGCAATTCATCAAATATATACTAATAAGCAGTGCACTGTGAAAAATAATCTTGAAAAGGGAATTGTAAGATACTCCTTACAGGAATTCATCAAATATAAGTTATACTAATAACACTGTGAAAACCGTTAAAATAAAAAAGGCTCTATATTATAGATCAACAAGCAAATAAAGCACTTGTAAATTATACCATGACATTTTACTAATTAAATAACTGCCACTTCTACCTTGCCTACTGGTGGGCAATTTTGTCGGATTCACGGAGGGATCTAATGGTTGAGATTCTTTGTATTCAAATTTGTGTCATCATTTTGTGTTCAAATAGAGTGTTATATATATACATACACAGAGATACATACACACATACAAATTTCTGGTACTAGCATCAACAAACATTGAAATGGAAATATACATCACCAATTTTCCTACTTCAAACACAACATTTTATACTGTTCACAAACAGTAGCCGTCCATTTGTATCTTATCAAACAAAGTATCAGTCACGAAATACCCTCTACATGCTCACAAACTAAACCAACCACCAGCACAATAAGAGTCAACAAATTTTTCTTAACCCGGTTAGACCATCTTCAATAAACCTCAACCATGGATTACACAACCACTTAATACATCTAAACACAACATGTTCCCACTAAGCCCAACCTCCCGTACATCGGGAACAAACCACGACCACAACCCAACGATATTCCAACTTAAACAGTGGCCCGTATGCGAAGCACGGGCCACGTTCTAGTATATATACTAGAGGTGGGATAGATTATATTATTTTTTTATCATACCATACTTTGCAATGAGAAATGTGTCAAATTACCTACATAAACACTCCGTTTTTGACAAACAAATACGTATTCCTAGCATAAAAAAATATTCCGGACCCAATGGGACAAGTTTCGTCGAATTCCGAGGTCGTTTGTGAAAAGCCAGTTATAAATATCGATGAAAATCAAGCATTAAAAATTCCTATAATTACAGAAAAATTCAAAAAATATGAGACCTTGACATTTTACTAGACCTCTTCCTTACGGATCCAATGAATCTTGTTTTGTTAAATTTGGAGTTCGTTTGGCTAGTCGTTTATTCATTAAAAGTTACCCCTGTCAAAATAATCTAAACAATTAAATAAAAACAAGGGCGTTTTTGGCTGCCGAAGTCACATACGACATCCGTTTGCCATGAAATTTGTTTTTCTTACAATAATTTAACGATACGGTTCCAATGAAACTAATTTCACTGAAATCAGAGACCGTTTGCAAAAATGGCTATTTTTAACGCTTATATAATATTGAATAAAATATTATTTAATTTCGAAAATAATTCAAATAAAAATAAAAATACATTATTATCATCATATTTATTCAAATAAAATTATCATATAGTTATACAACTCGATATTGTCAATTTCGAGTCAAGACGGTGTCCAAATTATATAAAAACCCTAATATTTCAATAAATAAACGTTATATTTTAAATAATGATTTCCATAGCGACTATTTTAAAATTTGAATTGGACATAACTAACAATCTATATTACGAAATCTGAATTTTTCTCTTCCATATGAAAATTTTAATCAACAAGAATCCGACATTTATTGATTCACAGAAATCCGACTTAAATCGGATCATGTACGTCCAGTTGAAGTTCAAAACCCAATATTACGAACTGTCGCGCCATTTCAAGCTTGATTAATATTATGTATAAATTTAACGTTCAAACTTCGTATTAAATAAATGAATTCAATATTAAAATCCATTAATATTCCAAATATAATATTTAAAATAATAAATTAAATTAAATATTTGACTACAAAAAATACGGGACATTACAATCTTCCCCCTTAATAGAATTTCGTCTCCGAAATTACTAAGGTAAGAAAAATGTTACCACCCATTTAATTTAAAATATAATTTATGTTAAAATCAGAAACCAATTCACTGTTATTATTATAAATTTTCATAAATATCGAAAATTTTCTAACTCCTTTAATTCCTGGAAAAATTCGGCAGAGTCTCCCCTGTACGGAGTGACATCTGTGATATCACAGGAACAAATAATATATATACATCGACCACACGGTCGGAAAACAAAAACCAAAACCCAAAATTTTATATTTTCGCGTAGGCACACCTTTCACTAGCATTATTGAGCATACTACTCAATTTATTTCGATCTACGCAACCAATATCTGTAACGTCCCGCATTTTTATCGGTTTGTATTTGAATATTTAAATCAGTTTAAATATTGAATTCGTAATATAAGTGGATTTATATATTAATTAAAATGAAGTTGAACGTATAAAAATATATATTAAATATAATTGAGCCCATAATATCGCGGCAGTTCGTAATTTAACGTTCTGAACTTCAATTGAGTGTACAGGATTCGTTATAAATTGGATTTCTTCGAAACAAGAAACGTTCGAATCCCTTGAACCATATTTCTCTAATGGAAGTGAACAATCGAAATTTTGCGTTATAAATTGTAAGTTATGTCCAAATCAAATATTCGTAAAAACAGCGGAATAATCGGTTTTGACCATATCGGATATTTAAATATATTTAAATGTCGGTTTCGAATCGGACAAGATTCTTTTGAGACGTACTGATAATTTAATTTTTAGAATTTTACTGAAATTTTTAATTAATTAAACATGCAACTTTTTATTTGGAGTATTTTGCACCCTATATCAATATTTTGGGGTTTCACAAAATAAGCCAACAAGTCTATATCATTATAATATTTTTGGGATCGTGATACCTCATTGGACACGACAGTATTTTTATTTTTGTCCATAACGGATGCATGAACGGAATTGTATAGAATGAAGTATTCATATTTCCTAACTTAAAAACCACATGGACACTGATATATTGTTTCTCGTGACCTTACCTACCGAATGCAAAACTTTTGTAAGGATCAGACAAATTTCTAACCATACAAATAATGTTGTACACTATTGGCAAGAAAATCTACTAATATCCCATCTGCTTTAACAAGTTAATATCCCAATTTATTAAGTACACGCACATAGTGCTTCTATGCTTTCAACTGTGGAATGAGAACTCCAAAACAACCCATGTTGTACACTACAACACGCAAGGTGCTTATCAATTTATTGAATGCATGCCTACACCATACCCTGTGAGCCTATAACACCATACGTACTCAGTTTGTGACGTAGCTTCTTGAAAATATCTAAGTGGATGGACTTGCTCATTAAAAATGCGCATGTTAAAGTTTTTTTTAGGGAGACAATATCCTCGAATTAAGCTGACCTTTCTAAATCAAATTAATGAGTATGTGTAAAATCAAATCATGCCCATACTATGAATTAAATAGCACATGACAACTATGTTTGAAAAAAATGGCCTACCCTATTGCCTAAACTTTGCATGCTAAGGCGTTTACCCATTTAAATATGCTACTTCCATAATTTTCTTCTGGACAGAAAACGAAAGCTCATGTTAGATCTTCTTTCTCTCTTCCTCTCTTAAATCATGCTCAGCAAATAAAAGAAATAAATGCGCAACCTACTAGTTGCATGGAAAACTCGACAGAGCCGCTGTGAACGGAAGTAGGTAGGATGATATGGGGTTGTTTATTTAGGAGCTCGCGGCTTTAAATGGATAGAGAAGGGAGAGTGGGAGGATCGAAGAAGTAGAGGTCACCGACTGGGTGGTGAGTGCTTTGCATTGCATAGGATGAGTGGAGTAAAATGGTGTGGAGTGTGTACTGAGTACTTGGTTGTATACTGGGAGAAGGCGGAAGGATAGTGGAGACGTGCATGTGATACGGTGAAGGTTGGTTTGAAGAATACAAGATAGTCTGGAGAGGGAGCTCAGTGGTAAGTGGAGATGAGTTTAAAGGCGGGTCTGTAGTGCGTGAAACGGGGAACAAAGTGGAGCGACAGACTTATAACAGTTTCCACACAAGGGTAGAAGCAAGGAAAGCGTGGCATATAATATAAATGTTGAGAGGATGGATGTACAGGAGGACTGTGCAACGTAAGTGTTTAACATGAGGAAGGTTATTAGCGTGGGTTATTAGTTTAAGAAGGACAAATGGTGAGCATTCAACGGTGAGTTCGGGTTCATCTTGGCGGTAACCAGGGAGACAGTGAGTTACTGAGTGCGATGGAAGTGGTTGGGCATTGGTTGCTGAGTATAAGTGTGAGTGTTCAGGGTAGTTCGAAGGTGGTGTTCGTATGTGTGAATGCAAGTGCTGGAGCTTGCATTTAAATCATGGGATTTAAAGGTAATGGTGGAGTAATATTTATGGGAGCATGCGTTTGCTTGTAGGAGGGGAGATACATGAACGCAAGACAGTGCGTGAACTTGGTGGTTGAAATGCAGTGGGAAAGTGCATGAAGCAGTAAGGCCAATAATATTTGGTTAAGGGTTTATTTTCGTTGGAAGGACTTCGCAAGGGGTTAAAATTTTGGTATTTGGACAAAACTGAAATGTTGGGTAAGAAAGAAAGTCGGTCAAGTTTTCATACCGTAATCAAAATGAGTTCTTTATGGTGCGGGGAGGATAGGAGCAAATGGGTTCAGACATACATCGGGGAAGAAGAAGTAAAAGGCCGTAGTGGGTTAAGTTGGCCCGAACATGTTTTGATGAGCTATTCAAGGAAATATGGTGATGGGCGAGTTTTAAAATATTAAGGCCCAACAAAAGAAAAATATATAGAACGAGAAGAGTAGAAATAAAGAACGGGATAAGACATGCAAATTAAAAGTAGCCGACAGGTTTAAATTTGGAGAAGGAGGAAGACACTGTAGCATCAGGCGAGGGTGCAAATTGAACTGGGTTGGGCCGAGGATGAAATGTTTTACAAACCATTGGTCACTTTGGAATCGCGCGGAAGCTGGAGACGCTATGAAGTCGGTTTGGAGCAACTTGGAGCACGTTACAGTTTTAGGCAAAATTAAACACAACTGATGCAAATTGTTATTTAACGATTAACGCGCAAAGGTGGGTAAATTCACTAACTTTGTTCTATTTTAAAATATTATAATAATATTTTAATATTGATAAATAATGGTTGAATGCGGTGTGATGGTTGTTTAAGTAGATTACGATTAAATTGGTTTAATAATATATATCGTTGCATATATACACATCATTGGTTGGATACTGATTCCATCGATTAAAATATTCCCTGGCATGGAATTAGTGTTAATTGTGTTGACTAACATTTGTGGATGCGGGAAAACCGGTTGGAGGAATCCAACCAGATTCCTCAATATTTATACGTACTGTTTGTTTTTTATTATTTATATATGCACTGTTTGAACCCAATGACATCAAAAAACCCGTTTGGATATTTATGTTGAATGGAAACGCAACGTTAGTGTGACTAAATCAATAAACGATGTTGATTAAGGAATTGGCAACATACGACCACAAATCCATCTTTTTGTTAAGACGTTGATTTGCCGTCAAGAAAATCAAAAAAGTTAAATTATAAAAATTATATTTTTATAATTGAAGCGGAGTTTTAAATTATAATGGAAATTCTATTATAAGCATTCTATAGTCAGTTTTATAGAGTAAATATAAACGATTGTTTTGACAGTTTATATAGGGTTATACGTAAGTGATGTTATAATTACCCTATGAGCTAATACTTTAGGATAACCATTTTAAGACAAATGGTTAAGTAGTGTTTTAGACCAAGTATATTAAACTGATGGTAAGAAGTAATTAAGATCGGATAACAAATTAACTGATGATTTGAAGTTGATTAAATCAACTGTTTATTAGAAAATGATTATTTGATTAATTGATCTTCAATTAATCAAGTGATAATAGCTTAGAAATTAATTGTTTAAATCAATCAGATTTCTCAATTAATAGTTACATTTTTATTTAATGGAGTTTAAATGATTATTGAACTAATATAATTAGTTAATATGTGTAAGGTAAGCAACTACACTATTTTAAATTAATAATGAAATAAACTGTTTAGTTCAGCAATGATGAAGTTAATTAATTATTTAATTCTTTAATTAAAGAAATTGTTCTTAAATGGAATTCATTTAAGATAATATTGATTGAGAGGTTTACTTGAATTAGGTAAAACGATTTGAATAGAAAGCAGAACGTTAATTACAAATGGAATCGTATAAGGAAGATGAAGCGAAGAGTTAATGTTTAATGTAAATAATCATAATCAACTGAGCTTTCAAAGTAAGGATATGGTTTTATAAAACCATATTCCAAAATAAAATTAGAAATATCGTTTAGGGGATATTAAAGTAATAAGGAGTTAGAGTTATGTACTTTTATCTATCCTAAGATAAGAACGTCGTCGATCAAGGTCTGAGAGGTAAATAGAATACCCCAACTTGAACGACTTCACTATTATCGAGGGATGGTATTAGTTTGTAGCGGACAGGGACGTCGAGATTAGTTAAAAAGGAATAGGGCAGCGTATTGCATTAGTTATGAAAGGGGGAATATTACAGCGTATTGCATTAGTTATAAAAGGGGGAATGTTACAGCGTATTGCATTAGTTATAAAAGGGGAAATATTACAACGTATTGCAAGTTTTTTTAAAACTATAACACTAAATTAACGTTGTTAACCAAGCTTAAGCATGATTATTATATATAACACTATTCCCTATAAAGGTTTGAAATTCACTTATCCCAAGTAATAAGAAAATAATTATGTTTTTCCCGAAGAAGTGTAAATGAATTGTACGAAGTTGGAAGTAGTAGTAAATAATTGAGATCTGATATATATTACCCATACTGAAGGGAACTTTTTTAAAATATGGGAATGTGATGAAAACATTTGAGTTGATATAACATGTCAGTCGACATTGTTCTGGATCATATAAGAAATGGTAATTGAATATTGAACAAATAACATATATTGTTATTTCCGAACTAGAGGAAGGCTAACGAGTTTTAATCAAATAGGAGGTCGACATTAAGTTATAATGGTATTTATTATCTAAATAAAAAATTATTTGATAAATGAAATCAGATTGCTATAAGAAATAAATGTTCACAAAAAGTGAATAAGGTTGTAAAAAAAACAAATGTTTGCAGATTAAATAGTTAAAATAGAAATTGGAAATGTTTTCCTAATGTAAATAATGTATATTTTCTAATATACCGGAAATAAGAAATGTGAAAGGATGAGAATGTTTTGAACATTAACAATATATATATATATCTGGAATATGGGAGAATAAAGGTTTAAGTTTAAAATGTTTTCCAAGAAATGTGAAAAGGCTAAAACGGGGTTTGAGGAATATCTGGTAAGATATGGGAATTTAAATAATAAAAATAAATGTTAAATAAAAAGTGCCGGTGGTTATGTGTTGTTTAGTTGTACATTTGAATGGATGTTTGTTTTTACTTCGATAGTTAAATAACCGAGTATCGAAGTGTTTTGACCATCGTTGTCAATACGGAGAGACCGGTTGGATTTATTATCCGAAAACCACTCCATATAGGCATAAGCGCTGCGAATTAGATTATGCTGAAGATAATTGAAGACGAAGTGGAATGCAAGGGTTGTTATGTTTGTCTAGTCCCAGGACAACTTGTATGGACGAATGTCTGATAGAGTATTCCTAACGGCCACATAAGACGATCTTTTCAAGGTATTACGTCTGGTGGCGGAGAAATTTGTTTCTCTTAGCTTTTATACCCTTAATATTTTGGAAGATCAACTAGTGATTTGTTGGGTTCGACGATGTGGCATTCAATGCGAATGGTGACCAGATGTTCTAAAAAGTTAACGTAGCCTCAAGCCTCACAACCGGGAAATGACAAAAATCGGGTAGGCAACATGGCTAGGTGAGTCATACCCAAGCAGGGTATATTTGTCACCGATCTAGAGAAAATTCAGTATTTATTCTTCTTTTGATTCTGTATCTTACGGATTACGGTTGGACGGCAGACAATCGTGGGTGATAATATATTCGATACACTCAAGCTAAATGAGTGGTCGGTCATGTGTGGGCCGGGTTGCAAGATGTTCTTGTTGAACCCTAGTGTATCCCCTCTAGAGTACACTGATCGGGAGGTGGTCGCATACCTTGTCATAGTTGGAATCCAATCTCCAGTAAGCGCTTTGTGGTTTTTGATTTTATACTATGTATGTGGAGTGTGAGATGCAAGCATTCTGCTATTTGGTTATTTATTTGATTAGACATTATTATAATATCACTGGATTTTGATATTAAAAAAATGATTCGGGTTATAGTAAGGTCAAAACCTTCCATGTTTATGTGTGGGTTGGTCTTACTATTATCCTTTTATTTCAAACGGATTTTCAAAGTTAAACAATATGGTTGGAGTTTACTCACACCAGTCCCATGACTGACCCAGAGTTTATTTTGTTTGTGTTTTTCCTAAACTTTTGGGTGCCCAAATTTGTACGGGCAGTCAAGTATTTCGGGATTTTACAGATTCACTGGAGGAGCTCAAAGCAGAGGGCTTCACTGTTAGTTATTTAGAGATTATTTCCGCTGTGATGTATATGAGTTATACTCTGGTATGGTATGTATATACAAATTCAGATTTGTATTTCAAAGTTATGTTATATAATATATTTTATTTGTTCCGCTATGAGATTCGTGTTTACTCTGATTCTGTTCAGTTGTGTTCTTCTTCTTCTTCAATTCTAATAGTTCTATCTTTCTTTTCTCACCCTCTAAATTCTTTCTATTAATGACCCGGTGTTTTCGATACTGGAATAGTCAACATGGTGTTTGAAGTTGATTTTCAGGATCGAAAATCCCACGGCCGTTACAGTGGTATCAGAGCTGAAGGTTAAGTGATTACCTTGGCTCTGTGGCATAACTCAATAGAGATGGAGTTAGTAATACTCTAGATTGAGTTTGATTGTATATATATGAGCGTGTATTTGTAAATTAGTATGAAAACTATTTTATATTGTGTTGATTGATCTGTTGAGTGGTATATAAATTCGAGATTGACATGTTTAGCTGACGTGGTCGATAGGGATTTATAAACGCTTGGATAGAGAAATTCGACATAGTATTGTTTTAAAAAAGTTGGGTAAACGAAATAATTTTACCCAAATATATACTAATATAAAAAGAAGTAAAATATATTGGAATCATTATTATATATATATATATTGGATGTGTTGGTTGTTATTATAGTCGCATAAGATTATAATTGAGATGGTTATATAAATAACCAATCAGAATCCGTATAACTGTAATATAATATCTAAAACCGGAAGAATTAAATCTGAAATTTTAACCAGAATTGGGATTAAAATTCCAAAAACATGAAAAATGTTTGCAAATGAGATTTGAATTAAATATATAAAATCCTAGGAGATTTGAAATTGTTTTCCAAGTGCTATTAAAGATAATTTGAAGTAATTTTCAAATGGAAGTGTTTTTAAAACGAGTTTTGAAAGTAATATAGTATCGCTCACTTCGATTTCTAGAAAATAATTCTATTGATGACTACAACATCATCAGTGTTCATTTTCGAGCTTCCAAGTGACGGATTACTACCAAAGGATATTGTTTTGAAATTGTTTTGAGAAAACAAATTATTTTGAATCCTGAAAGGGAATATTTATTCTAGAAAGGCAAAGCTGTTTAAAAACTCCCAGGACGATATTGTTTTGAACCAAAACAAGTATACAAGATGAATTTGTAATAATGGAAATAAAAATTTACTTAAGGAAGTAAATAGGGATTGCGAAAGCAAACAAAGATTTACCTGAAGCCAGTTAAAATTGGATATTGTAATAAAATCAGGTTGAGCTTAAGATAAGGATAACTAATTAGTAAATGGAACATGGAAATTAACTTAGTTAAATATATTGGTTTGGGTTAAAGATGATCCAGAATGGAATTAAATTATTGAGTAAAAATTTGGAATTGAGATCAGAACTAGAGTTTGAAATGAAGTCAGATTTGGGTATAAGTGAATGATTGGATTGGAGAATAAATTGATTGGAGATCAGTTGGAAATGTTTGGATGTATGCTGGTTTGATAACAGATGACAGAGATAGAGTTGAATGCCCAACATAGAAGGTACACGTTTATATTTTATACGAGTATGAGATTTTTATGAATCTGTTTGACAAGCCGTTTGGCTATTTGATTTTCTTTTGGATTGGAAAATGCCCAGAGAGGCAAGTTGTAGTAACACCGAATAAGCCGTGCAGAGGAGATGCTGGCAAAATTCTCCGAAAATTTAAGCTACTAGAAAATTTTCAGAATTTTCGAAAATATTCGTTAATAAGAAGAAATTAATATTTTAATTGGAATTAATCAGTTCAGTTGAAACCAAATTTCAGAAATTAAATAAAAGATTTTTAACCTGGTTATAATATGGATTGTAGCATTTTCTCTACCTTAGTAATTTCGGGGACAAAATTCTTTTAAGGGGGAAGGAATGTAACGCCCCGCATTTTTGTCGGTTTGTATTTGAATATTTAAATCAGTTTAAATATTGAATTCGCAATATAAGTGGATTTATATATTAATTAAAACGAAGTTGAACGTATAAAAATATATATTAAATATAATTGAGCCCGTAATATCGCGGCTGTTCGTAATTTAACTTCTGAACTTCAACTGATTGTACATGATTCGTTATAAATCGGATTTCTTCGAAACAAGAAACATTCGAATCCCTTGAACCATATTTCTCTAATGGAAGTGAAAAATCGAAATTTCACACTATAAATTGTAAGTTATATCCAAATAAATTTTCGGAAAAACAGCGGTATAATCGGTTTTGACCATAATGGATATTTAAATATATTTAAATATCGGTTTCGAATCGGACAAGATTCTTTTGAGACGTACTGATAATTTAATTTTTAGATTTTTACAGTAATTTTTAATTAATTAAATACACAACTTTTTATTTGGAGTATTTTGCACCCTATATCAGTATTTTGGGGTTTCACAAAATAAGCCAACTAGTCTATATTATTATATTTTTGGGATCGTGACACCTCATTGGACACGACTGTATTTTTATTTCTGTCCATAACGGTTTATGCATGAACGGAATTGTATAGAATGAAGTATTCATATTTCCTAACTTAAAAACCACGTGGACACTGATATATTGTTTCTCGTGACCTTACCTACCAAATGAAAAACTTTTGTAAGGATCAGACAAATTTCTAACCATACAAATAATGTTGTACACTATTGGTAAGAAAATCTACTAATATTCCATCCGCTTTAACAAATTAATAACCCAATTTATTAAGTACACGCACATGGTGCTTCTATGGTTTCAACTGTGGAATGAGAACTCCAAAACAACCCATGTTGTACACTACAACACGCAAGGTGCTTATCAATTTAATGAATGCATGCCTACACCATACCCTGTGAGCCTATAACACCATACGTACTCAGTTTGTGACGTAGCTTCTTGAAAATATCTAAGTGGATGGACTTGCTCATCAAAACTGCACATGTTAAAGTTTTTCACAGGGAGACAATATCCTCGGATTAAGCTGACCTTTCTAAATCAAATTAATGAGTATGTGTAAACTCAAATCACGCCCATACTATGAATTAAATAGCATATGACAGATATGTTTTAAAAAAATGGCCTACCCTATTGCCTAAACCTTGCATGCCAAGGCGTTCACCCATTTAAATACGCTACTTCCATCATTTTCTTCTGGATAGAAAACGAAAGCTCATGTTAGATCTTCTTTCTCTCTTCCTCTCTTAAATCATGCTCAACAAATAAAAGAAAAAACTGTGCAACCTGCTAGTTGCATGGTAAACTTGACAGAGCCGCCGTGAACGAAAGTAGGTAGGATGATAGGGTTGTTTATGGAGGAGCTCGCAGCTTTAAATGGATAGAGAAGGGAGAGTGGGAGGATCAAAGAAGTAGAGGTCACCGACTGGGTGGTGAGTGCTTTGCATTGCATAAGATGAGTGGAGTAAAATGGTGTGGATTGTGTATTGAGTACTTGGTTGTATACTGGGAGAAGGAGGAAGGATAGTGGAGACGTGCATATGATACGGTGTAGGTTGGTTTGAAGAATACAAGATAGTTTGGAGAGGGAGTTCGGTGGCAAGTGGAGATTAGTTTGATGGCGGGTCCGTAGTGTGTAAAACGGGGAACAAAGTGGAGCGACAGTCTTATAACAGTTTCCACACAAGGGTAGAAGCAAAGAAAGTGTGGCATATAATATAAATGTTGAGAGGATAGATGTACAGGAGGACTGTGCAACGTAAGTGTTTAACATGAGAAGGTTATTAGCGTGGGTTATTAGTTTAAGAAGGACAAATGGTGAGCATTCAACGGTGAGTTCGGGTTCATCTTGGCAGTAACCGGGGAAATAGTGAGTTACTGAGTGCGATGGAAGTGGTTGGGCATTGGTTGCTGAGTACGAGCGTGAGTGTTCAGGGTAGTTCAAAGGTGGTGTTCGTATGTGTGAATGCAAGTGTTGGAGCATGCGTTTTAATCATGGGATTCAAAGGTAATGGTGGAGTAATATTTATGGGAGCATGCGTTTCCTTGTAGGAGGGGAGATACATGAACGCAAGACAGTGCGTGAACTTGGTGGTTGAAATGCAGTGTGAAAGTGCATGAAGCAGTAAGGCCAATAATATTTGGTTAAGGGTTCATTTTCGTTGGAAGGACTTCGCATGGGGTTAAGATTTTGGTGTATGGACACAACAGAAATATTGGGTAAGAAAGAAAGTCGGTCAAGTTTTCATACCATAATCAAAATGAGTTCTTTATGGTGCGCGGAGGATAGGAGAAAATGGGTTCAGACATACATCAGGGAAGAAGAAGTAAAAGGCCATAGTGGGTTAAGTTGGCCCGAACACATTTTGATGAGCTATTCAAGGAAATATGGTGATGGGCCAGTTTTAAATTGTTAAGTCCCAGAAAAAGAAATATATATAGAACGATAAGAGTAGAAATAAAGAACGGGACATGACATGCAAATTAAAATAAGCCGGCAGGTTTTAATTTGGAGAAGGAGGAAGGCACTATAGCATCAGGTGAGGGTGCAGATTGAACTGGGTTGGGCCGAGGACGAAATGTTTTACAAACCATTGATCACTTTGGAATCGCACGGAAGCTAGCGACGCTATGAAGTCGGTTTGGAGCAACTTGGAGCACGTTACAGTTTTAGGCAAAATTAAACACAACTGACGCAAATCGTTATTTAACGGTTAGCGCAAAGGTGGGTAAATTCACTAACTCTGTTCTACTTTAAATTATTATAATAATATTTTAATATTGATAAATAATGGTTGAATTCTGTGTGATGGTTGTTCAAGTAGATTAAGATTAAATTGGTTGAATAATATATATCGTTGCATATATACACATCATTGGTTGGATACTGATTCCATCGATTAAAATATTCCCTGGCATGGAATTAGTGTTAATTGTGTTGACTAACATCTGTGGATGCGGGAAAATCGGTTGGAGGAATCCAACCGGATTCCTCAATATTTATATGTACTGTTTGTTTTATATTATTATATATGCACTATTTGATACCAATGACATCGAAAAACCCATTTGGATATTTATGTTGAATGGAAACGCAACGTTAGTGTGACTAAATCAATAAACGATGTTGATTAAGGAATTGGTAGCAGACAACCATAAATCCATCTTTTTGTTAAGACGTTGATTTGCAGTCAAGCAAATCAACAAAGTTAAATTATAAAAATTATATTTTTATAATTGAAGCGGAGTTTTAAATTATAATGGAAATTCTATTATAAACATTCTATAGTCAGTTTTATATAGTAAATATAAACGATTGTTTTGACTGTTTATATAGGGTTTTACATAAGTGAAGTTACAATTACCATGTGAGCTAACATTTTAGGATAACCATTTTAAGACAAATGGTTAAGTAGTGTTTTAGAGCAAGTATATTAAACTGATGGTAAGAAGTAATTAAGATCGGATAACAAATTAACTGATGATTTGAAGTTGATTAAATCAACTGTTTATTAGAAAATAATTATTTGATTAATTGATCTTCAATTAATCAAGTGATAATAGCTTAGAAATTAATTGTTTAAATCAATAAGATTTCTCAATTAATAGTTACCTTTGTATTTAATGGAGTTTAAATGATTATTGAACTAATATAATTAGTTAATATGTGTAAGGTAAGCAACTAATCTGTTTTAAATTAATAATGAAGTAAAATGTTTACTTCAGCAATGATGAAGTTAATTAATTATTTAATTCTTTAATTAAAGAAATTGTTCTTAAATGGAATTCATTTAAGATAATATTGATTAATAGGTTTACTTTAATTTGGTAAAACGATTCGAATGGAAAGCAGAACGTTAATTACAAATGGAATCGTATAAGGAAGATGAAGCGAAGAGTTAATGTTTAATGTAAATAATCATAATCAACCGAGCTTTCAAAGTAAGGATATGGTTTTAGAAAACCATATTCCAAAATAAAATAAGAAATACCGTTTAAGGGATATTAAAGTAATAAGGAGTTAGATTTATGTACTTTTATCCATCTGAAACACCCCGCCTCCATTAAGGCCACTCACAAAGGGAATGCCTTAACTTCGGTGGAGCATTATAGGTAAAAGATGCAGATAAATTACAAGATAGACAAATAAAGCATCGGAAAAATAAAGACATTTTATAAACAACTTAATTCAGTCAAGCTTTTACAACAATTTCCTCAATCATACTTAAATGTAATACATAGAACTTCTGTCTTGATTTAAAAACTTCCAAGAAAAAAGAAGCATAAAAACAATGATATTCCCCAATAAAGCATAAACCAGCCATAGCAGTGGAAGAGAGAGAGAGTCCAAAGCAATACACCAACTAATCTTCAAGCTTGGAAAGAGAAGAGGTCCAAGCTAGGCTAAGCTATTTCCTCCCTGACTTCCTGGGGGGGGGGGGGGGGGTTGAAACGGAAGAAAAGAGGCGAAAAACAAACTAGGTCAGATATAAGTCTGGTAAGTCCAGTGATCTTTCAGCATGCAAACAAGACAAATGATCATGACATGAATAAATTAAAAAAAAAGGACAATACCATAAAAACAAGATAACTAAAGACAAGATAAGTGCAAGGTAAACTGAATGCGTTCCTACTCTTTCTCTGCTTCGCTACTACCTTGTTATTCTGATTTTTACATCTATCTCTGCACCACCTAACAAGTGTCATAACTAGTAATCTGTATAAAATGATAATCATGATCCCATCCCCCGTAATTGTGGTAGCCTTCAGGTGTACATCTATCGTGATGATTCCACCTCAATCAACCTAATTTCCATGAACATCATAGATGTACCCTTACTACCCTATCGATCGGCTTCCTACTTGTATTCATGTTCCATGTGTCTGTCTCAATCGGCCCTCTCTTGCATGTAGATACCCTGTGTTGGTCCCACCATAAGGTGTATCAATCCTTATGATAGCGACCTGACACGATTCAAGATGCATAGTGTATAACTACTGGTACCCAGTGCCTTCTTTTTCCAACTCCGGAGTACGTGCACGCCCGTAAACCGTCGGAACCTACACCGACGTACCCCCTGCCATTGCTTTGACCGCTTACAATCATCCCAGTAATCGTGCCCCAC
Source organism: Allium sativum (assembly GCA_030737875.1). Taxonomy (NCBI): domain Eukaryota; kingdom Viridiplantae; phylum Streptophyta; class Magnoliopsida; order Asparagales; family Amaryllidaceae; genus Allium; species Allium sativum. Next base: position 345,070,682 of record CM060910.1, read on the forward strand.
CCTGCCTAGTTCAGGGTACCGTGATACATCTATGTGGGTCACTGCTGGAATGGGTCCCTGTTACTAGGGTTTCCTTATTGGTTAAGTTTGTGGGCCTATATATACAAATATTACCCACCTACACGAAATGTACTTAACCTGCCAGCGGTTCTAGCATGTTTACTTAACGGTTAAGTTTGTGGGACTATATGTACTAGTATTACCCACCTACACGAGATGTACTTAACCCTCCCATCGATTCAAGTATGTTTATTTAACAGTTATGTTTTGTGGGCCTATATTTACCAATATTACCCACCAACCCGATATGTACTTAACCCTTCCACTGATTCAAGCATGTTTATTTAATGGTTAAGTTTGTGGGCCTATATGTACTAATATTACCCACCTACACGAGATGTACTTAACCTTCCCATCAATTCATGTATGTTTATTTAACGGTTAAGTTTTGTGGGCCTATATTTACTAATATTACCCACCAACCCGATATGCACTTAACCCTTCCACTGATTCAAGCATGTTTATTTAATAATTAAGTTTTGTAGGCCTATATTTACTAATATTACCCACCAACCCGATATGTACTTAACCCTCTCGCACATTACGTCATATTGGTTAAGTGTTGTCCGTTCATGTTAGCTTAACCCACTCATTCATCATGTCATGTTGGTTAAACGTTTCTTATTAACTTGACCCTCCTTACTTATCATGTTGGATCGGTTAAGTGTTTCCTATAAACTTAACCCCGTTCGTTCATCAAGTTATATTGGTCAAGTGTTTCTTGTTAACTTAACCCCACGTATTCATCTTGTTGTATTGGTTAAGTGTCATCAATCAATTCAAGTTAACTTAACCCACCTACGTGTCATGTTACTTTGGTTAAGTGTTGCCATCTTATGTTAACTTAACCCTACTACAAATCAAGTTATATTGGTGAAGTGTTGCCCTCTTATTTTAACTTAACCTTACCATAAATCAAGTTATATTGGTTAAGTGTTTCTTATTACTTAACCCTACCCATTCATCATGCTATACTGGTTAAGTGTTTCCTATTAACTTAACCCTAGTCATTCATCTTGTTATATTGGTTAAGTGTTTCTAAATTTATCTAACCTCACCCACTTGTCCAATTAACATGTTATAACGGTTAAGTGTTCTAAATTTACTTAACCTCACCCACTTGTCCAATTAACATGTTATAATGGTTAAGTGTTCTAAATTTACTTAACCTCACCTACTTGTCCAATTAACATGTTATAACGGTTAAGTGTTCTAAATTTACTTAACCTCACCCACTTGTCTAATTAACATGTTATAACAGTTAAGTGTTCTAAATTTACTTAACCTCACCCACTTGTCTAATTAACATGGTGTATTGGTTAAGTGTTACCTTGATTAACTTAACCCTACTATTCATGTCTTAGCTTTAATTCTTTTATTAAAGCACCAACCACTCACATTAGACTGGTATTGCAATGGTCACTGGATGTTCCGGCCGGTTTCCGGGCAGTTTTACACCGTAACTCAGTCTAACCTCGGGTTCTTTTGGGCTCAATGCGCTAACCTCTCACATTAGATCAATATTGTTACGGTTGCTGGATTTGCCGAGCGGTTCCGGGCAGTCTTATACCGTAACTCAATCTAACCTCGGGTTAGGCATATTCGTCTTTTACTATATTTACATATTTATCCTTTTATGTAAATTATCAACAATTTATTGTCATGGCCCACTTTCACTATAAATCAAGTTCATAATTTTAGGTATATGGATTATACCATTTTCATGCCACTTATCATGTTTATGTGTCAAACATGCCAATTACATGTAATTTCATGTTTTCCCCAACGTTACCCCCGTTGTACGTTCGCAAAATTTCATAGAATGTTAGGCTCGATATTTTAGCCTAACTTATAAAACAAAAAGGGAAAAGGAGGAACTTGCAACATTCCAACATCATACAAAAATACGGATCTAACTATACATGTGTCACATGAATTTGGCATAGAGCAGTATATTTTTAATTATGAACTTGCGAACTAGATCTACGCAACATGGATCATAAGCATATGGATTTACATAAAACTACACAAATTAAACTTGGCATGTAGTTGTGAACTTGCATAGGGGTTGAATCAAGTTAACATAGATCTAACATAAAGGCATATGGATCTAAACGTATAAGGTTGTAGATCTAAACATATAGGTTTACATAATCATGTTTTAGCCTATAAACTTGCATGTATTCATAACATGGTAGCATCGCCGAACTTGCATATAACATGATAGTTTCTCATTCCCAAATTCCTATACAACATCAATAGATTCATCCACCAATTTCTACATAACATGATAGGTTCGATAAACCACAATAGTTCATAGGCATACATGATAGAATAGACATGAATCACATACAACTTGGTACAATTCTATTTTATAATTCATTACAAATCATGTCTTTAATTTATTCACATCTGAAAGATAACTACACTTACAAATAAAAGGAAAATCTTGATTTTTGGGATCTGTATTCTGAAACTGAATTGATCGCCTTTGATGTAGACTAATCGTTGTTCTAAATTAGATTTTATTTAATTTGATTCTTGCTTCTAATCTTGCTTTCCAGTTGAAGGAGAATGGCGGCTACTCTAGGTTGAGTATTGACAGCATGACGACTCTAGGAATATTTTTGTGTGGCTTAGGGTTTAGATTTAGATTGCTTATATAGAAGTTTGATTTATTAGGAACCGTCAGATTAACCTAGAGCAAATCATAGCCATTCAGACAAGATAGAATAGCCACATCAGCCCTAAATGACTCAGCAAAGAGTCAGAATCGTCAGACAAAGAAAAACGTCAGATTTCAGATCTGACCCGAGGGGGAGGTCGACCCCCAGGTCAACCTGTATTTAGGGAGGTCGACCTCCTGGTCGACCTGGCCTGGGGTAGGTCGACCCCCTGGTCGACCTGCCTTGGTATTTAATTTTCTAAATTGTTTTATATAAATTTCTGAAAGTTCCGAGGGCCATAACTTCTTCATATGAAGTCCGATTTTAGAAAATTTGGACTCTATTCGAAGCAGAATTTCGAGACGAACGCAATGTCCCTTACTTCTTACATTTGAAATTAATTATTCTTTAATTCGTTACTTTAACGTTCACAGAAAATACGGGGTGTTACATTTTCCCCTCCTTAAAGGATTTCGTCCCTGAAATCGTCAAGTTAGGAAGAACGTATATCCCACCATCCAGCATCCATATACTCAACCATTCAATCACAAGCGTCCATTGTCCTTAAAAAGATTTCTAATGCTTTCATGATCAAATGCATAGTGTGCGTACATGTCCTTATCTAATGCAAAATCAGGCGGTCTACTGATTCAGTTGACCTCTTTAATGCGGATTATGTTGGTGTCATGAGTCCACCATGTATGCAATTATTCCTAATCGTACTTTACAACCTCTACATGAGTGCACAGTCATTCATACAAATGCAATATCCATATTATAACACATCAAATTTCAATCCATATATATAAAAGTTCACTCATGCATATGCAATATGAAAGTGACTTAGCCGATCTAGTGCCTAATGTGTGTATATGCATCCACGAGCAACCACTTGCATCCACCAAACATAACATGTCTCAAATACATGTTTACATCCATTGGCATCTTACCTAAGGATCGAGAATAGGACCGAGAGAATTTACTTAAAAGATAAAGACTAGCATGCAAATAAATATTACAGAAAAAGTGGAATCAAGGATATAGCCTCAAAAAGGGTGTGATGCGCGTATCTAGTCTTCAGTCTTCTAAGTTGCATCTTCTTGAGCTTCACTCCACCGTACCTTAACTAATTTAACTTCACGATTGCGAAGCTTCTTGACCTCCATTTCCAAAACCTACTAGTAAAGATAGGACCTCGATCACTTACTGTGCTAGAGGGTATCCAATGTAGTCGAACTATCTTTCCAAGATAAACAGATGTTAACCATGATACCAAGTGTATATACTAAGATGATTAGAGGTCTCTCTTCTACTTAGCTTATCCATCATGTCACAAATCTGAGGGTCTAAAGCTAAAGGTTGCTATGTACTCTTAAGGTTAGTCTTACTTAGGGCGCCTGCCACAACCATTTATTTCTCACGCAAACCATCCTAGTCGAACTCGACATCCCTCAAGTACAAGCCCCAAAGGCCAAAACCAATATCAGAAAAGCACCCAAGGAATACCTCCTCCGAATTTGGACGATTTATGTGAGATGATACTATCAAAACAACCAAACAATTGAGCACTTAACCGACTCTGGCTATCCTCGCCAATCTTGTTCCAAAACTATCGTTGATCGCATAACTGGCTTTGCATTGTCAACTAGATATATGCGGAAGTCTATCTCGAGTTTTAGGGAGAAAACCCCTAACCTAATCAAAAACATCTTGCGTACTCATGGGCTACTCCCACGGATCGAAAATCGTCGATAAATACATAAAGTGATTCTAGGTAGCTAAGACAAACTGATCCCTTAGGATCGCACGAAATCTCGAGGGTATTCCCGAGGCAAGTCGAAAGTCTAACTACCCTCCTTTCACAATTACTAGCTAACCAATCCATGCCTAGAATCAACCCATAGCCCATGAAACCCGGAAGCATAAGTATCTCAAATCCTTACAAACCAAAGATAAATGAGCCGAACCACAAATATGATTTGAGACAATAATGGGATCCTCTATTATACAAGTACTAAGGTGCAGAGAACCTATGGAAGCAGATATATACGAATGTGAATTTCTAAAATCAGAAGGAGTACTAATAGGGTGGTCAAAGGGAAAAACTCTTTCAACAGAAATCTTACTGCCTCTCTCTCAGGTATGCTGGCGTTGAGAGCATGCACTTGCCTTCCGGAAAATCCTGTCCTTTGTTCTTGCCCTTGCCCTTAATTATACGACTCGTTATACCAAAATAAAGATACTTCCTCTTGTTTTAGGTTTTACTATTCTTTCCTCCCCTCTTTTGTGAACCAAGTCCATATCCATGGGTTCTTCATCCTTGTGTTGTGCTCCTTAGCCAAACTCCCTCATTCTCAACTTTACCATCCTTGTGTAACTTGTTGACAGGTCTCTTGAAAGCTGCCTCCATCGCATGGAAAATCCTACAAAGCTCAAAAGCAAATTAGCCGCAGGTGAAACTACTACGGCTATAGATGGAAGTTGGGCACTTATTTGCCCTTGACAAGTGTCGTAGTCTCGTCGAGCCTACGGAACCATGCCACGATGAGGTTACCACACATAAACCCAGGAGCCCCGGAGACTCAGGAAAGAAGGAAACAAGGATTCAAACAGAGGATCAAAAGATAGTGCATATGGCTTTGGGGAATATGCCTTTAAAACAAAACTTTTCTTTTGAAAATGCTTCTTTTAAAACCGTTTTGAAAATAAATTTTCAAATCTTTTATCTGATCCGGTAACCTTCAGTTCTGATACCAAGTGAAACACCCCGCCTCCTTTAAGGTCACTCACAAAGGGAATGCCTTAACTTCGGTGGAGCATTATAGGTAAAAGATGCAGATAAATTACAAGATAGACAAATAAAGCAGCGGAAAAATAAAGACATTTTATAAACAACTTAATTCAGTCAAGCTTTTACAACAATTTCGTCAATCATACTTAAATGTAATACATAGAACTTCTGTCTTGATTTAAAAACTTCCAAGAATAGAAGAAGCATAAAAACAATGATATTCCCCAATAAAGCATGAACCAGCCATAGCAGTGGAAGAGAGAGAGAGAGTCAAAAGCAATACACCAACTTATCTTCAAGCTTGCAAAGAGAAGAGGTCCAAGCTAGGCTATTTCCTCCCTGACTACCTGGGGGGGGGGGGAACGGAATAAAAGAGGCGAAAAACAAACTAGGTCAGACATAAATCTGGTAAGTCCAGTGATCTTTCAACATGCAAACAAGATAAAGGATCATGACGTGAATAAATTGAAAAAAATAGGACAATACCATAAAAACAAGATTACTAAAGACAAGATAAGTGCATGGTAAACCGAATGCGTTCCTACTCTTTCTCTGCTTCGCTACTACCTTGTTATTCTTATTTTTATATCTATCTCTGCACCATCTAACTAGTGTCCCAACTAGTAATCTGTATAAAATGATAATCGTGATCCCAACCCCCGTAATTGTGGTAGCCTTCAGGTGTACATCTATCGTGAGGATTCCACCTCAATCAGCCTAATTGCCATGAACATGTTAGATGTACTCTTACTACCCTATCGATCGGGTCCCTACTTGTATTCATGTTCCATGTGTCTGTGTCAATCGGCCCTCTCTTGTGTGTAGATACCCTGTGCTAGTCCCACCATAAGGTGTATCAATCCTTATGATAGCGACCCGACACGATTCAAGATGCACAGTGTATAACTACTGGTACCCAGTGCCTGCTTTTTCCTACTCCGGAGTACGTGCACGCCTGTAACCCGTCAAAACCTACACTGACGTACCCCTTGTCGCTGCTTTGACCGCTTACAATCAGCCCAGTAATCATGCCCCACCCTTCCTAGTTCAGGGTACCATGATACATCTATGTGGGTTACTGCTGAAATGGTTCCCCGTTACTAGGGTTTCCTTATTAGTTAAGTTTGTGGGTGTAATGACCCGCATTGGTAGAGGTATTATAATTAATTTATTTAATTATATAAATAGCGATATAGTGAATTAAAAGTTGGTTTAATTAAATAATGGTGAATATTTAATTAAAATAATAAATTAAATAATATATTTAATTCTGAAATAATCAGAATTGGCTGAAATGACGATATGGTGTGAACGGGATCATCTGTGATATTTAATTCAGTTTAGAATTGAATAAGAATAACGAATATATTTAAATAACGACAGTTTGAACGCATAATTATATTATAATTAAAACCGAGCTTGAAATGGCGCTGCAGTTCGTGATTTGGCGATTTGAACTTCAACTGAACGTACAAGATTCGTTTTAAGCCGTATTTCTGTGAAACAAGAAACGTGTGGAGCTGGTGGAGTATATCTTTCTAGTGGAAGAGAAAAATCGGGATTTCATCGTGTAGATTTTGAGATATGTCCAAATCAAATTTTAAAATAGTCGCTATAGAATAGTTTATCGACCGTAACGGTTTATTCAATATAACTAGAGATCGGGTTTGAATTTAGACAAGGTTCTTTTGGGACATAACGATAATTTAATTTTTAAAATTTTACTATAATTTATAATTAATTAAATAAGCAACTTTTTATCTGGAGTATTTTGCACCCTTAATCAGCGATTTTAAGGTTTCAAAATATGAGTTGAACTACCGATATTTTTATATTTTTGGAATCGTGGGACATTGCTTGTTTCACAGGGATTTTTATTTTCGTCCATAACGAATTGCTTGTGATGGGTTTTGAGGGTTATTCCTCATCGGAAATTCTAAACATAATATAGTATTATTATTTTGATCCCCTCTTTCTAATTAAAACTGCGTGGCTTTATTTCCGCCTTTCAAACTTTTCCATGGTCCATAAGAAGACAACAACTCCTATGGTCCTTCTATAAATGGATCGAACTAAACCTAATTCTCTGGAGCTCAAAAACCAGCCGCCACTATTGTTTCGTTCCAAACAAAACGTGAAAGTCCTCAAAGAAAACTGAACTCCTTAATTCATACAAAATCAAGTAAAGAGGGATAATTTCCAACACACTTATATTTGGATTCGGGGTGGGTTGCTCTTCACCCTTATATCAGTTTTGTGGGGATCGACAGTCCTAGCTTGCGCTGGAAACTACATCGCAGCACCTAGGGTTGCGGATTTCTGGCGAGTCGAACACGGATGGGAGGAGTAGTATCAATGGCATAGGAAGGGGAGGAGATGGCGCAACTAGTGCCGGTGGTGGGGTCAGTTCCGGTTGTTTATTGCCGGAGGAATCGCGGGTGGAAGGAGTCCAGGTTTTTATGGATGGTAACGTCGTTCTGACTAATTTTGAAAGGAGCGGACAGTGCAAATTGTTGGAGAAAGGCCAGGGTTTGATTGGTTGGGAGTTCGACGAGAATCTGCAGTCTATGGAGTGAAGGACGAAAAATCAAAGGAACGTGGTGGTTGGTGGAAAAAAACTGGAGCTATTGACTGTGAGCGAGGGGTTTAAAAACAAGTTGATTGAAATTGTTGACTTCGGTGAAGGCTTTATTTTCAACATCAGTATTTGTAAATCATTAAACTAGGTGATGGATTAAGAAGTAGTTTGAGCGGATTGATGATAACCATGGTTCTGAATATGGATCCGTGAAGTAGACAAGAAGAAGTGGATGAGAGTGGTGTTGATGGGTGAAAGCGGTCTCGTGATAAATGATGAGTTAGAGGAGGACGATGAGTTAATTAGTGTGGAATGGCCATGTGCAAATATACGGGTTCACTATGTCATCGTGGAAGGGAAGGGATATTAACGGTAATTAAGAATTTATGATTCTAATTAGTGAATTAAGTTATACTAATTTAAGTTAAAAACTTGAAATCATCACATATTATCCATTCGTATACAGAATTCAACGAAAAGGGTCACTTTGGAATCGTTACAACGAGATCTACATTACGGATCCAACCTGACTCAGAACGGAGTTGCTAGAATTTAGTGATAGAATTGAACACCTGTTTGATTTTAAAATGGAACAAAACCAAAATCGTCAACTGCAGAACATTGTGAGTAAATCTCACTAACTCTGAACAGTTTATAATTTCATGTTGTATTTTTAGAACTGTTAAATATTGGCTGATTGACTGTGTGTTGACTGTTTGATTGAACTGCTAGTCAGTTAGTTGAATTTCTAAATTGATTCTGTTTAACAGAATATATCATATGGAACTGAAAGTAATGTTGATTTTATTGTGTAACATCTGTGGATGCAGGGAGATAGGTTGGAGGAATCCGACTGGATTCCTCAACAGTTATTTTATTGTTTTTCATATATTGTGGATATGATGTAGTTTATAATCCGTGGTTAATTTTATGTGTTTGGACGATAGTGGTCATCGTGATTTGATGTGTTAAATACCATAACATACCGGAATGTTGATAAGGGAATTTTCAAAGTGATATTTGAAAATAAAATATTTATAAAATCAAGAAGATTTTATAAACAGGAAGATTTTATAAATAGGAAATATTTATAAAAAGGATATTTATAAATGGAATACTTATAAAGTGAATTATTTATTTAAGATAAATAAATAAGGCATTAAATGGATTATTTATTTGGTAAATAAATTAGATATTACAAAGGGATTATTTAGTTTGGAAGATAAACTGGATTAAATCAAAGGAGAATTTAATTAGAAAATAAATAGGATTAAAATGGAATATTTATTTAGAAAATAAATAGAGGTATAAGAGAATTATTTATTTAGAAAATAAATAGACAAATATAGGAAGAGAAATATTTGTAAAACATTTACAAATAAAGGTTATAAAAAGGAATTATTTATTTACGAAATAAATAGAGTTATAAAAAGGGAAAATTTAAATAAGGCTTAAGTGCTAGAAACGTAATGGGTTATATGAAGGTATTAATCGAGTTAGAACTAATCGATTAGAGTTAATTGAATATAGAGTAAATCAAATAGAGTTAAACAAGATTAGAAACTGACTAGAGATCAGTAAGTTGAATAGTTTTTCTAAGTATCGGTCTAATGTTGGTTTCGGCCTTCGGGGTTTATACTTAGAGAATTGTTCTCCTACTAGTTTACAGTCAGGGACTGATAGTTGTGAAATGATAGTGATATGTAAATAACAATGGAAATGTTTTCCAGTGTTAATAACGCATATTTTCTAAACATAGAAATAAGAATATATATATATATATATATATATATATGATTGATGATTGATTGACAGAATTCCCATTTGGAAATAATATCGTTGTTTGCACACCTGTTTTTCTTTGATAGTTAACTCACCAACTATCGAAGTTTCGACCATTTTAACGTTGTTAATATGGAGAGACCGGTTGGATTATTATCCGAAGAACCACTCTGTATTGGCATAAGCGTTGCGAATCATATATGCCAAAGATAATTGAAGACAGATTAAAGTGCAAGGGTTGTTGTATAAATCTTAGATAACAGTGCCTAAGATGGATATACTGAATAGTGCCTTTGGTTCATCCTGTTCCTGGATGACTTGTATGGACGGATGTCTGACAGAGTATTTCCAAACGATCACGTGTATTGATTTCTCCAACCGTACCAAGAGTGGAAGTGGAGAAGGAAACTTCTTTTAGCTAACACATAATGTATTGTTGAGGACGTCAATCGGTGATTGAATGGATTTGATGATGTGGCATTCAAAGTGAATCTGGTGTGATGATAAATTGTAGCTTCTAGCCTCATCAATCCGGTAAATGACAGAAATCGGGCAGGCACCATGGCTATGTAGGTCGCACCTATTAGGGTGTATAATCACCTGATCTAGAGTTTCATTTATTTCTAAAAATCTATTGTCGATACTGTCCCATTCGGGAAACGGTTGCTGATCCCAACTGTTGGTGATATACATTCGATACACTCAAGCGAAATGAGTGGTCAGTCATGTGTGGCCGGGTTGCAAGATGTTCTTGTTGAACCCAGTGTATTCCTCTCTAGAGGTACACTAGCGAAAGGTGGTTCCATCCCTTGTCATAGTTGGAAATCCATTACCCAATACGTGCTTGCGGTTTTGATTGTATACTATATATGTAGAACGTGAGATGAAAGCGTTTCTACTAGATGATTATTATATTGTGGTTGATAGACATTATTATAATATCAAAAGGTTTTTGATATAAAGATAATTTGGATTCTCATAAGGGAAAAACCCGTTCCGTCATACAGCGTGGTCTTATGAGATATCATTTACCGGCTTGAACTGTTTTACTCACACTAGTCCCATGACTGACCATGAGTTTATTTTGTTTTGTTTTCCCTAAACTCTTGGGTGCCCAAATTTTGTACGAGCAGTCAAGTAGTCGGGATTTATAGATACTTGAAGAGCTGGAGCAGGAGGCTTCAGGATCATATAGCTATAGTTATTTCCGCTGTGTTGTAAGTGTTGTACTTTGATAATAATGTATATTCAAGTACAGATGTATATTTTCAATGTTAAGTTACGTATATTATATGTTATTCGTTCCGCTGTGAGATTCGTGTTACTCTGATGTTGTGTTCTTCTTCTTCTTCTATTCTAAGTTTCTATCTTATCTATTCTCACCTTATAATTTCTTTCATTATGACCGGTATTTTCGATCCTTGGATGTTCGATATGTGTGGTATATCGGATAACCAAGATCGCCAAAAACCCGGGTCATTACAGTTGGTATCAGAGCTTAAGTTAAGAACTACCTTGGCTCTGTGGCGTGACTCAGTAGAGATAGGGTTAGTAATACCCTAGATTGAGTTTGAGTGTATATATACGAGTGCGTATTTGTAATTTGATATAAAGTGGTTTTATATTGTGGAGATTCATTGGTTGAGTTGTTTACGGATTCTGATCGATCAGTTTGATCCACTGTATCAGTAGGAGTTTATAAACACTCGAATACGATAGGTCGGCACGATATGTTTTGAAAAGAGGGTAAATAAAAATAATTTTACCCAAAGTATATTTTGATATATATTGGATATATTGGTTGTTATTATAATCGAGTAAGATTATAAATTAAGCGATTATGTAAATAACCAATCAAAAGTCGTATAAGTATTACGATATGAATTAAATCTGAATTTAAACCAGAAATTGGAATTTAAAATCCCAGAAATTGGATAAGAGTTTGTAAATGGATTTTGATTAAAAATAAGGAAAATTTAAGATCCTGGGAGATTTTAAATTGTTTTACAAGAAGTGAATTATATTTTGAAATGAATTTCAAAGTGGAAATGTTTAGAAATGGTTTTATAGTATTGAACTCACTTCGATCGCTGGAAAATAGATTCTGATGATGACAGCTGCATCATCAGTATTCATTTTCGAGATGTAAGTGACGAATTACTACCAGAGATATAGTTTCGAATTTATTTTGGGAAAGACAACTTGTATTGAATTTCAAAATGGGATTTATAATATAAAATTTGAATAGAAATTGAATAGAATTAACTAAGTCGAAGAGGAGTTAGTTAATCGAGTTTTGAATTTGAAGTTGAACTTTGAAAGGTGAATTGGATTTGTAAATGGATATTCGAAATCGAATATAGAACTTAAATTTGAAATTTGGATTCAAATTAGTTAATAAGCAAGTTAAAATATATTTGAACATGTCATGTTCAAATATAAAAGTGAAATAGACTAAAGAGTTAATTAACAAATTAATTAACGAATTGAGTTAAAACGATCAGGTATAGTTAAAATTTATTGGACAGGTATAAATATACAGGAGACAGGTTTGGAATATAGTATAGAAGTGAAATAGATAGAATGCTCGACGAAAAGGTATGTATTTAAGTCATATATGAGATTTTATGCACCGTAGCGGCTAGCCGCTTGGCTTTTTCTTTTTCTTTTGGATTGGTGAGGGCCATGGGAGGCTATTTGAAATATCCCGATGCTCCTAGTACAAAGGAGGTTATGGCGAATTTTCTCGGGAATTTAAGGAGTTAGATTATTTTTAAGAAAATTTGATAGTTAGAAATCTACATATCGATATATATATATATATATATATATATAGAAGTCGATAAGAAAACGAACTTAGAAATAGAATAGTAAAATCAAAAAGGAAGTATAAGGATAAAATCTAGTAAGAATAGAAAGAGAAAGTGTATACGTGTTTAAAAGTGAATAAGTAGTTGTGTGGTATTGATTATTCGAGTAAGTAGTCATATCTATTTTGACGTTATAAATGTTATTCAGTCAAGGTCTGAGAGGTAGTTATACCCCAACTTGATTAATTTCATTATTAACAAATAAATAGTAAGATTTCAGGCTCGAAGATCAATGTTGAATAAGAGTTAGTTGAATATAGTATTTGGGTTGTCGTAACGATGTTTTACACAACATCCATTTTAACCCAAATAAGTGTAAACTTGGAAATAGAATAATAGACATTTCCTAAATACAGAAATAAACGAAATCGGAAAAGAGATAAGTAATTGGAATATTTTCCAATTTTAAATAACATATATTTTCTAAAGTTTAGAAAATATAGGAAGGCGATATTCGGAAATGTTTTCCCAATAACGTAAAAGGCCAATATGGTTATTGAAAATATTTGGTTAACAAATATTGATAAAGAAATAGAGAAGTGATTTTACTAATGGAATATTAATTAAGGGCTCAGTGACATGTTCAAAAGGAAAAATTGATTTTTGAAAAGAGTAAACTGTTTAAAAACTCCCAGGGAAAGACTGTTTGAATTAAAAACAAATTTAACAGAAATTTGTGAAAGAAAATTTGAATTAAAGTAAAGCCAGTAAAGTGGTAACTGGGATTGAATTAGAATGATATCAAGACAAATTGGATTGTGAGATTCGAATTTGAAGTGTAATGTGATAATCAAGTTAAGAGTTGGGAATCGAGAAGAAAACTCGAGTTGAAATGATATTTAGCTCGGATATAAGCGAATGGTCGTGTTGTGGATAAAAGCAGATTGGAATTTGATTGGGATAACTTTGGTATATGCTGAGTTGATAGCATATGAAAGTGATAGAGTTGATATGCCCGACAAAAAGGTACAAGTTTATATTTCATATGGTATGAGATTTTGATGAGCCGAATTGGCAAGCCGCTTGGCTGTTTGATTTTCTTTTGGGATGGAGATGGCCCAGAGAGGCGAGTTGGAGTTTGACCGATTGACCAGTACAAAGGAGGTGCTGGCGAAATTTTTCGAAAAGTTAAGGTGTTAGAAAATTTTCAGGATTTTTGGAAATTTTCGTTGATAAGAATTAATTAATAATTTAATTGAAATTAAATTGGTTCAGTTGAAACTGAAGTTAAGAAGTGAACAAATGTGTTCTAACCAGTCGATAGGGTCTTCCTCTACCTTTTAGCAATTTCGAGGACGAAATTATTTTAAGTGGGAAAGATTGTAATGACCCGCATTGGCAGAGGTATTATAATTAATTTATTTAATTATATAAATAGTGATATAGTGAATTAAATGGTGGTTTAATTAAATAATGGTGAATATTTAATTAAAATAATAAATTAAATGATATATTTAATTCTGAAATAATCAGAATTGGCTGAAATGACGATATGGTGTGAACGGGATCATCTGTGATATTTAATTCAGTTTAGAATTGAATTAGAATAACGAATATATTTAAATAACGACAGTTTGAACGCATAATTATATTATAATTAAAATCGAGCTTGAAATTGCACTGTAATTCGCGATTTGGATATTTGAACTTCAACTGAATGTACAGGATTCGTTTTAAGCCGTATTTCTGTGAAACAAGAAACGTGTGGAGCTGGTGGAGTATATCTTTCTAGTGGAAGAGAAAAATCGGGATTTCGTCGTGTAGATTTTGAGATATGTCCAAATCAAATTTTAAAATAGTCGCTATAGAATAGTTTATCGACCGTAACAGTTTATTCGAAATAACTAGAGATCGGGTTTGAATTTAGACAAGGTTCCTTTGGGACATAACGATAATTTAATTTTTAGAATTTTACTATAATTTTTAATTAATTAAATAAGCAACTTTTTATCTGGAGTATTTTGCACCCTTAATCAGCGATTTTAAGGTTTCAAAATATGAGTTAAACTACCGATATTTTTATATTTTTGGAATCGTGGGACATTGCTTGTTTCACCGGGATTTTTATTTTCGTCCATAACGAATTGTTTGTGATGGGTTTTGAGGGTTATTCCTCATCGGAAATTCTAAACATAATATAGTATTATTATTTTGATCCCCTCTTTCTAATTAAAACTGCGTGGCTTTATTTCTGCCTTTCAAACTTTTCCATGGTCCATAAGAAGACAGCAACTCCCATGGTCCTTCTATAAATGGATCGAACTAAACCTAATTCTCTAGAGCTCGAAAACAAGCCGCCACTATTGTTTCGTTCCAAACAAAACGTGAAAGTCCTCAAAGAAAACCGAACTCCTAAATTTATACAAAATCAAGTAAAGAGGGATAATTTCCAACACACTTATATTTGGATTCGGGGTGGGTTGCTCTTCATCCTTATATCAGTTTTGTGGGGATCGACAGTCCTTGGTTGCGCTGGAAACTACATCGCAGCACCTAGGGTTGCGGATTTCTGGCGAGGCGAACACGGATGGGAGGAGTCGTATGAATGGCATAGGAAGGGGAGGAGATGGCGCAACTAGTGCCGGTGGTGGGGTCAGTTCCGGTTGTTTATTGCCGGAGGAATCGCGGGTGGAAGGAGTCCAGGTTTTTATGGATGGTAGCGTCGTTCTGACTAATTTTGAAAGGAGCGGACAGTGTAAATTGTTGGAGGAAGGCCAGGGTTTGACTGGGTGGGAGTTCGACAAGAATCTGCAGTCTCTGGAGTCACGGACGGCAAATCAAAGGAACGTGGTGGTTGGTGGAAAAAAAACTGGAGTTATTGACTGTGAGCGAGGGGTTTAAAAACGAGGTGATTGAAATTGTTGACTTCTGTGAAGGCTTTATTTTCAACAACAGTATTTGTAAATCATTAAACTAGGTGATGGATTAAGAAGTAGTTTGAGCGGATTGATGATAACCATGGTTCTGAATATGGATCCGTGAAGTAGACAAGAAGAAGTGGATGAGAGTGGTGTTGATGGATGAAAGTGGTCTCGTGATAAATGATGAGTTATAGGAGGACGATGAGTTAATTAGTGCGGAATGGCCATGTGCAAATATACGGGTTCACTGTGTCATCGTGGAAGGGAAGGGATAATAACGGTAATTAAGAATTTATGATTCTAATTAGTGAATTAAGTTATACTAATTTAAGTTAAAAACTTGAAATCATCACATATTATCCATTCGTATATAGAATTCAACGAAAAGGGTCACTTTGGAATCGTTACAACGAGATCTACATTACGGATCCAACCTGGCTCAGAACGGAGTTGCTAGAATTTAGTGATAGAATTGAACGCCTGTTTGATTCTAAAATGGAACGAAACCAAAATCGTCAACTGCAGAACATTGTGAGTAAATCTCACTAACTCTGAATAGTTTATAATTTCATGTTGTATTTTTAGAATTGTTAAATATTGGCTGATTGACTGTGTGTTGACTGTTTGATTGAACTGCTAGTCAGCTAGTTGAATTTCTATATTGATTATGTTTAACAGAATATATCATATGGAACTGAAAGTAATGTTGATTTTATTGTGTAACATCTGTGGATGTAGGGAGACAGGTTGGAGGAATCCGACTGGATTCCTCAACAGTTATTTTATTGTTTTTCATATATTGTGGTATATGATGTAGTTTATAATCTGTGGTTAATTTTATGTGTTTGGACGATAGTGGTCATCGTGATTTGATGTGTTAAATACCATAACATACCGGAATGTTGATAAGGGAATTTTCAAAGTGATATTTGAAAATAAAATATTTATAAAATCAAGAAGATTTTATAAATAGGAAGATTTTATAAATAGGAAATATTTATAAAAAGGATATTTATAAATGGAATACTTATAAAGTGAATTATTTATTTAAGATAAATAAATAAGACATTAAATGGATTATTTATTTGGTAAATAAATTAGATATTACAAAGGGATTATTTAGTTTGGAAGATAAACAGGATTAAATCAAAGGAGAATTTAATTAGAAAATAAATAGGATTAAAATGGAATATTTATTTAGAAAATAAATAGAGGTATAAGAGAATTATTTATTTAAAAAAAATAGACAAATATAGGAAGAGAAATATTTGCAAAACATTTACAAATAAAGGTTATAAAAAGGAATTATTTATTTACGAAATAAATAGAGTTATAACAAGGGAAATTTTAAATAAGGCTAAAGTGTTAGAAACGTAATGGGTTATATGAAGGAATTAATCGAGTTAGAACTAATCGATTAGAGTTAATTGAATATAGAGTAAATCAAATAGAGTTAAACAAGATTAGAAACTGACTAGAGATTAGTAAGTTGAATAGTTTTTTTGAGTATCGGTCTGATGTTGGTTTCGGCCTTCAGAGTTTATACTTAGAGAATTGTTCTCCTACTAGTTTACAGTCAGGGACTGATAGTTGTGAAATGATAGTGATATGTAAAGAACAATGGAAATGTTTTCCAGTGTTAATAACGTATATTTTCTAAACATAGAAATAAGGAAATATGAATATATATATATATATATATGATTGATGATTGATTGATAGAATTCCCATTTGGAAATCATATCGTTGTTTGCACACCTGTTTTTCTTTGATAGTTAACTCACCGACTATCGAAGTTTCGACCATTTTAACATTGTTAATATGGTGAGACCGGTTGGATTATTATCCGAAGAACCACTCTGTATTGGCATAAGCGTTGCGAATCATATATGCCAAAGATAATTGAAGACAGAGTAAAGTGCAAGGGCTGTTGTGTAAATCTTAGATAACAGTGCCTAAGATGGATATATTGAATAGTGCCTTCGGTTCATCCTGTTCCTGGATGACTTGTATGGACGGATGTCTGACAGAGTATTTCCAGACGATCACGTGTATTGATTTCTCCAACCGTACCAAGAGTGGAAGCGGAGAAGGAAACTTCTTTTAGCTAACACATAATGTATTGTTGAGGACGTCAATCGGTGATTGAATGGATTTGATGATGTGGCATTCAAAGTGAATCTGGTGTGATGATAAAGCGTAGCTTCTAGCCTCATCAATCCAGTAAATGACAGAAATCGGGCAGGCAGCATGGCTATGTTGGTTGCACCTATTAGGGTGTATAATCACCTGATCTAGAGTTTCATTTATTTCTAAAAATCTATTGTCGATACTGTCCCATTCGGGAAACGGTTGCTGATCCCAACCGTTGGTGATATACATTCGATACACTCAAGCGAAATGAGTGGTCAGTCATGTGTGGCCGGGTTGCAAGATGTTCTTGTTGAACCCAGTGTATTTCTCTCTAGAGCTACACTAGCGAAAGGTGGTTCCATACCTTGTCATACATAGTTGGAAATCCATTACCCAATACGTGCTTGCGGTTTTGATTGTATACTATATATGTAGAACGTGAGATGAAAGCGTTTCTGCTAGATGATTATTATATTGTGGTTGATAGACATTATTATAATATCAAAAGGTTTTTGATATAAAGATAATTTGGATTCTCATAAGGGAAAAACCCGTTCCGTCATACGACGTGGTCTTCTGAGATATCATTTACCGGCTTGAACTGTTTTAAACTGTTTTACTCACACCAGTCCCATGACTGACCCGGAGTTTATTTTGTTTTGTTTTCCCTAAACTCTTGGGTGCCCAAATTTTGTACGGGCAGTCAAGTATTTGGGATTTACAGATACTTGAAGAGCTGGAGCAGGAGGCTTCAGGATCATATACTCTAGTTATTTCCGCTGTGTTGTAAGTGTTGTACTTTGATAATGATGTATATTCAAGTACAGATGTATATTTTCAAAGTTATGTTACATATATTATATGTTATTCGTTCCGCTGTGAGATTCGGGTTACTCTGATGTTTTGTTCTTCTTCTTCTTCTATTCTAAGTTTCTATCTTATCTATTCTCACCCTCTAATTTCTTTCATTATGACCGGTATTTTCGATCCTTGGATGTTCGATATGTGTGGTATATCGGATAACCAAGGTCGCCAAAAACCCGGGTCATTACAGTGGGCCTATATATACAAATATTTCCCACCTACACGAAATGTACTTAACCTCCTACCGGTTCTAGTATGTTTACTTAAAGTTAAGTTTGTGGGCCTATATGTACTAATATTACCCACCTACACGAGATGTACTTAACCCTCCCATCGATTCAAGTATGTTTATTTAACGGTTAAGTTTTATGGGCCTATATTTACTAATATTACCCACTAACCCGATATGTACTTAACCCTTCCATTGATTCAAGCATGTTTATTTAATGGTTAAGTTTGTGGGCCTATATGTACTAATATTACACACCTAAACGAGATGTACTTAACCTTCCCATCGATTCAAGTATGTTTATTTAACGGTTAAGTTTTGCGGGCCTATATTTACTAATATTACCCACCAACCCGATATGTACTTAACCCTTTCACTGATTCAAACATGTTTATATAATGGTTAAGTTTTGTGGGCCTATATTTACTAATATTACCCACCAACCCGATATGTACTTAACCCTCCTGCACATTACGTAATATTGGTTAAGTGTTGTCCGTTCATGTTAACTTAACCCACTCATTCATCATGTCATGTTGGTTAAGCGTTTCTTATTAACTTGACCCTCCTTACTTATCATGTTGGATCGGTTAAGTGTTTCATATTAACTTAACCCCGTTCGTTCATCAAGTTATATTGGTCAAGTGTTTCTTGTTAACTTAACCCCACATATTCATCTTGTTGTATTGGTTAAGTGTCATCAATCAATTCAAGTTAACTTAACCCACCTACGTGTCATGTTACTTTGGTTAAGTGTTGCCTTCTTATGTTAACTTAATACTACTACAAATCAAGTTATATTGGTTAAGTGTTGCCCTCTTATTTTAACTTAACCTTTCCATAAATCAAGTTATAATGGTTAAGTGTTTCTTATTACTTAACTCTACCCATTCATCATGCTATACTGGTTAAGTGTTTCCTATTAACTTAACCCTAGTCATTCATCTTGTTATATTGGTTAAGTGTTTCTAAATTTACTTAACCTCACCCACTTGTCCAATTAACATGTTATAACGGTTAAGTGTTATAAATTTACTTAACCTCACCCACTTGTCTAATTAACATGTTATACCAGTTAAGTGTTCTAAATTTACTTAACCTCACCCACTTGTCCAATTAACATGTTATAACGGTTAAGTGTTCTAAATTTACTTAACCTCACCCACTTGTCTAATTAACATGTTATAACGGTAAAGTGTTCTAAATTTACTTGACCTCACCCACTTGTCTAATTAACATGGTGTATTAGTTAAGTGTTACCTTAATTAACTTAACCCTACCATTCATGTCTTAGCTTTAATTCTTTTATTAAAGCACCAACCACTCACATTAGACAGGTATTGTCATGGTCACTGGATGCGCCGGTCGGTTCCGGACAGTTTTACACCGTAACTCAGTCTAACCTCGGGTTATTTTGGGCTCAATGCGCTAACCTCCCACATTATATCTATATTGTTACGGTTGCTGGATTTGCCGGGCGGTTCCGGGCAGTCTTATACCGTAACTCAATCTAACCTCGGGTTAGGTATATTCGTCTTTTACTATATTTACATATTTATCCTTTTATGTAAATTATCAACAATTTATTGTCATGGCCCTCTTTCCCTATAAATCAAGTTCATAATTTTAGGTATACGGATTATACCATTTTCATGCCACTTATCATGTTTATGTGTCAAACATGCCAATTACATGTAATTTCATGTTTTTCCCAATGTTACCCCAGTTGTACGTTTGCAAAATTTTATAGAATGTTAGGCTCGATATTTTAGCCTAACTTATAAAACAAAAAGGGGAAAAAGAGGAACTTGCAACATTCCAAATTCATACAAAAATATGGATCGAACTATACATGTGTCACATGAATTTGGCATAGAGCAGTATATTTTTAATTATGAACTTGCAAACTAGATCTACGCAACATGGATCATAAGCATATGGATTTACATAAAACTACACAAATTAAATTTGGCATGTAGTTGTGAACTTGCATAGGGGTTGAATCAAGTTAACATAGATCTAACATAAAGGCATATGGATCTAAACGTATAAGGTTGTAGATCGAAACATATTGGTTTACATAATCATGTTTTAGCCTATAAACTTGCATGTATTCATATTATGATAGCATCACTAAACTTGCATATAACATGATAGTTTCTCATTCCCAAATTCCAATACAACATCAATAGATTCATCCACCAATTTCTACATAACATGATAGGTTCGATAAACCACAATAGTTCATCGGCATACATGATAGAATAGACATGAATAGACGTGAATCACATACAACTTGGTACAATTCTATTTTATAAATCATGACAAATCATGTCTTTAATTTATTCACATCTGAAAGATAACTACACTTACAAATAAAAGGAAAATCTTGATTTTTGGGATCTGTATTATGAAAATGAATTGCTCGCCTTTGATGTCGACTAATCGTTGTTCTAAATTAGATTTGATTTAATTTGATTCTTGCTTCTAATCTTGCTTTCTAGTTGAAGGAGAATGGCGGCTACTCTAGATTGAGTATTGACAGCATGACGTCTCTAGGAATATTTTTGTATGGCTTAGGGTTTAGATTTAGGTTGCTTATATAGAAGTTTGATTTAATAGGAACCGTTAGATTAACCTATAGCAAATCAAAGCCATTCAGACAAGATAGAATAGCCACATCAGCCCTAAATGACTCAGCAAAGAGTCATAATTGTCAGACAAAGAAAAACGTCAGATTTCAGATTTGACCCGAGGGGGAGGTCGACCCCCAGGTCGACCTGTATATAGGGAGGTCGACCCCCTAGTCGACCTGGCCTGGGATAGGTCGACCCCCCGGTCGACCTGCCTTGGTATTTAATTTTCTGCATTGTTTTATATAAATTTCTGAAAGTTCCGAGGGCCATAACTTCTTCATACGAAGTCCGATTTTCGAAAACTTGGACTATATTCCAAGCAGAATTTCGAGACGAACGCAATGGCGTAACCCGTTTCCCTTAATTCTTACATTTTAAATTAATTATTCTTTAATTCGTTACTTTAACATTCATAGAAAATACGGGGTGTTACACTATCCTAAGATAAGAACGTCGTCGATCAAGGTCTGAGAGGTAAATAGAATACCCCAACTTGAACAACTTCACTATTATCGAGAGATGGTATTAGTTTGTAACGGACATGGACGTCGAGATTAGTTAAAAAGGGAATATGGCAGCATATTGCATTAGTTATGAAAGAGGGAATATTGCAGCGTATTGCATTAGTTATAAAAGGGGGAATATTACAGCGTATTGCATTAGTTATAAAAAGGGGAATATTACAGCGTATTGCAAGTTTTTTTAAAACTATAACAATAAATTAACGTTGTTAACCAAGCGTAAGCATGATTATTATATATAACACTATTCCCTATAAAGGTTTGAAATTCACTTATCCCAAGTAATAAGAAAATAATTATGTTTTTCTCGAAGAAGTGTAAATGAATTGTACGAAGTTGGAAGTAGAAGTAAATAATTGAGATCTGATATATATTACCCATAATGAAGGGAACTCTTTAAAATATAGGAATGTGATGAAAACATTTGAGTTGATATAACATGTCATTCGACATTGTTCTGGATCATATAACAAATGGTAATTGAATATTGAACAAATAACATATATTGTTATTTCCGAACTAAAGGAAGGCTAATGAGTTTTAATCAAATAGGAGGTCGACATTAAGTTATAATGGTATTTATTTTCTAAATAAAGAATTATTTGTTAAACGAAATCAGATTGCTATAAGAAATAAATGTTCACATTTCAAAGTTAATAAGGTTTTAAAAAAACAAATGTTTGCAGATTAAGTAGTTAAAATGGAAATTGGAAATGTTTTCCAAATGTAAATAATGTATATTTTCTAATATACCGAAAATAAGAAATGTGAAAGGATGAGAATGTTTCGAACATTAACAATATATATATATATATATATATATATCTGGAATATGGGAGAATAAAGGTTTAAAATAACTTGAAATGTTTTCCAAGAAATGTGAAAAGGCTAAAACGGGGTTTGAGGAATATCTGGTAAGATATGGGAATTTAAATAATAAAAATAAATGTTAAATAAAAAGTGCCGGTGGTTGTGTGATGTTTAGTTATACATTTGAATGGATGTTTGTTTTTACTTCGATAGTTAAATAACCGACTATCGAAGTGTTTTGACCATCGTTGTCAATACGGAGAGACCGGTTGGATTTATTATCCGAAAACCACTCCGTATAGGCATAAGCGTTGCGAATTAGATTATGTGAAGATAATTGAAGACGAAGTGGAATGCAAGGGCTGTTATTTTTGTCCAGTCCCAGGACAACTTGTATATACGAATGTCTGACAGAGTATTCCTAACGGCCACATAAGACGATCTTTTCAAGGTATTACGTCTGGTGGCGGAGAAATTTGTTTCTCTTAGCTTTTATACTCGTAATATTTTGGAAGATCAACTAGTGATTTGTTGGGTTTGACGATGTGGCATTCAAAGCGAATGGTGACCAGATGTTCTAAAAAGTTAACGTAGCCTCAACCTTACAACCGGGAAATGACAAAAATCGGGAAGGCAGCATGGCTAGGTGGGTCATACCCAAGCAGGGTATATTTGTCACCAATCTAGAGAAAATTCATTATTTATTCTTCTTTCGATTCTGTTTCTTACGGATTACGGTTAGACGGTCGACAACCGTGGGTGACAATATATTCGATACACTCAAGCTAAATGAGTGGTCGGTCATGTGTGGGCCGGGTTGCAAGATGTTCTTGTTGAGCCCTAGTGTATCCACTCTAGAGTACACTGATCGAGAGGTGGTCCCATACCTTCTCATAGTTGTAATCCAATCTCCAATAAGCGGCCTGCGGTTTTTGATTTTATACTATGTATGTGGAGCGTGAGATGCTAGCGTTCTGCTATTTGGTTATTTATTTGATTAGACATTATTTAATATCACTAGATTTTGATATTAAAAAAATGATTTAGGTTATAGTAAGGTAAAAACCTTCCATGTTTATGTGTGGACTGGTCTTACTATTATCCTTTTATTTCAAATGGATTTTCAAAGTTAAACATTATGGTTGGAGTTTACTCACACCAGTCTCATGACTGACCTAGAGTTTATTTTGTTTGTGTTTTTCCTAAAATCTTGGGTGCCCAAATTTGTACGGGCAGTCAAGTGTTTCAGGATTTTACAGATTCACTGGAGGAGCTCAAAGTAGGAGGCTTCACTGTTAGTTATCTAGAGATTATTTCCGCTGTGATGTATATGAGTTATACTCTGATATCGTATGTATATACAAATTCAGATTTGTATTTCAAAGTTATGTTATATAATATATTTTATTCGTTCCACTGTGAGATTCGAGTTTACTCTGATTCTGTTCAGTTGTGTTCTTCTTCTTCTTCTATTCTAATAGTTCTATCTTTCTTTTCTCACCCTCTAAATTCTTTCTATTAATGACCCGGTGTTTTCGATACTTGAATAGTCAACATGGTGTTTGATGTTGATTTTCGGGCTCGAAAATCCCGCGGCCATTACAATATCAATCTCCCTAGCCATCTGGCACCTGTACTTAACTCAATTTAACAAATGAGTAACAAATACATGAAATTTAAAATGCATTTGATTAATCTATAAGTATAACCACACCAATCTCCAAAATCAACATGAAATATCAATTCACTTGCAAATATAGGTTTAAATCATTAATTTCAGTTTATATGCAGTTTCATTCCAGTTTATAATTCTGGAATTTTATCCTTTAGTTTATAATTCTTTCAACTCCATTAAATTTTGTTGATTATTTCTATTCAAACAATCCACCATCCAACAACAAACAATTCACTATCAACAACCAATACACAAAAAAATCAATTAAATTTACATTCAATATTAATATTAATTTTGGTTTACATATTTGAACATCAATCGGTTAATATTCAATTGATTTCTATTTAATTACTATTCATTCCAAATTCTAAATTCCATATTTACTTAATTTAATTTCAATACCCTTATTAATTTAATTTCACTTAACCAGATTAAGTTCCAGTTTAGAATTTCAATCCAAATTGAGTTCCATTCAAATCAATCAACACACAATATCTTTAAATTATTTCTTTTCTATACAAAAATATATTTCGAGTAAAATTATTTCATTTAACCTCTTTATAAAACAATATTGTATCCATTACCAGTACAATGCTTCTCAACACTTGAACTGATCAAATAACAAAATACAAAACATTTTGTATATAAAATTTACAAATATGTGCTCTCGTATATATACACTCTACTCAATCTAGGGTATTACTAACCCCATGTCTATCGAGTTATACCACAGAGCCAAGGTTATTACTAAACCAATAGCTCTGATACCACTGTAACGGCCCACGTATTTTCGACCCCAAATATCGACACAAAAACACCATGTCGATCATTCAAGCATCGAAAACACAAGAATGTTATTAGAAAGAAGTTAGAGGGTGAGATAAGAAAGAAAGTTAGAATAGAAGAATAAGCAAAACTAACAACACAACACAGAGTCTCACATCGCAGCGGAACAAAATGTAATATAGAAATAAATCTTTAAAGAGAGCTTTGAAATAATACTTACAATCATCATAGTACATCACACATCTGGACAGTTATTATAACCTATCCTCATATACAACACACAACGGAATAGTAACTAAATATCATTCGTCTGAACATCTCCAGTTCGTCTCTGGACTTCACAGCATTCGATAACCTGAACCTGTATGACCCAGTCTAACCCGAGCATTACAAACGACGGGTCAGTCTGGTGAACCAGAGTGAGAAAAACACACTAAGTTTATAGGCATCACATAAGTTGATTTTAAAGTCAAAATCTTTTTGAAAGAAAGAGATAATCGTAAGACCAAATCCACACATAAATACAGACAGTTTTTACCTTACGATAACCCAAAACGTTTTTGAAATTGATATCTTCTCTGATATTATAATAGTGTCTAATTACAAATAAATATCAATCTAGCAGAACGCTTGCATCTCACGCTCTACACATATAATATACAATCAAAACCGCGGGCTCTTATTGGAGAATGGATTTCCTGGCAAGGTATGGGACCACCTTCCCGACAATGTACCTCTGGAGATGAATACATTGGGGTTCAACAAGAACCCAGGCTAAACATGACCGGCACCTCACTTTACTTTTAGAGTACCAAATATATCATTACCACGGTTGGGGGCCAGCCAACCGAACCGATAGTATACAAATAAAATAAAGGGACAACCGAAGGCATTTAATTTCACCAGATCAAGTAATGATATACCCTTTTGATGGGTGCGACCCACATAGCCATGCGACCTACCCGATTTTATGTCATTTCCCGGTTGATGAGGCTAGAGGTTAAGCTTATCCTTCAGAACAACACATCTCCATTCACTTTGAATGTCACATCGTCAGATCCGCCAGAAATCACTAATTGACGTCCACAAAAATATTCTAGTTGATAAGCTAAAGAAGTTTCCCTGCTATGCCACCAACTTGGTACGTTTGAAGAAATCAACGTGCGTGACTCCTTTGGAAATACCCTATCAGACATCCATCCATACAAGTCATCCAGGAACCGGATGAACCGAAGGCACCCTCCAACCACATCCTATATAGGTATCACCCCAAGAATCAGTAGCGAGTAGTCCTTGCAATCCACAGATTCCAATCACGACAGAATCCCAAGTCAGAATATGTCCAGCTGCTAAACCAGAGAAATTCAACCAGTGGTTCTTCCGTTTATGAAGATCCACAGTCTTCAATTGCTCCATCTTCAATTTGCATCTTCACATATTTGATGGTTCGGAATGGTTTTCGATTATAAATTCGATCCCGGTTTTTCCGTACCAACAATTGTATTTGGCCAGATTTGATAGTCGGTTATTTAACTATCAAATAAATAATCATCTGAATGAAATGAGTTTACTGATTCAGTACTCGACATTACTTGGCCTCTTTAATTAAACATCTGTTAATTATATTCTTAAATTCTTCCAATAATTCAAGTTTATCCATCGATTCTTATTATAAATAAGAATATTCTTAAAAATCATTTCATTTACTTATACTCCTTGAATATAGGTTTCAATATTCTTTACGGAAATCATAACTTATGTTTTCCCTCAATTTCTCTCGTTTTTAAACTAATATCATTCTTGGATAATCATGTAGCCGTTCGATTTGGTGTATTTTATTTACCTCCCATACTTTGACCAACAACATTCATATCTTCAGAATAATTAGAAGTTTATTAACCACACGTTTCCTTTGGAAATCTTCTTTAAATCTCAACACTGTTTACTTAATAAATTATTAAGTAAACCATTACTATAAAAAATTTCTATTAATCTTTAACGATCCTTTATAATATTATACCCGAGTTTCGATTCCATTAAAAATAGAATCATTTATCAAATTCTTCAAAACTTGTTTACAATACCATCTTTGATTTAAATCATATATAGTTGTCTTTAACAAATCTAATATAAATATCTTTTACAAAATCTTATGTAAATATCTTTATAAATCCTACATTTATAACTTTTATAACTCTTATATTGAAAAATCTTACAAATCCTTATAATTATTTTTATCAAAACAATTCAGCTTATCATCTGTAACAAACGTTACAGATTTCATTTTCAAAATTTTTACTTCATTTACAAATCCCATTTGTAAATTATTATCGACAACTAATATTTCGATTACATTTTTAAACTCTTAATTGCCATTTACAAGATCGTTTGTAAATCATTTACGACAACTCATATTCGTTGTCATTTCCAAATCTTTACTTAGCTTATACACTCGACTTCGCTTAACATTTCGAACTTCGGAATATCACATTCCGAACCTCGGAATAAATCTCACTTCGTTTGCCATTTTATACCATTTTCCAATTTCTCAATTTCCTTTTCTAACTTCAAATATTAAATAAATATTTGATTTAAGCGATCATATTTGCTTAAAAATCTCTTGTATAATTTCATTATAAAAACTCGGGTTTTGATATAAAACCCGTTCATAAACTCATTTCGCCATTTAATTCGATTTCATTTTCACTTCGATTACTTTTTAAATGAATTTCAAATAAGAAGTAATCTCTTAAATTATTATTAACATAATAATTTACTTCAAACATTAACTACTGTAAAAGTAGTTAATTTCTTTATTAACTAAAATAAATAGTCAATTCCTTTTTAAAATATATTTAAAATTAAAACACATATTCGTTTACCTATTTCATCACATTAATTCAAAACAAACTAATTTAGTAATCAGTTCCAGTTAAAACGGTTGACTTCGTCAATTCAAATTACGGTTATCTTGTTAACCAGTTCCAATTAGTCCTTTATTTAAATTAATTAATAATATAATTAATTTAAATAATTATGTTTAATTGTTTCTTAAAAAACAAATTTTCAACTCTTAACCGCTTGGTTAATTTCTGTTCATTTGCTTATAAATCTGGTTATTATCATAATTTACTTTATAAAATCAATTAATAATTTATTATAAACTTACTTAATAAATAATAAATATTTATTTTCTTTTAACAAACTTTTATTCAAAATACAGATTTAAAAATCTGTCTCCAGTTATAAAATAATTTTTATAACTTCATTTCGTCGATTCACCTGACGGTAAGTCGATATTTGGAAAACCGATTGATTTATTGGCCATATACTGCCAGTTACTAAACCAATATTACTCATTAGTTTAAACAAAACAATTGTTGAATTTCAGGTCAACGGTCAACAATTTAAATCAATCATCCAATCAAGACAGTTCATATGATGATAATATGAAAATAAATGACATTAAATATATTTGAGGAATCCCGTTGGATCCCTCCAACCTGTCCTTCCCTGCATTCAAATTGGTTATCTCAATATAAACTCATTCAATTCAATTTAACTGATATAACAGTAAATGACGACCATTTAACATCAACCAATTTATTTAATAATAAAAAAACAATTCAAACAATTAACACGTTTATTTTGTAAACATGACCAACAAGGTAAGTTACCTTAATTGGGACGAATCGTTAAAACAACGATTTGGTGTTTCACTGAAATTAAACAACGTTTAATTTCATCGGTTCAATCAATATATGAATATATAATTAACAAACAACAAACAATCAACCATTAGCATCCATAACACACAAAATAAAAACCCAACTTATGTAAAATATATGTGGGAAATACTGAGTGAGTTTAACTCACCCTGATTTCATTTACAGTCGAAGCGATTCGATTACAGTTAAATTAAACTAGTGTTTAATTTAACTGTAAACTCTAGCTGTCTCCATCTCTGCTAAAAGTAGTTCCATATTGAAGTGCTCACCACCACGATTATAACACGTCTTGAATCGTTCGATTCTGATATTATAGCACCAAGTTATTAATATTTGAAGTTATACTCATTTAAACAAATTAATTAATTAACTAATTAGGGTTAACTTAACTAATTACATTTAATATAAAATAAGGCTGGCTGCATTCCTTTTAATTCCTCTACCTTCTTCAGCACGTACTCGACATGCTGCTATGACCCATCCACGGTTTAAAACAAATAACTGATTAGTTCTTAATTACAAACGATTAACATAAATCAAATTATTATACTAATCCCTTAATGATATTTAGCTTAAACTAATCACATTCTTAAAGCATACGGCGGATTAGTTTTCTTCCCAGGCTCGTTCATTAATAAGCGTTTGACAATTTTGGTGTTGATCCATCCTTAATAACTAATTTTGTTTTAATTAAATTAATGTCAGTATAATTAAATTGGTTATAGGAGACATCACAGTTGAACTTATATGCTCCCAGGTCCTTCGTTCTTCGTGATTCACCTACTTCGAAAACCCATAACCACGCTTCAACACCAACATGCACCTGCCGCGCCTCCTCCTGTGATCGGAGGCCTCATCGAAGTTGACCGGTAGAAGCGCCTCAACCCCTCGTGTTTCGATCCAAACTCCGCCGTGTCCAATGTCACGGTTGCCAGCTACGAACCCAAAAAATGCAGTGCCATGCTGATCAATTTCCGATCACCCCGAAACTTAGAAAAATATCATCATCGCCCAACCCCTAGATCTTGCCTAGCTGAACAATATTCAAGTTAGATATTTCATGATTTAATGATCGGATCGAGAGTTGGAAGAGGAGGAAATTCGTGCGTTTTAGTTCGTTGATAATTTCTGGTGGCGGCCAAAAAATAGTGTTGACCGCATATGAAGAAAACAAGGGTTTTTGACCCTTTCGTTATATATACTAGAGGTGGGATAGATTATATTATTTTTTTATCATACCATACTTTGCATTGAGAAATGTGTCAAATTACCTACATAAACACTCCGTTTTTGACAAACAAATATGTGATCCTAGAATAAAAAATATTCCGGACCCAATGGGACAGGTTTCGTCGAATTCCGAGGTCGTTTGGGAAAAGTCAGTTATAAATATCGATGAAAAATCAAGTGTTAAAAATTCCTATAATTACAGAAAAAATCCAAAAAATATGAGACCTTGACATTTTACTAGACCTCTTCCTAACGGATCCAATGAATCTTGTTTCATTAAATTTGGAGTTCGTTTGGCCAGTCATTTATTCATTAAAAGTTACCCCTGTCAAAATAATCTAAACAATTAAATAAAAACAAGGGCATTTGTAATGTCCCGCAAATCCGTAATATCGGAGTTGACTACATACATCATACATCCAACCAAAATATCACGAAAATACGAATCATTTTTTTAGAAGAAAAAGGTATAAGAAGAACAGAAACACAACACAGAACCTCACATCACCGTGGAATAAAATATAATATATAACAGCTTTTGAAATACAAAATTTGACTGTATATACATAACATTATCATCAGAGTATAACACTTACAATACAGTGGAAATAACACTAGATAACTAACGTTGAAGCCTCCTGCTCCAAGCTCCTCCAAATATCTGTAAACACCTGAACTACTTGACTGCCCGTACAAATTTGGGCACCCAAGAGTTTAGGTAAAACAAAACAAAATATACTCCGGGTCAGTCATGGGACTGGTATGAGTATACAGTTAAAAACAGCTTGAGGACATAAACGATATCTCATAAGGCCACGCTGTATAACACGGAACGGATTTTTCCCTTATGAGAATCCAAAAGGTCTTTATACCAAAACTCTTAGATATTATAATAGTGTCTAATTCAAATAAATAACAATCTAGTGGAACGTTGACATCTCACGTTCCACATATATAATATACAATCAAAACTGCAAGCACTTCTTGGGTAATGAATTTCCAACTATGACAAGGTATGGAACCACCTTCCGATAGTGTATCTCTAGAGGAGAATACACTGGGTTCAACAAGAACATCTTGTAACCCGGCCACACGTGACCGACCACTCATTTCGCTTGAGTGTATCGAATGTATTTCACCAACGGTTGGGATCAGCAACCGTTTCCTGAATGGGACAACATCGAATAGATTAAGGAATTAAATGAATTTCTCTAGATAGGTGATAATACATCCTAATGGGATCTAACCACATAGCCATGTTGCCTGCCCAATTTTTGTCATTTCCCAGTTGTTGAGGCCTGAGGCTATGCTTACTTGCCATTCATTGATAACACAATCACTTTGAATGCCACATTGTCAGATCCGTTAATCATTTATTGATTTGCACAAATATATTCTGGATATTATGCTAAGGGAATAAATCCGTTGCCACCGTATATATTTGTACAGTCCAAAATGCGATCATTGGAAAGATTCTGTCAGACATTCGTCCATCATGTTCGTTCTGGGACGGAACGAAACCGAAGGCACTATTCCGTACATCCTAGGCAATCTCTACCTAGGACTTATACAACAGCCCTTGCACTTTACTCCATCTTCAATATATTCAGCATACTTGGTTTGCAACGCTTATGCCAATACGGAGTGGTTCTTCGGATAATAATCCAACAGGTCTCTCCATATTAACAACGTAAAATGGTCAAAATTTTTGATAGTCGGTGATTTAACTATCAAATGAAAACATGTCCGTGTACACACAACGATCTTATTTCCAAATGGAATTATCGATCAAATCGTCAAACATATATATATTTATATATTTCCTTATTTTCTATATTAAGAAAATATATGTTATTAACTCTGGAAAACATTCCCATTGCATATTTACATATCACTATTCTTCCACATCTATCAGACTCTAACTGTAAACTAGTAAGAGAACACTACCTAAGTATAAACCCAGAAGGCCGAAACCAACATCAGATCGATACTCAAAAATTCATTCAACTCAACTAATTTCCAGTCAGTTTCTAATTCTGCTCAACTCTATTTCTTTAACTCCATTTGCTTAACTCTTATTCAACTAACTTTATTTGCTTTATAAAGATTTCCTTTTTATTTATACTATTCTATTCTTAAGTTCGTTACGTTATCGACTTCTAATATATCGATACATTTATTTCTAGTTATCAAGATTTTCTTAAAAATATTCTAACTCCTTAAATTTCCGAAAAAAATCGCCATAACCTCCTTTGTACGGGGTTACCGGCAAACGTCAAACCTTGCCACACAGGCCTCTCCATTCAAAAAGAAAATCAAAAAGCCAAGCGGCTTGTCGATACGGCGCATAAAATCTCATATTCAATTTAAATACATACCTTTTTGTTGAGCATTCTATTTATCTCTTCTAACACTTCATTCCAAACCCGTCTCATGTATATCCATACATTTCTAATTCATTTCAACTTAATACACTTGTTATAACTCAACTCGTTAATTGATTTGCTAATTAACTGTTTTGCCTATTTCACCTTTTTATTTTGAATATAACATGTTCAAATATGAGTTTAACTTGTTTATAAACTAATTGAAATTTCATTTTCAATTCAAGTGTCATATTCGATTTCGAATATAAATTTACAAGTCCAGTTTACTTATCTATGATCGAACTTGATTCATAACTCGATTAACAAATTATCCTTAACTTGGTTAATCCTATTAAATAGTAAATATCTGATTTTGTTTCACAAATAAATCCATATACTTTACTTGAGTTCATATTCAAGTTATCCAATTTATGATTCTTCCTTTTTATTTACAAACACAATTTATTTTACTTGTTTATATATTTAAACAAGTCTCGATTTCAAATTTCATTTGAAATAAATATTTCTACTTTGTAAAAATAAATTTCCCTTTTCAAATTAACACTTGTATTTATATTTCCTGAATTTTCCAATGATAATTCATTTCACTTCCTTTAGAAACTTCATTTATAAATGAACTGTTTGTTTTAATTATTCAAAACAAGTTAATATTTTTATTCTATTCAAATTTCAAATTCTATTTTAGAAAAATAGAATTTCCTTTTTAAAACTGGAGATTTCCTTTTCACGATATTTTTAAATATCAATATTTAGGCCCAGTGGTATTTTAACACCCAAACAACCAATTATTAATTTCAGGTTAACACATCATATATGATAGTATGTATGCAATCAAATAAACAAACAAATAATATATTTTTGAGGAAACCAGTTGGATCCCTCCAACCTGTTTTTCCTGCATCCACAGATGTTAGCACATAAACAATACCATCCTGCTTCGAGGCAGGATATCGCGGTATAGAAGGTCATCCACTAATATATATTTGTGGGGCGCATAGGGAAATCATCCGCTAATGATACCGCGGGCATCCGCTAATGAGACTGTGGGAACAATCCAACCACCAATATATATAAAGTAGCCACAAACACCAATCCTATATAACTAATATATATTTAATAACCACAATAATATTTTAACGCCTTCAAACAATCAACAATTATTTTTAAAGATAAAAATAATTTAAATAAAATAAAGTTTCTAAGTGAGAATTACTCACTGTTATTTTATTTCTTTATATTCTGTTCATTCTGGTTCCAGTCGATTCCAAAAATTCCCAGCGAACTCCATTTCCCGTTACGAGCCCAACTCGCCTTGTGTTATTATTTTGGACCTCATATAATTTAAATACGGTATTTTTTTAGCTACTCAGTATTTAAATGTGATAAAATTTTAAATTACTAAATTAAACATAGTTACCTTAATTCATGTTTAAAATCCACTTCTCCCCAATTTTAGCAAAATTCACGAGCTCCATTCTACATCGTCTTTGATGATCATCTCGTCACTTTCCTTTTAACCACCATCGCGGCTTCACAGTGGCTCAACATCCAACCACGACTTCCTGTTAATCTCCGATCCCCCAAACCTAAAACAGTCGCTATTCCACCACTTTGTACATCTCGCACCCCTCCCTTGACTGATATAACTGCATCCACCTTTCCCCAAAGCAAAACAAAGATCCACCTTCACTGTCGCACCCAGTTTATCACCAAGAAAAAATCGAACTCATTCCACTATCCCACTTCTCAGTTCGCACAAGTACTAACGCCAGACCACTGACGCGCTCCAACTCCAGAACCCAACGTCAACTCCCAAAAGACACGCACACCTCCGTAATGACTATCACACTCCCTTTCTAACCACACGTGGAACCCTCCTTGAGTTGCGATCCTTTTCCAGTGCCTAAATCGAGATTGAGATCCCCATTTTCCAGCTCGCGCAACCCTAATTTGTTGTCACTCCCTTGTCACCATCGTTTCAGGTTATCATCGCGATGTTCATTGGGTCCTAAGCTCGTCGCGATTTCCATTTAAATTCCCCTTTCTGGCATTCGATTTGATTAAGAGGAGAACAACAATTTTAAAGTGATCGATCTTCTTTTTGTTTGGCAGAAGGAGGATTAAATGAATGGAAAAAAATGATAGCTTTGATTTAAAAAGGAAAGGGTGTGGTATATGTTTGAACAACAAGGCCAAATTATTTCCACCTTATAGTTTTGTTTATGTCCACAAACAATGATAATTTATTTTTATTTTAAATTTGTTTTTGAACCGTATCCTTTAATTAAAATTCCCTATGATTCTGAACCCAACCACTGACATTCCTAGGGTTACACCACTATTATGAACACACTGGGATAGGTTACGAAGTCCAATTTGATCATCTGTTGAAGATATTAATTTAAATCGATATAAATTAAATTCAAAACAATATATTCTTCGATAATAAAATAATATTATCATTCTAATTTAAACAGGAGTTTGTATTGATCATCTAAACTGTTTTGATTCAGTTTTAACTTTGAATTCAATTAAATTCAATTAAATTCATTTTCGTATTACGATAATTTAATATATTCTATTATTAAATCAAAATCAATCTTTAAATCGATAACTTAAATATAAAAATCATTTATATAATCAATTCAATATTTTAAAACGATATTAAATATTTAAAACATATCGACCAAAAATCCGGGTCGTTGCATTCTTCCCTCCTTAAAAGAATTTCGTCCCCGAAATTACTAAGGTAGAAAAAATGCTACTAACCTATTTACTTTTCAAAATCAACTTATGTTGAACTCAACATTTTATATTTCAACAAATTTTAGTTCAACCAAAACTTTTGGTTTCCATTTGTATGGCACAACACATATGCTTACATTCATTTTACCTGAATGATTTACAATTAATATATTCTCATTCAATTCTTATTCTATTTATATATATATTAAAAATCATTTAAATTCAATTTGTTTTCTTCGTTTCATTTAATTTAAGTTAAATTTAAATTCTAGAATTCAAATCCCCGGGTTTTTATTTCAAATCCTTTTTGAAATCATATAAATATATACATATATTTATTTTCATCTCAAATTCAAAATATTTGAATTTTCAAACCAACTTGTTTTCTTTCAAACAATTTTCCATCAAAAACTTTTTTAAGGCAGCAATCCTTCACTTAGAAACTCGAAAATGAATACTGATGATGTTGCAATCATCATCAAAATTATTTTCCAGCCACTGAAGTGAGTTCAGTGCATTATCACTTTCAAAATCCATTCAAAAATGATTTTTATTCAGAATCCTTCAGACATAAGCTATATTGTTCTAATATACTTCAGAAAATATTTTCCAACTTCCTAGGATTTAAAATTCCAAATTCTGGTTTGAATTCAATTCTAATTCATCTCATTTGTATAATTAATTCATATACAAATTTTATTTTGGTTATATATAACCATTCCAATTCCTATAATCTCATTTGATTATAATTATAACAACCAACACATCCATATATTATAATAATTTCAAAAAATTATTCGTTCTATATCAAAAATAGAATTTTGCGTAAAATTATTTCATCTACCCACTTAAAAACAATATCGTGTTCAATCTTCTGTTTAAGTATTTACAAACTCTTATCGAAGTCGTGGCATCCCACGATTCGACCAAAATTCATAAACCACCCAACAGACTAGCTAACACAATATAAAATAGTTTTTATATCAATTAACAAATACGCGCTCTCATATAGATACGCTCAACTCATTCTAGGGTACTGCTGACCCTATCTCTAATGAGCACAACCCCAACAAAGCCTAGGTATTCGCTTAACCTAAGCTCTGATACCAACTGTAATGTTCCGCAAATCCGTAATATCAGAGTTGACTACATACATCATACATCCAACCCAAATATCACGAAAATACGAATCATTTTTTTTAGAAGTAAAAGTTATAAGAAGAACAGAAACATAACACAAAACCTCACATCGCAGCGGAATAAAATATAATATATAACAGCTTTTGAAATACAAAATTTGACTGTATATACATATTATCATCAGAGTACAACACTTACAATACAGCGGAAATAACACTAGATAACTAACGTTGGAGCCTCCTACTCCAAGCTCCTCCAAATATCTGTAAACACCTGAACTACTTGATTGCCCATACAAATTTGGGCACCCAAGAGTTTAGGTAAAACAAAACAAAATAAACTCCAGGTCAGTCATGGGACTGGTATGAGTAAACAGTTTAAAACAGCTTGAGGAAATAAAATATATCTTATAAGATCACGCCATATAACACGGAACGGGTTTTTCCCTTATGAGAATCCAAAAGGTCTTTATATCAAAACTCTTTGATATTATAATAGTGTCTAATTCAAATAAACAACAATCTAGTGGAACGTTTGCATCTCACGTTCCACATATATAATATACAATCA
Organism: Allium sativum; assembly: GCA_030737875.1. Lineage (NCBI taxonomy): Eukaryota > Viridiplantae > Streptophyta > Magnoliopsida > Asparagales > Amaryllidaceae > Allium > Allium sativum. Next base: position 345,107,744 of record CM060910.1, read on the forward strand.
AAACCACAAGCACTTATTGGGTAATGAATTTCCAACTATGACAAGGTATGGAACCTGTAACAACCCGTATTTTCAATAACCTGTAATAATGTAAATCGAGGCAGAATTTAATTCTGCAATCTGAATCAAGGGAAACGGGCTATGCCATTGCGTTCGTCTCGGAAAAATACGCGAAATAGAGTCCGAGTTTTCGAAAATCGGAGTCCGTATGACCCAGTTAAGGCCCATTGAAGTTTTCAGAAAATTCCTAAGTAAAAACAGATTTAAATTTTAAAATTAAAAACATGGGTTAGGGAAAACTGGGCAGGCGGGAAAAACTCCCGCCCAGGACCCCATGTCGACAGGCCTGTCGACAGGGGTCTTAGCATGTCGACTGCCCTGTCGACAGCCCTGTCGACAGGGGGTGGCCGGGCTACTTGGCCTGGTGCACCATTTCTGATTTGGGCTTGATAGGGGGGCTTGGTTCTAGAGAGTTCCGGGATCTGATGGACCTAATTGAATCTAGGGTTAATCCTATGGTCCAAATCACTAGCCTAATCTATAAATAAGACCCTAACATACCCTAAATCACTCATTATTCAATCTAGTAACTAAACTATGGCAAAATCAAAACTCTCATGGCCTCCACCCTCTTCATGAATCATTCCTATGAAGATTTTTGATGTTCATACAATCATTTCTAAGTTATATGAATGATCATTAGCTTGCATACATCATCAAGTTGCAAGTTTTATTTGCTAAGCTAGTGTTTTTGGGTGTTTTCTTATTGGAGCTTTGTTTTGGGGTTTTATGCTTGCATAAAAAGGGCTTCTCAATCTTTATTAGGAGATTTGTGTCTTCATAATAGTTGTAAGCCCTCTTACCTTCATTTTAGAAACTCTAAAGTTAATATGTGATGCAAGTTGGGATTTATGTATGTTTATTAAGTTATGCATGTTTATGCAAGTTTGCTAAGCCATGATTTGCAAGTTTATTAAGTTATGCATGTTTATGCAAGTTTGCTAAGCCATGATTTGCAAGTTTATTAAGTTATGCATGTTTATGCAAGTTTGCTAAGCCATGATTTGCAAGTTTATTGAGCTATGCATGTTTATGCAAGTTTACTAAGCCATGATTTGCAAGTTTATTGAGTTATGCATGTTTATGCAAGTTCACTATGCCATGATTTGCAAGTTAAATGAGTTATGTATGTTTATGCAAGTTTGCTAAGCCATGATTTGCAAGTTTATTAAGTTATGCATGTTTATGCAAGTTTACTAAGCCATGATTTGCAAGTTTATTGAGTTATGCATGTTTATGCAAGTTCACTATGCCATGATTTGCAAGTTAAATGAGTTATGTATGTTTATGCAAGTTCATTATGCCATATTGTGCATGTTTAATAAGTTATGCATGCTTATGCAAGTTTAAAATGGCAAGTTGTGCATGTTTAATAAGTTATGCATGCTTATGCAAGTTTAAAATAACAAGTTGTGCATGTTTGACAAGTTATGCATGTTTATGGTAATATGCAAGTTCACTATGCTAAGTTGTGCGAGTTTAACATGTTATGCATGTTTATGGTAATATGCAAGTTCACTATGCTAAGTTGTGCGAGTTTAACATGTTATGCATGTTTATGGTAATATGCAAGTTCACTATGCTAAGTTGTACAAGTCTAACATGTTATGCATGATTGTTGTGCAAGTTTATCATGTATGTTGTGCCAAGTTCCCTCTTCCTATCCTTTATGCGTTATTACGAATATGTAAGCGATAGAATGACGTTGGGGGTTTGGGTAAACTTAAAATACATGAAAATATAAGATTGGGAATTTACCTATTAAGTTATGTCTACCCCTTGGGAATTTACCTATTAAGTTAGGTCTACCCAAGCATTTGTTGACTTGTAATTATGTTTTGAAATAAAGTGGACATGACACTTAGAAAACATAAGTGTGGCCAACTCGAGGTTGGGTTGAGTTTGTAGCGTAATCCTACCCGAAACCGACCGGCTTAACTAGTGGCTACAAACAATAGGACCCAATGTGAGAAGTTGGTCATGTGGTGCCAAAACCCGAGGTTAGACTAAGTTGTGGTGTAAACCTACCCGGACCCGCCCGGCCTAACTAGTAACCACAACAAGGTCTAATGTGAGAGGTTAAGGTGCATTAAATTAATTAATGCCTCATGATTAGGGTTAAGTCAGGGTCCACTAATACTTAACCAATTTGGGGATTTGAGGGATTGAAATGGGGTTAAGTGGTAAACTGTTGGTTACACTTAACCAATTAATCCATGATTAGTGAAGGGTTAAATCACACTTACCCTCTTAGAAAACCCTAGCAACGTGGTCTGTTCTAACAGTAATCCCAGTTTGGTATCATTCACAACCCTAGAAGCTAGGCTAGGGCGGGGCACGATTACTGAACGGATGTAAGCGACCAAAAGGCGATGGCTGAGTGGTACAGCGGTGCGGGTCCAGGCGGGCTACGGACGTGCACGTAGTCCGGTGTTGGACAAACTCGAGGCACGGGTACCAGTAGGTTAGGGCTGTGCATTATTGCTTAAGTGTCTGGGGTTGACACCCGAGGGCTTGATACACCCAAAGGTGGACCCAGCACAGTCTAACTACAACCATATGTGGGCCATATGGACACCAACACTTGACGTGTTAGGTTTATAGGGAGCCGATCGACTAGACCGTTGGGCTGGACCTTATATTAAGGTCACTTCATGTTATTGGGTAAAAAGCTTGGGCCAAGGGATCAATACCTGTTATGTTGGTTTGCTAGTACACCGTGGTGCAAAACTTAACCTTGTTTATGCGATGACACCTCTATCTATCTTGTAGTTAGTTTATCATGCTAGTATGTTGTTATTTATGATCATCTCAGTTTCCATCATGATGTTAACTTTATTAGTTTATAGACTGATCGTAGCAGGGCTTACTCAGTCTTTTTGACTGACCTGTTTTCTTTCGCCTCTTTTCTTCCGTTTCCCCCCCCCTCCCCCCCAGGTTCTCAGGGAGGGAATACAGGAGCCTAGCTTGGATCTTAGCTGCTTTCTTGGATAGCTCATGTATGCTTTGGACTTGAGCTCGCTATGGTTTCTTCCACTTTGGGGATAGCTACTTTTATGTTTTCCTTTTTAGTTTCAGATGATGTTATTTTATGTACTAGACTTGTTTACTTGGGAAATTGACATTATGATGTAGCAGACTTGTTTTTGAAATGGTTTAAAATTCTTCCGCTGTTTTATCTATCTACTTACTCTGTTTATTTACATATATATATATGTCATGTCCTGCCTTGCTATATCATTATGCATATTTACCTTGTTTTAAAAACGCCCCACCAAAGTCAGAGTTGCTTGCAAGAGCCACCCTGGCGGAGGTGAGGTGTTACATTTGGTATCAGAGCATATGGTTTACGAGAAGGGATCAAAAGGTTTTTAAAACTTTTGAAAAGAAAAACTATTTTCAAAACCAAGTATTAAGTATTTTCCAAAGAAAAGTCTAGTTATTTTTAAAAGGCTATTCCCCAAAAGCCATTAGCACTATCCTTTGACCCCTCGTTTGAACTCTTTTCTTTTCGTTTCCAACATGTCTGATAATCTCATCTTGCCCGAAGGGGTAACAATACCCGATTGGTTTCGTCGGTACTTGGAAGTCACGGCACCGGTCCCGGGTGTCTCTAATGTTGTCTTTCCAGTCAAGGCCGCTGTTCCTCCTCCTCCTCCTTCCGTAGCTGATGTTCCTCTTCTCCCTCAGCCTCCACAAGCGGATTTTGCGGAAACTTGTAAGAACTTTAAGATGATGGGTGGCAAGAATTTTAGTGGAACAGAGACTTTTGTAGAGGCAAGGAATTGGTTGAAAGAGACCGAAGATCTTTTAGCCACCTTTGATATAAGTGACCGCAGGAAGGTTTTATTAGCAGTATGGTTGCTAAAGGAAGAAGCTGCACGTTGGTGGGTAGTCACCACCGCTACTAGGCCAATTGAGACTTGGGATGACTTTAGAGGAAGGTTTGGACTAAGGTTCTTATCACTGAAGCAAGGGGACATGATTATTAGGGAATACATAGATAAGTTTAATCAACTGGCTCGGGTCGATTTAGACTCGGTTAATACCGCCCAGAAGAAGGCCCTACACTTTGCTCTAGGATTAAACGAGCCATTACATGGTTTGGCCATGTCTCATATACCCTTGGGGGCGACTTTCGAGAATTTGGTGAATACGGCCCTACTTCAAGAAGGAGATAACAATGACAAGAAAGAGGTCAAGGCGAATGAGTCTCAAGGCAAGAGAGTAAATTTCGGGAAACGGGGCAAGAATAACAACAACCGCAAGGACAAGCCAAGAGAGAATAGGAAATGTAACTTCTGTGGTAAAGTTGGACATATAGCCAGGGAATGTAGGAAGAAGGAAAAGAGAAAGCAGGGCGAATGCTTTCATTGTGGTGAGTTTGGACATCTCAACAGAGATTGCCCGAGGAAACAAGAGCAAGGTCAGACTCAGTGTGTAGGACTATCTGGAGGGCGAATTCATCCCCTCAACACCGTTCTTCCAGCTCATGATAGAGGTGGCATTTCTGTTGAAAGTCTTGTTTACATTTTCTGATTTTCCCTGTTCGTACTTTGTTTGATTGTGGCACATCGCATAGTTTTATTTCATCTGATCTAGTTGAAAGTTTTCACCTAAGTGCTAGCCTAGTTGAGGATCCCGTATGTGTTTCAAATCCAATTGGGGGTTCTGCCCGCCTGTCTGTGGTCTGAGTGGATTTGAAAATTTCTATCTTGAGTATAGAATTCTCGTGGAATGTTTATATTCTCGGTTTCCGGGGATATGGGTTGGTTTTGGGCATGGAATGGTTGTCCTGTTTTGGAGCCATTCTGGGTTTTTGTATATAGGGTTGTGAGGCTCATGACTCGCCTCGGTAATACCCTAGAAATTTCTAGCAACCCTATGGGTCCCGTCATGTTATGTTATCTTGAATCCCTCAACTCGTCTATCGATAGTTTGCAATCTGTGAGGATGGTCCGAGAATATCCTGATATCTTGGGGAAAGTGAAGGGGTTACCCTTAGACGTGGGATGGATTTCCGCATTATCTGGTTGGTAATACCAAGCCAATTACGTGGCCGGTTAGGCACATGACCTCACAAGATGAGAGTTAAGAAAGCAAGTCAAGGAGTTGCTTGAGAAGAACTTCCTGAGACGAAGCATTTTCTAGTAGGGTGCTCCAGTAGTATTCGTTACTGATGTGGACAGTTTGTTTCGCTTATGTGTTGATTATCGTGAGAGGAATAGATAACCGTTACCAAGGATCAATGATTTGTTTGATCAGCTTGTAGGAGCATCTGTTTTCTTTTGATCCAGCTACCGGATTCCATCAGCTTAGGATGGCTGAGGATGGAATTGACAAGACTGCGTTTAGGACTCTAGATGGGTTTTAGAATGGCTAGTCATACCATTTGGTTTGACTAATGCACCCGCATATTACGTAAACTGGATGGGTAGGGTGTTTAGGGAGTCCTTGAACAAGTTTGTCATGGTCGTCATAGACGATATTTTGATCTCCTCAAAAGAACGAGGAAGAACATTTTATACATCTCAAGGAGGAGATGGATACGCTTAGAGCCACCAGTTGAAGGTCAAGTTCTCCAAATGTCACTTTGGAGGAAAGAAGTTGGATTTCTTGGGCACATAGTTCTTAAGTAAGGCTTAGCGGTGGATTCCGCTAAAGTGGTTGCGGTTTAAGACCGGAAAACTCCGAGGAGGGCAATTGAAGTAAGAAGCCTCCTCCGTTTGGCTAGTTAGTTAGCATTCCCGGAGCTTAGACTTACTCTTCTGGATCAAGAAGGGGGTTTCACAGGAAGAAGACCCGCAGTAGGTCAAGAACATGGACCAGTTGATTCGAGGCGAGATGTTAAGTCACCTCGCTAAATATATTATAGATGACAAGGGATGACTAAGGCGCGATGAGAGATTATGTGTCCCTCGAGTGGAAGACTTGGTAAAGAAGGTTCTTGAAGATGCACATCACTCGAGGAGGTGGCCGAGTTGGTCTCAGGATGCATGTTGTGCCACCAGGTTAAGGCCAAGTCATAGAAGCCCAGTGGGCCATTACCTCCATTGGAGGTTTCGCAAGGGAAGTGTGAAAACATCTCGATGGATTATGTGGATAGACTACCTAGATCAAAGAAAGGGAATACGGGTATGTGGGTCATAATAGGTAGACTCACGAAGAGTGCTCATTTCAGTCCGGTGAAGAGCGAGAGGACTGCATCATGGTTAGCAACGGTTTACCCTCAAGAAGTTGGCCAGTTTTGGAATAGTCTACAGGAAGCCATGGGTAGGCAATTGAATCTAGGTTTGGCCTATCACTCATAGGCGGATGGTTCATTTCGATTAAGCATGAGTTATAGAAAATCACGTTTATAAGGGCAATTGGCAACGTGGATTGGTATTTTCAAGAAAAGTTCTGCTGCATGGAATACTTTATAGTAAGTAGACGAGATCCAGGATTCACTAGTGAATTTTGGAGAGCTTGCATGAAATCATGAGGTTATAGTATGTTTAAGCCAAGTATACAGAAGGAAGAATAAGTGGAAAAGAAAGACGAGAGGCGATAATGAAATAAGTTCCAACTCGAATTTGGGAAATAGGAGTTAGGAAGCCAAGGAATCATGAAGTGAAAGATAATCAAAGCACAGTGGAGTTAAGCTCAAGGAAACGTGACTAAGAAGAGTGAAGACTAGATACGCGCATCATATCTTTTTTTAAGAGTGCATCCTTGATCCTTGTTTTCCTGTGGAGCTTGCTTGCAAGTTGTCTTTTGTATATATCCTCTCGGTCCCATTCTCGATCTTATTTCTGTTGTAAACTCCATAAGGGGGTTAAGACTCATCGGTTAGTACTATATGTCAAAGTTGGAATGGATTTCTTGTAATCCAAAAAGGAGTTTATCTAGTTTATCTAGTTTATCGTGTCTATCTTGTCATGAGAACCTTAGGTAGAAACCCTTTGGATGAAACATGTATTTGAAACATGTTATGCTTGATGTTTGCAAGTGGTTGCAAGTGTTTGCAAGTGGTTACTCGTGGATGCATTATACACATTAGGCACTAGATCGGCTCACACACTCTTCATGTTGCATATGCATGAGTGTTTATGCTTATTCATGATTGAAACTTGTTGTGCCACCACATGGATGTTGCATATGGATGAATGTTATGTGCACTCATATAGATACTATGAATTTAGGGATTTGCATACATATGGATTCATTTCACTGACATACATATGCATTAAGGAGGTTTACTGTATCAGTAACCGCCTGATTTACATACATATGCATTAAGGAGGTTTACTGTATCAGTAACCGCCCGATTTTTGCATTAGGTAAGTACATATACACACACTTTTGCATATGTTCATCCAGCATTTAGAATCTTGTAAGGACAATGATTGCTCGTGGATGATGCTTTGAGTAGATGGATGATTGGATGGTAGGATACGTTCTTCCTAACTTGAAGATTTCGGGGACGAAATCCTTTAAGGAGGGGAGAATGTAACAACCCGTATTTTCAATAACCTGTAATAATGTAAATCGAGGCAGAATTTAATTCTGCAATCTGAATCAAGGGAAACGGGCTATGTCATTGCGTTCGTCTCGGAAAAATACGCGAAATAGAGTCCGAGTTTTCGAAAATCGGAGTCCGTATGACCCAGTTAAGGCCCATTGAAGTTTTCAGAAAATTCCTAAGTAAAAACAGATTTAAATTTTAAAATTAAAAACATGGGTTAGGGCAAACTGGGCAGGCGGGAAAAACTCCCGCCCAGGACCCCATGTCGACAGGCCTATCGACAGGGGTCTTAGCATGTCGACTGCCCTGTCGACAGCCCTGTCGACAGGGGGTGGCCGGGCTACTTGGCCTGGTGCACCATTTCTGATTTGGGCTTGATAGGGGGGCTTGGTTCTAGAGAGTTCCGGGATCTGATGGACCTAATTGAATCTAGGGTTAATCCTATGGTCCAAATCACTAGCCTAATCTATAAATAAGACCCTAACCTACCCTAAATCACTCATTATTCAATCTAGTAACTAAACTATGCCAAAATCAAAACTCTCATGGCCTCCACCCTCTTCATGAATCATTCCTATGAAGATTTTTGATGTTCATACAATCATTTCTAAGTTATATGAATGATCATTAGCTTGCATACATCATCAAGTTGCAAGTTTTATTTGCTAAGCTAGTGTTTTTGGGTGTTTTCTTATTGGAGCTTTGTTTTGGGGTTTTATGCTTGCATAAAAAGGGCTTCTCAATCTTTATTAGGAGATTTGTGTCTTCATAATAGTTGTAAGCCCTCTTACCTTCATTTTAGAAACTCTAAAGTTAATATGTGATGCAAGTTGGGATTTATGTATGTTTATTAAGTTATGCATGTTTATGCAAGTTTGCTAAGCCATGATTTGCAAGTTTATTAAGTTATGCATGTTTATGCAAGTTTGCTAAGCCATGATTTGCAAGTTTATTAAGTTATGCATGTTTATGCAAGTTTGCTAAGCCATGATTTGCAAGTTTATTGAGCTATGCATGTTTATGCAAGTTTACTAAGCCATGATTTGCAAGTTTATTGAGTTATGCATGTTTATGCAAGTTCACTATGCCATGATTTGCAAGTTAAATGAGTTATGTATGTTTATGCAAGTTTGCTAAGCCATGATTTGCAAGTTTATTAAGTTATGCATGTTTATGCAAGTTTACTAAGCCATGATTTGCAAGTTTATTGAGTTATGCATGTTTATGCAAGTTCACTATGCCATGATTTGCAAGTTAAATGAGTTATGTATGTTTATGCAAGTTCATTATGCCATATTGTGCATGTTTAATAAGTTATGCATGCTTATGCAAGTTTAAAATGGCAAGTTGTGCATGTTTAATAAGTTATGCATGCTTATGCAAGTTTAAAATAACAAGTTGTGCATGTTTGACAAGTTATGCATGTTTATGGTAATATGCAAGTTCACTATGCTAAGTTGTGCGAGTTTAACATGTTATGCATGTTTATGGTAATATGCAAGTTCACTATGCTAAGTTGTGCGAGTTTAACATGTTATGCATGTTTATGGTAATATGCAAGTTCACTATGCTAAGTTGTACAAGTCTAACATGTTATGCATGATTGTTGTGCAAGTTTATCATGTATGTTGTGCCAAGTTCCCTCTTCCTATCCTTTATGCGTTATTACGAATATGTAAGCGATAGAATGACGTTGGGGGTTTGGGTAAACTTAAAATACATGAAAATATAAGATTGGGAATTTACCTATTAAGTTAGGTCTACCCCTTGGGAATTTACCTATTAAGTTAGGTCTACCCAAGCATTTGTTGACTTGTAATTATGTTTTGAAATAAAGTGGACATGACACTTAGAAAACATAAGTGTGGCCAACTCGAGGTTGGGTTGAGTTTGTAGCGTAATCCTACCCGGAACCGACCGGCTTAACTAGTGGCTACAAACAATAGGACCCAATGTGAGAAGTTGGTCATGTGGTGCCAAAACCCGAGGTTAGACTAAGTTGTGGTGTAAACCTACCCGGACCCGCCCGGCCTAACTAGTAACCACAACAAGGTCTAATGTGAGAGGTTAAGGTGCATTAAATTAATTAATGCCTCATGATTAGGGTTAAGTCAGGGTCCACTAATACTTAACCAATTTGGGGATTTGAGGGATTGAAATGGGGTTAAGTGGTAAACTGTTGGTTACACTTAACCAATTAATCCATGATTAGTGAAGGGTTAAATCACACTTACCCTCTTAGAAAACCCTAGCAACGTGGTCTGTTCTAACAGTAATCCCAGTTTGGTATCATTCACAACCCTAGAAGCTAGGCTAGGGCGGGGCACGATTACTGAATGGATGTAAGCGACCAAAAGGCGATGGCTGAGTGGTACAGCGGTGCGGGTCCAGGCGGGCTACGGACGTGCACGTAGTCCGGTGTTGGACAAACTCGAGGCACGGGTACCAGTAGGTTAGGGCTGTGCATTATTGCTTAAGTGTCTGGGGTTGACACCCGAGGGCTTGATACACCCAAAGGTGGACCCAGCACAGTCTAACTACAACCATATGTGGGCCATATGGACACCAACACTTGACGTGTTAGGTTTATAGGGAGCCGATCGACTAGACCGTTGGGCTGGACCTTATATTAAGGTCACTTCATGTTATTGGGTTAAAAGCTTGGGCCAAGGGATCAATACCTGTTATGTTGGTTTGCTAGTACACCGTGGTGCAAAACTTAACCTTGTTTATGCGATGACACCTCTATCTATCTTGTAGTTAGTTTATCATGCTAGTATGTTGTTATTTATGATCATCTCAGTTTCCATCATGATGTTAACTTTATTAGTTTATAGACTGATCGTAGCAGGGCTTACTCAGTCTTTTTGACTGACCTGTTTTCTTTCGCCTCTTTTCTTCCGTTTCCCCCCCCCCCCCCCCCCAGGTTCTCAGGGAGGGAATACAGGAGCCTAGCTTGGATCTTAGCTGCTTTCTTGGATAGCTCATGTATGCTTTGGACTTGAGCTCGCTATGGTTTCTTCCACTTTGGGGATAGCTACTTTTATGTTTTCCTTTTTAGTTTCAGATGATGTTATTTTATGTACTAGACTTGTTTACTTGGGAAATTGACATTATGATGTAGCAGACTTGTTTTTGAAATGGTTTAAAATTCTTCCGCTGTTTTATCTATCTACTTACTCTGTTTATTTACATATATATATGTCATGTCCTGCCTTGCTATATCATTATGCATATTTACCTTGTTTTAAAAACGCCCCACCAAAGTCAGAGTTGCTTGCAAGAGCCACCCTGGCGGAGGTGGGGTGTTACAGAACCACCTTCCGATAGTGTATCTCTAGAGGAGAATACACTGGGTTCAACAAGAACATCTTATAACCCGGCCACACATGACCGACCACTCATTTCGCTTGAGTGTATCGAATGTATTTCACCAACGGTTGGGATCAGCAACCATTTCCCGAATGGGACAACATCGAATAGAATAAGGAATTAAATGAATTTCTCTAGATAGGTGATAATACACCCTAATGGGAGCTAACCACATAGCCATGCTGCCTGCCCGATTTTTGTCATTTCCCGGTTGTTGAGGCCTGAGGCTACGCTTACTTTCCATTCATTGATAACACAATCACTTTGAATGCCACAATGTCAGATCCGTTAATCATTTATTGATTTGCACAAATATATTCTGGATATTATGCTAAGGGAATAAATCCGTTGCCACCATATATATTTGTACAGTCCAAAATGCGATCATTGGAAATATTCTGTCAGACATTCGTCCATCATGTTCGTTCTGGGATGGAACGAAACCGAAGGCACTATTCCGTACATCCATCCTAGGCAACCTCTACCTAGGACTTATACAACAACCCTTGCACTTTACTCCGTCTTCCATATATTCAGTATACTTGGTTTGCAACGCTTATGCCAATACAGAGTGGTTCTTCGGATAATAATCCAACTGGTCTCACCATATTAACAACGTAAAATGGTCAAAAACTTTGATAGTCGGTAATTTAACTATCAAATGAAAACATGTCCGTGTACACACAACGATCTTATTTCCAAATGGAATTATCGATCAAATCATCAAATATATATATATATATATATATATATATCCTTATTTTCTATATTAAGAAAATATATGTTATTAACTCTGGAAAACATTCCCATTGCATATTTACATATCACTATTCTTCCACATCTATCAGACTCCAACTGTAAAGTAGTAAGAGAACAACTTCCTAAGTATAAACCACGAAGGCCGAAACCAACATCAGATCGATACTCAAAAAGTCGTTCAACTCAACTAATTTCCAGTCAGTTTCTAATCCTGCTTAACTCTATTTCTTTAACTCCATTTGCTTAACTCTTATTCAACAAACTTTATTTGCTTCATAAAGATTTCCTTTTTATTTATACTATTCTATTCCTAAGTTCATTTCCTTATCGACTTCTATATATATCGATACATTGATTTCTAATTATCAAGATTTTCTTAAAAATTTTCTAACTCCTTAAATTTCCGGAAAAATTCGCCATAACCTCCTTTGTACGGGGTTACCGGAAAACGTCATACCTTGCCACACATGCCTCTCCATTCAAAAAGAAAATCAAAAAACCAAGCGGCTTGCCGATACGGCGCATTAAATCTCATATTCAATTTAAATACATACCTTTTTGTCAAGCGCTCTATTTATATCTCTTCTAACACTTCATTCCAAACCTGTCTCATGTATATCCATACATTTCTAATTCATTTCAACTTAATACACTTGTTTTAACTCAACTCGTTAATTGATTTGCGAATTAACTGTTTTGCCTATTTCACCTTTTTATTTTGAATATAACATGTTCAAATATGAGTTTAACTAATTTATAAACTAATTGAAAATTCATTTTTAATTCAAGTGTCATATTCGATTTCGAATATAAATTTACAAGTCTAGTTTACTTATCTATGATCGAACTTGATTCATAACTCGATTAACAAATTATCCTTAACTTGGTTAATCCTATTAAATAGTAAATATCTGATTTTGTTTCACAAATAAATCCATATACTTTACTTGAGTTCATATTCATGTTATCCAATTTATGATTCTTCCTTTTTATTTACAAACACAAATTATTTTACCTGTTTATATATTTAACCAAGTCTCGATTTCAAATTTCATTTGAAATAAATATTTCTACTTTGTAAAAATAAATTTCCCTTTTCAAATTAACACTTGTATTTATATTTACTGAATTTTCCAATGATAATTCATTTCACTTCCTTTTTAAACTTCATTTATAAATGAACTGTTTGTTTTAATTATTCAAAACAAGTTAATATTTTTGTTCTATTCAAATTTCAAATTCAATTTTAGAAAAATAGAATTTCCTTTTTAAAACTGGAGATTTCCTTTTCACGATATTTTTAAATATCAACATTTAGGCCTAGTGGTATTTTAACACCCAAACAACCAATTATTAATTTCAGGTTTTCTAACACATCATATATGACAGTATGTATGCAAACAAATAAACAAACAGATAATATATTTTTGAGGAATCCAGTTGGATCCCTCTAACCTGTTTTTCCTACATCCACAGATGTTAGCACATAAACTATACCATCCTGCTTCGAGGCAGGATATCGCGGTATAGAAGGTCATCCACTAATATATATTTGTGGGGCGCATAGGGAAATCATCCGCTAATGATACCGCGGGCATCCGCTAATGAGACTGCGGGAACAATCCAACCACCAATATATATATAGTAGCCACAAACACCAATCCTATATAACTAATATATATTTAATAACCACAATAATATTTTAACGCCTTCAAACAATCAACAATTATTTTTAACGATAAAAATAATTTAAATAAAATAAAATTTTTGAGTGAGAATTACTCACCGTTATTTTATTTCTTTATATTATGTTCATTCTGGTTCCAATCGATTCCAAAAATTCCCAGCGAACTCCATTTCCCATTACGAGTCCAACTCGCCTTGTGTTATTATTTTGGACCTCGTATAATTTAAATACGATAATTTTTTAGCTACTCACAATTTAAATGTGATAAAATTTTAAATTACTAAATTAAACATAGTTACCTTAATTCATGTTTAAAATCAACTTCTCCCCAATTTTAGCAAAATTCACGAGCTCCATTCTACATCGTCTTTGATGATCATCCCGTCACTTTCCTTTTTACCACCATCGCGGCATCACAGTGGCTCAACATCCAACCGCGACTTCCAGTTAATCTCCGATCCCCCAAACCTAAAAAAGTCTCTATTCCACCACTTTGTACATCTCGCACCCCTCCATTGACTGACATAACTGCATCCACCTTTCCCCAAAGCAAAACAAAGATCCACCTTCACTGTCGCACCCAGTTTATCACCAAGCCAAAATCGAACTCATTCCACTATCCCACTTCTCTGTTCGCACAAGTACCAACGCCACAACACTGGCACGCTCCAACTCCAGAACCCAACGTCGACTCCCAAAAGACACGCACACCTCCGTAATGACTATGACACTCCCTTTAGAACCACACGTGGAACCCTCCTTGAGTTGCAATCCTTTTCCAGGGCCTAAATCGAGATCGAGATCCCCATTTTCCAGCTCGTGCAACCCTAATTTGTTGTCACTTCCTTGTCACCATCGTTTCTAGTTATCATCGCGATGTTCATTGGGTCCTAAGCTCGTCGCGATTTCCATTTAAATTCCCCTTTCTGGCATTCGATTTGATTAAGAGGAGAACGACCATTTTAAAGTGTTCGATCTTCTTTTTGTTTAGCAGAAGGAGGATTAAATGAATGGAAAAAAAATGATAGCTTTGATTTAAAAAGGAAAGGGTGCGGTATATTTTTGAATAGCAAGGCCAAATTATTTCCACCTTGTAGTTTTGTTTATGTCCACAAACAATGATACTTTATTTTTATTTTAAATTTGTTTTTGAATCGTATCCGTTAATTAAAATTCCCTATGATTCCGAACTTCTTTCTGAACCCAACCACTGACATTCCTAGGGTTACACCACTATTCTGAACACACTGGGATAGGTTACGAAGTCCAATTTGATCATCTGTTGAAGATATTAATTTAACTCGATATAAATTAAATTCAAAACAATATATTCTTTGATAATAAAATAATATTATTGTTCTAATTTAAATAGGAGTTTGTATTGATCATCTAAACTGTTTTGATTCAGTTTTAACTTTGAATTTAGTTAAATTCATTTTCGTGTTACGATAATTTAATATATTCTATTATTAAATCGAAATCAATTTTTAAATCGATAACTTAAATATAAAAATTCATTTATATAATCAATTCAATATTTTAAAATGATATTAAATATTTAAAATATATCGACCAAAAATCCGGGTCGTTACAGCGTTTTTGGCTGTCGAAGTCACATACGACATCTGTTTGCCATGAAATTTGTTTTTCTTACAATAATTTAACGATACGGTTCCAATGAAACTAATTTCACTGAAAATGGAGATGTTTGAAAAAATGGCTATTTTTAACGCTTATATAATATCGAATAAAATATTATTTAATTTTGAAAATAATTCAAATAAAAATAAATTATTATCATCATATTTATTTAAATAAAATTATCATATAGTTATACAACTCGATATTGTTAATTTCGAGTCAAGACGATGTCCAAATTATATTAAAACCCTATTATTTCAATAAATAAACGTTATATTTTAAATAATGATTTCCATAGCGACTATTTTTAAATTTGAATTGGACATAACTGACAATTTATATTACGAAATCTGAATTTTTCTCTTCCATATGAAAATTTTAATCAACAAGAATCCGACGTTTCTTGATTCACAGAAATCCGACTTAAATCGGATCCTGTACATCCAGTTAAAGTTCAAAACCCAATATTACGAACTGTCGCGCCATTTCGAGCTCGATTTATATTACATATAAATTTTACGTTCAAACTTCATTTTAAATAAAAGAATTCAATATTAAAATCCATTAATATTCCAAATATAATATTTAAAATAATAAATTAAATTAAATATTTGACTACCAAAAATACGGGACATTACATAAATTAATTATTTGGTTAATTAATTTTTTTGTAATTAATGTATTAATGGTCGTATCTTTCTTATACAAACTCCAAATCGCGTGAAACAGGATCCGTTGGGATCGTGGGGACGAGAGCTTCGCAACAAGACTAACTGGGTCCAATTTGGAGCCTATTAGAATTTAGGGAAGAATTAAATTCAAACCGTCTAGTAAAGAATGACAGAGTGGAAACCGACTGTGAGAACACCTTCTCACTCAATTTATTTTACAGTCAAATATATTTTAGGTTGCAGACGGGGCTTTGTAGCCCCCGACACTATTTATTGTACAAAGCATGGTTGTTGTTTGGATTGTATTATGGAAAATTGACTGCATTGTGGTTAATGATTGTATTGAGATTTTGTTGATTGGGTTGAATACTATGTATGACACGAGCAAGTATCTGGAGAGGGGTAATGCTAGACATTACTCCGGTTTTAATATCGCGTCGTTATAATGCCGAAATTTTCTGAAATAAATATTTATTCATTAAAAAAATAATTTTTAATGTGTATGGACTGTATAAAATATTCATGTGTTGAATAAAATGTTTGAACAATAAAAATATCATTTTTATTGAATGTATGAACTATTAAAATTAGTCAAGTGTTGAAATAAATATTTTATCGTTAAAAATATAATTTTTAACGTATATATGAACGGCATAAAATTCTCCTGAAATGAAAATAAACGTTTATTTACAAATCAGATGATTTGTTTATGTACATATATTTATCTGATATTGATTGGGACGATAAATTTTACACATCGCCCAACTACACAAATAATATTCAGTATTTGTTGGTTGAAACCCCACACGGGTATTGGGATAATATTTGATGTACACTAATCCCAATTGTTTAGTTGTATATCAATCGATTGGTTGACGAACTGATGTAAGCGTTATTTATTTATTTTAATGCTTATACAGTGTAGAATGCACTCTGGATGATGGATTATTGTTTATCATTGTGATTGTGTACATGTGTTGTATGAAATCCATATAAATATCTTTATATGGTAATTGATTGAGTCTGATTCCAATTCAGAAATAACATATAGTTTTAAAATAATATATAGTATAGTTTTCAAATATTATTCAGTATAGTTTTAAATTAATATCCCGTGTAGTTTTAAAATAATATATAGTATAGTTTTAAAATAATATATAGTATTGTTTTAAAATAATATATTGTATAGTTCTAAATTAATATTCTGTATAGTTTTAAATTAATATTTTGTATAGTATTAAAATAATATTCAGTATAGAACAAATTATGATTTTGATGTCCGATTTGGGATGGACAGGAAAATGTTGAAATATATGAAGCCGTGTTGTTTAGATTTGCGCCGTTTTAACGCGAACGATATTTATATCAATTTTATTCATTTTTATAATGAATATCGAAAAGGAAATGATTTCAAAATCAGATATTTTGAAAATATTATCATTTAAATATTATAACGATAAGGAGTATTCAGTTTTGATTTAAAATCGAAATGAAAGTGGGAATCGTTTTAAAACGAATTTACAAACGATTTATAAATACGTTTTGAATGGAAATCGATGAAATATATATAATATATATAATATATATTTAATGGCCTGAATAGAAAGCGTCGCGCCGCGACCGTTCGCGAATTTCGACCATTGACTTCGAATTGACATTACGGAAGATCCGACCGTCGGATTCTCCTAAAACCGGAACCGTTGGATTTGTATCGAAAACAGCTTTCCAACAAATATAAGAGATTTGAAATCTAACGGTTGGATTTGGAATTATGTCCAAATCAAATTTGGAAAAAGGTCGCTATGGATACAGTTCGGTGGTCGTTATTGGATACCGACTGTACGTGCCTTAATAAAATTATTAAAAATATTAATAATTTGTGTAAAATCATAATAAATGATTTGGAAATGATTAGGATGAAAAATTCCACGGTTGTAAAGATAAAAATATATTTTTATCAAAATGAACTAGTTATTAACTAGTATAATAATCCAATATTTTTAAAAGAAATAAATTGGATTTGAAATGGTTTTAAAATAACCAAAATTTTCCAATTAATAAATTGGAATGGATTGGAAGAGAAATAATCTTCGGAATATTTCGATATTAGATTCCGTGGTTATACGGATATTATGGGAATTTGGAAGATACAAATATCGTTATTCCTAATACGATATCCGTTAGTTTCAGAATTTGATATTGAATACAAGCCGATATAATTTCTATTCAGAATCTTGTATTTAATATTAAATTGGATTTTGGGTTTGTCATGAATGGTGTCTTGTATTCCAACGGCCTATGACGGCAAATTAGAATCCGTATGAGCAGTTGGAAACCGATGCAACAAAGACCGTTGGCGGCCGTTGGAAACCATTGGAAATTTTCGTGCATATGTTCCAGAGAGCCCAACCTGCTTCTTCATTTCTCTCCTCCCCATCCCCAAATCCGATTTTCCACCCCTTCCCACCACTTCATCTCGTCCAATTTCAATTCTTCCACCCAAACAATCACCGCCATCGCCTCCGACGTCAACCGCGAGCTCCTCCACCCTCCTCCTCAGTCGTTCCTCTTTAATTTAGGTGAAATTCCCTAACCTAATTTTTAGGTTTACTACTAATTTGTGCTTAATATGTCTTTGATTTGATTCCTAGTTGTTTGCATTAGTATATTACATCATATTATTCTCGAATTGCTATTGTTATCACCCTAATTGTCAAATTCGTTGGATTGAATGGTTTCAAATATGTGTCATATGTCATATACTAGTGAAAACATATGTTATATGTGTATAATATATAAAAATATTGAAGTTTGTGATTGAATGGTGAAAAATGATTTATGCATACATAGTCTTTTAAAACAAATAAATTTACTTTAGTCAAATATGTCATGAAATTTATGAATGAGCTTGTATAGTATGTTTGTACCAAGTCAAATAACATTGAAGTATTGATATAGTATGTTTTTGTATGAATTTATTTTTTAAATAACTTTGAAGTTTTGATATAGTATGTCATGAAAACTATACCAAGTCAAATATGTCATGAAAATTATTTTTTGAAGTATTGATACAGTACGTTTTTGTACAAATTTATTTTTTAAATTACTTTGATGTCAAATAACTTTGAAGTTTTGATATAGTATGTTTGTACGAATTTACTTTTTAAATAACTTTGAGGTTTTGATATAGTATGTCATGAAAATTATAACAAGTCAAATAAGTCATGAAAATTATAACAAGTCAAATAAGTCATGAAAATTATTTTTTAAAATAACTTTGAAGTTTTGATATAGTATGTCTTGTATGTAAAAACAGGAAATGTATATTTTACTTCATATAGCATATTATCTATCTTTTTCTACTTAAATATTCTCAAAATGCATCTCTATTCATTCATGTTGTGTTGCTCATATTCATATCCATATTATTTGCGCATTTTAATTACATATTCTCAAAGTCAATGCTAATTACATATTCATATATGTTGTAGGTATACTATGTCAACTGACCCTGCTTCTGGCTCTAGACGACTTAGCATTACCCCGCATGCTGGTGAGGGTAGTGATGGACAGTGAGTTCGTCCGGTTGTTTATTTAGAGCCTAAGGCTGACAGGGCGTAAGTATAAAAATTAGCAGAATAATAATTTAATGTTATTTTACATACTATAATTAACTATATAAAGTTCTAATTTATATTTAACGCAGGGGATTTGAGTTAGAGCCATCTCAGATTGTGTTAGATATCTCTATAGAGGCGTATAAGGCCAGAATGAGCGATTTCTGGCCTAAGTGGAGCAAGATCCCAGCAGACATCAAGGAGACTATCTGGAAAGATTTCCTGGTACGTTTATACCGCTTGGTCGTACGTCAAAGAGACTAATTAATTAAACACAAATAAACGAGATTAGTAAAATTTTCTCAATATACAGGGAGCAGTAGACGTGTAGGAGACGGAAATGAGGTTAGTTCAGCGACACTGGAACTCGAAGGTCGCCAAGAATTATAGAGAGAAGATGAATGAGCTTAAGAAACATAGAAAGCAACAAAAATGGATGGGCGATGAAGTGTTTGAGAAGATGGTTGCGTGGTGGGACACACCTGAGTTCAAGGTAATTTATAACGAAGCTAATTTATTTTTTTGCCGATTTTAAATAATTTGTCAATGTATATTTGCAGACTGAGTCAGAAAGGAACTCCGCAAACAGGAACAAGAATCATGTAACTCATCGCAGAGGATCTACGTCTTTCCAGCATCACCGCGAGGATTTGGTAAATTTGTTAATTATTACATTTGTAAATTGATTAGTTCAGTGATTGACAATGTGGAATTAATTATTCAAATTACCAACTACAGGAACGATTTTATGGACATTCCACGTCATACATGGATTTTTTTACTCACACCCATGCATTCAGGAAGGCGGACGAGGCTGGCAACGTCACGTACGAGTGAGATGATCAGGACAAGGCGACACGGGCATACGTATGTATATTTTAAATATTACAAGCATGAATTGATTAGTTTATTAATTACTAGTTACTGTAAAATAAAATCATCGTTTTATTATTGGTCAAATGAAATTGTTTTTTGCATTACAGGCAAAGTTCCAAGAGGCACAGACTCATGCGCTTGAGGAGTCGGGCCGTGACGAGTTGACACAGGAGGAGGAAGACAACTTATTCGATGCTGTTATGGAAAAAATACAACGGAGCAGGCGTTATGGATTCGGTAACCTGACGGTAATATTCGTATAACATAAATTATTTACATCTACATTATTAAGTGTTTTTTCTCTGTTAAGACTAACTTCTACTAGAAATGCCTTCGTTCACTAATAATGATGTATGTATAACAACTTACTTGTATAAAAACACCCATGTTATAAAAATTGCATGTTATAAAAATTGTATGTTAGCATTGTTAAAATGACTTTGAAATTGTATGTTATGAGAATTACTTGTAAATAAAAATTATTTATTAAAATTACTTGTATAACAAATTACTTGTATAAAAATTGCATGTTATAAAAATTATATGTTTACTAATATGATTTTGTTATGAATTCATTTTGTATGTTATAAAAATTGCATGTTATAAATATTGTATGTTCACTAATATGATTTTGTTAGTGATTCAGTTTGTATGCAATAAAAATTGCATGTTATAAAAATTGTATGTTAGCATTGTTAAAATTACTTGTATAAAAATTGCATGTTATAAAAATTGTATGCTAACATTGTTAAATTATATGTTCACTAATATGATACTTGTATTTGCAGGTTCGTTAAGGCAAGAAGGCACAAGACAAGGAAGAATTAAGGAGTTGCGAGCGTTGATTGATCAGCTGCAATACCAAAATCGCGTGTAGGGTATGCAGATTGAGCAGCTGAATCAAAAGGTTGCAGAGTATGTGCATACTCATGGTGATGTTCCTTCATCGTTTGCTTCTAGAGATCATAGCGACGATGCATCTTGAGGTATGTGTTTTGATGCTCGTTTGGGAATGTGTTTTGTTTTGATGTACGACGAGACAAGTTTGGCTGTGTTTTGATGGTTTGTATATATTGGTACGTTTTGTTGACACGTTTGGATGGTTGTTTTGTATGTTTGTATATGTTGGTAGGCTTTGTAGACATGCTTTGATGATTTTGTGGATGTATAGCATGTTTATGCGTTTTAATTTGATTGTTTGTGGTGTTAGTGGTATATATGTGTCGCATAATCGTAGAATTGGTTGGAAATGGAACTAGAATAGAAATGAAATGAGTTGGGGAGGCTGGAAGTAAGTATTGGAATTTAATGATACAATATTTCCATATCTAATTAATTATGGAGATATGCATGGTAATTTCGTTACCTGTTTTGTGCAAGGAATGAATGGAAGGAATATTAATGAATATGGGATATTGGAAATATTCGTCATTTAATTAGTTGCCATGTTTCATGAAGAAAAGAAACGGAAAGAGATTAAAATTGGAAAAGGTATTGATTGACGGAGAAAAGGGAAATTATCAATCAATCATATGACAATTAATTAATGGGATATTAGTTTTCCATAAATTGATTTATTTTACATAAATCAATTATTTTCATCCCCAAGTAATTTTTTCTCTATTTAAAGAGAAACATAGAGGATGCTATGTTGTGAGAGATCATTGTAATCTTCATTTCTTTTTCTCTACATTAAAAAATTCTGTAATCTCTTGAATATATTAATAAAATCTCTTCCCCATTGAAGTGGACGTACACTATCTCACGATGGTGGAACCACTATAAATTTGTGTGTTCTCTGTTGCATTTTTTTCTGTGATCTGAGATTTATATTCATTTCAATCTGTTTTTTCTATCACATCATTGCAAGATCCTATTGAAGTTTTTCCGCTGAAAGGGATTGATCACCCCTTACAACTGGTATCAGAGCTAGATTCGCAAAGAAGGTGTTTGGTAGAATGGTAGGAGGAAATGAAAACAAAACAAATAGTACGTCGGTGCCAGTAGTTGCTCCATACGTCAGAGGCTCCTATGTGGTGTCAGGATCACAGTTGACGATAGAGAAGTGGAATGGTGAAGGAGATTTTGAAATGTGGCAGTGGATGATGAAAGCAGTTTTGAGAAGAAATCACGTTCATCGAGTAGTATTTGATATAGAGACATTGCCTGCTGATATTTCATCAGTGGAATTAGAAGAGATGGAAGAATGGGTCTTTACTACTCTTCAGCTTGCTATGGGAAAGAATGTAATTTCTGAAATCAGTCAGGAGACAACAGCTAGAGGCATTTGCAAGAAGTTGGAGGACCTCTACATGAAGAAATCCCTAACCAACCGTCTGATCCTATTGAAGACTTTCTTCACTTATAAGATGAAGGAAGGTTCTTCAATTAAGACACACCTAAGTGTGTTTGATGACCTGTTGATGAAGATGAAGTCTGTTGAGTTGAAGATTGATGAAGAACAAAAAGCAATGGTTGTATTGTGTTCGCTTCCAGAGCGATACACTGGTTTCGCTAACAGCCTTATCTATGGTAGAGACACATTGAAATTAGATGACGTGAAGACAGGTTTGCTCAGTGAAGAGTTGAGAGATCAGATGAAAGACTTTTGTGTTAGTGACAGTAGTGGAGGAAGTGGTAGTTCAGGCTTATTTGCAGAGAGAGGAAGAGCAGAGAAGAAAGGGAAGAATAATAGAGGGCGTTCCAATTCTAGGAAGCCTAATTCGCGGAGTAAGTCTAAAGATGGAAAGTGCTATAATTGTAAGAAGCCAGGCCATTGGAGAAGAGACTGCCCAGATTCGGAGAAGAAAACTTATGGTTCTTCATCTATTGCGATGGAGAAAGGCAGTAGCGACTTATTGACAGCGGTTGTATCAGATGTTGCAGACCACTGGATTCTAAATTCTGGAGCATCATTTCACATGACTCCTAATAAGGATTATTTTCTTCCTTCGATGCCCACGATGGGAGTTCTATCCTTATGGGGAATGATGCTACATGCAAGTCTATGGGAGTTGGTTCAGTTCGCATTCGCATGTATGATGGGATTGTTCGCACACTTTCAAATGTTCGCTATGTCCCAGGTCTTCGGAAGTCATTGATATCATTAGGACAATTGGCATCATTGGGATGCAAAATAACCATTGTCAAAGATGGTTTGAGAGTTTCTAGAGAGGCACTTGTATTGATGAAGGGTGTTATGGTGCGAAATATGTATTTACTAATGGGTACCACTATCCATGGAGGATCATGTGTTGGAGTCGATAGTACTAAAAGTTTGGATGCTACCAAGCTTTGGCACATGAGATTAGGTCATACTTCGGAGAAGAACTTAGAGTTGCTTCGTAAGAAGAAAAAGGTCAAGGGAGAAATCTTCAACAAGTTGGACTTTTGCAAGGAGTGTGTATTGGCAAAGCAAACCAGAGTTTCTTTTGGCGATGGCATGCATACTTCTAAGAGGGTACTTGATTATGTGCATTCAGATATTTGGGGGCCATACTCTACAGCTTCTATTGGTGGAGCATATTATTTTGTTTCCTTCATTGATGACTACTCGCGCAAGGTTTGGGTGTATGTAATGAAAGCTAAGTCGGAAGTATTTGAGAAGTTTAAGGTTTGGTTAGCTCTTGTTGAAAACCAAACAGGAAAGAAATTGAAAATTCTTAGATCCGACAATGGTGGCGAATATGTCTCCAAAGAGTTCCTCGACTACTGTAGATAGCATGGCATTAGAAGACATTTTACTACACCTAGTGATCCACAATCCAATGGGGTTGCTGAGAGAATGAATAGGACTCTACTTGAAAAGGCCCGTTGCTTGATATTGACTGCGGGTATGTCTAAGGGTTTTTGGGCTGAAGCTATTTCGACTGCAGCACATATTATTAATCGGATTCCGTGCTCAACCATTGATGGGAAAATTCCAGAGGAGGTGTGGAGAGGTAAAAACACTTTATTAAGTTATTTTTGTATATTTGGATGTCCAGTTTATGTTCACAATACTGGACATGAGAAGTTGGAGCCTATGGCCTCCAAATGTGTTTTTCTTGGTTATATAGATGGCATAAAAGGAT
Source organism: Allium sativum (assembly GCA_030737875.1). Taxonomy (NCBI): domain Eukaryota; kingdom Viridiplantae; phylum Streptophyta; class Magnoliopsida; order Asparagales; family Amaryllidaceae; genus Allium; species Allium sativum. Next base: position 345,132,007 of record CM060910.1, read on the forward strand.
ATAGAATTTGGAATCCAATTACGAAGAAAGTTATACATTCCAGACATGTGACTTTTGATGAGTCAGCAATGTTCAAACCTTTGGAAGGTTTATCAGAGGGTTCAGACTTAGTTGATGAGAAACATGAAAAGACCGAGATTCCCAGTTTTCAAACCCAAAGTAGAGCTATCACTATTGATAATAGTGACGGAGCAGTTGAAGATACATCACATGATATTCCACATATTTCCTTTAGTAGTGATGGTGATGGTCATGAAGCTAGAGATGATTCAGCTCTAGGTGAAGCTCAAGGTGGAGTTCAAGGTGGAGCTGAAGGAGAGTCAGGCGATATAGTCATTCGGGCTAGTCAGAGACCAAAGAGAGCTCCAATTAGATATGGAGATTGGCAGTATGCAAATTTGAACCTTGATGATCAGTTTGAGTATGCTTTACATGTAATTCATGATGAACCATTGAGCCTTGAAGAAGCTATGAAGTCGAGTGACAACTCGAAGTGGAATTGCGCTATGGAAGAGGAGATACAGTCTTTGCAAAAGAACAAAACTTGGGATTTGGTATCACTACCTCAAGGAAGCCGAGCCATAGGTTGCAAATGGGTGTTCAAGGTAAAAGATGATGGTAGATACAAGGCAAGATTAGTAGCCAAAGGGTTTTCACAAAGAAATGGGTTAGAGTATGATGAAATATTTGCTCCAGTTGTTTAACAAACTTCAATTCGAATCCTACTTGCAATAGTTGCCGCTTACGATTTGGAGTTAGAACAACTTGATGTGAAGACCGCTTTCTTGCATGGTGACTTGGAGGAAACCATTTACATGAAGCAGCTAGAAGGATTTATTGTAGATGGAAAGTCAGATTGGGTATGTAAGTTGAAGAAATCTCTTTATGGTCTAAAACAGTCGCCTACACAATGGTACAAAAGGTTTGATTCTTTTATGCTTTCACATGGTTTTAATCGTAGTACTAAAGACGCATGTGTTTATTTTAAGCATTTAAAGAATAATAATTGGGTGTATTTACTTTTGTATGTGGATGATATGTTGATTGCTTACAAGGATAAAGCTGAAATTGATGCGTTGAAATTGAAATTAAAAGCGGAATTTGATATGAAAGACCTTGGAGAAGCAAAGTAAATTTTGGGGATGGAAATCCAAAAAGATCGAAAGCTTGGACTTTTGAGACTTACTCAAAAGGAATATATTCAAAAGGTGCTTGCTCGGTTTAGCATGGATGGTGCAAAGGCTATCAGTGCACCCTTGCCTTTGCATATACAGCTTCCTAATCAAGGCTCTCCGATCTCAGAAAAGGACAAGGCCTATATGAAGAAGGTGCCTTATGCCAGTGCAGTAGGTAGCTTGATGTATGCTATGGTGTGCACTAGATCTGACATTGCTCAAGCTGTTGGATTAGTTAATAGATATACGGCAAATCCGGGAAAATCGCATTGGGAGGCAGTGAAGTACATTTTTAGATATCTTGAAGGAACATCAGATTATGGGCTTGTTTTTTGCGGCAGAAATCATAAGGATTTCAACTTGGTTGGATTTTGTGATTCAGACTATGCCGGAGATAGAGATAGAAGGAAGTCAACCTCAGGCTATGTGTTCACACTTGGAGGAACAACTATTAGTTGGAGAGCGGGGTTGCAGACTATAATTGCTTTGTCTACTACAGAGGCAGAGTTGATAGCTGCAGCTGAGGCAGCTAAGGAGGCATTTTATTTGAAGAAGTTATTATGTGATTTGGGCTTCATGCAAGATGCTTGTTTGGTGAATTGTGACAGTCAAAGTGCAATTCATTTAGCTGAAAATCTGGCTTTCAGTTCTAGAACAAAGCATATAGAGGTAAAAGAGTCTTTCCTTATCTCTATGAATGAGGAGAAGTTAGTTCGTCTTCAGAAGATTCACACAAATGAAAATGCAGCAGACATGTTTATGAAGACATTACCTGCTACTAAGTTCGAGCATTGCTCAAACTAGATTCACTTGATGAAGTGCTAGGTGCCACAAGGTGGCATAATGGGGAAGAGAGTGACTTGGTTGAAGTCAAGAGAAGATATGGTATTCTTTTTGTATGAAGAGATAGGAGTTGGTTGCACAATGTATACCTTGTTTTTTGAATGCTTCCAACACTTTGTTGGTGGACGGCGGCCTTGCCGGAGTTCACTGACAAAGCGCAATGAGGGGTTGCTTTAGCAGGAACTCATTGTGAAGCATTCACACTGGAGTCTCTAGGTTGCATGAGATATCGTATGAAGGTGTAGATTATTGGAATTTAATGATACAATATTTCCATATCTAATTAATTATGGAGATATGCATGTAATTTTGTTACCTGTTTTGTGCAAGGAATGAATGGAAAGAAATGGAAGGAATATTAATAAATAGGGGATATTGGAAATATTCGTCATTTAATTAGTTGTCATGTTTCATGAAGAAAAGAAACAGAAAGAGATTAAAATTGGAAAAGGTATTGATTGATGGAGAAAAGGGAAATTATCAATCAATCATATGACAATTAATTAATGGGATATTAGTTTTCCATAAATTGATTTATTTTACATAAATCAATTGTTTTCATCCCCAAGTAATTTTTTCTCTATTTAAAGACAAACATAGAGGATGCTATGTTGTGAGAGATCATTGTATTCTTCATTTCTTTTGCTTTACATTAAATAACTCTGTAATCTCTTGAATATATTAATAAAATCTCTTCACCATTGAAGTGGACGTACACTATCTCGCGATAGTGGAACCACTATAAATTTGTGTGTTCTCTATTGCATTTTTTTCTGTGATCTGAGATTTATATTCATTTCAAGTTGTTTGTTCTATCACACCATTGCAAGATCATATTGAGGTTTTTCCGCTGAAAGGGATTGATCACCCCTTACAGTAAGCTTGCTTGCTGTTATATAAAAAAATACCAAGTATTTCCAACGGCTATCAACGGTTTCCAACGGCCATATGGACATTGTTTTCAAACGGTTTTCAATGGTTTGTGCTGTTGAAAGCCGTTGAAACAGCCGTTCGAAAAAATCCGCTGCGTCCGATGGAAGCCGTTGGAAGTCGTGAATTCTATTCCAATGGCTGTTCCAACGGCTTCCAACGGCCGCCAACGGCTAATATCCATTGGAATAGCCATATATTCTTGTAGTGGTGACATTGATTCTAGCTCAAGGATTCACAATGATTCTACTCCAATTTTTAAAAGCATTTGTTTATTTTTCATTTTCAGTTTATTATGTTTACATGCATGTAATAAAATATGTGTTATTCACGTAAGAAAAGCCGCACTGCATTATTCAATTGTATGTTGAGGTCATTTGTATCCTTTTTTTAATCTTCATGTCAAAGATCGACACACCCATTTATTATAATGGACTAGAGTTCATTTTTTCTTTCAAATATATAGATGTATGGAAAGAAATAACGAATGGAATTCTACAACGGATGCTCAAAAATTGAGTTTAATAATGCTGAGGTCAATCATCATGATGGTGTTTGTGCAATATAGCAACATCGGTTGAATGACAATTACAAATTTGTATGGATTTAATCTGTATTAGAACATGTGATGGGTCTACACTAATAGGATATGTGTTACTATACATATAACTGCAAGTCCAACCAACAAGGAAGGAAGAGGAAAAATTAGCTTTGAAAAAGACATCTAATATTATTGATTAAAAGCAAAAGATCCAATTTCTTTGTGATGATCGTTTTTAATGTTATCGTATAATATTGTTTCTACCACCTAGCAATTTCACCAAGAAGGCTTGAAATATTATAGTTTTGGACTTTTTCTGATCTACCTTCAGTAAGTAGTTTGATTTAAATATTTTAATCTAAACTTCATGGCAAAAAAAAATTACAACTAAATCGTACGCTTCATACTTTTCGTTCATGTATGAAGTTAATAATGCGGAAGTTTCAGTGATGGTTCTTTCATCAGTTAGAAATTTTATTCGTATGATATTCACTCCATTATTGTTCATGACCTTTATTTTGTAATGTGTCTTTTATTTGTGTAATTTTTCTTATTTTTAGCTTTCATTATTTTTAACATGTTTGAATGGAATAATTGCTGCATGTAATTGTCAGACTCAGGTAGTTTTGTTTTAGCAAATTCTTTAAAATCAAATTATAGAACTACCGAGAATAGTTGGCATAGATAGAAGCCAGTGTATGTTATGTACAAAATGCATGTTTCACTTAGTATTTCACCTTTCATTGAGTTTTCAATGTATGCATGATTAAGATCACCAGATCTGCATGACATGCATATAAAATTTCTCTACATTTACGTCAATAAAATTATCTGACTACAAGGGCTTTTCCTTTTTTTATGTTAGAATTAAAAGTTCGATGGAGTCTTATTCAAACGCTGCTACAAACCTGTAATTTTGCAATGGACATTGAAATTTCTAATCTAATTATAGATGCCTAACGTTATTGTGGGAAAAATACTTCCAACAAAAGGTTTATAGAGTTGTATTATATTCAGGCCCGGCTTGAAGTATAGTCTAGAGAGACACATGACAAGGGAAACAGCGTGGAGAGGGGCAACATAATTGTATCTTGATCATTGCTTTCTTGCTTTTCATGTCTCGCCGTTAAACTGATCTAAAACCAACATAGGATAAAATCTGCTCATTATTTTCAATTGTTCACATCCTAAAATAATAAATTTGAAACAATCTATTCATGTAGTTAGAGGATTTGACATGTGCAAATTAAAACTCTTTGATCAAGGTAATTGAAGATCATAGAAGATTGTAATTCAAATAGAGATGGACATTTATTTTTATCAAAATAAATCGAAACTTCTGTCAATTGCAGATTAATGAATTAATATGCATCACATATTCGAATAGCAATCAGGGATTCATCCATCGTTTATTGTATTTTTTATTCTCCAAAGTACTAAATTTCCTACACATTAACAAACATAATGTCATTACAAAAAGAAAGTTATCTTGATTAATAAGGTAACAAATGCTTGTATATGTCACATAATTAAATGCAAGTTTAAGTTTCAATCGCATTTTTAAAATTACCGTAGCTCACATATTCAGTTTTAAAGTAGGATATACTTCTTAGTTGTTTGCATAAGATGTTACTAGTATACCAAACGATCAGATAATATGAAATATTAAGACATTATTTAATTACCACTAAACTAGACTTTTTATATACCCTGAGTAAATACATTGCACAAAAAATAGATATAAGTATATCTAATCAACAAATGCTCCTCTAATAGACAAGCTAAATTATCAATCACCTAAAGAAAAGTTTGAAGTATTAAATTTGCAATGATTCTGTAAGTTGCGACGTTAAGGTGTGAATTCAAATGTAGTTACATGTTTTTTATAACAAATATCATTGCCAAGGATAATTGCTACATTTAACATTAAAGGTCATATGTAATATGAAGTAATCTACTGAACTTAAAATTACTTAATTTATTGTTTTAGAATATCACATTTGTTTTTACTTAACAAACATGAACTATTGTTACTTTTCTATATCTCTTTTCTTAACTATCTAAAAGGTTAGGCTTATAACTATTAGATATAATTTTACCTTCAATTTTGCATCTTTAAAATAGTTGTGCTAATTTTCTAACATCAGTTGAACATGAATCAGCGGAGTTATGAATATTTTTATGAAGTATAACTATAATTTATTCAAGAAATTGAGAACTTTTTCTTTAACTCTGGTGAATTTATATTAAATTATTGCAAGTATACACTATTTTCTTATTGCCTAATTAGGTTTCTAATTTTGGTGAAGTTAGTAGTTACAGCTTCTGCTATTGTTTCCTTTTTTCATACCGTTGACAAGTGTGTTTCGAGTATTTTTTAACGACAACATGCAAGTCTGTCAGAGACCTTTTGGTACTACTGTTACATTGAATCAATGTGGAATGTGATTTTGCGTTTATTTGAAAGGAAATGAAAATAGCTTCAAATATTATGTGCTCCCTTTTCTTCCTGAATTGTTCTACACTTTAAAGCTTTCCTCCTTTCCTTTTACTTGAGCTTTAAAATCTCATTAGGCCTTAGAACTACAATTTATAATTCCAACTGGCCCGCTTATTTATCCTTCAACATTTCTATTGATGATGGAACATTATTGTTCTATATTGTTTTTTTATTTGCATTACTTTATATAATATTGGCCTCTGCAATTATAGTTTTTTGCCTATAGCCGTGTACGAAGCATGGGTTCGCATTTGTGGTAATAAATAATGGAGGTGAATTACTGTGGTAACAAATGACGTAAACATGCAGTTAATAATTTATGCATATCCATATTAAAAATATTTACTTTCTATTTTGCATATTTGTTTCCACCTAATTATGTTTTTTATCACCAAAATTTAACACTACAATCAAGGCAATAATTTGGTTTAGGTTTGTTTTGTTGATAACAACGTGGGAGAATTATAAAATAGGTTAGTCAGGCATATATCAAGGGAGAGTCATTGATTAAAAGGGATTAGTTGGGAAAAAGGAGAGTCCGAGTAGAATTAGAATTTGATGGATTATCTTTCATAAATAAAGTTTGTCATCATCAAAAAGGGAGAGAATTTAGTTCTTAATTAAGATGATGGTTTTGATGACAACAACCTCAGACTTGTTATAACATTCAAATACTAAAAATTTTGTCCATATATATCACTACTACAAATCTGCAGTTTTCTGACCTTTTTTTGCATCGTTAAAGCGTCGTTAAATTTTTTAGTGACACCATAACGACGTCAAATACACGTCAGAAAAACAGGCGTCACTAAATTATTATGTGTCGCTATGGTGTCACAGAAATGTAGTCACTACGGTGTCACCAAATTTTTCCCACACCATAACAACACAAATGATTTAGCAAAATATTACATCGTAATGGCATTGGTAAATATTACGGACGCTCTTGTAACCCAACTAGAATATCAAAATATTGGAGACGCAACATTGTCACTAATATATGTGACGCGGTTGTGATGTCTTAGCTTTAATAGATAACGTCCATCGCTATGGATTCACTAAAATTTAGTGACTTCATAGGGACCCAAATGATTTAACAAAATAATTTGTTGCAATGGCAACAAATAAAATAGATCAGGTACACTTCATTAAAAATTTAACGTCATTTAAAACATTTCAAAAATAATATATCCAACCACAACATTGATTTCAATATCATTTTGACATTGTTATGAACAACAATTATGTACTTACATACAAAAGAATAAGGGAAAGCAAATGATTTATATGGGACAAAAAAAGTATTCTTATATACATCCTTTCATTTGTACTGTTCCCTTGGTATGACCGCCAACAAAATTATTTTAATTATACAATCTAAACAGTGTTTTACACCAAACCCGGAAAGATACCACTGTACAAAATTACCACACCCTGTATCTTCTACTTCAAACCAAAAAGTAATTTTACGATCTTTGATGTACTCTCTATCTTCATCACCCTCATCCTGTCTTGACCTTCTTTTGTGTCTCTCATTTGAGTTTGATTCATCCACGTCTCGTAACCATCTGCGTAATATAACATAACCATTTGACATGGTTTTATGTTTCTGTCAAACTCAGGGATTTAGCTGATTGTGAAGGACACATAAGGGTAAGTTCCGGCTTCTCCTCCTAAACCAGCAAAGCTACCATCTTCGTTAGCTTCCCAGAAAGTACTGCACATAAAGTTAATTTCAGTAGGCAGACAATTCCATAACTACAATCCAAACTTCAAGCGGAAAAAAAAATGAAGAAAAAAAATGTAAAACAAGTTACTTATTGGCATTTCCACAGAGTTGGTCTAAGATACTCCAGACTTTCTTCTCACTTTTTACTGGTGGAGCAACTATGACAGACTGAAACTATGTCAAGTATTGTGGTATTTGTTTATAAAATGTGCTCATAGCTGGGGATATATCGTTGTTATATACCAAAAATGTAGGTGGTAAACCATATCTAAGAATGCTCTCCGCAAAAACACGAACTGCGCAGAAATGCATCCATGAAATGAAAACCTAACAATAACAACAAAAACAACTATTAGCAGAATGATAGGACTATGTTGAACCAATCTTAAAACTTTTATGCCGAAATCAATCCAGCAAATGCTATAAATGAAAACATACATACACAAGCACATGATTATAAATCATGTGAAGATATATACAATATATATCACTTCTAGTAAATATCATGCATCAAAGCCTATAAACATACATAAATAAGCATACGGTAAAAATTGATATAGTGAAGATTGACTATACCCCTCTTAAGAAAAGATCCCTGATAAAAAAAAGTATGTGATCCTGAATCTAGTTACAAAACTTACTTGCATCAAATAGTACGACACGACATGAAAAATGAATATTTCACTCATGCTATGAATTTTTTAGCTCATGCTGGAGGGCATTCCAAGGCTCAGTGCAAGGTTGTTCATTCTTTCTTTTACTGGCTAAAAGAATTCGGTCGTCATATTTAACTGCCAAATGAAATTTTACAGAGTTCAAAAACTAAACTACCAGTAAGAATGAGTGATGTACCAGTACACTCTTTTGATGTGCATCTTTGTATGCTTCGGTTACCAACAAAGACAACTTCTGCATAAAGAGACATATACGGAGAAATTACGGTGAAACTAAGCAAATGAATCGATGATAGCATACAGTAAACTCAAGATATTACTCGGTGCGTGAAATTTTAATCTCGGAGCCTAATTCCATTGCAGCTTCAGTTATTTATGTGTGTACAGGTTGCTGGTTCCCAGAAAGAGTGACCTATAACAGCGCAACGACCACATGTCCAATGGTATTAGGTTGTTAGAGTTTTTGGTTCAAAATCGTAGTAATTCATAATAGTCTTTTTTTTCTCCAAAAGGAAAAAAGGAAAAAAGAAAAATAGAAGCTCATGAAGGATTGTGTCATGAAAATATGCCAGCCATAGTGCATTGAACCATGAAAATATCCAGCCATAGTGTAAAAATATGAGCTGGCACACAACTCCCATATAACAAAAGGAATCCCTGATGTTATGTGTCTACCAACTCATATTTATACACAATTCCTTCAATATATTCCGTGATGTGGGACTATTGTATCCAAACTATCATTCCTCCTTAACAACATGCGAGGCAATCCTAACAGTCTCCCCCTTGACTCGCATCCTACGAGTATCTTTTGAGAGCACTGCCTTGCCTGCATGGCCCAGTCCGAACCTTCGGCTTTGATACCACTGTTATGTAACGATGGTTGGAACAAAGCCCCCTTCCTTGCACGCATATGAGATGTCACACAACTCCCATATAACAAAAATAATCCCTGATGTTACGTGTCTACCAACTCATATTTATACACAATTCCTTCAATATATTCCGTGATGTGGGACTATTGTATCCAAACTATCATTCCTCCTTAACAATATGCGAGGCAATCCTAACATATATAGCCAACATCGAAACAATTTGACTATATTTCACTGTAAGGGATAATGGCGAAACAAGTAATATAGAAACACCGAACAAATTATTAGAAGAACTTGTAAAAATTATGATTGGAATATTCAATAAAATGCGCTCACTCAAATAGCCAGAGGACAGTGAAAAGGAGGGTTTGCTAAGACAGATTTGTCGTGCATGAGTTCCAGAAACTTGATTACAAGGTCTTCCTGCACTACTAAATCAAGTAGCCATTCATCCAGCACTCATACTCACATCCAAGATCCATATTGAGTGTTACTGTTAGAGGGTGAAAAGACAGTAAGACAGTAAGAGATATCAGAGCTTATAAAATGTTCACCTGTTTCACTAAGAGTTCTTTCTTCAATGGCCAAGTAGGGTAATATAGTCCAGCAATTAGAAGACTGAGGTAAGTCTCTCTCTCTCTCTCTCTTTTAAATGTTTTATAAACTCTAGAACACATGAGAAATTGAATCATAACATTGATCATAAGAAATTGATGCATGAACTTCGCGGAGTTGAGCTGAACTTTTTGACATATAAGCAAAAGCTAGCATTCTGGATTGCATCTACAATGCCTGTATAATACATGTACAGTAAGCTAAGCATTGATATTCGTATAATTTTGAAAAAGGGAAGATTGTTTATGCAAGAATATATATGATGAATATGGGCATTTTTAAAATATGGACTGCCACCATCTCTAGACAAACTGCTTGAATTATTGGATAAGGTACTTGTATACTTGTACTTGCCATCCAAGCTTGAATTATTTCAAGTAAATATTATTAATTTTAATTGAATGCAAGTTATGTTTATAGACTATGCCACGGGCTAGACTGAATGTTGGAGGAATAGTTCTTAACGCTTTAGCTATTAAACACTTTATTCTCAGACCTTCTCTGTAACAACCCGGAATTTTGGGGCCAATTTAAAAATTTTATTTTAGAAAATTTAATGAATTTTAATATTTAAAATAATTTATTTTAAATAATAACGACTAAAATTTTATTTTAAAACGAACAAATTTAATTTAATTATAAAAGGAGTTTGAAACAGCGCTGTAGTTTGAAAATTTGAATTTGAACTTTGATTGAGTGTACAGGATTCATTTTAAGTCAGAATTGAGCGAAACAAGAAATATTTAAATCTGTTTAGTCATATCTTTCTAACGAATCTGAAAAACTAAAATTTCACTTTATAATTTGTAAGTTATGTCCAGTTTAAAATTTAGAAAAGTCGCTGTAGAATTTATATATATTTTAATATAATAGATTGGCCTTAAAACTAGCCATTTTGCAAACGACCTCCGTTTTTGACGAAACCACTTTTGTTGGAAACGGAATGTCAAATTATTGTTAAGTTTAATTTTCCAGAATTTTTCGAATTAATATGTGAGCGTGGCAAAAGAAAATGTATTTTGTCAGTTTTAGTCAAATTTAATCGACTTGAGAATGGTCATTTTTCAAACGGTCTTAGAATTCGACGAAATTAGTCCTGTTAGAACCGTATCGTCAAACCATAACTAGAAATAATTTTTCTGCAATTTTTAGAGTCAGTATGTGGCCCCGGTAATTTAAAATATACGTTTGAATTTAATAAGTAAATGCTTTATATTTTAATTTAAAGAAAAACATATCGTAACATCCGAACTGGCTTACGATACATATTCCATTGTGTCCAGGATAGGGGTATTTAGCTAGAGGCGACATTCGTTGGGTACAATTTAGAGTACGTGACATTAAACAAGAATTATTTGAATTAAAATAAATAAACAGTATAAAATACAGTACACAATACAGTATAAATACAGGGGTAAATACGAAGCCCTAATCACATATCAAACTCAGCCGCCTTCTTTCCAAATCGATGGCCAAAACCATCTGAGACTCTTCCACCAAATTCTCTCTATCCAATAGAAATTAAAATCGATCTCTAACACGAAACGAGAGAGATTTTAAAGGCCGTTAATTCCATAAGACTGAGATCAATTCTCGTTTTGAATTCTGATCGGATTCTGACCAGAACAGGGCCGGGTTTGGGCACGTTTTCCAGCGTAGGGACACCGCCGAGCTCCCTCTCACCATCGGCGATGGCAGAGTAGGCCAGGGGCAACGTCAAGGCGACGTCGGATCAGGGGCAACCGCCTTGTGGTGCGTGCGAGCTCGAGCCCTAGGTAGCTAGTTTAGTTGATATTGGTTCAGGAAAGAGCACGATGAAGAGGAACGTGAAGTAAGAAGGAAAAGAGGACGGTCAAAGGAGGAAAAGTCAAAATAATTAAACTAATTATATTTTAATTCTTTTAAATTGTAACTAAATTATAAATCGCCATAACTTATTCAGACCTTATCAGAATTTAACAAGGTCAGATCCGTTAGAATCGTATTTTAGAGATCTACGTGATGGAGCAGACCACATCTGAAAAGAAGCGCGTTGAAAATCAGAAAAAATAAAAATCTTGGTGAGATTTCTATTTTTAAAATTAAAATTATTTATTTATTTTATTGTGTTATTTATATATTCATTCAGTGTGAAATCCATGTTGTATGTATATATTTATTTTATTATTGATTGTGCTGTGATTGTGATGAACGATTGATTGTGATTGTGTATTCATGTTCGTTCGAATTTTGTGTATATGATAAAATCATATTTTATTGTAAATATAAAATATATTATATTCATGTGTGTTAAAATTTGTGTATAAAACAAAAACAAAAATGTTCGTGTTTGATTTAAATAAAGGTATGGCATGTAAAGAAAATTTATTTTGTCAAACATGATTATTGAATTAGAAACATAATTTTATCAGAACTTCTTAATTAGAATAAAACAACACTTTTTATCAAACTTGTTTGTTGAAAGTAAAATAACACATTTGGTCAAACTTGTTTATTGAAATTAAAACAAGTCATTTTGTGAAACTTGTTTATTGAAATTAAAACAAGTCATTTTGTGAAACTTGTTTATTGAAATTAAAACAAGTCATTTTGTTAAACTTGTTTATTGAAATTAAAACAAGTCATTTTGTGAAACTTGTTTATTGAAATTAAAACAAGTCATTTTGTGAAACTTTTTTATTGAAATTAAAACAAGTCATTTTGTGAAACTTTTTTATTGAAATAAAAACAAGTCATTTTGTCAAACTTGTTTATTGAAATAAAAACAAGCCATTCTTTCAAACTTGTTAGTTGAAATAAAAATAACACTTTTGTCAAAACATGAGTATTGAAATAAAAATAACATTTTTGTCAAAACTGGTAGATTGAAATAAAAGTTCTCATTTGTGTCAGAAATGTCACTCATTTTAAAATCATGTTATGTTAGAAATAAATTGTCAACTTTGTTGTATTAGAATTGACAATATAAATCATGGCTTTTATGTTTAATCAAAATTGACAAAATAAGCATATCATTTATATTGAGTTAGAATTGTCAATTCAAAATTGTCGTCTTGTCATTAGGATTTGTAAACAAGTAAAAATACCATTTTTACTTGTTAAGATGGATTAGAAACTTGAAATTTGTAAGCAAATAAAATTTGCTCTTTATATATTATTAGAGTCCATAGAAAAATGTAAACATGTCAAATACTCTTTTATACGTCATTAGAATACATAGCAGACTGTACGTCAAATTTATTTGCCAACTAGTTATGAATTGTTATGTCAAAAATTTAGATTACAATAAAAAGTTCATTTTTATTGTTTACATTAAAACCTGGTTTTTGGTAAAAATTCAGAATAATAATAAAATATTCATTTTATTGTTTACATTAAAACATGGTTTTTGTCAAAATAAAGTTATTAAAATAAAAACATTCATTTTGTCACTTTAAAGGAATGAATTGAAAATGTTCATTTTTGCCATTGTAAAGGAATGAATAATTAAACATTCATTTTTATCATTAAAGTAGAAGTAGACAAAAATACTCATTTTTGTCTAAATTGAAAGAATGAAACAAAAATATAGCACTTTTATGTTATATTAAAATTGAAGAATAAATTATTCACTTTTGTTAGTTTACATTAGTTGAAACCAATTATTCACTTTTGTCAAATCTACACTAGTTGAAAACAAAACATTTATTTTGTCAAATATATTAGTTGAAGCAAAAACGTATATTTTGTCAAATTAAGATGGTTGAAAATAAAAAGGACATTTTTGTTAAATAAAAGAATTAAACACAAATAGCATTTTTACTAACTGGATTTGAGTTTTGACAAAATGTCCACTTTGATAAAACGAAATTGTCGACAAAATGGATGTATCACTTTTTATACATTTTGTTGAAATATAATTTATATGCAAATATAGAAATCATTTTTATCTGCATAACATACATTAGAATTTATAGGCAAATATAAGAATCATATTATTGGTCAATACATGCATTAGAATTGTATGTAAATTTAAGTGACATTTTATTTGTTAAAATTTAAAGCTAAGAATATTTGCATACAAATAAAGAAAATGAAAAATTTCTCATTTGTCATCAACAATAATGTCATAAAAATAAATTACAGTTTATTAGACATTAAAATGTATAGAGGAATTATACGAGTAAAATATATTTTTATTCGGCATTAGGAATATAATGACATGTTGTTCATTATCGTCAACATATTAGCAGAATTGAAATTGGTTAAATTTATTAACCAACCATTTATTTATGTACTGTTGTTGGCTGAAACCCCACACGGGTGTTGGGATGATATTTGACCTACACTAGTCCCAATATTTAGTGTAGAATCCACTTTGGTTGTTATTTGGATGCTTGATAATTATCTGTCATGATTATTGATTACCTGCAATATATGATTAATGATTGAGTCGCGTTCCAATAAGGAATATTCTAGAAAAGAATGTTTTAAAGAATATATTTTAGGAAAAGAATATATTTTGGGAAAATATATTTTTATTGAAATGAACTAGTCATTAACTAGAATAAATCAGTAAATTTAGATTTAATGAAGTTTTCCAAATTGTTAATATTTAACTGAAATTAAATTAAATAAATTGGATTTGGGTTAGTCGTGAATAGTGTCTTAAATAACACTGTTCTTAAACCCCGTATGAAAAGAATAATCTTTTAATTTAGATTATTAAAGTTTTCAATTATAATTGGAATTAAATGAAATGTGAGTTGGGTTTATTGTTAACTGTGTTTTTAAGTGACATGTGTTCTTTAATCCAACTGACAGTGAAAATATGATTTGGAATTTATAAATCTTTTATTAAGATTTAAATGGGAATTCTCCAAAAGTAAAGTTTTCCAATTTATTATATTAAATTGGAGTCGAATGGAACTCGAATTAAGAATAACCGAGATAAGCTTCTGTAAAAGAAGACCGATACTACATATGGAATTTAGGAGGCTTTGCCGTTATGCCATTTATATTATTGGTCGGATACAAAAATTTATATCGATTATATATTGATTTGATTTCTGTGAAGATGCCATATTTTATGTGAGATGATTTTGGGTTTACCGTGAACTATGTTTTAAATGACATTAGTTCTTTAACCCAGTTAAAGATAAGATAAGATTAATCTAAATAATCATTGAATAATGATTTTTTGTATCTAAAACCAAATTGGGGTTTAATAAATCTTTAAAAGAAAGATTTAAGTATAAAGTTAGAGAATTTATCTTTGATAGAATAATGTGAATATTTTATTTTAAAGAATATTCTGAATTGGGATGAGGCGTTGGATGTGCTTTTATATAGTACTTAATTTTTAATATATATAAATACGTGGGTTATTCGGGAAGGTCGGGTTTAACCTATTCCGAATAATCACTACGACGATGAAGAATCGAAGTTGAAGACGGTGATTGAAGACCGACGATCTTCACATCGAATGGATGAGTTGCTACTGAGACCCATGATGGGAGTAGCTACCTTGAAGGGGCTTCAGTGGTGGCCGTCCGGACTATTGTTGATTGTTCGGATTTGGTTTTCGCTCAGACCCAGAGCATAAGCTTGTAAATGGATGCGTGTCTGATATTGAATTTCGTTCCATGTGAATTAAATTGATTGTTATTAATGTATATCTGATTGGTGGTGGAGAATTTATTCTCTGCTTAACACCCTGGTATATATTAATAGTGATTGATCGCGTGGCGAGAATTTGTCAATGTGGCACGCCAAGATGCAATTGATCAAGGCTTTTGTTGAAAAGCAGGGCCTTGTGGGATGATCAAAGTATAGCCTATTACGGCATAGCTTTGTGTATAGCGTGACTTCGCGAGCCTCACACCCCGGTATGAGTCAAAAACGGGATACGGACCGTAGGGAGTGCACACGTTTCTTTCTAGCTAGAGTGATATCAAGGACCTACCAGCGCTGACATTTTACTTATGTGGATGATGGATTTTGAGGCGCCTCGGGTTTTATAGGCCATTAGTGGTCATATTATAGGTTAAAAGGAACCGGGAAACGTGTGTTCAGGCATAACTAATCCACTGCCTATAGGCGAGGACCGGCCCTACCACATCTAAGGGTTGCCCAGAGGTGTGATCCTGAGGCATTTGCTAGAGTGTCTTGAATCGGAGAGGAGCTTGCCCCTAGCCTCGACTCATGATGGAAATCCAATTTCCAATACGACCTTGCGGTTTTGAATGTAGAACTAGTATGGCGACATGATATATGATACCCATGCCGTCTATGATTAATATTTATGATTGAAATGTTTTATTAAAACATATACACACTAATATTAAATCAATTTTATCGTATCAGGCATCTTTTGACCATTATAAGGTAAAACCCTATCCTCCGGTTTGCGTTGCATTGTGTGATGGGACTTGGGTCATATAATGGTTTCATTTTTCTCAAAAGCATTGCGTTGTTTAACGATTTACCTTATTTTATGCTCTGGCCATTCAATGGAGTAAACCCGTTCCGCGTTAGCGGCGTGGTCCTATGATTAGCCTTATTATTAGATAAGTTAAGTTAAGATTTCTCATACCAGTCCCATTACTGACCTGTAGTTTGTTTCACTGGCAAACTCGGGTGCCCGTATTTTCCACACGGGAAGTCGAGTAGCTTTTGGCAGATATATTTACAGGATCCTGGTTTACGGCTGAAGCGGTATTCGGAAATCTCTGTATCCGTGTATTCTTTTCAGTTGTATATTTGTATTATTTTTCCGCTGCTAATTAAATGTAATTTAAATCTCTGATATCATTGTATTTCTTTTATGTAATAAGTATTCATAATCTGTTATATTCTTGTACTCTGATGTAATTGTTGTAATCAGCAATAAAATGTTCTTCAGTTTGTGTTCTGATGTGTGTTGTTCTCAAAGCTATCCGGGCTTTCCTTTACTGGGAAGTTTGGGTCGTTACATTCTCATACTCAACATGTAAGTAAGCTTGGCAATTCATAAGCTTTCTTCTTGTGTTTGAACTGTATAATGGAAGTAATAATTTAGAACCTAAAGTTAGTCACATTACATGCATATTCATTAAAAAGGAAAATAATGATAGAAAGAAATGCTTAGAGTGCACAATGCAGGAAACATAATGGATGAACTAGAGAAGGCAAAAATGGAGTACCTGGAAGCATTTATCAAGGGATAACAACTTCAAATTAAACATTATCAATAAAATAAGAAGCATTTATACACAAAGAATTGTTAATACTTAAGAGTAACAATCTTTATGTTTTTTGGAACAGTGAATAAATTAAAAATGATTTCCTAACCATGTTGCATCGGTTTTCTTTTTCGATAATACATAATCCTATTTCAGTAACAACCAAAAAATGAATCGAAATTACACGGCAACAAAAACCTAAAATGATGTCAGAAAACGGGCCGATAAATTAAGAATTGTGAACCAAGAGCCGAGAAGAGGAATTCCTAGTTCATGGCGATTTATGTCAGGTGATGTAACGGTTATCGGAATTCTGATAGAAGAGCGTACTAATTTAGATTTGAGACCAAGAAGGCTTTGTTATGGCTCATTTCTGAAGTAGCCGTTGATGCAAATACCTTTAGGTGTATAAATGGTACAATGGTTCAAATGCAGTGAAGATGAAGTTGAAATGAGGTAAGAGTTTAGAAGAACGAGACAAGGATATAGACCAGAAGATGACAAATGGTATGATAAGATGATCAGATAGGAAATAGGAGAACTAAAGATGAAAACAAGATCGAGAAATAGAAGAAATTGGGGGAGAAACAGAGTGACATAAGAATAACAGAAATTAAGGTTTAGCAACAAGGGAATTCGTATTTTATTCAATGCTCTTTTACATATGACAAACTGCTATTTATAGAGTTGCAACTAGGACTCAACGGTCATATTAATTAACCATTTAATTACATTCATTCCATGAATATTTCTGCTTAAATTTGCACACTGCAGTCTCATATGCATTGGTGCATCTGTGCACGTGCATAATTGCATCATGATTGAAGTTCTTCCTGGACCATCTCTGCATGCTCTGGTGGTGCTGCAGTTGCTCCTTCATGATTGTACTGCACTTTCTAGTGAACTAATGGCGGAGCTGTCAACCAGGCCAGTGGCTTTATTTTCAGTGGCCTCAATCAAACCGGAGGCGTAACAATCCCTTCTCCTTCAAAGGAACCTTGTCCTCAAGGTTGAGTTGGAGCTTCTCCATTCATTTTAGCATTTTTACATTAATCATTTAGCTGTTGTTCCTTGCTCCTGCTTTGAACTCAGGTATGTGTCATGGTAGGGCTGAATTTATGGAAATGCTTTGTGCTACATCATTCTGCATATCATCAGAACTAGAACTCTTACCATATCTTATGTCCATGCCACTAATATATCTTCGCACGAGTAATATTGGCTCTTTTTTTGAAGGAAGAAGGGGAAAAAATTCCAAATAAACAAGACATGTTAAGAAGAGAATCCTTACTGCTTTTGCCATTTTGGTTTGAATCTTGATAAAAATTTAGTAACGTTAACCAATAAGCAGTATTAGTCAACATGCCACCCCCCTGGGTCAAATATGAAAATCTTTCTTTCACACTCATGGGGTGTTGTGTTGGACCTTGCAACCACTTTCCATGAAGTGACACTTTTAAGCTCAAATTCAGTAACTAGAGTATCCAGAATTCTTGGGCCTTCATTCTTTAATCGATTAGCAGTATGCTTCAAATCTCTAACTTCTTTTATGACAACATTTGCTCAAGGATTGCCATCCTTTCTCATTGGACTTGCATAACGGATACTGGAAGTGTCTTGTCTCGAAATTGCCATGCCCCAGTTTTGCTTAGATTCATTAAATACATTCAAATTTGAGCTGCTACCTTTAACAGGTGCAACAGTTTGATTCCCAGTATCTAGTGCATCACTTTTGTCATTTAGTTTCGCCGCCTCTCTATTAACATAATTTTTACATTCATACAAAGGTACATGTTGAACGTTTCCCTGATGTTCAAACTTAGAAGTTATTTTCTCGGTATCAGAAATGTTATTTAACCCATTGTAACTGTGGTTGTCTCTTATGTCAAAATTAGACTGTTTCTTGCAATATGTTTTTACCTCCATTGGCTCATTAGCAACTTTACCCTGGAAAGTGCAAATTTCACCCTCTTCTTCGTTTCCAGTCCTGCTCTCTAAGCAATCACCACACTCTTCTTATTTTATCCTTTCCTGCAATTCTATATGTGTTAAATCATTTCCTTTAGCCAAGGTTTCAAAATTGCCTACGCCCAGCATTTTTGACGATGGGGACTGTGCATTATGATTGGCCTTAGATCTAGGGGAGTGCTTAGCAAGCTGAGAGGAACTTTTGGTGGTAGGCGCAACAGTACCGCAATTCTTTATTAGTTCATCCAACGCCATAGCGTGGAGCCCAAAGTCGCTAAACTCCGAATCATAACCTGTAGGATATTGTTTTGTCAATTCAAGACAAATACCCCAAATTTTGTTAGGAAGACTAGAAAGTCTCTCCTTCTCCAACATTGGAAGTTTCGCTGCTAGTAATCTATCTTGAAGGGAGGTGATATTTTCAGCAATGTTTTTGTTAATAGATTGAATCAACATAATTATGGTGCTTAACTCCATTAATTCCAAGACTTCGACTGAATGCTCTAATTCGTATATCATCCATGTCAATGATTCAAAATCTTTGGTTTGAGGGATGTTGAGGGTAGCGTTAGGAGCACTTTTTCATTTTGGAGGCTTGTTTTTGGAATTACGGACTGGTACTTGTGAAGTTTCCTGATGGTTTATGGGAACTTGTTGGTGTTCTTGAGAGTATAAAGGGGAATTCATGAAACATGGAGCATTTCTTGGTCGTAGAAAGGAAGTTCTTGCTGCATCTTTTGTGGTTCTTGGATCTGGTGGTATTTGAGGGGTGCAATTGGAGTAGAGATCCGGCTGGTGGTCAAAGGTTAATCTAGCCATTTGCTCTGATACCACTTTGTTATGGCTCATTTCTAAAGTAGCCATTGATGCAAATACCTTTAGGTGTATAAATGGTACAATGGTTCAAATGCAGTGAAGATGAAGGTGAAATGAGGTAAGAGTTTAGAAGAAGGAGACAAGGATATAGACCAGAAGATGATAAATGGTATGATAAGATGATCAGATAGAAAATAGGAGAACTAGAGATGAAAACAAGATCGAGAAATAGAAGAAATTGGGGGAGAAACAGAGTGACATAAGAATAACAGAAATTAAGGTTCAGCAACAAGGGAATTCGTATTTTATTCAATGATCTTTTACATATGACAAACAGCTATTTATAGAGTTGCAACTAGGACCCAACAGTCATATTATTTAACCATTTAATTACATTCATGCGATGAATATTTCTGCTTAAATTTGCACACTGCAGTCTCATATGCACTGGTGCATCTGTGCACGTGCACACTTGCATCATGACTGAAGTTCTTCCTTGACCATCTCCACATGCTCTGGTGGTGTTGCAGTTGCTCCTTCATGACTGTACTGCACTTTCTGGTGAACTAATGGCGGAGCTGTCAACCAGGCCAGTGGCTTTATTTTCAGTGGCCTCAATCAAACCGGAGGCGTAACAGGCTTCTTTCCTGATTTGGGGATAACGATGCGCGGGGTTAGATCTGAGATGAAGAAATCTTCTTCTCTGATTGGGGAGAACAGTAGTGATTAAGATAATAAGAGCATCTCCAATGCATGTGTCTTTTTAATGTAAAGTGCATGCCACATAGATAATTAACATTTTCATGTTGTTTTTAGTCTTCAATGCTAATGTTAATGTCTTTTGTAATATGATGTGGCAATCTTATGGTTAGACATTGTGAAATATAATGTCTAGTTCTAGACATTGTATTTCACAATGTTAAAGGCTGTGCACCACTTGTTTTTTGACACATATGTAAATTTGAACATTTATGCACATTTGCTTTGGTGAAACTAAATTATTTTTATTGTAATATGCAAATAAATTCATTTCACATTGTCTAGTTGTTGGTGCCACATAGGTTTCACATTGTGATGCATTGAAGGTGCCCTAAGACCTATCAGCATTTGGCCTTCATCGTATTGGACGGCTGTGATTACCTAACTACTTTTTTCATTTCGAAAATTTTAGCAATCCATGTGATGCGCTACATACAACATCATCTCCATCGATTTGAAATCCAACGTCTCAGGATGAACTTTTATTACAGAGACTTGGTTGATATATCTTCGTCAATACAATGAACTTATATTGACAGTAAGTAGTAATTATAATTTATTTAATAATAATCATTAATTATAATTAATTATATACAATGACCTGTATAACATCATTTTGCAACCGCGATTAATTATATGCAATGACCTGTATAACATCATTTTGCGACCGCCTAAAATAAACTTCCAAGGTAATACTTGTAGTTTTTGAATTTTTTAATATTTTTAAAATTTCCTATTTCTTAAGTTTTGAATTTTTTAGAAAATTTTATATTCATTTAAGTTTCTGAAAACTTCAAAAGTTTATATTTAAACTTTATGAATAATTTTAAATTTATTTTAGAAAACATCAAAGTTTTAAATTTTTTGTTAAATAATACTTGGTAATAAAAACAACAATAGAATATTTTTCAAAGAATTAACATAATTGTCTCTTTCAAATCCCTTGGAAATCCGCTGCAGATAGCTTCAACAAAGATTTGTTGGTAAACTACCTCCATTTGCAACGGAAATTAGCGGTGAAACATTTCTGATGGTAAAGTGATGCAATTTGCATTTAGAAACGGATAATTAAAGACGATGGCAATAAATTAAAATAAACATAAATAGAAAATCCTAAATATTATCTCTTACAGATTCCTCGAAAATTCGTCGCTGAATTAGCGACGGAATTTTTTGTTGCTAAAATATGCAGCTATTTGCATCTTTTCTTGTAGTGAATCGACCACTCGGAACCAACGATTTGGAGCTACAGATTAGGTTTTGGGAAATCGATCATTTCGACTATAGATGCTGATTAGGGTTTTTGAGAGCGTGTTTGAGAGAGCGTCAAATGATTTTTGGCTAAAAAAATTTTCTTGCGCCAAGCTAAATTTTCCTTTTGTCCAAATAATATTTTTAAACAAAAAATATAAAAATAAAGGTTTTTTCGAGTGAAAAAAGAAGAGTTAGGGGAAAAAATTATAGATAGAGCCAAATTTTCACACAATAAAATTTTAAAACATGGATATTTGGGGTAACAATTCAAAAGTACTACAAACCGTTCTCATCGATATGCATCAACACGTTGTTAAATTTTTATGGCGTCACAAAAGCATAAAGATTTCTCTATGCATTTACGACGTCTTTTCTAAAACATAGAAACATTCGTGGCGTCGCTAAGGCATAGCTAATTACAAACGCGACTGTGACATATTTATGACAATTTAGTGATGACTAGAAATTTAGCGATGTCGTGCCATCGCAAAGTCGTTATGGCATCAGTAAATGATGTTAGAAATCATCATATTTTCTAGTAGTGTATATGTATATGTATATGTATATGTATATGTAGATATATATATATATATATATATATATATATATATATTAACCGACCTTTTGGTCCGGTTCCCAAAAGCATACCAGACCCATTTACTCGGCCTATCGCGTGGCACAAAAAGCTCGAAGTGTCGTCAAAGCACTAAGGGTACAAGCTCGGAAGGAATCGTATGAGCGTTGGCCTCACAACACCTTAAAGTGCAAATCTCGCATCGCATTGCCTCGCCCGCATCCCACACCTCGCCTCCACCTCGCATCACTCCATCACATGTTTCCGCAACCCTCTATATCGCATCGCATGGATGCGATATACCGTATCTCCTAGAATGTGATACATTGCATCCCTTCTGATGTGATGTATCTCATCCATCGGATGCGACACATCTGAACTCCTTCCTCCCAAACGCAATGAACCGTATCCCTCGAGGATGCAAATTTTCGTGTCCCATAGGATGCCAAAATTCGCATTCCACTTGAGGGATGTGATTTTCTGCCTTAACGCAGGGAAGGGTTGCGATTTTCTGGGCTCTGCTCTCCTAGGATGCGAATTTCTGCTATGTGGTCCCTAAATCTCACATACTCCCACATAATCCACTACCTATAAATACTCCTTTGCTCATTATTCACAAGGGTTGGATTTTGATTGATTTGACAGCCCTACAAGCTCCTAGAACTCCATTAATGGCAGCATAGCCTATAAGGAAGAAGAAGACTACATCATTTTTTTCCAAGACTTAACATATGATAATTATAATTTCGAAATAAATAGAACAACTTGCAAAAAATGACATGATGATGTTCAATGTTTGTAACTCCCTTTTGTGAATAAAGGTTAACAAATTACTTCAAAGTGGATGTAGGTCTCTCACGGACCGAACCACTATAAACTTCTGTGTTATTTTCTGCTTCTCGCACTTTAATTTCCCATACGCAAAGAGTTAATTCTCGAGTTAAGATAATCTTTGGGTGTGACGACCTTTTTTGTCATCAACATTTGGTGCTTTTCATTGATAGATTGAACCTGATTCTTTCCATTCAGTTCCATCTTGATTTCAGGATGCTACTCAGGTTTTTTCTCAGCCTACCACTCAAGTCCGCTTATAATGGTTAAACGAGGAAAGAACCCAATCGTCGAAACCTCCGTAGTTGCGGACACTGCTGCTTCTCAGCAACACCAATCAACAGGGAACCTGACAGACATGGGTATCATTTCTCCTATGGACCATGATGCCCCCACAACTCAAGCGCAGCTCTTCGTGTTTAATAAGAAATTGGAGGATACATTTCTAGAGCTCAACGACACGTTGAAGACAAACATCCACTTCAGGAAAGTCAACGTACTGTTGCTCAAATCCAGATTGTGTAGAACAACGCTTGGCTGCAACTCAATGCCTAAGAAAGTTCTTCTACCGATACTTGGGCAGAAGCCAAAGACGGAGGATGACTCTTAATGCCAAGGCCCTCTCCAACACTAATGCAAATGTCTATGGCAATGGCAACAGAAACGGTAGTGGGACTACTGTAACTTTCAGCAAGGGAACGTGTTAACATGACCATTCTATGTTGGTTATTAATGATGGACCAGGTCCCAGTAATCGACCCTCTCTTCGTAGAACTCAACGGTCACTGCTCTGAACTTCGGGCCTACGCTTCCAACAACCCAACAGGCCTAAGTTCCACTTACTCAGAATCAACCGGCTCAGCCTTAACAACGAAACCAAAATCAGGTGAACGATGTTGATGACATGGATGAGGATGATCCCAACGTCCATCCTAGAAGACGTCCATAGCCCAGGACCCCTATGGTGAACCACAACTGCTGGATCCTACCAGCGGAGGTTTAACCTGCGTATCTCCCCTACATGATCCAAAGGATCATGAGAGAGACACGTGAAAATGTCGCCGACATGTAGGAAACCAACATGAGACGTAACCCCTTCACTAGGGCAATGGCTGAAGCCGAGTGGCCCCGATGCTTTAACATGCCATAGCTCGCACTCTACGGAGGAAAGATTGACCTCTGTGGCTTCCTGAGTCGCTATGAGTGGCACATGTACTCCAATTGGGCCACTAATGTCGTCAAGTGCAAATGCTTCCTGGTTTTCATGGAAGGCAGAGCTTTATTCTGGTTCACCTGGCTCCCGGCTAAATCTATCTCCACCTTTGACCAACTAGCTATGGTAATGGTCAAACAATTCAAGATGCATGTCCCTATACTGAAGAATACTCTCACTCTCTCCAATCTCTATCAGGGCCCGTAGAAACCCTTAAAAGATACCTCAAAAATTTCAATATATCCCTCGCTAAAGTTGATGATTTGGAGTCGCGCACAATCCTTGTCCAACTCGCCAAGGTTGTCCTTCCTAGTAGGGTTGTACAATACCCATATCCAATCCGACCTAACCCACCATCGTGACACCACCCACATAACACTACACCATATATGCTAATTAGGCCGTGTTTTTAGCCATA
The DNA here is from genome assembly GCA_030737875.1 of Allium sativum. Classification (NCBI taxonomy): domain Eukaryota; kingdom Viridiplantae; phylum Streptophyta; class Magnoliopsida; order Asparagales; family Amaryllidaceae; genus Allium; species Allium sativum. Next base: position 345,156,924 of record CM060910.1, read on the forward strand.
TCTAATACAATTAAGCACGATAATAAGCCATATAAAGAAATGGCGTGTTAAATTATTAGATACGACCATAAACCATATCCCACACGTAATAACATACAGCTATTGGCGGTATCTAAATGATTAGTATATACGGCTATAAATCGTATCTTATAAGTGTGTGTGTATATAAGAGCAGAAAATGCAGCACATATTTTTCGTAACACAAAGCATATATAACACAATTTATACATAGGATACACTAATTCACAATTGTAATAGTAAACGAAACAACTGTTTGAAATATTTCATTACATTTCAATATATAATGATACATGGTATTTGATTACATTACAATAAATAAGATACATGCTGTTTCAATACATTACAACAAAGAAGATCATAATGTTTCATTACATTACAATAAAGAAGATACGTACCATTTCATAATTACATTACAATAAAGAAGACGATCGGCCACTCTCTGCTTGTCAGATTTGGCGATCGACCACTTCGATCCACAGCTAATCCATTCACTAAGCTAAAGGTGTAACATTCTGGTTAAGAATTCACTGGGTGATTCACCAGGTGGATGCACTTTAGCTCACGGACCTGGTTCATGTATTTATCCTAACTTTTTCATTTAACTAAGCACCAAGACTAGCAAAGGTGATAATATATCAAGTGTCATATGCTGCTTCACTAAACCTTTGGAAAAGCATTTGACACTTGATATTATCCCCTTTTCCAATTTTGGTGCTTGGTTAAATGCATAAGTTGGGATAAATACCTGAACCGGCGTCGTGAGCTAAAGTGCATCCGCCTAGTGAATCACCCAGTAACTCTTAACTAGAGAGTTAAATCCTTCACGCTGGTGGGGCTTCACCGGTGGATCACCTAGTAAATTCTTAACCAGAATGCATCATCTTTTCTATACTTGCAACCTAATTTGCATTAAAACAATAATGAGTCAGAATATACATATACAACACACACACACACCCCTAATCTGCACAACAACATCATGAACATACATGCAAGAAGAACACAGTCAGGTTATGGATTAATACAACAAATCAGAGAACAAGTACATGCACATACTTGATGCACATAATGTCATATACATGAGAATGAAAAGAAACTTGGTTCAAGGCAGCAAGCCATAAATGGAACAAAGCAGTTTAGATGGAGCAACAACAACAATAACACATACACACATATTTACACATAAATGAACATATTTCCACAAGATTAATTACTAACTTGAATGCACAAGATAACAGAAGTATATATTGAATATATATTAATGAATGTGTATTTGTATATAGATAAGCAATACAACCATCAGAGTAACTACAAATCAACAATGAAGTATCTACTCTTATCAATTTTTAAAGTGGCCAAAACACACAGAAGAAAACATCAAATACATGCAGCTCAGTGAATAAAGAATGAATGAGGTTTCATGTTTACTTATAGCTCAGTGAGCACATTTGTTTTAATAAAAAATCAACTACAATTTCAGTCAATAAAAGTAGTATGCTTTAGTTCTCAAATCATACCACATGATTTTTTTTGGCACAAGCTAGAAATGACACATGCACTTTAGACCAGTAAGGATCAGTGTACGTGGTGCAATAATACATACAAATGAGCAGGGCAGCACAAGTAAAAGTGTCTGAACTCAAGTAGACAAATACAACACAAGTAAATGATAGCAAATACACTACTGCATTACAAAACTTCTGAAAATTCCCAATTTAAACACAGTAGAAGCATGAATTCTAGGTAGACAAGCACATGCGAATATCTATCATTCAAAATTTTGAACTAAGGCATGGAAATTCAAATTAAACCCAGTTTAAACCTAATTCGAATTCAAATTAAACACAGTTTAAACCTAATTCATAATCAAATTTAACCGTGATCTAATACTCACCTCCAGTGGCGATGAGAAGGATGGGCAGTGGTGGACTGAAGCTTCCCGGTCAGATGAAGGCAGCGCGAGCTGACGATAACATATGGACTGCGGTGAATGGCTAATTGACAAAGGAAGTCAGTCGAGTACCAAAACCCTAATTTGGGTATTTGGTCGCCATTGCAAAATAAAAAGAGGGATAATTCGGCCGATAGTTTTGAAGTGTCAAAACTCGATTGTGCCAGAATGAAAGTATGGAGGGAAAAATTTGATACCTATTTCATACGGTCCAAAGTCGTATCAAATGAACTGATCTGGAACTTTGTTGATGAACGGTTAGATCCTACGTGTTTAGAGAGGTGCAGATTGCCAAGAGGACAGTTGAACGGCTATGAGTAGTATCACATTTGATACGGCTAAAAGCTTTATCTAATCACCACATGACCGTGTGCCAAATTAGCATATATGGTGTAGTGCAAACCCAACTCAACCCATTCTAGTTCGGGTCGGATATGGGTTACAATTTGTAACCCATACTACATACGGGTCGAATTTGATATTTTGTTCAACCCAACCTTATTTTAACCCGACCCAACCTTATATTATAAATTAATTTAATATTAGCCCACTTAAAATTAGAATAGTATAATTCTAAAATAATATTTTTGTATTCTATAGTAAATATATAAAAAGTATATTTCATGTCAATCCAAACTAGATAGAATTTGACAAATATATTTTAAAGAGCACTTTAATGTATTTTAAAATGAAACACTTATTCTATTATGCAGTAAATTAATTTTATATGATGTGTTTTACAATGAAATTTTAGTAAAATATGTCTTTTAATGTATCGATTACTTTAAATGCATTATGCAAGCTGAAATCTGATATATTATGTTGAATATTTGATATTATTTTTCAAAAATTCCCTGATATTCTCATTTTTTATAATATTTAAGCAACCCAACCCAACCCTACCAAACCGGAACCAACCCGTACTTCAACCCAACCCATATCCAACCTCATATTGGGTCGGGTACGGGTTGAAATACCTTAAACCCATACCTATGCAGGTCAGATGAAGTATTTGGTTTAATCCGACCCAACCCATACTTTGTGCAGCCTTGCTTCCTAGCTCCGAGTTCGAATCGTGGATCGACATAAAGCAACCCAAGAATCTGGAAGCTTTCGACAAGAAGGCCGAACAATTCCTATGTCAGGAGGAAACATGACGCAACAGGGCTGCCCAAGGCAGCCACCCAAACAACACACACTGGTACTGTCGTCGATAGTGTCAAAGGAAAAGTAACCGGAGAATCTTCCGACAAGGGTAAAGGGGCGGTCATGTACAAGCACAAGCCAAAAATAGCAAACCCGATGGTCATAGCAATAACCAGGCTCCTAGAGATCCCAAAAAGCATGACCACTATCCCACTTACATGAACTGCACTCCACTCAACCCAAAGTTGGAGACAATCTACATAGAGACCTGTAACACTGTTCAGTACAAGAAGCCCAACACAAGAGTATTTACCGACCGTGAGAAGAACTCTGGCAAGTATTGTGGATTCCATGATATGTTTGGGCACAATACTAACGACTTCTGCCACCTCAAGGATGCAAGTACTCCTCCTGAAGCAGTCGCGGGACCTTCAACGTTCGCTCACCCTCCAGCCAGTGCTAGCCCAGGGCTATCCCATCGGAGACCATGTGGCATCGTTATCAATACTATTTGCGGTGGAACTCACCCAGCACATGACAACTTTCGTAAGATGGAGGAGTATGCCAGCTCTATTAAGAATGTCAGCTATGAAGCATGCTCTTCCTTTGACGAATATGTCCTCGACCAGCTCCAAAAGACAATGCGGCATGATATTGTCTTCCGTGATAGAGAATCTATGGGAATTGAAATCCTAACTATAGACCCTCCCGTTATCTCTACACACATAGTTCCAACCTATGTCCGAAGAATCCTCATAGATTCTGGATGATCAGTCAACATTATCTTCAAGTAGGCCTATGACCAGATGAAGCTTGAGGCCAAGATCTTGAAGCCTTGCCATGCCATGATCCATGGCTTCAATGGTTCTTCCAACCAACACGTAGGAATGGTCGACCTGTTAATTGAACTTGGAGACGGGGATCGGAGCCGGTTCGAATCCTTACCTTCATAGGGATCAATGTCGTCCCTCCCTATAATGAATTCTTCAAACGCCCATTCCTTGCAGATTTCCGAGTCTGCATGTTACCATGGTCCCTTCTAATGAAATTTTTGATAGAGAAAGGATTCGATACAGTCAAGGGATTCCAAGCAACTACGAGCGCCTGCTATATCATTGAGTGGAAGGATGCCGACAATAAGGTGAAAGGCAAGACAATGCCTTTACCTTTCTGTGCCAAGACCGTCATTGCATAGCAATTAAAGGTGTTTGAGTCCTAGCTCAGACGCCATGCCTCCTTTTTTATGATCTCGATTTGAGAGAGGACAAAGAGACTGATTTCGAGAAGGCTACCCTGGTAGAACCAATAGTGAATATTCCAATCAACCCCATCGACCGAACAAGGATCTTGAAATTTGGATCGCAACTCCACCCCGTGATAAAGGAAGAGCTCGTGGACTTCTTAAGTTCCAACCTGAAATTGTTTGCTTGGACCCACTCAGACATGTGTGGCACCGACCCATGAATCACTTTCCATATGCTCAATATCGACTCGAAGCATCTTCCAGTCAAATAGAAGCGTTGAATCTTGAGAACCGAAATATCGACCGTACTTAAAGAGGTAGTGGATAGGCTACTTGATAACGGCTTCATCCACGATGCTCTCTACCCCAAATGGGTCTCCGACCCGGTCTTGGTCAAGAAAGAAATTGGGAAGTGGCAAACATGTACCGACCACTCAAACTTGAACAAAGCCTGCCAAAGGACCGCTTCCCACTTTCAAAGATCGACTAGCTAGTTGACTCAATTGCTCACTACCAACTTCTCTTCTTCATGGATTCATACTTAGGATACATTCTTCTAGACCAGAAGCACACGTCATTTGTAACCGACCTGGGGTCTACTAGTGTGTCATCATGCCTTTCGGTCTCAAGAATGCTGGAGCCACCTATCAGAAACTGGCAACCGCATGTTTAAGGACCAGACCGGGAGATCTATGGAATTTTACATGGACGATATGCTCGTGAAAATGAGAACATCGAACGACCACGTCAACGACCTCGCTGAAATGTTTGGTGTTCCCTGTAAATATGGTATGAAACTTAATCCCTTAAAATGCTCTTTCGGCGTTGCATCGGGAAAATTCCTGGGTTTAGTTTTCAATTCACGAGGCATCGAATCCAATCCATAAAAAATCTAGGCTATCCAAGATATCCAATCCCCACAAAACATCAAGGATGTTCAAAGCTTAAACGGAAAAGTGACCACTCTAAGTCGATTCGTCTCTAAAGCCAGTGACAAATGCATTCCCTTTTTCAACTTGCTCGAAAAAGGAAAGCGCAACTTCACATGGACACCGGAGTGCAATGACGCATTCTAGGACCTCTCGAATCACTTAGAGCGACCACCTATCTTGTCAAAACTCGTTGATCATGAAAACTTATATCTCTATTTGACTTTTTCTGTGCAGGCAATTAGCTCTGTGCTTGTGTGCATTGAAGATCGTGTCCCATGACCCATTTAATACATCAGCAAGAGATTGACAGCGGTAGAAAAGAATTATCCAAAGCTCGAGAAACTTTCTTACTGCCTGTTAATCTCTTCTCAGAAGCTACGGCCGTACTTTCAGTTTCTCCAATCAAATTCTACACTGACCAGCCGCTACGACAGGTCCTGCAATGACATGAGGTGCCTGGGCGAATTCTGAAGTAGAACATAGAATTGAGCCAATTCGAGATTACCTTCATCCCTTGTCAAGCCATCCTCGGACAAGCCCTTGCATACTTTGTTGCAAAGTTCATAATTCCTGAAGAACCTCCTTCAGAAGACAGTGAGCCTCCGACATTCAATGGGAGATGTTCTTGGATGGATCCTCTAACAGTCAGTGTTTTGGTGCCAGAGTCATACTTATTATTCCTGATGGACCCTCGATCTATTATACCCTAAAGCTCAACTTCCCTGCTACGAACAACGATGCAAAATATGAAGTCTTGGTTGATGGACTAAAAATTGCAATCGAAATCAACATCAAGGCTATCTAGATTTACTTTGCCTCATAGCTCATCGTACGCCAAGTGCATGGCGAATATCTGGCAAGAGGGCATGGCTTTCTCCTTGCCACGCTCGGGTCTGTGGACTTCTCACCAACTTGTGCACTACATCATTATGCACATCCCTCCTTAAAAAAAGAGAAGGCTAATTCATTAGCCAAGCTAGCAAGGTCTAGGGATGCGCCACTCTTGGGGCTAGACCCAGGCGAAGTCCTTGATTCTCCGAGCATTAGTCAGATGAAAACTGATTCATTTGTAACGAAGGAGGTCGAGCCCGAGCCTTAGATGACAGCGATCAAGAGCTACTTACAACATGGAATCCTCCCAGAGTTCTACAAGGAAAGATGAGCACTCATCCGCAAATCATCTCGCTAATTCATTCATGATGGAGTGCTTTATTGAAGGGGATTCTATGTTCCATTACTCTAGTGTGTTTCCCAAAATGACGTCGACCTTGTGTTACTGGATGTGCACGAAGGCGAGTATGGTGACCACACTGGGAGGAAATATCTGGCAAGGAAGATTCTTAGATATGGTTTCTTCTGGCCCAAGCTCGACCAAGATGTTGTGGACTTTTCCCACAAATGCGAAAATGCTAGAGGTTTTCCAAGATTCTAAGAGCCTCGCCCACCGAGCTAAGACAAATGGTCAGTCCCTATCCATTTGCCATGTGGGGAGTAGATATTATCAGCACTTTTTCAATGGCTAGAGGTGGTGTAGATTATGCCATCAACGTGGTCGATTACTTCATCGTCCATAACATCATCACCCGATATGGAATCCCCCAAGATATCATTTCAGACAACCGGACCCAATTCGAGAGAGTTGAGTTCAAGACCTTCTACCAACGACACAACATTGAAAAGAAATCCTCAGCAGTAGCTCACCCCCAAGCAATTGGGAAAGTCGAGGTTGTTAACATAGTGATCAAATCCATCATCAAGAAGCATTTGGAAAAATTCGGAGGCTTATAGCCATATGAGCTCCCTATGGCCCTATGGGCCTACCGGACCACCCATAAGTCAGTGACCAACCATACTCCTTTCACTCTCGCATATGGATCTGAAGCCGTTATCCTCATTGAGCTCAAACTCCAATCTCATTGAGTCGTTTACTACGATACAAAGACCAACGAAGATCTACTCTTAGAGCCGCTTGACTTACTCGAAGAGAAAAGAGATGAAGCTAAACTCATAGCTACCGCTCAATGCCAACCAGTCGCCAGATACTTCAACTCCAGAGTCCTTCCGAAGCACTTTGACATCGACAACCTTGTCCTAAAGTGGATCTTTCCCACATCGACTGGTTTTAGTCCTTGCTCGGAAGGTCCGTAAGTTATACAATAGAGGCTTGGAGACGGAACCTTCAAGATAATGACTGTTGATGGCGCTGAACTCCCAAGAGCATGGAATAATGAACATCTTTGACACTACTTCACTTACTTAATGTACATATTTACCGTTTCCAACAATGTTTTGTTTTCTTCAAATTCAAGGCATTGTAAAGTAAAGGCCATTACTACCAAAGTATTAGTAAAGGAAGTTTCATATTTCTATGTTCTAGTTGTGTATTTACTTTCTACATAGTATGTTTGAGCAACCATTACAACCAACTTGCAAGCACGTGCGCACACCACTGGATCGACACCTCGAAGCTTCGAACTATTTCCTCAGACTTGAGTCTTGAACCAACAATCAGGCCAAGTATAAATAACTCGACTCGAGTCTCGAACCCACGACGAGGCCGAATATAAATAATCGAACTCGAGCCTCGAAAAAACGATGAGGCTGAGTATAAACAACTTGGAACACTAATTCATTTGAGTGTCCAACCCCATTCCTACGTCTCTGGACTTGGGGCAACCCATCAACTAAACGAGTGTGATACCGACCACTCATTTGGCTCCTTTTCGACCGGAAGGGTCTGGATCTGGGAAATAATTGGTGAATCAATGACATCCTTGAACTCTAACCCAAATGAAATGATGAGAGAGTCTAAAGGACAAACCAAAGATTTCCATGTCTTCTCATGACTTAGGATCAACGACACGGGGACACCCCGAGAGAGAAGACACCAGACCCGAAACTCTCCACAACTCTAAACTTCCAAGGAAAATAACAAGAATGGAGTCGACATATACAATCATCGCATGACTTGGTAATTTCAATAGCGAAACCTTAGATTACGTTTGCTTAAGTGTAATGACAAGTACGTTTGCGCAAGTGCAGAAATTGGAAAGCATAAATGAACATTCGAACACTTTATACAAAATGTGATATAAGAAAAGTCTACTAACACTTTCATCCAAATCCAGAGAAGCCTACATCTATCTATCTTTCTTTCTAGTGACATGGTGTAAACGAAAACCACACCATGCCTCCAAAAGTAAGGGTCATGCTCGTGTATACTATTGGCTTATATAACAAAAAGTTATTTATAACCATCACTTGGCCAGGTCGCCCTCCTCCTTCTCTTTCTCAATCTCTTTCTCCTTTTTTTTCTTCTTCTTGCCTGAGTCACCGCTAGATGGCTCGTTACCCTTTCTCTTCTTCTTTCTAGAGTTGCTTCCTCCTTTTCCTATCCTCCCTTAGTTGGAGAACATAACCTGAGGGCCGCTAATGGAATCTCCTCCTCTTTATCACCCAACTCGAAATCTCTGTGACTTCCTCGCCTCCGGGCAGGATCCCCTTCAGGGGTTTGGGAGTGACCTCGCTGGAGAGTGCGAGTATCGCATGCATACCCTCTCTTATCTTCTGCCTTGCCAGCGTTAATTTTCTTGGCCTCAGCTTCCTGTAGCATCTTAAATACGTTGTCATCCTTCTTCTTGGTGGCCTCAACATCAGCCTTTTTCTTTATCTCCTCTTGAACCTTATCCACGGATTCCTCCTCAGCCTTCTTCATAGCCTCTACTAGTGCTATTTTCCAGGCCAGCTCGTTAGCTACCCTCTTTTCCTCCTGCTTCTTAAACTTGGTGAGCGGCTGAGCCCTCTATTCTTCGATCAAATTATGCAATGTATGCTGAATTGCCACGACCGACCCGACCACCTGCACCTCTTCCCCATCTCCTTATAGAATTTCTTTGAAGAACGCCACATCAGCTTTGGAAAATGTGTATAGCGGACAACCTCCTTTACATGGCTTCTCCCCTAAGCCTTCCTTTCCTATCCCGGGCTGTATGGGATTTGTTGGTCTAAAGCCGATTGTCACTCTGCTTTGGAGGAACCTGCATAGTGAAGAGGAAGGCTAATTAGTCTACTTCATCTCCGTGTTACCATAATTCTAAGTACTTTTAAGAATACGACTTTACCTACCAACACCTAAGGCCTGCTGGTTGAGGGAAACTCCTCGGTCCTAACTCCGGTTGGTCAGGATTATATTCAGCTTTTGGAGGGGAGGGGCTGGGACCTGCGGGCCACTTACAAAGATAAATGGCATAGCTTGCTATTGCTGGGAACTACCTCCGCCAAACTCGTGATTCACTACTAAGCTGCCAGTGGTCCCTATCTTTCCCTTTGCAGTGGTAAGCGCCACCTTCTTCGCAATTTCGGCATCCTCTCTTAGCAATTGTCTTCCCTTTTGTAGCACTAAGCGTTCTTGCTCATCCAACTATGAGAACATGAACTCAATCTCATCAACTGCCTCCACCTACCATAGATCAGCCTCAAACTCCAATAGCCTATCCCAAACTTAAGCCATTTTCCAAGGATAGTTGTCAACCCATGAGATTCTGTGGAATTTTATCTCTTTTACATACATTCCCCAGATATATGTCTCCAGAGCCACCTCTGCCTTAATCTCGGCATCTTCGATTTCATCCCTGAACTCCTGTGCCTCCTTTTGGTGCTCCGCCTTTATTCCATCCAACTGGCTCATCACCTCCTTAGTAGTAGCCTCAACAAACTCCTTGTCCTTCTTAGCCTCCTTCAATAGCCTATTTAGCTAGACATTCTCATTTATAAGCCTTTAGGCCTTCTCATTTTCAGCTTTTAGCCTATGGTTCTTCTTGACCAAAGCCTCGTTGTCCATGCGAAGCCGGTGCATCTCCTTGTTTTCCTCAAGAAAATGACGATTCTCCTCCACTAGTCTCTGGTTCTCTCCCTTCAAGGTTATGTCATCAGTTGCCACTGAGGCCATAGTGTTTTTGAACTTCGTCTCGGCCTTTTATGCCTCCTCTTCCATCTTCTTGTACCTCTCTCCTAATTGTGCTATTTCAACAACAAAGAATTAACACTTAAGTGTATTACTCATATACGTGGAAACAACTACAATCCGAAGGCATGTCTTACAGAATTACTCATCTCGATTTCGGACACTAACCCGCTTAGCTTCGATGGCCTGCCCCAGGTTCTTAATCTCAATGTTCTTTTGGAAGATCATCTTCGGGAAGTATCCCGCAAAATTCTTAAATTCATTGCACTGATAGAAAGCACTGTGTACTTTTATCCACGCTTCCTCACTATCCTCGCAAGGAATCGGACTGGTATCTGACATCCATTTCAGCTCCTCAAAATAATACTTGGGAAACCGCTCTTTTAGCAGTGCCTTATTTTGCTCAGGAGTGCACCTTAAGGCTTCCAATACTTCCTTTGACACAGCCGTCTTCGATTTCTTACGGTCTGCTGGCAGTGTACCTTACTGGTGGATTAGTGAGCAAGTGCCGCTGGCAGAGTATGAGGAGGAAGTGTCGACATTTGCGGTCGTGTGCCCATAATCTTAAACTTTGAGTCGACCCTCGAAGATCAAATGATAGGTGGTGGGGATTCAGAGTATCTGGGCTGTTCTCTATGTTACAATCACCGCCGTGACCCTAAGAGCGAAAAGAAAAATGGGACAAGTCACTACATTTCTTAAAACTATTCATCACCACACTCCTTTGCGGCCGCTAGCCTCCAGCCTCTTGACCTCAGTATCTACCGCTGGTTCTATCTTGAACCATTTCACTTGCAAAGAACATACTCAAGGTTAGACTCGAGCACCCTATACACATAAACAAATGTTGTGTCCAGTGTTTATGAGTGTGGGCCCTGAGTGCACTCTCTACAGACCAGACTGATCCTCGCTTAGAGGGGTAAACTCTCCAACATTCAATGTTAGAATTCCAGAACTTATGTTGCTGAGCTAATGCAAAGGAATACCGATTGGGACCCTGTCCAAATCCTTAAACTGGTCCACCCTTTCCAACGATGCGGTGGTGTCAGAGGTAGTAGTCTGGGAAACCAGCCTAGTCGACGCTCCCACCCTCATCTCAACACTCGAAGACGGGACATGGATGGATGACAAATCCTCTTCTCCAGTGACCATCGTCACATCACCGACGCCGCCTCCACTAGTTACTTTCTTAGTTTTTGCAACCTTGCATCGCTTGGACATGATAGGGGCGCTTTCCTTTTATGGCCTAGAGAACTCGCTTCTCCCTCAGGTTCCATCTCCCCTTTTCTGACAGTGGCTAGACGAAACATTACACGTTTAGAAGGAAATAGGCCCGTCCAGCGAAGAGCCTCCTCATCTAAGATGTTATCTATAGAGAGAGCTTTGATTGAGATGGCCCTTAATAGTTTGATTCACTCTTAGTACTATGTGCCTTTGGGTGTCGGAGGAATACCCGTTACAGAAGATCAAAGTTAACTCAGAGCCAATGACTCAACTAACTTCAAGCTCAATGCAATAGAAGATACCTACTTCCTTCCAACCTACGGCTCACAAATCCAAAAGGACGGACAAAGAACCACTCATGCTTGAAAACACTAAGTCTACTCCAAGACCCTTCGATGAATCGAGTGTTGTGTATCGCCTCCAGGTAATACAGAAACAATCCTCTTAATTTGGAACAAGGACCGAGTGCCCTCTTTGGTAGGTTCTATATGCAGATGCTCTCTGAATAAGCTACAAGTGCCAAGGAGGAAGGCATACCCATTCGGATGAAGCTGCGTTGGCACTAAACGATAGTGACGCAGGATATCTCCGATAAAGACGCAAGTTGGGGGCATACATCCAGAAGTACACATAAACATATTCCAAAAAGTGCACCCTTCTAGAGGAGCGTGTGCCCTATCCTTCTTTTGGGGGACCCGAATGTCTTCCCATGGTATTCTGAACTTGTATAGATGTGCCTCAGCGCAGTTTCTTCCAAATGCGAAGGCGTGGAATCCAGTGGATTTTCAATAATAACAACATCAGCCATCGTATCCGGGGCCTAGAGGGTATCTCCCCCCTCAATGTCTACATGTTCTTCCTCCTCTGGATTCTCCTCAATCACAGTAGTCCCTTCTGGCACTGATGGTTCAGTCGGATGCTCGGCCATTTGTTGTGAATCTTTCAGCTATAAACCCTGGTCGGGCGCTTTCAGTGAGCCTGGGAACTAGGAAGGGGTGGACTCTCCAGAAGTCTTAAGATTGCTACACCTGAACTAGTGTTGCCAGTTGATCCGGATTGGGATGGAGAGTACTGAGAAGCCAGGGCTTTGAAAGTCTGTTGTTTCTTGGATGATCTTGTTTCCATTGCTAGCTATACTTTTAATATAGTTCCATTAGACATTGCATTGAAAACCTGTACCCTTCGTGTTGGTATAAACTAACATGTATGTGCAGTGAAGTGCATTGCTAATATGATTATAGTAAAGAACTCCGGACATGGCGACGATAAATGATTCTTGAAACCATAGCCATCGCCGTCGTCGACTGATATCAACAGATTCGGGTCAAGTAGTGCCTATGTCATGATTGGAACTGGGAAATGAATCTGAAGTTCAATGGTTCGATCATATGTTCATAGTCTGAGTTATGCTCTAAATCCTATATGCAAAGCTTAAGTCCCATCCAGTCATGAAACATTGCGAAAATAGCGCAAATCCAATAGCTAAGGCGCTTGGAATTCGAACTCATCGTCGAGAATGGTAGGATGCGTTCAAACAAGGAAGGGTCGAAATTTCCTAAGTCCTAGGGATGCGAAACTTGCATCCCCACAACACATAAAAATGGCATCCCTCTTTAGTTTCCATGAGAATTCACATCTCCCACATGCCAAAGTTACAATCAAGCCAAAACTCGCATAGCATCCCTAGAGGAGGCAAAGTTTCGCAACCCACAGATGCAAAATCTTGCATCCCACGGATGCGAGAAACCGCGTCCCTAGGGTGTGAGAAATTGCATCCTCTGGATGTGAAATCTAGCATCCCTCGAGTGCGAGGTATCACATCCCTCGAATGTGAAATCTCGAATCCCTCGATTGCGAGAAACCGCATCCTAGGATGTGAGAAACTGCATCCCAGGGATGTGAAAATCGCTTTACCCCGATGTGAAGGCCCGCATTTCTAGGGAAGTGGTGCGCATTCCTCCTCTCCTAACTCCTTCTCCACTCCGATCTTGTCCCTTCCACTTCCTCTTTTCTCCTGATCCCACCTCTGTTAACACAAAATCGAACTTCTTGCCAACCTCGTACCATGAGCTATATAGTTCTGTTTCAACACTCTCGAGGGTGGGATCCGAGTTCGATCAGAACACCCATGTCAAAATCAAAGTTCTTGGGACTCGAAACACAGCAAGTCTATTTGAATTCGAGTTCAATTACTTTAAAGAAAATGTCGAGCTTTTTGAATGCGATAAAAATGCTAATAGGGGAATTAAGGGGCTGTTTCACGACATTATATAGGGAGGGAAGAACCATCGCATCCCTTCGCAGATGCAAGATTCTGCATCCCTTGTGAGATATCGCATCCCACTAGGATGCGAAATCTCGTATCCGATTGGGATACGAAATTTCATATCCCTGTAGGACGCGAAATTTCGCATCCCTTCTGTGATGCGAGACCTTTTCAAAAAGTAATAATAATAGATATTACATGTATATCCTGTGATTTTTGTATTTACATATATATATACATATACGTATATACAAAAATGATTATGGATGAATGAGAATGAAGTTTCCTGAACTTCGAGAAAATTTTGACTTACGACACTAGTTACGACCACGCGTACGTGCTTTTGATGCTACGATAGTTGACACCTATCCGGTTCGCTAACCAACAATACGCTTGTAAGTCTAAAATGAATCAAAAACATGTGACAAGCTATCGAATCCACAATTCGATATCGTTTTCCGAAATCCAACTAGCGTGGCTATAAACCAACAATAGACTCACTACTCATATTTTATTTTCAAGCTCCAGTCGCATCGCATAAAATCAGTGTGAGCGTACACGCGACACAATGTCGATAACAACAAGTTTACATTACGACGTAAATGGGAGTCGGCAACTAACACTTAATTTCATAAGTCGACAAAATTACATGTTTAAAGAAGCTACCAATGGATTGAGAATCTTGACATGCTCAGCAGAATGATTTCGACCAAGTGTTTGATAGCTTGGAGATCTCTTTGGTTTCTTGAGGCAATCTTTTCAACTCAAAGTGCATCATGTCAAGATAAAAGATATTTTAGGGGGAAAATGTTAACCGTTCTTTTGGTCTAGTTCCCAAAAGCATACCAAGCCCACTCGATCTGGCCCGTCGCGCTGCACCAAAAGCCCAAAGTTCTACCAAAGCACTAAGGATACAAGCCCATAAGCAATTGTGCGAGTGTTAGCCTCACAATGCCTTAAAGTGCAAATCTCGCATCACATTGCCTTTGTGCTGCATCCCACATCTCGCATCACTCCATCACATGTTTCAGCAACCCTCTATATTGCATCCCATGGATGTTGTATATCGCATCTCCTAGGATGCGATATATCACATCTCCTAGGATGCAATACATCACATCTCCTAGGATGCGATACATCACATCCCTTCTGATGCGATGTATCACATCCATCGGATGCAACACATTCGAAATCCTTCCTCCCGAATGCAGTGACCGCATCCCACCTGAGGGATGCAATTTTCTGCCTTAACGCGGGGGAGGGATGCAATTTTCTGTACTCTACACTTCTAGGATGCGAATTTCTACTATGCGGTCCCCAAATCTCACCTACTCCCACCTAACCCATTAACTATAAATACTCCCATCCTCATTTCTTCAAAAGGGTTATATTTTGATTGATTTAACAGCCCTACAAGCTCCTAGAACTCCATTAATAGCATCATATCTCTTGAGGAAGAAAAAGACCGCATCACTTTTTTCCCAGACTTGGCATATAACAATTATGACTTCGAAATACATTAAACAACTTGTAAATAAATGCCATGATGATGTTCAATGCTTGTTACTCTCTTTTATAAATAAAGATCTACAAACTCCTTCAAAGTGGACGTAGGTCACTAACTAACTGAACCATTATAAACCTTTGTGTTATTTTCTGCTTTCCGCACTTTAATTTTCCATACGCAAAATGTTAATTCTCGAGTTAAGAAAATCTTCAGTTGTGGTGACCATTTTTTCCTTCAAATATATATATATATATATATAATATGCATGTAATATAGAATGAAGATTTTACAGTATAAAGATTGATGAATTCAAGACTGAGGATACCAAGACCGAAGACTCATGATTTTTAGGATTTCAAGAGATCGAGAATTCAAGGCATCGAGTTAAGTAATAGAGACTAGATTTACGTTAAAACTTCATAGTAGCCATAAAATCTTTGTTCTGATTTTAAATACACATGGAAGCACCTTCTAGCTTAATAATGACATGGAATCCATGACCTTCTCTAGTGGAATGTAATCCACAAACTTTTAAAGATAGTCTGTTTTAGATTTTAAACTATATTTTCCAAACCTATCTTTAAAAAAAATCTCTCCTGGTTTAAATATTTTAGCCTTAAATTCTGAACTATTTTTTTGTTTAGCCTTGATTTCAAATCAACTCTTGATTTAAATATGTTATTCTTAATTTCAAAATCTTCTTCAAATCATCATCATGTGTTTTCAATGTTTTAGCCTCAGTCTCAAATTTACATTTTAAGATATATTATAATCTTTTGTATTATGGTTTCTAACTTTTTATATATTACTATATATATGTAATATTTCAAAGTTTATTCTATAAAGATTACTTGAAATATTTCCAAAATGATTTACAAGTCTCACGATTACTTTAATAAGTTTTAGAACAGAGATCGTTGTAAAACAAAATCTACACATAGGCATGTGGACATCCCTAAACTGCCATATTGATATATTGACCGTTTATTTCAAAAATAAAATTTCAAAACAAGCGTCTTTTCTTTGTATCTCTTCGTGAATGGACATGACTGTTAATCCTTATAAATAATAGATGTTTTTAATGAATTTTAATTCAACTTTTCTTCACTCCTTCTTCTCCACTATATTTTATAATCAATCTTAACAAAACACGGCCAAAATCCTAAGTGAATCAAACCCGAATCATCTCAAGTTTGATTACATGTCACTCTCTTTCAAAGATCTTAGTGCTATTCAGATTTATAGGATCATTTGTAATCAACATGAGTATATCAAGTCTATCTATCCATCAACGCATTGGCTGATAAATGCATTGGATGTTATGTAGCTTGGTAAAATCAATTTGATGTGATTGTAGCTTGGTAAATCAATTGAGTCTCACTGTACTCAAAACAGAAGAGTGACCTTATGGCCTTGCGATCAAGGGTTGTAATCTTGACATAATATTTGAAAAGAAATCCACATAAAAAAAATTGTAGGACTGGATGTAAGTTAACTCCGAACCAGTATAATACTTTTAACATTCCACACTTTTCTGAGCCCGAATTTGGACAAAAATCAAAACTCAAACTCATCCAGAAATGGAGAGTATAAATATGTTACCTGCAAAAAACGAGCACGGGCATAATCGGAGTAAAATAAAACTAAATCACAGCAAAAAAAAAAAAAAAAAACCGACTAAAGCAACTATCTTAAAGCATATCGTCACATCGATATCAAGCATGAGAGAACAAAAATTGAAAGCCAAACCGTACACCTGCCAATACGTTACTTTCCCAAGCTAAACCCGAGAGTTATTATAAGGAGGGGGTCAGAATAATAAGTCCTAGCGAGGAGAAAATGTATAACGCTATCCAAAATATACAAAGGTATTCTATTTGGTCTCAACCAAAACATATGTCTAACAAGGCTGTTAATTCTAACCTAACCTTGTAAAGATTTACGCGCAATAACAAACTACCAATGCCTAAGGTAGCATCCCCAAATGTTAAAATGTTTATGCATAAGTATAAAGCCTTTAAACCACCATTCAACTATTTACCAAAAAATAAGACATGGGCTCTTAACTATTCGATATTCCATAGGGAGGTTAATTATTTCTATACAGCCAGTTAAGACCTCATTATCAGTATAAGATAAGGGTGGATCCTTTCGATCACTTAAGATCTCAGGTGGACCAATCACTTATTTTCTGGGCATTGAAGTTATCAAAGTGTTAGACACTTAAATGCACTTATGTAACAAAAAATACTTTCAAAGTTGCTTACAAAGACTAACATGGACAAGGCAAACCTTATAGCTACTCCCATGATAAGAAACTCATAATTTTCAAAATACAAAGGAGAACACATTACAAATGAGAAGCAATACAGAAGCGTAGTAGGTGCATTACAATATGCCACTATTATAAGACCTGATATCTCATTCTGTGTAAAAATGTTAAGCCAGTTCATGCAACAAATTCTAAGCGAAGGTTGGAAGGCAGTTAAGAGAATATTAAGATACATAAAAGTCACTATTAACCATAGTCCGAAGAAGCAGACAAGCAATTCTCTTAATATCAATGCACATTCAAACTCAAAATGGGAAAACAATAATGATGATAGAAAATAGACATCATGATACAATATATTTCTAGGCAACAACCTTATATCTTTGTAACAACCCAGGGATTTCCGGCCCCGAAAATCAACATAAATACCGTTATTTTCAATTATGTCGGCCTTCCAAACACCGAAAACACTGGAACGTTTATAGAAAGAAATTAGAGGGTGAGATAAGAAAGAAAGAAAGTTAGAATAGAAGAAGAAGAACCAACACAACACAGAATCTCACATCGCAGCGGAACAAAATATAATTCAGAAATAAATCTTTATTGAGAGCTTTGGAAAAATACTTACAATATCAGAGTACATCAACAGCTCTGGACAGTCGTAATAATCCGTCCTCATATACACAGCGGAATAAATACTAGATATCATATGTCTGAACATCTCCAGCTCGTCTCTAGACTTCGCAGTACCTGATAACCTGAACTTGTACACCCCGGGCTAACCCGAGCATTTACAAAACGCCGGGTCAGTCTGGTGAACCAGAGTGAGAAAAACTCGCACAGTATTAAGGGTATCACATAACTTGATTTTAAAGTTAAAATCCTTTCAAAATAATAGGATAATCGTAAGACCAAATCCACACATAAATACGGACGGTTTTTACCTTACGATAACCCAAAACATTTTTGAAACCAATATCTTATCTGATATTATAATAGTGTCTAAATACAAGTAAATATCAATCTAGTGGAATGCTTGCATCTCACGCTCCACGAGTATATATATATAATTATATATACAAACAAAACCCCGAGCGCTTATTGGAGATTGGATTCCGACTATGACAAGGTATGGGACTACCTGCCGATCGTGTATCTCTAGAGGCGAATACACTGGGTTCAACTAGAACGTCTTGCAACTCGGCCCTCACATGAGCGACCACTCATTTCGCTTGAGTGTATCGAATGTATATCACCAACGGTTGGGCTCAAACCACCATTTCTCGAAAAAGGGACAGCATCGAAATAGATTAAAGAATGAAATGGATTTTCTCTAGATAGATGATTATACATCCTAACGGGAGCGACCCACATAGCTATGCTGCCTGCCCGATTTTTGCCATTTCCCGGTTGATGAGGCTTGAGGTCAGAACACATCTGGTCATCATACACTTTGAATGCCACATTGTCAAACCCGCCAAATCACTAATTGACGTCCCCAAAAATATTCTGGTCGTTAAGCTAGAGAGGTGCCCCTCTCCGCCGCTAACAGAGATACGTTTTTAAAAATGAACGTACGTGACCCTTAAGAAATACTCTGTCAGACATCCGTCCATACAAGTCATCCAGGAACAAGATGAACCGATGGTACTCTCCTACTGCATCCAATATAGGAATCACCCCATGGATCAGTAGCGAGTAGTCCTTGCAATCCACAGATTCCAACCACGACAGAACCCCAGTATATCTCCGGGTTGAATAAGAGATTGTAAGTGGTTCTTCCGCTTTATGAAGATATATGGCCTTCACATGCTCCATCTCGATCATCGCCTGATATCTTCTATACGTTTCGTATTTGTTGGTCGGAATGGTTTTCGAATATACATTCGATCCCGATCTTTCCATACCAACAATCGTAAAGGTCAGATTTGATAGTCGGTTATTTAACTATCAAATAAACATCCATGAAATCATAAAAATGGATTCATTGGTCTAGTACTCAGCATCACTTGGCTTTTAAAATTATCGCCCAATCTTCTTTTAATTCCGTTACTAGGGAAAATATCATCTCATATTATTTCCACTATTTTGGAAATCTTATCACCCATTCTTGATATTACCAACTAGTATCATCCTTGAATAATCCCGAAGTCATTCAAGTTGTGGTATTTTAATTACCTCTCAGACCTTGATCAACAACGTTCTTATCTTCAGGTAAATACGAGTTGTAATTCAAGAATCAATATTCAATTTAATATCAAAACACATCCCACTTATCTTGTTTATAGCCTTAGAGTTCTTCTTACCCTTTTTGGAAGTTTCTCTTTTTAAAAATATATAATTAATATCGCTTAATTCGTTAATTAAATAATTTCTTACTAAATATCACCTTTATTAACTCTCGACTTTACTTCAATAACTTTGGTTCACAAACTGAATTTGAAATCCTATTTCCAACCTCGTTTACCAAGCTCACATTTAAATCCCTTTTTCCAATCCTCTTTTTTTCTTTCGGGAAATCTCCTTTCAATTTATTGGTTTAACTTAATTCCATTACTAAGTACTTCCAATTTAAAACAACGTTTAACTCACGTTCCATTTATAAACCTTGTTTATAAATTTCAGGTTTAATATAAACCCTTTACATCTTCATCTCCTTTAACTTAATTCAAACATTAAATAACATTTCCATTTAACCTATCATATTCGTTTAGAACCCTTTATTACTTTATTATAAAACCCGAGTTCAAATATAAACTTGTTCATAACTTCTTTTCAAATCTCACTTGGTCAATTCAAAACACAACTATTTCTTTAGCCCATTCTAGTTAATTCCTCTTTTAAATTAATTAAATATAAATAATTTAAATAACTTTATTTAACTGTTCATTTGACGCAATTAATCAAGTACTTAACCACTAGTTTATTTCTTGCTTATTTGTTTATAATTCTTATCAACATAAGAATTCGGTTTATAAAACAAATTTCGTAATTTCTTATAAACTTTAAATAATTAATATTTTTCCTTTTTAAATAACCTTTCAATGTAATAACTTTCAAACCTATTTTCATTACAAAATATATTTATAACTTAAATATTATCGATTCACTGTCGACAAAACCCATATTTTATAAATCGATTGATTTATAAGCCAGGTGATGCCAATTACCCCTCCATACCTCCCATTGGTTAACATCCGAACAAATGTTGAAATAAGGTTCAACAATTAATAATAACCAACCATTCCTTTTTATTTGATTGATAATTTCTATAACGATCACCAACCAATTAACAGCCAATTCAAACAATTCCAACAATTTCAAACACATTTATAAACATGACCAATCAAGGGAAATTACTTTATTTAGGTCAAATCAACACGATTGGTATTTTACTGAAATTAAACGACCGTTTAATTTCAGAAATTGAATCAACAATAATTATACTTAACTAGCAAATAGTCAACCACTAAGAACCAGAACTCGCAAAATAAAAACCCAATTTATATAAAATATAAATGGGGAGAGCCGAGTGAGTTTAAACTCAACTTGGTTTGAATTTGTTGATAAACAGTTCGTTTTAGTCAAATTAATCTGACATTTAATTCAACTAAAATTCTTAGTTGTTCCCGATCCTGACCAACCTCTGCTCCATCTCGAAGTTCTCGTCTTTACAGTCCCAATGCAACTGACTGTGCGTAAATCTTCAACAGCCGGCCCATCAAAAAGAATCCGACCTGCCTGCCCCGCCTTAAAACCCTTAAATCCGATCTCTAACCTCATTTAGTAAGCCGCCTCCACCAAAAGAAAACTCTCTTCCATGCCATAATCATACTCCTTCCATCGCTAATCGCACGCATCTCCCCCTACGCATCCAAGCTCCAATCGCCCCTTCGTCTGCTAGCTTCTATCTTCGCCAAACCCTTAAAACTCCTCGTTCCCCTTCAGCAACCAACCGAATAACCCTAATTCAGAAACAAACCGAAGCTTCAGTATGCCAATTGGCCGAACCCTAGTTCTCTGGTTCCGAATCAACACGCGACGAAATTAGTTAAGTATTATAACTGATTTTAAATTACGGTATTAATTTGTTCTAATTTTTCTTTAGTGGTTCGCATGAATTTCTTTACTGGTGTTGATTCGTTTGGTTCTGGAATTTGTGAAACACTATGCGTGTATATATAGTGGTGGATGATCAGATATAATCAATGTCAAAATCAAATTGTAAAATCATAGATTCAGATTTTTAGCCGCGCCTAGTGCTTAGGTGATTTTTTTTCTTCATTCCAGCTATTATTGATTGTTGTATGGTGATGGAAATCCTGTTGCATGATGTCTAACAGTGAAGTATGAAGATTTTGTTGGATTTTCTTGTACTATTCTGCTCAGATATACGTACAAGGATCAAATTGTTTACGTATATATTAGGTGAAGCTATGAAGCTACCGAATTGTTTATTCCGTTTGAAGATTTGGAATTGTGTATATGTAGATTAGGTTGGATGTGGGCTATGAATTGTTATTTCTGTTCAGATATTTCGAACTGTATGTGGATTTTATTTCCATTTTTAAATATATGGGAATAGTGATTGAAATGTGAAATTCCTGTATATAAAAGCTGTTCGATTTTGTATAGATCTGATGTATATCAATATACATTTCCTCTTAGCTGTTCATGTCTTTTCTTTAGTTGTTCTAGTGTTGTTTTAGTTTTGTATAGTTTTTCTTCTTCTTTTGCAGTTAATCTTTTGAAGAGATTTGGTATGTACATATCTACAACAGCCTATCCCTCTTACCTGTTTAGCTATTTTACTCATCTTATTGTACTGCTGCTTCCTTGCTTGAAAGAACAAGGCATACCTTGATAGTGAAATTTTAAATGAATTCATTGTTCACTCGGTTTGGCATGTGTACAATAATTATATGTTATATTTTTTTTCAGTATATGTTTTGGTTTCAGTTTCAACTGTTTTCATGCTTGATTAAACATAAATTATTGAAAGAAAAAGCATGCTATACATGAAAATACTTGAAAATTAGAATGAGCTGTTAGGTTCAGCATTTGTACAAATAGATTAATGATATATGCGGATTTTTGAAAGAGGGTGACACGGAATCTGCAAAGATGTTTCACATAAAACATTGATGTCATCAATTGTATATCAGTGTTTGGATTATGTTAGCCTACTTTGTGAACTAGGCAACACAAAGTCAAGAAACCAACCATTGAAGAGTATTTTAAGTTATAAGACTTCGGTTCGGATTGGAAGAAAACACCACAATTCAGATTGATAGCAGCATATTGGTTCGGATCGGATAGAGTTCTCCGTTCGGATCGGTTGTCTCTTACTGGATAAATTGGCAAAGCATATCCAATCGGATCGGAAGGCGAATAAATCTCAAATGGATCGGAAAGCCATCTGCTTGCCACAACGCTGGAGCGGAGCGGAGTATGTTAGAGAAGGAGAGACGTCCAAGCCACTCCGGTTCGGATCGGGTATGCCGATCCGAACCCCCAACCTGCACGCCTCCGACCCGCACCCATGATCCAGGTTAATCTCCTGTAATATCGCCTAGAGAACCGGACCGGCTATGACTGATTCCTACCCCTAACGTTCATCTCTTTGATGCGTTGTCAGCTTGATAGTTCATCCGAACCCGAAGAGAGTGCGATGGGTAACACGTGGTCCGACCCGGATTGAATCTCAGGCAAATTCACACCTATAAATACCCCATCTGAAGACAAAGAGAAGGATCTTTTTTCAGCACAAAAAGAATTCAATCACCTCCAACATCCGAACTCCATTACTCCCGAAAAATCCAAATCATCTTTATTTTCTTGTTTTATTCAATTGAGTGAACAAAAGTGAGTTGTGAGTGGATCTATCATTGTATTTGCAACTGAATTATTGAATATAGTAAAGAACAAGTGGACGTAGGCATTTGTTCGCCGAACCACTATAAATCTTGTGTGTTCATTTTTATTTCTATCTCATTTTATCTTGTTTCAAATCAATTTGGGTGTTAGAACCACTTTTGGGTCTAACATTTTGGTGCTTTCACTGAGAACCCTCATCTAAATTCTTTATTTTCCGGGATTTCTTTCTACTTTTTGGACCGTCGAGTTCAAAGAAGTGAATCCTTAAGTTTCTCCGCTTTCTAACATTCGTTGAAGTAATTGTCAAAAACTCATGGCCAAAGGAAAAGGCAAGGAAGTTCAGTCTTTTCGAGGAAATGGAGCTGGCGAAGATCAGCAAAATGCTGTTGTAACAAGGTCTCGGGGGCAGAGTTCAGCAGCAGGAAGAATCAATGCAGGAAATCCGAACCGACAGCAAGGGGAGACCTCCGATCCGGGTAGGAGACTCTGAAGCAGTGCACTCCCCCAATCTGAACCGACCCGAGTTGCTCGCTGCACACCGATCCGACCAGGCACCCCAGCTCCGATCCGACCCGGCTTCCTACCTCCGATCCGACCCGATGCTTGGTGAAGCTGGAACATCTACTCGAGTCCCCCCGAATGCTCCAATTCCAGCTGCCAGGGTTGGAGATCAGGTCAACCCATCTGCGCCCATCAATCAAGGAGATTTTTCGCGCTTGCTTGATATGCTTGAGAGCACGAGGGAAGCTATGAGAGTTCATGAGCACACTAATCTCATGATGCAGGAAAATATGAGGCTCATGAGTCAGGAGATCAATGAGCTCCGTCGGCAGAGAACTCCATCACCGGTTCGTCACACACCCGTAGATCAATCTTCATCTTCCGAGGAAGAGAGGCCCCGCGAACGAAGGCCACTCGAACGACCTCAGAACGTGGAGCAGCTAACATTTGGATCTTTGGGATCTCGCGAGGATATCGCACGAGCATTAGGAAACGATGACCCCACTCGGGGGCAAAGACTCCAGTCCCCTCTTCCCGAGATCGACCGGGAACACAGGGAACGGAATCGAGCAGAGGCAGCTCGAAGAAGAAGGGCATCTCCTGAGCATGAGCCCAGAAGGAACTCGGACACTAGGGCCAGGGAACCTGAGCAGCCCCTAACTAGTGCCGATGTACAGGCAATGGTTCGCCGAATTATGTCCGAAAGCCGGAATTATACAAATGAAGACTATGGCATTGAGCGAAGCCATACTCCGTTCACTGACGATATCCTAGACTTCCAGTTTCCCCGACGCTTTAACTTGCCACAGATGGACAAATATAACGGAAGGACTGATCCGGGACAGCATTTGATGCGGTATTCGTGGCTCATGAACGCCGCTGCTGCCCCTGATGAAGTGAAGTGCAAAGCATTCCCAATCTACCTAGAAGATGTGGCATTATTCTGGTTTACCCGACTTCCTCCTCGTTCAATTTCTAATTACAAAGAGCTAAGCGAGCGTTTCATGAACCAGTTCCGACTACATGCCCGAAAGTCCAAGAGTGTTATTGAATTGTCGAGAATCAAACAGGCACCAGGAGAGTCTTTAAGGGCATATTTAGATCGTTTTAACCAAGCTGTAACTGAGGTCAGTGACCCGCATGAGCCCACTATTCTGATGGCATTGAAGGAAGGAGTCGATCCTGAATCTGAGTTTGGAGACTACCTTTCTGGGAAGACACCCCCCACAAGGGCGATATTCTACGAAAAAGCCGATATTTATTTAAGACGAGAGGAGGCCAGGGCAAACCGGAAGAGAAAGTCTGAGACAGCTTCAAAGGAGAATGTGTAGAGTAATATTGCCGTGAAGCAGTCCGGGGAAAGTTCTGGCAAGGTTGAAGTAAATGTAGGAAACAAGGGTGGAAACAGCAATACTGGAAATGGGGGAAACAACAACAACCGTAATTCGAACGGTAACAGGAGAAACAGAAATAGGGGAAGCGACCCTAACAAAAGGCCCCGATTCCAGAACTACGAGAACTATACACCATTGAATGACACCCTGGAAAATATTTACCTGGATACGTACAATGTGTTGCAGTACAAAAGACCGCCACCTCGTGATTCGACCGAGAAAGAAATGGCGACAGGGAAATTTTGCTTGTTTCACGGAACACATGGACATTCGACCAATGAGTGTCGGCATTTGAGGGATGTAATTGAAAAGCTGCTGCGTGAAGGAAAGTTGGATGAGTACAAGGTTGCCCCGAGGGACAGGGGGCAAGGAGAGCAGGCTCCAAAACAGATCCTACCTGCTCCTAAGCCTACCACGCAGCAGAAAGGTAAAGGAATTGTCATCAGCTCCATAGTAGGCGGACCTCACCCGGCAATCCGAAGTTTTAGGTCAATGGACCAATATGTGAATGCTGCCAAGCATCTAGATGTGAATGAAGGTGACGATTTGGAAGATGTCACCCCTATAAAACAACAAAAAACCATGTTCGATGACGTGGTATTTCGCAGCCGAGACAACACGGGGATACAATCTCCCACCAATGATCCGTTGGTTATTACTACCACCATTGGGCCGGCCTTGGTCCATAAGGTATTAGTAGACAACGGAAGTTCCGTTAATATTTTGTTCAAGAAGTCATTTGATCAGATGAAGCTTGAGCCCGAAGATCTGAAACCTTGTGAAGGATGGATTAGAGGCTTCAACGGAGCGACGACAGCTCCCATGGGATATATAGAATTGCCCGTGACCCTAGGGCAAGGAGAACGTAGAAGAGTGCGAATGCTTCAGTTCGTAGTATTGGACGTAGATTCGCCCTATAACGCATTTTTAGGGAGACCTGCCCTAGCTGAATTTAGAGTTTGTATCGCCCCTTGGTGCTTGTTACTAAAGTTCCCAACTGAAGCCGGAACTGGAGTAATAAGAGGGGATCAGGTTTCTGGACGGGCCTGCTATGTGGCCGAACTAAAGATGTTGATGAAAGGAGTTAATGCTGAGAGTGAGGATGCCTCATCTCCCTCAAAGGGGGACTCGGCATAGCAATTAGAGAAATTGAACCCAAGGGAGTTGCCCAAAGGAACGCCTGAAGACCTGGATCCTAGAAAAGACGAGGAACCAGAGGCTAGGAATGCAACTCCTAATGAAGCGACAGTGGAAATTCCTGTTGATAAAGCTGATCCGACGAAAGTTTTGAAGATTGGTTCCCAATTGGATCCACGTCGTGCTGAAGAGCTGACGGACTTCTTGAAGGCAAACTTAGATGTGTTCGCTTGGACCCATGCTGACATGTGTGGGATATCGCCTTCCATTATCAGTCACAAGTTGAATGTAAATCCGAAGCATCCGCCTGTGAAGCAAAAGAGACGCATGCTGGGCCCAGAGAGGTCGGCTGCTCTCAAAGAGGAAGTAGAGAAATTGAAGCAAAATGGATTTATTCGAGATTCGACTTATCCCGACTGGATATCGAATCCTGTCTTGGTAAAGAAGCCAAACGGAAAGTGGCGAACTTGTATTGACTTTTCAGATTTAAATAAGGCTTGCCCAAAAGATAGTTTCCCACTTCCCAGGATTGACCAGCTTGTAGACTCGACAGCAGGTCATGAACTTCTCTCTTTCATGGATGCATACTCTGGATACAATCAAATTCCTATGCATGTACCAGACCAAGAGCATACAAGTTTCATTACGAATTTGGGGTTATATTGTTATGTTGTAATGCCATTCGGATTAAAAAACGCTGGAGCTACTTATCAGCGGTTGGTAAATAGAATGTTTTATGATCAAATAGGGAAAACTATGGAAGTTTATGTGGATGATATGCTTGTTAAATCAAAGCAGTCTTCCAGTCATACGCAAGACTTAGCGGAAATGTTTGGTATCTTGCGAAAATACCGTATGAAATTGAATCCTTTAAAATGTTCATTTGGAGTGGCGTCGGGAAAGTTCCTTGGCTTCATTGTGAGTTCCCGAGGAATTGAGATCAACCCTAGCCAGATAGCGGCGATTAGAAATATCGAAGAACCAAGGAGAATTAAAGACGTCCAAAGTCTGGCAGGGAAGGTAGCGGCGCTGAGTAGATTCATCTCCAAAGCCACCGATAAATGTGTTCCATTTTTTGATTTGATAAAAAGGGGAAAGAAGAACTTCCAGTGGACTCCCGATTGTGTCGAGGCCTTTCAAAATCTGTTAGAGCTGTTAGAGAAACCGCCAATCTTATCAAAGCCCGTAGATCACGAAGAACTATTTGTTTATCTAGCAGTCTCGGCTCACGCTGTCAGCACAGCCCTGGTTCGAGAAGAAGACAAAGTACAAAGGCCAGTATACTATGTGAGTAAGAAATTAGCAGCGGCAGAGCGCAACTACCCAAAGATCGAGAAGCTTGCTTACAGCCTCCTGATTGCATCCCGAAAACTTCGTCACTACTTCCAAGCCCATCCAATAACCATATACACCGATCAGCCGTTAAGACAGGTGTTGCAGAGACCCGAAGCGTCGGGAAGGTTGATTAAATGGAACATAGAACTAAGCCAGTTTGATTTGAATTTTCAACCATGAAAGTCAATCAGGGGGCAAGCTCTAGCAGACTTTATTGCGGAGTTCACCATTCCAGAGGAAGAAATAATCAATGACCGAGTGGTCAAATCCGAGGATAAGCTAGAGATGAATCCGTGGAAATTATATACAGATGGAGCTAAAAATGACCGAAGATCCGGAGCTGGAATTGTCTTAGTCACTCCCGAGGGACGGTCGTTATATTACGCCCTGCGATTAGAATTTTCGGCAACAAACAATGACTCTGAGTATGAAGCCCTGATTGCCGGGCTGAAACTCGCTAAAGACCTTGGAGTAAAAATGATGGACATATTTTGTGACTCTAAGATTGTTGTTTGTCAAGTGCGAGAGGAATTCGCGGCTCGAGGACCTCGACTTGTCGCTTACCTCAAGAAAGTGAAAGAGCTATTAAATAGCTTAGAGCGGTACAACATAACACATATTCCCAGAGTAGAAAACCAAAAAGCGGATAGACTAGCAAAATTGGCTAGTTCCGACAATCCAGAAGAGACTGAGGTAATTCCAATTGAAACGTTGGAGTCGCCAAGCTTTGAGTCAATGGAAATTGAATTCGTTCTTGAAGCGGAACCAGAGAAGGAGTCATGGATGACTCCAATCAAGAGTTTTCTTAAGAATGGGACACTCCCATCGAAGAAAAGTGAGAAAAGAGCTGTAGTTCGCAAAGCTGCCAGATATGTTATGCAAGACGATACTCTCTATAGACAAGGATTTTCTATGCCCCTGTTACGATGTATCGCACACGACGACATCAAGCGTGTACTGAGAGAAGTGCACGAAGGTGAGTGTGGAGATCATACAGGAGGTCAAACTTTAGCAAAGAAAATATTGCGGTACGGATACTTCTGGCCTACGATTAACAAAGATGCGGCTGATTATTCACGACGCTGCGATAAGTGCCAGAGATTCGCCAAAATCCCCAGGGCACCGTCAACCCAGCTTAAATCGATGGTGATTCCTTGGCCATTTGCCACATGGGGAATCGATATCATTGGAGTTTTACCGATTGCTAAAGGAGGAGCTAAGTATGCCATAGTAGCCGTGGATTATTTCACAAAGTGGGTGGAAGCTGAGCCCTTGACTAAGATCACCACAAGAAAGGTGATAAGTTTTGTGGTCAGAAATATTATATGCCGATTCGGGATCCCAAGGACGATTATTACTGACAACGGGACCCAATTTGATAGCACTGAATTCAGAAATTTTTGCCAAAAATACAAGATAGACAAACGATATACTGCAGTTGCATATCCACAATCGAATGGGCAAGTAGAGGCAATAAACAAGGTAATAAAATCCATCCTCAAGAAGCGATTAGAGCGTGCAAAAGCAAAATGGGTTGATGAATTGCCCCTAGCTTTGTGGGCATATCGAACAACGTTTAAAACGGCTACCGGTCATACCCCTTTCTCTCTCTCCTTTGGCTCAGAAGCAGTAATTCCAGTTGAACTGGAAGTTCCTTCCCACAGGGTGACGTATTATGACCCGATGACGAATCGGGCGCTTTTACTTGAGTCTCTTGATGAAGTCGAAGAGAAAAGGGACGAAGCAGACTTGCGTGCAGCAAGACATCGGCGTCAGATGGCACGCTATTATGACAAAAAAGTTCGCCTCAGAACTTTTGAACCAGGAGATTTGGTGCTAAAGAGAGTTTTTCCATCCCTTCCTCACCTCGGCCCAAAATGGGAAGGACCCTTTGTCATCCAACGGAAACTTGAAAAAGGAACCTTCAAGTTAACGACCGTAGATGGCGAAGAAGTTCCTCGAGCATGGAATGCCCAACACTTAATGCGATATTTGGATTAGAAATGCTATATTTTTTGTTATTTTTACTGTGGATTCTGTAACAAGACATGCTTTGCCTTGGGAAAATCTGATGATATGAATAAAGGACTATAAAGTGGATGTAGGCTACGACTTAGCTGAACCACTATAAAAATATTGTGTGTTATTTACTTTATGCATTTACATTCATTAGTTGTTCTGTTGTGATTATAAAATACAGGATAACTAAGAGCCTAAAAAAGGTTGAAAACAGTCTGGACATAAAAAGAAGCACAATGATTATTTGTGCAATAAGACGTAAAAGAATGAGAAAA
This sequence comes from Allium sativum, assembly GCA_030737875.1. Lineage (NCBI taxonomy): Eukaryota > Viridiplantae > Streptophyta > Magnoliopsida > Asparagales > Amaryllidaceae > Allium > Allium sativum. The sequence goes on from CM060910.1 coordinate 345,186,987, forward strand.
CGACATTCTAACTCTAACTCTCCAGAGAAAGAGAGAGAGTATAAAAGCGTCTCAGACTGAGCGCTGAAAAAGAAATTCTATTCTTAACTCTAACTCTCCAGAGAAAGAGAGAGAGTATAAAAGCGTCTCCGACTGAGCGCAGAGAAAGAGGTTCAACTCCGAACTCTAACTTTCCAGAGAGAAAGAGAGTATAAAGGCGTCTCCGACCGAGCGCCGATAAAGAAATCTTTTCCCGTTGAACGACCGGGGAATAAACAAATAACTGAACTCGAACTCTAACTCTCAAGAGAATGAGAGAGAGTATAAAAGAAATGCCAGGAAAAACAACAGGTATTGATGACACAGGAAATGCCATCCCGTTAGAGAATCGGGAGCATTCAGATTGCATAGCTGAGCATTGAATAACTTATGGAAATTGACTGGGGACACATATACATACACATATCTCCCCTCTCCCCAACTTTGTTTCATAACTATAGACATGCATTTTTACATAAGTGCAGAACTGCTAACAGATAAACATTGCAAAAAGTGAATTATTTTTATTTACAAATGAATGAATTTGTACAGGGAAATAACTAAAAAAAAAAGAAAGTGCGGAAGCTGCTGTTGTAGCAGCACTTATTGGTTTACAAAGAGGCTAAAAGGACACGGGGGAACCCACTATTTGGGTTTGGGATGAGCCTTCGATTTTTTGGCAGCTTTTTCCACATCCTTTGCTTCCTTCTCGGCTTCAGTCAAGATTCGCTTTGATTTCTTTTTCCCTGAAGATGTAGTACTGGAGCCAGCAGACTTCTTCCCGGAGGGCGGGGCACTGGAATCAAGAGAAGATTTTTTAGCAAGTTCTTCGGTAATAGGTCTAGTTGAGAGCTTAACAACTAACCTTGAGCCTGCATCCACAACTGCGAGGGGCTTGAGGACCTCAGGGTCTAATTCTTCAGCTTTTAATTGCAAGCGCTTGTCTTGATCGGCCTTCATGGCCGCCAAGGTAACGTCATCGGCGCTTTTTGACTCCCCGGTTATTGTGACCTCCGGTTCCTCATCATGCCCCTCGTCTCCTCCATCATCTTTTAAAGCTGCAATCATTTCTTCATCATGGGGAGTAGTGACCTTAGTTGGCTCACTTCTTCCCCCCAGGTCTGTGGAAGCAGCCTTGTCTTCCCCTTCTTTGACCCTATCAGTGGGCTTTGTCCCAGCAGTAGTTCCTTGAGCTACATCTGTCTTCGCGGAGGATTCAACGCCTACAAAATGAGAAACATCGGTTATCAACTCAGGCGAAAGCAAAGGATTTCTCATCGAACGTTCCATCATGTAGCCAAAGGTAGTAGTAGCCTTGGCAAATTGAGGAGAAAAGATAGGGATACCTTCTGAAGACTTTTCAGCGGGGGTGACTACTACCTCTGGAGTTATTTCAGGAATGGGAGATAGCAGAGTTGTTCGGGGAATTCCCGGGTTTTCGGGATCGTACCCTTCTACTTCGGGAGTTACAGGAGCAGAAGAGGAGGAACCAGCTTCAGGAATGGTTTTCTGTTTAGACTTCCGCCTCTCTTCTTCCATGGCCTCAGCAATTAGACGGCGCCCTTCAGCTAGGCGCTCCGGTTCGTCGTCTCTTAGGTATTTCTCCATCAGCTTATCTTCATCGAGGGAGTCGACCTTAAGTTCTTCTTTTTCCCACTCGACGATTTGATTCCACACTTGAACCAGAGTGGATGGATAGTCCTCGATCCAGGAAATGTTTCGACGACGAATAATGTGCGCGAAGAATTCAATCATTAGCTCGCCGAAGCCCTGAATATCAGCCTCCGCCTCTGATAGTTGTTTGCGGGTTTCCTCCGCAGATTTAATAGCGCATTCCACATTGCCCTCAGCCAGAGCAGCCCTGTTTTCCGCCTCCAACAATTTTGAAGCCAAGTCAGCGTTCCTCTTTTCTAACTCAGCACTCCTTTTCGCTAACTCGGCGTTTTTCTGCTCAAGCTCAGCATAAGCAAGGCGTGTCTTAGCAGCCTCTGATTTGGCCTCGTCAGCTTGCTTCTTCAACTCAGAACGCTCCTGAGTGTGGGATTCAAGCAGGTCATGATAGCGCTTTTGCATGTCCTCAAATTGTTGTTTGAAGTTAGAAGCGTTCTTTTGAGCGACAGCTAGTTGGGCTTGAGTGTCTTCTAGGTCCTTTCCTAAGGTTTTCAAGGCCTTAGCATCCTCCTCCGCGGTTTTTTGCATTGAGTCAGCATTTGTCATTAGAGTGCGGATGATTCTGGAAAGATTGCGAGAATACTTGAACATCTCGGAATATTGTTTTTCCACCAAATCAATCTTTTCTTTGGCCTCCTCTGCCCAATTAGACGAAACAGGTTCAAGGGCAGGTAGAAAAGTCAGAGTTTCAAAGTAGTGTTCGGGAAATTGCTCTTTCAAATATGCCCGCTTTACTGCAGTTGTTGCGTCTGATGGAGGAGGAGCGACGATTGTCAATTCGGTGTCCCTTCCTGAAGAAGATTCTGTAGAACCCTTGTCTGTCCTAGGTCATTTAGTAGCAGGGACCTTTTGCTTGCTTCGAGACCCGGTTTCCTTTGGAGGAGTTTTCTCTCTACTCCGTTTTTCATGGGAGGAAGTGGAATCCTTGGATGGTGGTCTATCCTCCTCCCTACGACCTTGATAGCTCTTGTATTTTTCTTGTTCCGGTCGAACTGGTGAGCGAGAGCGTGAGGGCCGAGATCGGTAGGGATCATAAGGTCTTCTTTCCTCCCTACCACGGTCATCCCGGCGATCATACTCGGCATCCTGAGGAGGATTGGACATGCTGCGACGAAGCTTTCTTATATCATAATAGGATCGAGACATTGTACCTGCACGATAAGATAAGCGAAATTTAGAATCAATGGATTCATGGAGAAAGAAGTGCAATGAATGCTAATGCTGGAGTGTAAAGTGCATCCTAAGTGGTGTGTGTCCCCCCAACCAACCCGAGTCTGAAGCTAGACTGGTGCGGGCAGGCTCTTTGGCCTTAGCGGGAGTAGTTTCTTCAGAAGAAGTGAAGACTAAAGGATCCTTCCTGAAATCCTCTGAAGTATATATAGTTTCAGGTAAGGGGAGATCCCCCAAACCCTGAAATATGTGCTCATCAGTGCTAGGAACATCCCCTTCGGAAGCGTGAAGTGGTGACTCTTGGGAAGATTTTGACTTGTCTAAAGAAGTAGTTTCCTCGGGGGCAATATACCCTTCACGATGCTTTTTGGACAGATTAGCCAATTCATCATCTTGCGTAGAAGATGGAGAGGGTGAAGTGTGAAGAGAAGCGGTAGGAATTCCTGAGCCCTCTCCTATCTCTGGGACCACCTCCACTGGAGGAATGTACGCGTATGGAACCGTCCCATGTCCAATGCTGCGAAAAACAGATAGCAGCCCATGAAAGTGAAGGTATTCATCTTTAAGGACCTCGTCGATTGTCAAGAATTTTTGATCGCCATTAAGAAGACGGTGCATCCGATCAAAGAACACCTGGTCTGATATCTGTTTGGGATTATCGACTGCAAACAAAAAAGGAAAACAGGTCAGAGTGATGATTCAAGTGTATAGAGTCCGGGTTCAGAAAATCAGTGCTTTACTTGATTTTGTCCATCACCTGGCGCATCCAGACTGTTGCTTTATATAGAACCACTCTAGTCTGGAATCCCCGGCTTTGCTGCTAAATGGCGTAGAGATTATCTTCCTTTTTGGGACTGATTCAAAGTAACAGAAAGATGGAGTCTCTCTAGTCCGATGTTTGAAATTATAGAAGAAATGAACATCGTCGAACGTGAGCTCTACGCCTAGAATTTCACGATATGCTATGAATAAGGTATGCAGATAGGCATATGAATTGGGATGCAACTGCATGGGGGCAATCCGCATTTGTCTTAAGAAGTCAACGATGAAAGGCGAGAATGGAGGAATGGCGCCAACCATGCACATCAGTCGAGTAACCGTCATATATCCTTCTGGAGGGTTGTGGGGACGGTCAGAGCGTGAGGGCACTAGGGTGTCCCTTTTCATTATTCCATACTTCAAGCAAATTCTAACAAGTCGGTCGTTGTCAATTGTCGATTCTACGGAATCTGGAGGTGACTCCAATATAGTGGATGAGTCAAATTCATCGGGTGCTCGATTGTCACCAATCCCTCCTTCCTCCTCAAAGCCTAGGGAAACTTCATTTTCTGAAGACATTTCGTCGCTTTCCCGATGACCAACTCCGTAGTCCGGACCTTCACTGTCCCATTCTGGGTCAGATGAAGAAGATATATCCTCGAGAGTGGTTTTGTTGGAAGTTTCCGGAGCTTCTTTCCTCTCAGCTAGACGAGAAGAGCGTCTGGGCCTCATTGTCATGGAACTATTGAAGAAGCAATAGCACGAATTAGAGTGAATTATCCCGTGTCCCCCTTTTTGTGTATGTGTGTGAACTAAAGTGTGTGCAGCAAATGTGGGAAATGCAAAATAAAAGTACAGCAATGTAAGACGAAGCTTTAAAGAGAAGGTGATAGTCAGAGTTGTTCTTAATTCTCGCTTATGTTCACAAGGCACTATCCTAACTGTCCGCGAAGCATATTCGTCTAGAATAAGTGTTAGTTGAATTAGTTGGGTGGTCTTTATGTGTCAAGTTTGATACGTTCGGTTCGGTTCGGATATGCATATGATGACTGGCTCAATACAAATACAGATAACAGTCGGTTCGGGTGCTTCAGTAAGGCAAGGTTAGTTCAAGACAAGAGAAACGATGGGTTCGGAAGCAGGACTGATCTGATCGGATCGGGTGACCTGATCCGAACCGGACTAGCACCATTCAACCGATCCATTTATTTCAACCTCTTATCCCGTTCACTTCTCCGACCCGAACCGACGTTTTCTTTCCTTCCCGTCTTTCTAAAGAACGAAACCCGAACCGATCCCCTTTCCCTCTCCTTCCTTTTTGCTCCTTCATCTTCTGCCCGAACCAGCTCCAATTTGTCATCACGCTCCTCATCTTCTTCCTCTTTCCCTCCTACTCGCAAACAAACCTGTTCCATCGCCAAAGCTACCGTTAAGGACAATTGTTTGCCCTCTCCAGCATCGCAACGCCTCGAAGCGATGGCGGATCCACCAGTAACGACGTGGAGTTCAAGTAGAGCCTCGTGGCTAAGCCATCCCAGTCAACCGCGAATTGAAATCAAGTACAGATGCAACGAAGTTATTCGAGATTAAAAAGCTACCTATATGTTCGATTTGAGAAATCTACAACGAATGATTTCAAGATATTGGAGTTTCTGACGTTTTCAATGCTAGGTTTGGAAGCGGCGATGGAAAAGAAGAAGAAAAGAAAGAAGACGGTGGTGAGTTTATATAAGGGGTAATGTTGACTCCTCGTATTCCTATTCTTTCTCACCCGCTCGGACCGGAGTGAAGGCCCAGAAGCACAACTCTCCCTGAAGGCCCAATGTCTAAGAACCAAATCCACGAAAACGCTTCGGATCGGAATCCGAACCGAGCAAATTTCACACGTTAATTTAGCATCCGACTCGAATTGAAGAGAAGGAGAGTAAAGGAAGAGCACACCTGCAAGAAGCATTACATGGCGAGAAGAGCTCCCAAATTTGCTCAGAAATGAAGAAAATGTGTTCGGGTCGGACACCGAACTGAATGGAAATCTGTGCATTACTCCTGACTGTTCTGATTCAAGAACTAGCATTTAAACAATGTCAAAGCACGCTTTGTACAACAGAAGCATCCTTTGAGGGGGCAAAATGTTAGCCTACTTTGTGAACTAGGCAACACAAAGTCAAGAAACCAACCATTGAAGAGTATTTTAAGTTATAAGACTTCGGTTCGGATTGGAAGAAAACACCACAATTCAGATTGATAGCAGCATATTGGTTCGGATCGGATAGAGTTCTCCGTTCGGATCGGTTGTCTCTTACTGGATAAATTGGCAAAGCATATCCAATCGGATCGGAAGGCGAATAAATCTCAAATGGATCGGAAAGCCATCTGCTTGCCACAACGCTGGAGCGGAGCGGAGTATGTTAGAGAAGGAGAGACGTCCAAGCCACTCCGGTTCGGATCGGGTATGCCGATCCGAACCCCCAACCTGCACGCCTCCGACCCGCACCCATGATCCAGGTTAATCTCCTGTAATATCGCCTGGAGAACCGGACCGGCTATGACTGATTCCTACCCCTAACGTTCATCTCTTTGATGCGTTGTCAGCTTGATAGTTCATCCGAACCCGAAGAGAGTGCGATGGGTAACACGTGGTCCGACCCGGATTGAATCTCAGGCAAATTCACACCTATAAATACCCCATCTGAAGACAAAGAGAAGGATCTTTTTTCAGCACAAAAAGAATTCAATCACCTCCAACATCCGAACTCCATTACTCCCGGAAAATCCAAATCATCTTTATTTTCTTGTTTTATTCAATTGAGTGAACAAAAGTGAGTTGTGAGTGGATCTATCATTGTATTTGCAACTGAATTATTGAATATAGTAAAGAACAAGTGGACGTAGGCATTTGTTCGCCGAACCACTATAAATCTTGTGTGTTCATTTTTATTTCTATCTCATTTTATCTTGTTTCAAATCAATTTGGGTGTTAGAACCACTTTTGGGTCTAACAGATTATATATTATCTCGAAACACTGGTGTATAGGTATTTCTCATTTTCGCATTAGATTTCATTTTTGCAATAATATAAAGTATCATTTAAACATCCTGGATGGTTTGCAATGATATAAAGTTAATATCAAAACATTGCAATGATATATAGTTCAGCATTTTTACTGTTTTACTAATTGGTTTGTCATGCAGTTAATATCATCAAACTGCTTCATTTCCTATCTATATAGAATTAAAAATTCAATATTTAAACATCCCGGGTTTTAAATAATATTCTATTTATAAAAAAAATCGTTTAATATTTATAAATAAATCGATATAATTTAAAAACGATTCCATAGCGACTATTTGAAAATTTGAATTGGACGTAACTTGAAATCTATAAGCTGAAATTTCGATTTTTCTCTTTCATTAAAAAAATATCATCAGATCGGTTCAAATGTTTCTCGTTTCACAGAAATCTGACTTATATCGGATCCTGTAAATTCAGTTAAAGTTCAAATTGAAAATTTCGAACAACCGCGAGGTTTCGAGCTCGTTTTAATTAATATATAAATATATATATATTCGAACTCTATTTTAAATAAATAAATTCGATTAAAATCCATTATATTTCAAATATAATATATATTAACAAATTTAAATATTCTAATTTAAATGGCTGAAAAATCTGGGACGTTACATTCTTCCCCCCTTAAAATAATTCCGTCCTCGAAATTGCAAAGTAGGAAGAATATTCCAAACCAAATTATTTTTAAAATCATTACTTTTGAATTAAATTCAAAATAAATTCGAACTCTAAATTTTTTCTATAATTTTGCCAGCACCTTCTCTGCATGGCTCGATCGGTATGACTACGACTGCCTCTGAGCCTCAACTTCTTCGAAAAGAAAATCCAAAATTCAAATGGCAACCCACTCAAGGTATAAAGAAATTGCTTAACCCATAATATTAAGGTTTACCTTTTGGTCAAGCATTCCAATTCAAATTCCCATTTTCGAAACGTATCAAGTTGTTGCTCATCGTCTGCATTTGCTGTCTGTATAACCAAATCGTCTCTACATTCTTCAGAATTCTGCACTTATTCCACTTATAATGCAAATAATAAATCTGGGTTAAATAATTCCGTTTCCACCAATCTTGTTTTCAATCCACTATACCGGTATACAATTTCTTATTAACCCCAACTGGTTCGATTAATATTCAATATCTGGTTTGCATCTGCTTTGGTTTAACATCCATTAATATTAATCGATTAATATCAAAATTAATTCCTATTATTTATCCCTTAAATTTTCAAATCCCAACTTATTTGAATTCATTCTCAAGTTGATTTTACTTAACCAGGTTCGGTTTCATTTTCATATCTGATTCAATTGACTAATTGATTTTCTAATTAGTTCAACTTTATTTCATAATTCAAATTTGATTTCAAATCAAATCAATCAGAACAACAAAGCAACCCACATCATTTTTATATAGAAAATTATTTTCCTTTTATATAATAAAATTTATCTTGGGTAAAATTATTTCATTTACCCTATTTATAAAACAATATCGTATCCATTCGCTAGCTCAAGGCTTCTCAACACTTGAACCAGTCAAATAACACAATACAAAACATTTTTACATAAAATTTTACAAATACGCTCTCATATATATACACTCAACTCAATCTAGGGTGTTACTAACCCCATCTCTATTGAGTACGCCACATAGCCAAGGTTACTACTCAACCAACAGCTCTGATACCACTGTAACGACCCAGGAATTTCCGACCCTGAAAATCGACATAAATACCTTTATCATCAATTATGTTGGCCTTCCAAACACCGAAAACACTGGAACGTTTATAGAAAGAAATTAGAGGGTGAGATAAGAAAGAAAGAAAGTTAGAATAGAAGAAGAAGAACCAACACAACACAGAATCTCACATCGCAGTGGAACAAAATATAATTCAGAAATGAATCTTTATAGAGAGCTTTTGAAAAATACTTACAATATCAGAGTACATAAACATCTCTGGACAGTCATAATAATTTGTCCTCATATACACAGCGGAATAAATACTAGATATCATATGTCTGAACATCTCCAGCTCGTCTCTGGACTTCACAGTACCTGATAACCTGAACCTGTACACCCCGGGCTAACCCAAGCATTTACAAAATACCGGGTCAGTCTGGTGAACCAGAGTGAGAAAAACTCGCACAGCATTAAGGGTATCACACAACTTGATTTTAAAGTTAAAATCCTTTCGAAAGAAAAGGATAATCGTAAGACCAAATCCACACATAACTACGGACGGTTTTTACCTTACGATAACCCAAAACATTTTTGAAACCAATATCTTATCTGATATTATAATAGTGTCTAAATACAAGTAAATATCAATCTAGTGGAACGCTTGCATCTCATGCTCCACGTATATATATATATATATATATATATATATACAAACAAAACCCCGGGCGCTTATTGGAGATTGGATTCCAACTATGACAAGGTATGGGACCACCTGCTGATCGTGTATCTCTAGAGGCGAATACATTGGGTTCAACAAGAACGTCTTGCAACCCGGCCCTCACATGACCGACCACTCATTTCGCTTGAGTGTATCGAATGTATATCACCAACGGTTGGGCTCAAACCACCGTTTCCCAAAAAAGGGACAGCATCGAAATAGATTAAAAAATGAAATGGATTTTCTCTAGATAGGTGATTATAGATCCTAATGGGAGCGACCCACATAGCCATGCTGCCTGCCCAATTTTTGCCATTTCCCAGTTGATGAGGCTTGAGGTCAGAACACATCTGGTCATCATAGACTTTGAATGCCACATTGTCAGATCCGCCAAATCATTAATTGACGTCCACAAAAATATTCTAGTCGTTAAGCTAGAGAGGTGCCCCTCTCCGCCACTAACAGAGATACGTTTGTAAAAGTCAACGTACGTAACCCTTAAGAAATACTCTGTCATACATCCGTCCATGCAAGTCATCCAGGAACAGGATGAACCGAAGGTACTCTCCTACTGCATCCAATATAGGAATCACCCCATGGATCAGTAGCGAGTAGTCCTTGCAATCCACATATTCCAACCACGACAGAACCCCAGTATATCTCCGGGTCGTATCAGAGATTGTAAATGGTTCTTCCGCTTTATGAAGATCTATGGCCTTCACATGCTCCATCTCGATCGTCGCCTGATATCTTCTATATGTATCGTATTTGTTGGTCGGAATGGTTTTCGAATATACATTTGATCCCGGTCTTTCCATACCAGCAATCGTAAAGGTCAGATTTGACAGTCGGTTATTTAACTATCAAATAAACATCCATGAAATCATAAAAATGGATTCACTGGTCTAGTACTCAGCATCACTTGGCTTTTAAAATTATCGCCCAATCTTCTATTAATTCCGTTACTAAGGAAAATATCATCTCATATTATTTCCACTATTTTGGAAATCTTATCACCCATTCTTGATATTACCAACTAGTATCATCCTTGGATAATCCCGAAGTCGTTCAAGTTAGGGTATTTTAATTACCTCTCAGACCTTGATCAACAACGTTCTTATCTTCAGATAAATACGAGTTGTAATTCAAGAATCAATATTCAATTTAATATCAAAACACATCCCACTTATCTTGTTTATAGCCTTAGAGTTCTTCTTACCCTTTTTGGAAGTTTCTCTTTCAAAAAAAAATTATAATTAATATCGCTTAATTCGTTAATTAAATAATTTCTTACTAAATATCACCTTTATTAACTCTCGACTTTACTTCAATAACTTTGGTTCACAAACTGAATTTCAAATCCTATTTCCAACCTCGTTTACCATGCTCACATTTAAATCCCTTTTTCCAATCCTCTTTTTTTCTTTCGGGAAATCTCCTTTCAATTTTTTGGTTTAACTTAATTCCATTATTAAGTACTTCCAATTTAAAACAATGTTTAACTCACGTTCCATTTATAAACCTTGTTTATAAATTTTAGGATTAATATAAACCCTTTACATCTTCATCTCCTTTTACTTAATTCAAACGTTAAGTAACATTTCCATTTAACCTATCGTATTCGTTTAGAACCCTTTATTACTTTATTATAAAACCCGAGTTCAAATATAAACTTGTTCATAACTTCTTTTCAAATCTCACTTGGTCAATTCAAAACACAACTATTTCTTTAGCCCATTCTAGTTAATTCCTCTTTTAAATTAATTAAAATATAATTAATTTGAATAACTTTATTTAACTGTTCATTTGACGCGATTAATCAAGTACTTAACCACTAGGTTATTTCTTGCTTATTTGTTTATAATTCTTATCAACATAAGTTATTCGGTTTATAAAACAAATTTCGTAATTTATTATAAACTTTAAATAATTAATATTTTTCCTTTTTAACCAACCTTTCAATGTAATAACTTTCAAACCTATTTTCGTTACAAAATATATTTATAACTTAAATATTATCGATTCACTATCGATAAAACCCATATTTTATAAATCAATTGATTTATAGGCCAGGTGATGCCAATTACCCCACCATACCACCCATTGGTTAACATCTGAACAAATGTTGAAATAAGGTTCAACAATTAATAATAACCAACCATTCCTTTTTATTTGATTGATAATTTCTATAACGATCACCAATCAATTAACAGCCAATTCAAACAATTTCAAACACGTTTATAAACATGACCAATCAAGAAAAATTACTTTATTTGGGTCAAATCAACACGATTGGTATTTTACTGAAATTAAACGACTGTTTAATTTCAGATATTGAATCAACAATAATTATACTTAACCAGCAAACAGTCAACCACTAACAACCAGAACTCGCAAAATAAAAACCAAATTTATATAAAATATAAATGGGGAGAGCCGAGTGAGTTTAAACTCACCTTGATTTGAATTCGTTGATAACAGTTCGTTTTAGTCAAATTAAACTGACGTTTAATTCGACTAAAATTCTCAGTTGTTCCCGATCCTGACCAACCTCTGCTCCATCTCGAAGTTCTCGTCTTTACGGTCCCAATGCAATTGACCGTGCGTAAATCTTCAACAGCCGGCCCAGCAAAAAGAATCCGACCCGCCTGCCCCCCCTTAAAACCCTTACATTCGATCCCTAACCTCATTCAGTAAGCCGCCTCCACCAAAAGAAAACCCTCCTCCATGTCGTAATCATACTCCTTCCATCGCTAATCGCACGCATCTCCCCCTACGCATCCAAGCTCCAATCGCCCCTTCGTCTGCTAGCTTCTGTCTTCGCCAAACCCTTAAAACTCCTCGTTCCCCTTCAGCAACCAACCGTATAACCCTACTTCAGAAACAAACCGAAGCTTCAATATGCCGATTGGCCGAACCCTAGTTCTCTGGTTCCGAACCAATACACGACGAAATCAGATAAGTATTATAACTGATTCTAAATTACGGTATTAATTTGTTTTGGATTTTCTTTAGTGGTTCGTATGAATTTCTTTACTGGTATTGATTCGTTTGGTTATGGAATTTGTGAAACACTATGCGTGTATATATAGTGGTGGATGATCAGATAGAATCAATGTCAAAATCAAATTGTAAAATCATAGATTCAGATTTTTTAGCTGCGCCTAGTGCTTAGGTGATTTTTTTTTCTTCATTCCAGCTATGATTGATTGCTGTATGGTGATGGAAATCCTGTTGCGTGATGTCTAACAGTGAAGTATGAAGATTTTGTTGGATTTTTGTGTACTATTCTGCTCAGATATACGTACAAGGATCAAATTGTTTACGTATATATTAGGTGAAGCTATGAAGCTACCGAATTGTTTATTCCGTTTGAAGATTTGGAATTGTGTATATGTAGATTAGGTTGGCTGTGGGCTATGAATTGTTATTTCTGTTCAGAGATTTCGAACTGTATATGGATTTTATTTCCATTTTTAAATATATGGGAATAGTGATTGAAATGCGAAATTCCTGTATATAAAAGCTGTTCGATTTTGTATAGATCTGATGTATATCAATATACATTTCCTCTTAGTTGTTCATGTCTTTTCTTTAGTTGTTCTTATGCTGTTTTAGTTTTGTACAGTTTTTTTTTTCTTCTTTTGCAGTTAATCTTTTGAAGAGATTTGGTATGTACATATCTACAACTGCCTATCCCTCTAAGCTGTTTAGCTATTTTACTCATCTTATTGTACTACTGCTTCCTTGCTTGAAAGAACAAGGCATACCTTTATAGTGAAATTTTAAATGAATTCATTGTTCACTCGGTTTGGCATGTGTACAATAATTATATGTTATTTTTTTTCAGTATATGTTTTGGTTTCAGTTTCAACTGTTTTCATGCTTGACTAAACATAAATTATTGAAAGAAAAAACATGCTATACTTGAAAATACTTGAAAATTAGAATGAGCTGTTAGGTTCAGCATTTGTACAAATAGATTAATGATATATGCAGATTTTTGAAAGAGGGTAACACAGAATCTGCAAAGATGTTTCACATAAAACATTGATGTCGTCAATTGTATATCAGTGTTTGGGTTATATATTATCTCAAAACATTGGTGTATAGGTATTGCTCATTTTCGCATTAGATTTCATTTTTGCAATGATATAAAGTATCATTTAAACATCCTGGATGGTTTGCAATGATATAAAGTTAATATCAAAATATTGCAATGATATATAGTTCAGCATTTTTACTGTTTTACTGATTGGTTTGTCATGTAGTTAATATCATCAAACTGCTTCATTTCCTATCTATATAGAATTAAAAATTCAATATTTAAACATCCCGGGTTTTAAATAATATTCTATTTATAAAAAAATCGTTTAATATTTACAAATAAATCGATATAATTTAAAAACGATTCCATAGCGACTATTTGAAAATTTGAATTGGACGTAACTTGAAATCTATAACCTAAAATTTCGATTTTTCTCTTTCATTAGAAAAATATCATCAGATCGGTTCAAAAGTTTCTCGTTTCACAGAAATCCGACTTATATCGGATCCTGTAATTTCAGTTAAAGTTCAAATCGAAAATTTCGAAATACCGCGACGTTTCGAGCTCGTTTATATATATATATATATATATATATATATATATATATATATATATATATATATATTCGAACTCTATTTTAAATAAATAAATTCGATTAAAATCCATTATATTTCAAATATAATATATATAAACAAATTTAAATATTCTAATTTAAATGACCGAAAAATCTGGGACGTTACAATCTTGTTGTGCTAAGAAACATGCTACTGTGTCTAGATCTAGTATAGAAACAGAACGCAAATGCCTACTGTAGAAATAATGTGGATTCAATCATTAATGAGTGATCTACATGTTAACACAAACGGTGCAGCTACAATATAGTATGACAACATAAGTGCAATCACACTAACTGCAAATCCAGTTCATCATTCCATAACTAAGCACATGGAACTTGACATTTACTTTATAAGAGAACGGGAAAAAAGAATGGCAAAATTTTAGTAAATCACTTACCTTTAACTTACCATATAGCCGACATTCTCATTAAGCACTGTCAAAGCCAAATTTCACTCAACTCAGAGAAAAGCTTCATGTTGAAGACTCACTAAACAAAGAAGGAGCTCACTTCATTCAAATCAGGAACACATCTACTTAGATATTTGCAAATCAGAGACCAATCGAAGAAAGTTTGTCTTGCTTATCAAGAGATATACAGAACTGACTTATTGACAACAGATCTTCCTAAAATCTGACCGCTTTAGATGACCTTCTCTTTTAATGATCTATTTTTGTCTCGTCATGGTGATTTTTTCTTATTACATCGATTTTTTCATGGAATTAGCAAACCCTAGCACGGCCTAGAGTTTGAGGGGGAGTCTAAGCGAAATGAAATTAATCGATGCATATAAAAAATAGTGTACTCTCATTCTGTCATCAGACTTGTATATCTATTTAGTATTAGGCCAAGGCCCATGCCAATGTATTATGTATACCACCCCGAACTGTATATCAAATAATCAATTGAAATAAATGTTACTGGCATTCTTCTTGTTTTCTCTTCAACGTTCTTTTTATCTTTCAAGCAGCAAAAACATTATGTCACGAGGAAAAAACATAAAGGCCACACACATCTCCTACGATGTATATATATAATTGCTCCAATGGTCGCTCCTTTATATATGATCAAAGTTCATCCAGAAAAACATATATCTAAACTATTTATGACAGTAGCTTATGTTTGAAGAAAACCATCACATTCAAATGTCTGGCAAACACTATCAGCTGCTCTAATCAATGTACCCGACCGATAAACTTAACTGTTTGAACTTTGTACAGTACATATGCACATTTCAGTTTTTATATGCATTTATAGGCAATTTCAATAGGAGGCAATCCATTTAAAATTGTAATATTCTTAGTAAAATATTATTAAAATGTCAACGTTATATATAGACCTTGTGAATGCAAAATAAATTACAGCTGCACTCCTTATAAACTTGAATCACTTGATTATTAAATCAAAGCCATCAAATAATCATGATTCAATAACCTAAGATAAAATAGTAAGAAATTAAATATTCTCATTTGATAAAAGAAAAGAAAACAGAAAAATTCAAGAAATGTTATTTAACGAATTAAGAATCCAAGTTACATATGCAAGTAGTGTAACATATAAACATCAAGAAAGCCTCATCGAGGAGCAAATGGAACTGCATTTTCGACATCATAATCACTAGAAGCCAATATATGTTCCGAAAACAAAAGGGGAACCACCCTAAAGTCACAAGTTAAAGCGCTGCTTTAAACCGTGCCTAACCGTGCACCTCCTACACAGTACACAAACTCTAACTTCTAGCTTTCAAATCTCAAATGCACGGACTGATCATTTTCTTCTTCATCACAAACTAGTCTCATCGTTCGTAATCGACCTCATCTCAGATTATCCTCCAAAATATAGAACTTCACGTACGAATTGTTTATAACAACCATGCAGAGGCCATCCTCGATTCTTCCAAGTTGTAAATTCGCAGTAAGCGTGTTCCTATTCATCGGAAAGTCCTTGTTCTTATATTCAACCGTGCTGTTAGAAAATTTCAAATAGCTTTGGGGTTTGGGTTTATTTTGAAGAGAAGAAAGAAAGAATGAAGGAAGAGGAAATGGAATTGTCCCACATTATGGAAATGAAATAAGTATGCTAAGTACTTAAATAGCTTCCTCGAGTGGATGTTGGGGACTTGCGGCACCCAAATGCTAGCTTTGTTGTGAGGAGGGAGGCCATGCATCACTACACCACACGCGCGCGCCGCCGCCATCCGTCCTACCAAATCGGGTCCGGCCGGGTACGGTTTTCGGTCTAGATCCAATAAGTATATTTTTGGACAAAATTTCTAAACGTTAATAGGCCAAATTTCAGCCCATTACATACTCGAATTCAATTCAAAAATTGGGCAGGTTTTGAAACATTTTCAGAACGTTAGATTTTGAAATTTCAACAGTGTGTGACTGTCGTAAATGAATAAATGCGACGTTTCGATTTGAAATAGATGTGACCGTTACAAACGGTCGCGATGCCTGACCAACAGATGCCTCCTCTCAGCACCTATAAATAGCGATGCCCTGAGGTGTCACAAAATCACTTTTTTGAAAACTATCTTCTTCCTCCTCTGATCTACAACGCCATAAAAGCGTTCCAAACGATGTAAACTTATAACGCCTTCAAGGTGTTACAAAATCCAAAATCATTGCATATTTAATCTTCTTCTTCTCCTCTTCATTCTTATTCTTTTCTTGCATCATCAATATCAAAATCAAAGTTTTCTTGGTCGAATCAAAGTTGTACAAACTTTGAATCTGATTACGTTATTCCAAGTCTTTATTGAATCCTGAAAGTTAATAGTTTGATAACGCATTTGTACCTGGTGGGTTGAACTATTGTTTGAAAGAATCTATTATATAGATCCTTAAAGTATGAAGTACAACAGTCATCTTCCTCCAATAGTCCCAAACCGCCAAATCCCCAACAAATTTTTAGACAATATAATCAACTACGGATGGTTTGAGGTCACTACAAGTGATGAATCATCATTTGACTCATTTGGAGCGATATGATGGCGATAATTTCACTTGTTGGCAAGAGACAATGAAGATCTGTTTGATCGATTTCAAATTGTTCTACATCTTGGAAGATGGATTGGAAGTGATACCGGAGGAAACCGAAAAGGATGATGCTACTCTAAAGGCGAAACATGCAAAGTACAAAGAGGACAATTTTCTATGCAGAGGGCATATCCTGAGTGCATTATCTACTCTAGTCTACAATGCTCATGGGACCATGGAAACTGCAAAGGACCTCTGCACTGCATTCGAAAGCAAGTATCTCATATCCAAGGCAAGTAATAAAATGTTTCGTATTTTTAATTTTATGGATTTCAAAATGGTCGCCAATAGGTCCAAAGTGGGATAAGTGAGTGAAATCTTACTGTTGGTGAATCAACTTAAAGATGCCACAATTGATCTCGCGAAATCTTTTGTTGTATGAGTTAAAATTTCGAGACTCCTAATTCTTGGAATTATTATAAGAAAAAATTGAAATATGCGAAAACAGATTATGATTTAGATGGTTTACAACGTCATCTTCGTATTGAAGAGGATTCTCATAAATGCGAACTAGATGATAATCCGCAAACTGAGTCTCAATCGAAGGCAAATAATGTTGAAATTACTAAAAAGTTGAAGCTTAAGAACGAGACATAGCTTAAGAAGAAAAATAACTCAGGAACAACAAAAAGATGGATGCTTGTTATTTTTGTAACAAATATGGCCACTATGCCCGAGAATGCCGACTTCGGAAGAAACAACAAAAAGAGAATGTGGTCGAAGAAAAGCTTGTGGCTATTGTGCAAGAAGCGAACTCTGTTAGTGGCATTGATATTGATTGGTGGTTAGATAATGGTGCACGCATTTATATTTGCGAAGACCGTAATCTATTCAAGACTTATGAGAAAAATAATGGAGAATCCAGTGAAGTTATTCATGCAAACAAAGTTGCAAGCAAAGTTCAGGGAAAAGGCATAATTGAACTTACATTCATCTTTGGGAAAGTTCTTACATTAGTCAATGTATTTTATATACCTGATATGTGTAAGAATTTGGTTTCTACATATCTTCTTAACAAAGGAGGATTCAAGATGGTGTATGGGTCTAAGAAGTTAGTGTTGTCCAAAAATAGCAAATTTATTAGATAGGGATATTCTTGTAACGATATGATTAAGTTGAATGTAGTAAAGAAATCTTCTGCTTATATTGTTGATTCTGTTAATTTATGGCATAGTAGATTATGACATGTTAATTATAAATCTCTTTAAAATATGCATAAATTAGGATTAATTTCTAATTGTGATTTCAATTCTATCTCTAAATGTGAAATATGTGTTCAAGGAAAAATACACCGGAAATCCTTTAAATCTGTAGAAAGGAAAACTGGTTTGCATGATTTGGTATATAGTTATATGGGTGACTTAAAAAGTCATATTTCCTATGGTGGTAACCAATAGTATATAACAGTTATTGATGATTATACAAGATATGCATATGTATATCTAATGAAATATGAAGATAATACTTTTAATAAATTCAAATTTTACAACGTAGAAGTCGAAACATAATTAGGAATTACAGTTAAAGTGTTACATTCAGATCATGGTGGTGAATATTTTTCAAATGAATTTACCTTGTTTTGTAAACAACATGGTATAGTTCACCAGTGTGCCATCCCATGTTCACCACAACAAAATGGTGTTGCTGAGAGGAAAAATAGAACTTTAGTAGAAATGGTTAATGCCATGCTGATAAGTTCTAATCTACCTTATAACCTATCGAGTGATGCTATGTTATCTGCATGCTACATTTTAAATAGAGTACCACTTAAAAAGAATATAATTTCCCTTTATAAATTATGGTTTAATAGAAAACCTAACCTTACTAGACTCAAAGTTTGGGGTTGCTTAGCATATGTTAGAAAACCAAACCCTAAATGACCAAAGTTAGGTAGTAGGCATTTAAATGTGTTTTCATAGGATATTCCCTTAATACTATAACTTATAGGTTCTTTATTCTTGACAACTTAGAAGTTATAGAATCAGTAGATGTAGAATTCTTTGAATATAAAACTATTGAGAATCCATTGAGATCATCTAGTCTAGAACCAACTATGACAAATGATATCAATGATGATGAATATGCTCTTGCCCAAAACAACCAGGAAGTGTCAGTACCAGATAATAGTACTGAACACGAGAGAAGGAAAAGAGCAAGAATAGAGAAGGACTATGGTCCTGACTTCATAACATATCTCGTAGAAGGCAATAAGGGTGAAGTCCTTAATGAGACAAGATATGAAATGAACGTCGATGATGATCCCAAAACTTATTCTGAAGCTATGGGTTCTAGAGATTCCAATTTCTAGAAAGAAGCTATCAATGATGAAATGTACTCCATAATGTTAAACCAAACTTGGGTTTTAACTGATTTACCTCCTAGTGCTAAACCTATAGGATTTAAATGGATATTCAAGAAAAAGTTGAATAAAAATGGATCCATTGATAAGTTTAAAGCTAGATTAATTGCTAAGGGATATAAGCAAAGACAAGGAGTACATTATTTTGACACATATGCTCTGGTGGCTCGCATATCTTCTATACGTTGTTTAATGGCATTTGCATCAATTCATAATTTGGTCATACATCAAATGGACGTAAAGACAACTTTTCTAAATGGAGATTTAGAAGAAAAGATACATATATGGAACAACCTGAAGGTTTCATAACCCCAGTCCAAGAAAAGAAAGTTTTTAAATTAATAAAATCTCTTTATGGCCTGAAGCAAGGTCCAATGCAATGGCATGAGAAGTTTGATAAAGTTGCACTGTCATATGGATTCATTGTTAATGGTGCTAATAAATGTATTTATAGCAAATCGGATAACAACGGTTATGTTATAATATGATTATACGTTGATGACATTATGATTTTTGGTTCCAATTTATCTTGTGTGAATGAAACTAAAAAGTTTCTATCTTCTAAATTTGATATGAAAGATCTAGTAGTGACCGATGTAATTCTAGGAATTAAAATCGTTAGGAAAGCGGGGGAGTTATTACTAACTCAATCTCATTACATTGAGAGGTTCCTAAAGAAATATGGTCAATATGATGACAAACTAGCACCAACTCCTTTAGATCCAAGTATCAAATTAGAAAAAACACCGGACGTACCATTTCTCAACTAGAATATTCTAGTGTTATTGGGAGTCTTATGTGTGCTATGCATTGCACTAGACCAGACATCACACATGCTATAAGTGTATTGTGTTGATTTATGAGTAATCGAGGTTTTGAACACTGTAAAGCTATTTCTAGAGTTTTTGCTTATTTGAATGGAACTATTAACTATGGTTTATCTTATAAAAGATATCCTGATGTAATAGAAGGATATAGTGATGTAACCTGGAACAATGTAGAATCCAAATCCAAGTCTTCGACTAGATGAATATTTACATTAGGAGGCGTTGTTATGTCTTGGGCTTCCAAGAAACATACCTGTATGTCTAACTCAACTATGTTATCAGAATTGATTGCATTAGCAGATGCATGTAAGGAAGCGGAATGGCTTGGGGATTTATTAGTGGAAATCCCATTATGGAAGAAGCCATCTCCAGTAGTATTGATTAAATATGATAATCAAGCAACGATATATAATGTCTCTAATAATACATATAATAGGAAGTCTAGACATGTGAGTCTAAGACCTCAGACGGTGAGACAGTTACACAAAAGTGTAGTTATAACTATTTACTACATAGAAACAAAGAAAAACTTGGCTGACCCATATACAAAAGGTATTCCAAAGGCAATGGCTTCTGTAAAGTCAAAAGAAATGGGACTAAGTTCTGCGAATGAAGATTGATCATCTTTAACAAAAACCCAACTTGTGTCTTGAAAAGGATAGACAGAGTTCAATAGGTACCAACAAGTTAAGAGAATGATTATGGAACACTAAATCAATAATCCCATAGTATCTAGTGTTGGATTTTGCAAGAACAAAGGATGGATACATATCCTTAATAAGTCTAGAAATCTTAAAAGGTGAATTGTAGAAACACCTTAAGAGACTTACCTATATGAGTATGGAAATTAGGTCGTTTCCTAGGAAAGTAAGACCGCTTTCTAACGTAGACCCATGAAATAGGATTAAAGAACATGACCATTAACGTGCTAAGCAACACAATACACTCTAACTAAGAAAACAGCATGTGTGATTGTTCCGATTTTATCATTAAGGGTTACTTGGTTCAAGATTTGTTCACCATAGAATCTTGATAGAGCTTTGAATGATCTACACTAGGTAAAGTTCAAATCCAAAAGACACCTTTTATTTATGTGTTGTTTCCACGATGATGAAAAACTTGGTCTAAGAACTACATAGGCTTGATCCCACTTGGGTATGTAGGAAGTCACATTAGTGATTCAGTCGTCCACTTTATTTTATTTATTTTGAAAATTGGGGGAGATTGTTAGAAATTTTCAAATAGTTTTGGGGTATGGGTTTATTTTGAAGAGAAGAAAGAATGAAGGAAGAGCAAATGGAATTGTCCTACATCATGGAAATGAAATAAGTATGCTAAGTACTTAAATAGCTACCTCAAGTGGATGTTGGGGCCTTAGGGCACCCAAATGCTTACTTTATTGTGAGGAGGGGGGCCAAGCATCACTATACCACACACGCGCACGCCACCGCCGTCCGTCCGACTGAATCGAACCGGACCGGGCCGTGTACGGGTTTCGGATCTAGATCCAATAAGAATATTTTTGGACAAAATTTTTAAATGTTAACGGGCTAAATTTCGGCCCATTACAGACTCGAATTCAATTCAGAAATTGGGCGGGTTTTGAAACATTTTCAGAACATTGGAAAAGGGTGAGATGTTTTGAAATTTGCAACGTAATGTGACTGTTGCAGATGAATATATGCGATGTTTCGATTTGAAACATATGTGACCATTACAAACGGTCGTGATGTCAGGCCAACAGACACCTCCTCTCAGCGCCTATAAATAACGACACCCAAAAGTGTTTCAAAATCACTTTTTTGAAAACCATCTTCTTCATTTTCTGATCTGCAACACCATAAAAGCATTTCAAACACTATAACGCCTCCAAGGTGTTACAAAATCCAAAATTGTTGCAGATTTAATCTTCTTCTTCTCCTCTTTATTCTTATTCTTTTCTCGCATCATCAATATCAAAATCAGAGTGTTCTTAGGTGGATCAAAGTCGTACAAACTTTGAATCAAATTATGTTGTTCCCAGGCTTTATTGAATCCTGAAAGTCGGTAGTTCGATAACCCGTTTGTACCTAGTGGGTTGAACTATTATCTGAAAGAATCCATTACATAGATCCTTAAAGTCTGAAGTATGGAAATCATCTTCCTCCAATAGTCTCAAACCGCAAAATCTCCAACACGTACCATGATCTGGGTTGAACATGATGCAGGTCTGCCAAGGTCCATTAGTCAGCCAATATGCATATCTATGTACAACAACACCACTGTTTAAGCGTATGATTCCTCGTATTGGATTAATTTCAAAACAACATACTCTTATCACCCACCCGAAATCCAAAATGTAGGTATCAAAGGAGTAATAGTAACAACTTTCTTGAATGAGGCAACTGATGTTCAAAATTGATCGAAGTTGAAAGTAATGACAGCAAGGGTTGATGTACTATGGAATCTTTGAGGGATGGGAAGGCGTATGTTTATGAAGACTAGAAACAGTGAAGTAAAAGAGACTAGAGGTGGTGTCACGACAAAGGATGTGGCCTCTGCAAGAAGATAAAACCATGAAAGATGGAGGGAATGGGCAGTAAGGGTAAATAAGAGGATCAGGGTGGAATTATTAATGTAAGATGTATATGTCAAGAAGGTAACTGTTGTTATAGGCATGGTTACGGAAGAATAAGCCTGTTGTTGAGAGACCATGGCAGTAGATGCCAAAGCCTTATGCCTCGTTAGGAGGTAATGCCATGGCATGAGAGAAGATGATCGCTTCTTGATAAAGTTTTGGGCTTCTTTCTTGTTATTTTAGTTTGTATTTCTCAGGAAATAAATTTTAAGTAAATATTCTCAGAAGATGACCGAGCCTCTTTCTTGAATGGAACAACTCTTCCATGAGAATGAATTTACTTGCTTGGTGTTAAAATTCCTATAGGACTTAACATTCACGCGCTTACAACTCCTTCCAAAAAGGAGTATACTTAATCAGCCCCGAATGGACGGTGATAAGTTTATCACGGTTGCTCATGTCTCCTATTTTCAAGGCTTCAACATAAGATCATCTTAACTAATTGGCGAAAGATTCCTCTTGTCCTTGTTTTATACTTTTTATGGAAGGATAGTCCACAACTACATCTTTATAGCTAAACAATTAAGTAGAGAAGTCATGAGAAAACTGTTCCCAAGAACGGATGTCTTTTATTTGATACCGGCGATATCATTTAACAGCTGCTTCTCGTAGTGTTGTTGGAAACATCTGGGATCAAATGGCTTCTAAAGCTCTATAAATATCCATGTAACTCTTGAAGGCAGCAAGATGCCCTTCGGGATCAGTAGTCCCATCATATATGAGGTGTCGCATCTTTATACTAGGCGGGGTTTCAGTCATTATTGTCTTCCTAGGGAAAGAGACTTCTTGCAATTTCCCATCTTCTGATGGTATAAGCTCTTGCTTTCTTCTATATTTTTTACCTCTCTTAACACCTAGTTGTTTCCTTGCAAAACTGGACTACTCTGCATATATGATGAGTGTTTAATTTTGCTAATCAACTCTTGAGGTGCTGTCACCCTTGATTATGCCTCATAGGCTTCTATCCTAAAAGTCTTCCAGACCAAGTCTGCTTCAATAAACCTTCTAATGATATCAATGTGCATTGCTAAGTGCAATATTTCCAATTCATCCCTTGCTCTTTTTGTTAAGGCTGAAGGTCCCTTGGTTTCCACTTTTGCTAAGTTGGTGTTGTTTTCTGGAATCGAAAATGTGTTAGAACTTTGTTCATAACCTTCTTTCGATCAAACCATCTTTAACCAATCTTTAGATTGCTTTGTTATGATGAAGTAAGGAATAAGGATGTAGTGAGGAAGAAGGGTGGAGGCATGGGAGATAAGGATGGAAGTTGAAGGTTATATTATTCTTCAAGAAGCTTTTTGAAATCGATGATGCTTGTAGTAGTAATATAATGTCTGGGAGACCATCGTTAAGAAATCTTTATCCAAGGTGTTGCTTCTTCAAAGTTTAGTCCAACCAAGATGGAACAGCCAGGGATATGGTATATTATCCAAAGGATCAGAGGTTCAAGCCCTCCTTCTAGAGCCAAAATGTTATAGATATTTTTCGCCAACACCGGAGTTAGATCTAAGAATGTGGACATAATGGAGATAAGGGGTAATTTAGTTTCTACAAGCTTGAGTTAGTTCACCATTCCTAGATATCAAGGTTTTAAGCTTGAAGATTCGTTACTATTCCCTCAAGGGGTGAGTATCACACTTGCAAGACTTAACAACCAACAGTTATCTTGAGATAAGGGTTCCCTAAGCACAACACTAGTAAGAAAGCTAAACGGCTTATAGAAGGATGTTTCGGTAAATAGGCTTATGGTTAGGGCTTATGCAGAAGGATTTCGTTATGAGGAAAGAATAAGGCAGTTAGGTTATTATTGGAAAGGTTGGGTTAAGAGGAGTAAATCAGCTCAAGCATAATAGTATACAATATAATATGCCAAACAGAACACAACAATTTATAGAGGCTCGATTCGAATTGAACCTACATCCACTTTAAGGGCTTTGATGATTTAATTCATAGATGAGGTTACATAAGAAATCCCCAAATTGACTACAAATTAGGGTTAGCTCCCTTCTAATCGAGAATAAGATTATGGAATGAGGAAAGGTCCTCCTTAATGAGACCTCTGGGGTCTTATTTATAGACAAATCAGGGTCCTTTTTGCCATTAACTCAACAGAAGCCTCTTTCACGCTCCAAAAAAGGGGGTTTCGACCGCTTTCTGAGTATTGTTATTGATCCATTCTTGCATTCCGAGCTTCGGTCTTAGGCTTTCGGTAGCAATTCTTTTCATTAATGGCAGTGATGTTTCCTTGGTGTCGGTCCGCTTTAGTATCTTGGCTTTGATGTGGAATCTTTATGTCTGCTTTGTTGTCGGCTTCACTATCTTCTTTCCTTTATTCTCGGCTTTTGGTGCTAGACTGTAGAGACTTTCGGTGCCGGTGCCAAATGTGCATTCAGTGCCGGGTTTGTCATCCCTATCCCACTTTGTATATGGATTCCGAAAAAGGTTCCAGGTGTTCATCTGGCTTGCAGGCTTATGGCTTTCGGTAACGAGCTCCAATTTTGCCTTCATGCTTCCATAGCATTTGCTTGTGCTTCAACTCCCCATGTTTCAGGGTTCGTCACCCCTTTTGATATCGACATCAAGAAAGTTAGTGTGGATATCTCTTCTTACCATAAGCTTTGGTTTTTCTTTTAGTTAATCTTTGGAGTGGGTCTCGGTCTTTCGGAAGGAATCTTTCAGTGCATTCCTTGTTGACTCCTGAAGTCTCGGTGGTTGACAAGCTTTGGTTCTGACAGCTACCTTTCAGAATGCTTCTCTTATGTTTTTGGCTTCTTGTGCCTTTAATGTCTTCACCTCCCTCCATATCGGCATTAAGTAAATTAATGTCGATAGCCCTTTCGTTTCCTTATGTTTGGCCTGGTGCTTCCCATCATGCCTTTGGCCTTGGATTATAAGCTTTTTTCTTTTTTTTTCCTATTTGCTTTCGGCTTTGAAGTGATTGATTGAGCTTTTCCTTTCCTTTCAGCACTACCCTGCCAATATCCTTTCTTCACATTGATTCCAAGCTTCCTTCTTTTATGATGGTGCCGGTTTCTTGTGGTTTCAGTTGCCTCTTTTATGCTTTCGGTTTTAGCCTGGTGATGGTGCTATGCTTTTTGGATCATTCTTTTATACTGGTAATGGTTCGAAACCCCTTCACCGTCATCTTGTCTCGGTGTTGAGTTTCCTTTAATATCGGTATTAGCTCTCAACCTTTGCTTTCGGCAACGTCGTAGCCTTCTTCACGGCTCTTTTCTCATGGTTCAAGTTTCACCGTTTGAAACCCTTTGCTCTTCCTATTCTAGAGATTTTGCTTCTTTATATTTAATCAGTGTAAATTTTGGTGTTAACAGTTTGACCCCCACCTAGTATAAAGAAGCCTTTGTTCTTTAGCACAAATCTTATGATTCTTGTATCATCTGTTCTATAACTCAAGAAATACTAGGGAGACTTTGTTATCGGCTTTAGTATAACCAAAACCATGATATAAGAAAGGATGTTAAGTGTATTTGAGCAGTCATACTACAATTTAAACTTTAAATTGTAAAGCCTTGTAAGTTTAACTATATGTTACGATGATTACCCCATGTGAACTTTTATAATATAGACTTCAGAGTTTTCGAGCTATTTCTCTTTAATAGAGATAGGAAATTCAGGATCTCAATTAAAGTAGTTAGCACTAATAGTCCATTCTTTGAAAATGTGACATGTTAATCCGAGATTTAGACTTGTATGCTTATAATAGAAAATTAGGAATATGGCTATAGTGATAGGAGGAGGAACAGAAAACCATATTCAAATGTTTTGGAAACTAAACTAGAGATTCATTCTTAGAAATAATAGGGATTCTGAAGAATCTATTTTAACCAACCTTCTTTGCCTTTTTCTGCATAAAACAAAGCTACTAATATTTCCTACATTAGTTCTCTATTTAATATTCAATGTCTTGTTCACATTATGTTGAGAGCCATTTTTGGCCTAATCTGCATAAAAATGACACAAAGACAACATAAAGGCTTAATTCTTGTGTTATTCGTGAAATGGCTTTAAGAACAAATATGCCAGTCTTGTTGGAGGTTTATGATAACTTGTACAACACATGTTAGACACTATTTGAATCACAACTAAGTAATAGATGAACTTGTGATAAAGTGATTTGACCATTAGTATTTGAATAGTATTCATGCATAATGTGAATTTAGAGAACCTCCCTGCATGAGGTGTTAAGATGTTGTAGCTTTCGTAGCAAGGGTTCGAATTGAAGGCTTGAAGTACCAACCCGAGTATTAATTAAAGAGTCCTCTTTTGGAAGCAAGACATTAAGCTTGACCCTTTACTTGGGCCTGGTAATATGAATCTAGTAACCTTATTCGTGCAATATGAGGAAAAGGTTCAAAACTCTAATCCGAGCTTTTGCAATTAAGTTGTAGTAACTCGTTCCTTATGAAAGGGGTTTTATAGTTTAGAGACCCAGATTAGGGTATTAAAGTGGAAGTCCAGCAATCTTTCCCTAGAAATTTGTAAGTCAAAGCTTTAAGATCCATGCTCGGGCGTTTGCAATGAGAGGTCAGAAACCTAGAGCTGGCAATAATAATAGTTCTAAACCGATACTCGGATTTTGGGCATTTTAATAGAAGACCAAACATCCACTTTTGGTAATAATAGGAACTCCGAACCAAACCCAGATTAGGGTTTTTTAAGAGAAGGCCAGAAATCCTCTACCGACAATTAGTTGAAGTCTCGTACCAAACCATATTCATGTATTTGATAGAACACCAAAAATCCACTTCTGGTAATTAATAGAAATCCCAAACCAAATCAAAATTTAGGTATCTAGATTGAAGGCCAGAACTCCAATTCTGGCATTTAATATAAATCCCAAACCAAACTTAGATTTGGGTATCTATAAGTCTTTGCTTTGAGTTGTCGTTTCGGCTTAGCGAGCCACCTTTTGGGCTTCGTTCTAATTTGTAGGCCGACTCCTTAATCTTTGATTTGTTTTGATAAGCTGCTTCCTCGGGCTTTGATTGGAATTTCAGCTTTGTTCTTTAAACGAAGGTTGTATGTGCTCCCTTCGAGCTTTTGAACCCTTCTGCGGGATAAGAGTTGAGTAGAGGATGTACATGCTCTAAGTCCTCCCTTCGAGATTTTGATCCCTTCTGCGGGATAAGATGTTAGGAATGTACTCCTTTCGGAGTAGAGGTTAAACATACTCACTTAGAGCATTGGTTGGACGTACTCATATAGAGCATTCGTTAGAACGTACTCATAAAGAGCATTGGTTGAATGTACTCTAAAGAGCATTGGTTAGAACGTACTCATAAAGAGCATTGGCTGAGTGTGCTTATAAAGAGCATTGGTTGAACATGCTCATAAAGAGCATTGGTTAGTTGAGAACACATCTCGTGGAGCGAAGAGCACACAACTCGCGTCGTAATGAGCACACAACTCGCATAGTGTAAAATCATAAAATTCTTGGGGGTGTAACTGTAGTTCCGTAGATAGTCAAACTACTGATGACCATCAAAGATGATGTGGAAAGTGTATCCACTTAAAGCCTAGAAGACAAGCGAAATTAACCAAATGTCGTGTAATTGCTTAGCTTGATAACTCATAAAATGAAGTGCAAAACTTACCATCAGACACAAAACAAAATTTGTTGTGTTAGAATTTACAACGTAGAAGCATTTTAGAAAACCCTTCAACGTCACAGTATCCCCGGTTTAAGTTAGGGCTCATAGCATGTTCTAAATGCAAAACAACACAACCATTCATGCAATCGTCCATGACATTTGGTGGAAGATATCTTATCCGCCATAAAACTTATAAAGCCAACTATTCTAAATACTATTCTTAACTCCTTTTTCCAAAGGAGAGGATTGGGTCCAAAGGTTCTAAAGACTAAAGCTTTATACTAATCTTAATAGTGCAGAAGCCTCAAATTGGCACACAACTCCAAGTACGGTGATATAGATGCAAAACATGTGAATCAATCACATGAAAGCACAAGATGCTCACAAAACTTAGCAATTGATAGAGTGGCAACTACTCGATTCAGAAGAAGTGTCACGAGGAGCATACCCAGCGCCTAGCCGCCTTTCTGAAATACAGGGCATGAAAGTGTTACATGTCTCGAAGTTTGGCAAATGCGACAAGTATAGGTCCTTGGAAATTTACTAGAGTAACGGTCCCTTGATCCGCAATTGTAACCCTTTCCATGTGTAACGACCCGGCGGGTTCGACGCCCGAATTTTTGGCAATAATACATAAAAACCCGTATTATTTGCCAAAACCCAAGTATCGAAAATACCAGATAGTTATTAGAAGAAAATTAGAGGGTGAGATAAGAAAGAAAGAAATATTAGAATATAAGAAGAAGAAGAACTCATACAACACAGAGTCTCACATCGCAGCAGAACAAAATATAATATATATAAATAATCTTTATTGAGAGATTGAAATTACTTACAAACATCAGAGTACAGGTTACATTCAACACATCTGGACAGTTATAACAACCTTTCCTCATATACAACACACAGCGAAATAATATAATATGATACGTCTGAACTCTTCTAGCTCTTCTCTTCGCAGTATCCGATAACAAAAACCTGTACAACTCGGTCTAACCCGAGCATAACAGACACTGGGTTAGCCTGGCGAATCAAAGTGAGAAAAACTCGCAAAGTTTTAAGGGGAATCATCCAACTTGATTTTAAAGTTCAAAATCTTTTCGAAAGAAAAAGGATAATCATAAGACCAAATCCACACATAAATACGAACGGTTTTTACCTTACGAGAACCCAAAACATCTTTGAAAACAATATTTATTCTGATATTATGATAGTGTCGAAATACAAATAAATATCAATCTAGCAAAACGGTTGCATCTCACGCTCTACATAAATAGTATACAATCAAAACCGTGGATGCTTATTGGGGATTGGATTCCGACTATGACATGGTATGGAACCACATGCTGATAGTGCATATCTAGAGGGGAATACCTGTCTATAGTAGTCCTTGCAAATCCGTAGATTACAACCATGACAAAATCACAGTTTATCTCCGGGAGCTAACCAGAGATTATTAGTAATCCTTCCGCTTATGAAGATCCACTATCTTCAGTGCTCCATCTTCAATCTTCATCTTCACGTATTTGTTGGTTCGGAATGGTTTTCGAACATAGATTCGATCCTAGTCTTTTCGTACCAACCATCGTATTGGTCAGGTTTGATAGTCGGTGATTTAACTATCAAATAAATAATCGTGTGAGTAAAATGAGTTCATTGGTTCAGTACTCAACATCATTTGGCCTTTTAATTAAAACATTAACAAATGGTTGATTAAAACTTCTCAATTTTCTTCTTATTTTGATATACTAATGATTCTCATAACCAATTCATTATAATACTTGGAAAAAAACATCTTATAACTATATCCAATTCCCCATTTTACTATTATTTAAAAACATTCATTACAACATCATTCATGCATTTTTATACTTCAACATTTCATTAGTCCCTAACCGTAAATTAGTAAGCGAGTAACTTCCAAAATATCAACCCCAAAGACCAAAATCAACATTAGATTAATACTCAGAAAATTACTCAACTCAACCAATCTCTTGTTAGGTTCCAATTCTTATATTAGCTCATTATCATTCCATTTTATTCCATTTCTAATTCATTCACTTAGAAAATCTCATTTCAAATCCCATTGTTAAGTATCGTTATTTCCAACTTAACGTTTTAACCTCCATCCCTTTTTTTATTTTAAACATTGTTTATACAAACTCAGTTTTATATAAAACCACTTTTATCCCGCGCTTTCCTTTACTTAATTCAATTATTACATAAACATTTCATTTAAGCTATCACATTTGCTTAAATTCTTTTTTTATTTTTGTAATTTTGTTATAAAACGTGGGTAAAATATAAAACTCGTTCATAACATCTTATCAGATTTCAACTAAATTCCCTTGCGACTTTGCTTACTTACTTCCATGAATTCCATTTAAACATTACCCTCTTAAATTAAAGTAATACTTTACTTCTTCGTTAACTACCATAGAAGAAATTGTTAAGTTTTTATTTACTAAATAAATAGCAAATCTCTTTTTAAAATCTTATTAAATTAAAACAATTGTTCATTAATCTATTTCATTAGATTTATTCAGAAGCAGATCCATCTTGAGTTATAAAATAAATTTTATAACTTCATTTCTGTCAATTCACCTGACGGTAAAACAACATTTAAAAAATGATTTATTTTTAGGCCAACCGCTGCCTATTACTCAACCAATACTGTCTATTGGTTAAAACAAAACATACATTAAATTTAGATTCAACAAATTAATGATCATATCAATCATCCAATCATATCAGTTAAATAGATCATATAATTGCAATATGAAAATAAACAATAAATGTGAGGAATCCAGTTGGATCCCTCCAACCTGTTTTCCCTACATCCAAATACATTATCTTAACAATATCATTTTATTTCAATAAACAGATATAATATTCAACCATCAAGTAATAACAACAATTCAAACATCCATATTTCAGTTTAATAGTTTATATTATTATAAACGCAACGAACGAAATCAGTTACCTCTTTTGGAAATAATTGTACAAAAATAACGATTGGTTAAAATTAAATTAAATGAACGTTTAATTTAAATCAGTTCAATCAACACATATATATTCAACATCCATCAAACAATTAACAATCATAGCACACAAATAATTAAACCCGACTTATATAAAATATAAGTGGGACAAAATTAAATGAGTTGAACTCACCTGGGGTTTCCATTCGACGGTGAAATATTCCGTTTCAATAACTTTTAGTTGCACGCGATTCCATCCATATCAGCTCCATAATGTCGTGCTTGCTGATACAGTTACAACTCTTCTGATTTTGTTCAATACCACTACTGTATGACCAGGATATAATTTTAATACAGTATACTATATAAATTAATTAATATTATTAAAACCCTAAATAATATTTTATTTATCTAGATACTACTTTTAATGTTAATTTATTGTGATTAGGCATATATTAATACCCTAGTGAATCTCAGCTAGGATGTATAAAATGAATCGGTTACGAAAAGCAACTGGGCACATACATATTTCCATTAGGCATATTTAAATCCAATTTAAGCCACGTCACTTATGGCATATTAACACATCCGGTCACATACCGTGTTATAAAGTTTAAATGTCGGCCACGCAAAATCCTATCAGTCTTCGATACTATTCATAAAAGTTTAATGGCCACACAAATATATATAAGTTACGTTACTGATATATTTCATTCCATGTTTACATATATTCTAATCTAAACAGTATAGATTAATATTGTTTATACACTACTAATATAATCCAATTCTTCTAGTAACGTGCTTTAGTTCCCTTTTAAAAGAAAATACTATATACATATTTAGCTAATGTAATAACATGGATTGTTAGGCATACATCAGTTTGTATACGAAACCAAACAGTATTTACGTGTGTGGCCACGTGTGCTTAATTAGGTATTAATATAATATAGGTTAGGTATTATTAAACAGACCGCATTATACTTGTTTATATTTTATTACCTTAATCTTTGATTAGGGGATTAAATCGCGATTAGGCTTAAAAAAAAAGAAATGGCATACATAGGTTCTATCTTCTTTCCCACCTGCCAATGTTCAACACCAGATCACGATACAAACAACTCCATGCACCGTATACTGACCGTCACCAGCACTCGCCCTGGATGCTGCAACCACCACCACTCATACAGTAAAGATTGCAACAGTAACCTGCTTCCTTTTCCAAAACATTCACCGTGCTTACTTCACCACTGCCCCCATGGCCCAATAACACCCTCCACTGCGACACCTCTCCGACTCCACCCTACTGCAGTACTCATGCTTCATCTCCCCCTCTCAGTAATACTCTACCGTTAACGTCACCTCAGCTATCCCGAGCCTCCTCCCCATCCTCACCCGAAACGCCAAACCCACAGACCCTCATCCAAAACTTCGCTCACTCTCCTCTTCAGCTCGTGCCACTCCTCTGACCCCTTTCCTCGATGTTAAACACCCCAAGGCCATGTGTATCCATCCCATACACGAAACTTTGTAGTGGATCATGGCAGAGCTTGTGAGCAGCCAACTCGTGGAGAAGAAGCTCTGAAAGCCGTTGATTTTGGTTTGAGCATTTTTGAAAAAAGGAAGGCATGGCACGCGTGTTTATATATGTGTTTGGCTTCTCTAGAAAGGGAATGTGGCCAATGTTTATAATTCTTCCAAGGGAAGTTTGACGGTTTGAGAAAACATACGTGTATATTTATAGGACGAGAACCGTGGTGGCCACGTTTTCTTTGTTTGTGAGGTACGGTATTAAAAAACTTGGCAGGCAAGGGAGATGATGTTTCCATCGTACAACTGAGGTAGGTAAAAGAAAATGTAAATAGGCCTGCAAATATTTCGACTTAGGTATGAAAAAGGGTTGGGGGTAGCATGTGTAGTCCATTAAAGTTTTGATTAAACATTTGCCCCTGCTATAAACATATAGTTTTGTTTTAGGGTAGGCGCTATAATAAACGTTTTAGGGTAGGCTGCTGAGTTGATTTACATTTAAGCATGTGAGAAAAAAAAGCATGGCATTGGGAACATACAAGGAAAGGAGAAATAAATGATACGCAATGAAAATGTAAGAGATGAAAGAATAGGTATTGTGAAACTTCGAAATGAAGGGATATGATATAATGGAGAAAGAGATAGATTAGAAAATAGTGAACTAGTATTTAGCTTAGGTGCAAAGAGTGTATATATATATATATATATAATCTAACCTTTAATATGTTATTACATTCTACCGTTTACCGATGTTTACTAATAGCCGTTAAATTTGTATCGTCACACACAAACCCTAAATAAAACAAAAATGGATATACTGTTACGTCTTAATGTTCTGAACTCACTAAAACTTGTTTAGTTGAAAACCGACTTCATTTGCATAACGTCATTATTTTAAATTCCCATTATTTATTGGTTCACCTTTAAATTGCACGTACCGATAAAACAACTCTGATTGGTTCCAAATGGGAAATCTAGCGATAACAAATCATACATATTCCAATAAAACTTGTTTCATCGAAAACGGAGGTTGTTTGAAAATAACCCTTAAAATAAACGTTAGCGACTATTTTAAAATTTGAATTTGACATAACCAACAATTTATAAGCTGAAATCTCCATTTCTCTTTTTCAATAGAAAAAATATAATCAAATTGATTCAAATGTTTTCGGTTTCACAGAATTCCGACTTAAAATGGATTCTGTATATTCAATTGAAGTTCAAATCATAAATTACGAACTACCGTAACGTTTCAAGTTTGTTTTATAATTTCAAATATAAATCATATGTTCACACTTCGTTATATAAACGAATTACATATTATAAATCCATTTATAAATTTAAAATAATAAAATATATTAGATATCTAATTACTGAAAATACTGGACGTTACATTCTTCCCCTCTTAAAAGAACTTCATCCCCGAAATTACTAAGATAGGAAAAATGTTACAATCCTATTAATTTTAAATCGAAAACCAGTTCATTCAAATCTTTTATTAATTCATTGATGGATTTATATTAAACAAATTCTAACATCCAACTAGACAAACAATGCACAACAATAATCAATACACGACCAACCTATCTAGACCAATCATTTGATATTTTACTCTATTTACAATTCCCAAATTGATTTCATTTAACTCCCAAAATCCATTTTAAATCCAATATCTGTCCTTAAATCAACTTGACTTAACCAAGTTAAGTTCCAATTCCATATTCAATTACCTAATTGATTTTCAAATTAGTTTACTTTCATTTTACACTCTAATCCTGATTTTATTCCAAAAATCATTCATTCTAATCCATCATGTTTTCATTTAACTTAGCTCCAAGTTAAATTCTGATTCATACATTTCTATTTAACTTCATTAGTTATATCTTAATCCATTCAAAAAATTCCCATTTACTAGTTTTCATATATGAATATTCTGGTTATACAAAACCATTTCAAATTTTCAATCCAATTTGAATTCCATTTAAATCAATCAAATACACCAATATCTTAATAAATTGATAAAATTATTGCTTTCCTATACAAAAATATAATTCAGGTAAAATTATTTGATTTACCCCTTTTGGAAAACAATATTGCATCAGTTGATAGTTTAAATGCTTCTCAACACTACAACCGATCAAATAACACAACACAAAATATTTTTATAAAATCTACAAATACGTGCTCTCATATATATACATTCAAACTCAATCTAGGGTATAACTAACCCCATCTCTATCGAGTTACGTCACAGAGCCAAGGTTACTACTCAACTAATAGATCTGATACCACTGTAACGGCCCGGCGGCTTCGACGCCTGGATTTTTGACAATAATACATAAAAACCCGTATTATTCGCCAAAACCCAAGTATCGAAAACACCAGATAGTTATTAGAAAGAAATTAGAGGGTGAGATAAGGAAGAAAGAAATATTAGAATAGAAGAAGAAGAAAAACTCATACAACAAAGAGTCTCACATCGCAGCGGAACAAAATATAATATATATAAATAATCTTTATTGAGAGCTTGAAAATACTTACAAACATCAGAGTACAGCTTACAGTCAGCACATCTGAACAGTTATAACAATCTATGATCATATACAACACACAACGGAATAATATAATATCATACGTCTGAACTCTTCCAATTCGTCGCTTCACAGTATCCGATAACCTGAACTTGTACAACCCGGTCTAACCCGAGCATTATAAACACCGGGTCAATCGGGTGAACTAGAGTGAGAAAAGCTCGCAAAGTTTTAAGGGGAATCATCCAACTTGATTTTAAAGTTCAAAATCTTTTCAAAAGAAAAAGGATAATCGTAAGACCAAATCCACACATAAATACGGATGGTTTTTACCTTATGATAACCCAAAACATCTTTGAAAACAATATTTATTCTGATATTATGATAGTATCTAAATAAAAATAAATACCAATCTAGCAGAACGCTTGCATCTCATGCTTTACGTAAATACTATACAATCAAAACCGCAGACGCTTACTGGGGATTGGATTCCGACTATGACAAGGTATGGAACCACCTGCCGATAGTGTATCTCTAGAGGGGAATACACTGGGTTCATCAAGAACGTCTTGTGAGATGACCCAAACTCACCCTTATGGGAAAGCATGGATTTAATTGAGAACACGACAAATCAGATCACAAACAGAAGAACATTTCATTGCTATTACAACAATTTACATCAGAGTACAAGAATATATCATAGTATGAATAAATATTACACAGAAAAATATCAGAGATTTAAAATACAAAGCAGCGGAAATAAAATGTATAAATACAATGCATAGCGGAAAATACAATAACTAGCACAACTGAAAGAAATACACGGATACAAAGCTTTCCGAATACAGTTCCAGCTGTAACCCAGGATCCTGGAAATAGAAATATGCAAAACCAAAACTACTAGCTGCCCATGTGGAAAATATGGGCACCCAGAGTTTAGGTTAAAACAATAAACTCCAGGTCAGTCATTGGAGTGGTGTGAGAACTAAAACAGTTATTTAAAACTTTACTTTTAAAGTAAGGTAAATCAAGGGACCACGCCATATAACATGGAACGGGTTTACCCCCAAGAATATCAGTGCCGAAAACAAACAGCGCAATGCTAAATAAAGAAAAATGAAGCTATTATAAGACTCAGGTCCCATCACACAATGAACGCAGTCGAGGATAGAGTTTTCCCTTATAATAGCCAAATATGTTTGGTACGTTTTAAAACAAATCTTTTATTATTACTATAAGTGAAGAAATCAACTTCAAATATAAATGTATCAATCATAGACGGCATGAGCGCCCCATCCCACTATGTTGCCATATATAGTATACAATTAAAACCGCAAAATGTCGTATTGGAAGTTTGGATTTCCATACTGATGGCTCCTGATTCGAAAGATATATTGCGTAGTGAAATACCCAACGACTTACGTCCTGTGCATGAGAAAACGCGGTAATGCACATCCGCACTATATCCAGGAAACAAGTTACCACGACTTACGCCCAAGCATTGGAAAACACTTCTAACTCTATCCATCTGGGTATCGGGGGGTGTGCCCTATCCTTACTGGTGCGGGGTGACCACACCCAGTATCACCTCGGTCAACCGAATCCATGACAGCCCGTAGGATTTCTATCCTCATCTCTATAGTATACTGATCTAACCGTCAGTTTACCGCCATACCGGTGTGTGAGGATCGTGAATTAACGCTACACAAAGCTGTGCAATTTAAAGTTGTGCTTTGATCATCATCCACCAAGCTCTGCTTTTCAACAAAAGCTTGGATCATTGCAACTCAGCATGTCACACTGTCAATCCATACCGTACCACTGATTTATGCCGATATATAACCTTTGAGCTCGTACGTCTCCGAGAATGGTGTTAAGGAAGAGAATAAATTCTCCGCCACCAAACACACACACGCACACACACACACACACACACACACATATATATATATATTTAGCAGAGATCAATAAATACAGTATAAAGGAATACAACATCATACATACCATCCATTCACAAGTCCGTTCTGGGTCTGAACGAAACCGGAGGCACCTTATTCCTTGTCCCGTATGTCCAATATAGGAGAGAGGCCCTCGCATGTCTGAACAATCAACAAGAACGTCCGAACGGCTACCACTGTAGCCCCTTCAAGGTAGCTACTCCAATCATGGGCATCAATAGCAACCCATCCATTCGATGTGAAGATCGTCGGTCTTGCACGTCTTCAATCTCTTCGACTTTTCATCGTATCAATTATTCAGAATGGGATAAACCCGGTCTTTCCGAATAACTCACGTATCTTATAATCAAGTGCTGTAACAACACATTATACGCCTCATTCCAATCCAGAATATTCTTCTATTCAAATATTCACATCTTTAGGGAAAGGTTCCTATTAATTTTATCAAAGATAAATTCTTTTAAATTTATTATTTAATCTTCCTTTGGATATCGTTACAAAAGATTTCATTATCTTTTAAATTCTAAACCAAATTAAGGTTTTCCAAACTAGTAGGGATTAGCGGACCTTACCGAAGTAATCATTTGTTTATTTTCCCAATCACAACCTATTCATCCCATGGAGCAAAATGGTAATAATCCATATCTAACACCACGGTGTTATCGGTAAAAATTAATTAACATTTCACGTTCAAATCTAATTAAAGATTTAACTATCGCTTGGAGCAAAACCGGTGATACTCCATTCTCGATCATTTTCCCAAATTTGATAATTTAAATTATCGCATTAACGTTTCAATCTAATTAAAGATTCATTAAAACTTCACTTAGTTTTAATCTTCCCAAAAACCATTATTAATGATTATTTAACTTTGGGAAATCAAACATGTCACATCAACCATCTACATCGTAACATTGATTTCTGCCAATATATAACCTTTGAGCTCGTACGTCTCAGAGAATGGTGTTAAGCAAGAGAATAAATTCTCTGCCACCAAACAGATATATATTTAGCAGAGATCAATGAATACAGTACAAAATACAATGTTAGGCACGAAATCCTGCCTTTAAATGGGTTAAAGAACCAATGTCATTTAAAACACAGTTCACAATAAACCCGAAATCACATTCCATTAATTATGGAATCTTCACGGAAAATAGATCAATATATATAATCGATAAAAAATTCTGTGTCCGCCTAATATTATAAATGGAATAACAACGAACCCTTTTAAATTCCATATATATTAATAGTCTTCCTCCACAGAAGCTCATCTCGATTATTACCAAATCGAATTCCATTCAATTCCAATTTAATATATTAAATTGGAAATCTTTACTTTGGAAAATTCCATAAATCTTATTTAAAAGATAATAAATTCCAAATCATATTCTTCACTGTTAATTGGGTTAAAGAACAAGTGTTATTTAAAACACCATTCATGATAACCCCAAAAATCCAATTCTTTTATTCAATTCCAATTAAATATTAATTAATTGGAAATCTTCACTAAATCTTCGTTTAAAGATTTATTCTTTTCTCAAATGGGTTTAAGAACAGTGTTAATGAAGACACCGTTCACAACAAACCCAAAATCCAATTTGATATCAAATACAAGGCTCTGAATAGAAATTATATCGGCTTATATTCAATATTAATTTCTGAAACCAACCAATATCATATTGGGAATAACGATATATATATATATATATATATATATATCTTCCAAATTCCTCAACAATATCCGTATAATCACGGAATCCAATATCTAAATATTCCAAAGATTATTTCCATTCCAAATCCATTCCAATTTAATCATTAGAAAATTCTGGTTATTTTAAAACCATTTTCAAATCTAATTTATTTATTTAAAAATAATTGGATTATTATCCTAGTTAATAACTAGTTAATTTCGATAAAAGTATATTTCTATCTTTTCAAAACTGGAATTTTTCATCTAAAATCTTTCCAAATCATTTATTATGATTTTACATAATGTTTCCATATTTTTAACAATTTTATTATCTCCCGTACAGTAGGTTCCCAATAACGGCTACCGAACTACATCCATAGCGCCCTTTTCTGAAATTGATTTGGACATATCTTAAAATCCAACTGTTAGATTTCTAAAATCTTATATTCATTGGAAAGCTCTTTTCGATATGAACCCAACAGTTCCGGTTTTAGGGGAATCCGACGGTCGGATCTCCCGTAACATCAATTTGAAGTTAAAGGTCGAAATTCGCGAATGGTCGTTGCGGGCACGTTCTATACAGGCCATTATAATATATATATATATCGTCGATTTCCATTTTAAACGAATTTTATAAATCATTTTAAATTCGTTTTAAAAACGATTTCCATTTCAATTTGAAATCAAAACTGAATATTCCTTTATAAATTCGTTTTAATTTCATTTTAAAACGATTTCCATTTCATTTTCAAATTTAAATCAAGATTAAATATTCCATTATAAATTTGTTTTAAATGCATTTTAAAACGATTTCAATTTTTTTTTCAAATTTAAATCAAAATTGAATATTCCATTATAAATTCGTTTTAAATTCATTTTAAAACGATTTCAATTTTATTTTCAAATTTAAATCAAAATTGAATATTCTATTATAAATTCGTTTTAAATTCATTTTAAAACGATTTCAATTTTATTTTCAAATTCAAATCAAAATTGAATATTCCATTATAAATCGGTTTTAAAATGATTTCCATTTCATTTTCAAATTTGAATCAAAATTGAATATTCCATATCATTATAATTTTAAAATAATAATATTTTCAAAATATCAGATTTTGAAATCACTTTTCGATATTCATTATAAAATGAATAGAATCGATAGAAAATCCCGTTGGTGTTAAAATGGCATTTAACTACTTAACACGGCTTCACATTTCAATATTCGTTGAATATTATTTTAAAATATTCGTCAATTCTGAACTGGAATCAGACTCAATCAATTACCATATAATTTCAGTTATATGGATTTCATACATCGTGTGTATACAACAATAATGATAAACAACCATTAAAAATTCAAACAACATCCAGAGTGCATTTTACATTTTTATAAGCATTAAAATAAATAAATAACGGTTATACAGTCTGTCAACCCATCGATTGACATACCACTAATTATTGGGATCAGTGTATGTCAAATACTATCCTAATACCCGTGTGGGGTTTTCAGACAACAAATACTTTTTATTATTTGTACAGTTGGGCGATGTGTA
Source organism: Allium sativum (assembly GCA_030737875.1). Taxonomy (NCBI): domain Eukaryota; kingdom Viridiplantae; phylum Streptophyta; class Magnoliopsida; order Asparagales; family Amaryllidaceae; genus Allium; species Allium sativum. The sequence continues at coordinate 345,227,432 of CM060910.1, forward strand.
AAAATTATCGCCCTAATCAATATCAGATAAATAAGTGAACATAAACAAACCGTCCGGTTTGTAAATGAATATTTATTTTATTTTATTTCATGATAATATATATATATATATATATATATTTTATATAATTAATTTTTATATACAACAATATCAATACATGACAATCCAAACAAGCAATCAACTGGTCTGTACAAAAAATATTGTCGGGGGCTTCTAAGCCCTGTCTGCATCCTAGCATATATTAACTATAAAATAATTTGAGTGTGAGAGTGATCTCACATTTGTTTTCCGTTCCGTCATTCTTTAAAGGACGGTTTGGATTTTGATCTGACCTATATTCTAACTTACTCCAAATCAGTCCTAGTCAGTTCTAGAATGTAGTATACGCTGTCACGATTCCAATGGCTCCTGTTTCACTGGATTCCAACATCGTATGAGAGAGTTGTGTTAGTTTATATGTTAATCACATTATCGAAGTAATTAATAAATTATTTAATTAATTAATACCTTCTTCCTCAATTAGTTTCTGGCCGACCTCGTTTGAACCCAAACCTCGCCACTAGGGCTTCAACTTGCCACCAATACAGTCAACCGGACGTCGATCGGAACTCGCCGCTCGAACCGCCGTCGACTCCTCCCCTTGTGCCACCAACCATGGCCAACTCGCCATAGTGTATAACGAGAAATTAATTTTTGCTTGAAAATATTCTTATAATTCGTAGTGTATAACGAGAAATTAATCGACACGGTTTTGAACAATATTCGCCTTTAAATCGACTTTGACGGGGCTGGAACGAAGTAGTTAGGGATTAGGCAAAAATTGGATTATTGTATATATATTTATATTAATATTTTATTCAATTAAATATTTTATTATTAAAATTTGTGTTCGAACTCCAAATTAAACCCAACGACTGTCGCCCCTAACTAAATACCTCCATTTTGGAAACAATGGGATATGTTTCGTAAGCCAACTCGACTGTTTCGATTAGTTTTTATCAAAATTAAAATATAAATCTATATATTTTAAATTTGAACGTAAATTTTAATTTACCAGGGCCACATACTGACTCCAAAAACTCCAGTAAAATAAATCTAGCTATGTTTTGACGATACAGTCCTAACAAAACTGATTTCATCGAATTTGGAGGTCGTTTGAAAAATGGTCATTTTCTGGTCAATCCAATTCAAATTTAAATTACCAAACACATTTAAATTTACTACGATCACATATTAAATCCAAAAATTATGAAATTTGAAATCTAGCAATAATTTGACATTACGGATCAAATAAAAGTGGTTTCATCGAAAATGGAGGTCGTTTGCAAAATGGCTATATATTATATTAAAATATATATATAAATTCCATAGCGACTATTTTAAATTTTAAACTGGACATAACTTTTTATTCCCGTTATGAAATCTGGATTTTTCACATTTGTTTGAAAGATATTATTAAACAGATTCAAATATTTCTTGTTTTACCGAAATTCGATTTATTTTGAATCCTGTACATTCATTGGAAATTTAAAATCGAATTTTCAAACTACCGCGCCATTTCGAGTTCGTTTTATAATTAAAATAAATGTATTCATTCTAACTTCGTTTTAAATAAAATTTTAGTCATTATTATTTAAAATAAATCATTTTAAATTCTAAAAATTCATTAAAATATCTAAAATAAAAATTTTAAATTGGTTCTGAAACTCCGGGTTGTTACAATCTCCCCTACTTAAAATCTTTTCGTCCTCAAAAAGGAACGGAGCTGAAAGTTGTTTAACTAACCAACTCAACTTTCATTCTGGCTTTCATTCTTCAACTTTTCAGTTTCTAAGAATTTTCAAATTTCTCAAAAATTTGGCTAACGCCCTAAATTTTCGAAAAATTTCACCATAACCTCCTTTGTATGGGTTGAAATTTAAAACCGCAACTTGCCTTACAGGGCCTTCACCAATCCAAAATAAAACGAAAAAGCCAATCGGCTCATAAAATCACCAAAACCCAATAAAATGGTAATCATGTACCTATTTGTCGGGCATACATCTTTATTCCTCTTCTTAGCTTCCATGCTATGACTTGTTCATTATATACACATGTACATGTATGCAATTCTAATAAATTTTTAATTCGGTACAATATTTGGTGCTAAATTCGACTTAGTTCAACATTTTTCTTACATTAGTTATATTATACAATACCGATATATTTTTAAAACAAATAGCATACTTACGTTCATACAAGCATCATACATATACATACATAAATCCATAATACTAGTTCATTACATTAAAACCTAACTTTCTAGGAAATCGTGCCTCCTGCATAATTTCCAAAGTAGATAGCTCCTTTCCTTTAGATTTCTTATCACCCTTCTTTAATGGGCAATCTCGGGCTAGATGCCCTACTTCTTTGCATCGGAAGCATTTCTTTTCCTTTCCAAGATTTTTGGGGTTTTTCTTTACGTTTGGACACTTATGCATAAAATGTTCGGTCTCGTTGCATTTGAAACTCACTGTGTCCACTCTTATCTGTTTCTCATTCTTCTTCTTTTTCTCAGGACACACAATTGCATAATGGCCTTTGTAACACCCTGAATTTTTAACGACATTAAAGATAATAAATTAAATAATAATTAATTTAATGTTCAGAATTAGAGGAAACGAACTGCACCATTGCATCCGTCTCGAAATTCTGGTGAAGATAGATATTTGGTTTGCGTAAAACGGACACCATATGAAGAAGTTATGAGAGTTTTAAGTTTGTATACGCATAGAAATATTATATATATACGCATGAGTCAGAGATGAGTCAGAATCCTACCCAGAGGATTCAAATTCGAAAAATTCCTCTGAGCGGCGAAATTCCCGCTCTAGGGGTTCGACTCCCCTGAAGGGGTGTTGACCTAGGGGTCGACCCACCCACAGGGGTGTCGACACCCCTAGGGCTGAGGTGGCACTCGGTTTCAGGGGGTCTGGCAGTTATATATGTGTCATACTTCTCATATTCTCTTCATTGAGAGCCATGGAGTCCATATGCTGCTGGAGTGCGAACTGAACCATTTCTACAACAAAATATTCTACAAATCCAATTCAAAAATTCTAGATTCGTTCTTCCTAAATTCTCTAAACCTAACGCTGTGAGTTACTAGATTACTTTTAGGTTTAGATAAATAAAAGTATGCTTTGATAGACAATGAATTGGATATGTTGTAAAGTATGATTCTGTGAAATTCTATTCTATGTCATGACAGATCTAATTTCCTAGATCTAATATAATTGTGGTGATTTGATTATGATGTTTATATGGATCTTGATTTGTAACCATGTTATGATGGAAGTACATCTATTAATTTGGATAATTGTGACAATACTTGGATCTACATTACTTGGATCTAGACCATTATGTTAATCACCTGTCATATTGTGATACATCGATATATGTTGTAAACATGACATGTGAATCTACCTTTTGATCTAAACATGTTGCTATGTCACCCTAACTATGCTAGACCTAGGTAATTGGACACCTAATGTTAAATCTAGATCTCATTATGCTTGCTTAAACATTATAGTGATTGCCAAAAGTTACTAGTTTGATGTCCACTTTATTATGATATTAATCACTTGTCCATTCACTTTGTTATTATGCCAGTTTATGTTCATGTTTATGCCAAGACATGTTGAAACAATTACCCTTGTCATATTCCCTTTTATCATTATAGCTAGGCTATTTTATAGCCTAGATGCCGCCAAAACACGTACGAATATGTTAGAGAGAAAACGGGGAAAAAGGGATTATAATTGGCATGATTTATGTAATGTTTAATAGGAAATGGGATATGTAATTCAAATGGGGAAAACATAGAAATAGTTACTGTTGACATGCTTTTTTGTAAAAGCTGTCACACGCCAAGTATTTGGCGAACGACATGCTCAAGCGTCAAAAAGCACAATGCAGTTGGGTCGAAGTCGCGTCGCAAACACATGGAAACCCGAAGCCTCTATCAGATGGCCCCGTCGGGCCCAATGGATTCTTAGTCAAGTCATCATCCGAGCCGAAGGCGAGCCATGCTTCGAGCCGAAGGAGAGCCGTCCAGCGGGTCCGGGCGCAGCGCCGGTGGGGGTCCGGGGCCCCACAGTCCCGGCGGCGATCGACCTAGCCGGTTGCTCAGATTCCTTCACTTCGGGCTAGCAAAACCGCGGATTCCTTCACTTCACATTCAGAGACTTCGACTCCCTCGACAACAGGATTTTCGCCTTCCTGCACATGGCTCGTTCTGGGTGCAAAAATTACTGTTGTGGGCCCCGCTGCTCACCTACTCCCACCTAACCTCCTTCCTATAAATACCCCAAGCCTTGGCCTTCAAATGGATCTTTCTCCCTTGGAATTTTTGGACCTTAAGAGCTCCAAAAACTCATTAATGGCTTCCAACACCTCCACCATGGCCATGGGAGATGAGATAAATAATTAAAACATGGCATGCATGTTTTCCTTCAACACTTGAAGACTAGCAAGCCTTGCTACACCGCCTCTAGACCTCTTGGACACTAAAGCCTACCTTGCCTATAGTTGACCAAGTCAACTCACTTCAAGGAAGAAGAAGGACAACTTAGTCAAAGTTCACCATACATACAACTTTGTACACAAATATTGTAACATCTTTTGTAATCGATCAAAGATACGATGAATGAGAATTATAAAGTGGTCGTAGGCGTTAGTGCCGAACCACTATAAAAGCTGTGTCTCCTTGCATTTACATTATTTAATGCTTATTCTGATAATTGTTCACACTCACACATTGGGTGTTGGCGTGTGACAATTTTGCCCGTCAACATTTTGGCGCGCCAGGAAGGGGACGCACAGCTTCGACCTCTATATCGGATTAAGTACTCGAATTCGCCTTCGAACCTCATCTTCGACTTCAGCTTTACTCGCTCTACATCATGGTTAAGCGCAAGAAGCTCCCAGTTATCACTGAAGCTCATGCTGAAGATGAAGTAAGTCATGAATTTTCTTCGAATGAAGTTCCATCGAACTATGTCACTCGAGAAGTCGTCGATGGAATGATTAGGAACCTCACTACTGATTTGGACGCTCGAGTCGAGCGACAGGAAGACGCCTTCAATACCTTCCTCGCTCACATTGAAGACAGAATAAGGAGCGCTTCAAGGCCGACTGCCCAGGCTGACATTATTGGAAATAGCACCAATGTTCCTCCACCTACGACTCAAGCGCTGGGGTAACCCCGCCTACTAACCAACAGGCCGAAGCCGCCCCTCAGAACGGCGCTGGTCCCGCCATACGCGGGGGCAACCCAAACCTCGACATCGCTCCTTCCAATGGTGCCGGTCCCGCCACCCGCGGGGGCACCCCAAAACTCGACGTCGCCCCTTCCAATGGTGCCGGTCCCGCCACATGCGGGGGCACCCTTAATCCCGACGTCACTCCACCCCATGATGCTATTTTACTTGGGCAAGTGGCGGGCTCCGCAGTAGGAAATGTTGCTCAAACGGCAACGCGCGCAGCTTTGGACGGTACCACTCCCACGGTTCCGGGAACCAGGATTGCGCCTAATGTGGCACATCAATTTGGAATCCAACTAGACTTTACCCTCAACCAACCGATTCCCAACTTGAACTCGAACACTGGGGGCACCAGTGCCGCTTTGGATAATTTAAATCAGTTGTTCGCTTTCGGGAACGGATCAGAGATCGCGGACGTCCTTCGTCGGTCCATTCGAGGTGGCGCTTCTTCTATACATTGGGATTGTATGACTCGTGGTCCGCTCTCTTTGGAAATAAGAAACTCACATAACCCACCGGACTTCAAGTTACCGGATCTAGAACCCTATGATGGTCACAAGGATCCGACCGCACACCTTACGAGATATATCCGACATATGGAAGTCCTTTCTGCTTCGAAAAATGTTATGGCGAAGTGCTTTTATCTTTTCTTAATGGATATAGCTGCAATGTGGTATAAGCAGCTGGAGCCGGACTCCATCACTTCTTCGGACGCTTTGGCTACTCGATTCGTGGAACAATTCAGAATCAACATCGCCCGTCCAAAAAGCGTCTTGACTCTCAAGGGCATCAAGCAGAAGTCCGGCGAGACTCTGCGCAAATTCTTGAAACGGTTTAATGCTGCAGTAACTTCGGTCGACAGACCCGATCAATCTATGGTTTTGATGGCCGTAGTGTCTGGTATGTTGGATGAGTCCGACTTCAAAACTTCGTTGTATCGGGGCCCGCTGAGGGATCTCAGAGAATTCTATTTTGAAGCCGAATGGTTCCTTCGAGAAGAAGATGCGAAGGCCGATAATAACAAAAAGATTGTCGACATGAATGCTGTAAAGGGCGTGGAACCGTCCGACCCTGGAAAGGCTAAGGTTTCTGCTACGGACCAGCAACCCCCTTCAAGAAATGGTCTTAACGCACCTTGGAAACCAAGGTTTCCGACTTATTCATAACTCACTCATACTCTCGAAGAAATCTATCCGGAGGTTCATCCCAGAGCTCCCTTCACAAAGCCTTCCGTCCGAGAGCCCACTCAAAGAGACAGAGATTCTGGCCGACACTGCGTATTTCACGACATCGATGGTCACTACACAAATGAGTGTCGTCTTCTGAGGAATGCTATCGAAGAACGTGTCAGAAATGGAGAGCTGTCACGGTTCGTTCGTATTCGAGATGGGAGGCAAGGATAGGTCCGCCCCCTCAAAGAAATCAAGACAGGCCCGGGACTAGCAACCGTCCCGGCGGCATCATCATCAACTAAACCACTCACTGGCTCTGGTGCTGAAGGTTCAAGCCCCCTTCGCACCAGTATCTTGCGGCTTCCGGTCTCCTGGATTCCTGGTTTTCCAGTCTTTTGGTTTTCTTATGGTCTACGACTCTCAAATAATGACCTCCTCATTTACGGCTTTCTCGTCTCAAGGTTCCGACCTTCGGATTTCTCAAGCCCGATGATATTGGCTCTGTTGGTTTTCTCAATTAAGGATATTAGGGCTCTGGCCCCATGATGTTTTACCTTTCGGTTTTCTGAAATGTAAATGGTCGAGTCGACCTACCCATGCACGGGAGAAGCTATAATCCCTAAGTAGACTCTTGGTTCGACAACGCACCATCTGGTTATCAATAAAATGGATTTCCTAATATTCCTTGGTCGTTTTACAAATGTAATGCCGCCTTGAACCCATTTACAGCCTTCGGCTGATCTTGCCTTGTTTAAGATCACCACGGATAAACTCGGTTGGCCTTGCCTCGTTCAAGGTCGCCTCGGCTAATCTTGCCTCGTTTAAGATCGCCTCAGAGAAACTCGGTTGGCCTTGCCTCATTCAAGGTCGCCTCGGCTGATCTTGCCTCGTTTAAGATCGCCTCGGATAAACTCGGTTGGCCCTGCCTCGTTCAAGGTCGCCTCGGCTGATCTTACCTCGTTTAAGATCGCCTAGGATAAACTCGGTTGGCCTTGCCTCGTTCAAGGTCGCCTCTGCTGATCTTGCCTCGTTTAAGATCGCCTCTGATAAACTCGGTTGGCCTTGCCTCCTTCAAGGTCGCCTCGGTTGATCTTGCCTCGTTTAAGATCGCCTCGGATAAACTCGGTTGGCCTTGCCTCATTCAAGGTCGCCTCGGCTGATCATGCCTCGTTTAAGATTGCCTCAGAAAAACTCGGTTGGCCTTGCCTCGTTCAAGGTCGCCTCGGCTGATCTTGCCTCGTTTAAGATCGCCTCGGATAAACTCGGTTGGCCCTGCCTCGTTCAAGGTCGCCTCGGCTGATCTTGCCTCGTTTAAGATCGCCTCGGATAAACTCGGTTGGCCTTGCCTCGTTCAAGGTCGCCTCGGCTGATCTTGCCTCGTTTAAGATCGCCTCGGATAAACTCGGTTGGCCCTGCCTCGTTCAAGGTCGCCTCGGCTGATCTTGCTTCATTTGAGGTCTCCCTGACCCTACTTGCCAAGGTCATCTCGCTCAGGCGAGATCTCCTTGAATGCTACCTGCCAGGCTCATCTCGCTCAGGCGAGATTTCCTTGAATACTACTTGTCGAGGTCATCTCACCAATGTGAGATTTCCTTGAATGCTACTTGCCAAGGCTATCTCACCAATGTGAGATCGCCTTGGATGCAGTCTACCAAATGAATAAGATGACCTATGGAAGCCTTGACGGCAACACGGCAAGGCCGCTCACATATATTTGTGTATATACCTTTCCTATGTAGGTTACAGGGATCCTCCACTCTCTTGGATACTCTGGCTGTTCCGGCTTTCTATTAATATAAGATTCCTCTCCTTAATACGATCCCAAGTGATCGTGATCTTCCACTAATATGGTCCTATGAGATTATGGATTTCTAGCTCATCGGCTTTGGTTTTCTAGATAATACGATCTGGCGTGGTCGTGGCTCTCCCGTCTTATGAACGTAGAAGCTCGCTCTGGACTTCTCCTAGCTTTGGTTTCTGGATATCTCTTCTCCTCGCAAAACACATCCTCCTTAAAAACCAAGCAAGATATGTTTTGGGGGAAAGTGTTGACATGCTTTTTTGTCAAAGCTGTCACATGCCAAGTATTTGGCGAACGACATGCTCAAGCATCAAAAAGCATAAAGCAGTTGGGTCGAAGTTGCGTCGGAAACACATGGGAAACCCGAAGCCTCTATCAGATCGCCCCGTTGGGCCCAATGGATTCTTAGTCAAGTCATCATCCGAGCCGAAGGCGAGCCATGCTCCGAGCCGAAGGAGAGCCGTCCAGCGGGTCCGGGCGCAGCGCCGGTGGAGGTCCGGGGCCCCACAGTCCCGGCGGCGATAGACCTAGTCGGTTGCTCAGATTCCTTCACTTCGGGCCAGCAGAACCGCAGATTCCTTCACTTCACATTCAGAGACTTCAACTCCCTCGACAGCAGGATTTTCGCCTCATCCGCTATCAATTTCGCACCTCACCAGTGGGGTCGAGATTTCGCACCCCACCAGTGGGGTCGAAATTTCGAACCTACCTGTGGAGTCGAAATTTCGACCCCCGGGAAGGGGTGCGAAATTTCGAACCTGCACCAGGAGGTGCGAATTTCCTACACATGGCTCGTTCTGGGTGCGAAAATTACTGTTGTGGGCCCCGCTGCTCATCTACTCCCACCTAACCTCCTTCATATAAATACCCCAAGCCTTGGCCTTCAAATGGATCTTTCTCCCTTGGAATTTTTGGACCTTAAGAGCTCCAAAAACTCATTAATGGCGTCCAACATCTCCACCATGGCTATGGGAGATGAGATAAATAATTAAAACATGGCATGCATGTTTTCCTTCAACACTTGAAGACTAGCAAGCCTTGCTACACCGCCTCTAGACCTCTTGGACACTAAAGCCTACCTTGCCTATAGTTGACCAAGTCAACTCACTCCAAGGAAGAAGAAGGACAACTTAGTCAAAGTTCACCATACATACAACTTTGTACACAAATATTGTAACATCTTTTGTAATCTATCAAAGAAATGATGAATGAGAATTATAAAGTAGACATAGGCGTTAGTGCCGAACCACTATAAAAGCTGTGTCTCCTTGCATTTACATTATTTACTGCTTATTCTGATAATTGTTCACGCTCACACATTGGGTGTTGGTGTGCGAAAAATTTTCCCGTCAACAGTTACCTATAACGACATAGGTAGATTTGGATTAATTTGGAATGTTTTGTAATTTACAATTAGGAATTGTAAATTGTACTTATGACATGAGGTTAGGTTGCATTAGTGGTGGAAGTCTACCCGGAACCGACCGGCATATCCAACAGCCACTAATGTTGAACCTAATGTGGGAGGTCTAAGTACGCTAATATGAATCGGACTAAGACACGAGGTTAGACCCAACTGTGGAATAAGACTGCCCGGACCCGACCGACATATCCAGCATCCACACGTTGTAGGCCTAATGTGGGAGGTCTAGCCCATTATAACCATAATTGGACATGGTAATGAAATAGACTGCTTAACCTAATTTAATATGATTACGGACTTAAGTTAGGGTTAAGTTAAAATTGGATGGGTAGTGGTGGGTTAAGTAAATTAGAGGGGGTGGGTAATATGTATATATAGGCCCACGAACTTAACCCAATAAGGTTATGTAATTAAAGACACCTAGTGGTATACATAACCAGTAAATAATGTAACAGGGTTATGTTACATAACCGGTAGATAGTGTAATAAAGTTATGTAATTAAAGACACCCTTTAGGGTAAGCACAACTAGTATAGGGCTATGTAATTAAAGACACCTAAGGGTATACATAGTCAGCAGAAAACCTAGTGGGGATACAAGACAAGGGGGAGAGCGTGTATCATATTGGGAGGGACCCATTTTAGTCAGTAACCCGAAGTTGGTATCAAGTAAAGACCTCCGTACTAGGCGGAGAAGGGGCACGCTTACTGATTGATTGTAAGAGATCCAAACGAGGCGGATGGTATGGGAGGTGCAAACCGACCGAGGACATGTTCCTGCATGGGTCGGGCAGAGGGGGCTAAGACGACCGTGACACTAGTAGATATGATTGTGCACACCATAGGTTGCCACTTTAGGAAATGATACCTCCTACTGTAGGGCTAGCACAGGATATCTACAAGGTAAAGGAGCCTATCGATTACGGTAATGGTTAGGGTATACTTGGATGTATGACCTAAGCCTATCAGCTTATAGTGGAAGGGATCATTTCACATCATAAATACTAGTAATAATGCAGAGTAATCATTGTGAGGCACATATACCTTAACTTGCTTACCTTGTCACACCTGCCATTTATGTAGTGATCTCTCTCTTATCCACTTTATATGCATATCATGTTGCTTTCAATTGTCTACTAGTTAAAAGTAACTAGACTCGCTAAACTTTATCTCTGACCCTATTGTTTCTCCTTCTTTCTTCCGTTCCCCCCCCCCAAGTTCTCAGGGAGGAAACACTCAGACTTAATCAGGAATCAGATATCGTCTTGCTAGGAGCTACTTCTGAAGTATGGCCAAAGTTCTTGACTCTACTATGGCTTAACTATTTTTATTGTGGGAATGATGCTTTTTATTTACTTATGTACTCTGATGGTGCAAGACAGAAGTATTTTTATTGTAATGGTTTTTGTGACTTATGAAATTGTGGACCACGGTATTATGACTTATGTTTGAAATAAAAGTTTAAATTTTCCACTGTTGCCTTATTTATCTCTATCTTGTAATTATTCTGCGTCTGTTTACCTATAGCGCTTCACGAAACTTAATGCATTCCCTTAGTGAGTGGCATTAACGGACATGGGGTGTTTCACTTGGTATCAAAGCCGAAGGTTACTATATTAGATAAAAGTTTTTGAAAATTATTTTCAAAAACGTTTTAAAAGGAAAGCATTTTCAAAAAGAAAAGTCTATTTTGAAAAACATTCTCCAAAAGAGCCAAATGTAGTATCCTTCGGTCCTTTGTCTAAATTTCTTCCTTTTCCCTTTTTTTAGAGTCTGGGGAACAAAACATCCCTAATCTCCCAGAGGGCGTCACAATACCAGGATGGTTCCAGAAATATTTGGAGGCCACGGCGTCGGCCGAAGGCCAAAGTGACGTTCCTCCCCTAGTTGCACCAGTCATTTCTCCTCCTCCCACTCCAAAAGTTGACGACTTTGCTAAGATCTGCAAAGACATCCGGGATATGGGAGGAAGGCCATTCCATGGGAACGAGACATTCACAGAAGCTTGGAATTGGCTTAAGGAGACCGAGGACTTATTCGTAATCTTTGAAGTGGAGGACCGAAGAAAAATTCAATTAGCTGCTTGGCTGTTAGAGGACGAAGCCTCATTTTGGTGGGAAGTCACCCAAGCTAGACGTCCGGTAGAAACTTGGGAAAACTTTAGACAGAGGTTCGAAATGAAATTTCTTTCCCAACCAGAGCAAAGCATATAGAAGGAGAGGTTTTTAACACTCGAACATAGAGATTTGACGATGAGGGAATATGTGAACAAGTTCAACCAGCTGGCAAGGTTCGGGCTAGAGTTGGTAGACACACCTCACAAAAGGGCTTACGATTTGCTAAGGGGATGAATGAGCCTCTACATGGTTTAGCTATGTCCCATATTCTAATGGGGGCCACCTTTGAAAAGCTTGTTGATATGGATCTAATGTATGAGGAGGACAAGGGAGAAAAGAAGGAAACAAAGACTAAGGGGACATCGCATAATAAGAAGGTATGGCCCAAGAAGGGGCAGCAACAGCAATAGAAGAAACAACAGAAGAAAGAGGCAAAGATGGTAAAGGCAAGGATAAGAGAAAATGTCACAATTGTGGAAAGGAGGGCCGCCTGATTAAAGATTGCAAGAGAAGGAAGACCAGTTGCTTTAATTGCGGAGAGGTCGGACACTTCTCTAAGGAGTGCCCGAAGAAACAGGGAGCGCAGGGACAAGGGCAAAGAGAAGGGACTTCTGGAGGGCAGGAGCATGCTCTCGCGATTAGAGCTCCTGAAAGAGGTAGAAAAATTTCCGTAGAAAGTTTATTTCTCTTTCAAACTATCCCATTAGAACACTTTTTTATTCTGGTGCTTCACACTTGTTTGTATCTATTTCTGTGGTTGAATCTTTGCATTTCATTACTAGTATGGTAGTAGATCCCGTAGTTGTTTCAAACCCCATAGGTGGTTCAGCTCATTTATCGATGACTTGTTGGGGTTTGAAAATATCTTTGTTGGGCATCGAATTTGAATGCGACGCGTATGTGCTCGGGTTTATGGGCTATGGGTTGATTCTAGGAATGGATTGGCTTACTACGTGTGGGGCCATTCTGGATTGTGAGAGGAGGGATGTTAGACTCCCGACTTGTCATGGGAAGACCCTCGAAGTTTCTTGTGACCCTCAAGGGTCTGTTATGCTTAGCTTCCTAGAGTCTCTAGATGCATCCATAGATGATTTGCATTTTGTTCCAGTGGCTCGAGATTATTCAGATGTTTTTTATGAGGTACGGGGTTTACCTCCAAGGTGTGAAATTGACTTCCGTATATATCTGGTGGACAATGCAAAGCCAGTTGCATTACCAATACGCCACATAGCTCGAAGGGAAAGGAGGGAGCTGAGTAAGCAAGTAGGGGAGCTACTTGAAAAAGAGTTTATCAGACGAAGCATAACTGAGTAGGGTCCTCCAGTAGTATTTGCAACTAAAGCGAATGGTTCGCTTCGTTTGTGTGTTGACTATAGAGAGTTAAATAAGCTCACCAAGAAGAATAGGCACCCGCTTCTGAGGATTGATGATTTATTTGATCAGCTGGTTGATGCCTCGGTATTTTCTCAGTTGGACTTGGCAACGAGGTTCCATCAGCTGAGGGTGGCTGAGGACAACATAGATAAGACTGCTTTCAGAACTCCAGACAGTTTCTTTGAATGGCTAGTTATGCCTTTTGGGTTGACAAATGCACCCGCCTATTTTTTTGATTTGATGAGTAGGGTGTTTCGAGAGTTCCTAAACAAATTCATTGTAGTCTTTGTTGATGATATTTTGATCTTCTCCAAGAGTGAAGAAGAGCATGCCCAGCATCTGGGAGAAGTTCTGAAAACTCTCTATGACCATCTGCTAAATGCAAAGTTCTCCAAATGCCATTTCTGGAGAAAGGAGGTGAGATTCTTGGGGCACGTAGTCTCCAAAGAAGGGATAGCTGTAGACCCTGCGATGGTGGTTGCAGTACAAGATTGGCAGATTCCTAAAAATGCAACCGAGGTGAGAAGATTTCTTGGGTTGGCAGTTTATTACAGGAAGTTCATTAAGGACATCGTGAAGATATCAGCCCCTCTCACCAGGCTGACAAAGAAGAATTTGACATTTTCAAGGGATATAGACTGTGACGTTACTTTCCAACGACTAAAAAGGGCTCTGACAACAGTCCCAGTCTTGACCTTGCCCGATGGGAGTAAAGTGTTTACTGTTTACACTGATGCGTGCGGTACAGGGCTTGGTGCGGTTCTGATGCAAGAAGGGAAAGTAATATGTTATGGGGGTAGACAACTGAGAGTTCATGAGAAGAACTACCCTAACCATGATCTAGAGCTAGCTGCCATAATATTCGCGCTAAAGACGTGGTGTCATTATTTACTTGGAGAAAAGTTCGAGTTATACACCGATCATAAATCTCTCAAGTATCTATTCTCACAAAAGGATCTGAACTTAAGGCAACAACGGTGGATGGAGTTCTTAGCTTCATATGATTTTGAGATTGCTTATACCACCGGCAAGGGTAATGTGGTGGAAGATGCACTAAGTAGGCAGAGGGTGGCCTTGAGTCCTTTGTTTGTGGAAAGAAAGAATTTGGAGTTCATATCAGCTTTTGATTTTAGACCCTCCATCGAAGTTTTCTCTGATTTATTTGCATCCTTGGAGATACGACCGACTCTTGTGGATCAGATAAGAGCTTCGCAACAAGGTGACCCACAGATTCTAGACATCATGGATAAGATCAGAAAAGGGGAGACTTCTAATTACCTCAGCAGATATGCCATAGATTTAAAGGGGTGGTTACGACGAGATGGAAGGCTTTGTGTTCCTCAAACTGGAAGCTTTATAAAGGCAGTCCTAGAAGAAGCCCACCATTCTAAGATGACCATTCATCCAGGCGGTAACAAAATGTATAGAGACATGAAGAGGGTTTACTTTTGGGTTGGGATGAAGAAGGACGTGGCCGCATTTGTTTCCCAATGTTTAGTTTGCCAACAGGTCAAAGCTGAGCAAAAGAAGCCTGGTGGATTACTTCATCCGTTGGAGATTCCACAGTGGAAATGGGAGAGTGTCTCTATGGATTTCATAGATGGTTTGCCTAGATTGAAGAAAGGTAATACCAGTATTTGGGTGATAGTGGACAGACTCACTAAGAGTGCTCACTTTATTCCAGTTAAAAGTAAAAGGACGGCACCATGGTTGGCAGCAATTTATGTTTGTGAGATAGTTCGTCTCCACGGAGTTCCTTCCAGCATTGTGAGCGATCGTGACCCCATCTTTACCAGCGAATTTTGGAGGAGCTTGCAAGAAGCATTGGGTACACAGTTGTGTTTGAGCACCGCTTATCATCCTCAGACCGATGGGCAGACGGAGAGGGTGAACAGAATTCTAGAAGATCTTTTAAGGCTGTGTATCCTTGACTTTGGATGGACTTGGGAAGAGCATCTTCCATTAGTAGAGTTTGCCTATAATAACAGTTATCAGGCTAGCATCGGTATTGCACCATTCGAAGCATTGTACGGGCGACCCTGTAGATCGCCAACTTATTTGTGGGAATCTACAGAAAGATTGTTACTTGGACCAGATATGGTTAGGGAAACGTCCAAAAAGATTGACCTTATTCGACGGCGAATGAAGACATCTCAAGATAGCCAGAAGTCTTATGCAGAAAAGAGAAGGACTGACATCGAATTCGAAGTGGGAGACTTAGTTTTTATCAAAGTATCACCTCTGAGGAATGTGGTTCGCTTCGGATCAGTTGGGAAGTTGGCACCTAGTTTTGTGGGACCATTTCCCATAACCGAGAGGATTGGCCAGATGGCCTACAGAGTAAAGCTCCCAGAAAATTTATCTGGTTTTCATGATGTTTTCCATATCTCTCATCTATGGAAGTGCCTGCATGACACCGCGGATGTTGTTGAGCCGAGCATGTTGGAAGAAGTCGAAGTGGAACATAAGGCGACAGTCAGACGAGTCCCCACCCATATTCTTGGGTCAAAGGTTAAGAAGTTGCGCAATAAGGAGATCAAGTTGCTAAAGGTTCAATAGGGAGATAACCCAGAAGATGCGACTTGGGAGACCGAAGACAAGATTCGTGCTTCGTACCCTTTTCTTTTCGAGGGTTAGTTCTTAAATCCTTTCCTAAGTTTTATCAGTACTTGTTTCTGTCAATATAATATATCTTATCCATCGTATTTGCGACCTTTAGATAGGAATCCTATGGATGTAAACATGTGTTTGAAACATGTTATGTTTGATGGATGCAAGTGGATGCAAGTGTTTGCTAGTGGTTGCCTGTGGACGCATACACATACACACTAGGCACTAAGATCGGCTCAATCACTTTCATATTGGATATGGATGTGTGTGTGCATTTTCTTATCTTTTATGGATGAAAATGAATGAAAATGGATGAACTGGCATATGGATGTCGCATTTGGATGAATGGGTGTGCACACATATAGAACTTATATGATATAATCGGTTTATTTGCATACATATTGGATTCATCGCACTAACATACATTGTATTAAGGAGGTCAACTGAATCAGTAGACCACCTAATCTTCACATTAGTATTGGGACATATACACACACCTTTGCATATATTCATATAAGGATTAGAAATCTTTAAGGACAATGGATGCCAGTGATTGACGGATGAGTAGATAGATGGTAGGATATGCACTCTTCTCAACTTAGAGATTTTGGGGACAAAATCCTTTGAATAGGGAAGAATGTAACACCCCGAATTTTTAACGACATTAAAGAGAATAAATTAAATGATAATTAATTTAATGTTCATAATGAGAGGAAACGGACTACACCATTGCGTCCGTCTCGAAATTCTGGTCAAGTTAGACGTTTGGTTTGCGTAAAACGGACACCGTATGAAGAAGTTATGAGAGTTTTAAGTTTGTATACGCATAGAAATATTTTATATATACGCATGAATCAGCGGTGAGTCAAAGATGAGTCAGAATCCTATCCAGAGGATTCAAATTCGAAAAATTCCTCTAAGTGGCAAAATTCCCGCTTTAGGGGGTCGACCACCCTAGAGGGGTGTCGACCTATGGGTCAACCCACCCACAGGGGTGTCGACCCCCCTAGGGCTGAGGTGACACTCAGTTTCAGGGGGTCTGGCAGCTATATATATGTGTCATATTTCTCATATTCTCTTCATTGGGAGCCATGGAGTCCATATGCTGCTGGAGTGCGAACTGAACCGTTTCTACAAAATATTCTACAAATCCAATTCAGAAATTCTAGATCCGTTCTTCCTAAATTCTCTAAACCTAACACTGTGAGTTACTAGATTACTTTTAGGTTTAGATAAATAAAAGTATGCTTTTATAGACAATTAATTGGATACATTGTAAAATATGATTCTGTGAAATTCTATTCTATGTCATGACAGATCTAATTTCCTAGATCTAATATAATTGTGGTGATTTGATTATGATGTTTATATGGATCTTGATTTGTAACCATGTTATGATGGAAGTACATCTATTAATTTGGATAATTGTGACATTACTTGGATCTACATTACTTGGATCTAGACCTTTATGTTAATCACCTGTCATATTGTGATACATCTATAACGACCCGGCTTTTGACGACTTTGGTTATTGACATAAACTCAATGATGACTAACCAAACATAAAAAAAACCGGTAGTTAATGAAAGAAATTAGAGGGTGAGAATAGATAAGATAGAAACTGAGAATAGAAGAAGAAGAACAACACAACATCAGAGTAACACGAACCTCACAACGGAACGAATAACATATAATATATAACATAACTTTGAAATATAAATCTGTGCTTGAAAATACATATCATTTCCAAAGTGCAACACTTACAACACAGCGGAAAAATAACCATAGCTATATAATTTTGAAGCCTCCTGCTCCAGCTCTTCAAGTATCTGTAAATCCTGACTACTTGACTGCCCGTACAAAATTGGGCACCCAAGAGTTTAGGGAAAACAAAACAAAATAAACTCCGGGTCAGTCATGGGACTGGTGTGAGTAAAACAGTTTAAAACGGTTTGAGCAAGTAAACGATATCTCATAAGACCACGCCGTATAACGGAACGGGTTTTTCCCTTATGAGAATCCAAATTATCTTTATATCAAAAACCTTTTGATATTATAATAATGTCTATCAACCATAATATAATAATCATCTAGCAGAAACGCTTTCATCTCACGTTCTACATATATAGTATACAATCAAAACCACAAGCACGTATTGGGTAATGGATTTCCAACTATGACAAGGTATGGAACCACCTTTCGCTGGTGTACCTCTAGAGAGGAATACACTGGGTTCAACAAGAACATCTTGCAACCCGGCCACACATGACCAACCACTCATTTTGCTTGAGTGTATCGAATGTATATCACCAATGGTTGGGATCAGCAACTGTTTCCCGAATGGGACAGCATCAACAATAGATTTTTAGAAGTAAATGAAACTCTAGATCAAGCGATTATACACCCTAATAGGTGCGACCTACATAGCCATGCTGCCTACCCGATTTCTGTCATTTCCCAGTTGTGAGGCTAGAAGCTACGCTTATCCTTTACATGCCACATCTTCATTCACTTAGAATGTCACATCGTCATACCCGCCAAATCACAAATTGATTTATCCAAAAATAACACGGGTATACAGCTAAGAGAAATGAATTCCTCCGCCACCAAATGTGAATATGTTTGAAGAGATCAACTTACGTGATCTATTAGATATACTCTATCAGACCATCTTCCATACAAGTTGTCCTGGGACTGGACAAGCCGAAGGCACTATTCAGTATATCCATCTTAAGCAATTGTTATCTAAGATTTATACAACAGCCCTTGCACTTTACTCCGTCTTCAATATATTCAGCATACTTGATTCGCAATGCTTATGCCAATACGGGGTGGTTCTTCGGATAATAATCCAACCGGTCTCTCCATATTAACAACGTTAAAATGGTCAAAACTTTGATAGTCGGTGATTTAACTATCAAATGAAAACATGTCTGTGTACCTACAACGATCTTATTTCCAAATGGAATTATCGATCCAATCATCAAACATATATATATATCCTCATTTTCTATTTTTAGAAAATATACGTTATTAACACTGGAAAACATTTCCATGGCTTAATTACGTATCACTATTCTTCCACATCTATCAGATTCTAACTATAAACTAAATAGAGAACAACTTCCTATGTATAAACCCCGAAGGTCGAAACCAACATCAGATCGATACTTAGGAAACCATTCAACTTATTAATCTCTTGTCAGTTTCTAATTTTTTGTTTAACTCCATTATGATTAACTATGTTCGATTAACTCCTTTCGATTAATTCTGTAATGACCCGCATTGGCAGAGGTATTATAATTAATTTATTTAATTATTTAAATAGTGAATTAGAGAATCTAAATGTTCGTTAATTAAATAATGGTGAATATTTAATTTAAAATAATAAATTAAATAATATATTTAATTCTGAAATAATCAGAATTGGCTGAAATGGCGATATGGTGTGAACTGGATCATCTGTGATATTTAATTCAGCTTGGAATTGAATTTGAATAACGAATATATTATATAAACGACAGTTTGAACGTAGAGTTATAATATAATTAAAATCGAGCTCGAAATGGCGCTGCAGTTCATAAATTGGCGATTCGAACTTCAACTGAATGTACAGGATTCGTCTTAGGCCGGATTTCTGTGAAACAAGAAACGTGTGGAGCTAGAGGAGTATATCTTTCTAGTGGAAGAGAAATATCGGGATTTCGTTGTGTAGATTTTGAGTTATGTCCAAATCAAATTCTCAGAAATGCAGTGCCCTGACCATAACGATTTAATTATATTTTATATAAGGATTTAAATAGAAATCAAACATCGATATAACTCTGACGATGTGATATCAAGCTAGAAATTCACATAGGAATATTCTGGAGCTGTATGGTATTCCAATGTGAATATAGACGATAATATTAAATTTTAAATATTAAATTTAATTATATTTAAATATATTTATATATTTAAATAGGTTATTTAGAGCTTTAAAAATAGCCACTTTTGCAAACGAAGTCGGAATTCGACGAAACTAATTTTGTTGGATCCGCAATGTCAAATAGTTGTTAGATTTCCAGTTTCGTGATTTTTAGAGTCACTGTGTGGTCGTACGGATTTTTAGAGTGAGAAACAGTCAGTATTTTGACGGTTTAAAATACGTTGTGTGAGCATACGAAGTCGGAATTCGACGAAACTAGTTTCGTTGGGACCGTAATGTCGAACTGTAGCTGCATGTCCATTTTTGTGATTTTTGGGTATCGTATGTAATCACAGGAATTTTAGAGGGCAAATAAAAATAGCGGTGACTTAAAAGTAAATATAATAATCGAAAAAAATATTATTTAAACTTTCCTATAAATATTTCTTAACCTCCAAACCCTATTCTTCAATTCTTCAGAAGTCAACACCCAATATTTTGCGCCGTTGGTTCTAAGTTTATTTCTACAGAAAATTTCAATTTCTAAATCCTCAAACAATTAGGAAAAAATTCCATAAATCTTAATTCATTCATATTCGGATTCCTGTAGTGATACTCTTTAGTTTGATATGCAATTTAAGGGATTCGATCATTTGTTTGGTGCGCTGGAAATGTACGCGATAGCTAGGGTTCGAGAAATCCATGGATTGAAGCTTTGTTTTACAAAATGGTTAATATTTTTGAATTTATAATGGGTAATCGAGCTTGGAGGTGGAGTTGTGAAGATTTCCGCGAGTGAAGATGTCGATCGAAATCAATAGAGCTGCGCATGAACCTGGAAGTCGCGCGTCGATGTGTATGTATGCTTTTGATCAGATTAGTGTGGAATGAAGGAGATCGAGTAGGGGTTCATAATGGTATTGTTTTTGCGATTTGTCCTTGAGTATAAATGGAGCGACGAGAAGATAAAATTCAGAAATGGCCATCGAAAGTTTACTGGAATCGTGATATTTCATTTGGAGGAGAAGGAGTGCGGGTGGGCCTTTGTTGGTAATGGGTCGTTGTTTTAAAGTGGGTGAGGCCTTTTAAATTATACTAAGTCCTAAGTTAAATAGTTAAAGTGTTGAAGGGTCTGTGGAGGTTCATAGTTCGGAAATGGCAATAATAATAGTGTAGCGAGATGTTACTAGAGAGTGGAGAAGGATTTTGGTCGTAGGTGAATGGTGTTGGGCGGAAATGATATTGGTAAGGCCCAGAAGGAAATATTTAAAGTTAAATCAATTTTATAATTTAGAGTTAGCGATAAAATTTAAAACCATATTGTTTATAACAATTGTATCTTAGGTATATAATATGGGAATTTTGAACAGTCGGATCCGTTAGGATCGTAGGGACGGACACTACCCATTGGAACTGACTAGGAGTGGATTGGAGCTCGTTACAATTTATGGAGAAATAAATTGTACGATCTGAATCAACGACAATTATTGTTAATTAACGATGATAGTCCAATGTGAGTAAATCTCACTAACTTTGAACAGTTTATAATTTCATGTTGTATTTTTAGAACTGTCAAATATTGGCTGATTGACCGTGTGTTGACTGTTTGATTGAACTGCTAGTCAGTTAGTTGAATTTCTATATTGATTCTGTTTAACAGAATATATCATATGGAACTAAAAGTGATGTTATCTATATTGTTTAACATCTGTGATGCAGGGAAACAGGTTGGAGGAAACCAAATGGATTTCTCAACATTTATTTTACTATGATTCATATATTGTGATATATGATGTGATATATAATCTGTTGTTGATTATGTGTGTTTGGACGATATTTATCGTTGTTATATGGTGTGTTAAGTACCATAGAAATACCAGAATGTGGAAAAGGGATTGTCAAAGTATATTTTTGAAAAATAATTTATTTATATAAAATCAATGGATTTTATATAGAAAAGAAAAAGGATTTTGAATAAAGGAATTATATTTGTAAATCAAATATAAGGGAATTATATTTGTAAATCAAATATAAGGGAAATATTTTTAAAACAAATATAAAAGGAAATATTTGTCAAACAAATAAGAAGAGAAATATTTGTAAACCATTTACAAATAAAATAGAATTATAAGGGAAATATTTGTAGAACATTTACAAATAGATTAAAAGGGATTATTTATTTATTTAGGGAATAAATAGAATAGAATAAAGGAGATATTTATTTGTTAAATAAATAGAATTATAAAAGGAAATTAACGAGATAGAAAAGAGTTAGTCGATCAGAGTTATCAAATAGAGTCATCAAATAGGAGTCAATTGAACATAGTTATTCAAAGGAATTAATCGAATATTAGTTATTCGAATTAGAGTTAATCAAATAGAGTAAATCGAATAGAGGTAAAGAAATAGAGTTAAACAAGATTAGAAACTGACTAGAAATTAGTTAAGTTGAATAGTTTTCTGAATATCGATCCGATGTTGGTTTCGGCCTTCGGGGTTTATACTTAGAGAATTGTTCTCGTACTAGTTTACAGTCAGGGACTGATAGTTGTAAAATGATAGTGGTATGTAAATAACAATGGAAATGTTTTCCAGTGTTAATAACGTATATTTTCTAAACATAGAAAATAAGGAAATATGAATATATATATAAATAGATATAGATATATATATATGATTGATGATTGATTGATAGAATTTCCATTTGGAAATGATGTCGTTGTTTGCACACGTATTTTCCTTCGATAGTTAAATCACAGACTATCGAAGTTTTGACCATTTTAACGTTGTTAATATGGAGAGACCGGTTGGATTATTATCCAAAGAACCACTATGTATTGGCATAAGCGTTGCGAATCATATATGCCAAAGATAATTGAAGACGGATTAAAGTGCAAGGGCTATTGTATAAGTCTTAGATAATAGTGCCTAAGATGGATATACTGAATAGTACCTTCGGTTCATCCTGTTCCTGGATGACTTGTATGGACGGATGTCTGACAGAGTATTTCCAGACGATCACGTATATTGATTTCTCCAACCGTACCAAGAGTGGAAGCAGAGAAGGAAACTTCTTTTAGCTAACACATAATGTATTTTTGAGGGTGTCAATTGGTGATTGGATGGATTTGATGATGTGACATTCAAAGTGAATCTGGTGTGATGATAAAGCGTAGCTTCTAACCTCATCAACCGGTATATGACAGAAATCGGGCAGGCAGCATGGCTAAGTCGGTCGCTCCGAAGTAGGGTGTATAATCCCCTGATCTAGAGTTTCATTTATTTCTAAAAATCTATTGTCGATACTGTCCCATTCGGGAAACGGTTGCTGATCCCAACCATTGGTGATATACATTCGATACACTCAAGTGAAATGAGTGGTCGGTCATGTGCGGCCGGGTTGCAAGATGTTCTTGTTGAACCCAGTGTATTCCTCTCTAGAGGTACACTAGCGAAAGGTGGTTCCATACCTTGTCATAGTTGGAAATCCAATACCCAATACGTGCTTGCGGTTTTGATTGTATACTATATAAGTAGAACATGAGATGAAAGCGTTTCTGCTAGATGATTATTATAGTGTGGTTGATAGACATTATTATAATATCAAAGGTTTTGATATAAAGATATTTTGGATTCTCATAAGGGAAAAACCCGTTCTGTTATATGGCGTGGTCTTATGAGATATCGTTTACTTGTTCAACTGTTCCAAACTGTTTTACTCATACCAGTCCCATGACTGATCCGGAGTTTATTTGTTTGTTTCCCTAAACTCTTGGGTGCCTAAATTTGTATGGGCAGTCAAAAATTTTGACATAACCCGGAGTTTACATAACCAGTAAATAATGTAATAGGGTTATATGAATATACAGGTTATACATAACCAGTAAATTGGATGGGTAGTGGTGGGTTAAGTAAATTAGAGGGGTAGGTAATATGTATATATAGGCCCACGAACGTAACCCAATAAGGTTATGTAATTAAAGACACCTAGTGGTATACATAACCAGTAAATAATGTAACAGGGTTATGTAATTAAAGACACCTAGTGGTATACATCACCGGTAGATAATGTAATAAAGTTACGTAATTAAATACACCCTTTAGGGTAAGCATAACTAGTATAGGGCTATGTAATTAAAGACACCTAAGGGTATACGTAGTCAGTAGAAAACCTAGTGGGGATACAAGACAAGGGGGAGAGCTTGTATCATATTGGCAGGGACGCATTTCAGTCAGTAACCCGAAGTTGGTATCAAGTAAAGACCTCCATACTAGGCGGAGAAGGGGCACGCTTACTGATTGATTGTAAGAGATCCAAACGAGGCGGATGGTGTGGGCGGCGCAAACCGACAGGGGACATGTGCGTGCATGGGTCGGGCAGAGGGGGTTAAGACGGCCGTGACACCAGTAGATATGATTGTGCACACCATAGGTTGCCACTTTAGGAAATGATACCTCCTACTGTAGGGCCAGCACAGGATATCTACAAGGTAGGGAGCCGATCGATTAGGGTAGTGGTTAGGGTATACTTGGACGTATGACCTAAGCCAATCAGCTTATAATGGAAGGGATCATTTCACTTCAGTTATACTAGTAATAATGCAGAGTAATCATTGTGAGGCACATATACCTTAACTTACTTACCTTGTCACACCTGCCATTTATGTAGTGATCTCTCTCTTATCCACTTTATATGTCTATCATGTTGCTTTTAATTATCTACAGGCTAAAAGTAACTAGACTCGCCAAACTTTATGTCTGACCCTGTTGTTTCTCCTTCTTTCTTCCTTCCCCCCCACCCCAAGGTTCTCAGGGAGGAAACACTCAGACTTAATCAGGAATCAGATATCATCTTGCGAGGAGCTACTTCTGAAGTATGGCTAAAGTTCTTGA
This sequence comes from Allium sativum, assembly GCA_030737875.1. Taxonomy (NCBI): domain Eukaryota; kingdom Viridiplantae; phylum Streptophyta; class Magnoliopsida; order Asparagales; family Amaryllidaceae; genus Allium; species Allium sativum. The sequence continues at coordinate 345,252,031 of CM060910.1, forward strand.
CTCTACTATGGCTTAACTCTTTTTATTGGGGGAATGATGCTTTTTATTTACCTATGTACTCTGATGGTGCAAGACAAAAGTATTTTTATTGTAATTTTTGTGACTTATGAAATTGTGGACCACGGTACTATGACTTATGTTTGAAACAAAAATTTAAATTTTCCGCTGCTGCCTTGTTTATCTTTGTCTTGTAATTATTCTACGTCTGTTTACCTATAACGCTTCAGGAAACATAATGCATTCCCTTAGTGAGTGACATTAACGGACGTGGGGTGTTTCAGCCTTCTTTTCTGCATTTACGACAATAAACAACCATGTGTGTTCCTAGGTTCAACTCTCTTTCTGCTTTCTGGTGAGCTCTCCTTGCTTGTTTTGGAGTCATCCAGAATTCAGTAAGAGATAAGCCATAGTCGTCCATATCCTACATTATATTTTATGATTTTATCAGGACAGTTTGCATTATTCTTCACTTAACAAATATCTTGATTTATACTTTTATTTATCATTCCAGTATTTTTTTATTATTTGAATTAATAATCAAACATCACAGCCAACAATCAATTTGTTGATTAAATTTTCAAATGTATACTTTTGTATATATATATTCAAAAATCATATTTTCGGTGTCAAGTCACAAACTGTAAATTCTAGCTAAGTTTTTGTTCTCACACCTATCGATTGGAAATTATATAGATATTCACTTTCGAAACTCGAACATAGACTCTGATGATGAGGTCTCATCATCAGAATCATCCCCCGACGACTAGAGTGTGATTCTATATCTATCCAGTATATTCGGGACTTCGAATACGCGTATATTCAAAATCTTCATATACTCGATAGTCCAAATTCAATATAAAATAAATATTCAAATACAAAAATTAAGATATAAAATTTTCAAAACAAAATTTGTTTTCATCTTTATTTTAAAAATAACGCTCTTCACGCTCGTTCTAGGATACTATTAATCCCATCTCTGACGAGTCATTCTTATATGATATCACTAATCCAATCTCTGATGAATTCTTTCGTTCGATTCTAATGTGTCTTGTTCTCGAGCTCTGTAAACTAAAGCTCTGATACCAACTGAGAGGACCCAAACTCACCCTTACGGGAAAGCCCGGATTGAATTGAGAACACGACAAATCAGATCACAAAATGAAGACCATTTCATTGCTAGTACAACAATTTATATTAGAGTACAAGAATATATCATAGTATGAATAAATATTACACAGAAAAATATCAGTGATTTAAAATACAAAGCAGCGGAAATAAAATGTATAAATACAATGCATAGCAGAAAATACAATAACTAGCACAACTGAAAGAAATACATGGATACAAAGCTTTCGGAATATAGTTCCAGCTATAATCCAGGATCCTGGAAAGAGAAATCTGCAAAACCAAAACTACAAGCTGCCCCTATGGAAAATATGGTACCCAGAGTTTAGGTTAAAACAATAAACTCCAGGTCAGTCATGGGACTGGTGTGAGAACTAAAACAGTTATTTAAAACTTTACTTTTAAAGTAAGGTAAATCAAGGGACCATGTCATATAACATGGAATGGGTTTACCCCCAAGAATACTAGTGCCTAAAATAAACAGCGCAATGCTAAATAAAGAAAAATGAAGCTATTATAAGACTCAGGTCCCATCACACAATGAACGCAGTCGAGGATAGAGTTTTCCCTTATAATAGCCAAATATGCTTGGTACGTTTTAAAACAAATCTTTTATTATTACTATAAGTGAAGAAATCAACTTCAAATATAAATTTATCAATCATAGACGGCATGAGTGTCGCATCCCACTATGTCGCCATATATAGTATACAATTAAAACTGCAAAATGTCGTATTGGAAGTTTGGATTTCCATACTGATGGCTCCTGATTCGAAAGATCTATCACGTAGTGCAATACCCAACGGCTTACGTCCCGTGCATGAGAAAACGTTGTAATGAACATTCGCACTATATCCAGGAAACAAGTTACCACGGCTTACGTCCAAGCATTGGAAAACAATGCTAACTCTATCCATCTGGGAATCGGAGGGTGTGCCCTATCCCTACTGGTGTGGGGCGACCACACCCAGTATCACCTCTATCGACCGAATCCATGACAAACCGTAGGATGTCTATCCTCATCTCTAAAGTATACTGATCTAACCATCAGTTTACAATCATACCGGTGTGTAAAGCTCGCGAATTAACGCTACACAAAGCTGTGCAATTTAAAGTTGTGCTTTGATCATCATCCACCAAGCTCTGCTTTTCAACAAAAGCTTGGATCAATGCAACTTAGCATGTCACACTGTCAATCCATACCGTACCACTGATTTCTGCCGATATATAACCTCTAAGCTTGTACGTCTCAGAGAAGGGTGTTAAGCAAGAGAATAAATTCTCCGCCACCAAACACACACACACACACACACACATATATATATATATATGTTTAGCAGAGATCAATGAATACAGTATAAAGGAATACAACATAAGACATACCATCCATTTATAAGTCCGTTCTGGGACTGAACGAAACTGGAGGCACCTTATTCCTCGTCCCGTATGTCCAATACCGGAGAGAGGCCCTCGCATATCTGAACAATCAACAAGTACGTCCAGACGGCTACCACTGTAGCCCCTTCAAGGTAGCTACTCCAATCCTGGGCATCAATAGCAACCCATCCATTCGATGTGAAGATCATCGGTCTTGCACCGTCTTCAATCTTGTAATGTCCCGTATTTTAGCGATATGATAATTAATTTATTTAATTATTTAAATAGTGATATAGAGGATTAAATGGTTGTTTAATTAAATAATAGTGAATATTTAATTAATATAAATAATATATTTATTTCTGAAATAGTCGGAAATAGTGAATTGATGATATGGTGTGATCTAGACAATTTAAAATATATATAATTCAGTTTGGAATTGAATTCGAATAACGAATATATTATTTAATCGAAGTTTGAACGTATAATTATATTATAATTAAAATCGTGCTCGAAATGGCGCTGCAGTTCGCTATTTGGCGATTTGAACTTCAACTGAATATACAGAGTCCATTTTAAATCGGATTTCCGTGAAACAAGAAACGTTCGAAGCTGGTGAAGTATATCTTTCTAATGGAAGAGAAAAATCGGGATTTCGTCGTGTAGATTTTGATTTATGATCAAATCAAACTTTCAAATAGTCGCTATGGGACCGTTTATAAACCATAACGATATATTTAATTTTAATTAAATATTGGCTTCGAATTTAGATAGGACCTTTGAGACATATGTATAATTTAATTTTTAGAATTTTTCTGTAATTTTTATTTTGGAAAATAAGCACTTTTTATTTTGGAGTATTTTACACCCCATATCAACATTTCGGGGTTTCACAGAATAAGTTAACGGACCTATATTATTATATTTTTGGGATCGTGACACTTTGCTGAATACAACGGTATTTTTATTTCTGTCTAGCGGTCCGTAAAACAAATGAAATTGTGTAACGAAGAATGTAAAACATCACTTGAAAACAAAATATATGTATGGAGCAACATAATGTTTTGGGTCCTATTCACTATCAGACTTCACATCACCTAATTCTTCTATTTAGTATTATCTTTGTTCAAACATCTATGCATTTCTATACACTTCTTTCCTTAGCAAAGCAGAAGGTCTAAACAATATGTAAACTGTTTTCACGCATGAACAAGGTCTAAACAATATGTAAACTATTTTCACGCATGAACACGGGACACATTCATTTTGTCCACAAAAGTTGAAAAGAAGGAAACGATGCAACTCCTGGTCATTTCATACACAACGTGTTTTATATTTTCAGACCAAAATATCAAAGGCAAACCACCCTCCACCACATATACCCTTGTTTTTCACCGCAGAAAGTCTCCTTCTACCTACCCTACAACGTGTACCTACTACCCCCGTATAATACTTGAGTGTTCAGCAAGTGCCTCTTATAAATACACGCACGTTCGCTGTAGCCTTGGAGCTACTGAAAGTGGGACACCAAAAATGCATGGCAACGGTGTGGGTAGTAACAGGGGAGCATGAGGTGAAAATAAAGAGAAGTAGGAGAAGCGTTGGGTTACTGGGGAAGGAGTTCGAGATGGTGGCTTCATGCGGAGAACATGGAAGGACCTGGGAGGATATGGGGGCTTCAAAATGAACTGAAAATGGTGCGTTTAGTTTGAAAACTACAGTGTAAAAGGGAGGGACCGTATTTTAAAAGGAGATACGTTGTGAAGGGTTGAACGTGAAGGAGTACTGTTGTGTGTATGGTCTGAAGCATGACGAGATCTCAAGCAGAATGGATAAATGCTAGTAACAAAAAGATAAAATGAACGCCACTACAACTGTTCAAATAAATGATGACTGTTTGAGGTATGATGGTCTACTGAGTACTATCGCTTGTGATGGGGAGTTAAAAAGCTCGTGGGTTTTAATACTAGGAGGACAACCGCATGAAGTGGGGCATGTAGTTGAAGACATGTGTGGAAGTATAGCGCATGGAATGGAGTTAGAAGCTGGAGCGTTATGTTCATTAGTGAAGAGGAAGACATACTGAATGGATAAGTCGGTCATGGTCTTCATTTTGGAGCACCGGGATTTTTCATTTTTGATCGGGGAAGAAGGATAAATACGGTCTGGGCTTGAATGGGCTGGATGGGCCGTTTAATGAAGGTGAGGCCCAAGTGAAAAAAAAGGATTTAAATTTATTTAATTTAAAATAGTCTACAAACTAGCTAACATCGTATATTTCTCATACGTTATCGAAATTCAGCAAAACAAGATCCGTTGGGATCGTATGGACGAGCGCTACACATGAAACTAACGGGGAGTGAATCGAAGCTCGTTACAATTTATAGTGAAATAAATTGTCCGTCTGAATCAAGCGATGGTTATCGTTATTAAAGATGATCGTCCAATGTGAGTAAAACTCATCAACTCTGAACAGTTATATTTTTATAACGTATTCTTAGAACTGATAATTATCTGTTGACTGCTGTGTGTTAACTGTTTGGTTGAATTGCTTATGTATTGGTTGAAATTATAGATAACGATATATATATATATACATCGTTAATCAAATCTTGATTCTGTTTAGCAGAATATTTCATATTGAAATGAAATCGATGTTAATTATATTGTTTAACATCTATGGATGCAGGGAAACAGGTCGGAGGAATCCAACTGGATTCCTCAACATTTATTTTACTGTTTTTCATATATGGTGATATATGATGTGATATATAATATGTTGTTGATTATGTGTGTTTGAATGATATCGATCATTGTGAATTGGTATTTTAAAATATCGTAAGAAATACTGGGATATAGAAAAGGGGATTTTCAAAGTGTATTTTGAAAATAAATTATTTATATAAAATCAATGGATTTTATATATATAAAGAAAAGGATTTTATAAAAAGAAATAATTATAAAATCAAAGAATAAGAGAAAAGGAAATATTTGTGAAAACAAATAGAAAAGGAAATATTTGTGAAAACAAATTGGAAAAAAGAAATATTTGTAAAACATTTACAAATAGAATATGAAAGGAAATATTTGTAAACCATTTACAAATAGAATTGAAAAGGAATTACTTATAAAATCAATGGATTTTATATAAAAAGGAATTATTTATAAATAGCATTGAAAGGAATTATTTATAAATAGCATTTAAAGGAATTATTTATAAAAAGAATATTATATAAGAAAATATTTATTTAGAAAATAAATAGATTATAAAAGGAGATATTATTTAGAAAATAAATATAAATATAAAAGGAATTTATTAGAAAATAAAAAGAATGTTATATGAAGAAATATTTGGCAAATGAATAGAATTTTACATCAGAAATATTTAGACCCGTGCTTCGCACACGGGTATAACGTGATATGGATTTAAAGCAAAGATTTTAAATAGAATCTTTTCTAACCGATAGATTGAGAAGATTAATTTATAAATAAGGTTATATAAATTAAATAAAATATTTATTATTGGATAAATAGAATATATAAGTCAGGACTTATATAGAGAAGTAAGAATCGATTTCAACATCGATATTTGAAACTGAATATGGACGTAGAGTTAATCAAAGGAGTTAATCAAAATGTGTTAATCAAAATGAGTTAGAGGAGTTAATCGAATTATAGTTAATCGATTAGAGTTAGAGTTAAATCGATTAGAGTTAGAGTTAATTGATTAGAATTAGAGTTAATTAGTTATAGTTAATCAGTTAGAGTTAATAAGTTAGAGTTAATCAATTAGAGTTAATCAGTTAGAGTTAATCAGTTAGAGTTAACCAGTTAGAGTTAATCAGTTAGCGTTAATCGATATAGTTAATTGAATAGAGTTAATCGAATATAGTTATTCGAAGAAAGGAGTTAATCGAATATAGTTATTCGAAGAAAGGAATTAATCGAATATAGTTATTCGAAGAAAGGAGTTATCGAATATTAGTATATTCGAAAGGAGTTAATCGAATATAGTTATTCAAAGAAAGGAGTTATCGAATATTAGTTTATTCGAAAGGAGTTAATCGAATATAGTTATTCGAAGAAAAGAGTAATCGAATATAGTTTATTCGAATATAATTATCGAATATAAGTTATTCGAAGTGAGATAATCAAATATAAGTTATTCGAAGTGAGACAATCGAATATTAGTTATTCGAAGGAGTTAATCGAACAGAGATTACTCGAAAGAGAGTTATATGTTGAATTCGATTATATCGAATTCGGGAAAGTATTATTTACTTTCCGGTTTATAATCAAGATTTGTTAATTTATAAATAAATTAGTTGTTGTCTTATTTATTCAAAATAAGAATTTAAGTTAGATTTCTAAGTTAGATATTTCAAAAGTAGGGTTTATAACATTAGCGTTATAATAAATGTTTTCATAAAAGAAGTGGATTCATAATCTGAATCCGAGAATTTGCGTAAGCAAATGATTATAGAAATTGGTGCGGTGAGCTTTGTCTATTGCAAGGCTAAGAACGTTGTTCAGTTAAGGTCTGAGAGGTAATTATACCCCAACTTGATTGACTTCCTTATTTAACTAAGAAATAGTTGAGGTTCGAGGGCGAGAGTTAGTTAGAAATACAGTTAAGTAATAAGCGATTTATGGATGGAGCGGTCGTAACGATGTTTTATACAACGTTAGTTTGAAATCCATGTAAATGAGTTTTGAAAACATTTTCCAGATACATAATCAGAGATATTTCTAAACATAAAAAATGGAATGTTTTATTTATAAGGAATTAAGAAATGGGGTTAAGCTAAACTAGAAACTGACTGGAGATTAGTTAAGTTGAATGGTTTTCTAAGTGTCTATCTGATGTTGGTTTTGACCTTCGGGATTGATACTTAGGGAATTGTTCTCATACTATTTTACAGTCAGAGACTGATAGATGTGGCAGAATAGTGATAAGTAAATAAGCAATTGGAATGTTTTCCAATGATTCATAATATATATTTTCTGAATATAGAAAATAAGGAAATATGAATATATATATATATGATGATGATGATTGATCAACAGAAATTCCAATTGGAAATAAGATTGTTGTTTGCACACATGTTTTTCATTTGATAGTTAAATCACCGACTATCAAAGTTTTTGACCATTTTTACGTTGTTAATATGGAGAGACCGGTTGGATTATTATCCGAAGAACCACTCCGTATTGGCATAAGCGTTGCAAACCAAGTATGCTGAATATATTAAAGACGGAGTAAAGTGCAAAGGCTATTGTATAAATCTTAGGTAGAGATTGCATAAAATGGATGTACTGAATAGTGCCTTCGGTTTGTCCAGTCCCAGGACAACTCGAATGGACGAATGTCTGACATAGTATATTTGGTAGATCACGTAAGTTGATCATTTCAAACGTATTTACGTTGGTGGCGGAGGAATTCGTTTCTCTTAGCTTATACCCGTGGTATTTTTGTGGAAATCAATTTGTGATTTGACGAGTATGATGATGTGGCATTCAAAGTAAATGAAGACATGATCTGTATAGAGATACGTTACAACCTCAAGCCTCATCAACTGGGAAATGACAGAAATCGGGCAGGCGGCATGGCTAAGTGGGCCGCACCCAATTAGGGTATATTGCCACCATCTAGAGAATATTCATATTTGTACTTCTTTCAATTCTGTATCTCTCGGGAACATTTATGTTGGAATACTAACCGAGGGGTGGCAATATATTCTATACATTCAAGAGAAATGAATGGTCCGTCATATGTGGCCGAGTTACAAGATGTTCTTGTTGAACTCCAGTGTATCGCTTCTAGAGTACACTGATCGGAAGGTGGATCCATACCTTGTCATAGTTGGAATCCATTCCCCAATAAGAGCCCGCGGTTTTGATTGTATATTATATATGTAGAACGTTAGATGCAAGCATTTCTGCTAGATTTCTATTTACTTGATCTAGACATTATTATAATATCAGACAAGTATCGTTTAGAAATATTTTGGGTTATCATAAGGTAAAAGCCATCCGTGTTTATGTGTGGATGGTCATATGATTATCCTTTGTTTCAAAAGAATTTTGAAAGTTAAATCAAATGATTTGAGTTTACTCACACCAGTCGCATGACTGACCCAGAGTTTATTTTTTTTTGTTTTCTCTAAACTCTTTGGTGCCCAATTTTGTACGGGCAGTCAAGTAGTCGGGATTTACAGATACTTGAAGAGCTAGAGCAGGAGGCTTCAGGATTATAGCTATAGTTATTTCCGCTGTGTTGTAAGTGTTATACTCTAATAATGGTATTGTATACAGATAATGTTTTATTTCAAAGTTATGCTATGAAATATATTTATTCGTTCCGCTGTGAGATTCGTGTTTACTCTGATGTTGTATATTCTTCTTCTTCTTCTATTCTAAGTTTCTATCTTATCTATTCTCACCCTCTAATTTCTTTCATTAACTACCGGTATTTTCGATGTTTGGATAATCGACGTGGGTTTTATGTCAATGACCAAAGATCACAAATTTCCGGGACGTTACAAATCTCTTCGACTTTTCGTCATATCAATTATTCAGAATAGGTTAACCCGGTCTTTCCGAATAACTCATGTATCTTATAATTAAGTGCTATAATAACACATCATACGCCTCATTCCAGTCCAGAATATTCTTTTATTCAAATATTCACATCTTTAGGGAAAGATTCCCATTAATTTTATCAAAGATAAATTCTTTTAAATTTATTCCTTAATCTTCCTTTGGATATCATTACAAAAGATTTCATTATCTTTTCAATTCTAAACCAAATTAAGGTTTTCCAAACTAGTCGGGATTAGCAAACCTTACCAAAGTAATCATTTGTTTATTTTCCCAATCCCAACCTATTCATCCCATGGAGCAAATTGGTAATACTCCATATCTAACACCACGGTGTTATCGGTAAAAATTAATTACCATTTCACATTTAAATCTAATTAATGATTTAACTATCGCTTGGAGCAAAATTGGTGATACTCCATTCTCGATCATTTTCCCAAATTAGATAATTTAAATTATCCCATTCACGTTTCAATCTAATTAAAGATTCATTTAAACTTCACTTAGTTTTAATCTTCCCAAAAATCATTATTAATGATTATTTAACTTTGGGAAATCAAACATGTCACATCGACCATCTGCACCGTACAACTGATTTCTGCCAATATATAATTTCTGAGCTCGTACATCTCAGAGAAGGGTGTTAAGCAAGAGAATAAATTCTCCACCACCAAACAGATATATTTTTAGCAAAGATCAACAAATACGTTATAAAATACAATATTAGGCATGAAATCCTGTCTCTAACTGGGTTAAAGAACCAATGTCATTTAAAACATAGTTCACAATAAACCCGAAATCACATTCCATTAATTATGGAATCTTCACGGAAAATAGATCAATATATATAATCGATATAAATTTCCGTGTCTACCTAATAATATAAATGGAATAACAACAAAACCTTTTAAATTCCATATATATTAACAGTCTTCCTCCACAGAAGCTCATCTCGATTATTACCAAATCGAATTCCATTCAATTCCAATTTAATATAGTAAATTGGAAATCTTTACTTTGGAAAATTCAATAAATCTTAATTAAAAGATAATAAATTCCAAATCTTATTCTTCACTGTTAATTGGGTTAAAGAACAAGTGTTATTTAAAACACCATTCACGATAACCCAAAAAATCCAATTCTTTTATTCAATTCCAGTTAAATATTAATTAATTAGAAATCTTCACTAAATCTTAGTTTAAAGATTTATTCTTTTCTCAACTGGGTTTAAGAACAGTGTTAATGAAGACACCGTTCACGACAAACACAAAATCCAATTTGTTATCAAATACAAGGCTCTGAATAGAAATTATATCGGCTTATATTCAATATCAAATTCCGAAACCAACCAATATCGTATTGGGAATAAAGAAATATATATATATCTTTCAAATTCCTCAACAATATCCATATAATCACGGAATCCAATATCGAAATATTTTGAAGATTATTTCCATTCCAAATCCATTCCAATTTAATCATTGGAAAATTCTTGTTATTTAAAAAACATTTTCAAATCCAATTTATTTATTTAAAAATAATTGGATTATTATTCTAGTTAATAACTAGTTTATTTCGATAAAAATATATTTTTATCTTTTCAAAACTGGAATTTTTGATCCAAAATCTTTCCAAATCCTTTATTATGATTTTAAATAATTTTTCCATATTTTTAATAATTTTATTATCGCCCGTACAGTCGGTTCCCAATAACGGCCATCGAACTTCATCCATAGCGACTTTTTCTAAAATTGATTTGGACATATCTTAAAATCCAACCCTTAGATTTCAAATCTCTTGTATTCGTTGGAAAGATCTTTTCAATACGAACCCAACAGTTCCAGTTTTAGGAGAATCCGACGGTCGGATCTCCTGTAACATCAATTTTAAGTTAATGGTCGAAATTCGCGAACGGTCGCAGCGGGCGCGTTCTATTCAGGCCATTATAATATATGTAATATATATCATCGATTTTTATTTAAAATGAATTTTATAAATCGTTTTAAATTCATTTTAAAAAGGATTTCCACTTCCATTTCAATTTGAAATCAAAACAGAATATTCGTTTATAAATTCGTTTTAATTTCAATTTAAAATGATTTCCATTTCATTTTCAAATTTAAATGAAAATTGAATATTCCATTATAAATTCATTTTAAAATGATTTCAATTTTATTTTCAAATTTAAATCAAAATAGAATATTCCATTATAAATTCGTTTTAAATTCATTTTAAAACGATTTCAATTTTATTTTCAAATTTAAATCAAAATTGAATATTCCACTGTAAGTTTGTTTTAAATTCATTTTAAAATGATTTCAATTTTATTTTCAAATTTAAATCAAAATTGAAAATTCCATTATAAATTCATTTTATAACGATTTCCATTTCATTTTCAAATTTAAATCAAAATTGAATATTCCATATCATTATAATTTTAAAATGATAATATTTTCAAAATATCAGATTTTAAAATCACTTTTCGATATTCATTATAAAATGAATAAAATCGATAGAAAATCCCATTCATTTTAAAATGGCGTTTAACTACTTAACGCGGCTTCACATTTCAATATTCACTGAATATTATTCTAAAATATTTGTTAATTCTTAACTGGAATCAGACTCAATCATTTACCATATAATATCAGTTATATGGATTTCATACGTCGTGTGTACACAACAAATATGATAAACAATCATTAAAAATTCAAACAACATCCAGAGTGCATTTTACAATTGTATAAGCATTAAAATAAATAAATAACGCTTATACAGTCCGTCAACCCATCGATTGACATACCACTAATTATTGGGATCAATGTATGTCAAATACTATCCCAATACCCATGTGGGGTTTTTAAGCAATAAATACTGTTTATTATTTGTGCAGTTGGGCGATGTGAAAAAATTATCGTCCCAGTCAATATCAGATAAATAAGTGTACATAACCAAACCGTCCGGTTTGTAAATGAATATTTATTTTATTTTATTTCAGATAATTTATATATATATATATATATATTATATAATTAATTTTTATATACAACAATACCAATACATGACAATCCAAACAAACAATCAACTGGTCTGTACAAAATAATAGTGTCGGGGGCTTCTAAGCCCCGTTTGCATCATAATATATATTAACTATAAAATAATTTCAGTGTGAGAGAGATCTCACTTTCATTTTCCACTCCGTCATTCTTTAAAGGACAGTTTGGATTTTGATCTTCCCTAAATTCTAACTGGCTCCAAATCAGTCCTAGAATGTATTACACGCTGTCATGGTTCCAATGGCACCTGTTTCATTGGATTCCGACATCGTATGAGAGAGTTGTGTTAGTTTATACGTTAATCACATTGTTGAAGTAATTAATTAATACCTTCTTCCTCAATTACTTTCTGGCCGACCTCGTTTGAACCCAAACCTCACCACTAGGGCTTCAACTTGCCACCAATACAGTCGACAGGACGTCGATCGGAACTCGCCCCTCGAACCGCCGTCGACTCCTCCCCTTCCGCCAACAACCACAACCAACTCACCGTACCCTAACTCCTCCGATTTCAGTTTGAATTTGTGAACTTTGGGGTCCGATTTCTCAAAAATCACGAAATGAAAATCGATCAAGTTCATATGAATTTGTAGCTCTCCTTTAGCTCTTTAATTTTTGCTTGAAAACCTTCTTATAATTCATAGTGTATAACGAGAAGTTAATCGACAAAGTTTTGAACAATATCCGCCTTTAATTCGACTTTGACGGCGCTAGAACGAAGTAGTTAGGGTTTAGGGAAAATTGGATTATTATATATATTTATATTAATATTATATTCAATTAATTGTTTTATTATTAAAATTTGTGTTCGAACTCCAAATTAAACCCAACGACTGTCGCCCCTAACTAAATACCCCCATTCCGGACACAATGGAATATGTTTCATAAGCCAATTCGACTATTTCGATTAGTTTTTATAAAAATTAAAATATAAATCTATATATATTAAATTTGAACGTAAATTTTAATTTACCGGGGCCACATACTAACTCCAAAAAATTCCAGAAAAATAAATCTAGCTATGTTTTGACAATACAGTCCTAACTAAACTAATTTCATCGAATTTGGAGGCCATTTGAAAAATGGTCATTTTCTGGTCGTTCCAATTCAAATTTAAATTACAAAACACATTTAAATTTACTACGCTCACATATTAAATCCATAAATTATGGAATTTGAAACCTAGAAATAACTTGACATTCCGGATCCAACAAAAGTGGTTTCATTGAAAACGGAGATCGTTTGGAAAATGGCTATATATTATATTAAAAAAATATAAATTCCATAGCGACTATTTTAAAATTTGAACTAGACATAACTTTTTATTCTCGTTACGAAATCTAGATTTTCCACATTCCTTTGAAAGATATTATTAAACAGATTCAAATATTTTTGGTTTTACTGAAATCCGATTTATTTTGAATCCTGTACATTCATTGGAAATTTAAAATCGAATTTTCTAACAACCGCGCCATTTCGAGTTCATTTTATAATTAAAATAAATTTATTCATTCTAACTTCGTTTTAAATAAAAATTTAGTCGTTATTATTTAAAATAAATCATTTGAAGTTCTTTAAATTCATTAAAATAGCTAAAATAAAAATTTTTAATTGGTTTTGAAATCCCAGGTTGTTACATCTTGCAACCCGGCTCACACATGACCGACCACTCATTTCGCTTGAGTGTATCGAATGTATATCACCAATGGTTGGGATCAGCAACCATTTCCCGAGAGGTACATCATCGATAGATTAAAGAAGCAAAATGAATTTCTCTGGATAGGTGATTATACACCCTACTTAGCAATGACCCACTTAGCCATGCTGCCGGCCCGATTTTTGTCATTTCCCGGTTGTGAGGCTTGAGGTTAGAATTTACCTTTGGAACATCTGGCCACCATTTACTTTGAATGCCACATTATCAGATCCGTCAAATCACTATTTGATGTCCACAAAAATACTCTACAGCTAAGAGAAATACGTTTGTAAAAATCAATGTATGTGATTCTTAAGAAATACTATATCAGACATTCGTCCATATAAGTCATCCCGGAACAAGATGAACCGAAGGTACCCTTATACCATATCCTAGGAATCACCCAGTGGATTGGTAGTGAGTAGTCCTTGCAAATCCGTATATTTCAACCACGACAGAATCACAGTTTATCTCCGGGACCTAAGCAGAGATTATTAGTAATCCTTCTACTTATGAAGATCCACTGTCTTTAGTGCTCCATATTCAATCTTTATCTTCATGTTATTTTTGGTTCGGAATGGTTTTCGAGTATAGATTCAATCATGGTCTTTCCGCACCAACAATCGTATTGGTCAGGTTTGATAGTCGGTGATTTAACTATCAAATAAATAATCATGTGAGTAAAATGAGTTCATTGGTTCAATACTCGACATCACTTAGCCTTTTAATTAAAGCATTAACAAATGGTTAATTAAAACTTTTAAATCTTCCAACATTTAAAAGATGATATTTGCTTCTTATTTTAATATACTAATGATTCTCAAAACAAATTCATTATAATACTTGGAAAAAAACATCTTATAACTATATCCAATTCCCTATTTTACTATTATTCCAAAACATTCGTTACAACATCATTCATGCATTTTTATACTTCAACATTTCATTAGTCCATAACCGTAAATTAGTAAGCGAATAACTTCCAAAATATCAACCCCGAAGACCAAAATCAACATTAGATTAATACTTAGAAAATCACTCAACTCAACCAATCTCTAGTTAAGTTCCAATTCTTATATTAGCTCATTATCATTCCATTATATTCCATTTCTAATTCATTCACTTAGAAAATCTCGTTTCGAATCCCATTGTTAAGTAGCGTTATTTCCAACTTAACGTTTTAGCCTCCATCCCTTTTTTTTTATTCTAAACATTGTTTATACAAACTCAGTTTTATATAAAACCCCTTTTATCCCTCTTTCCTTTACTTAATTCAATTATTACAAAAACATTTCATTTAAGCTATCACATTTGCTTAAATTCTTCTTTTTTTTGTAATTTTATTATAAAACGTGGGTAAAATATAAAACTCATTCATAACATCTTATCAAAATTCAACTAAATTCCCTTGCGACTTTGGTTACTTACTTCCATGAATTCCATTTAAACATTACCCTCTTAAATTAAAATAATACTTTACTTCTTCGTTAACTACCATAGAAGAAATAGTTAAGTTTTTATTTACTAAATAAATAGTAAATCTCTTTTTAAAATCTTATTAAATTAAAACAATTGTTCATTAATCTATTTCATTAGATTTATTGAAAAACAGATCCATCTTGAGTTATAAAATAAATTTTATAACTTCATTTCCGTCGATTCACCTGACGGTAAAACAACATTTATAAAACGATTTATTTTTGGGCCAACCACTGCCAATTACTCAACCAATACTGTCTATTGGTTAAAACAAAACAAACATTGACTTTAGATTCAACAAATTAATGATCATATCAATCATCCAATCATATTAGTTAAATAGATCATATAATTGCAATATGAAAATAAACAATAAATGTGAGGAATCCAGTTGGATCCCTCCAACCTGTTTTCCCTACATCCAAATACGTTATCTTAATAATATCAATTTTTTAATAAATAGATATAATATTCAACCATCAAACAATAACAACAATTTAAACATCCATATTTCAATTCAATACGTTTATATTATTATAAACGTAGCCAACGAGATAAGTTACCTCATTTGGAAATAATCGTAAAAAAACAATGATTGGTTTAAATTAACTGAATGTTTAATTTAAATCAATTCAACCAACACATATATGTTTAGCATCCATCAAACAATTAACAATCATAGCACACGAATATTTAACCCGACTTATATAAAATATAAGTGGGACAAAACTAAGTGAGTGGAACTCACCTTGGGTTTCCATTCAATGTTGAAATATTTGGAAAGGCAAATGATACTATTTTATTCCACTGCAAAGAATTACAATATGTACATTCCTCCATATTCAAATACACTAAACATATTTCAAAAGACAAAACAGTACTAAGAAAAAAACAATCAAATATACAACTAAACATGGAAAAAACTCAATACTACTTATCAACAAAATTAGCCGAAGGAGTAGCTTCTTATTGTACCATATAAGAAGAACATGAATTCCAATCTCCTGAAGCATCAAAGACTGGTGTATGAACCTCCAAAATTTTACAAGCTATAACTTCGAAGAGGATATATACGTGATTGCCAATATACACTAATCCTCATATCAAAAGGAAAGATCACTGCACTCTAGAAAACAAAATCCATAGCAACCCACTGCAGAAACCACTAACCACACAAGCAATCAAAAACCAGAAATAACAGCAAGAAAAGCAGATCACAGGGCTTCAAAGCAAGAATTAACAAATATGCAGAAACTATGAAAAAGCACATAGCTTCCAGAGCCATACTACATGTGAAAAAAGGATTAAATAAAGGGCATGGATTACTTCACGTGTGTCTTTTCCCCGATTTCAACTTGGCACTAAGAGGTTGGACATCATCTATTCCATAATCCATACCTTCATCTAAGTCAGAATCAGCCCAAAATTTTCCTATCAGTTTACTACACTTAGATTGAGAGGTAGAAGCTGAAGTAGTTTTAATAATGGGGAAGGTTAATCCTGATCCAGAAACAGGTTTACTAAGAGGAGGTAAATTGATATTGGAAGGAGGTTTCAGCTGAGCATAAGGAGAGGATTTAATAAAACTCTTAGAGGTACTTGCATTTGTAGGGGTTGAGAAACTGAAAGAACTAGACATACCAGATGAAGAAAAACCAACATTGTTACATAAACCAGTTGAGACAGCAGCTGGATTATTATTGCTCTTATCAGTTAAAACCGCTGAAGTATCAACATTAACATTAGTATCCTCAAATAAATTTCCTATTAATGTTTCCTCTTCCTTATTCTGATCTACTGTATCAAGAATATTAGTTTGATCATGCGCTACACTATGTAAATTCTCTTTTGCTGTGTCAATACTCTCTGTTGCTTCAGACTCAACAATATCACTACTATTATTAACTTTCCCTATATCATCATTTGACACATCATCCCCATTTATCACCACAGTATTATTCACATCCATAGAACGATTACCTTCTTGTTCAGTAGATAGAACTTCAAAAGGGTTGCTATTAGTATTAATCCCAACAAGATTATCACCTTTTCCAGCCTCATCAATAATTTTGTCCTTCGTAACCCAGACTTTCTTAAACTTAATATTAGCAGATGTCCAATTATCATTATTGGTATTAGAGGATGAAGTCCTATTAATAAAACCGGCATGATCATTTACATTGTAATTATAATTGTGACCAAACTCCTGAAAATGATCTTCATTAACCAGATCTGCTTTAGGATTTGATTCACAGTGGCAAGTCTCATGACCAAACGTCTTACAAATGGTGCAAATACTTGGCCTCCAATCATAAGCTAACCTAACAGGAGGGCAGTCTTTACCCAAATCATCAATTACTATTCTATCAGGTAGATCAAAATCACCTGAAATCTCTATCAACGCCTTTGCATATCTAAAACGCTGTAATTTTTCTATGCTACAATCAAAACAAATCAATCTCCCAACATGGTATGCAAGCCAATTTATGCCCAGTAATGTCCAAAGAATTGTAGGGACTCGATAAAACTGAACCCATATAGGTACTTTTTTTAACCTGAGCAAGCATATTTCCTATAGATGGATCCCATCGAGAAATTATGAACATACGGCCTCTTATGAAAATTGGTTCTGATTTTAATATTTTTTCTCTATCCAAATAGTTTGTAAACTTAAAATAGAAATGGATACCATAAAATCAGATACTAACTTCAACAGATAATTTTCAAAAACAGTTTAAGAAATTTACCACAGCCGAGTAAGAAGAAGAGCCATCCAAGAAGAATCCTACTAAGACATCACCCTAGAACTTCATGCCTTCAGACTTGACCAAATCAGGGATCTTCTTCGGCATACCGTCTCTATCACCCCAGAACTTCATGCCTTCGATGTTGAAATATTCTGTTTCAATAACTTGTAGTTGTGCCCAATTCTGTCCATATCAGCTCCAAAACGTCGTGCTTGCTGATACGGTTACAACTCTTTTGATTTTGTTCAATACCATTACTGTATAACCAGGATATAATTTTAATATGGTATACTATATAAATTACTTAATATTATTAAAACCCTAAATAATATTTTATTTATCTAGACACAACTTTTAACATCAATTTATTGTGATTAGGCATATATTAATACAATAGGGAATTTGAGCCAGGTTATATAAAATGAATCGATTACGAAAAGCAACTGGGCATATACATATTTCCATTAGGAAAATTTAAATCCAATTTAGGCCACGTCACTTATGGCATATTGACACATCTGGTCACATACCATGTTATAAAGTTTAAATGTCGGCCACGCTAAATCCTTTCAATCTTCGATACTGTTCATAACAGTTTAATGACCATGCAAATCTATATAAGTTACATTACTAATATGTTACATATATTATAATCTAAACAGTATAGATTAATATTGTTTATAAACTACTAATATATTTCAGTTCTTCTAGTAACGTGTTTTAGTTCCCTTTTAATAGAAAATACAATATACACATTTGGCTAATGTAATAACATGGATGGTTAGGCACACATCAGTTTGTGTATGAAACCAAATAGTATTTACATGTGTGGCCACGTGTGCTTAGTTAGGTATTAATATAATATAGGTTAGGTATTATTAAACAGACCGTGTTATATTTGTTTATATTTTATTACCTTAATCTTTGATTAGGGGATTAAATCGCGATTAGGCTAAAAAAAGAAATGTCATACTTACGTTCTATCTTCTTTCCCACCTGCCAATGTTCAACATCACAATTCAAACAACTCCCTGCACCGTATACTGACCGTCACTAGCACTCACCCTGGATGTTGCGATCACCACTGCTCGTACAGTAAAGCTTGCAATAGTAATCCGCTTCCTTTTCCAAAACATTCACCATGCTTACTTCACCACTGCCCCCAATGGCCCAACAGCACCCTCCACTGCTCCACCTCTCCAACTCCACCCTGTTGCAGTACTCACGCTTCATCTCCCCCTCCCATTAATACTACACCGCTAATGTTACCTCAGCTGGCCCGAGCCTTCTCCCCATCCTCACTTGAAATGTCGAACCCACAGACCTTCATCCAAAACTTCACTCACTCACCTCTTCAGCTCGCGCCACTCCTCCGACTCCCTTACTTGAACTTGAACAACCCAATGCCACGTGTATCCACCCTATATGCAGAACTTTGTAGTGGATCATGGCAGAGCTTGTGAGCAGCCAAGTCGTGGAGAAGAAGCTTTGAAAGCCGTTGTTTTTTGTTTGAGCATTTTCAACAATAAAAAGAAGGGATGGCACGCATGTTTATACATGCGTTTGGCTTCTTTGGAAAGGGAACGCAACCACTGTTTATAATTCTTCTAAGGGAAGTTTGATTGTTTGAGAAAACATACGTGTATATTTATAGGACGAGAACCATGGTGGCCACATTTTACTTTGTTTGCAAGGCACGGTAATAAATAACTTGGCAAGCAAGGGAGATGATGTTTCCATCATACAACTAAGGTAGGTAAAAGAAAAAGTATATAGGCCTGCAAATATTTCAACTCAGGTATGCAAAAGGGTTGGGGGTAGCATGTGCGGTCCATTAAATTTTTGATTAAACATTTGCCCTGCTGTATACATATAGTTTTATTTCTGGGTAGGCACTGTAATAAACGTTTTAGCGTAGGCAACTGAGTTGATTTACATTCAAGCATGTGAGAAGAAAAAATATGCCATTGGGAACATACAAGGTAGGGAGAAATAGGTGGTACGCAATGAAAATGTAGGAGATGAAAGAATAGGTACTAAGAAACTTAGAAATGAGGGGATATGTTACAATGGAGAAAGAGATAGATTAGAAAATAGTGAATTAGTATTTAGCTTAGATGCAAAGAGTATTATAAATAATCTAACCTTTAATACGTTATTAAATTCTACCATTTACTGATGTTTACTGATAACCGTTAAATTCGTACCGTCACTCATAAACCCCAAATAAAACAAAAATGGATATACTTTTACATCTTAATGTTCTGAACCCACTGAAACTTGTTTATTTGAAAACCGACTCCATTTGCACAACGTCCTTATTTTAAATCCCCTTTATTTATTAGTTTACCTCTAAATTGCATGTACCGATAAAAAGAACTCTGATTAGTTCCAAACTGGAAATCTAGCGATAACTAATCATATGTATTCCAATAAAACTTGTTTCGTCAAGAACAGAGGTTTTTTGAAAAATAACCCATAAAATAAACGTTATCGTTTGTTAAAGATTCCATGGCGACTATTTGAAAATTTGAATTTGACATAACCAACAATCTATAAGTTGAAATCTCCATTTTTCTTTTTCATTAGAAAAATATAATCAAATTGATTCAAATGTTTCTAGTTTCACAGAATTCCGACTTAAAATGGATTATGTATATTCAATTGAAGTTCAAATCATAAATTATGAACTACCGTGATGTTTTAAGTTTGTTTCAGAATTATAAATATAAATCATATGTTCACACTTCGTTATATAAACGAATTATATATTATAAATCCATTTGTAAATTTAAAATTATAAAATATATTAAATATCTGATTACCGAAAATACGGGACAATACACCATGAGTAAAGTTAAAAGTTTTTGATCCAGAGGGTTTCTTCCTACTTCCAAACCTAGGACCCTTGCCATAAAAGTTAGCAAACCTTAATTTAGGAGGCATAGGCATGGAAGTGGTCCCAACTACGAGGTCATTTTTCTTGAGGTCAAGTGGTTGTTTAGTTGTTCCCAGTTTTCCTTTGATGAGCTCTCCTAAGCGTCCTTCTTGGATGAGTCTTTGTATTACACCTTCCAACACCTTGCATTTGTCGGTTTGGTGTCCATTCGTCATGTGATATTCGCAATACCTCCCTTCTTTGACAAATTCTGGGTAATTCTTGGATTTGAAAGCCACTGAGAAATTGACTCTCTCCTTCATCATGGGATATATGAATGAGATAGGTTTGTTCAGGACTACAAAATCTGTGCTAAGTCCTTCCTACTCTGGCTTCTTTTGATCTTCGTGAACACTAAGCTTCCAGTTCTGAAGTTTCTATTAAGTGTGAGATTTATCATCTTCCACATGGTGACCGAGCCTCTTTTTTGAATGAAACAATTCTTCCATGCGAATGAATTTACTTGCTTGGTGGTAAAATTCCTGTAGGTCTTGACATCCACGCGCATACCGCTCCTTCCAAAAAGGAGTATTTTCAATCAGCCCTGAAATGACGGTGACAAGTTTATCATGGTTACTCATGTTTCCTGCTTTCGAGGCTTCAACATTAAATCGTCTTTACTAATTGGCTAAAGATTCCACTTGTCCTTGTGTTTTACTTATTACAGCAAGATAGTCCACAACCAGATCTTTATAGCTACAAAATTGTGTAGAGAAGTCATGAGAAAACTGATCCCAAGATCGGATGTCTTTCACTTGATACCGGCAATACCATTTAGCAGCTACTTCTCGTAGTATTACTAGAAATATTCGGGATCGAATGGCTTCTGAAGCTCTATATATATCCATGTAAGTCTTGAAGGCAGCAGGATGCCCTTCACGGTCTGTAGTCCTGTCATATAAGAGGTGTGGCATCTTTATACTACGCAGGTTTCAATCATTATTATCTTCCTAGGGAAAGAGTTTCTTGCAATTTCCCATCTTCTGATGGTATTAAGCTCTTGCTTTCTTCTATATTTGTTACCTCTCTTAACACCTAGTTGTTTCCTTACAAAACTGGACTACTCTGTATATTTTATGAGGGTTTAATTTTACTAATCAACTCTCGAGGTGTCGTCACCCTTGATTCTTCCTCATAGGCTTCTGTCCTAATGGTCTTCTGGACCAAGTCTGCTTCAATAAAACTTCCAGTTATATCAGTGTGCGTTGCTAAGTGCAATATTTCTAATTCACTACTTTCACTTTTCGTTAAGACTGAAGGTCCCTTGGTTTCCACTTCTCCTAAGCTGGTGTTGTTTTCTGGAATGGGCAATGTGTCGGAACTTTGTTCATAACCTTCTTTTGAGCTAACCATCTTTAACCAGTCTTTGGATTGCTTTGTTATGATGAAGGAATAAGGATGTAGTGAGGAAGAACAGTGGAGGTACGGAAGATAAGGATGGCAGTTCAAGGTTATATTATTCCTCAAGAAGCTTTTTGAAATCGATGATGCTTGAAGTTGGAATATAAGGCTTTGGAGAATGTAACACCCCGTATTTTCTGTGAATGTATAAGTAACAAATCAGAGAATAATTAATTTTTAAAATAAGAATCAAGGGAAACGGGTTGCGCCATTGCTTTCATCTCGAAATTCTGCTTGGAAACAAGTCCAAGTTTTTGAGAAACGGAGTCCGTATGAGGGAGATATGACCCTCCGAAGTTTCAGAGATTTTCAAATCGAAAACAGCTCGAAAATTCCAATTCAAATTCGAATTCAAAATCCCAGAACAGGCTGGGCGGGAAAATTCCCGCCCATGGACCAGGTCAACCTGGGGGTCAACCATAGTGTCGACCTCCCAGGGGCCAGGTCGACCATAGTGTCGACCTGGGGGTCAACCTGCTCCCGAAACCCAGTTTTTGAACCTGATTCATTCTGATGTATCTGGTCTCATTTTCAGTCTAGATTCGTCCGCCTAATCCTATATAAACAGCCCCCTAGCCCCATTCTCTTTACACCATTCTTCTCTAACCTTATGCTGCACAATTTCATTCCTATACTCTGCCTCCGTTCTTATTAAATAAAATAATGGCGTCGTTACTCTGCTGGAATCAAAACTAGGACCTTCTTCCAATCTGAATAAAGTTAAAAGGGAACAACTATTTTCTAATCTAATCGATAGTCTACGCCAAAGGAACGCTATTCAATGTCAGAACTCAGATACCAGAAATCAAGACTTTCCTTTTTGATAGTGAGTACAGTTATTTTCAGATATGAACTTTAATTATGATCTTGACGTGGTTATAAATCTGAATCTGAGGTTATGTATATTCTTATCTGTCAAATCTGTTTTTCTGTGACTATTCTGTACCTCTTTCTTCTTTATGTTCTATAGCCAGGCTACTACGAGCCTGCGCCGAGTCTCATAAGAGATTAACGCACGAACGCTAAATTTTGGGACAAATAATGAATAATGCATAATTGGATATGAAACTGTTGCCTATGAGACTATTGCCTATGACTATGACTCATGACTATGAGACTATTGCCTATGACATTGAATAAGAAACTATTGTGATTAGTCGCCCATGACTATTGTGGTTAGTTGCCTATAACTATTGTAGTTAGTTTCTTATGCCTATTCCCTTAATTATGTTAGATCTCATAATTAGTGTGTAACTTGGCTAGTTTATTCCCATTCACTGTTATGTACATCGAGCGTATTGGAGCCATTATTATTGTATTTGGTTCATTGTTGGATATGTATTCTTTTATATCAATTCTTGTGCTTATCCCATACTCCTTTTGTTAGTGCCATTTCATGAGTACTTAGAGAACTTGTGGAAACATGTTATACGGGGATTGGGCGTAGCTTAATTAAGTTAATTTGGCATAATATATATGTTGGCATAATCTGAATTGGCTATAATAGTGAATGATTAACATGTATATTAGTCTTGGACATAAATGGTGAACTAGAATATTAAATCTAGTTTTGACATGAACTGTAAATGGGAATATAAAGACTAAAATTTGGGGCATATATTGTGTTATGAATTATGACCTTGATTTGGGCATGTAAGTTTAGGCTAAATTTATGATTAGGCAAGATATGTAAATAGAGTTTTAGATATATATAATCTGCTAAATCTGTTATCTGCTAAATCTGTTAAATTGCCTAAATCCGTTATCTGCTAAATCTGTTGAATTTCCTAAACTGCTAAATCTATTATCTGCTAAATATGTTGAATCACTTAAACTGCTAGATCTGCTATCTGTTGAATTGTCTGATCTGTTGAAAACTAGATAATGGTAATCTGGGTATGGAAATCCGTAGGCTCGACCTAAGATTTAGTAAAACATGGAAATTTGATTAATCTGTTGTATCCTGTGAAGAAGTTTAATCTGTTAAATAAACAGAATTAGTCTGATTTCTGTAAAATCGGTATTGGAATGAATTGGCTATGACACGAGGTTAGACTCAGTTTGCGGTGGAAGCCTGCCCGGAACCAACCGGCTTAACCAGCGACCACAAACTGTCACTCTAATGTGAGAGGTCGTAGGCATAACTAAAATATGCTTAGACACGAGGTTAGGTCTGGCTTGTGGCAGAAGTCTGCCCGGAACCGCCCGGCATATCCAGCGGCCACAAGCTACCGACCTAATGTGAGAGGTCTGTGCATTAATATTTAATTAATGCAAATCTGGGATAAATATGATGTCTAAAACATTTTGGGTGAATCGGGTTAAACCAACCGGATTGATGAATTTAACAAACCCGTTTCGTAAGTCGGTGGGCCCAATACAAAGTTAGACAATCTTTAAGTTTGTTAAGAACTGTACATCTGATCCGTTAGTCTGAAAACCTGTTAACTTGATTTTCTGATCTGTGAACTAGTTGACCTGAACTCTGTATGTCTAAAAACTTGTAAACAAGTTAATCTGAAATCTGTTAGTCTGGGGACACAGGGTTAGGAGGGAAAAATACTTGTGTCATCAGTTGTTTGGGACCCATATTAGTCAGTAAGCCTTTCTGGTATCAAAACTACGACCCAATAGTAGGTAGGGTCCGGGCACGCTTACTGAACTAATTATAAGCGGTTCATTCTGATAATGGCGAGGGGTGTTGATGGTGCGTTCCAACCGGGTCATGTGCGTGCATGGATCCCGGTCTTCCTCTGAGGATGTAAGACGCCGTGACATTTGTAAATAGATCTGTGTTATTCAAAGGTTGCCACTTTAGGGAATGATACACCCTTTTGTGGGGCTGGCACGGGGTATTTATGTATTAGGGAGCCGATCGCGTGGGGTAGGATTTAGGGTACACTTAGTTCTGTCTGTTCTGTGGGGTACCGTCTGTTTCTATTGGGTGGTAACACCTGTCTGTTTCTGCATGGTACCGTCTGTTGGGGTGGTAAAGGCCCATTTACTGGTGTACACCTAATTCTAACATTCTGTTTCCGTAAGGATTATTCTGTTTCTGTTCCTGTACCTTCTGTTCGGGTGGTAAATGCCCATTATTCTGTTTCTGTCTAGACATTAGGGTAACACCTAATCCTGTTATACTAGTATTAGTGCAGAGAAGTGAAAAGTAATAGCTTATATCATTCTATTTCTTCTGTTTAACCTAAGTATATCTGCTACTCCTATTACTGTTATCTCGCATCCAGTTTTATTTGCATGCCATGATTATTATTATCTGTTCATATGATGGAAATCACTGGACTCGCCAGACTTTATGTCTGACCTCGTTTGTTTTTCGCCCCCTTTCTTTCCGTTCCCCCCAAGGTTTCCAAGGAGGGAATACTTTAGCTTGATCCGGATTTCTTCTGCTTGAAGTACTTAAAGTGCTTAAAGTATGGCTTGACTCCTTATGGCAGCTTCTGTGGGGATTATGATTTTAAAGTTTTGTACTCTGAGGGCTTTTGAAAAGGGCTGATATATATATATATATATGTACTTGAGTTTTGGTAAAGTGATTTGGAAGGATGTAACCAAACTGATTTCTGTTTTCTGCTAAAATAAAGTTGTAAATTTTTCTAGTACTGCTTTATGTATCTGTTCTTGTAATATTCTGTTCTGTCTACTAAAACACTCCATCAAAGTTAAGGCATTCCCTTTGTGAGTGACCTTGACGGAGGTGGGGTGTTACACTTGGTATAAGAGCTGAAGGTTACAAGATTGGGTAAAGTTTTTGAAAACTATTTTCAAAAAGGTTTTAAAAGGAAGTATTTTCAAAAATAAAGTTTATTTTGAAAAACATAATCCCCAAAAGCCATATATCTATCTTTTCAGTTCTCCGTTTTGAACCTTTTCTTTCATTCCAGCATGTCTGGGAATCTTAACTTTCCAGAGGGCATGCCAATACCTGGCTGGTTCAGGAGGTACTTAGAGGCTAGGGCCAACGATGCAGGCCCAGCTGATATTCCTCCTCCAGCTGCATCGATTCCTCCTCCTCCACCCCCTCCTCATGAAATTGCTTTTTCAAAGATCTGTAAAGATTTTAGGGCCATGGGTGGAAAGGAATTCAATGGAATTGAATCATTCGTAGAAGCGAGGAATTGGCTCAAAGAAACTGAGGATCTGTTCGTTATCTTCGAGGTGGACGATAGGCAGAAGGTACAGTTGGCGGTATGGTTGCTCAAAGACGAAGCTTCCGATTGGTGGGAAGTCACTAAAGCCGAGAGGCCGGTTGACACATGGATGGATTTCAGGATAAGGTTTGAGATGAAATTCCTCTCACAAGCTGAACGAAGTCTATAATTGGAAAAGTTCTTATCTCTTAAGCAAGGAAGTATGACTGTCAGGGAGTACGTCAATCAGTTCAATCAGCTGGCCCGATTTGGACTGGACTTAGTGAATACTACTCATAAGAAGGCTCTCCGTTTTGTCAAGGGATTGAATGAGCCACTACACAGCCTAGCCATGACCCATGTACCCATGGGAGCGACTTACGAGAGATTGGTGGACAAGGCACTACTGCACGAGGAAGACAAGGGCAAGAAAGAGGCAAAGAAGGAAGAACCACAGAACAAGAAAGCATGGCCCAAAAAAGAAACACAAAAGAAGGATGAGAAGTCTGAAGATAAGAAGGAGAAAAAGTGCATTACTTGTGGAAGCTCGACTCATCTGAACAAGGATTGCGAAAAAAGAAAGGGCACTTGCTTCAACTGTGGTGAGATGGGACACTTCACTAGGGGCTGCCCGAAGAAACGAGGGCAAGGGCAGAGGGCAGGACCAACTTCTGGAGGGCAGACGAACACTCTCGAGGCTAGTGGATAGGATAGAAATAAGAAAACTTTCTGTAGGAGGTTTAATTTCTTTATCTGATTTTTGAGTTAAAACTCTTTTCTGATTCTGGCATTTTGATTCTGTAATCGATACTCTGCACTTGAATACTAGTATTGTTTCTAATTTCGCTGTAGACTCGGACCCATAAGGGTTATGACTCATCTAAGTGTGGTAAGTTGGGTATCTGTGTTGAGCGTAAAGTTGACTATGACGCATGCATTCTGGGTTTTTATCATGCTTAGTTTTCTAAGAATCATTCGGTAATCTGGTATGTACCAGTAATCTGTAAATATCTGAATATTTCTGATAAGGTTAAGATTTCCAGTTTTGACATTGTCTAAAGAGGGTAATCCTTTGGGTGTCAATCTGATGTTGATTTCGGTCTTCGGGGTTGATACTTAGGGGAATTATTCTCTCAACCAATGTCTAATGGGAACCAAGTATTTTGTTTTATCTGTACTCGCTTCCATCTTTCGACTGTATCTATCAATCGAATCTTCGAACTTTAGGTAGAAACTAATGGGTGTAAACATGTGTTTGTGACATGTTATGTTTGATGGTTGCAAGTGGATGCAAGTGGTTGCTAGTGGTTGCTCGTGGATGCATATACACACACTAGGCACTAGATCAGCTCGAAAACACTCTCATACTGCATATGGATGTGTGAGCATTTTCAATTTTTGTGGATGCAAAATGATTGACTCATCACATGAATGTTGCATATGAATGAATGGTTGTCACTCATATAAGAATGATATATATCAAATAGGAAAATTGCATACATGTTGGACTCATGACACTGACATAGTTCGCATTAAGGAGGTCAACTGAATCAGTGGGCCGCCTGATCTTTGCATTAGATAGGGAACATATACACACACTTTTGCATATGTTCATACAACATTAGAAGTTTTCTAAGGACAATGGATGCTTATGGATGATGGTTGAGTAGATGGATGACTGGATGGTAGGACACATTATTCTTAACTTGAAGATTTCGGGGACAAAATCCTTTAAGGAGGGGGGAATGTAACACCCCGTATTTTCTGTGAACGTATAAGTAACAAATCAGAGAATAATTAATTTTTAAAATAAGAATCAAGGGAAATGGGTTGCCCCATTGCGTTTGTCTAGAAATTCTTCTTGGAAACAAGTCCGAGTTTTCGAGAAACGGAGTCCGTATGAGGGAGATATGACCCTCCGAAGTTTCAGAGATTTTCAAATCGAAAACAGCTCGAAAATTTGAATTCAAAATCCCAGAACTGGCTGGGCAGGAAAATTCCTGCCCATGGACCAGGTCGACCTAGGGGTCGACCATAGTGTTGACCTCCCAGGGGCCAGGTCGACCATAGTGTCGACCTGGGGGTCGACCTGCTCCCGAAACCCTGTTTTTGAACCTGATTCATTCTGATGTATCTGGTCTCGTTTTCAGTCTAGATTCGTCCGCCTAATCCTATATAAACAGCCCCCTAGCCCCATTCTCTTTACACCATTCTTCTCTAACGTTATGCTGCACAATTTCATTCCTATAGTCTGCCTCCGTTCTTATTAAATAAAATAATGGCGTCGTTACTCTGCTGGAATCAAAACTAGGACCTTCTTCCAATCTGAATAAAGTTAAAAGGGAACAACTATTTTCTAATCTAATCGATAGTCTACGCCAAAGGAACGCTATTCAGTGTCAGAACTCAGATACCAGAAATCAAGACTTTCCTTTTTGATAGTGAGTACAGTTATTTTCAGATATGAACTTTAATTATGATCTTGACGTGGTTATAAATATGAATCTGAGGTTATGTATATTCTTATCTGTCAGATCTGTTTTTCTGTGACTATCCTGTACCTCTTTCTTCTTTCTGTTCTATAGCCAGGCAACTACGAGCCTGCACCGAATCTCATAAGAGATTAACGCACAAACGCTAAATTTTCGGACCAATAATGAATAATGCATAATTGGACATGAAACTATTGCCTATGAGACTATTGCCTATGACTATGACTCATGACTATGAGACTATTGCCTATGACATTGAATAAGAAACTATTGTGATTAGTCGCCCATGACTATTGTGGTTAGTTGCCTATAACAATTGTAGTTAGTTTCTTATGCCTATTCCCTTAATTATGGTAGATCTCATAATTAGTGTGTAACTTGGCTAGTTTATTCCCATTCACTGTTATGTACATCGAGCCTATTGGAGCCACTATTATTGTATTTGGTTCATTGTTGCATGCCTATTCTTTTATATCAATTCTTGTGCTTATCCCCTACTCCTTTTGTTAGTGCCATTTCATGAGTACTTAGAGAACTTGTGGAAACATGTTATACGGGGATTGGGAGTAGCTTAATTAAGTTAATTTGGCATAATAAATATGTTGGCATAATCTGAATTGGCTATAATAGTGAATGATTAACATGTATATTAGTCTTGGACATAAATGGTGAACTAGAATATTAAATCTAGTTTTGACATGAACTGTAAATGGGAATATTAAGACTAAAATTTGGGGCATATATTGTATTATGAATTATGACCTTGATTTGGGCATGTAAGTTTAGGCTAAATTTATGATTAGGCAAGATATGTAAATAGAGTTTTAGATATATATAATCTGCTAAATCTGTTATCTGCTAAATCTGTTAAATTTCCTAAATCCGTTATCTGCTAAATCTGTTGAATTGCCTAAACTGCTAAATCTGTTATCTGCTAAATCTGTTGAATCGCTTAAACTGCTAGATCTGCTATCTGTTGAATTGTCTGATCTGTTGAAAACTAGATAATGGTAATCTGGGTATGGAAATCCATAGGCTCGACCTAGGATTTAGTAAAACATGGAAATTTGATTAATCTGTTGTATCCTGTGAAGAAGTTTAATCTGTTAAATAAACAGAATTAGTCTGATATCTGTAAAATATGTATTGGAATGAATTGGCTATGACACGAGGTTAGACTCTGTTTGCGGTGGAAGCTTGCCCGGAACCAACCGGCTTATCCAGCGACCGCAAACTGTCAGTCTAATGTGAGAGGTCGTAGGCATAACTAAAATATGCTTAGACACGAGGTTAGGTCTGGCTTGTGGCAGAAGTCTGCCCGGAACCGCCCGGCATATCCAGCGGCCATAAGCTACCGACCTAATGTGAGAGGTCTGTGCATTAATATTTAATTACCGCAAATCTTGGATAAATATGATGTCTAAAACGTTTTGGGTGAATAGGGTTAAACCAACCGGATTGATGAATTTAACAAACCCGTTTCGTAAGTCGGTGGGCCCAATACAAAGTTAGACAATCTGTAAGTCTGTTAAGAACTGTACATCTGATCCGTTAGTCTGAAAACCTGTTAACTTGATTTTCTGATATGTGAACTAGTTGACCTGAACTCTGTATGTCTGAAAACTTGTAAACAAGTTAATCTAAAATCTGTTAGTCTGGGGATACAAGGTTAGGAGGGAAAAATACTTGTGTCATCTGTTGTTTGGGACCCATATTAGTCAGTAACCCTTTCTAGTATCAAAATATGACCCAACAGTAGGTAGGGTCCGGGCACGCTTACTGAACTAATTATAAGCGGTTCATTCTGATAATGGCGAGGGGTGTTGATGGTGCGTTCCAACCGGGTCATGTGCGTGCATGGATCCCGGTCTACCTCTAAGGATGAAAGACGCCGTGACATCTGTAAATAGGTCTGTGTCATTCAAAGGTTGCCACTTTAGGGAATGATACACCCTTTTGTGGGCCTGGCACAGGGTATTTATGTATTAGGGAGCCGATCGCGTGGGGTAGGATTTAGGGTACACTTAGTTCTGTCTGTTCTGTGGGGTACCATCTGCTTCTGTTGGGTGGTAACACCTGTCTGTTTCTGCGTGGTACCGTCTGTTGGGGTGGTAAAGGCCCATTTACTAGTGTACACCTAATTCTAACATTCTGTTTCCGTAAGGGTTATTCTGTTTCTGTTCCTGTACCTTCTGTTCGAGTGGTAAACGCCCATTAATCTGTTTCTGTTTAGACATTAGGGTAACACCTAATCCTGTTACACTAGTATTAGTGCAGAGAAGTGAAAAGTAATGGCTTATATCATTCTATTTCTTCTGTTTAACATAAGTATATCTTCTACTCCTGTTACTGTTATCTCGCATCCAGTTTTATTTGCATGCCATGATTATTATTATCTGTTCATATGCTGGAAATCACTGGACTCGCCAGACTTTATGTCTGACCTCGTTTGTTTTTCGCCCCTTTTCTTTCCGTCCCCCCCAGGTTTCCAAGGAGGGAATACTTTATCTTGATCCGGATTTCCTCTGCTTGAAGTACTTAAAGTGCTTAAAGTATGGCTTGACTCCCTATGGCAGCTTCTGTGGGGATTATGATTTTAAAGTTTTGTACTCTGAGGGCTTTTGAAAAGGACTGATATATATATATATATATATATATATATATATATACTTGAGTTTTGATAAAGTGATTTGGAAGGATGTAACCAAAATGATTTCTGTTTTTCGCTGAAATAAAGTTGTAAATTTTTCTAGTACTGCTTTATGTATCTGTTCTTGTAATATTATGTTTTGTCTACTAAAAAGCTCCATCAAAGTTAAGGCATTCCCTTTGTGAGTGACCTTGACGTAGGTGGGGTGTTACAGAGACCTTCGTTAAGAAATCTTTATCCAAGGTGTTGCTTATTCATAGTTTAGTCCAACCTGGATAGAACAACCAGGGATGTGGTATATTATCCAAAGGATTAGAGGTTCAAGTCCTCCTTCTAGTGCCAAAATGTTAATGATATTTTTCTCCAACACCGGAATCAGATCTAAGAATGTGGACCTAATGGAGATAAGGTGGAATTTAGTTTTGACAAGCTTGAGCTAGTTCAACGTTTCCTAGATATCAAGGTTTTAAGCTTGAAGATTCGTTACTCTTCCCTTAAGGGGTGAGTATTACGCTTGCAAGACTTAACAACCAGCAGTTATCTTAGGATAAGGGTTCCCTAAGCACAACACTAGTAAGGAAGCTAAACGGCTTATAAAAGGATGTTTTAGTAAATAGGCTTACGTTTAGGGCTTATGCAGAAGGCTTTCATTATGAAGAAAGCATAAGGCAGTTAGGTTATTGTTGGAAAGGTTGGGTTAAGAGGAGTAAATCGGCACAAGCATAACAGTATACAATATTATATGCCAAACGGTAAACAACACAACACTTTATAGTGGTTTCGTTCGGATTGAACCTACATCCACTGTGACACCCCACATCTGTTAATGTCACTCACTAAGGGAATGCATTAACTTCAATGAAGCATTATAGGTAAACAAAAACAGATATATTACAAGATAGATAATTTAAAACAGTGGAATAAGAGAAAACTTCATCACATAAATAAACTTCTTGGTCCAACCAAACATTTACAAGCGATGTCTGAAAACAATAAAACTTGTTACATCAAATACTCTGCCTTGTCTCAAATCGTCATAGTACATAAAGAAGCATAAAACAACATAATAAAGCATAGAAGAGCATAACTCCCCAATAAAGCATAGCCATAGCGGAAAGAGATGTGAAACCAAGCAATACATCTATCAACGTCAAGCTGGAAGAAAGAGAAATCCGAGCTAAGCTTGAGTATCTCCTCCCTGGGAACCTGGGGCGAGAAACGGAAGAAAAGAAGCGAAATAAAAAGGGTCAGACATAAAGTCTGGCGAGTTCAGTACTTTTAGAATGTAAACAAGTAAAAGCATCATGACAAGAATAAACTGGATGAAAGATATAACCAAGACATAAGGTATAGCAGGATAAACAGGATAAGCATAATGAAATGTCTAGTGTGCTTCTCTAACTTCGTTCTTAAATTTCTCTATTTCTCTATTTCTTTGCACCACCTACTAGTACCAAATAACAAGATGATCCCAACTCCACAGATGGTAGCCTTAGGTGCACATCTAGTGAGAGGTTTCCTCCCCGTACAATCACAGGTAGCCTACTTCCCTTAAAAGACTAGATGCACCCAAACTGCCCCAATCTATTGGCTCCCTAACTCGTAGATACCTGTGCTGGTCCCATCGTAGGGTGTATCACTCCCTAAAGTGGAAACCCGTTACAACCAGATTGCATAGCTTATATCCACCAGTGAACAGCGTCTTAATCTTCCACTCCGAAATCCATGCACGCCTATGACTTCATCGGACCCTACACTGACACACCCTCACTCTCGTTTTGACCTCTTACAATCAGCCCAGTAAGCGTCCCCCTACCCTGACCTAGTTCAGAGTGCCCGTCCGATACCTGTATGGGTTATTGATTGAAAAGGGTCCCCATAACCACTAGCGTTTTTCAAGATTTGCCTGTCTCTTTTTGCATAACCCCACCTATATTGGTTAAGTTTGTCTATCCACCCAAATTACATTAACTTAACCCCACCCACTCATTCAATCAACATGCAATATTAGTTAAGTTTGTCCGCTTACCCAAGTTAACTTAACCACACCCACTTATTCAATCAACATGTTTACATATCACACAGGGTTCTTCTTGATTAAGCATTAATTATTTATTAATGCATGTACCTCCCACATTAAGTCGGATACTTGTGGTTGCTGGTTACGCCAGGTGGTTCAGGGCAGACTTCTACCACAAGCTAGACTTAACCTTGTGTCTAAGCATCGCGTAGTTATGCCTATGACCTCTCACATTAGATATATCACTTGCAGTTGCTGTTTATGCCAGGCGGTTCCGGGTAGTCTTCTACCACAAGTGAAATTAAACCTCGTATCTAGGAATATCCATTCTTTGCCAATATTAGTGTTCGTTAATATTTCAAATTAATGTCTTTAATTATATGTCAATTACCCATAATTCCCAATTTCACGTTATGCCCAAAATCCAACATAAGTTATACTTCAAAATCATCCCAACATAGATTATGCCCAAATTTCGCAATGTTCCCTACTTACCATTCGAATGTTCATCTCCACGAGATTTGGCCTAGGCTCAAAGATAGCCTGGCTATGAAAATAAAAAGGGAAAGAGGAAGGGAAGAGAACAAGAACAGGCATGATAATAAAATAGGCATAAGATGATAAAACTGATAACAACAACAACATAAGCATCTAAGAATTATGGATCTGATGTATAGACAAAGATAGATCGTATAAGATTCAACTTTTTATCAGGCATAAGCTTAGATCCAATTTAAAACATGTCAAGATTACTTTATTAGTTATCTAGATCTAAAAATAAAATGAGCTCATAGAGATTGGATCTAGAGAATAGAATTAGGCATTGTTGTTGTAGATCTACTCCTTGGATAATCTCTACTTTGATTGTTGAAGAAGTAAAGCTAGTTTAATCTGAGTTAAAGCAGAGTCATGATGTCGCCATTGTTGAAGGTAAGAAAAACAAGGAGAATGGGGTCTTATTTATAGCCCCAAGCGAACGAACTAGGTTTGAAAACGTGGTCACATACGA
Organism: Allium sativum; assembly: GCA_030737875.1. Taxonomy (NCBI): domain Eukaryota; kingdom Viridiplantae; phylum Streptophyta; class Magnoliopsida; order Asparagales; family Amaryllidaceae; genus Allium; species Allium sativum. The sequence goes on from CM060910.1 coordinate 345,286,769, forward strand.
AACGAAGTATTTCACACGAATCGGAGGGGGGGATTGACACCCTTATATAGGGGTCAACACCCTCCCTGTTGACGACAAAAAATGTCGTAAACACCAAAGATTCCAATTACTAGGAATAGTTATTTTGGTCGCACAGACGAGAGTAGAAAAGCAATAAATAACACAAGAGATTTATAGTGATTCAGCCGCGTGAGGGGCCTACGTCCACTTTGAAGCGTCGTTTGAGTATTATTAATCACACAAAATTACAAGCGTGAGACCCTCTCATGACATCTCATTACATTTCATTACATTCATCTTTATACTAGATGATGTCATCATTCTCATATATGATGTCATAATTATCATATATTAAGAAATGGACACTTTTGCCCTTCTTCTTCCTTAAATGGAGGATGCCATTAATGGAGCTCTATAGAGGTCCCAAGGTCTCAAATTCTAACCCCTTTCAAGTGTAAGGTCATGGGTATATATAGGAAAGGGAGTAGGTGGAAGTAGGTAGAAATATGGGACCACAAGCAGAAATTCTCACCTGGAGCCTGCACCTGTGGAAAATTCGCACCTGAGCCCAGGTTGCAAAATTTTGCACCTCGTGGGTACGAAATTTTACACCCCGTGGGTGCAAAATTTCACACCTCTCTAGTGCGGGATTTTTCATCTCATGGATGAGAGATTTTGTGCCTCGAGGGTGCGAAATTTCGTACCTCATGGGTGCGAGATTTCTCACCTTGAGGGTACGAAATTTCGTGCCTTGAGGGTGCAGAATTTCGCACGTTGTGGGTGCGAGATTTGGCACCACGAGGGTACGAAATTCTGCACCTCGTGGGTGAAAAATTCGCGCCCTATAGAGGTGTGAACTTCGTGCCTCCTTGGGTGCGAAACTCGCACCCTGCTGGGTGCGTATTTCGCACCCAATTGGGTGCGAAATTCGCACCTCCCGGGGTATGAAGTTCGCTTTAAGAGGCAAGCAAAGGCGGTGTGAATAGGTGTTTAGGGATGCCAGAGGTCTTTGTTGGCGCGATCCCTCTTCATCATGTTTCCTTCACTCCTAGGCATCCCTTTCGGCTTTAGTTCCACGCGATGCATCGAGTCAAACGTGTCTTGTGTACTTTTGGGAACCGGACAAAAAGTCGGTTAATATTTGCCTTCTAAAGTACATCTTGTTTCAACAGGATATGCTTTGGATTGGCTGAAGTAGTCACTGAGTTACTGGTTTATCCTATAAGTTAAAGGAAAACACATGTTAGCTGGCAAGCTCATTTGCTGTATGATTGCGAGTGAGCTGTCCCCGTCGCTAAGTATTTCGCAGTGCTCCGTGCTCAAATCGCTAAGTATTTCGCAGTGCGTTGCCCCTGTGTGTTCGCGAGGTGCGCATGGAATACGTGCACATGAGCGTGTGGCATGAAGTTTTGAACCCAAGGGTTTGGTTTTTTTTGGGTACGAAATTTCGAACCATAGAGGTTCGAAATTTCGACCCTAGGGGTTCAGAATTTCGAACTTGTGGGTTCGAAATTTTGAATCCTGGAGGTTCAAATTTAGAACTCGTAGGTCCGAAGAACCCGTGGGCTTGAAAATCTTGGGAATGCAAAGAGGCTATTTCCTTTTATTATAAATAGCCCTCCTTTAATTTTTTCCTTCCATTTACTTTCTTGCTTCGACTTCCATTATTGTGAAAGCTCCCTACTATTTCAAACCTAACATAAGTAATGGCTGGGGCCGAAAAATGAGGAAGAAGTTGAAGGGCTGCAACTTGGAGGAGTAGTTTCGATGTGAGGGAGAGAGGTGGAAGCCTGAACTGGGTTCGACCCCTATGGGGTTCGAAATTTCGACCCTCCTTGGGGTCGAATTTTCGAACCCTTGTGGGTTCGTGTTCCCGAACCTCAGGGGTTCGTGTTCCCGAACCTCAGGGGTTCGTGTTCCCGAACCCGAGAGGTTCGAACTACCGAACCTTCAGGGGTCGAATTTTCGAACTCCCAGGGTTCAAAATTTCGAACGTTGGGAGGTTCAAATCTTCGAGCCTGGAGGGCTTTGAATCTTTGAACCTCTAGGTTTCGAATTTTCGAACCCTGAGGGGTTCGAATTTTCAGACCCGGAGGCACGAATTTTCGAGCCCTGTGGGGTTCGAATTTTCGAAACTTGAGGTTCGGGTCTCAAACTTAAAAGTTTGATGGAGCCTCTCTCTCCTACCGCTGGGTTCGGATTGGCTGCCAGCCGAACTGCTCTGTGCTACGTTTTGACAGGGTATTGCTCCCCTTGTACAAGACTTCGATCTCTTGACTTCCTGCCCTTAGAATTACACATTGCCTTTTCGCTTTCGTGATTGCACGAATGCATATGGTGAAAGTCGCATGGACAAGGACATAAATTCTTTACATAGGATAGTGCATATATCTGAACTTTGACCGAGCTGTTGGACTGTTTGACTTTCCTATGTATATCTTAATCTTGCATGACACCGCACACATATGTTAGCTTTCATCAACACGAGGGGTATAGGTTATTCCAATGTGATGTCTAATACTAGTGTGTTAAAGTACAGTTAGCCATGCAAACAAGATCAAAGTATGGAAAAATCCTGGAAGCCAAGGCTTCCCCGTCTTCGTCACATTCATCTGATTCGACCAATAGCGGTAGCTCGAGTGGCAGCGAGCTAGAGACTACTAAGGGATCCGTTCCTTCTCAATCGGCCAGTTCACCCTCTGATCACTGGGAACTGATTGAGAGGCTACATTCTCCGGTCATAGACGAAGAGGTTGAGAATGTGGATATTATTAATGAAGATGCCCTGACGGGCCCAGTAGCCCGAGATATGTTACCCAATGTCGTTATTTTGGAAAATACGATGGACTCGGTGCCATTGCACTTGAATGCTACAACAGACATGAAAATGGCGCAGTGGTTTAATATACCGGTAGGTGATACTCATGCACCGGGAGAAGGTGGAAGGTCTCATGCACCGCTCGAGGGTTTAACGGCCTGGAATAGGCAAGCTTGTTTCTTCTGGGTGTGTAACCCTAGCCAATGATTTTATTTGGGACACTCTGTCCTATTTTCATCTTGCGCCTTCGCAGCTGCATCCAAATACTTACTCTTCGCTCTTAGGCACTTACGTTCTTTACACAGAATATTTACACTTGGAGCGAACTGGAGAAGATATTCAGTACTTCTTTAGTCTGAGGAGAACGTCTAGCAAATCGCCTTCCCAGTGGTTCCTGGAAGCAGCGGCCGCCACCAAATTCTTCATTGGGACGTGGCCCGGGCCACGTTGTTCAAACAAGATTGGTTCTTTGTGCACTGCCCTCCAGGATTTGCAAGGAGGTGGATTGACGGGAGTAAGTACTCTCAAACTTCGCTTCCTATTATTGAGCTTTTGGAAACCACATCTCATTGTCACTCTTTCATGATTGCGGCAGGGAATCCAGAGGCACCTACCGGTGAGGAGTACAGGCAGTGTCTCAATGTCTTACGGGCAATTCCCAAGGGGTCTCATAGAATTGAACTGTGATAAGCCAAGAGCGCCTTTGCTGTGCGGGGTTGCTTCCTGACAATCGGGTTGTGATTAGGCCTGCAGTGGTGAGTGGTATGCCAAAAAAGGTGGTGGCGGAAGGCCCTGTGACCCCTGATCAAAAAAGAAAGATTCCCTCTATTGGGCCCAAGCCGAAGAAGGTTGTTAAGTTACAAGCGGACGTTAGTGGAGATGCGGCACGCGGCGAGGACGCCGTAGCTGGAGATGAGGGGCCATTTAATGCACATGTCCTTCCCCCAGCGGGAGAGGCAGGGAGGGAGAGTCGATTAGACCACTCTCTTTAGTGACTTCTCCTGGAGTCTCCACCCCACTTGAGGACGAGCGCCAGTTTGATGGCTTGAATAAACTTGACCTAGTAGTATCCCTGCGGCCAACTCCGGCTATTAAGGATGAATTAGCTCTTGCTGGGAAGTGGTTAACTCCTTCGAGCGGATCACAATTTGGTCTGTTGAGAGAACACTTAGGGCATACACTCATCAACACTACATAGCATAGTGGCTTATCTGAGCAAGTGACTGGACTGACTTCGCTTCGTTTCTTTAACAGGTGATATGGCGAGAGGGCATAGAGGGCGAGGTTATGGACATGGAGGTCGTCAATGCCCTAGGAATCCTTTCTTTTAAGGCTTTAGAAGAGGGGCCAACTTATATGATACTCCACCCCCGCCTGGTCGCGGTAGTGAGCACCGTGGTGAGGATCGCTCTCGATGATCTCCGACTCCTCCCACTCCTCTTTCGATTTGGGTGCCCGAGGGAGACTCCCGGGTTGACTTGGTGTGCTCTCGGCGTCCGTCTTCGATAGCTCCTTCAAGCATAGCTTCTCCTGCCCCTATTCCAGTTACCAAAGGGAGGGAGCCACCACTCGGCCGAACGAGACCGGAGAGGGCGACCGTAGCCGTGATACGGGAACTAGCGGTCTCTGAGCAACAGAGGCTTTCCTTGGAGGAAAGGAAGGCATGGTTAAAAGAGACTTTCCCTCAACACTACTTTGATGAGCTGACGGTCATTCTAGATCTCTGCCCGCCTCCCGCTAGGGACTCTGGAGAGATTTGGATGCATGTGAAGGAAGCGTACCACCAGGCTGACGAGCTTACCGCCTATTTCTTTCATCTATCGGAGATGATCAAGAGGAAGAATATGGAGCTAATGAATCAAAAGTTAACTATTGATGCTAAGTATATCACCGTCGTACTCCTAAAGGCGGACATAGGTGAGTTTACTTTTTGTGCCGTGGGCACACTGTCGTTAAGTGGGAGGCCGATCACTCCCGCTTCGTTTTCACGGAAACTATAGCCGATCTAACTACCCAGAACACGGCCTTAAAGAGGGACAAGGCCGAGGTGGATAAAGTATGCACCGATCTGGAAAGGGAAAACGCTTGAGTTTTCGACCTCCAAACTGACAATAATGCCCTGAGAGTAGAAAATAACAGCCTGAAGGGATAGGTTGAGGAGATGAAAAAGGCTAAGGAGGACGCGGAGGCTAATAACCGGGATGTGTTGGGCACAGTGGATGGACTTAAAGCAGAACACCTGAGAGAAGTAGAACAATCGTGGGAGGGGCTGGAGGATGCAGAATTCCGGGTTCAATATTCTGTGGAGGAGGACATCCGAAACATGTACGTTAAGGTTCTGAGATTCCATCGAGTCTCATAGGTGGACGATTATCCCCGGGAATTAGCTCGAACTTGGGAGAGGTTTGTTCATATAAAGCTTATTTGCGCCACGTGGATGTTGGGTCCTTGGATGAACGACAGCTTATGATTGATCTCTTGACCGCTGAAGAGCGCGAGAAGTGTGATACCCCACGTCCGTTAATGTCACTCACTAAGGGAATGAATTAAGTTTTGTGAAGTGTTATAGGTAAACAAAAACAGAAATATTTCCAAGACATATATAAAAGAAACAACGGAATTTAAAAACTTTATTTATAATAAAGCATCATGGTTCAAAATTAGCACATGTCTGAAATACACAAACCATTACATCATAAAAACTACTGTCTTGTACTTTTAAACATCAGAGTACATAAAAAGCATAATTCCCTAAACAAAGCATAGCCATAGTAGCAACGATAAAAGCTTGAGACATACGTCAAAGCAGCTCTAACAAAAGTAAGCAGAATCACGGTCAAGCCTAAGTATTCCCGCCCTGAGAACCTCGGGGGAGGAGGGAAACAGAAGAAAGAAGAGGAAACAAAAAGGGTCAGACATAAAGTCTGGCGAGTCCAGTTACTTTTAGCAAGTAAATAAATAAAAGTAGCATGACAGACATATAAAGTCGATAAGAGAGAGATAACTACATAAAAGACAAGTATGACAAGGTGAACAGGATAGGGTGCATACGCTTCTAATGATTACTCTGCACTACTACTAGTATATCCAGAATGAGATGATCTCCAACATGTATGAAATGGTAGACTTAGGCGTACTTCGGGTGAGAGGTTTTAACCCCATACAATCCATAGGCAACCCCATTAACTGACTCCTAAACTTATCAGAGTCTAGATGTACCCTAACTACTACCCTAATCGATCGGCTCCCTACTCCATAAATACCCTGTGCTAGCCCCACAGTAGGATGTATCACTTCCTAAAGTGGCAACCCTTCATTTTCAAGATGTGCACAACCATATCTACTAATGTTATAACGTCTTAATTCCCATGGCAAGCCGGGCCCATGCACGCACATGACTCTGTTGGTTTCCTGCACTATTGACACCTCCCGTTCATTTTGGATCTCTTACAATCAACCCAGTAAGTGTGCCCCTACTCCGACCTAGTTCGTAGTACTCGTTTGATACCTAGATGGGTTACTGACTTAAACGAGTCCGACACACAAGATGATACAAGCTCCACTAGGCTTGCATCCCCACTACTAGGATTTCAACTGGTTATGCCTAACAGTCCAACAAGTAAAACATGCTAAGTTGTCGGGCCTATATATGTAAATATTACCCCACCGCCACAAGATTTACTTAACCCTCACTGATCCAAGAAAGTTTACTTAACAAAGATGCATAACCCTAAGGTATAAAATAGGTTAAGTTTGTGGGCCTATATATATATATATATTACCTACCCCCACAAGATTTACTTAACCCACCCACTGTTTCAACCAAGTTTACTTAACCCTTATTCAAGTTAACAAGTTCATACAATACCTATGGATTCATCTAGGTTAATTATTCCTATTCGTCACCAAGTCCATTTATGGTTATAATGGGCTAGACCTCCCACATTAGGCCTACAACTTGTGGATGGTGGATATGTCGGTCGGGTCCGGGCAGACTTCTTCCATAAATTGGGCCTGACATCGTGTCTTAATCTGTCTCATATTTGTGCACTTAGACCCCTCACATTAGATTTAACATTTGAGGTTGGTGGAAATGCAGGTCGGATCCGGGAGACTTCCACCACAAATGCAATCTAACCTCATGTCATAAGTGCCATTACAGTTTTCTAATTACTGTAATCCTAGGCATTTTAATTACTAACCAATTAGTTATATTTATGTCTTTATAGGTGTTTATGCCAATTTACCCAATTATATTCATAATGGATTATATGTCCAAATTCATACTTGTCATTCAAGTTGTGCCAATTCTAATGTTTTCCCCCATTCTTTAACTAACGCATTCGCATATATTTGGTGTCATGTCTAGGCTAGAAAGTAGCCTAGCCATAAACAATAAAAGGGAAAGATGACAATAATGATTATTTTAACAAAAGTGACATAAACATGTGACTGGCATAGTGATAAGGTGGACATATAAAAATAGATCTAGTGAGCATGTGATAATAAAACTAGATCTAACATACCAAGGATGTCATAATAGGCATGAATAAATAAGGATTCATATTTCCAATTAATTATAGATCTAAATTAATCACCACATGATAGGTAAAGTTTAAGATCCATAAATGTGACATGATAAATTAACCACAAGCGAATTAGATCTATAAAGATAGATTTAGCATGACATGATAAATTAACCACAAATGAATTAGATCTATAATGGTATATCTAGCATGACATGATAAATTAACCACAAGGGTGACAACCCGAATTCCGACTGACCGTTTTTTTTTTAATTCCAATCTATCGAAACTAGGATCGGTTTGCTCTGGTATCTTGCAGAAAAGACAGAGACATAAAATATGTCAGAGCTAAGAAAATATCTCACAACGGAATGGATAAAATATAATATAAATCAAAGTATAGCCTTTCTGTATTAATAATACTGCCTAACCAGTATCCAAAGCTATAATGTCTCATGTCTCTGCCACAAATCTAACCTGCTAGTATGTTATGAGGAGGGGGTCAGAACATAAGTTCTGGTGACTATATTTAAACTATACAGTTTGGATAATCCAACATATACCGTTCAATCATATTTTCTTATTTATTAGGTTACTTGGGTTAACAACACTCAAGGCTTACACACACGTCGCACCCATTTACTCCCCAATGGATTATTCTAATCCAGTATATATGTAGCTAACCCCAATATTGAGGTACACCCCATGGTACCCCACTCGCACGGTCTCTACCGTAACACCATCGAAATATACGTAGTCCCTCATCCTCCATTGTAGTGACGTACGGATATCAATATTACATTCCGCATATATCTATCATTACTATGCTACATAAATGTACTGAGTGCCACATTTGTTCGAATAAGACTACATACCAGAGTAATGCCCTCAAGTCTACGATACACCATCCAAAGCTGACATGCATCTATCTAGACTGTCCACCATACGTATCTTCAATTGTAGCTCGATGCCTCAATCGCACGTCCTTTAATGTGCACTGAGTTCCATGGTAGGGCGATACAAGAAGCACAGAACTCAGTCGGCAGCTTTTCCATATCTGTATAGGCCCGTCTTTAAAGAGCCTCTATATACAGATATACCAAGGGTCTGTTTTCGTGGTGGTTATGGCCCCACCTCGGCCTCTACCTCAACTAGTAGAGACTACTAGAGCTAAGCGACTGTCCCTACGCAAACAATCTAAACATCCAAGTTGCGTCTCCCCTTAACCCCTTACCCCGATAGTGAAAGGTGAAATGGAATCTTGGGTTTAGCTCGAGTCTTTCCGCATCCCATTGGCTGCCCATGACGGGTGTCCGACGGTCTACTATCCTTGTTAGTCCTGACCCTCTGCCTCCTCGTGAGGGAACCGCCGAACCACCCTGGTGTCACCTCGTCACAGTATTCTGAATGCATAGCTACATCTACAGTCAAGGCCCACCCACTTAGTAGTTACGCGCAGACCCAACCTCTGCGGACACAACCTAAGACATCTGCCACCGCACAGAGGACTTCTAGGAGCACCTTACTTACCTCAGGAAGTTGTGTGCTTCCTCTTCCAGTCCTTCGGGTCGTCAGAACAATCAGATGAATGTGCGCTCCCCTCGTGCCTTATAATACCACGATGATCTACCTCGTTGGGTTATTCACCCTCAAACGTGTGGACTGGTACAAGCACCTCACTTTAATATGTTATTAGACCCTATGTCTAAACATTATTTTACGCACTTGCCTTACCTCATCAGGTTTCCTTTTAACTTAGTTATTCTCATTCACATTGAATTCTTATTTAAATTACAAAGTTTCTCTTGCTTATTAATTTCATAAATACAACTTAATCCATTTAAGTTTATTAATAAGCCCATAACATGTTATTCTCTAGATGGTGGCCCAAGGTCTATAATCCATAACCCCTTTTTATCTTCTTGTTGATTTCGTCATTACAATAACATGCTTTATTTAATATGTTGTTAAGTATATCCAATTCACATGTTTTCTAATTAATATGTCCCTTACCATTTATGATTAAATATAACTTATTTCATTTCATAAGTTTTCCTCATTCCTTCTCATTTAATCATAATTCCATTTTACATTGTCAATATATCTTATCGTTGTTTACTTATTAGCTTAGTTCTATTAACTAAGGTCCATTAATAAGTTCTCTACCCATTTGTTATAACCTATGTTATAATTTCCTCTTGTCCCTAGGACAAGCCTAACATTCTTATCAACGGGTTTAATACTCCCAAGCTTACATATTACTTAATTTATAATTAAGTACAACTTCCTATATTTCATATATTCTCCCCCTTTTCTCAACTGGTCTCTGGTTTTCCCCATTTACTGATTACTTAATTTACAATTAAGTGTCCCTTATCTTATTACACAAGTTATCCCATTTCTTTATTAGTTTATTATAATATAAGTTATAATCTTCACTTGTCCCTAGGACAAGTCTACCTATTATACAACATTTTCATTAATGTTATTTATTTGTAATAGGTGATTATCATTTCTACTAGTTATGATTACCCTAAAAGGTGGCTTTAATTACATAACTTTATTATTTCTAACGGTTATGTATACCACTAGGTGTCTAATACATAAATACGCTGTGCCAGCCCCACAAAAGGTGTATCATTCCCTAAAGTGGCAACCTTTGAATGACACAGACCTATTTATAGATGTCACGGCGTCTTACATCCTCAGAGGAAGACCGGGATCCATGCAGGCACATGACCCGGTTGGAACGCACCATCAACACCCCTCGCCATTATCAGAATGAACCGCTTATAATTAGTTCAGTAAGCGTGCCCGGACCCTACCTACTGTTGGGTCATAGTTTTGATACCAGAAAGGGTTACTGACTAATATGGGTCCCACACAACAGATGACATAAGTAATTACCCATCCTAACCTTGTGTCCCCAGACTAACAGATTTTAGATTAACTTGTTTACAAGTTTCAGGCATACAGAGTTCAGATTTACTAGTTCACAGATCAGACAATCAAGTTAACAAGTTTTCAGACTAACGGATCAGATGTACAGATTTAACAGACTTACAGATTGTCTAACTTTGTAATTGGGCCTACAGATTCACGAAACGGGTTTGTCAAATTCATTAGTCCAATTGGTTTAACCCTATCCACCCAACACGTTTTAGACATCATACTTATCCCAGATTTGCATTAATTAAATATTAATGCAAAGACCTCTCACATTAGGTCGGTAGCTTGTGGCCGCTGGATATGCCGGGCGGTTCCGGGCAGACTTCTGCCACAAGCCAGACCTAACCTCGTGTTTAAGCATATTTTAGTTATGCCTATGACCTCTTACATTAAACTGACAGTTTGTAGTCGCTGGTTAAGCCGGTTGGTTCTGGGCAGGCTTCTACCGCAAACAGAGTCTAACCTCGTGTCATAGCCAATTTATTCCAATACATATTTTTCAGATATCAGACTAATTCTGTTTATTTAACAGATTAAACTTCTGTACAAGTTACAGCAGATTATTCGAGGTTCTATTAACAAGTTTTGCTCAAATTTAAATCGAGACTACAGATTCACATACTTCAAATTTCAGCATTTCAGTTCCAACAGATTACGTCATTCAACAGATAACAGATCTTGCAGATTAGGCTATTTAGCAGATTTAGCAGATAAGGCAATTTAACATAATTAGCAGATTAGGCAATTCAATCTAATTAACAGTTTAGGCAATATAACAGAACTAGCAGATTAGGCAATATAACAGATTTAGCAGATAACATATATCTAAAACTCTATTTACCTATCTTGCTTAATCATAAATTTAGCCTAAACTTATATGCCTAAATCAAGGTCATAATTCATAATACAATATATGCCCCAAATTTTAGCCTTAATATTCCCATTTACATTTCATGTCAAAACTAGATTTAATATTCTAGTTCACCCTTTATGTCCAAGACTAATACACATGTAAACCATTCTCTATTATAGCCAACTCAGATTATGCCAACATATTTGCTATGCCATATTTACTTAATCAAGCTACGCCCAATCCCCGTATAACATGTTTCCACAAGTTCTCCAAATACTCATGAATTGGCCCTATAGGCTCGATGTACATAACAGTGAATGGGAATAAACTAGCCAAGTTACATACTAAATATGAGATCTAACATCATTAAGGGAATAGACATAAGAAACTAACTACAATAGTTATAGGTAACTAACCACAATAGTCATAGGCGACTAATCACAATAGTTTCTTATTCAATGTCATAGGCAATAGTCTCATAGTCATGAATCACAGTCATAGGCAATAGTCTCATAGTAAATGAATCATAGTCATAGGCAATAGTCTCATAGTCAATGAATCATAGTCATATGCAATAGTCTCATAGTCAATGAATCATAGTCATAGGCAATAGTCTCATAGGCGTGAATCTTAGTCATAGGCAATAATCTCATAGGAATGAATCATAATCATAGGCAATAGTTTCATGTCCAATTATGCATTATTCATTATTTGTCCCAAAATTTATCGTTTGTGCGTTAATCTCTTATGAGATTCGGCACAGGCTCGTAGTAGCCTGGCTATAGAACAGAAAGAAGAAAGGGATACAGAATAAGATAGATCTAAACAGAACAGAACAGACATAACCTCAGATTCAGATTTACAATCCATGTCACAATCATAATTAACGTTCATATCGGAAAATAACTGTACTTGCCTTTCGTGGCTAAAGAAAAGGATTATAAATCGAATTTGATGCAGAAACGCTGATTAATCTTCTTCGATTGTTGTTGCAGCTCTAAACTTTAATTTGAATTGTGAATGAACACTTGAGATTAAATTTAGAGGCGGCGGCTAGGGTTTAAGAGAGAGTTTGGTAGCATAATGGTGTCATAGACAATATTTTATGAATTAGGGTTAGGTTAATCACATATTTATAGGTGCAGAGAGTGTTTCAGAACCATTACATCACCCTAGAAGCCATCAGGTCCGTCCAGCACATCAAAAATCATCATTAGAACTCTCTAGAACCCTGTGCAGGTTTCTGGCTCGACATGGGCGCACTTCCCAAGTGCGCCAGTGTATTTTTGTGCTGGCACACTTCACAAGTGCGCCAGTGCATTTCTGGCCTGTTTCCGGTTTTTCTGCCTAACTTCGTTCGTCCATATCTCCTTCATACGGTATCCGTTTTACGCAAACTCGGACTCTATCTCATGCAGAATTTCGAGACGAATGCAATGGCGCAACCCGTTTCCCTTAATTCTTCTCCTAAAAATTAAGTATACTTTATTTTGTTACTTATACGTTCACAGAAAATACGGGGTGTTACATTCTCCCCTCCTTAAAGGATTTCGTCCCCGAAATCTTCAAGTTAAGAAGAATGCGTCCTACCATCCAATCACCCATATACTCAACCATCGTACACAAGCATCCATTGTCCTTAGAAACTTCTAATGTTGTATGAACATATGCAAAAGTGTGTGTATATGTTTCTTATCTAATGCAAAGATCAGGCGGTCTACTGATTCAGTTGACCTCCTTAATGCGAATTATGTCAGTGCCATGAGTCCAACATGTATGCAATTTTCCTATTTGATACATATCATTTCTATATGAGTGTGCAACCATTCATTCATATGCAACATCCATGTGCTTAGTCAACCAATTTGCATCCATAAAAAAAATGCACACACATCCATATGCAGTATGAGAGTGTTTTTGAGCCGATCTAGTGCCTAGTGTGTGTATATGCATCCACGAGCAGCCACTAGCAACCACTTGCATCCACTTCCAACCATCCAACATAACAAGTCTCAAACACATGTTTACACCCAATAGTTTCTACCTAAAGGTCGAAGACTCGATCGATAGGATACAGCTGAGTGATAGAAGCAAGTACGATTAAAACAAGAGCTCTGTTCCTGTTAGACATCGGTTAAGAAAATAATTCCCTAAGTATCAACCCCGAAGACCGAAATCAACATCAGATTGACACCCAGTGAATTACTCCCATTAAACAATGCCAAACTGGAAATCTATTTCACGCTTCGAGTAAAAACCCCTAACCTTTTCAGAAATATCCAGATACTTACAGACTACTGGTGCATATCAGATTATCAAATGATTTTTAGGAAACTAAGCTTGAGAAAGCCTAACCATATCCCAAAAAAAAAACCGAAATGTATGCATCACAGTCATTTTAACGCCTAACACAGATGCCCTCAAAACCCAACCTATCACAAACAGATGAGTCGTAACCCTTATTGGTTTTGAGACTACAGCGGAATCAGAAACAAGACTAGTATTAAAGTGCAGAGACTTAACTACAGAATCAAAATGCTAGAATCAGAAAGAGTTCTTCTTACTAATTAGATAAGGAAGTTAAACCTTCTCAGAAATTTTCCTACCTCAAAGGTACCAACAAGTCCTCCCCTTCCTTCAAGTTTTGATAACCGTCTCAGTCCCATGAAGCGATTTTCCGTCCACCGTACGGAAGTTCTTACGTATCTTAGAAAAAACATCTATACGTGGAAGAAGAGATTAAAAAGGGAAAGAGGAAGGGATTCGAAACAAAGAATCGGAAGAAAGATATCTGGCTTTTGGGGATTATGTTTTTCAAAATAAACTTTACTTTTGAAAATACTTCCTTTTAAAACCTTTTTGAAAGTAGTTTTCAAAAACTTCTATCTAATCTGGTAACCTTCAGCTTTGATACCAAGTGTAACACCCCACCTCCGTTAAGGTCACTCACAAAGGGAATGCCTTAAATTTGATGGAGCGTTTTAGTAGCCAGAACAGAAATTTACAAGACAGATATAAAAATAATACTTGAAAAACTTTATAACTTTATTGCAGCGGACAGAAATCAGTTTGGTTACAACTTTACCAAAAACTCAAGTACATATATATCAGCCTTGTTCAAAAGCCATCAGAGTACAAAACTTTAAAATCATAATCCCCACCGAAGATGCCAGAAAAAGACAAGCCATACTTTAAGCACTTCAAGCACTCCAAGTAGGAAGAAAGATCCGGATCAAGCTAGAGTATTCCCTCCTTGAAACCTGGGGGGGAAACGGAAGAAAAGAGGCGAAACAACAAGGGTCAGACATAAAGTCTGGCAAGTCCAGTGACTTTCAGTTATGAACAGATAATAATGTCATGGCATGCAAATAAAACAGGATGAGAGATAACAGGAAACAGGAATAACAGATATACTTAGGTTAAACAGAAGAAACAAGATGATATTACTTTTCACTTCTCTGCACTAATACTAGTATAACAGGATTAGGTATTACCCTAATGTCTAAACAGAAACAGAAACAGAAACAGAATAATGGGCCTTTACCACCCTAACAGAAGGTACAGAAACATAATGCTAATAATGGGCCTTTACCACCCGAACAGAAAGTACAGAAACAGAATGCTAGTAATGCGCCTTTACCACCCGAACAGAGACAGAAACGGAAACAGAATAATCCCTATGGAAACAGAATGTTAGAATTAGGTGTACACTATTAAATGGGCCTTTACCACCCCAACAGACAGTACCACGCAGAAACAGACAGGTGTTACCACCCAACAGAAACAAACGGTACCCCACAGAACAGACAGAACTAAGTGTACCCTAAATCCTACCTCACGCGATCGGCTCCCTAATACATAAATACCCTGTGCCATCCCCACAAAAGGGTGTATCATTCCCTAAAGTGCCAACCTTTGAATGACACAGACCTATTTATAGATGTCACGGCGTCTTACATCCTCAGAGGCAGACCGGGATCCATGCACGCACATGACCCGGTTGGAACGCACCATCAACACCCCTCGCCATTACCAGAATGAACCGCTTATAATTAGTTCAGTAAGCGTGCTCGGACCCTACCTACTGTTGGGTCATAGTTTTGATACCAAATGTAACACCCCACCTCCACCAGGGTGGCTCTTGCAAGCAACTCTGATTTTAGTGGGGCGTTTTAAAACAAGGTAAACATGCATAATGATATAGCAAGGCAGGACATGACATATATATATGTAAATAAACAGAGTAAGTAGATAGATAAAACAGCGGAAGAATTTTAAACCATTTCAAAAACAAGTCTGCTACATCATAATGTCAATTTCCCAAGTAAACAAGTCTAGTACATAAAATAACATCATCTGAAACTGAAAAGGAAAACATAAAAGTAGCTATCCCCAAAGTGGAAGAAACCATAGCGAGCTCAAGTCCAAAGCATACATGAGCTACCCAAGAAAGCAGCTAGGATCCAAGCTAGGCTCCTGTATTCCCTCCCTGAGAACCTGGGGGGGGGGGGGGGGGGAAACGGAAGAAAAGAGGCGAAAGAAAACAGGTCAGTCAAAAAGACTGAGTAAGCCCTGCTACGATCAGTCTATAAACTAATAAAGTTAACATCATGATGGAAACTGAGATGATCATAGATAACAACATACTGGCATGGTACATTAACTACAAGATAGATAGAGGTGTCATCGCATAAACAAGGTTAAGTTTTGCACCACGGTGTACTAGCAAACCAACATAACAGGTATTGATCCCTTGGCCCAAGCTTTGACCCAATAACATGAAGTGACCTTAATATAAGGTCCAGCCCAACGGTCTAGTCGATCGGCTCCCTATAAACCTAACACGTCAAGTGTTGGTGTCCATATGGCCCACATATGGTTGTAGTTAGACTGTGCTGGGTCCACCTTTGGGTGTATCAAGCCCTCGGGTGTCAACCCCAGACACTTAAGCAATAATGCACAGCCCTAACCTACTGGTACCCGTGCCTCGAGTTTGTCCAACACCGGACTACGTGCACGTCCGTAGCCCGCCTGGACCCGCACCGCTGTACCACTAAGCCATCGCCTTTTGGTCGCTTACATCCGTCCAGTAATCGTGCCCCGCCCTAGCCTAGCTTCTAGGGTTGTGAATGATACCAAACTGGGATTACTGTTAGAACAGACCACGTTGCTAGGGTTTCCTAAGAGGGTTAAGTGTGGTTTAACCCTTCACTAATCATGGATTAAACTAGTTAAGTGTAACCAACAGTTCACCACTTAACCCCATTTCAATCCCTCGAATCCCCAAATTGGTTAAGTATTAGTGGACCCTGACTTAACCCTAATCATGAGGCATTAATTAATTTAATGCACCTTAACCTCTCACATTATACCTTGTTGTGGTTACTAGTTAGGCCGGGCGGGTCCGGGTAGGTTTACACCACAACTTAGTCTAACCTCGGGTTTTGGCACCACATGACCAACTTCTCACATTGGGTCCTATTGTTTGTAGCCACTAGTTAAGCCGGTCGGTTCCGGGTAGAATTACGCTACAAACTCAACCCAACCTCGAGTTGGCCACACTTATGTTTTCTAAGTGTCATGTCCACTTTATTTCAAAACATAATTACAAGTCAACAAATGCTTGGGTAGACCTAACTTAATAGGTAAATTCCCAAGGGGTAGACCTAACTTAATAGGTAAATTCCCAATCTTATATTTTCATGAATTTTAAGTTTACCCAAACCCCCCCCCAACGTCATTCTATCGCTTACATATTCGTAATAACGCATAAAGGATAGGAAGAGGGAACTTGGCATAACATACATGATGGACTTGCATATCACAACAAACATGCATAACACGTTAGACTTGCATAACTTAGCATAGTGAACTTGCATATTACCATAAACATGCATAACATATTAAACTTGCCTAACATGGCATAGGGAACTCGCATAAACATGCTTAACTTATTAAACATGCATAACATGGTATAGTGAACTTGCATAAGCATGCTTAACTTATCAAACTTGCAAATCATGTCATAGTGAACTTGCATAAACATGCATAACCCAATAAACTTGCAAATCATGGCATAGTGAACTTGCATAAACATGCATAACTCAATAAACTTGCAAATCATGGCATAGTGAACTTGCATAAACATGCATAACTCAATAAACTTGCAAATCATGGCATAGTGAACTTGCATAAACATGCATAACTTATCAAACTTGCAAATCATGTCATAGTGAACTTGCATAAACATGCATAACTTGCAAATCATGGCATAGTGAACTTGCATAAACATGCATAACTCAATAAACATGCAAATCATGGCATAGTGAACTTGCATAAACATGCATAACTTATCAAACTTGCAAATCATGTCATAGTGAACTTGCATAAACATGCATAACTTGCAAATCATGGCATAGTGAACTTGCATAAACATGCATAACTCAATAAACTTGCAAATCATGGCATAGTGAACTTGCATAAACATGCATAACTTATCAAACTTGCAAATCATGTCATAGTGAACTTGCATAAACATGCATAACTTGCAAATCATGGCATAGTGAACTTGCATAAACATGCATAACTCAATAAACTTGCAAATCATGGCATAGTGAACTTGCATAAACATGCATAACTTATCAAACTTGCAAATCATGTCATAGTGAACTTGCATAAACATGCATAACTCAATAAACTTGCAAATCATGGCTTAGCAAACTTGCATAAACATGCATAACTCAATAAACATACATAAATCCCAACTTGCATAACATATTAACTTTAGAGTTTCTAAAATGAAGGTAAGAGGGCTTACAACTATTATGAAGACACAAATCTCCTAATAAAGATTGAGAAGCCCTTTTTATGCAAGCATAAAACCCCAAAACAAAGCTCCAATAAGAAAACACCCAAAAACACTAGCTTAGCAAATAAAACTTGCAACTTGATGATGTATGCAAGCTAATGATCATTCATACAACTTAGAAATGCTTGTATGAACATCAAAATCTTCATAGGAATGATACATGAAGAGGTTGGAGGCTAGGGTTTTTAAGTGGAGGCCATTTGAGAAATCAATTTGACATAGTTTGGTTGCTAGAATGATTAATGGGGTTTTAGGGTAGGATTAGGGGCTTATTTATAGAAGATTAGAGTGTTTTTAGCCCTAGGATTAACCCTAGGTTAGTTTTGGCCCGTCAGATTTCGGAATTCTCTAGAAGCAAGCCACAAGACCCAGCCCAAATCAAAATGGTGCGCCAGGCAACATTGCCTGGCTACCCCCTGTCGACAGGGCTGTCGACACCATAGGGACCCTGTCGACAGGCCTGTCGACATGCGGGTCCTGGCGGGAATTTTCCCGCCTGCGCCAGTTTGCCCTAACCCTTGTTTTTTAATTCGAAATTTAAATCTGTTTTTACTTAGGAATTTTCTGAAAACTTCAATGGGCCTTAACTGGGTCATACGGACTCCGATTTTCGAAAACTCGGACTCTATTTCGCGTATTTTTCCGAGACGAACGTAATGGCATAGCCCGTTTCCCTTGATTCAGATTTTTAAATTAAATTCTGCCTCGATTTTCATTATTACAGGTTGTTGAAAATACGGGTTGTTACAGAAAGGGTTACTGACTAATATGGGTCCCACACAACAGATGACACAAGTAATTACCCATCCTAACCTTGTGTCCCCAGACTAACAGATTTCAGATTAACTTGTTTACAAGTTTCAGGCATACAGAGTTCAGATTTACTAGTTCACATATCAGACAATCAAGTTAAAAAGTTTTCAAACTAATGGATCAGATGTACAGATTTAACAGACTTACAGATTGTCTAACTTTGTAATTGGGCCTACAGATTCACGAAACGGGTTTGTTAAATTCATTAGTCCTATTGGTTTAACCCTATCCACCCAACGCATTTTAGACATCATATTTATCCCAGATTTGCATTAATTAAATATTAATGCACAGACCTCTCACATTAGGTCGGTAGCTTGTGGCCGCTGGATATGCCGGGCGGTTTCGGGCAGACTTCTGCCACAAGCCAGACCTAACCTCGTGTCTAAGCATATTTTAGTTATGCCTATGACCTCTCACATTAGACTGACAGTTTGTGGTCGCTGGTTAAGTCGGTTGGTTCCGGGCAGGCTTCTACCGCAAACAGAGTCAAACCTCGTGTCATAGCCAATTCGTTCCAATACATATGTTTCAGATACCAGACTAATTCTGTTTATTTAACAGATTAAACTTCGGTACAAGTTACATCAGATTATTCGAGGTTCTATTAACAAGTTTTGCTCAAATTTAAATCGAGCCTACAGATTCACATACTTCAAATTTCAGCATTTCAGTTCCTACAGATTACGTCATTCAACAGATAACAGATCTTGCAGATTAGGCTATTTAGCAGATTTAGCAGATAAGGCAATTTAAAATAATTAGCAGATTAGGCAATTCAATCTAATTAACAGTTTAGGCAATATAACAGAACTAGCAGATTAGGCAATATAACAGATTTAGCAGATAACATATATCTAAAACTCTATTTACCTATCTTGCCTAATCATAAATTTAGCCTAAACTTATATGCCTAAATCAAGGTCATAATTCATAATACAATATATGCCCCAAATTTTAGCCTTAATATTCCCATTTACATTTCATGTCAAAACTAGATTTAATATTCTAGTTCACCCTTTATGTCCAAGGCTAATACACATGTAAATCATTCTCTATTATAGCCAACTCAGATTATGCCAACATATTTGCTATGCCAGATTTACTTAATCAAGCTACGCCCAATCCCCGTATAACATGTTTCCACAAGTTCTCCAAATACTCATGAAATGGCCCTATAGGCTCAATGTACATAACAGTGAATGGGAATAAACTAGCCAAGTTACATACTGAATATGAGATCTAACATCATTAAGGGAATAGACATAAGAAACTAACTACAATAGTTATAGGTAACTAACCACAATAGTCATGGGCGACTAATCACAATAGTTTCTTATTCAATGTCATAGGCAATAGTCTCATAGTCATGAATCACAGTCATAGGCAATAGTCTCATAGTAAATGAATCATAGTCATAGGCAATAGTCTCATAGTCAATGAATCATAGTCATATGCAATAGTCTCATAGTCAATGAATCATAGTCATAGGCAATAGTCTCATAGGCGTGAATCATAGTCATAGGCAATAATCTCATAGGAATGAATCATAATCATAGGCAATAGTTTCATGTCCAATTATGCATTATTCATTATTTGTCCCAAAATTTATCGTCTGTGCGTTAATCCCTTATGAGATTCGGCAAAGGCTCGTAGTAGCCTTGCTATAGAACAGATAGAAGAAAGGGATACAGAATAAGATAGATCTAAACAGAACATAACATACATAACCTCAGATTCAGATTTACAATCCATGTCACAATCATAATTAACGTTCATATCGGAAAATAACTGTACTTGCCTTTCATGGCTAAAGAAAAGGATTATAAATCGAATTTGATGCAGAAACGCTGATTAATCTTCTTCGATTGTTGTTGCAGCTCTAAACTTTAATTTGAATTGTGAATGAACACTTGAGATTAGATTTAGAGGCGGCGGCTAGGGTTTAAGAGAGGGTTTGGTAGCATAATGGTGTCATAGACAATATTTTTTGAATTAGGGTTAGGTTAATAACATATTTATAGGTGTAGAGAGTGTTTCAGAACCATTAGATCACCCTAGAAGCCATCAGGTCCGTCCAGCACATCAAAAATCATCATTAGAACTCTATAGAACCCTGTGCAGGCTTCTAGCTCGACATGGGCGCACTTCCCAAGTGCGCCAGTGTATTTTTGTGCTGGCGCACTTCACAAGTGCGCCAGTGCATTTTTGCCTGTTTCCGGTTTTTCTGCCTAACTTCGTTCGTCCATATCTCCTTCATACGGTATCCGTTTTACGCAAACTCGGACTCTATCTCAAGAAGAATTTTGAGACGAACGCAATGGCTCAACCCGTTTCCCTTAATTCTTCTCCTAAAAATTAAGTATACTTTAATTTGTTACTTATACGTTCATAGAAAATACGGGGTGTTACAGCAAATTTACATGTAAACTTTTTAGCACTCCAACAAATCCAATATATGAATGTTTCCCACTTGTTCAAATTAATATTATAACATGTAAACATTCCAACATTTTAACTGATTCAATATATGAATTATTCATATTAATAATTTGACGTTATATCATGCTAATCATTACCCAGTTTAATAGATTCAACATATGAACTTCCTAATCTATTCATATTAACGTCTCAACTTGTTATAACAACAATTTATAACTAAATTGGAAATTTCACAATTTATTAAAAGGGAATGCTAAACGATAGTCATAACATTATCTAAAGACTATAGTTTAAACCCACTCACCTTTCATGCTTTTCCCAAATTTTGGATCTTATCCGTTCTATCATCCATGGTTTTCCTTTTCCCTTTAATTTGATTTGAAACCTAATAACGTGGATCGACTATTTTCATTAATAGAGAAGGGAAAGAAATAGGGGGAATTGAATAGATTCGATCAAGAATTTTACCTTGCTTTCATGATTCAATAATCCTTTTTTATTGATGTTGATTCTCTCTTCCAGATCTGAATTCATAATTTTCCTAGGCTAGTATTTTAATTTTCAGAATAGAATTGAGATGGGAGAGAGAGAGGGCCATGGAAGAGCTCTAGCATAGCCGCCGAATTATGATGTTTAGGGTTAGGTCTAGGGTCTTATTTATAGGAGTAGCGGAGGAACTAAGACCCTCAGATAAAAATTTAAGATATCAGAACCGAATACGTCAGAAGAACTTTTTGGATCTGAGGTGGGTCGACCCCTAGGTCGACCCCCAATGGTCCATTTTCCCTCCGAACTTTCTCCCCCGCCATTTTGATTTTTGAACTGATTTTCAAATTTTCTGGATATATTTACTTAATATATATACATATAAGCTCCTTATATGTATACAAACTTCTAATGCTCATAACTTCTTCATACGATGTCCGATTTTCGCAAACCAGGTATCGATTTTGACCAGAATTTCAAGAAGGATGCGATGACGTAGTCCGTTTTACTAAATTGTGAATATTTAGTTAAGTTATTCTTATTTTATTATCTTAAACTAAAAATGTGGGGTGTTACATTCTCCCATTCTTAGGAAATTTCGTCCTTAAAAATTTATAAGGGTAAAATAAATTAACCCCTCACATAAAATACATCCATCATGTGTGCATCCAATTTTCGCAAACATTGTGCACTTGTGCAAAGTGAACTACAACATAATAATGCATGCATGCCTAATCGGTTCCTCCTATATGTATGCAAGCTTTTTAAAAATCCTTTAAAATTATGATGCTCAAATCCTAAATATACCGGCAGTTCTACATGAATGCAATATTTTGAAAATCAAAATGCTTTTTCATCCAAATTTTCCCACACTCTTACTGGGTAAGAGCATAGTTCATCTAATTGTTGCATCCATAATCCTTCCAACCAACTTTATTTTTTGAATTTTAGAAAAATCTAATTTTTTATATTCGACTTCTTATGTTACAAAAAGGTGGAAAACGGAAAACTCTGCATCTCCCTCTTTTCTTTTCCAACCTTTTTCTAACTGTACTTAGATTTTTATGTAACTATTTATAAAGATTCCTTATTTTCCTATCCAAACACAGTCCACATAAGAAAATTTTCTTTGTTGCTGATTATTTTATCTTGGAAATTTTTATTCTTATCCATATTTTCTCATAATTTTCCATTTTTGTTGCTTTACTGAATTTTATGTTTCCTTTTTAGTTGTACCTTTAATCTTTTTTTTTTATCTTATTTAATTATCTGATCTTAGTTTAAATTTAAATAAGCCTCTAGTCTTCCAACTAAAATAGGAGAACAGACACCCTACACAGCTACTACTAAGGGCCAAGAATCTTGGGACTATGTCCTCTCCTCAGACAGAAAAGTCCAGACTATGGGGTCTACGATAAGTTTAGGTGTTACCCTAACTACCCAACAAAATAACGGAACGATCCCAAAAGAAATGCGATAATGGGTTTTACCCCTAACATGAAAATTAGCAACGGGATTTAAACACTTACTTGTCCTTTTCTATCTAATAGTCGCTACTAGTCCTAGCTGTGTTCTAACAATTATTTTAAGCAACATCCTAGTCTTTCCAATGCTTACGCATTCTATGGGAACTCACTATTATTCCAAGATAATTCTCATTATTTACTTTGTAGCCTCAAAACTTTTCCCGTCTTTCCTACGCACTAATCCTTACCTACTCCATACTTTATAAAACATGGTTTGGCCCCTTTTTTTTCTTCCAAACATTAAAAGTGTCAAAACTTTATTTTCCTCATGAAAACTTTCTTTTGCAAAACCATAAAAACATGTCATCTTAAAAATGTAAATCATCATTTTATTTTCAAATCACAAAACATGAGTAGATACGGACAACTATTTTATCCATCGGGTTTATGACTTGTTCTTACCCATAAGGTCGGTTTAGTCTCTTATTACAAGGTGCAAATATCCACTCTATTCTTAATTCCCGCACTTATTTTGTCCACCCAAAAAAATTATCTTAAAATAATTTATCAAAAAGGGTTGAATATAGATTTAAAATCTTTCTTTACTAAAGATTATTGTGTGAAATATAACAAGAAACTAGCGAGCTATACATGCTTTATATTATGCACCTTTTATGAGAGAATTTTACTTTAGACAAAATTTTCGCAAGGAATCACTATTAGCAAAATATACCCCATTTTCCTTCAAAAACCCAATATGTATACTTTACATATTTAAAACATGTAACTTTTAAGATTAAAACTTGAAAATACCATAAACCATTTTCCCAAACTTTCATTATTTCAAGTTCTTAAAAGTTAATAATGGGGTTAGACTGAAATCGGGTTTCCAATTCTTCTAGGCTTTCCTAGACAGTCCCCAAGGTCAATTCTCTTAACTATATATTTCCTAATCCATTTTTTCTCTTTTTAACCTTTTCCAATTTATAAGATTTTCAAGCCCACTAACCCAAAATACTAATCATATGGGATTCACTTTCCCTCCATATAAAGTACATTGTACACTCTCCACCAAAATTACCTAAGGGTCTCAGATTTCCTTATTCATTCCTTTAGTGTACTAAACAAACATCCCATTTTTTACCATATTATACTCTTTCTATTTAGCGGGTTCCTCTATGGATTTAGGTATATATATAATATATTTTTATATATTTTTAAAAATATACAAGTACGTTCACTCACTATTTATACAGGAATCCTAAACATATGCTCTGATAACAGATGTGACAACCCCAATGGAGACGGCTACATTTCGCCGTGGCATTACATTGATACCCCAGCTCCTTGTTTTACGCCAGCCTGTCGACTGTCCAGGCCCCCTTGCCTAACTTAACCCCTTTAAGACGTGTAGGGCTAAGAGTCTTCCGCTCGCCACTAAGCCAAGAGCGAGAACCCCCTATCACGTTGTCTCAGACAAAAAAGGACTGGTCCAAGCGCCTCACTTTAATATGTTATTATACCGTATGTCTGAACATTCTTTTAAGCACTTTCCTTACCACATCAGGTTTCCTTTTAACTTGGTTATTCTCATTCACATTGAATTCTTATTCAAATTACCAAGTTTCTCTTGCTTATTAATTTCAGTTATAAAACTTAATCCATTTAAGTTTATTAATAATCCCACAACATGTTATTCTCTAGATTGTGGTCCAAGGTCTATAATCCACATCCCCTTTTTATCTGCTTGTTGATTTCATCATTACAATAACATGTTTTACTTAAGATGTAGTTAAGTATATCCAATTCACATGTTTTCTAATTAACATGTCACTTACCATTTATGATTAAATATAACTTATTTCATTTCATAAGTTTTCCTCATTCTTTCTCATTTAATCATAATTCCATTTTACATTGTCAATATAATTTACCGTTGTTTACTTATTAACTTAGTTCTATTAACTAAGGCCCATTAGTAAGTTTCTCTACCCGTTTATTATAACCTATGTTATAATTTCATCTTGTCCCTAGGACAAGCCTAAACATTCTTATCAATGGGTTTCTAACCCCAAGCTTATAGAATTCTTAATTTATAATTAAGTACAACTTCCTATATTTCATATATTTTCCCCCTTTTCTCAACTGATTTCTAGTTTTCCCCATTTACTAATTACTTAATTTACAATTAAGTGTCCCTTATCTTATTACACAAGTTATCCCATTTCTTTATTAGTTTATTATAACCTAAGTTATAATCTTCACTTGTCCCTAGGACAAGTCTACCTATTATACAACATTTTCGTTAATGTTATTTATTTATAATAGGTGATTATCATTTCTACAAGTTATGCTTACCCTAAAAGGTGCCTTTAATTACATAACTTTGTTATTTCTACCAGTTATGTATACCACTAGGTGTCTTTAATTACATAACCTTATTGGACTGAGTTTGCGGGCCTATATGTAAATATTACCCACCCCCTTAAATTTGGCTAACCCACCCACTGTCCAACAAATTTTTACTTAATCATAACTTTAGTTCATATTCATACAATCCCTATGGATTAGATTAGGTTAAGTAGTCCAATTCATTACCATGTCCATTTATGTTTTATAATGGGCTAGACCTCCCACATTAGGCCTACAACTTATGGATGCTGGATATGCTGGTCGAGTCCGGGCAGACTTCTTCCACAAGTTGGATTTAACCTCATGTCATAGACCATCTCGTATTTGCCCACTTAGACCTCTCACATTAAGTTCGACATTAGTGGTTGTTGGATATGTCGGTCGGGTCCGGGCAGACTTCCACCAATAATGCAACCTAACCTCGTGTCATAAGTGCAAATACAATTACTAATTGTAATCCTAGGCGTTCATTATTAATCAATTATTTAACCCTATGCCTTTATAGGTGTTAATGCCGATTTACCCAATTATATTCATGATGGGTTATATGTCTAAATTCATATTATTCGAATTATGCCAATTCATATTTTCCATATGATCCCATTTGCACCCAAATCATTTTTCAATACTTATGATCCAGTTTAATATCTTTAAACATAATTTGGTTGATGCCCCAAACCCATATTTATTCGATTCTATGTTAACATGAATCCATATAGTCATATACTTACTCCAATTATTCCCTGTATATAATTAGGATAAATTTACATGTAAACTTTTTAGCACTCCAACAAATCCAATATATGAATTTTTCCCACATGTTCAAATTAATATTATAACATGTAAACATTCCCACATTTCAACTGATTCAATATATGAATTATTCAAATTAACAATTTGACGTTATATCATGCTAATCATTCCCCCAATTTAATAGATTCAACATATGAATTTCCTAATCTATTCATATTAACGTCTCAACTTATTCTAACAGCAATTTATAATTAAACTGGCAATTTCACAATTTATTAAAAGGGAATGCTAAACGATAGTCATAACATTATCTAAAGACTATAGTTTAAACCCACTCACCTTTCGTGCTTTTCCCAAATTTCGGATCTGATCCGTTCTATCATCCATGTTTTTCCTTTTCCATTTAATTTGATTTGAAACCTAATAACGTGGATCGACTATTTTCATTAAAAGAGAAGGGAAAGAAATAGGGAGAATTAAATAGATTGGATCAAGAAGTTTACCTTACTTTCATGATTCAATAATCTTTTTTTTTATTGATGTTGATTCTTTGTTCCAGATCCGAATTCATAATTTTCCTAGGCTAGTATTTTAATTTTCAGAATAGATTTGAGAAGAGAGAGAGCCATGGGAGAGCTTCAGCGTAGTTGCCGAATTATGATGTTTTGGGTTAGATATATGGTCTTATTTATAGGAGTAGCGGAGGAACCAGGACCCTCAGATCAAAATTTAAGATATCAGAACCGAACAACTCAGAAGAACTTTCTGGATCCGGGGTGGGTCGACCCCTAGGTCGACACCCTTGTTGGTGGGTCGACCCTTGGGTCGATCCTCCTGTTGGTGGGTCGACCCTTAGGTCGACCCCCAACGGTCCATTTTGCCTCCAAACTTTACTGCCCGCAATTTTGATTTTTGAACTGATTTTCGAGTTTTCTGGATATATTTATTTAATGAGGAAGGATCAAGAGCACCCCAAATAGTGAAGCACCCCTTTAGCCCTCTAATTTCCACCACACATTCCCATTTCTCTCTCCTTCACTAATTCTCTCTCCCTCCACTAACTTATTTAACTATAAATCGGTGGTTCTGGTTCAGGTGCAAAAGGGGTGCCAAGAATTTGGGGTGCCATTAACCCCCACTTATTTAATATATATACATATAAGCTCCTTATATGTATACAAACTACTAATGCTCATAACTTCTTCATACGGTGTCCAAATTACGCAAACCAGGTGTCAATTTTTACCGAAATTTCGAGACGGACACGATGGAGCAGTCCGCTTTACTAAATTCTGAATATTTAATTAAGTTTTTCTTATTTTATTATCTTACACTAAAAGTATGGGGTGTTACATCAAGCGAATTAAGATCTAAAAAGATCTAGCATGACATGATAAATTAACCACAAGAGAATTAGATCTATAAACGTTGATCTAGTACGACATGATAAATTAACCACAAATGAATTAGATCTATAAAGGTAGATCTAGCATGACATGTTAAATTTACCACAAGCGAATTAGATCTAAAAAGATCTAGCATGACATGATAAATTAACCACAAGCGAATTAGATCTATTAAGGTAGATCTAGTATGACATGTTAAATTAACCATAAACGAATTAGATCTATAAAGGTAGACCTAGCATGACATGATAAACTAACCACAAGCGAATTAGATCTAATAAGGTAGATCTAGCATGACATGATAAGGTCTAAGCTCCAAGAATATTATAGATTCACAAATTATGATAGATCCAATATGATTCGGTCACAGGCATGTATATATCCAAATCACAGTCATATCACAAATTACTTTTATTTATTTAAATATAAAAGTAACTAACTCACCGTGTATGGATTTTAGAAGATAGAAAAGAAATTATTGGTGTTGAATCTCAGATCTATAGTTGAAACGCTTGAATCTTTTTAAACTTGATTTTGGAGAAGAATATGCAATTTAATTGAAGTTGCAGCAGAGCCTCGCCGTCACCATTATTTTTCAGATGAATAAAACTAGGTTTAGGGTCCTTTATATAGCCTAGGGTTCACGAATCTAGCTCCAAAATCGGTCCAAGTTCATAAAAACACATACTGCCTAGATCTGCAGGGGGGTCGACACCCTACGTGGGTGTCGGCCCAGGGGTCGACCCCAAAGAGCCTGGGTCAACCCAGCAAGGTCTCGGGTCGACCCCAAGCGGTCGGCCCTTTCCCTGTTTGGCGCGTCAATTTTGTATTTTGCTGATTTTTGAATTCTGATTTAATATATATATTTATATATATTATCCTTATATGCATACAAACTTCAGACCTTAATAACTTCTTCATAGAAGTCCGTTTTATGCAAACTTGGTGTCTATGTCGACAAAAATTTCGAGACAGACGCAATGGCACGGCCCGTTTTACTCAATTCTAGATATCTAATTAAGTTTTCCTTAATTCATTGTTAACATTGTATTTAAAATTAATTATTCTTTAATTTATCATCTTTAGTGTCGTTAAAATTTCAGGGTGTTACAAGAAGCTGCAGGAGGGTAAAAGGCTATCACTCGAGGATGCTGAGAGAGAGAGGTTCGAGAGGCTCACTACTGAGAAGGGGAAGTCTGTCATGGCTGAGAGTGTTATGGTAGTAGAGACATTTGCAAAGGGAAGTTCCTATCGGCTACCGGCCCCCTGAATCGATTATGGTGAGCTCTCTCACAGCTTTGATTCAAGTATCGACCGAGTATGACTCTGAGCACCCCGGGCTAGGAGAGACTGGATTCGCCTTACGTACCATAAGTACCCCCTTGTCACTTCCACATCATCCCTGATTGGAGGTAAATTTCTTTTGCCATGCGTCTCGGAGGATGACGTAATTACCGAATTTGCGAACTAAAAAGGTTGTGTTTTTGCTGTACAACCTTTCGTGGACTGACCATGACAACGAGCACTCCCCTCGTGGTCCCACAAAAAACCGAATCTGGGCCAGGACCTATAGCAGCATAATTTGGAGAAGGTGACGATCAACTGGACACTTACTCGAATATAAGGTCAACTACAAGCATGATCGAGAGCCTTATGGAGGAAGGAGAGGTGGTTGACGGGAAAAGTTCCTGTACCAGAGGTCCGGTGGAAGCCGATGTGCCTTCGATGGCAGCTATGGTGGAGACCCAAAAAGCCAAAATGGTGGCTAAGCGTGAAGAGGTGGAGGAGCAACAGAGGTATGATGAGGCTGCCATGAAGGAGATCCTAATGACGACCAAACGAGATACAGAGGCGAGAGCCGCTGAAATGGTCGTGAAGAGGAAGGCCGATGAGGGGGCCAAGAAGAAGAGGGCTAATGATGAGGCCTGGGAGGAAGGGGGACGGGTTAGCCCAGTAGAAGGCTACCAAGTCCCTCGAGAAAACCAAGGCTAGTGTTGTCACGCCGCATACGTCCCAAAAGCTTGCTAAGCGTCGTTCTTCCAGAGAGGCCAAAGAACGAGCAAAGCGTGAAGGCTAGGGGATACCAGAGAAGAGTGGCGTTGTAGTTGGCCTTGCTACCGGAAGTGCCCCCATGCCTACGCCGCATGCCTCCCTTGTTGACATCACCGAGGTCTCTAGTGGTGAGGGTGTGGGCGAGAAGCGTCTCTCACCTTCTCATGAATCGACCACTTCTCGAAAGGGCCGAGAAGGAAGGAGCGGGTCTGGTAAGAGGAGGCCCGATGCAAAGGATGAACTATCGAGCGTTGAATCTGCAAAAAAGCACAAGCACAAACACAAGGGGAAGAAACATGATTAGTGTTAGCGAATTAAGTAGAAGTTACCTTTCATTTTGGTAGTGTAGTCCAATAGTTTACGCGAGTATGACCCTCGCTTTTGGTTTTTCAAGACATGGTGTGGTTTTCATGTGCACCCTATCATTATAAAAGAAAGATGTTAGACACGTTGTCTGTTTTCAATGTATGTAGAAATGGAATATGAATTAGTAAAGATCACAATTTTTGTTAAGTGTTTGGATGTTCTTCTCATGTTTTCAGGCGTTCTGTACTTACATAAGCATACTTATCGTTACACCTAACAAAAAAGCGATTGTGTGCCGCGCTGTAGGTCAATTATTCCAGAGGGGTGTGATTGTGTGCCGTGCTCCGGGTCAATTATTCCAGATTGGTGTGACGAAGAGCAGGCTTCTAGTAAGTTTCCCTTAGCTCAGGAAACCCGTAGTTTGCAAAGCTAGGCTGAGCGCCTACTGTGTTTAGGTTGCCCGGGGTATTCCAAGTGTAGTGAAGGCGTATGACACCGGGTTGTGCGGTTCGTCCGGTGTGTGGCTCTTTCGTAGTTCATCGGGTTGGAGAGAGCCGCAAGTGTCATTTATTCACCTGAGAATAGAAGCCCAAATCATCAGTCTGTATGGTCCGATCGTGGCCATGGGCTACCCCTTAGCCTTGAGAGCTTCGGGGAAGAAAAGATTTAAGGGTCGGTCTTGATGTTGCACTAAGGTTCGATCGGTACCCGTAACCGAGGGAGGGATTTCCATCACTCCCTCCTGGTTGTTGGGTGGCCCCAAGTCGCTTGGGACTTGGGCGCGGAACGATTTATCCTCGGTCTCAAAATGGAGTCGAGATTCGAGTTCGCGGTTATTTATACTCATTCGCGCCGCAGGCCGACGGCTCGAGTAGCGTTGCCGGTTCTCGCGCTTAGGGTGTCGATCGTAGCCATTGTGTTTTGGCCTCGAAGTTGGCTCGAGGTTTGGACGGCGGTATCGACTCCAAGCTCGGAGGTCGATACGTCAACCGACTATTTGAACGTAAGCTAGTTGTCAGGATTAGTCAAACGTGTCATGCACGGAGTAAACATAAATAGGAAGAGATGGGAAGTTGAACATCATTTCCCCTAAAAACTTTGGTAGTAATAGCCTTTACAATGCGTTGAATTGTTAGAAAACAAAACACTGTTGGAAAGAGTAAATAACTTTGTACTAAGTTATGTAAAGTAGCGGTGAAGATGTTCACTGTTCCATACCCTTGGGAGTTCAACTCTGTCGACGGTTGCAAGTTTGAAAGATCCATTGATGAGCTTCCGTTGTATGGAGTACGTACCCTTCCAGCAAGGAGCGAGGCCTATTAATGGAGGGAAGACCCGTTTTAAGATGAGGTCGCCGATGCTGAGGTCCTTATGGCGGACCCAAGAATTGAAGTATCAAGCGTCACGTTGTCGTTGGGCACTGGCTCGGAGATCATCTTCGTTCCTTTTCTCTTCCATCAAGTCAATTGATCCTAAAAGTAAATCTTGATTTGTCCTTAGATCGAATAGGTGACCCGATGAGATGGAATCTTGAGTTCAACAGGAATGACAGTTTCTGATCCGTAGGCGGGGGAAGGGAGTATGTTCGGTTGCCGTTTTGTGGGTGGTTCGGTATGCCCATAGGGCTAGTGGAAGTTCGTCTTCCCATATGCCCCCAGCCATTTCCAAATGCTTCTTGATGACGGACTTAATAACTTTATTGACCACCTCGACCTGCCCGTTAGCTTGAGGATGAGCCATTGCCGAGAATCTCTTTTCGATGTCGTGCCGCTGGCAGAAGGCTTTGAACTCAGCGCTCTCGAATTAAGTATCGTCGTCAGAGATGATAGCCTGAGGGACCGCATTTTGAGTAACGATATTGCGTACAACGAAGTTGATCATTTTGTTGGTGGTAATTATGGCGAGAGCTTCGGCTTCTGCCCGTTTAGTAAAATAATCAACTGCAAAGACGGCGTATCGTGCCCTACCTCTAGCCATAGGAAGAGTTCCAATGATGTCGATTCCCCACATGGAAAAAGGACGTGGGCTAATCATTTGTGTCAGCTCTGTAGGTGAGGCTCTCGGGATCTTTGAAAAGCGCTGGCAATTACGAGCGTAGTCTGCAGCGCCTTGATCGAGCATGGGCCAATAATAACCATGTCTAAGTATTTTTCTGGCCAGGGTTTGCCCTCCAGTATGGTTGTCGAACTCCCCTTCATGTACATCGGTTAAGATATTGATGGCGTCATGATGTGCTACACATCTGAGCAATGGGACGGAGAAAACTCTACGATAGAGCACCCCATCCATAAGAAGATAGCAAGCCGACTGGCGGGTGAGCGCTCATCTTTCCTTGTAGCTTCTCGAAAGGGTCCCGTGCTGTATGTAATTTTTGATTGGTGTCATCCAAGATACAGGCTCGGGTTCGGCATTCATGACCGCCTCAGTTTGGATCTGCTTGATACTAGGGGAGATTAGCTCTTCGACGGAGGTGAAACTCCAAAGTTGCGTATCCTCGGAGCTCGCATGTTTGGATAGCGAATCGGCATTTTCATTCTGTTCTCGGGGTATGTGAGTAAAGACGAAGTGATCAAGGTGAGTGAGTAATTCCTGAACCTTGGTTATGTAGAGGGCAAGTCGTTCTCCCTTAGCTTGATATTCCACTTGTGCTTGACGCATGATGAGTTGTGAATCAGTGAAGATTTGGATCGTCTTTAGTTTAAGCTCGATTAGGATTCTAAGTCCGGCTATCAAGGCCTCATATTCCGCGTCGTTTTCGGTAGCAGGGAAATTTAGCTTTAGCGTGTAGCATATTGGGCATTCCTCGGGGGTGATGAACATGACCCGGCCCCAGAGCATTTGCTATTGGAGGAACCGTCCATGAATAGTTTCCATTGGGTGTTGAGAGCTTCCGGGTTCTCTGCCGAAATCTCCTCGGGGGCAGTAAACTCTACTATGAAGTCAGTGAGAGCTTGGCCGAGGATGGCTCGGCTGGGAATGAATGTTATCTCAAATTGGCTCAGCTGCATACTCCACTTGATAAGCTGTCCGGATGCTTCGGGTCACTGCAGGACCGGTCGTAGTGGTTGATCAGTGAATACTGAGACTGGAAGTATGGTCGGAGTTTCAGTGAGGAAATGAGAAAGAATAATGCCAGCTTTTCCAGCTTCGGATAATTCTTTTCTGCCCCTGTAAATCATTTTCTTATGTAGTAGACGGGTCGTTGAATTCAATCCTCGAGGCGGATTAACGCCGAGCTGGTTTCCTACGTAGAAACAGCCAAATAAATGTATAAGTCCTCATGGTCTATGGGCATAGATAGGATAGGTGGTCGCTCTAAGTGTTCCAGAAGTTCTTTGAATGCGGAAATGAATTACGGGTCCACTTGAAGTTGTGCTTCCCTTTTCGTAGTAAATCGAAGAAAGGAATGCACCTATCGGTGGCCTTGGATATGAACCGACTTAAAGCGGCGACCTTTCCATTTAAACATTGGACAACCTTGATGTCCTTGGGGATTTGGATATCCCGAATAGCTTGGATTTTTTCTGCATTGGCTTCGATTCCTCGGGAGTTGACGATGAAATCCAAGAATTTTCCTGAAGCGACTCCGAAGGAGCATTTCAAGGGGACGAGTTTCATGTCGTACTGCCGGAGAATATCGAATATTTCAGAGAGGTTGTCGGCGTAGCCGCTTGGTACTTCAGATATTACCAACATGTCGTTCACGTACACCTCCATGGACTTTCCGATTTTGTTCTTAAAGAGTCGATTAACCATTCGCTGATAGGTACTGCCGGCGTTCTTGAGGCCGAAGGGTATGACGCGATAGTAGTAAAGTCCAAGGTCTATTATGAAAGAAATGTGATCCTGGTCACGAAGATTCATCAGAATTTGATTGTATCCTGAATAGGCGTCCATGAAAGATAGCAATTGGTATCCGACGGTTGAATCGGCAAGTCGGTCGATCGTCGGGAGAGGAAAGTTGTCTTTGGGACACACCTTGTTTAATCCAGAGAAGTTGACACACGTTCGCCGTTTACCGTTGGCCTTCCTGACCCGAACTAGATTGGAGACCCATTCGGGGTAATTGGCTTCACAGATGAAATTGTTGTTGAGTAGACGGTCTACCTCTTCCTCAAGTGCTTTGGACCTCTCGGGTCCCAAGAAGCGGCACTTCTGCTTGACTGGAATTGTTGTAGGATCGATACTTAGACAATGGCAAGCGGTCGCAAGGTTGATGCCTTTCATATCGGAATGAGTCCATGCAAACACGTCTAGGTTAGCCTTCAAGAAATCCTCAAGATCTTCTTTGATTGCGGGATGGAGTTGTGATCCTATCTTTAGCATTCTTGATGGATCATCGGGATTAACGGGAATATTTACTATAGATTCGACCAGGGTTGCCCTCTCGTATTCGGGCTCTTCGTCCTTCCGTGGGTCGAGGACTTCGAAAAGATGGCAGTGGCACCTAAGCTAAGGTCTAGATGTCGCTGATTGCTATGCTGAAATAGTCTTAGCGCAAGAAGGCGTGGGCACTGCTTTTCCATTGTCCTTGTTGCGTGCATTCTTCCAGTTGCATAACACTCTCTGGTGCTTACTTGGTCACCTCTAACGGTTCCAATCTCTTTTTCTATCAGAAATTTCATTAGGAGAGACCATGGTGACATGCAGACTCGAAATTCTATGAGAAAATGGCGTCGAAGGAAAGCGTTAGAGGGGGAATCGATGTCTATAACCACGAAAGTGAGGATTCGGACCCGGCTCCCCCCTCGCCTAGCTCCATAGGTAGATAGATCATTCCCATTGGGGAACTAGAAGCCCTATTGAAGCCGTGGATTGTGGCATGGCATGGATTTAAGTCACTTGTTTCTAACATCATCTGGTCGTAAGCAGCTTCGAAAATGATGTTGACTGAGCTTCCGGAATCGATTAACACTTTTCAGACAGAAGCGGCATCGATCTGAGCCGTGATAACAAGTGGATCGGTGGTAGGGATTTCCACTCCAGTGGAATCTCTTCTACGGAAAACGATGTCGTCCCGCATTGTTCTGTGGAGCTTGGCTGGGACGGATTTGTTAGGTGCAGAGCAAGCTTCATAAGTAGCATGTTTTATGGAACTCACATACTCTTCCATTTTTCGGAAGTTGTCATGTATGGGATAAGGTCCGCCATATATGGTGTTGATTATGATCCCGCGCCTTGGGTTAGATGGACCAGCAGTTGCCTTGGCAGCTGCCTGAGGTGTTGGTGCCTAAGGCTTTGGATTTTCTTTGGGAGGAAAAGGTTCTTGGACGTATTGCTCAAGTCACTTTTTGCAGATAAGCTTCTCAATTGCATCCCTGAGCTGGCGACATTCGTTGGCGTTGTGGCCATAAACGTCATGGTATCGGCAGTACCTCCCAGTATCTTTCTCAAGGTCCGTTAATTCCCTGGTGCACGACTTCTTGTATGGAAAAGTGTTACATGTCTCCAAGAATATTGTTTCTAGATCCTCGTTTAGCGGGGTGTATGTCTCGAAGGCTCGGTAAAGGCTGGGCTTCCTTGGCTCGGTTGGGGCTTAATCGTTGTTCTGGCCATCTTGCCTACCGTTATTCGGTCTTTGCATGTTAGGACCTGCTCCCTTGTTCTGATCAAAGGGCTCTCCTACTTTTTTTTCCGAGGTTGTTATTTGCAGAGCATAGTTGAGAGCCATTGGGGCGACTGGTGGTTGAGAGTCGGTTCCGCCTTGCCTCCTCTTGGCATAAGTATTGATCTCCTTCTCATAGAAGGCGTCAAGGCTTTTTTTCTGCTTCCGATCGATCCACGCCCCGAATTCGGAAGTAGGTTGGACACCTTTGGCTAATTGAAAGAGTATGGTGCGAGGATATGGATCCTCGACCTCGGCGAGGGCGATATTGAATCTGGAGAGATAGCTTTTGAGTGACTCAGCGGGCCCTTAGTAGAAGTTGGAGTGGGTGAGGGCATTCTTTGGGGTTGGTATATGCATTCTGAACTGCTTGATCAACAGCGTCTCTAATTAGCCGAAGTTGTTAATGGAATCAAGCAGGAGGCGAGAGAACCATAACAAAGCAGTTCCTGATAAGAAGACTAGGAAACACTTGCATTTGACCGGATAGTTATCCCAGCTCGAGTCCATTTTCCATTCATATCGATTTAGGAAGGCACAAGGGTCGGTGGTGCCATCGTAGAGTGGCATTTGCAGCATGTTGAAGCGTCACGACCATTCGGCTTTGTTTACCCTTCTTGTGTAGGGGTTACACCTAATGTGCGCTTCCCATGAATCGTGCGCATTTCCTCGCATTTCACTTATGATTTTTCGAACCATGTCGGGCAGGTAAGTTGGATGGGGATCCGCCATTGGGATCCATTGGTTTTGGCGAGGTTCTGGAGTTTTTTTGCATGGGTGCCTTCTATGATGGATGTCCTTATCGTCTTCCTCCATGTCCTCGACATCTATGATTGGGTCTTGGTGTGGACAGTGAGGTAGAGTAGGGTGATGTGGTTCCTGTTCTGGAGGAACGCAGGCCGTTGGAATAACGGGCCCATCATCATGATTATCCACCGTCTGGTAGTATCGATAAACAGGTGGGTTTGTAGGATCTGGTCCGTCATTGATGATCAAGCGAGGGCGGTCTCGGTACTGTGCCCCCTCGTTATATGTGACTGTTGTTTGGTCGCCGTTGGCATAGTCATTTCCATTACCATTGTCGAGGGCATTGGTGCGGGCGGCAACGTTGTTAATGAGGCTAAACCTCCTCCTTTGATGTGGGCCCTCGACTCAGAAGAGGAATTTCCTCATATAGTTGGTCGGGGTCGAGCATTGTTCCGAGTTAGTTGAAGTCAAGCGACGATGCGCTGACTTTCTTGAAGTTGTCGCATAAGGTCGATGTTATTGCCTAATGCTTGATTAAGCTTGACTGTCGTGCTCTCATATTTTTTATTAAGCACACGGATTTGAGTTTGTGTTGTCGGCGCTTTGGGGTCCACAGTAGGAGGGACGGTTTCATTAGTGGTCGGGATGTCCGTCGGTTGAGGTTATTGGGACGTACCGGCCTTGGCTGTGGCTGAAGAGTTGACCATTACATTCTTTGGTCGCTTTGCCATCGTAAGCGGACTCGATAGCAGGTTTAGCAAGGAACCTCAAGATCGTCGGGGGTATAGATGACAACATTTCTCGGTGAAAACACGAAATGTTGACGGCAAAAAATGTGGTAAACACCAAAGATTCCAATTACTAGGAATAGTTATTTTGGTCGCACAGACGAGAGTAGACAAGCAGTAAATAACACGAGAGATTTATAGTGGTTCGGCCTCGTGAGGGGCCTACGTCCACTTTGAAGCGTTGTTGGAATATTATTAATTTCTCAAAGTTACAATGTGAGAACCTCTCAGGACATATCATTATATTTCATTACATTCATTTTTATGCTAGATGATGTCGTCATTCTCATATATGATGTCATAATTATCATATATTAAATATATTAAGAAATGGACACTTTTTCCCTTTTTCTTCCTCAAATGGAGGATGCCATTAATGGAGCTCTATCGAGGTCCCAAGACTCAAATTCTAACCCCTTTCAAGTGTGAGGTCATGGGGTATTTATAGGAAAGGGAGTAGGTAGGAGTAGGTGCGAGCAGGTAGAAATAGGGGGCCATAAGCAGAAATTCGCACCTAGAGCCTGCACCTGCGGAAAATTCGCACCTGAGCCCGGGGTGCATAATTTCACACCTCGTGGGTATGAAATTTCGCACCCCGTGGGTGCAGAATTTTGCATCTCCCAGGTACAGGATTTCGCACCTCGTGGGTGCGAGATTTCGCATCTCGTGGGTACAAAATTTCGCACATCGAGGGTAAGAAATTTCATGCCTCGAGGGAGCGGAATTTTACACCTCGTGGGTGCGATATTTCGCACCTCGCGGGTACGAAATTTCGCATATCATGGGTGCGAAATTCCGCACCTCGTGGTTGCAAAATTTACGCCTCATGGAGGTGTGAACTTCATGCCTCCTGGGGTGCAAAACTCGTTCCCTGATGGGTGCGTATTTCACACCCTGTTGAGTGCGAATTTCACACCCCTGGGAGGTACGAAATTCGCACCACGCAGAGTACGAAGTTCGCTTTACGAGGCACACGAAGGCGACGTGAATAGGTGTTTGGGGTGCCATTGGTCTCTATTGGCGCGATCCCTCTTCATCTTGTTTCCTTCACTCCTAGGCACCCCTTTCGAGTTTAGTTCCATGCGATGCGTTGAGTCAAGCGTGTCTTGTGTACTTTTGGGAACCTGACCCGAAAGCCGGTTAACACTCCCTACTTACTTTTCCCGCTACTCTGCTTCGGTTTGAATTTCAAATTTATTTATTTATTCAATTTATTAATTCTGCTTTTATGTTAAATTTCTAAGCTCCATTACTTCTTCGTATGGTGTCTGTTTCACGCAAACTTGGACTCTATCTTAAGCAGAATTCCGAGAGGAATGCAATGGCATAGCCCATTTTAATTAACTCCCACATTTAAATTAAATAATCTTTAATTTA
Source organism: Allium sativum (assembly GCA_030737875.1). Taxonomy (NCBI): domain Eukaryota; kingdom Viridiplantae; phylum Streptophyta; class Magnoliopsida; order Asparagales; family Amaryllidaceae; genus Allium; species Allium sativum. Next base: position 345,325,436 of record CM060910.1, read on the forward strand.
TCATTTTAAAATTCTTTTAAAATTACGAGGTGTTACATCCATATTAAGGGCTTTAATGATTTTATTCATAGAGGAGGTTACATAAGAAACCCCCAAATTGATTACAAATTAGGGTTAGCTGCCTTCTAATTGAGAATAAGATTGTTGAGTGGGGAAAATTCCTCCCAAATGAGACCCTTGGGTCTTATTTATAGACAAATCGGGCTCCCTTTTGCCATCAACTAAATAGAAGCCTCTTTCGCGCTCCAGAAAAGGGAGTTTCTGCCGCCTTTGTAAGTATTATTATTGATTCATTCTTGCATTTGGAGCTTCGACCTCGGACTTTTGATAGCAACTATTTGCATTATGGCAGTTATGCTTCCTTAATGTTAGTCTGCTTTAGTATCTTGGCTCTAATGTGGAATTCTTATGTGTGCTTTGCTACTGACTTCATTATCTTCTTTCATTCATTCTCGACTTTCTGTGCCATATTGCAGAGACTTTCAGTACTCGTGTCGGATGTGCATTCAGTGTTGGGTTAGTCATCTCTATTCCACTATGTAATTAACTTCCGGAAAAGGTTTCAGGTGTTCATCTGGCTTGGAGGCTTCCGACTTTCGGTAACGAGCTCAGTTTCTCCTTTAAGTTTCCATAGCGTTTGCTTGTGCTTCAACTCCCCATGTTCCGGGGTTCGTTACTCCTTTCGATATCGACATTAAGCATGTTAGTGTGGATAGCTCTTCTTCCCAGAAGCTTTAGTTTGCTTTCAGTTGATCTCCGGAGTGTGTCTCGGTCTTCTGGAAGGATGCTTTCGGTGCATTCCTTTTTGACTTCTAAGTTGTCTCTCGGTGGTCGACAAACTTTGGTTTCGACGGTTATCTTTCAGAATGCTTCTTTTATGTTTTTGGCTTCTTGTGCCTATAATGTCTTCACCTCCCTCCATATCAGCATTAAGTAAATTAATTATGATAGCCTTTTCATCTCCTTTTGTTCGGCCTGTGCTTCCTATCATGCCTTTAGCCTTGGGTTATAATCTTTTTCCCTTTCTTTCCTATCTTCTTCCGGCTTTGAAGTGATTGGTTTTCGGAATTGAGCTTTGCCTTTCCTGTTGGCACTACCCAGCCAATATCCTTTTTTCACATTGATTCCTAGCTTCCTTCTTTTATGATGGTGTCGGTTGCTTGTGGTTTCAATTACCTCTTTTATGCTTTTAGCCACAGCATGCTGTTGGGGACATGCTTTTCGGATCATTCTTTTATACTGATAACGGTTCGAACCCCTTCACCGTCAGCTTGTCTCGGTGTTGAGTTTGGTAGTAACAGCTGTAAGTAGAACTCCTTTGTTGTCGGTATTAGCTCTTGTCCCTTTCTTTCAGTAATACCCTAGCCTTCTTCAAAGCTCTTTTCTCCATGGTTCAGATTTCACCACCCGAAACTCTTTGCTCTTCCTATTTTGGACCTTTTGCTTCTTTATATTTAGTCAGTGCAAATTTTGGTGTTAACAATTATGACTTTGGGTATAAATATTACTTATCTATAGTTGATCCATGTAGAGGATATACTTGATTATATTTATAAAATCCAAATTTGAAACCTATGACTTTATCATAAATTTCATGAAAACGATAGGGAATCAATTCAACTGTACCATAAATACCTTTCAGTCTAATAGTGGTAAATAATTGGAGCCTCTTAGCAATGTGTTTCAATCTGAAGGCATAATTCATAGAATTGCTTGCCCTTATACTTCTGAGCAAAATGACCTAGTTGAGAGAAAACATGGATATATTTTAGGATCGGGTTTAACATTATTGGCTCAAGCTTCTTTACTCATAAAATTCTGGCCTGAATCATTTAATTCTGCTGTTTATCTAATAAATAAAATGCCTACCAGAGTACTGAATGATATCAATCCATTAAAAAGGTTATACAATGTTAAACTAGACTATATAGTAAACTTAAGTCATATGATTGTCTATGTTTTCCTCGTTTGAAATCATATAACTCAAATAAATTGGACTACAAACCATATACATTCATTGGATATTGTATGTATCAAAAAGGATACAAATATATTGTTATGAATGGCAGAATATATATATATATAAGCAGAGATGTCATATTTGGTGAAATTACTTTCCCATACAAAACCAGCAGCATGAAAACTTAATACAAAGTTTATTACCCAAAGGTTCATGTACCTAAACTGCCAGTTGTGACTGACATTAGGTCAGAAAGTGATGGCACTGAGGATGCTGTTGCTCAATATGATCATCAGAATACTGAAGAACACTCCAGTACAGATCATGGTGAACCACCCAGCCACACTCAGTAATATCCTGCATCAAGCAACAATGGAATAAGTGTGTTAGGTGAAAACAAAAAAACTTGAAATGTCAATGAAGGCACAACATTAAGCAGTGATAAAAATACTGGTTCGGATCAGAGAATCTTACCATCAAATCAACCTCCAAATCAATCTGGTCATCATATGATGACCGGTAGTAAAAGAGGCATTTTCAAGCAAAAAATCTATGTTGCCACTAAAAACACGAATGAACCAGATAACTACAATGAGGCTGCAAAAGATACAAACTGGACTACAGCCATGGCAAAAGAAAACAATATACTGATAAGGAACAATAGTTGGGAACATGTATATCCTCCTTGCAATAAAAATGTAATTGGACGCAAGTGGACATTTTGGTTAAAGAAAAATATAGACGGATCAATCAATAGGCACAAGGCAAGATTGGTTGCCAAAGGTTTTACATAGGAATATGGTTTTGATTATAATGAAACCTTTTCACCTAATGTAAAACCATCAACCATAAGACTTATATTCATTATTGCTTTAAGTAACTGCTGGAAAATTAAGCACTTGGATGTCAATAATGCATTCTTAAATGGTGTGCAAGAAGAGGAGATTTATATGCAACACCCTAAGCGATTTGCACAGGATGTAGCAAAAGTTGCACTGTCATCCATGGGTTATCACCCAACAAAATCTGACTCATCCTTATTTATTAAAATTAATAGTTCTTCAACTTTGTAAATATTAATATATGTTGATGATCTTATTACTATAGGTAATAATGAGGATGAAATCAAGCAATTAATTGAATACTTAAACAAGCAGTTCTCTATTAAAAATCTTGGTGATATGGCATTCTTACTTGGGATTGAAGTAAAGAAAGTATCTAACTCTAAGTTACACCTTTGTCAAAAGAAGTACATTTCAAAGTTACTTACAAAATAAAAAATGAATGAAGCCAAATCTCATCCTACACCAATGATATCAAATCAACACTTTTCTAAAAACGGGGGAGAAGCCATATGAAATATTAAACAATATTGAAGTGTTGTATGAGCATTGCAATATGCCAATATAACACGACATGATATTGCATTTAGCGTTAACAAAGTTTCCCAAGTTTTACATAATCCCCTGGATGAACACTGGAAAGCTATGAAAAGAATTCTCAGAAATTTAAAGGGAATTATCAATTATGGTCTAACAATAAAAGAAAACAAGCAGCCAAATATTACAGGATACACAGATTCAGACTGGGCAGCTGACACTGATGATAGAAAATTAGTAACTGGCTACTGTATTTATATAGGAGACAACTTAATATCATAGTGTTCAAAGAAGCAACATACAATTTTCAGATCAAGTGCGGAGGTAGAATACAGAAGTGTGGCAAGTGCTACTGCAGAAATTCTTTGGCAACAATCAATACTAAAGGAACTAAATGTGGCCTCAAAAGTAAAGCCGACAGTTTGGTGTGACAATTAAAGTACAATCCACATGACAGCAAATCAAATTCAACATTCAAGGGCCAAACACATAGAAATTGATATCTATTTTGTACGAGAATAGGTACAAAGGGGGAACTTACTAGTCAATCATATACCATCATACTACCAAAAAGCAGATATCTTTACGAAATCTCTATCAGCAAAGAACTTTATTAGACTCAGAGAGGATTTAAAGATCAAAGAATGATACAACCTGTGTCTCGTGCTACATTCAGATGGATACTTGCTGATTTGATGTTGAATCCAAGGTTCCATAATGTTTCCATCTTTCATGAGCAAGATCTAACAGAGTTATGGTTTGCTCAATCTCCAGTAATAATCTTTTTAATGCCAGTATATACCTTTATACTTCATATATAAATAAAGTTTTTTTATAAAAAAATATTAAATGTGAATTTTTTTCGAATCATTACATTAAATATGAGGAAGTAGAAGGATGTGCATTAAGCAAATCATGTTCATACCGACATTATTCATGCTAGTACCAACTTGATTTTACTCCACTAGAACTTTATTTGTCCTTTTACCTTTTCAAGTCTAGAGTTTTACCTTGTGCTTCATGATCTGTGCTTCATTGGGATATTCTTCTATAAACAGCTAGCATACAACAAGTTAAAGATATTTCTTAACATTACACATAAAAGATAGCAGTATGTATAAAAGGTAGTTGTAGACATAAGTGATTTATTCAAACCATGTCAATTTTTTTTATTGCTTCTTCTTTTCTTTTTCTCTTTGGTCGATGATTGTTGCTTGTTGATTAACTTATAAAACATAACCCGTAACCAGTAACCAGATAACCAATAACAATGTTCTCGGGATAACAGTATATATAAAAGTTCTAAGAGATTTATGAAGAGTGTTGTTAATGCCATAAATCTGAAGTAACCAGTAACCAAATAACTAATAACCATGAATGAACATTCCTGTCGCACCACCGTCAAGTCCATTCGACGTAACTAGATAAAAAAACGAATTGTGTGGCCAGAGAAACCAAAAGGCAAAACTAAACCATAAGCAAGAGAAACCAAGAAGACCAAAAGCTAGAAAACCTGGAATCGGAGAAAGACAAATACCAAAAGCCAGAATGCCAAATCTAAGAAGCCAATGAATACCAAAAAAAGAAGCAACCAAAGAGCCAACAAGAGCTAAAAAGCCATAACACCAAAAGCCAATACCATAATATGAAGAACCAAACAAAACGAAAAGCCAAGTGGCCACAGAATCCATAAAACCGAGGAAGACAAAGAACCAAAATATCCAGAAGATGAGAAACCATAAGTCGTAAGATAACAATGTCTGAAATACCTGAATCTTAGACACCAGTACCAGAATCAATATCGAATCATAACCAGACCCTAAGCGCGGGGCCCGGGCCTATCCTAAGTAGAAGTAGGGGTTGTGCCTGTCTAGGCGCCATTGCTTGAGTCCTAACAAACCATGCTAACTTACAGCATCTGGAATGCTCCTCGATCATATCCCTGGGATAACAATAACTATTTGTGTTGTAGCGATCGAGGTCATGGAAAAATCGGGTTGTGGTCCAAAATTCGCATGTTGGAAAAATGGTGATCGACATGTATCGACCACCCAAAAAGCATTGATCAACACGTATTTCAGGTGATTAGTCATTTTCTAAACCATTTGAAAAATCCCAGTTTTTGCATCCCAAAAACAATGATGGTTGATTCGCGCTAGCAAAATCCGGTGATCCGCATACATTTTACATTTTGCCAGTTCGCATCCCAGGATCCGATCCAAGAATTTCGCATTAAATCCCTGATGTGCAGCAATGATTTCTGCATCGCCTTCCATGTTGATCAAGTCATTTTATGGTACCAATTTCACATCTCGGATTTTGACTCCCAAATTTGCCAAAATCTAGACTGTGCTAGACCTGATGCATGCACATAATTGTGCTTGATTAGGCCATGTCGATAGGCAGTTTTTGAGTGCCAAATCTGGGATGTTGCCAAGTGGCCGATCTTCGAATTCTGAGTGTACACAAGCGATTTTTGGTGATCATGTTATGTCGACCAGTAGTTTTTTAAGTGATTGACACCAGAATTTGCCAAATGGTTTATCCAAACCAGTTGAGCTTGCACAAGCCATTTTTGGTGACCGTTCCATGACGATTAGCAGTTTTTGAGTAACCGATACCAAAATTTTCCTAAACCAAGATACTTTTCCTTTACGAGTTTGTCATCTAATCAGACGGAGGTACTCAAGGATTTTGGGCTGACTGGACGGAGCCGATCATGTATTTTTACCTTGTCTAATTTTCCAAGATTACTAACGTCTTTTTTAATTTGATAACGATGACTTCGGAAATTGGTGATGTTTCGAACCTGAATACTTCGCGATTTTGACCAAATTGTTTTGTGTTTTCCAATAATGTTCTCAAGATTCGAGCGCATCGCTAACCAAAGTCTTGACACGTGACTGCTTTGCCAAAAAGCGGACCAACATATATATTATATGTTATTCGTTCCACTGTGAGATTTTATTCCACTCTGACTCTATTGCGTTGGTCTTCTTCTTCTATTCCCATATTTCTTTCTTATACTCACCCTCTAATTTCTTTCCCCTAACTATCCACTTTCTTGTGCATTTTGAGTTTGACATATGTGGTTAAATATCAGTTTAAATAGTACAGAAAAGTTGGGTCATCACAACTATCGTAACAAAACACTAGACAGACTAACCCCAAGTCGAAACCACACAAACTAAACGCAAGACTTGTATACTGCCAAATTCACCAACCTTCCAAAAAATACCCAAATTGAACATTGTATAAAACTCATGGGAAATTCACGATAGTGTAACCCGACTAGCACGTCAAATAGTATTCAATCCATAGCCTAGGACCTGCCTTATGGTGGAAGAAGAGTAGGAGATTTAGGGTGTTAGGACAAAGTCAAAAGGGGGAAGTCATAAAAAGAAAAAAGAAAATATAGAGTAATGGCAAGGTGCAAGCCGTGTGGTACATAAGAGGGAAAATATGAGTGATTGTGAGGATCGAGGCTTGGATTTGCAAAGGATATAGATGAGGAGAGGCGAAGAAGCCAACAATAGAGAAGATGAGGGATCTGGATCTGAAAACGAGGAAAGCGGCGGATTTTAAGCCCATGATAACGAAAGTTGGTAATCAGATGGAGAAAAGTAGAATAGAAGAAAGGATGGGGCGATGAGGAGAGAAAGCGATTATGGAGGATAACAAAAGTCAAAAGTTGAAAAGAAAGGAAAATATGGGGAGTAATACTAGCCACCATAGAGGAAAAATTCAGAGGCTTTATTCGATTCCAAAATAATTTGGTCCTTTATTAATTATTAGTCCTTGATTATAATAAATATTGGTTATTAAATTATAATTTTTATGTATGTATTATTAATCTTATTATAAATGGTAATTATTATTTATATTGATTAATAGTAAAATTTAATTTATAAATATTAGCAATCATTTACTAATTATTAATAATACATAAAATGATTTATTAAATATAAAAAAATTATTAATTATAAGTGATAATAGTAGTAAAAATCATTGCTATTGAATTATTTGATTTTGAATTAAGTTTTGTTTATATAAATAAACCTCTAGTTGAGCTTATTAATAGTGTAAAAGAAATGACTAGTTTGATATTTTACAGTAATAAGGATAAAACTTCTAACATTTTGAATCTAATAATTACAAATAAATTTGTGCTTAAATTTGGTTGAGAAGCTTCTTAAACAGAATTTATGTAACACCCCACCTCCGTTAAGGTCACTCAAAAGGGAACACATTAACTTCAGTGGAGCGACATAAGTGTATATAACAGATAAATTACAAAATAGACAAAATTTAAACAGCGGAAAATAAATAAAACATTACTTTATTGATAAAACAGCTTGTACAAAGGTTGTTTTCCAACACCAAAACACCCTTACCCATTACAACAAAGCATTTGTCTTGTTTAACAAAATAAAGAAGCATAAAATGACAATGACATTCCCCAATAAAGCATGAGCCAGCCGTAGCGGTGAAAAAGAGAGTCTAAAGCAATATATCTTCTATCTTTGAACTTGGAAAGAAGATTGAGCTAAGTGGTGATATTCCATCCCTGTGAACCTAGAGGGGGGGGGGGGAACGGAAGAAAAAAGGCGAAAGAAAACGGGTCAGACATAAGTCTAGTAAGTCCAGTGATTATTCAGCATGTAAATAGGTAAAAGGATCATGACATGAATAAACTGAATACAAGACATAACCATGATAATAAGCAAAGCAAGACAACAAATGATGATCGTTAGATATGACAAGGTAAGATACACTAAATGCGCTCGGTTCTTTCTCTGATTTCCCATTTTCTCTGCACCACCCTACTAGCATCCTAACTAGTGTAACACCCCGAATTTTCTGAGAATATTAAAATTAACAAATTCAAGAACACTTAGTTTTTATAAGAAGAATTAAGTGAAATGGGTTATGCTATTACGTTCATCTCAAAATTTTGGTCAAGATAGACATTTGGTATGCATAAAACGGATAAGTTATGAAGAAGTTATTAAGCCTTGAATTTTGTATGCATATGACAAAAATATATATATAGATATATATAAAAATTAAATAAATATGCAAAAAAAGTTCAAAACAGCGGATCGGGAGGGGGAATAACCGAACTAGCCCATTTTTAAGGTTGACCCGAGCCCTGTTGGGTCGACTAGGGGTTGATTCAGGGTGTTTGGCTGTCAACCCGTGGGCCGATTCTCTCTAAGGAAGATGTGGCATCTGATTAGTTGTGATGGACTCCTTGCTGAGTCATTAGGGCTGTTGTGGCTATTCTATCTTATCTGAATGGCTTTGATTTGCTCTAGGTTAATCTAACAGTTCCTATTAAATCAAACTTCTATATAAGCAACCTAATACCTCAACCCTAAATCATATTAAAAATCAAACCAAGAGCCGTAATGCTGCCGTTGGACAACCTCGAGTAGCCATCATTCAACTTGAAGCAAATTAAAAGAGACAAACCAAACCAAATCAAAATTAAACAAAAACAACGATTGTCTACATCAAAGGCGAGCATTTCAACTTCAGAATACAGATTCCAGAAATCAAGATTGTCTTTTATGAGTGTAGATATCTTTTAGAGGTAAATAAATTTAAGACGTCATTTGATATAAAGTGAAAAATAGAATTATACCACGTAGGATAATATTGACGATGCTAATTCATGTTTGTTTCTTGTGATGATTTTATCATGAATTGTCTTGGAATGTTTGTGGCTTATTGGACTTGGTGTTGGATCTATTAAAGATTGAGAATGAAACTATCAATATCATATGCAAGTTATATGTTACATGTTAAGATATACATATATATGTTTATATGATTAATGCAAATTGTATGTATTATGTTAGATCCAAGTCAAGATCTACATATATATATATATATTCATATGCTTTATGTTGGATCCATATGCCTATATATATGTTCATATGCAAGTTACAAGTTTTATGTTGGATCCATGTCAAGATCTATCTAGGTTCATATGATCAATGCAAGTTATATGTTTTATGATAGATCCAAGTCACGATCTAATTATACATGTGTTCATATGCAAGTTACATGTTAGATCCAAAACTAGATCTATATTTATATGCATGTTTGTAAAGTGGACTTATGCAAGTTCACCTTGTTAGATCTAGTTCACACCTATATGTTAATGTTAAAATTATACATGCCTTGGGATTGGATATGTCATGATTATGTCATATGCTAGTTTATAATTGAGGTTATGTTCACACATGCCTAGATCTACTTATTAACATGTTTTAGGCTTATGATTATCTAAGTCAAAATTATATGCAAGTTCATGTGACATGTTATATTATATGAATAAAATTTTATGCAAAATTTACATGTTTGGTTGAATATATATTATGTATGTTCCCTTCTTTACCTCTTGTTTATAAATTGGGCTAATATGTGGGCCCAATGACTTTATGTGATTAATACGAATGAACAAACGGGGGTAACGTTGGGATAGTTATTAAATCAAAACATGTTAATAATGTAGGTGGGCCCAAAACCATGTAAATGGTTAAGGCCATGAATGGTATAATTTATACCATTAGTCTTGAACATAATTAAAATATGTGACATGAAACACTTGTAGAAAATTCACATATATAAAATGTAAAAGATGAATATGCCTAACCCGAGGTTAGACTGAGTTGTGGTGTAAACCTGCTTGGAACTGACCGGCACATCCAGTAACCACAACAATACCAGTCTAATGTAAGAGGTTAGTGCATCAATCCCAGCAAGACCCGAGGTTAGATTGAGTTGTGGTGCAAAATTGCCCGGAACCGACCGACACATCCAGTAACCACAATAATACATGCCTAATGTGAGTGGTTGGTGCTTTAATTAATTAATTAATTAATGCTCATGAACAATCAAGCTAGAAATGGTGAGGTTAAGTAATTAAGGGAACACTTGACCAACTTAACATGTTAACAAGACAAGATTGGTGGGGTTAAGTAATTGAGGAAACACTTAACCAACTTAACATGTTAACTAGACAAGATTGATTGGGGTTAAGTCAAACCAAGGACACTTAACCAATTTAGCATGTTGACTAGAAAAACCCTGGTAACGGGGACCCGTTTCAGTAGTAACCCACATGGATGTATCAAGGTACCCTGAACTAGGCAGGGTGGGGCACGATTACTGGGCTGAATATAAGCGGTCAAAAGGGCAGCGGTTAAGTGCATCAATGTAGGTTCCGATGGAGTACGAGCGTGCATGGGCTCCAGAGTGGAAAAAGCAGGCATAGGGCACTGGGCGTACACTTGTGCATCTTTGAATTGCGTTAGGGTTGCCATTATAGGACTTGATACACCCTATACTGGAACCAGTACAAGTACTTAAAAATCACGTGGGGCCGCATGACACCGGGAATACATGAATGCGAGTAGGAGCCGATCAATACATGAATGGGATCACTTTATCATGAACATACATTGCTAGTTAAACCGCTCTTAGTGGGTGCAGAGAAGTAAAAGTGGGTGCGATAGCCAAATCTAGTTAAATCTTACTTTACCTCGTTTTAGGACTATCCTATCCTTGTGGTATCATTCTAAGTTCAGTTTATTCATGTCAAAGTCTTTTACTTGTTTACATGCTATTAAATAACTGGGCTTACCAGACTTATGCCTGACCCATTTTCCTTTCACTTCTTTTCTTCCGTTTTCCCCCTCCCCTAGGTCCGTAGGGAGGAAACACTTCTGCTTAGTCCAGGTTAGCCAAAGCTTGAAGACCGTAGATGTAAGGATTGGACTTTCCTTTTTGAGCTATGGTTATGGTCAAGCACTTATTGGGGATTTATGTCATTTTATTTTCAGTATTGCTTCTTTATGTTTTCAAGATAGATGAAAAGTTGTAATAATTTGGAAGGTTGAAATAGTTGTTGAATTGTTGTGTTGAACAAGTATTTATGAAATAATATTGATCTTTTTCCACTGCATAAATTTTCTGTCTTGTAATTTATTATTATCTTGTACCTTAAAACGCTCCCCCGAAGTTAAGGCATTCCCTTTGAGAGTGACCTTAACGGAGGTGGGGTGTTTCACTTGGTATCAGAGCTAAAGGTTACCAGATCGGATAAATTTTTTGAAACTATTTTTCAAAAAGAAGTCATAAAGAAGCATTTTCAAGAAAAAGTGTTAATTTAAAAAGGCATAATCCCCAAAGCAATATGCACTATCTTTCTATCCTACGTTTTGAATCTTTCCTTTTTGTTTCAGCATGTCTGGGGATCTTAACCTTCCAGGAGGTGTACCGATACCTGCCTAGTTCAGGAGATCCCTAGAAGCTAGGGCCAATGACGTGGGCCCAGCAGACATTCCTTCTCCCCCAGCTGCTCCTCCTCCTCCTCCGAGAGGAAATGCTTTCTCAAAGATCTATAGAGACTTTAGATCCATGGGTGGGAAAGATTTTAAGGGGAGCGAATCATTCGTGGAAGCCAGAAACCGGCTCAAGGAGACTAAGGACTTATTCGTTATCTTTGAAGTAGATGAGAGGCAGAAACTACAGTTGGTGGTTTGGTTGCTCAAAGACGAGGCCTCCTTCTGGTGGGAAGTCACTAATGCTGAAAGACCGATAGAGACTTGGGAGGACTTCAGGGCGAGATTTGAAATTAAGTTCCTCTCACAAGCTGAGCAGAGTCTGCAAATGGAGAAGTTCCTATCACTTAAACAGGGCAGCTTGTCGGTCAAAGAATACGTCAATAAATTCAACCAACTTTCTCTATTTGGACTGGAGTTAGTAAACACTCCACACAAGAAGGCTCTCCGCTTTGCCAAAGGACTGAATGAGCCACTGCAAGGTTTGTCAATGTCCCATATACCTATGGGAGCGACTTACGAGAGACTGGTGGACATGGCTCTGTTGCAAGACGAGAACAAAGATGGCAAGAAGGAGGTGAAGAAGGAAGAGCTCAAAACAAGAAAGGAGATGGATCTCAGAACAAGAAGACGGACCCCAATAAAGGTGGGAAGGATAATAAATCCCGTAAGAATATGAAGTGCAATTTCTGTGGGATACCTGGACACTTGGCTAGGGACTGTAGAAAGAAAAAGAGGAAATTGGGCGCTTGTTTCTAGTGCGGGGATAATGGATACTTGTCTAAGGACTGCCCAAAAAGGCAAGTGCAAGGACAGAGGACTGGATCATCTTCTAGAGGGCAGGTTCATGCTCTCGTTGCACCTCTGTAGGAAAGAGGTAGACATATTTCTGTTGAGAGTTTAGTTTATCTTTTTGATAATCCTGTTCGTACTCTCTTTGATTCTGGCGCATCGCACTCTTTTACATCTACTGCTTTAGTTGAATCTCTGCACCTAGACACCCATATAGTAGAGGATCCCTTGGTTGTTTCAAATCCAATTGGGGGCTCAGTTTATTTGTCAATGATTTGTTTGGATTTGGAAATCTCTATTTTAAGCGTTGGGTTTAAATGTAATGCTTATGTTTTGGGCTTCACAGGCTATGGGCTGATTCTAGGCATGGACTGGCTATCCAGTAATGGTGTTGTCCTCGATTGTGAAAAGAGAGTGGTTAGACTCATGACTCGCCTCGGTAACACTCTTGAAATGTCTTGTAATCCCATGAATTCTTTTATGCTAAGTTATATAGAATCACTTGATGCGTCTGTTGAGAATTTGCAGTCTGTTAGAGCGGTCTTTGGATGTGTTTGAAGAGGTAAAAGGCTTACCTCCGAAGCGAGAGATAGACTTCCGCATATACCTCGTTGAAAATGCACAACCTGTTGCTTTACCCATTAGACACATGGCTCCAAGGGAGAGAAAATAACTCAGCAAGCAAGTTAAAGAGCTGCTTGAAAAGGGGTTCATAAGATGGAGTATTTCTGAATGGGGTTCTCCAATAGTATTCGCGACCAAAGCTGATGGTTCACTCCGCCTATGCGTGGATTATAGGGAGCTGAGCAAGCTAACCAAGAAGAATAGGCACCCACTCCCAAGAATTAACGATCTGTTTGATCAGCTCGTAGGTGCATCCGTTTTCTCCTAACTAGATCTAGCTACCGGGTTTCATCAGCTAAGAGTGGCTGAGGATAGAATTAACAAGGCCGCATTTAGGACCCCGGATGGTTTCTTCGAGTGGCTTGTCATGCCTTTCGACTTGACAAATGCACCTGCCTATTTTGTGGACTTGATGAGCAGGGTGTTCCAGGAATTCCTCAATAAATTTATGGTGGTCTTCGTGGACGATATTTTGATCTTCTCGAAGAGTGAGGAAGAGCATGCTCAGCACTTAAGGGAAGTCAAGGATACTCTCCGTGCACATCAGTTCAAAGCCAAATTCTCCAAATGCCATTTCTGGAGAGAAGAAGTTAGATTCCTTGGACATGTGGTGTCCAAAGAGGGGTTAGCCGTGGACCCCGCAAAAGTGGTTGCTGTGCAAGATTGGAAGATTCCACGAAACACAACTGAAGTCTGAAGCTTTCTCGGGCTAGCAGGCTTTTACCGGAAGTTCATCAAAGACTTTGCGAAAATCTCAGCTCCACTTACAGGGTTGACGAAGAAGAACCTAGTTTTCGCTTGGGATTTGTATTGCGATATTGTTTTCCAACGCTTGAAAAGGGCTCTAACAACAGCCCCTGTTCCGACATTGCCTGATGGTAGCAAGATGTTTACCGTATACACGGATGCATGCGGTACAGGATTAGGCACTGTCTTGATGCAAGAAGGGAAGGTAGTAGCTTATGGTGGAAGGCAGTTGAAAGTACATGAGAAAAACTACCCAACCCACGACCTAGAATTGGTGGCCATCGTTTTCGCTCTTAAGTCTTGGCACCATTATCTCCTAGGTGAGAAGTTTAAATTGTTTACTGACCACAAATCGTTGAAGTAATTTTTCTTGTAGAAAGATCTCAACTTGAGGCAGCAAAGATGGATGGAGTTTCTTGCCTCATATGATTTTGAGATTTCCTGTACTCCTGGCAAGGGTAATGTGGTAGCAGACGCTCTGAGTAGAAAGAAGCTGACCTTAAGCCCTATCTTTGTAGAAAGGCAAAGCTTGGAGTACATAGCCAACTTTGACTTTAGACCCTCCTCTGAATTTGTACCTGGATTGTTAGCAACACCGGAAGTGCGACCTACACTTTTTGTCTCAATAGGAACCGCACAACGTGAAGACCCTCAGCTAGTAAATGTGATAGATAAGCTGATTAGGGGTGAGACTTCGAGTCACCTCAATAGATACTCCATCGATGATAAGGGATGGTTGATACGGGATGGAAGGCTATGCGTCCCACAAGTAAGTGATTTAGTGAAAACGGTTCTAGAAGAAGCACACCATTCAAAGCTGACCATACACCCAGGCGGAGACAAAATATAAAGACATCAAACGAGTTTTCTTTTGGAATGGCGTGAAGAGGGACATAGCTAAATTTGTTTCTAAGTGCATGATAAGCCAGCAGGTCAAGGCGGAGCGGAAGAAGCCTGGTGGTTTGCTTCATCCTCTAGAGGTCGCACAGTGGAAATATGATAGCATGTCGATGGACTTTATTGACGGGTTGCCTAGGTCAAGAAGGGGCAATACCAGTATTTGGGTAATAGTGGTCCGGCTCACAAAAAGCGCTCAGTTTATACCTGTCAAAAGTAGAAGGACTGCCTCATCTCTAGCATCTCTATATCTTAAAGGGATAGTTCGACTGCATGGGATACCTTCCAGCATAGTAAGCGATCGAGACCCTATCTTTACAAGCGAGTTCTGGAAGAGTTTGCAAGAGGTTGTAGGCACACAACTATTTTTAAGCACGACCTACCACCCCCAAATCGATGGACAAATGGAAAGGGTGAACAGAGTCTTGGAAGACCTCTTGAGATTGTGTGTTCTTGACTTTGGAGGGACATGGGAAGATCATCTTCCTCTGGTGGAGTTCGCCCACAACAATAGCTACCAAGCTACAATAGGAATGGCACCCTTCGAAGCCTTATACGGGAGACTGTGTCGATCACCAATCTGTTGGTGGGAATCCACAGATAAGCTTATACTTGGGCCAGACATGATTAGGGAATCCTCAGAAAAGGTGGACCTAATAAGAATACGAATGAAGACGGCTCAAGATAGACAGAAGTCCTATGCAGATAAAAGAAGGACCGACCTTGAGTTTGAGGTTGGAGACAGAGTGTTCCTTAATGTATCTCCTTTGAGGAATGTTGTTCGCTTTGGATCCAAAGGGAAATTGGCACCTAGATTCATAGGACCATTTCCTATCATTGAAAGAATTGGGACGATGGCCTACAGATTAGAGCTACTTGAAAAGTTGGCTGGAGTTCATAATGTCTTTCATGTTTCTCACCTATGGAAGTGCTTACATGAGTCTGCAGAAGTGGTGGAACCAAAGATACTAGAAGAGGTAGAAGTGGAACGAGAAGTAACAATGAGAAGAATCTGAACTCGTATCTTGGGAAAGGAAGCCAAAAAGCTATGCAACCGTGAAGTCAAGCATTTTAAAGTACAATGGAGTGACAATGAAGAAGACGCGACCTGGGAGACCGAAAGCAAGATACGCGCAGCCTACCCTTATCTTTTTGAGGGTACATCTTTGATCTCTCCTTTATCATAAGTTTATTCATGCTTAGTTATCTTCTCGGTCCTATTTCTTGATCCTTAGTAGAAATCAATGGACGTAAACATGTATTTGAAAAATGTTATGGTTGATGGTTGCAAAGTGGTTGCAAGTGGTTGCTAGTGATTGCTCGTGGATGCATATGCACATACACATTAGGTTCTAGATCGGCTCAATCACTTTAATAATGCATTTGCATATGAACGCATGAAATTGTATGTGGATTGAAACTTGATGTGTTATCATATGGACGTTGCATTTTTATGAATGATTGTGCACTCATGTAGAATTATGAATAGGAAAAATTGCATACATAATGGACTCATGGCACTCTCATGATTCGCATTAAGGAGGTCAACTGGATCAGTAGACTGCCTGATTTTGCACTAGATAAGAGACATATACACACACTCTGCATATGTTCATATGGCATTAGATGTCTTTTAAAGACAATGGATGCTTGTGGATGATGGACGAGTAGATGGATGATTGGATGTTAAGATGCATTCTTCTTAACTTGAAGATTTCGGGGACGAAATCCTTTAAGGAGGGGAGAATGTAACACCCCGAATTTTCAGAGAATATTAAAATTAACTAATTCAAGAACACTTAATTTTTATAAGAAGAATTAAGTGAAATGGGTTGCGCTATTACGTTCGTCTCAAAATTTTGGTCAAGATAGACATTTGGTTTGCATAAAACTGATACCTTATGAAGAAGTTATTAAGCCTTGAAGTTTGAATGCATATGAGAAAAATAAATAAATAAATATATATATATATATATATATATATATATAAATAAATATGCAAAAAAAGTTCAAACCAACAAATCGGGAGGGGGAATAACCGAACCGGCCCAATTTTGAGGTCGACCCAAGCCCCGCTGGGTCGACTAGGGGTTGATTCAGGGTGTTTGGCTATCAACCCATGGGCCGATTCGCTCTAAGGCGGATGTGGCATCTGATTGGTTCTGATGGACTCCTTGCTGAGTCATTATGGCTGATGTGGCTATTCTATCTTGTCTGAATGGCTTTGATTTGCTCTAGGTTAATCTGACGGTTCCTATTAAATCAAACTTCTATATAAGCAACCTAATACCTCAACCCTAAATCATATTAAAAATCAAACCAAGAGCCGTCATGCTGCCGTTGGACAACCTCGAGTAGCCGCCGTTCGACTTGAAGCAAATTAAAAGAGACAAACCAAATCAAATCAGAATTAAACTACAACAACGATTGTCTACATTAAAGGCGAGTATTTCAACTTCAGAATACAGATTCCAGAAATCAAGATTGTCTTTTGTAAATGTAGTTATCTTTTAGATATAAATAAATTTAAGACGTGATTTGATATAAAGTGAAAAATAGAATTATACCATGTTGTATAATATTGACGATGCTAATTCATGTTTGTTTCTTGTGATGATTTTATCATGAATTGTCTTGGAATGTTTGTGGCTTATTGGACTTGGTGTTGGATCTATTAAAGACCGAGAATGAAACTATCAATATCATATGCAAGTTATATGTTTCATGTTAAGATCTACATATATATGTTTATATGATTAATGCCAGTTGTATGTATTATGTTAGATCCAAGTCAAGATCTACATATATATATTCATATGCTTTATGTTAGATCCATATGCCTATATATATGTTCATATGCAAGTTACAAGTTTTATGTTGGATCCATGTCAAGATCTATCTATGTTCATATGATTAATGCAAAGTTATATGTTTTATGATAGATCAAGTCACGATCTAATTATACATATGTTCATATGCAAGTTTCATGTTAGATCCAAAACTAGATCTATATTTATATGCATGTTTGTAAAGTGGACTTATGCAAGTTCACATTGTTAGATCTAGTTCACACCTATATGTTAATGTTAAAATTATACATGCCTTGGGATTGAACATGTCATGATTATGTCATATGCTAGTTTATAATTGAGGTTATGTTCACACATGCCTAGATCTACTTATTAACATGTTTTAGGCTTATGATTATCTAAGTCAAAATTATATGCAAGTTCATGTGACATGTTAAATTATATGAATAAAGTTTTATGCAAAATTTACATGTTTGGTTGAATCTATATTATGCATGTTCCCTTCTTTTCCTCTTGTTTATAAATTGGGCTAATATGCGGGCCCAATGACTTTATGTGATTAATACGAACGAACAAACGGGGGTAACATTGGGATAGTTATTAAATCAAAACATGTTAATAATGTAGGTGGGCCCAAAACCATGTAAATGGTTAAGGCCAAGAATGTTATAATTTAAACCATTAGTCTTGAACATAATTAAAATATGTGACATGAAACACTTGTAGAAAATTCACATATATAAAATGTAAAAGATGAATATGCCTAACCCGAGGTTAGACTGAGTTGTAGTGTAAACCTGCCCAGAACCGACCGGCACATCCAGTAACCACAACAATACCTGTCTAATGTGAGAGTTTAGTGCATCAAGCCCAGAAAGACCCGAGGTTCGACTGAGTTGTGGTGTAAAACTGCCCAGAACCGACCGGCACATCCAGTAACCACAACAATACCTGTCTAATGTGAGTGGTTGGTGCTTTAATTAATTTATTAATTAAAGCTCATGAACAATCAAGCTAGAAATGGTGAGGTTAAGTAAATAAGGGAACACATAACCAACTTAACATGTTATAAGACAAGATTGGTGGGGTTAAGTAATTGAGGAAACACTTAACCAACTTAACATGTTAACTAGACAAGATTGATAGGGGTTAAGTCAAACCAAGGACACTTAACCAATTTAGCATGTTGACTAGAAAAACCCTAGTAACGGGGACCAGTTTCAGCAGTAACCCACATGGATGTATCAAGGTACACTGAATTAGGCAGGGTGGGGAACGATTACTGGGTTGAATATAAGCGGTCAAAAGGGCGGCGGTTAGGTGCGTCAGTGTAGGTTCCGACGGAGTATGGGCGTGCACGGGCTCCAGAGTGGAAAAAGCAGGCACTAGGCACCAGGCGTACACTTGTGCATCTTTGAATCGTGTCAGGGTTGCCATTATAGGACTTGATACACCCTATACTGGAACCAGCACAAGTACTTAAAAATCACGTGGGGCTGCATGACACTGGGAATACATGAATGCGAGTAGGAGCCGATCAATACATGAATGGGATTACTTTATCATGAACATACATTACTAGTTAAACAGCTCTTAGTGGGTGCAGAGAAGTAAAAGTGGGTGCGATAGCCAAATCTAGTTAAATCATACTTTACCTCGTTTTAGGACTATCCTATCCTTGTGGTATCATTCTAAGTTCAGTTTATTCATGTCATAGTCTTTTACTTGTTTACATGCTATTAAATAACTAGGCTTACCAGACTTATGTCTGACCCATTTTCCTTTCGCTTCTTTTCTTTCGTTCCCCCCCCCCCCCCAAGGTCCGCAGGGAGGAAACACTTCTGCTTAGTCCAGGTTAGCCAAAGCTTGAAGACCGTAGATGTAAGGCTTGGACTTTCCTTTTTGAGCTATGGCGATGGTCAAGCACTTATTGGGGATTTCTGTCATTTTATTTTCAGTATTGCTTCTTTATGTTTTCAAGATTGATGAAAAGTTGTAATAATTTGGAAGGTTGAAACAGTTGTTGAATTGTTGTGTTGAACAAGTATTCATGAAATAATATTGATCTTTTTCCGCTACATAAATTTTCTGTCTTGTAATTTATTAGTATCTTGTACCTTAAAACGCTCCACCGAAGTTAAGGCATTCCCTTTGAGAGTGACCTTAACGGAGGTGGGGTGTTACAACTAGTGTCTTTTATAAAACGATTTGTATGCCCTACTAGTATCTCAATTAGTATCCTGTGAAAAAGTATCCTTATCTCCTAATAATGTCCCAACAAGTATCCAATGTTATAAAATAAGGTGATCCCAACCCCGCAATTGTGGTAGCCTTCAGGTGTACATCTAGTATGATGATCTTACCTTAACCAGCCTAATTTCCATGGAGATGTTAGATGTAACCTTACTACCCTATCGATCGGCTCCCTACTTGTATTAACTTTCCTTGTGTCTATATCAATCGACCCTCTCTTGTGTGTAGATACCCTTTTCTGGTCCCACCATAAGGTGTATCAATCCCTATGATCGCGACCCGACACGATTCAAGATGCACAGTGTATACTACTGATGCCTAGTGCCTGCTTTTCCGCTCCGGAGTTGTGCACGCCCATACTCCGTCGGAACAACACTGTTGCACCCCCTGCCGCTATTTTGACCGCTTATAATCAGTCCGGTAATCGTGCCCCACCCTGCCTAGTTTCAGGGTACCGTGATACATCTATGTGGGTTACTGCTGAAATGGGTCCTCGTTACTAGGGTTTCCTAGGGTCTATTCGTATACCCCTCAAATTGGTTAAGTGTTATGCATCCATTCAAGTTAACTTAACCCATTCACACGTCATGCCAAGTTGGTTAAGTGTTTCTTATTAATTTAACCCTTCTCATTCATCGTGTTGTAATTGGTTAAGTGTTTTCTATTAACTTAACCATGTTCGTTCATCATATAATATTGGTTAAGTGTTTCTCCTTAGCTTAACCCTATTCGTTCATCATGTTATGTTGGTTAAGTGTTTCCCATTAACTTAACCCCACTCGTTCATTTGTTAAGTGTTAACTTAACCCTACCACTTGTCATGTTACATCGGTTAAGTGTTGCCTTCTTGTGTTACTTAACCCTACCACTTGTCATGTTACATTGGTCAAGTGTTGCCCTCTTGTGTTACTTAACCCTACCTCTTGTCATGTTACATTTTTAAGTGTTGCCCTCTTGTGTTAATTTAACCCTACCATTCTTAGCTTGTCTGTTTCTTAGCTTCAATTCATTCATTAAAGAACCAACCTCTCACATTAGATCTATATTGTGGCGGTCGCTGGATGTGTCGGGAGGTTCTGGGCAGTCTTACACCGTAACTCAATCTAACTTCGGGTTTTTAGGCTTAATGTGCTAACCTCTCACATTAGATCTATATTGTTACGGTTGCTGGATGTGTCGGGCGGTTCCGGGCAGTCTTACACCGTAACTCAATCTAACCTCGGGTTAGGCATATTCATTTTTTTATTAAATTACACATTTACAATTTATGTTCATATGTCAATTATCCACAAGTGTTGTCAATTCAAGTCATGCCCGATTTACCCTCTAAATTATGTCCATAATTCTAGGTATACAAATTCTACCATTTCATACTACTAATTATTTACATGATTATGAGCCAATCTATGCCAATAGCATGTAGTTTAATATTTTCCCCAACGTCTCCCCCGTTATTCGTTCGCATAATTCACATAGAACGTTAGGCTCGCAAATTTGCCTAACTTATAAACAAAAGGGAAAAGAAAGGGACATGTAACATTCCAACAGGCATAAACAATATAAATCAACATGCGTAGTATAAATTTAGGATAGAACGACATAAACTTAATTAAGCACATGAACGTGATCTTACATTTAAATTAGATTCAATTAACATGTGAACTAGCATAGATCTAATTATATAAGCATGAACTTATATATATCTTAAACATGGGTACTAGCATGGATCTAAACATGTAAGCATGTATGAACACAACTTATCATGTAATTTGCATATACAACATGGTAGGTTCAATTGTGTCAGTCCAATAGTCTTATAGGAATAGGATGTACAACATGATAAATCAATCACAACAGTTCCATAAGCATGATAGGTTCCATTTTGTCAATCCAACAGTCTCATAGGCATGTTAGGTTTCATTATGTCAATAACAGTAGTCTCATAGGCACGATAGGTGTCATTACATCGATCACAATAGTCTCATAGGCACGATAGGTGTCATTACATCAATTACAATAGTCTCATAGGCACGATAGGTGCCATTACATCAATCACAATAGTCTCGTAGGCACGATAGGTGTCATTACATCAATCAAAATAGTCTCATAGGCATAGGCAATTCAGAATTGACAAAAGGATAGGAACGAATAGAATTAGGCATAGTTCTAGATCCAGTTATTACTGTCATGATTTTTTATTAGGTGTTCACATCTAAACAATAACTGTACTTACAGAAAAAGGATGGATCTTGATTTCTGGGTTCTGATTTCTGAATTTGAAAAGCTATCCTTTGATGTAGACGTTTGATTCTCTAGTTATTCTAATTGATTCCTAGTTTGAATTTGATTCTCTAGTTTGGGGGTAGATGAATGGAGGCTAGGCCAGTTTGTAGAAGAACAACATGATGGCTTCATAGAATGAGTGCTAGGGTTGAGGTTTGGGGTGATTATATAGAAGTCTAGGTTCAATTCTAGCCTTTAGATTAGTCTAGGAGAAATCAAAGCCATCAAACCAAAGAGATGTGTCATCCAGTCAACCATAGCATGACACATAAGCCTTAATACCTTATAAATTAGCCATTGACCAATGAGAGAAGGCCACATCAGCTCAAGACTATAGAAATTCATTACAGGAAGCAGATCTCAAAAAGGTCTACACCCCTATAGGGGGGTCTACACCTATGTCGACTCCCTTATAGGGGGTCGACACCTATGTCAACTCCCCTAGGAGGATCGACACCTCTGAGCGGGAAATTTCCCGCTTAGCCCGCTCTGACTGAATTTTGAATTTTGATCTGGTTTTTGATTTTAATTATTATTTATATTTATTTTCTACTTAAACTTGAAATCATCTAACCTCCATAACTTTTTCATACAGAGTCCGATTCATGCAAACTCGGACTCTATCTCAAGCAGAATTCCGAGACGAACGCAATAGCGTAACCCGTTTCACCAAATTCTTCTTTTAATATTTAGTTATTCTTTAATTATCTCTTATGTTCTGTTTCAAAAATACGGAGTGTTATATTCCCCCTACTTAAAGGATTTTGTCCTCGAAATCTCCAAGTTAAGAAGAATGTATATCCTACCATCCAAAATCCATCTACTCAACCATTCAATCACAGGCATCCATTGTCCTTCAAAGGTTCCTAATGTTTTTTTATGAACATATGCAAAGTGTGTGTGTATATGTCCTTACCCAAATGCAAGATCAGGCGGTCTACTGATTTAGTTGACCTCCTTAATGCAATTCATGATAGTGCCATGTGTCCATTATGTATGCAAAAGAACCCTATTGATACATATAATTTCTATATGAGTGCACAACCATACATTCAAATGCATTATCCATATGATATCACATCAAGTTTCAATCCATATATATAAAAATCCACTCATGCATACGCAATATGGAAGTGACGGAGCCGATCTAGTGCTTAATGTGTGTGTATATGCATCCACGAGAAAACACTTGCATCCACTTGCACCCACCAAACATAACATGTCTCAAACACATGTTTACATCCATTGGGTTCTACCTAAGGATCGAGGATAGGACCGAGAGGATATACTTAAATGATAAAGACTAGCATGCAAACAAACTTTACAGAAAAAGAGAGGTCAAGGATATACCCTCAAAAGTGTATGATGCGCGTATCTAGTCTTCAGCCTTCTAAGTCGCATCTTCTTGAGCTTCACCCCATTGTTCTCTGACTGTCTTAACTTCACGATTGCGTAGCTTCTTAATTTCTATTTCCAAAATATGAGTTGGAACTTATTTCACTGTCGCCTCTCGTTCCACCCCTTCTACTTTTAGTGTACTCGAGACTACAACTTCTGCTGTGTCATGCTAACATTTCCTCAAAGGGTCTTCAAAATTTACTAGAGGGTATTCCACGTGGAAGAATGATTTCTTGAAAATAAATAAGTGTTAACCATGTTACCAAGTGTAGTTATTAAGGTGATTAAAGGCCTCTTCTCTACTTAACTATCCATTGCGTCAACTATTTGAGAGTCTTTTCTTTGTGAAGTCCCTATTTGATCAAAGGAGTAGGTCTTACTCCTAGCGATGCCAACTACAAACTTAAGCGAAGGTTTTAAAATCAAAGATTGATGTGTATTCTAAATTTTTCCTTTTCACATAAAGAGGACTTGAAGTCAACCTTTTTCTTCTTAAGGCATCCGCTACGACCTTACCCTTCCTTTTCACATCAAAATGGCACCTAGTCCTGTGCCGCATGCATCCGTGTATACCGTAAACCTTTTACTACCGTAAGGTAAAAGTCAAAACTGGGGCCGTTGTAAGAGCCCTCTTCGATCATTGGAAAGAGAAAATCACAATAAATATCCCGAGCAAAGGTTAGATTCTTCTCCGTTAATCCAGTAAGTGGGGCTAATACCTTTGCAAAGTTCTTAATGAATTTCCTATATTAACCCGTTAGTCCAAGAAAGCTTCTTACTTCTGTTGTATTCGTTGGGACCTTTCAGTCTTGCACTGCAATTACTTTTGCGGGATCTACTGCTACCCCTTCTTTGGATGCCACATGTCCTAGAAACCTTACTTCTTCTCTCCAAAAATTACATTTTGGAGAACTTCGCCTTAATTGATGTGCTCAAAGTGTATCCATGACTTCTCTTAAATGCAATGCATGTTCTCCCTCGTTCTTTGAGGAAATCAAGATATCATCCACGAAGACTACTACAAACTTATTAAGAAACTCCCTAAACACCCTACTCATCAAGTCAACTAAATAAGAGGGTGCATTCGTTAAACTGAAAGGCATGACGGGCTACTCAAAGAAACCGTCAGGGGTCCTAAAAGCAGTATTGTCTATACCGTCCTCAGCTTCTCTTAGCTGATGAAACCCTATAGCCAAATCTAGTTAGGAGAAAGCAGACGCACCTACAAGCTGGTCAAACAAATCATCTATTCTTGGAAGTGGGTGCCAATTTTTCTTAGTCAGCTTGTTTAATTCTCAAAAATCCACGCATAAGCGAAGTGGACTATCCACTTTAGTAGCGAACACTACTGGAGCACCCCATTCAAAAATACTTTGCCAAATAAACCCCTTCTCAAGCAACTCTTTAACTTGCTTGCTGAGCTCCTTCCTCTCCCTAGGAGCCATGTGTCGTGCTGGTAATGCAACGGGGTTGGCGTTATCAACTAAGTATATGCGGAAATCTAATTCACATTTTGGGGGTAAACCCTTCACTTCATCAAAGACATCGGGATACTCATGGACCACTTAAACAGATTGCAAAGTATCAACAGATGTATCAAGAGATTCTAGGTAACTAAGCATGACAGAACCCTTAGGGTTACACGAGATTTCGAGGGTATTACCGAGGCGAGTCAAAAGTCTAACTACCCTCCTTTCAAAATTGAGAATGGCACCATTACTGGATAACCAATCCATCCTAGAATCAACCCATAGCCCATGAAACCAAAAACGTAAGCATTACGTCTAAACTCAACGCTTAGTATAGATATTCCCAAATCTAAACAAATCATAGATAAATGAGCCGAACCACCAATAGGATTTGAGACAACAATGGGATCCTCTACCCTACTAGTACTAAGGTGCAGAGACTCAACTATGTAAGCAGATAGAAAAGAATGTGAAGCGCCAGAATCAAACAAAGTTCTAGCAGGATGATTGAAAAGAAAAACTAAACTCTCAATAGGAATGTTCTTACCTCTCTTAGGTACACTAACGATTAGAGCATGCAATTGCCCTTTAGAAGATTATGTCCTTTTCCCTTGTCCTTGTCCTTCGACAATCCTTGATAAAATGCCCTGCTTCACCATACTGAAAACAACCACCTATCTTCTTCTTCCAACAATTAAATGACTCATTATACCATAGAAAAGACACTCCCTCTTGTCGCGGGATCTATTATTTCTTCCGTTCTTCTTATATTCCAATCCCTTGTTTGTGATTCTTCAACTTTGGCCTCTTTCTTTTCACCTTTCTCCTTCTGCATGAATTAAGCCATATCAACAAGCTTCTTATCCTTGGGCTTGTGCTCCTTAGCCCAAACTCCCTTATTCTCATCCTTACTATCCTTGTGTAGCTTGTTGACAAGTTTCTCGAAACTACCTCCATCGCACAGCAACCTACAAAGCTTGAAAGAAGATTAGCCGCAGGTGAAGCTACTGCGACTACAGATGGAGGTTGGGCACTATTTCGCCCTTGACATGTGCCTTATGCCTACGAAACTATGGCGAAAAGAAAGGAAGAAGAGATTTAAATAGAGAATCGAAAGATAGTGCATATGGCTTTGGGGAATATGCCTTTTAAAAACAATACTTTTGTCTTGAAAAACGCTTCTTTAGAAAACATGTTTTAGAAAACACCCCTTTTTAAAATATGCTTTTGAAAATTCTTTTATCTGTTCTGGTAACCTTTAGCTCTGATACCACATGTAACACCCCACCTCCACTAAGGTAACTCAAAAGGGAATGCATTAACTTCAGTGGAGCGTCATAAGTGTATAGAATAGATAAATTATAAAACAGACAAAATTTGAACAGCGGAAAATAAATAAAACTTTACTTTATTGATAAAACAACAGCTTGGTAAAACATCTTGTACAAAGATTGTCTTCCAACACCAAAACACCCTTGCCCATTACAACAAAGCATCTGTCTTGTTTAACAAAATAAAGAAGCATAAAATGACAGTGATATTCCCCAATAAAGCATGAGCCAGCCATAGCAGTGGAAAAGAGATTCCAAAGCAATATATTGTCTATCTTCAAGCTTTGAAAGAATATTGAGCGAAGTGGTGATATTCCCTCCCTGTGAACCTGAGGGGAGGGGGGAACGGAAGAAAAGAAGGCGAAACGGGTCAGACATAAGTCTGGTAAGTCCAGTGATTATTCAACATGTAAACAGGTAAATTAGTCATGACATGAATAAACTGAACACCAGACATAACCATAATAATAAGCATAACAAGACAACAAATGATGATCGTTAGATACGACAAGGTAAGATACACTGAGTGCGCTTCGATTCTTTCTCTGAATTCCCATTTTCTCCGCACCACCCAACTAGCATCCTAACTAGTGTCATTTATAGAACGATTTGTATTCTCTACTAGTGTCCCAACAATTATCCTGGGAAAAAGGATCTGTATCCCCTACAAGTGTCCCTACTAGTATCCAGTGTTATAAAATAAGGTGATCCCAACCCCGCAATTGTGGTAGCCTTCAGGTGTACATCTATTATGAGGATCTTACCTTAACCAGCCTAATTGCCATAAAGATGTTAGATGTACCCTTACTACCTTATCGATCGGCTCCCTACTTGTATTAACTTTCCTTGTGTCTGTGTCAGTCGACCCTCTCTTGCGTGTAGATACCCTGTGCTGGTCCCACCATAAGGTGTATCAATCCCTATGATCGCAACCCAACACGATTCAAGATGCACAGTGTATACTGCTGATTCCCACTGGCTTCTTTTCCACTCCGGAGCATGTGCACGCCCATACTCCGTCGGAACTACACTGCTGCACCCCATACTGCTATTTTTACCGCTTATAATCAGCCCAGTAATCGTGCCCCACCCTGCCTAGTTTTAGGGTACCGTGATACATCTATGTGGGTTATTGCTGAAATGGGTCCTCGTTACTAGGGTTTCCTAGGGTCTATTCGTATAACCCCCCCACCCCCCCAAATTGGTTAATTATTATCCATCCATTCAAGTTTACTTAACCCATCCACATGTCATGCCAAGTTGGTTAAGTGTTTCTTATTAACTTAACCCTTCTCATTCAACATGTTGTAATTGGTTAAGTGTTTTCTATTAACTTAACCCTGTTCATTCATCATATAATATTGGTTAAGTGTTTCTCCTTAGCTTAACCCCATTCGTTCATCATGTTATGTTGGTTAAGTGTTTCCCATTAACTTAACCCGACTCGTTCATTTGTTAAGTGTTAACTTAACCCTACCACTTGTCATGTTACAATGGTTAAGTGTTGCCTTCTTGTGTTACTAAACCCTACCACTTGTCATGTTACATTGGTTAAGTGTTGCCCTCGTGCGTTACTTAACCCTACCTCTTGTCATGTTACATTGGTTAAGTGTTGCCCTCTTGTGTGTACTTAACCCTATCATTCTTAGCCTGTCTGTTTCTTAGCTTTAATTCATTCATTAAAGCACTAACCTCTCACATTAGATCTATATTGTTGTGGTCGCTGGATGTGTCGGGCAGTTCCAAAAAGTCTTACACCGCAACTCAATCTAACCTCGGGTTTTTGGGCTTAATGTGCTAACCTCTCACATTAGATCTATACTGTTATGGTTGCTGGATATGCCGGGTGGTTCCGCGCAGTCTTACACCGTAACTCAATCTAACCTCGGGTTAGGCATATTCATTTTTTATTAAATTACATATTTACAATTTATGTTCATATGTAAATTATCCACAAGTGTTGTCAATTCAAGTCATGCCCCATTTACCCTCTAAATTATGTCCATAATTCTAGGTATACAAATTCTATCATTTCATGCTACTAATTATTTACATGATTATGAGCCAATCTATGCCAATAACATGTAGTTTAATATTTTTCCCCAACGTCTCTCCCATTATTCGTTCGCATAATTCACATAGAACGTTAGGCTCGCAAATTAGCCTAACTTATAAACAAAAGGGAAAAGAAAGGGACATGTAACATTCGAACAGGCATAAACAATATAGATCAATATGCATAGTATAAATTTGGGATAGAATGACATAAACTTAATTAAGCACATGAACGTTATCTTACATATAAATTAGATCCAATTAACATGCGAACTAGCATAGATCTAATTGTATAAGCATGAACTTATATAGATCTTAAACATGGGTACTAGCTTGGATCTAAACATGTAAGCATGTATGAACATAACTTATCATGTAATTTGCATATACAACATGGTAGGTTCAATTGTTTCAGCCCAATAGTTTTATAGGCATAGGATGTACAACATGATAAATCAATCACAACAGTTCCATAGCATGATATGTTCCATTTTGTCAATCCAACAGTCTCATAGGCATGTTAGGTTTCATTATGTCAATCACAATAGTCTCATAGGCACGATAGGTGTCATTACACCAATCACAATAACCTCATAGGCACGATAGGTGTCATTACATCAATCACAATAGTCTCATAGGAACGATAGGTGTCTTTACATCAATCACAGTAGTCTCATAGGCATACGCAATTCAGAATTGACAAATGGATATGCACGAATAGAATTAGGCATAGTTCTATATCAAGTTATTACTGTCATGATTTCTAATTAGGTGTTCACATCTAAACAATAACTGTACTTACAGAAAAAGGATGGATCTTGATTTCTGGGATCTGATTTTTGAATTTGAAAAGCTATCCTTTGTTGTAGATGTTTGATTCTATAGTTCTTCTAATTGATTCCTAGTTAGAATTTGATTCTCTTGTTTGGGGTAGAGGCTAGTCCAGTTTGTAGAAGAATAGCATGACGACTTCATATAATGAGTTCTAGGGTTGATGTTTGGGGTGATTATATAGAAGTCTAGGTTCAATTCTAGCCTTTAGATTAGTCTAGGAGAAATCAGAGCCATCAAACCAAAGAGATGTGTCATCCAGCCAACCATAGCACGACACATAAGCCCTAATACCTCAGAAATTAGCCATTGACCAATTAGAGAAGGCCATATCAACTCAAGACTACAGAAATTCGTCACAGGAAGCATATCTCAAAGGGGTGGACTCCCTACAAGGGGGGTCGA
The DNA here is from genome assembly GCA_030737875.1 of Allium sativum. Taxonomy (NCBI): domain Eukaryota; kingdom Viridiplantae; phylum Streptophyta; class Magnoliopsida; order Asparagales; family Amaryllidaceae; genus Allium; species Allium sativum. The sequence goes on from CM060910.1 coordinate 345,355,024, forward strand.
CACCTATGTCGACACCCCTATAGGGGGGTCGACACCTATGTCGACTCCCCTATAGGGGGGTCGACACCTATGTCGACTCTTCAAGGGTGGGTCGACACTTCTGAGCGGGAAATTTCCCGCTCAGCCCGCTCTGACTGAATTTTGAATTTTGATCTGGTTTTTTATTTTAATTATTATTTATATCTATTTTCTGCTTAAACTTGAAATCTTCTAACCTCCATAACTTCTTCATGCAGAGTCTGATTCACGCAAACTCAGACTCTATCTCAAGCAGAATTCCGAGACGAACGTAATGGCGTAACCCGTTTCACCCAATTCTTCTTTTAATAATTAATTATTCTTTAATTATCTCTTATGTTCCGTTTCAAAATTACGGGGTGTTACAATTTATTTTTTGGTCAATTATCCAATCAATTTTATTATCCATCAGTTAACCTAATATGTTAATTTCATGATCCGCTCACGGATGTGACAAATTAAAGGAGTAGGTTTCGATTGGTTGAACAAATGTTATGTTAGATAGTTAATAGTTATAACTATTTTAATGTTAGAGAAGTGGAAAAAGATGGCAGATCTTGGAAGTGTATAAAAAGGAATATTTAAAAACTTTTTATATGATCTTATTTTCAACTGATAGATTAGAGCATGTCCTATTAGGTTTGAGATGACCAACATTGAACATAAATTAAGTTCTTTTTTATACGGACAATGATGTTAAGTATATATTAAATGATGTTAAATATATATATCGTCATGCGTAAAGTGAGTTGTTATGTAAGCTATAATAAATTCAACTGCATTTGCATGAATTACCAATATTAACCATTGGATCAGCTTAAGATAACATTGAATGCTTAACTATTTTAAGACTTCTTAAATACTGAATTAAAGACCGAAATAAAGAATAATGTTTGGTCTCTAATCAGTTTCAATAATTACAAATCGGTCTCTGAATCTTAGTCTTTGACATGAAATTTTGAAGATTGCATTTTTTAGTTTTTATTCAGTATCTATTTAAAGACTATGTAATTTCAATCTTTATTTTTCAGTCTCTATATGACTGTTATTTAGTAGTGGAATGAAATAACCTTGTGTATATATAACACTATAGTTTAACATTAAAATCCTAAAATAAAAAAAAACCTAGGTCGACATCCTTAAACTACACAGTTCTTGAAATTTGAGGAGAAAAAAATTAACTTCATTTTTCATTTTTTCACACAATCATTTAACAAATAATTTTATAACGAGAGCTATCAAATTATTGGATTATCTTTTTAACTTTAAATGATATGATATATTATAATGTAAAATTTACGAACCATTTTTTAATTTGATCTTTTTCATTTAAAAAAATTTAAAATTAACAATTTGAACTATAACGGTTGTTACAGAATTATGCCTATTAATATGCATTCTGAATTATTCAACATTAATTATTTTAAAGTTTAATGTATTAATTGTAATTGTTTAAATTCTAATATTATTTGAAATAATTTTATATTAAATAACAATAATAGAAAATAAAGGTCAACGTGATTTTAACAATCTATATATTGAATTAGTATAACATTTGACTTTATGCAAAAATTGTTTTATTCAAGATTATTCGGCCTTCAAAACTATGAACCAAACAGCTTTCAAAGCAAGCCTCTTATGCCTCTAGCATCCCATCTGGTGCTCTGGTTAAATGGACTAATTCCCATTAAATCGTTGAAAGTCATCAAAGCATGCTTCTTGATCATTTAAGTTTCATAAAAGACTAAACTAACCACCAACTTACGTATAACCTCTCCCTACTTAAAACCCCTTCCATCAATCATCAAATCAAACAATATTAGTTCCTTAGAATGTATCTCCTGAGGAAAACCAAAAAAATAAGAAGCAAGAAGACCAAATCTTTATCAAGAAGCGATCATCTTCTCTTATGCCATGGCTCTACCTTCTGACAAGGCACAAGGCTTCAGTATCTATTGTCATGGTCTCTCAATAGCAGGATTCTTCTTTCGTAACCATGCTTATAACAACACTTACCTTCATGACATATACAGTTTACATGAACAATTCCACCCTGATCCTCTTATTTACCCTTACGGCTTATTCCCTCCATCTTTCATGGTCTTATCTTCTTCTAGAGGCCACATCCTTTGCCGCGGCACCACCTTAACTCTCTTTCTTCATAATGTTTCTAGACTTCCTGAATGTACACCTTCATATGCCTCAAAGATACCATACCACATCAATCCCTGCTATCGTTTCTTTCAACTTCGGTCAATCTTTTAACATCAGTTGCCTCGTTCAGAAAGGAGATTACTCATACTTCATTGATACCTACCATTCAGATTTCGGGTGGGTGACAAGAGTGTGTTGTTTTGAAATTAATACAATACGCACAATAATATGCTTAAACAGTGGCATTACTGTCCATAGATACGCATATTGGCTGACTGATGGACCCTGGAAGACATGCATTATGTTCAACTCCGATCATGGTATGGTGGAATATAAGAACGAGGACATTTCAAAGATTAGGAACATGTTTGCTGCGAAATTACAACTTGGAAGAGTCGATGGTGGCCTCTGCATGGTTGTTATAAACAATCCGTATGGGAAGTGTTAACTCTAAAATTTGGCGATAACACCCAAGGTTCTTAATTACTTAAGAAATGCAGTTTCGCGTAGGGAAAATATGTGCGAAAAGCAGTAAATGACATGGGAGATTTATAGTGTTTTGGTCCCATGAGGGGCTTATGTCCCCTTTGGAATAGTAGCTTGGATTTTATTCACAACAATGAGTTACAAGCTCTAATCCTCTTCTAGGCATGTAATTACAAACATTTCCATGTAATTTATAGTCATAGACATCATGTATGAATGTTGAAAAAAAGTCACTTTGGTCCTTCTTACTCAAAGAATGGATCTCATTAAAAAGGTCACTTGGATCTCTCAAGAGGTGTCAAATCAACTAAATTCTAACCCCTTTGTAGTAAGAGCTTGGTGGTATTTATAGTGGAATGGTTAAGTGGGAGTAGGTAGGATTTGGGGGACCACTCAATTGAAAATCGCATCACAGGCTCGCACATGTCAGAAAATCGCATCATAGATTGTTTGTTGGGGGGAAGACTGCATCCCTTTCATGAGATGTGATTTTTGCATCTTAGATGATGCAAAAATCGCATCCCAGTGGGATGCGTTGCATACCCCGGGGCGCCGCCTCCACGTGATGTGATTTCGTCGCATCAAAAGGATGCGATGAGATCGCATCCAGATGATGCAATTCCATTGCATCTCGAGTAATGCGATGGCCTCGCATCTCAAGTGATGCAATGGTATCGCATCTCGGAGGTTGCGATTCCATCGCATCTGAGGGATGTGGTTGCCACCGCATCTCGATGGATGCAATGGCCTCGCATCTCTAGTGATGCAATGGCATTGCATCCTGGAGGATGTGACTTGTAACACCCCACCTCCGTTAAGGTCACTCACAAAGGGAATGCCTTAACTTTGGTGGAGCATTTTAGTAAACAGAACAGAAACTTACAAGACAGATAAAACAGTACTTGAAATTTTTTAACTTTATTACAGCGGAAACAGAAATCAATATGGTTACATCCTTTCAAATCTCAGAATTCAAGTACAAAATATCAGTCTTGTACAAAAGCCTTCAAAATGCATGGTTTAAAATCATAATCCCCATGGAACGGAAGCTATACAGAGCCAAGCCATACTTTAAGCACTTCAAGCAAAGAGAAATCCGGATCAAGCTAAAGTATTCCCTCCTTGGATAACCTGGGGGGGAACGGAAGAAAGGAGGCGAAACAACAAGGGTCAGACAAAAAGTCTGGCAAGTCCAGTGACTTTCAGCATATGAACAGATAATAATAATAATATGACATGAACATAAAACTGGATGAGGGATAACTGTAACAGGTGTAACAGATATAACAGAAGAACAGAATGACATAAACTATTGCTTTACACTTCTCTGCACTAATACTAGTATAACAGAATTAGGTGTCACCCTAATGTATAAACTGAAGCAGGAACGGGTACAGAATAATTTAACAGAAACAGAATGCTAATAATGGGCCTTTACTACCCGATCAGAACCAGATAGAAGGAGAAACAGATTAATCCCTACGGAAACAGAGTGTAGAATTAGGTGTACACTAGTAATGGGCCTTTACCACCCGAACAGACGGTACCACACAGAAACAGATAGGTGTTACCACCCAACAGAAACAGACGGTACCAACAGAAACATACAGAACTAAGTGTACCCTAAAACCCTACCCCAAGCGATCGGCTCCCTAATACATAAATATCCTGTGTCGGCCCCACAGTAGGGTGTATCACTCCCTAAAGTGACAACCAATTGGCACAGACCTATTTACAGATGTCACGGCGTCTTACATCCTCAGAGGCAGACCGGGATCCATGCACGCACATGACCCGGTTGGAACGCACCATCAACACCCCTCGCCATTATCAGAATGAACCACTTATAATTAGTTCAGTAAGCGTGCCCGGACCCTACCTACTGTTGGGTCAAAGTTTTGATACCAGAAAGGGTTACTGACTAATATGGGTCCCAAACAACAGATGACACAAGTAATTCCCCTCCTAACCTTGTGTCCCCAGACTAACAGATCTCAGATTAACTTGTTTACAAGTTCAGACATACAGAATTCAGATTTACTAGTTCACAGATTAAGTTAACAAGTTTTCAGACTAACAGATCAGATGTACAGATTTTTCAGATTTGTCTAACTTTGTATTGGGCCTACAGATTCATGGACGGGTTTACTACACCTATTAATCCAGTTGGTTTAACCCTATTTCCCCCAATATGTTTTAGACGTCATTCTTATCTTAGATTTGCATTAATTAATTATTAATGCCCAGACCTCTCACATTAGGTCGCTAGCTTGTGGCCGCTGGATGGGCCGGGCGGTTCCGGGCAGACTTCTGCCACAAGCCAGACCTAACCTCGTGTCTTAAGCAGGTTATGACTAACTTCTCACATTAGAACCTATTGTTTGCGGCCACTGGATGTGCCGGGCGGTTCCGGGCAGAATTACGCCGCAAACTCATTCTAACCTCGAGTTAGTCACGTTTATCTTTGCGGCCAATTAATTAATAATTTACCGTTTATGCGCACGCCCAATATATATGCCAATTCAGATTATATCAATAACATGATGATTATATCAACACAGCAGATAACAGATTTTAGCAGATAACAGATTTTCCAGATTATATGACTTAACGGATTTAACAGATTTAGCAACTTAGCAGATTTTGGCATATAACAGGTTAGGCATTTAAACAAATAAATTTAACAGATTTTGGCACTTTCAACAAACTTAGCGGATGACAAATCTAGCAGATGAATAGATCTAGTAAACTTGGCAGTAGAGCAGAACTAGCAGATTAAGCAATATAACAGAACTAGCAGATTAGGCGATATAATAAAACTAACAGATTAGGCAAATATAGCAGAACTAGCGAATTAGGTAATTATAACTGATTTTCATCATTCCTTAAAGTTTCACATATCTTGCCTAATTATAAATTTGGCCTAAATTTGCATGCCTAAATAGTGGTCATGATTTACACTAGGATCATATACCCTACGTTTGCGTTGAATTTGCATGTCACAAAATATGGTCATAATTTACATGTCCCAATTTAGTTCCACTTGCCTAGTACAAAAGATTCACATATAAATTATACCATCTATAGCCATCTATTTCAATGCATGTCATATATTCAAAAATCTCCTACTTAGGTGTTATTCACACTTGATAGTTCTCAAATCTTAATATGGATCTTCACACCTAAGTTATAATCCGTTATAAAATATGCCCAAGGATCTAGATCTAACATATGATATGTGTTTTAGTTCAGATCTTAATATTCCAGATTTGCAAGTTATGTATTATCATATGATAATCCCAAACAGTCATATACGCACAGATCTAGATCTAGTTTATATACTCAAATTAGTCACAGATCAGTCCAATTATGCCTTAGATTTATGTTCTAATTTCCAAGTCCAACCTATGTTCTTTCCTCAAATCAATCACATATCGGTCATGCCCAATTTATGCACATTCATTTGATTGTCCCAAACTTTTTAACGTATGTTGATCTATTATGAGATTGGCTCAGGCTCGTGGTAGCCCGGCTATAGAACAGAAAGAGGAAAGAGGTACAGAATAAAACAGATCAGATCATAACAAAACAGATATAACCTCAGATTCAGATTTAGAGTTCATGTCACAATCAAAATTAACGTTTATATCGGAAAGTAACTGCACTTGCCTTAATTGGATTAAAGAAAGAACTCTAGTTGTTGTAGAACCGTTGCAGAAGCTCTAATCTCTAATTGAATTTAGGTTGATGTTGATTGTCTTCTAGTTTTGATTCCAGCAGAGTAGCAACGCCATTTTCATTTTTAATTTAGAACAGAGGCAGAGTAGAAGCAGAGTAGAATTGTGTGCAGAGAAGGCTGGGTTTGGGGCTGTTTAAATAGGTTTAGGCAGACGAATCTAGACAGAAAACGAGACCAGATACATCAGAACGCACCCAGGCAGAAAATCAGATTCGGGAGGCAGGTCGACCCCCAGGTCGACACTAGGGTCGACTCTAGGGTCGACCCCCTGGGGGCAGGTCGACTCTAGGGTCGACCCCCTGGGGGCAGGTCGACTCTAGGGTCGACTCCCCAGTCGACCTGGTCTGTGCTGTTTAATTTTTTTCTGAACTTTGGAAGGCCATAACTTGGTCATATGGACTCCGATTTACGAAATTTCGGACTCTATTTCACGTATTTTTCCGAGACGAACATAATAGCATAGCCCGTTTCCCTTGATTCTGATTTTATATTTTAATTATACTCAGATTTGTAATTCTTAAATTCACAGAAAATACGGGGTGTTACATTCTCCCCTCCTTAAAGGATTTCGTCCCCGAAATCTTCAAGTTAAGAAGAATGTGTCCTACCATCCAATCACTCATCTACTCAGTCATCATCCACAAGCATCCATTGTCCTTAGAAATTTCTAGTGCTATATGAACATTTGCAAAAGTGTGTGTATATGTTCCTTATCTAATGCAAAGATCAGGCGGTCTACTGATTCAGTTGACCTCCTTAATGCGAATTATGTCACTGCCATGAGTCCAATATGTATGCAATTTTCCTATTTGATACATATCATTTCTATATGAGTGCACAACCATCCACTCATATGCAACATCCATGTGCTGATTCAACCATTTTGCATCCATAAAAAATTAAAATTCTCACACATCCATATGCAGTATGAGAGTGTTTTCGAGCCGATCTAGTGCCTAGTGTGTGTATATGCGTCCACGAGCAACCACTAGCAACCACTTGCATCCACTTGCAACCATCAAACATAACATGTCTCAAACACATGTTTACACCCATTATGATTCCTATCTATAAGTTGAACACTCGATCGATAGTATACAGTCGAGGAAGCGAGTACAGATAAAACAAAAACTTGATTCCTATCAGACATTGGTTGAGAAAATAATTCCCCTAAGTGTCAACCCCGAAGACCGAAATCAACATCAGATTGACACCCAGAGGGTTACCCTCTTTAGATAATGTCAAAACTGGAAATCTTATCAGAAGTATTCAGATATTTACTGACTACTGGTACAGATCAGGTTCCCTAATGATTCTTCGGAAGCTAAGCATGAAAAAAATCATATCCCACAAAAACTCAGAATGTATGCGTCATACTTGACGTCTAACACAAATATCCCTCAAACCCCAATCTCAAACAGATGAGCCATAACCCTTATGGGTCTGAGTCTACAGCGAAATTCAGAAATAATACTAGTATTAAAGTGCAGAGTATCGATTACAAAATCAAAATACCAGAATCAGAAAAAGTCTTAACTCCATAATCAGATAAAGAAATTAAACCTACTATAGAAATTTTCCTATTTCTATCCTAGCCACTAGCCTCGAGAGTGTTTGCCTGCCCTCCTTGCCCTCGTCTCTTCAGGCAGTCCCTAGTGAAGTGCCCCATCTCTCCACAGTTGAAGCAAGTGCCTTTCCTTTTTCTGCAATCCTTGTTCAGATGAGTCGAGCTCCCACAAGTAAAGCACTTTTTCCCCTTCTTATCTTCAGTCTTTTCATCCTTCTTTTGTGTTTCCTTTTTGGGCCCCGCTTTCTTATTCTGTGGTTCTTCCTTCTTTGTCTCTTTCGGGCCCTTGTCTTCCTCGTGCAGTAGTGCCATGTCCACCAATTTCTCGTAAGTCGCTCCCATGGGTACATGGGTCATGGCTAGGCTGTGCAGTGGCTCGTTCAATCCTTTAACAAAACGGAGAGCCTTTTTATGCTGAGTGTTGACTAAATCCAATCCGAACCTAGCTAGTTGGTTGAACTGGTTGACGTATTCCTTGACCGTCATACTTCCTTGCTTAAGAGATAAGAACTTATCCAGTTGTAAACTCCGTTCAGCTTGCGAGAGAAATTTTGTCTCAAACCTTGTTCTGAAATCCATCCATGTCTCAACCAGCCTCTCGGCGTTAGTGACTTCCCACCAGTAGGAAGCTTCGTCTTTGAGCAGCCATACCGCCAACTGTACCTTCTGCCTATCGTCCACCTCGAAGATAACGAATAGATCCTCAGTTTCTTTGAGCCAATTCCTCGCTTCTACGAATGATTTAGTTCCTTTGAAATCCTTCCCACCCATGGCCCTAAAATCTCTACAGATCTTTGAGAAAGCAATTGCACGAGGAGGGGGTGGGGGATCATTTGCTGGACCTGCAGCGGCGGTCCTAGCCTCAAGATATTGACGAAACCAACCGGGTACATGAACACCCTCTGGTATCTCAGATGCTTCAGACATGCTGAAACGAAAAAGGAAAGGTTCAATACAAAAAGGACTGAAAGAAAGATATATGGCTCTCGGGGATTATGTTTTTCAAAATAAGCTTTATTTTTTAAAATACTTCCTTTTAAAACCTTTTTGGAAATAGCTCTCAAAAACTTTTATCTAATCTGGTAACCTTTAGCTCTGATACCAAGTGTAACACCCCACCTCCGTTAAGGTCACTCACAAAGGGAATGCCTTAACTTTGGTGGAGCATTTTAGTAAATAGAACAGAAACTTACAAGACAGATAAAACAGTACTTGAAATTTTTTAACTTTATTACAGCGGAAACAGAAATCAATATGGTTACATCCTTTCAAATCTCAGAATTCAAGTACAAAATATCAGTCTTGTACAAAAGCCTTCAAAATGCATGGTTTAAAATCATAATCCCCATGGAACGGAAGCTATACAGAGCCAAGCCATACTTTAAGCACTTCAAGCAAAGAGAAATCCGGATCAAGCTAAAGTATTCCCTCCTTGGATAACCTGCGGGGGGGGGGGGGGGGGGGGAACGGAAGAAAGGAGGCGAAACAACAAGGGTAAGACAAAAAGTCTGGCAAGTCCAGTGACTTTCAGCATATGAACAGATAATAATAATAATATGACATGAACATAAAACTGGATGAGGGATAACTGTAACAGGTGTAGCAGATATAACAGAAGAACAGAATGACATAAACTATTCCTTTACACTTCTCTGCACTAATACTAGTATAACAGAATTAGGTGTCACCCTAATGTCTAAACTGAAGCAGGAACGGGTACAGAATAATTTAACAGAAACAGAATGCTAATAATGGGCCTTTACTACCCGATCAGAAACAGACAGAAGCAGAAACAGATTAATCCCTACGGAAACAGAATGTAGAATTAGGTGTACACTAGTAATGGGCCTTTACCACCCGAACAGACGGTACCACACAGAAACAGATAGGTGTTACCACCCAACAGAAACGGACGGTACCAACAGAAACAGACAGAACTAAGTGTACCCTAAAACCCTACCCCAAGCGATAGGCTCCCTAATACATAAATATCCTATGCCGGCCCCACAGTAGGGTGTATCACTCCCTAAAGTGACAACCAATTGGCACAGACCTATTTACAGATGTCACAGCGTCTTACATCCTCAGAGGCAGACCGGGATCCATGCACGCACATGACCCGGTTGGAACACACCATCAACACCCCTCGCCATTATCAGAATGAACCACTTATAATTAGTTCAGTAAGCGTGCCCGGACCCTACCTACTGTTGGGTCAAAGTTTTGATACCAGAAAGGGTTACTGACTAATATGGGTCCCAAACAACAGATGACACAAGTAATTCCCCTCCTAACCTTGTGTCCCCAGACTAACAGATCTCAGATTAACTTGTTTACAAGTTCAGATACACAGAATTCAGATTTACTAGTTCACAGATTAAGTTAACAAGTTTTCAGACTAACAGATCAGATGTACAGATTTTTCAGATTTGTCTAACTTTGTATTGGGCCTACAGATTCATGGACGGGTTTACTACACCTATTAATCCAGTTGGTTTAACCCTATTTCCCCCAATACGTTTTAGACGTCATTCTTATCTTAGATTTGCATTAATTAATTATTAATGCCCAGACCTCTCACATTAGGTCGCTAGCTTGTGGCCGCTGGATGGGCCGGGCGGTTCCGGGCAGACTTCTGCCACAAGCCAGACCTAACCTCGTGTCTTAAGCAGGTTATGACTAACTTCTCACATTAGAACCTATTGTTTGCGACCACTGGATGTGCCGGGCGGTTCCGGGCAGAATTACGCCGCAAACTCATTCTAACCTCGAGTTAGTCACGTTTATCTTTGCGGCCAATTAATTAATAATTTACCGTTTATGCGCACGCCCAATATATATGCCAATTCATATTATATCAATAACATGATGATTATATCAACACAGCAGATAACAGATTTTAGCAGATAACAGATTTTCCAGATTATATGACTTAACGGATTTAACAGATTTAGCAACATAGCAGATTTTGGCATATAACAGGTTAGGCATTTAAACAAATAAATTTAACAGATTTAGGCACTTTCAACAGACTTAGCGGATGACAGATCTAGCAGATGAATAGATCTAGTAAACTAGGCAGTAGAGCAGAACTAGCAGATTAAGCAATATAACAGAACTAGCAGATTAGGCGATATAATAAAACTAACAGATTAGGCAAATATAGCAGAACTAGCAAATTAGGTAATTATAACCGATTTTCATCATTCCTTAAAGTTTCACATATCTTGCCTAATTATAAATTTGGCCTAAATTTGCATGCCTAAATAGTGGTCATGATTCACACTAGGATCATATACCCTACGTTTGCATTGAATTTGCATGTCACAGATTATGGTCATAATTTACATGTCCCAATTTAGTTCCACTTGCCTAGTACAAAAGATTCACATATAAATTATACCAACTATAGCCATCTATTTCAATGCATGTCATATATTCAAAAATCTCCTACTTAGGTGTTATTCACACTTGATAGTTATCGAATCTTAATATGGATCTTCACACCTAAGTTATAATCCGTTATAAAATATGCCCAAGGATCTAGATCTAACATATGATATGTGTTTTAGTTCAGATCTTAATATTCCAGATTTGCAAGTTATGTATTATCATATGATAATCCCAAACAGTCATATATGCACAGATCTAGATCTAGTTTATATACTCAAATTAGTCACAGATCATTCCAATTATGCCTTAGATTTATGTTCTAAGTTCCAAGTCCAACCTATGTTCTTTCCTCAAATCAATCACATATCGGTCATGCCCAATTTATGCACATTCATTTGATTGTCCCAAACTTTTTAACGTATGTTGATCTCTTATGAGATTGGCTCAGGCTCGTGGTAGCCTGGCTATAGAACAGAAAGAGGAAAGAGGTACAGAATAAAACAGATCAGATCAGAACAAAACAGATATAACCTCAGATTCAGATTTAGAGTTCATGTCACAATCAAAATTAACGTTTATATCGGAAAGTAACTGCACTTGCCTTAATCGGATTAAAGAAAGAACTCTAGTTGTTGTAGAACCGTTGCAGAAGCTCTAATCTCTAATTGAATTTAGGTTGATGTTGATTGTCTTCTAGTTTTGATTCCAGCAGAGTAGCAACGCCATTTTTATTTTTAATTTAGAACAGAGGCAGAGTAGAAGCAGAATAGAATTGTGTGCAGAGAAGGTTGGGTTTGGGGCTGTTTAAATAGGTTTAGGCAGACGAATCTAGACAGAAAACGAGACCAGATACATCAGAACGCACCCAGGCAGAAAAGCAGATTCAGGAGGCAGGTCGACCCCCAGGTCAACACTAGGGTCGACCCCCTGGGGGCAGGTCGACTCTAGGGTCGACTCTAGGGTCGACCCCCTGGGGGCAGGTCGACTCTAGGGTCGACTCCCCAGTCGACCTGGTCTGTGCTGTTTAATTTTTTTCTGAACTTTGGAAGGCCATAACTTGGTCATATGGACTCCGATTTACGAAATTTCGGACTCTATTTCGCGTATTTTTCCGAGACGAACGTAATGACACAGCCCATTTCCCTTGATTCTGATTTTATATTTTAATTATACTCAGATTTGTAATTCTTAAATTCACAGAAAATACGGGGTGCTACATGACTCCATCGCATCTGTGGGATGTGGTTGCCATCACATCTCGACGGATGCGATGTAAGGGAAAACATGGGAGGTGTAATACAATTTACATGGGGTGAGACAAGTGTATATATGATTCGATGCGAATGTTACAAGGTGTTGGAGGCCATTGCTCATTTGATCTCTCTTCTACTTGATGCGTCAACAACCTGGCGACACTTCAAGCTTGGGTACAGCGCAACGTGTTGAGTCGGGTGGGTCTTATGACTTTTGAGAACCGAAAAAAAATACCGTTTAACATTTGCCCCCCTCCCCAAAGTACGTCTTGCCATGGCAGTATGCGCTTTGTGTCGAGAAAAACGTTATAGGGAAGCGTGAAGATTTCCGTTTGCTGGAAATATTATTATGGTAATTCCATTGGAAGTTTGTCTGACCATCCGGTCCCTGTCTTATTCATGAATCAAAAAAAAATTAGTCGTTGACGCTTGCTTGCGTTTTAGTGTAAGCGGGTGGTTGTCGACGTGTATTCGCATCTGCGCTCACATATTCTTGTATGGTTTTGCACGATGCGACCATTTTTTTGAAACTTACCGTATTACGCTGGTGGGATGCGATATCTCGCAACCTGGAGGGATGCGATATTTTGCATTCCCAAAAGGAGGCGTTACGAACTGAAAGGGCCCAACCCCAGCTCCTTTTTCCCTATAAAAGCTGAATCTCCTTCTCCTTCTCTCTTTTCTTGCTCGAATTTTCTCGCATCCAACTGCCGCCTTTATTTGAGGTAAACGAACTTGGCTCAAATTCATAGGTGGGCACTAGATTCTTGATTGGTTGTTGGAGTTAAGCTCTAAGTTGAGTTCGTGCCTGAGAACACTGATTCAATTCCATGCGCTCGGGATTTGGGGTTCGATTCGAGCTTGCTTCAGCGTTGATGGCGGATGAGGAAAGGCAGATGAAGTGGGAGAAGAAGAGGGGAGGGGAGGCGCACCGCCTCCTTCGTTGTGTGGTGGTTCGCATCGGGGTGGTGCGATGTATCGCATTGCCCTGATGCGAGATATCGCATCAAGGGCGATGTGGAGTTCTCGCATCCATGTGATGCGATGTCACGTCACTTCTGTGATTTGATTTCGTACCACCTGTGACGCGATTTTTCCACATCCCTACGATATGATGTTGCATATCTTGAGCGATGCATTTTTGCACCATCAGAACTAAAGCGAAATCGCATCACTTCAATTTCGCGTCACTTGTGATGAGATTTCGCATCTCTTTGGTGATGCGAGGTCCCATGCTGCCTACGTGTTGCAAAGTGCCATCTCCCGCATTGTTTTCATGACATTTTGTGATCGGACTGGGCTCAGACTTCCCACATAGAACCTAGAGCATATAGCCCGGGCCATGGACAAGGATTTGAACTTCCGAACTCTAATTTGTTTCCTGAATCCAATCACGAAATGCTCATGATTCTATGAGGGTTTCAGGTGATGTCGGTTGACAACGATGATGGTTAATGTTCGAAGAGACTACAATCACTGCCGTTTTCCACAACTGTTTAATTTACAATTGCATTATCATTGCACTTCACTACATGTTCATATGTTTGTTCGCAACAACACGAGGGGCACAGGTTTTACATATGATGTCTAACACAAATATATTAAAGCATATTTAGCAATAGAAACGCAATCCAAAGCACAACAATACCTGGGAGCCGAAGCTTCTCAACATTCACTGTCCCGGTTCGGCTCAGCGAACAACATAGGTTCCGAGGACAACAATCTTGAGACTACTTCAGAGTCCTCCCCATCCCAAACCATAGATCGGCCGAAAGCTTCTGATTCACGATAAACTATTAGGCCCTCAACTGCACCGTTGGTTTTAGAGGTGCTACTGTGGCTGAGAAGGGGCCTGAGGAGGAGGATGTAGATGTTGTGAAAAGCGACGCTCCCAAGGATCCAGACGTTATGGCAGGTGCTGTTAAAGTAGACAACCCACCGGATTTCGGAGCATCGAGTGTGGATGAATTTGCACTAAGGCGCATTTGCACATGATTCAACATACCATGAGACCAAGTTTAGTTTCCCCAAGAGGAAGATCAGGCGCACGCTCCCCTAGAAGGGTATACCGCATGGAATAGACACATGTGTGTTGCGGGGTGCATGCCCCCATCTAGCGACTATATCCGCGACATGCTGAGTTACTTCCACTTAATGCCTATACAACTCCATCCTAACGGAAACGCCTTTCTCCTTGGCACCTGTCGTCTGTTTAGAGAATACCTACTTGAGGAGCCTACTGGAGAGGACATTCGATCTTTTTTCAGATTAAAAGGATGGCAAAGACTGCGCCTTCCATCTATTTTCTAGAGGCAATACATAGTGCCCGATTCATTGAAGGGTCATGGAGTCAACTAGGTTTTTGTAAGCCTGAGTGGTTCTTCATTCGCTGTCCTCCGGTTTTCGTGAGGCATTGGCTGGAAGGAAGGAAGCACCTTTATTGTTTCCAGTTTGTTGCTGATCGGGTTCCAGACTCTGAGCTGATGTTGATTTTCTGTAACAGGGGTTTTGCCCGTGCCGAAGGGCAATATATACAAAGGAATCATACCATGTTTGAAAGCTATCTCAAAGGAAGTTCGTTCTATTGACATCAGATTGGACGGGGAGGCTTTTCATCGAATAGACTTGCTCCAACAGAACCGAACAGTGTTTGGGATGGCTGTCCCCGGAATAGAGAAAGAGGAGAATGAGAAGGGAGAAGTTCTCTTGGCCGCAAGCGGAAAGCTTCTCCGGTCATGACCAAATGACCAAAAGTCGCAAACACTCAAGAGTAAAATAGCGCGATCAGTTCTAATGTTGAGGAAACAGTTGGTGGAGAAGAGGACCTGCCATCCGCTTTGATCTGACCTACTGCTGTTGAGGCTAGGGTAGAAGAGTTAGCAAGGCCTGTTTCCCCGATGACCACCTCAGGGGCCGCTATTTCTCTGGAGAGAGTAGAGAAATTTAAAGGGATGGATGATGTTTCAATCGTTATCCCTCATTTTGGGCTAGTGGCACGGGCTCTTGAAGCTTAACTTTGCCGGTTGGGGAGATAACTCCTCCAAGCGGGTCTCAATCTAGTATGTAGAGAGTGCACTTAGGGCACACACTTATATATACTGCATTACATTACATTTGATCGTGTACGCCAGATTTTCGAGTCTAATCTTGAATTTGTTTCTTCTTCAGGTGACATGACTCATGGGAGAGGAGGTCGTGGTTATGGTCATGGCGGTCGCCGACCATCTGGGGATGACCTCATGTCGATATTAGGGGATCTATAGTTTGGTTCCTGATCCTCCTTCTCCTCGTGATCGAAAGCAATAAACACTGTTGTAGGGGCCTGTAACACCCCGTATATTCTATAACAGTGAAATTCATAAATTAAAGTATAATTAATACTAATGAAAGAATTAATGGAAATGGCTTACGCCATTGTGTTCGTCTCGGAATTCTGGTTGAGACAGAGTCCGAGTTTGCGTGAAACGGACTCCGTATGAAGGAGTTATGAACTCCGGAAGTTTCAGAATAAATTTGAATTCAAAAAAATAGCTCAGATCACGTTTAAAATTTGAAATTCGAGTTCAAACTGGGCTGGGCGGGAAAACTCCCGCCCAATGACCAGGTCGACACTAGTTCGACTGGGCAGTCGACCTGGCCCCCCCAGGTCGACTACGCAGTCGACTTGGGTGTCGACTTGCAGGTCGACTTGCCTGGTCGGCCTTACCAGGTGGGTCTGACCTTGGTTCGACTCTGGTGTGCTGTACGGTCTGATTTCCCTCCCTGTTTGCATCTGACGGCTCAAATTCACATGAAAACTCTATAAATACACACTAAGACTCAACTAATTCACATAAGAAAATAAGAGAGGAGTCGTCATGCTGTCTGGAAGGAGTTGATCGTAGCCGCCAAGAATCAAACTAAGAAGCAAATTAAAGTCTAATCAAATCAATCAACAAATTGCTACCCAAAGGAGAGGACCTCCAAATTCAGAAAACAGAAATTAGAAAACAAGATCTCGTCACGTTGTAAGTATAGTGGTCTTTCAGAATTTGAATAAAATTATGATGTGATACGATGTAATTGAGAATAGAATTGTATCATTGTAATGATGTAGATCTTGTGTATTGTAATGTTTCTATCATGATTATTTTTGGTGAATTGATTTGTGGCATAAATCGATCGATGCAAGTTTATTATACGTTTGTATATGAAAGTGATGGTAATTGCAAGTTTTGTGGCAAAGCCTATGATTAGATCCCTCTCATGTTTATGTTAATATCCCCTTTATGTTTATGTTGATATCATGGGTCCTATACTTATGTAAACACACCCTAGATCTGAGATCCTTTATGCTACATGATTCAGAACTTATGTATACATCTTAGATCCATTACAAGTATGATTAGAACTATGTTAAATGCAGTTTGGGCTACATAAACAATGTAAGTTCATGTGGAAATAGACTATATATTAGATTTGGACATTTTGGGTTAATTTATAACATGCTAGTTTTGTGTTCGACGTTATGCCAAGTTAATATGTTAAAACCCAAGTTTGTATAAGTCTACATATGCCATCCTATGTGACACCCATTTAGTTGTATGCCAATTTTGAATGCAAGTTCACATGCCCCAATGTTTATGTTAACGCCAATTTGCAAGTTCATGCGCTACACCTTCTATGTATCATAGAAATATTATATGTTCTGAATTTCCCCTTTTCTCACGCTTATCAAGTTGGGCTGAATTGTGTCGAGCCCAACATTAGTACGTACAAACGGAGGTAATAGCGTTGGGTATAAAACATGATATAAATAAATATGTTGGCATGTTTGTCGCGTGCCAACGACTGTGACATTTTTGCGGTATAAATTGTTATACCCAAATTAAAAGACGACATGACATTTACATAAATAATGAAATATGTAAATCTAGAAAAGACGACATGTTTGACCCGAGGTTGGATTGAGTTGTGACATAAACCTGCCCGGACCCACCCGGCTGTCAAGTAGTCACAACAATACCTATCCAATGTGGGTGGTTAAACATTGAGCCCAATAAAGACCCGAGGTTAGACTGAACTACGGTGTAAACCTGCCCGGAACCAACCGGCACATCCAGTAACCGTAGTGATATCTGTCTAATGTGAGTGGTCGGTGCTCTAAAAGGCTAAGGACAGGTTGTATGGTTAAGTCAACTGAAAACACTTAACCAAAGATTCAACATGTTAACAAATACTGATGGGTGGGGGTTAGGTATATACATACACTTAACCACTTAACATGTTTGACTTGAAAACCCTAGTAACGTAGGGACCCGTTTCAGCAGTAACCCAATTTAGGTATCAACGGTACCCTGAAACTAGGCAGGGTGGGGAACGATTACTGGGCTGATTGTAAGCGGCCAAATAACGGCAATGTTAGGTGCACAGTGTAGGTCTAACGGTGTGCGGTCGTGCACGCACTCCGGAGCAGACAAGCAGGGCACTGGGTGTACCAGTAGTATATCCTATGCCTTCTAGTAATTGTGTCGGGGCCGCAACCATGGGTCCTGATACACCCCATGGTGGGACCAGCATAGGTATCTACACTTCTTGGGGTAGCCGTAAGACACACGTACGAGTAGGAGTCGATCTTTAGAAAACAAAAAGGATCACTTCACCCTCAGCATGGGGTGCCGGTTAGAGTAATACTAGTAAATGCAGAGATATGGTGTGGGTTCGATAGTATATTCGATTCTAGACTACACTCCCTTAGTTATGATACTATCCTGTTTTTAGTTTATGTCTATCATATCCTTTTCTTATTCACATACTGAAAAGTCACTAGATTTACTCAGGCTTTATGTCTGACTCCGTTTTTCTTTTCGTCTTCTTTTCTTTCGTTCCCCCCCAAGGTCCGCAGGGAGGAAACAACTCAGCCTAGTTAGACTCTTTTGCAAGCTTGAAGAAAGTAGATGTACGGTTGTGATCTCTTTGGCTTGGATCATGGCTTTGGATATCATTATGGGGATTTTGTTGCTTTACTTTATGTTTTATGCTTCTTTGTTAATCGAGACAGTTATGGAAATGAAATGTTTTTGGAAGTATTGTAAGACAATTATGGTGTGGTTTGTGTAACACGTATTTTGATGAAATAAAAGTTGTTGTTTCCGTTGTTTAAAAATATGTGTATTTATATCTGTCTTGTATATCTGTGACTTATACTTATAAACCTCCACCAAAATTAGGGCATTCCCTTTGTGAGTGACCCTAACGGAGGTGGGGTGTTTCACTTGGTATCAGAGCATAAGTTTACCAGATAAGATAAAAGTTTTTGAAATTGTTTTCATAAGAAAATTTAAAGAAGCATTTTTTTAGAAAGTGTTATATTTTAAAAGGCATAATCCCCCGAAGCCATGTACACTATCTCTCTCTATCCTTCGTTTTGAATCTTTTCTTTTTGTGTCAGCATGTCTGGAGACCTTAACCTTCCTGAAGGAGTAACGATACCCGGCTGGTTTAGGAGGTACTTAGAAGCAAGGGCCAATCACGTGGGCCCAACAAACATTCCTCCTCCAGTGGAAGCGGTTCCTCCTCCTCCTCCTGCCCCTCCTCTTGGAAATGCTTTTTCCAAAACATGTAGACACTTCAAATCTATGGGTGGAAAGGACTTCCATGGAACTGAGCCTTTTGTAGGAGCAATAAATTGGCTAAAGGAGACTGAGGATCTTTTTGACATCTTCAGAGTTGATGATAGGCAAAAGATACAGCTAGCAGCGTGGTTGCTCAAAGATGAAGCTTCCTATTGGTGGGAGATCACTAATGCTCAGAGGGAAGTGGAAACTTGGGATGATTTTAGGACTAGGTTCGAACTGAAATTCCTCTCCTAAGCTGAAAGGAGCCTGCAAATAGAGAAGTTCTTGAATCTTAAACAGGGGAGCATGACAGTCAGGGAGTACGTCAATCAATTTAATCAACTGGCCAGATTTGGGTTGGACTTAGTAAATACCCAACACAAGAAGGCGCTTCGCTTCGTCAATGGTCTGAATGAGCCTATACACATCCTTGCCATGACCCATGTGCCCACGGGAGTGACTTATGAAGGCTTGGTGGACATGGCGTTGCTACATGAGGAAGACCACGGCAAGAAGGAGACTAAGGCTGAGGAAAAGAAAGAAGGTTTACAGGCTAAGAAGACACACTTTAAGAAAGGAGGAAAGAACAAGAAGTCCCGTGAGAAGAGAAAGTGCCATTTCTGTGGCATAGTTGGGCATATAGAGAAAGACTGCCGGAAGAAGAAGGCAAAGATGGGTGGTTGCTTCCATTGCGGGGAGACTGGGCACCAAGCTAAGGACTGCCCAAAGAAGAAAGGACAGGGACAGAAAGCTGGATCTACTTCAGGGGGACAAGTTCATGCTCTGACAGCCCCTTCACAGGAGCGAGGTAGTAATATTTCTGTAGAAAGTGTAGTCTATCTTTATGATCATCCAGTTCGCACACTTTTTGACTCTGGTGCATCACACTCCTTTATTTCATTTGCTTTAGTAGAATCTCTGCATCTAGACACTAGTATGGTTGAGGATCCCTTAGTAGTTTCAAATCCAATTGGGGGCTCCGCTTACTTGTCAATGGTTTGTTTGGGTTTGAAAATCTCTATTCTCAGTGTTGAGTTTAGTTATAATGCCTTTGTTCTAAGCTTCTCGGGATATGGTTTGATCTTAGGCATGGACTGGTTATCCAGTAACGGTGCCATTCTTGATTGTGAGAAAAGAGTAGTTAGACTCTTGACTCGGCTTGGTAACACTCTAGAAATTTCCTGTAATCCTTTGAATGCTGTTATGCTTAGTTATCTAGAGTCGCTTGATGCTTCTGACGAGAATTTGCAGTCGGTTAGAGTAGTCCGGGAATATCCGGATGTCTTGGAGGAGGTGAAAGGCTTACCTCCGAAGCTGGAAATAGACTTTCGAATCTATCTTGTGGATAACGCAAAGCCCGTAGCTTTACTTGTCAGACATATGGCTCCAAAAGAGAGAAAGGAGCTCAGTAAGCAGGTTAAAGAACTTCTTGAGAAGGGGTTCATTCGAAGGAGCATTTCAGAATGGGGTGCTCCAGTGGTGTTCGCAACCAAAGCAGACGGTTCGCTTCGCCTCTGTGTTGACTATAGGGAGTTAAACAAGTTGACCAAGAAAAATAGGCACCCTCTTCCCCGAATCGACGATTTGTTTGATCAGCTTGTAGGTGCGTCGGTTTTCTCCCAACTTGATCTAGCAATTGGGTTTCATCAGCTAAGAGTGGCTGAAGATAGTATTGATAAAACGGCGTTCAGAACCCCAGACGGTTTCTTTGAGTGGCTTGTCATGCCTTTCGGCCTGACAAATGCACCCGCTTATTTCGTTGACCTAATGAGCAGAGTGTTCAGAGAATTCCTCAACAAGTTTGTGGTTGTCTTTGTGGATGATATCTTGATCTTTTCAAAGAGTGAGGAAGAGCACGCTCAACATCTGAAGGAAATCATGGATACTCTCCGAGCACATCAGCTAAAGGCAAAATTTTCAAAATGCCACTTTTGGAGAGAAGAAGTAAGGTTTCTTGGGCATGTAGTATCTAAAGAAGGGTTGGTCGTAGACCCCGCGAAGGTAGTTGCGGTGCAATACTGGAAGGCACCAAAGAATGCAACTGAGGTTCGAAGTTTTCTAGGACTGGCAGGCTTCTACCGAAAATTCATAAGGGATTTTGCGAAAATCTCAGCTCCACTCACAAGGCTGACAAAGAAGAATCTAGTGTTCAATTGGGACTTGGATTGCGAGTTGGCTTTCCAACGCCTAAAAAGGGCTCTTATAACAGCCCCAGTCCTGACCCTGCCAGACGGAAGCAAGATGTTCACAGTTTATACAGATGCATGTGGGACAGGGCTAGGCGCTGTCTTGATGCAAGAAGGGAGGGTAGTAGCTTATGGTGGAAGGCAATTGAAAGTTCATGAAAAGAACTACCCGACCCACGATCTTGAGTTAGCCGCCATCGTCTTTGCACTTAAGTCTTGGCGACATTATCTCCTAGGTGAGAAGTTCGAACTTTACACTGACCATAAATCGTTGAAATATCTTTTCTCGCAGAAAGATCTTAACTTGAGGCAACAGAGATGGATGGAGTTTCTTGCCTCGTATGACTTCGAGATTTCCTATACTCCGGGCAAGGGCAATGTGGTGGCAGACGCCTTGAGTAGAAAGAAACTGAACCTAAGCCAACTCTTTGTAGAAAGGCAAAACCTAGAGTATATACCCAGTTTTAACTTTAGGCCCTCCTCTGATTTCGTACCAGGTTTGTTAGCATCTCTTGAGGTGCGCCCTACTCTTTTGGACACAATAGGGACGGCACAACGTGAGGACCCTCAGGTAGTCGAAGTGGTTGATAAAATAATTAATGGTGAGACTTCTAGTCACCACAGTAGGTACTCTATTGATAATAAAGGCCGGCAGAGACGCGACGGAAGACTATGCGTTTCACAAGCAAAGGAGCTGATAAAGAAGATTCTCGAGGAAGCACATTGTTCCAAGATGACAATACATCCAGGCGGAGACAAAATGTACAAAGACATGAAAAGAGTTTTCTTTTGGAACGGCATGAAGAAGGACGTGGCAGATTTCGTTTCTAAGTGTATGGTATGCCAACGAGTTAAAGCGGAACAGAAAAAGCCTGGAGGACTGCTTCATCCCCTAGAGGTCCCACAGTGGAAGTGGGATAGAATTTCAATGGACTTCGTTGATGGGCTGCCTAGGTTGAGAAGGGGCAATACTAGCATTTGGGTAATAGTGGATAGGCTTACAAAGAGCGCCCACTTTTTACCTGTCAAGAGTAGAAGGACCGCCTCATCCCTAGCGTCTCTTTACATCAAGGAGATAGTTCGACTCCATGGGATACCCTCCAGCATTGTTAGTGACCGAGACCCTATCTTCACAAGCGAGTTTTGGCGAAGTTTGCAAGAAGCTGTAGGCACACAGTTATGTTTGAGCACGGCCTATCACCCCCAGACCGATGGACAGACGGAAAGGGTGAATAGAGTTTTAGAGGATCTTTTGAGACTTTGCGTTCTAGACTTTGGAGGGACATGGGGGGATCACCTTCCCTTAGTGGAGTTTGCTTACAACAATAGCTTCCAAGCTACCATAGGCATGGCACCCTTCGAAGCATTGTATGGAAGACCGTGCAAGTCACAAACTTGTTGGTGGGAGTCTACAGATAAGGTTATTCTTGGTCCAGACATGATCAGAGAAAATTCTGAAAAAGTGGACTTGATTCGAAGAAGGATGAAGACGGCCCAAGATAGACAGAAATCCTACGCCGACAAGAGAAGAACCGACCTTGAGTTTGAGGTTGGGGACAGAGTTTTTCTTAAGGTATCTCCTCTAAGAAACGTTGTTCGTTTTGGATCCACTGGAAAGCTAGCACCGAGATTTGTAGGACCATTTCCTATCATCGAGAAGGTTGGGAAGATGGCCTATAGGTTAGAGCTACCCGAAAAAATGGCCGGAGTTCACAACGTCTTTCATGTTTCTCACCTCCGGAAGTGTTTACACGAGTCTGCTGAAATAGTAGAGCCTAGCATTCTAGAAGAAGCCGAAGTGGAACGTGAAGCAACTGTGAGAAGAGTTCCAACACGCATCTTAGGAACTGAAGTGAAAAAGCTACGCAACCGCGAAGTCAAGCTCGTCAAAGTTCAGTGGAGCGACGGCGAGGAAGACGCGACTTGGGAAACTGAGGACAGACTACGCGCTGCCTACCTTTTTGTTTTTGAGGGTACATCTTTGATCCCTCTTTTTCCTTAAGTTATGCTTTATCTATCTTTTAGGTATATCTCCTCGGTCCTTTTCCTAACTCTTTAGGTAGAAAGCAAATGGATGCAAACATGTATTTGAAAACATGTTATGGATGATGGCTGCAAGTGGTTGCTAATGATTGCTAGTGGTTGCTCGTGGATGCATATACACACACATTCTAGGTTTTAGATCGACTCAGTCACTTCATATTGCATATGCATATATGTATTCTCGTTCATATGTGGTTGAAATTTTATATGTTATCATATGGTTGTCGCATTTGTATGAATTGTTGTGCACTCATGTAGAATTATGAGTAGGAAAAATTTGCATACATGATGGATTCATGACACTTACATGATTCGCATTTAGGAGGTCAACTGAATCAGTGGACCGCTTGATTTCTGCATTAGATAAGGACATATACACACACAATGCATATGATCATAAAGCATTAGAAGTCTTTAAGGACAATGGACACCTGTGTTTGTTGGTTGAGTAAATGGACTATTGGATGGTAGGATATACATTCTTCCTAACTTGAAGATTTCGGGGACGAAATCCTTTTAAGTGGGGGAGAATGTAACACCCCGTATATTCTATAACAGTGAAATTCATAAATTAAAGTACAATTAATTCTAATGAACGAATTAATGGAAATGGCTTACGCCATTGCGTTCGTCTCGGAATTCTGGTTGAGATAGAGTCCGAGTTTGCGTGAAACGGACTCCGTATGAAGGAGTTACGACCTCCGGAAGTTTCAGAATAAATTTGAATTCAAAAAAACAGCTCAGATCATGTTTAAAATTTGAAATTCGAGTTCAAACTGGGCTGGGCGGGAAAACTCTTGCCCAGTGACCAGGTCGACACTAGTGTCGACTGGGCAGTCGACCTAGCCCCCCCAGGTCGACTACGCAGTCGACATGGGTGTCGACCTGCAGGTCGACTTGCCCGGTCGGCCTGACCAGGTGGGTCTGACCCTGGTTCGACTCTGGTGTGCTGTACGGTCTGATTTCCCTCCTTGTTTGCGTCTGACGGCTCAACTTAACTTGAAAACTCTATAAATACACACTAAGACTCAACTAATTCACATAAGAAAATAAGAGTGGAGTCGTCATGCTGTCTGGAAGGAGTTAATCGTAGCCGCCAAGAATCAAACTAAGAAGCAAATTAAAGTCTAATCAAATCAATCAACAAATTGCTACCCAAAGGAGAGCACCTCCAAATTCAGAAAACAGAAATCAGAAAACAAGATCTTGTCACGTTGTAAGTATAGTGGTCTTTCAGAATTTGAATAAAATTATGATGTGATACGATGTAATTGGGAATAGAATTGTATCATTGTAATGATGTAGATCTTGTGTATTGTAATGTTTCTATCGTGATTATTTTTGGTGAATTGATTTGTGGCATAAATGGATCGATGCAAGTTTATTATACATTTGTATATGAAAGTGATGGTAATTGCAAGTTTTGTGGCAAAGCCTATGATTAGATCCCTCTCATGTTTATGTTAATATCCCCTTTATGTTTATGTTGATATCATGGGTCCTATAGTTATGTAAACACACCCTAGATCTGAGATCCTTTATGCTACATGACTCAGAACTTATGTATACATCTTAGATCCATTACAAGTATGATTAGAACTATGTTAAATGCAGTTTGGGCTACATATACAATGTAAGTTCATGTGGAAATAGATTATATATTAGATTTGGACATTTTGGGTTAATTTATAACATGCTAGTTTTGTGTTCGACGTTATGCCAAGTTAATATGTTAAAACCCAAGTTTGTATAAGTCTACATATGCCATCCTATGTGACACCCATTTAGTTGTATGCCTATTTTGAATACAAGTTCACATGCTCCAATGTTTATGTTAACGCCAATTTGCAAGTTCATGCGCTACACCTTCTATGTATCACAGAAATATTATATGTTCTGAATTTCCCCTTTTCTCACGCTTATCAATTTGGGCTGAATTGTGTCGAGCCCAACATTAGTACGTACAAACAGGGGTAATAGCGTTGGGTATAAAACATGATATAAATAAATATGTTGGCATGTTTGGCGCGTGCCAACGACTGTGACATTTTTGCGGTATAAATTGTTATACCCAAATTAAAAGACGACATGACATTTACATAAATAATGAAATATGTAAATGTAGAAAAGACAACATGTTTGACCCGAGGTTGGATTGAGTTGTGACATAAACCTGCCCGGACCAGCCCGACTGTCCAGTAGTCACAACAATACCTATCCAATGTGGGTAGTTAAACATTGAGCCCAATAAAGACTCGAGGTTAGACTGAACTACAGTGTAAACCCGCCCGGAACCAACCGGCACATCCAGTAACCGTAGTGATATCTGTCTAATGTGAGTGGTGGGTGCTCTAAAAGGCTAAGGATAGGTTGTAGGGTTAAGTCAACTGAAAACACTTAACCAAAGATTCAACATGATAACAAATACTGATGGGTGGGGGTTAGGTATATACAAACACTTAACCACTTAACATGTTTGACTAGAAAACCCTAGTAACGTAGGGACCCGTTTCAGCAGTAACCCAATTTAGGTATCAACGGTACCCTGAAACTAGGCAGGGTGGGGCACGATTACTGGGCTGATTGTAAGCGGTCAAATAACGGCAATGTTAGGTGCACAGTGTAGGTCTAACGGTGTGCGGTCGTGCACGCACTCCGGAGCAGACAAGCAGGGCACTGGGGGCACCAGTAGTATATCCTATGCCTTCTAGTAATTGTGTCGGGGCCGCCACCATGGGTCCTGATACACCCCATGGTGGGACCAGCATAGGTATCTACACTTCTTGGGGTAGCCGTAAGACACACATACGAGTAGGATCCGATCTTTAGAAAACAAAAAGGATCACTTCACCCTCAGCATGGGGTGCCGGTTAGATTAATACTAGTAAATGCAGAGATACGGTGTGGGTTCGATAGTATATTCGATTCTAGACTACACTCCCTTAGTTATGATACTATCATGTTTTCAGTTTATGTCTATCATATCCTTTTCTTATTCACATACTAAAAAGTCGCTAGATTTACTCAGGCTTTATGTCTGACTCCGTTTTTCTTTTAGTCTTCTTTTCTTTCGTCCCCCCCCCCTCCCAGGTCCGCAGGGAGGAAACAACTCAGCCTAGTCAGACTCTTTTGCAAGCTTGAAGATAGTAGATGTACGGTTTGGAGCTCTTTGGCTTGGATCATGGCTTTGGATATCATTATGGGGATTTTGTTGCTTTACTTTATGTTTTATGCTTCTTTGTTAATCAAGACAGTTATGGAAATGAAATGTTTTTGGAAGTATTGTAAGACAATTATGGTGTGGTTTGTGTAACACGTATTTTGATGAAATAAAAGTTGCTGTTGTTTCCGTTGTTTAAAAATATGTGTATTTATATCTGTCTTGTATATCTGTGACTTATACTTATAAACCTCCACCAAAATTAGGGCATTCCCTTTGTGAGTGACCCTAACGGAGGTGGGGTGTTTCAGGGCCGACCTCACTGTTCTGATTCCCCCTCTGATTTTTTGATCGTCAGGGATGGATACATGGCGTGTCGCTACTGATGCTAGGTGTCTTTCTTCGAAGACTGCCCAATCTATTCAGCCTTCTCCGCTTGTCGCTTTTTCCAAGGAGAAAGAGTTGGTTCATACCAGCAAGAAGAAGAAAACGGGCTCAAAGCAATAAGGATTAATGATCGTGCCACCCTATGCTCAAAACACAGCATAGACGAGAGGAAAGCCCTACTGAAAGATAAAATGCCAAAACCTTATTTCTACGAACTTATGTAGCTTTCGGACCTTATCCCAATCCCTCGAGAGGACAGACAAATAGTGTGGCAGTAGGTGCACTCCGCTTAGTACCAATGCAATGAGTATTACAAGTACTTGGGGCAACTCTCTGATCTCATTAGGAATAAGAATGTGGAGATCACCAACTTGAAGCATGAGGTAAAGGATGAACAGCTAGCCATTTTGAATGCGGAGGAGTCCTTGAGTAAGTTATATATATTTATTTACTTCTAGTAGACTTGTTATCTATGTGTCTGAGCAACATGTTTATGCACCGTCCTTTTGTTTTCGTAACAGGCGAGCTAAAGTGGGAATATGAGAAGCTGAAGAAGGATGCAGATCACACTGCTTCAACCTATAGGGACACAGTTGTCTCGGTGTCAACTGAGAATGCTAAGCTTAAGAAGGATTATGATGACCTGGCGAAGGAGAATGCTCGTTTGACGATAGAGAACGAAAAAAAGTTCCAACTTGAGAGGAATAATGAAAACTTGATTTTGGAGAATGAGAGGTTAACGACTAAGAATGACAGGTTAAACACTAAGAATGAGGCAGTCTGGAGGCTGTAGAAAGAGAATGATGAGCTGAGGAGGCAGCTGGAGGCGATGAGGAAGGAAAAAAGAGGAGGTTGAGGCATGCACTAAGGAAATATTGGGCTTAGTCAATGGGCTGAAAGTCGAGAACCTAAGAGAGGTGGAGGAATTGAAACATGAGATTATTGATATTGAGGCCAGGGTGGAACAATCACTGGAGGAACCCATTTAGGGTATGCTTGTCAAGATGTTGAGGTTTTGCGGAATCTCATGGCTTGATGATTACTACGGAGATGGTTCGAACATGAGAGAGGCTGGTACCATATAAGGCTCGGTTGCGACAAGTAAGCGTAGAGCCTCTAGATGAGAGTAAAATCATGGAGGAACTCCTGACTGAGGACGAGCAAAAAAAATTGAGGAAGGGAGGAGGTTGTTAGAGGAGGATGCTTAGAAGCAAAGAGTGCCGAAGCGCGCCGTTAAGATGGGAAAGTCTGTAGCAACTGAGAGCGTGATAGTTGGTCAAGAGTTCGGACAAGGAAGTACTTATCACCTGCAAGCCCTGGTGTTCGCTACAACGAGCAATCCAACAATTCCGGTTCATGTTTCATCCAAGTATCACCCTGAGCACCCTGGCTATAGGCTGATGGGGTCGAATTCAATTACAGCAGCAATCACTCTACCTATCATACTTGTGCCACATGCTACCGAAGGCAAACTTTCACTTCTATGAATATCTGAGGAGGATGTTAGTAATGAATCCCTAGAAACTAAGTAGTTTCTTTTTTCGTTGTGCAACTATGTAACACCCCATCTCCATTAAGGTCACTCACAAAAGGAATGCCTTAACTTCAGTGGAGCGTTTTAGGTGAATATAGAACAAAAAATCACAACAAGACAGATATAAAGCAGTACTTGAAATTAAAACTTTATTTATTGCAGCGGGTAAACCCATATGTTTGATTACATCATCAAAACCATAAAACCAAAGTCAAGTACATCATATCCATCTTGATAAAACAAAGTACATAAACTGAAAGACATAATCTCCAACATTAAAATAGCCATAAATAAAGAGAAGTTGAACTTTACTTCAGCGGTCCAAGAAATCTTCTAAAAGCAGTCCAAAATCAAGCTCTACTGGTGCTAGTTCCAACCTGAGCACCTGGGGGGAGGAGGAAAGAGATGGAAAAAGGGGGTCAGACATAAAGTCTGGAGAGTGCGATAATTCTAACAATATAATTAACAAAGTAACTAGGCTAAGGCATAAGTTGGAAAATAAGGAAATGATCATGAACCATTGAGTATGGCAGAGTAAACAAGGAAACAGGATGATCAACGATATCGTTAAGCGCACCTAAACCACTATAGGATGATTACTAAACTACACCAACACTATGGGATAATTCCTAAACCGCACCGCCACTAGTATACTGCACCACCACTAGTCACCCTAAGGTTGATCCCGCCTACAAACTTAATAATGATATTGGTAGTTTCGTGCACCCCTAGTTGCCTTCATAGGTGTCGTCTGCCCCTATCTCCACTAGGTGTACCCACTACCCCCAAGCGATCGGCTCCCTAACTCGTAGATACCCGTGCTGGCCCCACAATGGGGTGTATCACTCCCCAAGGTGGCAACCCAATACAACCAACAATGCACGGCTTATACCTACACGATGCAACGTCTTACCTACCAGCCCGGGTCCACACACGCATATGAACCCGTTGGACTTGCGTTGCCACCACTAACCCGGTTTGGCCTCTTACAGTCAAGCCCATATGCGTGTCCCGTCCTCGACTTGGGTCGAGCCCACAAAGATACGTATGGGTTACTGGTTGAAACGGGCCCCCATTACTTGACACAAGCTATCCACCTAAGCTTGGTCCCCTCTAGTACATCCCACTTAACCCACTTCTTATTCATGTTTCAATTACATGTTTCAATTTTGGTTAAGTGTTTCTAATCGTATTTCCAAATGCCACCCAAGGCACCCACTAGATTCCACATGCCACCCAAGGCACCCACTTAACCCCCTCATGTCCCACTACATGCTTATCTGGTTAAGTGTTTCTTAATTCATTAAGACCGTAACCTCATAAAGACCTCTCACATTAGGCTGGCATTTGTGGCAGCTGGATTTGCCGGGCGGGTCCGGGCAGTCTTACAACACAAAAGAGCCTAACCTCGTGTCTTTACAATTGTTACATATTTAGTTTATGCCTAAGACCTCTCACATTAGACTGACATTTGTGGCAGCTGGATTTGTCCGGCGGGTCCGGGCAGTCTTACACCACAAAAGAGCCTAACCTCGTGTCTTAGACAATTAATTACTCCTAATTAATCACCCCCAATTTGAATTACTTTCCCTATTCAAATTATCAATCAATTCCAAATTTAGCGATGTCTATAATTGACTCTTTTATGTCCACCCATTTATGGTATGTAAAATCATGCCAATTTCACCACAATTTTACTTTATGCCTTTTTAAGGCATTTATGCCAATTAAATATTTTTAATATTATCCCCTTTTCCCCACGTAGTACGTTTGTTCGTTTAACATAAAATATACGTTAGACTCGAATAGTCTAACTCATGAAATAAAAGAAAACATCACACATATACACATAATTAAAACATAGATCTAACATAGGGGTGAACTTGCATATATGAATGATGTTCTACATCTAAAACTTGCATAGGCCAAAGTTACAACTTACATAAACAACATATGTCATGGATCCAATCTAATGGTGTGAACTCGATGAGAAAATGGCCACAAACTTGCATAAATATCACGTATAACATAGATCCAAATCTAATGTGTGAACTTGGTGAAATAATGGCCACAAACTTGCATAGACAACATATGTCATAGACCTATATCTAAAGGGGTTAAACTTGCATAGGTAGTAACATGGCATGATTCATATCCAACTCATAAACTTTTATATGTGATCTATACATCGCAACAATGGTGTAAACAAGTATCTAACATGTAAGTCATCATGTAGAATTTAGCATATGTCATAGCCTAGCTTTCAATTAAATTCTCACATAAACTAGTTGTCATAATCATGTAAGGTCACATATAATTCTACCCAAACTTATACATGGTGCATGTTTGAATCAACATCTAAACTTTCCTACATATGATTTATCATAAGAATCAATATCATAAACTAGCATAAGAAACATGACGATTTGATTATATATAAAATTACAACATGGATGGTAGCAACATAACTTTACATCGTAAATGATAGCATCATAACATAACATCATAGATATTTCAATCATAATCCTACAACATAATTACAACATGCAATCAATACTTCATATCACATCCATACAATCCGCGTTATAACTTAATCTAATTAAATTACTAATTATTTTGCTAAAACTATCGAACTCACAACTCAAAAGCAGTCTTGAGTTCTGAATTTTGATTTCTGGAGTTGAATTAGCACTCCTTTGATGAAGATTCGCTGTTAGGGTTGAGTAGTTCTGATTTGGTTGTTGTTCTTCCTCTTAATTTTGGTGGAGGCTGCTCTAGGGTTCAAGACAACAGCATGAAGGACATAGTTTTAGTTTTAATTCTGATTTAGGGTTTGAGTCTATGGGTCTTTTTATTGAGTTATGAATTAATTTAAGCCATCGGATGTTCTTAGGGTTAATCAAAACCATTCAATCATGATAGGGTGATGAGTCAGCCCTAATGACTCAGCAAGGAGTCAGAAAGGACTCAACAACATGGGTCAGCCTGAACCAGAAAGCTATGCAGGCTCCAACCTCGGCTTGGGCGCACTTGGCAGGTGCGCCCGTGTAAATATGTACTGGTGCACTTCCCAAGTGCACCAGTGCATTTTTTCTTCTTCTTTACTTTGCCACCAAACTTCGTTCGTCCATAACTCCTTCATTCGGTACTCGTTTCCCGCAAACTCGGGCTCTATTTCATCCAGAATTCCGAGACGAACACAATGGCGCAACCCAATCCCCATAATTCTCACGTCTAAGATTAATTATTCTTTAATTTAGTTAATTCAAATATTCAAAAATCCGGGGTGTTACATTCTCCCCTCCTTAAAGGATTTCGTCCCCGAAATCTCCAAGTTAAGGAGAATGTATATCCTACCATCCAAACAACCATCTACTCAACCATCAAACACGGGCATCCATTGTCCTTATAAAATTCTAATGCTGTATGAACATATGCAAAAAAGTGTGTGTATATGTTCCTTATCTAATGAAAAATCAGGCGGTCTACTGATTCAGTTGACCTCCTTAATGCAAACCATGATAGTGCCATGCGTCCATTATGTATGCGAAAGAACCCTACCGATACATATTATTTCTACATGTGTGCACAACCATTCACTAAAATGCAACATCCATATGATGGTACAACCATTATACATCCATTACTTAAATATGTACACACATTTATATGCAATATGCAATATGAAGTGACTGAGCCGATCTAGTGCCTAAAGTGTGTGTATATGCATCCACGAGCAACCACTAGCATCCACTTGCATCCACTTGCATCCATCATACATAACATGTCTCAAACACATGTTTCAACCATAGGACTATCCTATCTAAAGGTCAAAGATACTAGCGAGAGGACACACTAAAGATAAGATAGGTACATGGTAAGCGATAAAGGAGAAATTTAAAAGACATACCCTCGAAAAGAAAAGGGTATAACGAACGCATCTTCGGTTCCGTCTCCCAAGTAGCGTTGCTCTCATCATCCCCCCATTGCACTATGACTAGTTTGACCTCTCGATTCCTCAACTTCTTAGTCTCCGACCCAAGAATGCGCGTAGGAGCTCGTCGAATCGTCGCATCACGCACTATCTCCACCTGTCTAAGCAAGCTCGGCTCTACCACTTCCGCGGTCTCATGCAAGCACTTCCTCAAATGTGATACATGGAATACGTCGTGTACACCACTAAGTCTCTCGGGCAACTCCACTCTATACGCCATCTGCCCAATCCTTTCCTTAATAGGAAACGGCCCTACGAACCTTGGTGCTAACTTCCCAACGGACCCAAAGCGAACGACGTTCCGTAATGGAGACACCTTGACAAAGACCATGTCCCCAACATCAAACTCAAGATCTGACCTCCTCTTGTCCGCATAAGATTTCTGCCTATCTTGCACTGTCTTCATCCTCCTTCGAATCAGATCGATCTTTTCCGAAGTCTCTCTAATCCTATCGGGTCCAAGCAATATCTTATCTGTAGACTCCCACCAACATGTAGGCGAACGACACGGCCGTCCATAAAGAGCTTCGAACGGTGCCATGCCAATGCTAGACTGAAAGCTATTATTATATGCGAACTATACCAATGGAAGATGTTCTTCCCATGTACCTCCGAAATCTAAGACACATAATCTCAATAGGTCCTCTAGAATACGATTCACCCTCTCAGTCTGACCGTCCGTCTGATGATGATATGCGGTGCTCAAACATAACTGAGTCCCTACCGCCTCTTGCAAGCTTTTCCAAAATTCGCTAGTGAAAATAGGATCACGGTCGCTCACTATGCTCGAAGGAACACCGTGCAAACGAACTATTTCTCGAATGTATATGGAGGCTAACCATGGAGCAGTCCTCTTACTCTTCACGGGAATGAAATGGGCGCTCTTAGTAAGTCTGTCTACTACGACCCAAATCCCCGTATTACCCTTCCTCGATCTCGGTAATCCGTCAATAAAGTCCATCGAGACACTTTCTTACTTCCATTGTGGGACTTCCAATGGGTGTAGCAATCCACCGGGCTTCTTTTGCTCGGCATTTACTTGTTGGCACACCAAGCATCTAGCGACATACTTAGCCACATCTTTCTTCATGCCGGCCCAATAGTAAACTCGTCTCGTGTCCATGTACATCTTGTCCCCGCCGGGATGAATGGTCATCTTCGAACGATGTGCATCATCAAGAATGGTCTTCCTTAGGTCATCGTCTTTTGGTACAAAAAGTCTACCGTCCCTACGTAACCAACCCTTATCATCTAGGGTATACCTACGGAGATGGCTCGATGACTCCCCTCCTTTGAGCTTTCCTACTAACTCAACTAATTGTGGGTCGTCTCACTGTGCCTCGCCAATCCGTCCCAAAAGCGTAGGTATGACCTCTAAGGATGCTAGCAAACCAGGTACAAAGTCAATGGAAGGTTTAAAGTCAAACATAGAGATGAACTCTAAACTTTTCCGCTCAACAAACAATGGACTCAAGGATAATCTTTTTCTACTTAAGGCATCAGCCACTACGTTACCCTTGCTAGGGGTATATGCTATCTCGAAGTCGTAGGATGCTAAGAACTCCATCCACCTTTGCTGCCTAAAGTTCAAGTCCTTCTGAGAGAACAAATATTTTAGCGATTTGTGGTCAGTGAATAATTCGAATTTTTCGCCAAGAAGATAACGACGCCAAGACTAAAGCTAGAAGACAATAGCGGCCAACTCTAGGTCATGTGTAGGGTAATTTCTTTCAAGCACTCTCAACTGCCTTCCACTATAGGCTATTACCCTTCCCTCTTGCATTAAGACTGCGCCTAGTCCTGTCCCACAAGTGTCGGTATAAACGGTAAATGGCTTACTCCCATCCGGCAACACTAAGACTGGGGCTGTGGTCAAAGCTCTCTTTAAACGTTGGAACGCATCATCACAATCTACGTCCCACGTGAAGACTAAGTTCTTCTTCGTCAAGCGTGTTAATGGAGCTGATATTTTTGCGAAGTCTTTTATGAACTTCCTATAGTAGACAGCCAACCCTAAGAAACTTCTCACCTCGGTAGCATTTTTAGGAACCTTCCAATCTTGGATGGCCACTATCTTCGCGGGATCCACGACTATCCCTTCTTTGGAAACCACGTGCCCTATGTATCGCACTTCCTTTCTCCAAAAGTGACATTTAGAAAATTTAGCTTTAAGGCTATGCGCTCGAAGAGTCTCCAACACTTCCCTAAGATGTAGGGCATGCTCTTCTTCGCTTTTAGAAAAGATCAATATGTCATCTACAAAGACTACCACGAATTTATTAAGGTACTCCCTAAACACCCTACTCATCAAGTCAACAAAGTATGCGGGGGCGTTTGTCAAACCGAAGGGCATCACCAGCCACTCAAAGAAACCGTCTGGAGTCCCAAAGGCAGTCTTGTCTATGCTATCCTCAGCCACTCTCAACTGATGGAAACCAGTGGCTAAGTTCAACTGCGAAAACACTGAGGCGCCAACTAACTGATCGAAGAGATCGTCAATCCTCGGCAGTGGGTGTCTATTCTTCTTAGTAAGCTTATTGTGTTCTCTACAGTCCACACAAAGTCTAAGGGACCCATCCGCCTTCGTGGCAAACACTACTGGAGCACCCCACTCCGATATACTACGTCTGATGAACCCCTTCTCAAGCAATTCTTTCACTTGCTTACTGAGTTCTCTTCTCTCTCTTGGAGCCATGTGGCGCACTGGCAATGCAACCGGCTTTGCATTGTCTACTAGATATATTCGAAAGTCGATTTCACCTTTTTGTGGGTAAACCCCTCACCTCATCAAAGACATTAGTATATTCACGGACTATGGGAACAGAATGTAAATCATCATCGGATGCGTCAAGGGATTCTAGGTAACTAGGCATTACTGGACCTCTAGGGTCACAAGAAATATCAAGGGTCTTTCCAGAACGAGTCAACAATCTAACTACCCTTCTTTCACAATCTTGGATGGTCCCATATCTAGTTAGCCAATCCATACCTAGAATTAAACTGTAGCCCATGAAGCCAAGAACAAAGGCATTGCATTCAAACTCAACGCCCAAGATAAACACTCTCAAATCCCGACAAATCATAGAAAGATGAGACGAACCACCAATAGGATTTGAGACTACTAAGGGATCAGTAACTAGACTAGTATCAAGGTGCAGTGTTTCAACTAATGATGTAGAAATAAACGAATGCGATGCGCCAGAATCGAATAAAGTACAGACAGGATGATCAAACAGAAAAACTAAACTTTCAACGGAAATTGCTCTACCTCGTTCTTGCAGCGGTGGGACCACAAGAGCCTGAACTTGTCCCCTTGCCTGCCCGGGTGCCATAAGAGCTTGCACCTGTCCTCCCGAGGTAGACCCTGCCCTCTTCCCTTTCTTTGGGCATTCCTTAATAAGATGTCCAGCTTCGCCATAGTGGAAACTACCGGTCTTCTTCTTCTTCCTACAATCTTTGCTTAGATGGCCGGGTGTCCCACAGTTAAAGCATTTCTTCTTCCCCTTAGCATTGTTGCCTTTGCCACCTTTCTTGTTCTGTTGTTGATGTTGCGACTTCTTTTGATCCACTTTCTTCTCGGGTGCCTTATTAGCATTGGCGCCCTTCTCCTCTTCATGCATGAATCCCATGTCGACTAACCTCTCAAAGGTAGCCCCCATGGGAATGTGGGTCATAGCTAACCCATGAAGCGGCTCGTTTAAACCCTTAACAAATCTTAGAGCCTTCTTTTCTGGAGTATTCACCAAGTCTAAGCCACACCTTGCCAATTGGTTGAATTTGTTAATGTACTCTTTCACCGATAGATTCCCTTGCTTCAGTGACAAAAACCTTTCCATGTATAGATTCTCTTCAGCCCGTAAGAGAAACTTCGCCTCAAACATTTGCCTAAAATCTGGCCATGTATCGACAGGACGTCCCCCATTAGTGACCTCCCACCAAAACGAGGCCTCATCCTTCATCAGCCACGCAGCTAGCTGGACTTTCCTTCCATCATCCACTTCAAAAATTCCAAACAATTCTTCCACCTCCTTTAGCCAGTTACGAGCTTCAACAAATGTCTCCGTCCCGTGAAAAGGTTTTCCACCCATTGCTCTAAAGTCCTTGCATATCTTTGCGAAATTATCGACACGAGGAGGAAGAGGATTTGCTGGACCTGCGGTGGCGGCCCTAGCCTCAAGATATTGACGAAACGAACCGGGCACACGAACGCTCTCTGGTATCTCAGATGCTTCAGACATGCTGAAACGAAAAAGGAAGGATTCAATACAAAAAGGACTGAAGGAAAGATATATGGCTCTTGGGGTTATGCTGTCTAAAATATACTTTTCTCTTGAAATTACTTTCCTTAAAACATACTTTTGAAAGTACTTCTTTATAAAAAAAATCTTTGAAAAATAGTTTTTTTCAAAATTCATATCTGTTCTGGTAACCTTCAGCTCTGATACCACGTGTAACACCCCACCTCCATTAAGGTCACTCACAAAGGGAATGCCTTAACTTCAATGGAGCGTTTTAGGTGAATATAGAACAGAAAATCACAACAAGACAGATCTAAAGCAGTCCTTGAAAATTAAAACTTTATTTCATTGTAGCGTGTAAACCCATATGTTTGATTACATCATCAAAACCATAAAACCAAAGTCAACTACATCATATCCATCTTGATAAAACAAAGTACATAAACTGAAAGACATAATCCCCAACATTAAAATAGCCATAAATAAAGAGAAGCTGAACTTTACTTCAGCGGTCCAAGAAATCTTCTAAAAGCAGTCCAAAATCAAGCTCCACTGGTGCTACTTCCAACCTGAGCACCTGGGGGGGAGGGGGGAAAGGAAAGAGATGGAAAAAGGGGGTCAGACATAAAGTCTGGCGAGTGCGATAATTCTAACAATATAATTAACAAAGTAACTAGGCTAAAGCATAAGTTGGAAAATAAGGAAATGATCATGAACCATTGAGTATGACGGAGTAAACAAGGAAACAGGATGATCAACGATATCGTTAAGAGCACCTAAACCACTGATTACTAAACTACACCCACCCTATGGGATAATTCCTAAACTGCACCGCCACTAGTATACTGCACCACCACTAGTCACCCTAAGGTTGATCCCGCCTACAGACTTAATAATGATATTGGTAGTTTCGTGCACCCCTAGTTGCTTTCATAGGTGCTGTCTACCCCTATCTCCACTAGGTGTACCCACTACCCCCAAGCGATCGGCTCGCTAACTCGTAGATACCTGTACTGGCCCCACAGTGGGGTGTATCACTCCCCCAAGTGGCAACCCGATACAACCAACAATGCAAGGCTTATACCTACACGATGCAACAACGTCTTACCTACCAGCCCGGGTCCACACATGCATATGAACCCGTTGGACTTGCATTGCCACCGCTAACCCGGTTTGCCTCTTACAGCCAAGCCCGGTATGCGTGCCCGTCCTAGACTTGGGTCGAGCCCACAAAGATACGTATGGGTTACTGGTTGAAACGGACCCCTATTACTTGACACAAGCTATCCACCTAAGCTTGGTCCCCTCTAGTACATCCCACTTAATCCACTTCTTATTCATGTTTCAATTACATGTTTCAATTTTGGTTAAGTGTTTCTAATCGTATTTCCAAATGCCACCCAAGGCACCCACTAGATTCCACATGCCACCCAAGGTACCCACTTAACCCCCTCATGTCCCACTACATGCTTATCTGGTTAAGTGTTTCTTAATTCATTAAGACCGTAACCTCATAAAGACCTCTCACATTAGACTGGCATTTGTGGCAGTTGGATTTGCCGGGCGGGTCCGGGCAGTCTTACACCACAAAAGAGCCTAACCTCTTGTCTTTACAATTGTTATGTATTTAGTTTATGCCTAAGACCTCTCACATTAGAATGACATTTGTGGCAGCTGGATTTGACGGGCGGGTCCGGGCAGTCTTACACCACAAAAGAGCCTAACCTCGTGTCTTAAGACGATTAATTACTCCTAATTAATCACTCCCAATTTGAATTACTTTCCCTATTCAAATTATCAATCAATTCCAAATTTAGCGATGTCCATAATCGACTCTATTACGTCCATCCATTTATGGTATGTAAAATCATACCAATTTCACCACAATTTTACTTTATGCCTTTTTAAGGCATTTATGCCAATTAAATATTTTTAATATTATCCCCTTTTTCCCCACGTAGTGCGTTTGTTCGTTTAACGTAAAATATACGTTAGACTCGAATAGTCTAACTCATGAAATAAAAGAAAACATCACACATATACACATAATTAAAACATAGATCTAACATAGGGGTGAACTTGCATATATGAATGATGTTCTACATCTAAAACTTGCATAGGCCAAAGTTACAACTTACATAAACAACATATGTCATGGATCCAATCTAATGGTGTGAACTTGGTGAGAAAATGGCCACAAACTTGCATAAATAGCATGTATAACATAGATCCAAATCTAAAGGTGTGAACTTGGTGAAATAATGGCCACAAACTTGCATAGACAACATATGTCATAGACCTATATCTAAAGTGGTTAAAATTGCATAGGTAATAACATGGCATGATTCATATCCAATTCATAAACTTTCATATGTGATCTATACATCGCAACAATGGTGTAAACTAGTATCTAACATGTAAGTCATCATGTAGAATTTAGCATTTGTCATACATAGCCTAGCTTTCAATTAAATTCTCACATAAACTAGTTGTCATAATCATGTAAGGTCACATATAATTCTACCCAAACTTATATATGGTGCATGTTTGAATCAACATCTAAACTTTCCTACATATGATTTATCATATGAATCAATATCACAAACTAGCATAAGAAACATGACGATTTGATTATATATAAAATCACAACATGGATGGTAGCAACATAACTTTACATTGTAAATGATAGCATCATAACATAACATCATAGATATTTCAATCATAATCCTACAACATAATTACAACACGCAATCAATACTTCATATCACATCCATACAATCCGCGTTATAACTTAATCTAATTAAATTACTAATTATTTTGCTAAAACTATCGAACTCACAACTCAAAAGCAGTATTGAGTTTTGAATTCTGATATCTGGATTTGAATTAGCGCTCCTTTGATGAAGATTTTCTGTTAGGGTTGAGTAGTTCTGATTTGGTTGCTGTTCTTCCTCTTAATTTTGGTGGCGGCTGCTCTAGGGTTCAAGACAACAGCATGACGGCCATAGTTTTAGTTTTAATTCTGATTTAGGGTTTGAGTCTACGGGTCTTTTTATAGAGTTATGAATTAATTTAAGCCGTCGGATGTTCTTAGGGTTAATCAAAACCATTCAATCATGATAGGGTGATGAGTTATCCCTAATGACTCAGCAAGGAGTCAGAAAGGACTCAACAACACGGGTCAGCCTGAACCAGAAAGCTATGCAGGCTCCAGCCTCGGCCTGGGCGCACATGGCAGGTGCGCCAGTGTAAATATGTACTGGCACACTTCCCAAGTGCGCCGGTGCATTTTTCTTCTTCTTTACTTTGCCACCAAACTTCGTTCGTCCATAACTCCTTCATTCGGTACTCGTTTCCCGCAAACTCGGGCTCTATTTCAACCAGAATTCCGAGACGAACACAATGGCGCAACCCAATCCCCATAATTCTCACGTCTGAGATTAATTATTCTTTAATTTAGTTAATTCGATTATTCAAAAATCCGGGGTGTTACAAACTACCCTTGGGATGGAAGCGATGTCAAACCTTGCCCCCATGCTTTCTCAAACATTGTAATCTGGATTGGGATTGCATGTGATCTAATTTGGAGAGCTAAGCGGTCCAATGTATACCTTCTCTGATGTGGATCTAGGGTCCCACGTTTATAGGGATATCTTGGAAGAGGGGTAAGTGATGGATGAAGAAACCATCCAAATAATGGGTATAAAAGCGGCAGGCGTGCAGACCTTGTATGACCTGGTGCAGTCTCAACAAGCTTGAATTTTGATGAAATCTGGGGAGCTAGAGGAGACATGATGATGTAGCCATCCAGGAGGCACATGTTAAGGCCGGGCAGGAGGCAGAAGAAAAAATGGTGGCTGCGAAAGCCGCAAAGAAATTTGCCAATGAGGCGGAGAAGAAGAGGATTGGTGATAAAGCCGAAATAAAGAGAGCTGCAGAGGAGGCCAGGAACAAGAAAGCTGCTGATGATGCCAAGCAAAGGGTTGTAGAGACCTACGAGAAGCTTAAGGTGGATGACGCTACAAAGCTTAATACTAAGAAGCTAGCCGACAAAAAGGCAGCTTAAGAAGCCAAGAAGAAAACAGTATCGGAGGCCATAAAGGGTCAAGGAGAAATTGAGCCCGTGCTAGGTCTTGCTTCAAAGATTATGTAACACCCCACCTCCGCCAGGATGGCTCTTGCAAGCACCCTGACTTTGGAGGGGTGTTTGAAATCAGGTAAACATGCATAATGATATATCAAGGCAGAACAAGAACATATGTATATATGTAAACAGAGTAAATAAGATTAGTAAAACAGCGGAAGATTTCAAACTATTTCAAAACAAGTCTGATACAACATAATGTCAACTTCCCAAATACACAAGTCTAGATAAAAACAACATCACTGAAAAACTGAAATACATAAGTACTATCACCAAAATAAGTGATAACCATAGCTAGCTTCATGTCAAGACCGTACATGAGCTAAAATCCCACAAGCAAGCGATCAGAAATCCAAGCTAAGCTCCAATATTCCCACCCTGAGAACCTGGGGGGGGGGGGGGGAACGGAAGAAAAGAGGCGAAAGGAAAACAGGTCAGTCAAAAAGACTGAGTAAGCCCTACTACAATCAATGTAAACAGATAAAGTTAACTGGCACGAGAAGCAGGGATGAATATAAGGATAACAACATACTAGCATGATGATTAACTAACAAGGTATATAAAGGTGTCATCGCATAATCAGGTTTAAGGTTTTTCACCACAGGTATACCAGCATTCTAACATGTCATGTATAAACAAGAATTTATCCCTTGGCCTAAACTTGGCCCAGTATCAGGTGTTTGACTTAAATCAAGATCCAACTTCTTGGTACCAATTCTAGTATAACAGGATTAGGTGTTACCCCAATGTTTACATCGAAACAGGACGGAACAGAATGGTCCATACAGAGATAGAGTTTGGGTAAAATGGGCTTTTACCACCCTAACAGACGGTACCACGCAGAAACAGACGGGTGTTACCACCCAACAAAACAGACGGTACCAACAGAATCAGACAGAGCTAAGTGTACCCTAAATCCTACCCAAGCGATCGGCTCCCTAATACATAAATACCCTGTGTCGGCCCCACGATAGGGTGTATTACTCCCTAAAGTGGCAACCAATAGGCACAGGCATATTTACAGATGTCTCGGCGTCTTACATCCACAGAGGCAGACCGGGATCCATGCACGCACATGACCCGGTTGGAACGCACCATCAACACCCATCGCCATTATCAGAGTGAACCACTTATAATTAGATCAGTAAGCGTGCCCGGACCCTACCTACAGTTGGGTCAAAGTTTTGATACCAGAAGGGTTACTGACTAATATGGGTCCCAAACAACAAATGACACAAGTATTCCCCCTTGTGTCCCCAGATTAGCAGATTCAGA
Source organism: Allium sativum (assembly GCA_030737875.1). Classification (NCBI taxonomy): domain Eukaryota; kingdom Viridiplantae; phylum Streptophyta; class Magnoliopsida; order Asparagales; family Amaryllidaceae; genus Allium; species Allium sativum. The sequence goes on from CM060910.1 coordinate 345,397,191, forward strand.
TTAACTTGTTAACAGGGTTCAGACATACAAAGTTCAGACGATCAGTTTCCAGACTAACGGATCAGATAACAGATTTACAGACTTGACTAACCTGGTATGGGTCCTACAGATCCACAAAACAGGTTTGTTTAATTTATCAATCAAGTTAGTTTATCCAGACCAGGTATCAAATTGGTTCTTAGCCTTATCAAATTACTGAGTTGGATTGGTTAAGTATAGTTCAACTTAACCCCGTTAAATTACCGAGTTCAGATTGGTTAAGTGTAGGTTAACTTAACCCTAACCACTGGTCGTATTTTACGGTTAAGTGTCATTAAGAAATCAAGCCTGGTTTCACTTAACCTACCCATTCATGTCAAATTGGTTAAGTGTAACGATAAGTTCACGACTTAACCCTGATTAACCTACCAAGCCCAAATTGGTTAAGTATTAAGTGGACCATGACTTAACCCTAATCACGAGGCATTAATTAATTTAATGTGCCTTAACCTCTCACATTAGACCTTGTTGTGGTTACTAGTTAAGCCGGGCGGGTCCGGGTAGCTTTACACCACAACTTGGTCTAACCTCGGGTTCAAGGTACAACATGACCAACTTCTCACATTGGGTCCTATTGTTTGTAGCAACTAGTTAAGCCGGTCGGTTCCGGGTAGGTTTACGCTACAAACTCAACCCAACCTCGAGTTGGTCACACTTATCTTTTCTAAGTGTCATGTCCATCATGTTTCCAAAACATATTACACTTTTCAAGCAATTGGGTAGACATAACTTAATAGGTAAATTCCCAATGGGTAGACCTAACTTAATAGGTAAACTCCCAATCTTATGTTTTTATGTCTTTTAAGTTTACCCAACACCAAACGCAATCCCATCGCTTACATATCGCAATTAGCGCATAAAGGATAGAAAGAGGGAACTTGGCATAATCATGACATAAAGGTGTTGAAGCCACAAATTTAACATGGTGGCATATGAAACGTACATATGTTCATATACTTGCATATTACATTTTAGGCCTCAAAAGCATGCATAAAACCAAACTTAGCATATGGGTGATACATGGTGATAAATGGCATGTAAAAATGGCCATAAGCTCGCATTTAGCCTCACATGCAAGTTATCATAAGGGATATGATAACTTACATGTTGCCAAAATGCAACCTTTAGCATAAAGCTTGAAGCTTTATGTTCATATACTCAAGATAAGCTTGCATAACATGATAACATGAACAAAATGATCACCCCAAACTTGCATAACATACATGGCAAACTTGCATATCATAACATAGCAAACTTGCATAACATAACATGGCAAACTTGCATATAAACTTGCATATCATAACATGATAAACTTGCATATCATAACATGGCAAACTTGCATATAAACTTGCATATCATAACATGATAAACTTGCATATCATAGCATTTAACTTTAGAGTTTAAGTATGAAAGTAGAATAGGGCTTACAATGCTTAGGAAGTCACAAAAATATGACAAGGCCCTTATGCAATCAATTAAACCCCAAAATGCAAACTTCAATAGAAAAACCCTTAAGCCAAAATGATCAAAACCCTTGCTTTATGATGCAAATATAGAAACTTGACTTGAATGCAAGCTAATGATGCTCATACAAGCTTGAAAACACTTGTATGCATGGGAAATCTCATAAAAATTTATTTAGGAATTTTATGAAGAGAGTGGAGGCCATGAGAGGAATGATTTTGCCATAGTTTAGTTACTTGAATGAATAATGATGATTTAGGGTTAGGTTAGGGCCTTATTTATAGAGATTAGGACTAGTTTCAACCTTAGGATTAAACCCTAGTTCCAATCTCAGCCCTCAAAACCGAATCTGGCCCCCAAACTCAACACAAACCCAAAATGGTGCACCAGGCAAAACTGCCCGGCTGAACCAAGTCGACAGCCAAGTCGACAGGGCTGTCGACTTGGGTCCAACCAAGTCGACTCCCAAGTCGACAGGGCTGTCGACTTGGGTGCTTTGGCGGGAATTTTCCCGCCTGGCCCAAACTGACCCTAATTTCCAAATTCAAACTTGAATTTGAAATCTGTTTTTTTTTTACTTTGAAATTTTATGAAAACTTCGTTGGGCCTTAATTGGGTCATACGGACTCCAATTTTCGAAAACTCGGACTCTATTTCGCGTATTTTTCCGAGACGAACGCAATGGCATAGCCTGTTTCCCTTGATTCAGATTTATAAATTAAATTCTGCCTCGATTTACGTTATAACAGATTATTGAAAATACGGGTTGTTACATTCTCCCCTCCTTAAAGGATTTCGTCCCCGAAATCTCTAAGTTAGGAAGAATGTATCCTACCATCCAACATCCATCTACTCAAAACATCATCCACGAGCAATCATTGTCCTTACAAGATTCTAAATGTTGCATGAACATATGGAAAGGTGTGTGTATATGTACTTATCTAATGCAAAGATCCTCAATGCAAAGTATGTTAGTGAAATGAATCCATTATGTATGCAAATAGTCCTAATCATATAATACTATATGTGTGCACAAACATTCGTCCATATGCAACACCCATGTGCTGGATTAACCATCTTGCAACCATAAGAATTGGAAAATGTACACACGTCCATATGCAATATGAGAGTGTATTTCAAGCCGATCTAGTGCCTAGTGTGTGTTTATGCATCCACGAGCAACCACTAGCAACCATTTGCATCCACTTGCAACCATCAAACATAACATGTCTCAAACACATGTTTACATCCATAGGATTCCTATCTCAACAAGATACAGTCGAGTGATGGAAGCGAGTATAGATAAAACAAAAACTTGGTACATATACTTATAGACTACTAATACAGATTAGATTTCCCCAAATGATTCTTAGGAAACTAAGCATGGTAGAAACCCAGAATGTATTCGTCATAGTCACCCTCATGCCCAACACAGATACTCTCAAACCCCCAATTTATCACAAACAGATGAGTTATAACTCTCAGGGAGTTTGAGACTATTACAAGATCAGAAGCAAGACTAGCATTAAAGTACCGAGTTTCCATTACAGAATCAAAATACCAGAAAAAGAGTTTCAAACTGAAAATCAGACAAGGAAAATTAAACATCCTACAGGCAAATTATTCTAGCCCTAATCTATTCACTCGCCATGCGAGTATTCACCGTTCCTTCCGATGTAGTCCCTTTCTTCTTCGGGCAGTCCCTAGTGAAGTGTCCCATCTCTCCACAGTTAAAGCAAGTGCCCTTCCTCTTTCTGCAATCCTTGTTTAGATGAGTTGAGCTTCCACAAGTAAAGCACTTCTTTTCCTTCTTGTCTTCAGACTTCTCCTCCTTCTTTTGCATTTCCTTTTTAGGCCCCGTTTTCTTGTTTTGAGACTCATTCACCTTGACCTCCTTCTTTGCACTCTTGTTCTCTTCATTGAGTACGGCCATATCTACCAAACTCTCAAACGTGGCCCCCATGGGCACATGAGACATAGCTAACTCCTGTAACAGCTCATTCAATCCTCTAGCAAAACGAAGAGCCTTCTTCTGAGTAGTACTCACCATATCCAAGCCAAAACGAGCTAACTGATTGAACTTGTTCACATATTCTTTGACAGACATGTCTCCTTGCTTCAAAGCAATAAACCTCTCCATTTGCAAATTCTCTTCAGCTGAAGATAGAAACTTAAGCCCGAATCTTGTCCTGAAATCGGCCTAAGTCTCAACGGGCCTAGTCGCGGTGGTGATCTCCCACCAATAAGCAGCTTCATCCTTCATAAGCCAAACCGCCAACAAGATCTTTCTCTGATCATCCAATCCAAAGATAGCGAATAAGTCCTCAGTCTCTTTTAACCAATTCCAGGCCTCTACAAAAGTCTCGGTACCTAGAAAGTTCTTGCCACCCATTGCTTTGAAATCTTTGCAAGTCTTTGCGAAGTCAGCTTGAGGATGCTGAGGGGGAGGAGGAAGAGGAACCTCAGCGACAGGAGGAGGAGGAACATTAACTACCGGAGGAGGAGGAGGAACATCTGCGGGGCCGGCTTCGGTCGCCCTAGCCTCCAAAAGTCTCCTATACCAAACAGGTACGTGTACTCCCTCCGGAATGGCAAAGTTATTGGCCATACTGAAAACGAAGAAAAAGACAGATTCATAATGGAGAAAAACGAAGGAATTTTGCTAATGGCTTTTTGGGGAATAGCCTTTAAAATAAACTAGACTTTTCTTTGGAAAATACTTTATACTTGGTTTTGAAAATAGTTTTCCAAAAGTTTTCTAAAAACCTTTTTGTTCCTTCTCGTAAACCATATGCTCTGATACCAAATGTAACACCCCACCTCCGCCAGGATGGCTCTTGCAAGCACCCTGACTTTGGAGGGGTGTTTGAAATCAGGTAAACATGCATAATGATATATCAAGGCAGAACAAGAACACATGTATATATGTAAACAGAGTAAAGAAGATTAGTAAAACAGCGGAAGATTTCAAACTATTTCAAAACAAGTCTGATACAACATAATGTCAACTTCCCAAATACACAAGTCTAGATAAAAACAACATCACTGAAAAACTGAAATACATAAGTACTATCCCCAAAATAAGTGATAACCATAGCTAGCTTCGTGTCAAGACCGTACATGAGCTAAAATCCCACAAGCAAGCGATCAGAAATCCAAGCTAAGCTCCAATATTCCCACCCTGAGAACCTGGGGGGGGGGAAACGGAAGAAAATAGGCGAAAGGAAAACAGGTCAGTCAAAAAGACTGAGTAAGCCCTACTACAATCAATGTAAACTGATAAAGTTAACTGGCATGAGAAGCAGGGATGAATATAAGGATAACAACATACTAGCATGATGATTAACTAACAAGGTATATAAAGGTGTCATCGCATAATCAGGTTTAAGGTTTTTCACCACAGGTATACCAGCATTCTAACATGTCATGTATAAACAAGAATTTATCCCTTGGCCTAAACTTGGCCCAGTATCAGGTGTTTGACTTAAATCAAGATCCAACTTCTTGGTACCAATTCTAGTATAACAGGATTAGGTGTTACCGCAATGTTTACATCGAAACAGGACGGAACAGAATGGTCCATACAGAGATAGAGTTTGGGAAAAATGGGCTTTTACCACCCTAACAGACGGTACCACGCAGAAACAGACGGGTGTTACCACCCAACAAAACAGACGGTACCAACAGAATCAGACAGAGCTAAGTGTACCCTAAATCCTACCCAAGCGATCGGCTCCCTAATACATAAATACCCTGTGTCGACCCCACGATAGGGTGTATTACTCCCTAAAGTGGCAACCAATAGGCACAGGCATATTTACAGATGTCTCGGCGTCTTACATCCACAGAGGCAGATCGGGATCCATGCACGCACATGACCCGGTTGGAACGCACCATCAACACCCATCGCCATTATCAGAGTGAACCACTTATAATTAGATCAGTAAGCGTGCCCGGACCCTACCTACAGTTGGGTCAAAGTTTTGATACCAGAAGGGTTACTGACTAATATGGGTCCCAAACAACAAATGACACAAGTATTCCCCCTTGTGTCCCCAGATTAGCAGATTCAGATTAACTAGTTAACAGGATTCAGACATACAAAGTTCAGACGATCAGTTTCCAGACTAACGGATCAGATAACAGATTTACAGACTTGACTAACCTGGTATGGGTCCTACAGATCCACAAAACAAGTTTGTTTAATTTATCAATCAAGTTAGTTTATCCAGACCAGGTATCAAATTGGTTCTTAGCCTTATCAAATTACTGAGTTGGATTGGTTAAGTATAGTTCAACTTAACCCCGTTAAATTACCGAGTTCAGATTGGTTAAGTGTAGGTTAACTTAACCCTAACCACTGGTCGTATTTTACGGTTAAGTGTCATTAAGAAATCAAGCCCGGTTTCACTTAACCTACCCATTCATGTCAAATTGGTTAAGTGTAACGATAAGTTCACGACTTAACCCTGATTAACCTACCAAGCCCAAATTGGTTAAGTATTAAGTGGACCATGACTTAACCCTAATCACGAGGCATTAATTAATTTAATGCGCCTTAACCTCTCACATTAGACCTTGTTGTGGTTACTAGTTAAGCCGGGCGGGTCCGGGTAGCTTTACACCACAACTTGGTCTAACCTCGGGTTCAAGGTACAACATGACCAACTTCTCACATTGGGTCCTATTGTTTGTAGCAACTAGTTAAGCCGGTCGGTTCCGGGTAGGTTTACGCTACAAACTCAACCCAACCTCGAGTTGGTCACACTTATCTTTTCTAAGTGTCATGTCCATCATGTTTCCAAAACATATTACACTTTTCAAGCAATTGGGTAGACCTAACTTAATAGGTAAATTCCCAATGGGTAGACCTAACTTAATAGGTAAATTCCCAATCTTATGTTTTTATGTCTTTTAAGTTTACCCAACCCCAAACGCAATCCCATCGCTTACATATCGCAATTAGCGCATAAAGGATAGAAAGAGGGAACTTGGCATAATCATGACATAAAGGTGTTGAAGCCACAAATTTAACATGGTGGCATATGAAACGTACATATGTTCATATACTTGCATATTACATTTTAGGCCTCAAAAGCATGCATAAAACCAAACTTAGCATATGGGTGATACATGGTGATAAATGACATGTAAAAATGGCCATAAGCTCGCATTTAGCCTCACATGCAAGTTATCATAAGGGATATGATAACTTACATGTTGCCAAAATGCAACCTTTAGCATAAAGCTTGAAGCTTTATGTTCATATACTCAAGATAAGCTTGCATAACATGATAACATGAACAAAATGATCACCCCAAACTTGCATAACATACATGGCAAACTTTCATATCATAACATAGCAAACTTGCATAACATAACATGGCAAACTTGCATATAAACTTGCATATCATAACATGATAAACTTGCATATCATAACATGGCAAACTTGCATATAAACTTGCATATCATAACATGATAAACTTGCATATCATAGCATTTAACTTTAGAGTATAAGTATGAAAGTAGAATAGGGATTACAATGCTTAGGAAGTCACAAAAATATGACAAGGCCCTTATGCAATCAATTAAACCCCAAAATGCAAACTTCAATAGAAAAACCCTTAAGCCAAAATGATCAAAACCCTTGCTTTATGATGCAAATATAGAAACTTGACTTGAATGCAAGCTAATGATGCTCATACAAGCTTGAAAACACTTGTATGCATGGGAAATCTCATAAAAATTTATTTAGGAATTTTATGAAGAGAGCGGAGGCCATGAGAGGAATGATTTTGCCATAGTTTAGTTACTTGAATGAATAATGATGATTTAGGGTTAGGTTAGGGCCTTATTTATAGAGATTAGGACTAGTTTCAACCTTAGGATTAAACCCTAGTTCCAATCTCAGCCCTCAAAACCGAATCTGGCCCCCAAACTCAACACAAACCCAAAATGGTGCACCAGGCAAAACTGCCCGGCTGAACCAAGTCGACAGCCAAGTCGACAGGGCTGTCGACTTGGGTCCAACAAAGTCGACTCCCAAGTCGACAGGGCTGTCGACTTGGGTGCTCTGGCGGGAATTTTCCCGCCTGGCCCAATCTGACCCTAATTTCCAAATTCAAACTTGAATTTGAAATCTGTTTTTTTTTACTTTGAAATTTTTTGAAAACTTCGTTGGGCCTTAATCGGGTCATACGGACTCCGATTTTCGAAAACTCGGACTCTATTTCGCGTATTTTTCCGAGACGAACGCAATGGCATAGCCCGTTTCCCTTGATTCAGATTTATAAATTAAATTCTGCCTCGATTTACGTTATAACAGGTTATTGAAAATACGGGTTGTTACAGATTAGCCCTAAACCGCTACAAACTATTACTCTCGTGGAGATAACGGAGAATACCAATGACGATATTGGTGGTGACAAGTGCACTTCGGTGTCCCATGAGTCGGTCACCCCTGTGAAGGGCTGAGGAGGGAAAGGCAGGAGTGGCTCTGATAGGAAGAGGTCCATCACGGGTGGTGGCGATCCATCTAGTGCCGAATCTATAAAGAAGAAGAAAAAGAAGAAAAATGAGCAATGTTAGTAATTGTCATAGAAAACATAGATATTTTGGCTATGTAGGCCGATAGTATATGCGAGTATGGCCCTCGCTTTTGGTGTTTTAGAGACGTGGTGTGGTTTTCATATACGCTGCGTCATTAGAAAGGAAAGTATATTTAGAAATATGTAGTTTGCTTTAGTCATATGAATTAAAGTATCAGTTATCCTCTCTTATATCGCATTCGTGTTAAGTGTTTGAATGTTTGTCTCATGCTTTAAAACATCCTGTACTTACACGAGCATACTTGTTGTTACACTTAAACAAATGTGAATGGAGGTTCCGCCCCGGGGATGCCCCTGGTCATGTGGTAGTTGTGCACGGTTTTGCTCTCAGGTTTTCCTTTGTTTGGGACTCCCGAGTCATGCAGAATCCGGGTCAGGTGCCTTCCATGTTGGACCACCCGGAGCTTATTGGTCCTAAGTCGTGAGATGGCATGGACATCGTGATGTCATCCTTTTGGCTCTCCCGTCGTCCGTTCAGGTTTAGAGCTCGAGGGCGTCGTTAATTCGACAAATGGTACCCAGACCCGGACCCGGAGGGTTGGATGTAGCTGCGGGAGTGGTCGGTTCCACACTAACTTAGCTGATGGGCTGCCCCCAAGTCCGTAGACTAGGTGACGGAACGATTTATACTCGGCCTCGTCGTTGATTCGAGGTTCAAGTGGCACCCAGATCCAGTCCCAGTGAGTCGAATGTAGTCGTAGAAGTGGTCGATTTCACACTAACTTGGCTGATGGGCTGCGCCAACTCCGGTGACTGGCTAGCGGAATGACTTGTACTCGGCCTCATCGTTGATTCGAGACTCCACTGGTGTTATTTATACTCGGTCTCATTGTTGATTCGAGACTTGAGTGGTGGTACCAGCTTCCGTGTTCGGGATGCCGATCCAGGGTAGTTTGTTCTGGACCTCGTCATTGGTTCGAGGCTCGAGCAGTGGTACCGGCATCCATGCACAAGGTGTCGATTTGGAGTTGTTACCTAGCCTCGTCATTAGTTCGAGACTCGAGTGGTGGTCCGGCTCCCGTGCTTGGGGTGTCGATCCATAGTAGTGTGCTTGTGCATGCAAGCTGGTTATGAGTGTCAATCAAACATACTATGCGGGAAGTAAACACATCAAGGGAATATAGAACTGAACAATATCTTTACTACCAACTTTGGCAGTGACAGCCCTTACAATGCCTTGAATTGTTAAAGAAAACAAAACGTTGTTAGAAGGAGGAAATCTATACACTTAGTTATGTAAAGTAGCGGCGGATATGTTCGTTATTTCATGCCCTGAGGAGTTCAGCGCCATTGATGGTTTCCAGCTTGAAGGTCCCAACTCAGAGCCTCCGTTGTATGACGTAAGGACATTCCAGCGAGAGCTGAAGCCAGTCGATGTGAGAAAGATCCGCTTTAGGACTAGGTCGCCGACATTGAGGTCCTTGGGGCAGACTCTGGAGTTGAATTATCGGCCGACTCATTGGCGCTAAGCTGCAACTCTGAGTTCAGCTACGTTTCTTTTCTCTTTGAGCAAGTCAAGTAATTCCATGAGTAGATCTTGGTTTATCTTTAGATCATAATAGGCAACTCGATGAGACTGAAGCTTTAGCTCAATGGGGATGATGGCTTCAGATCCATAAGCGAGAGCAAAAGGAGTATGATCGGTCGCTGACTTGTGGGTGGTCCGATAGGCCCATAGGGCCAGTGGGAGTTGTTCAGCCCACATGCGTCCGGCTTTTTCCATATGCTTTTTGATGATAGATTTGATCACATTCTTGACATCCTCGACTTGCCCATTGGCTTGAGGATGTGCCACCGCTGAGAATCTTTTGCCGATCTTGTGCAATCAGCAGAAGTTCTTGAGCTCAGCTCTTTTGAACTGGGTCTCTTCATCAGCGACGATGGCTTGGAGAACTCCATATCGAGTGAAAATATAACGGACGATTAAGTTGATTATCTTCTTGGTGGTATCATGGCGAGGGTGTAACACCCCACATTTTATGATAATTAAAATGTGCATATATGTATATATATGCATAGGCACACATATATAAAGGAAAAGTATAGTTTAAATAAATTCATACATTGAAGAGAAGGAAAATTAATACACTAACAATGCACTTAAAAGAGGAAACAGTAAAATAAAGGGTACTTAATTCAATAACGAGAATTTAGTAAAATGGACGTTCATTGCATTCATCTTGGAATTCTCGGTCACATAGACACCAAGCTTGCGAAAAACAGATAATGTATGAACAAGTTATGAACCTCGAAATTTTGTATATATATATAAGAGCCATACATATAAACATTTTCAAAATAATAATATAATATTTCCAAAACGTTGGGGATTGACACCAATGTCGGTGCCCACTTGGGGGTCGACACCAGTGTCGACACCCACGAAGGAGGGTCGACACCAGTGCCGACACCCCCAGATCTAGATTTTTCTGGACTGTGATTTGGACTATTTTATGGCCTTGTTCGTTTCTGAGCACCTATATATAGACTTGTCGAGCCTATTCTAAATCTCACAATTTCTGAGATAATTCCTAGACTTTGCCATTCTTCTTCCTCCTCAAATTTCTTCAGAAAAGTAGAATAATTAGTTTAGGAAAATTCTGTTTCCAGATCTAGAGGAAAATGACGTATATCAATAATAGGTGTTCATATTTCAAATCGTTGTGAGGTGAGTTCTTGGATCTGATATATTTAGTTTTCTTCTATATATAAAAAAAATGATTTGTAAACCTTTGATATTTTATAAAATTTTATGTCACTGCAAATTATTGTACGGTGTGATTCTGTGTTAATTCTACTCAAACCCTGTAAGCCGATAATAATCCGTTGTTTTGAACACTTTGAGTTGGTTAAATCAACGACTTGGGGCAGTCAAAATGGCGGGCTATTACATTTGGTATTTCTTCCCTCTTTCTTTTAGTTAAAATAGTAGATCCATGGTTGTTTAGGTTCTAAATCCAGTTAAGGGAACCATGGAATGTTAGATCTGAATCAGATATAGGATGTGGAAAGCTTTTAGGTGAGTGGATTTAATTTATACCTTTTGAATAATGGTATATCTATCGTTTAGCATTCCCCGTTAATGTACATAATGAACATATTAGAATGTTTAATATGATGAATTGAATTATTGCGCTAAAATGGATAATATGTTCAGTCAGTTAATATGTTGAGATGTACATTTTCTTGAATAATTAAAAAAATGGATACTATTGTAGAGATTTGATCTATAAACTTATTAATAGGATAATTACAGTTTTGATTATATGATTATTCTGTTCTTCTCTCTCTTTCCCCTTTTTATTTCATAGTCAGGCTACCTTCGAACCTAGGCCAATCTCGCTGAGATATACGTACGAATTAAATTAGGATAATTAGGAAGTGTTTGGGGATAATAATGAAAAAGAGAGATATCACTTATTGAGGACCCAAGACTGTAATTTGGGACATATGAACATGAGTAAAACTTAATTGGGAAGATTAAGACATGTTTGGATTATAAGTAAAATTTGTAGAAATTGGCAAATTACACGTAACTGCATTTAGACATGAGGTTAAGTTCAACTTGTGGTAGAAGCCTTCCCGGAACCAACCAGCCAAACCAGTATCCACAAGTTGTCAACTTAATGTGAGAGGTCTTATTCCTAAAACATATGTAAGAAAAATATGTACGCAGAATACATTAAGAAAATAAGCTAATACACTTATTACGGTGAAAGAAAAGGTTTCAGTAAATTAGAAATTAAATGACTAACTCAGAAAATAAAAAAAGGAAGGTGTGTAATGGGCTGGGTTAGCAGGATACGAGGAAAGGTGATATATTTCCCTAAGTGACCTATTTCAGAAAACATTGTCGCAAATAGGCTACCGTAAAGAAATTAAAAATAAAAGAAACTACCTGCAACTGGGTATTTGGATGGGGATGCATTATGAAAATAAATAACTGATTCGTTCTGTATGTCAAACTGATAAGGTGCATGAAATGTTTTCCTTAATAAAATAAGGAACATATATTACAATAAAAGAAGGATAATGAATTACAACAATAAAAAATTGGAATGAACGGGGAATGATGATAACCTATTATGAATAAACTTGAATGTGAAAATGGAAGATAATAGGAAGCTTGTCCTAGGGACTAGTGGAAATTATAACTTAGGTTATAATAATCGATAGAGAAAATAGGGGAAAACTTATATAACAAGATAAGTAGTACTTAATTGTAAATTAAGTTATCCATGAGAAAGAGAATCTAAAATCTGCTGATAAGAACAACATAAGTTACATTATGGGAAAAGGAGACATATTAGTAAACCTTAGTTAGGAGAACTAAGTTAATAAGTAAACAACGATAAGTTGGAATGAGAGAGTAAGATGAATTATGATTAAATAAGAAGGAATGAGGCAAACTTATGAAATGGAATAAGTTATATTTAATCATAAATGATAAGTGACATGTTGAACAGGAAACATGTGAATTGAGATATACTTAACTACATATTAAGTAGAACATGTTATTGTGACCTTGAAATGGGATAATGAATAATATAAAGAGATTGTAGATTAACGACCTTGAATTATAATCTATAAGATAACGTGTTGTGGGATTATTAATAGACCTAAAAGTGATTAAGTTATAAATGAAATTAATAAGTAAGAGGAACTTGTTAACTTGAATAAGAAGTCAATGTGAATGGGAATAACCAAGTTAACGGGAAATCTGATGAGGTAGAACAAGCGCATAGTTGGATGTTTAGACATAGGGTCTAATGACACATTAAACTGAGGCGCTTTGACCAGTTTATACGTTTGAGGGTGAAAAACCCAACGGGGTAGATCATCGTGCTGACATGAGGCATGAGGGAAGCACACGTCTGTCTGATTATTCTGCTCGATATCCTGCTGACTCGAAAGGACTGGAAGGGGAAGCATGCAGCTTCCGGGGACGTGGAACGTGCTCCTGGTAGTCCTTTGTGGTGATGTAGGTTTGGAATGTGCTCACAGAGGTTGGGTCTGCATGTAACTACCAGGTGGGTGGGCCTTGACTGCAAAATTAGCTTTGTAGTCATAATGCTATGACGATGTGACGTTAGGTTGACTCGGCGGTTACCTCAACAGGAGGCGGAGGTCAGGACCAAACAAGGATAGTAGTACATCGGGTACCTCATCATCGGTAGCCAGTGGGATGCAAAAAGACTAGAGAAAATCCCAAGACGACATCAGCCTTTCACTATCAAGGGACGGTGGTCGAGGGGAGATGCCACATGTATGTTTAGATTGTTTGCATAGGGGCAGTCTCTTAGCTCTTGTAGTCTTTACTAGTTGAGGGAGGGGATGAGGTGGGGCCATAGCCACCATGTAAGACAGACCTGAAGGATATTTGTATTTTGATACTCTTGAAGGAGGACCTATACAAATATGGAAAGCTCCCGATCAAGTTCCGTATTTCTTTCATAGCCCTGCCACGGGACTCGGTGCACGCACAATATAGGATATGTGCGGTTAGGTATCGAATACGATTGACGATACATAAGTGGGAAAGTCCAGATACATGCTTGTCTCCACTGGGTGGTGTATCGTAGGCTCGAGGGCATTATTATGGGATCTGATTCAATCAAAGGTGGCTGTCCATACGTTTACGTTGCATGGCGATGATGGTTCTATGTGGAACATAACATTATTATATAGAGATCTGTACGGCACTTCGGCATAGGAGGAGGGACTATGTATACTCCTGAGGTGTTATGGTAGAGACCGTGTGAGTGGGGTACCATGGGGTGTACCTCGGTATTCCGGGTAGCTACATATATATGGTATTAGGTTAATCCACTGGGAGAATAAATGGGTACGGCGTGTATGTAAGCCTTGAGTGCTGTTAACCCAAGTAACCTAATAAATAAGAAAATGTAACTGAACGGTATATATAGGATTATCCGAGATGTGTAGTTTAAATCCAATCACATAGAACTTATGTTCTGACCCCCTCCTCATAACACTCGCAGGTTAGGTTTGTTGCAGAGATATCATAGCTTTGGATACTGGCTAGGCAGTATTATTACTATGATAAGGCTATATTTGATTATATTATACTTTATTCCCTTCCATTGTGAGATGTTTTCTAACCTCTGATATATTTTATATCTCTGTCTTTTCTGCAGGATACCAGAGCAAAACAATATGAATTTCGATAGATTAGAATTTTGAAATGGTCTGTCGGAATTCAGGTTGTTACATCTAGTATCAGAGCTTAAGTTTAGGATTCCTGTATAGATAATGAGTGAACGTATTTGTATTTTCAAAAATGTAAATATATTATGTATATATAAACCTAGATCCCTAAAGGAGTCCACTAAATAGAAAGAGTAAAATATAGGAAGAGTTAGGATATCTGTTTTGTACAGTAAAGGAACGAGCATGGAAATTTGAGACCCTTAGGTGTTTTGGGTGGAAAGTATACAAAGTTGTAACAACCCAAATTTTTGAATAATCAAAATAACTAAATTTAAGAATACTTAATTTCAAATATGGGAATTAAGGGAATGGGGTCGTGCCATTGCGTTCGTCTCGGAATTCTGCTTGAGATAGAGTCCGCGTTTGCATAAAACGGATGTCGTATGAAGAAGATATGGACGAACGAAGTTTGGTTGAAAAAAAAGAGAGGGAGGATTGCACTGGCGCACTTGGGAAGTGTGCCAGTACAAATTTGCATTGGCGCACTTCCCAAGTGCGCCCAGGCCGAGAGAAAACCTGCACAACCTTCTGGTTCAGTCTGACCCATGTTCTGACTCATTGCTGAGTCCTTTCTGACTCCTTGCTGAGTCATTAGGGATGAGGTGTCACCCTATCTGTAACACCCCGAATTTTTTAATAATCGAATTAACTAAATTAAAGAATAATTAATCTCAGACGTGAGAATTAAGGGAAACGGGTTGCGCCATTGTGTTCGTCTTGGAATTCTGGTTGAGATAGAGTCCGAGTTTGCGTGAATTGGACTTCGTATGAAGAAGTTATGGCGATCAGAAGTTTCAGAAAATTCAAAACAGATTTTCAGAAAATTCAAATTTCGGAGTCAGACAGGCTAGGCGGGAAAATTCCCGCCAGGGCCAGGTCGACCTGGGGGTCGACCTGCCTTAACCAGGTCGACCTGGGGGTCGACCATAGGGTCGACCTGCCCCCCTCCCCCCACCCGAGCAGATTTGATTGATGACCTGTTTGTGACTATGTGCTGACTCATTAGGGTTTCTGATCTGCTCTGATTGGATGGGATTAATTCTGGGTTGATCGGACGGCTTAAACTAATCCTAAACTCTATAAAAACACCTATAGACTCAAACCCTAAAATCAAAACAAAATTGGATTCATGGCCTCTATGCCGTCACCTTGCAACTCAGAATAGCCGCCGCCCATTAGAGAGGAAGAAAGCAAATCAAATTCAATCCTTTTCAACTCTAACAGCGAATCTTTATCAAAGGAGCGCTAATTCAACTCCAGAAATCAGAATTCAGAACTCAAGACTGCTTTTGAGTTGTGAGTTCGATAGTTTTAACAAAATAATTAATAAATGAATTGGATTGAGTTATAATGCGGATAATTTGGATTTGATATGAATTGTTGATTTCATGTTGTAATTATGTTGTAGAATTATGTTGTAATTTCAATGATATTATGTTATGATGCTATCATCTACGATGCAAAGTTATGATGCTATCACCCATGTTATAATCCAATGATTGGCTTATGTCTAGTTGAATCATCAAGTTTCTTATGCTAGTTTGTTATATTGATTCATATGATAAATCATATGTAGGAAAGTTTAGATGTTGATTCAAATATGAACCATATACAAGTTGGGTAGAATTATATGTGACCTTGCATAGCTATGGCACTTAGTTTATGTGAGAATTTAATCGAAAGTTAGGCTACGACATATGCTAAATTCTAAATGATACTTTACATGTTAGATACTAGTCTACACCATTGTTGCGATGTATAAATCACCTATGTAAGTTTATGAGTTGGATATGAATCATGTTATGCAAGTTTAGGATTATTACCTATGCAAATATAGATCTATGACATATGTTATTTATGCAAGTTTGTGGCCATTATTTCATCAAGTTCACACCTTTAGATTTGGATCCATGACATATGTTATTTATGCAAGTCGTAATTTTGGCCTATGCAAGTTTTATATGTAGAACATCATTCACATATGCAAGTTCACCCCTATGTTAGATTTATGTTTTAATTATGTGTATAAATTGTGATGTTTTCTTTTATTTTATAAGTTAGACTATTCGAGTCTAACGTATATTTTTACGTTAAACGAACAAACGTACTACGTGGGGAAAAAGGGGATAATATTAAAAATATTTAAAAGCCATAAAATATAATTGTGGTGAAAATTGGTATGATTTTACATACCATAAATGGATGGACATAATTGAGTCAACTATGGACATCGTTAAATTTGGAATTGATTGATAATTTCAATAGGGAAAGTAATTCAAATTTGGGGAATGATTAATTAGGAGTAATTAATCGTCTAAGACACGAGGTTAGGCTCTTTTGTGGTGTAAGATTGCCCGGACCCGCCCGGCAAATCCAGCTGCCACAAATGCCAGTCTAATGTGAGAGGTCTTAGGCCCAAACTAAATACGTAACAGTTGTAAAGACACGAGGTTAGGCTCTTTTGTGGTGTAAGACTTCCCGGACCCGCCCGGCAAATCCAGCTGCCACAAATGTCAGTCTAATGTGAGAGGTCTTTATGAGGTTACGGTCTTAATGAATTAAGAAACACTTAACCAGATAAGCATGTAGTGGGACATGAGGGGGTTAAGTGGGTGCCTTGGGTGGCATGTGGAATTTAGTGGGTGCCTTGGGTGGCATTTGGAAATACGATTAGAAACACTTAACCAAAATTGAAACATGTAATTGAAACATGAATAAGATGTGGGTTAAGTAGGATGTACTAGAGGGGACCCAGCTTAGGTGGATAGCTTGTGTCAAGTAATGGGGGCCCGTTTCAACCAGTAACCCATACGTATCTTTGTGGGCTCGACCCAAGTCGAGGACGAGACACGCATACTGGGATTGACTGTAAGAGGCCAAACCGGGTTAGCGGTTTCAACGCAAGTCCAACGGGTTCATATGCGTGTGTGGACCCGGGCTGGTAGGTAAGACGTTGTTGCATCGTGTAGGTATAAGCTGTGCATTCTTGGTGGTATCGGGTTGCCACTTTGGGGAGTGATACACCCCACTGTGGGACCAGCACGCGTATCTACGAGTTAGGGAGCCGATCGCTTCAGGGTAGTGGGTACACCTAGTGGAGATAGGGGCAGACGGCACCTATGAAGGCAGCTAGGGGTGCACAAAACTACCAATATTATTATTAAGTCTGTAGGCGGGATCAACCTTAGGGTGACTAGTGGTGGTGCAGTATACTAGTGGCGGTGCAGTATAGCAATTATCCTATAATGTTGGTGTAGTTTAGTAAATTTATCTTAGTGGGTTAGGTGCGCTTTAATGATATCGTTGTTCATCTTGTTTCCTTGTTTACTCTGTCATACTCAATGGTTCATGATCATTTCCTTATTTTCCAACTTATGCCTTAGCCTAGTTACTTTGCTAATTATTTTGTTAGAATTATCGCACTCGCCAGACTTTATATCTGACCCCCTTTTTCCATCTCTTTCCTTCCCCCCCTCTAGGTGCTCAGGTTGGAACTAGCACCAGTGGAGCTTGAGTTTGGACTGCTTTTAGAAGATTGCTAGGATCGCTGAAGTAAAGTTCAGCTTCTCTTTATTTATGGCTACTTTGATGTTGGGGATTATGTCTTTCAGTTTATGTACTTTGTTTTATCAAGATGGATATGATGTACTTGACTTTGGTTTATGGTTTTGATGATGTAATCAAACATATGTGTTTTCTGCTGCAATGAAATAAAGTTTTAAATTTCCAAGTACTGCTTTATATCTGTCTTGTTGTGATTTTCTGTTCTATATTCAGTTAAAATGCTCCATGGAAATTAATGCATTCCCTTTGTGAGTGACATTAATGGACGTGGGGTGTTACACTATCCCGACTGAGTGGTTATGATTAACCCTAAGATTATCTGACGGCTATAATTAAATTGAAATCCTATATAAACATGTGTAGACTCAAACCCTAGAATCAAATCAAAAATTAGATCAGTGGCCGTCATGTTGTCACTCCAAACCCTAGGGTAGCCGCCACCAACTCAAAGCAAAGTAAAGCAACTCAATTCAAATCAAATCAAGCCTAAAACTACAACAACGAAATTGTCTACAACAAGGGAAAGCTAATTAATTACAGAATTCAGAACCCAGAACTCAAGACCCCTTATTCGGTGAGTTCTAGTCACTTTTAGGATTAAATAAATAAAAGTGAATCATGGTAGACTATGATTTGGGTATATGTTGTTTGTAGTTATGCAAGTTTATTGTTGTGAATCATGAAATGACTCAAGTTCCTTATTATGCAAGTTCATTATTGTTGTAAATCATGATATGATGCAAGTTTATTATTGTTGTGAATCATGAAGTTATGCAAGTTATTATGAACCTATGCAAGTTACCTATGTATGTTGTTGCGTTGTTAATTCATGAATCTATGCTAGTTGTTATGTTATGAATTATGAACCTATGAAGTTACCTATGCAAGTTGTTGTTAATTCATGAACCTATGCTAGTTGTTATGTTGTGGATCATGAACCTATGTAAGTCACCTATGCAAGAAGTTATGTTATGAATCATGCAAGTTGTTATATTATGAATCATGAACCCATATAAGTTGTTGATTATGTTGAGAATCATGAACCTATGTTAGTTGTTAATTATGTTGTTAATTCATGAACCTATGCAAGTACTGCTTTATATTTGTCTTGTTGTGATTTTATGTTCTATATTCACTTAAAATGCTCCATGTAAATTAATGCATTCCCTTTGTGAGTGACATTAATGGACGTGGGGTGTTACACGTGGTATCAGAGCTGAAGGTTACCACAACATATATGAATTTCCAAGTACTGCTTTATATTTGTCTTGTTGTGATTTTATGTTCTATATTCACTTAAAATGCTCCATGTAAATTAATGCTTTCCCTTTGTGAGTGACATTAATGGACGTGGGGTGTTACACGTGGTATCAGAGCTGAAGGTTACCACAACAGATATGAATTTTTGAAAAACTATTTTTCAAAGCAATTTTTATAAAGAAGTACTTTCAAAAGTATGTTTTCAGGAAAGTATTTTCAAGAGAAAAGTATATTTTGGAAAGCATAACCCCAAGAGCCATATATCGTTCCCTCGGTTCTTTTATATTGAATCTTTCCTTTTTCGTTTCACAATGTCTGAAGCATTTGAGATACCAGAGGGTGTTCATGTACCCAGTTGGTTTCGACAATATCTCGAGGCTAGGGCCGCCACCGCAGGTCCAGCAAATCCCCCTCCACCTCCCCCTCCTCCTCGTGTCGATAATTTCGCAAAGATATGTAAGGACTTTAGAGCAATGGGTGGGAAACCTTTTCACGGGACGGAGACATTTGTTGAAGCTCGTAACTGGCTAAAGGAGGTGGAAGAATTGTTTGGAATCTTTGAAGTGGATGATGGAAGAAAATTCCAGCTAGCTGCATGGCTAATGAAGGATGAGGCCTCGTTTTGGTGGGAGTTCACTAATGGGGGACGTCCAGTCGATACATGGCTAGATTTTAGGCAGAGGTTTGAGGCGAAGTTTCTCTCACGGGATGAAGAGAATCTATACATGGAAAGATTTTTGTCGCTGAAGCAAGGAAATCTATCTATGAAAGAGTACGTCAACAAATTCAACCAATTGGCAAGGTTTGGCTTAGACTTGGTGAACACTCTAGAAAAGAAGGCTCTAAGATTTTTTAAGGGTTTAAACGAGCCGCTTCATGGGTTAGCTATGACCCACATTCCCATGGGGGCTACCGTTGAGAGGTTAGTTGACATGGCGCTCAAGCATGAAGAGGAGAAGGGCGCCAATGCTAATAAGGCACCCGAGAAGAAAGGGGATCAAAAGAAGCCGCAACAGCAACAACAACAACAAAACAAGAAAGGTGGCAAAGGCAACAATGCTAAGGGGAGAAGAAATGCTTTAACTGTGGGACACCCGGCCATCTAAGCAAAGATTGTAGGAAGAAAAAGAAGACTGGTTGTTTCCACTGTGGCGAAGTGGGACATCTTATTAAGGACTTCCCAAAGAAAGGGCAGAGGGCAGGGTCTACCTCGGGAGGACAGGTGCAAGCTCTTATGGCACCAGGGCAGGCAAAGGGACAAGTTCAGGCTCTTGTGGTCCCACCGCTGCAAGAACGAGGTAGAGCAATTTCCGTTGAAAGTTTAGTTTTTCTGTTTGATCATCCTGTCCGTACTTTATTCGATTCTGGCGCATCGCATTCGTTTATTTCTACATCATTAGTTGAAACACTGCACCTAGATACTAGTCTAGTTACTGATCCCTTAGTAGATTCAAATCCTATTGGTGGTTCGGCTCATCTTTCTATGATCTGTCGGGATTTGAGAGTGTTTATCTTGGGCGTTGAGTTTGAATGCAACGCCTTTATTCTGGGCTTTATGGGCTACGACGTGATTCTAGGTATGGATTGGCTAACAAGATATGGGGCCATCCTAGATTGTGAAAGAAGGGTAGTTAGATTGTTGACTCGTTATGGAAGGACCCTTGATATTTCGTGTGGCCATAGAGGTCCGGTAATGCTTAGCTACCTAGAGTCCCTTGATGCATCCGATGATGATTAACATTCAGTTCGTATAGTCCGTGAATATGCTGATGTCTTCGATGAGGTGAGGTGTTTACCCCCAAAATGTGAGATAGACTTTCGAATATATCTAGTGGACAATGCAAAGCCAGTTGCATTGCCAGTGCGCCACATGGCTCCAAGAGAGAGAAGGGAACCCAATAAGCAAGTAAAAGAATTGCTTGAGAAGGGGTTCATCAGACGTAGTATATCGGAGTGGGGTGCTCCAGTAGTGTTTGCCACGAAGGCGGATGGGTCCCTTAGACTTTGTGTGGAATATAGAGAACTTAATAAGCTTACTAAGAAGAATAGACACCCACTGCCGAGGATTGACGATCTCTTCGATCAGTTAGTTGGCGCCTCAGTGTTTTCGCCGTTGGACTTAGCCACGGGTTTCCATCATTTGAGAGTGGTTG
This sequence comes from Allium sativum, assembly GCA_030737875.1. Classification (NCBI taxonomy): domain Eukaryota; kingdom Viridiplantae; phylum Streptophyta; class Magnoliopsida; order Asparagales; family Amaryllidaceae; genus Allium; species Allium sativum. The sequence goes on from CM060910.1 coordinate 345,418,510, forward strand.
AGGATAGCATAGACAAGACTGCCTTTAGGGCTCCAGACGGTTTCTTCGAGTGGCTGGTGATGCCCTTCGGTTTGACAAACGCCCCCGCTTACTTTGTTGATTTGATGAGTAGGGTGTTTAGGGAGTACCTTAATAAATTCATGGTAGTCTTTGTAGATGACATCTTGATCTTTTCTAAAAGCGAAGAAGAGCATGCCCTACATCTTAGGGAAGTGTTGGAGACTCTTCGAGCGCATAGCCTTAAAACTAAATTTTCTAAATGTCACTTTTGGAGAAAGGAAGTGCGATTCTTAGGGCACGTGGTTTGCAAAGAAGGGATAGCCGTGGATCCCGCGAAGGTAGTGGCCATCCAAGATTGGAAGGTTCCTAAAAATGCAACTGAGGTGAGAAGTTTCTTAGGGTTGGCTGGCAACTATAGGAAGTTCATTAAAGACTTCGCAAAAATATCAGCTCCATTAACACGCTTGACGAAGAAGAACTTAGTTTTCATGTGAGATGTAGATTGTGATGATGCGTTCCAACGTTTAAAGAGAGCTTTGACCACAGCCCCAGTCTTAGTGTTGCCAGATGGAAGTAAGCCATTTACCATTTATACCGACGCTTGTGGGACAGGACTAGGCTCAGTCTTAATGCAAGAGGGAAGGGTAATAGCCTATGGTGGAAGGCAGTTGAGAGTGCATGAAAGAAATTACCCTACACATGACCTAGAGTTTGCCGCTATAGTTTTCATGCTTAAGTCTTGGCGTCATTATCTTCTTGGCGAGAAATTCGAATTATTCACTCACCACAAATCGCTAAAATACTTATTCTCTCAGAAGGACTTGAACTTAAGGAAACAAAGGTGGATGAAGTTCTTAGCATCCTACGACTTCGAGATAGCATATACCCCTGGCAAGGGTAACGTGGTGGCAGATGCCTTAAGTAGAAAAAAATTATCCTTGAGTCCGTTGTTTGTTGAGCGGCGAAGTTTAGAGTTCATCTCTACGTTTGACTTTACACCTTCCATTGACTTCGTACCTGGTTTGCTAGCATCCTTAGAGGTCAGACCTTCGCTTTTGGGATGGATTGGCGAGGCACAGCGAGACGACCCACAATTGGTTGAGTTAGTAGAAAAGCTCAAAGGAGGGGAGTCATCGAGCCATCTCCGTAGGTATACCCTAGATGATAAGGGTTGGTTGCGTAGGGACGGTAGACTTTGTGTACCACGGGACGAGAATCTGAGGAAGACCATTCTTGGTGATGCCCATCGTTCGAAGATGACCATTCATCCCGGCGAGGACAAGATGTACATGGACATGAGACGAGTTTACTTTTGGGCCGGCATGAAGAAAAATGTGGCTGAGTATGTCGCTAGATGCTTGGTGTGCCAACAAGTAAAAGCAGAGCAAAAGAAGCCCGGTGGATTGCTTCACCCATTGGAGGTCCCACAATGGAAGTGGGAAAGTGTCTCGATGGACTTTATTGACGGATTACCAAGATCGAGGAAGGGTAATACGGGGATTTGGGTCGTGGTAGACAGACTTACTAAGAGCGCCCATTTCATTCCCGTGAAGAGTAAGAGGACTACTCCATGGTTAGCCTCCGTATACATTCGAGAAATAGTTCGTTTGCACGGTGTTCCTTCTAGCATAGTGATCGACCGCGATCCCATCTTCACTAGCGAGTTTTGGAAGAGCTTGCAAGAGGCGGTAGGGACTCAGTTATGTTTGAGCACCGCATATCATCCTCAAACGGACGGCCAGACCAAGAGGGTGAATCATATTCTAGAGGACCTATTGAGATTATGTGTCTTAGATTTTGGAGGTACATGGGAGGAACATCTTTCGTTGGTAGAGTTCGCATATAATAATGGCTTTCAGTCTAGCATTGGCATGGCACCGTTCGAAGCTCTTTATGGACGGTCGTGTCGTTCGCCTACATGTTGGTGGGAATCTACGGATAAGATCTTGCTTGGACCCGATATGATTAGAGAGACTTCGGAGAAGATCGAATTGATTCGAAGGAGGATGAAGACGGCGCAAGATAGACAGAAATCTTATGTGGACAAGAGGAGGTCAGATCTTGAGTTCGATATTGGGGACATGGTCTTTGTCAAGGTGTCTCCATTACAGAACGTCATTCGCTTTCGGTTCGTTGGGAAGTTAGCACCAAGGTTTATAGGACCGTTTCCTATTAAGGAAAGGATTGGGCCGATGGCATATTGAGTGGAGTTTCCCGAGAGACTTAGTGGTGTACACGACGTATTCCATGTATCACATTTGAGGAAGTGCTTGCACGAGACCACGGAAGTGGTAGAGCCGAGCTTGCTTAGAGAGGTGGAGATCGAGCGTGATGCAACGATTCGACGAGCTCCTACGCGCATTCTTGGGTCGGAGATTAAGAAGTTGAGGAATCGAGAGGTCAAACTAGTCAAAGTGCAATGGGGAGATGATGAGAGCAACGCTACTTGGGAGACGGAAGAGAAGATGCGTTCATTATACCCTTTTCTTTTCGAGCGTATGTCTTTTAATTTCTCCTTTATTGCTTAGCTTGTACTTATCTTATTTTTGGTATGTCCTCTCGCTAATATCTTTGACCTTTAAATAGGGTAGTCCTATGGTTGAAACATGTGTTTGAGACATGTTATGTATGGTGGATGCATGTGGATGCAAGTGTTTGCCAGTGGTTGCTCTTGGATGCATATACACACACTTTAGGCACTAGATCGGCTCAATCACTTCATATTGCATATTGCATATAAATGTGTGTACATATTTAAGTAATGGATGAATAATGGTTGTACCATCATATGGATGTTGCATTTTGGTGAATGGTTGTGCACACATGTAGGAATGATATGTATCGATAAGGTTCTTTGCATACATAATGGACGCATGGCACTATCATGGTTTGCATTAAGGAGGTCAACTGAATCAGTAGACCGCCTGATTTTGCATTAAATAAGGAACACATACACACACTTCTTTCATATGTTCATACAGCATTAGGAATTTATAAGGACAATGGATGCCTGTGTTTGATGGTTGAGTAGATGGTTGTTTGGATGTTAGGATATGCATTCTCCTTAACTTAGAGATTTCGGGGGCGAAATCCTTTAAGGAGGGGAGAATGTAACACCCCGGATTTTTGAATAATCGAATTAACTAAATTAAAGAATAATTAATCTCAGACGTGAGAATTAAGGGAAACGGGTTGCGCCATTGTGTTCGTCTTGGAATTCTGGTTGAGATAGAGTCTGAGTTTGCGTGAATTGGACTTCGTATGAAGAAGTTATGGCGATCGGAAGTTTCAGAAAATTCAAAACATATTTTCAGAAAATTCAAATTTCGGAGTCAGACAGGCTAGGCGGGAAAATTCCCGCCATGGCCAGGTCGACCATAGGGTCGACCTGGTGGTCGACCTGCCTTAACCAGGTCGACCATAGGGTCGACCTGGGGGTCCACCTGGGGGTCCACCTGCCTTAACCAGGTCGACCATAGGGTCGACCTGGGGGTCGACCTGCCCCCCCACCCCCCCCCACCCCCCGGCAGATTTGATTGATGACCTGTTTGTGACTATGTGCTGACTCATTAGGGTTTCTGATCTGCTCTGATTGGCTGGGATTAATTCTGGGTTGATCGGACGTCTTAAACTAATCCTAAACTCTATAAAAACACCTATAGACTCAAACCCTAAAATCAAAACAATATTGGATTCATGGCCTCCATGCCGTCACCTTGCAACTCAGAATACCCGCCGCCCATTATAGAGGAAGAAAGCAAATCAAATTCAATCCTTTTCAACTCTAACAGCGAATCTTCATCAAAGGAGCGCTAATTCAACTCCATAAATCAGAATTCAGAACTCCAGACAGCTTTTGAGTTGTGAGTTCGATAGTTTTAACAAAATAATTAATAAATGAATTGGATTGAGTTATAATGCGGATAATTTGGATGTGATATGAATTGTTGATTTCATGTTGTAATTATGTTGTAGAATTATGTTGTAATTTCTATGATATTATGTTATGATGCTATCATCTACGATGCAAAGTTATGATGCTATCACCCATGTTATAATCCTATGATTGGCTTATGTCTAGTTGAATCATCATGTTTCTTATGCTAGTTTGTTATATTGATTCATATGATAAATCATATGTAGGAAAGTTTAGATGTTGATTCAAATATGAACCATATACAAGTTAGGTAGAATTATATGTTACCTTACATAGCTATGGCTCTTAGTTTATGTGAGAATTTAATCTAAAGTTAGGCTATGACATATTCTAAATTCTACATGATACTTTACATGTTAGATACTAGTCTACACCATTGTTGCGATGTATAAATCACCTATGTAAGTTTATGAGTTGGATATGAATCATGTTTTGCAAGTTTAGGATTATTACCTATGCAAATATAGATCTATGACATATGTTATTTATGCAAGTTTGTGGCCATTATTTCATCAAGTTCACACCTTTAGATTTGGATCCATGACATATGTTATTTATGCAAGTCGTAACTTTGGCCTATGCAAGTTTTATATGTAGAACATCATTCACATATGCAAGTTCACACCTATGTTAGATTTATGTTTTAATTATGTGTATAAATTGTGATGTTTTATTTTATTTTATAACTTAGACTATTCGAGTCTAACGTATATTTTTACGTTAAACGAAACGTACTACGTAGGGAAAAAGGGGATAATATTAAAAATATTTAAAAGGCATAAAATATAATTGTGGTGAAAATTAGTATGATTTTACAAACCATAAATGGATGGACATAATTGAGTCAAGTATGGACATCGTTAAATTTGGAATTGATTGATAATTTGAATAGGAAAAGTAATTCAAATTTGGGGAATGATTAATTAGGAGTAAATAATCGTCTAAGACACGAGGTTAGGCTCTTTTGTGGTGTAAGACTGCCCGGACCCGCCCGGCAAATCCAGCTGCCACAAATGCCAGTCTAATGTGAGAGGTCTTAGGCCCAAACTAAATACGTAACAGTTGTAAAGACACGAGGTTAGGCTCTTTTGTGGTGTAAGACTGCCCGGACCCGCCCGGCAAATCCAACTGCCACAAATGTCAGTCTAATGTGAGAGGTCTTTATGAGGTTACGGTCTTAATGAATTAAGAAACACTTAACCAGATAAGCATGTAGTGGGACATGAGGGGGTTAAGTGGGTGCCTTGGGTGGCATGTGGAATTTAGTGGGTGCCTTGGGTGGCATTTGGAAATACGATTAGAAACACTTAACAAAAATTGAAACATGAATAAGAAGTGGGTTAAGTGGGATGTACTAGAGGGGACCAAGCTTAGGTGGACAGCTTGTGTCAAGTAATGGGGGGCAGTTTCAACCTGTAACCCATACGTATCTTTGTGGGCTCGACCCAAGTCGAGGACGGGACATGCATACTGGGCTTGACTGTAAGAGGCCAAACCGGGTTAGCGGTGGCAACGCAAGTCCAACGGGTTCATATGCGTGTGTGGACCCGGGCTGGTAGGTAAGACGTTGTTGCATTGTGTAGGTATAAGCCGTGCATTCTTGGTGGTATCGGGTTGCCACTTTGGGGAGTGATACACCACACTGTGGGGCCAGCACGGGTATCTACGAGTTAGGGAGCCGATCGCTTGGGGGTAGTGGGTACACCTAGTGGAGATAGGGGCAGACGGCACCTATGAAGGCAGCTAGGGGTGCACGAAACTACCAATATTATTATTAAGTCTGTAAGCGGGATCAACCTTAGGGTGACTAGTGGTGGTGCACTATACTAGTGGTGGTGCAGTATAGCAATTATCCTATAGTGTTGGTGTAGTTTAGTAAATTTATCTTAGTGGGTTAGGTGCGCTTTAACGATATCATTGTTCATCTTGTTTCCTTGTTTACTCTGTCATACTCAATGGTTCGTGATCATTTCCTTATTTTCTAACTTATGCCTTAGCCTAGTTACTTTGTTAATTATATTGTTAGAATTATCGCACTCGCCAGACTTTATGCCTGACCCCCTTTTTCCATCTCTTTCCTTCCCTCCTAGGTGCTCAGGTTGGAACTAGCACCAGTGGAGCTTGATTTTGGACTGCTTTTAGAAGATTGCTTGGATCGCTGAAGTAAAGTTCAGCTTCTCTTTATTTATGGCTATTTTGATGTTGGGGATTATGTCTTTCAGTTCATGTACTTTGTTTTATCAAGATGGATATGATGTACTTGACTTTGGATTATGGTTTTGATGATGTAATCAAACATATGTGTTTTCTGCTGCAATGAAATAAAGTTTTAAATTTCCAAGTACTGCTTTATATCTGTCTTGTTGTGATTTTCTGTTCTATATTCAGTTAAAATGTTCCATGGAAATTAATGCATTCCCTTTGTGAGTGACATTAATGGACGTGGGGTGTTACACTATCCCGACTGAGTGGTTTTGATTAACCCTAAGATCATCTGACGGCTATAATTAAATTGAAATCCTATATAAACATGTGTAGACTCAAACCCTAGAATCAAATCAAAAATTAGATCAGTGGCCGTCATGTTGTCACTCCAAACCCTAGGGTAGCCGCCACCAACTCAAAGCAAAGTAAAGCAACTCAATTCAAATCAAATCAAGCCTAAAACTACAACAACGAAATTGTCTACAACAAGGGAAAGCTAATCAATTACAGAATTCAGAACCCAGAACTCAAGACCCCTTATTCGGTGAGTTCTAGTCACTTTTAGGATTAAATAAATAAAAGTGAATCATGGTAGACTATGATTTGGGTATATGTTGTTTGTAGTTATGCAAGTTTATTGTTGTGAATCATGAAATGATGCAAGTTCCTTATTATGCAAGTTCATTATTGTTGTAAATCATGATATGATGCAAGTTTATTATTGTTGTGAATCATGAAGTTATGCAAGTTATTATGAACCTATGCAAGTTACCTATGTATGTTGTTGCGTTGTTAATTCATGAATCTATGCTAGTTGTTATGTTATGAATTATGAACCTATGAAGTTACCTATGCAAGTTGTTGTTAATTCATGAACCTATGCTAGTTGTTATGTTGTGGATCATGAACCTATGTAAGTCACCTATGCAAGAAGTTATGTTATGAATCATGCAAGTTGTTATATTATGAATCATGAACCCATATAAGTTGTTGATTATGTTGAGAATCATGAACCTATGTTAGTTGTTAATTATGTTGTTAATTCATGAACCTATGCAAGTTGCTATGAATCTATGCAAGTTGTTAATTGTAACACCCCGAATTTTAGTTAATACTAAAATTCACTAATTTCAGGATAAATAATCTCAGATGTCGGAATTGGGGGTAACGGGCTGCGTCATTTCGTTCGTCTCGGAAAAATACGCGAAATAGAGTCCGAGTTTTCGAGAATCGGAGTCCGCATGGCCCAGTTAAGGCCCAATGAAGTTTGCAGAAAAATTAAAGCTAAAAACAGATTTAAAGATTTAAAATCAGATTTCAAAATGGAGCCAGCGGGGGTAGGCGGGAAGCTTCCCGCCCTAACCATGTCGACAGGGCTGTCGACAGGCCTGTCGACAGGGGTGTCGACTTGCCTGTCGACTTGCCTGTCGACATGGGCGCGGCATCCAGAGAACCTGGGTGCACCAGGTTGGGTTTTAGGCTGGCTTGGAGGGCTGGGTTCTAGAGATTTCCTAAATCTAACGTACCTAATCTAATCTAGGGTTAATCTAAGGGCCTAAAACACTCACCTAATCTATAAATACACCCTAAACCTACCCTAATCCATACTAAAAATAGAAATGATGGCCTCATGCCGCCAAATTAAATCCTAGAAGGAGCCTCCACTAATTTATGAAGGAAGTAGCAAGCTAATCACTCTCTAATCAATCTCTAATCATCACCATCTTCATATTTAGCAACTAATTCCACTTCATAAGTTTGCTAATTTTGATTTTGGTGAGTTTCTATCACTTTAACATCAATTGTTAAAGTAAGTAGATTGGGTGTAATGAGACTTATGGTCTTAAATGCAGATTAGTGAGTTTGAATCATTTATAATGATATGCTACTCTATGTTTTCCTATGTTTATGCATAATTAATAAGTGGGTTTATGCATGTTTGATAAGTTGGTTTATGCATGTTTAATAAGTTGGTTTATGCATGTTTAACAAGTGGGTTTATGCATATTTAATAAGTGGATTTATGCAAAGTGAGTTATGCAAGTTATGTGTATGATGTTATGTAAGTTATGTAGGTGGTTATGCAAGTTCATATGCAAGATATGTATATGCTTAAATGCAAGTTTAACATGATTTGCAAGTTATGCATGCTTATGCAAATATATGAATGCTTATGCAAGATATGTATATGCTTAAATGCAAGTTTAACATGATATGCAAGTTATGCATGCTTATGCAAGTATGTGAATGCTTATGCAAGTATGTGAATGCTTATGCAAGTTATGTGTATGCTTAAATGCATGTTTAACATGTTATGTAAGTTATGAGAATGCTTATATGCAAGTTCAACATGTTATGCAAGATATGTGTATGATAATATGCAAGTTTGGGTTAAATGTAGTTGGGTTAATATATGCTCATATATGCAAGTTGACATCCTCTTAACCCATGACAAGGTTATATGCTAAACCCATGATATTTGTGTTGGATCTTCCCCTTTATTATGTCATGAAAATGAGAACGATTTACGTGGGGAACGATGGGGTTGGTAAATATGTTAATAGAAGTATGATTGGGTATGATTAAGCATACCATAAAAAAATAAATAAATTAACATAAGTGGGAATTTACCTATTGAGTTAGGTCTACCCCATGGGAATTTACCTATTGAGTTAGGTCTACCCATGTTATGAAAAACTTGATATTAATTAGGGATAATTAATATGGGGGTGATTAATTAGGTGTAATTAATCGACTAAGACACGAGGTTGGACTCATTTGTAGTGTAAAACTGCCCGGACCCGACCGGCTTAACCAGTTGCTACAAATGTCAGCCCAATGTGAGAGGTCTTAGCCATAAATTAAATACGTGATTAAAGTAAAGACACGAGGTTAGACTCTGTTATGACGTAAGACTGCCCGGACTCTACCGGCTTAACCAGGCGGTCATAACAGCCAGTCTAATGTGGGAGGTCTTTGTGGGAGATCACGGTCTTAATTAATTAAGAAACACTTAACCATATTAGCATGTAGTGGGACATGAGGGGTTAAGTGGGTGCCTTGGGTGGCATGTGGAAATTTAGTGGTTGCCTTGGGTGGCATGTGGAATCTAGTGGGTTGCCTTGGGTGGCAATAGAAAATACGATTAGAATACTTAACCAAGTGAAACATGTAATTAAACATGATTAAAGGGTTAAGTGGGATTCACTAGATAAGTGACAAGCTTAGGTGGGTAGCTTGTGGGGGCCCATTTCAACCAATATCCCAAAAGTATCTTTGTGGGCTCGACCCTTGTCGAGTGACGGGACGCGCATATTGGGCTTGACTATAAGAGGCCAAAACGGGTTAGCGGTGGCAACGCAAGTCCAACGGGTTTCATATGCGTGTGTGGGCCCGGGCTGGTAGATAAGCCGTTGTTGCATCGTGTAGATATAAAGCCGTGCACCGTTGATATTATCAGGTGGCCACTTTAGGGGAGTGATACACACCCACTGTGGGACCAGCACGGGTATCTACGGTAGGGAGCCGATCGCTTGGGGAGTAGTGGGGTACACCTAGTGGATATAGGGGCAGACGGCACCTATGTGGTCAGCTAGGGGTACATGAAACTACTAGTTATATCTTTCTTTAAGTCCTTGGGTGGGATCAATCTTTGAGTAGGAATGACTGGTGTGGTGCAGTGAAGTAATTATCCTTGGGTGGGTAAATGCGTCTGTACAGTTATCTTAGTTTATCCTAAGTCTACCAAGCTGCTTAGTGTAGCCATTCATCCCCAAACATTACCGTAGGTCAAGTTTATGTCTTCTCTGGTTACTTTAATAATTGTATTGTTAAAGTTATAGGACTCGCTCAGACTTATGTCTGACCCCGTTGTTTTTATCTTTTTCCAACCCTCAGGTCCTACGGTGGATCCTAGCAGTAGTGGAGCTTGATCGGATTGCTGTTCCAGTCTTTAGGAGCTTGGATAGATGTAAAGCTCCAGTTACCCAGTTATCTTTTCTTTTGTCCTGGCTATTGTATGAGACAGTGGGATTATGTACTTCTTTATTTTGATGGATATTGTACTTGACTTTTATTTTGGTTTTATGATGTAACCAGACATGTTTACTTCCGCTGTTATGAGATGATGTTTTAAATTTCAAGTACTATTTATATCTGTCTTGTTGTAATTTTTCTGTTCTATATTCACTAAAATACTCCACCGATGTTATGGCATTCCCTTAGAGAGTGACCATAGCGGGCGTGGGGTGTTACACGTGGTATCAGAGCAAAGGTTACCGGATCAGATAAAATTTTTAGAAAACTATTTTTCTAAAACATTTTTGGAAGAAATATTTTCAAAGACATGTCTTTTAAGAGAAGTTTTTGAAAGAAAAGCATAATCCCCAATAGCCATATCTATATCCTTCGAATTCTCCGTTTTGAATCTTTCCTTTTTCGTTTCAGTATGGCTGAGGATCTTAACTTTCCGGAGGGTGTGACGGTACCAGTATGTTATAGGAGATTGATGGAGGCTAGGGCCACCACTGCGGGTCCAACAAATATCCCTCCACCAACCGTAGCACCCGATCTTCCTCCTCCCCCTCCTCCTCGCACGGATACTTTTGCTAAGACTTGCAAGGAATTTAAAGCTATGGGAGGGAAACCTTTTCAAGGATCTGAAACTTTTGTGGAGGCTAGAGATTGGCTTAAGGAGGTGGAAGAATTGATAGATATCTTTGAGATGGAAGAAGGAAAGAAAGTCAAGTTGGCTGCTTGGTTAATGAAAGGAGAGGCCTCGTTCTGGTGGGAGGTCACTAATGGAGAATGCCCCGTTGACTCTTGGGCGGATTTTAGGCAAAGGTTTGTGGCAAAGTTTCTCTCAAGGGCGGAGGAAAACTTGTATATGGAAAGATTCTTGACTCTAAGGCAAGGAAATCTCTCGGTGAAGGAATATGTCAACAAGTTTAATCAATTGGCAAGGTTTGGCCTAGACATGGTGAATACACCGGAGAAGAAGGCTTTGAGGTTCGTGAAAGGCTTGAATGAACCAATGCATGGGTTGGCTATGACTCATATCCCTATGGGGGCCATCTTTGAGAAGCTAGTTGACATGGCACTCATGCATGAAGAAGAGAAGGGTCCCAATGCTAATAGGGCACCCGAGAAGAAGGGAGATCAAAAGAGACCTCAGCAACAACAACAAAACAAAGGTGGGAAAGGCAACGGTGGCAAAGGCAAGAAGAAGAAGTGTTTCAACTGTGGGACACCTGGCCACCTAAGCAAGGATTGTCGTAAGAAGAAGAAGACTGGCTGCTTCCACTGTGGCGAAGCAGGGCATTTAGTGAAGGATTGCCCTAAGAAGGGGCAAAGGACGGGGTCTACCTCAGGTGGACAGGTGCAAGCTCTTATGGCACCAGGTCAGGCTAGGGGGCAAGTACAGGCTCTCGCGGTTCCACCAATTCAGGAGAGAGGTAGAACTATTTCCGTTGAAAGTCTGGTCTTACTATTTGATCATCCTGTCCGTACATTGTTTGATTCAGGCGCATCGCATTCGTTTATCTCATCATCATTAGTTGAGTCACTGCACTTAGACACCAGTCTGGTAGATGATCCCTTGGTTGTTTCAAACCCAATTGGGGGCTCCACTTATTTGTCCATGATATGTTTGGGTTTGAAGATTTCTATACTTAGCATTGAGTTTAGATGTGATGCTTTTGTGTTGGGCTTCACGGGCTATGGGTTGATTTTGGGCATGGACTGGTTATCCAGTAATGGTGCCATTCTTGATTGCGAAAGGAGAGTTGTTAGGCTCATGACCCGCTTGGGTAACACTCTCGAGATTTCTTGTAATCCCATGGACTCTGTTATGCTAAGTTATCTTGAGTCGCTTGACGCTTCGGTCGACAGTTTGCAATCTGTTAGAGTGGTCCGGGAATATCCGGATGTGTTTGAGGAGGTGAAGGGCTTACCTCCGAAGCGGGAGATTGACTTCCGAATATATCTGGTGGATAATGCTAAACCTGTATCTTTACCAGTGCGCCACATGGTTCCTCGTGAGAGGAGGGAACTCCATAAGCAAGTAGGGGAGTTGCTTGAGAAGGGGTTCATAAGACGAAGTATATCGGAGTGGGGTGCTACAGTAGTATTTGCTACGAAGGCGGATGGGTCCCTCAGACTTTGTGTAGACTATAGAGAACTCAACAAGCTCACAAAGAAGAATAGATACCCATTGCCGAGGATTGATGATCTTTTCGATCAGTTGGTTGGCGCTTCAGTATTTTCTCAGTTGGACTTAGCCATGGGGTTTCATCAGTTGAGGGTGGCTGAGGATAGCATAGACAAGACTGCCTTTAGAACTCCGGATGGTTTCTATGAGTGGCTTGTGATGCCATTTGGGTTGACGAACGCCCCTGCATACTTTGTTGATTTGATGAGTAGGGTGTTCAGGGAGTTCCTTAATAAATTCGTGGTGGTCTTTGTGGATGATATCTTAGTATTTTCTAAGAGTGAAGAAGAGCATGCCCTACATCTTGGGGAGGTATTGAAGACTCTTCGAGCACATAGCCTTAAGGCTAAATTCTCTAAATGTCACTTCTGGAGGAAGGAGGTGCGGTTCTTGGGGCACGTGGTCTCCAAGGAAGGGATAGCTGTGGATCCCGCGAAGGTAGTATCAATTCAGGATTGGAAGGTTCCAAAGAATGCTACCGAAGTAAGAAGTTTCTTGGGGTTGGCGGGTTATTATAGGAAGTTTATCAAAGACTTCGCAAAGATATCAGCCCCATTAACCCGCTTGACGAAGAAGAATCTTGTTTTCACATGGGACGTAGATTGTGATGATGCGTTCCGACGGTTAAAGAGAGCTTTAACCACTGCTCCAGTTTTAGTGTTGCCAGATGGGAGCAAGCCGTTTGTTGTCTATACCGATGCTTGTGGGACAGGACTTGGCGCAGTCTTAATGCAAGAGGGAAGGGTAATAGCCTATGGTGGAAGGCAGTTGAGGGCACATGAGAAAAATTACCCTACCCATGATTTAGAGTTGGCCGCTATTGTTTTTGCGCTTAAGATTTGACGCCATTATCTTCTTGGTGAGAGATTCGAATTGTTCACTGACCACAAATCATTGAAGTACTTGTTTTCCTCAGAAGGATTTGAATCTGAGACAGCAAAGGTGGATGGAATTCTTAGCATCCTATGATTTCGAGATAGCATATACCCCTGGCAAGGGTAATGTGGTGGCGGACGCCTTGAGCAGGAAGAGGTTGTCCTTGAGTCCATTGTTCGTGGAACAACGAAGCTTGGAATTTATCTCGATGTTTGATTTCAGACCTTCCGTCGATTATGTACCCGGTTTGCTAGCTTCCTTGGAGGTTAGACCTACTCTTTTGGGGAGGATTGGAGAAGCACAGAGAGACGACCCACAGTTGGTTGAGTTGGTGGAGAAGCTCATAAGGGGGGAGTCGTCCAGCCATTTGAGTAGGTATACCCTAGACGATAGGGGGTGCTTGCGTAGAGATGGTAGACTTTGTGTACCGCAAGACGAGGGTTTGAGGAAGGTTATTCTTGATGATGCACACCGTTCTAGGATGACCATTCATCCCGGTGGGGACAAGATGTACCAAGACATGAAGAGGGTTTTCTTCTGGGCCGGTATGAAGAAAGATGTGGCCGAGTATGTCGCTCGATGCTTGGTGTGCCAACAAGTGAAGGCGGAGCAAAAGAAACCAGGTGGGTTGCTTCACCCATTGGAAGTTCCGCAATGGAAGTGGGATAGCGTCTCGATGGATTTTATTGACGGGTTACCCAGATCAAGAAAGGGTAATACGGGAATTTGGGTGGTGGTAGACAGACCTACTAAGAGCGCCCATTTCATACCTGTGAATAGCAAGAGGACCGCTCCATGGCTAGCTTCAGTATATCTTCGAGAGATAGTTCGATTGCATGGGGTACCCTCTAGCATAGTGAGTGATCGAGATCCTATCTTCACTAGCGAGTTCTGGAGGAGTTTACAAGAAGCAGTGGGGACTCAATTGTGTCTAAGCACCGCATATCATCCTCAGACAGACGGCCAGACAGAGAGGGTGAATCGTGTTCTAGAAGACCTTTTGAGGCTTTGTATCTTAGATTTTGGAGGTACATGGGAAGAGCATCTTCCATTGGTGGAGTTCGCATATAATAACAGCTTTCAGTCCAGTATTGGTATGGCTCCTTTCGAAGCTCTCTATGGAAGGCCTTGTCGATCACCTGCATGTTGGTGGGAATCTACGGATAAGATCTTGCTTGGGCCTGATATGATTAGGGAGACTTCTGAGAAGATTGACTTGATTCGAAGAAGGATGAAAGCAGCGCAGGATAGGCAAAAATCTTATGCGGACAGGAGAAGGACGGATCTTGAGTTTGAAGTTGGGGACATGGTCTTTGTCAAAGTGTCTCCGTTACGAAATGTGGTTCGCTTTGGATCTGTTGGGAAGTTAGCACCAAGGTTCGTAGGGCCATTTCCCATCAAGGAAAGGATTGGACGGATGGCGTATAGAGTGGAGTTGCCCGACAGACTTAGTGGTGTACATGATGTATTCCATGTGTCCCATTTGAGGAAATGCTTACATGAGACCGCAGAGGTGGTAGAGCCGAGCTTGCTTAGAGATGTAGAGGTAGAGCGTGATGCGACTATTCGACGAGCTCCTGCTCGCATCCTTGGGTCAGAGACTAGGAAGTTGAGAAACAGAGAGGTTCAACTAGTCAAAGTGCAATGGGGAGAAGATGAGAGCAACGCAACTTGGGAGACGGAAGCGAAGATGCGTTCATTGTACCCATTTCTTTTTGAGGGTACGTTTTTACTTTCTCCTCTATCGTTGTCTAGTACTTATCTTATCTTTAGTATATCCTCTCGTTAGTACTGATTGACCTTTAGATAGGGTAAACCTATGGATGAAACACGTTTTTGAGACATGTTATGGTTGATGGATGCAAGTGGATGCAAGTGTTTGCTAGTGGTTGCTCGTGGATGCATATACACACACTCTAGGCACTAGATCGGCTCAGTCACTTCATATTGCATAAAAATTGTGTGTAGGAGGCTATATTTATGGATGTATAATGATTGTGTTATCATATGGATGATGCATTTTGGTGAATGATTGTGCACTCATGTAGATATTGTATGTGTCGATAGTGTTCTCTCGCATACATAATGGATGCATGGCACTATCATGGTTTGCATATGTTCATACATTAGATAGGGAACATATACACACACTTTTTGCATATGCTCATACATCATTAGAAACTATTTAAGGACAATGGATGCCCGTGGTTGATGGTTTGAGTAGATGGTTGTTTGGATGGTAGGATATGCATTCTCCTTAGCTTAGAGATTTCGAGGACGAAATCCTTTAAGGAGGGGAGAATGTAACACCCCGAATTTTAGTTAATACTAAAATTCACTAATTTCAGGATAAATAATCTCAGATGTGGGAATTGCGGGTAACGGGCTACGTCATTTCGTTCGTCTCGGAAAAATACGCGAAATAGAGTCCGAGTTTTCGAGAATCGGAGTCCGCATGGCCCAGTTAAGGCCCAATGAAGTTTGCAGAAAAATTAAAGCTAAAAACAGATTTAAAGATTTAAAATCAGATTTCAAAATGGAGCCAGCGGGGGTAGGCGGGAAGCTTCCCGCCCTAACCATGTCGACAGGGCTGTCGACAGGCCTGTCGACAGGGGTGTCGACTTGCCTGTCGACTTGCCTGTCGACATGGGCGCGGCGTCCAGAGAACCTGGGTGCACCAGGTTGGGTTTTAGGCTGGCTTGGAGGGCTGGGTTCTAGAGATTTCCTAAATCTAACGGACCTAATCTAATCTAGGGTTAATCTAAGGGCCTAAAACACTCACCTAATCTATAAATACACCCTAAACCTACCCTAATCCATACTAAAAATAGAAATGATGGCCTCATGCCGCCAAATTAAATCCTAGAAGGAGCCTCCACTAATTTATGAAGGAAGTAGCAAGCTAATCACTCTCTAATCAATCTCTAATCATCACCATCTTCATATTTAGCAACTAATTCCACTTCATAAGTTTGCTAATCTTGATTTTGGTGAGTTTCTATCACTTTAACATCAATTGTTAAAGTAAGTAGATTGGGTGTAATGAGACTTATGGTCTTAAATGCGGATTAGTGAGTTTGAATCATTTATAATGATATGCTACTCTATGTTTTCCTATGTTTATGCATAATTAATAAGTGGGTTTATGCATGTTTGATAAGTTGGTTTATGCATGTTTAATAAGTTGGTTTATGCATGTTTAACAAGTGGGTTTATGCATATTTAATAAGTGGATTTATGCAAAGTGAGTTATGCAAGTTATGTGTATGATGTTATGTAAGTTATGTAGGTGGTTATGCAAGTTCATATGCAAGATATGTATATGCTTAAATGCAAGTTTAACATGATTTGCAAGTTATGCATGCTTATGCAAATATATGAATGCTTATGCAAGATATGTATATGCTTAAATGCAAGTTTAACATGATATGCAAGTTATGCATGCTTATGCAAGTATGTGAATGCTTATGCAAGTATGTGAATGCTTATGCAAGTATGTGAATGCTTATGCAAGTATGTGAATGCTTATGCAAGTATGTGAATGCTTATGCAAGTATGTGAATGCTTATGCAAGTTATGTGTATGCTTAAATGCATGTTTAACATGTTATGTAAGTTATGAGAATGCTTATATGCAAGTTCAACATGTTATGCAAGATATGTGTATGATAATATGCAAGTTTGGGTTAAATGTAGTTGGGTTAATATATGCTCATATATGCAAGTTGACATCCTCTTAACCCATGACAAGGTTATATGCTAAACCCATGATATTTGTGTTGGATCTTCCCCTTTATTATGTCATGAAAATGAGAACGATTTACGTGGGGAACGATGGGGTTGGTAAATATGTTAATAGAAGTATGATTGGGTATGATTAAGCATACCATAAAAAAACAAATAAATTAACATAAGTGGGAATTTACCTATTGAGTTAGGTCTACCCCATGGGAATTTACCTATTGAGTTAGGTCTACCCATGTTATGAAAAACTTGATATTAATTAGGGATAATTAATATGGGGGTGATTAATTAGGTGTAATTAATCGACTAAGACACGAGGTTGGACTCATTTGTAGTGTAAAACTGCCCGGACCCGACCGGCTTAACCAGTTGCTACAAATGTCAACCCAATGTGAGAGGTCTTAGCCATAAATTAAATACGTGATTAAAGTAAAGACACGAGGTTAGACTCTGTTATGACGTAAGACTGCCCGGACTCTACCGGCTTAACCAGGCGGTCATAACAGCCAGTCTAATGTGGGAGGTCTTTGTGGGAGATCACGGTCTTAATTAATTAAGAAACACTTAACCATATTAGCATGTAGTGCGACATGAGGGGTTAAGTGGGTGCCTTGGGTGGAATGTGGAAATTTAGTGGTTGCCTTGGGTGGCATGTGGAATCTAGTGGGTTGCCTTGGGTGGCAATAGAAAATACGATTAGAATACTTAACCAAGTGAAACATGTAATTAAACATGATTAAAGGGTTAAGTGGGATTCACTAGATAAGTGACAAGCTTAGGTGGGTAGCTTGTGGGGGCCCATTTCAACCAATATCCCAAAAGTATCTTTGTGGGCTCGACCCATGTCGAGTGACGGGACGCGCATATTGGGCTTGACTATAAGAGGCCAAAACGGGTTAGCGGTGGCAACGCAAGTCCAACGGGTTTCATATGCGTGTGTGGGCCCGGGCTGGTAGATAAGCCGTTGTTGCATCGTGTAGATATAAAGCCGTGCACCGTTGATATTATCAGGTGGCCACTTTAGGGGAGTGATACACCCCACTGTGGGACCAGCACGGGTATCTACGGTAGGGAGCCGATCGCTTGGGGAGTAGTGGGGTACACCTAGTGGAGATAGGGGCAGACGGCACCTATGTGGTCAGCTAGGGGTACATGAAACTACTAGTTATATCTTTCTTTAAGTCCTTGGGTGGGATCAATCTTTGAGTAGGAATGACTGGTGTGGTGCAGTGAAGTAATTATCCTTGGGTGGGTAAATGCGTCTGTACAGTTATCTTAGTTTATCCTAAGTCTACCAAGCTGCTTAGTGTAGCCATTCATCCCCAGACATTACCGTAGGTCAAGTTTATGTCTTCTCTGGTTACTTTAATAATTGTATTGTTAAAGTTATAGGACTCGCTCAGACTTATGTCTGACCCCGTTGTTTTTATCTTTTTCCAACCCTCAGGTCCTACGGTGGATCCTAGCAGTAGTGGAGCTTGATCGGATTGCTGTTCCAGTCTTTAGAAGCTTGGATAGATGTAAAGCTCCAGTTACCTAGTTATCTTTTCTTTTGTCCTGGCTATTGTATGAGAGAGTGGGATTATGTACTTCTTTATTTTGATGGATATTGTACTTGACTTTTATTTTGGTTTTATGATGTAACCAGACATGTTTACTTCCGCTGTTATGAGATGATGTTTTAAATTTCAAGTACTATTTATATCTGTCTTGTTGTAATTTTTCTGTTCTATATTCACTAAAATACTCCACCGATGTTATGGCATTCCCTTAGAGAGTGACCATAGCGGGCGTGGGGTGTTACATTAATTATGTGGTGAATCATAATTATATGCGAAGTTATCATGTCATTTTCCCTAGTTGTCATGCTTATGCCAAAAATTGTACTGAAAACGATCACCTTGACATTCCCTTTATTTTATTGTTATGGCGAGACTACTTTGTAGCCTCAATGACGCCAAAAACGCAAACGGTTACGCTAGTTAAGAAACAGGGAAAAGGGGAATTTGTAATAGGCATAATTTACATAGTAATTATGTAAATTGGACACATGATTCTAGTAGGGAAACATATAAATAATTACCTATTATGACATGGGTAAAATTGGGTAAAAATGGTATAATTTGAATATGACCATTTATGGATAAGAAATCCAAATTGTTAATAAGATAGGTGTTGACACCTATGAAAAAGGAAAGGATTAATTAATTAACTTAATTAATCAAAAGAGTAATGTTTAAGCAATTAAATCTAAAGATTTAATATTGAGAATTGGGATAAAATAAATTTGTGATGAAAATTAGTATGATTTCACATACCATCAATAGATGGACATAATTGAGTCAATTATGGCCATAATGAAATTTGGAATTAATTGATAATTTGAATAGGGAAAGTAATTCAAATTGGGGGGATGATTAATTAGGAGTAATTAATCGTCGAAGACACGAGGTTAGGCTCTTTTGTGGTAAAAGACTGCCCGGACCCGCCCGGCAAATCCAGCTGCCACAAATGCCAATCTAATGTGGGAGGTCTTAGGCATAAATTAAATAAGTAACAATTGTAAAGACACGAGGTTAGACTCGTTTGTGGTGTAAGACTGCCCGGACCCGCCCGGGAAATCCAGCTGACACATACGCCAGTCTAATGTGGGAGGTCTTTATAAGGTTACGGTCTTAATAAATTAAGAAACACTTAACCAGATAAACATGTAGTAGGACATGAGGGGGTTAAGTGGGTGCCTTGGGTGGCATGTGGAATTAAGTGGGTGCCTTGGGTGGCATGTGAAATACGACTAGTTGTCTCAATAATTAAGTAATGCTGATTAAAGACTACTTAACCTAACTTAATACATATGGACTGTATGATGATAGAGATAAGTTAGGGTTAAGTAAAACGAATTGGATTGTGGGTGGGTTAAGTACAACTGATGGGTAGGTGGGTAATATTTGTATATATATGCCCACAAACTTAACCATTAAACAAATAGGATTAAATCAGTGGGAAGGTTAAGTACAACTGAAGGGTAGGTGGTTAATATTAATATTTATAGGCCCACAAACTTAACCATTAAAAAGGGGGTTATGTAATTAAAGACACCTAATGGTATACATAACCGGGGCAGAATAGTAAAGTTATGTATTAAAGACACCCTCAGGGGTACACATAACTAATGGGAATAGGTAAAGTTATGTATTAAAGACACCCTTAGGGGTACGCATAACTAATGGGAATTGGTAGAGTTATGTATTAAAGACACCCTCAGGGGTACGCATAACTAATGGGAATAGATAGAGTTATGTATTGAAGACACCTATAGGTACGCTTAACCGATAGGAACAATAGGGGTTATGTATTAAAGACACCTATAGGTACGCATAACTGATTGAGGGCTATGTAATTAAAGACACCTTAGGGTATACATAGTCAGTAGAAAACCTAGTGGGGATACAAGACATAGGGGAGAGCTTGTATCATGTTGTGTGGGACCCATTTCAGTTAGTAACCCGGAGGGGTATCAAAGTAAACATCTCCGTACTAGGCGGGGAAGGGGCACGCTTACTGATTGATTGTAAGAGATCCAAAATGAGACGGATGGTGTGGGCGGCGCAAACCGACCGGGGACATGTGCGTGCATGGGCCGGGCAGAGGGGGACAAGACGACCGTGACACCGTAGGTATAACTGTGCACACCTTAGGTTGCCACTTTAGGGAAGTGATACCCCCTAGTTGTGGGACCAGCACAGGGTATCTACAGAGTAGGGAGCCGATCGATTAGGGTAGTGGTTAAGGTATACCCGGACGTATGCCCTAAGTCTACCAATTTATAGTAGGAGGGTGGTGGGTACGACTAGTTGAGATAGGAGCAGGCGACACCTATGACAGCAGCTAGGAATACACGAAACTACCACCATCGTTATCATTAGCGGAAGGGATCATCCCATCTTGATTTGACTAGTAATAGTGCAGAATAGTTTGTAGTGAAGCATACATCTTACCTTATTTGTCCTGTCATACCTGTCATCTGTACCGTGAATCCTCTTATCCACTTTGTATGCCTGTCATGTTTACCTTTATTTATTTACTGGCTAAAAGTTACTAGACTCACCAGACGTATGTCTGACCTCGTTTGTTTCGCCTCTTTTCTTCCGTTTCCCCCCAGGTTCTCAGGGAGGAAACATACAGGTTTAGTCAGGATTTGGATATCATCTTCTAGGAGCTACTTCTTAAGTATGACTCGAGTCTCTGTCTCTTATATGGCTTGCTCTTTAATATGGGGAATGGTGTTTTCTTTTAAATACTTATGTACTCTGATAATATAAGACAGAAGTGTTTTGTTGTAAGGGTTTTATGACTCATGGTACTATGTAACAAGATATTTTGGTAATTTAATAAAGTTGTTTATTTTCCGCTGCAAAATTTTTATATCTGTCTTGTGATATTCTGTGTCTGTTTACCAAAAACGGTCCACTGAAGTTAAGGCATTCCCTTTGTGAGTGACCTTAATGGAGGTGGGGTGTTACACTTGGTATCGGAGCTGAAGGTTACCAGATTAGATAAAAGTTTTGAAAACATTTTTCAAAAAGGTTTTAAAAGAAAGTATTTTCAAAAAGTAAAGCCTGTTTTGAAAAAAAAACATTCCCCGAAAAGCCATATGTAGTATCTTTCGGTCCTTTGTCTAAAATTTCTTCCTTTGATAGGATAGGCGAATGCTCTCGCGGCTGATGGATAGGATAGGGATAGGAAAATTTATGTAGAAGGTTTAATTTCCTTATCTGGTTATGAAGCTAAGACTCTTTTTGATTCTGTAATCAAGACTCTGCACTTTAATACTAGTCTTGTTTCTGATCCCGTAGTTATTTCAAACCCCGTTTGTGGTTCGGCTCAATTGTTAGTGGTTTGTAGGGGTTTGAAACTATCTGTGTTAGGCATCAAAAATTTGAATGTGACATTTGTGTGCTCAAGTTTATGGGCTATGGGTTGGATCTAAATGGACCAGCTTTCTATGTAAAGGGTCGTTCTAGATTTTGAGAGGAGGGTCGTTAAGTTTCTAACTTGTCATGGGAAGACCCCAAAGTTTCTCGTGACCCGCAAGGGTGTTTTATGCTTAGCTTTCTGAGAATCATTCTGTAATCTGATCTGCACCAGTAGTCTGTAAGTATCTGGATATTTCTGAAGGATACGGGTTTCTACTCGAAGCATGGAGTAGATCTCCAGTTTTGACATTGTTTAATGGGGGTAATTCTTTGGGTGTTAGTCTGATGTTGATTTCGGTCTTCGGGGCTGAGACTTAGGGAATTATTCTCTTAACCGATGTCAAATGGGAACAGAGCTTTTGCTTTAGTTATATCATTTGTTTATATCCCATCGACCGAATCTTCGACCTTTAGATAGGAAATCCATGGATGTAAACATGTGCTTGGGACATGTTATGTTTGGTGGTTGCAAGTGGATGCAAGTGTTTGCTATTGGTTGCTCGTGGATGCATTTACACACACATTAGGCACTAGATCGGCTCAAATCACTTTCATATTGCATATAAATGTGTGTGCATATTTAGGTTAACGGATGAACAATGGTTGTGTTATCATATGGATGTTTCATTTTGATGAATGGTTGAGCACACATATAGAAATAATATGTATCGATAGGATTCTTTCGCATACATAATGGACGCATGGCACTATCATGGTTTGCATTAAGGAGGTCAACTGAATCAGTAAACCGCCTGATTTTGCATTAGATAAGGAACATATACACACACTTTTGCATATGTTCATACAACATTAGAAGTTTTCTAAGGACAATGGATGCTTGTGGATGATGGTTGAGTGGATAGGTGATTGGATGGTAGGACACATTCTTCTTAACTTGAAGATTTCGGGGACGAAATCCTTTAAGTAGGGGAGAATGTAACACCCCAAATTTTTGAATA
The DNA here is from genome assembly GCA_030737875.1 of Allium sativum. Classification (NCBI taxonomy): domain Eukaryota; kingdom Viridiplantae; phylum Streptophyta; class Magnoliopsida; order Asparagales; family Amaryllidaceae; genus Allium; species Allium sativum. The sequence goes on from CM060910.1 coordinate 345,441,414, forward strand.
ATCAGATTAACTAAATTTAAGAATACTTAATTTCAAATATGGGAATTAAGGGAATCGGGTCGTGCCATTGCGTTCGTCTCGGAATTCTGCTTGAGATAAAGTCCGAGTTTGCGTAAAATGGATGCCGTATGAAGAAGATATGGACGAACGAAGTTTGGTTGAAAAAAAAGAGGGAGGATTGCACTGGCGCACTTGGAAAGTGCGCCAGTACAAATTTGCATTGGCGCACTTCACAAGTGCGCCCAGGCCGAGAGAAAACCTGCACAGCCTTCTGGTTCAGTCTGACCCATGTTCTGACTCATTGCTGAGTCCTTTCTGACTCCTTGCTGAGTCATTAGGGCTGAGGTGTCACCCTATCCCGACTGAGTGGTTTTGATTAACCCAAAGATCATCCGACGGATATAATTAAATTAAAATCCTAAATAAACATGTGTAGACTCAAACCCTAGAATCAAATCAAAAATTAGATCAGTGGTCGTCATGTTATCACTCCAAACCCTAGGGTAGCCGCCACCAACTAAAAGCAAAGTAAAGCAACTCAATTCAAATCAAATCAAGCCTAAAACTACAACAACGAAATTGTCTACAACAAGGGAACGCTAATCAATTACAGAATTTAATACCCAGAACTCAAGACCCCTTATTCGGTGAGTTCTAGTCACTTTTAGGTTTAAATAAATAAAAGTGAATCGTGGTAGACTATGATTTGGGTATATGTTGTTTGTAGCTGTGCAGGTTTATTGTTGTGAATCATGAAATGATGCAAGTTCCTTATTATCCAAGTTCATTATTGTTGTAAATCATGATATGATGCAAGTTTATTATTGTTGTGTATCATGAAGTTATGCAAGTTATTATGAACCTATGCAAGTTACCTATGTAAGTTGTTGCGTTGTTAATTCTGTTGAGTCAACGGTTTCAATGCTTATTTTGATTAATGACAAGAAGAAGCTTCATGATCGACAAAAAGAAGATTCAATGGTTTCATAGGTTAGAAGTTGGTTATTTAGAGTATTTTATGTTAAAATCTATCCTCAAATAATCATACTTCTTTTTGGCTTTCAAAAATTACTTATAAAACCTTTTTTTATGCATATCATCAAAAACATGTCGACCTACACTTTTTTATAGGTCAACAGGTTTTCAAAATATAATGGTCGAAAAGAGGTCGACCTATACTTTTTTATAGGTCAACAGGTTTTTAAATTACAACGGCTAAAAACATGTCGACCTATAAATTTTTATAGGTCAACAGCTTTTTGAAATTTTGTGAAAAGTCATCTTCTTTCTTGAAGAGTTACATCCATTTCTTCTCAAGAATAATCACTTCTTTTGAGAGCAACTTTTCACCAACAATTGCATCTTCTCGATTATTATAAATACATCAATTTTCATTCATTCAAATTACGGAATCTTCTCTCCATTCTCTGATCTATATTGCATTATTCTTAGCATTCAAAAGCACTCAAAATCATTATATTATCGTTTGAATCTCCAAGCATATTTTATACACTTGTGATTCAAAACGATAATCCACTTCCTAATCTTTGCAAACATCATATTATATTTGAGGATAAGATTATAGGAAGGGTGTACTCAATCATTGACTAATCAGTGTTGAAGAAAGAACACATTCAAGGTCAAACTCTTGTAATTGTCTTGTGGGTAAGCTTGTAGCCCGTGAAATCAAGTGTGTAAGCTTGTAGCCCGTGAAATCAAATGGGTAAGCTTGTAGCCCGTGAAATCAAGTGGGTAAACTTGTAGCCCGTAAATCAAGTAGTTGTGAACCTGTTCCTCCGGGTGAAGAGAGGGTGTTGTTTAGTGAAAAGCCGAAGAGGAGCTTCGGGACTGGACGTAGGACTGGAGGTCCGAACCAGTATAAAAATCCTGGTGTCATTACTCTACTTTACTTTACTTTACTGCATTTATAGTTATTTGTGATATATATATATATATATTATTATCATATTCCGCATAGCCATATTATAGATCCTGCACAAGTCGTAAACACTCGACTTTTCAATTGGTATCAGAGCCTGGTGTTCTAGAGATCGTAACAACATCTTAGAACAAATGGCAATAAAGAAGTCTAGTCAAGGGATTAGAAAGTGGAAGAGCAACAAAGCCGAATCAAGAGAGCAAGGAAGCAAATGTCTCATGGCTAAAGTCAGATCACAATCGGTATGTGTAGATTCATTATTTAAAGATCTTTTGTTAGACCATGAAAAATTATTGAAACTCAATACAATCGTTTTAGCTATGTCAAAAAATTACAACCAAGAAAATTCCAAATAAAAAGAAGAAAACAATCGTTTGGTAAAACAAGCCAAATGTTTTGAAAATATCTTAGAAGAGCTTGTTTCTCAAAAAGATTTCCTTCAAAAAGAAAATGAGCGATTAGAAGATAAAAACAATATTCTTTTAAAGGAAATCGATCTTTTGCAAAATAGAAATAAGTCATTAGAAGATTCTTTAAATAATTCTAGTTCTTTAATTTCGTCTCTTGAAAAAGAGAATGGAGCTGTAACTGAAAAGAATTTGGAATTATCTAAAGAATGTGAGAATTTAAAAGTTAATAATAATATTTTGCAAAAAGCAATCTCTGAATCAAAAGAAAATGTTGAAAAATTACAATCATCTTTATATAATTCAGAATCTCAAATTAGTTGTCTCGAAAATGAGAATAGAACTTTAAAAAGGAAGAATTCTGAATTAAATAAGGGTATTAATAGCAAAGTTTCTTTTGAAAATATCAATCGCGACTGTGGAATCAAATGTACAAATAAATTCGCGAAATTTAATAAAGGTCAAAATGATTTAAACATAATTTTATCTAGATCTCGACCTTTACAAGACAAAAGTGGTATAGGATATAATAATCATAGAAATAGTACTAGATATGCTTTTATGTACAATAAGAATATCACTGCTAGTACTAATGCACATCCAAAACCCAATTATTATAGAAATTCGAATACTTATATGACTAGCGGTATTTATAATAAATACAGAAGTACGAATAGCAATATCACTAGAGATTACTTAATTATTTGGGTTCCTGTAAGTTGGAAAAACAGAGAAAAATATATCGATGATTATTTTGATTCAGTGGTTAATAATGAAAATTTTATCTTTAAAGGTTCCATTAAACCCTCTTGGGTATGGTTACCTTCCATCTAACCCATGGACCCAAACAAAGCAAGTGGGTACCAAAACTATATATCTTATACTTTTTGTAGGTACACCACAATAAAGAGAAGGTTATTCGACCTCTCTGAATATCGTTGAAAACACAACTTATCAAAAAAAAAATCACATGATTCAATATCCCCTAAAGGTGCTAATTATTTGTATTCTCTACTACTCTCGATTACTGTGCTAATTATGGTATTTATTCTTTTTAATCGATGACAAAGGGGGAGAAATATTTTCTCTTATGATTATTCATATCATTCATGTTACATATACTATCATTTAAAATTATGTTCTTAACATGGTAATAGTATATATGATCTAACATTTGTTAATGCAGGAATCAAAAGGTAAGATTATTTATATTATGAACTAACAAATGTTGCAGAAATTCAGGGGGAGCTTTATATTTAGAGAGAGAAAATCCAAGGTGTTGTCATCAATCAAAAAGGGGGAGAATGTTGAGACAAGATTTTGATCGATGTCAACATATAAAGGTGCAGAGAAGATCATTTCATAGAGATAAGTTTTTTTTTTACTTTGACTCGTGTTAGAAATATGTTAAAATCTATACTCAAAGTATAGCACGAATGCACAAAACAATATCATATCTTCGTTGCTGAAATCTGTATATTTGAGGAATTCAAAAGTCACAAAAAAAGCCCAAACGGTCAAGGCTCCGACCGGGAAAGAGTGCATAGTGATATAGACTATGGACCGAGGTCCTCTGGTCCATAGCCAGAAAACGGTCGACCGCCCAAAAAAGGACCGGTCGACCGGTTTTACTGTGTTTGCACATAACGACTATTTTTTTGATTCTTTAAATTTCCAGAGAGTTGACCAGTCGACTGGTGATTTTCAACCAGTCGACTGGTAACGAACAGCAAGCCTTTTTTATGAAGGGTTTCTTCCATTCATCAAGAGTTTTCTCTTCAATTTTCAATGGAAACGGATGCAATCTTTTGTAGAAACTCTTCATGAAGGAATGCAACTATTCTATACTATAAATAGATTTGAAATCATACTTTCAAATCACCGATTCCTACTCTAATTTCTGATCTTAATTTCTAAATACTTTTGCATTCTAAAAGCTCTCAAATATTTCAATTGCTTATTGAATCATTGAAATTATTTCATATCTCTTGATTCAATAAGTAATATACTTCTGTCAATCTTCACATACACATTACATACTTGAGTATAAGATTATAGGAAGGGTGTACTACAAGTGACAAATCCGTGTTGTTAAGAACACATTGTCAAACTACAAGATTATTCATCTTGGTTGAAGTCCTGTGTGTGATCAGGCAAGTGTTGAAGTCCTCGGTGTTGTTAGAGGCATGAAATCCCGTTCGGCTGCTCGGGTAAAGTCCTGTGTGGGTAGGCTTGTAGCCCGTGAAATCAAGTGGGTAAGCTTGTAGCCCGTGAAATCTAGTGGGTAAGCTTGTGGCCCGTAAATCAAGTAGTGTTGTATACCTGTTCCTCCGGGTGAAGTGAGGTTGTTAGTGAAAATCCAGAGAGAGGTCTGGGACTGGACGTAGGACGGTGCTCCGAACCAGTATAAAAATTCCTGGTGTGAATTTTCCATTTTTACTGCATTTACTTATTTGTGATATTGCTACTGTGAGATCTTTCTTAGTATATATCATATTTTCCACATATCTATATTACTGATCCTACCTAAAGTCGTCTATCGACATTTTCAAATTCATGAATCTATGCTAGTTGTTATGTTATGAATTATGAACCTATGAAGTTACCTATGCAAGTTGATAAGTTGTTAATTCATGAACCTATGCTAGTAGTTATGTTGTGGATCATGAACCTATGTAAGTCACCTATGCAAGAAGTTATGTTATGAATCATGCAAGTTGTTATATTGTGAATCATGAACCCATATAAGTTGTTGATTATGTTGAGAATCATGAACCTATGTTAGTTGTTAATTATGTTGTTAATTCATGAACCTATGCAAGTTGTTATGAATCTATGCAAGTTGTTAATTATGTGGTGAATCATAATTATATGCGAAGTTATCATGTCATTTTCCCTAGTTGTCATGCTTATGCCAAAAATTGTACTGAAAACGATCACCTTGACATTCCCTTTATTTTATTGTTATGGCGAGACTACTTTGTAGCCTCGATGACGCCAAAAACGCATACGGTTACGCTAGTTAAGAAATAGGGAAAAGGGGAATTTGTAATAGGCATAATTTACATAGTGATTATGTAAATTGGACACATGATTCTAGTAGGGAAACATATAAATAATTACCTATTATGACATGGGTAAAATTGGGTAAAAATGGTATAATTTGAATATGACCATTTATGGATAAGAAATCCAAATTGTTAATAAGATAGGTATTGACACCTATGAAAAAGGAAAGGATTAATTAATTAACTTAATTAATCAAAAGAGTAATGTTTATGCAATTAAAGTCTGAAGATTTAATATTGAGAATTGGCATAAAATAAATTTGTGATGAAAATTGGTATGATTTTACATACCATAAATAGATGGACATAATTGAGTCAATTATGGCCATAGTGAAATTTGGAATTAATTGATAATATGAATAGGTAAAGTAATTCAAATTGGGGGGATGATTAATTAGGAGTAATTAATCGTCTAAGACACGAGGTTAGGCTCTTTTGTGGTATAAGACTGCCCGGACCCGCCCGGAAAATCCAGCTGCCACAAATGCCAATCTAATGTGGGAGGTCTTAGGCATAAATTAAATAAGTAACAATTGTAAAGACACGAGGTTAGACTCGTTTGTGGTGTAAGACTGCCCGGACCCACCCGGCAAATCCAGCTGCCACAAACGCCAGTCTAATGTGGGAGGTCTTTATAAGGTTACGGTCTTAATGAATTAAGAAACACTTAACTAAATAAACATGTAGTGGGACATGAGGGGGTTAAGTGGGTGCCTTGGGTGGCATGTGGAATTAAGTGGGTGCCTTGGGTGGCATGTGAAATACGACTAGGTGTCTCAATAATTAATTAATGTTGATTAAAGACTACTTAACCTAACTTAATACATATGGACTGTATGATGATAGAGATAAGTTAGGGTTAAGTAAAACGAGTTGGATTGTTGGTGGGTTAAATACAACTGATGGGTAGGTGGGTAATATTAGTATATATAGGCCCACATACTTAACCATTTAATAAATAGGATTAAATCAGTGGGAAGGTTAAGTACAACTGAAGGGTAGGTGGGTAATATTAATATTTATAGGCCCATAAACTTAACCATTAAAAAGGGGGTTATGTAATTAAAGACACCTAATGGTATACATAACTAGGGCAGAATAGTAAAGTTATGTATTAAAGACACCCTCAGGTGTACGCATAACTAATGGGAATAGGTAAATTTATGTATTAAAGACACCCTTAGGGGTACGCATAACTAATGTGAATAAGTAGAGTTATGTATTAAAGACACCCTCAGGGGTACGCATAACTAATGGGAATAGATAGAGTTATGTATTAAAGACACCTATAGGTACGCATAACCGATAGGTAGAATAGGGGTTATGTATTAAAGACACCTATAGGTACGCATAACTGATTGAGGGCTATGTAATTAAAGACACCTTAGGGTATACATAGTCAGTGGAAAACCTAGTGGGGATACAAGACATAGGGGAGAGCTTGTATCATGTTGTGTGGGACCCATTTCAGTTAGTAACCCGGAGGGGTATCAAAGTAAAGATCTCCGTACTAGGCGGGGAAGGGGCACGCTTACTGATTGATTGTAAGAGATCCAAAATGAGACGGATGGTGTGGGCGGCGCAAACCGACCGGGGACATGTGCGTGCATGGGCCGGGCAGAGGGGGACAAGACGACCGTGACACCAGTAGGTATAACTGTGCACACCTTAGGTTTCCACTTTAGGGAAGTGATACCCCCTAGTTGTGGGACCAGGACAGGGTATCTATAGAGTAGGGAGCCGATCGATTAGGGTAGTGGTTAAGGTATACCCGGACGTATGCCCTAAGTCTACCAATTTATAGTAGGAGGGTAGTGGGTACGACTAGTTGAGATAGGAGCAGGCGGCACTTATGACAGCAGCTAGGAATACACGAAACTACCATTATCGTTATCATTAGCGGAAGGGATCATCCCATCTTGATTTGACAAGTAATAGTGCAGAATAGTTTGTAGTGAAGCATACATCTTACCTTATTTGTCCTGTCATACCTGTCATCTGTACCGTGAATCCTCTTATCCACTTTGTATGCCTGTCATGTTTACCTTTATTTATTTACTGGCAAAAAGTTACTGGACTCACCAGACGTATGTTTGACCAAGTTTGTTTCGCCTCTTTTCTTCCATTTCCCCCCAGGTTCTTAGGGAGGAAACACACAGGTTTAGTCAGGATTTGGGTATCATCTTCTAGGAGCTACTTCGGAAGTTTGATTCGAGTCTCTGTCTCTTATATGGCTTGCTCTTTAATATGGGGAATGATGTTTTCTTTTAAATACCTATGTACTCTAATAATATAAGACAGAAGTGTTTTGTTGTAAGGGTTTTATGACTCATGGTACAATGTAACAAGATATTTTGGTAATTTAATAAAGTTGTTTATTTTCCGCTGCAAAATTTTTATATCTGTCTTGTGATATTCTGTGTCTGTTTACCAAAAATGCTCCACTGAAGTTAAGGCATTCCGTTTGTGAGTGACCTTAATGGAGGTGGGGTGTTACACTTGGTATCAGTGCTGAAGGTTACCAGATTAGATAAAAGTTTTGAAAGCATTTTTCAAAAAGGTTTTAAAAGAAAGTATTTTCAAAAAGGAAAGCCTGTTTTGAAAAAAACATTCCCCGAAAAGCCATATGTAGTATCTTTCGGTCCTTTGTCTAAAATTTCTTACTTTGATAGGATAGGTGAATGCTCTCGCGACTGATGGATAGGATAGGGATTGGAAAATTTATGTAGAAGGTTTAATTTCCTTATCTGGTTATGAAGCTAATACTCCTTTTGATTCTGTAATCGAGACTCTGCACTTTAATACTAGTCTTGTTTCTGATCCCGTAGTTGTTTCAAAACCTGTTTGTGGTTCGACTCAATTGTTAGTGGTTTGTAAGGGTTTGAAATTATTTCTGTTAGGCGTCAAAAATTTGAATGTGACATTTGTGTGCTCAAGTTTATGGGCTATGGGTTGGATCTAAATGGACCAGCTTTTTATGTAAAGGGTCGTTCTAGATTTTGAGAGGAGGGTCGTTAAGTTTCTAACTTGTCATGGGAAGACCCCAAAGTTTCTCGTGACCCGCAAGGGTGTTTTATGCTTAGCTTTCTGAGAATCATTTTGTAATCTGATCTGTACAAGTAGTATGTAAGTATCTAGGTATTTCTGAAGGATACGGGTTTCTACTCGAAGCATGGAGTAGATCTCCAGTTTTGACATTGTTTAATGGGGGTAATTCTTTGGGTGTCAGTCTGATGTTGATTTCGGTCTTCGGGGCTGAGACTTAGGGAATTATTCTCTTAACCGATGTCAAATGGGAACAGAGCTTTTGCTTTAGTTATACCATTTGTTTATATCCCATCAACCGAATCTTCGACCTTTAGATAGGAAATCCACGGATGTAAACATGTGCTTGGGACACGTTATGTTTGGTGGTTGCAAGTGGATGCAAGTGTTTGCTAGTGGTTGCTCGTGGATGCATTTACACACACATTAGGCACTAGATCGGCTCAAATCACTTTCATATTGCATATAAATGTGTGTGCATATTTAGGTTAATGGATGAACAATGGTTGTGTTATCATATGGATGTTTCATTTTGATGAATGGTTGAGCACACATATAGAAATAATATTTATCGATAGGATTCTTTCGCATACATAATGGACGCATGGCACTATCATGGTTTGCATTAAGGAGGTCAACTAAATCAGTAAACCGCCTGATTTTGCATTAGATAAGGAAAATATACACACACTTTTGCATATGTTCATACAACATTAGAAGTTTTCTAAGGACAATGGATGCTTGTGGATGATGGTTGAGTGGATAGGTGATTGGATGGTAGGACACATTCTTCTTAACTTGAAGATTTCGGGGACGAAATCGTTTAAGTAGGGGAGAATGTAACCCCCCAAATTTTTGAATAATCAGATTAACTAAATTTAAGAATACTTAATTTCAAATATGGGAATTATGGGAATCGGGTCGTGCCATTGCGTTCGTCTCGGAATTTTGCTTGAGATAGAGTCTGAGTTTGCGTAAAATGGATGTCGTATGAAGAAGATATGGACGAACGAAGTTTGGTTGAAAAAAAGAGAGGGAGGATTGCACTGGCGCACTTGGAAAGTGCGCCAGTACAAATTTGCATTGGCGCACTTCACAAGTGCGCCCAAGCCGAGAGAAAACCTGCACAGCCTTCTGGTTCAGTCTGACCCATGTTCTGACTCATTGCTGAGTCCTTTCTGACTCCTTGCTGAGTCATTAGGGCTGAGGTGTCACCCTATCCCGACTGAGTGGTTTTGATTAACCCTAAGATCATCCGATGGCTATAATTAAATTGAAATCCTATATAAACATGTGTAGACTCAAACCCTAGAATCAAATCAAAAATTAGATCAGTGGCATCATGTTGTCACTCCAAACCCTAGGGTAGCCGCCACCAACTAAAAGCAAAGCATCTCAATTCAAATCAAAACAAGCCTAAAACTACAACAACGAAATTGTCTATAACAAGGGAACACTAATCAATTACAAAATTCAGAACCCAGAACTCAAGACCCCTTATTCGGTGAGTTCTAGTCACTTTTAGGTTTAAATAAATAAAAGTGAATCGTAATAGACTATGATTTGGGTAAATGTTGTTTGTAGTTATGCAAGTTTATTGTTGTGAATCATGAAATGATGCAAGTTCCTTATTATGCAAGTTCATTATTGTTGTAAATCATGATATGATGCAAGTTTATTATTGTTGTGAATCATGAAGTTATGCAAGTTATTATGAACCTATGCAAGTTACCTATGTAAGTTGTTGCGTTGTTAATTCATGAATCTATGCTAGTTGTTATGTTATGAATTATGAACCTATGAAGTTACCAATGCAAGTTGATAAGTTGTTAATTCATGAACCTATGCTAGTTGTTATGTTGTGGATCATGAACCTATGTAAGTCACCTATGCAAGAAGTTATGTTATGAATCATGCAAGTTGTTATATTGTGAATCATGAACCCATATAAGTTGTTGATTATGTTGAGAATCATGAACCTTTGTTAGTTGTTAATTATGTTGTTAATTCATGAACCTATGCAAGTTGTTATGAATCTATGCAAGTTGTTAATTATGTGTTGAATCATAATTATATGCGAAGTTATCATGTCATTTTCCCTAGTTGTCATGCTTATGCCAAAAATTGTACTGAAAACGATCACCTTGACATTCCCTTTATTTTATTGTTATGGCGAGAATACTTTGTAGCCTCAATGACGCCAAAAACGCAAACGGTTACGCTAGTTAAGAAACAGGGAAAAGGGGAATTTGTAATAGGCATAATTTACATAGTGATTATGTAAATTGGACACATGATTCTAGTAGGGAAACATATAAATAATTACATATTACGACATGGGTAAAATTGGGTAAAAATGGTATAATTTGAATATGACCATTTATGGATAAGAAATCCAAATTGTTAAAAAGATAGGTATTGACACCTATGAAAAAGTAAAGGATTAATTAATTAACTTAATTAATCAAAAGAGTAATGTTTAAGAAATTAAAGTCTGAAGATTTAATATTGAGAATTGGCATAAAATAAATTTGTGATGAAAATTGGTATGATTTTACATACCATAAATAGATGGACATAATTGAGTCAATTATGGCCATAGTGAAATTTGGAATTAATCGATAATTAGAATAGGGAAAGTAATTCAAATTGGGGGGATGATTAATTAGGAATAATTAATCGTCTAAGACACGAGGTTAGGCTCTTTTGTGGTATAAGACTGCCCGGACCCGCCCGGCAAATCCAGCTGCCACAAATGCCAGTCTAATGTGGGAGGTCTTTATAAGGTTACGGTCTTAATGAATTAAGAAACACTTAACCAGATAAACATGTAGTGGGACATGAGGGGGTTAAGTGGGTGCCTTGGGTGGCATGTGGAATTAAGTGGTTGCCTTGGGTGGCATGTGAAATACGACTAGGTGTCTCAATAATTAATTAATGCTGATTAAAGACTACTTAACCTAACTTAATACATATGGACTGTATGATGATAGACATAAGTTAGTGTTAAGTAAAACGAGTTGGATTGTGGGTGGGTTAAGTACAACTGATGGGTAGGTGGGTAATATCAGTATATATAGGCCCACAAACTTAACCATTAAATAAATAGGATTAAATCAGTGGGAAGGTTAAGTACAACTGAAGGGTAGGTGGGTAATATTAATATTTATAGGCCCACAAACTTAACCATTAAAAAGGGGGTTATGTAATTAAAGACACCTAATGGTATACATAACCGGGGCAGAATAGTAAATTTATGTATTAAAAACACCCTCAGGGGTATGCATAACTAATGGGAATAGGTAAAGTTATGTATTAAAGACACCCTTAGGGGTACACATAACTAATGGAAATAGGTAGAGTTATGTATTAAAGACACCCTCAGGGGTATGCATAACTAATGGGAATAGATAGAGTTATGTATTAAAGACACCTATAGGTACGCATAACCGATAGGTAGAATAGGGGTTATGTTTTAAAGGCACCTATAGGTACGCATAACTGATTGAGGGCTATGTAATTAAAGACAACTTAGGGTATACATAGTCAGTAGAAAACCTAGTGGGGATACAAGACATAGGGGACAGCTTGTATCATGTTGTGTGGGACCCATTTCAGTCAGTAACCCGAAGGGGTATCAAAGTTAAGATCTCTGTACTAGGCGGGGAAGGGGCACGCTTACTGATTGATTGTAAGAGATCCAAAATGAGACGGATGGTGTGGGCGGCGCAAACCGACCGGGGACATGTGCGTGCATAGGCCGGGCGGAGGGGGACAAGACGACCGTGACACGAGTAGGTATAACTGTGCACACCTTAGGTTGCCACTTTAGGGAAGTGATACCCTCTAGTTGTGGGACCAGCGCAGGGTATCCACAGAGTAGGGAGCCGATCGAATAGGGTAGTGGTTAAGGTATACACGGACGTATGCCCTAAGTCTACCAATTTATAGTAGGAGGGTAGTGGGTACGACTAGTTGAGATAGGAGCAGGCGGCACCTATGACAGCAGCTAGGAATACACGAAACTACCACCATCGTTATCTGTAACAACCCGAATTTTAACAAACGTGTTAAGACAAGAATCAAGGCAGAATTAAATTATAAAATCTGAATTAGGATAAACGGGTTGCGCCATTGCGTTCGTCTCGGAAAAATACGCGAAATAGAGTCCGAAATTTCGTAAATCGGAGTCCGTATGACCCAGTTAAGGCCCAACGAAGTTTCACGAAAATTCAAATCCGAAAACAGATTTGAAATTCAGTCCAGGAAGAGAAGGCGGGAAAATTCCCGCCAGGCACACAGGGTGTCGACCCCTGGGTCGACCCCCCTCCAGGGGGTCGACATGGGTGTCGACCCTAGGGTCGACCCCCCTCCAGAGGGTCGACATGGGTGTCGACCCCTAGGTCGACCCCCCCCCTGTAGAACTCCGACCTGGTGCACCTGCTTGTCATGTTGGCTCGGTTTTGGAGGCTTGTGACGATTTTTGAGGGTTCAAATCTATCCTAGGGTTTATCCTATGGCCTAAAACTACCCTAACATCTATAAAAAGACCCCTAGACCTACCCTAAACCCTCACAAATCACTCATGCCACGAAGTGCTGCCCAAATGCCAAGCGATCATGGCCTCCATCTCCAACTCCAAGAGACTATGCATGCAAATCGGATCCGAATCAAAAGGTGCAAGCTTGCTACACCAAATCGAGGCTCGATCAACGTTGCTACGGCGATTTCATGACGGTTCTTCGACAAAGGAGCCACCTTTCTTCGTCAAGACGGATCATGCTCATTCCCTAAGCCTCGCTATGTAAGTTCTAGCTACTTCTAGATCTAAACGGTAGTTTTAATGATGGCATGGAATAAAACGAGATTAAACTAAGTATGCTAGCCTATATGAACCTTGTCATGCCTCTTTTGCTTGAACCTATGACCTTTGGCTATGCGTAGTGACTAAATCATGCTATTCATGTTATGTTTAACCTAGTATATCTTGCAAGTTTGAATCTTTATCTATGGAATGCTAGCATGAACCTTTGGGAACCATTTGACTTGTGAAACATTGGCAAAGATTTGACTTTGGGGCTTATGCATGTAAATGAACCCATACCCCTTATGTATCATGCATGTTTGTGGCCAAATTCACTTAGGATACTATGCATGTTTGTGGCTAAATTCCCTTATGAATCTATGCATGCTTGTGGCCAAATTCCCTTATGATACTATGCATGTTTGTGGCCAATATGTTGGCATTATACCCTACTATGTGACTCGCTTCCACTTGGGTTGGAAATACGTTTGGGTATTTTAGGTAAAACGTGGGTATGACATGAAAAACTTGACTTGAATGTGGCACGAAAACTTGACATGGGGTTGCATGAAAATGTGACACTCTTGAAACACTTAAACATGAACATGACACGTATGAAAACATGGAACTTGGGGCTAGACACATATGGGTTGTAGGTGTAATATAACACTAGACCAAACATAAAAGTGGCCAACTCGAGGTTGGGTTGAGTTTGTAGCATAAATCTACCCGGACCCGTCCGGCTTAACTAGTGGCTACAAACAATAGGATCCAATGTGAGAAGTTGGTTGTTAGCCCACTTTGTGAACTGGGCAACACAAAGTCAAGATGTGAAATATTGAAGAACTTGAAAAACACTGAAGCGGGTCGGATCGGAGCAGGGTAGCGGTTCAGATAGGGTAAAGTCTGCCGTTCAGATCGGTGAACCATTGTTATTGGAATCAGAAAGGAACAGCTGTTCGGATCGGAGGGCAATATACTCCCAGTCGGATCGGAAAGCCACTTGATTGCTATGGAGATAGATCGGAGCGGAGCAGAATAAAGAGAAGAGAGAATTGGTTCTAAGTCAATCCGGGTCGGATCGGGTACCCCGATCCGAACCCCTTGTGCATGCCCCTCCGACCCGAGCCTGTCTTCCACGTCACTCTCCTGCATGAGCGCCTGGATATTCGAATCGGCAGTGACCAGTTCCTACCCTCAACGTCCACTACCCTGATGCATTGTCAACATAGAAATTCATCCGAACCCGAGGCTGATGGGATGGATGACACGTGGCTCCGATCCGGATCGGGTTCTGAGCAACTTCTTACCTATAAATACCCCGTTTGGAGACAAGGAAAAGGATCTTTTTCTGGCACTTTGAGAATTCAACCACCTTCATAACCCGAATTCCAGCACTCCCGGAGAATCCAAATCTTCTTTCATTATTTGTTTTTAGTCAATTGAGTGATTATAAGTGAGTTGTGAGAGAAATCAAGTGAATATTTCATTGTATTTGCAACTGAATCATTGAATATAGTGAAAGACAAGTGGACGTAGGCATTTCTTCGCCGAACCACTATAAATCCTGTGTGTTCATTAATATTTTTGATCTCGTTTCATTTTGCTTTTAATCAATTTGGGTGTTAGAACCACTTTTTGGTCTAACATTTTGGTGCTTTCACTGAGAACTCATCTGAATTCTTTGTTTTTCGGGATTATCGTTCTACTTTTTGGACCGTTGAGTTCAAAGAAGTTAATCCTCAAGTTTCAACGCCCTTGGATATTTGTTGAAGTGATTGTCGAAGAATCATGGCCAAAGGAAAAGGCAAAGAAGTTCAAGCTGGTCGAGGAAATGGAGCTGGCGAAGATCAGCAAAATGCGGTTGTGACAAGGTCTCGTGGGCAGAGTTCAGCAGCAGGACGAACCGATGCAGGAAATCCGAACCGCCTCCAGGGGGAGAGCTCCGATCCGATCCGGGTAGGAGATTCTGAAGCAGTGCATTCCCCCAATCTGAACCGACCCGAGCAGCTGGCCATGTACCGACCCGAACAGGCTCCCCAGCTTCGAACTGACCCAACCTCCCATCTCCGATCCGATCCGACTCTTGGTGATGTTGGAACCTCTACTCGAGTTCCTACAAATGCTCCGATTCCAGCAACCAGGGTCAGTGACCAGGTCAATCCATCTGTGCCCATTACTCAAGGAGATTTCTCGCGCTTACTTGACATGCTCGAGAGTACTAGGGAGGCTATGAAAGTCCACGAGCGCACTAATCTCATGATGAAGGAAAATATGAGGCTCATGAGCAGGGAGATTAGCGAACTCCATCGACAGAGAACCCCATCACCGGTTCGTCACACCCCAGTGGATCAGTCTTCATTTTCCGAGGAAGAGCGGCCCCGTGAACGAAGGCCACTCGAACGACCTCAGAATGTGGAGCAGCTGACATTCGGATCTTTGGGGTCTCGTGAGGATATTGCACGAGCACTAGGAAACAATGACCCCGCTCGGGGGCAAAGGCTCCAGTCCCCTCCTCCCGAGATCGACCGGGAGTGTAGGGAACGGAATAGAGCAGAAGCAGCTCGAAGAAGAAGGGCATCTCCTGAACAAGAGCCCAGAAGGAATCCAGATACTAGGGCCAGGGAACCTGAACGGCCCCTAACTAATGCTGATGTACAGGCAATGGTGCGCCAGATCATGTCCGAGAGACGGAACTATACAAATGAAGATTATGGCATTGAGCGAAGCCATACTCCTTTCACCGACGATATCCTAGACTTCCAGTTTCCCCGGCGTTTTAACCTTCCACAGATGGACAAGTACAACGGGAGAACTGATCCGGGACAGCATTTGATGCGATACTCGTGGCTCATGAATGCTGCTGCTGCCCCTGATGAAGTGAAGTGTAAAGCATTCCCGATCTATTTAGAAGATGTGGCGCTGTTCTGGTTTACCCGACTTCCCCCTCGTTCGGTTTCGAACTACAGGGAGCTGAGCGAACGTTTTATGAATCAGTTTCGACTCCATACCCGAAAGTCCAAAAGTGTTATTGAATTGTCAAGGATTAAGCAGGCACCAGGAGAGTCTTTGAGATCATATCTTGACCGTTTTAACTTAGCCATGACCGAAGTTAGTGACCCACATGAGCCCACCATCTTGATGGCGTTAAAGGAAGGAGTCGATCCTGAATCCGAGTTTGGGGATTACCTTTCTGGGAAGACACCCTCCACAAGAGAAATATTTTATGAAAAAGCCGATATTTATTTAAGACGAGAGGAGGCCAGGGCAAACCGAAAGAGAAAGTCTGAAGCGGCTTCAAAAGAAAATGTCCAGAGCAACGTCGCCGTGAAGCAGTCTGGGGAAAGTTCCGAAAAAGTTGAAGTAAATGTGGGAAACAAGGGTGGAAACAACAATGCTGGAAACGGAGGCAACAACAATAACCGTAATGCGAACGGTAACAGAAAAAATAGAAATAGGGGAAGTGATCCTAACAAAAGGCCCCGATTCCAGACCTACGAGAATTATACACCATTGAACGACACCCTAGAGAATATTTACCTGGATACGTACAACGTTTTGCAATATAAAAGACCGCCACCTCGTGACTCGACAGAGAAAGAAATGGCGACTGGGAAGTTTTGTTTGTTTCATGGAACCCATGGGCATTCAACCAATGAATGTCGGCATTTGAGGGATGTGATTGAGAAGCTGCTGCGTGAAGGGAAGTTGGATGAATACAAGGTTGCCCCGAGGGACAGGGGGCAAGGAAAGCAGGCTCCAAAACAGATTCTACCTGCTCCCAAGCCTACAGCGCAGCAGAAAGGTAAAGGAATTGTTATCAACTCCATAGTAGGTGGACCTCACCCGGCAATCCGTAGTTTCAGAGCAATGGATCAATATGTAAATGCTGCCAAGCACATAGATGTGAATGAAGGTGATGATTTGGAAGATATCACCCCCATAAAACAACAGAAAACCATGTTTGACGACGTGGTATTCCGCAGCAGAGACAATACCGGGATCCAATCACCCACTGATGATCCGTTGGTTATTACTACCACCATTGGGCCGGCCTTGGTTCATAAGGTATTAGTAGACAACGGAAGTTCTGTTAATATTTTATTTAAATAGTCATTCGATCAGATGAAGCTTGAATCTGAAGATTTGAAGCCATGTGAAGGATGGATCAGAGGCTTCAACGGGGCGTCAACGGCTCCCATGGGATACATAGAATTGCCCGTGACCTTGGGGCAAGGAGAACGCAGAAGAGTGCGGATGCTTCAGTTCGTAGTATTGGACGTAGATTCACCTTATAATGCATTTTTAGGGAGGCCTGCCCTTGCTGAATTCAGAGCTTGTATCGCCCCTTGGTGTTTATTGCTTAAGTTCCCGACCGAAGCCGGAATTGGAGTAATGAGAGGGGATCAAGTTTCCGGACGGGCCTGCTATGTTGCCGAATTAAAGATGTTGATGAAAGGACTTAACATCGAGAGTAAAGATGCCTCGTCTCCCTCAAAGGGGGGCTCGGCATAGCAATTAGAGAAATCGACCCCGAAGGAGTTGCCCAAAGGAACGCCTGAAGACCTGGATCCCAGAAAAGACGAGGAACCAGAGGCTAGAAGTGCAACTCCTAATGAAGCGACAGTGGAAATTCCCATTGATGAAGCTGATCCGACAAAAGTTTTGAAGATTGGTTCGCAATTGGATCCACGTCGAGCAAAAGAACTGACGGACTTCTTGAAAGCAAACTTGGACGTATTTTCCTGGACCCATGCTGACATGTGTGGGATATCACCATCCATTATAAGTCACAAATTAAATGTAAACCCAAAACATCCGCCTGTAAAGCAAAAGAGACGTATGCTGGGCCCAGAGAGGTCAGCTGCTCTCAAAGAGGAAGTGGAGAAGCTGAAGCAAAACGAATTTATTCGAGATTCGACATATCCCGACTGGATATCGAATCCCGTCTTAGTAAAGAAGCCGAATGGAAAGTGGCGGACTTGCATTGATTTTTCAGATTTGAACAAAGCTTGCCCAAAAGATAGTTTCCCACTTCCCAGGATTGATCAGCTTGTAGATTCGACAGCAGGTCATGAACTTCTCTCTTTCATGGACGCATATTCCGGATATAATCAAATTCCTGTGCACGTGCCAGATCAAGAGCATACCAGCTTCATTACGAATTTGGGGTTATATTGTTATGTTGTAATGCCATTCGGATTGAAAAACGCCGGAGCCACATATCAGCGCTTGGTGAAAAGAATGTTTTACAATCAAATAGGGAAGACTATGGAGGTTTACGTGGATGATATGCTTGTCAAATCGAAACAGTCCTCCAGCCATACGCAAGACTTGGCAGAAATGTTTGGTACTCTGCGAAAGTATCGAATGAAGTTGAATCCTTTGAAATGCTCATTTGGAGTGGCATCGGGAAAATTCCTAGGCTTCATTGTGAGCTCCCGAGGAATTGAAATCAATCCTAGCCAGATAGCAGCGATTAGAAACATTGAAGAGCCGAGGAGAATTAAAGACGTCCAAAGTCTTGCAGGGAAAGTAGCTGCGCTGAGTAGATTCATCTCCAAAGCCACAGACAAATGCGTTCCGTTTTTTGATTTGATTAAAGGAGGAAAGAAGAACTTCGAGTGGACTCTGGACTGTGTTGAGGCCTTTCGAAATTTATTGGAACTGCTAGAGAAACCGCCGATTTTGTCAAAGCCAGTAGATCACGAAGAATTGTTTGTTTACTTGGCAGTCTCGGCTCACGCCGTTAGCACAGCCCTGGTTCGGGAAGAAGACAAAGTACAAAGGCCAGTGTATTATGTAAGCAAGAAATTAGCAGCAGCAGAGCGCAACTACCCAAAGATTGAGAAGCTCGCTTACAGCCTCCTAATCGCATCCCAAAAACTTCGTCACTATTTCCAAGCTCATCCAATAACCATATACACCGACCAGCCCTTGAGGCAGGTGTTGCAGAGACCCGAAGCATCGGGAAGGTTGATCAAATGGAATATAGAATTAAGTCAGTTTGATTTGAATTTTCAACCACGAAAGTCGATCAGGGGGCAAGCTCTGGCAGACTTTATTGCGGAGTTCACCATCCCAGAGGAGGAAGTAATCGATGACAGAGTGGTTAAGTCCGAGGATGAGTTAAAGATAGATCCGTGGAAACTATACACAGATGGAGCCAAGAACGACCGAAGGTCCGGAGCTGGAATCATCTTAGTCACTCCCGAAGGACGGTCGTTATATTACGCTCTACGATTAGAATTTTCGGCGACTAACAATGACTCTGAATATGAAGCCCTGATTGCCGGGCTGAAGCTTGCTAAAGACCTCGGAATAAAAACATTGGACATATTCTGTGACTCTAAAATCGTTGTTTGCCAAGTGCGAGAGGAATTTGTGGCTCGGGGACCTCGACTTATCGCCTACCTCAGGAAAGTGACAGAGCTATTGAGTAGCTTGGAGCGGTACAACATAACACATATCCCAAGAGCTGAAAACCAGAAGGCGGATAGGCTGGCAAAGCTGGCTAGTTCCGACAATCCAGAAGAGACTGAAATAATTCCAATTGAAACGTTGGAATCGCCAAGCTTTGAGTCAATGGAAATTGAGTTCGCTTTTGAAGCGGAACCGGAGATGGAGTCGTGGATGACCCCAATTAAGAACTTCCTTAAGGATGGAACACTCCCGTCAAAGAAGAGTGAGAAAAGGGCTATAGTTCGCAAGGCTACTAGATATGTAATACAAGATGATATTCTTTATAGGCAGGGATTTTCCATGCCCCTGTTACGATGTATTGCACACGACGACATCAAACGTGTACTAAGAGAAGTGCACGAAGGTGAGTGTGGAGATCATACAGGAGGTCAGACTTTAGCAAAAAAGATATTGCGATATGGATACTTCTGGCCCACAATTAATAAAGATGCAGCTGATTATTCACGACGCTGCGATAAGTGCCAGAGATTCGCCAAAATCCCTAGAGCACCATCGACCCAACTCAAGTCAATGGTGAGTCCTTGGCCATTTGCCATGTGGGGAATTGATATCATTGGAGTTCTACCAATTGCTAAAGGAGGAGCGAAATACGCAATAGTCGCTGTGGACTATTTTACGAAGTGGGTGGAAGCTGAGCCCTTGACCAAAATCACGGCAAGAAAGGTGATAAGTTTCGTGGTTAGAAATATTATATGCCGATTCGGGATCCCAAGAACGATTATAACTGACAACGGAACCCAGTTTGATGGCACTGAATTCAGAAATTTCTGCCAGAAGTATAAGATTGACAAGAGATACACTGCCGTGGCTTATCCGCAGTCAAATGGGCAAGTTGAGGCAATAAACAAAGTAATAAAATCTATCCTCAAGAAACGATTAGAGCGCGCAAAGGCAAAATGGGTTGACGAATTGCCCCTAGCTTTGTGGGCATATCGAAAAACATTTAAGACGGCCACCGGTCACACTCCTTTCTCTCTCTCCTTTGGCTCAGAAGCAGTAATTCCAGTTGAACTGGAAGTTCTTTCCCACAGGGTGACGTATTATGACCCGATGACGAATCGGGCACTCTTACTTGAGTCTCTTGATGAAGTCGAAGAAAAAAGGGACGAAGCAGATTTGCGTGCGGCAAGACATCGACATCAGATGGCACGCTATTACGACAAAAAAGTTCCCCTCAGGACTTTTGAACCAGGAGATTTGGTGCTAAAGAGAGTCTTTCCATCCCTTCCTCACCTCGGTCCAAAGTGGGAAGGACCCTTTGTCATCCAACGGAAACTTGAAAAAGGAACCTTCAAGTTAAGGACCGTAGATGGCGAAGAAGTCCCTAGAGCATGGAATGCCCAACACTTAATGCGATATTTGGAATAAAAATGTTGTACTCTTTGTTATTTTTCTTATGAACTCTGTAATAAGGCACGACTTGCCTTGGGAAAATCTGACGATATGAATAAAGGACTATAAAGTGGATGTAGGCTATGACTTAGCCGAACCAATATAAAAATATTGTGTGTTATTTACTTTTATGCATTACATATATACATTCATCGATTATTCTGTTGTGATTATAGAATACAGGATGATTCAAAACCTGAAAAGGTTGAAGACAGTTTAAACATAAGAAAAAGCACAACGACTATTTGTGCGACAAGACATAAAAGAATGAGAAAATGAAATTCTTAACTCTAACTCTCCATAGAGAGAGAGAGAGTATAAAAGTGTCTCCGACTGAGCGCTGAAAAATAAATCCTTCCCCTAACTCTAACTCTCCAGAGAGATAGAGAGTATAAAAGCGTCTCCGACTGAGCGCTGAGAAAGAGATCTTTCCCCGCCGAAAGACCGAGGAATGAATAGATTGTTGAGCTCGAACTCTAACTCTCCAGAGAGAGAGGGAGTATAAAAGGACGGGAAAATGACTTCTTCTGAGGCATGAAGGTGCACCCAGACAAGGGACCGCCTCAGTAAGAATTTTAGCCTGGGTATAAGACAGGAGAGTATAAAAGAAATGCCAGAAAAAGCGACAGGCATTGACGACACAGGAAATGCTATCCCATCAGAAAATCGGGAGCGTTCAGATTGCTTGATTAAGCATTAAATAATTTGTGAGAATTGACTGGGGGCATATATGTTTACGCATATTTCCTCCCTCCGTAACTTCATTTTATAACTATAGCAAGACATGCATTTTTACATAAGTGCAGAACTACTGACAAACAGACATTGCAGAAAATGAATTATTTTTTATTTATTTACGAATGAATAAATTTGTACAGGAGAGTAGCTAAAAAAGAAGGTGCGAGAGCCGCTCTTGTAGCAGCAATTATTTGTTCACTGAATGCTAAAACGACACAAGGCAATCCACTATTTAGATTTTGAGTGAGCCTTGGACTTCTTGGTGGCTTTCTCCGCATCCTTTGCTTCTTTCTCGGCCTCTGTCAAGATTCGTTTTGATTTCTTCTTTCCTGAAGATGCGGTGCTGGAACCGGCAGACTTCTTCCCAGAGGGCGGAGCGCTGGAATCAAGAGAAGATTTTTTAGCGAGTTCCTCTGTAATAGATCTAGTTGAGAGCTTAACAACTAACCTTGATCCCGCATCCACAACTGCGAGGGGCTTGAGGGCTTCAGGGTCTAGTTCTTCGGCTTTCAATTGCAAGCGTTTGTCTTGATCAGCTTTCATTGCAGCCAAAGTAACATCATCAGCATTTTTTGACTCCCCGACTATTGCAACTTCTGGTTCCTCCTCATGACCTTCGTGACCGCCATCATCCTTTAAAGCTGCTATCATTTATTCATCATGGGGAGTGGCGGCCTTAGTCGGCACACTTCCTTCTCCTAAGTCTATAGGAGCAGCCTTGTCCTACCCTCCTTTTGCCTTTTATGTAGGTTCTGCCCCGGTGGTGGCTCCTTGAGTCACATCTGTCTTTTCGGATGGCTCAATACCTACAGAATGAGAAGCAACAGTTATCAACTCAGGCGAAAATAATGGGTTTTTCATCGATTGCTCAATCATGTGGCGAAAGGTTGAAATATCCTTGACAAATTGAGGAGAAAAGGTAGGGATACCTTCCGAAGACTTCTCGGCAGGGGTAACTACTGCCTCCGATGCTGTTTCAGGAATAGGGGATAGTAGAGTTGTTCGGGGGATTCCCGAATTTTCAGGATCATACCCCTCTACTTCAGAAGTCGCAGGGGCAGCAGAAGAGGAACCAGCTTCGAAAACATTCTTCTGTTTAGACTTCTGTCTTTCTTCTTCCATGGCCTCAGCAATGAGGCGGCGCCCTTCAGCTAGGCGTTCCGGCTCATCGTCCCTCAAGTATTTCTCCATTAGCTTATCTTCATCGATGGAATCGACCTTAAGCTCCTCCTTTTCCCACTCGACGATCTGATTCCATACTTGAACTAGAGTGGATGGATAATCCTCGATCCAAGAAATGTTTCGGCGACGGATGATATGTGCGAAGAATTCAATCATTAATTCGCTGAAACCCTGAATATCAGCCTCCGCCTCTGACAGTTGTTTGCGGGCTTCCTCCGCAGATTTGATAGCACACTCCACATTGCCCTCAGCCAGGGAAGCTCTGTTCTCTGCCTCCAATAGTTTTGAAGCCAAGTCAGCATTCTTCTTTTCTAGTTCAGCATTCCTCTTTGCTAACTCGGCATTTTTCCGTTCGAGGTCAGTATAAGCAAGGCGTGTCTTAGCAGCTTCTGACTTAGCCTCATCAGCTTGCTTTTTTAACTCAGAACGCTCTTGAGTGTGAGATTCAAGCAAGTCATGATAACATTTTTGCATGTCCTCAAATTGTTGTTTGAAGTTGGTAGCGTCCCTCTGAGCAATAGCAAGCTGGGCCTGTGTGTCCTCCAAATCTTTACCAAGGTTCTTTAAGGCCTTAGCATCTTCTTCCGTGGTTTTTTGCATTGAATCAGCATTCGTGATTAGAGTACGGATAATTCTGGAAAGATTGGGTGAATATTTAAACATCTCAGAGTACTGTTTTTCAACCGCGTCTATCTTCGCTTTGGCCTCATCTGCCCACTTAGAAGAAACAGGTTCAAGGGCCGGTAAAAAAGCCAGAGTCTCGAAGTAGTGTTCGGGAAACTGCTCCTCCAAATACGCTCGCTTTATTGCAGTTTCCGCATCTAGTGGGGGAGGAGAGGGGATCGTCAATTCAGTGTCCCTGTGTGTGGAGGATTCAGTAGTTTCTTTATCTGTCCTAGGTCGTTTAGTAGCAGGGACCTTGCGCTTACTTCGAGACTCAGTATCCTTTGGAGGACTTCTCTCTCTGCTGCGCTTTTCGTGGGAAGAGGTGGAGTCTTTCGATTATGGCCTGTCCTCTTCCCTACGGCTTTGATAACCTTTGTACTTCTTTTGATCCGACCGAACGGGAGAGCGAGAACGTGAGGGTCGAGAACGATAGGGATCATAAGGCCTTCTCTCCTCCCTACCGCGATCATCACGGCGATCATACTCGATATCCTGAGGTGGATTAGACATGCTGCGGCGAAGCTTCCTGATATCATAGTAGGATCGAGACATCGTACCTGCACAATAAGACAAACGAAATTCAGAATCAATGGATTCGCAGAGAGAGAGGTGCAATGAATGCTAATGTTGTTGTATAAAGTGTGTCCTAAGTGGTGTGTATCCCCCCAACCAACCCGAGTCTGAAGCAAGACTAGTACGGGCAGGCTCTTTGGCCTTAACAGGAGTAGTCTCTTCAGAAGAGGTGAAGACTAAAGGATCCTTCCTAAAATCCTCTGAAGTGTATATAGTTTCAGGTAAGGGGAGATCCCCCAAACCCTGAAATATTGGGTCATCAGTACTAGGGACATCTCCCTCGGAAGCATTAAGTGGCGACTCTCGAGAGGATGTTGACTTTTCCAGAGAGGTAGCTTCCTCGGGGGCAGTATATCCTTCACGATGCTTTTCGGCCAGGTTAGCCAATTCG
Organism: Allium sativum; assembly: GCA_030737875.1. Taxonomy (NCBI): domain Eukaryota; kingdom Viridiplantae; phylum Streptophyta; class Magnoliopsida; order Asparagales; family Amaryllidaceae; genus Allium; species Allium sativum. The sequence continues at coordinate 345,466,102 of CM060910.1, forward strand.
TCATCCTGAGTAGAAGATGGAGAAGGTGAAGCTTGAAGAGGCACTATAGGAACTCCTGAGCCTTCTCCTGTCTCTAGGACTACCTCCACTGGAGGGATGTATACGTATGGAGTCGTCCCATGACCGATGCTACGAAAAACGGATAACAGCCCATGGAAGTGAAGATATTCGTCCTTAAGGACTTCATCGATAGTCAAGAATTTCTGATCGCCATTAAGAAGTTGGTGCATCCGGTCAAAGAACACCTGATCTGATATTTGTTTTGGATTGTCGACTGCAAACAAAAAGGAAAACAAGTTAAGACGATGACTCGAGTGTATAGAGCCCGGATTTAGAAAATCAGTGCATTACTTGATTTTGTCCACCTCCTGGCACATCCAGGTTGTCGCTTCACATAGAACCATTCCAGTCTGGAATCTCCAGCTTTACTGCTGAATGGCGCCGAGATTATCTTCCTCTTAGGAACAGACTCAAAATAGCAGAAAGATGGAGTCTCTCGAGTCCGATGCTTGAAGTTATAGAAGAAATGAACGTCATCGAACGTGAGCTCTATGCCTAAGATCTCACGGTATGCTATGTACAAAGTGTGCAAGTAGGCATAAGAATTGGGATGCAGCTGCATGGGGACAATCCGCATTTGTCTTAAAAAGTCAACGATGAAGGGAGAGAATGGAGGGATAGTGCCGACCATACACATCAACCGAGTGACCGCCATATATCCTTCTGGAGGGTTGTGGGGACGGTCAGAGCTTGAAGGCACTAGAGTGTCCCTTTTCATTATCCCGTACTTTAAGCAAATTCGGATAAGTCGATCGTTGTCGATTGTTGATTCGACGGAATCTGGAGGTGATTCTAATATAACAGCCGATTCAAATTCATCGGGGGCCCGGTCGTCACCAATCCCTCCTTCCTCCTCAAAACCCAGAGAAACTTCATTCTCTGAAGACACCTCGTTGCTTTCACGATTTCCAACCCCGTAGTCTGAACCCTCATTGTCCCATTCTGGATCCGACGGAGAAGATATGTCCTCGGGAGTGATTTTGTTAGAGGTTTCCGGGGCTTCTTTCCTCTCAGCTAGTCTGGAAGAGCGTCTGGGTTTCATGGTCATAGAACTATTGAAGAAGCAATAGCACAAATTAGAGCAAATTAGCCCGTATCCCCCGGTGCGTGTTTGCAAACTAAAGTGTGAACAGTGTACACGGAAAGTGCAAAGTAAATGTCTAAAAGTGCGACGCAAAAGTTTGGCAAGATATAAAGAGTTGAAGTAATTCTTGATGTCTAGTCACGTTCGCAAGGCACTATCCTAACTGTCCATTAAATTGAAGATCATGCCAAAAGTTGATTGGGCCAGTTAGACGAGTTTTTATGCGTTAAGGTAGACTGTGCTTCGGTTCGGTTCGGATCCATTCATTGGGATCGGATCGGGGGCGTGGCATTGGGCTTGAATATTACATTGAAACTCAGAAATCAAAGACGGATCGGATCGGAGGCAAAGTCCCCTAACGGTTCGGATCGGATTACGTAGTTATACTTCTCCTCCGTCATTTTACGGTCCGACCCGATCCGATTAGGTAAGCTCCTTTTTCCCTTTTTCAAATATTTGCTCCGACCCGATCCGATCTCCTGAATTTCTTTTTTTTTTTTCTTTTTTTTTTGCGTGCCCCGACCCAGTCCGATTTCCTGAACTCCCTTCTTCTTCCCTTCATTTTTTCAACTTCCATGTCTCCCCGAACCGAACCGATTCTCCATCATCTTCTTCTTCTCCTTCACCCTCTTTCTTCCCTATCCAATTCCGAGGCCAATTTCGTGCCATTCACCCAAATCGAAGCCAAGCAATTCTACGCTGGTGCACTTAACAACGGATTATAATCTCCTCCATTCCAATCTCGAGACAACGACGAGTTTATTGGTGATGATGACGAGGGAGGGTTACGGCGGCGAGTTCATCAAGATTTCATGCTCAAATCATCCTAATCGTCTACGAATTCGAATTGGGAGTAATTAAAAAAGGGATTGTTCAAAGTTTTATGACCTACCAGTGTGATTACTTCGAGGATTAAGAAGAATTTTGAAGTTTCACGAATTAAATTTTTCTCATTTTGCAGAGCTCGAGCGGTAAAATAGTAAAAGTGAATGAAGGAAGGAGGCAGTGTTTATATAGAAGAGGAATGTGACTATTCGTCTCCCCATTCGGATCGGCAGCCCAATAGCAGAACCCCCGTTCGGATCGGATAGGCAGTCCAGAAGTAAAGCTTGGCCCAATAGTCCAGTGGAAAATAGAAGGGAGAAGGGGTCTGTTCGGATCGGAATCCGAACCGAACCGAGTCCTTTAGCTCAGCAACAAACTGAATTGAAATTTGAAGAAAAAGATGAAAACACAAGGAAAATCAAAAGAGAAATTACCTCGAAGAGCGCTATGCATTGATAGTCAAAGCATGCTCTGTCTCCAACAGAAGCATCCTTTGAGGGGGCAAAATGTTAGCCCACTTTGTGAACTGGGCAACACAAATTCAAGATGTGAAATATTGAAGAACTTGAAAAACACTGAAGCGGGTCGGATCGGAGCAGGGTAGCGGTTCGGATAGGGTAAAATCTGTCGTTCGGATCGGTGAACCATTGTTATTGGAATCAGAAAGGCACAGCTGTTCGGATCGGAGGGCAATATACTCCCAGTCGGATCGGAAAGCCACTTGATTGCTACGGAGATAGATCGGAGCGGAGCAGAATAAAGAGAAGAGAGAATTGGTTCTAAGTCAATCCGGGTCGGATCGGGTACCCCGATCCGAACCCCTTGTGCATGCCCCTCCGACCCGAGCCTGTCTTCCACGCCACTCTCCTGCATGAGCGCCTGAATATTCGGATCGGTAGTGACCAGTTCCTACCCTCAACGTCCACTACCCTGATGCGTTGTCAACATAGAAATTCATCCGAACCCGAGGCTGATGGGATGGATGACACGTGGCTCTGATCCGGATCGGGTTCTGGGCAACTTCTTACCTATAAATACCCCGTTTGGAGACAAGGAAAAGGATCTTTTTCTGGCACTTTGAGAATTCAACCACCTTCATAACCCGAATTCCAGCACTCCCGGAGAATCCAAATCTTCTTTCATTATTTGTTTTTAGTCAATTGAGTGATTGTAAGTGAGATGTGAGAGAAATCAAGTGAATATTTCATTGTATTTGCAACTGAATCATTGAATATAGTGAAAGACAAGTGGACGTAGGCATTTCTTCGCCGAACCACTATAAATCCTGTGTGTTCATTTATATTTTTGATCTCGTTTCATTTTTCTTTTAATCAATTTGGGTGTTAGAACCACTTTTTGGTCTAACATTGGTCATGTCGCGCTTAAGACCCGAGGTTAGACTAGGTTGTGGTGTAAAACTACCCGGACCCGCCCGGCTTAACTAGTAACCACAACAAGGTCTAATGTGAGAGGTTGAGAGTGCATTAATTAAATTAATGTCACATGATAAGGTTAAGTAAATTTGACTAATGACACTTAACCGATATGACACGAATGGGTAGGTTAAGTGGGACCGGGCTTGATTTCTTAATGACACTTAACCATACAAGACAATTAGGGGATGGGGTTAAGTAATTCACGCTTAACTAATCCGACTTGGTAATTAGATGGGGTTAAGTAATTTAGACTTAACTAATCTAAACACGGTAATTAGATGGGGTTAAGTAACCTACACTTAACTAATCTAAACACGGTACTTCGATGGGGTTAAATTAAACACTTAACCAATCTAGACTTGGTAATTCAATGGGGTTAAGTAGCCAATGCTTAACCAACTTAACAAGATAATTTAATGGGGTTAAGTAACCTACACTTAACCAATTATACATGATGATTTGATGAGGTTAAGTAACCTATACTTAACCAATCTAATATGCGGACCTGATAGGGTTAAGTCATAAGACCTTTTAAATATACTTAACCATTATAATACGATTAGTGGATGGGGTTAAGTTAACCTATGCTTAACCAATCCGACTCGATAATCCGATGAGGTTAAGATAATCTGTGCTTAACCAATCTAACACGATAACCTGATAGGGTTAAGATAAACAAGTACTTAACCAAATTGACTTGATGATTGAATAGGGTTAAGTCATGAGCTTCTTGGTATACTTAACCAACTTGTAGGGCTAGGTCTTGGACTTGAATACTTAGCCGATCTTGACATGATTCATAGGTGGGCTAAGCCATGAACTTGAATAACAACACTTAACCCAATAGGCAAAACCCTAGTAGAGGAACTAGGTAGAAAATCGTAGTTAATCAAGGGTAACGGGGAATTGAAGCTAAGTGGTAAACCTTAGTTAAGTATAACTAAGTAATAATTCTTAGCCAAGGACATGGGACTAGTTCATGAATAGATGAGTAACCCAGTGCGGTAGGTCATCGCTTAAAACACGAGGAGGAGCAAATTATCTGACTTAGATAAAGGCTCCAACGAACTGGGTGACGAAGCGGTAGCTTCGGGGGACGTGAGGGTACTCTTGGTATCCCTCCGTGAGGTGGCAGATGGTCCATGAAACCCAGCCTCATAGGGGTTAAGGTCTGCGGTAGAAGAGCCAAGAGTATGCCTTGGTTGCTATGCGAGCGACCTAAAGACTGGGATGGATTAGCGTGGAGTCGACGATACTTGATTTTGCCCTGGATAGCACGTCGCCGACTACCTACCATCTTTAGTCAATCGTGTACGAACGGAAAGGCAGGAACCCCCAACAGACCATGTTCTTGCTATCAAGTCATGGGTGAGGTTGGCCCATAGGAAAGTGGGGCTATAGTGGGGCCGGGATGTGGTTCTCATACATGATTTTTCTTGGATTGCCTTTCAGTAGTTGAGGGAGGGGTCACGTGGGACCATAGCCACGGGTACAAAAACAGACCTTGATATCTGCATCAGCAGACGACTTAAAGCTCCCGACCGAGTTCCGTATTTCTTGATTTGCCCTGGCACGGAACTCGGATGGCACATTGAGGAACATGTGCATCTAGACATGGAAAACGATTCACGATACATACGCGGGATAAAGGGCGCGGTTGACGGGTGGCATAATCCCTAGTGGCCCTAGGTGGCTGAACCCAAACCGAGACACGGAAACGTTCATTAGGTAGTATAATCCCTAGTGGTCCTAGGTGACATAAATCCTAAGTGAACACGCGATAGTTCATGGTAAGAAAACATAACCAGATCAAGGGTAGCAGTCCAAAACAACTTCAAGGATAAAATGGCACTACGTTGAGGTGGTATAGATTTACATGGAAAGCCCGTACGGCCTACGGCAAAGGACTGAACTTATACATGGAAAGAAACATACAAGTTGGAAAAACCTACATATGTTATATATTAGGTTGACATGGACCATTACATGACATTGGGCAAGGGACATTCATAGTTAACACATGACGCGGGTTGGGATACTAGTACGAGAGGTGCAGAGCAAATATACATGTTAGAACCATGAGGAATATACATGATAGATACCGTCGGATGTTATACAGGATAGATACCTTGGGATAGTATACTTGATAGAAACCTGACGATGTGATACCTTGATTTATCTTGACACCGTAGTTTATCATGATATCTTAGTTTACCTTGCTACAGTACTTCAGCCTGTTACCCTGGTTTAGTTTATCTATCTTGTCGTCATCCTTATGTTTACTTTCAGTTTATGCATGTCATGTTACCTTTACCTGTTTTTATACTGGAAGTAGAAAGGACTTACCAGTCTTTATGACTGACCCCGTTTTGTTTCGCCTCTTTGTCTTCCGTTTCCCCCCCAGGTTTCAGGGAGGAAACACTGTTATCTAGTTCGGACTTCTTCTGCTTGAAGGTCATCATGCATGGCTTGGACTTTTCTTGGCTATGGCTACTTTACTGTTTTACTTGGGGAATAATTTATGAAATGGTTTTATGCTTCTTTACTATTGCAAGACAGGTTTTGATGTATTCTGATGTAAAAGGCTTTAGACCTTATTTTATAAGGTAATGAAATTTGTTTTACTTCCGCTGTTTTATATATGTTATGTCTTGTAATATTTCTGTGCATGTTTACCTCGATAATGCTTCACCAAACCTAGTGCATTCCCTTTGTGAGTGACCCTAGCGGAGGTGGGGTGTTACATTTGGTATCAGAGCAGAAGGTTACCAGACTGGGCAAAAGTTTTTAAAACCTTCTGAAAACTATTTGAAAAACCGTTTACAAAGAAGCATTTTTCAAGAAAAGTTTTTAAAGGCTATTCCCCAAAAGCCATTAGCATTGTCCTTTGTTTCCTTGATTGAATCTCTTTTTCCTTTCTTTCCTCCATCTGTAGTCACAATAGTTCTAACTGTGACTAATCTTTGTCTAGCCACGTAGGTGTTTTCCGTACAATGGAGGTGGTTCTCGAGAGACCTGTTGCCGTGGTACAAGGAAGGATAATAAGAGTAAGGATAAAGGACACGAGCTTAAGGATAAGCAACTTGTTGGTATGGCTTAGTCCATCAAGGAGGACAAGGACAAGATCATCGGAGAGGGCAATTGTACGCTTCCATTTCTAGGGTACCTAAAAGAGATGGTACCGTTTCTGGTAAAGGTTTAGTCGTTCTTTTCTATCATCCCGTCCAGACTTTGTCTTGATCATCGTATCATTTAATTCTGCTTGGATAGTTGAGTCTCTGCACCTTAGTACTAGCATGGTAGAGGATCCCAGTTTTTGTCCCAAGAATCTGGTTGGAGGGTTGGTCCATTTCTTCATGACTTGTTTGGATTTGAGAATGACATGTCTCGGCTACGGATGGATTCTAGGGATAAAGTGGTCACCCAATGAGGGGTGCCATTCTCGGTTATGGAAAGAGGGTAGTTAGACTCTCGACTCACCTTGGTGATACCCTCGAAGTCTCGGGTAACCTTTTGGGTTCTGTCATGGTTAGTTACCTAGAATCTCGGGATGCAGTTGTTGGTAATCCGTTCGAATAGAATTCGCCGCTAAGGCGGATGGTTCGTTTCGCTTATGCATGAGTTATGGGAATCACCCTAGTAAGTACTCTTGGCAACATGGATTGGCATCGGCAAACGAGATCCAGAATTCCCTAGTGAATTTTGGAGAGCTTGCATGAGTAAGTGGATATGTTTGAGCCAAGTATACTAGGGAAAGGATAAGTGAAAGTGGAATAAGAGGCGACAACGAAATGAGTTCTAAATCATATCTTGGAAATAGAAACCAAGGAGCTACGAAATCATGGAGTTAAAAAGATGGTCAAGGCACCGAGGAATTAAGCTCAAGGAAATGCGACTTAGAAGATGTAAGGCTAGACACGCGCATCGTACCTCTTTTTAAAGAGTATATCCTTGATCCCTGGTTTTTCCTGTAGAGCTTGCTCGCATGTTATCTTTTAGTGCATATCCTCTCGGTCCTGTTTCTGTTGCAAACCCCGTAAGGAGTTTGTCTTGTTTATCTTCTCGATCCTGTCTTGGGAACCTTAGGTAGAACCCTATGGATGTAAACATGTATTTGAAACATGTTATGTTTGATATGGTTGCAAATGGTTGCAAGTGGTTGCTCGTGGATGCGCGAATACACACTTGTTACTAGATCGACTCAGGCACATTTCACGTTGCATATGCACGAGTATTTATACTTGTTTATGGATGAAATTGAATGTGTTATCATGCGGATGTTGCATATGAATGAATGTTTGTGCACGCATATAGTACTTATATGACTAGGACTATTTGCATACATGTTGGACTCATGGCACTAAACATATTTTTGCATTAGAAAGATCATTTAGGCCTGATCATTAGCATTAGCTAAGGAACATATACACACACTTTCTTGCATATGTTCATATGCCATTAGAAATCATCTAAGGACCATGGTTGCCTGTGGAAGATGTTTTGAGTAGATGGATGATGGATGGTAGGATACGTTCTTCCTAACTTGGAGATTTCGGGGACGAAATTCTTTAAGTTGGGGAGAATGTAACAACCCGAACTTTAACAAACGTGTTTAGACAAGAATCAAGGCAGAATTAAATTATAAAATCTGCATCAGGATAAACGGGTTGTGCCATTGCGTTCGTCTCGGAAAAATACGCGAAATAGAGTACGAAATTTCGTAAATCGGAGTCCGTATGACCCAGTTAAGGCCCAACGAAGTTTCACGAAAATTCAAATCCGAAAACAGATTTGAAATTCAGTCCAGGAAGAGAAGGCGGGAAAATTCCCGCCAGGCACACAGGGTGTCGACCCCTGGGTCGACCCCCCTCCAGGGGGTCGACATGGGTGTCGACCCTAGGGTCGACCCCCCTCCAAAGGGTCGACATGGGTGTCGACCCCCCCCTGTAGAAATCCGACCTGGTGCACCTGCTTGTCATGTTGGCTCAGTTTTGGAGGCTTGTGACGATTTTTGAGGGTTCAGATCTATCCTAGGGTTTATCCTATGGCCTAAAACTACCCTAACATCTATAAAAAGACCCCTAGACCTACCCTAAACCCTCACAAATCACTCATGCCATGAAGTGCTGCCCAAATGCCAAGTGATCATGTCCTCCATCTCCAACTCCAAGAGACTATGCATGCAAATCAGATCCGAATCAAAAGGTGCAAGCTTGCTACACCAAATCGAGGCTCGATCAACGTTGCTACGGCGATTTCATGACAGTTCTTTGACAAAGGAGCCACCTTTCTTCGTCAAGACGGATCATGCTCATTCCCTAAGCCTCGCTATGTAAGTTCTAGCTACTTCTAGATCTAAACGGTAGTTTTAATGATGGCATGGAATAAAACGAGATTAAACTAAGTATGCTAGCCTATATGAACCTTGTCAAGCCTCTTTTTCTTGAACCTATGACCTTTGGCTATGCGTAGTGACTAAATCATGCTATTCATGTTATGTTTAACATATTATATCTTGCAAGTTTGAATCTTTATCTATGGAATGCTAGCATGAACCATTGGGAACCATTTGACTTGTGAAACATTGGCAAAGATTTGACTTTGGGGCTTATGCATGTAAATGAACCCATACCCCTTATGTATCATGAATGTTTGTGGCCAAATTCACTTAGGATACTATGCATGTTTGTGGCCAAATTCCCTTATGAATCTATGCATGCTTGTGGCCAAATTCCCTTATGATACTATGCATGTTTGTGGCCAATATGTTGGCATAATACCCTATTATGTGACTCGCTTCCACTTGGGTTGGAAATACGTTTGGGTAGTTTAGGAAAAACGTGGGTATGACATGAAAAACTTGACTTGAATGTGGCACGAAAACTTGACATGGGGTTGCATGAAAATGTGACACTCTTGAAACACTTAAACATGAACATGACACGTATGAAAACATGGAACTTGGGGCTAGACACGTATGGGTTGTAGGTGTAATATAACACTAGACCAAACATGAAAGTGGCCAACTCGAGGTTGGGTTGAGTTTGTAGAATAAATCTACCCGGACCCGCCCGGCTTAACTAGTGGCTACAAACAATAGGATCCAATATGAGAAGTTGGTCATGTCGCGCTTAAGACCCGAGGTTAGACTAGGTTGTGGTGTAAAACTACCCGGACCCGCCCGGCTTAACTAGTAACCACAACAAGGTCTAATTTGAGAGGTTGAGAGTGCATTAATTAAATTAATGCCACATGATAAGGTTAAGTAATTTTGACTAATGACACTTAACCGATATGACACGAATGGGTAGGTTAAGTGGGACCGGGCTTGATTTCTTAATGACACTTAACCATACAAGACAATTAGGGGATGGGGTTAAGTAATTCACGCTTAACTAATCCGACTTGGTAATTAGATGGGGTTAAGTAATTTAGACTTAACTAATCTAAACACGGTAATTAGATGGGGTTAAGTAACCTACACTTAACTAATCTAAACACGGTACTTCGATGGGGTTAAATTAAACACTTAACCAATCTAGACTTGGTAATTCAATGGGGTTAAGTAGCCAATGCTTAACCAACTTAACAAGATAATTTAATGGGGTTAAGTAACCTACACTTAACCAATTATACATGATGATTTGATGAGGTTAAGTAACCTATACTTAACCAATCTAATATGCGGACCTGATAGGGTTAAGTCATAAGACCTTTTAAATATACTTAACCATTATAATACGATTAGTGGATGGGGTTAAGTTAACCTATGCTTAACCAATCCGACTCGATAATCCGATGAGGTTAAGATAATCTGTGCTTAACCAATCTAACACGATAACCTGATAGGGTTAAGATAAACAAGTACTTAACCAAATTGACTTGATGATTGAATAGGGTTAAGTCATGAGCTTCTTGGTATACTTAACCAACTTGTAGGGCTAGGTCTTGGACTTGAATACTTAGCCGATCTTGACATGATTCATAGGTGGGCTAAGCCATGAACTTGAATAACAACACTTAACCCAATAGGCAAAACCCTAGTAGAGGAACTAGGTAGAAAATCGTAGTTAATCAAGGGTAACGGGGAATTGAAGCTAAGTGGTAAACCTTAGTTAAGTATAACTAAGTAATAATTCTTAGCCAAGGACATGGGACTAGTTCATGAATAGATGAGTAACACGGTGCGGTAGGTCATCGCTTAAAACACGAGGAGGAGCAAATTATCTGACTTAGATAAAGGCTCCAACGAACTGGGTGACGAAGCGGTAGCTTCGGGGGACATGAGGGTACTCTTGGTATCCCTCTGTGAGGTGGCAGATGGTCCATGAAACCCGGCCTCACAGGGGTTAAGTTCTGCGGTAGAAGAGCTAAGAGTATGCCTTGGTTGCTATGCGAGCGACCTAAAGACTGGGATGGATTAGCGTGGAGTCGACGATACTTGATTTTGCCCTGGATAGCACGTCGCCGACTACCTACCATCTTTAGTCAATCGTGTACGAACGGAAAGGCAGGGAACCCCCAACAGACCATGTTCTTGCTATCAATTCATGGGTGAGGTTGGCCCATAGGAAAGTGGGGCTATAGTGGGGCCGGAATGTGGTTCTCATACATGATTTTTCTTGGATTGCCTTTCAGTAGTTGAGGGAGGGGTCACGTGGGACCATAGCCACGGGTACAAAAACAGACCTTGATATCTGCATCAGCAGACGACTTAAAGCTCCCGACCGAGTTCCGTATTTCTTGATTTGCCCTGGCACGGAACTCGGATGGCACATTGAGGAACATGTGCATCTAGACATGGAAAACGATTCACGATACATACGCGGGATAAAGGGCGCGGTTGACGGGTGGCATAATCCCTAGTGGCCCTAGGTGGCTGAACCCAAACCGAGACACGGAAACGTTCATTAGGTAGTATAATCCCTAGTGGTCCTAGGTGACATAAATCCTAAGTGAACACGCGATAGTTCATGGTAAGAAAACATAACCAGATCAAGGGTAGCAGTCCAAAACAACTTCAAGGATAAAATGGCACTACGTTGAGGTGGTATAGATTTACATGGAAAGCCCGTACGGCCTACAGCAAAGGACTGAACTTATACATGGAAAGAAACATACAAGTTGGAAAAACCTACATATGTTATATATTAGGTTGACATGGACCATTACATGACATTGGGCAAGGGACATTCATAGTTAACACATGACGCGGGTTGGGATACTAGTACGAGAGGTGTAGAGCAAATATACATGTTAGAACCATGAGGAATATACATGATAGATACCGTGGGATGTTATACAGGATAGATACCTTGGGATAGTATACTTGATAGAAACCTGACGATGTGATACCTTGATTTATCTTGACACCGTAGTTTATCATGATATCTTAGTTTACCTTGCTACAATAGTTCAGCCTGTTATCCTGGTTTAGTTTATCTATCTTGTCGTCATCCTTATGTTTACTTTCAGTTTATGCATGTCATGTTACCTTTACCTTTTTTTATACTGGAAGTAGATAGGACTTACCAGTCTTTATGACTGACCCCGTTTTGTTTCGCCTCTTTGTCTTCCGTTTTCCCCCCTAGGTTTCAGGGAGGAAACACTGTTATCTAGTTCAGACTTCTTCTGCTTGAAGGTCATCACGCATGGCTTGGACTTTTCTTGGCTATGGCTACTTTACTGTTTTACTTGAGGAATAATTTATGAAATGGTTTTATGCTTCTTTACTGTTGCAAGACAGGTTTTGATGTATTCTGATGTAAAAGGCTTTAGACCTTATTTTATAAGGTAATGAAATTCGTTTTACTTCCGCTGTTTTATATATGTTCTGTCTTGTAATATTTCTGTGCATGTTTACCTCGATAATGCTTCACCAAACCTAGTGCATTCCCTTTGTGAGTGACCCTTGCGGAGTTGGGGCGTTACATTATCATTAGCGGAAGGGATCATCCCATCTTGATTTGACTTGTAATAGTGCAGAATAGTTTATAGTGAAGCATACATCTTACCTTATTTGTCCTGTCATACCTGTCATCTGTACCGTGAATCCTCTTATCCACTTTGTATGCCTGTCATGTTTACCTTTATTTATTTACTGGCTAAAAGTTACTGGACTCACCAGACGTATTTCTGACCTAGTTTGTTTCGCCTCTTTTCTTCCGTTTCCCCCCCAGGTTCTCAGGGAGGAAACACACAGGTTTAATCAGGATTTGGATATCATCTTCTAGGAGCTACTTCTGAAGTATGACTCGAGTCTCTGTCTCTTATATGGCTTGCTCTTTAATATAGGGAATGATGTTTTCTTTTAAATACCTATGTACTCTGATAATATAAGACAGAAGTGTTTTGTTGTAAGGGTTTTATGACTCATGGTACTATGTAACAAGATATTTTGGTAATTTAATAAAGTTGTTTATTTTTCGCTGCTAAATTTTTATATCTATCTTGTGATATTCTGTGTCTGTTTACCAAAAACGCTCCACTGAAGTTAAGGCATTCCCTTTGTGAGTGACCTTAATGGAGGTGGGGTGTTACAAAAGTGATTGGTATTAGAGAAAGATGTATCCCTTATGTTAGTAACTAAAATGTTAGTATCTTAGGTTAGTAGGTTTGGTAGAGAAACCTTAAGATTGTAAAAGGTTAAGAAGAGGAAAATGGATTAGGAATATATATAGTTGAGGGAGTTGACCTTGTGGGAGTATCTAGGAAAGCCTCGTTAAGATTGGAAGCCTGCTTTGAGTCTAACCCCATGTTAACTTTTAAGAACTTGAAACTGTGAAAGCTTTTAAAAGATGGTTTATGGTGTTTTCAAGTTTTAATCTTAAAAGTATTTTTTATTTATGAAAGAGATATGTAAAGAACATGTGACGACATGGAATTTCGCTCGATCTGAATCAGTCGTTAAACCGATCTAGACCGTTCGAAACCCCTGATCGTTTGAGAACAGGACAAATCAAAACGCAAACGGAAGAACATTTCATTGTTATTACAACAATACCATCAGATACAAGAATATACAGAGTATAAATGAATAAATTACATTCGATAAATATCAGAGATTACAATAAATTACATAGCAGCGGAAAATAATACAAAGCACAACTGAAGGTGATATACGGATACAGAGCTTTCCGGATATCATTCCAGCTGTAAACCAGGATCCTGTGAATATAAATCTGCAAAACCAAAACTACTAGCTGCCCGTGCGGAAAATAGGGGCACCCAGAGTTTAGGTTAAAACAATAAACTCCAGGTCAGTCATGTGACTGGTGTGAGAACTAAAACAGTTATTTAAACTTTATTTTCAAAGTTAGGTAAATCAAGGGACCACGCCGTATAACACGGAACGGGTTTCCTCCCAAGAATACCAGTGCATAAAACAACAGCGCAATGCTAAATCAAGAAAAATGAAGCTGTTATAAGACGCAGGTCCTATCACACAATGTAACGCAAGCCAGGGGATAGGGTTTTCCCTTATAACAGCCAAAGCATGCTTGATACGTTTAAAACAAATCATTTGATACTATAATAAGTGTATAGTGTCAAAACATTTCAATCATAAATATCAATCATAGGCGGCATAGCTACCATCTACTATGTCGCCATACTAGTTCTACAATTAAAACCGCAATACACGTATTGGAGATTGGATTTCCATCATGAGTCGAGGCAAGGGGCAAGATCCTCTCCGCGCTCGAGACACTCTAGCAAATGCCTCAGGGCTACGCACTCTGGGCAACCCTGGATGCGGCTGGGCCGGTCCTCACTTACGTTAGAGGATTAGTTATACCTGAACACACGTTTCCCGGTCCTTACAGACCTATAATCGAGGCGCCTCATTCCAACAACCACAAAGGTGAAAAGTATATATATGTCAGGGCTGGTAAGTCACTGACACCACCATAGCTAGAAAGAAACATCGTGCTCTCCTAGCGGTTCGTATCCCGTTTTTGACTCATACCGAGGTGTGAGGCTCGTGAATCCACGCTATACACAAAGCTGCCACGTAGGCTGTGCTTTGATCATCAACCACAAGACTCTGCTTTTCAACAAAAGCCTTGATCATTGCATCTTAGCGTGCCACACAGGCAATTCATGCCATGCGACTGATGTCCATCGATATACAACCTCTGAGCTCGTACGTTTCAGAGAAGGGCGTTAAGCAAAAGAATAAATTCTCCGCCGCCAAACAGATGTATATTTAATAGAAATCAATCAACACAGAATAAAATCCAATGTCAGACACACAATCCATTTACAAGTCCGTTCTGGGTCTGAACGAAACCGGAGGCACTTTCCTCGCATATCCATCCATCTCCAGGTACGTCTGGACAACCACCAACTATTTCCATCCTCTTGGGTGTACAGCCCAATCAGGATCGTCAGTAATTATCCAAACGATGTGAAGACTTCCGGTCTTCAACCACCGTCTTCATCTTCGACATATCGTCGAATCGGTTATTCAGAATGGGTGTAAACCCGGCCTTTCTGAACAACCCGCGTATATTAAAAACAAATGTTACACAAACACAACATACGCCTCATTCCAATTCTGAATATTCTGTTATTTAAATATCCACATCTTTTGGGAAAAGTTCCCATTAATTTTATCCAAGATAAATTCTTTAAAATTTATCCTTTAATCTTCCTTTGGATGTCGTTTCAAACCAAATTTTGGTTTTCTAAACTAGTCGAGATTAGCGAACCACACCGAAGTAATTATTTATTTTATTTCCCAATCCCAACCTATTCATCCCATGAAGCAAAACTAGTAATACTCCATATTTAACACCACAGTGTTGTCGGTAAAATTAATTACCATTTCACGTTCAAATCTAATTAAAGATTTGACTATCGTTCTGGAGCAAAACTGGTGATACTCCATTCTCGCTCATTTCTAAATTTGATAATTTAGATTATAGATTCACATTTCAATCTAATTGCAGATTCGTTAAAACTCCTTTTACTGGATTAAAGAACTAGGTGTTATTTAAAACACAGTTCACGACAAACCCAAATCACATTATATTTATTATCGGGTTACAGAACTAGTGTTATTTAAAACACCGTTCACGATGAACCCACAAATCAATTCTAGTTCAATTTAAATCAAATATATTAGGAATTCCGATTATTTAAAACCCCTTTTTAAATCTAATTTATTTATTTAAAAACAAATCGGGTTTTAAATTTAGTTCAAACTAGTTCATTTTGATAAAGTCTATTTTTATCTTTTCAAATATGGAGTTTTTCATCCCAAATTTTCCCAAATCATTTCTGATGATTTTACACAAATTATTACTATTTTTAATAATTTTATTAAGGCCCGTACAATCGATTTCCAACAATGGCCATCGAACTGCACTTACAGCGACCTTTTTCAAATTTGATTTGGACGTATCTCCAAATCCAATCGTTAGATTTTGAATTTCTAATATTCGTTAGAAAGCTCTTTTCGATACGAACCCAACGGTTCCGGTTTTAGGAGAATCCGACGGTCGGATCTCCCGTAATGTCCGTTTGAAATAAATGGTCGAAATTCACGAACTGCCGCGGCGCGGCGCGTTCTATTCAGGCCATTATATTATATATATAATATATATATTTCATCGATTACTATTTAAAACGAATTATATAAATAGTTTTGAATTCGTTTCAAAAATATTTTCAACTTCCATTTCAATTCAAAGCAAAATTGAATTCTTCTTTATAGATTCGTTTTAAAATTCATGTTTATTCAATTCAAATTTCAATTCAATTTGAATTCATTTCAATTCGTTTTCAATTCAATTCGAATTCGTTTTCAATTCGATTCAAATCAAATTCGTTTTCTACTCGATCCAATTCAAATTGGTTATATATTCGATTCAACTCATTTTCTATTCGATTCAATTCAAATTGGTTTTCTATTCGAATCAAATTCATTATATATTCAATTCATTTCGAAGTCGTTTTATATTCAATTCATTTCGAAATCGTTTTATATTCAATTCATTTCAAAATCGTTTTCAATTCAATTCATTTCTGTTTTAAATTCAAAAACGAATATAATCGATATAAATATCGTTCGCGTCAAAATGGCGCATCACTAATCAACACGGCTTTATATGTTTCAATAAATTCGTTATTCTATTCAACAAATGAATATTTATTCTACTCAATATGTGAATCTATATTTTTGTCAACACACGACTAATCTCAACGGATGAGTACTGTCCACATTGACCATTTTTGTTATTTACTATATTTTATGGAAATTAAGGTATCTATCGTTTGATATTAAATCAGACTCCAACTGTAAATTAGTAAGAGAACGATTCCCTGAATATTAACCCCGAAGGCCGAAACCAACATCAGATCAATATACAGGAGACCACTCATCTCATCTACTTTCCAGTTAGTTTCTAATTTCATATATGATAAAGATGTAAATTTTATTGTTAAAATATTTCGTTCAACACATGACTAATCTCAACGGATGAGTACAGTCAACACATGAACCTTTACTTTATAGTGATAAAGATATAAATTTTATTGTTAAAATATTTCGTTCAACACATGACTAATCTCAACGGATGAGTACAGTCAACACATGAACCTTTACTTTATAATATTCTTTATCTTCTAAATTGGAATGAGGCCCAATCAATCACCATATAAAATTAATTATATGGATTTTCATACATCACACATATATAATAGCATTGAAAAATAATCAACCATCAACCAAAGTGCACTACACTGTATAAGCATCAAATATAGATATCTAACGCTTATAACAGCCTGTCAATCAATCGATCGACATATTTAATCAATCAGGATGAGTGAACTTCATATTTCATCCCAACACCCGTGTGGGGTTTCAAATCAACAAACACATATTTTAATTGTGCAGTTGGGCGATGTGTAAAATTTATCGTCCCAATCAATGTCCTTCAAATAGGTGTACATAAACAAACCGTCCGGTTTGTAAATGAATATTTATTTATTCACATTCACTATATTCATATTCACGTTAAAAATTATATTTTTAACGATAAAACATTTTATTTTAACATATGAATTTATATTCAATTCATTTATTCAATAAAATGATATTTTTATTTTTCTAACATATTTTAGAAAATTTCGGCGGCATAACGGCACGATACTAGAAACGGGACAAGGCCTAGCCTTATCCCCGGTCTAGTGAAGGCCCACGCCATTCACACATCAATCAAATCATTTTAACTTCACCAAACAATCAAATTCAAATCTAATCATCTAACTAATTTATGCAATCAAACAAACAAGTCCATGGTCTGTGGACGATTGTGTCGGGTTCTACTAAGCACCGTCTGCATCCTAGTATATATATATAGCTAGAAAAGAAATTGAAAGGTGAGAAATTCTCACCAATAGCTATCCAATCACCTAGACTCTTCTTTGATAAAAATCTTCATCGTTATCGCATCTTTGTCATCTTCGTTGCTGTAGCCACTACATATGTAAAAATCGAATTTTTTACTTCGTTATTCAATATATAAAAATCGAATTTTTATTATACTATTCAATATATAAAAATCAAATTTTCACTTCGCTATTCAATATATAAAAATCGAATTTTTATTATTCTATTCAATATATAAAAATCAATTTTTTTCTCTTCGCTATTATATAAAAAGATTTCGCCTTTTTTTATAAAAATATAGTCTTCGCCTTTATAAAAATATAGTCTTCGCCTTTATAAAAATATAGTCTTCGCCTTTATAAAAATATAGTCTTCGCCTTTATAAAAATATGGTCTTCGCCTTTATAAAAATATAGTCTTCGCCTTTATAAAAATATAGTCTTCAACTTTTCAATTTAAAGATTTCAACTTAAAAGTCACATTTTTATTTTTCTACAAATATAAAGATGATATTTTTAATTCTTTAAAAATATAAAAATCATATTTTTAATTCTTTAAAAATTTAAAAATCATATTTTTATTATCTGTATTATATAAAAATCATATTTTTATTACCCCGCACATATAAAAATAAGATTTTTAATATTCCTATCATATAAAAATAATATTTTTATTCAACTAAAGATCGCAATTTTCTTCCTACTTCTACAAATCGAACCTTTCTACAGTTTAAAAATCTAAACTTTTACCTAGCTTTCGTATGATAAAAAGAAATACATCTTCTTATTCATAAAAATCAGATCTTTTTAATTTACATTATATAAAAAAACTAGAAAGAAATTAAATAATAAATTAGAAAAACTTACTTCTTCATTCTCGATCGGAGGGGGGGTTTGTTGTAGTGTTTGTGCGCGTGCGAGGTAGGAGAGAGAGGAGCAGAAGGGGTCACGTTGGGGTGGCTCGGCAGGTGGTCGTGGGTCTCGGGTTCGTCGGGCTTTAGGGGGGGCTGTTGCGGCTGAGGTGGGGCGTGGGAGGCGTCGCAGGTGGTCAGAGGGTGGCGGCGGGCTGCTGGTGGTCGGGGGGTCTGTGCGTTGGGAAGGAGAGAGAATCAAGGCGCGAGAGGGATTCGAGAGGGGAGGGGGGAAAGCTTCGCGAGGTAGGAGGCGTCGAGGGGGGCTTGGTGCGGTGGCCGATGGAGGTGGCGCCCCTTTGGTGGCGGCGGCGGCTCCACGATGGGGGAGGAGCGATTTGTCTTTTTTTTTCCTTCTTTTTTCTTTCCTTTAAAATCGATTTCGGTAATGAATTACAGGGGGGGCCAACGTGGTTTAAGGAGGAGGGAGAGAATAATTAATTTTTTATTTATTTAATTATTTTAATTTCTAAAGAGTTGACTTTTACATACGACCTCGAAACGAGACCCACCGCGTGTCGTCCATAGCGTTTTACCCCCATTCCGAACACAATGGGACATGTTTCGTAGGTTGATTCGATCGTTTGAATCTGTTTCCGTTGAATTTACATTTACATCACTATATTGAATTTTAAACGTACATTTCAAATTACCGGGGTCACATACTAACTCGAAAATTTTCAGAAAAATATTTTCTAGCTTCGTATTGACGATACGGTCCTAACAAAACTAGTTTCGTCGAATTCTGAGACCGTTAGAAAAATGGCCATTTTCCAGTCGATTAAAATCAACTGAAACTGGTCAAACGCGTTTTCCTTTGCCACGCTCACATATTGATTCGAAAAATTATGAAATTTGGAATCTAGCAATAATTTGACACTACGGATCCAACAAAAGTGGTTTCGTCGAAATCCGAGGTTATTTGCAAAATTCCCATTTTTAAGGGCCTGAATTCCATAGCGACTATTCAGAATTTTCAACTGGACATATCTTTTGATTCCCACTATGAAATTTTGATTTTTCAGATTCGTTGGAAAGATATTATCAAATAGATCCTAATGTTTTTGGTTTCACTAAAATCCGGATTGTTTTGCACCCGGTACATTCAATTGAAGTTTGAAATCGAATTATCGAACTACCGCGCCATTTTCAATTCTTTTTATAATTATATATAATTATTTATATTCTAACGACGACGCGTATAAATATATACGTTCGAATTATATTCAAAATAAATTTCTCGTCGATATTATTTAAAATAATCTATTTTAAATAATCAAAATTCGCTAAAATTGCCAAAATAAAAATTTCAAACTGGCTCAGAATTTCCGGGTTATTACAATCTCCCCCACTTAAAACTTTTTGTCCCCGAAAAGGAACAAAGTCGAAAGTGGTTTGATTAATCAACTCTACGTTCGATCTGGCTTCCATTCTCCAACTTTTCAGTTTCTGAGAATTTTCAAATTTTCAAAAATTTGGCTAACACCCTAAATTTTTGAAAAATTTCGCCATAACCTCCCCTGCACCGGGAGCCACGGGAAAATCCCGAAATTGCCATATAGGCCTTCTGATCTCAAAAAGAAAAAGAAAAAGCCAATAGGCTCATAAAATCATCATCACCCAAACAAAACAGTAAATTACATAGTAAACATGTACCTATTTGTCGGGCAAACAAATTTTACTCTTCGGCTCTAGCCTCCTTGCTATGACCTGTTCAATAATATACATGTATATGCAAGCAAATACGACCAATTATCAATACAAATCAATATTTGGTGCAATTAGGCATAATGGTTTAAAAATTATCAAACAAATAAACAAACAACACAAACATCAATCAATTAGTGGATTAGAGTTTCAAATTCATAATTTTGATACATATACAAAAATCATGTTTTTGATGCCAATTCACAACAATGTGTTCTAGCTATATAAGTTTTGGTTCTCACACCAGTCTAATGGAAATATATAGAAAATCACACCTTCGAAACACGAACATAAATATTGATGATGCGATCTCTATCATCAATATCATCTCCGGGCGACTAGAGTGTAACCCTATATCTATCCAGTATATTAAAACTTCGAATATACGTTCATGACGCGTATATGCAAAACCTTTATATATCGGATTGTCCATATTCAATACGAATAAAATATTCAAATATGGGTAAAATGGTTTAAATTTTCAAAACAAAATTGTTTTCATTTCAAAAATATACTCTTCACACTCGTTCTAGGATACTACTGATCCTATCTCTAACGAGTCATTCTAATTGGACATTACTAATCCAATATCTGGTGAATTCTTTCGTATGGTTCTAATGTGTCTTGTTCTCGAGCTCTGTAAACCAAAGCTCTGATACCAAATGTGACGACATGGAATTTCGCTCGATCTGAATCAGTCGTTAAACCGATCTAGACCGTTCGAAACCCCTGATCGTTTGAGAACAGGAGAAATCAAAACGCAAACGGAAGAACATTTCATTGTTATTACAACAATACCATCAGATACAAGAATATACAGAGTATAAATGAATAAATTACATTCGATAAATATCAGAGATTACAATAAATTACATTGCAGCGGAAAATAATACAAAGCACAACTGAAGGTGATATACGGATACAGAGCTTTCCGGATATCATTCCAGCTGTAAACCAGGATCCTGTGAATATAAATCTGCAAAACCAAAACTACTAGCTGCCCGTGCGGAAAATAGGGGCACGCAGAGTTTAGGTTAAAACAATAAACTCCAGGTCAGTCATGTGACTGGTGTGAGAACTAAAACAGTTATTTAAACTTTATTTTCAAAGTTAGGTAAATCAAGGGACCACGCCGTATAACACGGAACGGGTTTCCTCCCAAGAATACCAGTGCATAAAACAACAGCGCAATGCTAAATCAAGAAAAATGAAGCTGTTATAAGACCCAGGTCCTATCACACAATGCAACGCAAGCCGGGGGATAGGGTTTTCCCTTATAACAGCCAAAGCATGCTTGATACGTTTAAAACAAATCATTTGATACTATAATAAGTGTATAGTGTCAAAACATTTCAATCATAAATATCAATCATAGGCGGCATAGCTACCATCTACTATGTCGCCATACTAGTTCTATAATAAAAACCGCAATACACGTATTGGAGATTGGATTTCCGTCATGAGTCGAGGCAAGAGACAAGATCCTCTCCGCGCTCGAGACACTCTAGCAAATGCCTCAGGGCTACGCACTCTGGGCAACCCTGGATGCGGCTGGGCCGGTCCTCACTTACGTTAGAGGATTAGTTATTCCTGAACACACGTTTCCCGGTCCTTACAGACCTATAATCGAGGCGCCTCATTCCAACAACCACAAAGGTGAAAAGTATATATATGTCAGGGCTGGTAAGTCACTGACACCACCATAGCTAGAAAGAAACGTCGTGCTCTCCCAGCGGTCCGTATCCCGTTTTTGACTCATACCGAGGTGTGAGGCTCGTGAATCCACGCTATACACAAAGCTGCCACGTAGGCTGTGCTTTGATCATCAACCACAAGACTCTGCTTTTCAACAAAAGCCTTGATCATTGCATCTTAGCATGCCACACAGGCAATTCATGACATGCGACTGATGTCCATCGATATACAACCTCTGAGCTCGTACGTTTCAGAGAAGGGTGTTAAGCAAAAGAATAAATTCTCCGCCGCCAAACAGATGTATATTTAATAGAAATCAATCAACATAGAATAAAATCCAATGTCAGACACACAATCCGTTTACAAGTCCGTTCTGGGTCTGAACGAAACCGGAGGCACTTTCCTCGCATATCCATCCATCTCCAGGTACGTCTGGACAACCACCAACTATTTCCATCCTCTTGGGTGTACAGCCCAATCAGGATCGTCAGTAATTATCCAAACGATGTGAAGACTTCCGGTCTTCAACCACCGTCTTCATCTTCGACATATCGTCGAATCGGTTATTCAGAATGGGTGTAAACCCGGCCTTTCCGAACAACCCGCGTATATTAAAAACAAATGTTACACAAACACAACATACGCCTCATTCCAATTCTGAATATTCTGTTATTTAAATATCCACATCTTTTGGGAAAAGTTCCCATTAATTTAATCCAAGATAAATTCTTTAAAATTTATCCTTTAATCTTCCTTTGGATGTCGTTTCAAACCAAATTTTGGTTTTCTAAACTAGTCGAGATTAGCGAACCACACCGAAGTAATTATTTATTTTATTTCCCAATCCCAACCTATTCATCCCATGAAGCAAAACTGGTAATACTCCATATTTAACACCACAGTGTTGTCGGTAAAATTAATTACCATTTCACGTTCAAATCTAATTAAAGATTTGACTATCGTTCTGGAGCAAAACTGGTGATACTCCATTCTCGCTCATTTCTAAATTTGATAATTTAGATTATAGATTCACATTTCAATCTAATTGCAGATTCGTTAAAACTCCTTTTACTGGGTTAAAGAACTAGGTGTTATTTAAAACACAGTTCACGACAAACCCAAATCACATTATATTTATTATCGAGTTACAGAACTAGTGTTATTTAAAACACCATTCACGATGAACCCACAAATCAATTCTAGTTCAATTTAAATCAAATATATTAGGAATTCCGATTATTTAAAACCCCTTTTTAAATCTAATTTATTTATTTAAAAACAAATCGGGTTTTAAATTTAGTTCAAACTAGTTCATTTTGATAAAGTCTATTTTTATCTTTTCAAATATGGAGTTTTTCATCCCAAATTTTCCCAAATCATTTCTTATGATTTTACACAAATTATTACTATTTTTAATAATTTTATTAAGGCCCGTACAATCGATTTCCAACAATGGCCATCGAACTGCACTTACAGCGACCTTTTTCAAATTTGATTTGGACGTATCTCCAAATCCAATCGTTATATTTTGAATTTCTAATATTCGTTAGAAAGCTCTTTTCGATACGAACCCAACGGTTCCGGTTTTAGGAGAATCCGACGGTCGGATCTCCCGTAATGTCCGTTTGAAATAAATGGTCGAAATTCACGAACTGCCGCGGCGCGGCGCGTTCTATTCAGGCCATTATATTATATATAATATATATATATATATTTCATCGATTACTATTTAAAACGAATTATATAAATAGTTTTGAATTCGTTTCAAAAATATTTTCAACTTCCATTTCAATTCAAAGCAAAATTGAATTCTTCTTTATAGATTCGTTTTAAAATTCATGTTTATTCAATTCAAATTTCAATTCAATTTGAATTCATTTCAATTCGTTTTCAATTCAATTCGAATTCGTTTTCAATTCGATTCAAATCAAATTCGTTTTCTATTCGATCCAATTCAAATTGGTTATATATTCGATTCAACTCATTTTCTATTCGATTCAATTCAAATTGGTTTTCTATTCGAATCAAATTCATTATATATTCAATTCATTTCGAAGTCGTTTTATATTCAATTCATTTCGAAATCGTTTTATATTCAATTCATTTCGAAATCGTTTTCAATTCAATTCATTTCTGTTTTAAATTCAAAAACGAATATAATCGATATAAATATCGTTCGCGTCAAAATGGCGCATCACTAATCAACACGGCTTTATATGTTTCAATAAATTCGTTATTCTATTCAACAAATGAATATTTATTCTACTCAATATGTGAATCTATATTTTTGTCAACACACGACTAATCTCAACGGATGAGTACTGTCCACGTGTGACCATTTTTGTTATTTACTATATTTTATGGAAATTAAGGTATCTATCGTTTGATATTAAATCAGACTCCAACTGTAAATTAGTAAAAGAACGATTCCCTGTATATTAACCCCGAAGGCCGAAACCAACATCAGATCAATATTCAGGAGACCACTCATCTCATCTACTTTCCAGTTAGTTTCTAATTTCATATATGATAAAGATGTAAATTTTATTGTTAAAATATTTCGTTCAACACATGACTAATCTCAACGGATGAGTACAGTCAACACATGAACCTTTACTTTATAGTGATAAAGATATAAATTTTATTGTTAAAATATTTCGTTCAACACATGACTAATCTCAACGGATGAGTACAGTCAACACATGAACCTTTACTTTATAATATTCTTTATCTTCTAAATTGGAATGAGGCCCAATCAATCACCATATAAAATTAATTATATGGATTTTCATACATCACACATATATAATAGCATTGAAAAATAATCAACCATCAACCAAAGTGCACTACACTGTATAAGCATCAAATATAGATATCTAACGCTTATAACAGCCTGTCAATCAATCGATCGACATATTTAATCAATCAGGATGAGTGAACTTCATATTTCATCCCAACACCATTGTGGGGTTTCAAATCAACAAACACATATTTTAATTGTGCAGTTGGGCGATGTGTAAAATTTATCGTCCCAATCAATGTCCTTCAAATAGGTGTACATAAACAAACCGTCCGGTTTGTAAATGAATATTTATTTATTCACATTCACTATATTCATATTCACGTTAAAAATTATATTTTTAACGATAAAACATTTTATTTTAACATATGAATTTCTATTCAATTCATTTATTCAATAAAATGATATTTTTATTTTTCTAACATATTTTAAAAAATTTCGGCGGCATAGCGGCACGATACTAGAAACGGGACAAGGCCTGGCCTTATCCCCGGTCTAGTGAAGGCCCACGCCATTCACACATCAATCAAATCAATTTAACTTCACCAAATAATCAAATTCAAATCTAATCATCTAACTAATTTATGCAATCAAACAAACAAGTCCATGGTCTGTGGACGATTGTGTCGGGTGCTACTAAGCACCGTCTGCATCCTAGTATATATATATAGCTAGAAAAGAAATTGAAAGGTGAGAAATTCTCACCAATAGCTATCCAATCATCTAGACTCTTCTTTGATAAAAATCTTCATTGTTATCGCATCTTTGTCATCTTCGTTGCTGTAGCCACTACATATGTAAAAATCGAATTTTTTACTTCGTTATTCAATATATAAAAATCGAATTTTTATTATACTATTCAATATATAAAAATCAAATTTTCACTTCGCTATTCAATATATAAAAATCGAATTTTTATTATTCTATTCAATATATAAAAATCAATTTTTTTCTCTTCGCTATTATATAAAAAGATTTCGCCTTTTTTTATAAAAATATAGTCTTCGCCTTTATAAAAATATAGTCTTCGCCTTTATAAAAATATAGTCTTCGCCTTTATAAAAATATAGTGTTCAACTTTATAAAAATATAGTCTTCGCCTTTATAAAAATATAGTCTTCGCCTTTATAAAAATATAGTCTTCAACTTTTCAATTTAAAGATTTCAACTTAAAAGTCACATTTTTATTTTTCTACAAATATAAAGATGATATTTTTAATTCTTTAAAAATATAAAAATCATATTTTTAATTCTTTAAAAATATAAAAATCATATTTTTATTATCTGTATTATATAAAAATCATATTTTTATTACCCCGCACATATAAAAATAAGATTTTTAATATTCCTATCATATAAAAATAATATTTTTATTCAACTAAAGATCGCAATTTTCTTCCTACTTTTACAAATCGAACCTTTCTACAGTTTAAAAATCTAAACTTTTACCTAGCTTTCGTATGATAAAAAGAAATACATCTTCTTATTCATAAAAATCAGATCTTTTTAATTTACATTATATAAAAAAACTAGAAAGAAATTAAATAATAAATTAGAAAAACTTACTTCTTCATTCTCGATCGGAGGGGGGGTTTGTTGTAGTGTTTGTGCGCGTGCGAGGTAGGAGAGAGAGGAGCAGAAGGGGTCACGTTGGGGTGGCTCAGCAGGTGGTCGTGGGTCTCGGGTTCGTCGGGCTTCAGGGGGGGCTGCTGCGGCTGAGGTGGGGCGTGGGAGGCGTCGCAGGTGGTCAGAGGGTGGCGGCGGGCTGCTTTTGGTCGGGGGGTCTGTGCGTTGGGAAGGAGAGAGAATCGAGGCGCGAGAGGGATTCGAGAGGGGGGGGGAAAGCTTCGCGAGGTAGGAGGCGTCGAGGGGGGCTTGGTGCGGTGGCCGATGGAGGTGGCGCCCCTTTGGTGGCGGCGGCGGCTCCACGATGGGGGAGGAGCGATTTGTCTTTTTTTTCTTTCCTTTAAAATCGATTTCGGTAATGAATTACAGGGGGGGCCAACGTGGTTTAAGGAGGAGGGAGAGAATAATTAATTTTTTATTTATTTAATTATTTTAATTTCTAAAGAGTTGACTTTTACATACGACCTCGAAACGAGACCCACCGCGTGTCGTCCATAGCGTTTTACCCCCATTCCGAACACAATGGGACATGTTTCGTAGGTTGATTCGATCGTTTGAATCTGTTTCCGTTGAATTTACATTTACATCACTATATTGAATTTTAAACGTACATTTCAAATTACCGGGGTCACATACTAACTCGAAAAATTTCAGAAAAATATTTTCTAGCTTCGTATTGACGATACGGTCCTAACAAAACTAATTTCGTCGAATTCTGAGACCGTTAGAAAAATGGCCATTTTCCAGTCGATTAAAATCAACTGAAACTGGTCAAACGCGTTTTCCTTTGCCACGCTCACATATTGATTCGAAAAATTATGAAATTTGGAATCTAGCAATAATTTGACACTGCGGATCCAACAAAAGTGGTTTCGTCGAAATCCGAGGTTATTTGCAAAATTCCCATTTTTAAGGGCCTGAATTCCATAGCGACTATTCAGAATTTTCAACTGGACATATCTTTTGATTCCCATTATGAAATTTTGATTTTTCAGATTCGTTGGAAAGATATTATCAAATAGATCCTAATGTTTTTGGTTTCACTAAAACCCGGATTGTTTTGCACCCGGTACATTCAATTGAAGTTTGAAATCGAATTATCGAACTACCGCGCCATTTTCAATTCTTTTTATAATTATATATAATTATTTATATTCTAACGACGACGCGTATAAATATATACGTTCGAATTATATTCAAAATAAATTTCTCGTCGATATTATTTAAAATAATCTATTTTAAATAATCAAAATTCGCTAAAATTGCCAAAATAAAATTTTCAAACTGGCTCAAAATTTCCGGGTTATTACAGAACATGTTTGAAAAGTACATGTTGGGTTTTGAAGCAAAATGGGGTATATTTTGGAAAACCATGATTTCTTGTGAATATTTTGTCTTAAATGAATTCTCTCAGTAAAAGGTGCATGTAATAGAGCATGTATAGCTCGCCAGTTTTCATATATATTGTATGAAAGGATTAAAAAGTGAAGCATAGAAAATGTTTCATTTTGTAAAGAAAGTTTTGAAATCTCTTTTCTTCTGACAATAAATTTTAATTATTATTTTAAAAAGAAAATTTTGTTGGGTGGACAAAATGATTTGTAGAAATTAAGAATAGAGTAGATGTTTGCATCTTGTAGTAAGTAACTAAACTAACATTGTAAGTAGAAACAATGTAAACCTGATTAAGGAATAGTTGTCCTTGTCTACTCCAGTTTTTGTGATTTAAAAAGAAAGTTTTGCATATTTATGTCGTGACATGTTTTTACGGTTTGGCGAAATTAAGTTTTGGAAGAGAAAAATAAGTTTTCATGAGGAAAATAAAGTTTTGATACATTTAACTTCTGAAAGAAAAGTGAAATTAAAAGGCCAAACCGTGTTTTGAAAGGTATGGAGTAGGTAAGTATTAGTGCTTAGGGAAGACGGGAAAAATAGTGAGGCTATGAATAGATAGCGAGAATTATTTTGTTATAATGGGAAATTCCCATAGAATGCATACGCATTGTGAAGCCTAGGATTGTTCCTAAAAAAAAGAGGACTATTAGTACACAACAAGGACTAGTGATGACTACAAGGTAGTGAAGGGAAAGTAAGTGGTTAGATCCTGTTGTTTGGACTTTTAGTTGTCGGAGGTGGCATAGTCCTAAGATTCTTGGCCGTTGGTAGTAGACGTGTGGGGTGTTTGTTTTTATTGTTTTAGTTGAAAGATGGAGAGCTTATTTGAAAACTAAACGTAGATCAAAGGATAAAGTTGAATAAGCTAAGAAGGGAAAATAACATAACTAAAAAGGAAAACAATAAATTCAGTAAAGAAACAAATATGATATTTAAAGAAAATGAAATTATAGGAAAAGATAAATAAAAATGAAATTTTTCCAAGATAAGTTGAAAAGGAAAAAGAAAGTTTTCTTATGTAGGTCGTGCTTGGATAGGAAAATAGGGAATCTTTATATAGTAGTTACATAAAATCTAAGTACAATTAGAAAAGGTGCATTAAATAAAAAAGGAGAACATGAATTTTTCCGTTTTCCACCTTTTTGTAACATAAGAAATCGAATTTAGAAAATTAGGTTTTTCTAAATTTCGAAATTTAAAGATGGTTGGTTGGATTTTGGATGCAATAATTAGATGAACTATGCTCTTATTTAGAAAGAGGGTGGGAAAATTTGGTTGAAAAAGTGTTGATTTTCGAAATATTGCATTCATGTAGAACTGCCAGTATATTTAGGATGTGAGCATAATGTTTTAAAAGGATTTTTGGAAAATTTGCATAAATATAGGAGGTACCGCTTAGGCATTCATGTATTGCACTTAGCACATGTGCATAATGTTTGCAAAAATTGGACGCACACATGATGGATGTATATTATGCGAGGGATTATATGATTTTACCCTTAATGAATTTCGGGGATGAAATTTCCTGAGGTTGGGAGAATGTAACACCCCGCATTTTATGATATCTAAAATGTTCCTATATGTATATATATGCATAGACACATATATATATAAAGGAAAAGTATAGTTTATATAAATTCATACATTGAAGATAAGGAAAATTAATACAATAACAAAGCGTGTAAAAGAGGAAACAGTAAAATAAAGGGTACTTAATTTAATAATGGGAATTAAGTATAATAGACATTACCGTCGCGTTGGTCTAGGAATTCTGGCCAGATAGACACCAGGTTTGCGAAAAACGGACAACGTATGAACAAGTTACGAACCTCGGAAGTTTGTATATATATATATATATAAGAGCCATATATATAAATATATTCAAAATAATAATAGAATATTCCAAACAAATGGACCGTTGGGGGTCGACACCAGTGTCGACACCCACTTCGGGGGTCAACACCAGTGTCGAAACCTATTAAGGGGGGTCGACACTAGTGTCAACACCCCCAGATCCTGATTTATCTGGAATGTGATTTGGACTATTTTATGGCCTTGTTTGTTTTTAAGCACCTATATATAGACTTGTAGAGCATATTCTAAATCCCACAATTTCTGAGATGATACCTAGACTCTGCCATTCTTCTTGCTCCTCAAATCTCATTAGAAAAATAGAATAATTAGTTTAGGAAAATTTTGATTCAAGATCTAGAGGAAAAGGGTGTGTGTGTGTGTGTGTATATATATAAAGGCGTTCAGATTTCTAATCGTAGTGAGTTAAGTTCTTGGATCTGATCTATTTAGTTTTCTTCTCCTTCTTCCCTATTTTTTTTAGTTAAAATTATAGATCCATGGTTGGTTAGGTTCTAAATCCAGTTTGGGGAACTATAGAATGCATGATCTGGATTAGATTCAGGATATGGAAAGCTTTTAGGTGAGTGGATTTAAGTTATACCTTTTGAATAATGATATATCTATCATTTGGCATTCCCCGTTAATGTACATAATGAACATATTATAATGTATAATTTGATGAAATGAATTATTTTGCTAAAATGGATAATATGTTCAATCAGTTAATATGTTGAGATGTATATTTGCTTGAATAATTAAGAAAATGGATACTACTGAAGAGATCTAATCTATAAACTTGTTAATAGGATAATTACAGTTTTGATTATATGGCAATTCTGTTCTACTCTCTCTTTTCCCTTTTTATTTTATGGCCAGGCTTCCTTCAACCTAGGCCAATCTCGCTGAGATATAGGTACGATTGAAATTGGGATAACTGGGAAGTGTTTGGGGATACTATTGAAAAAGAGAGATATCACTTATTAAGGACCCAAGACTGTAATTTTGGGACATATGAACATGAATAAAACTTAATTGGGAAGATTAAGACATGTTTGGATTATAAGTAAAATTTGTAGAAATTGGGAAATTGCATGTAACTACATTTGGACACGAGGTTAAGTTCAACTTGTGGTAGAAGCCTGTCCGGAACCAACCGGCAAATCCAGCATACACAAGTTGTCAACTTAATGTGAGAGTCTGATGCCTAAAACATATGTAAGAAAAAAATGTACGTAGAAGACATTAAGAGAATACGTTATATTGTGGTTGAAAGAAAAGGTTTTAGTGAATTAGAAATTAATTGACTAACTCAGAAAATAAGAAAAGGAATGTGCGTAATGGGCTGAGTTAGTGGGATACGGAGGAAAGGTGGTATATTTCCCCAAGTGACCTATTTCAGAAAGCGTTGTCGTAAGTAGGCTACCGTAATGAAAGTAAAAATAAAAGAAGCTACTTGCAACTACGTATTTGGATGGGATGCATTATGAAAATAAATCACTGATTCGTTCTGTATTTCAAGCTGATAAGGTGCATGAATTGTTTCCCTTAATAAAATAAGGAACATATATTACAGTAAAAGAAGGATAATGAATTACAACAATAAAAGAATTGGAATGAACGGGGAATGATGATAACCTATTATGAATAAAGTTGAATGTGAAAATGGAAGATAATAGGTAGGCTTGTCCTAGGGACAAGTGGAAATTAAAAATTAGGTTATAATGAACGATAGAGAAAATGGGGGAAAACTTATGTAATAAGATAAGTAGTACTTAATCGTAAATTAAGTTATCCAAGAGAACGAGAATCTAAAATCTGCTGATAATAACAACATAAGTTACATTATGGGAAAAGGAGAATTATTAGTAAACCTTAGTTAAGAGAACTAAGTTAATAAGTAAACAACGATAAGTTGGAATGGCAGTGTAAGATGAATTATGATTAAATAAGAAGGCATGAGGAAAATTTATAAAATGGAATAAGTTAAATTTAATCATAAATGATAAGTGACATGTTGAACAGGAAACATGTTAATTGAGATATACTTAACTACATGTTAAGTAGAACATATTATTGTGACCTTGAAATGGGATAATGAATAATATAAAGAGATTGTAGATTACCGACCTTGAATTACAATCTAAAAGATAAAAATTTGTGGGATTATTAATAGACCTAAATGGGATTAAGTTATAAACGAAATTAATAAGGAAGAGGAACTTGGTAACTTGAATAAGAAGTCAACGTGAATGGGAAAAACTAAGTTAAATGGAAATCTAGTAAGGTAGAACAAGCGCAAAATTGGAGGTTTAGACATAGGGTCTAATAACACATTAAACTGAGGCGCTTGGACTGGCCTGTACGTTTGAGGGTCAATAACCCAACGGGGTAGATCATCGTGGTGATATGAGGCATGAGGGAAGCACACATCCATTTTATTATTCTGCTCTATATTCTGCTGACTCAGAAGGACCGGAAGGGGAAGCACGCGGCTTCCTAGGACGTGGAAGGTGCTTCTGGTAGTCCTCTATGGTGGTGTAGTTTCGGACTATGCTCACAGAGGTTGGATCTGCGCTTAACTACAAGGTGGGTGGACCTTCACTACAAAAGTAGCTATGCAGTCAGAATGTTGTGACGAGGTGAAGATAGGGTGACTCGGCGGTTGGCTCTAAAAGAGGCGGTGGTCAGGGCCAAACAAGGATAGTAGCACGTCAGGTACCCCGTCATCGGTAGCCAATGGGATGCGAAAGGACTAAAGCTAACCCCAAGACGCCATCAACCTTTCACTATTCAGGGATGGTGGTTGAGGGGAGACACCACATGGATGTTTAAATTGTTTGCATAGGGGCAGTCGCTTAGCTCTTCTAGTCTTAACTAATTGAGGGAGGGTCTGAGGTGAGGCCACAGCCACTATGAAAAATAGACCTGAGGGATATCTGTATTTTGATACTCTTAAAGGAGGACCTGTATAGATATGGAAAGCTCTCGACCGAGTTCCATGTTTCCTACATTGCCCTGCCACGGGACCCAATGCACGCACAATAAAGGATATGTGCGGTTAGGTATCGAATATGATTCACTATACGTACATGGAAAAGTCTAGATACATGCATGTCTGCTCTAGTTGGTGTTTAGTGGGATCGAGGGCATTACTATGGGATCTGATTCGATCAAAGGTGGCAGTCGATACGTTTACGTAGCATGGAAAGAACGGTTCTATGCGGAACATAACATAATTATATAGAGGTCCATACGACACTCTAGCATAGGAAGAGGGACTGCGTATATTCCTGTGGCGTTACGGTGGAGACCGTGTGAGTGGGATACGTACCTCGGTATTGGGGGTAGCTACATATATATGGTATTAGGTTAATCCACTCGGAGAATAAATGGGTACAACGTGTGTGTAAGCCTTGAGTGCTGTTAACCCAAGTAACCTAATAAATAAGAAAATGTAACTGAACAATATATGTAGTATTATCCGAGATGTGTAGTTTAAATCCACTCACACAGAACTTATGTTCTTACCCTCTCTTCATAACACTCGCGGGTTAGGTTTGTGGAAGAGATGTTATAGCTTTGGATACTGGCTAGGCAGTATTACTACTACGGTAAGGCTATATTTGATTATATTATACTTTATTCCGTTCCGTTGTGAGATGTTTTTCTGAGCTCTGATATATTTTATATGTCTGTCATTTCTGCAGGATATCAGAGCAAACCAACACAAGTTTCGATAGATTAGAATTTTGAAAAACATTCAGTTTATCGAAATTCGGGTTGTTACAAAGGGCCTCGGCCTCTGCCCATTTAGTAAGGAAATCGACAGCGACGATAGCATAGCGTGCCCCCCTCTGGACATAGAGAGGGTTTCGATGATGTTTATTCCCCACATGAAGAGCGGCCAAGGACTGACCATTTGCATTAGCTCGATAGGTGGGGCTCTTGGAATCTTTGAGAATCTCTGGCATTTGTCTCATTTGCGGGCATAGTCTGCGGCGTCTCGATCGAGAGTGGGCCGGAAATAACCGTATCTAGTAACTTTCTTGGCCAAAGTTTGCCCCCTGGTGTGGTCACCACACTCGCCTTCATGTATATCTGTAAACTCGCGGTCAGTGTCACCGTGGGCTACACATTGGAGTAATGGAACGGAAAATCCTCTTCGGTAGAGCAACCCATCTAGGATGATGTAGCGAGATGACTTGCGGGTGAGTGTTTGTCTACCATTTTAGCAATCAGGGAGCATTCCATACTGCAGGTAATTTTTGATTGCTGTGATCCACGATTCAGGCTTGTGCTCAGTCTCCATCGTTGCTACCGAACCACTCTGCGGTTGGTCGATGCCCGAAGAGTCGAGCACTTCGACAGGAGCATGTCCCATTTGTTTTGCATCCCCGCAGATTCCCAGCTTGGCAAACGAATTGACTTTCTCATTTTTTTTGGTTGAGAAATAAGCAAGATAGTGTAGTGGTCAAAGCTAGTAAGGAGTTCCCAGAATCGGGCGAGGTAGGGAGCGAGCGGTGCCCATTGGCTTGGAAAACGCCCTGCACTTAGCGAATGATGAGCCGGGTCGGTCCACGATCGAAACATGTTGTATGTGGGCTAAAAGACTATGAATGGGAAGCCAACGATCTAAAAGAGGATGACGGGCTTGAGGCAACATGGGTAGGTCGCCTAGCTTGAAGTTTGGGTCCTTCACATTGTTTAGGTCGTGCCGCTAATATAGAGTTGAGTTGTTCGGTGTTTGGGTCGTATTCTCTATTTCAAACCGTTGTATGTAGACCATTGTTTGGGTCGTTCCGTTTTATTTGGTTTATTTTCAGGTTTTTAAACCGTTATTTCAGGTGTGCTTTGTGTTTGGATCGCGCTTGCTGTTTTAGACCGCGCCGGATGTGTTTGGATCGTGGGCGCCCTTCTTTGGGTCGTTATCTTCTGTTATGGGTTTTAGGGCGTGTTGTTTTGTAAGTGATAGCCTATAAATATGGCCATTGTGTGAGTTGTAAAGGTTGTTGATTATTGAATAAAATTGTGAGCTTTGTGCCACATTAAAATTGGAAGTTGAATGTGATCTCCTTTCTCCATCTTCGGTTATTCGAGTGCACTCGAATCAATGAGCTTGAAGCCAATTCACGGTATCGCGTGCGCATGATCAACATTCAAAGAATCGTAGATCGACATCATGGTATCTTGTGAGATCAACATGTCAAAGATAGTGAGATTCCGGCATCGAAAGATCAACGGAGTTAAGCCCCTACCTCATCCTTAATCTTATTTTCGCGGATCCATACATCCGTTTGGAATTTAGATTCTGGAGTTGCACCATAAACTTCAACTATTAACTGAATATTATATTAAAATACTCGTTTCATTCCAGATTGAAATGAGATTCAATCAATTACCATATAATTTCAATCGTTTGGATTTCACACATCACATGTATTCAACAATAGTTATAAACAACTATAAATCATCCAAATAACATCTAGAGTGCATCTACACTGTATAAGCGTTAAATAATTTAATAACACTTACAATTGTCTATCAATAAATTGGTTGACATACAGTTACATACAAGGGAGATGTGTAAATCAGTTATCATCCAAGACCCATGTGGGGTTCTCAAGCAATCATTCAATGATTATTATTTGCATACTTAGGAGATGTGTAAAATTATCGTCCTAATACCCGTACGGGGTTTATATCACAATACATGTGAACATATCTATATTTTTGGGAGATGGGCGGGTAAATTGTCATCCCATAATAATTTATAATATAAACGTTTTATTTATAAACATTTTATAATCACAGTTTAATAATGATAACATTAAAACTATGAACATCCATCAAACAATAAACAAATATTGCAATCACAAGTAAACAATATATATACGGTTATAAAAATAAACAACTGTATAAAAGGTTTGAGTGACAAAGATTTCTCACCTCAGTTTCCACTCCATCAGTGTTTAATTGACGTTTCTAGTATTGTTTGGATTTAAATTCGCCATGAATCAATCGAAAGTCCATCAAAGTAAAATGCAGAAATCTATGAAACAGAAAAAACGGAAAGTCACAAACGAAGTCGGAATGGGCTGAAACTCAGCCGGAAACAAGCTCAAATGGACCTAGATTGTTGACCGTGGTCGCCTTTGGTCAACAGTTAAAATACATCCCTAGACGTCTGATCCCCCAAGGACAGGTGTTTGACCTGAAAACCTGAACTTTTTATTATTTTTTCCGAGAGCTTGAATAAACGTCTTACCATATATGGTCAGACGTCCGACCTGATGTAGCAAATATTTCATTTCCAGAGAGCTTGAACAGATGTCTGGCCATATATGGTCAGACATCTGAGCTGAAACCTGGACAAATGCTTGCCAAGGCAATGATTTACAAATGGTCTAAGCCGAGCTCGGATCAACGATGATGGCTTATAATGTTTTCTAAATGAGAATGAAGCCTCTTTAGCTCACCGAAACTGCTCAAGAACACATGCACCCACGTATGAACATACATACATGATATTACAATCATTTCGATTCTAAACTCATAAATGGACAAATTTTCTAACCAAAGCAATCAAATACGATTCAAGCGAATTGTGAAGTCTTAGAACTTGCCAGTGCGACAACGGAGCTTCAAAATATCGCCCAAAACAACTCATAACATATGCATATGATTGTATGGACAACTCTAATCATAAATTTCAATTCAATGAAACTTAACTAATGAACCGGAAAGTGTATACTTATCTAACCAACTCCTATGCAGCTCCACAACTCAAACGAACCCTAAATTATACTTCTACAAGCTTATAACTTGTGGGACAAATGTAAGTTCATGAAGATCTCACCTTTAAGGGGTTGAAGTAATGAATCAATCCAGTAGCAAGATAGAACAACCTTTCTATGATAAAAACACTAGAATCAACTACCTATGATCATCTTGAAAGGATTTCCTAGGAACTAGTTTTAGGAAATCATGACAAATTGAAGAGGAAACAAGATGGAGAAGCTTACCCATGTTTTAGAATTGGATTTGCACTTGAATTGAGCTTAGATTTGCAAAACCTAGCTTAGTATTTTAATTTCCCATAATTTTCCCCCATTTCCTATTTTTGGCTAAGTGTTTAAGGAATGAGGAGGAGAGGGGTTGATTTGGGGTTATATGGAATGGGCTAGGTTTAGCCATCCAAACCCAAGTCCAAAGTCTCATTTCTCCAAAACTCGGAACATATCGATGCTTACAATTTTGTTGTTGTAAACGACATTTTGGACTTAATGGAAGTGGTCTCGCATCCAAATTCGATTGTTTACACGAAGTGACTTTTTAAGGTTCCAGGGAAGACACGAGCCTAAATTCACTTACTCCAAACATATCGATGTTTACAGTTTAAGAGTTGCAAATGGTATTTTGAACTCGATGGAAGTGGTTTCGAGTCCAAATTCATCCATATGCAAAATGTGATATTTTGGTCATACATCCGAATGAAAAAGACCAAATTTGTCCAATTCGAAAGGTATCGATGTTTATAGTTTTAGAAGTCACAAACAACATTTCAAACTCGATGGAAGTGGTTTTGAGTCCAAATTCTTCCTTATGCAAAATGTGACTTTTAAGGGCTATATATAAATTCCACAACGATTTTTCTAAATTTTGATTTAGATATAACTTACATTTATAAAGTAAAATCTCAATTTCCTACATTCGTTAGAAAATTACAATTCAAAATTTTACAATGTTTCTTGTTTTATCAAATTCTGATTTATATTGAATCATATACATTCATTTAAAGTTAAAATCGAATTTTCAAACTACCGTGCCATTTCAAGCTCGTTTTAAATTAAACTTTAAATTTATATATTCTAACTTTGATTAAAATAAATTTTAAGACGTTTATTCTCAAAATAAATTGTATGAAATATTTGATTCTTATCGAAATCAATTAAAATAAATTTTAAATTTGTTCCTTAAATACGGGTTATTGCATTCTAACCCACTTAAAATCTTTTCGTCCCCGAAAAGAAACAGAGCTGAAAGTTGTTTAATTAAACAACTCAACTTTCATTATGGGTTGAGTTCTTCAACCTTTCGGTTTCTAAGAACTCGCTAATTTTCCCAAAATTTTGCTAGCACCTCAAATTCCTGAAAATTTTCACCATAACCTCCTTTGTACGGGTTGATCCGAAATCCCACAACTTGCCTCATAGGGCCCTCATCAACCGAAATGAAAAACCAAAAGCCAAACAGCTAGCCAATCAGCTCATAAAAACATCAAACCCATCGATACAGTAAATATGTACCTATTTGTTGGGCATGCAATTTTATTCCTCTTCTTAGCTTCCATGCTATGATCTGTTCAACACACACACACACAAATATATATATATATATATATATATCCAACTCAAAATAAATTTCAATTCAGTTCAACATTATATTCAATTTGTTTAAATTTTACACTTTCATTCTCACATTGGTTTTATCATTCCAATATTTTTATTGGTTAAACTAATTATCACACAACACAACCAGCAATCAATTTGTTAATTATCTTTTCAAAACATATAATTTTTATATATTCACAAATCTATTTTCAGTGCCAAATCACAAAAAATGAACTCTAACTAAGTTTTGGTTCTCACACCAGTCAACTGGAAATATATAGACATCCCACTTTTGAAACTCGAACATAAACACTGATTATGTAGCTACAATCATCAGAGTCATCCCTGGGAGACTACAGTATGATTCTATATCTACCCAGTATATCTGAGACTTCGTATACACATAGATCAGACGTATATGCGAAATCTTCCTATACTCGATTGTCCA
This sequence comes from Allium sativum, assembly GCA_030737875.1. Taxonomy (NCBI): domain Eukaryota; kingdom Viridiplantae; phylum Streptophyta; class Magnoliopsida; order Asparagales; family Amaryllidaceae; genus Allium; species Allium sativum. The sequence continues at coordinate 345,504,727 of CM060910.1, forward strand.
AAATTAGTATAAAATAAAATATTCAAATACGTATAATAAGATATAGTTTTCAATATTAAACTCGTTTTTATAAATAGCACTCTTCAAACTAATTCTAGGATACTACTGATCCTATGTCTAACGAGTTATTCTTACAAGATATTTCTAATCCTATCTCTGATGAATTATTTCGCTCGGTTCTAACATGTCTTGTTCTCGATCTTTGTAAAACCAAAGCTCTAATACCAAACTGTCACGCACCGAATTCCCTTGACCTCCAAGGAGACGGAAGAACGCGGATTGTAATGAGAACACGACGCATCAGAACATAAACAGTAGAACATTTCATTGCTATTACAACAATTTACATCAGAGTACAAGAATATCACAGAGTATGAATAAATATTACACAACGGAAATGCAATATCAGAGATTAACAATTTACAGAGTAGCGGAAAAACAGTACATAAGTATAATGTGCAATAGAAAACAACTACAGGCACAACTGAAAGAAATATACGTATACAAAGCATTACGAACATAGCTCCAGCTGTAATCCTGGATCCTGTGAAAAGAAATATCTGCAAAAACAAAAACTACAAGCTGCTCATGTGGAAAACATGGGCACCCAGAGTTTAGGTTAAAATAAAATCCAGGTCAGTCATGGGACTAGTGTGAGAACTAAAAAGTTATTAGCTTTATTTTAAAGTTGGGTAAATCAAGGGACCACGCCGTATAACACGGAACAAGTTTTCTCCCAACAATACCATAAAACAAAACAACGTAATGCTAAAAGGAAAAATGAAGCTATTATAAAACTCAGTCCCATCACATAATGCAACTGTAACACCTCGGAATTTTGATGATTTAATATTTAATTTAATTAATTTATTCTAATGGTTTGGTAATTTAAATGGTTAGAAATTAAATATTTGAATATTTAAATTTCTATGAGTAGTTGAATAGATATATTATATTCCGAAATGGTCGGAAATAGTAGAATTAACAAAATTGTGTAAACTGGATAATATGAGATATTTAATCGAAGTTATATTCGAGTGATAATAACGAATATATTATTTAAACAACAGTTGAACGTATTAATTATAGTATAAATTATAATCGAGCTCGTAATGTCGCGGTAGTTCGTAATATTAAGTTTTGAACTTCAACTGAGTGTACAGGATTCGTTATAAGTTGGAACTCGTCGAAACAAGAAATGTCAGAATCTGCTAAGCTACATTTTTCTAATAGAAGTGAAAAATCGAGATTTCATTTTGTAGATTGTGAGTTATTCCAAATCAAATTTTCAAATAGTGGCTATGGAATCGTTTATCAGGCATAACGATAATTTAATTATTATAAATTATTTATTTCGAATTTGGACAAGATATTTGAGACATGGTTATAATTTAATTTTTAGAATTTTATAGCAATTTTTATTTTGGAAAATAAGCCACTTTTTATTTGGAGTATTTTACACCCTATATCGGCATTTCGGGATATCACATAATAAATTATCTTGTCTATATTATTATATTTTTGGGATCGTGATACATTGCTGGACACAACGGTATTTTTGTTTTTGTCTGTAGCGATCCATATAACAAATGGAGTTTGGTGTAATAGTGACCATAAAACTTCATTTTTAAAACATATTTTTATTTGGAAAATCTCTTACTGCCGAAACAATAGATTCATACTTGAACGAACAATCTTTGCTTAAACAATACACTAAGGAAAATAAATGAGATTGTTCCATGATGCACCATACAAATAAAGTGGGTTTGAAACGTACAAACGGAGTTGCTAGCCACGTATCAACTTGTTTTGGAATGGAATGAAAACAAATGTATATAATTTTCAAAGCCTTCATAATGAAGCAAAGTAGGCTATATTTGTTTACTCTTAGATCCTAGCTGTACATGTATCGGCAAATCAGAATTTCAATCATTCTGCAAACCTACGTTGAAGGATGTACCTCCTACTTATACTATTCCTTGGTTACCAAGGAATGGAACATCTATAAATTAAGAACTTCCCTCACCTTCATCACGTTCAAAGTAAAGGAAGAAACCTGGAGATTTAAGGGCGATAAATGAATAAAACTAAAATTAGTTTCTATAGGAAATCTGAAAACAAAGTACATTGCTGGTAATCTTTATAAGCTGAATACGCAATGTTGGCGAATAACATCCGTAACACCCATTTTCACGGCTACTTTATGTTGTTCATGTTTGGTTATAACACTTCTATACTTCATTGCTTAGGGGTCGAGTAGAGTTGTATGGCGTTTTTGGGAATTTTCGACAAATGAAACAACTGATGCTTACTGAAAATGGAGGCGTGCGTACTGTCGAATGCAAGGAGAATGAATACACTGTGCATGGATGGATGGCTTGAGGGGTATACTCACGGTTATGGTTGAAATCGAATGTATTCGAATCCCTTGGGCTAGTTTTGAGACGCTTGAAGCCGCGCTTTATTGCATCCATGAACCAGCGTGACGAGGCATCATTCAGAGATAGGAGGAGGCATCTGATGACTGTGATGATGGCGTGGTACTTCTGGAAGCCAGGCGGACCTGCTGACAATGAAAAGAGAGACTCCGATCTGCTGTGGGCGGAGTGCGGAAATTACTATAGCTCATGGAACTGTAGCGACTAGGAAATAAATATGCGAAGGTAATGGGGTGACATAGGAGACATGGTCGAGTTGTTTGGAGTGTGGTTAAGGAGTATGTTGTCGACTACTGCACACCTTACAAACAGAAACACCGTGAAGCAGCATGAAATTGGCGCAATGGCAGTGGGGTGTTTTTATGTGAGCACTGGATGCATGAACAAAAAACGCAGTGTAGTAGTGAGTATATATCTGCTTAAATGGGTGCATCCATGTTGGGTTGGAAATCTGTAGAGTGGCATACAGTTGCGGAAATGGTGGCAATTCAAATGGGAGCCATGCGTATATCGGTGGAGGAAGAAGCTCGCGTTCTATAGATGGAAGGAGTTCAAAGTTTTTGGAATGTTTGCTAAGTTCTGGAACTTGTGTTTTTTTGGGAGGAAAGGATATTAGAAGGTGTGTAATGGTGGTTAGAAAGAGGAGTAGTAGTTGTTTTTCAATGTGGAAGAAGAAACAACTTATTGGATCGGTGAAGCAAGGTATGGGACGAATTGTTCAGGCTAAGGCCTAAAGAATGGTTTTCAGTGAAACAAGATCCGATGGGAACGTAGTGACGAGAGCTACACTGTGGAATGGTTTTCGCTGAGAATGGAGCTACTAATATTTCATGATAAAATCAAACACCTGCTTGATTTTAAATGACATAAAAGCAGAATAGTCTACTACGAACCAATATGAGTAATCTCACTAACTCTGTTTAGTTTTATAATATTATAAATGTTATTTAATATTGATAAAAATGATTGAATGCTATGTGTGATTGTTGTTTAGTTGATTTGCTAATTAATTGGTTGAATAATATATCTCGTTATATATATAAATGGTTCACTGAATACTGGTTCTATTTATTTTATTATTTCATATTGATATGAAATAAATGTTGACTAACATCTGTGGATGCAGGGAACAGGTTCGAGGGATCCAACTGGATTCCTTAACAATTATATTGTTTTTTCTCTTCCATGTATTGCATTATATGATGTGAGAAATAATCTGGTGTTGATTTTTGTGTGATTTGGGGTGTTTGCATAACATTGACCTGAAAGAATTGGTATTTAAATACCATAAAATATATTCGAATATACTAGAGAGGAATTTGGGGTTTTAAAAAGAGAAAAATCTATTTTTAAATAGAAAGTGAATTTTGAATAAACTAGAATAAAATAACTTGTTTAAATTATATAAAACAAGTAACTTTGATTTATAAATGACATTTATAAATTAAATGAACTTATTATTATTAAATAATTTGGAATTATAAATTCAAAAATGAATTTAGAAAAGGAAATGGGAAAATCATTTGAAAGGAAACCGATGAAATGATTACGAGGTTCGAAATGAAAATAGGATTGAAATAAATCCGTAAAGATTTATAATTAGCATTCGACTATGTCGAATATTTTAAAAATAACTTATTCTTATTATATATAATGAAAATTTAGGATTTAATGAGAAAATTAATATTCGGATTCGTTATCGAATAGGAAATCGAGATTTAAATTATAACTTAAAGTCGGTAGTCACCACCAATCGGCCGTGTGTAAAGCACGTGTCTCATCCTAGTTATAACTTATAAAATGAGTTTATGAAATGAAATATGAATTATGGGTTCATAAAATAACAAAATAAGTGGGATTTTAAATTGTAATGATATTTGTTGTTTAAATCAAGATTTGATTTAATACAATGAGTCCAGATTTCTATAGAAGAAAAATATTCACGCTTAAAGTGAATAATGATTTAAAGCAAACGTTTTGCATGTTTAAAAAGAAGTTAAGGAAATTACAAACTTACTGGAGACTAGTTAAGTAGAAAATCTTCCTGGGTGTTGATCTGATGCTGGTTTCGGCCTTCGGGATTTATACTTAGGGAGTTGTTCTCTTACTAGTTTACGGTTAGAGACTGATGGACATTGACGGATAGCGATGCATTAGTATAAGAAATGGAAATGTTTTCCCATGCTAGTAATGTATATTTTTTAAATATAGAAAATAGGAAGTTGGGATTATATGGGAATTGTTTTTTCGAGAATCAGGGGAAGTTAAAACAGATTTAAGAAATAACGGGAAATTGGGAAATGAAATGATGATTGATCGGTAGCATTTCCATTTGGAAATAGGACTGTTCTTCGTACACATGTTTTACTTTGATAGTTAAATAATCGACTATCAAAGTTTTTGACCATTTCCGTTGTCAATACGGAGAGACCGGGATCAGATTTATTATCTGAAAACCACTCTATATGGGCATTATCATTTTGAATCAAATATATCGAAGACAATTGAAGACAGAATAGGTGCCTTCGGTTTGTCCTGTCCCAGGAAAACATGTATGGACGAGTGTCCGACGGAGTATATCTAATAGATCGCGTAAGTTGATCTCTTCAAACGTATTTACGTTTGGTGGGGGAGAAATTCGTTTCTCTTAGCTTAATGCCTGTGGTATTTTTGGAGAAATGAATTTGTGATTTGGCGGGTATGATGATGTGACATTCAAAGTAGATAAAGCATAAAGAGATACGTTATTACCTCAAGCCTCATCAATTGGGAAATGACAAAAATCGGGCAGGCAACATGGCTAAGTGGGTCGCACCCAATTAGGTATATTGTCACCATCTAGAGAATATTCATATTTGTTCCTTCTTTCAATTCTGTATCTTCAAGGAATGGTTATGTTGGTATACCAACCGTAAGGTGATAATATATTCGGAACATTCAAGCGAAATGAATGGCCTATCATGTGTGGCCGAGTTACAAGATGTTCTTGTTGAATTCCAGTGTATCGCTTCTAAAGTACACTGATCGGAAGGTGGTTCCATACCTTGTCATAGTTGGAAATCCATTACCTATTAAGAGCCCGCGATTTTTGATTTTATATAATATATTTAGAGCGTGAGATGAAAGCGTTCTGCTAGATTTCTATTTACTTGATTTAGACATTATTATAATATCAGAAAATATTTATCTTAAGAAATATTTGGGTCATCGTAAGATAAAAATTGTCTTTGTTTATGTGTGGATCGGTCTTATGATTATCATTTCTTTTAAAAGGATTTTAAAAGTTAAACCAAGTGATTAGAGTTTACTCACACTAGTCACATGACTGACCTATAATTTATTTTGTTTTGTTTTCCCTAAACTCTTGGGTGCCGAAATTTGTACGGGCAGTCAAGTAGTCGGGATTTATAGACACTTGTAGGAGCTTGGAATAGGAGCCTTCAGACATAGATATATATAGAGTTTTTTCTGCTGTGATGTTATGTGTTATACTGGTATGTATACAAAGTTATAGTTTTGTATTTCAAAAGTTGTTATATAATATATTTGTTCATTCCGCTGTGAGATTCGTGTTTACTTTGATTATACTCACTATCTCTTCTTCTTCTTCTATTCTAATATTCTTTCTTTCTATTTCTTTCCCTCTAACTTCTTTCTATTAATGATATGGTATTTCTGATTCTTGAACAGTCGACAGGGTGTTTATGTTGATTTTCAGGGTCGAAAAATCCGCATTCGTTATAGCAACGCAAGCCGGAGGATAGAGTTTTACCATATAATAGCCAAACATGCTTGATATGTGAAATTTATCTTTTATTCTTCTAGTGCATAGTGTAGTAAACAATTTCGAATATAAATGTACCAGTCATAGATGACATAGTACCCCATCCTACTATGTCGACATATAGACTTACAATTGAAATCGAAAGTCACGTATTGGAAATTGGATTTCCATCATGAGTCAAGTCAAGGGATGGTTTCCTTACCGATTCGGATCACCTCTAGGAAGATGATCCAGGACCCCCCCACAGTGGGCTCGTGGATCCTACAAGGCCGGTCCTCTCTTACATTTGCGAATTGGTTATTCCTGAACAATACGCTTCCCGGTCCTACCAAACCTATCTCTTCGCCTTTTAGTCAGCTCGATATCCGAGGCGCCTCATTCCATCATCCACATAAGAAAAAAATGTATGGGCTCCATACCATGGCACAACTTCTAGCTAGAAAGAAACGTATACACTCTTTGCATCCCTTATCACGTTTCTGACTTACACCAGGGTGTGAGGCTCGTGAAGTAACGCTATACACAAAGCTGTGCTAATTACAGACGAGCTTTGATCATCATCCACAAGACCCTGCCTTTCAACAAAACCTTGATCATTGTATCTCAGCATGCCACATTGTCAATCCATGCCATAATCATTGATCATCTACCAACATATAACCTTTGAGCTCATATATCTCAAAGAAGGATATTAAGCAAGAGAATAAATTCTCCGCCACCAAACAGATATACATTTAGCAGAGATTAACAACTACAACAAAAAGAATATAGTGTCAGACATACAATCCATTTACAAGTCCATTCTGGGTCTGAACAAAACCAGAGGCACCTTATTCCTCATCCCATATTGTAACAACCCGAATTTTTGGAAGGGGGTTGTAATAACCCAGAAAATTTTGGCATTTAGAAAATGAATTATGTTAAGGTAACGTTAAAATAAATATTTATATTCGGATTTCTAATTAGAATTTGGACTTTTATTCAATGTTTACCAAGCTTGAGTATTTTTTGTAGGAATAGTTTGGAAAAGAATGATTATAATAGATTTGCATCCATTTGAATTTACTTTTAAGTTTAGAATTCTTTTCGTAAAATTTTAATATGAGCGTGGGTTAAAGAAAACGTTATTAATTAATTTGAGTTGTATGAATATTTGAAATTTAACGTTAACTAAAAATAAATTTTCAGATATATAATTTTGTAATTTAATTAAGAAATGATTTAATTCAATATAACCTGATTTCAAATGGAAAATTTGGTTTGCATGGTCTAATCGTTGATATATTTTATAAGATGTAATTAAGGAACGATTTATTTTAAAATTTCTCCGAACGAACAATTGACCTTGTAAATTACAGTGTTTACCTCGTCGTATTTATTAAACTATATTTTGAATCTAAAGTTATTGTTTTTTTGTTTTTTAGTTAGCAATATTTCTAAACAAATTGAAATAGTGGTTTGAACAATTGCATATAACTGATTTGGTAGTTTAATTTGATATATATTTGAGACCCTATTTTGTTGTATATACTTTATAAATAGATGGTGTACACATTGAAAAATATACTTTGTTTATCGTTGCTTGTTTGGAACTAGCTGAATGTGGTTTCCACTTGTTCGTTTTTGACTAAAATGGTATGGCTCTTTCCAGAATTTACTAAAATGAACGACACTTGGCTTGGTCTTGTTGTATCCCTTTTTCTCATACATCTCTCTCTCTCTTTTCTTTTATTTATTTTGGTGTCGTTCATTAAGTTGAGAAGACCCTGAAGATGAGCTGCTCCAAAGAGGAAAAAAATTCAAATCCCTGTTTCCCCAAATCTTTGTAATCGATGGCCACCGAACATTAGCGGAAGCGCCGCCGCATCGCCATCTATAGTAGCCCTTCTCATCGCTCCATCTCCTTCAGTCGAAGTCATACTCTTTTCCAACGCTTCCTCTCTTCCAATGTCGATGAGGAGCGTTGTGCCACTACCCATGGAAATCGTACTTCCCTTTCATCTCAGTCGAGATCCGTCGCCCTTCTTACCTTACCGCTACCGCCGATCCTGCAACATCTGGTGCCAACGCAAATCAAGGCTGTGCTCCTCTCTAGTGCTTCACATCCCTCCATGTCGATCCACCGTGACCCAAGGCAATCATCTGAGTTCCAGCACCTTTGTCAAGTGCAGTTGTCGCTACCGCTTTGCGCCTCCTTCGACTGTTGAGGTGAGTTAATCTCACGGTTGAATTTATTTCTAGTTTGTTACTTCGTCTTGCATGGAATACATTAGTGAATTTAACTATTGCCCTCTTTGCATAACTTAGTCGATGCTTGATAAGAAATGCTACTTGACTTTTCAATGTTGGCCTAGGCATTTAAGTGTTTCTGTCCCTTGGCTTGTATACATTGCCAAATTTCATATGAGATTATTTGCCCCTGCATATTCCTGAGGCCTTTGCATGTTTCATCCCTGAGACGCCGAAAGTCAACATTCGCACCTGCCTACATGGGTGTGATGCCTCGAATAGTTGTTTCCTTTAATGAGTATAAATACAGGATTGGGTCTCCAACAACTGTTTTATTTATTGATTAGCTCCAATCCTTCAGGTTCTGAAGTACATCGCGATCACGAGGTGAACCCTTACATTTTCATAAAAATATTCTTAAACAATTTCATCGACTCTGTGAGTAAGTAGCTATAGGTTTTCAATTTAATCGTCATTTCAAAGTCTTGACCGCCAAGTCAAGTTACGGTTCATGCCTCTTAAGTATGCATCACGAAACGACGGTTAAGTAGGCCCAAATGAAAGCCTCAGTGGGCCTGTCCATGGGTTTGAGGCCCGTATGGTTTGGTCGACCCCAATAAGACAAATTTAGGGAGACCAAAGGCCTCCAAATTGGCTATATAAACCGACCCCTTCTCCTTTCTTAATTTTCCTTTTTTCCTTATTGCCTCCGCTTTAATTTCTTCATTTCAAACCCTAAGTCGGAACCTCCTCCAGCCCACAAACCTTCAAAATCGTTCATTCAATCCAAACATATAGTTACAGTGATGCTTTCCGTTGCAATTTCACTTTTTCTTTTAAGTACCAATTTGGATTTGACCTCGTTTCTATGGGTTTCCCTTTTTGCTGGCTTTGAGGTCGTCACTGGCGTTGGAGGTGACGGCGGTAGAGCTTCGATGAGTTCATGGAGATGGCAGATGGTGGTTAGGGAGGAAAAGCCTTGGCGAATTAGATGGTCGGTTAGGGACCCATTCGTGGTGACAGTCTTATGAGTGGAGGAAGGAGTTGCTGGAGAGGGGGATCCATTTTGTTGATTCGGGTTGTGGGACTTACTGATGAACTGGGTCGTGAGATGTGGTGGCGAATCGGATCGCAGGATATGCAGGCGGACCGGTCGTGAAATGGGAGATAGAGTCGGGTCGTGTTAACAACTCACGAGCCGGTTAAGTGCAAGTTTGTCTCATAGTATAACATGGACCAATATTGTCTCACAAACAGTACCACGAGCCGAGCCTTCGACTCAAGTTGAACTCTCCTCACGAGCCGGGCTATTCGCACGAACTGACCCGTCCTCACAAGTTGTGCCCCTTTTTTCACGAGCCAGGCTATAAAACTTCACGAGTCGGTCTATCTCCGGACCAACCCCTACTTTATGACCATGCCCAACTTAGTTATACTAGTTTGTCGATCTCGTGAACACTCATTTTAACTAAAACTCCGCTATAATTTGGAATAATCGATGAACAATTAGATTAGAGCCTTCAGGTTGAACTTTTTGGACTGAATAACAGCACAACTGAGCGGCATACGATGGCCATTATTGCGTTTATCTAATTATCTCGATGATTTTCCTTCATGCACTGTATACACATGCACACACTAGCACTTGCACACACGGGACACGGGTAATTGCATTCTAATTTCTCATGTTTATTCACCAACATAGCCATGTCTGATAGACGCTCGACAAGAATTTCAAAGATGGATACAGACCCAGAGTCGCCAAATTACTATAATCCAGATGCACTTTCATCGGATCCGGACTGGGAGAACTCCGATCCCGATTATGAAACAGATCTCGAAACAGAATCGATGTCTTCTGAAAGTACGTCGCTTGAAGAAGAAGAAGATGATCGGGCCCCTGATGAGATTTCGGGTGTTAAAGAGATAGAACAAGAGAAACTGAGTGACTCCACAACATCTAAATTGGACAAATTAAAGCTAGAAAAAAATCTGTTTAAGGCATGGGATTCCTTGTGATGATGCGAAGCTTCCAGAGGAAGGAGATAGACCTCACTTCGCTCCGGAAGGGTACATGGCCATCAGCAGGCTCATGTGTTGGATGGGTGCTATTCCTCTGTTTCCTCTGATTATCGTTGATCTTCTAAGATGATTACGCATCGCTCCCATGCAACCCCATCCCAAAGCCTATGTTACTGTGTACACCTTGTATATTGCTTACACTTAGATTCTAGAGACCGAGCTCACCTTCAAAGATTTAAACTTCTACTACTATTTCAAGCATCGCTCCTCGGGAACTCCTAACTTTATCTTCTTTGAATCGGTTCCCTCTAAGAAGGTATTGTCGGATGGGCACAATAGTCCAGGAGATGCTAAGTCTGACTGGTTTTACATAAAGGATCAAGCGGGGCGTGCGAGAAAGTGGTTACAGTCAAGTAAGTTCCGAATCATTCATTGCACATTTCAACCCTATAGTTAAAGTGCTAATGTATCCCTTTTTACATACAGCTCACAATTTTGTGAAAACGGAAACTTCGATGGATGAAGATCGATTATCCCGCCTCTTAAAAAGCAAATCGGACTTTTGTAGAATCAAGAGGTGTATAACTGATGAGAGCCTCCAAAAACACCACCTTCTAGATGTAAGATTCGGGCTTGGTGTCGGTGGCAATCCTTACAAATATGTGCCCCCAACTGAGGGAGAAGAGGCCTAGGGGGCCACAAAAACGAACGAATTTTGTAAAAGTCCTTCGCCGATGATAAATCAGGATGACGAGGTCTTGAATGTATATAAAGGAGATGAAACCCGAGTTGACGAGCCAAAGGTGGCTTCAGTTTCCAAGGAACAATTTCCCCTGAGGACTCCACCAACAGTTGATCCTACTGCTCAGGATGAATTAACAAAAGAGCAGATATTTGGAGAATTAAGCAAGATTCCCCTGCCAGATAGCATCTACACATCCGAAGACTTCGGAGGGGAATCACTCTTCCCTATCTATAAGGAAGAAACCACTCTAGTTAAAGAGAAAGACACCATATAGACGAGGCAATCTCTAGGCCCTGGTCTGTTATGAGGGATTACACGGGATTCACAAATCACATGCACTACTTGTCACAACACTTTTACACTAATCATATTCATAATCCTGACTCCCATTTGTTATTTTTTGCCGAAAACATGCCTCATCATTACTCTTACTCTTTCCGCGCTCTTTACGAGAATACTCCCAGGCTTTCTTCCATGTCCGAGCACGATCACAGCGACAGTCGCGGGAGGGATAGTCAAAGATGCCATGATTCCTATCGGCCTCATTCCTCGCGCTCTCGCCCTCCTTCTAAGAAGGATCCCAGGAAGTCCTACAGTCTCCAAGTACCATATACTAAGGGTAAAGAGATTCCCAAGGCTCCAACTCCTCCAAAGGGCCTACCTCCTCAGCAAAAAACTTCTAAGAAGCATCACGGACCCAAAGATAAGCATAAGGAGCCGGGCGAAGACAAAGAAAAGGAGAAGGAAGCTCTAGTTGCTTCCGATCAACGTCAATTGGAATCAACTACTACGCAGGAGTTGACTTTGGTCCCTGATAACAAGGCTAAACTGGAGCGCTTGCGGAAATAATTCCCTGAGATCTATTTTGAGAGAATGGTCTTCGTCCCAGACTTAGAACCGGTTCCTGAGGACTGGATGCCGAAGTTATGGGACACATCGCCCATGTAGCCAAGCAATATAAGATAATGAAGAAACATGCCAAGAATCTTTCCGATGTTATCCGTACTCTAGACAGAGGAAGCCAGGGTCAGAGTAAAAATTGATAATGATGCTAGGGCTAGGAATAAAGCAGTAAAGGATCTTGAGGATACACAGGCTCTTCTTGCTTTAGCTCAATGGGATGCTAACAATTTTAAGACTAAGCTAGAGAATGCCAAGAAACGCTTTCATCATGAGCTTGATTCAAACTGCCAAGAGCGTATGGCTTTCAAGAGGGAGATTAAGGATCTAAAAACTGCTAACACTGAACTGAAGGCTACGCTAGATTGCTTTGTTACGGAAAAGGCTGGTTGGGAAAAGGAGAGGGCAAGCTTAAACAGTAAACTTGTCCATGCAGAGAAACGGGCAGCTCTTGCTGAGGGTAATGCCAACACAGCTCTTGAGTCGGCCTCCACCGCCACTGCTTATCTTGCTGCAGCCGAGAAGGAGATAGAAGGATTTGAGGAGCTGCTTATTGACTTCTTTGCTCAGGTTATTCGAACCCGAGACATCTCTTGGATCAAGGATTATAACACCACTTTAGCTAATGTCCGGGATATGATTATCAAGGGAGAAAAGCAGCGGTTAAAGGTTGAGGAGATTGATGAAGGCCAACTTATGGAAACTCTCCTCAAGGGTAGAGAGGCTGAGGCTTTAGCATAGGGTAGGCGTATGATCCGAGAGGTTTTGGAAAAAGAGAAATCTAATCTCAAGGGCAAAGCCAAAATCGATGAGGGTTCCAGCTCGGCACCGGAACCGAAAACTTATGAAGTTGAGGAATACAGTCCAGATGATCCCTTGATCTCCGAAGCCCCAATTCCTCCTACCGTTGGGGCTTCCACTGCAAATACGGCCGAAGAATCAACGAAAGGTATCTCCACATTTTCTCCATAATTTTTCACAGCTATTATAACTTGTCATCGTATTGTGGAGCAATCAACTGAAGAGGACACACTTTCTCCCAAAATAATAACTGTTGCTTCTCATAATATAGGTGTCAAGTCCATCGAGAAGATTGCAGAAAACCGGGCTGAGGTCGAGAAGGTCAGCGTGCCCCCAATTACTGAGATCATCCCCGAAGATCCAAAGCAAACCGAGGTTGAGACAACTAAGGAGGCTACTGGGGTATCAAGCACGTATGCTCCAAAAGATGCTGAAATTATCGGAGCCCTTGACGATATCGATGACGGTAACGAGGACGAAGAGGAGGATGTAGACATTATAGGGGAGACCAAAAATGATGACAGCGAGACTCTGGCTGAAATCAAGGCAAAGAGGGATAAGCAGTTGGCTCTGAAAATTGAGGAACAACAGCCTCTAGATGTACAACCGATCTCTGCAGCTTCTCCAGGCTCTGGGATGATCATAAAGCTGCTGGTAAATCGATAACCACGCAGCTTGCTGTCTAGTCTGCCAACCTTCCAATGGAACCTCCTTCTGACAAGAAGAAGAGGAAACATGATAAAACTGATGTCGATAAGGAGACGACAGAGAAGAAAAAGAAGGAGAAGAGGCTGAGGTTGTCCCCAAAGCCCAAGTAGTGCTAATTTAATTATGTCTTTCCTTTTAGTATTTCCACTGGCCTTATGATGTAGATGCGAGTATGGCAGTCGCCTTTTGCTTAGCTTTATTTTGTAAATCCGAGCTTTGTGAATGAAAATCTTTTTCTTTTGCATCATCGCGCACATGCGAGTTAATCAAGTTTACCATATCTGCAAGTTTATCATTCTAAGTCACATATATTAAATATAATCATAACTAAATGAAAGTCATATGTGATCAACATTAAAAATTCCTGCACTACACATAAATGTGTATTGATATGCCCCCAATCAATCGTTAATATGATGCCTGGCCAGGGCTTACTGAGAATTGATTAGAGTCATATATATGCTGTCCCCAAGGCTTGGAGATGTGGGGTTTGGTTGGGATCAGCTTTCAGTCTGCTCCCCTATCCTTTAGCGGGGTAAGAGTTCTTTGGTGGCGCTAAGTCTCTATTGCCTTTATACTCTCCCGTCATATGTCAAAGGTAGAGTGTTATCGAGACGGTCTTTTAATCATGGTGCACCCTCATGTCTCGCGAACAATTCTTTGTCCTTCGTACTCCTCTCAGATCATGAGAATCGGGGCATTGACGGTAGTGTCATTTACTTCACTACACACTCAGACTTAGATCTTGTGATTTCTTGTTTTAATAGAGGGTATTTTTGAATTACGTGTTTCAAGATCATTGCAGGATTTCATAGATTTTCATAATGGTGATTGTTCATACAGATAAAAAATAGCAAAAATAAATAAGCAAGGTAGTAAAAGTAAACGACACACGATATTTTTATAGTGGTTCAGTCGAATCATGACCTGCGTCCACTTTATAACTTCTTGTTTAAGTAACCATACTGTTCTAGGCGAGTCATGCCTTTTTACATGGTCCTAAAAACAAAAGAATAAATTGAAAATTTTATGTCAAGTAATGTCGCATATGCTGGGCATTCCACACTTTGGGGATTTCGTCTCCATCCACGGTTGCTAACTTTTAAGGTTCCATTATCAAGCCTCCATAGTATAGCGTACGGTCCTTCCCACTTTGGGCCCAAATGCACTGGGTGGAAAGACACATTTCAGAATCAAGTCTCCAGGTTTAAAGGTTCAGGCTCGAACCTTTTTATCGTAATATCGGTCGATTTGCTACTTTTGCCTCAAGGCGCGTGGGTCGGCTTCGTCCCTCTTTTCTTCAACCATGTCCAGGGATTCAAGGAGCAATTTGTTATTGGTTATCGGGTCATAATAAGTTGTTCTATGAGAGGGTACTTCTAATTCAACCGGGACGACTGCTTCTACTCTGAAAGCGAGGGAGAAAGGTGTGTGGCCTGTTGTCGACTTGTAGGTTGTTCTGTAGGCCCATAGAACCAAGGGTGGCTCATCGACCCACATGGCTTTGGCCCGCTTCAGTCTTTTCTTCAGAATGGATTTAATCACCTTATTTGCCGCTTCGACCTGCCCGTTTGATTACGGATGTGCCACAAAGGTGTACCTTTTCTCAATGTGGTACTTCTGGCAAAAGTCTCTGAATTCTGCGCTATCAAATTGGTTTCCATTATCTATTATGACGACTTTCGAAATTCCGAATTGGCATATGATGTTTCTGATGACGAAGTTAATTACTCGCTTGGTCATGATCGTGGTCAATGGTTCTGCTTCGACCCACTTTATGAAGTAATCCACGGCCACAATGGCGAACTTTGCTCCACCCTTTGCTATGGGGAGACTTCCAATAATGTCAATCCCCCATACAGCGAAAGGCCACGTGCTCATCATCATCTTAAACTGACTAGGGGGTGCCCTAGGGATCTTGAAAAATCTTTGGCATGCATCACATCGCCGTGCATATTTAGCTGTGTCTTTGTTTACAGTAGGACAGAAATATCCATACCACAATATCTTCTTTGCCAGCGTTTGTCCTCCAGTATGGTCACTGCATTCACCTTCGTGCACTTCTTTCAGTACACGCTTGATGTCGTCGTAGGCTATGTACCGGAGGAGAGGCATCGAGAATCCCTACCTATATTGGATTTCGCCTTGCATGATATATCTGGAGGCTTTTCGGATAACAGCACGCCTCTCGCTCTTCTTGGTCGGAAGCGTTCCATTCATTAGAAAGTTCTTCAATGGTGTCATCCACGACTCCCTTTCTGGTCCAATTTCTAATACGGGATCAATTTCCATCTGATCAACGCTTGGAGATTGCAATAGTTCAATTGGGACTAGCTCAGTGTCTTCAGGACTGTCAGAACTAGACATTTTTGCCAACTTGTCTGCTTTTTGATTTTACTCTCGAGGGATATGGGATATGGTGTAGTGATCAAGGTTATCCATCAACTTCCTCACTTCTTTTAAATATGATACCGGTCTTGTACTCTTGGCCTGAAACTCTTCATTAACTTGGTTCATCTTCTTCACTCACTACATCATCCTCCGGGATAGTGAACTCTGCTATAAAGTCTGCCAGTACTTGCCCCCTTATGGATCGTCGGGGCTGAAAATTCAAATAAAACTGACTTAACTCAATTTTCCATTTGAGCAGTTTTCCTGATGCCTCTGGTCTCTGCAGAACTTGTCTAAGCGGGTGGTCAGTGTACACGGTGATAGGATGAGCTTGAAAATAGTGGCGAAGCTTCCTTAAGGCAATCAGTAAACTATACGCGAGCCTTTCTATTCTTGGGTAGTTTCGCTCGGCTGCCGTCAACTTCTTACTCACATAGTACACTGGCTTCTGAATCTTATCTTCTTCCCTCACCAAGGCTGAACTTATCACATAGGATGACACTGCCATGTACACAAATAAGTCCTCGTGATCGATCGGTTTTGACAGTATTGGGGGTCTCTCAAGAAGATCCAGAAGGTTCTGAAATGCTTCTACACAATAAGGAGTCCATTCGAAATTGCACTTTCCTCGCTTTATCAATTTGAAGAACGGAATACACTTATCTGTAGCTTTGGAGATAAATCTACTCAATGCAGCTGTTACACTAACTTTTGGCAAAGGTCGTCTCAACACAAATTTCTATCATCTGGAACGACTCAAGGCTTGGGTGTAGACTGGCAATCACTTGGATGAAGTGGCGGAGCGTTGCTAGCATGGAGTTTGTGTCATTTCTCACCCTTCTGGATCGGTTCGCCCCCCTAGGAGTCGCACCCCTAGGTCACGGTCCGATCCTAGGAGTCGCCCCCCTAGGTCGCGATCCGATCCTAGGGGTCGCACCCCTAGGTTGCGATCTGATCCTAGGGGTCGCACCCCTAGGTCACGATCCGTTCCTAGGGGTCGCACTCCTAGGTCACGATCCGATCGCGGAGCGCATAGGGACCACGATCCGACCCCCGAACCTGCTCCTGGACAGCCTGTTCTGACCTATTCTCAAGGCTATTTTTACTCCAACTTGCATGGATCTTATTACGCATGTCATATGACGATTTGAAGATGATTTCTGGACATTTTCCACCACATTTCGAGATTTTTGGGATGTGTGCCATGTGTCCCATGAACCGCCTTCAGGAAACGGCTATAAATACCCCATTTGAAGGCATTTTCAAGGATCTTTTGGCCATTCTTCATCACTACTTCCACCATTACTGAAGTGCAAGGACTTTGCACCTTCATACACTCAAATTTTTCTCTTTTCAATACAATTAAAATACTGATTGTGTTCTTGCATGTAACTGATTCTTGTAATCTGTCAGTATAACAATAAGATTATAAAGTGGACATAGGCTACATCTACAGCCGAACCACTATAAAAACCTTGTGTGTCTCCTCTTTATTTTCTCTTTTCTGCATTCTGTGATCTATGATCTGCATTTGGGTGTTAGGCCCAATTTTTGGTCTAACATTTTGGCATGCCAGGTAGGGGGGGCACACCAAAACTTAAACTCCTAGCTTGAAAGGAAACTCAATGGCGAACAAAAGGAAGAAGACTGGAACTTCTTCTCATGCTGCTGAAGCTGATGCTTAAGGCAAAAGGAACGAAGCAAGCCAGGAGGCTTCCTCTCATGGAGATCCTTCTGCATACTTGACCAAAGACGAGATGGATGGAGTTCTTGCTGAACTGAGAGATCAGATGGCACGACAAGATGATTTCTTCTAGAAACAATAGGAAATGATCAACCAATTCTTCGCTCGGATGGATGGAAGGCCGTGCAACATTCAGCTCGCTGGAAACAATGCAGAAGTTGCTCCAGCAATTGACCAGAATCGGGTCGGATCGCCCTCTTTACGAAACCCTCAGATCGGGCTCACCACGACTCGCGTCACAGATGGAGTCGGGGTCACTCAACCTCCTCCTGCTAGTCTCCAACATGTTAATCATCCGCAATCAGCTCGTGATGGACCAGAACCAGCTCGCGACGGTGACCCACGATCCGATCGGGTTGCACCCTTCCAGCCACAATCCGCGAACCGCGAGCCCATGGACTATGATCCGTCTCGTAATGCACATCATGATCCGCGATCCGTGACCCGCGATCCACTTCTGGCAGCCCACCGATAGCTTCCAACCTCTCTTGCATTCAACGCTGGGGGCACCAGCTCTGATTTTGGCAATTTGCAACAACATTTTGAAGGAAATCGACTAGCAGATCTCATTCAACGCCTCTCGAGAGGCCGCACCTATCAGAATGACGTGGACGACGTCAATCACAATTCGTTCACTCAGGAAATTAGAAATTCCCGCAATCCACCAGATTTCAAACTTCCACAACTGGAGCCTTACAACGGCAGGACAGATCCTACCGTGCATCTCATGCGTTACAAACGCCATATGGAAGTTCAATCGGCATCGGAAAACGTCATGGCTAAATGTTTTCCCCTCTTTCTGACTGATATAGTAGCCATGTGGATTCGGCAGTTGGAAACAGAATCGATCAGCAGTTGGAACATGTTGGTCGAACGCTTCCTTGAACAGTTTCGGGTCCACATCGCTCGACCCAAGAATGTCATGTCACTCACTACAATCAAGTAGAGGCCCAGAGAAACTCTGCGTTCTTTCCTGGAAAGATTCAACGTTGCAGCAGCATCAGTGGATCGCCCTGAGCAATCGATGGTACTGATGGCTGCGGTATCCGGCGTTCTGGATAACACGGAATTCAAGAAATCTTTGTACCGAGATCCACCACGAAATCTCGGCGAATTCTACCTTGAAGCAGATAGATTTCTGCGGGAAGAAGATGCAACTTCCGAGAAGAAAACCCTCGAAGTCAACATGCTCGGAGATGGAGAACCGCCCAATCCTGGAAAAGGCAATAACAAGGGTAAAGAAAAGACCCCTGCTACAAATGATCGTAATGCTCCACCCCGTAGAGGTCCGGATACGACAAATACACTGAACTGAACGACACTCTGAGCAACATCTACTTGGATACAGGAGGTGCCGCCTCCTATCCAATGCCTCCCAAGAGGGAGCCAACGCTAGCACAACGCAATTCTGGCAGACACTGCATATTTCATGACATAGACGGTCACAACACTGATGACTGCAGACATTTGCGAGATCTTATTGAGGATCGGGTCAGACGAGGAGAGCTACCCGAATATGTCACTCGACCAACAACGCCTGCACCTGCACTGCCACCACCTATTCCCCAGAGAGGGAACGATCCTGGATCGAGCAATCGCGGGATTATCATTCGCTGATCCCACTCAGCGGATCTCTTCAGTTTGCTGAACTCCGGTTCACAGTTCATGTTTTCAGGTTTTTAGGAGACTTCTCGCCCTCCTTTGTTTTCCCTGCATGTAATAAAAGCTGTCACATCAGCCCACACGCACGGAACCTACTTGTGGTCTCCAGTTGTGTCCGCCAAACGACCGCTGCGTTTTCATGAATTAGCAATAAGCATTGAGCTCCGGCTCCCAAATGGATCCGTCCAGTACGAACATGAGCTCCGGCTCCCAACTGGATCCGTCCAGTACGAACATGAGCTCCGGCTCCCAACTGGATCCGTCCAGTACGAACATGAGCTCCGGCTCCCAACTGGATCCGTCCAGTACGAACATGAGCTTCGGCTCCTAACTGGATCCGTCCAGTATAAACAAATCTTCATGTGCTTTTCCTTGGTCGTCTTACTCCGGTAAGGCCGTCTTGGAACTTTCATGGCATTTCCTTGGTCGTCTTACTCCGGTAAGGCCGTCTTGGAACCCCTCTAACATCTTCCTAGATGGTTTACTCCGGTAGGGCCACCTAGGAAATATTCTTGCATTATTTGTTTTATCTTTTTGCAGGTACAAACTCCTGGCCTTCTTGGATTTCTCTGGCCTTAATACGATCCCGTGTGATCGTCGGTTTTCTGGCCTTAATACGATCCGGCGTGATCGTCGCATTCTGAATTTGGATTTCTCAGATTATCCAGAACACATCTTCCTTCAATCAGCAAGATATGTTCTGGGGGGGCAACTTGTTACACTATCTTTTGGCAAAGGTCGTCTCAACACGAATTTCTATCATCTGGAATGACTCAAGACTTGGGTGTAGACTTGCAATCACTTGGATGAAGTGGCGGAGCGTTGCTAGCATGGAGTTTGTGTCATTTCTCACCCTTCTGGATCGGTTCGCCCCCTAGGAGTTGCACCCCTAGGTCGCAGTCCGATCCTAGGAGTCGCCCCCCTAGGTCGCGATCCGATCCTAGGGGTCGCACCCCTAGGTCGTGATCCGATCCTAGGGGTCGCACCCCTAGATCACGATCCGTTCCTAGGGGTCGCACTCCTAGGTCACGATCCGATCGCGGAGCGCATAGGGACCACGATCCGACCCCCGAACCTGCTCCTGGACAGCCTGTTCTGACCTATTCTCAAGGCTATTTTTACTCCAACTTGCATGGATCTTATTACACATGTCATATGACGATTTGAAGATGATTTCTGGACATTATCCACCACATTTCGAGATTTTTGGGATGCGTGCCATGTGTCCCATGAACCGCTTTCAGGAAACGGCTATAAATACCCCATTTGAAGGCATTTTCAAGGATCTTTTGGCCATTCTTCTTCACTGCTTCCACCATTACTGAAGTGCAAGGACTTTGCACCTTCATACACTCAAATTCTTCTCTTTTCAATACAATTAACACACTGATTGTGTGCTTGCATGTAACTGATTCTTGTAATCTGTCAGTATAACAATAAGATTATAAAGTGGACGTAGGCTACATCTACATCTGAACCACTATAAAAACCTTGTGTGTCTCCTCTTTATTTGCTCTTTTAAGCATTCTGTGATCTGTGATCTGCATTTGGGTGTTAGGCCCAATTTTTGGTCTAACAGCAGCTACTTTTCCCGCAAGGCTCTGCACATCTTTGATTTGTCTGGGATTTTGAATGTTTCTGATTGTCGTGATTTGGTCTGGATTGATTTCAATTCCTCGCAAACTGACGATAAATCCTAAGAACTTCCCAGAGGCAACCCCAAATGAACACTTAATAGGATTGAGTTTCATCCTGTATCTTCAGAGGATACAAAACATTTATGCTGCTAAGTCGGCAGTGTGGTCGGACGATTGTCTGGATTTCACTAACATGTCATCGACATACAACTCCATCGTCTTCCCAACTTGGTTGTAAAACATTCTATTCACAAATTGTTGGCAGGTAGCACCGGCGTTCTTCAGACTGAATGGCATCACTACATAGCAATTTAACCCTAGGTCCGTAATAAAGCTGGTATGCTCTTGGTCCGGGACATGCATAGGCATTTTGTTATTTCCCGAGTAGGTATCCATGAAGGAGAGGAGTTCGTGACCAGCCATTGAATCCACTAACTGATCGATTCTCGGTAGTGGAAAACTGTCCTTCGGGCAGGCTTTGTTCAAGTCTGAGAAGTCAATACAAGTGCGCCACTTTCCGTTAGCTTTCTTTACCAAGACCGGATTTGAAATCCACTCTGGATAGGTTGAGTCTCCGATGAACCCATTACTTCTCAGCTTCTCTACTTCTTCCTTCAGGGCAGCAGACCTCTTTGGGCCAAGCATCCGCCTTTTCTGTTTGACAGGTGGATGCTTTGGATTGATGCTTAATGGATGACTCATGATCGAGGGAGATATTCCACACATGTCAGCGTGGGTCCAGGAAAACACATCTAAATTAGCTCTCAAGAAATCTGTTAATTGTCTTGCTCGAAGAAGGTCTAACTGGGATCTAATCTTCAGGACCTTCTCTCGGTCACTATCATCGATTGGTACATCCACAGTCGTTTCATTGGGAGTCACCATTCTACCCCCAGGTTCCTCGTCCTCTCTGGGATCCTTGTCCTCAGGCAGTTCTCTGGGCGGCTCTCCCAGAGTTATTGTCTTTAGTTGCTACGATGTTTCCTCCCTTAGAGGGGAGGAAGCGCCTTTTGTCTCTACATCTCTTCCTTTGCGCAGCAACTTTAGATCTGCTATGTCGCATGCTCGTGCAACGACTTGATCTCCTCTAATTATTCCTACTCCTGCATCCGTCGGGAATTTCAACAAAAGACACTAGGGTGCAATGAAGGCTCTAAATTCTTCCAGGGCCGGTCGGCCCAAAAAGGCATTATACGATGATTCTACATCCAAGACCACAAAAGGGAGAATCCTCACCCTCCAGCGATCTCCTTCTCCCAAGTTGACTAACAATTCTACGTATCCAATTGGGGCAGCTGAGGCTCCATTAAAGCCACGGACCCATCCCTCGCAAGGCTTCAAGTCTTTTGCTTCTAACTTCATCTGATCAAATGCTTTCTTGAACGGAATGTTGACAGAGCTTCCATTATCCACCAAAACTTTATGGACTATAGCCGAACCAATAGTGACTGTGATCACTAATGAGTCTTCAGTTGGGGAATGGATTCCAATACTCTCCCTACTACGGAATATAACGTCGTCGGATATTGTCTGTTTTTCTTTGATTGGAGCAGAATCGTCAGGGTTACTGCATTCTCCAACTTCAAGGTGTTTTTTGGCTGTGTTGACATACTAATCCATTGCCCTGAAGCTGTGTCCTGCCAAATGAAGCCCTCCGACTATGGTGTTGATTACAATATTCTTCCCTTTCTACCAAGGGATAGGTCTAGCGATGGGTTGGTTTTGGTTCGGGGCCTGTCCAGCTTGCCCCCGATCTCTTGGAGCCACCTTATACTCGTCCAGTTTTCCTTCTTGGAGTAGCTTTTCAACCACATCTCTCAAATGGGCGACATTCGTTGGTGGAGTGACCATGAACCTGGTGAAAGAGGCAGAACTTGCCAGTTTCGCGCTCTTTCTCCGTCGAATCCCTCGGGGGCGGCCTCTTGTATTGGAGAACATTATAAGTACCCATAAAGATATTCTCTAGCGTATCATTTAATGGTGTGAAGTTCTCAAATGGCCTGGATCGAGGCCTTCTCTGGGAATCATTTCCCCGGTTCTTCTTCTGACTGTTATTTCCCGACTAGCGGCTATTTTTATTTTCGACATTCACCTCAACTTTCCCTGAGTTGTCTTTTGTCTGCTTAATGGCCACGTTGCTCTGTATATCTTCTTTGTCGGTGGCCTTCCTCTTCCAGTTGGCATATATTTCTTCCTGACGCAGGTGAATATTATTTTTTTAATGGAATATCTCTTTAGTCAATTGCGGCTTGCCAGCTAGGTACCTTCTGAATTCAGTATCTTTGTCCATCCCGTCGATTAAAGCCATCAAGACAGTCTGTTCGTGAGGGTCTCTGACCTCTGTGACAGATAGGTTGAAACGATCCAGGTATGACGTCAGAGTCTCGTCAGGACGTTGTTTAATGGCGATAACTCCATGACCTTCTTAGACCTCTGAGCGTGAAGCCGAAATTGGTTCACGAATTTTTCACTCAGATCCCGGAAAATGGAAATCGATCGTGCTGGCGAGCGGGTAAACCACAGTAATGTCAAATCTTCCAGGAATATCGGGAACGCTTTACACTTTACAACGTCAGAAGCTACAGCAGCATTCATGGACCACGAGTACCTCATCAGGTGTTGAACTGGGTCTGTCTTGCTGGCATAACAATTCATACTTGGCATGTTGAAATGCCTCGGGAATGGAACTTCCAATATATCATCGGTGAAGGGCGTATGACTGTGTTCTATACCCCAATCTTCGTTTCTCTGCCCATGGTTATCCAACATGATATGCCTAATCATTGCTTCAACATTAGCATGAGTCACTGTAGATTCAGGATCAGCACTTCTTGACCTGCGGGGCCTCCATCGTTCCTTCGACGGGCTGCCACGAAGTCTGGAGCCTGAGCAGAGCTTCCTTGCCACCTGTTGCCACGGTCAATCATGCGGCGAGGGGGTTGCGTTGGTCGATTTTTAACAGGATCATTAACAAACTGTTCTCTAGGAAGCGCTGCAGGATTATTCAAATTACGGTCGACGAGTCCTAGGTGAAGTGGTGCCTCTTCTCTGGAGGGAAGCGAACCAAATCGAAGTTGTTCTATATTTTCAACCCTTTCCAATGGTCGCCGTGAGGGTCTTGGAGATTCCCCAGATGAAGATGAGTACTCTGGAGCCAAAGGACGGGCTAGTGGAAGTGTACTCTGCCTTTGGAGATCATCAATGCGCCTATCCAATGTAGTGAGGTTCTGTCGTAATAGGGAGCTCTCTTGTCTTCAGGCTACCAACTCGTCATTCGTTCTCCCCAGCATATCAAGGATGCAGGAAAGATTTCCTTTCCAGTTGGAGTCCCAAACTAACACGACCCGATACGATATTTTTATATAATGAAAAGCTTAAAAATATAATCTTTATATAGAGAATAGCATGATAAAAATATAATCTTTATTATATGAACACCGTTATAAAAATAGAATTTTTATCTATATAGTAGCGATGTAAAAATAGAATTTTTATCTATATAGTAGCGGTGTAAAAATAGAATTTTTATCTATATAGTAGCGGTGTAAAAATAGAATTTTTATTTATATAGTAGCGGTGTAAAAATAGAATTTTTATCTATATAGTAGCGATGTAAGAATAGAATTTTTATCTATATAGTAGCGATGTAAAAATAGAATTTTTATCCATATGGAGTGATTATAAAAATATGATTTTTATATACATAGCAACAATATAAAAATGTGATTTTTATATATGTAGTGGCTACGGGCAATGAAATTGACAAAAGGCGAGAACAGCGATGACTTCTACATAAGAAGAGTCGAGGCGTTTGGATTAGCTAGTCGGTGAGAACTTCTCACATTTAATCTTGTTTTTCAAGTTATAACATATATACTAGGATGCAGACGGTGCTTAGCAGCACCCGACACCCGTCATCCACAGACCATGGATGGCTTGTATGTTTGATTGTTTGTTGTGATGAAAATTGATTGTGTGACGTGAAATAAAATATTTATATAGTTAAAAATATTTTATCGTTAAAAATACTATTTTTAACGTGTGTGTGAATAAAAATGTGTGTTTGTTGATGTGAAACCCCACATGGGTGTTGGGATGGTATACGACATACACTAATCCCAATAATTAGTTGTATGTCGATCGATTGATCGACAGGCGGTTATAAGCGTTAGATATCTATATTTGATGCTTATACAGTGTGGTGCACTTTGGATGATGATTGATTATTTATTGTTGTGATTATTTACATGTGTTGTATGGAATCCATATAATTAACATTATATGGTAATTGATTGGGCCTCATTCCAATTGGGAAAATTAAGAATAGAATGAAATATATATTCATGTGTTGAATAGAATAAATAATCATGTGTTGAAAACTATCATGTGTTGAAAGAAATATTTTAACAATAAAATTTACATCTTTATCATATTTAAAGTTAGAAACTAACTGGAAAATAGATAAGATGAGTGGTTTCCAGGGTATTGATCTGATATTGGTTCCGACCTTCGACGTTAATACCTAGGGAATCATTCTCTTACTACTTTACAGTTGGAGTCTGATTTAAAAATCAAACGATAGATACCATAATTTTATAAAATATATTAAATAACAAAAATAGTCAAGTGTTGACAGTCCTCATGTGTTGAGAATATTCATGTGTTGAAAGAAATGTAGACTCATGTGTTGAATAGAATAAATATTCATTTGTTGAATAGAATAACGAAGTGAAATATATAAAGCCGTGTTGATTAGTGATGCGCCATTTTGACGCGAACAATATTTATATCAATTTTATTCGAATATCGAAAAGGAAGTGATTTCAAAATAAAACATTTTGAAAATATATATATCGATGATGTGGAATATTCAATTTTGATTTGAAATTGAATATGAAGTTGAAATCGTTTTGAAAACGAATTTAAAACGAAATATAAATACGTTTTGAATTGAAATCGATGAAATATATATAATATATATATTATATATATTAAATGGCCTGAATAGAACGCGCCGCGCCGCGGTAGTTCGTGAATTTCGACCATTGACTTCGAATTGACGTTGCGGGAGATCCGACCGTCGGATTCTCCTGAAACGGGAACCGTTGGGTTCGTATCGAAAAGAGCTTTCCAATGAATATTAGAAATTCGAAATCTAACGGTTGGATTTGGAATTATGTCCAAATCAAATTTGGAAAAGGTCGTTGTAAGTGCATTTCGATGGCCATTGGTGGAAATCGATTGTACAGACTTTGATAAAATTATTAAAAATATCTATAATTTGTGTAAAATCATAAGAAATGATTTGGGAAAAATTGGACTGAAAAACTCCATATTTGAAAAGATAAAAATAGATTTTTATCGAAATGAACTAGTTTTGAACTAAAATTAAAATCAATTTATTTTTGAAATAAATAAATTGAGTTTGAAAGTGGTTTTAAAAATAATCAAAATTCCCAATACGTGAATTGGACTGGAGTTGATTCGAAATTATCTTCGGAATATTTCGATGTTGGATTTCGTGACTATACAGATATTGTTATGGGAATTTGAAAGATATATTTTATATCGTTATTTCCAATACGATATTTGTTGGTTTTAGAATTTGATATTGAATATAAGCCGGTATATTTTCTATTCAGAGCCTTGTATTTAATATCAAATGTGATTTGGATTGTCGTGAATGGTGACTTTATTAACACCGATTCTCAAGCCCAGTAGAGGAAAAAGATTGAATCTTTCTATTTAGATTTAATGAAGTGTACCAAATAAATAATATTTAATTGGGATTGAATTTGAATGTGATTTTGGGTTTATCGTGAACCGTGTTTTAGATGACATTGGTTCTTTAACCCAGTTAAAGACAGGATATTGATTTTTGAAAAGATTAAAACTAAGTGGAGTTTTAATGAATCTTTAATTAGATTGAAAGTGAATTGATTATTTAAAATATCAAATCTGAAGGGTGATCGAGATTGGAGTACCACCAGTTTTTCTCCAAAGCGATAGTTAAATCTTTAACTAGATTTGAACGTTAAATGGTAATTAATATTACCGATAACACCGTGGTGTTAGATATGGAGTATTACTAGTTTTCCTCCATGGGATATATAGGTTGGGATTGGGAAATAAAATAAATAATTACTTCGGTGTGGTTCGCTAATCCCGACTAGTTTGAAATGATATACAAAAGAAGATTAAAGAATAAATTTAGAAGAATTTATCTTGGATAAAATTAATGGGAACCTTTCCCTAAGAATGTGATTTTGTGAATAAAAGAATATTCTGAATTGGAATGAGGCGTTTGTTGTGTTTGTGTAACATTTGTTTATTATATACTGGGTTATTCAGAAAGACCGGGTTTATACCCATTCTGAATAACCAATTCGACGAGATGTCGAAGATGAAGATGGTGGTTGACGACCGGAAATCTTCACATCGTTTGGTCAATTGCTGATGATCTCGATTGGGCTGTACACCCAAGAGGAGAGAAACAGTTGGTGATCGTCCAGACGTACTTGGAGATCATGGATATGCAAGGAAAGTGCCTCTAGTTTCGTTCACACCCAGAACGAACTTGTAAATGGATTGTGTGTATGACATTGGATTTTATTCTGTATTGATTGATCTCTATTAAATATACATCTGTTTAGCGGCGGAGAATTTATTCTCTTGCTAAACGCCCTTCTCTGAGACGTACGAGCTCAGAGGTTGTATATCGATGGACATCAGTCGCATGGAGTGAATAGCCAGTGTGGCACGCATAAGTGGCAATTGATCAAGGCTTCTGTTGAAAAGCAAAGTCTTGTGGTTGATGATCAAAGCACGGCCTATGTGGCGTAACTTTGTGTATAATGTGAATTCGCGAGCCTTACACCTCGGTATGAGTCAAAAACGGGATAGTGACTGCAGGGAGAGCACGACGTTTCTTTTTAGCTATGGGTGGTGTCAGTGCTTAAACTGGCCGACATTTATATACTTTTCACCCGTGTGGTTGTTGGATACGAGGCGCCTTGGATATAGGTCTGTTAGGACCGGGAAACGTGTGCTCAGGAATTGCCAATCCTCAAAAGTAAGAGAGGACCGGCCCTGAAGATCCAAGGATTGCTGTGTGCGGTCCTGGAACATTTGCTAGAGTGTCTCGAACGGAGAGGAGCTTGCCCCTTGCCTCGGCTCATGACGGAAATCCAATTTCCAATACGTGATATTGCGGTTTTATTTGTAGAACTAGTATGGCGACATGATATATGGTACCCATGTCGTCTATGATTGATATTTATGATTGAAATTGTTTTGAATCTATACACTTATAGTAATATCAAAATGATTTGTTTTAAACGTACCAAGCATGTTTGGCTATTATAAGGGAAAACCCTATCCTCCAGCTTGCGTTGCATTGTGTGATGGGACCTGGGTCTTATAATAGCTTCATTTTTCGAAAAAGCATTGCGCTGTTTTGATTTATGCACAAGGATTCTTAGGAGGAAACCCGTTCCGTGTTATACGGCGTGGTCCCTTGAGTTACTCTCTTTTAAAGTAAAGTTTTAAATAACTGTTTTAGTTCTCACACCAGTCACATGACTGACCTAGAGTTTATTGTTTTAACATAAACTCTGGGTGCCCCTATTTTCCACACGGGCAGCTAGTAGTTTTGGTTTTGAAGATTTATATTCACAGGATCCTGATTTACAGGTGGAATGATGCTCGGAAAGCTCTGTATCCGTGTATAACCTTCAGTTGTGTTTTTGTATTGTTTTTCCGCTGCTATGTAATTTAATGTAATCTGTGATATTTATCGAATGTATTTTATTCATTCATACTCTGTATATTCTTGTATCTGATGGAATTGTTGTAATAAACAATGAAGTGTTCTTCTGTTTGCGTTTTGATTGGTCTTGTCCTCAATTCTATCCGTGCTTTCCTTCACGGGGAAGTTCGGGTCGTGGAGCAGAAGGATTGAATTGATCATCAACATTATCTCGTATACGTAAAGAACTAGTGCCTGGTCGAGCAGAAGCACCAACATGAGTAGAACGAGCCATAATCTCCTTTCCAGGTCGTGTTGTGGTCTGGTTGTCATTTCGGGTCGTGGTCGCCCTCTGTTGATGGCTCGTGGTTCCTTCCTGACGTCGGCTCGTGTTGTCCCCCGGAGTCGGTTCGTGGTGATGTGAGCGGGGCGGCTCGTGGCATTGTCCTGAGACCGAGTCATGATGCCATCTGTTATTTGGGTCATGACGCCATCGCAGGGTCGGATCGCCCCCTCCTCTTCACGATCCGGAGACTCCAATTCGACCTGCTCTTGAATGCTTTCTTCATTAGCTTCGTTTGTAGTTTCGTTCGCTTGTGAAGCTCGTGCATCCTTGGACTTCTTTCTAGCCATAATGCCTTGAGTTTGCTAAATACTTCAAAAATCAAAATAGTGGAGATTCGGACTATTTTCTTCGGACTTGAATATCCAAACAGTAGAGTAATAATTCGATAAGCTGAGACTTCAGTTCTCAGTGAAAGCACCAAAATATTAGATCCAAATTTGACTCTAACACCCAAATAGTTTATACTTACAAAGAATTATATCTAGAAATGAAGAGAAAGCAGAAAACACACCAAATTTATAGTGGTTCGGCGTTAACGAGCCTACGTCCACTTTATATATCGTTGATTATACGTAGAATGCAAGTACAATCAATGATTTCTCTCAATCTCACTATTACAATAATAATTCACTCAGTAATTTCGTAATAATACTGATAAGAAGTATAGATAAGCAATAATGGTAGTAACAATACTAAGAATTGCCCCAAAGATCCTGAAAAATGTCAAGCGTAGGACTACTTACAGGTGGTATTAGCGGGCAGTTCGTGAAGACACGTGGCACAGATCCCAAGGATCTCGGACTGATTCTTGGATTGATGGAGAAGTGGTCAATATGGCAGTTATAGACAGGTGTCTTCAGATCCTGAATTAGTGGGTCGTGGAAGACTAGGTCATGGTCACCATTTACTGAGCATAAGAACGGGTCGTGATGCCTTAGCGTGGACGGTTTGTGGTGGCTTGGCATTAGCGGATCGGAGTGGCTTTTCACGAGCGGGTCGATGGTGAAATGTATGCCACGAGCCGAGGTCGAAGGACCAGGTCACGAATGGGTCTATGGGCTTCTCGGGCCAAGGTGACTTTTCCTTGAATCTTGTATGCATGAGTCCTTGTCCATCATATCATGAATATTTGCTTTCTTGGTGGCTTGGTCACAAAGCTACCAACAAGTATAGAATTCTTTTCGTAAAATTTTAATATGAGCGTGGGTTAAAGCAAATGTTATTAACTAATTTGAGTTGTATGAATATTTGAAATTTAACGTTAACTAGAAATAAATTTTTAGATATATAATTTTGTAATTTAATTAAGAAACGATTTGTCTTAATATAACCTGATTTCGAATGGAAAATTTGGTTTGCATGGTCTAATCATTGATTAATTTTATAAGATGAAATTAAGGAACGATTTATTTTAAAATTGCTCCGAACGAACAGTTGACCTAGTAAATTACAGTGTTTACTCGTCGTATTTGTTAAATTATCTTTTGAATCTAAAGTTGTTGTTTTTTTTCCGTTAGCAATATTTCTAAACAAATTGAAATAGTGGTTTGAATAATTGCATATAAGTGATTTAGAAGTTTAATTTGATATATATTGGATAACCTATTTTGTTGTATATACTTGGTATAAATTGATGCTGTACACATTGAAAAATATATTTTGTTTATCTTTGCCACTTGTTTGGAACTAGCTGAATGTGGTTGCCACTTGTTCGTTTTTGACTAAAATGGCATGGATCTTTCCAGAATTTATTCAAATGAATGACACTTGGCTTGGTATTGCTGTATTATAATGCGTGTCCCTTTTTCTCATGCGTCTCTCTATTTTCTTCTATTTATTTATGTGTCGTTCCTTTAGTTGAGGGGACCCTGAAGATGAGCTGCTCCAAAGAGAAAAAAATTCAAATCCCTATTTCCGAAATCTTTGTAATCGACGGTCACCTAACATTGGCGGAAGCGCCGCTCACCGCCATCAACAGCAGCCCTTCTCATCGCTCCATCCTCCTTCAATCGAAGCTTTACCCATCTTTGCCAATGCTTCCTCTCTTCCAACGTCACCTGAGGAGCGTTGTGCCACCACCCGTGGAAATCGCACTACCCTTTCACCTCAGTCGGGATCCGTCGCCCTTCTTACCCTGCTCCACTACCGTTGATGCTGCAATAGCCGGTGCCAATGCAAATCAATGTTGTGCTCTTTCCAGTGCTTCACATCCCTCCGTGTCGATCCACCGTAACCCGAGGCAATCTTCCAAGTTCCAGTGCCTCTTTCAAGTGTAGTTGTCGCTGCCGCTTTGCGCCTCCTTCGACTGTTGAGGTGAGTTAATCTCACGGTTGAATTTACTTCCAGTTTGTTACTTCGTCTTGCATGGAATGCGTTAGTGGATTTAACTGCTACCCTCTTTGCATAACTTAGTTGATGCTTGATAAAAAAATGCTACTTGACTTTTCAATGTTGGCCTAGGAATTTTGAGTGTTTCTGTCCCCTAGCTTGTATACATTGCCAAATTTCATATGAGATTATTTGCCACTGCATATTCCTGAGGCCTTTGCATGTTTCATCCCTGAGGTGTTTTGGCATTGGTATTGCACTTGAATTTGTTTCTCCTTTTATTTCTTGCTTGCCTTGACCTCACCTAGCACTACCAGATTTATTGTGACTTCTTCGTGATGCGTAGCTGGGCTTAAACTTGTTGAATCTGCCAATCTTTCTGAAATAGAACTTGCCAAATATAAGGTCTTGAAGTGTTGAACCCTTCGAACCTACCTCTGAAACGAACCTTTTGATTTTGTTTCTTCGGTTTGAACACCTGGACTATTTCAAACAAGTTGAAACAAACATATTTTGTGGCGTGATGACCAAGTATTTTCTTTTGCTATGTTATTTCACCCTTTCAAACATTCCATTTTCATTTGTTTGCATGACCATTCCATTTGTGCTGCCATAATCTTTGTCGTACCCGGCCTTGTTCCAAGCATGTATTTGTTTACTTGGCTTCTTGGCATATTCTAGTGCGTGGAATTGTTATTGGTGCAATACATTGGAATTTCGCTTGATCCTTTCTCCTTTTGGTCTCTAAGCCGAAAGTTGAGTGCTCTTCCCTTTGTCCATTTGTTCTGGACCTATTGAATGTGCATATATATTAGCATAAACTATTATGTTGTTGGTGTCAAGAACTGGAAAAAAGAAAGAAAAAAGCTATGCTGCTTTCAAATCTACAGCTTTTCATACAATGGCGGCATATTTACTCTCCATTAAATCATGTTTATATTTTATTAGTCTACTTTTCGTTTGTATGAGAACAGTGTATTATGTTTGGCCTAAGCTACATATTTATCAATATGAGCCATGTATAAATAAAGAGCACATACACTTCATTGTGTTGCAGTAATAAAATTTTGAGGTTCATGGTTCCAAACTAAATTGATCCGAATGTTTAACCTGTTTATAGTCTTAATAAGAAAATGGAAAAAAATTATTTCATTCTAGAAATAAACTTAGCATATTTAAATTTTAACTTCATTTAACTATTTGTCGGTGTATGGATTGCATAACTAAAGGGGAATTTGCATTGTACAATTATGATCATGTTATTTGTAGTAGGTAATGTGATACTATCTCTGAATTATGCAACTTTCAATGGTTTATGCCATAAGAGGATGTATTTGGTTAATTACCCACAAATTTTTGTGACATATCTTAGGCACAACTAATATACTATAGCCATATCATTACGCAAATATAGAGCTGAGTTTGTTTTGTTTTTTAAAGAAGACAACAACACCTTTACTCTACTAGCAACAAAGAAATAACTACGCTGCATTTTGTACTGTTAACTAGGCTATAAATGATGCTTTGTATTTCTAGTATGTCTATTGGTGTGGTCACTGAGCGTTATTCTCTAGTTATTAGTTAATAATTTGCTGAGTTTAACAATCATATTTCTGTGTTTACTGGAGTAACTGACATGAAATAAGTATAATCCTGATCCGAGTGTTTTGTGTTTTTGTACGGAACGCTCGGGTCAGGTCCCAAGTGTTACAGATGCAAATATTTAGCTCTTGAAAACGAGAGGTGCGAGAAGACCCATGTGCGCGCAAAGACTGTAAATTTTGTTTAAAGAAATTTATGTTTTAATTTATATTTCTCAGCTGTACAAATATTGTAGAACCCTCATTTTATTATAAAAATGTATTCCGCTGTAAATATCATTTATTGTGACTCTGTGTTAATTCCATTTTTAAACCTTGTAAGCCAATAACAATCCATCGTTTTGAACGCTTCGGGTTGTTCAATTACCGACTTGGAGCAGTCAAAATGCCGGGCTGTTACATTTAGTATCGGAGCTATGGTTTATTTAAAACATGGCTTATTGGGTTAAAAAACTCATTAGAGATAGGGTGAAAATACCCTAGAATGAGCGAAATTGATACTAGAATCGCTTTAGAGAGAGCACGGTTTGGGAAAAATAATTTTTTTTGCAGAGATTTTGGGAAAGAAAAATAATAATAAATATATATATTGAAGGGAATACTTTTATGTTTCTTTTGAAATTTCCTTTTAAAGGCCCTTTTCGTTAAGAATTTTTGAAGTCATCTTCCAGAAAGTGTGATTTGAATTTGCCCAGTGTTTTTGAAATCTTTCATGTAATTTTGAGAATTTTTGGTAGTAAGTATGGATTTTTTCAAAAGGTGCTTAGAAACTTGAGTAAACGGAATTCAGATGATGATAGACGTCAAAACAAGAGGGGAATCAGTACTAGAATATACTTGGATTGTTTTTAGGAATAATGTAAGAATACTAGCAATAATAAATAAATAAATAATGAAAACAACCAAGAGTAAGTCATTTTCCTTTGATGGACATATAGTTTGAATTGAACAATTCTCATTGTGATATATGTGAAATTTTGTATGATGAGGATCTTGAGTAAATGGATTCGTATTACCAAGCGGTATGGGGCGTTTGGTAATACTTTTATGATTACTCTCTTGACTTCTCATATGGAATATTCGTTTGTTTTTGTATTCTCAGTTATGAAATATACTGGTAATATACTGGTAACATAATGTGATATAGGAGCATGTGTTATATTTGAATAATTACTGTTCGAAAGTAAACTTCAATTACTGAATTGAAGTGCTTTCTAAGTTGACGTGCTTTTATGTCATTAGTATGACGATACTTTTTGTTCAATATCACAACTATTGTGATTTGATTTATTTTGTCATATTGTTTTATATATGATATTTAATATGAGTATCGTATTGTTCTATATATGATACTTTGACTTGATTTATTTTATCATATTGTTTTTATATATGATAAAGTTGAATATCAATTTTGTTTTGTCTAATTCGGGTTGTGATTATTATTTGGTTTTGTATGTGATGTTATATTTTCAAAGCATGATTAAGTTTATAAAGTGTTTTGACATTATAAACACTATGAACTTCATGGCATATTTATTATAAAATAGCATTTCATGAATACTTTTGGATTGGGATAAATTGGACTCTGTTGTACCAGTGGACCAAAACTCAATCTTGGTCGACCTGATTCGGGATCGCTACCCGATTCAGTGGTTTTAAATTTTGCCACCCACTACCAAAGGTCAACGATCTGCTACATTGGACAATTTTGTTGTTTCGATCAGGATTTCCGATCGGCGGGTCACAGACTACATTAGATGGAGGCGTGGGGGTTCCACGTGTAGTGTTGTGAACGCGTAGCTTACGGCCTTCGCCTTAGATCGTCTTGGTTATCCTAGGTTGATCGCCATGTGTTATGGGCTATGAGTAAATTATGGTGTTGATGTCTCAATGCGCACATGAGCTCTACCACTGTCATCTACAAATTAGCGTCTGCTTAATTATTTGGTATGTTAAAAGTCGGGTAATGTTTATCCCGTGATCCCGTAATATTTTATTACATTACTATAATTGATTTGATTTATTATCATATTGATTTATATATGATAATTGTTATGAGTATCGTATTGGTTTATATATGATACTCTGATTTAATTTATTATCGTACTGATTTATATATGATAGTTGTTATGAGTGTTGTATTGGTTTATATATGATACTCTGCTTTGATTTATTATCATATTGATTTATATATGATAATTGTTTTGAGTATCGTATTGATTTATATATGATACTCTGATCTGGTCATATTGTTTTACAAACGGTAAATGCCATGAAATTTTATCAACTTAATTAATTATTGTAAGATACTCATTTAAAGTATCTTATTGTTTAGTATATGTACTTGTTGTGGGTATCATATTGGTTTATATATGGTACTCTGTTTTGGGTTATTTTATCATATTGTTTGTATATATGATAAATTTCATGTGGACTGTATTAGTTTATGATACTCTGACTTAATTATTATGGGTATCCTATTAACTTATATATTTTGAGAGCTTCGCATTGATTTATATGCGATACTCTGTTTTGATTTAATTTATCATATTGATTTATATATGATATTTGTTAAGAGCATCGCATTGGTTTTTGTTTGATACTCTGACTAGATTTATTAGGAGCCTTATATTGGTTTACATGTGGAGCTCTAGCTCAGTTTATTTTATCATATTGCTTTATATATGACAAATATTTGATCTATACATGTTACTTTATTATAGCTTATTTTACTGTCTTGTTGTATTTGTTACGAGTATCGTTTTGATTTATAAATGATACTCTAACCTAATTCCTCTATCATATTACTTTATATATGATTAATGTTATGAGTATCGTATCAATCTATATATGGTACTCTGGCTTGACTTAATTTATCATATTGTTTTACATATGATAAATGCAATAAAGATTTTATTGATTTATATGCGCTACCCTCACTTGATTTAATTTTGGTTCATATATGATGCACTAAATCAATTCATTTTATCATATTGTTCTTGTATATGATAAATGAAGATTTATTGGCCTATAGATGACTTTTTGACTTAATTAGCTAACATCTTATATAAGATTTTTATGGATATCATATTAGTTTATATATGATATCCTATTTGATTTTATCATATTTTCTAAAATAATTATGAGCGGAATCATAGTGATTTATATACGATACCTTTATATTGGAGACGAAGAGTAAGCATCCCAAAATATGTAATATACCTAAGATATGAGTTGAAATTCATACAATTAAGTAATCAAGTGTGAAATTTTCTATCGGGGAAGATTATAAAGGATCCAAGCCCTGTGTGATGAATATTTAAATTAAAGAAGTTGAGATGCGACATTGGAACTTTGTAATGTTGTATTTTGACCAGTATAAATTGCGAGGACGCGATTTCTTTAAAGGGGAGTCTGTAACAACTCGGATTTTTGGAAGGGGGTTGTAATAACTCAAAAATATTTGGCTTTTAGAAAATGAATTAAGTTAAGGTAACATTAAAATAAATATTTATATTCGGATTTCAAATTAGAATTGGACTTTTATTCAACGTTTACCAAGCTTGAATATAAATCTTTTTGTAGGAATGTTTGGGAAAAATAATGATTATAATAGATTTGCATCCATTTGAATTTACTTTTAAGTATTGTTAGATACAAATTTGACTCTAACACCCAAATAGTTCAGATTTACAGAGAATTATATCTGGAAATAAAGAGAAAGCAGAAAACACACCAAATTTATAGTGGTTCGGTGTAAACGAGCCTACGTCCACTTTATATATCTTTTATTATACGTACAATGCAAGTACAATCAATGATTTCTCTCAATCTGGCTACTATAATGACAATTCACTCAGTAATTTTGTAATAATACTGATAAGAAGTATTAGATAAGCAATAATGGTAGTAACAATACTCAATATTGCCCCAAAGATCCATAAAAATGCCAAGCGTAGGGCTATTTATAGGTGGTATTAGCTGGCGGTTCGTGAAGACACGTGGTATAGATCCCAAGGATCTCAGACTGATTCATGACTTGATAGAGAAGTGGTCAATATGGCAGTTTTAGACAGGTGTCTTCAGATCCTGAATTTGCGGCTCGTGGAAGACTAGGTCATGGTCACCATTTACTGAGCATAAGAATGGGTCGTGATGCCTTAGTGTTGACCGTTCGTGGTGGCTTGGCATTAGCAGATCGGGGTGGCTTTTCACGAGCGGGTCGATGGTGAAATGTATGCCACGAGCCGGGATTGAAGGACCAAGTCATGAACGGGTCTATGGGCTTCTCGGGCCAAGGTGACTTTTCCTTGAGTCTTGTATGCGTGAGTCCTTGTCCATAAGATCAAGAATATTTGCTTTCTTGGTGGCTTGGTCACAAAGCCAGCCATTGTTTTGCCCCTTCGAAGTATGTTTTATCGAGGATGAAATATGCTTCGAAACCACCGAACTGCTTTTTCTCGAGACGCCGAAAGTCAACAGTCGCACCTGCCTACATGGGTGCGATGCCTCGAATAGTTGTTTCCTTTAACGAGTATAAATACAGGATTGGGTCTCCAACAACTGTTTTGTTTATTGATTAGCTCCAATCCTTCAAGTTCTGAAGTACATCACGATCACGAGGTGAACCCTTAAATTTTCGTAAAAATATTCTTAAACAATTTCATCGACTCTGTGAGTAAGTAGCTATAGGTTTTCAATTTAATCGTCATTTCAAAGTCTTGACCGCCAAGTCAAGTTACGGTTCGTGCTTCTTAAGTATGCATCACGAAACAACGGTTTAGTAGGCCCTAATGAAAGCCTCAGTGGGCCTGTCCAAGGGTTTGAGGCCCGTATGGTTTGGTCGACCCCAATAAGACAAATTTAAGGAGACCAAAGGCCTCCAAATTGGCTATATAAACGGACCCCTTCTCCTTTCTTAATTTTTCTTTTTTCCTTATTGCCTCCGCCTTAATTTCTTCATTTCAAACCCTAAGTCGGAACCTCCTCTAGCTACAAACCTTCAAAATCGTTCATTCAATCCAAACAGATAGTTACAGTGATGCTTTCCATTGCAATTTCACTTTTTCTTTTAAGTACCGATTTGGATTTGACCTCGTTTCTACGGGTTTCCCTTTTTTGCTGGCTTTGAGGTCGTCACTGGCATTGGAGGTGACGGCGACGGAGCTTCGATGAGTTCATGGAGATGGCAGATAGTGGTTAGGGAGGAAATGCCTTGGCAAATTAGCTGGTCGGTTAGGGACCCATTCGTGGTGACAGTCTTATGAGTGGAGGAAGGAGTTGCTGGAGAGGGGGATCCGTTTTGTTGATTCGGGTTGTGGGACTTACTGATGAACTGGGTCGTGAGATGTGGTGGCGAATCAGATCGCAGGATATGCAAGCGGACCGGTCGTGAAATGGGAGATAGAGTCGGGTCGTGCTAACAACTCACGAGCCGGTTAAGTGCAAGTTTGTCTCATAGTATAACATGGACCAATATTGTCTCACGAACAGTACCACGAGCCGGGCCTTCAACTCAAGTTGAACTCTCCACACGAGCCGGGCTATTCGCACGAACTGACCCGTCCTCACAAGTTGTGCCCCCTTTTTCACGAGCCAGGCTATAAAACTTCGCGAGTAGGTCTATCTCCGGACCAACCCCTACTTTATGACCATGCTCAACTTAGTTATACTAGTTTGTCGATCTCGTGAACACTCATTTTAACTAAAACTCCGTTGTAATTTGGAATAATCGATGAATAGTTAGATTAGAGCCTTCAGGTTCAACTTTTAGGACTGAATAACAGCTCAACTGAGCGGCATACGATGGCCATTATTGCGTTTATCTAATTATCTCGATGATTTTCATTCATGCACTGTATACACATGCACACACTAGCACTTGCACACACGGGACACGGGTAATTGCATTCTAATTTCTCATGTTTATTCACCAGCACATCCATGTCTGATAGACGCTCGACAAGAATTTCAGAGATGGATACAGACCTAGAGTCGCCAAATTACTATAATCCAGATGCACTTTCATCGGATCCAGACTGGGAGAACTCCGATCCTGATTATGAAACAGATCTCGAAACAGAATCGATGTCTTCTGAAAGTACGTCGCTTGAAGAAGAAGAAGATGATGATCGGGCCCCCGA
This sequence comes from Allium sativum, assembly GCA_030737875.1. NCBI lineage: Eukaryota > Viridiplantae > Streptophyta > Magnoliopsida > Asparagales > Amaryllidaceae > Allium > Allium sativum. Next base: position 345,543,953 of record CM060910.1, read on the forward strand.
TGAGATTTCGGGTGTTAAAGAGATAGAACAAGAGAAACTGAGTGACTCCACAGCATCTAAATTTGACAAATTAAAGCTAGAAAAAAATTTGTCTAAGGCATGGGATTCCCTGGGCTGATGCGAAGCTTCCAGAGGAAGGAGATAGACCCCCACTCCGCTCCAGAAGGGTACATGGCCATCAGCAGGCTCATGTGCTGGATGGGTGATATTCCTCTGTTTCCTCTGATTATCGTTGATCTTCTAAGATGATTACGCATCGCTCCCATGCAACTCCATCCCAAAGCCTATGCTACTGTGTACACCTTGTATATTGCTTACACTTAGATTCTAGAGACCGAGCTCACCTTCAAAGATTTAAACTTCTACTACTATTTCAAGCATCGCTCCTCGGGAACTCCTAACTTTATCTTCTTTGAATCGGTTCCCTCTAAGAAGGTATTGTCGGATGTGCACAATAGTCCAGGAGATGCTAAGTCTGACTGGTTTTACATAAAGCATCAAGCGTGGCGTGCGAGAAAGTGGTTATAGTCAAGTAAGTTCCGAATCATTCATTGCACATTTCAACCCTATAGTTAAAGTGCTAATGTATCCCTTTTTACATACAGCTCGCAATTTTGTGAAAACGGAAAGTTCGATGAATGAAGATCGATTATCCCGCCTCTTAAAAAGAAAATCGGACTTTTGTAGAATCAAGAGGTGTATAACTGATGAGAACCTCCAAAAACACCACCTTCTAGATGTAAGATTCGGGCTTGGTGTGGGTGGCAAGCCTTACAAATATGTGCCCCCAACTGAGGGAGAAGAGGCCTCGGGGGCCATAAAAACCATCGAATTTCATAAAAGTCCTTCGCCGATGATAAATCAGGATGACGAGGACTTGAATGTATATAAAGGAGATGAAACCCGAGTTGACGAGCCAAAGGTGGCTTCAGTTTCCAAGGAACAATTTCCCCGGAGGACTCCACCACCAGTTGATCCTACTGCTCAGGATGAATTAACAGAAGAGCAGATATTTGGAAAATTAAGCAAGATTCCCCTGCCAGATAGCATCTACACATCCGATGACTTCGGAGGGGAATCACTCTTCCCTATCTCTGAGGAAGAAACCACTCTAGTTAAAGAGAAAGATACCATATATACGAGGCAATCTCTAGGCCCTGGTCTGTTAGGGGGGATTACACGGGATTCACAAATCACATACACCACTTGTCACAACACTTTTACACTAATCATATTCATAATCCTGACTCCCATTTGTTATTTTTTGCAGAAAACATGCCTCATCATTACTCTTACTCTTTCCGCGCTCTTTGCGAGAATACTCCCAGGCTTTCTTCCGTGTCCGAGCACGATCGCAACGACAGTCGCGGGAGGGATAGTCAAATATGCCATGATTCCTATCGACCTCATTCATCGCGCTCTATCTCTCCTTCTAAGAAGGATACCAGGAAGTCCTACAGTCTCCAAGTACCACATACTAAGGGTAAAGAGATTCCCAAGGCTCCAACTCCTCCAAAGGGCCTACCTCCTCAGGAAAAAACTTCTAAGAAGCATCACAGACCCAAAGATAAGCATAAGGAGCCGGGCAAAGACAAAGAAAAGGAGAAGGCAGCTCTAGTTGCTTCCGATCAACGTCAATTGGAATCCACTACTGTGCAGGAGTTGACTTTGGTCCCTGATAACAAGGCAAAACTGGAGCGCTTGCGGAAACAATTCCCCGAGATCTATTTTGAGAGAATGGTCTTTGTCCCAGACTTAGAACCGGTTCCTGAGGACTGGATGCCGAAGTTGTGGGACACATCGCCCATGTAGCCAAGCAATATAAGATAATGAAGAAACATGCCAAGAATCTTTCCGATGTTATCTGTAATCTAGACAGAGGAAGCTAGGGTCAGTGTAAAAATTGATAATGATGCTAGGGCTAGGAATAAAGCAGTAAAGGATCTTGAGGATACACAGGCTCTTCTTGCTTTAGCTCAATGGGATGCTAACAATTTTAAGACTGAGCTAGAGAATGCCAAGAAACGCTTTCATCATGAGCTTGATTCAAACAGCCAAGAGTGTATGGCTTTCAAGAGGGAGATTAAGGATCTAAAAACTGCTAACACTGAACTGAAGGCTACGCAAGATTGCTTTGTTACGGAAAAGGCTGGTTGGGAAAAGGAGAGGGCAAGCTTAAACAGTAAACTTGTCCATGCTGAGGAACGGGCAGACCTTGCTGAGAGTAATGCCAACACATCTCTTGAGTCGGCCTCCACCGCCATTGCTAATCTTGCTGCAGCCGAGAAGGAGATAGAAGGATTTGAGGAGATGCTTATGGACTTCTTTGCTCAGGTTATTCGAACCCGAGACATCTCTTGGATCAAGGATTATAACACCACTTTAGCTAATGTCTGGGATATGATTGTCAAGGGAGAAAAGCAGCGGTTAAAGGTTGAGGAGATTGATGAAGGCCAACTTATGGAGACTCTCCTCAAGGGTAGAGAGGTTGAGGCTTTAGCAGAGGGTAGGCGTATGATCCGAGAGGCTTTGGAAAAAGAGAAATCTAATCTCAAGGGCAAAGCCAAAATCGATGAGGGTTCCAGCTCGGCACCGGAACCCAAAACTTCTGAAGTTGAGGAATACAGTCCAAATGATCCCTTGATCTCCGAAGCCCCAATTCCTACTACCGTTGGGGCTTCCACTGCAACTTCGGCCAAAGAATCAACGAAAGGTATCTCCATATTTTCTCCATAATTTGTCAAAGCTATTATAACTTGTCATCGTATTGCAGAGCAATCAACTGAAGAGGCCACACTTTCTCCCAAAATAATAACTGTTGCTTCTCATAATATAGGTGTCAAGTCTATTGAGAAGATTGCAGAAAACCGAGCTGAGGTTGAGAAGGTCAGCGTGCCCCCAATTACTAAGATCATCCCCGAAGATCCAAAGCAAACTGAGGTTGAGACAACTAAGGAGGCTACTGGGGCATCAAGCACGGATGCTCCAAAAGATGCTGAAATTATCGGAGCCCTTGACGATATCGATGACGGTAACAAGGACGAAGAGGAGGATGTAGAAATTATAGGGGAGACCAAAAATGATGACAGCGAGACTCTGGCTGAAATCAAGGCAAAGAGGGATAAGCAGTTGGCCCTGAAAATTGAGGAACAACAGCCTCTTAATGTACAACCGATCTCTGCAGCTTCTCCCGGCACTGGGATGATCATAAAGTTGCTGGTAAATCGATAACCACGCAGTTTGCAATCTAGTCTGCCAACTTTCCAATGGATCCTCCTTCTGACAAGAAGAAGAGGAAACAGGATAAAACTGATGTCGATAAGGAGACGACAGAGAAGAAAAAGAAGGAGAAGAGGCTGAGGTCGTCCCCAAAGCCCAAGTAGTGCTAATTTAGTTATGTCTTTCTTTTTAGTATTTCCACTGGCCTTATCATGTAGATGCGAGTATGGCCGTCGCCTTTTGCTTGGCTTTATTTTGTAAATCCGAGCTTTGTGAATGAAAAGCTGTTTCTTTTGCATCATTGCGCACACTCGAGTTAATCAAGTTTACCATATCTGCAAGTTTATCATTCTAAGTCACAGACATTAAATATAATCATAACTAAATGAAAGTCATATGTGATCAACATTAAAAATTCCTGCACTACACATAAATGTGTATTGATATGCTCCCAATCAATCGTTAATATGATGCCTGGCCAGGGCTTATTGAGAATTAATTAGAGTCATATGTATGCTGTCCCCAAGGCTTGGAGATGTGGGGTTTGGTTGGGATCAGCTTTCAGTCTGCTCCCTTATCCTTTAGCGGGGTAAGAGTTCTTTGGTGGCGCTAAGTCTCTATTGCCTTTATACTCTCCCGTCATATGTCAAAGGTAGAGTGTTATCGAGATGGTCTTTTAATCATGGTGCACCCTCATGTCTCGCGAACAATTCTTTGTCCTTCGTACTCCTCTCAGATCATGAGAATCGGGGCATTGACGATACTGTCATTTACTTCACTGCACACTCAGACATAGATCATGTGATTTCTTGTTTTAATAGAGGGTATTTTTGAATTACGTGTTTCAAGATCATTGCAGGATTTCATAGATTTTCATAATGGTGATAGTTCATACAGATAAAAAATAGCAAAAATAAATAAGAAAGGTAGTAAAAGTAAACGACACACGATATTTTTATACTGGTTCAGTCGAATCATGACCTGCGTCCACTTTATAATCTCTTGTTTAAGTAACCAGACTGTTCTAGGCGAGTCATGCCTTTTTACATGGTCCTAAAAACAAAATAATAAATTGGAAATTTTATGTCAAGTAATGTCGCAGATGCTGGGCATTCCACACTTTGGGGATTTCGTCTCCATCCACGGTTGCTAACTTTAAGGTTCCATTATCAAGCCTCTGTAGTATGGCGTACGGTCCTTCCCACTTTGGGCCCAAATGCACTGGGGTGGAAAGACACATTTTAGAATCAAGTCTACGGGTTTAAAGGTTCAGGCTTGAACCTTTTTATCGTAATATCGGTCGATTTGCTACTTATGCCTCAAGGCGCGTAGGTCGGCTTCGTCCCTCTTTTCTTCAACCATGTCCAGGGATTCAAGGAGCAATTTGTTATTGGTCATCGGGTCATAATAAGTTGTTCTATGAGAGGGTACTTCAAATTCAACCGGGACGACTGCTTCAGCTCTGAAAGCGAGGGAGAAAGGTGTTTCTCCTGTTGCCGACTTGTTGGCTGTTCTGTAGGCCCATAGAACCAAGGGTGGCTCATCGACCCACATGGCTTTGGCCCGCTTCAGTCTTTTCTTAAGAATGGATTTAATCACCTTATTTGCCGCTTCGACCTGCCCGTTTGATTGCGGATGTGCCACAAAGGTGTACCTTTTCTCAATGTGGTACTTCTGGCAAAAGTCTCTGAATTCTGCGCTATCAAATTGGGTTCCATTATCCGTTATGACGACTTTCGAAATTCTGAATTGGCATATGATGTTTCTGACGACGAAATTAATTACTCGCTTGGTCATGATCATGGTCAATGGTTCTGCTTCGACCCACTTTATGAAGTAATCCACGGCCACAATGGCGAACTTTGCTCCACCCTTTGCTATGGGGAGACTTCCAATAATGAAAATCCCCCATACAGCGAAATGCCATGTGCTCATCATCATCTTAAACTGACTAGGGTGTGCCCTAGAGATCTTGGAAAATCTTTGGCATGCATCACATCGCCGTGCATATTTAGATGTGTCTTTGTTTACTGTAGGACAGAAATATCCATACCACAATATCTTCTTTGCCAGCGTTTGTCCTCCAGTATGGTCACCGCATTCACCTTCGTGCACTTCTTTCAGTACACGCTTGATGTCGTCATGGGCTATGTACTGGAGGAGAGGCATCGAGAATCCCTGCCTATAATGGATTTCGCCTTGCATGATATATCTGGAGGCTTTTCGGATAACAGCACGCCTCTCGCTCTTCTTGGTCGGAAGCGTTCCATTCATTAGAAAGTTCTTCAATGGTGTCATCCACGACTCCCTTTCTGGTCCAATTTCCAATACGGGATCAATTTCCATCTGATCAACGCTTGGAGATTGCAATAGTTCAATTAGGACTAGCTCAGTGTCTTCAGGACTGTCAGAACTAGCCATTTTTGCCAACTTGTCTGCTTTTTGATTTTACTCTCGAGGGATATGGGATATGGTGTAGTGATCAAGGTTATCCAGCAACTTCCTCACTTCTTTTAAATATGATACCGGTCTTGGACTCTTGGCCTGAAACTCTTCATTAACTTGGTTCAGCTTCTTCACTCACTACATCATCCTCCGGGATAGTGAACTCTGCTATAAAGTCTGTCAGTACTTGCCCCCTTATGGATCGTCGGGGCTGAAAATTCAAATAAAACTGACTTAACTCAATTTTCCATTTGAGCAGTTTTCCTGATGCCTCTGGTCTCTGCAAAACTTGTCTAAGCGGGTGGTCAGTGTACACGGTGATAGGATGAGCTTGAAAATAGTGGCGAAGCTTCCTTAAGGCAATCAGTAAACTATACGCGAGCCTTTCTATTCTTGGGTAGTTTCGCTCGGCTGCCGTCAACTTCTTACTCACATAGTACACTGGCTTCTGAACCTTATCTTCTTCCCTCACCAAGGCTGAACTTATCACATAGGACGACACTGCCATGTACACAAATAAGTCCTCGTGATCGATCGGTTTTGACAGTATCGGGGGTCTCTCAAGAAGATCCAGAAGGTTCTGAAATGCTTCTACACAATAAGGAGTCCATTCGAAATTGCACTTTCCTCGCTTTATCAATTCAAAGAACGGAATACACTTATCTGTAGCTTTGGAGATAAATCTACTCAATGCAGCCACTTTTCCCGCAAGGCTCTGTACATCTTTGATTTGTTTGGGTTTTTGAATGTTTCTGATTGTCGCGATTTGGTCTGGATTGATTTCAATTCCTCGCAAACTGACGATAAATCCTAAGAACTTCCCAAATGCAACCCCAAATGAACACTTAATAGGATTGAGTTTAACCCCGTATCTTCAGAGGATACAAAACATTTCTGCTAAGTTGGCCGTGTGGTTGGACGATTGTCTGGATTTCACTAACATGTCATCGACATACACCTCCATCGTCTTCCCAATTTGGTTGTAAAACATTCTATTCATAAATTGTTGGCAGGTAGCACCGGCGTTCTTCAAACCGAATGGCATCACTACATAGCAATTTAACACTAGATCTGTAATGAAGCTGGTATGCTCTTGGTCCGGGACGTGCATAGGGAATTGGTTATTTCCCGAGTAGGTATCCATGAAGGAGAGGAGTTCGTGACCAGCCATTGAATCCACTAACTGATCGATTCTCGGTAGTGGAAAACTGTCCTTCGGGCAGGCTTTGTTCAAGTCTGGGAAGTCAATACAAGTGCGCCACTTTCCGTTAGCTTTCTTTACCAAGACCGGATTTGAAATCCACTCTGGATAGGTTGAGTCTCCGATGAACCCATTACTTCTCAGCTTCTCTACTTCTTCCTTTAGGGCAGCAGACCTCTCTAGGCCAAGCATCAGCCTTTTCTGGTTGACAGGTGGATGCTTTGGATTGATGCTTAATGGATGACTCATGATCGAGGGAGATATTCCATACATGTCAGCGTGGGTCCAGGAAAACACATCTAAATTAGCTCTCAAGAAATCTGTTAATTCTCTTGCTCGAAGAAGGTCTAACTGGGATCTAATCTTCAGGACCTTCTCTCGGTCACTATCATCGATTGGTACATCCACAGTCGTTTCATTGGGAGTCGCCATTCTACCCCCAGGTTCCTCGTCCTCTCTGGGATCCATGTCCTCAGGCAGTTCTCTGGGCCGCTCTCCCAGAGTTATTGTCTTTAGTTGCTACGACGTTTCCTCCCTTGGAGGGGAGGAAGCGCCTTTTGTCTCTACATCTCTTCCTTTGCGCAGCAACTTTAGCTCTACTATGTAGCATGCTCGTGCAACGACTTGATCTCCTCTAATTATTCCTACTCCTGCATCCGTCGAGAATTTCAACCAAAGACACTAGGGCGCAATGAAGGCTCTAAATTCTGCCAGGGCCGGTCGGCCCAAAAAGGCATTATACGATGATTCTACATCCAAGACCGCTCAAAAGGGAGAATCCTCACCCTCCAGCGATCTCCTTCTCCCAAGGTGACTAACAATTCTACGTATCCAATTGGGGCAGTTGAGGCTGCATTAAAGTCGCGGACCCATCCCTCGCAAGGCTTCAAGTCTTTTGATTCTAACTTTATCTGATCAAATGCTTTCTTGAACAGAATGTTGACAGAGCTTCCATTATCCACCAAAACTTTATGGACTATAGCCGGACCAATAGTGACTGTGATCACTAATGAGTCTTCAGTTGGAGAATGGACTCCAATACTCTCCCTACTGCGGAATATAACGTCGTCGGATATTGTCTTTTGTTGTTTGATTGGAGCAGAATCGTCAGGGTTACTGCATTCTCCAACTTCAAGGTGTTTTTTGGCTGCGTTGACATACTAATCCATTGCCTTGAAGTTGTGTCCTGCCAAATGAAGCCCTCCGACTATGGTGTTGATTACAATATTCTTCCCTTTCTACCAAGGGATAGGTCTAGCGACGGGTTGGTTTTGGTTCGGGGCCTGTCCAGCTTTCCCCCGATCTCTTGGAGCCACCTTATACTCGTCCAGTTTTCCTTCTTGGAGTAGCTTTTCAACCACATCTCTCAAATGGGCGACAGTCGTTGGTGGAGTGACCATGAACCTGGTGGAAGAGGCAGAACTTGCCAGTTTCGCGCTCTTTCTCCGTCGAATCCCTCGTGGGAGGCCTCTTGTATTGGAGAACATTATAAGTATCCATAAAGATATTCTCTAGCATATCAGTTAATGGTGTGAAGTTCTCAAATGGCCTGGATCGAGGCCTTCTCTGGGAATCATTTCCCCGGTTCTTCTTTTGACTGTTATTTCCCGACTGGCGGCTATTTTTATTTTCGACATTCACCTCGACTTTCTCTGAGCTGTCTCTTGTCTGCTTAATGGCCACGTTGCTCTGTATATCTTCTTTGTCGGTGGCCTTCCTCTTCCAGTTGGCATATATTTCTTCCTGACGCAGGTGAATATTAGCTTTTTCATAGAATATCTCTCTAGTCAATGGCGGCTTGCCAGCTAGGTACCTTCTGAATTCAGTATCTTTGTCCACCCCGTCGATTAAAGCCATCAAGACAGCCTGTTCGTGAGGGTCTCTGACCTCTGTGACAGCTAGGTTGAAACGATCCAGGTATGACCTCAAAGTCTCATCAGGACGTTGTTTAATAGGGATAGCTCCATGACCTTCTTAGACCTCTGAGCGTGAAGCCGAAATTGGTTCACGAATTTTTCACTCAGTTCCCTGAAACTGGAAATCGATCGTGCTGGCGAGCGGGTAAACCACAGTAATGCCAAATCTTCCAGGAATATCGGGAACGCTTTACAACGTCAGAGGCTACAGCGGCATTCATGGACCATGAGTACCTCATCTGGTGTTGAACTGGGTCTGTCTTGCCGGCATAACAATTCATAGTTGGCATGTTGAAACGCCTCGGGAATGGAACTTCCAATATATCATCGGTGAAGGGCGTATGACTGTGTTCTATACCCCAATCTTCGTTTCTCTGCCTATGGTTATCCAGCATGACATGCCTAATCATTGCTTCAACATTAGCATGAGTCACTGTAGATTCAGGATCAGCACTTCTTGACCTGCGGGGGCCTCCATCGTTCCGTTGACGGGTTGCCACGAAGTCTGGAGCCTGAGCAGAGCTTCCTTGCCCCCTGTTGCCACGGTCAATCATGCGGTGAGGGGGTTGCAGTGGTCGATTTTCAACAGGATCATTAACAAACTGTTCTCTAGGAAGCGCTGCAGGATTATTCAAATTACGGTCGACGAGTCCTAGGTGAAGTGGTGCCTCTTCTCGGGAGGGAAGCGACCCAAATCGAAGTTGTTCTATATTTTCAACCCTTTCCAATGGTCGCCGTGAGGGTCTTGGAGATTCCCCAGACGAAGATGAGTACTCTGGAGCCAAAGGACGGGCTAGTGGAAGTGTACTCTGCCTTTGGAGATCATCAATGCGCCTATCCAATGCAGTGAGGTTCTGTCGTAACAGGGAGCTCTCTTGTCTTCAGGCTGCCAACTCGTCATTGGTTCTCCCCAGCATATCAAGGATGCGGGAAAGATCTCCTTCAGTAGTTGAAGTAGAAGGATTGAATTGATCATCAACATTATCTCTTATACCTAAAGAACTCGTGCCTAGTCGAGCAGAAGCACCAACATGAGTAGAACGAGCAATAATCTCCTTTCTAGGTCGTGTTGTTGTCTGGTTGTCATTTCGGGTCGTGGTCGCCCTCTGTTGATGGGTCGTGGTTCCTTCCTGACGTCGGCGCGTGGTGTCCCCCGGAGTCGGTTCATGGTGATTCGGACTATTTTCTTTCTAGCCATAATGCCTTGAGTTTGCTAAATACTTCAAAAATCAAAATAGTGGAGATTCGGACTATTTTCTTCGAACTTGAATATCCAAACAGTAGAGTAATAATTCGATAAGCTGAGACTTCAGTTCTTAGTGAAATCACCAAAATGTTAGATCCAAATTTGACTCTAACACCCAAATAGTTCAGACTTACAAAGAATTATATCTAGAAATGAAGAGAAAGCAGAAAACACACCAAATTTATAGTGGTTCGGCGTTAACGAGCCTACGTCCACTTTATATATCGGTGATTATACGTAGAATGCAAGTACAATCAATGATTTCTCTCAATCTCACTATTACAATGATAATTCACTTAGTAATTTCGTAATAATACTGATAAGAAGTATAGATAAGCAATAATGGTAGTAACAATACTAAGAATTGCCCCCAAAGATCCTGAAAAATGCCAAGCGTAGGACAACTTATAGGTGGTATTAGCGGGCAGTTCGTGAAGACACGTGGCACAGATCCCAAGGATCTCAGACTGATTCGTGGATTGATGGAGAAGTGGTCAATATGGCAGTTATAGACAGATGTCTTCAGATCCTGAATTAGTGGTTCATTGAAGACTAGGTCATGGTCACCATTTACTAAGCATAACAACGGGTCGTGATGCCTTAGCGTGGACGGTTTGTGGTGGCTTGGCATTAGCGGATCGAAGTGGCTTTTCACGAGCGGGTCGATGGTGAAATGTATGCCACGAGCCGAGGTCAAAGGACCAGGTCACGAATGGGTCTATGGGCTTCTCGGGCCAAGGTGACTTTTCCTTGAATCTTGTATGCATGAGTCCTTGTCCATTATATCATGAATATTTGCTTTCTTGGTGGCTTGGTCACAAAGCTACCAACAAGTATAGAATTCTTTTCGTAAAATTTTAATATGAGCGTGGGTTAAAGCAAATGTTATTAACTAATTTGAGTTGTATGAATATTTGAAATTTAACGTTAACTAGAAATAAATTTTTAGATATATAATTTTGTAATTTAATTAAGAAACGATTTGTCTTAATATAACCTGATTTCGAATGGAAAATTTTGTTTGCATGGTCTAATCATTGATTAATTTTATAAGATGTAATCAAGGAACGATTTATTTTAAAATTGCTCCGAACGAACAGTTGACCTAGTAAATTACAGTGTTTACTCGTCGTATTTGTTAAATTATCTTTTGAATCTAAAGTTGTTGTTTTTTTCCTTTAGCAATATTTCTAAACAAATTGAAATAGTGGTTTGAATAATTGCATATAAGTGATTTAGAAGTTTAATTTGATTTATATTGGATACCCGATTTTGTTGTATATACTTGGTATAAATAGATGGTGTACACATTGAAAAATATATTTTGTTTATCTTTGCCACTTGTTTGGCACTAGCTGAATGTGGTTGCCACTTGTTCGTTTTTGACTAAAATGGCATGGATCTTTCCAGAATTTACTCAAATGAATGACACTTGGCTTGGTATTGCTGTATTATAACGCGTGTCCCTTTTTCTCATGCGTCTCTCTATTTTCTTCTATTTATTTATGTGTCGTTCCGTTAGTTGAGGGGACCCTGAAGATGAGCCGCTCCAAAGAGAAAAAAATTCAAATCCCTATTTCTGAAATCTTTGTAATCGACGGTCACCTAACATTGGCGGAAGTGCCGCTCACCGCCATCAACAGCAGCCCTTCTCATCGCTCCATCCTCCTTCAATCGAAGCTTTACCCCTCTTTTCCAATGCTTCCTCTCTTCCAACGTCACCTGAGGAGCGTTGTGCCACCACCCGTGGAAATCGCACTTCCCTTTCACCTCAGTCGGGATCCGTCGCCCTTCTTACCATGCTCCACTGCCGCCGATGCTGCAATAGCCGGTGACAATGCAAATCAATGTTGTGCTCTTTCCAGTGCTTCACATCCCTCCGTGTTGATCCACCGTAACCCGAGGCAATCTTCCAAGTTCCAATGCCTCTTTCAAGTGTAGTTGTCGCTGCCGCTTTGCGCCTCCTTCGACTGTTGAGGTGAGTTAATCTCACGGTTGAATTTATTTCCAGTTTGTTACTTCGTCTTGCATGGAATGCGTTAGTGGATTTAACTGCTACCCTCTTTGCATAACTTAGTTGATGCTTGATAAAAAATGCTACTTGACTTTTCAATGTTGGCCTAGGAATTTTGAGTGTTTCTGTCCCCTAGCTTGTATACATTGCCAAATTTCATATGAGATTATTTGCCCCTGCATATTCCTGAGGCCTTTGCATGTTTCATCCCTGAGGTGTTTTGGCATTGGTATTGCACTTGAATTTGTTTCTCCTTTTATTTCTTGCTTGCCTTGACCTCACCTAGCACTACCAGATTTATTGCGACTTCTTCGTGATGCGTAGCAGGGCTTAAACTTGTTGAATCCGCCAATCTTTCTGAAATAGAACTTGCCAAATATAAGGTCTTGAAGTGTTGAACCCTTCGAACCTACCTCCGAAACGAACCTTTTGATTTTGTTTTTTCGGTTTGAACAACTGGACTATTTCAAACAAGTTGAAACAAACATATTTTGTGACGTGATGACCAAGTATTTTCTTTTGCTATGTAATTTCACCCTTTCAAACATTCCATTTACATTTGTTTGCATGACCATTCCATTTGTGCTGCCATAATCTTTGTCGTACCAGGCCTTGTTCCAAGCATGTATTTGTTTACTTGGCTTCTTGGCATATTCTAGTGCGTGGAATTGTTATTGGTGCAATACATTGGGATTTTGCTTGATCCTTTCTCATTTTGGTCTCTAAGGCGAAAGTTGAGTGCTCTTCCCTTTGTCCATTTGTTCTGGACCTCCTGAATATGCATATGTATTAGCATAAACTATTATGTTGTTGGTCTCAAGAACTGGAAAAAAAAAGCTCTGCTGCTTTCAAATCCGCATCTTTTCGTACAATGGCGGCATATTTACCCTCCATTAAATCATGTTTATATTTTATGTTTAATAGCTTAGTCTACTTTTTGTTTGCATAAGAACAGTGTATTATGTTTGGCCTAAGCTACATATTTATCAATAGAGCCATGTACAAATAAAGAGCACATACACTTCATTGTGTTGCAGTTATAAAATTTTGAGGTTCATGGTTCCAAACTAAATTGATCCGAGTGTTTAACTCATTTATAGTCTTAATAAGAAAATGGAAAAAAATTATTTCATTCTAAAAATAACATAGCATATTTAAATTTTAACTTCATTTACTGTTTGTCGATGTATCGATAGCATAACTAAAGGGGAATTTGCACTGTACAATTATGATCATGTTATATGTAGAAAGGTTATGTGATACTATCTCTGAATTATGCCACTTTCAACGGTTTATGCTACAAGAGGATGTATTTGATTAAATACTCACTAATTTTTGTGACATGTCTTAGGCACAACTAATATAATATAGCCATATCATTACTCAAATATAGAGCTGAGTTTGTTTTGTTCTTTAAAGAAGGCAACAACACCTTTACTCTACTAACAACAAAGAAATAACTACGCTGCATTTTGTACTGTTAACTAAGCTAGAAATAATGCTCTGTATTTCTAGTATGTTTATTAGTGTGGTCATTGAGCGTTATGCTCTAGTTATTAGTTAATAATTTGTTGAGTTTAACAATCATATTTATGTGTTTACTGAAGTAACTGACATGAAATAACTATAATCCTGATCCGAATGTTTTGTGTTTTTGCATGGAACGCTCGGGTCAGGTCCCAAGTGTTACAGATGCAAAGATTTAGCTCTTGAAGAGGAGAGGTGCGAGAAGACGCATGTGCGTGCAAAGACTGTAAATATTGTTTAAAGAAATTTATGTTTTAATTTATATTTCTCAGCTGTACAAACATTGTTGAACCCTGATTTTATTATAAAAATGTATTCCGATATAAATATCATGTATTGTGACTCTGTGTTAATTCCATTTTTAAACCTTGTAATCCAATAACAATCCTTTATTTTGAACGCTTCGAGTTGGTTTAATTACAGACTTAGGGTAGTCAAAATGGCAGGCTGTTACACATATGTTTAATACAGGAGAGAGTCCCTCGCATATCCCGTCGATCTCTAAGTACGTCTGGATGATCACCACTTATTACCTCGTCTTGGGTGTACAACCCAATCAAGACATCAGTAATCATCCTAAGAATTGAAGATATTCGGTCTTCAACCACCGTCTTCATCGCTGACTTTTAGTCGTCGTCGTATAAGTTATTCAGAATGGGTTAAACCCGGTCTTTCCGAATAACTCACGCATACTTTATAATCATGTGATAAATAAAGTTAACACACATCTCATTCCAATCCAGATTATTCCTTTATTCAAATATTCTTTACTCTGGGAAGGTTCCCATTAATTTTATCTAATAAAATTCCTTTTAAACTTATTGTTTAATCTTCAAAAATCATTTCAATAGATTTTGTAATATCCTTTTCAAAACTTAAACCAAATTAAGGTTATCCAACTAGTCGGGATTAATGAGCCATACCGAAGTAATCATTTATTTTATTATCCCAATCCCAACCTATTCGTCCGATGAAGCAAAACTGGTGGTACTTCATATTTAACACCCATAGTGTTATCGGTAAAGTTAATTACCATTCAACGTTTCAAATCTAATTAAAGATTTAACTATCGCATGGAGTAAAACTGGAGGTACTCCATCTTGAACATTTCTTAAATTCGGTTAATTTAATTGCCTTATTCGCATCTTATCTAATTAAAGATTCATTAAAACTCCATCTTGTTATGGAACAAATGTCATTTAATCCAATCTTGTTATGGAACAAATGTCATTAAAACTCCGCCTTGTTATTAAAACTCCGTCTTGTTATGGAACAAGTGTCAACTTTGAGAAATTAATCCAATCTTTAACCAGGATAAAGAACAAATGTCATTTAAAACACCGTTCATGGTAAACCCAAAATCATCTTCCATTTGTTATGGAACCTTCAAGGAAATCAGCTTAATCGTAATCAATATAAATTTCTGTATCAAACTAATACTGTAAGTGGAATAACGACAAAGCCTTTTAAATTCCATAAATAGTAATGGTCTTCCTTCACAGAAGCTCATCTTGATTCTTATTAAATCGAATTCCCATCCAATTCCAATTTAGTTTATTAAATAGGAAAACCTCTCTTTAGAAAATTCCATTAAATCTTAATTAAAAGATTTATAATTTCCAAATCATATCTTTACCTTAATTGGGTTTAAGAACTAATGACACTTAAAACAATGTTCACAGTGAACCCAAAATCAACTTTCATTCAATACCAATTATATTTATTAATTGGAAAATCTCATTTAATCTTAATTAAAAGATTTATTCTTTTCTCATCTGGGTTTAAGAACGGTGTTATTTAAGACACCATTCATGACAAACCCAAAATCTGATTTGATATTAAATACAAGGCTTTGAATAGAAATCATATCGACTTATATTCAATATCAACTTCTGAAACCAACAAATATCGTATTGGGAATAACGATATCTATATCTTCCAAATTCCTTAATGAAATCCGTATAATCACGGAATCCAATATTGAAATATCCCGAAGAATATTTCCATTCAAATCCATTCCAATTCATACATTAGAAAATTTTGGTTATATCAAAACCATTATATATATATATATGTGTTTATAATATATATATTCATTTTTGAAAACTCGTTTCAGTCGTTTATCATTAAAATTGCACATTTCATTGTTCTATCATTTTTAATATCTTTGTGTCCATCCAAAATCGGACATCAAAACCAAACTTTAACTATTAACTGAATTTTATATTGAAATATTTGTTTCATTCTAGATTGAAATGAGATTCAAACAATTACCATATAATTTCAATCATATGGATTCCATACATCACATGTATTCAACAATAGTTATAAACAATTATAAATCATCCAAATAACATCCAGAGTGCATCTACACTGTATAAGCGTTAAATAATTTAATAACGCTTACAACGGTCCATTAATCAATCGGTTGACATACACTTACATACAAGGGAGATGTGTAAATCGGTTATCATCCCAAGACCCGTGTGGGGTTTTCAACCAATCATTCAATGATTATTAATTGCATACTTGGACGATGCGTAAAATTATCGTCCCAATACCAATTAGGGGTTTACGTCACAATCCATGTGAACATATCTATATTTTTAGGAGATAGGTGGGTCAATTGTCATCCGTAATCATTTATAATATAAACGCTTTATTTATAAACATTTTATAATCACAGTTTAATAATGATAAAATTAAAACTATGAACATCCATCAAACAATGAACAAATATTGCAATCACAGGCAGACAATATATATATGGTTATAAAAATAAATAACTGTACAAAAGGTTTGAGTGAGAAAGAGTTCTCACCATGGTTTTCACTCCGCCAGTCTTTAATTGACGATTCTAGTATTGTTTGGATTTAAATTTGCCATGAATCAATCGAAAGTCCATCAAAGTAAAATGCAGAAATCTATGAACCAGAAAAACCGGAAAGTCACAAACAAAGTCGAAATGGGCCGAAATTCGCCGGAAACAAGCTCAAATGGACCCAGATTGTTGACCGTGGTCTCCACCGGTCAATAGTAAAAATACAGGCTTAGACGTCTAATCCCCCAAGTATAGACGCCTGACCTGAAAACCTGAACTTTTTATTTATTTTTTCGAGAGCTTGAACAAATGTCTGACCGTATATGGTCAGACGTCTGACCTGATGCAGCAGAGATTTCATTTCCAGAGAGCTTCAACAAACATCTGACCATATATGGTCAGACGTCAGAGTTGAAACCTGGGAAAATGCTTTCCTAGGCAATGATTTACAAATGGTCTCGGACGAGCTTGGATCAACGGTGATGGCTTATAACGTTTTATAAATGAGAATGAAGCCTCTTTAGTTCACCGAAACCGCTCAAGAACACATGCACACACGCATGATCATACATACAAGATATTGCAATGATTTCGATTCTACTCATAAACGGACAAATTTTCTAACTAAAGCAATAAAATATGATTCAAGCGAATTGTGAAGTCTTAGAACTTGCCGGTGCGACAACGGAGCTTCACAATCTCGCCCAAAACAACTCATAACATATGCATATGATTGTATAGAAAACTCAATTCATAATTTTCAATTCAGTGAAACTTAACTAATGAACCGGAAAGTGTATACTTATCTAACCAACTCATATGCATCTACACAACTTAAATGAACACTAAATTATGCTTCTACAAGCTTATAACTTGTGGCATAGATGTGAGTTCATGAAGATATCACCTTTGAGGGTTTGAAGTAATGAATCGATCCAATAGCGAGCTATAACAACCTTTCTTCGATAAAAATAATAGAATCAACTACCTATTATCATATGAAAGGATTTCCTTGGAATTAGGTTTAGGAAATCACGGGAAATTAAAGAGGAACCAAGATGGAGAAGATGGAGAAGCTTATCCATGTCTTAGAATTTGATTTGCACTTGAATTGAGCTTGGATTTGCAAAACCTGGCATAGGAATTTTAATTTCCCGTTTTTCCCCCATTTCGTATTTCTGGCTAAGTGTTTAAGGAATGAGGAGGAGAGGGGCTGATTTGGGGTTATATGGAATGGGCTAGGTTTAGCCATCCAAACCCAAGTCCAAAGTCTCATCTCTCTGAAACTCGGAACATGTCGATGCTTACAATTTTTGTTGTTGTAAACAGCATTTTGGACTTAATGGAAGTGGTCTCGAGTCCAAATTCGATCGTTTGCACAAAGTGACTTATTAAGGTTCTAGGGAAGACACAAGCCAAATTTCACTTACTCCAAACATATCGATGTTTACAGTTTTAAAAGTCGCAAATGGTATTTTGAACTCGATGGAAGCGGTTTCGAGTCCAAATTCATCCATATGCAAAATGTGATATTTTGGTCATACACCTAAATGAAAAAGACCAAATTTGTCCAACTCGAAAGGTATCGATGTTTATAGTTTTAGAAGTAACAAACAACATTTCGAACTCGATGGAAGTGGTTTTGAGTCCAAATTCTTCCGTATGCAAAATGTGTAACACCCCACGTCCATTAATGTTACTCTCAAAGGGAATGCATTAACTTTCATGGAGTATTATTGGTGTATAGAACAAAATATAACAAGATAGATACATATATTGGTACTTGAAAATTTTAAAACAACTTTTATTGCAGTGGAGAAATAGTTTGGTTACAACAACATCAAAAACCAACAATAAAACCAAGTACACTTAATATCCATCTTGACAAATTGTTTTCTGAGTACATAAAGTAAAAAAGCATAACCCCAACATAAGTAGCCATAAAAGAGATGAGCTGAACTTTACTTTCAGCAATCCAAGCACTTCCAAAAGAGAGAGAAAGATCCAAATCAAGCTCCACTAGCACTAGTCCCACCCTGAGAAACTGGGGGGGGGGGGGGAGGGGAAGAAAGAAAAGAGGCGAAAACAAAGGGGGTCAGACATAAAGTCTGGTGAGTCCAATAACTTTAACAATATAATTATTAAAGTAATTAGGATAAGTTATAAACTGGTAAAACAAGGAATGACTGTGAAACAAGTGGGTAAGATGTGACGGCCCGCCCCGCACCAGCCGACATTTACTCCAAAAGTGCGCTGTACACATGTCCAGTTAGCACGGAACGGGTCGTGAGAAGGAAAGGGAAGAAGGAAATGAACATACAAAGAACCTGTAGAATGTCTCACAGCGCATAGAACAAAATATAATAATAACATACTTGACATAAAACAGGAGAGACAGTGCATAAGCTGAAAATCAGAACTAAACATCATAGCAGCGGAAATCCAAAATACAGCTTATTACAACTTTCAAACTGTCTCAAAGCAAAAGTAAGATAAAGGAGGTACACTACTAATGCCCAAGTAGCGACCACCAACGACACAGGGAGAATGTGTATATATATATATATATATATATATATATATATATATATATATATATATATCATACGTGGAAGCCTCCTGCCCGCCTCCGAATCAGCTACTCGCGCACCACCAGCAAACCTGTCTCTAGTCTGCTCGTGTGAGCACCCAGAGTAATAAGAGGAGACATAAAACTCTGGGTCAGACATAAAGCCTGGTATGAGCGATAAGCATCTAAAGTGAACAATAACAGGTAGACTAAAACATACCTGAACCTGGACCTGCAACCAAAGAGTTAGCACTACATACTATACAACACTCTAAGGTACCATATCAAACAGTGTAAAGATACGGAGGTGGGGGAGGTGTGCATGTCATAGGGATGGCAAACAATCAAACATAGCATTCATCCTCACATCTCTCACTCAGTGCGTAAAGCATACGATATTCACCACTTCGATCACCCAACATACCTTGCTACGATCACTTTGCCCCATGAAGTCATAAATGGCTTCACTGCACTGATAACGTAGCCACAAATCCTTTGCTATGTCCACTTTGCCCCATGGAGTCACAAGAACCCCACTGCACTGGCTCATAGCCTTACTAATCCTTACTATGTCCACTCTGCCCCATGGAGTCGCAATGACCCTACTGCACTGGCTCAAAGTCTTACTACGCATCACCTTGCCCCTCAGGTCATAATGACCCTACTGCACTGATAACGTAGTCTTGCTACCATCACTTTGCCCCTTAGGTCATAATGACCCTACTGCACTGATAAGTAGCCCATCATCCATTTCCAGTGGTGAATTGAAGTTATGAACGTCGACAACTCCTTAGCACACGTCCCGCAGCAAAGTCCAACTCATGAAGTCCACTCATTGGCTCCTATCTGGATCCTGAGTCAATACCCTTCATTTGGACTACCTTTGCATCTCGGGTTATCAGTCTTTATCGGTTCGGTTCGGATCAGAATGCTCCTTCTTCACTGGATCGGGTCGCATCGCCGTCACCCTTGGCAGATCGGGTCGGGTCTCCAGATTGCCACGGTTCGGATCGTATCGCGGTCCTCTTTCTCTCTGCTTCGGATCGTATTGCGGTCCTCTTTCTCTCTGCTTCGGATCGTGCTCCTCTCCTTGGTTCGGATCGGAATATCCCACACGGGTCGGATCGCGCTCCTCCAGCTCGTGGCTCCCCACTACACCAGAAAAGCTTGTTTGTAACGCTTATAACCGTGACAAATCAATTTTGTCACGGTTATAACCGTTTTCCGAACAGGCATTGGTGATTTTTATCACGCATATGATCACGGATATAACCGTTATAAATACTCACGGCTATTGTCACGGTTATAAACGTGATAATTTTCTTGATAGTAACGGTTATAACCGTTATATTATTTTAATTACTCACGGTAATATGCGTTATTAAATATTTGATTATAACGGTAATAAATGTTATATTTGTTTGTTTACTAACGGTTTTAAATGTTATATGTATTTAATTACTAACGGTTTTAACTATTATATTATATTACTATCTAACGGTTTTAAATGTTACTGCTACCAAAATTATAACGGTTATAACTGTTAGTTACTACACATAGTATGGTTACCAAAAAAGACCTATATTTCATATAAAATATACACGAATAAAATATTCAGTTCTAGTGTTGGCTACAGATATAATAACAGCAAATGACACGTAGAACATACCAAGTTTAAAACAGCATACATAACAAATTTATAATACCAAATGTGAGTAGCAAAATAACTTCAATCATCTACCAAATTAACTTCAATTCTACCATTAGCCGCACAGCTTTAATTGTACCTGTAGAAAACCACAATAAAACATCACGTAAGTAGCAAAATAATTAATGAAACGCTACATGTTCATCGCCATATTTTAAGCATGCGCACTTTATAGTTGCTATGACAGTGTTGCGAGTCACCTACTTCACGTTGCTTCCTTATATAAATGAATTTGTTTAAGTCAATCCAATGGACCAAAATTTTGAGTCTCCCCACTGAACTAACACGTAAGACGCAACATCAACACAACCGGATCAATTTTTCAACCTGAACACATCCCAATATGATGTAGTTGATCTATTGTGCAATGCTAGTATGACAGAATATTAGACTTGCTTGTTTTCAAGTAAAATTTATAGAAACAACAAAACAAAATTAAGCATGAAACATTACTACTTTCTGGTTAGTGTAAAAAACTAAAATGGATGTTGTAAATCAGTCTAAGAAGCAAGGCATATGTATCCAGATTTACTGTAACCATCGAAAACTGAACAAGAGAAGATGTGCATAATTTATGATCGGGATACATCGTAATCAGCAGATAATTGTATTAAGACAATGTTTAATTACTGAATCCGCCCCATCATCTGCGAATAACTAGACAGACCTGTGATTTGAACCCATTCTAACGCTTGCAATACTATCATCAGATAATAGCGGTTTTAAACAAAATTACAAGTTAATTACATTAGAAAAATATTTTATTGCATATATTAGCATTACTGTGTAGCAAATATAGTCTCACTGTACCATGAGGTTGCACATGGATCACATGATATATTTGTAGGCAAGAAAGTTCTTGGCAGTCAAGATTCAATGAGACATCTAAACTGGCATTTTGGTTTATCTATTTCGCCAAAAACAATTTAGCATGACCAAGCTGTTGTAGGTGTTATTGACACTAATTGTAAGGTTGATTTTGCAGTTCCATTAGACTGTTATAATATACAACAGGTATCACCGCTTTTTGCTTAGGAAATTTTTTGATTTGGACTACTTTTTTGATCTAACCCAATTCATTTGACTAGTCTAAATCCGAGCCTAGAAAGCCCCTTCATTTTGTTATGTGGCACAAACATGCAAACTTGGCCATTTTAGTAAAAATCTGACAGCCTAGTTCCTTTAGGTTGAAAGCACAAAAATCTGACAGCCTAGTACCAACAAAATGCTAAACAGTACAACCAAAATACTAAAAATAGCAACAAAATATTAAAATGAACTTACAGAATTTTACTGATAACGAAGACGATACTCGGGCCAAATCACAAAACCTCCGTCAACTAGCTCGGACAGCTTGTAATGACCATTTTGTGGTGCATCAAAAAGTGAAGCATCTGGATCGAGAACATCCTCCACCCAAACAACTTGTTCTCCTTCAACCACCTTTCTACCATGACACATCTTCTGCGTCCCTATATGTCCTCTCGCTACCTCCACCGAACCTGGTCCTAATATCGTTACCGATTGTTTTCCTCCCGTAGGCGATACTGTCACTTTATCTAATGGAGCATTTTTGTTAGATATCGAATTATTGAGATTTTGATCGGTATTGGAAGTATCAACCGGTGTTGGTGTCGTCGCATTTCCTCCAAATTGATTTACAAGAAACGCCATGCATTGTTTCAAATCAACGATAGCCGAACTCATTGTTTTCATATCTGTCTGCATTTCCTCTCGCCATTTCTGATTCACGCTCTCTCGATAATTGACTATTTCCTTTGAAGCTTGCATGAGTTTTACTTGTTTTGCATTAGACGTAGAGCTAATAGCACGACAATAACTTGTTTCAAATTAATAAACCTGCAGCATACAAACAGGTATAAATGCACTAATATTTGTTTCATATATTGGCTCATATATTTAATCAAAAAAAAACCTGTATAATGAAATGCATCAATACTTGCCAAATATGGCTTTGACTTGTAATGAAATGGTATAAATGCACTAATGAATGATATAATGCATGGATGCATAATGAAATGCACTAATGAAATATGGTTTTCCTTCTTAAGCTATCATTGTCATGGATCTTCCAATCAACGCTTAAGTATTCACTATTTATTTCAAATTTTCCATTTCTTTTTTTTTTTCCTTTTTTTTTTTGCATGTAGGCTATAATTTGAACCAGAATGGTTATTCTGTGGAATAACGGGAAGTGGCACACAACAATAAACATCCAAATAACCACCTTAATATAAATATTTTTCTAGAGTGTCCTTTTAAGCTAATAGTTCTCTGGTCTCGGTGCAAAATTTGTAAATATACTCATAGATAGTTGCACAAGGATATATAATACTCGATTCACTTTCTGGTAGTTAACCTTTTGAAATCCGACATGCTCATATCGCAGGACTGTATCTGGAAAAATCTTGATTTTTGATTTTTTTTTTTTTTAAATAAAAAACCAGAGAGTAACGAAGCAAAGGAAAAAAAACGTTTCCTAGTCAGTTTCCTGTCTAAATTCAATTTATAATCTCAATCTACTATCAAATATCATCTAACTGTACTAAAATTTCAATTTGATCTGTATTATAATTTAGGTCAGTAAGGTTGCAAGGTGGTTTTGGTTGTAGAATCAAGGCAAAAGAAAATTCTGGCTTTAATTTACAAAAAAAAAATGTAAAGTTTTTATTGAAGCGAACCTGTGGAAATAGCTATATAAGAATCAAGTAGAAGGTTTCATTTTCATAAGTAGCCTTGTCAGTAAGTGAAAAATACTAAAAGAAATGATTTTGTTTATTTTTTATTTTAGACTGGAATATGTCTTGCGTGCATATTTTAATGCTAAATTACGATCTTGTTTGGGTTTCATGCGATGGTTATGGTCAAGTAAACTGGACTAATATAATAAAACACCATACCACACTACCTGTTTACATTAACATTAATTGCCAGTAAAAATATATGCATATAAATTGTAGTAGCCTGTGAAGAACTAATAAAAAAACAGCAACGAGACAAATGATGCAACCACATCAAGCAAACATGCGAATTATCCAAACCATATGCCAAATCCTACACATACAAAGGCAAAACGAAGACAAACAAGCCAACTTATGCAAACAATATATTTCAATCTCTATCATAAAATTTAGACAAGTAAAATTTAGGAGGATCCACAAAGTTTACTCATGCAGAGGAGGGATTCACACAAGATGGCATACAATAACACCGGGATACCCTCAGAACTTTCCCCATATATATCATATACATTAGCAATATAATAATAACGTTTTCAATATAGTTCTTTTACCATGTCAATATAGAAGCATTTTCACATTTAAATAAGAAAGCTGTTTAAGTAACCGACTTACTAAAAGTTGCAGACATTATACACAGCATGTTGCATTTAGATGTCATAGCATACCAGCAAATCATGCATGTTATGCAAACATGAAACCTATGATTGTAATTTTGTAGAATGTCTCATGATTAGCCTAAAGGTAAAGTAACAAAAAGGAGAAGCATCATTTGGTTTTCAAGTGTATCAAATCTTATATTCACTACATTTTTGAAATAAGACAAGTCTGAAAATATTACAAGTAAAGGCCGCATGTGCATTAAAAAAATCCAAGTTGTTACATGCTCACGCATATCAAATCACTACTGGAAGGCAAGGCAAATACATATATAAATCAAAAGTGTCTCGGTATTTAAATAAGGTAAGCAAGTACCACTATTAGCTAGGCATTGGTTTAGAAATAATCCATTAAGTCAAAAGCACATGCGGTTAACATAGGAAATGACCCAATATAGTTTGGCTTAATAAAGAAAAATAGGTTATAGCAAATTTCATGCTTTGAACCTAGGTAGGGACTAAATGGTCGAAGGTCATTTCCCATAGAACAGTTGGTTAACAGGTAAAAATAGCAAAGTATGTAAATCGAGCAAAGCACGAAATGATCAAGGCTGTATCAAAAATAGAAGGGACAGGGTACACAGGTGCAACCTACACACACACATACATACATATATATATATATACACACACACACACATATAAATAATATAAACATGCCGATTCAATTTCAAAGCAAATAAAATATGTCAAGTCAGGTATGTATTGGCTTTGCAACAATAGCTCACGCAAAATCAAGGTAGCGTATATTCTTATTTGTTTACGTATGCTAAAATCTGTATATACACATACAGGGATGTATATGTATACACACATGTCAGCCACCACATATAAACCAAAAGTTCAAATAAAAAAGTGACATAGGTACGCATAATAGAATAGCTAACCACAAACAAAATTTGACCATTATTTTTATTTTGAATTTATGTCGATACATTTCCTATCCAAGCTAGCCTTGTTACCCATGCATGTATTAGCCCACGAAGAAACAGCTATGCATCATTTGCAAGGCATATATATTATGTCATGGTGCCTTGCTACCTACATACTAATACAGTGGAATTAATCTTCTTTGTGTTGTATATTATATGTGTACTATATTAAAACGTATACACTGGTTTTAATCTCCTTAAAACAGGTTTACTTCAGGATTTTAGATTAAAAAAACACCCAATTTCAAATCCTCTTTTTATGATACTAATTTCATTATAAAATAGCAATTTTACTCCAATAAAAATATCATGCCATCTTCTATATATACATTAAATTATACTTCAAATACCAAAACACTTTTAATCCATATATCACTAGCACAACCATGCGGCTATGCTGTGCATTTTATATAGAGTAATAGTACCTAATCATAACTTGTACTCTATAGCTATACATTTTATTTATCTAGTCTATATCCTATTTCCGTGAATTTACTGTCACCTAGGATCATAACTTGTAAAGCATGAGAATTTCAGTCATTCTACCAAAAATAAAATAAACGAAGTACATATTTTATTTTATAATTTATGGCCGGTGATGAACTCACAGTTAGCAAAGGAATAATGGAAATTAATTGTTACACGCCGTGAAATCTTAATTTCTTATTTTTAGTAAACATGAAGAGAAAAAATCAACAATCCCACATGGTTGAACCATGTATACAGTGAGTTCATGCTTTTCAAGTGGGAACATGAATCTCCAGTTGTACATGCCAAAAGGGAACATGAATCTCCAGTTGTACATGCATCTCTCCACTTATTTTTAGTAACTGTGAGTTCATCACCGGCCATAAATTATAAAATTAAATATGTACTTCGTTTATTTTATTTTTGGTAGAATGACTGAAATTCTCATGCTTTACAAGTGGTGCATGCATAATTAATTTCAGAAGAAAAGTCAGGGGGAATATTTATACAATGCTAACTGGTAAGGTACATATGCTACTGTATATAAAACTGTCTTAGTTGACAATATTACTAGGATTATTTGGCTGCATGCATATTTACGTTTAATGATCCAAATTTTAACTAACGATGTATTAGAACCCCATGAGAAATTGTATTCGTGTCCAAGGGGTTCAACCTTCCACCTTTAACTTTGTATTTTCATAAACTAGAAACTGTCTCATAATCGTTTTGCTAACAAGTCCACAAACGAACTGCTGCAAATTAACAAATAAAAAGTGCACTAAATTATTGTTTTATGCCTAAACCGCAACACCCAACAAATATTCATGATTAAGTAGAAGAAAACAACGGATTAACCTCTCATAATTACAATTTAGACATTGCCGTGTATGCAGTTTGCTTAGAAATCTATACCTCGCCGATCCATGTATTCATTAAATCGAGTACCCAAAATGATTTAGCATATTTTTATCACGAGATCTAAATTTGTATTCATTAAATCGAGTTTGCTTCCAGTAATCGCCGATCCATGTATTCATTAAATCGAGTACCCAAATCGAGTACCCAAAATTGTTATATTTAAACAATGAAAACCAAATAATTTCCAACGCCATACCTTGCCACAGCAGAACCGCGATTCCACCACCAGACGAGAAGATCCAAATTTAGCCGCAGCCGATTTCGAGACAACAAAAACCTAATCGCTGAAAAGGGGTTTCTTACGTTGTGCGGTTTGTTTCGTGTAATCTGAAAAGCGTAATGACCTAGATAATACGGAAATGACCATTTTGCCCAGCTACCTGAATGAAGTAACGGTATTAAGCGTAAGTGCATGCAATTACGGATAGTAGATGCAGTTACGGTTAGTAGCTATATAAAATAACTGAATTAACCGTTAGTACATCCAATAATGGTTATAACCGTGAGTTTTTGTTCACATTAATAACCGTGACAATGATCCGCGAAATAAGTGTGACAAACGAGCCTGTTTGGTGTAGTGCCCCCTGGTTCGAATCGGCGTCTCGTAGTGCATCGGTTCGTGGATGCTGCTTTCCTTTAGTCGGATCGTGACGCGAAGCACAAGTGGATCGGATCGGGTAGCAGTTCGCGGTTGGTGCTCGTGGGCCTTGCGTAGATGGTTCGGTTCGGAGGAGATGACTCGACTCGTGGTGATGTCCCACGATCCCATAGGGCGATCCGATCAACCCTCAATCCCCTATCCGATCCGAATTCCTGCACCTTGTCGAGCGAGTTGTTTATGCCTCTCGACGGCGTTTTCGACCATTCCAACTATTCTAATAAGTCACAAAGCATTTCATACAGTCATAGCAACATGCATAATCAACCACAAACATCAAAATATCAATATGATAGGTAGAAATGGATCAAATATACCCAAAATCCCATATTTCCCTTAAGCATATTTAGGTGAAACTAATGATCGGATTAACAAAACTTAACCAAATTAACCCAAATCCACATCAGAGGTCTAAAATATCATTCTGAATTTTATAAATATTTTTCCAGAATTTTATCACGTTTAAATTCATTATTAACACTAATCACCCCTAATTAGCCATAATTAGTGCAAAACTATGCAAATCACTCACCTTAGCCACAAATAAACTAAGATCTGAAATAATTCTCTGATTTGATGTGAATCTCAATGCCAAACAGCAGCTCCTATGTTGCTTTGATGTAGATCTTCCTTGATTAGGGGTTGCTAAGCCAAATCCTTGAACAAAAGATGATTTGGAGGTGATTTAGAGGTTAGAGGCCATTTTTAGGGTTCCTTGGTGATAAGTGTAGGCTAGAAAACTGAAATGGAATGATCCTCTATCTCATTTCAGCCTCCCCCTAACCCTAATCCCGAAATGGGTTATGGGCCTACTCACTAATCACCCGATTTGGCCTGGTTAAGCAGTTTTTCACCCTCCAAACCTTATTTCAGCCATATCTCCCAAACGGTAAGTCCATTTGGCTATTATGACCACTCTACGGAAAGGTAAACCATCAAACGAATCCAATGGAAGTGGTTTCAGGTCAAAATTCCTTTCCAATCAAAAGTTATGGCCAAATCAATACCAACTAAGGGCAAAATGGTCATTTAAAAATCGACAAAAATCATGAACATGGGAAATGACTCTAATAGATGTTTCCCAAAGTTACATGACCATACAACTTCATACGGGAAAGAAATAAATATTCTATAATCCTATGATGTCTAGAATACGGGTCGTTACACTCTCCCCCCTTAAGAAATTTCGCCCCCGAAATTCCCTAATCCAAACACACACAAAGGTCCCGCATGCCTATCAACCATAAAACAACCATCAAACATGCAAAGCAAGTAAAATAAGTCTATCCTAGCATGCGGAATAACTAAATCGCAAGGTAAATCTTACCAGGCAAAGAGTTCTGGATATGTCTTCCTAATGCTCTCCTCTGTCTCCCAAGTACAATCATTCTCGTCCTCGCCCCACTGAACCTTGACTAGCTTCACCGCCTTCCTTCGAAGTTGCTTCGTATCATGCCCCACAATACGAATCGGCTTGCGGTTCCCAACCGCCTCGGGTTCCACTTCGAAGTCCTCTAACTGATCAGGTGAAATAGTCATATCTGAGTCGTGGACGAACTTCCTTAGTTGGGAAACATGAAATACATTGTGAACTCCCGCCATTTTCTCTGGTAAGCCAATTCTATATGCCAAATTCCCGACTAGTTCAAGAACAGGGAATGGGCCAACAAATCTTGGTGCTAATTTGCCTCTCCTGCCAAATCGTATCACGCTCTTTAACGGAGAGATCTTGACGAACACGAAGTCACCAACGGAGAATTTCAAGTCTCTTCTCCTCTTATCAGCATAACTCTTCTGCCTGTCTTGGGCAGCTTTCATTCGTTGCTGAATGATCTTCATCTTATCCGAAGTTTCCCTCACCACATCTGGTCCAAGCACAAACTTCTCGCCAGTCTCTATCCAACATGATGGTGAGTTGCACGGTCTTCCGTACAAAGCTTCATATGGAGCCATACCGATACTGGATTGGTAGCTATTATTATATGCAAACTCCACTAGATGCAAATGGTCATCCCATGATCCACCAAAATCCAATATACAAGCTCTCAAAAGATCTTCCAATATACGATTCACCCTCTCCGTCTGACCGTCGGTCTGAGGATGATATGCGGTACTGAGATGTAATCCTGACCCTAGAGCCTCTTGTAAGCTCTTCCAAAACCCACTAGTGAACAACGGGTCTGGTCACTCACAATGCTTTTGGGTACCCCATGAAATCTCACTACCCACTTCATATACAATTCTGCCAACTTGGCTGCCGTTCTGGTTGATTTGACTGGTATAAATCTTGCACTCTTAGTCAATCGATCCACAATTACCCAAATGCTATCATGTCCTGATCTAGTCCTTGGTAAGCCATCGATGAAATCCATCGAGACTTGCTCCCATTTCCATTCAGGAATTTCTAATGGTTGCAATAAACCACTAGGCTTCTTTTGCTCGGCTTTAACTAGCTGGCAATTCATGCATTTGGATATAAACTTCCCAACGTCTCTTTTCATCCCTTCCCAGTAGTAAGTCTGTCTCATGTCTCGATACATCTTATTACCACCGGGATGTATAGTCAGGTTTGAGTGATGACATTCTCTAAGCACTTCATCTCTCAAACCATTCACGTTGGGCACAACTAGTCTTCCATTCTTCCGAAGCCATCTATCTCGATCAAGCCCAAACACATTCATCTCCTCACCGTCGATGTTCATCTCTAACTTGGAGATGATTTCCAATAGAATAGGATCGTCCCTCTGGCTGGAACCAATCCGCTCTATCAAAGTGGGTCTGATCGTCAAACTAGCTAGCATGACTGGATCCAATTCGCACTTTGGTCTGAAATCAAACCCCGCGATATACTCCAGTTGCTTCCACTCAAGAAACATTGCCCCTAAGCTGGCATGTCTCCTACTCAAGGCATCGACTACCGCATTACCTTTCCCAGGTGTATATGCGATATCAAAATCATACGAAGCCAAGAACTCTAACCATCTCTGCTGACGGAGATTCAGATCTTTCTGAGAGAAGATATACTTCAATGATTTATGATCGGTAAACAACTCAAATCTTTCTCCCAAGAGATAGTGTCTCCACATCT
Organism: Allium sativum; assembly: GCA_030737875.1. Lineage (NCBI taxonomy): Eukaryota > Viridiplantae > Streptophyta > Magnoliopsida > Asparagales > Amaryllidaceae > Allium > Allium sativum. The sequence continues at coordinate 345,574,104 of CM060910.1, forward strand.
TCAGCGCAAATACAATCGCTGCCAATTCCAAATCATGGGTAGGATACTTCTTCTCATGCGGCTTTAACTGTCGACTAGCATAAGCTACAACCCTACCTCCTTGCATCAATAAAGCACCCAGTCCGGTACCACAAGCATCTGTGTATACCGTCATCTCTTCATTCCCTTTAGGAATGACTAACACTGGCGCACGTGTCAACTTCTCCTTTAGACTCCTGAAGGCATCCTCACACACTCCGTCCCAGACGAAGGACTGATTCTTCTTAGTCAACTAAGTCAACGGTGCTGCTATCTTGGAGAAGTCCTGGATAAACTTACGATAATATCCAGCTAATCCCAAGAAACTTCTTACATCTGTTATATTCTTGGTGTAGGCCAATCCTGTACCGTAGCCACCTTCGCAGGGTCCACGGCAATACCACTCTCGGAAACAACATGACCCAAGAATCTCACTTCCCTTCTCCAAAAATGACACTTAGAGAATTTCGCTTTCAATTGGTGTTTCCTCAACACCTCCATCACTATCCTCAAGTGCCCCTTGTGTTCTTCCTCTGTCCTTGAATAAACAAGGATATCATCCACGAACACAAGAACAAACTTATTCAACTGATCTCTGAATACTCGATTCATGAGATCTACAAAATAGGCTGGTGCATTGGTCAACCCAAACGGCATGACCAACCACTCATAAAATCCAGACGGCGTCCTAAATGCCGTTTTCGGAACACTTTCATCTGCTACTCGAAGCTGATGAAATCCTGTCGCGAGGTCCAACAAGGAGAACACTCTTGCTCCTTCCAGTTGACCAAACAAATCATCTATCCGCGGTAGAGGATACTTATTCTTCCTCGTCACCTTATTCAACTCGCGATAGTCCATACACAAACGAAGGGAACCATCTGCCTTAGTGGCAAACACAACTGGTGCTCCCCACTCGGATACACTCCTTCTAATAAATCCCTTCTTCAAAAGATTGCTGACTTGCACCCCGAGCTCTCGCTGCTCCCTTGGTGCCATACGACGAAGTGGCATCACTATAGGTCTGGCATCTTTCACTAAATCAATACGGAACTCAATCTCTCGGTGTGGTGGAAGCCCGGTCACCTCCTCGAAGACGTCCGGATACTGGCCAACCACGGGCACATCTGACAACTCATCCTGCGGGATGTCGAGGGAATTTACAAAACTAGCTATAACCCCATCACTAGGTAGACTACCAAACACTACCCTCCGCCCATCATCCGCCCTCACTGTCACCAAAAAGCCCTCACAGTCTACCACCACCCCGTATCTTTGGAGCCAATCGACTCCCAATATAATGCCATACCCAGTAAAGCCCAAAACAAAGCAATCACATACAAACATACATCCATGACTCGATAAGACCAGATTCCTGCAAATCATACTTAGGCTAGTCGAACCACCAATCGGGTTCGTCTCAACCAATGGTCTATCGACTATCTCGGGTTCCAGTCCCAACCTATCTACCAGTTCACTAGATATGAAGGAACGGGAAGCCCCAGTATCAAACAAAACTCGAACTGGTACATCATAAATAGAAAGCATACCTTGAATAACAACGTTCTTTCCTTTCTCCGCCGCAGTTGGGGCATTCGACGAAGAAGGAACAACATCAATAGCATATGCTTTCACAATCTGCTTCTCCTTAAGAGGTTGCGGACACTTATCCTTCTGATGTCCCATTTGACCACAATTGTAGCACTTCCTTTCCGCTGGCTTGGCCCGACATTCTTTAGCATAATGGCCCTTCTTTCCACAGCTGAAGCACTCAACATCCTTCTTGCTCTTTTTCTGGCCACCTTTAGATTGGTCCTGCTTCCTCTTATTCTGAGAGCTATTCTTGCCTCCACCGTCTGCTTGCGGTTTTGGCCCTTCTGCAGATGCAGCCTCAGTCTTTGACTTAGGGTAAAGACTCTCTGATCTCAAAGCTTTCCCCACGATCGATTCAAAAGTCTCATCGATGTGGTTGATAAGCTTTTCCCCCAAGTATCCATCTAAACCAGTAATGAACTTCTCATTCTTCTTCTCAGGAGTATCAATGAGAGATAGTCCATATTTCGACAAAGTGTCGAACTCAGCAATATAATCAGAAACTGCCCTTCCGTTCTGCTTGAGTTCCAAGAACCTCTTGAACAATACTGACTTCTGGGCAGCTGGAATAAACTTCTCGCTAAAGAGAGCCTTGAACTGATCCCAAGTAACCTGGTCCTCTGGAGTAGCTGTTCTAATGGCATTCCACCAATTCATCGCTCGCCCTTGCAGCTGACGAGATGCTAGCCTTCTCTTCATCGCATCCTCAAGACCCAAGTCATCGAAGATACGGTCACAGCTATCCATCCAATCTTGAACATCTGTGGCCGACTCCGTCCCGTGGAATGGCTTTCCACCAAGGTTAGTGTAATCCTTGCACAACTTGGCGAAATCGACCCTAGGCGCCTACACTACTGGGCCAACACCAACTCCGGGATTGGGAACTGCCCCTTGCACTTCTCTAAGCATGTCTCTCATGAGGTTAGTAAACATTGCCCTCATGTCAGCGGCATTGCCTTGGTTGGTCCCTCTACCAGCACCCCTCGTATCTCGGCTCATCGTCAATCTGAAAAAGGGAAACGATTAACGACCCCATAGTGGTGCTAGTGCAGTGCGACTTCATTCTTATACTACTAATAGTATACATATATATAGCTTTTGAAAACCAAAGTAATTACAAATACGCGCTCTCATATACGTATTAACTCTCCCTAGTGTCTTTCCCTAGGTTAACTACGCAACATAAAGCTCTGATACCAAGTGTGACGGCCCGCCCCGCACCAACCGACATTTACTCCAAAAGTGCGCTGTACACATATCCAGTTAGCACGGAACGGGTCGTGAGAAGGAAAGGGAAGAAGGAAATGAACATACAAAGAACCTGTAGAATGTCTCACAGCGCATAGAACAAAATATAATAATAACATACTTGACATAAAACAGGAGAGACAGTGCATAAGCTGAAAATCAGAACTAAACATCATAGAAGCGGAAATCCAAAATACAGCTTATTACAACTTTCAAACTGTCTCAAAGCAAAAGTAAGATAAAGGAGGTACACTACTAATGCCCAAGTAGCGACCACCAACGACACAGGTAGAATGTGTATATATATATCATACGTGGAAGCCTCCTGCCCGCCTCCGAATCAGCTACTCGCGCACCACCAGCAAACCTGTCTCTAGTCTGCTCGTGTGAGCACCCAGAGTAATAAGAGGAGACATAAAACTCTGGGTCAGACATAAAGCCTGGTATGAGCGATAAGCATCTAAAGTGAACAATAATAGGTAGACTAAAACATACCTGAACCTGGACCTGCAACCAAAGAGTTAGCACTACATACTGTACAACACTCTAAGGTACCATATCAAACAGTGTAAAGATACGGAGGTCGAGGAGGTGTGCATGTCATAGGGATGGAAAACAATCAAACATAGCATCCATCCTCACATCTCTCACTCAGTGCGTAAAGCATACGATATTCACCACTTCGATCACCCAACATACCTTGCTACGATCACTTTGCCCCATGAAGTCATAAATGGCTTCACTGCACTGATAACGTAGCCACAAATCCTTTGCTATGTCCACTTTGCCCCATGGAGTCACAGGAACCCCACTGCACTGGCTCATAGCCTTACTAATCCTTACTATGTCCACTCTGCCCCATGGAGTCGCAATGACCCCACTGCACTTGCTCATAGTCTTACTACGCATCACCTTGCCCCTCAGGTCATAATGACCCTACTGCACTGATAACGTAGTCTTGCTACCATCACTTTGCCCCTCAGGTCATAATGACCCTACTGCACTGATAAGTAGCCCATCATCCATTTCCAGTGGTGAATTGAAGTTATGAACGTCGACAACTCCTTAGCACACGTCCCGCAGCAAAGTCCAACTCATGAAGTCCACTCATTGGTTCCTATCTGGATCCTGAGTCAATACCCTTCATTTGGACTACCTTTGCATCTCGGGTTATCAGTCTTCATCTGTTCGGTTTGGATCAGAATGCTCCTTCTTCACTGGATCGGGTCGCATCGCCGTCACCCCTAGCGGATCGGGTCGGGTCTCCAGATTGCCACGGTTCGGATCGTATCGCGGTCCTCTTTCTCTCTGCTTCGGATCGTGCTCCTCTCCTTGGTTCGGATCGGAATATCCCACACGGGTCGGATCGCGCTCCTCCAGCTCGTGACTCCCCCGATTCGAATCGGCGTCTCGTAGTGCATCGGTTCGTGGATGCTGCTTTCCTTTAGTCGGATCGTGACGCGAAGCACAAGTGGATCGGATCGGGTAGCAGTTCGCGGTTGGTGCTCGTGGGCCTTGCGCAGATGGTTCGGTTCGGTGGAGATGACTCGACTCGTGATGATGTCCCACGATCCCATAGGGCGATCCGATCGATCCTCAATCCCCTATCCAATCCGAATTCCTGCACATTGTCCAGCGAGTTGTTTACGCCTCTCGACGGCGTTTTCGACCATTCCAACTATTCTAATCAGTCACAAAGCATTTCATATAGTCATAGCAACATGCATAATCAACCACAAACATCAAAACATCAATATGATAGGTAGAAATGGATCAAATATACCCAAAATCCCATATTTCCCTTTAAGCATATTTAGGTGAAACTAATGATAGGATTAACAAAACTTAACCAAATTAACCCAAATCCACATCAGAGGTCTAAAACATCATTCCGAATTTTATAAACATTTTTCCAGAATTTTATCACGTTTAAATTCACTAATTAACACTAATCACCCCTAATTAGCCATAATTAGTGCAAAACTATGCAAATCACTCACCTTAGCCACAAATAAACTAAGATCTGAAATAATTCTCTGATTTGATGTGAATCTCAATGCCAAACAGCAGCTCCTATGTTGCTTTGGTGTAGATCTTCCTTGATTAGGGGTTGCTAAGCCAAATCCTTGACCAAAAGATGATTTGGAGGTGATTTAGAGGTTAGAGGCCATTTTTAGGGTTCCTTGGTGATAAGTGGAGGCTAGAAAACTGAAATGGAATGATCCTCTATCTCATTTCAGCCTCCCCATAACCCTAATCCCGAAATGGGTTATGGGCCTACTCACTAATCACCCGATTTGGCCCGGTTAAGCTGTTTTTCACCCTCCAAACCTTATTTCAGCCATATCTCCCAAACGGTAAGTCCGTTTGGCTATTATGACCACTCCACGGAAAGGTAAACCATCAAACGAATCCAACGGAAGTGGTTTCAGGTCAAAATTCCTTTCCAACCAAAAGTTATGGCCAAATCAAGACCAACTAAGGGCAAAATGGTCATTTAAAAATCGACAAAAATCATTAATATGGGAAATGACTCTAATAGATGTTTCCCAAAGTTACATGACCATACAACTTCATACGGGAAAGAAATAAATATTCTACAATCCTATGATGTGTAGAATACGGGTCGTTACATAAGACAAAACAAACAAGAGGAATATTCTGACGTTAATATCACTCCTAATCACTATAGGATAATTACTACACTGCACCATTACAAGTCACCCTAGAAGTTGATCCCGCCTATTGAACATAATAATCATAATGGTAGTTTCGTGTACCCCTAGTTGTCTTCATAGGTGCCGCCTGCCCCTATCTCCACTAGTTGTACCCACTACCCCCATGCGATCGGCTCCCTAACTCGTATATACCCGTGTTGGTCCCACAGTGGGGTGTATCACTCCCCAAAGTGGCAACCCGATACCACTAAAGATGCACGGCTTATATCTACACGATGCAACAGCGTCTTACCTACCAGCCCGGGCCCACGCACGCACATGACCCCGTTGGACTTGCGTTGCCACCGTTAACCCGTTTTGACCTCTTACAATCAAACCCAGTAAGCGTGTCCCGTCCTCGATCTAACTCGAGCTCACAAAGATACTTGATGGGTTACTGGTTTGAAAATGGTCCCCCATGCTTGACACAAGCTTTCCACCTATGCTGGGTCCCCACTACGATTTCCCACTTAACCCCTTCTTATTCATGTATTCTTACATGTTTCAATTTGGTTAAGTGTTTCTAATCGTATTTCACATGTCACCCATGCCACCCACTTAACCCCCATGTCCTACCACATGTTTGTCTTGGTTAAGTGTTGCTTAATTCATTATAACCGTAACCTTGTAAGACCTCCCACATTAAACTACCGTTTGCTGTTGCTGGATTTGTCGGGCGGGTCCGGGCAGTCTTATACCGCAAACGAGTCTAACCTCGTGTCTTTACAATTGTTACACATTTAATTTATGCCTTCGACATCTCACATTAGACTACCGTTTGTGGTTGTTGGATTTGTCGGGCGGGTCCGGGCAGTCTTATACCACAAACGAGTCTAACCTCGTGTCTTAGGTATTAATTATTACACATAATTATTTCACCCCAATATGAATTAATTATCCCTATTCAAATTGTCAATAATTTCCAAATTAAACTATGTCCATAATTGTCACTTAAATTATGCCCATACTTTTTAGGTATATAAATTATACCAATTAATGTCTCAAATTAGTTATATGCCTTTAAAGCAATTTTATGCCAATTCACAATTTGCATAATTAATATTTTCCCATTCTCCCCATGCTATTCGTACGTATGATATATGTTAGACTCGCAAATAGTCTAACTCATAAAAAAGAAAAGAAACATCACAACTTTCATAACACATAAAATAGATCTAACTTGCAAATAAGAATTATACATAAGTTTGCATAGCCAATAACTTGCATAGGCAATGGACATATAGAACATAAATTTGCATAAACTACCATGGTTCTAAATATAGATCTAAACATGAAATTGTGAACTTGCATATATGAATATGGGTTTCACCTAAACTTGCATATATGGGATATAGTTTTCACCCAAACTTGCATATGTGAATATAGTTTTCCACCTAAAAGTGTGAATATAGTTTTCACCTAAACTTGCATATATGGGATATAGTTTTCACCCAAACTTGCATATGGATTCCTACAAACTTGCATATGAATTTAAACATGTAAACTAATATCACATGTTTTGCATATAAACCAGCATATGTATATACTTGATTCACATATAAACTTGCGTACAGTTCGCATACAGACTTGCATAAAATTCACATACAAACTAGCATATGTAGAAACAGACTTGCATAAGATTCACATACAAACTAGCATATGATTTACATCCCAAACTTGCATATAGACTGATGCCATAAAATGAATCAAGTTAAACATATGTGATTTGACATATGAAATAGATCTACTAACATAAGTTAACATAACTGTCATATGTTCAACAACAAACGATAACAAAGTTAAACAACATCACATGATTCAACAGACATGTTCTCATAATCCCAATTATAACTCATCATAATTAATTTATTAATTATTTTGTGAAAGAAATTGTACTCACAAAGACAGGTTAGAGAAGAGAATAATTCGTTCTACATTTTGTATTAGAATTTTGACTTGCAAATCCCTAAGCTTTAGGAAGAAGAACTATCCTAGCAGCAGCATGGAGGTCAAGAGACTAATTTAGCTTAGGTTTAGGGCTTGAGTCTATGTGTGCTTTTATAGAAGTTAACATCAATAGAAGCCGTTAGATTACCATAGGAGCAATCACAACTGTCCAGACTAGATAGAGTTATCCAGAATTGCCACCTATGCCCAAGTGACTCAGCAACAGGTCAGGAAAGACTCAGCAACAAGTCAGGATCATCTCATTTCAGATCTGCCCCGGGGGGTAGGTCGACCTGTATAGGGGAGGTCGACCCCCTGGTCGACCTGGCCTTGGGCGGGAGAAATCCCGCCCAGCCCGCTTCCTCGTTTGAATTTTGAATTTTTATTTTTGAATTTTAATTCTGAACTGTTATTAATTTATTGAAACTTCTGTGGGCCATAACTTCCTCATACGAAGTCTGATTTACAAAAACTTGGACTCTATTCCAAGCAGAATTTCGAGACAAGCGCAATGGCGTAACCAATTTCCCTTAATTCTCACTTTAACAATTAAGTATTCTTAAATTCGTTCTTTTAATAGTCACAGAAAATTCAGGGTGTTAGAAAATGAGACTTTTAAAGGCTATATATAAATTCCACAGCGATTTTTCTAAATTTTGATTTAGATATAACTTACCATTTATAAGTGAAACCTCAATTTCCTACATTCGTTAAAAAATTACAATTCAAAATTTTATAATGTTTCTTGTTTTATCAAATTTTGATTTATATTGAATCCAATACATTCATTCAAAGTTTAAAATCGAATTTTCAAACTACTGCGCCATTTTAAACTCGTTTTAAATTAAACTTTAACTTTATACATTCTAACTTCGATTAAAAAAATATTAAGTTGTTTATTCTCAAAATAAATCGTATGAAATATCTAATTCTTATCAAAACTAATTAAAATAAATTTTAAATTGGTTTCGAAAATACCGGTTACTACAATATCCCCCACATAAAATCCTGTCGTCCCCGAAAAGGAAAGGAGCTGAATTTTTATATCTAACCAACTCAACTTTCATTCTGGCTTGAGTTTTTCAACCTTTCGGTTTCTAAGAACTCGCTAATTTTCCCAAAATGTTGTAACACCTCAAATTCCTGAAAAATTTCGCCATAACATCATTTGTACGGGTTGATCGGAAAAACCACAACTTGCCTCACAGGGCCCTCATCAACCAAAAAGAAAAACCAAAAGCCAAACGGCTAGCCAATTGGCTCATAAAATCATCAAACCCAATCGATACCGTAAATATGTACCTATTTTTGGGCATGCAATTTTATTCCTCTTCTTAGCATCCATGCTATGACCTGTTCAAGACACACATATATATGCATGTATATCCAGCTCAAAACAAGTTTCAATTTAGTTCAACATTATATTCAATTTGGCTAATTTTACCCTTTCATTCTCATATTGGTTTTATCATTCCAATATTTTTATTGGTTAAACTAATTATCATACAATACAACCAACAATCAATTTTATAATTAGCTTTTCAAAACCTATAATTAGCATATGATTTACATCCAAACTTTCATATAAACTGATGCCATAAAATGAATCAAGTTAAACATATGTGATTTGACATATGAAATAGATCTACTAACATAAGTTAACATAACTGTCATATGTTCACCAACAAACGATAACAAAGTTAAAAAACATCACATGATTCAACAGACATGTTCTCATAATCCCAATTATAACTCATCATAATTAATTTATTAATTATTTTGTGAAAGAAATTGTATTCACAAAGATAGGTTAGAGAAGAGAATAATTCGTTCCTCGTTTTGTATTAGAATTCTGACTTGCAAATCCCTAAGCTTTAGGAAGTAGAACTATCCTAGCAGCAGTAGCATGGAGGCCAAGAGACTAATTTAGTTTAGGTTTAGGGCTTGAGTCTATGCGTGCTTTTATAGAAGTTTAAATCAATAGAAGCCGTTAGATTATCATTGGAGCAATCACAACCGTCCAGACTAGATAGAGTTATCCAGAATTGCCACCTATGCCCTAGTGACTCAGCAACAGGTCAAGAAAGACACAGCAACAAGTCAAGATCGTCTCATTTCAGATCTTCCCTGGGGGGTAGGTTTACACCCTGGTCGACCTGTATAGGGGAGGTCGACCCCCTGGTCGACCTCGCCTTGGGCAGGAGAGATCCCACCCAGTCCGCTTCCTCGTTTGAATTTTGAATTTTGATTTTTGAATTTTAATTCTGAACTATTATTAATTTATTGAAGCTTCTGAGGGCCATAAATTCCTCATACGAAGTCCAATTTACGAAAACCTGGACTCTATTCCAAGAAGAATTTTGAGACGAATGCAGTGGAGTTACCCATTTCCCTTAATTCTCACTTTAACAATTAAGTATTCTTAAATTCGTTCTTTTAATAGTCACAGAAAATTCAGGGTGTTACATTCTCCCCTCCTTAAAGGATTTTGTCCCCGAATCTTCAAGTCTAGAAAATGTATATCCTACCATCCAATCATCCATCTACTCAACCATCAAACACCGACATCCATTGTCCTTACAAGATTTCTAATGCTATATGAACATATGCAAAATATGTGTGTATATGTTCCATATCCAATGCAAAATTAGGCGGTCTACCGATTCAGTTGACCTCTTTAATGCAAATCATGATAGTGCAATACGTCCATTATGTATGCGAAAGAATCCTAACGATACATATTATTTCTACATGTGTGCACGACCATTCATCAAAATGCAGCATCCATATGATAACACAACCATTATATATCCATTAATTTAAATACGCACACACATTCATACGCAATACGAAAGTGACTGAGCCGATCTAGTGCCTAATGTGTGTGTACACGCATCCTCGGGCAACCACTAGCAACCACTTGCAACCACTCGCAACCATCAATCATAACATGTTTCAAATACTGTAACAACCCGTATTTTTTTTATTAACCTGTAATAACATAAATTGAGGCAGAATTTAATTCTAAAATCTGAATCAAGGGAAACGGGCTATGCCATTGCGTTCGTCTCGGAAAAATACGCGAAATAGAGTCCGAGTTTTCGAAAATCGGAGTCCGTATGACCCGATTAAGGCCCAACGAAGTTTTCAGAAAATTCCAAGGTAAAAACAGATTTCAAATTCAAATCTGAATTTGAAAATTAGGTCATCCAGGGCCAGGCGGGAGAATTCCCGCCACAGTACCCAAGTCGACAGCCCTGTCGACTTGGGAGTCGACTTGGTCTGACCAGGTCGACAGCCCTGTCGACTTGGCTGTCGACTTGGCTCAGACGGCAAGTCTTGCCTGGTGCACCATTTTGAGAATGTGTTGAGCTTGGGGGCCAGATTCGGTTTAGAGGGCTGAGATTGGAACTAGGGTTTAATCCTATGGTCTAAATCACTAGCCTAATCTATAAATAAGACCCTAACCTACCCTAAATCATTCATTATTCATTCTAGCAACTAAACTATGGCAAAATCAAACCTCTCATGGCCTCCACTCTCTTCATACAATTCCTAAATCAATTCCTAAGTGATTTTCCATGCATACAAGTGTTTTTAGACTTGTATGATCATCATTAGCTCGCATTCAAGTCTTGTTTCTCTATTGGCATCTTAAAGGGAGAGTTTTGATCAAGTTTGCTTGCATTTTTGGGGTTTTAATTAGTTGCATAAGGGGTTTCTTACATTTGCTAAACTCATTTGAGTCCGCATAAGCATTGTAAGCCCTATTCCTTTCATACTTGAACTTTAAAGTTAAATGTATGATATGCAAGTTTTCTATGATGTGTTATGCAAGTTTCCTATGATGTGACATGCAAGTTTTGTTATGCAAGTTGATATGCAAGTTGCCATATGTTATGCAAGTTTTGTATGCAAGTTTGATATGCAAGTGCCATATGTTATGCAAGTTTTGTATGCAAGTTTGATATGCAAGTTGTCATATGTCATACAAGTTTTGTATGCAAGTTTGATATGCAAGTTGTCATATGTCATGCAAGTTTTATTATGCAAGTATGATATGCAAGTTGTCATATGTCATGCAAGTTTTATTATGATATGCAAGTTGTCATATGTTATACAAGTTTTGTATGCAAGTTTGATATGCAAGTTGTCATATGTTATGCAAGTTTTTGTATACAAGTTTGATATGCAAGTTGTCATATGTTATACAAGTTTTGTATGCAAGTTTGATATGCAAGTTGTCATATGTCATGCAAGTTTTATTATGCAAGTATGATATGCAAGTTGTCATATGCCATGCAAGTTTTATTATGCAAGTATGATATGCAAGTTGTCATATGTTATGCAAGTTTTGTATGCAAGTTTGATATGCAAGTTGTCATATGTTATGCAAGTTTTGTATACAAGTTTGATATGCAAGTTGTCATATGTTATGCAAGTTGATATGCAAGTTTATCATGTTGTAATATGCAAGTTGATATGCAAGTTTATCATGTTGTATTATGCAAGTTGATATGCAAGTTTATCATGTTGTAATATGCAAGTTTATAGGCAAGTATGTCATGTTATGGTATGCAAGTATGTTATGCAAGTTTGGGTTGAACATTTTGTTCATGCTATCATGTTATGCATGCTTTTGAGGCCTAATGCAAGTATATGAACATATGTACATTTCATATGCCACCATGTTGAACTTGTGGCTTCAACACTTTTATGTCATGATTATGCCAAGTTTCCTCTTTCTATCCTTTATGCGCTATTGCGATATGTAAGCGATGGGATTGCGTTTGGGGTTGGGTAAACTTAAAAGACATAAAAACATAAGCTTGGGAATTTACCTATTAAGTTAGGTCTACCCATTGGGAATTTACCTATTAAGTTAGGTCTACCCAATTGCTTGAAAAACTTGTAATGTGTTTTGGAAACATGGTGGACATGACACTTAGAAAAGATAAGTGTGACCAACTCGAGGTTGGGTTGAGTTTGTAGCGTAAACCTACCCGGAACCGACCGGCTTAACTAGTTGCTACAAACAATAGGACCCAATGTGAGAAGTTGGTCATGTTGTACCTTGAACCCGAGGTTAGACCAAGTTGTGGTGTAAAGCTACCCGGACCCGCCGGCTTAACTAGTAACCACAACAAAGTCTAATGTGAGAGGTTAAGGCGCATTAATTAATGCCTTGTGATTAGGGTTAAGTCATGGACCACTGGAATACTTAACCAATGAAAACACGATGGGTTGGTAGGGTTAAGTCATGAACCTTGGGTACACTTAACCAACTTGGTACTAGAATGAGTTGGGTTAACCACGTTAACCCATTAAGGAAACCCTAGTTGCGTGGTCCTTTGCACCAGTAACCCTCTTAGTTGTATCATGACACCCTAGGGACTAGGCTAGGGAGGGGCACGATTACTGGGATGCCATGTAAGCGACCAAACGACGGCTGAGTAGGTGCGCCGGTGTGGGTTCAGGCGGGCCATGATCGTGCACATGGTCCGGAGTTGAAAAAGCAGGCACGGGCACCAGTAGGTTTAAACTGTGCGTGCTTGGTTTGTGTCGGTGGTTGACACCCTAGGACTTGATACACCCTAGGGTGGACCTAGCACAGTTTAGCTACACTTCGTAGTTGGGCCGTATGACACAGACACTTGACGAGATAGGCTTATAGGGAGCCGATCGACTAGACCGTGCTAGTTGGACCTTGGTTTGGGTCATTCATGATGTTGGGCCAAACATGGGCCTGGGGATCACTTCTTGTTTACACTTTGGACCTCGTATTGGGGTCACTTCATGTTATTGGGCCAGAGCTTGGGCCAAGAGATCAATACTTGTTTATTCAAGTCATGTTAGTTTACTAGTACACCTGTGGTGCAAAACCTTAATCCTGATTATGCGATGACACCTTTATCTACCTTGATAGTTAATCATCATGCTAGTATTTTATTATCCTTATGTTCACCCCTTGCTGCCCATACCAGTTAACTTTATCAGTTTACATTGATTGTAGTAGGGCTTACTCAGTCTTTTTGACTGACCTGTTTTCTTTCGCCTCTTTTCTTCCGTTCCCCCCCCCCCCAGGTTCTCAGGGAGGGAATACAGGAGCCTAGCTTGGATTTTGGATTACTTGCTTGTGGGATTTCAGTTCATGTACGCTTCCTACATGAAGCTAGCTATGGTTCTCACGTATTTGGGGATAGCACTTATGTATTTCTGTTTTCAGATGATGTTGTTTTATCTAGACTTGTTTATTTGGGAAAATGATATTATGTTGTACCAGACTTGTTTTGAAATGGTTTAAATCTTCCGTTGCTTTATCTATGTTATTTACTCTGTTTACATATATACATATGTTCTTGTTCTGCCTTGATATATCACTTTGCATGTTTACCTGATTCAAACGCCCCTCCAAAGTCAGTGCACTTGCAAGAGTGGTACTGGCGGAGGTGGGGTGTTACATTTGGTATCAGAGCATATGGTTTACGAGAAGGAACAAAAAGGTTTTTAGAAAACTTTTGGAAAACTATTTTCAAAACCAAGTATAAAGTATTTTCCAAAGAAAAGTCTAGTTTATTTTAAAGGCTATTCCCCAAAAAGCCATTAGCAAAATCCCTTCGTTTTTCTCCATTTTGAATCTATCTTTTTCTTCGGTTTCAGTATGGCCAATAACTTTGCCATTCCGGAGGGAGTACGCGTACCTTTTTGGTATAGGAGACTTTTTGAGGCTAGGGCGACCGAAGCCGGCCCCGCTGATGTTCCCCCTCCTCCAGTAGTTAATGTTCCTCCTCCCCCTCAGCATCCACAAGAGGATTTCGCGGAGATTTGTAAGAACTTTAAGGCGTTGGGTTGCAAGAATTTCATTGGAACCGAGACATATGTAGAGGCCAGAAATTGGTTGAAAGAAACCAAAGATCTTTTTACCTTCTTTAATATAGATGACCGTAGGAAGGTTTTATTAGCAGTGTGGTTGCTAAAGGAAGAAGCTGCACGTTGGTGGGTGGTCACCACCGTTACTAAGCCAATTGATACTTGGGATGACTTTCGGGGAAAGTTTGGACTAAGGTTCCTATCACTGAAGCAAGGGGACATGACTATTAGGGAATACATAGATCAGTTTAATCAACTGGCTCAGGTCGGTTTAGACTTGGTTAACACAGCTCAGAAGAAGGCCCTATACTTTGCTCTAAGATTAAACGAGCCATTACATGGTTTGGCCATGACTCATATACCCTTGGGGGCAACTTTTTGAGAGTTTGGTGAATATGGCCCTACTTAATGAAGAGAGTAGGAGTGACAAGGAGGAGATCAAGATGAATGATACTCAAGCCAAGAAGACTGATTCCCAGTGGAAAGGAAATCAGGGTAATCCAAGCGGTCAGAGCAGTCAAGGCAATAAGAACAAGAACAAGGGCAAGAACAACAAGAGGAAGTGCCATTATTGCGGTTCAGTTGGGCATCTTAGTAAGGATTGTCGGAAGAGAAAAAGGAATAATGGTGAATGCTTTTTCTGCGGTGAGACTGGACATTTCAGTAAGGATTGCCCGAAGAAGCAAGGGCAAGGCCAGGGTCAGACTCAGCGTGCTGGACCTTCGAGAGGGCAAGTTCATGCTCTCAATGCTGCTCCAGTTCCCGATCGAGGTAGTATTTCTGTTGAAGGCCTTGTATACATTTCTGATTTTCCTGTTCGTACCTTGTTTGATTTTGGTGCATCGCATAGCTTATTTCATCTGATCTAGTTGAAAGTTTGCACCTGAGTACTAGTCTAGTTTATGATCCCGTGTGTGTTTCAAATCCAATTGGGGTTTTCGCCCACTTGTCTATTATCTACGTGGATTTGGAAAACTCTATCTCTAGTGTAGAGTTCTCGTGTGATGATTGTATTCTCGGTTTCATGGGGTATGGGTTGATTTTGACCATGGATTGGTTGTCCAGTTTTGGAGCCATTCTTGATTTTTGAGCATAGGGTTGTGAGGCTCATGACTCGCCTCGGTAATACCCTAGGAAATTCTAGTAACCCTATGAGTCTCGTCATGTTGTGTTATCTTAAATCCCTCGACTCGTCTATCGATGGTTTGCAATCGGTGAGGGTAGTCCGAGAATATCCTGATATCTTGGGTGAAGTGAAGGGGGTTACCCCTAAACGAGAGATAGATTTCCGCATTTATCTGGTTGATAATGCCAAGCCAGTTATGTGGCCGGTAAGGCACATGGTCCCATGAGACGGGAGCTAAGTAAGCAAGTGAAGGAGTTGCTTGAGAAGAACTCCATTCGATGAAGCATTTCCGAGGAAGGTGCTCTAGTAGTATTCGCTACTAATGTGGACAGTTCGCTTCGCCCGTGTGTTGATTATTGTGAGTTGAACAAGAAGAATAGACAACCATTACCAAGGATCGATGGTCCGATTGATCAGCTTGTAGGAACATCTGTTCTCTCTTGATCTTGCTACTGGATTCCATCAGCTCAGAGTAGCTGAGGATAGTATAGACAAAGCTGCGTTCAGAACTCCAGATAGATTCTTAGAATGGCTGGTCATGCCATTCGGTTTGACTAATGCACCCGCATATTTGGTGGACTGGATGAGTAGGGTGTTCAGGGAGTTCTTGAACAAGTTTGTCGTGGTCTTCGTAGATGATATTCTGATCTTCTCTAAGGCTGAGGAAGAGCACGCAAGGCATCTCGTGGAGGTGATGGATACGCTAAGAGCACATCAGTTGAAGGCTAAGTTCTCCAAAGGTCATTTTGGAGAAAAGAAGTTAGATTTCTTGGGCACATAGTTTCTAAGCAAGGCTTAGTGGTGGATCCCGCTAAAATGGTCACGGTTCAAGACCGGAAAGCTCCGACGAGGACAATTGAAGTAAGAAGTTCTCTCAGTTTAATTAGTTAGTTAGCGTCCCTTGAGCTTAGACCTACCCTTCTGGATCAAGTAAGGACTTCACAGAAAGAAGACCCCCAGTTAGTCGAGATCATGGACAAGTTGATTCGAGGCGAGATGTTAAGACACCTCGCTATAGATGACAAGGGATAGCTAGGACACAATGAAAGAAAGAAGGCTCTTGAAGATGCACATTACACAAGGAAGTGGCCGAGTTTGTCCCAAGGTGCATGTTGGGCCAACAGGTTAAAGGCCAAGTCATAAAAAAAAACCGGTGGGCTATTACATCCATTGGAGGTCCCCGCAATAGAAGTAGTAAAGCGTCACGAAGGATTTCGTGGATGGACTGCCTAGATCAAGGAAAGGGAATACGAGCATGTGGGTCATAGTAGGTAGACTCACGAAGAGTGCTCATTTCACTCCGGTAAAGAGCGAAAGGATTGCATCATAGCTAGCGACAGTTTACTTTCAAGAAATAAAGCAGTTGCACGAGGTTCCGTAAAGTATAGTTAGTAACCACGACTCAATCTTCACCAGTCAAGTTTTGAGATAGTCTACGGGAAGTCAGGGGCAAGCAACTGAATCTAAGTACAGCCTACCATTCGCAGGCGGATGACCCATTTCGTTCAAGCATGAAAATCATGTTGGTAAGAGCAATTGGCAACATGGATTGGTATTTCCAAGAAAAGTTCTGCTGCGTGGAATACTTTATAGTAAGTAGACGAGATCCAGGATTCAATAGTGAATTTTGGAAAGCTTGCACGAATCCATGAGGTCATGGTTATGTTTAATCCAAGAATGATAGAAGAGTAAGAAAAAGACGGTCAAAGCACAGTGGAGTTAAGCTCAAGGAAATGTGACTTAGAAGACTGAAGGCTAGGTACGCGCATCATATCTCTTTTTAAGAGCATATCATTGATCCTTGTTTTCCTGTGGAACTTACTCGCATATTATCTTTTTATGTATATCCTCTCGGTCCCATTTTCGGTCCTATTTCTGTCGGGAGGTATGGCTTATTGGCTAGTAATACATGTCAGGGTTTGAAGAGGTCCGTTAGGTTGACTAAACCTTTTGGCCTTTTATGGAATATGGGTTGGGTTAGGAAGGGATTTCTTGTAATCCAAAAGGAGTATATCTTGCTTATCCTCCCGATCTCTTTTGCTATCCATGTTTGTCTTGTTTATCTAGTTTATCGTGTTAATCTTGTCATGAGAATCTTAGGTAGAA
This sequence comes from Allium sativum, assembly GCA_030737875.1. Taxonomy (NCBI): domain Eukaryota; kingdom Viridiplantae; phylum Streptophyta; class Magnoliopsida; order Asparagales; family Amaryllidaceae; genus Allium; species Allium sativum. The sequence goes on from CM060910.1 coordinate 345,591,729, forward strand.
ACCCTTTGGTTGAAACATGTGTTTGAAACATGTTATGCTTGATGGTTGCAAGTGGTTGCAAGTGTTTGCAAGTGGTTACTCGTGGATGCATTATACACGATTAGGCACTAGATCAGCTCACACACTCCTCATATTGCATATGCATGAGTGTTTATGCTTATTCATGGATGAAAAGTTGTGTGTTATCACATGGATGTTGCATATGGGTGTATGTTATGTGCACACATATAGATGATATACATTATGTTAGGAATTGCATACATATGGATTCATTTCACTAACATAATTTGCATTGATGAAATTCGCATTAGATAAGTACATATACACACACCTTTGCATATGTTCATCCAGCATTTAGAATCTTGTAAGGACAATGATTGCTCGTGGATGATGTTTTGAGTAGATGGATGTTGGATGGTAGGATACGTTCTTCCTAACTTGAAGATTTCGGGGACGAAATCCTTTAAGGAGGGGAGAATGTAACAACCCGTATTTTTTTTATTAACCTGTAATAACATAAATTGAGGCAGAATTTAATTCTAAATTCTGAATCAAGGGAAACGGGCTATGCCATTGCGTTCGACTCGGAAAAATACGCGAAATAGAGTCCGAGTTTTCGAAAATCGGAGTCCGTATGACCCGATTAAGGCCCAACGAAGTTTTCAGAAAATTCCAAGGTAAAAACAGATTTCAAATTCAAATCTGAATTTGAAAATTAGGTCATCCAGGGCCAGGCGGGAGAATTCCCGCCACAGTACCCAAGTCGACAGCCCTGTCGACTTGGGAGTCGACTTGGTCTGACCAGGTCAACAACCCTGTCGACTTGGCTGTCGACTTGGCTCAGACGGCAAGTCTTGCCTGGTGCACCATTTTGAGAATGTGTTGAGCTTGGGGGCCAGATTCGGTTTAGAGGGCTGAGATTGGAACTAGGGTTTAATCCTATGGTCTAAATCACTAGCCTAATCTATAAATAAGACCCTAACCTACTCTAAATCATTCATTATTCATTCTAGCAACTAAACTATGGCAAAATCAAACCTCTCATGGCCTCCACTCTCTTCATACAATTCCTAAATCAATTCCTAAGTGATTTTCCATGCATACAAGTGTTTTTAGACTTGTATGATCATCATTAGCTTGCATTCAAGTCTTGTTTCTCTATTGGCATCTTAAAGGGAGAGTTTTGATCAAGTTTGCTTGCATTTTTGGGGTTTTAATTAGTTGCATAAGGGGTTTCTTACATTTGCTAAACTCATTTGAGTCCGCATAAGCATTGTAAGCCCTATTCCTTTCATAATTGAACTTTAAAGTTAAATGTATGATATGCAAGTTTTCTATGATGTGTTATGCAAGTTTCCTATGATGTGACATGCAAGTTTTGTTATGCAAGTTGATATGCAAGTTGCCATATGTTATGCAAGTTTTGTATGCAAGTTTGATATGCAAGTGCCATATGTTATGCAAGTTTTGTATGCAAGTTTGATATGCAAGTTGTCATATGTCATACAAGTTTTGTATACAAGTTTGATATGCAAGTTGCCATATGTCATGCAAGTTTTATTAGGCAAGTATGATATGCAAGTTGTCATATGTCATGCAAGTTTTATTATGATATGCAAGTTGTCATATGTTATACAAGTTTTGTATGCAAGTTTGATATGCAAGTTGTCATATGTTATGCAAGTTTTTGTATGCAAGTTTGATATGCAAGTTGTCATATGTTATACAAGTTTTGTATGCAAGTTGTCATATGTCATGCAAGTTTTATGCAAGTTTGATATGCAAGTTGTCATATGTCATGCAAGTTTTATTATGCAAGTATGATATGCAAGTTGTCATATGTCATGCAAGTTTTGTATGCAAGTTTGATATGCAAGTTGTCATATGTTATGCAAGTTTTGTATGCAAGTTTGATATGCAAGTTGTCATATGTTATGAAAGTTGATATGCAAGTTTATCATGTTGTAATATGCAAGTTGATATGTAAGTTTATCATGTTTTAATATGCAAGTTTATAGGCAAGTATGTCATGTTATGGTATGCAAGTACGTTATGCAAGTTTGGGTTGAACATTTTGTTCATGCTATCATGTTATGCATGCTTTTGAGGCCTAATGCAAGTATATGAACATATGTACATTTCATATGCCACCATGTTGAACTTGTGGCTTCAACACTTTTATGTCATGATTATGCCAAGTTCCCTCTTTCTATCCTTTATGCGCTATTGCGATATGTAAGCGATGGGATTGCGTTTGGGGTTGGGTAAACTTAAAAGACATAAAAACATAAGCTTGGGAATTTACCTATTAAGTTAGGTCTACCCATTGGGAATTTACCTATTAAGTTAGGTCTACCCAATTGCTTGAAAAACTTGTAATGTGTTTTGGAAACATGGTGGACATGACACTTAGAAAAGATAAGTGTGACCAACTCGAGGTTGGGTTGAGTTTGTAGCGTAAACCTACCCGGAACCAACCGGCTTAACTAGTTGCTACAAACAATAGGACCCAATGTGAGAAGTTGGTCATGTTGTACCTTGAACCCGAGGTTAGACCAAGTTGTGGTGTAAAGCTACCCGGACCCGCCGGCTTAACTAGTAACCACAACAAAGTCTAATGTGAGAGGTTAAGGCGCATTAATTAATTAATGCCTTGTGATTAGGGTTAAGTCATGGACCACTGGAATACTTAACCAATGAAAACACGATGGGTTGGTAGGGTTAAGTCATGAACCTTGCGTACACTTAACCAACTTGGTACTAGAATGAGTTGGGTTAACCACGTTAACCCATTAAGGAAACCCTAGTTGCGTGGTCCTTTGCACCAGTAACCCTCTTAGTTGTATCATGACACCCTAGGGACTAGGCTAGGGAGGGGCACGATTACTGGGATGCCATGTAAGCGACCAAACGACGGCTGAGTAGGTGCGCCGGTGTGGGTTCAGGCGGGCCATGATCGTGCACATGGTCTAGAGTTAAAAAAGCAGGCACGGGCACCAGTAGGTTTAAACTGTGCGTGCTTGGTTTGTGTCGGTGGTTGACACCCTAGGACTTGATACACCCTAGGGTGGACCTAGCACAGTTTAGCTACACTTCGTAGTTGGGCCGTATGACACAGACACTTGACGAGATAGGCTTATAGGGAGCCGATCGACTAGACCGTGCTAGTTGGACCTTGGTTTGGGTCATTCATGATGTTGGGCCAAACTTGGGACTGGGGATCACTTCTTGTTTACACTTTGGACCTCGTATTGGGGTCACTTCATGTTATTGGGCCAGAGCTTGGGCCAAGAGATCAATACTTGTTTATTCAAGTCATGTTAGTTTACTAGTACACCTGTGGTGCAAAACCTTAATCCTGATTATGCGATGACACCTTTATCTACCTTGATAGTTAATCATCATGCTAGTATGTTATTATCCTTATGTTCACCCCTTGCTGCCCATACCAGTTAACTTTATCAGTTTACATTGATTGTAGTAGGGCTTACTCAGTCTTTTTGACTGACCTGTTTTCTTTCGCCTCTTTTCTTCCGTTCCCCCCCCCCCCAGGTTCTCAGGGAGGGAATACAGGAGCCTAGCTTGGATTTTGGATTACTTGCTTGTGGGATTTCAGTTCATGTACGCTTCCTACATGAAGCTAGCTATGGTTCTCACGTATTTGGGGATAGCACTTATGTATTTCTGTTTTCAGATGATGTTGTTTTATCTAGACTTGTTTATTTGGGAAAATGATATTATGTTGTACCAGACTTGTTTTGAAATGGTTTAAATCATCCGTTGCTTTATCTATGTTATTTACTCTGTTTACATATATACATATGTTCTTGTTCTGCCTTGATATATCACTTTGCATGTTTACCTGATTCAAACGCCCCTCCAAAGTCAGTGCACTTGCAAGAGTGGTACTGGCGGAGGTGGGGTGTTACAAATACATGTTTACATCCATTGGTTTCTACCTAGGGATAAAGAATAGGACCGTTGAGACATACTTAAAAGATATATATAAGCATAAATAAACTTATGGAAAAAGAGATCATGGAGGTACCCTAAAAAAGAAAAGGGTAGGCTGCACGTATTTTTCTCTCAGTTTCCCAGGTCGCGTCTTCCTCAGCGTCACTCCATTGAACTCTAACAAGCTTGACTTCATAGTTGTGTAGCTTTTTGACTTCCGTATCCAAGATACGAGTTGGAACTCTTCTCAATGTCGCTTTTCGTTCCACTTCTACTTCCTCTAGTATACTTGGCTCCACTACTTCCGCAGACTCATTTAAGCACTTTCGTAGTTGAGAAACATGAAAAACATTATGAACTCCAGCCTTTCTTTCGGGTAGCTCTACTCTGTAAGCCATCTTCCCAATCCCTTCAGTGATAAGAAATGGTCTTACAAATCTTGGTGCTAGCTTTCCTACGGACCCAAAGCGAATGACATTCCTCAAAGGAGATACTTTAAGGAACACCGTATCTCCAACCTCAAACTCAAGGTCGGTTCTTCTTTTGTCTGCGTAGGACTTCTGTCTATCTTGTGCAGCCTTCATCTGTCTTCTTATCAAGTCCACCTTTTCTGAGGCTTCTCTAATCATGTCTGGCCCAAGTACGAGCTTGTCTGTAGACTCCCACCAACAAGTTGGTGATCGGCATGGTCTTCCATATAAAGCTTCGAATCGCGCAATGCCTATGGAGGCTTGGTAGCTATTGTTGTAAGCGAATTCGACCAAAGGAAGATGATCCTCCCAGGTCCCTCCAAAGTCAAGAATGCACAATCTAAAGGGGTCTTTCTATACTCAGTTCACCCTTTCCGTCTGACCATCGGTTTGGGGGTGATAGGCCGTGCTTAAGCATAATTGTGTGCCAACAGCCTCATGCAAACTTTTCCAAAACTCGCTCGTAAAGATAGGATCTCGATTACTCACTATGCTGGTGGGTATCCCATGGAGTCGAACTATTTGTTTAAAGTAAATGGATGCTGGGGACGAGGCAGTCCTACTCTTAACAGGTATAAAGTGAGCGCTTTTAGTGAGCCTGTCCACTATTACCCAATTACTGGTATTGCCACTTCTGGACCCAGGCAACCCATCAACAAAGTCCATCGAAATGTTATCCAAGTTCCACTGTGGGACCTCTAGAGGATGAAGCAGACCACCAGGCTTCTTCTGCTCCGCTTTGACTTGCTGGCATATCAAGCACTTAGTTACGAACTCAGCTACATCCCTCTTCATGCCATTCCAAAAGAAAACCCTTTTTATATCTTTATACATCTTGTCCCCACCTGGGTGTATGGTCAGCTTAGAATGGTGCACTTCTTCGAGAACCGTCTTCACTAAATCCCTTACTTGTGGGACGCACAGCCTTCCATCCCGTCTCAACCAATCCTTATTATCGATGGAGTATCTATTGAGGTGACTAGAAGTCTCGCCCCTAACTAGCTTATCCATCACATCAACTAGCTGAGGGTCTTCTCGTTGCGTGGTTCCTATTGAGTCCAAAAGAGTAGGCCGCACCTCTAGCGATGCTAAAAGACCAGGTACAATTTCAGAGGAGGGTCTAAAGTTAAAGTTTGCTATGTACTTCAAGCCTTGCCTTTCTACAAAGAGAGGACTCAAGGTCAGCTTCTTTCTACTCAAGGCGTCTGCTACCAGAATTCCCTTGCCAGGGGTATAGGAAATCTCAAAGTCATACGAGGCCAGAAATTCCATCCACCTTTGTTGTCTTAAGTTAAGATCTTTCTGTGAGAAAAGGTACTTTAATGATTTATGGTCAGTAAACAATTCAAAACTTTCTCCTAGTAGGTAATGACGCCATGACTTTAGAGCGAAAATAATGGCAGCTAGCTCCAAATCATGAGTTGGGTAGTTCTTCTCATGTACCTTCAATTGCCTTCCCCCATAACAAACTACCTTGCCTTCTTGCATCAAGACAGCGCCAAACCCTTTACCGCATGCGTCTGTGTATACGGTAAACATTTTGCTCCCATCAGGTAATGTTAGAACTGGAGCTGTTGTTAGAGCCCTTTTCAAATGTTGGAAAGCAATATCGCAATCCAAATCCTAAGCAAAAGTTAGGTTCTTCTTTGTCAATCTTGTGAGTGGGGCTGAGATTTTTCAAAGTCTTTAATGAACTTTCGGTAAAAGCCTGCTAGCCCAAGAAAGCTTTGGACTTCGGTTGCATTCCGTGGAACCTTCCAATCTTGCACCGCAACTACTTTTGCAGGGTCCATAGCTAACCCCTCTTTAGACACCACATGTCCAAGAAATCTCACTTCTTCTCTCCAGAAATGGCATTTGGATAATTTGGCTTTCAGCTGATGTGCACGAAGAGTATCCATGACTTCCTTTAAGTGCAAATCATGCTCTTCTTCATTCTTCGAGAAAATCAAAATGTCGTCTACGAAGACCACCCCAAACTTATTAAGGAACTCCCTGAACACCCTGCTCATCAAGTCAACGAAGTAAGCGGGTGCATTTGTCAAGCCGAAAGGCATGACAAGCCATTTGAAGAAACCATCCAGGGTTCTGAACACAGTCTTATCAATGCTGTCTTCAGCCACTCTTAGCTGATGAAACCCGGTAGCCAAATCTAGTTGGGAGAAAACCGACGCACCTACAAGCTGATCAAACAAGTCGTCTATTCTTGGAAGTGGGTGCCTATTTTTCTTGGTCATCTTGTTTAGCTCCCTATAATCAACGCATTGGCGGAGTGAACCATCCGCTTTGGTTGTGAATACTACTGGAGCACCCCATTCAGAAATACTCCGCCTTATAAACCCTTTTTCGAGCAACTCTTTAACTTGCTTACTGAGCTCTTTTCTCTCCCTTGGAGCCATGTGTCTAACGGGTAGAGCTACGGGTTTTGCATTATCAACAAGGTGTACGCGGAAGTCTATCTCCTGCTTCGGAGGTAAGCCCTTCACCTCTTCAAATACATCTGAGTATTCATGGACTACTCTAACCGACTGCAAGTTTTCAACAGATGCATCAAGAGATTCTAGGTAGCTAAGCATAACAGAATGTATGGGATTACAAGAGATTTCGAGAGTGTTGCCGAGGCGAGTCAAAAGTCTAACCACTCTCTTTTCACAATCGAGGATGGCACCATTACTGGATAACCAATCCATAACTAGAATCAACCCATAGCCCGTAAAGCCAAGAACGAAGGCGTTGCATTCAAACTCAACACTCAAGATAGACACTCTCAAATCCCGACAAACCATTGAAAGATGAGCTGAACCACCAATAGGATTTGAGACTACTATGGGATCCGTAACAAGATTAGTATTTAGGTGCAGTGTTTCAACTAACGAAGTAGACACAATCGAGTGCGAAGCTCTAGAATCAAACAAGGTGTAAACAGGATGATCAAACAAAAAAACCAAACTTTCAACAGAAATGTTCCTACTTCTCTCCTGTCGTGGTGCCATGAGAGCATGAACCTGCCCTCTTGCCTTCCCTGGTGCCATGAGAGCCTGAACCTGCCCTCTAGAAGAAGACCCTGTCCTCTGCCCTTGTCTTCTCAGGTAGTCTTTAATCAGATGTCCTACCTCACCACAGTTGAAGCAGCCAGTCTTCTTCTTCTTCTTACAGTCCTTGCTCAGATGGCCTGGTGTTCCACAATTAAAGCACCTTTTCTTTCCTTTGCTATTGTTATCCGTACCACCTTCCATAGGTTGCTTTTATGACTTCTTTTGATCCCCTTTCTTTTCCGGTGCCTTATTAGCATTAGCGCCTTTCTCCTCTTCATGCATAAGCGCCATGTCAACCAGTTTCTCAAAGGTAGCCCCCATAGGAATGTGGGTCATAGCCAACCTATGTAGCGGCTCATTCAAACCTTTAAAGAATCTCAGGGCCTTTTTTTCAGGCGTGTTCACCAAGTCTATGCCAAATCTCGCCAACTGATTGAACTTGTTGACCGACTCCTTTACAGATAAATTCCCCTGCTTCAATGCCAAGAACCTTTCCATGTATAAATTCTCGTCTGCTCATGAGAGAAATTTCATCTCGAACCTATGTCTGAAAGCCATCCATGTCTCCACTGGATGCTCTCCATTCGTGACCTCCCACCAAAACAAGGCATCGTCCTTCATTAACCAAGCAGCTAATTGGACCTTCCTTCCATCTTCTATCTCGAAGATACCAAACAAATCTTCCATCTCCTTAAGCCAATTTCGAGCTTCAACAAACGTTTCTGACCCGTGAAAATGTTTCCCGCCCATTGCCCAAAAGTCTTTGCATATCTTCGAAAAAGTATCAACGTAGGGGAGTGGGAGGAGGAGGAGCGGCTGTAGCTGGGGGAGGAGGAATGTCTGCTGGGCCTGTGGCGGTGGCCCTAGCCTCCAGATACCTTCTAAACCAGGTTGGTATCGGTATTCCCTCGTGTATCTCGGGTAACCCGGACATGCTAAAAAAATGGAAGAGATTCAAAACGGAGAATCGAAAGAAAGATATATGGCTCTTGGGGGTTATGTTTTTAAAACAAACTTTCCTCTTGAAAATACCCTCCTTAAAACAAACTTTTGAAAGTATTTCTTTATAAAATGCTTTTGAAAAATAGTTTTTCACAATTTCTTATCTGTTCTCGTAACCTTAAGCTCTGATACCACGTGTAACACCCCACGTCCATTAATGTCACTCTCAAAGGGAATGCATTAACTTTCATGGAGCATTATTTGTGTATAGAACAGAATATAACAAGACAGATACATATATTGGTACTTGAAAATTTTAAAACAACTTTTATTGCAGTGGAGAAATAGTTTGGTTATAAGAACATCAAAAACCAACAATAAAACCAAGTACACTTAATATCCATCTTGACAAATTGTTTTCTGAGTACATAAAGTAAAAAAGCATAACCCCAACATAAGTAGCCATAAAAGAAAAGAGCCGAACTTTACTTTCAGCAATCCAAGCACTTCCAAAAGAGAGAGAAAGATCAAAATCAAGCTTCACTAGCACTAGTCCCACCCTGAGAACCTGGGGGGAAAAGGAAGAAAAGAGGCGAAAACAAAGAGGGTCAGACATAAAGACTAGCGAGTCCAGTAACTTTAACAATATAATTATTAAAGTAATTAGCATAAGGTATAAACTGGTAAAACAAGGAATGACTGTGAAACAAGTGGGCATGACAAAACATGCAAGAGGAATATTTTGGCGTTAATCTCGCTCCTAATCACTATAGGATAATTACTACACTGCACCATTACTAGTCACCCTAAAAGTTGATCCCGCCTACTGAACATAATAATCATAATGGTAGTGTCGTGTACCCCCAGCTGTCTTCATAGGTGCCGCCTGCCCCTATCTCCACTAGTTGTACCCACTAGCCCCATGCGATCGGCTCCCTAACTCGTAGATACCCGTGTTGGTCCCACAGTGGGGTGTATCACTCCCCAAAGTGGCGACCCGCTACCACTAAAGATGCACGGCTTATATCTGCACAATGCAACATCTTACCTACCAGCCCGGGCCCACGCACGCATATGACCCCGTTGGACTTGCGTTGCCACCGTTAACTTGTTTTGACCTCTTACAATCAAACCCAGTAAGCGTGTCCCATCCTCGATCTAACTCGAGCTCACAAAGATACTTAATGGGTTACTGGTTTGAAAAGGGTCCCCCATGCTTGACACAAGCTTTCCACCTATGCTTGGTCCCCACTAGGATTTCCCACTTAACCCCTTCTTATTCATGTATTCTTACATGTTTCAATTTGGTTAAGTGTTTCTAATCGTATTTCACATGTCACCCATGCCACCCACTTAACCCCCATGTCCCACCACATGTTTGTCTTGGTTAAGTGTTACTTAATTCATTATAACCGTAACCTTTGTAAGACCTCCCACATTAGACTACCGTTTGCGGATGCTGGATTAGCCGGGCGGGTCTGGGCAGTCTTATACCGCAAACGAGTCTAACCTCGTGTCTTTACAATTGTTACGCATTTAATTTATGCCTTCGACCTCTCACATTAGACAACCATTTGTGTTTGCTTGATTTACTGGGCGGGTCCGGGCAGTCTTATACCACAAACGAGTCTAACCTCGTGTCTTAGGCGTTTATTATTACACATAATTATTTCACCCCAATATGAATTAATTATCCCTATTCAAATTGTCAATAATTTCCAAATTAAACTATGTCCATAATTGTCACCTAAATTATGCCTATACTTTTTAGGTATATAAATTATACCAATTAATGTCTCAAATTTGTTATATGCCTTTAAAGCCATTTTATGCCAATTCACAATTTGCATAATTAATATTTTTCCATTGTCTAACTCATAAAAAAGAAAAGAAACATCACAACTTGCATAACACATAAAATAGATCTAACTTGCATATTAGAATTATACATAAGTTTGCATAGCCAATAACTTGCATAGGCAATAGACATATAGAACAAAAATTTGCATAAACTACCATGGATCTAAATATAGATCTAAACATGAAATTGTGAACTTGCATATATGAATATGGGTTTCACCTAAACTTGCATATATGGGATACAGTTTTCACCCAAACTTGCATATGTGAATATAGTTTTCCACCTAAAAGTGTGAATATAGTTTTCACCTAAAGTTGCATATATGGGATATAGTTTTCACCCAAACTTGCATATGGATTCCTACAAACTTGCATATGAATTTAAACATGTAAACTAATATCACATGTTTTGCATATAAACCAGCATATGTATATACTTGATTCACATATAAACTTGCGTACAATTCGCATACAGACTTGCATAAAATTCACATACAAACTAGCATATGTAGAAACAGACTTGCATAAGATTCACATACAAACTAGCATATGATTTACATCCCAAACTTGCATATAAACTGATGCCATAAAATGAATCAATTTAAACATATGTGATTTGACATATGAAATAGATCTACTAACATAAGTTAACATAAATGTCATATGTTCACCAACAAACGATAACAAAGTTAAACAACATCACATGATTCAACAGACACGTTCTCATAATCCCAATTATAACTCATCATAATTAATTTATTAATTATTTTGTGAAAGAAATTGTACTCACAAAGACAGGTTAGAGAAGAGAATAATCTGTTCGTCATTTTGTATTAGAATTTTGACTTGCAAATCCCTAAGCTTTAGGAAGAAGAACTATCCTAGCAGCAGCATGGTGGTCAAGAGACTAATTTAGCTTAGGTTTAGGGCTTGAGTCTATGCGTGCTTTTATAGAAGTTAAAATCAATAGAAGCCGTTAGATTACCATAGGAGCAATCACAACCATCCAGACTAGATAGAGTTATCCAGAATTGCCACCTATGCCCTAGTGACTCAGCAACAGGTCAGAAAAGACTCAGCAACAAGTCAGGATCATCTCATTTCAGATCTGCCCCGGGGGTATGTCGACCCATATAGGGGAGGTCGACCCCCTGGTCGACCTGGCCTTGGGCGGGAGAAATCCCGCCCAGCCCGCTTCCTCGTTTGAATTTTGAATTTTTATTTTTGAATTTTAATTCTGAACTGTTATTAATTTATTGAAACTTCTGAGGGCCATAACTTCCTCATACGAAGTCTGATTTACAAAAACTTGGACTCTATTCCAAGCAGAATTTCGAGACGAGCGCAATGGCGTAACCAATTTCCCTTAATTCTCACTTTAACAATTAAGTATTCTTAAATTCGTTCTTTTAATAGTCACAGAAAATTCAGGGTGTTACAAAATGAGACTTTTAAAGGCTATATATAAATTCCACAGCGATTTTTCTAAATTTTGATTTAGATATAACTTACCATTTATAAGTGAAACCTCAATTTCCTAATTCGTTAGAAAATTACAATTCAAAATTTTATAATGTTTCTTGTTTTATCAAATTTTGATTTATATTGAATCCAATACATTCATTCAAAGTTTAAAATCAAATTTTCAAACTACCGCGCCATTTTAAACTCGTTTTAAATTAAACTTTAACTTTATACATTCTAACTTCGATTAAAAAAATATTAAGTTGTTTATTCTCAAAATAAATCGTATGAAATATCCAATTCTTATCAAAACCAATTAAAATAAATTTTAAATTGGTTTCGAAAATACCGGTTACTACAATCTCCCCCACATAAAATCCTGCGTCCCCGAAAAGGAAAGGAGCTGAAATTTTTTATCTAACCAACTCAACTTTCATTCTGGCTTGAGTTCTTCAACCTTTCGGTTTCTAAGAACTCGCTAATTTTCCCAAAATGTTGTAACACCTCAAATTCCTGAAATTTTTTGCCATAACCTCATTTGTACGGGTTGATCGGAAAAACCACAACTTGCCTCACAGGGCCCTCATCAACCAAAAAGAAAAACCAAAAGCCAAACGGCTAGCCAATTGGCTCATAAAATCATCAAACCCAATCGATACAGTAAATATGTACCTATTTGTTGGGCATGCAATTTTATTCCTCTTCTTAGCATCCATGCTATGACCTGTTCAAGACACAAATATATATGCATGTATATCCAGCTCAAAATAAGTTTCAATTTAGTTCAACATTATATTCAATTTGGCTAATTTTACCCTTTCATTCTCATATTGGTTTTATCATTCCAATATTTTTATTGGTTAAACTAATTATCATACAATACAACCAACAATCAATTTTATAATTATCTTTTCAAAACCTATAATTATTATATGTTCACAAATCTAATTTTAGTGCTAAATCACAAACAGTGAACTCTAACTAAGTTTGGTGCTCACACCAGTCAACTGGAAATATATAGACATCCTACTTTCGAAACTCGAACATAAACACTGATGATGTAGCTACAATCATCAGAATCATCCCCGGGCGACTACATTGTGATTCTATATCTACCCAGTATATTTGAGACTACATATACACATGGATCAGACGTATATGCGAAATCTTCTTATACTCGATAGTCCAAAATCAATACAAAATATAAAACTCAAATACGTGTAATAAGATACAATTTTCAAAACTAAATTCGTTTTTATAAATAACACTCTTCAAACTCATTCTAGGATACTAATGATCCTATCTCTAATGAGTTATTCTTATAGGATATTACCAATCCTATCTCTGATGAATTCTTTCGTTCAGTTCTAACGTGTCTTATTCTCGAGCTTTGTAAAACCAAAGCACTGATACCAAACTATCACGCGCTGAATTCCCCCGACCTCCGAGAAGACGGAAGATCGCTGATTGTAATGAGAACATGACGCAGGAGGAGAACATTTCATTGCTATTACAACAATTCACATCAGAATACAAGAATATGTCAGAGTATGAATAAATATTACATAGCGGAAATGCAATATCAGAGATTAATAATTTACATAGTAGCGGAAAAATAATACATAAGTATAATGTGCAACAGAAAACAACTACAGACAAAACTGAAAGAAATATACGGATACAAAGCATTCCGAAGATAGCTTCAGCTGTAATCCAGGATTCTTTGAAAAGAAATATCTGTGAAAACCAAAACTATGAGCTACTTGTGTGGAAAATAAGGGCACCCAGAGTTTATGTAATAACCCGAAAATCTGAGCCAGTTTGAAATTTTTATTTCGGCAATTTTAGTGAATTTTGAACATTTAAAATAGATTATTTTAAATAATATCGACGAGAAATTTATTTTGAATATAATTCGAACGTATATATTATATACGTCGTCGTTAGAATATAAATATTTATATATAATTATAAATAGAATTAAAAATGGCGCGGTAGTTCGATAATTCGATTTCAAACTTCAATTGAATGTACCGGGTGCAAAGCAATCCGGATTTTAGTGAAACCAAAAACATTAGGATCTAATTGTGGATATCTTTCCAACGAATCCGAAAAATCAAAATTTCATAGTGGGAATCAAAAGATATGTCCAGTTGAAAATTCTGAATAGTCGCTATGGAATTCAGGCCCTTAAAAATGGACATTTTGCAAACGACCTCGGATTTCGACGAAACCAGTTTTGTTGGGTCCGTGATGTCGAATTATTGCTAGGTTTCAAATTTCATAATTTTTCGAATCAATATGATAGCGTGGCAAAGGAAAACGCGTTTGACCAGTTTAAGTTGATTTTAATCGACTGGAAAATGGCCATTTTTCCAACGGTCTCGGAATTCGACGAAACTAGTTTTGTTAGGACCGTATCGTCAATACGAAGCTAGAAAATATTTTTCTGGAATTTTTAGAGTTAGTATGTGACCCCGGTAATTTGAAATGTACGTTTAAAATTCAATATAGTGATTTAAATGTAAATTTAGCGGAAACGGATTCAAATGATCTAATCAGCTTACGATACATATCCCATTGTGTTCGGAATGGGTGTAATTAGCTGGGGGCGACAGTCGTTGGGTTGGGAACGGAGTTCGAAATAAAAAGCTGCTTCATGGAATAAATTAAATAAAATATAAATAAAATAAAAACTTTTTCAAAAACCCCCTCCTCCCTTTTTCTCCCCCCGTTGACCTATTCATTTCAAAACAAAACAAAAAAACAAAACAAAAAAAAAATCCGATCGAAGCCCTAGGCGGAGCACCGCCGTCGCGCCCCAGCGGAGCCTCGCCGCCGCCCTGACCTCGCGAGCCCTCCCCTCTCGCGTCTCCTCCTCTCCACTCTCCTCTCCCGCCAGCGAACCCTCCCCAAATCCCCCAAAACCCACTTCGACCGCCCGACGCCCCCTTTCCCCGCACCACCACCATCGCCTCCCTCCTCCACCGATCAACTGCGCCACCCTCCGACCCCTCTTCTCCACCATCCGCTGTAAGTCCCCTCCCTTTTTTTTTATTTATTATTTTTGTTTATATATAACTGTTTTTTTTATATATTAAAATCGATTATTTTTTTTGGGATTATAAAAAAAAACTAATTTTATATAGTAATTAAAACTGATGATGAAATGAAGATTTGATTTTGAAATAAATGAAAATTATAATTTTTATGTAAGTAGGATATTAAAAAAATTATGATTTTTATATTTTTAAAGTAAAAAAAATATGATTTTTATATTTTTAAAGTAAAAAAAATATGATTTTTATATTTTTAAAGTATTAAAAATATAGTCTTTACTATATAGATGATATAAAAATATGATTTTCGTTTATGTAGAGATGTGAAAATATAATTTTTACATGATAGGAATATTTAAAATATCATCTTTATATAGGAAGCAAAATAAAGACGATATTTTTAAAAGTGAAAAGGCGATATTTTGATATGAGTAGTGAAGTAAAAATATGATTTTTACTTTGATAAAAATATAATTTTTATATTATAGAAAAGGCAAAATCCTTATATGGAAAATAGCGTGATAAAAATATAATTTTTATCTATATAACATAGTAGTAAAAATTCGACTTTTATATATTGAACATCGTAGAAAAAAATTCGATTTTTAAATATATGAAGTGATTATAAAAATATGACTTTTAAATTGAAAGTAAATAAATAAAAATGTGATTTTTATTTTAAAGACATCGAAATATAAAAATGTGTGATTTTTATATATATAGTGACTACGGGCAACGAAGATGACGAAGATGGGATAACGAAGAAGATTTCTATAAATGAAGAGTCGTGGTATTGGATAGCTTTCTGTGAGAACTTCTCACTCTAAAATCTCTTTTTCTAGTTATATATATATACTAGGATGCAGACGGTGCTTAGTAGCACCCGACACCCGTCATCCACAGACCATGGATGGCTTGTTTGTTAAATAGTTTGGTTGTGTAGTTGGTTAGTCTAATTGGTTTGAATTGAATTGTTTGGTGGATTGAAATTGATTTGATTGATGTGTGAATGGCGTGGGCCTTCACTAGACCGGGGATAAGGCTAGGCCTCGTCCCGTTTCTAGTATCGTGCCGTTATGCCGCCGAAATTTTCTAAAATATGTTAGAAAATTAAAAATATAATTTTATTGTGTAAATGAACTGAATAGGAATTCATGTGTTAAAATAAAATAGATTACCGTTAAAAATATAATTTTTAACGTGAAAGTGAATAAATAAATATTTATAAACAAATCGGCCGATTTGTTTATATACACTGATTTGACTGATATTGATTGGGTCGATAAATTTTACACATCGCCCAACTGCACAACTAAAATCTGTGTTTGATTGTTTGAAACCCCACACGGGTGTTGGGATGAAATTTGAAGTTCACTCATCCTGATTGATTAAATATGTCGATCGATTGATCGACGGGCTGTTATAAGCGTTAGATATCTATATTTGATGCTTATACAGTGTAGTGCACTTTGGCTGATGATTGATTATTTTTCAATGTTATTATATACATGTGTTGTATGGAATCCATATAATTAACATTATATGGTGATTGATTGGGCCTCATTCCAATCGGGAAAATAATGAATATTATAAAAGAAAATTCATGTGTTGAATATAAAAATAGTCATGTGTTGACGATGATCATGTGTTGAAACTATTCATGTGTTGAGTAAAATATTTTAAATAAAATAAATTACATCTTTATCATATTTACAATTAGAATCTACTTTACGGTGGAGTCTAATTAAAAATCAAACGATAGATACCATAGTTTTATAAAATATTTTACATAACAAAAATAGTGATGTGTTGACAGTACTCATGTGTTGAGATTAGTCGTGTGTTGAAAGAAATATAGATTCATGTGTTGAATGGGATAAATATTCATTTGTTGAATAGAATAACGAATTTATTGAAAAATATAAAGCCGTGTTGATTAGAGATGCGTTATTTTGACGCGAACGATATTTATATCGATTTTATTCGTTTTATAATGAATATTGAAAAGTGATTTCAAAATTAAATATTTTGAAATGAAATTCAAATTGAATTAGATTAAAATTCGAATTGAATAGGAAGCGAATTTGAATTTGAATAAAATAGAAATGAATTCAAATTGAATTGAATTGAAATTGAAATATAAAACGAACTGAAATTGAATTGGAATCGATTTAAAATGAATTCGAATCAAATAGTAAATGAATTCGATTCGAATTGAATAGAAAGTGAATTTGAATTCGAATTGAATAAAAATGAATTCAAATTGAATTGAATTGAAACGAGTTAGAATTTGAATTGAATTGAAATCAAATCGATTTGAAATTGAATATAGTGTTGAAATGGTTTTGAAAACGAATTTAAAACGATTTATAAAATACGTTTTAAAAGGAAATCGACGAAATATATATAATATATATATTATATATATAATGGCCTGAATAGAACGCGCCGCGCCGCGGCAGTTCGTGAATTTCGACCATTTATTTCAAACGGACATTGCGGGAGATCCGACCGTCGGATTCTCCTAAAACCGGAACCGTTGGGTTCGTATCGAAAAGAGCTTTCCATTGAATATTAGAAATTTGAAATCTAACGGTTGGATTTGGAATTATGTCCAAATCAAATTCAGAAAAGGTCGCTGTAAGTGCAGTTCGATGGCCGTTGATGGAAATCGACTGTACGGGCCTTGATAAAATTATTAAAAATATCTATAATTTGTGTAAAATCATAAGAAATGATTTGGGAAAAATTGGGCTGAAGAATTCCCCATTTGAAAGGATAAAAATAGATTTTTATCGAAAAGAACTAGTTTTGAACTAGAATTAAAATCAATTTATTTTTAAATAAATAAATTGAATTTGGAAGTGATTTTAAAAATAATCGATATTCCCAATACGTGGATTGGACTGGAGTTGAATCGAAATTATCTTCGGGATATTTCGATGTTGGATTTCGTGACTATACAAATATTGTTATGGGGATTTGAAAGATATATTTTATATCGTTATTTCCAATACGATATATGTTGGTTTCAGAATTTGATATTGAATATAAGCCGATATATTTTCTATTCAAAGCCTTGTATTTAATATCAAATGTGATTTGGGTTTGTCGTGAATCGTGTTTTAGAAGGCATTGGTTCTTTAACCCAGTTAAAGACATAATATTGATTTTTGAAAAGATTAAAACTAAGTGGAGTTTTAATGAATCTTTAATTAGATTAAAATGTGAATTGATAATTTAAATTATCAAATCTGGAAAAGTGATCGGGAATGGAGTACCACCAGTTTTGCTCCAAAGCGATAGTTAAATCTTTAATTAGATTTGAAAGTGAAATGGTAATTAATTTTACCGATAACACCGTGGTGGTAGGAATGGAGTGTTGCCAGTTTTCTCCATGGGATATATAGGTTGGGATTGGGAAATAAAATAAATAATTACTTCGGTGTGGTTCGTTAATCCCGACTAGTTTGAAATGATATCCAAAGGAAGATTATATGATAAATTTAGAAGAATTTATCTTGGATAAAATTAATGGGAACATTTCCCTAAGAATGTGTTGTTGTGAATAAAAGAATATTCTGAATTAGAATGAGGCGTTTGTTGTGTTTGTGTAACATTCGTTTATTATATACGTGGGTTATTCAGAAAGACCGGGTTTATACCCATTCTGAATAACCGATTCGACGAGATGTCGAAGATGAAGACGGTGGTTGAAGACCGGAAGTCTTCACATCGTTTGGGTGATTACTGATGATCTTAATTGGGCTGTACACCCAAGATGAGGGAAACAGTTGGTGATCGTCCAGACGTACTTGGAGATCGATGGATATGCGAGGAAAGTGCCTCCGGTTTCGTTCAGACCCAGAACGAACTTGTAAATGGATTGTGTGTCTGACATTGGATTTTATTCTGTGTTGATTGATCTCTATTAAATATACATCTGTTTGGCGGCGGAGAATTTATTCTCTTGCTTAACGCCCTTCTCTGAGACGTACGAGCTCAGAGGTTGTATATCGATGGACATCAGTCGCATGGAGTGAATTGCCAGTGTGGCATGCGTAAGTGGCAGTTGATCAAGGCTTTTGTTGAAAAGCAAAGTCTTGTGGTTGATGATCAAAGCACGGCCTGTGTGGCGTAGCTTTGTGTATAACGTGAATTCGCGAGCCTCACACCTCGGTATGAGTCAAAAACGGGATAGTGACTGCAGGGAGAGCACGACGTTTCTTTCTAGCTAGGGTGGTGTCAGTGACCTACCAGCCCTGACATTTATATACTTTTCACCTGTGTGGTTGTTGGAATGCGAGGCGCCTCGGATATAGGTCTGTAAGGACCGGGAAACGTGTGTTCAGGAATAACTAATCCTCAAAAGTAAGAGAGGACCGGCCCTGAAGATCCAAGGATCATAGTGGGGTCCTGAGGCATTTGCTAGAGTGTCTCGAACGCGGAGAGGAGCTTGCCCCTTGCCTCGGCTCATGACGGAAATCCAATTTCCAATACGTGATGGTGCGGTTTTATTTGTAGAACCTAGTATGGCGACATAGTGGTATGGGTCATTAATGCCGCCTATGATTGATATTTATGATTGAAATTGTTTTGGCACTATACACCTATAATAGTATCAAATAATGTGTTTTAAACGTATCAAGCATGCTTTGGCTGTTATAAGGTAAAAACCCTATCCTCCGGCTTGCGTTGCATTGTGTGATGGGACCTGGGTCTTATAACAGCTTCATTTTTCTTTATTTAGCATTGCGCTGTTTGTTTTATGCACTGGTATTCTTGGGAGGAAACCCGTTCCGTGTTATACGGCGTGGTCCCTTGATTTACCTTACTTTAAAAATAAAGATTAATAACTGTTTTAGTTGTCACACCAGTCCCATGACTGACCTGGAGTTTATTGTTTTAACCTAAACTCTGGGTGCCCTTATTTTCGACACGGGCAGCTAGTAGTTTTGGTTTTGCAGATTTATATCCACAGGGTCCTGATTTACAGCTGGAACGATGCTCGGAAAGCTCTGTGTCCGTGTATTACTTTCAGTTGTGTTTTGTATTATTTTCCGCTGCTATGTAATTTATTGTAATCTCTGATATTTGTCGAATGTAATTTAATCATTTATACTCTGTATATTCTTGTATCTGATGGAATTGTTGTAATAACAATGAAATGTTCTTCCGTCTGCGTTCATTTGTGTGTTGTTCTCAAAGTATTCGTGCTTTCCTTCACGGGGAAGTTACGGGTCCTTACAGTTTAGGTTAAAACAATAAACTCCAGGCCAGTCATGGGACTGGTTTGAGAACTAAAATAGTTATTAGCTTTATTTTAAAGTTGGGTAAATTAAGGGACCACGCCGTATAACAAGGAATGGGTTTTCTCCTAAGGATACCATAAAACAGAACAACGCAATGATAAAAGTAAAAATGAAGCTATTATAAAACTCAAATCTCATCGCACAATGCACCGCAAGACGGAGGATAGAGTTTTGCCTTTTATTACTACTAGTGCATAGTGTAGTAAACAATTTCGAATATAAACGTATCAATCATAAACGACATAATACCCCATCCTACTATGTCGCCTTATAGATTTACAACTGAAATCAAAAGTCGCGTGTAACAACCCGCATTCTGCGCATTGGAGGATCGTAGAATATTTGTTTCTTTCCCATATGAAGTCTTATGGTCATGTAACTTTGGGAAACAACCATTAGAGTCATTTCCCATGTTCATGATTTTTATCGATTTTTAAATGACCGTTTTGCCCCTAGTTGATCTTGTTTCGGCCATAACTTTTGATTGGAAAGGAATTTTGACCTGAAACCATTTCCATTAGATTCGTTTGATGGTTTACCTTTCCGTAGAGTGGTCACATGTGAGAAACGGACTTACCGTTTGGGAGATATGGCTGAAATAAGGTTTGGAAGGTGAAAAACTGCTTAACCGGGCCCAATAGGGTGATTAGTGAATGGGCCCATAACCTATTTCAGGATTAGGGTTATGGGGAGGCTGAAAAGAGTTAGAGTTTCATTCCATTTCAGTTTTCTAGCCTCCACTTACCTCTTAGAAACACTAAAAATGGCCTCCAACCTCTAAATCACCTACAAATCACTTTCTACTTGAAGATTGGGCTTAGCAACATCAAAACAAGAGAGATCAACACCAAATCAACATTAGAGCTGCTGTTTAGCATAAGTATTCGCGCCAAATTAGAAATTTATTTCAGATTTAAGTCTTATTTGTGTCTAAGGTGAGTGATTTGCATAGTTCCTCAGTAGTTATGGTTGATTAAGGGTAATTAGTGAAGATTAGCGAATTTATACATTAATAAATTCTGGAAAAATATTTATAAATTCTTAAATAATGTTTTAGACCTCTGAGATGAGTTTGGGTTAATTTGGTTAAGTTTTGCTAATCCTATCATTAGTTATGCTTAAACATGCTTAAGGGAAAATATGGGGTTTTGGCTATGTTTGATCCATTTTAACCTATCATATTGATGTTTTGGTGTTTGAGGTCACTTCTACTTATTGCTATGACTTTGTGGTATGCTTTGTGATTGATTATAATAGATAGAATGGTCGAAAACGTCGTCGAATGGTGTAAAATGCTCGCTGGAAAAGTTGCAGAAAAACAGTGCAGGCTTTCGGATCGGATCGGGTGGATGGGCTCGGATCGGGCAAAGGATCACCGAACCGAACCGTAGCTTAGCACAAGAGAAAGTGTGGAAAAAAGGAAGGCTACAAAGGTTGAACTAGGATCGGATCGGGCTAAGGAAGGGGGATCGGATCGGAGCAGATGGGAATAGGAAGGGTGATCGGATTGGGCTAAGGAAGGGGGATCGGAGCGGAGCGGATGAGAATAAGGAAGGGGATCGGATCGGACCAGAAGGCCAAGCCAGGAGCTAAGAAAGTGGAGGACCCGAAACGAACCGATGAAGCAAACTGATGGAGCAAAAGGGAACCTGAACCGAACCAATACGACGTGAAGGACCCGAACCGAACCGAGATGCATATCTATGACCGAACCGAACCGATGGCAAGGAGGAATCTGAACTGATCCAGTATTGACCAAAAACCCGAGATGCAAAGGTAGTCCAAGTTGGAAGTTAGAGCTCCGGATCCAGTTGGGAACCAATCAGTTCACTGCATGATTGGGCTTTGCTGCGGGACATGTGCTAAGGAGTTGTCGACGTTCATAACTTCGATTCACCATGAAAGACAGGACTACGTTATCAGTGCAGTAGAGTCACTATGACTCGAGGGGCAAAGTGATCGTAGTAAGACTATGAGCCAGTGCAGTAGAGTCGTCATGACTCGAGGGGCAAAGTGGACATAGTAAAGGATTAGTAAGACTATGAGCCAGCGCAGATGGGGTGAACAACCCCATGGGGGCAAAGTGGACATGGTAAAGGATTGGTAAGGCTATGAGCCAACGCAGACGGGGTGAATAACTCCGTGGGGCAAGTGGACATAGCGAAAGATTAGTGGCTATGTATCAGTGCAGTGAAGCCATTTATGACTTCATGGGGCAAGGTGATCATAGCAAAGTGTTGAGGTGATCGAAGTGGTGAATATCGTATGCTTTACGCACCGAGTGAGAGATGTGAGGATGGTTGCTATGCTTGATTGTTTACTATCACTATGGCATGCACACACCCCACCCCCTTTATCTTTACACCACATGTTATTGGCACCTTAGAGTGTTGTACAGTATGTAGTGCTAACTCTTTGGTTGCAGGTCCAGGTTCAGGTATGGTTTAGTATACATGTTATTGTTCTGTTTAGCTTCTTATCGCTCATACCTGATTTTTGTCTGACCCAGAGTTTTATGTCTCTTCTTATTACTCTGGGTGCTCACACGAGCAGACTAGAGATAGGTTGGATGGTGATGCACGAGTAGCTGATTCGGAGACGAGCAGGAGGCTCCTATGTATGATATCTACATATATTCTCCCTGTGTCATTGGTGGTCACTACTTGGGCATTAGTAGTGTACATTCCTTATCTTGCTTTTGCTATAGAGACAGTATTTTGAAATTGTAATAAGCTGTATTTTGGATTTCCGCTGCTATGATGCTTAGTTTGTTTTCAGCTTATTCACTGTCTCGCCTGTTTTATGTCAAGTATGTTGTTATTATATTTTGTTCTATGTGCTTTGAGACATTCTACAGGTTCCTTGTTAGTTCATTTCTCTCTTTCCTTTCCTTCTGACGACCGTCCCGTGCTAACTGGACATGTGTACAGCGCACTTTTGAGTAAATGTCGGTTGGTGCGGGGCGGGCCGTCACATTTGATATCAGAGCTCTAGGTTGTGTAGTTAACCTAGGGAAAGACACTAGGGAGAGATAGTACGTATATGAGAGCACGTATTTGTGATTACTTTGGTTTTCAAAAGCTATATATATATACTATTAGTAGTATAAGAATGAAGTCGTACTGCACTAGCACCACTATGGGGTCGTTAATCGTTTTCTCTTTACAGATTGAATGATGAGTCGAGACACGAGGGGTGCTGGTAGAGGGACCAATAATGGAAATGCTCCTGACATGAGGACGATGTTCACTAACTTCATGAGGGAGATGCTTAGGGATGTTCAGGGAGCAGTTCCCAATCCCGGAAATGGTGGTGGTCCAGTAGTGCAGGCGCGTAGGGTCGATTTCGCCAAGTTGTGCAAGGATTACACTAACCTTAGTGGGAAGCCGTTCCACGGAACGGAGTCGGCCACAGATGTTCAGGATTGGTTGGATAGCTGTGATCGTATCTTCGACGACTTAGGTATCGAGGAAGCGATGAAGGGAAGGCTAGCGTCTCGTCAGCTGTAAGGGCGAGCGATGAATTGGTGGAATGCCATTAGAATAGCTACTCCAGAAGATCAGGTTACTTGGGATCAGTTCAAGGCTCGCTTTAGCGAGAAGTTCATTCCAGCTGCCCAGAAGTCAGTGTTGTTTAAGAGATTCTGGTAACTCAAGCAGAATGGTAGGGCAGTCTCGGATTATATTGCTTAATTCGACACTTTGTCGAAGTATGGACTATCTCTTATCGATACTTCTGAGAAGAAGAATGAGAAGTTCATTATTGGTTTGGATGGATACTTGGGGGAAAGGCTTATCAACCACATCGATGAGACTTTTGAATCGATTGTGGGGAAAGCTTTGAGATCAGAGAGTCTTTACCCTAAGTCAAAGACTGAGGCTGCATCTGCAGAAGGGCTGAAGTCGCAAGCAGGCGGTGGAGGCAAGAATAACTCTCAGAACAAGAGGAAGCAGAACCAATCTAAGGATGGCCAGAAAAAGAGCAAGAAAGAAGTTGAGTGCTTCAGCTGTGGTAAGAAGGGCCATTATGCTAAAGAATGTCGGACCAAGCCAGCGGATAGAAAGTGCTACAACTATGGCCAAGTGGGACATCATAAGGGTAAGTGTCCACAACCTCTTAAGGAGAAGCAGATTGTGAAAGCATATGCTATCGATGATGTTCCTT
The DNA here is from genome assembly GCA_030737875.1 of Allium sativum. Classification (NCBI taxonomy): domain Eukaryota; kingdom Viridiplantae; phylum Streptophyta; class Magnoliopsida; order Asparagales; family Amaryllidaceae; genus Allium; species Allium sativum. The sequence continues at coordinate 345,615,989 of CM060910.1, forward strand.
CTTCGTCGAATGCCCCAACTGCGGCAGTGAAAGGAAAGAATGTCGTCATTCAAGGTATGCTTTCTATTTATGATGTACCAGTTCGAGTTTTGTTTGATACTGGGGCTTCCCGTTCCTTCATATCTAGTGACCTGGTGGATAGGTTGGGACTGGAACCCGAGATAGTCGATAGACCATTGGTTGTGACGAACCCGATTGGTGGTTCGACTAACCTCAGTATGATTTGCCGAAATTTGGTCTTATCGATTCATGGATGTATGTTTGTTTGTGATTGCTTTGTTTTGGGCTTTACTGGGTATGGCATTATATTGGGGGTCGATTGGCTCCAAAGATACGGGGTGGTGGTAGAGTGTGAGGGCTTTTTGGTGACAGTTAGGGCCGATGATGGGCGGAGGGTAGTGTTTGGTAGTCTACCTAGTGATGGGGTAATGGCTAGTTTTATAAATTCCCTCGACATCCCGCATGATGAGTTGTCAGATGTGCCCGTGGTTGGCCAGTTTCCGGACATCTTCGAGGAGGTGACCGGGCTTCCACCACACTGAGAGATTGAGTTCCGTATTGATTTAGTGAAAGATGCCAGACCTATAGTGATGCCACTTCGTCGTATGGCACCAAGGGAGCTGCGAGAGCTCGGGGTGCAAGTCAGCGATCTTTTGAAGAAGGGATTTATTAGAAGAAGTGTCTCCGAGTGGAGAGCACCAGTTGTGTTTTCCACTAAGGCAGATGGTTCCCTTCGTTTGTGTGTGGACTATCGCGAGTTGAATAAGGTGACGAGAAAGAATAAGTATCCTCTACCACGGATAGATGATTTGTTTGATCAACTGGAAGGAGCAAGAGTGTTCTCCCAGTTGGACCTCGCGACAGGATTTCATCAGCTCCGAGTAGAAGATGAGAGTGTTTCGAAAACGGCATTTAGGACGTCGTCTGGATTCTATGAGTGGTTGGTTATGCCATTTGGGTTGACCAATGCACCAGCATATTTCGTGGATCTTATGAATCGAGTATTCAGAGATCAGTTGAATAAGTTTGTTCTTGTGTTCGTAGACGACATCCTTATTTACTCGAGGACAGAGGAGGAACACAAGTGACACTTGAGGATAGTGATGGAGGTGTTGAGGAAACACCAATTGAAAGCGAAATTCTCTAAGTGTCACTTCTGGAGAAGGGAAGGGAGATTCCTGGGCCATGTTGTTTTAGAGAATGGTATTGCCGTGGACCCTGTGAAGGTGGCTACGGTACAGGATTAGCCTACGCCCAAGAATGCAACAGATGTAAGAAGTTTCTTGGGGTTAGCTGGATATTATCGTAAGTTTATCTAGGACTTCTCCAAGATAGCAGCACCGTTGACTCAGTTGACTAAGAAGAATCAGGCCTTCGTCTGGGACGGAGTGTGTGAAAATGCATTCAAGAGTCTAAAAGAAAAGTTGACGCATGCACCAGTGTTAGTCATTCCAAAAGGGAATGAAGAAATGACGGTATACAAGGATGCTTGTGCTACCGGACTAGGTGTTGTATTGATGCAAGGAGGTAGGGTTGTAGCTTATGCTAGTTGGCAACTAAAGCCGCATGAGAAAAGGTATCCTACCCATGATTTGGAATTGGCAGCAACCGTGGTCGCGTTGAAGATGTGAAGACATTATCTCTTGGGAGAGAGATTTGAGTTGTTTACCGATCATAAATCGTTAAAGTATCTCTTCTCTCAGAAAGATCTGAATCTCCGCCAGCAGAGATGGTTAGAGTTCTTGGCTTCGTATGATTTTGATATCGCATATACACCTGGGAAGGGCAATGCGGTAGCCGATGCCTTGAGTAGAAGACATGCCAGTTTAGGGGCTATGTTTCTTGAATGGAAACAACTGGAGTATATAGCAGGGTTTAATTTCAGACCAAAGTGCGAATTGGATCCAGAGATGTTAGCAAGTTTGACGATCAGACCCACTTTGATTGAGTGGATTGGTTCCAGTCAGAGGGATGATCCTAATCTATTGGAAATCATCTCCAAGTTAGAGAAGAATATCGACGGTGAGGAGATGAATTTGTATGGGCTTGATCAAGATAGATGGCTTAGAAAGAATGGGAGACTAGTTGTACCCAACGTGAATGGTTTGAGAGATGAAGTGCTTAGAGAATGTCATCACTCAAAACTGACTATACACCCCAGTGGTGATAAGATGTATCGAGACATGAGACACACTTACTACTGGGAAGGGATGAAAAGAGACGTTGGGAAGTTTATATCCAAATGCAAGAATTGCCAGCTAGTTAAAGCCGAGCAAAAGAAGCTTAGTGGTTTGTTGCAACCATTAGAAATTCCCGAATGGAAATGGGAGCAAGTCTCGATGGATTTCATAGATGGTTTACCAAGGACTAGATCGGGACATGATAGCATTTGGGTAATTGTGGATCGATTGACTAAGAGTGCAAGATTTATACCAGTTAAATCGACCAGAACGGCAGCTAAGTTAGCAAAATTGTATATGAAGTGGGTAGTGAGATTTCATGGAGTACCTAAAATCATTGTGAGTGACCGAGACCCGTTGTTTACTAGTGGGTTTTGGAAGATCTTACAAGAGGCTCTAGGGTCAGAATTGCATCCCAGTACCGCATATCATTCTCAGACCGACGGTCAGACGGAGAGGGTGAATCGTATATTGGAAGATCTCTTGAGAGCTTGTATATTGGATTTTGGTGGATCATGGGATGACCATTTGCATCTAGTAGAGTTTGCATATAATAATAGCTCCCAATCCAGTATCGGTATGGCTCCATATGAAGCTTTGTACGGAAGACGGTGCAACTCACCATCTTGTTGGATAGAGACCGGTGAGAAGTTTATGCTTGGACCAGATGTGGTAAGAGAAACCTCGGACAAGATTAAGATCATTCAGCAACGAATGAAGGCTGCCCAAGATAGGCAGAAGAGTTATGCTGATAAGAGGAGAAGAGACTTAAAATTCTCCGTTGGTGACTTGGTGTTTGTCAAGATTTCTCCGTTGAAGAGTGTGATACGATTTAGTAGGAGAGGCAAGTTGGCACCAAGATTTGTTGGCCCATTCCCAGTTCTTGAACTAGTTGGGAATTTGGCGTATAGAGTTGACTTACCAAAAAAGATGGCAGGAGTTCACAACGTATTTCATGTTTCCCAACTAAGGAAGTTAGTGCACGACCCAGATACGACTATTTCACCTGATCAGCTAGAGGGCTTCGAAGTCGAACCCGAGGCGGTTGGGAACCGCAAGCCGATTCATATTGTCGAGCACGATATGAAGCAACTTCGAAGGAAGACGGTGAAGCTAGTCAAGGTTCAGTGCGGCGAGAACGAGAATGACTGTACTTGGGATACAAAGGAGAGCATTAGGAAAACGTATCCAAGACTCTTTGCTTGGTAAGATTTACTTTGCGATTTAGTTATTCAACATGCTAGGATAGACTTGCTTTGGTTGTTTTGCATATTTGATTGTTGTTTTATGACTGGTAGGCATGCGGGACCCTTTGTGTGTTTTGGTTAGGGAATTTCGGGGGCAAAATTTCTTAAGCGGGGGAGAATGTAACAACCTGCATTCTACGCATTGGAGGATCGTAGAATATTTGTTTCTTTCCCATATGAAGTCGTATGGTCATGTAACTTTGGGAAACAACCACTAGAGTCATTTCCCATGTTCATGATTTTTGTCGATTTTTAAATGACCGTTTTGCCCCTCGCTGATCTTGTTTCGGCCATAACTTTTGATTCGAAAGGAATATTGACCTGAAACCACTTCCATTAGATTCGTTTGATGGTTTACCTTTCCGTAGAGTGGTCACATGTGAGAAACGGACTTACCATTTGGGAGATATGGCTGAAATAATGTTTGGAAGGTGAAAAACTGCTTAACTGGGCCAAATATGGTGATTAATGAATGGGCCCATAACCCATTTCGGGATTAGGGTTATGGGGAGGCTGAAAAGAGTTAGAGTTTCATTCCATTTCAGTTTTCTAGCCTCCACTTACCTCTTAGAAACCCTAAAAATGGCCTCCAACCTCTAAATCACCTCCAAATCACTTTCTACTTGAAGATTGGGCTTAGCAACATCAAATCAAGAGAGATCAACACCAATTCAACATTAGATCTGCTGTTTAGCATAAGTATTCGCGCCAAATCAGAGATTTATTTCAGCTCTAAGTCTTATTTGTGTCTAAGGTGAGTGATTTGCATAGTTCCTCACTAATTATGGTTGATTAAGGGTAATTAGTGAAGATTAGCGAATTTATACATTAATAAATTCTGGAAAAATATTTATAAATTCTTAAATAATGTTTTAGACCTCTGAGATGAGTTTGGGTTAATTTGGTTAAGTTTTGCTAGTCCTATTATCAGTTATGCTTAAACATGCTTAAGGGAAAATATGGGGTTTTGGCTATGTTTGATCCATTTTAACCTATCATATTGATGTTTTGGTGTTTGAGGTCACTTCTACTTGTTGCTATGACATTGTGGTATGCTTTGTGATTGATTAGAATAGATAGAATGGTCGAAAATGTCGTCGAATGGCGTAAAATGCTCGCTGGAAAAGTTGCATAAAAACAGTGCAGGCTTTCGGATCGGATCGAGTGGATGGGCTCGGACCGGGCAAAGGATCACCGAACCGAACCGTAGCTTAGCACAAGAGAAAGTATTGAAAAAAGGAAGGCTACAAAGGTTGAACTGAGATCGGATCGGGCTAAGGAAGGGGGATAGGATCGGAGCAGATGGGAATAGGAAGGGGGATCAGATTGGGCTAAGGAAGGGGGATCGGATCGGAACGGATGGGAATAAGGAAGGGGATCGGATCGGACCAGAAGGCCAAGCCAGGAGCTAAAAGAGTGGAGGACCCTAACCGAACCGATGAAGCAAACTGATGGAGCAAAAGGGAACCCGAACCGAACCAATACGACGTGAAGGACCTGAACCGAACGGAGATGCATATCTATGACCGAACCGAACCGATGGCAAGGAGGAATCCGAACCGATCCCGTATTGACCAAAAACCCGAGATGCAAAGGTAGTCCAAGTTGGAAGTTAGAGCTCAGGATCCAGTTGGGAACCAATGAGTTCACTGCATGATTGGGCTTTGCTGCGGGACGTGTGCTAAGGAGTTATCGACGTTCATAACTTCGATTCACCATGAAAGACAGGACTACGTTATGAGTGCAGTAGAGTCACTATGACTCGAGGGGCAAAGTTATCGTATTAAGACTATGAGCCAGTGCAGTAGAGTCGTCATGACTCGAGGGGCAAAGTGGACATAGTAAAGTATTAGTAAGACTATGAGCCAGCGCAGATGGGGTGAACAACCTCGTGGGGCAAAGTGGACATAGTAAAGGATTGGTAAGGCTATGAGTCAGCGCAGATGGGGTGAATAACTCCATGGGGCAAGTGGACATAGCGAAAGATTAGTGGCTATGTATCAGTGCAGTGAAGCCATTTATGACTTCATGGGGCAAGGTGATCATAGCAAAGTGTTGAGGTGATCGAAGTGGTGAATATCGTATGCTTTACGCACTGAGTGAGAGATGTGAGGATGGTTGCTATGCTTGATTGTTTGCTATCACCATGACATGCACACACCCCACCCCCTTTATCTTTACACCACATGCTATTGGCACCTTAGAGTGTTGTACAGTATGTAGTGCTAACTCTTTGGTTGCAGGTCCAGGTTCAGGTATGGTTTAGTATACCTGTTATTGTTCTGTTTAGCTTCTTATCGCTCATACCTGACTTTTGTCTGACCCAGAGTTTTATGTCTCTTCTTATTACTCTGGGTGCTCACACGAGCAGACTAGAGACAGGTTGGATGGTGATGCACGAGTAGCTGATTCGGAGACGAGCAGGAGGCTCCTATGTATGATATCTACATATATTCTCCCTGTGTCATTGGTGGTCACTACTTGGGCATTAGTAGTGTACCTTCCTTATCTTGCTTTTGCTATAGAGACGGTATTTTGAAATTGTAATAAGCTGTATTTTGGATTTCCGCTGCTATGATGCTTAGTTTGTTTTCAGCTTATGCACTGTCTCGCCTGTTTTATGTCAAGTATGTTGTTATTATATTTTGTTCCATGCGCTGTGAGACGTTCTACAGTTTCCTTGTTAGTTCATTTCTCTCTTTCCTTTCCTTCTGACGACCGTCCCATGCTAACTGGACATGTGTACAACGCACTTTTGGAGTAAATGTCGGTTGGTGCGGGGCGGGCCGTCACATCGCGTATTGGAAATTGAATTTCCATCATGAGTCCAAGCAAGGGATGGTCTCCTTACCAATTCGGATCACCTTTAGCAAGACAATCCAGGACCCTCCCTCCCCCGCAGTGGGCCCTTGGATCCTGCAAGGTCGGTCCTCTCTTACGTTTGAGAATTGGTTATTCCTGAACAATATGTTTCCCGGTCCTATCAGACCTATCTCTGAGCCTTTTACTCGGCTTGATATCCGAGGCGCCTCATTCCATCATCCACATAAGTAAAAAATGTCTGGGATCCATACCATGACTTATCTTCTAGCTAGAAAGAAACGTATGCACTCCTTGCGTCCCTTATCCCGTTTCTGACTCATACCGAGATGTAAAGCTAGCAAATTAACGCTATACACAAAGCTGTGCAAATTAAAGTCGTGCTTTGAACATCATCCACAAGGCTCTTCTTTTCAACAAAACCTTGATCAACCAAATTGTCAATCCATGCCATAATCATTGATCATCTACCAATATATAACCATTGAGCTCATATGTCTCAAAGAATGGTGTTAAGCAAGAGAATGAATTCTCCGCCACCAAATAGATATACATTTAGCAGAGATCAAAAACTACTGCAAAAAGTATACAATGTCAGACACACAATCCATTTACAAGACCGTTTTTGGCCTAAACAAAACCGGAGGCACCTTATTCCTCGTCCCACATGTCCAATACAGGAGAGAGGCCCTCGCATATCCGGTCGATCTCCAGTACATCAGGACGATCACCACTTATTACCTCATCTTGGGTGTACAGGCCAATTAAGACATCAGTAACAATCCTAACGATGTGAAGATCTCTGATCTTCAACCACCATCTTCATCATCGACTTTTAGTCGTCGTCGTATAATTTATTTAGAATGGGTTAAACATGGTCTTCCCGAATAACTCGCGCGTCCTTTATAACCATGTGATAAATAAAGTTAACACACATCTCATTCCAATCCAAAATATTCTTTTATTCACATATTCTTTTCTCTAGGAAAGGTTCCCATTAATTTTATCAAATAAAATTCCTTTTAAACTTATTGTTTAATCTTCGGAAATCATTTCAAAAGATTTTGTAATATCCTTTTCAAAACTTAAACCAAGTTAAGATTTATCCAACTAGTCGGGATTAACGAGCCTTACCGAAGTAACCATTTATTTTATTATCCTAATCCCAATCTATTCATCCCATGAAGAAAAACTGGTGGTACTTCATATTTAACACCAATAGTGTTATCGGTAAAATCAATTAACAACATTTCAAATCTAACGAAATATTTATCTATCGCATGGAGTAAAACTGGTGGTACTCCATCTTGAACATTTCTTAAATTCGGTTAATTTAATTACCTTATTCGCATCTTATCTATTAAAGATTCATTAAAACTCCATCTTAGTTTTAATCTCAAAAATCATTACCTAATGATTATTCAACTATGGGAAATTAATCCGGTCTTTAACTGGGTTTAAGAAAAAATGTCATTTAAAACACCATTGACGATAAACCCAAAATCATATTCCATTTGTTATGGAATCTTCACGGAAATCAGCTTAATCGTAATCGATATAAATTTCCGTGTTAAACTAATACTCTAAGTGGAATAACGACAAAGCCTTTTAAATTCCATAAATAGTAATGGTCTTCCTTCACAGAAGTTCATCTCGATTCTTATTAAATCGAATTCCCATCCAATTCCAATTTATTTTAATAAATTGGTAAACCACTCTTTAGAAAATTCAATTAAATCTTAATTAAATGATTTATAATTTCCAAATCATATTTTTACCTTAATTGGGTTTAGGAACTAATGTCGCTTAAAACATTATTCACAATGAACCCAAAATCAACTGTCATTTAATGCCAATTATTTAATTGGAAAATCTCATTAAATCTTAATTAAAAGATTTATTATTTTCTCAACTGGGTTCAAGAATGGCGTTATTTAAGACATCATTCACGACAAACCCAAAATATGATTTAATATTAAATACAAGGCTCTGAATAGAAATCATATCGACTTATGTTCAATATCAACTTTAACAAATATCGTATTGGGAATAACGATATCTTTATCTTCCAAACTCCTCAATGAAATCTGTATAATCACGGAATCCAATATCAAAATATCCCGAAGATTATTTCCATTCAAATCCATTCCAATTCATACATTGGAAAATTTTGGTTATATCAAAATCATTATATATGTATATGCTTATAATATATATATATATATATATTCCTCTTTGAAAACTTGTTTCAGTCATTTATCTTTAAAATTACACTTTTCATTATTCAGTCAATTTTAATATCTTTGTGTCCATCCAAAATCGGACATCAAAACCAAACTTTAAATATTTACCGAATATTATATTAAAATATTAGTTTCATTCTGGATTGAAATGAAATTCAATCAATTACCATATAATTTCAATCATATGGATTTCGTACATCACATGTATTCAACAATAGTTATAAACAACTATAAATCATCCAAATAACATTCAGAGTGCATTTACACTACATAAGCGTTAAATAATTGAATAACACTTACAACGGTCCATCAATCAGTCGGTTGGCATACAGTTACATACAAGGGAGATGTGTAAATCAGTTATCATCCCAAGACCCGTGTGGGGTTTTCAGCCAATCATTCAATGATTATTATTTGCATACTTGGGCGATGTGTAAAATTATCGTCCCAATACCCATATGGGGTTTACATCACAATCCATGTGAACATATCTATATTTTTGGGATACGGGTGGGTAAACTGTCATCCCGTAATCATTTATAATATAAACGTATTATTTATAAACATTTTATAATCATAGTTTAACAATGATAACATTAAAACTATGAACATCCATCAAACAACAAAGAAATATTGCAATCAAAGGAAAACAATATATATACGGTTATAAAAATAAATAATTGTACAAAAGGATTGAGTGAGAAAGAGTTCTCACCTCGGTTTCCACTTCGTCAATCTTTAATTGACAGTTCTAGTACTCTTTGGATTTAAATTCGCCATGAATCAATCGAAAGTCCATCAAAGTAAAATGCAGAAATTTATGAACCAGAAAAACCGAAAAGTCACAAACGAAGTCGAAATGGGCCGAAACTCGGTCGGAAACAAGCTCAAATGGACATAGATTGTTGACCTAGTCTCCACCGGTCAACAGTAAAAATGCTGGCTCAGACATCTGATCCCCCAAGGACAGACGTCTGACCTGAAAACCTAAACTTTTTTTTTGGGAGCTTGAACAGATGTTTGACCATATATGGTCAGACATCTGATCTGATGCAACAAAGATTTCATTTTCAGAGAGCTTGGACAGACGTACGACCATATATGGTCAGACGTCTAAGTTGAAACTGGGGAAAATGCTTGCCTAGGCAATGATTTACAAACGGTCTTGGATGAGTTAGGATCAACGGTGATGGCTTATAATGTTTTCTAAATGAGAATGAAGCCTCTTTAGCTCACCGAAACCACTCAACAACACATGCACACACGCATGAACATACATACATGATATTGCAATAATTTCGATTCTAAACTCGTAAACTGACAAATTTTCTAACTAAAGCAATCGAATATGATTCAAGTGAATTGTGAAGTCTTAGAACTTGCCGGTGTGACAACGGAGCTTCATAATATCGCCCAAATTGACTCATAACATACGCATACGATTGTATGGACACCTCTAATCATAATTTTCAATTCAATGAAACTTAACTAATGAACCGGAAAGTGTATACTTATCTAACCAACTCATATGCATCTACACAACTCAAATTAACACTAAATTATAATTCTACAAGCTTATATCTTGTGTCATAGATGTGAGTTCATGACGATCTCGCCTTTGAGGGTTTGAAGTAACGAACCGGTCCAATAGCGAGCTAGAACAACCTTTCTTTGATAAAAAAAACAATAGAATCAACTACCTATGATCATATGAAAGGATTTCCTTGGAATTAGGTTTAGGAAATCATGAGAAATTGAAGAGGAAACAAGATGGAGAAGATGGAGATGAAGATGGAGAAGCTTACCCATGTCTTAGAATTAGATTTGCACTTGAATTGAGCTTGGATTTGCAAAACCTAACTTAGGAAATTTAATTTCCCATCTTTTTCCCTATTTCCAGTTTTTGGCTAAGTGTTTGAGGAATGAGGAGGAGAGGGGCTGATTTGGTGTTATACGGAATGGGCTAGGTTTAGCCATCCAAATCAAAGTCCAAAGTCCCATTTCTTCGAAACTCAGAACATATTGATGATTACACTTTTTGTTGTTGTAAACGACCTTTTGGACCTAATGGAAGTGGTCTCGAGTCCAAATTCAATCGTTTGCACAAAGTGACTTTTTAAGGTTCTAAGTAAGACACGAGACAAATTTCACTTACTCCAAACATATCGATGTTTACAGTTTTAAAAGTCACAAACAGTATTTTGAACTTGATGGAAGTGGTTTCGAGTCCATATTCATCCGTATTCAAAATGTGATATTTTGGTCATACATCCGAATGCAAAAGACCAAATTTGTCCAACTCGAAAGGTATCGATGTTTATAGCATTAGAAGTCACAAACAACATTTCGAACTCAATGGAAGTGGTATTCTTCCATATGCAAAATGTGACTTTTAAAGGCTATATATAAATTCCACAGCGATTTTTCTAAATTTTTATTTAGATATAACTTACCATTTATTAAGTGAAATCTCAAATTCCTACATTCATTAGAAAATTACAGGTCAAAATTTTACAATGCTTCTTGTTTTATCAAATTCTGATTTATATTGAATCCTATACATTCATTCAAAGTTTAAAATCGAATTTTCAAACTACCGCGCCATTTCTGAAACGACCCAGAAAATCTGAACCAATTTAAAAAATTTTAAATTGGCTAAAATAATGGATTTTAAATATTTAAAATAAATATTTTAAATAATTGCGATGAAAACTGAGTTTGAATCGACAATTGAAAACGAATATAATTAATTATAATTATAAACAAGGCTTGAAAGGGCGCTGTAGTTTCAAAAATCGAATTCAAACTTTGTCGGACTATACCGAGTGCAAAACAAAACAAATTTTAGCGAAACCAAAAATATTTAAATCTGTTAGTGAATAACTTTCCAACGAATCTGAAAAATTGAAATTTGATGGCGGGAATCAAAAGATATGTCCAGTTGAAAATTCTGAATAGTCGCTATGGAATTCAGGCCCTTAAAAATGGACATTTTGCAAACGACCTCGGAATTCGATGAAACCACTTTTGATGGATCCGGGATGTAAAGTTATTGCTAGGTTTTCATAATTTTTGAAGCTAGTATGTGAGCGTGGCAAAAGAAAATGTGTTTTGGTCAATTACAGTTAAATTTGATCGACCAGAAATGGGCCTTCTTGCAAACGGTCTTAGAATTCGACGAAACTAGTTTTGTTAGGACCGTATCGTCAGTACGAAGCTAGAAAATATTTTTCGAGAATTTTTCTAGTTAGTTTGTGACCCCGGTAAATTGAAATGTGCGTTCAAATTCAATATATAGAGTTATATGTTGATTTTAACGGAAACAGATCGAAACGATCAAATCAGCTTACGATACATATCCCATTGTGTTCGGAATGGGGGTGAAACGCTATGGACGACAGGCGGTGGGTCCCGTTTCGAGTCCGAATTTTAAGGATGCTTTTTGCATTTAAAAATAAAATTAAAATATAAATATATATATCTCTCCACTCAGTCAACGTTCAAAAAAAAAAAAGAGAAATTAAAAATCGCGCTTAAGACCTAGCCCGCCGCCCTCCTTCCCCTGCGATTACCACCTCCGCCAGCATCCCACACCGCCGCCGCTTGCTCCGCCCTTCCCCCCTCCACTTCGCCGGACCCCCATCTCTCTCCTCCTCCCCTCCCCTTCTCTTTCCTCCCCCAGTCCGATTCGCAATGACCCCAAACCCCCACCGCGCCTGACCGCCACCGCACTGGCCCACCACTCCACCTTCGCCAGATCCGACGATGCTCCGAACCCCCCCCCTCCCTCGGCGACTGCTGCATCCACCTCTTCCTTTTTTTGAAAAAAAAAACTGTAAGTATCTTTATTTAATTTTGTTTGTTTATTCAGTTTTCTTTTCTATTTTTTTTATATAACGTATAATAAAAGTATTGGTTTTTATAATGAAAGAAAATTGATTTTATAGTGAAAGAAAATTGATTTTTATAGCGAAAGGGCAGTGATTTCTATAGCGAAAGAGAATTGATTTTTATTATGGAGAAGCGAACCTAAAGATTTGATCTTTATTATATGATTAACATGATAAAAATACGATTTTTATATTTTTAGAATATTAAAATTCGATTTTTATATATGGAATAGCAAAGTAAAAATTCGATTTTTATATATCGAATAGCGAAGTAAAAATGTGATTTTTATATATGTAGTGAATACGAATGACGAAAGTGACAGAAGAAAAAACGACGAAGATTTCCTACATACGAAGAGTCGAGACGTTTGGTTTAGCTATTCGGTGAGATTTCTGATTTATAAACAATATGGAAAACGACGATGTATAAATTATATAGGCGATGTATGAGTTATATAAGCGTTGTACACCTCTTGTATAAGCGTTATATAAGTTGTACGTTCGATGTATAAGTTATATATACGTTGTAAAAATTATATGTGTGTTGAAATAAAAGTGAATTGCTATATATATATATATATATATATATATATATATATATATATACGCGCCTCGTCCACAAACCATGGACGATATTTATTGATTGTGATTGGTGTGAAAATTGATTGATAGCGAATGATTGTTTGGGATTGTTTGTGGTTGATATTGATTGATTGTGGTTGAAAAATACCCATTTGTGGTTGAGAAATATTTGGTTGAAACCACATAGGATTAGTTTGTGGAAATGAAATAAATATATACATGCCGCCTGCGTGCGAACTAGATGCATGATCCCCATTGTCAAAAACCGCGAGGTTTTAAGGTAGAGCGAGGAGCCGTACTAGGGACGGTCCCGGTTTTAACTACCCTGTCGTTATGCTACCGAAATTTTGAATAATATTCGTGTGTTTGAATTATTTTCATTTGCTTAAACTATATTTATTCACTGAATAGAAAACCTTCATGTGTTGAATTGATATTCATTCGTTGATTAGAAATTCATGTGTTGAATGGTATTCGCGTTTTAAATATAAAAATCACATTCCTATCTATATATAGAAACTATAGAAAACCTTCATGTGTTGAATCGATATTCATTCGTTGAATTGAAATTCATGTGTTGAATGGTATTCATATTTTGGAATAAATTGTTTTGATAATAAAAATCACCTTTTATCGACTATAGGAACTGTGTAAAATAATCTCGTTCTGAAAGAAATTGTTTTGTAAGAAAAATCCTATTTTTATCACCAATATGAAATATATAAAATAATAGTGTTTTGAAATGAGTTGTTTTACAATAAAAATTACATTTTTATTATATGCATGAATCGTTGAAATGTGAAGTTGTAAAAATAGCCACTTGTTCAAATAAATATATATGAGTTGAAATATTCATTAATTAGCTAATGATATGATTTGTACCTATGTATGTAACATTAGAATGAATGGTGTTTTTAAACCAAATAGAAATCAAATATGAAGTTGAATAGAAAATGATAAATGATAAGAACTATATATATGTACATGCATATTCATTGAACAGGTTATAGCAAAGGGGCTAGAGAAGAGGAATAAAATTTTGTGCCCGACAAATAGGTACACATTTACTGTTTTGTTTGGGTGATGATTTTATGAGCTTGTTTGCTAGCCGCTTGGCTTTTTCTTTTTCTTTTTGAGATTAGAAGGACCGGGGAAGCTATTTGAGATTTCCCGATGCTCCCGGTACAGGGGAGGTTATGCCGAAATTTTCCAAAATTTTAAGGCGTTAGTGAAATATTTGAAGTGAAAACGATATTGAAATCATTGAATGAACTATATTTATATAAATATATAAATATAAATAAAATTAAAACGAAACGTAGTCGTGCAGTACGCATTTTGAAACAATGATTTCAAACAACTAGTGCGGGAAATCCGACCATTGGATTTTCCCGAAACCTCAACCGTCGGGTTCGCCTTGGAAAAATCTTTCCAACAACACTAACTTTATAAAAATCCAACGGTTGGATTGTCTGGAATGTTTAATTCAAATCTAAAGAAAAACAGCGCCAGAATCGATTATATTTATATATAAATATAAATAGAATTATATTTAATCAAATAACGACGCTGCAGTTCGTATTTTGAAATCGAAACTTCAAACGATTGTACCGGGAGATCCGACCGTCGGATTTTCCCAAAACTGGAACCGTTGGATTCGTTTTGAAAAGACCTTTCTAATGATGTAAATTTTATGAGAATCCAACGGTTAGATTTTAAGATATGTGTAAATCAAATCTGAAGAAAAACAGCGTCACGGCCGCGTTATGGCCCGAAGCGTCGTTTTGAATAAATTGGCTATTCTAAAATAAATAAAAATAGCGATAAATCATTATAAAATATCATAAACGATATGGAATGGAAATAAACTGAATTTGCTCGATTTATGTGGTATTTGATGGTTGAATGTGTTTGGTGTGAAAATTACCTTAAAGAACGAAATTGGTGTTGTCAAATAATTTAACCATTGAAATAAATTGATTTGAAATTCTAAATATACGTGAATTATTTGAAAAGGCCGAGTTAACCCTCATTTCAAATAATTGACCGACGATTGAAAGTCGAAGATGAAGACGATGGTCGAAGACCGGAGATCTTCACCTCGTTTGGATGGTAACCGAGGTCCTGATTAGGAGGCATCCCGAAATATGGATAATGAGTGGTGATCGTCCAGACGTACGTGGTGATCGATGGGTTTGCGAGGTATTTAGTGCCTCCAGTTTCGTTCAGACCCAGAACGGACTTGTAAATGGACTGTGTGTCTGACATTGGATTTTATTCTATGTTGATTGATCTCTATTAAATATACATCTGTTTGGCGGTGGAGAATTTATTCTTTTGCTTAACGCCCTTCTCTGAAACGCACTAGCTCAGAGGTTGTATATCGATGGACATCAGTCGCATGGCATGAATTGCCTGTGTGGCATGCTAAGATGCAGTGATCAGTGCTTCTGTTGAAAAGCAAAGTCTTGTGGTAATGATCAAAGCACCGCCTGTGTGGCATAGCTTTGTGTATAACGTGAATTCGTGAGCCTCACACCCCGGTATGAACCAGAAACGGGAGAAGGACCTCAGGGAGGGCATGCGTTTCTTCCTAGCTAGGGTGGTGTCAGTGACCTACCAGCCCTGACATTTATATACTTTTCACCTGTGTGGTTGTTGCTGTTGCGAGACGCCTCGGTTTGATCAGACGATCCGGGTCCGATGGAGTCATTCGTTGGCTCGTTTACGCCCCAAAGGGCGGGGAAACATATTGTTCAGGCATAATAATCCACATCGGTGGACCGGCCCTGACGATCCAAGGGGCAGTTGCGGCTGTTCTTGAGGCTCGGGCTAGGCAGTCTCGAATTCGGTAAGGACTATCTTTTGCCTTGGTTCATGATGGAAATCCAATTTCCATATACGACATCGTGCGATTTTGATTGTATATATATATGGCGACATGATATATGGTACCCATGCCGTCTATGATTGATAGTTATGATTGAAATTGTTTTTGAAACATATAAACACTAGTCATAATACCAAATGCTTTTGTTTTATTCGTGTCAACCATATTTTGGCCATTATAAGGTAAAACTCTATCCTCCGGTTTGCGTTGCATTGTGTGATGGGAACTGAGTCTTATAATGGCTTCATTTTTATAAAATGCATTGCGTTGCTTAAAAGAAAGATTTGTTTTAAAGCACTGGCAATCCGATGGAGTAAACCCGTTCCACGAAAGTGGCGTGGTCCAGTGATTAGCCATATTTTGAATGTGTTGAGTAGATTTCTCATACCAGTCCCATGACTGACTCGTAGTTTGTTTCACTTTCAAACTCGGGTGCCCCTTTTTCTACACGGGCAGCCTTGTATTCAGGTTTAGCTGGTTCTTTCTGGATAGCTGGAGCTGAAGATGGATTTCTATCATTCATCTCTTTTTATGCTGTTCAGCTCCTATTGTACATATTTTGTTTGTTTTCCGCTGTAGACATTTATGTATAGCTGAACTGTATTTGTACTAAGTAAGATCCTGTATACTGTGTAACTCTGATGATTACTTTTATCCAGTATATTCTATTATTCATTATCTGGTGTATTTATTTATTTTTGTTCTGCTATTATCTGTTTCTGTGTTATATTCCAAAGATAACCCTTGTCTCCGTCTGAACGGGATTTGGGGTCGTCACAACGTGGTATCAGAGCTCTGGTTAAGCTTAGTTCTGGAATATAACATTTGAACGAACTCGTCAGAAATAGAACCAGTAGTGTTCTAGGATGGATTACTCTATACAGATAGGATCAGTAATATCCTAGTATGAGTAGCAGAATGAAATAACACCTCGATAGTCACATTTACATTGAAGTATATGTTTCGATATTTTAAAATTATCTTTTCTGTGACCTGACACTTGATCTGCTGTTTGCAGAAGAACTAGAAAATGAGTGTCAGAAATAGAAGGAATGCAGAACCGGATATTGAGGCCCTACTAATCAAATATCGAAATATGGGTGGAATACCGTTCTCTGGTGAAGAATCTATTATGAAAACACAAGCTTGGATTCGTTCGGCTGAGAAAATCTTCGAAGCATTAAAGCTGAGGGATGACCAGAAAAGATTACTGGCCTCCTGGGCGCTCAAAGAAGAAGCTTTGTTTTGGTGGGATTCAGTTATTAAAGATAATCCAGAAGGTGATATCACCTGGGACAGATTCAAAGTGATTTTCTTAGAAAGATTTACTCCCCCCGAAGCAACCAAGAGATTATGTGATGAATTTTCTTATTTGATACAAGGAGATATGACCATCCCAGAATATCATAAGAAATTCAACGAACTTTCTCACTTTGCTCCCCATCTAATTCAGAATACGAGGAGAAAGAATTTGAGATTTATTTACGGGCTTCAAAGGAAATATCAGAATAAAGTAATGGGGCATGTGAAGCTCCCTTTTTCAGAAATGATTTATATGGCTTATCAGTATGAAGATCTCCATAAGAAAGGCATGTTGCGAGACGAAGAGGAAGTCAGCTCTAGTAATAAAATTGAGTCTGAAACTGATCGTCCTGAGGCCAGTACAATATCTGAAGTCAGTAAGGAGCCCGAAGTAAATCGAAAAAGGGCCAGATCCGAAAAAGAACCAGTAACGACAGCTGTATGCAGTAATTGCCATAAACAGGGGCATTTGACTAGGAGTTGTAAACCCTCGAAGAAGCTAAGGAAAGATGAAACTAAATCCGGTAAGAAGTTCCAGGAGAATAGAAAGTGCAGTCAATGCCATCAGTCCGGTCATCTTTCAAAGGCCTGCCCGCTATTCAGAAAACCTAAAGCAGTACATGTAAATGAAGTGGTAGAAGTACCTGCCTCCTCGTCTGCTCAGGAAAGGTATGATGTTTTAGAAGGCACGCTCAATGTCAAAAACATTCCAGTTAAAGTACTGTTTGACACAGGCGCGTCACGAAGCTTTATTGCAAAGAGTGCAGTCAAGAAGTTGGATTTGAATTTGAAGAAGCTCAAAGAGCCAATGACTGTCCAAAATCCAGTTGGAGGTTCCATCAATCTCAGTTGGGCTTGTGCAGTACCTGTCTCTTTTGCCTGCTATAAATTCCCTACTATCTCTATGGTCATGAATTTTAATGAATTCGATCTTATTCTGGGATTGGATTGGCTAACCAAATATGAAGCGGAAGTTAAATGCGCCGAGAGAGTGGTTAAAGCAAAGGCCCAATTGGGGAATTATATAACCATACCATGTGAAGGCCCAACTTCAAATAGAAAAGATTTCTGGCCAGCTCTCGATGTTTCTCCAGCTCAAATAGGAAATATCCCAGAAGTTGCAGAGAATATTCCCGACCTCATCAAAGACATTCCTGTCGTCAAGAACTATGCGGATGTGTTCGAAGAAGTTGTTCGCTTACCTCCGCAAAGAGAAATAGATTTCAAGATTGCCTTGATTCCCAATGCAAGGCCGGTAGTTCACGCTATTCGAAGAATGTCCTTGAAAGAGAAAGAGGAATTAGACAATCAAACACGACAGCTAGTATGGAAGGGTCTGATCAGGCCTAGTTTCTCTGATTGGGGCGCAGCTGTGGTATTTGTCCCAAAATCTGACGGTACTCTACGTCTTTGTGTGGATTATCGAGATCTGAACAAACAGACAATAAAGAACAAATATCCATTGCCGCGGATTGATGATTTGTTGGATCGATTAAATGGCGCACAAGTATTCTCAAGAATGGACCTAGCTAGAGGCTTCCATCAACTTCGAATTGCCGAAGAGTGTGTTCCAATGACAACGTTCAGGGGCCCCGACTTATTCTACGAGTGGTTAGTAATGCCGTTCGGCTTATGTAACGCTCCAGCTTACTTTGTCGATCTGATGAATAGAGTGTTCAGAGGAGTTTTGAATAAATTTGTTCTGGTTTTTAATTATGATATTCTAATCTTCTCTAAATCAAAGGCCGAACATGAAAAGCATCTGGAGCAGGTTCTAGAAATCCTCAGAAGGAATGTATTGAAGGCAAAGTTTTCCAAATGTATATTCTGGCAAGATGAAGTGAAATTTCTGGGCCACGTCGTATCAAAAGAAGGAATTGCTGTGGATCCAAGCAAAATTACAGCTATTCAAAACTGGAAGCAGCCTAGCACCCCCACTGAAGTCCGCAGTTTTCTCGGATTGGCTAGCTATTACCGGAAGTTCGTTAAAAACTTTTCGAAGATATCTGGTCATTTAACAAAGCTTACAAAGAAGCACTCTAAATTCAAATGGACTCCAGAAAGTGAGGAGGCTTTTGAAGAGCTAAAGTTAAGATTAACGACCGCTCCAGTGTTAACCATCATCGATGGCAACCAGGATTTAAAAGTCTGGACTGATGCTTCTAGAGAAGGCCTTGGTGCGGTGTTAATGCAAAGGGGCCAAATGATTGCTTATGCTAGCCGTCAACTGAAGCCGCACGAGAAGAACTACGTAACTCATGATCTTGAGTTATTGGCTATAGTATTCGCTTTGAAAATCTGGAGACACTATCTTCTAGGCGAGAGATTTGAACTATTTACAGATCACCAGTCGTTAAAGTATCTGTTCACTCATAAGGACTTGAATCTGAGGCAGCAACGTTGGCTGGAGTTTCTTGCAGCATATGATTTTGAAATTCTATACACTCCAGGGAAAGCCAATGTCGTGGCCGATGCGTTAAGCCGGAAGAATGAAATGATCACCAGTTTCATCATTGCGACTTCGTTGATTGATAAGATATCGGCTCTCCAAGAAGACGACCAATTTATCAAAGGAATGAGTCGGCGAATTCGTGAAGGCAATGCTTCGGATTTTCAGCTAGACAGCGAAGGGATTCTTAGGTTAGAAGGGCGAATTTGCGTTCCAGAGATTCCTGAACTCAGAAGAGATGTGCTTGATGAATGTCACAAATCTAAGCTCAGTATCCATCCGGGTGTGAATAAAATGTATAACGATATCAAACGCACATTCTGGTGGAAGTCGTTAAAAAGAGACATCTCGATATATGTTAGTCGATGCCCTACTTGCCAACTAGTCAAGAGCGACCAACAGAAACTAGCTGGATTATTACAACCACTAGAAGTTCATGGTTGGAAGTGGGAGCATATCTCCATGGATTTCATTGATGGTCTGCCCCGAACTAGAAAAGGAAATGACAGTATTTGGGTGATCGTAGATCGCTTCACGAAGACCGCCCATTTCATACCTGTCATATCAAATAGAACCGCTCAGAGTCTGGCGCAGATATACTTCAAGGAAATAGTTAGACTACATGGAGTGCCGCTCAGTATAGTCAGTGATAGAGATACAATATTCACTAGCAAATTCTGGGAAGCATTTCAAGTCGAGTTGGGAACGAAGTTAAACTTGAGCACCGCTTATCATCCTCAGACAGACGGTCAGACTGAGAGGGTGAATCGCATTTTAGAAGATCTATTGCGGGCTTGTGTTCTAGATTTCGGTGGATCATGGTAAGACTATCTGCATTTGGCTGAATTCTCTTATAACAACAGCTACCAGGCGAGTCTGACAATGTCGCCATTCGAAGCATTGTATGGTAGACCGTGCCGATCTCCTGCTTGTTGGGTCGAGCCCGGAAATAGACTTGTGTTAGGGCCTGATATGATTCGAGAAGCTGCCGACAAAGTCGATTTTATTAAGAAGCGATTACTCGCCGCTCAAAGCCGACAAAAGAGCTATGCCGATAGAAGAAGGAGAGATATATCTTTTGAAGTTGGCGACTATGTATATTTGAAAGTATCGCCGATGAGAGGAGTTATCCGGTTCGGTAAAACTGGAAAGTTAGCGCCCAAATTCATTGGTCCGTTTCCTATTCTGGAACGGATCGGAACTCTCGCTTATAGGGTCAAACTGCCTGATTGGCTGCCTGGAGTTCATGATGTATTTCATATATCTCAACTTCGAAAGCACGTTCATGATCCAGACTTGATCGTGGAAGAAGCAGCTGAACATGACATTGAAATAACCCCAGAATTAGCTGTGAGAAGAGAGCCGCTAAAGATAATAGGCAAAGAAACCAAAGAGCTGAGGAACAAGAAGGTTCGCTTAGTCAAAGTGCAGTGGAGTGGA
The DNA here is from genome assembly GCA_030737875.1 of Allium sativum. NCBI lineage: Eukaryota > Viridiplantae > Streptophyta > Magnoliopsida > Asparagales > Amaryllidaceae > Allium > Allium sativum. Next base: position 345,637,032 of record CM060910.1, read on the forward strand.
GATCCGCGAGATTGTACTTGGGAAACTGAGGAGAGCATTCCGAAGGCTTATCCTAGATGCCGAGTAGATATCTCTGGTGCAAGGTACATTTACCCTACTTTGCACTACCATTCAATTCTCTACTCTATTGTTATTTTCTTTTCATAGATGTGCACTTTTAATTGTATAGGCTGAATGATTTTGAAAAGGGTATAGAGGTTAATCAGTATATTTTTGAAAGGTTAAAACGAATTAATTGGTAGTTGTGTTGTGTGATTGTAGATTTGTCAAACCACTTTCGACTTTGTTCCTTTTCGGGGACGAAAAGTTTTAAGTGGGGGAGATTGTTACGACCCGGAAAATCTGAACCAATTTAAAAAAAATTAAATTGGCTAAAATAATGGATTTTAAATATTTAAAATAAATATTTTAAATAATGGCGATGAAAACTGAGTTTGAATCGACAATTGAAAACGAATATAATTAATTATAATTATAAACAAGGCCTGAAAGGGCGCTGTAGTTTCAAAAATCGAATTCAAACTTTGTCGGACTATACTGAGTGCAAAACAAAACGAATTTTAGCGAAACCAAAAATATTTAAATCTTTTAGTGAATACCTTTCCAACGAATCTGACAAATTGAAATTTGATAGCGGGAATCAAAAGATATGTCCAGTTGAAAATTCTGAATAGTCGCTATGGAATTCAGGCCCTTAAAAATGGACATTTTGCAAACGACCTCGGAATTCGACGAAACCACTTTTGCTGGATCCGGGATGTAAAGTTATTGCAAGGTTTCAAATTTCATAATTTTTGAAGCTAGTACGTGAGCGTGGCAAAAGAAAATGTGTTTTGGTCAATTACAGTTAAATTGGATCGACCAGAAATGGGCCTTTTTGCAAACTGTCTCAGAATTCGACGAAACTAGTTTTGTTAGGACCGTATAGTCAATACGAAGCTAGAAAATATTTTTCGAGAATTTTTCTAGTTAGTATGTGACCCCGGTAAATTGAAATGCGCGTTCAAATTCAATATATAGAGTTATATGTTGATTTTAATGGAAACAGATCGAAACGATCAAATCAGCTTACGATACATATCCCATTGTGTTCGGAATGGGGGTGAAACGCTATGGACGACAGGCGGTGGGTCCCGTTTCGAGTCCGAATTTTAAGGATGCTTTTTGCATTTAAAAAAAATTTGAAATATAAATATATATATCTCTCCACTCAGTCAACGTTCAAAAAAAAAAAATCGCGCTTAAGACCTAGCCCGCCGCCCTCCCTCCCCTGCGATTACCACCTCCGCCAGCATCCCACACCGCCGCCGCTTGCTCCACCCTTCCCCCCTCCACTTCGCCGGACCCCCATCTCTCTCCTCCTCCCCTCCCCTTCTCTTTCCTCCCCCAGTCCGATTCGCAATGACCCCAAACCCCCACCGCGCCTGACCGCCACCGCACTGGCCCACCACTCCACCTTCGCCAGATCCGACGATGCTCTGAACCCCCCCCCCCCTCGGCGACTGCTGCATCCACCTCTTCCTTTTTTAAAAAAAAAAAACTGTAAGTATCTTTATTTAATTTTGTTTGTTTATTCAGTTTTCTTTTCTGTTTTTTTTATATAACGTATAATAAAAGTATTGGTTTTTATAATGAAAGAAAATTGATTTTATAGCGAAAGAAAATTGATTTTTATAGCGAAAGGGCAGTGATTTCTATAGCGAAAGAGAATTGATTTTTATTATGGAGAAGCGAACCTAAAGATTTGATCTTTATTATATGATTAACATGATTAAAATACGATTTTTATATTTTTAGAATATTAAATTCGATTTTTATATATGGAATAGCAAAGTAAAAATTTGATTTTTATATATCGAATAGCGAAGTAAAAATGTGATTTTTATATATGTAGTGAATACGAATGACGAAAGTGACAGAAGAAAAAACGACGAAGATTTCATACATATGAAGAGTCGAGACGTTTGGTTTAGCTATTCGGTGGGATTTCTGATTTATAAACAATATGGAAAACGACGATGTATAAATTATATAGGCAATGTATGAGTTATATAAGCATTGTACACCTCTTGTATAAGCGTTATATAAGTTGTACGTTCGATGTATAAGTTATATATGCGTTGTAAAAATTATATGTGTGTTGAAATAAAAGTGAATTGCTATATATAAATATATATATATATACGCCCCTCGTCCACAAACCATGGACGATATTTATTGATTGTGATTGGTGTGAAAATTGATTGATAGCGAATGATTGTTTGGGATTGTTTGTGGTTGATATTGATTGATTGTGGTTGAAAAATACCCATTTGTGGTTGAGAAATATTTGGTTGAAACCACATAGGATTAGTTTTTGGAAATGAAATAAATATATACATGCCGCCTGCGTGCGAACTAGATGCATGATCCCCATTGTCAAAAACCGCGAGGTTTTAAGGTAGAGCGAGGAGTCGTACTAGGGACGGTCCCGGTTTTAACTACCCTGTCGTTATGCTGCCGAAATTTTGAATAATATTCGTGTGTTTGAATTATTTGCATTTGCTTAAACTATATTTATTCACTGAATAGAAAACCTTCATGTGTTGAATTGATATTCATTCGTTGATTAGAAATTCATGTGTTGAATGGTATTCGCGTTTTAAATATAAAAATCACATTCCTATCTATATATAGAAACTATAGAAAACCTTCATGTGTTGAATCGATATTCATTCGTTGAATTGAAATTCATGTGTTGAATGGTATTCATATTTTCGAATAAATTGTTTTGATAATAAAAATCACCTTTTATCGACTATAGGAACTGTGTAAAATAATCTCGTTCTGAAAGAAATTGTTTTGTAAGAAAAATCCTATTTTTATCACCAATATGAAATATATAAAATAATAGTGTTTTGAAATGAGTTGTTTTACAATAAAAATCACATTTTTATTATATGCATGAATCGTTGAAATGTGAAGTGTTAAAAATAGCCACTTGTTCAAATAAATATATATGAGTTGAAATATTCATTAATTAGCTAATGATATGATTTGTACCTATGTATGTAACATTAGAATGAATGGTGTTTTTAAACCAAATAGAAATCAAATATGAAGTTGAATAGAAAATGATAAATGATAAGAACTATATATATGTACATGCATATTCATTGAACAGGTTATAGCAAAGGGGCTAGAGAAGAGGAATAAAATTTTGTGCCCGACAAATAGGTACACATTTACTGTTTTGTTTGGGTGATGATTTTATGAGCCTGTTGGCTAGCCGCTTGGCTTTTTCTTTTTCTTTTTGAGATTAGAAGGACCGGGGAAGCTATTTGAGATTTCCCGATGCTCCCGGTGCAGGGGAGGTTATGGCGAAATTTTCCAAAATTTTAAGGCGTTAGTGAAATATTTGAAGTGAAAACGATATTGAAATCATTGAATGAACTATATTTATATAAATATATAAATATAAATAAAATTAAAACGAAACGTAGTCGTGCAGTTCGCATTTTGAAACCATGATTTCAAACAACTAGTGCGGGAAATCCGACCATTGGATTTTCCCGAAACCTCAACCGTCGGGTTCGCCTTGGAAAAATCTTTCCAACGGCACTAACTTTGTAAAAATCCAACGGTTGGATTGTCTGGAATGTTTAATTCAAATCTGAAGAAAAACAGCGCCAGAATCGATTATATTTATATATAAATAAAAATAGAATTATATTTAATCGAATAACGACGCTGCAGTTCGTATTTTGAAATCGAAACTTCAAACGATTGTACCGGGAGATCCGACCGTCGGATTTTCCCGAAACTGGAACCGTTGGATTCGTTTTGAAAAGACCTTTCTAATGGTGTAAATTTTATGAGAATCCAACGGTTAGATTTTCAGATATGTGTAAATCAAATCTGAAGAAAAACAGCGTCACGGCCGCGTTATGGCCCGAAGCGTCGTTTTGAATAAATTGGCTATTCTAAAATAAATAAAAATAGCGATAAATCGTTATAAAATATCATAAACGATATGGAATGGAAATAAACTGAATTTGCTCGATTTAGGTGGTATTTGATGGTTGAATGTGTTTGGTGTGAAAATTACCTTAAAGAACAAAATTGGTGTTGTCAAATAATTTAACCATTGAAATAAATTGATTTGAAATTCTAAATATACGTGAATTATTTGAAAAGGCCGAGTTAATCCTCATTTCAAATAATTGACCGACGATTGAAAGTCGAAGATGAAGACGATGGTCGAAGACCGGAGATCCTCACCTCGTTTGGATGGTAACCGAGGTCCTGATTGGGAGGCATCCCGAAATATGGATAATGAGTGGTGATCGTCCAGACGTACGTGGTGATCGATGGGTTTGCGAGGTATTTAGTGCCTCCAGTTTCGTTCAGACCCAGAACGGACTTGTAAATGGACTGTGTGTCTGACATTGGATTTTATTCTATGTTGATTGATCTCTATTAAATATACATCTGTTTGGCGGCAGAGAATTTATTCTTTTGCTTAACGCCCTTCTCTGAAACGCACTAGCTCAGAGGTTGTATATCGATGGACATCAGTCGCATGGCATGAATTGCCTGTGTGGCATGCTAAGATGCAGTGATCAGGGCTTCTATTGAAAAGCAAAGTCTTGTGGTAATGATCAAAGCACCGTCTGTGTGGCGTAGCTTTGTGTATAACGTGAATTCGTGAGCCTCACACCCCGGTATGAACCAGAAACGGGAGAAGGACCTCAGGGAGGGCATGCGTTTCTTCCTAGCTAGGGTGGTGTCAGTGACCTACCAGCCCTGACATTTATATACTTTTCACCTGTGTGGTTGTTGCTGTTGCGAGACGCCTCGGTTTGATCGGACGATCCGGGTCCGATGGAGTCATTCGTTGGCTCGTTTACGCTCCAAAGGGCGGGGAAACGTATTGTTCAGGCATAATAATCCACATCGGTGGACCGGCCCTGACGATCCAAGGGGCAGTTGCGGCTGTTCCTGAGGCTCGGTCTAGGCAGTCTCGAATTCGGTAAGGACTATCTTTTGCCTTGGTTCATGATGGAAATCCAATTTCCAAATACGACATCGTGCGATTTTGATTGTATATATATATGGCGACATGATATATGGTACCCATGCCGTCTATGATTGATAGTTATGATTGAAATTGTTTTTGAAACATATAAACACTAGTCAGTATACCAAATGCTTTTGTTTTATTCGTATCAATCATATTTTGGCCATTATAAGGTAAAACTCTATCCTCCGGTTTGCGTTGCATTGTGTGATGGGAACTGAGTCTTATAATGGCTTCATTTTTATAAAATGCATTGCATTGCTTAAAAGAAAGATTTGTTTTAAAGCACTGGCAATCCGATGGAGTAAACCCGTTCCACGAAAGTGGCGTGGTCCTGTGATTAGCCATATTTTGAATGTGTTGAGTAGATTTCTCATACCAGTCCCATGACTGACTCGTAGTTTGTTTCACTTTCAAACTCGGGTGCCCCTTTTTCTACACGGGCAGCCTTGTATTCAGGTTTAGCTGGTTCTTTCTGGATAGCTGGAGCTGAAGATGGATTTCTATCATTCATCTCTTTTTATGTTATTCAGCTCCTATTGTACATATTTTGTTTGTTTTCCGCTGTAGACATTTATGTATAGCTGAACTGTATTTGTACTAAGTAAGATCCTGTATACTGTGTAACTCTGATGATTACTTTTATCCAGTATATTCTATTATTCATTATCTGGTGTATTTATTTATTTTTGTTCTGCTATTATCTGTTTCTGTGTTATATTCCAAAGATAACCCTTGTCTCCGTCTGAACGGGATTTGGGGTCGTCACAATTTCAAGCTCGTTTTAAATTAAACATTAAATTTGTACGTTCTAATTTCCATTAATATAAATTTTAAATCGTTTATTCTCAAAATAAATCGTATGAAATATTTAATTCTTATCAAAATCAATTAAAATAAATTCTAAATTGGTTCCGAAAATACAAGTTGTTACAGTGCTGATGGGTCGGAGCACGTCTCAAGCGACGTCGATGACAGGGGTGAGGCCGACGATTAGAGAATGAGTGATCGGTGGTATATGAAGCGTTGAGGATGGCAGTGACTTGATGAAGGAGGTTTTGAGGAGGAGGACCGAAATTTAGAAGGCGATGGTCATCAATTTGGGGGAAAATTTGCTGAGGAAGGAAATGGATTTTGGGGAAAATGTTGATTTGGGTAAGGAATATACCAGTTAAAGAAATAAAATAAGAAAAGGATGGGGACGCGGCATGGTAAAACAAGGAACACGTGGTGAACAAACTTCTTCATAAGGACAAGTGTTTGAAAATTTCAGCATACATTAAACAATTGGCAACAACATTAAACAAATGTTTTCTCAAGTATATGTATCACTATTATACTTTGTATATAACCTAATACTAGTACAAAAAATATTTTCAAATACATCTCTATATATAAAAAAACGAATTCAAATATGGAATAAGTTATAAACAAAACCCAAGTTAAATTTAAAAATCGAATTTATAATTTCCCAAATAATAGATTTCAAATTAAATTTAAAAATAGTAATATCATTTAAAATTTAACAAACTATTTAAATTCAAAAATAAAAATTTTAAATTTACATAAAAATCAATTCAAGAACCGAGTTTAAATGGTCCAAATTTCAAATTATAAACAAATATAACTTTCTTAAATATCATTTCAAACTGATATCATACTTTTAAAACGTTAAAATCTTGATTCGTTACATTTTGGGGACGAAATTCTTTTAATGGAGGAGGAATGTAACGTCTCGGATTTTTAATGGTCAGATAATCAATTTATTTAATTATTTAAACAGTGATTTGGAGATTTAAGTGGCTTGGATTAAACAGTTTTAAATATTTAATCAACATAAATAGTGAAATATTAAATTTAATTTCAAAATAGTCGAGAACAAGCTAAACTTGAGATTTAGTTTAAACTGGATAATTTAAAAGATTTATTTCAGCATATATTTGAATTATAATAATGAACTAATATATAAAACGAAGTTTGAACATATTAATTTTAATTTAATCAAAAACAAACACGCAGTGACGGTGTGGTTCATAATTTTATGATTTGAACTTCAACTGAGTATATAAGATTCAATATAAGTCGAAATTCTTTGAAACAAGATACGATCGAATTTAATACATTATAGTTTTCTACTGAAAAAATCGAGATTTCATCTTGTAGATTTTGAGTTATATCAAAATCAAATTTTCAAAAATTTGCTATTGAATCGTTTATTAACCATTACGATTTATTTATAAAATAAAAAAGATTGTAAATAGATTGGATATCGATTTAACTTGAAAATAAAAATTTCAAGTATAAAATCCATGTTAAACTATTTGGCAGCTATATAAATTCAGTTCAAAAATATACGATAATAAGAATTTATTTTCAATAGATTTGATTATTTTCAAATCGATTTCTATTCATCGATTTAATATGAAACTTAAGAATAACCCATTTCAACCGTACTCGGATTTCAATGAAACAAATTTTATAAAATCAGTAATTGTTAAATATTATGAGATTTTCAATTTCAAGTCAATTGGATTTATTTTGTGATCGTGCAAGGCATAAACGTGTATCGATTAAAGTTGTGAAATTAAAAGAAAGTTTTACATATGGTCTTGAAATTCGACAAAACTAGGTCCGTCATGTCCGGAATAATAAATTATTGTAGTATTACAATTTTCATCGCGATCGAAACTCGTATTGTTACGACCCGAACTTCCCCGGTAAGGAAAGCCCGGATTGAATTGAGGACAAGCCACATCGGAACGCAAACAGAATAACATTTCATTGTTTATTACAACAATTCCATCAGAATACAAGAATATACAGAGTATGAATAAATATTACACGTTCACGAAATATCAGAGATTACAATACATTGCATAGCAGCGGAAAAATAATACAATACACAACTGAAAGAGATATACGGATACAGAGCTTTCCGGATATCATTCCAGCTATAAACCAGGATCCTGTGAATATAAATCTGCAAAACCAAAACTACTAGTTGCCCGTGTCAAAATAAGGGAAATAGTTATTTAAAACTTTACTTTAAATCAGATATATTAAGGGACCACGCCGTATAACACGGAACGGGTTTCCTCCCAAGAATACCGGTGCATATAACAAAACAACGCAATGCTTTTTTGGAAAAATGAAGCTATTATAAGACCCAGGTCCCATCACACAATGCAACACAAGCCGGAGGATAGGGTTTTCCCTTATAATAGCCAAACATGCTTGGTACGTTAAAAACAAATCATTTGATACTATTATAAGTGTAAAGGGTCAAAACAATTTCAATCATAAATATCAATCATAGACGGCATGGGTACCATATATCATGTCGCCATACTAGGCTCTACAATAAAAAACAGCAAAGTCACGTATTTGGAAGTTGGGTTTCCATCTGTGAACCGAGGCAAAAGATAGTCCTTACCGATTCGAGACTGTCTAGCCATAGTCTCAGGAACAGAAGGCATCGTCGCTTGGATCGTCAGGGCCGGTCCACCGATGTGGATTAAAATGCCTGAACACCGCGTTTCCCCGCCCTTTGGGACGTAAGTGAGCCAAATGACTCCATCGGCTCCACATAGTCACCGATATATCCGAGGCGCCTCGCAACAGCAACAACCACACAGGTGAAAATAATATAAATGTCAGGGTTGGTAGGTCATTGACACCACCCTAGCTAGAAGGAAACACATGCCCTCCCTGATGTCCTCTCCGGTTTCTGGTTCACAACCGGGGTGTGAGGCTCGCGAATTCACGTTACACAAAGCTATGCCACATAGGCGGTGCTTTGATCATCAACCACAAGACTTTTCTTTTCAACAAAAGCCTTGATCATTTGCCACTTAGGCATGCCACACAGGCAATTCACTCCATGCGACTGATATCCATCAATATATAACCCCTGAGCTCGTACGTCTCAGAGAAGGGTGTTAAGCAAGAGAATAAATTCTTCGCCACCAAACAGATATATATTTAATAGAAATCAATCGCACAGAATAAAATCCAATGTCAGACACACAATCCATTTACAAGTTCGTTCTGGGTCTGAACGAAACTGGAGGCACCTTGTACCTCGCATATCCATCGATCTCCAAGTACGTCTGGACGATCACCAACTGATTCCCTCCTCTTGGGTGTACAGCCCAATCAAGATCATCAGTAATCACCCAAACGATGTGAAGACCTCTGGTCTTCAACCACCGTCTTCATCCTCGACACCACGTCGAATCAGTTATTCAGAATGGGATAAACCCGGTCTTTCTGAATAACTCGCGTATATAATAAACAAGTGTTACACAAACACAACATACGCCTCATTCCAATTCAGAATATTCTTTCATTCAAATATTCTTATACTTTGGGAAAGGTTCCCATTAATTTTATCAAAGATAAATTCTTTAAATTTATACTTTAACCTTCTTATGAATATCAATTCAAACTAGTCGGGATTAGCGAACCACACCGAAGTAATCATTTATTTTATTTCCCAATCCCAACCTATTCACCCCATGAAGTAAAACTGGTAATACTTCATATCTAACACCACGATGTCATCGGTAAATTCAATTACCATTTCACGTTCAATTCTAATTAAAGATTTAACTATCGCCTGGAGCAAAACTGGTGATACTCCTTTCTTGATCACTCCAATCTAATTAAAGATTCATTAAAACTCCGTTTAGTTTTAATCTTCCCAAAAATAATATCCTGTCTTTAAATGGGTTAAAGAACCAATGTCATTTAAAACACGGTTCACTATAAACCCAAGTCACATTTGATATTAAATACAAGGCTCTGAATAGAAAATATATCGGCTTATATTCAATATCGAATTCTACGACTAACAAATATCATATTGGAAATAACGATATAAATATATCTTTCAGATTTCCATAACAATGTCTGTATAATCACGAAATCCAACATCGAAATATTCCAAAGACAATTTCGATTCAAATCCATTCCAATTAAATTATTGGAAATTCTGGTTACTTTTAAAACCCCTTTCAAATTCAATTTATTTATTTCAAAAATAAATTGATTTTAATTCTAGTTCAAAACTAGTTCATTTCGATAAAAATCTATTTTTATCTTTTCAAATATGGAATTTTCATCCCAATTTTTCACATATCATTTATTATGATTTCACACAAATTATTATTATTTTTAATAATTTTATCAAGGCCCGTACAGTCGATTTCCATCAATGGCCATCGAACTGCACATACAGCGACCTTTTCCAAATTTGATTTGGACATAATTCCAAATCCGACCGTTAGATTTCTAATTTCTAATATTCGTTAGAAAGCTCTTTTCGATACGAACCCAACGGTTCTGGTTTTAAGAGAATCCGACGGTCGGATCTCCCGCAACGACAATTCGAAGTCAATGATCAAAATTCGCGAACTGCCGCAACGCGGCGCGTTCTATTCAGGCCATTATATATAATATATATATATATATATTATATATTTCGTCGATTTCCTTTCAAAACGTATTTTATAAATCGTTTTAAATTCGTTTTCGAAACGATTTCAACTTCATATTCATTTTCGAATCATAATTGAATATTCCACATCATCGATATACAAATGATAATATTTTCTAAACGTTATATTTTGAAATCACTTCCTTTTCTATATTCATTATAAAAATGAATAAAATCGATATAAATATCGTTCGCGTCAAAATGGCGCATATCTAACCAACACGGCTTTATATATTTCAATAACTTCGTTATTCTATTCAACGAATGAATATTTTCTTCAACACATGTACATATTTCTATTCAACACATGAATATTTATTTCATTCAACACATGAATTTTCTTTCTATTCAACACATGAATTTATTTGTCTATTCAACACATGAATATATATTTTTCTATTCAACACATGAATTTTCTTTCTATTCACACATGAATTTATATTTATAATATTCCTTATTTTCCAGATTGGATTGAGGCCCAACCAATTACCATATACCGTTAATTATATGGATTTTCTACAACACATGTATATAACAGCAATGATAAATCATCAACCATCATCCAGAGTGCACCACACAACTTCATAAGCATTAAATATAAATAATTAACGCTTACACAGTCTGTCAACCCATCGATTGACATACAACTAAACAATCGGGATTAGTGTACGTCAAATATCATCCCAATACCCGTGTGGGGTTTCAAATCAACAAACACATATTTTATTTGTGCAGTTGGGCGATCTGTAAAATTTATCGTCCCAATCAATATCAGTCAAATCAGTGTATATAAACAAATCGTCTGATTTGTTTATTACTATTTATTTTATATACACGTTAAAAATTATATTTTTAACTATAAAATATTTATAACGATAAAATATTCTATTGCATTCCACACCACACAATCAAATTTCACAACACAGCAATCAAACAAACAAGTCATCCATGGTCTGTGGACGACGGGTGTTGGGTGCTACTAAGCACCGTCTGCATCCTAGTATATATTTCAACTAGAAAATAAATTAAAAGTGAGGAGTTCTCACCGACTAGCTCAACCAAACGCCACGACTCTTCATATGTAGGAAGTCTTCGCCGTGCTCGCCTTTTGTTACTTTCGTCGTACTTATTCACTACATATAAAAAATCACATTTTTATATTCCCCAGTATATAAAGATCATATTTTTAATTCGCTACATATATAAAGATCAAATTTTTTATTCGCTACTCACATAAAAACCGAATTTTTATTAGCTCTACTTTATAAAAATCATATTTTTATTCTCTACATCAAATAAAAATTATATTTTTAATACTTTACTAATATAAAAATCATATTTTTAATATCTCTATAATATGAAAATCATATTTTTATAACGCTTCTCATTTCTATGCGATGTTCACATTTCAAATCTAAACTATAACAATCGGATTTTTATTTCAAATTCATATACATAAAAATCGAATTTTTATGACTACACTTTCCATACAAAAATCAAACCTTTATGGCATTATCATGCCTATAACAATCGTATTTTTATAATGATATTACACATATAAAAATCATATTTTTATTATGAAATCCTTTATGTAAATTTCAAATATCTATTTCAAGATCATAGATATAGATTTCAGATTTTTATTTCATATAAAAAACATATTTTTAAATACATAAACAAAAATAAAAATAAAATTAAAATTAAAACATACCAGTTGCTTTGGGTAGAGATAACGGTCTAAGGTGGTCTGTGGTGGTGCTGCACTGACCCGAGGTGGTGGTTTTGGAGTTGTCGTGGCGGCTAGGTCAAAATCGAAGTAGGGGGTTCAGTTTAGAGGAGGAGGAGGCCAAGGGGGAGGAGATGGAGGCAGAGGGGGTCGCGCTGGGGCTACGGGTGGCGGGCTGTGGCTGCGACGTCGGAGCGTGGGCCAAGGGATAAAGGCAGGGCGGTTTCAGCGGGTTTTGGGGCTACGTTATGAGGTAGAAGGGGGGAGAGAAGAGGAGGCGCGGAGGGGTTGGGGGGGCGCGACTTGTGCTGGTGGAGGGGAGGGCGACGATGGAGGGGCGGCGTCTAACGGGGGAGGGTGGCGACGGAAATCGAATAGGGGAGGGATTTTTTTTTCTTTTTCTGGTAAATGAACGTGGAGAGAGAGAAGATGGGAAGGGAGGGGGTTGGCCAAGGGTTATATATAATTATTTATTAATTTAATTCACCAAAAAGTAACTTTTATTTTGAACTCAAAATCAAACCCACCGACTGTCGTCCTTAGCTAATTACCCCCATTCCGAACACAATGGGATATGTATCGTAAGCCAGTTCGGCTGTTTCAATCAGTTTTCAATTAAATCAAAATTGTAAATCTATATATATTATTCAAACGTACATTTCAATTTACTGGGGCCACATGCGGACCTTAAAAATTCCAAAAAAATTATTTCTTGCTTCGTATTGACGATACGGTCCTAACAAAACTAGTTTTGTCAAATTCTGAGGCCGTTTGAAAAATGGTCATTTTCTGGTCGATCGAAATTTGATTGAAACTGTCAAAACACGTTTTCCTTTGCCACGCTCACATATTGATTCGAAAAATTACGAATTTTGGAATCTAGCAATAACTTGACATCGCAGATCCAACAAAAGTGGTTTCGTCAAAAACCGAGGTCGTTTGCAAAATTTCTATTTTTAAGGGCCAGAATTCCATAGCGACTATTCTGAATTTTCAACTGGACGTAACTTTTCATCCCCGCTATGAAATTTCAATTTTTCGGATTTGTTGGGAAGATATTCTCAATTAGATTCAAATATTTTTGGTTTTGCTAAAATCCGGTTTATTCTGCACCCGGTACATTCATTTGAACTTTGAAATCGAATTATCGAACTACCGCGCCATTTTCAATTCCTTTTATAATTAAAAATAAATATTTATATTCTAACGTCGATCTATATAAATATATACGTTCTGTTTCTATTCAAAATAAATTTCTCATCGTTATTATTTAAAATAATTCATTTTAAATATTCAAAATTCATTAAAATTGCCAAAATAAAAATTTTAAATTAGCTCAGAATTTCCGGGTTGTTACACGTATGTGGTCGTTTAAGCTTATTACAACATGCATATGTTTTGTATAAATTAAACACTAGTAAATTCATTTAGCTTCTTCAATGCAGTAACTCTTCATTATATAACATCTCTAACTTCTTCGTTACACTTGCGTTTATTCTCCAGTCAAAACGAATTCATGGCCGCACTTTATTCTCCTCAAATAAATTCGTGATGTTTAAAAAAAGAAATCAAATCCAATACAAATCAATAATTATCAAAACAACTATATTTGAACCCCTTGTGAGTTGATCTTCACTTCTACATGGATTTCGTGTGGTTGGAACCTACTTTGGACGCTGTCTTTCTTGTGTCGTAATCAAGGTTGAAGGTTTTGGGAATTTGAGGATGTTTTGAGTGAATTGAAGGATGTATCCATGTTTGGTGAGGAGATTGGCATCATTTGTGGAATTTTTGGGGTGTTTGGCTGAAAAATAGTTCGTGGGTTCTATTATAGGGCAGCATGAGTTCTCTAGGTCACGATGTAAACGGTGACTGCGGGTTGATGGCTTTTGGGTTAACATGAAGTAGATTTTAGAGAGCAGAATTATGGTGTTTTTAGTTTTGAATACTATGAAGTAGAGAAGGAGGGAGTTGAGGTTGAAGATCAACATGGATATACTGGAGCTCGCGAGTTTGAAAGGGAGAGAAGAAGGATTTGGAATAATAAACGTGGTTAAGGAATATACTGGGTAATTATATATATATATATATATATATATATATATATATATATATATATATATATATTGTTGTTGATGACTTTTTAATAGTGTAAAAATCTATCAAAATCATAACTTTTGTATATGTGATCAGAATTCGACGAAACAAGAGGCGTTGGAATCGTAGTGACGAACACTACAAGTACGTTAGGAACTGAAATAGTCTGGAGCTGATCAGAATTTTGTTTAATTTAAACGACTATTTAATATTAAATAAAACGTCTTTGAATCGTCGATCAAACTAATGGTGAGTTATCAACTCATACTTTCTGCAATACTCTTTAAAATTATGTCACATTATAAATATCCGTTATTCCATAGATATTTAATGGTGTAATATAATTGCTTATGTGTTTTGGATGGTTGAAATAAATTGTTGTTGAATGGATGTTAATTGATTGAATTATTATTGATATGATTAAATATTTCCATTTATAAATGGATTAAACCTCAACTCTATCTGCTATTAAGCAGAGATTCATTTTCATGTGAATTGGTTGATTTTTTTGTTTTGTGTGTATATACAATGTTGTATTAACAGTGATGCAGGGGAAGAACAGGTTGGAGGGATCAGACGAATTCCTTAATTATTATTGTTTCAGATTATTTATATATGAACGGTTTGACATTACTGATGTTGAAAACCTGTTTAGATGATGATAATTGAGTATAATTCAACAATGATGTTTATTAATCAATATTTAATATTGTGTAAGCGACTAGCAACAGATGACATAAAAATCCATCGTTTATGAATATTTATCTACTAGGTGAATCGAATGAACTGAAGTTATAAAATAACTGAGTTTGGATTTTTAAATCTATTTTACATGAATTATTTTTATTAAAAAATATTATTTAGAGTAAATAAATGCATATTATTTAATTTTATAAATAATTATAAAATGATTTATTTTGGCAAATACTTGTGTTTAAATGAGTTTTAAGCAAGGAAGTTCGAAAATAATCTAAGGTTTGATAATTTGAAATAATTGTTTTTAAGAAATAATTAAGCTGGATTATTTAAATTAATTATATTATTAATTAATTCAAAAGAAATGATTAATTCAAAATGGTTAGTCTGTTAACCATGTATTCAACTTGACTAAGTCAACTGTTTTATTGGGGATCGATGGACATAAATAGTTTACACAAATAATTGTTGAAACTAAATACGATTTCTTAAAGGATTGGATAATCTTTTAACTAATTGTGAAAGGAATGTTTATTGAGTATTGATTATTAATCTAATTATTATTTTAATGACATCTGAAGACAGGTTAACTATTATATCAATAGTTAACAATGAAGTAAATTATTTTATTTGAAATAACGTTGAAGTTGATTATTATTTAATAAATAATAATCAAAGCGAAGATTTGGTTATAAGAATTCGAATAATTGAGTTTTATGAAGTCTCAAGATCATGTTTATAGTTAAAGGAAACCTATAGCAAGTTTTATTTAATATTAATGTAAGTTAGTTCAAATCGAATTCTTACTTAGAATTTTATTTTATTGGATTTTTAGAAATTCTAATTTACGAAACCAATTTTATAAATGAGGTAGTATTGTAAATGTAATGCCCTGAATTTAAGTACTCTTTGAGATGACTAAGTAAACCACCCGTCCAGCCCAAATTGTACAGAAATACGAATCATTATGGGTTAAAGAAGAAAAAGGTAGAAGAAGAAAAAACAACAACGTAGAATCTCACATCGTTGCGGAATAAAATACAATATATATGTATAACAGATTTTCGAATACAAAATTTTAACTGTATAAACTTATCATTATCAGAGTACAACACTAACAACACAACAAAAATAACAATAGCTATATAAAGCTGAAGCCTCCTGTTCCAAGCTCCTCCTAGTATATCCGTAAAAATCCATACTACTTGACTACCCATAAAATTTCGGCACCTAAGAGTTTAGGGTAAAACAAAACAAAATAAACTTTGGGTCAGTCATGTAACTAGTGTGGGTAAACTCTAACCACTTGGTCGGTCACTCACTTTGCTTAAGTGTACCAAATGTATTATCACCAAAAGTTGGGATCAGCAACTGTTTCAAAGCATATAACAATGATAAAATAAATAAGCAAATGGATTTTCTCTAGATAACGTGACAATACACCCTAATTGGCAGGAACCCACTTAGCCATGCGACCTACCCGATTTTATACCATTTCCCGGTTATGAGGCCTGAGGCTACATCTTATCTTTTTAACACCGCAGCAATCATTTGCTTTGGATGCCACATCGTCAAACCTGCCAAAATCATTTATTGATTCCCCGAAAAATATCATGTGCATAAAGCTAAGAGAAACGAATTCCTCCGCCACCAACATAAATATGTTTGAAGAGACTAATTTATATGAATTGCTAGGTTTACTTTGTCAGACATTCATCCATACAATTTGTCATAGGACAGGACAAACCAAAGTCGCTATTCCATCAATCCATGTTAGGCAATTTCTATCTAGGATTAACAGAAAAGCCCTTGAATTTTACTCCGTCTTCAATTATCTTCGATATAATCTGATTGGCAATGCTTATGCATATATGGAGTGGTTTTCAGATGATAACTCTAAGCGGTCTCTCCGTATTGACAATGTTGGTATTAATTTGGACAACACTTCGATAGTCGGTTATTTAACTATCGAAGAAACAAATATTCACCAAAGATCCTATTCCCAAGGGGAATACTATTAATTAACATCAAACAATCATTGACCCCTTTTAATTCATTATTTAATTAATTAAATTTACCATTTCCTGATTTCTCTTCAATATCTTTACCTAGATATTTCTCCAAACCCATTTAGCCTCTCACGATTCTTGGAAAAACATTTCCATCTATCATAACTATTTATTTTCTATATTCTAGAAAATATCTCTTTTTAACATCAGAGAACATTTCCATTAATCACAAATCACTATTCATCCACATTCATTAGTCTCTAACCGTAAACTAGTAAGAGAAAAACTCCCTAAGTATCAACCACAAAGTCCAAAACCAACATCAGATCGACTCTTAGGAAGTCATTCAACTCGACTAATCTCCACTTAGTTTCTAATTTTTTTAACTCCATCTCTTAACTTCTTGTCAACAAAAATCATTTCATTCTGAAAAAATGTTTGCTTCTAAGCCATTGCACTTTAAAACGTGTGTACGTTTCTCATTCCAATCTCTTAAGATTTAATTTTATAAATTCCCCTTTTCTCTTATAAAATTCCATTACGTTTATTCTCCTACTAAATTTCATATATAATTGATAAGTCGATTTCTAGATATCAAACTTTCTTAAATTTTTCTATCTCCTTAAATTTTCGAAAAATTTCGCCAGCATCTCCTTTGTATGGCTTAATCGGTACAACTACAAATTGCCTCTTTGGGCACTTTCCATTTAAAAAGAAAGTCAAAAGGCTAGGTGGCTTGCCAATTAGCTCATATAATCTCATATTCAATTTAAATATATACCTTTTTTGTTGGGCGTTCAAATTACATTCTTCCATTAGCCTCATTCCATAACTGCTTAACCTATATCCAACCATTCCCAATTTATTTCGACTCCATCAAATCGTTTTTAATTCAATTCGCTGATTAATTCTCTACTTAGATATTTTGCCTATTCCACTTTTTTATTTCAAACATGTCACGCTCAAGCTTATATTTGATTCGGTTATTCATAAGTCGAATTCCATTCTAACTCAAGTTTCCTATACGATTTCAAATTTAAATTTACAACTTCAATTTACTTAACCAAGATTAAGTTTGATCACAAATTGTCATTAACTAATTATCGTAATAATTAGTCGCTTCATTCAGCAATTACAAATCCGAACTTTTTTTCCAAAATTAATTCATTAACTCCACTTGGGTTCAGATTTATCTTATAACTCAAGTCTGTAATTTTATAATGGAAATCCGAATATTATTCACTCAAAATTCTTTTATATTATTTAGTAAACCGTTATGGTTTACAAACGATTATAGCATTGTTTTTGGAAATTTGATTTTGGCATAACTCAAAATATATAAGACAGAATCCAGATTTTTCTCTTCCATTAAAAGTGTATTAATTAATAGGTTCGAACGATTTTTTTTCAATGAATTCCGACTTAAATTGAGTTCCGTATACTCAATTGAAGTTCGACATGCCAAATTACGAACTACCGCGCTGCGGCGAGCTCGCTTTAATTCTATTTAAATATAAATGTTTGAACTTTGTCTATTAATAAATTTCAATCCCATTCTTCCATATTTTTAATATAAATTAAACTAGTTTTCTAAATCCAACTTAAAAATTCCGATTATCCTAAATTGTCGATTATATTTCATCTACTGCTATATGTCGTTGTACGTGCAATATTCGTACCCCTACCACGAACTCCAAAAACAATGGAAATTGACACGCTACTAAGCTTTGACGTTCCAGAACCAATAAAATAGTTTTCGTCGAATTACAAGATCATTTGTAATAATCCCTTTTAAATTCCTTGACTGAATCGATACTCGTTTAAATTGCGCATGATCACACATTAATTCCAATTGACTTGAAAATTGAAATATAAGCATAGACAATCATTTCGGATTTAATGAAATATAGTACCAGATAATATCTATCTTAAGTAACTCAGACCTATTTTCTCCTTTATAAAAGCATGCGACCCCCTCTCCTTTCTCTTCTAACTTGTTCTGTAGGAAAAAAATCGAAGCTCATCTACTGAATAAAAATGACCACTTCAAAAAAAGGTCAAATTGAAATCAAAATTAGAGAGGGGAAAACACCATGACTTGAAGGATCTCGAGAACTAAAGTGATCAGAATGAGCAGAGTACGCGCACGACTAGAGTTAAAGACGCTCTAGTTTTGGGTTCGATTAAGTGATTGGAGGTCACGATGGAAGCGAAATGGATGTCAAATGGTTAGGCTTGGGACAACGTTGTGGAAATTTGAGGCATCTGGGGTCGCGATAGGGTCTGGATATGGTCAAAAGAGGTAATTGAGATCTAGACTAGGATTTGTATTTGATGTTGTTGCAGAGGTTGAAGTTCGACAGTGGAGATCCATTCATCTACCATAGTTGAAGTTGGGGTTTCAAATAGGAGATGGTATTGATTCGGTTGCTTTCAGTAGTGATGGTAAAAGAGATTTAAAAGCGAGTATAGGCCAAAGTTGATCAATCAAGAAGGAGAGACTCAGCAGTGATTTCAGGTTGTTATGGAATTGGAGTTATGCTATGCTAGGGAAGTTCACTTTGGTTGAATATTATGTGCTGCGATGTGAAGTTCGACGGTGACTAAAGGCTTAAGGAAACGATTATGCATTTCTCAACATATTTGCAGTAAGGTAAAATCTAATTTTTGAAATTCAAAAGTTAGTAGAATAATTTGGTTTATACCTTACATAATTAGTTAAATTAATTCTATCACAAATTGTCCACCGAAAATTTTATAAACTTGTTACACACGGTTAAACGTTCGAAAAGCAGTCATGTGTGATCCAGAGCCTCAAAGGTATGTAAAAATGAATTTAAAATCAAAATGAAATTCCAATAAAAATCATGGTGAGTAAACTCACTCTCTGGAATCCTTTATAATTTATTATGTTTAATATAATGTTAAATGTTGTTTGTTGGTTGTTTTGATGAATTGAAATATTATTATTGCTATTATATATATATAAGTTATATAAGCTTGGTGGTATTGCTATTATATACATTGGATATTTTCCGCAGTACCATAGTGGATGACCCTATGCTCCCCACAATATATATAGTAGATGGCCTTCTGTACCGCGATATCCTGCCTTGAAGCAGGATGGATATTAATTATGTTATCTAACATCTGTGGATGTAGGAAAAGCGGGTTGGGGGGATCCACCAAGATTCCTCAAATTTATTATTGTTTTTTTCCATATATATTATCATATCTGATGTGTTAGAAAACCTGTGATTGATGATTGTGTGTTTTGGATGTTTGAATAGCACTAGCCTAGGTATTGGTAATCAAAATACCATAAAAATATATTCGAGTAAAAAGAAAAAGGATTTGAGTTTTAAAAAGGAAATTTATTTTCCGAATATAGAATTTAAATTTCAAATAAGCTAGAAAATATAAACATGTTTTATGATAATAATAAGTAGTTAAATTTATAAACGATGTTTATAAATGATGGGAAGTAAATTATCATTAGATAATTTGAATATATAAATTCAAATGTGAATTTAAAATGAGAATAGGGAATCGTTTTAAATAGAAAACGATGAAATCTATTCCAACGTTCGAAATGTAAATTGAATTAAAATAAGTCCATACGGATTTAAGATTTGAATTCGACTATGTCCAATTTATTAAAATAAATAAATTATTTCTAGAAAAGATATTGGGATTGTAGTAGATAGAAACTAAGATTAAATATGAAAATAAATTTTATGTCACATATATATATATATATATATATATATATATAAGTTATAGTAAATAAAATATTCCAAAATAAGATTCAGGTTTGAAATAGATGTTAAAATGGAAGTTTGCTTAAAGGAAGTAATTTATAAATGATGTTTATAAATGTTGCGAAGAAATTTTCATCATATAATTTGGAAGCTTAAATTCAAGTATGAATTTAAAAGGGAATTACATAACGTTTCAAAACGGGGACGATTGATTTATCTAGAATTTGGAATATAAAACGAATGGAGATAAATCAAATGGACTAAAAGTTGAAATTCAATTATATCGAATTCTATAAATAAATTTATTTCTAAGGGAAATGGAATTTAAGTTATAAATTAAATTATAACTGAGTTATGACTTCTGGATGAAATAATCGATGATTTTGGATAATCAAAGTTGTTAAATTTGAATTGTAAAATAAGTTTAATTTATGTTAAAAAATTAAAATGAGATTGGAATTTATTAATAAATGAAGTTTAAACGTTTATATTTAAATTTAATAAAACAAGCTCGCCACATCACTATAGTTCTCAATTTGATGTTTCGAACTTCAATTGAGAATATAAAATTCTGCTTAAGTCAGAATTCAATTTAACAAAAATCGTCTGAATCTATAAAATGATATTTTTCTAATGGAAGAGAAAATTCGTCTTATATATGTTGAGTTTTGTCAAAATCAAATTTCCAGAAAAACAACGTTATAATTATTATTAAACCATAACGGTTTTATTTAAATAAATAAAAGGATTTTAAGCAAATTAAAAATTAGATTTCTATTAGAAAAACCTAGACTTGAGTTATAAAATGAAAATGAAATCAAGTGGAGTAAGTGAATGTTTTTTTTCAAACAAAAATCATATTTTTAATTATTTTATAGAGTTAACTAATTAGAATAATAATTATTTAATGGAGTTTTGGAACGAAATCAGACCTTGGATAAGTGAATTGCATTTGTGAATTTGTATTCGAAGTCGAATATGAAAATTGAGTTGGAAATGACATTCGACTAGTTTATAAGCAAATTAAAAATGTGTATGAACATGATATGTTCAAATGAAAAGTAAAATAGGCAAAAGAGATAATTAGAGAATGAACTTGCAAATTGAGTTAAAAACGATTAGGTTGAGTTGGAAAAAATTGCGAATGGTTAGATATATGTTAAGCAGGTTCGGAATGAAGTGTATGAAGAGATTTAAATTGAATGTCTGACAAAAGAGATACGTATTTAATTTAATATGCGATTTTATGAGCCTATTTGGCCATCACTTGGCTGTTTGATTTTCTTTTCGAATGAAAAGGGCCCAGAGAGGCATTTTTCACTTGTACTGAGTGGCGGGTACAAAGGAGAAGCTGGCAAAAAATTTCCGATATTTAAGGACATAGAATTTTTTTAAGAAAATTCGGCAACCTAAAATCTACTTAACGATTATATATGAAACTATAAACCAAATCAGTTAATAAAATTTAAAAGCATTTTAATAAAGGTTTTCATATATAGTAAATGATGTTCGGAAAGGAGATAATATATGATTTTTAATATAGTTAGTTAAGCATAGTATTTGGGTTTTTGTAACGATGTTTTACACAACATCAATTTTTATCCAAATAAGTGTAAGTTTGGAAATAGAATAACGAATATTTCCTAAGTATAGAAAATAAAAGAAGGTGATATATGAAAATGTTTTCCAAATAGTGTAAGAGGCTATGATGATTGTTGAAAATATTGGTTTAACAAATATTGATAGAGAAATTAGAAAATGGTAAATTTAATTAATGAAATATTAATTAAGGGGACCAATGATAGTTTGATGCTTTAGATGAATGTTTGTTTTAGTTCGATTGTTATATAACCTATTATCGAAGTATTGGCTAATATCATTGTCAATATGGAGAAACCGGTTGGATTATTATCCGAGAAGCACTCTGTATTGGAAGTAGCATTGCGAATCTGATTATATGAAGATAATCATAGAAGCAAAGTGCAAAGGATTTTTCCATTAATCCTACGTGGAAGTTGCCTAAGATGGATTAATGGAAACCGTGCATTCGGTTTCATTCGGTCCTAGAATAAACTTGTATGGATGAATGTCTAATAGAGTATTTCCAATGATCGCATATGTTGGTCAGTACAAATATACATATGGTGGCGGAGAATTCATTCTCTTAGCATAATATCCAGAATATATTTATGCAAATCAACTAATGATTATCGGATTTAACAGTGTGGCATTCAAAGTGATTGTGCTATCAATGAAAGGTAAGTAATCATAGCCTCAAGCCTAACAACCGGGAAATGACAAAAATCGGGAAGGTAGCATGGCTAAGTGGGTTGCCCCCAATTAGGGTGTATTATCACCTGGTGGATACCCAGTGCCGAAGGCTCCCGTACTCAAGCGTGAGAACTTCCTAGACAGTCTCCCATCTGGTACTATTCTCACGGCTTTCCGGCCTCTGGGGGTGGTCGATTAGCGCGCGAAGCCTTTCCCTCGCATTATGTGAAGAGGCCGGGGCTCGAACCTGTGCACTCTAGATTACCAGCCGGGTAACCTTACCGTTTGCGCCAGGCACCACCTTAGGGTGTATTATCACTTGTCTAGAGAAAATCGATTTCCTACTTTAATTTATCGATGTTGTCCTTTTTGGGAAACGGTTGCTGATCCCAACCGTTAGTGATATACATTCGATACACTCAACCGAAATGAGTGGTTGGTCATGTTTGGCCGGGTTACAAGATGTTCTTGTTGAACCTAGTGCGTTCCGTTTAGAGATACACTGTAGAAGGTGGTTCCATACCTTGTCATAGTTGGAAATCCATTACTGAATAAGCGCCCGTGGTTTTGAATTTATATTATGTATATGGAGCGTTAGATGCAAGCCTTCCGCTAGATTGTTATTTATTTAATTTAGACACTATTATAATATCATAATACTATTGATTTTAAAGAAATGTTTTGGGTTGTCGTAAGGTAAAAACTATCTGTGTTTATGTGTGGATTGTTCTTACGATTATCTTTTCTTTTAAAAGTATTTTTTAAAGGTTAAACCAAGTGGTTGGAGTTTACTCACGCCAGTCCCATGGCTGACCCAAAATTTATTTTGGGTCAGTTTGTACCCCAAACCCTTTGGTGCCCAAATTTATACGGGTAGTCAAGTAGTTCAGGTGTTTAGAAACATATTTAGAGGAGTTTGGAGCAGGAGTCTTCAACGTTAGTTTTCTAGTGTTATTTTCCGCTGTGTTGCGTATGTAATGTAATCTGATAATGGTATGTATATACAATTAAAATTTTGTATTCCAAAAGCTGTAATATATATTATATTTTATTCCGCTGCGATGTGAGATTCTGTGTTGTTGTTTCTATTCTTCTTTTATCCTTTTCTTCTTTATTCGTATTGGTTTGTATTTCTATGCAATTTGGGTTGGACATGTAGTTTATTTAGTCTAATCAGATAGACGGATTTGCAAGCCATTATAGTTGGTTTTAGAGCTTAGGTTGAGCGAACACTTAGGAATTGGTGGGGGTTTACTCATTAGAGATTGAGTCAGTAGTATCCTAGAATGAGTTGAGTGTATATATACGAGAGAGCATATTTGTTAATTGATATAAAATTTATTTTATATTGTGGTTCTAGTCAGTTGAGTGGCTTATGAATTCTGGTCAAATCGTGGGGTGCCACGACATCAATAAGAGTTTATAAACGCTTGAACAGAACGTTGGACAAGATATTGTTTTAAAGTGGGTAAATGAAATAATTTTATCCAAAACTATATTTTTTTATAGAAGGAATAATTTTTCTAAATTTTTTATAATATATGGGTGAGTTGTTTGTTAGGGTTATAATCAAATGAGAATATAAAATTGAAATGGTTATATGTAACCAAATAGAATTTGTATATGAACAAAATATACAAACAAGTGAACTAAAATTGAATCCAAACCAGAATTTGAATTATAATCCCAAGAAGTTGAAAAAATATATATTTTTAAAGTATATTAAAATAATATAACTTCGTTTTGCAAGGATTTTTGAATAAAAGTCATTTTGAATGGTTTTTGAAATTGTTAAAGCACTAAACTCACTTCAGTCGCTGAAAAATAACTCTGATGATGACTGTAACATCATCAGTGTTCATTTTCAAGTTTCTAAGTGATGATTTGCTACCTAGTAAAGATTTTCAATGGAAATTTATTTCAGAAAAAAGAGTTGTTTTGGAAAAATTCAAATGTTTGAATTTGAGATGGTAATAAATATAGACTTAAATTTATGCGAATTCCAAAGGATTTGAAATAAAAACTTGAGAATTTGAACGTTCGAATTTAAATTTAACTCGAGCAAGTAAAATGAGTTGAGAATAGATAAATTGATTTAGAATCAATTTAAAATAATCACAATATAAACGGATGTTGTATTAACTAAATAATATGCAAAAAATGGTTGTTTGCTGAAAACAAAATAAATAAGTTGATTAGAATCAATTTGAATGGATTTAAATGCATATGAATGGAATATAAATTAAATGAGAATTAGTGTAAATGTGAAATAGCTATTTATAATTGTGTTGCACTTAAATGAGAATATATTAATTGTAAACTATTCGAATTGAATGAATATGAGTATATTTGATGTGTAATATGAATGAAGTGACATATATACTAAATGTCAGAACTTGTATTATTATGTACTTGCCAAACATACATAATATGACTTGTTTGGGAATAAATCCATGTATTTAAGGGTTTAAATGAATGAAAACTATTGAAACCTAATATTATGAGGCTTATGAGTTTAAAATAAGTAAGCAGAGGTACATGGAGCTGCCTAGCTTGATTTTGGATGTGTAGACTTGAACACATGCTTAGCATGCTTGCTTAAATAATGCTTATATAAGGTACGCCTATGCAAAAATATCAAAATAGGGTATATGAACTATTTTTCGACGATATGGGTCGATGTATATTTTTTTTCTTTTTCTGTATATTGCAAAAGTTCCTCCATGTAGGAGAGGCTCTACCAAAAAATTTCAAAAATTTAAGGAGTTAGAATTTTTTTCAAAAGTTTTGGAAAATTTTATAAGCTAAAAGAGATGGAAATTAAATTAAGTAAAATTTAAAGGTTTTGAACTGGAAATAAGAAGTTAAATAATTCCATGGAAACTAAAATTTCTATTGAACTTGACTTGTTGAAATATTAAGTATCAAGTTACAACTAAGTGGATTTTTAAAATTAACGATTTTGTTGCATTTTTCTTACCTTAGTAATTTCGGGGACGAAAAAAGGGAAATAATGTAACGACCCAGTTTCTTATCAATTAAATTTGGAGTATTTTATATGTGAATTATAAATATAATTAGATCTCTATATCGAGTTTATCGATTTAATAATCAAACGATTTAATTTTGATCTTAAAAATAACCAATTCTAAAACAACCTCGGATTTTAACGAAACTAATTTCGTTAAATCTGAAATGACTAATTATGCCTAGATTTCAATTTCAGTCAATTGGACTTAATTTGTAATCATGCACAATTTAAATGAGTACCAATTAATGTTGAGGAATTTAAAAGAGAATTTTACAAACAATCTCGTAATTCGATGAAACCGATTTTATTTGGTCTGGAACATCAAATCATAGCAGTGTGTCAATTTCCATCGTGTTTGGAGTTCGTGGTAGCGGTATGAATATTGCGCGTACAGCGGCATTTAGCGGTAGCTGAAATATAATTGAATATACTTGTGCATGTTAATGTCTATCCTACATAAATTTCGTACATGTTAATAACTACCCTAAATAAACCCCGACTAGTTGAACCTACCTTAAATAAATTTGTACCGATTATACCTATCCTAAATAACTTGGACCTATTTTCTCTTTTATAAAAGCAAGCAACCCCCCTCTTCTTTCTTTTCTCATTTATTCTCCTGGAAAAAAATTCGAAGCTCCCCTGTTAAATAAAAATGACCGCTTCAAAAAAAAAGGAAAAATCAAAATCGAAACGAGAGAGGAGAAAATACAACGACTTAAAGGATCTTTGAGCACTAAAATGGTGGGAATGAGTAGGGCACGCGCACGACTAGAGGTAAGGGCAATTTGGGTTTGGGTTCGATTAAGTGATTGGAGGTTACGACGAAACTAGATGGGCTGTTAAGTGGTAAAGCTCCTAACAATGTTGTGAAATTTGAGGCATCTGGGGTCACGATGGGGTCTGGATGAGGTCGAAGGAGGGCATTGAGATCCAAACTAGGGTTTGGATTTGATGTCATTGCAGAGGTTGAAGGTCGATAGTACTAGAGTTGGAGATTCATTCATCTTCACAGGTGAAGTCGGGGTTCCAAAGAGGTAACGGTGTGGGTTAGGTTGCTTTTGGTAGTGATGGTAAAAGGGATTTGAAAGTGAGTACGGGCCATAGTTGACCGATGAAGAAGGGGAGACTCAACTGTGATTTTGGGTTGTTGTGGCATTGGAGTTATGCTATTTTGCAAAAATTCACTTTGGTTGGATATTGTAACACCCTGCATTTTATGACAATTAAATATATAATGGTGCATATATGTAGATATATGCATTGACATAAATATTTAAAAGAAAAATAAAATAATGTATAATGTATAATTGCATGTAATAATTTCATGCATTGGAATGAAGAAATGATAAATAAAATGAATTACATGCAATACATGAAATAAGAAGAAATGCATGCAAAGCAATTAAAATTACATGCGAACATTAAAAAGAAAAGAGAAAAAAAATAAAAATGGAAATGCATGAAATGCATATTTTAAAAAGAGAAAAGAATGCATTAAGAAAAATAAGAGAGCACATGCAATTAAATAAAAAAAGGAATAAGAGAGGTAATGCATGTGCTAATTAATGCAATAAGGAAAAAGGAAAACATTGTGAATTGATTGCATAATACGTGCATTGGTTTATATAAAGTATTGTAGCAAAACATGAAAAGAAGGTAAAAGAAGAAGAACAATGACCACCATTGTTTTTAAACTGTTTAACAAAAGACTATGTAGTCCAGTTGGTAATAGCGTATGGCTTCCAAGAGAGGTGCAAGTTCGATCCCCGCAGGCGCCATATTTTTACTTTGGAGAAACGACTAAAATAACGCATGTTCTTAAAGAGAAAATATGTAGCAATGCACATATAAGGAAGATTATACATAAAAGTGGATATAATAATATATGTATACATGTATATGAAAATATATGCGTATATATATATGCAAATATATATATGTATACAAAGGAGAAATTCAAAATAAATCTGCAAAAAAAATATATACTGGGCCTCGGTCAACCTAGGGGTTGACCCAAGCAAGGGTGGGTCGACCCCAGAGTTGACACAACCCATATTCAAATAGATTCATTTAATGAATCTGGATTGTTTTTCAAACTAGATTCGCTGCTGACTCAGCGCTGCGTGTACGTTTAAGATAAGATCTTTCTTGAATGCATTTAAATAGACTAGTAGAGCCAAGCCTTAATCTCATATTTTTCTGAGGTGCTACCTAGGCTTTACCATTCTCTTCTTCCTCCAAACCTTTTCAGAAAGTAAAATATTGGTTCTTAGGCTTCTAATTCAAGGTTTGAAGGTAAGTTCTCGAATCTCATCATTTTAAATTTCTTCCTTTTCTTTTAGAATCAGATTTGTGAATCCATGATTATTTTGTATTAGATTCAGTTAGGAAAACCACGAAACAACAAATCTAGATCTGATTCAAGGATTAAAAAGCTAAAAGGTGAGTGGATTTAAGTTATACCTTTTGATAACGGTATATCTATCATTTGGCATTCCCAATTAATATGTATAAACATGTTGAAATGTAAACCTATTGAATTGGACACCTATTAGAATGTTTATACTATTGAAATGAGTAGATATTGTTGTATAGAACATTTTTCATGAACTTGTATAGTGGATTAAAATCACTGTAATGTGGAAATTGTGAAATTTACAATAAAGATTAATATGTTACATAAAATGGTGTTAATGACAAATTGGGAATTCTAAATCAAATTACTATGAAATTAAGAACGATAGAAAAAGGATAATATGTCTAACTTGTATGTAAAGTTTACAATAATTGTAAAAGTGTCAATAACCGCATTTAGACACAAGTTTAAGTTCTACTTGTAGTAGAAGCCTGCCACGAACCAACCGGCAAATCCAGCATCCACAGATAGTCAACTTAATGTGAGACATCTATGCCTAAACATATGTAAGAAATATATGTACGCGGAAGGTTTTTAGAAACTAAGTCAATACACTTATTGCGGTTAAAAAGAAAAGATTTCAGTGAATTAGAAATTAAATGTCTAACTCAGAAAATAAGAAAGGGAAGGTGTGTAATGGGCTGAGTTAGTGGGATACAAAGTAAAAGTGATGTATTTCCCTAAGTGACCTATTTCTGAGAACGTTTTTGCAAGTGGGCCACCATTAAGAAAGTGAAATAAAAGAAATTACATGCAGTTATGTAATTGCAAGGGAATACATTATGAAAATAAATCACTGATTCTTTCAGTATGTCAAACTAATAAAGTGCATGAAGTGTTTTCCTTAATAAAATAAGGAACATAGATTATAGTAAAAAAAAATTGGAATGAATGGGGAATGATGATAACCTATTATGAATAAACTTCAATGTGAAAATGGAAGATAATAGGTAGACCTGTCCTAGGGACAAGTGAAAATTATAACGTAGGTTATAATAAACAATAGGGGAATTGGGGTAACTTATGAAAGATATAAGTTGTACTTAATTATAAACTAAATAATCTAGAAACATGAAACTTGTTGGTTATGAAAATAAAGCATGTAACTGTAATTTGTAAGGCTAAGTTGAGAGACAATATAATGTTGTAGGAAGATTGTAGATATCATACCTTGGATTACAATCTAAAGAATAACCTGGTAAAAGTATAGTTAATGAACTTAAGTGGGTTAAGTTATATAATTAAAAAGCGAGATGGGCTCATTCCTTGGGGGCTCAGAGAGAACTTGGTAACTTAAGATAAAGATCAATAGGATTGGAAATAACCAAGTTAAAGGAAAACATGATAAGGTAGAGCAAGCGCGCAATCCAACGTTTATACATAGGGTCTAATAATACATGGTCATGATGCGCTTGGGCCAATCCATACGTCTGAAGAAGGTGAACCCAATGGGGTTTGGGTCACGTAGGTGTCACGAGGCACAAAGGGGAGCGCACGTCCATCTGATTTATCTAGATAGCTCCGAGGGACTGGGTGGAAGCACACTACTTCCTGGGGATGTGGTAGGGTACTCCAAGGTGGTCCTCTGTTACATACAGGGGTAAGGGGTCCGCGCCATACCACAAGGGGAGTATACCTTGACTGTAACAGGGCTTACAGTCAAAAGGCTGCGGCGTGGTAGGGTCATTCAACGGTTTGACCAACATGCAGCGGGATCAGGACCAAATTAAGGATATTAATCGTCGAGTACCACTACACCATATCAGCCAATTTGGCACACAACGTTGCAGGGATAAAATACGGTTTATAGCCGTATCATATTTGATAGGTCTTAGAGCCGTAGCAAACTACATTTTGCGATCCGCACCACCCTAAACACCATAAATCTGGCCGTCCATCGGGGATGCTCTGGATCGGTTCATTTGACACGACCTTTGGCCAAATCTAATTCGTATCATATTGTGCACCCCTTCAGGCACTCCAAACACAAATTTTGGTCGCTCCCTTTTCCTTTTGTTTTAGTTTAATGGTGACCTAAAACCCAAATTAGGGTTTTCGGTCGGTGACCAAATCGTGCCTCCACCTTTCTCTGGAATCTCCTCCTCCAGCAGAGATGATTCGATTTGTGTGTCTCCAGCTTTGCACTGGTTAGATCACTGGCATCACTGGCACCAATGATCGACCAGCACAAAGCTAGAGACCCCAAATTTGGGTAATTTGAAGATAGTGGACTTTGGGTAATTCCGATGTGCTAATCAACTTATTCTTAATTTATATCGTTACATTCAGGTAATTCTTTTTACTTGTTCATATTATCTTAATGTCACTCTCAAGGATGGAGCCAGGATTTTAATTTTCACCAGGCTAAGTAAAAGATTAATTAAAAAAGGAGCGATCTTGATTATAATAACATCATTCAAAGAGTAGATTAGGGAACAAGAATAAACATTTGTACTTGTAGGCAAATGAAATTTAGATAACCACATTTACTTGGTTCTTCACATAGTAGATTTGGGGATGTAGTTAGAATGGCAGTTTTATGTGCTTTGTTAAAAACACAGAAGATTGAAACAGGATCTCATATCTTTAAATGTAAGAAAACCATGCAGGCAGCCAAGTTGCATTGTTTCTATTCTATGTGTAATAATAGATAGATGGATTTCAAGGTGTACAACCCTTCATGTAATACGAGAAGTTGTTAGTGTTTTGAACCGTATAATAGGTTATAACTATGCAGTAAAACCTTAATTGTGCAGGGTCTGCTGGATTGGGATTTCTGTCATGGTACTTAGCAGGAAAAATCAGAGCATTTTTTATATAAACTTCCGGTAATATCTCGCGTTTTTCCATCCCCTCATCTCGGATACACTACATTAGCTAGATTAGGGTGATAGAATAGAAAGGGCAAGTCTATAACAATGTTATATCTACAATATTGCAGCCAAGTGACAAGAAGAATTATAATGAGTTTGTGGTTTAACACTTTTAGAGCGAATTAGTAAGTCATTACGTGAAAATCATGTTTGCAGAGAGTTTGGAGAATGAAAAATAAACTGGTTCAGAGCAAAGGAATTGTTTTGGAGAATGAAATCATGTCATGTAGCATTACATAAACATGTTATACATATAATTGAGAAATATGCACACACGAATACAAAGACACGATATGCCCATCACTATTATCAGTACGAACACAAAGACACGATATTTTGTGTGCAATCAGGCATAAAATTACTTCTTTTTTCTTGTAGATTTTGGGCGCTTTTGGGTTGCTGGAACTCTGGCGTTGGCTATCACGATAAAGTTTTACTGCCAATCATCAGGTTGGCCTTTTAAGTTTTTGTTTTAAACTGTGTACATAGTAACATATATAAATATTTATGCTGTTATATATAAAACTTTATGATCAGCATCATGAGCTAGCTTATTCTCATAGTAGTACTGCTTTGATTTACAGCAAACACATGGATTTCATCGGCATATTGATCAGCACGTACGCTCAATCTTCCCAGCCTCGACTGGAGTTATATATATCAGGCTGATCATATGTTTTTACCTTTTTTTGTTAGTTCGTACTGTTATGAAAATCTTTGACAGTTTTCTTTGTATATGTTAGTATGTTATACATTGTGTTCATGTTATGAAAAATCTTGTAAATGCTTTGAGTATATACATAAAATATAAATTGTGTTATTCTTGTGTATAAATCGGGGTATATATGCTGTGTTATATGAAAAATAAGTGCTACAGTTTCTGTATATATATAAATATATATATGCATATATATAAATATGTGCACAAACAGATATAATTCGATACGGTCAAAGGCCGTGTCAGAATACTACTTAGATACGGCTATAAGCCGTATGTTATTACTTATGAGATACGGTTTGTAGCCGTATCTAAAAATTTAACACGCCATTTTTTGACACGGCTATTGGCCGTGTTTAAGAGCCTTAGATACAACTAAAAACACAGCTTAATCAGCATATATGGTGTAGTGTACCTACATCGGCAGTCAGGTGTGATGCAGAAAGACTAGAGTTGTAACCAAGACGCCATCAACCTTTCACTATCGAGGCACGGTGGTGAAGGACACCCAAATGGATTCTTTTAGATTCTTTATTAGGGGCACGTCACTTAGCTCTGGGGTATTCTTTCACTAATTGAGGGATGGGTCGAGTGGGACTATAGCCACTGTAAAATGCAGACCGATATCTATAGGACTTTCAGACGGGCCTATACAGATATGGAAAAATTATCCCGACCGAGTTATGTGTACTAGACATGGCCCTGTTACAGGACTCGGTGTACAATAGACAACACGTGCGAGATACATGCATCCAGTTTAGGGTGGTGTATCATGGGTAGGAAGACAACGGATACGTTTGACGAGACATGCGTATGATGGTCTAGATAAATGCATCCGTTTAAGGGTGGTGTATAGTACACATTAGGACATTATTATGTGATGAGACCCGATAGGGTGATCTGTACATCGTTCTGACGTTGGATGGATACATGGCGCCGTTGCGTGGAGATCCGTACGTCGCTCTGGCATAGGATAATGGATTGTGCACGTTTTTGCAGTGGAACGGTGGAGACCGTGCGAGAAGGGTACTATGGGAAGTATCTTGATATTAGGGGTAGCTACATGTATACTATATTAGGTTAATCTACTGAGGGGTACGTGGGTACAACATGTGTGCAAGCCTTGAGTACTTTTAACCCAAACAACCTAATAAATAATAAAACATGATTGAACGGTATATAGAGGGTTATTCAGAATGTGTAATTTAAGTCCAGTCACTAGAACTTGTGTTGTGGCCCCCTCCTCATAACACATTCGCAAGTTTGGTTTGTGGAAGAAATGTTTTAGCTTTGGATACTAGCTAGGCAGTATTAATATCAATGTAAGTCTATATTTGATTATATTATACTTTATTCTTTTCCGCTGTGAAATGTTTTATAAGCTCTGGTATATTTTTTATCTCTGTATTTTCTGCAGGATACCAGATAAAACAACAAGAGCTTCGATGGATTGGAATTTTGAAAAAAAATTGTCCGTCAGAATTCGGATTGTCACATTTGGTATCAGAGCTTATGTATAGGACTCCTATATAGATAATGAGTGAACGTATTTGTATTTTTGAAAGTAAATATTATATATATACCTAGATCCATAAAGGGGCTTACTAAATAGAAAGAGTAAAATATGGAAAGAGTTGGGATATCTACTTTGTACACTAAAGGAATGAACATGCAAATTTTGGACCCTTAGGTAATTTGAATGGGAAGTGTGCAATATGCTTGTATTGGAGAAAGATGTATGTCATATGTTAGTATCAGAAATGTTAATGTTTCAGATTAGTGGGTTTGGCAGTGAAACCTTATAAATTGGAAAAAGGTTAAAAAGAGGAAAATGGATTAGGAATATATATAGTAGAGAGAATTGACTTTGTGGAAGTGTCTAGGAAATCGTATGTAAGTTGGAAACCCACTTTGAGTCTAACCCCATTGTTAACTTTTAAGAACTTGAAATTGTAAAAGCTTTTGAAAGATGGTTTATGGTGTTTTAAATTTTGATCTTAAAAGTGTTTTTTATAATTGAAAAGTGCATATTAAATTCTAAAGTAAAATGGGGTATATTTTGGAAAACAGTGATTTCTTGTTAAGGTTTTATCCTAAACGAATTCTCTCATATAAAGGTGCACATTATAAAGCATGTATAGCTCGCTAGTTTTCATTTATACAGTATGAAAGGATTAAAAAGCAAAGCATAGAAAATGTTGCATTCTCAGTAAAGATAGTTTTGAAATCTCTATTCTCTTGACTATAAATTTTGATTATTGTTTTAAAAAAGAAAATTTTGTTGGGTGGACAAACTAAGTTGTAGAAATGAAAAATAGAGTAGATGTTTGCACCCAGTTGTAAGTAACTAAATTGACATTGTAAGCAAGAACAGTTGTAAACCCGATTGAGAAATAGTTGTCCTTGTCTACTCCAGTTTTTGTGATTTGAAAAAAGGAGAGACCAAAATGTGTTTTAAAAAGAATGGAGTAGGAAAGGATTAGTGCCTAGGGAGAGCAGAAAAAAAGAAGTTTGAGGCTATGAAGTAAATAGCAAGATTATCTTAGAATAATGGAAAATTCCCATAGAATGCATAAGCGTTGTGAAGCCTAGGATTGTTGCTTGAAAAAAAATAGACTATTAGTACATAGCAAGGACTAGTAGTGACTACTAGAGAGTGAAGGGAAAGTAAGTATTTAGATCCTGTTGATTGGACTTTTCTTTGGTGACATAGTCCTAAGATTCTTGGCCCTTAGTAGTAGTTGTGTAGGGTGTTTGTTTTTCCTGTTTTAGTAGAAGGATTGAAAGGCTTATTTGAAAAATAAACTTAGACCGTTCGATTAAGTTAAATAAGCTAATAAAGAAAGATGGCATAACTAAAAAGTGAAAATTCTGATAAAAGATGAATAAGAAAGAATTTTTCCAAGATAAGTTGAAAAAGAAAAAGAAAGTTTTCTTACGTGGGTTGTGCTAGGATAGGAAAATAAGGAATCTTTATATAGTAGTTAAATAAAATCCAAGTACATATAGAAAAGGTACAAAAAAGAAAAACGGAGGATGTGAATCATTTTCTACCTTTTTGTAACATAAGGAATCGAATTTAGAAAATTAGATTTTTCTAAAATTCAAAATTTAAAAATGGTTGGTATTATTTTGGATGCAACCATTGGATGAACTATGCTCTTATTCAGTAAGGGTGTGGGAAAATTTGAATGAAAAAGTATTTTGATTTTCAAATATTGCATTCGTATAGAACTGTCGGTATATTTAGGATCTGAGCATCATGTTTTAAAAGAATTTTCGAAAAATTTGCATACATATAGGAGGTACCGCTTAGGCATTCATGTATTACCATGATGTATTACACTTTGCACAAGTGCACCAAAAAAAATGGATGCACACATATTGGATCTATATTATGCGAGGGATTATTTGATTTTACTCTTATCAAATTTCGAAGACGAAATTTCCTAAGGGTGGGAGAACGTAACACCCTGCATTTTATGACAATTAAGTATTTAATTGTGTGTGTGTATATATATATATATATATGCATTGACATAAATATTTAAAATAAAACAAAATAAGTATAATGTATAATTTCATGTAACAAGTTCATGCATTAGAATGAAGAAAAGATTAATAAAATGAATTACATGTAATACATGAAATAAGAAGAAATGCATGGAATGCAATTGAAATTGTATGTAAACTTTAAAAAGAAAAGAGAAAATAAACAAATGAAGAAAATGCATGAAATGCATATTTTAAAAAGAGAAAAGAATGCATTAAGAAAAATAAGAGAGCACAAGCAATTAAATAAAAAAGGAATAAAAGAGGTAATGCATGCACTAATTAATGGAATAAGGAAAAAGGAAAACATTGTAAATTGATTGCATAATACATGCAATGGTTTATATGAAGTATTGTAGCAAAACATGAAAAGAAGGTAAAAGAAAAAGAACAATGACCACGATTGATTTTAGACTGGTTAACAAAAGACTATGTAGTCCAGTTGGAAATAGCATGTTGCTTCCAAGAGAGAAGAGCAAGTTCGATCCGCGTGGGCGCCATATTTTTACTGCAGAGAAACGAGTAAAATAACGCATGTTAAGAGAAAATATGTAGTAATGAACATATAAGGAAGATTATACATAAAAGTGGATATAAAAATATATGTATACATGTGTATGAAAATATATGCAAATATATATATATATATATACACAAACATATATATGTACACTTTCTTCCTCTCTCCATTTGGAATGAGGAAAGGCAATCTAAAAGAAACTGAAACTGCCTTTGCAGTTTCAAGCCTTCCTTCATAAAAAAATTAACGAAATTTGTTCATTTATAAGCCTCCTACAAACTCACATACTGCCATAATTTCGATCGAGATCTACGAATTATCCCAAATCGCTAAAATACGCATCGAGATTAAACTTCTATTTAGATCTATTATTCAAATTTTGAGATCTGGTATCTTGCAATTGTGTACTGGAGTTTTAG
This sequence comes from Allium sativum, assembly GCA_030737875.1. NCBI lineage: Eukaryota > Viridiplantae > Streptophyta > Magnoliopsida > Asparagales > Amaryllidaceae > Allium > Allium sativum. The sequence continues at coordinate 345,673,680 of CM060910.1, forward strand.
ACTCTAACTGGGGTAAGAATTTAGATCTTCATATTTTATTTGGGTGCGATTTACCCTGTTAAAGGCCATGAATTCACATGATTACTACATGGGTTGTTTCGATTTTATTCCAATCCAATCTCTCCATAAACCAACTCTCCTGAGATCGAGAACACAAAATGGAAGCATCCATTCTTCCTTTTGTTACCCTCCAGTAAATCGAAATTTGCAATTATCGAATTTCAAACGATCAAGCCACTAAAGTGGGAAATTCAGCGAAATCGTCCTCAGTACCCAATCTTATTCCGATAATCTTGACTCCTTCTAATCGATCTTCTGAAGGTATTAACTAGTCTGTTGATTTCTGCTTACTTTTGGGTAATTTTGTTTCTTGCTTCCAACTCATGATTTGGGAATAAGTTGGTTTCAATTGCCACAAAGTTTCAACATAGTATTTGTTTGGGCTACAATTTGATTTAACGGCTATATACTTACGGTAAATCAACCAGTTGAGAGTTGAAAAATGATTTTCTAAACCGAGTTAGTTTTCTTTAATGGGATTCTGGCTTCAGTGCAATATTCTTCCTAGTAAGGAAAAATCAAAGTTTGGTCATCGTTATTTTCGGATGGTTAATTGGGTTTGCGGGCTACTATTGGCTTAGTTTTTAACTGATTTACATCTTGAGTTTTTGAAATTTTGATGGATATAAACTACTCGCTTGTTTAGCAATAGAGATTTATATATCATAAGATTTCCTTAAATGGTTTATATATGGTTACTGATTCTTGTTGCAACTAGAATCAAAGTCAGTATGATCTTACAACTGTAGATTAAGAACATGTGTACCAATTTATGTTTTTGAGATGCAGTTGTGGAATCATTTAAAGATTGATCGGATTCTTGTTTTCCATATAATCATGAGAAATAAGATAATTTTCAGATATGGGAAAATCAAATTTATTTCCAGACAAATACAGTTATATTGCAGATGCTCAATTATTTAATGAATTGTATAGGATCGTAGGTGCTAAATTTATGACATGACTTAAGGAACATGTGGCTATGGTGTGGGATTCTCCTTCGCAAAATAATGGAGCAGTACTATGTGGGATGAAAATGCATGTATTTTAATGAATCAGTGATCAATTTGGAAATAGGATTGTTTGTGCCAATCAAGTATCATGAAAGAGTTTTAAGTATTAACCTTTTTAGGCAGATCCAATTGTTAATCTCCTCATAAAGAAATATGCTTTTATCGATTAATAGTTATGAGTGGACAACTTTGACTAGTGGATAATGTTTGGAGTACTGGAGCAAAGGTGCAGGGCTGGTTCGCACTAATATTGTTGAAGCGACCTCATCATGGGTCCAACCTCTTTCTTTTACAGTAACTTTTGTGTTGTATTTAACTCTCGGTTCCTTTGTTTTATCATATTTGTTTTAGTTATATTCGGGTTAGTATGCTAACCTTATTATGTGCTTTTTTAGTAGTTAATGAAAGCGAACCAATTTTCAAAATACATACATATATATATATATATATATATGTGTGTGTGTGTGTGTGTGTGTGTGTATACAAAGGAGAAATTCAAAATAAACATGCAATCAATGAAAATAGAAAAGAATTAAATAACGACATAACACAGTTTGAATTTTGAAAACGAGATAAAAGTTCTGCATATATACATACGTATAAAGTGGGCTTTGTATACATATAAGAACCTTATATATGAACATAATTCAAAACAGTTCAAACTGAATGACATCCATGAGAAAAATATATGTACAGGGCCTGGGTCGACCTAGGGATCGACCAAGTAAGGGCGGGTCGACCCTAGGGTCGACCTTAGGCGGGGCAGGTCGACCCCAGGGTCGACACATCCCAGATTCGGGCAGATTCATTCAATGAATCTGGATTGTTTTTCAAACTAGATTCGTTGTTGACTCAGCGCTGCGTGTATGTTTAAAATAAGATCTTTCTTGAACGCCTATAAATAGACTAGCAGAGCCTAGCCTAAATCTCGTATTTTTCTGAGGTGCTACCTAGGCTCTGTTATTCTCTTCTTCCTCCAAATCTTTTCAAAAAATAAAATATTAGTTATTAGGCTTTTGATTCAAGGTTTGAAGATAACAGACGAAAATCTATAGTGTAGGAATTCAGAATCCTTATATACGTGAGGTAAGTTCTCGAATCTGGTCTTTTTAGGTTTCTTCCTTTTCTTCCCCTTTTCTTTCAGAATCAGATTTGTGAATCCATGGTTATTTTGTATTAGATTCAGCTAGGGAAACCACAGAACAACAACTCTAGATTAGATTCAAAGATTGAAAAACTATAAGGTGAGTGGATTTAAGTTATACCTTTTGATAACGGTATATCTAACGTTTGGCATTCCCTGTTAATATGTATAAATATGTTGAAATGTAAGCCTATTGAAATGTACACCTGTTAGAATGTTTATACTATTGAAATGAGTAGATAATGTTGTATAGACCCTTTTTCATGAACTTGTTAGGTGGATTAAAATCACTGTAATGTGGAAATTGTGAAATTTACATAAAAGAATAATATGTTACATAAAATGGTGTTAATGGAAAATTACGTATTGTAATCGAATTACAGTGAAATTAAGAACAATAGAAAAAGGATAAAATGCCTAACTTGTATGTAAAGTTTACATTAATTGTAAAAGTGTAAATAACCGCATTTAGACACGCGGTTAAGTTCAATTTGTGGTAGAAGCCTGCCCGGAACCAACCGGTAAATCCAACGTCCATAGGTAGTCAACTTAATGTGAGAAGTCTGATGCCTAAACATATGTAAGAAATATTTGTACGCAGAAGGCATTAAGAAAATAAGTCAATACAATTATTGTGGTTAAAAATAAAAGATTTCAGTGAATTAGAAATTAAATGCCTAACCCAGAAAATAAGAAAGGGAGGTGTGTAATTGGCTGAGTTAGTGGGATACGAAGGAAAGTGATGTATTTCCCTAAGTAACCTATTTCTTAGAACATTGTTGCAAGTGGGCCACCATAAAGAAAGTGAAATAAAAGAAATTACTTGCAGCTGCGTATTTACTGTTTAACGATCCATCTAGGGCTAATTCATGCGCGGTTGCAAGGATCCTCACTGCTTCTGATCTAAGACTTACTCTATGACTCATACGTGATACGACACTGTCTTCCAGCTGAAGAGTCTGGTTTGTTCTTCGATCTGTTCAATGGTGAGAAATGTTTGTTTTACTGTGAGTATCTTCTTTCTATGGTTTGCGTCCCATTGAATTTGCAGTTTTTGTGAACATTGGTATGAATGGAGTGTACATTCAATTCGTTTATGAGCGGGTTTTATGGGGTGTTGGTTGTGATTTTTAGTTAGTGTAGCACCTACTTCCTGCTTATGAGATAGCATTGCTACAACTTCCTAGTAGTTTTTTTTTGGTGTTGTATTTCCCATTTAGACCAGTCCTTGTGATTTTTTCCTATGAAATGGTCCAGTGTCATCTCACAAATGTGATGATCTTTTCTCGGCTTTGCTGGTCCAGGGTCACTAGTTTTTTGGTGAAACAATTCGTTGTGAATTTGTCAATTGTTCATGTATGAAAGCTCTGTGTATTGGTTTGCCTTTGAGCATGTTATGGTTTGGAACACATGCCTCGTCTGCCTTCTAGTGGCGGCCTATGATTCCTTGTCTTGAATCTTGCTACTTTGGATAGGTAACAACCCTTCTCATCTTGTTGTGTTGATGGGATTTGTGTTACAATGACAGAAAGCATCTATACTTATTTTTTCTACTATCCACGATGTTTGACATTACAAAATGAGAGCCATACATTAATACACCTATTTGGATTTTCTAATAATTCATTGTAACAGTATAAATTTTCAACAATTTATTGTCATGCGAATGTAAATTTTGTCACTACATACGACCATGTCTTTATAATATTTGTTACTCATTGGATTTTATCATTACATACATGCTTCCACGAAGTGCGCATTCTTTATGAAAATAATGATCGTTTTGGTTAGCAGTATCATTCTTCTATACAAGATGAAGGACAAGTTCACTGCAATTGATTTTGGTCCCCGCCAGGTAATTTACTTTCTTTTTTTTTGTTAAGAAAGCATCATAGATTTGTTTAAACAAGTCAGTTAAAAAAGTTGGATTTTGCAGCATTGCACATCAATGGGTTGCAAGGAAGCACAGACGGTGTTGTCAGTTCTAGGTTTTTATTTGATGTAGAGTTCGCTGGAATGACATACATGTTACTAGATAGGCATGTGCATGTTCATGATCGACATCTAACTTGGATCATGAACTGCAGATTTGTTCTAGTGAACTGATGATATTTATTCTCTTGTTATAGTATATGTATGATAGAGTAGAAATATGATTAGAAAAACTCTATTTGAAAAAAATGTGTTGTGTGAGAAGAAATTGTTATACATGAATGATGTATATTTATTGTAGAAATTTTTGTTGCAATTGTTTGTACTATTAAAACTTTGTTAAAATAATTTTTTTATTTCATTCTGTGACATATACTATTATTAAAACAAATACATTTAATATGTAGTATCTGTAAGCTGTAAAAAAATTTTTTTACAGATTTATAAATCTATTGCAATAGGCATATACTGTTGCAAAAAAGTCTATCGCAATAGGTTATTGCAACAGGCGGAAAATGTTGCGAACTTTTTGCAACTCCGGCAATACCAACAGGCGTGGGTCTGTTGCAATTGGCCTAATGCAACAGATGTTGCCTGTTGCGAAAAGTATTTTTTGTTGTAGTGGTGGAAATCACTCATAGTCGATTGTTTGCATAAACAATTGATTTTCTTCTGTTAAGATTGGAATTTCCTTAGGGTATGAAAATAAACTGGAAACCTAAACCAACATCGGAGAGCATACACAATCTTCTTAATCCCTTCCGCAACATTATCAAGCTTGAGCAAATTACCCAAACCAGACACAATACGACTTATTCCTTCCTCTGTCCAACAATCTAAAGGCAATCTAGGAAAACAGACCCAAATACGAATATAATGTAAAATATCCATATCAAGTTTAAGACCCATCGTCCAATGCTTCATCATCATTAATTTTCTATTATAAAAATATGGACCTCCACAATATCATATCACAATCTTTTTTCTTTCCAAATTTGATAATATAAAACCCGTTTTTCTTAGAATAAATAGTAAAATCACATGTCGGTTTCCATATCCTATTAATATAAGCTTTAATGAAAGGATAATGCGGTCTGAAATCAATCACATAAATGTCTATAGCATTATCCCATTGTTGTCTACCTTTTTGGACTAGTTCATGGTACATCTTAGCACACACATATTTTGATATTACTTAGGCTCATAAAAGTTAAGAGGGGTAAAAATACGAATTTGACGACCTACAACAATCTCTTTCCATGCTCAACCACTTTCATGACAGAGTTCCATCTACTGGACTGTTGAGCATTTCCCTATGTATTATTCGGGGATCGCGGAATAGCAGGAGGCGTCAATGGATGATTAGAAGGCAGATTCTCCACCAAAACATTTTGATCTAAAGGAACTGCAGCAGAGTTCCTAACCATCGAAGGTCGCCTATTAGAGGAAGAGAGGATTTGATAATTGTTCGACGCATGCAACATTGGAAAGGCAGAGGAATCTCAGACTTCCTCCGACAATCTTTGGCCAACACGATTCTTCCTGTGTGTAACTGCTGGGGAAATCTCGGTCTTTCCGGCTTCGTGAAGTTAATTAAGACAGGCAATTAAGATTAAAAGTAGCAAAGGAAGCACAAGAGTTTATAATTCTCCAATATTGAGATTCTTCCATTATACAAAAGAATAGTAGGATTACAAGAGAATTTGATTACAAAAGTAATTCACACTTGACTCAAGCTTAAGGATAGGTTCTCAAGCTATCTCTCTTTTCACTCAAAGATGCTTGCTAACTCTCAAGTATTTTTCTCACTCTAAGAAGTGGCTTCTGTAACACCCCACCTCCGCCAGGGTGACTCTTGCAAGCACTCTGACTTTGGAGGGGCGTTTGAATCAGGTAAACATGCATAATGATATATCAAGGCAGAACAAGAACATATGTATATATGTAAACAGAGTAAATAATATAGATAAAACAGCGGAAGATTTTCAAACCATTTCAAAACAAGTCTTGTACAACATAGCTTTCCCAATAAACAAGTCTAGTTAAAAACAACATCAACAGAAGAACTGAAATACATAAGTACTATCCCCAAATAAATGATAACCATAGCTAGCTTCATGTCGAAACCGTACATGAGCTGAAATCCCACAAGCAAGCTATCAGAAGTCCAAGCTAAGCTCCAGTATTCTCTCCCTGAGAACCTGGGGGGGAAACGGAAGAAAAGAGGCGAAAGAAAACAGGTCAGTCAAAAAGACTGAGTAAGGCCTACTACAATCAATGTAAACTGATAAAGTTAACTGGCATGAGCAGCAGGGATGAACATAAGGGTAACAACATACTAGCATGATGATTAACTAACAAGGTAGATAAAGGCGTCATCGCATAATCAGGTTTAAGGTTTTGCACCACAGGTGTACTAGCAAACTAACATGACTGGAATAAACAAGTATTGATCCCTTGGCCCAAGCTTTGGCCCAATAACATGAAGTGACCCTCATACGAGGTCCAACCAAACGGTCTAGTCGATCGGCTCCCTAAGCCTAACTCGTCACGTGTTGGTGTCAATACGGCCCAATAACATAATTGTAGTCGAACTGTGCCGGGTCCACCCTTCGGGTGTATCAAGCCCTAGGGTGCCAACCCCTGGACACCATAAACATGAGTGCACAGTCTCGATCTACTGGTACCCATGGGTGACTTCTCCAAATACGGACTACGTGCACGACCATAGTCCGTCCGGAACTACATCGGCGTACCACCCGGCCGTCGTTTATTTGGTCGCTTACCTCCAGCCCAGTAATCGTGCCCCCTCCCTAGCCTAGTCCCTAGGGCCTTAATGATACCAATATTTGGGGATTACTGCGGAGTGGGCCCCCATTGCTAGGATTTTTCTAGTGGGTTAAGTACGGTTTAACCCCTTTACTAATCATGGATTAACTTGGTTAAGTGTAACGATGAGTTCACGACTTAACCCCGATTAATCTACCAAGCCCAAATTGGTTAAGTATTAAATGGACCATGACTTAACCCTAATCATGAGGCATTAATTAATTAATGCGCCTTAACCTCTCACATTAGACTTTGTTGTGGTTACTAGTTAAGCCGGGCGGGTCCGGGTAGCTTTACACCACAACTTGGTCTAACCTCGGGTCCAAGGTACAACATGGCCAACTTCTCACATTAGGTCCTATTGTTTGTAGCAACTAGTTAAGCCGGTCGGTTCCGGGTAGGTTTACGCTACAAACTCAACCCAACCTCAAGTTGGTCACACTTATCTTTTCTAAGTGTCATGTCCATCATGTTTCCAAAACACATTACAAGTTTTCAAGCAATTGGGTAGACCTAACTTAATAGGTAAATTCCCAATGGGTAGACCTAACTTAATAGGTAAATTCCCAAGCTTATGTTTTTATGTCTTTTAAGTTTACCCAACCCCAAACGCAATCCCATCGCTTACATATTGCAATAGCGCATAAAGGATAGAAAGAGGGAACTTGGCATAATCATGACATAAAGGTGTTGAAGCCACAAGTTCAACATGGTGGCATATGAAACGTACATATGTTCATATACTTGCATATTACATTTTTGGCCTCAAAAGCATGCATAACATGATAGCATGAACAAAATGTTCAACCCAACTTGCATAACATAACTTGCATATCATATGACAAACTTGCATATCAAACTTGCATAACATAACATGATGAACTTGCATATCATAACATGGCATACTTGCATATAAACTTAAATATCACAACATGATAAACTTGCATGTCATAGCATAGCAAACTTGCATATAAACTTGCATATCACAACATGATAAACTTGCATATCATAGCATAGTAAACTTGCATATAAACTTGCATATCACAACATGATAAACTTGCATATCATAGCATAGCAAACTTGCATATAAACTTGCATATCACAACATGATAAACTTGCATATCATAGCATAGCAAACTTGCATATAAACTTGCATATCATACATTTAACTTTAGAGTTTAAGTATGAAAGTAGAATAGGGCTTACTATGCTTATGCGGACTCAAATGAGTATAGCAAATATAAGAAAGCCCTTATGCAACCAAATAAACCCAAAATGCAAGCAAAACCCTTGAGCCAAAATGATCAAAACTCTTCCTTTATGATGCAAAAATAGAAACTTGACTTGAATGCAAGCTAATGATGCTCATACAAGTTTGAAAACACTTGTATGCATGGAAAATCACTTAGAAATTCATTTAGGAATTGTATGAAGAGAGTGGAGGCCATGAGAGGATTGATTTTGCCATAGTTTAGTTACTTGAATGAATAATGATGATTTAGGGTTAGGTTAGGGCCTTATTTATAGATTAGGCAAGTGTTTTAGGCCATAGGATTAAACCCTAGTTGCAATCTCAGCCCTTAAAACCGAATCTGGCCCCCAAGCTCAACACAATCTCTAAATGGTGCACCAGGCTAAACAGCCCGGCTGAGCCAAGTCGACAGCCAAGTCGACAGGGCTGTCGACTTGGTCCAACCAAGTCGACTCCCAAGTCGACAGGGCTGTCGACTTGGGTGCTCTGGCGGGAATTTTCCCGCCTGGCCCATACTGGCCCAAATTTCCAAATTCAATTTTGAATTTGAAATCTGTTTTTACTTTGAAATTTTCTGAAAACTTCGTTGGGCCTTAATCGGGTCATACGGACTCCGATTTTCGAAAACTCGGACTCTATTTCGCGTATTTTTCCGAGACGAACGCAATGGCATAGCCCGTTTCCCTTGATTCAGATTTTTGAATTAAATTCTGCCTCGATTTATGTTATAACAGGTTATGGAAAATACGGGTTGTTACATTCTCCCCTCCTTAAAGGATTTCGTCCCCGAAATCTTCAAGTTAGGAAGAACGTATCCTACCATCCAATCATCCATCTACTCAAAACATCATCCACGAGCAATCATTATCCTTACAAGATTCTAAATGTTGTATGAACATATGCAAAGGTGTGTGTATATGTCCTTATCTAATGCAAATATCATCAATGCAAATTATGTTAGTGAAATGAATCCACATGTATGCAATTCCTAACATAATGTATAACATCTATATGTGTGCACATAACATACATCCATATGCAACATCCATGTGATAACACCGAAAATTTTCATCCATGAATAAGCATAAACACTCATGCATATGCAATATGAGGAGTGTGTGAGCCGATCTAGTGCCTAGTGTGTATAATGCATCCACGAGTAACCACTTGCAAACACTTGCAACCACTTGCAACCATCAAGCATAACATGTTTCAAACACATGTTTCATCCAAAGGGTTTCTACCTAAGGTTCTCATGACAAGATTAACATGATAAACTAGATAAACATGGATAGCAAAGAGAAAGATATGCTAACAAAGAAAAGAGATTGAGAGTGTACCCTCAAAAAGGAATGGATAAAGCCCACGCATCTTCTCCTCGGTTTCCCAAGTTGCGTCTTCTTCGGCTTCACCCCATTGAACCTTTACCAACTTGACCTCTCGATTCCTTAGCTTCTTGGTCTCCGTCCCCAAGATACGAATCGGAGCTCTCCTCAAAGTAGCATCTTTCTCCACTTCCACATCTTTCAGAACACTTGGCTCAACAACCTCTGCTGATTCATGTAAACACTTCCGGAGATGCGAGACATGAAAAACATCGTGTACTCCGGCAAGCTTCTCGGGTAACTCCACTCTATAAGCCATCTGCCCGATCCTTTCTATAATAGGGAATGGTCCAACAAACCTCGGTGCTAACTTCCCAACGGCTCCAAATCGGACCACATTCCGCAAAGGAGAAACCTTCACGAAAACCATATCCCCAACATCAAACTCCAAATCAGTTCTTCGCTTATCAGCATAGGATTTCTGTCGGTCTTGGGCCGCTTTCATCCGTCTCCGAATCAACTCGACCTTCTCGGATGTATCTCTGATCATATCAGGCCCAAGTATAAGCTTATCTGTAGTCTCCCACCAACATGTAGGCGACTTGCACGGCCTCCCATATAAAGCTTCAAATGGTGCCATCCCTATGCTTGCCTGATAACTGTTATTATATGCAAACTCAACAAGAGGAAGATGGTCTTCCCAAGTACCACCAAAATCCAGAATACAAAGCCTCAACAGATCCTCGAGTACCCTATTCACCCTTTCAGTTTGACCGTCCGTCTGTGGGTGATAAGCAGTACTTAGATTCAACCTTGTGCCCATAGCTTCTTGCAAGCTATTCCAGAATTGACTTGTAAAGATTGGGTCACGGTCACTGACAATACTAGAAGGGACTCCATGAAGTCTCACAATCTCACGAAGATATACAGACGCTAGCCAAGATGCGGTTCTCTTGCTCTTCACCGGAATGAAATGAGCACTCTTCGTAAGTCTATCCACGATAACCCAAATGCTCGTATTCCCTTTCCTTGACCTTGGTAGCCCATCGATAAAATCCATGGAAATACTCTCCCACTTCCATAGTGGAACGTCTAGAGGATGCAATAGCCCACCGGGCTTCCTCGACTCGGCCTTAACTTGCTGGCAAATGATACATCTAGAGGCAAATTCTGCCACATCCTTTTTCATCCCAGGCCAAAAGAAAATACGCTTCATATCTTTATACATCTTATCTCCGCCTGGATGTATAGTCAACTTAGAGCGATGCGCTTCCTCAAGAACTTTTCTTACTAAATCTTCTACCATTGGAACACATAACCTTCCGTCTCTCCTCAACCAACCCTTGTCATCAATAGAATATCGAGCGAGATGACTAGATGCCTCTCCTCGAATCAGCTTATCCATAATCTCAACTATCTGAGGGTCTTCTCTCTGCGAAGCCCCAACTTGATCAAGAAGGGTAGGTCTGAGTTCCAGAGATGCTAAAGAACCGGTCGTCGACTCAATCGCCAAAGAGAAATCAAAGGCTGCCACATACTCTAAATTCTTCATCTCAACGAATAGAGGACTCAGAGTCAACCTTTTTCTACTCAATGCATCTGCTACCACATTCCCCTTGCCAGGGGTATAAGCTATCTCAAAATCGTAGGACGCCAAGAATTCCATCCATCTTTGTTGCCTCAGATTCAGATCCTTCTGAGAAAAGAGATACTTCAATGACTTGTGATCGGTATAAAGCTCAAATCTCTCGCCCAGAAGATAATGGCGCCAAGCCTTGAGTGCATATACTATTGCTGCCAACTCTAAGTCATGAGTAGGATAATTCTTCTCATGCACTTTGAGTTGTCTACCGCCAAAGCATATCACTCTTCCTTCTTGCATCAAAACAGCTCCTAACCCCGTGCCACATGCATCGGTGTATACTGTAAATAACTTCCCTCCATCGGGCAAAGCTAAAACAGGTGCTGATGTGAGAGCTCTCTTGAGCTTCTGAAAAGAAAGCTCGCATTCTATGCTCCAAGCAAAAACTAAATTCTTCTTCGTCAATTTAGTGAGAGGAGCAGAAATTTTCGCGAAGTCCTTGATGAACTTCCGGTAAAAACCCGCAAGACCTAGAAAACTTCTCACTTCAGTTGCATTCCTTGGAGTCTTCCAATCCTGAACTGCAACTACCTTAGCGGGATCCACTGCGAAGCCTTGCTTAGATACTATATGCCCAAGGAATCTAACTTCCCTTCTCCAAAAGTGACACTTGGAGAACTTGGCCTTCAACTGATGCGCTCTAAGCGTATCCATCACCTCCACGAGATGCCTTGCGTGCTCTTCCTCATCCTTAGAGAAGATCAGAATATCATCTACGAAGACCACGACAAACTTGTTCAAGAACTCCCTGAACACCCTACTCATCAAGTCCATGAAATATGCGGGTGCATTAGTCAAGCCGAACGACATGACAAGCCATTCGAAGAATCCATCTAGAGTCCTGAACGCAGTCTTGTCTATACTATCCTCAGCTACCCTGAGCTGATGGAATCCAGTAGCAAGATCAAGCTGAGAGAAAACAGAAGCACCGACAAGCTGGTCAAAGAGATCATCAATCCTCGGTAACGGGTGTCTGTTCTTCTTAGTCAGCTTATTCAACTCTCGATAGTCAACACAAAGTCGGAGAGAACCATCTGCCTTGGTAGCAAATACCACAGGCGCTCCCCATTCAGATATACTTCGTCTAATGAAGTTCTTCTCAAGCAACTCCTTTACTTGCTTACTTAGCTCCCGCCTTTCGCGCGGAGCCATGTGCCGAACGGGCAAAGAAACCGGCTTTGCATTATCCACCAGATAAATGCGGAAATCAATCTCTCGCTTAGGGGGCAACCCCCTAACTTCATCAAAAACATCTGGATACTCTCGAACCACTCTCACAGACTGAAGAGTTTCCATTGATGAGTCGAGTGATTCAAGATAGCACAACATGACGGGACCTCTCGGATTACAAGAAATTTCTAGGGTGTTTCCGAGGCGAGTCACGAGCCTCACAACCCTATGCTCACAATCAAGAATGGCTCCATATCTGGACAACCAATCCATGCCCAATATCAATCCGTATCCCCTAAAACCAAGAACATAAGCACTGCACAAGAACTCTACACTGAGTATAAAGATCCTCAAATCCCCACATATCATAGACAAATGGGCGGAACCCCCAATAGGATTTGAGACACAGACGGGATCATCTACCAAGCTAGTACGAAGGTGCAAACTATCAACAAGATCAGATGAGATAAAGCTATGCGATGCACCAGAATCAAACAAGGTACGAACTGGAAAATCAAAAATATATACAAGGCTCTCAACAGAAATACTACCTCGATCGGAAACTGGAGCGGTATTGAGAGCATGAACTTGCCCTCCTGAAGGTCCAGCACGCTGAGTCTGACCCTGGCCTTGCCCTTGCTTCTTCGGGCAATCCTTACTGAAATGTCCAGTCTTACCGCAGAAAAAGCATTCACCATTCTTCCTTTTCCTCTTCTTACAATCCTTAATAAGATGCCCAACTGAACCGCAATAATGGCACTTCTCCTTGTTGTTCTTGCCCTTGTTGTTGTTCCCCTTGTTGCCTTGACTCTTGTTCTTGTTCTGATTGCCTTGACTGCTTTGACCACTTGGATTACCCTGATTTCCTTTTCCCTGGGAATCAGTCTTCTTAGCTTGAGTATCATTTTTCTTGACATCTCCCTGAAGTAACGCCATATCAACCAAGCTCTCAAATGTGGCCCCATGGGGAATATGTGACATAGCCAATCCCTGCAACGGCTCATTTAATCCTCTAGCAAAACGAAGAGCCTTCTTCTGAGGAGTATTCACCATATCCAAGCCAAAACGAGCTAACTGATTGAACTGGTTCACATATTCTTTGACAGACATATCTCCTTGTTTCAAAGTTATGAACCTTTCCATTTGTAGATTCTCCTCAGCAGAAGATAAAAACTTAAGCACGAACCTTGCCCTGAAATCGACCCAAGTCTCAACAGGCCTAGTACCATTGGTGACTTCCCACCAATAAGCGGCTTCATCCTTCATAAGCCAAACTGCCAACAAGATCTTCCTCTGATCGTCTAACCCAAAGATAGCAAATAAATCCTCGGTCTCTTTCAACCAATTTCTGGCCTCTACAAAAGTCTCAGTGCCTTGAAAATTCTTGCCACCCATTGCTTTGAAATCTTTGCAAGTCTTTGCAAAGTCAGCTTGAGGATGTTGAGGGGGAGGAGGAAGAGGAACCTCAGCGACAGGAGGAGGAGGAACATTAGCGACAGGAGGAGGAATATTAACTACTGGAGGAGGAGGAGGAGGAACATCTGCGGGGCCAGCTTCGGTCGCCCTAGCCTCCAAAACTCTCCTATACCAAACAGGTACGTGTACTCCCTCCGAAATAGCAAAGTTATCAGCCATACTGAAAACGAAGAAAAAGACAGATTCAGAATAGAGAAAAACGAAGGGATTTTGCTAATGGCTTTTTGGGGAATAGCCTTTAAAATAAACTAGACTTTTCTTTGGAAAATACTTTATACTTAGTTTTGAAAATAGTTTTCCAAAAGTTTTCTAAAAACCTTTTTGTTCCTTCTCGTAAACCATATGCTCTGATACCAAATGTAACACCCCACCTCCGCCAGGGTGACTCTTGCAAGCACTCTGACTTTGGAGGGGCGTTTGAATCAGGTAAACATGCATAATGATATATCAAGGCAGAACAAGAACATATGCATATATGTAAACAGAGTAAATAATATAGATAAAACAGCGGAAGATTTTCAAACCATTTCAAAACAAGTCTGGTACAACATAGCTTTCCCAATAAACAAGTCTAGTTAAAAACAACATCAACAGAAGAACTGAAATACATAAGTACTATCCCCAAATAAATGATAACCATAGCTAGCTTCATGTCGAAACCGTACATGAGCTGAAATCCCACAAGCAAACTATCAGAAGTCCAAGCTAAGCTCCAGTATTCCCTCCCTGAGAACCTGGGGGGGGAACGGAAGAAAAGAGGCGAAAGAAAACAGGTCAGTCAAAAAGACTGAGTAAGCCCTACTACAATCAATGTAAACTGATAAAGTTAACTGGCATGAGCAGCAGGGATGAACATAAGGGTAACAACATACTAGCATGATGATTAACTAACAAGGTAGATAAAGGTGTCATCGCATAATCAGGTTTAAGGTTTTGCACCACAGGTGTACTAGCAAACTAACATGACTGGAATAAATAAGTATTGATCCCTTGGCCCAAGCTTTGGCCCAATAACATGAAGTGACCCTCATACGAGGTCCAACCAAACGGTCTAGTCGATCGGCTCCCTAAGCCTAACTCGTCACGTGTTGGTGTCAATACGACCCAATAACATAATTGAAGTCGAACTGTGCCGGGTCCACCCTTCGGGTGTATCAAGCCCTAGGGTGCCAACCCCTGGACACCATAAACATGAGTGCACAGTCTCGATCTACTGGTACCCATGGGTGACTTCTCCAAATACGGACTACGTGCACGACCATAGTCCGTCCGGAACTACATCGGCGTACCACCCGGCCGTCGTTTATTTGGTCGCTTACCTCCAGCCCAGTAATCGTGCCCCTCCCTAGCCTAGTCCCTAGGGCCTTAATGATACCAATTTTTGGGGATTACTGCGGAGTGGGCCCCCATTGCTAGGATTTTTCTAGTGGGTTAAGTACGGTTTAACCCCTTTACTAATCATGGATTAACTTGGTTAAGTGTAACGATGAGTTCACGACTTAACCCCGATTAATCTACCAAGCCCAAATTGGTTAAGTATTAAATGGACCATGACTTAACCCTAATCATGAGGCATTAATTAATTAATGCGCCTTAACCTCTCACATTAGACTTTGTTGTGGTTACTAGTTAAGCCGGGTGGGTCCGGGTAGCTTTACACCACAACTTGGTCTAACCTCGGGTCCAAGGTACAACATGGCCAACTTCTCACATTGGGTCCTATTGTTTGTAGCAACTAGTTAAGCCGGTCGGTTCCGGGTAGGTTTACGCTACAAACTCAACCCAACCTCGAGTTGGTCACACTTATCTTTTCTAAGTGTCATGTCCATCATGTTTCCAAAACACATTACAAGTTTTCAAGCAATTGGGTAGACCTAACTTAATAGGTAAATTCCCAATGGGTAGACCTAACTTAATAGGTAAATTCCCAAGCTTATGTTTTTATGTCTTTTAAGTTTACCCAACCCCAAACGCAATCCCATCGCTTACATATCGCAATAGCGCATAAAGGATAGAAAGAGGGAACTTGGCATAATCATGACATAAAGGTGTTGAAGCCACAAGTTCAACATGGTGGCATATGAAACGTACATATGTTCATATACTTGCATATTACATTTTTGGCCTCAAAAGCATGCATAACATGATAGCATGAACAAAATGTTCAACCCAACTTGCATAACATAACTTGCATATCATATGACAAACTTGCATATCAAACTTGCATAACATAACATGATGAACTTGCATATCATAACATGGCATACTTGCATATAAACTTACATATCACAACATGATAAACTTGCATATCATAGCATAGTAAACTTGCATATAAACTTGCATATCACAACATGATAAACTTGCATATCATAGCATAGTAAACTTGCATATAAACTTGCATATCACAACATGATAAACTTGCATATCATAGCATAGCAAACTTGCATATAAACTTGCATATCACAACATGATAAACTTGCATATCATAGCATAGCAAACTTGCATATAAACTTGCATATCATACATTTAACTTTAGAGTTTAAGTATGAAAGTAGAATAGGGCTTACTATGCTTATGCGGGCTCAAATGAGTATAGCAAATATAAGAAAGCCCTTATGCAACCAAATAAACCCAAAATGCAAGCAAAACCCTTGAGCCAAAATGATCAAAACTCTTCCTTTATGATGCAAAAATAGAAACTTGACTTGAATGCAAGCTAATGATGCTCATACAAGTTTGAAAACACTTGTATGCATGGAAAATCACTTAGAAATTTATTTAGGAATTGTATGAAGAGAGTGGAGGCCATGAGAGGATTGATTTTGCCATAGTTTAGTTACTTGAATGAATAATGATGATTTAGGGTTAGGTTAGGGCCTTATTTATAGATTAGGCAAGTGTTTTAGGCCATAGGATTAAACCCTAGTTGCAATCTCAGCCCTTAAAGCCGAATCTGGCCCCCAAGCTCAACACAATCTCTAAATGGTGCACCAGGCTAAACAGCCCGGCTGAGCCAAGTCGACAGCCAAGTCGACAGGGCTGTCGACTTGGTCCAACCAAGTCGACTCCCAAGTCGACAGGGCTGTCGACTTGGGTGCTCTGGCGGGAATTTTCCCTCCTGGCCCATACTGGCCCAAATTTCCAAATTCAATTTTGAATTTGAAATCTGTTTTTACTTTGAAATTTTCTGAAAACTTCGTTGGGCCTTAATCGGGTCATACGGACTCCGATTTTCGAAAACTCGGACTCTATTTCGCGTATTTTTCCGAGACGAACGCAATGGCGTATCCCGTTTCCCTTGATTCAGATTTTTGAATTAAATTCTGCCTCGATTTATGTTATAACAGGTTATGGAAAATACGGGTTGTTACAGCTTCTTCCTTGGATTCTTGGATGGATAGTAATAGGGCTCCTTTTTCTATTTATACTACTCAACCTCCATGATGAATGGTCGAGATTACTTGCATCCAAGGGTGGAGATTGATTCTCTAGAATGCTCCATACTCTCTAGGAATCTCTACACTCTTCCATTCCCTTATGCATCCTTCCATACTCTTCTGTAAGGTTCTGAAAGCCTACACACGTCTCCAGAACATTCCAGAGGGTTCCACACTCTTATACAAGCTTCTAGATAGTTATACACTTATCTAGAATTCTTCGGAACATTCTAAAAAATTCTAGATTTCTCTAGAAATGTCTAGAATTTTCTAGAAAATCTCTAATTAAGGAGGGATTCCAACAAATCTCCCCCTCCTGACTTAATTGGGGGGTAGTAGTACGCCGGCACCTTGATAGCAATCTTCAAACTTCTTTGTTGATACTACCTTGGTCATCATGTCAGACCATCTCTCATCCGTGTGAACCTTGTCAAGATATATTTGCTTTTCCTCGAGGACTCCTTGGATCCAGTGATATCTTGTATCAATGTGCTTTGTGCGGGATTGAAATGTTGAATTCTTTACCAAGTAAATTGCACTTAGATTGTCACACTTCAAGACATACTTTTCTTGATCCACTCCCAATTCATGTAACAAGTTCTTCACCCAAAAGATCTCCTTGCAAGCTTCAGTAGCTACAATATACTCTGCCTCTGTAGTGGATAATGCAATACACCTTTGCAGCGTTGATTGCCATGAAATAACTCCCCCGCAAAAGTGGTTAAGTATCCCAATGTTGATTTCCTTGAATCAATGTCACCATCCAAGTCTGCATCTGTATATCCTTCTAACAAAAGTTTCCCTTTTCCAAAGCATAAACATCTTTTGGAAGTTCCATGTAGATATCGGATGATCCATTTGACTGCATCCCAATGCTCATTCCTCGGGTTAGCCAAGAAGCGACTGACAACACAGGCATAAGCGATATCTGGTCTTGTGCAGATCATTGCAATACATGAGGCTTCCTACTACAGATAAGTATGGTTTCTTCTTCATTTCCTCCATGACTTTTTCACTTGTCAGACTCCGCTACGAACTTAGCTTGAAGTGCCTAGCTAGTGGAGTGTTAACTGTCTTTGATTTGTGCATGTTGAACCTTTCAACACTTTCTCGATATATCTCTCTTGGGATAGCTATAACAGTCTTTTTGATCTATCACGAGTTACTCTCATCCTAAGGATTTGTTTAGCCGGTCCCAAATCTTTCATGGCAAAGCTCTTGCTTAGATCTTTCTTTAAAGCGACTATCTTTATGTGATCTTGTCCAATGATTAGCATATCATCAACATAGAGCAGAAGTATGAGAAAGTCACCACTTACATACCTCTTTGTGAAGACACAATGATCGCTTTTCGTATTTTGAAATCATGTTCTACCATGAATGAATCTAACTTCTTGTACCATTGCCTTGGTGCTTGCTTAAGTCCAGATAGACTTTTTGTGAGGCGGCACACTAGATTTTCTTTGCCTGGAACTTTGAATCCCTCAGGTTATTCCATGTAGATCTCTTCCTCTAGGTCACCATGTAGAAACGTTGTCTTGACATCGAGTTGTTCAATCTCCAAATATTGCACAGCTGTTAGGCCAAGGACAACTTGGATTTATGACATCTTTACCATGGGAGAGAATATCTCTTTAAAGTCAGTACCTTTTTACTGTCTGGATCCTTTGACGACTAACCACGCTTTGTATCGAGGCTTTGAACAGTTCTCTTCGGTCTTGATTCTACACACCCACTTATTCTTCAAAGCTCTTCTCCCTTTTGATAGCTCCACTAGTTCATGTGTGTTATTCCCATGCAAGGATTACATATCTTCTTACATGGCCATTCTCCACTCTTCCTTATGACAATCACTCATTGCTTCTTTATAGCTTTGGGGCTCCCCCTCATCAATGAGCGTAACGTACTCCTCTGTGCTGTATCAGGTGGATAGTCTTTTGTCCCTTGAGGATCGTCTTGGCTCTAGTGTGATTGAAGTGCTAGATTGAGATTCTTCCTGAACAGGTTTATCATGAACTTCATTGTCTTCGGCATCATTACTTTCTTGTGTGTTATTATCTTCATGCCGAACCAGAGTAGGTTCAATGTTCTTATAGCTTCTCAATCTTGGCCTCTCTGAATTCTTGATATCTTCAATTGTTTGGTCTTCGAAGAATACAACGTCTCTACTACGAATAACCTTCTTGTTAAATGGATCCCACAACCGATACCCAAATTCATCCTTAGGTGAACAAAGATAGATACACTCCTTTGTCTTTGCATCAAGCTTAGCTCTCTCATCTTTGGGGATGTGAACAAATGCCCTACACCTGATCATCTTGAGATGATTATATGAAGCCCTCTTGCCCGTCGAAATTTCCTCAGGAATGACCTCATCCAAAGGAACTGATGGTGTGAGGTTGACAATGTCGGCCACGGCCATCATAGCTTCTCCCCAAAATTATTTGGGTAACTTAGCATGAGAGAGCACATAACGAACTCTTTCTTCAATGGTTCGATTCATTCTCTCAGCTAGCCCATTCCATTGTGGTGTCTTGGGTGGAGTTTTCTCTAGCCTAATGCCATGTTTTTTGCAATAAACTTCAAAAGGACCACTATACTCACCTCCGTTATCTGATCGTACACACTAGATCTTCCTTCCAGTCTCACGCTCCACTAGAATATGGAATTCTTTGAAGGCATCAAGCACTTGATCCTTTTACTTTAACAGGTGAAACCATACTTTCCTTGAATGATCATCAATAAAGGTGACAAAATATAGAGCACCACTAATGAATCTCTCAAACATCGAACATACGTCAGTGTGCACAAGGTCTAGAATGTTCTTTCTCCTTGTGGGCGGAGAAGATCTTTCGAAAGCAACTCTGTGTTGTTTTCCAACTAAACAACGAGCACAAGGATGAAGTGGTTTACCTTTCATGTCAGAGAGGAGTTGTTTCTCAGCGAGTATGTGAAGACCTTTCTCACTAATATGCCCAAGTCGTTTATGCCATGTGTCCATATCATTAGTAGATATGTTTACTTCTCCTTTGCATAGCTTAGCTTGCATTACATACAATGATCCTACCTTCTTTCCTCGAGCTATTGTCAAACTTCCATTGGTGAGCTTCTGCTTCTGCTTCTGCTTCCCTTCACCAAAGTAATTCATCAGTCCATCATCATCTAGCTTTCCAGCGGAGATAAGACTGAGGTGCATGGTCGGGACATGCCTCACATCTTTCAAAACAAGCTTGCACCCGGTGCTTGTTGTCAGAGTGATGTCTCATATTCCAACAATCTTGCTTCTATCTTGATTTCCCCCTTGCATCATTCCAAAGTCACTCTTTGGTAGGATGAGAAGAAGTTTTCATGTGGATAACATAGAAGGAAGCACCCGAATCAATAATCCAAGAACTCTCATCACAAGCAAAGTTTAGAATGTTACTTTCACTAACGAGGTATAGTAGATCTTTCTTTAATACTATGGCAGTAGTACTCTTTTCTTCTTGCTTCTTCGTTAGGCTTATTTGGTCAGGCTTAACATTACCGGCCTTTTGGTCTCTTTTGAAGCTTCGACATTCCATTTTCTTGTGACCCATCCTTCCAAAGTAATAGCATGCAATCTTCGAGCGTGACTTGGATCTACCTCAAGATTGATGTGCATTTCGGCTCTTATTACGTCCACAAGTTTCATTCCTACCCTGATTCTCAACAACATTAGCTTCAGAATGGATAGACTCATCTCGTTCCATTCTCCTTGCTTCTTCACTAATAAGGCTGTTACTGACGATATCCATAGTTAACTTTCCTTCCGGAGCTGAGTTACTAAGTGTAACAACAAGTGTGTCCCAACTTTCCTGTAAGGAACTAAGGAGTAAAAGGGCTTTTAACTCATCATCAATCTTCATATCAATTTTTGTTAATTGATTTACGAGCCCCTTGAAGTTATTCAAGTGCTCAATCATACTATGACCATCCTTATACTCCAATTTCACCAACCGTCAAACTAAATTGGCCTTGTTGCGAGGCGTTTTCTTCTGAATCATGGACTCAAGCTTTGTCCATAATTCATAGGCATTGGTATAAGTAGTTTCATGCTCGAAGAGAGTTTTGTCAATGTACTTATGGATCATAGCAACAGCCTTCCTGTTCAACAGTTCCCACTGAGCATCACTCTTTCCTTCCACCTTATCTTTGTAGATGATGGGCTCATGCAAATCCTTACAATACAAGTGGTCCTCCATCATCGGCTTCCAATAGGATTAGTTGTTGGTTGTGAGCCTGAACATATCTCCATCATGAGCGACATTATCCTCCATCTTGAACTTACACGAGCTTGATTACGGCTACAGATGAACCGGGCTCCGATACCACTATTGGGGAAATCTCGGTCTTTCCCGCTTCGTGAAGTTAAGATAGGCAAATAAGATTAAACGTAGCAACGGAAGCACAAGAGTTTATAATTCTCCAATATTGAGATTCTTCCACTATACAAAAGAATAGTAGAATTACAAGAGAATATGATTACAGAAGTAATTCACACTTGACTCAAGCTTAAGGACAGACACCTCTCAAGCTATCTCTCTTTTCACTCAAAGAGGCTTGCTAACTCTCAAGTATTTTTCTCACTCTAAGAACTGGCTTCTTCCTTGAACTCTTAGATGGATAGTAATAGGGCTCCTTCTTCTATTTATACTACTCAACCTCCATGATGAATGGTGGAGATTACTTGCATCCAAGGGTGGAGATTGATTCTCTAGAATGCTCCATACTCTCTAGATTTCTCTATACTCTTCCATTCCCTTATGCATCCTTCCATACTCTTCCGTAAAGTTCAGGAAGGTCCCACACGTCTCCAGAATTTTCCAGAGGGGTTCCACACTCTTCCATAAGCTTCTAGAGAGTTCTACACTTCTCTGTAGTTTTCTGGAAAATTCTAGATTTCTCTAGAAAGGTCAAGAATTTTCTAGAAATTCTCCAATTAGAACTTGTATTTGTCATCAGCATGATGCGAGATCGAAGGCGAAGAACCTAAATCAGGGAGTGCAAGAGGTTTGAATTTTGGCTGTGATTGACTAGGTGGTGGGGGAAGGAAGACGAAATTCGAAAAGGGACTTAGAGTTTGTTTGCCAGACGTATCGCGCTTTTTCTATTGTTGTGGAGAACCGACATACTTCTAGTTGTGTAGTTCCACATGGGTACTATTATCACACTTCAAATATTGTTAAGGGGGAGGGGGTTCAAATTTTAAAAACACTCCAATCAT
Source organism: Allium sativum (assembly GCA_030737875.1). Classification (NCBI taxonomy): domain Eukaryota; kingdom Viridiplantae; phylum Streptophyta; class Magnoliopsida; order Asparagales; family Amaryllidaceae; genus Allium; species Allium sativum. Next base: position 345,696,205 of record CM060910.1, read on the forward strand.
AAAAAGAATGTTAGGGGGGTCACATACTTAAATTTTTACCTTTCCTTTACAATCAATTCCAAATGCAAAAAAAACAAATCCCTAAATTATTTGCAAATAAAAAAAATTGATCCTTTGGGGAGAAATAATGGTTCAAACGAAGAACGTGAACACTCCTCCTAAGATCCTAAGATGGTGGAGAAGGTGTTGACAAAGTATGTGAAATCGATTATATAATGCCTTGGAAATGATGAAGTTTAACGATGAAGGTTAGGGTTTCTGTTATGTTAGTGTCGAGCCGTAGTGTCAAATTTTGTTCAATGGAAGATGGTCGTTTTGTTTTTTTGGATTTGTCATCGCCGAAATAGGTGAATTACTACATAACGACATTAACGATGTAGGTCTGCTATGTTATATATTTTTGTTTGATATTGTTCATCGTTTTTGAAATTTGTACTCGTTGTCGGGCTGCCGAAGTAGGGCAAATGTGGTGTATCGACAATTTGACGTTGGGATACCGTATAAAAAAATTGTTTGATATTTGCATACCAATTTCCTATGAATGATATATTTTCATCCGGTCTAATGCATATCGATTAATGAGATTACTGATAATTTGGTATAAAAATTTGATGAAATTCGACTAGTATACCGTATAATTTTATTTTCAATTTACAATTAAAAAAAGGTTATTATAAAGAAGGCTAATTTGGTTAAATAAACTTTATTTGTTAAGGGAGTGCTCCCTGCATTGATACTCCCTTTAACAAATTCATTTTTCTTTTTAAATTGACCCCCTTAACAATACTTAGAGTGTTTATAACAATCCCTTCCACATTTGTTATTGTTGTCACAATTATCAAAGGACACAGTATAGTAATTTCAGACAATTTTATTATCAAGGTAAAACTTTGTATTACAGAGCTCTATCATTAACAACCACTTGAAGACGTTATTCCCCGTTTCCGCAAGGTTGTAAAATTCGTTAGTAAACCCTTCTATGATATCATTGCTCCTAAATCTATCAATGTTGATATTTCTAGAAATACGTTGCATGGAGATGATTGGTCAATGATGAGGAAATTTGCATTGAATGATCGATGAAGTGGCACGCCCCCTGTCAAGACCAACAATCATTCAGAGTTCATTGGAATGGTTACAATGTTATTAAATCCATAAATTGGCTCTAGACCGATTCCAAGGTTACATGCGAAAGCTTCATTTTATCGTAAGTGGATTTGAAGATGACTGAACTCCCCAAGTCTATGAAAATTTCTTTATAGTGCTATTTGAGTTATGTATGGTGACAAATAGAGGGTCCTGATGCGAAAATATAACACTACACCTGTGAAGATAATCTCAGGTGCAAGCTTTTATTCGTTGTTGTAGATTTCCCTATGATAAGTTCTATCATTCTATACATACCTTTCATGCACCCTTTTACTTTTTCCTGCCAGATGTTTGACTTCCATAAATTGAATCTATTAAGTTGCAAGGGTGTCCCACCAAATTCTCATTTGGGCTTGGAGTATGGTTGCCTCTTTGTCCTAACCCATCTCTACGAAAACCACTGTTATAAGAACCGAACCAGGCCACGGTTAAACCGCAAGAAACCGCAGGCCTTCAGCCATTGCGGCCTGGAACAGAATCTAACCGTGCATAAGCACGAACCGTCCAAGAACCGTGAAAACCGTTCCAAAACCGGCCGTTAAGACGAGCAACACTCAAAATTTTTGATTAACCACCTTCCACTGGCCCATTTATCAGCCCAAATGTCAGCTTCACAGCTGCATTTCACTGGCCCACATAACAGGCCACGTGCTTGCTACAAGGTTGCAAGTAAATAAATGGGACTTGACATTATTATATAGACAAAAGTAGAGGTACACTTCCTTAGAGCTAGAGATGTGGGACAAATATAGGTATCTAAAACACATGTGGTGGGTTAACAGTCACTAAATTATTTTTAGAATCTGATAAAATATATCAATGCGAGATTTTCAAATAAAAATAAGAAGCACGGCTTTAACGGTTTAACTAGTCCAACCTTCAAAACCTTGAACTTTAGAAAGTCGCAGTTCGATGCAAGGTTCGGTTCTTATAAGAGCAAATCCAACAAAGACTTGGATTTCCAAATTTTAGAATTCTACACTCGTTTAGAACTCCAACGGAGGTTGGAAATACCAAACAGTTCTGAAATCAGGGGGAAGAGTTTTGGAATCTCCTAACTCCTGAAGCGCTTGTTGGACTAACACGAGGAAAAAGTCGTCTGTTCAACAAGCGTGCATCTGTTGAACAAGCGCCCGTACTCACGTGGTTGTTTAACAGACGCCTGAGTCTTTGGATGAAATTTTGTGATATTTATCTTCCTTCCACCGAAATTTAGACACGAAGATGTAATTAAACAAAAACGATGAACAGTTATACAAAAGCTTAAGATACATGATTTCACTAACAGACGCGTGGAATCAGTAGATGAAATTTTGTGATATTTATCTTCCATCCACCGAATTTTAGACACGAAGATGTAATTAAACAAAAACAATGAACAGTTATACAAAAGCTTAAGGTACATGATTTCATTAACATTTAACGGATACTGTAACACCCCACGTCCATTAATGTTACTCACAAAGGGAATGCATTAACTTCCATGGAGGTTATAAGTGAATATAGAACAGAAAAATTACAACAAGACAGATAATAAATAGTACTTGGAAATCTAAAACTTCATTTTATTGCAGCGGAAATTAAACATGTTTGTTACATCATAAAACCATAGATCATAACCAAGTACAATATCCATCTTCATAAAAACAAAATACATAATCCCATTACATAAATAGCCATTAAAAAGATAACAAGCTGGACTTTACTTCAACGGTCCAAGCTTTCCAAAGAGAGATGAAGCAATTCAATCAAACTCCACTAGAGCTGGGCCCAACCTGAGGACCTGGAGGGGGAAAAAGGATAGAAATAGAGGGGGTCAGACATAAAGTCTGGCGAATATGATAATTCTAACAATACTATTATCAAAATAACTAGACTAAGGCATAAGCTGGAAGACAAGTAAATGTCTATGAACTCTTAGGAAGATAAAGATAGCGCTTAAGATAACGTTAAAGATAACGGTAAAGGCACACCTAATTACTAACGAATGATTACTACACTGCACCACACCAATCACCCTATTGTTTGATCCCACTTGCTTCACACAAAAACTTTATAAATAGCCTTACGTACCCCTAGCTGACTACATAGGTGCCGTCTGCCCCTATCTCCACTAGGTGTACCCCACTACCCACTTTCGATCGGCTCCCTACTCGTAGATACCCGTGTTGGCCCCACAGTGGGGTGTATCACTCCCCTAAAGTGGCAACCCGATACAACTTGAGAATGCACGGCTTATACCTACACGATGCAACAACGTCTTACCTACCAGCCCGGGTCCACACACGCATATGAAACCCGTTGGACTTGCGTTGCCACTGCTCCCCGTTTTGGCCTCTTACAGTCGAACCCAGCATGCGTGTCCCGTCCTCGACTTGGGTCGAGCCCACAAAGATACGTTCGGGATACTGGTCGAAATGGGCCCCCACAAGCTACCCACCTAAGCTTGTCACCAGTATATCCCACTTAACCCTCTTAGTCATGTTCATTTACATGTGTGTTTGGTTAAGTCTTACTAATCGTATTTCACATGCCACTAAGGGCACCCCCTAGATTCCTCATGCCACCCAAGGCACCTACTTAACCCCCATGTCCCACCTTACATGTTTATCTGGTTAAGTATATCTTAATTCATTCAGGCCATAACCTCATAAAGACCTCTCACATTAGACTGACATTTATGGCAGCTGGATTTGCCGGGCGGGTCCGGGCAGTCTTACACCATAAAAGAGTCTAACCTCATGTCTTTACAACCGTTATGCTTTAGTTTAGGCCTAGGACCTCTCACATTGGGCTGACATTTGTGACCACTGGATTTGTCGGGCGGGTCCGGGCAGGTTTACGTCACAAACGAGTCCAACCTCGTGTCCTAAGCATTGATTAACACTTAAAATCTTTTACCCCGGTTTTAATAATTCCCTATTCAAATTATTAATTAAGTCAACTTTTAATGATGTCCTTAATTGACTCAATTATGGCCATCCACTTATGTCTTGTAAAATCATATCAATTGCACCCCAACTTTTTAATATTAAATCCTTAATATTACCCCTACCCCACGTTTATACGTTCGCTTATTCAACGCATAATATAGGCTAGACTTGTATAGTCTAACACCTAGCACAAAGATAAATTATCACAACATATAGACAATTAAAATAAATCTAATCATAATAGGGGTGAAACTTGCATAAACTACACATGTTAAGGATCAAAAGGTGTCAACTTGTTAAATGTCTCAATTTATATGATATGATCATAGCCCAAATCTATTCATAAACTTGTATATGGGGTTTTTAGGCAACATAATGATGGTGTGAACTAGCATAGGATATCACATATGTCATAGCATAATTCTAAATGTCATAATAGATGTCTTGGTATATGTTCATAACTTTTCTAATCAATCTAACTTGCATATGTGACTTGTCATATAGATCAACATAACCCAAACATGATGATTTAATTAATATGAACTAACTAGCATAGATGGTAACATCATGGCCATTTTAACATGTATGATTCATCACAACTTAGCATAGAAACTTTCAACATACATAACATCATCATAGCATGATTTACAACATATAAGATATCATCATCACATAACATTGGATTTACAATATACATGATAGCAAAAGGGGTTTACAACAACATATATGATAATTCACATCATCTACTCATAATCCATTCATAACTCAACCTAATTAAAATGATAATAATCTTGTTAAGATTATCATACTCACAATTTAGAGAAGAAAAGAGAGAGTTTTGCTTTGCTTTAGGGTTGAGAGAATTAGAATTGAATTTGCTTTTCTTCTTTCTTAGTTGGCGGCGGCTCCATTGATTTCCATGGCGATGGTATGACGGTAAATATTCTATTTTATTTAGGTTTAGGGTTAGCATTAGGATGTATTTATAGGTGTAGGAAGTTATTTAGGACCATTAGATTAACCCTGAACCATGAGAACCAATCAAATGCAAAATCTGCATTTGAGCGAATCGGCCCACGGGTTGACAGCCAGACACCCTGGATTAACCCCTAGTCGACCCAGCAGGGCTCGGGTCGACCTCAAAAATAGGCCGGTTCGGTTATTCCCCCTCCCAATTCGATGTTTTGAACTTTTTCGCATATTTATTTATTTAATTTTTAATATATATATATCAATATATATATTTCTCTGCGCAACCCATTTCACTTAATTCTTTTCTAAAAATTAAGTATACTTTAATTTGTGAATTTTAATGTTATAAAATTACGGGGTGTTACATTCTCCCCTCCTTAAAGGATTTCATCCCCGAAATCTCCAAGTCAAGAAGAATGTATATCCTACCATCTAATCGTCCATCTACTCAACCATCAAACACCAGCATCCATTGTCCTTAAAAGAATTCTAATGCTTTAATGTTTATATGCACAGTGTGTGTATATGTCCATATCTAATGCAAAATTAGGCGGTCTACTGATTTAGTCGACCTCCTTAGTGCAATTCCTGATAGTGCCATGCGTCCAATACGTATGCAAAAGATTCCTAATGATACATATTAATTCTATATGCGTGCACAACCATCCACCCGAATGCAGCAACTATATGATAATACAACCATTATACATCCATTTTACTAAATACATCCATATATATGCAATATGCAATATGAAGTGACTGAGCCGATCTGGTGCCTAATAGTGTGTGTATATGCATCCACGAGCAACCACTAGCAAACACTTGCATCCACTTTGCATCCACCATACATAACATGTCTTAAACACATGTTTCAACCATAGGATTATCCTAACTAAAGGTCAAAGATACTAGCGAGAGGATATACTAAAGATAAGATAAGTACAAGCTAAGCGATAAAGGAGAAATTAAAAGACATACCCTAAAAAAGAAAAGGGTATCGTGAACGCATCTTCTCTTCTGTCTCCTAAGTAGCGTTGCTCTCATCATCTCACCATTGCACTTTGACTAGTCTGACCTCTCGATTCCTCAACCTCTTGATCTCCGACCCAAGAATGTGCGTAGGAGCTAGTCGAATTGTCGCATCACGCTCTATCTCCACCTCTCTAAGAAAGCTCGGCTCAACCACTTCTGGGGTCTCGTGCAAGACTTCCTCAAATGTGACACATGGAATACGTCATGTACACCACTAAGTCTCTCGGGGAACTCCACTCTATACGCCATCCGTCCAATCTTCTCCTTAATAGGAAACGGTCCTACAAACCTTGGTGCTAATTTCCCAACGGACCCAAAGCGAACAACGTTCCGTAATGGAGACACTTTGACAAAGACCATGTCCCCAACTTCAAACTCGAGATCTGTCCTCCTCTTATCCGCATAAGATTTTTGCCTATCCTGTTCTGCTTTCATCCTCCTTCGAATCAAGTCGATCTTCTCCGAAGTCTCCCTAATCATATCGGGCCCAAGTAAGATCTTATCCGTAGATTCCCACCAACATGTAGGTGAACGACAAGGTCGTCCATAAAGAGCTTCGAATGGTGCCATACCAGTGCTGGACTGAAAGCTGTTATTATATGCGAACTCCACCAATGGAAGATGCTCTTCCCACGTACCCCCAAAGTCTAGGATACATAGCCTCAACAGATCCTCTAGAATGTGATTCACCCTCTCGGTCTGGTCGTCCGTCTGAGGATGATATAAGGTGCCCAAACATAACTGAGTCCCTACCGCCTCTTGTAAGCTTCTCCAAAATTCGCTAGTGAAAATAGGATCGTGGTCGCTCACTATGCTAGAAGGAACACCGTGCAAACGAACTATTTCTCGAACGTATACGGAGGCTAACCATGGAGCAGTCCTCTTACTCTTTACGGGAATGAAATGGGCGCTTTTAGTAAGTCTATCTACTATAACCCAAATTCCCGTATTATCCTTCCTTGATCGCGGTAACCCATCCACAAAATCCATCGAGACACTTTCCCACTTCCATAGTGGAACCTCCAATGGGTGAAGCAACCCACCGGGTTTCTTTTGCTCTGCTTTTACTTGTTGGCACACCAAGCATCTAGCGACATATTCGGCCACATCTTTCTTCATGCCGGCCCAAAAGTAAACTCTCTTCATGTCTTTGTACATCTTGTCCCCGCCGGGATGAATGGTCATCTTCGAACGATGTGCTTCGTCAAGAATAGTCGTCCTTAGGTCATCGTCTTTTGGTACACAAAGTCTATCGTCCCTACGTAACCAACCCTTATCGTCTAGGGTATACCTACGGAGATGGCTTGATGACTCCCCTCCTTTGAGTTTTTCTACTAACTCAACCAACTGCGGGTCGTCTCGCTGTGCCTCACCAATCCGTCCCAAAAGCGTAGGTCTGACCTCCAAGGATGCTAGCAAACCGGGTACGAAGTCAACGGAAGGTCTAAAGTCAAACATCGAAATGAATTCTAAACTTCGCCGCTCAACAAACAAAGGACTTAAGGATAATCTTTTTCTACTTAAGGCGTCTGCCACCACGTTACCCTTGCCAGGGGTATAGGCTATTTCGAAGTCGTAGGACGCTAAGAACTCCATCCACCTTTGCTGGCTTAAGTTCAAGTCCTTTTGAGAGAATAGGTATTTTAAAGACTTGTGGTCAGTGAATAATTCGAATTTCTCGCCAAGAAGATAATGACGCCAAGACTTAAGCGCGAAAACAATAGCGGCCAATTCTAGGTCATGTGTAGGATAATTTTTCTCATGCGCTCTCAACTGCCTTCCACCATAGGCTATTACCCTACCCTCTTGCATTAAGACTGCGCCTAGTCCTGTCCCACAAGCATCAGTATAAACGGTAAACGGCTTACTCCTGTCTGGCAATACTAAGACTGGGGCTGAAGTCAAAGCTCTCTTCAAACGTTGGAACGCATCATCACAATCTACGTCCCATGTGAAAACTAGGTTCTTCTTCGTCAAGCGTGTCAATGGAGATGATATCTTTGCGAAGTCTTTGATAAACTTCCTATAGTAGCCAGCCAACCCCAAGAAACTTCTCACTTCGGTAGCATTTTTAGGGACCTTCCAATCTTGGATGGCCACCACCTTCACGGGATCCACGGCTATCCCTTCTTTGGAAACCACGTGCCCCAAGAACCGTACTTCCTTCCTCCAGAAGTGACACTTAGAAAATTTAGCCTTAAGGCTATGCGCTCGTAGGGTCTCCAACACTTCCCTAAGATGTAGGGCATGCTCTTCTTCATCCTTAGAAAAGATCAAGATGTCATCTACAAAGACTACCACGAATTTGTTAAGGTACTCCCTAAACACCCTACTCATCAAATCAACAAAATATGCTGGGGCGTTTGTCAAACCGAAGGGCATCACTAGCCATTCATAGAAACCGTCCGGAGTCCTAAAGGAAGTCTTGTCTATGCTATCCTCAGCCACTCTCAACTGATGGAACCCAGTGGCTAAGTCCAACTACGAAAACACTGAGGCGCCAACTAACTGATCGAAGAGATCGTCAATCCTCGGCAGTGGGTGTCTGTTCTTCTTAGTAAGTTTATTAAGTTCTCTATAGTCCACACACAGTCTAAGGGACCCATCCGCCTTCGTGGCAAATACTACTAGAGCACCCCACTCCGATATACTTCGTCTTATGAACCCCTTCTCAGGCAACTCCTTCACTTGCTTATCGAGTTCCCTCCTTTCACGTGGAGCCATGTGGCGTACTGGCAAAGATACCGGTTTCGCATTATCCACAAGATATATTCGAAAATCTATCTCCCGCTTCGGAGGCAAGCCCTTCACCTCCTCAAACACATCCGAATATTCTCGGACCACTCTAACACATCATAGATTTTCCTCAGACGCGTCAAGAGATTCTAGATAACTTAGCATAACCGAATTTATAGGATTACAGAAGATTTCGAGAGTGTTGCCAAGGCGAGTCACGAGCCTAACTACTCTCCTTTCACAATCAAGAATGACCCCATTTCTGGATAACCAATCCATTCCTAAAATTAGCCCATAGCCCGTGAAGCCCAACACATAAGCATCACATCTAAATTCAACGCTAAGTATGGAAATTTTCAAATCCAAACACATCATGGACAAATAAGTTGAGCCCCCTATTGGATTCGAAACAACTAAGGGATCCTCTACTAAACTGGTGTTTAAGTGCAGTGATTCAACTAATGATGTAGAGATAAACGAATGTGATGCGCCCGAATCGAATAAGGTACGGACATGATGATCAAACAGAAAAACTAAGCTTTCAACAGAAATGGTTCTACCTCGTTCTTGCAGCGGTGGGACCGCGAGAGCCTGAACTTGTCCACTAGCCTGCCCTGGTGCCATAAGAGCCTGCACCTGTCCTCCCAAGGTAGCTCCTGCCCTCTGCCCTTACCTTGGGCAGTCCTTCACTAAATGTCCCGCATCGCCACAATGAAAACAGCCTGTCTTCTTTTTCTTTCGGCAATCCTTGCTGAGATGGCCTGGGGTTCCACAGTTAAAGCACTTCTTCTTTCCCTTGCCATTATTGTCTTTTCCACCCTTCTTGTTTTGCTGTTGCGGTTTCTTCTGATCCCCCTTCTTCTCGGGTGCCTTATCAGCTTTAGCGCTTTTCTCCTCATGCATGAGCGCTATTTCTACTAACTTCTCAAAGGTGGCCCCCATCGGGATGTGGGTCATAGCCAACCCTTGCAATGGTTCATTCAAGCCATTCACGAACCTTAGAGCCTTCTTTTCCGGCGTGTTTACTAAGTCCAAGCCAAACCTTGCTAACTGATTAAATTTATTGACATATTCTTTCACTGATGAGCTTCCTTTCTTCAATGTCAAGAACCTTTCCATATATAGATTTTCTTCCGCCCTTGAGAGAAACTTCGCCTCGAACCTACGTCTGAAATCCGCCCAAGAGTCAACAGGACGTTCCCCATTAGTGACCTCCCACCAAAACGAGGCCTCTCCCTTCATCAACCAAGCTGCTAAACGAACTCTCCTCCCTTCTTCTACTTCAAAGATTTCTAGCAATTCTTCCACCTCCTTAAGCCTATCTCTAGCTTCCACAAACGTTTCTGACCCTTGAAATGGTTTTCCACCCATAGCCTTGAATTCTTTGCACGTCTTTGCAAAAGTATCTACGCGAGGAAGAGGAGGAGGAACGGGTGCAACCGGTGGTGGACGAACATTGGCTGGACCTGCAGCGGCCCTAGCCTCCAATAGCCTCCTATACCATCCTGGTATCGTTACACCGTCGGGTAGATTAAGATCTTCAGCCATGCTGAAACGAAAAAGGAAAGATTCAAAATGGAGAATTCGAAAGATAAAAATATGTGGCTATTGGGGATTATGTTTTTCTTAAAAACTTTTCTCTTTAAATTTCTCATTAAAACATGTTTTTGAAAACACTTCTTCCAAAAATAACTATTTTTCTAAAGTATTTTTATCTGTTCTGGTAACCTTAAGCTCTGATACCACGTGTAACACCCCACTTCCATTAATGTCACTCACAAAGGGAATGCATTAACTTCCGTGGAGGTTATAAGTGAATATAGAATAGAAAAATTACAACAAGACAGATAATAAATAGTACTTGGAAATCTAAAACTTCATTTTATTGCAGTGGAAATTAAACATGTTTGTTACATCATAAAACCATAGATCATAACCAAGTACAATATCCATCTTCATAAAAACAAAATACATAATCCCATTACATAAATAGCCATTAAAAAGATAACAAGCTGGACTTTACTTCAACGGTCCAAGCTTTCCAAAGAGAGATGAAGCAATTCAATCATACTCCACTAGAGCTGGGCCCAACCTGAGGACCTGGAGGGGGAAAAAGGATAGAAATGGAGGGGGTCAGACATAAAGTCTGGCGAGTATGATAATTCTAACAATACTATTATCAAAATAACTAGACTAAGGCATAAGCTGGAAGACAAGTAAATGTCTATGAACTCTTAGGAAGATAAAGATAGCACTTAAGATAACGTTAAAGATAACGGTAAAGGCACACCTAATTACTAACGAATGATTACTACACTGCACCGCACATTACTACACTGCACCACACCAGTCACCCTATTGTTTGATCTCACTTGCTTCACACAGAAACTTTATAAATAGCCTTACGTACCCCTAGCTGACTACATAGGTGCCGTCTGCCCCTATCTCCACTAGGTGTACCCCACTACCCACTTTCGATCGGCTCCCTTCTCGTAGATACCCGTGCTGGCCCCACAGTGGGGTGTATCACTCCCCTAAAGTGGCAACCCGATACAACTTGAGAATGCACGGCTTATACCTACACGATGCAACAACGTCTTACCTACCAGCCCGGGTGCACACACGCATATGAAACCCGTTGGACTTGCGTTGCCACCGCTCCCCGTTATGGCCTCTTACAGTCGAACCCAGCATGCGTGTCCCGTCCTCGACTTGGGTCGAGCCCACAAAGATACGTTTGGGATACTGGTCGAAATGGGCCCCCACAAGCTACCCACCTAAGCTTGTCACTAGTATATCCCACTTAACCCTCTTAGTCATGTTCATTTACATGTGTGTTTGGTTAAGTCTTACTAATCGTATTTCACATGCCACTAAGGGCACCCCCTAGATTCCTCATGCCACCCAAGGCACCTACTTAACCCCCATGTACCACCTTACATGTTTATCTGGTTAAGTATTTCTTAATTCATTCAGGCCATAACCTCATAAAGACCTCTCACATTAGACTGGCATTTATGGAAGCTGGATTTGTCGGGCGGGTCCGGGCAGTCTTACACCATAAAAGAGTCTAACCTCGTGTCTTTACAACCATTATGCTTTAGTTTAGGCCTAGGACCTCTCACATTGGGCTGACATTTGTGAACACTGGATTTGTCGGGCGGGTCCGGGCAGGTTTACGTCACAAACGAGTCCAACCTCATGTCCTAAGCATTGATTAACACTTAAAATCTTTTACCCCAGTTTAATAATTCCCTATTCAAATTATTAATTAAGTCAACTTTTAATGATGTCCATAATTGACTCAATTATGGCCATCCACTTATGGCATGTAAAATCATATCAATTGCACCCCAACTTTTTAATATTAAATCCTTAATATTACCCCTACCCCACGTTTATACGTTCGCTTATTCAACGCATAATATAGGCTAGACTTGTATAGTCTAACACCTAGCACAAAGATAAATTATCACAACATATAGACAATTAAAATAAATCTAATCATAATAGGGGTGAAACTTGCATAAACTACACATGTTAAGGATCAAAAGGTGTCAACTTGTTAAATGTCTCAATTTATATGATATGATCATAGCCCAAATCTATACATAAACTTGTATATGGGGTTTTTAGGCAACATAATGATGGTGTGAACTAGCATAGGATATCACATATGTCATAGCATAATTCTAAATGTCATAATAGATGTCTTGGTATATGTTCATAACTTTTCTAATCAATCTAACTTGCATATGTGACTTGTCATATAGATCAACATAACCCAAACATGATGATTTAATTAATATGAACTAACTAGCATAGATGGTAACATCATGGCCTTTTTAACATGTATGATTCATCACAACTTAGCACAGAAACTTTCAACATACATAACATCATCATAGCATGATTTACAACATATAAGATATCATCATCACATAACATTGGATTTACAATATACATGATAGCAAAAGGGGTTTACAACAACATATATGATAATTCACATCATCTACTCATAATCCATTCATAACTCAACCTAATTAAAATGATAATAATCTTGTTAAGATCATCATACTCACAATTTAGAGAAGAAAAGAGAGAGTTTTGCTTTGCTTTAGGGTTGAGAGAATTAGAATTGAATTTGCTTTTCTTCTTTCTTAGTTGGCGGCGGCTCCATTGATTTCCATGGCGATGGTATGACGGTAACTATTCTATTTTAATTAGGTTTAGGGTTAGCATTAGGATGTATTTATAGGTGTAGGAAGTTATTTAGGACCATTAGATTAACCCTGAACCATGAGAACCAATCAAATGCAAAATTTGCATTTAAGCGAATCGGCCCACGGGTTGACAGCCAGACACCCTGGATTAACCCCTAGTCGACCCAGCAGGGCTCGGGTCGACCTCAAAAATGGGCCGGTTCGGTTATTCCCCCTCCCAATTCGCTGTTTTGAACTTTTTCGCATATTTATTTATTTAATTTTTAATTTATATATATATATATATATATATCAATATATATATATTTCTCTGCGCAACCCATTTCACTTAATTCTTTTCTAAAAATTAAGTATACTTTAATTTGTGAATTTTAATGTTATAAAATTACGGGGTGTTACAGATACATAGTTTCAGATACTGATTAAAGATACAAAGTACAGTTCTAGAACTACTGAAGCAACGAAAACACAACGACTAAGGGTAAATAGTTTTACTGACTTCCAACAAAGTTCCATAGATGATCTGTTAAATCTTTCTGGAGTCTTCGATGAATCTGAGCGTTACGGTAGGACATTTGGCTTTCGACGTGAAACGCAAGCTCTAGTTCGCTTTCAATCATATTTTCACGCCAAATCTCAGGTGGTGGAGCAGTGCAGTCATAACTGAAATCATCCTCCATGTCTCTTTCGTCCTCTATAATCATGTTATGTAAAATAACACAAGTATACATTATCTTAGTCATTTTAATTGGAGACCAAATTCTGCATGGATTACTGACTATCGCAAATCTGGATTGCAAAACGCCGAATGCTCTTTCTACATCCTTTCTTTGTCCTTCTTGCATTGCTGCAAACCGTGCTTGTTTATTTTTTTATGGGTTCGGTATTGTCTTGACAATAGTACTCCATTACGGGTATATACCATCGCCTAGATAATATTCATGATCATACTCGTGACCTCTAAAGTAAAATGATGTGGAACTGATCTACCATTCGCCAAATCGTTAAACAACGTTGAGCGTTCAACAACGTTCAAATCATTGTTCGAACATGGCATTCTGAAAAAAGCATGCCATATCCATAAGTGGTACGACGCTACAGCTTCAAGTATAATAGTTGATGTATGAGACTTACCCTGATAAGCTCCAGCATATGCTTTCGGACAATTCTTCCACTCCCAGTGCATGCAGTCTAAAGATCCTAACATCCCTGGCCATCCTCTGCTACCGTGCATATCCATTAACATTGCAATGTCGGCTTCGTTTGGTCTACACAAGTATTGATTACCGTAAACGTCTACGATTGCATGGCAGAAATGGTCTAAGCATTCTAGTACTGTGCTTTCTGCCATTTTCAAATTTTCGTCTTGAGCGTCAGCTGGACCTCCATAGGCTATCATACGCAGAGCAGCTGTCATCTTTTGAATTCCGGAGAGCCCCATTGTCATAGACGCATTGCATTTGTAGATAAAGTAGGGATCGTGTTGTTTAATACATTCTAGAATTCGAAGAAACAAAGGACGCCTCATTCGGAATCTCCTTCTAAACTCCGTACCTGTATACCTCGGATTTGAAACAAAATAATCTTACATTAGTCTCTCGTTGTGCAATGCATGATGTCGATTTTTATATCGATGGCCTACAACAGAACCTCCATGCTTTTCGCTAGATTCACCATCTCCTAATGCAACTATAAGCTGTCTTTGTCGACGAAAATGATCATCCACCATAATATCAAAGTCTTCGTCACTATCATCGAACAACAAACACTCTTCGGTGGCCATTGTGGACTTTTGAGTTTTTGAGTGTATATACTAAAATTAGGGGACTGTGTTTGAGTAGTGAATGCTGTAAGTTTTCCTCCTTATATAACATAGTTTTCCTACATTCTGGTGTTCATTGGATACCTCAGTATGCTTGTCATAAAGCAAGTCATGCATTGGTTATCGCAGTATGCTAGTCATAAAGCAAGTCATGCATTGGTTACCGCATTATGCTTGTCATAAAGCAGGTCATGCATTGGTTACCGCATTATGCTTGTCATAAAGCAGGTCATGCATTGGTTACCGCAGTATGCTAGTCATAAAGCAAGTCATGCATTGGTTACCGCATTATGCTTGTCATAAAGCAAGTCATGCATTGGTTACCGCAGTATACTTGTCATAAAGCAAGTCATGCATTGGTTACCACATTCAAATGTTTGAAATAAGCTGCAGTGTCTGTATCACTAACATAAAGCGACACTTTTTCTACAATCTGGTCTTTATTGGATACCGCATTTTGTCATTCATATCCATTCAAATGTTTGAAATAACGCTGCAAGTTTTCCTCCTTATATAAACTGATATAAAGCAACAGTGCATTAATATTGATAGTGCATCAATATTGACATAAAGCAATAATGGCTTTATTGCTGACGTAAAGCAACACTTGTTGTAGTTCTGATATAAAACAGTACAAGCTGTAGTGGCTATATCATCTTGTAATGGTTGTATTGTATTGTTATCTGTGTGTCTCTTTCTTTTGTACCTTGTAACTTATCTTGTTATTGTTAATACTCGTATTGTTGATTTTTAACAACAACACCAATAGATCCAACAATAAACTTAAGGATACAACTATAACACCAATAAATCCAACAATAAGCATAAAGATACAAAAGCTTGTAAAGATACAACAGCTTACGATAGTACATTCAATACGCAAACACATTAATTGTTATGCTCATTCTGAAGGGATTCTAAAGAGGTTCGAAGTCGCTTATTCTCTTGTTCTAACTCGTTGGCGTAAAAAATAGCCCTTGGACTAAAACGGTCGTCTATCCACTCAAAATAATTGCATCCGTTAGGCCATAGCGAGCATAACTGGATCCTACGACCAATATTCTCTCCGTCAGCCCGGACTACCACTTCTACCGCGTAACCACAGTGGCACCAAAAGGAATAGGAGTCAACTTCCTGCTCATTAGGAGCCTGGTTAACTGAAACTCGTCGTACCTCTTGACGATCTACATCTGGTACATTCGGAGGACGAGGGACTGTAGCCGCTCCTAAGTGTTCTTCATTTACAGTTTGGTCTACTTGATGACCTACGTTAGGAACTTGAGCAATTGGCGGAGAATCGCCAGGCGGGCCAGCTCCGGGAAGTCACGACGCAGGTCCTTGTAGTGTTGCTCTTGGTATTCGATATTCCAATCAATATCTGTTCTTGGACTTGAAGGCGGACGCTCAGGAATGTTTTGATCATAGTTCGAATCCATTGACGAGGGCCATGACCATGAAGACATTTTATTATTTTGATGAAAATTTTGGTTCCAGCTAACTCAAAAGTAGTAACCGTATATATTTATAAGGGCAATATGTGGAGCAATCATACATATTTGCGGTTTAACTTTACACGTGACGACCCCATAAACTAAGAATAAACACGGGGATGACCCTAGTTTCTGGCTTTGCTTCATAAAAGGTCGACAATTCCCCTTTGTTTCTGGCTTTGCTTTATTAAAGCAGTGGTCAAGTCATCTTTAATCATTACGAGTTGTCAAGTCATATAGTAACATCAATTGCTGAAATGCAGAGCCGTAGCAACTCAACTGTTGAGGACAGAGGGTTGTCTTGTCATATGTATGTATCCTACTGCTCAATTAATGATGATAGGACTTTACCAAAAAGCAACCCACTTGTTTAAATAGTTTGCACTTCGTCCCCCCAACCATACCTACAAAATTGTGTGTTCTACATCAACCACGACCATACCTACAAAATTGTGTGTTCTACATCAACCACGACCATACCTACATAATATGTTTCTTGTTTCTGTGTAGCTTAAATGGACGATTGGGTAATAAGTGATGAACTCGTAGATAAAATATTTGATGAGTATGAACGGAACAAGGAGGAGGAAAAAGATGGTGGTTTCATTCTAGATACACAAGTAGAAGAGGCGGAAGAACCAATTCAAAATGAAACTGTTTGGGGTACTCAACAAATAGTTGAAGTTCAAAAACCAAAAGAACGTCCATGCAAAAACATAAGAAGACAAGTGGTTAACCGTAATCGTCACAACCAAAGTGATGCTAGCTCCAGTGGTACTACAATAGAATTCTCTCCTCCGGACTTAATTATACTCGTGAAATCCTATATCGAAGCTTATGATTGAAGAGATTTGATGCTAATGCAAAATGGAGGAGGGCTTACCCACGAAGAATTTTGGTCCAAGATAACAAGATTACATAACAATCATCGTAATTGCACCACTACACGAACTTCTGCTGAAATTCATATATGGCTCATCGGCTTTTCATTAATAATTGTGAACGATACCAGAAGATTATACAGACAGTTGAAGATGAAAACATATTTAAAACGAATCGGGCAACTTTTGACTCCCGTTACCTTGTAGAGTATGAGACTGATTTTGTTGGGTACGAAGCCTACAAACTGCGTTATAGTTGGATAACCTGATACGGTGCTGAGTAGGAAAATGATTTTGCTTATTGCTTGTAGGTGCATCATAAGTTTTAGTACTTATTTCATTGTTATCTCTTATAAGCAACTTTGTAGTCAAAATTTCGGTACTGGTTATGCTCTTCCAATATGAATATAAATTCAAATCAAGTATGAAGCAGTATATAAACATATTTTTAAATAAATAGGAATGGTTAAAATGAGTACAAACAATATATTAAAATAGTAGTAGAAAATTTTAGCATGATTATATTAGAATTGGAAAGAAAAATTGAAATTTTAAACCTACGAACCACGCGTTTGTTTAACAAACGCGTAAACCTAGGCACTTGTTAAACATACGCATAGTCTATGCGCTTGTTCAACAAGCGCATAGATCCACGCGTTTGTTTAACAAGCGCGTGGTCTCAAAACTGTTGGGATATTTGCTTGATCCGATTATTTGGAGAGTAGAAATTTGGATTTCTACACCCAAATTGTTGGAGATGCCCTAACTATGACAATAACTATCCAAGCAACCATTTTAATTATGAAATTGCTCTTCTATCCGAAAGGAATTCGGCTATTATACCCGACCAAGAATGAAAATAATGGAGTCCCCATGAATTGCGGCAAAAAAACTAAACTGGGTCCGATTATATTCACTTTGTTTCGGCTATAATACCCAATCTATTTCGGGTATTCTAGCATTGTTCTTTTAATTTACCTTTTTTTTTTCTTTCAGATGTTTGCACCTGTCAATATGAAGACCACTCACGCGATGGAAATGATAGTAAGCTACTCCTCGGTTGCTCTCTGGTATCTTCTCTTTATTAGGCACGTCATAAGCTAATTCATCCTTAGTTAATTCAAAGCTAACTAGGGTTGTTCTTGAGGGCTTGTGGTGAAGCTGGTACGTATTCCTCTGCTTTTTTGTAAGGTGGCGATAGTTGTATCCTGCTCTTTTCCTATCATAGTCTTGGACTCTCTGAACCGAGTCTGATGATTCAGTGCTTCCTACGCGAATGTAATGCTATTTCTTTCGTAAAAGGCCTTCACATTCCGACATGATTTTGTACTCTTCCTCTGCCAAAGCTAGCGTTGTTGCTCCTGTGATCCCTATATATGTATCCTGCCAGGATAATGTTCCTCCATCACTACCTTGCACCGTGCGGAATCCAGATTTGATCGTTTAATAAAATTCTACAAGTAGCTTTCGTTCCCTCTCTCTTTCTCTCTATTTGACATAAAGACATTGTGTTAACATCGGTCGAAGTCTTCCATCCCAAATCTAACCGGTCAGGAAATGCGAAGATAACTGGCTCCAAATATTGATATGCCTTCCATCGAACCTTCGGAACCACCTTGCCACGGTCTAAGTTAAGTACATTGAAATAGATTACACATTGCTAAACTTTCGACCTTTAGATAATCCATGTAATAATCATGCATGTGTATATGATCTTTTGGATTAGTTGACCCCATCAAACTTGTCTATCGCTAATGCCTTAAAATTGTATAGAAAAACTGTTCTGATAATTGTTTCATTGGATGATGATTGCCCTCTTCTCAAGATGAGGCCTTTTCGCCTTGTCGGCACTGCTTCCTGATCGTTCTACTTTCTCCTTTAATTTCTGAACTTCTACCTCCCTATGGTCTATTTGGTATAGTTCTGCTTCAAACTTTGATATTATATCATCTTCCTCCCATTCCGATAGGATTTTCTTCTCTAAATATATGGGTTGATGTTTGCAGATTATATTTTATTTGAATCTTCACAGAGAATTTAATTCCCTTCAGCTTTCAATCTCCTCTCACACCTAAGCCATATTCCCTTTTTAAGGCTCTCCTTTTTCACCTCCTTGTGAGTGACTCAGTGTAGCGCTATGCAGTTGAAGCGCTTAACGGATTCAATACGATGGAGGTGCAAAGAATCATAGTAGGAATAAATCGAGAAAACAATAGGATATAACGGATGACTCTAAAATAACATATAAAACTCATTCTTAATGTTTTTACAGTATATAAATGATAATTAAATGAAAATTTGGCATTCAATTTAATTATAATTAATACACAAAATTAAAACCTTGTGCAAGTACATGTAAATGAGCGCAAATTTTCGTTTAAATTAATTATATTTAATGGAAAAATAGAGTATTCTATTTCTAAAAATATATGTCTCAAAATTCAATTGAAGTAGCTAATTTCATAATTTTGTAATGTATAAATACATTTTCAATTCATTTTTTTTATAGAAGATACGACAGAAGTAACGAAATATAGCGGAAATTAGGATTTGCGAATAGCCGAATATAGCAAGGGCATAAAGCATAAAGGCCTTTTTAGAGGCTATTTGGGATAATCATAACATAGAAATCCGTTATGGAATATATGGGGTCATAATGGAACAATAGCGAGGCATTAACTGCATTGTTCTAGCAGAGGTGCAGAGATGATTACTCGTGGGAGGAAGGAGGGATATGAGATTGTAAATAACCCACTAGGCAATTGTTTGGTAGCCAGTGATTGAATTTTTACTGAAGTTTTTGAAAGACTATTAGGATAGGATTTGTAGGTTGGTTAGGCGATGATTGCTCTTCACCGGGGACTTTAGTCATCAAGGGAAAATGTTTTCTCACCATCTAGTGCAACACTTCCTATTTTGGAAAGATAAGAAACCAAAAGATTTCGTGTTAATGAGATTCAAGTAACTTCTACGTTAGTCAGAATAGTCACAAGATTAAAGTTTTGAACTCACATTCTAACACAAAATATTTATGAGGTTTTACGTCTCATAACCACATAATGTATCGAAAGGACAGCTATATATATATATATATATATATATATATATATATATATATAGGTTTAATCAAATTTGATTTTGCCTTTCGGTAGAAACTGGTTTACTGAATGCTTACTCTGTTGAGTAGCAGCATCTCAATCGTATGTTTAAACATCTGTATGGTTTTCATAATACATACATATGAATAACATAAATGAAATAGTAAATCTGGTATAGGAACAACAGAAGAAAGGGATGAAAGGTGAAAAATTAAAGACAATTAGAACTGTACTTGGTTCGAACATTATGGAATCTTAGGTCCACGGAGGACTCTTTCTATTTCTTAGGGTGCGTTTGATTTTTAACAGGAAGGGGTATTTGGAAGGGATATTTGAAGGGGAATTGTTGTGAATGGGAATTGCGTTTTTTTACAAAAGGGGAAAACCGGAAGAGGTAGAGTTATTATTTCTTTATTTGTGTTTATATAGCTTTTATTGAGTGCACAACACAAATTGCAGAATTTAAATTTCATAATTCAAACACCATTACAATACAGAATACCGTTTCATAAAAAGCAACAACAAATACATAAAAAATACAGCTGTACAGTCCTTAGCTTATGAACATAATGAAGAACACAACCCTTAAGCTTTGCGGGCTTGTCAATCAGAAAATAAAAAAGGTTATGGCCCCTTCTGTCGTTCTCTGACAGAACAACCGCCACCTCCCACTTGGCATAATCATCATCATCCTAACGTACTGACATGCACAGAGAAGTAATCTCATCTCGGTCCATGGAAGGAGGAGCAAAACGAGAAGGACCAGCACTGGACCTGACATGTCTATGAGCCAGACAACTCGAGATCTCAGTAGTATTGCCCCAAATAAAATCGTCGTACATCTGGGCCTTGTGCAGATGAACTGGTGGAGCGGCCGGGACTATGCATTGACATTTGTTGGTACGAGTGCATTCTCCAAAAAGTGAGTCCAGCTCTCTAAATCGCGCGACGGAGCCATCCTTAAGTTTGCGATATGCTATTGGAATCTTCGCCTACCAATCGTCCGTCCCAGCGACGGTATCCATCTTCTCATCCCATTGCTCGTCCTGAATCTGAAACAGGTTGTTCCATGGATTCCAGTCCCACTTCATATAATCAAATTTGTTCTTCATTTGATTCGCACTATAGTCCAAGCCGGTGCGTTGGTTGAACATCATCGCGATAAGCTGCTACCAATTTCCCATGTTATGCGCACGGGACTCCAGATATTCCATGCGCACATCGATGAAAGTATTTGTCGTGTCATTATTACATTCGGCAGTGGAACGTGTGGAGGAGGATTAACTTGCTGCCACTCTGGAAAAAAATCAAAAAATTATGAAAAATACATATAGCGAAATTAAGAAGCTAAAAAAAATGCAAATATAATAACAAAATCCTGAAAAAAATCGATAGTTGAATGGGGATATAAGCTTGAATTTTCGGATTGGTGTGAGATTTGGTGAGGAAAGGGATGAAATTGGGGCAAATATATAGGGGAGGAAGAAGAGAAACGACGGGTCCAGAATTTTCTTTCACTTAAGAAGCCTTCGACGCAAAAGCCACCTTTTGAGCTGTTCGTCTGGAAGGGGTAAATGTGTGGCGTCCACGTTGGACGTGTCCGACGCTGATGCGAATGTTGACTGCCCATTCACGAAATCAAACGCTACCTTAGTATCATCATATACAATCTACTTTCCTTTTTACAAATTCAAAATTTTTCAAAAAGAAAAAAAATAGTACATTATTCTTTTAGTCTCCTTTCTCGTGAATGGTGCATTCTTTTTTATACTTGAGTGTGTACACAAATTGATAAACTTACTTCATCGTTTTCACTTTCTAACCACTTGATGTTCCCATGTATTGTATGCCTTGTCAGTCTGATGTGACATGGTCATTAACATGCATGTTTATTTGAGTCATTTTTTTGAAATGGTTACACCTATGCATTTTGGGTAAGAGATATTATAGGGTCTGTGACGATCGAGGTCTTCAACCCACAAAAATAAGGCGGCTGTAACACCCCACCTCCGCTAGGGTCACTCACAAAGGGAATGCCCTAGTTTTGGAGAGGTATTATCGAGATAACATCACAGAATTATCACAAGACAGAACATAAATAAATAATTAAGTAAACAGCGGAAGAATTTCTGAGCAAAACAGAACTTCATTTCATTCCAAATTAAACCATGTCTTTTACAAACATTTCAAGTAACCTCATTACAACTGTCTTGTAATAATAGCCAAAGAAGCAGTAATTTAAAAACAGTAAAACAGCTTATTCCCCAAGTGCAGTCAAAAGAAGCAGCCATAGCAAACCGTACATGCTGAGCCAAAGCAAGTGATATCCAAGCTAAGAGCTAGTTATTCCTCCCTGAGAACCTGGGGGGAACGAAAGAAAAAGAGGCGAAAGGAAAAGGGTCAGTCATAAAGACTGAGTAAGTTCTAGTGACTTTCAGTGTAAAAACGGTTAAAACAACCTGTCATGTATGAACTGGAACTAGACTTAAGAATAGTGTCAAGGTGAACAAGATAGACTAAGGTGATCAGGATAAGTCAAGACAAGTCAAGTAAAGCATCACATGTTCGAGATCCGTTGCATCGACTTCACTAGTATACTAAGCCCGTGTCACAAGTTAATCACGAAATAAATCCCACGGCCCAATATCATGAAATGACCCTGAAACGGGGTCTGACCCAAGTACGGGGTCCTACGGAGCGATTATCTAGTCGATCGGCTCCCTACAAGTTCTAGCTCGTCAAGTGTCCGTGTCATACGGCTAATCACGAATGTAGTCACCTGTGCTGGGTCCACCTTCGGGTGTATCAGCCCTAAGGTGTCAACCCCTGACACGATTCAAGATGCACAGATAAATCTACGGATACCCAGTGTCTGCCCCGGATACGTGCACGATCGTAGTCCGCCGAACCTACACTGGCGTACCCCACTGTCGCCGTTCACCTCTTACAATCAGCCCAGTAATCGTGCCCCCACCCGGCCTAGCCCCAGGGTACCTTGATACATCTAGAGGGTTACTGCTGAAAGGGGTCGTGTCTAGGGTTTCGTCTAATAGATTAGGTCATGTAATTCGTGACCCAACCCGCCTAACAGATTAAGTCATGTAATTCGTGACTCAATCCTTTTCTAGTCTAGTCATGTCAAGATGGTTAAGCATGTCATTTCAGTTCGCGACTTAACCCGCCTACGTGTCATGTCAAGTTGGCTAAGTGTCGTCGTTTTCAAGTTCATGACTTAGCCCTTCAAATCGTGTTCAAGTTGGTTAAGTTGTCTTTTCATGTTCATGACTTAACCCTACTTGGCATTAATTGATTCGTTAATGCACCGAACCACTCACATTAGATCCTGTTGTTCGTAGCCACTGGATTTGCCGGGCGGTTCCGGGCAGGTTTACACTACGAACTCAACCCAACCTCGGGTTTCAAGCGCGATGTGACCAACTACTCACATTGGATCCTATTGTTTGTAGCAACTGGATTTGCCGGGCGGTTCCGGGCAGATTTACACTACAAACTCAACCCAACCTCGAGTTGGCCACTTTCTTGTTTTCTAAAGTCATGCCCATGTTCTTATCAGAATTTTGATATCATGTTCATATGTCAACTTCGTGCCCAACTAAGGCATGTTTAAAGTCAAGTTATGGCATGTTCAAGTCAAGTTTTTCGTGCCATATTTCATGTTCTACTTATGCCAAATTTCATAGTTTATGCTTATAATTAATTCAAGTTTTGCCTATTCTACCCAATCGTATCCCCAACGTATATAAACGTACTTCGTTCACAAGTATAAACAGTTCAAGAGATAAAGGGGAATAATACCAAACATGTGATAGGCATATGTGACAGTTATAACATTACTTGCATAATAAACAGGCTATAACATATCACATAGTTGCAATACTAGTATGGTGATAATTTGGCATAGTGATGATTCCAACTTAATTTAACATGATGTTTTCAACTTTGCATCATAGGCATAATAATCATTGCGGCATCATAAAATTTTTATTATAAACATGAAACATTAAAGGCATAGTAATCCTAATGGGCATAGTGGATTCCAATTTAGCATTTTTAACATAATGATTCTCATAGACATAATAATTCCAATTTATCATAATGATTCTCATCTAATATTATAAACATAATGGTTCCAACTTAGCATTATTAACATAATGATTCTCAACTAACATGATAGACATAATGATCCCAATTTAGTGTTTTTAACATAATTAACATGATAGACATAATGATTCCAATTTAGCGTTTTTAACATAATTAACATGATAGACATAATGATTCCAACTTAGCGTTTTTAACATATCTAACATTATAACAATTTCAACTTTTCATCATAGCCTAGCAATACCCTATTTTTCATAAATCATGATGGGTATAATAACACCACAGGCATAATTCCATCAATATTCATAGCCATGGTCTAATTAGCATCATAGGCATGGTTTAATCAACATAAATATTTCAATAAACATAGCGATTTCATGGACATGTATTAGTCCAACTTGCCAAACAATTAAGCCCAAGTGATTCATAACAACATCAAAATCATGACAAGTTTAACTTGCAACGTTGCCATAGCAATATCCCCAAATTATAATTCAACGATAAATAATATAAACAATGGATTAGCAATAGTTCATAAATTCGGTTTCAATTCATCGCATGTCCATATTGTTTTAGCGTTTTTGCCTAAAAAGTAACATAGAACTTACAATATGAAGCAATTAAAAATCCCAAATCAATTAGTCTCGAATTCGTTGTCTAAAGCGTCGTAGTTGTTGTAGCTTCTAGTTGTAGCCTTCAAGAATCGTCCTCCATCTTCTATAATTTTATTCTTTATATTTTTAATTCAGAGCCCTAGGTTTAATGGCGGCGGCCTGAGGCTAAAATGAAATAGTATGATTTAGGCTAGGTCTTAGGTCCTTTTTATAATGTTTGTGAGTTGTTTTAGACCGTCGATGGAGCTTGATTCAACAATAGCCGTTCAGTCAGGATAGAGTTATCCTATTGACTCAGCCATGAGTCAGAAATGACTCAGCATTGACTCAGCGATGAGTCAGAAATGACTCAGCGTATTAAATGTTCACCAATTCAAACGTAAATACGTATTTAATAGATACATTTTCCCCTTTACCGTATTAATTACCCATATATAAATATTTATTTATATATGAATAAATATTTTCTTACCTTTAATTTGTCATAATTAAAAATTGGAGAAGGCCAAAAAAAACCATCCTTGACAACCAAAAATGCGCAACGTACGCTACATGATGCGTACACGTCATATATATATATATATATATATATATATATATATATATATATGCGTATATGTATATATATATATATATATTATATATATATTCATTTTTTTTCTCTATCTTCCCAATTACCCATTTTCACACTAAACCACTTTTTGAACTGCGTTCACACTAGGCTATTTTAAGCCATTCCCCTAAAACAAAAATAGGGCGCTGGCGGGGATCGAACTCTGTACCTCTTGTATGCAAGTCATGTGTTCCAACCAAATGAGCTACTAAGTCTTTTGCTTACAAACCCTAGAACAATGCTAAACATTATTCGTTTCCTATTCTTCTTCTTTTTTCATGTTTTGCTGCGATATTTAAAGATATCTTCTTCACACGTTATCCGTTTTGCGTAAACTCGGACTCTATCTTAAGCAGAATTTCGAGGCGAATGCAATGGCGTAACCCGTTTCCCTTAATTCTTTGATTTGAAATTAATTATACTTTAATTTGTGAATCTCGCTGTTATAGAATACACGGGGTGTTACATTCTCCCCCACTTAAAAGGATTTCGTCCCCGAAATCTTCAAGTTAGGAGGAATGTATATCCTAACATCCAAACATCCATCTACTCATCCATCAAACACGAGCATCCATTGTCCTTAAAAGACTTCTAATGCTTTATGATCATATGCGAAGTGTGTGTATATGTTCCTTAGCTAATGCTAATGATCAGGCCTGACTGATCTTCTAAATGCAAAATATGTTTAGTGAAATGAATCCAATATGTATGCAAATTTTTTCCTACTATAATTCACAATTTCTACATGAGTGCTCAAACATTCAATCATATGCAACAACAAAATGATAGCACAACCAAGTGTCCAAAATAAACACTCATGCATATGCAATATGTAAATGTGCCTGAGCCGATCTAGTGCCTAATGTGTATTCATGCATCCACGAGCAACCACTTGCGACCACTTGCAACCATTTCGCAATCATAACATGTTTCAATTACATGTTTACATCCAAAAAGATTCTACCTATGGTTCTCAAGATAGGATCAAAGAGATAACAAAACAAACATGGATAGCAAGAGAAATGTATGTAAACCTATAGGAAAAATAGATCTAGAATGTACCCTAAAAAGAAATGGGTATAGCGCGCTTAGCTTTTCTTAAATTTCCCAAGTTGCGTCTTCTAGGGCTTCACCCCACTGTATTTTAACTAGCTTGACTTCTTGATTCCTTAGCTCCTAGATCTCCGTTCCTAAGACACGAATCAGAACTCGCCTCAATGTTTCCACTTTTACGCCTTCAAGGATGCTTGGCTCAATCACTCCGGAAGACTCATCCGCCTTATCTTTATCCTTATCACTCATACCTATCCTATATAACATGTTAACAAGCCTCACGAAAACTATCTCCATCATACGGGAAAACCCTCTACGAAGCTAGAAAGAAGATTAGCCGCAGGTAAAGCTACAGTGACTACAGATGGAGAAAAGAAAGGGAAAGAGATTCAAACAAGGAAACAAAGGATAGTGCTAATGGCTTTTGGGGAATAGCCTTTAAAAACTTTTTCTTGGAAAATGCTTCTTTGTAAATGGTTTTGAAAAAAAATTCAAAAGGTTTTCAAAACTTTTGCCCAGTCTTGGTAACCTTCTGCTCCGATACCAAGTGTAACACCCCACCTCCGCTAGGGTCACTCACAAAGGGAATGCCCTAGTTTTGGAGAGGTATTATCGAGATAACATCACAGAATTATCACAAGACAGAACATAAATAAATAATTAAGTAAACAGCGGAAGAATTTCTGAGCAAAACAGAACTTCATTTCATTCCAAATTAAACCATGTCTTTTACAAACATTTCAAGTAACCTCATTACAACTGTCTTGTAATAATAGCCAAAGAAGCAGTAATTTAAAAACAGTAAAACAGCTTATTCCCCAAGTGCAGTCAAAAGAAGCAGCCATAGCAAACCGTACATGCTGAGCCAAAGCAAGTGATATCCAAGCTAAGAGCTAGTTATTCCTCCCTGAGAACCTGGGGGGGGGAACGAAAGAAAAAGAGGCGAAAGGAAAAGGGTCAGTCATAAAGACTGAGTAAGTTCTAGTGACTTTCAGTGTAAAAACGGTTAAAACAACCTGTCATGTATGAACTGGAACTAGACTTAAGAATAGTGTCAAGGTGAACAAGATAGACTAAGGTGATCAGGATAAGTCAAGACAAGTCAAGTAAAGCATCACATGTTCGAGATCCGTTGCATCGACTTCACTAGTATACTAAGCCCGTGTCACAAGTTAATCACGAAATAAATCCCACGGCCCAATATCATGAAATGACCCTGAAACGGGGTCTGACCCAAGTACGGGGTCCTACGGAGCGATTATCTAGTCGATCGGCTCCCTACAAGTTCTAGCTCGTCAAGTGTCCGTGTCATACGGCTAATCACGAATGTAGTCACCTGTGCTGGGTCCACCTTCGGGTGTATCAGCCCTAAGGTGTCAACCCCTGACACGATTCAAGATGCACAGATAAATCTACGGATACCCAGTGTCTGCCCCGGATACGTGCACGATCGTAGTCCGCCGAACCTACACTGGCGTACCCCACTGCCGCCGTTCACCTCTTACAATCAGCCCAGTAATCGTGCCCCCACCCGGCCTAGCCCCAGGGTACCTTGATACATCTAGAGGGTTACTGCTGAAAGGGGTCGTGTCTAGGGTTTCGTCTAATAGATTAGGTCATGTAATTCATGACCCAACCCGCCTAACAGATTAAGTCATGTAATTCGTGACTCAATCCTTTTCTAGTCTAGTCATGTCAAGATGGTTAAGCATGTCATTTCAGTTCGCGACTTAACCCGCCTACGTGTCATGTCAAGTTGGCTAAGTGTCGTCGTTTTCAAGTTCATGACTTAGCCCTTCAAATCGTGTTCAAGTTGGTTAAGTTGTCTTTTCATGTTCATGACTTAACCCTACTTGGCATTAATTGATTCGTTAATGCACCGAACCACTCACATTGGATCCTGTTGTTCGTAGCCACTGGATTTGCCGGGCGGTTCCGGGCAGGTTTACACTACGAACTCAACCCAACCTCGGGTTTCAAGCGCGATGTGACCAACTACTCACATTGGATCCTATTGTTTGTAGCAACTGGATTTGCCGGGCGGTTCCGGGCAGATTTACACTACAAACTCAACCCAACCTCGAGTTGGCCACTTTCTTGTTTTCTGAAGTCATGCCCATGTTCTTATCAGAATTTTGATATCATGTTCATATGTCAACTTCGTGCCCAACTAAGGCATGTTTAAAGTCAAGTTATGGCATGTTCAAGTCAAGTTTTTCGTGCCATATTTCATGTTCTACTTATGCCAAATTTCATAGTTTATGCTTATAATTAATTCAAGTTTTGCCTATTCTACCCAATCGTATCCCCAACGTATATAAACGTACTTCGTTCACAAGTATAAACAGTTCAAGAGATAAAGGGGAATAATACCAAACATGTGATAGGCATATGTGACAGTTATAACATTACTTGCATAATAAACAGGCTATAACATATCACATAGTTGCAATACTAGTATGGTGATAATTTGGCATAGTGATGATTCCAACTTAATTTAACATGATGTTTTCAACTTTGCATCATAGGCATAATAATCATTGCGGCATCATAAAATTTTTATTATAAACATGAAACATTAAAGGCATAGTAATCCTAATGGGCATAGTGGATTCCAATTTAGCATTTTTAACATAATGATTCTCATAGACATAATAATTCCAATTTATCATAATGATTCTCATCTAATATTATAAACATAATGGTTCCAACTTAGCATTATTAACATAATGATTCTCAACTAACATGATAGACATAATGATCCCAATTTAGCGTTTTTAACATAATTAACATGATAGACATAATGATTCCAATTTAGCGTTTTTAACATAATTAACATGATAGACATAATGATTCCAACTTAGCGTTTTTAACATATCTAACATTATAACAATTTCAACTTTTCATCATAGCCTAGCAATACCCTATTTTTCATAAATCATGATGGGTATAATAACACCACAGGCATAATTCCATCAATATTCATAGCCATGGTCTAATTAGCATCATAGGCATGGTTTAATCAACATAAATATTTCAATAAACATAGCGATTTCATGGACATGTATTAGTCCAACTTGCCAAACAATTAAGCCCAAGTGATTCATAACAACATCAAAATCATGACAAGTTTAACTTGCAACGTTGCCATAGCAATATCCCCAAATTATAATTCAACGATAAATAATATAAACAATGGATTAGCAATAGTTCATAAATTCGGTTTCAATTCATCGCATATCCATATTGTTTTAGCGTTTTTGCCTAAAAAGTAACATAGAACTTACAATATGAAGCAATTAAAAATCCCAAATCAATTAGTCTCGAATTCGTTGTCTAAAGCGTCGTAGTTGTTGTAGCTTCTAGTTGTAGCCTTCAAGAATCGTCCTCCATCTTCTATAATTTTATTCTTTATATTTTTAATTCAGAGCCCTAGGTTTAATGGCGGCGGCCTGAGGCTAAAATGAAATAGTATGATTTAGGCTAGGTCTTAGGTCCTTTTTATAATGTTTGTGAGTTGTTTTAGACCGTCGATGGAGCTTGATTCAACAATAGTCGTTCAGTCAGGATAGAGTTATCCTATTGACTCAGCCATGAGTCAGAAATGACTCAGCATTGACTCAGCGATGAGTCAGAAATTACTCAGCGTATTAAATGTTCACCAATTCAAACGTAAATACGTATTTAATAGATACATTTTCCCCTTTACCGTATTAATTACCCATATATAAATATTTATTTATATATGAATAAATATTTTCTTACCTTTAATTTGTCATAATTAAAAATTGGAGAAGGCCAAAAAAAACCATCCTTGACAACCAAAAATGCGCAACGTACGCTACATGATGCGTACACGTCATATATATATATATATATATGCGTATATGTATATATATATATATATATATTATATATATATTCATTTTTTTCTCTATCTTCCCAATTACCCATTTTCACACTAAACCCCCTTTTGAACTGCGTTCACACTAGGCTATTTTAAGCCATTCCCCTAAAACAAAAATAGGGCGCTGGCGGGGATCGAACTCTGTACCTCTTGTATGCAAGTCATGTGTTCCAACCAAATGAGCTACTAAGTCTTTTGCTTACAAACCCTAGAACAATGCTAAACATTATTCGTTTCCTATTCTTTTTTTTTTCATGTTTTGCTGCGATATTTAAAGATATCTTCTTCACACGTTATCCGTTTTGCGTAAACTCGGACTCTATCTTAAGCAGAATTTCGAGGCGAATGCAATGGCGTAACCCGTTTCCCTTAATTCTTTGATTTGAAATTAATTATACTTTAATTTGTGAATCTCACTGTTATAGAATACACGGGGTGTTACAGCGGCAGATCACCTGGACTAGTGGCTCCCTGGTCCGCACCAATGAAATTGCCCCCACCTTGGGGCAATTGCAGTTTGCCTCTTGTACTCGAATTTATACAGAGGGGGCAAACTACAAATTGCCCCAAAATGGGGCAATTTCATTGGTACGGACAAGGGGACCAGGGAGCCCCTGGTCCAAGTGATCTGCTCCCTAAAAATAGACAGTAGTAGATCATCTCTCACCTACTGCAAATTCAAGTACAAGAAAATCATATTTTTATGATAAAAAGAAAGAAGAAAGAGAAGATATAACTGAACAGAATCTCACCTGAATTTGATAATGTATATAAACTCAAATATCTTTAATGTAATATATATATATAAGAGTCTATCCTAGATCATTTGAATAGTTATAAATTATAAGTGCTAAAAACCAGTAAACACAATAGAAAAAATAAATTATGGTCATATGTTGATGAATATCTCCAGCTCTCCTTTGATACTCCATGCGCCTTCAGTTAATCCTGAAGCTAATCGAGTCTGACTCGAGTATTGAAAATACCCTAACCAAGCTTAGCAAACCAACATGAGATATTAATTATAAATAAAAATGACAGTGTAAGGACCCGACGGAATTCGACTAACGAATTTCGACAATATTACATAAAACCGTATCACTTGCCAAAACTCAAGTATCGAAAACACACTAAATGGTTAATGGCTAGAATTTAGAGGGTGAGAAAAAATAATAAAGAAAGATTAGAATGGAAGAAAAGAAGAGAGAACCAAACGAACCAACCATACATAGAGTCTCACATCGCAGGAAAACAAAATACAATATAGAAATAAATCTTTGTTGAGAGCTTGGAAAATAATTACAATCATCAGAGTACATAGATAATACAATCTGAACAGTTATAACAACATGTCCTCATATATAACACATAGCAAAATAAATATTAAATATGTATCATACATCTGGACTTCTCCAGCTCATCCGTAACAACCCGAATTTCGACAGACTGTTTGGTATCCTACGGAAAAGACAGAGATAATAAATATATCAGAGCTCAGTAAACATCTCACAGCGGAATGGATAAAATATAATATAATCAAATATGGCATTACCGAAGTAATAATATCATCTAACCAATATCCAAAGTTATCGCATCTCTACCACAAATCTAACTTGCGAGCGTGTTATGAGGAGGGGTAAGAACACAAAGTTTTGGTGACTAGACAAACTATACATTCTTAAATAACCCTACATATACCGTTCAGTTATGTTTTCCTATTTATTAGGTTACTCGTTAACAGCACTCAAGGCTCTAAACTCATGTTGTACCCATCTACTCCTCGGTAGATTAACCTAATATAATATATATGTAGCTATACCCCACATCTCAAGGTACTCCCCATAGTACCCTCCTCGTACGGACTCCGTCGTCACGCCATGGAAGCACATGCAACACTCTTTCTATGGCAAACGACGCATTGAAATTCATATTACTATGGCATGTTACTGCACAGAACCACCATTGTTATGCCACGCAAGCATACAGATTGCCATATCTGAACTCTGCGGTTGAATCAAGCGTCAACATGGAGTAATGGCCTACTGTCTACTATACACTACCTGATGCGTGTATCTAGACCCTCACATGTGCGTACTATCTACTGTACCCTGAGTCTCGTAATAGGGCTGCATCCAATTCACGGAACTCGGTCGGGAGCTTTCCATATCTGCATAGGTCCGCTCAAAGGACCTATAATACAGATATCAAGAGTATGGCCTGCTTTTTCGTGGTGGTTATAGCCCCACCCAGGCCCCTCCCTCAACTAGCGAAAGACTACATCAAGAGCTATGTGACGTTCCCTTAGCAAGCAATCTAATCATCCAATTTGATGTGTCGCTCAACCAAAATGTCTTGATAGTGTAAGATCGTTGGTCTCTTGGTTTAGTTCTAGTCTTTTCGCATCCCACTGACTGCCGATGACAGGTACCTAACGATTACTATCCTTAATTTAGTCCTAACCAACCTCTCTCAAGGCCAATCGCCAAATCACCCAAAGCCATCCGCTACAACCTTCTAACTGCCAAGCTACCATTGCAGTCAAGATATACTCACCTGGTGGTACCGCGCTGACCAAACCTCTGCGAGGATAGCTTGAGTATGCACCACAACAGAGGACCACTAAAGAGTACCCTACCACATCCCTCAGAAGTCACGTGCTTCCCTTAGTGCCGCAGAGCAAGAAAGCAGAATAACCAATAGAACAACCAACCAAAATAATTAGATGGACGTGCTCCTCCTGTGTCTCAAGACACCTTGATGATCTACCTCGTTGGGTTCTTCACCTTCGTACATGCGGACTGGTTCAAGCGCATCACATAAATGTGTTATTAGACCCTATGTCTAATCTTTTAATCAAGCGTTTGCTTTATCTTATCAGATTACTGATTAACTTGATTACCCAAATGCTCCCTTTCATTCAAATTATTAGGTTTTCCCTGAGCCCCTTGTATCCCTAAGGAATGGACCCTACTCGCTTATTAATTGTACAGGTTTAACTTAACCATGATTTAGGTTCATTAATAAGCCAATAACATGTTATTCCCTAGATTGCAATTAACAAAAGTAATCTACACTTTTTCACATTATTACCATGTCTTTTACTATTCAATGTCATGTTTACAAGTTCAATAACATGTTTTACTTAATGTATAATTAAGTATATCCTTTCCCAATCTGCATGTTTTCTTATGACATGTCTACTTAATATATATAATTAAGTACAACTTATTTCATTTTATAAGTCTTCCTTACTCTTTCTTATTTAACCATAACCTTGTCTTACACTATCATCACAACCTCCTATTGTTGCTGTTTACTTATTAACTTAGTTATCTTAACTAATGTTTATTAACAAGTTCACTTTCCTTTATTATAACTCATGTTATAATTCCACTTGCCCTTAGGACAAGTCTACCTATTATATTACCTTCTCATTCATATGATTAATTATAATATGTTATATTCCCCGTTCATCACATTTTCCCTTGGTTCCTTAACATTAACCAATCTTTTACTATTGTAACATCCATTTAATTACCGTTTTGTATATTCTCATTATTTCAGTAAAATATTTCACATACCTCATTAGATCGATTAGTGGAAAGAAATAAAGATCCATTTCCATAACGCGCATAAATCAAAATCCGTAGTTGCAAGCTATTTCTTTTATTTTCATACATTTATCATTTTATTTGATTAGTGCACAATACGGTAAAAGAATCCCTATTTCACACTAATCCTTCTTTTCCTTTCTTTTCTTGCAACTACATTCTTAGTAATCTTACCGTTATGGAAATGTATCAATTTTTCCCAAATCCATATACCCCAGTCCACCACTAATTTTCCCATTTTTTATTTTCTAAGTTAGATGTCATTTACCATTTCCAAGTCACTACAAATTTTCCATGCAAATTAAGCATATCTATTCTTTTTCCATTATTCCTAATTTCACTGTATTTTGATTTACAATATGTATCCAATTTGTCATTAACCAATATTTTATGTAACATATTCATGTTTATTGTAAATTCCACAATTCCAGTATTATAGTGATTTTTAATCCAAACAAAAAATTAACAGAATAGATTTGTACAACAGTATATTCTTAACATTCTAGAGAATAAATTATCGTAATTACCACAGTTTATAGTTTTTTAACATGTTAAGAATAACAGGGAATGTGAATGGTAAATATATCGTTATTCAAAAGGTATAAATCTAAATCCACTCACCTGATAGCTTTCCAATGCTTGAATATGATCCAGATCTATTATTCTGTGGCCTTACTAACTGAATTTATTATTAAAACAACCACGAATTCACAAATTTGATGCTAAAAGAAGAGGGAAACCTAAATAAATCAGATTCAAGAACTTACCTCACGTCGATCAGAAATCTAAACACCTATATTGTAAATTTACATTCTCTATCTTCAAATCTTAAATCAGAACCCCTAAGAACTAGTATTCTATTTTATTAAAAATTTGGAGAAGAAATAAAATGGCAGAGCCTTGGCATCACCTCAGAAAATATGGGTTTAAAGCTAGACCCTGCTAGTCTATTTATAGGTGTATAGGAAGTCCTGGTCCATCGGATTTGATAATAAAAATTTCGATCAGTCCGAATCGGAAAAACATGTCATCTACCATGTATGGTGGACCCCTATGTCGATCCACCTTAGAGGTAGCTCGACCCATGTGAGGCCTGGGTCGATCCATCCTAGGTCTGAACGTGTATTTTCTGCCTCGCTTAAATTCTACTTAACATTAATTAATGATGTTTTATTTCTTACTTAATATAAAATACCTGAATTATAATACTCTAATTATAACTGATCTTTTAGTTTGAATTTCGAATTTATGCGTACACATACACATACAATGTTTTGATTTATTAATTCATTAATAACTTTCCCATACGTGCTCCGTTTTGAACATGTCATATACCAAAACGAATCAGAAAATTTCCATGAACACAATGGTATATGTTTCTAGGCTAAATTCTGAAACTATAAATTATTGATAATTTTGTTTTATATTTATATATAATACGGGGTTTTACATCATCTATGGACTTCATGACGTCGATAACCTGAACCTGTAAAACTCGGTCTACCCGAGCATTGCAAACGCTAGGATCAGTCTGGTGACCCAACATGAGAAAACCCACTAAGTTTATAAATAACATCCAACTTGATTTTAGTTTAAAATTCTTTTTCTTTAAGGATAATCGTAAGACCAGCCCACACTTATAAGGGTGAGCAATATTTGGTTCAAATCGAATAACTGATCAAACCTGTTCATTTCGGTCGGTTCAGTTCAGTTTGAATTCGGTTTGTAAAATAAATTTGTTTGGTTATCGGTTTAACCAAATTAACCAAAATTTTAATTTATTATCTAACTTGATGGTATTGTAGCACTTTAAATAATTAGTTTTGTTATATAACACATAAGCATTTATTGCAAATAGATCAAATCTTATCATAAGCATAAATTTTACTATATAAAATTTCTCCGAACAAGAATTTATGTCTTACTTTGAGCAAATATATCTTTCAAATAATAATACATCCTTTAAGTTCGGTTAAATCGGTTACCGACCGAATTCACCAAAATTAATTCGGTTTGGAAAATTTTCGGTTCCAATTCGGTTTGAGTTTTTTTAGCTCCATATCAACCAAACCGACCGAATGCTCACCCCTGCACACATAAATACGGATGGTTTTTACCTTATGATAACCCGAAACATTTTGGAATCATATCTATTATGATATTATAATAGTGTCTATATCAAATAAATAACCATCTAGCAGAATGCTTGCATCTCACGCTCTAAATACGTAGTTTATAATAAAAAAACCACAGGCTCTTATTGGAGAACGGAATCCAACTATGACAAGATATGGGTCCACCATTCGATAGTATGTCTCTAGAGAGGAATGCACTGGGTTTAACAAGAACATCTTGCAACCCGGCTATAGATGACCGACCACTCATTTCTCTGAGTGTAGCAAGTATATTATCACCAACGGTTGGCCAACCACCATTTCACGGGAGATACAAAAGCGACAGAAGTAACAAAAGAATTTTCTATAGATGGTGACAATACAACCTAATGGGAGCGACCTATATAGTCATGTTGCCTGCTCGATTTTTGTCATTTCCCAGTTGATGAGGCTTGAGGTTACTA
This sequence comes from Allium sativum, assembly GCA_030737875.1. NCBI lineage: Eukaryota > Viridiplantae > Streptophyta > Magnoliopsida > Asparagales > Amaryllidaceae > Allium > Allium sativum. The sequence goes on from CM060910.1 coordinate 345,733,039, forward strand.
TTACCTTTTAGAATATCATGTCATCATTCACTTTGAATGCCACACTGTAAGGTTCGCCAAATCACTAATTGATTTCCACAAAAATACTCTGCGTATTAAGCTAAGAGAAGATGTCTTCTCCGCCACCACAGAAATACGTTTGAGGAAATCAATGTACATGATCCTTTGGAAATACTCTGTTAGACACTCGTCGAAACAAGTCATTCTAGGAACAGGATGACTAAAGGCACCCTCCTACCACATCCTTATATAAGAATCACCCCAAGCATTACTAACGAGTAGTCCTTTCAATTCAAAGATTCCAACCACGATAGAACCACTTTCGAAATACCTCTAGAAGCATGCCAGAGAAATTGGACAATTAGTCCTTACGCTTACGAAGATCCTTGGTCTTCAATTATGTTAAGGATGCTAATTAAGGATCTTAAGGCATAATTAACACTAAAGGGGGATAGTATTTATATGAAATTTATAGAAATACTTAACTAACCTGAATTACTATATGAATCACACAAAGATTATCACACCAGAAATGATCATAAGCACAGAAACAATCACAAACACAAATATAAGTAAATATAGAATGCAGAAAAGGAAAGAACACATCGGATTTTATACCGGTTCGGATTACTCCTACGTCCAGTCTCACGCAACACGGGATTGCATAGAGTTTTATTAATACTAGTATCAATCCTACAACACCCTTGATTTCACGGTTACAAGGTTAACACCAATTCCACCACCCTTGATTCCACGGCTATAAGGTTCACACCACTCCCTTTTCTTGATTTTCGGGCTACAAGGAATACACCCTTTCCTAAACAATTCCCAAATGATTACAACAACCCTATAACTCTTCAATAGCACTTCCAATCAGAGAGTATTTTATAGAGATTGAGAAGAGAAGAATTCTGATAAAATTTAAGTAGAAATCGACAGAATATAAGTGTAGAAATCAAGAAATTAATGTATATTAATGGTGGTTAGAGATAGGATGAAGATGGAAAAGAAGTTATAAAAATAAATTGAATTTAACCCCTATTTATAGTATTTAAAAGATTGCAACGTTTCTGAAATGTTTTAGATATGAAATACACTTCCTTTGAAAAATGAAAATCTAACAATTATATGTCAACGTGCTCAGTTGTGTATGTCGATATATGCATAGTATTTTGATTTTTAAAACCAATTTTCAAATGTTTAAATCAATATATACTCTAGAAATTATTGAATCAAAAACTAATGTTTCAAATGAAGTTTCTAAAGTATAAAAACATAGTGATATATAACATAAACATATTTATAAACTTATATACTGTAAAACATACATACATACATATATATATATATATATATATATTATCAAAATTTATAAACTATAAACATATATATTTGAAATCATAAGTAAAATCTTAATAATTTGATATCATTTTAGAAAAGGAGTTTGAAATTATTTTGAAATCAATTTGAAAAGGAATTTGAAAACTGAATTTGAAAGTGCTAACCGAAGTTTTACATACAAACTAAACTCTATTACTTGGTAATCTTGAGCTCTAGAAATCTTGATATCTTGATATGCATGAGTCCTGAATTCCTTGGTATCTTGAATCTCTAATATTGTACAGTCTTCAATATTTATATCTTGCATATATATATATATATATATATATATATATTCTGCATATACATATATATTCTGGGCAAAGAAGTTAGTGTATATTTTATAATTAATAATGTTGTTAATTGAAACAAGGTTGTTGTCATCAAAATTCCATTCTCCAACAAATTGCTCCACCTTCAATTAACATCTTCCATGTTTACATATTCACTGGTTCGAATTGGTTTTCGAATATAAATTCGATCCTGGTCTTTCCGTACCAACAATCGTATAGGCCACATTTGTTAGTCAGTTATTTAACTATCAAACAGAAATCATTTATAAAAAGAAAAAATTCACTGATTCGGTACCCAACATCATTTAGCCTCTTTAATTAACCAGTCGTTATTTAAAACTTCTAAATCTTCCGATATTAGGAAAAACATTTCACTTTTTCTTATTTAATATAAGAATATTCAATTATCATTTCATTTCTACTTTATTAATTCCTCATTGTAAATTGGTAAGTGAATAAATCTCTAAGTATACAACCCCGAAGGCCGAAACCAACATCAAATTGACACCTTGAAAGTTACTCGACTCAACCAACGTACAACACATTCCAATTTTAAAAAACCACATCATATTCCTTCGGAAATCATTTCCCATAACAATAGTGTTATAGGATATGAATTCCTTATTATACACGAAAACAATAATCTTTATTATTAAAATTTATGTTTATCAATAACTTAGCCATTTAGGTTCATTTCTCAAAAACTCACTTAACTTCCTTTATAATATCATTAATCATTTCCAAATTCAAAATAAATATCATTTCATAATATTAATTAAAATAGTTTAACTTAACCTCTGTAGGCAAATGCTATAGATTTCATTTCCAAAACCATTTATCCTTTTATTCATCAAAACCATTAACCTTTTCTAAAACCCTTAACTTTCCATTTCAATATACTTAAACTTCATTTCAATATGCTTCCTATTTAAAAATATTTTGCAAATAACTGGGATTCTTTTACTTAGCGAATTCCTTAATCCATTTGCAAACATTTAACTCTTAATTTACAAATTTCTTTGTTATAACTTCTTTTGCCAAATCTTGATTTAAAAATTCAATTATTAAGTATTTTCCCAAATCTAGTAACACTTCAAATCAATATCCCATTTTCAATTCTATTTATTTGCTAATCTCATTCAAAAAATTTTACTAGATCACATTTAGTATATTTATAAACAACGTTGCAAAAACATTTATTAGCAACAAAAATATTCACTTTTCAACTCTTCTAAATTAATACACGTACGCTTATATTTTCTTGAACCATACCAATATTTTGAAACTCTATAAATTCCATTTACGAAATTTCAATGTCCTTAACACGACCATTTTGCTTAAATTCATTAGTACGACTAGTTATATAACACTTTAACCATTTATTTAAAAATATCTATGAATTTCCATTGTTTATAGTTTAAACTATTATAAAAACGTAAATAAAACTTCGACGTTACTTTTAAAATAAACATCGTATTTTAAATATATATATATATAACATTGAAAACATTCAGAATCGTTTTAACATCGATTCAAAACTCTTTTAATTTTAACAACGGTACTAAAAAGGCAAATGTCTACTAGAGTACCAAACCGTGAAATATTAACCAATGTCATATTAAATCAAACATATCTAATCATACTGATAAATGTTATTAATATTTAGAGTAATCATGTTGGATTCCTCCAACCTATCAATCCCTGCATCATAAATTCATATTTCAACACCTATTATAATACATAAAATTTAACAACTACGGTAAGGAATCCAGTTGGGTCCCTCCAACCTGTTATTACCTGCATCCAAATAGATTACCTCAAATAACTCATTCAATTCAATTTAACTGGTAATTTTTATAACAATCAATAATAATAATTTAATATCATCCATTTTATTTAACACGTTTATACAAATACAAACGTGACCAACAAGGTAAGTTACCTTACAATCGTTAAAAATATTGATTGATTTGAATTAAATTAAATAAACATTTAATTTAATCGGTTCAGTCAATATATATAAATATTATTCAGTAATCATCAAACAATAAACAACCATAGCACACAAATATTAAACCCGACTTATATAAAATATAAGTGGGACAACTGAGTGATTTATACTCACCTTGATTGTGTTTCGTCATTAAAACAGTTCGATTTATTTAAATAAAACAGACGTTTAATTTAACTGAAAATTCTAACTGCTTCCAGCGTTGTCCAAAATAGCTCCAACACATTACGCTCATCCATACGGTTCCAACATTTCTGATTTTATCGAATTCTGTTAATATATGAACGAGTTATTAATATTATACATTACGATTTAAAATAAATATATATATACCTTAAATATGTATTTGTAATTAGCTTTAATCACTTAATTAACCATGTTTTAAAAAGGTGATTATGCACATTTTTTACGGCTCGTATACCTCCTTCTCCACCTGCTATTCTTTTCCTTCGAACACAACATCACAACCACCAATCACGAAACCACTGTGCCTCCTCCACTTCTCTGGAACACCAGCCACCTTCACCTGCGCCGCCTCGTCCATGTCGCAGCTACCCATGCTTCCATGATCAGAAGCCCAACGCCAACAAACAGCCCAGTTGCTTCCCTTCTACATGCAAACTTGTGCAACATCGGCTCTTAAACCATTCACCCACTAGCTATCTCCACTGCTCCGTACGTCGCCACCAAAACATGTGCCGACCCCTCTGCCCTTAGGCCACCTCGAACAACCCAGTCACCAGAGAACTTGCATCGAGACCTAAGACTTCTAGATCAAAAGCCACGTCTTTCTCCTGCTACCGTTCTCGTACAGTACTTCCCCCTCTTTACTTCTTCTATTGCCACAAGAGCTACATGAATTCGTTGTAAAATTATAAAATTATTTATAGATGGAGTTTTTTTTTATCTTTTGAAATGATGCTTGCGGTCTTCATTTACTTTGTTTCATTGTTAGAGAATGGACGAAGTATGTGTAACAACCCGTAAAATCTGGGCCGGTTTAAAAATTTTATTTTGGCAATTTTGGCGAATTTTAATTATTTAAAATGAATTATTTTAAATAATATCGACGATAAATTTATTTTGAATATAATTCGAACGTATATATTTATACGCGTCGTCGTTAGAATATAAATATTTATATATAATTATAAATAGAATTGAAAATGGCGCGGTAGTTCGATAATTCGATTTCAAACTTCAATTGAATGTACCGGGTGCAAAACAATCCGGATTTTAGTGAAACCAAAAATGATAGGATCTAATTGATAATATCTTTCTATCGAATCTGAAAAATCAAAATTTCGTAGCGGGAATCAAAAGATATGCCCAGTTGAAAATTCTGAATAGTCGTTATGGAATTCAGGCCCTTAAAAATGGACATTTTGCAAACGACCTCGGATTTCGACGAAACCAGTTTTGTTGGGTCCGTGATGTCGAATTATTGCTAGATTCCAAATTTCATAATTTTTCGAATCAATATGTGAGCGTGGCAAAGGAAAACGTGTTTGACCAGTTTCAGTTGATTTTAATCGACTGGAAAATGGCCATTTTTCCAACGGTCTCAGAATTCGACGAAACTAGTTTTGTTAGGACCGTATCGTCAATACGAAGCTAGAAAATATTTTTCTGGAATTTTTCTAGTTAGTATGTGACCCCGGTAATTTGAAATGTACGTTTAAAATTCAATATATAGATTTAAATGTAAGTTCAATGGAAACTAATTGTAACTATCGAATCAGCTTGCGATACATATCCCATTGTGTTCGGAATGGGGGTGAAACGCTATGGACGACAGGTGGTGGGCCTCGTTTTGATGACGTATGTAAAAGTCAACTTTTAAAAATAATAAAATAATAAATAAAATAAAAAAAAAACCCCTTCCTCCCTTAACCAGCCCCCCCCCCCCCCCGATATCTTCTCAGATGAAAAAAAAACGAAATAAAGAAAAAAAAAAACCAAAACAATTCGCTCCGTCGATCCAGGCGGCGCCACCCCCGTCGACGCCTCACCCAGGCTGTCGCCCCCCCCCCCCTCTCCTCCTCGCCCTCCGATCCACCCCTCCCTCCTCTCGTACTCTCCCTCCTCTCCTTCCTGATGTCACCGCCACCCGAATCGACTGCAACCAGCCTCCGACCGCCGCAGATGGCCTCCGCGCCTCCCCCTCCTCCCTCACGAACCCGCGATCGATGAACCCCCCCCCTAAGCCTGCTGCCGACAGAGAAAACCCCCCCTGTAAGTTTTTTTAGCTTATTTATTTTATTATTTATTTTATTTAAATGAATAGAAAACTGATTTTTAAATGAATAGAAAACTGATTTTTTAAATGAATAGAAAACTGATTTTTAAATGAATAGAAAACTGATTTTTTTTATATAATGAGAAAACTGATTTTTATATAATGAGAAAACTGATTTTTATATAATGTTAAAACTGATTTTTATATAATGTTAAAACTGATTTTTGTTAATTTAAAAACTGATTTTATTTTATGTTATAAAGCAATGATTTTTATTTAGAAATCTTTAAATTAGAAAAGGTAAGATCTTTGAAATGGAAAAGGCGGAATCTATATTAATAAAAATATGATTTTTATATATAGAACTTCGAAATAAAAATATGATTTTTATATATAGAACTTCGAAATAAAAATATGATTTTTATATATTGAATAGCGAAATAAAAATATGATTTTTATATATTGAATAGCGAAGTAAAAATGTGATTTTTATATATTGAATAGCGAAGTAAAAATGTGATTTTTATATATTGAATAGCATAGTAAAAATTCGATTTTTACATATGTAGTGGCTACGGGAAACGAAGATGACAAAGACGCGAGAACGACGAAGATCTCTACAATAGAAGAACCGTGGAGCTAGGATGGCTATTTGTGAGAATTTCTCACCTTTCAATTTAATTTTTCTAGTTATATATATATACTAGGATGCAGACGGTGCTTAGTAGCACACGACACAATCGTCCACAGACCATGGACTTGTTTGTTTGGTTGCATAGATTAGTTGAATTATTTGTTTGAATTGAATTGTTTGGTGAGATGAAATTGATTTGATTGATGTGTGAATGGCGTGGGCCTTCACTAGACCGGGGATAAGGCTAGGCCTCGTCCCGTTTCTAGTATCGTGCCGTTATGCCGCCGAAATTTTCTAAAATATGTTAGAAAATAAAAATATCATTTTATTTTGTAAATGAATAATAGAAATTCATATGTTGGAATAAAATGTTTTATCGTTAAAAATATAATTCTTAACGTGAATATGAATATAGTGAAAGTGAATAAAATATTCATTTACAAACCAGATGGTTTGTTTATGTACACCTATTTGAAGGACATTGATTGGGTCGATAAATTTTACACATCGCCCAACTGCACAAATAAAATCTGTGTTTGATTGTTTGAAACCCCACACGGGTGTTGGGATGAAATTTGAAGTTCACTCATCCTGATTGATTAAATATGTCGATCGATTGATTGACATGCTGTTATAAGCGTTAGATATCTTTATTTGATGCTTATACAGTGTAGTGCACTTTGGTTGATGGTTGATCATTGTTCAATGCTATTATATACATGTGTTGTATGAAAATCCATATAATTAATTTTATATGGTAATTGATTGGGCCTCATTCCAGTTTCGAAAAGGAAATATTTGAAAAGAAATATTTGAAAAAGAAATATTTGAAAATAGAATATTTGAAAAAGGAAATATTTGAAAGGAAATATTTGAGATAGAAATATTCGAAATAGAATATTTGAAAATAGAAACATATGAAGCCGTGTTGATTAGATTGACGCTATTCTGACGTAAACGATATTTATATCGGTTTTATTCATTTTGAAATGAATTGAATTGAAAACGATTTCGAAATGAATTGAATTGAAAACGATTTCGAAATGAATTGAATTGAAAACGATTTCGAAATGAATTGAATTGAAAACGATTTCGAAATGAATTGAAAGCAAATTGAAATGAATTCAAATTGAATTGAAAGCAAATTTAAATGAATTCAAATTGAATTGAAATTTGAATTGAATAGAAATGAATTTTAAAACGAATTTATAGAGAAGAATTCAATTTTGATTTGAATTGAAACGGAAGTTGAAATTGCTTTTGAAACGAATTTAAAACTATTTATATTATTCGTTTTAAATAGAAATCGATGAAATATATTATATATATATTATATATATAATATAATGGCCTGAATAGAACGCGCCGCGCCGCGGCAGTTCGTGAATTTCGACCATTTATTTCAAACGGACATTACGGGAGATCCGACCGTCGGATTCTCCTAAAACCGGAACCGTTGGGTTCGTATCGAAAAGAGCTTTCTAACGAATGTTGGAAATTTGAAATCTAACGGTTGGATTTGGAATTATGTCCAAATCAAATTTGAAAAAGGTCGCTATACGTGCAGTTCGATGGCCATTGGTGGAAATCGACTGTACGGGCCTTGATAAAATTATTAAAAATAGTAATAATTTGTGTAAAATCATAAGAAATGATTTGTGAAGATTTGGGATGAAAAACTCCATATTTGAAAGGATAAAAATAGATTTTTATCGAAATGAACTAGTTTTGAACTAGAATTATAATTCTATTTATTTTTAAATAAATAAATTGAATTTGAAAAGGGTTTTAAAAATAACCAGAATTTCCAATGATTGCATTGGAGTGGATTTGAATCGAAATTGTCTTCGGAATATTTCGATGTTGGAATTCGTGATTATATAGGTGTTGTTATGGAAATTTGAAAGATATATATTTATATCGTTATTTCCAATACGGCGTTTGTTAGTCGTAGAATTCGATATTGAATATAAGCCGATATATTTTCTATTCAGAGCCTTGTATTGAATATCGAATGTGATTTGGGTTTGTCGTGAATGGTGTCTTCACTAACACTGTTCTTGAACCCAGTTGAGAAATGATTAAATCTTTTTATTTAGATTTAATGAAGTGTGCCAATTAAATGAGATTTAATTGGAATTGAATTGATATTGATTTTTGGGTTTATCGTGAACAGTGTTTTAAATAACACTCGTTCTTTAACCCGATAATTAATGAATGTGATTTTGGGTTTATCGTGAACTGTGTTTTTAAATGACACTGATTCTTTAACCCAGTTGAAGATTAAAACTAAGTGGAGTTTTAATGAATCTTTAATTAAGATTGAAATGATCGAGAATGGAGTATCACCAGTTTTACTCCAGGCGATAATTAAATCTTTAATTAGATTTGAACGTGAAATGGTAATTGAATTACCGATAACACTGTGGTGTTAGATATGAAGTACTACCAGTTTTACTTCATGGGATGAATAGGTTGGGATTGGGAAATAAAATAAATGATTACTTCGGTGTGGTTCGCTAATCCCGACTAGTTTGAATTGATATTCAAAGGTGATTAAAGAATAAATTTAAAGAATTTATCTTGGATAAAATTAATGGGAATTTTTCCCAAAGTATAGGAATATTTGAATAAAAGAATATTCTGAATTGGAATGAGGCGTATGTTGTGTTTGTGTAATACTTTTATAATATATACGCGAGTTATTCAGAAAGACCGGGTTTATCCCATTCTGAATAACTGATTCGACGTGGGGTCGAAGATGAGGACGACGGTCGAAGACCGGAAGTCTTCACGTCGTTTGGGTGATTACTGATGATCTTGATTGGGCTGTACACCCAAGAAGATGGAAACAGTTGGTGATCGTCCAGACGTACTTGGAGATCGATGGATATGCGGGGTACTAGGTGCCTCTGGTTTCGTTCAGACCCAGAACGGACTTGTAAATGGACTGTGTGTCTGACATTGGATTTTAGTCCGTGTGATTGATTTCTATTAAATATACATCTGCTTGGCGGCGGAGAATTTATTCTCTTGCTTAACGCCCTTCTCTGAGACGTACGAGCTCAGGGGTTATATATTGATGGATATCAAACGCATGGAGTGAAGTGCCTGTGTGGCATGCCTAAGTGGCAATTGATCGAGGCTTCTGTTGAAAAGCAAAGTCTTGTGGTGATGATCAAAGCACGGCCTTTGTGGCGTAGCTTTGTGTAACGTTTGCTTCACGAGTTTCACACCCGGTATGAACCAAAAACGGGAGAAGGACCTCAGGGAGGGCATGCGTTTCTTTCTAGTTAGAAGTGGCGTCAGTGGTTTTACACGCCCTGACGAGTTTGACTTATGTGGTTGTTGCTGTTGCGCGGCGCCTCGGTTTGATCGGACGATCCGGGTCCGATGGAGTCATTCGTTGGCTCATTTACGCCCCATAGGGCGGGGGAACGCATGTTCAGGGTTTAAGTTTAATCCACATCGGTGGACCGGCCCTGTCGCTCCAAGGGCCCACCTGAGTCTGGGTCCTGAGGGGCGGGCTAGAGCGTCTCGAATCGGTTGAGGACTATCTTTTTCCTCGGTTCATAGATGGAAACCCAATTTCCAAATACGTGACATTTGCGGTTTTAATTGTAGAACTAGTACGGCGACATGATATATGGTACCCATGCCGCCTATGATTGATACTTATGATTTGAAGTTGTTTTATACACTATGCACTTATAATAGTATCAAATGATTTGTTTTAAACGTATCAAGCATTCTTTGGCTGTTATAAGGGAAAACCCTATCCCCCGGCTTGCGTTGCATTGTGTGATAGGACCTGGGTCTTATAACAGCTTCATTTTTCTTTATTTAGCATTGCGCTGTTTGTTTTATGCACTGGTATTCTTGGGAGGAAACCCGTTCCGTGTTATACGGCGTGGTCCCTTGATTTACCTAACTTTCAAATAAAGATTAATAACTGTTTTAGTTCTCACACCAGTCACATGACTGACCTGGAGTTTATTGTTTTAACCTAAACTCTGGGTGCCCTTATTTTGACACGGGCAGCTAGTAGTTTCGGTTTTGCAGATTTATATTCACAGGATCCTGGTTTACAGCTGGAACGATATCCGGAAAGCTTTGTATCCGTATATCCCCTTCAGTTGTGTATTGTATTATTTTCCGCTGCTATGTATTTAAATGTAATTTAAATCTCTGATATTTCGGTGTAATATTTATTCATTTATACTCTGTATATTCTTGTAATCTGATGCATTGTTGTAATATACAATGAAATGTTCTTTTGTATGCATTCTGATTTGTCGTGTTCTCAAACGATAGGGCGTTTCGAACGGTCTGGGTCGGTTTAACGACTGGTTCGAACCGAGCGAAATTCCTTTACGTCACAGTTGGTATCAGAGCTTTGGTTTACAAAGCTCAGAGAATAAGGCACATTAGAACCATACGAAAGAATTCATCAGATATTGGATTAGTAAAATCCAATGGGAATGACTCGTTAGAGATGGGATCAGTAGTATCCTAGAACGAGTGTGAAGAGTATATTTTTGAAAATAGAAAAAAAACAAATTTTTGTTTTGAAAATTTAAATCAATTATTCGTATTTGATTATCTATTTATATTGATGTGGATAATCCAGTATATATAGATTTTGCGTATACGTCTGATCCGCGTGTATTCGAAATTTTAATATACTGGATAGATATAGAATTACACTCTAATCGCCCGGAGATGATTTTGATGATGGAGCTCCATCATTAGAATTTATGTTCGAGTGACGAAAGTGGGCTTTCTATATACTTCCTATTGACTGGTGTGAGAACCAAAATTAGATAGGGCTTATTGTTGTGATTTGGCATCAAAGACCTGATTTTTGACTATGTATCAAAGTTATCAATTTGAAACTCTAATCCACTAATTGATTGATGTTTGTGTTGTTTGTTTAATTGTTTGATAATTTTGAACCATTATGCCTAATTTGATCGAATAATGAATTATATTGAAAATTGGTCGCATTTGCTTGCATATACTTGTACTTACATTGAACAGGTCATAGCAAGGAGGCTAGAGCAGAGAATAAAATTTGTTTGCCCGACAAATAGGTACATGTTTACTACATAATTTACTGTTTTGTTTGGGTGATGATGATTTTATGAGCCTATTGGCTAGCCGCTTGGCGTTTTCTTTTTCTTTTTGAGATCTGAAGGACCGGGGAAGCTATTTGAAATTCCCCGATGCTCCCGGTGCAGGGGAGGTTATGGCGAAATTTTTCGAAAATTTAGGGTGTTAGCCAAATTTTTGAAATTTTGAAAATTCTCAGAAACTAAAGAGTTGGAGAATGGAAGTCAGATCGAACGTAGAGTTGAATAATCAAACCACTTTTGACTTTGTTCCTTTTCGGGGACGAAAAGTTTTAAGTGGGGGAGATTGTAACAACCCGTAAAATCTGGGCCGGTTTAAAATTTTTATTTTGGCAATTTTGGCGAATTTTAATTATTTAAAATGAATTATTTTAAATAATATCGACGAGAAATTTATTTTGAATATAATTCGAACGTATATATTTATACGCGTCGTCGTTAGAATATAAATATTTATATATAATTATAAATAGAATTGAAAATGGCGCGGTAGTTCGATAATTCGATTTCAAACTTCAATTGAATGTACCGGGTGCAAAACAATCCGGATTTTAGTGAAACCAAAAATGATAGGATCTAATTGATAATATCTTTCTATCGAATCTGAAAAATCAAAATTTCGTAGCGGGAATCAAAAGATATGCCCAGTTGAAAATTCTGAATAGTCGCTATGGAATTCAGGCCCTTAAAAATGGACATTTTGCAAACGACCTCGGATTTCGACGAAACCAGTTTTGTTGGGTCCGTGATGTCGAATTATTGCTAGATTCCAAATTTCATAATTTTTCGAATCAATATGTGAGCGTGGCTAAGGAAAACGTGTTTGACCAGTTTTAGTTGATTTTAATCGACTGGAAAATGGCCATTTTTCCAACGGTCTCAGAATTCGACGAAACTAGTTTTGTTAGGACCGTATCGTCAATACGAAGCTAGAAAATATTTTTCTGGAATTTTTCTAGTTAGTATGTGACCCCGGTAATTTGAAATGTACGTTTAAAATTCAATATATAGATTTAAATGTAAGTTCAATGGAAACTGATTGTAACTATCGAATCAGCTTGCGATACATATCCCATTGTGTTCGGAATGGGGGTGAAACGCTATGGACGACAGGTGGTGGGCCTCGTTTTGATGACGTATGTAAAAGTCAACTTTTAAAAATAATAAAATAATAAATAAATAAAATAAAAAAAAACCCCCCTTCCTCCCTTAACCAGGCCCCCCCCCCGATATCTTCTCAGATGAAAAAAAAAACGAAATAAAGAAGAAAAAAAACCAAAACAATCCGCTCCGTCGATCCAGGCGGCGCCACCCCCGTCGACGCCTCACCCAGGCTGTCGCCTCCCCCCCCTCTCCTCCTCGCCCTCCGATCCACCCCTCCCTCCTCTCGTACTCTCCCTCCTCTCCTTCCTGATGTCACCGCCACCCGAATCGACTGCAACCAGCCTCCGCGCACCGCAGATGGCCTCCGCGCCTCCCCCTCCTCCCTCACGAACCCGCGATCGATGAAACCCCCCCCTAAGCCTGCTGCCGACAGAGAAACCCCCCCCCCCCCCTGTAAGTTTTTTTAGCTTATTTATTTTATTTAAATGAATAGAAAACTGATTTTTAAATGAATAGAAAACTGATTTTTTAAATGAATAGAAAACTGATTTTTAAATGAATAGAAAACTGATTTTTTTTATATAATGAGAAAACTGATTTTTATATAATGAGAAAACTGATTTTTATATAATGTTAAAACTGATTTTTATATAATGTTAAAACTGATTTTTGTTAATTTAAAAACTGATTTTATTTTATGTTATAAAGCAATGATTTTTATTTAGAAATCTTTAAATTAGAAAAGGTAAGATCTTTGAAATGGAAAAGGCGGAATCTATATTAATAAAAATATGATTTTTATATATAGAACTTCGAAATAAAAATATGATTTTTATATATAGAACTTCGAAATAAAAATATGATTTTTATATATTGAATAGCGAAATAAAAATATGATTTTTATATATTGAATAGCGAAGTAAAAATGTGATTTTTATATATTGAATAGCGAAGTAAAAATGTGATTTTTATATTTTGAATAGCATAGTAAAAATTCGATTTTTACATATGTAGTGGCTACGGGAAACGAAGATGACAAAGACGCGAGAACGACGAAGATCTCTACAATAGAAGAACCGTGGAGCTAGGATGGCTATTTGTGAGAATTTCTCACCTTTCAATTTAATTTTTCTAGTTATATATATATACTAGGATGCAGACGGTGCTTAGTAGCACCCGACACAATCGTCCACAGACCATGGACTTGTTTGTTTGGTTGCATAGATTAGTTGAATTATTTGTTTGAATTGAATTGTTTGGTGAGATGAAATTGATTTGATTGATGTGTGAATGGCGTGGGCCTTCACTAGACCGGGGATAAGGCTAGGCCTCGTCCCGTTTCTAGTATCGTGCCGTTATGCCGCCGAAATTTTCTAAAATATGTTAGAAAATAAAAATATCATTTTATTTTGTAAATGAATAATAGAAATTCATATGTTGGAATAAAATGTTTTATCGTTAAAAATATAATTCTTAACGTGAATATGAATATAGTGAAAGTGAATAAAATATTCATTTACAAACCAGATGGTTTGTTTATGTACACCTATTTGAAGGACATTGATTGGGTCGATAAATTTTACACATTGCCCAACTGCACAAATAAAATCTGTGTTTGATTGTTTGAAACCCCACACGGGTGTTGGGATGAAATTTGAAGTTCACTCATCCTGATTGATTAAATATGTCGATCGATTGATTGACATGCTGTTATAAGCGTTAGATATCTTTATTTGATGCTTATACAGTGTAGTGCACTTTGGTTGATGGTTGATCATTGTTCAATGCTATTATATACATGTGTTGTATGAAAATCCATATAATTAATTTTATATGGTAATTGATTGGGCCTCATTCCAGTTTCGAAAAGGAAATATTTGAAAAGAAATATTTGAAAAAGAAATATTTGAAAATAGAATATTTGAAAAAGGAAATATTTGAAAGGAAATATTTGAGATAGAAATATTCGAAATAGAATATTTGAAAATAGAAACATATGAAGCCGTGTTGATTAGATTGACGCTATTCTGACGTAAACGATATTTATATCGGTTTTATTCATTTTGAAATGAATTGAATTGAAAACGATTTCGAAATGAATTGAATTGAAAACGATTTCGAAATGAATTGAATTGAAAACGATTTCGAAATGAATTGAAAGCAAATTGAAATGAATTCAAATTGAATTGAAAGCAAATTGAAATGAATTCAAATTGAATTGAAATTTGAATTGAATAGAAATGAATTTTAAAACGAATTTATAGAGAAGAATTCAATTTTGATTTGAATTGAAACGGAAGTTGAAATTGCTTTTGAAACGAATTTAAAACTATTTATATTATTCGTTTTAAATAGAAATCGACGAAATATATTATATATATATTATATATATAATATAATGGCCTGAATAGAACGCGCCGCGCCGCGGCAGTTCGTGAATTTCGACCATTTATTTCAAACGGACATTACGGGAGATCCGACCGTCGGATTCTCCTAAAACCGGAACCGTTGGGTTCGTATCGAAAAGAGCTTTCTAACGAATGTTGGAAATTTGAAATCTAACGGTTGGATTTGGAATTATGTCCAAATCAAATTTGAAAAAGGTCGCTATACGTGCAGTTCGATGGCCATTGGTGGAAATCGACTGTACGGGCCTTGATAAAATTATTAAAAATAGTAATAATTTGTGTAAAATCATAAGAAATGATTTGTGAAGATTTGGGATGAAAAACTCCATATTTGAAAGGATAAAAATAGATTTTTATCGAAATGAACTAGTTTTGAACTAGAATTATAATTCTATTTATTTTTAAATAAATAAATTGAATTTGAAAAGGGTTTTAAAAATAACCAGAATTTCCAATGATTGCATTGGAGTGGATTTGAATCGAAATTGTCTTCGGAATATTTCGATGTTGGAATTCGTGATTATATAGGTGTTGTTATGGAAATTTGAAAGATATATATTTATATCGTTATTTCCAATACGACATTTGTTAGTCGTAGAATTCGATATTGAATATAAGCCGATATATTTTCTATTCAGAGCCTTGTATTGAATATCGAATGTGATTTGGGTTTGTCGTGAATGGTGTCTTCACTAACACTGTTCTTGAACCCAGTTGAGAAATGATTAAATCTTTTTATTTAGATTTAATGAAGTGTGCCAATTAAATGAGATTTAATTGGAATTGAATTGATATTGATTTTTGGGTTTATCGTGAACAGTGTTTTAAATAACACTCGTTCTTTAACCCGATAATTAATGAATATGATTTTGGGTTTATCGTGAACTGTGTTTTTAAATGACACTGATTCTTTAACCCAGTTGAAGATTAAAACTAAGTGGAGTTTTAATGAATCTTTAATTAAGATTGAAATGATCGAGAATGGAGTATCACCAGTTTTACTCCAGGCGATAATTAAATCTTTAATTAGATTTGAACGTGAAATGGTAATTGAATTACCGATAACACTGTGGTGTTAGATATGAAGTACTACCAGTTTTACTTCATGGGATGAATAGGTTGGGATTGGGAAATAAAATAAATGATTACTTCGGTGTGGTTCGCTAATCCCGACTAGTTTGAATTGATATTCAAAGGTGATTAAAGAATAAATTTAAAGAATTTATCTTGGATAAAATTAATGGGAATTTTTCCCAAAGTATAGGAATATTTGAATAAAAGAATATTCTGAATTGGAATGAGGCGTATGTTGTGTTTGTGTAACACTTTTATAATATATACGCGAGTTATTCAGAAAGACCGGGTTTATCCCATTCTGAATAACTGATTCGACGTGGGGTCGAAGATGAGGACGACGGTCGAAGACCGGAAGTCTTCACGTCGTTTGGGTGATTACTGATGATCTTGATTGGGCTGTACACCCAAGAAGATGGAAACAGTTGGTGATCGTCCAGACGTACTTGGAGATCGATGGATATGCGGGGTACTAGGTGCCTCTGGTTTCGTTCAGACCCAGAACGGACTTGTAAATGGACTGTGTGTCTGACATTGGATTTTAGTCCGTGTGATTGATTTCTATTAAATATACATCTGCTTGGCGGCGGAGAATTTATTCTCTTGCTTAACGCCCTTCTCTGAGACGTACGAGCTCAGGGGTTATATATTGATGGATATCAAACGCATGGAGTGAAGTGCCTGTGTGGCATGCCTAAGTGGCAATTGATCGAGGCTTCTGTTGAAAAGCAAAGTCTTGTGGCGATGATCAAAGCACGGCCTTTGTGGCGTAGCTTTGTGTAACGTTTGCTTCACGAGTTTCACACCCGGTATGAACCAAAAACGGGAGAAGGACCTCAGGGAGGGCATGCGTTTCTTTCTAGTTAGAAGTGGCGTCAGTGGTTTTACACGCCCTGACGAGTTTGACTTATGTGGTTGTTGCTGTTGCGCGGCGCCTCGGTTTGATCGGACGATCCGGGTCCGATGGAGTCATTCGTTGGCTCATTTACGCCCCATAGGGCGGGGGAACGCATGTTCAGGGTTTAAGTTTAATCCACATCGGTGGACCGGCCCTGTCGCTCCAAGGGCCCACCTGAGTCTGGGTCCTGAGGGGCGGGCTAGAGCGTCTCGAATCGGTTGAGGACTATCTTTTTCCTCGGTTCATAGATGGAAACCCAATTTCCAAATACGTGACATTTGCGGTTTTAATTGTAGAACTAGTACGGCGACATGATATATGGTACCCATGCCGCCTATGATTGATACTTATGATTTGAAGTTGTTTTATACACTATGCACTTATAATAGTATCAAATGATTTGTTTTAAACGTATCAAGCATTCTTTGGCTGTTATAAGGGAAAACCCTATCCCCCGGCTTGCGTTGCATTGTGTGATAGGACCTGGGTCTTATAACAGCTTCATTTTTCTTTATTTAGCATTGCGCTGTTTGTTTTATGCACTGGTATTCTTGGGAGGAAACCCGTTCCGTGTTATACGGCGTGGTCCCTTGATTTACCTAACTTTCAAATAAAGATTAATAACTGTTTTAGTTCTCACACCAGTCACATGACTGACCTGGAGTTTATTGTTTTAACCTAAACTCTGGGTGCCCTTATTTTGACACGGGCAGCTAGTAGTTTCGGTTTTGCAGATTTATATTCACAGGATCCTGGTTTACAGCTGGAACGATATCCGGAAAGCTTTGTATCCGTATATCCCCTTCAGTTGTGTATTGTATTATTTTCCGCTGCTATGTATTTAAATGTAATTTAAATCTCTGATATTTCGGTGTAATATTTATTCATTTATACTCTGTATATTCTTGTAATCTGATGCATTGTTGTAATATACAATGAAATGTTCTTTTGTATGCATTCTGATTTGTCGTGTTCTCAAACGATAGGGCGTTTCGAACGGTCTGGGTCGGTTTAACGACTGGTTCAGACCGAGCGAAATTCCTTTACGTCACAGTATGCCGGGGTGTGTGTGTGTATAGAAAGGAGTAGTAGATAATAAGAACGTCTTTTCTTTCTGGTATGAGGTAGCATGTTCTTTAGGGTATGAAAATTTAGGATGCATGTTAGGCAGTTGTGCATATTATAGGGGTGGCATAAAAAAGATAGAGAGGCTCGTGTGTCAGCATGAAGAAATAGGAGTCGAAAAGCTTTTATACACAGGCTGGTTAGAAAACTAGTATAGGCATATGCAGCTGAAAAATATATGCCGCGAGGATGTAGGTTAGGGTAGGCTAGTTTTATTTTTCTTGACTTGGAAGTAAAGGTTTTATTATATTATATTCATTTATTTTCATTTGTTTTGGTACGTTCGTCAACATGTGGTTATTATATTCTAACATTGGTTATCATTGTACGTTATATATTCACATCGACATTCACAAACTCAAAACGCGATAAAAATGGACGTACTGCCACGTCTTAACGTTGCAGATCCGATGAAACTAATTTCATTGAAATCCGACTCCGTTTGCACAATGATGTTATTTTGATTTCAATTTAAAATCTTTTCACGTTTAAACTTCATGCACTCACAAAACAACTTTGATTGGCTCCAAATTCAAATTTTAACAATGATTAGCTAAATGTATTCCAATAAAATTTGTTTCACCGAAAACAGAGGTCGTTTGGAAAAATAGCTATTTCTAAGGCTTATAAAATATTGATAAAATATAATTAATTCCAAAACAATTCAATTTAATAATAATAAATTATCATCATCATATATATCCAAAAGGAACAATATATAGCTTCAGAAAGAAACCAATATGGATTTTAAACTCAATATAAAAAATTGTGAGTTAAACGATATTCAAATTATATAGAAATTCTTTTTATTTATTAAATGAATCGTTATAGTTTATAAACGATTCCATAGCGACTTTTCGCAAATTTGATTTGGACATACCTTAAAATCTATAATATGAATTCTCCATTTTTCTCCTTCATTAGAAAATTATAATCAAATAGATTCTAATGTTTCTTATTTCAAAGAATCCCGACTTATGTCGAATCCGGTATATTCAATTGATGTTTGAAACTTAATATTACGAACTACTGCGTTGTTGCGAGTTCGATTTAAATTAAATGCGTGTGTATATATATTCAAACGTCATTTATTTATAAATTCCTTATAAATTCATTAATATTTCTAATATAGTATTTAAAACAGATTTACATATTCAAATTAAAATTACTCAAAAATCTGGTTCGTTACAGAGAGTGCTTCAGATCTACTTTGATGTCAATTTAAAATCTTTGAAAAGGAAAGTATCTCACTGGACTATGCCACACATAAACATGAACGAGTTTTTCTCTTATGATAACTTAAAACATCTTCCTCAAATCTTCTGATATTATTATAAGTAACTATTCTTTTAAAAACCATTTCAAGTAAAAGTATAAAGTATATAGAATTGTTACATTTTATACATTCGACGGCTATTTTGGTATACAATTAAGTCCATAAAAAGAATGGTTTGAGATTGGATTTCCAGTAATGATAAAGTAAGGAGTTACCTCCAAAATTATAGCTCTAGAGAGATTAACTAAGATAAATTCGCTGTTATCCTCTACCAACAAGTACATGCCTATCACGTCATCTTTTATGCGTAGAACCGAATACCTCACAGCGCAAGGATAAAATATAATAGAACATATACAACAGGCTATAATTTTGGAAACAACTATAATTAGTGAAGCATATTCGAGCAGAAACGTTAACTTTAAATATATGTTCTATTATAAATATTTAAGCATATTCGAGCAGAAAATTTAACTTTCATAACAACTAGAAAGAATATCCATACATCTTTGAATTACAAAATAAGTGTTTATACAAATTTGCCTCACTACAACACTCAGAGTCAAACATCAAACAGCGAAAATAACAGATACTAGATAATAGAAAAGTAATACGCCGGCCTTCTGTTCGCCACCGCATAGCAGCATCGTCCCCATTAAGATCAATCACCTGTAACCTGCTACTCAGTTTGCCCATCCAAAACTGGATGAATAGACCAAGGTAATAAGAGGAAACATAAAACCTTAAGTCAGACAACAGTCTTAACGAGCGATAAAACAACTATCTAACATCATCAATAAAGTATATGAGAATAGATAGGTTAACCAACTAATCTACAAACATCAACAGAGAAAAACCCAAACCTCGTCTTCCCCATATCTGACAGTGATAGCCTTTACAACAAGCATTTGGAAACAACTATACATCCATGGCACTCATAAGTAACCAACAACTATGCATCCATGGTAATCAAAAGTAACCAAATAACAACAATCATAGTAATAGTTATATCTCACGTACACCATCCTAATCAACATCACTCAAGAACAAGCCTCGAAGGCCTAAACCAACATCAGACAAGCACCCAAGAAACATCTCCTTCGACGTCAGACAATCTACGTGAGATGGTACAGACTGAACAACCAACATTCATGTCTCTGACTATCACTGTCTATCCTACTTCGAAACCATCGTTAATCGTATAACGGCCAACGCTGCCATATGTCAAGGGCTAATGTAACCCCGGTACTAGCAAAAACTCCATAGTCTTTCAACGACACGCATCTAGGCCTTTCAACGATACTTAGGATACTCGACCATACAACCGGTCTTTTAGACATCCCTATTATACCCTCGTTTTGAGCCCACTAGAACGTACGACGATGATAATCTCTTTGCCTTCAATGTCTCTAGTCGTCATCACAGACGACTATCCAAGCTCAAAACACACTTGAGCAACCATTATCCATCAACTCATCACTTTGAGTCATCTTCACATTCGTTGCATTTCAACGATCAACGAACGCATCACAACACTTCGAACATTCCCACTTGAATATACTTCGAAGTCACAATCATTATCGACACAAAAACCAACATTATTCAGTCGATATTACTTTCCATAGCATATCCAACCTTCTCACTATGAAAAATAAATCACAACACTTCACTCCCATCCACAGTGCTTATAACGCTGTTAATCCCTTTAGGTCAATCCACGACCTAATATCCCTTAGGTCATTTCTACGACCTAACTTGCTCGGTCGTTCAATGACTTAATCCATGACCTACTCCACGGTATGCATCCCTTAGGTCGTCCAATAACCTAAGACCCTTCAACGGCCTAAGTACCAAAAGCAACTGACCCCATGCATTGCCTTGCTCCCCACAATTTAACTCCATGCCGCGACCAAAGCTTCAACGACCTGGAGCCGACCTACTGCCACAACCCGACTATGCCACAGCTCCTCCATGTCTTTGAACACGGCCACGACCTAACTCCTGCATCCTGACCTAATCCATCACTTTCTGGCTGATCCATCACTTTCACGTAGATCTATCTCTTTTGCGTAGATCCATCACTTTCACGTAGATCCATCACTTACAATAACATCGATGAAACCAACTCGTCCAGTCCAACCATAAATACTTTATGAAATCATCAACAACGTCAAAATGATGATTGTAATCAATAATCATATAAAATTCACCAAAAACATGATAAATCAATGAATAACTGGAATAATGGATCTAAACTTGCATAAACGTATGAATTAACCTAAGAATTACCGCTTTTAAGTTGCTAGATTAGATCCTATGGTGGTTCAAATGAAAATATACTTATCATGATGTAGATCTAGGTGAAAACAACTTGAAAATGATGAAAATAAGATCAAACAACCCATATATTTGATTAAATCCATGTGAGAGATGCTTATCACTCACCAATTCTTCGAACTAACTCGAAATTGCTAAATTCTCAATTCGAACATAGAAGAAAATGCTTCAAATATCTTGATTTGATGCAATCTCTCTTAATTAACGTAGATCTAGCTTCGAACGATGTAGATCTTCGATTCTCTTATGTAGATCTAGAATTTTAGTGGTGGAAAGGTGTATTTGATTGAGCAAGGAGAATAACGCGCTAAACCAAATGAGATAATGAAGAAAGTAAACTATTCTCCATGCCTCTAACCATCTATTTATAGCCTCCCACCAGCCCACTAATAGACCTCCTCAAATCAGCCTATCAATGGCTCTAAAAACCTAAGCAGAAATTGTGAAACACTAAAACAGCAACTCCTCCCAAATTGTTGGACCAAATCTTTAAAGTGACCATTCTATAGAATTGGCAACACCATTTCCTTTCTAATGAAATCGATCTCAGCACCTAATTCGATCCCAGTAAAAAGTAATGTCATGTACCAGACTGATAGGGGAAAAATGGTCACAAATAATACTGGTAAAAATTATGGGCATGTCTCATATCCCCATAAATCACATATCAAAATATGATAATGATCCAACCCTCTGGGAATTAAATAAAAATATTTTATGATCCTCCGATGCATAAAATGCAGGCTGTTACATTCTCCCCTCCCCACACCCCCCCCCCAAGGAATTTAGCCCCCGAAATCCCAAGTAAACACAAGAAACCAAACAATTCCGCATGCCTATCATCAATGAGCAGCCAATTTACCATTCAAACTAGCATCCACTAAGTCGTGCATCCATAGCCTTATCCTAACACGTGGAATCCTAACAACCATAACACAAGCTACAATGATGTAAAGATGACACGATATCAATAGGCCGTACCGATGAAGAGTTCTGGATGGGTCGAAATTCATACTCTCTTCTGTCTCCTACGTACAATCGTCATCATCCTCACTCCATTGTACCTTGATCAACTTAACCGACATCCTCCTAAGATATTTCATGCCATTCCCCACCACACGAAGGGGCTTACAAGGTCCTGCAACTACGGTCTCTAATTCTAGGTCTTTATACTGTAGATACCACCACATTGAAATCATGCACACACTTCCGTAGAAACGACAGATGGAGAACATTATGCACAATCGACATCTTCCCCGATAACTCCAACATAAATGCGAGCTTTCCACTTTGCTCGATTATATAACAAACCTTTGGGACAACTTTCCTTTGCTTCGGAACCGAACAACATGCTTCAATGGCGAAATCTTCACGAAAACGATGTCACCAACATCGAATTTCAAAACTTTTCGACATTTAACGGTATAACTCTTCAGACGGTCTTAGGCTGCCTTCGTTCGTTGTCGAATGATCTCGATACGATCCGAGGTTTCTCTGATCATCTTAGGCACAGGTATCAACTTATCTCCAGTTTCTAACCAGCATGCCGGAGAATTACACGGTCTTCCATAAAATGCCTTGTATAATGTCATCCCAATGCTCAACCGGTAGCTATTATTATACACAAACTCAATTGGATGTAGATGGTCCTCCCGTTATCCTCCAAAGTCTAATACATCGGCTCTTAGGAGATCATTCAACACACAGTTAACCCTCCCGGTTTGACCATCTGTATGAGGATGATTAACCGTACTCAAACACAACTCGGTTCCCAAAGTCTCTTGTAAACTCTTCCAAAATCCACTCATGAACAATGGATCTCGATCACTCATTATGCTCTTCGGGATACCATGGAATCGAACTATCCATTTATATAAAGCTCAGTTAACTTCAATGTTATCCTAATCGATCTGACACGAATAAATCTTGCACTTTTGGTCAAGCGATCCACGACGACCCGAATTCCTTCGTTTTCCTGCCCTAGTCCTAGGTAGTCCATCGATAAAATCCATCAATATCTGCTCCCACTTCCATGTAGGAACTTCTAATGGCTGAAGGAATACACTCGCCTTCTTATGTTCATCTTTCACGAACTAATGCACTTGGAAATAAACTTTCCAGTATCCCTTTTCATCCCTTCCAAGTAGTAAGATATCTTCATGTCCTGATACATCATATTACCACTAGGATGAATAGTCAAATTCGAGTGATGACATTCCCTTAGAACCTCATCTCTCAGTCTGTCGATATTAGGAACAACCAGTCGTCCTTGCTTTCAAAGCCAACCTTCTCGATCCACCTCGAATTCTTTATCCTCTGGTTCCAGCTTCTAGATAAACTCGACAAGCTTTACATCCCGCTTTTGGCTCTCGTCGATCCTTTCAATGAGAGTAGGTCTTATCGATAAGCTTGCCAACATTTCAGGATCCAACTCACATCGTGGTCTGAAATCAAATCCCGCCAAATACTCGAGGCTCTTCCATTCTGAAAATATCGCTGCTAAACTTGTGTGTTTTAGACTTAACGCATCTACAACTGTGTTACCTTTACCATGAGTATAGCTATACCAAAATCATATGATGCCAGAAACTCTAACCACCGCTGCTGCTGAAGATTCAAATCCTTTTGGGAGAAAAGATACTTCGATGACTTGTGATCCATAAACAACTCGAATCGAACTCTCAACACGTAATGTCACTACATCTTAAGATCAAACACAATCGCCACCAATTCCAAATCATGAGTTGGATAATTCCTTTCGTGCAGCTTCAGTTTTCGACTCATGTGTGCCACAACCTTATCCTTCTATAGCAGCACTACTCTAAGTCCAGTACCACATGCATCGGTATACACCACCACTACATTCCCACTTGGAATGGTCAAAACAGGAGCACTCGTCAATCTCTCTTTCATGATTCTAAAAACTTTCTCACACTTTGCATCCCTTGTGAAAACTTGGTTCTTCTTTGTCGACCCTATGTATGGTGCAGCTATCTTTGAGAAATCCTTTATAAAATGGCGATAATATCCTGCTAACCAAAGGAAACCTCTCACATTTGTTACATTCTTAGGTCTATCCCAGTCCTGCATTGTTGTCACCTTAGCAGGGTCAATCGCTATTCCATTTCCAGAAACTACATGTCCTAAGAACCTCACTTCGCTCTTCTAGAAGTGACACTTCAAAAACTTAATTTTTAGCTGATGCTTTCACAAGATTTCCAAAACAATTCTCAAGTATGTCTTATGCTCTTCCTCATTCCGAGAGTAAACTAGAATATCATCCAGGAACACAAGCACGAACTTATTAACCTGATCTCTGAAAACCCTATTCATAAGATCCACAAAATACACTGGCGTGTTAGTCAACCCAAATGGCATCACCAACCATTCGAAGAAACCGGATGGTGTCCTAAAAGCGGTATTTGGCACACTATCCTTTGCCACCCTCAATTGGTGGAATCCCATTGCCAAATCCATATGAGAAAATACTTTGGCTTCGTGAAGCTGATCGAACAAGTCATCATCCTTGGCAAAGGATACTTGTTCTTCTTGGTCACCTTGTTCAGCTCACGATAGTCCACACACAATCTCAACGAACCATCGGCCTTGGTTGTAAACACAACTGGTTCTCCCCATTCGGATACACTTCTCCGAATGTATCCTTTTCCCAAAAGGTCACGAACCTGCATCTCTAACTCTCGTTGTTCCCTAGGCGTCATCCGCCTAAGAGGCATAACGATTGGTCTAGCACCCTCAACGAGATTGATTCTGAACTCAATTTCGCGATGCGGCGGCAAACCTTTGACCCCTTCAAAGACATCCTCAAACTCATTAGCGATCAGCGCAGATGACAAGTCTTCCTGTGAAACCACAAGCAGATATAAAAAGCTCACGAAGACACCATCTTCGATCTTACATCAAATAAAAACCTTTTTCCCTTCCACATCCCCAACTCTCACCTCAAGTTTCTTGCAATTCACTCTTATCACGTTCCTCTTGAGCTAATCCATAGCCAAGATGATCCCAAACCCAGCGAAGTTCAAAACAAAGCAATCACACACAAAAGAGCAACCATGACTTGACAACACTAGACCACGACAAAGCATACAAAGGCTGGACGTACCCCCAACTGGATTACTCACAACCAAAGGTCTATCAAAAATATTAGATTCCAAACCCAAGCGGCACACAAGCTCGTTACAAATGAATGAATGCGAAGCTCTAGTACTAAATAATACACGAACCGAAACACCCTTAACTGAATGAGTACTTTGAACGATGACACTCTTTCCTTTCTGTTCAGTGGTACAAGCCCTTGAAGAAAATGGCACATCTTCTAAAGCATAAGCCTTCACAACCTGCTTACCCTTAGCTGATTCTGAACAATCCTTCTTTTCATGCCCAGGCTTTCCACACTTTAAGCACTTCTTCTCATCTTTCGAATTCTTACATTTGCTGGAAAAATGGCCCATCTATTGGCAGTTGTAGAAAACCACTTCACTTTTAGGTTTCTTCTTTCCATCCTTTCCTTTTTGCAGTAGTTGCTTCCTTTTCTTATTGTTATTAACACTATATTGTTGTTTCGGGGCTTCCTTGGCTGCAACAAAAACAATTTCTTTTTCATTGGGAAATAAGCTTTCATGTCTCACAGCTTTTTCCACTATCTTCTCAAATGGATCATCCAGATGATCAACCAATGACATCCCAATATAGGTATCCAAACACATAACAAACTTCTCGTTCTTTTGGTAAGGAGAGTCAATACACGAACAAGCATACTTGGACAGGGCCTCAAAATCAGAAACATACTCAAGCACCGGTCGACCATTCTGCTTCAGCTCCACAAACTTCTTGAACAAAACATACTTTTGAGCAGTAGAGATAAACTTTGTCTTGAACTTAACTCTGAAATGATCCCATATGATCTCATCTTCCGGAGTCTCCAAAGTAACAAAGTTCCACCAATCCATGGCTCTACCTCACAACTATCTCGATGCAAGCTTCCTCTTTGTTGCACCATTTACACCTAAGTCTCCAAAAATCCGTACACAAGCGTCTAACCACCTTGGAACCTCTTCAGTTGGCTCTGTCCCCTTGAACGGTTTTCCTCCCAAAGATGTGAAGTCTTTGCACAGTTTCGCGAAATCCACAGCCCCAGGTACCTGCACTTGAACCCCTACATCTACCGCAGTTGTCTCTGGATGGGAACCCTCCTCATGATCGCTACCAACATGGCATCAAACATAGCCGGGTAGTCTGGTATACCGCCATTTCCCCGTCCAGAACCAGCTTCCTCCCTAGCAACATGTCTTGATGGCCGACGACTCATTCTAAATCTGCAATATAGAATGATTAGCCACTTTCAAGGAAAACTGCTAATGGAGTTCAAACGTTATTACTATATACACTCATATATATAGTATACAACCATCAGAAATCTACAATTGCGTCGCTTATACGTTATTACGTCCCTGAACTTTGGCTAAAATCGATAACCATAGCTCTGATACTAAAAGTGATGACCGCCCATAACTCCTATACTAAACAAGAGGAATATTGCGCAGAAAGGTGTAACAGGCAGCTATGGATGATCATCAGGGTAACATAACACAATGCATAACCTGTTGTAACTCACAGCGCAAGGATAAAAATATAATAGATCGTATGCAACAGGCTATAATAGTGAAGCATATTTAAGTAGAAACTTTAACTTTCATAACAACTAAAAAATACCCATACATTTTTGGATTACGACATAAGTGTCTGTACAAATTCACCTCACAACAATACTCATAATTAAACATCAAATGGCGAAAATAACAGATACTAGATCATAGAACAGTAATACGCCAGCCTTCTGTTCGCCACCGCACAGCAGCATCATCCCCATTAAGATCAATCACATGTAACCTGCTACTTAGTCTGCCCATCCAAAACCGGATGAACAGACCAAGGTAATAAAAGGAAACATAAAACCTTGAGTCAGATAACAGTCTTAACGAGCGATAAAATAGCTATCTAACATCATCGATGAAGTATATGAGAATAGATAGGTCAACCAACTAATCTACCAACATCAAAAGAGAAGAACCCAAACCTCGTTTTCCCCATATCTGATAGTGATAGCCTTTACAACAAGCATTTGGAAACAGCTATACATCCATGGCACTCAGAAGTAACCAACAACTATGCATCCATAGTAATCAAAAGTAGCCAGATAACAGCAATCATAGCAACTAGTTATATCTCACGTAAACCATCCGAATTGAGATCAACATCACTAAAGCACAAGCCTCGAAGGCCTAAACTAACATCAGACAAGCACCCAAGAAATAACTCCTTCAACGTCAGACAATCTACGTGAGATGGTACAAGCTAAACAACCAACATTCATGACTCTGGCTATCACTGTCTATCCTACTTAAAAACCATCGTTAATCGTATAACGGCCAACGCTGCCATATGTCAAGGGCTAATGGTAATCCCGGTACTAGCAAAAATTCCATATGCCTTTCAGCGATACGTATCTAGGTCTTTCAATGATACCCAGGGTACTCGACCATACAACTGGTCTTTTAGACATCTCTATTATACCCTCGTTTTGAGCCCGCTAGAACCTACGACGATGATAATATCTTAGCCTTCAATATCTCTAGTCGTCATCACTGACGACTATTTAAGCTCAAAACACACTTGAGCAACCATCTGTCATCACTTTGAGTCATGTTCACATTCGTTGCATTTCAACGATCAACTAACGCATTACAATACTTCGGACATTCCCACTTGAATATACTTCGAAGTCACAATCATTATCGACCCAAAAACCAACATTATTTAGTCAATATTACTTTCATAGCATATCCAACCTTCTCGCTACAAAAAACAAATCACAACGCTTCACTCCCATCCATAGCTTTGTAACGCTGTTATTCCCTTTAGGTCACTCCACGACCTAATATCCCTTAGGTCGTTTCCGCAACCTAACTTACCAGGTCGTTCAACAAACTAGTCCCATGACCTACCCCATGGTCCGCATCCCTTAGGTCGTCCAACTATTAGGGATTGTGGAATGGATCATTCAGGCAAAACTAATACTAGAGGGGGTGAATAGTGTTATTGAGAATTTAAACTAAATTTAAAACTTATATGTACTAATATATGAGTCAAACACCACAAAAATAATCACAGACATAGAATCAAACACAAACACAAGGATAAACAGAAATAAAAATGCAAAAAAAGAGAAAGAACACACCGGATTTTATACTGATTCACGTTTCTCCTACGTCCACTCCCGCACAACACTGGATTGCGTAGAGTTTTATTACTATATCAATAGTCAAGTACAACCTCCTTGATTTCACACTACAAGGGATACCATCGATTACCCTCCTTGATTTAACAGCTACAAGGGATACCACCGATTCCAACCTCCTTGATTTAACGGCTATAAGGGATAACAACGATTACTTACACAACCCAAATAATTACAACATTCCGATAACTCTTCAATAGCACTTTGATTCAGAGGACAATGAGTAGAGAGTGAGAATAGAAGAATTTTATATAAATAGAATTGAATTCGGCAGAGTACAGGTGTATAAATCACAAAAATAAGAAAGAATAATGGCCAAGAGGAAGGAGATGAAGATAGAGAAGAAGAGGCATGCTGAAAAAATTCAAAATCGGCTCCTATTTATAACGTTTGAAAGGTTGCAACGTCTCTGGACTGTCACAAATAGCGAAAAGACACTTCCTTTCAATTTTGAAAAAATGACAGTTACATGTCGACATGTATATAAATGCATGTCGACATATCATGTTTCAAAATTGAATTTTGAGCATTTTTCAAGTGTTTTGATATATATATATATATATATATATATATATATATATAATTCTGGAAATTCTTGAATTAAAACATAGCGCTATAAATGAATATTATAAAGTAGGAAATCATATGAAAACATAAATATAAACCATATAAACGTATTTATAAATTATAGAGTTAAAATTATATAAATATAAAGTGTGTATATATATAACTTATAAACTATAAAACTTTGAGTTTAAAATCAAAAGTAAGGTAAAGGAAATAAAAAGAGAAGATAGAGATTGAAGACAAAATTTAAAAACAGAGTTTGAAATCAAAAATTGAAAAACAAAATTGGAATTTGAATTTGAACCTGGAGTGCTATTTAAAGTCCTACATAATTTAGACTCTATTACTATATTTATCTTGAACTCTTGAAATCTTGAATACTCATGGGTCTTGAATCATCTCTGAACCCTGAATCTCTAATATCTTTAAACTGTGCAGTCTTCAGTAATAATTCCCGCATATAAATCCTGCATATGTGTGTATATATATATTCTAGATAAAAGTGTTATCAAATATTTTATAATAAATTAATATTGAAATAAGGTTATTGTCATTAAAACTCCATTCTCCAACAATCTCCCCCTTTTTGGTGATGACAACCTTGGTTTATAAAATATCATACCTTTATATACCTATTACATACCTGTTGATGATCCTTCTAATATTCCCCCTTTTTATATGAATCCTATAAACTAATTCTATATTTTATAATTTCTCCCCCTTTGGCATTATCAAAAAGAAATTCTAAAACTTATATGAACTACTATATGTATCAAATACCACAGAAATAATCACAGACACAAAATCAAACATAAATACCAAGGATAAACAGAAATAAAAATGCAGAAAAGGAAAGAACATACTAAATTTTATACTGATTTGGATTGATCCTACGTCTAGTCCCGCACAACACTGGATTGCGCAGAGTTTTATTACTATATCAATATATAAGTACAACCTCCTTGATTTCATGACTATAAGGGATACCACCGATTACCCACCTTGATTTAAGGGCTACAAGTGATAACACCGATTCCAACCTCCTTGATTTAACGGCTACAAAGAATACCGCCGATTACTTATATAACCCAAATAATTACAACAGTCCTATAACTCTTCTATAGCATTATGATTCAGAGAGTAATGAGTAGAGAGCGAGAAGAGGAGAAGTTTTATATAAATAGAATTGAATTCGGCAGAGTATAGGTGTAGAAATCATAAAAATAAGAAAGAATAATGGTGTAAAGAAAGGAGATGAAGATGGAGAAGAAGAATGATGAAAAAATTCGAAATCAGCCCCTATTTATAACATTTGAAAGGTTGCAACGTTTCTAAGCCGTCACAAATAGTGAAAAGACACTTCTTTCAATTTTGAAAAAATGACAGTTATATGTTGACATATATATATATATAAATGTATGTCGACATATCATGTTTTAAAATTGAATTTTGAGCATTTTTCAAGTGTTTTGATATACATATATAATTCTGAAAATTCTTGAATTAAAACATAGTGTTATAAATGAATATTATAAAGTAGGAAATCATATGAAAATATAAATATAAACTATATAAACATATTTATAAAATTATAGAGTTAAAATTATATAAATATAAAGTGTATATATATATACAACTTATAAACTGTAAAACTTTGAGTTTAAAATCAAAAGTAAGTTAAAGGAAATAAAAAGAGAAGATAGAAATTGAAGATGGAATTTGAAAACTGAGTTTGAAATCAGAAATTGAAAAATAGAATTTGAATTTGAATTTGAACCTGGAGTGGTATTCAGAGTCTTACATAATTCAGACTCTATTACTATATTTATCTTGAACTCTTGAATACTCATGAGTCTTGAATCATCTCTGAACTCTGAATCTCCAATATCTTTAAACTGTACAGTCTTCAGTAATAATTCATGTATATAAATCCTGCATATGCATATATATATATTCTAGATAAAAATGTTAGTATATACTTTATAATCAATTAATATTGAAATAAGGTTGTTGTCATCAAAACTCCATTCTCCAACACCAATGACCTAAGGCTCTTCAATGACCTAAGTACCCACAGAGACTGACCCCATGCACTGCCTTGCTCACCACGATCTAACTCCATGCCGGGACCAAAGCTTCAATGACCTGGAGCCGACCTACTACCATGACCCAACTACGCCGCAGCTCATCCCTGTCTTGGAACATAAGCCATGACCTAACTCTTGCGACCTGGCCTGATCCATCACTTTCTAGCTGATCCATCACTTTTGGCTGATCCATCACTTTCTGGCCGATCCATCACATTCGTGTTGATCCATCTCTTTCACGTAGATCCATCACTTTCACGTAGATCCATCACTTTCGCGTAGATCCCTCATTTTATGGCAACATCAATGAAATCAACTCATTCAATTCAACCATAAACACTTTATGAAATCATCAACAACGTCAAAATGACGATTATCATCAATGATTATATAAAATCTACGAAAACCATGATAAATCAATGAATAACTAGAATAATGGATCTAAACTTGCATAAACATATGAATTAACATAAGAATTACCGGTTTTAAGTTGCTAGAATAGATCCTATGGTGATTCAAATGAAAATATACTTACCATGATGTAGATCTAGTTAAAACAACTTGAAAATGATGAAAATAAGATCAAACAACCCACATACTTAATTGAATCCGTGTGTGAGATGCTTATCACTCACCGATTCTTTAAATTAACTCGAAATCGCTAAGTTCTCAATCCCGATAGTGAAAAATATGCTTCAAACCTATTTGTATGATAAATCTCTCTTCACTTGATGTAGATTTAGCTTCAAACGATGTAGATCTAGAATTTTAATGGTGGAAAGGTGTATTTGATTGAGCAAGGAGGATCACGAGCTCAACCAAATGTGAGAACAAAAAAGTAGTCTATTCTCCATGCCTCTAACCCCCTATTTACAGCCTCCCACCAGCCCACTAATGGGCCTCCTAAAATCAACTTATCAATGGCTCTAAAAACCTAATCAGAAATTGTAAAACACTAAAACAGTGATTCCTCCCAAAACCGTTGAACCAACTCTTTAATGTGACCAAATTGGCAACACCATTTCCTTTCTAATGAAATAGATCTCAGCACCTATTTTGATCCCAGTCAAATGTAATGTCATGTACAAGACTGATAGGGGAAAAATGGTCACAAATAAAATTGGTAAAAATTATGGACATGTCTCACATCCCCGTAAACAACATATCAAAATATGAGAATGATCCAACCCTCGGGGAATTAAATAAAAATATTTTATGATCCTTTCATGCGTAAAATGCGGGTTGTTATAGAACCAATGCTACTTTATGTATTATAACGACCAAACCGAAGATTATCAACAAGAAGTCTTTCTGTTTCAAATGTCTCTGCCTCAACATTAAATCTTTACATGTCTTCACTTTTTAAACTTATACGTCTTGGTTCAAAGTTGTTGGATCATTCAGATTTGATCCTGCTTTCTTTGAACTAATATCGATAAATGATATACATGTGTGTTTACAAGATTATTAAGCCTCTACTACTTAATCCTTTTTTTGTTAGTCTTTTTTATTATTTAGAATTCTTTCATTTTAATATCTTTGGAAAACATTTCTGTATGCTATTTTTGGTATAATTCAAATATTTAACGTAGATTGCATACTTCAAAGCATTTCTTTGTTGGGTCAAAGCAATTTATTAGAACATTGTTTATCTTAAATCCAAGCGAGTTAGTATTGGAAAAAAGAATCTATACCATTTTAGCTAATTTTCCCAATACTAGTTTTTGTACTAAATCTGTACTATTCATACTAAATTTTGTATGTTTAAGTCAAATTATTTTTGATGTTTTTCTAATATTTATTTATAAATTTTGATGTTGTATATAACTAAATATGTCTTGTTTTCTCTAAAAACGATGTTTCAATATTTGTATATAATAAACGATTCCATAAAAAACTGAAAATTTAATTTAACCCTTTTGTAAAATGAAAAAATTCCAAGTTACTTTAAAATAAAACTTATTAAATAACAAATATAATTTTACGAACGCTTATGAGTTGGAAAACCTTATAGAATATCATAAATGACCATTTTCATTTGTTCGTTATTTGGATCTACTTACATAAGATTACATAGCCTTAAACTGGGTGTATTGATTTTGTTTTCTTTTGGGTCAACCTGAGTTTTTTTATGTTTATTTAATGACGTTGATCTTGAAGATGAAGTAGGTGGTTAATGATCATACTATAATTATTACACTATAGTATTTGGTACGTTTGATAATTTTATAACTCAGATATTGTAAAATGAAAACAAATGTATATTGCGAACATTTTTATGGATTATTTATGTGATTATTGTATTTTGTCCTTTCTCTATGAGATTTTGTATTTTGTTCTCTCCTCATCCTTTTATTCCGTTAAAAAACCTCATTGACAATTCGTCTTTTGGAGGCGTTAAGTAGGACATATATGCTTTATTGTTGACTTAAACTCTACGAAAAGACTGGTAGTTACAAGTAACTACCTAATTGTATAGCTGGTCCATTACGTATATTTATTTATCTAACAAGTACTGATCACCTAAGTAATTCTTTGTTTTTTGTTATGTCATATTATGGATTCATACTACCTAGGCTTCATGATCATACAGAACATAGTTATATGTTTGTTATAGGATATTTCACAGTTATTTCAATGCATACAGCTAGTCTATATCATACAAGGTACAATGAAATGAAACGATAAGAAACGCAGGTTACAAGAATACATACTTACATACATAGATATATATATACACACACGCATATATATATATATGTGTGTGTGTGTGTGTCTATGTATGCTTGCTCTCTTTTATACTAACAATTACACTATAATTGTGATGACCCGCCCCGCACCAGCCGATATTTCCAATGAAAGTGCGCTGTGCCAATGCCCAACTAGCACGGGACGGTCGCCAAAGTAGGGAAAGAAGGAATTTGAACTAAAAAGATACTTGTAGAATGTCTCACATCGCATGGGATAAAATATAATAATAACATACTTGACGTAAAATAGGAGAGACAGTGAAAAAGCTGGAAACTAAACCATAATAGCAGCGGAAAATTCAAATACAGCTTATGTTCCACATCATCATTATTACAACTTAGGAGAACTGTCTCTAAAGCAAAATAAGAAAGGTACACTACTAAGGCCCAAAGTAGTGACCAGTAGCGACACAGGAAGAATATCTATATGTGTCATACGTGGAAGCCTCCTGCTCGTCTCCGGTATAGCTACTCTTGCATACCACCTAACCCGTCTAGTCTGCCCGTTTAAGAGCACCCAGAGTAATAAGAAGAGACATAAAACTCAAGGTCAGACAAAATTCTGGTATGAGCGATAAGCAGCAAAATAGAACAATAACAGGTATACTAAACCTGGACCTGCAACAAAAGAGTTAGCACAACAAGATGCATAATACTCCAAGGTGACACTAACATATGGTGTAAAGATACTGGGAGGGGGTGTGCATGTCATAGTGATGTCAAACAATCAAGCATAACAACCATCCTCACATCTCTCACTTGGTGCGTAAAGCATACGATATCCACCGCTTTGACCACCCAAATCCTTTGCTATGATCACTCTGCCCCATGGAGTCACAGTGACTCCACTGCACTGATCCATAGCCACTAATCCTTTGCTATGTCCACTCTGCCCCATGGAGTCATAACAACTACACTGCACTGGCTCATAGCCTTGCTACGATCACTCTGCCCCCATGAAGCCATGATGACTTTACTGCACTAATCCGTTGCCAATATCCGTCTCTTAGTGGTGAATCAAAGCTATAGACGTCGATAACCCCTTTGCACACATCCCGCAGCAAAGTCCAATCATGAAGTCAACTCGTTGATCCCATTTGGATCCTGAGTAATAACCTCCCATCAGGACTTCCTTTGCATCTCGGGTTTTGGTCGAATTGGAGTTGGTCTTTAGAAGAGTCATCACGTAGAAGTAGTGGCATACATCCGGTTTGGTTTGGTGGCTTTCCCTTGGTTCGGTTTGACGTGCTTCAGTTCCTGGTCATCCATTCGGTTCGGTTTGGTCAACATCCTCCA
Source organism: Allium sativum (assembly GCA_030737875.1). NCBI lineage: Eukaryota > Viridiplantae > Streptophyta > Magnoliopsida > Asparagales > Amaryllidaceae > Allium > Allium sativum. The sequence continues at coordinate 345,768,968 of CM060910.1, forward strand.
GGTTGGTTCGGTTTTGGCACTCCATCCGGTTGGTTTGGTCATCTCCATCCGGTTCGGTTACGACGAACCGATCCCATCCGTTGCTCCAGCTCCTCTTCTTCGATCTGATCCCATGCTCAGCTCCGATCTGATCCCCAACCCAAGTCCAACTCTTTGCAAGTGGCCTTCCTTCTTGCCAAGGCTCGACTAGTGCCAAGTTCCGATCCGGTTCGTATTCCCCTTGCCTGGTCCACTGATCCGATCCGAGCCCTATAATCCGATCTGATCCGTAACCCTGCACATTTCCTGCAACTTTTCCAGCGACTGTTTTAGGCCATTCGACGGCGTTTTCGACCATCCTAGATTTTCTTATCAATAACAAAGCATGCCATACAGTCATAGCAACATAGAGAATCAACCATAAACACCAAAACAACAATATGATATGTTAAAATGGACCAAACATACCCAAAACCCATATTTTCCCCTTAAGCATGTTTAAGCAAATCTAATGATAGGATTAGCAAAACTTAACCAAATCAACCCAAACTTCTAAAAGAGGCTTAAAATAATATTATAGAATTTCTAAACATTTTTCCAGATTTTTTAACATGCATAATTTCGTTAATTAACACTAATCACCCTAATTAACTGTAATTAGTGTAAAAACAATGCTAATCACTCACCTTAGCCACAAATTACTTATAATATGAAAGCTTCTTTTATATAGGTCAAATCTCTGTGTGTTCCAGCAGCTCTATCCCAAACTTGATGCTAATTTGCCTTGATTTGATGTAGATTAGGTTAATGCTTGACTAAACGGTGATTAGAAGGTGTTTTAGAGTTGGAGGCCATTGCTAGGTTGAGAGGAATGATAGGTGTTGTTGAAAAATGAGGAAAGGATGTTCTCTAAACTCTAACGGTCCTTTTAAACTCCTAATCCCGCAATAGGTTATGGGCCCTCTTGCTAATCACCCTAATTTGGCCCGGTTAAGCTGTTTTTTGCATTTCAAACCTTGTTTCAGCCATATCTCCCAAACGGTGAGTCCGTTTGGCTATGTGACCACTCTACGGAAAGGTAAACCATCATCCGAATTTAATGGAAGTGGTTTCATGTCAAAAATCCTTACCAATCAAAAGTTATGGTCAAAACAAGATCAGCTAGGGGCAAAACGGTCATTTAAAAATCAGCAAAAATCATGAACATGGGAAATTATCTCAGTAGTCGTCTCCCAAAGTTACATGGCTATACGACTTCGCAAGAGAAAGAAATAAATATTCTACGATCCCCTGATGCGTAGAATGCGGGTCGTTACATTCTTCCCCCTAAGAAATTTCGCCCCCGAAATTCCTTAACTAAGAAACAAGTAAAAGGATCCCGCATGCCTACCAACCATTCACAACAATCAAACATACAAAACAACAACAAGTCTATCCTAGCATGCGGAAAACTAAATTGCAATTAAAATCTTACCAGGCAAAGAGTTCTGGATACGTCTTCTTAATGCTCTCCTCTGTCTCCAAAGTACAGCCATTCTTATCCTCTCCCCACTGAACCTTGACTAGATTCACCGCTTTCCTTCGAAGTTTCTTCGTATCGTGCTGGAGAGTACGAATCGGCTTGCGGTTCCCAACCGCCTCGGGTTCTACTTCTATATCATCCAACTGATCAGGTGAAATAGTCATATCGGAATCGTGCACGAATTTCCTTAACTGGGAAACATGAAATACGTTATGAACTCATGCCATCTTCTTTGGTAATTCAACTTTATATGCCAAATTCCCAACTTTCTCGAGGATTGGGAATGGACCAACAAATCTTGGTGTTAACTTGCCTCTCCTACTAAATCGTATCACGCTCTTTAATGGAGAAATCTTGATAAAAACCAAGTCGCCCATGGAGAATTTTAAATCTCTTCTCCTCTTATCAGCATAACTCTTCTGCCTATCTTGGGCAGCCTTCATTCGTTGTCGGATAACTTTGTTCTTATCTGAGGTTTCTCTTATCACATCTAGCCCAAGCACAAATTTCTCACTGGTTTCTAACCAACATGACGGTAAGTTGCATGGTCTTCCATACAAAGCTTCATATGGAGCCATACCAATACTGGATTGATAACTATTATTTATATGCAAACTCTATTAGATGCAAATGGTCATCCCACGATCCACCAAAATCCAATATGCAAGCTCTCAAGAGATCTTCTAATACTCGATTCACCCTCTCTGTCTAACCGTCGGTTTGAGGATGGTATGCGGTACTGAGATATAATTCTGACCCTAGAGCCTCTTGTAAGCTCTTCCAAAACCCGCTAGTAAACAACGGGTCTCGGTCACTCACAATGCTTTTTGGTACTCCATGAAATCTCACTACCCACTTCATATACAGTTCTGCTAACTTAACTAATGTTCTATTCGACTTGACGGGTATAAACCTTGTACTCTTGGTCAATCGGTCCACAATCACCTAAACGCTATCATGGACCGATCTAGTTCTTAGTAACCCATCAATGAAATCCATTGAGACTTGTTCCCATTTCCATTCTGGAATTTCTAATGGTTGCAACAAACCACTAGGCTTCTTTTTCTCAGCTTTAACTAGCTGGTAATTCTTGCATTTGGATATAAACTTCTCAACGTCTCTTTTCATCCCTTCCCAGTAGTAAGTCTGCTTCATGTCTCAATGCATTTTGATACCACCGGGATGTATAGTCGGTTTTGAGTGATGACATTCTCTAAGCACTTCATCTCTCAATCCATCGACATTGGTTACAACTAGTCTACCATTCTTTCTAAGCCATCCACCTCGATCAAGCCCATACTTGTTCATTTCTTCGTCGATTCCCATCTAATAGGTTAGGATCATCCCTCTGACTGGAATCAATCGGCTCAATCAAAGTGGGTCTGATCGTCAAACTTGCTAATACTTCTGGATCCAATTCGCACTTTGTTCTGAAATCATACCTAGTGATGTACTCCAGTTGCTTCCATTCTAGAAACATAGCCCCTAAACTGGCATGTCTTCTACTCAATGCATGAGCTACCTCATTTCCCTTTTCTGGTGTATAAGCGATATCGAAATCGTACGGAGCCAAGAATTCTAACCATCTTTGCAGTCAGAGATTTAGATCCTTCTGAGAGAAAAGATACTTTAACGATTTATGATCAGTAAACAACTCGAATCTTTCTCCCAAGAGATAATGTCTCCACATCTTCAATGCGAACACGATCGCTGCCAATTCCAAATCATGGGTAGGATATCTTTTCTCATGCGGTTTCAATTGCCGACTAGCATAAGCTACTACCATACCTCCTTGCATCAGTACAGCACCTAGTCCGGTACCATAGGCATCTGCGTATACCATCATCTCTTCATTCCCTTTAGGAATGACTAACATTGGTGCACATGTCAACTTTTCCTTTAGGCTCTTAAATGCATTTTCGCACTTTTCGTCCCAGATGAAAGCTTGATTCTTTTTGGTCAACTGAGTCAACGGTGCTGCTATCTTGGAGAAGTCTTGGATAAATTTACGATAATATCCAGCCAATCCCAAGAAACTTCTTACGTCTGTTGCATTCTTGGGCATAGACCAATCTTGTACCGTAGCCACCTTTGCAGGGTCCATGGCAATACCATTTTCTGAAACAACATAGCCCAAGAACCTCACTTCCCTCCTCCAGAAGTGACACTTAGAGAACTTTGCTTTCAATTGGTGTTTTCTCAACACCTCCATCACTATCCTCAAATGTTCCTTGTGTTCTTCCTCTGTCCTCGAATAAACTAAGATATAATCCACGAACACAAGAACAAACTTATTCAATTGATCCCTGAATACCCTATTCATAAGATCCACAAAATATGCTGGTGCATTGGTCAGCCCGAATGGCATGACCAACCACTCATAGAATCCAGACGGCGTCCGAAAGGCCGTTTTAGCTATACTCTCAGCTTCCACCCTAAGCTGATGAAAACCTGTCGCGAGATCCAACCGGGAGAACACTCTCGCGCCACTCAACTGATCAAACAATTCATCTATCCGCGGTAGAGGATACTTATTCTCCCTCGCTACCTTATTCAACTCGTGGTAGTCTACACACAATCGAAGGGAACCATCTGCCTTGGTAACAAACACAGCTGGTGCTCCCCACTCAGAAACACTTCTTTTGATAAATCCCTTCTTCAAAAGATCGTTTACTTGCACCCCGATCTCTCGCTGCTCCCTTGGCGCCATACGACGAAGTGGCATCACTATAGGCCTGGCATCTTTCACTAAATCAATACGAAACTCAATCTCTCGGTGTGGTGGAAGTCCGACCACTTCCTCGAAGACGTCCGGATACTGGCCAGCCATGGGCACATCTGACGACTCATCATGTGGGTTGTCAAGGAAATTTAGAAAACTAGCCATTACCCCATCACTAGGTAGACCACCAAACACTACCCTCCGCCCATCATCCACTCTAACTGTCACCAAAAACCCCTCACAGTCTACCACCACCCCGTACCTATGGAGCCAATCGTCTCCCAAAATAATGTCAAACCCAGTAAAGCCCAAAACAAAGCAATCACAAACAAACATGAATCCATGACTCGATAAGACCACATTACGACAAATCATGCTAAGACTAGTTGAACCACCAATCGGGTTCGTCACCGCTAAAGGTCTATCGACTATCTCGGGTTCCAATCCCAACCTATCTACCAGGTCACTAGATATGAAGGAACGGGAAGCTCCGGTATCAAACAATACTCGGACAAGAACATCATAAACAGAAAGCGTACCTTGAATGATGACATTCTTTCCTTTCTCCGCCACAGTTGGGGCATTAGACGAAGGAGGAACAACATTAAGAGCATATGCTTTCACAATCTGCTTCTCTTTAGAGGGTTGTGGACATTTATCTTTGGGATGTCCCACTTGGCCGCAGTTGAGGTACTTCCGGTCCGCGGGCTTTGCTCGACATTCTTTAGCATAATGGCCCTTCTTGCCACAGCTAAAGCACTCAACATCTTTCTTGCTCTTTTTCTTATGGCCATCCTTGGTCTGATTCTGCTTTCTCTTATTTTGAAACCATTCTTGCCTCCACCGCTTGCTCGCGGTTTTAGCTCCTCTACAGATGCAACCTCAGTCTTCGACTTAGGGTATAGACTCTCTGATCTCAAAGCTTTCCCCACAATCGATTCAAACGTCTCATCGATATGGTTTATAAGCCTTTCCCCCAAGTACTGATCTAAGCCTGTTATGAACTTCTCATTCTTATTCTCAGGAGTGTCGATAAGAGATAATTCACACTTTGATAAAGTATCAAACTCAGCAATATACTCCGAGACTGCCCTACCATTCTGCTTAAGCTCCATGAACTTCCGAAACAACTCTGACTTCTGAGCAGTTGGGATAAAATTTTCACTGAATCGGGCCTTAAACTGATCCCAAGTAACTTGATCCTCTGGAGTAGCTGCCTTAATAGCATTCCACCAATTCATCACCCGTCCTTGCAGCTGACGAGATGCTAGCTTTCTCTTCGTCGCATCCTCGATACCCAAGTCTTCGAAGATACGCTCACAGCTATCCAACCAATCCTGAACTTCTGTAGCCGATTCCGTTCCGTGGAACGGCTTCCCACCAAGACTAGTGTAATCCTTGCATAGCTTGGCGAAATCGGCTCTAGGCGCCTACACCGCTGCATCACCACCATTTGCAACATTGGGAACTGCTCCTTGCACATTTCTAAGCATCTCTCTCATGAAGTCAGTAAACATTGTTGTCATATTAGGAGCATTCCCATTATTAGCTCCTCTACCAGTACCCCTTATGTATAGGGTCATCATTCAATCTGTAAGGAGAAAACAATTTACCAACCCTTCAGTGGTGCAAGTGCAGTGCGACTTCATCCTTAAATATACTAATAGTGTGTATATATATATATATAGCTTTTGAAAACCAAAATATCACAAATACGCGCTCTCATATATGTACTATCTCTCTCTGGTGTCTTCCCTAGGTTAACTAAGCAACCTAGAGCTCTGATACCAAATGTGACGGCCCGCCCCGCACCAACCGACATTTCCAATGAAAGTGCACTGTGCCAATTACCCGACTAGCACGGGACGGTCGCCAAAGAAGGGAAAGAAGGAATTTGAACTAACAAGGAACCTGTAGAATGTCTCACAGCGCATGGGATAAAATATAATAATAACATACTTGACGTAAAATAGGCGAGACAGTGCATAAGCTGGAAACTAAACATAATAACAGCGGAAAATTCAAATACAGCTTATGTTCCACATCATCATTATTTCAACTTTGGAGAACTGTCTCTAAAGCAAAATAAGAAAGGTGCACTACTAATGCCCAAAGTAGTGACCAGTAGCGACGCAGGGAGAATATCTATATATGTCATACGTGGAAGTCTCCTACTCGTCTCCGATACAACTACTCGTGCATACCACCTAACATGTCTCTAGTCTGCCCGTTTAAGAGCACCCAGAGTAATAAGAAGAGACATAAAACTCTGGGTCAGATAAAAGTCTGGCATGAGCGATAAGCAGTAAAACCGAACAATAACAGGTATACTAAACCATACCTGAAACTGGACCTGCAACCAAAGAGTTAACACAACAAGATGCACAAACCTCCAAGGTGACACTAACATATGGTGTAAAGATACTGGGGAGGGGTTGTGCATGTCATAGTGATGTCAAACAATCAAGCATAACAACCATCCTCACATCTCTCACTCGGTGCGTAAAGCATACGATATCCACCGCTTTGACCACCCAAATCCTTTGCTATGATCACTCTGCCCCATGGAGTCACAGTGACTCCACTGCACTGATCCATAGCCACTAATTCTCTGCTATGTACACTCTACCCCATGGAGTCATAACAACTCCACTGCACTGGCTCATAGCCTTGCTACGATCACTCTGCCCCATGAAGCCATGATGACTTCACTGCACTAATCCGTAGCCAATATCCGTCACTCAGTGGTGAATCAAAGCTATAGACGTCGATAACCCCTTTGCACACGTCCCGTAGCAAAGTCCAATTACGAAGTCAACTCGTTGATCCCATTTGGATCTTGAGTAATAACCTCCCATCTGGACTTCCTTTGCATCTCGGGTTTTGGTCGAATTAGAGTTGGTCTTCAGAAGAGTCATCGCGTAGAAGTAGTGGCATACATCCGGTTCGGTTTGGTGGCTTTCCCTTGGTTCGGTTCGACATGCTTCAGCTCCTTGTCATCCATTCGGTTCGGTTCGGTCAACACCCTCCAGGTCAGTTCGGTTTTGGCACTCCATCCGGGTCGGTTTGGTCATCTCCATCCGGTTCGGTTCGGTTACGACGAGCCGATCCCATCCGTTGCTCCAGCTCCTCTCCTCCGATCCGATCCCATGCTCAGCTCCGATCTGATCCCCAACCCAACTCCAACTCTTTGCAAGTGGCCTTCCTTCTTGCCAAGGCTCCGCTAGGGCCAAGTTCCGATCCGGTTCGTATTCCCCTTGCCCAGTCCACCAATCCGATCCGAGCCCTATAATCTGATCCGATCCAAAACCCTGCACATTTCCTGCAATTTTTCCAGCGACTGTTTTACGCCGTACGACGGCGTTTTTGACCATTCTAGCTTTTCTAATCATTTACAAAGCATGTCATGCAGTCATAGCAACATAGAGAATCAACCATAAACACCAAAACAACAATATGATATGTTAAAATGGATTAAACATACCCAAAACCCATATTTTCCTCTTAAGCATGTTTAAGCAAATCTAATGATAGGATTAGCAAAACCTAACCAAACTAACCCAAACTTCTAACAGAGGCTTAAAATAATATTTAAGAATTTATAAACATTTTTCCAGTTTTTTAACATGCATAATTTCGTTAATTAACACAAATCACCCTAATTAACTGTAATTAGTGTAAAAATAATGCTAATCACTCACCTTAGCCACCATTTACTTATAGATCTGAAAGATTCTCTGATATAGGTCGAATCTCTGTGTATTCCAGCAGCTCTATCCCAAACTTGATGCTAATTTGCCTTGATTTGATGTAGATTAGGCTAATGCTTGACTAAACGGTGATTAGAAGGTGTTTTAGAGTTGGAGGCCATTGCTAGGTTTAGAGGAATGATAGGTGGCGGATGAAAAATGAGAAAAGGATGTTCTCTAAACCCTAACAGTCCTTTTAAACTCTTAATCCCAAAATGAGTTATGGGCCCTCTTGCTAATCACCCTAACGGTTAAGCTGTTTTTCGCCTTCCAAACCTTGTTTCGGCTATATCTCCCAAACGGTGAGTCTGTTTGGCTAATGTGACCACTCTATGGAAAGATAAACCATCATCCGGATCTAATGGAAGTGGTTTCAAGTCAAAAATCCTTACCAATCCAAAGTTATGGCCAAAACAAGATCAGCTAGGGGCAAAACGGTCATTTAAAAATCGGAAAAAATCATGAACATGAGAAATGATCCCAATAGTTGTCTCCCAAAGTTACATGGCTATACGACTTCGCATGAGAAAGAAGTAAATATTCTACGATCCTCTGATGCGTTAAATGCGGATCGTTACAATAATCTACAAGAATTTTAAATTTTAAAAATTCCATGGATTATACTTTTTGGTGAATAATTACAGAAATTTATGCAAATTTTCCTTAAATAATTGCATAAATTTATACAATTATTAGTTAAGTTAATTCTAGGAACCTCATTTACATACCTTTTTAACTAGGATATTTTTGCTATTTTAAAACTTGATCGGTTCCTTAGCCAAACCATCCCTTATATGTATTTAACACATTCAAGGGAATTTTTTTTGCACAAATGTATGTTATATTTTTACATTGCAGTCATGTGTAGTAAGTTAGCATTAATATCTTTTAAGCTGCAACATCTAAATATTTTGTTAGTTTGAATTTTGGTTTGTCATATCCTCTTGTTAATGATATTAAATTCTAATAATATTCATGATGATGCTTTTTGGATTTGTAAAGAAAAAATATTTTTTAGATCTACGATGTTAAGATTACTTTTAATTTCTATAGCCATTATTTTTAGTAATTCAAGCTAGCACCAACATTGCACTTTTTCTATAAATTGATTTCTTTTAGTACAGATTGTTTTTCTATAAATTGAATATGGTTGTCATTATTAGACAAATGATTTGCACAATAAGTAAGTCGTATTTTTACGTTGAATCATAGTTTGAATTTTTATTCCTTAGTCGTAGTTTCCATTTTTTTATTATTAATTTATGCAAGAAGCTATTTGTTTAGATCTTACTTTTCTGTACTATAATGTATTGTAATATTTGTAAATGAAGTTTATTATTAATCGTATGTCAAAAGTAACTAATATTTGTAGAGGTTCATTTGTTGAATCAAGTGATATTGAGTTTGGATAATACTTGAAAAGAGAAAATTTGAGTTTTTGAAAGAAGTTAGATCCAATTTTTAAAGGAAAGTTTAAGTTTGTAAAAGAAGTTAGATTCAATTTTCAAGGAGAATTTCTGAATTTGTGAGTGAACTTAGATCCAATTAAGTGGTATTAATATAGATGGGCGTTTTTGATATTTTTTGTTGATACCAAAAAAGTTTGTCATCAAATATATTACAGCTATTATTAAAGATTTCCCATGATTATGTGTTATGCATTTTTAATTGTTTATGATTCTAGTTTCGCATTCTTTTTTAGTCTTTTTCTACTGCTTTGCTCTTAAAGGACTTTATTTTGTTACTAAATGGAGATCTAAAAAATAAAGTATTGTTAATGCCACTCCACAAACGGTTGAAGGAGGGTCATTTTTTTTTTTTTAATTTATTAAGGAGCTGATCATTTAATATAGCCCCCCTAACAATTTGTAAAATATAAACCAAAATGCCCTTTTATTATTTTATCCTAATTATATTTTATTGTTCATAAAACCTTAATCATCTTCTTCTTCTCAAAGTAAATAATTAATCACTTCTTTCATGGAAGAACCAATTTCTAATCAAATTTCTAACTTTGAAAAAGAAAACAGCATGGTTTTTACTCAAAAAAGCAAATGCCATGATGAATTTATTGAAGAAATCAACAAAAATGTAACAATATACTGGAAAAAATAGAGGTTCGTTTTCAGTCATAAATGTTATATTCGTTGACAATGAGCCGAAGTTAAACAATTAAAACGATATATACTCGCCGAATTGGGTGAATGGATCAGGTCATGACAAGAACACAAATTGAGCGATAGGTTATTGAATAAAATCATTTTTTCCGATGTACTATCACCGAATATGTAGGATTTCAATTTTTTTTTCAGTTAATCTATTTTCGGCATGTTATTTCCAAACTTTGTACTGAATTTCAGTATATCCTTATCGGTTTTTACCGTGTTTTATGTATTTGAACGGATGGTAAAATCAGATTTATTTATTTATTTTTCCATTTGTGTTTGGCCCCCCTTAATAATATAATTTTCAATGGAGTGAAAATAAAATATGACCCCTTATCCGTTTTTGTAGTGACAATAACAATTCTCAAAAAATAATACATGGGTATTAAGAAGTTAATACCTAAATGTATAGTCATTTTAGTCTTAAATGCAAAAACTAATATTATATGTATGCACATCACAATGCAATCGATCCTTTTTTCGTCCATTCTCCTCTATTTTCTTCTTCTTAACCTATCTTTTCCCATCGCTATGTGTCTTATGCTACTTTTAACCAAACTAGAACCCCCTTTTTGCCTCCCTTGCTTCCAGATCTAAATTGGATTTTTCGTCCTGTGTTTTTAGTGTCGTTTGTATTTGCATCCTTCTTCAATTCGAGTTCCCCTAAACCCACTACCTCACCATCGTCATCGGTGTCTGCCTATGTGTCCTCCTTACCCATAGCCTACCACTAAAGCACGACCAATCCACCTCACTGTTACTAGTTAGAGTGTTTGGGTTTGCTTTTGATCAATTTCGACGCGCTTGGTCGGGCTCTGGTTCTCTGGTTGTTTGTAAGATTTCGTCACCTGCTTTGCTGGCTCGGGAAGTGATTAGTTCTCTACAGTTTTATTGAAGCTTGGCTTCTTCATTTCAATGCTTTAGCCGTTCGGATTCACTGGCGATCTGATCGACATTTTTTTTGGGTTGCTGGTTAGGTAAGGCTATTGTGGTGGTCACTCTATTTGGTTGCATCTTGGTTCTAACAGGTCACATTGCCTGGTGCATCTTGGATGTCATCTGTCAGTTTTGTTTTCACCTTTTTGGTGTTAAAATCTCATTGCCTTGTGAATCTTGGAGGTCATTCTGTGGTAATTTGTTGATGTTGTGAGTGTGTTGTAGCTCTGGCTTACGGTTGTTTGCCTCACCTTGGTTTTGTGGTCATATTGTTAGTTGCATGATGTTCTATTCATGTCAATTGCATAGTGGTTCTTCAGATCCAACTTGCTAGTCTTCAGTGTGGTGTTATCTGCTGTTGAAATGAGTAACTTAAGCTAGTGGTTTGTTGTAGCTTGTAGCTGTTTAGCCTTCTTGCAATTATATCTTCGTGCGATGGTCAGGTGCTTACTGAGCATGTGCTTGTGTGTAACAGTCTGCCTCAGCATCCATAGGGGGTGCTCAGTGTGAGTGTGGTGTTGTGTGTGTGGACAGTTTCATGTAATTGGTGTTTAACATTCATAGCTTGCTTTATTCAGAATCGCACCCTGTGTAGTTGTAGTAGTTTATGCTAGTCTGAATAGTTGTAGTTAGTGCTTGTAACAATGTTTGCAGCAGAAAGGCAATTTGTCTATCTTCTAGGTATTTATGTACTCGTTATTTATTGTAATGAAAAGTGGACGGTCCACTTTAAAAACCTGTTGATCTTGCCAAAAAGAAATATAGTATAAGAACAGTTTGGCTAAGGTCTCTGTTAAGTCTTAAAATATACGAAAACTCATCATCTTAAAACTTTGTAAATAATGTCCCTGTTTTTTTGAAATTTATCAAAAAAAATATAAAAAATGAGGGTGGTAATCATTTTTTTATTCATGTAAGAAAAGTATAAAAAAAGCTTTAAAAAAAGGAAACCTTCTTTAGTGAAAATAATGGAAAATCTACAATTTTTCGAAAAATTGGACATATTACAGCAATAATATCAAATATTGCATGCTTTATGCAATTTTTGCCGATTGCTTCAAATTTATAAATTTAATGTCTACACTTATTCAAACATAACGTCATTGCAGAAAAATCATCAAAAATATTAAGAACATTACATGCTAATGGCAAATACACCACTTTTAGGAAAATTGCAGAAAAAAGCAACTATACAGAAAAATTACAAATATGTCTACAGTTTTTCTATACACCGAGACATGTTTACAATACACCGTAATATATCTGCATTTATTCACAGTAAGTGAATAATTACATATATTTCTGCATTTTTTTCTTTTTTATTACCTGTAATACATTATATGAATAATTGCAAATAAATATGCATTTATTCGCAATAAATGCATACATTTCTACAAATTTTTTTAGAGCAAGTAATATTTCATTGATATAATAAAGATTGAAAACATTGATTCGTTTTATTCTATAGTCTGTCCATCAAATTATCCATCAAATCATTTTATTCTATACAGTGAAGGTAGACCAAATATATAAAGGTTTCGAAAAATTATGCAATTCATTTCAAATTAATTACCTCCTCTATGTAGTAAATTTCTATGGATAACATTGATCAAACTCTATTTAACCCTGATCATAGTAAAATTCATTCAAGCACGTATTAATATGTGAAAATATCCAATTTTGTTTTCTTGATCAACAATTGAAAAGTGATTTCTCTACTTATACATCTAATGCATGGACTTAATATGTGACGGCCCGCCCCGCACCAGCCAGCATTTCCTCCGAAAGTGCGCTGTACACATGCCCAACTAGCACGGGACGGTCGTCAGGAGAAAGGAAAGGAGGGAACGAACTAATCAAGAACCTGTAGAATGTCTCACAGCGCATGGAGTAAAATATAATAATAATAACATACTTGACATAAAACAGGTGAGACAGTGCATAAGCTGATAACTAAAATCAACATCAACATCAGAGCAGCGGAAATCCAAATACAGCTTATTACAACTTTTCAAATTTACTGCCTCTAAACAAAAGAAAACTAAAGTAGAAGATGCACCACCAATTCCCAAGCAGCGATCTTCAACAACACAGGGAGAATACTATATATATGTATTACGTGGAAGCCTCCTGCTCGTCTCCGGATCATCTACCCGTGCATCACCAGCTAACCTGTCTCTAGTCTGCTCGTGTGAGCACCCAGAGTAATAATAGGAGACATAAAACTCTGGGTCAGACATAAAGTCTGGTATGAGCGATAAGCATCTAAACAGAACAATAACATGTATACTAAACCATACCTGAACCTGGACCTGCAACCAAAGAGTTAGTACCACATACCGTACAATACTTTAAGGTGCCATAAAAAATAGTGTAAGAATACGGGGGTGGGGTGTGCATGTCATAATGATAGCAAACAAATCAACCATAGCAACCATCCTCACATCTCTCACTCAGTGCGTAAAGCATACGATGTCCACCACTGTCAATCACTAGACCCATTGAAGTAGTGACGGAGTTCAACTTGTACAACTACTGCTACTACCAAGCTTACCACATGGAGTCATGACCAAATCTTTACAAATGACCCCTCTTCATTGGTTTATAGCCCTTTAGTCGTACCTAGGCCATTTCAGCCCTGAATCCGTTCACATACTTCCCATACATAGTGATCCAAAGTCATAAACATCGACTGCCCCTTGGCACACGTCCCGTAGCAAAGCCCAATCATGGAGTGAACTCATCGGTTCCCAACTGGATCCTGAGCTCTAACTTCCCATATTGGACTACCTTTGCATCTCGGGTTATTGGTCAATACTGGGTCGGCTCGGGTTCTCCTTCTAGCCATCGGTTCGGGTCGGGTCCTCTACTTCGGGTCGGTTCGTAGTCTTCTCCTGTAGTTGTTCGGTTCGGGTCCACAGCGTCGCAACGGTTCGGGTCAGGTCGGGTGTCCTCCTCCGGGTCAGGTCGGGTGCCATCTCCCTTCCAGTTCGTGCTTCCGCTCTGATCCGCTCCCTCGTTCTTCACGTGCTCCGATCCGATCCCTCCTTCGCCATCTGATCCGCGTGGCCTTCCCTCTTGCCAGTTCTCCCAAGTATCAAGTTCCGATCCGAGCCCTTCGTCCCTAAGTCGATACGATCCCCAGCTTAACCAACATGACCTTCCTTTTTGCCTAGCGTCATTTGTGCCAGACTCCAGTTCGGGTCGGGTTCCATGCCAGGTCTCCAATCCGATCCGATCCGAAACCCTGCACAACTTTCTGTTGGATCTAGATTAACCCTAGAGGGGGGTGAATAGGGTTAATTGCAGATTATCACTGAGTATATAATTATTAAAAATATCATAGCACAGATAATAATCAGAGTAAATAAATACTGTAAGTAAATAACACACAGATATACCCAGCTTCGGCAACCCTGCCTACTGCTGCATTCCCCAAGGTTTTTATTATAGAATTATACAGACTCCCGCATACACAAACTTACAGACTCGCGACCCTCGCTAACCGCCTATACAGTTTTGTACACTCGCAATACCTGCTGCTGTCCTAACCCTATACTAAAAACCCTGACTGATCTTTGTCCCCAAGATCAGATTTCCCCTGGCTACAAACCCGTATTCAGTAACCCCTAGTTTTACAGACTAGTAAACTGTTCAGATGATTTTACAACTCGAAATAAAAAAAACAAAAGAGAAATAAACAACACAAATTAAACTAGCAAAACCCTAGAACAAAAAGAATAAAGGAATTAAAATCTAAAGGGTCATTCCCTTTTAAAATAGAACTAGGGTTTGCTTAACCCATCTGGGTCGGCTCGTCCATTTGTGTGCACCGCTATTATTTTGACCCGTTCCTTCTCTCTTTTCTCTGAGAAAAAAAAATGGTGGCAGCTTGTAAAATCGGGCTAGGGTTTTCAGGAAATTATCCCAAATCAATTTGCGATGGTTCTTCAACTCTGGATAATCTTCTAATGCTCGAATCTTGGTCAATCTCTGAAGCCTTGATTTGAGATGCGGCGGGAGAAACAGATGATCGAAACCCTGATTTCAATTTGTGAGTTTTCTGATTTAAAAAATTTCTTGGAATTGTGATGCTTGTGGGTTTCGATAATTTGAAAGCCTGTGATGAATCGGTATATATAGGGTAAATACAAAACCCTATTGTTTCTGATTTCGCCGTGTCGTCTTGCTCTGATTTGTTGCGAGTTAATTCCTCTTTTGAATTTAATCACCTTTGTATTGAAAAGGATTTGAAATTTGAATGGAACAGAGTGATTGTTGCTTTCCCCTTTTTGCTAAATCTTGGCTTTGATTTGCTGTTTCCTCTTTGAAAAAATCGGTTTTGAAAAACTTTGCTTTAATGGCTCTTGTATTTGAATAGCATGATTATGACACTGCCTTTAATTCCTTGTGTGAATAAATTGCTCGATTGAATCTTGAACTAATTCCTGAAAATCTGGAAATTAAATTTCCCCTTTTTGCCTTTTTTTTTTGAATTTGTCTAATTCGATTGTTGCCTTGAATAAAATTGGGAATGTCATTAGATCTTGCCATATATGATATGCCGATTTCAGTAAATCATTTGTCTTCATTCCATGCCATGTTTAAAAAAAATCTTCACCATTTATTTCATGAAATTTCTTGAACATGACTTGATTGCTCATTGTGGTTCATGCATGATTAATTGAGATGGATTTCCAATTTTTCATTGTAATTTCCAAACAAAATTGTGATGTCCATTGCTGTTGATTTCTGGAAATATTTAAAGTTGCTTTGAGTTTGTTCCTTGCATAACTTTTTCTCTCTCCTTGTTTTCCTGGAATCATATGCACAAATTTTTGCTGCATTGAAATACTGGAATCATACTATCTGGGAAACATTTCTTGCCACAATAAAATACTTTCCCAAAAGATTTCTGGAAAAACATTTGTTGCCCTAATTTGTACCACCACTTATACTTGTGTATGTGTACAATTGTCAACATTTGTATGCACGCCAAACATGGTCTGTTGCACCAATTCCAGTTGCACCATTGTACACTTGCACTTGCATTACATTCACATGCTTGCTACACCCTCCACCTGTGTTGATCTTGTCATTGAACTTGAATGCTTGATTTGTGCACATATGTATGCACTGTCCCTTGCACTGTAGCACCACAATGCTGAGTCATGAACCATACTTGTATCACACACACATATGTGTACCATGCTGACTTGCATCACCTTCATTATCCAAGCTGAGTTGTACCATGCTGTTGCATCTTCTTATTGTCTACACCTTGACCTGGCCTTGACTTTGACTTGTGTTGTCTCGGCCATGCTAATCCCATCAGATATTGTTACTTTGAATCCGTGCTGCTCCATCACTCATATTACTGTGATTATTGTATATCCACCAATGCATGAATAATCATGGTTGCACTCATGTGTTGATCACTTTCATTTGCATGCTCTACTTTGTTCTTGTACTAGTCATTTTGATTTGAACTTTGCTCGACCAGTTGAGCTGTCTCGACCACTTTGGTTTGTTGTTGACTAGTGTATTGCACTTGATTCGTGGACTTGCTGATTTGACTTTTTGTATTTTTGGCTTCATGTTGACTTTGACTCCATGTTGACTTTGTTGATTTTTGGCTCCGTGCTTACTGTATTGTTTGGGCTGCTTGTACTTGACATTTGCACTGTGTCGAGCTTGGTCCACGTGGCTGCTCCACAACTGCACACACTGATCGGCGAGGCAGTGCACACGTGTATATATATGCACGTGTGTACATGCAGCCATCAGACGAGTTTTCATGTCCCTGTACTAGTGTCTAGACACAGTCGGATTAACAAATCAGACCAAGCCAGAAAAATGATGAGAAACACACCAGAAAACTGAGGCAAATAAAATTTCAAAAAAAATTATATTTGCGTATATTCAGTTTAAATTCTATTGCAGTATACTGTGTGTGTTTCATTGTGATAGGTACGAAGACTGGACTGACGAACAGCTGAGAAGACAAACAACTGTAGATTGAAGACAAGAACAGAAGAAAACAAATCAGTGTGTCTGTGTAAAAGAGTCAATGTAAAACAATGTATATATGAATTGTATATATGAAAAAAATGTATAGAGTGTGAGTGTTGTAGTGAGGAGCTGTGTATATGGAAAAAAAGATTGTACTGTTATTTGTAATAAACAAGTCTGTTTGAAATAAAAATATTATTTAATTGTTGTCAAACGAACTCGTCTATTATTCTGTTTATTTATAAGTACAATAATCTGTGATTGTATTTAAATAGTGGAGTTATAAATAACTGTACTATTTGAAACTTTGAAATATAATGTTTATATTCGAATAAAACACTATATGAATATATGAATGTTTGTGTAGTCGTATTCTATTTGAATATAAATATTATATTCCAGTATGTGATGTATATATAGAACAGTACAGTAACAAACACATTTATAATATATATTTATTTGGTTGTTATCATCAAACAAAAATCATATAATAGTGTATACGACTACGTCATATACAACAATCTCCCCCTTTTGATGATGACAAACAAATAAAAGATTTTGTGCACAATAAATGTGTTTGACAGTGAAAATTGTACTCCCCTTATTTATTAGCTCCCCATACAACAGAAAACTCCCCCTATAACTGTGCATGAGTGAATATGAACTGAATAATGAATTTTCAAAATTAAAAATATTTATAAAATATTCACTCATAAATCAAAATCTCAACTCATTCTCCCCCTTTTGTTATCATCAAAAGGATTCAGAATTTAAAATATAGATGAAAAATAGACTAAAAATATAATTTCAGCTTAAGAGGAAGAATGGTCATCATAAATCTCAATCAGTCAATCAAAAATCATAATAAACTGAGAACTGGTGGCATATTTCACATTGTAGAAAATGACGGATTTATGATGAATTTTATATATTATGGAGAGAGTTTTAAAAACATATATTTTCAATTATTTTCCAAAAGAATTTTATAAAACCGAGGCTCAAAAATAGTGATGGTTTTGGGCTATAATTAATAATTCAATTTAAGTGACAAAATCGAATAATCTCAAATCCCAATATCTATCAATCAACAAATCATAATACGTTATAAAATTTCAACATATTTCACAGAATAGAAGATGGATTGATAGGCTGGTTTTTATACTCAGAGGAGAATTTCAAATTTATTTCTAATTTTAGCGCTTTATTTCCTTTTTATTTATTTTTTATTTAAGAGCACACTGACCACGCATAACCAGAGCTTGGGTTTTTAAATGGGATCAGTCGCAGCTTAAATTATAAGACGTCTCATAACCATGCATAACCAGAGCTTGGATTTTTAAATGAGGTTAAAGACACTCTTATATATTAACTATATTTTTATCATTTTCAGCTTTATAAAGGAAAAACTCCTCAGTATATAGAAACAAAAAAGTGGATGATAGAAATGCGGTAGGTACAGAAGTGGACTGTGAAATAAATTTCTAAATTAATAATATTATGAAATATGATCAACCGTACCGGGACCATTGGAAAAAAAAATTCAATTTTCACTAATTCAGAATAATACTATAACCACAATTCCATCACAAATATTTTCACTTTTTATTCAAGATTATTTAAAAAAATTAAATTCTCCACATTAATATAAAAAACATGATGGATGGCAGAAAGATGATAGATAATGAAGATGGTCGTGAAATAATTGCCAATTCAAAGATATTATAATAAACGTTCAACCATCATGAAAAATTTAAATCAAATCTCCTCTTGTTGTGAAATATACTGCAGTCACAATTCATCACAATTTTAAAATCTAATGACAATTTTGATGAATTATAAATACAATTCAACTTGGATATTGAATTCAATTTCTGAATGAATAATTAATAAATAATTTTTAAATTGAAAATCAATTACAATAGGAAATTAAACAGATTTATACAAAAAAAATTAATCTATACAGGGCGATAATTCAAAAAACAGATGAGTGAAAAAAAAAACTGATACCAATTGTAGTCTCCTATATCGAGGAATTGAATTACACCCTGATGGACTATCATGGACATCTCAGACCAAAGAAATTTAAACACAAACCCAGCCAGACAGATTTAGCACATTTATTTGTATAGGCAAAAAAAGTGTGGATCTATACAATGTGAAAATTTGAAAATTTGAATCTCAGTACAGATGAGTGAAACAAATATAAGCACTTCTGATACCACTTGGTGTCTTTATTCACAAAGCGCAAACAGACAGACTTAACAAATTTGCACATTTTCCAAGACTTCAGATAAGAACAAGCAATTATTTGAAAAACAGTATCAGAGCAGCAAACAATTCTTCTCAATACAAGCAGTCATTTAGAGCATTTTCACACCAGTATCAGAGCGGCACAAAAACCGTTTCAAAGCACACTTGTCAAGACATTTCTGATGGTCACAGAATATGATTCATGATCCAAGATTAAAAATACTGTTTATTTGAAATCATTTGAGGAAATATGAAAAACTCACGATTCGATGAATCAATCACACCATATTATAAATTTCAGATTCAGGATATGTGTGAGATTCAATAAATCAATAATTTCAAATGATTTTAAACAAACAGATATTCAAAACAAATAATCATGAAATAACAGTGAGTTTCAAGACCGGATTTTCAAAGAAATTTTCACAAGTATCTCTGACAAGTGTGAGATTAAATTCAGGTCAGTTACATAAAATTTGAGAGGTATTCATGAACTAGAAAATTAAAGTAATTTATTTGAAATCACTTGAACCAAATGTCAAGTTCTGGGATATAATGAATCAGTCACACAAGGTTGATAATTTCAAATTTAGGAGGTGTGTGAGATTCAAAATATCAGAAATTTCAGATGATTTCAAACAAAACTGATTTCAACTGTACTATTCATGAATAAAAATGAATTTTAAGATGTATCACTGAGACAAGATATTTTAAAAAATTTCAAGCCAATCTGAAAATTTCTGGAATTGTCACAACTGATAAATAGCAGTGTGCTGTAATGAGTATAATATTTTGAGATTTTCTAAAATGAATTAGAATAAACTTAGAACAGCAAAGGTGTGTGAATTTCCATATAATTTTCTGATCTTCAAAACAATTTAGAATTCAGATTAACAGTGTTCAAGATATAACAAGAATACGTCAACACTGTTAGGAATTCAGAAAACAGAAAAAGAACTTCAAAACAATTGCAGAAAAAAAAATCAGTATCTGGACATGATTAAAAGTATCAGAGTTCTATACACAAAACAGATTTCCAGAATATCATGAATACTGCAATTCAAGAAGCACACAAAAAAATGTGGCAGTGATAAATCAAAATAGAATAGACAGAAGAAAGAGATAGAAGGGAGAAGAGAAGAAATAAACAAAAGAAAAAAAAAATCAAAAACAGAAAATACTTACAGAGGTGAGTTTAGAGATCAAACCAGAATTCAGTGTAAATCAGAATCTCTAACTCAACAAACTTGGATAAGGAGCTGTGGATGATTCCATGATATGAAACAGTTTGAATTCAGTTTCTCTTTCTGTACAGCAGCTCCTCAGCCTCCTGTGGTACCTAACAGTTAAGAGAATCGAGTGGTCTAACAAAATTTGTAACACCACTCACAGTTTTGTTCATAGCTTTAGGTACCCAAACTTGTTTATATAACAATCCATCAGAATTTACCAAAGTACCTTTAGGGACCCAGATCTTTTTGAATTTAGACAAAATTGTTTTATTTCCTTTTGGGGTCCAGGATTGTCTAAATGGATCGTTATACAATAACTTCACATCTCGGTTGTGATTTAAAAACCTTTTGAAATTTCCAAACCTCAAATTTTCAGAAAGATCCTTTTTGAAGCAATTTAAAGGATTTTTAAAATCACACGAATTCAAATTTTCAAAGCCATTTGTTTTTCCAAAACCAAGACCATTTTTATTTCCCGGAGAAAGTTGATTTTTCAACAACATGTTCAAAGATTTCTCACCTGTTGATAATTTAGTCAAAGTTGACTCAAGTTGTTGAATTTTAGTTTTAAGATCACGATTCTCTTTCATTAAATATGAACAATGATTGTTAGTGATCTTACATCTATCAAAATCCGATTTTAAAAACAAATTTTCATCTTTAAGAGTTTTAATTCTGGCTTGGGATTCCATGATTTCAGATTCAAATCGTTTTTGTTTTTCAAACTCAAATTTCTTGGATTTTTCAATCCCGTTTTCCAATTCTTTCAAAATCAAATCGGATTTCAACAAGTTTTCTTTTTCAGCGATTTCAAATTTGGAATTTATATCAGTCTTAATAATTTCAAATCCCTTTTGTAAAAAATTATTCAAACTTGATAACTCAATCTTGTTTTCTTTTAAGATAAGAATTTCTTTTTCAAACTTTTGAATATTTTTATTGAGATGAACAAGATTGGTTTCCAATTTCAGACAATTTTTACAATCAGACTTTGAAGAGTTTCTAAACGATTTAAGTTGTGATTCCAAATCATCAATTTTGCCAGTTAACTCAGAATTCATAGATTTCATAGATTTGTTTTTAGATTGGAATTTATCAACAGATTTAGTTAAATCAGTGCACATATAAACCAAATCTTCGTATGTGAGATTTTCAGTTTCAGCATCTGTTGATTCTCCATCGTTTGATCCATCTATTTCTCCTTTTATGCACAGATCTGAATTTGAGTTGACATTCTGGGGCTTTGAGCAGTCGTCAGTTTTTCCATAGAGCTTGTTGAGAGTTCTCCAGACATCCTTCGCAGTCAAACAATGAGATACGTGAATAAACTATTCTGTACCGAGATAATCAAATATGATATTCGTAGCACGAGAATCGAAAGCAATGTTTCTATTATCAGACATATCACTCCCATTGATAACAATATCCCAACATTTAATATTAACAGATTTTAAATAAAATTCTATTTTGGATTTCCAGTTTGAAAAATCTGTTCCATTGAAAATAGTTGGAGATGAACTGGACTGACTCTCAGAAGACTGACAACAAGGGGAAAACATGATTCTAGAGTTAATCAAAAACCAAGCTCTGATACCAAATATTGGATCTAGATTAACCCTAGAGGGGGGGTGAATAGGGTTAATTGCAGATTATCACTGAGTATATAATTATTAAAAATATCATAGCACAGATAATAATCAGAGTAAATAAATACTGTAAGTAAATAACACACAGATATACCCAGCTTCGGCAACCCTGCCTACTGCTGCATTCCCCAAGGTTTTTATTATAGAATTATACAGACTCCCGCATACACAAACTTACAGACTCGCGACCCTCGCTAACCGCCTATACAGTTTTGTACACTCGCAATAACTGCTGTTGTCCTAACCCTATACTAAAAACCCTGACTGATCTTTGTCCCCTAGATCAGATTTCCCCTGGCTACAAACCTGTATTCAGTAACCCCTAGTTTTACAGACTAGTAAACTGTTCAGATGATTTTACAACTCGAAATAAAAAAAACAAAAGAGAAATAAACAACACAAATTAAACTAGCAAAACCCTAGAACAAAAAGAATAAAGGAATTAAAATCTAAAGGGTCATTCCCTTTTAAAATAGAACTAGGGTTTGCTTAACCCATCTGGGTCGGCTCGTCCATTTGTGTGCACCGCTATTATTTTGACCCGTTCCTTCTCTCTTTTCTCTGAGAAAAACAAATGGCGGCGGCTTGTAAAATCGGGCTAGGGTTTTCAGGAAAATTTCCCAAATCAATTTGCGATGGTTCTTCAACTCTGGATAATCTTCTGATGCTCGAATCTTGGTTTATCTCTGAAGCCTTGATTTGAGATGCGGCGTGAGAAACAGATGATCGAAACCCTAATTTCAATTTATGAGTTTTCTGATTTAAAAAAATTCTTGGAATTGTGATGCTTGTGGGTTTCGATAATTTGAAAGCCTGTGATGAATCGGTATATATAGGGTAAATACAAAACCCTATTGTTTCTGATTTCGCCGTGTCATCTTGCTCTGATTTTTTGCGAGTTAATTCCTCTTTTGAATTTAATCACATTTGTATTGAAAAGGATTTGAAATTTGAATGGAACAGAGTGATTGTTGCTTTTCCCTTTTTGCTAAATCTTGTCTTTGATTTGCTGTTTCCTCTTTGACAAAATCGGTTTTGAAAAACTTTGCTTTAATGGCTCTTGTATTTGAATAGCATGATTGTGACACTGCCTTTAATTACTTGTGTGAATAAATTGCTCGATTGAATCTTGAACTAATTCCTGAAAATCTAGAAATTAAATTACCCCTTTTTGCCTTTTTTTTTGAATTTGTCTAATTCGATTGTTGCCTTGAATAAAATCGGGAATGTCATTAGATCTTGCCATATATGATATGCTGATTTCAGTAAATCATTTGTCTTCATTCCTTGCCATGATTAAAAAAAAATCTTCACCATTTATTTCATGAAATTTCTTGAACATGACTTGATTGCTCATTGTGGTTCATGCATGATTAATTGAGATGGATTTCCAATTTTTCATTGTAATTTCCAAACAAAATTGTGATGTCCATTGCTGTTGATTTCTGGAAATATTTAAAGTTGCTTTGAGTTTGTTCCTTGCATAACTTTTGCTCTCCCCTTGTTTTCCTGGAATCATATGCACAAATTTTTGCTGCATTGAAATACTGGAATCATACTATCTGGGAAACATTTCTTGCCACAATAAAATTCTTTCCCAAAAGATTTCTGGAAAAATATTTGCTGCCCTGATTTATACCACCACTTATACTTGTGTATGTGTACAATTGTCAACATTTGTATGCACGCCAAACATGGTTTGTTGCACCAATTCCAGTTGCACCATTGTACACTTGCACTTGCATTACATTCACATGCTTGCTACACCCTCCACCTGTGTTGATCGTGTCACTGAACTTGAATGCTTGATTTGTGCACATATGTATGCACTGTCCCTTGCACTGTAGCACCACAATGCTGAGTCATGAACCATACTTGTATCACACACACAGATGTGTACCATGCTGACTTGCATCACCTTCATTATCCATGCTGAGTTGTACCATGCTGTTGCATCTTCTTATTGTCTGCACCTTGACCTGGCCTTGACTTTGACTTGTGTTGTCTCGGCCATGCTAATCCCATCAGATATTGTTACTTTGAATCAGTGCTGCTCCATCACTCATATTACTGTGATTATTGTATATCCACCAATGCATGAATAATCATGGTTGCACTCTTGTGTTGATCACTTTCATTTGCATGCTCTGCTTTGTTCTTGTACTGGTCATTTTGATTTGAACTTTGCTCGACCAGTTGAGCTGTCTCGACCACTTTGGTTTGTTGTTGACTTGTGTATTGCACTTGATTCATGGACTTGCTGATTTGACTTTTTGTATTTTTTGGCTTCATGTTGACTTTGGCTCCATGTCGACTTTGTTGATTTTTGGCTCTGTGCTTGCTGTACTGTTTGGGCTGCTTGAACTTGACGTTTGCACTGTGTCGAGCTTGGTCCACGTGGCTGCTCCACAGCTGCACACACTGATCGGCGAGGCAGTGCACACGTGTATATATATGCACGTGTGTACATGCAGCCATCAGACGAGTTTTCATGTCCCTGTACTAGTGTCTAGACACAGTCGGATTAACAAATCAGACCAAGCCAGAAAAATGATGAGAAACACACCAGAAAACTGAGGCAAATAAAATTTCAAAAAAAATTATATTTGCGTATATTCAGTTTAAATTCTATTGCAGTATATTGTGTGTGTGTTTCATTGTGATAGGTACGAAGACTGGACTGACGAACAGCTGAGAAGACAAACAACTGTAGATTGAAGACAAGAACAGAAGAAAACAAATCAGTGTGTCTGTGTAAAAGAGTCAATGTAAAACAATGTATATATGAATTGTATATATGAAAAAAATGTATAGAGTGTGAGTGTTGTAGTGAGGAGCTGTGTATATGAAAAAAAAAGATTGTACTGTTATTTGTAATAAACAAGTCTGTTTGAAATAAAAATATTATTTAATTGCTGTCAAACGAACTCGTCTGTTATTCTGTTTATTTATAAGTACAATAATCTGTGATTGTATTTAAATAGTGGAGTTATAAATAAATGTACTATTTGAAACTTTGAAATATAATGTTTATATTCAAATAAAACGCTATATGAATATATGAATGTTTGTGCAGTCGTATTCTATTTGAATATAAATATTATATTCCAGTATGTGTTGTATATATAGAACAGTACAGTAACAAACACATTTATAATGTATATTTATTTGGTTATTATCATCAAACAAAAATCATACAATAGTGTATACGACTACGTCATATACAACACTTTCTGCAACTTTTTCCAGCAACTTGTTTACGCCATTCGACGACATTTTCGACAAATCTAACTATACTAATCAATCACAAATCATCCCAAACAGTCATAGCAACATAGCAAACTAATAACAAACACCAAAACAATGAATTTACATGTCAAAATGGATCAAATATACCCAAAATCCCATTTTTCCCTTAAGCATGATTAAATAAAACTAATCATAGGGTTAACGAAACTTAATCAAATCGAACCAAATTTCTAACAGAGGCATAAAATATTATTTAAGAATTTCTGAACATTTTTCCAGAATTTATTAGTGTATAAATTCGCTAATCTTCACTAATTACCCTTAATTAACTGTAATTAGTGCCAAAACGATGCTAATCACTCACCTTGGCCACAAATGAAATTCTCAGAATTGAAACCTCGCTGATTTGGGTGAATTCTAACGTCTAACAGCAGCTCTAGCCTTGCTTTCGTGTTTCCTCTCCTTAATTTGATGTAGATTAAGCCAAAACTTGATTAGAAAGTGATTAGAAGGTGATTTGGGTGTTGGAGGCCATTGCTAGGGTTGCAAGAAAGAAAGTGGCGGCTGGGAAATGAGAATAAAATCGTTCTCTAACTGATTTCAGCCTCCTCCTTACCCTAATCCCGAAATCCCCCATTGGGCCTAGCTGTTAATCACCCGGTTAAGCCCAATTAGGCTGTTTTTCACCATCTGAAACTTGTTTCAGCCATATCTCCCAAACAGTGAGTCCGTTTGGCTAATGTGACCACTCTACGGAATTGTAAACCATCATCCAGAGCCAATGGAAGTGGTCTCAGATCAAAATTCCTTTCCAGTTAAAAGTTATGGCCAAAACAGTGCCAACTAGAGGTAAAATGGTCATTTAAAAATCGGGAAAAATCATGAACATGGGAAATGGCCCCAATAGTCGTCTCCCAAAGTTACATGACCATACGACTTCGTATGTGAAAGAAATAAATATTCTACGATCCTATGATGCGTAGAATACGGGTCGTTACACTCTCCCCCCCTTAAGAAATTTCATCCCCGAAATTCCTTAACCCAAAACATACAAAAGATCCCGCATGCCTAACAACCACATACAACAATCAAACATGCAAAGCAAGCAAACAAGCCTATCCTAGCATGCGGAAAACTAAATCGAAGTCAAAATCTTACCAGGCAAAGAGTTCTGGGTATGTCTTCCTAATGTTCTCCTCTGTCTCCCAAGTACAATCATTCTCGTCCTCGCTCCACTGAACCCTAACTAGCTTCACCGCCTTCCTTCGAAGTTGCTTCATGTCGTGCTCGACAATACGGGCCAGCTTGCGATTCCCAACCGCCTCGGGTTCTACTTCGAAGTCCTCTAACTGATCAGGTGAAATAGTCATATCTGGGTCGTGAACGAACTTCCTTAGTTGGGAAACATGAAATACGTTGTGAACTCCGGCCATCTTCTCTGGTAAGTCAATTCTGTATGCCAAATTTCCGACTAGTTCAAGAACAGGGAATGGGCCAACAAATCTTGGTGCCAACTTGCCTCTCCTGCCAAATCGTGTTACGCTCTTCAACGGAGAAATCTTGACAAACACCAAGTCACCAACGGAGAATTTTTGGGTCTCTTCTCCTCTTATCAGCATAACTCTTCTGCGTATCTTGGGAAGCCTTCATTCGTTGTTGAATGATCTTGATCTTATCTGAAGTTTCCCTCACCACATCTGGTCCAAGCATAAACTTCTCGCCAGTCTCTATCCAACATGATTGTGAGTTTCACGGTCTTCCGTACAAAGCTTCAAACGGAGCCATACCGATACTGGATTGGTAGCTATTGTTATATGCAAACTCTACTAGATGCAAATGGTCATCCCATGATCCAACAAAATCCAATACACAAGATCTCAAGAGATCTTCCAAAATACGATTCACCCTCTCCGTCTGACCGTCGGTCTGAGGATGATATGCGGTACTGAGATGTAACTCTGACCCTAGAGCCTCTTGTAAGCTCTTCCAAAACCCACTAGTGAACAACGGGTCTCGGTCACTCACAATGCTTTTAGGTACTCCATGAAATCTCACTACCCACTTCATATACAATTCTGCTAACTTAGCTTCCGTTCTGGTCGATTTGACTGGTATGAATCTTGCACTCTTAGTCAATCGATCCACGATTACGCAAATGCTATCATGTCCCAATCTAGTCCTTGGTAAACCATCGATGAAATCCATCGAGACTTGCTCCCATTTCCATTCGGGAATTTCTAAGGGCTGTAACAACCCACTAGGCTTCTTTTGCTCGGCTTTAACTAGCTGGCAATTCGTGCATTTGGACATAAACTCCCCAATGTCTCTTTTCATCCCTTCCCATTAGTAGGTCTGCTTCATGTCTCGATACATCTTATTACCACCGGGGTGTATAGTCAGTTTTGAGTGATGACATTCTCTAATCACTTCGCCTCTCAATCCATTGACATTGGGTACAACAAGCTTTCCATTCTTTCTAAGCCATCCTTCTCGATCAAGCCCATACTTGTTCATCTCCTCATCGATACCCATCTCTAACTTGGAGATGATTTCCAATAGGTTAGGATCGTCCCTCTGTCTAGAGTCGATCCGCTCAATCAAAGTGGGTCTGATCGTCAAACTGGCTAACATTTCTGGATTCAATTCGCACTTTGGTCTGAAATCATACCCAGCGATGTACTCCAGTTGCTTCCATTCTAGAAACATAGCCCCTAAGCTGGCATGTCTCCTACTCAATGCATCAGCCACCGCATTGCCCTTTCCCGGTGTATATGCGGTGTCAAAATCATAGGAAGCCAAGAATTCTAACCACCTTTATTGCCGGAGATTTAGATCCTTCTGGGAGAAGAGATACTTCAACGACTTATGATCTGTGAACAACTCAAATCTTTCTCCCAAGAGATAGTGTCTCCACATCTTCAACGCGAACACGATCGCTGCCAATTCCAAATCATGGGTAGGGTATCTTTTCTCGTGCGGTTTCAATTGCCGACTTGCATAAGCTACAACTCTACCACCTTGCATCAATATAGCACCCAGTCCGGTACCACAGGCATCCGTGTATACCGTTATCTCTTCATTCCCCTTAGGAATGACTAACACTGGTGCGCATGTCAACTTGTCCTTTAGACTCTTGAATGCATTCTCGCACCTTTCATCCCAGACAAAAGCTTGATTCTTCTTGGTCAACTGGGTCAATGGTGCTGCTATCCTGGAGAAACCTTGGACAAACTTACGATAATATCCAGCTAACCCCAAGAAACTTCTTACATCTGTTGCATTCTTGGGCGTAGGCCAATCCTGTACCGTAGCCACCTTCGCTGGGTCCACGGCAATACCATTCTCTGAAACAACATGGCCCAAGAACCTCACTTCCCTCTTCCAGAATTGACACTTAGAAAACTTTGCTTTCAATTGGTGTTTTCTCAACACCTCCATCACTATTCTTAAATGTTCCTTGTGTTCCTCCTCTGTCCTCTAATAGACCAAAATATCATCAACGAACACAAGGACAAACTTATTCAACTGATCTCTGAATACCCTATTCATAAGATCCACAAAATATGTTGGGGCATTGGTCAGCCCGAATGGCATGACCAACCACTCATAAAATCCAGACGGCGTCCGAAATGTCGTTTTAGCTATACTCTCAGCTTCCACTCTAAGCTGATGAAAACCTGTCGCGAGATCCAACTGAGAAAATACTCTCACGCCACTCAACTGATCGAACAAATCATCTATCCGCAGTAGAGGATACTTATTCTTCCTCGTCACTTTATTCAACTCGCGGTAGTCTACACACAAACGAAGGGAACCATCCGCCTTGGTAGCAAACACAACTGGTGCTCCCCATTCAGAAACACTCCTTCTGATAAATCCCTTCTTCAAAAGATCGTTGACTTGCACCTCGAGCTCTCGCTGCTCTCTTGGTGCCATACGACGAAGTGGCATCACTATAGGTCTGGCATCTTTTACCAAATCAATACGGAACTCAATCTCTCGGTGTGGTGGAAGCCCGGTCACTTCTTCGAAAACATCATGATACTGGCCAACCACGGGCAAACCTGACAACTCACTATGCGGAATGTCGAGGGAGTTTAGAAAACTAGCCAATACCCCCTCACTGGTTAGACCACCAAACACTATCCTCCGCCCATCATCCGCTCTAGCTGTCACCAAAAAGCCCTCACAGTCTACCACCACCCCGTATCTTCGGAGCCAATCTACTCCCAAAATAATGCCAAACCCAGTAAAGCCCAAAACAAAGCAATCACAAACAAACATGCATCCATGACTCGATAAGACCACATTACGAAAAATCATGCTAAGGCTAGTCGAACCACCAATCGGGTTCGTCACTACTAAAGGTCTATCGACGATCTCGGGCTCCAATCCCAACCTATCCACCAGGTCACTAGATATGAAAGAACTGGAAGCTCCGGTATCAAACAAAACTCTAACAAGAACATCATAAACAGAAAGCATACCTTGAATGACGACATTCTTTCCCTTCTCCGCCGCAGTTGGGGCATTCGACGAAGAAGGAATAGCATTAAGGGCGTAGGCTTTCACCATTTGCTTTTCTTTGGGGGGTTGCGGACACTTGTCCTTGTGATGTCCCATTTGTCCACAGTTGAAGCACTTCCTATCCGCTGGCTTGGCCCGACAATTACTAGCATAATGGCCCTTCTTACCACAGCTGAAGCACTCAACATCTTGCTTATTCTTTTTCTTTTGGCCATCCTTAGTCTGACTCTGCTTTCTCTTATTCTGGGAACCACCCTTGCCTCCACCACCTGCTTGTGGCTTTGGCTCCTCTGCAGATGCAACCTCAGTCTTCGGCTTAGGGTAGAGACTCTCTGATCTCAATGCTTTCCCCACAATCGACTCAAACGTCTCATCGATGTGGTTAATAAGCCTTTCCCCCAAGTATCCATCCAAGCCAGTTATGAACTTCTCGTTCTTTTTCTCGGCAGTATCTATTAGGGATAACCCATATTTCGACAAAGTGTCGAATTCAGCAATATACTCCGAGACAGCCCTGCCATTCTGCTTGAGCTCCAAGAATTTCTTAAACAGCATTGACTTCTGAGCAGCTGGAATGAACTTTTTGCTAAAGCGGACCTTAAACTGCTCCCAAGTAATCTGATCTTCGGGAGTAGCTACCTTTATAGCATTCCACCAATTCATTGCTC
Source organism: Allium sativum (assembly GCA_030737875.1). NCBI lineage: Eukaryota > Viridiplantae > Streptophyta > Magnoliopsida > Asparagales > Amaryllidaceae > Allium > Allium sativum. The sequence continues at coordinate 345,799,625 of CM060910.1, forward strand.
GCCCTTGCAGCTGACGGGACGCTAGCTTTCTCTTCATCGCATCCTCGATACCCAAATCCTCGAAGATACGTTTGCAACTATCCAACAAATCCTGAACATCCGTGGCCGACTCCGTTCCGTGAAACGGCTTCCCTCCAAGGCTAGTATAATCTTTATTTAGCTTGGCGAAGTCGACCCTCGGCTCCTGCACTATTGGACCACCACCATTTCCACCATTGGGAGCTGCCCTCTGTACATCCCTAAGCATCTCTCTCATGAGGTCAGTAAACATCGTCCTCATGTCAGCAGCATTCCCATTATTGGCCCCTCTACCGGTACCTCTAACATATCGGCTCATCGTCAATCTGAAAAAGGAAACGATTAACGACCCCATAGTGGTGCTAGTGCAGCACGACTTCATTCTTATACGACTAATAGTATATATATATATAGCTTTTAAAAATCAAAATAATCACAAATACTCTCTCTCGTATACGTATATTATCTCTCCCTGATAACTTCCCTAGGTTAACTACGCAACCTAGAGCTCTGATACCAAGTGTGACGGCCCGCCCCGCACCAGCCTGCATTTCCTCCGAAAGTGCGTTGTACACATGCCCAACTAGCACGGGACGGTCGTCAGGAGAAAGGAAAGGATGGAACGAACTAATCAAGAACCTGTAGAATGTCTCATAGCGCATGGAGTAAAATATAATAATAATAACATACTTGACATAAAACAGGTGAGACAGTGCATAAGCTGATAACTAAAATCAACATCAACATCAGAGCAGCGGAAATCCAAATACAGCTTATTACAACTTTTCAAATTTACTGCCTCTAAACAACAGAAAGCTAAAGTAGAAGATGCACCACCAATGCCCAAGCAGTGATCTTCAACAACACAGGGAGAATACTATATATATGTATTACGTGGAAGCCTCCTACTCGTCTCCGGATCATCTACCCGTGCATCACCAGCTAACCTGTCTCTAGTCTGCTCGTGTGAGCACCCAGAGTAATAAGAGGAGACATAAAACTCTGGGTCAGACATAAAGCCTGGTATGAGCGATAAGCATCTAAACAGAATAATAACAGGTATACTAAACCATACCTGAACCTGGACCTGCAACCAAAGAGTTAGTACCACATACCGTACAACACTCTAAGGTGCCATAATAAATAGTGTAAGAATACGGGGGTGGGGTGTGCATGTCATAATAATAGCAAACAAATCAACCATAGCAACCATCCTCACATCTCTCACTCAGTGCATAAAGCATACGATGTCCACCACTGTCAATCACTAGACCCATTGAAGTAGTGACGGAGTTCAACTTGTACAACTACTGCTACTACCAAGCTTACCACATGGAGTCATGACCAAATCTTTACAAATGACCCCACTTCATTGGTTTATAGTCCTTTAGTCGTACCTAGGCCATTTCAGCCCTGAATCCGTTCACATACTTCCCATACATAGTGATCCAAAGTCATAAACATCGACTGCCCCTTGGCACACGTCCCGCAACAAAGCCCAATCATGAAGTGAACTCATCGGTTCCCAACTGGATCCTGAGCTCTAACTTCCCATATTGGACTACCTTTGCATCTCGGGTTATTGGTCAATACTGGGTCGGGTCGGGTTCTCCTTCTAGCCATCGGTTCGGGTCGGGTCCTCTACTTCGGGTCGGTTCGTAGTCTTCTACTGTAGCGGTTCGGTTCGGGTCCACAGCGTCGCATCGGTTCGGGTCGGGTGTCCCCCTTCGGGTCGGGTCGGGTGTCCTCCTCCGGGTTGGGTCGGGTGCCATCTCCCTTCCAGTTCGTGCTTCCGCTCCGATCCGCTCCCTCGTTCTTCACATGCTCTGATCCGATCCCTCCTTCGCCATCTGATCCGTGTGGCCTTCCCTCTTGCCAGTTCTCCCAAGTGTCAAGTTCCGATCCGAGCCCTTCGTCCCTAAGTCGATCCGATCCCCAGCTTAACCAACATGGCCTTCCTTTTTGCCTGGCCTCATTTGTGCCAGACTCCAGTTCGGGTCGGGTTCCGTGCCAGGTCTCCAATCCGATCCGAGCCCACATCCGATCCGATCCGAAACCCTGCACAACTTTCTATAACTTTTTCCAACAACTTGTTTACGCCATTCGACGACGTTTTCGACAAATCTAACTATACTAATCAATCACAAATCATCCCAAACAGTCATAGCAACATAGCAAACTAACCACAAACACCAAAACAATGAATTTACATGTCAAAATGGATCAAATATACCCAAAATCCCATTTTTCCCTTAAGCATGATTAAATAAAACTAATCATAGGGTTAACGAAACTTAATCAAATCGAACCAAATTTCTAACAGAGGCATAAAATATTATTTAAGAATTTCTAAACATTTTTCTAGAATTTATTAGTGTATAAATTCGCTAATCTTCACTAATTACCCTTAATTAACTGTAATTAGTGCCAAAACGATGCTAATCACTCACCTTGGCCACAAATGAAATTCTCAGAACTGAAACCTCGCTAATTTGGGTGAATTATAACGTCTAACAGTAGCTCTAGCCTTGCTTTCGTGTTTCCTCTCCTTAATTTGATGTAGATTAAGCCAAACTTGATTAGAAAGTGATTAGAAGGTGATTTGGGTGTTGGAGGCCATTGCTAGGGTTGCAAGAAAGAAAGTGGCAGCTGGGAAATGAGAATAAAATCGTTCTCTAACTGATTTCAGCCTCCTCCTTACCCTAATCCCGAAATCCCGCATTGGGCCTAGCTGTTAATCACCCGGTTAAGCCCAATTAAGCTATTTTTCATCATCTGAAACTTGTTTCAGCCATATCTCCCAAACGGTGAGTCCGTTTGGCTAATGTGACCACTCTACGGAATTGTAAACCATCATCCGGAGCCAATGGAAGTAGTTTCAGGTCAAAATTCCTTTCCAGTCAAAAGTTATGGTCAAAACAGTGCCAACTAGAGGTAAAATGGTCATTTAAAAATCGGGAAAAATCATGAACATGGGAAATGACCCCAATAGTCGTCTCCCAAAGTTACATAACCATACGACTTCGTATGTGAAAGAAATAAATATTCTACGATCCTATGATGCGTAGAATACAGGTCGTTAAATAATAACTATACAATGTCAACGTGTGATTCAAAATATTTACCTTGCAACATCAACACTTCATGATATTCGTAGAATTTAAATCTTAGAGCGATAGCTGAGCATCTCTAACAAGATTCATGGTCTGAATATTACAACACATAATATTCAGCTGAATATTATGTGTTGTACTCAATGGAGGAAGAAAAAAAATTACGCCTCGAGCCTATTTTTTGGATCGCGACGTCGTGTGCCTAATAAACCAGCTCGCGACAGCAGAAAATGTCAATTTTTTTTTTTTTGGCATTTTCTGTTGTCATAAGCCGATCTATTAGGCTCGCAACGTTGCAAGTCGATTTATTAGGCTCACAACGTTGCGAGCCAATATATTAGGCTCGCGACATCGCGAGCCAAAAAAATGGCTTGCGGGGCCAATTCCGGATTCATAATTGGTCCTGTAATATCTTACTGAATATTCACCCTAGGAATATCTGTTGGGAGCATATTTAGTGTCAATTCATGATTCAGACCATGAATCAAGCATCTGTTGGAGATGCTCTAAATGAATACGATAGGTATGGCATATGCTACAAAAATAATGTACCTTAACCAAATTCTTCAAAGAATTATTTAATTCTTAATTATGTTAAACCTATGTAACAGGTTACTCGTAATTATAGTCCCTCCTCTGCGTCTGGTTCAGCCCAGTTCAAGGTGAAACAAACTGTGGTAGATTAACATACTTTAGTTTAGCTGGTTTCCCCATAGGACCACAAGATTGGTTTCATCGGCCCAAACTCCTACAAGAAATATTCGAAGCAGGCCCATCTGTAGCCTAAGGTCGGCCACTTTACAAATCCCAATGCAGTATCTATAGGCTTGTGCCCTTGAATATCGACCCACTAATACACAACCCATCATTCCAAAAATTTACAAAGTATCTCTGACCGGCCTACAAGAAAGTTCAAACAGTACTGACCCAACATTCCCATAATTATAAAATTTAGAGCCATATACAACGAATGAATGGACAATGCAGAAACAATAAAAATTTATCAAATATTCCGTATGAATGAAATTTAGCACATATTCCTTCATAGTAGTTTATGTATTTAATGAAGTGCTTTGTCCTAATCCATTTATCTAATGAAACCCAGACAAATAAATTTAAACTTGTAACTAAGGATGTGTATGAGTGAAACGGTAATGAAGTATTTTAATTAGCGGAGAATACGTTTAGGGCTTTAAGCGGATCATTTAAACGGATAGTTTTTTTTTAAATTTAATTAATTTATGTTTAAAACATAACATTATCATTAAAACAAAATAATACAACAAACTAAACAGAACATAAGTATGCAGAAATACAACAGAAACTGAAAAAATAGTAGAAATATTATATGTTGCCTCCTCCTTGGTTGATCATATATGATTTCTAGTTAATAGAGATACATTCAAGGTGTGTCTCATCCGACAACCATGCTTTTGCTGGCCATCATTTAAGATGTTGAATATTGATGTCTTGTTGGGTTGTGTAACAATGTTTAAAGCTTCATTGAAACTAATATTCACTCATTCACCCAAGTGCTTAATGCTTGCTACCAAATCTGCGTAACTTAAAGAATTTCTTGTTGATTGTACACTGTTTGTGTTCGGACTGCTTGGGTTCAGACTTTCCATGGTTGTAAATGTTTTCACTTTTCGAGCATGGATGTAATTGACGATGTCAACCATCTTCTAGTCGATTTCACCGTGAAGTTTTCTGAAAACTCCACGTTGATTTAAAGATGAACTAACATGTCGATTTTGTTGCATGAGAGTTTCTTGAATAGTGGGTTGAGATGGCAGTTCATGATTCGAAGAAGGATTTGCTGGTGAATTCAAATTTCGTGTACTACTTCATCATTGTTCTTTTCTATCATTTAGCTAAATTTAAAATCCACCCCCATGGATTTGCATATGGTCTAGGCACATAAGGAGTAAATTACCATGGTTGTTCTTCTTGAGAAAAAGCAGGCGTATAAGATGGCGTATAAGCTGGCATATACGCCATATTTCCTATTGCATGTGTTCCATGAAATAGTTGTTGTTGTAGATCCAAATGCTCAAGCAGATACCTTTCAAATTTCACAATATTTGGACCAAATTCCTATTAGAAAAATAGTTACTATTAATGGTTTTATCAAACAAAAAACAACATTTATGAAAAATACCATTAAATGATCATTCCACCATTCCTCTGAGCCGGAAATAGTCTGTCAAACAGGATCACAAACAGCTCCACTATTATTGTTCAAGCTTTCCCATTTTAACCATTTCATTCTAAAACTCTCGTGTTTATGTCAAACTTTGTTGTCATCGATCATTTCTATAAAATCATTTGTTCTTCGTCCATTGATTTCAACTGCTACAACAATATAGCTTTCCGCTATAGCTTTGTGAACACCCATTTTCTTGTTACCGCATTTACCGTAAGCAGCAACAGCGCATATTAGCAAAAGTCTAGTTGTCTCGCCGGTCCATTAGTGCTTTGGTTGTCTGTTTGACATTGTTTTGAGAGGGACTAGAGATAGTTTTATGTTAAAGAAGAAATGAGAAGAGGAGGAGTACTTGTAGAGGCGGGAAGAAAAAAGTTGTTTGCCCAACGGTTCGAATGGAGCCATTGGGAAAACGAGCAAAAATGCCCCATATCGTTATGGATATGTCTATAATGTGAACGGGGAATCAACCCCCCCCCCCCCGAATGCCCCCTAAACCTGTAGACATATACTCAGAAAGTTAACACATCTAAATATACAATAGTTTTTTTACTGACTATAGACGATAGGCATAAACAAAATTCTGGCAAGTTTAGACATTGACGTAGGCATGATGTAATGTTGAAGTAGGCACAAAGTAAAAAGAGGATTGAAGGAAAAAATTTCTGGTGTAAATTTGTTTGTGGGATCCCGTCGATGTATATATAAAAAATCACCTAATATATTCATACTAAATTTAAAAGCAAAAAATAGCCCATTAGTACACTAAATATTCGTGTTAAATCAAAAAGCAAAAAAGTAGCCGACTAGACAGAGGTCTGAAAAAAAGAAAGCAGGGTATAGGAATGCAATGTGGTAGGTTAAGGCAGGCTTTTTATGCTCTGGACCCATCTTAGGGTTTTTTAACTTCCTCCCAGACCCGCTTCATAAACTCTATATAAGTTTGAAATTTTTCTCCATACCCGGAATCTGTACGGGTCAAGATAGACCCAACCCACCCCATGATCCAATGAAATTATGTACCAATATAATTATTAAGTCCTCATTATGAGAGTTTAGCTAGAACGTTGCCAGTTCTATTTCAATACTTAATTATCTTTTAGGAATTTCATATCACTTTTATTTCATCTTAATGGTATGTATCCTAAGCAAATCAATTTAGTACATCAGCTTGTAATTCTTCATCTAAAGCGATACCTATGAAGATAATTCCATGTGAAATTTTCTAATGCTCGTGAGATGGTATCTCCGTTGATTTGTTGTCCATCATTTGAAGCTGTAAATAGCGACTGACGGCATACTTCTTCACTCCGAATTCCTTAATATGATATTTATATTGCAGCGCATCCCATATCTTCTTTTTGGATTTTTCAAAGATGTGGCAATACAGATCATCATCTAAACGATTAAGCACATATTTTTGTAGTGGTATATATGGTCCATCTAATATTGCAGTGCCTTTTTTTATTATCGACTGCATCTACTTGTAGCATAGGCTTTTCCATAATGGAACATAGGACATCTTCTTAATAGTTAGGAAAAATGGGCTTTTGTCTTCGTTGCTTGAAGTAAAGCCCTCTGAATATAACGACATCGCAGATTGTAGAGTAATCAGTGAACGAAACCATGACATTTTAAATTAGTGTACCTCAATCTGATTCTGAAGCTGCCTTGCTTTCTCTAATGCATTTCGTCGCCCTACCTAAAAATGGAAGGTAGCCAATATTGCAACGCCGCCTACAAGATAAATAGCCTTATGATATCAATAATCTATTTCACAAAAACCACTGATCGAATAGCATCAAAAAAACTCTTTTTGTGTTTCTCGGATCTTATAATAACCCAAAATTTTAATAAAGCAATTTAAATAGAAGATTAATAAAATAATTTTTAATGGGTAATAGGGTTTCACCATTGGGTCCATTATAAAATCTTGGTTAAGATAGACATTGGGTTTGCAGAAATCAGACTTAAAACGAAGAATATATAAAAGAAAGAAGTTTGAAATTGGATTAAATAGCGAATTAATTAGGAATTAATTAAGCGCAAATCACGATTAGCTAAGGCTACCTAGCCTTTAGGTAGGTTGATCGGGGGGTCGACCAAGACCCCAAGTGGGTCGACCTGGGGGTCGACTCAACTAGGTAATGTGCGCAACCTAGTGGATGGCTTGGGTGCATTTTTTTGGAAGCTTCCTTAATCTAATGGCCTAAATTTTTAACCTAAAATCCAGCAGTCCTAAATCCCCTAGCTCTACTATAAATATAGCTCCAAACCTAACCTATTTCTCCCTACTTCATTTCCTCGATTCTCTACACCTACCTTATAAAACTTTCTTCTCAAATATTTTTAATGGAATACCGAGGTGGGATGTTACACCCCGCATTTTTAATGAAATTAAAAATATGGAAATATGTATATATATTATATACATAGATATATTTAAGAGAAAAATTAAATAATGACAATAAAATTGCATGTAATAAGTGCATGTAGTGACATGAAGGAAAAAAGATTAATAAAAGAAATTAAATGCAATACATGAAATGCGAAGAAATACATGCAAAAAATTAAATAGAAATAAAAAGGAAAATTTGAGAAGCTTTGGGAATTTGGTCAAGAAATTAGCGTCATTGCGTTCGTGGCGATTTTCTAGTCAATTTAAACCTATGGTTTGTAGAAAACCGATTTAGGATGAAGAAGATATCTTTAAATTAAATATTGCAGCAAAACATGAAAAAGAGGAACGAGAAAAGAATAATGTTTAGCATTGTTCTATGTTTTGTTAAAAAAAGACTTAGTCGCTCACTTGGTTAGAATACGTGACTTGTATACAAGAGGTTCTGAGTTCAATCCCCGCCAGCGCCATATTTTTGTTTTACGGGAATGGCTAAAAAGTGGCTTAGTGTGAACGCAGTTCAATTAAAAAAAGCGGTTTAGTGTGAAAAGGGTCAATTGGAAAGAAAGTTAAAAAGAAAAAATAAATAAATAAATATATAATATATATATATATGACATGTGGGTGTCAACACCCCTGCTGCTGCGCATCATGTTGCAAACATGACGCATTTTTATTGGTTAATGACGATATTTGAGTTGTAGGGCTGACGTTGTGACGATCCCAAGATCCGTGGGGTGGTATTAAGGATAATCATTGGAATATAACACATTAATCATCATAGCAGAGTACAAATAATAGCAGGACAATAAATAGAATAATTTTACATGGATATGACAGTGGAATCACAACATGTAATAACATCAGAATTGCATAGCGTAGGATATAACTTAGTAATTAAAAGGGAAGTGATCAGTCATCATCGCCAGAGGCGGAATACATACATGCAGTGAGACATAATAAGGGTATCAGTCTACATCGCCGAAGGCGGTACATATACATACAATAAGAAGTACTGAAAGTAAATCAGTCTGCATCGCCCGTGGCGGAATCATAATATAAGTACAATAATGGCGGAAAATGTCAAAGTCGTCTCTGTGAAGTCAGCCTCGCCATGAGCCAAAATGCACTCTATGCAACAGTGCAGAGCCAAAAACAACCTGTCACCTGTGAACTAGGCTGCCCGTGTGAAAATAAGGGCACCCGCATTTGCAAAGTGAAACAAACAACGAGTCAGTCATGGGGACTGGTATGAGGAATCTATCTAATAGTTTAAACTACAGTAATAAGCAAATCATAGGACCACGCCACTTTCGCGGAACGGGTTTATTCCAGTGATTGCTAGTGCATTTAAAACAAAGTAAATTCTTTTAAAACAACGCAATGCTTTTAAAAAGAATGAAGCCATTATAAGACCCAGGTCCCATCACACAATGCAACGCAAGCCGGAGGATAGAGTTTTACCTTATAATGGCCAAATATGCTTGATACGTATAAATCAAAATCAATTGATATTATTACTAGTGCATATATGTTTCAAAAATGAATAGCATCATAAATATCAATCATAGGCGGCATAGCTACCATCTACTATGTCACCATACTAGTTGTACAATCGAGTCCGTTATTTCGTATTGGAAATTGGATTTCCGTCATGAGTCGAAGCAAGGGGCAAGCTCCTCTCCGCTTCGAGACATTCTAGCAAATGCCTCAGGATTACGCACTCTGGGCAACCCTTGGATCTTCAGGGCCGGTCCTCTCTTACGTTTGAGGATTATTTATTCCTGAACACACGTTTCCCGGTCCTTACAGACCTATAATCGAGGCGCCTCGCATTCCAACAACCACAAAGGTGAAAAGTAGATATATATGTCAGGGCTGGTAAGTCACTGACACCACCATAGCTAGAAAGAAACGTCGTGCTCTCCCTGCAGTCTGTATCCCGTTTTTAACTCTTACCGGGGTGTGAGGCTCGCGAATCTACGAAATACACAAAGCCAGGTCACGCAGACCGTGCTTTGATCATCATCCACAAGACTTTGCTTTGCAACAGAAGCCTTGATCACAGCATCTTGGCATGCCACATAGGTAGTCCACTCCATACGATTGATTTCTATCGATATATAACCTCTGAGCTCGTATGTCTCAGAGAAGGGCGTTAAGCAAAAGAATAAATTCTCCGCCGCCAAACAGATATATATTTAACAGAGATCAATCAGTATAGAACAAAATCCAATGCCAGACACACAGTCCATTTACAAGTCCGTTCTGGGTCAGAACGAAACCGGAGGCGTCAAATTCCTCGTATATCCGTACAATCAACACATACGTTCAGACGGCTACTACTTCCGTCCCTTTCCGGTAGCTACTCCGGTCAGGAACCTCAGCAGCGCCCATCCAACCGATACAAAGATCGTCGGTCTTGAATCGTCTTTGCATTTTCCAATTCGAATCGTTCGATAAATTATTTGAAATGAGGGTTAGCTCGGCCTTTTCAAATAATCCACGTCATTAGAATTTAAATCGATTCTTTCCATGGTTATATTATTCGACATCCATCTTTCAGTTTTTTAGTGTTATTTTCGTGTCCAGCACATACAACCATCAAATATCAAACAATTCAAGCCCAATTGGTCTATTTGCAATCTATGTTGCTTATAATATTTTATAACGATTTTTCGCCATTTTTATTTATTTAAAAATGGCCATATTTAATTAAATGACATTTCAGGTCGTGCCGTGGCACTGGCGCTGTTTTTCCTCTAATTTGTTTTACACATATCGGGAAATCTAACCGTTGGATTTCTACGAAGTCTATATCAGTGGGAATATATTCCCAAAGCGAACCCAACGGTTCCAGTTTCGTGAAAATCCGACGGTCGGATCTTCCACACTAGTCGTTTGAAGTTACGGTTTCAAAATTCGAACTGCAGCGTCGTTATTCGATTTAATTTAATTATATTTATATTTATATATAAATATAAACGATTCTGGCGCTGTTTTTCTTCAGATTTGAATTAAACATTCCGGACAATCCAACCGTTGGATTTTTACAAGGTTGGTGCCGTTGGAAAGATATATGCAAGGCGAACCCAGCGGTTGCGGTTTCGGGAAAATCCGATGGTCGGATTTCTCGTACTAATCGTTCCAAATTACCACTCCGAAACACAAACTGCACGGCTTCGATTCCTTTTAATTATATTTATTTTTATATATATAAATATAGTTCATTCTATATTTCCAACTATAGTTCATTCTATATTTTCAACTTTGTTTTCAATTCAAATATTTCACTAACGCCCTAATATTTCGAAAAATTTCGCCATAACCTCCTTTGTACGGGGAGGGGTTTGGAAATTTATTGGGCCGTGTTAGGTACCCAATAAATCCTAAAAAGCATCCACATATTTATAGTGATATATTCTGGTGTTTACGGGGGAGCATGTATAGATAATCACTCCAGAGAATAAATTCTCGTCACCCCGTTTCCGTGTGGAAATAAATAGTCCATGTGCCGTATCTAATAACTAGAGAGACGTGATTATTGTCAACTCCAGACCCGTGTGGGGTTTTTACTAATCTGGCAATTTATCGTTATATTTTATATAGTCCATATCAGTTATCAGTTCAACCTGTAGTATATAGTCATCACCATACAACCCTCTCGCTCGTATGGTAAATCTTCCACCTCGTCACACAAGCTCCAATTGCTTATGTGGAATATGATGAGGTATGCCTATCGTCAAGAAGTATGCCATGTAGTGTAGTTCAAAATTAATTGTTACTATCCTATGGCGATGTTTATTATTTCACACAGAATAACCAGCACTCCGCATCCAATGGCATTCACAGGAGTTGATATATAAATAAAATTGCGCAGCCAACTCATCAAGGTTTACCTATTTGTCGGGCACGCAAATAATTTCTTTACTCTACAGCTAATCCATTTTTTCCCTGTTCAACACATGTATATATATGCAGAACAACGCTAATAATATTATTTCTAGCAAACTATTATTTATTTCAACATGTGTGTATTTTTATCAAAGCATATACATGGTAAAAGAAATATTTTTATCGTCAAAAATATTTGTTCAACACGTGAATGTTTTTAACACTTCATATTCACAATAAAAATGTAGTTTTCATTGTCGCTTCATTTTATTTTAAAATACGATAACATTCAACACATGAATTTCAAATCGACGAACGAATTGCAACTCAACACATGAATATTCTATATAGTTCGTATATGTATAAAAATGTGATTTTTATCGCTAAAGCTATTTGTTTAAATTCAAATAATATTCAACACATGAATTTCAATTCAACGAATGAATTGCAACTCAACACATGAATATTCGCTATATAGTTTGTATATACATAAAAATGTGATTTTTATCGCTAAAGCCATTTGTTTAAATTCAAATAATATTCAACACATGAATTTCAACTCAACGAATGAATTGCAACTCAACACATGAATATTCGATATAGCATATGTAATTTATTTCAACGAATGAAAATTATTATAACACATGAATATTTCAGAAAATTTCGGCAGCATAACGGCAGGGTAGTTAAAACCGGGACCGTCCCTAGTACGGCTCCTCGCTCTACCTTAAAACCTCGTGGTTTTTGACAAAGGGGATAATGCATCTAGTTCGCACGCAGGCGGCATGTTTTATTTTCAATTCCACAATCCTATTCTAATTTGTTTCAACCACAAGAGTATTTTTCAACCACAAAGGTATTTTTCAACCACAATATCAACCACAAACAATTATTTCCAACCATTCGTCATACCATATAATATCACGTCAATCACAAGCAATAAATATCGTCCATGGTCTGTGGACAAGGGGAGTATATATATATACATATAATATTATAATTCACTTGCATTTCATCACAATTCAAAGCATATATGTTTCATTCAACGCTTGTATAATTTATACATCGCTAATATAACTTATACAACACATGTACATGAGGTATACAATGCGTATATAACTTACGCTTCGCTTATATAATTTATACAACGCGATTTCATTCACACAATTAGTTTAGATTCCTCACATTGGTTATTGTAGTGCTAAAAATCGTAGGAAGATCAGAAAAATCCGCGGCTTCTTCTAGATGGTAGAGAGCCTCCTTGCGGTCACGGTGTCTCCTGTTTCATCGAATTTCGTTAAAGAACGAAAAAGATATTATTTTTCAAAGTTTTGCAATGCTTTATAGTGTTATTTTCATTTCTGGATAATAAAGGTCGTACCTTTATTTTTGCTTCGAAACTAGGTTTGGGATTTTTGCAAAATCCGTGAAGTATGGGGATGATCGGCGGTGCTGACGTGGAAGGGGGCGGCGAGGGCTTCACGGCGCTGGTGGTTTGAGGGGGTGCGATGGCGAATCGGGGCGGCAGCGGCGCTGGTAAGTCGACGACTTCCTCGACGTCGTTCAGGCGATTCCGGCGAAGGTAGGAGGCGACGTTTGGTCGGATGTGGAGAGGAGGCGAAGGGCTGTCGACTGGTGGTGGTGGTGCGGCCTAGCGTCGCCTGTGGCGTTCGGAAAAGGGAAGAGAAGCGCGGAGCAACGAGGATCGTCGGTTTCGTCCCTGGCGGCTAGGGTTTTGAGATTTTTTTTAAAGGAAAATTCCTATTGGTCGAAGCTATATAGGAAATTTTAAATAGTGTTTTCACAAACGAACTCGAAATCAAACCCAACGACTGTCGCCCCTAGCTAAATACCCCCATTTCGGACACAATGGGATATGTTTCGTTTGCCAATTCGACTGTTACAGTCAGTTATTTTTCAAATTAAAGTATAAAACATTCAATATTTAATTTGAACGTACATTTCAATTTGCCAGGGCCACAAACTGAATCGAAAAATTCCAGAAAAATAAATCTAGCTTTGTTTTGACGATACGGTCCTAACAAAACCAGTTTCGTCGAATTCTGAGCTCGTTTGAAAAACGGCCATTTTTAGGTCGACCCATTTTAACAGAAATTGACCAATCACATTTTCTTTTGCCCCGCTCACATACTAGCTTCAAAAATTATGAAATTTGAAACTTAGCAATAATTTGACATCCCGGACCCAACAAAAGTGGTTTCGTCGAATTCCGAGGTCGTATGCAAAATATCAATTTTCAAGGGCTATATATGCTATATAGCGACCTTTCTGAAAATTCAGTTGGCCATAACTTTTGATTCCCGCTATGAAACTTCAATTTATCAGATTCGTTAGAAAGGTATTCATAAACAGATTTAAATATTTTCAGTTTTGCTAAAATCCGTTACATTTTCCACCCGGTACAGTTAGACAAAGTTTGTATTCAAACTTCCAAACTGCAATACTATACCCAATTCTTTATTTTATTGAAATATGCTATTTCAATTATTCAAATTCTTTGGTAATAACCAAATTTAAAAATTTTAAATTGGTTCACATTTTCCGGGTTATTACAATCTCCCCCACTTAAAACTTTTCGTCCTCGAAAAGGAAATAACAGCTAAGTAGGAAATAAAATGTAAATGCAAAGTATCGTAAAGGTACCTTGCACCGGAGTTAGTCAGAGATGTCCACTCTGCATTTGGGATAGGCTTGATTAATGCTTTCCTCGGTCTCCCAAGTACAGTCTCTAGGATCACTACTCCACTGCACTTTGACTAGATGAATCTTTTTCCTCCTTAGCTCTCTAGTTTCTTTGCCAACTATCTTTAATGGCTCTCATCTGAGTGCTAATTCTGGAGTTATGTCAATATCCTGTTGCGCTGCTTCTTCCACAACAAGATCTGGATCATGAACATGTTTTCTAAGTTGAGACACGTGGAACACATCATGTACACCAGGCAACCAATCAGGTAATGAAACCCTATATGCAAGAGTTCCAATCCGTTCAAGTATAGGAAAGGGACCAATAAATCTCGGTGCCAACTTCCCAGTCTTGCCAAATCTGATTACTCCCCGCATTGGAGAAACTCTTAAATAAACATAATCGCCAATGGCAAACGATATATCCCTTCTTCTCGCATCAGCATAACTTTTCTGTCGGCTCTGCGCGGTTTTCAATCGCTTCTTAATGAAATCGACTTTATCTGATGCTTCTTGAATCATATCGGGCCCTAACACAAGTCTGTTGCCAGGTTCTACCCAACATGCGGGAGATCTGCACGGTCTACCGTATAATGCTTCAAATGGAGACATTCCCAGACTTGCTTGATAGCTATTGTTGTAAGAGAATTCAGCTAAATGTAAGTGATCTTCCCATGAGCCTCCAAAATCAATAACGCAAGCCCGTAGTAAATCTTCTAGAATTCTATTCACCCGCTCAGTTTGGACGTCTGTCTGTGGGTGATAAGCGGTGCTTAGATTCAGTTTGATCCCAATTCTGTCTGGAATGCTTCCCAGAATTTGCTAGTAAACAGTGGATCTCTATCACTGACTATATTGAGCGGCACCCCATGTAGTTTAACTATTTCTTTGAAGTAAATCTGTGCTAAACTTTGAGCCGTTCTGTTGGATCGGACAGGTATGAAATGGGCAGTCTTCGTGAAGCGATCTACGATTACCCATATACTGTCGTTTCCTTTCTTAGTTCGAGGCAAACCATCAATGAAGTTCATCGAGATTTGTTCCCACTTCCATCCTGGAATTTCTAAGGGTTGTAACAATCCAGCCAATTTCTGCTGATCGCTCTTAACTAGCTGACATGTGGGACATCTACTAACATATAATGAAATATCTCTTTTCAAAGCTCTCCACCAGAATGTGCGTTTGATATCGTTATACATTTTGCTCACACCGGGATGGATACTTAATTTGGACTTATGGCATTCATCAAGTATTTCTCTTCTGAGCTCAGGAAGGTTTGGGATGCAAATTCTGCCCTTTAATCTAAGAACTCCTTTGTCATCGAGTCGGAAACTTGTGGATTCACCTCCTTTGACTCTCTGACTGACTCTTTGAATAAACTCATCGTCTTTCTGAAGAGTCGAGTTCCTGTCTATTAATGAAGACGTGATGACAAAACTGGCGATGATTTCATTCTTTCTACTGAGCGCATCTGCTACAACGTTGGCTTTCCCTGGAGTGTATAGAATTTCAAAATCGTATGCTGCAAGGAATTCTAACCAACGCTGTTGTCTCAAATTTAGATCTTTCTGCGTGAACGGATATTTCAAGGATTGATGATCGGTAAATAGTTCGAACTTCTCGCCCAATAAATTATGCCTCCAGATTCTTAAAGCAAACACGATAGCTAATAACTCAAGATCATGAGTTGCATAGTTTCTTTCATGTGGCTTCAGCTGACGGCTGGCATAAGCGACCACTTGGCCCTTTTGCATTAATACTGCGCCTAGCCCTCTAATAGAAGCGTCTGTCCATACCGTCAAGTCTTGGTTGCCTTATATAATTGTCAATACTGGAGCGGTTGTCAACTTCAGTTTCAGCTCCTGGAAAGCTTCTTCACATTCGGGAGTCCATTTGAATTTCTCATGCTTCTTGGTAAGCTTTGTCAATACACCAGATATCTTTGAAAAATCCTGAACGAATTTCCGATAGTAACTAGCCAATCCAAGGAAACTTCGAACTTCTGTGGGGGTAGTAGGTTGTTTCCAGTTCTGAATCACTGTAATTTTGCTTGGATCTACAGCAATCCCTTCTTTTGATACGACATGGCCTAGGAATTTAACTTCATCCTGCCAGAAGACACACTTAGAAAATTTAGCTTTCAAGACATTTCTCCTTAGAATCTTCAACACTTGTTCTAAATGTTTTGCATGCTCGCCTTCCGACTTTGAGTAGATTAAAATGTCATCGATGAAGACCAGAACAAACTTATTCAACACACCTCGGAACACTCTGTTCATAAGATCAACGAAGTATGCCGGAGCGTTACACAAGCCGAACGGCATTACTAACCATTCGTAGAATAAATCGGGACCCCTGAAGGCTGTCAAAGGAACACAATCTTCGGCTATACGTAATTGGTGGAAACCTGTAGCTAGGTCCATTCTGGAGAATACTGTTGCTCCATTTAATTGATCTAACAGATCGTCTATTCGGGGCAAGGGATATTTGTTCTTCAGTGTCTGCTTATTGAGATCTCGGTAATCAACGCAAAGTCCTAGAGTACCGTCTGATTTCGGGACAAATACTACTGTTGCTCCCCAAGCTGAAAAGCTCTTTCTGATCAGACCTTTCCAAAGCAATTCTCGGGTTTGACTACCTAACTCTTCTTTTTCTTTCGGGGCCATTCTTCTAATTGGATGAACTACTGGTCGGGCATTCGGAATTAGATCTATTCTAAATTCAATTTCTCTTTGCGGCGGTAAGTTTTCTACTTCTTCAAACACATCCGCATAGTTTTTAACGACCGGTATCTTTTCTAATGAAGGGGGAGTAACTTCTAAAGAAGACCAAAATTCTGTTCTATTAATTTCGGAGCCATGGCATGGT
Source organism: Allium sativum (assembly GCA_030737875.1). NCBI lineage: Eukaryota > Viridiplantae > Streptophyta > Magnoliopsida > Asparagales > Amaryllidaceae > Allium > Allium sativum. The sequence goes on from CM060910.1 coordinate 345,816,825, forward strand.
ATAGTGATATGCCCAAATTTTGTTTTAACTTTCACGATTCTTTCGACACATCTAACTTCGGCCTCATATTTTGTCAACCAATCAAGTCCCAGAATAATATCAAATTCGGAAAGGTTGATGACAATCACCATAAAAGAGAACTTGTAGCAAGAATAAGAGATAGGCACCCTACAGTATGAACTGAGACTAACTGAACCTCCTATCGGATTTTGAACTTTAATTGGTTCTTTTAGTTTTCCTTGTTTCAATTTTAAATTGTAAACAATGTTACCAGAAATGAAGCTACGTGATGCACCAGTATCAAAAAGTACAGAAACAGGAATATTTTTAATGGTAAGGGTACCTCCCAAGACGTCGGGTTTACCTGATCCATCCGTGATAGCTGGCGGGGCCCCCCGTCATACACATGAGCCACTTGTGCATTCTGCTTCAGAGGACAGTTCCTGCTATAGTGCCCCTTCTTATGGCAGTTGTAGCATTCGGCTGAGTCATTTGCCTTTGGTTTCCTCGGGGCTTTGCATACATTAGAAAAATGACCTGGCTTCCCGCAGTTGTAGCAATTCCCTTTGGGGATCTTTGCAGGTTTCTGAGTAGCGGCCGCTGTAATGCTAGACTCGGGTTGATCTGCTGAAGCCTTGCGCTTATTACCTGCTTGGCTTTTGGCACGGTCTTGGCTGGCGTGCCTTTCATCCATATCTTCATAATTGCAAGCCATTTCTACCAATTCTGCGAAGGAGAGTTTGATGTTACTCATGGCTCTGTCATGGTACTTGCGCTTTAGCCCAAATATGAATCTCTTGTTCTTTGCTTTGTTAGTCATAATAAGCTCTGGAGCATAGCGCGACAACTGGGTGAATTTATTAAGGTAATCCTGGATAGAGAGATCTCCTTGCTGGAGATTAGCAAACTGCTCTCGCATCCTCTCTGGAGCCTGTTCAGGTACAAACTTCTCGTTGAACATGGTTTTGAATTGCTCCCAGGTTCTGACAGTAACTGCTGCATCCTCTGAGGTAATGGCATCCCACCACAGCTCTACTTCCTCCTGGATGAGCCAAATACCTAGCCGTGCTTTGTTGTTGGTTCCCATACCCATGCCTTCAAAGATTTTCTCACAGGTCTTCAACTAAGCTATAGCCTCTGTCACTGTACCAGTGCCAGAAAAGGGTTTTCCCCCAAGGTTCCTATACCTCTTCGCTACTTTTTCTAGATCAAAGTCCTCGGGTGTTGGTGGCTGAACAATAGGGCCTTCCACAACTACGGGGATATTCCCCCGTCCTCCTGCTGCTCCTGCTCGGCCTCCACGGCCTCCTCTAGCTGCTGCTGCTCGTGTAGCCATCAGAAAGAGTACTGTATAAGCAAGAAAAGAGTCAAGCTCACAGATTTGATATTTTCATATATGATAAAGCAGGGGAACATAAGGAAAGGTAATGATGTACTGATCAAATTGTTTTGCTAATCTGTTTAGCTCATTCTAGGACATTGCTAATCCTATCTCTAATGAGCCACTCGCCTTAGAACACTACTGATTCTATTCTGACGAGATGTTTAATGTGTTAGATCCCGGAGCTAAGATTAACCAAAGCTCTGATACCAACTGTGACGATCCCAAGATCCGAGGGGCGGTATTAAGGATAATCATTAGAATATAACACATTAATCATCATAGCAGAGTACAGATAATAGCAGGACAATAAATAGAATAATTTTACATGGATATGACAGCGGAATCACAACATGTAATAACATCAGAATTGCATAGCGTAGGATATAACTTAGTAATTAAAAGGGAAGTGATCAGTCATCATCGCCAGAGGCGGAACACATACATGCAGTGAGACATAATAAGGGTATCAGTCTACATTGCCGAAGGCGGTACATATACATATAATAAGAAGTACAGAAAGTAAATCAGTCTGCATCACCCGTGGCGGAATCATAATATAAGTACAATAATTGCGGAAAATGTCAAAGTCGTCTCTGTGAAGTCAGCCTCGCCATGAGCCAAAATGCACTCTATGCAACAGTGCAGAGCCAAAAACAACCTGTCACCTGTGAACTAGGCTGCCCGTGTGAAAATATAGGCACCCGTGTTTGCAAAGTGAAACAAACAACGAGTCAGTCATGGGGACTGGTATGAGGAATCTATCTAATAGTTTAAACAACAGTAATAAGCAAATCATAGGACCAAGCCACTTTCGCAGAACGGGTTTATTCCAGTGATTGCTAGTGCATTTAAAACAAAGTAAATTCTTTTAAAACAACGCAATGCTTTTAAAAAGAATGAAGCCATTATAAGACCCAGGTCCCATCACACAATGCAACGCAAGCCGGAGGATAGAGTTTTACCTTATAATGGCCAAATATGCTTGATACGTATAAAGCAAAATCAATTGATATTATTACTAGTGCATATATGTTTCAAAAATGAATAGCATCATAAATATCAATCATAGGCGGCATAGCTACCATCTACTATGTCACCATACTAGTTCTACAATCGAGTCCGTTATTTCGTATTGGAAATTGGATTTCTGTCATGAGTCGAGGCAAGGGGAAAGCTCCTCTCCGCTTCGAGACATTCTAGCAAATGCCTCAAGACTACGCACTCTGGGCAACCCTTGGATCTTCAGGGCCGGTCCCCTCTTACGTTTGAGGATTATTTATTCCTGAACACATGTTTCCCGGTCCTTACAGACCTATAATCGAGGCGCCTCGCATTCCAACAACCACAAAGGTGAAAAGTAGATATATATGTCAGGGCTGGTAAGTCACTGACACCACCATAGCTAGAAAGAAACGTCGTGCTCTCCCTGCAGTCCATATCCCGTTTTTAACTCATGCCGGGGTGTGAGGCTCGCGAATCTACGAAATACACAAAGCCAGGTCACGCAGACCGTGCTTTGATCATCATCCACAAGACTTTGCTTTGCAACAGAAGCCTTGATCACAGCATCTTGGCATGCCACATAGGCAGTCCACTCCATACGATTGATTTCTATCGATATATAACCTCTGAGCTCGTATGTCTCAGAGAAGGGCGTTAAGCAAAAGAATAAATTCTCCGCCGCCAAACAGATATATATTTAACAGAGATCAATCAGTATAGAACAAAATCCAAAGTCAGACACACAGTCCATTTACAAGTCCGTTCTGGGTCAGAACGAAACCGGAGGCGTCAAATTCCTCGTATATCCGTACAATCAACACATACGTTCAGACGGCTACTACTTCCGTCCCTTTCCGGTAGCTACTCCGGTCAGGAACCTCAGCAGCGCCCATCCAACCGATACAAAGATCGTCGGTCTTGAATCGTCTTTGCATTTTCCAATTCGAATCGCTCGATAAATTATTTGAAATGAGGGTTAGCTCGGCCTTTTCAAATAATCCACGTCATTAGAATTTAAATCGATTCTTTCCATGGTTATATTATTCGACATCCATCTTTCAGTTCTTTAGTGTTATTTCCGTGTCCAGCACATACAACCATCAAATATCAAACAATTCAAGCCCAATTGGTCTATTTGCAATATATGTTGCTTATAATATTTTATAACGATTTTTCGCCATTTTTATTTATTTAAAAATGGCCATATTTAATTAAACGACATTTCAGGTCGTGCCGTGGCACTGTTTTTCCTCTAATTTGTTTTACACATATCGGGAAATCTAACCGTTGGATTTCTACGAAGTCTATATCAGTGGGAATATATTCCCAAAGCGAACCCAACGGTTCCAGTTTCGTGAAAATCCGACGGTCGGATCTTCCACACTAGTCGTTTGAAGTTACGGTTTCAAAATTCGAACTGCAGCGTCGTTATTCGATTTAATTTAATTATATTTATATTTATATATAAATATAAACGATTCTGGCGCTGTTTTTCTTCAGATTTGAATTAAACATTCCGGACAATCCAACCGTTGGATTTTTACAAGGTTGGTGCCGTTGGAAAGATATTTCCAAGGTGAACCCAGCGGTTGCAGTTTCGGGAAAATCCGATGGTCGGATTTCTCGTACTAATCGTTTCAAATTACGACTCCGAAACACGAACTGCACGGCTTCGATTCCTTTTAATTATATTTATTTATATATATATATATAGTTCATTCTATATTTCCAACTACAGTTCATTCTATATTTTCAACTTCGTTTTCACTTCAAATATTTCACTAACGCCCTAATATTTCGAAAAATTTCGCCATAACCTCCTTTGTACGGGGAGGGGTTTGGAAATTTATTGGGCCGTGTTAGGTACCCAATAAATCCTAAAAAGCATCCACATATTTATAGTGATATATTCTGGTGTTTACGGGGGAGCATGTATAGATAATCACTCCAGAGAATAAATTCTCGTCACACCGTTTCCATGTGGAAATAAATAGTCCATGTGCCGTATCTAATAACTAGAGAGAAGTGATTATTGTCAATTCCAGACCCGTATGGGGTTTTTATTAATCTGGCAATTTATCGTTATATTTTATATAGTCCATATCAGTCATCAGTTCAACCTGTAGTATATAGTCATCGCCATACAACCCTCTCGCTCGTATGGTAAATCTTCCACCTCGTCACACAAGCTCCAATTGCTTATGTGGAATATGATGAGGTATGCCTATCGTCAAGAAGTATGCCATGTAGTGTAGTTCAAAATTAATTGTTACTATCCTATGGCGATGTTTATTATTTCACACAGAATAACCAGCACTCCGCATCCAATGGCATTCACAGGAGTTGATATATAAATAAAATTGCGCAACCAACTCATCAAGGTTTACCTATTTGTCGGGCATGCAAATAATTTCCTTACTCTACAGCTAATCCATTTTTTCCCTGTTCAACACATGTATATATATGCAGAACAAAGCTAATAATAATATTTCTAGCAAACTATTATTTATTTCAACACGTGTGTATTTTTATCAAAGCATATACATGGTAAAAGAAATATTTTTATCGTCAAAAATATTTGTTCAACACGTGAATGTTTTTAACACTTCATATTCACAATAAAAATGTAGTTTTCATTGTCGCTTCATTTTATTTTAAAATACGATAACATTCAACACATGAATTACAAATCGACGAACGAATTGCAACTCAACACATGAATATTCTATATAGTTCGTATATGTATAAAAATGTGATTTTTATCGCTAAAGCTATTTGTTTAAATTCAAATAATATTCAACACATGAATTTCAACTCAACGAATGAATTGCAACTCAACACATGAATATTCGCTATATAGTTTGTATATATATAAAAATGTGATTTTTATCGCTAAAGCCATTTGTTTAAAATCAAATAATATTCAACACATGAATTTCAACTCAACGAATGAATTGCAACTCAACGAATGAATTGCAACTCAACACATGAATATTCGATATAGCATATGTAATTTATTTCAACGAATGAAAATTATTCTAACACATAAATATTTCAGAAAATTTCGGCAGCATAACGGCAGGGTAGTTAAAACCGGGACCGTCCCTAGTACGGCTCCTCGCTCTACCTTAAAACCTCGCGGTTTTTGACAATGGGGATCATGCATCTAGTTCGCATGCAGGCGGCATGTTTTATTTTCAATTCCACAATCCTATTCTAATTTTTTCAACCACAAGAGTATTTTTCAACCACAAAGGTATTTTTCAACCACAATATCAACCACAAACAATTATTTCCAACCATTCGTCATACCATATAATATCACGTCAATCACAAGCAATAAATATCGTCCATGGTCTGTGGACGAGGGGAGTATATATATATATATAATATTATAATTCACTTGCATTTCATCACAATTAAAAGCATATATGTTTCATTCAACGCTTGTATAATTTATACATCGCTAATATAACTTATACAACACATGTACATGAGGTATACAATGCGTATATAACTTACACTTCGCTTGTATAATTTATACAACGCGATTTCATTCACACAATTAGTTTAGATTCCTTACATTGGTTATTGCTGTGCTAAAAATCGTAGGAAGATCAGAAAAATCCGCGGCTTCTTCTAGATGGTAGAGAGCCTCCTTGCGGTCACGGTTTCTCCTATTTCATCGAATTTCGTTAAAGAACGAAAAAGATATTATTTTTCAAAGTTTTGCAACGCTTTATAGTGTTATTTTCATTTCTGAATAATAAAGGTCGTACCTTTATTTTTGCTTCGAAACTAGGTTTGGGATTTTTGCAAAATCCGTGAAGTATGGGGATGATCGGCGGTGCTGACGTGGAAGGGGGCGTCGAGGGCTTCACGGCGCTGGTGGTTTGACGGGGTGCGATGGCGAATCGGGGCGGCGGCGGCGCTGGGAAGTCGACGACTTCCTCGACGTCGTTCAGGCGATTCCGGCGAAGGTAGGAGGCGGCGTTCGGTCGGATGTGGAGAGGAGGCAAAGGGCTGTCGACTGGTGGTGGCGGCGCGGCCTAGCGTCGCCTGTGGCGGTCAGAAAAGGGAAGAGAAGCGCGGAGCAACGAGGATCGTCGGTTTCGTCCCTGGCGGCTAGGGTTTTGAGATTTTTTTTTAAAGGAAAATTCCTATTGGTCGAAGCTATATAGGAAATTTTAAATAGTGTTTTCACAAACGGACTCGGAATCAAACCCAACGACTGTCGCCCCTAGCTAAATACCCCCATTCCGGACACAATGGGATATGATTCGTTGGCCAATTCGACTGTTACAGTCAGTTATTTTTCAAATTAAAGTATAAAACATTCAATATTTAATTTGAACGTACATTTCAATTTGCCAGGGCCACAAACTGAATCGAAAAATTCCAAAAAAATAAATCTAGCTTTGTTTTGACGATACGGTCCTAACAAAACTAGTTTCGTCGAATTCTGAGCTCGTTTGAAAAACGGCCATTTTTAGGTCGACCTATTTTAACAGAAATTGACCAATCACATTTTCTTTTGCCCTGCTCACATACTAGCTTCAAAAATTATGAAATTTGAAACTTAGCAATAATTTGACATCCCGGACCCAACAAAAGTGGTTTAGTCGAATTCCGAGGTCGTATGCAAAATATCAATTTTCAAGGCCTATATATGCTATATAGCGACCTTTCTGAAAATTCAGTTGGCCATAACTTTTGATTCCCGCTATGAAACTTCAATTTTTCAGATTCGTTAGAAAGGTATTCATAAACAGATTTAAATATTTTCAGTTTCGCTAAAATCCGTTACATTTTCCACCCGGTACAGTTAGACAAAGTTTGTATTCAAACTTCCAAACTGCAATACTATACCCAATTCTTTATTTTATTGAAATATGCTATTTCAATTATTCAAATTCTTTGGTAATAACCAAATTTAAAAATTTTAAATTGGTTCACATTTTCCGGGTTATTACAATCTCCCCCACTTAAAACTTTTCGTCCTCGAAAAGGAAATAACAGCTAAGTAGGAAATAAAATGTAAATGCAAAGTATCGTAAAGGTACCTTGCACCGGAGTTAGTCAGAGATGTCCACTCTGCATTTGGGATAGGCTTGTTTAATGCTTTCCTCAGTCTCCCAAGTACAGTCTCTAGGATCACTACTCCACTGCACTTTGACTAGATGAATCGTTTTCCTCCTTAGCTCTCTAGTTTCTTTGCCAACTATCTTTAATGGCTCTCTTCTGAGTGCTAATTCTGGAGTTATGTCATATCCTGTTGCGATGCTTCTTCCACAACAAGATCTGGATCATGAACATGTTTTCTGAGTTGAGACACGTGGAACACATCATGTACACCAGACAACCAATCAGGTAATGAAACCCTATATGCAAGAGTTCCAATCCGTTCAAGTATAGGAAAGGGACCAATAAATCTCGGTGCCAACTTCCTAGTCTTGCCAAATCTGATTACTCCCCGCATTGGAGGAACTCTTAAATAAACATAATCGCCAACGGAAAACGATATATCCCTTCTTCTCGCATCAACATAACTTTTCTGTCGGCTCTGCGCGGTTTTCAATCGCTTCTTAATGAAATCGACTTTATCCGATGCTTCTTGAATCATATCGGGCCCTAACACAAGTCTGTTGCCAGGTTCTACCCAACATGCGGGAGATCTGCACGGTCTACCGTATAATGCTTCAAATGGAGACATTCCCAGACTTGCTTGATAGCTATTGTTGTAAGAGAATTCAGCTAAATGTAAGTGATCTTCCCATGAGCCTCCAAAATCAATAACGCAAGCCCGTAGTAAATCTTCTAGAATTCTATTCACTCGCTCAGTTTGGCCGTCTGTCTGTGGGTGATAAGCGGTGCTTAGATTCAGTTTGGATCCCAATTCCGTCTGGAATGCTTCCCAGAATTTGCTAGTAAACAGGGGATCTCTATCACTGACTATATTGAGCGGCACCCCATGTAGTTTAACTATTTATTTGAAGTAAATCTGTGCTAAACTTTGAGCCGTTCTGTTGGATCGGACAGGTATGAAATGGGCAGTCTTCGTGAAGCGATCTACGATTACCCATATACTATCGTTTCCTTTCTTAGTTCGAGGCAAACCATCAATGAAGTCCCTCGAGATTTGTTCCCACTTCCATCCTGGAATTTCTAAGGGTTGTAACAATCCAGCCAATTTCTGCTGATTGCTCTTAACTAGCTGACATGTGGGACATCTACTAACATATAATGAAATATCTCTTTTCAAAGCTCTCCACCAGAATGTGCGTTTGATATCGTTATACATTTTGCTCACACCGGGATGGATACTTAATTTGGACTCATGGCATTCATCAAGTATTTCTCTTCTGAGCTCAGGAAGGTTTGGGATGCAAATTCTGCCCTTTAATCTAAGAACTCCTTTGTCATCGAGTCGGAAACTTGTGGATTCACCTCCTTTGACTCTCTGACTGACTCTTTGAATAAACTCATCGTCTTTCTGAAGAGTCGAGATCCTGTCTATTAATGAAGACGTGATGACAAAACTGGCGATGATTTCATTCTTTCTGCTGAGCGCATCTGCTACAACGTTGGCTTTCCCTGGAGTGTATAGAATTTGAAAATCGTATGCTGCAAGGAATTCTAACCAACGTTGTTGTCTCAAATTTAGATCTTTCTGCGTGAACAGATATTTCAAGGATTGATGATCGGTAAATAGTTCGAACTTCTCGCCCAATAAATAATGCCTCTAGATTCTTAAAGCAAACACGATAGCTAATAACTCAAGATCATGAGTTGCATAGTTTCTTTCATGTGGCTTCAGCCGACGGCTGGCATAAGCGACCACTTGGCCCTTTTGCATTAATACTGCGCCTAGCCCTCTAATAGAAGCGTCTGTCCATACCGTCAAGTCTTGGTTGCCTTCTATAATTGTCAATACTGGAGCGGTTGTCAACTTCAGTTTCAGCTCCTGGAAAGCTTCTTCACATTCGGGAGTCCATTTGAATTTCTCATGCTTCTTGGTAAGCTTTGTCAATACACCAGATATCTTTGAAAAATCCTGAACGAATTTCCGATAGTAACTAGCCAATCCAAGGAAACTTCGAACTTCTGTGGGGGTAGTAGGTTGTTTCCAGTTCTGAATCGCTGTAATTTTGCTTGGATCTACAGCAATCCCTTCTTTTGATACGACATGGCCTAGGAATTTAACTTCATCCTGCCAGAAGACACACTTAGAAAATTTAGCTTTCAAGACATTTCTCCTTAGAATCTTCAACACTTGTTCTAAATGTTTTGCATGCTCGCCTTCCGACTTTGAGTAGATTAAAATGTCATCGATGAAGACCAGAACAAACTTATTCAACACACCTCGGAACACTCTGTTCATAAGATCAACGAAGTATGCCGGAGCGTTACACAAGCCGAACGGCATTACTAACCATTCGTAGAATAAATCGGGACCCCTAAAGGCTGTCAAAGGAACACAATCTTGGGTTATACGTAATTGGTGGAAACCTGTAGCTAGGTCCATTCTGGAGAATACTGTTGCTCCATTTAATTGATCTAACAGATCGTCTATTCGGGGCAAGGGATATTTGTTCTTCAGTGTCTGCTTATTGAGATCTCGGTAATCAACGCAAAGTCTTAGAGTATCGTCTGATTTCGGGACAAATACTACTGCTGCTCCCCAAGCTGAAAAGCTCGGTCTGATCAGACCTTTCCAAAGCAATTCTCGGGTTTGACTACCTAACTCTTCTTTTTCTTTCGGGGCCATTCTTCTAATTGGATGTACTACTGGTCGGGCATTCGGAATTAGATCTATTCTAAATTCAATTTCTCTTTGCGGCGGTAAGTTTTCTACTTCTTCAAACACATCCACATAGTTTTTAACGACCGGTATCTTTTCTAATGAAGGGGGAGTAACTTCTAAAGAAGACCAAAATTCTATTCTATTAATTTCGGAGCCATGGCATGGTATAGTGATATGCCCAAATTTTGTTTTAACTTTCACGATTCTTTCGGCACAACTAACTTCGGCCTCATATTTTGTCAACCAATCAAGTCCCAGAATAATATCAAATTCGGAAAGGTCCATGACAATCACCTTAAAAGAGAACTTGTAGCAAGAATAAGAGATAAGCACCCTACAGTATGAACTGAGACTAACTGAACCACCTATCGGATTTTGAACTTTAATTGGTTCTTTTAGTTTTCTTTGTTTCAATTTTAACTTGTAAACAATGTTACCAGAAATGGAGCTACGTGATGCACCAGTAACAAAAAGTACAGAAACAGGAATATTTTTTATGGTAAGGGTACCTCCTAAGACGTCGGGTTTACCTGATCCATCCGTGATAGCTGCCCCCCCCCCCCCCCCGTCATACACATGAGCCACTTGTGCATTCTGCTTCAGAGGACAGTTCCTGCTATAGTGCCCCTTCTTATGGCAGTTGTAGCATTCGGTTGAGTCATTTGCCTTTGGTTTCCTCGGGGCTTTGCATACATTAGAAAAATGACCTGGCTTCCCGCAGTTGTAGCAATTCCCTTTGGGGATCTTTGCAGGTTTCTGAGTAGCGGCCGCTGTAATGCTAGACTCGGGTTGATCTGCTGAAGCCTTGCGCTTATTACCTGCTTGGCTTTTGGCGCGGTCTTGGCTGGCGTGCCTTTCATCCATATCTTCATAATTGCAAGCCATTTCTACCAATTCTACGAAGGAGAGTTTGATGTTACTCATGGCTCTGTCATGGTACTTACGCTTTAGCCCAAATATGAATCTCTTGTTCTTTTCTTTGTTAGTCATAATAAGCTCTGGAGCATAGCGCGACAACTGGGTGAATTTATTAAGGTAATCCTAGATAGAGAGATCTCCTTGCTGGAGATTAGCAAAATGCTCTCGCATCCTCTCTGGAGCCTGTTCAGGTACAAACTTCTCGTTGAACATGGTTTTGAATTACTCCCAGGTTCTGACAGTACCTGCTGCATCCTCTGAGGTAATGGCATCCCACCACAGCTCTGCTTCCTCCTGGAGGAGCCAAATACCTAGCCGTGCTTTGTTGTTGGTTCCCATACCCATGCCTTCAAAGATTTTCTCACAGGTCTTCAACCAAGTTATAGCCTCTGTCACTGTACCAGTGCCAGAAAAGGGTTTTCCCCCAAGGTTCCTATACCTCTTCGCTACTTTGTCTAGCTCAAAGTCCTCAGGTGCTGGTGGCTGAACAATAGGGCCTTCCACAACTACGGGGATATTCCCCCGTCCTCCTGCTGCTCCTGCTCGGCCTCCACGGCCTCCTCTAGCTGCTGCTGCTCGTGTAGCCATCAGAAAGAGTACTGTATAAGCAAGAAAAGAGTCAAGCTCACAGATTTGATATTTTCATATATGATAAAGCAGGGGAACATAAGGAAAGGTAATGATGTACTGATCAAATTGTTTTGCTAATCTGTTTAGCTCATTCTAGGACATTGCTAATCCTATCTCTAATGAGCCACTCGCCTTAGAACACTACTGATTCTATTCTGACGAGGTGTTTAATGTGTTAGATCCCGGAGCTAAGATTAACCAAAGCTCTGATACCAACTGTGACGATCCCAAGATCCGTGGGGCGGTATTAAGGATAATCATTGGAATATAACACATTAATCATCATAGCAGAGTACAGATAATAGCAGGACAATAAATAGAATAATTTTACATGGATATGACAGCGGAATCACAACATGTAATAACATCAGAATTGCATAGCGTAGGATATAACTTAGTAATTAAAAGGGAAGTGATCAGTCATCATCGCCAGAGGCGGAATACATACATGCAGTGAGACATAATAAGGGTATCAGTCTACATCGCCGAAGGCGGTACATATACATACAATAAGAAGTACTGAAAGTAAATCAGTCTGCATCGCCCGTGGCGGAATCATAATATAAGTACAATAATGGCGGAAAATGTCAAAGTCGTCTCTGTGAAGTCAGCCTCGCCATGAGCCAAAATGCACTCTATGCAACAGTGCAGAGCCAAAAACAACCTATCACCTGTGAACTAGGCTGCCCGTGTGAAAAGGGCACCCGCGTTTGCAAAGTGAAACAAACAACGAGTCAGTCATGGGGACTGGTATGAGGAATCTATCTAATAATTTAAACAACAGTAATAAGCAAATCATAGGACCACGCCACTTTCGCGGAACGGGTTTATTCCAGTGATTGCTAGTGCATTTAAAACAAAGTAAATTCTTTTAAAACAACGCAATGCTTTTAAAAAGAATGAAGCCATTATAAGACCCAGATCCCATCACACAATGCAACGCAAGCCGGAGGATAGAGTTTTACCTTATAATGGCCAAATATGCTTGATACGTATAAAGCAAAATCAATTGATATTATTACTAGTGCATATATGTTTCAAAAATGAATAGCATCATAAATATCAATCATAGGCGGCATAGCTACCATCTACTATGTCCCCATACTAGTTCTACAATCGAGTCCGTTATTTCGTATTGGAAATTGGATTTCCGTCATGAGTCGAGGCAAGGGGCAAGCTCCTCTCCGCTTCGAGACATTCTAGCAAATGCCTCAGGACTACGCACTCTGGGCAACCCTTGGATCTTCAGGGCCGGTCCTTTCTTACGTTTGAGGATTATTTATTCCTGAACACACGTTTCCCGGTCCTTACAGACCTATAATCGAGGCGCCTCGCATTCCAACAACCACAAAGGTGAAAAGTAGATATATATATATATGTCAGGGCTGGTAAGTCACTGACACCACCATAGCTAGAAAGAAACGTCGTGCTCTCCCTGCAGTCCGTATCCCGTTTTTAACTCATACCGGGGTGTGAGGCTCGCGAATCTACGAAATACACAAAGCCAGGTCACACAGACCGTGCTTTGATCATCATCCACAAGACTTTGCTTTGCAACAGAAGCCTTGATCACAGCATCTTGGCATGCCACATAGGCAGTCCACTCCATACGATTGATTTCTATCGATATATAACCTCTGAGCTCGTATGTCTCAGAGAAGGGCGTTAATCAAAAGAATAAATTCTCCGCCGCCAAACAGATATATATTTAACAGAGATCAATCAGTATAGAACAAAATCCAATGTCAGACACACAGTCCATTTACAAGTCCGTTCTGGGTCTGAACGAAACCGAAGGCGTCAAATTCCTCGTATATCCGTACAATCAACACATACGTTCAGACGGCTACTACTTCCGTCCCTTTCCGGTAGCTACTCCGGTCAGGAACCTCAGCAGCGCCCATCCAACCGATACAATCGTCGGTCTTGAATCGTCTTTGCATTTTCCAATTCGAATCGCTCGATAAATTATTTGAAATGAGGGTTAGCTCGGCCTTTTCAAATAATCCACGTCATTAGAATTTAAATCGATTCTTTCCATGGTTATATTATTCGACATCCATCTTTCAGTTCTTTAGTGTTATTTTCGTGTCCAGCACATACAACCATCAAATATCAAACAATTCAAGACCAATTGGTCTATTTGCAATCTATGTTGCTTATAATATTTTATAACGATTTTTCGCCATTTTTATTTATTTAAAAATGGCCATATTTAATTAAACGACATTTCAGGTCGTGCCGTGGCACTGGCGCTGTTTTTCCTCTAATTTGTTTTACACATATCGGGAAATCTAACCGTTGGATTTCTACAAAGTCTATATCAGTGGGAATATATTCCCAAAGCGAACCCAACGGTTCCAGTTTCGTGAAAATCCGACGGTCGGATCTTCCACACTAGTTGTTTGAAGTTACGATTTCAAAATTCGAACTGCAGCGTCGTTATTCGATTTAATTTAATTATATTTATATTTATATATTAATATAAACGATTCTGGCGTTGTTTTTCTTCAGATTTGAATTAAACATTCCGGACAATCCAACCGTTGGATTTTTACAAGGTTGGTGCCGTTGGAAAGATATTTCCAAGGCGAACCCAGCGGTTGCGGTTTCGGGAAAATCCGATGGTCGGATTTCTCGTACTAATCGTTTCAAATTACGACTCCGAAACACGAACTGCACGGCTTCGATTCCTTTTAATTATATTTATTTTTATATATATAAATATAGTTCATTCTATATTTCCAACTACAGTTCATTCTATATTTTCAACTTCGTTTTCACTTCAAATATTTCACTAACGCCCTAATATTTCGAAAAATTTCGCCATAACCTCCTTTGTACGGGGAGGGGTTTGGAAATTTATTGGGCCGTGTTAGGTACCCAATAAATCCTAAAAAGCATCCACATATTTAAAGTGATATATTCTGGTGTTTACGGGGGAGCATGTATAGATAATCACTCAAGATAATAAATTCTCGTCACCCCGTTTCCGTGTGGAAATAAATAGTCCATGTGCCGTATCTAATAACTAGAGAGACGTGATTATTGTCAACTCCAGACCCGTGTGGGGTTTTTATTAATCTGGCAATTTATCGTTATATTTTATATAGTCCATATCAGTCATCAGTTCAACCTGTAGTATATAGTCATCGCCATACAACCCTCTCGCTCGTATGGTAAATCTTCCACCTCATCACACAAGCTCCAATTGCTTATGTGGAATATGATGAGGTATGCCTATCGTCAAGAAGTATGCCATGTAGTGTAGTTCAAAATTAATTGTTACTATCCTATGGCGATGTTTATTATTTCACATAGAATAACCAGCACTCCGCATCCAATGGCATTCACAGGAGTTGATATATAAATAAAATTGCGCAGCCAACTCATCAAGGTTTATCTATTTGTCGGGCATGCAAATAATTTCTTTACTCTACAGCTAATCCATTTTTTCCCTGTTCAACACATGTATATATATGCAGAACAAAGCTAATAATAATATTTCTAGCAAACTATTATTTATTTCAACACGTGTGTATTTTTATCAAAGCATATACATGGTAAAAGAAATATTTTTATCGTCAAAAATATTTGTTCAACACGTGAATGTTTTTAACACTTCATATTCACAATAAAAATGTAGTTTTCATTATCGCTTCATTTTATTTTAAAATACGATAACATTCAACACATGAATTACAAATCGACGAACGAATTGCAACTCAACACATGAATATTCTATATAGTTCATATATGTATAAAAATGTGATTTTTATCGCTAAAGCTATTTGTTTAAATTCAAATAATATTCAACACATGAATTTCAACTCAACGAATGAATTGCAACTCAACACATGAATATTCGCTATATAGTTTGTATATATATAAAAATGTGATTTTTATCGCTAAAGCCATTTGTTTAAATTCAAATAATATTCAACACATGAATTTCAACTCAACGAATGAATTGCAACTCAACACATGAATATTCGATATAGCATATGTAATTTATTTCAACGAATGAAAATTATTCTAACACATGAATATTTCAGAAAATTTCGGCAGCATAACGGCAGGGTAGTTAAAACCGGGACCGTCCCTAGTACGGCTCCTCGCTCTACCTTAAAACCTCGCGGTTTTTGGCAATGGGGATCATACATCTAGTTCGCACGCAGGCGGCATGTTTTATTTTCAATTCCACAATCCTATTCTAATTTGTTCAAGAGTATTTTTCAACCACAAAGGTATTTTTCAACCACAATATCAACCACAAACAATTATTTCCAACCATTCGTCATACCATATAATATCACGTCAATCACAAGCAATAAATATCGTCCATGGTCTGTGGACGAGGGGAGTATATATATATATATAATATTATAATTCACTTGCATTTCATCACAATTCAAAGCATATATGTTTCATTCAACGCTTGTATAATTTATACATCGCTAATATAACTTATACAACACATGTACATGAGGTATACAATGCGTATATAACTTACACTTCGCTTATATAATTTATACAACGCGATTTCATTCACACAATTAGTTTAGATTCCTCACATTGGTTATTGCAGTGCTAAAAATCGTAGGAAGATCAGAAAAATCTGCGGCTTCTTCTAGATGGTAGAGAGCCTCCTTGCGGTCACGGTGTCTGCTGTTTCATCGAATTTCGTTAAAGAACGAAAAAGATATTATTTTTCAAAGTTTTGCAATGATTTATAGTGTTATTTTCATTTCTGAATAATAAAGGTCGTACCTTTATTTTTGCTTCGAAACTAGGTTTGGGATTTTTGCAAAATCCGTGAAGTATGGGGATGATCGGCGGTGCTGACGTGGAAGGGGGCGGCGAGGGCTTCACGGCGCTGGTGGTTTGAGGGGGTGCGATGGCGAATCTGGGCGGCAGCGCTGGGAAGTCGACGACTTCCTCGACGTCGTTCAGGCGATTCCGGCGAAGTTAGGAGGCGGCGTTTGTTCGGATGTGGAGAGGAGGCGAAGGGTTGTCGACTGGTGGTGGTGGCGCGGCCTAGCGTCGCCTGTGGCGGTCGGAAAAGGGAAGAGAAGCGCGGAGCAACGAGGATCGTCGGTTTCGTCCCTGACGGCTAGGGTTTTGAGATTTTTTTTAAAGGAAAATTCCTATTGATCGAAGCTATATAGGAAATTTTAAATAGTGTTTTCACAAACGGACTCGAAATCAAACCCAACGACTGTCGCCCCTAGCTAAATACCCCCATTCCGGACACAATGGGATATGTTTCGTTGGCCAATTCGACTGTTACAGTTAGTTATTTTTTCAAATTAAAGTATAAAACATTCAATATTTAATTTGAACGTACATTTCAATTTGCCAGGGCCACAAACTGAATCGAAAAATTCCAGAAAAATAAATCTAGCTTTGTTTTGACGATACGGTCCTAACAAAACCAGTTTCGTCGAATTCTGAGCTCGTTTGAAAAACGGCCATTTTTAGGTCGACCCATTTTAACAGAAATTGACCAATCACATTTTATTTTTCCCCGCTCACATACTAGCTTCAAAAATTATGAAATTTGAAACTTAGCAATAATTTGACATCCCGGACCCAACAAAAGTGGTTTCGCCGAATTCCGAGGTCGTATGCAAAATATCAGTTTTCAAGGACTATATATGCTATATAGCGACCTTTCTGAAAATTCAATTGGCCATAACTTTTGATTCCCGCTATGAAACTTCAATTTTTCAGATTCGTTAGAAAGGTATTCATAAACAGATTTTAATATTTTCAGTTTCGCTAAAATCCGTTACATTTTCCACCCGGTACAGTTAGACAAAGTTTGTATTCAAACTTCCAAACTACAATACTATACCCAATTCTTTATTTTATTGAAATATGCTGTTTCAATTATTCAAATTCTTTGGTAATAACCAAATTTAAAATTTTTAATATGAATGGTTTAGATGAACCCTAGTCAGATCTAAAGGCCCTAATTCACTCACTATCACTATATAAACATACCTAGACATAAACCTAATTCACAATATACTAATTCATACGCCTCCGTGCTGCCGCAACCTAAGCTAGTCTTTCTTCTACACTAAAGCAAGTCTAAATAGGAGTAATTCATATTGGAAGATAAGAATAGAATTCTACGACAACGGTTTAGCTAATCAAATTCATAATATAGAATTCAGATCTACTTTCTCTTCTTCCACCGTTAGTCCACGTTACTTTCACATGTAATTAATTAAAAGTAATTGTGATAAGTTGTGAATTGGACTATATTAATATGCCTAATTAGATCTATTTATGTGATGATGTCAGTTTGTGTTAATATGCCTAAGTAGATCTATTTTATGTGATGGTGCCAGTTTATGTTCATATGCCTAATTAGATCTATTTTATGTTAATATGCCTAATTAGATCTATTTTTTGTGATGATGCCAGTTTATATTCATATGCCTAATTAGATCTATTTTATGTGATGATGCCAGTTTATATTCATATGCCTAATTAGATCTATTTTATGTTCATATGCCTAATCAGATCTATTTTATGTGATGATGCCAATTTATGTTCATATGCCTAATTAGATCTATTTTATGTGATGGTGCCATTTTATGTTCATATGCCTAATTAGATCTATTTTATGTGAGGATGCCAGTTTATGTTCATATGCTTAATTAGATCTATTTTATGCGATGATGCCAGTTTATGTTCATATGCCTAATTAGATCTATTTTATGTTCACATGCCTAATTAGATCTATTTTATGTGATGATGCCAGTTTATGATCCATATGCTTATTAGATCTATGTTATTATACTATGCCAGTTCATGATCCATATGCTTATTAGATTACGTTATTATGCATACCCAAAGTTTATATTCCATATATTATTGGATCTATTTTATGTGTTATGCCAGTTTTGGTGCTTTGATTCTTTTCCCTTCTTCTCTTCTTTTCCTTTTTATGAGATTAGGCTAACTGCGAGCCTAACATTTTATTCTACGTATGAATGACGTGGGAACGTTATGGAAAAAGTTTGGGAAAATATTGAATAATGTGTAATTGGCATAAATGGGTTAGTAATCATGTAATTGATTTGGGGCATAATTATGTATAACTTGTATATATGAATTTGACATAAATTGGTTTAGGCCTAATTTGGCATTACTAGCACACATAAGATTATAGGCCTAATTTGGATTAAAATTATGGACATAATTTAGATAAGAAATTATGGGTAATTGGAATATATTTTAATCCAAGATTTAAAATTGGGAATTTTGGTAATTGACAAAATTAGCCTGAAATTGGCATAAACTGCAAATGAATAAATTGGCTAAGATATGCATGTTGAGACACGAGGTTAGACTCCGTTTGCGGTAGAAGCCTGCCCAGAACCAAACGGCCTAACCAGCAACCGCAAACGGTCAGTCTAATGTGAGAGGTCGTAGGCATAACTAAAAGATACTTAGACATGAGGTTAACTCTGGCTTGTGGCAGAAGTCTGCTCGGAACCGCCCGGCATATCCAGCGGCCACAAGAGATCGATTTAATGTGAGAGGTCTGTGCATTAATAACTAATTAATGCTGATCAAAGATGAATATGATATCTAAAACTTGTTAGGTGGGTGGGGTTAAGATAACCTGTGTAAGATGACAACTAAACCAATATTACATGAATAAAGTGGATAGGGTTAAGGTAAGCTTAACCAATAATACATATTGATTTTATAAGTGGATAGGGTTAAGTCAACTGGGTGGATAGACAATACTTAACCAAGATAAGACATGTAGTAAGACATGGGAACAGCAAAAGGGTTAAGTGGGTGACATGTGTAGCATGTATTGCATAGGTAGCATGTATAACATAAATAATGAACACTTAACCAAGATAAGGCATGTGGTAAGACATGGGTGACATGGATGACATGTGAAATTTAATTAGAAGCACTTAACCAAGATGTAACATGTAAGAAGACATGGTAATAAGAAGGGGTTAAGTGGGAATTTCTAGTGGGGACCAAGCTTAGGAGAGAAGCTTGCGTCAAGTGTGTGGACTCTTTTCAACCAGTAACCCATTTTGTATCTATGTGAGCTCGAACTAGGTCGTGGACAAGACACACTTACGGGGTTTGATTGTAAGAGGTCAATAAAGAGTTAGCGGTGGCAGTGCAAGTCCAACGGAGTCATGTGCATGTGTGGGTCCGGGTTGGTGGGTAAGACGTTGTTGCATCATGTAGGTTTAAGCCGTGCATTTTTAGTAGTATCGGGTTGCCACTTTAGGGAGTGATACACCCTACTATTGGATCAGCACGGGTATCTACGAGTTAGGGAGCCGATCGAATGGGGAGGGTAGTGGGTACAACTAGTGGAGATAGGAGCAGGCGGCACCTATGACAATAGCTAGGAGTACAACTACCATACTATGAATAAATGTTGTAATTAGAATAGGGAGGGTAGTGTGTACAACTAGTGGAGGTAGGAGCAGGCGGCACCTACGATAGTAGCTAGAATTACACGAAACTACCAATATTATGATTAAGAGGGATCAACTTCCAGTATGGGACTAGTAATGGTTCGGTGTAATTAGCATTGGTGCAGTGTAGGAATTATCTTATAGTGATTAGAAGCATAATCCACGTTATATCTTGTTCACCATATCATATCGGTTTATGTTACAGTCATTTCTTATATCCTGTTTGTGTCTTATCCTGTTACTTTACTAATTATATAGTTAAAGTCACTAGACTCGCAAGACTTTATGTCTGTCCTCGTTTTGTTTCGCCTCTTTTCTTTCCTTCCCCCTTCCCCCCCCCTCAGGTACTCAGGGTGGAATTAGTGGAGCTTAACTCAGATTTCTTTTTTTCTTTCTACTGGAAGTGCTGAAAGTAATTCTCAGCTTTATCCCTTTTTCATATGGCTATTTGGAGTGGGATTATGCTTTTGTTTTTATACACTCTGATAATAATTTGTCCAAGATGGATATTTGTGTACTTGACTTTAGTATTGGGTTTTGATGTTGTAACAAAACTATGTTCAGTTTTCGCTGCAATGAAGTTATTTTAAATTTTGAAGTACCATTTTATATATCTGTCTTGTGATGTTCTATTCTATATACTCATAATGCTCCATGAAAGTTATTCCCTTTGTGAGTGACATTAATGGACGGGGGTGTTACATTCAGTTTTCACATACTTGGAGAATATTCATAGATAGAGATTTCCTACCAAGGCTTAATTGAATTTTCTTAAAATTGTGAGTATTTTCAGTAATTACGAGATTCAGTATAAATGGGGGATTTTCTTAATCTTATAATAACTGTAGATTTCTTCATATTTCAGTTTTCTTTTCTACTAATAATCTATGTAATCTGATTACTGCATCTATCCTTTTTTCTATTTACTTTAGTAATTTATTCTATTACTGTAATTTTTATTCTGTTCAACTTTACCTCCTTTCTTCGTATAACTTTGTTACAGTTCAAATTCAACCCTATTTTATTTTAGATCTGTCCTTATTTATCTGACCTAGGCTATGCGAGAGCCTTGACTATTGTCCTTTTATTTTTGCATTCAGTTTAGGCCTTCAAGAGCCTAAACCATTATTTCTCTTCATTTATACGCAGTTCAGGGGTAAAAATATGAAATTGATAACAAAAGCACAATTGGAAAAAAAGAGAATTATGTATTAAAAGGGTAAAATGGGCTTATTAGAATTATGTAATAAAGGATAATTAAACTGTAACTTTGATATACTGAATAAATGGCATTTGAATAGATGCTAAACGGTGGGGGTTGGATTGTACAATGAAATTAGACAAAAGTGATCTTTATAGCAACCTGCAAATTAAAGTTTACATATAATGACCTGTATTCTATGTATCGACCAATCATAAAATCATTATATTTTATTCCCTAGGGATCGGACCATTCTCAAATTTTAATACGACATTCATGCTGATGTGAAACATGTCCATGGTTTTTATCGAATTCAAGTACGATCATTTTTCCCTTTAGTTTATTGTTTGGGCTATAACTTTTGGTAGGGACCAAATAAGGTGTTAAGATCGATCTCATGGATTGGAATGGTGATTTACTATTTTGTAGAGTTGTCACACGAAGAGTTTGGTTCAGCGGTTTGCGAGGAATCACTTTTTTAAGTTTCAACTGTTGTTTAGGCAGACAGGTTAGCAGTTAATGGGCTGATTAGCCAAGCCCATTAGACTAATTACTTGCATATATAAATAGGGAGGTTTGAGGAGAGAAATAGGGTTACTCTCTTCATTTTAAACTTTAGGTTGGGCATCTGCGATACTCCGATTCAACCGAAAACCCTAATTCTCCATTCTTTTCATTCATATTCATTATAGATTGCATCTAGAAGATAGATCATCATCAAGTATGTTAGATCACAACAAATTGCATTAAATTCAAAGATTATCAGCGCTGACGAAATCTGGTCCTATTGGATTTATATTGAATTTGGGATTAGGTGAGTGATAGATATCTCTCACACGGAAACTACAAATTTTATGGGTAAACTAGGATCATACTCATATGTTATAAATTATAATCACTTTAGACCTGATCATATATGTCTAATTCAGATTTAGTAACCCTAGAAAAACCTAATTTGATCATATTAACTGGATAACTGTTAGATTAATCATGTTTATATGTATTTTAGATCCAAACCATACTAGATCTCTGTTTATGACAAATTTATGCAATAATTGTGATATGTTCATGTTTGTATGATCAATGTTGTATGAATTGATGTTTGTTTTGATTAAAATAATTGCATTGTTTGAGTTATTTGTTAGAATTGGTTGTCGTAGATCTTAGGATTGAAGAATAGAGAAAATCAGAGGTTTAGATGATTGATTCAGATGAAACTTGGCAGAGGCACTCTGGAAGACAATATAAGAGGGTTCAATAAATTTGAGCCAAAAATAATTGAATTATATGGACCGGTACTGACCCATAAGGATGGGTCGGATGGCGATGAGACTTTGGGGAATGCAACGTAATGGTAAATTGAGGCTTCTTGCAAAATTTCAAGTTATTCGGAGTTGATTCGAGATGGTTCAAAGTTTGTTTATTCGAGGCATGGATGGATCAACAGAGTTTGTATAGGAGTGCCAAAATGCTTCGAAAATGGACCAGTAGGATGCTTTCGAGACAGGGATAGGCCAAACCCAAACACTTAGCGAAATTTCGCTAAGTGTATGGACTGATATCGGTCCATCATGGGCCGATATCAATCCATCGGATTGAGGCAGATGGGGTCCAAACTTTTGGAGCATGGTTGTAATGGTTATCGGGGTTGCTGGTGAAGTCTAGATGGAAATGACTTCGGATGATTGATGTGCAACTCAAAGATAGATGATGTTTTGATTGTGAACTCACATTAGAGTGGTTGGAGCTGGATTGATGTGATACAGGTCGTGAGGCGATATACGATCCAGTATGATGATGGGTTGGCAGGATGGGAGTTGATCATGGATGATAAGGGAATGATTCAAGAAATGGATTGAGTCGTTGAGATAAAAGGCTTGAAAGATTTGAAGTGCCAAGGAATCGTCGGTAATTGAGGTGTTCTAACAGACTCAAAGCAGGGGTATGGTGGGGACGCCCATTAGGACCAGAATGGATAGATCGCGTACCCTGGGCAGTCATGATGGGCCTAGTTGTCTTCGTCATGGAAGGCAAACATACATTGTCACGATGGCGTATGGTAGTTTGGATAGAACTGGGGTTTTCCATTATCCCTTTTGATCATTGAAAGCAAGTTCGATTATCGATTGATTTGAGCTATAGACAGTGATAGCTAGGATATTGGATGCTATGGTTGATGGTGTGCTTTCTTCTCAATTTTCTCTTGGTAGGCTATCACCGTAGGTTTTTTAAGAGAAGAGGGATTGGAGATGTATTATACTTGAGATTCTATGGTTTTATGAAGATTTGATTTTCTATTTGGTTATGCTTCACTACTATATCATGTTGTATATTTCATTATTATATTATCAATGCATAGTGAGTTATACGACAGGCTTCATTTCGAGTTATTCTTCCTTGATGTTTGTCCCCATATCGGACATGCATGTCATACAATGCACTTCTTTTATTAGATCAGTGCAGGAGGTACGGGTTGGTTGTCACATTACATATAACCTACGATATAGTAGAAAGTTACATCAAGAAGTAGGCTTATTAATAAACTTAAGATCGACGTTAAGTTTAAAATAGACAAATTGATAAGCATGAGTAATAGTGACCCATTCTGGCAGCATAAGCTGATTAGGGAAAACAAGTGGCCTTTTAAGAAAATATGAAGTAGGAGTTTGTTCCAGCGATGAAGGCTGATTAGGGAAAGGGTTAATCGCAATTATTTCAGAAGAGGAAGTGCTTTAGGTGGACCTTGTCTTTCGATCCCTCCACATGTGACTTAACTCTTTAATAATAAGCCTAATGAATCGCAACATGTGTAGGAAACCTATTGTAAGCCTGCGACTTGATAACTAACATAACCCAGGCCTTTCTTGGGTCGGTGCAATGTGGAAGTATCACCTAATTCGATGAGCGGTACGACATGTTAACAACCTAATTGTTGTGAAGCATTAGCATGTTTCCTCCCAACATAGTGTATATTATTTTATTCTGAATCTAAGGATGGCTATTACAGTAAAGTTTTTAACCTTCAGTAACCCATAAAGTCCTTATCCTAAGGCAACCATCGACTCTGCAGTCTCATAAGCGTGATACTCACCTCTTAAAAGGAAGAGTAACTAATCTGCGAACTTAAGGTCTTGATGCCTAGGAAACGGTGGAGCAAGTTAAGATTTCTTAGACTATGCTGCATTTCAGCATCCTTTACATTAAATATCCATTAAACCCTCAATACATTTGCGTTGTTAAGCCTAAAATGGGTGACTATCCATTAAAACTTCAATACATATGCGTTGTTAAGCCTAAAACGGGTGTTGACGGGTTTTATCATTAACAATATTCATTTAAATGGGATATATTTACATGTATAATTCCGTAAAATGGATACCATTCAATCATTCAATATAATGCATATTTTGTCGTTTTACGTAAATTTGGATGAATAATGTATATATTTATATTTATCTCTTTACGCGGTTAATGTAATTAATTTTCTTTTTTTTATTATTATCGTTGAGTTTAATAATTGGGTTTAACTAATAACCAAACATTTTCCATAAGGTTCTAAATCTTACAAAAAGACTGTCAACTTTGGTTATTGTAAATTATGCCTAAATATTGCAATAAACATATTTTCAAACTGCAAGAAATATACTTTATGTATATTTTGGAATAGCTGATGCAAACTACGCACAAATATATGTATATTTATATTTATATTTATATGTAAATTTACATAACTTCTCCATTTTTCAATCCTTTGTCATAGTTCTTGTTGGTTCCAAAATATTGTCTTTTGTTTAAAAAGAGGAAAAAAGACATATTTACAGCAACTAAGTTATACCCCAACAACATTGCACAAGCAGGTTCATTTCTTTTCAATCAAAATTACATAATCCACCATTGTATCATTTTAATCAAAATTACATAATTTATCATTTTAACACTGAAACTAGAGATTTGGAATACAACTACATCTTAACGGTGTTTAATGGGACTGATTTCTAGATCTGCAATGTTTTGCAATAACCGCAATATATTCCAAAGATAGTTGTAGCCAATATGTATAAACAATTAAGTATGCCTACAAATAATATTATTCATAACCACAAACCTATACTTTCAAGTTTTGACAGCATTTATAAGAAGACCTGATAGGTATCATTTCAAATTCAACAATATTATAAACAGATCTGATTATGTTAGAAATATATTTTAAGATATAATTCAAACAAGATAGTATGTTATTATTACTTTGTATGTAAATTTCCCACTTACTTGAAAGCATCCAAAATATGAAATCTGAATAATCTTTTAGGTCTACAATTCCCAAAACCTTACAGCCCTACAATTATTCTGAAAAGGGGATACTTTCAGATCTGTAGATTTGCAAGAAAATATGAAAAGAGGGGAGAATTTAATGAAGAATAGCTTAGACGTCAATTCATACTTTTTTCCATTTGAATCTGATAATCCTTTTCAAATCTGAATGATTTATATTTGATTGATTGTATATGAATATATTTTTGATTAAGAAATTGATTTAAAAAGAAAGAGAAATGACAGAGCTTCGTTGCTACCTACAGATTTGTGTGAAAAAAACGAGGCCGTACTTCTTTATTTATGGGAGTCGAATTGGCTATGAAACATTATATTTGATTAAATAAACATCAGTCTGTTTATATTATAAAATATAATGAAAATACCCTTCAAAATCTGGCCACCAATAGGCACTACAGGCCCGAAGCGGTCGACACCCTCCTATGAACGGTCGACCGCCCTTCGGCGAAACTGCCAAGTGAAGGCGGATTATAGAAGGTAATAAAAATATTATTTATTCAACTTATTTATTTCCACCTGGTTTTCGTATTTCGTCCATAACTTTTTCACATGGACTTCATTCACGAAACTTCAAACATGAAAGTTGACCAGAATTCCGAGATGAATGCATCGATAAAAACTTTCATGGTTAAATTCCATCGTTTGTAAAAATTCCAATTTTTGAGCTTCTAATAATTAATTTCTATTGTCAAAATTCCGGGTAGCTTTAAGAAGATAAAGATGAACATTATACCCCTGACAGCTATCGGGTTTAGAAATAGGATGATCCAACGACCACAAAAGGCTCTTGTTAGAACCTTTGAGATCAAATCCACATAAAACTAAATTGCATGCACAAAACCCTCAATATTAAGGTAATTTCAAGGTTAATATATTAGGTGTCTAACTATTATCTTTATGTTGATAAGAACAAGCTTTCAGGAAACACCGACGGCTAATGGTAAGATTCAAAGATCCTTCCGATGTTAGAAATTTCTTTTAAACTACACAAACAGAACAAATTGGCTTCATTAGATATTTTGACTTTCTCTTAAAATGAAAGGTGTAATTCGAGTAAATTCGACCTAACTAAGGATTCAACAAGGAATTCACCACTTTGGGATGTTGAATATTTTTGTGGCTAACACTTGATAATTTAATAAATCTCTAAAATTAATATAATCAGAACCAATAACTTTGAATCATATAAACTTAAATTAGCTGGAACAAGATCAATGAATTTGAAATCAAAGCTAATAAGTTCGAAATAATTTATTTTTGAGTTGAACGCTATCTTAGAACACCAAAATTTTCAGAAAGTAAACTTTTAAATCGATAAGCGATTAGAAATTTCATATATGATTTTATTTAGCTTGCTAATGATTAGTATTAACATATCTCCCATACACTATAATTGTTATTTCCTTGATTCCGAACCTTTTTCTTTTGTGAGATAAAAATCCAGTATGTTAAATATATCTAGCGGCCACAACTAATCATTACCTCAAATTTATCCAATCACAACCACAAATAACGAAGTGAATCCTAAACTTATCTCCAGATGTGAAAAGCATTTTGCCTTCATTTCATAACATCAAAATGAATTTCTTTGTTTTACCCACTTATAGATCTATAATTTAATGTTTAAGGATGTATTCGAACTTAAATAACTAAAATAAGATGTGTGAAGGAAATTTGATTTTGAACTTCGATCATTAACCGAATAAATAGTACAGACGAAGTAAAGTGGGTAAGGTTCGAAATAGAAGGAAATGAAACAAAAATGAAAAGGAAAGAGGAATCAAAATAAAAGGAAGGAAAGTAATTCAAAATGAGAGACAGTTTCAAAGCAAAAGGAAAAGCATTTCGAAATGGGAAGTGGATTTGAAACGAGAAGAGAAAAAGGGTTTCAAAATGGGATAAGATGGATTTGGAAGAAAATAAGGTCTTCTTATTAACACCCTAGCATTTCTCTTCACCCTCTTTCCCCTCCCCTCGAATTGTAATTCTAAAATTTAAATTTTAGTTATATACCCTTAGAATTAAGTATGGTAATTCTAGCTATTTGCTTTGTAATATGATATACCTCGCTTGCATAATTTTGTATACCTTTGAAAGTATAAAATCCAAGCTTATGTATGGCATTGAAATTGCATACACTTGGAATAATTTTATCTTTATTTGTTTCAGGTTTACAAGAAATGGAAGTTATTTAAAATAAAGAAATAGAACTTATGTTGAGAAACTAAGATTTACAGCAATAATAAGAAGGCAGGCAAACTCAATTAACAAAATAAAGTTTAGAAAAACAGATTTTACCGTAATAAACTAAAATTGATAGCAACAAAATAAAAATAAGTAACACTAGCACTATTAGCCGAGTAGAAAATTAAATTGGAGATCTTAACATGGTACTCTTTACATCTTTCTCAAAAAAGTTTGCCTCCACGTGGCTTGCATTTTTCCACTGTAGACCGCAGTTGCAAAATTGCTACTTAATAGGTTTTTTTTGAGAAAATAAATAGAGAACTGAAAAAAGAATGAATGAAGAGAAAATATCCACGGTAAACAATATGGTTAATTTTGGAATAAATAGCGTGAGAAGAGAAAAAAATAGTGTGACAATTATTTTTAAAAATCAATGGGGTGGGAAAAGCAATCACTGAGGTGCCAATAGACGGACCCAAGAAAAACAGTTCAAAACATAGAATAGCTTCGAAGCAAAAGGGAAGAAAGGCTTAAAAGGGAAGAGATGAAATCCAAAGGGATAAAAATGATTCGAAACATAGAGAGCGAAGTTCCAAAATGAAAGGGAAGAAAAACATTCAAAGGGAAAGGATGAAATCAAAAGGGGTGAAAATAATTCTAAACAAAGTGAAGTTTTGAAACAAAAGGAAGAAGGGACTTCGTTGGAAGGTACAAATCCAAAGGGTTAAAAATGATTTGAAACAATGGGAACATTCAAAATGAATAAGAAGAAAGGGTTTCGAAGGTTAAAGATAAACTCGAATTAAAGGAATAGGTATTCAAAACAAAGAGGAAAGTGTAGTCGAAACAAGAGTGAGAGCTAAACATGTAAGCAGTGTACATATTAACACTTGACTCCTTTGTTTGATATATACACACACATGCATACATTTTTTTATCCATATCCACCTCAATATTTTGGGACTTTAAATATTTATCAGCTTTTCAGTTGCGTATGAATTTCAATTTTTCCAGGTATTTATTGATATGTGTGTGTGTATATATACACACACACATGTCATCTATTTTGATACAAAAATAAAAGACCCAAAATTCATATCATTGAATTAGTTTGTCTTTATGTGGGGAATGGAAATTAGGTGACAATCTAATGGTGGTGATTTTGTGTCTTTCAATTTGTGCCTATTTTTTGTGTTTAAATAGACTATCTCATATATACACACACACAAAGTGTACATGTATGTACATATACACATTTTAGCAGTTCGGTGACACACAAAACAATGTGGCAGCACTTTTGCTCTTTGATTTCCACGACATAATTTATGGAGAAAGAATATAGCATTCTCTCTCTTTTCAAATTAAATGGTGAAAAGAACGAGCAAGAGAGGTTTTGTTTTATTTCAGATGTCATTGAATTGTTTTCATGTATGTAGGTTGCAACAAACCAAAAACTTATAAATTTAATTTCTGAATATTTAATTTATTTAAGCTTGTCTTAGGTCCCTAATTGGTTTGGAAATTAGGCTCAGGTCCGCTCTTAAACTTAATATAAACTAGGTCCCTATTTTTCGAAAATTCAATAAAAAAAATTAAAAAAAATCACATAAATTCATATTTAAATTAAACACGTAAATATAATAAAATTTAAGCACTAAAACCACCGAAAAACACACCATAAACCTAGAAAACCATAAAACAGCGAAACTGCAGTTAATTGAATCAAAAAAAATGCATATATTTGAAATTTTTGCATACATGTATGCAACTTTTTCAGTTATGCATTAGTTTTGACATTTCTGCATACATGTATGCATATAATACTAAATAAATGCATACGAGTATGCAACAATTCGTAGATATGAATATTAGTTCAGGTTTATTTGTATACATATATGCAGTTATTCAGAATAAATGCAAACATGTATGCAACAATTCGTAGGCATGCATCTTAGTTCATGTTTATTTGCATACAAGTATGCAATAAAACAGAATAGTTGCATACTTATATGCAAGTATTCATGCAGATTTTTCATCATAAAATCTTCATGAATTGTTGCATACTTGTATGTAATAAATCAGAATAGTTGCATACAAGTATGCAAGTATTCATGCAGATTTTCAATAGAAAATGATGCATGAATAGTTGCATACATGCATGCAACTTTCCTGAATATTTGCATACATGTATGCGATATATTTTTTCCGAAATCTTCTAAGAGTATTTGCCAAAAAAAATTATACAGCAGCGGACAAAATCCTTTAAAAAACACGTAACTCAAATTATAGGGACCCGCTTTGAATTGTAAAGTTGGGGAGGATGTCGTTTCTATTTTGAAAGTTTTTAAGGATGCATAGCTAATTTTCACTTTATTTAAATAATTGATTTGTGTTTTAACCATTAGATTACTTTTTAGATTTTGTTAACGATAGAGAATTTTTTTTGTAATCATTTAAATAATAGTTTTAATGGTTTATAACCTTTTCCAAATTTACAAATTGAAATAGAAAAGTTAGTTTTTACTTTTGTTTTTGAAAAAGCCGACTGGTTTTTAAAGTGACTGTAAATACTTTTATTATAACCAATAATAAGTACAATTAAAATAGGAGGTCGCCGGTTATCTACCTACTACAACTTTGGTTTTTAAGATGGACCGTCCACCATCATCCTATCCAGATTACAATACATGAGCTAGACACTTTTCTAGACAACTATATGACTCCACGTAGGAAGATCATTACATATTTCAAGACATTCTTCACATAGAAGAGAATTACTTTTGTTATAAATACATATATGTATTTTAAAAAAAATATTTTGAAAAGCATGTGAATATATATATATATATAAGGGTAATGTAATAAGATTTTAAGGTTATAAAGTCATATTTTATAATGTCAAACAAGTGTGAACCCGTGCTTCGCACACGGGTCACTGAGAAATTGATGGAATGTTAAAAGGTAACATGCTTGAAATAGTAGAATAAAAATGAAGTGACATGTTGCATTGTTATATCCGATCAAATTTGATCAGCACAAATTTGTTTATATGAATTGAGCATAATCATTCTTAAGAACTTTATCGCTAATGCTGGAATTTATTATTTAAAGTTTAGAAGGTTAAGAAATCCAAACTGATGGAATGAAAAATAAGCGGCCACATTCCACTGCCATTGCGTTACAGCAGCTGATGAATGTACGTTACTAGGTAGAAAAATCTATAGCATGAAGCAAAAACGTCAGGACAAAATCAGTTTATAAACACTGTAAATTAGCTCAGCTACAATACATAACTTTTAAACAATATCAAAACTTCATTTATAATGTACCAGATCCTTCAATCCAATTAAGTACAAAACTACAATTAAATGCCATTATATATAACAACAATAAAGCAACCATATAACATATTTGTTCAACATCCATCTATATCAAACCAACATATGATGGCATGCAATATAAAATGTAGAAAACTTTAATTTTTCTGTTTCATGAAATAAGTTCTAGTTTTGTTCCTTGTTTCCTTCTGTGGAAGCATAACACCAGCGACTACATTCTGATTCTCCGGTTGTTGGTGGTAGTTCAGTGGCATACGGAAAAGCATGATATGCGGCTCTGGCCTGTGAATTACATAATGAACCCATCCTCAGCTCTGTGGTACTCCTATTGCTCTCCACTCATTCTCAGATAGCAAACAATTCTTCGGTAGCAACTTAGCGACATCAGGTGGAAGAAAAACATGCCTGTATTCAGAAGTATCATCAAAATACTTCTCCGAGTACTGGATCTGACCCATTTTATCTAAACAGTCGAGAGGTTCAGTGAAACAGAGAAAATGACATAACATCAATGTTTATACATGTATATTACTGAGTCTAATGTGGATGTTATATTAAAAACTGTAAATCGTAACATGAATAATAAGGGAGCACAAAGAGAATAATCTCTAACCTGTCTTTCATTTATAATTTGTTCAGGACAAAGTTATCTATGTAGTTTAAGCATACTGGAATATGGAATCCAACTTGTATTTACTTGAATATGACTATACAGAGATGTTCATCATCAGTGCTTATTGCCAAGAATAAGTTTGCACTTTCATTGTAAACCTTCCTTGGTTTAGTAAGGTTTAACTAAAAAGCTTATAGCAAAAGTTCTAATATTATGCAACAGTTCTGTTTAAAATGCAACGTTATGTAACATTTTTCAGTGAAATTACCAATTGAAGTTGCCTTACAATTATACTGGAAAGGCCCATCTGAATTATACAAGTGAACGAAAAAATGGTTGTGTTCTTTTGGAACTAAATTCCTAGGTAAAATGAGAAGCTAAAAGCTCGGAGAAAAAGCAGTACTGTGTATTTTTACATGAAGAAAACATGGGCAAATGAAAAGTGAAATACATTGACCATCAAATTTTGCGTAGTATATACATCATCGAGTAGGGTAGAATCAATTCATCGAACTTAGCAGACTATACACCATAGAAGAGGGAAGATTCAGTTCATTTATATTTAGTGTATATATTGTTGAACATGCTACAAACATAGAGGAAAAAAAATTGTTTGCGTTAGTTTTTAGGATATTATTTGAGTTCAGACCAAACGCTTAGCCAGCAAAATCAACATTTCGTATTCTAAAATTTGAATTTATTCAATTGCCAAATTTCATAATATATGCTGCAAAATATACGTCCTAAATTCCACTTTTAAGCTTCCAATGGGAACGTAATGAGATAAAAAAAGAACCATTTTATTTACTTTCAACCTTAACCCTACGTGGAAAAATAAAATATAGTGTGCACACATTATTAAAGGCAATTTACTTGTCCGAAAAGGATAAAAACCAAGTAACTGAAAGAAAAAAAATTGGCAACTAAACAAATATATTTGATGAATCAAACTTAAATTTAAAAGAAAATTCTAAATACATCTTATAAATTTAAATTGAAATAATGTTATTTGTCTAATTTAAAATCTGGCAGAAAATAATTGAAAAATATATTCTCAATGATGGTCTGTATATCTTGCGTCTATCTAATAGCAACAAATTGGCGCTATTACCCATTGAATTATACTTAGATTCAAGAAGTCATTAAAAAATATAAGTAACACACATATAAAAGTAATACACACTTACATTTGTAATGATGATATTCTTTATCCTTTTTTCTTATCCTAGTAGTTCAAGTGTGACTTGGACGCGTTCCCCTTTATCGAGCATTTTTGGAAAAAAAATTGTACAGTTGCATTTGTATGCTTTTTTCTTTGCTTGTTATAGAGTTACTGATCTTCGTTTGTCTCACCATAAAATTCTTAGTCTTAGAATGCTATATATGATCATAAACAAATAGAAATTATCCATTTATATTCTTCAACATGATAATAAAGAAAAACTTGTTATACATGCACCATACTTATATCAATGCATATTTTATGTAGTATATGTAAACGATAATTTTATGTTCTACGCATATTTGGGTAAACTATAAATTTATTAAAAAATGATCAACAATACAATAATAATTGTCAGAAACACATATAGATGAAGGATTTTTTTTATATTTAGCCCAATTTTGAAAGCTTATAACAAAAATAGCCTGATTGGAAAACTATTTACTAATGTAGCCTGGTTTTGGCCAACTCTGAGCAGAGCTGACCAAATACACTGGTGCAATTTCAAATTGCGCCAGTAATTTTTTTTTCTGAACTCCATTGGCGCCATTTGAAATAGAGCCAATGCAAATTTCCAAAAAAAAAAAAAAAAAAAAAAAATTGCATTCGTTCCATTTCGAGTGGCACCAATGCACCATTGAAATTTGAATTTTTTTCCAACTTCCAAGTCCAGTAAAAAAAAATTGCATTCGCTCCATTTCAACAAATGGCACCAATGCGCTATTGAAATTTGAAATTTTTTCTAAGTCCAGTAAAAAAAAATTTGCATCGGCTCCATTTCAACTTGTGCTAATGCAATATTGAAAAAAAAATGGCCTGGCAATATTTCGGACAACTCTAGTTTAAAAAAAAATAAAAAAAATCAACCTTTGCTTGGCGTCATTTGAAATGGAGACTATGCAAAATAATAATAATAATAAATGGAAATTTGCATTGGCTCCATTTCAAATGGCGCCAATGCAATTCATATATATATATATATATATATATATATATGTATGTATATATATATACATACACATACATATACATACATACTGATATTGCAGTTGATTAGTAAATTTTCAATATGCAAATGAAGTACACAAATGTTTTGCATGTATAGGGCAGCCTTAGAGCATTAGAAAAACACAGAGCTTATATTGAATAATAACAATTTAAATATAAATGTGATTTTCTAAACAGTAAGCATAATGCCGGATAATTCACAAAAGATGTTGCTATAACACACATAGGGGTGGGTGCGTGTATGTGTGTGTACATACATATCAGTGGACGGATTAGATGTTGATATAAGAGAGGGTAGCATTAAATCCATTCATCAATTTCTCAACTTTAGCGATACACACACATAGATTATATATATATATATACACACACACATATATATACACACATATATATATATATATGTGTGTGTGTGTGTATATATATATGTGTGTATGTGTGTGTGTGTGTTCGTGTCGCTTACACTATCCAACAAAACATCAAAGTGATTTGCTGAATAATATAAAAAGTTTTTTTTTATTTAATGAATGGAAATTGCTTCTGAGATAAAGTCTAGTAATGATAGAAAGGTCTGGAATGCGATAGGCATTCACCATATTAAATTATACATGATTAAATGTTTTAATAATCAGTTTTAATCAAAGTGTTTTTGTCAGTAAATGTGGAACGAAGTTATTATAAGTTTGCAGTAATTGTTTCTCCTACCTTTTTTTGCCCATCCCACAAACAACCAAGAAAATGTGCAATAAAAATATTTTAGGTCTTAGTAGTTGTTGACAAAAGATAATATCAAGTTAAATCTTTAAATAATGAATGATGAAATTCAAACTATTTCAACATGGGCATAAGAAAGTAAACAAACATATTGGAAAATAATCAATTTAATTTTTTATGTCAACAAAAAATAATGTATACATGTATGAAAGTTGATAGTTAGTATAGTCTCCCACTCCTATATCTACAGGACATGGTGTCAATAAGCTTTCAACTTTTCAATCTTAGTACATCGTCCATATAGCATGTGAACAAACCTAACTATCATTGCTATAGTCTCCTTGAAATTCCTCTAGTTCATTTCTAAAATAGTGAAATAACCATACAAATAAGTAAAACTATATTTTAAAATTACAATATAGTTTATATAGTCGAGAAAGATATGATATGAGCTTTATAACCTTTAACTGTGCATGCACTATATTGGTTAATTATGCTGAATATAATAATTTATTTTAAGTTTGACTAACTGCATTTATACCTTATTTATATTAGGGGTTTGAAAATCGTAGCCATAAATAGGTTGGCCAGTATGAAATTGCTAGAAAAACGAGAAAATCAGGAAGATCTCTTATTAACATCGACAAATGCATTCCTAAAATGTTTCTATAATGTCAATGCCTACAAATAAGGTTTTCACAATCAATAGATAGTCTAGTGAATAAAATCATAAATGAAAGAAATATTTGAGGTAGTAACTGAAGAAATAATGCAATAGCAAACCAATGTAGGATTTTCGTCTTCAAATTCACACAAAGAATCATGTATTGGCAAATTCAAGACCATACCTCCCATTTAGACTTCTTGAGGGATGTTGCCAAAAAAGTGGATTTGTTAGCAGCTGTAAATTGGCTTCACATTGGCATCTGCGCGATCATTCGTTGATCATGAATTAGGGGAAGTTGCTTATAAACTTCATTCAGAAATGCAACTCATGTTGGATAAGTAATTAAAATTCTGTATAAGTCAAGGAAGATGTCAACATATGTACAGTACATTTATTTATGGTAAAATGCAGCAGTGTTTCAGATTGTAAGTATGAGAGAATCATATATAGAAACCTTTTAAAGATTTAGTCTGGTGAACATTATATATTTCAATCATAATGGTACACGCTACAGGTAAAAGAATGTTGCTTTAATGCAGAAGAGACCAATTTGAAATTTATGGTGACTTATATAATTATGAACATGATAAATATCTCTCTCCTCCTACCCTCTCTCTCTCTCTCTCACACACACACACATATACATACATATATATATATATACACACACACACCCCAGAAAGCACACTTTAAAATATATTAAAATTTATCATTCAAGATCTCTATCAGTGCAACAATCACCTGGGCAAAGGAATAGAATGATAACATAAATCATGCATATTATATTGACGTTATTTTTAATTATTATTTTTATTTTTTGGTGCAACAACTAAACGTTTCTAACCACCTGATGTAAAATGGTAATTTACAATTGGCCTTAAAACATGCTTAAAATTGATTCCAATATCATATCGTAGAAAGTACGTGAGTAGGGTATATTGATGTTCCCAACATGCTTTCTATGTTTTTTATAGGAATATATAGCAAATTTTGTGGATATATCTATCATTTCCAAATGTAAAAACTATACCATAGGAAAATATTTAAACCAAGAATACAATTTCTTTAATGAGCCATGATACTCGGTAGGACTAATCAAATTAATTTTAGAACGTGAATAACAATAATCAGTTCATAGGAGGTGATTAGTAAATGTTGCCAAATTGATCAATTCATTGAGCAATAATGACAGTGGCTGAATATAAGTAATCTGAATTGTACATTTAACACTTTGTCAGTACCAAGGAAAATATACAGTCAGAGTTCCCTAATAAATACCGTGTTGTTCCGTATGTCTACCCAAATTTTGGTTTTGCAATACATTAGCTTCAGGTTGTACACCATTCTTTAGAACTTAATACTCAACCTCTATTGGTAGAATTAAAAAATGTATTTGTGTACTTCTGAAATTATAATGAAATAGATCCGAATATAATGAACCAACCTAAAGATATGTATGAAACTATATATGGTGGAATTCAAACTTGATGAATTAGGATATTTACATTATGATAATAAATATTAGGAAAGCTAATAATTCTCTCATACAAATCCATTTATATTCCTAAAGATAAGATATAAATTCTCCTCATTTCTCAATTTATTGGCAGTCAATCTAAATTCACTGTTAATATCTCTTCAGTGTTAAAATGTCAACGACACTTGTTAGAAAGGTACAAAAATTGAATTTCAGGATAATATCCCAAATTATATAAAATTATTTGGACAAAATTTTAAATATTAAATATGGGCAATTTTTTTTCGACATTAACAATCAAAATAATAGATACACAACATTTTCTTTTTATTTCAAGAAAAATAAATTAGGTGCTAGTGCAAACAAAAGACTTTGTGGTATATATGGTCAAATTCATTAATTAAGTCCTAAAATATTATGGATATGATGTTAAATAATGTATAAATTCCACTAAGGCAAATATAAATAATGCACACAGAAATGGAAAACGGGAAATATTATGTATATATTGCAGTTAAATTTAGTTTTGAATCACAAAAGTGCAGAAAATAATACTGACAATATGCATGTCCTTGTAAATAAAACTACTCTGTTTCGTATACGCTAAAATTTCGCAAACGAAAATGAGCAGTTGCTATATCGTGTAATCCAATATAAAATACGTGACAACTCTTTTCCCAGCTTCAATTATAACTGATAATGACTTGATAAAAAATGAGATAAAAAATGAGAGATTGCATATTGTTTGACATCGAATTGAAAATAGAGATCTGAAGCTGTTGATGGATATTATTTGATGGTGGATGTTAAATTAACTTTTTTTATGGTATCATAAAGGCTGGTGGAGCTAGCTGAGATAAATGAATGAAGCCTTAGGATTCATAATCGTAGTAAAAGCTACACATGCTGATCAGTGTGTAGACGGGTTTTTTTTACAAACTGCATGTGAAAGAAGCACTCAAAATAGTGTCAAATATTCTTCATTGTTGGTAGATTATAGACTGTATTTATCTAAAATTTCATCGCAGATGCAAAAGCTTATCATGGTCACTGAACGCCAATAAAATAGGAGTCCAGAATCAAAACACTATGTAGGTTTGGTAGAATGTACAGGAATATGCAATTAGATATTTTGGCCTCTTCAACAACACAATGTTACTTGTACTTCACCTTTTTGAGCTAATTTTCAGTAAATCCAGTCAGTGTTTTTAAGAAGTATAAAGAATACCTTGTTTTTACCATTTTACTTAACCGAAGTAAAACGTTTATTCAGGCTTTCTAGTGTTTTTTTATAATTTCTAATTAAATGATACAAATAATAATCACCTTTTTTGACAAAACCAACAAAATGAGGTCTTTGGCAAAATGAACTAATGTAGAGCCTCATACTTTGAAAATTTCTTATTCTACTCTTAATCAACCCACTGATTAAACAAATTTAATATCAACTTTGACTGTGTTCACACATCATTAAAAAGAGCTTATGTTACCATCAAAGTATAGTTTACACATGCACATATGGATTACTAATAAACCCACAAATACACATCGATTAGGACCAAAAAAATACACGATATAGGAATGCTTATGTATGGAAATAATTTTGTGCATTCAATGTCAAACATAATGGCAAGTACACTCGATATTGAAAATCCATATATGCGAAGTAGAAATTATTCCCTTTTTGTTTATAACTATGATATTTAACATAATCTTTTTTTTTTTTTACTGAAATCTAGAAAAAGCAAAAGAAAAATTGAAGGTACATTGTAGTAATTGATCAAAAGTCTATTAGGCCACATAATTAGGTAAACATTTTCACTGAAATCCAGAAAAAGCAAAGGTATGAAATTGAAGAGTGTAGTAAGTGATCAAAGTCTATAGGGCCATGACAATAAAATTGAATTTTGTATTGTTAAATGCATTAAAAATATAAATTGAACCAAATGTGTTATTGAGAAATTCCCTAGACACTAACTACATTTGAAAACCTTTCCTATATCTTTTGATAACTTATAGTTATTTATAAAATAATAATTTGCATTGGAGTTATTCTGTAACATTATATAACTGAAAATTATTTTAAAAACATCTTTAAGCACCCTGATCAGTATACATCCATATTCAAATAAACACAATAAAACTTGATTCATGCTTCAAAATTCTTAAATGTAGACATGCCTGCATGTTTGTTTATTTATATTTCCTGTGAATTATGTAAGGTAGAGACCTTTATCCTTAATTGACTATTTTTTGTACATTTAATCAGCTAATATCCAAAAAATATAAATCTCATATACAGTATATGGATATTACATATTTTTATCCCTTTTCAATAACACGTTTGATACAAAATGGCTCTTTAATATCTAAATTCATCATACTATAAAATCAATGACAGTTGGTGGAAAGGTAAAGGTCTCGATAGACTTCATTTAAATACTAATGAACTGAGACAATCTTAAGCATTAGTCTACATTAACAAAGTTATATACAAAAAATCAACAATAGGACTTTAAAATTTTACGCATGAAACTTTGTCCAAGCCACATGAAGCCGTAGATCCATTTCGCCATCTCTTATTCCACAACCAATGCCTCTTCTTCAAACTTTGGCAAACCACCACCACAAACATGTTGCATCAGTGCTTGAAGTATCTAGAAAAAATAGTAAGGCAAATGAGGTAACATTAAATCTCAAGTAATACATTTATACACCAAATTTGAAAAAAGCTACTGAAAGAAATAAATTTAACAAATGATAACTATATTATTGCTTATCATAGCGGCAAAGGTTATCAGTGTTCAACCGTTAGCAGCAAACATTGCTTATGGCATGCTATTTCTTAATCAATGTTACACAGTAGATAAACTGTGTTAAGTTGGATAAACACAGAATAAATAGTAGGAAAAAACATGAACTGGAAGCCTTTACACTGTAAAGTATAAATTTCAGCAAACAATATTAGATGCTGCAAATTGTATTGTGTATATGAGGGAATAAATCAATGAAGAACAACCAACATCATCCTGTAATCAAAAGAAGATTATAACAAAAAGCAACATTATGAATCTATTTCGATGAGCATAAAATTATTTTGGTACATTCAAATGTCTATGGAAGAAGAGTGAAAAATTAGCAAGCAAGAAAGAGTTATATATACCAAACATGAACGATAGAACTACATATTGAAATCACTGAATCTTAAGCAGTAAAGCCTTTTATGGAAATATACTATGGCAAAGACATATATGGTTTGAACAGGTAAACAAAACCACTATTTTTTGTGTGATAATTTAGAAGTATTGCATTAGGAGGAAAACTTATTATAACGATCTAACCTAGTAAAAATAGCATAGAAGATTCATGTGCACAGGATATGAATTTGCAAAACCACATCTTTGGAAAAAAAAATAGATGCATCTTTAACGGTGGATCCATTTCTCTGGTCATCAATCCCTTTAAAATTGTAGTTGTTCAAATCATTCAATTTGTTGAATGTGTTCTTTTACCATTAGTATTTATTCCATTAACTTGTATAAATTGAAAAAGGCAGTAGAAGCAATAATGGATCAACTTTTATAAATAAACAGTTTAATTTAGACAGATGGAACTTTTGTACTGAATTCAGTTCAATGCGTCAATGTCAATTCAACGAAATTCATTATAGGTGTCACATTTCAATAGCAGTATCATCCATTTTCTGTTTGACAATGAGAACTAACATTTTCAATGGATAGTGTTGACTTTTTTTTCACTACCTTGAAAAATAATTTTTGTTACTACTATCCTAATTTTGTAAAAGATGAATTGATTATATTTATTAATGGTTGTATATCCTTACGTGTTACACCTTTTTTTGGTCAATGTGGACTACCAACAGGGATGGCGCTGAGGTAAGGCCACCAAGGCTGTCGCCTAGAGTCTCTGACCTTATATTGTGCATATTTGAATATGTTCCAACAGCCAATGGCCTCCGATATCTCGGTCTGCCTAGGGCCTCCGATTATTATTTTTGTATTTCCGGACCGGCCCTGACTACCAAAAACGTCTCTCTATGTATATTATGTTATCACTATTGGGGAAAAAGAATCCACAACCAATATATTTAAAATATATATATAAAATAATCGTTAAAATTGAAATTTTTATATCCAAATATATATGAGTTTTAATAACTTGAAGATAGACATTTCATGTCGTTATAAGCAACCAAATTTTCTTTCAACTATAGAAATTACAGTTGCAAGTTCAAACATAATTGACATGGCAAGCTGTAGCAGTAAAATCATTCTTTGTAACTAAATTGAATTAGCAAATGAATATGAAATCTAATATGAACGTAGATTAAATCGTGTCATAAAATTATAAAAGAAAGGATAATAACTATTTTCGAATGTTAGAACATCTTGAACAAAACTTTTTTTCGAGTAGGAATACAAACCCTAATATTAATCAATAGCTAAAATCAAGATTATCAACAAAAAAGGTTGGGTGAATAATGTTTCCTAGCGATCAATTAAACAGTATTGATTACGATATGAGTGTGCAAACATGTATTCATTATTTGAAAATTGCAGAAAAATTACCTCGGGTAGCGGGATAAGGGTAGCCAAAGGGGATGAAGAAGCGAACGTGGCTGCCAATCGATTGTGTGAGAAGCGAATGCAGCTGGCAATAGGACTTATTTCCCAAAAAGCATGTCGGCGAACAACACAGGGCTAACTGGCAGTCCTTGCAAGCAGGATTTATATTCCCTAAATTATGCTGTCGATGTGGTCAGAAGAGGAATAACGATGGAAAGTGCCCAGTTGGCAATAATCGCTACTGCTGGTGGAGGAGGTCGACTAACCACGCGATTTGGGTTTGCTGCAACACATTCCGATGATCACGGGCTGGAAGAGGGCAGATGGAAGTAGTATAAGATCGAGAATGGTCG
Organism: Allium sativum; assembly: GCA_030737875.1. Lineage (NCBI taxonomy): Eukaryota > Viridiplantae > Streptophyta > Magnoliopsida > Asparagales > Amaryllidaceae > Allium > Allium sativum. The sequence continues at coordinate 345,858,735 of CM060910.1, forward strand.
ATCAGTTGAAGAGGGTATGGAAATAGCAGTCCTGGTTTGGAAGGCACGATCGAAAATAACTATCAGTGGAAGAGAACAGGTGGATGACGCGTTTCATGGATGGGGGAGACAGAATGAACATGACCGTTTGGGGAAGAGAAGGGTTTGGATTGAGTTGGAAGGAAGGAAAATGCGAAGGGGTGGGATAGGAGGTAGGGTTTGAGAAGAGAAACTCGGGAAAGGGGGAATGAGGCGGTTCAGCAATAGATAAGCGTAGAAAATTCAGAATGACTTGTTAGAGCTCGGTTGCAAACTCAGTAATTATAATATAGTATAGATAATGTTATTTGATATAATAATAACAAAAAATAAATATTTACATTTTAAATATATGGTTGTGTATATTAAGAATTTGGAAAATAAGTAAATTTGTATGTATATGTTTATATATATTTGATATTATAATGATAATATTTCCAAATGTATATTTTTATTTATATCTATAATAATAAGATAAGATAATAAAACTTTATATTTAATATTATAAAAAGGGATGATTTGATGTTTAATAATAATATAAGTAAAGGTATTTTCTAATTTATAATTTTGAAATTTAAAAGTACAATAATGTGAGGTTTAACCAAGTTTGTATTTAATCGCATAAGAAAAAGGTTCCTAAATTATTATATTTCATAATATAAAAAGATGATTTGACTTATAACAAAATATAGGGAAAAATGAAATAATAGTACAACATAGTTATTAAACCGAATATGTTAATGTTTCAATAAATAAAGAGGGAACTTACCACCATATTTAGTACCTTATACTTATATTTGCAAAGACATTTGGTTTTTTATAGTGGATCATCCACTTTTTTACTACGAGAGTGATTAAAACACACAAAGTTCAGGAGTTAGACCGAAAGTCTAACTACTACACAAGTAGATATTACTAGAACAGGGGATAGGTAGACTAACCCATACCACTAAATCAAAACATATAGGTTGGAATTCCAACTCCGTGCAGGGAACAATACAAAAAATTATATTGAAAACCACAAGGCTTTCACAAAATAACTAACCAACTCGGCGGATGGAGCGGAAATGACAAGAATGCAATCATAACAAAGGTAGCCAACTATCACAAGACTACTACAGAAGAGAGATAGATGATTCCAAGTAGCCCAAGGCAATCACTGGACAACCAACAAACTCCAGGGATGGCAATTAATCGACTTAAGGTATAAGCTTGATTTGATATTGAGGCAATTTGGTCCTTTTGATTTGCTAATTTTGTAACGTTTCTGTTTAATCAATAAGTGTATACTTAAAATTCATTTTTCCACTTGAATTTTTTGTTCTCCTCCTTTCTCTTCTAATGATGGCAGCAAATGAGAAAAGAAAGAAACAAAAAAGTCGAAATGCAAAGCTTCAGCACAAGAAGTAGAAAGCTTGCAAATAAAATGAGTGAGGAGTCAGTCAGCACAAACATTCAAGAATCAAAATCCAACTGTCTGCTTCCCGTAAAATCTTAAAACCGCTTTTACGTTACTTTGTTTTGTTCTGGTCTTCGAAGCATGGCTTTTTTTTTATTTTTTTATTTTTCAAGAGGAGTTAGTAGTGTTTAGGATGAAGACAGTAAGGCTTTATGACAAGTATGTGTGGCGATTGGCTATGGAGAGGCCAGATCTGGGTGGTGCATCGCATCGGCGGTGATAAAGTGGTGAGGGTTGGTCAATAATCGGAGGTGATGGGGAGTGTCAGAAACAGTCGAGCAAGTGAAGGGACGTGTGTTGGCAATGGTCTGACGGGCATTGGTGGTCTCGAGCAAGAGTGCTAGTGCATGGTAATGTGCAGTTTTGGGTTCCAAGAACTTTAAAAAGAAAGAACGGAGGGAGGAAGAAGAAGAAGGTGGGTATGCGGGTTTGGATCGTAACGAATGGGCCGGGCTAGAATATGTTGGTGAAAAATCTCTCAAACTTTGGGTTTAAATTGAATATTAATGTGTAAAATGATATAGTTAATGTCTCGCTTATACGCGATCCATTTGACTCACGGATATTTGCATTGTGTTCACATTAACGAGCACAACATCATAATATAGGTTATGATTTGATTTGATTGGGTTAAGTAGAAATTTATGACATCTTAAATGAACATGTTTTAAATAGCATTATTTTAAATAATAACGTCACTTGAAATTACATATTTTAATGTGTGTTATGTATTTGATCAAATAAAACACTGTCAATTTAATTTGAAATAATATAGATTATTATGGACATCTATTGAACATAATAAAACCTCATTCTATGTTTGCTAGGTGACAGTTCAGATTGCGTGAATAATTGCTATTAGTATTGATTGATATCGGTTGAACAGTTATGTAGTTATTGGAACTTTTAATTGCCAAAATATTTGTAAATTGGCCGCGTTGCATATGAAATGACATGTGAACCCATTTAGATATGGAAATATGTGATAACTTATTTAAATACTGTTGCTATCGCTACACTACAAGCAAAATACCCTATTGTAACTAGCTATTTGCAACAGGCCTCAAACGTCAGTTGTAGTAAATGATATTTAGCAACAGACATTTCTAGCTGTTGCAATAGATAAGATTTAACAACAAGCTTTTCATTCCTGTTGCGAAAAGCATATTTTTCGCAACAGCGCTTTCATGGCTGTTGCGGTAACATACTTTTAGCAACTGCTCTTTCATTACTGTTGCAATAGACATATTATTTGCAATTATACTTTCAAACCAGTTGCAAATATTTTATATTTAGCAACTGTTTTCACCAGTTGCAATAACTGCAAATTTTTTGCAATAGGTAAAGCCACCTGCGAAAAACGTACTTTTGAAAATTACTTTTTCCCAAGTAATATTCGGTTATAATATAAGAAGTATTAGCATAATAGTTAATATATATATATATATATATATATATATATATTGAAAATTTAGTTAATACATACACACACACACACACATATATATATATATATGATTAATGTTCGGTGATAGCCATGAAATAACAAGCAATCAATAATAATTAGTAAATAAATAATTATATTTTAATAAGTAATTAGTATAATGTATTAAATAGTTATTATTTGATACATAACTATAATTATTACTGATTAATATATTTCACAAATGCATGATATTTGATTACTATAATTTAGTTCCCATTTAATATTAAAAGTTAATAACACCGTTTAAAAAAAAAACTACTATTGTTTGATTTCAAAAATATATATGAGTTAATAAAAAATCATATTTATTATAATAACTACTAATAGTAAGTAAATTATAGTAAGCATTTATTAATTTCATTTAATGATAAATGAGTATAATTAATAATTGGCAAATATAATTATTAATAAGAGCTCTAAATTAATTTAATTCAAAAATTATTAACAGTTTAAGTTAATTGAAATTAAATCAATAATTACTAATTAATATTCATAAAATTTGAAAAATAAAAAGATACGCATCTTAAAGTAATCTCAAATTCTATATAATATATGAACTCCATAAAATCTAAAAATATCAAAAATAAAAGAGCTTATGTAGACAAAAAGATTGCAACTTATTATTTTCATATACATTTCAAATTTTATTGCATGACACTGTTCGTAGGTTCGTATCCTGGTTTTCATCCGAAAATTTGCTCCAAACTAATTTTTTTGGCTCCATCGCGAGAATTTTGAATGTAAATTGAAAGATGATGCTTCCAGAACACCCAATAACATTCTCTCACTCTCATCCTCCTACTGTAAACCAAGAACAAAGCCCTCCACTAACGAAAATAAGCTACTAGTTAGACCACCGAAACAAAATAATGAAATTCAAGCCCACCTTTATTTTTGAAATCGATTGGATTTCTTTGCCGCAAGGGTTCAGATGGGTTTTGGATTCCAAATAGTTTCTCTTGTTTTTTATGAAATCTATCCAATTCGAAATCGGTTTGATTGTGATCTATGGTCTTGATTGAGTTTGTGGTTCACATTATTCGGTATTCAGGCCAAAAGAGTTCAGCTTGATTTTGGGTTTCGGGTCTTGGTTTGAATCAGATTTGGGGATTTTGGATGGGGTACTGACGGTGGACGAAGTTGATTGTTTGAAGTAGTTTGTCATTTGGGTTATCGGTTCTTCCAATTCAAATTTCAAATCTAGGTTGACGTTTGATTTTTTGAGGGTAGGTGGACTGGGTTTGCGATTCTGGTAAGCTGTTCGGTTTTGGGAGCGGTGATAAGATCAGGTTTCGAAATGGATTTATGGTTGACACGGGATGATGTTAACATTTATGGTTGTGAACATGTGATGCATGAACATCACAGTAAGGGGAATGTGGGGAGATTCTTGATGAACGATTTGTGGTGAGTGGCTATAGGAGACTGCAATATTGGTGTTTGCGTGATGAAGCGAGGAATTCCATGAAGTGGGGCTTTGTGGCATATGATCGGTCATGACTATTTGTTGTGGAGGCGAAGTTTGAAATCATCAGTATTTGATAGGTAGACTTGAATTTGTATGAATTGTATTGCTTGAGTTCACGAGTCTGATTTTTATTTGGTAGGTTAATGATGTTTCAAATCTGTAGATGTATGGCTTTTGCTTTAAACTAATGTACTGTATGAGTTGGTCTTTGATTTTCCAGTAGAACAAAGGCGAAACATTCTGCTTGGACTTGATGACAGGGAGGTTATTCGAGCCCGGACTCTCTCTTCTATTCTTGGCAGTCATTCTTCCACCATTCGGTTAGAGGTAAGCATTTAAAATGATGCAAGATATGAAAAAATATTTATGGACGTGCTAGCTATCACATTATACATTTTAAATGAATGCAACATATAAGAAAAATATGTCAACTTGGGAAAGTAGGATATAAATATTTCCTAAAATGAGCACCTGACTATGATCAAGTAACAAAGTCAGTTCACTACTCATGCATCATCCCCACTGCCATACTTACCCAAATCATATATGCTTCTTTTCCTTCGTCGGCGCGCACCAGCGACAGACTAAGGTCAGCGGAGATGGACTCCATTAAGCGGCGCGAAGATGGGCCAATCAATCTATTTCGAACTCCGATCCTGGTGGTTGGGAAATCCTTACTTCCATTTCCAGGCTTCCCAGGAAGAAGGTTCAGGTTTTATTTCTATTTGTTTTATTTTTTTTAGTCCCATGGCCGAATTTGGATTTTTGCATGCCTAAAATTATTATTTCTGTTATGATCAGCATATAGAAGTACAAGCATGTAAATGTATTTACAGTATATAGAAGTAATAGCATCATTATTTAGTTATTGTGCTAAGGCTAGTATTGCGTTTTAGCTCTTGTTCCTCATTTTGGCTGATCATTATTGTGAGAAAAACCTGTTTTCCATATATATTGTTATCCTTAGAACACGTTGTTGATAATTGGGTTATTTTAAATTGTTAGAGTAAATAATGCACCAAGTTTGTAAGCATATCATTATTGGTATGTTGGTGGATAATAAGTTTTAAGCTAATGTGGAATTTGCAGACCCTTGTCAAGCAATTCAAATTTGTAATGATTTATTTCCTTAATTTTTTTATACTTTTTTTAGATTCACAACATGATGTTATGGTTTGTGTAGCTTTAGGTGTTATAAAATAAAACAAAAATATTGAACATTGAAAAAAAAAAAAACATGAGTAGAGTAGTTATGGACTGTCAGCACAGTTGGCTTTTATTGAACACAACAAACAAAAGTATGGTTCCAGTGGATTCACAATTGCACTAATTTTTTTGTTTTGTTGGATTGTTTTTATTTTACACGGGGGAATAATAGCAGTAAAATATATATACACTAGCAGCAGCAAGTTGTTTTGTTTCCAGGACGTGTATTTTGATTGTTTTAGGCATGTTTTGACATGGGATTCAGCATACCAACTTTGACATTGTTTTCTTTTCTTCCTATTTTTTTTCTTAAGGCTGTTGCTAAATAATTTAGAATATATTCTAAATTTTGGTCTTTGCAATGCTTAATCATATGTAAAAGGTAAAAAAAAAACAAGAAAAAAAAAACAAATCAAAATGCAGACCAATCAAGAAATGTCTTTCCTATATTTATTGGCTGTCCTTCATGTTGTTACTGAAACAATCCACTTATCCGTATTTATACCTGCATGTGGATATGTTGTCACAGAGCGTCATAACACCTGTACCTTACTTTGTTTGCCCTTTGTGAACTTATTCAATTAGACATCTTGGTGTATATGACAGATCTGTGATATTTGCTTACTATCATCTATGAGAGACAAATTTAGACCAGAAGTTCATAAGCCGTATTTGGTAATTGATGAAGATGAGGAGGCTACAGCTGAGGCACTGAAGCTTGATGATGATTTTGAATTGTGAGGAGAGGAGTGCTGGAGGGATATTGATATCCTTTATATAGTGAAATCGAATGATGAACTGGATAATGAGGTAGCATTTGATATTTTTGTTTCTATTTTTTTCCTGCATTTTATTGTGTTAAAAATGTCACTTGCCTCTATCATTTGAATGTCAGTATGCTTGCTATTTCATGTATTTACATACCAAGTAAACATCATCTAATTAAACTGTAACCCTTGCATTGGATTCCCAATAACAAGCAGTAATCAAATATATCAAGATGCACTTCAATTGATATTCAAAGTCCACTCATGTTTGTCTTTGGATTTTCAATACTAGATTTTAAAGACTTAAACAAAATACTACAGTTTATCCCAGATAAGTGAACAGAAAACCTTGAAAATGACACTATTTTGACATATGTATATGAATTTTTTTACATGTTATTTAGTAGTACTAATTTCCATATACTTATACAGATGGTTCATTATGTTATCTTGATGTTGCTTTGTGAACGGAACTTTTATATCCAAATTTTGTTTCTGTTGCTTTTTGCCAAGAGTAAGTCATCTATGATGGAATAATTGCTGTAAATAAATAATAATGAATGCCGAGATTTATTTTCCCTCTCTCTTGAGCTCTGAAATATCTTAATTTAAAAGAACTATATCCTTTTATTCTTGTGTGTATACAGTAACTTAAACCTGAGTTTCCTATTCTGTTTCTTTTTATGCAGTACACAGAAGCTGATTTATACAAATAACATTCATTCCTTTTGTTATGTGATGGATGCCAAGCGATGCATTGCTAAGGTTAGTTACCGCCAAAAACGATGTATTGCAGATAATTGTTTTGGGTCAAACTTTAAGGTTGATATGCATTTTTAGTTAATATTTTATGTTTTTAGGTTGTATAACTTGTTGATGACTCTGTTTATAAAACATATTCATAGGAAAGTTGCACCTATGCTTCTCCGTATTAATGGGTATGCTGATAAAGTTGCCAACGCTAAATGGGAGGTAAAAGGTCTTGGTCTGGAGCATAATGGGTAGAAACTACTCTGTTTGAAAAAAATGTGTTGTGTGAGTGAAGAAATTGTTATACATGAATAGTGTATGAAAATTGTAGAAACTTTTATTGTACTTGTTTGTATTATTAAAACTTTGTTAAAATAAAAATTTTATTTGTTTATTCCATTCTGTGATATACGCTGTTACTAAAATAAATACATATAATATGTAATATCTATAAGCTATAATTTTTTTTGTAGATTTATGAATCTGTTGCAACGGGCGTATACTGTTGCAAAATGGTCTGTTGCAACAGCAAAAGCCTGTTGCAAAAAAATATACCGCAACATCTTATTGCAACGGGCAGAAATTGTTGCGGACTTTTAGCAACTTCGGCTATACCAACAGGCGCAGGCTGTTGCAATAGGTCTACTGCAACAGATATCGCCTGTTGCGAAAAGTGTTTTTTGTTGTAGTGCTAAGCCTTAAATTGAAACTATTTTAGTTATTTAATTCCTTCATGGAATTAATTTTAGTAGCTAAAATTTCAGTTTAGATTAGCTTCAAAAGTACTTATCAATTATTTTAAGAATTAATTAAGTATTAAATAATTATTTAAGATTAATTTTATTAATTAAGTGTTAAAGTGATTAATTATTCATTAATGATGGTTCAAAGCTTAAGGATTTCCTTACTAATGATAATTTGATTAGCTAATTACTTAGTAATGATGTTCGAAGTATAATTTATACTTAAGTTTTAATTAAGAAGTTGATTATAATTTTTTTGGCAAGGTTCACCGATTTTAATAGCGATCCTAACACTTATTACAAGTAATAATTACAAGTTTAGTACAAAAGTTTAACAGTTTGACAACCTACTGTTTACAGTTTTTATAGTGGACCGACTACTACATCTACACTAGATTACTAAGCTGGAGCTAGATATTATATCTATACTACAAAAATTGAAACTCCCCGTAGGCAACGACAAAAAAAACGCATTGGCCAGAAACAAGTATATACTCCATAGGAGTGGACTAACATCAGATGCAATACAAACAAAACAACAAAATGCACTAACGCATAGCACTGCAATACAATTCAAAACAGATTGACATGAGGTGCTCACTAACTACACTCGAAACAAAGTGATCCAAACTGCAACTTAAGGAGAGAATCCCATCAGTATCAAAAGGAACCGCTCAATTTAGAAGATATAATTGTTACTATATTATATGCACATGTTTTTTTTTAGTTCTTTGTATTGTTATTTTTGTTGTTGTAGGGTTTTTATGGAAGGGGCATACCCAACAGAGCTGGGAACTCGCAAATGACCTCATTCACTGTACTGTTACAAAAATTCTCTTATTCAACTAATCCTACAACAAATACTGATATGGTATTTAAACATTAGTTATATTTTTTAACAAGAAAATACTTTAATTCAATAAGACAATCATAGTTTTTGTGACTTAAATATTTTGCAGGTTTCAAATTAGAAAGATCGCGTAACGTTTGATAACGAAGCTTATATGAATGTAACTAATGAAATACCCAAAAAGATGCATAGCATGCATCATTTTGGGTATTTCATTAGTTCCGTTCATGTAAGCTTCGTTATCAAACGTTACGCGATATTTCTTATTTACGTAACGTCCCGGATTTTTTGTCGTTTAATTTTAAACATTTAAATTTAGTTAACTGTGGAATCGAAATTATAAATGAATTTTAATATGGAATTTATCGATTCAATAATCCACATACGATTTAATTTCGAAAATATTAAATTACCATAATATAAAATGATAATAGTTGAATTGATAATTAAAACTGATTCTAAATGATTGAGTCAATCAATATAAATTCTACAATGAATTATAACAATAATAATTATTTATTATCGATGAATTTAACTATTTGAAATAGATTTATATTTTAAATCATTAATTTAATTTGTTATTTCCTCTATACAGTCGAATTAAATTATACTTGAGTTTAGAATAGAATTATAATCTTGTAATGTCGGTGGTTGCGTTGAAATCGTGAGTGTATGTACATAAGCAAACATGGTTCTTTAGCCAACCTATATGTAACAACCCGGATTTTTGGAGGGTGACAGCAACGGCTCAATGATTTCGATGCTTAAAATATGAAGTAAAATTAACATTTGAAGTTAAAAACAAACATTTATATTTGGGTTTCAATTTAGGATCTGGACTTTAATTGGTTTTGAAATCTAGTTTATTATCAACTCTATTCTGAATCATTTTCGTAAATGTGAAATTAAATTTTATTATAAATTTTTTTTGTTAAATTTTTACAGTATTAATATTTTAAACTAATTTAAATAAATTATTTGAGAAATTATAATTTGATTTTTAATTTAACTTGAGTATTTAATTCAAATAAGTTTAGTATAGTTGAATTGGGTGTTAAATAGAAAAATCAAATAATATTTATATTTTTTTTATATCTTTGTTTGCCACTTATTTTGTGTGGTGAAATGGTTTGCCACTTGGCTGTTTTGGGGTCAAGAGATCTACTTTGTCCAGAACTATCTGGAATCAGGAACGTCCTCTTCTTTTTAACGTGTCAACCATCTTATTTTTGGGGGTTGCTTTTGCCCAAATGGAGAAAATCAATGGCCTTCACTGAAATAAAATTCATTCCGTTGCTTCCTCCCTTCGATGCTCCGCAACTCGCCCCTTCGCCTCCACTAAAGCCTCCTCCCATCATTGTCGTTCAGACCCCCCTTGAGCCGCTACGACCCACTTTTCATCTCCATTTGCTACTTCACCGTTCGTCACTGTTTTCCCCAAAAACTCTAGCCATCCTGGACTTGCTCCCCTCACGTAAGTAGACAAAGAAGAAAGGGGAAGCAAACGGTAGCATCTCCTCCACTATTCGCAGCTAACCTCCGTTAGTCAGGCCATCAGCGCCTCAATTGAGCTCCATTACCCATCCGGTGACTTGAGCAGTGTTTGTCTTCTAGTTTTTGCCGAAATTAAATAGACAGCTCATGGTAAAGACCAGCAGCCATCACCGCTTCCCATTTGCCGCGGTCGCAGGTGAGTTTTAAACTCACGATTGTTTTTGCTCAAGTAATTATATTTCAGTTTAAACTCGAATTTCTTTTATTATGGTGGTCGATATCGATCTGCTGTTTTGCTGCCACTTGACTGATCATAATTCTTGATTGAGGTCTGGTTCATTTCCTCTTCTTCTGTGGTGCACCTTAAATTTGTTCCTACTTGCTGCACATTTGTTCTTGTTTGATTCCATGCAATTGCTATGTCTTAGCTTGTCTGTAGTAGTCTATGCTATGTTATTGTTTTGCAATTTCCAATGCGTGGTTTCGTTCTTACGTTATGCATTACTGTTACATTTGCATGTGCCTTATTGTTCATGTTTGAGTTTGCTTCATTCTTGCTAAGTTGGCTTGGGCATAACTCTGTCAGCTCTAAATATAACATATAGGTTATGTCACCATTGTATGACACTGTATTATACATTGCAATATCTCCGAGTAATATCCATGGGCGTATAAACTTCTCGGCTATGTTGATTTATATGTAATCGATATAATCATAGTGTACCCAACTATCAAACAAGAAAATTGTTATTGCTATGAGTTGCAGTACTTTAATTTTTACTACTATCATCCTTCTGCCGGTAGAGTATTTCTTGTATCACCATTTTGTTTTTGTTATTCAACTGAGTTCTACTGTCAACATCATTGTTCTAATCTATAACATGGACAACAAAATCTTGATTCATGTAATACTTTTCTTAGTTATAAACCTTTTCCCGCACTTTTTAAAACCATGGATATTTTACTAATGTGTAGTTGATAATGGTGCTATCAAGTTGTCTTATAGCTTCTATTTTTCTGCTAGTTGCAATTTTACATTACGAATAAATGAACATGTTTTGGTACTTGATTATTTTGGACCATTTCTACTTGAAGGAGAAGTTCTGCTTAAGCACCCTAAACATGTTGTAATATCATAATTTGTGTTTTCTTTACAAATTAACTGTTTGGTGAGACGATATAACGACCCGAACTTCCCCATAACGGAAAGCCCGGATTGCTCTGGGAACATGACAAATCAGAACGCAAATAGAAGAACATTTCATTGCTTATTACAACAATTTACATTAGAGTACAAGAATATACAGAGTACGAATAAATAATATACATTTGATAAATATCAGAGATTTACAAATTACAATGTAACGGAAAATAATACAAAACACAACTGAAAGAGATAAACGGATACAGAGCTTTCCGAATATCATTCCAGCTGTAAACCAGGATCCTGTGAATATAAACCTGCAAAACCGAAACTACTAGCTGCCCATGTGGAAAATAGGGGCACCCAGAGTTTAGGTTAAAACAATAAACTCCAAGTCAGTCATGTGACTAGTGTGGGAACTAAAACGGTCATTATTTTGATTTTAGAGTTAGGTAAATCAAGGGACCACGCGGTATAGCACGGAACGGGTTTACCCCCAAGAATACCAGTGCATAAAACAAGCAGTGCAATGTTAAATAAAGAACAATGAAGCTATTATAAGACCCAGGTCCCATCACACAATGCAACGCTAGCCGGAGGATAGAATTTTACCTTATAATAGCCAAATATGCTTGGTACGTGAAATTTCATCTTTTATTATAACTATAAATGAAGAAATCAACTTCAAATATAAATGCATCAATCATAGACGGCATAATGCCCCATCCCACTATGTCGCCATACTAAGCTCTACAATCAGAGCCGAAATGCCACGTATTGGAAGTTGGATTTCCATATGTGAACCAAGGTAAGAGATTGTCCTTCACTCTTCGAGACTCTCTAGCTCGAGCCTCAGGATCAGAGCTCTAGTGACCCTTGGATCGTCAGGGTCGGTCCACTCGATGTGGATTAAAATGCCTGAACACTACGTTTCCCCACCCTATGGGGCGTAAAATTGGTCTGTATAAAGACCATACCATCTATCGGCCCCGAAGTGCCGGTATATCCGAGGCACCTCGCTGTTCATCATCCACATAAGTAAAACATCAAGCATGCAAAACCCAGACACCACTCCTAGCTAGAAGGAAACGCATGTTCTCCCTGAGGTCCTCTCCCGTTTATGGTTCACAACGGCATGTGAGGCTCGCAAATTAACGCTACACAAAGCTATGTTATATTACAACCGTGCTTTGATCATCAGCCACAAGACTCTGCTTTTCAACAGAAGCCTTGATCGTCTGCATCTCAGCATGCCACACAGGCAATTCACGCCACGTAACTGACGTCTATTAATCACACAGAATGAAATCCGATGTCAGACACACAGTCCATTTACAATTTCGTTCTTTGTCGGAATGAAACCGGAGGCACCTTATTCCTCGTCCCGTATGTCCAATATAGGAGAGAGGCCCTCGCATATCCGTCGTTCTCCAAGTATGTTTGGACGATCACCACTTACTACCTCGTCTTGGGTGTACAACCCAATCAAGACATCAGTATTCTTCCAAACGTTGTGACCTCCGGTCTTCAACCACCGTCTTTATCTTCGACATATCGTCAAATCAGTTATTCAGAATGGGATAAACCCGGTCTTTTTGAATAACTCGCGTATATAATAAACAAGTTCTATAAAAACACAACATACGCCTCATTCGAAACTAGAATTCTTTAAGTTTATTCTTTAATCTTCTTTGGACATCAATTCAAACCAAATTATGGTTTATCCAAACTAGTCGGGATTAGCGAACCTTACCGAAGTAATCATTTGATTAATTTCCCAATCCCAACCTATTCATCCCCTGAAGTAAAACTGGTAATACTTCATATCTAACACCACAGTGTTATTGGTAAAATTAATTACCATTTCACGTTCAAATCTAATTAAAGATTTAACTATCGCTTAGAGCCAAATGGTGATACTCCATTCTCGATCATTTCTTGAATTTGATAATTTTAGTTATAAAATTCACCTTTCAATCTATTTAAAGATTCATTAAAACTCTAATTCGGTTTTAATTTCCAAAAATCATTACTTAATGATTATTCAAAGTTAATAAATTAATCTTATCTTTAACTGAGTTAAAGAACTGATGTCATTTAAAACATAGCTCACGATAAACCCAAAACCATATTCAATTAACAATGGAATTTTTACGGAATACAGATCAATATATAATCGATATGAACTTCCATATCCAACCGATAATATAAATGGAATAACGACAAAGGCTTTTAAATTCCATATATATTAACAGCCTTCATCCATAGAAACTCACTTCGATTATTATCAAATCGGATTCCATTCCATTCCAATATATTAAACTGGAAAACTTTACTTTGGAAAATATCGACTAAATCTTTTAATAAAAAGATTTATAAGTTCCAAATCTCATTTCATTATAAATCGGGTTAAAGAACGAATGTCGTTAAAAACACAATTCACAATAAACCCAATTCACATTCCATTTCAAATCCAATTAAATGTTAATTAATTGGCAATTCTTCTCTACATCTTAATTAAAAGATTTATTCTTTTCACCCGGGGTTTAAGAACACTGTTACTGAAGACCCCATCCCATCAGTTTCTAACTGTAAATTAGTTAGAGAACGATTCCCTAAGTATTAATCCCGAAGGCCGAAACCAACATCAAATCAATACCCAGGAAACCATTCAACTTAGCTAATCTCCAGTTAGTTTCTAATTTTATTAACTCCATTGGGTTTAAGAACAGTATTAGTAAAGATACCATTCACGACAACCCAAAATTTCATTCCATTGTTATTGGGTTAAAGAACAAGTGTTATTTAAAACAACGTTCACGATAAACCCAAAAACCAATTTCAATTTAATTCCAATTAAATGTTAATTAATTGTTAAACTTCATTAATCTTAATAAAAAAAATTATATCTTTTCTTAACTGGGTTTTAAAACAGTGTTAATGAAGACACCGTTCACGACAAACGCAAAATCCAATTTGATATTAAATACAAGGCTCCGAATAGGAAATATATCGGCTTATATTCAATATCAAATTCTGAAACCAACAAATATCGTATTGGGAATAACGATATATATATATATATATATATATATCTTTCAAATTCCTCCACAATGTCTGTATAGTCACGGAATCCAATATCGAAATATTTCAAAGAAAATTTCGATTCTAATCCATTCCAATTCATATATTTGAAATTCTGGTTATTTTTAAAACTATTTGAAATCGAATTTATTTATTTAAAAATTGTTGGATTTCAAATCTAGTTCATAACTAGTTCATTTCGATAAAAATATATTTTTATCTTTTCAAATATGGAATTTTTCATCCCAATTCTTCCCAAATAATTTATTATGATTTTACACAAATTATCGATATTTTTAATAATTTTATCAAGGCCCGTACAGTCGATTTCCATAAACGGTCATCGAACTGCACTTACAGCGACCTTTTCCAAATTTGATTTGGACGTAATCCCAATTCTAACCGTTAGATTTCAAATCTCTTGTATTGATTGGAAAGCTCTTTTCGATACGAACCCAACGGTTCCGGTTTTAGGAGAATCCGACGGTCGGATCTCCCGTAGTGCCCATTCGAAGTCAATGGTCGAAATTCGGGAACTACCGCGGCGCGGCGCGTTCTATTCAGGCCATTATATATATAATATATATTTTAAATATATTTCATCGATTTCCATTTAAAACGTATTTTATAAATCATTTTAAATTCGTTTTCAAAATGATTTCAGCTTTATATTCA
Organism: Allium sativum; assembly: GCA_030737875.1. Taxonomy (NCBI): domain Eukaryota; kingdom Viridiplantae; phylum Streptophyta; class Magnoliopsida; order Asparagales; family Amaryllidaceae; genus Allium; species Allium sativum. The sequence continues at coordinate 345,873,879 of CM060910.1, forward strand.
ATTTCAAATCAAAATTGAATTTTCCATATCATTAATATATAAATGATAATATTTTCAAAACATTAGATTTTGAAATCACTTCATTTTCGATATTCATTATAAAAATGAATAAAATCGATATAATTATCGTTCATGTCCAAAATGGCGTTAATCTAATCAACACAGCTTTATATATTTAAATATTTTCGTGTCCATCCCAAATCGGACATCAAAATCATATTTTGATCCATTACTGAATATTATTTCAAAATATTCTTTGTTTTAAAATATTCGTTATTTTAAAATATTCCTCTGTTCTGAATTGGAAACAGACACAGTCAATTACCATATAATATTATTTATATGGATTTCTTGCAACACATGTATATAACGACAGTGATAAACAATCAACCATCATCCATAGTGCATTCTACACCGCATAAGCATTGAATATAAATATTCAACGCTTACAACAGCCTGTCAATCAATGGATCGACATACAACTAAACAATTGGGATTAGTGTACGTCAACTATCATCTCAATACCTGTGTGGGGTTTTAATAAATAAACACTGAATATTATTTGTGCAGTTGGGCGATGTGTAAAATATATCGTCCTAATCCATATAAGATATATAAGTGTACATAAACAAACCGTCCGGTTTGTATATGATTATTTTTTTTATTTCTTGATAATTTCTATATATATATATATATATATATATATATATATATTTATATATTTTATATCAATAATTTCATATATAGATCAATACAATCAATTACAATCCCAATCACAATCCACACAAACAATACAATCAAACAAGTCGTCCATGGTCTGTGGACGACGGGTGTCAGGTGCTGCTAAACACCATCAGCATCCTAGTATAAAATTAACTAGAAGATAGATTTAAAGTGAGAAGTTCTCACCTTTGGGATCCACTCCTCCATTCCTTATATCTGAACGGTTCGGATTTGGATTTGATTCCCATCGGTTCCATCGCAATCTGTTTCACACGATTTTTATATTAAAAATCACATTTTTATTTCAACGCTGCATATATAAAAGTCATATTTTTTATTTCTACTTCATATATATAAAAATCGAATTTTTATCGCTACTTCATATATATAAAAATCGAATTTTCATCGCTACTTCATATATATATATATGTATATATATATATATATATGAATTTTTATCGCTAGTTCATATACATAAAAATCGAATTTTCATCTCTACTTTATATATATAAAAATCGAATTTTTATCGCTACTTCATATATATATAAATCGAATTTTTATTGCTACTCTACCTATATAAAAATCATATTTTTAATACTCTACATATATAAAAGTCATTTTTTTTATATTTATAAAAACCTCATCTTTATATTTATAAAAACCTTACCTTTACATTTTTAAAAGTCTAAGATTTATATTTTTAAAAATCTAAGCTTTATATATATATATTAGTAAAATTCAAACCTCTTAACCAAATAAAAATCAAACCTTTTAAACAAATAATAATAAAACCTTTTAAACAAATAAAAATCAAACCTTTTATATAGTTAAAAGCATATTTGTCAAAAAGGAAAATCATATATTTCATAAAGGAAAAATCAGAAACTCACCGAAGGATTTCGATCATAAGAGCCCTCAGTTCGAATTTCGTTTCCAGGTTTTTGAGAAACCCTTCGCACTCCAGAAGAATCCGTTGTCGCTGACACATCTGACCACCGCCCCGACATTGCTGACCTATGCCTTGACTAGCGTTAACCTCGAGCCCTCCCTCAACTCGAAAACCGTGTTCGACTTCCCTGATAAAGGGGGAGTTGACGTGCGAGGATGGCTACTTGATTGAGGAAATGATGGCTGGTCGGAGCTCGCAGGCGATGGGTGGAGTTGGGCTTTCGACGGAGGACGGAGCGGATGGCGAGGGACGACATGAGGAGGAGATGAACGTCGCCATTTTATTTTAATTTATTTTTTTCTCTGGGAAATCGATTTCTGAAAAGGGGGATATGGATTTTAGGTTAAAAGAAAGAAAAACACGATTGGCCCTTATTATAATTTAAATCATTTAATTTCCAAAAAAAAGTGATTTTTCTTTCGAACTCTAAATCGAACTCAACGACTGTCGCTCCTAGCTAGTTACCCTCATTACGGGCACAATGGGATATGTTTCGTAACCCAATTTGGCTGTTACGATCAGTTTTCATCAAAATTAAAATATAAATCAATATATATTTAATTTAAACGAACATTTCAATTTATTGGGACCACATACGGACTCCAAAAATTACAGAAAAATAAATCTAGTTTTGTTTTGACGATACGGTCCTATCAAAACTAATTTCGTCGAATTTGGAGTCCGTTTGAAAAACGGTCGTTTTCCAGTCAATTAAATTCAAACTGAAATTACCAAACTCGTTTTCTTTTGCCACGCTCACATGTTGATTCCAAAAATTATGAAAATTGGAATCCAGCAATAATTTGACATTCCGGATCCAAAAAAAGTGGTCTCGTCGAAAACAAAGGTTGTTTGCAAAATTGCTAGTTGTAAGGGCTATATTTTTCATAGCGACTATTCTGAATTTTCAACCGAGCATAACTTTTTATTCTTGCTGTGAAATTTGGATTTTCAGATTCGTTGGAATGATATTTTCGAATAGATTCAAATATTTTTGGTTTCACTAAAATCCGGTTTATTTTGAATCCTGTACATTCATTTGAAATCGAATTTTCAAACTACCGAGCCATTTCCAATTCCTTTTATAATTAATATAAATATTTATATTCTAACTTCGATTTAAATAAATTTATACGTTCTAATTCTATTCAGAATAAATTTTTGGTCGTAATTATTTAAAATATATCATTTTAAATATTCAAAATACATTAAAATTACCAAAATAAAAATTTTAAAATTGTTCTGATTTTCCAGGTTGATACAATCTCCCCCACTTAAAATCTTTTCGTCCACGAAAAGGAACAAAGCTGAATGTTGTTTAGCTAATTAACTCAACTTACATTCTGGCTTTCATTCTTCAACTTTTCAGTTTTTAAGAATTTCTAATTTTTCAAAAATTTGGCTAACACCCTAAATTTTCGAAAAATTTCGCCATAACCTCCTTTGTACGGGGAGCACCGGAAAAATCCCCAAACTTCCACACAGGCCCTCTCATCTCAAAAAGAAAAAGAAAAAGCCAAGCCGCTGCCAATCGGCTCATAAAATCATCCAAACCCAAGAAATTAGTAAACATGTACCTATTTGTCGGGCATACAATTTTATTTCTCTTCTCTAGCCTCCTTGCTATGACCTGTTCGCACATATATATGTACATGTATGCATTTGCAATCAATTTTCAATTCAGTTTAATATTTTGATACAATTTGGCAAAATGGTTCAAAATTTTAATTAATCAAACCAACAATCAAACAACACAATCAGCAATCAATTAGTTGATTATCGTTTCAAATTCATAATTTTGATATGTATACAGAAAATCATGTTTTTGATGTCAATTCACAAACAATTAATCATATCTAGTTTTGGTTCTCACACCAGTCAATTGGAAATATATAGATATCCCACCTTCGAAACTCGAGCACATATGCTGATGCTGTGGCCACATCATCAGAATCATCCCCAGGCGACTAGAGTGTGATTCTATATCTACCCAATATATTTGGGACTTCGTATACACGTTAGCTAAGTGTATATACAAAATCTTCATATACTAGATTGTCGAAATTCAATATAAAATAAATATTCAAATACGTATAATATTGTTTAAATTTTCAAAAAAGAATTTGTTTTTACTTTTATTTTAAAAATAACACTCTTCGGTCCCATTCTAGGATACTACTGGTCCCATCTCTAATGAGTAATTCTTATTGGATATTGCTAATCCAATCTCTGATGAATTCTTTCATTCGGTTCTAATGTGTCTTGTTCTCGAGCTTTGTAAACCAAAGCTCTGATACCAAACAGAAGAACATTTCATTGCTTATTACAACAATTTACATCAGAGTACAAGAATATACAGAGCAGGAATAAATAATATACATTTCATAAATATCAGAGATTTACAAATTACAATGCAGTGGAAAATAATACAAAACACAACTGAAAGAGATAAACGGATACAGAGCTTTCCGAATATCATTCCAGCTGTAAACCATGATCCTGTGAATATAAATCTGCAAAACCAAACCTACAAGCTGCCCGTGTGGAAAATAGGGGCACCTAGAGTTTAGGTTAAAACAATAAACTCCAGGTCAGTCATGTGACTAGTGTGAGAACTAAAACATTCATTATTTTGATTTTAGAGTTAGGTAAATCAGGGGATGACGCCATATAGCACGGAATGGGTTTACCCCCAAGAATGCCAGTGCATAAAACAAACAGTGCAATGCTAAATAAAGAGCAATGAAGCTATTGTAAGACTCAAATCCCATCACACAATGCAACGCAAGCCGAAGGATAGAGTTTTACCTTATAATATCCAAATATGCTTGGTACATGAAATTTCATCTTTTATTATTACAATAAGTGAAGAAATCAACTTAAAATATAAATGTATCAATCATAGACGGCATAGTGCCCCATACTAGGCTCTACAATCAAAACCGAAATGTCACATATTGGAAGTTGGATTTCCATCTGTGAACCAAGGCAAGGGATCGTCCTTCCCACTTCGAGACTCTCTAGCTCGAGCCTCAGGATCATAGCGCGAGTGACCCTTGGATCGTAAGGGCCGGTCCACTCGATGTGGATTAAAATGCCTGAACATTACGTTTCCCCGCCCTATGGGGCGTAAAAATGGTCTGTATAAAGACCATACCATCCATCGGCCCCGCAGTTCCAATATATCCTAGGCACCTCACTATCCATCATCCACATAAGTAAAACATATGGGCATGCAAAACCCAGACACCACTTCTAGCTAGAAGGAAACGCATTTCCTCCCTGAGGTCCTCTCCCATTTCTGGTTCATACCAGGGTGTGAGGCACGCGAATTAACGCTACACAAAGCTATGCTATATTAAAGTCGTGCTTTGATCGTCAACCACAAGACTCTGCTTTTCAACAGAATCCTTGATCTTCTGCATCTCAGCATGCCACACAGGCAATTCACGCCATGCAACTGATGTCTATCAATCACAAAGAATGAAATCCGATGTCAGGCACATAGTCCATTTACAAATTCGTTCTAGGTCGGCACGAAACCGGAGGCACCTTATTCCTCGTCCCGTATGTCCAATACAGGAGAGAGGCCCTCGCATATCCGTCGATTACCAAGTACGTCTGGACGATCACTACTTATTACCTCGTCTTGGGTGTACAGCCCAATCAAGACATCGGTAATCGTCCAAACGATGTGAAGACCTCTGGTCTTCAACCACCGTCTTTATCTTCGACATATCGTCGAATTAGTTATTCAGAATGGGATAAACCCGGTCTTTCTGAATAACTCGCTTTTATAATAAACAAGTGCTATAAAAACACAACATATGCCTCATTCCAATCCAAAATATTCTTTTATTCAAATATTCTTATACTTTGGAAAAGGTTCCCATTAATTTTATCAAAGATAAATTCTTTAAATTTATTCTTTAACCTTCCTTTGGATATCAATTCAAACCAAATTATGGTTTATCCAAACTAGTCAAGATCAGCGAACCTCACCGAAGTAATCATTTGTTTAATTTCACAATCCCAACCTATTCATCCCATGAAGTAAAACTGGTAATACTTCATACCTACCACCACGGTGTTATCGGTAAAATTAATTACCATTTCACGTTCAAATCTAATTAAAGATTTAACTATTGCTTGGAGCAATACTGGTTATACCCCATTCTTGATCATTTCTTGAATTTGATAATTTTAGTTATCAAATTAACCTTTCAATCTATTTAAAGATTTATTAAAACTCTAATTTGGTTTTAATTTCTGAAAAACATTACTTAATGATTATTCAAAGTTAAGAAATTAATCTTATCTTTAACTGGGTTGAAGAAATGATGTTATTTAAAACATAGCTCACGATAAACCCAAAATCTCATTCCATTAACAATGGAATCTTCACAGAATACAGATCAATATATATAATCGATATGAACTTCCATATCCAATCGATAATATAAATAGAATAACGGCAAAGCTTTTTAAATTCCACATATATTAACAGCCTTCCTCCACAGAAACTCACTTCGATTATTTTCAAATCGGCCATTCCATTCCAATATATTAAATTGGAAAACTTTACTTTGGAAAATCTCGACTAAATCTTTTAATAAAAAGATTTATAAGTTCCAAATCTCATTTCACTATAAATCGGGTTAAAGAACGAATGTCGTTAAAAACACAGTTCACAATAAACCCAATTCACATTCCATTTCAATTCCAATTAAATGTTAATTAATTGGCAATTCTTCTCTACATCTTAATTAAAAGATTTATTCTTTTCATACGGGGTTTAAGAACAGTGTTACTGAAGACCCCATCCCATCAGTTTCTAACCATAAATTAGTAAGAGAATGATTCCCTAAGTATTAATCCCGAAGGCCGAAACCAACATCAGATCAATACCCAGGAAACCATTCAACTTAGCTAATCTCCAGTTAGTTTCTAATTTTCTTAAATCCATTGGGCTTAAGAAAAGTATTAGTAAAGATACCATTTACGACAAACCCAAAATCTTATTCCATTGTTATTGGGTTAAAGAAAAAGTGTTATTTAAAATACCATTCACGATAAACCCAAAAACCAATTTCAATTTAATTCCAATTAAATGTTAATAATTGGTAAACTTCATTACATCTTAATAAAAAGATTTATCTTTTCTCAACTGGGTTTAAGAACAGTGTTAATGAAGGCACCGTTCATGACAAACCCAAAATCCAATTTGATATTAAATATAAGGCTCTAAATAGGAAATATATCGGCTTATATTCAATATCAAATTCTGAAACCAACAAATATCATATTGGGAATAACGTTATATTCCAAATTCCTCCACAATGTCCGTATAGTCGCGGAATACAATATCGAAATATTCCGAAGACAATTTCGATTCAAATCCATTCCAATTCATATATTGGAAATTCTGGTTATTTTTAAAACCATTTCAAATCCAATTAATTTATTTTAAAATTATTGGATTTCAAATCTAGTTCATAACTAGTTCATTTCGATAAAAATATATTTTTATCTTTTCAAATATGGAATTTTTCACCCTAATTCTTCCCAAATCATTTATTATGATTTTACACAAATTATCGATATTTTTAATAATTTTATCAAGGCCCGTAAAGTTGATTTCCATAAACGGTCATCGAACTGCACTTACATCGACCTTTTCCAAATTTGATTTGGACATAATTCCAATTCCAACCATTAGATTTCAAATCTTTTGAATTAGTTGGAAAGCTCTTTTCGATACGAACCCAACGGTTCTGGTTTTAGGAGAATCCGACGGTCGGATCTCTCGTAATGCCCATTCAAAGTCAATGGTCGAAATTTGTGAACTGCCGCGGCACGGCGCGTTCTATTCAGGCCATTATATACATATAATATATATATATATATATTATATTTCGTCGATTTCCATTTAAAACGTATTTTATAAATCATTTTAAATTCGTTTTCAAAACGATTTCAACTTCATATTCAATTTCAACTCAAAATTGAATATTCTATATCATTAATATATAAATGATAATATTTTCAAAACATTAGATTTTGAAATCAGTTCCTTTTCAATATTCATTTTAAAAATGAATAAAATCGATATAATTATCGTTTACGTCCAAAATGGTGTTAATCTAATCAACAAGGCTTTATATATTTAAATATTTTCGTGTCCATCCCAAATCTTACATCAAAATCATATTTTGATCCATTACTGAATATTATCTCAAAATATTCTTTTTTTTTACAATATTTGTTATTTTAAAATATTCGTTATTTTAAAATATTCCTCTATTCTGAATTGGAATCAAACACAGTCAATTACCATATAATATTATTTATATGGATTTCATGCAACACATGTATATAACGACAATGATAAACAATCAACCATCATCCATAGTGCATTCTACACCGCATAAGCATTAAATATAAATATTCAACGCTTACAACAGCCTGTCAATCAATTGATCGAATACAACTAAACAATAGGGATTAGTGTACGTCAAATATCATCCCAATACCCGTGTGGAGTTTTAATCAATAAACACTGAATATTATTTATGCAGTTGGGCGATGTGTAAAATATTTCATCCCAATCCATATCAGATAAATAAGTGTACATAAACAAACCGTCCTGTTTATAAATGAATATTTATTTTATTTCCTGATAATTTCTATATATATATATTTAAATATTTTATATCAATAATTTCATATATACATCAATACAATCAATTACAATCCCAATCACAATCCACACAAACAATACAATCAAACAAGTCGTCTATGGTCTGTGAACGACGGGTGTCAGGTGCTGCTAAACACCATCTGCATCCTAGTATATATTTGACTAGAAGATAAATTTAAACTAAGAAGTTCTCACCTTTGAGATCCACTCCTCCATTCCTTATATCTGAACGGTTCGAATTTGGATTTGATTCCCATCGGTTCCATCGCAATCTGTTTCACACAATTTTTATATTAAAAATCACATTTTTATTTCAACGCCGAATATATAAAAGCCACTATTTTTTTTATTTCTACATCATATATATAAAAATCGAATTTTCATCGCTACTTTATATACATAAAAATCGAATTTTTATCGCTACTTCATATATATATAAATCGAATTTTTATTACTACTCTACCTATATAAAAATCATATTTTTAATACTCTACATATATAAAAATCATATTTTTTTATATTTGTAAAAACCTCATCTTTATATTTATAAAAACCTTACCTTTATATGTTTAAAAGTCTAAGCTTTATATTTTAAAAATCCAAGCTTTATATTTATATATTAAAGAAAAATCAAACCTCTTAAACAAATAAAAATCAAATCTTTTAAACAAATAAAAATCAAACCTTTTATATAGTTAAAAGCATATTTTTCATAAAGGAAAGATCATATAGTTTTCAAAAGGAAAAATCGGAAAATCACCGTAGGTTTTTGATTGGAAGAGCCCTCAGTTCGAATTTTGTTTCCAGGTTTCAGAGAAACCCTTCACACTCCAAAAGAATCCGCCGTCGCCGACACATCTGACCACAGCCCCGACATTGTTGACCTACGCCTTGACTAGCGTTAACCTCAAGCCCTCCCTCCACTCGAAAACCGTGTTCGACTTCGCTGATGAAGGGGGAGATGACACGCGAGGATGGCTACTCGATGGAGGAATTGATGGCTGGTCGGAGCTCGTAGGCGATAGGTGGAGTTGGGCTCTCGACGGAGGGCGGAGCGGATGGCGAGGGACGACGTGAGGAGGAGATGAACATCACCATTTTATTTTAATTTATTTTTTTCTCTTGGAAATCGATTTTTGAAAAGGGGGAAATTGATTTTAGGTTTAAAGAAAGAAAAATCCGATTGGCCCTAATTATAATTCGAATTATTTAATTTCCAAAAAAAAGTGTTTTTTCCTTCAAACTCCAAATCGAACTCAACAACTATCACACCTAGCTAATTACCCTCATTTCGGACACAATGGGATATGTTTCCTAGCCCAATTCGACTGTTACGATCATCTTTCATCAAAATTAAAATATAAATCAATATATATTTAATTTAAACGTACATTTCAATTTATTGGGGCCACATACGGACTCCAGAAATCCAGAAAAATAAATCTGATTATGTTTTGAAGATACGGTCCTATCAAAACTAATTTCGTCGAATTTGGAGGCTGTTTGAAAAATGGTCATTTTCCAGTCGATTAAATTCAAACTGAAATTACCAATTGCCACGCTCACATATTGATTCCAAAAATTATGAAAATTGGAATCCAGTAATAATTTGACATTCCGGATACAACAAAAGTGGTCTCGTCGAAAACGGAGGTTGTTTGCAAAATCGCTATTTTTAAGGGCTATAATTTCCATAGCGACTATTTTGAATTTTCAACTGGGCATAACTTTTGATTCCCGCTATGAAATTTGGATTTTTCAGATTCGTTGGAAAGATATTTTCAAATGGATTCAAATATTTTAGGTTTCACTAAAATTCGGTTTATTCTGAATCCCGTACATTCATTTGCAAATTGAAATCGAATTTTCAAACTACCGCGCCATTTCCAATTCCTTTTATAATTAATATAAATATTTATATCCTAACTTCGATTTAAATAAATTTATACGTTCTAATTCTATTCAAAATAAATTTCTAGCCGTATTAATTTAAAATATATCAATTTAAATATTCAAAATTCATTAAAATTACCAAAATAAAAATTTTAAATTGGTTTTTATTTTCCGGGTTGTTACGGAAGGGAACTTAGTTTCATAAAATTAATTTTGGAATAGAACCATAAATCAGAATTCTCATGATTCATGGTGCGACAAGATGCATTCGGTATAATTTCTAGGTATAGTAGCAAAAGCATTATTGGGCCTATAACATATTATAAGTGTGCTTGTACATTTTTTCTCTCAAAGACCAAAGGACCAAGTTTTGCATGTAAGGGTTGAAGGATGTTTGTCTGCACCTAACATGCATTTAGGTAGGTTGGAACATTTATGCATCGTTATTAGGAATTGAATATGTACCATCTTTTAAAGTGAGAAAATTGTACATGTATGTGTTCACTGTAAGAGAATCACATGTATGTTCAAGTTAATGATAAAAGAATATTTATCAGCATTTCTTGCCCTCATAACTGTGGTTACACGGGTGCCCGTAAATGTTCACATTATTGACAAAGAACGTTTACCCGCATATTTTCTGGCCTTAATGTCAATAAACAAAACCAAATTTCTCTTTTAACAGATGAGCTATTGTCTTGATACCCCAAGCGGCTGCTTAAACTCATGTTCTATTCCTCCTCTTTTAAGACTATTTTGTAACGTAACACACATGCACAAGTGTAGTGACCCGAAAATCCGGGGGAATTTGAGCTGACTAAATAACACAAGTCCAACCCAAATCGCACTGGAAATCCAAGAAACTAATAGAAAGAAGACAGAGGTTGAGGATAGATAAGATAGAAACTTAGAATAGAAGAAGAAGAAGAACATAACATCAGAGTAACACGAACCTCACAGCGGAACGAATAACATATAATAGATAACATAACTTTGAAATATAACAGTTATGTATACAATAGCACCTATCAGAGTACAGCACTTACAACACAGCGGAACGAATAACATATAATAGAAAATCTTGAAGCCTCCTGCTCCACGCTCTTCCAGTATATCTGTAAAACCCGACTACTTGACTGCCCGTACAAATTTAGGCACCCAAGAGTTTAGGGAAAACAACAAAGTAAACTCCGGGTCAGTCATGGGACTGGTATGAGTAAAACAGTTTAAACAGGTATATGATATCTCATAAGACCACGCCGTGAATACGGAACGGGTTTTTACCTTATGAGAATCCAAACATTTTTGCAAAGCAATATCATTCTGATATTATAATAATGTCTAAGTACAAATAAATATCAGTCTAGTAGAAACGCTTGCATCTCACGTTCTACATATATAGTATACAATCAAAATCGCAAGCACGTATTGGATGATTGGGTTTCCAACTATGACAAGGTATGGAATCACCTTCCGATCAGTGTACTCTAGGAACGATACACTGGAGTTCAACAAGAACATCTTGCAACTCAGCCACACATGACCGACCACTCATTTCGCTTGAGTGTATCGAATGTACATCACCAACGGTTGGGATCAGCAACCGTTCCCGTATATATATATGGGACAGCATTGATAGATTAAAAGAAGCAAATGAATATTCACTAGATAGGTGATTATACACCCTACTTCGGTGCGACCGACTTAGCCATGCTGCCTGCCCGATTTCTGTCATTTACCGGTTGATGAGGCTAGAAGCTACGCTTTATCATCACAACAAATTCACTTCGAATGCCACATTGTCAGATCCATCGAAAATCACTAATTGACGTCTACACACATACATTACGTGTCAGCTAAAAGAAGTTTCCTTCTCCGCTTCCACTCTTGGTATAGTTGAAGAAATCAATGCACGTGATCGTCTGGAAATACTATGTCAGACATCCATCTTCATTCACTTAGAAATGTCACATCGTCATACCCGCCAAATCACAAATTGACTTATCCAAAAATAACACGGGTATACAGCTAAGAGAAACGAATTCCTCCGCCACCAAACGTGAATACGTTTGAACAGATCAACTAACGCGATCCATTGGATATACTCTGTCAGACCTTCGTCCATACAAGTTGTCCTGGGACTGGACAAACCGAAGGCACTATTCTGTAAACAGGATAGCCCTTGCATTTTACTCCGTCTTCAATTATCTTTGGCATATATGATTCGCGACGCTTATGCCAATACAGAGTGGTTCTATGGATAATAATCCAACCGGTCTCTCCATATTAACAACGTTAAAATGGTCAAAAACTTCGATAGTCTGTGAGTTAACTATCAAAGAAAAATAAGTGTGCAAACAACGATATTATTTCCAAATGGAAATTATATCGAACAAACATCATTTAACATAAATCTCTTTAGTTCATTTATTTACTTATCTCCTGTTTCCCTATATTCTAAATTCTTATTTTCTTTTATCAGAAAACATTTCTGATTCTCGTTTGGAAAACATTTCCAAAACTCCTTTACGATCAAACCTTACCATTTCTTAGTTAAGAAGGAAGTCACTCAAGTTGGGGTATAATTACCTCTCAGACCTTAACTGAACAACGTTATAACTTCGAAATGGTCAAAGTTTATCTTTTAATCTTTAACAACTTCTCTACGCTTTTTCTCGGATTCAATTTTACTAATCCACTTCTATATTTAAAACATTGGTTATAACGATAACGCTGTAATCCCTACTTTCGAATTATCTAACTTTAATTATAACTTCTATTCTTATTAGTGAATAATTAACCTAACACTTATTTATTTATAATTAAATAAATCTCTATTTTAGACACTGGAAAGTATAAGTACTTTCCCGAATTCGATATAATCGAATTTGCCGATTAACTCTCTTCGAGAAATCTCTATTTTATTAACTCTTCTTCACATAACCTATATTCGATTAACTCCTTTACTCTATTCGAATATACTATATTTGATTACTCCTTCTCGAATAAACGATATTCGATAATCTCTCTTCGAATAACTAATATTTGATAACTCTTCCTTTTCAAATATCTCATATTTGAAAATCTCATTTCGATTTAACTAAAATCGATAACTCCCTTCGATGAAACTAACATCGATAACTTTAACTCGACGAACTTAACTCGGCTAACTTAACTTGACTCGACTAACTCGACTTGACTCGACTAACTCGACTTACTTGATTCGACCAATTCGATTTGATTAACTAGGCTCGACTAACTTGGTCGAACCACCTGATCAACTCAACTTATTTAACTTAACTGGTTTTACTTGGTTTGACTAACTCAATTTATTAACTCGACTGACTAATTCAACTCGATTAACCTAACTTGATTTACTTATCTCGATTAACTGAACTAATCACTTTGATTAACTCGACTAATTTAACTTTGGTTAACTTAACCAATTCACTTAACTAATTCACTTAGTTTAGCTTAACTAATTCACTTAACTCCTGTCGAATAAACTATATTCGATAACTCCTCTAACTCTATTCGAATAAACTATATTCGATTAACTCCTTTACTCTATTCGAATAAACTATATTCGATTAACTCTTTTTAACTCTATTCGAATAACTAATTCGATTAACTAACTTCGACTACCATATTCGATTAACTAACTTCGAATACCATACTCGATTAACTAACTTCGAATACCATACTCGATTAACTAACTTCGAATACCATATTCGATTAACTAACTTCGACTACCATATTCGATTAACTAACTTCGAATACCATACTCGATTAACTAACTTCGAATACCATACTCGATTAACTAACTTCGAATACCATATTCGATTAACTAACTTCGAATACCATATTCGATTAACTAACTTCGAATACCATATTCGATTAACTAACTTCGAATACCATATTCGATTAACTAACTTCGAATACCATATTCGATTAACTAACTTCGAATACCATATTCGATTAACTAACTTCGAATACCATATTCGATTAACTAACTTCGAATACCATATTCGATTAACTAACTTCGAATACCATATTCGATTAACTAACTTCGAATACCATATTCGATTAACTAACTTCGAATACCATATTCGATTAACTAACTTCGAATACCATATTCGATTAACTAACTTCGAATACCATATTCGATTTCTCCTTTCGAATGTCTATATTCGATTAACTTTATTCACTTAATAAAGATTTCCTTTTTAACAACGCTTTATTCATTTGAAAAGATTTACTTTTAAATAATGGTTCTACACTTTAAAAATGATTTCCTTTTCAATTCTATTATTGAAATATTCTAACTCCTTAAATTCCCGGGAAAATTCGCCATAACCTCCTTTGTATCGGGAGCATCGGGAAAATCCCCAAACTCGCAACACAGGCTTTTCCATTCAAAAAGAAATGTTTTGAATTTATTTCCTTTTTAAAATATCTCCTATTTATAAATATTCCAATTTATAAACATTTCTTATTTATAAATATTCCACTTTATAAATATCTCTTATTTATAAATATCCCATTTTATAAATATTCTATTTTCAATATCACTTTGAAAATTCCCTTATCTACATTCCGGTATTTCTTATGGTATTTAACACACCATATAACAACGATAACTATCGTCCAAAGCACACATAATCAACGTCAGATTATATATCACATTATATATCACAATATATAAATCACAGTAAAATAACTGTTGAGGAATCCAGTTGGATTCTTCCAACCTGTTTCCCTGCATCACAGATGTTAGACAATATAGATAACATCACTTTCAGTTCCATATGATATATTCTGTTAAACAGAATCAATATAGAAATTCAACTAACTGACTAGCAGTTCAATCAAACAGTTAACATACAGTCAATCAACCAATATCTAATAGTTCTAAAAATACAACATGAAATTATAAACTGTTCAGAGTTGGTGAGTTTTACTCACATTGGACGATCATCGTTAATAACGATAACCATCGCTTGATTCTGAACGGACAATTTATTTCGCCATAAATTGTAACGAGCTCCGATGGACTTCTAGTCAGTTCCATCGTGTAGTGCCCATCCATACGATCTTGTCGGATCTTGTTTCGCTGAATTTTGTTTTCGTATGACCAAGTTATTGGATTTACAAGCAAAACATAATTAAATAAACAAAACTTGAATTTAATTTATTTAGTTTGGGCCTTAACTTTCTGCCAAGCCCACTTTCATAACCCAAATGCCCAGACCGTGCCTTTGTCTTCCCAAAACATCGAACTCCAGTATTTCCACAAAACCAAATGGCCATTGCCGAAGTTTGCTCCTCCACCGATCCTTCACTCCTCCACGAATTCAACAATCGACTTCACCATTTCGATCTCCATCAGTTTCTCTTCTCCTCCAACCCATTTTTTCTCAACTCGGTCCCTCATTTCCTCTCGCGATGTCCGGTTATAAACCCACGGCAACATAAATGGATCGAACAAAACGATGTTCGAATCCCACAAAACTTTGCTTCAAGGTGTTAAATCACCTCCTGACCCCAAATCTAAACTCAATAACAACTATTGAAGCCCCAAAATCAAACCGTATCGAACCCTAGGATCTCGCTGTATAAAAACCCGAACACCATACCCATGTCGCACCCACTAAAACCAGTACAGAATCGAACGGTATCACTCTCTGATCTCGAATACAAGGTTCCCATGATTTAATGATTTTTGTTTTGATTGTTCTTGAATTTTTGAAGACACACGAAATTTGTTTTGTGAACTAATGGTAACGGCGGAAAAAAAATGCCCTGTTGACCAAATGGCAAATGAAATTAGGTTAAGGAAATTTTTAGGGTATTATATAGTGTATTTTTAATATTAAAATATTTGAATATTATATTGATTTTAAGCAATCGTTGTTTTACTCTCGTGTTTAAAAATCCCTGTGGTCCCGTACGATGCCTAAAAATCACGAAAACGGACGTGCAGCTACAGCTCGACATTACGGTCCCAACGAAACTGGTTTCGTCAAATTCCGACTTCGTATGCTTACACAGCGTATTTTTAACTGTCGAAATACTGACTGTTTTATACTCTAAAAATCCGTACGACCACATACTGCCTCTAAAAATCACGAAACTGGAAATCTAACAACTATTTGATATTGCGGATCCAACAAAACTGGTTTCGTCGAATTCCGACTTCGTTTGCAAAAGTGACTATTTTTAACGCTCTAAATAGCCTATTTAAATATATAAACATATTTAAAAACAATTCAATTAAATATTTATAAATAAATATTATCGTATATATCCACATACGATCTCACACATCTCTATAATATTCCTATATGAATTTCCAGCTTGATATTTCAAATCCCGATTACCTCGATATTCAATTTATATCGAAAACCCTTTTATAACGTAAATAAAGCGTTGCAAAATATAAAGGAATTTCACAGCGACTTTTCTGAAATTTGATTTGGACGTAAATCAAAATCTACACGACGAAATCCAGATTTTTCTCTTCCATTAGAAAAATATACTCCACCAGCTCCACACGTTTCTTGTTTCACAGAAATCCGATTTAAAACGAATCTTGTACATTCAGTTGAAGTTCAAATCGCCAAATAGCGAACTGCCGCGTCGTTACGCGCTCGTTTATAACTATATTATAAACTATACGTTCAACTGTCGTCGATTCAATATATTCGTTATTATATTTCGAATCGAAACTCAACCACATCTCGTATGCTATTCAATTCACACTCTATTGTGAATTCTACTATTTCTGACTATTTCGATATTTATAATTTATTATTCATTATAAATATTAATTAAATATTCAATATTATTTAATTATGGTTCTCGATATCGCTATAACGATATTTAATAATTAAATTAATTAATTATTCCATCTCTAAAAATGCGGGTCATTACATTCTTCCCCACTTAAAATAATTTCGTCCTCGAAATTGTTAAGTTAGAGGACGACCCTACCTATTGGAATTCCTAAGATTTGTTTACCCCTTATTTTTGATTTCAACTGAACCAATTAATATCGACTAAAAT
This sequence comes from Allium sativum, assembly GCA_030737875.1. Lineage (NCBI taxonomy): Eukaryota > Viridiplantae > Streptophyta > Magnoliopsida > Asparagales > Amaryllidaceae > Allium > Allium sativum. Next base: position 345,891,209 of record CM060910.1, read on the forward strand.
ATTTATTCATTCCGACTAACTAAAATTTTCAAAAATTCTGAAAATTTTCTAACACTTTAAATTTTCGGAAAATTTCGCCAGCACCTCCTTTGTACTGGTCAATAGCTCAAACTCCAACTCGCCTCTCTGGGCCTTCTTCAACCCAAAAGAAAATCAAAACGGCAAACGGCTTGCCAATTCGGCTCATAAATTCCAAACTCATATAAAATATAAACTTGTACCTTTTTGTCGGGCGTTTCATTATCTCATTTCCATCTGCTATCAATTTAGCAGATGCCAATGCCGCCCCAATCAAATTCCAATCAGTTTTAGCACCAACACAACCATTCGCTTATATCCAAGCCAATTATCATTTCAACTCGAGTTTGATTCTCGATTTCAAACTCTTAACTCATCAATACAAGACCATTTCAGATTATTCTCTTATCACCCCAGTTTTTACTTAACTTAACAAGTTAAAGTTAAATTCTAGAATTTAAATTCCTGGGCTTTTATTTCAAGTCAATTTGAAATCATAATACCAATTCAAAACATTTGAATTCTCAAAAACTTGTTTTCGCAAAACAGATTTGAAAATAAAATCTTGGGTAGTAATCCGTCACTTACAAACTCGAAAATGAATACTAATGATGTGGCCACACTCATCAGAATCTATTTTCCAGTAATCGAAGTGGGTTCAATACTATTTCACTTTCTAAAATCATTTCTAAACACTTCCATTTTGAAAATAGTTCAAAATCTCCCAGGAACTTAAAATTTACTTATTTTAATTCCAATTATGATTTAACTTCAGATTCAATTCGTCTTACTTCATATACTTTACTGATATGAATTCTGATTAGTTATTTATAACCATTTCATCTTTTTATAATCTCATTCGATTATACTAACAACCAACACAACTAATATACTATATTAATTTCAAAACATATCATGTCGGTTCATCGTATTCAAGTGTTTATAAAACTCCTACCGATACAGTGGATCAAACTGATCGTCCAGAATTCATAAGCCACTCAATCAATAAATCTCCACAATATAAAACCATTTTATATTCAATAACATATACGCTCTCTTGTATATATACACACTCAACTCAATCTAGGATATTACTAATCCCATCTCTACTGAGTTACGCCACAGAGTTATGTCCGATCACTAAAACATAAGCTCTGATACCAACTGTAGTGACCCGAAAATCCGGGGGAATTTGAGCTGACTAAATAACACAAGTCCAACCCAAATCGCACTGGAAATCCAAGAAACTAATAGAAAGAAGACAGAGGGTGAGGATAGATAAGATAGAAACTTAGAATAGAAGAAGAAGAAGAACATAACATCAGAGTAACACGAACCTCACAGCGGAACGAATAACATATAATAGATAACATAACTTTGAAATATAACAGTTATGTATACAATAGCACCTATCAGAGTACAGCACTTACAACACAGCGGAACGAATAACATATAATAGAAAATCTTGAAGCCTCCTGCTCCACGCTCTTCCAGTATATCTGTAAAACCCGACTACTTGACTGCCCGTACAAATTTAGGCACCCAAGAGTTTAGGGAAAACAACAAAGTAAACTCCGGGTCAGTCATGGGACTGGTATGAGTAAAACAGTTTAAACAGGTATATGATATCTCATAAGACCACGCCGTGAATACGGAACGGGTTTTTACCTTATGAGAATCCAAACATTTTTGCAAAGCAATATCATTCTGATATTATAATAATGTCTAAGTACAAATAAATATCAGTCTAGTAGAAACGCTTGCATCTCACGTTCTACATATATAGTATACAATCAAAATCGCAAGCACGTATTGGATGATTGGGTTTCCAACTATGACAAGGTATGGAATCACCTTCCGATCAGTGTACTCTAGGAACGATACACTGGAGTTCAACAAGAACATCTTGCAACTCAGCCACACATGACCGACCACTCATTTCGCTTGAATGTATCGAATGTACATCACCAACGGTTGGGATCAGCAACCGTTCCCGTATATATATATGGGACAACATTGATAGATTAAAAGAAGCAAATGAATATTCACTAGATAGGTGATTATACACCCTACTTCGGTGCGACCGACTTAGCCATGCTGCCTGCCCGATTTCTGTCATTTACCGGTTGATGAGGCTAGAAGCTACGCTTTATCATCACAACAAATTCACTTCGAATGCCACATTGTCAGATCCATCGAAAATCACTAATTGACGTCTACACCCATACATTACGTGTCAGCTAAAAGAAGTTTCCTTCTCCGCTTCCACTCTTGGTATAGTTGAAGAAATCAATGCACGTGATCGTCTGGAAATACTATGTCAGACATCCATCTTCATTCACTTAGAAATGTCACATCGTCATACCCGCCAAATCACAAATTGACTTATCCAAAAATAACACGGGTATACAGCTAAGAGAAACGAATTCCTCTGCCACCAAACGTGAATACGTTTGAACAGATCAACTAACGCGATCCATTGGATATACTCTGTCAGACCTTCGTCCATACAAGTTGTCCTGGGACTGGACAAACCGAAGGCACTATTCTGTAAACAGGATAGCCCTTGCATTTTACTCCGTCTTCAATTATCTTTGGCATATATGATTCGCGACGCTTATGCCAATACAGAGTGGTTCTATGGATAATAATCCAACCGGTCTCTCCATATTAACAACGTTAAAATGGTCAAAAACTTCGATAGTCTGTGAGTTAACTATCAAAAAAAAATAAGTGTGCAAACAACGATATTATTTCCAAATGGAAATTATATCGAACAAACATCATTTAACATAAATCTCTTTAGTTCATTTATTTACTTATCTCCTGTTTCCCTATATTCTAAATTCTTATTTTCTTTTATCAGAAAACATTTCTGATTCTCGTTTGGAAAACATTTCCAAAACTCCTTTACGATCAAACCTTACCATTTCTTAGTTAAGAAGGAAGTCACTCAAGTTGGGGTATAATTACCTCTCAGACCTTAACTGAACAACGTTATAACTTCGAAATGGTCAAAGTTTATCTTTTAATCTTTAACAACTTCTCTACGCTTTTTCTCGGATTCAATTTTACTAATCCACTTCTATATTTAAAACATTGGTTATAACGATAACGCTGTAATCCCTACTTTCGAATTATCTAACTTTAATTATAACTTCTATTCTTATTAGTGAATAATTAACCTAACACTTATTTATTTATAATTAAATAAATCTCTATTTTAGACACTGGAAAGTATAAGTACTTTCCCGAATTCGATATAATCGAATTTGCCGATTAACTCTCTTCGAGAAATCTCTATTTTATTAACTCTTCTTCACATAACCTATATTCGATTAACTCCTTTACTCTATTCGAATATACTATATTTGATTACTCCTTCTCGAATAAACGATATTCGATAATCTCTCTTCGAATAACTAATATTTGATAACTCTTCCTTTTCAAATATCTCATATTTGAAAATCTCATTTCGATTTAACTAAAATCGATAACTCCCTTCGATGAAACTAACATCGATAACTTTAACTCGACGAACTTAACTCGGCTAACTTAACTTGACTCGACTAACTCGACTTGACTCGACTAACTCGACTTACTTGATTCGACCAATTCGATTTGATTAACTAGGCTCGACTAACTTGGTCGAACCACCTGATCAACTCAACTTATTTAACTTAACTGGTTTTACTTGGTTTGACTAACTCAATTTATTAACTCGACTGACTAATTCAACTCGATTAACCTAACTTGATTTACTTATCTCGATTAACTGAACTAATCACTTTGATTAACTCGACTAATTTAACTTTGGTTAACTTAACCAATTCACTTAACTAATTCACTTAGTTTAGCTTAACTAATTCACTTAACTCCTGTCGAATAAACTATATTCGATAACTCCTCTAACTCTATTCGAATAAACTATATTCGATTAACTCCTTTACTCTATTCGAATAAACTATATTCGATTAACTCTTTTTAACTCTATTCGAATAACTAATTCGATTAACTAACTTCGACTACCATATTCGATTAACTAACTTCGAATACCATACTCGATTAACTAACTTCGAATACCATACTCGATTAACTAACTTCGAATACCATATTCGATTAACTAACTTCGACTACCATATTCGATTAACTAACTTCGAATACCATACTCGATTAACTAACTTCGAATACCATACTCGATTAACTAACTTCGAATACCATATTCGATTAACTAACTTCGAATACCATATTCGATTAACTAACTTCGAATACCATATTCGATTAACTAACTTCGAATACCATATTCGATTAACTAACTTCGAATACCATATTCGATTAACTAACTTCGAATACCATATTCGATTAACTAACTTCGAATACCATATTCGATTAACTAACTTCGAATACCATATTCGATTAACTAACTTCGAATACCATATTCGATTAACTAACTTCGAATACCATATTCGATTAACTAACTTCGAATACCATATTCGATTAACTAACTTCGAATACCATATTCGATTAACTAACTTCGAATACCATATTCGATTTCTCCTTTCGAATGTCTATATTCGATTAACTTTATTCACTTAATAAAGATTTCCTTTTTAACAACGCTTTATTCATTTGAAAAGATTTACTTTTAAATAATGGTTCTACACTTTAAAAATGATTTCCTTTTCAATTCTATTATTGAAATATTCTAACTCCTTAAATTCCCGGGAAAATTCGCCATAACCTCCTTTGTATCGGGAGCATCGGGAAAATCCCCAAACTCGCAACACAGGCTTTTCCATTCAAAAAGAAATGTTTTGAATTTATTTCCTTTTTAAAATATCTCCTATTTATAAATATTCCAATTTATAAACATTTCTTATTTATAAATATTCCACTTTATAAATATCTCTTATTTATAAATATCCCATTTTATAAATATTCTATTTTCAATATCACTTTGAAAATTCCCTTATCTACATTCCGGTATTTCTTATGGTATTTAACACACCATATAACAACGATAACTATCGTCCAAAGCACACATAATCAACGTCAGATTATATATCACATTATATATCACAATATATAAATCACAGTAAAATAACTGTTGAGGAATCCAGTTGGATTCTTCCAACCTGTTTCCCTGCATCACAGATGTTAGACAATATAGATAACATCACTTTCAGTTCCATATGATATATTCTGTTAAACAGAATCAATATAGAAATTCAACTAACTGACTAGCAGTTCAATCAAACAGTTAACATACAGTCAATCAACCAATATCTAATAGTTCTAAAAATACAACATGAAATTATAAACTGTTCAGAGTTGGTGAGTTTTACTCACATTGGACGATCATCGTTAATAACGATAACCATCGCTTGATTCTGAACGGACAATTTATTTCGCCATAAATTGTAACGAGCTCCGATGGACTTCTAGTCAGTTCCATCGTGTAGTGCCCATCCATACGATCTTGTCGGATCTTGTTTCGCTGAATTTTGTTTTCGTATGACCAAGTTATTGGATTTACAAGCAAAACATAATTAAATAAACAAAACTTGAATTTAATTTATTTAGTTTGGGCCTTAACTTTCTGCCAAGCCCACTTTCATAACCCAAATGCCCAGACCGTGCCTTTGTCTTCCCAAAACATCGAACTCCAGTATTTCCACAAAACCAAATGGCCATTGCCGAAGTTTGCTCCTCCACCGATCCTTCACTCCTCCACGAATTCAACAATCGACTTCACCATTTCGATCTCCATCAGTTTCTCTTCTCCTCCAACCCATTTTTTCTCAACTCGGTCCCTCATTTCCTCTCGCGATGTCCGGTTATAAACCCACGGCAACATAAATGGATCGAACAAAACGATGTTCGAATCCCACAAAACTTTGCTTCAAGGTGTTAAATCACCTCCTGACCCCAAATCTAAACTCAATAACAACTATTGAAGCCCCAAAATCAAACCGTATCGAACCCTAGGATCTCGCTGTATAAAAACCCGAACACCATACCCATGTCGCACCCACTAAAACCAGTACAGAATCGAACGGTATCACTCTCTGATCTCGAATACAAGGTTCCCATGATTTAATGATTTTTGTTTTGATTGTTCTTGAATTTTTGAAGACACACGAAATTTGTTTTGTGAACTAATGGTAACGGCGGAAAAAAAATGCCCTGTTGACCAAATGGCAAATGAAATTAGGTTAAGGAAATTTTTAGGGTATTATATAGTGTATTTTTAATATTAAAATATTTGAATATTATATTGATTTTAAGCAATCGTTGTTTTACTCTCGTGTTTAAAAATCCCTGTGGTCCCGTACGATGCCTAAAAATCACGAAAACGGACGTGCAGCTACAGCTCGACATTACGGTCCCAACGAAACTGGTTTCGTCAAATTCCGACTTCGTATGCTTACACAGCGTATTTTTAACTGTCGAAATACTGACTGTTTTATACTCTAAAAATCCGTACGACCACATACTGCCTCTAAAAATCACGAAACTGGAAATCTAACAACTATTTGATATTGCGGATCCAACAAAACTGGTTTCGTCGAATTCCGACTTCGTTTGCAAAAGTGACTATTTTTAACGCTCTAAATAGCCTATTTAAATATATAAACATATTTAAAAACAATTCAATTAAATATTTATAAATAAATATTATCGTATATATCCACATACGATCTCACACATCTCTATAATATTCCTATATGAATTTCCAGCTTGATATTTCAAATCCCGATTACCTCGATATTCAATTTATATCGAAAACCCTTTTATAACGTAAATAAAGCGTTGCAAAATATAAAGGAATTTCACAGCGACTTTTCTGAAATTTGATTTGGACGTAAATCAAAATCTACACGACGAAATCCAGATTTTTCTCTTCCATTAGAAAAATATACTCCACCAGCTCCACACGTTTCTTGTTTCACAGAAATCCGATTTAAAACGAATCCTGTACATTCAGTTGAAGTTCAAATCGCCAAATAGCGAACTGCCGCGTCGTTACGCGCTCGTTTATAACTATATTATAAACTATACGTTCAACTGTCGTCGATTCAATATATTCGTTATTATATTTCGAATCGAAACTCAACCACATCTCGTATGCTATTCAATTCACACTCTATTGTGAATTCTACTATTTCTGACTATTTCGATATTTATAATTTATTATTCATTATAAATATTAATTAAATATTCAATATTATTTAATTATGGTTCTCGATATCGCTATAACGATATTTAATAATTAATTTAATTAATTATTCCATCTCTAAAAATGCGGGTCATTACAACAAGTTTCATTTTTAGGGAACTATTGCTTTGATACCCCAATCGTCCAAATTAAATCACTCAGTACAATAAGTTGCTTTGTTTTGTTTCGCTCCCTCTACGAGTCTCGTTCAGATTATCACTGCGTGCCTTAATGCATGCACTGTCCTAGCCATAGGCATGGAGTATTTAATCTGCATCATATATGTAGAACTATATGCAAACTATTAGGTTGTCATAGTCTGTAGTAGTTCTTTCATTGAACATGCTAGCCTCACGAATAAACTAATAGACTGACATGTTTTTCCTAAAAAGGCATTTCATTTATTCATTTGAACATATGAAACGTGCATTACTATATACGTTTCACGTGAAGCTAGATTTGTATAAACCGCGTTCACACTTCAAAGCTCGTTAAATAAGTACAATTTTCCTTTTTGGTTGAGAATAAATTGTTGATTTTCAAAGATAAGTGCATTAACACATAGTACATGTAAATCATATATGTGGTTAGCATGGGTATTAATACCCTCCGCTGGCCACTCTGATTCTATAACCATATATGTTGCATTGTTTTTGTTGTTGCTTCGATCCTTTTGGAAATATATGGGTGGTTTTTCAAGGGTATTGACACACTCAGATTTTATTATACAGTTAGGATTTATTATTTCATTTAAGTATTTTATTGAAGTTGACTTACTTGAACAAAGAATAATCCTGACCCGAGTGTTTTGTGTTTTTGCATGGAACGCTCGGGTCAGATACGAGTGATGCAGATTTTATATTTCAGCTATTAAAAGGGAGAGGCATGAGAAGACGCATGTGCACGCAAGACTCGGCAAAACTGTAACTTTGAAGTTTATGTATACATTATATTGTACTTCCGCTGTATAGTAAAATGCTATTTTGTATAAGAACTGATATGTATATAAAAAATTTATTTCAATACAAAATATTGTACTCTGTGATTCTGTGTTAATTTTGTTTAAACACTGTAAGCAAATAACAATCTGTTGTTTTGAATGCTTCGAGTCGGTTTAACCACTGATTCGGGGCAGTCAAAATTACGGGCTGTTATACTGTACTTATTTAAAATCACCAAAACTTGTTCTTCTCGAGCAGAATATTTTGCCTCCCCATTTCGTTATCTAGGAGATAGGAATTTAATGGAAACATACGTATGTCCACCGTTTGCGTTTTTAAATACCATTGCCTCAGTAATATTTTCTCTCTTCTAAGTCCATCGAAAGCTTCTAAACGAAAAATGGCTGCACCTAAAATTAAAGCTTCAAGAAATCATCCACCCCTTTTTCATTTTCGTTCATTAGTAGAAATTGATCCACCCCTCTCTTATTTTATTTCACTCTCTGTCAAAATCGTTTTACCCCCTTTTCATTTGCAACCGTGAAATCCTCCTTCGCAAATCCATTTGATAATCAAAACAACAAAAATGGAATGATTCCTAAACAAATTCAAATTCAAATACGCACTAAAGGATCAAAACTCGTTTGTTGGTTGAAGCTTCTCTTCGCGAGTTCTGTATTCTTAGGCGGAAAATCAGATTGTTGTTCAAGGGCAAGGATGTAGATGATTTCGAGTTTGATTTTGGGGATTATGGTGTGTCGCGGTACACGTATGAAGAGTTTGGGAGGAAGCGATGCTGGAAATAGTCGGATTTGAAGAGTGATGGGTGTTATGTGATGAAATAGGGTCCAGCGCGGAGGCAACAAGAAGAGCAAATCGTTGATGAAAGAAAAGGTGGGTTGAATGTTGTTGTGCTATTAGAATTAAAGATTGGGGAGTATGGCAGCGTGTTGATGTGGGTATTCGAGAGTTCAAGCTGGAATTGAAAGGAGGAGCTCGGTCTGTAATGACGAGATGTTGCGGCTGTTAGTAGGTGACTGGAGTGATAGGGTAATTTTGATCTTTGTTTTGGAGAAAGTGGATGCATGCAATTGTCTATTAAGGGGAGGGGATGTGTCTGGCAAATGGGCTGATGTCAACCTGGATAGTGAAGTTGTAGCATGACAACGAATGCAGATTATGGGTAAGGTTAGGTGGTATGTTGGAAAGAGATGAGGCAGATTACATAGAATAATTTATTTATTCGTTTAACTAGTTAAATTAAATTAATATAGATTAACTGATAAATAAAATAAACGATCGTAGGTGCTATATAAATTCATCGACTAGATCCGTAGCTGCGATGATATAGAAATGTAATCGGATATTCGGCAGACAAGGTGAGTAAACTCACTTTCCAGTTCGATTATAATAATCGAATTTTTATTTAATACAAATATTTATATGTTGTTTGTTGGTTGATTGGTTGCACTGCTGTTTATTTATAAATTGTGGTTATTACATATATTAGTTATTTCGGCTTGGTGGTTGTGGCTATATATATAAATATATATATAAGATTTTCCCGTAGTACCATTAGCGGATGCCTGCAGTATCACTAGCGGATGACCCTATGTAACCCACAATATATTAGAGTGGATGACCTTCATACCGCAATATCCTGCCTTAAAGCAGGATTGTATTATTATAATTGTTGATTAACATCTGTGGATGCAGGAAAAATAGGTTGGAGGTATCGAACTGGATTCCTCAAATTTATTTGTTATTGTTCACATATTTATATATGTGTGATGTGTTGAACTGAATTGATGCTTTGTGTGTTTGATGTTTAAAGATAACTGGCCCGAGATATTTATATTTAAAATATCAAAAATGGATTTTGGATTTAAAAAGAAAAATTTACCTTTCGAAATGAAATTGAAATTTCGAATGGATTGAGAAATATTAACTTGTTTTAATAATAAAACAAGTAGCTGAATTTATATACGATGCTTATAAATGGAAAGAGATACTATCATTTGATAATATTAAATTTTAAATTCAAGTATGAATTTAAAAATAGATTTATAACTTGAATCGTTTCAAAAAGAAACGGTGAAATTTATTCCGACATTCGGAATGTAAACTGAATTCAAATAAATCCATAAGGATTTATGATTTCGAATTCGACTATGTCGAATAAAATTAAATGAATAAAATAAACTATTTTCAAAAGGAATATTGAAATTGTATTTATTAGAAACTATAATCTAAATTAACTCCATATTTATATATACATATATATAAGTTATAATTATAAAATATCTTCGAAGCTAAAATGAAAAAGTAAATTTACTTTTCGCATAGTAGAATTTGGATTTCAAATGAATTTTAAAATGGAAAAGTTGTTTTAAACAAGTAAATTAATTTACAATCGATATTTATTATGTTAGATAATTTGAAAGTTAGTTTCAAATGAAGTTTAAATGTGGATGTTTGCTTAATTTAAAATAAGGAAGTTATTTATAAACCATGTTTATAAATAAAATGAAGTAATTTCGTTGGATAAATTGGAAATAGATTTTTCCAAATATAAGAACTGACATTTAAAAATCGTATTTTTATATGAGAAAGAAGTGGTGATTTTTATGATAAATAATGGCGGTTTCATATTACAAACTCTTATCCGTCTCAAGGTAAGAACGTTGTCGGTCAAGGTTTGGGAGGTAAATAAAATACCCCAATTTCAATGACTTCGCAATTGTCAAGGGATGATATTAGTTTGTAATGGTAAACGATGTTGAATTGATTTATTATTTCCATGAAGAAATTATAATTGGATTTCGATTCGAAATTATATAGAATAATTTATGGAAGTTGGAATTTAATATAGAAATTTAGTTGTGAATAATTTACACTCGAGTTATAAACTTTGAACTAAACAAGTCAGCGATTTTGGAAAAATCGAGATGTTCTAATTATATTTGGAAAACTGATTTAATTTAAATTTAAATTTTAGAGAATGAAGTGGAATTCAATTATAAACAAAGTTTAAACATTTTTAATTTAATTTAATTAAAACAAATTCGCCGTAGCGCAGTAGTTCTTAATTTAACGATTCAGACTTCAATCGAGTATATAGAACTCAATATAAGTCGGAATTCAATGAAACAAGAAACTTAAGACCGATCAAATAATAATTTTCTAATAAAAGCGAAAATTCTGGGTTTCGTCTTATAAATTTTGAGTTATGTCAAAATCAAATTTTCAGAAAAACAGCGCCATAATCGTTTATAAATCATAACAGTTTATTTAATTAATAAAAAGTTTTTTCAGTGAATAAAAATCGAAATTCTTATTTGAAAAACCCAGATCTGAGTTATCAAATATATACGAACTCAAATGGTGCGAATGAAGTGACTTTTGGATATAAAAATCAGAGCTTGCATTATGAAATGAAGTTAACTAATTATAAAGTAATTAGTTGAAGAAGTTTGAATCGAATTTAACCTTGTTTAAGTGAATCGAATTTGTGAATTCAAGTTTGAAATCAAATATAACCCTCGAGTTAGAAATGTAATTTAACATGTATATAAGTGAATTAAAATATATTTGTTTATGATATGTTCAAATCGAAAGTGTATTAGGAAAAATAGCTAATTAACGAATTAATTAGCAAATTGAGTTATAAAATTAAATCGATGGTAATGAAATTGAAATGGGCGTTATATTTAAACAGGTCTGCAATGAAGAAAATGAAGATTTTAATGTGAGTGCCCGACAAAAAGGTACATGTTTCAATTCCATATGAGGTTTTATGTAACGACCCGCACTCTACGCATCGGAAGATCATAGAATATTTATTTCTTTCTTGTAAGGAGTCGTATGGTCGTGTGACATTGGGAGACGACTATTGGGGTCATTTCCCATGTTCATGATGTTTGCCGATTTCTAATTGACCGTTTTGCCCCTAGCTGATCTTGTTTCAGCCATAACTTTTGATTAGGAAGGAGTTTTGACCTAAAACCACTTCCATTAGATTCGAATGATGGTTTGCCTTTCCGTAGAGTGGTCACATTAGCCAAACGGACTTTATGTTTGGGAGATATGGCTAAATTAAGGTTTAGAGAGTGAAAAACAGCTTAACTGGGCCAAATACGGTGATTAACAGCTAGGCCCATTGGGGGATTTCGGGATTAGGAGTCTAAAAGGGCTGTTAGGGTTTAGAGAACACCCTTTTCTCAATTTTCAGCCGCCACCTATCATTCCTCTCAACCTGGCAATGGCCTCCACTTGCTGAAACACCCCAAATCACCATTTAATCAAGTTTTAGCCTAATCTACGTCAAATCAAGCCAAATCAACACCTAATCTAGGTTGGGGCTGCTGTGTAGTCTTGGGAACAACGCCAAATAGTGGATAATTTCAGATTTGGTATTTATTGTGGCCAAGGTGAGTGATTTGCATAGTTCCTCACTAATTATGGTTAATTAAGGGTAATTAGTGTTAATTAGCGAGTTTAAACATGATTAAATTCTGGAAAAATATTTATAAATTTCGAAATATTGTTTTAGGCCTTTATTAGAAAGTTTGGTTAATTTGGTTAAGTTTTGCTAATCATATCATTAGTTTTGCTTATACATGATTAAAGGAAAATATGGTATTTTGGCTATGTTTGATCCATTTTAATACATCATATTGTTGTTTAGGTGTTTATGGTTGATTATATATGTTGTTCTGATTGTATGGTATGCTTTGTGATTGATTAAAAAAGTTAGAATGGTCGAAAACGCTGTCGTATGGCGTAAAACAGTCACTGGAAAAGTTGCAGGAAGTAGTGCAGGGTTTCAGATCGGATCGGGTTAGGGGGCTCGGGTCGGATCGGGGAACTGAGCAGAGAAACGAACCGGATCGGAACCTAGTACAAGAATGAGGCTTGGCAAAAAGGATGGCCTCTTGTATAAGGGTTGGAGTTGGTATTGGACTAAAGCTGGACATGGGATCGGATCAAATTAACTGGAGGAAAGAAAGGCAGAACTGAACTAAGGCAGAAGCACCGAACCGAATCAAGATAGTGAGATAGCCGAACCCAAGTGACATGGAAGCACCAAACCAAACCGAGGGTGGAGCTCCGAACCGAACCGGATGGCCAGGAAGTGGAGCAAGCCGAACCGAACCAGGGAAGGACAACCGAACCGGATTGGAGCTGCGATTACGCGACGAGTCTTCTGAAGACCAACTCCAATTCGACCAAAACCCGAGATGCAAAGGAAGTCCAAATAGGAAGTTTGCACTTAGGATCCAGTTGGGAACCAAAGAGTTGACTTCATGAGTTGGGATTTGTTGCGGGATGTGTGCAAAGGGGTTATCGATGTCTATAACTTTGATTCACCACCAAGACGGATGTTAGGCTACGTATCAGTGCAGTGGGGTAGTTACTACTCCATGGGGGCAGAGTGATCGTAACATGGCTATGAGCCAGTGCAGTGGAGTCATCATGACTTCATGAGGAAGAGTGGACATAGCAAGGACTAGTGGCTATGGATCAGTGTAGTGGTGTCATCATGACTCCATGGGGCAGAGTGATCATAGCAAGGAGTAGGGCGATCAAAGTGGTGGATATCGTATGTTTTACGCATTGAGATAGAGATGTGAGGATGGTTGCTATAATTGATTGTTTGCAATCACTATGTCATGCACACCCCCAACCCCATATACTTTACACCATATGTTAGTGGCACCTTAGAGTATTGTACAGTATGTAGTGCTAACCCTTTGGTTGCAGGTCCAGGTTCAGGTATGGTTTAGTATACCTGTTATTATTCTGTTTTGATGCTTATCGCTCATACCAGACTTTTGTCTGACCCAAAGTTTTATGTCTCTTCTTATTACTCTGGGTGCTCTTAAATGAGCAGACTAGAGACATGTTAGATGATTATGCACGAGTAGCTGATCCGGAGACGAGCAGGAGGCTCCTACGTATTATCTTCATATATTCTCCTTGTGTTGTTAATGGTCACTGCTTTGGGCATTGGTAGTGTACCTGTCCTTTCTTTTGCTTTAGAGACAGCATTTTGAAGTTGTAATAATGGTTATGGATCATAAGCTGTATTTTGGATTTCCGCAGCTACGATGATTATGGTTTTGTTTCCAGCTTATGCACTGTCTCGCCTGTTTTATGTCAAGTATGTTATTATTATATTTTATTCCATGCACTGTGAGACATTATACAGGTTCCTTGATTAGTTCAAATTCCTTTCCTTTCCTTGGCATCCGTCCCGTGCTGGTTCGATATCGGCACAACGCACTTTCATAGGAAATGTCGGCTGGTGCGGGACGGACCGTCACATTTGGTATCAGAGCTCTAGGTTGCGTAGTTAACCTATGGAAAGATACCAGGGAGAGATAATACGTATACGAGAGCGCGTATTTGTGATTATTTTGGTTTTCAAAAGCTATATATACTATTAGTATAGCTAAGGATGAAGTCGCACTGCATTGACACCACAAAGAGGATGGTTAATCATTTCTCTTTACAGATTGACTGATGAGCCGATATACGAGGGGTGCTGGTAGAGGAGCCAATAATGGGAATGCTCCTGACATGAGGACTATGTTCACAGACTTCATGAGAGAGATGTTTAGGGACGTTCAGAGGGAAGTTCCTAATGCTATTAATGGTGGTGGTGCATGTAACAACCCGTTTTTTTTAAATAACATGTTATAATGTAAACCAAGGCAGGATTAAATTCTAAAGTCTGAATCAAGGGAAACGGGCTATGCCATTGCGTTAGTCTCGGAAAAATACGCGAAATAAAGTCCGAGTTTTCGAAAAATGGAGTACGTATGACCAAGTTATGGCCCAATGAAGTTTTCAGAAAATTCTAAGCCCGAAAACAGTTCAAATTCGAATTCAGAATCGAATTTCATCCAAAACAGACTGGGCGGGAATTTTCCCGCCCAGGCAGGGTCGACATAGGTGTCGACACCAGTGTCGACCCCCCCCAATGGGTCGACACCCATGTCGACCCAGGGGTCGACCCCCCCCCCCCCCGGTCGGACCATTTTTCCTGGTGCACCATTTTGACATGATGGGTCTTGTTCTGGAAGTTTCTGACGGGAGTTGATGGCTCAGATTCAATTTAGGGTTAATCCTATGGTCTAAACTAACCTAATCACCTATAAAAAGACCCCTTGACCTAGCCTAAACCTTCATTAATTATTCCTACAACTAAATGCTGCCCAAATGTTCACTAATCATGGCCTCCACCTTCTTCATGAGAGCATGAGTGTCTCAAATCAATCTATGTCATAAAGGAGCCATCTTTATTAAGTAAAAGAGCCATCTTTCTTTGTCTTTGGGGTTATTCCTTCTTGTTCTCAAGTCTTGAAGTGGAGTTTATCGTCTTTGGTTGCGGATTTGCTAGTGTGGCTTCGTCTCAATCTTATTTTATATTTATTCTAGTCTTCATAGCATTGTAAGCCCTATACTACTCTTAGATTCTAACTATGAAGTTAAATGTGACATGTTGCAAGTTTGAGTTTGGGCCTAAGTATGATTTGTGCTTTGATTCTATCATGTTATGCATAGATTTATTCTATGCATGTTTGTAAAGCTATCACCTTGACTTTGTGCATAGAAAACTATGAGCTTTGATCCTATCATGTTATGCATAGATGCATGTTTGTAAAGCTATCACCTTGACTTTGTGCACAGAAAACTATGAGCTTTGATCCTATCATGTTATACATAGATGCATGTTTGTAAAGCTATCACCTTGACTTTGTGCATAGAAAGCTATGAACTTTGATTTGAAATGTTGCATAAAGCAACATAAAAACTCTCATAAACCTTATGTTAACTTGCATGTGATGTTATATGCGAATCACTTGCTATCATCCCATGGTATTTATGGCCATGTTTCACCTATTTTGCTAGAGTTGATATCATGCATGTTTTGAGGCTTATAATGTAATATGCAAGTTTATGAACACATTTGCCTCAAATATCACCATGTTTAACTTGTGATAGACTTTGCCATTTATACCCACCTTGTCATGTTGTTATGTTCCCTCTTTGATCTATTTGCGTGATGCGAATTTACGTGCGATGGGAATATGTATGGGTAGTTGGGCAAACTTAAATAACATGAGAACATGACTTGAAAATATGACATGAAAGTTTGACATGTGTTTATGCTTGAAAACACGAACATGGACATGACATGTAGAAAACATGAAAGTGGCCAACTCGAGGTTCGGTTGAGTTTGTAGCATAAATCTACCCGGAACCGACCGGCTTAACTAGTGGCTACAAACAATAGGACCCAATGTGAGTAGTTGGTCATATCACACTTAAAACCCGAGGTTAGACTAGGTTGTGGTGTAAAGCTACCCGGACCCGCCCGGCTTAACTAGTAACCACAACAAAGTCTAATGTGAGAGGTTGGGGTGCATTAAGTTAATTAATGCCACATGGTAGGGTTAAGTCATGGACTACTTGAATATACTTAACTAATTAAACACGATGGATTGGTAGGGTTAAGTCATGAACTACTTGAATATACTTAACCAATTAAACACGATGGATTGGTAGGGTTAAGTCATGAACTACTTGAATATACTTAACCAATTAAACCCGATGTATTGATAGGGTCAAGTCATGAACTGCTTGAATACACTTGACCAACTCAATACATGGTTAGGATAGGGTTAACCACACTTAACCCGCTTGAAACCCTAGTTATGTGGTCCTTTTCAGCAGTAACCTACTTAGAAGTATCATGGGTACCCTGGACTAGGCTAGGGTGGGGCACGATTACTAGACTGATTGTAAGAGACCAAAAGAGACGGCTGAAGGGTGCACCGGTTGTTCAGGCGGACCATGGTCGTGCACATTAAGCCCGGAGTTGAACATGGGCACCAGTAGGTTAGACTGTGCGTGCTTGAATTGTGTCTGTGGTTTACACCTTAGGGCTGAATACACCTTGGGGTGGACCTAGCACAGTTAACTACATTCCACGATTAAGCCGTATGACACCGATACACGACGAGTTAGGCTTATAGGGAGCCGATCGACTAGACCGAGTAGTTGGACCTCGATTTAGGTCATCTCATGATGTGGGCCAGCTTTGGGCCAAGGGATCATTTCTTGTTTATACTTGACATGGATTGGAATACTAGTACACACCTGGTGCAACTTAACCTTGTATATGCGATGCCACACTTGATCTATCTTGTTAACTTTTCACCATGCCAGTTATCACTCTATGTTTCATCTCTGCTTTACATGTCCAGTTAACTTTATTAGTTTTTATACTAATAGTAGATAGGACTTACCAGTCTTTTTGACTGACCCGTTTTCTTTCGCCTCTTTTCTTCCATTTCCGCCCCCCAAGGTTTACAGGGTGGGAACACTGGTACTTAGCTTGGATCTTTATCTGCTTTTCTGGATAGCTCATGTACGGTTTGGACTTGAGCTCGCTATGGCTTTATTCTACCTTGGGGATAGTTACTTTATGTTATTTTCAGTTTTCAGTTTATGTTTCTAGACAATGTTTTGTGGAAAATAATGACCAAGTACTTTGATGTAACTTGACTATGGTTTTGAAATGTTAGTTTTATCCGCTGCTTTATTTACTCTGTTTTACTTGTATGTTTTGTCTTGTGATATCTGGATGCATGTTTACCTTGTTTAACGCCCCTCCAAAGCCAGTGTACTTGCAAGAGTTACCCTGGCGGAGGTGGGGTGTTACATTTGGTATCAGAGCATATGGTTTACAAGATTTGAGCAAAAGTGTTTTTAAAACTCACCTTTTGAAAAACTATTTTCAAGACCAATTAAGTATTTTCCAAGAAAAGTCTAGTTATTTTAAAAGGCTATTCCCCAAAAGCCATTAGCACTATCCTTTGTTTCTTCGTTCTCAATCTATCTTTTTCTTCGTTTCAGTATGGCCGATAATTTTGCCATTCTGGAGGGCGTACCAGTACCTATTTGGTTTAGAAGGTACATGGAGGCAAGGGCGAATGAAGCCGGCCCCGCGAACATTCCTCCTCCTCCCCCCGTCGCTAACATTTCCCCTCCTCCCGCAGCTGAGGTTCCTCCTCCTCCTCAGCATCCGCAAGGGGATTTCGCAAAGATTTGCAAGGACTTTAAGGCGATGGGTGGAAAGAATTTTGTAGGGACGGTGACTTTTGTTGAGGCAAGAAAATGGTTAAAGGAAACTGAAGACCTCTTTGCTATCTTTGATATAGAAGACCGTAGGAAAGTTCTGTTAGCGGTATGGCTGTTGAAAGAGGAAGCTGCATATTGGTGGGTAGTCACCACCACTACTAGGCCAATCCAGAATTGGGATGACTTTAGGAGAAGGTTTGGACTGAGATTTATATCATCGACAAAAGAGAACCTTCAGATGGAGAGGTTCCTATCACTAAAGCAAGGGGACATGACCGTTAGAGAATACGTGGATAAGTTTAATCAACTTGCTCAGTTCGGTCTAGAATTGGTTTACACAGCTCAGAAGAAGGCCCTACACTTTGCTCTAGGATTGAATGAGCCATTGCGTGGTTTGGCCATGTCTCATATACCCATGTGGGCGACCTTCGAGGGTTTGGTGAATATGGCCCTGCTTCAAGAGGAAGATAAGAGTGGCAAGAAGGAGGTCAAGGCGAATGAGTCTCAAGGCGAGAAGGTAGATTCCGGAAAAGGAGGCAAGAACAACAACAGCAAGGACAACAAGTCAAGAGAAAGGAGGAAGTCCAACTTCTGTGGGATCACTGGGCACATAGCCAAAGACTGTAGGAAGAAGCAAAGGAAGTTGGGAGAATGCTTTCATTGTGGAATGTCTGGACACTTCAGTAAGGATTGCCCGAAAAAGCGAGGACAAGGGAAAAGGCAAACTCAGCGAGCAGGACCCTCTGGAGGGCAGTTGCAGGCTCTTCTTGCTCTTCCCGCTTTTGATCGAGGTAGTGTTTCTATAAAAAGTCATGTTTACATTCCTGATTTCCCTGTTCATACCTTATTTGATTCTGGCGCATCGCATAGTTTTATTCCTGATCTTGTTGAAAGTTTGCACCTAAGTACTAGTCTAGTTGAGGTCCCGTTAGTATTTCAAATCCAGTTGGGGGTTCCGCCCATCTACCTGTGATTTGTATGGATTTGAAAATCTCTATCTTGAGCATAGAATTCATGTGTAATGCTTAGGTTCTCGGGTTTATGGGATACGGGTTGATTTTGGGCGTGGATTGGTTGTCCAGTTATGGAGCCATTCTTGACTGTGAGCATAGGGTAGTGAGGCTCATGACTCGCCTCGGTAATCCCCTAGGAATTTCTAGTAACCCTATGGGCCCCGTCATGTTATGTTATCTTGAATCTCTTGACTCATCCATCGATGATCGACAATCTGTGAGAGTGGTCCGAGAATATCCCGATGTCTTTGATGAGGTTAAGGGGTTACCCCCTAAGCGGGAGATAGATTTCCGCATTTGTCTTGTCGATAATGCCAAGCTAGTTACATTGCCCGTTAGGCACATGGCCCCGCGAGAAAGAAGAGAGCTTGGCAAGCAAATCAAGGAGTTGCTTGAAAATTTTCATTAGGTGAAGCATTTCAGAATGGGATGCTCCGGTGGTATTCGCTACTAAGGCGGATAGTCCATTTCACTTAAGCATGGGTTAGAGAAATCACCCGAGTAAGTACATTTGGCAACGTGGATTGGCACTTGTTTTCAAGAGATAGTTTTCTGCGTGGGATACCGTATATTATGTAAACGAGATCCAAGACTCACTAACGAATTCGAAAGCTTGCATACGCAGTCGGGTGGAAGCCAAGTATTTTAGGCAAAGAATAAGTGGAAGTGGAACGAGAGGCAATGGTGAAATGAGTTCTAACTCATATTTTGGAAATAAGAATTAAGAACTACGGAATTGTGAAGTTAAAAGACGGTCAAGGCACGATGGGATTAAGCACAAGAAAATGCGGCTTAGAAGATTGAAGACTAGATACGCGCATTAAATATCTTTCTAAGAGTATATCCTTGATCCCTATTATTCCGTAGAGCTTACTCGCATGCTATCTTTTAAGTATATCCTCTCGCTCCTATCCTCAATCTTAGTTCTGTTAGAAACCCCATAAGGAGTATGACTCGCCTGTTTGTGACATATAGTTGGGGTGAAGATGTTCGTCACCAAACTATTTGGGCTTTATGGGATATGGGTAATAATTGATAGACTTACAAAGAGAGCCCATTTATTCCGGTGAAAAGCAAGAGGACCGTATCAGGGCTAGCATCTGTTTATCTTCGAGAGATAGTGCGGTTGCATGGAGTTCCTTCTAGCATAGTTAGCGATCGTGACCCAATTTTCACTAGCCAGTTCTGGAATAGTTTGCAAGAAGCGATGGGTACGCGATTGAATCTGAGTACAGCCTATCACCCCCAGACGGATGGCCAAACCGAAAGGGTGAATAGAGTGCTGGAAGATCTTTTGAGGCTTTGTGTTCTTGACTTTGGTGGTACTTGGGAAGACCACCTTCCTCTTGTAGAGTTTGCTTATAATAATAGCTATCAGGCTAGCATAGGGATGACACCATTTGAAGCTCTGTATGGGAGGCAGTGTAGGTCACCATCTTGTTGGTGGGAGACAACGGATAGGCTTATACTTGGGCCCGATATGATACGGGACACATCCGAGAAAATTGAATTAGTGAGAAGACGGATGAAAGCGGCCCAAGACAGACAAAAATCCTATGCTGACAAGCGAAGGACAGATTTGGAATTCGAAGTTGGAGATATGGTTTTCGTGAAGGTTTCTCCTTTGCGTAATGTGGTTCGTTTTCGGGCAGTGGGGAAGCTGGCACCAAGGTTCGTAGGACCCTTCCCTATCATAGAAAGAATGGGGAGGATGGCTTATAAGGTGGAATTGCCCGAGAAGCTGGCTGGAGTGCATAATGTATTTCATGTCTCGCATCTCCGAAAGTGTTTGCACAGATCCGCCGAAGTGGTTTAACCAAGTATTCTTGAAGACATGGAGGTAGAGAAAGAGGCGACCTTGAGGCGAGCTCCGATTCATATCTTGGGAACGGAGATCAAGAAACTGAGGAATCAAGAAGTCAAGTTAGTAAAAGTTCAGTGGAGCGAAGCCGATGAAGAGGCAACTTGGGAAACCGAGGAGAAGATGCGTGCGCTTCACCCATTTCTTTTTGAAGGTACATTCTCGATCTCTTTTCCTAGCCAGCATATCTTTCTTTCACTATCCATGTTTATCTTGTTATCTCGTAAATCTTGTCATGAGAACCTTAGGTAGAAACCCTTGGTTGAAACATGTTATGCTTGATGTTTTCCAGTGGTTGCAAGTGTTTGCAAGTGGATACTCGTGGATGCATGATACACGTTAGGCACTAAGATCGGCTCACACACTTTCATACCGCATATGCATGAGTGTTTATGCTTATTCATGGATGAAATTTGTATGCTATCACATGGATGTTGCATATGGATGGATGTTATGTGCACTCATGTAGAGACTATAAGTTATGTTAGGAATTCGCATACATATGGACTCATTACACTAACATATTTTGCATTAAGAAGGTTTACCGAATCAGTAACCGCCTGATTTTCGCATTAGATAAGTACATATACACACACCTTTGCATATGTTCATACAGCATTTAGAATCTCTTAAGGACAATGATTACTTGTGGATGATGTTTTGAGTAGATGGATGATGGATGGTAGGATACGTTCTTCCTAACTTGAAGATTTCGAGGACGAAATCCTTTAAGGTGGGGAGGATGTAAAAACCCGTTTTTTTTAAATAACACGTTATAATGTAAATCAAGGCAGGATTAAATTCTTAAATCTGAATCAAGGGAAAGGGCTGTGCCATTGCGTTCTTCTCGGAAAAATACGCGAAATAGAGTCCGAGTTTTCGAAAAACGGAGTCCGTATGACCAAGTTATGGCCCAATGAAGTTTTCAGAAAATTCTAAGCCCGAAAATAGTTCAAATTCGAATTCAGAATCGAATTTCAGCCAAAACAGACTGGGCGGGAATTTTCCCGCCCAGGCAGGGTCGACATAGGTGTCGACACCAGTGTCGACCCCCCCAATGGGTCGACACCCATGTCGACCCAGGGGTCGACCCCCCCCCCCGGTCGGACCATTTTTCCTGGTGCACCATTTTGACATGTTGGGTCTTGTTTTGGAAGTTTCTGACGGGAGTTGATGGCTCAGATTCGATTTAGGGTTAATCCTATGGTCTAAACTAACCTAATCACCTATAAAAAGACCCCTAGACCTAGCCTAAACCTTCATTAATCATTCCTACAACTAAATGCTGCCCAAATGTTCACTAATCATGGCCTCCACCTTCTTCATGAGAGCATGAGTGTCTCAAATCAATCTATGTCATAAAGGAGCCATCTTTCTTAAGTAAAAGAGCCATCTTTCTTTGTCTTTGGAGTTATTCCTTTTTGTTCTCATGTCTTGAAGTGGAGTTTATCGTCTTTGGTTGCGGATTTGCTAGTGTGGCTTCGTCTCAATCTTATTTTATATTTATTCTAGTCTTCATAGCATTGTAAGCCCTATAATACTCTTAGATTCTAACTATGAAGTTAAATGTGACATGTTGCAAGTTTGAGTTTGGGCCTAAGTATGATTTGTGCTTTGATTCTATCATGTTATGCATAGATTTATTCTATGCATGTTTGTAAAGCTATCACCTTGACTTTGTGCATAGAAAACTATGAGCTTTGATCCTATCATGTTATGCAGAGATGCATGTTTGTAAAGCTATCACCTTGACTTTGTGCATAGAAAACTATGAGCTTTGATCCTATCATGTTATGCATAGATGCATGTTTGTTAAGCTATCACCTTGACTTTGTGAATAGAAAGCTATGAACTTTGATTTGAAATGTTGCATAAAGCAACATAAAAACTCTCATAAACCTTATGTTAACTTGCATGTGATGTTATATGCGAATCACTTGCTATCATCCCATGGTATTTATGGCCATGTTTCACCTATTTTGCTAGAGTTGATATCATGCATGTTTTGAGGCTTATAATGTAATATGCAAGTTTATGAACACATTTGCCTCAAATATCACCATGTTTAACTTGTGATAGACTTTGCCATCTTATACCCACCTTGTCATGTTGTTATGTTCCCTCTTTGATCTATTTGCGTGATGCGAATTTACGTGCGATGGGAATACGTATGGGTAGTTGGGCAAACTTAAATAACATGAGAACATGACTTGAAAATATGACATGAAAGTTTGACATGTGTTTATGCTTGAAAACACGAACGTGGACATGACATGTAGAAAACATGAAAGTGGCCAACTCGAGGTTGGGTTGAGTTTGTAGCATATATCTACCCGGAACCGACCGGCTTAACTAGTGGCTACAAACAATAGGACCCAATGTGAGTAGTTGGTCATATCGCACTTAAAACCCGAGGTTAGACTATGTTGTGGTGTAAAGCTACCCGGACCCGCCCGGCTTAACTAGTAACCACAACAAAGTCTAATGTGAGAGGTTGGGGTGCATTAAGTTAATTAATGCCACATGGTAGGGTTAAGTCATGGACTACTTGAATATACTTAACCAATTAAACACGATGGATTGGTAGGGTTAAGTCATGAACTACTTGAATATACTTAACCAATTAAACACGATGGATTGGTAGGGTTAAGTCATGAACTACTTGAATATACTTAACCAATTAAACCCGATGTGTTGATAGGGTCAAGTCATGAACTGCTTGAATACACTTGACCAACTCAATACATGGTTAGGATAGGGTTAACCACACTTAACCCGCTTGAAACCCTAGTTACGTGGTCCTTTTCAGCAGTAACCCACTTAGAAGTATCATGGGTACCCTGGACTAGGCTAGGGGGGGCACGATTACTGGACTGATTGTAAGAGACCAAAAGAGACGGCTGAAGGGTGCACCGGTTGTTCAGGCGGACCAAGGTCTTGCACATTAAGTCCGGAGTTGAACATGGGCACCAGTAGGTTAGACTGTGCGTGCTTGAATTGTGTCTGTGGTTTACACCTTAGGGCTGGATACACCCTGGGGTGGACCTAGCACAGTTAACTACATTCCACGATTAAGCCGTTTGACACCGATACACGACGAGTTAGGCTTATAGGGAGCCGATCGACTAGACCGAGTAGTTGGACCTCGATTTAGGTCATCTCATGATGTGGGCCAACTTTGGGCCAAGGGATCATTTCTTGTTTATACTTGACATGGATTGGAATACTAGTACACACCTGGTGCAACTTAACCTTGTATATGCGATGCCATACTTGATCTATCTTGTTAACTTTTCACCATGTCAGTTATCACCCTATGTTTCATCTCTGCTTTACATGTCCAGTTAACTTTATTAGTTTTTATACTAATAGTAGATAGAACTTACCAGTCTTTTTGACTGACCCGTTTTCTTTCGCCTCTTTTCTTCCGTTCCCTCCCCCCATGTTTACAGGGTGGGAACACTGGTACCTAGCTTGGATCTTTAGCTGCTTTTCTAGATAGCTCATGTACGGTTTGGACTTGAGCTTGCTATGGCTTTATTCTACCTTGGGGATAGTTACTTTATGTTATTTCCAGTTTTCAGTTTATGTTTCTAGACTATGTTTTGTGGAAAATAATGACCAAGTACTTTGATGTAACTTGACTATGGTTTTGAAATGTTAGTTTTATCCGCTGCTTTATTTACTCTGTTTTACTTGTATGTTCTTTCTTGTGATATCTGCATGCATGTTTACCTTGTTTAACGCCCCTCCAAAGCCAGTGTGCTTGCAAGAGTTACCCTGGCAGAGGTGGGGTGTTACAGTGCAGCAGTGCAAGCGCCTAGGGCCGATTTCGCCAAGCTTTGCAAGGATTACACTAGCCTTGGCGGAAAGCCGTTCCACGGAACGGAATCAACTACAGATGTTCAGGATTGGTTGGATAGCCGTGAGCGTATCTTCGAAGACTTGGGTATCGAGGATGCGATGAAGAGAAAGCTAACGTCCCGACAGTTGCAAGGACAGGCAATGAATTGGTGGAATGCTATTAAGGAAGCTACTCCAAGGATCAAGATACATGGGATCAGTTTAAGGCCCAATTCAGTGATAAGTTCATCCCAGCTGCCCAAAAGTCAGAGTTGTTTAGAAAAATTCTAGAGCTTAAGCAGAATGGTAGGGCAGTCTCGGAGTACATTGCAGAGTTCGATACTTTATCGAAGTATGGATTATCCCTCATTGACACTCCCGAGAAGAAAAATCAGAAGTTCATAACAAGCTTGGATCAGTACTTGGGGGAAAGACTTATTAACCACATCGATGAGACGTTTGTATCGATTGTGGGGAAAGCTTTGAGATCAGAGAGTCTATACCCTAAGTCGAAGACTGAGGTTGCATCTGCAGAGGAGCCAAAGCCCCAAGCAATTGGTGGAGGCAAGAATGGCTCTCAGAATAAGAGGAAGCAGAATCAGACCAAGGATGGCTAAAAGACAAAGAATAAGAAAGATGTTGAGTGCTTCAGCTGTGGTAAGAAGGGCCACTATGCCAAAGAATGTCGGGCCAAGCTAGCGGATAGGAAGTGCTTCAACTGTGGCCAAGTGGGACATCACAAGGATAAGTGTCCGCAACCCCCTAAAGAAAAGCAGAATGTGAAAGCATATGCTATCAATGTTGTTCCTTCTTCATCGAATGCCCCAACTGCGGCGGAGAAAGGAAAGAATGTTGTCATTTAAGGTATGCTTTCTGTTTATGATGTTTATGTTCGAGTATTGTTTGATACCGGAGCTTCCCGTTCCTTCACATATAGTGACCTGGTAGATAGGTTGGGATTGGAACCCGAGATAGTCGATAGACCCTTAGCAGCGACGAACCCGATTGGTGGTTCGACTAGCCTTTGTATGATTTGTCTTAATGTGGTCTTATCGAGTCATGGATGCATGTTTGTTTGTGATTGCTTTGTTTTGGGATTTACTGGGTTTGGCATTATTTTGGGAGTCGATTGGCTCCAAAGATATGGGGTAGTGGTAGACTGTGAGGGCTTTTTGGCGACAGTTAGAGTGGATGATGGGCGGAGGGGAGTGTTTGGTGGTCTACCTAGTGATGGGGGTAATGGCTAGTTTTCTAAATTCCCTCGACATCCCACATGATGAGTTGTCAGATGTGCCCAAGGCTGGCCAGTATCCGGACGTCTTCGAGGAAGTGACGGGACTTCCACCACACCGAGAGATTGAGTTCCATATTGATTTAGTGAAAGATGCCAGACCTGTTGTGATGCCACTTCGTCATATGACACCAAGGGAGCAGCGAGAGCTCGGGGTGCAAGTAAGCGATCTTTTGAAGAAGGGATTTATCAGAAGAAGTGTTTCTGGGTGGGGAGTACCATTTGTGTTTGCTACCAAGGCAGATGGTTCCCTTCGTTTGTGTGTGGACTACCGTGATTTGAATAAGGTGATGAGGAAGAATAAGTACCCTCTACCGCGGATAGACGATTTGTTTGATCAGTTGAGTGACGCGAGAGTGTTCTCCCAGTTGGATCTCGTGACAGGTTTTCATCATCTTAGAGTGGAAGCTGAAAGTATAGCTAAAACAACATTTCAGACGCTGTCTGGATTTTATGAGTGGTTGGTCATGCCATTCCGGTTAACCAATGCACCAGCATATTTTGTGGATCTTATAAATAGGGTATTCCGGGATCAATTGAATAAGTTTGTTCTTGTGTTCGTAGACGATATCTTGGTTTATTCAAGGACAGAGGAAGAACACAAGGAACATTTGAGGATAGTGATGGAGGTGTTGAGAAAACACCAATTTAAAGCAAAGTTTTCTAAGTGTCACTTCTGGCAGAGGAAGGTGAGATTCTTGGGCCATGTTGTTTAAGAGAATGGTATTGTCGTGGATCCTGCGAAGGTGGCTACGATACAGGATTGGTCTACGCCCAAGAATGCAACAGACGTAACAAGTTTCTTGGGATTAGCTGTATATTATCGTAAGTTTATCCAAGACTTCTCCAAGATAGCAGCACCATTGACTCAGTTGACCAAGAAAAATCAAGCTTTCATCTGGGACGAAAAGTGCGAGAATGCATTCAAGAGTCTAAAGGAAAAGTTGACATATGCACCAGTGTTAGTCATTCCTAAGGGGAATGAAGAGATGACAGTATGTACAGATGCATGTGGTACCGGACTAGGTGGTGTACTGATGCAAAGAGGTAGGGTTGTAGCCTATGCAAGTCAGCAACTGAAACAGCATGAGAAAAGATACCCTACCCACGATTTGGAATTGGCAGCGATCGTGTTCGCATTGAAGATATGGAGACATTATCTCTTGGGAGAAAGATTCGAGTTGTTTACTGATCATAAGTCACTAAAGTATCTTTTCTCTCAGAAGGATCTAAATCTCCGACAACAAAGATGGTTAGAATTATTGGCTTCCTACGATTTCGATATCGCATACACACCAGGAAAGGGCAATGCGGTAGCTGATGCATTGAGTAGAAGACATGCCAGTTTAGAGGCTATGTTTCTAGAATGGAAGCAAATGGAGTACATCGCTGGGTATGATTTCAGACCAAAGTGAGAACTGGATCCAGAAGTATTAGCAAGTTTGACGGTCATACCCACATTGATTGAGTGGATTGGTTCCAGTCAGAGGGATGATCCTAACTTATTGAAAATCATCTTCAAGTTAGAGATGGGCATCGATGAAGAGATGAACGAGTATTGGCTTGATTGAGATGGATTGCTTAGAAATAATGGAAGACTAGTTGTACCCAATGTTAATGGATTGAGAGATGAAGTGCTTAGAGAATGTCATCACTCAAAACTGACTATACACCTTGGTGGTAAAAAAATGTATCGAGACATGAAGCCGGCCTACTATTGGGAAGGAATGAAAAGAGACGTTGGGAAGTTTATGTAATGACCCGGGTTTTCGGTCAACTAATTATTAATTAATATGGATTTAAATATTTAGTTGATAATATAAATGAATTTTTATATTTATGTTATCGATTTCGATTTAATATCGTATATATTAAATTATCAAAATAAAGAATCAGCGAATAACTGAATTCGAAGTTAAAACTAAACTGGAAACAGTTCAGATAATAAATTCAAACTCCTTTTTGAATTAGAATAATAATATTTATTGATTTTCGAAGAATTAATTATTTTAAAATTTTATTTAAATCAATTTAAATTAATATCTTCTCCATATGATCAAATGGGGTTTTGATACCTGTCCAGTTGGGTTCAGAATGGTGGTATTACCCTAAGAATGTCAGTTGGAGGGTTCAGAAAGGAGTTAGGTATCACGAAGAAATTCAAAATTTAGGATACCGTTTTTTTAACAAAAACAAATTTAAATTAAATCCTTTTGTTGGTGGGCCAAAACAAAAGAACGGTGGCTCCTCCATCTCCACAAAACAAAAGAACGGTGGCTCCTCCATCTCCACAAAACAAAAGAACGGCGGCTCTTCCATCTCCACAAATTAAAATGGCCTCGTTGTTCCATGTAAAAGCCGTACCCCTTCTTATTATAAACAGCCGATACCATTATTTTCCCTTATTCATCTGTTCAGCAAAATTGAAGCTCCTCCCTTTTCCTTTATTTCGAATTCTTCCCCAATTGTTATAAAATCAAATACGATATAAAATCGTTCGATCCTGGATCGTTAAACTCGTTCGAGGGTATACGTTGGTTCCTGGTCATCAATTTAAGTGTGATTCGACGTAAGCAATTGGGGGGGGGGGAGGGTCCGTCGATCAAATGAATGGAAGCTGGGGGTGTTGCGGCTTCATCATGGAGCCAGCAAGGAAGACTGAGTTCACTAATCAACTCGGAGAGGAAAAGCAGTGGAGTTTGGTCGCGAATATTATTGCGATTGGTTCCTGGGAGTTCGACAGTAGCTATCGAAAACCTAAGGGTTTTGATTTTTGGGAACGAGTCCATCGATCATTGAATTCAAGGTACTGTTGGGATCATAGAGGGTAAATGGTTTGAAGGAGGGGACGTCATGGGTGCTAAAGTGGTTACAACAAATGGGTTGATGGCTGTGTAAATCCGGAATGAAGGAGGCATCAAGTTTGGCAGTATGTGAATTTGGAAAAAAGGATTTGGTAATTTATTTAAACCATATCTTTTCTTAAATTCATTGATATAAGTCTAGTTAATATATCTAATTTAAACTGCCTATACCAGTTTAAGGAGAAAAATAGTTTATTTAATTTAAAGTGATTCATATCGATTAAAGTAAATGAAATAAAGTAATAAATTATCATTAATATGAATCTTGTAAATGAGTATAATTTATTTACACGATTAACAGATCTCGGTGAAACGAGATGCATTGGCTTTGCATCGTCAAATACTTCTAAATGGAATTATAATGGAAATCCGAATAGATCGGCGAAAATAAATCACGGTGAATAAATCTCACTCACCGCTTTATTTAGAATTATTTTTATTCGTTAGAAATAATTGTTTGTTTTTTGTTTGAATGCTTTCTGGTTGTTTTAAATATATTAGTTATTTAGGCTTGACTATTATATATATATATATATATATATACATATATTGGGTTGATGATTGGATTGTTCCCGCATAACGGATGATTTCCCTATGCGCCTTACAAATATATATTAGTGGATGACCTTCATACCACGATGTCCTACCTCGAAGCAGGATGGGTATTATTTATGTTGGCTAACATCTGTGGATGCAGGAAAACAGGTTGGAGGAATCCGACTTGATTCCTCAAAAATATATTATCTGTTTGTTTATTTGTTTGCATATATACTGTCATATATGATGTGTTAGAAAACCTGAAATAAATAATTGGTTGTATGGTGTTTAAATATCACTGGGCCTAAGTGTTTATTTATAAAAATATCGTGATAGAGATTGTGAGATTTAAAAAGGAAAATTCTATTTTTCTAAAAATAGAATTTGAATTTAGAATGGGCTAAAAATATTTACTTGTTTTGAAAATAAATAAAAGTAAGTATTGATTTTATAAACGATGTTTATAAATTAAATAATACAAGAACTTGAAGTGAATTTATAAATGGTATTTATAAATAAAATAGATTCATTTTCATTGGATAATCAGATAATTGAAATGAAATTATAAACAGTGTTTATAAATAAAGTGGGAAAAATTATCATTGGATAATTTGAATATATAAATTCAAATGTGAATTTAAAAATAGAAATGGGGAAATCATTTTAAAGAAATAAACGATGGAATTTATTCTGATGTTCAGAATATAAATTGAACTAAAATAAATCCGTAAGGATTTATGATTTTGAATTCGATTAATTCGAATTTAATCAATAGAATTTGAATAAAGAAAATATAAATAGAAATTGAATATAGAAATTCAAATGGAGTTGAATATAGAAATTCAAATGGAATTCAAATATAGAATTTGAATATAGAAAATAAAAAGGAAATTCAAATATAGAATTTGAATATAGAAAGTGAAATGGAATTTGAATAAAGAAATTTTAAATATAGAATTTGAATATAGAAATTCAAATGGAGTTTGAATATAAAGAATTTGAAATAGAATTTCGATATAGAATTCAAATAGAATTGAAATGGGAATTTGAATATAGAATTCAAATATAGTTGAAATGGAAATTGAATATAGGAAATTTAAATAGAATTGAATTGGAATTTGAATATAGAAGATCGAAGTATAAATAAATTTATTTCCGAGTTTGGGAAAATCGACAATTTTAGAAGATCGAAAATATTACGTTGAATTGGAAAAATGGATTTGATATATATTAAAAATATATCAGAAGGGAGTTGAATTAATTATAAACGAAGTTTAAACGTTTATATATATGAATATAATTAAAATGAACTCACCGCAGCGCTGTAGTTCGTAAGTTGGCAATTCAAACTTCAATTGAGTATACAGAACTCAATTGAAGTCGAAATTCTTTGAAACAAGAATCGTCGGGACCGGTTGAATAATAGGTTTCTATTGGAAGAGAAAAATCTGGATTTCGTCGTATAGATTTTGAGTTATGTCAAAATCAATTTTTCAGAAAAACAGCGCCATAATCGTTATATAAATTATAACGGTTCATTTAAGTAAATAAAAGGATTTTAAGGAAATAAAAATCCGAATGTTCATTAGAAAAATCTAGACTTGAGTTATAAAATATATATGAACTCAAGTGAAGTAAATGAAATGATTTTTTGAAACAATAATCATATTTTTGACTTTTGAATAGAATTAACTAAGTAGAAGAGAAATTAGTTAATCGAAGTTTTGAATCGAAATAAGACCATGAAAAGTGAATTTGAATTGCGAATGTATATTCGAAATCGAATATGGAACTTGAATTGAAAAATAGAATTTCAATTAGAGTATAAATAAGTTAAAATATATTTGAACATGTCATGTTCAAAGTGAAATTGGCAAAAGAGTTAATTAGCAAACTGATTAATGAATTAAGTTAAAACGATTGAATCAAGTTGACTTTAAATAAGTAAATTTAACTTGTGACTTCATATTCAAATCGAATTTGAAACCTGAATTGGAAAATGGAATTTCAATTAGTTTATGAGTAAGTTGAAATATATTTGAACATGTTGTATTAAAATATACAAGTAAAAAAGGCAAAGAGTTAATTAACGAATTAATTAACGAGTTGAGTTAAAACGAGTGTATTAAGTTGAAATGAATTAAAAATGTATGGATATACATGAGACAGGCATGGAATGAAGTGTTAGAAGAGATATAAATAGAATGCTCGACAAGAAGGTATGTATTTAAATGGAATATGAGGTTTTATGCGCCGTATCGGCAAGCCGCTTGGCTTTTTGATTTTCTTTTTGAATGGAGAGGCCTGTGTGGCGGTTTGGGGATTTTCCCGATGCTCCCGGTACAAAGGAGGTTATGGCGAATTTTTCCAGGAATTTAAGAAGTTAGAATATTTTTAAGAAATTTTGATAGTTAGAAATCAATGTATCGATATATATAGAATTCGATAAGGAAACGAACTTAAAAATAGAATAGTATAAACAAAATGGAAATTGAAAATCTGGTAATAGAAAGAGAAATGTATATACGTTTTAAAAATGAATAATTGGTTTGTTTGGTGTTGATTATTCGAGTTAAGTGGTCTTGTCTGTTTTGAAGTTAATGATGTTTTCATTCAAGGTCTGAGAGGTAATTATACCCTAACTTGATTGATTTCATTTTTAACTGATAAATAGCAAGATCTAGTCTCGAAGAGGAATGTTTGAATAAGAGTTAGTTGAATGCAGTGTTTGGGTTGTCGTAACGATGTTTTACACAACATTCGTTTTAACCCAAGGAAGTGAATTTTTGGAAATATGATTATAAATATTTCCTAGGTCTAAAAATGAATGGTCATGAAAGAGATAAGTAATTGGAATATTTTTCAATTATAAATAGAAGATATTTTCTAAGTACAGAAAATAAAAGAAGACGATATATGGAAATGTTTTCCAATTAACGTAAAAGGCCAAGATGATTATCGAAAATATTTGGTTAACAAATATTGATAAGGAAATGGAGAAGAGATTTAATTAATGAAATATTAATTGAAGAGCCCAGTGATTTGTTTGATATGTTGAATGAACACTTGTTTTTATTCGATAGTTAAATCACAGACTATCGATGTTTTGACCATCGTTGTCAATATGGAGAGGCCGTTCGGATTATTATCCGAAGAACCACTCCGTATTGGCATAAACATTGTGAACCAAGTATGCTGAATATATTGAAGACGGAGTAAAGTGCAAGGGCTGTTGTATAAATCCTAGGCAGAGATTGCCTAGGATGGATGTACTGAATAGTGCCTTCGGTTTCGTTCAGTCCCATAATGAACGTATATGGACGAGTGTCTGACAGAGTATTTCCAATGATCGAATGGGTTGGTCTGTATAAATATATATGGTTGCGACGGATTTATTCCCTTAGCATAATATCCAGAATATTTGTGCAGAACAATTAGTGATTAACGGATCTGATAATATGGCACTCAAAGTGATCGTGTTATCAACGAATGGAAAGTAATCGTAGTCTCTGGCCTCAACAACCGGGAAATGACAAAAATCGGGCAGGCAGCATGGCTATGTGGTTAGCTCCCATTAGGGTGTATCATCACCTATCTAGAGATTCATTTAATTCCTTATTCTATTCGATGTTGTCCCATTCGGGAAACGGTTGCTGATCCCAACCGTTGGTGATATACATTCGATACACTCAAGCGAAATGAGTGGTCGGTCATGTGTGGTTGAGTTGCAAGATGTTCTTGTTGAACTCGGTGTATTCTCCTCTAGAGATACACTAGCGGCAGGTGGTTCCATACCTTGTCATAGCTGGAAATCCATTACCCAATAAGTGCTTGCGGTTTTGATTGTATATATATGTGGAACGTGAGATGCAAACGTTCCACTAGATTGTTATTTACTTGATTTAGACACTATTATAATATCAGAAGAGTTTTGATATAAAGTTTTCCTTTTCTTTCAAAAGGATTTGAAAGTTAAATCAAGTGGTTTGGATTCTCGTAAGGGAAAACCCGTTCCGTGTTATACGACGTGGTCTTATGAGATATCATTTAGTTCCTGAAACCGTTTTAAATTGTTTACTCATACCAGTCCCATGACTGACCCGGACTTTATTTTGTTTTGTTCTACCTAAACTCTTGGGTGCCTAAATTTGTACGGGCAGTCAAGTAGTTCAGGATTTTATAGATCTATCTAAAGGAGCTTGGAGCAGGAGGCTTCAGCTTTAGTTATATAGAGTTTTGTTCCGCTGTGTTGTAAGTGTTGTACTCTGATAAGTGTATGTTATACAGTTGAAATTTTGTATTTCAAAAGTTATGATATATTATATTTTGTTCCGCTGCGATGTGAGATTCTATGTTGTTATGTCTGTTCTTCTTCTACCTTTTTCTTCTAAAAAAAAATGATTCGTATTTTCGTGATATTTGGGTTGGATGTATGGTGTACGTAGTCAACTCTGATATTACGGATTTACGGGTCACTACATTTTATATCCAATTGCATGAACTGCCAGCTAGTTAAAGCAGAGCAAAAGAAGCCTAGTGGCATGTTACAACCATTAGAAATTCCAAAATGGAAATGGGAACAAGTCTCAATGGATTTCATTGACAGGTTTCCAAGGACTAGATCGGGCCATGATAGCATTTGGGTGATTGTGGACCGATTGACTAAGAGTGCCAAGTTAGCTGAGCTATATATTAAATGGGTAGTGAGATTTCATGGTGTACCTAAAAGCATTGTGAGTGACCGAGACCCGATATTTACTAGTGGGTTTTGGAAGAGCTTACAAGAGGCGTTAGGATCATAATTATATCTCAGTACCGCATATCTTCCTCAAACCGACGGTCAGACAGAGAGGGTGAATCGAGTGTTAGAAGTTCTCTTGAGAGCTTACATATTGGATTTTGGTGGGTCATGGGATGACCATTTGCATCTAGTATAGTTTGCATATAATAATAGTTATCAATCCAGTATTGGTATGGCTCCATTTGAAGCTTTGTACGAAAGACCATGCAACTCACCGTCATGTTGGTTAGAAACTGGTGAGAAGTTTGTGCTTGGACCAGATGTGATAAGAGAAACTTCAGATAAGATTAAGGTTATCCAACAACGAATGAAGGCTGCTCAAGGTAGACAGAAGAGTTATGCTGATAAGAGGAGAAAAGATTTAAAATTCTCCATTGGTGACTTGGTGTTTGTCAAGATTTCTCCGTTGAAGAGCGTGATTCAATTTGGCAGGAGAGCAAGTTAGCACCAAGATTTGTTGGTCCATTCCCAGTTCTCGAGCAAATTGGGAATTTGGCGTATAGAGTTGAATTACCAGACAAGATGGCAGGAGTTCACAACGTATTTCATGTTTCCGAGTTAAGGAAGTTTGTGCACGACCCTAATGTGACTATTACACCGGATCAGTTGGACGATATCGAGGTTGAACCCGAGACGGTTGGGAACCGCAGGCCTATGCGTATTGTTGGGAACGATACGAAGCAACTTCGAAGGAAGACAGTGAAACTATTCAAAGTTCAGTGGGGTGGAAATGAGGAAGACTGTACTTGGGAAACAGAGGAGAACATAA
This sequence comes from Allium sativum, assembly GCA_030737875.1. NCBI lineage: Eukaryota > Viridiplantae > Streptophyta > Magnoliopsida > Asparagales > Amaryllidaceae > Allium > Allium sativum. The sequence continues at coordinate 345,926,518 of CM060910.1, forward strand.
AGAGGAAGTATCCAGAACTCTTTGCCTGGTAAGGTTTTAATATCAGTATAGTACTCCCTTGTTAGTAAACCGCATGCTAGGATAGTCATGTTGTGTTGTTTTGTATGCCTTATTGTTTTTTTAATGATTGGTAGGAATGCGGGATCCTTTGTATGTTTTGGATTAAGGAATTTCGGGGACGAAATTTCTTAAGGGGGGGGGGGAGGGGGGAATGCAACGACCCACATTCTATGCTCGGAGGATCATAAAATATTTATTTCATTCTCGTAAGGAGTCATATGGTCATGTGACATTGGGAGACGACTATTGGGGTCATTTCCCATGTTCATGATTTTTGCCGATTTCTAATTGACCGTTTTGCCCCTAGTTGATCTTGTTTCAGCCATAACTTTTGATTGGGAAGGAGTTTTGACTTGAAACCACTTCCATTAGATTCGGATGAGGGTTTGCCTTTCCGTAGAGTGGTCACATTAGCCAAACGGACTTACCGTTTGGGAGATATGGTTGGATTAAGGTTGAGGGTGAAAAATAGCTTAACTAGGCCAAATAGGGTGATTAACAGCTAGGCCCATTGGGGGATTTCAGGATTAGGAGTTTAAAAGGGCTGTTAGGGTTTAGAGAACACGCTTTTCTCATTTTTCAGCCGCCACATATCATTCCTCTCAACCTGGCAATGGCCTCCACTTGCTAAAACACCCCAAATCACCTTTTAATCACCATTTAATCAAGTTTTAGCCTAATCTACGTCAAATCAAGCCAAATCAACACCTAATCTAGGTTGGAGCTGTGTGTAGTCTTGGAAACAGTGCCAAACAGAGGATAATTTCAGATTTGGTATTTTATTGTGGCCAAGGTGAGTGATTTGCATAGTTCCTCACTAATTATGGTTAATTAAGGGTAATTAGCGTTAATTTAAACATGATTAAATTATGAAAAAATATTTATAAATTCTGAAATATTATTTTAGGCCTCTATTAGAAAATTTGGTTAGTTTGGTTAAGTTTTGCTAATCATATCATTAGTTTTGCTTAAACATGATTAAAGGAAAATATGGTATTTTGGCTATGTTTGATCCATTTTAATACATCATATTGTTGTTTTGGTGTTTATGGTTGATTCTATATGTTGCTATGACTGTATGGTATGTTTGTGATTGATTAGAAAAGTTAGAATGGTCGAAAACGCCGTCGTATGGCGTAAAACAGTCGCTGGAAAAGTTGCAGGAAGTAGTGCAGGGTTTCATATCGGATCGGGTTAGGGGGCTCGGGTCGGATCAGGGAACTGAGCAAAGAACCGAACCAGATCGGAACCTAGTACAAGAATGAGGGCATGGCAAAAAGTAAGGCCTCTTGTATAAGGGTTGGAGTTGGTATTGGACTAAAGCTGGACATGGGATCAGATCGAATTAACTGGAGGAAAGAAAGGCAGAAACGAACTAAGGCAGAAGCACCGAACCGAATCAAGATAGTGAGATAGCCGAACCCAAGTGACATGGAGGCACCGAACCGAACCAAGGGTGGAGCTCCGAACTGAACCGGATGGCCAGGAAGTGGAGCAAGCCGAACCGAACCAGGGAAGGACAACAGAACCGAACCGGATTGGAGCTGCGATTACGTGACGACTCTCCTGAAGACCAACTCCAATTCGACCAAAACCCGAGATGCAAAGGAAGTCCAAATAGGAAGTTTGCACTTAGGATCCAATTGGGAACCAAAGAGTTGACTTCATGAGTTAGGCTTTGCAACGGGATGTGTGCAAAGGGGTTATCGATGTCCATAACTTTGATTCACCACCAAGACGGAAGTTAGGCTACATATCAATGCAGTGGGGTAGTTACTACTCCATGAGGCAGAGTGATCGTAACATGGCTATGAGCCAATGCAGTTGAGTCATCATGACTTCATGGGGGCAGAGCGGACATAGCAAGGACTAGTGGCTATGGATCAGTGCAGTGGTGTCATCATGACTCCATTGGGCAGAGTGATCATAGCAAGGAATAGGGTTATCAAAGTGGTGGATATCGTATGCTTTACGCACTGAGTGAGAGATGTGAGGATGGTTACTATGATTGATTATTTTCCATCACTATGTCATGCACACCCCCAACCCTGTATTCTTTACACCATATGTTAGTGGCACCTTAGAGTATTGTACAGTATGTAGTGCTAACTCTTTGGTTGCAGGTCCAGGTTCAGGTATGGTCCAGTATACCTGTTATTATTCTGTTTTGCTGCTTATCGCTCATACCAGACTTTTGTCTGACCCAGAGTTTTATGTCCCTTCTTATTACTCTGTGTGCACTTAAACGAGCAGACTAGAGACAGGTTAGCTGATTATGCACGAATAGCTGATCTGGAGACGAGCAGGAGGCTCCTACGTATTATCTACATATATTCTCCTTGTGTTGTTGATGGTCACTGCTTTGGGCATTGCTAGTTTGTTATTATCATATTTTACTCCATGCTCTGTGAGACATTCTACAGGTTCCTTGATTAGTTCAAATTCCTTTCCTTTCCGTGGCGACTATCCCGTGCTGGTTGGATATCAGCACAACACACTTTCATAGGAAATGTCAGCTGGTGCGGGGCGGGCCGTCAAATTTTATGAGCCCATTGGTTTTTTGATTTTCTTTTTGTATGGAAAAAGCCTAGAGAGACGTTTTGTAGTTGTACCAAGTGACCTATACAAAGGAGGTGCTGGCAAAATTTTCCGAAAATTTGTGGAATTAGTCTACTTTTAAGAAGTTTTAATGATAAAAATCAATATTTCGATATATATAGAATTCGAAATGGAAATTGGAAAATAGTTAATGAACGAATAATAGTTAAATGGGGCCAGTGATTGTGTGATGGATGTTTTATTTTCCTTTGATAGTTAAATCACCAGCTATCAAAGTTTTTTTGACCATTGTTGTCAATACGGAGAGACCGGTTGGATTTATTTTCAGAAAACCACTCCGTATAGGCATAGGCGCTGCGAATTAGATGTGCTGTAATAATTGAAGACGGAGTGAAGTGCAAGGGCTTTTTCTGTTAATCCTAGGTAGAAATTGCCTAAGATGGATTAATGGAAATTGTGCCTTCGGTTTCGTTCAGTCCGAGGACGAACATATATGGACGAATGTCTGACAAAGTATTTCCAATGATCACACCCGTTGGTTTTTACGAATATACCAAGTTGGTGGGGAGAAGATAACTTCTCTTTATTTTAACACCCAATGAGTATTTGTATAATCAATAAGTGATTTACAGATCTGACAATGTGGCATTCAAAATGAATGGTGGCCAGATGTTCTAAAATAAAACGTAGCCTCAAGCCTCATAACCAAAAAATGACAAAAATCGGGCAGACAGCATGGCTAGTTGGGTCATATTCAAGCAGGGTTTATTTGTTACCAATCTAGTGAAAATTCATTATTTGTTCCTCTTTCGATTCTGTACCTTAGGGATTACGGTTGGATGACCAACAACCATGGGTGACAACATATTTGCTACACTCAAGCTAAATGAGTGGACGGTTATGTATGGCCGAGTTGCAAGATGTTACCGTTAAACCCCAGTGTATCCCCCTTAGAGTACATTGATCGGGAGGTGGTCTCATACCTTGTCATGGTTGGAATCCAATCTCCAATAAGCACCCAACACTTTTTGGTTTTATACTATGTATGTAAAGCGTGAGATGCAAGCATTCTACTATTTGATTATTTACTTGATTAGACATTATTATAATATCACTGGGTTTTGATATATCAAAAATGGTTTGGTTATAGTAAGGTAAAAACCGTCCGTGTTTATGTGTGGACTGGTCTTACTATTACCCTTTCTTTCAAAAGGATTATCAAAGTTAAACAATATGGTTGGAGTTTACTCACACCGGTTTCATGACTGATCCATAGTTTATTTTGTTTGTTATTCCCTAAACTCTTGGGTGCTCAAATTTGTATGGGAAGTCAAGTGTTTCATGATTTTACAGATACACTTGGAGGAGCTTGAAGCAGGGGGCTTCACCGTTAGTTATTTTAGAGTTATTTCCGCCGTGATGTATAGTGTATTATGCTCTGATGATGGTATGTATATATGATACAATTTTTTTTTATTTAAAAGTTTATGTTATATAATATATTTTATTCGTTCCGTTGTGAGATTCTGTGTTGTTATTTATGTTCTTCTTCTTTCTTTTCTTCTTTAACCCTTAATGACTCGTAAATTATGTGTTATTTGAGTTGGAAGTGTGTGATATTTAGTCAACTCAGGTAGTATGGATTTTTCGGGCCATCACAAAAACCTGCAAAATATTTAAGTCACAAAAACTATGAGTATCTTATTGAATTAAAGTATTTTGTTGGTAAAAATCATAACTAATGCTTAAATACCATATTAGTATTTGTTGTAGGATTATTTGTATAGGAGAGCTTTTGTAACAGTTCGGTGAATGAGGTCATCTGCGAGTTCCCAGCTCTGTTGGGTACGCCACTTCCATAAAACCCTACAACAATAAAAATAAAAATACATAGAACTAAAAAAAACCCGTGCATATAATATAATAACAATTATACCTTCTAACATTCAACATAATTGATTACATGCATATAATAATTTGATGAAGAAGACACTATTTCCTTAGGCTTTATGTCTTTTACTAAATGATGTGAATTAAGCTTCTTATATTTGGATAGCAATTATTTATTTTTAAAATCTAATAAACAAGAATTATAAAACACAATCAATATATGGTTATAGGGTTACCTGTTGTTGCTGGAAATATTGTCTTCTTTGAGTAGTACTACCATCATCAAATATTGAAGGAACATGCTCATGTTTTATAGGTCTTTTTTCCTTAAAGCTTTTTCTAAAGCATTTTTTGGACGACTTGAACTATCAAAAATATTCTCCTTTGGCTTTATTTTGATTCCTTTCACTATATTCTTAATCTCATTAGTAGATGTAGGCCCTAATATATCACTGCCAAGTAGTGAAGCTTCAAGCTGAATCTTTTCATTTTTCAAATTTTTATTAAACGAGTCATCTACTTCTTTCAAAGTTTTGTTAAGCCGAAAAGGAGCAATTTCATATGCATCTTCTTATTCTTCTGCTCTTGTTGCAAGTTGTGTATACAATCGACACAATTCTTTATAGTGCCTTGCGGTTTCCATTTTCGGATTATTTTTTTTGGACAATCATTTTTTGCACTCTTAGCCTTCATATTTTTTGTCCATCTTCTTAGGATGTATTGAGGAGGAATATTCATAACTTTCTTTATAGATAGAACCTTTAAACCATGCGCACATAAGATCCCCGCAAACTCAATTTTTCTGCAGCTACACAAAATAACGGAATTAGTTGAGTTATATGTAACTATAATACTATATGCTTGAAATCTTTTCCATGAGGAGCAATTTCATATTTAGTCATTGTCCCAATATTTTCCAGTAAAGTCATTTGTACGATCGTGAGCTTTACATAACTCTTTTTGCAACATTTTCAGGACTGGGGGTGTGTACGTAGTTGTTGCATGCTGTAAAATTTTAACCGGAAAGGATAGTGAAGGAGTACTTTGATTCACTTTAAAATCAACCCTTGATTCTTCATAACGACGAATGTCTACTAAACTTTGAAAGTGCTCAAAAAATCATAGAAAATCATACTTATAACTGACATATTTTTTCATAGCATTGTTCATGCTTTCACTACGTTATGTGGTTGCAATGTCGGCACAAAATATTTCACGCCCATAAACAAATGCCCATTTCTCTCTTGGATCAAATAATCGATTTAGCCAATCACTGGTTTAAAGATTATATTTTTCAAGCATCATGTTCAGAGCATTTAAAAGTTGATTTCATCCTCATAATCATATATACAACTACTAAAATCTTTAGATAAAGTAGAGAACTTATCGAACAAATGACTACGATGCTTAGCTGCATTTTGATATATATGCCAAACGCATAACCAATGTGTGATAACCCTAGATTTTATTTCTTTATTTAAGACTTGTATAGGCTAAATTCTTCATACACATAAAGTGATAGCTGTAATTTTGTACACTCTTAAACCAATAGTTAATCAAAAGATAAGAGTATTGGCTGTGTTTTTAATTATGAAATAATTAAGTAGGAAAAAGATTATACATGAGCATGTAATGTGTATGTTTGTATGGGAAATGTATACAGACACATACGAAATGGTCGGGGTAAAAGCAAGACTTAATTGGCTATGTAAGTTTTTGGCACTATGCAACTTTATTAATTTGTTTTTATCTAAGGAAATAAAAGAGGGAGGGGACCATCCGGGAATCACACCATTTACATGAAAGTAACAATGCCATTTATAGCCTATAACCTGAATACATCAGAGTAGTACACATGAGGGTTAATTGTATTGTAAACTTAGTTACATAGTATGAATAAAATGTGAGGATAGTATGGGTATTTGGTGTAGCACAAAACCCTAGGGCAATGCTGGTTATAAATAACACATGAACAACACTAAGGAGGGTAATGCAAACCTATTTCTATTAAAGCATAGCTAGTAATGAGGCCATAGTGATTATCAAGGGAATATGGAGAACATAAAGCAAGGGGAAGGCAGAATTTTGGTGAGTATATCTCACTATTTATAGGGCACTAAGACCTACTTTAAGGCAGCCTATGTTTGTTATATTATGCACTTTTAATATATGTGTGTGATAAGTATTTTGGTTGTTTATGTAGAATGGATGAGTATGCATGAATGGATGATTTTAATATGTGTTTGTAAATCTAGTTATTAACAATGAAATAATGAAGATATTGCCTTGAGGTAGGGTTATATGTTTAAGGGTAAGCAACATTAACAAGTGGGTTTAAGGCTTATGCTTATCTCTGATTAAATAATGGTAAATGGAGCTATGATAAGTGTTCAAAAGCTAATCTGTTTATCATGGATATTTTTCTGATTTAAATGATATTGATGAAGAGAAGCATCAGGTTAGGGGGTGTCCTAATCATCCCTATTCTATGCTCAAGGTAATAAGATAAAGAGTTTTATCATTACTATTCTATAAACACTATAATATAGTAGTTATGTGCTTATAGTTACTATAAAATGATAAATATTTGGGTGTTTGTTTGTTAAATTCTATATTGCATGAATCTCCATTTGTATGTAACAGGTTCATCGTAGGGATAAGGGTCTTCAAGCATCAGTGAGGATGTGTGAAGGGAAAGTTAGGATAAAATGATGTAAAACCTAACTTATTACAAAGAAAAAGGAATCTGGAAGGTGTTACACACCAGTTGCTTTGATCTATCCAGAATCAATGAGGATGATGGGTATGCACATGGTTTAATTTAAACCCTGAAGGTCTATGTGTTTAAGCAGAAACACAGTGTGCACAACACTAGTACAAAACAGACCAATTGCTTCAGTTGTTTACCCCCCTATTGCATAGGTTCAACAACCGATGCAATTGCAGACGATGCAAAAAACTTTTTCTTATTGCATCGGTTGTAAAACCGATGCAAAATCAATTATTTGCATCGAATGTTTAAAATCAGCCGATGCAACATATGACCTTTCTGTATCGATTTTCAGTAACAAGCGATGCAAAAACGGTTCTTTTGCTTAGTAAAGTCTTAAATATTGCATCGATTGTTTAAAAATTCGATGCAAAAATTTACAATTTTGCATCGAATTTTATTTATGACCGATGCTAAAAAAAAGTATGATTTTCGATATTTTATTTTTGCTTTGCCTAATCAAACAACCGATGAAAAATGTTCATCTTTTGCAAAAACCTCCTTCCCTACCTAAATTACCGAAATTCTTAAATAATACAGCTATATATATATATATATATATATATATATATATATATATATATATAGTAGACAACCTAGCAATTGCATAATCATTTAAAATACAACTAAATGACATACAAATTGAACACACATAACGTTAAAACACATATATTTCATGTATAATGTTTTCGTAATCCATACAAAACATTAATATGATTCAGATCTTCAGTATAAACATTGAGATGTGATATAGTTCACATTGTTAGCTACACCAATATAACTACGTGGTACCCATTACTTAATAAATGTGTAATCCATAGATATCATCTTTCTAAGCGACAACTTCAACCCAAAACAAGAACCTGAAATGAAGTAACAGAGATAATCAGTGATTTCTATTTTCAACATGATAAAACTAAATTATTGCACAAACATTTGACATAAAAAAAATATTTGACACAAACAGTTTCAACATGATAAACTAACAAAACTGGATACTGCTGCTATTGAGAGCAATTATTGAGAATTAAAAAGGTACCTTCCCTTTGTACATCCTTTTGTACATGTGATTAGTTTTATTTGATATATATAGTTACAGGACAATCATTATTTTTGTTAGACTTAATTCTATACTACGAACCTATCATGTTACACAATTCTGATTCAATCTTTAGAATTGTTTCTTAACTTTAGAGCCATTTTTGACATGCTTTTACTAGTTCAGCGTATGTACAAAAACGGTCTTTGTACTTCGAATAATTTCTGTTAAGAAGAAAAAATTATATACGTAAAAATACTCAATTGTATTAAGTAAATAATAAAATGGACCACAATCAATTGCTCGGATGAAAGTCAACTAGATCAAAATAAGTTTGATATGCAATGTAAGATGATCCAAGTAACAATATGTATAACATGGCACATTACTTGTATAAAGAGATTTACAAAACTGATAGTAAAGAAGTTATAGTTTAATTCATGACTCATCTTACATGTTCCAGCTACCTCCTTTATTTCAGTAATGTTTGATTTTTTTTACAAAAACAAAAGGTCGCGTATGTATTCATTCCTTGGATTTTCTTCACGTGATCAAAGATGAACCTATAATGGTACTGTTATGTCATGCCACACCAACCTATATTTCTTCTCTACTCCACATTGGTACAACAATTCAATTCACATATACACCACTCAACTTTTACTCGTCTTCATTAGTTCATGGCGTTAATTTTTACTGTTGCTAAACCGTTTTACTGCTTTGAATTAGACATAATTAACATAGCTAAATTAATATTAGAAAATCTATAGCTTCTACTTTGAAGTTTGAACGTTATTATAAGAAAAATCTATCTACCAACAGATATGTAAAAACAGAAAACGCAATCATTTAGAATACATTAAGCCGCGAGTCTGGAATCATACAACAGGGGCAAAACTCAAAATATAAAGATTAGAAGGCACTGTAGCATTATATATAAATCATGTGACATGCATGTGAATAGCAGAGATGATCAATGTAGAAGCAGATGGTGATAAAATATTAACACGATACTTACTTGATGTAAATATGACATGCTTATGGTATCCAATGATGTAGGAAATAGAATTCTAAATGTTCCAAAATCTATAATTTGGTGAACCACGCTCTCTACTACCAGGAAGCATTCTCAGTCACATCAGTATCGCGTCCATCACCATTTAACTAATATAATCAGTGTAGATGTATCCAGTATTTAACTGCAAATTGCTACTGTCTGAAATACGATCGTCATTAAGTGAAGTAGGCCACAGGATTCATCAGTACCTACATGCGATACAGCAGGTCCCGCTCATTACAGAATTATAATGATAAGCTCCAAACTATAATGGCTTCTCCTACCTCATGAGTGAATCAGCATATAAATTCACTGCTTTTAACAGAATATCCTGCAATAACTTCTTCATAGTCACCGTTTAGTCAATTCATGACTGCTAAAAAATTATGGGTTGGAGATGCTATTAGTGTGCAAAACCCTTTTTCTATTTGAATATTGAGACTGGATATGTAGAGATTACGAACAAAACTTACATGTATTTCAGATTCCTGATAAGTTTCCCCGTGACATTTGCAGTATACGCAGCTTCCTTCGGTAATGCATATACAAATTCCATTGTGATGCCGTGAACTATAAAGCTTTACAATATACACTGCATGTACTAGTGGATGTGGTTAATGTTTACGGTTTGATGATCCAATCAATCAAACAAGGTTTTAGCAATAGAGAACTAAAGCAAAACCCTTGCAATAAACATCTGAAGCATAAGTTTCTATACGCACATAGTTTTTGGCTATCATCTAGCAATTGTACACATAAAGATACGAGCCAAAAAAGAATGGCTACAAAAAGACCATTTATTTTACTCTTCCAACGTTTGCACAAGAAATAATAAAGGAAAAATAAATTAAATATTACTATATATATCACTTTTGTCTGTTTTTCATTTATTTCGAACTGACACAAAACTGTTAGACCAAAATCTAGGCCTAACACCCAATTGCAGATCACGGATCATAGAATGCAGAAAAAAATAAATAAAGACGAGACACACAAAGTTTTTAAAGTGGTTCGGCTCAAACCAAGCCTTCGTCCACATTATCTCTTCTTAAATCCTAAGAAGTTACAAGTACAGTTCTCTCGGTTTATACACGAAATCCTCGTGTTTTCAATGAAAAGAGGTAAGAAATCATGAGATTATACACGAAATCCTCGTGTTATAATGTGGAATTTGGCTCCTTTGCTGCTGAAAATGCTTTGCAGAGAGCAATGGTGGAAGCCGTGAGGTGTTAGAGCCAAAAGATCCTTGAAAATACCTTCAAATGGTGTATTTATAGATGTAGGAGAGCTTCTGGGAAGACCGGTTCGTGATGGGGTACGTGGCACCCGATCCGTAAAAGTAGGAACAGGAGTAGCCTTAAGAATAGGTCAAAACAGTGCGCGTATCTGCAGGTCTGGAGATCGGTTCATGGTCATGGGTCGGATCGTGATATGGCTATCACGATCCGGGTCTGGTTGCGAGCTGGAGAGAAGTGCTGGCGATCGGGTCGTGGTCTCCATGTGTACTACGAGTGGGTCGTGATCTGAAGGTATACCACGAGCCGAGGGAGGCGATCCGAGGGCGCATGAGCCATACTCCGATCGTGTGACGCTTCGTTGCTTTATCTAGGAAACTGCCAGATTACAACAGTTTACGGAGACAAGCATAACTTTCAAACCATAAGTCCGATTGAGCCAAACCAAAGCTCAAAATGAAGCTAATTCAGAGATCTACAAGAGTTACTAAGATTATCTCCGTAATTGCTGTTATCGGGCCCAGAAAAGGTCATCTGGTAGGAGTTCCGGGCAGTTCTTTGTTGATGATGCGACTTTGACCAAGTCGCTTCCTGTCTTCTGTAGATTTTCTCCATATCCGAGCGCGATGCTATCCAGATATTCGGTGTGACAGCTTTTACCAAAAATTGTGTCATCAAGTTTGCCCCCCAGAACATATCTTACTGGTTGAAGGAAGATGCGTTTGGATAGTCCGGGAAACCTGTAAAGAGATAAAAGAGAAAAAAACGTGTCAATTCCTAGCGATATTGTTCAAATTTTCTGAGCATAAACCATGCTTCGGCGTCTAATGAGCATAAACCATACTCAAGGGACATTTGAGTCATCCTGCCAAATCCTGGCAAGGGCCAACATTTCTAGGCATAATCCATACCCAGAAGTCCAAATCGAGTATAATCCATACCCGATTTCTTTTTTCACATCCTGACAAGACCGTTTGTAGGGCATAATCGATACCCTGGAGTTCAAACCGAGCATAATCAATACCCGATTTCTTTTGTCACATCCTGACAAGACCATTTGTCATTCCTAAGTATAATCCATACTTAGGAGTCCAAAGTGAGTATAATCCTTACTCGGACCTGAAATAGAGCTACGCTTGCCACAGCCAGACAAGATAGTCCATCCCTAGGCATAATCCATACCTAGAGTTCCATAATAAGTATAAGCCATACTTTAACCGAAGTTGAGGATCCTGCCATATCCTGACAAGATACTTAAATTCTCCAAACATAATCCTCGCTTGGAAAATTGTTATTCAATTCAAGCTGCAAAACCAAAGCAAATCCTGATTGGTTTGACACCGAGTCCAGAGCACGCTTTGGTGATACATCCTAACCCCGTATGTGTGTACTCCGATTCAACCAATCGGAAAACCTAATGAAAGCAAAATCAAATCTTAAAGCCTAAGAAATGTAGAAAATGAAAGCTAATCTCATCCAGATCAGTTGATGATGATCCCACGAGAGCTCGATCCAGGGTTATTCCCTCTCTGGGGAGCAGGAGGTGGCAGCTCAGGTGGTGTTGATGGTTTCACATACTCGGGAAGCTCTTCACGTCTAACCCGTTCCTCAATCAAATCACGAAGATGCCCACAGTCATTTGTGTCGTTTCCGTCCATATCGTGGAATATGCAGTGTTTTCCTGAATCGCGTTCTCTTTGTGATGGCTCCCTCCTGGGAGGCTTTGGGTAGGAGACAACACGATTTGTGTCCATGTAGATGTCAGAAAGCGAAGCAATGAGCTCGGTGTATTTTTCATATCTGGGCCCTCTCCGGGGCTGAGTGTTGTGGTCATTCTTGACGGCGGCTCATTTCCAGAATCAGACGGTTCTCCGTCTTTAAGCATGTTGACATCGAGAACTTTCTTCTCGGAGGTTTCATCTTCTTCCCGCAGAAATCTATCTGCTTCAAGGTAGAATTCGCCGAGATTTCGCGGTGGATCTCAGTACGAAGATTTCTTGAATTCCGTGTTATCCAGAACGCCGGATACTGCTGCCATCAGTACCATAGATTGTTCAAGGCGATCAAATGATGCTACTGCAACGTTGAATCTTTCCAGAAATGAGCGCAGAGTTTCTCTGGGCCTCTGCTTGATTGTAGTGAGCGACATGACATTCTTGGGTCGTGCGATGTGAACCCGAAATTGTTCAAGGAAGCGAGCGACCAACATATTCCAACTGTTGATCGATTCCGTTTCTAGCTGCCGAATCCACATGGCTGCTATATCAGTCAGAAAGTGGGGAAAACACTTAGCCGTGACGTTTTCCGACACCGATTGAACTTCCATATGCCGTTTGTAGCACATCAGGTGCACGATAGGATCCGTCCTGCCGTTGTATGGCTCCAGTTATGGGAGTTTGAAATCCGGGGGATTGCGGGAATTCCTGATTTCCTGAGTGAATGGGTTGTAATTGACGTCATCCACATCATTCTGATAAGTGTGGCCTCTCGAGAGGCGTTGAATTAGATCAGCTAGTCGATTTCCTTCAAAAAGTTGCTGTAAATTGCCTAGATCAGAGCTGGTGTCCCCGTCGTTGAGTGCAGGAGAGAATGGAAGCTGTTGGTGAGCTGTTGCCTAGGGATAGCGGCTTGCGAATCGCGGATCGAGGGTGGCGACCCGACCCGGTTCGAGGGAGTCGGTTCGTGAGGCAGGTTCGTGAAGTAGGGGGCGATCCGACTGGGTCCTGGATATAGGTCACGAGGCGGTTGTTGTTGAGCAAACGGGAGCGAGTTGCTGGGATCGGCTCGTGAGCCTGGTGATGCAAAAAATAACTGGATCGCGATCTAGAGGTGTATCATGAGATGGTTGATGCTGTTGAACGGGAGGGTTGCCCCCAAGTCCGGGTGATACTCGAGCCGCTTCAATAGCTTCGTTTCCAGTGACTTGAACGTTGCTCGGCCTTCCATCCATCCGAGCGAAAAATTGGTTGATCATTTCCTGTTTCTTCCTGAGGAGATCATCTTGCTTTGCCATTTGATCCATCAATTCAGCGAGAACGCCATCTATCTCTTCTCTGGTCAAGTATGCTGATGGGTCTTCATGGGAGGAAGCCTCCAAGCTTGCCTCATTCCTTGCGTCTTCAGCGTCAGCATCATCGGCATGAGCGGAAGTTCCAGTCTTCTTCCTTTTGATTGCCATTTATCCAATAGCCAAAAAATCTAAGCAGAAGTTGAAGTTGTCGTGTACACCCCTACCTGGCACGCCAAAATGTTAGATCAAAATCTGGGCCTAACACCCAATTGTAGATCACAGATCACAAAATGCAGAAAACAGTAAATAAAGATGAGACACACGAAGTTTTTATAGTGGTTCGGCTCAAACCAAACCTACGTCCACTTTATCTCTTCTTAAATCCTAAGAAGTTACAAGTACAATTCTCTCAGTTTATACACGAAATCCTCGTGTTTACAATGAAAAGAGGTAAGAAACCATGAGATTATACACAAAATCCTCGTGTTATAATGTGGAATTTGGCTCCTTTGCTGCTGAAAATGCTTTGCAGAGAGAAATGGTGGAAGCCGTGAGGTGTTAGAGCTAAAAGATCCTTGAAAATACCTTCAAATGGTGTATTTATAGCTGTAGGAGAATTTCTGGGAAGACCGGTTCATGATGCGGTACGTGGCTCCCGATCCGTAAAAGTAGGAACAGGAGCAGCCTTAAGAATAGGTCAAAACAGTGCGCGTATCTGCAGGTCTGGAGATCAGTTCGTGGTCATGGGTCGGATCGTGATATGGCTATCACGATCCGGGTGTGGTTGCGAGCTGGAGAGAAGTGCTGGCGATCGGGTCGTGGTCTCCATGTGTACTACGAGTGGGTCACGATCTGAAGGTATACCACGAGCCGAGGGAGGCGATCCGATGAGGGGCGATCCGAGGGCGCATGAGCCATACTCTGACCATGTGACGCTTCGTTGCTTTATCTAGGAAATTGCTAGATTACACCAGTTTACGGAAACATGCATAACTTTCAAACCGTAAGTCCGATTGAGCCAAACCAAAGCTCAAACTGAAGCTAATTCAGAGATCTACAAGAGTTACCAAGTTTAGTTCCATAATTGCTGTTTTCAGGCCCAGAAATGGTCATCTGGTAGGAGTTCCGGGCAGTTCTTTGTTGATGATGCGACTTTGACCAAATCGCTTCCTGTCTTCTGACGATTTTCTCTATATCCGAGCGCGATGCTATCCAGATATTCAGTGTGACAGCTTTTACGAAAAAGTGTGTCAACAAAAACAAAGATGCATCCTACCAGAGGCCATATCATACATCTAAATTTCTGAAACATCGCCACCAAATACAATGGTTTATCTATTAACATCATGGATACAGTTAATGACCATTTTTTAAAGTTTGTTATAGATCAGATGCTACTCATGGATACTGTTAATGACCATTTGTTAACGTTTATCTATTAACATCCTAAAGCGATTTAGATGCTATAGATTAGACTCCACTTGCTGTGTATAGAGTAAAAGTTTTTTAGTCATGCATGTGCATGAAATGGTTTCCTATGCATAATGTATAACATAAAAGTATGTTAAATTTCCATGCAAGCTAAAACTAGATTTAAATTAGCTGTGTAATAATAAACTGAATGTCGTTAGTACCATTACCATGCAAAAGGTCCTCCACCATCGAAAATTCACATAAAATCGTCCCAACGAGCCGCCATGGTGTTACGCCAGTTTTCTAAGTCTCAATATTCAAGGTACTGACTACCATTTAATAAGTGTTATCACCTCACGGTGATACCATTACAGAAACATGGAATCCCAAAAAGTAACCACCAACGTTTTTTGGAAATAAGAAAACAAAGAAGTCCAAACGATAGCATGAGGAGGTAGAGAATGTGCTGAAATGTTAGCAGCATGCGCAATTTTTCCAATGGCATTGATACAAGCACCTTGCATGCATACAACTGTAGCAGTTTATCCAATCCCTTAACCAATCTTTTTCCATCAAAACTACATCCAACATCATTCTGCCCAACTGTACGATTCCCACCAACTACCAAGCTACCTATATCCCTAATACTAGGAATGTCAATAAGTTCTCATTAACCCGAAACCACATTTGCAGTAACCTCAAGGATAGAGGAGATAGGGCTTTTGTTCTTATCCATAGAACCAGCATCAACACCAGAAAGTGACGTTGCATTTGCGTCTCCTATAGAATCGCTCAGAACAACAAATGGATTAATGATTGAGTTGCATTCCTGGAGGTAGAAAAAGAATCATGCCTAGTCGGAGCCGAAACAAGGGCAGAGAGATTAACCGGAGAAGTCAAACACGGAGGACCAGACTCGGCCATCGGATCCGAGCTATACACACGACCGGATCTAGTGGTGGAATTAACAACTAAGGAGTGTGGTGGAAGACAAAACACGAGAATAAATTAGAAGCAAGAAAGAAAATAAAGGAATATTGATGGAGAAGCGGTGGGATAGAAAAGTTAAGGTGAAACGAAGATTTAAGTGGGAACCGAAAACATTAGAGGGAAAATATGAGCGGGGACCAAAACGCACGAGGAGGGGAACGAGTAAGGTTATTTCAGAACTGTGGTTAATAGGATTTATTTCTAGTTTATAAATTATTAATTATCAAATACTAATTATATTTATGGACTGTTAACTATTTTACTTAATAACTACTTTATAAATTATTAATTATCATTATCAATTACTAATTTTTAATTTTTAATTACTAATTATACTTAATAACTGATGAATATAATGAGTTGTAAAAATAGACATCATGATTTTTGCAAAAAATAGAAATTTTGAATGACACAGTAAATAATACACACTAGTTCTATATAATTTCACTATAGTAAATTAACATCAAAATTCTTAAATACAAAGTTGTATAAAGCATTATTTTTGCGACGTTTTCCCAAAAACAATTTTACAGTAAAATTTATTACTATATAATTTTCTTTTAAAATTTTAGGAAAATTTCAAAATTTTATTTCTAAAATTCATTACAATTACTTATTTAATTCTTGTTTAATGATTATTTAGAATTTTTTTATTATATTTATTAACTATTAAATGTAACTAATAAATATCAACCATAATTTACTAATTATTAAAATTTAACTAGTAGCTATTTATTTCTTGACTAGTAATTATTAATTAGTAACTATTTATTATTTACTAGTAATTATTTAAAATTAATTATTTATTAAATAGCACTTATTTTATTCTACTTTATTAATTAATAAGTATATTTATTAACTATTAATTATAAATTTTAAATTATTTAATAATCAATACTAATAAATAATCATATAAATTTATTTATTATATTAAATATAACTTTATAGGTATTAAAATTTATTTTTGATTATTAATTATCGAATAATAGTAATAATTGATAAATATGCTAAAAATTTATTATTAAATATGTAATATTACTCCTTAATTATTAAATATTGCTTTCTAATTTTTATTTAATATTGATTATTAAGTATTATAATTTATTATTAATCATTCAGTTATTTATAAATTCTTAAATCTAATTAATAAACTTTAACAATAATTTACTAATTATTAGCAAGTAACTATAATGAATTATTAAATATAATAAATATTTATTGATTATTTATAAAAATTAGCCATTATAAATTATTTAATGATAATCCTTAATTTTGGCAAATTAAAAATAATTACATATATCTATTATTGTTTATGATCATTGATATGTGCATTTGCTCTAATTAAAATAATTTTTAGTTGCTTCGGTGTATTTACTTCAGTTCCTAAAGGTTTGATGCAAATTAAACTATTTGATTCACCGTAGATGCATCGGTTATTAAAGAATCGAAGCAAATAACACTATTTTCTTCGGTTGTAAGAGGAACCGAAGAAAATAAGAGAATTTGCTTCTATGCATTTGCTTCGCTTGTTAACACAACCGAAGCAAATGACCTATCTGCATCGATATAGAGCACAACCAAAGCTACTACACCAAAGAAACTACAAATAGCGCTATTTTCTTTAGTGCATTTGCTTCAATGTTAACATAACCGAAGCAAGCGATACTTATTTGCTTCACTTGTCACCACAACCGATGCAAATAAGGCGAAGCAACTGGCCTGTTTTGTACTAGTGCAAAGTGTTCAAGGCATGGATACTTTAGGTATGTAACCCACTTTAAAGTGAAAAACAGTCTAGGAATCATGTTATAAATGAAGGAAATAACGTGTTATAATGGGGACTGGGAGGGTATGTGTTAGAGTGTGTATGCATGTACAATATGATTATATCAATTGCATAAGACCAATGGAGATTATGGTTTGTAAATATTGATTTATACTCATACCGGGCTATGTTGTCTGACCCTGTTTTGATTGCATTCTCAATCTAATAGGGTGTCTCATTTCAAATTGAGGCAGACCAGGGATTGAATTCAGAAAAGGAAGCTTGAGATGCTGTTTGAAGGTGCTTTGTTATGATGCTTTTGCCAAGATAATGTTGCTGTAGGACTATAAATCTAAAGTATCTTAGTTGCTAAAATAATGAGGGATATGCTTAATGTATGCTAAATGAATTCTGATCCTATGTTCAGTTATTATGTAATAATTGAAAGCTTCACACGATATGCCAAATTTGAAGCTAAAAATAAGTGAACCAACTGTGTGTTTTCTGGTTACCAAATTATTTACATGTTTCAATTTAGGAATGATTTGTGAGTATATGTATGAAAGTTATAACTCGGTAGCAAGGCTTTTATGTTTTATGGTAAAACTGAACTTACATTTAATTATATAAGTGACATAATGGTATAACATACAATTCAATGTATATATTTTTTCCATTAAAACTGTCATGAACCAGAATGTCTCATTATCCTGGTACAATTCAGAAATTTATAATATGAGCTATATTATACAAATCAAAGGAAATTTCCAGCCAGATAAGAAGCCCTAAATGTATTGAGTAAAACTATTTGAGTTCTTTAGGGCATATTATCAAACAATATATAAAGTGTTTATGAAAATGATTTAATGAGTTTATAATTCTTTGTAACTCAAACCTCTGATATAATTTAGACTAATGCTTGATTTCATTGTTTAAATAATACTTAAAATTTGATAATTTAAGGAATTGCCCAATTATGAAGAACTGTGCAAGTGCACAGCATGTACACTGTGCATGTGCACAACTCTGGAATAACAAATACTTCGATTCTCTTTGTTTTATGAATTTTTAGATCAACACAGAATTACTTATCAGTGTATTAGGAGTAAACTATAAAACTGATATATTTATATTAGTGAATTCTCGAAGGATCTTGGGGTAAAGGCTTAACGGGGGGTGAATCATGTTAAGGCAAGTGACCCAGAAATGTTCTGATAAAAAAAATTCAGAACATTTAATTATGAATTAAATGGATATGTAAGGGGGTCACTTCAGTTGGTATCAGAGCTATGTTAGTATAGAAACATGCCTATGATAAAGAAGGATATGAGTCCCATGTATGACTTGATTGCCTATTTTGTTTGAATATGGTTGCACGTAATAACATGTGTTGTTAAAAAAATTATGAGACATATAGATTTAACTTAATAAAATATGGATTTCTATTTAAGATCCATGATGGGTAGGGGATCACATTCAGGTGCAGGAGGCTCAAATGAACCTCCCATGATCAGTGTTCAAGATTTTATGAGGGCAGTAAGAGATGGAATTAGAGCAAGGCCTGAAAATCCATAATTATCCAAACTGCTGAAGACTTATGCTCATTTAGGTGGGAAGGAACTTGAAGGGACTGAAGGAGTCATGGGAGTACAAACCTGATGGAGGAATTTAGAAAGGATATTCTCTGGTATACAAATTAATGACCTAAGGAAGAGGTAAATTGCTTCAAGGAGGTTGAAAGGGGTAGCTGTAACACCCCGTAATTTTATAACATTAAAATTCACAAATTAAAGTATACTTAATTTTTAGAAAAGAATTAAGTGAAATGGGTTGCGCAGAGAAATATATATATATATTGATATATATATATATATATTAAAAATTAAATAAATATGCGAAAAAGTTCAAAACAGCGAATTGGGAGGGGGGAATGACCGAACCGGCCCATTTTTGAGGTCGACCCGAGCCTAGCTGGGTCGACTAGGGGTTAATCCAGGGTGTTTGGCTGTCAACCCGTGGGCCGATTCGCTCAAATGCAGATTTTTCATTTGGTTGGTTCTCATGGTTCAGGGTTAATCTAATGGTCCTAAATAACTTCCTACACCTATAAATACATCCTAATGCTAAACCTAAACCTAACTAAAATTGAAACTAAAGCTGTTATGCCGTCGCCATGGAACTCAGTGCAGCCGCCGCCAACTAAAGAGGAAGATAGCTAATCAATTCAACCTAATTCAAGCTTAGCGCTTCAACAACGAATCAACTAACGTCGCTACAACAATTCTGTATCGAGTTTGATCAATTGTTCATAATTCTTTAACCACGAAAGGCAAGTTCGATTTCTCTAATCAAGATAATTATTAAATTAAATAAGATTAGATATAATTGTGGATTATATGGATATGATGTGAATTTTTGACCGTATGATATGATTATGTTGTTAAATTGTGATATTATCATACATGTTGTAAAGTTATGATCTATGTTGTAATTCTATGATTGGCTTATGTATAATCAAATCATCATGTTGTTTAAATGCTAGTTTGGTTATGTTGATTCATATGATAGATCATATGTATGTATGCAAGTTTAGATGTTGATTTAGACATAAATCACATGCAAGTTAGTAAAGATTATGACATCTATTTTAGATTAAAAGTTAGGCTATGACATGTATGAGTTATATGCTAAATCTTTTCATGCTAGTTTATATGTTTAGAGGTAAATTTACACCATTGTTATGTTGCATAAATCACATATGCAAGTTTATATAAAAATATGAGTTTGGAATATGAATCATGTTATGCAAGTTTGTGGTTATTGCCTATGTAAATTTTGTGATGAAAATCTTATTCATAACATGCAGGTTCATACCTTTTCGGCCTATGTTTAGATCTATGATTTTATGCAAGTTATGTGGTAAATTCTCATATGCAAGTTAGGCCTATTTTGTATGTTATGTGAATATGTGGTGTTTTTCCCTTTTTCATGTGTTAGACTATTTCTTAGTCTATCATATAGTCTATGCGAACGGACGCCGCGGGGGTTATGGGAAAAATATTTATTATGTTAATAAATGTGAATTGGCATGTAATAGCCTTAAAAGAGGCATATATGTAAATTGAGATATTAATTGGCAAAGTGATATATGGACATAATTAATGTGAATTATGGTCATAAACATAATTGGAATTTTATTAACATATTTGATTAGGAATAATTAATCCAAATATGGGATGAAAATATTGATTATGTTAATAAATGTAAATTGGCATGTAAATGAGGCATATAATGAATTTGAGATATTAATTAAGGTGAATTGCCTTAAAAGGCGAAAAATTTAATGAAGGCATTAATTGGAAAATTAATGTGTAGTAATGGACATAGTTTATTTATGGACATAGATTAATTTGAGTATGAATAGGGATATTAAATATTGGGAATTGGCACAAATGCCTAAAAAGGCATGAAATTAATTTGAGATGTAAATTGGTACAATTTATGTACCATAAATAGTGGACATAATTAAGGTGACATATTTATACATAAATAAATATGGAAATGATTTGTAATTTGAATAGGGAAAGTAATTCAAATATTGGGGGTTGGACTCATTTGTGGTGTAAGACTGCCCGGACCCGCCCGGCAAATCCAGCAGCCACAAATGGTAGCCCAATGTGAGAGGTCAAAGGCCCAAACTAAATGCATAACAATTGTATGGACACGAGGTTAGGCTCGTTTGTGGTGTAAGACTGCCCGGACCCGCCCGGCAAATCCAGCAACCACAAATGTCAGTCTAATGTGAGAGGTCCTACAGGGGTTACGATAGTAATAAATTAAGAAACACTTAACCAAAGTAAATATGTAGTGGGACATGAGGGGGTTAAGTGGGTGCCTTGGGTGGCATGAGGAATCTAGTTGTGACATGTGGGTGACATGAGGAGGTCATGAGAAATACGATTAGAAAAATGGAGTAATTTGAATATAAACAATTATGACATGTAATTCAAATTGTTGGATAAAATAGGTATTGACACCTATGAAGGGAAAGGTATTAATTAATTGATTAATTAATTAAAAATGGACATGGTAAATGAAATGGACTACTTAACCAAATCTGATCCCTAGGGATTGTAAGAACTTAAGTTTTAGTTGGGGGTTAAGTAAACTGGGTTATACGGAATGAGTGGGTTAAGTAAATCTTGGGTAGGTGGGTAATATTAGTACATATAGGCCCACAAACTTAACAGTAAATTAATATGTCTGAACCAGTGAGAGGGTTAAGTAAATCTTGGGTAGGTGGGTAATATTTGTGTATACAGGCCCACAGACTTAACCAATACAACCTGTTAATTAAACAAAAGGGTGAGACTAGGTTAAATTAGAAAACACTTAACCAAATTTATACATGTTAGTGGACATGGGGTTATGTGGGATGTATTAGAGGGGACCAAGCCTAGGTGGGAAGCTTGGTGGGGGACCTTTTCAGTCCAGTAGCCCATTAAGTATCTTTGTGAGCTCGACCCAAGTCGAGGACGGGACACGCCTACTGGGCCTGATTGTTAGAGGCCAAAATGGGTTAGCGGTAGCAACGCAAGTCCAACGGGGTCATGTGCGTGCGTGGGCCCGGGCTGGTAGGTAAGACGTTGTTGCATCGTGTAGGTATAAGCCGTGCATCCTTAAGTTGTATTGGGTTGCCACTTTAGGGGAGTGATACACCCCACTGTGGGACCAGCACGGGTATCTACGAGTTAGGGAGCCGATCGAATGGGGCAGCGTAGTGGGTACATCTAGTGGAGATAGGAGCAGACGGCACCTATGTAGTCAACTAGGGGTAAACGAAGCTACCATTATTAATTAATCATTAAAGGGGTACACCTAGTGGAGATAGGAGCAGGCGACACCTATGACGTCAGCTAGGGGTACATGGAATTACCATTGAAGGGGTACATCTAGTGGGGATAGTGGGTACATCTAGTAGTACACGAAGCTATCATCATTCTATTTAGTCAAGAGGGATCAAGTTTCTAGAGTGACTAGTATGGGTGCAGTTAGTGTTAGTACAGTACAGTACAGTACGGTACGGTACGGTAGAGTATAGGAATTACCCTATATTGATTAGGAAGCGCCTTTAACATTATCTTTGCTCAACCTATTATTTTTGGTTGCTTGGTCTTGCCATTAATTCACAGTCATTTCCTTATTTACCAAGCTTATGTCTTATCCTAGTTACTTTGATAATTATATTGTTGGAGTTATCGGACTTGCCAGACTTTATGTCTGACCCCTTTGTTTCCACCTCTTTTCTTCCTTCCCCCCCCCCCCCCCCAAATTTCTTAGGGTGGGAATCTTGATTTGGATCTCTTTGGGAGCACCTGGATTTGGATTGCTGAAGTAAAGCTCAACCTATCTCTTTTATGGCTATTTATGGGATTATGCTTTTTATATTATGTACTCTGATTTTGTCAAGATGGATATTATGTACTTGACTTTAGTCTTTGGGTTTTGGTGATGTAACCAAACATATTTACCTTCCGTTGCAATAAATAAAGTTTTAAATTTTCAAGTACTATTTCATATCTGTCTTGTTGTGATTTTCTGTTCTATATTCACTTAAAACGCTCCATAGAAGTTAATGCATTCCCTTTTGTGAGTGACATTAATGGACATGGGGTGTTACACGTGGTATCAGAGCTGAAGGTTACCAGAACAGATAAGATATTTTGAGAAACAATTATTCAAAAGCATTTTTGTAAAGAATACTTTCAAAAATATGTTTGTAGAAGAGTATTTTTGAAAGAAAGGTTTGTTTTAAAAAACATAATCCCCAAGAGCCATATATCCTTCCTTCGATTCTCCGTTTTGAATCTCTTCCTCTTTCTCTTTTTTGGATTTCCCCTCCGCGTATAGATGCTTTTTCTAAGATAAATAGGGACTTCCATACGAAGGACGAAAAACCACTTCAAGGGACTTAGACGTTTGACGGGCTAGAAGTTAGTTCAAGGAAGTGGAGGGCTTGTTGATACATCTAAGGTAGACGATGGGAGGAAGGTTCAAATAGCTGTTGGTTAGTGAAGGACGAAACCTCATCTTGGTGGAAGGTCATGAATGGGGAATGTGAACAAGAAGGCTAGTACTTATCCTTTTGGAGAAATAGGACACCTTATTAGGATTGTCCAAAGAGGCATGGGCAAAGTATAGGATCCTCTGGAGGGTAGTTATATTCCCTCACGGCTGGTATACCTGATAGGGGTAGGACCGCCCAGGTAGAAATTTGGTTTCCTTTATCATCCTGTTCGAACTTTGTTTGATTCTGGCGCTTCGTACTCGTTAGTATCTGCTTCGTTAGTTGAAAAACTGCACCTAAATACTAGTCGAGTTAAGGATCCCATCCTAGTCTCAAATCTTTTTGGTGGTTCGGCTCATCCTTCAATGGTTTGTCGGGATATGAGAGTGTCTATCTGGGACGTTGGATTTGAATGCAACGCCTTCGTCCTTGGTTTCACGGGCTATAGTTTGATTCTTGGGGTGGATTGGCTACCCAGGCGGGGTTCCATCCTAGATAGTGAAAGGAGGGTAGTTAGACTATTGATTCATTATGGAAAGACCCTCATATTTCTTGTGACCCTAGGGGTTTATTGACGTTTAGCTGTCTCGAATCTCTTAATGTATCCAACGGTGATTTGGAATCTTTTCATGTGGTCCGTGAGTATAGTGACGTCTTCGATGAAGTGCGGGGTTTACCTAGAGGCACGAGTTATTCGTGTGTGCCTAGGGGATAATGCAAAGTCAGTTAGGTGATTAGTGATGGTTTTGAAGCAAGACTGGCGAGGACAGCCAGAGTCGGTTAAGTGCCCAATTATTTGTTTTGCTAGTATCATCTCACGTAGACTGTCTGAAATCGGAGGAGGTATTCGTTGGGTGCTTGTCTGATATTGGTTTAGGCCTTTGGGGCTTGTGCTTGGGGGATATCGAGTTCGAATAGGATGGCTTGCGTGGGAGATGGATAGTTGCGATGAGTTCACATGTATAGTATCTCAATAGATTTTGTTGATGGATTACCAAGATCGAGGAAGGGTAATACGGGGATTTGGGTTATAGTAGATAGACTTACTAAGAGAGCCCATTTTATTCCCGTGAAGAGTAAGAGGGCTGCTCCATGGTTAGCTTCTGTATACGTCCGAGAGATAGTTCGTTTGCATGGTGTTCCTTTTAGCATAGAAAGCGACCGCGATCCTATCTTCACTAGCGAATTTTGGAGGAGCTTACAAGAAGCGGTAGGGACTCGGTTATGTTTGAGCACCGCATATCATCCTCAGACGGACGACCAAACCGAGAGGGTGAATCGTATTCTAAAGGACCTTTTGAGGCTATGTATCCTAGACTTTGGGGGTACATGGAAAGAGCATCTTCCATTGGTGGAGTTCGCATATAATAATAGCTTTCAGTCTAACATTGGCATGGCACCTTTCGAAGATCTTTATGGACGATCTTGTCGTTCACCTACACGTTGGTGGGAATCTACGGATAAGATCTTACTTGGGCCCGATATGATTAGAGAGATTTCGGAGAAGATTGATTTGATTCGAAGAAGGATGAAGGCAGCGCAAGATAGGCAGAAATCTTATGCGGATAAGAGGAGTTGCTTGAGAGACTTAGTGGTGTACACGACGTATTCCATGTATCACATTTGAGGAAGTGCTTACACGAGACCGCGGAGGTAGTGGAGCCGAGCTTGCTTAGAGAGGTAGAAATAGAGCGTGATGCGACGATTCGACGAGCTCCTACAAGCATTCTTGGGTCGGAGATCAAGAAGTTGAGAAATCGAGAGGTCAAACTAGTCAAAGTACAATGGGGAGACGATGAGAGTAACGCTACTTGGGAGACAGAAGAGAAGATGCGTTCATTGTACCCTTTTCTTTTCGAGGGTATGTCTTTTAATTTCTCCTTTATCGCTTAGCTTGTGCTTATCTTATCTTTAGTATGTCCTCTCGCTAGTATCTTTGACCTTCAGTTAGGGAAATCCTATGGTTGAAACATGTGTTTGAGACATGTTATGTATGATGGATGCAAAGTGGATGCAAGTGTTCGCTAGTGGTTGCTCGTGGATGCATATACACACACTATTAGGCACCAGATCGGCTCAGTCACTTCATATTGCATATTGCATATATATGGATGTATTTAGTAAAATGGATGTATAATGGTTGTATTATCATATGGTTGCTGCATTCGGGTGGATGGTTGTGCACGCATATAGAATTAATATGTATCATTAGGAATCTTTTGCATACATATTGGACGCATGGCACTATCATGAATTGCACTAAGGAGGTCGACTGAATTAGTAGACCGCCTAATTTTGCATTAGATATGGACATATACACGCACTGTGCATATAAACATTAAAGCATTAGAAGTCATTTAATGATAATGGATGCTGGTGTTTGATGGTTGAGTAGATGGACGATTAGATGGTAGGATATACATTCTTCTTGACTTGGAGATTTCGGGGACGAAATCCTTTAAGGATAGGAGAATGTAACACCCCGTAATTTTATAACATTAAAATTCACAAATTAAAGTATACTTAATTTTGAGAAAAGAATTAAGTGAAATGGGTTGCGCAGAAAAATATATATATATTGATATATATATATATATATAAATTAAAAAATAAATAAATAAATATGCGAAAAAGTTCAAAACAGCGAATTGGGAGGGGGGAATGACCGAACTGGCCCATTTTTGAGGTCGACCCGAGCCTGGCTGGGTTGACTAGGGGTTAATCCAGGGTGTTTGGCTGTCAACCCGTGGGCCGATTCGCTCAAATGCAGATTTTGCATTTGGTTGGTTCTCATGGTTCAGGGTTAATCTAATGGTCCTAAATAACTTCCTACACCTATAAACACATCCTAATGCTAAAGCTAAACCTAAATAAAATTGAAACTAAAGCTGTTATGCCGTCGCCATGGAACTCAGTGCAGCCGCCGCCAACTAAAGAGGAAGATAGCTAATCAATTCAACCTAATTCAAGCTTAGAGCTTCAACAACGAATCAACTAACGTCGCTACAACAATTATGCATAAAGTTTGATCAATTGTTCATAATTCTTTAACCACGAAAGGCAAGTTCGATTTCTCTAATCAAGATAATTATTAAATTAAATAAGATTAGATATAATTGTGGATTATATGGATATGATGTGAATTTTTGACCGTATGATATGATTATGTTGTTAAATTGTTATGTTATCATACATGTTGTAAAGTTATGATCTATGTTGTAATTCTATGATTGGCTTATGTATAATCAAATCATCATGTTGTTTAAATGCTAGTTTGGTTATGTTGATTCATATGGTAGATCATATGTATGTATGCAAGTTTAGATGTTGATTTAGACATAAATCACATGCAAGTTAGTAAAGATTATGACATCTATTTTAGATCAAAAGTTAGGCTATGACATGTATGAGTTATATGCTAAATCTTTACATGCTAGTTTATATGTTTAGAGGTAAATTTACACCATTGTTATGTTGCATAAATCACATATGCAAGTTTATATAAAAATATGAGTTTGGAATATGAATCATGTTATGCAAGTTTGTGGTTATTGCCTATGTAAATTTTGTGATGAAAATCTTATTCATAACATGCAGGTTCATACCTTTTCGGCCTATGTTTAGATCTATGATTTTATGCAAGTTATGTGGTAAATTCTCATATGCAAGTTAGGCCTATTTTGTATGTTATGTGAATATGTGGTGTTTTTCCCTTTTTCATGTGTTAGACTATTTCTTAGTCTATCATATAGTCTATGCGAACGGACGCCGCGGGGGTTATGGGAAAAATATTTATTATGTTAATAAATGTGAATTGGCATGTAATAGCCTTAAAAGAGGCATATATGTAAATTGAGATATTAATTGGCAAAGTGATATATGGACATAATTAATGTGAATTATGGTCATAAACATAATTGGAATTTTATTAACATATTTGATTAGGAATAATTAATCCAAATATGGGATGAAAATATTGATTATGTTAATAAATGTAAATTGGCATGTAAATGAGGCATATAACGAATTTGAGATATTAATTAAGGTGAATTGCCTTAAAAGGCGAAATATTTAATGAAGGAATTAATTGGAAAATTAATGTGTAGTAATGGACATAGTTTAATTATGGACATAGATTAATTTGAATTTGAATAGGGATATTAAATATTGGGAATTGGCACAAATGCCAAAAAAGACATGAAATTAATTTGAGATGTAAATTGGTACAATTTATGTACCATAAATAGTGGACATAATTAAGGTGACATATTTATACATAAATAAACATGGAAATGATTTGTAATTTGAATAGGGAAAGTAATTCAAATATTAGGGGAAATTAATTATGTATAATTAATTGCCTAAGACACGAGGTTGGACTCATTTGTGGTGTAAGACTGCCCGGACCCGCCCGGCAAATCCAGCACCCACAAATGGTAGCCCAATGTGAGAGGTCAAAGGCCCAAACTAAATGCGTAACAATTGTATGGACACGAGGTTAGGCTCGTTTCTGGTGTAAGACTGTCCGGACCCGCCCGGCAAATCCAGCAGCCACAAATGTCAGTCTAATGTGAGAGGTCCTACAGGGGTTACGATAGTAATAAATTAAGAAACACTTAACCAAAGTAAATATGTAGTGGGACATGATGGGGTTAAGTGGGTGCCTTGGGTGGCATGAGGAATCTAGTGGGTGACATGTGGGTGACATGATGATGTCATGAGAAATACGATTAGAAAAATGGAGTAATTTGAATATAAACAATTATGACATGTAATTTAAATTGTTGGACAAAATAGGTATTGACACCTATGAAGGGAAAGGTTTTAATTAATTTATTAATTAATTAAAAATGGACAAGGTTAATGAAATGGACTACTTAACCAAATCTGATCCCTAGGGATTGTAAGAACTTAAGTTTAAGTTGGGGGTTAAGTAAACTGGGTTATACAGAATGAGTGGGTTAAGTAAATCATGGGTAGGTGGGTAATATTAGTACATATAGGCCCACAAACTTAACCGTAAATTAATATGTCTGAACTAGTGAGAGGGTTAAGTAAATCTTGGGTAGGTGGGTAATATTTTTGTATATAGGCCCACAGACTTAACCAATACAACCTGTTAATTAAACAAAAGGGTGAGACTAGGTTAAATTAGAAAACACTTAACCAAATTTGTACATGTAAGTGGACATGGGGTTAAGTGGGATGTATTATAGGGGACCAAGCCTAGGTGGGAAGCTTGGTGGGGGCCCTTTTCAGTCTAGTAGCCCATTAAGTATCTTTATGAGCTCGACCCAAGTCGAGGACGGGACACGCCTACTGGGCCTGATTGTTAGAGGCCAAAATTTGTTAGCGGTGGCAACGCATGTCCAACTGGGTCATGTGCGTGCGTGGGCCCGGACCGGTAGGTAAGACGTTGTTGCATCGTGTAGGTATAAGCCGTGCATCCTTAAGTTGTATTGGGTTGCCCATTAAGTATCTTTGCTCATTAAGTATCTTTGCTCATCCTATTATTTTTGGTTGCTTGGTATTGCCATTAATTCACAGTCGTTTCCTTATTTACCAAGCTTATGTCTTATCCTAGTTACTTTGATAATTATATTGTTGGAGTTATCGGACTTGCCATACTTTATGTCTGACCCCTTTTGTTTCCACCTCTTTTCTTCCTTCCCCCCCAAGGTTCATAGGGTGGGAAGCTTGATTTGGATCTCTTGGGAGCACTTGGATTTGGATTGCTGAAGTAAAGCTCAACCTATCTCTTTTATGGCTAATTATGGGATTATACTTTTTATATTATGTACTCTGATTTTGTCAAGATGGATATTATGTACTTGACTTTAGTCTTTGGGTTTTGGTGATGTAACCAAACATATTTACCTTCCGTTGCAATTAATAAAGTTTTAAATTTTCAAGTACTATTTCATATCTGTCTTGTTGTGATTTTCTGTTCTATATTCACTTAAAACGCTCCATAGAAGTTAATGCATTCCCTTTTGTGAGTGACATTAATGGACATGGGGTGTTACACGTGGTATCAGACTGGGGTGAGGTGATGATTGCTGGAAGGCCAGAGGAAGAAATCACATGGAATCAATTCAAAGACAAGTTAGAAGCAAGATTTGTACCAGCCTAAGCTAAAGCTAACTTGTTGGAGGAATTTATTATGTTGAAACAAGCTAACATGAATGTCACAGAGTACACACAAAAATTTGAAAGTCTCTAAGTATGGCACTATGTTAGTTGCCAATGCAGCAGCTAAAAATGGAAGGTGTATACAAGGGCTTAATGCAGGGTTAAGAAGAGCTATGCTACCATATATAGATAAAACCTTTGATCAAGTGCTTGATTTAACCCTTAAGTTTGAACAACATGATAATGCTAGAGGAAAATTCAGGAATATGAAGAATGTTAATAAGGAAAAGGCAAGGGGTTCAACCTTATGACAAGAAGCCAGTGGAAACTAAGAAAGGAGAGGGAGGAACTGCCTCTGAAACTTGGAAGAAAGTTGTTTTCTATGATTGTGGTAAAGAGGGGCATATGAGAATTGCTTGTAGGTCTAGGGAAGTAGCAGCACTTAAATGCTTTAACTTTGGGAAAGAAGGACATATCAAGAAGAATTGCCCTGAGCCAAGGAAACCAACTAAACTAGGAGCTTTGGAAGGAAATGAAATTAAGCCAGAGGAAGAAACTGGACAAGTAGAAGGTATACTTTATATTGAAAATTTACCCATATCTGTAGTTTATGATACATGGGCTACACATTCACTAATATCACATGATATAGTCTAGAAATTGAAGTTAACATGTGTATATGTGGACCAGCCTTTGTTTATTAAAAGTCCCATAGGTAGCTCATGTGTCTTGGGGAGGAAATGTATGGGTGTGAAACTGAAAATAGGAGGGCATGAATTTTTAGTATACTTACATGTGTTAACCTATCCAGGAACTGGTATAATCTTAGGAGTAGATTGGTTACAAAAGTATAAAGTAGTGATAAATTTAGAAGAATTCACCATTTCCTTGATAAACTTAAACAATCAAAGAATCAATGTAATGTGTGAAACCATTAAAGCAGTAATGTCAGGTAATATTTGGGGAATAAATGAAAAAGAGGACATGCTAAAATTGGAGGATATACCAATTGTCAAAAAATATCCAGATTTATTTGGTGAAGTGAATGGTGTTCCTCAAGATAGACTAGTAGAATTCCAAATAAGGTTATTACTAGGTGTTAGTCCAGTAATTAAAAAGCCTACTAAGATGGATTCTAATGAGTTGAAAGAATTGAAAATACAGTTGGTAGAACTGGAGCAGAAGGGGTTCATAAGGCCAAGTAGTTCATGTTGGGGATCACCAGTGGTTTTTGTGAAGAAACAAGATGGAACACTAAGAAAGTGTATTGATTATAGGGAGCTAAATAAGGTGACAATTAGGAATAAATATCTTTTGCCAGGAATAGATGATCTCTTTGATCAATTAAATGGAGCAAGAATTTTCTCAAGGTTAGATTTAGCTTCAGGTTTCCATCGGATGAAAGTAGAAGAGGAGAGCATAAAATACAAAGATTTTAATACAAGGTATGGATTGTATGAATTTTTAGTGATGCCCTTTGGCTTAACTAATGCACCTCCATACTTTGTTGATTTAATGAATAGGATATTTCGAGATTATTTAGACAAGTTTGTTCTTGTATTTATTGATGACATATTGAAATATTAAAAATCTAAAGAAAAACATAAGAGAATTTGCACATGGTTCTGATTAGATTGAGGCAGCAAAAATTAAAGGCTAAGTTTTTAAAATGTGTCTTTTGGCAACATGAAGTAAAAAATTTAGATCACATAATTTCTGATAAAGGAATTGCTGTGGATCCTCAAAAAGCTGTTGTTGTGCAATCATGGAAAAAGCCAAAATTAGTGACTGAAGTAATTGAAGCAAGCACTGGTTAATGCACCAATACTGCAGGTACTAGAGGGAAATGAGGGATAAGTGGTTTATACCGATGCAAGTGGGACTGCATTGGGGGTTGTGTTAATGCATCGTGGTCAAGTCATAGCTTATGCATCTGGGCAACTTAAACCAAATGAAATCAGGTATGCAACTCATGACCTTTAACTTGCAGCAGTGGTATATGTATTAAAATTATGGAGACATTATTTGCTTGGATCAAAGTCTGAGCTTTATACTAATCACAAATCTTTGAAATACTTGTTTTCACAAAAAAGATTTGAATATAAGGCAACATAGATGGGTGCAGTTTCTAGCTGCATATGATTTAGATATCCTATAAACACCAGGTAAAGCAAATAAAGTCGTTGATGCACTCAGCAGGCAACATGTCAGTTTAACCAACTTAATGGTAGAAGAATTTAAAGATTTGACTGTGTTAAGTGAAGCAGATGACATAACGCAAGACAAAAAAAGGGAGAATCAACTGGTTGTTATGAAGGAGTATGGAAAGTTAAGTATGATAACCATAAATCCAGTTTTGATAGATAAAGTGGGATCATTACAAGAAGATGATTAAAATTTAAAGTGGTGGAAAGACGAGTTAAAAAGAAAAGAGCAAGAAGAAAATTTTGCACTGGATGAAAGAGGGTACTTTAGATTTAAAGGTAGGCTATATATGCCTGATTTAAAGGAAATAAAAGAAGAGGTGATGGATGCACATGATAAGAGCAAGTATACCATTCATCCAGGTGGAGTATAAATGTACCATGACCTTAAGAGAAGTTATTGGTGGAAAGGAATGAAAGGAGATGTAGCAAGGTATGTGGCAAAATGCTTAACTTGCCAACAAATAAAAGCAGATTACCAAAAGCCACCAGGAATGCTATAACCATTAGAAGTGCTATGTGGAAATGGGAAAGCATTTCCATGGATTTCATTGATGGATTTCCTTGATCAAAAAAGGGGAATGATAGTGTGTGGATAGTAGTGGATAGATTGACTAAAACAAAACACTTTGTCCCAGTGATATCTGATAGAAATGCAAGCCAGTTGGCTCATTTATTTCTTAAGGAAATAGTGAAATTACATGTAGTGCCTAAAAGTATCATTAGTGATAGAGATGTTTGTTTACATCAAGATTTTGGGGTAGTTTTCTGAGACGACCCCAAACCCCGTACTCACGGCGGCAAGGGTAATCCATGGAATATAACACAGAAACAGATAATAGCAGAACAGAAATAAATAAATACACCAGATAATGAACAATAGAATATACTGGATAAAAGTAATCATCAGAGTTACACAGTATATAGGATCTTACTTAGTACAAACACAGTTCAGCTATACATAAATGTCTACAGCGGAAAACAAACAAAATATGTACAATAGGAGCTGAACAGCATAAAAAGAGATAAATGATAGAATCCATCTTCAGCTCCAGCTATCCAGAAAGAACCAGCTAAACCTGAATACAAGGCTGCCCGTGTAGAAAAAAGGGAGCCCGAGTTTGAAAGTGAAACAAACTACGAGTTAGTCATGGGACTGGTATGAGAAATCTACTCAACACATATATAATTTGGCTGATCACAGGACCACGCCACTTTCGTGGAACGGGTTTTCTCCATTGGATTGCCAGTGCTTTAAACACATCTTTCTTTTAAACATCGCAATGCTTTTTATAAAAATGAAGCCATTATAAGACTCAGTTCCCATCACACAATGCAACGCAAACCGCATGATAGAGTTTTTACCTTATAATAGCCAAAATATGCTTGATATGAATAAAACAAAGGCATTTGATATAATTGCTAGTGGTTATATGTTTTGAAAACAATTTCAAATCATAACTACCAATCATAGACGGCATTAATGCCCCATATCACTATGTCGCCATATATAGGTATACAATCAAAACCGCACGATGTCGTATTTGGAAATTGGATTTCTGTCCTGAACCAAGGCAAAAGATAGTCCTTACCGAATTCGAGACGCTCTAGCCCGTGTCTCAGGTACAGCCGCGACCATACCCTGGATCGTCAGGGCCGGTCCACACGAAGTGGATTATAATGCCTGAACAATGTGTTTCTCCACCCTTTGGGGTGTAAATGAGCCAACGAATGACTCCATCGGACCCGGATCGTCTGATCAAACCAAGGCGCCTCCAACAACCACACAGGTGAAAAGTATATAAATGTCAGGGCTGGTAGGTCACTGACACCACCCTAGCTAGAAAGAAAACGCACGTCCCCCCTGAGGTCCTGCTCCCGTTTCTGGTTCATACCGGGGTGTGAGGCTCGCGATTTCACGTTATACACAAAGCTACGCCACACAGGCGGTGCTTTGATCATCACCACAAGACTTTGCTTTTCAACAGATGCCCTGATCACTGCATCTTAGCATGCCACACAGGCAATTCATGCCATGCGACGGATGTCCATCGATATACAACCTCTGAGCTCGTGCGTTTCAGAGAAGGGCGTTAAGCAAAAGAATAAATTCTCCGCCGCCAAACAGATGTATATTTAACAGAGATCAATCGACACAGAATAAAATCCAATGTCAGACACACAGTCCATTTACAAGTCCGTTCTGGGTCTGAACGAAACCGGGGGCACTAAATACCTCGCAAACCCATCGATCACCACGTACGCCTGGACGATCACCACTCATTATCCATATTTCGGGATGCCTCCCAATTAGGACCTCGGTTACCATCCAAACGAGGCGAAGATCTCCGGTCTTCGACCACCGTCTTCATCTTCGAATTTCAATCGTCGGTCAATTATTTGAAATGAGAATTAACTCGGCCTTTTCAAATAATTCACGTATATTTAGAATTTCAAATCAATTTATTTCAGTGGTTAAATCATTCGACAACACCAATTTTGTTCTTTAATGTAATTTTCACACCAAACACATTCAACCATCAAATACCACATAAATCGAGAAAATTCAGTTTATTTCCATTCCATATCGTTTATGATATTTTATAACGATTTATCGCTATTTTTATTTATTTTAAAATAGCCCATTTATTCAAAACGACGCTTCGGGCCATAACGCGGCCGTGGCGTTGTTTTTCTTCAGATTTGATTTACATATATCTAAAAATCTAACCATTGGATCTTCACAAAATTTACATCATTAGAAAGGTCTTTTCAAAATGAATCCAACGGTTCCAGTTTCGGGAAAATCCGACGGTCGGATCTCCCGGTACAATCATTTGAAGTTTCGATTTCAAAATACGAACTGCAACGTCTATATTCGATTAAATATAATTATATATATATATATATATATATATACAAATATAATTGTTTCTGGCGCTGTTTTTCTTCCGATTTGAATTAAACATTCCAGACAATCCAACCGTTGGATTTTCACAAAGTTGGTGTCGTTGGTAAGATTATTCCAAGGCGAACCCAACGGTTGCGATTTCAGGAAAATCCGATGGTCGAATCTCCCGTACTAATCGTTTGAAATCACGGTTTCAAAACACGAACTGCACGGCCACGTTTCGTTTTAATTTTATTTATATTTATATATTTATATAAATATAGTTCATTCAACAATTTCAATATCGTTTTCACTTCAAATATTTCACTAACGCCTTTAAATTTTGGAAAATTTCGCCATAACCTCCTTTGTACGGGAGGGCCTGGGAAAATTCCCAAATAGCCACACGGACGTCTCATGTCGAAAAGAAAAAGAAAAAGCCAAGCGGCTAGCCAACAGGCTCATAAAATCATCACCCAAACAAAACAGTAAATGTGTACCTATTTGTCGGGCACAAAATTTTATTCCTCTTCTCTAGCCCCTTTGCTATAACCTATTCAATAAATATGCATGTACATATATATAGTTCTTATCATTTATCATTTTCTATTCAACTTCATATTTGATTTCATTTGGTTTGAAAACACCATTCATTCTAATGTTGCATGTATAGGCAAAAATCATATCATTAGCTAATCAATGAATATTTCAACTCATGCATATTTGTTTGAACGAGTTGCTATTTTTAACACTTCACATTTCAACAATTCTTGAACATAATAAAAATGTGATTTTTATTGTAAAATAATTCATTTCAAAACACTATTATTTTATATAGTTTATAAAGGTGATAAAAATATGATTTTTCTTATAAAACAATTTCTTTTAAAACGAGGTCATTTTACATAGCTCATATAGATGATAAAAAGGTGATTTTTATTATGAAACAATTTATTTCAAAATATGAATACCATTCAACACCTGAATTTCTAATCAACGAATGAATATCGATTCAACACGTGAAGGTTTTCTATAGTTTCTATATATAGATAAAAATGTGATTTTTATATTTAAAACACGAAGACCATTCAACACATGAATTTCTAATCAACGAATGAATATCGATTCAACATATGAAGGTTTTCTATTCAACGAATAAATATAGTTTCAGCAAATGAAAATTATTCAAACACATGAATATTATTCAAAATTTCGGCAGCATAACGGCAGGGTAGTCAAAACCGGGACTGTCCCTAGTACGGCTCCTCGCTCTACCTTAAAACCTCGCGGTTTTTGACAATGGGGATCATGCATCTAGTTCGCACGCAGGCGGCATGTATATATTTATTTCATTTCCACAAACTAATCCTATGTGGTTCCAACCAAATATTTCTCAATCACAAATGGGTATTTTTCAACCACAATCAATCAATATCAACCACAAACAATCCCAAACAACCATTCGTTATCAATCAATTTTCACACCAATCACAACCAATAAATATCGTCCATGGTTTGTGGACGAGGGGGGTATATATATATTTATATACAGCAATTCACTTCTATTTCAACACATATATAATTTTTACAACGCATATATAACTTATACATCGAACGTACAACTTATACAACGCTTATACAAGAGGTGTACAACGCTTATATAACTCATACATCGACTATATAATTTATACATCGTCGTTTTCCATATCGTTTATAAATTAGAAATCTCACATTGGGTTCCACTCCTCCAAAAATAGCAGAAAGCTCAGAAAAATATGCGGTCTCTTCTAAAATGTAGAAGACATCCACACGGTCACGATGTTTCCTGTTTCACCGAATTTCGTTAACACAACAAAAAGATATGATTTTTCAAAGTTTGCAACGGTTTTAAACTGTCGAAATTAGTTAAATAATTAACAGCCGAACCTCCACTGTTTTGTTCGAAACTAGGTTTCGATCTCTCGCGAAATCTGTGAAGCTAGAGGACGATCGGCCTTCGCAGCATCGAAGGGCTAGGAGAGGGCTTCGCGCGCGTGGGGGTGTGGGCCAGCTCGGTGGACCCAGGTGATGGCGGCGGCGGTTGAAAGGCCGCGACTTTAAAGGCCTGGTTCTCGCGATTCACCAGACGAGAGGGGGTGCCACGACCATGGATTTGAAGCTTGAGGGGAGCTCTTCAAAAACCCCAACTGGGTCGAAGGCTATTGATGCGTGTAGGAGGAGAAAACGAGGGGGAAAGCTCTGAACCCTCTTCCGTCGTTCGCGATTTAGAAATGTCGGGGAGAGAGAAAAGATATCAGCCAATCATATTTTTTCTTTAATTTAAATATTTTTAAAATTTCGAAAATACCCCTTGTCACACACGAACACCAATCCAAACCCAACGACTATCGTCCCTAGCGTTTTACCCCCATTCCGAACACAATGAGATATGTTTCGTAGGCCCATTCGACTGTTTCAGTCAGTTTCCATTCAATTTAAAATATATAACATTTAATATTTGATTTGAACGTACATTTCAATTTGCCAGGGCCACAAATTAAGTCGAAAAATTCCAGAAAAATAAATCTGGCTATGTTTTGACGATACGGTCCCAACAAAACTAGTTTCGTCGAATCCCGAGGCTGTTTGCAAAAAGGCCCATTTTTGGTCGATCCAATTTAACTGTAATTGACCAAGACACGTTTTTCTTTGCCACGCTCACATATTAGCTTCAAAAATTATGAAATTTGAAACCTAGCAATAAATTCACATCCCGGATCCAACAAAAGTGGTTTTGTCGAATCCCGAGGTCATTTGCAAAATGGCCAATTTCACGGGCTATATAAATTCCATAGCGACCTTTCTGAAAATTCATTCGGCCATAACTTTTGCTTTCCGTTATGAAAATTCGATTTTTCAGATTCGTTAGAAAGGTATTCACTAACAGATTTAAATATTTTTGGTTTCACTAAAATCCGTTTTGTTTTGCACCCGGTACAGTCCGACAAAGTTTGAATTCAATTTTTGAAACTACAGCGCCATTTCAGGCCTTGTTTATAATTATAATTAATTATATTCGTTTTCAATTGTTGATTCAAACTCACTTTTCATTGCCATTATTTAAAATATTTATTTTAAATATTTAAAATCCATTATTTTAGCCAATTTAAAAATTTTAAATTGGTTCAGATTTTCTGGGTCGTTACAATCTCCCCCACTTAAAACTTTTCGTCCCCGAAAAGGAACAAAGTCGAAAGTGGTTTGATAAATCTACAATCAAACAACACAACAACCAATCCAATTGTTTTTAACTTTTCAAAACCACACAAATCAATTCCTACCCTCCTTTAAAATCATTCAGACCATAGAATTTAAAAGTTCACATCCATGGGAAGAAAATAACAGCAGAGTAGAGAATTAAATGGTAATGCAAAGTAGGGTATATGTACCTTGCACTCGAGTCAATCAGAGATATCTACCCGGCATCTAGGATAAGCTTTCTGAATGCTCTCCTCAATTTCCCAAGTACAATCTCGCGGATCTCCCCTCCACTGCACTTTGACTAAGTGAAACTTCTTGTTCCTCAGCTCTTTGGTTTCTTTGCCGATGATCTTTAACGGCTCTCACCTCACAGCTAATTCGGGAATAATTTCAATATCCTACTGAGCTGCTTCTTTGACGATCAAGTCTGGATCATGAACGTGCTTCCGAAGTTGAGATATATGAAATACGTCATGCACTCCAGGCAACCAGTCAGGCAATTTGACTTTATAAGCGAGAGTCCCGATCCGTTCCAGAATAGGAAACGGACCAATGAATTTGGGTGCCAACTTCCCTGTTTTACCGAACCGGATAACTCTTCTCATCGGCGATACTTTCAAATATATATAGTCGCCAACAACAAAGGATATATCTCTCCTTCTTCTATCGGCATAGCTCTTTTGTCTGCTTTGAGCGGCGAGTAATCGTTTCTTAATAAAATCGACTTTGTCGGCAGCTTCTCGAATCATATCTGGACCCAACACAAGTCTATTTCCGGGCTCGACCCAACAAGCAGGAGATCGGCACGGTCTACCATACAATGCTTCAAATGGCGACATTGTCAGGCTCGCCTGGTAATTGTTGTTATATGAGAATTTAGCCAAATGCAGATGGTCTTCCCATGATCCACCGAAATCTATAACACAAGCCCGCAATAGATCTTCTAAAACACGATTTACCCTCTCAGTCTGACCATCTGTCTGAGGATGATAAGCGATGCTCAAGTTCAACTTCGTTCCCAGTTCGACTTGAAACGCCTCCCAGATTTGCTAGTGAATATTGTATCTCTATCACTGACTATACTGAGCGGCACTCCATGTAGTCTAACTATTTCCCTGAAGTATATCTACGCCAGACTCTGAGCTGTTCTGTTTGATCTGACAGGTATAAAATGGGCGGTCTTCGTGAAGCGATCTACGATCACCCAAATACTGTCATTTCCTTTTCTGGTTCTGGGAAAACCATCAATGAAGTCCATGGAAATATGTTCCCACTTCCAACCAGGAACTTCTAGTGGTTGTAACAATCCAGCTAGTTTCTGTTGGTCGCTCTTGACTAGTTGGCAAGTAGGGCATCGGCTAACATATATTGAAACGTCTCTTTTCATAGCCTTCCACCAGAATGTTCATTTGAGATCGTTATACATTTTGGCCACACCAGGATGGATACTCAGCTTGGACTTGTGACACGCGTCTAACACTTCCCTTTTTAACTCTGGGATGTCAGGAACACAAATCCTTCCTTTCAACATCAAGGTCTCATCGTTATCTATTTGAAAACACGAGGGTTCACCTTTCTGAATCCTTTTAATCATATCCTTAATGAAGTTATCCTCTTTCTGAAGAATAGATATTTTGTCAATCAAGGAAGTCGTAATAATAAAGCTGGCGATCATTACATTCTTTCGGCTCATCGCATCGGCCATAACATTGGCTTTCCCTGGAGTATATATAATCTCAAAGTCATATGCTGCCAGAAACTCTAGCCAACGTTGCTGCCTCAGATTCAAGTCCTTCTGAGTGAACAGATACTTTAACGACTGGTGATCTGTAAACAGTTCAAGTCTCTCACCCAGAAGATAGTGTCTCCAGATTTTCAAGGCGAATACTATAGCCAATAACTCAAGATCATGAGTTACATAGTTCTTCTCGTGTGGCTTCAGTTGACGGCTAGCATAAGCAATCACTTGGCCTCTTTGCATTAACACTGCGCCAAGGCCTTCTCTAGAAGCATCAGTCCAGACCTTTAAATCCTGGTTGCCATCGATGATGGTTAACACTGGAGCAGTTGTTAATCTCAACTTTAGCTCATCAAAAGCCTCCTCACTTTCTGGAGTCCATTTGAATTTAGAGTGCTTCTTTGTAAGCTTTGTTAAATGACCAGATATCTTCGAAAAGTTTTTAACGAACTTCCGGTAATAGCTAGCCAATCCGAGAAAACTACGGACTTCAGTGGGGGTACTGGGCTGTTTCCAATTTTGAATAGCTGTGATTTTGGTTGGATCCATAGCAATTCCTTCTTTCGATACGACGTGGCCTAGAAATTTTACTTCATCTTGCCAGAAGATACATTTGGAAATTTTGGCTTTTAATACATTTCGTCTCAGAATTTCTAGAACCTGTTCCAAATGTTTTTCATGTTCGACCTTTGATTTAGAGAAGATTAGAATCGTCAATGAAAACCAGAACAAATTTATTCAATACTCCTCTGAATACTCTGTTCATTAGATCGACGAAATAGGCTGGAGCGTTACATAAGCCGAATAGCATTACTAACCACTCGTAGAATAAGTCTGGACCTCTGAACGCTGTCATTGGAACACACTCTTCGGCAATTCGAAGTTGATGGAAACCTGTAGCTAGGTCCATTCGCAAAAATACTTGTGTGCCATTTAATCGATCCAACAAATCATCTATTCGCGGCAATGGATATTTGTTCTTTATGGTCCGCTTGTTCAAATCACGATAATCTACACATAACCGTAGAGTACCGTCAGATTTTAGGACAAAAACCACTGCTGCTCCCCAATCAGAGAAACTAGGCCTGATCAGACCTTTCCATACTAGCTGTCGTGTTTGATTGTCTAATTCCTCCTTCTCTTTCAAGGACGTTCTTCGAATAGCGTGAACTACCGACCTTGCATTCGGAATTAAAGCAATTTTGAAATCTATTTCTCTTTGTGGAGGTAAGCGAACAACTTCCTCGAACACATCCGCATAGTTCTTGATGACAGGAATATCTTTCACTAGGTCGGGAATATTCTCTATGATTTCAGGGATACTTTCTATTTGGGCTGGAGAAACATTCAAAGCTGCCCAGAAGTCTTTTCTATTAGCATTCTGACCTTCACAGGGAATGGTTATATAATCACCTGATTTAATCCTCGCCTTTACGACTCTGTCGGCGCATTTAACTTCAGCTTCGTATTTGGTCAACCAGTCTAACCCCAAGATAAGATCAAACTCTTTAAAATTCATGACGACTGCGATGGTAGGAAACCGATAACGAGAAAAGGAAACCGGCACTCCACAAATCCAACTGAGATCTATGGAACCCCCAACCGGATTCTGGACAGTCATTGGTTCCTTCAGCTTTTTCAAATTCAAATTCAGTTTCTTAGCTGCATCCTTTGCAATGAAGCTTCGTGACGCACCTGTGTCAAACAGTACTTTGACTGGAATGTTTTTGAAAGTAAGCGTTCCTTCTAAGACATCGGCCCTTTCTTGACTAGCTGAGGGCTCAGAAGTTTCTGCTACTTCATTTACCTAAGCTTCTTTGGTTGTTTTTAACAACCGGCACTCTTGTTTTACATGACCAAACCGATGGCATTGATTACACCTTTTCTTATCTTGAAAATTCTTCTTGGATTGAAGCCCACCTTTTAATCGCTTCTTCAAGGGTCCGCAGTTTATCGACAAATGCCCCTTTCGATGGCAGTTATTGCATACGGCGGTCGTTACGGGTTCTTTCTCAGCTCTGACCCTTTTTCTCTTGGCACTGGGCTTCTTATTGACCTCTGACCTCGTACTTGCTCCAGCAATATCAGTTTCCGACTCTGCTTTGTCACTAGAACTGACTTCTTCTTCGTCGCGTAACATTCCTTTCTTATGGAGATCTTCATACTGATAAGCCAATAACTCAAGATCATGAGTTACATAGTTCTTCTCGTGTGGCTTCAGTTGACGGCTATCATAAGAAATCACTTGGCCTCTTTGCATTAACACTGCGCCAAGGCCTTCTCTAGAAGCATCAGTCCAGACCTTTAAATCCTGGTTGCCATCGATGATGGTTAACACTGGAGCAGTTGTTAATCTCAACTTTAGCTCATCAAAAGCCTCCTCACTTTCTGGAGTCCATTTGAATTTAGAGTGCTTCTTTGTAAGCTTTGTTAAATGACCAGATATCTTCGAAAAGTTTTTAACGAACTTCCGGTAATAACTAGCCAATCCGAGAAAACTACGGACTTCAGTGGGGGTACTGGGCTGTTTCCAATTTTGAATAGCTGTGATTTTGGTTGGATCCATAGCAATTCCTTCTTTCGATACGACGTGGCCTCGAAATTTTACTTCATCTTGCCAGAAGATACATTTGGAAATTTTGGCTTTTAATACATTTCGTCTCAGAATTTCTAGAACCTGTTCCAAATGTTTTTCATGTTCGACCTTTGATTTAGAGAAGATTAGAATATAGTCAATGAAAACCAGAACAAATTTATTCAATACTCCTCTGAATACTCTGTTCATTAGATCGACGAAATAGGCTGGAGCGTTACATAAGCCGAATGGCATTACTAACCACTCGTAGAATAAGTCTGGACCTCTGAACGCTGTCATTGGAACACACTCTTCGGCAATTCGAAGTTGATGGAAACCTGTAGCTAGGTCCATTCGCAAAAATACTTGTGCGCCATTTAATCGATCCAACAAATCATCTATTCGCGGTAATGGATATTTGTTCTTTATGGTCCTCTTGTTCAAATCACGATAATCTACACATAACCGTAGAGTACCGTCAGATTTTGGGACAAAAACCACTGCTTCTCCCCAATCAGAGAAACTAGGCCTGATCAGACCTTTCTATACTAGCTGTCGTGTTTGATTGTCTAATTCCTCCTTCTCTTTCAAGGACGTTCTTCGAATAGCGTGAACTACCGGCCTTGCATTCGGAATTAAAGCAATTTTGAAATCTATTTCTCTTTGTGGAGGTAAGCGAACAACTTCCTCGAACACATCCGCATAGTTCTTGACGATAGGAATATCTTTCACTAGGTCGGGAATATTCTCTGTGATTTCAGGGATACTTTCTATTTGGGCTGGAGAAACATTCAAAGCTGCCCAGAAGTCTTTTCTATTAGCATTCTGACCTTCACAGGGAATGGCTATATAATCACCTGATTTAATCCTCGCCTTTACGACTCTGTCGGCGCATTTAACTTCAGCTTCGTATTTGGTCAACCAGTCTAACCCCAAGATAAGATCAAACTCTTTAAAATTCATGACGACTGCGATGGTAGGAAACCGATAACGAGAAAAGGAAACCGGCACTCCACAAATCCAACTGAGATCTATGGAACCCCCAACCGGATTCTGGACAGTCATTGGTTCCTTCAGCTTTTTCAAATTCAAATCCAGTTTCTTAGCTGCATCCTTTGCAATGAAGCTTCGTGTCGCGCCTGTGTCAAACAGTACTTTGACTGGAATGTTTTTGAAAGTAAGCGTTCCTTCTAAGACATCGGCCCTTTCTTGACTAGCTGAGGGCTCAGAAGTTTCTGCTACTTCATTTACCTGAGCTTCTTTGGTTGTTTTTAACAACCGGCACTCTTGTTTTACATGACCAAACCGATGGCATTGATTACACCTTTTCTTCCCTTGAAAATTCTTCTTGGATTGAAGCCCACCTTTTAATCGCTTCTTCAAGGGTCCGCAGTTTATCGACAAATGCCCCTTTCGATGGCAGTTATTGCATACGGCGGTCGTTATGGGTTCTTTCTCAGCTCTGACCCTTTTTCTCTTGGCACTGGGCTTCTTATTGACCTCTGACCTCGTACTGGCTCCAGCAATATCAGTTTCCGACTCTGCTTTGTCACTAGAACTGACTTCTTCTTCGTCGCGTAACATTCCTTTCTTATGGAGATCTTCATACTGATAAGCCATATAAATCATTTCTGAAAAAGGAAGCTTCACATTCCTCAGCACACTGTTCTGATATCTCCTTTGCAGGCCATGAATAAATCTCATATTTTTCCTCTTTGGATCCCGAATCAGATGAGGAGCAAAGTGAGCAAGTTCGTTGAATTTCTTATGATATTCTGGAGTGGTCATATCACCTTGTATCAAATAAGAAAATTCATCACATAATCGCTCCGTCGCTTCAGGAGGAGTAAATATTTCTACAAAAATCTCTTTGAATCTATCCCAGGTGATATCACCTTCTGGATTATCTTTGATGATTGTTTCCCACCATATTAAAGCTTCTCCATTGAGCGCCCAAGATGCTACTAATCTTTTCTGGTCGTCTCTCAGCTGGAAACGCTCAAATATTCTTTCCGCAAAGCTCACCCAAGCATGAGTTTGAATAATAGATTCATTGCCCGAGAATTGTGCTCCACCCAGATTCCGATATCTCTTAAATAGAGCCTCTAGATCGGGTT
This sequence comes from Allium sativum, assembly GCA_030737875.1. Classification (NCBI taxonomy): domain Eukaryota; kingdom Viridiplantae; phylum Streptophyta; class Magnoliopsida; order Asparagales; family Amaryllidaceae; genus Allium; species Allium sativum. Next base: position 345,971,269 of record CM060910.1, read on the forward strand.
CTGCATTCCTTCTATTTCTGACACTCATTTTCTAGTACTTCTGCAAACAGCAGATCAAGTGTCAGGTCACAGAAAAGGTATTTCAAAATATAGATACAATTACTTCAAATGTAAATGTGTCTATCGAGGTGTAATTTCATTCTGCTTTACTCATACTAGGATATTGCTGATCCTATCTGTACAGAGTTACCCATCTTAGAACACTACTGGTTCTATTTCTGACGAGTTCGTTCAAATGTTATATTCTAGAACTAAGCTTAACCAAAGCTTTGATACCAATTGAGACGACCCCAAACCCCGTACTCACGGCGGCAAGGGTAATCCGTGGAATATAACACAGAAACAGATAATAGCAGAACAGAAATAAATAAATACACCAGATAATGAACAATAGAATATACTGGATAAAAGTAATCATCAGAGTTACACAGTATATAGGATCTTACTTAGTACAAACACAGTTCAGCTATACATAAATGTCTACAGCGGAAAACAAACAAAATATGTACAATAGGAGCTGAACAGCATAAAAAGAGATAAATGATAGAATCCATCTTCAGCTCCAGCTATACAGAAAGAACCAGCTAAACCTGAATACAAGGCTGCCCGTGTAGAAAAAACGGCACCCGAGTTTGAAAGTGAAACAAACTACGAGTCAGTCATGGGACTGGTATGAGTAATCTACTCAACACATATATAATTTGGATGATCACAGGACCACGCCACTTTCATGGAACGGGTTTTCTCCATTGGATTGCCAGTGCTTTAAACACATCTTTCTTTTAAACATCGCAATGCTTTTTATAAAAATGAAGCCATTATAAGACTCAGTTCCCATCACACAATGCAACGCAAACCGGAGGATAGAGTTTTTACCTTATAATGGCCAAAATATGCTTGATACGAACAAAACAAAGGCATTTGATATTATTGCTAGTGGTTATATGTTTTGAAAACAGTTTCAAATCATAACTATCAATCATAGACGGCATTAATGCCCCATACCACTATGTCGCCATATATAGGTATACAATCAAAACCGCACGATGTCGTATTTGGAAATTGGATTTCTGTCCTGAACCAAGGCAAAAGATAGTCCTTACCGAATTCGAGACGCTCTAGCCCGTGTCTCAGGTACAACCGCGACCATACCCTGGATCGTCAGGGCCGGTCCACACGAAGTGGATTATAATGCCTAAACAATGCACTTCTCCACCCTTTGGGGTGTAAATGAGCCAACGAATGACTCCATCGGATCTGGATCGTCCGATCAAACCGAGGCGCCTCGCAACAGCAACAACCACACAGGTGAAAAGTATATAAATGTCAGGGCTGGTAGGTCACTGACACCACCCTAGCCAGAAAGAAAACGCACGTACCCCTTGAGGTCCTGCTCCCGTTTCTGGTTCATACCGGGGTGTGAGGCTCGCGATTTCACGTTGTACACAAAGCTACGCCACACAGGCGGTGCTTTGATCATCACCACAAGACTTTGCTTTTCAACAGAAGTCATGATCACTGCATCTTAGCATGCCACACAGGCAATTCATGCCATGCGACGGATGTCCATCGATATACAACCTCTGAGCTCGTGCGTTTCAGAGAAGGGCGTTAAGCAAAAGAATAAATTCTCCGCCGCCAAACAGATGTATATTTAACAGAGGTCAATCGACACAGAATAAAATCCAATGTCAGACAAACAGTCCATTTACAAGTCCGTTCTGGGTCTGAACAAAACCGGGGGCACTAAATACCTCGCAAACCCATCGATCACCACGTACGCCTGGACGATCACCACTCATTATCCATATTTCGCGATGCCTCCCAATCAGGAACTCGGTTACCATCCAAACGAGGTGAAGATCTCCGGTCTTCGACCACCGTCTTCATCTTCGAATTTCAATCGTCGGTCAATTATTTGAAATGAGAATTAACTCGGCCTTTTCAAATAATTCACGTATATTTAGAATTTCAAATCAATTTATTTCAATGGTTAAATCATTCGACAACACCAATTTTGTTCTTTAATGTAATTTTCACACCAAACACATTCAACCATCAAATACCACTTAAATCGAGCAAATTCAGTTTATTTCCATTCCATATCGTTTATGATATTTTATAACGATTTATCGCTATTTTTATTTATTTTAAAATAGCCCATTTATTCAAAACGACGCTTCGGGCCATAACGCGGTCGTGGCGCTGTTTTTCTTCAGATTTGATTTACACATATCTAAAAATCTAACCGTTGGATCTTCACAAAATTTACATCATTAGAAAGGTCTTTTCAAAACGAATCCAATGGTTCCAGTTTCGGGAAAATCCGACGGTCGGATCTCCCGGTACAATCGTTTGAAGTTTCGATTTCAAAATACGAACTGCAGCGTCGTTATTCGATTAAATATAATTATATATGTATATATATATATATAGTCGTTTCTGGCGCTGTTTTTCTTCAGATTTGAATTAAACATTCCAGACAATCCAACCGTTGGATTTTCACAAAGTTGGTGCCGTTGGTAAGATTATTCCAAGGCGAACCCAACGGTTGCGATTTCAGGAAAATCCAATGGTCGGATCTCCCGTACTAATCGTTTGAAATCACAGTTTCAAAACATGAACTGCATGGCCACGTTTCGTTTTAATTTTATTTATATTTATATATTTATATAAATATAGTTCATTCAACAATTTCAATTTCGTTTTCACTTCAAATATTTCACTAACGCCTTTAAATTTTGGAAAATTTCGCCATAACCTCCTTTGTATGGGAGGGGCTGGGAAATTTCCCAAACGTCTCATGTCGAAAAGAAAAAGAAAAAGCCATGCGGCTAGCCAACAGGCTCATAAAATCATCACCCAAACAAAACAGTAAATGTGTACCTATTTGTCAGGCACAAAATTTTATTCCTCTTCTCTAGCCCCTTTGCTATAACCTGTTCAATAAATATGCATGTACATATATATAGTTCTTATCACTTATCATTTTCTATTCAACTTCATATTTGATTTCATTTGGTTTGAAAACACCATTCATTCTAATGTTGCATGTATAGGCAAAAATCATATCATTAGCTAATCAATGAATATTTCAACTCATGCATATTTGTTTGAATGAGTTGCTATTTTTTACACTTCACATTTCAACAATTCGTGAACATAATAAAAATGTGATTTTTATTGTAAAACAATTCATTTCAAAACACAATTATTTTATATAGTTTATAAAGGTGATAAAAATAGGATTTTTCTTATAAAACAATTTCTTTTAAAACGAGGTCATTTTACATAGCTCATATAGATGATAAAAAGGTGATTTTTATTATGAAACAATTAATTTCAAAATATGAATACCATTCAACACCTGAATTTCTAATCAATGAATGAATATCGATTCAACACGTGAAGGTTTTCTATAGTTTCTATATATAGATAAAAATGTGATTTTTATATTTAAAACACGAAGACCATTCAACACATGAATTTCTAATCAACGAATGAATATCGATTCAACACATGAAGGTTTTCTATTCAACGAATAAATATAGTTTCAGCAAATGAAAATTATTCAAACACATGAATATTATTCAAAATTTCGGCAGCATAACGGCAGGGTAGTCAAAACCGGGACCGTCCCTAGTACGGCTCCTCGCTCTACCTTAAAACCTCGCGGTTTTTGACAATGGGGATCATGCATCTAGTTCGCACGCAGGCGACATGTATATATTTTTTTCATTTCCACAAACTAATCCTATGTGGTTCCAACCAAATATTTCTCAATCACAAATGGGTATTTTTCAACCACAATCAATCAATATCAACCACAAACAATCCCAAACAACCATTCGTTATCAATCAATTTTCACACCAATCACAACCAATAAATATCGTCCATGGTTTGTGGACGAGGGGCGCATATATATATATATATATATATATATATATATATATATATATATATAGCAATTCACTTCTATTTCAACACATATATAATTTTTACAACGCATATATAACTTATACATCGAACGTACAACTTATACAACGCTTATACAAGAGGTGTACAACGCATATATAACTCATACATCGACTATATAATTTATACATCGTCGTTTTCCATATTGTTTATAAATTAGAAATCTCACATTGGGTTCCACTCCACCAAAAATAGCAGAAGACTCAGAAAAATATGCGGTCTCTTCTAAAATGTGGAAGACATCCACACGGTCACGATGTTTCCTGTTTCACCGAATTTCATTAACACAGCAAAAAGATATGACTTTTCAAAGTTTGCAACGGTTTTAAACTGTCGAAATCAGTTAAATAATTAACAGCCGAACCTCCACTATTTTGTTCAAAACTAGGTTTCGATCTCTCGCGAAATCCGTGAAGCTAGAGGATGATCGGCCTTCGCAGCGTCGAAGGGCTAGGAGAGGGCTTCGCGCGCGTGGGGGAGTGGGCCAGCTCGGTGGACCCAGGTGATGGCGGCGGCGGTTGAAAGGCCGCGACTTTGAAGGCCTGGTTCTCGCGATTCACCAAACGAGAGGGGGTGCCACGACCATGGATTTGAAGCTTGAGGGGAGCTCTTCAAAAACCCCTACTGGGTCGAAGGCTATCGATGCGTGTAGGAGGAGAAAACAAGGGGGAAATCTCCGAACCCTCTTCCGTTGTTCGCGATTTAGAAATGTCGGGGAGAGACAAAAGATATCAGCCAATCATATTTTTTCTTTAATTTATATATTTTTAAAATTTCTAAAATACCCCTTATCACACACGAACACCAATCCAAACCCAACGACTATCGTTCCCAGCGTTTTACCCCCATTCCGAACACAATGGGATATGTTTCGTAGGCCCATTCGACTGTTTCAGTCAGTTTCCATTCAATTTAAAATATATAACATTCAATATTTAATTTGAACGTACATTTCAATTTGCCAGGGCCACAAATTAATTCGAAATATTCCAGAAAAATAAATCTGGCTATGTTTTGATGATACGGTCCCAACAAAACTAGTTTCGTCGAATCCCAAGGCTGTTTGCAAAAAGGCCCATTTTTGGTCGATCCAATTTAACTGTAATTGACCAAAACACGTTTTTCTTTGCCACGCTCACATATTAGCTTCAAAAATTATGAAATTTGAAACCTAGCAATAACTTCACATCCCGGATCCAAAAAAAGTGGTTTTGTTGAATCCTAAGGTTGTTTGCAAAATGGCCAATTTCACGGGCTATATATATTCCATAGCGACCTTTCTGAAAATTCATTCGGCCATAACTTTTGCTTTCCGCTATGAAAATTCGACTTTTAAGATTCGTTAGAAAGGTATTCACTAACAGATTTAAATATTTTTGGTTTCACTAAAATCCGTTTTGTTTTGCACCCGGTACGGCCCGACAAAGTTTGAATTCAATTTTTGAAACTGCAGCGCCATTTCAGGCCTTGTTTATAATTATAATTAATTATATTCGTTTTCAATTGTCGATTCAAACTCACTTTTCATTGCCATTATTTAAAATATTTATTTTAAATATTTAAAATCCATTATTTTAGCAAATTTAAAAATTTTAAATTGGTTCAGATTTTCTCGGTCGTTACATTTTCAAGAGGCTATAGGGACTGAATTATGCATAAGTACTACATATCACCCACAAACAGATAGGCAATCTGAGATTGTTATAAAATTTTAGAAGACCTACTTAGAGCATGTGTGTTGGATTTTTGTGTCAACTAGGGAGAACACTTGCATTTGGCAGAGTTCACTTACAATATGAGTCACAAATCAACCATAGGAATGGCTCCATTTGAAGCACTATATGGCAGACCATGCCAATCTCTAGCTTGTTGGATGGATGTAGGAGAAAGAGTGCTGATTGGCCCAGATCAGGTGAAGGAAACTACAACAAAAATTGAATTGATAAGAATAGAATGAGGATAGCACAAGAAAGACAGGAGGCATATGATGATAGAGGTAGCAGGCCAGTGGATTTTGAAGTAGGCGATTATGTATTTCTAAAAGTTTCTCCTATGAGGAAGGTTTTAAGGTTTGGCAAAGCAGGTAAACTATCCCTTAGGTATGTTGGTTGTAACGACCCGCTTTTTTCAGCGATATAATTAATTTATTTAATTATTTAAATAGTGATTTAGGGAATTAAATGGTCGTTAAATTAAATAATATTGAATATTTAATTAATATAATAATATATTTGATTTCTGAAATAGTCAGAAATAGTGGAATTCACAAAATGGTGTGAATTGGATCATCTGTTATATTTAATTCAGTTTAGAATTGAATTAGAATAACGAATACATTATTTTAACAACAGTTGAACGTATAATTATAATATAATTATAATTGAGCTTGAAATGGCGCGATAGTTCGCTATTTGGCGATTTGAATTTCAACTAAATATACAGGGTTCGTTTTAAATCGGATTTCTGTGAAACAAGAAACGTATGGAGCTGGTGAAGTATATCTTTCTAATGGAAGAGGAAAATCGAGATTTCGTCGTGTAGATTTTTAGTTATGTCCAAATCAAATTTTAGAAAAGTCGCCATGGAATTCCTTTATAATTTATATTGATTTATTTATATTTTAAAATCGATTTTTAAATATAAATGGAATATCGATGTAACACTGGATTTGAAATATCAAGTTATAAATCCCGGTGTATCAGTATGATATTCGTTGTGAATATATACGATAATATTTATTTTTATATATTAAATTTAAATGTTTTTAAATATATTTCTATATTTAAATGGGTTATTTAGAGCTTTAAAAATAGCCAGATTTGCAAACGACCTCGAAATTCGACGAAACTAATTTTGTTGGACATGCAATGTTGAATTATTGCTAGATTCCAAGTTTCGTGATTTTTAGAGTCACAATGTGGCCGTACGGATTTTTAGAGTGAAAAACAGTCAGTATTTTGACGGTTAAAAATACGCTGTGTGAGCAAACGGAGTCAGAATTCGACGAAACCAGTTTCGTTGGGTCCGCAATTTCGAACTGTAGCTCCATGTCCAGTTTCGTGATTTTTGTGTAGCATATGTGATCACAGGAATTTTAGAGGACAAATACAAACAGTGATTGCTTAAAATAAAATAGAATAATCGAATAAAAAAAATATCATACCATCCTATATATAACACTTTTACCAACCTAAACCTAATTCCAATTTTCCCCTGGTCAAATTCCAAGCCATCGGTTTTCAGAAAATATAAAACCCCTCTTTGCCACTTTCAAAAATCAAAGAATATACAAATAAATTCCTATAAAATCTAAAACAAATATCGGTGATTTCTCTTCAGTTTCTCTTCGCGTTGGTACCGGTTTTATGAAGCTCGACGGAAGTCTGGATCCATGGGGTTATTCGCAGCGGGTATTAGGGTTTGGCGAATGGAGGAATCTGGGCATCGATCGTTGAAATGAGGTTCGAATTCGAGTTTGTGGTCATGTCAGCTTGAGTTTATGTGAGTTTGGTGAGGGTTGGTGATAAAAAAATGTCGTGGGTTTACTGTAATGGTGCGTCGACGGGGTGATGTCGAGATGCCAGAGATGAGTTCGAGTTCAGTATTTTGGGTACAGGGCGGAAGGGGTTTTGTAGTGGAGGAAGAAGGTTGCTTTGGACTGGTGAACGAGGTGGAGAACGGAGCTGTAATGGCCAGTTGCTTCCCCTGAAGGATTTCACGATGTTGGGGAAGAAGGATAAAGGTGCGACTGAGGTTTTAAAGGGTTGGATGGGTCGGATTAAATATGATAAGGTCCGATGAGGAAATTAAATTAGGTTTAATTTAAATTAAATTGCATCCAAACTTGAAAACTAAATATCTTGATCGTATGATATCAGAATTTCAAACCGCTAGAGTCGACATGATCGTATGGACGGACACTACCCAGTGGAACCGACTGGAAGTGAAATTGAGCTCATTACAATTTATGGCGAAATAAATTGTCTGACCATAATCAACTAACGCAAATCGTTATTTAACGGTTAACGCGAAATGTGAGTAATCTCACTAACTCTTCTCAATTTATATTTTTGTAAAATATTTTTAGAATTTATAAATAATGGTTGTTTGTTGTGTGTTGGCTGTTTGGTTGAACTGCTGTCAGTTGATTTAAAATACAGATAACGATATAGATATAAATCGTTAATCAAATATTGATTCTGTTTAGCAGAATATTTCATAGTAAAATGAAATTTGATTTTAATTTTATTGTTTAACATCTGTGGATGCAGGGAAACAGGTCGGAGGGACCCAACTGGGTTCCTCAACATTTATTTTACTATATTCATATATTGTGTTATATGATGTGATATGAAATCCGTTGTTGATTTTGTATGGTTGAATGATACTGATCATTGTTATATGGTATGTCAAACACCATAAGGAATACTGGAATGTTAAAAAGGAAATTTTCAATGTTATATCGAAAAAGAAATATTTATAAAATCAAAAGATTTTATAGAAAGAAAACTATTTTTTTAGAAAATAAATAGATTAAAAAGGGGATATTTATTTGTAAATCAAATAGATAGAATTGAAGGGAAATATTTGTAAAATTATTTACAGATAGAATTGAAAAGAAAATATTTGTAACTATTTACAAATGGAATTGAAAGGGATATTTATTTGAAAAATAAATAGAATAGAAAGGGGAAATGCGTGTAAAGTAAATAGAAAAAGAAAATAGTTAGGTTATCAAAGCAATTACTTATAAAATCAATAGATTTTATATAAAAAGAAAATAATTTATAAATAAATAGAATTACCAAAAGGGATTTATTTGGTGAATAAATAGATTATAAAAGGGAATACTTGAAAAGTGAATAGAATAGTATAAAGGAGAATTTTACATTTGAAAGGTTTAGACTCGTGCTTCGCACACGAGTATAACATGCTATGGATTTAAAGCAAAGATTTTAAATAGAATCTGTTTTAACAGATAAGGTAAGAAAATAAATTTATAAATAATATTTTATAAATTAAATGAAATATTTATCATTGGATAAATAGAATATATATATAAGTCAGGACTTATATAGAGAAGTAAGAATCGATTTCAACATCGATATTTGAAACTGAATAAACGTAGAGTTAATCAAAGGAGTTAACCAGTTAGAGTTAATCAGTTAGAGTAAATGGAACATAGCTAATCGAATTAGGATTTATTGAATATTTGTTATTCAATTAGAGTTGATCGAATATAGTTAATTGAAATAGAGTTAGTCAAACATAGTTATTCAGGATGTGTTGCCATTTCGTACGACTGCTAGCGTAATTCGCAGGGCTGCAGATAGCCTACGGCGGTCGGATGTTTCCTGAGGGACTCAGGCATAACCATTGTGATCGCTGCGATCTAGAGTCAAGAGAATGGAGTTAAATCGAATATTAGCCATTCGAAATAAAGTTAAAACAGACATAGTTATTCGAATATAAATTAATCGAATATTAGTTATTAGATAAGAGTTAAATAAGTGGAGTTAAATAAGTTGAGTAAATCAAGTAAGTTAATCAAGTAAGTTAATCAAGTTGAGTTAATCCAAATGAGTTAATTCAAAGGAGTTAATCGAATATAGTTTATTCGAAAGGAGATTTATCAAATGTAAATCATTCGTAGAAAGTTGATCGAATGTAATCATTCGAAGAGAGATTATAGAATATAGTTATGCGAAGAAAGCGTTATCGTATATAGTTTATTCGAAAAGGAGTTATCGAATAGGGATTATTCGAAAAAGAGAATTATACATTGAATTCGATTATATCGAATTAGGGAAAGTTCTATTTACTTTCCGTCTTTAAATCAAGATGTATATTATTATTCAATTAGTTATTTGTTATTTATTCAAAATAAGGAATAAAAGTTTTATTTTAGTTATTTTATTTTGAAAGCATGGGATTATAACACCATCGTTATAATCAAATGATTTGGTAAAAGAAGAGGACTCATAAATAGAATCCGAGTTACGTAAAGAAGTTTGTAAAAGGTTAAAAGGTGAACTTTGTTGATTTCGAAGTTAGAAATGTTGTTCAGTTAAGGTCTGAGAGGTAATTATACCCCAACTTGATTGACTTCGTTTTAACTAAGGGATGGGTAAAGTTCGGTAGTGAAGATTGGTTAAGTGAATTAAGCCAATGAGTGAAATGGTTTGAATTGGCTTAGTGATGTTTTATTTAAACATCGGTCTAAATCAAATGAAGAAGTTTGGAACGTTTTCCAAATAAGGATCATAAATGTTTTCCAATATAGGAAATAAGAACTGGAAGTAAATATGGTGATGTTTTCCAAATGATTTATAAAATGTGTTTTTTTTTTTAAATTTAGAAATTAAGAATTGACGAATATATTGAAAAAAATGGATAAATTAACGATAATTTAATCAAAAGAAATAAACCTTTGGATGATGATTGGTCGATAGAATTTCCATCTGGAAATAATATCGTTGGTTGCACACCTATTTTTTTTGGTAGTTAAATCACCGATTATCGAAGTTTTTGACCATTTTTCCGTCGTCAATACGGAGAGACCGGGATCAGATTTTTTATCTGAAAACCACTCTGTATAGACGTTAGCGTTGCGATCAAATATGATGGAGAAAATGAAGTCGGAGTTATGCAAGGGCTATCCTGTTTACAGAATAGTGCCTTCGGTTTGTCCAATCCCAGGACAAACGTGAATGGACGAATGTCTGATAGAGTATATCTAATGGATCGCGTAAGTTGATCTCTTCAAATGTACTTACGTTTGGTGGCGGAGGAATTCATTTCTCTTAGCTTTGTACCCATGGTATTTTTGGAGAAATCAATTTGTGATTTGACGGGTATGACGATGTGGCATTCAAAGTAAATGAATGTATGATCTGTCAGAGATAAGTTATGACCTCAAGCCTCATCAACCGGGAAATGACAGAAATCGGGCAGGCAGCATGGCTAAGTGGGTCGCCCCCGTTAGGGTGTATATCACCTATCTAGAGAAATCCATTTCATTCTTTTAACTATTATCGATGATGTCCCTTTTCGGGAAACGGTGGGTAGCTCCCAACTGTTGGTGATATACATTCGATACACTCAAGCGAAATGAGTTGTCGGTCATGTGAGGGCCGGGTTGCAAGATGTTCTTGTTGAACCCAGTGTATTTTCCTCTAGAGATACACTATCGGTCGGTGGTCCCATACCTTATCATAGTTGGAATCCAATCTAGAATAAGCGCTCGCGGTTTTGTTTGTATACTATTTATGTGAAACGTGAGATGCAAGCGTTCTGCTAGATTGATAATTACTTGTGATTAGACATTATTATAATATCAGAGAAGTATTGATTTCCAAAAGTGTTTTGGGTTATCGTAAGGTAAAAACCATCCATGTTATGTGTGGATCGGTCTTACGATTATCTTTTCTTTCGAAAAGGATTTTGAAAAGTTAAACCGATGATTTGAGTTTACTCACACCAGTCCCATGACTGGCCCAGAGTTTATTTTGTTTGTTTTCCCTAAACTCTTGGGTGCCCAAATTTGTACGGGCAGTCAAGTAGTTCAGGTCTTTACAGATATACTTGGAGGAGCTTGAAGCAGGAGGCTTCAGGACTATATAGCTATTGTTATTTCCGCTGTGTGTAAGTGTTGTACTCTGATAATGTTATTGTATACATATACTGTTTTATTTTAAAGTTATGTTATGTATTATATTTTATTCGTTCCGCTGTGAGATTCGTGTTTACTCTGATTGTGTTCTTCTTCTTCTTCTATTCTAATTTTCTATCTTATCTATTCTCACCCTCTAACTTCTTTCTATTAATGATCTGGAATGTTCGATACCTGAATAATTAACATGGGTTTTATGTTGATTTTCTGGGTCGAAAATCCCAGCTCGTTACATTGGTCCTTATGAAACATTGGAAAGAATAGGGACTTTGTCATATAGGTTAAACCGACTAGAGGAATTAAGGGGAATATATTTCATCTATCCCAGTTGAGGAGGTGGGTACATGATAGAGGAACTATTCTGGAATCACATACACAAATTAAAATCAAAGAAGATTTGAACTATGAGAAAGAACCAGCAGGGATTGTTGCGAGGGAAGAAAAGAAATTGAGAAATAAAATCATAAAATTAGTTAAAGTGCAGTGGAGCTTAGATGCAAATGATTGCATATGGGAAATTGAAGACAAAATGAAAGCAAAATACCCATGCATATTCCCAGATAGGAACATGAATCTGAATTGATTTTGGGTAAGTATTTAATTTTGTATATATATGTTTATTTTGCATGTGTGGATTGCTGTTTAGTAACACATAAGATAAGTATAGGATTAATGAATTAATGCAAGACCAGAAGCTAATAAAAGGGTGAAAAGAAGGGACAAGTTAGTTCAAAATTGATGAATTCTAATTTTAGAAAAAAAATTGTGGGACACAATTCCTAAAAGAAGGGGTGTATGTGATAACCTTAGAATTTATTGCTTTATTTAAGACTTGTATAAGCTAAATCCTTCATACACATAAAGTGATAGCTGTGATTTTGGACACTCTTAAACAAATAGTTAATCAAAAGATAAGAGTATTGGCTGTGTTTTTAATTATGAAATAATTAAGTAGGAAAAAGATTATACATGAGCATGTAATATGTGTGTTTGTATGGCAAATGTATACAGACACATATGAAATGGTCGGGGTAAAAGCAAGATTTAAATTGGCTGTGTAAGTTTTTGGCACTATGCAACTTTATTAATTTGTTTTTGTCTAAGGAAATCAAAGAGGGAGGGGACCATCCGGGAATCACACCATTTACATGAAAGGCACAATACCATTTAAAGCCTATAACCTGAATACATCAGAGTAGTACACCTGATGGTTAATTGCATTGTAAACTTAGTTACATAGTATAAATAAAATGCGAGGATAATATGGGTATTTGGTATAGCACAAAACCCTAGGGCAATGCTGGTTATAAATAACACATGAACAACATTAAGGAGGGGAATGCAAACCCATTTCTATTAAAGCATAGCTAGTAATGAGGCCGTACTGATTATCAAGAGAATCTGGAGAGCATAGAGCTAGGGGAAGGCAGGATTTTGGTGAGTATATCTCACTATTTATAGGGCAATAAGACCTACTAAAAGGTAGCCTGTGTTTGTTATATTATGCAGTTTTAATCTATGTGTGTGATAAGTATTTTGCTTGTTTATGTAGAATGGATGAGTATGCATGAATGAATGATTTTAATATGTGTTTGTAAATCTAGTTCTTAACAATGGAATAATGATAATATTGCCTCGAGGTAGGGCTATATGTTTAGCGGTAAGCAGCATTAAACAAGGGTTATGCTTATCTCTAATTAAATAATGGTAAAAGGAGCTATGATAAGTGTTCATAAGATAATCTGTCTATCATGGATATTTCTCTGATTTAAATGATATTGATGAAGAGAAGCATCAGGTTAGGGGTATCCTAATCATCCCAACTCTATGCTCAAGCTAATAAGATAAAGAGTTTTATCATTAGTGTTCTATAAACACTATAATATTGTAGTTATGTGCTTACAATCACTATATAATGATACATATTTGGGTGTTTGTTTGTTAAATACTATATTGCATGAATCTGCATTTGTATGTAATGGGTTCATCATAAAGATGGGGGTTTTCATGCATTAGTGAGGATGTGTGAAGGGAAAGTTAGGATAAAATGATGTAAAACCTAAATTATAACAAGGAAAAAGGGCCTGGAAGGTGTTACACACCAGTTGATTTGATCTTTCCAGAATCAGTGAGGATGATCAGTTTGCACATGGTTTAATTTAAACCTTGAAGGCCTTTGTGTGTTTAAACAGAAACAAAGTGTGCACAAAGTGTTCAAGCCATGGATACTTTAGGTATGTGACCCACTTTACAGTGAAAAACAGTCCAGGAATCATGTTAGAAATGAAAGAAATAACATGTTATAATGGGGGGACTGGGAGGGTATGTGTTAGAGTGTGTATGCTTGTACAGTATGATTATATCAATTGCATAAGACCAATGGAGATTATGGTATGTAAATATTGATTTATACTCATACCAGACTATATTGTATGACGTTGTTTTGATTGCATTCTCAATCTAATGGGGTGTCTCATTTCAAAATGAGGCTTTTGCCAAGATAATGCTATTGTAGGACTATAAATCTGAAGTACCTTAGTTGCTAAAATAAAGAGGGATATGCTTAATGTATGCTAAATGAATTCTTGACCTATGTTTAGTTATTATGTAATAATTGAAAGCTTCACATGATTTGCCAAATCTGAAGCTAAAAATAAGTGAATCAACTGTGTGTTTTCTGGTTACCAGATTATTTACATATTTCCACTTTAGAAGTATTTGTGAGTATATGTATGAAAGTTAGAACTCCGTAGCAAAGCTTTTATGTTTTATGGTAAGTATGAACTTACACTTACTTATATAAGTGACATAATGGTATAACATACAATTCAATGTATGCATTTTGAAACAGAATGTCCCATTATCTTGGTATGATTCTGAAATTTATAATATGAGTTATGTTATACAAATCAAAGGAAATTTCTAGTCAGATAAGAAGCCCTAAATGTATTAAGTAAAACTATTTGAGTTCTTTGGGGGATATTATCAAATAGTATATAAAGTGTTTGTGAAAATGATTTAATGAGTTTATAATTCGTTGTAACTCAAACCTCTGATATGATTTAGACTAATGCTTGATTTCATTGCTTTTATAATACTTAAATTTTGATAATTTAAGGAATTGCCCAATTATGAAGAACTGTGCATGTGCACAACTATGGAATAACAAATAATTTGATTCTCATTATTTAATGAATTTTTAGATCAACACAGAATTACTTATGGGTGTATTAGGAGTAAACTATTAAATTGATATATTTATATTAGTGAATTCTCAAATGTTCTTGGGGTAAAGGCTTAACAGGGGGTGAATCTTGTTAAGGCAAGTGACCCAGAAATGATCTGATGAAAAAAATTCAAAACATTTAATTATAAATTAAATAGATATGTAAGGGGGTCAGTTCACGATGACTTGTCATGGGCTATTGAGAAGCAATTGCCTTAGCCGTGACATCATCTTGGTCTGTAAGTATAGTCATAGGTCTTTTTCCAGCCATCGCCTTCTCAAAGGTATCAAATAACCAGACAAAAGTTTCAGTGGTCTCATCATATAATAATGCAGCCCTAAATATTATTGTTTGCTTATGATTATTCACACTGACAAAAATTGCAAAAGGTCTTCCTTCTTTATTTTTTCTATAAGTAGTGTCAAAGCATATGACATCGCCAAAACAATGGTAGTCTACCATCATTTGCGCATCAGCCCAAAAAATATTACTTATCAAATCATTTTCATCCACTTGTATATCATATAAAAAGTTAGGATCTTTCAACTGCATTTGTTGTAAATACTCCAACGCTCCACCTGTATCTCCTTTTTTCACATTTCCTATTCATTTCGAACGTAAATAATTTCTATAATTTTCCGGAATAAAACCAAGATTTTCACGAGCTCCTGCTTGTTTACTAAAAAACTCTAAAGCTTCTTTTGGTGTAATACCAGAGTGGTCCTCCATATCAGCTTGAGCTATTTGTGCATCAGTCAATTTTCTATGTGATCTAAAGAAATAAGTCTTAGAAGGACTTGACACCATATGTGTATGATGTGGAACAAATTCATCAATGCTATATTTTTTACTATCTTAACAATAAACAATTTTCATTTAGATAGCCAAATCTCGTTTCGGCTCGATGATATTTAACATAAACACTGCGTTTGACTTTTCCACGCCAAACTTTGGCAAAGTAAACCAAAATTCATTTTTCACATTGACATGATTTGATAACGTATGGGCTCTACATTTCCTAATATCAAAACACAAACAGTATGCATACTCATTTTAAAATCTAAATGCATCGAATTCGGTTTCAAATGTCACACCTATCATTGTAATTAGCTCTTTTCGAATTTTTGAACGAATAGAATCCGTGATGGACATTGAATCCATTGAAATTTTCAATTCATTACTGATATCTTGTGTTGATTTTTTTTCTCATCTTCACTTTGAAAATTTATCTTGCGACAAGCTTTATTATCACTTTCCATAGAGATATGATTAACATTCAAATGTTGTTCCAAATTTGATAAAGAAGAAGTGAGCAGAATATTAAACTCAAAGTACGACAGAGGACAAATATTTAGAATTTGAATGAGACATTAAAATTTGTTTTTTTGAAGAGATGGTTGGAGAAGAGGAAGGGACATAAGTGTACTAGTAAAGAAACAAAGAGCTGAACGTTATTAGTGCTTTATGATTAAAATTAGCATACAATTATGATTTTCGTATTTAACTGGCTGTGCAATTGGGCAAAATAAACATGCATGGATATTCAGTTAAACATGCATGGCTATTATTAATTATATATTTTTGTATTTAATTCTTTATTTTCATATTTAATTGGCTGTGCATTTGGGTAGAAAAAACATGCATGGCTATCATTATCTTCACTCTGTTAACGTTATTATTTTGTATACTATTATCAAATGAGCTTGAATGGTTTGTTAGTTAGGTACAGAAGGAATAATTATATTATTAATTAGCCGAACTGAATTCAATGTAAATGGAGTGAAAACAAACGTTAGTCAGTTTAATGGTTGTGCCACGTGCAAATTTTGTATTGCTGGGATAGGGGTACAGAAGAAACTTGATACAAAGGATCTTCTCTTCTTTAGGCACAACCAATATCCATGCACATAATAAAGGAGAGGAGACTCAAGTGTGTTGAAAAAGAATTAGAGCGCAGATTCCTAGGGTTATAATGTAGATTTGTAATAGAGGGAGGAAACTAAAAGTAAGGTCTAGGGTTTGGACAAAAAAGGAAGCGGTACTTGAATTTAGATCTGAAGAAGGGGAAGAACGTAATAGACACCACAACGATGAAAGCTGAGTGTGGAAGGGATCAGAAGAGAGGATCGAAGAAGTGAGGGGGAGAAACAAAGTAGAAGAGGGAAAGAAAAGGATGGGCGTTGATATTAGAAGAGAGAGGAGCAGGACGACACAAGCACCATTGAGGAGAAAGCTCCGAGCTTTTTGTGTGGTTGCTTTTACAATTTATAATAATAATTAGATTAGGTTTCAAGCCATTAGTTAATTATTAAATAAAGATTATTTATTTCTATAAATCCAACACACCTTTAGGATTGTCAATTAGCCCATATAAATAAGGAAAACATATCAAAGCTCCATAATGATGGAATTTTGATGTCATTTGATTTGAAACATATGATGAAAAGATCGAATAATATTTAATTATCTACTTAAAGGTTAAATTAATACTTAACTATTATTTTGAGGATAAATAATTATTCAATCATTATTTAATAGTTAATTACTATTTAAATAATATTTTTTTAAGATTTTAATTATCTTAAGTAAAAGGTGGTTAAATTTTTTCATTTTTATAAATGATCATCCAAAGTTAATTAATTTATTATTTATTGATGTTTTAAGTTGATTAATTATTT
Source organism: Allium sativum (assembly GCA_030737875.1). Lineage (NCBI taxonomy): Eukaryota > Viridiplantae > Streptophyta > Magnoliopsida > Asparagales > Amaryllidaceae > Allium > Allium sativum. Next base: position 345,988,822 of record CM060910.1, read on the forward strand.
AAAAATAAGGGACTTGAATTGATTAATTGTTTTAATAAGAAAAATTAGACTTTTTGATTTCTTTTTAAATACAAATTAAAAGTTAATCAATTTATTAAATAAGGAGGTTTAGACTAAAATGAATCATTTGCTAAAAAAATTCAAGATAAGTAGTCTATTATAGTTAATTAATTTACCAACTAGAAGGGAATAAGTTAATTCATTTAACTTGAGAGTAAGCTTTAAATTTAATAATGGATTTAGATAATGGATTTAAAGCTAATGAGTCGATTTTGACAAAGGAATTTAAAGAAATAAATCGATTAAGGTATGCTAAGAATCCATAAGAGAACGAAATAGTGGATTTATAGCACATGTTTTGGAATGAATTTCATTTGGAACTTAACCAACTTAAGTTGGACATTTAGAATGTGAAATAATAATTTTTATTATTCTAAAGATAACAAGGATGTCGAGTCAATGTCTAAGTGGTAAATAAAAGACCCAAACTTGAACGACTTCGTTTTATCCAAAGGATAATATTAGTTTGAGGTTGAGAACTGATTTTGGAATTTAAATCATTATTTTTGTAAATGATTTGTTACATAAAAAGTAAAAAACCTTAGAAGTTAAATTAAGTGATTTGGGTTCTGGCAACCCACTAATGGTGAACTAGAAATGAGAAATCGTCTTAGTTGGTAATCAATACTTACTTATACTAGAGGGCCAAGATATAAATGTTTTGGTCATGAGAGATATGAAATATAATTAATAACAAATTAATTAAATGGGACATAGTGAGTTGCTATGGGAAATCAATACCCTGAATGATTATAGTGTGTGTGTGTGTGTGTGTATGTGTGTGTGTTTTATTTGATAGTTAAATAATAGACTATCTAACCTAAACCATAATCTTACTCTAGAAATATCTAGCAGAAGCACGTGAGTTATATTGCAGAGTCATCCCTATTAATGATTCACCATGCATGCAAACATTGTTTTGTTCTCCTAGGATAAGCGATAAGGAAACTCATCTACCAATGATTAGGAGGTAAAATCCATTCTTATGCTTAGCTTTTTTTCTAAAGAACCCGTGTTGAGTTTACCACAAATTATCGAAAGTTGTTTCGAAGAGACCAGGATTAAATATTGTTAACACCGAAAATTGCACTGTCCAAATATAAAGAAGCAAAGGATCCATAACGAGAAAAAGGATTTCGGGCAGTGGAACTGGAACCATGTAGAAAAGGGCCTTGGAAGAGGCTAAGGTACTACCGAAAGCAAGGTCCGAAAGCCAATACCGATAGAAATAGGTTCGAGTTCCAGCCAAGCATCAACATCAAATATTGCTAGGGAAGCGGTACCAAGATTATAGCAGCATTAGAGAAGAAGCCTGGAAGAATCCGGTCTGATACCAAAATACAAGAATATCGATCCAACACCGATGACAGAAGAACATGTGAGGAAACAACAATAACGATAAAGCGACGGAAGAGAAAGAGGCCAAGCACGGTGTTGGCATCAACACCGTCTTATCCTGGTGACAACAACGAATGCAATATAACAAGGGGTTTGTAAGGGAAGAACCATAGCGATGATTTCAAAAGAGAAAGGATAGAAGAAGATAAAGACCCAGTGTAGACACTAGAGTACAATGAATAATTAGCTGGGTATTAGGACCGAAATGAGAAGGCAAGTTTACTAAAACAACACCCAAGTTTCTGACACTGAGAGAGAAAAGGAGGTCAAAGCACACCGGGGTAACGGAAATGTTGGATCAGGAGGATTGACATGAAATATTTTAAGTTGAGAACATGAAATCGAAATCGAACTCATCAGAGAAGCAAAGGGCTGAAAGCAAGCAGAACAGAGCAAAGGAAGAACTATCGGAACCCATAGTTTTGATACCGATACTAAAAATCAAAAACAACATCCGTGGTACATAAAATGGAAACGGAAGTCAAGCACATGAAGAAATAGGAGCAACTATCCCGACTCCAAGTAATCATTTGATGCCGAAAGCCGGAAACAGAAGGGAGATAGCAACTAAGCCGACATCGAATATACATTCGACACCGACACCAAAGTCACCACATCTTAATATCGAAACTCAGAATCACGGGAAAGAAGATAGTAATAGCACCAAAGTTGAGCTCCTAAAACCTAAAACTGACACTTTGAAAGCAAGATAAACCCGAAAACAATGCTCAGCGGAGGAAAGGCGGCCATAACCATTCTTCTGGAACCAAAAGTTAGAAAAGCAGTTGAAACCCTGTTGTTATGTCCGAAAGATGCTTCTATAGAATTGATGACGAAAGGGGGTCCAATTTGCCTATAAATAAGACCCCAGGGGTCACATTTTGGAAAAACATTCCTCGTTCCACAATCTTGTTCTCAATTCTAAGAGGGCTAACCCTTATTTGTAAATCAATTTGGGGATTTCTTATGTAACCTCCTTCATGAAAAAAAATCATCAAAACTCTTAAAGTGGACGTAGCTTCAATCCAAACCAAACCACTATAAATCATTGTGTTCTTATTATTTCGCATATTATACTGCACTTGATCTTTCCATATGCCAAGTTCATTGTCAAGTTCATTTCCATCAGTAGAATGTTTCCATTTCCATAAGTTAAGTTCAATGTCAAAAAATAGAGGCATAGCCCTTATCTTTGTTTTAACCTCTGTATTAGATGGTAGCATATCACATTTCCATGCATTGTTTTCAATCATAATTTCCACCTTTGAATTAGGACATCCTTAGTAGAAAATATATCCCATCCCAAATTATCAACTAGTGATTCACCTTCAATCCATGGATCCAACCATAAGTCTGTTTCTTTGCCATTTGTAAATACTCTTTCACGGTTTTTGGCTAAATCTTTTCTTTCTCTTAATATAGCCTTCCAGTTTGCTGAAGCATTACTATCAATTCTCATATCCCAGAAATTGCCTTTTAAATATCTTCCTCTCACCCATTTCGCCCAAAGAGTATCAGATTGTAAAATTTTCCAACCCTGTTTCAAAATGAAAACGTGTCTCATGTTTCTTAAATTTCTAAGAGCAACTCCAACAGTGGAGAATTTAGCTCCTAAATTAAGGATTCCTGGCATTTCTCTCACCCAATTGACATCATGAATGTAATATTCAGTGTTTTATTCAGCAACCAATCGTGAATTCGGAATTTGCCCCGCACGCCGACTTTATGGCGTTTAATGTAGCGCACCGATTTTTTCGGCGTGCTATGTTAAACACTGGTATATTCAGCGCTTGGCACCCCAGAATTTCCCAACGGCTATTAACGGTTGCATTTTCACTAGAGAACAACAAAATAGGCATAATTTTCCCAACTGCTATAAAATGGTCATAATTTTTCCAACGGCTACATTTTCAATTATAAATTGGTTCCTTTCTACCATTCTACATCACAATATAATTTCAATTCCTTTCTACCTCTTACATCTGAAAAAACTCCAACTCTATAATGTCTTCACCGTATGGAGATTTTTCTCATTCAATGATAGATGGAACCCAGTTTTCTCAAGACAACACAAACATTAGTCAGTATACTCCATCAAGCAAACAATCCACCATTTTGTGGACAAACGAGGATGACATCAATCTATGCAGTATCTACTGTCATTTCTCACAAGATTCTGGTACGGGGAACGATCAATCAGCCGATGCATTTTGGAAAAAAATTATGACTGTTTTTGTTGAGAAGAATATAGAAGGATTACGGAATTTGTCGGCGATTCAGGGTCGATTCGGAAAAATAAGTTGTGAAATAACGTTTTATGAATCGCAAGTTTATAAAATATAGAAAGTGAATCCTAATGGCATGGAAGGAGAGGATAATATGGTAATTTTTCTTACAACGTGCGTTAGTGGTTGAGTATATATTATTTTTGAAACTTATTCTTTATTTTTATTAGAAATGAATGGCAAATGAGGAGTGCAAGAAGCTTTTTTCTTGAGAAAATGGGGCGAAAAGACCATATTATTATCATTTTTTGCATTGTTAAGATCTGACTATCAGTCAACCAAAGTGGAACTCCGAACTTGCTAAGAGGCTAAGCGATGTTAAAACTGCTAAAAAGGGGAAGAACAAAGCTTCTAAATCTTGGTGTTCGTCTAGTCCGAGCGATTCATCGGCGAAAATTTCCCCATGTCAAGGTGAAAACCTACTTGATGAGTTTAATACCACGATTGATGAGTATTTTAGACATCAGGGAGCCAAAGCTACGAAAAGAAAGGGCAAAATCTATGTTTCCATTGAAGGAAAAGTGAACATACGCTACGAAGATCTTGATCGTAGACATGTAGAAAGACGTGAAGATGCAAACAAAAAAATTGAGGTTATGAGTAGGTTTGCTGATCTGGAAGAGAAAAGGATACAACATCGGGCGAACGAGTTAGCATATAAGCAACAATAAGATGAGAATGCTGCCTTGGCCAAAGATTTGACTGGAATGGATGAAATGGAGAAGGAATATTGAACGGGAATTAAACAACGTATTCTAATGTCAAGGTTTCCTCGGTAGTAGGTAGATTGTTTATCACTATCTTTATTACTAGTTGCTTATGTTATGTTGTTGTAGTAATGTTACATTTTTTACTGTAGTAGCTATTTTCTTATCAATGAAATGCGTGCTTGATTTATATTGCTATTGTTTCATAAGATGATAGTTTTAGAATTTGTACTAAAGTTTAAAATTAGAATAACTCCATATTTTTTATATGATCATTAAATAAAACACAAGTTCAACCATGAAAATAAAATAAACCAAAACTATTAGCTTATTCATCCCTATATCGGGTTAGGCAACTATAACGAAGTTTGTAGGCTTTATGCCCAACAAAATCAGTACCATACTCTGCAAGGTAACGATGATCAAAAGTTGATTTATTGGGTTTAAATATGTCTTCGTCTTCAGTTGTCTCTATAATCTTATGGTATCTTTCACAAGCCTCTACGAAATGCCGATGAGCCATATGATTTCAACAGAAGATCGTGTAGTAGTGCAGGAACGATGGTTGTTATGTAATCTTGTTATCATTGACCAGAATTCTTCAAGGGCTAGACCCCCTCCATTTCGTAACAGTTACAAATCTCAATGATCAACTTCAATATAGGCTTTCACGAGTATAAGTAAATCTTGAGGAGAGAATTCAGTTGTAGTAGCACTGGAGGTTGTCCTACTAGAGCTTGTGATACTTCAATTATGACGATAAAGATTACCCATTTGCCTCGCTATGTTAGATCATGAACGTGGTTTTGGATTTCCAACTTCAATAACTCATTGGGTATCACAAATATTATGATTTTGACCTGGTTTTTCCACCTCTTCTATATATGTAACTACAACGAATCCAACCTCTTTCTCGTCCTCCCTGTTCTATTCATTTCATCAAACATTTTACCCATGGTTTCGTCATTAATTTCCCAATCGTCCATTTAAGCTACACGGAAGAAAGAAAGTATTATCTTTACAAAGGAATACTTAGACACCCTGAAGCACAAAGAGTAATGGTTTCTCACCTTAATGTCGTGGGTGATCAAAAACGCATAGATTATAGTTTATGGTTTTAGGACGAAGTATAACCTATCTAAACGAGTGGAGGTGATTGTTGAGGTCATCCTATACCATATGAGTAAAGTTAAATGTTTTTTTGACTAGACTAGACCGAAGATGTGTACATCTGTCAGAGCTATATCAAAAAACATGACTTGACAAGTCTTACTTATTAAAGCCGACTTCAATCAGAGTACTAAATGTTTACTACTTTAATAAAGCAGAGTACGAAATAAATGGACTTGGCAACTTTAAGAGCATCCAGATCTCTTCCTCTCTTCATTATTCGTGAATTCTTTGGTTTGTCAAATTACTCAATTTATCTAGTTGCCACTTTTCATATAGCTCAGAATGTCTAGTTGGGAATTAAATGATGAAATCGTGATTCGAATGTACGATGAACATGAAAGGAATAAGTAACCAGTCGAGTTTGTGCCCGAAACACAATCGGAAGTTCAAGTAGGTGTTGGAGAGGTAGATTCTGAACTCTTCAGTGCCATGCAACTGAACATTGTCGGCCCATGTATTAGACCTGTTCAAAATTCCCTCAATGATCGGTTGAGGGAAGTAATTTCTCGGGAGAATCCCGATAGGTCAAGCTCTAGCATGACGGGTCATTCAATACTTTGCTACTGCGGAGTTGAATGTAATGTGGTAGTTTCTAAAATCCAAAAGAACACAGGTCGTCACTTTTATGGTCGCAAAGTGTACATTAATGCACAAAACCAAAAAGGGTTGCAAAGTTGTAATTTTTTCTCATGGATCGATCCACCACTAACGAATAGAGGTGTCTAGTATGCATTAGAGATGCAAGTTGAGGTAAGTCGCTTAGAAAGAGTGAATGTTGCGGCAAAGGTTGAAATGTTGTATGGATGTTACAGTTATCCTGAAACTACGGGTCTTAGTTATATGGTATTATGTCTTAATTATATGTTTGTACTCAATGTTGGTAAAATCAGAGCATGCGAAGAATATCGGCGCAATGTCTGTTAGGAAAACTTATCAATTCTTCCCTGAATCTTACGAGTCGTAAGATTATGACTCGTAAAACCGTTGTAGTTGCTCTAAGACCTAAATCACCTTCTTCTTTAGGCCGGCATGAATCGTTGTATTTTATATGGTGCATACCTCCCTTCCAAATAAAATCTACACATACTTTTTCAATCTTCTTAATAGATGCTTCAAATATTTGAAAATTTTGCATCCAAAAATCGACTTTTGGATGAATCATGGTATGAATAAGTTCTGCTCTTCCAGCAAAAGTGAGTAATTTTAAGCCCCAACCTTGCAATTTATCTATGATGTTTGAAACTAGAATAGCACACTCTCTATTAGTTTTTTTTTTTTTTTTTTTTGATGACTGAGGAACACCCAAATATTTAACTAGAAATTCACCTTTCTCTACTCCCAAAATGTTCTTAACCACATCTATAGATCTACAATATTTGTTAAAGTAACACTATGACTTATGTTCATTCCTCTTAAGGCCTACATATTTCTCAAGATCCCCAAACAAATCTTTAATAGTACTCGCAACCTTATCAAATACTTGTATACAAATTGTCAGGTCGTCTTCATATAAGAGGTGGCTAAGACTAGGTTGGAAATTTTCCACCATTTGAATGCATTTGTAGGCACAACAAGCTCCATTTGCAAAGAGAAGTATTCCATGGAAATGGTGAAAAGGTAAGGAGAGGGAGAGGAACCCCTTTCCTGATACCACGATTGGATCTAATATGACCTTTCAGGACACCATTAATCAAATAGAGAAGGTAGGAGTGTCAATACACTCTTTGATAAGATTAAAAAGCTTTTTGGGCAACCCCGTAGCTATAAGCATACGATGAATGAAATTACGATTAACTTTGGCATGTGCTTTGTAAAGGTCGAATTTTAAACAAAATTTGTCAGCTTCTTGTTTATTAAAATTTCTAACCATCTTATATGCCAGATGAGAATTCTCTGAAATGCTTCTGTCTTTGATAAATGCACTCTGACACTAGGCTATGATGTTTGGTAATTTTTTCTTCATTCTATTGCACATAACCTTGCTAAGTATTTTATAAATAACATTACAGCAAGCAATACATCTGTATTCTTTAATTCTCTTTGACTTTTAACATTAGGAATGAGACAAATAAAAGTGTGGTTTATTTCTTTCAGAATTCTTCCTATGTCCGTAGATTCTTGTATTTATGTTACCACATGATTTTCCAGGACGTCCCAGTGCCTTTTGAAGAAATTGGCACCCAAGTTATTGGGACCTGGGCTGGCATCGTCGGCGATAGTATTAACAACTACACAAACTTCATGGGCACTGATAGCATCAAACAGCATGCGTCTGCTATTATCGTTAACCACCCGTCTGCACAAAATACAGGATAAGTTAGTTTTATATACACCATTATACATATCACAATAATATTTTAATGCGTCCTGTTCCATTTCCATTTTATCATTCAAAACAATAAAGTATAATTTCAAAATAGGAGTTAAAACAAATTTCATAAGTTAAAATAGAATTAAAAAACAAAGAGATATATTTAAAATAAGGAAGTAATTTTAAAATCATTTCGAAAATAGATATAAAACAAGGAAATCATTTTGAAAATAGCGAGAGAGAAATTGAAAAAAGAATTCAGCGCTGACCAGAGTTTTAACAACAATCTAGATAAATTTTTTTTATTTCTTGAACTCTTGAATTATTGACACTCATGTGTCATATATCTTGAACTCTTCTTTGAAATCTTGATTCTCTAAACTGCATAGTCTTCAATAATCAATACCTGCATATATTTCCTCTGTATACATTTTTATATTTTAGATAATATTGTTAGTGTATATTTTATAAAAATAATAAAGGGTGTTGTCATCAAAACCATCATCATTAACATCTCTGTAACGTCCCGGAAAAAGTCGATCTTGGTTATCCGATATACAACACATATCGAACATCCAAGGATCGAAAATACCGGTAGTTAATGAAAGAAATTAGAGGGTGAGGATAGATAAGATAGAAACTTAGAATAGAAGAAGAAGAACATACAACATCAGAGAAACACGAATCTCACAGCGGAATGAATAAATATATTTCATAATATAACTTTGAAATATAAATCTGTACTTGAATATACATATCATTTCCAAAGTACAGCACTTACAACACAGCGGAAAAACCATAGCTGTATAATTCTGAAGCCTCCTGCTCCAGCTCTTCAAGTATCTGTAAATCCTGACTACTTGACTGCCCATACAAAATTGGGCACCCAAGTGTTTAGGGAAAACAAAACAAAATAAACTACGGGTCAGTCATGTGACTGGTGTGAGTAAACTCAAATTATTTGATTTAACTTTCAAAAATCCTTTTGAAACAAAGGATAATCATGAGACCGATCCACACATAAACACGGATGGTTTTTACCTTACGATAACCCAAATCATTAGTAAAACAATATTATTCTGATATTATAATAATGTCTAACACAAGTAATATCAGTCTAGTAGAAACGCCTGCATCTAACGTTCTATATATATAATATACAATCAAAAGCGCGGGCTCTTATTTGGGGAATGGATTCCAACAATGACAAGGTATGGATCCACCTTTCGCTCAGTGTACTCTAGAAGCGATAAACTGGAGTTCAACAAGAACATCTTGCAACTCGGCCACACATGACCGACCACTCATTTCACTTGAGTGTATCGAATATATTGTCACCTTACAGTTGGTAAACCAACATAAACATTCCCGGGAGATACAGAATTGAAAGAAGTAACAAATATGAATTTTCTCTAGATGGTGACAATATACCCTAATTGGTGGCGAACCACTTAGCCATGCCGCCTGCCCGATTTCTGTCATTTTCCAGTTGATGAGGCTGGAGGTCATAACGTATCTTTCAATTGATTACTCATTCATTTACTTTGAATGCCACATCGTCATACCCGTCAAATCACAAATTGATTTCCCCAAAAATACCACGGGTATAAGCTAAAAGAAACAAATTCCTTCGCCACCAACATGAAAACGTTTGAAACGATCGACTTACGTGATCTACCAGATATACTCTGTCAAACATTCATCCATTCAAGTTGTCATGGGACTGGATAAACCGAAGTCACTATTCCGTACATCCATCCTAGGCAATCTCTACCTAGGACTTATACAACAACCCTTGCACTTTACTCCGTCTTCAATTTGTCTTCGACCTATTTGATTCGAAACGCTAACGCCCATACGGAGTGGTTCTTTGGATAAGAATCCAACCGGTCTCTCTGTATTGACGACGGAAAAATTGTCAAACTTTGATAGTCTGTGATTTAACTATCAAAGAAAAACACGTGTGCAAACAACGATATTATTTTCAGATGGAAAATTTTATCGATCAATCAACATTCAATGTTTATCTCTTAAATTAATTTATAATTAATTTATTCATTCTCCATTTCCTGTTTTTGTATATATATACAGAAATTCTTATTTTCTAAATTTAGAAAATATACGTTATTAATCATTGGAAAACATTTCCATCTCCTTTCCACGTATGACTATCATTCCAGTATTCTTTACCATCCAACATTTCATTTTCTATGACTAGAAAATATCTCTGATTATATTTGGAAACGTTTCCAAAACTCATTCTTTGGATTTAAATAGATGTTTAAATAAAATATCGCTATGCCAATTCAAACCATTACCTTCATTAACTATATTCACTTAACTAACCTTCACTATCAAATCTTACCATTCCTTAATTAAGAAGGAAGTTAATCAAGTTGGGGTATAATTACCTCTCAGACCTTAACTGAACAACGTTTTAACTTCGAAATAGTCAAAGTTTATCTTTTAAATCTTTAAAAAACTTCCTTACGTAACTCTCTTTCGAATAAATCTCTATTCGATAACTCTTTCCTTCGAATAAACTATATTCGATAATCTCTCTTCTTCGAATAACCTATATTCGAATAACTCTAATCGATTTACTCTTATTAGTTAGCTCTATTTGATTAACTCAATTCTATTAACTCTATTTAATTAACTCTATTGGATTAACTCTATTTGATTTACCCTACTGGATTTACTCTATTTAATTAACTCTAACTAATTTACTCTTATCAATTAACTCCTTTCGAATAAACTATATTCGATTAACTTATTTCGAATAACTAATATTCAATTAACTCCTTTCGAATAACTAATATTCAATTAACTCTTTTCGAATAACTAATATTCGATAATTTCTTTCAAATAAATAATATTCAATAATTCTTTCGAATATCTAACATTCGATAACCCTTTCGAATAACTAAAATTCGATAACTCCTTTCGAATAACTAATATTCGACAGCTCCTTTCTCTATTTGAATAAACTATATTCGATCAATTCTCTTCTTCGAATAACCTTATTCGATAAGTATTTCTTCGAATAAACTATATTCGAATAACTCTAATCCGACTAACTCTGATTCAATTAACTCTATTCGAATAACTCTATTTCGATTTAACTCTAACCGATTAACTCTAACTGATTAACTCTAATTGGTTAACTCAAACTGATTAACTCTAATTGGTTAACTCTAACTGATTAACTCTAACTGGTTAACTCTAACTGATTAACTCTAACTGGTTAACTATAACTGATTAACTCTAACTCATTTCGATTTACTCTAACTCATTTTGATTAACACATTTTGATTAACTCCTTTGATTAGCTCTACGTCCATATTCAGTTTCAAAAATCGATGTTGAAATCGATTCTTACTTCTCTATATAAGTCCTGACTTATATATTCTATTTATCCAATGATAAATATTTTATTTAATTTATAAAATATTATTTAAATTAATCTTCTCAATCTATTGCAGATTCTATTTAAAATCTTTGCTTTAAATCCATATCATGTTATATCCGTGTGTGAAGCACGGGTCTAAACTTTCCTGATGTAAAATTCTATTCATTTGCCAAATATTTCCTCATATGACATTCTTTTCATTTCCCAATAAATCCTTTTTATAACTCTATTTATTTTCTAAATAAATATTTCCTTTTTATAACTTTTTTTATTTAACAAATAAATATTCTTTTCCAATCCTATTTATTTAACAAATAAATATTTTCTTTTCAATTCTATTTGTAAATGTTTTACAAATATTCGTTTTCCAAATCTATTTGTAAATGGTTTACAAATATACCCTTTACATTTCTATTTGTAAATGGTATACAGATATACCCTTTTCATTTCTATTTGTAAATGGTTTACAAATATATTCCTATTTGTTTCACAATATTTTCCTTTTATATTTGTTTCACAAATATTTTCCTTTTATAACTTATCCTTCGATTTTATAATTATTTTCTCTTATAAAATACTTTTTCTTTTATATATAAAATCCATTGATTTTATATAAATAATTTATTTTCAAAATACACTTTGAAAATCCCCTTTTCTACATCCCAGTATTTCTTACGGTATTTAAAATACCAATTCACAGTGATCGATATCATTCAAACACACATAATCAACAAAAAATTTATATCACATCATATATCACAATATATGAAACAAAATAGTATTTTATATATTGAGGAACCCAGTTGGGTCCCTCCAACCTGTTTCCCTGCATCACAGATGTTAAACAATATAATAAACATCGATTTCATTTCACTAAGAAATATTCTTCTAAACAGAATCAATACTTGATTAATGATATATATATATATATATCGTTATCTATAATTTCAACCAACTGACTAGCAGTTCATCCAGACAATCAACACATAGAAATCAATCATCATTTAGCAGTTCTAAAAATACGTTATAAAAATATAACTGTTCAGAGTTAGTGAGTTTTACTCACATATCGCGTTATCCGTTAAATAACGATTTGCGTCTGTTGATTCAGACGGACAATTTATTTCATGATAAATTGTAACGAGCTCGAATCCACTTCCAGTCAGTCCCATGGGGTAGTGTCCGTCCATACGATCCCATTGGATCTTGTTTCGCTAAATCTGATATCGTATCACAAAGTTATGAATATTATAAGTTGTATATATATTTTTATTTAAAATAAAACTTTATTTTAAACACTTGGGCCTTACCACAAATACCTTGGCCCATCTCAAACCCATAAAAGCCCACCTGCTCATTTCAACTCCATCTTCCCCAATACACTTCGACGTCTGCTCCTTTCTCAAGCCATAGCCGATGTTTCCACTCCAACTGGTCCTCCCACACTTCCCAATAATTCACACAAAAATCACTAAAATACTTCCCATTGAAATCTCTCCAACCTTCGGTCATCTACATCACGGTCGACAGTCCTTCCAGCCGAGTTTCGAACGCTGCCTAGTTGATGTCCAGTGACATCTTTCTTCTTCGCGAACCACAATATCATGCATAAAAGTGTAGTTTCGCACCACAAACTCAAAAACGAACCCTAAAACTCGAATTGAAGCTCAAAGATTTGCTAATCTCCAACCCTAGCCTACTGCTCTTTATTTCGGAATCTCAATGCTTGCATCGCACCTCAAACAAAGGGTACGAGATTGAAGAAAGTCCTCCCAGGAATCCGAATATTTGTGTTTCGGGGTTTATACGATTTTATTTGAGTTTATATAAATTTCTAAACTTTGAGTCTTACTGTGGAGTTTTTTCCTGATGGAGGCGCAAGTATTTTGACCAGAGAATGAACTTTAGGGTTATAAGGATTTAGAGATTATATTTATAGGCAAAATAAATATCTCGATATTTTCATTTAGATATTTTAGAATATTTTATTCTTATCATTTTATCCGTTTTTGCCCTTTTAAAAATCCTTGTGATCACACACGATACCCAAAAATCACGAAAATTGGTCTGCAGCTACAGTTTGACATTACGGTCCCAACGAAACTAGTTTCGTTGAATTCCGACTTCGTTTGCTTACACGACGTATTTTTAACTGTCAAAATATTGACTGTTTTTCACATTAAAATCCTGTATGGCCACATACTGACTTCAAAAACTCAGAAACTTGACATCTAACAATAATTTAACATTGCGGATGCAACAAAATTGTTTCGTCGAATTTTGATGTCGTTTGCAAAACTGGTTATTTTAAAAGCCCTAAATAACCCTTTTAAATATATAAATATATTTAAAAACAATTAAATTAAATATTTATAAATAAATATTATTGTATATATTCACACAGAATATTATTCAGCTCCACAATATTCCTATGTGAATTTCTAACTCGATATTTCAAATCCCGATTAAATCGATATTTAATTTGTAATGAAATTCCTTTTATAAATGTAAATAAATCATTATAAATTACAAAGGAATTCCATAGCGACTTTTCTAAAATTTGATTTGGACATAAATCAAAATCTACACGACGAAATCTAGATTTTTCTCTTCCATTAGAAAAATATACTTCACCAGCTCCTAACGTTTCTTGTTTCATAGAAATCTGATTTAAAACGGCTTATGTATATTCGTTTAAAGTTTGAATTGCCAATTTACGAACTGCCGCGCCATTTCGAGCTCGATTATATTTATAATATAATTAATACGTTCTACTGTCGTTTATACAATATATTCGTGAATATAATTGAACTCTGAACTGAATTATACTATATATATAATCCAATTCACACTGTATTGTGAATTCCACTATTTTTGATTATTTTTGAATTTAATATATTATTTTAATTAAATATTCAAAGTTATTTAATTTAAAACATTTTAAATTATCAAAACATATTTTAAATAATTAAATAAATAAATTATTACACCGTAAAAATACGGGACATTATGTTCTTCCCCCCTTAAAATAATGTCGTCCTCGAAATTTTCAAGGTAGAAAACAAACCCTATTAATTAGGTAAAATTATTTGTTTACTTCTTAGCTTCAGTTTCAACTGAACCAATTTAATTTCAATTAAAATATTAAATAATTCTTATCAACGAAAATTTTCAAAAATCCTGAAAATTTACTAACACCCGAAATTTTTGAAAATTTTCGCCAGCACCTCCTTTGTACAACAACCCATATTTTGATAATGTGTTATAACTATAAATCAAGGCAGAATTAATTTTTAAAATAAGAATCAAGGGCAACGGGTTACGCCATTGCGTTCGTCTCGGAATTCTTCTTGAAAACGAGTCCGAGTTTTGGAAAATCGGAGTCCGTATGACCAAGTTATGACCCTTCGAAGTTTCCAGAAATTTTCAAGTTCAAAACAGCTCAGAATTCGAATTCAAACCTTAGAACAGACTGGGCGAGAAATTTCCCGCCCAGGACCAGGTCGACTTGGGGGTCGACCGTATGGTCGACCTGCCCAGGACCAGGTCGACCATAGAGTCGACCTGGGTGTCGACCTGGTTGTCGAGCCCATTTTTGAGTCAGAGTTCACTCTGATGTTTCTAGTCCGATTTCTGTCTAGATTCATTGGCCTGACCCTATATAAACCGCCCCTAACTCTAGTCTCTCTACACAAATTCTCTCTGGTCTTATGCTACTAAAACTCTGGTTGAAAAGTTAGAGAAAAAGGAATTGCTTCTTCCCCAACAAGGCTACGTGTAGAGTATTGATGTTTGGGGGATTTCTGTTAGACTCGAGATTCAACATCGCCTCTTTGTTTTCTAATTCTAAAACCACGATCTGTAAGCCCCAGTTACTTTTAGATTTAAACTTTAAACTTAATGTGGACATGTTGTAAATTGAAATTGAACATAAGTATGACAATCATCTTGGACCTATCATTGTATATCTTGGATCTATCATTGTTCATTTTGAATCTAGTATTTTGGGTCTACTATTTGTTCACCTTGGATCTATTCATCTTGAATCATAACTTGTGGTAATATTTATATGAAATTGATTTGGGGTCTAAACATGTTGTAAACCTAAACCCCTCATGACCATGATGTTAACATGCTTGTGATGTTGAATTAGTTGTTATTCACAAGTTTGGGGTTATTATCCTATGTCAACTGTTACCATGACTATCACCCTATTTTGCAAGGTTAGATATTTGAGGCCTCTATTCCATATGCCAGTATTGTTGTAATCATTTATCTCAAGTTATACCATGCTTGACTTGTAATCACTTTTGTCACCTTATGCCCGTTCTTTCTATGTTATTCCCTAATTAGATTTGTTTGTATCGATTCGAATTCACGTGCGATGGGAATACGATTTGGGTAGTTTAGGCAAACCTGAATTTACTATAAACGTGAACATTGTTATAACTTGGACCTGGATAGGGACATGAACTTGACATGATTTGACATGAAACATGACATGAAAACTTGACATGAATTTAGACTCGAAACTTGAACCTGGACATGACACTTAGCATAAACTTGAAAATGGCCAACTCGAGGCTGGGTTGAGTTTGCAGTGTAAATCTACCCGGAACCGCCCGCCGAATCCAGTGACTGCAAACAATAGGATCCAATGTGGGTAGTTGGTCATATCGCACCTAAAACCCGAGGTTAGACTATGTTGTGGTGTAAATCTGCCCGGAACCACCCGGCAAATCCAGTGACCACAACAACTAGTCTAATGTGAGAGGTTGGGGTGCATTAATGAATTTATGCCACAGGGTAGGGTTAAGTCATGAACCACTTGAATATACTTAACCAATTTGACACGATGATTTGATAGGGTTAAGTCATGAACCGCTTGAACAAACTTAACCAACTTGATACATGATTTGGATAGGGTTAAGTCATGAATTTGAATGACAACACTTAACCCATTAGAAACCCTAGTTACGCAGTCCTTTTCAGCAGTAACCCTCTTAGATGTATCACGATACCCTGGGACTAGGCAGGTTGGGGCACGATTACTGGGATGATTGTAAGCGACCAGAACGACGGCTGAGTAGGTGCGCCATTGTAGGTTCAGGCGGACTATGGTCGTGCACGTAGTCCGGAGTTGAAAAAGCAGGCATTGGGCACCGGTAGGTTTACACTGTGCGTGCTTGATTCGTGTCGGTGGTTGGAACCCTAGGGCTTGATACACCCTAGGGTGGACCTAGCACAGGTGACTACATTTCGTGATTGGGTCGTATGACACAGACACATGACGAGCTAGAACTTGTATGGAGTCGATCGATTAGTATGTCGTACTGTAGGACCCCGTAATAGGTCATTTCATGATATTGGGTCAAGGGATCATTTCATGGTTAATTCTTAACATGGGTTAGAATACTAGTACAGTTGGTGCAGCGAATCTTGAATATGCGATGCTAGACTTGATTTATCTTGTAATCTTAGTTACATGCCAGACTTATTATCATCCCTATGTTTACTTTCCGTTTACTCATGTCTTGTTAACTTTACTAGTTTTTATACTGAAAGTAACTAGGACTTACCAGTCTTTATGACTGACACTTTTTCTTTTGCCTCTTTTTCTTTCGTTCCCCCCCCCCAAGGTTCTCAGGGAGGAAATGCTAGCTCTTAGCTTGGATTTAGCTTGCTTTCTATCAGCTCATGTACGGTTTGGTCTTGAGCTATGCTATGGCTGCACTTCTGCTATGTTTGGGGAATAATTTACTTTTGTTATCTTAAGTTTATGCTTCTTTATTTGGAACTTGATGTAATGGAATAATTTGTACCTTGGATATATGAGGTTTTGACTCTTTTCTGAAAGTAATAAAAATTTGGTTTTCAATTTCTACCGCTTCTTTATTTATGTTCTTCCTTGTGATATCTCTGTGTATGTTTACCTAGATAATACTCCACCAAAACTAGTGCATTCTCTTTGTGAGTGACCCTAGCGGAGGTGGGGTGTTACAGGTCAATATGTCAAACTCCAACTCGCCTCTTTGGGCCTTCTCCAACCCAAAAGAAAATCAAACAGCCAAGCGGCTTGCCAAATCTACTCATAAATCACAAAACCCATATATAAATAAACTTGTACTTTTTTGTCGGGCTTATCAACTCCATCACTTCCATATGCTATCAACTTAGCATATACCAATGTTATCCCAGTCAAACTCCAATCAATTTTATCTCCAACACAACCATTCGCTTATATCCACGTTGAATTCCATTTCAAACCAAGGTTGCATTCTTGATTTTCAACTCTTAACTCCTCAATTTAATACCATTTCGAATTCCTCTGACATAAATCAAAATTTCTCAATATCATTCTGATCCAGTTAAATTTCCACTTACTTAACTGAATTAAAACCATCTTTTCCTGGGAATTTTAAATAACTTAGCTTTTCAAAATCAAATATTTCTTTTCGGAATTCAAAACACTTGCTTTTCTCAAACAATTCAAAAACAATCTCTTTGGTAGTAATCCGTCACTTACCACTCAAAAGTGAACACCGATGACGTCATGATCATCATCAGAATCTATTTTCCATCTATCGAAGTGAGTTCAATACTATATCACTTTCAAAAACATTTCTAAACACTTCTATTTTGAAATTCATTTCAAAATATCCTTCTCTATGCTTGTCAAACAATTTAAAATCTCCCAGGATTTTAAAATTCTCACATAATTAATCCAAATCCATTTAAAAACACCTATCCAAGTTCCAGGGTTTTAATTCCAATCCTGATTTAATTTCATGTTTAATTCATTTCGATTTCATATATTTCACTTATATGAATTCTGATCGATTATTTACATAACCATTTCACTTTTAATAATCTTACACGATTATAATAACAACCAATATATCCAATATATTATATCCATTTCAATATAAATTTTTGATATCAAAATATAATTTGGGTAAAATTATTTCATTTACCCTCCTTTCAAAATATACCACGTCGGTTCATCGTATTCAAGTGTTTATAAACCGCTACCGATACAGTGGATCAAACTGATCGACTAGAATCCATAAACAACTCAACCAATAAATCTACACAATATAAAAAAAATTATATTGAATAACAAATACGTTCACTCGTATATATACACTCAAACTCAATCTAGAGTATCACTAACCCCATCTCTACTGAGTCATGCCACAGAGCCAAGGTAATTACTTGACCTTAAGCTCTGATACCAACTGTAACGTCCCGAAAAAAGTCGATCTTGATTTTCCGATATACAACACATATCGAACATCCAAGGATCGAAAATACTGGTAGTTAATGAAAGAAATTAGAGGGTGAGGATAGATAAGATAGACACTTAGAATAGAAGAAGACGAAGAACATACAACATCAGAGTAAACACGAATCTCACAGCGGAACGAATAAATATATTTCATAACATAACTTTGAAATATAAATCTGTACTTGAATATACATATCATTTCCAAAGTACAACACTTACAACACAGCGGAAAAATTAAAGCTATATAATTCTGAAGCCTCGTACTCCAGCTGTTCAAGTATCTGTAAATCCCGACTACTTGACCGCCCATACAAAATTTGGCACCCAAGAGTTTAGGGAAAAAAAAAAACTCTGGGTCAGTCATGTGACTGGTGTGGGTAAACTCAAATTATTTGATTTAGCTTTCAAAAATCCTTTTGAAACAAAGGATAATCATAAGACCGATCAACACATAAACACGGATGGTTTTTACCTTACGATAACCCAAATCATTATTAAAACAATATTATTCTGATATTATAATAATGTCTAACACAAGTAATATCAATCAAGTAGAAACGCTTGCATCTAACGTTCTACATATATAATATACAATCAAAACCGCGGGCTCTTATTTGGGGAATGGATTCCAACTATGACAAGGTATGGATCCACCTTCCGCTCAGTGTACTCTAGAAGCGATACACTGGAGTTCAACAAGAACATCTTACAACTCGGCCACACATGACCGACCACTCATTTCGCTTGAGTGTATCGAATATATTGTCACCTTACAGTGGGTAAACCAACATAACCATTCTTGGGAGATACGGAATTGAAAGAAGTAACAAATATGAATATTATCTAGATGTTGACAATATACCCTAATTGGTTGTGAACCACTTAGCCATGTTGCCTGCCCGATTTCTGTCATTTCCCAGTTGATGACGCTGGAGGTCATAACGTATCTTTCAACAGATTACTCACTCATTTACTTTGAATGCCACATCGTCATACCCATCAAATCACAAATTGATTTCCCCAAATATACCACAGGTATAAGCTAAGAGAAACGAATTCCTCTGCCACCAACGTAAATACGTTTCAAACGATCAACTTACGTGATCTACCAGATATACTCTGTCAAACATTCGTCCATTCAAGTTGTCCTGGGACTGGAAAAACCGAAGGCACTATTCCGTACATCCATCTTAGGCAATCTCTACCTATGACTTATACAACAGCCCTTGCACTTTACTCCGTCTTCAATTTGTCTTCGACCTATTTGATTCGAAACGCTAATGCCCATACGGAGTGGTTCTTTGGATAAGAATCCAACCGGTCTCTCTGTATTGACGACGGAAAAATTGTCAAACTTTGATAGTCTGTGATTTAACTATCAAAGAAAAACACGTGTGCAAACAACGATATTATTTTCAGATGGAAAATTTTATCGATCAATCAACATTCAATGTTTATCTCTTAAATTAATTTATAATTAATTTATTCATTCTCCATTTCCTGTTTTTGTATATATATACAGAAATTCTTATTTTCTAAATTTAGAAAATATACGTTATTAATCATTGGAAAACATTTCCATCTCCTTTCCACGTATGACTATCATTCCAGTATTCTTTACCATCCAACATTTCATTTTCTATGACTAGAAAATATCTCTGATTATATTTGGAAACGTTTCCAAAACTCATTCTTTGGATTTAAATAGATGTTTAAATAAAATATCGCTATGCCAATTCAAACCATTACCTTCATTAACTATATTCACTTAACTAACCTTCACTATCAAATCTTACCATTCCTTAATTAAGAAGGAAGTTAATCAAGTTGGGGTATAATTACCTCTCAGACCTTAACTGAACAACGTTTTAACTTTGAAATAGTCAAAGTTTATCTTTTAAATCTTTAACAAACTTCCTTACATAACTCTCTTTCAAATAAATCTCTATTCGATAACTCTTTCCTTCGAATAAACTATATTCGATAATCTCTCTTCTTTGAATAACCTATATTCGAATAACTCTATTCATTTAACACTATTCGATTAACTCTAGTCGATTTACTCTTATCAGTTAGCTCTATTTGATTAACTCAATTCTATTAACTCTATTTGATTAACTCTATTGGATTAACTCTATTTGATTTACCCTACTGGATTAACTCTATTCAATTAACTCTAACTAATTTACTCTTATCAATTAACTCCTTTCGAATAAACTATATTCGATTAACTCCTTTAAAATAACTAATGTTCAATTAACTCCTTTCGAATAACTAATATTCGATTAACTCCTTCCGAATAACTAATATTCGATTAACTCCTTTCGAATAACTAATATTCGATAATTTCTTTCGAATAACTAATATTCGATAACGCTTTAGAATATCTAATATTCGATAACCCTTTCGACTAACTAATATTTGATAACTCCTTTCGAATAACTAATATTCGACAACTCCTTTCTCTATTCGAATAAACTATATTTGATCAATTCTCTTCTTCGAATAACCTTATTCGATAACTATTTCTTCGAATAAACTATATTCGAATAACTCTAATCCGACTAACTCTGATTCAATTAACTCTATTCGAATAACTCAAGTTCGATTTAGCTTTAACTGATTAACTCTAACTGATTAACTCTAACTGGTTAACTCTAACTGGTTAACTCTAACTGATTAACTCTAACTGATTAACTCTAACTGATTAACTCTAACTGGTTAACTCTAACCGATTAACTCTAACTGGTTAACTCTAACTGATTAACTCTAACTGGTTTACTCTAACTGATTAACTCTAACTCATTTCGATTTACTCTAACTCATTTTGATTTACACATTTTGATTAACTCCTTCGATTAACTCTACGTCCATAATCAGTTTCAAATATCGATGTTGAAATTGATTCTTACTTCTCTATATAAGTCCTGACTTATATATTCTATTTATTCAATGATAAATATTTTATTTAATTTATAAAATATTATTTAAATTAATCTTCTCAATCTATTGATTACAACAGATTCTATTTAAAATCTTTGTTTTAAATCCATATCATGTTATATCCGTGTGCGAAGCACGGGTCTAAACTTTCCTGATGTAAAATTCTATTCATTTGCCAAATATTTCCTCATATGACATTCTTTTCATTTCCCAATAAATCCTTTTTATAACTCTATTTATTTTCTAAATAAATATTTCCTTTTTATAACTCTATTTATTTAACAAATAAATATTCTTTTCCAAACCTATTTATTTAACAAATAAATATTTTCTTTTCAATTCTATTTGTAAATATTTTACAAATATTCCCTTTCCAAATCTATTTGTAAATGGTTTACAAATATACCCTTTTCATTTCTATTTGTAAATGGTTTACAAATATATCCTTTTCGTTTCCATATATTTATTTTCTAAATAAATATTTGTTTTCCTATTTGTTTCAAAATACTTTCCTTTTATATTTGTTTCACAAATATTTTCCTTTTGTAACTTATCCTTCGATTTTATAATTATTTTATCTTATAAAATCCATTGATTTTATATAAATATCTATTTTTAAAATACACTTAGAAAATCCCCTTTTCGACATCCCGGTATTTCTTACGGTATTTAAAATACCAATTCACAATGATCGATATCATTCAAACACGCATAATGAACAAAAGATTTATATCACATCATATATCACAATGTATGAAACAAAACAGTATTTTATATATTGAGGAACCCAGTTGGGTCCCTCCAACCTGTTTCCCTGCATCACAGATGTTAAACAATATAATTAACATCGATTTCATTTCACTATGAAATATTCTGCTAAACAGAATCAATACTTGATTAACGATATATATATATATATTTATATTTATATATATATATATATATATATATCGTTATCTATAATTTCAACCAACTGACTAGCAGTTCATCCAAACAATCACCACACAGAAATCAATCATCATTTAGTAGTTCTAAAAATACATTATAAAAATATAACTATTCAGAGTTGGTGAGTTTTACTCACATTTCGCGTTAACCGTTAAATAATGATTTGCGTCTGTTGATTCAGACAGACAATTTATTTCACGATAAATTGTAACGAGCTCGAATCCACTTCTAGTAAGTCCCGTTGGGTAGTGTCCGTCCATACGATCCCATTGGATCTTGTTTCGCTAAATTCTGATATCGTATCACGAAGTTATGAATATTATAAGTTGTATATACATTTTTATTTAAAATAAAACTTTATTTTAAACACTTGGGCCTTACCACAAATACCTTGGCCCATCTCAAACCCATAAAAACCCACCTGCTCACTTTCAACACCCTCTTCCCCGATACACTTCGACGTCGGCTCCTTTCTCAAGCCATAGCCGACGTTTCCACTCCAACTTCTCCTCCCACACTTCCCAATAATTCACACAAAAATCACCAAAATACTTCTCATTGAAATCTCTCCAACCTTCGGTCATCTACATCACGCTCGACAGTCCTTCCAGCTGAGTTTCGAACGCTGCCTCTTTGATGTCGAGCGACATCTTTCTTCTTCGCGAACCACAATATCATGCATACAAGTGTAGTTTCGAACCACAAACTCAAAAACGAACCCTAAAACTCGAATTGAAGCTCCAGGATTTGCCAATCTCCAACCCTAACCTACTGCTCTTTATTTCAGAATATCAATACTTGCGTCGCACCTCAAATAAAGGGTACGGGATTGAAGAAAATCCACACAAGAATCCGAATATTTGTGTTTCGGGATTTATACGATTTTATTTGAGTTTATATAAATTTCTAAACTTTGAATCTTACTGTGGAATTTTTTCCTGATGGAGGCACAAGTATTTTGACTAGAGAGTGAATTTTAGGGTTATAAGGATTTAGAGGTTATATTTATAGGCAAAATAAATATCTAGATATTTTCGTTTAGATATTTTAGAATATTTTATTCTTATCATTTAATCCGTTTTTTCCCTTTTAAAAATCCTTGTGATCACACACGATACCCAAAAATCACGAAAATTGGCATGCAGCTACAGTTTGACATTACGGTCCCAATGAAACTGGTTTCATCGAATTCCGACTCCGTTTGCTTACACAACGTATTTTTAACCATCAAAATACTGACTGTTTTTCACATTAAAATCCCGTACGGCCGCATACTGATTTCGAAAAATCACGAAACTTGACATCTAATAATAATTTAACATTGCAGATCCAACAAAATTAGTTTCGTCAAATTCTGAGGTCGTTTGCAAAACTTGCTATTTTTAAAGCCCTAAATAACCTTTTTAAATATATAAATATATTTAAAAACAATTAAATTAAATATTTATAAATAAATATTATTGTATTTATTCGCACAGTATATTATTCAGCTCCACAATATTCGTATGTGAATTTCTAACTCGATATTTCAAATCCCGATTAAATCGATATTCGATTTATAATGAAATTCCTTTTATAAATATAAATAAATCGCTATAAATTATAAAGGAATTCCATAGCGACTTTTCTAAAATTTGATTTGGACATAAATCAAGATCTACACGACGAAATCTCGAATTTTCTCTTCCATTAGAAAAATATTCTTGACCAGCTCCTAACGTTTCTTGTTTCACAGAAATTTGATTTAAAACGGCTTCTGTATATTCATTCAAAGTTCGAATCGCTAATTTACGGACTGCCGCACCATTTCGAGCTCGATTATATTTATAATATAATTAATACGTTCAACTGTCATTTATATAATATATTCTAGAATATAATTCAACTCTAAACTGAATTATACTATATATAATCCAATTCACACTATATTGTGAATTCCACTATTTTTGATTATTTTTGAATTTAATATATTATTTAATTATTATTTTAATTAAATATTCAAAGTTATTTAATTTAAACCATTTTAAATTATCAAACCATATTTTAAATAATTAAATTAATTAATTATTACACCGTAAAAATATGGGACATTACAATCTCAATCCCTAATTATCTCCCCTTTTTTGATGATGATAACCTTGGTTTATAAAATATTCATACCTAATGTCTTGATTCTTCTGTTACTCCCCTTTACTCCATTATCTCCATCTTAAACTACTAAATCCCCTTACTCTACCATCCAATTTTATTATTCTACCCCTTCGTCATCAACAAAAACTATATACTTTTAATTAACCTACAATATTACTCTCCCTTAAACAAACACAAGGCTAAACTTAGCCTAAGAACTAACTCTAATTCCCTTAAAGCTACTATAAGGCTTGAATCTAGACTAAGTGATAATATTTCCCTCATAAATATGATATAATAAATAGAATTAATATAAATCAAGTAATAGTCAATATTTAAGCAATCTAATTCAAACAATCAACCAATTTAAGTCTTGTTGTCACAAAACATTAATTCAAATCTAGTTAATTCAATCATACTAAATTCAAACATAAAATCAAACATTTCCTGTAAGTACAATTTCAAACTAATATATCCAATCAAATAGGTCAATCAAGTCAAATAAGTTAAACAAATCAAACAAGTCAATCAAACCAAAGTAAATATGTTATGTGTTAATTAATAGTCCAATACTTTTTAAGATAATAACAAAAAACTTCCCGTGTAATACACTTTTTATGTGTGGAGCTAAATTTAATATATGATGTATTGTGTGCAATATATTGTTTGTAATGCAGTATGAAATATATGTCAAGCTCGGTTTTAGATCTAGAAATGGTGATTAAATCCACCATCCCTCTTCCCCTTCTCTTTCTACTTCCTTCTTTCACTTCGATTCCGCAGCTTATCACATTCTCTCTCCTTATTTCCAACTCGAATTTAGTTTTCATTATGCCTGCATCTAAGTTGAGCCGCCCCACACAACCATGTTTCTGCTTTCCCAGATCTAAATCGATGCCAGTTTTTTCTTCCACTTTCTCACCTTCAGATGATCCATCTGCTACTACTTTTGTGTGGACCCATGATCATTGTTGGAACCCTCATTGGTCGCTCTATCGGAAGCTAACCCCCAAATGTGACTACTTGCAGCAAAATCGAGGGTATGTCTTTAAATCTAGTTTCTTTGGTTTTAGTCTCTGATGTGTTGTCTGTGGGTTGGTATTTGGATGGCATGCGTCTTGGTAAGGTATGTTGAATTTTTTTGGTGGTTCGGATCCTTTTTACACTGGTTGGGAGCTGGTTCTGGTAGTGTAAGGCTATTTTTGCTTGTCAAGCATCATCATTTTCAACTATAAGTGAAGCCTAGCTCGTATCATTCTTTTATGTCTTACATTACCTTTATATGAAATTGTGTTATGATACGGTTACGTTTCATGCATCTATGGAATAGTGTCATTGTACCGATGGTAACCTCTTATGGAATCTGCCAAGGAATCGTACATGTTATTACTTTGTATTGGGTGTTGAACTGGAGAGTACGTATGGTGTTTCATTTTATCATTTTCTGCTTTTACCCTTACACCCTACGTACGATGTCATCAAGTTAGTTTCCTAGTCGTTCTACGATGAGTTAGGGGTACTTCTTTAGAACTACTTTCAATGTTACTGCGTACAGAGTTATGGGGTCAATGTTTTTGTTATGTCTCTGTCAAGTTATGCTCTTCAACATGCCAGTTTCCCGATACCATGGGATAATATAGTTCAGACAGCAGTTTCTGTCTATTTTTCTTGTATTCATATGTCATTGTACTACTTTGTGTAGTGCGTAATCTATGAAATGTACCGTCTCCCTGCGTGGAGTACGAATGAAATTTGTAGTCAAGTATTGTAATTAGCTCTAGTGCTTTAAGCCTGTAGGTATATTGGACGGAACAACATAAACTCCGTATGTGGTGGACGGTCTACCTAAAAAACCAAAATTAGCTGACTGTTAACTACAGTCACCTGTACGTTTTTGTATTTTTATTATTGGTAATAATAAAAAGACGTCTGCGATCACCTTAAAAATCGGTCAGCTTTTCCAAAACAAATGTATGTCATATGTAAAGCAATATGAGGTGATATATAAAATGGAGTGCAACTTGTGATGTAACACCCCGCGAATTCTATAACTATGAAATCCATAAATTAAAGTATAATTAATCTGAAATCAAAGAACTAAGGGAAACGGGATACGCCATTGCGTTCGTCTCGGAAAAATACGCGAAATAGAGTCCGAGTTTTCGAAAAACGGAGTCCGTATGAAGAAGATATGGCCTTCGGAAGTTTGAGAATCAAGTTTAAATTCAAACAGAATAAAATAAATCAGGTTTAAATTCGAAATTGGGGCCCAATGGGCCAGGGCGGAAAAACACCCGCCTGACCCACCAAGTTGACTGGGCTGTCGACCTGGTCTAACCAGGTCGACAGGCCTGTCGACAGGGCTGTGACAGGGGTGTCGACCTGGTCCAGACCCAGGTCGAGCCCAGTCTAACCCGGCTGGCCTATTCTCTATGTGGTCAATTTTCTGTGGTCTGCTTTGTCACTAGGGCTAGGTGGCAAGTTTTAATTGGTCTCTCTATCGAATGAATGGCTACGATCAATCCAAGCAACATCAATGGTCCTAATCAGTTCCTAACCTCTATATAAACAACCCTAGACTAAACCCTAATCTATTCATTCAAAAATAAGAACATAGCCGCCATGTTGCTGAGGAACGACTAGGAGTAGCCACCAAATTGGAGAGAGGATTAGTAGGAAGATTCTAAAGTTTAAAGCAACCTAAACAAATCAATTCAACAAAGGAATTTGCGTCTTCAATCCCTAAATTAGAGAATTCATCACACCATTGTAAGTAGAGTATTACTTTGGTATGAATAAACAATTGTGTTGGTTTGTATGCTTGAATTGTGGCAATAAAGTAATTCATATTTGTGCGTTCTTATCAATTTGAAATATTATATACGTTTGGATATTTATGAGTTATGTTATTCATTATAAAGAACTACATGCGGTAGTTCTATGCAAGTATACGTTTGGAATATTTCGCAAATTATGTAATCCATGTTGAAGCTACATGTATGTAGTTGATTTAAATTCATGCAAGTTTGGGGTTTGCTTCTAGGCCACCATGATGTATATTTTTGTGCATAAATCATTTTGTAAGTAATTGGAACAAGTTTGGTTATTATCCATATGAAATTATGTTGAGAATTTGGCATTATGTATTAAGCCATGCTTTTGTACTAGAAAACCTATTTGCAAACTTATGAATATGGCTAGGCTATGATTGATATTTGGCAACCATGATTAGGTCTATCTTGTTTACAAGAATTATATGATGACATATGTGGTACATGGCTAGGTTAGGTTCAAAAGGTCCCTTTTTGTAAGTTTACATGGCTAAAGTAAGAATCATGATTTCATGTTAGAAATATTTATGCCATGGTTATGTGAACAAATTTAACTATACTTATGCCATGCTTATGTTTGATATTATGCCATGCTTATGTTTGACATTATGCCATGCTTATGCTAGAAATATTTATGCCATGCTTATGTTTGACATTATGCCTAAATAAGAATATAGGTTCATGTGACAATAATGATATCTCAATTACAAGTTCACATGCTTTGATTCATGTCACCTATGTTACCACTATGCAAGTACACCAGTTTCTATTTTGTATTTCCAACGTCGTATTGCAAGTTCATGCGCTCACATTCCCCTCTTTGTGTATGTAATTACGCTTTAAGCCTCCCCTTTTCGCATGGCTAATTTGGGCTTTAAAAGGCTAAGCCCAAAATATATATAAACGGACGTGTTAAACGGGGGAAAACAACGTTGGGTTAAAATTACTAATGAATGAAAATATAAAATAGAAGGGCCCAAGTTCAAGTATGGGTTGGGCCCATGATTGGTGTAACCTTTACACCATTAACTTAATAATGGGCCGCAAATATTTACATATAAGAAATAAAGAGGAATGACAAAATATGTAAATGTAGAACATACGATGTGTTTAACCCGAGGTTGGATTGAGTTGTGATGTAAACCTGCCCGGAACCGCCCGGCTGTCCAGTAGTCACAACAATACCTATCCAATGTGGGAGGTTAAACATGGAGCCCAATAAGGACCCGAGGTTAGACTGAGTTGTGGCGTAAGACTGCCCGGAACCAACCGACAACAGGCAGCCACAACAATACCTGTCTAATGTGAGAGGTCAGGGCCTTAATAAGACAATTAAGGCTGAGTCAGGATTGTTAGGATTAAGTGAACTAAAGACTTAATCAAAATGGAACATGCTAAACTAAATGGACTGGTGGGGGTTAGGTTAGAAAACACTTAACCAACTTAGCATGTTGGCTAGAGATAGAAAACCTAGTAACGGGGGACCCTTTTCAGCAGTAACCCTAAAAGGTGTATCAGGATACCCTGAAACTAGGCAGGGTGGGGCACGATTACTGGGCTGATTATAAGAGGTCAAAGCGACGGCGGTGGTGTAGCAGTGTAGGTTCTAACGGAGTGCGGGCGTGCACACACTCCGGCGCAGAAAAATAAGGCACTGGACACCAGTAGCATACCTGTGCACTCTAAGGTTGTGTCGGGTTGCCACTATGGGACTTGATACACCCCATGGTGGGACCAGCATAGGTAACTACAACATCGGGGGCCGTAAGACACATGTAACTATGCGAGTAGGAGCCGATCATCATAGAATGGATCACATCACCCTGATTTTGGGGTGCCAGTTGGAAACTAGTTTATATGGGTTCAGAGATCAACATGGGGTACAATAGTATATTCGACCCTAGACAACTTAACCAAGTTTATAGTGCATGCCCACTTCTTGTTTATACTTATCATACCCAGTTCTTTATTCATAGACAAAATAGTACTAGACTTACTCAGGCTTTATGTCCGACTCTACTTTTCTTTCGTCTTCTTTCTTCCGTTCCCCCCCCCCCCCCCCCAGGTCCTCAGGGAGGGAACACAACAGCTTGACCAACCTCAACATCCGGCTTGAAGAAGAGAAATGTATTGCTTGGACAATCCACTATGGGGCTTTTGCAGTTTATCTATGTTTTATTTATGCTTCTTTAAAATAATGTAATCAAGACAGATTATGAAAGTGTTATGTTATGTTTTTGGAAAGGTTGTTGTTGTAACACGTATTTGACTTTATGAAATAAAGTTTGTTGTTCTTCCGCTGTTTACAAATATGTGTTCTTATATCTGTCTTGTATATCTGTGACTTGTACTTATAAACCTCCACCAAAATTAGGGCATTCCCTTTGAGAGTGACCCTAACGGAGGTGGGGTGTTTCACTTGGTATCAGAGCATAGGTTTACCAGATAAGATAAAAAGTTTTGAAAAATTATTTTCAAAAAGGAAATTTAAAGAAGCATTTTTAAAAGAAAAATATTATTTTATTTTAAAAAGGCAAAGTCCACCCCCCAAAGCCATAGGAACTATCTCTTATCCTTCGTTTTGAATCTATCCTTTTTGTTTCAGCATGTCCCAAGATCTTAACTTGCCAGAAGGGGTGCCAATACCTGGTTGGTTTAGACGGTTCTTAGAAGCAAGGGCCACTCAGCCAGGTCCTACCATTCCTCCTCCCCCAGCGGAAGGAAATCATCCAGCTGCAGCAGCACCTTTTCCTCCACCTCCTCCTCGGGGAAACACGTTTGCTAAGATATGTAAAGATTTTAAAGCTATGGGAGGAAGGGATTTCCATGGAACTGAGTCCTTCGTAGCAGCTAGAAATTGGCTGAAAGAAACTGAGGACCTATTAATCATCTTTGAGGTAGAAGATAGACAAAAAGTACAATTGGCAGTGTGGCTATTGAAGGGCGAGGCTTCCTACTGGTGGGAAGTCACTAATGCTGAAAGACCAGTGGAGACATGGGAGGACTTTAGGGCAAGGTTTGAGACTAAATTTCTCTCAGATGCGGAAAGAAGTTTGCAGTTGGAAAAATTCTTATTTCTTAAACAAGGGGACAAGACAGTCAGAGAGTATGTGAATCAGTTCGATGAGCTGGCTAGGTTTGGGCTTGACCTAGTCAACACCCCGCACAAGAAGGCTCTCCGTTTCGTCAAAGGGTTGAATGAGCCATTACACAGTTTGGCCATGACCCATATACCCATGGGAGCCACGTATGAAAGATTGGTGCAAATGGCATTGCTGAATGAAGAGGATAAGGGCAAGAAGGAGACAAAGGCAGAAAGCTCTCAAGGGAAGAAAGAGGGTTTGCAGCCTAAGAAGACAGACTTTAAAAAGGCGGGGAAGGCAACAAAGAGAAGAGAACGTGTAATTTCTGTGGCAAAGTGGGGCACTTAGTAAAGGACTGCCGGAAAAAGAAGGCCAAGGAGAATGGTGGGTGCTTTTCTTGCGGTGAGACGGGCCATAGGGCTAAGGACTGCCCAAAGAAACGGGGACAGGGGCAGGGCGCTGGATCCACCCCAGGGGCACAGGTTCATGTGCTAGAAGCGCCACCTCTGCAACTGCGAGGTATAAATACTTCTGTAGAAAGTGTAGTTTATCTTTATGATCACCCCGTTCGCACTTTATTTGATTCTGGCGCATCACACTCTTTTATCTCGTCTGCTTTAGTAGAATCTCTGCACCTAGAAACTAGTATGGTAGAGGACCCCTTAATTGTTTCAAACCCAATTGGGGGCCCAGCTCATTTGTCTATGATCTGTGTGGGATTGAAAATTTCTATTCTAAGCGTAGAATTTCAATGTAGTGCCTTTGTTTTGGGCTTTTCGGGTTATGGTTTGATTTTGGGTATGGATTGGCTATCCAGTAAATGGGGCCATCCTTGATTGTGAGAAAAGGGTTGTTAGGCTCCTAACCCAGCTCGGTAATACTTTGGAAATTTCTTGTAATCCCTCGTATGCGGTTACGCTTAGTTATCTTGAATCGCTAGATGCCTCTGTTGAAAATTTGCAATCAGTTAGAGTGGTCCGGGAATATCCGGATGTCTTCGAAGAGGTGAAGGGCTTGCCTCCGAAGCGAGAAATAGACTTCCGCATATATCTTGTAGATAATGTAAAGCCCGTTGCGTTGCCCGTTAGACACATGGCTCCACGAGAAAGGAAAGAGCTCAGTAAACAGATTAAAGAGCTTCTAGAAAAGGGGTTCATTAGGAGGAGCATTTCAGAATAGGGCGCTCCAGTAGTGTTCGCCACTAAGGCTGAAGGTTCATTTCGCTGATGCATGAGTTGTAAAGAATCACCTTAGTAAGTACATTTGGCAACATAGTTGACATTTGTTTATTTTCAAGAGATAATTCATCTATGTGGAATACCTTCTAGTAAGTGAACAAGATCCAAGATTCACTAATGAATTTTGGAGAGCTTGCATGGAACCATGAGTACGCAGTTAGGCTTGAGCCAAGTATACTAGAAGGAGAATAAGTGAAAGAGGAACGAGAAATAGGTTCCAACTCATATTTTGGAAACAAGAATTAAGAAGCTACGAAATTGTGAAGTTAAAGACGGACAAAGCATAATGGAGTTAAGCTCAAGAAATGCGGCTTTGAAGATTTAAGACTAGATTCGTGCATCGTATCTCTTCTTAAGAGTATATCCTTGATCCCTCTCTTCCTGTAAAGCTCACTTGCATGCTATCTTTTGTGTATATCCTCTCGGTCCTATTCTTAATCCAATTTCTATTGCAAACCCCATAGGGAATATGACTCATCTGTTAGTAACACATGTTGGGGCTCGAGGGTGTTCGTTGATTTTACTAAAGTTTTTGGGCTTTATAGGATACGGGTTGGTCTTAGGAAGGGACTCCCTTGTGACCTAAAAGGAGTCCATCATGCTTAGTTTCCTAGAATCATATATGGTGGTTGGGTTGAGTAATTCTTTGGGTGTCAGTCTGATGTTGATTTCGGTCTTCCGGGCTGATGCTTAGAGAGTTCTTCTCCTAATCAATATATATGTGGCATAGATTTCCAGTTTCGACATTGCCTAATGGGCACAAAGTTTTTACTTGCTTCTATCATTCGACTATACCTTTAGGTAGGACCATTCCCTATCATTAAGAAAATTGGGAAAATGGCCTATAGATTAGAGCTACCCGGGAAGTTGGCTGGAGTCCACAACGTTTTTCACGTTTCACATCTCCGGAAATGTCTACATGAGTCAGCCGAGGTGGTAGAGCCAAATATCCTCGAAGAGGCCGAAGTGGAACGCGAAGCAACCATAAGAAAAGTTCCAACCCGCATATTAGGAACGGAAGTGAAGAAGCTACGCAACCGCGAAGTCAAGCTCGTTAAAGTTCAGTGGAGCGACGCCGAGGGAGACGCGACTTGGGAAACTGATGCTAGAATACGTACTGCCTACCCTTTTCTGTTCGAGGGTACATCCTTGATCTTTCTTTTTCCTTAAGTTGCGCTTTTATCTATCTTTTTAGGAATTTTCCTCGACCGTATCTTTTAGGTAGAAACCCTTTGGATGGAAACATGTAATTGAAACATGTTATGTATGATGGTTGCAAGTGGTTGCAAGTGATTGCTAGTGGTTGCTCGTGGTTGCATATACACACACAATCTAGGTTTTAGATCGGCTCAGTCACTTCATATTGCATATGCATATATGTTTGTATTCGTATGTGGTTGAACTTTAATGTGTTGTCATATGGATGTTGCATTTGTATTGAATGATTGTGCACTCATGTAGAATCAAGAATAGGAAAATTTGCATACATAATGGATTCATGGCACTTACATAATTTGCATTAAGGAGGTCAACTGAATCAGTAGACCGCCTGATTTTGCATTAGATAAGTACATGTACACACACACTTCGCATATGATCATGAAGCATTAGAAGTCTTTTAAGGACAATGGATGCTCGTGTTTGATGGATGAGTAGATGGATGATTGGATGTTAGGATATACATTCCTCCTAACTTGAAGATTTCGGGGACGAAATCCTTTTAAGTGGGGGAGAATGTAACACCCCGCGAATTCTATAACTATGAAATCCATAAATTAAAGTATAATTAATCTGAAATCAAAGAACTAAGGGAAGCGGGATACGCCATTGCGTTCGTCTCGGAAAAATACGCGAAATAGAGTCCGAGTTTTCGAAAAACGGAGTCCGTATGAAGAAGATATGGCCTTCGGAAGTTTGAGAATCAAGTTTAAATTCAAACAGAATAAAATAAATCAGGTTTAAATTCGAAATTGGGGCCCAATGGGCCAGGGCAGAAAAACACCCGCCTGACCCACCAAGTCGACTGGGCTGTCGACCTGGTCTAACCAGGTCGACAGGCCTGTCGACAGGGCTGTCGACAGGGGTGTCGACCTGGTCCAGACCCAGGTCGAGCCCAGTCTAACCCGGCTGGCCTATTCTCTATGTGGTCGATTTTCTGTGGTCTGCTTTGTCACTAGGGCTAGGTGGCAAGTTTTAATTGGTCTCTCTATCGAATGAATGGCTACGATCAATCCAAGCAACATCAATGGTCCTAATCAGTTCCTAACCTCTATATAAACAACCCTAGACTAAACCCTAATCTATTCATTCAAAAATAAGAACATAGCCGCCATGTTGCTGAGGAACGACTAGGAGTAGCCACCAAATTGGAGAGAGGATTAGGAGGAAGATTCTAAAGTTTAAAGCAACCTAAACAAATCAATTCAACAAAGGAATTTGCGTCTTCAATCCCTAAATTAGAGAATTCATCACACCATTGTAAGTAGAGTATTACTTTGGTATGAATAAACAATTGTGTTGGTTTGTATGCTTGAATTGTGGCAATAAAGTAATTCATATTTGTGCGTTCTTATCAATTTGAAATATTATATACGTTTGGATATTTATGAATTATGTTATTCATTATAAAGAACTACATGCGGTAGTTCTATGCAAGTATACGTTTGGAATATTTCGCAAATTATGTAATCCATGTTGAAGCTACATGTATGTAGTTGATTTAAATTCATGCAAGTTTGGGGTTTGCTTCTAGGCCACCATGATGTATATTTTTGTGCATAAATCATTTTGTAAGTAATTGGAACAAGTTTGGTTATTATCCATATGAAATTATGTTGAGAATTTGGCATTATGTATTAAGCCATGCTTTTGTACTAGAAAACCTATTTGCAAACTTATGAATATGGCTAGGCTATGATTGATATTTGGCAACCATGATTAGGTCTATCTTGTTTACAAGAATTATATGATGACATATGTGGTACATGGCTAGGTTAGGTTCAAAAGGTCCCTTTTTGTAAGTTTACATGGCTAAAGTAAGAATCATGATTTCATGTTAGAAATATTTATGCCATGGTTATGTGAACAAATTTAACTATACTTATGCCATGCTTATGTTTGATATTATGCCATGCTTATGTTTGACATTATGCCATGCTTATGCTAGAAATATTTATGCCATGCTTATGTTTGACATTATGCCTAAATAAGAATATAGGTTCATGTGACAATAATGATATCTCAATTACAAGTTCACATGCTTTGATTCATGTCACCTATGTTACCACTATGCAAGTACACCAGTTTCTATTTTGTATTTCCAACGTCGTATTGCAAGTTCATGCGCTCACATTCCCCTCTTTGTGTATGTAATTACGCTTTAAGCCTCCCCTTTTCGCATGGCTAATTTGGGCTTTAAAAGGCTAAGCCCAAAATATATATAAACGGACGTGTTAAACGGGGGAAAACAACGTTGGGTTAAAATTACTAATGAATGAAAATATAAAATAGAAGGGCCCAAGTTCAAGTATGGGTTGGGCCCATGATTGGTGTAACCTTTACACCATTAACTTAATAATGGGCCGCAAATATTTACATATAAGAAATAAAGAGGAATGACAAAATATGTAAATGTAGAACATACGATGTGTTTAACCCGAGGTTGGATTGAGTTGTGAAGTAAACCTGCCCGGAACCGCCCGGCTGTCCAGTAGTCACAACAATACCTATCCAATGTGGGAGGTTAAACATGGAGCCCAATAAGGACCCGAGGTTAGACTGAGTTGTGGCGTAAGACTGCCCGGAACCAACCGGCAACAGGCAGCCACAACAATACCTGTCTAATGTGAGAGGTCAGGGCCTTAATAAGACAATTAAGGCTGAGTCAGGATTGTTAGGATTAAGTGAACTAAAGACTTAATCAAAATGGAACATGCTAAACTAAATGGACTGGTGGGGGTTAGGTTAGAAAACACTTAACCAACTTAGCATGTTGGCTAGAGATAGAAAACCTAGTAACGGGGGACCCTTTTCAGCAGTAACCCTAAAAGGTGTATCAGGATACCCTGAAACTAGGCAGGGTGGGGCACGATTACTGGGCTGATTGTAAGAGGTCAAAGCGACGGTGGTGGTGTAGCAGTGTAGGTTCTAACGGAGTGCGGGCGTGCACACACTCCGGCGCAGAAAAATAAGGCACTGGACACCAGTAGCATACCTGTGCACTCTAAGGTTGTGTCGGGTTGCCACTATGGGACTTGATACACCCCATGGTGGGACCAGCATAGGTAACTACAACATCGGGGGCCGTAAGACACATGTAACTATGCGAGTAGGAGCCGATCATCATAGAATGGATCACATCACCCTGATTTTGGGGTGCCAGTTGGAAACTAGTTTATATGGGTTCAGAGATCAACATGGGGTACGATAGTATATTCGACCCTAGACAACTTAACCAAGTTTATAGTGCATGCCCACTTCTTGTTTATACTTATCATACCCAGTTCTTTATTCATAGACAAAATAGTACTAGACTTACTCAGGCTTTATGTCTGACTCTACTTTTCTTTCGTCTTCTTTCTTCCGTTCCCCCCCCCCCCCCCCCAGGTCCTCAGGGAGGGAACACAGCAGCTTGACCAACCTCAACATCCGGCTTGAAGAAGAGAAATGTATTGCTTGGACAATCCACTATGGGGCTTTTGCAGTTTATCTATGTTTTATTTATGCTTCTTTAAAATAATGTAATCAAGACAGATTATGAAAGTGTTATGTTATGTTTTTGGAAAGGTTGTTGTTGTAACACGTATTTGACTTTATGAAATAAAGTTTGTTGTTCTTCCGCTGTTTACAAATATGTGTTCTTATATCTGTCTTGTATATCTGTGACTTGTACTTATAAACCTCCACCAAAATTAGGGCATTCCCTTTGAGAGTGACCCTAACGGAGGTGGGGTGTTTCATGTGATGCAAATGAATTTAATATGGCATGCATTGTAATTAATGATAATAAAGTGTGATATGAAATAAGATGGATAATAAAAATTAATAAATAATAATATGATAATGTAGTGTGATTAATCATTTGATGATGATATGTATTTTGGTAAGAAATATTCAAAGTATAATCATCAGTTATAAGTAATATATAATAATCATGCATGTATATATGCCAATTTATTATAAAATTATTTCAATCAAACAGAGGTAATTCACAGTAATTCCTAGACTTAGGTTGATAAAACTAATAAACAATATTAAAAGGGTATTGAAGACAAGCATTTAATAATATCAATATTATAATTTATTCATAATGTTCAAATCAATTCTCTAAGAAATATAGATTTAAAATATAATTTTGAATTATAAATAATATTGCAAATTTTGAAGATTTTTTTTAGAAAAAGATCATTATATAGAGTAAACATATATTCATAACTATACATATAGTATATATAAAAAATTATCAAAAATAAAGTTTTAATTTTAAGTGTCAAAGTTCGGTAAATACATTTGTAAATTCAGATTAAAAAATTACAACAAATTATATTAAGCATAATATTTTATAAGTGTAACAATATTTATTTAAACTTATATTTCTTTATATAATTAAAACTTAGATATATATTATAATTAATTTATAAAATGCTTATAGATATGTAAAAATAATTTTAATCAACTTAAAAAATATTATATAAAGTATTATATATAACATTGATTGAAAAATTAAAACAAGCTTTGTAAATGTTTTGAAAAACTAAAAAATATGATAAGTTATATTTAATAATAATAGTTATTTTTAAAAATAATCTTTATTATACATGAAATAATGTGTTTCTAACATATGACATGATGTGATTGGTATTTATTATTTTTAAACTTCATATACATTAATTTAATTACATGGTAAGGACACTTGTCATCATGCATGTGTTCCAAATGACAAGTGTAATACACATGTCATTTTGCATGTATGTCCTTGTTTATGACAAGTAGCACATTATAATTAACTAAAAAAACCTATAAATAGTGGGTTAAATACCAACTTCATTTAATCAAATTTTATGAATTTATATAGCTAAGATCTTATCTAAAGTTAATGAGAAATAAGAGAGAAATGAAATTGATATTTGAAGAGTTTGGAATCAGAAAAAGGTATGCCTTTCTACTAGTATAGTTGTGAAAAAATAATTATTGGATTTTTTGAAATAAAATACTTTATAAAGTCTTCTAAGAATGTTTTGATTAATTATGAAGAGAAAATATCGTTTAAAAGTAATTTTAATTTTAAAAATGCATGTTGGTAGTCGAAGTGTCTATTTATACTAAATGAATGAAATCATTACTCTAAAGTTTAAAAAAAATTAATATAGTTATGCTTACTAACAACATTATGGAAAATAATTTTTATTTATTGAATACTATTGTATAAAAAGATATAAAAACTAAATATTACAATTGTCTGCCTTAGAAAAATGGTTGTTATAACCATTAAGTGACGAATTAGATGAAAATAATAAAATATCAAAACTTTAAATATTGACTTGAATTTTTTTTTGAAGGTATAAAAATTTATGTAATTTTATATGTAAAATTTTCATGAAAAATTATTTAATTTAAAATTTTCGATTTTTTTTACAAAATTACAATGTTTAACATGTCTTCTCGACATTAGAAGAGTGTGATTAGTTTTAAACAAAAATATAAAAAATACTAAATAATTTGAAATGCACTCATAATTTTTATATAGTTAAAAATATTGATTACAATCTGTAGAAATTTTTTATTATAGAAAAGTAACTTAATTTTAAGACCATTAAAATTCAAATTTTGACTCCGAAATTTGAAAATATAGCCGTTATAACTAACCGAGTGTCTTTTCATTCAAAAATAATAAAATAGTTAAATTTTGAATTTTGGCTCCAAAATTTTTTTACACAACAAATTAGATCTCTCTTCTTTACAATTAAGAAATTTCAATAATAAATTATTAATTTATAATTTCTTGTATTTAAAACATGCTACTTCATTTTATATTCTCAGCCTTGTTTTCAAAGTATATATTCAATTTTATATATCTTCTGTAAAGTAAAATAAAATTATTCTTTAAAACCTTTTCCAAACATTCAATAATTAATATTAATTACAGTTCTTTAAGATTTCCTTATAAAATCATAAGATATTTCAAAAACAAAAGTGTCTTTTCAGTTTTTTTTTTTAATAGAAGTTATTTTTAGGGGGAAATCTTCGTTTTCTACTAGTTTATAAATTTTGATTATTTTGAAGATCTAAAATTACTCTCTACTTATTGAATTCATTAAAGAAAATTCAGAATTAACGATTTCGCTGATGTGTCTAATAGAGTGTTATCGTTTCTTCATCCAAAGGTATGTCTTCAAACATTTCTATCTTCGGTTGTTTTTTTGATTTTATGGATGATCATCTGGGTGTCTTTTAAGTAATATTCATCAGATGTAACTCATCCCCTGCAAATACAACATAGCTTTTTAAAGAATCAAGGGACTTTTCAAAATAACTACATAAAATTTTAAATAACAACATCATGATGATTCTGTGACATATCCCAAAAAATGTTAATAATTTAAAAAAATGCCATTTAAACATTTAAAAAATATGATTATGATAAATTTTAAAACCAATGCTCTGATACCAATTGTTAGGGGCACAGATTAAGAATCTTAAGGCAAACTAAACACTAAAGTTGGAGTGAATAGTGTATTATGAATTTTATTATTTTCTTGAAAACTTTTTAAGTTTACCAGAATGTTATGCAAATCACATATATCAACAATCACATAATCAATCACAGATGTAGAAAATAAAAATAGAAGAGGTAAAAGGAAAGTACACACTGGGATTTTATACTCGTTCGGAGTTACCGTACATCTAGTCCTATACAACGCTGGATTGATGTGGATTTCTATTCAACTAATATCCAATATTATAATACTTGATTTCATGGCTATAAGGGAACACCCCAACAGATTTCTGTAGTACAATGAGACTTGGTTGATTTCTGAGCTACAACCTACACCGAATTGATTTCCGGGCTACAATCACGTCTAATTGATTTTCGAGCTACAACGACAATTTTTCCCAATATCGGTTTTGAAGTATTGACTCGATAGAACTTGATCTCACTATCTTTGATTACAAAGCAGCCTATAACTGTCGATTAACGCTTGAATTTCAAAGAGAGTTTGATGGAGAATTGAAACAGAAAGAATTTGATATAATTCTCTTTGAAAATCGGCAGAGTATAAGTATAGATTTTAAGAATTTAGGAAGAATAATGGAAAGGAGATAAAGGAAGAAGAAGATGATGATTAGTTATTAAAAAACTCGAAATAGGAAGCCTATTTATAGTTTTCCAATAGCCACAACCATTCGGAAAAGGTTTGAATTCAAAAGACACAACTTTTCAAAATTTAAAATAAAAATCAATGGCACATATGTCTGCAAATAATTTTTTGTATTTCGACGTACTATAGTAAATTTTTCAAAATATAAATTTCGAATCAAAGCAGATAATATTTAAATAAATTATGGTGATTTCTAGGTAAAGACAAACTATATTCCCTGTAACGACTCGTATTTTTCTGGCCAATTATTTAAATTATTTTATTATTTAAAAGGCCAGTTTGAATTTAAATAATCGAATTTAATTGTTTTGAATATTTAATTAATAATATAAATAGGATATAATAATATTTTAATTTCAAAAATATTTGGAAATGTTGAATTCGCCGTATAATGTGAATTGGCAAAATATAAAGGGTTAATATGGTTCGTATTGAAAATATATCGACGATATCGTTTATTTAACGACCGTTGGACGTATAATTTATAATTTAATTTTAGAACGAGCTGCAGCGGCGCGGTAGTTCGTAATTTGGCATTTTGAACTTTAATCGGCCGTACAGGGCCCAATATAAGTCGGATTTTCTCGAAACAAGAAACGTCCAGACCAATTAGACAATATCTTTCTAATGAAAGAGAAAAATCTAGTTTTCATAGCATAGATTTTATTTTATGTCCAAATAAAATTTTAAAATAGTCACTATGGAATTTCCTTTATAATTTTATCGTTGTTTATATTAAATAAAGGGGTTTTAAATATTTTGAATATCGATTTGGCTTGAAATTCAACCCGGGATATTTTATCTTGGTAGTGTAACACCCCGGATTTTTGAATAATCGAATTAACTAAAATAAAGAATAATTAATCTCAAACGTGAGAATTATGGGAATGGGATTGCGCCATTGTGTTCGTCTCAGAATTCTGGTTGAAAAAGAGTCCAAGTTTGCGGGAAACGAGTACCGGATGAAGGAGTTATGGACGAACGATGTTTGGTGGCAAAATAGAAAAAAAATGCACTGGCGCACTTGGGAAGTGCGCCAGTACAAATTTGCACTGGCGCACCTGCCAAGTGCGCCCAGGCCGAGGCAGCAAGCCTGCACAGCTTTCTAGTTCAGGCTGACCCATGTTGCTGAGTCCTTTCTAACTCCTTACTGAGTCATTTGGGCTGAGGTGTCACCCTATCTCGATTGAATGGTTTCGATTAACCCTAAGATCATCCGACGGCTTAAATTAATTCAAAATTC
Source organism: Allium sativum (assembly GCA_030737875.1). NCBI lineage: Eukaryota > Viridiplantae > Streptophyta > Magnoliopsida > Asparagales > Amaryllidaceae > Allium > Allium sativum. The sequence goes on from CM060910.1 coordinate 346,030,250, forward strand.
TATAAAAAGATCCATAGACTCAAACCTTAAATCAGAATTAAAACTGAAACTATGGCCGTCATGTTGTTGTCTTGAACCCTAGAGCAGCCGCCACCAAATTAAAGAGGAAGAACAACAAATCAAATCAGTTCTACTCAACCCTAACAGCGAATCTTCTTCAAAGGAGAGCTAATTCAACTCCAGAATTCAGAATTCAGAACTCAAGACTGCTTTTGAGTTGTGAGTTCGATAGTTTTAATAAAATAATTAGTAATTTAATTGGACTAAGTTATAATGCGGATTGTATGGATGTGATGTAAAGTATTGATTGCATGTTGTAATTATGTTGTAGGATTGTGATTGAAATCTCTATGACGTTATGTTGTGATGCTATCATTTATGATGTAAAGTTATGTTGCTATCATCCATGTTGTAACTTTATATATAATCAAATCATCATGTTTCATATGCTAGTTGGTTATGTTGATTCGATAAATCATATGTATGCAAGTTTAGACTTTGATTTGAACATTAATCGTATACAAGTTGGGTAGAATTATACGTGACCTTACATGATTATGACACCTAGTTTATGTGAAAATTTAATTGAAAGTTAGGCTATGACATGTGTGAGTTATATGTTAAATTCTACATGATACTTTACATGTTAGATACTAGTTTACACCATTGTTGCGATGTATAAATCACATATGTAAGTTTATGAGTTGGATATGAATCATATTATGCAAGTTTAGGGTTATTACCTATGCAAGTTTACTCCTTTAGATATAGATCTATGACAATACATGATTTATGCAAGTTTGTGGCCATTATCTCATCATGTTCACACCTTTAGATTTCGATCCATGAAATATGTTGTTTATGCAAGTTGTAACTTTGGTCTATGCAAGTTTTAGATGTAGAACATCATTCACATATGCAAGTTCACCCCCATGTTAGATCTATATTTTAATTATGTGTATATTGTGATGTTTTCTCTTTATTCCATGAGTTAGACTATTCGAGTCTAACGTATATTTTACGTTAAACGAACAAACGTACAACGTGGGGTAAAAGGGGATAATATTAAAAAGATTTAATTGGCATAAATGCCTTAAAAGGCATAAAATATAATTGTGGTGAAAATTGGTATGATTTTACATACCATAAATGGATGGACATAATTGAGTCAATTAAGGACATCGTTAAATTTGAATTGATTGATAATTTGAATAGGGAAAGTAATTCAAATTGGGGAATGATTGATTAGGTGTAATTAATCGTCTAAGACACGAGGTTAGACTCTTTTGTGGTGTAAGACTGCCCGGACCCGCCCGGCAAATCCAGCTGCCACAAATGCCAGTCTAATGTGAGAGGTCTTAGGCATAAACCAAATACGTAACAATTGTAAAGACACGAGGTTAGTCTCTTTTGTGGTGTAAGACTGCCCGGACCCGCCCGGCAAATCCAGCTGCCACAAATGCCAATCTAATGTGAGAGGTCTTTATGAGGTTACGGTCTTAATGAATTAAGAAACACTTAACCAGATAAGCATGTAGTGGGACATGAGGGGGTTAAGTGGGTGCCTTGGGTGGCATGTGGAATCTAGTTGGTGCCTTAGGTGGCATTTGGAAATACGATCAGAAACACTTAACCAAAATTGAAACATGTAATTGAAACATGAATAAGAAGTGGGTTAAGGGGGATGTACTAGAGGGGACCAAGCTTAGGTGGATAGCTTGTGTCAAGTAATGGGGGCCCGTTTCAACTAGTAACCCATATGTATCTTTATGGGCTCGACCCAAGTCGAGGACGGGACACGCATACTGGGCTTGACTATAAGAGGCCAAACCGGGTTAGCGGTGGCAACGCAAGTCCAACGGGTTCATATGCGTGTGTGGACCCGGGCTGGTAGGTAAGACGTTGTTGCATCTTGTAGGTATAAGCCGTGCATTGTTGGTTGTATCGAGTTGCCACTTTGGGGAGTGATACACCCCACTGTGGGGCCAGCACGTGTATCTATGAGTTAGGGAGCCGATCGCTTGGGGGTAGTGGGTACACCTAGTGGAGATAGGGGCAGGCGGCACCTATGAAGGCAACTAGGGGTGCACGAAACTACCATTATCATTATTTAAGTCTGTAGGCGGGATCATCCTTAGAGTGACTAGTGGTGGTGCAGTATAGCAATTATCCTATAGTGTTGGGGTAGTTTAGTAATCATCCTATAGTGGTTTAGGTGCGCTTAACGATATCGTTGTTCATCCTGTTTCCTTATTTACTCTGCCATACTCAATGGTTCATGATCATTTCCTTATTTTCCAACTTATGCCTTAGCCTAGTTACTTTGTTAATTATATTGTTAAAGTTATCGCACTCGCCAGACTTTATGTCTGACCCCCTCTGTTTCCTCCTCTTTTCTCCCCCCCCCTAGGTGCTCAAGTTGGAACTAGTACCAGTGGAGCTTGATTTTGGACTGCTTTTAGAAGATTTCTTGGATCGCTGAAGTAAAGTTCAGCTTCTCTTTTATTTATGGCTATTTTGATGTTGGGGATTCTGTCTTTCAGTTTATGTACTTTGTTTTATCAAGATGGATATTATGTACTTGACTTTGGTTTATGGTTTTGATGATGTAACCAAACATATTTACCTTTTGCTGCAATAAATAAAGTTTTAGATTTTCAAGTACTGCTTTATATTTGTCTTGTTGTGATTTTCTGTTCTATATTCACTTAAAATGCTCCATGGAAGTTAATGCATTCCCTTTGCGAGTGACATTAATGGACGTGGGGTGTTACAGGTAGTGTATACAATTCTGGTCGTATTTGGCCAATTTTAATATTTTATTAATATTATATTAAGGTATTTTAAAATTGGTTTATTTTATTTGAATTGGGCAGTTAAAAAAGGGACTTTATTCAAACGACCTCAGTTTTGGACAAAACAAATTTTATTGAGGCCGCAACAACAAATTATTGCTAGATTGTGGCGCGTTAATAGGGGTTATTTTGTGAGCGTGGCAAAATAAAATGCAAATAAAAATGACCAATTGAACGTGAACGAGCGCTATTCGAGCTAACGAACTCGGAATTCGACGAAACAAGATTCGTTAGGACCGTATCGTCAAATTATACTATGCCATCCATTCACGTCTCGAACGGGGTTTATATGTGAGCACAGGAGCAAATAACAGCATTCAGAAATTGCGATAAGCAAGAAATAAAAATCATCGGTCGTTGTCAGACATCAAGTTAAGATAAAATATAATAAAATACACCTATATATACCCTCCCACATCAGAATTTCCAGCCCACACTTAATATTCATCATCAAATTTGCAAATAAGTCCTTAATCATAAAAATCAATCATTTCTCTCGATCCGTGATGATTTTGCTAGGGGGTTCTGAAGGGAAAGGTAGATCGGGGCAAGAGCTACCTACAGTAAAAAGTTGGGGAGGTATCGTCAGGTGTGGTGGCCGGAATTCGCGATGAACGGCAGAAAATCATTTTAGTTTTTGGTGCTCTTGGAGGAGTTTTGGTTAGCGATTGACAAGGGACCAAAGGGGAAGTTGTAGAGGAGAGGGAAGGCTACGTTTATGCTTCGGGTTGGTTGGTCTGAAGTTGACTGAGGTGATCGGAAATTGGGGTTGATCGGAGATGACAGTTTTGGGGTTTTCTTTTTAGTGGCAACCAGAATTTGCTCAAATCGACGACGATAGGAGGCTTGTTGGCGTCGGGGCCCTGAAGACAAAGGAGTGTGGGTGCGAGGGGGTTCCAACCGCGGTGGTGCGGTTGTTAATGATCATCGCTGGTGATCTAATTTTGGGGATAACCGGAAGTTGGTGGATTTTGTATTTATGCCTTGTGTGGGGGCCATGGTGGGTCTGACGGGGTGACACCGTGTAACACCCCGTGTATTTTATAATAGTGTAATTCACAAATTAAAGTATAACTAATTTCAAAACAAATAATTAAGGGAAACGGGATACGCCATTGCGTTCGTCTCGAAATTCTGCTTGAGATAGAGTCCGAGTTTGCGTAAACGGACTCCGTATGAAGAAGATATGGCCTCCGGAAGTTTCAGAATTCAGTTTAAAATTCAAACAGACCAAAACAGCTCAGAAAAACCAATTTAAAATTCAAAATCGGGCCGGATAGGCCAGGGCGGGAATTTTCCCGCCCAAGGCACCCAGGTCGACTGGGTAGTCGACCTGGGTCACCCGTGTCGACTGCCAAGTCGACACGGTGTCGACTGACGTGTCGACCTGGCCCCTGAGCCAGGTCGAACCCAGCCCCCCTGGCTGGCCTGGTTTGTGTTTGGTCGATTTTCAGAGCCTTGCCTTGTCACTAGGGCTAGGTGTCAGCTCCTGATTGGTCTCTCCTTCAAACGAACGGCTAGTATTCAACCAAGCTCCATCGACGGTCCTAATCAACTCACAAACTCTATAAAAGGACCTAAGACTCACCCTAATTCACACAAATAAAAATGGAGATGAGACCGTCATGCTGCTGAGGAAAGACTAGGAATAGCCGTCAGGAATTGAGAGGCAATTAGGAGACAATTCGAAAGCTTAAAGCAACGTCAATTAAATCAAAACAACGCCTACAACAAAGGATAGCATCTCCAAATTCAGAATTCAGATTCCTGAATTGAAGATTCGTCATACGTTGTAAGTAGAGTGCTATTCCGATGTGAATAAATAATTGCGTTTGATTTGTGTAAAATGAGAAATAGAATTGTATTCGATTTGTGGTGATAATAATCTATATTTGTATGTTGCGTTGATTCTAACGATTTGGAAATGTTATGGTATAACGATTGAATATTTTGCAAGTATGTAATTTATGTTGGAAGTTAACAACCATATGTTGTGGTATTTTATTTAGGGATTCATACAAGTATATGATTCATGTTAACAACCATATGTTGTGGTATTTTATTTGGGATTCATGCAAGTATATGATTCACTATTATGCCAATATGATGTACATACTTCTATGATCACTTTTAGTGTGTAATTGGACTTGACTAAGTACTATGGTTTATATGAATCTATGTTGGAATTGGCAAATCATACTTTTGTATTAGAAACAAAAGTAAGCATTTTTATGAACATGACTAAACTATGTTTGGTGTTATGCCTAGTTGAAACCATGTTGAGGCCTATGTTGTTATAAAAATCATATGGTGATATAGGTAGCACATAAATTAAGTTAGATTTACATTCCAATTGCAAGTTTACATGAATAGATTAAAAACCATGATTCATGTTTAGGTATGTTTATGCTATGATCATATGAATAGAATGATTCATGTTTAAGTATGTTTATGCCATGATTATATGCTGTTACCATGCAAGTTCACATATGCCTAATTCATGTTAATTAGATCATTATGTTGCAAGTTCATGCGTTCACACTCCCCTTTTTATGTCACTTAGAATATATAAACACCGTGTTATAAGCCTCCCTTTTTTTTCGTGTGGCTAAGTTGGGTTTAAATGTTAAACCCAACATATGTTGTATTTTAGTGAACGTTAAAACGGGGGTAATGACGATGGGGTTAAAACATAGAACATATGTGTGGCATGTTTGACGCATGCCAACAACCATGAAAAAGCAATTAAGTGGCATAAATAAATTTTAACCAATAAAGATGAATTTGAATAATGGGCCGCAAATATTTACATATAAAAAGGAAAGAGACAAAATATGTAAATGTAGAAAATACGATGTGCTTAACCCGAGGTTGGATTGAGTTGTGATGTAAACCTGCCCGGAACCGCCCGGCTGTCCAGTAGTCACAACAATACCTATCCAATGTGGGTGGTTAAACACGGAGCCCAATAAGGACCCGAGGTTAGACTGAGTTGTGGCATAAGACTGCCCGGACCCAACCGGCAACAGGCAGCCACAACAATACCTGTCTAATGTGAGAGGTCAAGGCTTTAATAAGACAATTAAGGCTGAGTCAGGATTGATAGGATTAAGTAAATTGAATTAATACTTAATCAAAATGGAACATGCTAAACTATACAGACTGATTTGGGGTTTGGTTTACAAAACACTTAACCAACTTAGCATGTTGGCTAGAAATAGAAAACCTAGTAGCGGGGGACCCTTTTCAGCAGTAACCCTACAAGGTGTATCAGGATAACTTGAACAAGGCAGGGTGGGGCACGATTACTGGGCTGACTGTAAGAGGTCAAATCGACGGCGGTGGTGCAGCAGTGTAGGTTCTAACGGGGTGCGGGCGTGCACACACTCGACGCAGAAAAATATGGCATTGGGCACCAGTAGTATACCTGTGCATTCTAGAATTGTGTCGGGTCGCCACCATGGGACTTGATACACCCTATGGTGGGACCGGCATAGGTAACTACAACAACGGGGGCCGTAAGACACATGTAACTATGCGAACAGGAGCCGATCATCAGAAAATGGATCACTTCATCCTGATTATGGGGTGCCTGTTGGGAACTAGTTTATATGGGTACAGAGATTAAAATGGGGTACGATAGTGTATTCGACTCTAGACAACTTAACTTAGTTTATGGTGCTTTCTCATTTCCAGTTTATACCAATCATATCCAGTTCTTTATTCATAGACTGAATAGTCCTAGACTTACTCAGGCTTTATGTCTGACTCTACTTTTCTTTCGCCTTCTTTTCTTTCGTTTATCCCGCCCCCCAGGTCCATAGGGAGGGAATACCGCAGCTTGACCAGCTTTCACATCCAGCTTGAAGAGAAAGAATGTATTGCTTGGATCTTTTTCGTTTTGGACTATGGCTTTGGACAACAATTATAGGACTTATGTAGTTTATTTATGTTTTCTTTATGCTTCTTTAAATAATGTAATCAAGACAGTTATGAAGATGTTTTGTTTTTGGAAGTATTGTAAAACAAATTATGACATGGTTTGTGTAACACGTATCTTGTTGAAATAAAAGTTGTTATTATTTTCCGCTGTTCAAAAATATGTGTTCTTACATCTGTCTTGTATATCTGTGACTTATACTTATAAACCTCCACCAAAATTAGGGCATTCCCTTTGAGAGTGACCCTAACGGAGGTGGGGTGTTTCACTTGGTATCAGAGCATAGGTTTACCAGATAAGATAAAATTTTGAAAATTTATTTCCAAAGGAAAATTTAAAGAAGCATTTTTAAAGATAAAATATTATATTTTAAAAAAGGCAAAGTCCCCCAAAGCCATAGGTACTATCTTTTATCCTTCGTTTTGAATCTATCCTTTTTGTTTCAGCATGTCCGAAGAACTTAACTTGCCAGAGGGTGTACCAATACCTGGTTGGTTTAGACGATTCTTTGAAGCAAGGGCCACTCAGCCAGGTTCTACCGTTCCTCCTCCCCCAGCTGCAGGAAATCATCCAGCTGCAGCAGCACCTCTTCCTCCACCTCCTCTGCAGGGAAATACTTTTGCTAAGATATGTAAGGATTTTAAAGCTCTGGGAGGAAAGGACTTTCATGGAACCGAGTCCTTCGTAGTAGCCAGGAATTGGCTGAAAGAAACCGAGGACTTATTCGTCATCTTTGAGGTAGAAGATAGGCAGAAGGTACAACTGGTAGTGTGGCTACTAAAAGGTGAGGCTTCCTACTGGTGAGAAGTCACTAATGCAGAAAGACCAGTGGAAACATCGGAGGAATTTAGGGCAAGGTTCGAGGCTAAATTACTCTCAGAAGCGGAAAGGAGTCTTCAGTTGGAAAAATTCTTATTTCTTAAGCAAGGGAATATGACAGTCAAAGAGTATGTTAACCAGTTTGATCAGCTGGCTAGGTTCGGACTGGACCTAGTCAACATCCCGCACAAGAAGGCTCTCCGCTTTGTCAAGGGGTTGAATGAGCCATTACACAGTTTGGCCATGACCCATATACCCATGGGAGCTACATATGGAAGGTTGGTGCAGATGGCATTACTGAATGAAGAAGATAAGGGCAAGAAGGAGACAAAGGCAGAAAGCTCTCAAGGGAAGAAAGAGGGTTTACAGCCTAAGAAGACAGACTTTAAGAAGGGCGGGAAAGACAACAAAGAGAAGAGGAAGTGTAATTTCTGTGGCAAAGTGGGGCACTTAGTGAAAGATTGCCGGAAAAAGAAGGCCAAGATGAATGGCGGGTGCTTTTCTTGCGGTGAGACAGGCCACATGGCTAAGGATTGCCCGAAGAAACGAGGACAGGGGCAGAGGGCTGGATCCACCTCAGGGGCACAGGTTCATGTGCTAGAGGCGCCACCTCTGCAACAGCGAGGTATAAATACTTCTGTAGAAAGTGTAGTTTATCTTTATGATCACCCAGTTCGCACTTTATTTGATTCTGGCGCATCACACTCCTTTATCTCGTCTGCTTTAGTAAAATCTCTGCACCTAGAAACTAGTATGGTAGAGGACCCCTTAATTGTTTCAAACCCAATTGGGGGCCCAGCTCATTTGTCTATGATCTGTGTGGGATTGAAAATTTCTATTCTAAGCGTAGAATTTAGATGTAGTGCCTTTGTTTTGGGCTTCTCGGGATATGGTTTGATTTTGGGCATGGATTGGCTATCCAGTAATGGTGCCATCCTGGATTGTGAGAAAAGGGTGGTTAGGCTTCTGACCTAACTCAGTAACACTCTGGAAATTACTTGTAATCCCTCGTATGCGGTTATGCTTAGTTATGTTGAATCGCTAGATGCCTCTGTTGAAAGTTTGCAATCGATTAGAGTGGTCCAGGAATATCCGGATGTCTTCGAAGAGGTGAAGGGCTTGCCTCCGAAGCGGGAGATAGACTTCCGCATATATCTTGTAGATAATGCAAAGCCCGTTGCGTTGCCCATTAGACACATGGCTCCACGGGAAAGGAAAGAGCTCAGTAAACAAATTAAAGAGCTTCTAGAGAAGGGGTTCTTTAGGAGGAGCATTTCAGAATGGGGCGCTCCAGTGGTGTTCACTACAAAGGCGGATGGTTCACTCCGTCAATGTGTTGACTATAGGGAGCTCAACAAGCTAACGAAAAAGAATAGGCACCCTCTCCCCAGAATTGACGATCTGTTTGATCAGCTTGTAGGAGCGTCTATTTTCTCCCAACTCGATTTAGCAACCGGTTTTCATCAACTAAGTGTGGCTGAAGATAGTATCGATAAGACAGCATTCAGAACCCCAGACGGCTTCTTTGAATGGCTTGTCATGCCTTTTGGCTTGACAAACGTAGCCGCTTACTTCGTGGACTTGATGAGTAGGGTGTTCAGAGAATTTCTCAACAAGTTCGTAGTGGTCTTCATAGACGATATCCTTATCTTCTCAAAGAGTGAAGAGGAACATACTCAGCACTTAAGGGCAATCATGGAAAATCTGCGAGTCCATCAGCTAAAAGCCAAATTCTCTAAATGCCACTTTTGGAGAGAGGAAGTAAGATTTCTTGGGCACATAGTATCCAAGGAAGGATTAGCAGTAGACCCGGCTAAGGTAGTAGCGGCGCAGGATTGGAAGACACCAAAGAACGCAACAGAGGTCCGAAGCTTTCTCGGGCTAGCAGGCTTCTATCGGAAATTCATCAGAGACTTTGCAAAGGTTTTAGTTCCGCTCACAAAGTTGACCAAGAAGAATCTAGTGTTCAATTGGGACTTGGATTGCGAGTTTGCTTTCCAACGACTGAAAAGGGCTCTTACAACAGCCCCAGTTTGAACGTTGCCAGATGGAAGCAAGATGTTCACAGTTTATACAGACGCATGTGGGACAGGGCTAGGCGCTGTCTTAATGCAAGAAGGAAGGGTAGTAGCTTATGGCAGGAGACAATTGAAAGTGCATGAAAAGAACTACCCGACCCACGATCTTGAGTTAGTCGCCATCGTCTTTGCACTCAAGTCTTGGCGACACTATCTCCTAGGTGATCATAAGTTCGAACTTTACAATGACCATAAATCGTTGAAATATCTTTTCTCGCAGAAAGATCTTAACTTGAGGCAACAGAGATGGATGGAGTTTCTTGCCTCGTACGATTTCGAGATCTCCTACACTCCGGGCAAAGGCAACGTAGTGGCAGACGCGTTGAGCCGAAGGAGACTAACCCTAAGCCCGTTGTTTGTTGAAAGACAAAGCCTAGAGTTTATAGCCAGCTTTGACTTTAGGCCCTCCTCCGATTTTGTACCAGGCTTGCTAGCATCTCTCGAAGTACACCCGACTTTAGTGGACTCAATAGGGACAGCACAACGCGAAGACCCTCAGCTTGTGGAGACGATTGATAGGCTAATTAGGGGTGAGACTTCAAGTCACCTCAACAGATACTCCATCGACGATATGGGTTGTCTAAGGCGAGACGGAAGACTATGCGTCCCACAGACAAGGGATTTATTAAAGAAAGTTCTCGAGGAAGCACATCACTCCAAGATGACGATACATCCGGGCAGGGATAAAATGTACAAAGACATAAAGAGAACTTTCTTTTGGAACGGCATGAAGAAGGACGTGGCAGATTTCATTTCTAAGTGTATGGTGTGCCAACAGGTTAAGGCGGAACAGAAAAAGCCTGGCGGTCTGCTCCATCCTCTAGAGGTCCCGCAGTGGAAGTGGGATAGCATCTCAATGGACTTCATTGATGGGCTGCCTAGGTCTAGGAGAGGCAACACTAGCATTTGGGTAATAGTGGATAGGCTTTCTAAAAGCGCCCACTTTTTACCTGTCAAAAGTAAAAGAACTGCCTCCTCCCTAGCATCTCTTTACCTCAAGGAAATTGCTCGACTCCATGGAATACCATCCAGCATTGTTAGTGACCGAGACCCTATCTTCACAAGTGAGTTTTGGCGGAGTCTGCAAGAAGCGGTAGGCACACAGTTATGCTTGAACACAGCTTATCATCCCCAAACTGACGGCCAAACAGAAAGGGTGAACAGAGTTTTGGAGGACCTTTTAAGACTGTGCGTCCTTGACTTCGGAGGGACGTGGGAAAACCATCTTCCTTTGGTGGAATTTGCCTACAACAACAGCTACCAAGCAACCATCAGAATGGCGCCCTTCGAAGCTTTATATGGAAGACCGTGCCGATCGCCCACTTGTTGGTGGGAGTCTACTGATAAGCTCATACTTGGACCAGATATGATTCGAGAGACTTCAGAAAAAGTAGAGTTAATACGAAGAAGAATGAAGACAGCCCAAGACAGACAAAAATACTACGCCGACAAGAGGAGGACCGACCTTGAATTTGAGGTTTGGGATAGAGTTTTTCTTAAGGTATCTCCACTAAGGAACGTTGTTCGTTTTGGAACCATAGGAAAGCTAGCACCAAGGTTCGTAGGACCATTTCCTATTATTGAGAAAATTGGGAAAATGGCATATAGATTAGAGCTACCCGAAAAACTGGCCGGAGTTCACAACGTTTTCCATGTTTCGCACCTCCAAAAATGTCTACATGAATCTGCCGAAGTGGTAGAGCCAAATATCCTAAAAGAAGCTGAAGTGGAACGCGAAGCAACCGTGAGGAAAGTTCCAACCCGCATATTAGGAATGGAAGTGAAGAAACTACGCAACCGCGAAGTCAAGCTCGTCAAAATTCAGTGGAGCGATGCCGAAGGAGACGCAAAACTGAAGCTAGAATACGCGCAGCCTACCCTTTTCTTTTCGAGGGTACATCTTTGATCTTTCTTTTTCCTTAAGTTGCGCTTTTATCTATCATTTTAGGTATATCTCTTCGACCTTATCTTTTAGGGAGAAACCCTTTGGATGAAAACATGTAATTGAAACATGTTATGGATGATGGTTGCAAGTGGTTGCAAGTGATTGCTAGTGGTTGTTCGTGGTTGCATATACACACACAATCTAGGTTGTAGATCGGCTCAGTCACTTCATATTGCATATGCATAAATGTATTTATATTCGTATATGGTTGAAGTTTAATATGTTGTCATATTGTTGTTGCATTTGTATGAATGATTTTGCACTCATGTAGAATCATGAATAGGATAATTTGCATACATAATGGATTCATGGCACTTACATAATTTGCATTAAGGAGGTCAACTGAATCATTAGACCGCCTGATTTTGCATTAGATAAGTACATGTACACACACACTTCGCATATGATCATGAAGCATTAGAAGTCTTTTAAGGACAATGGATGCTCGTGTTTGATGGATGAGTAGATGGATGTTTGGATGTTAGGATGTACATTCTTCCTGAACTTGAAGATTTCGGGAATGAAATCATTTTAAGTGGGGGAGAGTGTAACACCCCGTGTATTTTATAACAGTGAAATTCACAAATTAAAGTATAACTAATTTCAAAACAAAGAATTAAGGGAAATGGGATACGCCATTGCGTTCGTCTCGGAATTCTGCTTGAGATAGAGTCCGAGTTTGCGTAAAACGGACTCCGTATGAAGAAGATATGGCCTCCGGAAGTTTCAGAATTCAGTCTAAAATTCAAACAGACCAAAACAGCTCAGAAAAACCAATTTAAAATTCAAAATCAGGCCGGATAGGCCAGGGCGGGAATTTTCCCGCCCAAGGCACCCAGGTCGACTGGGTAGTGGACCTGGGTCACCCGTGTCGACTGCCAAGTCGACACGGTGTCGACTGGCGTGTCGACCTGGCCCCTGAGCCAGGTCGAACCCAACCCCCCCCCCCTGGCTGGCCTGGTTTGTGTTTGGTCGATTTTCTGAGCCTTGCCTTGTCACTAGGGCTAGGTGTTAGCTCCTGATTGGTCTCTCCTTCAAACGAACGGCTAGTATTAAACCAAGCTCCATCGACGATCCTAATCAACTCACAAACTCTATAAAAAGGACCTAAGACTCACCCTAATTCACACAAATAAAAATGGAGATGAGACCATCATGCTGCTGAGGAAAGACTAGGAATAGCCGTCAGGAATTGAGAGGCAATTAGGAGACAGTTCGAAAGCTTAAAGCAACGTCAATTAAATCAAAACAATGCCTACAACAAAGGATAGCATCTCCAAATTCAGAATTCAGATTCCTGAATTGAAGATTCGTCATACGTTGTAAGTAGAGTGCTATTCCAATGTGAATAAATAATTGCATTTGATTTGTGTAAAATGAGAAATATAATTGTATTCGATTTGTGGTGATAATAATCTATATTTGTATGTTGCGTTGATTCTAACGATTTGGAAATGTTGTGGTATAACGATTGAATATTTGCAAGTATGTGATTTATGTTGGAAGTTAACAACCATATGTTGTGGTATTTTATTTAGGAATTCATACAAGTATATGATTCATGTTAACAACCATATGTTGTGGTATTTTATTTGGGATTCATGCAAGTATACGATTCACTATTATTCCAATATGATGTACATACTTTTATGATCACTTTTAGTGTGTAATTGGACTCGACTAAGTACTATGGTTTATATGAATCTATGTTGGAATTGGCAAATCATACTTTTGTATTAGAAACAAAAGTAAGCATTTTTATGAACATGACTAAACTATGTTTGGTGTTATGCCTAGTTGAAACCATGTTGAGGCCTATGTTGTTATAAAAATCATATGGTGATATAGGTAGCACATAAATTAAGTTAGATTTACATTCCAATTGCAAGTTTACATGAATAGATTAAAAACCATGATTCATGTTTAGGTATGTTTATGCTATAATCATATGAATAGAATGATTCATGTTTAAGTATGCTTATGCCATGATTATATGCTGTTACCATGCAAAGTCACATATGCCTAATTCATGTTAATTAGATCGTTATGTTGCAAGTTCATGCGTTCACACTCCCCCTTTTATGTCACTTAGAATATATAAACACCATGTTATAAACCTCCCTTTTTTCATGTGGCTAAGTTGGGTTTAAATGTTAAACCCAACATATGTTGTATTTTAGTGAACGTATAAAATGGGGGTAATGACGATGGGGTTAAAACATAGAACATATGTGTGGCATGTTTGACGCATGCCAACAACCATGAAAAAACAATTATGTGGCATAAATAAATTTTAACCAATAAAGATGAATTTGAATAATGGGCCGTAAATATTTACATATAAAAAGGAAAGAGACAAAATATGTAAATGTAGAAAATACGATGTGCTTAACCCGAGGTTGGATTGAGTTGTGATGTAAACCTGCCCGGAACCGCCCGGCTGTCCAGTAGTCACAACAATACCTATCCAATGTGGGTGGTTAAACACGGAGCCCAATAAGGACCCGAGGTTAGACTGAGTTGTGGCGTAAGACTGCCCGGACCCAACCGGCAACAGGCAGCCACAACAATACCTGTCTAAAGTGAGAGGTCAAGGCTTTAATATGACAATTAAGGCTGAGTCAGGATTGATAGGATTAAGTAAATTGAATTAATACTTAATCAAAGTGGAATATGCTAAACTATACAGACTGATTTGGGGTTAGGTTTACAAAACACTTAACCAACTTAGCATGTTGGCTAGAAATAGAAAACCTAGTAGCGGGGGACCCTTTTCAGCAGTAACCCTACAAGGTGTATCAGGATACCCTGAACTAGGCAGGGTGGGGCACGATTACTGGGCTGACTGTAAGAGGTCAAATCGACGGCGGTGGTGCAGCAGTGTAGGTTCTAACGGGGTGCGGGCGTGCACACACTCCGGCGTAGAAAAATAAGGCACTGGGCACCAGTAGTATACCTATGCATTCTAGAATTGTGTCGGGCCGCCACCATGGGACTTGATACATCCCATGGTGGGACCAGCATAGGTAACTACAACAACGGGGGCCGTAAGACACATGTAACTATGCGAATAGGAGCCGATCATCAGAAAATGGATCACTTCACCCTGATTATGGGGTGCCTGTTGGGAACTAGTTTATATGGGTACAGAGATTAATATGGGGTACGATAGTGTATTCGACTCTACACAACTTAACTTAGTTTATGGTGCTTTCTCGTTTCAAGTTTATACCTATCATATCCAGTTTTTATTCATAGACTGAATAGTCCTAGACTTACTCAGGCTTTATGTCTGACTCTACTTTTCTTTCGCCTTCTTTTCTTTCGTCCCCCCCCCAGGTCCACAGGGAGGGAATACCGCAGCTTGACCAGCTTTCACATCCAGCTTGAAGCGAAAGAATGTATTGCTTGGATCTTTTTCGTTTTGGACTATGGCTTTGGACAGCAATTATGGGACTTATGCAGTTTATTTATGTTTTCTTTATGCTTCTTTAAATAATGTAATCAAGATAGTTATGAAGATGTTATGTTTTTGGAAGAATTGTAAAACAAATTATGACATGGTTTGTGTAACACGTATCTTGTTGAAATAAAAGTTGTTGTTATTTTCCGCTGTTCAAAAATTTGTGTTCTTACATCTGTCTTGTATATCTGTGACTTATATTTATAAACCTCCACCAAAATTAGGGTATTCCCTTTGAGAGTGACCCTAACGGAGGTGGGGTGTTTCCCACCGGTTGGAGGAGGACCGCCACAGGCTGGCGCAGCTGGTGGTGATGAGGGCCAGACATCCGGCGACGAAGTGGAGGCGCAGCGAGGGTTCAAAGTGGAGGGTCAGTTTCGGTCATCGTGTTTTTAGAAGGAAATTTGGGGAAGACGGGGCTGAGAACGATCGAATTAGGGAAAACGCATGATGATGTGGATGGACGCTGACGTGGACGGTCATTTATGTAAAGTAAAGGTAAATTATAATTTAAATATTAATTAATATATCGTTAAATTTATACAAACTTTAAAATATGATAACTTTTGCATACGTTGACGAAATTCGATGAAACATGATCCGTTGGGATCGCAGAGACGAGACCTAGACGATGGCACTAACTAGGCATTGATCTGACGAAGTTGAAATTTCAGCAAATTTTGAAAGTTCGTTGCAAATTAAAAGAAACAAACACGTCCATCGTCAACCGTAATCACTGGTGAGTTAATTCTCACACTTCTCTGGACTGCTATGATGTGATAAATCCATACAACTTAAAATATCATTTAAATTGGTTTATTGGATGCTATGGTTGCAGTTGGTTGCTAGTGTTTGATTGGCTAACCCTATTTATTCGTCATTTTAATGCATTATATTGTGTGTTATTATCAAATATTATACTAAACTGTGACGCAGGGAAGAACAGGTAGGAGGAATCAAACCGGATTCCTTAGATTTATTGTGTGTTATTTATTATTTATATTGTTCATACATATGAATTATTTACTCAGAATGATATTTAAACCTGTTCAAAATGGATAGACATAAATCATGGTGTGATATTAAATAATCGACAACATTGAGTAAGTCATTGGCAGTGATTGTGTAAAATCCATCGTTTATGGCGTTGTTTTGCCGCTGGGCGAACTGACGAAGATTAAAGTTATAAATTTATTTTTATAACTGAAATGGAATTTTAATTGGTTTTATACGAGTTAATTAAAAATGGAAATTTATAAATATATTTATTTTTATAATCAGGTTATCAAGAATTTAATTTAATATTTTATATAATGAAATATTGTGTCAGAAGGGCAGAAACCAATATACGTATTGGTAAATTGAATATTTGTTTTTATAAAATAGTTAAATAATATTTTTATTAATTACGTTATTAATTAATTTAAAAGGGGAAATGGTGATTGAATATCAGTTAAGGATTAACTGGTGTTGATAGTCGACAAAAGAAGACTGTTTAATTTAAGGTTGGAAATTGGGTTGATTTGATTAATCAAATCGATTATTCTCAAATGTTTGTTAACTTAACGAAGGTTGTTTAAATTAGTTAATCTTTGATTAACTATGATTATCAAGTTAATTATCGGTTAATGAATTTAATTATGATTTAATGATCCTTTAAAATGATAAATTATTTATTTCTAGTTAATTAAAGATTAATTATTTTATTCCTAAGTATAATGAAATTAACTACGATTTAAGTGGTTAATGGTTAAGAAAATTATCATTTTAAATAACGATAATCGAAGGGATTATTTTCAATGATGAATTAAAGTAAAAAGTGATCAAATGGATATAAAGGTAACTAAAATTTGATTGGACTTTGATAAGAGGATTTTAATCTGGATTTACAAACATAGTTTTGTAAAAATGACTCGAAAGTTAATTCGAGAGTTCAAATAAGAATTTATTTAATAAACCAAGGTAAGTTGGTTAGAATAAGGCTTGAAAGGGAAAGGGTCGATTTACTTAATAAGATTAAGTAAAAAGAAGTTACAAGGGAATTACCAATAGAAGAAATGGGTTGTAATACCATACAGGAATCAAATGGCAAATAAGATTTGTCGAGTGGTTTACCCAATCAAGAAAAGGGAATTTACACGTAATGTGAATTTTCGAATCAAAGGAAATGGTTTGGCAAACCAAGATGAGTAGAAGTGGAAATAGAATATAAGGTTTTAAGTTGTAAACCTTTGTTGTCTGGAGATAAGAACGGGGTTGACCAAGGTCTGAGAGGTAATTAAAATACCCTAACTTGGGCGATTTTACTATTGTTAAAAGATTTAATTGGTTTGCAATGGTTGAGGATGTTAGGAATAAATTATTGAGAGAATATTACAAATATTTATTATGAAAGATTTAGAAATAAGATTAAACTGTTAGGGTTTAAAAATAAGAGGTGGATTAATTGGGTCAGATAATGAAATATGATCTTTCTTATATAATGTAATTAAAAGTATAACGATAGTCCAAATGGTAGTAGAAATGGAAAGTGGTTTTAAAACTATAGAGATATTAGCAATAATAAGAAATATGGAAAATGGTTAGATAATTTTAAAACGATGTTTCAAGATTAAAAGAAAATAAAGAAGTTTTGTGAAATAAAGGAATATTTCCGAACAAAGGAAATAGAAGTAAACACGTTATTCGAAAGCGAGGATTGATTAATATTTTAAAAATAATAAATCAGAAAAGTTTTGTCAAGACAAGATTATGAAATCGATGAAATAGTTAATGAAGTATTTTTAGAGAAACAACCTGAGCTGCCAATGGATTTTACATCACTGTATGATTTGATAGTTAAATAACCGACTATCAAATGGAATATTCTATTTACCTTTTTACGAGTTGTTTTCGAAGAGACCAGGATGGGGACTAGACCCAAAACCACTTCAAATCAACTGTGCGATCACGTTTAACGTGCAAGCTGTAGAGATGGAGCATTGAAGACCATAGATCTTCATAAATGGAAGAACCACTTACGATCTCTGAGTCGACGCAGAGATATACTGGGGTTCGGTCATGGTTGAAATCTGTGGATTGCAAGGACATCTCGCTACTGATCCTTGGGGTGATTCATATATTGGATGCGGTAGGAGAGTACCTTCGGTTCATCCTGTTCCTGGATGACTTGTATGGACGAGTGTCCGACAGAGTATTTCCTGACGGTCACATATATTGATTTTTTCAACCGTACCAAGAGTGGAAGCGGAGAAGGAAACTTCTTTAGCCAACACGTAATGTATTGTTGTAGACGTCAATCAGTGATTTGATGGATCTGACAATGTGGCATTCAAAGTGAATCTGATGTGATGGTAAAGCGTAGCCTCAACAACCGGGAAATGACAAAAATCGGGCAGCCAGCATGGCTATGTGGGTCGCTCCCATTAGGGTGTATAATCACCTATCTAGAGAAATTCCTTTTTCTTCTTAAATCTATTGATGATGTCCCTATCGGGAAACGGTGGTCTGAGCCCAACCATTGTTGATATACATTCGATACACTCAAGCGAAATGAGTGATCGGTCATGTGTGGGCTGGGTTGCAAGACTTTCTTGTTGAACCCAGTGTATTCGCCTCTAGAGATACACTATCGGCAGGTGGTCCCATACCTTGTCATAGTTGGAAATCAAATTTCCAATAAGCGCCCACGGTTTTTGATTGTATACTATATATTTAGAGCGTGAGATGCAAGTGTTATGCTAGATTATTATTTATTTGTGGATTGATAGACATTATTATAATATCAGAATAACATATTGATTTCAAAGATGGTTTGGGTTACAGTAAGGTAAAGACCGTCCGTGTTTATGTGTGGACCGGCCTTACTATTATCCTTTTATTTCAAAAGGATTTCCAAAGTTAAACAAGTTGTTGTGTTGTGAATTTATCACTGATAGTATTCCAGACTGACCCGGTGAATTTTGTTTTAAATCCAATGTGCTCGGGTCAGACCGAGTATATTACAGGTTAGTTTTCGCTTGGAGTCCCAGGAGCTGGAAGCAGGAGGCTTCACCGTTAGTTATTCAAAGTGTATTTCCGCTGTGTCTGATATATGATGTTCTTTGATGATTGGTATGTACATATACAGTTTTCTTTTTGTAAAGAGGTTTGATATATTATATTTATTCGTTCCACTGTGAGATTCTGATGTGTTCTTCTTCTTTCTTCTATTCTAACATTTCTTGCTTTCTTTTCTCACCCTCTAACTTCTTTCTATTAACAGTCAGGGGTTCGAATACTTTGGTTTTTGGCAAGTGATACAGGATTGTTTATCATTGATGAAAATTCGAGCGTCGAATTTTTCCCGGGCCGTTACATTTGGTATCAGAGCTATTGGTTTAGTGATAACCTTGGCTCTGTGGTGTAACTCAATAGAGATTGGGTGAGTAATACCCTAGATTGAGTTGAGTGTATATATTTGAGAGCGCGTATTTGTAATGGAATATTTTTTTTAAAAATATTTTGAAAAGAGGGTAAATGAGATGATTTTGCCCAAATTATATAAAAAGGAATTATTTTATCGAATTATTGAGATATCTGGCTGTTTGATTATTTTGGATATGGGAATACGACTTACCTTGGTTAAGTCTAGTTAAATCAGGAATGGATATAGTGTTGGAACCAAATAGAATACATTGGAATTTGGTAATTGAATTAATAATTGATAAGAAATCGATTTGACATGAATTGATAAGTGAAACCAAAGCGAAACCAAAGTGAAACCAAATGAAATACATTAATGATGAATCAAAATGATTAGTTGAGTTGATATGCCTTGTTTGTTGGTTGGTTTGTATTATGTTGGATGGTTTGTATAAATTTCACCAATGGTTAAATCTAAAAGTTGGATAAATTGAAAGGTTAAGTAAATGAATTCCTGTATAGCAAGTTGAATGGAATCAATCATGAATTAAAATAAAAATATTTAAACCAGTAATGATGTCATATGTTTGGATTGAATTTGTTTATCCATTCAGTTGTTATTTACTTGGTATTTGAGTTAAGTACAGGTATGGGGCGGCTTCGACGGTAGAATTTGATTGCATAGATTGCTAAAGATTGAGAATTTTGCTTAATAATGCCCGCAAAAAGGTACGCCTACGCAAAGTATAAAATTTTGGGTTTTGAGATCTGATTTTGATTTTCCGACCATGAGAGTCGATGGATATATATTTCTTGAACCTGCAATTTTGCAGATGTCCCTCCGTGCAGGGGAGACTCTGCCGAAATTTTTCCAAAATTTTAAGGAGTTAGATTTTTTTTAAAGATTTTTGGAAAATTGTGTTATTTGAAATTAATTGGTTTTAAAACCAATTAAATTAATTTTGGAAATAGAACTAATTTTTAATTAAATATTTTTGTAAAAATAATAGGGCTGTACCATTTTTTCTGCCTTGGCAATTTCGGGGCCGAAATTATTTTAAGGGGGAAGGAATGTAATGACCCATATTTTTCTAGCCAATTATTTAAGTTAGTTTATTATTTAAAAGGCCAATTTGAATTTAAATAATCGAATTTAATTGTTTTGAATATTTAATTAATAATATAAATAGGATATAACAATATTTTAATTTAAAAAATATTTGGAAATGTTGAATTCGCCGTATAATGTGAATAGGCAAAATATAAAGGGTTAATATGGTCCGTATTGAAAATATATCGACGATATTGTTTATTTAACGACCGTTGGACGCATAAATTTATAATTTAATTTTAAAACGAGCTGCAGCGACGCGGTAGTTCGTAATTTGGCGTTTTGAACTTTAAACGGCCGTACAGGGCCCAATATAAGTCGGATTTTCTCGAAACAAGAAACGTCCAGACCAATTAAATAATATCTTTCTAATGAAAGAGAAAAATCTAGTTTTCATAGCATAGATTTTATTTTATGTCCAAATCAAATTTTAAAATAGTCGCTGTGGAATTTCCTTCATAATTTTATCGTTGTTTATATTAAATAAAGGGGTTTTTAAATATTTTGAATATCGATTTGGCTTGAAATTCAAACCGGGATATTTTATCTTGGTAGTGTATACAATTCTGGTCGTATATGGCCAATTTTAATATTTTATTAATATTATATTAAGGTATTTTAAAATTGGTTTATTTTATTTGAATTGGGCAGTTAAAAAAGGGACTTTTTTCAAACGACCACAGTTTTCGACGAAACAAATTTTATTGAGACCGCAACAACAAATTATTGCTAGATTTCAAGTGGCGCGTCAATTGGGGTTATTTTTTGAGCGTGGCAAAATGAAATGCAAATAAAAATGAACATTTGAACGTGAACGAGCGCTATTCGAGCTAACGAGGTCGGAATTCGACGAAACAAGATTCGTTAGGACCGTATCGTCAAATTATACTATGTTGTCCATTCGCGTCTCGAACAGGGTTTGTATGTGGGCACATGAGCGAATAACAGCATTCAGAAATTGCGATAAGCATGAAATACAAATCGTCGGTCATTGTCAGACATCACGTCAAGATAAAATATAAGAAAATACACCTATATATACCCTCCCACATCAGAATTTCCATCCCACACTTAATTTTCTTCATCAAGTTTGCAAATAAGTCCTTAATGATAAAAATCAATTATTTCTCTCGATCCGTGATGATTTTGCTAGGAGGTTCTGAAGGGAAATGGTAGATCGGGGCAAGAGCTACCTATAGTAAAAAGTTGGGGAGGTATCGTCAGGTGTGGTGGCCGGAAATCGCGATGAACGGCAGAAAATCGTTTTCGTTTTTGGTTCTTTTGGAAGAGTTTTGGTTAGCGATTGACAAGGGACCAAAGGGGAAGTTGTAGAGGAGAGGGAAGGCTACGTTTTTGCTTCGGGTTGGTCGGCCTGAAGTTGACTGGGGTGATCGGAAATTGGGGTTGATCGGAGATGACAGTTTTGGGGTTTTCTTTTTAGTGGCGGCCGGAATTTGCTCAAATTAACGACGATGGGAGGCTTGTTGGCGTCGGGGCCCTGAAGACGAAGGAGCGTGGGTGCGAGGGAGTTCCAAACACGGTGGTGCGGTTGTCAATGATCACCGCGGGTGATCTAATTTTGGGGATAACCGCAAGTTGGTGGCTTTCGTATTTATGTCTCGTGTGGGGGCCATGGTGGGTCTGACGGGGTGACACCGGTTGGAGGAGGACCGCCACAGGCTGGCGCAGCTGGTGGTGATGAGGGCCAGACCTCCGGCGATGAAGTGGAGGCGCAGCGAGGGTTCAAAGGGGAGGGTCAGTTTCGGTCATCGTGTTTTTAGAAGGAAATTTGGGGAAGACGGGGCTGAGAACGATCGAATTGGGGAAAACGCGTGATGATGTGGAGGGAAGCTGACATGGACGGTCATTTAGGTAAAGTAAAGGTAAATTATAATTTAATTATTAATTAATATATCGTCAAATTTATACAAACTTTAAAATACGATAACTTTTGCATGCGTTGACGAAATTCGATGAAACAGGATCCGTTGGGATCGTAGAGACGAGCCCTAGACGATGGCACTGACTAGGCACTGATCTGACACAGTTGAAATTTCAGCAAATTTTGAACGTTCATTGCAAATTAAAAGAAAAAAACATGTCCATCGTCAACCGTAATCACTGGTGAGTTAATTCTCACACTTCTCTGGACTGCTATGATGTGATAAATCCGTACAATTTAAAATATCGTTTAAATTGGTTTATTGGATGCTACGGTTGCGGTTGGTTGCTATGTGTGTTATTATCAAATATTATACTAAACTGTGACGTAGGGAAGAACAGGTAGGAGGAATCAAACCTGATTCCTCAGATTTATTGTGTGTTATTTATTATTTATATTGTTCATACATATGAATTATTTACCCGGAATGATATTTAAACCTGTTCAAAATGGATGGACATAAATCATGATGTGATATTAAACAATCGACAACATTGAGTAAGTCATTGGCAGTGATGGTGTAAAATCCATCGTTTATGGCGTTGTTTTGCTGCTGGGCGAACTGACGAAGATTAAAGTTATAAATTTATTTTTATAACTAAAATGGAATTTTAATTGGTTTTATACGAGTTAATTAAAAATGGAAATTTATAAATATATTTATTTTTATAATCAGGTTATCAAGAATTTAATTTAATATTTTATATAATGAAATATTGTGTTAGAAGGGCAGAAACCAATATACGTATTGGTAAATTGAATATTTGTTTTTATAAAATAGTTAAATGATATTTTTATTAATTAAGTTATTAATTAATTTAAAAGGGGAAACGGTGAGTGAATATCAGTTAAGGATTAACTGGTGTTGACAGTCGACAAAAGAAGACTGTTTAATTTAAGGTTGGAAATTGGGTTGATTTGATTAATAAAATCGATTAATCTCAAATGTTTGTTAACTTAACGAAGGTTGTTTAAATTAGTTAATCTTTGATTAACTATGATTATCAAGTTAATTATCGGTTAATGAATTTAATTATGATTTAATGATCCTTTAAAATGATAAATTATTTATTTCTAGTTAATTAAAGATTAATTATTTTATTCCTAAGTATAATGAAATTAACTACGATTTAAGTGGTTAATGGTTAAGAAAATTATCATTTTAAATAACGATATTCGAAGGGATTATTTTCAATGATGAATTAAAGTAAAA
This sequence comes from Allium sativum, assembly GCA_030737875.1. Classification (NCBI taxonomy): domain Eukaryota; kingdom Viridiplantae; phylum Streptophyta; class Magnoliopsida; order Asparagales; family Amaryllidaceae; genus Allium; species Allium sativum. The sequence goes on from CM060910.1 coordinate 346,054,020, forward strand.
AGTGATCAAATGGATATAAAGGTAACTAAAATTTGATTGGAGTTTGATAAGAGGATTTTAATCTGGATTTACAAACATAGTTTTGTAAAAATGACTCGAAATTTAATTCGAGAGTTCAAATAAGAATTTATTTAATAAACCAAGGTAAGTTGGTTAGAATAAGGCTTGAAAGGGAAAGGGTCGATTTACTTAATAAGATTAAATAAAAAGAAGTTACAAGGGAATTACCAATAGAAGAAATGGGTTGTAATACCATACAGGAATCAAATGGCAAATAAGAATTGTCGAGTGGTTTACCCAATCAAGAAAAGGGAATTTACACGTAAAGTGAATTTTCGAATCAAAGGAAATGGTTTGGCAAACCAAGATGAGTAGAAGTGGAAATAGAATATGAGGTTTTAAGTTGTAAACCTTTGTTGTCTGGAGATAAGAACGGGGTTGACCAAGGTCTGAGAGGTAATTAAAATACCCCAACTTGGGTGATTTCACTATTGTTAAAAGATTTAATGAGAGAATATTACAAATATTTGGGTTGGGTTTAAATTATTGAGAGAATATTACAAATATTTATTATGAAAGATTTAGAAATAAGATTAAACTGTTTGGGTTTAAAAATAAGAGGTGGATTAATTGGGTCAGATAATAAAATATGATTTTTCTTATATAATGTAATTAAAAGTATAACGATAGTCCAAATGGTAGTAGAAATGGAAAGTGGTTTTAAAACTATAGAGATATTTGCAATAATAAGAAATATGGAAAATGGTTCAATAATTTTAAAACGATGTTTCAAGATTAAAAGAGAATAAAGAAGTTTTGTGAAATAAAGGAATATTTCCGAACAAAGGAAATAGAAGTAAACACATTATTCGAAACCGAGGATTGATTAATATTTTAAAAATTATAAATCAGAAAAGTTTTGTCGAGATAAGATTATGAAATCGATGAAATAGTTAATGAAGTATTTTTAGAGAAAAAACCTGAGCTGCCAATAGATTTAACATCACTGTATGATTTGATAGTTAAACAACCGACTATCAAATGGAATATTCTATTTACCTTTTTACGAGTTGTTTTCGAAGAGACCAGGATGGGGACTAGACCCAAAACCACTTCGAATCAACTGTGCGATCACGTTTAACGTGCAAGCTGTAGAGATGGAGCATTGAAGACCATAGATCTTCATAAATGGAAGAACCACTTAAGATCTCTGAGTCGACGCAGAGATATACTGGGGTTCAGTCATGGTTGAAATCTGTGGATTGCAAGGACGTCTCGCTACTGATCCTTGGGGTGATTCCTATATTGGATGCAGTAGGAGAGTACCTTCGGTTCATCCTATTCTCGGATGACTTGTATGGACGAGTGTCTGACAGAGTATTTCCAGACGGTCATATATATGGATTTCTTCAACCGTACCGAGAGTGGAAGCGGAGAAGGAAACTTCTTTAGCCAACACGTAATGTATTGTTGTAGACGTCAATCAGTGATTTGATGGATCTGACAATTTGGCATTCAAAGTGAATCTGATGTGATGGTAAAGCGTAGCCTCAAGCCTCACCAACCGGGAAATGACAAAAATCGAGCAGGCGACATGGCTATGTGGGTCGCTCCCATTACGGTGTATAATCACCTATCTAGAGAAATTCCTTTTGCTTTTTTAATCTATCGATGCTGTGCCTAGCCGGATACGGTGGTTTGAGCCCAACCGTTGGTGATATACATTCGATACACTCAAGTGAAATGAGTGATCGGTCGTGTGTGGGCCGGGTTGCAAGACGTTCTTGTTGAACCCGGTGTATTCGCCTCTAGAGATACACTATCGGCAGGTGGTCCCATACCTTGTCATAGTCGGAAATCAAATTTCCAATAAGCGCCCGCGGTTTTTGATTGTATACTATATATGTAGAGCGTGAGATGCAAGCGTTCTGCTAGATTATTATTTGTTTGTGGATTGATAGACATTATTATAATATCAGAATAAGACATTGATTTCAAAGATGGTTTGGGTTATAGTTAGGTAAAAATCGTCAGTGTTTATGTGTGGACTGGTCTTACTATTATCCTTTTATTTCAAAAGAATTTCCAAAGTTAAACAAGTTGTTGTGTTGTGAATTTATCACTGATAGTATTCCAGACTGACCCGGTGAATTTTGTTTTAATCAAATGTGTTCGGGTCAGACCGAGTATATTACAGGTTAGTTTTCGCTTGGAGTCCCAGGAGCTGGATGCAGGAAGCTTCACAGTTAGTTATTCAAAGTGTATATCCGCTGTGTCTGATATATGATGTACTCTGATGATTGGTATGTATATATACAGTTTTCTTTTTGTAAAGAGGTTTGATATATTTTATTTATTCGTTCCTCTATGAGATTCTGATGTGTTCTTCTTCTTTCTTCTATTCTAACATTTCTTTCTTTCTTTTCTCACCCTCTAACTTCTTTCTATTAACAGTCAAGGGTTCTAATACTTGGGTTTTTGGCAAGTGATACGGGATTGTGTATCATTGTTTAAAATTCGAGCGTCGAATTTTTCCCGGGCCGTTACATTCCCTTATATTAAAATAGAATATTTTAAGTAAAATATATGTTAAAACATATATTAAGATGAATTAAAAATTATTGTAAACTAAATATAAATTGACATAAAAGTATATATGTATTTAAAACAAAATTATAAAAAATACTTTAGAACTTAATAAATATAAATATGGAAATTGAAAACATAGGTAACTATAATTAGTATTAAATGTGTAAATAAGAAATATTTGAATTAGGAGTTAAAATAGTAAAGTATAATTTCAAAACAGGAGTTACATCAATTTCAGCAGTTAAATAGATTTAAGCATAAAGAGATATATATTTAAAATAAGGAACTAATTTTGAAATCATTTTGAAAATAGATTTAAAACAAGGAAGTAATTTTGAAATTATTTTGAAAATAGTGAGAAAAAGATTGAAATAAGAACTCAGTGTTAACCAGAGTTTTAACAACAATTTAGACAAAAATATCTTTTATTCCTTGAACTCTTGAAATTCTTAATACTCAAGAGCCTTGTATCTTGAACTCTTCTACTTTGGAATCTTTATTCTCTAAACTGTACAGTCTTCAATAATCAACGCCTACATATATTTCCTATGTGTATATATATATATTCTAGATAATAGTGTTATTATATATTTTATAATAAAAGTAATCGAAACATGGCTATTATCATCAAAACTATCATCATTAACATCTCAATCCCTAACTATTAAATATGTTAAAAATTCGTAAGAGAACTAAAGAGTGGATACATATAACTTATTTGGAATGAATTTCATTCAATACTTTGCCAACTTAAGTATGACATTTAGAACGTGAAATAATATAATTTTATAATTCTAAAGATAAAAGGAATGTCTAGTCATGGGCTGAGACGTAAATAAAATACCCACACTTGTACGACTTCGTTTTTATCTGAGTGATAATATTACTTTGAAAATGAGAATTGCTTTTGGAATTTAAATCATTATTTCCAAAAATGATTTGTTACTTGAAAAGGTAAAGCTTTGTAAGTTAAATGAAGTGATTTGGATTTTAGTAACCCACTAAACGTGAATTAAGAGAACTCATCTTAATTGGTAAAAAAGTACTTACTTATACCGGAGTGCTATGTATGTGAATGTTTTTGTCATAAGAGATTGAAATTTAATTAATAAGAAATTAATCAAAGGAGGATTAGGGAGTTGTTATGGGAAATCAATACCCTGAATGATTATGATGTGTATGTGTGTTATTTTATAATTAAATGAATGATGGTCTAATACTGACTAAAAATCTTGCTTAAGAAATTGAGACGACCCGAAATCCCGTTCTAACGGAAACATGGGTTATCTTTGGAATATAACACAGAAACAGATAATAGTAGAACAAAACTAAATACACCAGATAATACTTAGTACAAATACAGTTCAGCTATACATAAATGTCTACAGCGGAAATAAACAAAATGTACAATAGGAGCTGAACAGCATAAAAAGAGATAAATGATAGAATCCATCTTCAGCTCCAGCTATCCAGAAAGAACCAGCTAAACCAATACAAGGCTGCCCGTGAAGAAAAAGGGGCACCCGAGTTTGAAAGTGAAACAAACTACGAGTCAGTCATGGGACTGGTATGAGAAATCCACTCAACACATATATAATTGGCTAATCACAGGACCACGCCACTTTCGTGGAACGGGTTTACTCCATCGGATTGCTAGTGCTTTAAAAACAAATCTTTCTTTTAAACATCGCAATGCTTTTTATAAAAATGAAGCCATTATAAGACTCAGCTCCCATCACACAATGCAACGCAAACCGGAGGATAGAGTTTTTACCTTATAACAGCCAAAATATGCTTGATACGAATAAAACAAAGGCATTTGATATTACCACTAGTGTTTATATGTTTCGAAAACAATTTCAAATCATAACTATCAATCATAGACGACATGAGCGTCCCATACCACTATGTCGCCAAATATCTATACAATCGAAACCGCACGATCACGTATTTGGAAATTGGATTTCCATCATAAACCAAGGCAAAAGATAGTCCTTACCGAATTCGTGACTCTCTAGCCCGAGCCACAGGATCAGAGCTCGAGTGACCCTAGGAGCGACAGGGCCGGTCCACCGATGTGGATTAAAATTCCTGAACAATACGTTTCCCCGCCCTTTGGGGCGTAAACGAGCCAACGAATGACTCCATCGGACCCGGATCGTCCGATCAAACCGAGGCGCCTTGCAACAGCAACAACCACATAGGTGAAAAGTATATAAATGTCAGGGCTGGTAGGTCACTGACACCACCCTAGCTAGAAAGAAACGCATGCCCTCCCTGAGGTCCTTCCTCCCGTTTCTGGTTCATACCGGGGTGTGAGGCTCGCGAATTCACGTTATACACAAAGCTACACCACACAGGCGGTGCTTTGATCATCTCCACAAGGCTTTGCTTTTCAACAGAAGCCTTGATCACTACATCTTAGCATGCCACACAGGCAATTCATGCCATGCGACTGATGTCCATCGATATACAACCTCTGAGCTCGTGCGTCTCAGAGAAGGGCGTTAAGCAAAAGAAATAAATTCTCCGCCGCTAAACAGATGTATATTTAATAGAGATCAATCAACACAGAATAAAATCCAATGTCAGACACACAGTCCATTTACAAGTCCGTTCTGGGTATGAACGAAACCGGAGGCACTAAATACCTCGCAAACCCATCGATCACCACGTACGTCTGGACGATCATCACTCATTATCCATATTTCGGGATGCCTCCCAATCAGGACCTCGGTTACCATCCAAACGAGGTGAAGATCTCCGGTCTTCGACCACCGTCTTCATCTTCGAATTTCAATCATCGGTCAATTATTCGAAATGAGAATTAACTCGGCCTTTTCAAATAATTCACGTATATTCAGAATTTCAAATCAATTTATTTCAATGGTTAAATTATTCGACAACACCAATATTGTTCTTTAATGTAATTTTCACACCAAACACATTCAACCATCAAATACAACATAAATCGAGCAAATTCAGTTTATTTCCACTCCATATTGTTTATGGTACTTTATAATGATTTATCGCTATTTTTATTTATTTTAAAATAGCCCATTTATTCAAAACGACGCTTCGGGCCATAACGCGGCCGTGGCGCTGTTTTTCTTCAGATTTGATTTACACATATCTGAAAATCTAACCGTTGGATCTTCATAAAATTTACATCATTAGAAAGGTCTTTTCAAAACGAATCCAACGGTTCCAGTTTCGGGAAAATCCGACGGTCGGATCTCCCGGTACAATCGTTTGAATTTTCGATTTCAAAATACGAACTGCAACGTCGTTATTCGATTAAATATAATTGTATTTATATATATAAATATAATCGTTTCTGGCGCTGTTTTTCTTCAGATTTGAATTAAACATTCCAGACAATCCAACCGTTGGATTTTTACAAAGTTGGTGCCGTTGGGAAGATATTTCCAAGGCGAACCCGACGGTTGCGGTTTCGGGAAAATCCAATGGTCGGATTTCCCGCACTAGTTGTTTGAAATCATGGTTTCAAAATGCGAACTGCACGACTACGTTTCGTTTTAATTTTATTTATATTTATATATTTATATAAATATAGTTCATTCAAAAATTCCTATATCGTTTTCATTTCAAATATTTCACTAACGCCTTAAAATTTTGGAAAATTTCGCCATAACCTCCCCTGCACCGGGAGCATCGGGAAATCTCAAATAGCTTCCCCGGTCCTTCTAATCTCAAAAAGAAAAAGAAAAAGCCAAGAGGCTAGCCAACAGGCTCATAAAATCATCACCCAAACAAAACAGTAAATGTGTACCTATTTGTCGGGCACAAAATTTTATTCCTCTTCTCTAGCCCCTTTGCTATAACCTGTTCAATGAATATGCATGTACATATATATAGTTCTTATCATTTATCATTTTCTATTCATCTTCATATTTGATTTCTATTTGGTTTAAAAACACCATTCATTCTAATGTTACATACCTAGGTACAAATCATATCATTAGCTAATTAATGAATATTTCAACTCACATATATTTATTTGAACAAGTGGCTATTTTTAACTCTTCACATTTCAAAGATTCATGCATATAATAAAAATGTGATTTTTATTATAAAACAACTCATTTCAAAACACTATTATTTTATATATTTAATATTGGTGATAAAAATAGGATTTTTCTTATAAAACAATTTCTTTCAAAACGAGATTATTTTACACAGTTCATATAGTCGATAAAAGGTGATTTTTATTATCAAACAATTTATTTCAAATTATGAATACCATTCAACACATGAATTTCAAATCAACGAATGAATATCGATTCAACACATGAAGGTTTTCTATAGTTTCTATATATAGATAAAAATGTGATTTTTATATTTAAAACGCGAATACCATTCAACACATGAATTTCTAATCAACGAATGAATATCGATTCAACACATGAAGGTTTTCTATTCAATGAATAAATATAGTTTTAGCAAATGAAAATAATTCAAACACATGAATATTATTCAAAATTTCGGCAGCATAACGGCAGGGTAGTTAAAACCGGGACCGTCCCTAGTACAGCTCCTCGCTCTACCTTAAAACCTCGCGGTTTTTGACAATGGGGATCATGCATCTAGTTCGCATGCAGGAGGCATGTATATATTTATTTCATTTCCACAAACTAATCCTATGTGGTTTCAACCAAATATTTTTCAACCACAAACGGGTATTTTTCAGCCACAATCAATCAATATCAACCACAAACAATCCCAAACAACCATTCGCTATCAATCAATTTTCACACCAATCACAATCAATAAATATCGTCCATGGTTTGTGGACGAGGGGCGTATATATATATATATATATATATATATATATATATATATATATATATATATATAGCAATTCACTTTTATTTCATCACATATATAATTTTTCCAACGCATATACAACTTATACATCGACCGTACAACTTATACAACGCTTATACATGAGGTGTACAACGCTTATATAACTCATACATCGACTATATAATTTATACATCGTTGTTTTCCATATTGTTTACAATTTAGAAATCTCACATTGGGTTCCACTCCACCAAAAATAGCAGAAGGCTCAGAAAAATATGCGGTCTCTTCTAAAATGTAGAAGGCGTCCACATGAGTCCACCGTCACTTGTTTCACTGGATTTCGTCAGCAAATGAAAAAGATATGTAATTTTGAAATCAAACTATTTAGAAGCGTAATTAATTAAATCTATAGCATTTTAAAAACGCTACCTTTCCCAAAAAAAAAATATTCCCTCCTGGAAACTATCGTTCAACTGCGGTTCCAAACTAGGGATCGATCCCTCTCGAAATCCAAAGCGATTGAGGAGGATCTGAGGGCTTCACGACGTCAAGCTATGTGAGGCGCACCCGCGCCACCTCCTTCTGGCCAACTCGGTGGCGACCTGGCCCCTGAAAACGCCTCGCGACGGTGAAGCTTTGGGCTTCAATTTCGAGCGCTACAGGTGATTATATCCCATCTTGCTCGTTGGATATGGAGATCATACTGGGTGCTTCAATTTTGCTTTGGAAGTTTGTGGTATTATTGAACGTAGGAGGAGATCGGAGGGGAGGAAGTTTCTGGTGATTTCCGCCTTTGATTTCAGAGGAGACGGCGGCCCGTATACTTAGTTAGCGTTACGCGTATTCAAATGGTATATATATAGTATATTTCTATTTTAGTTAATTATTTAATTCGAAAAATGCTTGGTTATAGCCACGAACTCTAATTCAGATCCAACAACTGTCGCCCCCAGCTAAATACCCCCATCCCGGACACAATGGGATATGTTTCGTAGGCCATTTTGACTGTTACAGTCAGTTATTTTTCAAATTAAAGTATAAAGCATTTAATATTCAATTTGAACGTACATTTCAATTTGCCAGGGCCAAAAACTGATTCGAAAAATTCTAGAAAAATAAATCTGGCTATGATTTGATGATACAGTCCCAACAAAACTAGTTTCATCAAATTCTGAGACCGTTTGCAAAAAGGCCCATTTCTGGTCGATCCAATTTAACTGTAATTGACCAAAACACGTTTTCCTTTGCCACGCTCACATACTAGCTTCAAAAATTATGAAATTGGAAACCTAGCAATAACTTTTCATCCCGGATCCAACAAAATTGGTTTCATCGAATTCCGGGGTCGTATGCAAAATGGCCAATTTCACGGGCTATATAAATTCCATAGCGACCTTTCTGAAAATTCATTCAGCCATAACTTTTGCTTTCCGCTATGAAAATTCGATTTTTCAGATTCGTTAGAAAGGTATTCACTAACAGATTTAAATATTTTTTATTTCACTAAAATCCGGATTGTTTTGCACCCGGTACAGTCCGACAAAGTTTGAATTCAATTTTTGAAACTGCAGCGCCTTTTCAAGCCTTGTTTATAATTATAATTAATTATATTCGTTTTCAATTGTCGATTCAACTCACTTTTCATTGGCATTATTTAAAATATTTATTTTAAATATTTATAATCCATTATTTTAGCCAATTTAAAAAATTTAAATTGGTTCAGATTTTCTGGGTCGTTACAGAAATATATTGGGGAAACCCTCGGTTATACGACATACTCATCCCTGCTAATGATTCACTATGAGTATAAACTTTGTTTTGTTCTCCTAGGACAAGCAATAAGGAAATCCATCTACTAACAGTTAGGAAGTGGACTTCACTCTTATCCTTGCTACTATTTATATTCTACAGAACTGAGATGGAGTTTACCGAAAATTATCAAAAGTTTTTCGAAAAGATTGGGATCCGATACATTATCTGAAAACCACTTTGATCCAACTCAAGTATTTTGATTTGAGTCCTCTTGAAGAGCATGAAACTGAAGATGGAGTTTTGAAGGGTAAGGGTTAATTGCCACTAATCCTATGGAAATTGTAGAGGTGATGCCTTTGGCTTGTTATACTCCTAAACAACTTATATGTAAGAATGTTCAGAACATTGCCACCGAAGGGCAATGAACATCCAAAGTGAAATCTGCTGAAAAATAGTAAAGTGACGTAGCCTCATCAAATAGTAATGGCTAAAATAGAGGATATGAAGCAAAGCTATGTAAGTCTCATCCATTAGGATATGTTAATAACCAATCTAGATAGCTTGACTCTTTAATTATTGTGTGCTTTATCATGGTTATTGATCACAACCATGGTGGTGACATATATGGTACTATGAAGTTGAGTGGTGACATATTCAACTTTCAAAGTCAAAGAGGACCATTACAAGAGGGATTGGTAGTCGATACAGGCTTTATTGGATTACGTGAATTTTTTAATAACAAATCATTGAACTAAAAGCGGACTTCAAGGTAAGTCTTCTACTTTTTGGAAAATTTAAGTTAATAAAATAATGAAAACATAAGATATAATCGGATAGATCATTAGGAAGGTTTGCTTATTGTTCGTTGCATTTTCTGAAGTCCAAAAAACATGTGTAAACGACATCTGTTGTTTGTTTCCAATTCATACGCTTTTTTTCCTTCTATTTTCTCAACTCCCTAGGATTTATTTTTTATGCCAATCCCTATAACCTACCATTTCTTACGGCTTCCACCTGTTCTTACTCGGATTTCTCATGATTAATGTTCTACCTAGATTCGGGACGTACTTTAACTCTTCCTCATATTTATCGGTACCAATTTTCTCATCAAATCCAATCGCTAGTAATTTAATTTATTTTCTTTCAGTATTAGGATAAGGTTTTTGTTCCTTATTGAAGGCTTGTGTTTACCACCAGGAAATGAACATCCTCACTAGTATCTCAACTTTCTAGATGCCTTTTCCTAGATATAACAATTTTTCATTGGTGTTGAATCTGAAAGCTAGGCCACTGTGAATGTTGTTGACTCTTTTTTTGCGGAGCATATGTTTATTTATCTAGTTTGGTTTATGTTTTGAATCACTTATACACAAATTGAATTGACCATTAATTTAGTTTGAAGCAAATATTTTGATCCTTGGATTACTTTGTCACCATCGTAGCAAATTCTGAGAAGTTTCATGGATATTGACTTAATCAATTTTGCATCATATACGAATAAATCACCAACGTACTAAAATCCTTAGTATTATTTGAATCTAGGTTTAATCGATTTTCCAAATTACATTGTTCATCTTGCTAGTTTCCTTCGGATTTTGTCTTTGTCGCCGTTTCCATGGCGACTCCATTTGAATGCGATCTACATAAAAAAGGTGAACAATTTGAATGGCTCACTTAATTATTGTTCATAATAATTTGAATAGTAAGAAGAAGTCCAAAAATGGAAGGGCTGTATTTTGACCCTATATATTAACTTCAATTCAATAATAAAAGGTAAAATTAAGTTGAGAAAATCCAATATTTTTATGAGTTTTTTAACCTTATATACGCATCATAAATGTTATCTTCATCTCTATGAGGGTACAATTATGTTCCATTCATATATAATTCTAGCGGGTTATTTACATTTGTGAGCATGTAACAATTTACTGAACACATTCATGGATTTGGGAAAGTGAACAAATATGAAACATACAAATTATGATAATGAATAAAATATACTCATAGAAACAATACCAATAAACCATGTAATTATATCATTAATTACGGTCATTGCAAACCAACAGGTACTTAATGTTATCATATACGAACAAGTCACCAACGTACTAAAATCCTCAGTATTATTTGAATCTAGGTTTAATCGATTTTCCAAATTACATTGTTCATCTTGTTAGTTTCCTTCGGATTTTGTCTTTGTCGCCATTTCCATGGAAACTCCATTTGAATGCGATCTACACAAAAAAGGTGAACAATTTGAATGGCTCGCTTAATTATTGTTCATAATAATTTGAATAGTAAGAAGAAGTCCAAAAAAGGAAGGGTTGAATTTTGACCCTAAAAGCTATATGTTTTCCAAACGAGAATAAAGTTGTGACAACATTAAGTACTAGTTGGTTTGCAATGACCGTAATTAACGATATAATTACATGGTTTATTGGTATTGTTTCTATGAGTATATTTTATTCATTATCATAATTTGTACGTTTCATATTTGTTCACTTTCCCAAATCCATGAATGTGTTCAGTGAATTGTTACATGCTCACAAATGTGAATAACCCACTAGAATTATATATGATTGGAACATAGTTGTACCCCCATGGAGATGAAGATAACATTTATGATGCGTATATAAGGTTTAAAAACTCATAATAATATTGGATATTCTCAACTTAATTTTACCTTTTATTGTTGAATTGAAGTTAATATAATAGTATAATGTTTTGGCATCAGGCTTACAATTCAACTGATTATGAAATTTTTGGTACTGAAATACAAACATGAAAGAATGGTTACCAATAAAAACTTTATGTGTTTGATTCCAGTGTTTAAATTTATATTATTTTTCCTTTTTATTTTTTTGAGCAGACAATGTTGAAATCTTTCAATTTAACTAAACCACCTCTTTTTCCATGCTATGATTAAATACCATACTCTTAAATTTTCTAATAGTTTGGTGTAAATTTTTAAATACTATTGGAAAAAAATGACAACCAAAATTATAACATATATGAACAATATTAGAGGTATAACATATAAGAACAATATTAAAGGTAACTGAGGCTGCATTATAAACTTAGAAGATTATATGACCAAAATGAATGGGTTTTGAGCCATGGACAAATAAATTGGTGTTATAATTTAAGGACAGACATAATTTGAGGGTTGTTAGCCGATATATCATTGTTAATAAGTTTTTTGAAAAGAATAATGTGTTATTGTTGAATAAAGATGCAAATTCCAACCAATTTTTACAAAATAGAATGATTGTTGAATTTTTCGGCACTCCATAGAGTCTTCACTGTGTTTGCACTTTGTTTAGCGTAGAGGCACTAAAGACTGGTGAACAAAGCCTTATTTGTGCCAACATCGTGATTGGATATTCTGCATCCCTTAAAATACACATATGTCCATGGTAGCATTTGATTGTAACAAACGGTGTAACAACCTAAATTTTCAAATAAAATTTTATTAATGGTTTCATTTTAAATTATGATTTTTGATTTAAAACTCAATTTATTTTAGATTTATGAAATTATTCAATTTTATTTTTGATATAAATATAAATTAATAACTGAAATTAATGTTTGTCAATTCAAATCTTATTTACTGAACAAATTAAATCCAGATTATTATTTAAACTTGAACTCATTCTTAAATATTTTAATTTATATATTAAACTTATATTATTGTATAATTGTTTTTCAAAACTATCAAAATGAAGGTTTCTCTATAAAAGTCAATTCTGATCAATTTTGGTGAAGAATCTGAATTTGAACTGAAACTTGAAAGTCTTAAAATTTTGAAATTATATTATTTTTTATTAATGTATACGGAATTTTAGTTGTTCAGCAATTTTTATTTTGTTGAAATTTTATTTCATTTCCTCAATATTCGTGATTTACACTACAAAAGCACGCGTTATTGACGACATATTTGTGTGTTTCTCAGACTATATCCCACTTGTATTTTTCTCTAATTTATGGACTAGTATATATCGTACTGGTCCATAAGTTTTGGGTTGTACTTATTGGGCTAATTTAAATTTTATCTACTTAAGTGTTAGGTTACGTATATTCAGTATTTGAGGGGTTTCACTTGTTGAATAAGTACGTATTCTTTCTCCTCCCCTCTCATTTCCTCTCAACCATGCAGATCTCTTCCTTCTTCTTCCTCTTTTGGATTCTCAGCAAGCAAAATCATGGCAAAGAAAAAAAATCAAAATCTAAATTAACTTATGAATTTCATATTTCTTATTTTAAAACAAAACTAAATTCCAATTTCTCTATTTCTAGATCTAATTTCAAAACCTAGATTTTTTTTTCAAAGCTTAATCTATTTATTTATCTAGAAATTTATATCGTCGCAGCAAAACCATAATCAGATCTCGTTTTTACATCCATTCATTTTTCCATGCCAAAAGCAAAATTTCTAGTATACCAAACCAGGATCCATTTTCTTTGGCATTTTAAGTACTCGTCCTTTTACTTTTCAATTCCTAGAGCATGTCACTTTTTGTTTGCCTACCTGTTATGCTTCATGAGAAACACTCAATTGCATCCCATCCCTCTCGACTTTGGTACTTGCCTTCTCCGATGGCCCCCACGACTCCAGCTACCGAATGATCATGCTTTGATCTTCTCTAGTGCGCCAACCTAGCCTTGCTCCTCCCTAAACTCGCTACCCATCCTTTTCCCCAATAACCCCATCAATAAACAAAACTTGTGCCTCCCCAGAGACCAGCACGTATTCAACCCCCTGTCCAAGCCATCGCTCGCTGCCTTGCTGCGCTAGCCATGCTCTTGACTGGTCGAAGCAATGTCTAGCCGAAGGCCTATAGTTTTCCCAATGGGGTTTTGTTCTTCAGTTTGAAATTTTCCTCTTTATAAAAAAATGTTTGTTGCTTGTAATACACTTCCAGTCGAAACCAAAGGCATGCATAATGTCATGCGTTTTGGATCTTGAGTAACTTTGGGTTAGTGTTTTCTAAGTTGTGATTTCCCTTCGTTGTATATATAAATATATTTATATATATACATATTATATATTTCCAATATTTAAAAATTTAGCCTGGCCGAGACTTTGAATCCTTTTGCTGAAGCCATGTTGGTTTGCTGAGTTACTTTTTCTTTCCTACAAGAAAAAAAGAGTTTGGAAAATTTATCACTTTTAAATTTGTTGATCTTGCATTGGGCGTAGTCTTGTTGGTTTAAGAGAGTCGTCCCACTTGATCTGACGTAGTTGTGTAGCTTGTTGTCTGTAGTTATGTCTGTTCGGTCGTCGTCCCCATTCAGTGCCAGAAAAGGTGACTTTATCTCAGACTTGATTTACAATTTTTATAAAAGTGAAATTGGGCACAGTTGAAATGCTATGAACGTATAGGATTTTTTTTAGTAAATACTATTATATGTTGTGCTAGGATGACAAACATTTATGACATGACTGATATATGTGATATGAATGTGGACATGTGACATGTATTGTTTCATGTATACGTTTGACTTATTGAGTTTATTTATATTGTTTATTTATTTGTTCTTATATTGCAAGTTCCCTAGGAGTTGGAAAGATACATACGCAAATCACTGTAGAGATTTAGGAACTGAATTGAATCAATTTGGAATGCGGGTTGAAATGATATATACCCAAGATTCAAATTTTAAATTATGGATTGAAATGATACATATCTGTATTACTTGGCCTTGGTAGAAAATTATGTATGGACACCTTTGGTCTATTTTGAAAATATTTTTCCAAGTTTAAATATTTTTTGATTAACAAAGCTATTTAAATTTATTTTAATTATAATATTATTTTTAGAATTTAAATTATTTAAATTATTTTGTAAGTAATTTAATTAATCTTTTACTTTAGTTTAATATTATTTAATTTTAAAAATATAATATACAAATATAAATATTTACAAAAATATAAACGTAGATTTTCTTAATACTTTAAATTAAGAAAGGTTTAAAAGAGAGGCTTGGAATTTATTAATAACTTAATTTGCTTACTGACTTAATTGAAATGCAATTTCAAAATTATGCTAATTGACTTAAGATGTGATTTAGAAAATGATAAAATTGGTTTTATATGAAAATTTATTAGGATAACGAAACTTAATAAATCAATCCGATAATAATTTGTTAAATAAATGATTTGAATTTAAATATACTTGAAGTTAAATATTTTGAATCGATTGAACTTGGAAATTTAGATTTAATTAGTTATAAATTGTTAAAATGATATTCAAAGTAAATTTGAAATTTCAAAAATTTGATTGAAGTAATAAAGTCTAAACCTAACTTGAATAATGTTTGAAATGTACTCGAATTAGAATATATTGTTGAGTCGGAATTAATTTGAAGGGAAGTTTTGATAACTGAACTGATTATAGTTGAACTTGGACATATGGATTTATGTTTCAAACTGGATTTTTATTTAGAACCAGTTTATTTTAAGTGAATATTGGCACAGGTCCCTATTAAGTTCAAAATTGGGCTAACATCCGGTCCAAAACTTATTATAAATTAGGTCCCTATTTTTAGAAAATTCACTAAAAATAAAAAATAAATAAATAATCATGTAAATTTATATTTAAATAAAACATGTAAACATAAAATAATTCAGATCGTAAAACCATCAGAAAACACATCAAAAACCAAAATTACATAAAAACAACGAAACTGCAGTTAATTGCATAATAATACGCAAGTATTTGAATTTCCTGCATATATCTATGCAACTATTTCACTGTTGCATCTGCGTTGGCTTTTTTGCATATGTGCATGCAAGTAATACAGAATTCTCGCATACAAGTGCGCAATAATTGGTAGTCATGCAAATCAGTTCGTAAATATTTGCATACACATATGCAGTAAAAAAGAATACTTGTTCACACGTATGCAACAATCTGTAGGCAAATAAATCACTTTAGGTTTACTTACATACATGTATGCACGTAAAACTGAATACTTGCATTCACACATGCAAGTATTCACGCAGATTTTTAGTGTAAATTGGTTCGTGAATACTTGCATACATGTGTGCAACTATTATGTATACTTTCACACGTGTATGCAAGTTTTTTTTTCTTTCCATGGTCTTCTGGCAATATTTGCAGATTTAAAAAAAAAAATGGCAGCGCATTCTTTTTTAACAAAACACGTAACTTAGAAATTAGGGACCCGCTTTGAAATGAAAGTTGGGGTGGGAGGCCATTTGTTTTTTAAAACTTTCCAGGGACGTGTAGCAAACGTACCCTTATTTTAAACTAGTATTATTTTATACAAAACAAATTTAGAATATTTTATATTATTATTATTATTATTTATAAATATTGATATTTAACTTAACTATTGATCATTGTATAATTGTTTTAAAATTTAATTTTTTTTTTTAAATAATTGACTATTAAACATATATTATAATCATTTTAATCGAATTGTTTTACACAAATCTATTTATTTTAAATTAAACAATTCATATTGTACTAACTATTTTAAATAGGGGTCTATTTCCAATTCGAGCTATTAGATTCAAAATGTTTAGTATGAAGATTTTTGAATAAAGTTACTGAAATAGAAATTTGAAATAAAAAGTATTTCTTGTTAACGAACAATTTGTAAATATGAAATCTGAAGTCTTGAATGGTGTAACAAACTAGGATTTTCGACTCCGAAAATCAACACAACCTACCATGTTGACTATTCAGACAACGGAAATACCTAATCATTAATAGAAAGAAGTTAGAGGTTGAGAATAGATAAGATAGAAAAATTAGAATATAAGAAGAAGAAGATCACCACAGAACAGAATCAGAGTAATACGAATCTCATAGCAGAACGAATAAATAAAATATACAACATAACTTTGAAAACATAAAGCTGTATTTGTATATTAGAGTACAACACTTACATCACAGCGGAAATAACAGAAGCTATATAATCCTGAAGCCTCTTGCTTCAAGCTCCTCCAAGTATATCTGTAAAGACCTGAACTACTTGACTGCCCATACAAATTTGGGCACCCAAGAGTTTAAGGAAAACAAAACAAAATAAACTATGGGTCAGTCACGGGACTGGTGTGAGTAAACTCAAATCATTTGGTTTAACTTTTCATAATCCTTTTCAAAAGAAAAGGTAATCATAAGATAGATCCACACATAAACACGGACGGTTTTTACCTTAAGATAACCCAAAACACTTTCAAAATCAATACTTTTTTGATATTATAATAGTGTCTAATCTCAAGTAATTAACAATCTAGCAGAACGCTTGCATCTCATGTTCCACATATATAGTATACAAACAAAACCGTGGGCGCTTATTGGAGATTGGATTCCGACTATGACAAGGTATGGGACCACCAACCGATAGTGTATCTCTAGAGGCGAATACACTGGGTTCAACAAGAACGTCTTGCAACCCGACCCACATATGACCGATCACTCATTTTTCTTGAGTGTATCAAATGTAAATCACCAACGGTTGGGAGCTACCCACCGTTTACCGAAAAGGGACAGCATCGAAAATAGATAAAAGAATGAAATGGACTTTCTCTAGATAGGTGATGTACACCCTAATGGGATTGACCCACCTAGCCATGCTGCCTGCCCGATTTCTGTCATTCCCGGTTGCTAAGGCTTGAGGTCATAACGTATCTTTTGGAACACCTGACCACCATTTCCTTTGAATTCCACATCGTCATACCCGCCAAATCACAAATTGATTTCCCCAAAAATACCAGGGGTATAAAGCTAAGAGAAACGAATTCCTCCGCAACGAAACGTAAGTACGTTTGAAGAGATCAACTTACGCGATCTGTTAGATATACTCTGCCAGACATTCGTCCATTCACGTTGTCCTGGGACTGGACAAACCGAAGGCACTATTCGGTAAACAAGATAGCCCTTGCATAACTCTGTCTTCAATTATTTTCATCATATTTGATCGCAACGCTAACGTCCATACAAAGTGGTTTTCAAATAATGAATCTGATCCCGGTCTCTCCGTATTGACGATGGAAAATGGTCAAAAACTTTGATAGTCGGTGATTTAACTATGAAAGGAAAATAAGTGTACAACCAACGATCTAATTTCCTAATAGAGATTCGATCGATCAATCATCAATCAACAATTATCTCTTTCAATTTAATTTATCATTAATGTATTAATTTCACATTTATATATATTTGTAAATTCTTAATTTCTAAATTTAGAAGATATACTTAATTAATCATTGGAAAACAGTTCCATATTTGTTCCCATTCTTTATTTTCTATATTAGAAAACATTTCTGATTCTTATTTGGAAAACATTTTCAAAACTCCTTTATTGGTTTAAATTGATGTTTAAATAAAACATCTTCATACCAACTCGACCCATTAACATTTATTATCTAAATTCACTTAACTAATCTTCACTATCGAACCTTACTCATCCCTTAGTTAAAAACGAAGTCAATCAAATTGGGGTATAATTACCTCTCAGGCCTTAACTGAACAACGTTTCTAACCTCGAAATAGACAAAGTTCACCTTTTTTAAATCTTTTAACCAACTTCGTTATGTAAATCGGATACTATTTATGAATACACTTCTTTATTAAAACATTGATTATAACTATAGCGCTATAATCCCTTCTTCTTAAATATCTAACTTCAAAATATAAATTTTATTCCTTAATTTAACTAAATAACTAAATAGACAATATATGAAGAAATCATTAAATCTTGATTAAAACGGAAAGTGTACTTTCCCGAATTCGATATAATCGAATTTCAATGTATAACTCTCTTTCTAATAATCTCTATTCGATAATTCCTTTTCGAATAAACTATATTCGATAACTCTTTCTTCGAATGACTATGTTCGATAACTCTTTCTTCGAATGACTATATTCGATTAACTCTCTTCGAATGTTTTCCATTCGATTAACTTTCTTTGAATGATTTACATTCGATTAATCTCCTTTTCGAATAAATTATTTCGAATAACTCCTTTAATTTTTATTCGAATAAACGATTTTGAATAACTCCTTTGGATTAACTCATTTGGATTAACTCAGTTTGATTAACTCATCTTGACTATCTTAACTCGATTAACTCAAATTGATTAACTTACTTGATTAACTCAACTTGATTAACTCAACTTGACTAACTTAACTTGATTAACTTACTTATTTAACTCAACTTATTTAACTCCTATCGACTACTAATATTCAAATAACCATGTTTGTTTTAACTTTATTTCGAATGGCTAATATTCGATTTAACTCCATTCGCTTGACTCTAGATCGCAGCAATCACAATGGTTACGCCTAATTCCCTCAGGAAACATCCGACCGCTGTAGGCTATCTGCCGCCCTGCGAATTACGCTAGCAGTCGTAGGAAATGGCAACTCATCCTGAATAACTATGTTTGACTAACTCTACCTCAAATAACTATATTTGATCAACTCTAATTGAATAACTAATATTCAATTAATCCTAATTCGATTAACTATGTTCAGTTTACTCTGTCTGGTTAACTCTTACTGGTTAACTCTATCTAATTAACTCTAACTGGTTAACTCTAACTGATTTCTCTAATTCGATTAACTCTAATCGATTAACTCTAATACGATTAACTTCACTCGATTATATCTTATCAATTTACTCTATTTGAATAACAAATATTCGACTTACTCTCTTACAATTTGATTAACACATTTTGATTAACTCCTTTGATTAACTCTACGTCCATATTCAGTTTTCAATTATCGTTGTTGAAATCGATTCTTACTTCTCTATATAAGTCCCGACTTATATATTCTATCTATACAATGATAAACATTTCATTTCATTTATAAAATATTATTTATAATTTTAGCTTCTCAATCTATCAGTTAGAATAGATTCTATTTAAAATCTTTGCTTTAAATCCATATCATGTTATACCCGTGTGTGAAGCACAGGTCTAAACCTTTCAAATAAAAATTCTCTTTTATACTATTCTATTCACTTTTCAAGTATTTCTCTTTTATGATATCTTATTTATTTTATAAATAAATATTCCTTTTATTTTTTTATTTAACAAATAAATATTTCTTTCTAATCTATTTGTAAATGTTTTACAAATATTTCCCTTTACAATTCTATTTGTAAATGTTTTGCAAATATTTCCTTTCAATTCTATTTATTTGTTTAACAAATAAATATTTCTTTTTAATCAATTTATTTTCTAAATAAGTATTTTTTTGTAAAATCTTTTGATTTTATAAATATTTCTTTTTCAATATAACACTGAAAATTTCCTTTTTAACATTCCAGTATTCCTTACGGTATTTAACGTACCATATAACAATAATCGGTATCATTCAAACATACAAAATCAACCATAGAATTCATATCACATCATATAACACAATATATGAAAACAGTAAAATAAATGTTAAGGAACCCAGTGGGGTCCCTCCGACCAGTTTCCCTGCATCCACAGATGTTACAATAAAATTAACATCAATTTCATTTCACTATGAAATATTCTGCTAAAAAGAATCAATATTTGATTAGCGATTTTTATCTATATCGTTATCTATATTTTTAACCAATTTACTAGCAGTTCAACCAAACAGCCAATACACATCAAACAACCATCATTTATAAACTCTAAAAATATTTTATAAAAATATAAATTGAGCAGAGTTAGTGAAATTTACTCACTATGGATGGTTAATGGTTAACGTTTGGTTGATTGTATCAGGCGTTTTAATTCCACCATAAATTGAAACGATCTCCAAATCTCCCCGGGTTAGTCCTATGATATAGCCTACGTCCGAATGATTCCAACGTGTCAAACCGTTTGTGATTCTGACATTGTATGGATTTGATATTAAAATAACAACTTAATATACTATTATATTTAATCTTAGTAAACTTAAATTCTATTTAAATCGGGCTTACCCCCTTATACACCACCACGACCCTTTCTAATTCTCTGACCCAGCCCCACTGTACCAATCTTCATCTCCTGCAAACTTAAACCTGCGAGCCCCCTGTAGATAAAAACTCCATGCGACAACTTTGGCTTCCTCTCCCACTCTCATCTCCCAACTAAACTCAATAAGACCAACGTCGATGTTCTCCTTGTTCTCTCCACTATCCCCTCATCCCCAATTCAAAGAACTCGAATTCCACCTAGGATCCATGATTTCCGGCTTCGTCCGTTAGTTACAGGGAACCCATGTATCCCATGAAAATCCGATTCTGAACTGGTATGGTGATCCTCCAGTGACTTGCGTCACTGACTCCCTTATATGCTCCAATGTCATAGAAAAGATCACCCCGGAACCTTACGCCACCCCTTGTTTCAGACCATATTCCCCTCCTTTGCTGTTCATTTCAGAACCCTTAAATCTATGTCGCAAGCAACAACAGGACATTAGTCTAAAACTCTCTATCTCAGGGACACAAATATATATTAATTATATTTTACAGAGGACAGTTTGGCTTGCATTTGATTTTTGTTTGCCATGAGAAGTTTCGGTTTCTCTTCCTGAAACATAAAGAAGAAAAACGCCCCTTTATTTATAGGCTCATATAACCGTGGTGACCACGGCGTAGGGTTACTGTTCTCATGGTAGCCGGTAGGTAGGAGGAGACTTTCATCTTGGGAGAGCATGCCATATGCAATGGAGGTGGTTTTTTCTTTAAATGAGAAGAGACGTATTTGTACTACGCTATGTTGTTTAGTTTATAGGTTTGGCACGTGGTTGACAATTCAGCATGGAGAAGGAAAGCATAGGCTGGTCATAGCATTTGAAAAGAGTAAATGATACTATTTCGCAGGCAAGTTACATAAATAATTCACTGTTTGTAAAAATGAATTTATAATTCGAAATCATTTCCAATGCACGTTGTCATTTTCCGGAAATACCCAGTATTTTACATTTACCAAATAATGTAGGACATATGGTAATAAAATAAAATAAAAGGAATCGATAGAACATATGTGCAGTGTGTGCAGGAAGATTAATTGGCCAGTGTTGTTTATAGATATATTGACACAAGTTGTAGTCGATATGCATTTTCAATGCATGAGAGTAGATGAACGTTTATATTACAATTTATAGTAAGCAACAACATTTCCATTATCAAAATCATAATTTTCTTACCAGAAATGCCATTGTTTGTTGACTCGGTTGCTTGATTGGTTTACACATACCTAATCAAAACGAATTGATCAAGGTGCTCCATACTAAGTATAAATAATTGGTTTAGTTTGTTATGAAATGTAGCGTACCGAGTTACGAGAAGTTACGTTCACATAAGAACTGCTATCAACAAAAATGAAAATACCGTTATGATAAGCGATGTGCCACGATCCTGAAAATATAATAATATCGGTAGGTTGACTCATATTTTGAAACCCCAAAATATTGATATAGGGTGCAAAATACTCCAAATAAAAATTTGCGTATTTAAATAAATTAAAAAATACAATGAAATTCTAAAACTTAAATTAACACTACATCCCAAAAGAACCTTGTCTAAATTCGAATCCAGTATGTCGTTATTTCAAATAAACTGTTACGGTTGATGAACGATCCTATAGCGACTATTTGAAAATTTGATTTGGACATATCTTGCAATCTATACGACGAAATCTCCATTTCTCACTTCCGTTAGAAAAATATAGTTTAACATATTCGAACGTTCCTTGTTTCGAAGAAATCCGGTTTATAACGGGTCTTGTACACTCAGTTGAAGTTCAGAACGTTAAATTACGAACTGCCACGATATTGCGGGCTTGATTATATTTAATATATATTATACATTGAACTGTCGTTTATATAATATATTCGTTATTCTGATTCAATTCTAGCTGAATTATATAATTTGAATTTGCCCAATTCACATCGTATTGCCATTTCAGCTAATTCTGATTATTTCAAAATTAATTGCTTTATTTAATTATTATATTAATTAAATATGCAAAGTTATTTAATTAATCCACCATTAAAACCCTCTAAATCACTATATAAATAATTAAATAAGTTAATCATTATACTGCAAATATACGGGACATTACATTCCTCCCTCTTAAAATAATTTCGTCCTCAAAATTGCTAAGGTATAAAACAGACCCTATTAACTGGGTAAAAATTATTCTTTACTTCTTTAATTTCAGTTTCAACTGAATTAATTTATTTCAATTAAAATATTAATTTCAACTAAATTATTTATTTATTTCGATTAACGAAAAATTTTGAAAATTTTCGAAAAAAATTCGCCAGCACCTCCTTTGTACCGGTCAATAGCTCAAACCCCATCTCGCCTCTTTAGGCCTTTTCCTTTTAAAAAGAAAATCAAAAAGCCAAGCGACTTGCCGATTCGGCACATTAAACCTCATATGGAAATTTAAATATGTACCTTTGTGTCGGGCATATCATTATATCCTTGCAGTTGCTTCTACTCAATACCTGCTGATCATATATCCATCTATACCAATCGATTTCCAATTAATTTCAATCAATCAAATCTCAACACAATTATTTGCTTATCCAAAGCTAAATTTTATTTCAAACTCGAGTTCCATTCTCGATTCCAAACTACAAACTCACCAATCCAATACCATTCTAGATTCTTATCTCATAATTCAAAATCTGTTTTACTTGATATGTTATATTCCAATTCAGTTTCCAGTTAATTGGTTTCAATTCAATCCCAGCTTGTTTTCACAAATTTCTACTTAAATTTGTTTTTGTTCAATCCCTCCTGGGAGTTTTTAAACAGTTTAGCTCTTTCAAAAATCAAATATTCCTTTTTAGGAATCAAAACAACTTGTTTTCTCAAAACAATTCAACACAAAATCTTTGGTAGTAATCCATCACTTACAACACAAAAATGAACACTGATGATGTGGCCAGCATAATCAGAGTTATTTTCCAGCGATCGAAGTAAGTTCAATACTATACCAATTTTCAAAACATATTTAAACATTTTCATTTTGAAATCTATTTCAAAATACCAAACACAATGCTCGTAAAACAATTTAAAATCTCCCAGGATTTTAAAATTCTCATATATTTAATTCAAACCCATTTACAAACACTTTTCCAACTTTTCCAGGGTTGAATTTCAATTCTAATTTTAATTCAGATTTAATTCATTTCGATTCCATATATTTCACTTATATAAATTCTAATTGGTTATATTTGACCATTTCACTTTTTATAATCTCATTTGATTATAATAACTACCAACACATCCAACATACTATAATATTTCAAATATTAATCATTCGTTTGTATAAAAATATAATTTGGGTAAAATTATTTCATTTACCCTCTTTCAAAACATACTGTGTCGGTTTATCGTATTCAAGCGTTTAGAAACTCCTATCGATACAGTTGATCAAACTGATCGACCAAAACTTATAAACAACTCAACCAATAAATCTCCACAATATAAAACATTTTTTTATAAAATCTACAAATATGTTCGCTCGTATATATATACACTCAACTCAATCTAGGGCATTACTAATCCCATCTCTACTGAGTCACGCCACAGAGTCAAGGTAATCACTTAACCTTCAGCTCTGGTACCACTATAACGAACTGGGATTTTCGACTCCGAAAATCAACACAAACCTACCATGTTGACTATTCAGACATCGGAAATACCTGATCATTAATAGAAAGAAGTTAGAGGGTGAGAATAGATAAGATAGAAAAATTAGAATAGAAGAAAAAGAAGATAACCACAGAACATAATCAGAGTAATATGAATCTCACAGTGGAACGAATAAATATAATATACAACATAACTTTGAAAACATAAACCTGTATTTGAATATTAGAGTACAACACTTACATCACAGTGTAAATAACAATAGCTATATAATCCTGAAGCCTCCTACTTCAAGATCCTCCAAGTATATATGTAAAGACCTGAACTCCTTGTCTGCCTGTACAAATTTGGGCCCCCAAGAGTTTAGGGAAAACAAAACAAAATAAACTCTAGGTCAGTCATGGGACTGGTGTGAGTAAACTCAAATCATTTGGTTTAACTTTTCAAAATCCTTTTCAAAAGAAAAGGTAATCATAAGACCGATCCACACATAAGCACAGACGGTTTTTACTTTACGATAACCCAAAACACTTTCAAAATCAATACTTTTCTGATACTATAATAGTGTCTAATCACAAGTAATTAACAATCTAGCATAACGCTTGCATATCACGTTCCACATATATAGTATACAAACAAAACCGCAGGCGTTTATTGGAGATTGGATTCCGACTATGACAAGGTATGGGACCACCTGCCGATAGTGTATCTCTAGAGACGAATACACTGGGTTCAACAAGAACGTCTTGCAACACGGCCCACACATGATCGATCGCTCATTTAGCTTGAGTGTATCGAATGTAAATCACCAACAGTTGGGAGCTACCCACCGTTTCCTGAAAAGGGACAACATCGAAAATAGATAAAAGAATGAAATGGACTTTCTCTAGATAGGTGATATACACCCTAATGGGATCGACCCACTTAGCCATGCTGCCTGCCCGATTTCTGTCATTTCCCGATTGATGAGGCTTGAGGTCATAACGTATCTTTTGGAACACCTAACCACCATTTCCTTTGAATGCCACATCGTCATACCCGCCAAATCACAAATTGATTTCCCCAAAAAAACCACGGGTGTAAAGGTAAGAGAAACGAATTCCTCCACCACCAAACGTAAGTACGTTTGAAGTGATCAACTTACGAGATCCGTTAGATATACTCTGTTAGACATTCGTCCATTCACGTTGCCCTGGGATTGGACAAACCGAAGGCACCATTTTATAAACAGGATAGACCTTGCATAACTCAGTCTTCAATTATTTTCATCATATTTGATCGCAACGCTAACGTCCATACAAAGTGGTTTTCAGATAATGAATCTGATCCCGGTCTCTCTGTATTGACGACGGAAAATGGTCAAAAACTTCAATAGTCGGGGATTTAACTATCAAAGGAAAAATGGTGTACAACCAATGATCTTATTTCCAGATATAAATTCAATCGATCAATCATCAATCAACAATTATCTCTTTCAATTTAATTTATCATTAATTTATTCATTTCCCATTTATATATATTTGTAAATTCTTATTTTTTAAATTTAGAAGATATACTTAATTATTCATTGGAAAATAGTTCCATATTTGTTCCCATTCCTTATTTTCTATATTAGAAAACATTTCTGATTATTATTTGGAAAACATTTCCAAAACTCCTTTATTGGTTTAAACTGATGTTTAAATAAAACATCTTCATACCAACTCGACCAATTAACATTTACTATCTAAATTCACTTAACTAATCTTCACTATCGAACCTTACTCATCCCTTGGTTAAAAACGAAGTCAATCAAGTTGGGGTATAATTACCACTCAGACCTTAACTGAACAACATTTCTAACCTCGAAATAGATAAAGGTCACCCTTTTTAAATCTTTAACCAACTTCCTTATGTAACTCGGATTCTATTTACGAACCCACTTCTTTATTAAAACATTGATTATAACTATAGCGCTATAATCCCTTCTTCTTAAATATCTAACTTCAAAATATAACTTTTATTCCTTAATTTAACTAAATAACTGAATAGACAATTTATGAAGAAATCATTAAATCTTGATTAAAACGGAAAGTGTACTTTCGCGAATTCAATATAATCGAATTTCAACGTATAACTCTCTTTCGAATAATCACTATGCGATAATTCCTTTTCGAATAAACTATATTCGACAACTCTTTCTTCGACTAACTATATTCGATAACTCTTTCTTCGAATAACTATATTCAATTAACTCTCTTTGAATGTTTTCCATTCGATTAACTTTCTTTAAATGATTTACATTCGATTAATCTCCTTTTCGAATAAACTATTTCGAATAACTCCTTTAATTTTTTTCCGAAAACTATTTCGAATAACTCCTTTGGATTAACTCGGTTTGATTAACTCAACTCGATTAACTCAACTTGATTAACTTACTTGATTAACTCAACTTGACTAACTCAACTTGACTAACTTAACTTGATTAACTTACTTATTTAACTCAACTTATTTAACTCCTATCGAATAACTAATATTCAAATAACTATTTCTGTTTTAACTTTATTTCGAATGGCTAATATTTAATTTTACTCCATTCGCTTGACTCAAGATCACAGCGATCACAATGGTTACGTCTGACTCCCTCATGAAACATCTGACCGCCGTAGGCTATCTGCAGCCCTGCGAATTACGCTAGCAGTCGTACGAAATGGCAACTCATCCTGAATAACTATGTTTGACTAACTCTATCTCAGATAACTATATTCGATCAACTCTAATTAAATAACTAATGTTCAATTAATCCTAATTCGATTAATTATGTTCAATTTACTCTATCTGGTTAACTCTTATTGGTTAACTCTATCTAATTAACTCTAACTGATTTCTCTAATTCGATTAACTCTAATCGATTAACTCTAATACGATTAACTTCACTCGATTAACTCCTATCAATTTACTCTATTCGAATAACTAATATTCGATTTACTCTCTTACAATTTGATTAACACATTTTGATTAAAACATTTTGATTAACTCCTTTGATTAACTCTACGTCCATATTCAGTTTTCAATTATCGATGTTGAAATCGATTCTTACTTCTCTATATAAGGACCGACTTATATATTCTATTTATATAATGATAAACATTTCATTTAATTTATAAAATATTATTTATAATTTTATCTTCTCAATTTATTGGTTAGAATAGATTTTATTTAAAATCTTTGCTTTAAATCCATATCATGTTATACCCGTGTGCGAAGCACGGGTCTAAACCTTTCAAATAATCTTTTATATTATTCTATTCACTTTTCAAGTATTTATCATTTATGATATCTTATTTATTTTCTAAATAAATATTCCTTTTATCTTTCTATTTAACAAATAAATATTTCTTTTTAATCTATTTGTAAATGTTTTACAAATATTTCCCTTTACAATTCTATTTGTAAATGTTTTACAAATATTTCCTTTCAATTCTATTTATTTGTTTAACAATTAAATATTTCTTTTTAATATATTTATTTTCTAAATAAATATATTTTTTGTAAAATCTTTTGATTTTATAAATATTTCTTTTTCAATATAACATTGAAAATTTCCTTTTTAACATTCCAGTATTCCTTATTGTATTTAACGTACCAAATAACAATGATCGGTATCATTCAAACATACAAAATCAACAACAGAATTCATATCACATCATATAACACAATATACGAAAACAGTAAAATAAATGTTGAGGAACCCAGTTGGGTCCCTCGGACCTGTTGCCCTGCGTCCACAGATGTTAAACAATAAAATTAACATCAATTTCATTTCACTATGAAATATTCTGCTAAATAGAATCAATATTTGATTAACGATTTATATCTATATCGTTATCTACACTTTCAACCAATTTACTAGCAGTTCAACCAAACAGCCAACACACAGCAAACAACCATCATTTATAAATTCTAAAAATATTTTATAAAAATATAAATTGAGCAAAGTTAGTGAGATTTACTCACCATGGACGTTTAATGGTTAACGTTCGGTTGATTGTATCAGGCTTTTTAATTCCACCATAAATTGAAACGATCTCCAAATCTCCCCGGGTCAGTCCCAGTACATAGCCTGCGTCTGTATGATTCCAACGTGTCAAACCGTTCGTGATTCTGACATCGTATGGATTTGATATTAAAATAACAACTTAATATACTTTTATATTTAATCTTAATAAACTTAAATTTTATTTAAATCGGGCTTACCCCCTTATAAACTACCACGGAACCTTCTAATTCTCTGACCCTCCCCACTATACCAATCTTCATCTCCTGCAAACTTAAACCCGCGAGCCCCCTATAGATAAAAACTCCATGCGACAACTTTGGCTTCCTCACGCACTCTCGTCTCCCAATGAATCTCAATAAGACAAATGCCGATGTTCTCCTTGTTCTCTACACTATCCCCTCATCCCCAATTCAAAGAACTCAAATTCCACCTAGGATCCATGATTTCCGGCTTCGTCCGTTAGTTATAGGGAACCCGTGTATCCCGTGAAAATCTGATTCTTAACTGGTATGGTGATCCTCCAGTGACTTGCGTCACGGACTCGCTTATATGCTCCAATGTCATCGAAAAGATCACCCCGGAACCTTACGCTACCCTTTGTTTTAGACCGTACTCCCCTCCTTTACTGTTCATTTCAGAAACCTTAAATCTATGTCACAAGAAACAACAAGTCAATAGTCTAAAACTCTCCATCTCAAAGGACACCAATATATATTAATTATATTTTACAGAGGATAGTTTGGCTTGCATTTTATTTTTGTTTGCCATGAATTTTTTTGGTTTCTCTTCCTGAAACGAGAAGAAGAAAACAACGCCTTTTTATTTATATGCTCATATAACCGTGGTGACCACGGCATAGGGTTACTGTACTCATGGTAGCCGGTAGGTAGGAGGAGACTTTCATCTGGGGCGAGCATGGCAAATGCAGGGGAGATGGTTTTTGCTTTAAATGAGAAGAGACGTATTTTTACTATGCTATGCTGTTTAGTTTATAGGATAGGCACGTGGTTGACAATTCAGTATGGAGAAGGGAAAGCATAGGCTGGTCATAGCATTTGAAAAGAGTGAATGATACTATTTCGTAAGCAAGTTACATAAATAATTCGCATTTTGTAAAAAATGAATTTATAATTCAAAATCATTTCCAATGCACGTTGTCATTTTCCGTAAATACCCAATATTTTACATTTACCAAATAACGTAGGACATAAGGTAATAAAATAAAATAAAAAGAATCGATAGAACATATGTGCAGTGTGTGCAGGAAGATCAGTTGGCCAATGCTGTTTATAGATATATTGACACAAGGTGTAGCCGATATGCATTTTCAATGCATGAGAGTAGATAAACGTTTATATTACAATTCATAGTAAGCAACAAAGTTTCCATTATCAAAATCATAATTTTCTTGCCATAAATGCCATTGTTTGCTGACTCGGTTGCTTGATTGGTTTACACATACCTAATCAAAATGAATTGATCAAGGTTCTCTATACTAAGTATAAATAATTGGTTTAGTTTGTCATAAAATGTAGCGTACCGAGTTACGAGAAGTTCCGTTCAACTGTTGTTTACATAATATATTCGTTATTCTGATTCAATTCTAACTGAATTATATATTTTGAATTTGCCCAATTCACATCATATTGCCATTTCAGCTAATTCTGATTATTTCAGAATTAAATATATTATTTAATTATTATATTAATTAAATATGCAAAGTTATTTAATTAAACCACCATTAAACCCTCTAAATCACTATATAAATAATTAAATTAATTAATCATTATACTGCAAATATACGGGACATTACTAATGGAATCAAATAATGAATCGATTGAAATACAATTTATGATGTTTGAATATTTGTTTAAATATAAAAAATATTTGGTGTTAATTGATTGATGATAATTAAATATGATTTCAAATATAAATTACCACGGTGTGAAATAAGCGTTTGGTTGTTAAAGAGACCGGAGTCGGTATTAACATACTACTTACCAATACTGATACCACTTTAACAGCTGTGCACATAGTGGAGAATCCAGAATGAAGTAGGTTGGTTTGGCGAACGCTACTGGAGTGAAGTAAGAGAACGATGAATGATATCCTTGAACTTGGGGCATAATTAAAATGACCAATGCATGATCCGTATCCAAGCCAAGTGAGGTCGCTCCTCACATCAGACACGCTTCTTTGATACTATTTCTCTTACTATGCGACTGATTTGTGGTCACCCTTGATCATGGGATTATTGTTCGAGGTGGGCGGTATTTCTGGTTGTGCATTACCACCAGCTTGGGTCCACTATCAGGTAAATTCCTGTTGTTGGGTATGCTCTCAATGCCTTGTCATATTATCTTGATTGAGCCATCTACGATTTTGATTCTTACCATACTTATGGAGTGCCACTTGATAGCCACTAGTTTACGGTGGAATTTACGGTATCTGTATGGGGTGGAACTTATGGTAAATGTATAAAGTACGTTGTTAGAAATGGGTAAGGGTAAAAATGAGGTCCCGCTTTTGCTATTTTAATATTTTGCTTTACTGAATAGACGCTATAATAGTAGTGCATTATATTATATGATATCAACATTAACGGATCCTTAAAGAGTGGAATTTCATGCATTCTTTAAGTTACCTGATGCATTGTATTGAATATTTCACTTGAGTTGACTCATGTATATAAGAACGTTAGTTCTGATCCGAGTGTTTTCTTCTTGCATTATTGCTCAGGTCAGACCGACTGTTGTAGTATTCAAATTTCACCTTTCAAAACAGGAGAATGCTAAAGGCATCATCTCTATCTATTAGTTCAGGTTATTTGTTCTTTGTATTAGAAATTTTCGTATTTAGGGTTAGCTGTTTTCGATTCAATAACTTTTATATTATGAATAAGTATTGAATTTTTATTTAGCAGCTTCATGAACTACTATTGTAACATATTTATTCCACTGCGAGATATTCTGTTATTCAGTGATTCAGTGATTTGATTTATCAAACCCCATATTTAAAACATTCTATTTTTTTGAACGATTTGATTCGATTTTATTATTGACTTAAATCGTAAGAAAAATTCGGTCGTTGCATGTGGTATCAAAGCTTTGGTTTTATAAAAAACTTTAGCTTATGGGGTAGCAATAACCTAGAGTGAGTAAGAATCAATTGTAAAATCATTCTTGAGTGAGTAAGAATCAATTGTAAAATAATTCTTAAGAGAGTGTATTTTGAAAAGTATAAATAGTTTTGAAAATTCTTTCAAATTATTTTTGATATAAAAATTATTTTAAAATATAACTTTTTCTAAGATTTGCTTTGATTTATATTTAGTAATCTGATAGGTCACTCTCTTCAATTTGGATTTTGTAACAAACTGGCGAATTTCAACACCGAAAATCGGCACAAAACACCATGTCGAATATTCAAGAATCGGAAATACTAGATCATTAATAGAAAGATCTTAGAGGGTAAGGAATAGAAAGAAAGAAAGTTAGAATAGAAGAAGAAGAAGAAGATCACAACAGAATCAGAGTAAGCACGAATCTCATAGCGGAATGAATAAAATATTGTATATAACATAAATTTATAATATAAACTGTATTTGTACTTACATATATCATCAGAGTACATCACATGTATATCACAACGAAAATAAACTCTATATATAACTAATGTTGAAGCGTCCTGCTCCAAGCACCTCCAAGTATATGTAAGATCCTATCTACTTGACTGCCCATACAAATTTGGGCACCCAAGAGTTTAGGGGAAAACAAAACAAAATAAACTCTGGGTCAGTCATGGGGCTAGTGTGAATAACTCCAACCATTATCTTTTCAAATCCTTTTCAAACGAAAGGATAATCATAAGACCGATCCACACATAATGTAACAACCCACTATTTTTAACGATTTAAATTCTGATTTAAATTGGATTTTTTATTTTGAAAATATTTTATGGCTTTTGGTAGTGGGAATTTGGAAATTGAAATACGTACAGTGAGATGTAGTAGCTGTGAAAATTTCGTCGAAAATTTTGAATGATTGCCGATCGCGCAATTTTCAGTGTAAAGCTGCGCATAACAGTCCAAATTTTAACGATTTTTAAATCTCTCCGAAACCAGTTCGGAGAAACATGAAAAATATTCTATTTGTTGTCACGAATCCAAAGGCGAAATTCGTTTCATGAAAATTGGACGTTTTGACCTCCGTTTAATTGTTTTTCTGTCTGAATATTACGTTTAAAGGGGTCCGTAACACGTTTTTGAATGGAGCATCCTGACTCTGAAAACTATATACTGTTGTGTCCGTCTCGTCACGCTAATTTCCGCAATATATTCATTTGTCAGTTTTAATGTTCGGTTCGCGCTGAAATAGTGAAAATGCTTGCACGGTTCATTTTTGAAACAAAGGCATTTGAGTTCGACGTATCCCTATTTGGATTCAGCATATTTTTCTAGCTATTTTGGGTCTGCAAACCCGATTGGTAACTTTCACAGGGCACTTGAATGATCAAAAATGTGTAAGGAGACATATGTTTCAAACCATACGTGCATGAAGACATTCTTTAATTCCAAAGTATTTGTGCCTTTTATTCCCATGAAACCAAACATACATGTTCCAATTCAAATTATTCCATGCGCCCTTTATATTTCCATTTCTTTTTTTTGAAATGTTAATCTGTTATTTACCCATGCACTACGTACATCACCTTCATTTTTAATCTCCCACGCCATGCGTCCCTTTTACATTTTAAAAGTCACCGCTACCTTTTCGTTTGCCTACCCTTATTTATACAAAATAAATTATTGTTATGCCAAACCAAAAGCCAGAACTCTTTCTCTCCATTCGGTGCCTTTCAAAACAATATAAAAAAAGGAAAGCTTGTTCAAATTCCTGGAACGGTTCATCCCCACGTCATCTACAAGCCTTTTGAACCGCTCTTTCCATTTTTATTCTCCCATCAGCTGCTTCTCCATTTAAATTTTCATCCCACCACTTTATTGCTCTTTCCTTTATCTATTAATTTCAGAAAAAATGAACACCCATTTCTTCTCTACAGTTTCTTTTTCTCCTATGTCCATAGATCTTTCCATTTTGTTTTTGTAACGACCCAGAAAATCTGAACCAATTTAAAATTTTTAAATTGGCTAAAATAATGGATTTTAAATATTTAAAATAAATATTTTAGATAATGGCAATGAAAACTGAGTTTGAATCGACATTTGAAAACGAATATAATTAATTATAATTATATATAGAATTGAAAATGGCGCGGTAGTTCGATAATTCGATTTCAAACTTCAATTGAATATACCGGGTGCAAAACAATCCAGATTTTAGTGAGACCAAAAATAATGGAATCTAATTGGTAATATCTTTCTAACGAATCTGACCAATCGAAATTTGATAGCGGGAATCAAAAGATATGTCCAGTTGAAAATTCTGAATAGTCGCTATGGAATTCAGGCCCTTAAAAATGGACATTTTGCAGATGACCTCGGATTTCGACGAAACCACTTTTGTTGGGTCCGCAGTGTCAAGTTATTGCTAGGTTTCAAATTTCATAATTTTTCGAATCAATATGTGAGCGTGGCAAAAGAAAACGCGTTTGACCAGTTTTTGTTGAATTTAATCGACTGGAAATTGGCCATTTTTCAAACGGTCTCAGAATTCGACGAAACTAGTTTTGTTAGGACCGTATCGTCAATACGAAGCTAGAAATTATTTTTCTGGAATTTTTCTAGTTAGTATGTGACCCCGGTAAATTGAAATGTACGTTTAAAATTCAATATAGTGATTTAAAGGAAAATTCAAAAGGAAACTGATTGTAACGATCAAATCAGCTTGCGATACATATCCCATTGTGTTCGGAATGGGGGTAAAACGCTATGGACGACAGGCGGTGGGCCTCGTTTCGAGGGCATATGTAAAAGTCAACCTTTTGCGAAATTAAATAATAAAATAATTAAATAATTTTGATTCCCTCCCTCCCCTTTATCTTCTTCCTGGCCCCCCCCTTTTTTCATTTCGATTTATACAGAGAATAAAAAAAAAAAGAAGAAACCCTGAATCGAATCGCGCCTCCTCCAGCGATCGAGCCTCCAAGCCCCGCCTCCAGCGATCGAGCCTCCAAGCCCCGCCTCCAGCGATCGACCCCGAAGCCCCCCCCCCGTTCAAAGCCCTAGCGCCGCCCAGCTCGAGAAGCACCGCCGTCGATCTGCTGAAACCCCCCCTCGCTCGTGAAGCTGAAGCCTAGACGCCGACGCCTCCGACCACCGCAGCCTGCCGCCGACGACATCTTCTCCCTCCCCTTCTTCGCAGTTCGGTGAGCGTTTCCCTTTTTTTTATTATTTTATTTTCTTTTTTTTTATTTTATTTTAATCTGTAAAACTGATTTGATTTTATAAAATAAAGTAAAAACTGTTTTAAAAATAAAGTAAAAACTGATTTATTAATAAAGATAAAAACTGATTTAGGTTTTAAAAAAAATAATAAAAACTGAAACTGATTTTTTTTAAAATATTTAAAAACTGGTTTTCTTGAAAGAAAAAAACATATTTTTATATGTTGAAAGCAAAAGAAAAAAACATATTTTTATATGTTGAAAGCAAAAGAAAAAATCATATTTTTTATATGTGAAAGCAAAAGTAAAAATCATATTTTTATTTAGTGAAAGTCGAAGTAAAAATCATATTTTTATTTAGAGAAAGTCAAAGTAAAAATCATATTTTTATATATTGAATAGCATCGTAAAAATTCGATTTTTACATATGCAGAGAATACGGGCGAAAGCGACAAAAGGCGAAGATTTCTATAAAGGAAGTATCGTGCAGTTGGATAGCTATTGGTGAGATTTCTGATTTGAAAATTTATATATATATGGGTGAAAATGAAAGTGAATTGCTATATATTAATATCTATATATATATATATATATACGCCCCTCGTCCACAAACCATGGACGATATTTATTGGTTGAAATTGTTGCGAAATTGCTTGATAGCGAATGATTGTTTGGGATTGTTTGTGATTGATATTGGTTGATTGCGGTTGAAAAATACCCATTTGTGGTTGTGAAATATTTGGTTGAAACCACATAGGATTAGTTTGTGGAAATGAAATAAATATATACATGCCGCCTGCGTGCGAACTAGATGCATGATTCCCATTGTCAAAAACCGCGAGGTTTTAAGGTAGAGCGAGGAGCCGTACTAGGGACGGTGCCGGTGTAACTACCCTGCCGTTATGCTGCCGAAATTTTGAATAATATTTGTGTGTTTGAATTATTTTCATATGCTTAAACTATATTTATTCCTTATATAGAAAACATTCATGTGTTGAATTGATATTCATTCGTTGTTTAGAAATTCATGTGTTGAATGGTATTCATATTTTGAAATAAATTGTTCGATAATAAAAATCACATTTTTCTCGATATCTAAAAACTATTGAAAACATTCATGTGTTGAATTGATATTCATTCGTTGTTTAGAAATTCATGTGTTGAATGGTATTCATATTTTGAAATAAATTGTTTGATAATAAAAATCACATTTTTCTCGATATCTAAAAACTATAGAAAACATTCATGTGTTGAATTGATATTCATTCGCTGTTTAGAAATTCATGTGTTGAATGGTATTCATATTTTGAAATAAACTGTTTGATAATAAAAAATCACATTTTTATCTATATATAAAAACTATAGAAAACATTCATGTGTTGAATTGATATTCATTCGTTGTTTAGAAATTCATGTGTTGAATGGTATTCATATTTTGAAATAAACTGTTTGATAATAAAAAATCACATTTTTATCTATATATAAAAACTATAGAAAACATTCATGTGTTGAATTGATATTCATTCGTTGTTTAGAAATTCATGTGTTGAATGGTATTCATATTTTGAAATAAATTGTTTGATAATAAAAATCACCTTTTATCGACTATATGAACTATGTAAAATAACCTCGATTTAAAAGAAATTGTTTTATGATAAAAATTTCATTT
Organism: Allium sativum; assembly: GCA_030737875.1. Taxonomy (NCBI): domain Eukaryota; kingdom Viridiplantae; phylum Streptophyta; class Magnoliopsida; order Asparagales; family Amaryllidaceae; genus Allium; species Allium sativum. The sequence continues at coordinate 346,090,853 of CM060910.1, forward strand.
TTATCACCAACTTGAACTATATAGAAGAATAGTGTTTTGAAATGAATTGTTTTACAATAAAAATCACATTTTTATTGTATGCATAAATCGTTGAAATGTGAAATGTTAAAAATAGCCACTTGTTCAAAATAAACATATATGAGTTGAAATATTCATTAATTAGCTAATGAAATGATTTGCACCTATTTATGTAATATTAGAATAAATGGAGTTTTTAAACCAAATAGAAATCAAATATGAAGTTGAATAGAAAATGAAAAATGATATGAACTGTATACATATGTACATGCAATATTCATTGAACAGGTTATAGCAAAGGGGCTAGAGAAGAGGAATAAAATTTTGTGCCCGACAAATAGGTACACATTTACTGATTTGTTTGGGTGATGATTTTGAGCCTGTTGGCTAGACGCTTGGCTTTTTCTTTTTCTTTTTGAGAATAGAAGGACCGGGACGCTATTTGCGATTTCCCGACGCTCCCGGTGCAGGGGAGGTTATGGCGAAATTTTTCCAAAATTTAAGGTGTTAGAAAATTTTTTGAAGTTAAAACGATATTGGAATTGTTGAATGAACTATATTTATATAACTATATAAATATAAATAAAATTAAAACGAAACGAGGCCGTGCAGTTCGTATTTCGAAACCGTGATTTCAAACGACTAGTACGGGAAATCCGACCATTGGATTTTCCCGAAACCTCAACCGTCGGGTTCGCCTTGGAATAATCTTTCCAACGGCACCAACCTTGTAAAAATCCAACGGTTGGATTGTCTAGAATGTTTAATTCAAATCTGAAGAAAAACAGCGCCAGAAACGATTATATTTATTTATATATATAAATAAAATTATATTTAATCGAATAACGACGCTGCAGTTCGTATTTTGAAATCGAAAATTCAAACGATTGTACCGGGAGATCCGACCGTCGGATTTTCCCGAAATTGGAACCGTTGGATTCGTTTTGAAAAGACCTTTCTAATGATGTAAATTTTGTGGAGATCCAACGGTTAGATTTTCAGATATGTGTAAATCAAATCTGAAGAAAAACAGCGCCACGGCCGCCTTATGGCCCGAAGCGTCGTTTTGAATAAAATGGCTATTTTAAAATAAATAAAAATAGCGATAAATAGTTATAAAATATCATAAGCGATATGGAATGGAAATAAACTGAATTTGCTTGATTTATGTGGCTTTTGATGGTTGAATGTGTTTGGTGTGAAAATTACATTAAAGAACAAAATTGGTGTGGTCGAGTAATTTAACCATTGAAGTAAATCGATTTGAAATTCTAAATATACGTGAATTATTTGAAAAGGCCGAGTTAATTCTCATTTCGAATAATCGACCGACGATTGAAATTCGAAGATGAAGACGATGGTCGAAGACCGGAGGTCTTCACCTCGTTTGGATGGTAACCGAGGTCCTGATTGGGAGGCATCCCGAAATATGGATAATGAGTGGTGATCGTTCAGACGTACGTGTTGATCGATGGGTTTGCGAGGTATTTAGTGCCTCCGGTTTCGTTCAGACCCAGAACGGACTTGTAAATGGACTGTGTGTCTGACATAGGATTTATTCTGTGTGGCATGCTAAGATGCAGTGATCAGGGCTTCTGTTGAAAAGCAAAGTCTTGTGGTGATGATCAAAGCACCGCCTGTGTGGCGTAGCTTTGTGTATAACGTGAATTCGCGAGCCTCACACCCCGGTATGAACCTAAAACGGGAGAAGGACCTCAGGGAGGGCATGCGTTTCTTCCTAGCTAGGGTGGTGTCAGTGACCTACCAGCCCTGACATTTATATACTTTTCACCTATGTGGTTGTTGCTGTTGCGAGGCGCCTCGGTTTGATCGGACGATCCGGGTCCGATGGAGTCATTCGTTGGCTCGTTTACGCCCCAAAGGGCGGGGAAACGTATTGTTCAGGCATAATAATCCACATCGGTGGACCGGCCCTGACGATCCAAGGGGCAGTTGCGGCTGTTCCTGAGGCTCGGGCTAGGCAGTCTCGAATTCGGTAAGGACTATCTTTTGCCTTGGTTCATGACGGAAATCCAATTTCCAAATACGTGACGATGCGATTTTGATTGTATACCTATATATGGCGACATAGTGGTATGGGGCATTAATGCCGTCTATGATTGATAGTTATGATTTGAAATTGCTTTCAAAACATATAAACACTAGCAATAATATTAAATGCCTTTGTTTTATTCGTATCAAGCATATTTTGACCGTTATAAGGTAAAAACTCTATCCTCCGGTTTGCGTTGCATTGTGTGATGGGAACTGAGTCTTATAACGGCTTCATTTTTATAAAAAGCATATCGATGTTTTAAAAGAAAGATTTGTTTTAAAGCACTGGCAATCCAATGGAGTAAACCCGTTCCACGAAAGTGGCGTGGTCCTGTGATTAGCCAATTATATATGTGTTGAGTAGATTTCTCATACCAGTCCCATGACTGACTCGTAGTTTGTTTCACTCTCAAACTCGGGTGCCCCTTTTTCTACACGGGCAGCCTTGTATTCAGGTTTAGCTGGTTCTTCTTTCTGGATAGCTGGAGCTGAAGATGGATTCTATCATTTATTTCTTTTTATGCTGTTCAGTTCCTATTGTACATATTTTGTTTATTTCCGCTGTAGACATTTATGTATAGCTGAACTGTATTTGTACTAAGTAAGATCCTGTATACTGTGTAACTCTGATGATACTTTTGTCCAGTATATTTTGTTGTTCTTTCTGGTGTATTTATTTAATTCTGTTCTGCTATTATATGTTTCTGTGTTATATTCCAAAAGATAACCTTGTTTCCGTGAGAACGGGAAATCGGGTCGTCTCAACGTGGTATCAGAGCTTTGGTTAAGCTTAGTTCTGGAATATAACATTTGAATGAACTCGTCAGAAATAGAACCAGTAGTGTTCTAGGATGGGTGACTCCATACAGATAGGATCAGTAATATCCTAGTATGAGTAAAGCAGAATGAAATTTCACCTCGATAGATACATTTACATTTGAAGTATATGTTTCTATGCTTTAAAATATCTTTTCTGTGACCTGACACTTGATCTGCTAATTGCAGAAGTACTAGAAAAATGAGTGCCAGAGACAGAAGGAATACAGAACCCGATCTAGAGGCTCTATTCAAGAGATATCGAAATTTGGGTGGAGAAAAATTCTCGGGCAATGAATCTATTATTCAAACTCTAGCTTGGATGAGTTCTGTCGAAAAAATCTTTGAGCATATCCAGCTGAGAGATGACCAGAAACGGTTAGTAGCATCTTGGGCGCTCAAAAAGGAAGCTCTAATCTGGTGGGAAACAATCATCAAAGATAATCCAGAAGGTGATATCACCTGGGACAGATTCAAAGTGATTTTCCTAGAAAGGTTTACTCCTCCCGAAGTAACCGAGAGATTATGTGATGAATTTTCTTATCTAATACAAGGTGATATGACCATTCCCGAATATCATAAGAAATTCAACGAACTTGCTCACTTTGCCCCTCATCTAATTCAAAATCCGAAGAGGAAAAATATGAGATTTATTCACGGACTTCAAAGGAAATACCAGAATAAGGTATTGGGGCATGTGAAGCTTCCTTTTTCTGAAATGATTTACATGGCTTATCAGTATGAAGATCTCTATAAGAAAGGAATGTTGCGAGACGAAGAAGAAGTCTGTTCTAGTGGCAAAACAGAGTCGGAAACTGATATTCCAGAAGCCAGTAAGAGGTCTGAGGTCAGTAACAAGCCCGAGGCAGACCGGAAGAGGGCCAGATCCGAAAAGGAACCGGCAACGACTGCCACATGTTCTAACTGCAATAAACAGGGGCATCTGACCAGGAAGTGTAAAACCTCGAGGAAACGAAAGAGAGGGTCTAAACCCGATAACCAGTTTAGAGAGAATAGAAAGTGCAGTCAATGCCATCAGTTCAGTCATCTTTCAAAGGCCTGCCCGCTATTCAGAAAACCTAAAGCAGTGCAAGTAAATGAAGTGGTAGAAGTACCTGCATCCCCGTCTGTTCAGGAAAGATCTGATGTTTTAGAAGGCACGCTCAATGTCAAAAACATTCCAGTAAAAGTACTGTTTGACACAGGCGCGTCACGAAGCTTTATTGCAAAGAGTGCAGTCAAGAAACTGGATTTGAATTTGAAGAAGCTCAAAGAGCCAATGACTGTCCAAAATCCAGTTGGAGGTTCCATCAATCTCAGTTGGATTTGTGCAGTACCTGTCTCTTTTTCTTGCTATAAATTCCCTATTATCTCTATCATCATGAATTTTAATGAATTCGATCTTATTCTGGGATTGGATTGGTTAACTAGATATGAAGCTGAAGTTAAATGCGCCGAGAGAGTGGTTAAAGCAAAGGCCCAATCGGGGAATTATATAACCATACCATGTGAAGGCCCGACTTCAAATAGAAAAGATTTCTGGTCAGCTCTCGATGTTTCTCCAGCCCAAATAGAAAATGTCCCTGAAGTCACAGAGAATATTCCTGACCTCATCAAAGATATTCCTGTCGTCAAGAACTATGCGGATGTGTTCGAAGAAGTTGTTCGCTTACCTCCGTAGAGAGAAATAGAATTCAAGATTGCTTTGATTCCCAATGCAAGGCCGGTAGTTCACGCTATTCGAAGAATGTCCTTGAAAGAGAAGGAGGAATTAGACAATCAAACACGACAGCTAGTATGGAAAGGTCTGATCAGGCCTAGTTTCTCTGATTGGGGTGCAGCAGTGGTATTTGTCCCAAAATCTGACGGTACTCTGCGGCTATGCGTGGATTATCGTGATCTGAACAAACAGACAATAAAGAACAAGTATCCATTGCCGCGGATTGATGATTTGTTGGATCGATTAAATGGAGCACAAGTATTCTCACGAATGGACCTAGCTACAGGTTTCCATCAACTTCGAATTGCCGAAGAGTGTGTTCCAATGACAGCGTTCAGAGGCCCCGACTTATTCTACGAGTGGTTAGTAATGCCGTTCGGCTTATGTAACGCTCCTGCTTACTTCGTCGATCTAATGAATAGAGTATTCAGAGGAGTATTGAATAAATTTGTTCTGGTTTTTATTGATGATATTCTAATCTTCTCTAAATCAAAGGCCGAACATGAAAAACATTTGGAACAGGTGTTAGAAATCCTCAGGAGAAATGTTTTGAAAGCAAAGTTTTCCAAATGTATATTCTGGCAAGATGAAGTGAAATTTCTGGGCCACGTCGTATCGAAAGATGGAATCGCTGTGGATCCAAGAAAAATCACAGCTATTCAGAATTGGAAACAGCCCTGTACTCCCACTGAAGTCCGCAGTTTTCTTGGATTGGCTAGCTATTACCGGAAGTTCGTTAAAGACTTTTCGAAGATATCTGGCCACTTAACGAAGCTTACAAAGAAGCATGCTAAGTTCAAATGGACTCAGGAAAGTGAGGAGGCTTTCGAAGAGCTAAAGTTGAGATTAACTACTGCTCCAGTGTTAACCATCATTGATGGCAACCAGGATTTAAAAGTATGGACTGATGCTTCTAGAGAAGGCCTTGGCGCAGTGTTAATGCAAAGAGGCCAAGTAATTGCCTATGCTAGCCGTCAACTGAAGCCGTACGAGAAAAACTATGTAACTCATGATCTTGAGTTATTGGCTATCATATTCTCTTTGAAAATCTGGAGACACTATCTGCTGGGCGAGAGATTTGAACTGTTTACAGATCACCAGTCGTTAAAATATCTGTTCACTCAGAAGGATTTAAATTTGAGGCAGCAGCGCTGGCTGGAGTTTCTTGCAGCATATGACTTTGAAATTATATATACTCCAGGAAAAGCCAATGTCGTGGCCGATGCGCTGAGCCGAAAAAATGTAATGATCGCCAGCTTTATTATCACGACATCCTTGATTGACAAAATATCTATTCTTCAGAAGGAGGATAACTTTATTAAGGATATGATTAAAAGGATTCAGAAAGGCGAACCCTCGTGTTTTCAAATAGATAACGACGAGACATTGAGATTAAAAGGAAGGATTTGTGTTCCTGACATCCCAGAGTTAAAAAGGGAAGTGTTAGACGAGTTTCACAAGTCCAAGCTGAGTATCCATCCTGGCATGGCCAAAATGTATAACGATCTCAAAAGAACATTCTGGTGGAAGGCTATGAAAAGAGATGTTTCAATATATGTTAGCCGATGCCCTACTTGCCAGCTAGTCAAAAGTGATCAACAGAAATTGGCTGGATTATTACAACCGCTAGAAGTTCCTGGCTGGAAGTGGTAACATATTTCTATGGATTTCATTGATGGTCTGCCCAGAACCAGAAAAGGGAATGACAGTATTTGGGTGATCGTAGATCGTTTCACGAAGACCGCCCATTTCATACCTGTCAAATCAAATAGAACTGCTCAGAGTCTGGCGCAGATTTACTTCAGGGAAATAGTTAGACTACATGGAGTGCCGCTCAGCATAGTCAGTGATAGAGATACAATATTCACTAGCAAATTCTGGGAAGCATTTCAAGTCGAGCTCGGAACGAAGTTAAACTTGAGCACCGCTTATCATCCTCAGACAGACGGTCAGACTGAGAGGGCGAATCGCATTTTAGAAGACCTATTGCGGGCTTGTGTTATAGATTTCGGTGGATCATGGGAAGACCATCTACATTTGGCTGAATTCTCTTATAACAACAGCTACCAGGCGAGTCTGACAATGTCGCCATTCGAAGCGTTATATGGTAGACCTTGCCGATCTCCTGCTTGTTGGGTCGAGCCTGGAAATAGACTTGTGTTGGGTCCCGATATGATTCGAGAAGCTGCCGACAAAGTCGATTTTATTAAGAAGAGATTACTCGCCGCTCAAAGCCGACAAAAGAGCTATGCCGATAAAAGAAGAAGAGATATATCCTTCGAAGTTGGCGACTACGTATATTTGAAAGTATCGCCGATGAGAGGAGTTATCCGGTTCGGTAAAACTGGAAAGTTGGCACCTAAATTCATTGGTCCGTTTCCTATTCTGGAACGGATCGGAACTCTCGCTTACAGGGTCAAACTGCCTGACTGGTTGCCTGGAGTTCATGATGTACTTCATATATCTCAACTTCGAAAGCACGTTCATGATCCAGACTTGATCGTGGAAGAAGCAGCTCAGCAGGATATTGAAATTACTCCAGAATTAGCTGTGAGGCGAGAGCCGCTAAAGATTATCGGCAAAGAAACCAAAGAGCTGAGGAACAAGAAGGTTCACTTAGTCAAAGTGCAATGGAGTGGAGATCCAAGAGATTGTACTTGGGAAACCGAGGAGAGCATTCAGAAAGCTTATCCCAGATGCCGAGTAGATATCTCTGATTGACTCCGGTGCAAGGTATACTTACCATACTTTACCTCACCATTTAATTCTCTATTCTATTGCAATTTAATTCCTATGGATGTGCACTATTTATTCTATACTCTAAATGATTTTTGAAGGAATATAGGATTTGATCAGAATATTTTAGAAAGGTTGAAAACAAATTGGTTGTTGTATTGTGTGATTGTAGATTTATCAAACCACTTTCGACTTTATTCCTTTTCGGGGATGAAAAGTTTTAAGTGGGGGAGATTGTAACGACCCAGAAAATCTGAACCAATTTAAAATTTTTAAATTGGCTAAAATAATGGATTTTAAATATTTAAAATAAATATTTTAGATAATGGAAATGAAAACTGAGTTTGAATCGACATTTGAAAACGAATATAATTAATTATAATTATATATAGAATTGAAAATGGCGCGGTAGTTCGATAATTCGATTTCAAACTTCAATTGAATATACCGGGTGCAAAACAATCCGGATTTTAGTGAGACCAAAAATAATGGAATCTAATTGGTAATATCTTTCTAACGAATCTGACCAATCGAAATTTGATAGCGGGAATCAAAAGATATGTCCAGTTGAAAATTCTGAATAGTCGCTATGGAATTCAGGCCCTTAAAAATGGACATTTTGCAGATGACCTCGGATTTCGACGAAACCACTTTTGTTGGGTCCGCAGTGTCAAGTTATTGCTAGGTTTCAAATTTCATAATTTTTCGAATCAATATGTGAGCGTGGCAAAAGAAAACGCGTTTGACCAGTTTCTGTTGAATTTAATCGACTGGAAATTGGCCATTTTTCAAACGGTCTCAGAATTCGACGAAACTAGTTTTGTTAGGACCGTATCGTCAATACGAAGCTAGAAATTATTTTTCTGGAATTTTTCTAGTTAGTATGTGACCCCGGTAAATTGAAATGTACGTTTAAAATTCAATATAGTGATTTAAAGGAAAATTCAAAAGGAAACTGATTGTAACGATCAAATCAGCTTGCGATACATATCCCATTGTGTTCGGAATGGGGGTAAAACGCTATGGACGACAGGCGGTGGGCCTCGTTTCGAGGGCATATGTAAAAGTCAACCTTTTGCGAAATTAAATAATAAAATAATTAAATAATTTTGATTCCCTCCCTCCCCTTTATCTTCTTCCTGGCCCCCCCCCCTTTTTTCATTTCGATTTATACAGAGAATAAAAAAAAAAGAAGAAACCCTGAATCGAATCGCGCCTCCTCCAGCGATCGAGCCTCCAAGCCCCGCCTCCAGCGATCGAGCCTCCAAGCCCCGCCTCCAGCGATCGACCCCGAAGCCCCCCCGTTCAAAGCCCTAGCGCCGCCCAGCTCGAGAAGCACCGCCGTCGATCTGCTGAAACCCCCCCTCCCTCGCTCGTGAAGCTGAAGCCTAGACGCCGACGCCTCCGACCACCGCAGCCTGCCGCCGACGACATCTTCTCCCTCCCCTTCTTCGCAGTTCGGTGAGCGTTTCCCTTTTTTTTATTATTTTATTTTCTTTTTTTTTATTTTATTTTAATCTGTAAAACTGATTTGATTTTATAAAATAAAGTAAAAACTGTTTTAAAAATAAAGTAAAAACTGATTTATTAATAAAGATAAAAACTGATTTAGGTTTTAAAAAAAATAATAAAAACTGAAACTGATTTTTTTTAAAATATTTAAAAACTGGTTTTCTTGAAAGAAAAAAACATATTTTTATATGTTGAAAGCAAAAGAAAAAAACATATTTTTATATGTTGAAAGCAAAAGAAAAAATCATATTTTTTATATGTGAAAGCAAAAGTAAAAATCATATTTTTATTTAGTGAAAGTCGAAGTAAAAATCATATTTTTATTTAGAGAAAGTCGAAGTAAAAATCATATTTTTATATATTGAATAGCATCGTAAAAATTCGATTTTTACATATGCAGAGAATACGGGCGAAAGCGACAAAAGGCGAAGATTTCTATAAAGGAAGTATCGTGCAGTTGGATAGCTATTGGTGAGATTTCTGATTTAAAAATTTATATATATATGGGTGAAAATGAAAGTGAATTGCTATATATTAATATCTATATATATATATACGCCCCTCGTCCACAAACCATGGACGATATTTATTGGTTGAAATTGTTGCGAAATTGCTTGATAGCGAATGATTGTTTGGGATTGTTTGTGATTGATATTGGTTGATTGCGGTTGAAAAATACCCATTTGTGGTTGTGAAATATTTGGTTGAAACCACATAGGATTAGTTTGTGGAAATGAAATAAATATATACATGCCGCCTGCGTGCGAACTAGATGCATGATTCCCATTGTCAAAAACCGCGAGGTTTTAAGGTAGAGCGAGGAGCCGTACTAGGGACGGTGCCGGTGTAACTACCCTGCCGTTATGCTGCCGAAATTTTGAATAATATTTGTGTGTTTGAATTATTTTCATATGCTTAAACTATATTTATTCCTTATATAGAAAACATTCATGTGTTGAATTGATATTCATTCGTTGTTTAGAAATTCATGTGTTGAATGGTATTCATATTTTGAAATAAATTGTTCGATAATAAAAATCACATTTTTCTCGATATCTAAAAACTATTGAAAACATTCATGTGTTGAATTGATATTCATTCGTTGTTTAGAAATTCATGTGTTGAATGGTATTCATATTTTGAAATAAATTGTTTGATAATAAAAATCACATTTTTCTCGATATCTAAAAACTATAGAAAACATTCATGTGTTGAATTGATATTCATTCATTGTTTAGAAATTCATGTGTTGAATGGTATTCATATTTTGAAATAAACTGTTTGATAATAAAAAATCACATTTTTATCTATATATAAAAACTATAGAAAACATTCATGTGTTGAATTGATATTCATTCGTTGTTTAGAAATTCATGTGTTGAATGGTATTCATATTTTGAAATAAACTGTTTGATAATAAAAAATCACATTTTTATCTATATATAAAAACTATAGAAAACATTCATGTGTTGAATTGATATTCATTCGTTGTTTAGAAATTCATGTGTTGAATGGTATTCATATTTTGAAATAAATTGTTTGATAATAAAAATCACCTTTTATCGACTATATGAACTATGTAAAATAACCTCGATTTAAAAGAAATTGTTTTATGATAAAAATTTCATTTTTATCACCAACTTGAACTATATAGAAGAATAGTGTTTTGAAATGAATTGTTTTAATATAAAAATCACATTTTTATTGTATGCATAAATCGTTGAAATGTGAAATGTTAAAAATAGCCACTTGTTCAAAATAAACATATATGAGTTGAAATATTCATTAATTAGCTAATGAAATGATTTGCACCTATTTATGTAATATTAGAATAAATGGAGTTTTTAAACCAAATAGAAATCAAATATGAAGTTGAATAGAAAATGAAAAATGATATGAACTGTATACATATGTACATGCAATATTCATTGAACAGGTTATAGCAAAGGGGCTAGAGAAGAGGAATAAAATTTTGTGCCCGACAAATAGGTACACATTTACTGATTTGTTTGGGTGATGATTTTGAGCCTGTTGGCTAGCCGCTTGGCTTTTTCTTTTTCTTTTTGAGAATAGAAGGACCGGGACGCTATTTGCGATTTGCCGACGCTCCCGGTGCAGGGGAGGTTATGGCGAAATTTTTCCAAAATTTAAGGTGTTAGAAAATTTTTTGAAGTTAAAACGATATTGGAATTGTTGAATGAACTATATTTATATAACTATATAAATATAAATAAAATTAAAACGAAACGAGGCCGTACAGTTCGTATTTCGAAACCGTGATTTCAAACGACTAGTACGGGAAATCCGACCATTGGATTTTCCCGAAACCTCAACCGTCGGGTTCGCCTTGGAATAATCTTTCCAACGGCACCAACCTTGTAAAAATCCAACGGTTGGATTGTCTGGAATGTTTAATTCAAATCTGAAGAAAAACAGCGCCAGAAACGATTATATTTATTTATATATATAAATAAAATTATATTTAATCGAATAACGACGCTGCAGTTCGTATTTTGAAATCGAAAATTCAAACGATTGTACCGGGAGATCCGACCGTCGGATTTTCCCGAAATTGGAACCGTTGGATTCGTTTTGAAAAGACCTTTCTAATGATGTAAATTTTGTGGAGATCCAACGGTTAGATTTTCAGATATGTGTAAATCAAATCTGAAGAAAAACAGCGCCACGGCCGTCTTATGGCCCGAAGCGTCGTTTTGAATAAAATGGCTATTTTAAAATAAATAAAAATAGCGATAAATAGTTATAAAATATCATAAGCGATATGGAATGGAAATAAACTGAATTTGCTTGATTTATGTGGCTTTTGATGGTTGAATGTGTTTGGTGTGAAAATTACATTAAAGAACAAAATTGGTGTGGTCGAGTAATTTAACCATTGAAGTAAATCGATTTGAAATTCTAAATATACGTGAATTATTTGAAAAGGCCGAGTTAATTCTCATTTCGAATAATCGACCGACGATTGAAATTCGAAGATGAAGACGATGGTCGAAGACCGGAGGTCTTCACCTCGTTTGGATGGTAACCGAGGTCCTGATTGGGAGGCATCCCGAAATATGGATAATGAGTGGTGATCGTTCAGACGTACGTGTTGATCGATGGGTTTGCGAGGTATTTAGTGCCTCCGGTTTCGTTCAGACCCAGAACGGACTTGTAAATGGACTGTGTGTCTGACATAGGATTTATTCTGTGTGGCATGCTAAGATGCAGTGATCAGGGCTTCTGTTGAAAAGCAAAGTCTTGTGGTGATGATCAAAGCACCGCCTGTGTGGCGTAGCTTTGTGTATAACGTGAATTCGCGAGCCTCACACCCCGGTATGAACCTAAAACGGGAGAAGGACCTCAGGGAGGGCATGCGTTTCTTCCTAGCTAGGGTGGTGTCAGTGACCTACCAGCCCTGACATTTATATACTTTTCACCTATGTGGTTGTTGCTGTTGCGAGGCGCCTCGGTTTGATCGGACGATCCGGGTCCGATGGAGTCATTCGTTGGCTCGTTTACGCCCCAAAGGGCGGGGAAACGTATTGTTCAGGCATAATAATCCACATCGGTGGACCGGCCCTGACGATCCAAGGGGCAGTTGCGGCTGTTCCTGAGGCTCGGGCTAGGCAGTCTCGAATTCGGTAAGGACTATCTTTTGCCTTGGTTCATGACGGAAATCCAATTTCCAAATACGTGACGATGCGATTTTGATTGTATACCTATATATGGCGACATAGTGGTATGGGGCATTAATGCCGTCTATGATTGATAGTTATGATTTGAAATTGCTTTCAAAACATATAAACACTGGCAATAATATCAAATGCCTTTGTTTTATTCGTATCAAGCATATTTTGACCGTTATAAGGTAAAAACTCTATCCTCCGGTTTGCGTTGCATTGTGTGATGGGAACTGAGTCTTATAACGGCTTCATTTTTATAAAAAGCATATCGATGTTTTAAAAGAAAGATTTGTTTTAAAGCACTGGCAATCCAATGGAGTAAACCCTTTCCACGAAAGTGGCGTGGTCCTGTGATTAGCCAATTATATATGTGTTGAGTAGATTTCTCATACCAGTCCCATGACTGACTCGTAGTTTGTTTCACTCTCAAACTCGGGTGCCCCTTTTTCTACACGGGCAGCCTTGTATTCAGGTTTAGCTGGTTCTTCTTTCTGGATAGCTGGAGCTGAAGATGGATTCTATCATTTATTTCTTTTTATGCTGTTCAGTTCCTATTGTACATATTTTGTTTATTTCCGCTGTAGACATTTATGTATAGCTGAACTGTATTTGTACTAAGTAAGATCCTGTATACTGTGTAACTCTGATGATACTTTTGTCCAGTATATTTTGTTGTTCATTCTGGTGTATTTATTTAATTCTGTTCTGCTATTATATGTCTCTGTGTTATATTCCAAAAGATAACCTTGTTTCCGTGAGAACGGGAAATCGGGTCGTCTCAGTTTTTCCCGTCAAGCCTCCTACCAACCAGTGTGTTCCCCGTTCTCACCTCGCAAGCCCCATAGTCCATGTCCCCTCCGCGCTCAACAGCTCCGCCCTCCGCCTGAAGCCATGTCTCCAACCGTCCACCTCAGTCGAGCTTCGCCGCAGTTTAATTGCTCCACCCAAAGTCGCACTGGACAGCCCTTGCCGAACCTGAATGCCACCCACCAAAAACCAGTACCTTGACCCCTGTTTGCCTTGTGGTGAGTGCGTGAGTTAATGGGTAAATTTTTGTGTCTATTTTGTGTTTTTGCTGCGTGTGTATTGTTGTTTTGCGTGCATCATATATTTAAAAATGTATATGTTTGTGTAAAGTATTATTGTGTACAATTGGCGTGAGTTGCATGTATATTTTTGTGTGATTATGTGTAGAGGTTAGTGTATTATGTGTGAATTTAGTTTTTATGTTTATAAGTGTGTTGTATATGTGTGAGTTCATATTTCGGGTGTGTTTCTTTGATATGGCATTTATAAATAACTGGTCCACTCATCCGTTGGATTTTTAAGATGCACGAATATTATAATTTTTCTGTGTATATATAAATGATTTATATATATATATAATATATTGCAAAGAAATTATTGTTTTTAAATTTTGAACTGAGTTATTGTTGTGTTATTTTGGATTGAATTTGCTGTTGAACCCAAAACCCATTTCCAAAACCAAATAGCCATACCATCCCAAAACCCAATACCGTACCGATTCATTCCTCATTCTGAAAAATAAATAAATATTGAATGATCATCGAGTTGAATCTATTCTAAACTGTGCTTGGACATCATCGCTTCATTCAGTGTTAATTCGTCTTCTGTCTCGAAGTCTATGTCACGAAAGGTGAGTTTATCTCACACCTGACTTGCATTATTTCATGAATGTTAGATCAATAATGAACTGTTATATGAAATGTATAGGATTGCTGGTAGAAATTATTTGATTTGGTATATATGCACATTTCATATGTGACACGATATATTCATATGACACATAGTTGCACTGAGGATATATATGTTGTTGTTGCTATATGATTGTTTTTTGTGATTGTTGATACCCCTAGTTTAGGAAAAATCACTAAGAGTTGAAATGATTCATACCCGTACGGACACTAGAATAGGGAAAAATCGTTATGGGTTGAAATGATAGACCTGAACGATTTTTACTAAATTTGGGATCGCGGGTTGAAATGATAGACCCGTAGAAATTTTATAAATTGCAGGTTGAAATAATAAATATCCGTATCATTTGACCATAGGGTAGAAAACTATACACGGACACCGTTGGTCATGTTTTCGAAGTAAAATGAGTTTTATTTTAAAATATTTACTTAAGACTTTATATTTTTGTATTTATATTTTATTTAAATTTAAATTATTTTGTATATTTTAAATTATGTGTTTTAAAATGATTTTATTTGTAAATAGGGATTTAAATGTTATTTAAGATTTTACTTATAAATGTATTTATTTTAAAACATATAAATTATTCATATAAGTATTTTAACCTTTTTATATTATTATAAATATTTCTTTAAATCCAATTTTATATTTTTTTTAGAATTTTATAAATTTATATATACACACATATCTATTTTCGAAGTTAAATTTCTTATATATATATTTATAAACTTTATTAAAGTCAAGATGGATAGGTTAGATTTTGCGAATTTCGAAGTTTAAAGATGTAAATTTACATAACGATATTTGAATAACGAATGAACTCATATTAAGTTATGAATTCGAATCGATACAAACTTTTAGTAGAGATGAACTTGAATTGGGTAAAAGTAAGAAATTGAATTTGAATTGGTTTAAATTATGAACCTTGATAAGAAATGAATGTGAATTGGATAAATTGATTTATTTTGAATTTATATTCGATATGAATTAAATTCAATTTTAAGTGATTAATTATGAA
Source organism: Allium sativum (assembly GCA_030737875.1). NCBI lineage: Eukaryota > Viridiplantae > Streptophyta > Magnoliopsida > Asparagales > Amaryllidaceae > Allium > Allium sativum. The sequence goes on from CM060910.1 coordinate 346,106,130, forward strand.
TTGGAATATAAATAGATGTTATATGCGGAATTGATTTTTATATCGTTTGGTTTAAATTGAGAATTTGTTAAATCAATGTATAAGAATGGTTTTAAATCGTAGTTTGGTTGAATGGAATTATAAGATTTTGATTTGAAATGCAGAAGTAACAGCTTTGAATTATATGACTTGAATTACATAACTCGGTATATTTGTTTAAATTGAAGTGTAAGTTTTGAATTGAATCTCATATCTCGAATTTCGAACCAAAGTGTTGGATTCAGATGAATCAACTTGAAATGATTTCTTATAAAGGAAAATTTTGAATCATTTGAATGGTTTCAAACTTGAATTTTTGCAAATATAAGCCGAATCAAAATTATAATCGAAGTTAAAGGTTTTGATATTGATTTAAACGGAAATTGAGATATTTAAGTTATAACTTAAATATAAGTTGATTTGGGATTTGAAAGCTGTTATGTGAATATTGTCGGAAACTTATAAAAATCGAAGTAAAATAGTATAGTATTTGCTTATACTATATTTTGAAATCTTTTCGATATGGTTTTAAATCGATTTGATTTGAGCGATTCTCGTGAGATGTTTTAAAAATTGAATATAATCGAAGTTAGATATTTAAATTTGATTTCAAATTCGAATATGAGAATTCGTATAAACTATTTTATAAAGTGATTTATAAAATAATGACCACGATGTGAAAAATGTAAATGATTGGTTGTTAAAGAGACCGGGATCGGCTATTGTCATACTCTCTGCCAATACCGAAAACCACTTTGACAACTGTGTACGTGGTGGAGTTCTAGAATGAAGGGGATGATTTGGCGAACGACTCCATTTTATTTTATTCATATTAATTACGAGACCCTGACTACCTTGACTCAACTTGATGTGGCTAAAACAGGAGCTACGTACGGACCCAGTGAGGTCATACCTCTTATCGAGCACACTTCTTCGATATTACTCTATTAATGCTGAGATTCGATTTGGGCCCTTTTGATTATGGGAGTGTGTATCGAGGTGGGCGGTAGTAGCTACTATGCGTTACCACTAGTCCGGCTCTACAAACGGTGAATCCACCTTGGCATTCCTTGTGTGCCTTGTCACATGCCTTATACGATCCCACTACGACTTTGTTTTGTACCGTTTTATATGGAGTGCCCTCTGATCAACCTCTAGTTTACGGAGGAATTACGGTACTGTATATACTATTGGAATATATAAACGGTGTAAGGGTAATCATGGTAATCCCGCTTACGCTATTTTGATATTTTTTTACTTTACTGATAGACATTATTGTATATAGCGTATTATACTATATAGTATTAGTTTGACGGACCCTTAGAGGAGGGTGATCCCAAACATCCTTTAAGTTACAGATTGCATTTCATCGAACATTTCATTTGAGTTGATTTACTTCCACGAGAATGTTAGTCCTGATCCAAGTTGTTTTGTTTTGCATTATTGCTCGGGTCAGATCGAGTGTTCCGGTTTCGAGATTCATCTTTGGAGTTGGAGCTTATATTGGATTTTTGGCTAACCTATATCTACCTGTTGATCAGTTGTTTCAGTCGTTCAGTTAGTTCTGTCATTCTGTTTCAGACAGTTATCAATTATTAATTGTATTAGTTTACCACTGTATTATTTATGTAAACTCTGATGTAAATTTATTTAGTAGCTTCATGAACTACTATTGTATTTTAAATTTTTCGCTGCGAGGTAATATATTGCTCTATATCTGTGTCTGTGATATGTGATTCTATGATTTATTCTATTTACCTCAGAAGCTAATAACAATCTATTGTTTTGGACGTTACGAGTTGACATGTTTTGTCGATTCAGCACGGTCTAAATGGCAGTTCATTACATATGGTATCAGAGCTTTGGTTTTATCAAAGCTTTAGCCTATTGGGTAAAAGCTCATTAGAGATAGGGCAGTGATAACCTAGAATGAGTGGAATTAGTCGCAGAATCCTTCCTGAGAGAAAGCGTATTTTTAAAGTACAAATGGTTTTTAAAATGATTTTAATGTTTTAAACTAATATTGTGGATATAAAATTTTGTTAAATATTTAAATCTTTTCCTGAAATTTCCTCCCCATTTGAATCCATCTTCCTTCGTAGATCCTCTTTAGTTAGGTTCTTTCGTTCGTTCAGCTTTTAACTCGGATTCTATAATTTATCCTTGTCCGTTACAGGGTAAGATGCAGAAGAAGAGTATAAGTCTTATAACGATTCCATTCTATTTAATATTGGTTTAAAATTGGTATTTGAAAGGTATTATAATACAAGATTTTCTTATTGTAATATTTAAATTTTGATATATATTTGTGGAAGATGTATATTTGTAAATAATATTAAGTTTGGTAATACCAGTATTTTGAAATGATTTGATGTTTATATTTCATATATTTTGTATAAGATTTAAAGATGTAGATTTTGTAAGAAAATGATTTTATCTTGTTTGAAATTTATAATGATATTGTTTATAAATGTATATATGTGTATATATATAGAAATTTATAAATTTAAATGGGTTATCGAGGTTTTAATTTGTGTTGTATATATATGTTAAACTTACAGAATTTTGATAAGTTTTATAAGTTTGAATATTGAAAACAAGGGTTTGAAATATTTAAATATTGTATAAAATAATATAGTTATGTATTTGATTCAATAATAATATTGTTTGTATGTTTATTATGAATTATTGTTGAATTTTATTAAATAAACAAGTGAGGAGAGATATAATTTTTCCTTATTTATTTTTAATGATTTGAAATATATAATTCAAAATTTTAAGTATATATTATGTTTAAATATAGAAAGATGTTTTGAGTTACTATTTGACGCTAAAATTGGCCTATCGAATACTTAGTGATTTGGTGTATACGTCTGATCAACATATATGTTAAATCCTATACGTATTAGATAGATATAGAGTCACACTCTAGTCGCTTGGAAATGATTCTGGTGATGACTGCAACATCATTGATATCTATTTTCGGGTTTTGAAAGTGGGATTGATATATATTGCCAATCGAGGCGTCGAATGGATACTTGAAACTATTTTGAAATGTTTGAAATATTTAACTTTTGACATATACATGTATTTTCAAATAATATATATATATATATATATATATGATAATAAGTATGAACCATTGATTTAAATATATTAAATTATTATATAACTATTTCTCTTCCTCGTTCCTTTCCGGGGATGAAAAGTTTTGAGTAGGGGAGATTGTAACAATCCGTTATTTTTAACGATTTAAATTTTGATTTAAATTGAATTTTTTATTTTGAAAATATTTTATGGTTTTTGGTAATGGGAATTTGGAATTCGAAATACGTACAGTGAGATGTAGTAGCTGTGAAAATTTCGTAGAAAAATTTGAATGATTGCCGATCGCGCAATTTTCATTGTAAAGCTGCGCAAACATTCCAAATTTTAACGATTTTTAAATCTCTCCGAAACTAGTTCGGACAATCATGAAAAATATTCTATTTGTTGTCACAAATCCAACGGCGAAATCCGTTTCACAAAAATTGGACGTTTTGACCTCCATTTAATTGTTTTTCTGTCCGAATATTACGTTTAAAGGGGTCTGTAACGCGTTTTTGAACAGAGCATCCTGACACTGAAAACTATATACTGTTGTGTCTGTCTCGTCGCGCTGATTTCCGCAATACATACATTTGTCAGTTTTGGTGTTCGGTTCGCGCTGAAATAGTGAAAACGCTTGCATAGTTCATTTTTGAAACAAAGGCATTTGAGTTCGACGTATCCCTATTTGGATTCATCATATTTTTCTAGCTATTTTGGGTCAACAAACCCAATTGGTAACTTTCACAGTGCACTTGAATGATAAAAAATGTGTAAGGAGACATATGTTTCAAACCATATGTGCATGAAGCCATTCTTTAATTCCAAAGTATTTGTGCCTTTTATTCCCATGAAACCAAACATACATGTTCCAATTCAAATTATTCCATGCGCCCTTTATATTTCCGTTTCTTTTTTTTTTGAAATGTTAATCTATTATTTACCCATTCACACTCATTTTCCAAATCCATGCATGCACTACGTACACCACCTTCATTTTCAATCTCCCATGCCATGCATCCCTTTTACATTTTAAAAGTCACCGCTACCTTTTCGTTTGCCTACCCTTATTTATACAAAAAAAATGTTGTTATGCCAAACCAAAAGCCGGAACCTCTTTCTCTCCATTTGGTGCCTTTCAAAATATATATTAAAAAAAGGAAAGCTTGTTCAAATTCCGGGAACGGTTCATCCCCACGTCATCTACAAGCCTTTTGAACCGCTCTTTCCCTTTTTATTCTCCCATCAGCTGCTTCTCCATTTAAATTTTCATCCCACCACTTTATTTCTCTTTCCTTTATCTATTAATTTCGGAAAAAATGAGCACCCATTTCTTCTCTACAGTTTCTTTTTCTCCTATGTCCATCGATCTTTCCATTTTGTTTTTCCCATCAAGCCTCCTACCAACCAGCGTGTTCCCCGTTCTCACCTCGCAAGCCCCATAGTCCCTATCCCATCCACACTCAATAGCTCCGCCCTCCGCCTGAAGCCATGTCTCCAACCGTCCACCTCAGTCGAGCTTCACCGCAGTTTAATTGCTCCACCCGAAGTCGCACTAGACAGCCCTCGCCGAACCTGAATTCCACCCACCAAAAACCAGTACCTTGACCCCTGTTTTCCTTGTGGTGAGTGCGTGAGTTAATGGGTAAATTTTTGTGTCTATTTTTTGTTTTTGCTGCGTGTGTATTGTTGTTTTGCGTGCGTCATATATTTAAAATGTATACGTTTGCGTAAAGTATTATTGTGTACATTTGGCGTGAGTTGCATGTATATTTTTGTGTGATTATGTGTAGAGGTTAGTGTATTGTGTGTGAATTTAGTTTTTATGTTTATGAGTGTGTTGTATATGTGTGAGTTCATATTTTGGGTGCGTTTCTTTGATGTGGCATTTATAAATAATTGGTCCACTCATCCGTTGGATTTTTAAAATGCACGAATATTATAATTTTTCTGTGTATATATAAATGATTTATATATATAATATTTTGCAAAGAAATTATTGTGTTTAAATTTTGAACTGAGTTATTGTTGTGTTATTTTGGATTGAATTTGCTGTTGAACCCAAAACCCATTTCCAAAACCAAATAGCCATACAATCGCAAAACCCAATACCGTACCGATTCATTCCTCATTCTGAAAAATAAATAAATATTGAATGATCATCGAGTTGAATCTATTCTAAACCGTTCTGGGCATCATCGCTTCATTCAGTGTTAATTCGTCTTTTATCTCGAAGTCTATGTCACGAAAGGTGAGTTTATCTCACACCTGACTTGCATTATTTCATGAATGTTAGATCAATAATGAACTGTTATATGAAATGTATAGGATTGCTGGAAGAAATTGTTTGATTTGGTATATATGCACATTTCATATGTGACACGATATATTCATATGACACGTAGTTGCACTGATGACATATATGTTGTTGTTGCTCTATGATTGTTGTTTGTGATTGTAGATACCCCTAGTTTAGGAAAAATCACTAAGGGTTGAAATGATATATACCCGAACGGACACTAGAATAGGGTAAAATCGTTATGGGTTGAAATGATAGACCTGAACGATTTTTACTAAATTTGGGATCGTGGGTTGAAATGATAGACCCGTAGAAATTTTATAAATTGCGGGTTGGAATGATAAATATCCGTATCATTTGACCATAGGGTAGAAAACTATATACGGACACCGTTGGTCATGTTTTCGAAGTAAAATGAGTTTTATTTTAAAACATTTACTTAAGACTTTATATTTTTGTATTTATATTTTATTTAAATTTAAATTATTTTGTATATTTTAAATTATGTGTTTTAAAATGATTTTATTTGTAAATAGGGATTTAAATGTTATTTAAGATTTTACTTATAAATGTATTTATTTTAAACCATATAAATTATTCCTATAAGTATTTTAACCTTTTTATATTATCATAAATATTTCTTTAAATCCATTTTATATTTTTTTTAGAATTTTATAAACTTATATGTATATATGCACATATCTATTTTCAAATTTAATTTTCTTAAATATATATTTATAAAGTTTATTAAAGTCAAGATGGATAGGTTAGATTTTGGGAATTTCAAAGTTTAAAGTTGTAATTTATATAACGATATTTGAATAACGAATGAACTCATATTAAGTTATGAATTCGAATAGATACAAACTTTCTGTAGAGATGAACTTGAATTGGGTAAAAGTATGAAATAGAATTTGAATTGGTTTAAATTATGAACCTTGATAAGAAATGAATGTGAATTGGATAAATCGATTTATTTTGAATTTATATTCGATATGAATTGAATTCAATTTTAAGTGATTAATTATGAATTGGAATATAAATAGATGTTATATGCGGAATTGGATTTTATATCGTTTGGTTTGAATTGAGAATTTGTTAAATCAATGTATAAGAATGGTTTTAAATCGTAATTTGGTTGAATGGAATTATAATATTTTGATTTGAAATGCAGAAGTAACAGTTTTGAATTATATGACTTGAATTACATAACTCGATAATTTTGTTTAAATTGAAGTGTAAGTTTTGAATTGAATCTCATATCTCGAATTTCGAACCAAAGTGTTGGATTCAGATGAATCAACTTGAAACGATTTCTTATAAAGGAAAATTTAGAATCATTTGAATGGTTTCAAACTTGAATTTTTGCGAATATAAGCCGAACCAAAATTATAATCGAAGTTAAAGGTTTTGATATTGATTTAAACGGAAATTGAAATATTTAAGTTATAACTTAAATATAAGTTGATTTGGGATTTGAAAGTTGTTATGCGATTTTTGTCGGAAACTTATAAAAATTGAAGTAAAATAGTATAGTATTTGCTTATACTATATTTTGAAATCTTTTCGATATGGTTTTAAATCGATTTGATTTGAGCGATTCTCGTGAAATGTTTTAAAAATTGAATATAATCGAAGTTAGATATTTAAATTTGATTTCAAATTCGAATATGAGAATTCGTATAAACTATTTTATAAAGCGATTTATAAAATAATGACCACGGTGTGAAAAATGTAAACGATTGGTTGTTAAAGAGACGGGGATCGGCTATTGTCATACTCTCTGCCAATACCGAAAACCACTTTGACAACTGTGTACGCGGTGGAGTTCCAGAATGAAGGGGATGATTTGGCGAACGACTCCATTTTATTTTATTCATATTAATTACGAGACCCTGACTACCTTGAGTCGGCTTGATGTGGCTAAAACAGGAGCTACGCACGGACCAAGTGAGGTCATACCTCTTATCGAGCACACTTCTTCGATATTATTCTATTACTGTTGAGATTCGTTTTGGGCCCTTTTGATTATGGGAGTGTGTATCGAGGTGGGCGGTAGTAGCTACTATGCGTTACCACCAGTCCGGCTCTACAAACGGTGAATCCACTCTAGCATTCCTTGTGTGCCTTATCACATGCCTTATACGATCCCACTACGACTTTGTTTTGTACCGTTTTATATGGAGTGCCCTCTGATCAACCTCTAGTTTACGGAGGAATTACAGTACTGTATATACTATGGGAATATATAAACGGTGTAAGGGTAATCATGGTAATCCCGATTACGCTATTTTGATATATTTTTTACTTTATCGATAGACACTACTGTATATAGCGTATTATACTATATAGTATTAGCTTGACGGATCCTTAGAGGATGGTGATCCCAAACATCCTTTAAGTTACAGATTGCATTTCACCGAACATTTCATTTGAATTGATTTACTTCCACGAGAATGTTAGTCCTGATCCGAGTTATTTTATTTTGCATTATCGCTCGGGTCAGATCGAGTATTCCAGTTTCGAGATTCATCTTTGGAGTTGGAGCTTATATTGGATTTTTGGCTAACCTATATCTACCTGTTGATCAGTTGTTTCAGTCGTTCAGTTAGTTTTGTCATTCTGTTTCAAACAGTTATCAATTATTTATTGTATTAGATTATCGCTGTATTATTTATGTAAACTCTGATGTAAAATTATTTAGTAGCTTCATGAACTACTATTGTATTTTAAATTTTCCGCTGTGAGGTATTATATTGCTCTATATCTGTGTCTGTGATATGTGATTCTGTGATTTATTCTATTTACCTTAGAAGCTAATAACAATCTGTTGTTTTGGACGTTTCGAGTTGACATGTTTTGTCGATTCAGCACGGTCAAAATGGCGGGTCATTACACATAAATACGGATGGTTTTTACCATACGATAACGCAAAACAATTTTTAAAAAAACAACATTATTCTGATATAATAATAGTGTTTAAACAAGTAAATAGCAATCTAGCAGAACGCTTACATCTCACGCTCCATATATAGAGTATACAATCAAAACCGCAAGCGCTTATTGAAGATTGGATTCCGACTATTACCAGGTATGGAACCACTTGCCGATTGTGCCTCTTTAGAGAGGAATACACTGGGTTCAACAAGAACGTCTTGCAACCCAGCCACACATGACCGACCACTCATTTCTCTTGAGTGTATCGAACATATTGTCACCTACGGTTGCTAGCAACATAACCTTTCCCGGGAGATACAAAAGAGAAAAGAAGTAACAAATGTGAATATTCTCTAGATAGTGACAATACAAACTAGTTGGGGCGACCCACATAGCCATGCTACTTGCCCGGTTTTTTTCATTTCCTGGTTGATGAGGCTTGAGGTCATAACGTATCTTTTGAAACATCTGGCCACCATTCACTTTGAATATCACATCTCCATACCCTCTAAATCACAAATTGATTTCCCCAAAAATACCACGGGTATAAAGCTAAGAGAAACAAATTTATCACCCACCAATGTAAATACGTTTAAAGAGATCAACTTACGTGATCTATTAGATATATTCTATCAGACATTCGTCCATTCAAATTGTCCTGGGATTGGACAAACCGAAGGCACTATTCTGTATATCCATCTTAGGCAATTGCTACCTAGGATCGGCAGAACAGCCCTTGCATAAACTCCGTCTTCAATTATCTTCAACATTCTTGATTCGCAACGCTAATGCCCATACGGAGTGGTTTTCAGATAATAAGTCTGATCCCGGTCTCTAAAACGACCCGAACTCCCCCGATAAGGAAAGCCCGGATTGAATTGAGAACAAGCCACATCGGGACGCAAACAGAAGAACATTTCATTGTTAATTACAACAATTTCATCAGAATACAAAAATATATAGAGTATGAATAAATATTACACAGAAAATATCAGAGATTACAATACATTACATAGTAGCGGGAAAATAATACAAGACACAACTGAAAGAGATATACAGATACAGAGCTTTCCGGATATCGTTCCAGTTGTAAACCAGTTTCCTGTGAATATAAATCTGCAAAACCAAAACTGCTAGCTGCCCGTGTCAAAATAGGGGCACCCAGAGTTTTGGTTAAAACAATAAACTCTAGGTCAGTCATGTGATTGGTGTGAGAACTAAAACAGTTATTAATCTTTATTTTAAAGTTAGGTAAATCAAGGGACCACGCCGTATAACACGGAACGGGTTTCCTCCCAAGAATGCCAGTGCATAAAACAACAGCGCAATGCTAAATAAAGAAATAATGAAGCTATTATAAGACCCAGGTCCCATCACACAATGCAACACAAGCCGGAGGATAGGGTTTTACCTTATAATAGCCAACGAATGCTTGATACGCTGAATTTCATGTTTTATTATTGCTATAAGTGTATAGTGTCAAAACAATTTCAATCATAAATATCAATCATAGACGCCATGGGTACCATATATCATGTCGCCATACTAGGCTCTACAATAAAAACCGCAAAGTCACGTATTGGAAGCTGGATTTCCATCTGCGAACCAAGGCAAGGGATCGCCCTTACCGATTTCGAGACGCTCTAGGTCGCCCCTCAGGCAAGTACTCGGTCAAGCCTTTGGATCGTCAGGGCGGGTCCACCGATGTGGATTAAAATGCCTGAACACTGCGTTTCCCCGCCCTATGGGGTGTCAAAGAGTCCAATGACTCCATCGGCTCCACACAGTCACCGATATATCCGAGGCGCCTCGCAACAACAATAACCACATAAGTAAAACTCGTCAGGGCGTGTAAAACCACTGACGCCACTTCTAGCTAGAAGGAAACGCATGCCCTCCCTGATGTCCTCTCCCGTTTCTGGTTCACAACCGGGGTGTGAGGCTCGCGAATCAACGTTACACAAAGCTATGCAACACAGACGGTGCTTTGATCATCAACCACAAGACTTTGCTTTTCAACAGAAGCCTTGATCAATTGCCACTAAGGCATGCCACACAGGCAATTCACTCCATGTGATTGATATCCATCAATATATAACCCCTGAGCTCGTACGTCTCAGAGAAGGGCGTTAAGTAAGAGAATAAATTCTCCGCCCCCAAACAGATATATATTTAATAGAAATCAATCACACAGAATAAATTCCAATTTCAGACACACAGTCCATTTACAAGTTCGTTCTGGGTCAGAACGAAACCGTAGGCACCTTGTACCTCGCATATACATCGATCTCCAAGTAGTCTGGACGATCACCAACTGATTCCCTCGTCTTAGGTGTACAGCCCAATCAAGATCATCAGTAATCACCCAAACGATGTGAAGACCTCCGGTCTTCGACCACCGTCTTCATCCTCGACACCACGTCGAATCAGTTATTCAGAATGGGATAAACCCAGTCTTTCTGAATAACTCGCGTATATAATAAACAAGTGTTACACAAACACAACATACGCCTCATTCCAATTCAGAATATTCTTTTATTCAAATATTCTTACACTTTGGGAAAGGTTCCCATTAATTTTATCAAAGATAAATTCTTTAAATTTATTCTTTAATCTTCCTTTAAATATCAATTCAAATTAGTCGGGATTAGCGAACCACACAGAAGTAATCATTTATTTAATTTCCCAATCCCAACCTATTCATCCCATGAAGTTAAACTGGTAATACTTCATATCTAACACCACGGTGTTATCGGTAAATTCAATTACCATTTCACGTTCAAATCTAATTAAAGATTTAACTATCGCCTGGAGCAAAACTGGTGATACTCCATTCTCGATCATTTCAATCTAATTAAAGATTCATTAAAACTCCACTTGGTTTTAATCTTCCCAATAATCACTATCAATGATTATTTAACTTGGGAAATCACATCCTGTCTTTAACTAGGTTAAAGAACCAATGTCAATTAAAACACGGTTCACTATAAACCCAAAATCACATTCCATTAATTATCGGGTTAAAGAACAAGTGTTATTTAAAACACCGTTCACGATAAACCCAAAAATCAATTCAAATTCAATTCCAATTAAATACCATTTAATTGGTACACTTCATTAAATCTAAATAAAAAGATTTAATCTTTTTCTCAACTGGGTTTAAGAACAGTGTTAACGAAGACACCATTCACGACAAACCCAAATCACATTTGATATTATATTCAAGGCTCTGAATAGAAAATATATCGGCTTATATTCAATATCAAATTCTACGAACAACAAATATCGTATTGGAAATAACGATATAAATATATCTTTCAAATTTCCATAACACTATCTGTGTAATCACGAAATCCAACATCGAAATATTCCGAAGACAATTTCAATTTAAATCCATTCCAATTCAATTATTGGAAATTCTGGTTACTTTTAAAACCCCTTTCAAATTCAATTTATTTATTTCAAAAATAAATTGATTTTAATTCTAGTTCAAAAACTAGTTCATTTCGATAAAAATCTATTTTTAGCCTTTCCAATTTGGAATTTTTCATCTCAGTTCTTCACAAATAATTTCTTATGATTTTACACAAACTATTACTATTTTTAATAATTTTATCAAGGCCCGTACAGTCGAATTCCATCAACGGCCATCGAACTGCACTTACATCGACCTTTTCCAAATTTGATTTGGACAAAATTCCAAATCCAACCGTTAGATTTCTAATTTCTAATATTCGTTATAAAGCTCTTTTCGATATGAACCCAACGGTTCCTGTTTTAGGACAATCCGACGGTCGGATCTCCCGTAATATCCATTCGAAGTCAATGGTCGAAATTCGCGAACTGTTGCGGCGCGGCACGTTCTATTCAGGCCATTATAGATATAATATATATATTATATATATTTCATCGATTTCCTTTTAAAACATATTTTATAAATCGTTTTAAATTCGTTTTCGAAACAATTTCAACTTCATATTCAATTTTGAATCAAAATTGAATATTCCACATCATCGGTATACAAATGATAATATTTTCAAAACGTTAAATTTTGAAATCACTTTCTTTTATATATTCATTATTAAAATGAATAAAATTGATATAAATATCGTTCACGTAAAATGGTGTCAATCTAATCAACACAGCTTTTATTCAACACATGAAGGTTTATTCTATTCAACACATGAATTTATTTTCTATTCAATACATGAATTTATTTTCTATTCAACACATGAATTTATTTTCATTTCAACACATGAATTTATTTTCAATTCAACACATGAATTTATTTTCTATTCAACACATGAATTTATTTTCAATTCAACACATGAATTTATTTTCTAAATTGGAATGAGGCCCAATCAATTACCATATAATGTTAATTATATGGATTCCCTACAACTCATGAGCAACGATAAATCATCAACCATCATCCAGAGTGCACCACACAACTACATAAGCATTAAATATAAATAGTTAACGCTTACACAGTCTGTCAACCCAACGTTCGACATACTACTAAACAATTGGGATTAGTGTACGTCAATATCATCCCAACACCCGTGTGGGTTTCAAACAATCAAACACATTTTATTTGTGCAGTTGGGCGATGTGTAAAATTTATCGTCCCAATCAATATCAGTCAAATTGGTGTACATAAACAAATCGTTCTATTTGTAAATGAATAATTTTTTTACTTCAACACATGAATATATATATTTTCTTTCAACACATGAATATATATATCACACATCACAATCAACAGTCAAATTTCACAACACAACAATCAAACAAACAAGTCATCCATGGTTTGTGGATGACGGGTGTCGCGTGCTACTAAGCACCGTCTGCATCCTAGTAAATATTTCAACTAGAAAATAAATTAATAGTGAGAAGTTCTCACCGATTGCTAAACCAAACGTCGCGACTCTTCATATGTAGGAAATTTTCGACGTGCTCGCCTTTTGTCACTTTCGTCATCCGTGTTCTGTAACGGCTGGAAATTTCCGACTCCTCGAGAGTCGGAAATTCCGAGACGTTAGTGGAAGAAAGTAGAGGGTGAGGAAGAAAAGATAGAACTAATAGAATAGAAGAAGAAGAAGAACATCAGAATCATCAGAGTAACACGAATCTCACAGCGGAACGAATAACATATAATATATAACATAACTTTGAAGTAAACAGTTATATATATACAATAGCACTTATCAGAGTACAACACTTACAACACAGCGGAAATAACTATAGCTATAGAATCTTGCAGCCTCCTGCTCCAAGCTCTCCAAGCATATCTGTAAATCCCGACTACTTGACTGCCCGTACAAATTTAGGCACCCAAGAGTTTAGGGAAAACAACAAAGTAAACTCCGGGTCAGTCACGGGACTGGTATGAGTAAAACAATTTAAACATGTATATGAACAAGTAAACGATATCTCATAAGACCACGCCGCATAACGGAACGGGTTTTTCCCTTATGAGAATCCAAAATATCTTTATATCAAAAACCTTTTGATATTATAATAATGTCTATGTACAAATAGATATCAATTAGCAGAAACACTTGCATCTCACGTTCTACATACATAGTATAAAATCATAAACCGCAGAGCGCTTGTCGAAAAATGGATTCCAACAGACAAGGTATGGGAGCACCTTCTGAATAGTGTACTCTAGAGGTGATACACTCAGGGTTCAACAAGAACGTCTTGCAACCCGGCCACACATGACCGCTCACTCATTTAGCTTGAGTGTCGCGAATATATTGCCACCACGGTTATAGGCCATCAAACCGTCATCCGAAGATACAGAATCAAAAAGAAGTATAAATATGGATATTCCCTAGATCGGTGACAATACACCCTGCTTGGGAATGACCCAACTAGCCATGCTGCCTAGCCCAACTTTTGTTACTTCCTGGTGTGAGGCTAGAAGCTACGTCTATCTTCAGAACATCTGATCACCATTCACTTTGAACGCCACATCGTCATACCCGCCAAATCACAAATTGACTTATCCAAAAATAACCCGGGTATATAGCTAAGAGAAACGAATTCCTCCACCACCAAACGTGAATACGTTTGAACAGATCAACTTACGCGATCCATTGGATATACTCTGTCAGACCTTCTTCCATGTACGTTGTCCTGGGACTGGACAAACCGAAGGCACTATTCAGTATATCCATCTTAGTCACTGCTATCTAAGACTTATACAACAGCCCTTGCACTTTACTCCGTCTTCAATTTATCTTTGGCAGATATTGCTCGCAACGCTTATGCCAATACAGAGTGGTTCTTTGGATAATAATCCAACCGGTCTCTCCATATTAACAACGTTAAAATGGTAAAAACTTTGATAGTCTGTGATTCAACTATCAAATGAAAACATGTCGGTGTACAAACAACGATCTTATTTCCAAATGGAAATTCGATCGATCAATCATCATATGTTCATATTTCCTTATTTCATATATTTAGAAAATATATGTTATTAATCATTGGAAAACATTTCCATAGCTTATTTTCACATCACTATTATTTCACAACTATCAGTCTCTAACTGTAACTAGTATGAGAACAATTCTCTAAGTATCAATTCGGAAGGTCGAAACCAACATCAGATCGTCACTTAGAAAACCGTTCAACTTACCCTCTCCAGTCAGTTTCTGAATTTGCTTAACTCTATTTCTTAAATTCTTATCATGAAAACATTTCATTTTCTATGTTTAGAAAACATATCTGACTATATTTGGAAAACGTTTCCAAAACTCATTTACGGATTTCCAATGAACGTTGTATAAAACATCGTTTCGCTTAATCCATTTATCGCTTATTCCTTAACTTTATTCCTAATCAACCTTTTAGATCGAACCACAACTATTCCTTTGTCAATTCTGAAGTCAATCAAGTTGGGGTATAATTACCTCGCAGACCTTAATTGAACAACGTCCTTTACTGTGAAATAGATGAAGCTCGTCACTCACTTTTTTCAATCATCTGTTTTACGCAAATTCTTGGATTCAGGTTACGAATCCACTTCTTATATGACAACGTTTGATTATAACTATAACGTTATAATTCCTACTTCTGCAATGTCTAACTTAAATTATAACTTTATCTCCTAACTCGAATAATTTAACAGACACCTAATTTCTAAATCAATAACTAAATCTTGATTTAAACCCTAGAAAGTAAATAGTACTTTCCCGAATTCGCTATAATCGAATTCGACGTATAACTCTCTTTCGAGTAATCTCTATTTGATTAACTCTTCTTCGAATAACCTATATTCGATTATCTCTCTTCGAATAACTCATATTCGAAATCTCTCTCTTTCGAATAAACAATATTCGATCTCTTTCTTTCGAATATGCTATATTCGAAAATCTCCTTTCGATTTACTAATCGATAACTCCTTTCGATCAAAATAAAATCGATAACTCCTTCAACTCTATTCGAATAACTAATATTCGACTAACTCCTTTGGATCAACTCATTTGATTAACTCCTTCGAATAACTAATTCGAATAACTTACCTTCGAATAACCAATATTCGATTTACTCTAACTCGATTAACTTAATTCTAATCGATTTACTCCATTTCGATTCAACTTAATTCAAATCGATCAACTAATCTCAAATTGATTAACTCCTTTCGAATAACTTAATTCGATTTAACTCTAATTGAATAACTAATATTCAATTAACTCTTACATGTTTAACTCTATTTGAATAAGTAATTTGAATCACTCTAATGTGTTTAACTCTATTCAAATATCTAATTCAAATAACTCATTTCGAATAACTAAATTCGATTAACTCTTTTAAATTTACTCGAATAACTATATTCGATTAACACCTTCTTTCGAATAACTATATTCGATTAACTCTTCGACTAACTCCTTTGGATTAACTAACTTCGAATAACTCCTTTGGATTAGCTAACTTCGAATAACTCCTTTGGATTAACTAACTTCGAATAACTCCTTTGGATTAACTAACTTCGAATAACCAATATTCGATAATCTCTCTTCGAATAACTCATATTCGGTAACTCTTCTCAAATGAATAACATTTGATTTCTCCACTCGAATAAACTATATTCGATTACTCTTCCCTCGAATATACTATATTCGATAACTCTACTTTGAATAAGTGATATTCGGCAACTCTACTCGATTAACTCCACTTGGATAACTCTAACTGGTCAACTCTACCTGGTCAACTCTAACTGAGTAACTCTAACTGATCAACTCTAACTGGTCAACTTTAACTGGTCAACTTTAACTGGTCAACTTTAACTGGTCAACTCTAACTGGTCAACTTTAACTGGTCAACTTTAACTAGTCAACTTTAACTGGTCAGCTCTAACTGGTCAACTTTAACTGGTCAACTTTAACTAGTCAACTCTAACTGGTCAACCTTAACTGGTTAACTCAAATGGTTTAACCTAACTTGATTTACTTGTCTCGATAAATTGAACTAATCCACTTAGTTTAACTTAGTTAATTCACTTAGTTTGACGCAACTAATTCACTTTGATTTACAAATTAGTTTAACTTAACTAAGTCACTTAGTTTGACGTAACTAATTCACTTTGATTTACCAATTAGTTTAACTTAACTAATTCACTTTGATTAACAGCTTAGTTTATCTTAACTAATTTACTTTGGTTAACTTAACCATTTACCTTGATTAACTCGACTAACTTGCTTTGGTTAACCTAACCAATTACTTTGTTTAACTCGACTAACTTGCTTTGGTTAACCTAACCAATTACTTTGTTTAATCCTTTTATCACACTCTGGTTATAATTCCTACTTCTACAATATCTCCTTAAAATCCATATCGTGTTATACTTGTGTGCGAAGCACGTGTTTAAATCTATCCTTGTAAAATTCTATTTATCTTCCGAACAAGTGTTCCTTTATTTATTTCCCAAATAAATATTCCTTTATTCCATTTATTTATAATCTAAATAAATGTTCCTTTATTTATTTCCTAAATAAATAAATGATTTCATTTTATAAAATCCTATCGATTTTATAAATAAGATTTATTTTCAATATAAACATTGAAAATCCCCTTATCAACATTTCGGTATGTTATGGTATTCAATCATATCAAATCACGATGTTCAATATCGTCCAAGCACATATAACCGCCCACAGATTTTATATCACATCATATAACAATATATGAAAAACAATAAAATAACTGTTGAGGAATCCTGTTGGATTCCTCCAACCTGTTTCCCTGCATCACAGATGTTAGAAAATATAGGTAACATCACTTTCAGTTCCATATGATATATTCTGTTAAACAGAATTAATATAGAAATTTAACTAACTGACTAGCAGTTCAATCAACCAATCAACACACAGTCAAACAGACAATTTTAACAGTTCTAACAATGCAACATGAAATTATAAACTGTTCAGAGTTAGTGAGATTTACTCACTTTGATTTTTCTCTGATGATATCCGTTTAAAATTCCATATCGTATCAGTCACGCGGTTACTTCATTTGTCTTGATCAATAACTCGACAACTCGGCAAATAGATCTTCAATCCATCTCCACTGTAAAAATCCCATCAGCCATTTCCTTCATCACCTTACTGTTGCACCAGGCTCATCACCCCAGTTCGCACCTTCTTTCCCCAAACAACCTTGACTGAGTCGAACTCCCCCAAACTGATATCAACTTCCACGTTCAATTCTAAATTCACACCATCCATCCATCCTTCTGCAACCCGAACACCCCTCTTCAGCCTTAAAACATCAATTCCAACCCCACTGTTCAGACATGTTACTACAGTCCCATCTCCAAATGCACAGCCCAATTCTCCAATCAATATCACACAAATGAACCCAAATTTCAAACTCCAATGTCAGACCAAATTTACTGTTCACATTTAATAGTGATTCTCGCACCTCTTTTGTTCAGCAGAAATCAACACCGGACTCCCTAATTACTTTATTGTTGAACCACTAAATACTGCGCACCACTCCAAGTTGCCCCTCTCCAACGCTTCATCATTCAGAGTTCGCTCCTCCTTTCCACCTCTACTACCTTGTACACAGAAAATCCACAAGGGGAAAAACAAAGCTCCAGTATCCAAGCACTTCAGTTCTACTCCAGTTAATTACCACGCACCCAAATGGCCATCACCGACCCTCCATAACACAACGATTTCCAAACCGATAACTCCAACATCATTCTCCTCAAATTCACTTCGACCTCCACCCAGTTTTGGCATGCTCGAACTCTTCCTCTCCATCGCGGTTTCATCTGCTTCGCACGCACAGTACAGGATTTGTGCGACATCAAAGTTCACAGAAAATACCCAAACTTTGTAACCTACTGCTCTTCAATTTACTTGATTCACAAACGAGATCGAACACCAAAAATAAAACCTCACCGCTCACGCTGGAAATTCCAGCGAACCCAGATCGGGATCGCAACTCGCTAAACTCAGGGAAACGGAAGCCTTAGCCTTCCAGAACTCATATATATCTACTTTAGAATTTCTAGATTTAGTTTGGATATTTTTTTCTTTGAATTCTATTCGATTTTTTTCTGTTTTTGAGGAAGGGGATAATCGGCGGCTCAAGTATGAAGCCCATGGACTTTTTCTTAGGTTTAGAAATGGTCAACCGGTATTTTATAGGAGGATTGTATTTTATTTATAGGAAATTTCTTTGGAGAAGGATGTACTACGTTTCTCTTTGAGGACCAAGAGGAACTCACGTTTGAAAAGAGTAGAACCGTGGCTTTGCAGTGTCCATTTAGTTTGATGTGCGTGGCTTGTTTTACCTATCCGGTTACGTCAAATTTCATTAATATATGAACTGCTCCACACTGAAATAAATATACCTTTGTGATGAGCTCGGTTTCATGATCCCAAAGATATAATAATACCGGTAGGTGGACTCATATTTTGAAACTTCAAAATGTTGATTTCAGGGTGCGAAATACTTCAAATAAAAACTCGCATATTTAATTAATTAAAAATTACCATAAAATTCTAAAAATTAAATTATCACTACTTCCCAAAAGAACCTTGTCTAAATTCGAACCCGATATCTAGTTATATTGAAAAACCCTTTTATAACATATATAAAGCGTCGCAAATTATAAAGGAATTCCACAGCGACTTTTCTGAAATTCGATTTGGACGTAAATCAAAATCTACACGATGAAATCTCGATTTTTCTCTTCCATATGAAAAATATAGTTCAACAGATCCATATGTTTCTTGTTTCACAGGAATTCGACTTAAAACGAATCATGTACATTCAGTTGAAGTTCTACTTGCCAAATAACGAACTGCCGCGTCGTTACGGGCTCGATTTTAATTATTATTAAAATTTATACGTTCAACTATCGTTTATTTAATATATTCGTTATTTAAATAATTAAATAACTTAATTATTATTCCTTACAAAACGCGCCATTACAGACTTCCCCCCTTAAAATAATTTCGTCCTCGAAATTGCTAAGCTAGGAAAATGCTACCAACTTTACTAACTAGATTCAAATATCTTTTAGTTTACTTCTCAACTCCAGTTTCAACTGAACCATTAAATTTTCAATTAAATTATTAATTCCTTCTGGCTAACTGAATTTCCATAAATCATGAGAATGTTCTAACGCCTGGAATTTTCGAAAAATTTCGCCATAACCTCCTCTGTATTGGTCAATATGACAAACCACAACTCGCCTCTCTAGGCCTCCTCCAATCCCAAAAGAAAATCAAACAACCAAGCGGCTTGCCAATTCGGCTTATAAATCTCATATCCATATATAATATAAACTGGTACCTTTTTGTCGGGCATATCAACTCTATCCCTTGCATCTGCTACCACTTCAACATATACCAATGTTATCCATTCCAATTGATCCCCAATCAGTTCATATCCTCAAATCCAAATCGAATTTCATTCGAACTCTATATCAAATTCCGAATTATTGACTTATCAATTTGGTTCCATTCTAGATTATCTCTAATCCAATTCAATTTTATTTAACTCGGTTCAAGTTAAATTTCAATTTATTTTTACCATCTCATTTTATTTAACTTCATTAGTTAAATTTTAATTCCAGGACTTAAGTTCCTGGGTTTCTTTCAAATCAATTTGAAATCATAATGCCAATTCAAAACCTTTGAATTTCTAAACAACTTGTTTTCTCAAAACAATTCAAAAACAAAATCTTTGGTAGTAATCCGTCACTTAGAACTCGAAAATGAACACTGATGATGTCTAGATTCATTATCAGAATCTATTTTCCAGCTATCGAAGTGAGTTCAATACTATATCATTTTCAATTTGAAAACCATTTTCAAAATCTCCCAAGAACTTAAAATTTCCTTATTTTAAATTCCAAATTCTGATTTAAATTCATATTTAATTCAAACTATTTCATATATTACATTCATATGAATTTTGATTGGTCATTTATAACCATTTCACCCTTTTATAATCTAATTCGATTATAATAACAACCAACACAATCAATATACTATAATAATTTCAAGATATATATTTCTTCTATAAACAAATATATTTTGGGAAAAAATATTTCATTTACCCTCTTTCAAAACATACCATGATGGTTCATCGTATTCGAGTGTTTAGTAACCCTTATCGATACAGTGGATCAACTGATCGACCAGAATTCATAAGCTACTCAACCAATGAGTCTCCACAATATAAAATCACTTTATATTAAATAACAAATACGCACTCGTATATATACACTCAAACTCAATCTAGGATATTACTAATCCCATCTCTATCGAGTTATGCCACAGAGCCAAGGTAATCACTTAACTTAAGCTCTGATACCAACTGTAACGGCTGGAAATTTCCGACTCCTCGAGAGTCGGAAATTCCGAGACGTTAGTGGAAGAAAGTAGAGGGTGAGGAAGAAAAGATAGAACTAATAGAATAGAAGAAGAAGAAGAACATCAGAATCATCAGAGTAACACGAATCTCACAGCGGAACGAATAACATATATTATATAACATAACTTTGAAGTAAACAGTTATATATATACAATAGCACTTATCAGAGTACAACACTTACAACACAGCGGAAATAACTATAGCTATAGAATCTTGCAGCCTCCTGCTCCAAGCTCTCCAAGCATATCTGTAAATCCCGACTACTCGACTGCCCGTACAAATTTAGGCACCCAAGAGTTTATGGAAAACAACAAAGTAAACTCCGGGTCAGTCATGGGACTGGTATGAGTAAAACAATTTAAACATGTATATGAACAAGTAAACGATATCTCATAAGATCACGCTGCATAACGGAACGGGTTTTTCCCTTATGAGAATCCAAAATATCTTTATATCAAAAACCTTTTGATATTATAATAATGTCTATGTACAAATAGATATCAACTAGCAGAAACGCTTGCATCTCACGTTCTACATACATAGTATAAAATCATAAACCGCAGAGCGCTTATCGGAAAATGGATTCCAACAGACAAGGTATGGGAGCACCTTCTGAATAGTGTACTCTAGAGGTGATACACTCAGGGTTCAACAAGAACGTCTTGCAACCCGGCCACACATGACCGCTCACTCATTTAGCTTGAGTGTCGCGAATATATTGCCACCACGGTTATAGGCCATCAAACCGTCATCCGAAGATACAGAATCAAAAAGAAGTATAAACATGGATATTCCCTAGATCGGTGACAATACACCCTGCTTGGGAATGACCCAACTAGCCATGCTGCCTAGCCCAACTTTTGTTACTTCCTGGTGTGAGGCTAGAAGCTACGTCTATCTTCAGAACATCTGATCACCATTCACTTTGAATGCCACATCGTCATACCCGCCAAATCACAAGTTGACTTATCCAAAAATAATCCGGGTATATAGCTAAGAGAAACGAATTCCTCCGCCACCAAACGTGAATACGTTTGAACAGATCAACTTACGCGATCCATTGGATATACTCTGTCAGACCTTCTTCCATGTACGTTGTCCTGGGACTGGACAAACCGAAGGCACTATTCAGTATATCCATCTTAGTCACTGTTATCTAAGACTTATACAACAGCCCTTGCACTTTACTCCATCTTCAATTTATCTTTGGCAGATATTGCTCGCAACGCTTATGCCAATACAGAGTGGTTCTTTGGATAATAATCCAACCGGTCTCTCCATATTAACAACGTTAAAATGGTAAAAACTTTGATAGTCTGTGATTCAACTATCAAATGAAAACATGTCGGTGTACAAACAACGATCTTATTTCCAAATGGAAATTCGATCGATTAATCATCATATGTTCATATTTCCTTATTTCATATATTTAGAAAATATATGTTATTAATCATTGGAAAACATTTCCATAGCTTATTTTCACATCACTATTATTTCACAACTATCAGTCCCTAACTGTAACTAGTATGAGAACAATTCTCTAAGTATCAATTCGGAAGGTCGAAACCAACATCAGATCGTCACTTAGAAAACCGTTCAACTTACCCTCTCCAGTCAGTTTCTGAATTTGCTTAACTCTATTTCTTAAATTCTTATCATGAAAACATTTCATTTTCTATGTTTAGAAAACATATCTGACTATATTTGGAAAACGTTTCCAAAACTCATTTACGGATTTCCAATGAACGTTGTATAAAACATCGTTTCGCTTAATCCATTTATCGCTTATTCCTTAACTTTATTCCTAATCAACCTTTTAGATCGAACCACAACTATTCCTTTGTCAATTCTGAAGTCAATCAAGTTGGGGTATAATTACCTCGCAGACCTTAATTGAACAACGTCCTTTACTGTGAAATAGATGAAGCTCGTCACTCACTTTTTACAATCATTTGTTTTACGCAAATTCTCGGATTTAGGTTACGAATCCACTTCTTATATGACAACGTTTGATTATAACTATAACGTTATAATTCCTACTTCTGCAATGTCTAACTTAAATTATAACTTTATCTCCTAACTCGAATAATTTAACAGACACCTAATTTCTAAATCAATAACTAAATCTTGATTTAAACCCTGGAAAGTAAATAGAACTTTCCCGAATTCGCTATAATCGAATTCGACGTATAACTCTCTTTCGAGTAATCTCTATTTGATTAACTCTTCTTCGAATAACCTATATTCGATTATCTCTCTTCGAATAACTCATATTCGAAATCTCTCTCTTTCGAATAAACAATATTCGATCTCTTTCTTTCGAATATGCTATATTCGAAAATCTCCTTTCGATTTACTAATCGATAACTCCTTTCGATCAAAATAAAATCGATAACTCCTTTAACTCTATTCGAATAACTAATATTCGACTAACTCCTTTGGATCAACTCATTTGATTAACTCCTTCGAATAACTAATTCGAATAACTTACCTTCGAATAACCAATATTCGATTTACTCTAACTCGATTAACTTAATTCTAATCGATTTACTCCATTTCGATTCAACTTAATTCAAATCGATCAACTAATCTCAAATTGATTAACTCCTTTCGAATAACTTAATTCAATTTAACTCTAATTGAATAACTAATATTCAATTAACTCTTACGTGTTTAACTCTATTTGAATAAGTAATTCGAATCACTCTAATGTGTTTAACTCTATTCAAATATCTAATTCGAATAACTCATTTCGAATAAATAAATTCGATTAACTCTTTTAACGTTACTCGAATAACTATATTCGATTAACACCTTCTTTCGAATAACTATATTCGATTAACTCTTCGACTAACTCCTTTGGATTAACTAACTTCGAATAACTCCTTTGGATTAGCTAACTTCGAATAACTCCTTTGGATTAACTAACTTCGAATAACTCCTTTGGATTAACTAACTTCGAATAACCAATATTCGATAATCTCTCTTCGAATAACTCATATTCGGTAACTCTTCTCAAATGAATAACATTTTATTTCTCCACTCGAATAAACTATATTCGATTACTCTTCCCTCGAATATACTATATTCGATAACTCTACTTCGAATAAGTGATATTCGGCAACTCTACTCGATTAACTCCACTTGGACAACTCTAACTGGTCAACTCTACCTGGTCAACTCTAACTGAGTAACTCTAACTGATCAACTCTAACTGGTCAACTTTAACTGGTCAACTTTAACTGGTCAACTTTAACTGGTCAACTCTAACTGGTCAACTTTAACTGGTCAACTTTAACTGGTCAGCTCTAACTGGTCAACTTTAACTGGTCAACTTTAACTGGTCAACTCTAACTGGTCAACCGTAACTGGTTAACTCAAATGGTTTAACCTAACTTGATTTACTTGTCTCGATAAATTGAACTAATCCACTTAGTTTAACTTAGTTAATTCACTTAGTTTGACGCAACTAATTCACTTTGATTTACAAATTAGTTTAACTTAACTAAGTCACTTAGTTTGACGTAACTAATTCACTTTGATTTACCAATTAGTTTAACTTAACTAATTCACTTTGATTAACAGCTTAGTTTATCTTAACTAATTTACTTTGGTTAACTTAACCATTTACCTTGATTAACTCGACTAACTTGCTTTGGTTAACCTAACCAATTACTTTGTTTAACTCGACTA
Organism: Allium sativum; assembly: GCA_030737875.1. Taxonomy (NCBI): domain Eukaryota; kingdom Viridiplantae; phylum Streptophyta; class Magnoliopsida; order Asparagales; family Amaryllidaceae; genus Allium; species Allium sativum. The sequence goes on from CM060910.1 coordinate 346,131,073, forward strand.
ATTTGCTTTGGTTAACCTAACCAATTACTTTGTTTAATCCTTTTATCACACTCTGGTTATAATTCCTACTTCTACAATATCTCCTTAAAATCCATATCGTGTTATACTTGTGTGCGAAGCACGTGTTTAAATCTATCCTTGTAAAATTCTATTTATCTTCCGAACAAGTGTTCCTTTATTTATTTCCCAAATAAATATTCCTTTATTCCATTTATTTATAATCTAAATAAATGTTCCTTTATTTATTTCCTAAATAAATAAATGATTTCATTTTATAAAATCCTATCGATTTTATAAATAAGATTTATTTTCAATATAAACATTGAAAATCCCCTTATCAACATTTCGGTATGTTATGGTATTCAATCATATCAAATCACGATGTTCAATATCGTCCAAGCACATATAACCGCCCACAGATTTTATATCACATCATATAACAATATATGAAAAACAATAAAATAACTGTTGAGGAATCCTGTTGGATTCCTCCAACCTGTTTCCCTGCATCACAGATGTTAGACAATATAGGTAACATCACTTTCAGTTCCATATGATATATTCTGTTAAACAGAATTAATATAGAAATTTAACTAACTGACTAGCAGTTCAATCAACCAATCAACACACAGTCAAACAGACAATTTTAACAGTTCTAACAATGCAACATGAAATTATAAACTGTTCAGAGTTAGTGAGATTTACTCACTTTGATTTTTCTCTGATGATATCCGTTTAAAATTCCATATCGTATCAGTCACGCGGTTACTTCATTTGTCTTGATCAATAACTCGACAACTCGGCAAATAGATCTTCAATCCATCTCCACTGTAAAAATCCCATCAGCCATTTCCTTCATCACCTTACTGTTGCACCAGGCTCATCACCCCAGTTCGCACCTTCTTTCCCCAAACAACCTTGACTGAGTCGAACTCCCCCAAACTGATATCAACTTCCACGTTCAATTCTAAATTCACACCATCCATCCATCCTTCTGCAACCCGAACACCCCTCCTCAGCCTTAAAACATCAATTCCAACCCCAGTGTTCAGACATGTTACTACAGTCCCATCTCCAAATGCACAGCCCAATTCTCTAATCAATATCACACAAATGAACCCAAATTTCAAACTCCAATGTCAGACCAAATTTACTGTTCACATTTAATAGTGATTCTCGCACCTCTTTTGTTCAGCAGAAATCAACACCAGACTCCCTAATTACTTCATTGTTGAACCACTAAATACTGCGCACCACTCCAAGTTGCCCCTCTCCAACGCTTCATCATTCAGAGTTCGCTCCTCCTTTCCACCTCTACTACCTTGTACACAGAAAATCCACAAGGGGAAAAACAAAGCTCCAGTATCCAAGCACTTCAGTTCTACTCCAGTTAATTACCACGCACCCAAATGGCCATCAACGACCCTCCATAACACAACGATTTCCAAACCGATAACTCCAACATCATTCTCCTCAAATTCACTTCGACCTCCACCCAGTTTTGGCATGCTCGAACTCTTCCTCTCCATCGCGGTTTCATCCGCTTCGCATGCACAGTACAGGATTTGTGCGACATCAAAGTTCACAGAAAATACCCAAACTTTGTAACCAACTGCTCTTCAATTTACTTGATTCACAAACGAGATCGAACACCAAAAATAAAACCTCACCACTCACGCTGGAAATTCCAGCGAACCCAGATCGTGATCGCAACTCGCTAAACTCAGGGAAACGGAAGCCTTAGCCTTCCAGAACTCATATATATCTACTTTAGAATTTCTAGATTTAGTTTGGATATTTTTTTCTTTGAATTCTATTCGATTTTTTTTTCTGTTTTTGAGGAAGGGGATAATCGGCGGCTCAAGTATGAAGCCCATGGACTTTTTCTTAGGTTTAGAAATGGTCAACCGGTATTTTATAGGAGGATTGTATTTTATTTATAGGAAATTTCTTTGGAGAAGGATGTACTACGTTTCTCTTTGAGGACCAAGAGGAACTCACGGTTGAAAAGAGTAGAACCGTGGCTTTGCAGTGTCCATTTAGTTTGATGTGTGTGGCTTGTTTTACCTATCCGGTTACGTCAAATTTCATTAATATATGAACTGCTCCACACTGAAATAAATATACCTTTGTGATGAGCTCGGTGTCATGATCCCAAAGATATAATAATACCGGTAGGTGGACTCATATTTTGAAACTTCAAAATGTTGATTTCAGGGTGCGAAATACTTCAAATAAAAACTCGCATATTTAATTAATTAAAAATTACCATAAAATTCTAAAATTAAATTATCACTACTTCCCAAAAGAACCTTGTCTAAATTCGAACCCGATATCTAGTTATATTGAAAAACCCTTTTATAACATATATAAAGCGTCGCAAATTATAAAGGAATTCCACAGCGACTTTTCTGAAATTTGATTTGGACGTAAATCAAAATCTACACGATGAAATCTCGATTTTTCTCTTCCATATGAAAAATATAGTTCAACAGATCCGTACGTTTCTTGTTTCACAGGAATTCGACTTAAAACGAATCCTGTACATTCAGTTGAAGTTCAACTTGCCAAATAACGAACTGCCGCGTCGTTACGGGCTCGATTATAATTATTATTAAAATTTATACGTTCAACTATCGTTTATTTAATATATTCGTTATTTAAATAATTAAATAACTTAATTATTATTCCTTACAAAACGCGCCATTACATGTTCACTACATATATAAAAATCACATTTTTATATTCTCTAATATATAAAAATCATATTTTTAATTCGCTATATATATAAAAATCATATTTTTATTCTTTCTATAATATAAAAATCATATTTTTATTCTTTCTATTTATATAATGATCAAATTTTTATTATCTATATATCATAAAAATCATATCTTTTAAATTTCAAAAATAAAATCTTTTTCTATATTAAATAAAAATTATATTTTAATTTCAACTCTACTTAGATAAAAATCACATTTTTATCGCTTCTTCTCATAGATAAAAATCATAACTTTATCGCTTCGTTTGCATTATAGAAATCACATCTTTTCTATAATAAAAATCTCGTCTTTTCTATCATAAAAGCCTTATCTTTTTATGAATAGAAATCAATTCTTTTCATCATTAAAAATCCGATCTTTATCTATAGTCAAAATCTATCTTTTTCTAAATAAAGATCTAACTTTTTATATATATAAAAAATTGCCATATTCTTTTTAAATAAAAATCAAGACTTTATATAAGTAGATAAAATTAAATCAGATTTTAAAACGAGATATTACATAAAAATAAAAAATAAAAAATAAACAAAAATAAATAAGAAAAAACTTACAGCGTAAGGTAGGAGAGGGGGGCTGTTGACGGTCGGACATGGAGGGGAGGCGGAGCTAGGCTACGGTTTAGGGTTCAGGGGGCTGTGGCCTTCACGTCGAGGGGGAAGAGGGAGAGGCGAAGGGAAAGGGGGGATCTCGCCGGCGGCATAGCGCGAGAGGGGGGCGACGGGAGGAAGGTCGACGACCTCAGGCGATGTGGAGGGGGGCGCAGTGACTGCTGCGAGGTGGAGGAGTGACAGCGACGGGGGTCTTTCCCCTTTTGGATCTCGATTTGGAAAATAGAACGGGGGGGTTGTCTGAGTGAATGGAGATAAGGGGGGTTATTGAATATATATATATATATATAATTTAATTATATTTTAATTTCTAAAAGTAACTTTTTATTTTCAACTCAAAATCAAACCCACCGACTGTCGTCCATAGCTAATTTCCCCCATTCCGAACACAATGGGATATGTATCGTGAGCTGATTCGATCGTTTCGATTAGTTTTCATCAAAATCAAAATATAACTCTATATATTGAATTTGAACGTACATTTCAATTTACCGGGGCCACATACGGGCTCTAAAAATTCCCGAAAAATATTTTCTAGCTTCGTATTGACGATACGGTCCTAACAAAACTAATTTCGTCAAATTCTGAGACCGTTTGAAAAATGGCCATTTTCCAGTCGATTAAAATCAACTAAAACTGGTCAAATGCGTTTTCCTTCAACACGCTCACATATTGATTCAAAAAATTATGAATTTTGGAATCTAGCAATCACTTGACATCACGGATCCAACAAAAGTGGTTTCGTAGAAAACCGAGGTCGTTTGCAAAATTTCCATTTTTGAGGGCCAGAATTCCATAGCGACTATTCTGAATTTTCAACTGGGTATAACTTTTTATTCCCGCTATGAAATTTCAGTTTTTCGAATTCGTTACAAAGATATTTTCAATTAGATCCTATTATTTTCGGTTTCGCCAAAATCCGATTTATTTTGTATCCTGTACAATCATTTGAACTTTGAAATCAAATTTTCGAACTACCGCGCCATTTTCAATTCCTTTTATTTTTAAAATAAAATATTTATATTCTAACGACGATCTATATAAATATATACGTTCTAATCCGATTCAAAATAAATTTCTCGTCGTTATTATTTAAAATAATTCATTTTAAATATTCAAAATTCACTAAATTGCCAAAATAAAAAATTTAAATTGGCTCGGATTTCCGGGTTTTTACAGTCTCTCCATATTGACAACGGAAAATGGTCTAAAACTTTGATAGTCGGTGATTTAACTATCAAAGGGAAACATCCATACAACCAACGATTTTATTTCCAAATGGAAATTTATCAATCAACCAATCCATCAACACAAAGCCCCTTAAATTAATTTATCAATAATTTATTTATTTGCCAACTTCCTGTTTCCCATATTTCCCAAATATTAATCAAAACTCATTTTGCCTCACACGATCCTTGGAAAACGTTTCCATCTATTTTAACTATTTACTTTCTATATTTAGAAAATAGTTCTTTTTAACATTAGGAATTAATCTTATATATTCACAACTCTATATTTAGAAAATATGTGTTATCATTGGAAAACATTTCCATTTCTTATATTCACACATCATTATCACTTAACGCCCATTATTCCCTAACCGTAAACTAGTAAGAGAACAACTCCCTAAGTATTAACCCCGAAGGTCGAAACCAACATCAAATCAACACACAAAAAGCTGTTCAACTTAACTAGTTCCCAGTCTAATTTCCTTAATTAACTCCACTTCTTAATTTCTTAGTTACAAAACTGTTTACACAGCTCTCATATTCTGTTTACGAATCCACTTCTTTACCGAAATCTTTGATTATAATAATAACATTATAATCTCTGCCTTTTGAAATATTTAATTTCAAAATATAACTTTTATTCAAATCAATAAACAAAAAATTAATTAATTAGATAAATATATGAATCTTGATTACAACCGGAAAGTAAACGGTACTTTCCTGAATTCGATATAATCAAATTTCAATATATAACTATCTTTCGAATAATTTATATCCGATTAACGTTCTGAACTTCGGAATAAACTCACCATTTCAGATCAACCCCATTTCTAAATTCATTTCTGAATTTATTACTTCTAGCTTTTTCCGATTTACTTCGATCATCATTCTAGATCTTCAAAACACTTCCTTTCAAATCATTATTCGCTTTTAATGGAAATATTATTAATTATTTACATAAATATGGACTTAAATCAGTTCTTGATTTAAATAATAAATAACATTACAGTTAGATGTTCCATTTATCTTGTTATTTAATAAATCTATATTTCACATTTTACTTCATAACTCTATTTCCAAGTAACTACTTGTTAATTATAAGTCAAGTTTATAATTAAATCTTGACTTCGTATTCTATTGTAATCTAATGATTCTAAACCAAATCCTTATTATCTTATTCAACTACAATTTATATAATACATAAATACAAAAAAAATGATTTTAATAACATTCGACATCGTCGAATTACAAATCCTTATGGTTTTTATTTCGTTCTATTTACATTTTGAACAACGAAATAAATCTCATCCTTTTCCTTCGAAAACGATGTTCATTTCCCATTTTATTCCATCCTTAAATTTATGATTCCATAATTATTTCATATCATTTATAAAACATCGTTTATAATTAAATAACTTGTTTTAGCAAGTTATTATATTCTAGCCAACCGACATTCAATTTCTATTTAAAGTAGATTATGCTTTTTGAAACTTCAATTTCTTTTCTAATATATTCAAATGAATTTTACGGTATTTAAATACCAATTATTTCAGGTCAATTTTATTCAAACATCCCAAAACACCCAATAGTCAATCACTGATCATTTGTCACATCATATAATGTAATATATGCAAAACAACAATAAAATTGTTGAGGAATCCAGTTGGATCCCTCCAACCAGTTTCCGTGCATCTATAGATGTTAATAAACAATAATGACAGTAATTTCATACCAATATGATATTTTAAAACAGATGGAATCAATATTTAACTAACGATTTATATATATAACTGTATCTAAAATTTCAACTAATTAATTAGCAAATCAATCAAACAACCATCACACACAACATTCAATCATTTTTATCAATATTAAATAACGTTTATATAATTATAAAACTAGACATAGTTAGTGAGCTTACTTACCTTGTTCGAAAACCATTAATTAACGGTTGATATGTCAAATCAAGCGTTTAGTCCTGCCAAAAATTGAAATGATCTCCAAATCTCTCCAGGCCAGTGCCAATATGTAGCCTGCGTCCATAAGATCCCAATGTGTCAAACCGTTCCTTAATCTGATAACATATGAGCGAAATATAACATTAACGAATTTATATACTAAATTTTAAATTAAATAAACTTAATTTGTTTTGAAAATTGTGCTTTTACCTTTTGAAATTGTCGGCCCAATATACAATATATAAACCCACGCATGTTCATTTCTCCAGAAAGAACGTATGTCTTCTATTTCTCCCACCATACTTCTCAGTTCTCACGACCCATTTTCTTATATTCTTTTTCTTTTCGTTTTTATTAGTGGGCTTCACACTTCCGTTCCTAGGCCCAAAAATCCACATTTGTACCCGCATGAAGCTACAATGCTTCATATTCCACCAAAATATTTCTGCTCCAGACTTCTTTCCTTCCACCTTTTATCGCCACCCATACAACCTCCCTACAAAAAGCGTTCTTCAGCACCTTCCATTTCCATGCATGATGCCACCGGTATGCGCATGCATTACCATATGTCCTCCATATCCGATTATTCCTATCCCATGCCAAGATCTACTCCACCTTTCGACAAAGCAACACAGCACCACCTCTGTCGAGTGCCTCTCCTCCTCCACTTCTCTTCCATCCCCGTCAACCAACGTGTGTATCCCGCATCAGTTTGCGTTTCAGCTGAGAACATGCACTATACAAGAAAACTGCAACCCCTCTCCTCTCTTGCCGATCCCGTTCCTTCCCGAATACTCAAGCTCGCACGTGCCTTTCATGAAGCATTCTCCAGCCTGATCTGAGATCCCAACATCGATTTGCCATTCGACCCTCAAATGATCGTCATATGCTCACGTACATCCTCCGTGTACTGGAGTTGTTCCATGCGTAGACCAGAAACGGTGAAAAGTAGGAAAGGTTGATCGTGAGAGAATCCACGAGTAAAGAGTGGCTTGCTGAAAGATGGAAAAGAATGAAGGAATCGTTGATTTATTTATACGGTTATAAAACCGTGGTCTCCAAGTAATAATAGGGTTTGCAGGCTTTGAGAAATTTACCGGGTAGATGGGGGATTAGATGGTACACAACAGCCGACAGGTGATAGGAGGACATGGACTATCTTTGTAGGAGCGAGGCTATGATGTACAAGAAAGGAGGGGTAGGGAACAAAGAAAACATTACAATAGTATAGGTCTGCGCCTTCATCTATATATAGATGTATTTTAAAAGGTATTTTATTAAATCGTGTACTCATTGTTAAACCATTTCACCTTAGGTTACATTCCTGCATAAGTGAATGTATTTTACTTCTGTTGGGTGAATACTTTGGAAAAATAAATTTGTTATTCTCATAAATTTGTTATTCCAAATGGTTCGATCTCCGTTATCAATAGCAGGCTTTCACACGTAATTCAAAAGCTGATGTTCAATCTTAGGACATGCTTCAGCTACTGCGCAAATTTGTACAATGGAAATAGTTGTGATGATAGATCTGTGTTGATGGAAGCACGAGAAAAGATGTGGCCTTGATTTGAATATACAAGATGTACATGGGTAAACGGTGATACATGATAGGGTACAGAGAGATTTATTTATTTTATTCTTTTAGCTTAGCTTGGAAGGCTTTGCTGTGTTGATAAAGAGATAAGCAGGGAGTACAACTAGGATATAATATATATATATAAGGGACGATAATTCAACTGCTATTGATTGGATCTCATGCTTAGACTAGCTCATATCCTAATTAAGACATGTCTGGAAGTGGCAGAAAGTGCATGAAAAGTCCCTTCACTATGCTTGGTGTGCTCCTCCATGTGCCGAGCATGGTCTGCCTTGTGCAAGTGTCATGCACATGTACTTCACGCATGAATCATGTTTTCATTGTTCACACAATGAAATCCTATTCATGCGTTTAACATTTACGCAAGCAGAAGCTACCTCATTTCAAATATGCATCATATAGGCTTGTCTTTAGGAATAGGCATATTGACGTGAAATTCATATCTATTTGATGATATTATTATGTTAGTTCAATAGTGAAGTCACCGCGTAGCATTCAAGTTTGATGTATATAGTGTTTTATATTTATTTGGTACCCCGCTATACAAAATCTCATTCACATACGAACCGTTATAAACAGAAATTAACATACTGTTGAGATGAGCAATGTGCCACGGTCCCAAAAATACAATAAAATAGACTAGTCCACTTATTTTGTGAAATCCCAAAACGCTGATATAGGGTGTAAAATACTCCAAATAAAAAGTAGCTTATTTTCCAAAATAAAAATTATATAAAAATTCTATAAATTAAATTATAACTACGTCTCAAAAATCTTGTTCAAATTCTAAACCAGTATTTAATTATAATTAAATAACCGTTATGGCTTAAAAATGATTTCATAGCGAGTATTTGGAAATTTGATTTGGACATAACTTACAATATATAAGAGAAATCTTCATTTTTCACTTCTATTAGAAAAACACAGTTAATTAGATTCCAACATTTCTTGTTTCGAAGAAATCTGACTTATAACGAATCCTGTATAGGCAGTTAAAGTTCAAATCGAAATATTACAAACTGCCGCGATATTACGAGCTCGATTATAATTTATATTATAATAAATATGTCCTATCGTCGTTTAAATAGTAAATTCATTATAATAACTAAATTCTAAACTGAATTAAATATATCAAATTACACAATTCACTCAAAATTGCCAATTCAACTATTTCCAACTATTTCGGAAAAATTATGATAATATCCAAGTACTTATATTATTTAAATATCCAAAATATTTAAACCCCAACCATTTAAATTACTAAACCGCTACTTAAATAATTTAATTGCTAAAAATCTAGGATGTTACATGTAACACCCCGAATTTTAGTTAATACTAATATTCACTAATTACAGAATAAATAATCTCAGATGTGAGAATTGGGGGAAACGGGCTGCGTCATTGCGTTTGTCTCGGAAAAATACGCGAAATAGAGTCCGAGTTTTCGAGAATCGGAGTCCGTATGGCCCAGTTATGGCCCAATGAAGTTTACAGAAAATTCAAAGTTCAAAACAGATTTAAAATTCAGGTTCAAATTCCAAAATTGGGGCCATTGGGCGCAGGCGGGAAAATTCCCGCCTAGCTACCCAAGTCGACAGCCCTGTCGACTGGGTAGTCGACTTGGCTAGGACCAAGTCGACAGCCCTGTCGACTTGAGTATCGACAGGGGGTGCTCGGCCAGTTTGGCCTGGTGCACCATTTTAGGGTTTGGCTGTGTTTTGGGGCTGGTTTCTGGAAGCTTCCGAGATCTGACGGACCTAAACTAACCTAGGGTTAATCTAAGGGTCTAAAACACAACCTAATCTTATAAATACACCCTAAGACTACCCTAATCCATACTAAAAATAGAATCTATGCCATCATGCCGCCAAAATGCAACTTAGAAGGAGCCTCCACTAATTTGGGAAGAGGATTTCAAGCTAATCAACTACTAATCCACCTCTACTTCAACTCTAGCAACTATCTAAGGAGCTAATCTTGGAGTTTGTGAGTTTCTATCACTTTAATAACCAATTGCTAAATTAAGTAGATGAGATGTGATGAGATCATATGGTTTTGCTTGCTGATCAATGGGTTTTAGGTCATATGTTATGATGCTAGTTTGCTAATCACTATGTTTAACACTTATTCATGATGACGCTATGTTTATGCAAGTTAAGTGTTTGGGTTATGCATGTTAAGTGGTGGGTTTTATGCATGCTAAGTATTTGGTTTTATGCATGCTAAGTGTTTGGTTTTATGCAAGTTAAATGCTTGGTTTTATGCTAGAATCATGTGTAAAATAAGTGACATGACATGCAAGTTTAATCTATGAGTTTGGATCTATAATATGCATAATCTATGCAAGTTGTTTGGATTAGTGATATGCACAACATATGAGAGTTTACCTTTGTATGTCATAAATACATATGCAAGTTCATATGCAACATGTTATGCAAGCTATATGTGAGATTATATGCAAGTTCATATGTAACATGTTATGTAAGCTATATGTGAGATTATATGCAAGTTCATATGTAACATGTAATGCAAGTTATGTGCATGATTATATGCAAGTTCATATGTAACATGTTATGCAAGTTATGTGTTTGGGTATATGCAAGTTAACATGTGATATGCTAGGCAAGTTCACACCTTTGTATGACATAAGAATCATATGCAAGTTACCCCCTTTGTGACATATGTGCTTCATGCAAGTTTGGGTTAAATGCTAGTTGGGTTTAATGTATGCTCATATATGCAAGTTGACACCTTTTAAACCCATGATAAAGTTATATGCTATGTTGGTTAAACCCATGGCATTTGTGATGAATCTTCCCTTTATTATGTCAAGTTATGAGAACGAATTACGTGGGAAACGATGGGGTTAATATGCATGTTAATAAAATGGTGTGAAATGGGTATGATTAAGCATACCATAAAGTGAATGGACATAATTGGGAATTTACCTATTGAGTTAGGTCTACCCATATTATGGAGTTGGGAATTTACCTATTGAGTTAGGTCTACCCATATTCTTAAATATTTGTAATTAATTAGGGATAATTAATACAAATTATGGGGGTGATTAATTAGGTGTAATTAATCGACTAAGACACGAGGTTGGACCCTTTTGTAGCATAAGACTGCCCGGAACCGACCGGCAAATCCAGCGGCTACAAATGATTGGCCCAATGTGAGAGGTCTTAGTCATAAACTAAATACGTGACAAGTGTAAAGACACGAGGTTAGACTCTGTTATGGTGTAAGGCTGCCCGGAACCAACCGGCATATCCAGCTGCCATAAAAGACAGTCTAATGTGAGAGGTCTTTACAAAGGTTACGATCTTAATTAATTAAGAAACACTTAACTGAAATTATCATGTAGTGGGGCATGAGGGGTTAAGTGGGCGCCTTGGGTGGCATGTAGTAACTAGTGGGGGTGCCTTGGGTGGCATGAGGAAACTAGTGGGTTGCCTTGGGTGGCAATAGAAACTACGATTAGAATACTTAACCAAAGGGGAACATGTAACTAAACATGATTAAAGGGTTAAGTGGGTGCCTTGGGTGGCATGTAGAAATCTAGTGGGTGCCTTGAGTGGCAATTAAAATGTGATTAGATGACTTAACCAAACCTTAACATGTAGGTGGGCATGATTATGAAAAAGGGGTTAAGTGGGATGCACTAAATTAAATGACAAGCTTAAGTAGTAGCTTGTGGGGGCCCTTAAGTGGAAATTGAAATATGATTAAATGACAAGCTTAAGTAGTAGCTTGTGGGGCCTTGAGTGGAAATTAAAATATGATTAAAAGACTTAACCAAAATTTATAACATGTAAGTGGACATGGTTAAAGGGTTAAGTGGGATTCACTAGAAATGACAAGCTTAGGTGGGTAGCTTGTGGGGGCCCATTTCAACCAATATCCCAAACGTATCTTAGTGGGCTCGACCCAAGTCGAGGACGGGACACGCATATTGGGCTTGACTGTAAGAGGCCAAAACGGGTTAGCGGTGGCAACGCAAGTCCAACGGGTTTCATATGCGTGTGTGGACCCGGGCTGGTAAGTAAGACGTTGTTGCATCGTGTAGGTATAAGCCGTGCACCGTGGATATTATCAGGTTGCCACTTTGGGGAATGATACACCCCACTGTGGGGCTAGCACGGGTATCTACGTTATGGAGCCGATCGCTTGGGGAGTAGTGGGTACACCTAGTGGAGATAGGGGCAGACGGCACCTATGTAGTCAGCTAGGGGTACACGAAACTACTATTAAAAATTACTAAGTACACTTAGTGGGATCAACCTTAAGTAGGAATTACCCTTGGGTGGGTAGAACTGGTGTGGTGCAGTGTAGGGATTACCCTTGGGTGGGTAGAACTGGTGTGGTGCAGTGTAGGAATTACCCTTGGGTGGGTAGATCTGGGGTGGTGCAGTGTAGTAATTATCCTTGGGTGGGTAAATGCGTCTTTACGGTTATCTTAGTTCATCCTATGTCTAGTTGGCTGCTTAGTGTAGCCATTTATCCCCAGTCGTTACCGTATATCAAGCTTATGTCTTACTCTGGTTACTTTAATGATTGGATTGTTAAAGTTATAGGACTCGCTCAGACTTATGTCTGACCCCGTTGTTTTTATCTTTTTCCCAACCCTCAGGTTATCAGAGTGGGCCTAGCACTTGTGGGCTTTGATCAGACTGCTTTATCTATCTTTTGGAGCTTGGACCGTGGATGTAAAGCTCAGTTTATCTTTTCTATTATGGCTATTAAGTTATGTAGTGGGATTATGTACTTTTGTTTTATCAGGATGGATATTATGTACTTGACTCTTGTTTATGGTTTTGGTGTAACCAAACATGTTTTACTTTCCGCTGCAATGAAATGATGTTTTAAATTCTCAAGTATTACTTATATCTGTCTTGTTGTAATTTTTCTGTTCTATATTCACTTAAAATACTCCACCGATGTTACGACATTCCCTTAGTGAGTGACCATAGCGGGTGTGGGGTGTTACACGTGGTATCAGAGCTTAAGGTTACCAGAACAGATAAAATTTTTAGAAAAACTATTTTCTAAGAATATTTTTGAAAGGAGTGTTTTCAAAAACATGTCCTTTAAGAGAAAAGTTTTTGAAAGAAAAGCATAATCCCCAATAGCCATATCTATATATTTCAAATTCTCCGTTTTGAATCTCTTCCTCTCTCGTTTTGAGTTTCCCCTCCGCGTATAGATGATCTTTCTAAGATAGATAAGAATGGAAAACCACTTCAAGGGACTTATACATTAGTCGGACTAGAAGTTGGTTCAAGAAGGAGGAGGACTTGTAGGTACCTATTGGATAGACGATGGGAGGAAGGCTCAAATAGTTGTTTGGTTAATGAAGAGAGAAACCTCATTTTGATGGGAGGTTACGAGTGGAGAATGGGAAGAAGAGGGCTAGTAGTTATCCTTTTGGGAGGAATAGGACACCTTATTAGGATTGTCCAAAGAGGCAAGGGCAAGGTACGGAATCTCCTAGAGGGTAGTTGTATTCCCTCATGGCTAGTGTACCAGATGGGGATAAGACCGTCTAGATTGGAATTTGGATTTCTTTATTATCCGGTTCGAACTTTATTTGATTCTGACGCATCGAGTTCGTTTATCTCATCGTTGTTAGCTGAGTCACTGCACTTAGACACCAGTTTAGTAGATGATCCCTTAGTTGTTTCAAACCCAATTGGGGGCTCCATGATGTGTTTGGGTTTGAAAGTTTCTATACTTAGCGTTGAGTTTAGATGTGATGCTTCTTGGGCTTCACGGGCTATGAGTTAGTTTTGGGCATGGACTGGTTATCCAGTAATGGTGTCGTTCTTGTTTGTGGAAGGAGAGTTGTTAGGCTTATGACCCGCTTGGGTAACACTCTCGAGATCTCTTGTAATCCCATGGAATCTGTTATGCTAAGTTATCTAGAATCGCTTGACACGTCGGTCGAGAGTTTGCGATCTGTTAGAATGGTCCGGGAATACTCGGATGTGTTTGAGGAGGTGAAGGGCTTACCTCCGGAGTGGGAGATTGACTTCCGAATATATCCGGTAGACAATGCCAAACCAGTATCTTGGCCAGTGTGCCACATGGCTCCTCATGAGAGGAGGGAACTCCATAAGCAAGTTGGCGATTTGCTTGAGAAGGGGTTTAGAAGACGAAGTATATCGGAGTGGGTTGCTCCAGTAGTTTTTGCTATGAAGGCGGATGGGTCCCTCAGACTTTGTGTAGACTATAGAGAGTTTAACAAGATAACAAAGAAAAATGGACACCCATTGCCGAGGATAGATGATCTCTTTGATCAGTTGGTTGGCGCCTCAGTGTTTTCACAGTTGGACTTAGCCACGAGGTTTCGTCAGTTGAGAGTGGCTGAGGATAGTATAGAGAAGACTGCCTTTAGGACTCCAGATGGTTTTTATGAGTGGCTGGTGATGCCATTTGGTTTGACGAACGCCCCCGCATACTTTGTTGATTTGATGAGAAGGGTGTTCAGGGAGTACCTAAATAAGTTCGTGATGGTCTTTGTGGATGACATCTTGGTCTTTTCTAGGAGCGAAATAAGTTTTCGTATGTGCTTAATAGGTTGAGCAAAGCCAGTTATGAGATAAACGGTGGTTTTGGAGCGAGACTGGCGAGGACATCCAGAGTTGGACAAAGGCTTAATTGTTTAGCCGTTTTTACTAGTATCATCTCACGTAGGTCGTCTGAATTCGAAGGAGGTATCCCTTGGGTGTTTGTCTGATATTGGTTTAGGCCTTTGGGGCTTGCACTTGGGGGATGTCAAGTTCGACTAGGATGGTCTGCATGAGAGATGGACAGTTGTGATGATTTTGGATGGGGTAATATCCTGGTTTTCTCTAGAAGTGGAGAAAAGCATGCCCTACATCTTAGGGAAGTGTTGGAGACTTTTCGAGCGCATAGTCTTAGGACAGCAAAAGTGGATGGGATTCTTAGCATCCTATGAGTTTGAGATAGCGTATACCCCTGGCAAGGGTAACGTGGTGGCAGACGCCTTAAGCAGAAAAAGGTTGTCCTTGAGTCCATTGTTCGTGGAATGGCGAAGCTTGGAGTTTATATCGATGTTTGACTTCAGACCTTCAGTTGACTTTGTACCCGGTTTGCTAGCCTCCTTGGAGGTTAGGCCCACTCTTTTGGGACGGATTGGTGAGGCTCAGCGAGACGACCCACAGTTGGTTGAGTTAGTACAGAAGCTCATAAGGGGGGAGTCGTCCAGCCATTTGAGTAGGTACACCCTAGATGATAAGGGGTGGCTGCGTAGAGACGGTAGACTTTGTGTACCGCAAGACGAAGGTTTGAGGAAGGCTATTTTGGATGATGCACATTGTTCAAAGATGACCATTCATCCCGGTGGGGACAAGATGTACCGGGACAAGAAGCGAGTTTTCTTTTGGGCCGGTATGAAGAAAGACGTGGCCAAGTATGTCGCTAGATGCTTGGTGTGCCAACAAGTGAAAGCGAAGCAGAAGAAACCCGGTGGGTTCCTTCACCCATTGGAAGTTCCGCTATGGAAGTGGGATAGTGTCTCGATGGATTTTGTCGATGGATTACCGAGATCGAGGAAGGGTAATACGGGAATTTGGGTAGTGGTAGACAGACTTACTAAGAGCGCCCATTTCATACCCGTGAAGAGTAAGAGGACTGCTCCATGGCTAGCTTCAGTTTACATTCGAGAGACTATTAGATTGCATGGTGTACCTTCCAGTATTGTGAGCGATCGAGATCCTATCTTCACTAGTGAGTTTTGGTGGAGTTCGCATATAATAACAGCTTTCAGTCTAGTATTGGCATGGCTCCTTTCGAAGCTCTTTATGGAAGGCCTTGTCGATCACCTACATGTTGGTGGGAAGCTACGGATAAGATCTTGCTTGGGCCCGATATGGTTAGAGAGACTTCGGAAAAGATTGATTTGATTAGAAGAAGGATGAAAGCGGCGCAAGACAGACAGAAATCTTATGCGGACAAGAGGAGGACGGATCTTGAGTTTGATGTTGGGGACATGGTCTTTGTCAAAGTGTCTCCGTTACGAAATGTGGTTCGCTTTGGATCTGTTGGGAAGTTAGCACCAAGGTTTGTTGGACCGTTTCCTATTAAGGAAAGGATTGGACGGATGGCATATAGAGTGGAGTTGCCCAACAGACTTAGTGGTGTACATGATGTATTCCATGTGTCACATTTGAGGAAGTGCCTACGTGAGACCGCAGAGGTGGTAGAGCCGAGCTTGCTTAGAAAAGTAGAGATAGAGCGTGATGCGACTATTCGACGAGCTCCTACACGCATCCTTGGGTCAGAAATTAAGAGGTTGAGAAACAGGGAGGTTCAACTAGTCAAAGTGCAATGGGGAGAAGATGAGAGCAACGCTACTTGGGAGACGGAAGCGAAAATGCGTTCATTATACCCATTCCTTTTTGAGGGTATACTTCTCCTTTATCGTTTGTCAAGTACTTATCTTATCTTTAGTACGTCCTCCTGTTAGTGCCTTTGACCTTTAGATAGGGTAAACCTATGGTTGAAACATGTGTTTGAGACATGTTATGATTGATGGATGCATGTGGATGCAAGTGTTTGCTAGTGGTTGCTCGTGGATGCATATACACACACTCTAGACACTAGATCGGCTCAATCACTTCATATTGCATATTGCATATAATTGTGTGTAGGTAGCTATATTTATGGATGTACAATGGTTGTATTATCACAGGGATGATGCATTTTGGTGAATGATTGTGCACTCATGTAGATATAGTATGTGTCGATAGGGTTCTCTCGCATACATATTGGATGCATGGCACTATCATGGTTTGCATATGTTCATACATTAGATAGGGAACATATACACACACTTTTTGCATATGCTCATACATCATTAGAAATTGTGTTAAGGACAATGGATGCCCGTGTTTGATGGATTGAGTAGATGGTTGTTTGGATGGTAGGATATGCATTCTCCTTAGCTTAGAGATTTCGGGGACGAAATCCTTTAAGGAGGGGAGAATGTAACACCCCAAATTTTAGTTAATACTAATATTCACTAATTATAGAATAAATAATCTCAGATGTGAGAATTGGGGGAAACGGGCTGCGCCATTGCGTTCGTCTCGGAAAAATACGCGAAATAGAGTCCGAGTTTTCGAGAATCGGAGTCCGTATGGCCCAGTTATGGCCCAATGAAGTTTACAGAAAATTCAAAGTTCAAAACAGATTTAAAATTCAGGTTCAAATTCCGAAATTGGGGCCATTGGGCGCAGGCGGGAAAATTCCCGCCTAGCTACCCAAGTCGACATCCCTGTCGACTGGGTAGTCGACTTGGCTAGGACCAAGTCGACAGCCCTGTCGACTTGAGTGTCGACAGGGGGTGCTCGGCCAGTTTGGCCTGGTGCACCATTTTAGGGTTTGGCCGTGTTTTGGGGCTGGTTTCTGGAAGCTTCCGAGATCTGACGGACCTAAACTAACCTAGGGTTAATCTAAGGGTCTAAAACACAACCTAATCCTATAAATACACCCTAAGACTACCCTAATCCATACTAAAAATAGAATCTATGCCATCATGCCGCCAAAATGCAACTTAGAAGGAGCCTCCACTAATTTGTAAAGAGGATTTCAAGCTAATCAACTACTAATCCACCTCTACTTCAACTCTAGCAACTATCTAAGGAGCTAATCTTGGAGTTTGTGAGTTTCTATCACTTTAATAACCAATTGCTAAATTAAGTAGATGAGATGTGATGAGATCATATGGTTTTGCTTGCGGATCAATGGGTTTTAGGTCATATGTTATGATGCTAGTTTGCTAATCACTATGTTTAACACTTATTCATGATGACGCTATGTTTATGCAAGTTAAGTGTTTGGGTTATGCATGTTAAGTGGTGGGTTTTATGCATGCTAAGTATTTGGTTTTATGCATGCTAAGTGTTTGGTTTTATGCAAGTTAAATGCTTGGTTTTATGCTAGAATCATGTGTAAAATAAGTGACATGACATGCAAGTTTAACCTATGAGTTTGGATCTATAATATGCATAATCTATGCAAGTTGTTTGGATTAGTGATATGCACAACATATGCGAGTTTACCTTTGTATGTCATAAATACATATGCAAGTTCATGTGCAACATGTTATGCAAGCTATATGTGAGATTATATGCAAGTTCATATGTAACATGTTATGCAAGCTATATGTGAGATTATATGCAAGTTCATATGTAACATGTAATGCAAGTTATGTGCATGATTATATGCAAGTTCATATGTAACATGTTATGCAAGTTATGTGTTTGGGTATATGCAAGTTAACATGTGATATGCTAGGCAAGTTCACACCTTTGTATGACATAAGAATCATATGCAAGTTACCCCCTTTGTGACATATGTGCTTCATGCAAGTTTGGGTTAAATGCTAGTTGGGTTTAATGTATGCTCATATATGCAAGTTGACACCTTTTAAACCCATGATAAAGTTATATGCTATGTTGGTTAAACCCATGGCATTTGTGATGAATCTTCCCTTTATTATGTCAAGTTATGAGAACGAATTACGTGGGGAACGATGGGGTTAATATGCATGTTAATAAAATGGTGTGAAATGGGTATGATTAAGCATACCATAAAGTGAATGGACATAATTGGGAATTTACCTATTGAGTTAGGTCTACCATTTTATGGAGTTGGGAATTTACCTATTGAGTTAGGTCTACCCATATTCTTAAATATTTGTAATTAATTAGGGATAATTAATACAAATTATGGGGGTGATTAATTAGGTGTAATTAATCGACTAAGACACGAGGTTGGACCCTTTTGTAGCATAAGACTGCCCGGAACCGACCGGCAAATCCAGCGGCTACAAATGATTGGCCCAATGTGAGAGGTCTTAGTCATAAACTAAATACGTGACAAGTGTAAAGACACGAGGTTAGACTCTGGTATGGTGTAAGGCTGCCCGGAACCAACCGGCATATCCAGCTGCCATAAAAGACAGTCTAATGTGAGAGGTCTTTACAAAGGTTACGATCTTAATTAATTAAGAAACACTTAACCGAAATTAGCATGTAGTGGGGCATGAGGGGTTAAGTGGGCGCCTTGGGTGGCATGTAGTAACTAGTGGTGGTGCCTTGGGTGGCATGTGGAAACTAGTGGGTTGCCTTGGGTGGCAATAGAAAATACGATTAGAATACTTAACCAAAGGGGAACATGTAACTAAACATGATTAAAGGGTTAAGTGGGTGCCTTGGGTGGCATGTAGAAATCTAGTGGGTGCCTTGAGTGGCAATTAAAATGTGATTAGATGACTTAACCAAACCTTAACATGTAGGTGGGCATGATTATGAAAAAGGGGTTAAGTGGGATGCACTAGATTAAATGACAAGCTTAAGTAGTAGCTTGTGGGGGCCCTTAAGTGGCAATTGAAATATGATTAAATGACAAGCTTATGTAGTAGCTTGTGGGGCCTTGAGTGGCAATTAAAATATGATTAAAAGACTTAACCAAAATTTATAACATGTAAGTGGACATGGTTAAAGGGTTAAGTGGGATTCACTAGAAATGACAAGCTTAGGTGGGTAGCTTGTGGGGGCCCATTTCAACCAATTTCCCAAACGTATCTTAGTGGGCTCGACCCAAGTCGAGGACGGGACACGCATATTGGGCTTGACTGTAAGAGGCCAAAACGGGTTAGCGGTGGCAACGCAAGTCCAACGGGTTTCATATGCGTGTGTGGACCCGGGCTGGTAAGTAAGACGTTGTTGCATCGTGTAGGTATAAGCCGTGCACCGTGGATATTATCAGGTTGCCACTTTGGGGAATGATACACCCCACTGTGGGGCCAGCACGGGTATCTACGTTAGGGAGACGATCGCTTGGGGAGTAGTGGGTACACCTAGTGGAGATAGGGGCAGACGGCACCTATGTAGTCAGCTAGGGGTACACGAAACTACTATTAAAAATTACTAAGTACACTTAGTGGGATAAACCTTAAGTAGGAATTACCCTTGGGTGGGTAGAACTGGTGTGGTGCAGTGTAGGGATTACCCTTGGGTGGGTAGAACTGGTGTGGTGCAGTGTAGGAATTACCCTTGGGTGGGTAGATCTGGGGTGGTGCAGTGTAGTAATTATCCTTGGGTGGGTAAATGCGTCTTTACGGTTATCTTAGTTCATCCTAAGTCTAGTTGGCTGCTTAGTGTAGCCATTTATCCCCAGTCGTTACCGTATATCAAGCTTATGTCTTACTCTGGTTACTTTAATGATTGGATTGTTAAAGTTATAGGACTCGCTCAGACTTATGTCTGACCCCGTTGTTTTTATCTTTTTCCCAACCCTCAGGTTATCAGAGTGGGCCTAGCACTTGTGGGCTTTGATCAGACTGCTTTATCTATCTTTTGGAGCTTGGACCGTGGATGTAAAGCTCAGTTTGTCTTTTTTATTATGGCTATTAAGTTATGTAGTGGGATTATGTACTTTTGTTTTATCAGGATGGATATTATGTACTTGACTCTTGTTTATGGTTTTGGTGTAACCAAACATGTTTTACTTTCCGCTGCAATGAAATGATGTTTTAAATTCTCAAGTATTACTTATATCTGTCTTGTTGTAATTTTTCTGTTCTATATTCACTTAAAATACTCCACCGATGTTTCGGCATTCCCTTAGTGAGTGACCGTAGCGGGTGTGGGGTGTTACATTACATTCCTTTCCCCTTATAATAATTTCGTCCTCAAAATTGCTAAGTAGTACAGATACTAGAACTCTAACTCCTTACAACCTAATTGGTTGAAATCCTATACTCCATATCTTCATAACTCAGTTCTCTACATATTACATTTAATCCTCATATTGATACCCGACCTTTTATTTTTCGTTCCAAATGATATATCCACCATTTTTGGACAATCTATTACCACATACTCATCCATATGCTTCCTCACATATCTGCATATACTCAAATTGATTTAAATCGGTTCATCATTTCGCTTGTCCATTCGGGTTTCATAATCTCTTATACAATCAATAATTCGATTTTCAATTATCAAAATTTTCTTATAAATTTCTAACTCTTTAAATTTTTGAAAAATTTCGCCAGCGTCTCCTTTGCGTGGCTTAATCGGTACAACTACAATTCGCCTTTCTAGGCCTTCTTCAATCAAAAAGAAAATCAAACATCCAAGCAGCTTGCCAAACAGGCTCATAAAAATCTCATATTCAATATAATATAAACATGTACGTTTTTGTCGGCATTTAACTCTACCTCTTTTGTCTGCTATCACTTCAGCATATACAAATGTAATCCCAACTAATCTCAGATCAATTTATCATCAAATTCAAATCCTTTGTTCATACCCAAGCCAAATCCATTTCAACTCTAGTTCCATTCTCAATTTAAAATTCTCGCCAAACAATCTAATTCCATTAACTAATTAATTTATCTAATCACTTGTCTTCACCACCTCAGAACTCTATTCTGGTTTTCAAACCATTTTAATTTACCCAAATCTAATTATATTCTAAAATCCAGCTTTACTTGATGTCATCCTATTCCAATTCAATTTCTACTCAACTCGCTTCAATTAAATTCCAATTTGTTTCACAAATTTTAATCTAACTCTTTTTTTTCAAACACGTTTCCTTGGAGCTTTTAAACCGTTTATTTTCTCAAAAACCAGATATTCCTTTTCAGGATTCAAAACTACTTGTTTTCTCAAAACAATTCAAAACAAAAATTTGGGCAGTAATCTGTCACTTAGAATCTCGAAAATGAACACAGATGATGCGGCCGTCATCATCAGAATTATTTTCCAGTGATCATAGTGAGCTCAATACTATATCATTTTCAAATACTTCCATTTTGAAATTTCTTTAAAATATCTTGACAAGGCTTGGAAAGCATTTCTAAATTAACCCAGGATCTTGAATTTTCCATATATAATTCAAAATTAAATTTCAAAACTTTTCCCAGTTTCCAGAGTTTTAATTCTGAATCTATTTTAAATTCAGATTTTATTCATCTGATTTATATATGAATTCTGATTGGTTATTTATAACCATTTTAGTTAACCCTATTTGATTATAATAACAACCAACACATCCAATATATTATAATAATTTCAATATTTATACTTCTTTTATATGAAAAATATATTTTGGGTAAAATTATTTCATTTACCCTCTTTCAAAACAGACTGTGTCGTTTCATCGTATTCGAGTGTTTAGAAGTCCCTATCGACAACGTGTTTCCCCAGCGTCGACCAGAAGTTATAAGCCACTTAACCAATAAATCTTCACAATACAAAACATTTTTATATAAATTTATAAATACGCTCTTTCGTATATATACATGCAACTCAATCTAGGGTATTACTAACCTCATCTCTATCGAGTTACTCCATAGAGCCAAGGTAATTACTTAACCATCAGCTCTGATACCACTGTAACGAACTAGCAATTTTCAACACCGAAAATCGACACAAAACACCATGTTGAATATTCAAGAATCGGAAATACCAGATCATTAATAGAAAGAAGTTAGAGGGTGAGGACTTGAAAGAAAGAAAGTTAGAATAGAAGAAGAAGATCACAATAGAATCAGAGTAAGCGCGAATCTCACAACAGAACGAATAAAATATAATATATAACATAACTTTAAAATATAAACTGTATATGTACTTACATAAACCATCAGAGTACATCACATGTATATCACAGCGAAAATAAAATCTACACATAACTAGTGGTGAAACCTCCTGCTCTAAGCTCCTCCAAGTATCTATAAGATCCTAACTACTTGACTGCCCGTACAAATTTGGGCACCCAAGAATTTAGGGGAAAACAAAATAAACTCCGGGTCAGTCATGGGACTGGTGTGAATAACTCCAACCATTCGGTTTAACTTTTCAAATCCTTTTCAAATGAAAGGATAATCATAAGACCGATCCACACATAAATATGGATTGGTGTCAATTCACTGGCTCGGGCGATCAGGCGGTTAAGTTCAACATCAGGTCCGGTGTCCGGGTGTGGTGCCGCCATGAGGTTGAAGGTGTGAGTGCTGTGAAGTGTGTGAGAGTAAGAATAAGGGGACTGGCGAGGAGGTGTGGTTTGTTTAGAACGTGGGTTGATGGTGCCCAGTTTTTAAAGATATATATATATATATATATATATATATAATACATGCGAAAAAGAAGCCAAAGGAGATTTCAAAAATAAGGATGTTTATAAAACTGCATTTTAAATAAAATAGTTAAGTGGTAGTTGTGAGTATTAGAATGAATATGAGTTTTTGAATTACAATTGATATTTATCTTAAGATAAGAATGTTGTTGATCAAGGTCTGACAGGTAATTAAAATACCCCAACTAGAACGACTTCAGGATTATCGAACGACGATATTAGTTGTAATAGTGAAAGTGTAAGAAGTAATTTATTTTGAGAAATAATAGTGTAACTTTATTTGAAGAATTTGGGAATATATATGGTGGAATTCTGAAATAAAAAGGGATTGAGAATGTGAATGGTATTTCCATACTAAAGAAAAAGGGATTTGTGAAAAAACAACGATATTTTCAAAGTAAGGGAATGATATTTCAAATGGGTTTATTTTGAAAAGGATAAGTGAGGATTAGTGTTTCAAAATAACGTAACAAAAAGGGGATTTTGTAACAACTGTTTACGATGATAAGTTGAATTGATTTTCTAATTATGGATAATAAATGATGTTGCAGAAATGTTTTGAAATGATAGTTAACGAAAGAATCAAATATGATTTTAAGATATTTTTCCAAGTATATGAATAAAATGATCTGAGAATATTAATATATTAAAACTAATATAATATTTTTATGGCCAAGTGATGTTGTGTAATAAACCAATGGATCTGTTTTATTTTTATGGTTGTTTATTTTGATAGTTAAATAACCAACTATCAAAATCAAGCCCAACGTTATTGGTACGGAAAGACCGAGATTGAATTTATATTCGAAAACCATTCCTACCAATAAATACGAATCCATCGAAGATGTTGATCGAGATGGAGCAATTGAAGACCGTAGATCTTCATAAAATGGAAGAGTTACTTACAATCTCTGGCTGATCTCTAGAGATATACTATGATTCTGTCATGGTTGAAATCTACGGGTTGCAAGGACTACTCGCTATTGATCAATAAGGTGATTCTTAGGATGTGGTAGGAAGGTGCCTTCGGTTCATCCTCTTCCTGGATGGCTTGTATGGACGATGCAAACGGTGGCCAGATGTTCCAAAAGTTGATTATAACCTCAAGCCTCATCAACTCGGAAATGACAAAAATCGGGCATGCAGCATGGCTATGTGGGTCGCTCCCATTAGGGTGTATAATCACCTATCTAGAGAAAATCCATTTCATTCTTTAATCTATTTTCGATGCTGTCCCTTTTCGGGAAACGGTGGGTCGCACCTAACCCTTGGTGATATACACTCGATACACTCAAGCGAAATGAGTGGTCGGTCATGTGTGGGTCGGGTTGCAAGACGTTCTTGTTGAACCCAGTGTATTCGCCTCTAGAGATACACTATCGGCAAGTGGTTCCATACCTTGTCATAGTCGGAATCCAATCTCCAATAAGCGCCCGTGGTTTTGTTTGTATACTATATTAGTGGAGCGTGAGATGCAAGCATTCTACTAGATTTTATTTGTATTTAGACACTATTATAATATCAGAATAATATATTGATTTCAAAATGTTTTGGGTTATCGTAGGGTAAAAACCGTACGTATTTATGTGTGGATTTGGTCTTACGATTATCCTTTTCTTTCGAAAAGATTTTAACTTTAAAATCAAGTTGGATGATATTATAAACTTAGCGAGTTTTTCTCACTCTGGTTTACCAGACTGGCCCGGTGTTTGTAATGCTCGGGTTAGACCGGGTTGTATAGGTTCTGGTTATCGGATGTTATGAAATCCAAAGACAAGCTGAAGGAGTTCATACATATGATGTTATACCATTACTATTTCACCGTGTGTTGTAAATGAGGGAAGATTATTATAACTGTCCAGATATATTGATGTACCCTGATAATTGTAAGTTTTTATTTCAAAGCTCTCAACAAAGTTTATTTATATATTATATTTTATTCCGTTGCGACGTGAAACTCTATGTTATATTGGTTCTTCTTATTCTTCTATTCTAACTTTCTTTCTAATCTCACCTTCTAAATTCTTTCTCATAGCCTTCTGGGGTTTTGGTACTTGAGTTTTAGGCACAGGGTGTATTAGTGACAGGATTCAAGTGTCAAAATTCTCGAGACGCTACAGTTTGTACTGGCACCCAAGAGTTCGGGATTTTACAGATTTATCCGTAGGAGCTTGGAGCAGGAGACTTCGACGTTAGATATTTAGAGTTCATTTCCGCTGTATTGATATGTGATGTACTCTGATGAAGTGTGTAAGTGGTAATACAGTTTGTATTTCAAAAGTGATTATTTATATATTATGTTTTATTTCGCTGCGATTGTGAGACTCTGTGTTGTTGTTCAGTTCGATCTTCTATCGATTTTCTTCGATTCTAATTTTCTATCTTTCTATTTCTCGTCCTCTAACTTCTTTCTATTAATGATTCGTATTTTTGTGCAATTTAGGATGGACGTGAGTTGTACTCAATCAGCACAAACAGTACGGATTTGCGGGTTGCTACACTCGGTATTAGAGTTGTATACCAAAGCCTGCCAAAAATCCAACAATGGTTTCCCATGTTTCACTGACTGATAGTACTTAAGTTCAAAAGGTTGAAATGTAAATAATTTCTTTAACCAAACGTTTCAATCTAAGCATCAACAGTGCAGACCACTGTTCAACTACATATAAATATAACTATTCCATAAATCCATTTTTCTTACCAGTTATGTAAAAAATAACTGACATGCATACTTGCAAAGGTTAGCAAAGAATAAATATTGACTTATAGTGTACTCAAGATCTTGTTCAAAACTTAATTACAGACCATAACGTAGTTGCCAAGTTTCTTTAGTAATTTATTATGTCACTACATCAATCACAATGGTCTTCATAATGTTGGCTAAATAAGAACAACAAACAGACTGTCATACTCCCATATTTCGAACCACCCAGAAGTACTACTTTGTTCTAGTTTAAAGAATTTAGATCATTTGAAATAATACCCATATTTATCACATATAGTGGGAACATAAGAAAACTAAAACTAATGCAACAGTGGTACGACTCGGGCTCACAATAGCATGCTCATGGAAAAATATCAACTCATAAAGCCAAAATTAAACAACAACTAACATTACGACCAATAATTTACATGTGAACCATAATGAGGCATACACTACTAAGTTCAACTTAAAGTTAAAATTACTTGAATACAAAATTTAATCGTGAGCACTGTAACGACACAAGGATTTTCGGCCCCAAAAATTAAAATAGATACATTTACCATATCTCATGCCGACCTTCCAAACACCGAAAACACCGGAACGTTTATAGAAAGAAATTAGAGGGTGAGATAAGAAAGAAAGAAATATTAGAATAGAAGAAGGAGGATAAGAAACAACATAACACAGAGTCTCACATCGCAGCGGAACAAAATATAATACAGAAACAAATCTTTATTGAGAGCTTTTAAAAATACTTAAAATATCAGAGTACATCACACATCTGGACAATTAAAATAATTTCCCCATATACAACACACAGTAGAATAGACATCATATATATAATACGTCTGAACTTCTCCATCTCGTCTCTGGACTTCGCAGCATCCGATAACCTGGACTTATACACCCCAGTCTAGCCCGAGCATTACAAACACCGGGTCAATCTGGTGAACCAGAGAAAGAAAACACACTAAGTTTTACAGTATCATCCAACTTGATTTTAAAGTTAAAATCCTTTTTGAAAGAAAAGGATAATCGTAAGACCAAATCCACACATAAATATGAACGGTTTTTACCTTACGATAACCCAAAACATTTTTGAAATTCGATATCTTTTCTGATATTATAATAGTGTATAAATACAAGTAGATTTCAATCGAGTTGAACGCTTGCATCTCACGCTCCACATACATAGTATACCGCAGGCGCTTATTGGAGATTGAATTCCGACTATGACAAGGTATGAGACCACCTACCGATAGTGTATCTCTAGAAGGGAATACACTGGGTTCAACAAGAATGTCTTGCAACCCGGTCCATACATGACCGACCACTCATTTCACTTGAGTGTATCGAACGTATATCACCAACGGTTGGGCTCAAACCAATGTTTCCCGAAAGGGGCAGCATCGAAATAGATAAAAGAAGGAAATGGATTTTCTCTAGATAGGTGATTATACAACTTAATGGGAGCGACCCATATAGCCATGATGCCTGCCCGATTTTTGTCATTTCCTGGTAGATGAGGCTTGAGGTTTGAATTTAATCTTAGAACATCTGACCACCAATCACTTTGAATGCCACATTGTCAGATCCGCCAGATATCGCTAATTGATGTCCACAAAAATACTCTAGTTATTTGGCTAGAGAAAACCATGTCTCCGCCATCAACTATGGCACGTTTGAAGAAATCAATGTACGTAATTCGTTTGGAAATACTCCCTTAAACATCCATCCATACAAGTTATCCAGGAACAGGATGAACCGAAGGCACCCTCCTACCACATCGATGGAATCACCCTATAGATTAGTAGCGAGTAGTCCTTGTAATCCATAGATTCCAACCACGACAAAACCAAAGTACATCTTTGGTTGTAGACCGAAGATTATTAGCAGTTCTTCCGTTTTATGAAGATCCACGGTCTTCAATGCTCCATCTCGATTGACTTCCAATATCTTCACATATTTGTTGGTCGGAATGGTTTTCGAATATAAATTCGATCCCTGTCTTTCCGTACCAACAATCGTATTGGATAGATTTGATAGTCAGTTATTTAACAATCAAAATAAACAGTGATTCAATCATGAAAATCCAATGAGTTCACTGGTTCAGTATTCACCATCAATTGGCCTTTGTTAATTACAGACTAATTCATTTCTGCTTAATTAAAAACTTCTAACTCTTTTATATTTAAAAAAATACGATAATTGAATTCTTATTTACTAATGCCCTCCAAACCATTTCATTATAATGCTTAGTAAAATAACTTGTAGCCATATTCAATTTCCACTTAATTCTCCTTTCAAAACATTTGTTACGTTATTCTTTATTATTTAAATTTGGGAAATCCATTCAACTTATTATTCGAAAAACAGCGATACGAAATATCTTTTATTCCATTACTTAAAAACAATAATCCATACTTATCCTTATAGAATAGAACTCAACTTTGTGTTTCCTTTCTAGCCCGAAAATATCGTTATCATTTCACGCAATCCCCTTTTATTTCCCTTTTAATTTGGAATCCTTATTATGTATGTATTTTCCTAATTTACTCCAAAAATGTTGTGTTGTTATTTCTCTAATGAAATAATACATTGTTATTAACCCATTTTACCATTATAACTGATATTCCAATCCAATATTGATACAAATTCCATCTGATTATTTTATTCAAAATACGGTTCCATAAACCCTGTTACTCTTTGAAAATCTCTTTCTCTAATATAACATTACTTATTAATTCAATTAAGTAACTTCTTTATAACACACCACTTTTTAACCTCTACCTCTTTGAAACAATTCATTTTATAATTCAGATTTGGTTATACAACCATAGGAGACACTTCTTTTACCAAACTCACTTTTACCAATCCCTTTTCTTCCATTGAACCATTTCCGCTTTGGAAATCTTATTTTAAATTCCCACTTTTTACTTAATCCCATTATTAAGTTATTTTAAATGTAAAATTAACGCTTTTACACTTTAAATCACATTTATATAACCCTGGTTTATTACAAATCCTTTTATCTTATTTTCCTTTGACTAAATTCAAATGTTAGGTCCACCTAAATTAAGTGATTGTATTCCCTTAAATTTCTTTATAACTTCGTTATTAAAATTCGGGTTTTAAATATAAAACCTGTACATAAACTCCTTTTCACCATTTAACTATTCAATTTCGATTACTCTTTAAATGAATTTCCATTAACAGTAATTTTCTAAATTATTATTAATTAAAATAATAATTTACTTCGATCATTAACTGCTTTAGTAATTAATTCCTTTACTAACAAAAACAAATAGTAAATTCCTTTTTAAAATCTTATTAAATAAAAACAATATTCATTAAACTATTTAGTCAACTCAAAATACGGTTATCGCGTTAACTGATTCCAATTCGTTTTCCCTTTAAATTAATTATCAATATAATTAATTTAAATAAATTCCATTTAATTGTTTTTTTAACAAAACAATTCCCCAAATTTAACCGTTAGGTTAATTTCTAATCACTTATTTATAAATCTGATTAATGTCAGAATTTACTTTATTCAATCAATTAATGATTAATTATAAACTTAAACAATACATATTAAATATTTATTTCCTTTTATAAACTTTTATTTAAAATAATATATTTGAAAATATATTTCCATTTATAAAACAAATTTTATAACTTCAATACTATTGATCCACCTGACGGTAAATCAATATAACATAACCATTTATTCTTAGTCCATTTACTGCCGATTACTCAACCAATATTGCCCATTGGATAAAACCAAACACAGGTTGAATTTCCAGTCAACTATCGATAATCAAATCAATCACCCAACCAGGACAGTTCATATAATGATAATATGAAAATAAATAATATTTAATATATTTGAGGAATCCCGTTGGATCCCTCCAACCTGTTCTTCCCTGTATCCAAATCGGTTAGCTCAAATCAGATCATTCAATTCCATTGAACTGATTATTTCTATAACAGCAAATAACGACCATTTAACATCAACCAATCGACAAAACAATTCGAACAATTAAACATGTTTATAAATAAACGTGACCAACAAGGTAAGTTACCTTCATTGGATCCGATCGTTAAAATAACGATTTGGTATTTCACTGAAATTAAACAATGGTTTAATTTCATCATTTAAATCAACAAATAAATATATAACTAGCAAACAGTTAACCAATAGCAACTAGAGCACACAATTTGAAAACCCAATTTATATAAAATGTAAATGGGAAGAACTGAGTGAGTTTAACTCACCTAAAATTCTATTCATCGAGATAACGATTGTTTCGGTTAACCACGTGATTAATTTAACTGGAATTCCAGGTGTCTTCAAATGCATCCAAATCCATTCCATACTGTAGATGTCATTAAGACGGTTTCAACGTCTCCGGTTTTATCCCAATCTGTTAACATATGGGAATGCCCTATCAATTTACAAATTACGGTGTTAAATAAAATACCTTAGTTTACAAATATTCAAATGATTAACTATGTTATTAAAATATGTAAACATATTATATATATTTATATGGTCATGTAATTTCCTATTTTGGCATGTTTAATTTCGAAATATATATGTGGTCATGTTACTAAGTTAGGCACTTATGGTTCATGTCCCTTGACATCTCAAATACTCACGTTTTCTTTTTTCTTTACCCACATATTCACTTTTTTTTATATATATAATATTATAGGCTGAAGCCAATAGCAGTATCCGATTAAAACTTAATTGGGCCAACGTTGTATATTTTTCTTTGGCATTTCATTGTACCACAAATTTTCATTTCCCTTACCATACCTGCATCTTCCCTGCTTTCCCTATTGAAAACAACCATGGCCGCAAATCCACTCCTTTCATACTCCTCTTCTACTTTATTCGATTTCAAGCAAAAATTACTTTATTCAATTTCATACTCCTCTTGAAATCGCAAGGCCTTCCCTTTGTTGTACATATGAACCGTGTCCTTTTTTGGTCATCGAGCACCATAAATTTTAGCATACAGGTTTTCTACCATTCCTCAAAACCCATTTACAACACTAAATGCAGGATTCCCAGTTTCACTTGCCTAAAACGTGAAATCCCTAATTCACAGTCACTTATTCAGCGAGAAGAAAAAGGGTTCGAACCCAACCAAAAGTATACTGGAACGAAGCGTGTCACTTAGTGAATCCGAAAATAACTGTTTAGTGATTTGTGGAGTTTTTATTTTCGTTTGTATTGGGTTTTGGAGTTGTCAAATTAGTTATGTGGGCGTTTACAGTTTGTTGTTGAGTGAAAAAGGATGAGAATACCTGTATATATAGAAGAAGAAGCAGTGGATAGGATCAACGTCCTTCAATGGAACATCGTAGGGTAGATTTAGTTGAGCTACATTTTCCTTGGGTGAGATATTTTCTTTTTTACAGCTATATTTTGGGTACATGATCGAACTGTATTGTACTGGTGATGGGAACTTTGATGGCTGCATGAGGTTTAACAGGGAAGTGTGATGATTGTGTTGGATTTTCGTGTACTATTTTCTTCTCAGATATACACAGTGATTGAATGGTTTATGTTTAGATTAGGTGAAGTTATGGTGCCATCAAATTGTTTATTCCATCAGAGATTTGAAGTTGTATTTGGTGTATGATAGAACAGTCCCTCAGTCTCTGTATGAATGTGAACCTGACTGTGTATATAAAATTATTTAGTTGTTTTGATTGTCGGTATAGATTTGATGGTATATATATATATGTTTCTTTGTATCAGATGTTTTATTTTGGTTTTGTTCAACAATTTTTTGGATGTAAATGTACAGCAAATATTTGGATGTGAGTTATACTTTTCCTACGTTACTTTGTACACTATTCTACACGCCCTACAGTATTTTGTTGTGTTGAATTGTATGTATAAGAATGGAATGTTTGATGTACATTTTATTTTAAAATGACACTAGGTGTCAATTTATATTGTAAAATTTAGATGTACTTCTATTTTCCTTAAATATAGTTACGGTTTATATTCTGCTTGCGTGGAACATTTCTCGCTTATCTTCTCATTTTTCCTTTGTTGTTATAACTTGTAAGGCCGTATTGTCTTGTGTAAATTAATGAGCTGATATTACTCTTCAATTATCAATAGTCAATGTTCCAGATGATTGATTTTTATAGATTTATTTATTAATAAATCTTCTAATTGATCCTTGATTAGAACAGTATTTCATAGATATTTACGGTAACAACTTTTGATTCCCTGCTACTTGCTTATTTATTTAAGAATAAGGTGAACCATTATATTATTAAAACTCAACATTTGAAATCTCGGGTTAACGACATTCAGATATATATAACTCTCAATATTAAATTTAATGACGTTATCGTTTATTTATGGATTCCATAGCGATTATTTTAAAATTTGATTTGGCTATAACTAACGCTCTATAACACGAAATCTTAATTTTCCTCTTTCATTAGAAAATTATAATCAACATGATTCCAATGTTTCTAGTTTTCATAGAAATCCGACTTATATCAGATCCTGTATGTCCAATTGAAGTTCAAAACTCCATATGACAAACTACCGTGCCATTTCGAGCTCGATTTATAATTATATAAATATTTAACGTTCAAACTTCGTTTTAATAACGAATTAAATATTAAAATCCATTAATATTTCAAATATAATATTTAAAAAAATAAAATAAATTAAATATGTGATTGCCAAAAATACGGGTCGTTACATTCTTCCCTACTTAAAATAATTTCGTCCTCGAAATTGCTACGGTAAGAAAAATGCCACAAATCTTTCTAAATCCAATTTATTTTAAATCGAAAACCAATTCAATACTTAAATAAATATTTTTCAAAATATCGAAAATTTTCTAACACTTTAAATTCTGGAAAAATTCGGCAGAGTCTCCTCTGTACGAAGTGACATCTGCAATATCATAGGAACAAATAATATATATGCATCGACCTACACGGTCGGAAAACAAAATCAAAACCCAAAATTTTATATTTCGCGTAGGCGTACCTTTTACGAGCGCTATTGAGCCTAATTGCTCAATGTATATGCGATTTACTCAACCAATACCAATCTGCCTAGCCATCTGGCATCTGTACTTAACTAAATTCACATATCAGTAACAGATATATTAAATTCTTAAGTAATATTCACTAATCAACTGGTATAACTACACCAATTCCAAAATCAAATAGATATTATTAATTCATTATCAAATACAGGGTTAAATCATAAATTCCAATTCATACGCAGTTTCATTCCAGTTTTCTTATACTGGAAATTTATTCTTTAGTTTATAATTCATTTAGCTCCATTGAATTTTTGATTATTTCATTCAATCAAATTATCATTCAATAATAAACAATCTACAATCAACAACCAATACACAACCAAATCAATTGAATTTACATTCAATATTAATATTTTATTTTGGTTTCACGTAATTGAACATCAAATGATTAATATTCGCTTGATTTCTATTTGAGTATTATTTATTCGTCAAATTCCCAATTTATTTATTTTAATTTCAATGTCATTATTAATTTAATTATACTTAACATGGTTAAGTTTTAATTCAAATTTTCAATCCAACTTGAATTTTATTCAAGTCAACCAACAAACAATATCTCAATAATTTAGTAAAATTATTTCTTTTCTATACAAAAATACAACTTAGGTAAAATTATTCCATTTACCCTTTCTTCAAAACAATATTGTATCCATTGTCAGTTCAATGCTTCTCAACACTTGAACTGATCAACCAACATAATACAAAACATTTGTATATAAGATTTTCAAATATTCTCCCATATATATACACTCAATCTCGATCTAGGGTATTACTAACCCTATCTCTATCAAGTTATACCACAGAGCTAAAGTTATTACTAAAGCAATAGCTCTGATACAACTGTAAATACGTTGTTCTAAACCGGGAAATGACAAAAATCAGGCAAGCAGCATGGCTATGTGGGTCGCTCCCATTAGGGTGTATAATCACCTATCTAGAGAAATTCCATTTGCTTCTTTAAATCTACTTCGATGTTGTCCCTTTTCGGGAAATGATTGTTGATCCTAACCGTTGGTGATATACATTCGATACATTCAAGCGAAATGAGTTGTCGATCATGTATAGGCCGGGTGGCAAGACGTTCTTGTTGAACCCAGTGTATTTGCCACTAGAGAAACACTATCGACAGGTGGTTCCATACCTTGTCATAGTCAGAATCCAATCTCGAATAAGCGACCGTAGTTTTGATTGTATACTATATATGTGGAGCGTGAGATGCAAGTGTTCCGTTAGATTGTATTTATTTGCATTTAGACACTATTATAATATCAGAATAAGTTATGATTTCAAAAATGCTTTGGGTTATAGTAAGATAAAAACCGTACGTGTTTATGTGTGGGATGGTCTTACTATTGTCTTTTCTTTCAAAAAAGGATTTTCCAAAGTTAAACAAGTTGTTTGTGCTGTGAATTTATCACTGAAAGTATTCCATACTGACCCTGTGAATTTTGCTTTGTTTCAAATGTGCTCGGGTCAGACCGAGTATATTTCTAGGTTAGGTTTGCTTGGAGTTTCAGGAGCTGGAAGCAGGAGGCTTCACCGTTAGTTATATAAAGTTATTTTCCGATGTGACAGATATATTTTGTACTCTGATGATTGGTATGTATATACAATTTTTTTGTATAAAGAGATTTGTTATATTATATTTTATCTATTCCGCTGTGAGATTCTGATGGGGTGTTCTTCTTCTTTCTTCTATTCTGATATTCTTTCTTTCTTTCCTCATCCTCTAATTTCTTTTTATTAACATTCTGGGATTCGATACTTGGGTTTTGGGAAAGTAATACAGGTTTATGTATTATTGTCGAAAATTCGAGCATCAAAATTCCCGGTCATTTCGAAAGATTTTGACCTTAAAATCAAGTTGTGTGATACTTTTAAACTTAGTAGGTTTCTCACTATGGTTCACCAGACTGACCCGGTATTTATAGTGCTCGGGTTAGACTGAGGTGTACACCGGTTATCGGATGTTGTGAAGAGACGAGCGGGAGGAATTCAGACGTATGAAGTTATATTATTCCGCTGTGTGTTGTATGTGAGGACAGATTATTATAACTATCCAAATGTGCGATGTACTCTGATGATTGTAAGTTTATTTTCAAGCTCTCAATACAGATTTATTTCTATATTATATTTTGTTCCACTGCGATGTGAGACTCTATGTCGTGATGGATCTTCTTCTTCTATTTTAATATTTCTTTCTTTCTTATCTCACCCGCTAAATTCTTTCTAATAACTATCTGGTGTGTTTGATACTTGAATTTTGGCAAATAATACGATATGATGTATTATTATCGAAATTTGGGGCTCACTATTCATTGGTTCAGTATACTCGCTTTAGAACAATGTATTTACCAAGCTTCTCTTTTTATTTCTTTTGTCAAATAATATTACAATATTTTATAAAACATCTTTTATCTTCCTTAACTTGGAACATCGTATATATATTCTCAACATCCTTTTCATATTCCTCTATATTTGAAAATATCGCTATAGCTTTATAAACATACTTTCCATTTCTCTTACCATTTGTCCATATCGTTATATTTCTATTTTACTCAAACGGCATATGATTAACTACCAAAATCTCTCTCTTATTTCGATTAAACCATTTCACTTAATTCAGTTCCCAGGTGAACACTTATTTTAAAAACCATCATCTTAGGTAAAACCCTTTTTACAACTTTATTTATAGGATTTGAATTACACATCAAATACTTACCATACTAATCCATCCCATAACTTTTATTTCGTTTAAGAAAAGAATTCCAATCGTACAGTACTCGCTTTAGTTATTATTAAATAAAAGTAGTTATATTTTCGATTAACCAAAACTAGCATAGTTAATCCATTTTAAAAGGTTATTTTAAAAAAATGATGAATTTTATTAATCGCGAATAACTCGATAATCATTTTCCTTCCCATTACAAACTAATATTATCTCTCGATAATAGTGAAGTCGTTCAAGTTGGGGTATTCTAATTACCTCTCAGACCTTGATAGACGACGTTCTTATCTCAAATTAGATACAAGCTTGTAATTTAAACCAATATTGAGCTATCTCAATAGTCAAATATATTATTCCCATCTCCATATGTTATGGTTTTATAAACCATATTCCTTATATTTGAAAACCAGCTTTCCATGTCCATTCCCTTTACTTAGGTAAACTTCCCGATCTCATTTACCATTCAAATTCAATATGATTTTCATACCATATCTTATATTGATAATTGACTTATAATCTATTTACTTCCATACTAAACGATTAATATCCTTTTTGGACGAACCCATTTAATCCTCTTCTAAGAAGTTCTATTAAATCTCCTTCATTTTTGCTTAATAAAATCATGTCGCAACGCCCACATTAGCTTATAAATCCCATTTACACTTTGTTCATACGATTTGAACAAAATTTCAAACCCTTTTATGCCAATCTATTTTCATCACTTTTATTTCGTAAATCTCTTTTCGATCGGATCGCTTTTATAAAGTAGAAGGTTATCTTAAACATCGTCGTAGCTCGGTCCTTCCTTTATAAATTTATGTTTATAAAAATCCTGGGATTTACAAGAAAATCCTTCTGTAACCTTTACTTAGTTAAAATCTCATCATAACTCGATTTCCTTTTGGAAAGCAATGTCAATAATTAAAACACTAGCTTTAATTATTAATATAATAATTAACTTCATTATTAACTGAATAAAGGTAGTCTATTTCAATAATTAATCACTCATTAATTAACTTCATTATTAAATACAGTAAAAATTGTTGATTTCATTATTAAATAAAGACAGGATAATTAAATCACTTTAAAAAGGTTATTAATTAACAATTTACTTAATTAACACTAAAAAATTTGATAATTAATTAAAAATATAGTTAATCAAAGATTAATCAACTTTTAATAACATTCGAATATTCGAAAAATTATTGATTGGATTTAATAACCCAATCGTAAATTTCAATTCTAAAACAGTTGACTTTGCCAGCCGTAACCATCAGTTAAGCTACTAACTGATTTCTATTCATTATTCCCTCTTACATTAATTAATAATTCAATTAATTTAAAAACATCACTTTAATTGTTTTAAAAACAACTATTCAATTTTACTAATCCGTATGTTAGCTCTTGACTTTCTGTTCATAAACCTGCGTAAGAATTCGTTATATAAACTTTTAATAATCACATTTGTAAACATGATTTTAATATAAATATATTTATAAGTATTCGATTTTAATCGACCCATATAAAATAAACTTGAAATCCTCAATTTATTTATAAAACAAATTTAAACTCTGTCAATTTTCCTATCAGCAAAACAACGTCATAAAATAGTAGATTTAGGCCATCACTGCCAACCACTTAATTAATACTGTCGATTGATTAAAATCACAACAACGATCACATCCATTCAACCATCAACATTCAGACAGGTTTCAGTGTCATTTGGGGTTCAACCAGTTCATGTGTAAACCATATAAAAATAAACAATATACATGATATTTTGAGGAATCCGGTTGGATCCCTCCAACCTGTTCTTCCCTGCATCACGGATTATTATAACATTTCATGATAGCATATAATTTTAAATAAATAAATAAATAAACGACGATAATATAATTAACAACAATCATTTAATCCATCATAAGAAACCAAGATTATATGGATTTATCACATCATAGCAGTCCAGAAAAGTGTGAGAATTAACTCACCAATTAAATTCCAATTGATGATTTTCGTTATTTCATTTAATTTTAAACAGTCATTTAAAATTAAATAAAATCCCGACAGTCGCAGGGCTAACCAAAATAGTTTGATAGTGTAGCCTTCCATGATATGATTCTGATGCCACTAATTTCGTTCCATTCCATAACCTATGAACGGATTAATAACAATATAAGTATAATGATTTAAATTAAAAATTAGTCCTTAATTATAATGGTTATAAATATTAATTATTTTGTTAATACCATTTTTAGGCTGATAAATCAATCCACTCGTTCGTATCTTGCTGCGGTACCCTTGTTTCAAGGGTCGAACGCCTTGTTTCCATCATTCACGAATCTGAATTCCTTCCTCTTTCTAGTTCCAACACTTCCCTTTATTTCTATTGCCTCGTGTGTTCCCAGAACACGCAACCATGCTGAAACAAATAACTGCCATCGGCCATGCAGACATTTCCACCACCATTTCGTTTCTACTATCCTCTCCAATACTCCTTCAACCCGCCACTGCCTCGCGAACTACTACTACCCAATAAAAAAAACTGTCATTTCTCCAAGAACACTACATCTCCCACAAAACGTGCCTGCACTCCAACCTTCCTACTGACGGCACCACAGCTGCACCTGCTTCCCACGACCAGAGGTTCGGTCCTCTCCAGATCACACAGAATCCACTTTCATGCCCACACATCTCCTCACGTTAGCAGCTTTCTGGACCTCCGCCTTGATACCGCTAGCCCAACGTCAAACTGACCTTATACTCACGCTGAATGAATACCAGTGAGGGCGATTTCATATGAGAGTGTTATGAAAAGACAAACGTGAGTGATTCTCTTGTGTTTACCCATGCCATGCCCAACTTCACCCCACTGGAAAACAGCAGCCCCAAAATAAAATGATCGCACTAAAATTTTGGTTATGGTTTTGATGAAGGCGTTGGATTGATCTATTTTGCGTGCAGTGGAAAGGTTGTTGCGTTTTCTTTTTAAAGTTGGAGGAAAAATGAAATAAAACAACAAAAGGCTGAGTTAATATTTATAGGGTAAGAAGAAGTGGGCGTGGCAAGCTATTGGAATGTCGTTTTCACATGGGGAAGCTTTATCGACAAGCTTTTTCATTTTTCTGAGAGAAAATACATAAAGTAAGATATGTAGCTTTTGTACGTTCTTAGGCGCAGCAATGTTTGTATCACACTTCTATTTCAAAAGGACAACACCAACTGTTGTTGTCGAAATGGTTAACTTAGCAAAAATATATACAGCTGGCCATTCGAATACATAAGGATTTCTACAGAAATTTCGTACATTAATGCATGTGCTAATATACGAACAGGGGTGTGCAGAAATATTTCAAAGATTGGATAAGATTTCCACCGTCCACGATTCCTTATATAATGTTGCAGCAGTCCCAATGTTTGACTAACCTGCCTACAAGGTGGCATGCCAATATTTTTTATCATGCTTGGAAAAAATGATAGGATGAATTTCTTTTCAATATAAATTTGCTAAGATACTATGAAATGACGTGTCGATTTTAAAAGCAATCCATGTTTTACAAAGTCCAAATGCTGCCACGTATAGGAAAGATTAAATCGCTATTTAGACTTTGTTGAGATCTAGCAAATTGCATGTGAAAAGATTTTGAAATTTAGTGTATCGAAGGCTAGAGTTGTTGTAGCCGCAACTGTTGATCGAAACTTGTCAAATTTTACAGATTGTAGTCGATTTTTAAAGGATTTGGTTCAGAATGTATACGGGTGCGCAAGGTCTTGGGTCTGGATAAATCATGTTCGCATATGCAGAGATTTCCCCCCAAAGATTTATAGTGAATTTGAAAAGACGTAATAAAAGCGATCCTTCACAATACTTTCACATTTAAATTTAAAATGTCGCGACCAACATTATTAGGTTTAACTATTATTTTAAACACGCTAGAACAACTTTCGAGGTCTTATTCGAATGTAAGGAAAATATATTAATAACATATTCAAAATAAAATGGTTAAATTCAATTATTTAAATTCAAATTAATATTTTAAATAATAAACTAAATTTATGTGACGACCCAAATTTCCAGTACCTTTTGAGCTGACCAGACAACACTAGTCCAACCCAAATTGTACTAGAAACCCAGATGCCAATAGAAAGAATTTAGAGGATGAGATAAGAAAGAAAGAAGTATTAGAATAGAAAAGAAGAATCAACACAACACAGAATCTCAAATCATAGCGGAATAAAATATAATATAAAAGTAATCTTTATTGAGAGCTTGAAAAAAAATACTTACAACATCAGATTACATCAATACACCTGGACAATTATAACAACCTGTCCTCATATACATCATACAACGGAATAAATACTAATATGTTTGAATTTCTTCGGCATGTCTTCTGAACTTCATAGTACCCAATAACCTGAACCTGAAAACCCGGGCTAACCCGAGCATTACAAATATCGGGTCAGTCTGGTGAACCAGAGTGAGAAAAACTCACTAAGTTTAAAGGGAATCATCCAACTTGATATTAAAGTTCAAAATCTTTTCTAAAGAAAAAGATAATTGTAAGACCCAATCCACACATAAATACGGACGGTTTTACCTTGCAATAACCCAAAACATTTTGAAAATCATATATTATTTTATATTATAATAGTGTCTGAATACAAATAAATAGCAATCTAGCGGAACGCTTGCATCTCACGCTCCACATATATAGTAAACAATCAAAACTGCGGGCGCTTATTGGAGATTGGATTTCAACTATGACAAGGTATTGAACCACCTGCCGATAGTGTATCTCTAGAGGGGAATACACTGGGTTCAACAAGAACGTCTTACAACCCGGCCCACATATGACCGAACACTTATTTCGCTTGAGTGTATCGAATGTATATCACCAATGGTTGGGATCAGCAGCCATTTCCCAAAAAGGGACAGCATCGAAAATAGATTAAAGAATGAAATGGAATTTCTCTAGATAGGTGATTATACACCCTAATGGGAGTGACACACATGGCCATGCTGCGAGCCCGATTTTTGTCTTTTCCCAGTTGATGAGGCTCGAGGTTTTAAATCCTCTGGGACAACTTGTCACCATTCACTTTGAATGCCACATCGTCAGATCCGTCAAATCACTAATTGACGTCCTCAAACATACACTGGGCACGTTTGGAGAAATCAATGTCAATGACCATCTGGAAGTACTTTGTCAGACACTCGTCTATACAAGTCATCCAGGAACAGGATGAACCGAAGTCACTCTCCAACCACATCCAAGGATACTAGTGAGAAGTCCTTGCAAATCTGTGGATTTCAACCACGATAGTATCATAGTTTATAAATCTCTGGTAGCTAGCCATAGAAATTCAACAACAATCCTTCCGCTTATGATGATCCACGGTCTTCAATTGCTCCACCTCGATCAGCATTCTTCAACGTTTACCTATTTGCTGGTCGGAATGGTTTTCGAATATAAATTTGATCTCGGACATCCGTACCAACAATCGATTTGGCTAGATTTTGATAGTCGGTGATTTAACTATCAAAATAAACAACCACCATCCATAAAAATAATGTGAATTCATTGCTTCAGTATACAGCATCATCTGGCCTCTTTAGTTAAACACTTGTTAATTAAATAAACTAATTTAAAAGTAATAATTAAGTAGAAATAGTTAACAAAGTAACCTTGTTTGAGATAACCAAGATTTTATTATTAAAAACTATTATTAGATTGTTAATTATTATCGAAGTTAAGTGTCATTTTAAAATAACCCTTTTAGGATGTTTAATTATTTATGTATAGTTGATAATGAAGTAAACTATCCATAACCTTGTTTTAAAGCGAGTATACCATTATAATAAATGTTTTATAAATCAAATATTTGGAAAAAAAAATATAACGATACTGTTATAATTAATGTTTTTCCGTAAAAGAAGTGGATTTTTAGATTGAATCTGAGAGTCGCGTAAGCGATGTTTTTGTTTGAAGTTGTGAGCTTTGACTATTTCAAAGTTGAGAATGTTGTTCAATTAAGGTCTGAGAGGTAATTATACCCCAACTTGATTGACTTCATGATTAATGGAGGAATGGTTAAGATAGTAAAGATTGGTTAGTAATACGGTTAATTAATAAATGATTAATGCTTTGAGTTATAATAACGATGTTTTATAACATCGCGTTAATTTAAAGGAATTTGAAATGTTTTCCCAAATAAAATGAGAGGTATTTTCTATGCGTAGAAAATGAAATGAACTGGTCAACAAGGAATTAAGAAATGGAATATGGAAATTCGGGCTATTACATTTGGTAGATATACTCTGTCAGACATTCGTCCATTCAAGTTGTCCTGGGACTGGACAAACCGAAAGCACTATTTTGTGAATCCATCTTAGGAAATTTCTACCTAGGATCTCCATAATAGCCTTTGCATAACTCCGACTTCGGTTGTCTTCAATATATTTTATTCACAATGCTAATGCCCATACGGAGTGGTTTTCATTATCATCATTTCAAATATTTTACTTAAATACGATTTACAATCCATTTGCTATCATCATTATCGAAGATACGATTTTCAAAATATTTTCTACATGCCTTATATTTCTAAATTGAAATAAAGTTTCATTCATAACAAATATCATTTCCATTAATCAACTCAATTTTGATACGGAATGCTCGGGTCAGACCTAGTCGGGCCAGACCGAGTTGTAAAGGTTCAAGTCAAGATGATACAGACATTAGGAGAACAGCTGGAGGTGATCAGATGTATTATATATTTATATGTTATTCCGCTATGTGTTGAAATTGAGGACAGACTGTTATAATTGTCCAGATGAATTAAGTGACCATTGTACTATGATAAATTGTAAGTATTATTTCAAGTTCTTCAAAAAAGATTTATTTCTATATTATATTTTGTTCCGCTGCGATGTGAGACTCTGTGTATTGTGGTTAGTTATTGTTCTTCTTTTTCTTCTATTCTAATATTTCTTTCTTTCTTATCTCACCCTCTAACTTGTTTCTTTAACATTCTGGATTTTCGATACTCGAGTTTGGACACGGGATAGATTTGTGTCGAAAATTCGAGCATCGAATTTTCTGGTTCGTTACACGTAAAACTCCACATCTATACCCGCATGAAGCTACAATGCTTCATCTTCCACTAAAATATTTCCGCTCCAGACTTCTTTCCTTCTAACTTTTATCGCCACCCGTACAACCTCCCTTCCAAAAGCACTCTTCAACAACTTCCATTTCCATGCACGATGCCACCTGTACGCGCACATATTACCTCACGTCCTCTATATCTGATTATTCCCATCCCATGCCAAGATCTCCTCCACCTTTTAACAAAG
The DNA here is from genome assembly GCA_030737875.1 of Allium sativum. Taxonomy (NCBI): domain Eukaryota; kingdom Viridiplantae; phylum Streptophyta; class Magnoliopsida; order Asparagales; family Amaryllidaceae; genus Allium; species Allium sativum. The sequence goes on from CM060910.1 coordinate 346,174,311, forward strand.
CAATGCAGCACCACCTCTGTCGAGTGCCTCTCCACCTCTACTTCTCTTCCATCACCATCAACCAACGTGTGTATCCCCAAATCAGTTCGCGTTTCAGCCGAGAACACGAACTGTATAGGAAAACTCCGACCCCTCTCCTCTTCTGCCGATCCCGTTCCTTCCAGAATACTCAAGCTCACACGTGCCTTTCATGAAGCGTTCTCTAGCCCGATCTGAGATCTCAGCATCAGTTTGCCACTCGACCCTCAAATGATCTTCATATGCTCACGTACATTCTTCTTAAACTGGAGTTGTTTCATGTGCAGACCAGAAATGGTGAAAAGTAGGAAAGGTGGATCGTGATAGAAGCCACGAGTAAAGAGTGGCTTGCGGAAAGATAGAAAAGAATGAAGACATCGTTGGTTTATTTATATGGTTATAAAACCGTAGTCTCCAAGTAATAATGGGGTTTGTAGGTGTTGAAAATTTTACCGGGGAGCTAGGGGATTAGATGGTACACGACAACCGACAGGTGATGGGAGTACGTGGATTAGCTTTGTAGGAGCGAGGCTATGCTATGCAAGAAAGGAGGGGTAGGGAACGGACAAAACTTTGCAATAGTATAGGCCTGCACCTTCATCAATATATAGATGTATTTTAAATGGTATTTTATTAAATCTTGTACTCGCTGTTAAACCATTTCGGCTTGAGTTACATTCCTGCTTAAAGGAATGTATTTTACTTTCGTTGAGTGAATACTTTGGAAAAATGAATGTGTTGTATAACTTATGTGTTCATTTCATCATCTGCGGTTTTGCTGGACTTGGAATGTAGTTCTCATAAATTTGTTATTCCAAATGGTTCGATCTCCATTATCAATAGGAGGCTTTCAAACTTAATTCAAAAGCTACTGCTTTCAATCATAGGACGTGCCACGTACTGCGCAAATTTATAAAATGGAAATAGCTGTGATGCTAGATCTGTGTTGATGGAAGCATGAGAAAAGATGTGGCCTTGATTTGAATATACAAGATGTACATGGGTAGACAGTGATACATGATAGGGTACAGAGAGATTTATTTATTTAATTCTTTTAGCTTAGCTTGGAAGGCTTTGCTGTGTTGATAAAGAGGTAGGCAGGGAGTACAACTAGGATATAATATATATAGAAAAGGGACGATAATTCAACTGCTATCGATTGGATCTCATTCTTAGACTAGCTCAAATCCTAATTAAGACATATCCGACAGTGGGAGAAAGTGCAAGAAAAGTCCCTTCACTGTGCTTGGTGTGCTCCTCCATGTGCCGAGCATGGTCTGCCTTGTGCAAGTGTCCTGCACATGTACTTCACGCATGTATCATGTTTTCATTGTTCACATAATGAAATCCTGTTCATGCGTTTAACGTTTACACAAGCAGAAGTTACCTCATTCCAAATATGCATCATATAGGCTTGGCTTTAGGAATAGGCATATTGACGTGAAATTCATATCTATTTGATGATATTCTCATGTTAGTTCAATAGTGAAGTCACCGCGTTGCTTTCAAGTTTGATGTATATAGTGTTTTATATTTATTTGGTACCCCGCTATATAAAATCTCATTCACATTCGAACCGCTATAGACAGAAATTAAAATACCGTTGAGATGAACAATGTGCCATGGTCCCAAAAATATAATAAAATAGACTAGTCCACTTATTCTGTGAAATCCCAAAATGCTGATATAGGGTGTAAAATACTCCATATAAAAACTGGCTTATTTTCCAAAATAAAATTACAGAAAATTTCTATAAATTAAATTATAACAATGTCTCAAAAATCTTGTTCAAATTTGAAACCGATATTTAATTATAATTAAACAATCGTTATGGCTTATAAATGATTTCACATCGACTATTTGAAAATTTGATTTGGACATAACTTACAATATATAAGATGAAATCTCCATTTTTCATTCTATTAGAAAAACACAGTTAATTAGATTCCAACGTTTCTTGTTTTGAAGAAATCCGACTTATAACGAATCCTGTATAGCCAATCAAAGTTCAAATCGAAATATTACAAACTGCCATGATATTACGAGCTCGATTATAATTTATATTATAATAAATATGTTCCATCGTCATTTAAATAGTAAATTCGTTATAATAACTTAATTATAAACTGAATTAAATATATCAAATTACCTAGTTCACTCAAAATTGCCAATTCAACTATTTCCAGCTATTTCGGAAAAAAAAGTTGTTAATATCCAAGTATTTATATTATTTAAATATCCAAAATATTTAAGCCCAACCATTTAAATTATTAAACCGTTTTTTAAATTAATTAATTATTAAATTGCAAAAAATCCGGAATGTTACATATTTCCTAAATCTAAATCTCGATACTTGTTCTAAATCTATCTTATAAAATTCATAATATATGGTTTTGAAAATCCTAATTATTCTTTGATTTGATCTAACTAGGGTATCCATCCTTTGTAGATTCCTATTATGCAATTTCTTTTCCGTCAATATGTCCTGCAATTTGTATTTGAATTCCTTTTGTATCTGTTTGTTCAGTTAATTCAATAGCTCTTTTCATTGCCTTTTGAAATGAAACTTTATTTCTTAATTGAGAGGCCATATATTCTGCAAGAATATTGGGGTCTCCATAAGGTTTTTCTATTCGTGTGATAGCAATGTTGACTCTTCGGTTCACGGAGCGAAATTCTTTTTGTACATTCATCTGTAATTCTTCGATTCCTCGTGTTCGGCCCTCTATTAATAAATTTGGGAATCCAATTCTTTCGTCATTCACTCCTTAGTTCGTGTCTGAACTTATTTTTACCTTACTAAATAAATAATAAAAGAGGTTTAAATATAATTCATAATAAAAATATAAGTGCGTAAATGGTAAGGGTCAAAACTTATTTACTTTATTAATTGGAATAATAAAGATTTTGAAATGTTTTATGAATCTAAAGTTATATTTAGAAATTTATAGGATGATTTATGGTAAACAAAAGTAATCTATTGAATTCATATAAATTAATTTTGAGAAAGGAAAATATATGATTTCATGATATGCATTATTAGTTATACTTCTTAAACACGATGTCTTGAAAATGTTAACTTCAATAAGTATAAAACATTGATTTGATCAAAGTAGATGCAATAGGATTATTAATATGATTTTTAAGAATGTTATGAAATGGGAAAAGTTGCTTTATGTCAACATATAAAGTATTTATAAAAGAATGGTAATTTTAAGTATAAAACATATGTTAAACTTGTAAGGATTAATTGGACTTTGTAAGTATGATTTTATGTAAACTATATTTTATGAAAAGATTATAAAGCTCATGAACTTATTTTAGTTTAAGACAAATCATTTTCTAAGTGTTGGGTTTGGAAAGGGTGAAATAGTTTAAAACTTGCTTATATTAAGGCTATCAGAAATAATTTTGTCATGAATTTGTTTTAATAAAATCGAATTGGATATCAACCAAAATTGTTTATGATATAGATTCGAGCTTAGTTGGTATTTTAAATAATGATGAAATTAAAACTAAAGTAAGATGAAATGTTGATGTGAACTTCAATATGGAAATAAGATTGAATTTGATAATAATGAATTGGCGCGTTAAACAAATTTTAACTTATGAATACATGTTAATATAATACATTATTTTGAAATATGTTGAAATATTACATGATTTACATCTACAAACTTTAGGCTGATAATATTGATTAAAGAAAAAAAGTTGAATTTTAATAAATAAATGAGCGGGGGAGAGATATAATTTCCCTACTTAAAATTTATAATAAATAAATGACCTAAAATATGTTATTCATAATATATATATATATATATAAACTTTTGTATCTATTCTGTTTTAAGAGAAAAAGGTTTCGAGTATATTTTTTGACGTTAAGATTAGACTATCGAGTATTTGGAGATTTTGAACATACGCCTTATTAACCTATGTACTGAATCTTGAAAGTACTAGATAAACATAAATTAAACTCTAATCGCTTGGAAATAATTCTGGTGATAATTGCAACATTAACATATTTTGTAGGTTTCAAAAGTGAGATGGGTATATAGTATCAGTTAAGACGTCGAGTGAATACTTAAAACTAGTTTGAAATATATGAGAATTGTACTAACTTTTTATTTAAATATATATTTCAAAATATATGTAAATAAGATGGAAAAGTCCGCAGCAGTAGCCCCGCGGTTAAGGACATGTACCATGGTAATAGTGGTGCGGGTTCGAAACCCGGAATGGCATGCTAAGAGATTACCATATGCATATGCTAAGATCAGCAACTTATGTGGTGCTCGCAGGCCGGGCTAGGTGCACTAGGGAGGGTTCTACGACTTCGGTCGGTTTCCCTCCTGAACAAATTCAAAAAAAAAAATAAGATGGAAAATGTGAACCTTTCAATTTTAAATATATTAAATTATTTGACTACAGTTTTCTCTATCTCGTTCCTTTCGGGACGAAAAGGTCTAAGTAGGGGAGACTGTAACAATCTGAATTTTCAAATAAAATTTTATCAATGATTTAGTTTTAAATTATGATTTTTGATTTAAAAATCAATTTATTTTGGATTTTACGAAATGAATGAATTTTATTTTTGATACAAATATAAATTTATAACTGAATTTAATGTTTGTCAATTCAATTCGTATTTACTGAATAAATTAAATCAGATTATTGCTTGAACTTGAATTCATTCTTAAAATTTTTAATTTAAATATTAAACTTGTATTATTGTATAATTTTTTTTTCAAAACTATTAAAATGGAATTTTTTTTCTTTTAGTCAATTTTGTTAAGAATTCAAATTTAAGATGAAACTTAAAAGTATTAAAAGTTCAAAAGTATACTTTTTTTTTACCAATCTCTACTGAATTTCAGTTGTTTAGCAATTTTCGTTTTGTTGGAATTTGATTTATTTTGCTGAAAATCCGCGATTTACACTACAAAAACACACGTTATTGACGATGCATTTTTGTGTATCTCAGACAATATCCCTCTCATTCTTCTCTGATTTGTGGACTAGTATATAGCATATTGGTCCATAAGTTTTGGCTTGTACTTATTGTCTTATCAAAATTTAATTTGCATATGTGGTAGGTTATGTATGTTTAGTATTTATTGAGGGGTTTCTCTTGTTTGAATAAGTATGTATCCTTTCTCCTCCTCTATCGTTTCCCCTCAGTGTTACAGATCTTTTCTTCCTTTGTGGAATTCTCAGCAAGTAAAATCATAGCAAAAAAGTCAAACTCAAAATTAACTTATGAATTTCATATTTCGTTCTTGTTTTAAAAACAAAACTCATTTCCAATTTCCTTATTTCTATATCTAATTTCAAAACCTAAATCTATTTTTTTTTCAAAGCCTAATCTATTTATTGATTTAAAATTTGATATCGTAAGAACAAAACCAAATCTCGTTTTTATATCCGTTCATTTTTCCATGCCAAAAATAATAATTCAGTAGAATACAAAACCCAGATCCATTTTCTTTGGTGTTTCAAAAACCTGTCCATTTATTTCTAAATTCGTAAAGCCTATCACTTTTTGTTTGCTTGCCAGTTATGCTACATGGGAAAATTTCATTTGCATTCCATCCTTCCCGACTCCAATCCCTTCCTTCCCTGATGGTCGCAGCTCCATCCACCAAACGACCACGCTCCGACCTTCTCTAGCGCACCGACCACCCTTGCTCCTCCCTAAACCCGCGACCCCTCCTTTCCCCCAAAACCCCAACCAATAACCCATCGGGAAACCAAAACTAGACCTCCCAAAGACTCAAATGCCTTCAACCCCGTTTGTCCAAGCCACTGTAACCTACCTTGTTGTGCTAGCCGTGCTCTTGACCGGCCGAGGCAATGTCAGTTTGAAGGCTTATAGTTTTTCCAATGGGGTTTTGTTCCTGAGTTTTTATTTGCCTCTTTATAAATAAAAATTGCTGCTTGTAATCCACTTCAGGTGAAACCAAAGCCAATCACAACGACATGCTTTTTGGATCTTGTATAACTTCAGGTTAGCATTTGTTAAGTTGTGATTTCCCTTCCTTGTATATATAAGTATTATATACATAATCGTATTTATACATTTCCAGTGTTTGAAATTTCAGCCTGGTCGAGACTTTAAATCCTTTTGATGAAGCCATGTTGGTTTACTGGGTTACTTTTTCTCTCCTATAATAAAAAAAAGAGTTTTGAGAATTTATCAGTTTTGAATTTGATGATCTTGCATTGGGCGTAGTCGTGTTCATTTGGGAGAATTATCTTGCTTGATCTAGCGTTGTTGTGTAGCTTAATGTCTATAGTCGTGTCCATTTGTTTGTCGTCTCTGTTCAATGCCACGAAAGATGAATTTATCTCAAACTTGATTTACGTGAAATTCAACGAATTTGAGATGTTATGAAATGCATAGGATTCTTTTTAGTAAATCTTATTATATGTTGTACACAGATGACACACATTTATGACATGACTGATATTTGTGATATGAATGTGCACATGTAAAATATATTATTTCATGTATATGTTTGACTTGTTGAGTTTATTTATTTGTTCTTATATTGTAAGTTCTCTATGGGTTGAAATGATACATACCAGAATCACTTTATAGATTTAGAAAATGAACTGAATCGATTTAGGATGCGGGTTATGTTGGATCTAGATTAACCCTAGAGGGGGGTGAATAGGGTTTATCACAGTTTTTAACTGAATTAAAATTCTAACGAGATATATAATAATAAACAGATCACAGAATATAGCAGAAACATAAATGCAGAAAATAAATCACACACGGATATACCCAGCTTCGGCAAAACCCTGCCTACTGCTGCATTTCTAAGGTTTCTACTAGGTGATAGAACAGTTCCCGCATACAAGACCATGTACACTCACAATCCCTGCTCCTATTCTAACCCTACGCTCAAAACCCTAGACTGATCGATATCCCCTCGATCAGATTTCCCCTTATTACGACCCTGTAACCAGTAACCCAGATTTTACAGACTCTGTCAACTGTCAGTCAACACCCTGACTGAAACCTCCCTAGATTTTACAGACTCTAGAACTGATTGTTTGAATTTACAACTCGAATTAAAAACAAAAAATAAAAACAAACTAAAAAGAGATTGAAACCCCAAGGAATTAAATAAAAAGGGTTATCCCTTTTCTAGCCCTTAAGCAAAATGTTTGTCGGCCCGTTTGTTTTTGTGTTAAACCATATTTTTCTTTGACCCGATAGCTTTCCTCTGGAAACAAAAATGGTGGTGCGATTTCCTAGGGTTTATGAAATCCTTCCCAAATCAATTCGAAGGCTTGATCGAATGTTGAGATAACTCTGAAGCTTGATTCTATGATGGCTTTGCTCGTTCGATTTGGAATATCTTTCTGGCTCGATCAAAAACACTCAGGAAGAAAAATGTGAGTTTTTCTGATTTGATACCTTCGATTTTCACTTTTAATTGTTGCGTTGGTTTTCGATAATTATAGCCGATGATGATGTGGTGTTAAAAATAGGATTAGAAAATCCTAGATTATCTCTGATTTCCCTATTTGATTCGATCTGATTGTTGCAAGAAAAAAATGTCCCTTTTTAATTCCGAGTGAATGATGATTTTTTCTGGATTTCTTATTTCCTCATTTGTGGTCTCAGGATATTAAAAAAACTTGCCAAAAACGATTGTTCACTGATTTGTAAAACAGGAAACAAAATAAATTATTTCTTCGATTGTTGGCATGGTTTTGAAAAAGATTGAATTATCCTTGAATGACCCGATTTAAATTTGATTTCTTGGCATTGAAACATTTCCTGATTTGTTGTGATTTCTGCTACTTGATTTGCTTGCCAAAAAGGTTTTATTGAAAACCTGAATGATTTTAAAACTTCTCAAAAGTACTTGCATTATTTTTCTGGAAATAAACTCGAGTGATAACTTGCCAAATTCATTTCCTTTGATTTCACTGATGTGTACTCGCCAAAACAATCTTCTCCGAAACTGGAAACTATAATTTCTGCCATGATTTGTTCTCTTGCTTTATTTGTTGTCATGCCGTGAATCTACTTGATGATTTTGCAGCCTGATATGTATGCTTAAAAAAAACTGGAAACCATTCTCTGTAAGGTATTGAATTCTCATTTGCTACCTTGACTTTGCACTGTATATTTTTGGAAAACAATTTAAAACCAGAAATTAATGTTTTTCCCAAAAATGCTTGCTGTTAAATTGTTGTGCCCATTCATGTTGACTTGAATTGAATTTATCCATGCACGCTGATTTCAGGACAGATTTAAAAAAGAACTTCCAAAAAAAAACAATTTGTATATTTGGAAATCACTTGTACGTTCACCCATGATGTTGCTCCCATGTCCATCTTTTCAGGAAAAATACTTTTGGCCAATCCTGTAGTCAATTTAAAAAACTTGAATGCCAATTCATACTACTATTTCTAGACATCAAAAACTTGTTGCTCTCTGGTTTGATTCCTTCAAGACTTTGCATGTACACATGTCTTTTGATATTTGAGAACTGCACTTTAATGCCTGCCACTTGGAAATGAAATTTGGCCTTGTATATGAATCCATGTAGCCTTAGTAAACTGAAATTTGCTTCACCCATTTGCACTTTGTTATTTATGCACTTGTGACATTTGAAATCTTGATGCTGATCTGGTCATGTTGAGCTTTACTACTTGGCTTTCCTGCTTTGTGTATTCCATTGACCATATGCTCATAGCCTGTTCCATTCATACATATATATGTACACCATCTGCCATGTTTAACCTGCTGCTTATGTTTTGCTAATCCTTTCATATATGTTGCACTTGTGCTTCTTGACACATGATTCACTGAACACCATTGTATACTTGGCCTTGATCATGCATCTTCATGTTATGTATATTTGTGAGCTGAATTGAAGTTGTACCATCCCTTTGCTGACATGCAGTTTTGATTTTCTTGTATCTTGAGTTGCTGAACCATTACTACAACCATGTTGTGTATATATTTGTGAACTCCTATGTTTATGCCATGCTCGACCATGCATGAGCCTTCTTGACCATTTTGAAATATGTTGAACCAATGCTTTTGCTGAAACTTGTTTGTGCACTTTGACTTTTTCATTTGCTGGCTTGTTGAATTATCATTGACTTGTGCTCGAGCACTTTTGTGATATGTTGAGTTGATTTCACTTTAGCTTTATTATTTGTTGACATGTGCACTAAGTCGAGAAGGTCCACGTGGCTACTCATCAGTTGCACGCTGATTGGCGAGGCAGTGCACACGTGTATATCTATACATGTGTGTATATGCAGCCATCAAACAAGATTTCCTGTCCCTGTACTATACATATACAAACTGGCTAGACACAGATCAGATCAAGTTATGAAAAATGATTAGAAACACACCAGAAAACTGAGGCAAATAAAAAATTTTAAAAAAAATTATATTCACATGTATTTTGAAAATTATTTCTGTTCCATATACTTTGTGTGTGTATTTCAATACATGACAGGTATGAAGACTGGACTGACTGTGAAGACAGAAGACTGAAGATACAAGACAGAAGATGAAGCAATGTGTGTAAAAAGATTGTATATATGAAAATGTACGACTGAGTGACTGTTTGAGTGTTGTGTGTGTGTGAGGAGCTTTGTATATAACGAAATTTTATTTCAGTGAATTACAATGTTGAGCAAATAGTGGAGTTGTAAATCTGTACTGTTAAATATTGAAACAAAATATTATATTTAAATAAAATACTGTGTGAATATTTGAATTTCTGTAGAGTCGTATTCTATTTAAATATAAATATTATATTCCAGTCTGTGATAAATATATGAAACAGTGCAGTAACAAACACATTTATAATAAAAATATATTAGGTTGTTATCATCAAACAAAAATCATATGATTGTGTATACAACACCGTTATATACAACAATCTCCCCCTTTTGATGATGACAAACAAATATGAAGATTTTGAATAGAATAAATGTGTTTGACAGTGAATATTGAACCCCCCCCCCCTCTATTTATTAGCTCCCCCTACAACAAACAACTCCCCCTATAACTGTGCATGAGTGAAATGAATGAATAATAATGTAACGACCCGCATTCTACGCATCATAGAATCGTAGAATATTTATTTCTTTCTCATACGAAGTCGTATGGTCATGTAACTTTGGGAGACGACTATTGGGGTCATTTCCCATGTTCATGATTTTTCCCGATTTTTAAATGACCATTTTACCCCTAGTTATCACTGTTTTGGCCATAACTTTTGACTGGAAAGGAATTTTGACCTGAAACCACTTCCATTGGCTCCGGATGATGGTTTCTCTTTCCATAGAGTGGTCACATTAGCCAGACGGACTCACCGTTTGGGAGATATGGCTGAAACAAGTTTCAGATGGTGAGAAACAGCTTAATTGGGCTTAAACGGGTGATTAGCAGCTAGGCCCAAGGGGAATTTCGGGTTTAGGGGTATATAGTTGCTGATTAGGGTTAGAAAACATTTCTTTAGACATTTTCCAGCCGCCACTTTCATTCCTCTTAACCTAGTAATGGCCTCCACTCTTTAAATCTCTCCAAAAACACCCAAAATCACTCCCTAATCAAGGATTAAGGCTTAGAGGCATCAAATCAAGGAGGATTAGCACAAGGACCAAGGTAGAGCTGCTGTTATATATTGGAATTCTTGCAAATCAGAGGTTCACTTCAGGTCTGAAAGTTTTATTGTGGCAAAGGTGAGTGATTTGCATAGTTTTTGCACTAATTACGGTAATTAAGGGTAATTAGTGAAGATTAGCGAATTTATACACTAATAAATTCTGGAAAAATGTTTAGAAATTCTTAAATAATGTTTTATGCCTCTGGTTGAAATTTGGTTCGATTTGATTAAGTTTTGTTAACCCTATGATCGGTTTTACTTAAACATGCTTAAGGGAAAATAAGGAGCTTTGGCCACTTTTGATCCATTTTTATTCATTTGAGTGATTGTTTGCTGTTGTGGATTGCTATTACATGTTGCTATGACTCTATGGTGTGTTTTGTGATTGCTTAGAAGTGTTAGTTTGGTCAAAAACGCCGTCGAGTGGCGAGAAACTGTCGCTGGAATGAAGTGCAGGAATTTATCCGGACCGGATCGCCCCCATGCCCACGAACCGACCCGCCTTCTCGAACCGCGCCACATGCCAGAGCTCGGAGCCACGAAGGGAAGACCATGACCCGATCCGATGGCGCGACCCGATCCGCCGATGGCTAAAGATCCCGATCCGATGATCCGATCCGATCCGTCTCTCGTGAGAATGAGCTACTCCGACCCGAACCGATCCACATAAGAAGCTGACGATCCGAACTGATGTTCCTCCACGACTGAAGGGAAGCGCCGCGATCCAGATGGGTAGCTCGACCCGAACCAGTGGGTTGCCACGAACTGATAAGCCCGAACCGACCCGACAAGGCGCCACGAGCTGACGAGGTGCGATCCATATGGTGCGACACGACCCGACCCGAGCGTGAAGGATGATCCGAACCGATCCGAGGTTGATGGTTATGAGCTGGTGACTGCGAACCGAACCAGGAGGTACAAACAGAATGAAGACCGATTCGGATAAAGATGATGACCAAAACCCGAGATGCAAAGGAAGTTCAAATGAGAAGTTAGAGCTCAAGATTCGGATGGGAATCAACGAGTTCGCTTTGTGATTGGGCTTTGCTGCGGGACGCGTGCCAAGGAGTTATCGACGTCTATAGCTTTGAACCACTATGGTAGGAAGTACGAAGGCGGATTCAGGGCCATTATGGCATCGGTAGAACCAAGGGCTATGACCAATGAAGTGGGTCATTGAAATGTTTGGTCATGACTCCAAGTGTTTGGCTTGGTCACAGCGGGGTTTCTACAAGTCGGGATTCGTCGTTACCTCATTTTGTCTAGTGTTCCAAAGTGGTAGATATCGTATACTTTACGCACTGAGTGAGAGACGTGAGGATGGTTGCTATGCTTGATTGTTTGACATACATACCCCACCCCCGTATTCTTACACTGTTTATTAAGGCACCTTGGAGTATTGTACGGTATGTGGTACTAACTCTTTGGTTGCAGGTCCAGGTTCAGGTATGGTTAATATACCTGTTATTACTCTGTTTAGATGCTTATCGCTCATACCAGGCTTTATGTCTGACCCAGAGTTTTATGTCTCTTCTTATTACTCTGGGTGCTCACACGAGCAGACTAGAGACAGGTTAGCTGGGGATGCACGGGTAGCTGATCCGGAGACGAGCAGGAGGCTTCCACGTAATATACATATATAGTATTCTCCCTGTGTTGTTGAAGATCACTGCTTGGGCATTGGTGGTGTATCTTCTATTTTGGCTTTCTGTTGTTCAGAGACAGTAGATTTTGAAAAGTTGTAATAAGCTGTATTTGGATTTCCGCTGCTTTGAGATTGATGTTGGTTTTAGTTATCAGCTTATGCACTGTCTCGCCTGTTTTATGTCAAGTACATTATTATTATTATATTTTATTCCATGCGCTGTGAGACATTCTACAGGTTCTTTGATTAGTTCATTTCCTTCTTTCCTTTCTTATGACGACCGTCTTGTGCTAGTCGGGCATGTGTACAGCGCACTTTTGGAGGAAATGCAGGCTGGTGCGGGGCGGGCCGTCACATTTGGTATCAGAGCTCTAGGTTGCGTAGTTAACCTAGGGAAGTTATCAGGGAGAGATAATATACGTATACGAGAGAGCGTATTTGTGATTACTTTGGTTTTCAAAAGCTATATATATATACTATTAGTAGTATAAGGATGAAGTCGTACTGCACTAGCACCACTATGGAGTCGTTAATCATTTCTCTTTTTCAGATTGACGATGAGCCGATATGTTAGAGGTACCGGTAGGGGAGCCAATAATGGGAATGCTGCTGACATGAGGACGATGTTTACTGACCTCATGAGAGAGATGCTTAGAGATGTTCAGAGGGCAGCTCCCAATGGTGGAAATGGTGGTGATCCAATAGTGCGGGCGCCGAGGGTCGACTTCGCCAAGTTGAATAAGGATTATACTAGCCTTGGTGGGAAGTCGTTTCACGGAACGGAATCGGCCACGGATGTTCAAGATTGGTTGGATAGTTGCGAACGTATCTTCGAGGATTTGGGTATCGAGGATGCGATGAAGAGAAAGCTAGCGTCCCGTCAGCTGCAAGGGCGAGCAATGAATTGGTGGAATGCTATAAAGGCAGCTACTCCCGAAGATCAGATTACTTGGGAGCAATTTAAAGCTCGCTTTAGCGAGAAGTTCATTCCAGCTGCTCAGAAGTCAATGCTGTTTAAGAAATTCTTGGAGCTCAAGCAGAATGGCAGAGCTGTCTCGGAGTACATTGCTGAATTCGACACTTTGTCAAAGTATGGGTTATCTCTTATAGATACTGCCGAGAAGAAGAATGAGAAATTCATAACTGGGTTAGATCAGTACTTAGGGGAAAGGCTTATTAACCACATCGATGAGACGTTTGAGTCGATTGTGGGAAAAGCATTATGATCAGAGAGTCTCTACCCTAAGCCGAAGACGGAGGTTGCATCTGCAAATGAGCCAAAGCCATAAGTAAGTGGTGGAGGCAAGGGTGGTTCCCAGAATAAAAGAAAGCAGAGTCAGACTAAGGACGGCCAGAAGAAAAAGAATAAGCAAGATGTGGAGTGCTTCAGCTGTGGTAAGAAGGGCCATTATGCTAGTAATTGTCGGGCCAAGCCAGCGGATAGGAAGTGCTTCAACTGTGGCCAAATGGAACATCACAAGGACAAGTGTCCACAGCCCCCTAAGGAAAAGCAAATGGTGAAAGCCTACGCTCTTAATGCTATTCCTTCTTCGTCGAATGCCCCAACAGCGGCGGAGAAGGGAAAGAATGTCGTCATTCAAGGTATGCTTTCTGTTTACGGTGTTCCTGTTAGAGTTTTGTTTGATACCGGAGCTTCCAGTTCTTTCATATCTAGTGACCTGGTAGATAGGTTGGGATTGGAGCCCGAGATTGTCGATAGACCTTTAGTAGTGACGAACCCGATTGGTGGTTCAACTAGCCTTAGCATGATTTGCCGTAATGTGGTCTTATCGAGTCGTGGATGCATGTTTGTTTGTGATTGCTTTGTTTTGGGCTTTACTGGGTTTGGCATTATTTTGGGAGTAGATTGGCTCCGAAGATACGGGGTGGTGGTAGACTGTGAGGGCTTTTTGGTGACAGCTAGAGCGGATGATGGGCGGAGGATAGTGTTTGGTGGTCTACCCAGTAAGGGGTATTGGCTAGTTTTCTAAACTCCCTCGACATTCCGCATAGTGAGTTGTCAGGTTTGCCCGTGGTTGGCCAGTATCCGGATGTTTTCGAAGAAGTGACCGGACTTCCACCACACCGAGAGATTGAGTTTCGTATTGATTTGGTAAAAGATGCCAGACCTATAGTGATGCCACTTCGTCGCATGGCACCAAGAGAGCAGCGAGAGCTCGAGGTGCAAGTCAGCGATCTTTTGAAGAAGGGATTTATCAGAAGGAGTGTTTCTGAATGGGGAGCACCAGTTGTGTTTGCTACCAAGGCGGATGGTTCCCTTCGTTTGTGTGTAGACTACCGCGAGTTGAATAAAGTGACGAGGAAGAACAAGTATCCTCTACCGCGGATAGATGAATTGTTTGATCAGTTGAGTGGCGCGAGAGTATTTTCTCAGTTGGATCTCGCGACAGGTTTTCATCAGCTTAGAGTGGAAGCTGAGAGTATAGCTAAAACGGCATTTCGGACGCCGTCTGGATTTTATGAGTGGTTGGTCATGCCATTCGGGCTGACCAATGCCCCGGCATATTTTGTGGATCTTATGAATAGGGTATTCAGAGATCAGTTGAATAAGTTTGTCCTTGTGTTCGTTGATGATATCATGGTCTATTCGAGGACAGAGGAAGAACACAAGGAACATTTAAGAGTAGCGATGGAGGTGTTGAGAAAACACCAATTGAAAGCAAAGTTTTCTAAGTGTCACTTCTGGAAGAGGGAAGTGAGATTCTTGGGCCATGTTGTATCAGAAAATTGGATTGCCGTGGACCCGGCGAAGGCGGCTACGGTACAAGATTGGCCTACGCCCAAGAATGCAACAGATGTAAGAAGTTTCTTGGGGTTAGCGGGATATTATCGTAAGTTTATCCAAGGTTTCTCCAAGATAGCAGCACCATTGACCCAGTTGACCAAGAAGAATCAAGCTTTTGTCTGGGATGAAAGGTGCGAGAATGCATTCAAAAGTCTAAAGGACAAGTTGACAAGCGCACCAGTGTTAGTCATTCCTAAGGGGGATGAAGAGATGACGGTATACATGGATGCCTGTGGTACCGGACTGGGTGCTGTATTGATGCAAGGCGGTAGGGTTGTAGCTTACGCAAGTCGGCAGTTGAAACCGCACGAGAGAAGATACCCTACCCATGATTTAGAATTGGCAGCGATCGTGTTCGCGTTAAAGATGTGGAGACACTATCTCTTGGGAGGAAGATTTGAGTTGTTTACATATCATAAGTCGTTAAAGTATCTCTTCTCTCAGAAAGATCTGAATCTCCGTCAGCAGAGATGGTTAGAGTTCTTAGCTTCCTATGATTTTGACATCGCATACACACCAGGAAAGGGCAATGCGGTGGCTGATGCATTGAGTAGAAGACATGCCAGCTTAGGGGCTATGTTCCTTGAATGGAAGCAACTGGAGTTTATCGCGGGGTTTGATTTCAGGCCAAGGTGCGAATTGAATCCAGAGATATTAGCAAGTTTGACGATCAGACCCACTTTGATTGAGCGGATCGGCTCTAGTCAGAGGGACGATCCTAACCTATTGGAAATCATCTCCAAGTTAGAGATGGGTATCGATGAGGAGATGAACAAGTATGGGCTTGATCGAGATAGATGACTTAGAAAGAATGGAAAGCTTGTTGTACCCAATGTCAATAGATTGAGGGATGAAGTGCTTAGAGAATGTCATCACTCAAAGCTGACTATACACCCCGGTGGTAACAAGATGTATCGAGATATGAAGCAGACTTACTACTGGGAAGGGATGAAAAGAGACGTTGGGAAGTTTATATCCAAGTGCATAAATTGCCAGCTAGTTAAAGCAGAGCAAAAGAAGCCTAGTGGGTTGTTACAGCCCTTAGAAATTCCCGAATGGAAATGGGAGCAAGTCTCGATGGATTTCATCGATGGTTTACCAAGGACTAGATCGGGACATGATAGCATTTGGGTGATTGTGGATCGATTGACTAAAAGTGCAAGGTTTATACCAGTCAAATCGACCAGAACAGCAGCTAAGTTAGCAGAATTATATATGAAGTGGGTAGTGAGATTTCATGGAGTACCTAAAAGCATTATGAGCGACCGAGACCCGTTGTTCACTAGTGGGTTTTGGAAGAGCTTACAAGAGGCTCTAGGGTCACAGTTACATCTCAGTACCGCATATCATCCTCAGACCGACGGTCAGACGGAGAGGGTGAACCGTATTTTGGAAGATCTCTTGAGAGCATGTATATTGGATTTCGGTGGATCATGGGATGACCATTTGCATCTAGTAGAGTTTGCATATAATAATAGCTACCAATCCAGTATCGGTATGGCTCCGTTTGAAGCTTTGTATGGAAGACCGTGCAACTCACCATCATGTTGGATAGAGACTGGCGAGAAGTTTGTGCTTGGACCAGATGTGGTGAGAGAAACGTCGGATAAGATTAAGACCATTCAGCAACGAATGAAAGCTGCTCAAGATAGGCAGAAGAGCTATGCTGATAAGAGGAGGAGAGACTTAAAATTCTCCGTTGGCGACTTGGTGTTTGTCAAGATTTCTCCGTTGAAGAGCGTAATACGATTTGGCAGGAGAGGCAAGTTGGCACCAAGATTTGTTGGCCCATTCCCTGTTCTTGAGCTAGTCGGGAATTTGGCATATAGAATTGACTTACCGGAGAAGATGGCGGGAGTGCATAACGTATTTCATGTTTCCCAACTAAGGAAGTTCGTTCACGACTCAGATATGACTATTTCACCTGATCAGTTAGAGGACTTCAAAGTAGAATTCGAGGCGGTTGGGAACCGCAAGCCGGCCCGTATTGTCGAGCACGACATGAAGCAACTTCGAAGGAAGGCGGTGAAGCTAGTCAAGGTACAGTGGAGCGAGGACGAGAATGATTGTACTTGGGAGACAGAGGAGGACATTAGGAAGACACACCCAGAACTCTTTGCCTGGTAAGATTTTGACTTCGATTTAGTTTTCCGCATGCTAGGATAGGCTTGTTTGTTTGTTTTGCATGTTTGATTTTTGTACGTGGTTGTTAGGTATGCGGGATCCTTTGTATGTTTTGGGATAAGGAATTTCGGGGACGAAATTTCTTAAGGGGGGGAGAGTGTAACGACCCGCATTCTACGCATCATAGAATCGTAGAATATTTATTTCTTTCTCATACGAAGTCGTATGGTCATGTAACTTTGGGAGACGACTATTGGGGTCATTTCCCATGTTCATGATTTTTCCCGATTTTTAAATGACCATTTTACCCCTAGTTATCACTGTTTTGGCCATAACTTTTGACTGGAAAGGAATTTTGACCTGAAACCACTTCCATTGGCTCCGGATGATGGTTTCTCTTTCCGTAGAGTGGTCACATTAGCCAGACGGACTCACCGTTTGGGAGATATGGCTGAAACAAGTTTCAGATGGTGAGAAACAGCTTAATTGGGCTTAAACGGGTGATTAGCAGCTAGGCCCAAGGGGAATTTCGGGTTTAGGGGTATATAGTTGCTGATTAGGGTTAGAAAACATTTCTTTAGACATTTTCCAGCCGCCACTTTCATTCCTCTTAACCTAGTAATGGCCTCCACTCTTTAAATCTCTCCAAAAACACCCAAAATCACTCCCTAATCAAGGATTAAGGCTTAGAGGCATCAAATCAAGGAGGATTAGCACAAGGACCAAGGTAGAGCTGCTGTTATATATTGGAATTCTTGCAAATCAGAGGTTCACTTCAGGTCTGAAAGTTTTATTGTGGCAAAGGTGAGTGATTTGCATAGTTTTTGCACTAATTACGGTAATTAAGGGTAATTAGTGAAGATTAGCGAATTTATACACTAATAAATTCTGGAAAAATGTTTAGAAATTCTTAAATAATGTTTTATGCCTCTGGTTGAAATTTGGTTCGATTTGATTAAGTTTTGTTAACCCTATGATCGGTTTTACTTAAACATGCTTAAGGGAAAATAAGGAGCTTTGGCCACTTTTGATCCATTTTTATTCATTTGAGTGATTGTTTGCTGTTGTGGATTGCTATTACATGTTGCTATGACTCTATGGTATGTTTTGTGATTGCTTAGAAGTGTTAGTTTGGTCAAAAACGTCGTCGAGTGGCGAGAAACTGTCGCTGGAACGAAGTGCAGGAATTTATCTGGACCGGATCGCCCCCATGCCCACGAACCAACCCGCCTTCTCGAACCGCGCCACATGCCAGAGCTCGGAGCCACGAAGGGAAGACCACGACCCGATCCGATGGCGCGACCCGATCCGCCGATGGCTAAAGATCCCGATCCGATGATCCGATCCGATCCGTCTCTCGTGAGAATGAGCTACTCCGACCCGAACCGATCCACTTAAGAAGCTGACGATCCGAACTGATGTTCCTCCACGACTGAAGGGAAGCGCCACGATCCAGATGGGTAGCTCGACCCGAACCAGTGGGTTTCCATGAACTGATAAGCCCGAACCGACCCGACAAGGCGCCACGAGCTGACGAGGTGCGATCCATATGGTGCGACACGACCCGACCCGAGCGTGAAGGATGATCCGAACCGATCCGAGGTTGATGGTTATGAGCTGGTGACTGCGAACCGAACCAGGAGGTACGAACAGAATGAAGACCGATCCGGATAAAGATGATGACCAAAACCCGAGATGCAAAGGAAGTTCAAATGAGAAGTTAGAGCTCAAGATTCGGATGGGAATCAACGAGTTCGCTTTGTGATTGGGCTTTGCTGCGGGACGCGTGCCAAGGAGTTATCGACGTCTATAGCTTTGAACCACTATGGTAGGAGGTACGAAGGCGGATTCAGGGCCATTATGGCATCGGTAGAACCAAGGGCTATGACCAATGAAGTGGGTCATTGAAATGTTTGGTCATGACTCCAAGTGTTTGGCTTGGTCACAGCGGGGTTTCTACAAGTCGGGATTCGTCGTTACCTCATTTTATCTAGTGTTCCAAAGTGGTAGATATCGTATACTTTACGCACTGAGTGAGAGACGTGAGGATGGTTGCTATGCTTGATTGTTTGACATACATACCCCACCCCCATATTCTTACACTGTTTATTAAGGCACCTTGGAGTATTGTACGGTATGTGGTACTAACTCTTTGGTTGCAGGTCCAGGTTCAGGTATGGTTAGTATACCTGTTATTACTCTGTTTAGATGCTTATCGCTCATACCAGGCTTTATGTCTGACCCAGAGTTTTATGTCTCTTCTTATTACTCTGGGTGCTCACACGAGCAGACTAGAGACAGGTTAGCTGGTGATGCACGGGTAGCTGATCCGGAGACGAGCAGGAGGCTTCCACGTAATATACATATATAGTATTCTCCCTGTGTTGTTGAAGATCACTGCTTGGGCATTGGTGGTGTATCTTCTATTTTGGCTTTCTGTTGTTCAGAGACAGTAGATTTTGAAATGTTGTAATAAGCTGTATTTGGATTTCCGCTGCTTTGAGATTGATGTTGGTTTTAGTTATCAGCTTATGCACTGTCTCGCCTGTTTTATGTCAAGTACATTATTATTATTATATTTTATTCCATGCGCTGTGAGACATTCTACAGGTTCTTTGATTAGTTCATTTCCTTCTTTCCTTTCTTATGACGACCGTCTTGTGCTAGTCGGGCATGTGTACAGCGCACTTTTGGAGGAAATGCAGGCTGGTGCGGGGCGGGCCGTCACAAATAAATTTTCAAAATTAAAATTATTTATAAATGATTCACTCATAAATCAAAATCTCAACCAATTCTCCCCCTTTTGTTATCATCAAAAGTATTCAGAAATTAAAATATAGATGAAAAATTGACTAAATAATATAATTTCAGCATCAGAGGAAAAACTGTCATCATAAATCTCAATTAGTCAAACAAAAATCATAATATTCTAAGAACAGGTGGCATATTTCACATTGTAGAGAATGACGGATTTACGAAGAATTTTATATAAAATGGAGAGAGTTAGAAAAATGATTTCCAATTATTTTCAAAAAAAAATTAAAAAATTGAGCACAAATACAGTGATGGATTTGGACTATAATTAATCAATCAATTTAAGTGACAAAATCGTATAATCTCAAATCCTAATATCTACCAATCAGCAAATCATAATACGTCATAAAATTTCAACACATTTCACATAGTAGAGTATGGATTGATAGGCTGGGTTTTTTTTATACACCAAGGAGAATTTTCAAATAAAAGTTTATTTAGCATTTTCTTTTTCTTTTTCTTTTTATTTAAGAGCACACTGACTACGCATAACCAAAGCTTCGATTTTTAAATGAGGTCAGTTGCAGCTTAAATCATAAGTTGTCTCTTAACCATGCATGACCAGAGCTTGGATTTTTAAATGAGGTTAGAGACATACTTATATATTTATTATATATTTATCATTTTTAGTTTCAAAATGAAAAAAAAAACTCCTCGGTATATAAAACCAAAAATGGATGATAGAAATGCGGTAGGTACAGAAATGATCTGTGAAATAAATTTCTAAATTAATTATATTATGAAATATGCTCGACTGTACCGGGATTATTGAAAATTTTCAATTATCACTAATTCTGAATAATAATAACATAGCTACAATTCCATCATAAATATTTTCACTGTTTATTCAAGATGATTTTTAGAAAATATCAAACTCTCCACATTAATATAGAATTATCATGGATGGCAGAATGATGATAGATACATGAGATGGTCGTGAAATAATTGCCAATTAAAAAATATTATAATAAATGTTCAATCATCATGAAAATCTAAATAAAATCTCCTCTTGTTGTGAAATATACTACAGTCACAATCCATCACAATTTCAAAAACTGATAATAATTTTGATGAATTATAAGTACAGTTCAATTTGGATATAGATTTCAATTTCTGAATGAATAATCAATAAATAACTTTAAAATTGAAAATCAATTACAAGAGGAAATTGAAATGATTTGTACAACACATGAGGGATTAAAAATTAAAAAAAATCAGCACTTCTGATACTAATTGGTGTCTCTATTAATGAGGATTGTAATAAGACACTGGACACAAACAAGGATATCACAAACAAAAGAAATTTAAGCCCAAGTAGACAAGATAATGAATTAGGAACAATAATTTCATCTATCAGAGCATTCACAAAACAGGTAGTTATTTGAAAACATTTTTCAAAGACAGTATCAGAGCAGCACATTAAACAATATCACATCAGACTTGTCAGAGGATGTTTCTGAAGGTCACAAAAGATAATTCATGATCCAATGATTAAAAATATCGTTTATTTGAAATCATTTGAGGAATATGAAACTCTCAAGATTCAGTAAATCCATCACACCAGATTATTAATTTCAGATTCAAGATATGTGTGAGATTCAATAAATCAATAATTTCAAATGATTTTAAACGAACAAATATTCAAATCAAATAACCACGAAATAACAAAGAGATTTAAGACCAGATTTTCAAAGAATTTTTCACAAGAATTTCTGACAAGCACAAGAGTAATTTCAGATCATTTACATCAGATTTGAGCGATATTCATGATCTCAAAATAATTTATTTGAAATCACTTGAATCAATGTCAAGTTTTGAGATATAATGAATCAGTCACACAATATTTATAACTTTACATTTAAAAGGTGTGTGAGATTCATAATATCAAGAATTTTAGATGATTTCAAACAAACTAACCTCACCCATAATGATCACGAATCAGGATGAAATTCAAGATGTATCACTGTGATTCAAGCCAATCCGAAAATCAATGAAATTATCACGAATGACAAGAAGCAGTGTACTGTAATGAGTATAATATTTTAAGCGTTTCCAAAATGAATTGGAAGAAACTCAAAACAACACAAGTGTGTGAAATTTCATTAATTATTCAGATCTTCGAAAATTTAGAATTCAAAATAACATTGTTCAAGATATGATATTAATGCTTCAGCACTGTTAAAAATTCAAAAATAAAATAAACTTAAAAAGCAATTGCAGATAATTACAAATTTAAATTCAAGATTTGGAAATGATTAGAATAATGGAGTTTTATTCACATAAAGAAAATTTCCAGAAAATCAAGAATACTGCAACTGGAAGTTTAAGAAGCACAGAATAAGGAATAAAGATATAGAAATGTCAATTCAAAAGCAGAAAAGAAAAAAAAGAAAAAGGATAGAAGGAGGAATAAACATAGAAAAATAAAAACAAAGAATATTTACAAAGATGAGTTGAGAGATCATACCAGAAACCAATGTAAATCAGAATCTCTAACTCAATAGATTTGGCTAAGGAACTGTGAATGATTCTGTTATACGTAGTAGTTTGAATCCAATTTTTCTTTAGCAATGCAGTCCCTTAGCCTCCTTCGGGACCTAACTGTTCAAGGAATCGAGTGGTCTAACAAAATTAGTAAACCCACTCATAGCTGTATTCATATGTTTTGGTACCCAGATTTGTTTGTATAGTAAACCATTCGAATTAACTTTCGTACCCTTAGGAACCCAAATCTACTTGAATTTAACAAAAACAATTTTATTTCCTTTCGAGAACCAAGAATGTATAAATGGTTTATTATAAAACGATTTCTCATCACAATTTTGATTCAAAAAACCTTTGAAATTTTCAGAGTTCAAATTTTCAAAGCAGTTCTTTCCAAAGCAGTTTGAGGGATTTTTCAAATCATTTGAATTTTGCTTTCCAAAAACATCATTTTTCCCGAAGCCAAGGCCAGATTTATTTCCAATAGAAACTTGGTTTTGTAACAGCATATTCAACGATTTTTCCCCATTAGAAAATTTATCCAAAGTTGATTCTAATCGTTGAATTTTGGATTTTAGATAGCTATTTTCTTTTAATAAATTTGAGCAATCATTTATAGCAATCTTCTGTTCAACATTGGACTGTTTCAAAACCAAATTCTCATTTTCAAGCAAGTTAATTTTGGCTTAGGATTCGGAAATTTCAAGTTCAAAACGTTTTTGTTTTTCAAACTCAAATTTCTTTGATTTTTCAATCTCATTTTCAAGTTCTTCTAAAATCAAATTTGATTTCAACAAGTTCTCCTTTTCAGCAATTTCAAATTTGGAATTTATATCTGTTTTAAAATTTTCAAATTCCTTTTGCAGAAGTTCATTCAAATTTGATAACTCGGTCTTGTTCTCTTTTAAGATCAGAATTTCATTTTCAAACTTTTGAATATTTTTATTGAGATGAACCAGATTGGTTTTCAATTTCAAACAATTTTTGCAAACAAAATCTGAAGAATTTTTAACATAGTCAAGTTGTGATTCCAAATCTTCAATTTTGTTCGTCAACTCAAAATTCTTAGATTTCAGAGACTTATTTTTCAGTTGGAGTTTATCAACAGTTTACGTTAAATCAAGACACATTTAAACCAGATCTTCACATGAGAAATTTTCTGTTTCAACATTTGTTGATTCTTCATCATCTGATCCATCTAAAGTTTCATCTACATGACCTGTTAAGCATAGCTTTGAAGCTTAGTTGACTTTCTAGGATTTTGAGCAGCTGTTGTCAATTTGTCTACTTTGTATTGAGAGTATTTCAAATTTCCTGTGTAGATAAACAATGATAGATAAGATTAAACTGTTCAGTACTAAGATAATCAAATATAATTTTCATTGCACGAGCATTGGAAGTAATATCTACACTATTAAACCCATTGATAACAACGTCCCAACATTTAATATTAACAGATTTTAAATAAAATTCCATTTTGAACTTCCAGTTTAAAAAATCTGTTCCATTGAAAATAGTTGGAGACGAACTGGACTGACTCTCTATCGAATGACAACTAGGATGACCCATGACTCTAGAGTTAATGGAATAACCTGCTCTGATACCACTTGTTGGATCTAGATTAACCCTAGAGGGGGGTGAATAGGGTTTATCACAGTTTTTAACTGAATTAAAATTTTAACGAGATATATAATAATAAACAGATCACAGAATATAGCAGAAACAGAAATGCAGAAAATAAATCACACACATATATATCCAGCTTCGACAAAACCCTGCGTAGTGCTGCATTTCTAAGGTTTCTACTAGGTGATAGAACAGTTCCCGCATACAAGATCATGTACACTCGCAATCCCTGCACCTATTCTAACCCTACGCTCAAAACACTAGACTGATCGTTATCCCCTCGATCAGATTTCCCGTGATTACGACCCTATAACCAGTAACCCAGATTTTACAGACTTTGTCAACTGTCAGTCAACACCCTGATTGAAACCTCCCTAGATTTTACAGACTCTAGAACTGATTGTTTGAATTTACAACTCGAATTAAAAACAAAAAATAAAAACAAACTAAAAAGAGATTGAAACCCCAAGGAATTAAATAAAAAGGGTTATCCCTATTTTATCCCTTAAGCAAAATGTTGGCCGACCCATTTTTTTTGTGTTAAAGCCAATTTTTCTTTGGCCCGATAGCTTTCCTCTACAAACAAAAATGGCGGTGCGATTTCCTAGGGTTTCTGAAATCCTTCCCAAATCAATTTGAAGGCTTGATCGAATGTTGTGATAACTCTGAAGCTTGATTCTATGATGGCTTTGCTCGTTCGATTTGGAATATCTCTCTGGCTCGATCGAAAACACTCAGGAAGAAAAATGTGAGTTTTTCTGATTTGATACCTTCGATTTTCACTTTTAATTGTCGCGTTGTTTTTCGATAATTATAGCCGATGATGATATGGTGTTAAAAATAGGATTAGAAAATCCTAGATTATCTCTGATTTCCCTATTTGATTCGATCTGATTGTTGCAAGAAAAAAATGTCCCTTTTTAATTCCGAGTGAATGATGATTTTGTCTAGATTTCCTGTTTCCTCATTTGTGGTTCCAGGATATTGAAAAAACTTGCCAAAAACGATTGTTCACTGATTTGTAAAACAGGAAACAAAATAAATTATTTCTTCGATTGTTGGCATGGTTTTGAAAAGGGTTGAATTATCCTTGAATGACCCAATTTAAATTTGATTTCTTAGCATTGAAACATTTCCTGATTTGTTATGATTTCTACGACTTGATTTGCTTGCCAAAAAGATTTGATTGAAAACCTGAATGATTTTAAAACTTGTCAAAAGTAATAGCATTATTTTTCTGGAAATAAACTTGAGTGATAACTTGCCAAATTCATTTCCTTTGATTTCACTGATGTGTACTCGCCAAAACAATCTTCTCCAAAACTGGAAATTTTGATTTCTGCCATGATTTGTCCTCTTGCTATATTTTTTGTCATGCCGTGAATCTACTTGATGATTTTGCAACCTGATATGTATGCTTAAAAAAACTGGAAACCATTCTCTGTATGGTTTTGAATTCTCATTTGCTACCTTGACTTTGCACTGTATTTTTTTGGAAAACAATTTAAAACCAGAAATTAATGTTTTTCCCAAAAATGCTTGCTGTTAAATTGTTGTGCCCATTCATGTTGACTTGAATTGAATTTATCCACGCACGCTGATTTCAGGACAGGTTTAAAAAAGAACTTCCCAAAAAAAAACAATTTGTATATTTGGAAATCACTTTTATGTTCACCCATGATGTTGCTCCCATGTCCATCATTTCTGGAAAAATACTTTTAGCCAATCCTATAGTCAATTTTAAAAACTTGAATGCCAATTCATACTACTATTTCTGGACATCAAAAACTTGTGGCTCTCTGGTTTGATTCCTTCAAGACTTTGCATGTACACATGTCTTCTGATATTTGAGAATTGCACTTTAATGCCTGCCACTTGGAAATGAAATTTGGCCTTGTATACGAATCCATGTAGCCTTAGTAAATTGAAATGTGCTTCACCCATTTACACTTTGTTATTTATGCACTTGTGACATTTGAAATCTTGATGCTGATCTGGTCATGTTTAGCTTTACTACTTGGGTTTCCTGCTTTGTAGATTCCATTGACCATATGCTCATAGTCGGTTCCATTCGTACATATATATGTACACCATCTGCCATGTTTAACCTGCTGCTTATGTTTTGCTGATCCTTTCATATATGTTGCACTTGTGCTTCTTGACACATGATTCACTGAACACCATTGTATACTTGGCCTTGATCATGCATCTTCATGTTATGTATATTTGTGAGCTGACTTGAAGTTGTACCATCCCTTTCCTGACATGCAGTTTTGATTTTTCTTGTATCTTGAGTTGCTGAACCATCACTACAACCATGCTGTGTATATATTTGTGAACTCCTATGTTTATGCCATGCTCGACCATGCATGAGCCTTCTTGACCATTTTGAAATATGTTGAACCAATGCTTTTGCTGAAACTTGATTGTGCACTTTGACTTTTTCATTTGCTGGCTTGTTGAATTATCATTGACTTGTGCTCGAGCACTTTTGTGATATGTTGAGTTGATTTCACTTTGGCTTTATTATTTTTTGACGTATGCAATGAGTTGAGAAGGTCCACGTGGCTACTCCTCAGTTGCACGCTGATTGGCGAGGCAGTGCACACGTGTATATCTATACACATGTGTATATGCAGCCATCAGACAAGATTTCCTATCCCTATACTATACATATACAAACTGGCTAGACACAGATCAGATCAAGTTATGAAAAATGATGAGAAACACACCAGAAAACTGAGGCAAATAAAAATTAAAAAAAAATTATATTCACATGTATTTTGAAAATTATTTATGTTCCATAAACTTTGTGTGTGTTTCAATACATGACAGGTATGAAGACTGGACTGATTGTGAAGACAGAAGACTGAAGATACAAGATAGAAGATGAAGCAATGTGTGTAAAAAGAATGTATATATGAAAATGTACGACTGAGTGACTGTATGAGTGTTGTGTGTTGTGTGAGGAGCTTTGTATATAATGAAATTTTATTTTAGTGAATTACAATGTTGAGCAAATAGTGGAGTTGTAAATCTGTACTGTTAAATATTGAAACAAAATATTATATTTAAATAAAATACTGTGTGAATATTTGAATTTCTGTACAGTCGTATTCTATTTAAATATAAATATTGTATTCCAGTCTGTGATAAATATATGAAACAATACAGTTACAAACACATTTATAATAAAAATATATTTGGTTGTTATCATCAAACAAAAATCATATGATTGTGTATACAACACCATTATATACAACAGGTTGAAATGGTATATACCCAGGATTTGAATTTTAAATTACGGACTGAAATGACACATATCTATATTACTTGACCTAGGTAGAAAATTATGTTCAGAACTATTGGTCTATTTTGAAAATATTTTTCAAGTTTTAAATGTATTTCAATTAACAAAGATATTTTTAATATATTTTAATTATAATATTATTTTTTAAATTTTAACAATTTAAATTATGTTATTACTAATTTAATAAATCTTTTAATGTAGTTTAATATTATTTATTTTCAAAATGTAATATACAAACATAGATTTTTATAAAAAATATAAACATAGATTTTCTTTATACTTTAAATTAAGAATGGTTTAAAAGTGAGGTTTGGAATTTATTCATAACTTAATTTGCTTACCGACTTAATTGAAATGAAATTTCAAAATTATGTTAATTGACTTAAAATTTGTATTTAGAACATGACCAAACACTACAAAAAAGGGGCAATTTCCCAATCTAGAATTCCCTACGCCATCCCTACGTGGCGCAGGCGCAGCGTAGGGAAAACGTAAAAATATGTAAATGGTGTAGGAACTGTTTAGGGAATTTATTTAATTGATTCTATAATTATGGTCAGAATATACATACTCATTCAATACAACCGCTTATCCCCTTCAATTTTCACGGAAGCCATTCCTTTTACTTTCCGTCATTTCGCTCAGATTAGGGAAAAAAATGTAATTATCTCTAGTGCATCGCTGAGCCAAGTCGCCGAGTCCAGCCGCCGCTGTCGCCGTGCCTTCCCTTTGTGTCCTTAGCCGGGCCGTCGTCCCTTTGCCAAATTTAGTCGCGTCAATCTGGTCATCTTGCAAGCATCAGGTATTATCCTAATATTCGTACAATTGCTCCAATATTCGTACAATTGATCTGGCTGTTTTGTTGAATGCTTGAATAAATTTGTAGTGAAACCATTTTAGACTCCCCGTTATTTCAATTAAAATATTACTCTACATGAAGGTACGTGATCCATTTACAGCTACTGTTATATGGAATATGAATTCTAAATTCATATGCTTAAAAATGAATATTTATTAAGATAATTTTCAATTTTTGTTCTTATTGTTTGTTCCCACTTGAATCCGACTGCCCTAGAAAAGGATAGCTGACTTTAATAATGCAATCCAGGTATATATTATCTAAATATTCAAATTTAGATATTTAACCTCCAGGGAAGTTTAAGATCTGCCTTTTTTTTAACAAATATGATACATGAAACCCTTCCAAAAAAAACTTAATTTAAGTTACACTCATATATTTAGTTCCCATAAAATAAAAATTACAAAAAATTGTATTCGAACAAAAAATTAAAATTGCATGTTTCTATGATGAACATTATTCTTCTTCTTCTTCTTTGAAATTCTTTGGAAAACTGCAAATGTTTTCATAAAACTCTGCAAATAATTTGTAGCCTCGAAGCTCCAAATATTTGCAGATTTCTCTACGATTCTGCAAATATCTGCAGAATTTTCCGTATATATCTCTAAATTAAAAAATATGAGTTTTCTAAATAACATGATATTAAAAAAGGAAGTCGGTGTATTTTGAAACTTAGGGATCATGTTTTACAATTCTTCATCATTTTCTATGGATGCAACACAACTCTAAAGGAATACCATGAACACTCTATTTAGGTGATTGTTGGATTTCTGTATTCAGTTTCAAAGTCACATAAATTTTTGTCTATATAAGACCCTAAATTTCAACTGAATAATGCATTAGAGTTTAAGATCTTATATGTGAATACAAGCAATTCAACCTAGTTATATAAAATAAATTAAGTTAAATTATACTTTACATTCAACCAAACTGTAAAAATATGAACAAATAATACTTTTAAGTAGTATAATTTGTCTAACACTCTGGAACTGTACTTAAAGTTGTTAATCTTGACTAACATATGATAAACTTATGGATATCATAAATGTACCTTAAAGCGACAAGTCATACACGGCATTTGAGTATATGAATATTCAATGACATGGAAAATGTTTATTTTGGATAGTTAAGCCATTTTAAAACGGTCGTACTATCTTATTTGGCAATACATCATGCGGTATGTACAAAATACAGATACATTGCGAAAATTAGTGGCTAAAATGTGCAAAATATAGATAGGAAGCTATTTAATTGAATAATAAATGTTATGATACATTAGAAAGTATACGGAAGTTCAATATATAAGGGAGTCCAAAATAAACAAAGTTGCAAAATTGCAAATAACTAGAGCGAACCGAACAAAAGCTGATTGAAAAAATACACTTGAAAAATAGCAGACAACTGATACAAAAAAATTCAACATGTATGCACATCATGGCAAACATTTAATTTTGGATTTAAAATAGGATAAGCATATTGAGTGAAAATGTAAAATAGTAAAATGAAAAATGATTTATGCAGAATCGCAATAAATGGTAATTACACAAAAAATGTATAAATTAGAGATCTAAATATAATACAATAGATATAATGAACAGAAAAACAGAAATACTTGACATTTTGGCATTGTGTTTCATTCTTAACCAATTGTAGACAAAGTTATCATGACAAAGACAATTCCAATAGAGAAGTGATCTGAAAAGAGCAACCGTTACCTTCAAGTATATTGTGTTTAAACACAGGCTTTGTTTAAATAGAGCGGCTTATGTTTAAACACGGGAAGTTTTGTATTCATATATTGTAACAACTGTGTTTAACACAATATTAAAATATAAGTTGTTATGTTTCACACAACAGCCTGTGTTCAAAGCAATGGCAACCTGTGCTCAAACATAGTTTTTAAACGAAGTTGTTTAATCAAAGCTATTAGAGAAGGGTCTGTGTTCAGAGCTGTTTTTAAACAGAGTTGAAGTTGAGCCGTAAGGCTCAGGTGAAACTGAGCTTTACGGCTCGGTAGAAACTGAGCGTAAGGATCAATTTCACTGAGCCTTAAGTCTCAAGTAAAACTTAGCCTTAATGCTCAGGTGAAACCGAGCTTTACGGTTTAGGTGAAATTGAGCGTAAGGCTAGCTAAGCTTTACGACTCAGTTGGAACTGAGCGTAAGGCTCAGCTTAAACTGAGCTTTACGACTTAGTTGAAACTGAGAGTAAGGCTCAATTTCACTGAGCCTTACGACTCAATTTCGCTGAGCCTTAAGGCTCAGCTGAAACTGAACTTTACACTCATTCGTTGAGCGTAAGGGTCAGTTGAAACTGAGCCTTACGCTCAGTTTGAACTGAGCCGTAAGGCTCGGTATCGCTGAGCCTTTCGGTGTAGCGAAACTGAGCCAAAACAGCTCAGTTTCAACTGAGCCTTTGAGCAAGTCATGTTCTTATATGACTACTTTTCTTCTATGTCTAAGGATGTATAACTGACCATTTTACTTAATTGTATTATTAAGTTTATTCATTGTGCTAATTGGATTAAAAAAATTATGTGTAGATATACAGACACAAGACATACACCGCTAGGTTTGGAGTTTCAGATGATAGAGAGAAACTTGTGAAGGAAGTAGAAGAGCTAAGGGGTAAAAATCAAGAAATAAATGTCATGATTAACAGACTACAGGGGGATTTGGGTTCCACGCAGGAACAGATGAGTTTAGTGCAAGAGTTTATACGAGAGTTAAGGAGAGAGCAAGAATCGCAAATATGACGTACTTTATGAGTTATTCTTACTTTGGTAGTGGGTTTGTATAACGCCCCGAAACCCCCCTTACGGGAAATCGCGGATTCTACTGAGGACAAGACGAATCAGAACACAAACAGAAGAACATTTCATTGTATATTACAATAATTCCATCAGATTACAAGAATATACAGAGTATGAATAAATATTACACATCATAAATTATCAGAGATTTAAATACATCACTGCAGCGGAAAATAATACAAAACACAACTGGAAGTAATACACGGATACAGAGCTTTCCGAATATCGCTTCAGCTGTAAATCAGGGTCCTGTGAATATAAATCTGCAAACCAAAACTACTAGCTGCCCGTGTCAAAATAAGGGCACCCAGAGTTTAGGTTAAAACAATAAACTCCAGGTCAGTCATGTGACTGGTGTGAGAACTAAAATAGTTATTAATCTTTATTTTAAAGTTAGGTAAATCAACGGACCACGCCGTATAACACGGAACGGGTTTCCTCCCTAGAGTACCAGTGCATAAAACAACAGCGCAATGCTAAATAAAGAACAATGAAGCTATTATAAGACCCAGGTCTGATCACACAATGCAACACAAGCCGGAGGATAGGGTTTTACCTTATAATAGCCAAAGAATGCTTGATACGTGAAATTTCATCTTTTATTATTACTATAAGTGTATAGTGTCAAAACAATTTCAATCATAAGTATCAATCATAGACGGCATAAGTGCCCCATACCACTATGTCGCCATATATAGGTTCTACAATCAAAACCGCAAAATCACATATTGGAAGTTGGATTTCCGTCTGTGAACCAAGGCTAGGTGCAATCCTACCGTTTCGAGTCAATCTAGCCTACCATGTCTCAGGACTCAGCCGCAACTATACCTAGGCAACATGCATGGCCAGCCACCGATGTGGATTAAACTTAAACCTTGACCATGCGTTTCCCCACCCTTTGGGGCGAGAATGAGCCAAATGACTCCATATCCGAGGTGCCTCGCAACAACAACAACCACACAGGCAAAAATAATATAAATGTCAGGGCTGGAAGGTCACTGACACTACCCTAGCTAGAAAGATACGCATGCCCTCCCTGCTGTCCTCTCCCGTTTCTGGTTCACACCGGGGTATGAGGCTCGCGAATTAATGCTATACACAAAGTTATGCCACACAGGCCGTGCTTTGATCATCACCATAAGACTTTGCTTTTCAACAGAAGCCTTGATCATCTGCCACTTAGGCATGCCACACAGGCAATTCACTCCATACGACTGATGTCCATCGATATACAACCTATGAGCTCGTACGTCTCAGAGAAGGGAAGTAAGCAAGAGAATAAATTCTCCACCGCCAAACAGATGTATATTTAATAGAGATCAATCAACACGGAATAAAATCCAGTGTCAGACACACAGTCCATTTACAAGTTCGTTCTTGGTCTGAACGAAATCGGAGGCACCTTGTACCTCGCATATCCATCGATCTCCAAGTACGTCTGGACGATCACCAACTGATTCCCTCCTCTTGGGTGTACAGCCCAATCAAGATCATCAGTAATTATCCAAACGACGTTGAAGACCTTCGGTCTTTGACCACCGTCTTCATCCTCGAAACATCGTCGAATCAGTTATTCAGAATGGGATAAACCTGGTCTTTCTGAATAACTCGCGTATATAATAAACAAGTGTTACACAGACACAAGATACGCCTCATTCCAATTCAGAATATTCTTTTATTCAAATATTCTTATACTTTGGGAAAGGTTCCCATTAATTTTATCAAAGATAATTCTTTAAATTTATTCTTTAATCTTCTTTTGAATATCAATTCAAATCAAATTATGGTTTATCCACACTAGTCGGGATTAGCGAACCTTACCGAAGTAATCATTTGTTTTAATTTCCCAACCCCAACGTATTCATTCCATGAAGTAAAACTGGTCGTACTTCATATCTAACACCACGGTGTTATCGGTAAATTCAATTACCATTTCTCGTTCAAATCTAATTAAAGATTCAACTATCGCATGAAGCAAGACTGGTGATACCCCATTCTCGATCATATCAATCTAATTAAAGATTCATTAAAACTCCACTTGGTTTTAATCTTCCCAAAAATCAATATTAATGATTTTTTAACTTGGGAAACCATATCCTGTCTTTAACTGGGTTAAAGAACCAATGTCATTTAAAACACGGTTCACGATAAACCCAAAATCACATTCCATTCCATCAGCCTTTAACCATAAATTAGCAAGTGAACAATTCCCAAAGTAATAACCCCGAAGGCCGAAACCAACATCAGATCGATACCCAGGAAACCATTCAACTTAACTAATCTTCAGTTAGTTTCTGATTTTCTTAACTCCGTTGGGTCTAAGAACGGTGTTAATGAAGACACCATTCACGACAAACCCAAATCCCATTTGATATTAAATACAAGGCTCTAAATAGAAAATATATCGGCTTATATTCAATATCAAATTCTACGACCAACAAGTATCGTATTGGAAATAACGATATGTGTGTGTGTGAGTGTGTGTGTGTATATATATATATATATATCTTTCAAATTTCCATAACAATATCTGTATAATCTCGAAATCCAACATTGAAATATTCCAAAGACAATTTCGATTCAAATCCACTCCAATTCAATTATTAGAAATTTTTGGTTACTTTTAAAACCATTTCAAATCCAATTTATTTATTTCAAAAATAAATGGATTAAATTCTAGTTCGAAACTAGTTCACTTCGATAAAAATCTATTTTTTGTCTTTTCAAATATGAAATTTTTCATTCCAATTCATTCCAAATCATTTCTTATGATTTTACACAAATTATTGATATTTTTAATAATTTTATCAAGGCCCGTACAGTCGATTTCCATCAATGACCATCGAACTGCATTTACGGCGACCTTTTCCAAATTTGATTTGGACATAATTCCAAATACAACCGTTAGATTTCAAATCTCTAATATTCGTTAGAAAGTTCTTTTCGATACGAACTCAACGGTTCTGGTTTTAGGAGAATCTGACAGTCGGATCTCCCGTAATATCCATTCGAAGTGAATGGTCGAAATTTGCGCACTGCCGCGGCGCGGCGCGTTCTATTCAGGCCATTATATATATATATATATATATATATATATATTATTTATTTCGTCAATTTCCTTTCAAAACGTATTTTATAAATCGTTTTAAATTCGTTTTCAAAACGATTTCAACTTCATATTCAATTTCAAATCAAAATTGAATATTCCATATCATCGATATATAAATGATAGTATTTTCAAAATATTATATTTTGAAATCAATTTATTTTCGATATTCATTATAAAAATGATTAAAATCGATATAAATATCGTTTGCGTCAAAATGGCGCAT
Source organism: Allium sativum (assembly GCA_030737875.1). Lineage (NCBI taxonomy): Eukaryota > Viridiplantae > Streptophyta > Magnoliopsida > Asparagales > Amaryllidaceae > Allium > Allium sativum. The sequence goes on from CM060910.1 coordinate 346,208,793, forward strand.
ATCTAATCAACACGGCTTTAAATGTTTCAATAACTTCGTTATTTTATTCCACAAATGAATATTTTCTTCAACACATGAATATATATTTTTCAACACATGAATATTCTCAACACATGAGTATTGTCAACACATGACTATTTTTCTTATTTAATATATTTTGTAGAAATATAATTTCTATCGTTTAATTCTTAATCAGACTCCAACCGTAAATTAGTAAGAGAACGATTCCCTAAGTATTATCCCCGAAGGCCGAAACCAACATAAGATCAATACCCAGGAAACCACTCATCTTATCTAGTTTCCAGTTAGTTTCTAATTTTATATATGATAAAGATGTAAATTTTATTGTTAAAATATTTCGTTCAACACATGATAAGTTTCAACACATGAATATTCTCAACACATGAGTATCGTCAACACATAACTATTTATTCTATTCAACACATGAATCTTTATTTTATAATATTCCTTATTTTCCAAATTGGAATGAGGCCCAATCAATTATCATATAATGTTAATTATATGGATTTCCATACAACACATGTATATAATAGCAACGACAAATAATTAACCATCATCCAGAGTGCACCACACAACTGCATAAGCATTAAATATAAATAATTAACGCTTACACAGTCTGTCTACCCATCGATTGACATACAACTAAATAATCGGGATTAGTGTACGTCAAATATCATCCCAATACCCATGTGGGGTTTCAGTCAACAAACACAGATTTTGTTTGTGCTGTTGGGCGATGTGTAAAATTTATCGTCCCACTCTATGTCAGTCAAATAGGTGTACATAAACAAATCGTTCTGATTTGTAAATGAATATCTATTTTATTCACATTTACGTTAAAAATTATATTTTTTAACTATAAAATATTTTATTCCATTCCACATCACACAATCAACTTTCATAACACATCAATCAAACAAACAAGTCATTCATGGTCTGTGGACGATGGGTGTCGGGTGCTGCTAAGCACCGTCTGCATCCTAGTATATACTTCAACTAGAAAATAAATTAAACGTGATAAGTTCTCACATTGGAGTTCCACTCCGCCATTTCATTTCTGAATTTCTGAATAGCTTGGTTTAGCCCGATATTCAATGCAGTCCTTTTCTATGCTGTTCATATTAAAAATCACATTTTTGTCTCACTATATATATAATAAAAATCAGAATTTTATTTCGCTGCATAAATAAAAATCATATTTTTATATTCTCTATTATATAAAAATTCTATTTTTTTAATTCGTTATTCATATAAAAATAATATTTTAATATTCTCTTTTATACAAACAAAATCATATCTTTCTATATAAACAAGACCTTTTTGTTTTCAAAAATCAAATCCTTTTAACTATAAAAATCGTATTTTTCTTCTTACTAAAAACCGTACTTTTAGCTGAACAAAGATCATATTTTTAACTTAACAAAGATTGTATTTTTAACCTAACAAAGATCATATTTGTTTATTACTCTACATAAAGAAAAAAAATCATATTCTTCATATAGAAAAATCAAATTTTTCTCCTATAGAAAAAAAAATCAAATCTTTTCCTATTAGAAAAATATAAACCTTTTATAAATAAAAATCTAAGCTTTCATGTTTAAAAATATAACCTTTCATATAAAAAAATGTTATACAAATATATATTAATAAAAATTATATTTTTATCCCAAAATTATATATATATAAACCATATGAACAAAAATTATAATTTTATAGCCTTAAAAAAAATCATATTCGAAGAGAATTAAATAGAAAAACTCACAACGAAGGGGGGAAAGGGGTTCGCTGTTGAAATTGGAGAGAGGAGGGGGTCGCAGTCGCTCGCGATGGTGGTGGGCGGCTCGTCGGAGCTACAGACGGCTAGGGCTTCGGTGGAGTTACGGAGTTTTGGCGTGGTGGAGGCAGGGATTCACGAATTGGAGTGTAGCGACCCAGGTTCCAGTACCCTTTGAGCTGACCCAAACCACACCAGTCCAACCCAAAGTGCACTAGAAAATGGATTACTATAAGAAAGAAGTTAGAGGGTGAGGTAAGAAAGAAAGAAATATTAGAATAGAAGAAGTAGAAGAAACACCATAACACAGAGTCTCACATCGCAGCGGAACAAAATATAATACAGAAATAAATCTTTATTGAGAGCTTTGAAAATACTTACAGTATCAGAGTACATCATACCATGGGACAGTTATAATAGCCTGTTCCCATATACAACACACAGCGGAACAGTAGCTATATATATAACCATACGTTTGAACTCTTCCAGCTTGTCTCTGGACTTCGCAGCATCTGGTAACCTAGACCTGTACACCCCGGCCTAACCCGAGCATTTACAAAACACCGGGTCAGTCTGGTGAACCAGAGTGAGATAAACTCGCACAGTATTAAGATATCACACAACTTGATTTTAAAGTAAAAATCTTTTCGAAAGAAAAGGATAATCGTAAGACCGAATCCACACATAAATACGGACGGTTTTTACCTTACGATAACCCAAAACAGTTTTGAAATCAATATCTTGTCTGATATTATCATAATGTCTAAATACACGTAAATAGAATCTAGTAGAACGCTTGCATCTCACGCTCCACATATATAGTATACAAACAAAACCGCAGGTGCTTATTGGAGATTGGATTCCGACCTTGACAAGGTATGGGACCACCTGCCGATAGTGTATCTCTAGAGGCGAATACACTGGGTTCAACAAGAACGTCTTGCAACCCGGCCCTCACATGACCGACCACTCATTTCGCTTGAGTGTATCGAACGTATATCACCAACGGTTGGGCTCAAACCACCGTTCCCGAATGGGCAGAATCGATAGAATAAGAACAAAAGGAATTTCTCTAGATAGGTGATTATACACCCTAATGGGAGCGACCCACATAGCCATGCTGCCTGCCCGATTTCTGTCATCTCCCGGTTGATGAGGCTTGAGGCTACGCTTAATCAGCACATTATATTTACTTCAAATGTCACATCGTCAGATCCATCAACAATCACTAATTGATGTCTACAACAGTACATTACGTGTTAGCTAAAAGAAGTTTCCTTCTCCGCTTCCACTCTTGGTACGGTTGGAGAAATCAATATACGTGACCTTTCTGGAAATACTCTGTCAGACATCCATCCGTACCAGTCATCCAGGAACAGGATGAACCGAAGGCACTCTCCTACTGCATTCTAGGAATCACCCTGAGAATCAGTAGCGAGAAGTCCTTGCGAATCCGTTGATTTCAACCACGACTGAATCACAGTTTTCCTCTGGTTGCAAGTCAGAGATTTTAAGTAATTCTTCCGCTTATGAAGATCCACGGTCTTCAATAGCTCCATCTTGAATCATCATCTTCAACGTATTCGTATTTGCTGGACGGAATGGTTTTCGAACATATATTCGATCCCGGTCTTTCCATACCAACAATCGTATGGGCCAAATTTGATAATCGGTTATTTAACTATCAAATAAAGCAACCATTCATCCATAAAAGAAAATGGATTCACTGATTTACTACTCAGTATCATTTAGCCTCTTTAACGAACCGTCTGTTAATTATATTCTTCAAATTTCTCAATATTTGAAACATCGCTTTTACTTCTTATTCAAAATAAGAATATTCTTCAGATTCAGTTTATTCAATCTTATAAACTTTTCGAAACAGTTTATAATATCATTAACGGAAATCATAACTTATTGTCTCCTCAACCATTCGTTTATAAACTAATATCGTTCTTGGATAATCCTGGAGTCATTCAAGTTGGGGTATTTTATTTACCTCTCAGACCTTGACCAACAACAATCATATCTTCAGAACAAATAGAAGTTTATTAACCATACGTTCCTTTGAAAATCTGATTTTCATCTCGACCAAGCTTCGATTCTATTAGAAATAGAATCCTTATGAAAATTATAATGTTACAAATTATTTCAACAATACATGTCCATTTGTTTAAAACCACATAAACAAAACTTTTTATAAATCTCATATTAATACTTTATACATTTGTTATATTGATATACCTTTTCAAATTCTTATATTGATCGAAACAATTTAACTTATCATCTGTAACAATATTACAGATTTCATTTCAAAGCCATTTTACTTTTACTTATCACATTCTCTTTAAATAATACTCGACCACTTATTTGTTATCTAAAATCATATGAAAATCCTTTAAAAACTTATGTCAAAAATAGCTCATCCCATTTGTGCCCAATGTTACAAAACGCATTTACAAACCACTTGCTGCATTCATTAAATCAAAATCTTTTGCAAATTAATTACGATAACTTACCATTCTCTTTCACTTTCACATTGTTAACTGCATTCAAAAATCCCATTTCCAATTCATTATCGACAATTAACATTCGTTGTCGTTATTTAAATCTCATACTTCATTTACTCTCGCCAGCAGATACTATTCCGAACCTCGGAATATCAAATTCCGATCTTCGGAATAACACTCATTTCGATCAAATATTCCGACCCTCGGAATAACACATTTTCGAACCTCGGAATAAGCCTCGCTTCCATTTACATAACTGAATCTCATTCATAAATGTCATTTATAAATTCATAATCGTACTTTCAACTTTGATTTCTTTTAAATTATGAAATCCCCTTTCCAAATCGTTATTCCTTTCAAATCTGTCAATTTGTCAAATCTTATTCACGAAATGTTATTTAATCGCATTTCGTATTCATTTGAAACACCAGTTGTCAAAACGATTGTTTATCACAAAATATCACTCTTTAAACTCTTTTATAAATTCTCGTCTATCCATGATTCCATTATTCCATTTTGATGTTTTGAAATCCATTCAAACTTCTTTTACGACCGTTAAGGCCTTTATCAAACCATTTTGGTATTTAAATAACCAATCCGAAAGTTTATATCATTTAAACATTTATTCAATAATATCTTACATTTCTATTTGTTATATCTTATATATTTATAAAATTGGTAAATTTAACTTTGACCATTATTTTTACCAAAAATCATAGTTTGAATTCACATAAAAATATATTCATATCTTTGAAATCATTCAAAATCCATTTAACATTGATCTCGACAAATCATCTTTTGATTTACGGTACTAAAGAGGCTAACGGTTACTATAGTACCAAACCGTGAAATATAAACCAATTTCACATTCCATACAAGCAACATGATCATACTGATAACGTTATTCAGTTCAAAAGGTGAACAGTTTACTAATGACGGTCGATAATAAGTGTAACAGTCTATACTGTGCTAATAACAGAAATGCAAGCATTATAACGTTTATAATGTTATAAACGTAACCACTGAGGTAAGTTACCTCAATTGGATTTAATCGTTATGAATAACGATTAGTTTCAAATAAATTAAACGAACGTTTAATTTAATCGTGTCAGTCCATATATGAATATCAAATCAACAACAAACAAACAAACAAACACTCATTAACAACCATAACACATAATTATAAAACCCGACTTATATAAAATATAAGAGGGGAGAACTGAGTGAGTTTAACTCACCTTGATTTCGTCCGTTCATTAACATAGTTCCGTTTGATAAAAATTAAACAGTTGTTTAATTTTATCAAAAATCTCAGTAACTTCCAATGCTGCCCAAACCCGCTTCATCATGTCGGCTCGCCGATACGGTTCCGGCATATCGTGCCTAGTTCGCTTCTGATAATACAATATACAATTATCAACATCCGACTATACAATTTAATTTATACCATTTTTTTTTATATTATTATTTAATTAACTAAACATAATTATTTAATTTAAGTTTACCAAACCAACTATCCTTTCCGGTTATAGACTACTATACTACACTAAGTAAATTGAATTGGTCTCAGCTAACACAAGTTATAACCAATATTGGATACATCAAAATATATTTTTCAACATACCTGTTGCTTTTCAAAACCACTCCCATGCTCCTAGAGACCCACCATCATATGTTGCATACCAATCTTACCACTGATCTTGTTTGGTTCCCAACGCTCGGATTTTTATTCTTTTTTTTTTTTTTTTTAAAGAAAAGGGACCGAAGTCCATAACTTGATTTGAGAACCTATACGTTGGTTCCACCAATTCCATGCGTTGGTTCCTCAATTTCTACTCACGCATGTCTCTCTCTCTCTTTTTTTTCGCTTTTCTCACAGAAGAACAGTGCGCTAACACTTTCATCCCCACGCACTAAAGTTTCTTCCCCACTTCATGCGACTACAGTTTCTCCCCCGTGTACTGCATCCTTCCCAGCGCAAGTTTTCTCCTTTTTATTTTTATTTTTATTTTGGGTTGAGAAAATATGGTTTTCTTCATTGCTGAACGGGATACAAATGAGTGGAGGAGCAGCGTCCTTTTATAGGAGAGGCTTTCGTGGAGAACACGGTTACGTGGGTGCAAAGTTTTCTTGGGGCTGAAGGTGTTGATAGTTTGGATCGCAAGGCATCGTATTTTTTTTTTTTGTTAGCTTGATCAGCACGGTATTATGATGGATTGGGACGCATGCTTTCAGAAAGATGCAGGACACAAGAAAAACGAAAATAAATGGGGCGCAAGTGACGTAAATAGAAAACGTAAGCAAGAAAGAACATTTCAAAGTGAAGTGGGCATGTTTATTAATAAAATAATATAATGAAACTTGCGCGCGAGTTATCATGGTAAAAATTATCACATACAACCTCCGTTTTTGACAAAATAAGGTAATCTTAGCATAAAAAAATATTCCGGACCCAATGGGACAAATTTCGTCGAAATCCGACATCGTTTGAAAAAATCCTTTAGAAAATATCGATGAAAAACACCGAGCTTTAATTTCTAAAAATTTCAGAAAAAATCCTAAAAATATGAGGCCTTGACGTTCCACTAGACCTCTCCCTAAGGTTTCGTATGAAACTTGTTTCGTTGAATTTTGAGTTCGTTTGACCAGTTAACCATTCAAATAAAGTTACCTACACCACTATGTATTCATGTATGAGCGTTGCAGACTGAAATAAAAATACAGTCGTGTTCAGTGAGATGTCGCGATCCCAAAAATATAATAATACCGGTAGTTTAACTTATATTGTGAAATCCCAAAATGTTGTCACAGGGTGTAAAATACTCCAAATAAAAAGTTGCTTATTTAATTAATTAAAAATTACAGTAAAATTCTAAAAATTAAATTAGCACTATGTCCCAAAAGAACCAAGTCTAATTTCGAAACTGATATGCAATTATATCTAATAAACCGTTACGGTCGATAAACGACTACGTCGCTATTTTTCTGCCAAATTGATTTGTGCATAACTTCTAATCTACACGACGAAATCTCGATTTTTCACTTTCACTAGAAAAATATACTTCACCAGCTCCATACGTTTCTTGTTTCACAGAAATCTGATTTAAAACGGATTCTGTATATCCAGTTGAAGTCCAACACTCTATTTTACGAACTGCAATGTTGTTCTGAGCTCGTTTTATTTTATATATGAATATATATCGTTCAGCTTCGTTTAAATAGCGATTTAAATATTAAAACCCTTTAATATCCCAAATAAAATATTTAAAATAATAATTTAAATATTAAACTACCAAAAATTCGGGACATTACATTCTTCCCCCCTTAGAATAATTTCGTCCTCGAAATTGCTAAGGTAAGAAAAGAACGTTACAAATCCCATTTATTTCCAAATCCAAATTATTTTAAATTAGAAACCAATTTCAATACCATATATGGATATTTCCAAAAATATTGAAAATTCCCTAACATCTTAAATTTCCGAAAAATTTCGCCAGCACCTCCTCTATACGGCTCAATCGGTACAACTACAACTTGCCTTCTTAGGCCTTCCCCAATCTAAAACAAAATAAAACAGCCAAGCGGCTTGCCAAATAAGCTCATAAATCACCAAACCCATATAGAAATAAACGTGTACCTTTTTGTCGGGCATATCATTATATCCTTTCCATCTGCTGCCCTGTCAGCATATACAAATGCATCCCCAAACAAAATACCAATTTTATCCTCAGAACCAAATCCTTCACGCATTCAACCCAAATCCCATTCTTAACTCAATTTCCATCCATTGTCAATTCCAACTCTTAACTTACCAGTCCAACACCATTTCAGATTCCTGTCTCACAATTCAAAATCTGATTCTGCTTAATATATTATATCTTGATTCAATTTCCAGTTAATTTGTTTCAATCAAATTCATATTTGCTTTTCCAATTTCTATTTAATTTTGTCCAAACAATTTCCCTGGGAGTTTTTAAACAGTTCAGCTCTTTCAAAGATCAAATATTCCCTTTCGGATTTCAACAACTTGTTTTCCTCAAAGCAATTCAAAACCAGATTTTTGGTAGTAATCCGTCACTTAGAACTCGGAAATGAACACTGATGATGTGGCCAGCATCATCAGAGTTATTCCCAAGTTATCGAAGTGAGTTCAATACTATATCACTTATCAAAACCGTTTTCAAACCTTTTCATTTCAACATCTATTTCAAAATACCAAACACGCTGCTCGTAAAACAAATTTAAAATCTCCCAGGATTTTAAAATTCTCATATATTCAATTCAAGTTCATTTGAAAACACCTTTCCCACTTTTGAAAATTTTAATTCCAATTCTGATTTTAATTACAGATCTAATTTATCTGATTCCATATATTGTACGAATTCTAATTGGTTATTTATATAACCATTTCACTTATAATCAACCAACACATCCAATATACTATAATACTTCAATATATATATCTTCTTTATATCAAAATATAATTTGGGTAAAATTAGTTCATTTACCCTCTTTCAAAACATACTGTGTTGGTTTATCGTACTTGAGTGTTTAGAAACCCCTATCGATACAATGGATCAAACTGATCGACCAGAACTCATAAACAACTCAACCAATAAATCTCCACAATATAAAACAGTTTTTATATCAATTTACAAATACGCGCTCATATATATACACTCAATCTCGATCTAGGGTATTACTAACCCCATCTCTATCGAGTTACACCACAGAGCCAAGGCTATTACTAAACCAATTGCTCTGATACCAACTGTAACGACCCGGAGATTTCGACGCCCGAATCCTGACAATAATACACCAATCCCGTATTACCTGCCAGAACTCCAGTATCGAAAACACCAGATGGTTATTAGAAAGAATATCGGAGGGTGAGATAAGAAGGAAAGAAATATTAGAATAGAAGAAAAAGAAGAAGAATCAACATAACACAGAGTCTCACATCGCAGCGGAACAAAATATAATACAGAAATAAATCTTTATTGAGAGCTTTGAAAATACTTACAGTATCAGAGTACATCATACCATGGGACAGTTATAATAGCCTGTTCCCATATACAACACACAACGGAACAGTAGCTATATATATAACCATACGTTTGAACTCTTCCAGCTTGTCTCTGGACTTCGCAGCATCTGGTAACCTAGACCTGTACACCCCGGCCTAACCCGAGCATTTACAAAACACCGGGTCAGTCTGGTGAACCAGAGTGAGATAAACTCGCACAGTATTAAGATATCACACAACTTGATTTTAAAGTAAAAATCTTTTCGAAAGAAAAGGATAATCGTAAGACCGAATCCACACATAAATACGGACGGTTTTTACCTTACGATAACCCAAAACAGTTTTGAAATCAATATCTTGTCTGATATTATCATAATGTCTAAATACACGTAAATAGAATCTAGTAGAACGCTTGCATCTCACGTTCCACATATATAGTATACAAACAAAACCGCAGGTGCTTATTGGAGATTGGATTCCGACCTTGACAAGGTATGGGACCACCTGCCGATAGTGTATCTCTAGAGGCGAATACACTGGGTTCAACAAGAACGTCTTGCAACCCGGCCCTCACATGACCGACCACTCATTTCGCTTGAGTGTATCGAATGTATATCACCAACGGTTGGGCTCAAACCACCGTTCCCGAATGGGCAAAATCGATAGAATAAGAACAAAAGGAATTTCTCTAGAAAGGTGATTATACACCATAATGGGAGCGACCCACATAGCCATGCTGCCTGCCCGATTTCTGTCATCTCCCGGTTGATGAGGCTTGAGGCTACGCTTAATCAGCACATCATATTTACTTCAAATGTCACATCGTCAGATCCATCAACAATCACTAATTGATGTCTACAACAGTACATTACGTGTTAGCTAAAAGAAGTTTCCTTCTCCGCTTCCACTCTTGGTACGGTTGGAGAAATCAATATACGTGACCTTTCTGGAAATACTCTGTCAGACATCCATCCATACCAGTCATCCAGGAACAGGATGAACCGAAGGCACTCTCCTACTGCATTCTAGGAATCACCCTGAGAATCAGTAGCGAGAAGTCCTTGCGAATCCGTTGATTTCAACCACGACTGAATCACAGTTTTCCTCTGGTTGCAAGTCAGAGATTTTAAGTAATTCTTCCGCTTATGAAGATCCACGGTCTTCAATAGCTCCATCTTGAATCATCATCTTCAACGTATTCGTATTTGCTGGACGGAATGGTTTTCGAACATATATTCGATCCCGGTCTTTCCATACCAACAATCGTATGGGCCAAATTTGATAGTTGGTTATTTAACTATCAAATAAAACAACCGTTCATCCATAAAAGAAAATGGATTCACTGATTTACTACTCAGTATCATTTAGCCTCTTTAACGAACCGTCCGTTAATTATATTCTTCAAATTTCTCAATATTTGAAACATCGCTTTTACTTCTTATTCAAAATAAGAATATTCTTCAGATTCAGTTTATTCAATCTTATAAACTTTTCGAAACAGTTTATAATATCATTAACGGAAATCATAACTTATTGTCTCCTCAACCATTCGTTTATAAACTAATATCGTTCTTGGATAATCCTGGAGTCATTCAAGTTGGGGTATTTTATTTACCTCTCAGACCTTGACCAACAACAATCATATCTTCAGAACAAATAGAAGTTTATTAACCATACGTTCCTTTGAAAATCTGATTTTCATCTCGACCAAGCTTCGATTCTATTAGAAATAGAATCCTTGTGAAAATTATAATGTTACAAATTATTTCAACAATACATGTCCATTTGTTTAAAACCACATAAACAAAACTTTTTATAAATCTCATATTAATACTTTATACATTTGTTATATTGATATACCTTTTCAAATTCTTATATTGATCGAAACAATTTAACTTATCATCTGTAACAATATTACAGATTTCATTTCAAAGCCATTTTACTTTTACTTATCACATTCTCTTTAAATAATACTCGACCACTTATTTGTTATCTAAAATCATATGAAAATCCTTTAAAAACTTATGTCAAAAATAGCTCATCCCATTTGTGCCCAATGTTACAAAACGCATTTACAAACCACTTGCTGCATTCATTAAATCAAAATCTTTTGCAAATTAATTACGATAACTTACCATTCTCTTTCACTTTCACATTGTTAACTGCATTCAAAAATCCCATTTCCAATTCATTATCGACAATTAACATTCGTTGTCGTTATTTAAATCTCATACTTCATTTACTCTCGCCAGCAGATACTATTCCGAACCTCGGAATATCAAATTCCGATCTTCGAAATGACACTCATTTCGATCAAATATTCCGACCCTCGGAATAACACATTTCCGAACCTCGGAATAAGCCTCGCTTCCATTTACATAACTGAATCTCATTCATAAATGTCATTTATAAATTCATAATCGTACTTTCAACTTTGATTTCTTTTAAATTATGAAATCCCCTTTCCAAATCGTTATTCCTTTCAAATCTGTCAATTTGTCAAATCTTATTCACGAAATGTTATTTAATCGCATTTCGTATTCATTTGAAACACCAGTTGTCAAAACGATTGTTTATCACAAAATATCACTCTTTAAACTCTTTTATAAATTCTCGTCTATCCATGATTCCATTATTCCATTTTGATGTTTTGAAATCCATTCAAACTTCTTTTACGACCGTTAAGGCCTTTATCAAACCATTTTGGTATTTAAATAACCAATCCGAAAGTTTATATCATTTAAACATTTATTCAATAATATCTTACATTTCTATTTGTTATATCTTATATATTTATAAAATTGGTAAATTTAACTTTGACCATTATTTTTACCAAAAATCATAGTTTGAATTCACATAAAAATATATTCATATCGTTGAAATCATTCAAAATCCATTTAACATTGATCTCGACAAATCATCTTTTGATTTACGGTACTAAAGAGGCTAACGGTTACTATAGTACCAAACCGTGAAATATAAACCAATTTCACATTCCATACAAGCAACATGATCATATTGATAACGTTATTCAGTTCAAAAGGTGAACAGTTTACTAATGACGGTCGATAATAAGTGTAACAGTCTATACTGTGCTAATAACAGAAATGCAAGCATTATAACGTTTATAATGTTATAAACGTAACCACTGAGGTAAGTTACCTCAATTGGATTTAATCGTTATGAATAACGATTAGTTTCAAATAAATTAAACGAACGTTTAATTTAATCGTGTCAGTCCATATATGAATATCAAATCAACAACAAACAAACAAACAAACACTCATTAACAACCATAACACATAATTATAAAACCCGACTTATATAAAATATAAGAGGGGAGAACTGAGTGAGTTTAACTCACCTTGATTTCGTCCGTTCATTAACATAGTTCCGTTTGATAAAAATTAAACAGTTGTTTAATTTTATCAAAAATCTCAGTAACTTCCAATGCTGCCCAAACCTGCTTCATCATGTCGGCTCGCCGATACGGTTCCGGCATATCGTGCCTAGTTTCGCTTCTGATAATACAATATACAATTATCAACATCCGACTATACAATTTAATTTATACCATTTTTTTATATTATTATTTAATAAACTAAACATAATTATTTAATTTAAGTTTACCAAACCAACTATCCTTTCCGGTTATAGACTACTATACTACACTAAGTAAATTGAATTGGTCTCAGCTAACACAAGTTATAACCAATATTGGATACATCAAAATATATTTTTCAACATACCTGTTGCTTTTCAAAACCACTCCCATGCTCCCAGAGACCCACCATCATATGTTGCATACCAATCTTACCACTGATCTTGTTTGGTTCCCAACGCTCGGATTTTTATTCTTTTTTTTTTTTTTTTTTTTAAAGAAAAGGGACCGAAGTCCATAACTTGATTTGAGAACCTATATGTTGGTTCCACCAATTCCATGCGTTGGTTCCTCAATTGCTACTCACGCATGTCTCTCTCTCTCTCTTTTTTTTCGCTTTTCTCACAGAAGAACAGTGCGCTAACACTTTCATCCCCACGCACTAAAGTTTCTTCCCCACTTCATGCGACTACAGTTTCTCCCCCGTGTACTGCATCCTTCCCAGCGCAAGTTTTCTCCTTTTTATTTTTATTTTTATTTTGGGTTGAGAAAATATGGTTTTCTTCATTGCTGAACGGGATACAAATGAGTGGAGGAGCAGCGTCCTTTTATAGGAGAGGCTTTCGTGGAGAACACGGTTACGTGGGTGCAAAGTTTTCTTGGGGCTGAAGGTGTTGATAGTTTGGATCGCAAGGCATCGTATTTTTTTTTTTTTTGTTAGCTTGATCAGCACGGTATTATGATGGATTGGGACGCACGCTTTCAGAAAGATGCAGGACACAAGAAAAACGAAAATAAATGGGGCGCAAGTGACGTAAATAGAAAACGTAAGCAAGAAAGAACATTTCAAAGTGAAGTGGGCATGTTTATTAATAAAATAATATAATGAAACTTGCGCACGAGTTATCATGGTAAAAATTATCACATACAACCTCCGTTTTTGACAAAATAAGATAATCTTAGCATAAAAAAATATTCCGGACCCAATGGGACAAATTTCGTCGAAATCCGACATCGTTTGAAAAAATCCTTTTGAAAATATCGATGAAAAACACCGAGCTTTAATTTCTAAAAATTTCAGAAAAAATCCTAAAAATATGAGGCCTTGACGTTCCACTAGACCTCTCCCTAAGGTTTCGTATGAAACTTGTTTCGTTGAATTTTGAGTTCGTTTGACCAGTTAACCATTCAAATAAAGTTACCTACACCACTATGTATTCATGTATGAGCGTTGCAGACTGAAATAAAAATACAGTCGTGTTCAGTGAGATGTCGCGATCCCAAAAATATAATAATACCGATAGTTTAACTTATATTGTGAAATCCCAAAATGTTGTCACAGGGTGTAAAATACTCCAAATAAAAAGTTGCTTATTTAATTAATTAAAAATTACAGTAAAATTCTAAAAATTAAATTAGCACTATGTCCCAAAAGAACCTAGTCTAATTTCGAAACTGATATGCAATTATATCTAATAAACCGTTACGGTCGATAAACGACTACGTCGCTGTTTTTCTGCCAAATTGATTTGTGCATAACTTCCAATCTACACGACGAAATCTCGATTTTTCACTTTCACTAGAAAAATATACTTCACCAGCTCCGTACGTTTCTTGTTTCACAGAAATCCGATTTAAAACGGATTCTGTATATCCAGTTGAAGTCCAACACTCTATTTTACGAACTGCAATGCTGTTCTGAGCTCGTTTTATTTTATATATGAATATATATCGTTCAGCTTCGTTTAAATAGCGATTTAAATATTAAAACCCTTTAATATCCCAAATAAAATATTTAAAATAATAATTTAAATATTAAACTACCAAAAATTCGGGACATTACATGGAGAAGGGGGAAGGGAAGGAGAAGGATCGGCGGAAGAGGGGGGCGGTGCGCCTTGGAGGTCGGCAGCGGCTGGGGGCCTAGCGGCAGCGAGGCGTCGCTCATTTTTTTCATTGCTTCTGAAACCAAACGGGGAGAGAGAATAGTGAGGTGGGGTTTGACTAAAGGATTTAAATATAATTATTTTATTTAATTTCAGAACCAAAAAGTTACTTTTAATTTCGAACCCCAATTCAAACCCAACGACTGTCGTCCCTGGCTAATTACCCCCATTCCGAACACAATGGGATATGTATCGTAAGCTGATTCGATCGTTTCGATCAGTTTCCATCAAAATCAAAATATAAATCTACATATTGAATTTGAACGCGTATTTCAATTTATCGGGGCCACATACGGACTCTAAAAATTCCCGAAAAATATTTTCTAGCTTCGTATTGACGACACGGTTCTAACGAAACTAATTTCGTCAAATTCTGTCACCGTTTGAAAAATGGTCATTTTCTCGTCGATCGAAATTGACTAAAACTGTCAAAAACACGTTTTACTTCCCCACACTCACATATTGATTCAGAAAATTATGAATTTTGGAATCTAGTAATAATTTGACATCCCGGATCCAACAAAAGAGGTTTCGTTGAAAACAAAGGTCGTCTGCAAAATTTCCATTTTTAAGGGCCAGAATTCCATAGCGACTATTCTGAAATTTCAACTGGGCATAACTTTTTATCCCCGCTATGAAATTTCAATTTTTAGGATTTGTTGGAAAGATATTTTCAAATAGATTTTAATATTTTTGGTTTTGCTAAAATCCAGTTTATTTTGAATCCTGTACATTCATTTGAACTTTGAAATCGAATTTTCAAACTACCGCTCCATTTTCAATTCCTTTTATAATTATAAATAATTATTTATATTCTAACGACGATTCAAATAAATATATACATCTAATTCTATTCAAAATAAATTTCTCGTCGTTATTATTTAAAATAAATCATTTTAAATATTCAAAATTCATTAAAATTGCCAAAATAAAAATTTTAAATTGGCTCGGATTTCCGGGTTGTTACAGTTTGATGTTCTATTTGTGTAAGGTACAGTTTGAATTCGATGAAATGACAACCTTTGAGTTATGTAGCAACTTTATTTTATTGTTTGTTGGACATGATTTGTTTAAAATACATTTGTAGCAAGTTTATGGTAATTTGACCATGATATTCATTTTACATGAATATTTATATTGATATATATATATATACATATATATATATATATATTGTTACGATTTTGCATATGTTTGGTTTTATTATGATTTGTGGTAGATGAAGATAAATATAAAATAACCATATTGAATTTTAGTGTAAGGAGGCGTATGGAATGCATATGGAATAGGGAAGGATGTGTATGAAACTTGGCGTAGGGAATGCGTAGGAATACGGCGTAGGGATGGCATATGGAACTTGCCGTAGGGACAGCTTAGGGAATTTGGCGTAGGGACGGCGTAGGGAATTTGACGTAGGAATGGCTTAGGGAACTTGGCTTAGGGATGGCGTAGGCATGTAGCGTAGGGTTGACGTAGGGAAATATTTGCGACGAGCTGTTTTTCAACTTCCTTTTTGGAGTGGGGATGGCGTAGGGAAATTCGATTCCCTACGCCGTCCCTACGCCAAACTGATGTAGGGAATTCAGAATTCTTGTGTAGTGAAATGAGTTTTGTATGAAATTTTGTTAGGATAATGAAACTTAATAAATCAATTTGATAATAATTTGTTACATAATGTTTTGAATCTAAACATACTTGAAATTAAATATTTAGAATCGATTAAACTTGGAAATTTAGATTTAATTAGCTTGAAATTGTTAAAATGATATTCAAAGTAAATTTGAAATTTTAAGAATTTGATTGAAGTAATAAAGTGTAAACCCAACTTGTATAATGTCTGAAATGTATTAGAATTAGAATATATTGTTGAGTTGGAATTAATTTGAAGTGAAGTTTTGATAACTGAACTGATTATAGTTGAACTTGGACATATGGATATATCGGTCGGATTGGATAATTATTTAAAACCAGATTATTTTAAATTAGTATTATTTTATCCAAAACTATTTTAGGCTATTTTATATAATTATTATTTTATAACTATTTATCCTAAACTTAACTACTAAATATCCTATAATTATTTTTTTAAAATATTTAACTATTATATATATTATAATCATTTCAATTAAATTGTTTTATATAAATCTATTTATTTTAAATTAAACTATTCATATTGTATTAACTATTTTAAATAAGAGTCTGTTTCCGATAGGAGCTATTGGATTCGAAATGTTTAATATGAAGATTTTTAAATAACAATAATCTTTTACTTAAATAGTAAAACAGAACCGATCCCTACTTACATGAACATTTTCTAGGTCTATATTTTAAAATAAAACAATTCCGTGCAATAACTTTTTATTTTGAAATTTAATAGCAACCGCTGACAAAATTCATGTTCTCTTGCAAACCACTTATGTTAAAACCACCTTCGACAATAGTTATTTTCTTCTTCCCTACCAATTCTCCAATACTTTCCTCTTTTTTAGCAAACGAAATTTCCTTTTCCCTCCCGTTCCATTAAGGGTGTTTTTGAGAATAACGAAAGCGGAGAATTATAGCAGAACATTTCAAAGGAGTATTTAAGCGGGGTATTGTAGTTAGCAGAGAATGCATTTGGGGTTTTAAGCAGACCGTTTAAGCGGTTCATTTTTGTTTTTGTTTTTATATTTAAATAATTTATTTTTAATTAATTTACTATTTTTTTAATAAATAATACATATCAATAATTTATGCAAATAAAAATAAATAAATAAATTGAAAAATTATAAATTACTCTAATTCAGTCCAAACCAATTCCACTACGTAGAGCACTTCGATACGATCGCAACACAAAAAACCGCGTCTAAAACGGGTCTCATTAGCACAAGTTATTAATTTTTAAAGTTTATAAAAAATTTAAATTAATTAATTAAAATTAATAATGCACACTTAACAGCTAAAATTTGAGCTTTTGGGATACGACGCGTCGGATGCGTCCAATGTCGTACCCCACGGCTCAAATTTGAGCCATTAAGTAAACGTTCCATTTTGGACCGTCCAACGCACCCTAAATCATGATCGACCTCCACTTATTTACACTTTCAACTCTCTAATTCCATCCCTTCTTTTCTCCTATCCCTAGCTAGTCTGCTACTCCACCTCAATTCATTTACGCTAACCCTTAATCACGCTTAAACTTCAAACTCCATCTCTCACTGACTACAACTGCTTATTTCTATTTCACCAAAGTTTTAATTTCATCGTATGCGACTACGATTTGTCCTGCTACAAGTTATCTCTTTCAACGCAAAGCCTAGGTAAGTTGTTATGTTGTCCTGGTCTCGGCTCCTCATTGGAGGAAATCAGAGGGTCCATATAGGTTTCCCTGGATTCCTCCAATCAGAAGGTGATGTCACCTTGATACCTCATAAAGTGGTGTTAACAAACTTGTATTGATCATTCATGGGTTATAATCCCAATAGATGTCATGACAAATCAGTTGATGGTTGGGACAGCTAGTATTCGACTGTAAATGAGTTAATATTTTGATGCATTCGAATTGACGTTAGGGCCACCAACCTCATGGACGTATGAATTGGAAAAGGAAAACCGTAACCTGATTCTGTTTGGAAACATTTCTTTAAGACAATGTTAGAGTGAGGATTTGTGTGGATAAAGAAAATGTAGAGTGAATGAAGATTAAGGACACGCGAACATATATTTTGTAGCATTATGGGTAAGCTACCCAAAAAAATACAAGATAGTAAGGATTCGTTTTATTTTAAAATGGGAAGAAAGTATCAAATAATTGAGATCCTTCCTACTTTGTTAATGGTTAATTTTAATAACAATATTTTAATGGGTCAGGCTATTGCCATCCCGTTAGTTTCTCTTCACCTCCAATTAAAATTTTAAACTATTCTTCCCACTTATACCCTTTAACAACAAAATAGATAACTTACTCAATGTTATGCGACGATTAAAAATAATAAAATCAGTCATGCATGATGTTTGAGGTTAAATTACAAATAATAATTAAAATAAAAAATTAAAGGTGTATGTGATTTTAAAAAAAAAATTAAAGATATGAATTACAAATAATTATCAAAATTTACAAATAATGATTAAAATTGTAAAGTAAAGGTGCATATAACTATGTATTTTGAGACTGAAAGTGTACAAGAATTGCAAATGTCTGAATAGCAAATAATTATACCATCACTGTAAGTGATGTTAATTTAAATAAATCAACACTCAGATTGGAGTGTTAATTAGCATAACCAACGCTATACAATCAACTAAGTTATCTACAAACGTTAATTAATTCAATCAAGATGTTAAAAAGGGAGCTGTACAAACAAACTGAAATTTTGAAATAAAAAGTAAAAAACAATAAAAAAAATTGTAGTAAGGGCATTCACGGAATAAGCGGAGTGGGAAGGGAAAAAGCTGGGGTGTGTGTTTTATTTTCTATTTACTGGGAGGTCAAGAGCAAATAACGGGATGCGAATAGAAGGACCCTATTTTAAATTGCACTACAAATTCTTTTGTATTAGGGAGGACTGTGGATGACCGTTCTATAAAGGCATAAGTTGCAAAATATGGTCCAGATGCTGAATCCATGTAAGTTAGTACATTTTCTACGTTGGTCTCAATGTCTTATTGCTCAGTAATATTCTTGTAAATAAATATATAATAATAGGACATAATGGGATCCATGTATTTTTGTTTGATAAAGAAACATATGTATAACATATTTAACTACTGCCACTATCTTAGAGCGTCTCTAGTGGAGAACAATTCAGGGTGAATATTACGAAAATATAACTTAATCGTTGTGTTACGCCTTAATATTAAAGCTAATATTCATGATCGGATTCAGGATTATTAATATGACTTGGACGTCCATTTAATGAGTGCTAGAGTCTGTATGCCTGCCCAAGCCCCAACTAAACAAATTAAACCGAGAATACAACTGCTCCATCATATTCATCTTCACTGTAAATCAACGGAAAAGTTGTAATTTATTAAGGCACCGTTTGATTTATGAACTGGGCAGTTAAAGTTCGCGTCTGCGTCAGACGCGTCGGACGCGACTACTGTGGAGCCCACATTTTTGCCCCTTCAAGACGAACGGTTGAAAAGGTGGCTTTCACGTCCGATGCGTCGGACGCACGTCTGACGCGACGAAATTTCCAGAATAGCCGATCCATTTCTCCTTCCCCTATATATTCACTCCAATTCACTACCTTTTCAATACCACATTCCCCAAACAATCCGAAAATTATAGCTTAAATCCTCATTCCATGAACAGAAATGAGCTTCTTGCTTTGTGCATGGCAGTACGTCAAGATGGTGATGATTATCTCGAGTGAGAGGTGGGGGTTATTCCGTCAACGTTAGATAACAGAATGGACGTCAACCCTTTTTTATTTTGATTGACAAACCGGAAGAGCTTAGGTGTTGTATTTGTAGGATCTAAATTAACCCTAGAGGGGGGTGAATAGGGTTTATCGCAGATTTTCACGGAGTAATTAAATAATCACAGCACAGATAATAATCAGAATAAATGCGGAAAATAAATAACACACAGATATACCCAGCTTCGGCAAAACCCTGCCTACCGCTGCATTCCCCAAGGTTTCTACTAGGAGTTAAAACAATCTCTACGCTTACAATCCCCTGTAAACTCGCGACACTCGCTCCCAACTGTTCTTAACCCTACGCTCAAAACCCTGCACTGGTTTTTATCCCCAAAACCAGATTTCCCCGAATTACAAACCCTGTAATTCGTCTCCCTAGTTTTAGAGACAAACTAGAAAACTACAGATTTGATTACAAATTTAAATTGAAAAATAAACAAGAAAACAAATAAATCCAAAACCCTTTAGGAGTTTAAAAAGATGGGTTATCCCCTTTTAAAATCTCTTAGCCCTTTGGTATAAACTTGGCCGGCCACTTTTTACTTGCTTCACCACTTTATTTTATTTGGCCAAATCTCTTTGTCTCTGTGTAACAAAAATGGCGGCTTCTAGGGTTTCCTTCTGAAAAGTGGCGATTGACTTTTAGGGTTTCGATCTGAAGGCCACCGCTCTGTCGTGTGATGATCTCGAGTTATTCAGCGGCTATCCTCTTCGATTTGATGTTGAATTCTCGATCCAAGCTTCCTCCTTTCCTAGTATAATTTTTTTTTAATTTGAGATTCACTTTTGAATTTGAGCTAGAACTTGGGGTACTTTGCTTGTAATGAATCAGTGGTTATTTATAGGATTAAATTCCTAAATATGTGCTCTGATTTCGTATTAGACTTTGGTCATGATATATACGGAAATATTGGAATTTTAAATCATCGTATGTTCTGGAATTTTTGATTAAGTCTTGATCTTTGAAACCCTTGATTTGAAACTTACGGTGTATATTTTTCCTGGAAATTAGGGCTTGAGCAAGTTTTCTGGAACCTTGATTTTCTGGTTTGCTAAAACTGTCAATTCATTTGGATGCTTTTCTGATGATTTAAAAAACCAGAACAGAAGTTTCTCTTGATTTTGTTGAGAGCAGTCTCATTGATTATCTTTTTAACTGATACCGCACTTGATATTTGCCTTTTAACAAAACTTGATCATTTAATTTGATTTAATACTTGACTGTTTTTGAACTAATAAGAGCAGCTGCTATCTTGTTGAACAGATTTGCACTTGAACTTGCTTTGCTGAGAACTAAGAATTGATGCTATACTTGATCATACAGATGCTCTTCTAACTTGGTTGAATGCCATTTTCATTTTGCTGTTATTGAAACGTGCATGCTTGAATTTGCTCCCTTTATACTTGCTTTTGGACTGATAAACACAAATGCTAGAATTCTTGAACCTGCTTAGTTCTTTAGCTTGAACATGAATCATTTGCTTGGACTGTTGGGTTCTTTCTAGCTGACAAACTTGGGCAAATATTATACTTTATTTGCCACACTGCTTGAATTTCATTTTCATGATATTTCTGATACAAAAATAAATTGATACAAACTGATACTGTATTTGATTATGCCTTGTGATAGACATTAGTTGAACTTCTCTTGAGTTTTTAAACTGATGTTTTACTTGTTGATGTTCAAACTTGTATACACCATCTGTTTGACTCTGGATCGACCATTTTAAACCTTCCAGCAATCTTTTGTACTGAATTTTTTTCTGCTGATTAAAAACTGACAGATGTTATACTTGATTTGCCCAAGCTTTAACAGAACTACCCATTCATTTTTATATTGCCAAAACTTGTATTGTTTGTACCCCGAGCAGACTTGTGTTCGAGCTATTTGTTTTGTTGCTGTGACCTTCTGCTTGTGCACTTTATCCTTGTTCCTTGAGACATGCTTTCACTTGTTCACTGTTATGTGGTCTCCACCTGACTTTGAGTAATGCTTTTCACTTCATATTGCTCTGTCCATGTTTGTACCTTGATGAATTTGCCATGCTTGCCACTTTAACTTGATTGTCTGGCTTCTTTAGCTTGACTATGTAATCTGCATGTTCACTGCTTTGTCCCTTCTTGCTGATTTGAACTTGATGTACCCTCTTACTGTTATATTGTTCGACCATATTCTATTTGTTGTTGCCGGCTATATTCTGTGCATGCTCTTCTTACTTCACGTTATCATGCTGTTCACTCTTGCTTTACATGTTGACTGCATCACTATTTTCATGTTTGAACGTGGCTCGACCATGTATGTTTGACCCTTGCACTTGACCACTGTTTTATTCATGTTGTAGTAACTTTCTTTCCATTGCTGCTTGTATTTGTGGTTGCATAGTGGTATATTTGCTACTGTCTCAACTGATTTTCCAGTCTTTGTTGATGCCTTTCTTTCACCATGTTGCTAACCTTTTGCTTCCTGTATTAGTCTCGACTGAACTAAAACTGTCATTCTTCTTTGCTGCTTGATCACTTATACATGCTTTGATTATTTTTGTCCATTTTCAGTTTGCATTTGTTCTTGGTTTTTTTTTTTTTTTTTTTGATGTGCACTGAGTCGAGACGGTCATTGTGACTACTCCTCAGTTGCTCACGATATTGGCGAGGCAGTGCACACGTATATACGTGTGTACATGCAGCCATCAGACAAGATTTTTCTGTCCCTGCATATCAAACCAAGTCTAGAAAAATGATGAGAAACACACCGTAATTCTGAGGCAAATAAAATTTAAAAATAAAATTTTATTTTCTTTTATTCTATTTTATTTTTGTTGCAGTCTACTATGTGTTCTTCTTGTGACAGGTATGAAGAGAGGACTTGAAGGATGTGAAGACAGAAGATGGAAGACAGAAGACAGAAAAAAAAATAACAGTGTCAATGTATGAGAGTATCTGTATATGTGAATGTAAATGTAGTTGTATAGAGTGAGTGACAGAGTTGTATGAATGAAATGTAGTATGTCAAATAGTGGAGTTATAAAAGATGTACTTTTTGATATTGAAATAAAATATTTTTATTTAAATAAAATACTGTGTGATTGCTTAAATTTCTGTACAGTTATATTTTATTTAAATAAAAATATTATAATCCTGTCTGTTGTGTAGTATACCAGTACAGTTACAAACACATTCAATAATAAAATATATTTGGTTGTTATCATCAAACAAAAATCATATAATTGTGTATACAACACTGTTATATACAACAATCTCCCCCTTTTGATGATGACAAACAAATAAAAGATTTTGAATGTGTTTGAACGTGAAATATATTACTCCCCCTATTTGTATGCTCCCCCTACAACTGAACTCTCCCTATATATGTGGAAAAATTGAATGTATTAAATCTAATTGACCATTCTCCCTCTAGATATTTAATTTCCAATCTTAAAATATTTTTGAATTAATACTCAATAATCAAAATCTTGACCATTCTCCCCCTTTTGTTATCATCAAAAGGATAATAGAAATTGAAGCAGTGATAAATATAAACTATAAATATAAATTCAAATCAAGAGAGAGAATATATATCGTAAAACCCATTTAATCAAACAAAAATCATAATAATCTTTAAATCAAAAGCAAATTTCACTTTCAGAGTGAATGGATTTACGATGGTTTTTATAGAATGAGGAGAGTTCAATAAAAATTGAATATTTTAATACGAATTTTGAAGATTTTAAATATGCTCAAAATGCGTTAAGCACTTGCTAACCACGCATAGCCCAAAGGTCTTTTAAACGGGGTTAGTAGTAACTTAACTTTATCCTCACAATGAGTTCTATCCCTGCACAGCCCATAGGTCTTTTAAGTGAGAATAGAAGCACATAGAGATTAAGGTAATTCACCCACGCATAACCGCGAGGACTTTTAAATGGGAGTGAATACCAAGGATAATTTATTTATTTATTTATATTTTTATATATATGTTTTTTAAATTCCAAGAATAATTAGAACTCCCCAAATTAAATAAAAACCATGATGAATGACAGAAACATGGTAGATATAGAAGATGGTCGTGAAATAAGCTCTAATTCAAAGATATTATAAAATTTGTCCAATCATCATGTGATTTAAAATAATATCTCCTCTAGTTAAGAATTATACAATAGTCACAACTCATCACAATTTCATAAATCTATTAACGATTTTGATGAGTCACAAAATGGTTCAAATTAATCAATAATTTCAATTTTTGAATAAATAATCAAAAATAATTTTAAAATTGAAAATATTAATTTCAAGAGGAGTTTTTGAAAATGCAAGTTGAAAATCAGCTTAAAAAATTAATCAGTTAAAAAATGAAATTTTCTAATATTTTTGTAACACCCCACACCCGCTAAGGTCACTCACTAAGGGAATGCCTTAGTTTCGGTGGAGTATTTTTAGTGAGTATAGAACAGAAAAATTACAACAAGACAGATATAAGTAATACTTGAAAATTAAAACATCATTTCATTGCAGCGGAAAGTAAAACATGTTTGGTTACATCACAAAACCATAACAAGAGTCAAGTACATAATGTCCATCCTGATAAAATAGAAGTACATAATCCCACTACATAGATAATAGCCATAATAGAAAAGATAAACCGAGCTTTACTTCTACGGTCCAAGCCCCAAAAGATAGATATAACGGTCTGATCCAAGCCCACTAGTGCTAGGCCCACTCTGAAAACCTGAGGGTTGGGAAAAAGATAAAAAAACAACGGGGTCGGACATAAGTCTGAGCGAGTCCTATAACCTTAACAATACAATCATTAAAGTAATTAGGGTATGATATAAACAAGGTACGGTACCTCTGGGAATAATGACTACACTAAGTAGCCAACTAAACACAGGATGTACTAAGATAACTGAAAAGACGCATTTACCCACCCAAGGATAATTACTACACTGCACCACATCAGTCATTCCCAATTTAAAGGTTGATCCCACTAAGTATACTTAGTAATCTATAATTAGTAGTTTCGTGTACCCCTAGCTGACTACATAGGTGTCGTCTGCCCCTATCTCCACTAGGTGTACCCACTACCCCCCATTCGATCGGCTCCCTAACGTAGATACCCGTGCTGGCCCCATAGTGGGGTGTATCATCCCCCAAAGTGGCAACCTGATAATATCAACGGTGCACGGCTTATACCTACACGATGCAACAACGTCTTACTTACCAGCCCGGGTCCACACACGCATATGAAACCCGTTGGACTTGCGTTGCCACCGCTAACCCGTTTTGGCCTCTTACAGTCAAGCCCAATATGCGTGTCCCGTCCTCGACTTGGGTCGAGCCCACAAAGATACGTTTGGGATATTGGTTGAAATGGGCCCCCACAAGCTACCCACCTAAGCTTGTCATTTCTAGTGAATCCCACTTAACCCTTTAACCATGTCCACTTACATGTTATAAATTTTGGTTAAGTCTTTTAATCATATTTTAATTGCCACTCAAGGCACCCACTAGATTTCCACATGCCACCCAAGGCACTTACTTGATTCCCACATGCCACCCAAGGCACTTACTTAACCCTTTAATCATGTTTAATTACATGTTCCACTTTGGTTAAGTATTCTAATCGTATTTTCTATTTCCACCCAAGGCAACTCACTAGTTTCCTCATGCCACCCAAGGCACCCCCACTAGTTACTACATGCCACCCAAGGCACTTACTTAACCCTTCATGCCCCACTACATGTTAATTTGGTTAAGTGTTTCTTAATTAGTTAAGATCGTAACCTTTGTAAAGACCTCTCACATTAGACTGTCTTTTATGGCAGCTGGATATGCCGGTTGGTTCCGGGCAGCCTTACACCATAACAGAGTCTAACCTCGTGTCTTTACACTTGTCACGTATTTGGTTTATGACTAAGACCTCTCACATTGGGCCAATCATTCGTAGCCGCTGGATTTGCCGGTCGGTTCCGGGCAGTCTTATGCTACAAAAGGGTCCAACCTCGTGTCTTAGTCGATTAATTACACCTAATTAATCACCCCCATAATTTGTATTAACTATCCCTAATTAATTACAAATATTCAAGAATATGGGTAGACCTAACTCAATAGGTAAATTCCCAATTCCGTAGTATGGGTAGACCTAACTCAATAGGTAAATTCCCAACTCCATAATATGGGTAGACCTAACTCAATAGGTAAATTCCCAATTATGTCCATTCACTTTATGGTATGCTTAATCATACCCATTTCACACCATTTTATTAACATGCATATTAACCCCATCGTTCCCCACGTAATTCATTCTCATAACATGACATAATAAAGGGAAGATTCATCACAAATGCCATGGGTTTAACCAACATAGCATATAACTTTATCATGGGTTTAAAAGGTGTCAACTTGCATATATGAGCATACATTAAACCCAACTAGCATTTAACCCAAACTTGCATGAAGCACATATGTCACCAAGGGGGTAACTTGCATATGATTCTTATGTCATACAAAGGTGTGAACTTGCATAGCATATCACATGTTAACTTGCATATAACCAAACACATAACTTGCATAACATGTTACATATGAACTTGCATATAATCATGCACATAACTTGCATTACATGTTACATATGAACTTGCATATAATCATGCACATAATTTGCATTACATGTTACATATGAACTTGCATATAATCTCTCATATAGCTTGCATAACATGTTACATATGAACTTGCATATAATCTCACATATAGCTTGCATAACATGTTATATATGAACTTGCATATAATCTCACATATAGCTTGCATAACATGTTACATATGAACTTGCATATAATCTCACATATAGCTTGCATAACATGTTACATATGAACTTGCATATAATCTCACATATAGCTTTCATAACATGATACATATGAACTTGCATATAATCTCACATATGGCTTGCATAACATGTTACATATGAATCAATGTTCAACATAGTGTTTTGCATAATGAGCATCATAAAACATAGCATTAAACTTGCATAACATATAGCATAAAACTTGCAAAACACACAACATACACTATACTAAACTTGCATAAACACATTGATCCACAAACATAGCCATATCTTATCATATCCTATCATAATCAATTCAACAATTGATTATTAAGGCTATAGAAACTCACCACTAAACTCCAATAAGCAAACCCTTGCCAAAAATCACCCAAAAACTCTAGCCTTGAAAATAAAGCTTGCAACTTGATGATGAATGCAAGCTAATGATCACTCATACAACTTAAAAATGCTTGTATGAACATGAAAGCCTTCATAGAAATAGTTTAGAAAGAGGATGGAGGCTAGGGTTTTGAGTGGAGGCCATGATCATAGAAAATTTTGGCATAGTTTAGTTAGAGGATAGGATTATGATCATTTAGGGCTAGCTTAGGGTCTTATTTATAGGATTAGGATGTGTTTCTAACCCTTAGATTAACCCTAATTCTATTTAGAGCCATCAGATTTCGTCCAGCCCTCCAAAACACAGCCCAAAACTCAAACTGGTGCACTCAGGCTAACCTGGCCGAGCAAGCCAGGTTTTGCCCAAGTCGACAGGCAAGTCGACAGGGCTGTCGACTTGGTCTGTGCCAAGTCGACTCCCCTGTCGACAGGGCTGTCGACATGGCCTGGGCGGGAAGTTTCCCCCCCTAGCCCCCTTTCTGCTCTTTTGAAATCTGTTTCGAATTTTGAATTTTCAGAAAACTTCTTTGGGCCTTAACCGGGTCATACGGACTCCGATTTACAAAATTTCGGACTCTATTTCGCGTATTTTTCCGAGACGAACACAATGACGTAACCCGTTTCCCCTGATTCTCACATCTGAGATTATTAATTCTTTAATTAGTGAATATCAGTGTTAACTGAAATTCGGGGTGTTACATTCTCCCCTCCTTAAAGGATTTCGTCCCCGAAATCTCCAAGTTAAGGAGAATGCATATCCTACAATCCATACAACCATCTACTCAATCCATCAAACACGGGCATCCATTGTCCTTAAAACAATTTCTACTGATGTATGAGCATATGCAAAAAGTGTGTGTATATGTTCCCTATCTAATGTATGAACATATGCAAACCGTGATAGTGCCATGCATCCAATATGTATGCGAAAGAACCCTATCGACCCATACTATATCTACATGAGTGCACAATCATTCACCAAAATGCATCATCCATATGATAACACAACCATTATACATCCATAAATATAGCTACCTACACACAATTATATGCAATATGCAATATGAAGTGATTGAGCCGATCTAGTGTCTAGAGTGTGTGTATATGCATCCACGAGCAACCACTAGCAAACACTTGCATCCACATGCATCCATCAATCATAACATGTCTCAAACACATGTTTCAACCATAGGTTTACCCTATCTAAAGGTCAAAGGCACTAACAAGAGGACATACTAAAGATAAGATAAGTACTAGATAAACGATAAAGGAGAAGTTAAAAGGCATACCCTCAAAAAGGAATGGGTATAATGAACGCATTTTCGCTTCCGTCTCCCTAGTAGCGTTGCTCTCATCTTCTCCCCATTGCACTTTGACTAGTTGAACCTCCCTGTTTCTCAACCTCTTAATCTCTGACCCAAGGATGCGTGTAGGAGCTCGTCGAATAGTCGCATCACGCTCTATCTCTACTTCTCTAAGCAAGCTCGGCTCTACCACCTCTGCGGTCTCATGTAGGCACTTCCTCAAATGTGACACATGGAATACATCATGTACACCACTAAGTCTGTCGGGCAACTCCACTCTATAGGCCATCTGTCCAATCCTTTCCTTAATAGGAAACGGTCCAACAAACCTTGGTGCTAACTTCCCAACAGATCCAAAGCGAACCACATTCCGTAACGGAGATACTTTGACAAAGACCATGTCCCCAACATCAAGCTCAAGCTCTGTTCTCCTCTTGTCCGCATAAGATTTCTGTCTGTCTTGCGCCGCTTTCATCCTTCTTCGAATCAAATCAATCTTTTCCGAAGTCTTCCTAACCATATCGGGCCCAAGCAAGATCTTATCCGTAGATTCCCACCAACATGTAGGTGATCGACAAGGCCTTCCATAAAAAGCTTCGAAAGGAGCCATGCCAATACTAGACTGAAAGCTGTTATTATATGCGAACTCCACCCATGGAAGATGCTCTTCTCATGTACCTCCAAAATCTAAGATACATAGCCTCAAAAGGTCTTCTAAAATGCGATTCACCCTCCCGGTCTGGTCGTCCGTCTGAGGATGATTTGTGGTGCTCAAACACAAATGAGTCCCTACCGCCTCTTTCAAACTCTTCCAAAACTCGCTAGTGAAGATAGGATCTCGATCACTCACTATGCTGGAAGGTACACCATGCAATCTAACAATCTCTCGAATATAGATTGAAGCTAGCCATTGAGCAGTCCTCTTACTCTTCACGGGTATAAAATGGGCAGTCTTAGTAAGTTTGTCTACCCCAACCCAAATTCCCGTATTACCCTTCCTCGATCTTGGTATTCCATTGACGAAATCCATCGAGACACTATCCCACTTCCATAGCGGAACCTCCAATGGGTGAAGCAACCCACCGGGTTTCTTTTGCTCCGTTTTTACTTGTTGGCACACCAAGCATCTAGCGACATACTCGGCCACTTCTTGCTTCATGTCTTGGTACTTCTTGTCCCTACCGGGATGAATGGTCATCTTCGAACGATGTGCATCATCAAGTATAGCCTTCCTCAAACCCTCGTCTTGCGGTACACAAAGTCTACCGTCTCTACGCAACCACCCCTTACCATCTAGGGTGTACCTACTCAAATGGCTGGACGACTCCCCCTCCTCATGAGCTTCTATACTAACTCAACCAACTGTGGGTCGTCTCGCTGTGCTCCGCCAATCCGCCCCAAAAGAGTAGGCCTAACCTCCAAGGAGGCTAGCAAACCGGGTACAAAGTCAACGGAAGGTCTAAAGTCAAACATAGAAATAAACTCTAAGCTCCGTCGTTCAACGAACAATGAACTCAAGGACAACCTTTTTCTACTTAAGGCGTCCGCTACCACGTTACCCTTGCCATGGGTATATGCTATCTCAAACTCATAGGATGCTAAGAATCCCATCCACTTTTGCTGTCCTAAGACTATGCGCTCGAAGAGTCTCCAACACTTCCCTAAGATGTAGGGCATGCTCTTCTCCACTTTTAGAGAAAACCAAGATATTACCCCATCCAGAATCATCACAACTGTCCATCTCTCACGCAGACCATCCTAGTCGAACTTGACATCCCCCAAGTGCAAGCCCCAAAGGCCTAAACCAATATCAGACAAACACCCAAGGGATACCTCCTTCGAATTCAGACGACCTACGTGAGATGATACTAGTAAAAACGGCTAAACAATTAAGCCCTTGTCCAACTCTTGGATGTCCTCGCCAGTCTCGCTCCAAAACCACCGTTTTTCCCATAACTGGCTTTGCTCAACCTATTAAGCACATATGAAAACTTATTTCGCTCCTAGAAAAGACCAAGATGTCATCCACAAAGATCATCACGAACTTATTTAGGTACTCCCTGAACACCATTCTCATCAAATCAACAAAGTATGCGGGGGCGTTCGTCAAACCAAATGGCATCACCAGCCACTCATAAAAACCATCCGGAGTCCTAAAGGCAGTCTTCTCTATACTAACCTCAGCCACTCTCAACTGACGAAACCCCGTGGCTAAGTCCAACTGCGAAAACACTGAGGCGCCAACCAACTGATCAAAGAGATCATCAATCCTCGGAAATGGGTGTCTATTCTTCTTTGTTATCTTCTTCAACTCTCCATAGTCTACACAAAGTCTGAGGGACCCATCCGCCTTCGTGGCAAAAACTACTGGAGCACCCCACTCCGATATACTTCGTCTTTTGAACCCCTTCTCAATCAAATCGCCTACTTGCTTATGGAGTTCCCTCCTCTCACGAGGAGCCATGTGGCACACTGGCCAAGATACTGGTTTGGCATTGTCTACCGGATATATTCGGAAGTCAATCTCCCGCTCCGGAGGTAAGCCCTTCACCTCCTCAAACACATCCGAGTATTCCCGGACCATTCTAACAGATCGCAAACTCTCGACCGACGTGTCAAGCGATTCTAGATAACTTAGCATAACAGATTCCATGGGATTACAAGAGATCTCGAGAGTGTTACCCAAGCGGGTCATAAGCCTAACAACTCTCCTTCCACAAACAAGAACGGCACCATTACTGGATAACCAGTCCATGCCCAAAACTAACCCATAGCCCGTGAAGCCCAAAAAGCATCACATCTAAACTCAACGCTAAGTATAGAAACTTTCAAACCCAAACACATCATGGAGCCCCAATTGGGTTTGAAACAACTAAGGGATCATCTACTAAACTGGTGTCTAAGTGAAGTGGCTCAACTAACAATGATGAGATAAACGAACTTGATGCGTCAGAATCAAATAAAGTTCGAACCGGATAATAAAGAAATCCAAATTCCAACCTAGACGGTCCTATCCCCATCTGGTACACTAGCCGTGAGGGAATACAACTACCCTCCAGAAGATTCCATACCTTGCCCTTGCCTCTTTGGACAATCCTAATAAGGTGTCCTATTCCTCCCAAAAGGATAACTACCAGCCTTCTTCTTCCCATTCTCCACTCGTAACCTCCCATCAAAATGAGGTTTCGCTCTTCATTAACCAAACAACTATTTGAGCCTTCCTCCCATCGTCTATCCAATAGGTACCTACAAGTCCTCCTCCTTCTTGAACCAACTTCTAGTCCGACTAATGTCTAAGTCCCTTGAAGTGGTTTTCCATTCTTATCT
The DNA here is from genome assembly GCA_030737875.1 of Allium sativum. NCBI lineage: Eukaryota > Viridiplantae > Streptophyta > Magnoliopsida > Asparagales > Amaryllidaceae > Allium > Allium sativum. Next base: position 346,240,920 of record CM060910.1, read on the forward strand.
ATCTTAGAAAGATCATCTATACACGGAGGGGAAACTCAAAACGAGAGAGGAAAAGATTTCAAAACGGAGAATTCGAAAGATAAAGATATGGCTATCGGGGATTATGCTTTTCTTTCTAAAACTTTTCTCTTAAAAGACATGTTTTTGAAAATACTCCTTTCAAAAATATTCTTCGAAAATAGTTTTTCTAAAAAATTTATCTGTTCTGGTAACCTCGCTCTGATACCACGTGTAACACCCCACACCGCTAAGGTCACTCACTAAGGGAATGCCTTAGTTTCGGTGGAGTATTTTTATTGAGTATAGAACAGAAAAATTACAACAAGACAGATATAAGTAATACTTGAAAATTAAAACATCATTTCATTGCAGCGGAAAGTAAAACATGTTTGGTTACATCACAAAACCATAACAAGAGTCAAGTACATAATGTCCATCCTGATAAAATAGAAGTACATAATCCCACTACATAGATAATAGCCATAATAGAAAAGATAAACCGAGCTTTACTTCTACGGTCCAAGCCCCAAAAGATAGATATAACGGTCTGATCCAAGCCCACTAGTGCTAGGCCCACTCTGAAAACCTGAGGGTTGGGAAAAAGATAAAAAAACAACGGGGTCAGACATAAGTCTGAGTGAGTCCTATAACCTTAACAATACAATCATTAAAGTAATTAGGGTATGATATAAACAAGGTACGGTACCTCTGGGGATAGTGACTACACTAAGTAGCCAACTAAACACAGGATGTACTAAGATAACCGAAAAGACGCATTTACCCACCCAAGGATAATTACTACACTGCACCACATCAGTCATTCCCAATTTAAAGGTTGATCCCACTAAGTATACTTAGTAATCTATAATTAGTAGTTTCGTGTACCCCTAGCTGACTACATAGGTGCCGTCTGCCCCTATCTCCACTAGGTGTACCCACTACCCCCGATTCGATCGGCTCCATAACGTAGATACCCGTCCTGGCCCCACAGTGGGGTGTATCATCCCCCAAAGTGGCAACCTGATAATATCAACGGTGCACGGCTTATACCTACACGATGCAACAACGTCTTACTTACCAGCCCGGGTCCACACACGCATATGAAACCCGTTGGACTTGCGTTGCCACCGCTAACCCGTTTTGGCCTCTTACAGTCAAGCCCAATATGCGTGTCCCGTCCTCGACTTGGGTCGAGCCCACAAAGATACGTTTGGGATATTGGTTGAAATGGGCCACCACAAGCTACCCACCTAAGCTTGTCATTTCTAGTGAATCCCACTTAACCCTTTAACCATGTCCACTTACATGTTATAAATTTTGGTTAAGTCTTTTAATCATATTTTAATTGCCACTCAAGGCACCCACTAGATTTCCACATGCCACCCAAGGAACTTACTTGATTCCCACATGCCACCCAAGGCACTTACTTAACCCTTTAATCATGTTTAATTACATGTTCCACTTTGGTTAAGTATTCTAATCGTATTTTCTATTGCCACCCAAGGCAACTTACTAGTTTCCTCATGCCACCCAAGTCACCCCCACTAGTTACTACATGCCACCCAAGGCACTTACTTAACCCTTCATGCCCCACTACATGCTAATTTGGTTAAGTGTTTCTTAATTAATTAAGATCGTAACCTTTGTAAAGACCTCTCACATTAGACTGTCTTTTATGGCAGCTGGATATGCCGGTTGGTTCCGGGCAGCCTTACACCATAACAGAGTCTAACCTCGTGTCTTTACACTTGTCACGTATTTGGTTTATGACTAAGACCTCTCACATTGGGCCAATCATTCGTAGCCGCTGGATTTGCCGGTCGGTTTCGGGCAGTCTTATGCTACAAAAGGGTCCAACCTCGTGTCTTAGTCGATTAATTACACCTAATTAATCACCCCCATAATTTGTATTAACTATCCCTAATTAATTACAAATATTCAAGAATATGGGTAGACCTAACTCAATAGGTAAATTCCCAATTCCGTGGTATGGGTAGACCTAACTCAATAGGTAAATTCCCAACTCCATAATATGGGTAGACCTAACTCAATAGGTAAATTCCCAATTGTCCATTCACTTTATGGTATGCTTAATCATACCCATTTCACACCATTTTATTAACATGCATATTAACCCCATCATTCCCCACGTAATTCGTTCTCATAACATGACATAATAAAGGGAAGATTCATCACAAATGCCATGGGTTTAACCAACATAGCATATAACTTTATCATGGGTTTAAAAGGTGTCAACTTGCATATATGAGCATACATTAAACCCAACTAGCATTTAACCCAAACTTGCATGAAGCACATATGTCACCAAGGGGGTAACTTGCATATGATTCTTATGTCATACAAAGGTGTGAACTTGCATAGCATATCACATGTTAACTTGCATATAACCAAACACATAACTTGCATAACATGTTACATATGAACTTGCATATAATCATGCACATAACTTGCATTACATGTTACATATGAACTTGCATATAATCATGCACATAATTTGCATTACATGTTACATATGAACTTGCATATAATCTCACATATAGCTTGCATAACATGTTACATATGAACTTGCATATAATCTCACATATAGCTTGCATAACATGTTACATATGAACTTGCATATAATCTCACATATAGCTTGCATAACATGTTACATATGAACTTGCATATAATCTCACATATAGCTTGCATAACATGTTACATATGAATCAATGTTCAACATAGTGTTTTGCATAATGAGCATCATAAAACATAGCATTAAACTTGCATAACATATAGCATAAAACTTGCAAAACACACAACATACACTATACTAAACTTGCATAAACACATTGATCCACAAACATAGCCATATCTTATCATATCCTATCATAATCAATTCAACAATTGATTATTAAGGCTATAGAAACTCACCACTAAACTCCAATAAGCAAACCCTTGCCAAAAATCACCCAAAAACTCTAGCCTTGAAAATAAAGCTTGCAACTTGATGATGAATGCAAGCTAATGATCACTCATACAACTTAAAAATGCTTGTATGAACATGAAAGCCTTCATAGAAATAGTTTAGAAAGAGGATGGAGGCTAGGGTTTTGAGTGGAGGTCATGATCATAGAAAATTTTGGCATAGTTTAGTTAGAGGATAGGATTATGATCATTTAGGGCTAGCTTAGGGTCTTATTTATAGGATTAGGATGTGTTTCTAACCCTTAGATTAACCCTAATTCTATTTAGAGCCATCAGATTTCGTCCAGCCCTCCAAAACACAGCCCAAAACTCAAACTGGTGCACTCAGGCTAACCTGGCCGAGCAAGCCAGGTTTTGCCCAAGTCGACAGGCAAGTCGACAGGGCTGTCGACTTGGTCTGTGCCAAGTCGACTCCCCTATCGACAGGGCTGTCGACATGGCCTGGGCGGGATGTTCCCCCCCTAGCCCCCTTTCTGCTCTTTTGAAATCTGTTTCAAATTTTGAATTTTCAGAAAACTTCTTTGGGCCTTAACCGGGTCATACGGACTCCGATTTACAAAATTTCGGACTCTATTTCGCGTATTTTTCCGAGACGAACACAATGACGTAACCCGTTTCCCCAGATTCTCACATCTGAGATTATTAATTCTTTAATTAGTGAATATCAGTGTTAACTGAAATTCGGGGTGTTACAATTTTTAACACTGATTGCTCCTAGACAATTTTTAAAACCATTTATATATTAATCTAATTCAAATTACCTATGAATTTTAACTAAATCCAGTCACTGATTTTCCAACTTATCATTTAATCATCAATGAATCAAATCAATTTCCTTATCAGAGCAGCACAAGATTATTTTCAAGGCAAGAATCACAAGTGATATTCTCTGAGAATTTTTGGACAAACTCAAGAAACAGTCAACTTATCAAATCTAAAGATAATTATTTGAAATCACCAAATAAATCATTTTTTTTTATAATCCAAGAATTTCAACAATCCATAACGAATGATTTCAAAAATCAGCCAAGTAAAAAATAAACTAAAAAGAATAAAAGTACAAGTTTAGAGATCATACCTGACTTACCATAATCAACGTGATGCAATGAATCTCCAACTCTGAATCTATGGCTAAGGAACTCCAAATAATTCGATATATGAATCAACTTGAATTTTATCTTACTTAAGCACAGTTGTTCCTCAGCCTCCCATGGTACCTAAATGTTTATATGATCGAGTGGTCTAACAAAAGTTGTTTTACCACTCTTATCTTTGTTTACACGTTTTGGTACCCAAACCCGTTTATATAACAATCCATTACTATTCACTAGCGTACCCTTTGGAACCCAAATTTGTTTAGATTTGCTTAAATTTATATTGTTAATTTTTGGAATCCAAACAGATTTAAATGAATTGTTTTTAAACGAGTTATCAATTTGTTTATGATTTAAAACCCCTTTGAAATTATTAAATTTCAAAAATTCAATTTGATCGTTTTCAAAGCTAATTAAAGGATTTTTAAAATCATTAAAATTTTGTTTTTCAACTTGATTAGATTCAAATCCAAGTCCCTTTTTATTCTGAACAAAAAATTGATTTTTTAACAACATATTCAACGATTTCTCTCCTTTAGAAAATTTAGTCAAAGCTGACTCAAGTCGTTGAATTTTAAATTTAAGATCGCTATTTTCTTTCATTAAATTTGAACAACGATTAATAGCGATTTTCCTCTTTTCAGCATTAGTTTGTTTTAAAATCAAATTTTCGTTTTCAAGTGCTTTGATTCTAGCATTGGACTTGGAAATTTCAATTTCAAATTGTTTTCATTTTTCAAAATCAAGTTTTTCAGATTCTCTAAACTTTTCAATCACCTTTTCAAAATCAAGATTTTCATTTTTCAAATTCATGTTTTCACTTTTAAGTAACTCAAGATTAGTTTTTTATTTCAAAAAATTGTTACTCAAAAATTGACATTTTTCACATTCTGAAAACGATGAATTCTTAACTTTTTCAAGTTTTGTTTCTAAACTGTTATTTTCTTGAACTAGTTTTGACCTATCAGATTTTAATTTCTTAACTTTTAGTTCAAGAGAATCAATGGTTTTCGTGAGATCGTGACACATTAAAATTAAATCTTTATAAGTAAAATTCGATACCTCACTTGAATCCTCTTCACTACTTTCTGAAACAGATTGAGCCATAAGACACAAATTAGCTTCCTCTTCTTCACTTTCAGAAACTTCTTCGTCATCCCATGTAGCAGCAAAAGCATTCTTCTTTCTTTTGAACTTCTTCTTCTTTTCATTTTTGAGCTGCGGACAATTTGGTTTGATATGTCCGGGTTTCTTGCAATTGTAGCAAAATACTTCATCGTCTGAACTTTCGGAACTTTCGGATTTGACAGTTTTCTTCCTTTGTGGCTTGTATTTTCCTTTGGCCCACTTTCTCAAAACCATGGCTAGCTCTTCAGCAGGATCATCATCATTACTTTCAACATAATTATTTAGAGCGATCGTCTTTTTCTTTGATTCAGAATCCTTTCGTTCTTCTCTTGCTTTTAATTCCATCTCGTAAGTAATCAGATTTCCGATCAACTCTTCCATGCTTACTTTATTCAGATCTTTTGATTCTAGTATTGCCGTCACCTTTGCTTCAAAATTCATTGGTAGCACTCTCAATATTTTTCTGATCAATTCCACTTCGGTAAAGGTTTTGCCAAGAGCTTTTGCATTGTAAACTAGTGACAAGAAGCATCCATACATCTCTTTTATATCTTCGTCTTTTTGCATAGAGAAATTTTCATATTCGTTGCTGAGTAGAGCGAGACGAGATTCCTTTACTTGAGATGTACCTTCGTGTGTGACCTCCAACGTATGTCATATTTCCTGTGCAGTTTCACAATGAGAAATTCGATTAAATTCTGTTTTATCAAGAGCACAGATTAAAGCATTCATCGCTTTGGCATTGGTTGAAAATAATTTTTTATCATTAGCATCCCACCTATCTTTTGATTTAGGAATTTCAACACCACTAACAATAACAGTGGGAGATCTATAACCCGTTTCAATAATATCCCACACATCATAATCGACTGAACTCAAATAAATTTTCATCCTAGCTTTCCAATATGCATAATCAGTTCCATTAAACATTGGTGGCCTAGCTATGGACTGACCCTCAGAAAACGCGTTATTAGACAGATTCATGACTCTAGAGTTAAAATAAAAATAAAAAATACCTGCTCTGATACCACTTATAGGATCTAAATTAACCCTAGAGGGGGGGTGAATAGGGTTTATCGCAGATTTTCACAGAGTAATTAAATAATCACAGCACAGATAATAATCAGAATAAATGCGGAAAATAAATAACACACAGATATACCCAGCTTCGGCAAAACCCTGCCTACTGCTGCATTCCCCAAGGTTTCTACTAGGAGTTAAAACAATCTCTACGCTTACAATCCCCTGTAAACTCGCGACACTCGCTCCCAACTGTTCTTTACCCTACGCTCAAAACCCTGCACTGGTTTTTGTCCCCAAAACCAGATTTCCCCGAATTACAAACCCTATAATTCGTCTCCCTAGTTTTAGAGACAAACTAGAAAACTACAGATTTGATTATAAATTTAAATTGAAAAATAAACAAGAAAAAAAATCCGTTTAAAAAGATGGGTTATCCCCTTTTAAAATCTCTTAGCCCTTTGGTATAAATTTGGCCGACCACTTTTTAATTGCTTCACCACTTTATTTTATTTGGCCAAATCTCTTTGTCTCTGTGTAACAAAAATGGCGGCTGCTAGGGTTTCCTTCTGAAAAGTTGCGATTGACTTTTAGGGTTTCGATCTGAAGGCCACCGCTCTGTCGTGTGATAACCTCGAGTTATTCAGCGGCTATCCTCTTCGATTTGATGTTGAATTCTCGATCCAAGCTTCCTCCTTTCCTAGTATAATTTTTTTTTAATTTGAGATTCACTTTTGAATTTGTGCTAGAACTTGGGGTACTTTGCTTGTGATGAATCGGTGGTTATTTATAGGATTAAATTCCTAAATATGTGCTCTGATTTCATATTAGACTTTGGTCATGATATATACGGAAATATTGGAACTTTAAATCATCGTATGTTCTGGAATTTTTGATTAAGTCATGATCTTTGAAACCCTTGATTTGAAACTTGCGGTGTATATTTTTCCTGGAAATTAGGGCTTGAGCAAGTTTTCTGGAACCTTGATTTTCTGGTTTGCTAAAACTGTCAATTCATTTGGATGCTTTTCTAATGATTTAAAAAACCAGAACAGAAGTTTCTCTTGATTTTGTTGAGAGCATTCTCATTGATTATCTTTTTAATTGATACCGCACTTGATATTTGCCTTTTAACAAAACTTGATCATTGAATTTGATTTAATACTTGACTGTTTTTGAACTAATAAGAGCAGCTGCTATCTTGTTGAACAGATTTGCACTTGAACTTGCTTTGCCGAGAACTAAGAACTGATGCTATACTTGATCATACAGATGCTCTTCTAACTTGGTTGAATGCCATTTTCAATTTGCTGTTATTGAAACGTGCATGCTTGAATTTGCTCCCTTTATACTTGATTTTGGACTGATAAACACAAATGCTAGAATTCTTGAACCTGCTCAGTTCTTTAGCTTGAACATGAATCATTTGCTTGGACTGTTGGATTCTTTCTAGCTGACAAACTTGGGCAAATATCATACTTTATTTGCCACACTGCTTGAATTTCATTTTCATGATATTTCTGATACAAAAATATATTGATACAAACTGATACTGTATTTGATTATGCCTTGTGATAGACATTAGTTGAACTTCTCTTGAGTTTTTAAACTGATGTTTTACTTGTTGATATTCAAACTTGTATACACCATCTGTTTGACTCTGGGTCGACCATTTTAAACCTTCCAGCAATCTTTTGTACTGAATTTTTTTTCTGCTGATTAAAAACTGACAGATGTTATACTTGATTTGCCCAAGCTTTAACAGAACTACCCATTCATTTTTATATTGCCAAAACTTGTATTGTTTGTACCCCGAGCAGATTTGTGTTCGAGCTATTTGTTTTGTTGTTGTGACCTTCTGCTTGTGCACTCTATCCTTGTTCCTTGAGACATGCTTTCACTTGTTCACTGTTATGTGGTCTCCACCTGACTTTGAGTAATGCTTTTCACTTCATATTGCTCTGTCCATGTTTGTACCTTGATGAATTTGCCATGCTTGCCACTTTAACTTGATTGTCTGGCTTCTTTAGCTTGACTATGTAATCTGCATGTTCACTGCTTTGTCCCTTCTTGCTGATTTGAACTTGATGTACCCTCTTACTGTTATATTGTTCGACCATATTCTATTTGTTGTTGCCTGCTATATTCTGTGCATGCTCTTCTTACTTCATGTTATCATGCTGTTCACTCTTGCTTTACATGTTGACTACATCACTATTTTCATGTTTGAACGTGGCTCGACCATGTATGTTTGACCCTTGCACTTGACAACTATTTTATTCATGTTGTAGTGACTTTCTTTCCATTGCTGCTTGTATTTGTGGTTGCATACTGGTATATTTACTACTGTCTCAACTGATTTTCCAGTCCTTGTTGATGCCTTTCTTTCAACATGTTGCTAACCTTTTGCTTCCTGTATTAGTCTCGACTGAACTAAAACTGTCATTCTTCTTTGCTGCTTGATCACTTATACATGCTTTGATTATTTTTGTCCATTTTCAGTTTGCATTTGTTCTTGGTTTTTTTTTTTGATGTGCACTGAGTCGAGACGGTCATTGTGACTACTCCTCAGTTGCTCACGATATTGGCGAGGCAGTGCACACGTATATACGTGTGTACATGTAGCCATCAGACAAGATTTTTCTGTCCCTGCATATCAAACCAAGTCTAGAAAAATGATAAGAAACACACCGTAATTCTGAGGCAAATAAAATTTAAAAATAAATTTTTATTTGCTTTTATTCTATTTTATTTTTATTGCAGTCTACTGAGTGTTCTTCTTGTGACAGGTATGAAGACAGGACTTGAAGGCTGTGAAGACAGAAGATGGAAGACAGAAGATGGAAGACAGAAGACAGAAAAAAAATAACAGTGTCAATGTATGAGAGTATCTGTATATGTGAATGTAAATGTAGTTGTATAGAGTGAGTGACAGAGTTGTATGAATGAAATGTAGTATGTCAAATAGTGGAGTTATAAAAGATGTACTTTTTGATATTGAAATAAAATATTTTTATTTAAATAAAATACTGTATGATTGCTTAAATTTTCTGTACAGTTATATTTTATTTAAATAAAAATATTATAATCCTGTCTATTGTGTAGTATACCAGTACAGTTACAAACACATTCAATAATTAAATATATTTGGTTGTTATCATCAAACAAAAATCATATAATTGTGTATACAACACTGTTATATACAACAGTATTCTTTATTATGTCCAGAAGCTGAGGAACGGATCGATGTAGTTTTTTATGTATTGTGGTAGTTTTTTCTGTATTCCGCAATTGTATTGTAACGGTGGTTGAATTATGAAATTTAAATTCTGCAATTCATATTCTCCCATTTGTATTCTACAATTCGTATTTTCCAATTTATATCTAATTCAATGAACCTACAATAAACACAAAATAAAAAAAAGCATTAACCCTTCCAAAATGCCCCTTTCGTAAAATAAACACATTCCCCATTTGCAAAAATTCCCCTTCAAATAACCCTTTCGAATTCTCCTTCCAAATAGCCCTTCCCATTCAAAATCAAACGGACCCTAATTCTTGATGAGAGGACGACACCAAATACAACATGTTCCATCGTGCCAAGCTTTTGTAAGTTTTGTACTAACTCTTTATTGTGTACCTATTACCGCTCAAATTGGTTTATGTTGCTATGATTTACCATTTATCGGTATCTAATACTGTCAACTGATTTCTATGCGTTCAATATAATTTAAGTCACATAACATTATGGTTTGCAACTTTGCACCTTTTGTCTTTTCATTTCTTTGATGTTCGCCTATGAGCCTGATTAATCTAGGCTATGGGCCTATTTTATCCAATGGTCTTAATTTGTTACTGCTAACATTATGCAAGTTTATAGTTTTCCACTTATCTCATGCACTCTACTTTGGTCGAGAGCTAATCCTCTATACCGAAAATTCTCTGTCTCTGTGTACCCAACCAATCAGAATTCCTGATTTTCACCATTTTGCAATTAAGTCGAAGAAAAATAACAGGATTAATTGCAAAAATGTGGAATTCAAGTGTTGCTGATTGGTTGGGTATAGAGAAACAGAGAATTTCCGGTATAGGTGATTTTATTTTAACAGAACCTGACTGTTCGTTCATCCCCTCAGTTAGTTAACCTCAAGAGAGTGCACTGTGATTCAAGGTAAATAAATCACCATCCCACTCAACTGTATAACCATCGTTTTGTTTTATATATGTGTTTGTGTCCACTTATGTGTACTTAGTCTTGAATATGTTTAATGCACCATTAACCGATTATTATATATGTATTTTGGAATCTGTAAAGAAAAGTGTGTTAACACATCAAAGAGGAAAACAACAAAGTTGTGAAACAATAGGAAAATAATTATACCACTGAAGATGAACAACAATGAGTAATGCCTCTTCAACCCAGATTATCGTGGTAAGCTAAATTTCTAGGAAAGAAAGTCAGGAGAAAATGCAATATAAAGATCAGATGGGAGGAAAACAGTGATTTGTCAACTCATGAAACTAAAATGTTTTTCATAGGTCATTAATTATGTGTGCATTGTTTACTTATGTTAATGGGCATTTCATTTCCATCAATTTCAACTTAATCTCAATAACAGTGAAAACTCAAACTGCAAAAATGTATAAGTCTGCTTATAGATTTCAATTTAAAAGACCCAAATTTCACTATTATAGAAAATGCCTTACATATTATTGTAAGAGCATCTCCAACAGTGTTACGGGCCGTAACGTTACGGCCCGTAACATTACGGGAGATATCTTTGATATCTCCCAACGGGCGCGAGCCGATTTTATCGGCTCGCGGTCTGCGAGTCGATTTTATCGTCTCGCGAGCTCGCGAGCCGATAAAATCGTCTCGCGCCTGTCCCGAGCCTATATATGGCTCGGGAGGGGGGGTGGGGTTTGTTATATTAGTTTAATTTTAATTTCCTCCTTTTTAATTTCTTTTTAACTCCTTTGTATATACGTTTAAATAACACGGGTTAGTGGACGACCCTAGTTTTAAACTCCTTTATAACTCCTTTTTAACTCCTTCGGGTGCTTAAATGTTTACATTATGAGGATAAGTGGACGACCCTCCTTTTAAACTCCTTTTTATATACGTGTAAATATCACGGGTTAGTGGACGACCCTAGTTTTAAACTCCTTCGGGTGCTTAAATGTATACATTATGAGGATAAGTGGACGACCCTCCTTTTAAACTCCTTTTGAACTCCTTTTTATATACGTGTAAATATCACGGGTTAGTGGACGACCCTAGTTTTAAACTCCTTTTTAACTCCTTTTTAACTCCTTCGCGTGCTTAAATGTTTACATTATGCAGATAAGTGGACGACCCTCCTTTTAAAATCCTTTTTAACTCCTTCTTACATACGTGTAAAGAGACACTCAAACCAATAAAGAGACACTCAGACCAATAAACGATTCCAATAAAGAGACACTCAAACCAATAAAGAGACACTCAGACCAATAAAGGATTCCGATAAACATACACTCAAACCAATAAAGAGACACACAAACCAATAAAGAGACACTCAGACCAATAAACGATTCCAATAAAGAGACACTCAGACCAATAAAGAGACACTCAAACCAATAAAGAGACACTCAGACTAATAAAGGATTCCAATAAAGAGACAATCAAATCAAACCTTATATATAACAGCAACATTGCAGTACATATCTCAAATCAAAACTTACTCAAAATAATAAATGGATTCCAGTTTTACAAAATGTTTACTGGCTTTTGCTAGCGATTCGGAGGAAGATGAAATCCTTCAAGAGGAAGAAGAAGAAATACAAGAAATACGGGACCTATACCGTGAAGCGTATGGTTCATCGTCCACAACTAGGGGGGATCGGTTCCTGGAAGGAGGTTTATACACCGAAATCATGCTAAATACCACAAGTCTTTGATGCAAGATTACTTCGATGACGATTGCACTTACGGGCCTGATATATTTCGCCGAAGATTCAGGATGCGGAGAAACCTATTTCTTCGGATATTGGCTGGTATTCAAGGTAACAATGATTACTTTAAGTACAAACAAAATGCATCGAAGACACAGGGGTTGTCCGGTGAACAAAAAATGACGGCAGCTATGAGAATGTTAGCTTATGCCACACCAGCCGATGCTTTGGACGATGCATAGCGCATAGCAGAGAGCACGGCACTAGAAACATTTGAAACTTTCTGTCAAGCAGTTGTGGACGTCTACGGAGAAGAATACTTACGGTCTCCGAACGAAGCAGATGTAGTGCGAATCAGAGAGATGCACGAAAGCAGGGGTTGGCCGGGAATGTTAGGAAGTCTGGACTGTATGCACTGGGAATGGAAGAACTGTCCTAAGGGATTACAAGGTGCGTACAACGTCAAGGAAAGACGACCAACCATCATTTTGGAAGCTGTGGCATCGTACGATCTGTGGATATGGCACGCTTTCTTCGGAATGCCCGGGTCTAATAACGACTTAAATGTTGTAGAAAGATCTCATCTGTTCAATGATCTTGCTCAAGGCCAGGTACCTCCTTTAACATTTACCCTAGGCCAAAATACTTACAACCATGGCTATTACCTAGGTGACGGCATTTACCCGAAATGGAGCACCATAGTTAAAACACGTCCAAATCCATTAACTCCTAAACAAGTCATGTTCGCGGCGATGCAAGAGGGACAAAGGAAAGACGTGGAACGTGCTTTCGGTGTTTTACAATCGAGATTTGCAATGATAAGTAATCCATGTAAGCTATGGTCTAGGAGAAAGATGTCTACAATCATGTTTTCTTGCATCGTTCTTCACAACATGATTATAGAAGATGAAAGAGATATGGATGAAGAGCAACGCCACTGCAATTACGAGGGTGCTTCGCAACCACCTCCAGTATTCCGACAAAACCAACCAATAACAGAGGAGGATTTCAACATTCATTTGAGCCGTCAAGTTATCTACAGAGATGCAGAACTTCATAACCGGCTGCAGAAGGATCTTATGAATCATTTATGGAACCACTACGGCGATACCTAGTTATGAAGAACCATTATCTGAATTTGTGTTTTATTTTATGTTTGTCCGAACTTATCAATCATGTATGCAGTAAAGATGTTGTCATTTTCTATTGTACCAACTCGTTCTCTTGTATTCGTAAGAGTTATTAATCATATATTATTATATATCAATCATGGGTTTGGTTTTGTATATAGTAAAAATAGTTGGGGAAAAAATAGCCAGGAGCCGATTTTATCGGCTCCTGAAGTCGCGAGCCGATAAAATCGGCTCGCGACATCACGAGCCAATAAAATCGGCTCGTGCGCCCCATTCAGGACTCTGAATTGAGCCCGTAACATTTCCCTTCATATTACACCCCGTAACAACTGTTGGGTGCAAAAATAAGCGAAATTACACCCCTTAACATGAATTTCCTCCACTGTTGGAGTAGCTCTAACAATACATTTTTTGGAAAAATAGTTCTGAAACTTCTATTGCTCGCCCTCTGTCAGTGGCGGACCCAGCATTTCAACTCAGGTCGGGCCAAAAAAAGCCAAATTGTCCTACACTGCCAAAGTAAGTTAAAACATGTTGTATATATATCAGTATATATTCATGCATTACAATTAAAGTACTTGGAGTGTTGTTTGGGTTGAATATTGGCATCAACTGGGGCAATGCTTTCGCTTCAGGTGTGGCGAACTAGTTCAAACTTGTATTGTTATGCCTACTTCATAGATTTTGAGGTAAGGCAGCTGCCCTATCTCGCCTAACAGTAGACCAGCCCCTGACCTTTGTTGAATTTCTATCATTCCAATTTTTTGTTTAGATAACATATCATAAAGGGATTTTTTTTATTGATATCTATGGAGTAGTAATAATTGGTGGAGCAACTTCAGTGGAAGATTATCCATTCTAAAAATGCATAGCATTTCTTTTCGGTACATGCTGTAAAAAAGGATTAGAGATATGTCATTGATTTGTATACATTACGTAGCATGGTCTTCGTACGACTTCAGTTGTGTATGTTCACATCTGGGTTTCACTATTCTCTCTTTGATTGTTACATTTACAAGTATCTTCTGACTAATACAAAGTAAAACTAAGACTTCTTATTTTATATTACCGATGTCGTCTACCTTATCTATATTCATGGCAATTAGTTAGTTGAACAACTTTTTTTATTATTTGTTTATTTGATTAAATGTTCACTACTAAAAAGAAGTGGAAAAGGGAAAACCATCTTCTAAACTATGGCAAGCTCGCACGCTCACTCTCGTGTTCCAAATCCAAAAACTAAACAAGAAATGTCTTTGGATTTGGACAGATAGAGCAGCTAAAGCGATGCGAAGCATTGAAAGGATACGAAGTAAAATCTTTGCACCTAAAAGAAATATAGGTTTCAGTTGAGGACAGTAATGTTCAATGAGTAGACACTCCTGTTAGTATATGGGGATATATTCATGGCCAGATATATAATATGAAAGAGTTGTTTAAAGTTTGAGGAGACTGTTCGAAGACAAACCATCTATTTATTTGTGATTTTGTAGATAGAGGATTTTATTTAGTTGAAACATTTTTGTTTCTTCTAGCTTTAAATGTTAGAAATCCCTAATCATATAACTCTTATACGGGGCAATCATGAGAGCTGTTAAATTTCTATCATACCAATTTTTTGTTTAGATAACATATCATAAGGGGATTTTTTTATTGATATCTATGGAGTAGTAATAATTGGTGGAGCAACCTCAGTGGAAGATTATCCATTCTAAAAATGCATAGCATTTCTTTTCGGTACATGCTGTAAAAAAGGATTAGAGATATGTCATTGATTTGTATACATTACGTAGCATGGTCTTCGTACGACTTCAGTTGTGTATGTTTACATCTGGGTTTCACTATTCTCTCTTTGATTGTTACATTTACAAGTATCTTCTGACTAATACAAAGTAAAACTAAGACTTCTTATTTTATATTACCGATGTCGTCTACCTTATCTGTATTCATGGCAATTAGTTAGTTGAACAACTTTTTTTATTATTTGTTTATTTGATTAAATGTTCACTACTAAAAAGAAGTGGAAAAGGGAAAACCATCTTCTAAACTGTGGCAAGCTCGCACGCTCACTCTCGTGTACCAAATCCAAAAACTAAACAAGAAATGTCTTTGGATTTGGACAGATAGAGCAGCTAAAGCGATGCGAAGCATTGAAAGGATACGAAGTAAAATCTTTGCACCTAAAAGAAATAGAGGTTTCAGTTGAGGACAGTAATGTTCAATGAGTAGACACTCCTGTTAGTATATGGGGATATATTCATGGCCAGATATATAATATGAAAGAGTTGTTTAAAGTTTGAGGAGACTGTTCGAAGACAAACCATCTATTTATTGGTGATTTTGTAGATAGAGGATTTTATTTAGTTGAAACATTTTTGTTTCTTCTAGCTTTAAATGTTAGAAATCCCTAATCATATAACTCTTATACGGGGCAATCATGAGAGCTGATAAATTACATGGAATATGGATTTTATGGTGAATGCTTGCGCAAATATGGCTCTATAAACGTTTGGAGATACCGCACAGATGTTTTTAGCTACTTGAGTCTATCAATATTAATCGAAAGTAAAGTTTTTTCTCTGCATGGAGGTCTCTCCCTTGCCATAAAAACATTAGATCAGGTATTGTTATACTCAGACATTTCGCCAAATAGCTAGTCAGTAATGTACGTCAGAGACAATTATCAAACACTTAATAAAATGGAGAAGCAAGCTGTTTGCGGATCATCTGAAACTATTACCGATGACTAGATGGATCTAAGCAGAGAAGAAGAACAAGATAAAAAAATCGAAGAATAAATTTTAAGAATTGCATGTGCACCTATGCATGGTGCACATGCATAGGCTATGCACAGAAAGGGAAAAAATTAAATCTAAATAATTGCTAATTAAACTTGTGACGGTCTAATTGACTGAGTCATGGACTAACATGTATAAATAGATGGCACCGATCATAGCATGTACATATAAAAAATTAAGCAATAAAATCAAAGACTTACACTATTTTGTTCTTGCTCTCGGCTATTTCTATTTCTGGTCCATTTCTTCTGTTTTCACCTCCTTCTTCCTTAATTCTCTGCAACAATTCCTTCGTGATTTCTCATTTATTCTTCCTTCATTATCACCATCTTCTATTTCTTCTCATCTGCAAGTTCTTAATCTTCTTTTCGGCGCATTTACCCCCTTCCGGTTAGCATTTGTATTCCCCTACCATTCATGAATAGCAGAACCCAAGCTCAGAAGCAAAAGGAGGCTAACCCTATGGTATTGGAGCAAGGAAATGAGCAATTAACAGACCTCATTCGAGCGATCCTACCACTTTCATAACCGAAGATAGAAACAGGGAAGCCTCCTCCTTTGATTTAGTAACTTCGGATAGTATGACATAGCAAGATAGGTGGCAAAAATAAGAACTGACTAACAATCAGCACACCCTATCTTTCAAGAAACTCGGAAGGTACATGCAAAATCTGTCAAACAATAATCAAGAAATACATCAAAGGACAGATAACTTACAAGACTCCATGGAGAATTCCTTCTCAAATAAGACATACAAATGAATCGGTGCCGGTACCACTCAATACAAGATAAGATATAGGATGTTTTATTTCATCTTTGGGCTGTACTGGGCTAAGCCCATTTATTACATGTAATTTCAATTTACCTGTTGTCGCTTATACTCTATGCAACATGTATATATTCGTGTACCCTGCAACCATTTGATCAAGTTGAATATAATTCTTTCATTCACAAATACATCAATTCCTTCTGAAATCTCAAAACATTAAATCTGAAAATCTAATTTGGTATCAGAGCCCTTCATTAATCTGCTTTTAAAACAGTAAAAGAAATTTTGTTGGTAGATTCATCAGTTTGATTTCATCACTTGAATCTGACTCATCAAAGATCATTCATTGAACTTATCATTTGAGATTTTTTTGCTCCTGACTTAATCAAGCCACTGTGCGATGCTCAGATCCATCTAGCTGCATCAGTGATTCAATCATCAAGAGAGAGGAAATCAAATCCGAATCATTCTTTACCAATCATACCACTCCAGAAGCATTCACAATCAAGAAAAAGAGCATCAAGAAAGCTATTAGAAACCATTTCAATTGAAAACTCAATGTGAAAAATAGTCATCATCATTTAAAAACTCTTTGTGCTCAAGTTCTTGTTCACAAAACAACTTTTTGAGCAATTCAATTCAAAGCAAAGAAGTTCAGTTCGAATTACCTCTTATTTCTGCACTTATCCTCATTATAACCTTTGGAATGGCAAACAGCAATAACGAATCCAGCAACACTTCAGGGGCTTCTCAACCTATAAATCCACATCCCAATCATCCTCCCAAGAATGTGATCAGTCTCAAGAGTCAACTAATCATCATTCCTCTTGATCAAAACAACTATCTTCTCTGGAAATTACAGGTGGAAACCTCTCTTAAAGGATATGGTCTGGAAGGATACGTTCTTGGCACCATACCAATTCCACCAAGGTTTGTAACTGATGCATCAAACAATAGTAAGTAATGAAGATTATACATCATACTATAGACAAGAAAGATTAATCAGTGCATGGTTATTATCATCTATCAGTCTTGCCCTAATGACACAAGTTATAAGTTGTAAAACTGCTAATGAAATATGGATTACTTGTGAGAAAATCTTTAATTCACAATCTGCAGCTAAGTCCTTATTCTATAAAAAGGCAACTCCAAAATTGCAAGAAAGACAATATGAGCATGAGTGAATACCTAGCAAAAGTTAAAAACATTTGTGACACGTTGAAAGCCTCAGGAAGCAATGTTGAAGAATCAGATCAAGTTCTTTCTCTTGTAAATGGACTTGGAAATGAATATGAGGCTGTAGTAGCCATTATTACATCACAAAAGGTTACACGACCATTAGATAATGTACACTCTATGTTACTTTCACATGAGGCAAGAATCTCTCACAAGAAATCCATTGATTCAGACTACTCACTCAATTATGCTGCTAATAATAGAGGCGGGGGGCAAGGAAATTACATAAATAATCCTAATCAGAGAGGAGGATATCCTCCTAGAGGAAGAGGAAGAGGCAGATGGTCAAATAATAATAAACCCAAATGTCAAATATGTGAAAGGGTTGGCCACACTGCTCTCAAATGTCACTTCAGATTTAACTCAAACTATACTAGAAATCAAGGATATAACAGTAACAGTGACAATAATCCCAATGCTAATATGGTACAAACACAATCAAAATCATCAAATCAAGCACAGTGCAATCAAACTGATGCAAGAAAGTCAGATTCTACATTGGATGATAATTGGTTTTTTGACTCTGGTGCTACTAACCACATGACCAACAACATAGATAATCTCAATCTTGGAAATAAAGAATACAGAGGTAAACAGTTAATAACCATGGGTGATGGTAAGTACATTAGTATTTCCCATACTGGTAATGCTTTATTAAAAGGTAAGAAATAATTGTTCTTGCATAAATTATTAAGGGTACCCAAGAATAGGAAAAACCTAATGAGTGTGTCACAATTTACAAAAGATAACAATGTCTACTATGAATTCTACCCTAACTATTGTGTTGTCAAAGACATGCTAACACATGAAATCTTATTGCAGGGTGATGAAACACATGGGCTATACACTTTCAAGCTTGGAAATCAATTACACCCAGCAGAAGAAAAGTAGTGCTTTGTCTCTACAATTGAGAATCAAAACGGTAACACCAATAATGTTTTTGATCTTTGGCATCACAGATTGGGTCATCCTAGTGTCAATATTGTTAAGAACATTCTGAATAATAGTAAAATTTCTTACTATGATATAAAATTACCATATGTCTGCACATATTGTCAAATGGGTAAAAATCACAAATTACCATTTGAAGATTCATCCACTGTCTACTCTAACACTTTTGATCTAATAGTTACTGATTTGTGGGGTCCAGCCTCTATAACATCTGACTTTGGGTATAAATATTATATCTCTTTCATTGATGCTTATTCGAGGTATACATGGATCTATTTCCTAAAGTCTAAATCTGATACTCATGATGTTGTAATAAAATTCTTGAATATGATAGAAAATCAGTTCAACACCAAAGTGAAAATATTTCAGACTGATGGAGGTACAGAGTTTATAACCCTTAGTAAGTATTTTGATGAAAAAAGGATAATTCACAGACTCACATGCTCATACACTTCTGAGCAAAATGGTTTAGCTGAATGAAAGCACAGACATATAGTAGAAAGTGGCTTAAATTTATTAGCACAAGCTTCATTACCTTTGAAATTCTGGTCTGAATCATTTAACACTGCAGTATATTTGATTAATAGGATGCCAACCAGAGTATTAAATGATATCAGTCCACATGAAACACTGTATAAAGTTAAGCCAAACTATCATGATTTAAAAGTCTTTGGCTGTCAGTGCTTTCCTTATCTTAGACCTTATAATGCTAACAAGCTCAATTTTAGATCAAAATCATGCACATTTTTGGGTTATGCTGTCAAACAAAAGGGATATAGATGCATTGATGATAATGGCAGAATCTATGTAAGTAGGCATGTTATATTCAATGAAAGTGTCTTCCCTTATGCTCAATCCAATATCAAAACCACCAATAAAGCCATCAATAAAGAGGTAAATATACCTGATATCCCAGTGTACTCTGAACTATCTTCAGTAGCAAGTGAAAAGATGGCTGTTGATGATCAAGTAATGCATATTACTAAGGATATTCAACCCAGCAATGATGATCCTGTCAGCCTCGCCAATCCAACACCTGAACATGACAACAATGAATGATCAGAAACTCAAAGTCAATCCACTGAAGGATCTAATGAAGGCTCACCAGCCACTGAGGATAGTGCAAGACATTCTGAACAGCACACTGATCCTCCTCCCATTATTATTGGTTATCCAATGAAAACCAAATCAAAAAGTGGCATATTCAAGCCAAGCATACCTGATCACAAAAAGTAAATCTGAACCAACAAATTTCACTCAACCCATCAAATACAATGAATGGAAAACAGCAATGAATGAGGAGTTCAGTGCCCTGATCAGAAACAAAATCTGGACACTTGTGCCTCAACCAGTTAATAAGAACATAGTAGGATGTAAATGGACTTACAGAGTTAAAAGAAATCCAGATGGCACCATTAACAGGCATAAAGCCAGATTTGTTGCAAAAGGCTTTACTCAAGAGTATGGATTTGACTACAGAGAGACATTCTTACTTGTAGTCAAGCCCACTACTATCAGATTAATTTTCACAATAGCACTCAAAAACCAATGGAATATTCAACACTTGGATGTCAATAATGCCTTCCTCAAAGGTAATCTGGAAGAGAAAATATACATGGAACAACCTGAAAGATATGTTCAAGACTCAAAACTTGTATGCAAACTTAGCAAAGAAATCTATGGTTTGAAACAGGCACCTAGAGTATGGTTTGATAAACTCAAGTCAACTCTAAACACTCTAGGATACTGGCCCACTAAATCTGACACCTCTTTGTTCACAAAAATTACTCAATCATTCACTATATACATACTAATTTATGTTGATGATTTAGTTGTCGTAGGAAGCAGTGATATTGAAATAACGAACCTTGTAAAGTACCTGAACAAAGAGTTCTCCATCAAAAATATGGGGGACATCAACTAATTTTTAGGCATAGAAGCCAAAAGGATTTCAAATTCAGAACTGCTACTAAGTCAAAGAAAGTACATTACTGAGCTACTAGCCAAAACAGACGTGCTTGAAGCCAAATCCTTACCAACCCCTATGATTTCTAGCCAACACTACTCTAGAAACAGGAGGGAAGCTGTAAACTATATCAAGCAATACAGGAGTGTTGTGGGGGCACTACAATATGCCACTATAATAAGACTTGACTTGTCCTTCAGTGTTAACAAGGTATCTCAATTTTTTGCAGGAACCTAAAGGCGAGC
The DNA here is from genome assembly GCA_030737875.1 of Allium sativum. Lineage (NCBI taxonomy): Eukaryota > Viridiplantae > Streptophyta > Magnoliopsida > Asparagales > Amaryllidaceae > Allium > Allium sativum. The sequence continues at coordinate 346,262,176 of CM060910.1, forward strand.
ACTGGAAAGCTGTAAAAAGGATCCTAAGATATCTAAAAGGCACTCTGGACTATGGGCTTACACTAAAGGGCAGCAAGGACCTAAATATCACTGGATTTACAAACTCAGATTGGGCTGCAGATCCAGATGACAGAAGATCCATCACTGGCTAGTGTATATACATGGGAGACAATCTAGTATCATGGAGCTCTAAAAAGCAAACTACCATATCAAAGTCAAGTGCAGAGGCAGAATACAGGAGTATTGCATGTGCTATAGCTGAAATTATGTGGATAATGCCCATACTAAAGGAACTACAACTAAGCAATTCATCAAAGGCTACAATCTAGTGTGACAATCAGAGTTCAATCTACATGTCAGCTAATCCTATTCAGCATGCTCGAACAATGCACATAAAATCGACATTTATTTTGTTCGAGAACAAGTGAAAAATGGAAAATTGCAGATTAATTACATACCTTCCTTCCATCAGAAAGCTGACATACTTACCAAAGCCCTTTCAGCCAAAAATTTCACCAGACTTCGCGAAGAATTAAAAGTAAGACGATGCACTACTCTGGAATCAACAATGAAGCAAAAGGTATACCCTGAAAGCTCGCTGCCTTCCATCAGAGACAAGCAGAACTCTCGAGAATTAGATCTGAAGACCAATTGCTCAATAAGGCTGGAGATAAACCCTGAAATCTCATCGCTCAACTTATCTGAAAGCAAGCCTCAAAAAGGATGTGGATGAAGGCATCAATTCATCGGAGAAATCAAATTTAGGGTTTCTGCTAACCCTAGATTTGAAGGGGGCAAATAAGACATACAAATGAATCGGTGCCGTTACCACTCAATACAAGATAAGATATAGGATGTTTTATTTCATCATTAGGCCGTACTGGGCTAAGCCCATTTATTACATGTAAATTCAATTTACCTGTTGCCGCTTGTACTCTATGCGACATGTATATATTCGTGTACCCAGTAACTATTTGATCAAATTGTATACAATTCTTTCATTCACAAATACATCAATTCCTTCTGAAATCTCAAAACATTAAATCATAAAATCTAATTCTTTGTTAAAAGAGATGAGGATCAATAAAACTACTGAATAATCTAGGTTTGACAAATCACCTATTCTTCTAGTTCTACAGCCCAAATCCAATGTGTATGTCCCACCAAATCAAAGGCCACCAATTCTTTCTCGTCGAGTCAATATACAATAGATAACTCCCCATCGAGAAACTATGAGATCAACCCTAAGGAAAATACCAAGGTCAAGATCAAAATGGACTTTACTATATTCAATGGGGAAGGTAGAATAATTGATTGGATGAGAAAAATAGACGGTTTCTTTAGGTACAGTAATACTGATGTGCAGCAGTGGGTTTATATAGGCTCTTATCATCTCAATAAAGAGGCTTTGCAATGGTTCAACATATATTCACGTAATACTCCAGACTATGATCACTGTGTTGTATATAACAGTGTTGTATACACAATCATATGATTTTTGTTTGATGATAACAACCAAATATATACTATTATAAATGTGTTTTAACTGTACTGTTTCATAAATTCATCATAGACAGGAGTATGATATTTATATCTAAATAGTATACATCAGTACAGAAATTCAAATATATATAGAGTATTTTGTTTAAATATAATATTTAATTTTAATATTTAAACAGTACAATTTGATAACTCCACTATTTGTTTATCTCAGTAATACATAAAATTGCATATACATTTCATTTACAGATTAGTTCCTCTCTACAAACACTCAATAACTCAAATACATTAATATACAGTTCCACTGTTTTACACACTACACTCAGTCCATCTGTCTTCACAGCTCACAGTCAGTCCAGTCATCCTCTGCTTACCTGTCATTTACAGAAACACACACGGTGTCTAGAACAGAAATAATATTTTAATTTCTAGCAAATATAATTTTTATTTTAAAACTTTATTTGCCTTAGAATTTCGGTGTGTTTCTCATCATTTTTCATGACTTGATCTGATCTATGTAGACTGTATACTCTAGTGCTCACAGATCAGCCTCAACACACCACGCTAGTTTGCTGATCAGAACCAGCTGATTCTGAATAGCCACAACACAGTGCAACGGTCTGCTGATATAAATATTCATTCAAATTGCCACACGTATATACACACATTTATATAGACACACATATGTGTGTGTGTGTCTATAAATATACATATGTATACATGCAGTCAATAAAGTGTCGAGCTCCAACCAGCAAACGTTCAAGTGCCAAGGTGTAGCCAAACAGGGAAATGACATGCAAAAATGATCAATGCTAAAGAAAAGCATCAAGACAAGCAAGGGATGATTTCAAGGTCATAGCAGCATAGGTGACACAGCTAAAACAAGTTCAAGAAAGCATGGTTTACTACTATAAATCAAAATAGCATAGACAAATGCTTAGAGCAATCAATACATGAGTAACATGTTGTGTACAGAAGTGTACATGCAGGCAACAATTGTTGATAAAGTCCTTAAACTCAAGTCAGAATATAAAATCAAGTGCAGCAATCTACATGAACAAACAATGTATACAAGACTGTTCAGTCAGCATGGTCGAGCCATGTTCAAACACAAATGGGACAGTGCAGCTCATAAGACTGTAGAGTATATGGATGTAGCAAGTAACAATGAATGATCAACATAAAGTAAGTGTGGTGCTTTTAGAACATGGCAGTGCAAATATATGTAGAGCACATTTGTGCTAAAAACATGGACAAGCAATGAAGAAAGTTGTGTGACATGTTAATAGTATCATTTTAATGACAAAAATCAAATTCAAGTATCCTAGAAATTGTCAAGCAAAAGAGGAAAGCAAAATTTCTTTTTGGCAAAAGTTTTTTTCTATGGTGGAACAATTACTTGACTAAGCAAAATTTCAGCAAACAAATATGTGAGCAATATTTAGGTAAGGCTTTTCAGTCCAAGTTTAATAAAATCAGTGTTATTTTTTGGCAAGAAATAAAGTGGTGCCTTATGGGATCAATCAAGCATCATGGTACAAGAGACAATAAATCATTTCGTTTATTTCTAGTATTAGACAAACAGGTTTTTGGAAAGCTAATATTTTTCTAGTTTTAAACATTCTAGTTTTAAAACAGTGTTCAAAACAAAAGGGCAGGATTTCAAAATTATTTCCACAAAATCAGTTCTATTTTCAAAAGCACTGAAGAAATACTCGACAAGAAATCCATCAACGGACAAAGGGAATTTATGTTGGCATGTTTTTAAATTGTTTCCTAAAATTTTTTGCCAAAAATGGTTACAACGTTTCTATAAATAATTTCCACATTGTCGAGTAATCAAGGCCATGGAACAAAGATGGAAATAAATCACGCCAATTTACAATGCAATAAAAAGAGGGACTTTCTCATTTTTCGAAAAATAATACACGGCATTTAAACTACAAAATTGTTTCCAGATTCATAAAAGGGGCCAAGTACTTGTTCATATTCACTAAAAGAAATACACGTAGCAAAACTCAATCAAAGCCGAGAAATCAAAAGGGGACAGTCACACAAACCAAGCCAAGTCATACAAGGAAATCAGAGTGAAGGGTTTTCGATAACCCTATTTAAACACCCATTACATCACATGCATGGACATCGGAAATCAAGCTATACAATTTCAAGAGAAAATACAAAAATCATTTCAAGATACTTACGAATTTTTTGATCGCGAGACAAAACCCAGATCATCGAAGTAAAGCAACAACAATCGATCATCAGAAGATTCATTCACAATTGAAGAAGCAACTAGATTTGGGGATTTGTCAAAAACCCTAGTTTTTGACATCGGTAGCCATTGAAGCACAAAGACATAGCCGACTTTACTTGACAAAAAAAATGAAACGGGCCGGCTCAAATAATCTTGGTTAAGCCTACGAGTTTTTATTTTAATATCAAAAGGACTAGAGTTTTTCATTAGTTTATTTATTGTTTTTATTTTGTTTTCTATTGTAAACCAATCTGAACAGTTTCTAGGTCTGTAAAATCTAGGAAACCAGTTAGGGTGTTAATTGGAAGTTTGCTAGAGTCTGTACAAACAAGGGTTACTGGTTACAGGGTTGTAATCAGGGGAAATCTGATCTAGGGGATTAGATCAGTCTAGGGTTTTGAGTGTAGAGTTAGAATAGGAGCGAGGGGTCGCGAGTTTACATGGTCTTGTAAGCGGGATCTGTTCTATCACCTAGTCAAAACCTTAGGAATGCAGCAGTAGGCATGGTTTTGCCGAAGCTGGGTATCTCTGTGTGTTATTTCCTTTCTGCTTTTTACTTCTACTGCATTCTATGATCTGTTTATTATTTAATATCTCATCAGATTTTTAACTCAGAAAAAACTGTGATAAACCCTATTTACCCCCCCCCCCTCCAGGGTTAATCTAGATCTAATAAGTGGTATCAGAGCCTAGTAATTTCATTAACCCTAGAATAATGGATTCTAGTTATCAGTACTCTGAGAGTCAGTCCAGTCATATTCCATCTATTTTAATGGTACAGATTTTTTAAATTGGAAATTAGAAATGGAGTTATATTTAAAATCTGTTGATGTTAAATGTTGGGATACTGTTATTAATGTATTTGATGTGGTTAGTCGAAATGATATTGGGTTTAATTCTCGTGCTATTCATATTTTATATTCTCATATTGATAATGTTCGGTGTAGCCTCATCTTCCAATGTTTAACTACGCTGGAAATCTGGAAAACTCTCAATGCAAAGTTTGGACAAAATGACAACAAGTGCTCAAAACCCATAAGGATCAACTCAGATTCAGAAGTATGTCTAACAGGATTCACTAAAGAAGAATCAGATGATGACAGTGTTGGAGATTCAATGGATGATGAAATAAGAAATTTTTCATATGAAGATATGGTTTATTTTGTGTTGATTTAACCAAATCTGTTGATAAACTCCGACTAAAAAATAAATCTATGAAATCTAAGAATTCTAAGTTGACTAGCAAAATTGATAATTTGGAATTACAACTCGAATATTTCAAAAATTCTTCAAATTTAGATTGCAAAAATTGTTTGAAATTGGAAACAAATCTTGTTCATCTCAATAAAAATATTCAAAAGTTTGAAAAGGAAATGCTGATCTTAAAAGAAAACAAGATTGATTATCAAGTTTGAACAATTTTCTATAAAAGAAATTTGAAAATTTTAAGACTAATATACATTCCAAATTTGAAATTGCTGAAAAGGAGAATTTTTTGAAATCAAATTTGATTTTGAAAGAACTTAAAATTGAGATTGAAAGATTCAAGAAATTTGAGTCTGAAAATCGAAAACATTTTGAATCTGAGATTGCTGAGTCCAAACCAAACTTAATTTTCTTAAAAATGAAAATTTGGTTTTGAAATATGATTTTGAAAGATATAAGATCACTGAAAATCATTGTTTAGATTTAATGAAAGAAAATAGTGATCTTAAAACTAAAATTCAAAAACTTGAAACAACTTTAGCTAAATTTTCTAACGGTGAAAAATCTCTGAGTATGTTGTTGAAAAATCAATTTTCACCTGGAAATAAAAGTGGACTCGGCTTTGGGAAAAATAATGGTTTTGAAAAAGAGATATCAAATGATTTTAAAAATCCTTCAAATCGTTTTGGAAATATTCGTTTATAAAATTTGAATTCAAATAATTTCAAAAGGTTTCTAAATCGAAAGCGAAATGAGAATTTGTTTGATAATAATCCATTTAAACCATTTTGGACCCAAAAGAAATACAGGTTTGGGTCCCTAAAGTTACTTTGGTAAATTATGACGAATTGTTATATAAACAGGTTTGGGTACCAAAACATATGAATACAACTGTGAGTGGTTTTACTAATTTTGTTAGACCACTTGGTCCTTTAAACTGTTACGTACCGAAGGTGGATGAGGAACTGTTGTGCTGAAAAGAAATTTGAAATCAAGCTAGTCTATAATTCTGTATCATTTACATTTCCTTTAGCCAAGATCTGATGAGTTAGAGATTCTATTGTTTACATCGATTTCAGGTATAACCTCTAAACTCATCTTTGTAAAAAAAAATCTTTTTCTTTGTGCACTCCTCCTTCTACCCCTTCTGGATTTATTTTTCTTAGTTGATATGTCACTGTCATATCATTGTAACTTCTTTTGGGCTTCATTAACTTCAAATTGCAGAATTAATATTTTTTTGCAAATTCGCTTCATTTAAGTAAAACACTGGTATTTTAATCATTTTCAAATCTTGAATTTAGTCTTGTAAATATCTGCAATTGTTTTGAAGTTTGTTTTCTGTTTTCTGAATTCATAACAGTGTTGATGTGTTCTTGTCATATCCTGAACACTGTTAATTTGAATTCTAAATTTTTGAAAATCTGAAAGTTTATTGGAATTTCGCACACCACTGTTGTTTTGAGTTTTCACTAATTCATTTTAGAAAAGCTTGAAATATTTTACTCATTACAGCACTCTGCCATTTATCAATTGTGATAATTTAATTATTTTTCAGATTGGCTTGGATATTTTAAATTGTATTGAATAAGTGATACATCTTGAAATTCATCCTTATTTATGATCATTATGGTTGAAATTTGTTTGTTTGAAATCATCTGAAATTCTTGATATTTTGAATATCACACACCTCTTAATCCTGAAATTATCAATCTTGTGTGAATGATTCATTATATCTCAAACTTGACATTGATTCAAGTGATTTCAAATAAATTATTTTTAATTTTCTGGATCATGAATATTTCTCAAGTCTGATGTAAATGATCTGAAATTACTCTTGTGCTTGTTAGAAATTCTTGTGAAAAATTCTTTAAAAAATGGTCATTAAAACTCACTGCTATTTCATGATGATTTGATTTGAATATTTGTTTGTTTAAAATCATTTGAAATTATTGATTTATTGAATCTCACACATATCATGAATCTGAAATTTATAATCTGGTGTGATTGATTCATTGAATCTTGAGATTTTCGTATTTCCACAAATGTTTTCAAATAAACGGTATTTTTAATCTTGGATCATCAGTCATATTTGTGACCATCAGAAATGTCATGACAAGTGTTCTTTGAAACTAATTTTGCGCTGCTCCAATATTTTTTTTGAGAAATGTTTTCTAATGACTTCTTATTTGATGAAATTCTGTTTCCTGCTTTGGTAAATGTGCCAAATTTATTAGTCATGTCTGCTTGGGCTCTGTGCTTAAAATTCTTTTGTCTGTGATATCCTTGTTTGTCTCTAATGTCTTGTTACAATCCTCATTAATAGAGACATCAAGTGGTATCAGTTTAGAAGTGCTGAATTTGTTTTTGCTGCATATATTTTTAATCTCTCATGTCTTGAATCTTTCATTTCCCTCTTGTAATTGAATTTCAATTTTAAAATTATTTATTGATTACTCATTCAGAAATTGAAGTCAATAACCAAACCGAATTGTATTTATAATTCATCAAAATTATTATCAGAATTTAAAATTGTGATGAGTTATGGTTGCAGTATATTTCACAACAAGAGGAGATTTTATTTAGACTTTCATGATGGTTGAACAGTTATTATAATATCTTTGAATTGGCAATTATTTCACAACCATCTCTATTATCTATCATCATTCTGCCATCCATGGTAATTTTGTATTAATGTGGAGAGATTAATATTTTTTAAAAATCATTTTGAATAAATAATGGAAATATTTGTGATGGAATTGTGGTTATATTATTATTCAGAATTAGTGATAATCGAAAATTTTCAATTATCCCGATACAGTCGAGCATATTTCATAATATAATTAATTTAGAAATTTATTTCACAGTCCATTTCTGTACCTGCCACATGTCTATCATTCATATTGGTTTTATATACCGAGGAGTTTTTCTTTTGAAGCTGAAAACGATAAATATATAACTAATACATAAGTGTGTCTCTAACCTCATTTAAAAATCCAAGCTCTGGTCGTGCATGGTTATGAGACAACTTGTAATTTAAGCTGCGACTGACCTCATTTAAAAATCCAAGCTCTGGTTATGTGTGGTCAGTGTGCCCTTAAATAAAAAGAAAAGGAAAAGGGGAATAATGTGATATAAATAGAAATTAATTTGAAATTCTCCTTGGTGTGTAAAAACCAGCCTATCAATCCATCTTCTATTTTGTGAAATGTGTTAAAATCTTATGAAGTATTATGATTTGTTGATTGATAGATATTGGGATTTAAGATTATTCGATTTTGTCACTTAAACTGAATTGATAACTATAGTCCAAATCCATAATTATTTTTGTGCTTCATTTTTTGAAAATCTTATTGGAAAATAATTGGAAATATTTTTTTAAAAAACTTTCTCCATTTTTATAAAATTCATCGTAAATCAGTCATTCTCTACAATGTGAAATATGCCACTAGTTCTCAGTTTATTATGATTTTTGTTTGACTAATTGAGATTTATAATGACCGTTCTCCTCTTACGCTGAAATTATATTTTTAGTCATTTTTCATCTATATTTTAAATTCTGTATCCTTTTGATGGTAACAAAAGGGGGAGAATGAGTTGAGATTTTGATTTATGAGTGAATATTTTATAAATATTTTTACTTTTGAAAATTCATTATTATTTATTCATTTCACTCATGCACAGTTATAGGGGGAGCTTCTGTTGTAGGGGGAGCTCTCAAATAGGGGGAGTTTTCTGTTGTAGGGGGAGCATTCAAGTAGGAGGAGTTCAGTTCTTCACTATCAAACACATTTATTATATTCAAAATCTTAATATTTGTTTGTCATCATCAAAAGGGGGATATTGTTGTATATTACAATGTTGTATACATAATTATATGATTTTTGTTTGATGATAACAACCAAATATATATTATTATAAATGTGTTTGTAACTGTACTGTTTCATATATTCATCACAGACAGGAGTATGATATTTATATTTAAACAGAATACATCAGTACAGAAATTCAAATATATACACAGCATTTTGTTTAAATATAATATTTTATTGCAATATTTAAACAGTACAATTTGATAACTCCGCTATTTGTTTATCTCAGTAATGCATCACATTGCATATACATTTCATTTACAGATTATTTCCTCTCTACAAACACTCAATCACTCAAATACAGTAATATACAGTTTCACTGTTTTACACACTACACTCAGTCCATCTGTCTTCTGTCTTCACAGCTCATAGTCAGTCTGGTCATCCTCTGCTTACGTGTCATATACAGAAACACACACACACACGGTATCTAGAACAAAAATAATATTTTAATTTCTAGCGAATATAATTTTAATTTTAAAAATTTATTTGCCTCAGAATTTCGGTGTGTTTCTCATCATTTTTCATTCCTTGATCTGATCTGTATAGACTGTATATTCTAGTGCTCACAGATCAGCCTCAACACACCACATTGGTTTGCAGATCAGAACCAGCTGATTCTGAACAGCCACAACACAGTGCAGCGGTCTGCTGATATAAATATTCATTCAAATTGCCACATGTATACACACACATATATACACACACACACATATGTGTATATATATACACATATGTATACATGCGGTCTATAAAGTGTCGAGCTCAAACCAGCAAGCGTTCAAGTGCCAAGGTGTAGCCAAATAGGGAAGTGACATGCAAAAATGATCAATGCTAAAGAACGGCATCAACACAAGCAAGGGATGATTTCAAGGTCATAGCAGCATAGGTGGCACAGCTAAAAAAAGTTCAAGAAAGCATCGTTTACTACTATAAATCAAAACAGCATAGACAAATGCTTGGAGCAATCAATATAGTGAGTAACATGTTGTGTACAGAAGTGTACATGCAAGCAACAATTGCTGATAAAGTCCTCAAACTCATGTCAAAATATATAATCAAGTGCAGCAATCTACATGAACAAGCAATGTATACAAGACTGTTCAGTCAGCATGGTCGAGCCATGTTCAAACACAAATGGTCAGTGCAGCTCACAAGACTGCAAAGTATACGGATGCAGCAAGTAACAATGAATGATCAACACAAAGTAAGTTTGGTGCTTTTAGGACATGGCAGTGCAAATATATGTAGAGCACATTTGTGCTAAAAACATGGAAAAGTAATAAAGAAACTTGTGTGACATGTTAATAGTGTCATTTTTATGACAAATATAAAATTCAAGTATTCTAGAAATTGTCGGGCAAAAGAGGAAAGCAATTTTTCTTTTTGGAAGAAGTTTTTTTCTATGGTGGAACAATTACTTGACTAAGCAAAATTTCAACAAACAAATCTATGAGCAATATTTAGCAAGGCTTTTCAGTCCAAGTTTAATCAAATCAGTGTTATTTTTTGGAAAGAAATAAAGTGGTGCCTTATGGGATCAATCAAGCATCATGGTACAAGAGATAATAAATCATTTCGTTTATTTCCAGTATTGGACAAACATGTTTTTGGCAAGCTAATAGTTTTCTAGTTTAAACATTCCAGTTTCAAAACAGTGTTCAAAACAAAAGGGAAAGATTTCAAAATTATTTCCAGAAAATCAGTTTTGTTTTCAAAAGCACTGAAGAAATACTCGGCAAGAAATCCATCAATGGACAAAGGGAATTTATATTGGCATGTTTTTATATTGGTTCCTGAAAAAGTTTAAGAAAAATGGTTACAGCGTTTCTACAAATTATTTCCATGTTGGCGAGTAATCAAGGCCATGGAACAAAGATGGAAATAAATCACGCCAATTTACGGTGCAATAAAAAGAGGGACTTTCTCATTTTTCCAAAAATAATACACGGCATGTAAACTACAAAATTGTTTCCAGATTCATAGAAGGGGCCAAGTACTTGTTCATATTCATCATAAGAAATACGCGCAACAAAACTCAATCAAAGCCAAGAAATCAAAAGGGGACAGTCACACAAACTAGGCCAAGTTACACGAGGAAATCAGAGTGAAGGGTTTTCGATAACCCTATTTAAACACCCATTACATCACAAGCATAGACATCGAAAATAAAGCTATACAATTTCAAGAGCAAATATAAAAATCATTTCAAGATACTTATGATTTTTTCGACCGTGAGACAAAACCCATATCATTGACAAGCAAAGCAACAACAATCGATCATCAGAAGATTCACTCACAATTGAAGAAGCAACTCGATTTGGGGATTTGTCAAAAACCCTAGTTTTTGACATCGGTAGCCATTGGAGCACAATGACATAACCGACTTTACTTGACAAAGAAAATGAAACGGGCTGGCTCAAATAGTCTTGGCTAAGCCTATGAGTTTTTATTTTAATATCAAAATGACTAGGGTTTTTCATTTGTTTATTTATTGTTTTTAATTTGTTTTCTATTGTAAACCAATCTGAACAGTTTCTTGGTCTGTAAAATCTATTAAACCAGTTAGGGTGTTAACTGGCAGTTTACTAGAGTCTGTAAAAACTAGGGTTGCTGGTTACGGGATTGTAATCAGGGGAAATCTGGTCTAGGGGATTAGATCAGTCTAGGGTTTTGAGCGTAGGGTTAGAATAGGAGCGAGGGGTCGCGAGTTTACATGGTCTCATAAGCGGGATCTGTTCTATCACCTTGTAGAAACCTTAGGAAAGCAGTAGTAGGCATGATTTTGCCAAAGCTAGGTATCTCTTTGTGTTATTTTCTTTCTGCTTTTTATTTCTGCTGCATTTTATGATCTGTTAATTATTTAATATCTCGTCAGGTTTTTAACTCAGCAGAAAACTATGATAAACCCTTTTTACCCCCCTCTAGGGTTAATCTAGATCCAACACAATGGCCAACATTTTATAAAGCAATTCAGGTACGATCTAACATTGATGAACTTGAAAGGCCTTATGATACATCTTCATCCTTAAAGCAAACAACATCAGTCATGGACTATGTTTACAAATTTGAACAGTCAGAAGGGCTCATAAACATAATAACTCATATCCATTTGTTGCAAAAAAATTAGGGGGTTATAGGAAGAAATTAAGTATCATGTCATTGTTGCTAAACTCCAAGATTTTGATGAGGAAGTTTCTTATGCAAAAAAATTTGAAGCAAAATGGCTCTCTAAAAATAGAAATAAGAAAAAATTATCTTCTTTTACTTATGTTGAACCTACGGAAAATTTTGGATTAAAATCCGCTTCTCAAAATAGTGATAATTTGTCAAAAATCAAGAAACTTGCTCCCCAAGAGCTTGTTAGAAAAGAAAAGGAATAAAAATTGTTATGGCTGCAATGGAAAATATCTTTTGGCAACAAATGTATGAATGACAAGTATCTCTAATGGAAAGAGTGATTGAGTTGGATGCTAATGCAATTTCTATTGAGCCAAATTCTGAGCATTTAAATCTAACTGAGCTAGAATACCCTGAAATAGATGTTAAATCACTGCTTTCTATTTCCCTTAATGCACTATTAGGGATATACATCCTTGATACAATTAAAATTAATGGTTACATAAATAATAAATCATTCATGTTACTTATTGATTATGCATCAACTCACATCTTTATTGTTAGTAGTTCAGTATAGAAATTAAACCCTTAAAAAAGAACAAGCTAGAGTTTACGAAGTTCAAGTGGTAAATGGTCAAAAGCTCTCAGGTAATGAACTATGTTCTCAGGTTTTACTTTCTTGTCAGGGCTGCAAAATGCCTGCTGATTTACTACTGTTACCTATGGAAGGTTGTGACATTGTTTTAGGAAATTCATGGATGAGAGAATCCAATGAAATCGGATTTAATTTTAATAAATTGCAAGTTAGGTTTAAATATATAGGAAAAGAATATATATGTGGCAAGGCTTAGCTAACTAATTCTTCATTTCAGCAGTTGAATGATAAAATATTTCAAAGGAAATAAATGTTGCATCCCTTAAATTTAAGATACTGTGAACAAATAATATAGCCCATAGTGACAGTAAAATTCATCCACAAATCCAAAAACTTCTGAACACTTTTATTGCTATTAGTACACCTCTGCAATCTCTTCCACCAAAAAGAGATTGCGATCATCACATCCCATTACTCCAAGGGTCTAAACTTATTTGTTTAAGACCATATAGGCCTTCTTTTAACATCAAAAATCAATTAGAAAGGTTAATAAAACAAATGTTAGACTCCGGTATAATCAAAAACAGCACAAGTGATTTTTCTGCCTTGTGTTGTTTCTGCACCAGTTGCGATGGTAAAGAAAAAGGATTGTACCCGGAGACATTGCACAAATTATAGGGGTTTAAAAAAAGCTTATAATTAAAGACAAATTTCTCATACCCCTCATTGCTGATCTGCTTGATGAACTATATGGTTCGTTTTTTTTTTTACAAAATTATATTTTACCTCAGGATACCATCAAATTAGAATGAATGAGGAAGTCATTAACAAAATAGCATTTAAAACACATGAAGGTCATTATGAATTTTTGGATATGCCATTTGGTTTATCCAATGCACCATCAACTTTTCAAGCATTGATGAACTTATTTTTCAAAATATTTCCGAGACAATTCATACTTGTTTTCTTTGATGATATACTTATTTACAGCAAACCTTGGGATGAGGATTTGAAACATTTATTTATTACTTTTCAGATTTTACAAGATAATAAGTTAATAATTTAACTTTTAAAATGCTCTTTTGCCGAAAATAAATTACAATATCTTGGATATATAATTTCTTAAAATGGCATATCCGTTGACAAAGAAAGAACAAAGGCTGTATTAGAACGGCCACAACCTCACAATATAAAATCTTTGAGAGGATTCCTAGGATTATCAGGTTATTATAGGAAAATTTTCAAAGTTTATGGCATCATTGCAAAACCTTTAACTTCAATGCTCAAAAGAGATAATTTCTTATGGATACAGGAAGCTACTAGAGCTTTTTACAAACTGATATCATGCCTGATTAATCCTCATATACTATCTATGCCAAATTTTAATAAAGACTTTGTAATTGAGTGTGATGCAAGTGGATCACATATTGGTGTAGTATTGCTTCAAGATAACATGCCAATAGCATATATTAGTTAGAATTTACACGTAGAAACATGCATTTGCCAACCTATGAGAAGGAACTACTGGCATTACTACATGCAACAAAAAATGGTCTCAATACCCACTTGAAAAGAAATTCATCATTCAAAACGATCACCAAAGTTTGCACCATTTACTCTTACAGAAACTGACCACTAGAATACGAGTGAAGTGGCTTGCAAAACTACATGGATACAAATTAGGTTGAAAAAAACCAGGGAAAGCAATACATTGTAATAGATAGCTTGTCCAAAATTCATTAAAAACCTAAAGCAATGGCACAGTCTTTAGTACAAGAAGACTTTATATCTGAACTTAGAAAAGAATTAAACCAGAGCCAATATTATGCTATCAAGAAAGACCAAATTTTGCATGGGAGTTTGCCATCTGAAAAATACAAAATAGTGGATGATTTAATCTTTTATAAAAGTGGATATTATTGGACCCTAACCATTAGTCCCTCGTAAATATCATTTTGTTTGAATTTCACTCATAACCCTGGGTTGTTAGGGCATCCCCAACGCGGGGTCGGTTGAAAAGCAACCGACCCCCAACGCGGGAGCCAGGTAGGGGTCCAGGGTTGCTTCAGCAACCCTGGAGGTTGTTGGAGCAACCAAATGGTTGCTCCAACAACCGAGCTTAGCCGGCTTTGTCAAGGCCGGCTAAGCTTAGCCGGCTTTGTCAAGGCCGGCTAAGCTTAGCCGGCTTTAACAAAGCCGGCTAAGGGGTGGAATTAATTTCTGCCCCCTTAGCCGGATTTGTTAAAGCCAGCTAAGGGGTGAGAGCCTTAGCCGGCTTTGTAAAAGCCGGCTAAAGCTCATTTGACACTCTCCCCCGTTGGGGGGTTGCTCGGGTCAACCGGCTTCGATTTGACCACGACCAACCCTCCGTGTGGGGATGCTCTTATGCTAGAGTTAAGAAAACATTGAAGAAAATTAAAAATGTCTTTCATTGGAAAGATATGAAGAAATCAATCGAGCAATATGTTAAAAACCCTGATAGCTGCCAGAGAGCAAAACCAGAAAATGTTTCTTCACCCGGTCTTCTTCAACCATTACCTATTCCAACTCAGGTCTGGGTAGATATCTCAATGGAATTCATCACTCATTTACCAAAAAGCAACAATGCTACGTTTATCTATTTAGTAGTGGGTGGATTATCTAAGTATGAACACGTTTTTCCTTTGCATCAACCTTATACAACCATGCAGGTTGCACAAGTCTTCTTTGATGGCATATTTAAACTATATGGTATGCCCTAAACTATAATAAGCGACAGAGGCTCTATTTTCCTAAGAAAATTTTGGTCAAAAATCTTTACTCTACAAGGTTGTTCTTTAAAATATAGCTCGGCATACCATCCACAAAAAGATGGCCAAACAAATATTACAAATAAAATTTAGAAAGTTACCTGAGATGTTTTGTGTGCCTTCAGCCAAATGAGTGGACTAAGTAGTTAACATTAGTCGAATTCTGGTTCAATATGTCCTGGAAAGAATCAACAAAATTAACACCATATGAGGTTCTCTATGGGGAAAAACGTCCAACCTTGCTGTCTTATGTTCCTAACACTGCCAAAGTGGAGAAAGTAGAACAACATTTATTCTCTAGAGACATAACATTACAATTCCTTAAAGGCAGCTTATTACTTGCTCAAGATCGGATGAAAAAAATTCTAATAGGAAGAGGATAGATAGATCCTATAATGTCAATAATTGGGTTTACTTGAAGCTACAACCTTATAGGTAGATATCTACAAGCAAATCAAAGACTAGAAAGATATCACCGAAGTAGTATGGAGCATATAAATTATACAAAAAATTAGGGAAGTTGCTTACAAATTGGAACTGCCTATATCCTCACAAATTCACCCATTGTTTCATATAATTCAGGTAAAAAAGAAATTAAGCTACATAATTACAATACAGCATGATCTTCCTTCTTTCACTGATGAGATCGTAGAAGAATCGGAAATTTTTTGGATCGAAGATTAGTTCCTAAAAACAATAAGCCAGTTGTTCAAGTGCTAATCCAGTGGAAGAATAAACCAGTAACAGATGCAACTTGGGAAGATTACTGGAATATTATCAAAAGATTACCCACTCTAGACCTTGAGACAAGATATGTTCTAAAAGGGGGGAGGGGGAATTGTTACACTCAGACATTTTGACAAACAACTGGTCAGCAATATACGTCAGAGACATATTATCAAACACTTAATAAAATGGAGAAGCAAGTTATTTGGCGATCACCTGAAACAATTACTGATGACCAAATGGATATAGGAAGAGAAGAAGAACACAATAAAGAAAAACTAGATGAATAAATTTAAAAAATTGCATGCGCAACTGTGCATGGTACACATGCATAGGCTGTGCATAGAAAGGGAAAAACTTAAATCGAAATAATTGCTAATTAAACTTGTAATGGTCTGATTAACTGAGTCATGGGCTGACATGTATAAATAGATGGCACTAGTCATAGCTTGTACATATAAGAAATGACTAATTCTATTGTCACCCTGATTATTGCCTTTCCCACCCCATTGAAACCTCTAAAATATAAAATGACAAATTTACCCTTATTTTTTATTCAAGTTAACTTATTCACTTTTCTATTATGTTATACATTTTATTAATTAAAAATTTCAACGATATTAATATATTTTGAAAAGATAAATGATTCCGGACAAAAATAATATTTTTATAAAGAAAATGGTGTTAATTTCAAATTTGCTCTTTTCATTTTTCATGTTTTTTTCACTTAACGTTATTTGATTTTAAGATTTTAGTATATACATCGTTTAGTTATTTTTAATTTAGCTAAAATATAACAATTTTTGTAGATTGCAAAAAGTACAAAAAAATGTAGACTGTAGCTTTATCGTTTCTGGATCGCATCTGTTATTTGTTTTCATTGTTAATGTAAAGGTATTTGTCTTTGAAAAAAATAAAATAAATGGTAGTTCTGGTATTTTTTGGGGTGGGAAAAGCAAAAAGTGGGGTGTGATGTTTTTTATTTAGACGATGGGGTGAGAAAGGTAAAAAACGGGGTGCTAAGAGATTTAGCCATAAGAAATTAAGCAATAAAATCAAATACTTACACTATTCTGTTCTTACTCTCGGCTATTTCTATTTCTGATCATTTCTTCTGTTTTCACCTCCTTCTTCCTTAATCCTCTACAACAATTCCTATTTGATTTCTCATTTATTCTTCCTGCATTATCACTATCTTGTGTTTATTCCTGTCGGCAAGTTCTTAATCTTCTTTCCAATGCATTCACCCACTTCCTATTAGCATTTGTATTCCACTACCAGTCATGAATACCAGATCCCAAGCTTAGAAGCAGAAGGAGGCTAATAGGTAGTCAACTTAAACTTATTCTTCATTGTATTTGGTTTTTCACCCTTTTATGAAAAAGGCTACCTTTATTTTTAGAGTAGTCCTAAATATGATATGATATGATATGTATTTGAACAACCCAATAAAACAAATGTAGTTCTTTTTTTCTCTCTCTTGATTAGTTGTTGGAAATCAAAATATTTTGGATATTTTTAATGAATAGGTTTTATTGTAAAGCATGTTGTATTCAGCAATCATCTAATTATATTTATGTAATAAAACATATTAGAACAACTGATCGGAAGTAAGAAGTGTCTCATGATGGAGCCATGTTTGATCTATTGTGGTCTGACCCAGAAGATGCAATTGATGGGTAGGGTCTGAGCCCTTGAGGCATAGGGTTTTTATTTGGTGGAAATTTGACTACTTCATTCAATCGTGTAAATAATATTGATTATATTAGCCATGCTCATCGACTGCACATGGGAGGATATAAGTGGATCGAGCTGTCACTATTTTATCTTCACCAAATAATCGTTATAGATATGGTAATGTTGTTGTACTTGAGTTGGATAATAAGATGAACAAAAATTTCCGCTTTTTTTGAGTTGCACATAATGACTGCAGAATCGTGCCAATTAAAAAGCCAACTCCAGACTATTTTCTTCAATTCAATTATGGCGTTGCCTTTGGCCTTTATAATCTTAGTTAAAGGATCATTATGTTAATGTATGAAAGCTGTAAACAATTATGTGTAGCGTGATTATGTGATGGTACGATGTACATGTTTACGAGTGCAACGACAAAATACACAGATTTCAATTATGTAGTTTAAATTACAAAGTTGCTTCTAGCATTTGATTATGAGAACAACGTCACAAAAATAGAGATTTAAGAGATTTATGGTTTCACTCTACACCTACGTACTAACCAAATCCTTTCATTTACATATATTTGTTTATACTGACTATGTGAGCTCGCATATATTTCAAAATTATAAACCAAAAACGTACTACAAGATAGATTATTAATTGATTAAATCATCCAACATTACAACTACCATATTATTTACTTTACGTTTCCGATGTGCGTAGCACGAACCACTCACTAGTTGAGATAAAAATTTGAAATCAGATGTAATTCTAGTAAACGAACTATTTATAAATATGAAATCTGAAGTCTTGAATGGAATCAAATAATGAATCGATCGAAATAAAATTTATGATGTTTGAATATTTGTGCTTAATTGTTTAAATATAAAACCAATATTTGGAGTTAATTGATGGATGATATTTAAATATGATTTCAAATATAAATGACCACGGTGTGAAATAAGTATTTGGTTATTAAAGAGACCGAAGTCAGTATTAACATACTCTCTGTCAATATCGATACCACTTTAACAACTGTGCACGTGGTGGAGAATCCAGAATGAAGTTGGTTGGTTTGGCGAACGCTACGAGAATAATGTAACAGAGCGATGATGAATATCCTTGACCTTCGGGTCATAATTAAAATGACTAAACAAGAGTCATATCCAGGCCAAGTGAGGTTTCTCCTTCCATCAGACACGCTTCTTAGATATTATATCTCTTATTGTGTGATTGATTGGTGGCCATCCTTGATTACGGGAGTGTTGCTTGAGGTGGGTGGCAGTTGCGACTATCGTTACCGTCAGCCTGGATCCGCTATCCAATAGAATCCTACCGTTGGGTATACCCTCGGTGCCTTGTCATATCATCTTTATCGAGCCCCCTATGATTTCGATTTGTACCGTACCTATGGAGTGCTCTCTGATAGCCATTAGTTTACGGTAGAATTTTTGGTATCTGTATTGACTACGGTATTATCAATAGTGCAAGTGTAAAAATGTGATTCCGCTAATGCTATTTTGATATTTTACTTTTCTGAATTGATACTATTATAATAGTGCATTATATGATGTGATATCTAGTTTAACGAATCCTTAAAGAGTGAAATCCCAATCGTTCTTTAAGTTACTTGATGCATTTTATTGAATATTTCACTTGAGCTAACTCACATATATAAGAATGTTGGTCCTGATCTGAGTGTTTTGTTTTTGCATTATTGCTCGGGTTAGACCAAGTATTGCAATATTGAGATTTCACCTTTCAAAACTGGAGAATAATGAGGACATCTTCTTTATCTATTGGTTCTGGTTATTTCTTCTTTGTATTATAAATTCTTGTATTTAGTCTTCCGCTGTATTCGATTTTGTAATTCTGATATTATGTCTTAGTTTTGAATTTTTATTTAGTAGCTTCATGAGCTACTATTGTATTTTATTTATTTCACTGCGAGATATTCTGCTATTTTGTGTCTGTGATTTGATTTATTTAACCTCATAGTTAAAACGATCTGCTTTTTCGAGGGATATTAATTGGTTTTATTATCGACTTAAATGGTAAGAAAAAGCCGGTCATTACAAAAGGAATGTCTTTTTATTACATGCTACCAATCTCATATATATACTCATCTTCTTTAAGATATCATGCGATGTGGGACTAATTGCAAATCAAGTTTATGCACCACTCTCATACAATGTGAACCACACCTAACAACAAAGATGTTATTTTGTTATGTCGTTAAACAAATAGTCACTTGGGAAATGCAAGACATTAGTGCTCTTACCTTTTCCAATCATATGAAAGGTTAAATGGATCATTCACTGATATATTCATCAATGCTACCAATGTTGAGATAAAAAGATGATTATATCTCTTTTAGTTAAACTTGGTTATTTCAGAAGCAAAATAATATGTTGTTTGTTTAGACTTTTACTTTTATTTCAACCCAAGAATGATGGTGGCAAAAAAGTTCTTTTTGGTATAGGAGGAGGTCGTTATGCATCTCATCACACGGATGTTGTGCTATATGTATTATCATGCCATGAAATTAAAATTCAGTTATTTTGGAATCATATTTCGTTGCATGGTTATATTTCCCACCTCGAAATCTCCCTCATATTTAAAATGTATCGTGGAACTTCTATTTTTAAAGAATCAGATGTGTTTGCAATTGTGAATACATTAGTATGTAAGATAAAATTTAGTCATATGAATTCTTTAGTGGTTAGCTTTGTAGTTGTCGATTGTAACGACCCAAATTTCTTGTTGATTTATTTTAAATATTTAATATGGTTTTAAATATTGAGTTGATAATATAAATCGATTTTTATACTGAATTATCGATTTAATGATCGAAATACGATTTATTTTCAAATATATAATTATCGTAATACGAAGATCTTAAATAATTAAATTCGAAAATTTAAAACGGAGTAAAAATGATTCAAATGAATAATATGAATTTTATTTGAATTAAAACAATAATAATAATTTATTATCAAGGAATTTATTTGTTTTGAATTTAAATTGTACTATATTAATTTAATATGGTTATTTCATATATACATTCGAACTAAATTTTATAGTCTATTCTGTTGAGTTCAGAATAGTGTAATTACGTTGAAACATCGGTCTGTAGGTTAAAATATCGGTTCGTGATATCGAGTTATGAACCCAATATATTTTTAGTGGATAGGATTAAAATCAAATCGATATCTATTTAAAATGAATAAAAATCCATTTATGTCTAATTGTATTTAATACAAATCAAATCATAATTAATTTTTATGTACCTTAAAGCTACTTATTTCTTAATGATGAAGGCTCCCCATCTATAAATCGCGCACATTTCTCCCCACTCCTTTTCTTCAGCAAACCAAAATAATAAAAAAAGGTCGGACCCTTTGCCTTATACATCGCGACTGCCCCCTCATTCTCAATCGCTGAAATAAAAATCAAGTCCCTTTTCCCCTTCGAATTCTTCTGGAATCGATCCCAAAATCCATCATATAAATATGAACTAAACCGCAATTGATTTCTAGAGAATGTGATCATTCTGGGTGAGATTCATTTTCGATGGAATAGGCGGGATTTCTGTTTTGTGCGATTTCACTCCTAGGTTTCGAACCGCCAAATTTACGTCAACGAGTAAGGCCTCGCGCTCAAAAGAAATGAGGTATCGTTGTGGGTAGTTTGCTAAAACTGTGGGAGAGTATGGAGGCGCGTAAATCATTTCTGGAAGAAGCGACGTTGATTTTTGGGTGGAGTTCAGTGAAGCAGTGGATCACGACGTCTGAGGCAGTGAATTGGGGCTTTCTGGATTCACGAGGTAGAAGCGACAGTTTGAAAATGAGGAAGTTGGATTTTCTGCAGAAGGTAGGGTTCCAGGTGTTCGATGATGGAGAGGAGTTCAAGTTGGAAATGGTGAAGGGCCAGCTTGGGGAATGGGTCAACGAAGTTTCAAATGTCTGTTAGGTTGGTTGGAGTGTAAGTCGTGACTTGGAAGGGGTTCGAATAAATTACTGGAAAGGGGAGGAAGGGAAAGGCAGCGTGATGATGTTGATGGGTTTGTTGATTGAGCAATGCTAGTTAATAGGTTCTGAATAGTCATGTTAGCAACAATAGTTGTGTTGAAGACAGTCAACCGTGAGGTAAAATATAATTAGATTTAAAGATTAATACGAAAACTTAGCTATAAATTAGTAATTTATTTAACTAATCGATGTATGATCAATAACTGAAATATATAATAATTTTGTTTATACAAGGTATAATTTTATGGGGTTAGTAAGAATGGTTCATGACTGCAAATATGGAATCCAGGATAGAGTTGAAATTTAGGGGAAACTGTTAGGGATTTAGAAGCATGAATCAGGCAAATTGACTAGAATAAAAATCAGGTGAGTAAATCTCACTCAGATTTATTTAGAATTATTTTTATTAAATAAAAATAATTGTTCATTGTTGTTTGGATGTAGTAAAATATTATTGTGGCTATTTTAAAAATATATTAGTTGTTTAGGCGTGGTTATTGTGGTTATTATATATATATATATATATATATATATATATATATATATATATATATATATTGGTTGTTGGATTCTCGCAGTATCATTAGCGGATGACCCTATACGCCCCACGCTATGGTAGTGGATGACCTTCTATACCGCGATATCTTGCCTCAAAGCAGGATGGGTATTATTTATGTTGGCTAACGTCTGTGGATGCAGGAAAACAGGTTGGAGGGATCCAACTGGATTCCTCAAAATTTATTATTTTTTGTTTCATGATTATATTATCATATATGACGTGTTGATTAATAATTGGGTGGTTTGATTGTTTAAATATCACTGAGCCTAAAAATGTTGATTTATAAAAATACCGTGAAAAGGATATTTCGAGATTTGAAATAGAATTTTAATTTCAAATGGGCTATGAAGATATTTACTTGTTTTGAATAATTAAAACAAGTATTGAATTTATAAATGATATTTATAAATTAAATAATATAGGAGATTGAAGTAAATTTATAAACGGTGTTTGGAAATAAAATGGAATGATTTTCATTGGATAATCAGGGAATATAAATGAAATTATAAACGATGTTTCTAAATGAAGTGAAAAAAATATCATTAGATAATTTGAATATTTAAATTCAAAATGTGAATTTAAAATGAGAACTGGAAATCGTTTTAAGTAGAAAACGATGAAATCTATTCCGATGTTCGGAATGTAAATTTAATTGGAAAATTAAATTAGATTATGCTGAATTTATAAAATAAATTGTTTCCAGAAAGGATATGGGAATTGTATTCATTAGAAACGAACATTTAGATTAAATATTAAAATATATTCTATGTTATATATAGATATGTTAAAATAAATAGAATATTCCAAAATAAGATTTCGGTTTTTAAATAGATTTCGAAATGGAAATTGTTGGATATACAAAACAAGTAAATTATAAACAATGTTATAAATGTAGTGAACTATTTAATCAAAAGATAAATTTTAAATTTTAAATTCAAGTATGAATTTAAAGATAGAATTTGGAATCATTTCAAAAAGGCAACGACGGTTTTTATTCCAGAATTCGGAATATAAAATGAAGTGAGTTCAAATAAATTTTTAAAATAAAACTTGTTTTAATATATAAATCAAGGAAGTTGAGTTTATAAACAAAGCTTGTAAATCTAGTGAAATAAATTATCATTTAGATAATTTAGAAGTTTAAATTCAATTAAGAATTTAAAAGTGAAATTGGAAAACATGTTGAAAATGGAACAATTGATTATATTTCGGAGTTTGGCATATAAACTGAATTAAGAAAAATCCAACTGGTTTATAATTGAAATTCGATTATATCGAATTTTATAAGATAATTTATTTCAAAGGTAATTGGAATTCAGTATAGAAGATTGAATCATAAATAAATTTATAACTGAAGTATGGAAAAATCGACGATTAAGGGAAATCAATAATATTAAGTTGAATTGGGAAAATTAGTTTAATATATATTAAAATGGAGTTGAAATTTATTTATAAACGAAGCTTAAACATTTATATTTAAAATATAATTAAAATGAACTCGCCGTAGCGTGGCATTTCGTAAATTGGCGTTCCGAACTTCAATTGAGTATATAGAACTCAATTTAAGTCGGAGTTCTTTGAAACAAGAATCGTCAGGACCGATTTGAAATCGAATATGAAATTTGAATTAGAAACGATATTAGATTGGTTTATAAACAAATTAATATATAGTTGAGCGTGACATGTTCAAATGAAAATTGAAATAGGTAAAAGAGTAAATTAGCGAATTGAGTTAAAATGATCTGATTGAGTTGGAATAAATTAGGAATGGACGTGTATGGGTTATACAGGTATTGTAACGACCCAGAAAATCTGAACCAATTTAAAATTTTTAAATTGGCTAAAATAATGGATTTTAAATATTTAAAATAAATATTTAAAATAATGGCAATGAAAAGTGAGTTTGAATCGACAACTGAAAATGAATATAATTAATTAATTATAAACAAGGCCTGAAATGGCGTTGCAGTTTCAAAAATTGAATTCAAACTTTGTCGGACTGTACCGGGTGCAAAACAAAACGGATTTTAGCGAGTTTCAAAAATTGAATTCAAACTTTGTCGGACTGTACCGGGTGCAAAACAAAATGGATTTTAGCGAAACCAAAAATATTTAAATCTGTTAGTGAATACCTTTCTAACGAATCTGAAAAATCGAATTTTCATAGCGGAAAGCAAAAGTTATGGCCGAATGAATTTTCAGAAAGGTCGTTATGGAATTTATATAGCCCGGGAAATTGGCCATTTTGCATACGACCTCGGAATTCGACGAAACCACTTTTTTTGGATCCGGGATGTGAAGTTATCGCTAGGTTTCAAATTTCATAATTTTTGAAGCTAGTATGTGAGCGTGGCAAAGGAAAATGTGTTTTGGTCAATTACAGATAAATTGGATCGACCAGAAATGGGCCTTTTTGCAAACGGTCTCAGAATTCGACGAAACTAGTTTTGTTGGGACCGTATCATCAAAACATAGCTAGATTTATTTTTCTGGAATTTTTCGAATTAGTTTGTGGCCCTGGCAAATTGAAATGTACGTTCAAATTAAATATTGAATGTTTTATATTTTAATTTGAAGGAAAACTGACTGAAACATTTGAATGGGCCTTCGAAACATATCCCATTGTGTTCGGAATGGGGTTAAAACGCTAGGGACGACAGTCGTTGGGTTTGGATTGGTGGTCGTGTCAGAAAACCCCCTTATAAGATCCACCGGCCAATCAGAATTTAAATAAATAAAAAAAAGGAAAATCCCCCATTTTCTCTCTCCCCGTAATCGCGATACACGGTGGAAAATTAGTCGCTGCTTCCTGGCCATTTTCCGGCCACACCACGTCGAACAACCCCCAGCCCCAGTTGAACTTTTTGAAGCCCTCCTCACCACCTTCGAATCCATACCCTCCTCGCCCAAAACCGTTGACCCTCTCTCGAGTTTCGTGCCCTCAAAGGTTGGAACTTCCAACCGCCGCCGCCGTGTCAGTTCGCCACCGAACTGAGCAAGACCACAGCGCGCCGAAAGCCCTCACGTTCCCCTTCGACGTCATGAAGCCCGATCGACCCCTCGATACACGGATTGCCTGAAAGATCGAAACCTAGTTTCGAAGATTTCAAGCAGGTATCGGCTGATTTTATTTAATTTGATTTTAACACCTTTAAAGTGTTGCAAACCTTTGAAAATCATATCTTTTTCGTTCGTTAACGAAATTCGATGAAACAGGAAACATCGTGACCGTGTGGACGCCCTCTACATTCTAGAAGAGACCGCATATTTTTCTGAGCCTTCTGCTATTTTTGGTGGAGTGGAACCCAATGTGAGATTTCTAATTTATAAACGATATGGAAAACGACGATGTATAAATTATATAGTCGATGTATGAGTTATATAAGCGTTGTACACCTCATGTATAAGCGTTGTATAAGTTGTACGTTCGATGTATAAGTTGTATATGTGTTGTAAAAATTATATATATGTGTTGAAATAGAAGTGAATTGCTATATATATATATATATATATATATATATACGCCCCTCGTCAACAAACCATGGACGATATTTATTGATTGTGATTGGTGTGAAAATTGATTGATAGCGAATGGTTGTTTGGGATTGTTTGTGATTGATATTGATTGATTGTGGTTGAAAAATACCCATTTGTGGTTGAGAAATATTTGGTTGAAACCACATAGGATTAGTTTGTGGAAATGAAATAAATATATACATGTCGCCTGCGTGCGAACTAGATGCATGATCCCCATTGTCAAAAACCGCGAGGTTTTAAGGTAGAGCGAGGAGCCGTACTAGGGACGGTCCCGGTTTTAACTACCCTGCCGTTATGCTACCGAAATTTTGAATGATATTCATGTGTTTGAATTATTTTCATTGGCTGAAACTATATTTATTCGTTGAATAGAAAGCCTTCATGTGTTGAGTCGATATTCATTCGTTGATTAGAAATTCATGTGTTGAAAGGTATTCGTGTTTTAAATATAAAAATCACATTTTTATCTATATATAGAAACTATAGAAAACCTTCATGTGTTGAATCGATATTCATTCGTTGATTAGAAATTCATGTGTTGAAAGGTATTCGTGTTTTAAATATAAAAATCACATTTTTATCTATATATAGAAACTATAGAAAACAAATGTAGTTCTTTTTTCTCTCTCTTGATTAGTTGTTGGAAATCAAAATATTTTGGATATTTTTAATGAATAGGTTTTATTGTAAAGCATGTTGTATTCAGCAATCATCTAATTATATTTATGTAATAAAACATATTAGAACAACTGATCGGAAGTAAGAAGTGTCTCATGATGGAGCCATGTTTGATCTATTGTGGTCTGACCCAGAAGATGCAATTGATGGGTAGGGTCTGAGCCCTTGAGGCATAGGGTTTTTATTTGGTGGAAATTTGACTACTTCATTCAATCGTGTAAATAATATTGATTATATTAGCCATGCTCATCGACTGCACATGGGAGGATATAAGTGGATCGAGCTGTCACTATTTTATCTTCACCAAATAATCGTTATAGATATGGTAATGTTGTTGTTGTACTTGAGTTGGATAATAAGATGAACAAAAATTTCCGCTTTTTTTGAGTTGCACATAATGACTGCAGAATCGTGCCAATTAAAAAGCCAACTCCAGACTATTTTCTTCAATTCAATTATGGCGTTGCCTTTGGCCTTTATAATCTTAGTTAAAGGATCATTATGTTAATGTATGAAAGCTGTAAACAATTATGTGTAGCGTGATTATGTGATGGTACGATGTACATGTTTACGAGTGCAACGACAAAATACACAGATTTCAATTATGTAGTTTAAATTACAAAGTTGCTTCTAGCATTTGATTATGAGAACAACGTCACAAAAATAGAGATTTAAGAGATTTATGGTTTCACTCTACACCTACGTACTAACCAAATCCTTTCATTTACATATATTTGTTTATACTGACTATGTGAGCTCGCATATATTTCAAAATTATAAACCAAAAACGTACTACAAGATAGATTATTAATTGATTAAATCATCCAACATTACAACTACCATATTATTTACTTTACGTTTCCGATGTGCGTAGCACGAACCACTCACTAGTTGAGATAAAAATTTGAAATCAGATGTAATTCTAGTAAACGAACTATTTATAAATATGAAATCTGAAGTCTTGAATGGAATCAAATAATGAATCGATCGAAATAAAATTTATGATGTTTGAATATTTGTGCTTAATTGTTTAAATATAAAACCAATATTTGGAGTTAATTGATGGATGATATTTAAATATGATTTCAAATATAAATGACCACGGTGTGAAATAAGTATTTGGTTATTAAAGAGACCGAAGTCAGTATTAACATACTCTCTGTCAATATCGATACCACTTTAACAACTGTGCACGTGGTGGAGAATCCAGAATGAAGTTGGTTGGTTTGGCGAACGCTACGAGAATAATGTAACAGAGCGATGATGAATATCCTTGACCTTCGGGTCATAATTAAAATGACTAAACAAGAGTCATATCCAGGCCAAGTGAGGTTTCTCCTTCCATCAGACACGCTTCTTAGATATTATATCTCTTATTGTGTGATTGATTGGTGGCCATCCTTGATTACGGGAGTGTTGCTTGAGGTGGGTGGCAGTTGCGACTATCGTTACCGTCAGCCTGGATCCGCTATCCAATAGAATCCTACCGTTGGGTATACCCTCGGTGCCTTGTCATATCATCTTTATCGAGCCCCCTATGATTTCGATTTGTACCGTACCTATGGAGTGCTCTCTGATAGCCATTAGTTTATGGTAGAATTTTTGGTATCTGTATTGACTACGGTATTATCAATAGTGCAAGTGTAAAAATGTGATTCCGCTAATGCTATTTTGATATTTTACTTTTCTGAATTGATACTATTATAATAGTGCATTATATGATGTGATATCTAGTTTAACGAATCCTTAAAGAGTGAAATCCCAATCGTTCTTTAAGTTACTTGATGCATTTTATTGAATATTTCACTTGAGCTAACTCACATATATAAGAATGTTGGTCATGATCTAAGTGTTTTGTTTTTGCATTATTGCTCGGGTTAGACCAAGTATTGCAATATTGAGATTTCACCTTTCAAAACTGGAGAATAATGAGGACATCATCTTTATCTATTGGTTCTGGTTATTTCTTCTTTGTATTATAAATTCTTGTATTTAGACTTCCGCTATATTCAATTTTGTAATTCTGATATTATGTCTTAGTTTTGAATTTTTATTTTGTAGCTTCATGAACTACTATTGTATTTTATTTATCTCACTGTGAGATATTTTGCTATTCTGTGTCTGTGATTTGATTTATTTAACCTCATAGTTAAAACAATCTGTTTTTTCGAGGGATCTTAATTGGTTTTATTACCGACTTAAATGGTAAGAAAAAGCCGGCCATTACAAAAGGAATGTCTTTTTATTACATGCTACCAATCTCATATGTATACTCATCTTCTTTAAGATATCATGCGATGTGGGACTAATTGCAAATCAAGTCTATGCACCACTCTCATACAATGTGAACCACACCTAACAATAAAGATGTTATTTTGTTATGTCTTTAAACAAATAGTCACTTGGGAAATGCAAGACATTAGTGCACTTACCTTTTCCAATCGTATGAACGGTTAAATGGATCATTCACTGATATATTCATCAATGCTACCAATGTTGAGATAAAAAGATGATTATATCTCTTTTAGTTAAACTTGGTTATTTCAGAAGCAAACTAATATGTTGTTTGTTTAGACTTTTACTTTTATTCCAACCTAAGAATGATAGTGGCAAAAAAATTCTTTTTGGTATAGGAGGAGGTCGTTATGCATCTCGTCACACGGATGTTGTGCCATATGTATTATCATGCCATGAAATTAAAATTCAGTTATTTTGGAATCATATTTCATTGCATGGTTATATTTCCCACCTCGAAATCTCCCTCATATTTAAAATGCATAGTGGAACTTCTAATTTTAATGAATCAGATGTGTTTGCAATTGTGAATACATTAGTATGTAAGATAAAATTTAGTCATATGAATTCTTTAGTGGTTAGCTTTGCAGTTGTCGATTGTAACGACCCAGATTTCTTGTCGATTTATTTTAAATATTTAATATGGTTTTAAATATTGAGTTGATAATATAAATCGATTTTTATATTATCGATTTATTGATCGAAATACGATTTATTTTCAAATATATAATTATCATAATACGAAGATCTTAAATAATTAAATTCGAAAATTCAAAACAGAGTCAAAATGATTCAATTGAATAATATGAATTTTATTTGAATTAAAACGATAATAATAATAATTTGTTATAAAGGAATTTATTTGTTTTGAATTTAAATTATATTATATCAATTTAATATGGTTATTTTATATATACGTTCGAACTAAATTTTATAGTCTATTCTGTTGAGTTCAGAATAGTGTAATTACGTTGAAACATCGGTCGGTAGATTAAAATATCGGTTCGTGATATCGAATTATGAACCCGATATATTTTTAGTGGATAGGATCGAAATCAAATCGATATCTATTTAAAAAGAATAAAAATCCCTTTATGTCTAATCGTATTTAATACAAATCAAATCGTAATTAATTTTTATGTACCTTAAAGCTACCTGTTCCTTAATGATGAAGGCTCTCCATCTATAAATCGTGCACATTTCTCCCCACTCCTTTTCTTCAGCAAACCAAAATAATAAAAAAAGGTCGGACCCTTTGCCTTATACATCGTGACTGTCCACTTCTCCTCATTCTCAATCGCTGAAATAAAAATCAAGTCCCTTTTCCCCTTCGAATTCTTCTGGAATCGATCCCAAAATCCATCATATAAATTTGAACTAAACCGCAGTCGATTTCTAGAGGATGCGATCATTCTGGGTGTGATTCCTTTTCGATGGCATCGACAGGATTTCTGTTTTGTGCGATTTCACACTTAGGTTTCGAACCGACAAATTTACGTCGATGAGTTAGGCCTCGCGCTCAAAAGAAATGAGGTATCGTTGTGGGTAGTTGGCTAAAACTGTGGGAGAGTATGGAGGCGCGTAAATCATTTCTGGAAGAAGCGGCGTTGATTTTTGGGTGGAGTTTGGTGAAGCAGTGGATCACGACGTCTGAGGCAGTGAATTGGGGCTTTCTGGATTCACGAGGTAGAAGCGTGTAACACCCCACATCCATTAGTGTCACTCACAAAGGGAATGCACTAAGTTCTGTGGAGCATTTAGGGTAAAAGATGCAGATAAATTAGAAGACAGACAGAAATTAAACAGCGGAAAATAAAACTTTACTTTATTGATAAGATAGTTTGTACAACAATTGTTTTCCAATATCAGAGTATCATCTGTCTTACAAAATAAAGAAGCATAAAAATACATTTATATTCCCCAATGTAGCATAAGCCAGCCATAGCAGCGAAAAGGAGAGTCCAAAGCACTTTGTCCAAGAATCTTCAAGCTTGGGAAAGAGTGACAGTCCAACTTAACTTGAGCTATACTATTCCCTCCTTTACTACCTGGGGGGGGAACGGAAGAAAAGAAGACGAAAGAAAAACAGAGTCAGACATAAAGCCTGAGTAAGTTCAGTTACTTCTAGCATGTTAACATGGAAAAACAAAACGACATGAATTAACTGAATACAAGATAACACCATGATGATAGGGTCAGCAAGATTAGACAAGATTAACACAAGATATGCTAAGATAAGATAAACTTGATATGCTCTAATACTTTCGCCGCTTCGCTATTTCCTTGTTATACTGGTTTCTATATCTCTGCACCACCTAACTAGTGTCACAACTAGTAACGATAACGTGATCCCAATCCCTGTAGTTTCCATTGCCTTCCGGCATACGTTTATCATTTATTACCTAGATCTAATCTAGGGTTTTCTATCAAGTGCTTTCTAGATTCAACTAGAGTTTACGCTATCTGCTGAACGCTTCTCGGATTCAGGGTTTTTGCCACCTAGTCCAACTAGGGATTATGCTACCTGTCGAATGATGCCCCCTAGTCTAAGACACACTACCTAGAGTGGTATATGTTCTTAGACTTTCCCACGCATGTATCACGAATCGTTATCGCTTGTCTAGATGCACGTGTCCTGTAATGTGCGGCCCGAGTCATGTGGCAGGGCAAATCAAGAAACACAGAACTCGGTCGGGAGCTTTCAGATATCTGCCGATGCAGATGCTAAGGTCTGTTTTTATTCCAGTGGCTATGGTCCCACTTGACCCCTCCCTCAACTAATGAAAGGCACACCTTGAAAAATGAGAACTATAAGCAGGCCCCCTATGCCCCACTAACCTATGGCCATCCTCACCCATAACTAGATAGCAAGTATATGGTCTTTTGGAGTTCTCCGCCTTTCCGCTTCACGTATCTTGATTTGACTCAAGATGGATGGTAGACGACGAGTTGCTATCACAGGGCTACCGTTTTCTCGCCGAATCACGCTGGTCCATCCTAGTCTTTAGGTTGCCATATATTGCAACCAAGGCATACCCCTGGTTCTTCTAACGCGGACCTTAACCTCTGTGAGCCCAGGAGGATCATCTGTAGCCTCACAGAGGGATACCAAGAGTACCCTCACGTCCCCTTGAAGCCTCGGGCTTCGTAACCCAATTCGTTGGAGCTTTTTTTAAAATTAGATGGACCTTCACTCCTTCCCGTGTTATACTAAGAATTACTACTTAGTTTTGCTAACTAAGGTTTACCACTTAGTTTTCAGAATCGTTGTTTTCTTAACTAAGGTTTACCACTTAGCTCCTTTTAACTATGGTTTACTACTTAGTTCTCTTTCTCGTCAATTTGGGTTGGTTAAGTGTCATTAGTCAATTCAAGCTAACTTAACCCTCTTCATTTATCCTGATAAACTGGTTAAGTGTTATCAGTAATTCATGTTGACTTACCCCTACCACAAACCAAGTTATATTTGTTAAGTATTTTCTTATTACTTAACCCTATTCATTCATCATGTATTGGTTAAGTGTTCCTTTTTAACTTAACCTTGCCCATCTGTTTTAACTAACATTTTATTAATGGTTAAGTATTATCCCTTCATGTTCTAGACTTAACCCTATTCATTTATCACAATTTGATGGTTAAGTGTTCAAGTTACTTAACCCTACGGTCTAGTCCAGCTAACATATCAAATTGGCTAAGTGTATTAAATTTTACTTAACCCCAACCTCTAGTCTAGTTAACATGTTAATTTAGCTAAGTGTATTAACTTTACTTAACCCCACCTTCTAGTCTAGTTAACATGTTAATTTGGATAAGTGTTTTCTTAGTAACTTAACCCCTACAAATCTTGTCTTGTTACGATGTTAAGTTTGGTTAAGTGTTCCTATGGACTTAACCCTCCCATTCTAGCTTAACTGTGTTAAGTTGGTTAAGTGTTCCTATGGACTTAACCTTCCCATTCTAGCTTAACTGTGTTAAGTGTCAGTATGAACCTACCCCACCCATTGGTTTGGTTATCTGGTTGAATTGGTTAAGTGTCTTTGTTAACTTAACCCTACCATTCTTGTTCTAGCTTTAATTAAATAAATTAAAGCCGCGACCACTCACATTAGACAGATATTGTTGCGATTACTGGATGTGCCGGTTGGTTCCGGGCAGGTTTACATCGCAACTCAGTCTAACCTCGGGTTAGGCATATTCGTGTTTTCTAAGTTCAAAGGGTTTTGATTAGTTTTCAAATCAGGTTTTGAAAGTAACCATCCCGTCTGTCGGATCAGTTAGGGATAGCCAGGGAGAGCAGGAAACTTGTATTTTCCAAACCCAAGCCTAGACACTATCCTCTCTGTCACCCTAGAACTTTCTGGTGTATGTATTATTAAAAGAGATGTCATTAATAAACCTTTCTTTTGTATATATATAAATTGTTAACAATTTATCCTCAAAGTTTAACCATTTATCCTCAAAGTCCATTTTCCCTTTTTAAATAAATTTGGCCTATACCATATACATTTGCCATGCCCATTAATGGACTTATATTCTAGACCCAAATCTTGATTTGCCTATCTTACAGTTTATAACAATTTAGATCCAACATCCTCATTTACAGTTCATGCCAAAAACTAGATTTTATATTCTAGTTTACAGTTTATGCCAAACTAGATTTCATATTCTAGTTCACCGTTTATGCCCAAAACTTAATTTGCATACCAACTACCTACTTTGTGGCCCATTTAACCATTTACATTTACGCCCAACGTATGTAAATTATTCACAATTATGCTAATATACTTATCACGCCTAATTTAGCCACCCAATTCTGATTTAATATTCTAATTTCAGTTCATGTCAAAACTAGACTTGTTATTCTAATTTTCATCTTAATAGTCATGTTATAATGCATGTTCCCAAATTATGCCAATTTCCAAGTTTAGTCAATTTCATGTTTTTTCCAAGCGTATTCCCATCGTTCGTAAAATCGTGATTCAACCGATATTATAAATAAATTTAGATTCGTGGATAAAAGGGAGTGAACCAAAATGCCATGAAAGAATAGACATAATAACTGGCATAAAATGATAATTCACAGGCATATAGATCTGGTAATATTACGACATGAAAAGGGTTGAATAGTATAGGTTCAAGAACATGGGTAGACCTAACTTAATAGGTAAATTCCCAAGATCAAGATCCAAGGATAACTAGAAATAGAAAGTCAAGCCTAGATCCAATATAATGCCAGTTTGGGGTACAACATGGTTTTGTAACTACAGTGTCATGGGCATAAATAATAATCTTATATCCATAGTCATAGGCAATAAATCCTCACAGTTAATGAATCACAGTCATAGGCGATGTTCATAGTCAAAGGAAAATAATTCTCACAGTCATGAGTCACAGTCATAGGCAATGTTCATAGTCAAAGAGGCATATGGTTTTAAGGTCCATAGTTTCATAGTCACAGTCTTATTGGTCATCGAATCATAACAGTTCTTAATTAGGTCCAAGGATATAAGCACTGATTCGAACAGAAAGATTTGGCATATTCTTTTATTCCTTTAATTTCATGTCACGGATAGAGAAAACGTTCAAATCTAAAAAGTAACCGACTTACAGAGATTATATTAGATTCGTAGAAAAACAGTCTTTGAAGTCGTTTGAATCTTCACTTGAATCCTAGCTTGTTTTGAATCTCCTCTTGAAAGTCTTGAGCAGCATTTCCCCGTCTTGATTTATTTTACATATTATTTAATTTATTATTTAATTTAGAGGAGGAGAAGAAGCCATGTCCACCAAGAATCTTTGCAGCGTAAGGTTAGAGAAGAACTGTGAATAGTGAAGGAGACTAGGGGCCGTTTATATAGGATTAGGCGGACGAACCTAGGCAGAAAACGAGACAAGATACATCAGAATGCACCCAGGCCCAAAAGTGGGTTTTGCACCCAGGTCGACACCCAGGTCGACTGGGCAGTCGACCTGGTCATGGGGGTCGACTACCCAGTCGACTCCCTAGTCGACCTGGGTCCTGGGCGGGAATTTTCCAGCCCAGCCCGCTTCTGGGTTTGAATTCGAATTTCGAGCTGTTTTCCATTCTGAAAATTCCTGAAACTTCGGAGGGTCATATCTCCCTCATACGGACTCCGATTCTCGCAAACTCGGACTCGTTTTCAAGCAGAATTTCAAGACGAACGCAATGGCGCCACCCGTTTCCCTTAATTCTTCCATTTTGAATTAATTAAACCTTGATTTGTAATCTTAGTGTTACAGAATTACGGGGTGTTACATTCTCCCCCACTTAAAAGGATTTCGTCCCCGAAATCTTCAAGTTAGGAAGAATGTGTCCTACCATTCCGTCA
The DNA here is from genome assembly GCA_030737875.1 of Allium sativum. NCBI lineage: Eukaryota > Viridiplantae > Streptophyta > Magnoliopsida > Asparagales > Amaryllidaceae > Allium > Allium sativum. The sequence goes on from CM060910.1 coordinate 346,297,365, forward strand.
TGCATCTAATCAACCATTCAATCACAGGCATTCATTGTCCTTATAAGATTTCTATTGCTTTCATGTTCATATGCATAGTGTGTATATGTCTTTATCTAATGCACAATCAGACGGTCTACTGATTCAGTTGACCTCCTTAATGCGAATCATGTCCGTGCCATGCGTCCAATCATGTATGCAAGCACCCCTAGTTATGTAAATACTACATGTGTGCATAGCCATTCATCCATATGCAACATCCATATGATAACATATCAAGTTCAACTTACAAACAAATACATATATGTAAATGCAATATGAAAGCGTCTGAACTGATCTAGTGCCTAATACGTATGTATATGCATTCACGAGCAACCACTAGCAACCATTCGCAAACATCAACCATAACATGTTTCAAATACATGTTTACATCAAAAAAAGGTTTCTACCTAAGGATCGATGATACGTCCTAGAGGATATACCTTAAAAAAACTAGAAACTAGTATGCATAGAATTCCTAGAAAAAGGAATCAAGGATGTACCCTTAAGAAAAAGGGTATGAGGCGCGTATGCCTTATCTTCAATCTCCCGTATCACGTCTTCTTGAGCTTTACTCAACTGTACCTTAACAGATTCAACTTCACGATTGCGAAGTTTCTTGACCTCCATTTCCAAAATAAACAAATGTCAACCATGATACTGAGTGTATATACTAGGATGATCAGAGGTCCCTCCTCTTATCTTATCCATCATGCCATAACTATGAGGGTCAAAAGGTCACTACGTACTTTTTTTTACCTCTCTTAAAGTTAGTCTTTTTCTATTTAGGGCGCCTGCCACAACTATCTATCTCTCACGCAAACCATCCAAGTCGAAATCGACATCCATCAAGTATAAGCCCCAAAGGCTTAAACCAATATCAGACAAGCACCCAAGGAATATCTCCTCCGAATTTAGACGATCTACGTGAGATGATATAAGCAAACTCGATAGCTATTCTCAAATCCCTACTGACCAAAAATAAACTGGTCGGACCACCAATTGGATTTGAGACTCTAGTGGGATCTTTCTACTATACAAGTACTGTGGTGCAGAGACTCAACTATGGAAGTGGATATGAACAAATGCGAAGCGCTAAAACCAAAGGAAAGAGTACGAACAACAAAACTAGACACTTCCAACAGAACTTTACTACCTTTCTCCTAGGTACGCTTGGTGGCGAAAGTAGGTACTTGCCCTTCTGAAAATCTTGTCCTTTTCCCTTAATTACACGCCCTATTACACCACAGTAAAGATACTTCCTCTTGTCTTAGGTTTTATAATTCCTTCCTCCTTTGTGAGCTAAATCTACATCCATGAATTCCTCATCCTCTTCCGTGTGTAGTCATGTTGACAAATCTCTCAAAAGCTGCTTCCATCGTACAGAAAACCCTATAAGTTTTGAAAGAAAACTGGCCGTAAGTGAAACAACTACGGCTATGGATGGAAGCCAGGCACGACGTCGCCCATCGATGAGGTTACCTCCCAGAAAGCCAGGAGCCCCAGAGATCAAGAAAGAAGGAGACAAGAATTCAAACAGAGGAAGAGAAGATAGTGCGTATGGCTTTGGGGAATATGCCTTTTAAACAAATCTTTTCTCTTGAAAATGCTTCTTTTAAAACCGTTTTGAAAATAATTTTTCAAATCCTTTATCTGATCTAGTAACCTTCAGCTCTAATACCACGTGTAACACCCCACATCCGTTAGTGTCACTCACAAAGGGTATGCACTAAGTTCTGTGGAGCATTTAGGGTAAAAGATGCAGATAAATTACAAGACAGACAGAAATTAAACAGCGGAAAATAAAACTTTACTTTATTGATAAGATAGTTTGTACAACAATTGTTTTCCAATATCAGAGTATCATCTGTCTTACAAAATAAAGAAGCATAAAAATACATTTATATTCCCCAATGTAGCATAAGCCAGCCATAGCAGCGAAAAGGAGAGTCCAAAGCACTTTGTCCAAGAATCTTCAAGCTTGGGAAAGAGTGACAGTCCAACTTAACTTGAGCTATACTATTCCCTCCTTTACTACCTGGGGGGGAACGGAAGAAAAGAAGACGAAAGAAAAACAGAGTCAGACATAAAGCCTGAGTAAGTTCAGTTACTTCTAGCATGTTAACATGGAAAAACAAAACGACATGAATTAACTGAATACAAGATAACACCATGATGATAGGGTCAGCAAGATTAGACAAGATTAACACAAGATATGCTAAGATAAGATAAACTGGATATGCTCTAATACTTTCGCCGCTTCGCTATTTCCTTGTTATACTGGTTTCTATATCTCTGCACCACCTAACTAGTGTCCCAACTAGTAACGATAACGTGATCCCAATCCCTGTAGTTTCCATTGCCTTCCGGCATACGTTTATCATTTATTACCTAGATCTAATCTAGGGTTTTCTATGAAGTGCTTTCTAGATTCAACTAGAGTTTACGCTATCTGCTGAACGCTTCTCGGATTCAGGGTTTTTGCCACCTAGTCCAACTAAGGATTATGCTACCTGTCGAACGATGCCCCCTAGTCTAGGACACACTACCTAGAGTGGTATATGTTCCTATACTTCCAAACGCATGTATCGCGAATCGTTATCGCTTGTCTAAATGCACATGTCCTGTAATGTGCGGCCCGAGTCCTGTGGCAGGGCAAATCAAGGAATACAGAACTCGGTCGGGAGCTTTCAGATATCTGCCGATGCAGATGCAAAGGTCTGTTTTTATTCCAGTGGCTATGGTCCCACTTGACCCCTCCCTCAACTAATGAAAGGCACACCTTGAAAAATGAGAACTATACGCAGGCCCCCTATGCCCCCACTAACCGATGGCCATCCTCACCCATAACTAGATAGCAAGTATATGGTCTCTTAGAGTTCACCGCCTTTCCGCTTCACGTATCTTGTTTTGACTCAAGATGGATGGTAGACGACGAGTTGCTATCACAGGGCTACCGTTTTCTCGCCGAATCACGCTGGTCCATCCTAGTCTTTAGGTTGCCATATATTGCAAGCAAGGCATACCCCTGGTTCTTCTAACGCGGACCTTAACCTCTGTGAGCTCAGGAGGATCATGTGCAGCCTCACAAAGGGATACCAAGAGTACCCTCACATCCCCTCGAAGCCTCGGGCTTCGTAACCCAATTCGTTGGAGCTTTCTTTAAAATTAGATGGACGTTCACTCCTTCCCGTGTTATACTAAGAATTACTACTTAGTTTTGCTAACTAAGGTTTACCACTTAATTTTCCAGAATCGTTGTTTTCTTAACTAAGGTTTACTACTTAGCTCCTACTAACTAAGGTTTACTACTTAGTTCTCTTTCTCGTCAATTTGTGTTGGTTAAGTGTCATTAGTCAATTCAAGCTAACTTAACCCTCTTCATTTATCCTGATAAACTGGTTAAGTGTTGTCAGTAATTCATGTTGACTTACCCCTACCACAAACCAAGTTATATTGGTTAAGTATTTTCTTATTACTTAACCCTATTCATTCATCATGTATTGGTTAAGTGTTCCTTTTTAACTTAACCTTGCCCATCTGTTTTAACTAACATTTTATTAATGGTTAAGTATTATCCCTTCATGTTCTAGACTTAACCCTTTTCATTTATCACAATCTGATGGTTAAGTGTTTAAGTTACTTAACCCTACGGACTAGTCCAGCTAACATATCAAATTGGCTAAGTGTATTAAATTTTACTTAACCCCAACCTCTAGTCTAGTTAACATGGCTAAGTGTATTAACTTTACTTAACACCACCTTCTAGTCTAGTTAACATGTTAATTTGGATAAGTGTTTTCTTAGTTACTTAACCCCTACAAATCTTGTCTTGTTACGATGTTAAGTTTGGTTAAGTGTTCCTATGGACTTAATCCTCCCATTCTAGCTTAACTGTGTTAAGTTGGTTAAGTGTTCCTATGGACTTAACCTTCCCATTCTAGCTTAACTGTGTTAAGTGTCAGTATGGACCTACCCCACCCATTGGTTTGGTTATCAGGTTGAATTGTTTAAGTGTCTTAGTTAACTTAACCCTACCATTCTTGTTCTAGCTTTAACTAAATAAATTAAAGTCGCGACCACTCACATTAGACAGATATTGTTGCGATTACTGGATGTGCCGGTTGGTCCCGGGCAGGTTTACATCGCAACTCAGTCTAACCTCGGGTTAGGCATATTCGTGTTTTCTAAGTTTAAAGGGTTTTGATTAGTTTTCAAATCAGGTTTTGAAAGTAACCATCCCGTCCGTCGGATCAGTTAGGGATAGCCTGGGAGAGCAGGAAACTTGTATTTTCCAAACCCAAGCCTAGACACTATCCTCTCTGTCACCCTAGAACTTTTTGGTGTATGTATTATTAAAAGAGATGTCATTAATAAACCTTTCTTTTGTATATATATAAATTGTTAACAATTTTTCCTCAAAGTTTAACCATTTATCCTCAAAGTCCATTTTCCCTTTTTAAATAAATTTGGCCTATACCATATACATTTGCCATGCCCACTAATGGACTTATATTCAAGACCCAAATCTGGATTTGCCTATCTTACAGTTTATAACAATTTAGATCCAACATCCTCATTAAAGTTCATGCCAAAAACTAGATTTTATATTCTAGTTTATAGTTTATGCCAAACTAGATTTCATATTCTAGTTCACCGTTTATGCCCAAAACTTAATTTGCATACCAACTACCTACTTTGTGGCCCATTTAACCATTTACCATTTACGCCCAACGTATGTAAATTATTCACAATTATGCTAATATACTTATCATGCCTAATTTAGCCACCCAATTCTGATTTAATATTCTAATTTCAGTTCATGTCAAAACTAGACTTGTTATTCTAATTTTCATCTTAATGGTCATGCTATAATGCATGTTCCCAAATTATGCCAATTTCCAAGTTAAGTCAATTTCATGTTTTTCCGAAACGTATTCCCATCGTTCATAAAATCGTGATTCAACCTAGATTATAAATAAATCTAGATTCGTGGATAAAAGGGAGTGAACCAAAATGCCATGAAAGAATAGACATAATAACTGGCCTAAAATGATAATTCACAGGCATATAGATCTGGTAATATTACGACATGAAAAGGGTTGAATAGTATAGGTTCAAGAACATGGGTAGACCTAACTTAATAGGTAAATTCCCAAGATCAAGATCCAAGGATAACTAGAAATAGAAAGTCAAGCCCAGATCCAATATAATGCCAGTTTGGGGTACAACATGGTTTTGTAACTACAGTGTTATGGGCATAAATAATAATCTTATATCCATAGTCATAGGCAATAAATCCTCACAATTATTGAATCACAGTCATAGACGATGTTCATAGTCAAAGGATAATAATTCTCACAGTCATGAGTCACAGTCATAGGCAATGTTCATAGTCAAAGAGGCATATGGTTTTAAGGTCCATAGTTTCATAGTCACAGTCTTATTGGTCATCTAATCATAACAGTTCTTAATTAGGTCTAAGGATATAAGCACTGATTCGAACAGAAAGATTTGGCATATTCTTTTATTCCTTTAATTTCATGTCAGGAATAGAGAAAACGTTCAAATCTAAAAAGTAACCGACTTATAGAGATTATATTAGATTCGTAGAAAAACAGTCGTTGAAGTCGTTTGAATCTTCACTTGAATCCTAGCTTGTTTTGAATCTCCTCTTGAAAGTCTTGAGCAGCATTTCCTCGTCTTGATTTATTTTACATATTATTTAATTTATTATTTAATTTAGAGGAGGAGAAGAAGCCATGTCCACCAAGAATCTTTGCGGCATAAGGTTAGAGAAGAATTGTGAATAGTGAAGGAGACTAGGGGTTGTTTATATAGGATTAGGCGGATGAACCTAAGCAGAAAACGAGACCAGGTACATCAGAATGCACCCAGGCCCAAAAGTGGGTTTTGCACCCAGGTCGACTGGGCAGTCGACCTGGTCGGGGGGGTCGACTACCCAGTCGACCTGGGTCCTGGGCGGGAATTTTCCCGCCCAGCCCGCTTCTGGGTTTGAATTCGAATTTCGAGCTGTTTTCTATTCTGAAAATTCCTGAAACTTCGGAGGGTCATATCTCCTCATACGGACTCCGATTCTCGCAAACTCGGACTCGTTTTCAAGCAGAATTTCGAGACGAACGCAATAGCGCCACCCGTTTCCCTTAATTCTTCCATTTTGAATTAATTAAACCTTGATTTGTTAATCTTCGTGTTGTAGAATTACGGGGTGTTACAAAGCGGTAGTTTGAAAATGAGGAAGTTGGATTTTCTGCAGAAGGTAAGGTTCCAGGTGTTCGATGATGGGGAGGATTTCATGTTGGAAATGGGGAAGGGCCAGCTTGGGGAATGGTTGAACAAAGTTTCAGAGGTCTGTTAGGTTGGTTGGAGTGTAAGTCGTGACTTGGAAGAGGTTCGAATAATGTGACGGCCCGCCCCGCACCAGCCAGCATTTCCTCCGAAAGTGCGCTGTACACATGCCCGACGAGCACGGAACGGTCGCCAAAGAAAGGGAATAAGAGAATGAACTAATCAAGAACATGTAGAATGTCTCACAGCGCATGGGATAAAATATAATAACAACATACTTGACATAAAACAGGCGAGACAGTGCATAAGCTGAAAACTAAAACTACACATCATAGCAGCGGAAATCCAAATACAGCTTATTACAACTTTCCAAATTACTGTCTCTAAACAAAAGAAAGAAAGGTACACCACTAATGCCCAAAGTAGTGACCGCAGTAACACAGGGAGAATATCTATATATATGTATCATACGTGGAAGCCTCCTGCTCGCCTCCGGTACAGCTACTTGTGCATACCACCTAACCTGTCTCTAGTCTGCTCGTGAGAGCACCCAGAGTAATAAGAAGAGACATAAAACTCTGGGTCAGACAAAAAGTCTGGTATGATCGATAAGCAGCAAACATAACAATAACAGGTATACTAAACCATACCTGAACCTGGACCTGCAACCAAAGAGTTAGCACTACATACCGTACAATACTCTAAGGTGCCATTAACATATGGTGTAAAGAGTACGAGGGTGGGGGTGAGCATGTCATAATGATGGCAAACAAATCAAACATAGCAATCATCCTCACATCTCTCACTCAGTGCGTAAAGCATACGATGTCCACCACTGTCAATCACTAGACCCATCGAAGCAGTGACGGAGTTCAACTTGTACAACTATTGCTACTACCAAGCTTACCTCATGGAGTCATGAACAAATCTTTACAAATGACCCCACTTCATTGGTCTATAGCTCTTTAGTCATACCTAGGCCACTGTGGCCCTGAATTCGTTCACGTACCCCCCTACACATAGTGATCCAAAGTTACAGACATCGACAACCCCTTAGCACACGTCCCGCAGCAAAGCCCAACTCATGAATTTAACTCGTTGGTTCCCAACTGGATCCTGAGCTCTACTTCTTATTTGGACTTCCTTTGCATCTCGGGTTTTGGTCGAATTGGAGTTGGTCTTCAGAAAAGTCGTCGCGTAATCGCAGCTCCAATCCGATTCGGTTCGGTTGTCCTTCCCTGGTTCGGTTCAGCTTGCTCCACTTCCTGGCCATCCGGTTCGGTTCGGGTGTGCTTCCTCATGTTCCAGATCCGTTCCGGTCTTCCCCTCTTAGCTCCGATCCGATCCCCTTTTGGTCTCTCCGATCCGATCCCCTGCCCAACTCCAACTCTAAGAAAATGACCTTCCTTCTCGCCAAGCCCCTTATGCTACGTTCCAATCCGAATCAAGTCCATTTACTCGGTTCTCCTATCCGATCCGAGCCCAATAATCCGATCCGATCCGGTTTGAAACCCTGCAACTTTCCAGCGACTGTTTTACGCCATACGACGGCGTTTTCGACTCTTCTAATTGTTCTAATCAATCACAAAGCATACCATACAGTCATAGCAACATAGAGAATCAACCATAAACATCAAAACAACAACCATAGCATGTAAAATGGATCAAACATAGCCAAAAACCCATATTTTCCCCATAAGCATGATTAGGCATAATTAATGATAGGATTAACAAAACTTAACCAAACTAACCAAATTTTCTAATAGAGTCCTAACATTATTTCGAATTTTATAAATATTTTTCCAGAATTTTATCATGTCTAATTTCGTTAATCTTCACTAATTACCCTTAATTAACCGTAATTAGTGCAAAACTATGCAAATCACTCACCTTGGCCACAAATAAAATACCAAATATAAAATAATTCTCTGTTTGGCGCTGTTCCCAATGCAATACAGCAGCTCTAACCTTGCTTTGATGCTATTCCTCCTTAATTTGATGTTGATTAGGCTAATCTTCAATTAGAAAATGGTTTGGGGATGTTTTAGATGTTGGAGGCCATGTCTAGGTTAAGAGGAATGAATAGTGACGGCTGAAAAATGAGAAAAAAGGTATTCTCCAAACCCTAACAGCCCTTTTAAACTCCTAATCCCGAAATTTCCCTTTGGACCTAGCTGTTAATCACCCGGTTAAGCCCAATTAAGTTGTTTTTCATCATCTGAAACTTGTTTCAGCCATATCTCCCAAATGGTGAGTCCGTTTGGCTAATGTGACCACTCTACGGAATTGTAAACCATCATCCGGAGCCAATGGAAGTGGTTTCAGGTCAAAACTCCTTTCCAATCAAAAGTTATGACCAAAACAAGATCAGCTAGGGGCAAAATAGTCATTTAAAAATCGAGAAAAATCATGAACATGGGAAATGACTCCAATAGTCGTCTCCCAAAGTTACATGACCATACGACTTCGTATGTGAAAGAAATAAATATTCTACGATCATGTTATGCATAGAATGCGGGTCGTTACACTCTCTCCCCAACCCCCCCCCCCCCCCCTCTCCCCTTAAGAAATTTCGTCCCCGAAATTCCTTAACCCAAAACATATAAAGGATCCCGCATGCCTACCATCCATAAACAACAATCAAACATGCAAAACAAACAAAACAAACCTATCCTAGCATGCGGAAAGACTAAATTGAAACTGTAATCTTACCAGGCGAAGAGTTCTGGATACGTTTTCCTAATGCTCTCCTCTGTCTCCCAAGTACAGTCATTCTCGTTCTCGCCCCACTGAACCTTGACTAATTTCACCGCCTTCTTTCGAAGCTGCTTCGTATCGTTCCCAACAATACGCATAGGCCTGCGGTTCCTAACCGCCTCGGGTTCAACCTCGATATCATCCAACTGATCAGGTGAAATAGTCACATCGGGGTCGCGCACGAATTTCCTTAACTGGGAAACATGAAATACGTTATGAACTCCTGCCATCTTCTCTGGTAATTCAACTTTATATGCCAAATTCCCAATTTGCTCAAGAACTGGGAATGGACCAACAAATCTTGGTGCTAACTTGCCTCTCCTGCCAAATCATATCACGCTCTTCAATGGAGAAATCTTGACAAACACTAAGTCACCAATGGAGAACTTTAATTCTCTTCTCCTCTTATCAGCATAACTTTTCTGCCTATATTGGGCAGCCTTCAATCATTGTTGAATGATCTTATTTGGAGTTTCTCTTATCACAACTGGTCCAAGCATAAACTTCTCACCGGTTTCTAACCAACATGACGGTGAGTTGCACGGTCTTCCGTACAAAGTTTCAAATGGAGCCACACCGATACTGGATTGATAACTATTATTATATGTAAACTCTACTAGATGCAAATGGTCATCCCATGATCCACCAAAATCCAATACACAGGCTCTCAAGAGGTCTTCTAATATACGATTCACCCTCTCTGTTTGACCGTCGGGTTGAGGATGATACGCGGTACTGAGATGTAATTTTGATCCTAATGCCTCTTGTAAGCTCTTCCAAAATCCAATAGTGAACAACGGATCTTGGTCACTCACAATGCCTTTGGGTATTCCATGAAATCTCACTACCCACTTTACATATAGTTCAGCTAACTTAGTTGTCGTTCTATTCGACTTGACGGGTATAAACCTTGCACTCTTAGTCAATCGGTCCACAATCACCCAAATGCTAGCATGGCCCGATCTAGTCCTTGGTAATCCATTAATGAAATCCATCGAGACTTGTTCCCATTTCCATTTTGGAATTTCTAATGGTTGTAACAAGCCACTAGGCTTCTTTTGCTCAGCTTTAACCAGCTGGCAATTCATGCATTTGGATATAAACTTCCCATTGTCTCTTTTCATCCCTTCCCAGTAGTAGGTCTGCTTCATGTCTCGATACATCTTGTTACCACCGGGGTGTATAGTCAGTTTTGAGTGATGACATTCTCTAAGCACTTCATCTCTCAATCTATTGACATTGGGTACAACTAGTCTTCCATTCTTCCTAAGCCATCCATCTCGATCAAGCCCATACTTGTTCATCTCTCTGTCGATTCCCATCTCTAACTTTGAGATAATTTCCGATAGGTTAGGATCGTTCCTCTGACTGGAACCAATCCGCTCCATCAAAGTGGGTCTGATCGCCAAACTTGGTAACATTTCTGGATCCAATTCGCACTTTTATCTGAAATCATACCCAACGATGTACACTCCAGTTGCTTCCATTCTAGAAACATAGCCCCTAAACTGGCATGTCTTCTACTCAATGCATCATCCACCGCATTGCCCTTTCCTGGTGTATACGCGATGTCGAAATCATAGGAAGCTAAGAATTCTAACCATCTTTGCTGTCGGAGATTTAGATCCTTCTGAGAGAAGAGGTACTTTATCGATTTATGATCGATAAACAACTCAAATCTTTCTCCCAAGAGATAATGTCTCCACATCTTCAATGCGAACACGATCGCTGCCAATTCCAAGTCAAGGGTAGGGTATCTTATCTCGTGCGGTTTCAGTTGCCGACTTGAATAAGCTACGACCCTACCTCCTTCCATCAATACAGCACCTAGCCCTGTGCCACATGCATCTGTATATACTGTCATCTCTTCATTCCCCTTAGGAATGACTAACACTGGTGCACATGTCAACTTTTCCTTTAGGCTCTTGAATGCATTCTCGCACTTTTCGTCCCAGACGAAAGCTTGATTCTTCTTGGTTAACTGAGTCAACGGTGCTGCTATCTTGGAGAAGTCTTGGATAAACTTACGATAATATCCAGCTAATCCCAAGAAACTTCTTATATCCGTTGCATTCTTGGGCGTAGACCAATATTGTACCGTAGCCACCTTCACAGGATCCACGGCAATACCATTCTCTGAAACAACATGGCCCAAGAATCTCACTTCCCTCCTCCAGAAGTGACACTTAGCAAACTTTACTTTCAATTGGTGTTTTCTCAACACCTCCATCACTATTCTTAAATGTTCCTTGTGTTCTTCCTCTGTCCTCGAGTAAACCAAAATATCATCCACGAACTCAAGAACAAACTTATTTAACTGATCTCTCAATACCCTATTCATAAGATCCACAAAATATACTGAGGCATTGGTCAACCCAAATGGCATGACCAACCACTCATAAAATCCAGACGGCGTTCGAAAGGTCGTTTTATCTATATTCTCTGCTTCCACTCTAAGCTGACGAAATTCTATCGCGAGATCCAACTGGGAGAATACTCTCGTGCCACTCAACTGATCAAACAAATTATCTATCCGCGGTAAAGGATACTTATTCTTCCTCGTCACTTTATTCAACTCGCGATAGTCTACACACAAACGAAGGGAACCATCCGCTCTAGCTGTCACCAAAAAGCCCTCACAGTCTACCACCACCCCGTATCTTTGGAGCCAATCGACTCCCAAAATAATGCCAAACCCAGTCAAGCCCAAAACAATGCAATCACAAACAAACATGCATCCATGACTCGATAAGACCACATTACGGCAAATCATGCTAAGGCTAGTCGAACCACCAATCGGGTTCGTCACTACTAAAGGTCTATCGACGATCTCGGGCTCCAATCCTAACCTATCTACCAGGTCACTAGATATGAAAGAACTGGAAGCTCCGGTATCAAACAAAACTCTAACAGAACATCATAAATAGAAAGCATACCTTGAATAACGACATTCTTTCCCTTCTCCGCCGCAGTTGGGGCATTCGACGAAGAAGGAATAGCATTAAGGGCATATGCTTTCACCATCTGCTTTTCTTTAGGGGATTGCGGACACTTGTCCTTGTGATGTCCCACTTGGCCACAGTTGAAGCACTTCCTGTCTGCTGGCTTTGCTCGACAATTACTAGCATAGTGGCCCTTCTTGCCGCAGCTAAAGCACTCAACATCTTTCATCTTCTTCTGGCCATCCTTATTCTGGTTCTGCTTCCTCTTATTCTGAGAACCATTCTTGCCTCCACCGCTTGCTTGCGGTTTTGGCTCCTCTGCAGATGCGACCTCAGTCTTCGACTTAGGATAAAGACTTTTCGATCTTAAAGATTTCCCCACAATCAATTCAAACGCCTCATCGATGTGGTTAATAAGCCTTTCCCCCAATTATCCATCCAAGCCAGTTATGAACTTCTCGTTCTTCTTCTCGGCAATATCTATTAGGGATAACCCATATTTCGACAAAGTGTTGAATTCGGTAATATACTCCGAGACAGCTCTGCCATTCTGCTTGAGTTCCAAGAATTTCTTAAACAGCACTAACTTCTGAGCAGCTGGAATGAACTTATCGCTAAAGCGAACCTTAAACTTGTAACACCCCACACCCGCTAAGGTCACTCACCAAGGGAATGCCTTAACTTCGGTGGAGTATTTTTAAGTGAATATAGAACAGAAAAATTACAACAAGACAGATATAAATAATACTTGAAGTCTTAAAACATCATTTCATTGCAGTAGAAGATAAACATGTTTAGTTACAACACCATAAAAGAGTCAAGTACTAAATATCCATCCTGATAAAAACATAAGTACATAATCCCACTACATAACTAATAGCCATAATAGAAAAGATAAGCTGGGCTTTACATCACGGTCCAAGCTCCAAAAGAGAGATAAAGAAATATGATCAAAGCCCACTAGTGCTAGGCCCAACCTGAGGACCTGAGGGGGGAAAAGATAAAAACAACGGGGTCAGACATAAGTCTGAGTGAGCCCTATAACTTTAACAACACAATCATTAAAGTAATTAGGGTATGATATAAACTTGGTACGGTGATGACTGGGGATAAATGACTACACTAAGTAGCCAACTAGACATAGGATGAACTAAGATAACGGTAAAGACGCATCTACCCACCCAAGGGTAATTACTAACTGCACCACACCAGTCATTCCTACTTAAAGGTTGATCCCACCCAAGGGCTTAGAAAATTTACCCAGTAGTTTCGTGTACCCCTAGCTGACTACATAGGTGCCGTCTGCCCCTATCTCCACTAGGTGTACCCACTACTCCCAAGCGATCGGCTCCCTACCGTAGATACCCGTGCTGGCCCCATAGTGGGGTGTATCACTCCCCAAAGTGGCAACCCGATACAACCAATGGTGCATGGCTTATATCTACACGATGCAACAACGTCTTACCTACCAGCCCGGGTCCACACACGCATATGAAACCCGTTGGACTTGCGTTGCCACCGCTAACCTGTTTTGGCCTCTTATAGTCAAGCCCAGTACGCATGTCCCGTCCTCGACATGGGTCGAGCCCAATAAGATACATATGGGTTACCGGTTGAAATGGGCCCCCACAAGCTACCCACCTAAGCTTGTCACTTTAACTAGCGCATCCCACTTAACCCTTTAATCATGTTTAATTACATGTTTCCACTTGGTTAAGTATTCTAATCGTATTTTCTATTGCCACCCAAGGCAACCCACTAGATTTCCACATGCCACCCAAGGCACTTACTTTATTTCCACATGCCACCCAAGGAACCCACTTAACCCCTCATGCCCCACTACATGCTTATCTGGTTAAGTGTTTCTTAATTGATTAAGAACGTAACCGTTGTAAAGACCTCTCACATTAGACTATCTTTTATGGCAGCTGGATTTGCCGGTTGGGTCCGGGCAGCCTTACGCCATAACTGAGTCTAACCTCGTGTCTTTACACTTGTCACGTATTCAGTTTGTGCCTAAGACCTCTCACATTGGGCCTATCATTTGTAGCCGCTGGATTTGCCGGTCGGTTTCGGGCAGTCTTATGCTACAAAAGGGTCCAACCTCGTGTCTTAGTCGATTAATTACACCTAATTAATCACCCCCATATTTCGAATTAATTTTCCCTAATTAATTCCAATTTTGACGATGTACATAATTGACTCAATTATGTCCATCCACTTTATGGTATGCATAATCATACCAACTTCACACCATTTCATTAACATGTATATTAACCCCATCGTTCCCCACGTAATTCGCAAACATGACATAAAAGGGAAGATTCATCACAAATACAATGGGTTCAACTTGCATAACATTAGCATCAACATGGGTTTAAAGGTGTCAACATGCATATAGCATCAAACCCAACTAGCATAAATAATCAACCCAAACTTGCATGAATCACATATGTCATAAAGAGGTTAACTTGCATAAGTTTCTTATGTCATACAAAGGGTAAACTTGCATATGTATGTATGACATACAAAGGGGTTAACTTGCATATATATATATATGCATATCATACTAGGGTGTAAACTTGCACATGTTACTTGCATATAATCAAACACCAAACTTGCATAACATGTCATATATGAACTTGCATATAATCATACACCAAACTTGCATAACATATCATATATGAACTTGCATATAATCATACACCAAACTTGCATAATCATGGTGTCATAATGGATCAATGTTTATCATAGCAACTAGCATCATGAACACATAGCCTAACACTTGCATAACTTGCATAACATCATGTTCATATAGCATATAGCTTGCATAACTTGCATAACATCATGAACATGTAGCATATGACTTGCATAACTTGCATAACATTATGAACGTGTAGCATATAACTTGCATAACTTGCATAACATCATGATCACATAGCATATGACTTGCATAACTTGCATAACATCATGAACACATAACACATAACTTGCATAACTTGCATAACATCACAAACACATAACATATGATAACATAATCTTGCATTGATCCACATTCATAGCCATAACCTCATTATATCCTATCATAATCATTTCAACAATTGGTTATTAAGGCTATAGAAAACTCACAACTTGTTGATTAGCACTCTTATAAAGAAGATTAAGTTGCTAGAGTTGATTAGAGGTTGATTTGAGATGCTATCTTCTTCTACAATTTGATGGAGGCTCCTTCAAGTTGCATTTTGACGGCATGACGGCATTGTATCTATTTTTAGTATGAATTAGGGTAGTCTTAGGGTGTATTTATAGAGTAGTTAGGTGTTTTAGGCCATTAGATTAACCCTAAATCAGATTAGAGCCGTCAGATCTCGTCCTAGCCACCAAAACACAGCCCAAAAGCCAAACTGGTGCACCCAGGTCATCTGGGCTCGACCAGGGAGGTCGACCCCCAGGTCGACACAAGGGTCGACACCCTAGTCGACCTGGTGGGCAGGTCGACACCCAGGTCGACCCCCAGGTTGACCTGGTCTGGCGGGAATTTTCCCGCCTAGCCCATAATCTGCATTTTTGAAATCTGTTTCGTTTTCTGATTTTTCGTGAAACTTCTAAAGCCCATATCTCGGACATACGGACTCCGATTCACGAAATTTCGGACTCTATTTCGCGTATTTTTCCGAGACGAACGCAATGGCGTAGCCCGTTTCCCCTGATTCAGATTTTAAAATTTAATTCTGCACTGATTTATATTGTAACAAGTTATTCAACATACGGGGTGTTACATTCTCCCCTACTTAAAGGATTTCGTCCCCGAAATCTTTAAGTCAAGAAGAACGTATCCTACCAACCAAACAACCATCTACTCAAACCATCAAACACTGGCATCCATTGTCCTTAAAGTTTCTAATGCTGTATGAACATATGCAAGAAGTGTGTGTATATGTTCCCTGTCTAATGCAAAATCAGACGGTCTACTGATTCAGTTGACCTCCTTAATGCAAACCATGATAGTGCCATGCATCCAATATGTATGCGAGAGAACCCTATCGACACATACTATTTCTACATGAGTGCATAATCATTCACCAAAATGCATCATCCATATGATAGCACAACCATTTTACGTCCATTAATATAGCTACCTACACACAATTATATGCAATATGCAATATGCAATATGAAGTGACTGAGCCGATCTAGTGTCTAAAGTGTGTGTATATGCATCCACGAGCAACCACTAACAAACACTTGCATCCACACGCATCCATCAATCATAACATGTCTCAAACACATGTTTCAACCATAGGTTTACCCTATCTAAAGGTCAAAGGTACTAATGAGAGGACATACTAAAGATAAGATAAGTACTAGACAAACGGTAAAGGAGAAGTTAAAAGACATACCCTCAAAAAGGAATGGGTATAGTGAACGCATCTTCGCTTCTGTCTTCCAAGTAGCATTGCTCTCATCCTCTCCCCATTGCACTTTGACTAGTCGCACCTCTCTGTTCCTCAACTTCCTAATCTCTGACCCAAGGATGCGGGTAGGAGCTCGTCGAATAGTCGCATCACGCTCTACCTCCACTTCTTTAAGCAAGCTCGGCTCTACCACCTCTGCGGTCTCATGTAGGCACTTCCTCAAATGTGACACATGGAATACGTCATGCACCCCACTAAGTCTCTCGGGTAGATTCACTCTATATGCCATCCGTCCAATCCTTTCCTTAATGGGAAACGGTCCTACAAATCTTGGTGCTAACTTCCCAACGGACCCAAAGCGGACAACATTCCGTAATGGAGATACTTTAACAAAGACCATGTCCCCAACATCAAACTAAAGATCCGTCCTCCTCTTATCCGCGTAAGATTTCTACCTGTCTTGTGCCGCTTTCATCCTTCTTCGAATCAAATCAATCTTTTCCGAAGTCTCTCTAACCATATCAGGCCCAAGCAAGATCTTATCCGTAGATTCCCACCAACATGTAGGTGATCGACAAGGCCTTCCATAAAGAGCTTCGAAAGGAGCCATACCAATACTCGACTGAAAGTTGTTATTATACGCGAACTCCACCAATGGAAGATGCTCTTCCCATGTACCTCCAAAATCCAAGATACAAAGCCTCAAAAGGTCTTCCAGAACACGATTCACTCTCTCGGTCTGGCCGTCCGTCTGAGGATGATATGCGGTGCTCAGACACAACTGAGTCCCCACTGCTTCTTGTAAACTCTTCCAAAATTCGCTAGTGAAGATAGGATCTCGATCACTCACTATGCTAGAGGGTACCCCATGCAATCGAACTATCTCTCGAAGATAAACTGAAGCTAGCCATGGAGCAGTCCTCTTGCTCTTCACGGGTATGAAATGGGCACTCTTAGTAAGTCTGTCTACCACAACCCAAATTCCCGTATTACCCTTCCTCGATCTTGGTAACCCATCAATAAAATCCATCGAGACGTTATCCCACTTCCATTGCGGAACTTCTAATGGGTGAAGCAACCCACCAGGTTTCTTTTGCTCCGCTTTCACTTGTTGGCACACCAAGCATCTAGCGACATACTCGGCCACATCTTTCTTCATACCGGCCCAAAAGAAAACTCGCTTCATGTCTTGGTACATCTTGTCCCCACCGGGATGAATGGTCATCCTAGAACGGTGTGCATCATCCAGAATAGCCTTCCTCAAACCTTCGTCTTGCGGTACACAAAGTCTACCATCCCTACGCAAGCACCCTTATCGTCTAGGGTGTACTTACTCAAATGGCTGGACAACTCCCCCCTTATGAGCCTCTCTACCAACTCAACCAACTGTGGGTCGTCCCGCTGTGCCTCGCCAATCCGCCCCAAAAGAGTAGGTCTGACCTCCAAGGACGCTAGCAAATCGGGTATATAGTCAACGGAAGGTCTGAAATCAAACATCGAGATAAATTCCAAGCTTCTTCGTTCCACTAACAATGGACTCAAGGACAACCTTTTTCTGCTCAAGGCGTCCGCCACCACGTTACCCTTGCCAGGGGTATACGCTATCTCGAAATCATAGGATGATAAGAACTCCATCCACCTTTGATGTCTCAAGTTCAAATCCTTCTGAGAAAACAAGTACTTCAATGATTTGTGGTCAGTGAACAATTCGAATCTCTCCCCAAGAAGATAATGGTGCCAAATCTTAAGCGCAAAAACAATAGCGGCCAACTCTAGAGCATGGGTAGGGTAATTTTTCTCATGCTTTCTCAACTGCCTTCCCCCATAGGCTATTACCCTTCCCTCTTGCATTAAGACTGCGCCTAGTCCAGTCCCACAAGCATCAGTATAGACAACAAATGGCTTACTCCCATCTGGCAACACTAAGACTGGAGCTGTGGTTAAAGCTCTCTTTAACCGTCGGAACGCATCATCACAATCTACGTCCCATGCGAAGACTAGATTCTTCTTTGTCAAGCGAGTTAATGGGGCTGATATCTTTGCGAAGTCCTTGATAAACTTCCTATAGTAGCCAGCCAACCCCAAGAAACTCCTCACCTCGGTAGCATTCTTCGGAACCTTCCAATCTTGGATGGATACTACCTTCGCGGGATCCACAGCTATCCCCTCCTTGGAGACCACGTGCCCCAAAAACCGCACTTCCTTCCTCCAGAAGTGACATTTAGAGAATTTAGCCTTAAGGCTATGTGCTCGAAGAGTCTCCAACACTTCCCTAAGATGTAGGGCATGCTCTTCTTCACTCTTAGAAAAGACTAAGATGTCATCCACAAAGACCACCACGAACTTATTAAGGAACTCCCTGAACACCCTACTCATCAAATCAACAAAGTATGCAGGGGCGTTCGTCAAACCAAATGGCATCACCAGCCACTCATAGAAACCATCCGGAGTCCTAAAGGCAGTCTTGTCTATGCTATCCTCAGCCACTCTCAACTGATGAAACCCCGTGGCCAAGTCCAACTGCGAAAACACTGAGGCGCCAACCAACTGATCAAAGAGATCATCAATCCTCGGCAATGGGTGTCTATTCTTCTTTGTGAGCTTGTTCAGTTCTCTATAGTCTACACAATGTCTGAGGGACCCATCCGCCTTCGTGGCAAAAACTATTGGAGCACCCCACTCCGATATACATCGTCTTATGAACCCCTTCTCAAGAAACTCCCCTACTTGCTTATGGAGTTCCCTCCTCTCACGAGGAGCCATGTGGCGCACTGGTAAAGATACTGGTTTAGCATTATCCACCAGATATATTCGGAAGTCTATCTCCCGCTTCGGAGGTAAGCCGTTCACCTCCTCAAACACATCCGAGTATTCCCGGACCACTCTAACAGATCGCAAACTCTCGACCGAAGCGTCAAGCGATTCAAGATAACTTAGCATAACAGAATCCATGGGATTACAAGAGATCTCGAGAGTGTTCCCTAAATGGATCATGAGCCTAACAACTCTCCTTTCACAATCAAGAATGGCACCATTACTGGATAACCAGTACATGCCCAAAATCAACCCATAGCCCGTGAAGCCCAAAACAAAAGCATCACATCTAAACTCAACGCTAAGTATAGAAATCTTCAAACCCAAAAATATCATGGACAAAAAAGTGGAGCCCCCAATTGGGTTTGAAACAACCAAAGGATCATCTACTAGACTGGTGTTTAAGTGCAGTGACTCAACTAATGATGATGAGATAAACGAATGCGATGCGCCAGAATCAAACAATGTACGGACAGGATGATCAAACAGAAAAACCATACTTTCAACGGAAATAGTGCTACCTCTTTCCTGAGTCGGTGGAACCGCGAGAGCCTGAACTTGCCCCCTTGCCTGACCTGGTGCCATAAGAGCTTGCACCTGTCCTCCTGAGGTAGATCCCGTCCTTTGCCCCTTCTTAGGGCAATCCTTCACAAGATGCCCTGCTTCGCCACAGTGGAAGCAGCCAGTCTTCCTCTTCTTCTTTCGACAATCTTTGCTTAGGTGGCCCGGTGTCCCGCAATTGAAGCACTTCTTCTTTCCCTTGCCACCGTTGCCTTTCCCACCCTTGTTTTGCTATTGCTGTTGAGGTCTCTTTTGATCTCCTTTCTTCTCGGGTGCCGTATTAGCATTGGGACCCTTCTCTTCCTCATGCATGAGTGCCATGTCTACTAGCTTCTCAAAGGTGGCCCCCATAGGGATGTGAGTCATAGCCAATCCATGCATCGGTTCATTTAAGCCCTTAACGAACCTCAAAGCCTTCTTCTCCGGTGTATTCACCATGTCTATGCCAAACCTTGCCAATCGATTAAACTTGTTGACATATTCCTTCACCGAGAGGTTTCCTTGCTTTAGAGTCAAGAACCTTTCCATATACAAGTTTTCCTCCGCCCTTGAGAGAAACTTTGCCACAAATCTTTGCCTGAAATCCGCCCAAGAGTCAACAGGGCGTTCTCCATTAGTGACCTCCCACCAGAATGAGGCCTCTCCCTTCATTAACCAAGCAGCTAACTTGACTTTCTTTCCTTCTTCCATCTCAAAGATGTCTATCAACTCTTCCACCTCCTTAAGCCAATCTCTAGCCTCCACAAAAGTTTCTGATCCTTGAAAAGGTTTCCCTCCCATAGCCTTAAATTCCTTGCAAGTCTTAGCAAAAGTATCCGTGCGAGGAGGAGGAGGGGGAGGAGGAAGATCGGGTGCTACTGTTGGTGGAGGAACATTTGCTGGACCCGCAGTGGCGGCCCTAGCCTCCATCAATCTCCTATACCATACTGGTATCGTCACACCCTCCGGAAAGTTAAGATCTTCAGCCATGCTGAAACGAAAAAGGAAAGATTCAAAATGGAGAATTCGAAAGATAAAGATATGGCTATTGGGGATTATGCTTTTCTTTCAAAAAAAATTCTCTTTAAAGACATGTTTTTGAAAATACTTCTTCCAAAAATGTTTTTAGAAAAATAGTTTTCTAAAAATTTTATCTGTTCTGGTAACCTTCGCTCTGATACCACGTGTAACACCCCACACCCGCTAAGGTCACTCACTAAGGGAATGCCTTAACTTCGGTGGAGTATTTTTAAGTGAATATAGAACAGAAAAATTACAACAAGACAGATATAAATAATACTTGAAGTCTTAAAACATCATTTCATTGCAGCAGAAGATAAACATGTTTAGTTACAACACCATAAAAGAGTCAAGTACTAAATATCCATCCTGATAAAAACATAAGTACATAATCCCACTACATAACTAATAGCCATAATAGAAAAGATAAGCTGGGCTTTACATCACGGTCCAAGCTCCAAAAGAGAGATAAAGAAATCTGATCAAAGCCCACTAGTGCTAGGCCCAACCTGAGGACCTGAGGGGGAAAAAGATAAAAACAACGGGGTCAGACATAAGTCTGAGTGAGCCCTATAACTTTAACAACACAATCATTAAAGTAATTAGGGTATGATATAAACTTGGTACGGTGATGACTGGGGATAAATGACTACACTAAGTAGCCAACTAGACATAGGATGAACTAAGATAACGGTAAAGACGCATCTACCCACCCAAGGGTAATTACTAACTGCACCACACCAGTCATTCCTACTTAAAGGTTGATCCCACCCAAGGACTTAGAAAATTTACCCAGTAGTTTCGTGTACCCCTAGCTGACTACATAGGTGTCGTCTGCCCCTATCTCCACTAGGTGTACCCACTACTCCCAAGCGATCGGCTCCCTACCGTAGATACCCGTGCTGGCCCCACAGTGGGGTGTATCACTCTCCAAAGTGGCAACCCGATACAACCAATGGTGCACGGCTTATATCTACACGATGCAACAACGTCTTACCTACCAGCCCCGGTCCACACTCGCATATGAAACCCGTTGGACTTGCGTTGCCACCGCTAACCCGTTTTGGCCTCTTATAGTCAAGCCCAGTACGCGTGTCCCGTCCTCGACATGGGTCGAGCCCAATAAGATACATATGGGTTACTGGTTGAAATGGGCCCCCACAAGCTACCCACCTAAGCTTGTCACTTTATCTAGTGCATCCCACTTATCCCTTTAATCATGTTTAATTACATGTTTCCACTTGGTTAAGTATTCTAATCGTATTCTATTGCCACCCAAGGCAACCCACTAGATTTCCACATGCCACCCAAGGCACTTACTTGATTTCCACATGCCACCCAAGGCACCCACTTAACCCCTCATTCCCCACTACATGCTTATCTGGTTAAGTGTTTCTTAATTGATTAAGAACGTAACCGTTGTAAAGACCTCTCACATTAGACTATCTTTTATGGCAGCTGGATTTGCCGGTTGGGTCCGGGCAGCCTTACGCCATAACCGAGTCTAACCTCGTGTCTTTACACTTGTCACGTATTCAGTTTGTGCCTAAGACCTCTCACATTGGGCCTATCATTTGTAGCCGCTGGATTTGCCGGTCGGTTCCGGGCAGTCTTATGCTACAAAAGGGTCCAACCTCGTGTCTTAGTCGATTAATTACACCTAATTAATCACCCCCATATTTCGAATTAATTTTCCCTAATTAATTCCAATTTTGACGATGTACATAATTGACTCAATTATGTCCATCCACTTTATGGTATGCATAATCATACCAACTTCACACCATTTCATTAACATGTATATTAACCCCATCGTTCCCCACGTAATTCGCAAACATGACATAAAAGGGAAGATTCATCACAAATACAATGGGTTCAACTTGCATAACATTAGCATCAACATGGGTTTAAAGGTGTCAACATGCATATAGCATCAAACCCAACTAGCATAAATAATCAACCCAAACTTGCATGAATCACATATGTCATAAAGAGGTTAACTTGCATAAGTTTCTTATGTCATACAAAGGGGTAAAATTGCATATGTATGTATGACATACAAAGGGGTTAACTTGCATATATATGCATATCATACTAGGGTGTAAACTTGCACATGTTACTTGCATATAATCAAACACCAAACTTGCATAACATGTCATATATGAACTTGCATATAATCATACACCAAACTTGCATAACATATCATATATGAACTTGCATATAATCATACACCAAACTTGCATAATCATGGTGTCATAATGGATCAATGTTTATCATAGCAACTAGCATCATGAACACATAGCCTAACACTTGCATAACTTGCATAACATCATGATCATATAGCATATAGCTTGCATAACTTGCATAACATCATGAACATGTAGCATATGACTTGCATAACTTGCATAACATTATGAACATGTAGCATATAACTTGCATAACTTGCATAACATCATGATCACATAGCATATGACTTGCATAACTTGCATAACATCATGAACACATAACACATAACTTGCATAACTTGCATAACATCACAAACACATAACATATGATAACATAATCTTGCATTGATCCACATTCATAGCCATAACCTCATTATATCCTATCATAATCATTTCAACAATTGGTTATTAAGGCTATAGAAAACTCACAACTTGTTGATTAGCACTCCTATGAAGAAGATTAAGTTGCTAGAGTTGATTAGAGGTTGATTTGAGATGCTATCTTCTTCTACAATTTGATGGAGGCTCCTTCAAGTTGCATTTTGACGGCATGACGGCATTGTATCTATTTTTAGTATGAATTAGGGTAGTCTTAGGGTGTATTTAGAGATTAGTTAGGTGTTTTAGGCCATTATATTAACCCTAAATCAGATTAGAGCCATCAGATCTCGTCCTAGCCACCAAAACACAGCCCAAAAGCCAAACTGGTGCACCCAGGTCATCTGGGCTCGACCAGGGAGGTCGACCCCCAGGTCGACACTAGGGTCGACACCCTAGTCGACCTGGTGGGCAGGTCGACCCCCAGGTCGACCTGGTCTGGCGGGAATTTTCCCGCCTAGCCCATAATCTGCATTTTTGAAATCTGTTTCGTTTTCTGATTTTTCGTGAAACTTCTAAAGCCCATATCTCGGACATATGGACTCCGATTCACGAAATTTCGGACTCTATTTCGTGTATTTTTCCGAGACGAACGCAATGGCATAGCCCGTTTCCCCTGATTCAGATTTTAAAATTTAATTCTGCCCTGATTTATATTGTAACAAGTTATTCAACATACGGGGTGTTACAAAACTAATCCCAAGTAATATGATCCTCGGGAGTAGCTGCCTTTATAGCATTCCACCAATTCATTGCCCGTCCTTGCAGGTGACGGGATGCTGGCGTTCTCTTCATCTCATCCTCGATACCCAAGTCTTCGAAGATACACTCGCAGCTATCCAACCAATCCTGAACATCTGTAGCCGACTCCGTTCCGTGGAACGGCTTCCCACCAAGACTAGTATAATCCTTGTTCAACTTGGCGAAATCGGTCCTAGGCGCCTGCACTATTGGACCACCTCCATTACCAGCATTGAGAGCGATAAGCAACAAACAGATTTCTTGTCGATTTATTTTAAATATTTAATATGGTTTTAAATATTGAGTTGATAATATAAATCAGTTTTTATATCGAATTATCCATTTAATAACCAAAATACGATTTATTTTCAAATATATATAATTATCGTAATACGAAGATATTAAATAATTAATTTCGAAAATTTAAAACGGAGTCAAAATGATTAAAATGATTAATATGAATTTTATTTGAATTAAACGATAATAATAATTTATTGTCAAGGAATTTATTTGTTTTGAATTTAAATTATATTATATCAATTTAATATGATTATTTTATATACACGTTCGAATTAAATTTTATAGTCTATTCCGTTGAGTTCAGAATAGTGTAATTACGTTGAAACGTCGGTCGGTAGGTTAAAATAGCGGTTCGTGATATCTAGTTATGAACCCGATATATTTTTAGTGGATAGGATCAAAATCAAATTGTTATCTATTTAAAAAGAATAAAAATCCTTTTATATCTAATCGTATTTAATACAAATCAAATTGTAATTAATTTTTATGTACCTTAAAGCTACTTATTCCTTAATGATGAAGGCTCCCCATCTATAAATCGAGCACACTTCTCCCCGCTCCTTTTCTTCTGAAAACCAAAATAATAATAAAAGGTCGGACCCTTTGCCTTATACATCGCGACTGTCCCCTTCTCCTCATTCTCAATCGCTGAAATAAAAATCAAGTCCTTCTTCCACTTCGAATTCTTCTGGAATCGATCCAAAAATCCATCATATAAATTTCAACTAAATCGCAACTAATTTCTAGAGGGTGCGATTTTTCTGCGTGCGATTCCTTTTCGATGTCATGGGCGGGATTTATATTGTGTGATTTCACTCCTAGGTTTCGAACCGACAAATTTACGTCGATGATGTTGAATATATGTTTTTGTTTGATGATAACAAATAGATTTTTACTGATGTGTTTGATGGTGGAAAAATTAGTATTATTGGTTGATGATGCTTTACACAAAATACAGGAAATTTACACGAGTTTTTTTGTCTTCCAATAATATATATTTTTTCTCCACAAAACAATTACATACTCTCACTTACTACATATCCTTTTCAATTACAAATAAATTCATTTCAAATGTCTACACTACATATACATCTGTTCTTGCTGATTTAATCTTGTTGTGCTCACTCTAACTGTCCCAAGCTCCTAGTGCATCACCCTGAAACCTGTCACAAAAGAAGATACACACAGTACGCTGGAACTAAAATAAACACTGGACAAATAAAATTTTACTGTTTGATTGATTCTCTATTTGTCTCAGTTTTCTGTGTGTTTTTCTCATCATATTTTAGACTTGAACAGCCACGCCATAACCATACTGGTTTGCTGATCAGAACCAACTGTTTCTGACCAGCCTCAACACAGTACAGTTTGACTGCTGTTTTTTTTTTTTTTTTCTTTTGTTTCAGGATCAAAAGACAAGATAAAAATCAAAAGAGAAAAGAAGATATACATCAGCAAACTCAAAGACAGTGTGAAATCATCTCAGCATGGTGTACACAACAGACAAAAAGATTCAAGATGGTGATGGAACCTCAAATAACAATCAAAGCAAAGCAATACAAAGTGAAGCTACAGCATGTTCAAGACTTCAGAACTGTCAAACCAAAGTGATCGAGCAAAAGAGAAAATGTCAAGCACTAAACAAAGCAGAACTCAAGTTTAACAAAGTTTTTTTTTAGAACACCAAAAGTGTGCACAAACTTAACAGCAAATAGGTGATCAAAGTCAAATGCATGGCGCAGCTAACAAGACAGTTCAAGTCAGACTTCAGCATATACAAATGGATGTGCAAGTGTGCATACACATGTATTATACTGCTCAGGTTCAAGTGTATATATACAGCCATGTACTAAGTCAAAATGTCAAAGTGGTCGAGCACATGTAAGGTCAAAGAAATGCTGGCAACATAAAATGGTCGAATAGCAAAACTCATGCATGGTGACCAATGAGACAAGCAAATGACACAGCTACAAAACATGTGTGGTGATCAATTCCAGCACATATCAATGAAGACAATATCGTCGAGCTCAGTGGAATGTTTCAAGTTATGACTGGTGCACAAACAAGATGGTGCAGACTTATACAAGCTCAAGTGTTCGAGCACTTATCAAACATGAACAAGCTTGCATGAATACAAGTGGACTGAAAGTGTCTGTGCATGAATATATGCATACATCAAGATCTGTGTGCATAAACGAAACAATAGTGATAGAGCATGAGATCGTTCATGATGTAAGAGGAATACATGGCAAACTTTTCCAATTTGCCTATTATGCATTTCTTCAGAAATCAGTAGAAAATTCAATCAAAGAAAAGATGTTTTGTTTGGCAAAAGGCAAATATGTGCATTTGTGATAAATTTGGCAGGACTTTAAATAGTTTCAGGAATACTACAATAATTTCTCTAATTAAAAATTGTTTCCAGAAATTTTTTTGGAGAAAATGTTTCCAGACATTTAAAGTAAAACAATTATATGTTTCCTTATTTTTTTAAAACAAGAAGTTCGTTTTAAATCATGGGAACAATCAACTGGCAAGAAATTACAGAATAATTTCAAGAAGGAAAAATCATTTCTTTCCTTTTTTTTTTCTTTTGGGATTTAAAAGCAAGTTTTTCTTTGTCAAGCAAAATCACAGCAGGATTCAGATTTATATGACGAACAAAAATCAAGCCAAGTCCATCAATGATAATCAAAATTGGAAGCCACAAGAATCAGGGACAAATTAAAAGCCGAGCAAACCATTCAAAGATTTCAGGGAAAAATCAATTTACACAACTCAGCAAATTCTTTGAAGACCAACAATATGTCCAAGTTCACAATTTTCATCGAGCAAATCTCGCAAGCAAAAGAAGAAACAGAAAATCCGTCATCTCAAAAATACAAGGTGAAACAAGAATTTTTCAAAGCGATTTCAAAGGAGGAACACGCATTCAATTCGGGTCCGAATATTCCAATAACCAAAAGGGGAAAGTTTTCACAGCGAAATCAGAGATTAGGGTTCTAAACCCCTATATAAACACACACATCATCATCGACAGAGACACAAGAAAACACACAAAATTTCAGAGAAAAGAAAAGCAATTCAAATCAGAAATTACCCAATTGTTCTTCGGTCGCAACCACTGCCAGATCAAGCAACGAGAGTGCACCTAAGAATTCAAGCTTATTCAAGCTTCAGAATTTTTTAAAACCATCAATTTGCGATTTGATTTGGGAACGACAGAGGAAACCCTAGTTTCTTTTTTTTTTGAGACGCCATTCTTTTTATTTCCAGAAGAAAGAGGTCGGTCTGAAACAAGGAATGGATAAACAAAGAGAGCCGGCCTAGTTTACTTGGTCAAGCCAAGTTCCTTTTATAAAGGGGGGTGTTTAAATTTGTCTTCTTTTGATTACTCCTTGTAATTGTTGGTGTAATTTGTTTATGTTAAAATTTCTTTTTCTAGTTTCTTGTAAAACTAGGATCACAGATTGCTAGGTTGTGATCTGGGAAAATCTGGTCTAGGATACACAGTCCAGTCTAGGATTTTAAGCTTAGGGTCAGACAGGAGCAGGAGTTGCAAGTTTACATAGGATTGTAAGCGGGATCTGTTTGTATCTCCTAGTAGAAATCTTAGAAAGGCAGCAGTAGGCACAGTTTGCCGAAGCTGGGTATTTTTGCGTGTGATTTTCTTTCTGCATTTTATTTCTGAATTTATTTTTATTTAGTGTTTAAAAACCCTATTCATCCCCCCCCCCCTCTAGGGTTATTATTGATCCTGCAATTGGTATCAGAGCAAGGTTGTAACCCTAGAATCATGACTTCAATGAACAATGCTTTTTCTGAAGGTCAATCTATTGCTAGACCACCCATGTTCAATGGTGGTGATTATGCGTATTGGAAAGCTAGGATGAAAATATATCTTGTATCTGTTGATTATGATGTCTGGGATATCATTGAAACTGGATATAAACCTCCTACTGAAACTGTAAATGGAATTGTAACACCTAAATCAAAAAATAGGTGGGATGCGAATGATAAGAAACTATACTCCATAGATTCTAAAGCTATGAATGCTTTAATTTGTGCTCTTGACAAAACAGAATATAACAGAATTTCTCATTGTAATACAGCCCAGGAAATTTGGCATACTCTGGAAGTCACACACGAAGGAACTTCTCAGGTTAAAGAATCCCGTCTTGCCATGTTCAGCAATGAATATGAAAACTTCATCATGCAGAAGGACGAGAGCATCAAGGACATGTATGGTCGCTTCTCCGTGCTGGTCTACAATGCTAGAGCCCTTGGAAAGGTCTACACAGAAGTGGAGCTCGTGAGGAAGATTCTGCGTGTTCTGCCAATGAACTTTGAAGCAAAAGTCACAGCCATTCAAGAATCTAAAGATCTGAGCAAGCTGAGCATGGAAGAGCTTATCGGGAATCTAATGACATATGAAATGGAGCTAAAAGCAAGAGAAGATCGCAACAACTTAGATCTGAAAAAGAAGTCAATAGCTTTGTCCAACACCGTCACCAGCGATAGTGAAGATCCTATTGAACAGCTTGCCATGGCAGTCAGACAACTCACGAAGTGGAGCAAATTCAAACCTCGGAGAAATAAAGCAAAGACCAACAATTCAGAAGATGAACCACTCTGCTACAACTGTCAAAAGCCTGGACACATAAAACCAAATTGTCCACTTCTCCAAAGAAACAAGAAGAAAAAGAAAGCTTTTGCCATAACTTGGGATGACGAGGAAGGAGAAGAAGATTCAGACAGCAGTGAGGAAGAAAGCAACCTGTGCTTCATGGCGAAGTCAGATCTAGAAGATACCAACGAAGAAACCACTGAGGTATACAGTTATAACGATCTAGTTTTAATGTGTAAACACCTTTCAGAAATTATCGACACATTAGAGTCAGAAGCAGAGAAACTGAAAGAAAAAAACCTTGATCTTGTTCACAGTAATAAGAAGTTGAAATCTGAACTTGAAAATGGTTCAAAAAACATTAGTCTAAATTGTGAAATTTGTAAAGCTGTGAATTTAGAACTTTTAACACTCAAGTGCACCATTGAGAATCTTGAAAAAATAAATTCAACTCTTAAAAGGAATGATGACTCCAAAAGAAAGAATTTTGTTGAACGATGCACTTCATTGGTGAATGAGAACACAATGTTAAGATCGAAAGTTCAAGATCTTGAGGTTGCTTTGAATAAATTTTCAATTGGTCAAACGTCTTTTAAAATGTTACTTGGAAATCAACTGTTCGCAAATAATAGAAAAGGACTTGGCTTTGGAAAGATACAAGAAAAAATGACTAGGATTGACAATGCTAAAGGTAGAGGCATCTTTCCCAAATGTGTAAAATGTGGAGTAATTGGTCACGGTCATGAAAACTGCAAGAATGATAATAAAATTCGTAAGTTCAAAAAGGTTTAGGTTCCTAAACACTTGGCACACAATTATCATAATGATTGGAACACAAATAATAAGAAAAATCAAATCTGGATTCCAAAAGAGTGTTATCACTTTTCTATGACTAATATGCTTGGACCTAGAAGATTCTCTGGGTTATCCTCTTCTATGTTTATGTAGGTATGTTGGCGGGCTAAGGAGCAACAAAAATGGTATTTGGATTCAGGTTGCTCCCGACATATGACAGGGGATAAAAGACTGTTCCTTAGCCTTGAAAAACATAAAGGTGGGAATGTGACTTTAGGTGACAACAGCAAATGTAAAATCATAGGTAAAGGAAAAGTAGGCAACAGTATTTTTTCCTTAACCGATGTTTTATATGTTGATAATCTATTTCACAATCTTATCTCTATCAGTCAACTCTGTGATAAAGGAATGAATGTTGTGTTTGACAGTAATGTTTGCAAAATCATAGAAATATCCTCTGGAAAGGTTGTTTTTACAGGAAAAAGAATTGGAAATGTCTACACACTCTCTTTCGATGATGTAATTGTTTCTAGGTGCTTGATAGCAACGGAAGAGGAGGCAATTCTATGGCACAGAAGGTTGGCACATTCAAGTATGGGTCTTCTTGAAAGACTGGAAACAAATGAACTTGTCAGAGGTTTACCTCATCAAAAATTCAAAAATAACAAAATATGTAAAGCCTGTACAATGGGAAAACTTAGTCGCTCGTCCTTTCGTCCAAAAAATGTTGTTAGTACCTCACGAGTGCTTGAGTTGATTCATATGGATTTGTTTGGACCTACTGACACTGCTAGCTTAAATGGTAAACGTTATTGTTATGTATTGGTTGATGATTACTCTAGATTTACATGGGTTTACTTTCTAGCCAAAAAGTCTGAAGTTTTTGACTATTTTTCAAAGTTTTCAAAACTTGTTCAAAATGAAAAAGGAATTTCAATTAAAACTCTGAGAAGTGATCATGGAGGTGAATTTGAAAACTTAGACTTTGAAAATTTTTGTGAAGAAAATGGTTTTAAACATGAATTTTCCGCTCCTCGAACACCTCAACAAAATGGGGTGGTTGAAAGGAAAAATCGTACATTACAAGAAATGGCTAGATCTATGTTATGTGAATATAATTTGCCACAAACCTTCTGGGCTGAGGCAGTAAATACTTCATGCTATGTAATGAACAGAGTTATGATTAGACCAATACTTAATAAAACGTCATATGAACTTTGGTCTAACAAAAAGCCTAACATTTCATACTTTAGAGTGTTTGGATGTCCTTGTTATATTTTGAACACAGGAGAACAGCTTGGGAAATTCGAGCCAAAGACGATTGATGGAATTTTCATGGGTTATTCCTCAAGAAGTAAAGCCTACAGGATCTTC
The DNA here is from genome assembly GCA_030737875.1 of Allium sativum. Classification (NCBI taxonomy): domain Eukaryota; kingdom Viridiplantae; phylum Streptophyta; class Magnoliopsida; order Asparagales; family Amaryllidaceae; genus Allium; species Allium sativum. The sequence goes on from CM060910.1 coordinate 346,328,620, forward strand.
AATAAACAATCAAGGACAATTGTGGAAACCGTCAATGTAAAGTTCAATGAAACATATGTGGATATGATCTCTGAAGATGATGATGGCACACAAGAAAGTGAACAAGAGAGCATTGACACTGAAACAAACAAAGAAGCCACTGAAGCAGCAACAAATGTTGAAAGACTGAAATTTAAGCCCAGTCATCCTCCAGATTTGGTAATCGGAAGCCCAACAGCTGGTGTTCGTACACGTTCCTCTCTCAATAAGGATGTTTGTACTTTTTGTATCCATAATGCTTTTGTATCTGAAATAGAACCAGATTCTTATGATATTGCTCTTAATGATGCTTTTTGGTTGTTAGCTATGCAAGAAGAACTTAACCAGTTTGAGAGAAACAAAGTCTGGAACTTGGTACCTAGGCCAAATGACTATCCAGTAGTTGGAACAAAGTGGGTATTTAAGAATAAGCTTGACGAGTCTGGAAATGTAATTAGAAACAAAGCTAGGTTGGTTGCTAAGGGATACAATCAGATCGAAGGCATTGACTTTGATGAGACGTTTGCCCCAGTAGCTAGGTTAGAAGCGATTAGAATCTTGTTGAGCTTTGCATGTTTTAAAGGTTTTAAACTAAAACAAATGGATGTGAAAAGTGCTTTTCTGAATGGAGAACTAAAAGAAGAGGTTTATGTTGAACAACCCCCTGGTTTTGAGAATCCCGATTTTCCAAATCATGTGTATAAACTAGAAAAAGCATTGTATGGCCTTAAGCAAGCTCCTCGAGCTTGGTATGACTGTCTCTGTACTTATCTTTTGGAAAACGGTTTTAAAAAGGGGTGTGCTGACACAACTCTGTTTCTATTACATGACGGTGATGATTTTTTTATTGTTCAAATCTATGTTGATGATATCATTTACGGTGCTACTAATGATGTCTTGTGTGAAAAATTTGAAAAAGTTATGCAGGACAAATTTGAGATGAGCTTGGTGGGAGAACTGAAATATTTTCTTGGCTTTCAAATCAAACAGAGCAACAAAGGTATTTTTATCTCTCAAACAAAGTATGTAATGGAGTTATTGAAGAAATTTGGAGTGGAAGATGCAAAACCAATGAAAACACCAATGAGTCCAACAACCAAGCTTGACAAAGATGAAAAAGGTGTTGCTGTTGATCAGAAAAAATATCGCGGTATTATCGGTTCACTTCTTTATCTTTCTGCTTCTAGACCCGATATTATGTTTTCTGTTTGTTTGTGTGCTCGTTTTCAATCTAATCCAAAAGAATCTCATTTAAAAGCCACAAAACGAATTCTGAGATATTTGATACACACACCAAATCTTGGTTTATGGTATCCATCCTGTGATAACTTTAATTTAGTTGGGTATACCGATGCTGATTATGCTGGCTCACTCACTGATAGGAAGAGTACTAGTGGAACTTGTTTCATGCTAGGTCATTCACTTGTTTCATGGTCAAGTCGTAAACAAAATTGTGTTGCTTTATCCACCACTGAGGCTGAATATATTGCTTTAGGAAGCTGTTGTGCACAGATTTTATGGATGATGCAGACTTTATCTGATTTTGGGCTTTACTATAAACGAGTTCCTTTAAAGTGCGACAGTAAGAGTGCAATTGATTTATCAAGTAATCCTGTACATCATTCACGCACAAAACACATTGATGTGAGACACCACTTTCTTAGAGATCACATTGCTAATGAGGACATTTGTATTGAATTTATTCCAACAGAATCTCAGCTTGCTGATATTTTCACAAAACCCCTTCCAGAAGATAGGTTTTGCAGATTACGATTGGATTTGGGAATTATAGAAATAAATTAATCTCTTTGCATTTTTGGATAAATTTTCTCTTAAGATGTTCTGTTATCAATACCATCTTTTAACAAATAATCCAGTCCTCAAAACATCAAGAAAAGAACATTTTCTTTGGACATTTTTTTTATAAAATTGTGACTGTACGAGATTTCAGAATATGAGATGGATGAAAGTTTGTCTGCAACTCTGATGTGATTGAATATATCTTATAATATGAGTATTTTAGGAATTTTTTTTCACAAACCATCTCTGCCACTATCACCCTTCTACCATCCATCTTTGTTTTATATATATTAAGGGTTTATTTAAAAAAAAATGTATATATAATAAGTAGTTCTCTGACCTCATTTAAAAATCCAAGCTCTGGTCATGAACGGTTATGAGTTTACTTATTTTCATGCTGCAACTAATCCCATTTAAAAATCCAAGCTCTGGTTATGAGTGGTTAAGTGTGCTCTTGATGTATATATTAAAAAAAAAATACTCTCTGATATATATTAAATAACTCTTCATTCCATCCTCTGCTTGTGTGAAATGTATTCCTAATTTATGAATAATTATGATTTTTTCTTTTTTGGGGTTTACAGCTCTGATTTTGTCAAAACAACTTGATTTCTAACTACAGTCCATATCCTTTGAAAATGTTCAGAACTGTTCATCTTTTGATGATTACAAAGGGGGAGAAAGGTTTAAGATTTTGTGTTGTTTACAGACATCTATAGATTTTATTTTACCATTAATGCTAAGCGTTTAATTACTTTCTATTTTTTTTCAATTTCTTATTTTATGTCTGTTTATAACTGATAGGGGGAGCACAAATACAGGGGGAGTTCATTTCAAACACATCCTGTCTTGTCATTCTCAAAAAAATCTTAAGTCTGTTTGTCATCATCAAAAGGGGGAGTTTGTTGAATATATGTTTTTGTTTGATGATAACAAATAGATTTTTACTGATGTGTTTGATGGTGGAAAAATTAGTATTATTGGTTGATGATGCTTTACACAAAATACAGGAAATTTACACAAGTTTTTTTGTCTTCCAATAATATATTTTTTTTCTCCACAAAACAATTACATAATCTCACTTACTACATATCCTTTTCAATTACAAATAAATTCAGTTCAAATGTCTACACTACATATACATCTGTTCTTGCTGATTTAATCTTGTTGTGCTCACTCTAACTGTCCCAAGCTCCTAGTGCATCACCCTGAAACCTGTCACAAAAGAAGATACACACAGTACGTTGGAACTAAAATAAACACTGGACAAATAAAATTTTACTGTTTGATTGATTCTCTATTTGTCTCAGTTTTCTGTGTGTTTTTCTCATCATATTTCAGACTTGAACAGCCACGCCATAACCATACTGGTTTGCTGATCAGAACCAACTGTTTCTGACCAGCCTCAACACAGTACAGTTTGACTGCTGTTTTTTTTTTTGTTTCTTTTGTTTCAGGATCAAAAGACAAGATAAAAATCAAAAGAGAAAAGAAGATATACATCAGCAAACTCAAAGACAGTGTGAAATCATCTCAGCATGGTGTACACAACAGACAAAAAGATTCAAGATGGTGATGGAACCTCAAATAACAATCAAAGCAAAGCAATACAAAGTGAAGCTACAGCATGTTCAAGACTTCAGAACTGTCAAACCAAAGTGATCGAGCAAAAGAGAAAATGTCAAGCACTAAACAAAGCAGAACTCAAGTTTAACAAAGTTTTTTTTTTTTCAGAACACCAAAAGTGTGCACAAACTTAACAACAAATAGGTGATCAAAGTCAAATGCATGGCGCAGCTAACAAGACAGTTCAAGTCAGACTTCAGCATATACAAATGGATGTGTAAGTGTGCATACACATGTATTATACTGCTCAGGTTCAAGTGTATATATACAACCATGTACTAATTCAAAATGTCAAAGTGGTCGAGCACATGTAAGGTCAAAGAAATGCTGGCAACATAAAATGGTCGAATAGCAAAACTCATGCATGGTGACCAATGAGACAAGCAAATGACACAGCTACAAAACATGTGTGGTGATCAATTCCAGCACATATCAATGAAGACAATATCGTCGAGCTCAGTGGAATGTTTCAAGTTATGACTGGTGCACAAACAAGATGGTGCAGACTTATACAAGCTCAAGTGTTCGAGCACTTATCAAACATGAACAAGCTTGCATGAATACAAGTGGACTGAAAGTGTCTGTGCATGAATATATGCATACATCAAGATCTGTGTGCATAAACAAAACAATAGTGATAGAGCATGAGATCGTTCATGATGTAAGAGGAATACATGGCAAACTTTTCCAATTTGCCTATTATGCATTTCTTCAGAAATCAGTAGAAAATTCAATCAAAGAAAAGATGTTTTGTTTGGCAAAAGGCAAATATGTGCATTTGTGATAAATTTGGCAGGACTTTAAATAGTTTCAGGAATAATACAATAATTTCTCTAATTAAAAATTGTTTCCAGAAATTTTTTTGGAGAAAATGTTTCCAGACATTTAAAGTAAAACAATTATATGTTTCCTTATTTTTTTAAAACAAGAAGTTCGTTTTAAATCATGGGAACAATCAACTGGCAAGAAATTACAGAATAATTTCAAGAAGGAAAAATCATTTCTTTCCTTTTTTTTTTCTTTTGGGATTTAAAAGCAAGTTTTTCTTTGTCAAGCAAAATCCCAGCAGGATTCAGATTTATATGACGAACAAAAATCAAGCCAAGTCCATCAATGATAATCAAAATTGGAAGCCACAAGAATCAGGGACAAATTAAAAGCCGAGCAAACCATTCAAAGATTTCAGGGAAAAATCAATTTACACAACTCAGCAAATTCTTTGAAGACCAACAATATGTCCAAGTTCACAATTTTCATCGAGCAAATCTCGCAAGCAAAAGAAGAAACAGAAAATCCGTCATCTCAAAAATACAAGGTGAAACAAGAATTTTTCAAAGCGATTTCAAAGGAGGAACACGCATTCAATTCGGGTCCGAATATTCCAATAACCAAAAGGGGAAAGTTTTCACAGCGAAATCAGAGATTAGGGTTCTAAACCCCTATATAAACACACACATCATCATCGACAGAGACACAAGAAAACACACAAAATTTCAGAGAAAAGAAAAGCAATTCAAATCAGAAATTACCCAATTGTTCTTCGGTCGCAACCACTGCCAGATCAAGCAACGAGAGTGCACCTAAGAATTCAAGCTTATTCAAGCTTCAGAATTTTTTAAAACCATCAATTTGCGATTTGATTTGGGAACGACAGAGGAAACCCTAGTTTCTTTTTTTTTGAGACGCCATTCTTTTTATTTCCAGAAGAAAGAGGTCGGTCTGAAACAAGGAATGGATAAACAAAGAGAGCCGGCCTAGTTTACTTGGTCAAGCCAAGTTCCTTTTATAAAGGGGGGTGTTTAAATTTTTCTTCTTTTGAATACTCCTTGTAATTGTTGGTGTAATTTGTTTATGTTAAAATTTCTTTTTCTAGTTTCTTGTAAAACTAGGATCACAGATTGCTAGGTTGTGATCTGGGAAAATCTGGTCTAGGATACACAGTCCAATCTAGGATTTTAAGCTTAGGGTCAGACAGGAGCAGGAGTTGCAAGTTTACATAGGATTGTAAGCGGGATCTGTTTGTATCTCCTAGTAGAAATCTTAGAAAGGCAGCAGTAGGCACAGTTTGCCGAAGCTGGGTATTTTTGCGTGTGATTTTCTTTCTGCATTTTATTTCTGAATTTATTTTTATTTAGTGTTTAAAAACCCTATTCACCCCCCCCCCTAGGGTTATTATTGATCCTACAGATGAGCTAGGCCTCGCGCTCAAAAGAAATGACGTATCGCTGTGGGTAGTTTGCTAAAACTGTGGGAGAGTATGAAGGTGCGTAAATCATTTCTAGAAGAAGCGACGTTGATTTTTGGGTGGAGTTCGTGAAGCAGTGGATCACGACGTCGGAGGAAGTGAATTGGGGCTTTTTGGATTCACGAGGTAGAAGCGACAGTTTGAAAATGAGGAAGTTGGATTTTCTTCCGAAGGTAGTGTTCCGGGTGTTCGATGATGGTGGGAGTTCAAGCTGGAAATGGTGAAGAGCTAGCTTGGGGAATGGGTCAACGAAGTTTCAAATGTATGTTAGGTTGGTTGGAGTGTGAAGTCGTGACTTGGAAGGGGTTCGAATAAATTACTGGAAAGGTGAGGAAGGGAAAGGCAGCGTGATGATGTTGATGGGTTTGTTGTTTGAGCGATGTTGGTTAATGGGTTCTGAATAGTCATGTTAGCAACAATGGTTGTGTTGAAGACAGTCAACCATGAGGTAAAATATATTTAGATTTAAAGACTAATACAAAAACTTAGTTATAAATTAGTAATTTATTTAACTAATCGATTTATGATCAACAACTGAAATATATAATAATTTTATTTATACAAGGTATAATTTTATGGGGTTAGTAAGAATGGTTCGTGACTGCAAATATGGAATCTAGGATAAAGTTTAAATTTTGGGGAAACTGCTAGGGATTTAGAAGCATGAATCAGGCAAATTGATTGAAAATCAGGTGAGTAAATCTCACTCAGATTTATTTAGAATTATTTTTATTAATAAAAAATAATTGTTCATTGGTTGTTTGGATGAAGTAAAATATTATTGTGACTATTTTAAAAATATATTAGATATTTGGGCGTGGTTGTTGTGGTTATTATATATATATATTGGTGGTTAGATTCCCGTAGTATCATTAGCGGATGACCCGATATACCCTACGCTATGATAGTGGATGACCTTCTATACCGCAATATCCTGCCTCAAAGCAGGATGGGCATTATTTATGTTGGCTAACGTCTATGGATGCTGGAAAACAGGTTGGAGGAATCCAACTGGATTCCTCAAAATTTATTATTGTTTGTTTCATAATTATATTACCATATATGATGTGTTGATTGATAATTGGGTGGTTTGATTGTTTAAATATAACTAGGCAAAAAAATGTTGATTTATAAAAATACCGTGAAAAGGATATTTCGAGAATTAAAGTAGAATTTGAATTTCAAATAGGCTACAAAGATATTTACTTGTTTTGAATAAATAAAACAAGTATTGAATTTAAAAACGATATTTATAAATTAAATAATACAGGAGATTGAAGTAAATTTATAAATGGTGTTTATAAATAACATGGAATGATTTTCATTGGATAATCAGGGAATTGAAATGAAGTTATAAACGGTGTTTCTAAATGAAGTGGAAAAAAATTATCATTAGATAATTTGAATATTTAAATTCAAAATGTGAATTTAAAATGAGAATTGGAAATCGTTTTAAATAGAAAACAATGAAATCTATTCTGATGTTCGGAATGTAAATTTAATTGGAAAATTAAATTAGATTATGCTGAATTTATAAAATAATTTGTTTCCAGGAAGGAGATGGGAATTGTATTAATTAGAAACTAACATTTAGATTAAATATTAAAATATATTCTATGTTATATATAGATATGTTAAAGTAAATATAATATTCCAAAATAAGATTTAGGTTTTTAAATAGATTTCGAAATGGAACTTGTTGGATATATAAAACAAGTAAATTATAAACAATTTTATAAATTTAGTGAATTAATTTATCAAAAGATAAATTTTAAATTAAAGTATGAATTTAAAGATAGAATTTGGAATCACTTCGAAAGGGCAACGACGGTTTTTATTCCAGAATTCGGAATATAAAATGAAGTGAGTTCAAATAGATTTTTGAAATAGAACTTGTTTAAATATATAAAACAAGGAAGTTGAGTTTATAAACGATGCTTGTAAATCTAGTGAAATAAATTATTATTTAGATAATTTAGAAGTTTAAATTCAAGTAAGAATTTAAAAGTGAAATTGGAAAACGTGTTGAAAATGGAACGATTGATTATATTCCGGAGTTTGAGATATAAACTGAATTAAGAAAAATCCAATGGTTTTATAATTGAATTCTATTATATCGAATTTTATAAAATAATTTATTTCGAAGGTAATTGGAATTCAGTATAGAAGTTGAATCATAAATAAATTTATAACTGAAGTATGAAAAAATCGACGATTAAGGGAAATCAGTAATATTAAGTTGAATTGGTAAAATTAGTTTAATATATATTAAAATGGAGTTGAAATTTATTTATATACGAAGCTTAAACATTTATATTTAAAAATATAATTAAAACAAACTAATCGTAGCGTGGTAGTTCGTAAATTGGCGTTCGGAACTTCAATTGAGTATGTAGAACTCAATTTAAGTCGGAATTCTTTGAAACAAGAATCGTCAGGACCGATTTGATAATAGTTTTCTAATGGAAGAGAAAAATGTCTTATAGATTCTAAGTGATGTTAAAATCAAATTTTCAGAAAAACAGCGCCATAACCACTATAAAACCATAATGATTTATTTAAATCAATAAAAGGATTTTAAGTAAATAAAATCCGAATTTCCATTAGAAAAATCCAGACTTGAGATATAAAATATATATGAACTCAAGTTGTGTAAATGAAATGATTTTTGAAACAAAAATCAGATTTTTTTAATCGTTGAATAGAAATAACTAATTTTAAGAAAAATTGGTTAATGGAATTTTAAATTGAAATTGGACTTTAGATGAGAAAAGGGGTTTGTAAATTCATATTCGAAATCGAATATGAAACTTGAATTAGAAATGGCATTCAATTGTTTTATAAACAAATTAATATATAATTGAGTGTGATATGTTCAAATAAAAAGTGAAATAGGCAAAAGAGCTAATTAAAGAATAAATTAGCGAATTGAGTTAAAATGATTGGATTGAGTTAGAATAAATTGGGAATGGACGTATATGGGTTAGACAGGTATGGAATGAAGTATATGAAGATTATAATTTAAGTGCCCGACAAAAAGGTACAGGTTTAAATTCCATGTGATGTTTTCTGCTCCAAATCGGCAAGCCACTTGGCTTTTTAATTTTCTTTTTGAATGGAAAGGGCCAATAGAGACGTTTTGTAGTTGTACCGAGTGACCCGTACAAAGTAGGTTATGGCAAAAAAATTCGGAAATTTAAGGAGTTAGAATATTTTTAAGAAAATTTGATAAGTAGAAATCAAGATATTGATATATATATATATATAGGATTCGATAAGGAAACAAACTAAAAATAGAATATTATAAACAAAAAGAAAATCTATGAATTTAAATCTGGTAAGAATAGAAAGAGAAACGTATACACGTTTAAAATAAATAAATGGACAATTGGTTTTATGATGTTGATTATTCAAGGTAAGTGGTTCTGTCTGTTTGAAGTTAAGGATGTTTTCAGTCAAGGTCTGAGAGGTAGTTATACCCCAACTTTATTGATTTCATTTTTAACCGATAAAGAGCAATATTCAGTCTCGAGGATAAATGTTTGAATAAGATTAGTTGAATGCAGTATTTTGGGTTGTTGTAACGATGTTTTACACAACAATCATTTTAATCCGAGTAAGTGGAATTTTGGAAATATATAATAAATATTTCCTAAGTGTAAAAATAACCGAGTTCAGTAAAGAGATAAATAAGTGGAATATTTTCCAATTATTAATAGAAGATATTTTCTAAGTATAGAAAATAAAAGAAGGCGATATATGGAAATGTTTTCCAAATAGCGTAAGAGGCCAAGTTGATTATTGAAAATATTTGGTTTACAAATATTGATAAGGAAATGAAGGAGTGATTTAATTAATGAAATATTAATTAAGGGGCTCATTGATTGTTTGATGCTTTGAATGGATGTTTGTTTTTCTTCGATGGTTAAATAACCGACTATCGAAGTATTTGCCAATATCGTTGTCAACATGGAGAAACCGGTTGGATTATTATCCGAGAACCACTCTTTATTGGCAGTAGCGTTGCAAATCAGATTATATGAAGATAATCGAAGACGAAGTAAAGTGCAAGGGCTTTTTCTGTTAATCCTAGGTCGAAATTGCCTAAGATGGATTAATGGAAATTGTGCCTTAGATTTCGTTCAGTCCCAGAACGAATGTATATGAACAAGTGTCTGACAGAGTATTTCCAATAATCGCATATGTTGGTTTGTTTAGATATATATGGTGATGGAGAATTTATTCTCTTAGCATAATATCCAGAATATATTTGTGTAAATCGATTAATGATTAACGGATCTGACAATGTGGCATTCAAAGTAATTGTGCTATCAATGAATGGTAAGTAATCATGGCCTTTAGCCTCATAACCGAGAAATGATGTAAAATCGAGTAGGTCGCATGGCTAAGTGGTTAGCTGCCAATTAGGGTGTATTATCACCTGATCTAGAGAAAATCCATTTGCTTCTCTAAACTATTTCGATGTCGTCCCATACCTTGCCAGTTGGAATTCATTACTCAATAAGCCCCCGTGGTTCTTGATTATGTATTATGTATGTGGAACGTGAGATACAAACGTTCTGCTAAATGATTATGTAGTTGTTGTTGATAGACACTATTATAATATCAAAAAAGTTTTGATATAAAGATTATCGTTTTCTTTCAAAAGGATTTGAAAGTTAAATCAAGTGTTTTAGATTTTCATAAGGGAAAAACCCGTTCCATGTTATACGGCATGGTCTTACGAGATATCGTTTATTTTCTCAATTTTTTTTAAATTGTTTACTCATACCAGTCCCATGACTGACCCGGAGTTTATTTTTCTATGTTTTCCCTAACTCTTGGGTGCCCAAATTTGTACGGGCAGTCAAGTAGTTCAGGATTTTACAGATTTATCTAAAGGAGCTTGGAGGAAGAGGCTTAAGCGTTATCTAGTTATTGTTTTTCCGCTGTGTTATAAGTGTTGTATTCTGATGATGATATGTATATACAAAAAAAAGTTATACTCCAAAAGCTGATATATATAATATATTTTGTTCCGATGCGATGTGAGATTCTATATTGATATTTTTGTTCTTCTTCTACCTTTTTCTTCTTTTTTAATAATGATTCGTATTTCTGTGATATTTGGGTTAGACGTGTGGTGTATTTAGTCTACTCAGGTAGTATGGAAATGCGGGCCACTACATCGATGGTATTATAAAAACTACTGCAAATAGTTCAATGTAGGTAATATTTAATATGGTTATGTATGTTATTCTATTGCATTTTCCTTTTATGATTATATGGCTGCTGATTAAAATTATATAGTTGTTGATTCCAACGATTTTAACTTAAAGCAAAACTATTTGATGTATTCAAATAAAGACACTTAAGAACTTTGATTCTATGGCATTTGAATTCATAATGATTTTAACTTAAGCAAAACTGAGTAATAAAATGGCATTTGAATTCATTATTCATTTGCAAACTTTGATTCTATGGCATTTGAATTCAAAATCGTACCATCAAAAATACCATATTTTTACTTGTATTTATCATTTTTTAGATGTGGATGGTTTCAAATCACATATACATATACATACACACACACACACACACACACACACACACACATATATATATATATATATATATATATATATATATATATCTGTGTGTGTGTGTGTGCGCGCGCGCGCGCGTGTGTGTGTGTATATATAATTGTTAATTGACACTTGAAAATAGTGTGATAGTCATCTTTCTCTCTAATTTCCACCACACAATTATATAGAAAGAATATAGCATTATCTTCCTTTCAATATCATATGGTAATAAACGGTGATAACCATGTCAACATCTAACCTTACTCATCATACGTTTGATTCTAGGTTGGGGATTTTTTTAAGGCACAATTGTAATGTTAGAATCTCCATTATACAGTTTCGATGACAACAACTACACAATGATATATATATATATATATATATATATATATATATATATATACACACACACACATATGTATATATGTGTGTGTGTGTGTCAACTATTCTTATGCAGATATGAGGAAGATCGTCTCCTTAGTATATACACACACAAACACATACCATATATGCTAAAATGCCAGAGTCAGACGTTTGGTAACACAAGTTAGATGTCTGACCTCATGATGTGAAAATAATAAACATACCAAGTCAGACGTCTGAATGAAGAACACCAGATGTTTGAAACTAAGCTTCTGAAATTATTTTACTTAAGGTAAAATGTCTGACTATGACCTGCAGACGTTTGAACCGACTATATTCACTTTTTAATAAAGCACAACTGTCAAGTGTGAATGTACATTTCCATATCTCTTCTCCAAATTCGTTTGTCTCTGAATAAAAGCATCTCTAGGAGTGAAGAGGAATGGAAGCAACCATCTATGGTAGCCTTCTACACGTATATATACATGGATCGAGATTAAAACCAATCAATTCTACCTTACTTTTTGATCTCAATCTCTATCTATTGCATCATGCTCTTTGAATTTAAAACCAAGTCATATCTACTTCGATATATTTACTTCCATATTTTCACACACACTTACACGTATATTGTATAAGGAGATTATAGGAAGTTATGGTACATATACACAAAATTCATGTTGTTTGGAGCACACATTTGTCAAAAAAAACACTGTTATATCGAAGCCTATTCCTCCGGGCGAAGCGAGGCCTACTGGTTAGTGAAACTCTGAAGGGGATCGTGGAGACTGGACATAGGATGGGAGGTCTGAACCAGTGTAAAACCTCTGGTGTAATTACGTACTCTTGTTTACCTGGATTGCTAAATTAAGTTGTTGTATCACTAAATATTTTCTTGCTATATACAACATATATGATCCATTAGACTTTCAGTATTATTTCAGATACCATTGAACCGTCGTCATCTATGCATGTATGTCCTGAAATTTTAGTGTTATGGCCTAAATAATCTTCAAGGCCCACCATAAGAATTTAAAGAGGGCCATCACGAGACGGATCGGTAAGCGGTACAAACTTTATTAGAATAAGTGAAAACTTTTATGATAAATCCCAGAGCTGAAAAAGAACTTTAAAACAGGTCTTTTGCTTTTTAGAAAATATAAGTTTATAAAATAATGAAAACAAAAGATACGGTATTGCTAAAGGTAACGGAGCAAGGTATTAAAATGGGGAATGCGTTTGCGGTTTTAAACAGACTATTTAAAATTATGAATTATGATTTAATTGTGTTTTAGATAAGTAATTATTTGTTTTGTTATATACGTACAACTGAAATGATATTATAGCACAGAGATTGAAATACAATCATATTACCTAAAAAAGTTAACAAAAACAGTCAAAAAAATTCAGGAATAATTCATGTAGAAATACATTTTTTGCACCATCCTACATGTGATTATCATGACTATAATCATCCCTTATGATGTAACATTTTTGGTAGTTTGTTCTCTTACAATGGATGTTTGCCTCATACGACAAATACTCTTTAGTTTCATCATCTTGTATTGTATTGAGTAACTCTGTATTGCTCCTAACAATGTACATTCCATCAGCAAAAATATATCTGCTCCTTCTGATAGACGTTTGACACGATTAACAACATCTGTGTAGCTTAATGAATTTCTAGTTAAACGTATGTTGTTTGTATTCGTATTATCGGAGTCCGAACGAGATTTTTCCATTTGTCTCTTGTTTGTGGCATCAACAATTTCAACTATCTTATCGTTGTCAAAATGACGTCTTTTGGAGTCGCTTCGTGCTGTAGAAGAAAAGCCAACATGTTGAGTTTGTTGAATTGGATTGCATTGTACTGGAGTTTGTTGCGGTGAACTATGGTATGATGGAGGATCACTCAAATTGAGAATTTACAGGCCTTGATATTCTAAATCATCAAAGTCGGGTTTGAATCCGCCAAAATTCCATATATTGTCGAATAGGGGAGGTTGAGTTGTGGCAACTGGAGTGAAGTCGTTTTTAGTTTAAGCGGATGTGTAGGACGTTTGTCTGGTTGCATGTGTTCCTTTGTAGCAATTGTTGTTGTAAATCCAAGTTTTCAATGAGTGCTTTCCTGCATTTTAACCATAGTCGAATTCCTAAAAATTTAATATATAAGAATGAAATGATTTCAATCGTATGAAATTTAAATTAATGAAACTATTTGTTTATAACGATTCGAACCAACACCAATTTTGTTGTTTAGACTTTTCCGTTTTACCCAGTCTGTGTGAAGACTTTCATATTTATAACGAATTTCGGTATCGCCTACTTGTTATAAAAAATCATTATGTGTTTGCAAATTCATTTCCATCACCGATGCATTGTATTGCTATGTCTTCGTGGAAGCCCGTCTTCTCAGCACCGCATGCTGAACGGCGGATAGAAATGTGCGCATTAGCATTGAACGCGCGTTGAAGCGTCCAAAGCCAATGGATACATTTGCGTCCGTTGGGTTGGTTTGTTTGGTCAAGCAAAAGGCGCGTTAATGGTTAACGGATGTCCAACACACGCCCGTTCTTGCTTTTTGCAGGCAGCCGTGGTAGACTGTTGATAAACAGTGGAAGGAGGTACAGATGCATCAACGTGGGAGATTGCACCCAAGATACGTTGTTTTTTTTTCTACACACGTTTTTCCACGTATTGCTGACTCTTCTGTCTGATATCGACATTGACATGTTTTGTCTCATTCGTCTCCCTTTATAGGGTATCCTACCTCTGATTGCTCCCTAGGCCAGCCTCTTTTTTTGGGCAGCCTCCACTTTAATTACATGTTGCAAGCATAATTAATTTAAATTAAATTATTTACCTACTGCCTGCCTACCTACCCAACAGTAAATTAATGTTTTGTATTTTATCTTATGCAGTTGCAAGCATAATGGATGTTTTGTGCTCTATGCTTCAATTTCATATTTTTAGAGGAAAAGTAAAATGGGCAAATTCCTTGTTAACTATGACCGAGTCGGATATTTCCTATTAAACGGTATAAAATATAAACGTGGAAGCTGCGGCGCGTAAACGGATAACTTTGCCAATTGAAAATAGGAAATTAATGTGAATGGTACCCTTGTTCAGTGTTGTTTTTAATTTTTAAAACAGGGCTAGTTTTGTTAACTTCATAAGCTTCAAACGGAAAAATACTTGTTTGTATAGACAGATAAAGATTACGTGCAACTCATTTAGCCATTAAAATTCCAGCACTTCGTTTGATTGAACGGTTCCGTGAACTCCACGTTAATGCGTCGGACATAGACGTGAAGTTGAACTATCGTTCGACGCGAATTTTAATTCCAGGATATCTAAAGAAAGGTACATGTTGATGTTTGCTGCGTCCAATACGTTCAATTGAATGAGATGATAAACGAAAAACATTTATTCCTGAGTTTATTACTTGCATTAATAACCATTCGAATTAAAAAAAAAGGACGATCCGTCTCCATCCGTCTGCGTTCTTATTATATATTCCAGCAGTAGTTTGTTCACACTATTTGGGGAAATATGTACAAAACTCTAAGTTTTTATTGGTGGCAGTTATAGGGACCACCTGAATTCCAGATTTCTTCATAAGGGTCTCTCTTATTTCCACCAATAATGAGTACTGTTTTGTTCACACCATGTGTAAGGAGTGTGAACAAACTCGCTCTCTATGTATTCCAATGCAAAAGCAATCAAAGGAAGCCGACGTCATCATTCTCCAAACAAGACGGCACCCAACAGCACTCCCATCGCACGAGCCATCACATGCAGAGCCCGCACGTGTCGCCACTTCATTCAACCAACGCTGCCTCGCACGTGTGCGCAGGACCACAGCGAGCCCCACCACCAGGAAGCGGCGAACCGTTCACTGAAAAAGAAAAAACGTAAAAGGATTGCTGCAAGTGGTGGGGGCCCAGTAGGACAAAAGAAGGCCGGGCCCATAACAGCGAAAGATTGACGTCACCCCCCACGTTGATGGAGCAAGACGCCGAAACCGACGCTGACATGCGCCGCATATATCATTTACAAAGCTAAAGTTTTGCAAGTTGGGGGTAAAAGCGGAGAACCGACAGTGACGTTTGAGGTTGCTGTTCTCCTTTTTTTTTTTTTCGGAAAAAATAAATAAAATGTGCTCCTCCTTTCCTTGTTTCAATGATAGCATGAGTTCCTTTTATTTTTTTTAGTTGCTGGATTGGCTGTTTCGACACGCCTCTTTACATTATCAAGAGCTGTTTTTTTATTTTATCAAGTGTAAAATATATTTTTGTGTTTACAAGACCCACGTCAAGTTCTTCGATTTCGTCATCGTGTTTAATGCGCATACTTTATGTTAGTTTTTATGTTCTTGTCCTAAGCACTGGGTTATACCCAAACTTAATTTAGAAATAAAATTTGATCATACTCAAACTAAAGGTATCCAAAAATGGCGAGTAGGTTGATTAATTTTGATGCAAATATTTTCGACGTACCGTCACAAAATATGGTTTATTAACGTTAGAAAAGACCGGTCAACTGAGCTCCCACGTTTGTTGTTTTCTTTTGGTTTAAGTTTGTATCGAAACATCAGCTACGGAGGAATGCCCAAGAAATGGCAAGGGATGTACGGACAATGTTTCTTGCTGAAGGCATTCAACCTAACCGCTCAAACCGTGGGAATCAAGGAGGTATAGAACCTTTAATCAGACGGGGGCACCACGTCATCTTGAAATGGTAATATCCTATTGATTGTTGAAATCTTATTCAATCGGCAAGTGTAATAATACCCATTAATAAAAAAAATATGTTTAGTCTAACCAAGTAAACTGTCGTGACATTCTATCCTTCTGTAAATATTGATCACATGCAATCCTTTTTATTTTATTTTTCAAAATTCTCAAATAAAGGCATCTCCAATCAGGGTTAAAGAATTGAATATTCAGCTCTTAACCAAGCTGAAATCTCTAATAGTTAAACGTTCATGTAATGAACATCTAGCGTTGCAGTCTATTAAATGGACGTTCGACGCTCATTAAATGGGCGTCCCCCACTTAAAAGCACTCACTCCTCCATTTTTCACTATCTCCCAATTTTTTCTCATTTTATTTTTTTATTCGAAAATTTAATTGAAATGTCACCGCGGCCGACTAAAATAGCTAGAAATATCCACAGAAGCAAGGCAAACCATTACACGTACCTCCAGCACTTGAGAATTCATTCGATGATCTTTGCATATTGTATGAGCTTCCAAATGATTATAGGCACAAAGCCGAAACTACATTGAACACGGTATATGTAAAATATGAATACACACACACACACACACACACAACATTTGCATTAAATAAAGGCTAGTAAAACTAAAATTATGCATTGGATCAGTATATTCATTGTCATGGTAGTAGGCCCAAGTGTATTACACAATTTTATGACACTCCCCCCAATCCTATTGTGGAGAGACCACTGGTTAACACTTTGGGCTTGATTTTGGCGATTAGGCCTTCTCAATCATTTGGTTAGCCTCTTACTTAGGCATTAGTCGAGTGGCGGTGGATGCACTACGTATACATTACATTTTTCTGACTTTGAGCTAGGTATTGCACCCATAGATTTTTACATGTTTACTGGTATTAAGATTGGTCGCCTTGATCTTAGATCGTTTTTGTTCGACCATGTATGTGAGTCCTCCCATTTGTATATTGTTTTTCTATGCCTTTTAGATGTTAGTTGCCTTATTTCTAATTTAGTGAAGCTGGCTCATTTATAGCACTAAATCACCAAAGATAAAGCCGATATGGTTGATATAGTCATTGGAGCTTTTATGTTGCACTTGTTTGGCTCGATCTTTTTCTCAAACCAAAAGAGTACGATTCGACTAGGTGATAGGATCGATTAGGGGTTACTTCAAGCTATACCCACAATATCACACACAAGACAATCAATCAACACACCATTCAAATAAAAAAGATACGATGAAAGTAAAATAGCAAGACACAAGATTTTATACATGGAAAACCTCTTCGATGTGAAGAGTAAAAACCACGAGATCTCTTAAGGAGTCTACCCTCTTCTCTTATTGATAAACCAAAAAAGGGAAAACAACCCCAAAATGTTTACAAAAGATTCGCTTCTAATCACCGGAATCCAAAAAACAATAAGAGATGAAAAAGGTGTAAGAGAACACTCTATGTGTGCACTTCAGGCCAGCTGTGAATTGAGCAAGAATAAAGCTCAATCTTGAAGACCAAAACACCTTGAAGAAGATGATAAATGACCAAAAACTGCTACTGCCTTATTGTGACCAGATCTGGTTATATTAACCCTCTTTTCTTTTAATGTGCATACCAAAAATGTGAGTAATCTCCCAAATGTCTTTCTTGAAAAGAAAAGATATTATTGCACAAAAGACATGCTTACACAACAAATCTGGGGAAAAACAAAACCAATAAATCTCACCCACAAATTAAGCATTGCCTGCATAAAATTATGCCAAATATGCCTACATAAAATTATATCAAATATGGCTGCATAAAATTATGCCAAATATGGGCTGGAATACCCAACAATCTCCCCCTCCAGCTCAACTTGGGGAAGATGTGCATGCTTAAATCATCATTTGAAACTCATTCGCACAAGCTTGCTACAAACATCAAGCTTGTTTCCTGGAACCACTTTAGTCAACATATCTGCACCATTCTTGTTTGTATGAATTTTCTTTAACTTGAGCATATTTTCTTCAATCACATTTCTTAACCAATGATACCGAACATCAATATGCTTAGTGCGTGCATGATACATGGAATTCTTGCTCAAATCCATAGCACTTTGACTGTCATAGAATACTATATACTCTTCTTGTTGCAAACCCAACTCTTGAAGGAACCTCTTCAATCAAAGCATCTCTTTACTTGCTTCCACAGCTGTTATATACTCTGTCTCGGTTGTAGATAAAGCCACATACTTTTGTAACTTGGATTGCCAAGAAATGGCTCCCCCTGAAAATGTGAACACATAACCTGAGGTAGATTTTCTACTATCAATATCACCAGCCATGTCTGCATCTGTATACCCCTCAAGAACATGTTTGCTACCTCCAAAACATAAGCAAAATCTAGAAGTACCACGCAAATATCTGAAAATCCACTTTACTGCATCCCAGTGAACTTTACCAGGATTGGATAAGTATATACTCACCAAACCAATAGAATGTGCAATATCTGGCCTAATGCACACCATAGCATACATCAATGAACCAACTGCAGATGAATAAGGAATAGAAGACATAATTGCTTTTTCTTTCTCCGTTGTTGGACAATCCCTCTTACTTAGCTTAAAATGAGATGCGAGTGGTGTACAAACCGGCTTAGCATGCTTCATATTGAACCTTTCAAGCATACGTTCAATATATTTTTCTTGAGATAGCCACAACTTCCTAGCTTTTCTGTCACGAACAATCTCCATGCCTAAGATTTGCTTTGCAGGACCCATGCCCTTCATGTCAAATGACTTGGACAAATCTTTCTTCAAGTTTCTAACCAATTCTAAGTTTTGTCCAACTACCAACATGTCATCCACATATAAAAGAAGAAGAATGAAGATATCGCTAGAAAACTTTCTAAAATACACACAAGGATCTGCAACAGTCCTCTTGTAACCATTGCTTGTCATAAATGAATCAAATTTGTGATACCACTGCCTTGGTGCTTGCTTAAGTCCTTAAAGACTCTTCTTCAACTTGCAAACAAGTTTTTCTTTTCCCATTTCTTCAAATCCTTTAGGTTGTTCCATGTAGATTTCTTCCTGCAAATCACCATGTAAAAATGCGGTTTTTACATCAAGTTGTTCCAATTCAAGGTCACAACTTGCTGCTAAACCCAAAATGGTTCTGATAGAAGTCATCTTAACAACTGGTGAAAAAATCTCATCAAAATCAATGCCTTTTTTCTGATTGCAACCTTTGACTACCAATCTAGCCTTGCGCTTTACTATCTTCTCACCATCTTTCTTGTTCTTGAAAACCCATTTGTTTTTCAAAACTTTCTTGCCTTTTGGAAGTTCCACTAGCTCAAAAGTCTGATTCTTCATCAAAGAATCCATCTCCTCTTTCATAGCCTCAAGCCAAAGATTCTTGTCTCGACTAGACAACACTTCTTGGAAGCTCTCGGGCTCACCATCAGCTGTAACTAAGATATAATCTGTGCTTGGATATCTTGTAGATGGTTTATGTTCTCTGGTTGACCTTCTAACTTGAGCATCATCCACTTGTGGGGCAATTTTCTCCCCCTGCTCACAAGCCACTTCTCCATTTGGTTGAGCTTCATCATGAACATCATCAAAATGTGCACCATCAAGCTGTGCATCATCAATACCTTCATGTGTTGCATCAAGATCAGCCTGTATTGGCTGTTCAACAAAACCACGAGTAGGGGACAAAGAAACATCAGTAGTATCAATAAAAAAATCTGAGCTAGTATGATACCATGCACTCAAAAGTTCTGCACCTTTTTCATGCTCCAAGAACACTACATCTCTGCTTCTTACTACCTTTCCTTTTTCTGGATCATATAGCCTGAACCCATACTCTTCATCACCATAGCCAACAAAAACACATGGATTAGTCTTGGAATCCAGCTTTGATCTTTGGTCTTTTGGCACATGCATGTATGCCTTGCATCCAAATACTCTAAGATGTGTATATACAGGATCACATCCCTTCCATGTTCTCTCTGGAATGTCAAGCTCCAATGGAATAGATGGAGAACGGTTGATCAGATAAACTGCTGTATTCACTGCTTCAGCCCAAAATGACTTTGGTAGATCGGACATCTTCAACATGCATCGCACCTTCTCCACAATGGTTCTATTCATCCTCTCAGCTACACCATTGTGTTGGGGAGTTCCTGGAACTGTCTTCACATGTCGAATACCATATTGCGCACAATAATTCTTGAACTCATGTGAAGTATACTCTCCACCATTGTCTGAACGAAGGCACTTCAACTTGCTTTCTGTCTCCCTTTCCACCATAACAGGAAACTTCTGAAAAGTTTCAAACACTTGGCTTTTGGTCTTCAAAATGTAAATCCATGTCTTTCTAGTAGCATCATCAATAAAAGTGACAAAATATTTGTTGCCACCATTGGATTCAATCTCAATAGGACCACATACATCCGAATGTACAAGCTCCAACTTAGCCTGCTTTCTTGTAGACTTTCTAACAAAAGAAGCTCTATGTTGTTTTCCTGCTAAGCAATGATCACAAGGGTTAAGAGAAATTGTAGTATTGACAGGAATAAGAGATTTACCTGCTAAACATTTCAAACCCTTTTCACTCATGTGTCCCAATCTTCGATGCCACAGATTAGGAGAATCTTTTTCTTCCACTGCATTGAGCTCACCAAAACATACAGTCAAATATGTCTTGTACAAAGAACAACACAACTCGCCTCTTGCAATTGTCATGGATCCCTTGGAGAATTTCCACTTGCCACTCTCAAATGTGTGACGAAAGCCTTCTTGATCAAGAATATGAGCTGAAAGCAAATTAAGACGCAAATCCGGAATGTGGCGTACACCTTTCAACGTAAGCATGCATCCAACATTAGTCTTCACACAAATATCACCAATCCCAACTATGCTTGCTGAACTCTGGTTACCCATTTTGACACTGCCAAAATCACCTGCTTGATAATTCAAAAAATACTCTCTCTTAGGAACACAATGATATGAAGCACCTATATCAACTAGCCACTTAGAATCTGTACTGCTAACATGATGACATTCACTAGTTGCGCAAATTAAAGTGACATCATCATCACTTTTAGAGGCTACTGCTGCAACATTTTTATCATCGCCTTATTTCAGAAAATCATTCTTCTTCCCATGTTCTCTTTTCCAACGAAAGCAATACTTTTTTAATATGGCCAGGCTTCTTGCAATAGTTGCATATGAAGTGATTCTTTCCATCACTAGACTTGGATCTTCCTCTTGAGTTATCACGGGCTTTGGGTCCTTTGCTCTTGCTTCTTCCTCTATTCTCCACAACAAGAGCTTGTGAATTGTCAACTCCAATCTCCTTTCTTCAAATTTCTTCATTAAACATGCTTTCTTTGATCACATCCAAAGATAACACACCATCTGGAGCTGAATTACTAATGGCCACAACTAAAGTTTCCCAACTATCTGGCAAAGAACTCAATAAGAACAAAGCTTGCAATTCATCACCAAAAATGATCTTCATAGTTGTCAACTTGTTAATAATGTCTTGGAAATCACTAAGATGCTCAGAAACTGACTTTCCACCTTTCAACTTTAGATTAACAAGCCTTTTAATCAATGAAGCTTTGTTATGAGCGGTTTTCCTCTCATACAAACCTTCTAATTTCTTCCACAAATCATATGGATCGGTCTCTTGTGACACATGGTTAAAAATGCTAATGTCAACCCATTGTCTAATGGTTCCTAAAGTTTTCCTTTTCAACTTTATCCATTCATTCTCTTCCATTTTATCGGGTTTAGAAGATTTAGAGATAATACCACTCGAACTAGTGACGGTTTCAATTGGGTCATGTAAATCCTTGCAATATAACAAGTCTTCCATCATAGGTCTCCAAATAGAATAGTTGGTTGATGTCAACTTAATCATTGAGCTATGACTGCTCGACTCCATAGTGTGATAAATAACCTACCTTAAGCTCCGATACCAATTTGATAGGATCGATTAGGGGTTACTTCAAGCTACACCCACAATATCACACATAAGACAATCAATCAACACACCATTCAAATAAAAAAGATACGATGAAAGTAAAATAGCAAGACACAAGATTTTATACGTGGAAAACCTCTTCGATGTGAAGAGTAAAAACCACGAGACCTCTTAAGGAGTCTACCCTCTTCTCTTATTGGTAAACCAAAAAAGGGAAAACAGCCCCAAAATGTTTACAAAAGATCCGCTTCTAATCACCGGAATCCAAAAAACAATAAGAGATGAAAAAGGTGTAAGAGAACACCCTATGTGTGCACTTCAGGCCAGCTGTGAATCGAGCAAGAATAAAGCTCAATCTTGAAGACCAAAACACCTTGAAGAAGATGATAAATGACCAAAAACTGCTACTGCCTTATTGTGACCAGATCTGGTTATATTAACCCTCTTTTCTTTTAATGTGCATACCAAAAATGTGAGTAATCTCCCAAATGTCTTTCTTGAAAAGAAAAGATATTGTTGCACAAAAGGCATGCTTGCACAACAAATCCGAGAAAAAACAAAACCAATAAATCTCACCCACAAATTAAGCATGACCTGCATAAAAATATATGCCAAATATGCCTGCATAAAATTATGCCAAATATGGCTGCATAAAATTATGCCAAATATGGGCTAGAATACCCAACACTAGGTTATCTAGCATCTCTTGCCTGACTAGGTCAAATTTGTACAATTAATTGAGGCATCGTCATTCTAGGTACCTTTTATACCATATTAGATGCATTTGCACTCGGCGATGTTAGATATATGTATGCTTTCTGGACCATATTGTCGTTATAATACTAAGAATACACGAAAAACTTGCATCCCCGCATTCAAGAGATAGCCAACCGGTCTGCTAGTCAGTACTTTCCGAGGGTGAGATGGTGTGAGGCTATTCAGTGTATGCAACATGCTCCTTTAGGTGTTCCACATGACCTTATGGACTCTAGGTTGCAGCTACACATGCGTAGTCAGAGTGATATTTTACGGACTCCTTAAGCCTCACACTAGCAATTAATCTTACCAAAACTACCAGTATTGCAAACAATGATCGTGTATTTTCAACATGTTTTTGATTGTGCGTAGTCATTACTTTCGTCCAAGACGCTTCTTCGCTTTGATCATTCCTCTTAGCTGCATTGTTAGAAAAGTTACAATATATATAACAGAGATCCTTATCTTCCCCATGGAGCAGACGAATGGAAGCTTAGAGTGGAAGCAGCTTGTGGACGAACACTTAATACTGGTTAAGAATCAAAACACTAGTTGTCCATATTCATGTCTTCAATATACGATTCAAATGGATGAGATATACTTTGATTATGATGAGTTTGAGAATATTTTGCTATAGTATGAGAATTGTGCGTGCTTTATTGAAAAAAAAATAACCTGAATTTATAGGAGTAGTTCTTGAAGATGATTGTTTATAGCCGTTGTAATCCAAAAAATGACCATTGTAGCTGTTAGAGTTTGAAATTTGACTGTTACAAGTTATTGGAAGTGGGCAGCCGGCTGGTGTTGGGGTGGGCTTCCTAGGTGCCCATTTAATGGGCACCTATCCTTTGGCTTAAATGATAAAAAAAAATTTGTGTAAAAATTTGTATAGGTGCACAATTAAGAGACAAACATTTTTTAATCATTTCTCTCAATTCTTACAATCCCACTAGTTCATTTTCGCAATCCCATTACATCGTTTGAAATTTCAGTAGATATGTACTGAATCTTCAATGGCTAGAATCCACTTAATTCAGTAATAGATTTTCATAAAACACACCACTTTACCTGTGGCATCATTCTAAACGATATACCCAGCCAACATAGTTAAACTTGCTTCAATTTCTAGTTTGGAACCTTCCCATGCTACGATCCCTTTGTTGAAGCTGATTCGAACACTGAGGTTTGTTTACTTATATCAAATGCACTACGACAGCACATATTTGAGTATCTCTACAGGTTATCTCATGATTTTCATTTGGATCTGATTATGCACCAAATTCATAAGCAATTGGGTTCTGGTATAACATAACATATATTATGGATTCTTTTTCTGGTGCATAAGGTGTCGTTCTTATATGCCCACATTCTTCTCATTCGAAATGTCGAATCATTTGTATAAAGAATGGTTCCAAGTTGTTTTGGAGCATTTCCTTCCTTGGATTGCCCTTCATAGCCAAAGTTAGCAAATGCAATGCTGCTTAATGCAACACTCTTGAGTAATAAATGGATTTTAGTAAAGTTAAAAGTTTAGTAGTTGAAAACAAGGAATAAAACCCAATTAGATATATAAGATTTATGCATAAAAGGTAAATACATTTAAAATTTTGAAACTCAATGATATTTAATGTCCTTAAGTGGTTAGAAAACATACAAAATATTATTGGTGATTGCCCTTAGTAGAATTTTTAAATTATAGAACTTACAAATATAACACGTTCTTTGTTATTTATATTTAGAATGGGGTGTTAATCATACCTATCACTTTCAGGAACCATAATGTTGCATATTATGTGCAGTGATGTTTTGGATGTTCATTGAATAACAAGTCAATATTTATAAATTTGTCAAACATCCTCAAGAGTTATAAATTTTGGTTCATGAAGTCATAAAATGATTGGTCATGTGTGTCTAATGAACTTTATGATTTATGGAGAACGCTAAAGGTCATAGAAACGAAAAAAAGAAAAACTGTAAAGCTTTTTAGAGCACCCTCAACCGGGGTTGTTGGGGTTAAATCAAGCTTGATTGACCTCCAACTCCCCCCAATCGAGAAAAACCATGCAACATTTTAGCCGTTTTAAGCTAGTTAAGAAAATTAGAAAAAAATATAATCTTTCAGCCAGTTTATTTTAAACTGGTTAAGAGAAGAAATAAAAATGCCTCAGCACTAGGCTACTGAGGTAAACAAAAGTAAAAACGGAAAAAATAATAACCTGCTTTAAATAAATCGGCTAAAGCCTATTCTAAAAGCAATCACCCAGGTTGTCAAAGCAACCCAAATTAGACCTACTGACCCTCTGCTGGGATCAGTTGATTCCCAACCGACCTTCAGATTGGGAATGGACTTAGGAGTTGTATAACAAATAAAGAAATATTCATCATTTGTGGGGAATCAAAATTTTTAAGTACCAACAAGGTTATTGTAACATAGTGAATGAGTCTTAAAGCCCAGTGGACAAATTTTCAAAAACAAATAAAATCATACGCCTTTCTGGAATTTAGGAGAAACGAAAACCTAGCGAAAGACAAAGTAAAATATGATATATCAATCTAGTAGCACTACGCCATAGATTGCATACGGCAACCCCAGAGAAGTGATGCGGGAAGTGCAAAATAATGTTGGTATATGCCAAAAATGATCTCTGGCAACACATTTTTGGGGTTGTCTTTTGTCGCGTTGCCTTAGAGTCAAAGGCAACGACTTTGCTATCCTAAGGTAACATCGCTACAGGTGTTGCTACAGGCACTAAATTTACATAAATGAGGGGCCCACTAAATTCTGAATCCCGGGATCACGGAATCCTGTTGCGCCCCTAAATTCTGTAGCCGGGTTCACGGAATCCTGTTGTGGGGCCCACATTTATGTAAATTTATGGCAACACTATATCATAGCTACGACAACATTTAACACTGCATACTGCAACATTATATCATAGCTATTGCATCATTATATAACATACTGCAACATAACAACAATTACCATCACACACTGAAATTAATAAACAACTTTTCATTTCAAATTAATAACCAATAACACAAATACTAGTTAGTCAACTACAGAATAACAAAAAATAGCCAATAAATTCAGTTTTACAAAGTACTTACAAACACAGCTGGTACTAAATTCATGTTTACATCAAACTAAAACAGTTTCAAATTAATAAAGCCCGAGCCTCTAGTGCATTCAGTACCTCTCTACTTCCTCCTTCACCTGCAAAATAAAGCAGTTTCAAAAGTCATGCATTTCAGCAAAAGCCTTTAGTACAACTAATGCATTTCTGAAAGAATTTAGATCAGAGAGAAGAGAGAGATGAAACAGTAAACAATCAAAAGGATACATTTTTATTAATATGAATTGATTCGCTATTACAATGCTAATCCCTATATTTATAGGGTGAATTATTCTCTAGAATATTCCTAGCACATTCTTTATTCTGGAGCATATTCCATGGCATATCTCTTGGCATATTCTCTAACACCAAATATAAGATAATGTATTTATTTGTCCTTATCTCAACATTAACTCATTCTTAATATATTTCCTTAATATCTCAACATAATATCTTTCCTTAATATCTCAACACCCCCCCTCAAGATGGAGCATGCGGATCACAAATGCCCATCTTGGATTGCATCTTGGATTGCATCACGAACAAAATGACAGTCAGCTTCAAACTTCCATACGCCATCAGCAACTCTTCACTTTTAACAAATGGTTTTTAAAGTGGACCAACCACTAGATAATAATGGTTTTTAAAGTGGACCAACCACTCAGTGGTTTTTAAACTGGACCAACCACTCAATAATGGTTTTTTAAAGTGGACCAACCACTCAATAATGATTTTTAAAGTGGACCAACCACTCAGTGGTTTTTAAAGTGGGTCACACTCAATAATGGTTTTTAAAGTGGACCACACTCATTAATGGTTTTTAAAGTGGACCAACCACTCAATGGTTTTATGGAAGATGACTGGCAGTTATTACAGTAGATCCATCAGCAGGGAAAAAGAATATATCAGTTGAGGGGGATGAATAGCCATAACAAATGCCAAACGAAAATCACAAGATCAATGTGCCAAGGAGCAGCAAACAGAATCAAATTAACCAAGTTCATAGCCTTCAGGGATGAACAAATACGAAAAAAATGTAGCACAGCAAAACTCATCATAGATAGCCACAACAGTGAACCCTCTTTTTTTTTAATAATTATATACATATCTCTTTCCTCCCTTTAACCTGCTCTGATACCATGAAAGAATTTAGATCAGAGAGAAGAGAGAGATGAAACAGTAAACAATCAAAAGGCTACATTTTTATTAATATGAATTGATTCGCTATTACAATGTTAATCCCTATATTTATAGGGTCAATTATTCTCTAGAATATTCCTAGCACATTCTTTATTCTAGAGCATATTCCATGGCATATCTCTTGGCATATTCTCTAACACCAAATATAAGATAATGTATTTATTTGTCCTTATCTCAACATTAACTCATTCTTAATATCTTTCCTTAATATCTCAACATAATATCTTTCCTTAATATCTCAACAGTTAGCCATAACTTTAGTAATTCACTTGCAGATTGTGTTACAATAGGAAATAGGACTGAAAGTCTGAACAGTGTTAGCATTTTTAACTTTAGGAATGAGAGCAATGACAGTGTTATTGAAATACTCCATTAGTTGGCTTTTTTGGAAAAAGTATGAATAACATTGATAACATCTATATGTTTTTATGTCCAAACGGTAAGTGAAAACAAGGCATTGAGGCTATCAGGACCACCATAAGAATTTTTGTTTAACTAAAGCATTGCTACCTTAATCTCATCAGAAGTGATGATAGAGCTCAGTTGATCCAATTGATCATGACTAAGGAAGGGGAGTAACATGAGATTTATGTCTTCAATATTGGGTACAAAGTTAGAAACATTGCTAAATAGCTTAGAGAAATACTGTATAAAGGCATTTTGAACACCAAAAATAGAAGAGTGTACCTGACCATATTTGTCAATGACAAAATGAATATTTTCCTTGTTTTCTTTGGATTTCAAGGCTGCATGGAAAAAAGCAGAGTTCCTAAGAGATTCAATGTATAGAGCTCATAAGAGATTCAATGTATAGAGCTTCTTTGAGCTTGATAGAGTAGTCAGTTTCCAAACAAGCAAGGTTTGGATTGATAAGGTCAGCTAGCATTTGACTTTGTATTTGCTCAAGAAGTCTCAACTATTTGTTTAACTAACCACAACCAAAACCAAATTTAATGGTAGCTTAGGATTTTAGCTTGGGTTTAAGGGCTTTAAGTTTCTTATGTAGAATAAACATAGGATTACCAAAACAAGGCATGTCACGTTCTTCCTTAACAATGTTTAAAAAATCATCTTCTTTGGTTTAGGTATTAAAAAAATTAAAACAGGTTTTCTCCTAACTTCACTTTCTCCAAGTTGAACAACTTGAGGGGAGTGGTCAAATAATAGGGGCAAGGTCAGTTCATTGGTCAAAGAGTGCATTTAGTTCGGGAAACCATGTTACAAAAAGCACGATCAATTTTAGATAAAATATGTATACCATCCCTTTTATTATTATTCCAAGAATAAGGGGCTACAAAGGATTTAATTTCTATTATGTCAAAACCAGCTAATGCAATGTTAATTGACCAAATTTTAGATAATGTAATAGGGATATTACCAACATGGTTAGAAAGTTTTAAAGGGATGTTAAAGTCCCTGCACACAATCCAAGGATGTGTGTGTTGTCTTAAAGAAGGGAGCATTTTGAACAATGTGTCTCTAGCACTCGCTTGAATTATGAGCATTGATAAATGTGAAGTAGTAAGACGTGGAAGAAGAGATGTGAAAATTGTGGCGGTGAATGTGTTGGCTTAACGAAATTATTTTGGCAAACATGTAACACCCCATATTTTTAAATTAAATAATAAAATAATAATTTGTGAATTTTTCAGAATTTGTCATGGAATTAGCAACATTGCGTCCGCGGAGATCAATTTAGATCTGTAGTTTGCAAAAAATAGATTTAAAAGGAAGAAGATATCTTTAAATGAAATTTTAGAACAAACATGAGAAAAAAGATATAAGAAAAACACAAACAAAATCAATAACTACCAATGTTTGAATCGTATGAACAAAAACTTGTAGGATATAGATCCACCTTAGAGGGGGGATGACTACGGTTTATTGTAGTTTTACGAGATATTAAAAAATACAACAACACAGATTGCAATAGAGAAAATAAATGACACAGATTTCGCCCTGCTTTGGAAAATCCTGCCTACTTATGCATTCTCCAAGGTTTGTACTAGAATTAAATCAATCTCTACACTTACGAATTCCCTGGAAACTCGCGACACATGCTTCCAGCTGTTCTAGTCCTACGCTCAAAACCCTGCACCATCTTTATCCCAAAGATCAGATTTTCCTGAACTACAAACCCGCAACTTGTAAACTCTAACTACAAATCCTATATTTAGATACCTTAGTTTACATAAAACTAGAAAGCTATAAAATGACCACAAGAATTTAAAAAACAACTAAAAACAAATATAAACAAAACCACCTTCTACACTTAATAAAATTTGGATGGTCCCCCTTGTTTTGTTTCACTTGAAATGTTGGGTTCCTATTTTCGCAATGGCCACTATGTAAGAAATTTTGGTTTCCTGTCCTTCTTCCCAAATCGTGACGTTTATAAAAGATTGATTTATTCTCTGATGCTTTTTTATACCGTTGCCCTTTGGTCGTTGATTTGGACTTGCAATCAAAACTTGAGAAGATTGTAAGTTCTCTGAATCTTATTTCTTTATGCTTGAGTGAAACTGTTTTGTTTTGATGCAATCATTGCCTGTGATGAATGTGGTACCTATAGGGTTTAGAAACCCGTATACCTCTGATTTCATTTTAAGACATGCCATCTTTGTTTATTCAATTTCTTGAAGCACCCGATTTAAATTTATGCCCAAAATAATGCATTCGTGAATATCTGGAATGTTTTCAAATGCGAATTCATTTCTTTCCCAAAGCAGGCCCATTGATTTTGTTGATAGACTTGCCAAAAATTCCTTGTTTTCGGGTGTGTTTATGCACATTATCCATTTGGAGAAATACTGTGCAAAAATCAAATTGCCAAATTTTTTATGCCACTAATGCAAATTTGAAATTTCCAATTATTTGAACCAGTGAATTTTAGAATTAATTTCTTTTCATTAGAAATGATCGTTGCATTTGCACATAATTTTTACTTCTGTCTTATCTTGCTTGATTACCCGCGACATTGAATTGCTTGTTTGTTGCTTGATTAAATTGCCGTGAATGCCCCTGACAATTTCTAGAAACTTTTGAACAATCTTTTTGGTGCTTGCAAATTTATGGAAAATTGAATTAGTCGCTTGCCATGTATTTTCCATTAAGCATTTCTAGAACAAATTGCTAATTCATTACAGCACTGATTTTTGGCAACTATGGAACCATGCATGATTGAATTTTTTTAACCAAATAATTCCTTGATAAAGTCTACATTTGCAAATTTAATCTTTTCCAATTCTTGAGCCAAATAAAATGTGTCATGCCATTTTAGTAAAATTCCCTCTAATTTTTGAATTTGAAAAAAAAAACTATTATTAAGGAAGAAAATTTCTTCCTAAATTCATACGAAAAATAATGTTGGATTCGAGTAAAACCTTTGATACAGTGCACGCATGCTTGAAACAAAGTATTCGCTTAGCACTGATGCTTGGATTTGTCCAGATATTTCCTTGCCAAATTTTACTTATGCCAAAAATGCAAATTAAGCTCTTTCCAATTTTCTGGCATGCTCTTGATGAAACT
The DNA here is from genome assembly GCA_030737875.1 of Allium sativum. Classification (NCBI taxonomy): domain Eukaryota; kingdom Viridiplantae; phylum Streptophyta; class Magnoliopsida; order Asparagales; family Amaryllidaceae; genus Allium; species Allium sativum. Next base: position 346,359,571 of record CM060910.1, read on the forward strand.
TACACTCCTTTTTGAAAACAAAGATTTGTGCTGATAATTCCACTTTTATATATTTGAGAAATAAATTGCAAAAACATCTTGGTAGTGATTTCTGGCACATGCATATTTGAAATTCTTGGTCCAAATATTTGCTTGCTAATTATGCATTTTCCAAACATAAGATTTGAGATCATTTCCAATTTTTGAACCAGTCATCATTTTTTTTTCGTTTGAAGAAACAAACTGTCCCTTTTCTTTTATAGCCATTCAAACATGAAAGAATTTTCTTTGGTGCTCCACAATGTTTGCTTGCCTTGGCTGGTTCATGTGTATTTGTCACCTACATATGTATTTTCCCTTTCACTTGAGTTTGTCCAGTTGTTGTGTTGCCTGATATACATTGATAAGAACAGTTGCTATATTAGACTTGCCATAAAATAACAAACTAATACTGCACTTGCTTTTTTTTTCACTGCTGGTTTGTTTGATTTGTAGTTGTTGTTCATTACATATACTTGGATTTCTTATTTTATTTCAACCTTTTTTTTGAAATTCTTGTGGCATATTCCTGCTCCATTGTGTCATTCTGTGCACATATGTATGAATAGTTGTGTGCTTCCTTGTATATTTTCTATGCTCCATGCAATTTAATCTACTGTATTATCTACACTGACCGCACATTTTTAGCAGTGTTGTTACACTTTCCCTTGTTCACTGACATGTTGCATATACATGCTTCTCTGCCTTTGTTGTATTGATGTGCTTTGTTGAGCAACCATGACAACTCTAGTTTTCTTGCATATCCACACGAAAAACATATATATACACACACACACAAAAATTATGTGTGCAATAGTTGTTTATTCGTAACAAATATTTATTTTTGTATGTGATGAAATAGAATAGTACAAATACGAATATATTTACAGAATAATATATATGTTATATACAACAATCTCCCTCTTTTGATGATGACAAACATATAATTAAGATTTTGAATGTAATAAATGTGTTTGACAGTGAGGTGGAGCACTCCCCCAAAATGTATGCTCCCCTACAGCTAAACCCCCTATATATTTACATATGAGTGAAGAGAAAAATGACAACTGATTTCCAATATTAGAAATATTCATGAAATATTCACTCATCAATCAATATCTTAACCATTCTACCCCTTTTGTTACCATCAAAAGAATATATAAATCTAAATAGTGTTGAAATATAAACTAGAAATATAAATTCAAATCAAGAGAGAGATTGCATATCGTAAACCTCAATTAATCAAACAAAAATCATGAGATTCGTCAAACTAGAGGCAAATTTCACATTTTAAAATGATGCATTTACAATGGATTTTATAAAATGGAGAGAGTTATAAAATGATACAATTATTTTAAAATAGATTTTAAAAAATGCACACAAAATAGCGATGGATTTGGACTATGGTTATAAATTCAAATCAACTGACAAAATCAAATAATCGCAAATCCCAAAAAACTATCAAAAAATCATAATATATCTTAAAATAGTGACATATTTCACAATTCAGAAAATGGATTGATATGGTTGTTTTTACATAGCAAGAAATATTTCATATATTTATTTATTTATTTATTTTGTTTCCTTTTCTTTTTATTTTAAGAGCACACAAACCACGCATAGCCTATTAGGACATTTAAATGAGATCAATTTCAACTTAAATTATAAGTAATCTCTAACCATACATGAACATATCTGGTTTTTTTAAATGAGGTTAGAGAAACACTTATTATATACAAAGTTCCCTCAGTATATAAAACCAATAATGAATGATAGAAATATGGTAGAGATAGAGATGGTCGTGAAATAAATCTCTAGATTAATTATAATATCAAATATGTTCAACCGTACCAGTATTTCTGAAAATTTTCAATTATCTCTTATTTCAAAAAAATATAGTTACATTTTCATCACAAATTTTGAAATTATATATTCTTTAAGATGATTTTTTTTAAAATAAACTCCCCACATTAAATAAAACCATGATCGATGATGAAAGATAATGGGAAAAGAAGGTATTTATGAAATAAGCACCAATTTAAAGATATTATAAAAATCTGTTCAAACATCATGAGAATATAAATAAAATATCCTCTTCTTGTGAAATATACTATAATCACAACTTATCACAATTTCAGAAATCAGATAATAATTTGATGAGTTCCAAATATAGTTTAATTTGGTCAATTATTTTAATTTTTGAATAAATAACCAAAAATAATTTTAAAATTGAAAAATAAATCAATTTCAAGAGGAATTTTGAAAGAGCTATGCAAGTGAAAATGAATTTAAAAAATCAAATTGTTGAATAAGGAATTCTTCAGGACATCCAAGACTGATACCACTTGTAGCTCCTAATGTTCATAATTACAAAGTATCCAAGCCTATTCAAACAAATCTAACAAAATAATTTCATATATCAGTGCAGCAAATTTTTTTTAATGCGGGATTTATAAGAAAAATTTTCAGAACATTTTCAGCAAGAACAAGTGACAATCAATGATTCAAGATTAAAAGAAAGTTATTTGAAATCACTTGAAGAGATGTGTAAATTTCAATAAATCCATAACGCAGATTATCAATTTCAATTCCAAGAAGTGTGTGAGATTCAAGATATCAAAAATTTCAAATAATTTCAAAAATAATTATCTAAGCCAAATGATCATGATTTAAAAATGAGTTTCAAGATGCAACAGGGCAATCCACTCCAAATTGTCTCCAATCCAAAATTGTAAAGCCCATCCAAAAACCAGTGAAATTATCACAACTTATCAAAAGCAGTTTTCAAGTAGTGTGCTGTAATGAGTGTAGCTTTGCAAGTCTTTCCAGAATCAATTAGAAGAAACCCAAAAAAGAAAAGTTTTGAGAAATTTCAATAGCTTTCAGATCTTTAAAATTTTAGAATTATGAATAATAGTGTTCAAGATATAATTAGAATACTTCAGCACTGTTAGAAATTCAAGAATTAAAAAAAAACTTCAAAATAATTGCAAAATATTTACAATTTTAAATTCAAGATCTGGAAATCATCAAAACATAACAGCTTTAGATAAATGAATCTAATTTCCAAAAAATCAAGAATTTTAAAATTTGAAGTAAAGAAGCTCAAAGTGGGTCAAAAAAATATGGAAGAGTCAAAGTGAAACAATATTAGCAGAAAGAGGGAGTAAAAGAAAAATAGAAGGAGAAATAAAAAGTATAAACATAAAAAAATGGATTTAGAGATCATACCGGATTTACATTGATGATGTGGATTCTCTAACTCGACAATCTTGGCTAAGAAACACTGAAAACTTCATTGATATAGAACAACTTGAATATTAAAACTCTTTTGAAAAGTTGTTCCTTAGCTTCCTCCGGTACTTAACTTTTTGGTATAATCGAGTGGACTAATAAACATTGTTTTACCACTCATAGCTTCATTTATATGTTTTGGTAACAAAACTTGTTTAAATAACAATCCATACGAATTTACCTACTTATAGGAACCAAAAATTGTTTAAATTTAACCAAGCTCGTTTTATTTCCTTTTTGGGTCCAAAGACGTTTAATTGGATTATTACAAAACAAGTTCTCATCTTGTTTGTGATTTAAAAATCCTTTGAAATGATTAGAGTTCACATTCTCAAAAGGATCGTTTCTAAAGCAATTTGAAGTACTTTTAAAATCATTAGAATTCAGCTTTTCAAAAGCATCATTTTTCCCAAAGCCAAGACCATATTTATTTCCAACTAAAAATTGGTTTTGCAACAACATATTCAATAATTTTTCCCCATTAGAATTTTTTTCCAAAGTTGATCCAAGTCATTGAATTTAGATTTAAGATCACTATTTTCTTTTATTTGAGTGGAATAACAATTTATAGTGACTTCCCCTTTTCAGCGTTAGTTTGTTTCAAAACCAAATTTTCATTTTCAAGCAAATTAATTTTGGCCTTCGACTCAAAAATCTCGGATTCAAAATGTAGGTTGTTTTCCAAATTTAGGTTTTTCAAATTCTTTGAATTTTCAATTTCTTTTTCAAGCTCATGTAGGATTATTTCAGTTTTTTTAACAAACTTTCCTTTTCAAAAAATTTATGTTTGGAATTTTTAGTCATCTTAAAAATTTCCAACTCCTTTTGCCAAAAAATGTTTTTACTTTTTAGCTCAATCTCGTTTTCTTCTAAAATCAGAATTTCTTTTCCAAGTTTTTGGATTTTTTTATTGAGATGAGTTAAATCAATTTTCAAATACAAACAATTTTTGCAATCAAAGTTTGAAAATTCTTTGGAGCTTTCAAGTTTTAATTCCAAAACATTATTTTTTCATCGCAACTCAAAGTTTCCAGGTTTCATGTTTTGATTTTTCGACTTGAGGCTGTCAACAGGTTTTGTTTACTCACTACAAAAATAAACTAAATCTTCATATGAGAAATCTTCTGTTTCATCGTCTGTTGAGTCTCCATCATTTGATTTATCTGAATTTTCATCTGTAAAACCTGTTAAGCACAAATTTGAATCTGAGTTGACATTCAGGGGTTTTGATCTATTGTTGTCAATTCTTCCATGCTTCGTATCGAGAGTATTCCAGATTTCCTGTGCAGTTAAACAATGGGAGATATAATATTGATCATCATTAATATAGAGTATATAATATGCATAGCATGAGAATTTATAACTCTATCATTCTTATTTACCATATCACATCCATTGATAATAATATCCCAACATTTAATATTAACAAATTTTAAATAAGATTCCATTTTTGATTTTATATATAAAAAATCTGTTCCATTGAAAATAATTGGAATATTACTGGACTGACTCTCCCTAAACTGACAGCTAGAACAGTCACCATTTGGGAGATCCATACTCTAGAGTTAAAAATACCATGCTCTGATACCACTTGTTGTATATAGATTACCCCTAAAGGGGTGCTAATAGGGTTTATTCCAGTTTTACGAGATGTTAAAAAATAACACAGCACAGAATGCAGTAGAGAAAACAAATGCAGAAATTAAATGACACAGATTTTACCTAGCTTCGGCAAACCCTGCCTACTACTGCATTCTCCAAGGTTTCCACTAGAATCAAAACAATTTTTACGCTTACCAATTCCCTGTAAACTCGCGACACCCACTCCAGGCTGTTCTAATCTTACTCTCAAACACTGCACTGATCTTTATCCCCAAGATCAGATTTTCTCGAATTACAAACCTATAACTCGTAAACTCCAGCTACCAATACTATATTTAGACACCCTAGTTTACAGAAAAATAAAAATTGTAAAATGAATACAAGAATTTAAAAAACAACTAAAAACAAATATAAATAAATCCCCCCCTTAAACTTAATACAATTTGGCCGGTCCCCCTTTGTTTTGTTTCGCTTGAAATGTTGGCTTCCTCTTTCTTCAATAGCCACCGTGTAAGAAATTTGGGTTTTCTGTCCTTCTTCCCAAATTCGAACATTTAAAAAAGATTTTTTTATTCTCTGATGCTTTTTGATGACGTTGCCTTCTGGTCGTTGATTTGGACTTGCGATCGAAACTTGAGAAGATTGTAAGTTCACTGAATCTTATTTCTTTATGCTTGGGTGAAACTGATTTGTTTCGATGCAATCTTTGCCTGTGATGAGTATGGTATTTATAGGGTTTAGAAACCCGTATATCTCTGATTTCGTTTTAAGACTTGTGGTGTTTGTTCATTTGATTTCTTGAAACACCCGAGTTAAATTTATGTCCAAAATGATGCATTCGTGAATATCTAGAATGTTTTCAAACGTGAATTCATTTCTTACCCAAAGCAGACTCACTGATTTTGTTGATAGACCTGCCAAAAATTCCTTGCTATATTCGGTCGTGTTTATGCACACTGTCCATCTGGAAAATAATTTGCAAAAACCAAATTACCAAATTATTTATCCCACTAATGTAAATTTGAATTCTTTCCATTTATTTGAACCAGTGAATTTTAGAAATGAATTTCTTTTCCCTAGAAACTATCGTTGCATTTGCACATAAAATTTACTTCTGCCTTATATTGCTTGATTACCATGACATTTAATTGCTTATTTGTTGCTTGATTAAGTTGCTGTGAATTCCCCAAACAATTTTTTGAAACTTTTGAATGATTTTCTTGGTGCTCGCGAATTTCTAGAAATAATGAATTAATAGCCTGCAGTGTATTTTCCACTGCGCATTTCTGGAACAAATTACTAATTCATTACAGCATTGATTTTTGACAACTATGAAACCATGCAAGATTGAAATGTTTCCACCAAATAATTTCTTGCCAAAGTCACCATTTTCAAATTTAAACTTTTCTAATTCTTGAGCCAAATAAAAATGTGCAATGCCATTTTAGGAAAATTCCCTCTAATTTTTGAAATAGAAAAAATGACTATTATTAAGGAAGAAAATTTCTTCCCCAATTCATGTTAAAATAATGTTGCATTTGAACCAAACCTTTGATACAATGCGTGCATAATTGAAACAAAATATTCACTTAGCACTGATGCTTGGATTTGTCCAGATATTTACTTGCCAAACTTTTACTAATGCCAAGATTGCAAATTAAGCACTTTCTAATTTTTCTTGCATGCTGCATGCTTGATGAAATTTACACCCCTTTTTGAAAATAAAGATTTTTGTCGATCTTGCCACTTTTTTATATTTGAGAAATAAATTGGAAAAACTTCTTGGTAGTGATTTCTGGCACATGCATAATTGAAATTCTTGGTCATATGCCAAACATAAGATTTGAGATCATTTCCAATTTTAGAACCGATCATCATTTTTTTTGTTTGAAGAAATAAACTGTCCCTTTCCTTTTGTAACCATTCAAGCATGAAAGAATTTTCTTTGATGCTCCACTATGTTTGCTTGCCTTGAATTGTTCATGTGTATTTGTCACCTACACATATATTTTTCCTTTCACTTGAATTTTTCCAGTAGCCATGTTGCCTGATATACACTGATAGGAACAATTGCTATATTTGACTTGCCATAAAAGAACAAACTAATACTACACTTGCTCTTTTTTTCATTGCTGGTTTGTTTGGTTTGTAATTGTTGTTCATTACATATACTTGGATTTCTTATTTTATTTCTTTTAATCCTCTTTTTGAAATTCTTGTGCCATATTGATGCTACATTGTGCCATTCGGTGTACAAATCTATGAGTTGCTATGTGCTTCCTTGTACATTTGCTATGCTCTATTCCATTTAACCTGCACATATCATCTACACCGAACACACGATTTTGAGCAGTGCTGTTACACTTTCCCTAGTTCACTAACATGATGCACATACATGCTCCTCTTCCTATGTTGTATTGATGTGCAGCCATGATAGCTCTATTTTGCTTGCATATCCACAATATATATATATATATATATACACACATATATACATATATACACACATATATACACACACAAAATCATGGACGTGATAGCAGTTTATTCATAATAAATTTTTTTTTCTATATGTGATGTAATAGAATAGCGCAAATACAAACATGTTTATAGAATAATATATATGTTTGTTATCATCAAACAAAAATCACATCGTTATATTCAACAAAACTAAGTTAGGTGAGTTGGTAAAGCATGCACTTTCCAAGGTGGAAGTTAGGAGTTTGAATCCCACCAGTGTCATATTTTAAATTTTAGGAAGGCTAACTAAAAAGGATGAAAGTTCTAGGTGATATATATATACACATATAAGGAAAAAATTGTATATAAATGATTGTGTGTGTATATGCGAGTGCCTCTGTATGTGTGTGTACATATGTGTGAGTGTGTATATATATATATAAGTGTGTATATATATGGGCATTCAAAAGTAACATGTAATTAATTAAAATAAGTAGAAGCAAATGTTGGTAAAGCGCTGATTGAATTTTGAAAATAAATGGAGTTGTGCATCAATATATATGCATAGATTCAAAAATTGAAATTAAAGTGTAAATTAAGGGCGAAAGATAATAATTGAATGAATGCACACATTTATCTACACGTGTGAACGCACGTTAAAAAGATTGGAAATAATTAAATAGACTAAAAAGAAATTTGGCAAAAGAATAACGTTAATAGTAATATTTATTGCGCAGCTATTAACGGACACAAGTTTATGTAGTTACGCACGAATATACGTGCAAGTTTGAATTTGAAATCTAAAATGTATGCTATAAATGGAAGAAATTAATATAGGGAAGAATAACAGGCAAAAAAAAAAAAAAACGTTGATCGAAAACATTAAACAAGAAATTAAGAGCAGGGAAATTCACATTCACGACCTTATACTGGGCAAAGTGATGTGTTTTGACCCATTTCTATGGCTCGGAATTTATTTATTTCAATCCAATGGACAAGGTTCTTCTAAGCACCTATAAATAGACCAGTAGGGATAAGCCTCCAACTCAAATTTTCTGAGAGGGCGCTAGGGCTCTGCCATTTCTTTTCTTCTCCAAACTCTTCAGAAATAAATATATTAGTTTTATGATTTCTGATTCAAGATTTGGGGATAAAAGATTATAGATTTAAGCTATAGATGCTCAGATCCTCTATCCTGACAAATCTACAAATCTGAATCAAAATAGAATGTAATGCAGATCCAAATCAGATTCTAGAATTGTGCGATGTAACAACCCAAATTTTGATAGACCAATTTTTTTCTAGAAATCTCAACCAATCGAAGTTCGAGTCGGCTTGTCTGGTATCCTGTAGAAAAGACAGGGATCGAACTCTGTACCTCTTGTATGCAAACATGCTCTAACCAACTGGGCTACTTAGTATTTTGTTAACAAGACTTAGGACAATGGTATCCATTATTTTTTTCTCATTCCTCTTTTTTTCATGTTTTGTTGCAATATTTAATTTAAAGATATCTTTTTCATCCTAAATTGGTTTTCTGCAAACCATAGGTCTAAATTGACTAGAAAATAGCCACAAACGTAATGACGTAACCCGCTTCACCTAATTCTTATATTAAATTAATTACTTTAATTATCTCTTATGTCATGTTTTGAAATAACAGGGTGTTACATTCTCCCCTCCTTAAAGGATTTCGTCCCCGAAATCTTCGAGTTAAGAAGAATGTATCCTACCATCCAATCATCCATCTACTCATCCATCATCCACAAGCATCCATTGTCCTTAAAACATTCCTAATGCCATATTAACATATGCAAAAGTGTGTGTATGTGATCCTTATCTAATGCAAAGATTAGGCGGTCTACTGATTCAGTTGACCTCCTTAATGCAAAATATGATAGTGCCATGTGTCCATTATGTATGCAAAAGAATCCTAATGATACATATCATTTCTATATGAGTGCATAATCATTCATTCAAATGCATCATCCATATGATAACACATTCAATATACATACATTAATTCAATTATGCACACTCATTCATGTGCAATATTAAAGTGATTGAGCCGATCTAGTGCCTAATGTGTGTGTAAATGCATCCACGAGCAACCACTAATGAACACTTACATCCACTTGCATCCACCAAACATAACATGTCTCAAACACATGTTTACAACCATAGGGTTTTCTACCTAAAGATCGTAGATATAATCGAGAAGATACACTAAACGATAGAACAAGTATAAACAAAGCGGTAGAAAAAGAAGAAGTTGAGAACATACCCTAAAAAAGGAAAGGGTATGATGCGCGTATCTTGTCTTCAGTCTCCCAAGCCGCGTCTCCTTGATCATCTCCCCATTGGAATTTAACCAACTTGACCTCTCGGTTTTGTAATTTCTTTACCTTCGATCCAAGGATGCATGTAGGAGCTCGTCTAATCGTGGCATCTCGCTCCACTTCCACTTCTCTAAGCATGCTCAGCTCTACTACTTCCGCGGTATCATGCAATCACTTCGGCAAATACGATACATGAAATACGTCATGAACACCACTTAGCTTCTCGGGCAGCTTCACTCTGTAGGCCATTTGTCCAATTCTTTCTATAATGGGGAATGGCCCTACGAACCTTGGTGCCAATTTACCTACAGATCCAGAGCGAACTACATTCCTCAATGGAGACACTTTAATAAAGACCATGTCTCCAACACTGGACTCAAGATCGGTCCTTCTCTTATCAGCATATGACTTTTGCCGATCATGTGCCGTCTTCACTCGTCTTCGAATCAAATATATCTTCTCAGAAGTTTCCCTAACCATATCGGGTCCAAGTAAAATCTTATACGTAGATTCCCACCAACAAGTCGGTGATCGGCAAGGTCGTTCATACAGAGCCTCAAAAGGTGCCATGCCAATGCTAGTCTGATAGCTGTTGTTGTAGGCGAACTCTACTAATGAAAGATGTTCCTCCCATGTCCCTTCAAAGTCCAAGATACATAATCTCAAAAGATCTTCTAGAATCTGATTCACTCTTTCTGTTTGGCCGTCCTTCTGATGGTGTTAAGCGGTGCTCAAACACAATTGCGTTCTTACCGCCTCTTGCAAGCTCTTCCAAAACTCACTAGTGAAAATGGGACCTCGATCGCTTACTATGCTAGAAGGTATGCCGTGTAAAAGAACTAACTCTCGAAGGTAAACATATGCTATCCACGCCGCAGTTCTTTTATTTTTAATGGGAATAAAATAGGTGCTCTTAGTAAGTCTATCTACTAATACCCAAATCCCCGTATTACCCTTCCTTGACCTCGACAACCCATCGACAAAATCCATGGAAACGCTTTCCCATTTCCACTGTGGAACCTCTAAAGGGTGAAGCAAACCACCAGGCTTCTTTTGCTCAGCCTTGACTTGCTGGCACACTAAGCATCTAGAAACGAACTTAGCCACATCCTTCTTCATTCCGGCCCAAAAGAAAACTCGCTTCATGTCCCTATACATCTTCTCTCCACCGGGATGTATGGTCAGCTTAGAACGATGTGATTCTTCAAGGATTGTCCTCCTCAAACCCTCATCTCGAGATATGCAAAGTCTCCCATCCCTACGCAACCAACCTTTGTCATCGATAGTATACCTACTAAGATGGCTCGAAGACTCCCCTCTGATGAGCTGGTCTACTATCTCTATCAACTGTGGGTCATCTCGATGTGCTGCACCTATCTGTCCCAAAAGCGAAGGTCATACCTCTAACGATGCCAACAAACCGGGTACATAATCAATAGAGGGTCTAAAGTCAAAGGTAGAGATATACTCTAAACTTCGCCGCTCGACAAACAAAGGACTCAAAGTCAACTTCTTTCTACTCAAGGCGTCTGCTACAACGTTACCCTTGCCAGGGGTATATGCAATCTCAAAATCGTAGGATGCTAAGAACTCCATCCACCACTGTTGCCTTAAGTTTAAATCTTTTTGGGAGAACAAGTATTTGAGTGACTTATGGTCTATATATAACTCAAACCTCTCGCCAAGCAAGTAATGGCACCAAGACTTAAGCGCAAAAACTATTGCAGCTAACTCTAAGTCGTGGGTAGAGTAATTATTCTCATGGACTTTCAACTACCTTCCACCATAGCATATCACCCTTCCCTCTTGCATCAAAACTGCACCAAGCCATGTCCCACAAGTATCAATATACACTGTGAACAGTTTACTCCCATCGGGAAAAACTAAAACTGGAGTTGTTATCAATGCCCTCTTCAAACGCTGGAAAGCATCGTCACAATCTAAATCCCAAGCAAAGGTCGAATTCTTTTTCGTCAACCGTGTAAGTGGGGCTGATATCTTTGCAAAGTCCTTGATGAACTTTCTATAATAGCCCGCCAAACCAAGAAAACTTCTTACTTCTTTTGCACTCTTAGGAACCTTCGAATCTTGGATTGCTACCACCTTCGCCGGATCCACTGTTATCCCTTCCTTAGAGACCACATGCCCTAAGAACCTCACCTCCTTCCTCCAAAAATGACATTTAGAGAACTTAGCTTTGATTTGATGTGCTCGAAGGGTCTCTAAAACTTCCCTAAGATGTAGGGCATGCTCTTCCTTGCTTCTAGAGAATATCAAGATATCATCCACAAAGACTACCACAAATTTGTTTAGAAACTACCTAAACATCCTACTCATCAAATCTACGAAATATGCGGGTGCATTCTTCAAACCAAAAGGCACGATGACCACTTCAAAGAAACCGTTGAGAGTCCTAAAAGTAGTCTTATCTATACTATCCTCAGCTACCCTCAACTGATGAAATCCTGTAGCTAAGTCCATTTGCGAGAAAACCGAAGCACCAACCAAATGATCGAACAAATCATCTATCCTCGGCAATGGGTGTCTTCTCTTCTTCGTGAGCTTATTCAGCTCCCTATAGTCCACGCACAATCTAAGTGAACCAGCGGCCTTCGTCGAAAAAACAATAGGAGCACCCCACTCCGAGATACTTGTTTTTATAAACCCTTTCTCAAGCAACTCTTTCACTTGTTTACTAAGCTCCCTCCTTTCTCTTGGAGCCATGTGGCGCACAGGCAATGCAACTGGCTTTGCATTGTCTACCAAGTATACACAAAAATCTATCTCGTGTTTTGGAGGTAAACCCCTAACCTCCTTAAAGACATCTGCATACTCACGGACTACTCGAACAGATTGCAAATCATCAATAGATGTGTCAAGAGAATCTAGGTAGCTAAGCATACCAGAACCCTTAGGGTCGCATGAGATATCGAGAGTATTACCTAAACTTGTCAATAGTCTAACTACCCGCTTTTCACAGTTGAGAATGGCACCATACCTGGCTAGCCAATCCATTCCTAGAATCAACCCATAGCCCGTGAAACCAAGCACATAGGCATTGCATTCAAACTCAACACCATACACATATATTCTCAAATCTCGACATAACATAGAAAGATGAGCCGTACCCCCAATAGGATTTGAGACTACAATAAGATCCATAACTAGACTAGTATCTAGGTGCAGAGATTCAACAATAGAAGCAGATATAAACGAATGTGAAGCGCCAGAATCAAACAAAGTTCGGACAGGATGATCAAAGAGGGAAATCAAACTTTCAACAGAAATGTTTCTACCTCTCTCTTACGTAGCTTCCATGAGAGCATGGACCTGCCCTCGAGAAGTAGATCCTGTCCTCTGTCCTTGCCTCCTTGAGTAGTCCTTAATCATATGTCCTGCCTTACCACATTGGTAGCAACCTGTCTTTTTCACCTCCTTCTTTCTACAATCTTTAGCTATATGACCTGGTATACCATAGAAATGGCACTTCCTTTTATCTCGGGGTTATATTATTTTTTGCACCCTTCTTAGGTTCTACTTTCTTGTTCTGTGATTCTTCCACTTTTACCTCTTTCTTTTCGCTTTTACCTTCTTCGTGGATTAAAGGCATATCAACAAGTTTCTCATCCTTGGGATGTGCTCCTTAGCCTAAACTCGCTCATTCTCATTTTTACCATCCTTATGTAACATGTTAACAAGCCTCTCGAAAGATGCCTTCATCGCACGAAAAACCCTACGAAGCTCGAGAAAATTGACCGTAGGTTAAACCACTGCGGCTACAGATGGAGGTTAGGCACTTCATTTCCCTTCGACATATGCTAAACATGTCTACGACATCATGACAGAATGGGGACACCTTTGGAGAAGAATCGGTTCCCTAGACAAAAAGGGAAAAAGGAATCAAGCGGAGAATCGAGAGATATTACGTATGGCTTTGGGGAATTATTATTTTCATAATAAACTTTTCTCTTGAAAATACCCTCTTTAAAACATGTTTTTGAAACTACTTCTTTCCAAAAGTGCCTTTTGAAAACAATTTTCAAAATCTCTTATCTGTTCTGGTAACCTTCAGCTCTGATACCACGTGTAACACCCCACGTCCATTAATGTCACTCGCTAAGGGAATGCATTAACTTCCATGGAGTATTATAAGAGTATATAACAGAATATCACAAGACAGATATATAGATGGTACTTAAAAAAATTCAAACTTTATCCATTGCAGCAAAATAGCAAAACATGTTTGGTTACAACATCAAAGCCACATACTAGAATCAAGTACATAAATATCTATCTTGAACAAAATTATTATCAGAGTACATAAAAGTAAAATCGTAATCCCACTCCAAATAGCCACAATGAAAAGAGATAAAGCTGAGCATTACTCTCAACACTTCCAAGCGCTTCAAGAAGAAAGAAATCCAAGTCAAGCTTCAGTGTTTCCTCCCTGAGAACCTGGGGAGGGGGGGGGGGGAGAGGGGAGGGGAGGAAACAGAAGAAAAAGAGGAAAAAACAAAAAGGTCAGACATAAAGCCTGGCGAGTCCAGCTACTTTTAGCATGAAAATAAGTAAAGCAATATGACAGGAATAAACAGGATGGAAAGTATAACCATGACATAAGGTAAAGCTGGATAACAGGATGAATATAAAGGAATGTCTAGTGCATTTCCCAGATTTCTTACTTAATTTAATTCTCTGCACCACCTACTCATAATTTTTAACGAAATGATCCCAACCCCGCAATTGGTAGCACTCAGGCGTAACATTTAGTAAGAGGTATCCGCCCCATATAATCCTTGAAAGTCCACTTGCCCATAATAGATACTAGATGTTCCCACACTACCCCTAATCGATCAGCTCCCTAACTTGTAGATATTTGTGCGGGTCCCAGCTTAGGGTGTATCACTCCTTAAGTGGCAACCCGTGGGTGCACAGCTTTATACCTACTGATGTACAATGGCTAAATCTTCCAGTGCCAGGAACACCTTATGCACACTTAACGAACCCGTCGGAACCTGCACTGCTACCCCCTCGCTCTTATTTGACCGCTTATAATCAGCCCAGCAAGCGTGCCCCAACCCTGCCTAGCTCTGGGTTTTCGATACCACTAAGTGGGTAACTGTCTGAAATGGGTCCCTACCGCTACTAGGTTTTCCCCAGGGTTTATCCTAACCCAAACTTATATTGGTTAAGTGTTGTCTATCAACCCAGTTGACTTAACCCCATCCACTTATCAAATCAATATGCATTATTGGTTAAGCTTGCCTTAACCCAATCCACTTTGTTTATGTATTATTGGTTAAGTCGTCATCTTACATAGGTTTACTTAACCCCACCCACCTAACATGTTTTAGGTATCATATTCAACTTTGATGAGCATTAATTAGTTGTTAATGCCCAGACCTCTCACATTAAGTCGATGGATTGTGGCCGCTGGATG
This sequence comes from Allium sativum, assembly GCA_030737875.1. NCBI lineage: Eukaryota > Viridiplantae > Streptophyta > Magnoliopsida > Asparagales > Amaryllidaceae > Allium > Allium sativum. Next base: position 346,374,724 of record CM060910.1, read on the forward strand.
TGTCGGGCGGTCCCGGGCAGACTTCTGCCACAAGCCAGACTTAACCTCGTGCCTAAGCATCTTTTAGTTATGCCTACGACCTCTCACATTAGACTGACCGTTTGCGGTTGCTGGTTAGGCCGGTTGGTTCCGAGCAGGCTTCTACCGCAAACAAAGTGTAACCTCGTGTCTCAGCATGCTTATCTTAACCTATTTATTCATTTGCAGTTTATGCCAATTTCAGGCTAATTATGTTAATTACCCAAAATTTCCAAATTTCATAACATGTCCCAAATTTAGCATTTGTCATGCCCAAATCAACCCAACGTATATTATGCCAAATTTAGCATTTGTCATACCCAAATCAACCCAACGTATATTATGCAAAATTTCCCAGCGTTCCCTAAATTACCGTTCGTACGTCCATCTCTATGAGATTTGGCCTAGGCTCGACGTAACCCGGCTATAAAAACCAAAAAGGGAAGGAGAAAGGGATAAGATAAAGAACATGCATAATAATAACAATAAAATAGGCATAAGTATGAACTGATCATAAAGATATGATAAAACTGATGATAATATCAATATAGGCATATAAGAATCATGAATCTGATGTATAGGCTAAGATAGAATCGATGAGATTCAATCTTATTATCATGTATAATTCCCAAATCCAATTTACAACTTGTCAGAATTGCTTTAGCATTATTTTAATCTAAAAATAATTAATGAACTCACAAGGATTGGATTAAGGAAAATAATCAGGCATTGTAGTTGTTGTAGATTCGATCCCCTTTACAGAATTCCTTTACTTTGATTTGTTGAAGTAGGACTAGTTTAGGTTGAGGCAGCATGGAGGCACCATGAATTTGTGTAGTGAAATTATGTTTAGTTCTAGGTGTGTTTATATAGGTGTAGTGAGTTAATTAGGGCCATTAGATTAGATCAGGAGCCATAGGAATCGTCCACGTCATCCGACCAATAGAAAATACCCATGTTGCAAAAAAAAACGATCATTAACCAATAAAAATGCGCCATGTGTGCAACATGATGCGCAACAGCAGGGTGTTGACACCCACACGTCATATGTATATATTATATATTTATTTTTTCTTTATAACCATTTTTTCCAATTAACCCTTTTCATACTAAAACGCTTTTTAATTGAACTGCATTCACACTAAGCCACTTTTTAGCCATTCCCCTAAAACAAAAATATAGCGCTGGCGGGGATCGAACTCTGTACCTTTTGTATGCAAGTCACATGCTCTAACCAACTAGTCTACTTAGTATCTTGTTAATAAGACTTAGGACAATGGTATCCATTATTTTTTTCTCATTCCTGTTTTTTCATGTTTTGTTACAATATTTAATTTAAAGATATATTTTTCATCCTAAATCGATTTTCTGCAAACCATAGGTCTAAACTGACTATAAAATAGCCACGAACGCAATGACGTAACCCGCTTCACCTCATTCTTCTCTTAAATTAATTATTCTTTAATTATCTCTTATGTCTTGTTTTGAAATAACGGGGTGTTACACTTAATGATTATTCAAGTTTAGGAAATTAATCTTTATCTTTAACTGGGTTAAAGAACTAATGTCATTTAAAACGCAGTTCACGACAAACCCAAAATCATCTTCCATTAAATATGGAATCTTCACAGAAACCAGATCAATATATAATCGATATAAATTTCCGTATCAGACTAATAATATAAATGGAATAGCGGCAAGGCCTCTCAAATTCCACATATAGTAACGGTCTTCTTTTGCAGAAGCTCATCTCGATTATTATTAAATCGAATTCCCTTCAAATCCAATTTATTCTATCAAAGTGGAAAACTTTACTTTGGAAAATTTCCATTAAATCTTAATAAAAAGATTTATAAATTCCAAATTATATTTTCACTTTTAATTGGGTTAAAGAACAAATGTCGTTTAAAGCACAGTTCACGATAATCCCACAATCAACTTTCATTTCCATTCTAATTAAATATTAATTAATTGGTAAACTTCTCTGAATCTTAATTTAAAGAATTATTCTTTCCTCATCAAGGTTTAAGAACAGTGTTATTGAAGACACCATTCATGACAAACCCGAAATCCAATTTGACAATAAATAAAAGGTTCTGAATAGAAATTATATCGGCTTATATTCAATATCAAATTCTGAAATCAACAAATATCGTGTTGGGAATAACGATATTTATATCTTCCAAATTCCCATAACAATATCTATATAATCACGGAATCCAATAATCGAAATATTACGAAGATTATTTTCTTCTCAAATCCATTCCAATTCATACATTGGAAAATTTGGTTATGTTAAAACCACTGCAGATCCAATTTATTATTTCTAAAATAATTGGATTATTATTCTAGTTAATAACTAGTTCATTTTGATAAAAATACATTTTTATCGTCTCAAACATAGTATTATTCATCCAAAATCTTTCCAAATTATTATTTATGATTTTACATAATTTTTCCATATTTTTAATAATTTTATCAAGGTCCGTACAGTCGGTTTCCAATAACGGCCACCGAACTGCATCCATAACGACCTTTTCTAAAATTTATTTGGATATAATTCCAAATCTAACCGTTAGATTTCAATCTCTTATATTCATTGGAAAACTCTTTTCGATACGAACCCAACGGTTTCGGTTTTAGCAGAATCCGACGGTCGGATCTCCCGTTACATCAATTTGAAGTTAATGGTCGAAATTTGCGGACGGTCGCTGCGCGACGCGTTCTATTCAGGCCATTAAATATATATACATATATATTTCATCGATTTCCAATTAAAACGTATTTTATAAATCGTTTAAAATTCGTTTTAAAAACGATTCTAACTTCATTTTCAATTTTAAATCAAAATTGAATATTCTATGTCTTTATCATATTAAAATGATAATATTTTCAAAGTATTAGATTTTGAAATCACTTCTTTTCAATATTCATTATGAAATGAATAAAATCGATCGATAAACCCGCTCGGGTTAAAATGACGTTTCTATACTTAACCCGGCTTCATATTTTTTTTGTCCATCTAAAATCGGACACCAAAATCATAATTTTATTCTTCATTGAATATTATTTTAAAATATTCTTTATTTCAAAAGATTTTTTATTTTAAAATATTCTTTATTTTAAAAGATTCTTTATTTCTGAATCGGAATGCGACTCAATCAATTACCATATAATTTTAGTTATATGGATTTCATACATCGCATGTATTCAATAATAATGATAAATAATCATCAAACAGTCCACTCACATCCAACGTGAAATTTACAAATGTATAAACATTAAAATAAATAAATAACGCTCATCACAGACTGTCAATCCATCGATTGACATACAACTAAATATTGGGACTTGTGTATGTCAAATATCATCCTAATATCCGTGTGGGGTTTTCAACCAACAACAGTTTATTTAAATAAATCACTGGTTAATAAATTTAACCAATTCTAATTCGGTTTGAATTATTTTCTATTTAACCAATTTTCACTGTTCAAATTATAAATGAATATTTATAATTTAATTTCACTATCACACTAATATTAACATTATTTTTAATATGTTAAAAATTTCAACATCATAAACAACATACAATACAGTCAATTTAAATCGTCCATGGTTTGTGGACGAGGAAGGTAATCAAACAGGTACCATGTACAATTTATAATGATTAAACTGGTAAAAATGTACACTGGCAATTCAATATATTTTTCAGTTATGAAAATAAATAAGTAACTATGCATAATTTTTAATGAGGAGTTCTCACCTTTAGTTTCCACTCCGTTAGTCTTCAATTTGCGATTTTGGAATGGTTTGGATTTGAATTTGCTCCAAATTCTAACTTGCTCCAAATTGGACCCAGTTAGTGTTGTTGCGAAGCTCTCGACTCCACGGTCGCAACGAATCCAGTTTCATGCAATTTGGAGTTCATATGTGAAAGACATTAATGTTTAAACATTTACTACATAAACTAATTAATTAATTAATTAATGAAATTCTTAATCACCTTCAATTCAACATTCACCGTTGTTTACCTTCATCCAGCCTCCACCGCCGTCGTTTTGGACCACCGGACCCTAACCTGGGCCCATTGCCGCCTTCCCCCTGCCTGTGGCGCCGCCGCCGTGAGTGGCTCGCTCCGATTTGCCTCCGACGATCGAAAAATCGCTTAGCCCCCAAATCCCGTTCGTGCTCAAATTCTCTACCATCACCACGAGTTACGATCTCCCCCCACCACCGTTCACCGCGTCTCATCGCGGCGCACCTTTCCCCTCCGACCACCATCCCCGGAAACGTCTCCAGTTCACCAGAAAATGGCGATCTTTATTTGCAGCATTCGGAAATACTTCGTCTCCATTCATCTCCATTTTCTAACAACCACAACCACTTTTAGACCAACCACCCAAAGCCAAATTCATAGCCTTTCCTCTCCTCTACAATTTCTTCAACTGGGCCATCACCTAATTCTTCACGGATTGGCCACAATTTGCCAAAACCCAAAACTGCTTTTCTGCCTTTGGATTGAGATTCTGGCGAATCCGTGCGACGATAGACTATGGAATTTTTGTGGTAGGTAGAGATCATCATGATCTACCATACCCAGAAACTGTTCGGGTTAATTATTTAAGGATTGAGAGATATAAATTATTGTGTTTTAGGGGGCTTATTTGCAAAATTTTGAGAGAGAGGGAGAGGGCTGCTGTCAATTTTTCAGGAAGAAGAGAAATGAGGGTTTGTGGAGAGAAAAAGAAATTATATAGTGGAGGTTTTATTATATTATTATTATTAATTCCCTAATTTTATTATTAATTCGCTAGTTCACGCTCTCTTCGTTCGACAGTTATCGATGCCACAGTCACATATGAACTTTGTGGCGATGAAAATTGACATGTTGTTATGTCTTGATGATATGGTCCTTACAAAACTTGTTTCGTCGAATTCCGAGTCTGTTTGCTCAAATAGCCTTGCTTTTGGCTTTATATGGTTGATCGATTCACAAATAATTGCTCACGGCCACATACTAGCCCCAAAAATTATGAAAATTGGAATCTAGCAATAATTTGATATTTAGGATCCAACAAAGGTGGTTTCGTCAAAAATGGAGGTCGTTTGCAAAAAGCTATTTTTGAGGGCTATATATTGTTTAAAAAATATATAAATTCCATAGCGACCATTCTGAATTTTAAACCTAGACATAACTTATAAAGTGAAATCTCAGTTTCTTACATTCGTTAGAAAAATATCATTAAAATGATTCAAATAATTCTGGTTTCATCCAAATTTGATTTAAAATGAATTCTGTATATTAAATTGAAATTAGAAATCAATTTTTCAAACTACGGCGCCATTTCAGGCTCGTTTTATAATTAAAATAAATTTATACGTTCTAACTTCGATTAAAATAAATTTTAAGTTGTTATTATTTAAAATAAATTATTTTAAATATCGAAACCCATTAAAATATCTAAAATTAAAATTTTAAATTGGTTCAGAAATTCCGGGCTGTTGCATTTTTCGTAGTGTGACGATAGGGACCACTCGGGGAGGGTACTAAGGGAAGTAACTTGATATTGGATATACAGCTACATATATATTATTTATTAGATTAATCCACTAGGGAGTAGATGGGTACGGTTTATGCACAAAAATCAAAAGTATATTTTGAAATAAACCCGAACAACTTAATAAATATAAAACAGTGATAAAATGGTGTAAGTATTGTTATTTATAGAAAGTATAACTTTTCCATTCACCAGAACTTTTATTCTGCCCCCCTACTCATAACAAACCCGCAGGTTATACAGGTGGTTGAGATTTTGCAGCTTAAAGACACTTGTTAGATAGTGTCATTATATTGGTGAGTACATGCGTACTATTATATTTTATTCCCATCTGCTGTGAAATTTCTATTATGAGCTTTTATATATTTATCTTTGACTTTTTGCGGAATGCCAGATAAACCAGCTCGAGTTTCAATAGATTTGAATTTTTGAAAAAAAAAGGTCTATCGAAGTTCGGTTTGTCACATTTGGTATCAGAGCTTAGATTTAGGATTCTTATATAAATAGTGAGTGAACGTATTTGTATTTTTAAAAATAAATAATTATATATAAATATACCCATATCCATAAAGATACCCAGTAACTAAGTGAGCGACACATGGAGGAAGTTAGGTTATTGGTTTTGTATACTACAGAAAAGTTATGGAAGTTTGAGTTTTATAAACCCACGAGTGGCTAAGGTGGAAAGTGTACAAAATGTTTAGGAAAAAATTCCATGTGTGAATAATTGAAATTTTGGTATTTCAAGTTAGTGGATTGGGCAGTAGGTCCTTGTAGATTGAGAAAAGTTTAAGATCGAGAAAAATAGATTAGAAATTTATATATTCATTTGGCACAAAAATTGCGCCAATCTTATTCTTCAGTTCAGACAGAGTTTGGTAGGAATTTATGTAAAGAAGAAATTAAGGACAAAAGAAATGTAATCTCGCGCAAAGAGTTTGGAATGCAAAGTTAGAAACCACTTTGTAATTAGCCCCGCGGTTAGAATTAAAAAAAAAAGAACTTGAAAAAAATTGTAAGTGTAGAAGAATATTTATAAAAAATGTTTTCAAGTTCCAAAAATTTAAAAATTTATTGGTTTGCAATATTAAGAGTTGCATTAAAGGATTTCTAAGGTAATTGTGCAAACTTGTTTTCTAAGTTTAAATGCGTATGCAAGTTGTGGGGTTAAGCGACATAAGTGGTTAAGAGAAAGCGTGAATAAAGGAACTGGCCATATGAGGTACATAGGTGACTTTGAGTGAAATGATTTAGTGATTAAGTGTCCCATTAGTTTTTTTTTGAAAGCAAAATGTGTGATCTTCTAAAAAGAAGAGAGCACACATATATTTATTAATGGAAAAAGTGATTACAAATATAGACTGCCAGCTAAAAAACAGAAACAACTACACATGCTGAGACTAGTCTCTCCCAACAACAAACAACAAAAAACGAGAGAAAAGACTACCTCCTCACAAACACTCCAACACAGAACATAAAAAAAAACACCAGTGCAAAGACCATCACCAATCCAAAACAGCACGTTGCAATCCCCTCAGCATAACTACTTCTCAAGTCCTGAGTCCAAAAAAGCGAAACACAGCTATCAGAATCTGGAATAAGATCTAATACGCGCACTACGACGAACTAATCCCGCTCTGGGATAAACTCTCCTACGCTTGCCCCTCCTAGACATCGGATCTCCAGACTGACTAAGAGTCTCATAAACCGACCTAATCAGATCACAAGACAAAGAATTGGAGAGAGAGCCAAGACTGCTACATAAATCTGAAAGTACCGAACTCAAGCAGATCCCCTTATTCATCAACGACCAGAGATCGTGCTTTCTGACAGATAATCCTCTACTCCTCTTAACCATATGAATATCAGTAACATGCTTTGGACAAACACCAAAGTTGTTAAAAAAATACAAATCTTTAGCTTTTAGTGTCGCAGCTCTAAAACCATCAAATCTAAAGAATTTGGCAATAACAGGAGAGGAACTAACCATATCACTAACCATTTCAGCAGTGACAGAAGGAGAACTATCACTACCCCTCAACAAACAACTAACAGACCCCAAACAAGGATCATTAACAGCCTTATCACTCAGACATGAATCCATACAGAGAACAGGATCAAACGCTGCATGACATTCGACAGTACCACCATTAGAATCCCTTTGCCACTGTGAATCAACAGCCCGAACAATGGATACATCAGACATTCTCTCAACATATTTCCTCCTCGGCGTCATCACAGAATCAACCATTACATTAGCAACCACATCAGCATCAGAAAAGTCACTGACAACAGCCATCAAAATGTCCTCATCTACATCAACATCCTGTAGCACCCCAAAGCTATTACTCAACCCTACATCGTCCCCCACAACCCAATTATCACCAAGCTCAAAATAAGAGGGCCTAAAATCAATAACAGGAGAAAACACAATACATTCGTCAGAAGAAAGATGTTGCACATCTTCCCATTCCGTCCCAGTCATCACTTCCTTCCTCCTGCCCATAATCTCTCTCTCATTATCCAGAACAACAACTGACCCAAAAACACCATTTGAACTAGCACACAGATGGACATTTGGATCGAAAAGTATAGGATCAACCTTATCATTATCCCAGGCACTACCTGCATGATTCAACAAATCATCTTCCCCAAATTTAACGTCGATAATCTCAGCCATACCCCCTTCCATCAAGACATTAGAATCAACATATGTCGGTAAAACTCGAAAATCAGATAAGCAATGGTCCACAGTAACAGCCGAGTTGATAAAATCAAAATGAACAAGAATCTCCTCCAACAGCCGCAGTGCTTTCCTCTTGAGATTCGAACAAGAATCAGAAAAGAGCCTCTTTAATTTCCAGAAATTCAAACAAAATTGAAAAGAATGTTCCTTCCTCTCCAACGCACATGGAAGAGGAGGAAAAATATCGCTTCTTGAATCATCAAGAGAGCGCTTATGCCACAACAACCCGTCGACCAAACACTCCATATGCCAACCCAGCAATAACAACTGATATGCCCCATTGTTCTCTGACTTATGAAAGATCCGAACAAAAAAATCTAGTATAGAACTCAATTTCTGACAAAACATCAAGCAATTGAAACGCAAGAGATCTAGAACCGAACCTCCTCTGAGAATCGCTAGACACCGATCTCTTCGATGCCCAAAACCACTACAAAGAAAACACCGAACCGAATTCCTACAATCTTTCGCAATATGTTGCAAGTCCCCACATCTGAAACATAGTTGGATCTTGAAATGATTCCTTACAGCAAGATTCTTCTTCGATAAAGAACTGAAATTAGAAGCCGAAGCAGATTTGGAGGTAAAACAACGAGTAGAATCAGCATACGAGCGCTGAGGGAATCTCCTCGAATCGCCCAAAGAAGAAAAAGAATTGGGAGGGCGCCCATCAGGGAAAATTCTCAAACGAGAAGAAGAATGAGCCGCCATTACATGCTTGTCTCTATTTTAATACAAATGCTCCATTAGTATGCATGGACAATTAGTAAAGGTTTAAGGGAATTTGAAAAAATGTTTCAAGTGGTTACTGTTTAATAGATGGTAAAAAAGTAAGTTGAGATTTTTATAAGTAAATGTGTGACAGATATAGTAATTAATAAAATTCCTTTTTAGCACCCTTTGAGGAAATAGGAAAGTTTTCTTTTAGTATAGACTTGCATTCCTTTGTAGTGTTCTATTTTAGAAAAATAAGATGATTTAGTGGGATACTTTCTTCCTAGGTGTTTGTAGTGATCACTAGGTAAATAAACATAGAATATTGTGAATTAAATGAAAATAAAGATAAAGGTTGAAAAACTAAAAGAAAACAAACAAAGATGACAACTGCAAAAAATAGAGAACAATATATGAAAATGAATTCGTCCAAAGTTTGGAAATCTAAAAAGAAATTTTCTGATGTAGACTGTGCTTGGAATAGAAAAATAGAAATTATTGTAAGATTAGTAATTAAGGTTTCCAAGTATGGGAAAAAGGTGCGTAAATGTGGATGAAAAATATGTAACTTTCCACTTTTTACCTCTTTTTAACATAAGAAATCAAACTAGACTTCTATGAAATTCACAAATTCAAAATTGGTTTGTAGGGTATGGATACAAAAATTGGATAAACTACTCTCTTACCATGTAAGAGTGTGAGAAAAATTGGATGAAAAAATATTTTTGATTTTCAAAATATTGCACTTATATAGAAATTGCCGGTACATTTAGGGTGGGTTCATCATGTTTTCAAAAGTATTTTCAAGAAAATTTCCATTCATATAGGAGGTACCGCTTACGCATTCATTTCATTCATGTATATTTTTGTTGTGTTGCGCTTCACACAAGTGCACAAATGGTTGCAAAATTGGATGTACACATGATGGTTGTAAATTATGCAAGGAATTACTTAATTTTATCCTTACCAATTTTCGAGGACTAAATTTCTTGAGGGTGGGAGAATGTAACAGTCCGCATTTTTAAATTAAATAATAAAATAAAAATTTGTGAAATTTTCAGAATTTGGTCACGGAACTAGCATCAATGCGTCTGTGGCAATTTTCTGATTAGTTTAGACCTATGGTTTTGCAGAAAATGGAGTTAAAATGAAGATGATATCTTTAAATGAAGTTTTAGAACAAACATGAAAAAGAAAGATACAAGATAAATACAAACAAGATTTATAACTACTAATGTATAAATCTTATGAACAAAAACTAAGTTAGGTGAGTTGATAAAGCATGCACTTCCCAAGGTGTCGGTGAGCAGGTTGAATCCCACCAGTGTCATGTTTCAAATTTTAAGAAGTCCAACTAAAACGTATGCATGTTCTAAGTGAATATATATGTATGTACATATAAGGAAAAAATTGTATATAGATGAGTGTGTGTAACAACCCGTAAAATCTGGGCCAGTTTAAAATTTTTATTTTGGCAATTTTAGCGAATTTTGATTATTTAAAATGAATTATTTTAAATAATATTGACGAGAAATTTGTTTTGAATATAATTCGAACGTTTATATTATATACGTCGTCGTTAGAATATAAATATTTATATATAATTATAAATAGAATTGAAAATGGCGCGGTAGTTCGATAATTCGATTTCAAACTTCAATTGAATGTACCGGGTGCAAAACAATCCGGATTTTAGTGAAACCAAAAATAATGGAATCGAATGGTGAATATCTTTCCAACGAATCCGAAAAATTAAAAGTTCGTAGCGGGAATCAAAAGATATGTCCAGTTGAAAATTCTGAATAGTCGCTATGGAATTCAGGCCCTTAAAAATAGACATTTTGCAAACGACCTCGGATTTCGACGAAACCAGTTTTGTTGGGTCCGCAGTGTCAAATTATTGTTAGATTCCAAATTTCATATTTTTTCAAATCAATATGTGAGCGTGGCAAAGGAAAACGCGTTTGACCATTTTAGTTGATTTTAATCGACTGGAAATTGGCCATTTTTCAAACGGTCTCAGAATTCGACGAAACTAGTTTTGTTAGGACCGTATCGTCAATACGAAGCTAGAAAATATTTTTCGAGAATTTTTAGAGTTAGTATGTGGCCCCGGTAATTTGAAATGTACGTTTAAAATTCAATAAAGTGATTTAAATGTAAATTTAACAGAAACTGATTGTAACAGCCGAATCAGCTGACGATACAAATCCCATTGTGTTCGGAATGGGGGTGAAACGCTATGGGCGACAGGCGGTGGGCCTCGTTTCGAGGTCGTATGTGAAAGTCAACTCTTTAGGATAGAATAAATAAATTAATAAATAAAAAAAAAAATATAATACCCCTCTCTCATATATTTCTGGCCCCCCCCCTATCGTTTTCATTTCGATCCAAATAAAAAAAAAAAAAAGCGACGGACCCAGGAGACCGCGGCGCCGCCCCAATCGCGCCTCCTCCAGGAGCGTCGCCACCGACGTGGTCCCGAGCCCTTACTCCGTTAGCATCCCTCGCGCCACCTTCGGCGAAACCCCGATGCCGCCGTTCCAGCCCCGCTTCGCCTCCTGACGCCGCCCTACCCTGCCGTCGAGCACCCCCACCATCAGCTCCGACCTGCTACCCCTCTGCCCCTGTAAGTTTTTTTTATTTTATTTTATTTTTGTTTTAGATAAACAGTATTAAAAACTGTTTTTTATAGGAATTTTAAAAACTGATTTTAGGAATAATAAAAACTGAAAATGTTTAAAGGTTAAAAATGATATTTTTAAAAGTAATAAAAACTGAAAATGTTTAAAGGTTAAAAATGATATTTTTAAAAGTAATAAAAACTGAAAATGTTTAAAGGTTAAAAATGATATTTTTAAAAGTAATAAAAACTGAAAATGTTTAAAGGTTAAAAATGATATTTTTAAAAGTAATAAAAACTGAAAATGTTTAAAGGTTAAAAATGATATTTTTAAAAAGTAATAAAAACTGAAAATGTTTAAAGGTTAAAAATGATATTTTTAAAAGTAATAAAAACTGAAAATGGTTTTAGGTATAAAAACTGAATGTTTTAAAAGTATAAAACTGAAAGTTTTAAAAGTAAAACAGATTTTTATAAAAGAATTTTTAAAACTGGATTTTTTGTAAAGAAAGTAAAAACTGATTTCTTTTAAAAGAATTTTAAAACTGATTTATAAAAATATAAAAACTGATTTTTAAAATGATTTATAAACTAGAAGAAGATTAGAAATTTAAGAGTAAAAATCAGATTTTTATATATGGAAAGTCGAAGTAAAAATCATATTTTTATATATTGAACTTCGATAGAAAAATAGAATTTTTATATATTGAACTTCGATAGAAAAATAGAATTTTTATATATTGAACTTCGAAGTAAAAATTCGATTTTTATATATTGAATAGCGAAGTAAAAATGTGATTTTTACGTATGTAGTGAAAGCAGCAACGAAGGTGACAAAAAGGCGAAACGACGAAGACTTCTGCAAAAGAAGAGCCGTAGAGCTAGGATAGCTATAGGTGAGAACTTCTCACTCAAATTCTATTTTTCTAGTTATATATATATACTAGGATGCAGACGGTGCTTATTAGAAGCACCCGACACCCGTCCACATACCATGGACTTGTTTGTTTGGTTGTGTAGTTGGTTAGATTATTTGATTTGGATTTGATTGATTGGTTGAATTGGAAATTGATTAAAATTGATATGTGAATGGCGTGGGCCTTCACTAGACCGGGGATAAGGCTAGGCCTTGTCCCGTTTCTAGTATCGTGCCGTTATGCCGCCGAAATTTTCTAAAATATGTTAGAAAAATAAAAATATCATTTTATTTAAAGAATGAATTGAATAGAAATTCATATGTTGGAATAAAATGTTTTATCGTTAAAAAATATAATTTTTAACGTGATGTGAATAAATAAAATATTCATTTACAAACCAGACGGTTTGTTTATGTACACTGATTTGACTGACATTGATTGGGTCGATAAATTTTACACATCGCCCAACAGCACAAATAAAATATGTGGTTGATTGTTTGAAACCCCACACGGGTGTTGGGATGAAATTTGAAGTTCACTCATCCCGACTGATTGAATATGTCGATCGGTTGATTGACAGGCTGTTTTAAGCGTTGGATATCTATATTTGATGCTTATACAGTGTAGTGCACTTTGGTTGATGGTTGATTATTTTTCCATGTGATTATATACATGTGTTGTATGAAAATCCATATAATTAACTTTATATGGTAATTGATTGGGCCTCATTCCAGTTTTAAAATAGAAATATTTGAAATAGAAATATTCGAAATGGAATATTTGAAAATATCAATATATGAAGCCGTGTTGATTAGATTGACGCCATTTTGACGTGAACGATATTTATATCGATTTTATTCATTTTAAAATGAATATTAAAAGGTAATTTTGAATCGAATATTTCGAAATAAAGTGAATTGAAAACGATTTCGAAATGAATTGAATTGAAAACGATTTCGAAATGAATTGAATTGAAAACGATTTCGAAATGAATTGAATTGAAAACGATTTCGAAATAAAGTGAATTGAAAACGATTTCGAAATAAAGTGAATTGAAAACGAATTCAAAGTGAATTGAAACCGAATTCAAAGTGAATTGAAAACGAATTCAAAGTGAATTGAAAACGAATTCAAAGTGAATTGAAAACGAATTCAAAGTGAATTGAAAACGATTTCGAAATGAATTGAATTGAAAACGATTTCGAAATGAATTGAAATGAATTCAAATTGAATTGAAAACGAATTGAAATGAATTCAAATTGAATTGAAATTTGAATTGAATAGAAATGAATTTTAAAACGAATTTATAAAGAAGAATTCAATTTTGATTTGAATTGAAATGGAAGTCGAAAATGTTTTTGAAACGAATTCAAAACTATTTATATAATTCGTTTTTAAATAGAAATCGACGATATATATAATATATATATTATATATATAATATAATGGCCTGAATAGAACGCGCCGCGCCGCGGCAGTTCGCGAATTTCGACCATTTGTTTCAAACGGACATTGCGGGAGATCCGACCGTCGGATTCTCCTAAAACCGGAACCGTTGGGTTCGTATCGAAAAGGGCTTTCTAACGGATATTAGAAATTAGAAATCTAACGGTTGGATTTGGAATTATGTCCAAATCAAATTCGAAAAAGGTCGCTGTAAGTGCAGTTCGATGGCCGTTGATGGAAATCGACTGTACGGGCCTTGATAAAATTATTAAAAATAGCAATAATTTGTGTAAAATCATAAGAAATGATTTAGAAAGAATTGGGATGAAAAACTCCATATTTGAAAAGATAAAAATGGATTTTTATCGAAATGAACTAGTTTTGAACTAGAAATATAATTCTATTTATTTTTAAATAAATAAATTGAATTTGAAAAGGGTTTTGAAAATAACCAGAATATCCAATGATTGCATTGGAGCGGATTTGAATCGAAATTGTCTTCGGAATATTTCGATGTTGGAATTCGTGATTATACAGGTGTTGTTATGGAAATTTGAAAGATATATATATATATCGTTATTTCCAATACGACGTTTGTTAGTCGTAGAATTTGATATTGAATATAAGCCGATATATTTTCTATTCAGAGCCTTGTATTGAATATCAAATGTGATTTGGGTTTGTCGTGAATGGTGTCTTCACTAACACTGTTCTTGAACCCAGTTGAGAAAAGATTAAATCTTTTTATTCAGATTTAATGAAGGGTACCAATTAAATGACATTTAATTGGAATAGAATTGATATTGATTTTTGGGTTTATCGTGAACAGTGTTTTAAATAACACTTGTTCTTTAACCCGATAATTGATGAATGTGATTTGGGTTTGTCGTGAATGGTGTCTTCATTAACACTGTTCTTGAACCCAGTTGAGAAAGGATTAAATCTTTTTATTTAGATTTAATGGAGTGTACCAATTAAATAATATTTAATTGGAATTGAATCGATATTGATTTTTGGGTTTATCGTGAACAGTGTTTTAAATAACACTTGTTCTTTAACCCGATAATTAATGAATGTGGTTTTGGGTTTATCGTGAACCGTGTTTTAAATGACACTGATTCTTTAACCCAGCCGAAGATTAAAACTAAGTGGAGTTTTAATGAATCTTTAATTAGATTGAAATGATCGAGAATGGAGTATCACCAGTTTTGCTCCAGGCGATAGTTAAATCTTTAATTAGATTTGAACGTGAAATGGTAATTGAATTTACCGATAACACCGTGGTGTTAGATATGAAGTATTACCAGTTTTACTTCATGGGATGAATAGGTTGGGATTGGGAAATTAAAACAAATGATTACTTCGGTAAGGTTCGCTAATCCCGACTAGTTTGAATTGATATTCAAAAGTAGATTAAAGCATAAATTCAAGAATTTATCTTTGATAAAATTAATGGGAACCTTTCCCTATGAATGTGAAATTTAGAAACTAACTGTCGGTTAGCCAAGTAGAATGGTTTTCTGGATATTGATCTGATGTTGGTTTCGGCCTTCGGGGTTAATATTTGGGGAATTATTCTCTTGATTAATTTACGGTTAGTGACTAATGAATTGGAATGAGGCGTATGTTGTGTTTGTGTAACACTTATTTAAAATATACGCGAGTTATTCGGAAAGACCGGGTTTGTCCCATTCTGAATAACTGATACGACGATAAGTCGAAGATGAAGACGATGGTCGAAGACCGGAGGTCTTCACGTCGTTTGGGTGATAACTGATGATCTTGATTGGGCTGTACACCCAAGAAGATGGAAACAGTTAGTGATCGTCCAGACGTACTTGGAGATCGATGGATATGCGGGGTACTAGGTGCCTCCGGTTTCGTTCAGGCCCAGAACGGACTTGTAAATGGACTGTGTGTCTGACATTGGATTTCATTCTGTGTGACTGATATCGGTTGCATAGAGTGGTTTGCCTGTGTGGCATGCTAAGATGCAAATGATCAAGGCTTCTGTTGAAAAGCAAAGTCTTGTGGTGATGATCAAAGCACGGCCTTTGTGGTGTAGCTTTGTGTAACGTTTACTTCGCGAGTTTCACACCCGGTATGAACCAAAAACGGGAGGGACATCAGGGAGGACTTGCGTTTCTTTCTAGCTAGAAGTGGCGTCAGTGGTTTTACACGCCCTGACGAGTTTGACTTATGTGGTTGTTGCGGTTGCGAGGCGCCTCGGTTATATCGGTTTCGGCCGAATGCATTCTGGTCGGCTGACGGACCAGACTTACACCCCATAGGGTGGGGAGACGTATTGTTCAGGCATAATAATCCACTCCGTGTGGACCGGCCCTGACGATCTAAAGGGTTGATGCGTTCTGATCCTGTGGCTCGGGCTAGAGAGTCACGAATCGGTGGAGGACTATCTTTTGCCTCGGTTCATAGATGGAAATCCAATTTCCCAATACGTGACATTTGCGGTTTTAGTTGTAATCCTATATATGGCGACATAGTGGGATGGGGCGCTCATGCCGCCTATGATTGATACTTATGATTTGAAGTTGTTTTATACACTATGCACTTATTATAGTATCAAATGATTTGTTTTTAACCGTATCAAGCATTCTTTGGCTGTTATAAGGGAAAACCCTATCCTCGGCTGCGTTGCATTGTGTGATGGGACCTGGGTCTTATAACAACTTCATTTTTCTTTATTTAGCATTGCGCTGTTTGTTTTATGCACTTGTATCCTTGGGAGGAAACCCGTTCCGTGTTATACGGCGTGGTCCCTTGTTTTACCTAACTTTAAAAATAAAGATTAATAACTGTTTTAGTTCTCACACCAGTCACATGACTGACCTGGAGTTTATTGTTTTAACCTAAACTCTGGGTGCCCTTATTTTGACACGGGCAGCTAGTAGTTTTGGTTTTGCAGATTTATATTCACAGGATCCTGGTTTACAGCTGGAACGATATCCGGAAAGCTTTGTATCCGTATATCTCTTCTAGTTGTGTATTGTATTATTTTCCGCTGCTATGTATTTAAATGTAATTTAAATCTCTGATATTTCTGTGTAATATTCATTCATACTCTGTATATTCTTGTAATCTGATGCATTGTTGTAATATACAATGAAATGTTCTTTTATATGCGTTCTGTTTTGTCCTGTTCTCAAACGATAGGGCGTTTCGAACGGGCTGAATCGGTTTAGCGACTGGTTCGGACCGAGCGAAATTCCTTGCCGTCACAGTTGGTATCAGAGCTTTGGTTTACAAAGCTCAGAGAACAAGGCACATTAGAACCATACGAAAGAATTCATCAGATATTGGATTAGTAATATCCAACGAGAATGACTCGTTAGAGATAGGATCAGTAGTATCCTAGAACGAGTGTGAAGAGTATATTTTTGAAAATGAAAACAAATTTTTGTTTTGAAAATTTAAATCACTTATTCGTATTTGATTATTTAATTATATTGGTTTGGACAATGCAGTATATAAAAATTTTGGGTATACGTCTGATCCACGTGTATTCGAAGTTTTAATATATTGGATAGATATAGCATCACACTCTAGTCGCCCGGAGATGATTCTACTGATGACTATATAGCATCAGTAGTGTGTGTTCGAGTTTCGAAGGTGTGATTTTCTATATATTTCCATTAGGCTGGTGTGAGAACCAAAACTTATATATAGCTAGAATTCATTGTTGTGATTTGGCATCAAAACATGATTTTTTGTATATGTATCAAAATTATGAATTTAAAACGTTAATCCACTAATTGATTGATGTTTGTGTTGTTTGTTTACTTGTTTGCCAATTTTTAACCATTTATGCCTAATTGAACCGAATATTGAATTGCATTGAAAATTGGTCGCATTTGTTTGCATATACATATATATCATTGAACAGGTCATAGCAAGGAGGCTAGAGCAGAGAATAAAATTTGTTTGCCCGACAAATAGGTACATGTTTACTACATAATTTCCTGTTTTGTTTGGGTGATGATGATTTTGTGAGCCTATTGGCTAGCCGCTTGGCTTTTTCTTTTTCTTTTTGAGATCTGAAGGACCGGGGAAGCTATTTGAAATTCCCCGATGCTCCCGGTGCAGGGGAGGTTATGGCGAAATTTTTCAAAAATTTAGGGTGTTAGCCAAATTTTTGAAATTTTGAAAATTCTCAGAAACAAAAAAAGTTGGAGAATGAAAGCCAGATCGAACGTAGAGTTGATTAATCAAACCACTTTCGACTTTGTTCCTTTTCGAGGACGAAAAGTTTTAAGTGGGGGAGATTGTAACAACCCGTAAAATCTGGGCCAGTTTAAAATTTTTATTTTGGCAATTTTAGCGAATTTTGATTATTTAAAATGAATTATTTTAAATAATATTGACGAGAAATTTGTTTTGAATATAATTCGAACGTTTATATTATATACGTCGTCGTTAGAATATAAATATTTATATATAATTATAAATAGAATTGAAAATGGCGCGGTAGTTCGATAATTCGATTTCAAACTTCAATTGAATGTACCGGGTGCAAAACAATCCGGATTTTAGTGAAACCAAAAATAATGGAATCGAATGGTGAATATCTTTCCAACGAATCCGAAAAATTAAAAGTTCGTAGCGGGAATCAAAAGATATGTCCAGTTGAAAATTCTGAATAGTCGCTATGGAATTCAGGCCCTTAAAAATAGACATTTTGCAAACGACCTCGGATTTCGACGAAACCAGTTTTGTTGGGTCCGCAGTGTCAAATTATTGTTAGATTCCAAATTTCATATTTTTTCAAATCAATATGTGAGCGTGGCAAAGGAAAACGCGTTTGACCATTTTAGTTGATTTTAATCGACTGGAAATTGGCCATTTTTCAAACGGTCTCAGAATTCGACGAAACTAGTTTTGTTAGGACCGTATCGTCAATACGAAGCTAGAAAATATTTTTCGAGAATTTTTAGAGTTAGTATGTGGCCCCGGTAATTTGAAATGTACGTTTAAAATTCAATAAAGTGATTTAAATGTAAATTTAACAGAAACTGATTGTAACAGCCGAATCAGCTGACGATACAAATCCCATTGTGTTCGGAATGGGGGTGAAACGCTATGGGCGACAGGCGGTGGGCCTCGTTTCGAGGTCGTATGTGAAAGTCAACTCTTTAGGATAGAATAAATAAATTAATAAATAAAAAAAAAAATATAATACCCCTCTCTCCTATATTTCTGGCCCCCCCCCTATCGTTTTCATTTCGATCCAAATAAAAAAAAAAAAAAGCGACGGACCCAGGAGACCGCGGCGCCGCCCCAATCGCGCCTCCTCCAGGAGCGTCGCCACCGACGTGGTCCCGAGCCCTTACTCCGTTAGCATCCCTCGCGCCACCTTCGGCGAAACCCCGATGCCGCCGTTCCAGCCCCGCTTCGCCTCCTGACGCCGCCCTACCCTGCCGTCGAGCACCCCCACCATCAGCTCCGACCTGCTACCCCTCTGCCCCTGTAAGTTTTTTTTTATTTATTTTATTTTATTTTTGTTTTAGATAAACAGTATTAAAAACTGTTTTTTTATAGGAATTTTAAAAACTGATTTTAGGAATAATAAAAACTGAAAATGTTTAAAGGTTAAAAATGATATTTTTAAAAGTAATAAAAAATGAAAATGTTTAAAGGTTAAAAATGATATTTTTAAAAGTAATAAAAACTGAAAATGTTTAAAGGTTAAAAATGATATTTTTAAAAGTAATAAAAACTGAAAATGTTTAAAGGTTAAAAATGATATTTTTAAAAAGTAATAAAAACTGAAAATGTTTAAAGGTTAAAAATGATATTTTTAAAAGTAATAAAAACTGAAAATGGTTTTAGGTATAAAAACTGAATGTTTTAAAAGTATAAAACTGAAAGTTTTAAAAGTAAAACAGATTTTTATAAAAGAATTTTTAAAACTGGATTTTTTGTAAAGAAAGTAAAAACTGATTTCTTTTAAAAGAATTTTAAAACTGATTTATAAAAATATAAAAACTGATTTTTAAAATGATTTATAAACTAGAAGAAGATTAGAAATTTAAGAGTAAAAATCAGATTTTTATATATGGAAAGTCGAAGTAAAAATCATATTTTTATATATTGAACTTCGATAGAAAAATAGAATTTTTATATATTGAACTTCGATAGAAAAATAGAATTTTTATATATTGAACTTCGAAGTAAAAATTCGATTTTTATATATTGAATAGCGAAGTAAAAATGTGATTTTTACGTATGTAGTGAAAGCAGCAACGAAGGTGACAAAAAGGCGAAACGACGAAGACTTCTGCAAAAGAAGAGCCGTAGAGCTAGGATAGCTATAGGTGAGAACTTCTCACTCAAATTCTATTTTTCTAGTTATATATATATACTAGGATGCAGACGGTGCTTATTAGAAGCACCCGACACCCGTCCACATACCATGGACTTGTTTGTTTGGTTGTGTAGTTGGTTAGATTATTTGATTTGGATTTGATTGATTGGTTGAATTGGAAATTGATTAAAATTGATATGTGAATGGCGTGGGCCTTCACTAGACCGGGGATAAGGCTAGGCCTTGTCCCGTTTCTAGTATCGTGCCGTTATGCCGCCGAAATTTTCTAAAATATGTTAGAAAAATAAAAATATCATTTTATTTAAAGAATGAATTGAATAGAAATTCATATGTTGGAATAAAATGTTTTATCGTTAAAAAATATAATTTTTAACGTGATGTGAATAAATAAAATATTCATTTACAAACCAGACGGTTTGTTTATGTACACTGATTTGACTGACATTGATTGGGTCGATAAATTTTACACATCGCCCAACAGCACAAATAAAATATGTGGTTGATTGTTTGAAACCCCACACGGGTGTTGGGATGAAATTTGAAGTTCACTCATCCCGACTGATTGAATATGTCGATCGGTTGATTGACAGGCTGTTTTAAGCGTTGGATATCTATATTTGATGCTTATACAGTGTAGTGCACTTTGGTTGATGGTTGATTATTTTTCCATGTGATTATATACATGTGTTGTATGAAAATCCATATAATTAACTTTATATGGTAATTGATTGGGCCTCATTCCAGTTTTAAAATAGAAATATTTGAAATAGAAATATTCGAAATGGAATATTTGAAAATATCAATATATGAAGCCGTGTTGATTAGATTGACGCCATTTTGACGTGAACGATATTTATATCGATTTTATTCATTTTAAAATGAATATTAAAAGGTAATTTTGAATCGAATATTTCGAAATAAAGTGAATTGAAAACGATTTCGAAATGAATTGAATTGAAAACGATTTCGAAATGAATTGAATTGAAAACGATTTCGAAATGAATTGAATTGAAAACGATTTCGAAATAAAGTGAATTGAAAACGATTTCGAAATAAAGTGAATTGAAAACGAATTCAAAGTGAATTGAAACCGAATTCAAAGTGAATTGAAAACGAATTCAAAGTGAATTGAAAACGAATTCAAAGTGAATTGAAAACGAATTCAAAGTGAATTGAAAACGATTTCGAAATGAATTGAATTGAAAACGATTTCGAAATGAATTGAAATGAATTCAAATTGAATTGAAAACGAATTGAAATGAATTCAAATTGAATTGAAATTTGAATTGAATAGAAATGAATTTTAAAACGAATTTATAAAGAAGAATTCAATTTTGATTTGAATTGAAATGGAAGTCGAAAATGTTTTTGAAACGAATTCAAAACTATTTATATAATTCGTTTTTAAATAGAAATCGACGATATATATAATATATATATTATATATATAATATAATGGCCTGAATAGAACGCGCCGCGCCGCGGCAGTTCGCGAATTTCGACCATTTGTTTCAAACGGACATTGCGGGAGATCCGACCGTCGGATTCTCCTAAAACCGGAACCGTTGGGTTCGTATCGAAAAGGGCTTTCTAACGGATATTAGAAATTAGAAATCTAACGGTTGGATTTGGAATTATGTCCAAATCAAATTCGAAAAAGGTCGCTGTAAGTGCAGTTCGATGGCCGTTGATGGAAATCGACTGTACGGGCCTTGATAAAATTATTAAAAATAGCAATAATTTGTGTAAAATCATAAGAAATGATTTAGAAAGAATTGGGATGAAAAACTCCATATTTGAAAAGATAAAAATGGATTTTTATCGAAATGAACTAGTTTTGAACTAGAAATATAATTCTATTTATTTTTAAATAAATAAATTGAATTTGAAAAGGGTTTTGAAAATAACCAGAATATCCAATGATTGCATTGGAGCGGATTTGAATCGAAATTGTCTTCGGAATATTTCGATGTTGGAATTCGTGATTATACAGGTGTTGTTATGGAAATTTGAAAGATATATATATATATATCGTTATTTCCAATACGACGTTTGTTAGTCGTAGAATTTGATATTGAATATAAGCCGATATATTTTCTATTCAGAGCCTTGTATTGAATATCAAATGTGATTTGGGTTTGTCGTGAATGGTGTCTTCACTAACACTGTTCTTGAACCCAGTTGAGAAAAGATTAAATCTTTTTATTCAGATTTAATGAAGGGTACCAATTAAATGACATTTAATTGGAATAGAATTGATATTGATTTTTGGGTTTATCGTGAACAGTGTTTTAAATAACACTTGTTCTTTAACCCGATAATTGATGAATGTGATTTGGGTTTGTCGTGAATGGTGTCTTCATTAACACTGTTCTTGAACCCAGTTGAGAAAGGATTAAATCTTTTTATTTAGATTTAATGGAGTGTACCAATTAAATAATATTTAATTGGAATTGAATCGATATTGATTTTTGGGTTTATCGTGAACAGTGTTTTAAATAACACTTGTTCTTTAACCCGATAATTAATGAATGTGGTTTTGGGTTTATCGTGAACCGTGTTTTAAATGACACTGATTCTTTAACCCAGCCGAAGATTAAAACTAAGTGGAGTTTTAATGAATCTTTAATTAGATTGAAATGATCGAGAATGGAGTATCACCAGTTTTGCTCCAGGCGATAGTTAAATCTTTAATTAGATTTGAACGTGAAATGGTAATTGAATTTACCGATAACACCGTGGTGTTAGATATGAAGTATTACCAGTTTTACTTCATGGGATGAATAGGTTGGGATTGGGAAATTAAAACAAATGATTACTTCGGTAAGGTTCGCTAATCCCGACTAGTTTGAATTGATATTCAAAAGTAGATTAAAGCATAAATTCAAGAATTTATCTTTGATAAAATTAATGGGAACCTTTCCCTATGAATGTGAAATTTAGAAACTAACTGTCGGTTAGCCAAGTAGAATGGTTTTCTGGATATTGATCTGATGTTGGTTTCGGCCTTCGGGGTTAATATTTGGGGAATTATTCTCTTGATTAATTTACGGTTAGTGACTAATGAATTGGAATGAGGCGTATGTTGTGTTTGTGTAACACTTATTTAAAATATACGCGAGTTATTCGGAAAGACCGGGTTTGTCCCATTCTGAATAACTGATACGACGATAAGTCGAAGATGAAGACGATGGTCGAAGACCGGAGGTCTTCACGTCGTTTGGGTGATAACTGATGATCTTGATTGGGCTGTACACCCAAGAAGATGGAAACAGTTAGTGATCGTCCAGACGTACTTGGAGATCGATGGATATGCGGGGTACTAGGTGCCTCCGGTTTCGTTCAGGCCCAGAACGGACTTGTAAATGGACTGTGTGTCTGACATTGGATTTCATTCTGTGTGACTGATATCGGTTGCATAGAGTGGTTTGCCTGTGTGGCATGCTAAGATGCAAATGATCAAGGCTTCTGTTGAAAAGCAAAGTCTTGTGGTGATGATCAAAGCACGGCCTTTGTGGCGTAGCTTTGTGTAACGTTTACTTCGCGAGTTTCACACCCGGTATGAACCAAAAACGGGAGGGACATCAGGGAGGACTTGCGTTTCTTTCTAGCTAGAAGTGGCGTCAGTGGTTTTACACGCCCTGACGAGTTTGACTTATGTGGTTGTTGCGGTTGCGAGGCGCCTCGGTTATATCGGTTTCGGCCGAATGCATTCTGGTCGGCTGACGGACCAGACTTACACCCCATAGGGTGGGGAGACGTATTGTTCAGGCATAATAATCCACTCCGTGTGGACCGGCCCTGACGATCTAAAGGGTTGATGCGTTCTGATCCTGTGGCTCGGGCTAGAGAGTCACGAATCGGTGGAGGACTATCTTTTGCCTCGGTTCATAGATGGAAATCCAATTTCCCAATACGTGACATTTGCGGTTTTAGTTGTAATCCTATATATGGCGACATAGTGGGATGGGGCGCTCATGCCGCCTATGATTGATACTTATGATTTGAAGTTGTTTTATACACTATGCACTTATTATAGTATCAAATGATTTGTTTTTAACCGTATCAAGCATTCTTTGGCTGTTATAAGGGAAAACCCTATCCTCGGCTGCGTTGCATTGTGTGATGGGACCTGGGTCTTATAACAACTTCATTTTTCTTTATTTAGCATTGCGCTGTTTGTTTTATGCACTGGTATCCTTGGGAGGAAACCCGTTCCGTGTTATACGGCGTGGTCCCTTGTTTTACCTAACTTTAAAAATAAAGATTAATAACTGTTTTAGTTCTCACACCAGTCACATGACTGACCTGGAGTTTATTGTTTTAACCTAAACTCTGGGTGCCCTTATTTTGACATGGGCAGCTAGTAGTTTTGGTTTTGCAGATTTATATTCACAGGATCCTGGTTTACAGCTGGAACGATATCCGGAAAGCTTTGTATCCGTATATCTCTTCTAGTTGTGTATTGTATTATTTTCCGCTGCTATGTATTTAAATGTAATTTAAATCTCTGATATTTCTGTGTAATATTCATTCATACTCTGTATATTCTTGTAATCTGATGCATTGTTGTAATATACAATGAAATGTTCTTTTATATGCGTTCTGTTTTGTCCTGTTCTCAAACGATAGGGCGTTTCGAACGGCCTGAATCGGTTTAGCGACTGGTTCGGACCGAGCGAAATTCCTTGCCGTCACAGTGTGTTTATATATGTATATGTATATGTAATATGAGTGTGTATGTATAAAAATGTAAGTGTATATATATGGGCATTCAAAAGTAACATGCAGTTAATTTAAAATAAGTAAGAAGTAAATGTCGAAAATTCGCTATTTGAATTTTGAAAATAAATGGAGGTCCAGTACGTTTTTCGTAGTGTAAAGATAGGGACCACTCGAGGAGGGTGCTGAGAAGAGTAGATGGGTACGATTTATGTACAAGAACCAAAAGTATTTCGTGAAATAAACCCAAAATACCTAATGAATATAAACTAGTGATAAAACAGTATATGTAGTGTTATTTGTAGAAACTACAATTTATCCATTTTTCAGAACTTTTGTTCTAACTCACTCCTCATAACAAATCCATAAGTTAGACAGTTGGTTGAGATTATGCAGCATAAAAGACACTTGTTGGATACTGTCATTATATTGGTAAGTACTTGATTACTATTATACCTTTTTCCCTTCCGCTGTGAGATTTCAATTATGAGCTCTGATATATTTATCTTTGACTTTCTGCAGGTTACCAGATAAACCAGCTTGGGTTCCGATAGATTTGGATTTAAAAAAAAATGGTCTGTTGAAATTCGGGTTGTTACAAAACTAATGTACTCAAATAAGATAATGATCCTACCATAGTTAGCATGTTGCAAATTGTGTAATAGTTCCAAGATAGAATCAATATACCCGGTTACCCTGATAACAAGAGATTCATTGTGCTTGGTCTCAATAATGGCAAAGGCAGTGATATTGTATTTCCTTATCATAAGCTAGCATTGGTCCAGCTTAGCGTCCAAGTGAGCTCCTCTAATGTTTCGAATGTAGATGTTTTGTATCATTGGCGAACTCAAGTTTATTAACGTTGTTTGTCATAGAATTAGTTAAAGATCTGGAAGGATTAATTGGCTGTTCGAACAACAAAAGCTATAGGGAGTTGGGAATAAACAATTTGCAGGATTTGGTTCTTTTGCTCGAGTTCGAAATGCTCCTGGATTTTTCAACATCATACCACTACACCAAAAATGTTTTTAACAGCGTTGGAAAACCGCTGTTATAGGATATTACAGCGTTTTAATAAACGCTGTATAACGACATGTTGTCGTAGGCCCCCTTTTTTCAATAGCGGAAAGTAAATGCTGTTAAAAAATTGAATTTCACAACAATTTTTCTTAGTTATTAATACTTTAGACACAACATTTTTTCTGAGCTGTTAATACTTTATGCACAACCTTTACAATGAGTTGTTAATGGTTTCCAATTGTGTATTGCTTCCATTTTCAACAGCGGATCATAAACGCTATTACTAATACTTCACAGCGCTTTTCTTTTGCTGTCATTTGTTCTTGATATTTCCACTCCACTATTATATAAACACTGTTGTTAGTTCCTGATATTTCAACTCCACCATTGTCACGTTCCATCGCAACATTTATATCAATAATCTACACTCATTTCATCATATTTCGACTAAACAATATACATAACATTGTATCAAACTAGAAACTGCCATATGAAAATATAATTATTAATCATCATTTTCGTAAAGTAATATGAATATAATATCCATAGACAAAATTTACATACATTCATAAGAAAACGACATACGACATTGGACAAACTTATCAAAACAGACCTATTTACGATGCATGTTAAAACCTGCTCTTTATCCTGCTACTACTAACTTAGAGGAAAAGCTTACAAGTTGTTGCGATAGAAAGATTCAAGCTACAAGTCCCATTCAGTTTGAAGGTCCAGGTGCTGATGCAAGGGTCATTACCTTGTGTGTGGAAGACCAAGATTACATGGGTCGGATAAAAAGCTTCAAGAATATCTCGATACGGTGGAAAGAATTGTTAAGCCTGGATGTTCACAAGAAATTCTGAAATCCGCTCTAAGTTCTATGGCTTCAGTTACTGGAGTAATGTTTTGTCTGCATAATCATTCAATGGCCAACCTTCTCTTTAATTATCCATTTGTGTACCTGAATAGTGAGAAAGTTTCATAAATTACACGGCATCCTACATTTTTGCAAATGCCGAGTCATTGAGTGATTATTATTATTTATAAAAATGCTTGTGTTCATACCCAAACAACCAAGCTCATCACCCCACAGGTTCAACAAAAAGACATAGAAAGCATAAATAATAAGTAAGAGTTCTAATAAGCATGCATATATCCTAGCATCATTACTATATGAAAGCAGTATCGCATTAAGCACGATTCCAAAACACAAGACAGAATCTTAGCCAATGGATAGCTAATAGCCAGTCCCTTAAATACTTTACCAAACAAGAACATACAATGGGATATACAGTTTGGAAAATATCAATGGAAGGCATACCATTCTACCAAAGCTGAGAGCTTGTAAGGCAACATCATTTATCATGCTCCAATGGGTTTGCAGAATATCCAGGCATAAACTGCCATGGCATGGTTTGAAATAAAGCACAATCAAATTATAAGGCAAGAAATTTATCTACTTATTAATGTAACTACTAGAGTGCACCTGAAACTGTAACAAATAATCTACTAGTAGTTTCGATCAATTGGTTATCGGATACATTTGAACTTAAATCCAAACTTGAAGTGCAGGAGACAAACCCGGTAAGATATAGTTGATGAGGCAAGGGTTGAATAACATAAAAATTAGGTATCTTCCCAATTTTTATGCTATTCAACTTTGCATCATCAACGTATACGTAAAGCATAAAAGCAGCAAGCATGCAATCCTTTTCTGCCGGTTAACATCATAATATTCTTCTAACTTTGAATCCACAAGCATGTATACATTGCCATCTATCAAATGAGGCTTTGCCTGAAAAAAAGCACTATTAAATTATAAGACAAGAAATTTATCTACTTATTAGTGTAACTACTAGAGTGCACCTGTAACTGTAACAAATCATCTACTATTAGATTGATTCCATAAAGACAACCATTATCTTATTTAGTGCATCAAAAAGAAACATCTCAACTTCCACCTAAGGAGATAAATATATTAATAATCAGTATAAGAAAGCAGACTAACAAAAAAAAACATATGAAAGACCACAAGCAGTAGAATAAGTTTTTGGATATGCAACAAAGAAATCGACTGGTTATCTTCAATTCTAACTTACAGTGCAAGAGACATACCCGGTAAGATACAATTGATGAGACAAGAGTTGAACAACATAAAAATTAGGAATCTTCCCAATATTTATGCTATTCAAGTTTGCCTCATCAACATATACTTAAAGCATAAAAGCATCAAGCATGCAATGCAAGGCTTCCAACTTCAGCCCTGAAAAAGCTTAGAAGAGTTAAACATTATGCAATGGTGCTAATGGTGCACTGCACCAAAGTAATAGTGCACAGGTGCACCACTTTAGTGGTGCAAATGCACCACAGCGGTGAACTGCACCACACAATGGTGCATCTGCACCACATAGTGGTGCGGTTCACCACTGTGGTGCATTTGCACCACTATGGTGCACATATGCATCATTATTGTGGTGTTGTGCACCATTAACACCACTGTATAATGTCTACAAAGATATGAAAATGAAAAAAAAATCCCAACTTATGAGGGAAATGAAATTGCGTAAGAGCAGAAAACCAAAACATCTGTGCAATACTTAAGAGCACTGATACACAACCAAACACACTAAATAGACAAGTACAACACAAATATCCATGTATTCACTCATGTCCAATTGTAGCATGGCACCTTCCTGTTTAACATCAGTTTGGTTAAAGCGACTGCTTTAGTTAGAGCTAGAGAATTCTTTCCTTTTGTGTAGTCCGAATTGCAAGATGATGTGCATATACACCCATCAATTCAAATGATGTGCATATACACCCAATCAATTCAAAGATGCTAAGAAAAAGCTTAGAAATGATTGATTTTGATTATACAAGAAAAGTTAACAAATTTTGTGTTAGGCTGAGCTTTGTAAATATGAAAGAAAGAGAGGTTACCGAGCTAAAGTAGGATGTAGCCAATGCTTTTGTAAGCTCAGTTTTGAGCTTTGTAAATTTAAATTCAGGCAAGTTATTTGCACTTACTGCTGCCAACTATGGATGCTGGTCGTAAGCAGGATAATGCCATGCAAATCCCTTTTACAACATCTTCACCTTTGTAAGTTTTTACAGCCATTGGTAATAAGTTCTTGTATAGATAAATAGATATATAAAGACTACTTTTTCTTGCATTTTCAGAATTACCTAAATACAAATGTTATTGAAATGGACATCGCCAACAAAATGACCATATTGATCGCTACCATATGGCATTGCACTCTCAGGTGCATCAATCCTCCTATTTACATGAATATTATTAAATTGTGAGAATAACAGTAATATAATCAGTCGTAAACTCAATAGCCAACCTTCTCTTTAATTATCCATTTGTGTACCTGAACAGTGAAAGGGTTTCATAAATTACACGGCATCCTACATTTTTGCAAATGTCGAGTCATTGAGTGATTATTATTATTTATGAAAATGCCTATGTTCAAACTTCAAGTCTCCAGACTAAAATACCGCAAACATACCAAAATAACCAAGCTCGTCACCCCATAGGTTCAACATGAATGGCAGTATCTCATTAAGAATGATTCCAAAACACAAGATAGAATCTTAGCTAATAGCCAGTCCCCCAAATACTATTCCAAACAAGAACATACAATGGGATATACAGTTTGGAAAATATCAATCGAAGGCGTATCTTTCTACCAAAGATGAGAGGTTGTAAGGCACTTGCAGTGCAAGAGACATACCCGGTAGGATACAGTTGTTGAGGCAAGAATTGAATAGCATAAAAATTAGGAATGTTCCCAATATTTATGCTATTCAACTTTTCCCCTTCAACATTTACTTAAAGCATAGAAGCAGCAAGCATGCAATGCAAGTCTTCCAACTTCAGCGCTGAAAAAGCTTAGAAGAGTTAAACATAGGTTATACTGCTTGTGGCAGTTCCAATCATGAACCGTATATCCTGGCCTTCCTGTCATTTGTAAATTATTTAGAAGTTGTGAAATTTACTTAGATATTTTCCAAGAGAATTACTAATAGTGCAAGGATGGAGCCAAGATTTAGGAATGACCCGGGCAATAAAAGTTATAGTACGATACTAACACAATGATCATTTTAACACTTATTCCAATTTAAACTATGGTTGCGACTCAGTGATTAATAATAAAATCCAAATGCATGAAAAACAATCAAAAGAATAATTGTTTTCTTAGAAATGGTAATTTACTTCAAATTTGCTTAATATTCCGATCTCCCATTTTTGATTAGTTTGTAATCAAAGTACTAAAAGGTAGAGGTATAAATAGTGTTAAAAAGAAGAAGCAAATAGAGCAAGCGAATATAAAATACACGTAGGTTAAATAACTTAGCTAAAAGGTAGAATCATAAATAGTGTAAAAAAAGAAGCAAATAGAATAAATGAATAGAAAAAACAAGTAGGTTAAATAACTCAGCGTAGGAATAGGCTTAGATTTATAAATCCTTTACAAGCCACTTTTGAATATATCCAGTTTCAAAAGTTTAAACTGCAACATCAATCGTACCTTCCCTACCACCCATGGCATGGCATGAAATAAAGCACAGTCAAATTATAAAGCAAGAAATTTATCTACTTATTAATGTAACTACTAGAGTGCACCTAAAACTGTAACAAATCATCTACTAGTAGATTGATTCCATAAAGACAACCACTATCTGTTTAAGTGCATCAAAAAGAAACATCTCAATTTCCACCTAAGGAGAAAAATATAATAATAATCAGTATTAGAAAGCAGACTAACAAGGAAAAATAATATATGGAAGACCACAAGCAGTAGAATAAGTTTTCGGATACGCACCAAAGAAATCAATTGGTTATCGGATACAGTTGAACTTCAATTCTAACTTACAGTGCAAGAGACAAACCCGGTAAGATACAGTTGATGAGACAAGAGTTGAATAGCATAAAAATTAGGAATCCTCCCAATATTTATGCTATTCAACTTTGCCTCGTCAACATATACTTAAAGCATAGAAGCATCAAGCATGCAATGCAAGGCTTCCAACTTCAGCCCTGAAAAAGCTTAGAAGAGTTAAACATAGGTTTATCAACAAACAGACTACATTTTAAGCAAACAAAGAATGACTGCGTCACGAAGGAAAGTCACCATGGTAATAATGACTTATATAGAACACAACAAGGTGTATAAGGAAACAATTGTAACACTTTAAAAAACTGACCAGTAAAAGAACAAATGAATTTTGAATGCAACATCATTGTACTTATACATACATTCATATTGACAAAGGAACATGAATGCAGCATGCTTTAAAGCTTAAATACTTCATATTAGCCTTTTCTGCTATAAGCATGTTATGATGCCACATAGTAAATTAATGGAGAGTTCTAAACTCAATATTTATCATGTGAAAACAAGGCATCATTTACAAAATTTGTATGCACAGTAATTTTTTAGGGATATACATTGTGTGGATATACAAATTACTTCATCCATACTATGTGGCATCATAGCTCCACGGTACATTTTTTAACATTAGCATATCTATAATATAATATTAACAAACAATAGATAGAACCCAGAACTATTTGGTGCCTCTACAACAAGAGAATTAAATATATAAATGAAATACTTAATTATTCAACTCAATAACAAAAGCTGCTTTGGCTTACCCAATTTTCATTTAACATCCAACATTTTTCCGTGTGTATCCATACTGTAAACCATAACCCACACAAACTACGAGACCACATACAAAAAATCCCTAAATTTAACTACTGAAAAACACCGAACCTATGAAAATTGATAATTAAATTTATTAGGGAAAGAAACCAAACCTGTGAAAAGTAAAAGATTCAAACAAATTTAGGCAAGAATCCAAGGTTTGAACTTTAGAAGAGGCTGAAAAGATTAGGAAGGATGTTTTGAAATATTTGCAGAGCAGAGGCGATTAAGGTTTGAAGTCGCATATGACTTAGGGTTTTCTGTATTGGGGTGAAGACGGAAATTGATTTACGCGCGATAATGAAAATTTTAGAATTAAGGTTTGTAGTCGCTTATGACTTAGGTTTTTCTATTTTGGGGAGAAGAGGGAAATTGATTTACGCGACAATGAAAGTTTTGGGTAGAAGAGCGGCAATAAAAGTTTTGGAGAGAAGAGGGAAACTATTATACATGCGGAAATGGAAATTTTAGAGGGAACGATGAATGTAAATCTAATGCATGAGGATCTCAGCGTTCTCACATGTTATCTTTGGTTTTTACCTGTGTTTATAATTTGTGAAAGGTTCAACCACCGCAATTAACGGTCAACCACTATCCTATATTGTTGCTGAAAGCAATTTTTCTTGTAGTGTACAGATGAGACTGTGAGGTTGCTTTGAAGGCTGGAGGAGGAGTTATTATAATTGTTTACTGCTTGACCCCTACATTCTCATAACCGAGAGTGTTTACTATTATACTTTAATTAAAGAACCCATATTCAGTTTTTCCCTAGAGTTTGTATCTATAGTTTGTCTAACAGAATAAATAGTAAAGTTTTCAAATTCATCAAAACATTTAGTTTCTCAAAAACCATATTTCCAAATTTCTTTCCTTAATGGAATCATTATGAAACATGAGCCTATATTAGAATTTTCTTTTCTAATTAATTTAATATTATGTCAAAAATCACTGTTATAGGTTTCTTAATATATTTGAAATTTTCGTCTAATCCTTCTAACACACTGTTATACAGAAGTTTATGTTCTCTATCGAATCATTTCTTCCATGTTCCTATATTTTCAATTCTTGACATTCCCAATTCTCCATTATAAATGTCCCTTATGCCATTTTGTTCATTATTCAATGCTCATTCTTATGGACATTTAATTCGAAATCGAATATTCATACTTTTGCATGAATGACCTTAATTACATTATTAATATTTTCCGATTTCAATATCCTTTCACCTATTGACCATTTAGTGCTCTTTCAAATTCAAAATTCTATATCTACTAATACGAAATATTTATCCCATTTAATAAAAGGTACTCTCCTACTTTTCTTGAAACATTTACATATCCTTATGCTATGGACGCTAATTTGTCCTATTCCAAATTCTTACTACTTATTTCTCCCTTATCTTTTTGAATGATAATTAAGTCGCCAATTGATTTCCATTATCTACCTATTTAATATCAGAGTTCCATTCCTTTCCACCTTCCTAAGTCTGTGGTTCTTATATCTGTTATGTTTTATAGGCTTCTGAATTGATAAGGGATTTAATGAATCACTACTTGCCTCCTAGAGATTTTCTACAAATCAACGCTAATCCTTTCTTAGAAGGACCTACAGATAATATTTTCTAAAGATATGCGCACTTCAAATAAATATATGCTTATATATAGTAAAACTTTTGAAAATCCTTTTTATAGTATACTATTTAAAAAGATATGCTCTCATACCAAAATGTAACAATCCATCTGGAATGGGTCTAAATTTTGACAAAAAAGCCCAGTCGAAACTTAGAGCCATTCGATGCACATCGTTGGTTCCTATGAGGAAAATTGTATAATAGATATAACAAAGCATACTATAACGGAATCAGAATCTCAGCGGAAGGGATAAAAT
This sequence comes from Allium sativum, assembly GCA_030737875.1. NCBI lineage: Eukaryota > Viridiplantae > Streptophyta > Magnoliopsida > Asparagales > Amaryllidaceae > Allium > Allium sativum. The sequence continues at coordinate 346,408,435 of CM060910.1, forward strand.
ATAATAACTTAAAATAGATGTATCTTTGATTGAAACCATCATAAATGTTGGTTACAACGAGTCTCATGCAATAATAGGTACTTTAATAATAATTATCCCAATTTAATAATACTACCATAAAAGATGACTAATATGTATGAATCCTCCATCATCAGGCTCCATCTCCAAGATATCACTGATCCAAGCGTTCCACCTACTATCATGTTTACATGTTAAGGGAAGGTAGGTCAGAACATAAATTTCTAGTGAATGAAAATCACATAAGTTTAAGGAATAACTATCTCCTATATTTGGTAGCATAAATTCTTTATGATATGTCTACGTAGTCAAACACACATAATTAAACATATGAGGCGGACATCCCTACAGTCACTTAATACCACATGAACAAATTCAAGGATAGAAATACTAACAACCACTTAATATTCCATGAGGTTGGCAATTCCTAGTCACTTAAGGCCATATCCTAATTTATTTTGGGTGGACATCACTGCAGTCACTTATTACGCTATGGCGTACTCAAGCCACTTAATACTTCGCCCCTAACGTAAACGTTATAAATAATTTATATTATAGTTCAAGAAATAGTAACAACCACTTACTACTAGATTTTGGTCAGGAACTCAACTTCATTTGAAGAGAACCATCCCGGAGGAACCTCTTGCTACTATCTAGCGGTCCCATATTATAAAATCAATCGAAAATTTATTTGAAAAGTTATGGAATTCATAATCCTATATTTGAAATTTAAAATCTTTCTCCATTTTATAAAACCAAACATAAATCCATCATTCTGAAATGTGAAGTTTGCTTCCAGTTTCAAGAATATTATAATTTTTGTTTGATTAATGAGGTTTGTGGTATAGATTCTCCCTCTTGATTTGGTTTTATATTGCTAGTCTATATTCATCACTATTTCGATTTGGATTATCCTTTTGATGATAACAAAAGGGGGAGAATGGTTAAGATTTTGATTGATGAGTGAATAATTCAAGAATATTTTTAATATCGGAAAATTTATTCGTTTTTAAATCCACTCATATGCACCTATATATGGGGAGTTTAGTTGTAGGGGGAGCATACAAATAAGGGGATTACTATATTTCGTATTCAAACACATTTATCACTTTCAAAAATTTTGTGTATGTTTGTCATCATCAAAAGGGCAAGATCGATGAATATAACAATATGATTTTGTTTGATGATAACAAACATATATTATTATATAAATCTGTTTATATCTGTACTATTCTGTATTCCGTCACATACAGAAATAAATATTTATTTTGAATAACATTATGTTGCACAGAATTTAATATCCAAACAGTACTATAATTCAAATAAATATTTTATTTGATCTTCGAAATAGTACAAACTTCTGACGCCACTATTGTACACTCATTGTGATATAATACGTTCAATTTCATATACATTGGTCCCTCACTACATTTCACTCGATTCACTTAGTTACATATATATACATACATACATACATACATACATGCATGCAAGCATACATACATACATACATACAATTTCATGAGTAGACTCATTTTCACACACTGACACACTTCCCTTCAAACTACTTCAGATCCTATCCAATCACCAGCATACTTGTCACAGAAACATGCAGAGTAAACTGGAACAAAATAGATTATCTATAGATAAGTATAAATTTGTTTTTAAATTTTATTTGCCTCGGAATTTAGCAGTGTTTCTCATCATCTTTGTAGACTTGGTCTGATATATATATACACACACACACTCTTATTTGAGTCTATATTGCTTGTGATATTCACAGTGATTCACTGTAAATACCACAAGGTAGACTAATAACAAGTGCCTGTAAATCAGCCTCAACACAGTTACAGTGATCTGTTGATCAAGATTAGTCATAGCTCACATTTGTGGTCTGCTCATCTTAACCATCCATGACACATCGTATAGTGGTCTGCTGATTTAAATAGAAAAATATTTTTTGCATTTGCATAATATTATTTTTTTAGGCGAACAGGTAGAAAACTCAAGCATGCACAATGGCACATGAAGCAATGTACAGACAAGGAAATACACAAAGTCAAGATCAAAGTTCGGTGACTCAATGGAACATGCCAAGCTAAGAATACAACCAACCAAGAGAATCAAAAGACATGAAGAAAAGATTATTCATGTTTCAGCAAGCCAGAGTAGAGGCAAGCAACTTCAAATCAACGGGACATACATATACACACAATAAGTGCGTGTGTGTATATAAATATACGTGTGTGTGTGTTTGTGTATGTGTGTGCGCGCATGGTAAGGTGAAAAACTGAACTGACCAGAAATACAACTGTCCAATTCAAGTGGAAGTCAAATGGTACAAGACAGCAATGAAACATCACTAAAGGGTGCACAAAAAATTCAGAAATAACATCAACCTCAACACAGGTGCACAATTCACAAATGTCAATACAACGATTAGTCAGATTTGCCAAGGGAAGGAGGTGCAACAACAATTCAAACACCTGAGTGAAATATTTGCAACAAGCATGTGCAGGATGATCATGGATATAGACTCAAGTACACAAAGGTGTACATAACACAACAGTGGTCCAAACAAGTCACAAAGGACTAACATAAATGTAATTGAACAAGAAACAGGGTGTGTATGTACGGTAGGTTACAAATGGCCATATGGGGTATATGGTTGAAAAATACAACATGAATCATCCAAGCCATGCAATCACATGGCACAGTAGCTTCAAATGAGGAGGATCAATGTACAAGTGATGAATACACATGTAAGTGCAATAACTCGGAAATGCAAGTGCATACACATTCACAACCTGGACATACAAATGGAGTAACATATGCACAAAACCAATGCCAGGGGTCATGGTAATGCACATTGGCATCACACAACATTACAAGGCCGAGACAAAATGCCTCAAAAGACAATGCCACAGTATAGGGATGAAAAGATAGCAAGTAGCGAAGACCAAACAATACATGAAGCATGCGTGCATAGTTACAAGTCCAACATATTTCAGTTTCAGGCTCAAGCAAGTAGTGTAGAAGATATGCAATGGCGAATGCCAAGAGGCTCATGGTCAAGTACAATAAAGCACCAGGCTCAACCAACCTTTCTTAGTTTAAGTGAACATGCCAGTAATGCAATAGTGCAAAGAAGTAAAAAGACAATATGACATGGATAAGGGTAGTTTCAAATACATGGATAATGGAAGCATGATATACACATATTGCACTGAAATGATCAAATAGCACATGGCAAATACATATGACATATGTACCATGAAACAGCAAGGCAGCACCAAACATATCAGAGTACACAATACATGCACTGTGTAGTTTCATGTCCAAAGCAATGTAATAACAATGACACACCAAAGTGTAAAGGCAATTTGGTTGTACAAGCATGAAGCAACAAGGCAGAGTGAAAACACGAGTGCCAAAAGAAAGACATGGATAGTGAAAACAAGTCACTATGTGTACGAATGGTCCCAAAAGAAAAGGGAGTTTCTTTTTTAACTTCAAATACAAATCCACCGGTTCAAAATGGGAACGTTCTCAAATTTGTTTCTTGGAAAATGTTAAAATCATCAAGTAAACATTTGGAAAGTTTTAAATCATGTAAGTGTAATTCTTTGGGAAAGAAAATAAATTCATAGTTGCCAAAAATAGCTGAAATCGTCATAGGCAATCAAATAGAGAAAACTTCACACATTTCGATTAGTAAATCAAGGCGTTATTTTTTGGCAAGAATGATTACACGGTTACAAAACTTTCAAGGAAATCACATAGTATTTTTTTTGAGCAAGAAATTCAATCAAACATTTCTAAATATTCCAGAGAATTGAAGAAATAAACATAAGTAATCATGGAAAGTCACAAATATAAATCAGAGATTATTTAGGGTTTTGAAATCCAATATATACACCCATTTCATCACAGGAAAAGCATTGAAAACCAAGCAATCAAATTCAAGCATAACAGAAATGAAATCAGAGAACTCACAATGTTTTCGATCATCTCTTGAGAGAGTGAATATCACAATTCAAATCATAGGGCAAGGGGAGCAATAAGCATTCAAAGAAGACATAGAAGTCATCAAAAAGTTGAAGTCACGATTTGACAAGGAAGCGAAACACTAACTTTCAATTCGGTCACCATTGAAAAGAAGAAACCAACATTTTTATGTGTCATAGCATAAGAAAAGGGGGCCGCTCCTTTTATTTTACATGTCATAGATTTTAAATAGGGTTTTGTGTTGGTTTATGTTTATTGTTTTTTAAGTTGTATTTCATTTGAAATCATTCTATAGTGTTTCTAGTTTCCTTTGAACTAGGGTTCTAACTAAAGATTTTGTAGTTAGGGAAAAATCTAATCTTAAGGTTCGAAATTAGTATAGGGTTTTGAGTGAAGGATTAGAACACTAGCAAGGGGCCTAAGCTGGGTAAATTCTTTATCGTTTATTTATTCTGCTATGTTGTGATAATGTTTATATTCTGCAAAACTATAATAAACCCTATTCACCCCCTCTAGGGTTAATTTAGATTCTACAGGTGGTATCAGAGCTGGTATTTTTTTAACTCTAGAGACATGGATTTCTTTATCCTAGTTGTCAATCCAACGAGAATTTTTCTAGTATAACCCCAACTATTTTTAGTGGAACAGATTTTTTAAATTGGAAATAAAAAATTGTATTCTATTTAACATATGTTAATATTAGATGTAAGGGTATTATTATCAATGGATGCAATATGGTAGATAAGAAGGATATTGTAGTTAATTCTCGTGCTACACATATTTTATTTTCTTTTATTAGCGATGATCAGTATAACCATATATCCTGTTGTTTAATTGCACAAGAAATATGGAAAACACTCGATACGAAATATGGAAAAAACGAAACAAGTGCTCAAAATCCTCAAAAGTCAACTTAATTTCAGAATTATGCTTAACAGGATTTACGGATGATGATTCTAATGAATCAGATGGTGGAGACTCAATAGATGATGGGATAAATAATTTTCATTTAAAGATTTAATCTTCTTTGTGATATATTAACTAACATTGTTGAGAGTCTCAAATTGAAGAATAAAAATCTAAAATATGAGAATCTTGAGTTGAGTGGCAAAATTGATGTTTTGGAATCAAAACAGGAAAATGTTAAGATATTTGAAACTCCGATTGCAAAAAATGTTTAAATTTAGAAAAAGATTTTGCTCATCTTAATGAAAATTTTAGAAAGCTTGAAAATGAAAATTGGATTTTGAAAAATCACTAGGATAAGCTAATTCATAAAAACAATGTTTTGCAAAAGGAGTTGGAAAATTTTAAGATGGGAAAAACTTCCAAACATGGAATTGTTGAGAAAGAAAATTTATGGAAAATTGAACTGATTTTGAAGGAGCTTGAAAATGAAATCGAGAAAATAAAAAATCTCAAATGCGGCAATTGTGCAACTTTTCAAAAAGAATTGTTTGAAATAAAAGAAAATTTCGAAATCCTTGAAAAGATTTATGACACCCCACGTCCGTTAATGTCACTCACAAAGGGAATGCATTAAATTTCGTGAAGTGTTTTTGGTAAACAGACATAGAATATTACAAGACAGATATAAATTTTTGCTGCGGAATAAAAACAACAACTTTATTAATCATAAGATTCCATGGTCCAAAACATCACTTGTCTGAAACATAGAAACCCATTACAACATAAAAGCTACTGTCTTGTACTTCAAAAATATCAGAGTACATAAAAGAGTAAAATTCTCCAAGAACAAAATATAGCTATAGCAACAAGGATGGGAGCTTGAGCCATACATGTCAGTTTCTCTAGCAAAAGTCAGCAGAATCACGGTCAAGCATGAGCGTTTCCTCCCTGAGAACTTGGGGGGAACGGAAGAAGGAGAAACAAAAAGGGTCAGACATAAAGTCTGGCGAGTCTAGCTACTTTTAGCCAGTAAATAAATAAAAGTAACATGATAGACATATTAAGTGGATAAGAGATATCATTACATAAATGGCAGGTGTGACAAGGCAGACAGGATAGAGTATATATATACTTCTAATGATAACTCTGCACTATTACTAGTATAACCAGAATGAGATGATCCCTTCCACCATAATTTGGTAAACACAGGGAATACGTCCAAATGTACCCAAACCACTACCCAAATCGATCGGCTCCCTACCCCGTAGATGCCCTGTGCTGGCCCCACAGTAGAAGGTATCACTTCTTAAAGTGGCAACCCTTCATTTCCCAAGATGTGCACAACCATATCTACTGGTGTCACGGTCGTCTTATCCCCCTTTGCCCGGCTCATGCGCGCACATGGCCCGATCGGTTTGCGCCGCCCACACTGTCCTTTATGTTTGGATCTCTTACAATCAGTCTAGTAAGCGTACCCCTTCTCCGACCTAGTTCAGAGTATATACTTGATACCAACTCCGGTTTACTGGCCGAAACGGGTCCCACACAATATGATACAAGCTCTCCCCCTTGTCTTGTATCCCCCACTAGGTTTTCACTGACTATGTATACCCCTAGGTGTCTTTAATTACATAGCCTTATTTATTTCTATAAGTTATGCTTACCCTAGAAGGTATCTTTAGTTACATAACTTTATTATTTCCACTGGTTATGTATACCACAAGGTGTCTTTAATTACATAACCTTACTGGGTTAAGTTTGTGGGCCTATATAAATATTACCCACCCCCTCAGATTTACTTAACCACCCCTTTTACTTAATCAAGTTTACTTAACCCCAACTTAAGTCTAAGTTCACACAACCCATATGGATTAGATTTGGTTAAGTAGTACAATTCTTTATCACGTCCATTTATGGTTTCATAATGGGCCAGACCTCCTACATTAGTCTTACAACATGTGGATGTTGGATATGTCGGTCGGGTCCGGGCAGACTTATTCCACAGTTGGGCCTAACCTCGTGTCATAGCTCGATTCGTATTTACATACTTAGACCTCCCTCATTCCGAAATTGGATCGAGTTTCAAGTAAATTATTAAAATTGAACATTATTTTAATATATGAAATAAAGAAGTTAATTTATAAACAACGTTTATATTTGTAATGAAGTAATTTTCATCAAACAGATTTCCAAATGTAAGAAATGAAATAAAATGTGAGATTTAAATTGAGTTTTTATATTATAAACTCTTATTCGTCTCAAGATAAGAACATTGTCGATCAAGGTCTGAGAGGTAAATAAAATACCCCAACTTGAATGACTTCACTATTATCAAGAGATGATATTAGTTTGTAATGGCAAATGATGTTGAATTAATTGATTATTCTCATAAAAGGAATTTATAATTGAAATTCGAGTACATCGAATTTTATAAATAATTTAAGGAATTGGAATTTAATATAGGTGTTGAGTTTTGATTAAATTCTTAAATGAGTTATGGATGTGGCATAAAGAAATCGACGAGTTGAATAATCTGAATTGTGAAGTTAGATTTGGGATAACGGGATTAATTTATTTTTAATTTATTGAAAATGGAGCTGAATTATTTTATAAATGAAGTTTTTAAATGTTTATATTTAAATTAATTAAAATGAACCTACCGTAGCGCAATAGTTCGCAATTTGATGAAGCAAGAATCGTTGGACCTGTTGAATAACAAGTTTCTAATGGAAGAGAAAAATCTGGATTTCGTCTTATAGATTCTGAGTTATATCAAAATCAAATTTTCAAAAAAACAACGCCATAATTTTTTATAAACCATAACAGTTTATTTAATAAACAAAAAGGATTTTAGGTAAATAAAATTCAAATTCTTATTTGAAAAATCCATATTTGAGTTATCAGATATATACGAACTGAATGGGAGTGAATGAATTGATTTTTGATGTAAAAATCAGATTTTTGATTATGGAATGATATTAACTATTTAGTAAATGAAGTTAGTTAATGGGATTTTGAACGGAACTTAATGTGGGGCAAGTACATTGGATTTATAAAGTAGAATTTGAAATCGAATACGAGATGTGAGTTATAAATGAAATTCGATTTAGTTATAAGTGGATTAAAATATGGTTGAACACTATTGTTTAAACTATAAGTAAATAAAGTGATTGAGCTAATTAAAGAATTTATTAGTGTAATTGAATGCGATTAAATCAAAATAGTTGTATGGATTGGAATAAAAATGAAATTGCAGGTGCACATATAGTAGACAGGTAAGGGATGAAGTGAATGAAGAATATTTTGAAATGCCTAACAAAAAGGTACACGTTTAATTCGATATGAGATTTTATGAGCCTACTAGGCAAGCCGCTTGGCTTTTTGATTTTCTTTTTGAATGGAAAGGGCCTAGAGAGGCGAGTTGGGGTTTGAACTATTGACCGATACTAGGGAGGTGCTACTGAAATTTTCCGAAAATTTAAGGAGTTAGAATATTTTTGAGAAATTTAATAACTAGAAATCAACATATCGATATATGTAGAATTCGATAAGGAATTTAGAAATAGTTAATAAATGAATATTAATTAAAAAGGGCTAGTGATTGTTTGATGAATATTTGTTTTCCTTTGAATGTTAAATCACCCGCTATCAAAGATTGTTTTTTACCATCGTTGTCAATACGGAGAGACCTGTTTGATTTATTATCCGAAAACCACTATGTATAGGCATAGGCGTTGCGAATAGATTATGATGACGATAAATGGAAGACGGGGTAAAATGCAAAGGCTGTTATGTTTGTCTAGACCCAGGACAACTTGTATGGACGAATGTCTGATAGAGTATTCCTAACGAATCACATAAGACGATCTTTTCAAGATATTACGTCTGGTGGCGGAGAAATTCGTTTTTATTAGCTTTTTATACCCATAATATTTTTGGGTATATCAACCAGTGATTTGACGGGTTTGACGATGTGTCATTCAAAGTGAATGGTGGCTAGATATTCAAAAAATTAGACGTAGCCTCAAGCCTCACAACCGGGGAATGACAAAAATCGGGCAGGCAGCATGGCTAGTTGGGTCATACCCAAGCAGGGTATATTTGTCACTGATCTAGAGAAAAAAATCAGTTATTTGTTCTTCTTTCGATTATGTATCTTATGGATTACGGTTGGACGGCCGACAACCGTGAGTGACAATACATTCACTACACTCAAGCTAAATGAGTGGGCGGTCATGTGTGGTCGGGTTGGAAAATGTTTTTGCTAAACCCCAGTGTATCCCCTCTAGAGTACACTAATCGGGAGGTGGCCCCATACCTTGTCATAGTTGGAATCCTGTCTCTAATAAACGCCCTGCGGTTTTTGATTATATATATATATATGTAGAGCATGAGATGCAAGCATTCTACTAGACGGTTATTTATGTGATTAGACATTATTTTAATATCGTTGGATTTTGATATCAAAATGTTTTGGTTATAGTAAGGTAAAAACCGTCCATGTTTCTGTATGGGTTGGTCTTACTTTTACCCTTGCTTTCAATACGATTTTCAAGGTTAAACAATATGGTTGGAGTTTACTCACACCGGTCCCATGACTAACCCAGAGTTTATTTTGTTTGTTTTCCCCTAAACTCTTGGGTGCCCAAATTTGTATGGGCATTCAAGTGTTTTAGACTTTTACAGATCCACTTGGAAGAGCTTGAAGCAGGAGGCTTCACCGTTAGTTATTTTAGAGTTATTTCTACTATATCAAATATTGTATTGTGCTCTGATGATGGTATGTATGTATGTATGATACAAACTTCTGTATTCAAAGATTATGTTATATAATATATTTTATTCGTTCCGCTGTGAGATTCTGATGTTTTCTTTTGTTCTATCTGTTTTTATTTCCTTAACCCTAATGACTCGTATTTCTGTGTTATTTGGGTTAAAAGTGTGTTGTTTTAGTCAACTCATATAGTAAGGATTTTCGGGCCATCACAGTTGGTATCAGAGCTTAGGTTGAGCGAACACCTCGGGCTTGGTGGGGGTTTACTCATTAGAGACAGGGTCAGTAGTACCCTAGAATGAGCCGAGTGTATATATATGAGAGAGAGCGTATTTGTAAGTTGATATAAAAATTATTTTATATTACGTTGACTTGTTTGTTGAGTGGTTCATGAATTCTGGTCGAATCTTGGGACGCCACGACATCGATAGGAGTTTCTAAACACTTGAGCAGATTAGTTTGACATAATATTGTTTTAAAGTGGGTAAATAAAATAATTTTACCTAGAATTGTGTTTTGATATAAAAATAAATAATTTTCTAGAGTTATTTATATATGGATGAGTTGATTGTCATTATTTTAATTAGATGAGATTATAAAATTGAAATGATTAATGATAACCAAATAGAATTTGTATAAGAATAATAATACAAATGAGATGAAATCAATCAAACCAAAATTGGAATTTAAATACCGGATGTTTGAAAAATATTTTTCCAGAGTATATTAAAGTAATACAGCATTGTTTTGGGAATTTTTTGGATAAAAATTAGTTTGAATGAATTTTTGAAAATGATAAAGCACTAAACTTAATTCAGTGGCTGGAAAATAATTCCGATGATGATCTGGACATCATCGGTGTTCATTTTCGAGTTTCTAAGTGATGGGTTGCTACCATAATGAGATTTCCAATGGAAATTTATCTTAGAAAATAAGTTGTTTGGAAAATTCAAATGTCTTTAATTTGTGATGATTATAAATATATCTATGTATATATTTTATATTTTCTATATATTTATATGATTGTAAAGGAATTTGAAATAAATATCGGGTCTTTGAATTATGGGATTTAAAACATAACTTGTGCAGGTTAAATAAATTGAAACTGATAAATTGATTTAAAATCAATTCAATATTAGCCATAAAAATAAATGGTTACTTTATCAACCAAATAATACCAAAGATGAGTAGAAAATTTTCCGTTTAGTGTAAACGAGGTAAATAAATTGATTAGAATCAAAATTTAAGCGAGTTCAAATGCATATGAATAGAATATGAGTTGCATGTGGATTAATTGATTGTAAATCATTCAAATTAAATAAATAAGAGTAAATATGATGTATAATATGAATATAATGGCGTATATACTAATATTGGAACTTGTATTAGCAGGTAAGTGCTAAGTATACTTGATATGACTTGTTTGAATTTGAATTCGTATGTTTAATCAATTAAATAAATGAAAGCCATTGAAATATCATATTTATGAAACTTATGAGTTTAAATTGAGTAAGTACAGGTACATAGAGCTACTTGGCTTGATTTTGGATATACAGATTGGTTATATACACGCTTAATAAACTCTTATATAAGGTATGCCTACGTAAAAATGTCAAATTAGGAAATGTGAAATGTTTTCCAACCGTATGGGTCAATGCATACTTTTTCATCTCTTTTGGTATATTTCCAAAGCTCCTCCATTCAGGGGAGACTCTACCAAAAATTTTCCAAAATTAAGGGAGTTAGAAAATAAATTCAAAAGTTTTGAAATTTTTTGTAAAAATAAAAGAGATGATTATAAATTTGAATTTAATTTGAAGCTTTTGAATGTGAAATAGGAAATTAAATATTTTTGTGAAAACTTGAATTGTATAGTACTTGAGCTATAAAATATGGAATACTGAGTTATAACAAATAAGTTTTGAAAGGACAACGGGTATGTAACATTTCTCCTGCTTTAGTAATTTCGGGGACGAAATTCTTTTAAGGGGGAAGGAATGTAACGTCCCAGAATTTTGGTCGTCTAATTTTTTAACCATTTAAAATAGTTTAAATGTTGAATTTGAATAATAAATGGATTTTTATTGAATTTATTGGTATACAATTTAATATCAGATTATCGTAATATGAAAATGAATTAATTAAATTCGCACTTAAAACAGAATCAAAATGATTCAGTCGATTAATATAAATTCTATTTATATTTGAACATTAATAATTTATTATCGGTGAATTTATTTTTTTGAAATAAATTTATGTTTTAAACCAAAATTTAATGTAAAATCATCGATTTAAATCGATATCTTTTCCAGAGTATCGGATCAGGCTTCAAAACTCATTCCACTGAGTTCAGAATAGTGGTATAACCCTAGGGATGTCGGTCGCTACGCTAAAATCGGAGTTCGGGACCGCGAGATATTTGGTTATAAAAATGAATGGATATGCTCAAAATCAAGTCAAATTCATTTCAAAATCTTATCATCCGACCTACAAGCCACATTAGGAATTAAAATCACGCAGTCTATCTATCCTCGAGTCGAATTTTATGTCCTCTCTTCATATATAAAAATCGCACCTTTCTTCTTTATTTTCCATAACCAAAAGCTTCAGAAATCAATACAAATGGTCACTCCATTTCAAAATAAATATCAAACCGTATTTCCTTTTTTATTCATTGCGCAAAATCCTCTTCCAAATCGCAATGGCCTCCTTTCTCAATTTCTTTTAACAGAAATGATATCCCGCTTTATTTGAAAATAGAAATAAATTCAACGCTTAATTTAAAAACCCAATTACAATTCCTTAGGATCTGCATGACCTTAGTCTTCGAAAACCTATCTATATTTCTGGGATCAATCTTTGTTAATGTTGATCGACATTTTTGGGCAGCGGCGAGTTAGGTCTTGGGCGACATCGGACTTGTTTTGAGTTGGAGATTAAGGGGGCGACGCTGGTTTTTGAGGGTGCGATTCCATGGAGTTCGAAGGAAGTAATGGTGGATGGAGCTAAATTGGGATGGTGCGATACTGGAAATTTCGAGGGGTGACGAGCTATGGCATTAGTTAGTGATCAGTAAAGAGAAAAGGTAGTACGAGATGGAGAAGTATTGGTTGGAGTTCGACTGTTTTGAGATGCGATTCAGGTAGAGGTTGACGGAAGTCAGTGAGCAATATTCACTCGATTTTAGGGGTTGCGGTATTATTGGGGATGAAAGATTTTTGGTCTTCAGTGTTGGTTCGAATCAGCTATGAACGACAACAAGAAATTTGCGACTTCAATAAGTGGAAGAGGTCAGCGAATGGGGTTCAGGAAGGGGCGATAAGTTTGGAGATCTGATGATGTTTTAGTTGCAAATAGGATCCATGAATGGAAAATGGGATTTATAAGGAGGAGAGAGCGGGTTGTGTTCAAGCTTTGTGCTTAGAAGCAAACTCGATTATTTTACAAATAAAGGTGAAAGCTTGGATGGTTGTTGTGGAATTGGTGAGGTAAAATAGTAAGGAGGAAAGGCAGCGATTTCATACATGAGGGAAGAAGATGAATAGCATGATTTAGGTAATAAATAATTTTAGTAATTCGATTTTTGTTATTAACAAATTAAGGTTTATTGTTTACTTAAGCTAAGTAATTTATTGGCAAATATAAAGTCAATTACAGATATTTATCATGAAAAAAATATAATATAATATAATAAAAAGGAAATTCCAATTGTTTTAGGGTCAAATTACGCAAGGCAATTGGTGTAGATTTAATAGCGAGAATATATGGAATTAGACAAGATATTCAGCAGTGAAAAATCGAGGTGAGTAAATCTCACTTAAAAATTTATTTTTATCATTTAAAATAATTGTTGGTTGATTGGTTGCATTTCTGTTTATTGATAAATTGTGGTTATTATATATATATATATATATTAGTTATTTAGGCTTGGTGGTTGAATATATATATAGTAGTGGTGATGGGATATTTCCCACAGCACCATTAGCGGATGCCCGCAGTATCATAAGCGGATGACCCTATGCCCCTCACAATATATTATAGTGGATGACCTTCATACCGCGATATCTTGCCTTGAAGCAGGATTGGTATTATTTATGTTGACTAATATCTGTGGATGCAGGGAAAATAGGTTGGAGGGATCCAACTGGTTTCCTCAAATTTATTTATTATTATTTCCATATTTATATGTGTGTGATGTGTTGAATTGGATTGATGGTTGTGTTTTTTTTATATTAGAATATCACTGACCTTAGATATCTATAATTAAAAGTATTATAAAAGGGATTTTTAGATTTAAAAAGGAAAATTTATTTTGGATTTTTCAAAATAGAAATTGTATTTCGAATTGGCTAGGAAATTATTAACTTGTTTTAATAATTAAAACAAGTGGTTGAATTTATATTCGATGTTTATAAATTATCATCGGATAATTTAGAAATGTAAATTCGTGAATGATTTTAAAAAGAGGAAAGTTTATTTTCCGAAACAGAAATTGAATTTCAAATAGAATCTTGTTTTAATATTTAAAACAAGAAGTGAAATTTATAAACGATGTTTACAAATAAAAGAAGTGAATTTTTGTTGAATAATTTATAAATTAAAATTCAAGGATAAATTTAAGAAGGGATTATATTGAATAAAACCAAAATTTAAAATTTAAATATGAAAATAGATTCCATGTTTATATATATAGGTATAAGTTATAAAAAAAATAAGTATTCCGAAATTGGATCGAGTTTCAAGTAAATTATTAAAATGGAAGTTTATTTTAACGGATGAAATAAAGAAGTTAATTTATAAACAACGTTTATATTTGTAATGAAGTTATTTTCATCAAATAGATTTCCAAATGTAAGAAATGGAATAAAATGTGAGATTTAAATCGAGTTTTTATATTACAAACTCTTATTCGTCTCAAGATAAGAACGTTGTCAATCAAGGCCTGAGAGGTAAATAAAATACCCCAATTTGAACGACTTCACTATTATCAAGAGATGATATTAGTTTGTAGTGGTAAATGATGTTGAATTAATTGATTATTTTCATAAAAGGAATTTATAATTGAAATTCGAATATATCGAGTTTTATAAATAATTTAAGGAAATGGAATTGCATATAGGAGTTGAGTTTTGATTATATTCATAACTGAATTATGAATGTGGCATAAAAAAATCAACGAGTTGAATAATCTGAATTGTGAAGTTAGATCTTGGATAGCGGGCTTAATTTATTTTTAATTTATTGAAAATGGAGCTGAATTACTATATAAACAAAGTTTTAAACGTTTATATTTAAATTAATTAAAACGAACCCGCCGCAGCGCGGTAGTTCACAATTTGGCGTTTCAAACTTCAATTGAGTATATAGAACTAAATATAAGTCAGATTTTGATGAAACAAGAACTGTTTGGACCTGTTACATAATAATTTTCTAATGGAAGAGAAAAATCTGGATTTCATCTTGTAGATTCTGAGTTATATCAAAATCAATTTTTCAATAAAAAAAACAGCACTATAATTGTTTATAAACCAAAACGGTTTATTTAATAAACAAAATTTTAGGTAAATAAAATCCGAATTCTTATTTGAAAAATCCAGGTTTGAGTTGTCAGATGTATACGAACTCAAGGGGAGTGAATGAATTGATTTATGATGTAAAAAATCAGATTTTTGATTATGGAATGATATTACTAATAAGTAAATGAAGTTAGTTAATGGGATTTTGAACGGAACTTAATGTAGGGCAAGTACATTGGATTTATAGAGTAGAATTTGGAATCGAATACGGGACGTGAGTTATAAATGAAATTCGATTTGGTTATAAGTGGATTAAAATATGATTGAACACTATTGTTCAAACTATAACTGAATAAAGCGAGTAAACTAATTAAAGAATTTATTTGTGTAATTGAATGCGATTAAATCAAAATAGTTGTATGGATTGGAATAAAAATGAAATTGCAGGTGCATATATAGTTGACAGGT
This sequence comes from Allium sativum, assembly GCA_030737875.1. Taxonomy (NCBI): domain Eukaryota; kingdom Viridiplantae; phylum Streptophyta; class Magnoliopsida; order Asparagales; family Amaryllidaceae; genus Allium; species Allium sativum. The sequence continues at coordinate 346,424,128 of CM060910.1, forward strand.
ATGGGATAAAGTGAATGAAGAATATTTTGAAATGCCCGACAAAAAGTTACATGTTTAATTCGATATGAGATTTGATGAGCCAACTGGGTAAGCCGCTCGGCTTTTTGATTTTCTTTTTGAATGCAAAGGGCCTAGAGATGCGAGTTGGGGTTTGAATTATTGACCGGTACAAGGGAGGTGATGGCGAAATTTTCCTAAAATTTAAGGAGTTAGAATATTTTTGAGAAATTTGATAACTAGAAATCGGTATATCGATATATATAGAATTCGATAAGGAATTTAGAAATAGTTAATAAATGAATATTAATTAAAAAGGGCCAGTGATTGTTTGATGAATATTTGTTTTCCTTTGATAGTTAAATTACCGGCTATCAAAGATTGTTTTTGACCATCGTTGTCAATACGGAGAGACCGATTGGATTTACTATCCGAAAACCACTTTGTATAGGCATAGGCGTTGCGAATTAGATTATGTTGAAGATAAATGGAAGACAGGGTAAAATGCAAAGGCTATTCTATTTGTCTAGACACAGGACAACTTGTATGGACGAATGTCTAACATAGTATTCCTAACGAATCACACAAGAAGATCTTTTCAAGATATTACGTCTGGTGGCGGAGAAATTCGTTTCTCTTAGCTTTTTATACCCGTAATATTTTTGGGAAGATCAACCAGTGATTTGACGGGTTTGATGGTGTGGCATTCAAAGTGAATGGTGGCCAGATATCCAAAAAAAATTAGACATAGCCTCAAGCCTCACAACCAGGAAATGACATAAATCGGGCAGGCATCATGGCTAGTTGGGTCATACCCAAGCAGGGTATATTTGTCACTGATCTTGAGAACAAATTCAATTATTTGTTCTTCTTTCGATTCTTTATCTTATGGAATACAGTTGGACGACCGACAACCGTGGGTGACAATACATTCGCTACTCTCAAGCTAAATGAGTTGGCGGTCATGTGTGGCCGGGATGCAAGAAGTTCTTGCTGAACCCCAGCATATCCCATCTAAAGTACACTGATCGAGAGGTGGTCCCATACCTTGTCACAGTTGGAATCAAGTCTCCAATAAGCGCCCTGCGGTTTTTGATTTTATACTATATATGTAGAGCATGAGATGCAAGCGTTCTACTAGATGGTTATTTATTTGATTAGCCATTATTTTAATATCACTGGATTTTGATGTCAAAATGTTTTGGTTATAGTAAGGTAAAAACCATCCATGTTTATATGTGAGCGGGTCTTACTATTACCCTTTCTTTCAAAAGGATATTCAATGTTAAACAATATGGTTGGAGTTTACTTACACCAGACTAACCCAGAGTTTATTTTGTTTGTTTTTCCCTAAACTATTGGGTGCCCAAATTTGTACGGGCAGTCAAGTGTTTCAGGCTTTTACAGATACACTTGGAGGAGCTTGAAGTAGGAGGCTTCAACGTTAGTTATTTTATAGTTATTTCCACTGTATCAAATACTGTATTGTGCTCTGATGATGGTATGTATATATGATACAAACTTCTGTATTCAAAGATTATGTTATATAATATATTTTATTCGTTCCGCTGTGAGATTCCGATGTTTTCTATTTTTTCTATCTTCTATCTATTTATATTTCTTTAACCCTAATGACTCGTATTTTTGTGTTATTTGAGTTAGACGTGTGTTGTTTTAGTCAGCTCAGATAGTACGTATTTTTGGGCCATCACAATTAGAGTCTGTTTTAGGTGGGACAGAGTCCGCCATTTTTGGAAGGGGATTACTATTTATGCTTCTATTATATATTATGCACACACACATATATATATATATATATGTATATGTGTATATGTGTGTATATATATAAATTCCTCCTTGTTATATAAAATATGACCTTTCAATCCATTCCCCGAAATGTGAAATGTGTTACAATGTTATGATATATTATGTTTTTTTTGGGATTTACGATATTTGATTTTTTTCTCTTGATTTGAATTTATAATTATAGTCCAAATCCATTGCTATTTTGTGCTTAATTTTAAATTTATATGAAAAGTTATGGAATTCATAATCCTATATTTAAAATTTAAAAACTCTCTCCATTTTATAAAATCAATTGTAAATCCATCACTCTGAAATGTGAAATTTGCTTCAAGTTTGAAAAATATTGAGCTTTTTATTTGATTAAATGAGGTTTATGATATGTATTCTTCCTCCTGATTTGATTATATATGTCAAGTCTATATTCATCACTATTTCGATTTCAATTATCCTTTTGGTGATAACAAATAGGGAAGAATGGTTACAATTTTGATTGATGAGTAAATAATTCAAGAATATTTTTAATATTGGAAATTCAATCATTTTTAAACTCACTGATGTGCACTTATATAGGGGAGTTCAGTTGTAGAGGGAGCATAAAAATAGGGGAGTACAATATTTCATATTCAAACACATTTATCACTTTCAAAATCTTTATGTATGCTTGTCACCATCAAAAGGGGGAGATCATTGAATATAAGAATAAGTTTTTTGTTTGATGACGACAAACATATATATTATTATATAAATGTTTTTATATCTGTACTATTCTATATTCCATCACATACAGAAATAAATATTTATTTTGAATAAAATGCTATTACAAAGAATTTAATATTCAAGCTGTGTTTTTATTTAAATAAATATTTTATTTCAACGTTTGAAATATTACAAACTTATGACTCCACTGTTATATATCTCATTGTTATATAATACATTCAATTTCATATAAATTGGTTCCTTACTACATTTCACTCGATTCACTCGATACACACACACAATTTCATGAACATACTCATTTACACGTACTGACACACTTTGCCTTTAGACTACTTCAGATCCTATCCAGTCAACTTCATACCTGTAACAGGAAGACACACAATAAACTGGAACAAAACAGAATTATCTATGGATAAGTATAAATTTATTTTTAAATTTTATTTGCCTTAGAATTTTGGTGTGTTTCTCATCATCTTTTTGGACTTAGTCTGATATGTATATACATTTATTTTAGCCTAGACTGCTTGTGATATTCACAGTGATTCACTGTAAATACCACAAGGTAGACTGAATAACAAGTGCCTATAGATCAACCTGAACACAACTATAGTGGTCTGCTGTTCCAACCAGCCACGACTCGTATTTGTGATCTGATGATCTTGACCATCCACGAGACATCGTATACTAATCTACTAATTTAAATAGAAAAATATTTTTGCACTTGTATACAGTTATTTTTTTAGTAGAACAGGTAGAAAATTTAAGCATCCACAATGGAACATGAAGCAATGTACATGCAAGGAAATACATAAAGTCAAGATCAGAGCTCAGTGACTCAATTGAACATGCCAAGCTAGGAATACAACCGACCAAGAAAATCAAAAGACATGAAGCAAGAATTGTTCATGTTTCAGTAAGCTAGAGAAGAGGAAAGCAACTCCAAGATCAACATGACATACACACACACACATAAATGTGCGTCAATGTATATGTGCATGGCAAGGTGAAAAATCTAACTGGTTAGGAATACAACCATCCAATTCAGGTGAAAGTCAAATGGTTCGAGACAACAATGGAACATCACTAAAGGGTGCACAATGAATTCGGAAACAACATCAATGTCAACACAGGTGCACCAGTTCACAAATGCCAATACAACAAAGAGTCAGATCTGCCAAGGGAAAGAGGTGCAGCAACATATCAAACACCTCAGTGAAATAGGTGCATCAAGCATGTGCAAGGTGATCGTGGCAACAAATTCAAGTACACAAAGGTGTAAACAATACAACAGTGGTCGAAACAAGTCACAAAGGACTAACATAAGTGTCATTGAACAAGAAATAGGGTGTGTATGTATAACAGGTTACAAATGGCCATGTGGGATATATGGTTGAAAAATACAACATGAATCAACCAAGCTATGAAATCACATGGCACATTAGCTTCAAATGAGGAGCATCAATATACAAGTGATGAATACGTGTTATAACTCAGAAGTGCAAGTGCAGACACATACACAAACAGGACACACAAATGAGGTAACATATGCATAGAACCAAAGCTAGGGGTCATGGCAATGCACGGAGGCATCACAAAACACTACAAGGCCGAAACGAAATGCCACAAAAGATAATGCAACAATAAGGGGATGAAAAGATAGCAAGTAGCAAAGACCCAACAATACATGGAGCATGCATGCATAGTTACAAGTCTAACATATTTTAGTTTCAGGCTCAAGCAAGAAATGGAGAAGGTGTGTAGTGGCAAATGCCAAGGGACTCAAAGTAAGTACAAGAAAGCCCCAGGCTCAAAAACCATTTCTCGGTTCAACTGAACATGCTAGTAATGCAATAGCGCAAAGAAGCAAAAAGACAATATGACATGGAGAAGGGCGGTTCAAATAATTGGATAATGCAAGTATGATATACACCGTTTGCACTGAAATGATTAAAGAGAACATGGCAAATACATATGACATATGTTGCTTGAAACAGCAAGGCAACATGAAACATAGCAGAGTACACAAATACATGCATTGTGTAGTCTATAGTCCAAAGTAGTGGAATAACAATGGCAGAACATAGTGTAAAGGAAATTCAGTTGTACAGACATGAAGCAACAAGGCAGAGTGCAAACATGAGTGCCAAAGGAAACAAAGGGATCATGAAAACAAGTCACAAGGTGTTCAAGTGGTTTCTAAAGAAAAGGGAGTTTCTTTTTTAATTTCAAATACAAATCCACTGGTTCAAAATGGGAATGATCGCAATTTTTATTCTTGGCGAATGTTAAAATCCGCGAGTAAATATTTGGAAAAGTTTTCAATCATGCAAGTGTAATTCTTTGTGTGTGCAAAAAAATTATAGTTGAAAGAAATAGCCGAAATCATCAAATTCAAACATACGCGATCAAATCGAGAAAACATCAAACATTTCGGTCAGCAAACCAATGCATTATTTTTTGCCAAGAATGATTTCAAGGTTATAAAACTTTCTAAGAAATCGCATAGTATTTTTTTGAGAAAGAAATTCAGTTAGACATTTCCAAATATTCTAGAGAATTGAAGAAAATAGCATGGGTAATAATGGCAAGTCATATATAGAAATCATAGATTATTTAGGGTTTCAAAACCCTATATATACACCCATTTCTTCACAGACAAAGCATCAAAACCAAGCAATAATATTCGAGCATAATAGTAATCAAATTAGAGAACTCACTATGTTTTCAATTATCTCTTAAGAGAGTGAACATGACAACTCAAATCGTAGGGCAAGGGAAGCAGCAAGCATACAATCGAAGACATAGAAATTCATTAGAGAATCGAAGCCACAATTTGACAAGGAAGCAAAACCCTAACTTTCAATTGGCTACCATTGAAAAGAGGAAGCCGACATTTTTAGGTGCTATAACATAAGAAAAGTGGGTCGGTCCTTTTATTTTACATATCATAGATTTTAAATAGGGTTTTGTGTTGGTTTATGTTTGTTTGTTTTTTAAGTTGTATTTCATTTGAAATTATTTTATAGTGTTTCTAGTTTTCTTTAAACTAGGGTTCTAGCTACGAGGTTTGTAGTTAGGGGAAAAAAATTCTGATCTTAGGGTTCAAGACCAGTACAGCGTTTTGAGCGTAGGATTAGAACAATAGTGAGGGTTCACGAGTGTACAAGTGTTGTATGCAGGATATTGTTTTTAATACCTAGTAGAAACCTTGGGGAATGTAGTAGTTGGCAGGGGTTTGCCGAAGATGGGTAAATTCTGTGTAGTTTATTTTCTGCATTTACTTATTCTGCCTTAATTTGTGTTGGGATAATTTTTATATTCCGTAAAAATGAAATAAACCATATTCACCCCCTTTGGGGTTTATTTAGATCCTACAGAAGCGGCCTAACGTACAAACCAATTAATACACAAACAAGGTGGGTCAGCCACTTAACACCTTCTCAAGGCAGGCCTACTTCACATACGAATACATACATATACATATATATACACTTGACATCTCACATTAAACCGACCACTTATAGATGCCGAATTTGTTGGGCGATTCTGGGTAGACTTCTACTACAAGTTAGGCTTGATCTTGCGCCTTAGTGTAATAATTATAATGGCCCATGGAACATAAACCTATCATGTTAACTAGGTTTACTTATTGATGCTAGATATGTCGGTCGGTTCCGGGCGGACATTTACAAAAAGTATCGGTTAACCTCGTGTCTTTGTGTCATTAATATTGTTTATTAAGGCCATTAACGCACACATATGCAAACAATTCCAATGGAGACATTTTAAATTTCAAATTTCTAACTACCTAATTTAAACGTATTTATTATGCGTTAGTATTACGTTAATTATGCGATTAATATATAGAAATAAATAAACGTAAATTAAACGTTTCTATTTCGCTGAAATGTCAATCTATAATCAAATAAAAGGTGTACATGTTATTTCCAGTATTCTCTTCAATAATGACATAAATATGCATATTAACATATAGCAATTAAAAATGGGAAAAACAATAATATTAACATAAAACTTGCAACATAGGTCTAATTTGATTATCTCAACAATAAAAGATAATGAAAGTGCCACATATTCGATACACATATATAATTCCAATTTTGTTTCAGATTCACTTTTGGGTACGTTTGTACGTAAAACATTAATACTTGAATATTTTGTAAACAATACATTCAAACACTCCATTTAAAAAAATAGAGATTTAAACCTATTCAAATCTATAATAAATTCAAGTCTTAACCTTTTACAACAAAACTATACATATGAATTTACACAATAATGAAATAAGATAAATCTGACCATAATAGAGAATTACACAACACCAACATGTTTCTCTTTTATTATTTGAATAATCCAAACCCACATATACAAACTGATTAAACATTTTTGTAAAGACAATAAAAACATAGGGAAGTTGGAAGGTGTTTAATATGATGTTTTCATATAAATCTGAATTCCCTTTGGCCTGCAGATCCAAATTTACACTACAAAACAAAGAAAATAGCAAACTGATGTCATTTCCACTCACAGAGCTAAGAAGGATAAAATAGTGGAAATATGAATGTTGTTAGCTTTTTTATCCAATTATTAATATAAAACGTTCTCCAATTCTTGAGAATCTATATATAAGAATCAAGAAATTAGAGTCTTATATATAAATCTTTGAATTCCAGAATATAAATCTTAATCTAATCCAAAATAAGAATATAGAAGAAAAGAAATATAGATTGAGGAATTAGAAGAAAACTTAAAACATTTCTCTAGAATTCTAATGGCAGAATGGAGATATGAAGAAGAAAATAGATGAAAGGGTTTACAGTGAGGGTTTGGGGTTTTATTTATAATTGACATCGTGTGTGTGGATTGTTATATTCAATTGGTTTAATCTAAGTAGTCCGTTTAGTGAAAATAAATAAGTCCTAGAAAACGCCCTCACTGGGCACCCTACAAGAGGGCAGTCGAGCTCTGCGGTCGAGCCCAGGAGATAATTTCTCCTGTATGTTACTTTTTAATTAATTATTGTATTAATTTGATGAATCATTTATCGTATATTGATTATTCTTGTCCCCTTTGTGTATAAATACACACACACACATTTGAATTCAGAAGGAATATTCTTTCCATGCTTATCCAAATTAATATATCCCCGTTTTGATAATTTATTTATTTGAAATTCAAACCTTGTACGTTAACATATACACACAACTTAATTTAATAATATCTTTTGTCTGACTCCGTTTTCAGTGAATAAAATATGAAAACACATCAAATTCTCGCCAGGAACGTAACTACTATATTTTTGTAGCTTAATTCTTAATTTCTCAAAATTTCACTTTTCATCCCATAAGTTTATTATTGATTTTCTTTATATTTTAAATTATATTATAATATGTCTAACTCATGTTTATTTTACGGGGTATCACACATTATTTATATATGGTCAGGACATAATCCTAAGGTATGCTCTGTAATCGATTATAAACTACTAGTTTTCTTTTGAATTTTGTAATAAAATAGAAAATTGGAACTTTAATGAAATCATTTCACTTGTGCAGATTGTGCATGTGGAATTGAAAATTGGAATTTAAAACTTTTATAACTAATCAGGTATGGATTTTTCTTGGGAAGAGTTGAACCATCACGTTGGGACTTGGCAAAGCTGCTTGGTCAATCCTCGAGTATGGACTATACTCGAGAAGGTTCGTGTCGTTTTGTTAGGAATTAGCAAAGTCGCTCAAATGGAATTGGAAGGTATGGGTTTTACCAGTGTCGGAAAGGCTCGGAGAGAACTCAAATTTTATGGATTTATTGGATTTCTTGATTTTCTGTATATTTGGATTTCTTGGAATCAAATTTCGTACTTTGTATTTCTTTTATAGTATGGTTCAGAGATATCATGGATTTCTGTTGGTTTTAGGATATGGATTTGTTATAATACAATTTAGCATGACCATGCCTTTCTGGATTTCTGCTTCTCAACTACTAGACTTCTTTTGGGTTTGTATATTTCTAGATTATATAAAACACATCTTCCAAGACATGTTTTAAGGAAAACTGTTGACTCGCCTTTTAACATGGCTGTCAAGCTTTGAATTTCACATTATTGATTCGCTAAGGGTGTGAGCACGGATTCATACAAAATCAAAGATGCTCAGACTAAGCGACGGATTAAAAAAACTCTTAGAATTTGAATTTACATGACTTAGATCAGTTATTTAAATTGGTATCGGGCTGGATTATACTAATTACCTATTTTCCTTGGATCATCCCTAAGCTTAGCTTAGATAAGGTAATCTGGCATTTACTTTGTAGAGGGATCGGCACGATAAAGCTTAGTCTTATGTGGCGTCATTAGATTAAATCACTATTTGAAGGATCAAATCTTCTTGCAAAAAATTTAATAAAGAAATTTAAATAAAAGACTAATAAAATAAAAATAATTGGAAGGGAAACGGGAGGTTGCGCCATTGGGTCCGTTACGAAATTCTGGCTAAAATAGACATTTGGTTTATTAAAATCGGACTTAAAACGAAGAAGATATGAAAGAAAGAAGTATGTAATTCAAATTTGAAATTGGAATAAATGTTGAATTAATCAGAAATTAATTAAAGTAGAAATCACGACCAGTTGGGACGACCCAGCCTCTAGCTAGATCAACCCAGGGGTCGACCTAGACCCCAAGTAAGTCGACCCACTTGGGAGACGTGCGCAACATGGTGCACATGTTTGTTGAACGAATCAACTGGTTTGGGTACGTTTTCTGGAAGCTTCTTTAATTAAATAGCCCTAGTTTTTAACCTAGAATCCAACGATCTTAAATCCCCTAGCTCTATTATAAATATGACTCAAAACTTAACCTATTTCTCCCTACTCCATTCTCTACCTCTACCTCAAACAACCTTCTACTCAAATAATTCTAATGGAGTACCGAGGCTTGGGTTTACATATATTTTTGGGGGAATATTCATAAATAGATATTTCCTACCGAGCTTAATATGATTTTCTTAAAATAATGAGTAATTTATGTAATTGCAAGATTTAGTACAAGTTAGGTTTTTCCTTGATAGTATAATAATTTGTAGATTCCTTCTAATTTCTATTTTCTTTTATGTTAATAATCTATGTAATTCGATTACGACTTTTATCCTTTCTTCTTTCTATTTCAGTAATATATTCTGTTACTGTAGTTTTATTCAATTCATTTATATTACTTTTTCTTCGTATGTAATTTTGTTACAGTTCAGTTTCAGCCCTATCTTATTTCAGATTTTTCTTTTTTATCTGAGTCTAGGCCATGCGAGAGCCTAGGAAATTGCCCTTTTAATTTTGATGATGAGTTTAGGCCTTTAAGAGCCAAAACCATTTATTTCTTCTTGCTTGTGCGAAGTTTACATTAAAATATGACATTGGCAATTAAAGTGCAATCGGAAAAAAATAAAAAATATTTATAAAAAGGATGAGTTGGGCTTGTTGAAATTGTGCAATAAAAGATAATAGAACTGTAACTTTGATAAACTGAATAATGACATTTGGATATACACAAAATAGCGGGGGTTGGGTGATACTATGAAATTAAACAAAAGTGATGTTTATAGACAACCTGTAAATTAAAGTTTACATGTAATATATTGTGCAACAAAAAATTACATGAAGAAAGTAGGCTTATTAATATACTTAAGATTGGCATTAAGTTTAAATAAAAAATTAATAAGCATGAGTAGTAGTGTTTCGTTTCGGTAGCATAAGCTAATTAGAGAAAGTATGTTGCCTATTAAGAAAATGTGTAGTAGGAGTCCGTTCTAGCGGCTATGGATGTTTAGGTAAAATAAGAGGCTCATAGTATTAGCCCGTTCTAGTAGTAGGGGTAGACTGATTAGGGAAAATAAGAGGCCAATAAAAATAATTAATAGTGATCTAGGTGTTTGTTGACAACATTATGGGGTACTAGGGTAACTAGGCGGTCAACAATAGTTCTATGGGGCCTTGGCGCTAAAAATTAATTTGGGGGATAATTCTAGGGGTGACTTATGTCGAATTGCATTTTTATTTGGGGATCCGTATCTGTTAATATTCCTTTTTATCACACTATACCGAGGTCAATCGAGGAGGCAAAGGCATGCTTATACTATACTAGATTGTAAGAAATCCAAATGAGGTAGGTTCTGGCGCGTTCTGGGCGGGGCATTGAGTGTGCGTCGCAGTAATTAGGGAAGATAAGATGATGTCATGCTATTGATTTACGCTATATCCTTAGAGCTGATGGGTCAGGTCTGATAAAATCGAGGCCAAAGTTGGTATAGGTTATCACGATCATGGTTCAGAAGCCGATCGATGGGTAGAATTAAGTTATATCCTAATTTGTGAGTTGCAGCGAATGGTGCAGAAATCGAATGGTTTGACAATCGACTATTCATGGAAGTATATTCTTGTTCTTATTTATTACGTTGGGCTTCAATTTATTATCCTGTCTAGATTTCCTCTTTTATCACTCAAGTTAATAGTTGCCGAATTCACCAAGATTTATATCTGACTAGTTTTCTTATTCCCTACTTCCTTCCTTTCCTCCTAGGTTCTCCAGGTGAGGGGTTTAGTGCTTGAGAGAGTTTTGGCCCAGCTCCGCCCAATGGAGATTCTTATTTGTCTTGTTCTCTGCCTTTACATGTACCTTTCCCCGTTTGCTTTATTTTCTGTACTTGATTATGAGAGGGATATCTTTTATTTCGGTACTCTGATATATGATGTTATATGAGATGGCTGTTGATTTTGAGATCTATGATGTAATTGAAAAGTCATGTATGACTTTAGGATATGATCTTTGTATATCGAATAAAGCGGAATTGACTATGATATACTAACTTGTATAATACAATAGTTATGAAAGTAAAAACTAAACAATATAGATATATCATAAATAAGTAAAAGCAGTAAGTACAGCGACACCAGGAATTTTATACTGGTTCGGACTCCCGTCCTACGTCCAGTCCCAGACTTGTAACACCCCGAATTTTTGAATAATCAAATTAACTAAATTTAAGAATACTTAATTTCAAATGTGGGAATTAAGGGAAAAGGGTCGTTCCATTGCGTTCGTCTCGGAATTCTGCTTGAGATAGAGTCCAAGTTTGCGTAAAACAGATACCTTATGAAGAAGATATGGACGAACGAAGTTTAAAAAAAATGCACTGGCGCACTTGGGAAGTGCGCCAGTACAAATTTTCATTGGCGCACTTCCCAAGTGCGCCCAGGCCGAGGGAAAACCTGCACAGCCTTCTGGTTCGAACGGTGTGTCAGTGCTGAGTCATTTCTGACTAGTTAATGAGTCATTAGGGTTTCTAGATAGTTCTGATCTGGACTGAGTTGTTTTGATTAACCGTAAGATCATCCGATGGCTATAATTAAATTGAAATTCTATATAAACATGTGTAGACCCAAACCCTAGAATCAAATCAAAAAAATTAGATCAGTAGCCATCATGTTGTCACTCCAAACCCTAGAGTAGCCACCACCAACTAGAAGCAAAGTAAAACAACGCAATACAAATCAAATCAAGCGTAAAACTACAACAACGAAATTGTCTACTACAAGGGAACGCTAATCAATTGCAGAATTCAGAACCCAGAACTCAAGACCCCATATTCGATGAGTTCTAGTCACTTTTAGGTTTAAATAAATAAAAGTGAATCGTGGTAGACTATGATTTGGGTACATGTTGTTTGTAGTTATGCATGTTTATTGTTGTGAATCATGAAATGATGCAAGTTCCTTATTATGTGAATAATGAAATTATACAAGTTCACTATCGTTGTGAATCATGAAGTTATGCAAGTTATTATATTGAGAAACTTTGATGAATCTATGCAAGTCATTATCATGAATCTATGCAAGTCGTTATTATGCAAGTTGTTATCATGAATCTATGCAAATTGTTATGAGATCATGCAAGTTACCTATGCAAGTTGTTGCGTTGTTAATTCATGAACCTATGCTAGTTGTTATATTGTGAATCAGAACCCATATGAGTTGTTGATTATGTTGAGAATCATGAACCTATGTTGGTTGTTAATTATGTTGTTAATTCATAAACCTATGCAAGTTGTAATGAATCTATGCAAGTTGTTAATTATGTGGTGAATCATAATTATATGCGAAGTTATCATGTCATTTTCCCTAGTTGTCATGCTTATGCCAAAAATTGTACTGAAACAATCACCTTGTCATTCCCTTTATTTTATTGTTGTGGCGAGGCTATTTTGTAGCCTCAATGACGCCAAAAACGCAAACGGTTACGCTAGTTAAGAAACGGGGAAAAGAGGAATTTGTAATAGGCATAATTTACATAGTGATTATGTAAATTGGACACATGATTCTAGTAGGGAAACATATAAATAATTACCTATTATGACATGGGTAAAAGTGGGTAAAAATGGTATAATTTGACTATAACCATTTATGGATAAGAAATCTAAATTGTTAATAAGATAGGTATTGACACATATGAAGAGGAAAGGATTAATTAATTAACTTAATTAATCAAAAGAGGAACGTTTATGCAATTAATGTCTGAAGATTTAATATTGAGAATTGGAATAAAATAAATTTGTGATGGAATTTGTATGATTTTTCATACCATAAATAGATGGACATAATTGAGTCAATTATGGCCATAGTGAAATTTGGAATTAATTGATAATTTGAATGGGGAAAGTAATTCAAATTGGGGGATGATTAATTAGGGGTAATTAATCGTCTAAGACACGAGGTTAGGCTCTTTTATGGTGTAAGACTGCCCGGACCCGCCCGGCAAATCCAGCTGCCACAAATGCCAGTCTAATGTGGGAGGTCTTAGGCATAAATTAAATACGTAACAGTTGTAAAGACACGAGGTTAGGCTCTTTTGTGGTATAAAACTGCCCGGATCCGCCCGGCAAATCCAGCTGCCACAAACGCCAGTCTAATGTGAGAGGTCTTTATAAGGTTACAGCCTTAATGAATTAAGAAACACTTAACCAGATAAACATGTAGTGGGACATGAGGGGGTTAAGTGGGTGCCTTGGGTGGCATGTGGAATTAAGTGGGTGCCTGGGGTGGCATGTGAAATACGATTAGATATTTTAATAATTAATTAATGCAAATCTGAGATAAATATGATGTCTAAAACGTGTCGGGGGGATAGGGTTAAACCAACTGGACTGATGAATTTAACAAACCCATTTCGTGAATCTGTAGGCCCAATACAAAGTTAGACATTTTGTAAGTCTGTTAAATCTATACATCTGATCCGTTAGTCTGAAAACTTGTTAACTTGATTGTCTGATCTGTAACTAGTAAATCTGAACTCTGTATGTCTGAAACTTGAAAACAAGTTAGTCTGAAATCTGAAATCTGTTAGTCTGGGGACACAAGGTTAGGATGGGTAATTACTTGTGTCATCTGTTGTGTGGGACCCATATTAGTCAGTAACCCTTTCTGGTATCAAAACTATGACCCAACAGTAGGTAGGGTCCGGGCACGCTTACTGAACTAATTATAAGCGGTTCATTCTGATAATGGCGAGGGGTGTTGATGGTGCGTTCCAACCGGGTCATGTGCGTGCATGGATCCCGGTCTGCCTCTGAGGATGTAAGATGCTGTGACATCTATAAATAGGTCTGTGTCATTCAAAGGTTGCCACTTTAGGGAATGATACACCCTTTTGTGGGGCTGGCACAGGGTATTTATGTGTTAGGGAGCCGATCGCTTGGGGTAGGATTTAGGGTACACTTAGTTTTGTCTGTTCTGTGGGGTACCGTCTGTTTCTGTTGGGTGGTAACACCTGTCTGTTTCTGCGTGGTACCGTCTGTTGGGGTGGTAAAGGCCCATCTACTAGTGTACACCTAATTCTAACATTCTGTTTCTGTAGGGATTATTCTGTTTCCGTTTCTGTCTCTGTTCGGGTGGTAAAGGCCCATTACTAGCATTCTGTTTCTGTACTTTCTGTTCGGGTGGTAAAGGCCCATTATTAGCATTATGTTTCTGTACCTTCTGTTAGGGTGGTAAAGGCCCATTATTCTGTTTCTGTTTAGACATTAGGGTAACACCTAATCCTGTTATACTAGTAATAGTGCAGAGTAGGTTGTAGTGAAGCATACATCTTACCTTATTTGTCCTGTCATATCTGCCATCGGTACCGTGAATCCACTTATCCGCTTTGTATGCTTGTCATGTTTACCTTTATTTATTTACTGGCTAAAAGTTATTGGACTCACCAGACGTATGTCTGACCTAGTTTGTTTCGCCTCTTTTCTTCCGTTTCTCCCCCCAGGTTCTCAGGGAGGAAACACCCAGGTTTAATCAGGATTTGGATATCATCTTCTAGGAGTTACTTCTGAAGTATGACTCGAGTCTCTGTTTCTTATATGGCTTGCTCTTTTATTTGGGGAATGATGATTTTCTTGTAAAAACCTATGTACTCTGATGATATAAGACAGAAGTGTTTTGTTGTAATAGTTTTATGACTCATGGTATTATGTAACAAAGTATTTTGGAGATTTAATAAAGTTATTTGTTTCCGCTGCAAAAATTTTATATCTGTCTTGTGATATTCTGTGTCTGTTTACCAAAAACGCTCCACTGAAGTTAAGGCATTCCCTTTGTGAGTGACCTTAATGGAGGTGGGGTGTTACACTTGGTATCAGAGCTGAAGGTTACCGGATTAGATAAAAGTTTTGAAAACATTTTTCAAAAAGGTTTTAAAAGAAAGTATTTTCGAAAAGGAAAGCCTGTTTTGAAAAACGTTCCCCGAAAAGCCATATGTAGTATCCTTCAGTCCTTAGTCTAGAATATCTTCCTTTGATAGGATAGGCGAATGCTCTCACGACTGATGGATAGGATAGGGATAGGAAAATTTATGTAGAAGGTTTAATTTCCTTATCTGGTTATGAAGTTAAGACTCTTTTGATTCTGGCATTGAGACTCTGCACTTTAATACTAGTCTTGTTTCTGATCCCGTAGTTGTTTCAAACCCCTTGGGTGGTTCGGCTCATTTATTGGTGATTTGTAAGGGTTTGAAATTATCTGTGTTAGGCGTCAAAAATTTGAATGTGACGTTTGTATGCTCAAGTTTATGGGCTATGGATTGGTTCTTAATGGACCAGCTTTTTATGTAGAGGGTCGTTCTAGATTTTGAGAGAAGGGTCGTTAAGTTTCTAACTTGTCATGGGAAGACCCCGAAGTTTCTTGTGACCCGCAAGGGTATTTTATGCTTAGCTTTCTGAGAATCATTCTATAATCAGATCTGTACCAGCAGTCTGTAAGTATCTATATATTTCTGAAGGATACGGGTTTCTACTCAAAGCATGAAGTAGATCTCCAGTTTTGACATTGTTTAATGGGGGTAATTCTTTGGGTGTCAGTCTGATGTTGATTTCGGACTTCGGGGCTGGGACTTAGGGAATTATTCTCTTAACCGATGTCAAATGGGAACTGAGCTTTTGTTCTATGTAATAACCCGTATGTTCTTGATCCTTGTTTTCCTGTGGAACTTACTCGTATGTTATCTTTTACATATATCCTCTCGGTCCCGTTCTCGATCCCATTTCTGTTGTAAACTCCATAAGGGGTCCGTTAGGATGACTAAACCTTTTGGGCTTTTATAGGATTGGGTTGGGTTAGGAAGGGATTTCTTGTAAACCAAAAGGAGTATATCTTGCTTATCTTCCCGATCTCTTTGTAGCATATCTTCTGCTATCCATGTTTGTCTTGATTATCTAGTTTATCGTGTTAATCTTGCCATGAGAACCTTAGGTAGAAACCCTTTGGATGAAACATGTGTTTGAAACATGTTATGCTTGATGGTTGCAAGTGGTTGCAAGTGTTTGCAAGTGGTTACTCGTGGATGCATTATACACGTTAGGCACTAGATCGGCTCACACACTCCTCATATTGCATATGCATGAGTGTTTATGCTTATTCATGGATGAAAATTTTTGGTGTTATCACATGGATGTTGCATATGGATGTATGTTATGTGCACACATATAGATGTTATACATTATGTTAGGAATTGCATACATATGGATTCATTTCACTAACATAATTTGCATTGAAGATATTTGCATTAGATAAGTACATATACACACACCTTTGCATATGTTCATACAACATTTAGAATCTTGTAAGGACAATGATTGCTCGTGGATGATGTTTTGAGTAGATGGATGTTGGATGGTAGGATACGTTCTTCCTAACTTGAAGATTTCGGGGACGAAATCCTTTAAGGAGGGAAGAATGTAACAACCCGTATTTTCAATAACCTGTTATAACGTAAATCGAGGCAGAATTTAATTTATAAATCTGAATCAAGGGAAACGGGCTATGCCATTGCGTTCGTCTCGGAAAAATACGCGAAATAGAGTCCGAGTTTTCGAAAATCGGAGTCCATATGACCCGATTAAGGCCCAACGAAGTTTTCAGAAAACTTCAAAGTAAAAACAGATTTCAAATTCAAGTTTGAATTTGAAAAATTGGGTCAGATTGGGCTAGGCGGGAAAATTCCCGCCAGAGCACCCAAGTCGACAGCCCTGTCGACTTGGGAGTCGACTTGGTTGGACCCAAGTCGACAGCCCTGTCGACTTGGCTGTCGACTTGGTCCAGCCGGGCTGTTTAGCCTGGTGCACCATTTTGAGATTGTGTTGAGTTTGGGGGCCAGATTCGATTTTGAGGGCTGAGATTGGAACTAGGGTTTAATCCTAAGGCTAGAACTAATCCTAATCTCTATAAATAAGACCCTAACCTAAGCTTAAATCAACATTATTCACTCATACAACTAAACTATGGAAAAATCACTCCTCTCATGGCCTCCACTCTCTTCATAAATTCCTAAATAAATTTCTATGAGAGATTTTCCATGCATACAAGTGTTTTCAAGCTTGTATGAGCATCATTAGCTTGCATTCAAGGTCAAGTTTCCATATTTACATCATAAAGCAAGGGTTTTGATCATTTTGGCTCAAGGGATTTTCTATTAGAGCTTGCATTTTGGGTCTATTTGATTGCATAAGGGCTTTGTCATATTTTTGAGTCTTCATAAGCTTTGTAAGCCCAATTCTACTTTCATACTTAAACTCTAAAGTTAAATGTATGATATGCAAGGTTGCTATGATATGCAAGTTCATCATGTTATGTTATGCAAGTTTGCCATGTTATGATATGCAAGTTCATCATGTTATGTTATGCAAGTTTGCCATGTTATGATATGCAAGTTCATCATGTTATGTTATGCAAGTTTGCCATGTTATGATATGCAAGTTCATCATGTTATGTTATGCAAGTTTGTCATGTTATGTTATGCAAGTTTGCCATGTTATGATATGCAAGTTCATCATGTTATGTTATGCAAGTTTGCCATGTTATGATATGCAAGTTCATCATGTTATGTTATGCAA
The DNA here is from genome assembly GCA_030737875.1 of Allium sativum. NCBI lineage: Eukaryota > Viridiplantae > Streptophyta > Magnoliopsida > Asparagales > Amaryllidaceae > Allium > Allium sativum. The sequence goes on from CM060910.1 coordinate 346,442,088, forward strand.
GTTTGCCATGTTATGATATGCAAGTTCATCATGTTATGCTATGCAAGTTTGCCATGTCATGATATGCAAGTTTATCGTGTTATGTTATGCAAGTTTGATATGCAAGTTTGTCATATGATATGCAAGTTATGTTATGCAAGTTTGGGTTGAACATTTTGTTCATGCTATCATGTAATGCAAGCTTATCTTGGGTTTATGAACATAAAGCTTCAAGCTTTATGCCAAAGGTTGCATTTTGGCAACATGTAAGTTATCATATCTCTTATGATAACTTGCATGTGAGGCTAGATGCGAACTTATGGCCATTTCTACATGTCATTTAGCACCATGTATCACCAATATGCCAAGTTTGGTTTTATGCATGCTTTTGAGGCCTAAAAATGTAATATGCAAGTATATGAACATATGTCCATTTCATATGCCACCATGTTGAACTTGTGGCTTCAACACCTTTATGTCGTGATTATGCCAAGTTCCCTCTTTCTATCCTTTATGCGCTATGGCGATATGTAAGCGATGGGATTGCGTTTGGGGTTGGGTAAACTTAAAAGACATAAAAACATAAGCTTGGGAATTTACCTATTAAGTTAGGTCTACCCATTGGGAATTTACCTATTAAGTTAGGTCTACCCAATTGCTTGAAAACTTGTAATGTGTTTTGGAAACACGATGGACATGACACTTAGAAAATATAAGTGTGACCAACTCGAGGTTGGGTTGAGTTTGTAGCGTAAACCTACCCGGAACCGACCGGCTTAACTAGTTGCTACAAACAATAGGACCCAATGTGAGAAGTTGGTCATGTGGTACCTTGAACCCGAGGTTAGACCAAGTTGTGGTGTAAAGCTACCCGGAACCGACCGGCTTAACTAGTAACCGCAACAAAGTCTAATGTGAGAGGTTAAGGCGCATTAATTAATTAATGCCTCATGATTAGGGTTAAGTCATGGTCCACTTAATACTTAACCAATTTGGGCTTGGTAGATTAATCAGGGTTAAGTCGTGAACTCATAGTTACACTTAACCAAGTTAATCCATGATTAGCAAGAGGGTTAAACCGTACTTAACCCACTAGAAAAATCCTAGCAATGGGGGCCCACTCCAGCAGTAATCCCAAGTTTGTATCATTAAGACCCTAGGGACTAGGCTAGGGAGGGGGCACAATTACTGGGCTGGAGGTAAGCGACCAAAAACGACGGCAGGGTGGTACGCCGGTGTAGTTCCGGGCGGACTCTGGTCATGCACATAGTCCGTAGCCGGAGAAAACATGCACGGGTACCAGTAGATCGAGACTGTGCACTCATGTTTATGTTGTCCAGGGGTTGACACCCTAGGGCTTGATACACCCGAAGGGTGGACCCGGCACAGTTCGACTACAATTATGTTTGGGCCGTATGGACACCAACACGTGACGAGTTAGGCTTATAGGGAGCCGATCGACTAGACCGTTTGGTTGGACCTTGTGTTAGGGTCACTTCATGTTATTGGACCTTGTGTTAGGGTCACTTCATGTTATTGGACCTTTTGTTAGGGTCACTTCATGTTATTGGACCTCGTGTTAGGGTCACTTCATGTTATTGGGCCAAAGCTTGGGCCAAGGGATCAATACTTGTTATTCAAGTCATGTTAGCTTGCTAGTACACCTGTGGTGCAAAACCCTTAAACCTGATTATGCGATGACACCTTTATCTACCTTGTCAGTTAATCATCACGCTAGTATTTTGTTATCCTTATGTTCATCCCTGCTGCTCATGCCAGTTAACTTTACCAGTTTACATTGATTGTAGTAGAGCTTACTCAGTCTTTTTGACTGACCTGTTTTCTTTCGCCTCTTTTCTTCCGTTTCCCCCCCAGGTTCTCAGGGTGGGAATATTGGAGCTTAGCTTGGAGTCCTGATAGCTTGCTTGTGGGATTTAGCTCATGTACGGTCTTGACATGAAGCTAGCTATGGTTATCACTTATTTTGGGGATAGTACTTATGTATTTCAGTTTTTCAGTAATGTTGTTTTTATTTAGACTTGTGTATTTGGAAAGTTGACATTATGTTGTACCAGACTTGTTTTTGAAATAGTTTGAAATCTTCCGCTGTTTTACTTATCTTATTTACTCTGTTTACATATATACATATGTTCTTGTTCTGCCTTGATATATCATTATGCATGTTTACCTGATTCAAACGCCCCTCCAAAGTCAGAGTGCTTGCAAGAGTCACCCTGGCGGAGGTGGGGTGTTACATTTGGTATCAGAGCCTATGGTTTACGAGAAGGAACAAAAAGGTTTTTAGAAAACTTTTGGAAAACTATTTTCAAAACCAAGTACAAAGTATTTTCCAAAGAAAAGTCTAGTTTATTTTTAAGGCTATTCCCCAAAAAGCCATTAGCAAAATTCCTTCGTTTCTTTTCTCCATTCTGAATCTGTCTTTTTCTTCGTTTTCAGTATGGCCGATAACTTTGCTATTCCGGAGGGAGTATACGTACCTGTTTGGTATAGGAGACTTTTGGAGGCTAGGGCGACCGAAGCCGGCCCCGCCAAGGTTCCTCCTCCTCCTCCGGTGGTTAATGTTTCTCCTCCTCCTCCCATAGCTGATGTTCCTCCTCCCCCTCAGCCTCCACAAGAGGATTTTGCGGAAACTTGTAAGAACTTTAAGACGATGGGTGGCAAGAATTTCTTTGGAACCGAGACTTATGTAGAGGCAAGGAATTGGTTGAAAGAAACCGAAGGTCTTTTTGCCTTCTTTGATATAGATGACCGTAGGAAGGTTTTATTAGCAGTGTGGTTGCTAAAGGAAGAAGCTGCACGTTGGTGGGTGGTCACCACCGCTACTAGGCCAATTGAGACTTGGGATGACTTTCGGGGAAAGTTTGGACTAAGGTTCCTATCACTGAAGCAAGGGGACATGACTATTAGGGAATACATAGATAAGTTTAATCAACTGGCTCAGGTCGGTTTAGACTTGGTTAACACAGCTCAGAAGAAGGCCCTATACTTTGCTCTAGGATTAAACGAGCCATTACATGGTTTGGCCATATCTCATATACCCTTGGGGGCAACTTTCGAGAGTTTGGTGAATATGGCCCTACTCAATGAAGAGAATAGGAGTGACAAGAAGGAGGAGAAGTCTAAAGATAAGAAGGAAAAGAAGTGCTTTACTTGTGGAAGCTCGACTCATCTAAACAAGGATTGCAAAAAGAGGAAGGGCACTTGCTTTAACTGTGGAGAACTGGGACACTTCACTAGGGATTGCCCGAAGAAGCAAGGGCAAGGCCAGGGTCAGACTCAGCGTGCTGGACCTTTAGGAGGGCAAGTTCATGCTCTAAATGCCGCTCCAGTTCCCGATCGAGGTAGTATTTCCGTTGAAAGCCTTGTATATATTTCTGATTTTTCAGTTCGTACCTTGTTTGATTTTGGTGCATCGCATAGTTTATTTCATCTGGTTTAGTTGAAAGTTTGCACCTAAGTACTAGTCTAGTTAATGATCCCGGGTGTGTTTCAAATCCAATTGGGGGTTCCGCCCATTTGTCTATTATCTACGTGGATTTGAAAATCTCTATCTTGAGAATAGAATTCTCGCGTGATGCTTATATTCTCGGTTTCATGGGGTATGGGTTGATTTTGGGCATGGGTTGGTTGTCCAGTTTTGGAGCCATCCTTGATTTTTGAGCCTGGGGTTGTGAGGCTCATGACTCGCCTCGGTAATACCCTAAAAATTTCTAGTGAGCCTATGGGTCCCGTCATGTTGTGTTATCTTGAATCCCTCAACTCGTCTATCGATAGTTTACAATCGGTGAGGGTGGTCCGAGAATATCCTGATATCTTGAGTGAAGTGAAGGGGGTTACCCCCTAAACGCGAGTTTAATTTCTGCATTTATCTGGTGGATAATGCAAAGCTAGTTTCTTTGCCCGTTCGGCACATGGCTCCGCGTGAAAGACGGGAGCTAAGTAAGCAGGTGAAGGAGTTGCTTGAGAAGAACTTCATTCGATGAAGCATTTCCGAGGAAGGTATTTTAGTAGTATTCGCTACTAATGTGGACAGTTCGCTTCGCCCGTGTGTTTGTTATCGTGAGTAGAACAAGAAGAATAGACAACCATTACCAGGGATCGATGATTTGTTCAGCTTGTAGGAACATCTGTTCTCTCTTGATCTTGCTACTGGATTCCATCAGCTCAGGGTAGCTGAGGATAGTATAGACAAGACTGCGTTCAGAACTCTAGATGGATTCTTCGAATGGCTTGTCATGCCGTTCGGCTTGACTAATGCACCCACATACTTCGTGGACTTGATGAGTAGGGTGTTCAGGGAGTTCTTGAACAAGTTTGTCGTGGTCTTCGTAGATGATATTCTGATCTTCTCTAAGGATGAGGAAGAGCACGCAAGGCATCTCGTGGAGGTGATGGACACGCTTAGAGCGCATCAGTTGAAGGCCAAGTTCTCCAAGTGTCATTTTTGGAGCAGAGAAGTTAGATTTCTTGGGCACATAATTACTACGCAAGGCTTAGTGGTGGATCCCGCTAAAGTGGTCGCGGTTCAAGACCGGAAAAGCTCCAATGAGGACAATTGAAGTAAGAAGTTCTCTCAGTTTAATTAGTTAGTTAGCGTCCCTTGAGCTTAGACCTACCCTTCTGGATCAAGTAGGGACTTCGCAAAAGGAAGACCCGCAGTTAGTCGAGATCATGAACAAGTGATTCGAGGCGAGATGTTAAGTCACCTCGCTATAGATGACAAGGGATGGCTAAGACGCGATGAGAGAAAGAAGGTTCTTGACGATGCACATCACCCGAGGAGGTGGCCGAGTATGTTACAAGGTGCATGTTGTGCCAACAGATTAAGGCCGAGTCATAAAAAGCCCGGTGGGCTATTACATCCATTGGAGGTCCCCGCAATGGAAGTAGTAAATCGTCACGAAGGATTTCGTGGATGGACTGCCTAGATCAAGGAAAGGGAATACGAGCATGTGGGTCATAGTAGGTAGACTCACGAAGAGTGCTCATTTCACTCCAGTAAAGAGCGAAAGGATTGCATCATAGCTAGCGACAGTTTATTTTCAAGAAATAAAGCGGTTGCACGGGGTTCCCTAAAGGATAGTTAGTAACCATGACTCAATCTTCACTAGCCAGTTTTTGGATAGTCTAAGGGAAGTCATGGGCAAGCAACTGAATCTAAGTACGGTCTATCATTCGCAGGCGGATGGTTCATTTCGTTCAAGCATGAGTTATAGAAAACCATGTTGGTAAGAGCAATTGGCAACGTGGATTGGTATTTTCAAGAAAAATTCTGCTGCATGGAATACTTTATAGTAAGTAAACGAGATCCAGGATTTACTAGTGAATTTTGGAGAGCTTGCATGAAACCATGAGGTCATGGTTATGTCTAAGCCAAGAATGATAGGAGAGTAAGTGAAAAAAAAGACGAGAGGCGACAATGAAATGGGTTCCAACTCATATTTGGAAATAAGAGTTAAGAGGCCAAGGAATCATGAAGTAAAAGACGGCCAAAACACAGTGGAGTTAAACTCAAGGAAACGTGACTTAAAAGATTGAAGGTTAGATACGCGCATCATATCTCTTTTTAAGAGTATGTTCTTGATCCTTGTTTTCCTGTGGAACTTACTCGTATGTTATCTTTTACATATATCCTCTCGGTCCCGTTCTCGATCCCATTTCTGTTGTAAACTCCATAAGGGGTCCGTTAGGATGACTAAACCTTTTGGGCTTTTATAGGATTGGGTTGGGTTAGGAAGGGATTTCTTGTAAACCAAAAGGAGTATATCTTGCTTATCTTCCCGATCTCTTTGTAGCATATCTTCTGCTATCCATGTTTGTCTTGATTATCTAGTTTATCGTGTTAATCTTGCCATGAGAACCTTAGGTAGAAACCCTTTGGATGAAACATGTGTTTGAAACATGTTATGCTTGATGGTTGCAAGTGGTTGCAAGTGTTTGCAAGTGGTTACTCGTGGATGCATTATACACGTTAGGCACTAGATCGGCTCACACACTCCTCATATTGCATATGCATGAGTGTTTATGCTTATTCATGGATGAAAATTTTTGGTGTTATCACATGGATGTTGCATATGGATGTATGTTATGTGCACACATATAGATGTTATACATTATGTTAGGAATTGCATACATATGGATTCATTTCACTAACATAATTTGCATTGAAGATATTTGCATTAGATAAGTACATATACACACACCTTTGCATATGTTCATACAACATTTAGAATCTTGTAAGGACAATGATTGCTCGTGGATGATGTTTTGAGTAGATGGATGTTGGATGGTAGGATACGTTCTTCCTAACTTGAAGATTTCGGGGACGAAATCCTTTAAGGAGGGAAGAATGTAACAACCCGTATTTTCAATAACCTGTTATAACGTAAATCGAGGCAGAATTTAATTTATAAATCTGAATCAAGGGAAACGGGCTATGCCATTGCGTTCGTCTCGGAAAAATACGCGAAATAGAGTCCGAGTTTTCGAAAATCGGAGTCCATATGACCCGATTAAGGCCCAACGAAGTTTTCAGAAAACTTCAAAGTAAAAACAGATTTCAAATTCAAGTTTGAATTTGAAAAATTGGGTCAGATTGGGCTAGGCGGGAAAATTCCCGCCAGAGCACCCAAGTCGACAGCCCTGTCGACTTGGGAGTCGACTTGGTTGGACCCAAGTCGACAGCCCTGTCGACTTGGCTGTCGACTTGGTCCAGCCGGGCTGTTTAGCCTGGTGCACCATTTTGAGATTGTGTTGAGTTTGGGGGCCAGATTCGATTTTGAGGGCTGAGATTGGAACTAGGGTTTAATCCTAAGGCTAGAACTAATCCTAATCTCTATAAATAAGACCCTAACCTAAGCTTAAATCAACATTATTCACTCATACAACTAAACTATGGAAAAATCACTCCTCTCATGGCCTCCACTCTCTTCATAAATTCCTAAATAAATTTCTATGAGAGATTTTCCATGCATACAAGTGTTTTCAAGCTTGTATGAGCATCATTAGCTTGCATTCAAGGTCAAGTTTCCATATTTACATCATAAAGCAAGGGTTTTGATCATTTTGGCTCAAGGGATTTTCTATTAGAGCTTGCATTTTGGGTCTATTTGATTGCATAAGGGCTTTGTCATATTTTTGAGTCTTCATAAGCTTTGTAAGCCCAATTCTACTTTCATACTTAAACTCTAAAGTTAAATGTATGATATGCAAGGTTGCTATGATATGCAAGTTCATCATGTTATGTTATGCAAGTTTGCCATGTTATGATATGCAAGTTCATCATGTTATGTTATGCAAGTTTGCCATGTTATGATATGCAAGTTCATCATGTTATGTTATGCAAGTTTGCCATGTTATGATATGCAAGTTCATCATGTTATGTTATGCAAGTTTGTCATGTTATGTTATGCAAGTTTGCCATGTTATGATATGCAAGTTCATCATGTTATGTTATGCAAGTTTTCCATGTTATGATATGCAAGTTCATCATGTTATGTTATGCAAGTTTGCCATGTTATGATATGCAAGTTCATCATGTTATGCTATGCAAGTTTGCCATGTCATGATATGCAAGTTTATCGTGTTATGTTATGCAAGTTTGATATGCAAGTTTGTCATATGATATGCAAGTTATGTTATGCAAGTTTGGGTTGAACATTTTGTTCATGCTATCATGTTATGCAAGCTTATCTTGGGTTTATGAACATAAAGCTTCAAGCTTTATGCCAAAGGTTGCATTTTGGCAACATGTAAGTTATCATATCTCTTATGATAACTTGCATGTGAGGCTAGATGCGAACTTATGGCCATTTCTACATGTCATTTAGCACCATGTATCACCAATATGCCAAGTTTGGTTTTATGCATGCTTTTGAGGCCTAAAAATGTAATATGCAAGTATATGAACATATGTCCATTTCATATGCCACCATGTTGAACTTGTGGCTTCAACAACTTTATGTCGTGATTATGCCAAGTTCCCTCTTTCTATCCTTTATGCGCTATGGCGATATGTAAGCGATGGGATTGCGTTTGGGGTTGGGTAAACTTAAAAGACATAAAAACATAAGCTTGGGAATTTACCTATTAAGTTAGGTCTACCCATTGGGAATTTACCTATTAAGTTAGGTCTACCCAATTGCTTGAAAACTTGTAATGTGTTTTGGAAACACGATGGACATGACACTTAGAAAATATAAGTGTGACCAACTCGAGGTTGGGTTGAGTTTGTAGCGTAAACCTACCCGGAACCGACCGGCTTAACTAGTTGCTACAAACAATAGGACCCAATGTGAGAAGTTGGTCATGTGGTACCTTGAACCCGAGGTTAGACCAAGTTGTGGTGTAAAGCTACCCGGAACCGACCGGCTTAACTAGTAACCGCAACAAAGTCTAATGTGAGAAGTTAAGGCGCATTAATTAATTAATGCCTTATGATTAGGGTTAAGTCATGGTCCACTTACTACTTAACCAATTTGGGCTTGGTAGATTAATCAGGGTTAAGTCGTGAACTCATAGTTACACTTAACCAAGTTAATCCATGATTAGCAAGAGGGTTAAACCGTACTTAACCCACTAGAAAAATCCTAGCAATGGGGGACCACTCCAACAGTAATCCCAAGTTTGTATCATTAAGACCCTAGGGACTAGGCTAGGGAGGGGGCACGATTACTGGGCTGGAGGTAAGCGACCAAAAACGACGGCAGGGTGGTACGCCGGTGTAGTTCCGGGCGGACTCTGGTCATGCACATAGTCTGTAGCCGGAGAAAACATGCACGGGTACCAGTAGATCGAGACTGTGCACTCATGTTTATGGTGTCCAGGGGTTGACACCCTAGGGCTTGATACACCCGAAGGGTGGACCCGACACAGTTCGACTACAATTATGTTTGGGCCATATGGACACCAACACGTGACGAGTTAGGCTTATAGGGAGCCGATCGACTAGACCGTTTGGTTGGACCTTGTGTTAGGGTCACTTCATGTTATTGGACCTTGTGTTAGGGTCACTTCATGTTATTGGACCTTGTGTTAGGGTCACTTCATGTTATTGGACCTCGTGTTAGGGTCACTTCATGTTATTGGGCCAAAGCTTGGGCCAAGGGATCAATACTTGTTATTCAAGTCATGTTAGCTTGCTAGTACACCTGTGGTGCAAAACCCTTAAACCTGATTATGCGATGACACCTTTATCTACCTTGTTAGTTAATCATCACGCTAGTATGTTGTTATCCTTATGTTCATTCCTGCTGCTCATGCCAGTTAACTTTACCAGTTTACATTGATTGTAGTAGGGCTTACTCAGTCTTTTTGACTGACCTGTTTTCTTTCGCCTCTTTTCTTCCGTTCCCCCCCAGGTTCTCAGGGTGGGAATATTGGAGCTTAGCTTGGATTCCTGATCGCTTGCTTGTGGGATTTAGCTCATGTACGGTCTTGACATGAAGCTAGCTATGGTTATCACTTATTTTGGGGATAGTACTTATGTATTTCAGTTTTTCAGTAATGTTGTTTTTATCTAGACTTGTGTATTTGGAAAGTTGACATTATGTTGTACCAGACTTGTTTTTGAAATAGTTTGAAATCTTCCGCTGTTTTACTTATCTTATTTACTTTGTTTACATATATACATATGTTCTTGTTCTGCCTTGATATATCATTATGCATGTTTACCTGATTCAAACGCCCCTCCAAAGTCAGAGTGCTTGCAAGAGTCACCCTGGCGGAGGTGGGGTGTTACATTCTAGTTGTATCATTTGTTTATATCCCATCAACCGAATCTTCGACCTTTAGATAGGAAATCCATGGAAGTAAACATGTGCTTGGGACATGTTATGTTTGATGGTTGCAAGTGGATGCAAGTGTTTGCTAGTGGTTTCTCGTAGATGCTTTTACACACACATTAGGCACTAGATCGGCTCGAAAACACTCTCATACTGCATATGGATGTGTGAGCATTTTCAATTTTTGTGGTTGCAAAATGGTTAACTCATTACATGGATGTTGCATTTGGATGAATGATTACGCACACATTTAGAAATAATATGTATCAAATAGGAAAATTGCATACATGTTGGACACATGGCACTGACATAATTTGCAATAAGGAGGTCAACTGAATCAGTAGACCGCCTGATCTTTGCATTAGATAAGGAACATATACACACATTTTTGCACAAGTTCATACGGCATAAGAAATCTTTTAAGGACAATGGATGCTTGTGAATGATGGTTGAGTAGATGGGTGATTGGATGGTAGGACACATTCTTCTTAACTTGAAGATTCCGGGGACGAAATCCTTTAAGTAGGGGAGAATGTAACACCCCGAATTTTTGAATAATCAGATTAACTAAATTTAGGAATACTTAATTTCAAATGTGGGAATTAAGGGAAACGGGTCGTTCCATTGTGTTCGTCTCGGAATTCTCCTTGAGATAGAGTCCGAGTTTGCGTAAAACGAATACCGTATGAAGAAGATATGGACGAACGAAGTTTAAAAAAAATGCACTGGCGCACTTGGGAAGTGCGCCAGTACAAATTTGCAATGGCGCACTTCCCAAGTGCGCCCAGGCCGAGGGAAATCCTGCACAGCCTTCTGGTTCGAACGGTGAGTCAGTGTTGAGTCATTTCTGACTAGTTAATGAGTCATTAGGGTTTCTGGATAGTTCTGATCTGGACTGAGTGGTTTTGATTATCCCTAAGATCATCTGACGGCTATAATTAAATTGAAATTCTATATAAACATGTGTAGACCCAAACCCTAGAATCAAATCAAAAAAATTAGATCAGTAGCCGTCATGTTGTCACTCCAAACCCTAGAGTAGCCACCACCAACTAGAAGCAAAGTAAAGCAACTCAATACAAATCAAATCAAGCGTAAAACTACAACAACGAAATTGTCTACTACAAGGGAACGCTAATCAATTACAGAATTCAGAACCCAGAACTTAAGACCCCTTATTCGGTGAGTTCTAGTCACTTTAAGGTTTAAATAAATAAAAGTGAATCGTGGTAGACTATGATTTGGGTACATGTTGTTTGTAGTTATGCATGTTTATTGTTGTGAATCATGAAATGATGCAAGTTCCTTATTATGTGAATCATGAAATTATACAAGTTCATTATCGTTGTGAATCATGAAGTAATGCAAGTTATTATATTGAGAAACTATGATGAATCTATGTAAGTCGTTATCATGAATCTATGCAAGTCATTGTTATGCAAGTTGTTATCATGAATCTATGCAAATTGTTATGAAATCATGCAAGTTACCTATACAAGTTGTTGCGTTGTTAATTCATGAACCTATGCTAGTTGTTATATTGTGAATCATGAACCCATATGAGTTGTTGATTATGTTGAGAATCATGAACCTATGTTGGTTGTTAATTATGTTGTTAATTCATAAACCTATGCAAGTTGTTATCAATCTATGCAAGTTGTTAATTATGTGGTGAATCATAATTATATGTGAAGTTATCATGTCATTTTCCCTAGTTGTCATGCTTATGCCAAAAATTGTACTGAAACAATCACCTTGTCATTCCCTTTATTTTATTGTTGTGGCGAGGCTATTTTGTAGCCTCAATGACGCCAAAAAGCAAACGGTTACGCTAGTTAAGAAACGGGGAAAAAGGGAATTTGTAATAGGCATAATTTACATAGTGATTATGTAAATTGGACACATGATTCTAGTAGGGAAACATATAAATAATTACCTATTATGACATGGGTAAAAGTGGGTAAAAATGGTATAATTTGACTATAACCATTTATGGATAAGAAATCCAAATTGTTAATAAGATAGGTATTGACACCTATGAAGAGGAAAGGATTAATTAATTAACTTAATTAATCAAAAGAGGAATGTTTATGCAATTAAAGTCTGAAGATTTAATATTGAGAATTGGAATAAAATAAATTTGTGATGGAATTGGTATGATTTTTCATACCATAAATAGATGGACATAATTGAGTCAATTATGGCCATAGTGAAATTTGGAATTAATTGAATATTTGAATAGGGAAAGTAATTCAAATTGGGGGATGATTAATTAGGAGTAATTAATCGTCTAAGACACGAGGTTAGGCTCTTTTGTGGTGTAAGACTGCCCAGACCCGCCCGGCAAATCCAGCTGCCACAAATGCCAGTCTAATGTGGGAGGTCTTAGGCATAAATTAAATACGTAACAGTTGTAAAGACACGAGGTTAGGCTCTTTTGTGGTATAAGACTGCCCGGACCCGCCCGGCAAATCCAGCTGCCACAAACGCCAGTCTAATGTGAGAGGTCTTTATAAGGTTACGACCTTAATGAATTAAGAAACACTTAACCAGATAAGCATGTAGTGGGACATGAGAGGGTTAAGTGGGTGCCTTCGGTGGCATGTGGAATTAAGTGGGTGCCTGGGGTAGCATGTGAAATACGATTAGATATTTCAATAATTAATTAATGCAAATCTGAGATAAATATGATGTCTAAAACGTGTTGGGGGATAGGGTTAAACCAACTGGACTGATGAATTTAACAAACCCATTTCGTGAATCTGTAGGCCCATTACAAAGTTAGACAATCTGTAAGTCTGTTAAATCTGTACATCTGATCTGTTAGTCTGAAAACTTGTTAACTTGATTGTCTGATATGTGAACTAGTAAATATGAACTCTGTATGTCTGAAACTTGTAAACAAGTTAGTCTGAAATCTGAAATCTGTTAGTCTGGGGACACAAGGTTAGGATGGGTAATTACTTGTGTCATCTGTTGTGTGGGACCCATATTAGTCAGTAACCCTTTCTGGTATCAAAACTATGACCCAACAGTAGGTAGGGTCCGGGCACGCTTACTGAACTAATTATAAGCGGTTCATTCTGATAATGGCGAGGGGTGTTGATGGTGCGTTCCAACCGGGTCATGTGCGTGCATGGATCCCGGTCTGCCTCTGAGGATGTAAGACGCCGTGACATCTATAAATAGGTCTGTGTCATTAAAAGGTTGCCACTTTATGGAATGATACACCCTTTTGTGGGGCTTGTATAGGGTATTTATGTGTTAGGTAGTCGATCGCGTGGTGTAGGATTTAGGGTACACTTAGTATGCCTTATTTGTCCTGTCATATCTGCCATCGGTACCGTGAATCCACTTATCCGCTTTGTATGCCTGTCATGTTTACCTTTATTTATTTACTGGCTAAAAGTTACTGGACTCACCAGACGTATGTCTGACCTAGTTTGTTTCGCCTCTTTTCTTCCGACCCCCCAGGTTCTCAGGGAGGAAACACCCAGGTTTAATCAGGATTTGGATATCATCTTCTAGGAGCTACTTCTGAAGTATGACTCGAGTCTCTGTTTCTTATATGGCTTGCTCTTTAATCTGGGGAATGATGATTTTCTTGTAAAAACCTATGTACTCTGATGATATAAGACAGAAGTGTTTTGTTGTAATAGTTTTATGACTCATGGTATTATGTAACAAAGTATTTTGGAGATTTAATAAAGTTATTTGTTTCCGCTGCAAAAATTTTATATCTGTCTTGTGATATTCTGTGTCTGTTTACCAAAAACGCTCCACTGAAGTTAAGGCATTCCCTTTGTGAGTGACCTTAACGGAGGTGGGGTCTTACAAGACTCCTTCTAGAATTCACTATCAACACCCTCTCTTCACCTGGAGGAACGGGTTCACAATGATCCGAGCCCCAAAAAGGATTTTCCCGCCTGAGCACCAACATAGACTTTTACAAATTACAAGAGTTTGATTTCTGCTTGTGTTCTTAAAACACTGAATAGCCAATGATTGAGTATACCATTCCTGTAATATTATCCCCAAGAATATAATGTGTATGTGAAGATTGAAGGAAGTATATTATTTATTGAATCAAGAGATATGAAATAACTTCAATGATTCAACAAGTAATTTGAATATTTGACAGCTTTTATAATGCAAGAGTCTAGAGATGAAGATCAAAAAATAGAATAGATTTTCAAAGAATCGGTGATTTGAAAACTAGAATTGTAGTGTATATATAATAGTTGAAAAGAAGAGATCCTTCATGAAGAGTTTTATCAAAGAGATGCACCCATTTCTATTTAGAAATGAAGAGGAATCTCTTCATGAAAAATGGCAACCTTTCATAAAAATGGTTGTTATGTCGAATCAGTTGACTGGTCTGAAAATCACCAGTCAACTGGTTGAAATATAAATCGTATATATATTTGATTTTTTTTTAAAAATAGCTGTTACTATACATTTAGGTTTACCAGTCAACCGGTAGAAAATTAACCGGTCGACTGGTTAGTACAAAAATGTGCAGTTCAGGAATTTTACTAGTACATATATATACACACACACACACATATAACACAACTAAACACACACACCGATACATACATATACATGTATATACACACACACACATATATATATACACACACATATACGAACTAACTCTTTGATTTGAACTCCATTCCTTGTTGTCTTGAATCAAAAATCTGGTGAACTCCATTCCTAGTTGAGTACATAGAAATGGAATGTGCAATTTTTTTTAATGTTTTTAGTACTTGCGCACTCCATTTCTGTGCAAGAACAATTTTGTCCTTGCACAGAAATGGAATGTGCAAGTTTATTCTGGCCCTTGCAAAACCAGTGAGCTATTTAATCAGTGAAGTGAAGATTTCAAACATAGAATAGTGTGTACTCAAACATTACATTACATTACATTATATGAAAATTTAAAACTGATCCCAAGCATGAACGTGTACATGAAACATTACATTACATGAACATTCAAACATAAAAATTCTAATAGAAAAAAAGACTAAGTAATAAAACGTAGAACATGAACATTAAATTCGAAAGTAGAAGTCAAACATTATATTACAAGCATAAAATAGATAACCCAAAGACATGGTTTGGACGAAAACTAGAAAACGTAGATAGTACGCCGATTAAATAAGATACATTGAAGGTTGGCGTGAACAGAGATGAAGAGTTGAAGACAACGTGTAAGCTTAGATATTACACGAACTAATAGTGGTAGACTTGATAAATCATCACCAATGAGTGGCTCGGCTCGAAACCCCTCCACTTAATTCTAGCACAATTTTTCCCAAACGTCTCACTTCTTCCCGCATTTCTAGGGCATATTGAAGACCCCTAGCGCACAATGGAGGATCAATCCATTTGAAATAATCGCAACATTGAATATTCTCTGGATCATACTTATTTTCTTTGTATGAACTGCAACCAAAAAGTCTTCGTCCTGCATTAGTCTCTGTTTTTGCAACAACGACTATACATTCTTCTCCGCATCGACACGTCGGGCATGCGCAATTTGGCATAGTTGGAGGAACGGGACATAGGCGCTCTAGCTGGATCCCGTTATGGTAGAATTTTTGACCTGTTCTTTTTGTTTCGAGACAATGGCACATAAACGAGCATTCAAAGTCCCTCGTACATGATTTTGTGGCTATGGTATTGGATCGAATTGAGTTTCGGGAACATATTCAATGTTCTCTTGTTCTATGTCAACATTGGTAGATCTACTCCTTTCGAATTCTTCGCAATAGGCCACCAAAGTTTCATCATCAATTTCCTGATTCTCCATGTCTACGTTTAGAAATTAAGCATAAAAACGTTTAAAATGAACTATATGTGTAAAAGATTTTTAAGGAGGAAACAAAACTAAACAATATTACCTTTCGAAGTTAAAGATGATGCCATGATTGATGTTGTTTCGGCGTAAGAGAAGATTGATTGTGACTGATTCTTGATGTAATTGTGGATTTTGAGATAGGGTTTGTTTTTGATGTAAAATGGGTTTGTTGGAAGATTGTATGTAAATGAGGAAGAATGGTTGGTGGTTGAGTGTGAATAGATGCTAGATGGCGTATGAACATTCCAGAAGTGCTCAAGAAGGAAATCCTTCTTGATCACTTTTGGAATGCGCAATAAGGAAATCCTTCTTGCGCATTCCAAAAGTGCTCAAGAAGGATTTCCTTCTTGAGCACTTCTGGAATGCTCATACGCCATCTAGCTAGTACTTACACCCACCCACCAACCTTTATTCCTCATTTACTTATCACAATCCCAAAAAACCCAAATTCCTTACTCCAAACCCTATTTCCTAATCACCAAATACTTCAACAACCAATCACCACTATGTTAACTCTCTATTCTTCCGTCGTGAACAAAACTTATTGTAATCTTCACCGGTTTGAAGGGAAAAAAAGGTTAATTTTTTAATATTACTACTAATTCCTTTGGTTTATTCGAATTGGTTTTTATTTTTATGTTTGTTGATTTGTGGATGGTGTAGAATAAGGCACATGTTCCAATCATCTTGTACTTTGATGGTAAATTAATAATTGGTGAAGATGATAAACCTACATATGTTGGTGGATAAAGAAAAGGTTGCAAAATTAAGAAGTATTGTCCGTTCGAATCGCTCAAGAATAAAGCGTACGACGTTTCCAAAACAGATGAAAATGAGTTTGATATAAAGCTAGTAACCAAGTGGGTAAGGGATGACGGTTTGTCCGCTATCACTTTAGACGATGATGAAGACATGGATTCGATGTTCTCAGTTGGAATGAAAGTGGAAGAGATCTACGTCCTGAAATGTGATAGGATCTAAGAAGAGCAGCTAGAACGTCAAACGGATTACACCTTACCGGATGACAACTTACCGGACGAAAATTTTCAGGAGACCGTTATGATTGAGTCTCAAACAATAGTTTGGTTAGTGTATGGATTAATTTTTGGAGATTATATTTGCCAACAACAATTGCATGTTCTGATCATTCCATTTTTATAGGTACTTGACGCACGAAGTTGGTGAAGGATCAAACTGTAGATCCGAAGCTGAAGAAAATTGTGCATTCAATGAAATAGCGGTTGTAGAACAACTTGATAGTTGGCCTATACAATAGAAGAAGACACAACTTGGACCGAGAACAGTCAAGTTAATAACGAAGGACCCCTCGATGATGACGTACAACCCGTTAATGGACAAGATGATGCTGAAATCATGGAAATGGAAAGTCCTTTAGTCGAAGATTTATGTACCGCGGAATTGATGAATACATCATGCATGCAGAATTGTCATTTGGATATGGAGGTATTTGGAAGGGAATGTGTTGACAAAAGTCCTCGAATTGGGTTGATATTTCAATCCAAACAAGATCTTATTAAGCAGCTAAGTGAATGGGCCATTAAATGTCCGGTTTCTTATCGAGTAGTCAAATCTCGTTCTCATGACTAAATAGTGCGCTGTGACGTAGATGAGAAATGCCCTTGGCGGCTACATGTTCATTTATCGACGAAGATATCTCAAAATTTCTGGAAAATTAAGACGTACAGAGGTGATCACACGTGTCTTAACCCAACAATCAACTTAAATCACTGTCAAGCTATGGCTAAATTTATTTGTAGTAAAATACTACCGCTTGTTAAATCCGAAACGAATATGACAACAAAAACGGTGCAGGAAACGATGTCAAACATGTTTCATATTAAAGTTACTTATTCGAAGGCTTGGCAGGGATTAACTAAAGCTTTAGGTTTAATATACGGAGATTGGGATACATCGTACGCCGAGTTACCTAAATATCTTCAAGCCTTGAAGAATACCAATCTGGGGACTGTATATTAAGTTATACACCACCGAACTGCATTCCAGGGTGCATTTTGGGCATTTGGGCTGTCAGTCGAAGGTTTCGCACATTTTCGTCCACTACTTTCCATTGATGGAACTAATTTGTATGGAAAATATTTAGGTACACTACTTGTTGCCACTGGTGTTGACGCTAATCAAGGTCTCTATCCTTTGGCATTTGCTATTGTTAGAACCGAATCATGGAATACGTGGAAGTGATTTATAAGTTCTATATGGAAGCATAGTCCCTCTCTACGTATAAGAACCATTACGTTTGTTTCAGACAGAGTGAAAGGAATTCCACATGCATTAACAGAAGGTTGGCTTGCTCCTCATCATCACCGTTTTTGTATTAGGCATATTAAAGCAAATTTCAAAAAAAAAGGGATTTGGATCTGACGATCTACAAAACTTGCTACATGCTACAGCAACAACCTCTGAAATAATTATATACAATGACTATCGAAAGCATCTGAAGTTGATATGTGCTGCAGCTGATGCGTGGATCGACACAAGTTTGAAAGACCTAGAAGAATGTTGGACGCTATGTCGGGATGGTGGCATGAGATTGAACATGATGACGACCAATGTGTCAGTAAGTTTCAATGGTGTTTTGAAGGGAACAAGAAACTTACCTGTACGATCATTAGTTGCACGAACGTTTCATCGTATCAATCATTACTTCTACGAGCGTTGTACTCAGGCGGGTGTGTTGACGACTCCGTTGACACCAAAGTGGGAAGCAATAGCTAAAACACGCATGGAAGCCTCGAGACATTTGAATATTGAACGTTATAACAGTACGGAGTGGGGAGTAAAATATTCGGAAATGCATAGCTATACGGTTTTAGTCGGAGAAAATGAAGTTTCATGTTCGTGCAATATGCCAACACTAGAACATTTCCGTTATTCACATGTTTTAGCGGCTTGTTCTAGGGGTTCTGGAGGGGCTCACTGAAGAAATGATGTTTTCATTTCACCATGGTATACAACCGCCAAGTACGCCGCATCTTACTTTCCTATGTTTCATCCAGTTTCGGATAGTCAGTATTAGACGACGTATTAAGGCCCGGACATTAAACCACCACCGGTGCGTAGAAACTCAGGACGACCAAAATCTACACGAATCAAAGTAGCTATGGACCAACCAAATAGTAACCGACAAGATATGTGTGGTAACTGTGGGGGTTTAGGCCATAAAAGAAGATCGTGCACTCGAGGATGATGGTTTAAGTTGAGTGTTTATTAGCTTGTGCTTCGATGTATTTCGTTGAAATTTATATTCGAATTCTATGTATGCTTATTATGTTTTAATGTTGATTTGTTTGAGTTCAATTTCAAATTCTATGTTGCACTTATTTGTTTGCATTGAATTTGTTCAGTTTTGCGTATGTTTTAATGATAATGGCTTGAAAACAGTTTTTGTAGCTGCTCTCTGTCTTTTGTAGGCCAAAAATGGCCTTGCGCATTCCATTTCTACACATGAAAAAATTTGTTCACGCGTAGAAATAGAGTGCAATTTTTTTTTTAAAAAAATAAAGTTGCGCATTCCATTTCTGCGCGTGAACAAATTTGTTCACACGCAGAAATGGAATGCTCAAGGCCATTTTTGGCCTACAAAAGACAGAGAGCAGCTACTAAGAGCTGGGTTGCATACAAACCCCAAAACAGTTTTCGAACATTCATTATAGTTCAACAAGCAATACTGTTTCCAAGCAAACATGTTTTCAACCAAATTGTGGTTCAACAAACTTGAAAATACCGTTAATGTTTTCAAACGCATAAGTTTTTTGTAGCTGCACTCTGTCTTTTAAGGCCAAAAATGGCCTTGCGCATTCCATTTCTGCACGTGAACAAATTTGTTCACGCGTAGAAATAGAGTGCGCATTTTTTTTCAAAACAAATTGCTCATTCCATTTTTATGCATGAACAAATTTGTTCACACGCAGAAGTGGAATGCGCAAGGCCATTTTTGGCCTACAAAAGACAAAGAGCAGCTACTAAGAGCTGGGTTGCATACAAACCCCAAGACTGTTTTCAAACATTCATTATAGTTCAACAAGCAATACTGTTTCCAAGCAAACATGTTTTCAACCAAATTGTGGTTCAACAAACTTGAAAATACCCTTAATGTTTTCAAACACATAATTGTTAACATACATGACAATACCCATAAGTGTCAACATACATGAAAATACCCTTAATGCTAAGTAAACATGACCAACAAAACCATAATGAAAATACGCATATACACTAAATCTTCGACAACTCCCTAGTCTCTAAGTCTTCGAACTTTTAGCGGCGTGCCCTCTTCTTCTTTGTTCTTGTTCTTGTATAACGTTGTGTTATCGGCGATGGATGAGTAGCTTTAAGATGTTCTAGAGCCTCGGATGTTCCGGGCTGAGATGACGATACGATTTGTTGACTTTCCAAAGGTGGTTGTGATGGACCAACAAAAATATCCACTTGTATACCACTCGTAGATCCTCCTCCGAACCCAAAACTCTGTTCGACCGAAGCCTAACTCGGCCATCCTTCTGTCGTTATGTTGAAAAGCTCTTGCACATTTCCTTGTGCACCTTCTTCCTCTTCTTCACGTTAACCTTCTTCCTCTTCTTTACGTTGACCTTCTTCCTCTACTTCAAGTTCACCTTCTTCCTCTTGTTCGAGCCCGGGTCCCGAACCTGAAATAGGAGGAGGTGGTGGCGGGAATGCGGGAGGAGGCGGGGAAGGGGGTGGATTTAGGTCGACGCAACTTGTTTCGGCCTACGAGTGTATCTAAGAAATTCCTCAATCCTACACATTTCACTTGCACCTACTCAGGCTCATATCGGCTTTCCTCTATATCCACCCTAATATCTATAGCAGTGTAAATACCACTTACGATATCACATTCCAATGGAGCCCGAGGGATGTATGGAGCTAAAAGTGAAGAAGATTCCCTCAATACAAAACGGCGAGTAATATGCCAATACCAATACTCGTATTCGGCCAACAGAATTGCTGGCGTTCTCTCAACAATCACATTATCCGCCCTAGTGTTCCAACGATGAACAATTTGAATTATGAACTCGCCCCAATTACCTAGATTCTCAGGCACTCTCTCAATCGGATCGGGTATATGTTGAAAAGCATAACCTAACTGCCTCATTACTCGGTTCGATCAATGATTCTGAATGCATACAAAACATATAATCCGAGTCTTGCACACTATATTTCTATACCATTTCGGAATATTATTCCGAAAATCTAAATCGTAAGGGTTCCATGTAAGACTCTCAGCCGGCATCAAATCAAATTCATTCCTATAAAATAAGACATTCCGCAGCGTACGAGCCCAATTTTTGGCAACATTCCACCTGCACAACAAAGTAACAATGCTAAGTAAATAAAATTAATAAATTTTGAAGAAAGCTAAGTTTCACTCAAAATTACCTGCGATCGTAATGAAGAAGTATAGCCGTAGTGTCTTGAATTTGTACATTTGGTCGACCAATTGCCAAGTAGGTCCACGACCATAACTAACAATATACGAAATTTAAATAGGAATAAGAAAGTTGTGTAAATACGTTATGTTGATATTAAATACAGAAGACATATCTACAATAAAATCATGCAGCTAGCTATAGAATTAGATTTCCTTAATGCGACAGCCGATAACTCGCTATATTAGTTAGCAAGCACCGCACTCCCCCAAGCGTGATACCCAAACTGTTGGAAATCTCTTAAAAATGGAAAGTACCTTAAATTACATCTCCCTTTCGAATGCGTGACAAAAAGACGAGAATTTAGAACGTATAAAATTACGGCACATGCTCGATGCTCAATCTCCACTTATGTTGCGTGTTCATGAAGAGGACCCCCAAATGCTTGTCTAAACCATTTCATATGTATTTCATATCTCCCCATGAATTGGTTTTCGGAAACAACTACACCCAAAAGCTTGTGGCATAACTCACTGTAGTTGGTATGTGAATCATCAAACAGAATAGGACGACCAAAGGTGGGAATACCAAGTATTTTCTCGACATCAAGCTTGGTAATCGTCATTTCTCCAACTCTAAAATGGAAGGTATTAGTTTCCGGATGCCAATGGTCACATAATGCCGTGATAAGTCCATGATCCAATCTAATGTAATCTATCTGGAGAACTTGCTACATTTGAGCTATTTGAAGATAATTTTCAAGCCGAGGATCTTTACATTCAATCAGTTTTAACTTGCTCGAATGATCGGTAGCCTTAACTTTTTCAAAATCCTATGGATACAAATGTGAAAGCACGATATTTGAATTATGAAAATACAAGACAATAACAAATGAAGTAACAATTTTATAAGGGTGTACAAATATACCTCCATTAGCTCTTGGTTGTTACTCCGGTGTTCAAATTGACGGTAGAGCACACTAGGATCAACCGGTCCAGGCACTAATGCATTTCCTAGAACATGGTTGTACAACATTAAATCTCATACAAAGTACAAATTGAAAGCATAAAACTAATTGAAATGGATTTGCTACCCAATTTGAAAGCATAGAACTAGTGATTAGAAAACCTAGTTTAGAGCCATGCTAAGTACCTCTACTTTGCGAAGATGTTGAACCTTCCACCATTTTTTTATGAATTTGTTGAAGAAAAGAGGAAAATGAGATGTTTAGGGGTAGATTAAAGTTGTAGAATGGGATTTGGGTATTTAGGGTTTGTTGAGCTTTTCCCAAGTGGAAGAGAAATGAGTTTTGAGGAATGTTTTTGCAAGGGCCACTTAATATTCGTAGCAGCTCACTGGTTTTGCAAGGGCCAGAATGAACTTGTGCATTCCATTTCTGTGCAAGAGAAAAATTGTTCTTGCGCAGAAATGGAGAGCGCAAGTACTATAAACACAAAAAAAAAAAATTGCTCATTCCATTTCTACACAAGAACAAAAATTTTCTTGTGCAGAAATGGAATGCGCAAGTTCTGCTACTCATATACAAAACAAGCCTACTTTCATAATAAGTTATGAAAGAGGCTTGTACAATAAGTTCTTCTCAAAAGCTTAAACCAAAAATTTGTCCTTCATGAAAATGGCTGTTATGTCAAATCAGTCGACTGGTCTGAAAATTACCAGTCAAAATATAAGTCGTATATATATATATTTAAAAATAGCCGTTGCTATACATTTAGGTTTACCGGTCGACTGGTAGAAAACTAACCAATCGACTGGTGTGAAGTTCAGGAATTTTACAAGTTCACTAGTAGTTGATTACAAGTTGAGTGCATAGTTTCTTTGTGCATTTATGTTATATAAACTCAGGATAGATATTAACAATCATCTAACACAACTAAACACACACACACACGCGTGCACGCACACGCGCGCGCACACACACACACACACGTATATATATATGTATGAACTAACTCTTGGATTTGATCACCATTTCGTTGTGGTCTTGAATCAAAAATCTTGTGAATCAACAATAATAACACTTTTTATTCTGCTTTAAATAAATTTTAAGCTTTGCTGTGTTTTATTATGTTGTCTTATGAATTTTAACCTCTGTAACGATATTTTATACCTATAACATTTCTTAGGGAAATCCTTATATGGGTAACATTAAGAAATGTGGGGTGTTACATTTGGTATTAAAGCCTAAGGTTACATGATCAATATAAAGATTTTGTTTTTTTAAAGAAAAGGTCTTTTAAATAAAACCGTTTCCAGAATGCAAATTTGTTTTTGAAAAATAACCCCTCAAGTCAATTACAATATTCCTTTGATTCTGTTACTGAATCCTTCTCTCTTTTCCGTTCATAGCATGTCTAGGGCTCTTAATTTCCTTGGGGGTATACCCATTTTGACTTATTTCTATAGGTATGGAGAAGCTACGACACCAGCTGAAGGGCAAGTAAGGCATGAGCTCCCGCTCCAACCGTAGGGGCTCTTCCTAACCCACCAACAAAGACTGATTTCTCTAAGCATTGCGGGGATTTCATTGCTCTTGGTGGAAAGACCTTCCTTGGTTCAGAGATTTTTGTTGAGGCCTGCACTTGGCTCATGGACACCGAGTGCATATTTGGACTTTTATAGCATGATGATAGGAGGAGAGTTCGGTTGGCTGCATGGTGATTGAAGGACGAGGCTTTGTTTTGGTGGGATATTATTGAGGCAGAGCATGGTTTTGTGACTTGGAATGACTTTATAGAGAGGTATGGAACGAAGTTTCTATCTTAAGCGGAAGAGGGCATACAATTGGAGAAGTTTCTAGCACTGAGACAGGGTGATCTTATTGTGAAGGAATATGTCAATCAGTTCAATGAGCTTGCTAGGGTCGGGATGGATTTGGTGAATACAGCTCATAAGAAGGCTTTGAGGTTCGCTAAGGGTATAAATCAACCTCTATAGGGACTTGCTATGACTCATATTCCGATGGGTGCTACGTTTGCGAATCTTGTTGAGATGGCGCTTATGAATGAGGAAGGGAAAGGTGATCTTATGGAAAGTAAAGCTGAGATGGCTAAGTATAATGTTGGCAAAAAGAAATGGTGGTCCAAGAAAGTTAATAAGAAGAAGGGCGCGAAGCCAAAGAAAGCTCAAATAGAGAAGGATGTTAAATTCCATGAATGTGGCATGATGGGCCGTCTTGTGAGGGACTACAAGAAGACTGCTAAGAAAGGAAGCTGCTTTAATTGTGGACAATAGGCTCATTATAAGAGACAGTGTCCTCAGAAGAAAGGAGCTGGTTCATCTGGAGTGTAGATGCTTGCATTTGAAGCGGCTCAGGCTAGTGTTGGTCAGGATAAGGGCAGGAAGGTCATAGTCGAAGGTTTGATCTCTCTTTATGACTATCTACTTAGCACGTTATTTGATTCTGGCACTTCACATTCATTCATTTCTACTTCATTAGTTTCAGGATTTTCTAATTGTGCCACTTTTGGCATAAGGAAGTGAGTTTCATAGAGTATGTAGTTTCAAGATATGGTATAACGGTGGATACCTGTAATGTGGTTGATGTGCAAGACTGGAAGGTCCCCAAGAATGCGACTGAAGCGAGGAGCTTTCTATGTTTGGCCAGGTTTTATCAAAAATTTATTAAAGATTTTGCATGGATTTTAGCTCCCTTGTCCTCCTCAATAAGAAGAACTTGGTATTCTCATGGGATGTGGATTGCGAGGATTCCTTTATGAGATTGAAAGAGGCTGTCACAACTGCTCCAGTGTTGACTCTTCCCTATGGGTCTAAGATATTTACAGTGTGTATTGATTCTTGTGGTATATGATTAGGTGCAGTCCAAATGCACCAGGGTAGGGTTATTTGTTATGGGAGTAGACAGTTAAGGGTACATGAGAAGAATTATCCTACCCATGATTTAGAGCTGGCAGTTGTTGTTTCTACCCTTAAGTCTTGGAGGCATTACTTGTTAGGTGAGAGTTTTGAGTTATATATAGATCTTAAGTCTTTCAAGTATTTACTCTCGCAAAAGGATCTTAGCTTGAGACAATAAAGTTGGATGGAGTTTCTAGCATCCTACGGCTTCAAGATTTCTTATACCCTAAGGAAAGGGAATGTAGTGGCGGATGTTCTGAGTAGGCAGAGAATGACTTTGAGCCCATTGTTCTTAGTATGGCAGAGTTTATCTCATCTTTCGGTTTCAAACCGTATATGGATTATACACAAGGATTATTAGCATCGCTTGAGGTGCAACCTATTCTATTGGAATGGATTTGATCCATTCAGCGGGATGATAAGCAGCTAGCTGATATTTTGGACCAATCAAGTAGAGGCGAGGTCTCTAGGCACCTTTCTAGATACTCTATTGATGAGAGAGGGTGGCTACGCCGTGATTGCAAGTTATATGTACCCCACATGAGGGATGTGACGAGTGTAGTATTATCAGGGGCCCATCACTCTCGGATGATGGTCTATCCGGAGGGAGACCAGATGTATAGGGGTATGAAGATGGGCTTCAATTGGAAGGGGATGAAGAGAGATGTGGCAGATTTTGTAGCAAGATGAGTATCATGTTAGAGAGTTAAAGCCGAGTAAAGGAAACCAGGTGTATTATTTCAGCCTTTGGATGTCCCATATTGGAAGTAGGAGAGCGTCTCAATGGATTTCATTGACAGTTTTCCTAGGTTGAGGAAAGGCAATACCAACATTTGGTTGATTGTGTATAGATTAAACTAGAGCGCTCATTTCACCCCAGTCAGCAATAAGAGGACTGCAACCGGGTTAGCTTAGATATATTTAAGGGAGATTGTCTGACTTCACAGAGTTCCCATAAGCATAGTTAGTGACAAAAATTCCATCTTTTCCAGTGAGTTTTGGAGAAGCCTATAGGAGGCGTTAGGGACATAGCTGAGACTTAGTAGTGCATACTACCCTCAGACAGATGGATAGACCAAGAGGGTTAATCAAATTCTTGAAAATTTATTACGGCTGTGCAATTTGGACTTCGGAGGGAGTTAGGAGTAGCATTTTCCCTTAGTTTAGTTTGCTTATAACAACAGCTATCAAATGAGTATTTGTATGGCGCCCTTCGAAGATTTATACGGACGGCCTTGCAGATCACCATCTTGTTGGTGGGAGACAACATACAGACTTCTTCTTGGATCGGAGATGATCAAAGAAACCTCATAAAAGATCGACTTAATTGGTAAAAGGATGAAGGCAACTCCAGACAGATAAAAATCTTATGCAGACAGAAGTGGGATAAATCTTGAGATCAGTGGGGGGACATGGTTTTCATTAAAGTATCTCCCCTTAGGGATGTAGTGCGGTTTGGTTTGGTTGGAAATTAGCATCGATATTTGTTTGGCCATTTCCGATAGTAGAGAGCATAGGACAAATGGCCTATAGAGTTCGTCTGCCAGAGAGGCTGTAGTGGTTCATGATGTATTTCATGTCTCGCATTAATGCTTACATGATTCTGTGGTAGTAGTGGAGCCGAGTACTCTAGAGGAAGTTGTGGTCGAGAATGAGGCTTTTGTTGGACGAGTACCTACGCGGATTTTGGATTTAGAGATAAAGAAGTTAAGTAGTAAGGAGATTAGACTCATCATGGTTCATTAGGTAGAGGATAGCAACGAAGCAACATGGGAACCAGAGGAGACGGTTCGCGTGGTGTTTGCATTATTTTGATAGCGCTATCAATTCTTTCTTAGTTTCGAATTTGAACCTTATCTATTTCCGATCATTTGAAGTAGCGGGTCTTGGAAAATTCCGTGGATGGTAGGACTTGGTTTAAACCTGTTATTAGGTTTAAGTGGACGCACGTATTTGCTCGTGGATGCAACGGATGCATATACACACACTAGGCACTAATTGATGATCAGTAACTAGGACACTAACATAATTGAATATGAATGTGTGTGCACTTTTAATTCACTTTTAATTTATGGATGAAAATCGGGTGATTATCATATGAATGTTGCATTTTCTTGGTAGTGGTTGTATCATGCATATATAATTTTGTGTACCATTGGATGCACGACACTGACATAAATTGCATAAAAGGAGGTCAATTGAATCAGTGGACCGCCTAATTTCTTGCATTAGGTAGGGACATATACGCTACTTCATTGCATATGTTCATGAAATGCATTATAAATCCTAAGGACAATGGATGCTTGTGATTGGTGGGTGTGTAGATGGATGTAGATGATGTTGTGATAATATTTTTGATATTCTTTTAGCCCTGGAGATTTTGAGGACGGAATCTTGTAAGAAGGGGAGAAAAAGCCAAATTATTTAATAAATAAATTTATATAAGTGATTAGTAAAATAAATATAAATAAAAAAATATTGGGGAATGGTCAATGGGGGTTATGCCATTGGGTCTGTCATGAAATTCTGGCTAAGACAGACATTTGGTTTGTCAAAATTTGACTTAAAATGAAGAAGATATGAAGTTTGAAATTCAAATTTGAAATCGGAATAAACGTTAGATTAATCACAAATTATTTAGAGTCCAAATCACGATCAGTTGAGGCGATCCATCCTCTAGTTGGGTCGACCCAGGGATCGACCCAGACCCCAAGTCGATCGACCTAGGGGTCAATCCACCTAAAGGATGGGTCGACCCACCTGGACGATGTGCGCAACTCAGTGTGCACGTCTATTGAACAATATCCACGAAGAAGAATCGACACCCACTCCTATGGATATATGATTTATTTGATTGGTTGGTGGGTGCATATGTTTCTCTCAGGTAGATTTGGCGACTTGGTTTCATCTGCTTTGAGTCACAAATAATAGTGTGGACAAGATACCCTTTAGGACTCCAGATTTATTTTTCGAGTGGCTGGTTATGCCCTTTGGTCTAACCAATGCACCGACATATTTTATTGATTTGATGAGCCGAGTGTTTAGGGAGTTCCTAAATAAGTTTGTGTTGGTGTTTGTGGATGACATCTTGATATTCTCGAGAGACGAGGATGAGCATACATTGCATTTCGGAGGGGTTCTTCGTACTCTTCGTCCCCATCCGTTGAAGGCGAAATCCTCGGAGTGCCACTTTTGGCGTAAGGAAGTGAGATTCTTGGTGCATGTGGTCTCAAGAGATGGTATAGCGGTGGATCCCGCTAAAGGAGTTTCTATGCACGAGTGGAAGGTCCTAAGAACACGACTGAGATGAGGAGATTTCTAGGTTTGGCAGGGTTTTATCGGAAATTTATTAAGGATTTTGCATGGATTTCATCTCTGCTTACCCGCCTTACTAGGAAGAACTTGGTATTCTCATGAGACGTGGATTGTGAGGATTCCTTTATGACATTGAAATAGGATTTCACGACTGCTCTAGTGTTGACTCTTCTATATTGATCTAAAATATTTACAGTGTATACAAATGCTTGTGGTATAGGATTAGGTGTAGTCCTAATGCTGGAGGGTAGGGTTGTATGTTATAAGAGCAGACAGAGATAACAGCTATTGTTTTTCCCTTTAAGTCTTGGAAGAATTATTCTACACATGTAGGGTGTTACACTTCTCATGGAACATCAGTGGGGCTTACTCCATGTTCATCTAATCGACTAGCTTTTTGCTGATTAGGCCGAGCTTCTACCTCGAATCAGATGATAGGGATTGGCATCAAGCTTGGATCAATCACTATAATATGATCTGATCATCCGTTAGAATCACTAGGTGCCGTTGGGATCGACACTTGAACTTTTAAGGATTTTGCATGCTAATGGTTGACTTCTGACTAGGCTCAAAATCATGGACGAGTGCATGGACCTTTAGTATCGGACTTGGAACTTCAATTTTTCCACATTGGATCGATCACCACTGGAGTGGTATCGATCCTAGCTCAGATCAGTACCTATCTCTTTGGATCTAAGGTGATTGATCTGATCTCTCACCTTCTTTTTTTGGTCAACACCCAAGTCTTATTTTTTCTTCTTAATTTCTGGTCGATCCGAGATCTTTTGTAGCAATAAATACACCACATGATGATTTATTTAGAGGATATTTTCTTTGGATCTTCCGTTGGCTTTTTGGTTTCACTATGCAAGGAATTTTCTATTGCTAAACTATAACTTCTTTTACACTACATTCCTGCAATTAAATCAGGAATGCAATTATAATCAAGTAAAAAACAGAGATTACCTCATAGTGTACGTTGGCACATTATTGCACCACTGCTGATTCATGTGTTCATTTAATTTTTATGCACTTTGTGATCAGATGTGTATTGATTATCTGTGTTTCTTATTTGGATTACAATCATTATTTAAAAAGCATTTCATAGGTACAACCAAGTGAAAATGCATATAATAGATAATGTATTGCCTCAAGCAATCATATCATCTCCACCAAGTGCAACACCTGCATCTTCTATACCTTATATTGTAATAAGAAGGGAGTCAGAAAAACTAGTGTCGTGGAATAAAAACTTTGCATTTCTTATAATAGTACTTAGGTGATATAATCTTAAATAATAATATGTCTTATGGAAGCATAAATTAAATTCTTGATATCCCACACAAGGAGAATAGGCATACTAAGGCCATTTAAGACCTTCAAGGAGGCACTAATTATGGAAGCTTTCCAAATTAATATAAGTCTTCCTTTTTTCCTAATGGATCCAATAAATATCCAATTTCCATCTTAAAAAAGAATTAGGGATTTATCAAACTTTAAATGAAGGTTTAGTACAGACATGCACACAAATATCTCAATAAGAATTAAATTAATTACTGGAACATATAATATGTAAATTTAACAATTTCATATTTAATTCTATTCAGTTTCTCCTTATTTTGGTAAAATATTACAGTATTTTATGGAATACAAGAGCAGACTAGGTGTTGATATGTTCCTTGCAATTTACTTGGAATGGCCCAGGAAATTCGACGCTCGAATTTCGACACTAATACATCCTCTGTATTCACTTTCCTAAACTCAAGTATTGAAAACCTAGAAAGTTAAAAGAAAGAAGTTAGAGCTGAGAAAGAAGAAATAAAGGAAGGTTAGAATAGAAGAAGAAGAACATAAACACATCAAAATCAGAAAAGATCGGAATCACGCAGCGGAATGAATAAAATATAGTATACTAATACTCTTTACACAATGGAAAAAGGTGTATATATATATATATATACACACACCAGTACTTAGGCACGTCCATTGGACGTGTGCGTAGACAATTGAAGCAAAGCTTGCTTTTGTATAGAAATTTTGTTTTGTGCAATACCAGTGGAATAGCAAAAATATCAGCGACCAAAATATTATGTAAACAAATCAATTCCACATTTACTGCTAACAAAATCAGAAGTGGAAATTCATGCAGCAGGTAAATAATTTTATAAAAAGCGAAACACTGTACAGTAGGACCAACAATTAGCATAAATGAACATTCTGAAGTATCCAAGGAATAGATAAGATATTGCATGCACATTAATAAGACTGCAAACAGCGTTTATCTCAAATACATTTCCATAATAAATTTTTTTGTTATGCCTAAAAAAAGGAATGAACAAACATGGAAAAAATGTAGCCGGAGATTATAGACTCAAGCAATGGTGCTGTAGCAGAAAAGAGGTAGAAAGCAATGAGTTGAGAACACGATGTGGAAAGACTATAAAACACTGGGAAGCATCAACTGCCTTATTAACATATGATTTTCAATTGTTCCAATATGTAATTTTCCATATTTCATATTAATCCAACATAAAATATCCTCAGATTGATCAGTGGCCAAAAAATGGTAGTATAGTGCATGGTTCAAGCAATAGCTTGTTTTAGTTCCTATATCTAGTCCACTCTTCTCCCTTTAGATCAATCAATCAAGCAATATCAGAAGTCATTTACCATCATGGATTACGGTAGTTGTACAAAAACAAAATTATAGTCCACTCTTCTCCCTTTAGATCAATCAATCAAGCAATAGAAGAACCCGTTTCCATCAGTTGTCCAACAAATCGACGAAAACTTAACCTGGAATAGTTAATGGCACAATTTTAGGAATGCAAGTGATTGATCAAAATTGGTAAAACTATGAATTGAGTAGAGTAACCATGAAATAGTATCAGGAAAAATGATCCTATTATTAACATGCCTAACTTAGTAGTAACCTAGTCACTTCCACATGAGCTAATACCATAAGCTAAATACTTCATCTTCAGTAATGGCCAATCGACTAAGGAAAATAGTCCCAGCTTCACTAAACTCATTTGGGTTCAGCAAAATTTATGTGTACATGTGAAAAAATACACATGTCATTATATTATTTCTGCAATAGATATACTGGAACTCACTAATGTTCAGTAGTCATGTATGCCATAACATACTAACAGAGAGTGTTTGTAGTATTTGAAAATTTGCATACCACTATCATTGGGAATTCGTATCCAAATTTAATTAAAGAAAATAAATTAAAATGATTTAAGTACCGACCAAAAGCAGTACGCATAATAATTCTAATAATATAACTACTATACCATATCCTACTGCCATTCACTCCAAGTAGACAAATTAACCAACACAGACATCATCCAACTCCAGGCCCAGCAACTTCCCACACTTCTCCTCCATCTCCTTCCCCTCCTCACAAAACTCATGAAAGTGGCACTCCTCTCTGCTGATCTCGCCCAGTCTATCTATTATGCAATGCACCTGGTGTGGCCCCCTTGGGAATCGATATATGTATATGATATTGTGTATCACACTACACCATATATGCTGATTAGACTGTGTTTTTAGCCGTATCTAGAGCTCTTGGGCAAGATAAATAGCCATATCAAAAAGTGGCATGTTAAATTATTAGATACAGCTACTAATCGTATCGCATTATTTTAAAATACGGCTATTAGCCGTATCTAAAGTCTAATTAGATACGGTCTTTGACCGTGTCTAATTATATGTGTGTGCACACACACACACATATATATATATATATACACATGTGTGTTTGTGTTTATATCATATATGTGTATATATATAAAACCAGAATCTGTAGTACATATCTTTAATATCCCAGAGCATACATACCACAAAGTATACACAGAAATAACACAATTTATACATATATATACTTAAAGCATTACAAGGTCTTTCATAACACGATGTACATACAAACATAAACATTAAAAGGAAACTGTATTAGATTTTCATCACATTACGAAATAACATAAATGAGGTAAAAAGATAACAGCCTGATAAATAGTCCAGTCGAGGCCGGGAAGTCAAGGCTGGGAAGATCGAGGCCGGGAAGTCCAGTCCAATCGAGGTCATGATATATAGACTGTAGCCTGAGTTCCAGCAAAGCACTATAATCTCCAATAGGACTGCCTATAATACAAGAAACAAGTTACAAATACTTCACAGCTGGACTGTAGATCGACATTGTAACATTTGGTGACTGAGATGCAAACATGAATACAACAATGGTTCTAACAGTGAAAGCTTCAGTTATTAAACCCATCCATGGTGACTGAGATGCAAACATGAATACAACAATGGTTACAACAATGGTTCAAGCATGAATACAATATGAATACAACAATGGTGCAAACATGAATACAACAATGGTTATAACATGAATACAACAAGGATTAGAATGCGCCATTGAATGTTAATTCTGGTAGCAAAAGTGATAATAACAATGGTTCTATTAGTGATAGCTAACACACTAACACACTAACACACTAGTACATACCAATTCAATTGAAATAGCTAACACACTAACACAAAGTAGAAATCGGCTTACACACGAAGACTTCAACTTATTCCCTAATCTCTACAATCAGGCATGCACAACACGATTGAATTGAAACAGCTAACAAACTAACACAAAGTAAGGGTCAGCCAACACACAAAGACTACAAATTGTTCCCTAATCCCCACTATCAGGCAAACAAAACACAATTCAATTGGAACACATACCTACGGTCAACGGAGGGCTAGGGACTAAGGGTTGCTGCATCGATGGAGAGGGTTGTTCGTCTCCGTTAGTAGGGGAGATTCCAGAGAGAGGTGGAGGCACGATTTGGTGACCAAAAACCCTAATTTGGGTTTTCGGTCACCATTAAAGTGAAATAGAGGAAAAAGGGAGTGGCCAAAATTTTAATCCAGAGTGCCTAATGGGGCGCACAATATGATACGCATTCGATTTGGCCAAAAGCTGTATCAAATTAACTGATCCAGAGCTTCGTTGATGGACTGTCAGATTTAGGGTGTTTGGGGTGGTCCGGATCGCAAAATATAGTTTGATACGGATCTGAGCAGTATCAAATATGATACGGCTATAAACTGTATTTTATGTCCGCATCCTAGTGTGCCAAATTGGTTGTTATGGTGTAGTGTCAAGTGTACAAATGTTTATCGAAAGTGCGCATTACAAATTGGGATTTGCCACAAATTCAGAATTTTCAGGTAAAGGCTCTAGCCCTTAAAGAAGACAGTGGCTATGAATTTATAATGCAAATTTCTCTTTCATCTTTTAACATGGAACTATGATTGCATTTGTTTATTGTTGACTAAACGTAATTCTGTAAGTTATACTTGTTGAACTCCCTTTACACTTATAGTTAAAATAACTATACAAAAATGTATCATACACCATAAATTCAAAATGCACCAAAACATCAAATTTGCTAGTAAAATAAATAGAAAAGGTGGTTCTTTGGTGCAAAGCCTTTAAATTATTATACTTACTAATGAGGTTAACTACTTGCATAACAATTAACTGTAAAACAATATACATGAGACAAACCTATTCTAAAGGATGATGGAACATATTATAGACTGGAAAAGTGGCATCCACTGATGAATCAAAAGCAGAATCATAGAAAGTTAGAATCACGGTTTCCAAATCATGACCTTAAAAAGCTAAGATGTAAAGGATTAAGCACAATGAAGAAAAATCCATGAATCTTACCTAGCGAACAATGATGGAATCAACCATAGCCTTAAATAGCGGCTTGCATTAATGAACTGAAAGGGGTAGTGCAGAAATATAGAATCAAGATTTCCAAATCAATTTGGCTGAATAATAATGTGGGCTTGGTAGCAAAAGAAAGATAGCAGTGTCCTTTTTTTTCATTTCTAGCAGTTTGTAAAAACAATGGGAAATCAATCACAAATGGAAGTATAGAGTCTTACAACTTACAATCATAAGCATTCAAAAAGAGTTTTCAAACTCGATATCTCATACTCCCAATGTACCTTCATCATTAATCGTTAATAAAATAGGATTAATCCATGTCAACATTAATCAAGTAATATTCTAAAATTTGAAACTAAATGTCAAAAACGTAAAGGGATACATATTACCTATTTGAACGGTGAGCCAAAGCTGTGTGCAAGTCTTAGAAACAAAATTAATTTTGCACATATAATACCTTAGCTCATAGCTCAACCGCCTTCAATAATTTTCCCAATCGAGTAATCATAACAAAATCTATCAATTCGTACAAAGCCGCTACTCTTAGCATCCCATCTGCCATGGAAATTAAACGAAATTTCTGAAATTGTAACACAAAACTTAAAACTTCATGACATTCGAATGTCGTACTTTAATATAGTATAAGAATTTATGATTAATTAGTATGTACCTTTCGACTAATTCATAGTGATAAAAATATAAAGCACCGACGATACCTGTTCTTTGAGGATCATTAAATGGAAGAAAGCGACAACATCAATTCATTGAAGGAGCGATAAAGGAGTAACTGAAAAGAAGCATATATTGTTAGTGTAAAACCTCACAAGTTTGAGAAAGGAGAGAACACGTTCTAAATACCGAAGCCTATCGGTCATCCTTTTCTTCGACCACCTACTGTCAGAATAGCCTCATTCTAGGATCTAAGAAACTTACCAGTTGTACCTTTAAGGAAACAATGACAAAGAGGAAAATTGTGAGAAGCGATTGATTTAAAGTGGGAATTTTAGTGGGGAAAAAGACGGGTAGAAGAAATGTAAGGAGTAGCTAAGAAAAGGAAAATGGGTAAACTGATGGACAACATCATGTACTGATCGTGGGTTCAAAAAATGGGTAAGAGAAATGACATATCTGCCCACTGTCTTTTTTCTGTTTCATTGTTTTTTTGTACTTAGGTGGAATAGTTTATTTGAAAATCTGAAAAAGCTTCACCAAGTTAAAGTATATTTATTATTAGTAAAGATATACATACATTAATCATCAAAGTACACAATAAATCATCATATACAGTCATAACAATCCGTCTGTGCAATAAATGATAAATACAACACACAGTGGAAATAAATTAATATGAGAATACATGAATATGTCTCGACTCTATCTCCTCTCTTGCAGCTCCAAACAAATCCTACGCAACCTGAAAATAATACTCGGTCTGCCACGAGCACATTTTGAGGGAAAGAAAAACCATTCGAACCAGTCTGGAATACTTAACAGTGAAACATACATCACAAACAACTTGCTTAATTTTTGAAAACCCATTTTCAAAAGAATAAAAATCTGATAAGACATGACGACACATAAACGTGGTACATGTTTTTCCCATACGATAACCAAAACACTCTTATTATAATTACTAAATTCTAGCATACTAGGTAAATAACTAATAACGTAAAAGGCTCGTATTGGAGTTTGGATTCCATACAAAGGCTGGGCACTAGGGTACCACCAACCACAATACCTCTCTAGATAAGCGTACTGTTAACCCTCTTTTTGGTAAAAGAAGCAGCAGGCCAAATCGAAGCCCAAATGCGCAACCAATCGAGTTAGATAGATCGCATTCTAGGAAGCCCCGCAGAAGCCTGACCCGAAGTAGCCGCATATCGGGCCAATCAAGTTGATATCTCACCCCGGAAGACACGCTCTCCCAGTCAACCGAGAGAACCGCTATCGCACAAGGCGTATCGACCGAGTATTTCAGATCAACATGAAATATCCACCTGAGTTGTTCAAATGCTTGGCCCACCTCTCAAGGAAGAAAAAGCGGTCAACCATATCCGGACAAAGCTCTACTTTTGATATACCTCACCACGGATGCCACGTCAGCCACAACTTCCGAGGATACTATTTATGAATAGTGGAATCAGTCTTCAGCCGCTATTCTAACCAAGTGATGGACTCAACGTGTCCAAGATTTCCCGAAAAGGCCGGGCCACGTCACAACAGCCCAAGCTGCTATCCCCGCCTATAAATACCTCAAAGCCTAAGGAAGATGGAAAGATTTTTTTTAAAATCCTTTCTTTTTTCGGCTCATGATACTTCTTCCCAGAAAAAAATTATCTGGAAGAGAAAATAGCTGCCTTCTCTCTTTTCTCCAAATAGAAAAAGCATTGTACTTGTAATCAAAAACAAAAGTAATATATAAAGTGGACGTAGGCACCGTCTTTGCTGAACCACTATAAAAATTCTATGTGTTTTCCCCGTTTCCTTTACTTTTCTCTACATTTTATAATCAGTATTCGTGTGATCCACACACGATTGGGGGTTGATCGTCACTTGTGACCAACTTTTGACATCAACACTTTGGCACGCCAGGTAGGGGGGATTTGCCTTAATCCATGGCGAACAAACGATAGAAAGATACAACATCCTTGCATCCCGCAAACACCAATGTGGTCGATACTAATGCTACAGAGGCCAGTCACGAAGTTTCCTTTCATGAAGATATGTCTCGATTTCTTACCCGGGATGACATGGATAAAATCATGGTCGAGTTCATAGACCATATGACATCTCAAGATAAACTCCGCGAACGAGAGAAGCAGTTGATGGATCACCTTCTCGGTCGACTGGAGACAGGATTGAACGCTTCAACACCAATTCCTCCACCGGTCGAGACTGGGGCAACAACTGATCTTCGGTCTGCACAGAATCAGGCCACTGATCAAGCTACACCTATATTTCATCCTGGTTTGGTCCCACTAACCGATCGATCCCAGCCGGGAGTATCGCTTCCAGCAACTAATGCAGAAGTAGCAGCAGAACCTCAGGAGGCTCGCGATCAAGATCTAGATCAGTCGAACACTTTGCCTCCACTCTTGGGAACAACTCGACCTATCGAACCAATCGAGCAGCAACCGGGTCCCTCAGAATCAACGCCATTCCCATTACAACCTGGAATCTTACCACAGACCAGTCTAACCACTCTTCACCCTCAACGAAGAAATGGTGCGGCCTTCCCTTCGAACCAGGGAAGCCACACCACCATACCACTCTTCACAGTGGTAGAAGAAAATGCTATGTAGACCCTGCTAACCTCGCTCCCACCAGGGGCACCTTCGAGCTCCGAACATCACATGCTATGCTGGATCAGCCTAGGCCCTCCGTTGCGGGTACGGCTCGACCCACTACTCCTTAGGTTCAAGAGGGGCCATTCTCCCCAGAACCACCTACCAGAGCTAACCTTCCCTCACACCTTCACTCAACTCTCGGAAGACGGGCCCAGCAAATGGCCTCCCTTCCGAGTATGCTTTTGCCAGATCCTTGCATTGAAGCTTCCTCGGATACTGAACTAAATTCATGGCAATGACTCCTCGGAGATGGAAACCAGCTTGCAAGCATCATCCGACGTTTTACTCGGGGCACTTCCTCGCAGCAAGACATTGATAATGTCAATCGCAGCCCTTTAACTAGGGAAATCAGAAACTTCCGAAACCCTCTGGACTTCAAGTTCCCAGCTATCGAGCCATACAACAGTCGTACTGATCCAACCATCCACCTCATGCGACACACGCGACATATGAACTACTCGGCGCATCGACCAACGTCATGACTAAGTGCTTCACGCTCTTTCTCACTGATATAGCCGGAATATGGTTTCGACAGCGACAACAGAATCGATCAGCCGTTGGAACACTTTGGTCGCCCACTTCATCGAGCAATTCAGAGTTCATATCTCTCGACCGAAGAGCGTTATGTTCTTATCCACCATCAAGCACCAACTAGGAGAAACCCTCAAATCCTTCCTCGAAAGGTTCAACGCGGCAGTAGCATCAGTCGATCGACCTGAGCCATCGATGGTACTTATGGCAACCATTGCAGGAGTTTAGAACCAATCAGACTCCTCAATCTCTTTAACCAGAGATCCACCCAAGGATATAGATGACTTCTATTCCGAGGCCGAGCGATTCCTCCGATAAGAAGACACCAGCATTGAGATGGAGAGCCTTGAGGTCCTAGCCGCCAAACAGCAAGGTCCACTCAACAACAACGGCCAGAATAAAGGAAGAGGAAAGGCCCTGGAAAAGAGCTAGCGTCATGTGCGACCTCGAATCAAAAGTAAGTATGACCAGTATACCGAACTCAATTCCTCCCTACTCGATATCTACCTTGACATACGAGGGTCCCTACCCACTCCAAGACCACCTCGACGAGAACCAACTGTAACACCCCACCTCCGCCAGTACCACTCTTGCAAGTGCACTGACTTTGGAGGGGCGTTTGAATTAGGTAAACATGCAAAATTATATATCAAGGCAGAACAAGAACATATGTATATATGTAAACAGAGTAAATAACATAGATAAAACAGCGGAAGATTTAAACCATTTCAAAACAAGTCTGGTACAACATAATATCAATTTTCCAAATAAACAAGTCTAGATAAAACATCATCTGAAAACAGAAATACATAAGTGCTATCCCCAAATTACGTGAGAACCATAGCTAGCTTCATGTAGAAAGCGTACATGAACTGAAATCCCACAAGCAAGTAATCCAAAATCCAAGCTAGGCTCCTGTATTCCCTCCCTGAGAACCTGGGGGGGGGGGAACGGAAGAAAAGAGGCGAAAGAAAACAGGTCAGTCAAAAAGACCGAGTAAGCCCTACTACAATCAATGTAAACTGATAAAGTTAACTGGTATGGGCAGCAAGGGATGAACATATGGATAACAACATACTAGCATGATGATTAACTATCGAGGTAGATAAAGGTGTCATCGCATAATCAGGATTAAGGTTTTGCACCACAGGTGTACTAGTAAACTAACATGACTTGGACAAACAAGTATTGATCCCTTGGCCCAAGCTTTGGCCCAATAACGTGAAGTGACCCCAATACGAGGTCCAAAGTGTAAACAAGAAGTGATCCCCAGGCCCAAGTTTGGCCCAACATCATGAATGACCCAAACCAAGGTCCAACTAGCACGGTCTAGTCGATCGGCTCCCTATAAGCATATCTCGTCAAGTGTCTGTGTCATACGGCCCAACTACGAAGTGTAGCTAAACTGTGCTAGGTCCACCCTAGGGTGTATCAAGTCCTAGGGTGTCAACCACCGACACAAACCAAGCACGCACAGTTTAAACCTACTGGTGCTCGTGCCAGCTTTTTCAACTCCGGACCATGTGCACGATCATGGCCCGCCTGAACCCACACCGGCGCACCTACTCAGCCGTCGTTTGGTCGCTTACATGGCATCCCAGTAATCGTGCCCCTCCCTAGCCTAGTCCCTAGGGTGTCATGATACAACTAAGAGGGTTACTGGTGCAACGGACCACGCAACTAGGGTTTCCTTAATGGGTTAACGTGGTTAACCCAACTCATTCAAGTACCAAGTTGGTTAAGTGTACCCAAGATTCATGACTTAACCCTACCAACTCATCCAATTTCATTGGTTAAGTATTCAAGCAGTCCATGACTTAACCCTACCAACCCATCCAATTTCATTGGTTAAGTATTCAAGTAGTCCATGACTTAACCCTAATCACGAGGCATTAATTAATTAATGCGCCTTAACCTCTCACATTAGACTTTGTTGCGGTTACTAGTTAAGCCGGGCGGGTCCGGGTAGCTTTACACCACAACTTGGTCTAACCTCGGGTTCAAGGTACAACATGACCAACTTCTCATATTGGGTCCTATTGTTTGTAGCAACTAGTTAAGCCGGTCGGTTCCGGGTAGGTTTACGCTACAAACTCAACCCAACCTCGAGTTGGTCACACTTATCTTTTCTAAGTGTCATGTCCACCATGTTTCCAAAACACATTACAAGTTTTTCAAGCAATTGGGTAGACCTAACTTAATAGGTAAATTCCCAATGGGTAGACCTAACTTAATAGGTAAATTCCCAAGCTTATGTTTTTATGTCTTTTAAGTTTACCCAACCCCAAACGCAATCCCATCGCTTACATATCGCAATAG
Source organism: Allium sativum (assembly GCA_030737875.1). Classification (NCBI taxonomy): domain Eukaryota; kingdom Viridiplantae; phylum Streptophyta; class Magnoliopsida; order Asparagales; family Amaryllidaceae; genus Allium; species Allium sativum. The sequence continues at coordinate 346,482,293 of CM060910.1, forward strand.
CGCATAAAGGATAGAAAGAGGGAACTTGACATAATCATGACATAAAAGTGTTGAAGCCACAAGTTCAACATGGTGGCATATGAAATGTACATATGTTCATATACTTGCATTAGGCCTCAAAAGCATGCATAACATGATAGCATGAAAAATGTTCAACCCAAACTTGCATAACATACTTGCATACCATAACATGACATACTTGCCTATAAACTTGCATATTACAACATGATAAACTTGCATATCAACTTGCATATTACAACATGATAAACTTGCATATCAACTTGCATAACATATGACAACTTGCATATCAAACTTGCATACAAAACTTGCATATTATAACATGATAAACTTGCATATCAACTTGCATAACATATGACAACTTGCATATCAAACTTGCATACAGAACTTGCATATTACAACATGATAAACTTGCATATCAACTTGCATAACATATGACAACTTGCATATCAAACTTGCATACAAAACTTGCATATTACAACATGATAAACTTGCATATCAACTTGCATACAAAACTTGCATATTACAACATGATAAACTTGCATATCAACTTGCATAACATATGACAACTTGCATATCAAACTTGCATACAAAACTTGCATATTACAACATAATAAACTTGCATATCAACTTGCATACAAAACTTGCATGACAACTTGCATATCATACTTGCATACAAAACTTGCATAACATATGATAGAAAACTTGCATATCATACATTTAACTTTAAAGTTCAAGTATGAAAGGAATAGGGCTTACAATGCTTATGCGGACTCAAATGAGTATAGCAAATGTAAGAAACCCCTTATGCAACTAATTAAAACCCCAAAATGCAAGCAAACTTGATCAAGACTCCTCCTTTATGATGCCAATAGAGAAACAAGACTTTAATGCAAGCTAAAGAGGATCATACAAGCCTAAATACACTTGTATGCATGGAAATCTCTTAGAAATTGATTTAGGAATTGTATGAAGAGAGTGGAGGCCATGAGAGGTTTGATTTTGACATAGTTTAGTTGCTAGAATGAATAATGAATGATTTAGGGTAGGTTAGGGTCTTATTTATAGATTAGGCTAGTGATTTAGACCATAGGATTAAACCCTAGTTCCAATCTCAGCCCTCTAAACCGAATCTGGCCCCCAAGCTCCACACATTCTCAAAATGGTGCACCAGGCAAGACTGGGCGTCTGAGCCAAGTCGACAGCCAAGTCGACAGGGCTGTCGACCTGGTCGGACCCAGTCGACTTGGGTACTGTGGCGGGAATTTTCCCGCCTTGGCCCAACTGGCCCAATTTCCAAGCTTAGATTTGAATTTAAAAATCTGTTTTTGCTTAGAAATTTTCTGAAAACTTTGTTGGGCCTTAATCGGGTCATACGGACTCCGATTTTCGAAAACTCGGACTCTATTTCGCGTATTTTTCCGAGATGAACGCAATGGCATAGCCCGTTTCTTTTGATTCAGATTTTAGAATTAAATTCTGCCTCGATTTACGTTATAACAGGTTATTGAAAATACGGGTTGTTACATTCTCCCCTCCTTAAAGGATTTCGTCCCCGAAATCTTCAAGTTAGGAAGAACGTATCCTACCATCCAACATCCATCTACTCAAAACATCATCCACGAGCAATCATTGTCCTGACAAGATTCTAAATGCTGGATGAACATATGCAAAGGTGTGTGTATATGTACTTATCTAATGCGAATATCATCAATGCAAATTATGTTAGTGAAATGAATCCATATGTATGCAATTCCTAACATAATGTATATCATCTATATGTGTGCATATAACATACACCCATATGCAACATCCATGTGATAACACACAATTTTCATCCATGAATAAGCATAAACACTCATGCATATGCAATATGAGGAGTGTGTGAGCCGATCTAGTGCCTAATCGTGTATAATGCATCCACGAGTAACCACTTGCAAACACTTGCAACCACTTGCAACCATCAAGCATAACATGTTTCAAACACATGTTTCAACCAAAGGGTTTCTACCTAAGATTCTCATGACAAGATTAACACGATAAACTAGATAAACAAGACAAACATGGATAGCAAAAGATATGCTAAAGAGATCGGGAGGATAAGCAAGATATACTCCTTTTGGATTACAAGAAATCCCTTCCTAACCCAACCCATATTCCATAAAAGCCCAAAAGGTTTAGTCAACCTAACGGACCCCTTCAAACCCTGACATGTATTACTAGCCAACAATCCAAACCTCCCGACGGAAATAGGACCGAAAATGGGACCGAGAGGATATACATAAAAAGATAATATGCGAGTAAGTTCCACAGGAAAACAAGGATCAAAGATATGCTCTTAAAAAGGGATATGATGCTAGCCTTCAGTCTTCTAAGTCACATTTCCTTGAGCTTAACTCCACTGTGCTTTGACCGTCTTTTTCTTACTCTCCTATCATTCTTGGATTAAACATAACCATGACCTCATGGATTCGTGCAAGCTTTCCAAAATTCACTAGTGAATCCTGGATCTCGTCTACTTACTATAAAGTAATCCACGCAGCAGAACTTTTCTTGGAAATACCAATCCATGTTGCCAATTGCTCCTACCAACATGATTTTCTATAACTCATGCTTGAACGAAATGGGTCATCTGCCTGCGAATGGTAGGCTGTACTTAGATTCAGTTGCTTGCCCATGACTTCCCGTAGACTATCTCAAAACTTGACCGGTGAAGATTGAGTCGTGGTTACTAACTATACCTTACGGAACCTCGTGCAACCGCTTTATTTCTTGAAAGTAAACTGTCACTAGCTATGTTGCAATCCTTTCGCTCTTTACCGGAGTGAAATGGGCACTCTTCGTGAGTCTACCTACTATGACCCACATGCTCGTATTCCCTTTCCTTGATCTAGGCAATCCATCCACGAAATCCTTCGTGACGCTTTACTACTTCTATTGCGGGGACCTCCAATGGATGTAATAGCCCACCGGTCTTTTTATGACTTGGCCTTTAACCTGTTGGCCCAACATGCACCTTGGGACAAACTTGGCCACTTCCCTGTGTAATGTGCATCTTCAAGAGCCTTCTTTCTCTCATTGCGTCCTAGCTATCCCTTGTCATCTATAGCGAGGTGTCTTAACATCTCGCCTCGAATCAACTTGTCCATGATCTCGACTAACTGCGGGTCTTCTTTCTGTGAAGTCCTTACTTGATCCAGAAGGGTAGGTCTAAGCTCAAGGGACGCTAACTAACTAATTAAACTGAGAAAACTTCTTACTTCAATTGTCCTCGTCGGGGCTTTCCGGTCTTGAACTGCGATCATTTTAGCGGGATCCACCACTAAGCCTTGCTTAGAAACTATGTGCCCAAGAAATCTAACTTCTTTTCTCCAAAATGACCTTTGGAGAACTTAGCCTTCAACTGATGTGCTCTAAGCGTATCCATCACCTCCACGAGATGCCTTGCGTGCTCTTCCTCATCCTTAGAGAAAATCAGAATATCATCTACGAAGACCACGACAAACTTGTTCAAGAACTCCCTGAACATCCTACTCATCAAGTCCACCAAATATGCGGGTGCATTAGTCAAACCGAATGGCATGACCAGCCATTCTAAGAATCTATCTGGAGTTCTGAACGCAGCTTTGTCTATACTATCCTCAGCTACTCTGAGCTGATGGAATCCAGTAGCAAGATCAAGAGAGAACAGATGTTCCTACAAGCTGATCAATCGGACCATCGATCCTTGGCAATGGTTGTCTATTCTTCTTGTTCAACTCACGATAATCAACACACGGGCGAAGCGAACGGTCCACATTAATAGCGAATACTACTAGAGCACCTTCCTCGGAAATGCTTCATCGAATGGAGTTCTTCTCAAGCAACTCCTTCACTTGCTTACTTAGCTCCCGTCTCACGGGACCATGTGCCTTACCGGCCACATAACTGGCTTGGCATTATCAACCAGATAAATGCGGAAATCTATCTCTCGTTTAGGGGTAACCCCCTTCACTTCACCCAAGATATCAGGATATTCTCGGACCACCCTCACCGATTGCAAACTATCGATAGGCGAGTCGAGGGATTTAAGATAACACAACATGACGAGACTCATAGGGTTACTAGAAATTCCTAGGGTATTACTGAGGCGAGTCATGAGCCTCACAACCCTATGCTCAAAAATCAAGAATGGCTCCAAAACTGAACAACCAATCCATGGTCAAAATCAACTCATACCCCATGAAACCGAGAATACAAGCATCACACGAGAACTCTACACTAGAGATAGAGTTTTCCAAATCCACGTAGATAATAGACAAGTGGGCGAAAACCCCAATTGGATTTGAAACACACACGGGATCATAAACTAGACTAGTACTCAGGTGCAAACTTTCAACTAGATCAGATGAAATAAGCTATGCAATGCACCAAAATCAAACAAGGTACGAACAAGAAAATCAGAAATGTATACATGGCTTTCAACAGAAATACTACCTCGATCGGGAACTGGAGCAGCATTGAGAGCATGAACTTGCCCTCTCGAAGGTCCAGCACGCTGAGTCTGACCCTGGCCTTGCCCTTGCTTCTTCGGGCAATCCTTACTGAAATGTCCAGTCTCACCGCAGAAAAAGCATTCACCATTATTCCTTTTTCTCTTCCGACAATCCTTACTAAGATGCCCAACTGAACCGCAATAATGGCACTTCCTCTTGTTGTTCTTGCCCTTGTTCTTGTTCTTATTGCCTTGACTGCTCTGACCGCTTGGATTACCCTGATTTCCTTTCCACTGGGAATTAGTCTTCTTGGCTTGAGTATCATTCATCTTGATCTCCTCCTTGTCACTCCTACCCTCTTCATTAAGTAGGGCCATATTCACCAAACTCTCAAAAGTTGCCCCCAAGGGTATATGAGTCATGGCCAAACCATGTAATGGCTCGTTTAATCCTAGAGCAAAGTATAGGGCCTTCTTCTGAGCTGTGTCAACCAAGTCTAAACCGACCTGAGCCAGTTGATTAAACTGATCTATGTATTCCCTAATAGTCATGTCCCCTTGCTTCAGTGATAGGAACCTTAGTCCAAACTTTCCCCGAAAGTCATCCCAAGTATCAATTGGCCTAGTAACGGTGGTGACCACCCACCAACGTGCAGCTTCTTCCTTTAGCAACCACACTGCTAATATAACCTTCCTACGGTCACCTATATTAAAGAAGGTAAAAAGATCTTCGGTTTCTTTCAACCAATTTCTGGCCTCTACATATGTCTTGGTTCCAATGAAATTCTTGCAACCCAACGCCTTAAAGTTCTTACAAATCTCCGTGAAATCCTCTTGTGGATGCTGAGGAGGAGGAGGAACATTAACTACTGGAGGAGGGGGAACATCAGCGGGGCCGGCTTCGGTCGCCCTAGCCTCAAAAAGTCTCCTATACCAAAAAGGTACGTTTACTCCCTCCGGAATAGCAAAGTTATTGGCCATACTGAAAACGAAGAAAAAGATAGATTCATAGTGGAGAAAAACGAAGGGATTTTGCTAATGGCTTTTTGGGGAATAGCCTTTAAAATAAACTTGACTTTTCTTTGGAAAATACTTTATACTTGGTTTTGAAAATAGTTTTCCAAAAGTTTTCTAAAAACCTTTTTGTTCCTTCTCGTAAACCATATGCTCTGATACCAAATGTAACACCCCACCTCCGCCAGTACCACTCTTGCAAGTGCACTGACTTTGGAGGGGCGTTTGAATTAGGTAAACATGCAAAATGATATATCAAGGCAGAACAAGAACATATGTATATATGTAAACAGAGTAAATAACATAGATAAAACAGCGGAAGATTTAAACCATTTCAAAACAAGTCTGGTACAACATAATATCAATTTTCCAAATAAACAAGTCTAGATAAAACAACATCATCTGAAAACAGAAATACATAAGTGCTATCCCCAAATTACATGAGAACCATAGCTAGCTTCATGTAGAAAGCGTACATGAACTGAAATCCCACAAGCAAGTAATCCAAAATCCAAGCCAGGCTCCTGTATTCCCTCCCTGAGAACCTGGGGGGGGGGAAACGGAAGAAAAGAGGCGAAAGAAAACAGGTCAGTCAAAAAGACTGAGTAGGCCCTACTACAATCAATGTAAACTGATAAAGTTAACTGGTATGGGCAGCAAGGGATGAACATAAGGATAACAACATACTAGCATGATGATTAACTATCGAGGTAGATAAAGGTGTCATCGCATAATCAGGATTAAGGTTTTGCAGCACAGGTGTACTAGTAAACTAACATGACTTGGACAAACAAGTATTGATCCCTTGGCCCAAGCTTTGGCCCAATAACGTGAAGTGACCCCAATACGAGGTCCAAAGTGTAAACAAGAAGTGATCCCCAGGCCCAAGTTTGGCCCAACATCATGAATGACCCAAACCAAGGTCCAACTAGCACGGTCTAGTCGATCGGCTCCCTATAAGCCTATCTCGTCAAGTGTCTGTGTCATACGGCCCAACTACGAAGTGTAGCTAAACTGTGCTAGGTCCACCCTAGGGTGTATCAAGTCCTAGGGTGTCAACCACCGACACAAACCAAGCACGCACAGTTTAAACCTATTGGTGCCCGTGCCTGCTTTTTCAACTCCGGACCATGTGCACGATCATGGCCCGCCTGAACCCACACCGGCGCACCTACTCAGCCGTCGTTTGGTCGCTTACATGGCATCCCAGTAATCGTGCCCCTCCCTAGCCTAGTCCCTAGGGTGTCATGATACAACTAAGAGGGTTACTGGTGCAAAGGACCATGCAACTAGGGTTTCCTTAATGGGTTAACGTGGTTAACCCAACTCATTCAAGTACCAAGTTGGTTAAGTGTACCCAAGATTCATGACTTAACCCTACCAACTCATCCAATTTCATTGGTTAAGTATTCAAGAAGTCCATGACTTAACCCTACCAACCCATCCAATTTCATTGGTTAAGTATTCAAGCAGTCCATGACTTAACCCTAATCACGAGGCATTAATTAATTAATGCGCCTTAACCTCTCACATTAGACTTTGTTGTGGTTACTAGTTAAGCCGGGCGGGTCCGGGTAGCTTTACACCACAACTTGGTCTAACCTCGGGTTCAAGGTACAACATGACCAACTTCTCACATTGGGTCCTATTGTTTGTAGAAACTAGTTAAGCCGGTCGGTTCCGGGTAGGTTTACGCTACAAACTCAACCCAACCTCGAGTTGGTCACACTTATCTTTTCTAAGTGTCATGTCCACCATGTTTCCAAAACGCATTACAAGTTTTTCAAGCAATTGGGTAGGCCTAACTTAATAGGTAAATTCCCAATGGGTAGATCTAACTTAATAGGTAAATTCTCAAGCTTATGTTTTTATGTCTTTTAAGTTTACCCAACCCCAAACGCAATCCCATCGCTTACATATCGCAATAGCGCATAAAGGATAGAAAGAGGGAACTTGACATAATCATGACATAAAAGTGTTGAAGCCACAAGTTCAACATGGTGGCATATGAAATGTACATATGTTCATATACTTGCATTAGGCCTCAAAAGCATGCATAACATGATAGCATGAAAAATGTTCAACCCAAACTTGCATAACATACTTGCATACCATAACATGACATACTTGCCTATAAACTTGCATATTACAACATGATAAACTTGCATATCAACTTGCATATTACAACATGATAAACTTGCATATCAACTTGCATAACATATGACAACTTGCATATCAAACTTGCATACAAAACTTGCATATTACAACATGATAAACTTGCATATCAACTTGCATAACATATGACAACTTGCATATCAAACTTGCATACAAAACTTGCATATTACAACATGATAAACTTGCATATCAACTTGCATAACATATGACAACTTGCATATCAAACTTGCATACAAAACTTGCATATTACAACATGATAAACTTGCATATCAACTTGCATACAAAACTTGCATATTACAACATGATAAACTTGCATATCAACTTGCATAACATATGACAACTTGCATATCAAACTTGCATACAAAACTTGCATATTACAACATGATAAACTTGCATATCAACTTGCATACAAAACTTGCATGACAACTTGCGTATCATACTTGCATACAAAACTTGCATAACATATGATAGAAAACTTGCATATCATACATTTAACTTTAAAGTTCAAGTATGAAAGGAATAGGGCTTACAATGCTTATGCGGACTCAAATGAGTATAGCAAATGTAAGAAACCCCTTATGCAACTAATTAAAACCCCAAAATGCAAGCAAACTTGATCAAGACTCCTCCTTTATGATGCCAATAGAGATACAAGACTTTAATGCAAGCTAAAGAGGATCATACAAGCCTAAATACACTTGTATGCATGGAAATCTCTTAGAAATTGATTTAGGAATTGTATGAAGAGAGTGGAGGCCATGAGAGGTTTGATTTTGACATAGTTTAGTTGCTAGAATGAATAATGAATGATTTAGGGTAGGTTAGGGTCTTATTTATAGATTAGGCTAGTGATTTAGACCATAGGATTAAACCCTAGTTCCAATCTCAGCCCTCTAAACCGAATCTGGCCCCCAAGCTCCACACATTCTCAAAATGGTGCACCAGGCAAGACTGGGCGTCTGAGCCAAGTCGACAGCCAAGTCGACAGGGCTGTCGACCTGGTCGGACCCAGTCGACTCCCAAGTCGACAGGGCTGTCGACTTGGGTACTGTGGCGGGAATTTTCCCGCCTTGGCCCAACTGGCCCAATTTCCAAGCTTAGATTTGAATTTAAAAATCTGTTTTTGCTTAGAAATTTTCTGAAAACTTTGTTGGGCCTTAATCGGGTCATACGAACTCCGATTTTCGAAAACTCGGACTCTATTTCGCGTATTTTTCCGAGACGAACGCAATGGCATAGCCTGTTTCCCTTGATTCAGATTTTAGAATTAAATTCTGCCTCGATTTACGTTATAACAGGTTATTGAAAATACGGGTTGTTACACCAACCCAGATGGAGCTCGATTTTGGCAAACATTGCGTGTTCCACAACATAGCTGAACATAGCACCGATGAATGCCGCCATCTGCGTGATCTCATTGAGGATCGAGTCAGAAAAGGGGAGCTTCCCAAATATGCCAAGAGTCGTGCCCCGGCCTTGTCGCCACGGCCTTCTGCCCAAGCTCCTCAGGTCATTCCACGAGCTCCTAGAAATGGAAGGGACCCTGAGACTAGCACTCGCGGCATTATCATTAATTAGATTTTTTTTTCTCTGATGTATTTCTTCCAGTAAAAAGGACACCTTGATGTACACATGTATGGGGTTAGGATTTATCTCCTAGTCATGCTCTGGAATCAATCGATGTCCTCTTAGAATTTCTTTGTAATAATTCATTAGTTGCTATGAATGTTCTTTTTCAAATATGGATAATGTTTGGGAAACTCTAAAGCCGAGCATGGATAATGCTCGCTCCCCTCTTTTAATGTGGTCAGCGCGAAAGCCTACCACTAAATCTTAACACCTACTCCCATAGTTGAGTGTGATATACTTCTTTAAGACGAGTATGGATGATACTCACCCCTTCTTTCTCTATACCACGAGCTTCTACCGCTCGCTGGATGCACTAATCTAACATGAGTCGAGCACGGAAAACACTCGCCCACTCTAAGCCAAGTATGATTAATACTCGCCCTCTCTAAGCCGAGTATGGTTAATACTCACCACTAAGCCAAGTATGGTTAATACTTGCCACCTTTCAAAGCCAAGAGAAATAAAATGCTCGACCCATTAGCCTTCTCCAAGCCGAGAATGGTTTATTTTTGTCTTTGCAGGAACTAACTCTCATAAAGGTGTCATCATCTCGGCCTTAATACGATTTCCGATAATTGTCGGTTTTCCGGCCTTAATACGACCCAGTTCGGTCGTCGGTTTTCTAGCCCTATTACAACATCGAAACCGTCGGATTTCTGGCCTTAATATGGTCCGGCGCGACCATAACTACTCGAGCAATTGTGCTTCTATTTATATTTAAGAACACACATCCCTCTATCGAAGAAAATGCATTCTAAGGGGCAAAGTGTTAAGCCTCTTTTTGGTAAAAGAAGCAGCGGGCCAAACCGAAGCCCAAATGCGCAACCAATCGAGTTAGACAGATCGCATTCCAGGAAGTCCCGCAGAAGCCCAGCTCGAAGTAGCCGCATATTAGGCCAATCAAGTCGATATCTCACCCCGGAAGACTCGCTCTCCCAGTCAACCGAGAGAACCGCTCTCGCACAAGGCGTATCGATCGAGTATTTCAGATCTACATGAAATATCCAGCTGAGTTGTTCAAATACTTGGCCTGACTCTCAAGGAAGAAAAAGCGGTCAACCATATCCGGACAAAGCTCTACTTTTGATATACCTCACCGCGGATGCCACATCAGCCACAACTTTCGAGGATACTATTTATGAATAGTAGAATCAGTCTTCAGCCGCTATTCTAACCAAGTGATGGACTCCACGTGTCCAAGCTTTCCCGGAAAGGCCGGGCCACGTCACAACAGCCCAAGCTGCTATCACTGCCTATAAATACCTTAAAGCTTAAGGAGGATGGGAGGATTTAAAAAAAAAACTTTCTTTTTTTGGCTCACGATACATCTTCCCAGAAAAACATTATCTGAAAGAGAAAATAGCCGCCTTCTCTCTTTTCTCCAAATTGAAAAAGCATTGTACTTGCTATCAAAAGCAAAAGTAATATATAAATTGGACGTAGGCACCATCTTTGCCGAACCACTATAAAAATTCTGTGTTTTCCCCGTTTCCTTTATTTTCTCTGCATTTTATAATCGTTATTCGTGTGATCGTCACTTGTGACCAACTTTTGACGTCAACACGTACCGAGAGTCAACCTATAGCTCTATACCAACATAGGACTGGCTTACCACTAACTTGGTAGTACTGAATATGTTACCACCATGGTTGTGATCAGCAACCATACCAAAGCATAAAAAGTCAAAGGGTCAACCGTTCTAGATATGTGGTAAACATACCCTAATGGGCGCGACCCACATAGCCTTGCTGCATCTCCCCTGATTTTAGTCATCCCAGTTGATAAGGATAAAGGCTTCTTATTTCTCTTTCACGCATGGCAAACTTTGTCTTTAAATGTTAATCGCCCTTCACCGACAATATACTGATAACATTTTTCATACAAGTCGTTCTGGAACATAACAAACCGAAGGCATTACTTCTACTACACACATAGGATTAGCAGCAAGCAACTCTTGTAGTCTCAACACTTAATCTTTGCACATTCGTAACTGCAATTCTAGTTTCGAATGCAAAGTCGGTTCGAAGTGGTTTTGGATCTAATTTCGATCCTGGTTCCTCGAACCAGCTAGTTATAAGTTAAAAGGGGATCTACTGATAGTCAGTTTTTTAACTATCAAACCAAAATAGTACGGCGAAGTACATCAGCAGCACTGGCCCTTTTAATTAAACTCACTCATTAAAATCATTTCATCGACTCTTAAAAATCGATTTCATATTTTTATCTCAACACAATAAGTATACTCACAAATCTCTTATTTTCATTACTTTGAAAACCATAGCGATACATTTATCTCTTGGAATAAGTGTATTCAAAAAACACAACTAATTTCAAAACTTAGAAAATACTGCTATATACTTAACCAAATGGTATAAGCATAGTCATAATTCATATATGGGCCATACAATGTCATTCGATACATTGTTTTAGTATAAAACCCAAATGATTTTATTTAACTCTTAGACTTTGTAAATTAAAGTTTATAACATCACTTATGGAAATAATAATTAAATTTCTAGCATCCATTTACGTTTTCAAACCAGTATCGTCTTTTGGATAACAACGAAATCATTTAAATCGGTGTCTTTTATTTACCACTCAGACATTGACTCAACAATATTCTCATCTTCAAGATAAAAAGAAGTTTGTTAACGTAAAACCTGACATTCAGTAAATGTCACAACAAGTTACATTTATTATTCAAGTCAAACAAGGCTTGAAAATCACTTCCTACATTTGAAAATCTCATTTCAATTAGAATCTCTTTTAGTTAATTCAATTACTAAGTAAACCATCATTAAAAATCATCGCATTATTTTTAAATCTCTTTTATAAATCTTGTCAATAAAACTTGGATTTATTGTAAAATCCCTTTATAAAACCCTTTATAAAAGTTCAATTTAAATCTCATTACATACTCGATTTCCTTTTCTTTATAAACATTAGATCTTATAAATCCTGGCTTAAATTTTAAAATGAAATCACTTTAAATTTAGCTTAAAATAAATTTAAATCATTTAAAAGTTTTTTATGAATATCCAACTTTTCATAAATTCCAATTCTTAAATCCAATATCAATTCTGCGTCGTTTTACAAGTACAACAAAACTGTTTGTTAAACTTGTTCAAAACCACTGAAAATCACCTATAAACTCAAGTATATACAGAACAAGGTTTTATGACTTCATAAAACATCCTTTTAAAACTGATTATAGTTGTACCAATCGAAATCTCGAATTACAAAACTTATTTATGAAATAGGGATTTCACTTCACAAAATACTTTATATTTCGAATATAAAATCCAACTATTATATTGATCTGTTTTTAAAACCACTATTTTATATAACTTGTATAAAATAAATCAAAAGCCTTGCTTTTGTTATAAAAATAATTTTTTATAACTTCAACTTAGTCAATTCTCCTCATGGTGAATTAATGCCTTAAAAATATGAATTTAGGGCTATCTGCCGCCAATCACTTAACAAATACTGTTTATTGATTAATAACACATCAGTGTTGAATTTATTTCAGCAATCATCATCCAGATCAAATTTTAATGTTACTTATGTTAGACGGTTCATATGTATAAAATATGAAAGCAAGTAACATCCAAAACATTGAGAAATCCCGTTGGATCCCTCCAACCGGTCCCCTTGCATCAAAGCTCATATATCAGTTTGTAAATGCATATTAATTACATAGTCCAATCTAATTCATTTAAGATAAATTTTCTGCAACAACGTGTAGTGTCAAAGGTCATCCATTCACAGATGGGATCTATACTTCTCGACAACCACCAACAAAGCAATAAATCATCCAAACACACAATTTATATGCTAACAACGGTGAATATTATTATATAAAATAACAAAATTCCTAATATTCAAAAAGCATGAGAGTTAACTCACCATCCATTCCAGTTCGACGATTTCACGTCCTTTTGTCTAATTTTAATCTAACGTTCAGAATTAGACAAAATTCCAGCCAGCTCCAAAACATACCAATCCAGTTACTACATATAATATTCGCTGATACGATTTCAGTGCAACTTGTTTCTCTCGACTTTGATATTGTATGACAAAGATATACACGTTACAAGTTTGATACAATTTAAAATGTGATTAACTAACTAAATAATTAATTAACCTCAACCTCTCTTAATCTTCTTCCCTTTTTAAAAAATCACGATCCCTCCCTACACAAAAACGTACCTGTACACGATCTTCTTTCTCCTCCCTACATCCACCACACTTCACGAAATCGAAAACCAACATTACCACTAACTTCCACTCCATGAGCCTTACCCTTCCATCACCAACTTGTACAACTCGCACCCTCCACCAAAAATGCGTTTGTTGCTTCCATGTCACAGCACCAGTGGAAGGTGTTACTTGAAAATTCACGAATCCCTAGCAAATTCTCCATGTAAGTGCTAAAGTCAATAACAAACTCAAATCCATCTCCTGATTATCCTAACTCCCTCTAAAACAATCAAGAGTCTCCACCATAGCTTCCATGTAACAAGGTCGAGCATCAGGAAAAGGGTGCGTACCGTCCAAAAATTTCACTAGAATAAAGGGCAATGCAAAATTAGTTCAAAGATTAAAGCTTTGTATTTTTTTTGATTTTATTTCAACTGATTTTGATTTTAAAGGCTCATTTTCTCTAGGTTTCCATTTTGAAACCCATGATAGAAAAAAAAGAAAGAAGGAAGAGAGGAAGACAAGTGAGATTAGGTTTAGGGGTAAAAGATATTATATAGTAAAGATTTTCATAATATAATATTTATGTGTTATCATTGTTCGACGTTTATAGCTTGCAAGAACACATAATAAACCCGATTGCTATGAAATTTGAAATCCTACAAAAATTTAAAATTATAAATCCCATGAAACTGGTTTCATCGAATTTCGAGTTTGTTTGCAAAAACAGATATTTTTACTTTCAAACATTAATTGATACGTGTTTATATCGCGCACAATACCAAAACAACTCTAATTGACCCGAAACTTGAAATTTTACAAAAATTAACCGTTACGGATTTTATAAAATTAGTTTCATCAAAATCCGAGATTGTTTAAAAATTAGCTATTTACAAGTGTTGGTAAAATCGAATAAATAATTAAACGATTTCAAACACACACATTCATCGATAATAATTTCTTATTTTTTGTTTTTATTCAAATAAAATTTCCATAGCTTCCAAATAAATTTAAATGGTTTTAAACTCGATATTTTAAATTTCAGGTTAATTATATAACCATATTCTCATTTAAGATTCAACCCAAGAAATTAGTTCTAAAAATTAATCGTTCTAAATATTTTTATTAAAAATCTGAGTTGTTACATTCTTCCCTCTTTAAAGGATTTCGTCCCCGAAATCATAAGTTAAGACGATTGTTGCAAACCAATTAATTTTAATTCAAAACATTTCTCGAAAAAAAATTCTAATATTGGAAAATTTCCTTTGTACGATCCATCCAAAAAGTTTCACAATCATAATATATGACATTATACATCTCTTCTCAGTATTGAGCATCCCAAACCATAAAAAAGCAATATATAAAACTGGGGCGGTCAATTTCCTACACGACCCAAAACCGACCCGAAACCCGCACGAAAATTAGCAGTTTAACCCGACCCATTATATGGTGGGTCATTTTCAGGTCAACCCGAATTTGACCCATTTATAAATGGGTAGGTTTAGGGCTGGCCCACTAACCTGACGTTGACCCACCAAACAAGATTATATATTATATGTCTTCCATACTATTAGTTTTTTAAGTATGTTGTTAGTGTTAGTCTTTTATGTATGCAGTAATCAGTATGCTCATATATTCTTTTGTAATCTGTTATATTTTACTGATTTATTCTTGTATGCTATTTGTTAAATTTTACTTGTTACAACCGTATCTCTTCCATTTTGTTAGTCTTTTATGTATGAAGTATGCTCATATGTTTTATGTATGAGAATGATTTTTGATATGGTGACTTCATGCTTTATATATGTGCTACATGTTGGTGATTTTGTAACTTATTGCATGTTGGTGATTTTGTAACTTGCTGCCTATTGGTGATTGTATAATAGTGTTTCTTGTTGGTGATTTGGTTCTTTTGTTGTTTATATCAGTGGTCAATATTTGCTAATGGGTCAAATGGGTAAACCTGATCCGACATGGCCCGACACGACCCGTTTAGTTAAACGGGTTACATGGGTTAGGTCGGGTCAACCCGTTTATAAATGGATCGGGTTAGGATTGGGAAAAAATAACCTATTTAATAAACAGGTTGACCCGATCTGTTTGTAAATGAACCTAAACCCGTCTTGACCCGACCTGACACGACTTATTGACGGCCTTACATAAGACCCATATACGGTATGAATATGTAATACATACCATTTTGTAGGGAGAACATATCTTTAGCATGAAACCAAAAGCTATAAGTAAGTTAGCAAGCTTTTACTTCCATTTACCTGTATATACTTACATAACCCAAAAGAGGGTTAAGCAAAAATTGACAATTAACATTAATAATTAACCATCACCTGCATAAAAAATTCCACAATCACATGCAACAACCAAATATGATTCAACTGGCAGGAATGACGCAATTTGGCAACCAATACAAATGTAGCATAATGCAACATGCAACTATAATCAACCAACACACACCATTACCATATAGTGTTATAAACACTGACAATCTTAACTCGGGGTCTATTCAGAATATAAGCCTTATCATCGCTCTAGGATGATAAACAACTTGTTAAGGGTCACCATTCACTCAATAGCCTCAGGTTTTCACCTAACTGATCATTCATGCTACCTTCGACAATTCAAAATTTGAAGTCCAAACTAACCATAAGTTAATATACCAAGCAAGTGTATTTTATTAATGGAAATCCAAATTTATTCCCTTAAAATCCTTCCATTTTATTAAATAAACCGTTTAAGTTTATAAATGAACACACCGCGATTTTTCTGCATATTTAATTTAGCCATAACTCAAAATTTACAAGATGAAATCTTCATTTTTCTCTTCTACTATAAAATTATAATTCAATAGATCTAGAAGATTCTTGTATCAAAGAAATTCGACTTATATTGGATACTATACACTCGATTGAAGTTCAAATCGTAAAATACGAACTGGCGCGTCACGACGAGCTCGTTTTAATTAAATTTAATTAATATGTTCAAACTTCATTTAATTAATAAATTTCAACCACATTATCTTATATTTCAATATAATTAAGTCGGGTTTTAAGATTTAACTTGAGAATTTCGACTGTCCAAAGTCATCGAATATTATATTACATAACTACGACACATCCTATCAAGTTAAATGCACAATCAAATAACTCTAGCACTTATAATATACATGCATCCATATCAAATTTAGTTGAAAATTTTGGAATCAAACTCCAGATTTCAAAATCATAAATTCTGAGTTTACAACAAATTTTCCTTTTAATACCACAATTTATCCATGGTAGCAAGTTCTTACTTAGAAACTCAAAAATGAACACCGATGATGTCGCGATCATCATTAGAATTAGCTTTCAACGACACGAGCAAGATCTTTGCTTTTAAAGACTTTAAAATCCATTTATATATTCATAAACACTTTTAGAATAATCACAACGTTCCTTTTAAAAATTTAAAATTCATTATCCCAATTTACCGAAAGTATGAATCCCTCAATTCTCAATTCAATTCAAAGTTATAAATATTATTTCTAAATTTACACTTATAAAATTCTAACTTTATATAAAATTATATCACATGAGTTCATCCTTGTTTAAATTCATATTAAATAACTTTACTTAGGTTAAAATTTTGGCCCAACATCACCATCCTGGAACGCCGGATAGTCAAATCGTGAAACCAAATTCACAGGGTGTTCGTTTTCAATGTTTTTCTGTTAATAAATCTACCTTTACCCATGCAAAAGAATGATAAGATTTCTCTTATCAAAATAATGCAGCTATTACCCATAATTGGTCAGGCACAACTACGAATCAATCAACACTAGTCAACACTCGAAAGTGAGCACAACTAATCAAACAATACATGATAATAACTAAGTATCATCATTTCTGTAATGACCCATATTTTACATATTTGAGGATTGTAAAATAACTATATTTTAGTCCCTTGTGGTCGTATCATTCTCATATTTCAATATTTCGTCCATGGGGATGTGAGACATGTCCATGATTTTTTACCTAATTTAAGCATGACCATTTTGGCCATTAGTTTACTGTTTGAGCTATAACTTTTGATATAGATCGAATGAGGTGCTGGAATCATCGATCAGAATGGTGCTTAACGATTCTGTAGAGTGGTCACATGAAGAATTTGATTCAGCGGTTTGGGAGTCAATATTTTAAGTTTTAGCTTCTATTAAGAAGACTAATTAATAACTAATGGATTGATTCTTCAGTTCAACCTAAACCCATAATGAACTACAGCTATAAATAAGGGGATTTAGGGAGAGAATAAGGGTTTCTCTCTTCATTCTAAACTTTTGGTTAGGCGTATATGATTCTTCGGTTCAACCTAAACCCGTAATTTTCCATTCTTTCATCAAATTCATCGTGGATTGCATTTAAAAGGTTGATCATCATCCAGGAAAGGTATATCACATTAAATTGCATCAAATACGAAGGTTTCAGCGTTGTCCAGACCTGATCTCATCGTATTTACGTTGAATTTAGGTTTAGGTGAGTGATAGATATATTTTTAGGTCAACGTTAATTTTATTCATGCAAGTTCGTCTCGGATCTTATATGTTCAAATGCTCTTAATTACCTGTTAAATTAGGAAATTAATATTGATTTATGGTTATATAATGTTCTGATGATTTGGGTTTGTTTGTACGATAATGTATTACCGTGTCGATGTTTATTTTGATGAAACTGGATGCATTGCTTGAGTTGCATGTTAGAATTGGTTGTCGTAGATTTTAGGATTGAAAAACATATAAAATTGGAGGCTCAAATAAACGACCATATTGATGACCCTTATGAGAAGCTGTCCTAGAAGGCTTTGAGGAAGGAAGGCATGTTTCCGTAAAAAGTTGAAGCCACAAAATGGTGGTGGTAATAAGAAAAAGTGGAATGGAAAAAGGAAACAAATCAACAAGGAAAGAATGGCTAAAAGAAGCCGAAGGGTGAGGTTACTTGCTATAATTGTTAACATAAGGGTCATCTTTCCAAGGATTGTATGAACACAAAGGTGGAAAGGAAGTGCTTTAATTCTGATAATCCAGGGCATATAAAGAAGAATTATCTGGAACCACCGAAGGATAAGCAAGTTGTGAGAGCATATGCTTTGGATATTGTACCATCTTCTTCGAGTAGTGCGACTACTAAGGAGAAGGGTAAGAATGTTGTTGTGCAAGGTATGCTTTCTATTAGAGATGTTTTAGTTCGAGTTTTGATTGATACTGGAGCATCGCATTCTTCTATCTGTAATGAGCTTGTTTACAGGTTATGTAACACGACGTAAAAATCAACTACACAGACAAGAGAATTAGTAAATAATAATAATTTAAATTAAACATTAAAATATTGTCAAGCTAAAAAATGGAATTTTGTAAAATTAGGAATTTTCCATGAAAATATCGTAGTTGTATTTGTGGTGAGATTCTAATCCATTTTCATATATAATATGTCAAAAACGGAGTTTGTATGAAGAATTCACCTTTAACAGTGTTGTGTATAAATAATATATACACAGCGTTTGAAATTTAATTAAAATATAAACATATGGAATATAAACATATAATTAATGATTGATTATAATATTCCACTAAATTATAGTAGGCTAGTGCACTTGCTAGCTTCTGATTTGTAATATAGGTTAGATACCGTGGACAACCCACGATAAATGTCGTAGGTGGTGGACGGTCCACCTTATAAACCGAAATGCTGATTGTTAACTAACAATCACTTGTACTTAGCTATTTTTTTATTAATAGTTATAATAAAAGGTATTTGCGGTCATCTTATAAATCGGTCGGCTATGCCAAAAAAATCCATTAAATTCAAATTCGTGTGTATATATGCATATAAGAGAGGATAATAATATTTAGTAAAAGGAAAGTAATAAGTATATAAAGGAATGTTTCAATTAAATTAAATCCATTCCACCTTAAAACAAATAAAATAGGCATTTTGGCACCTAAGGGGTCGACCCCTCGGGGATGACTGCCAGTCGACCGTCCTCCTAGGGTGGAGGTCGACCGTTTGGCGTTATCCAGGTATGGTTTAGGTAGGTTGGGGTTAGGTTTTGAGTGATAGTTATGTAATTAACGGTTATGATTAAATCTAATTAATCCTATGACTCTAATTTGCACACACACTTATAAATATCACCCCGTTCCACCTCTCCTAAACCTAATCTTCTCCATCCTATAGCCTCCATTCTGCCATTGAATTCTAGAAAAATTATATTTGATTTTTCTCTACAAACCTTCTAATCTATGCTCTTTCTAATCTCTTTTCTTTTAGGATTTAGTATAGATTTGATTCTGGTACTCTAGATTTATATATAAGAATTCAAATTGTTTAATTCTTATATATAGACTAATTCAGAATTGGAGTTCTTGTTCATGTAAGGTTTCAGATATAAAAGGCAAATATCATCAGATTTGTTTCATTTTCGTCTAGTTAAATCACTGTGAGTGGAAATATCTTATGTTTGTTATTCTTTTATTTAGTAGCATTGATTTAGATCTGTATGACTAAAAGGATTTGGGATTTCTATGAAGACATTAAAAATAGCAAATCACTCAAATTCATCTCTTTTAAATTTATTGGCGGAAATGTACGGTCTGTGTAAATTTGTGGTTTGTGGTTGTTAAACCAATAAAGAAGATGACAGAGTTGTGTTGTATAATTATTATTGCGGTCAAACTCGTATTTAATATGTTCTGATTTTCATGTACTATTTATTGTCAAATACTAAGAATTTGGATTTTTGTATGAATCAAAACAGGTTTAAATATCTATTTTTCTAAATAGATTATTTGAACGTATTTATTTATACAGTGTTCAAATATCAATGTTCGACACATAAATGTATTCAAAAGTGGATTTGAGCCATAAATTGATAGTTATATATATATATATATATATATATATGTGTGTGTGTTCAGATGCATTTCACAATTGTTATCTTTTGTTGTAACAATCAGTCAAGCCTGCGATATTGGTTTTATATGTTATTATTGTTTGTTTCCCATTTAGATATATGCTTACATACATGTCTATACTTGATTGGTGAAATGAGAGAAATTGACTTGTATGCCTTTCTTTTGGTTAGAGATTGACATTTCAATGGTTTAGAAACATTAAATTCGAACATTTAGTATACGTTTAACTTAGAATGTTTATTATTTCCATATATAATTAATAACGTAATTAACGTATAATAAATGCATTGTAAATACGATTAATTTAGAAAAGTAGTAATTTTAATTTCAAATGTCCCCTTTAAAATTTGTTTGTATGTGCGTATGTGTGCCAATGGCTTTATAAATAGTAATTAATGACACAAAAACACAAGGTTAACCATTACTAGTAGTAAAAGCCTTCCTAGAACCTACCAGCATCTACAAGTAAGTCTGGTTAATATGAGAGGTATAGTTGTCATGGGCCATTATAATTATTACACTAAGGTAGCCCAGTTTGTAGTAGAAGCCTACCCGGGACCACCCAACAAATCCAGCATCTTCAAGTAGGCGGTTTAATGTGAGAGGCTCGGGGGGGGGGGGGTGTGTGTATGTGTGTGTGTGTGTATATTATGTGTGTATGAGTGGGCATGCCTTCTTTGAGAATGTCTTAAGTGGTTGGCCTACCTAATTTGGGTCTTAAGTGGTCAGGGCTAGACCTGTTCCTAAGGCTCACTCCTTGGTTTGGGCCAAAGTCATGGAACCCTCCCTTATTAGGTTCTAAGCGGTCTTTGGATCATTCTCTAAAATGGGCTAAATATAATGGTAACGTTGAGTGGGGTAGTTCTCTGGAAGTTGTCCACTTCCTCTAAGAGTTATATGAGGGCTGACCTAGAGACATGATAGGTATCCTACGCTGCATGCAACTATAATTAACCGTCTATCTATGGGAAGTCCTAAGTGGGATAGGAGTTGACCCGTGATATAAGTTAAGTAGTAACATGGGAGTCCGACGGAGTTGTTTTAAACGACAAACTGGTTCTACCTTAAACCAATATTAAGTGGCAAGTTACTGCTTCTCATATTACTATTGAGGGTATATATTTATAGCGTTTATGCGATAGGACAGCGTATTAAGTGGCTAGGGTCCCCTATAGGGTCTTAAGCGATTGTATGGATCCACCCTAAATTTAATATTGTAGTATGTCCTTAAGTGACCGAGAATGTCCACCTCATTGGGTCCTACGTGATCGAGGATCCACCCTAAAGTGTTAATGCAGGTCTTTGGTGACTGTATGAATGTACACCTCATTAATTAGATTGGTTGCCTTGTGTGTATGCTTGTTCACGTAGACATATCATGAAAAATCTATCCTGGCTAATATAAGAATGGTTACCCTTCAAACATATGTGGTTTTCATTCACTTGATCTTGTTAGCATGTTTATGCTTAGGTGATAGGGGGTTCTTGCATTGTGAACAGTGGTAAAGCTTTGTCTCTAACCCCTACAACTCCCGAGTTGTAACACCCTAAAATTTCCGACCAGTCAAAGCTTAAAACTTTCCAATTCAAAATACTCTTACATAATTTATAATAATTTTACAAATTATTTCCATATTTTGAAACATTAAAAATGGCTATTTATGGTTATGATCAATAACTACACTTACAATGTCCTTCACCGAAACGGTTTGAAATATAACTTGAAAATTATACCCTGAAATTAAAATCTGCTTTCACTCATTTGAAAGCTCTTGTCAATATTAATCAAATGCTCTTCGTTTGGTGAAAATCCGATTTAGATTCCAAAAGTTATAAATGTTTAAAGTTTATAACTCAAATACACGAATTGCCATTTTATGATAGGTCTATTTTGACAGAAATAAAAAATTATCCTCTGCTATGTTCAAAATACCTTTGATAACCATTATATACTTATATAAACCCTCTAAATTATTTTGGGTTTAAAATTCAACTTTATTTCTTTTCTTGATAAAACAACAGTATAGCTTAAATGATAAAACATGAAAGAGGCACCAACACAAATGTAATAATAACAAAAAATATTTTTACTAATAAAACAGCTGCATCACCATCCCTTGTGACTGCTACGTACCTTTATCTAATTGGGTAAGCAATTAGATGCAGGATCAAGCCAATGTAGTTCTTCTTTACAAAACATTTATTTTCAAAATATTCTTTATATCATGTAGAGGTTTTCAAAAGTAATCATAATTACTTTTCAAATAATTTCAAATTAAATTTTGAATTAACCATCCCGACTATCATATCAGTTGGGGATAGCTAGGGAAAGAAGGAAACTATATTTTCCAAACCCAAGCCTGGACACTATCCTCTCTGTCACCCTAGGACATTCTAGTCTTCTATTATGAAAGGCATTTATATATCTCTTATAGAACTTCAAAAAAAATAAACATCTTTTATTATAAATACTACTCATCTTTATTATGCAAAAACTCCTTCATCAACAATTTTTAAACTACCTTTATATTTCTCTAATAAGTTCTTACTCAATCATGAATGTCCTCAAGCATCACTCATATATGTTGATTGCTCGCTAAAGCAATGATCGCTACTAATATAATATAATGAAGTCATGTTTAACATTAAAGTAAAGCATAAGAAACTAGGAAATCATTTAAATGATGAGTATACTCACAATACTGCTTACTAACTTCATGTAAAAATCTTGTAGAACAAGATATAGTTCATACCACTTACTCAGAGCATTCAAATGTCTTCCTCGAATCATCGCAAAGCTCCTAATCAACTTACAAAATACTCTTTGGATTGACATATTTTGTCTCTCTTTATGTTATTCTTTTGCCTTGTACTTTTATCTTCTTTACTTCCACTAACTTCTCATAGTTATATTCTATTTTCTTTTCATTTTCAAGTATGGAAAACAAAAGAAGTTTTCCATCCTATTTATAAGATTTCTTAAGGCTAATTTAGTAATTTCTTCAGATGTCAAATCAAACGTCAAATCAAATGTCACACCGAACATTTATTATTATTAAATATCAAATCAAATGTCACATCAAACATTTATTATTATTAAATGTTAAATCAAATGTCACATCAAACATTTATTATTATTAAATATCAAATCAAACATTTATTATTATTAAATGTCAAACCAAATGTCTCATCAAACGTTTATTATTGGTTTTGTGCTGGAAACATCTATGACAGCGTTTTGGTTATGCTACGAAAAGTTCTGGGTAGTTTATAATAGTTTTAGACTCAAAACAGTTATTTACAGCGTTTCTATCATGCTATGAAAAGTTCTATTCGTTTTTAAAGTACTTCTTAGTCATCTCAGAAAAAGACAGCGCTTCTAAAAATGCTATGACAAGTTCTGGGTGGTTTATAATGATTTTAGACTAAAAACAGCTTACTATAGCGTTTTTGCGATGCTATGAAAAGTTTTGAGTATCTTAATATGCTTCACAACTAACTCAGAGAAAAGATGACATTTTAAAATGCTACTAAAGCTTCCGAAACTCAGATTTTCCGCCTGTTTTTGAGCAAAATGTATGATGCTATTTCTCTATGATAAAAAATAGTTTTTGACTCCAAATTTTTTACAGTAAGGAGCTCTCTTTGTCTACTTAATTATCATCAAAAGAAAACCTCAAAATCATTTATCAATTTAATATATATATATATATATATATATATAATCAAACATCGTAAGGCATTTTTAACATGCCCATTTCGGGCCGATTTTTATCTGACCTTGCGTCCAGTTTTCAGGTATGCAAACGGCCAAATTAGAAAAAAATGACCAAGGATAAAGTTGTAGCCCTTTGAATTAGCTTTCCAAATTGATAGAGAAGTCGAAATTTCATTAAGAATTGCAAAAGTTATGCCCATAATACTGAACGTCATTTTTAGGAATCCAAGTCCAATCATTCATTCATAAATTTCCCAATTTTTCATCAAAATACGAAATGAATACACGAACTTGAATTATTTTCCTCGCCTTGTGCTTGTGCCTTGTTCTTGTATTTATTCTCTTGGCTTCTCCCAAACTCCTACTCTTTACCTTAATTTTGTTTTTCATTTGTAAATCCATGAATTGCACCTTTCCACCCTTTATATAGTAGTTTTCGAGGCTAGTTTGGTAATCTAGTTTTGGACATTTGTCCTCCTTATCTTCATTCAAGCTTTAGGATGAAGACACATGTCAACTTAGGTGTATTAAGATGTTTCTACACATGGACCACTAATGTGTGTATGTGTCTTAACCTTATTTACTTACAAGACGTGTGCCATTCTTCTGATGACATGTGTCCCAATAATTTCCAGCCATTTTTCCTATTCTAGAATATGTACACATATACCATTTGCGCTTTTATTTATATGCTATGTACATACATATATATGGTCTTATCTTATCACTACATGCACATGATATTCTAACAACTTTTAACAGGTAAAACATCGTTTATCGGCAAAACTGTTTTCCGTAACATTGTCGATATTTCTTTGAACTACTTATCTTTGTAAACAAAAACTCAACAATAGGTTTTTTCCTCATTAATTATTATTTATAAAGGGATTTAATGAAGGTTATGAAACTATTAAATCCAAGTTTTAAATATTTTAATAACCTCGATATTTGAATATTCACTGCCTGAAATTTCAGGTTGTTACACGAGTGAATGGGTTTGTTAGGGCAGTCGAGAGGCTGCTCGTAAAATAAATGAGTTTGGGGTTACCATTTGTAGCCACACCCTTTAGCGCTAGGTCGTGCAGGCCATTACATTTGGCATCAAATCTTAGGTTACCTAGTTATGGTAAACATACGTAACAGAGAAGTATTTGTTATTTGTAATAGGTTTTCAAACAATACATACATGCATGCATGCATACATACATACATACATATATATATATATACATACATATTTACTATACCTCGAAAGACATACATAATCATACTAGGAAAATCCTTGTCTTTTGGCATGAATATTATCTTTGGAATGTCCGCTTAAGGGTTTTTCCTTCTTCAGATAGTAGAATGGCTGATATCCCAAATGAATGGGGAAACCCGGCAAGGCCCATACACTTGCCCAAATGGTTCCAGCAGTATCTTAGAACTATGGAACAAGTCCTTGTCATGAAGCTTTCCCCAGCAGTAGCCCATCCTGCTGCTGAGGTATTCGATTTTCCCCGCCTCGACAACAGCTTTGGTCACTTAAGAGGAAAACCATTCTTGGGCACTACAAGCTTCCGTGAGGCCCAAGCTTGGATGACGGTCTGCGAACGTGTCTTTGAAGTCACATGATGGGATGATCAAACCAAACGGAGGGTAATGGCCTGACACTTAAAAGGATAGGCTCTGGAATGGCGGAGTGTAGTTTTGGGGGAAAATCCGGACTGGATATTCACTTGGGAAGAGTTTATGACCCGTTTTGAGATGAAGTTCATGCCGAATGCCGAGATGACTATACAACTAGAAAACTTTATCCACTTGGATTAAGGAAATATGAATTTGAGGGATTATATAGCCAAATTCATGGAATTGTCTAAGTTTGGTAGGGGTTGGTAGATACTCCAATGAATAAGGCACTAAAGTTCGTTAAGGGGTTAAATTCCACACTGAAGGAAGCGCAATTGCCCCAAGAAATTTTTGGAGCAACATTTGAAACGCTGGTGGAAACGGTTGTTCTGTGTACGGCCTAAGGAGGAAAAGAAAATAAAAATGGAGACGAAGGTGAAGGTGGTTCGAGGTCTGCAAAGAATAAGAAGAAAGAATACTGGAAGAACAGGAATATGGGTGGAAAGTTCAAGAAGGAAGCTAAAGTTTGCAGTGAATGTATACACAAGGGCCATGATGCCAAAGATTGTAAAGTTATCTTGGCAAAGAAGCAATTTACGGAAGATGCTTCAACTGCCACGAGGTAGTCATATGTCTAAGGACTTCCAAAGCCAAAGGTTGGACAGAGCAGCCAAAACTATGCATTAGAAGAAGCACCACTTCAGAGTATTCCACCAAGAGATTAAGGACAACCTACAATGGATGGTACACTTTCTATTTTAGGAAATTAAGTGTGTACTCTACTTGACTCTGGAGTGACTTACTCAGTCATTGCTAAGAGAATAATTGAATCCCTAAACATTCCTATATCCATTGCAAGTAGTCCGATAGAGGTGGCCAACCCTATCGGAGAAGCTAAGCATCTCGTTTGTATTTGTAAAGCCCTAGTATTGGAAATCCATGATGTCGATTTCTTTTGTGATGTGTATGTATTATAATTCGTAAGGTATGGTCTTATAGATCACTATCATTTTATGGGGCCTTCCTTGATTGCGACAAGAGGATAGTTCCCATAAGAAGTCATGGAGGCCATCATCTGATAGTTTTGTGTAGGGATGGTAATAGGGTTACGACCCTATTGTGTTCGTTGTCTGCTAATTCAGAAGGACCGACTTCGGTCCTTGTTGTATGCGAGTTCCCGGATATTTTTGAGCAAGTCTGTAACGACCCGTATTCTACACATCATAGGATTGTAGAATATTTATTTCTTTCCCGTATGAAGTTGTATGGTCATGTAACTTAGGGGAAACATCTATTAGAGTCATTTCCCATGTTCATGATTTTTGTTGATTTTTAAATGACCATTTTGCCCCTAGTTGGTACTGTTTTGGCCATAACTTTTGATTGGAAAGGAATTTTGACCTGAAACCACTTCCAATTGATTCGTTTAATAGTTTCTCTTTCCGTAGAGTGGTCATAATGACCAAACGGACTTACCGTTTGGGAGATATGGCTGAAACAAGTTTGGAGGGTGAAAAACTGCTTAACCGGGCCAAATCGGGTGATTAGTGAGTAGGCCCATAACCCATTTCGGGAGTAGGGTTATGGGAGGGCTGAAATGAGATGGAGAATCATTCCATTTCAGTTTTCTAGCCTCCACTTATCACCAAGGATCCCTAAAAATGGCCTCCAACCTCTAAATCACCTCCAAATCACCATTTGGTTAAGGATTTGGCTTAGCAACCCCTAATCAAGGAAGATCTTCACCAAATCAACAAAGGAGCTGCTGGTTGGTATTGAATTCGCATCAAATCAGAGAATCATTTCAGATCCTAGTTTATTTTGTGGCTAAGGTGAGTGATTTGCTTAGTTTTGCACTAATTATGGCTAATTAGGAGTGATTAGTGTTAATTAGCGAATTTAAACATGATAAAATTCTGGAAAAATCTTTATAAAATTCAGAATGATGTTTTAGACCTCTGATATGAATTTGGGTTAATTTGGTTAAGATTTGTTAATCCTATCATCAGTTTCACCTAAATATGCTTAAGGGGAAAATATTGGATTTTGGGTATGTTTGATCCATTTTTACCTATCATATTGATGTTTTGATGTTTGTGGTTGATTATGTATGTTGCTATGACTGTATGACATGCTTTGTGACTGTTTAGAATAGTTAGAATGGTCGAAAACGCCGTCGAGGGGCGTAAACAGCTCGCTGGACAAGGTGCAGGGGTTCGGATCGCATAGGGGGTTGAGGGACGATCAGATCGCCCTATGGGATCGTGGGGGCATCCCCACGAGTCGAGTCACCTCCTCCGAACCGAACCGTCTGTGTAAGGCCCACGAAGCGAATCGATGCAGCGTCGTGCCAAACTGAAGAACTCCGATCCGGATCGCGAATAAGCATTACGACCCGATCCGTCTAAGAAGGGTGAGCACGATCCGTCGACCTGGAGAAGGGCGTCCGATCCGAACCGCTTGAAGAACCACGATCCGATCCGTATGGGGTGTCCCGATCCGAACCGAGAAGGGGAGCACGATCCGAAGCAAAGGAAAGGAGGACCACGACCCGATCCGACGTAGGAGGCGCGACCCGATCCGATGAAGAATGTGAAGGCTGATCCGATCCGATTCGATTGTGATGACCAATAACCCGAGATGCAAAGGTAGTCCAAATGGAAGTTAGAGCTCAGGATCCCAGAACCAGTTGGGAACCAATGAATTCACTTCATGGTTGGACTTTGTTGCGGGACGTGTGCTAAGGAGTTGTCGATGTTCATAACTTTGATTCACCACTAAAAAGGAATGATGGGCTACTTATCAGTGCAGTAGGGTCATTGTGACCTGAGGGGCAAAGTGATGGTAGCAAGACTACGTTATCAGTGCAGTAGGGTCATTATGACCTGAGGGGCAAGGTGATGCGTAGTAAGACTATGAGCCAGCGCAGATGGGGTGAATAACTCCATGGGGCAAGTGGACATAGTAAGGATTAGTAAGGCTATGAGCCAGCGCAGATGGGGTGAATAACTCCATGGGGCAAGTGGACATAGCGAGGAATTAGTGGCTATGTTATCAGTGCAGTGAAGCCATTTATGACTTCATGGGGCAAAGTGATCGTAGCAAGGAATGTCGGGTGATCGAAGTGGTGAATATCGTATGCTTTACGCACTGAGTGAGAGATGTGAGGATGGATGCTATGTTTGATTGTTTGCCATCATTATGACATGCACACCTTCCCCACCTCCGTATCCTTATATTGATTGATATGATACCTTAGAGTGTTGTACAGTATGTAGTGCTAACTCTTTGGTTGCAGGTCCAGGTTCAGGTATGTTTTAGTCTACCTGTTATTGTTCACTTTAGATGCTTATCGCTCATACCAGGCTTTATGTCTGACCCAGAGTTTTATGTCTCCTCTTATTACTCTGGGTGCTCACACGAGCAGACTAGAGACAGGTTAGCTGGTGGTGCGCGAGTAGCTGATTCAGAGGCGGGCAGGAGGCTTCCACGTATTATATATATACACACATTCTCCCTGTGTCGTTGGTGGTCACTACTTGGGCATTAGTAGTGTACCTCATTTACCTTACTTTTGCTTTGAGACAGTTTGAAAGTTGTAATAAGCTGTATTGTGGATTTCCGGTGCTATGATGTTTAGTTCTGAAGCTTATGCACTGTCTCTCCTGTTTTATGCCAAGTATGCTATTATTATATTTTGTTCTATGCGCCGTGAGACATTCTACAGGTTCTTTGTATGATCATTTCCTTCTTCCTTTTCTTTCTGGCGACCCGTTCCGTGCTAACTGGACATGTGTACAGCGCACTTTTGGAGTAAATGTCGGTTGGTGCGGGGCGGGCCGTCACACTTGGTATCAGAGCCAGGTTGCGTAGTTAACCTAGGGAAAGACACTAGGGAGAGTTAGTACGTATATGAGAGCGCATATTTGTGATTACTTTGGTTTTCAAAAGCTATGTATATATATACTATTAGTAGTATAAGAATGAAGTTGCACTGCACTAGTACCATTATGGGGTCGTTGATCGTTTCCTTTTTCAGATTGACGATGAGCCGACATGTTAGAGGTACCGGTAGAGGGGCCAATAATGGGAATGCCGCTGACATGAGGGCGATGTTTACCAACCTCATGAGAGACATGCTTAGAGAAGTGCAAGGGGCAGTTCCCAACCCTGGAGTTGGTGTTGGCCCAGTAGTGCAGGCGCCTAGGGTCGATTTCGCCAAGTTGTGCAAGGATTACACCAATCTTGGTGGGAAGCCGTTCCACGGGACGGAGTCGGCCACGGATGTTCAAGACTGGATGGATAGCTGTGACCGTATCTTTGATGACTTGGGTCTTGAGGATGCGATGAAGAGAAGGCTAGCGTCTCGTCAGTTGCAAGGGCGAGCGATGAATTGGTGGAATGCCATCAGAACAGCTACTCCAGAAGACCAGGTTACGTGGGTTCAGTTCAAGGCTCGCTTTAGCGAGAAGTTTATTCCAGCTGCCCAGAAGTCGGTGTTGTTCAAGAGGTTCTTGCAACTCAAGCAGGGTGGCAGGGCAGTTTCTGATTATATTGCTGAGTTCGACACTTTGTCGAAGTATGGACTGTCTCTTATTGATACTCCTGAGAAGAAGAATGAGAAGTTCATTACTGGCCTGGATGGGTACTTGGGGGAGAGGCTCATTAACCACATCGATGAGACTTTTGAATCGATCGTGGGGAAAGCTTTGAGATCAGAGAGTCTTTACCCTAAGTCGAAGACTGAGGCTGCATCTGCAGAAGGGCCAAAGCCGCAAGCAGGCAGTGGAGGCAAGAATAACTCTC
This sequence comes from Allium sativum, assembly GCA_030737875.1. Classification (NCBI taxonomy): domain Eukaryota; kingdom Viridiplantae; phylum Streptophyta; class Magnoliopsida; order Asparagales; family Amaryllidaceae; genus Allium; species Allium sativum. The sequence goes on from CM060910.1 coordinate 346,512,902, forward strand.
AGAATAAGAGGAAGCAGGACCAATCAAAAGGTGGCCAGAAAAAGAGCAAGAAGGATGTTGAGTGCTTCAGCTGTGGAAAGAAAGGCCATTATGCTAAGGAATGTCGGGCCAAGCCAGCGGAAAGGAAGTGCTACAACTGTGGTCAAGTGGGACATCAGAAAGATAAGTGTCCGCAACCTCTTAAGGAGAAGCAGATTGTGAAAGCATATGCTCTTGATGCTATTCCTTCTTCGTCGAATGCCCCAACTGCGGCGGAGAAAGGGAAGAATGTTGTTATTCAAGGTATGCTTTCTATTTATGATGTACCAATTCGAGTTTTGTTTGATACTGGGGCTTCCCGTTCCTTCATATCTAGTGACCTGGTAGATAGGTTGGGACTGGAACCCGAGATAGTCGATAGACCATTGGTTGTGACGAACCCGATTGGTGGTTCGACTAGCCTTGGTATGATTTGCAGGAATTTGGTCTTATCGAGTCATGGATGTATGTTTGTATGTGATTGCTTTGTTTTGGGCTTTACTGGGTATGGCATTATATTGGGAGTCGATTGGCTCCAAAGATACGGGGTGGTGGTAGACTGTGAGGGCTTTTTGGTGACAGTGAGGGCGGATGATGGGCAGAGGGTACTGTTTGGTAGTCTACCTAGTGATGGGGTTATGGCTAGTTTTGTAAATTCCCTCGACATCCCGCACGATGAGTTGTCAGATGTGCCCGTGGTTGGCCAGTATCCGGACGTCTTCGAGGAGGTGACCGGGCTTCCACAACACCGAGAGATTGAATTCCGTATTGATTTAGTGAAAGACGCCAGACCTATAGTGATGCCACTTCGTCGTATGGCACCAAAGGAGCAGCGAGAGCTCGGGGTGCAAGTCAGCAATCTTTTGAAGAAGGGATTGATTAGAAGGAGTGTCTCCGAGTGGGGAGCACCAGTTGTATTTGCCACTAAGGCAGATGGTTCCCTTCGTTTGTGTGTGGACTATCGCGAGTTGAATAAGGTGACGAGGAAGAATAAGTATCCTCTACCGCGGATAGATGATTTGTTTTATCAGCTGGAAGGAGCAAGAGTGTTCTCCCAGTTGGACCTCGCGACAGGATTTCATCAGCTAAGAGTGGCGGATGAGAGTATTCTGAAAACGGCATTTAGGACGCCGTCTGGATTTTATGAATGGTTGGTCATGCCATTTGGGTTGACCAATGCACCAGCCTACTTTGTGGATCTTATGAATCGAGTATTCAGAGATCAGTTGAATAGGTTTGTTCTTGTGTTCGTGGATGATATCCTTGTTTACTCAAGGACAGAGGAGGAACACAAGGGACACTTGAGGATAGTGATGGAGGTGTTGAGGAAACACCAATTGAAAGCGAAATTCTCTAAGTGTCATTTTTGGAGAAGGGAAGTGAGATTCTTGGGTCATGTTGTTTCCGAGAGTGGCATTGCCGTGGACCCTGCGAAAGTGGCTACGGTACAGGATTGGCCTACGCCCAAGAATGCAACAGAAGTAAGAAGTTTCTTGGGATTAGCTGGATATTATCGTAAGTTTATCCAGGACTTCTCCAAGATAGCAGCACCGTTGACTCAGTTGACTAAGAAGAATCATTCCTTCGTCTGGGACGGAGTGTGTGAGGATGCCTTCAAAAGTCTAAAGGAGAGGTTGACGCGTGCGCCAGTGCTAGTCATTCCTAAGGGGAATGAAGAGATGACGGTATACACGGATGCTTGTGGTACCGGATTGGGTGCAGTATTGATGCAAGGAGGTAGGGTTGTAGCTTATGCTAGTCGACAGCTAAAGCCACATGAGAAGAAGTATCCTACCCATGATTTGGAATTGGCAGCGATTGTATTTGCACTGAAGATGTGGAGACACTATCTCTTGGGAGAAAGATTTGAGTTGTTTACCGATCATAAATCGTTAAAGTATCTCTTCTCTCAGAAAGATCTGAATCTCCGTCAGCAGAGATGGTTAGAGTTCTTGGCTTCGTATGATTTTGATATCGCATACACACCTGGGAAGGGTAATGCGGTAGCCGATGCCTTGAGTAGGAGGCATGCCAGCTTAGGGGCAATGTTTCTTGAATGGAAGCAACTAGAGTATATCGCGGGGTTTGATTTCAGACCAAAGTGCGATTTGGATCCGGTTATGCTAGCTAGTTTGACGATCAGACCCACTTTGATAGAGCGGATTGGTTCTAATCAGAGGGACGATCCTAACCTATTGGAAATCATCTCCAAGTTAGAGATGGGTATCGATGAGGAGATGAATGTGTATGGGCTTGATCGGGATGGATGGCTTCGAAAGAATGGGAGACTAGTTGTGCCCAACGTAAATGGTTTGAGGGATGAAGTGCTTAGAGATTGTCATCACTCAAAACTGACTATACATCCCGGTGGTAATAAGATGTATCGAGACATGAGACAGACTTACTACTGGGAAGGGATGAAAAGAGACGTTGGGTAGTTTATATCCGAATGCATGAATTGTCAGCTAGTTAAAGCCGAGCAAAAGAAGCCTAGTGGGTTGTTGCAACCATTAGAAATTCCCGAATGGAAATGGGAGCAAGTCTCGATGGATTTCATCGATGGTTTACCAAGGACTAGATCGGGATATGATAGCATTTGGGTAATTGTGGATCGATTGACTAAGAGCGCAAGATTTATACCAGTCAAATCGACCAGAACGGCAGCCAAGTTGGCAGAATTGTATATGAAGTGGGTAGTGAGATTTCATGGAGTACCCAAAAGCATTGTGAGTGACCGAGACCCGTTGTTCACTAGTGGGTTTTGGAAGAGCTTACAAGAGGCTCTAGGGTCAGGACTACATCTCAGTACCGCATATCACCCTCAGACCGACGGTCAGACGGAGAGGGTGAATCGTATATTGGAAGATCTCTTGAGAGCGTGTATATTGGATTTTGGTGGTTCATGGGATGATCATTTGCATCTAGTGGAGTTTGCATATAATAATAGCTACCAATCCAGTATCGTTATGGCTCCATATGAAGCTTTGTACGGAAGACCGTGTAACTCACCATCATGTTGGATAGAGACTGGCGAGAAGTTTGTGCTTGGACCAGATGTGGTGAGAGAAACTTCAGATAAGATTAAGATCATTCAGCAACGAATGAAAGCTGCCCAAGATAGGCAGAAGAGTTATGCTGATAAGAGGAGAAGAGATTTGAAATTCTCCGTGGGTGACTTGGTGTTTGTCAAGATCTCTCCGTTGAAGAGCGTGATACGATTTGGTAGGAGAGGCAAATTAGCACCAAGATTTGTTGGCCCAGTCCATGTTCTTGAACTAGTCGGAAATTTGGCATATAGAGTTGGCTTACCAGAGAAAATGGCAGGAGTTCACAATGTGTTTCATGTTTCCCAACTAAGGAAATTCGTTCACGGCTCAGATATGGCTATTTCACCTGATCAGTTGGAGGACTTCGAGGTAGAACCTGAGGCGGTTGGGAACCGCAAGCCGATTCGCATTGTGGGGCACGATACGAAGCAACTTCGAAGGAAGTCGGTGGAGCTAGTCAAGGTTCAGTGGGGCGAGGACGAGAATGATTGTACTTGGGAAATAGAGGAGAGCATTAAGAAGGCATATCCAGAACTCTTTGCCTGGTAAGATTTACTTTGCAATTTAGTTTTCCGCAAGCTAAGATAGACTTGTTTTGCTTGTTTGCATGTTTGATTGTTGTTTTATGATTGATAGGCATGCGGGAACCTTTGTGTATGTTGGATTAGGGAATTTCGGGGGCGAAATTTCTTAAGGGGGGGAAGAGTGTAACGACCCGTATTCTACACATCATAGGATTGTAGAATATTTATTTCTTTCCCGTATGAAGTTGTATGGTCATGTAACTTAGGGGAAACATCTATTAGAGTCATTTCCCATGTTCATGATTTTTGTTGATTTTTAAATGACCATTTTGCCCCTAGTTGGTACTGTTTTGGCCATAACTTTTGATTGGAAAGGAATTTTGACCTGAAACCACTTCCAATTGATTTGTTTGATAGTTTCTCTTTCCGTAGAGTGGTCATAATGACCAAACGGACTTACCGTTTGGAAGATATGGCTGAAACAAGGTTTGGAGGGTGAAAAACTGCTTAACCGGGCCAAATCGGGTGATTAGTGAGTAGGCCCATAACCCATTTCGGGATTAGGGTTATGGGAGGGCTGAAATGAGATGGAGAATCATTACATTTCAGTTTTCTAGCCTCCACTTATCACCAAGGATCCCTAAAAATGGCCTCCAACCTCTAAATCACCTCCAAATCACCATTTGGTTAAGGATTTGGCTTAGCAACCCCTAATCAAGGAAGATCTTCACCAAATCAACAAAGGAGCTGCTGGTTGGTATTGAATTCGCATCAAATCAGAGAATCATTTCAGATCCTAGTTTATTTTGTGGCTAAGGTGAGTGATTTGCTTAGTTTTGCACTAATTATGGCTAATTAGGAGTGATTAGTGTTAATTAGCGAATTTAAACATGATAAAATTCTGGAAAAATCTTTATAAAATTCGGAATGATGTTTTAGACCTCTGATATGAATTTGGGTTAATTTGGGTTAATTTGGTTAAGATTTGTTAATCCTATCATCAGTTTCACCTAAATATGCTTAAGGGGAAAATATGGGATTTTGGGTATGTTTGATCCATTTTTACCTATCATATTGATGTTTTGATGTTTGTGGTTGATTATGTATGTTGCTATGACTGTATGACATGCTTTGTGACTGTTTAGAATAGTTAGAATGGTCGAAAACGCCGTCGAGGGGCGTAAACAGCTCGCTGGACAAGGTGCAGGGGTTCGGATCGCATAGGGGGTTGAGGGACGATCAGATCGCCCTATGGGATCGTGGGGGCATCCCCATGAGTCGAGTCACCTCCTCCGAACCGAACCGTCTGTGTAAGGCCCACGAAGCGAATCGATGCAGCGTCGTGCCAAACTGAAGAACTCCGATCCGGATCGCGAATAAGCATTACGACCCGATCCGTCTAAGAAGGGTGAGCACGATCCGTCGACCTGGAGAAGGGCGTCCGATCCGAACCGCTTGAAGAACCCCGATCCGATCCGTATGGAGTGTCCCGATCCGAACCGAGAAGGGGAGCACGATCCGAAGCAAAGGAAAGGAGGACCACGACCCGATCCGACGTAGGAGGCGCGACCCGATCCGATGAAGAATGTGAAGGCTGATCCGATCCGATTCGATTGTGATGACCAATAACCCGAGATGCAAAGGTAGTCCAAATGGAAGTTAGAGCTCAGGATCCCGGAACCAGTTGGGAACCAATGAGTTCACTTCATGGTTGGACTTTGTTGCGGGACGTGTGCTAAGGAGTTGTCGATGTTCATAACTTTGATTCACCACTAAAAAGGAATGATGGGCTACTTATCAGTGCAGTAGGGTCATTGTGACCTGAGGGGCAAAGTGATGGTAGCAAGACTACGTTATCAGTGCAGTAGGGTCATTATGACCTGAGGGGCAAGGTGATGCGTAGTAAGACTATGAGCCAGCGCAGATGGGGTGAATAACTCCATGGGGCAAGTGGACATAGTAAGGATTAGTAAGGCTATGAGCCAGCGCAGATGGGGTGAATAACTCCATGGGGCAAGTGGACATAGCGAGGAATTAGTGGCTATGTTATCAGTGCAGTGAAGCCATTTATGACTTCATGGGGCAAAGTGATCGTAGCAAGGAATGTTGGGTGATCGAAGTGGTGAATATCGTATGCTTTACGCACTGAGTGAGAGATGTGAGGATGGATGCTATGTTTGATTGTTTGCCATCATTATGACATGCACACCTTCCCCACCTCCGTATCCTTATATTGATTGATATGATACCTTAGAGTGTTGTACAGTATGTAGTGCTAACTCTTTGGTTGCAGGTCCAGGTTCAGGTATGTTTTAGTCTACCTGTTATTGTTCACTTTAGATGCTTATCGCTCATACCAGGCTTTATGTCTGACCCAGAGTTTTATGTCTCCTCTTATTACTCTGGGTGCTCACACGAGCAGACTAGAGACAGGTTAGCTGGTGGTGCGCGAGTAGCTGATTCAGAGGCGGGCAGGAGGCTTCCACGTATTATATATATATATATACACATTCTCCCTGTGTCGTTGGTGGTCACTACTTGGGTATTAGTTGTGTACCTCATTTACCTTACTTTTGCTTTGAGACAGTTTGAAAGTTGTAATAAGCTGTATTGTGGATTTCCGCTGCTATGATGTTTAGTTCTGAAGCTTATGCACTGTCTCTCCTGTTTTATGCCAAGTATGCTATTATTATATTTTGTTCTATGCGCTGTGAGACATTCTACAGGTTCTTTGTATGATCATTTCCTTCTTCCTTTTCCTTCTGGCGACCCGTTCCGTGCTAACTGGACATGTGTACAGCGCACTTTTGGAGTAAATGTCGGTTGGTGCGGGGCGGGCCGTCACAAAGTCATTGGACTTCCCTACGGAGAGAGAAATCTTTTAGGATTGACCTAGACAAAGATGCAAGACCCGTAGCTTTGATTTTGAGGCACATGGATCCTAAGGAAACGAAAGAGTTGGATAAGCAAATAACAGAATTGTGGTTGCAGAAAGGCTTTATCCACTGTAGTATGTTTGAATGGGGAGCACCGGTAGTATTTTCCACAAAGAATGTCGGATCCCAAAGATTGTGTGTAAATTATAGGGAACTTAATAAGCTTATCAAGAAGAATAGATATCCTTTACTGAGGATCGATGATTTGTTTGACCATTTGGGAGGCACACAAGTATTTTCTTAATTGGACCTCGTGACTGGATTTCATCAGTTGAGGATTGTTGGAGAAAGTAAGGATAATACTGCGTCTAGGACGCCAGATGGACTATTCCAATGGGAGGTTATTCCCTTTGGTTTGACAAATGCGCCCGCTTTCTTTGTTAACCTTATGAGTAGAGTTTTAAGGGGCATTCTGAATAAGATTATAGTTGTATTTGTGGATGTTATCCTTATATTTTCCAAGGACCATAAAGAACATATAGAACAGAAAGTCCTAGGAATTCTAAGAGAGAACTAATTGAAGGCTAAGTTTTTGAAATGTCATTTTTGGAGAGAAGAAGTTAGATTTATCGGTCATATCATTTCGGGGAATGGATTAACAGTTTGATTAAAGATGGACGACTTTGCATCCCTAAGAATAAAGAGTTTAGAAAGGAAATTTTTGAGGAATGACATAGGTCAAGAATGACCATATATCTTAGCGGGGATAAGATGTATCGTGATATAAAGAGGAGCTTCCACTAGGAAGGAATGAAGAGGGATATAGAAAAACTCATGGGTATGTGCTTGACGTGCCAAAAGGTTAAATCATAACAAGGAAGACCTGGAGGAGTATTGTTGTCTTTAGAGGTTCACATATGGAAATGGAAGCATATTTCTATGGATTTTATCGATGGGCTTCCAAGGATTTAGAAAGGAAACGAAGCAATTAGGTCATTGTGGATCGCCTCGTAAAGAGTGTTCACTTTTTCTGATCAAGAAGAATAGGATCGTAACTTCGATAGCCCAGCCATACATCAATGAGATTTTCATATTACACGGTGTTGCAACAAATATAGTCAGTGATCGAGATCCTTTGTTCATAAGTGAGTTCTGGAGAGGCCTGCAAACAAATCTAGAGATGACAATAAGTTTGAGTACAACATATCACCCACAAATGGATGCACGAGCAAGGAGAGTCAATGGAATTCTTGAGGATTTACTTAGAGTTTGCATCATCGATTTTGGAGGAGCTTGGGAGCAGCATTTGCCACTAACAGAGTGTTCGTATAATAAAAATTATCAAGTGACGATCGGTATGGCCCCTTTTGAAGCGTTGTATAAACGACCATGCAAATCTCCTACTTTGGTGGGAAACTAATGAGAAGATGCTACTCGGAACAGACCTTATCCATGATTCCACAAAGAAAATTGTGATAATTAGGCAGGGGATGAAGGCAGCCCAAGACCGACAGATGCGAATAGAAGGAGAAGGGAATTAGAGTTCAATGCGGGTGACTTGGTCTTTGCAAAAGTTTTCCATCTTCGAAAGACTGTTCGGTTTGGTAAGATTGGGAGGTTGGTTCCCAGACTCATTGGGTCTTTCAAGATCATCGAAAGGATTAGGAAGATGCTTATCGTGTGGATCTGCTCGAATGCCTATCAGGAGTCCATAACATTTTCCATGTTTCTCATCTAAGAAAATGCCTTCATAATTCCCCTGTTAGACTCGAGATTGGTGAGATTGGCGATAAAGGAAGGCTCGCGATGGAGTTTAAGCTGCCCCTGCCACCGCAAGGATAATGGAGCACAGAATCAGGAGACTCCACAATAAGACAGTTTGCCTCGTCCGAGTACAATAGGGAGATAATCCAATGGAAAGAACTTAGGAGACCGAAGAAAGGATGAAACAAACTCATCCAGAGCTTTTATCGAGTAATTATATCTTCTAAAAAAAATTGTTTTCGGTTGCATTGTGGTTGTTAGATTGGATGGTAAGAAATATATCCATACTAGGATGTTTACATACATACTGCGTTACTTATTACACATAAACGCAAGGAATGAGCTCACTTTAGCAAGTCTACAGTACATAATCACTATGAATCGCGGTTATTTCATGGTTGTTTTAAATAACATGCATGAATAACATGGCTGTTTAGAGCGAGTTGTGTCTTCGCCCTCTTCAAGCTGATTTCGGGACAAAATTTATTTTAAGGGAGGAGAATGTAACACCCCGCAAAAATAATTGGTTAAACAAGATAATTAATAAATAATAATAAGTTAAACTAAACATTAAAATATTATCAGGCTAAAAATGGAATTTTGTAAAATCAAGAATTTGGCCATGAAAATATCATAGTTGTATTCGTGGTGAGATTCCAAACCGTTTTCATATATAATATGTCAAAAACAAAGTTCGTATGAAGAATTCACCTTTATTTGTGTTGTGTGTAAATAAAATTTGCACAACGTTTGAAATTGAATTAAATAAATAAACATATGGAATATAAACATCTAATTAATGGCTAATAGGAATATTCCATAGAATTAAGTCTATGTGTATATATACGTGTAGAAGGGGACAATAATATATAGTACAAGGAAGGTAATAAGTAATAAATAGAAACATTTTAATAATTAAACCATTTCCACCTTAAAACAAATCCACTGGCTGTTTCTAAGACCAAAGAGTCAACCGCTCTTCATGGGTGGCGGTCTACCGCTTGGCTCAGCTAGGGTGTGGTGAGGTTGGTTTGGGCTAGGTTTTGGAGTGATTATTATATAATTAATAGCCAAGATTAAATTTGATTAGTCCCACGGCACTTATTTGCACGCACACACACACACATATAAATAACACTCCATTCCACCTCCCCTAATCCTATTCTTCTTCATCCCGTAGTCTCCATTCTGCCATTGAATTCCAGAAGGATTATATTAGGTTTTCTTCTACAAACCTTTAAATCTATATTCTTTTCTAATCTCTCTTCTTTTAGGATTTAATGTAGATTTGAAAATGGAATTCTAGATCTATGTATAAGAATTCTAATTGTTTAGTTCTTATATATAAATTAATACAAAATTGGAGTTCATATCCGTGTACATGATTATTGCAGGATTTTCAGATCTAATAGGGCAAACATCATCAAATCGTTATCATTTCCATACAGTTAAATCAGTATGAGTGGAAATTAAATATGTTGCCACTCTTTTATTTAGTAGCATTGATTTGGATCTATATGCCTAAGAGGATTTGGGATTTCTACGAAAACATAAAAAAAGCAGACCACCCAAATTCCTTTCTTTTATGTTTGTTGGCAAAAATGTACAATATCTATGTAAATTTTTGGTTAGTGATTTTTAAAGCAACGAAAAATATGACAGATTTGTGTTGCATAATTGTTATAATGGTTAAATTCATATTTCATCTATTGTATTCTAATGTATTGTTTATTGTCAAACATCAGAATTTGGTTGTTTGTATAATAGGTTTAAATATATATTTTTATAAATATATTATTTGAATGTAATTATTTATAAAATGTTCAAATGTAATTTTGTACAAATAAACGTATTCAAAAGTAAACTTGAACCATAAAATAGTTATTATATATATTTGTTTGGATGCATTTCACAATTGTTTTCTTTTGTTGTTGTAGCAATTAGTCAATCCTAGGATACAAGTTATATATGTTATTATTCTTTTTTTCAAATTGGATATATGTTTATATACGTGTCTATACTTGATTGGTGAAATGTGGGAAAATAACTTAAGAGCTTCAAAAGGGGTCATGACAACTGTCGCTTGATAATTATTATTGCAACAAATGCAATTAATGGTGGAAGTTTCTTTCAGTGTCCATAGAAATCCAGGATACATGCTCTTAGAAGATCCTCCTGAATCCTATTCACACATTTAGTTTGACCATCAGTTTATGGGTATTGCAGAGATTTAACAAAGTTCTTAACATTTCTTGGAGGCTATTCCAAAACTCATTAGTGTGTAAAGGGGCTTTATCACTCACTATTATTACAGGTTCGCCATGCAACCTTATCACCTCTGTGCAGCACATTTTTATGAGGATATTGTAGTCCTATTATTCCTAACTGGAAGAAAGTGAGCAGTCATGGTAAACCTATCAATGATAACCCAAATGGATTTATTACCCTTTTAAATTATTGTTAATCCTTCTACAAAATCCATAGAGATATGCTCACGTTTCTAGGTAGGGATTTCTAAAAGTAATAATAATCTACAAGATTTCCTTTGTTTATCCTTAATACTTTTTCAAGTTAAACAACTTGCAACAGATTCAATGTAACGACCCAGAAAATCTGACCCAATTTAAAAAAATTTAAATTGGCTAAAATAATGGATTTTAAATATTTAAAATAAATATTTTAAATAATGGCGATGAAAACTGAGTTTGAATCGACAATTGAAAATGAATATAATTAATTATAATTATAAACAAGGCCTGAAATGGCGCTGTAGTTTCAAAAATTGAATTCAAACTTTGTCGGACTATACCGGGTGCAAAACAAAACGGATTTTAGCGAAACCAAAAATATTTAAATCTGTTAGTGAATACCTTTCTAAAGAATCTGAAAAATCGAATTTTCATAACGGAAAGCAAAAGTTATGGCCAAATGAATTTTCAGAAGGGTCGATATGGAATTTATATAGCCCGTGAAAATGACCATTTTGCATACGACCTCGGAATTCGACGAAACCACTTTTGTTGGATCCGGGATGTGAAGTTATTGCTAGGTTTCAAATTTCATAATTTTTGAAGCTGATATGTGAGCGTGGCAAAGGAAAACGTGTTTTGGTCAATTACAGTTAAATTGGATCGACCAAAAATGGGCCTTTTTACAAACAGTCTCAGAATTCGACGAAACTAGTTTTGTTGGGACCGTATCGTCAAAACATAGCTAGATTTATTTTTCTGGAATTTTTCGAATCAGTTTGTGGCCCTGGCAAATTGAAATGTACGTTCAAATTAAAATATTGAATGTTTTATATTTTAATTTGAAAGGAAATTGACTGAAACAGTCGAATGGGCCTTCGAAACATATCCCATTGTGCTCGAAATGGGGGTAAAACGCTAGGGACGACAGTCGTTGGGTTTGAAAAGGAGTTGGTGTGAAAAACCGTATTTTTGAACTAATTAAATACCTCCGGCCAATCAAAATAATTCATTCAGAAAAAAAAAAACCCCTTTTCTCTCTCCCCGAACGAACGGCGAAGACCATTCGAAGCTTCCCGACCCGATTCCCGTCGCCTCCGCCACCTGTAGCCATCGCCACCGCCACCACTCGACTCGCCACCTCCTCCTCTTCAAATCAGAACCGACCCCACCTTCTCTCCCTTCGCCAGCGTCGAGAACGACGCCTCCAAAGTCGTCGACTTCCAGTCGACGTCGAGATCGCTAGAGGCGATCGGATCTGAAGCTCCGACCATCGCCAGGTGCGCCTCTCGACGCTCTACGTGGTGGTGCTGGCCGATTGCTCCCTAGCTTCGCGGATTGAACGCAGGATCGAAACCTAGTTTCGAATCAATAAGCAGAGGTGCGGTTTATATTTTATAAATTGTTTTCAACTTCTAAAAGTGTCGCAAATTCATGTTATCAAATAAAAATCATATCTTTTTCGTTCGTTAACGAAATTCGATGAAACAGGAAACATCGTGACCGTGTGGACGCCTTCTGCATTATAGAAGAGACCGCGTATTTTTCTGAGCCTTCTGCTATTTTTGGTGGAGTGGAACCCAATGTGAGATTTCTGATTTAAAAACAATATGAAAAACGATGATGTATAAATTATATAGTCGATGTATGAGTTATATAAGCGTTGTACACCTCATGTATAAGCGTTGTATAAGTTGTATGTTCGATGTATAAGTTATATATGCGTTGTAAAAATTATATATGTGTTGAAATAAAAGTGAATTGCTATATATATATATATATATATATATATATATATATATATACGCCCCTCGTCCACAAACCATGGACGATATTTATTGATTGTGATTGGTGTGAAAATTGATTGATAGCGAATGGTTGTTTGGGATTGTTTGTGGTTGATATTGATTGATTGTGGTTGATAAATACCCAATTGTGGTTGAGAAATATTTGGTTGAAACCACATAGGATTAGTTTGTGGAAATGAAATAAATATATACATGCCGCCTGCGTGCGAACTAGATGCATGACCCCCATTGTCATAAACCGCGAGATTTTAAGGTAGAGCGAGGAGCCGTACTTGGGACGGTCCCGGTTTTAACTACCCTGCCGTTATGCTGCCGAAATTTTCTGAAATATACATGTGTTAGAATAATTTTCATTCGTTGAAATAAATTACACATGTTGAAAGAATATTCATGTGTTGAGTTGCAATTCATTCGTTGAGTTGAAATTCATGTGTTGAATATTATTTGAATTTAAAACAAATAGTTTTAGCGATAAAAATCACATTTTTATATATATACAAACTATAGAGAATATTCATGTGTTGAGTTGCAATTCATTCGTTGAGTTGAAATTCATGTGTTGAATATTATTTGAATTTAAAACAAATAGTTTTAGCGATAAAAATCACATTTTTATATACATACAAACTATAGAGAATATTCATGTGTTGAGTTGCAATTCATTCGTTGAGTTGAAATTCATGTGTTGAATATTATTTGAATTTAAACAAATAGTTTTAGCGATAAAAATCACATTTATATATATACGAACTATAGAGAATATTCATGTGTTGAATTGAAATTCGTTCGTCGAGTTGAAATTCATGTGTTGAATGTAATCATATTTTAAAATAAAATGAATAGATGATAAAAGCTACATTTTTATTGTGAATATGAAGTGTTAAAAACATTCACGTGTTAAATCAATATTTTTGATGATAAAAATATTTCTTTTATCATGTATACGCTTTGATAAAAATACACACGTGTTGAAATAAATAATAGTTTGCTAGAAATATTATTATTGGCTTTGTTCTGCATATATATACATGTGTTGAACAGGAAAAATGGATTAGCTGTAGAGTAAAGAAATTACTTGTGTGCTCGACAAATAGGTAAGCCTTGATGAGTTGGCTGCGCAATTTTATTTTTATATCAACTCCTGTGAATGCCATTGGATGCGGAGTGCTGGTTATTCTGTGTGAAATAATAAATATCGCCATAGGATAGTAACAATTAAATTTGAACTACGCTACATGGCATACTTCTTGACGATAGGCATACTTCATCATATTCCACATAAGCAATTGGAGCTTGTGTGACGAGGTGGAAGATTTACCATACGAGCGAGAGGCTTGTATGGCGATGATTATATACTACAGGTTGAACTGATGACTGATATGGACTCTATAAAATATAACGATAAATTGCCAGATTAATAAAAAACCCCACACGGGTCTGGAGTTGACAATAATCACTTCCCTCTAGTTATTAGATACAGCACATGGACTATTTATCTCCACACGGAAACGGGGCGACGAGAATTTATTCTCTGGAGTGATTATCTATACATGCTCCCCCGTAAACACCAGAATATATCACTATAAATATGTGAATGCTTTTTAGGATTTATTGGGTACCTAACACGGCCCAATAAATTTCCAAACCCCTCCCCGTACAAAGGAGGTTATGGCGAAATTTTCCAAAATTTTAAGGCGTTAGTGAAATATTTGAAGTAAAAACGATATAGGAATTTTTGAATGAACTATATTTATATAAATATATAAATATAAATAAAATTAAAATGAAACGTGGCCGTGCAGTTCGCATTTTGAAACCGTGATTTCAAACAACTAATGTGGGAAATCCGACCATTGGATTTTCCCGAAACCGCAACCGTCGGGTTCGCCTTGGAAATATCTTTCCAACGGCACCAACCTTGTAAAAATCCAACGGTTGGATTGTCTGGAATGTTTAATTCAAATCTAAAGAAAAACAGCGCCAGAAACGATTATATTTATATATATATAAATATAATTATATTAAATCGAATAACGACGCTGCAGTTCGTATTTTGAAATCGAAACTTCAAACGATTATACCGGGAGATCCGACCGTCGGATTTTCCCGAAACTGGAACCGTTGGATTCGTTTTGAAAAGACCTTTCTAATGATGTAAATTTTGTGAAGATCCAACGGTTAGATTTCCAGATATGTGTAAATCAAATCTAAGGAAAAACAGCGCCACGGCCGCGCTATGGCCCGAAGCGTCGTTTTGAATAAATAGGCTATTTTAAAATAAATAAAAATAGCGATAAATCGTTATAAAATATCATAAACGATATGGAATGGAAATAAACTGAATTTGCTCGATTTATGTGGTATTTGATGGTTGAATGTGTTTGGTGTGAAAATTTCATTAAAAGAACAAAATTGGTGTTGTCAAATGATTTAACCATTGAAATAAATTGATTTGAAATTCTAAATGTACGTGAATTATTTGAAAAGGCCGAGTTAATTCTCATTTCAAATAATTGACCGACGATTGAAATTCGAAGATGAAGACGGTGGTCGAAGACCGGAGATCTTCACCTCGTTTGGATGGTAACCGAGGTCCTGATTGGGAGGCATCCCGAAATATGGATAATGAGTGGTGACCGTCCAGACGTACGTGGTGATCGATGGGTTTGCGAGGTATTTAGTGCCTCCAGTTTCGTTCAGACCCAGAACGGACTTGTAAATGGACTGTGTGTCTGACATTGGATTTTATTCTGTGTTGATTGATCTCTATTAAATATGCATCTGTTTGGCGGCAGAGAATTTATTCTTTTGCTTAACGCCCTTCTCTGAGACGCACGAGCTCAGAGGTTGTATATCGATGGACATCAGTCGGACGGCATGAACTGCCTGTGTGGCATGCTAAGATGCAGTGATCAGGGCTTATGTTGAAAAGCAAAGTCTTGTGGTGATGATCAAAGCACCGCCTGTGTGGCATAGCTTTGTGTATAACGTGAATTCGCGAGCCTCACACCCCGGTATGAACCAGAAACGGGAGAAAGGACCTCAGGGAGGGCATGCGTTTCTTTCTAGCTAGGGTGGTGTCAGTGACCTACCAGCCCTGACATTTATATACTTTTCACCTATGTGGTTGTTGCTGTTGCGAGGCACTTCGGTTTGATCGGACGATCCGGGTCCGATGGAGTCATTCGTTGGCTCGTTTACGCCCCAAAGGGCGGGGAGACGTAGTGTTCAGGCATAATAATCCACATCGGTGGACCGACCCTGACGATCCAAGGGGCAGTTGCGGCTGTTCCTGAGACACGGGCTAGAGCGTCTCGAATTCGGTAAGGACTATCTTTTGCCTTGGTTCATGACGGAAATCCAATTTCCAAATACGACATCGTGCGGTTTTGATTGTATATATATATGGCGACATGATATATGGTACCTATGCCGTCTATGATTGATAGTTATGATTTGAAATTGTTTTCAGAACATATGAACACTAGCAATAATATCAAATGCCTTTGTTTTATTCGTATCAAGCATATTTTGGCCGTTATAAGGTGAAAACTCTATCCTCCGGTTTGCGTTGCATTGTGTGATGGGAACTGAGTCTTATAACGGCTTCATTTTTACAAAAAGCATAGCGATGTTTAAAAGAAAGATTTGTTTTAAAGCACTGGCAATCCCATGGAGTAAACCCGTTCCTCGAAAGTGGCGTGGTCCTGTGATTAGCCATATTATATATGTGTTGAATAGATTTCTCATACCAGTCCCATGACTGACTCGTAGTTTGTTTCACTTTCAAACTCGGGTGCCCCTTTTTCTACATGGGCAGCCTTGTATTCAGGTTTAGTTGGTTCTTTCTGGATAGCTGGAGCTGAAGATGGATTCTATCATTTATCTCTTTTTATGCTGTTCAGCTCCTATTGTACATATTTTGTTTGTTTTCCGCTGTAGACATTTATGTATAGCTGAACTGTATTTGTACTAAGTAAGATCCTGTATACTGTGTAACTCTGATGATTACTTTTATCCAGTATATTCTTTTGTTCATTATCTGGTGTATTTATTTAATTCTGTTCTTCTATATTCTGTTTCTGTGTTATATTCCAAAGATAACCCTTGTCTCCGTCAGTACGGGATTTCGGGCCGTCACATTCAACCACCCTTCTCTTCATTCCTGGACAAATGAAAATCTTCATTGTATCCTTATTCATCTTATCTCCTATGGTTGCATGGTCGTCTTAGATTTGCGGAATTCCTTAAGTACTTCCTCTAAAATCTCATCAACCTCTGGAGCACAAAGTTGTTAATATCTTCTCAAATGTGTCTTCTCATCATTAGAGCATCTATTATAGTGTGGAAAACTCTCCTCCTTTCTTATCTTGTCTAAATTCTCCTTATTTTCTCATCCTTTATCCATTCAGTAATAAATTTGTCAAACAAAGCTAGTCTAAACTCCATGAAGACTAACAGGTCTTGGACAAGTTCAGTTGTAAGTTGGAATTGGAATTGGACAGGGACTCCAACTGCCTCCATTTAGACATGGCATTAAGGGTAGCGTGCCTCTAACTAATTGTGCCAGAGACAACATTCTCTTTCCCAAGGATATATTGGATACGAATAGCAAAAGGATGTTATATGATTCATCTATCTCTGTTGCCTAAGGTTCAGTTCTTTATGGAAAAAGAGATATTTGAGCAATTTATAGTAAATAAATAATTCAAGCCTTCCTTCCAAAAGATACTGCCTCAACATCACTAAGGAAAAAACAGATGCTGCCAATTTCAAATCATGCACTAGGTATCTTTTATCAAGGCCCTTCAATTATCTAATGGCATATGAAACACGCTTCCCTTCTTGCATCAAAACTACTGCTAGTCTTGTACCACAAGCATTTCTCAAAATCGGTAAAGGTTTAGTTTCATTTGGAATAGTAAGCACACAAGCACTAGTCAAAAATATTTTGATCTCCTTAAATGTCTTGGAGCTTTTAACATCTCAACAAAAGACATGGTTTTTCTTATTCAAGTGGGTTAATGGAGTTACTATCCTTGCAAAGTTTATGAATTTCCTAGGTTAGTCTGCTAACCCTAAAAGGCTTCTTACTTCAATTATATTTCTTTGAATTATCTCTCATCGAGTAGATTCAATTTTAGTATGGTGTACTGATAGACGTTGTTTAGAAACAAAATAACCTAGAAACTTTATCTTATTTCTCTAAAGATGACAGTTATAATATTTAGCATTTAGGTGGTTTCTCCATAGAGTTGCCAGTATTTCTTTTAAGTGGATCTCATGCTCTTTATTACTCCTTGATAACAACAAAATATCATCAACAAATTACATTATATATTTATTGAGTTGCCTGTTGAGTATCCTACTCATCGAATAAACAAAATATGATGCAACATTAGTTAAACCAAAAGGAATAACCATCCAGCTATAGAGCCCATCTTATATATGAAATGTTATCTTAGACTTACTTTATTCTACAATCCTCAATTGACGGACTCCAGTTATCAGTTCAATTGGGAAAAATCTTAACTTCAACCAATTGGTCAAACCGATCATCTATCTTATGAAAGAGACATTCGACTCCCTGTAGCTTATGCAGAGTCTTAATGATCTGCCCTCCTTAGTAGAAAAGACAATTAGGGCTCCCCATTTCGATATATTCCTCCGAATGAATCCTTTTGCGCTAAAAGTTGTAAAATCAGTTTTTTTTTAACTCTTCTCTTTATTTAAGAGTTATGTGCCATAATGGAAAGGCAATAAGCTTTTCATCCTTTATAGGTCAATTCAGAATTAGATCTCCTTATCAAGTGAATGACTGAAATTTCCTCAATGACATTAGGAAATTCACAGACAATGGGTACAGATGAAAGCTCATAATAAAATACCTGTCAGAAAAATAATTTGACTGATGCAACTAAGTCTTTAAAAGAACAAGGTACTTATAACTGATGCCCTCTACTACTTCTCAGTCTTACTAACATATTCTTACAGTCAAGAATGCCTTTATAGCAATCTAACCAATCTATATCTTAAATAAGTCTATACACTTTAAACTTCAGAATGTGCACACTGTATATGAAATCAGCTACACATATATCTATTATTAGGCCATTACCCATTAAAAGTAGATATGTAAATCTCCTATATGGTTAGAAACATCCATTGGCTTAGAGACAAGTAGGGTTTGATGGCTCAAATATCTTATTACACTGCTAACAATAAATGGTTGTGATGCTCCTAAATCAAATATGGTACATATAGCAACCCTTTGGATGAGGGTTATACCTTCCAAAGCTGCAGTTCCTTGATTCCTTGAAAGAATCGTCCTATAATCCTTCAGGCTCTTACCTACCTTTAGATTACTTACATACCTATACTAAGTCAGTTGAGGGGTTTACTTTGAAGCTCCACATTTTGGGATGTTAACCATTTTAGGGTTAATATTTTTGGCGCTAGAAGGAGGGCTTGAACCTTCGGTACCTTACCTATTCTCCACCATAAGGAATCTTGAAACCAAATTCGATCAGATGGTAGGTTCGAAAAAGTATCAATTAACAAGCTAACAGGCCGTAGACCTTAGAGAATGATATAGCCTCAACTTTTGACATAACTAACATAAAAGTGGGACAATCATCGACCATAGAGAAGGTGAATAAAAACAAAACTTTCCAAGTTTGGAGCAACAACTTACTAACGTGAGAAAGCTTATCAAAGGAGCTTCAATCCATGATTCTCTTTAAACCTTATTTCAGGAATCGTATTATGATCAAACCTATGAGGCGGAATCTAAGATTTTAATGCCACGAAATTATGAAAGCCAGATAGATCGTTCTTCCAAACAGCTAGGTAACCTGGCCATATGAAAAAGCGACCAAGTATTAAAAGGGGAACCCGCTCAGGGGAAAAAGGAATATTTGAGTTAAAAGTGAATAAGGAATCTCGGGGAATTCTCCTTTTAGAAGGAATAATGACCATCAAAATTCCAACTGATGTAAGAATTCCACCCCTTAAATATGATGGAACCACCTATCCAGATGAACATGTTCCTACTTTCGAAAGATGCATAAACTTATACAATGCCATTAGCCCTATCCGATATAAATTCTTCAAAGTAACCTTATGTAAAACAACTAATGAATGGTGTTGGCATAATTACGGGCCCATCACTGAGACTTGGGAGCAATTATCTTCCATATTCAGTACATACCTCTATATGCTTGAAAATCCAACTGTTAGACATCATGAATTAGCTAAAATTAGGCAATGATCAAAAGAGTCACTTAATGATTATCTTGAGAAATTTTCTAAGGAGCCGTTAAGGTAACAAATACTATCAACGAACAAAAGCTAATAATCGTGCATTCAGGATTGGCAAAGATATTGCCTTTCTAGAAAGAGCTTCATCTTAGGGAACCCAATGGACTCTTTGATTTTTATTATGAAGATAATAAGTTCATCCGCATAGGAGAGAAATTCAGTGCACAGGAGAATAATCTAAAAATAAGCATGGGAGGCTTCGAAACAATCAATCCATCGAAAGTATCTTGAACCAAGTATAAAAAGAAATTACTATGTTTATAATAAAACAATCGGGCATATAGCTTCCAATGTTATGATCTGGTAAGGATAATCCAAAATAAAAATTAGGAGAATACACCAAAGAAAGCTTAAGAGATGACTTGCAAGGGAGACCATAAAGAATGTCCTGATGCAATATCAGGATCTAAAATTTGACTTCGAAATGGCTTAACCACTCCTTATCCTAAATAACTCTTTTACTTATCTTATATTTTTTTATTTCTATGCTTATAATCAATCATGTATTGATGAAAGTTCAAGTTTCTTTGCTGATAAAAACAAAATCATCCCTTTCACTAAGATTTTCGGAACCATAAGCAAAAAAAGATATCTATTTCTTTCACAAAGTTAAAGTAAGTCAAAGGTTCAACATAACTTGTAGCTTCGACAAATGGAAATGTGCTTCTTTTAAGAACTTTTAGTTACTAATCAATTCCGGAAGGAGGTCAAGCTTTCAATCCTCTATCACAATGAAGGGTTCTTAAAAAGATGTGTAATCTTGCTTGCAAAATGAATTAGTTCAAGAATCATGACTCATTAGATTTATAAACAAGAACCACATTTTACAAAACCTGAGTGATTCGATCGTACATTATTTCATCGCACAAATGATTTATACTCATAAATACTTTGTTGAAAGACATTCACCTTTCAACATAGGCAAAATTGACCCCTGCGACACTTTCAAAAGAAGTTTACTTTGATAGCAAACTTCACAAATACATGAAAATGTTTTTATCGTGAAAGGATTTTCAAATCATTACGTACATTAAAACTATTGAAACGAGAATATGCTCTTAAAGAAAGGCAATTGATTCATATGATCTTTTAGCTATTTACTTATGAGAGACATAGTTTTGGATTTCAAGAATTCTTTATAAAACGAACTCTATATTCAGAAAGGATTTTCAAAGGATAAAACTATGTATATATCTTATTTAAATCTCTGTTAAATGGTGTGTCTCTTATAGGGAGGTGTTATATCTCCAACAAATGGATTGGATCTTATGGGGAGTCTTATATATCTTTTTAAGATCCCTATCAAATGGAATTCTTCTTATGGAAGGCCTATGAAGTGCCACTTATGGGGAGGACTATATATATTATGAACATCTCCATCAAATGAAGTTCCTCTAATAGGGAGGCCTACATATCTTATTAACATTTCCATCAAATGGAATACATCTAGAGGGAGAGGGATAAACATCCCCTACTAACGAAATGTTAATAAGATATATATGCCGGATAAGCCAGGTGATTGGAGAAAACTACCCCAGAATGGCTAAATAGCTAAACAATTGATTGGAGCTACTGTAGAAAGGTTAATTTTCCAGAAAATTGAATTAACTATTGTTGATCGGTCGAACGGCTAAAAGGCTAAGTAGGATTAATTTATTCTAAAAGTAGATCTAAGGATTTCACTATTCTTTGGTGCTCTAAATATTACCACGTTTTGACCAATTTGCAATGCTTTTGAGAAGTTCAAATTTCTTGCTTTTGTAGTACTAAAGATTTCTACTAATATTTGCACTTAATAGTTTTTCTGATTCGTTTGGGTTATGAATCTGAATTTCATAATAAACTTACCCGACTTATTCAAGATATAAATCTTATTTAATACATGGCTTCCTAACTTAATTCATTTTTATATATTAGAAGGTTTCAATTTTATAATTATTGCTTATCTTTGCATAATTCATGAATTCGTAATTATTGATGAAGTTCAACTTTTCTACTTGATGAATTCAAAATTGATTGTCTTAACCTTAATTAATGCATAGTTTCCTATTGTTTACATTTTAGGATTGCCTACCAATTTCCAGAATTATATTTTTAAGACACTTAGGTCTTTTCTAATCATGTGTCATTTACAGATGTTTGCAGAAGAATTTCTTATCTATTTTCCAAATGGTTGAACGATTATATACTTGCTTGATAACTTTCATTTATGTATGATTTCCTTAATGCTACGTTGATTGTAAAAACCAAAATTCCAACAGACCCAAAATTTTGTAAAATGCTAAAATCCAAGTCCATTGAAACCCCAGTTGGTTTTCTAGTATCCTAAAGAAAGAAAAAGATGAATATATTATAGCTCAAATAAATATCTCACAGTGGAACTGAGCAAAATATGATAATAAGTAAATACTTACCATAATAATGACACTAATTAAGCAAGTGTCTCTAACCTCAAAAATATCTTCCATCTACCTAACCTCCGTTTTTGTTATGAGGAAGGGTCAGAACTAAAGTTCTAGTGAATAGACAAATTATACTTTTTAAGATAAAAGTACGTATATTGTTCTCCATTTAATTTGTTTTCTATTAGGTTATTAGGGTTCATAATGCTCTAGCCTCTATACATAAATCATGCCTATCTACTACCCAGTAGACCAAACCTAATAACACGTATAATACATAGCTATATGCCCCTATCAACCTTCATGGTCCTATGTACTATTGATAGTAACCTTTTTATTCTCCTTGATAGGACTCCATCGAAACGCTATGAAAGAGTATTTCAACTACATCTATAACGAATTGCTTCGTGAGGCCAACAATACATATGTTCTATCATCTTATAAGAAAACGTGAAACTATGCCTGCACCAAATCTCTCTAATGCTCGGACATCCATGATGTACCGGTCGGTGCATATATCAAGGACATACACATAACCGTACTATCTACCACTTGAGCTCGGCTTACAAGGCCTACCCTTTTACAGAGCTCATTCTAGGATTTCTATATTTTTAAAGGACAACTTTGTTAGGCCTATAATACAGATATTCTATTTGGTCTGTCTCTTTGTCCGTGGCTTAGTCTCATGCAACCCCACTTAACTAGATGAAAGACCCATCAAGAGCTAAGTGACCGTTCCCTAAAGCAAATAATCTAAACATCCTATTGGCGTTGTACCTCACTAATGTCTCGATAATGAAAGATCATTGTCATGTTTGTTTAGCTCCTGTCTTTCCCATTCTCTCTCTGACTGATGGTGACGGGCATCTGAAAGATTACTATCCTTATTGGGTCCTGACTACAAAGCCTGCTCTCGGAGCTGAGGCAACCGTTGAATCCTAAAGTCACCCATCAATTTTCTGACCATCCTTGATATAAATGTAGTCAAGGTATATTCTTTTGATCGAACCACTACAGACATGCCTCCAAGGGTGCAACTTTGTTAGACCTACCCTAGACGGTCATCCTAGAGTATCCTTCATCTCGTAGAAGTCTGAACTTTGCTTCAGCCTCGCTGAACATCGTGTTGGATGTTCTCCCACTGTATTCAAAGACATTTGTGATGGTCTTCTTCATTAGGCCCTTCATCCAGACTCCATTTGAACCGCTCCAAACGCACATCACTATTTTATTAGACCCAATGTCTAATCTTTCATTATGCATTTAGCTTACTTTTGTTTTCTTTTATTATAACACTTATTAGCGTTACTTGCCCAGTTCCCTATATTTTGAACTTATTACTTACTTAATAACTTTATTGGTCGCTTATTTTCCCTAATCAGCATTGGCTGCCAGAATGGATAACCACTGTTACATACTCATTAAACCTAACCCTTGATATAATTTTTATTTACAATAAGCCTTTCTTGCTTTATTTATTTTTTCTTCTTTTTAATTACAACGTCATGATATAATTTTACTCATAAACATTTTGATTTTCTTAACCCATCTTTCTTTATATTTAACCCAATCCTAGATTTGAGCCCAAACTATTGGCTTGGTCCATAGCCTGAACATATGGTATTCTACTTTTACCATAATAGGTTACATTCTTTCCTTACTATCAAGTGCCTTAGCTTGATTTTATACTCTTTTTCTTCTCATAACATCTTCCAATTATATTATTATTTTACTTACCGTCTTTGTAAGCTTTATGTTTAGAAAGTTGTACTCATTCCTAATTGGTTGATTACTGGAAATGTACAAAAGTTTATTTTCATAGTCTAAGTAAGATAATCGTATAAACAGGATTCCCTAATTGCAAGGCATTTCTTTTAATTATTTCTAAGCTAATGGACAATGCGAAATACGGTTGAATCCCTTTTCACACTAATCTACTACCTTTTCCTTTTAGTCTTGCAATTATGTTTACCTCTTTATTTACAAACAAACCTACGGAAATATACCCCTTTTTCTTCACCAACCAATCTAGGTTATTCCTAACATCCAATTTAATTGATATATATTAATTCTCGTTTTTAATTTATTTCCCAAATTGGACATATTTACTGTAAATTTGCCACAGTTAGGCTTATACCCCTCTTTCAACTCTTTATCACATTAATACTTATATTCATTTAAGTTCAACTCTAAATAATTAACTTTTGCATATAAGCATAAGTCTCCAAATTTACAGTTTAATTACAGATTTACTGTAAACAATCCTAACCATATTTGTTAAATTTAATCACGATATGGATTAAATTACTGTAAATAACCCTAGTTTAACTGTGCCTAAGTATAATGGGGAATAAGCTACCGCAGATAATTATAAATTAAACCATACTAAATTAATTAGGAACTAAATGATAGTATATACCATTATTAAAAAGATATAATATAAATACATTCACCCATTGACAAAAGCTTTTTTCTTGGCAGCTGCAGATCCCTCCTCTTATAGGATTATATAAATATTTAATTTTATAAACCTCTTCCCCGATAAAAATTTAAGTCAGCTCCGCCTCAAAAAGAGAGAACGTACAGGGGAAAATATTGTGTTGTGAGGAATTAGCTAGGATTAGGAGTGTATTTATAAGTTAAGCTATGGATCTTAGACCATTGGATTTCTAAAATAAATCCAGGCTAGCTATGTCGTTCAACCTATAAGAACTCTCCATGTCAATCAAAAATCCAAAACCAATGAATAGAAATAATCCACGTCAGAAAAAACAAAAGAAAATACGTGACATATTCGTGCCTAGAAAAAATCGTACCTAAACACTCAGGCGGTTCGACCCACCCTAGGCGAAATGTCCTATGGGTCGATCCCAAGGTTGACCTAGCCTTTATATTTTTTTTCACGAATCTTCATTCTGTGATAATTTCTTCATTCTAACTTTGTGTTCTGCTAGCCATATATTTAGATTGATCAGAAAATTGTCATGGGTGCAATGGTACCACTCCTGTAGCCAAATTCTTACAATTTTACAAACATATTATTTATTATATTATTTATTTTATTATTAAAAATATTGGGTGTTACATAGATGGTTCCAAATTATATGCTGGTTTTTAATATTTCATAAGCAAATGATGATTTCTTTAGTTAATAATTTCTAAGGATAATTAAAAAACTTCAGATATTTTCGCATTAAGGTATCTTGATTGATTTTAGCAATTATACTTTTAGTATAACTTGAATGGTCTTTGATCAGATATTATTTGGGTGCTTTTGGATGAGTTTCAAAGTGAATTTTAACATTTTCATAATTTTAAATCTCCTCATAACATCTCTGAAGATTTCTTCTTATATATAATTTTTGATTTTATGATTCATATTTCTTATCATGACCCGATTTAAAATTTTCTTCCCATAAGGTGGCAGTTTTAGATGGGTTTTAGTATACTCGTCATTTTAAGACTTTCGTTTATAAGACAGTGATTTTCAATTCATTGGGTGATTATATTATGCTTTTAAATTCCTTTAAAACATATTTTGAGCCTTTTTACTAATGCCCTCATTTGAAGTCTTCTGCATATACATTAGAGCAATGATGCGAGATTTGCTAGTTAAATTTTATTTCTTTTATTCTTGACGAGTTTGGATATAATTTATTCCACTGCAATGGAAATTTCTAATCTGAAGGCTTTCGCTTTAGTGTTATTTTGGATATTATTTATTCCATTGTAGATGATAAGAGTTGCACTGACGAAGGTTATCCATAAGAGTAGTCATATCCAAAAAAAGTTCCAAAATATCACTCCTTGGTGGATGGTACCAAAATAGTTATAAGAAAAAGTTAAAATATTAGGCCAGAAATCATGTTGCAATAGAATCTAGAAGCAGAGATAAGACATCACCACGAGTCCTTTGACTTCCTAACTCAACCCTCATGACTTGGACATGACTTACAACTATGTCATAAGGTCAACTCAAAGAGTTCGACAATTTCTAGACTTCTCACTTAAGTCTTCTGCATATCTTCTAATTGAGACATATGGTCCAATCTAGAGTCGTTTCGAGTTCGTTTGATCATCCATCTTCATGATTCTTTTAGTTCATTCAATTCTAAAGTATAAGTCATCTATATCTTACCAATACTTATCCACATCATTAGAAACGACACAGGTGCAATGTATAGGAGTGAGGGAGTCAAGTAAATGAATAGAATGTGTCATATCGTCAGTTCAAATGATTTGAACCCCAGTCACCAAGATGGCTCGAGGATGATTCACGTACTTATCTCCAAATTCTTCAACATGGATTTTATCCTTTTTAATACTTATCCACATCATTAGAAACGACACAGGTGCAATGTATAGGAGTGAGGGAGTCAAGTAAATGAATAGAATGTGTCATATCGTCAGTTCAAATGATTTGGACCCCAGTCACCAAGATGGCTCGAGGATGATTCACGTACTTATCCCCAAAGTCTTCGACATGGATTTTATCCTTTTTCTAAGATCTTTTGCGATTTTTTATCTCAATATGATTATGTTTGAATACTCTACGGCCGTTTAAAGATATTTTAATCCAAAACCCGAGTAATTTTTTCTTTGGTTGCGTTTGAAAGATTTATATGAATATATAAAATTATAATGAATGTTATACTTTCATTTATGCATTTCAAAATCTTTGGAGTACTTTACTAAATATTGACAGATCAATATGATCCTTAATATATTTATGTATGAGTCTTTACATTATATATATTCAATGGTTGGCCTGATGCAATATGTATTAATAACTGCAAGAAACAACCATTTTATTATTATATGTAAATTATAGGAAAATGTTTATTTATTTATTCTTATGACTTCATATTATATTTTTGATTTATTATGCATCTTTATATAATGTACTAATGATGATTATATGTGTATTAGTATGTGATTATCAGTTAAACTTAGTGCAAATCATATTTCATTATAAATTGGTTACTTTTCGCATACGATAGAACATTAAAATATGTGTCCATGTTTGAAAAATAGCATTCAAAGTATGTATTTATAGAAGTTGCATATTATGTTGCAAATAAAGTGGAAAAAGCCATGTTGAGACGAAAGTGAGATTATTACATATACTAAATAAGTTAAACAATATTCCAAACTGCATGCTTTCAAAATTAAATTAGTATATTACTATTCGATCATACAAACTCATGATAATATTTCACTTTGAGACATAAGTCGTGACAACCCAATTTTAACCAGTTAATTAGTTAAAGATAATGTATGTGATTTAATTAAATAAAAATAGAATCATGAAAATAAAAAAGAAGAATATTAGATCAATTTGGACGGAATTTCTTAAAAAAGTATTTAGAGATGAAAATTAAAATACCATGGAATTAAGAATTTAGGAATTATGAATTATTCAACGATGGATGCATAATATAAATATCTCATATTCAAATTACAAATGGGTTAAATATGATGTAACACCCCATATATTCCGTGAATATTGAAATTAACAAATCTAAGAACACTTTGCGTTCGTCTCGGAATTCTGCTAGAAATAGAGTCCGAGTTTGCATGAATCGGACCCCGTATAAAGAAGTTATGGAGGTTAGAAGATTTCTAGTGTAAGAAGAAAATAAATTAATAATAATAATTAAATAATCATTTCGGTTTGAAATTCAAAAACTCAGAAATCGGCTGAGTGGGAAAATCTCCCGCTTAGCGGTGTCAACCCCCCCGGGGGTGTCGACATGGGAGTCGACCCCCTTATATGGGTGTCGACATGGGTGTCGACCCCCCTATAGGGGTCGACCCCTGCCAACTGTGCTGGAGTGTGACGATTTTCTGAGTCATAGGGCTACGTGGCGACTTCTGATTTTCCTGATGACGCATTTCCTTGGACTAGACGGCTCTGATGACTCCTAGGTTGATCTAAAGACCCACATTAATCCTAAACTTCTATATAATCACCCCAAACCTCATTCTATGAAGCCGTCATGCTGTCCATGTCTAAGCTTGCCTAGCCTTCATCTTCTCCAAACTAGAAATCAAGTTAGAAAGCTCCAACACAAATCCAAACTAGAGAATCAAACGTCTACATCAAGGGTTAAGCTTAACAAATTCAGAAATCAGATCCCAGAATACAAGATCCGCTCTTTTTCTGTAAGTTCAGTTATTATTCCGAATTGAACACCTAATAGAAATCATGACTATAATAATCAGATCTAGAACTATGCCTAATTCTGATTCGTGCTTATCCTTTTGTCAAATCTGAATTGCCTATGCCTATGAGACTATTGTGATTGACATAATGAAACCTATCTTGCCTATGAGACTGTTGTGATTGACAATGAGACTGTTGTGATTGACATAATGGAACCTATCATGCCTGTGAGACTGTTGTGATTGATATGATGGAACCAATCATGTTGTACATCCTATGCCTATGAGACTATCGTGATTGATATAATGGAACTTATCATGTTGTACATCAAAATCAGTGATTCTCATAAGTCCAATTCTATCTAAATTGCTTTGCTTGCCCGCACTTATTGTTAATGTACAACATGCCTATTGGAAATATGATTCTTGAATTGGGTACACCTTTACATGCCTATTTTTCCTTATGTCAATTCTTATGTTCCTTCTCTATTTTTCTCTTTTTATTTTCTTTTATGAATACCAGGTTCATTCGGAACTTAGATTGAATCTCGTTGTACGTGCGATTATAATGCGGGAAAAATTGGGTATAATTTAATTAAGCAAATTTTTGGCATAACAAGTGAATGTGGCATAAAACTTGTACTCAGTACACTTGGAGAATATTGACAAAAAAAGACCAAAACTTGGACACATATGACAAATATGTAAATTGGCTAAAGATGAACATGCCTAACCCGAGGTTAGATTGAGTTGCGGTGTAAGACAGCCCGGAACTGCCCGGCACATCCAGCGACCGCAACAATATAGATCTAATGTGAGAGTTTAGCGCATTAAGCCCAAAAACCCGAGGTTAGATTGAGTTGCGGTGTAAGACTGCCCGGAACCGCCCGGCACATCCAGCGACCGTAACAATATAGATCTAATGTGAGAGGTTGGTGCTTTGATGAATGAAGTAAAGCTAATGGACGAGCAGGCTAAGAATGGTGGGGTTAAGTTAATTAAGGCAACACTTAACCAATATAACATGTTAATTAAACAGATGGGTGGGGTTAGGTTAATTTGAAAACACTTAACCGTTATAACATGTTGATTAGGAAACCCTAGTAACGGGGACCCATTTCAGCAGTAACCCACATAAATGTATCACGGTACCCTGAACTAGGCAGGGTGGGGCACGATTACTGGGATGATTATAAGCGGTCAAAATAGCGGCGAGTGGTGCAGCAGTGTAGGTTCCGGCGGAGTATGGGCGTGCACGTACTCCGAAGTGGAAAAAGCAGGCACTCTGTGCATCTTGAATTTGTGTCGGGTTGCCACCATAGGAATTGGTACACCCCATGGTGGGAGCAGCACAGGTATCTACAATCAAGCTGGGCCGAATGACACAAGAAATAAATGCATGCGAGCAGAAGCCGATCGGTAAAGGGATCACTTTGTTATGAACACATGATGATAGTTGAAACATACGTTAGTATGTGCAGAGAAATGGAAATGAGTGCGATGGTATATTAAGTTTATCTTGCCTTATCTTATGTTATCTTATTGCCATGGTATTGTCCTATGTTCAGTTTATTCATGTCATGATCCTTTTACCAGTTTACATTCTGAATAATCACTGGACTTACCAGGCTTATGTCTGACCCGTTTTCTTTCGACTTCTTTTCTTGCGTCCCCACCCCCCCACACACACACAGAGGTCCGCAGGGAGGGAATACTTCAGCTTAGTGCAGACCTTTTCCAGATTGAAGAAAGTAGATGTATTGCTTGGATTCTCTTTTCTTGGGCTATGGCTGTGGTTACACATTTATTGGGGATTTATGCTGTTGTTTTATGCTTCTTTATGTACTTGGATTTTTAAATCAAGATAGATGTTTTATTGTAATAATTTAGAAGTTGGGTTTTGAGACAATGCTTGTAATGTTTTAACTGAACCACGCTATTTATGAAATGATTTCAGTTTTCCGCTATTTATATGTCTGTCATGTAAATTATCTGTGCCTTTTACCTAAAATGTTTCACCAAAGTTAATGCATTCCCTTTGTGAGTGACCTTAACGGAGGAGGGGTGTTTCACATGGTATCAGAGCGATGTTTTACCAGATCAAATAAAAGTTTTGAGAACTATTTTCAAAAAGAAGTTTAAAGAAGCATTTTCAAGAAAAGTATTGTTTTGTTTTAAAGCCATAATCCCCAAAGCCATATGCACTATCTTTCTATCCTTTGTTTTGAACCTTTTCTTTTCGTTTCATCACGTCTGGGGATCTTAATCTTCCCGAGGGTGTACCAATACCTGGCTGTTTCAGAAGGTGTCTAGAGGCTAGGGCTAGTGACGCAGGCCCAACAGACGTTCCTCCTCCCCCAGTTGCAGTCGTTCCTCCTCCTCCTCCACCACGTGTGAATGCTTTCTCGAAGATATGTAGAGACTTTTGAGCTATGGGTGGAAAGAATTTTAATGGGACAGAGTCATTTGTGGAAGCAAAAAACTGGCTCAAGGAAACAGAAGATTTGTTTGTTATCTTCGAAGTGGACGATAGGCAGAAGATATAATTGGTTGTACGGTTACTTAAGGATGAAGCCTCTTACTGGTGGGAAGTTACTAATGCTGAGAGACCAGTTGAAACTTGGGAGTATTTCAGAATGAGATTAGAAATGAAGTTCCTCTCGCAAGCTGAACGAAGTCTACAGATAGAGAAGTTCTTAGCACTCAAACAGGGAAGCCTATCGGTTAAGGAATACGTCAACCAATTCAACCAGCTGGCTAGATTCGGACTGGAGTTAGTAAACACTCCACATAAAAAGGCTCTCCGATTTGTTAAAGGGTTAAATGAGCCACTGCATAGCCTAGCTATGTCCTATATACCTATGGGTGCGGCTTTTGAGATACTGGTGGACATGGCACTGTTACAGGAGGAAGACAAAGATGGCAAGAAAGAGGTATAGGTGGAAGAACCTCAAGACAAGAAAGTGGAGGGATTGCAGAATAAGAAGACGGATTCCAAGAAAGGCGGGAAGAATAACAAACCCCGTGACAAGAGGAAGTGTAAATTTTGTGGCATATCTGGACATCTGATTAAGGACTGCAGAAAGAAGGAAAGGAAGATGGGTGGTTGTTTCAAATAAGGCGAGACAGGGCATATGGCTAAGGATTGCTCAAAAAGGCAAGGGAAAGGGCAGAGGATTGGATCTACTTCTAGAGGGCAGATTCACGCTCTCATTGCACCTCCGCAAGAAAGAGGTAGAAATATTTCTGTTGAGAGTTTAGTTTAGTTTATCTTTGTGATCATCCAGTTCGTACTCTTTTTTATTCTGGCACATCACACTCTTTTATATCTACTGCTTTAGTTGAATCTCTGCACCTAAATACCAGTATAGTAGAGGATCCCATGGATGTTTCAAAGCCAATTGGGGGTTCGGCTTATTTATCAATGATTTGTTTGGATTTGGAAATTTCTATACTAAGCATCGGGTTTAGATGTAATGCTTATGTTTTGGGTTTCACGGGCAATGGGTTGATTCTACGCATGGATTGGTTATCCAGTAATGGTGTCATCCTTAATTGTGAAAGGAGAGTGGTTAGACTTATGTCTCGCCTCGGTAACACTCTCGAAATCTCTTGTAATCCTATGAATTCTGTTATTCTTAGCTATCTAGAATCTCTTGATGCGTCTGTTGAAAACTTGCAATCTGTTAGAGTAGTCCGTGAATACTCGGATGTCTTTGAAGAGGTGAAGGGTTTACCTCCGATGCGAGAGATAGACTTCCGCATATACCATGTTGATAATGCAAAACCTGTTGCTTTACCCGTTAGACACATGGCACCAAGGGAAAGGAAAGAGATCAGCAAACAAGTTAAAGAGTTGCTTGAAAAGGGGTTCATAAGGCGGAGTATTTCTGAATGGGGTGCTCCAGTGGTGTTTGCAACCAAAGCAGATGGTTCACTTCGCCTGTGTGTGGACTATAGGGAGCTAAATGAGCTGACCAAGAAGAATAGGCACCCACTTCCTAGAATATATGACTTGTTCGACCAGCTCGTAGGTGCCTCAGTTTTCTCCCAACTAGATCTGGCCACCGGATTTCATTAACTAAGAGTGGCTGAAGACATCATAGATAATACCGCGTTCAGGACCTCAGATGGTTTCTTCGAATGGCTTGTCATGCCTTTCGGCTTGACAAACACACCCGCTTATTTCGTAGACTTGATGAGTAGGGTGTTCAGAGAGTTCCTTAATAAATTTGTAGTGGTCTTCGTGGACGACATTTTGATTTTCTCAAAAAGCGAGGAAGAACATGCTCTGCATTTAAGGGAAGTTATGGATACTCTTCGAGCACATCGGCTAAAAGCAAAATTTTCCAAATGCCATTTTTGGAGACAAGAAGTAAGGTTTCTTGGACATGTGGTGTCCAAAGAGGGGATAGCTGTGGATCCCGCAAAAGTAGTTGCGGTGCAAGATTGGAAGATTCCACGAAATGCAATAGAAGTACGAAGTTTTCTCGGGCTAGCGGGCTTTGACAGAAAGTTCATTAAGGACTTTGCGAAGATCTCAGCCCCGCTTACTAGGTTGACGGAGAAGAACCTAACTTTTGCCTGGGATTTGGATTGTGATGTTGCTTTCCAACAACTGAAAAGAGCTCTGACAACGGCTCCAATTCTGACATTTCCTGATGGGAGTGAGATGTTTACGGTATACACAGACGCATGCGGTACCGGACTAGGCGCTGTCTTGATGCAAGAAGGCAAGGTAGTTTGTTATAGGGGAAGGCAGTTGAAGGTACATGAGAAGAACTACCCAATTCATGGTTTAGAACTAGCTGCCATTGTTTTCGCTCTTAAGTCATGACATCATTACCTGCTAGGAGAAAGGTTTGAATTGTTTACTGACCATAAATCGTTAAAGTACCTTTTCTCACAGAAAGATCTTAACTTGAGATAACAAAGGTGGATGGAATTTCTTGCCTCATACGATTTTGAGATTGCTTATATCCCTGGCAAGGGTAATGTGGTAGCAGACGCCTTAAGTAGGAAAAAGCTGACCTTAAGTCCTCTCTTTGTAGAAAGGCAAATCTTGGAGCACATGGGAAACTTTAACTTTAGATCCTCCTTTGAATTTGTACCTGGTTTGTTAGCATCGCCATAGATGCAGCCTACTCTTTTGGGCTCAATAGGAATCGCGCAACATGAATACCCTCAGCTAGTTGATGTGATGGATAAGCTAATTAGAGGTGAGACTTCTAGTCACCTCAATAGATACTCCATCGATGACAAGGGTTGGTTGAGACGGGATGGAAGACTATGCGTCCTACAAGCAAGGGATTTGGTGAAAACCATTCTCGAAGAAGCACACCATTCTAAGTTGACCATACACCCAGGTGGGGACAAGATGTATAAAGACATAAAAAGAGTTTTCTTCTAGAATGGCATGAAGAAGGATGTAGCTGAGTTTGTCTCTAAATGCTTGATATGTCAGCAAGTCAAGGCAGAGCAGAAGAAGCCTGGTGGTCTACTTCATCCTCCAGAGGTCCCACAGTGGAAATGGGATAACATTTCGATGGACTTTATTGATGGGTTGCCTAGGTCAAGGAGGGGCAATACCGGTATTTGGGTAATAGTGGACATGCTTACTAAAAGCGCTCACTTTATACCTATTAAGAGTAGGAGGACTGCCTCATCGTTAGCATCCATTTTTCTTAAAGAGGTGGTTCGACTGCATGGAATACCCTCTAGAATAGTAAGTGATCGAGATCCTATCTTTACGAGCGAATTTTGGAAGAGTTTGCAAAAGGCTGTAGGCACACAGCTATGCTTAAGCACTGCCTATCACCCTCAAACCGATGGTCAGACGGAAAGGGTGAACAGAGTATTAGAAGATCTTTTGAGATTGTGCATTCTTGGTTTTGGAGGAACATGGGAGGATCATCTTCCTTTGGTGGAATTCGCCTACAACAATAGCTACCAAGCCACCATAGGCATGGCACCCTTTGAGGCTTTATATGGAAGACCATGCCGATCACCAACTTGTTGGTGGGAGTCTATAGACAAGCTCGTACTTGGGCCTGAAATGATTAGAGAAACTTCAGAGAAGGTGGACTTGATACGAAGACGAATTAAGACCGAACAAGATAGACAGAAGTCCTACGCCGATAAAAGAAGGACCGACCTTGAGTTTGAGGTTGGAGATAGAGTTTTTCTTAAAGTATCTCCTTTGAAGAAGGTCGTTCGCTTTGGGTCCGTAGGAAAATTGGCACCAAGATTTATAGGGCCATTTCCTATCATTGAAAGGATTGGGAAGATGGCTTATAAAGTAGAGCTGTCCGAAAGATTTGTTGGAGTTTTTAAGGTTTTTCATGTCTCTCATCTACGGAAGTGCTTACATGAGTCCGCAGAAGTTGTGGAGCCGAGCACGCTAGAGGAAGTAGAAGTGGAGCGAGAAGCGATGATGAGAAGAGTTCGAACTCGTATCTTGGGTAAAGAAGTTAAAAAGCTACGCAGTCGTGAGATCAAGCTAGTTAAAGTACAGTGGAGTGACGCTGAAGGAGACGCGACTTGGAAGACTGAAGACAAGATACGCGCATCCTACCCTTTTCTTTTTTAGGTTACATTCTTGATCTCTTTTTCCTTAAGTTTACACATGCTTGTATCTATCTTTTAAGTATATCTCCTCGGTCCTATTCTTAATCCTTAGGTAGAAACCAATGGATGTAAATATGTATTTGAAACATGTTATGATTGATGGTTGCAAGTGGTTGCTAGTGGTTGTTCGTGGATGCATACACACACACATTAAGTACTAGATCGGCTCAGTCACTTTCATATTGCATATGCATATATGTATTTGTATGTGGATTGAAACTTGATGTGCTATCATATGGATGTTGCATTTGTATGAATGATTGTGCACTCATGTAGAAGTTACAAAACACGATTAGGAATAATTGCATACATGATGGACTCATAGCGCCGACATGATTCGCATCAAGGAGGTCAACTGAATCAGTAGACCGCCTGATTTTGCATTAGATAAAGGCATATACACACACTATGCATATGATCATGAAAGCATTAGAAATCTTTTAGGGACAATGGATGCCTGTGAATGATGGTTGAGTAGATGGATGTTGGATGTTGGATGTTAGGATACATTTTTCTTAACTTAGAGATTTCGGGGACGAAATCCTTTAAGGAGGGGAGAATGTAACACCCCGTATTTTCCGTGAATATTAAAATTAACAAATCTAATAACACTTAATTTTTAGAAGAAGAATTGGGGGAAACAGGTTATGCCATTGCGTTCGACTCAGAATTCTTCTTGAGATAGAGTCCGAGTTTGCGTGAATCGGACCCCGAATGAAGAAGTTATGGTTCTAGAAGATTTCTAGAGTAAGAAGAAAATAAATTAATAATAATAATTAAATAATCATTTCAGTTCGAAATTCAAAAACTCAGAAATCGGCTGAGCGGGCAATCTCCCGTTCAGGGGTGTCAACCCCCCAGGGGGTGTCAACATGGGAGTCGACCCCCTATAGGGGTGTCGACATGGGTGTTGACCCCCCTGTAGGGGTCGACCCCTGCCAACTATGCTGGAGAGTGACGATTTTCTAAGTTATAGGGCTGCATGGCAACTTCTGATTTGCCTGATGACGCATTTTCTTGGACTAGACGGCTCTGATGACTCCTAGGTTGATTTAAAGGCCCATATTAATCCTAAACTTCTATATAATTACCCCAAACCTCAACCCTAGACCTCATTCTATGAAGCCGTCTTGCTGTCCATGTCTAAGCTAGCCTAGCCTTCATCTTCTCCAAACTAGAAATCAAGTTAGAAAGCTCCAACCCAAATCCAAACTAGAGAATCAAACGTCTACATCAAGGGTTAAGCTTAACAAATTCAGAAATCAGATCCCAGCATACAAGATCTGCTCTTTTTTTGTAAGTTCAGTTATTATTCCTATTTGGAAACCTAATAGAAATCATGACTGTAATAATCGGATCTAGAACTATGCCTAATTCTGATTCATGCTTATCCTTTTGTCAAATCTGAATTGCCTATGCCTACGAGACTATTGTGATTGACTTAATAAAACCTGTCTTGCCTATAAGACTGTTGTGATTGACATAATGAAACCTATCTTGCCTATGAGACTGTTGTGATTGACATAATGGAACCTATCATTGCTATGAGACTGTTGTGATTGATATGATGGAACCAATCTTGTTGTACATCCTCTGCCTATAAGACTATTGTGACTGATATAATGGAACTTATCATGTTGTACATCAAAATCAGTGATTCTCTTAAGTCCAATTCTATCTAAATTGCTTAGCGCTCCCGCACTTATTGTTAGTGTACAACATGCCTATTGGAAATATGATTCTTGAATTGGGTACACCTTTACATGCCTATTTTTCCTTATGTCAATTCTTATGCTCCTTCTCTATTTTTCCCTTTTTATTTTCTTTTATGAATACTAGGTTCATTCGGAACTTAGATTGAATCTCATTGTACATGCGATTATAACACGGGAAAAATTGGGTATAATTTAATTAAGTAAATTTTGGGCATAACAAGTGAATGTGGCATAAAACTTGTACTGACTACACTTGGAGAATATTGACATAAAAAGATCAAAACTTGGACACATATGAAAAATATGTATATTGGCTAAAGATGAACATGACTAACCCGAGGTTAGATTGAGTTGCGGTGTAAGATTGCCCGGAACCGCCCGGCACATCCAGCGACCGCAACAATATAGATCTAATGTGAGAGGTTAGCGCATTAAGCCCAAAAACCCGAGGTTAGATTGAGTGCGGTGTAAGACTGCCCGGAACCGCCCGACACATCCAGCGATCGCAACAATATAGATCTAATGTGAGAGGTTGGTGCTTTAATGAATGAATTAAAGCTAATGGACGGACAGGCTAAGAATGGTAGGGTTAAGTTAATTAAGGCAACACTTAACCAATACAACATGTTAATTAAACAGATGGGTGGGGTTAGGTTAATTTGAAAACACTTAACCATTATAACATGTTGATTAGGAAACCCTAGTAACGGGGACCCATTTCAGCAGTAACCCACATAGATGTATCACGGTACCCTGATCTAGGCAGGGTGGGGCACGATTACTGGGCTGATTATAAGCGGTCAAAATAGAGGCGGGTGGTGCAGCAGTGTAGGTTTCGGCGGAGTATGGGCGTGCACGTACTCCGAAGTGGAAAAAGCAGGCACTCTGTGCATCTTGAATTTGTGTCGGGTTGCCACCATAGGTATTGATACATCCCAGGGTGGGACCAGCACAGGTATCTACAATCAAGCAGGGTCGAATGGCACAAGAAATAAATGCATGCGAGAAAAGGGATCACTTTGTTATGAACACATGGTGGTTGTTGAAACATTCGTTAGTAGGTGCAGAGAAATGGAAATGAGTGCGATGGTATATTAAGTTTATCTTGCCTTATCTTATGTTATCTTATTGCCATAGTATTGTCCTATGTTCAGTTTATTCATGTCATGATCCTTTTACCTGTTTACATGCTGAATAATCACTGGACTTACCAGGCTTATGTCTGACCTGTTTTCTTTCGACTTCTTTTCTTGCGCCCCCCCCCCCCCCCACAGGTCCACAGGGGGGGAATACTTCAGCTTAGTGCAGACCTTTTCCAGCTTGAAGAAAGTAGATGTATTGCTTGGATTCTCTTTTCTTGGGCTATGGCTACACATTTATTGGGGATTTATGCTGTTGTTTTATGCTTCTTTATGTATTTGGATTTTTAAATCAAGACAGATGTTTTATTGTAGTAATTTAAAAGTTGGGTTTTGAGACAATGCTTGTAATGTTTTAACTGAACCACGCTATTTATGAAATGATTTCAGTTTTCCGCTGTTTATATGTCTGTCATGTAAATTATCTGTGCCTTTTACCTAAAATGCTTCACCAAAGTTAATGCATTCCCTTTGTGAGTGACCTTAACGGAGGAGGGGTGTTTCATATGAGGAATAAATTTTATATAATTTTGTAATGCATATCTTATAAACATTGTATTATATTAGGATAGTTGACATTTGAGATTTCTTATCACATTATCTTATATATTGTTTATTATCATTGGGATTTTGACTCTTTCTATTTTTTACTATATATTATGATTATTCTATCTTAAGGCACACATATTTATTGTTTTGTCCTGATACTGTGTATGTTTTATTGTGAGTTGTATTTTTTGTTCAAGTATGTACCAGTTTTAGCTCAAGGAAATATCCGCGTATGTACCTCAAATAGCCACATTTTTCATGTTATGTAATGGTATTACATAGTAGTACACTTCGATGATACGAACTTAGAGAAGGGGTGTTGCATAAATGGACTATTAGCTAGTTAAAAATGGAAAACTGGTATCCTAATGTTCATGATATGATCTAAAATCATTTTAAAATGTTTAACATGTGCCACCCCCTTAATTACAAATAATGGATAATTTAAATTGTTTTATAATAGGGACGCAAAACGAAACGCATCAACTTCATAAATAATAATGACCCGACTATTTGACTCTTAAAACTTAACGCTAATACATCCTTGGTGTTCATGTACCGAGCATCTAAGTGCTGGAAAACCAAATTATTATGGGAAAAGAAAAAAGAAAGAGAACAAAATCCCATAGAAGAATGAATAATCTGTAATATAACATGATCTTTACCAAATAAAAGGCTTTTTATACATATAAAATTTAAACATACATCAGAACATTAAATTAAAAACTAACATGGACAGTTATAACATCCAATCCTCTCAATTGTTGATAAATACATAACGGATGCAATGGAGAAATAAAAGAATATACTAGTGTACGTCTTGCCTGCCAGCTCTTCTCCTGAAGCTTCAACAATCTAAACTAATCTGTAAATATGCTCGGTCAGGCCAGAATATTTTAACGAAATAACATCCATATTGTCCGGTAAATCAACATAAGAAAACACAGCTTAATTGAATTTATTTCTATCTTATAAAATCTCTCAAAATATAAGATATTGTATGATCACAGTGCACATAAATACAGATGGTTTTTACCTTACGATCACCACACCATTTCATGTCAAAATTCCATGATATTATAATAATATCTAAGGGAAAAAAATATAATTAATCAAGTAGTTGTGATGCTTGTAAGTGTACATCACAACAATACTAAGTATACAATCAAAAAACGATATGGCACGTTCACTAATTGTGTAGGTTTTCCATGGAGATGCCCTCAGTACATTGAGAACGACCCTCCTACACAAGGATCAGAGATATCCTTGTGAAAAATTGTTCCTAGCTAGCTAGGGTACTATAGGAAAAATATGGTTGGACATGCTAAGACGGAACGAATCTCCCCCAGCCTGCCTAACATTGGAAAGTGTCACTAGAAATGGAGCACAATTGCATGTTATGGGTTCACCAACCCTACTGGCCATGTCTCCTATCTATAGTTTTAGTCATCTCCAATGATGAGGCTATGTCTGGCATTCCGGCTCATGCATAACAACAAGGATAGATCACGAAATCCCATTTGGATTCACTCACCTTGGCAGGTTTGGAATCAAGCATGGATTTTCCACATTTCATAAGATCTTATAATCACACCTCGATTCCCACACCCCAACGAATCTCGTAACCTCACATGGATTCCAACATCTAGAATGATATCGATTCTCCTTCTAAGAACATGTATATGGTTTTCGAAGTGGCTTTGGTTATTGTCATCTCTTACGAGTATAAACTTTCGTTCACCAAGCCCTCCACAAACCAAATGATCAATTTTCTAGTGAGCTCAACCCTGTTTCTTTTAGAAATAAACAAATAATATACAAGAGCCGGGATCTCCTAT
This sequence comes from Allium sativum, assembly GCA_030737875.1. Lineage (NCBI taxonomy): Eukaryota > Viridiplantae > Streptophyta > Magnoliopsida > Asparagales > Amaryllidaceae > Allium > Allium sativum. The sequence continues at coordinate 346,553,162 of CM060910.1, forward strand.
TAACCATTCAAGTAGATGGATCTCTGTTTCATTTGCCATTTGAACCCATTTGTTTTCAAAGCATCATTTGCTTAACCTTTGAATGGAACATATAAATATAAATATTGTTTATAGTTTTCCTTTATAATATAATAATTATAAAGTAGATTTTTTTTTTGTAAAACATTTTGCTAATTTTAAACACTTGATTAGATTTACTTAATTATCGAAGACCATTATAGACAAATAACTAATAATTTTAAACCTTTACAAATAAAATATTTAACCTATTGTTTGACCTTTTAAGAAATTTTAAAAATCTTCAATAAATAAGAGTTTCTCCTTTTAAAAAATTAATTAATCGATTAATTATTAATCTTTTAAAACCTTATAAATTAAATAAACAACTTATTTCGTAAAAATCGATTATTGACTGTAGAATGTTATTTTATAAGTATGTCTTTAATTTTAAAACATAAATATGGTGCGTAACTTTAATTTAAAACATTATGAATAAAATAATTTATAATTTGAAATCATGGTTCAAATTGGCTTAACGACTATAGCCACCCAATGGTTACGTTTCCATCTAAAAAAAACAAGTAGTGGTAGGTATCTAAACCTAAGATTAACATATGAGAACTCAATAGATCACAGTCAACGGACTTGACCTTGAGCACTAGACCCTCGATTTACGCCGTGAGATAGCAGCTACGCAATGGTTACGTCGTTAACCAAGAGAAACCATAAGTGGACTGTAGGCAGTCTCTTCCCCTTGAATTACGCTATCCTAATAACAAACACATGGATCACATTTACACAATGGTTATGTCGCCATCCTAGCGAAACGATAAGAAACTATAGGTGTAACACCCTGCGGTTTACGTTATTAGGCTTCCCAAAGATCTAAAATGTTTAAAATAAATAAAAACAATTTAACGTTAAAACATTATTTAAATATGGCTCAGCCATCACAATGGTACTCAAATATGCTACCATTCTTCAATTCACTTTCCATCCATAATACTGGCATTTACATAAACAAGCATGTATGTAAATAATCATCAATTAGAAAATTATATCTAATCTATCACATATCATAGTTTATACTGGAAATCACATGATTAATATAGCAGAAGTTTATTTACTCTGCTCAACAGTCGTTGTTAGACAAAAAAATTCCAATTAAATTATACGGTGTTTATTTGGCCAAATAAATAACACCAAGCATATACTTGATTTTATGGGTAAGTTGGCTCACATACCTAATTAGTTTGGAAATTAGGCTCACATCTGGTCAAATAATTCATATAAATTACATCCCTAATTTTCGAAAAAAAAATCACGCAAATTCATAATTAAATACAACAATTAATCATCATCAAATTCAGGCGTTAAAACCATCAAAAAATGCATCAAAAACCAAAATATAGCGATACATCAGTATTGTGCATCAAAAGATGCACCTATTTGTACATAGTTGCATACATTCATGCATATATTTCAGTAATGCATCAAGTTGCAATATAAATGCATATATGTATGCAACAAAACTGCAATATACACATCCTTTTATGCATGTATTCAATTCTGGCCTGTTTTTTCAAGCATTCACATTTTTCAGACATTGTCGCATATATTTATGCATTTATACAGAATAAATGCATACAGACTTTGTTGAATACATGTACGCACATATACAAAATAAATGCATACATGTATGCAACTATTTGTAACACATGCAGCTCAGTTCAACTTTATATGCATACATGTATGCAACTATTGGTAATAGATGTATACATGTATGCATATATTCATCCAGATTTTCAATAGAAAACGCTGGATGAATATATGCATACATGTATGCAACAATTGGTAATAGATACATGTATGCAACTTTTTTTCTTTTCAGAATGTTTCTGGAAATATTTATGATTTTCTAATATTTTTTTTATGTTGCAGCGCATTTTTCTTCTTCCAGAAAACACGTAACATGCAAAATAGGGACCTGCTTTGTATGGTAAAGTAGGGTGGATGCCGCTTGTATTTTGATCATTTTTAGGGACGTGACATGAATTTCCATAATTTTATTAGATCGTAACTAAACAAAGAAATTATTCAATATTTCCCATAAATTCTCACGATAATTTATGGGATAAGGTGAATAAAAATCAACTCAAAATATCTAATGGCAATTCGTGATGCTATATCATGTCATAAACCAGGTTCAAGCAAACTAATAGCATTTAAAGATGTTATCTCACGATCCTAAATCAAATTTCAGATAATCAATCAATTTATCAATTCAAATATGAGTTCAATGATATAATAATACAAGCCAATCAGTTAACAATTGACATAATCAAGTACATAATACTAGTTTAAATCTACTTTATGCAACATTGGTTATTCAGGAAGGTGAGTTCTACTCTATATTGTTCTAGCTTTCTCTTTCATGCATAGATTCTGATTAATCTCGAACAACGTTCGAAGTTAACAAAAAATTTCAACTTACTTCAAACCTTGCCAATCCGATCCTAAAATGTAGATAGCGTTGACAAGAATCTAAAACGACTGACCGAGTTGGATTTGGACCTAGTACGAGCTAGATTTGAATTTAATAAGAACCAAGACAAATCAAAATATATAATTTAGTTAATTATTTAATAAATCACTAATTAAGCTTATTTTCCTGTTAATCCATCCTCTTTAACAAGTACGCTCCCGTCTACCTAGCAAACATTCCATTATTACCGATCACTCCTCACATCCTATTTCTTTGCACATACACTATGAAAGACCAAATAAATCACCACTATTGGTCTCCTCCTCGTAAGCACTAACTCTTCAACTTAATTAAAGAAAGCGTGAACTCCGTAAGATCATGACATCGGTTATGTTATGCGACATTGTCAAGCTCGCGATGACCTATAGGCTATCAAAAGCCAGATGAACCTGACCAAAGTTACTCCTAGACATGACGAATTCCACTGCAATCATCTAAACACCAACTCCTTCAACATCGATCATAAATTATAACCATACTTCTCCTTTTGCTTCACTATACATGAGCAAAGGAAACTGCATTTTTTGAAATACATTTTGAAATGAAGATCTCCACAAGAGGAAGTCAAAGATACAAGCTTTTAGATTTTTCATTTAGTCGATTTCAAATTGTAGATTTTTGACGTTCATTTTTTTATAAGTTGCCGACATTGAAGTGATAGCGGGTACGAAGAGGGTAATGGATTTAAAATTAATTAAATTTTCAGTCAATATTAATATCGCGTTGTTACATTCTTCCCTCCTTAAATGAATGTTTTCCCCGAAATTCGTAAGGTTGGAAAAATGCTATTAAACCCATTAATTTTTCAAAGTCTATTATTGAAATAGTCATTAAATTTTCTAAGTATAAAATTTATAGAAAATTTTGGTAGCGTCTTCTATGCACGAATCGATCCGGAAATATCGCAAATGTCATATAGGGTCCCCAATCATTCAAAAAGAAAAGCAAAAACACCAAGAGGTTAACCATATCTTGGACATAAAAATCATGCAATCAACTAAGAAATAAACAAGTACCCATTTGTCAAGCAACAAAACTCTAATTATGCAATGAAAGGCAACTAGTGACTTTTGCTTCCATAAACTTGATTTTACTTAAGCAACACAAAAAGGTTATACGTGATAATCATACAGTATGATAACACATTCAACGTAAATCTAGACATTTTAGTAATATAGCAAGTGGAGGTACATTATATAATCAAAATTAATTATGTAACTTAAATTTTAAATGCCTCAAACACACAATTCTATTTTAAGCATCTACTATGCACATATGTCATTCCCGCAGTATCAACTTTGATAGCTCACTCAATCATGCAATTTTAACTCCAAACTAATATTGTCCACTGGATCACTTTAGCACGACCTAGATCTGGCTTCTTGATTATAAACTATCATTTTATTTGCATAGCCAATACACTATGATAGAAAATTTGGATTCATCTTAAAAACCCATCCAACATTCTCATCAAAAATCAAGTGAAAAATCCTAACTTGGTTGGTGTAAATCACCTCAAAATGATGCACTCAAATCAAGATCGAATAGAAATATAATAAAACGAGGTACGTACATCATATTCTTTGCTTTTGGTTCATTATTATACCAATTTCTTTTATTCACGCGCCAAGTATATTTTCCTTTGTACTAAAATTAAATTAAATTAATTCCATATAAACCATTTCTAAGTTTACAAACTTATATAACTACTTAGATAATTTTTCTTGCAAGGCAAACACTTAGACAATTTCAAACACTTTAATACTCAAGTTCATATTTAGTTCTATTTACCAACATTCTTGTTCAAGCAGACTAGTTTTGGACTAACCCATAAGTATTTCTAAATAGTCGATCAATTCACAATTAAGTTTACCTATACACATTAGCAAACATACTAAATTATCCAATTCTTGAAGAATTAAAATAAAATATTCATGAAATATAGAAACATGGCAGTTTTGAAATTTGATTTGGACATATCTTAAAGTGAAAATAAGGCTCAAGTCCCTAAAACTTATTGAAATACACGCCACATCCCTGTTATGTTTCATTTTCAATCCCGCCCCCTATTTTCACTTGCGCATCCTCCTTTCCAGGGACTTCCGCCTTCCCACTTCAAACACTACACCTTTTACGTATTTCTGGCAAAAAAATGCGCTACCAAGTAAAAAAAAATCTAAAATCTGGAAATAATCCCAGAAGTCCACACAAAGAAAAAAAATAGTTGCATATATGTTTGCAACTATTGCCTATAGTTGCATACATATGTGCAACTTTTTGAATACACATGCACATATGTACGCAAGCCTCTTGAATAACTGCATACATATATGCAGTTTTCCTGTATAACTGCATAAATGTGTGCATATATGACAAAATATGTGTAAAACTGAAAAAGTTGCACGTACGTATGCTATTTTCAAATAAATGCATGGCAAATGCATGTATATACAATATGTGCATACATGTATGGGTTTATAATGCAGTTTTGAAGCAGAATTGAAATAGATGCATACATGTATGCAACTAATTGAATTATATGCATCTTTTGATGCATTTTACTGCATTTCGTTGTTTTTGTTTAATTTTTGATTTTGACGTTGTTTTTGATGTTTTTTTCACCTGAATTTTTTCATGATTAATTGTTTTAATTAATTACGGATTTATGTGATTTTTTAATATATATTTTTTATTTTTTTAGTGTATTTTCGAAAAATAAGGACTAAATTTATAATAAGTTTATGACCGGACCTGAGCCTAATTTAAAACGTTAATAGGGACCTATAAAAAATGCACCCTATCTTAAAATCTACAAGATGAAATCTTAAACTTTAAATTCCATTTGAAAATTATATTCCAATAGGTCCAAAATATTTGGGTCCGTTTGGTTAAAAAAGAATTTTGGGTTTTTAGTTTTCAAAATTAATTACAAAGCATTAAAGGTATGGAAGGAGAGATGTGTGAAGACCCGTAATTTCCCCGTAAAGGAAAGCGACGGATAGTTCGAGAACAAACCACAACAGAACGCATATAGAAGAACATTTCATTGTATATTACAACAATGCATCAGATTACAAGAATATACAGAGTGTAAAAGAATATTACACAGAAATATCAGAGATTTAAATTACATTTAAATACATAGCAGCGGAAAATAATACAATACACAACTAGAAGCAGATATACGGATACAAAGCTTTCCGGATATCGTTCCAGCTGTAAACCAGGATCCTGTGAATATAAATCTGCAAAACCAAAACTACTAGCTGCCCGTGTCAAAAATAGGGGCACCCAGAGTTTAGGTTAAAACAATAAACTCCAGGTCAGTCATGTGACTGGTGTGAGAACTAAAACAGTTAATCTTTATTTCAAAGTTAGGTAAATCAAGGGACCACGCCGTATAACACGGAACGGGTTTCCTCCCAAGAATACCAGTGCATAAAACAAACAGCGCAATGCTAAATAAAGAAAAATGAAGCTGTTATAAGACCCAGGTCCTATCACACAATGCAACGCAAGCCGGGGGATAGGGTTTTCCCTTATAACAGCCAAAGAATGCTTGATACGTTTAAAACAAATCATTTGATACTATTATAAGTGCATAGTGTATATAACAACTTCAAATCATAAGTATCAATCATAGGCGGCATGGGTACCATATATCATGTCGCCATATATAGGTTTACAAATAAAACCGCAAATGTCACGTATTTGGAAATTGGATTTCCATCTATGAACCGAGGAAAAAGATAGTCCTCAACCGATTCGAGACGCTCTAGCCCGCCCCTCAGGCAAGTACTCAGTCAAGCCTTTGGATCCTCAGGGCCGGTCCACACGGAGTGGATTAAAATGCCTGAACATGCGTCTCCCCACCCTATGGGGTGTAAGTCTGGTCCGTCAGCCGACCAGAATGCATTCGGCCGAAACCGATATAACCGAGGCGCCTCGCAACAGCAACAACCACATAAGTCAAACTCGTCAGGGCGTGTAAAACCACTGACGCCACTTCTAGCTAGAAAGAAACGCATGCCCTCCCTGACGTCCGTCTCCCGTTTTTGGTTCATACCGGGTGTGAAACTCGCGAATCAAACGTTACACAAAGCTACGCCACAAAGGCCGTGCTTTGATCATCACCACAAGACTTTGCTTTTCAACAGAAGCCTTGATCATTTGCATCTTAGCATGCCACACAGGCAAACCATCCTATGCAACCGATATCAGTCACACAGAATGAAATCCGATGTCAGACACACAGTCCATTTACAAGTCCGTTCTGGGTCTGAACGAAACCGGAGGCACCTAGTACCCCGCATATCCATCGATCTCCAAGTGCGTCTGGACGATCACTAACTGTTTCCATCTTCTTGGGTGTACAGCCCAATCAAGATCATCAGTTATCACCCAAACGACGTGAAGACCTCCGGCCTTCGACCACCGTCTTCATCTTCGACTTATCGTCGTATCAGTTATTCAGAATGGGATAAACCCGGTCTTTCCGAATAACTCGCGTATATTTTAAATAAGTGTTACACAAACACAACATACGCCTCATTCCAATTCATTAGTCACTAACCGTAAATTAATCAAGAGAATAATTCCCCAAACATTAACCCCGAAGGCCGAAACCAACATCAGATCAATATCCAGAAAACCATTCTGCTTGGCCAACCGACAGTTAGTTTCTAAATTTCACGTTCAAATCTAATTAAAGATTTAACTATCGCCTGGAGCAAAACTGGTGATACTCCATTCTCGATCTTTTCAATCTAATTAAAGATTCATTAAAACTCCACTTAGTTTTAATCTTTTGACTGGGTTAAAGAATCAGTGTCATTTAAAAACACGGTTCACGATAAACCCAAAATCACATTCATTAATCGTCGGGTTAAAGAACGAGTGTTATTTAAAACACTGTCCACGATAAACCCAAAAATCAATATCGATTCAATTCCAATTAAATGTTATTTAATTGGTACACTTCATTAAATCTAAATAAAAAGATTTAATCATTTCTCAACTGGGTTCAAGAACAGTGTTAATGAAGACACCATTCACGACAAACCCAAATCACGTTCATTAATTATCGGGTTAAAGAACAAGTGTTATTTAAAACACTGTTCACGATAAACCCAAAAATCAATATCAATTCAATTCCAATTAAATATTTATTTAATTGGTACACTTCATTAAATCTAAACAAAAAGATTTAATCATTTCTCAACTGGGTTCAAGAACAGTGTTAGTGAAGACACCATTCACGACAAACCCAAATCACATTTGATATTCAATATAAGGCTCTGAATAGAAAATATATCGGCTTATATTCAATATCAAATTCTACGATTAACAAATGTCGTATTGGAAATAACGATACAAATATATCTTTCAAATTTCCATAACAACACCTGTATAATCACGAATTCCAACATCGAAATATTCCGAAGACCATTTCGATTCAAATCCACTCCAATGCAATCATTGGATATTCTGGTTATTTTTAAAACCCTTTTCTAATTCAATTTATTTATTTAGAAATAAATAGAATTTTAATTCTAGTTCAAAACTAGTTCATTTCGATAAAAATCTATTTTTATCTTTTCAAATAGGGAGTTTTTCATCCCAATTCTTTCTAAATCATTTCTTATGATTTTACACAAATTATTACTATTTTTAATAATTTTATCAAGGCCCGTACAGTCGATTTCCATCAATGGCCATCGAACTGCACTTACAGCGACCTTTTTCGAATTTGATTTGGACATAATTCCAAATCCAACCGTTAGATTTCAAATTTCTAACATTCATTAGAAAGCTCTTTTCGATACGAACCCAACGGTTCCGGTTTTAGGAGAATCCGACGGTCAGATCTCCCGCAATGTCCGTTTGAAATAAATGGTCGAAATTCACGAACTGCCGCGGCGCGGCGCGTTCTATTCAGGCCATTATATTATATATATAATATATATAATATATACTTCGTCGATTACTATTCAAAACGAATTATATAAATAGTTTTAAAATCGTTTCAAAACCTATTTCAACTTCCATTTCAATTCAAAGCAAAATTGAATTCTTCTTTATAAATTCGTTTCAAAATTCATTTCTATTCAATTCAAATTTCAATTCAATTTGAATTCATATTCAATTCAATTCATTACGAAATCGTTTTCAATTCAATTCATTTCGAAATCGTTTTCAATTCAATTCATTTCGAAATCGTTTTCAATTCAATTCATTTCGAAATCGTTTTCAATTCAATTCATTTCGAAATCGTTTTCAATTCAATTCATTTCGAAATCGTTTTCAATTCAATTCATTTCGAAATCGTTTTCAATTCAATTCATTTCGAAATCGTTTTCAATTCAATTCATTTCGAAATCGTTTTCAATTCATTTCATTTCGAAATCGTTTTCAATTCAATTCATTTCGAAATCGTTTTCAATTCAATTCATTTCGAAATCGTTTTCAATTCAATTCATTTCGAAATCGTTTTCAATTCAATTCATTTCGAAATCGTTTTCAATTCAATTCATTTCGAAATCGTTTTCAATTCAATTCATTTCGAAATCGTTTTCAATTCATTTTGAATTCGTTTTCAATTCAATTCATTTCGAAATCGTTTTCAATTCAATTCATTTCGAAATCGATATAAATATCGTTCACGTCAAAATGGCGTCCATACACGGCTTCATAAATTTCTATTTTCAAATATTCTATTTCAAATATTTCTTTTTCAAAATAGTTGTTATTATCAAAATATTTCGTTCAACACATGACCAATCTCAATGAATGAGTACTGTCAACACATGAACTTTTATTTTATAATATTCTTTATTTTTCAAATTGGAATGAGGCCCAATCAATTACCATATAAAGTTAATTATATGGATTTTCATACAACACATGTATATCATAGCATTGAAAATTAATCAACCATCAACCAAAGTGCACTACACTGCATAAGCATCAAATACAGATATTCAACGCTTATAACAGCCTGTCAATCAATCGATCGACATATTTAATCAATCAGGATGAGTGAACTGCATATTTCATCCTAACACCCGTGTGGGGTTTCAAACAATCAAACACAGATTTTATTTGTGCAGTTGGGCGATGTGTGAAATTTATCGACCCAATCAATATCATTCAAATAAGTGTACATAAACAAACCATCTGGTTTGTAAATGAATATTTATTTATTCACTTCACTATTTTCATATTCACGTTAAAAATTATATTTTTAACGATAACACGTTTTATTTTAACATATGAATTTCTATTCAATTCATTTATTCAATAAAATGATATTTTTATTTTTCTAACATGTTTTAGAAAATTTCGGCGGCATAACGGCACGATACTAGAAACGGGACGAGGCCTAGCCTTATCCCCGGTCTAGTGAAGGCCCACGCCATTCACATATCAATCAAATCCATTCATCTCACCAAACAATTTAATTTCAATCAAATAATCTAACCAACTACACAACCAATCAAACAAGTCCATGGTCTGTGGACGGGTGTCGGGTGCTTCTAATAAGCACCGTCTGCATCCTAGTATATATATATATAACTAGAAATAAAATTGAAAGGTGAGAAATTCTCACATATAGCTATCCTAGCTCCACGGCTCTTCATTTGCAGAAGTCTTCGTCGTTTCGCCTTTTTGTCAGCTTCGTCGCCCGTTTTCACTACATATACAAAAATCCCATTTTTACTTCGCTATTCAATATATAAAAATCGAATTTTTATTTCAAAGTTCAATATATAAAAATCGAATTTTTATTTCAAAGTTCGATATATGAAAATCGAATTTTTATTTCACTAGTTCTATTTACAAAACAAAGTATGTTTTTTTTCTTATTTTCAAACAAGGTATGTTTTTTCTATATTCTTTTCAAAATCCTGTTTTTAAAATTCTTTTAAAAATTTCTGTTTTACTTTCCTTTATAAAATTTCTGTTTTACTTTCTTTTATAAAATTTCTGTTTTACTTTCTTTTTAAAAAAAACAGTTTTATACTTTCTTTAAAAAAACAGTTTTAAGCTTAATAAAAAAAACAGTATTTAAACTTAATAATAAAAAAAAAATCAGTATTTTATAACTTCTTTTCAATTCAGTTTTTAACTTTAAAAAATCAGGTTTTTATAACTTCTTTTCAATTCAGTTTTTAATTTTAAAAAAAATCAGGTTTTTAAAATTCTTTTTAAAAATTAGGTTTTTACTTTCTTAAAAAAAATCAGTTTTTATTCTTAAAACCAAATCAGTTTTTACAGAATTAATAAAAAAGAAAAAGAAAATAAAATAAATAATAAAAAAAAAGATAATGCTCACCGCAGCTGCAAAGGGGGGGGGGTTTCGCGAATCGTCGGAGCTGGAGGTGGCTTCGAGGCGCTGCAAGGCGGCAGGGGATTTCAGGCGACGTCAAGGCTTTGGGGGCGCCGCTGGTGATCGATCGAAGGGAGGGGGATCGAAGGGATTGCCGGAGGTAGCTGCGGCTGTGGGGGCGACATCAGGGTACGGCGTCGGAGGCAGGGCGAGCGGCGACGGGGAGCAGCGTTTAGGGTTTTTTTTTTTTTTTTTTTTTTCTTTCTTCTCTGTCGATTTAATTTTAAAGAGGGGGGGGGGCCAGCTGATAAAGGAGAGGAAGAGATATTTTTTTTTTATTATTATTATTTTATTTTGCTAATAGTTGACTTTTACATACGTCATCAAAACGAGGCCCACCGCCTGTCGTCCATAGCGTTTTACCCCCATTCCGAACACAATGGGATATGTATCGTAAGCTGACTCGATCGTTTGAATCAGTTTCCTTTGAATTTCCATTTAAATCACTATATTGAATTTTAAACGTACATTTCAAATTACCGGGGTCACATACTAACTCGAAAAATTCCAGAAAAATATTTTCTAGCTTCGTATTGACGATACGGTCCTAACAAAACTAGTTTCGTCGAATTCCGAGACCATTTGAAAAATGGTCAATTTCCAGTCGATTAAAATCAACTGAAAATGGTCAAACGCATTTTCCTTTGCTACGCTCACATATTGATTCGAAAAATTATGAAATTTGGAATCTAGCAATAACTTAACACCACGGACCCAACAAAACTGGTTTCGTCTAAATCCGAGGTCGTTTGCAAAACGGCTATTTTTAAGGGCTATATATTATATAAAATATATATAAATTCCACAGCGACTATTCTGAATTTTCAACTGGACATATCTTATCATTTCTAAAGTGAAATCTCAGTTTCTTACATCCGTTAGAAAGATATTATCAATCAGATCATAATGTTTTTGGTTTCACTAAAATCCGGATTGTTTTGCACCCGGTACATTCAATTGAAATTTGAAATCGAATTATCGAACTACCGCGCCCTTTTCAATTCTATTTATAATTATATATAAATATTTATATTCTAACGACGACGCGTATAATATATACGTTCTAATTCTATTCAAAATAAATTTCACGTCGATATTATTTAAAATAATTCATTTTAAATAATCAAAACTCGCTAAAATTGCCAAAATAAAAATTTTAAACTGGCCCAGATTTTCCGGGTTGTTACAATCTCCCCCACTTAAAACTTTTCATCCCCGAAAAGGAACAAAGTCGAAAGTGGTTTGATAATTCAACTCTACGTTCGATCTGGCTTCCATTCTCCAACTTTTCAGTTTCTGAGAATTTTCAAAATCTCAAAAATTTGGCTAACACCCTAAATTTTTGAAAAATTTCGCCATAACCTCCCCTGCACCGGGAGCATCGGGGAATTTCAAATAGCTTCCCCGGTCCTTCAGATCTCAAAAAGAAAAAGAAAAAGCCAAGCGGCTAGCCAATAGGCTCACAAAATCATCATCACCCAAACAAAACAGTAAATTATGTAGTAAACATGTACCTATTTGTCGGGCAAACAAATTTTATTCTCTGGCTCTAGCCTCCTTGCTATGACCTGTTCAATGTAAGTATATGTATATGCAAGCAAATGCGACCAAATTTTCAATACAATTCAATATTCGATCAAATTAGGCATAATAGTTCAAAATTTGCAAACAAATAAACAAACAACACAAACATCAATCAATTAGTGAATTAGAGTTTCAAATTCCTAATTTTGATATATATACTGAAAATCATGTTTTGATGCCAATTCACAACAATGTATTCTAGCTATATATAAGTTTTGGTTCTCACACCAGTCTAATGGAAATATATAGAAAATCACACCTTCGAAACTCGAATACCAATTCTGATGATGTCTAGACTATCATCAGAATCGTCTCCGGGCGACTAGAGTGTGACTCTATAACTATCCAGTATATTAAAACTTCAACTACACGTGGATCAGACGTATACGCAAAGTCTATATATACTGGACTGTCCAAATCAATATAAATAAATAATCAACTACGAATAATTGATTTAAATTTTCAAAACAAAATTTTGTTTTCATTTTAAAAATATACTCTTCACACTCGTTCTAGGATACTACTGATCCTATCTCTAACGAGTCATTCCCATTGGATATTACTAATCCAATATCTGATGAATTCTTTCGTATGTTTCTAATGTGTCTTGTTCTCTGCTTTGTAAACCAAAGCTCTGATACCAACTGTGAAGACCCGTAACTTCCCCGTAAAGGAAAGCGACGGATAGTTCGAGAACAAACCACAACAGAACGCATATAGAAGAACATTTCATTGTATATTACAACAATGCATCAGATTACAAGAATATACAGAGTGTAAAAGAATATTACACAGAAATATCAGAGATTTAAATTACATTTAAATACATAGCAGCGGAAAATAATACAATACACAACTAGAAGCAGATATACGGATACAAAGCTTTCCGGATATCGTTCCAGCTGTAAACCAGGATCCTGTGAATATAAATCTGCAAAACCAAAACTACTAGCTGCCCGTGTCAAAAATAGGGGCACCCAGAGTTTAGGTTAAAACAATAAACTCCAGGTCAGTCATGTGACTGGTGTGAGAACTAAAACAGTTAATCTTTATTTCAAAGTTAGGTAAATCAAGGGACCACGCCGTATAACACGGAACGGGTTTCCTCCGAAGAATACCAGTGCATAAAACAAACAGCGCAATGCTAAATAAAGAAAAATGAAGCTGTTATAAGACCCAGGTCCTATCACACAATGCAACGCAAGCCGGGGGATAGGGTTTTCCCTTATAACAGCCAAAGAATGCTTGATACGTTTAAAACAAATCATTTGATACTATTATAAGTGCATAGTGTATATAACAACTTCAAATCATAAGTATCAATCATAGGCGGCATGGGTACCATATATCATGTCGCCATATATAGGTTTACAAATAAAACCGCAAATGTCACGTATTTGGAAATTGGATTTCCATCTATGAACCGAGGCAAAAGATAGTCCTCAACCGATTCGAGACGCTCTAGCCCGCCCCTCAGGCAAGTACTCAGTCAAGCCTTTGGATCCTCAGGGCCGGTCCACACGGAGTGGATTAAAATGCCTGAACATGCGTCTCCCCACCCTATGGGGTGTAAGTCTGGTCCGTCAGCCGACCAGAATGCATTCGGCCGAAACCGATATAACCGAGGCGCCTCGCAACAGCAACAACCACATAAGTCAAACTCGTCAGGGCGTGTAAAACCACTGACGCCACTTCTAGCTAGAAAGAAACGCATGCCCTCCCTGACGTCCGTCTCCCGTTTTTGGTTCATACCGGGTGTGAAACTCGCGAATCAAACGTTACACAAAGCTACGCCACAAAGGCCGTGCTTTGATCATCACCACAAGACTTTGCTTTTCAACAGAAGCCTTGATCATTTGCATCTTAGCATGCCACACAGGCAAACCATCCTATGCAACCGATATCAGTCACACAGAATGAAATCCGATGTCAGACACACAGTCCATTTACAAGTCCGTTCTGGGTCTGAACGAAACCGGAGGCACCTAGTACCCCGCATATCCATCGATCTCCAAGTGCGTCTGGACGATCACTAACTGTTTCCATCTTCTTGGGTGTACAGCCCAATCAAGATCATCAGTTATCACCCAAACGACGTGAAGACCTCCGGCCTTCGACCACCGTCTTCATCTTCGACTTATCGTCGTATCAGTTATTCAGAATGGGATAAACCCGGTCTTTCCGAATAACTCGCGTATATTTTAAATAAGTGTTACACAAACACAACATACGCCTCATTCCAATTCATTAGTCACTAACCGTAAATTAATCAAGAGAATAATTCCCCAAACATTAACCCCGAAGGCCGAAACCAACATCAGATCAATATCCAGAAAACCATTCTGCTTGGCCAACCGACAGTTAGTTTCTAAATTTCACGTTCAAATCTAATTAAAGATTTAACTATCGCCTGGAGCAAAACTGGTGATACTCCATTCTCGATCTTTTCAATCTAATTAAAGATTCATTAAAACTCCACTTAGTTTTAATCTTTTGACTGGGTTAAAGAATCAGTGTCATTTAAAAACACGGTTCACGATAAACCCAAAATCACATTCATTAATCGTCGGGTTAAAGAACGAGTGTTATTTAAAACACTGTCCACGATAAACCCAAAAATCAATATCGATTCAATTCCAATTAAATGTTATTTAATTGGTACACTTCATTAAATCTAAATAAAAAGATTTAATCATTTCTCAACTGGGTTCAAGAACAGTGTTAATGAAGACACCATTCACGACAAACCCAAATCACGTTCATTAATTATCGGGTTAAAGAACAAGTGTTATTTAAAACACTGTTCACGATAAACCCAAAAATCAATATCAATTCAATTCCAATTAAATATTTATTTAATTGGTACACTTCATTAAATCTAAACAAAAAGATTTAATCATTTCTCAACTGGGTTCAAGAACAGTGTTAGTGAAGACACCATTCACGACAAACCCAAATCACATTTGATATTCAATATAAGGCTCTGAATAGAAAATATATCGGCTTATATTCAATATCAAATTCTACGATTAACAAATGTCGTATTGGAAATAACGATACAAATATATCTTTCAAATTTCCATAACAACACCTGTATAATCACGAATTCCAACATCGAAATATTCCGAAGACCATTTCGATTCAAATCCACTCCAATGCAATCATTGGATATTCTGGTTATTTTTAAAACCCTTTTCTAATTCAATTTATTTATTTAGAAATAAATAGAATTTTAATTCTAGTTCAAAACTAGTTCATTTCGATAAAAATCTATTTTTATCTTTTCAAATAGGGAGTTTTTCATCCCAATTCTTTCTAAATCATTTCTTATGATTTTACACAAATTATTACTATTTTTAATAATTTTATCAAGGCCCGTACAGTCGATTTCCATCAATGGCCATCGAACTGCACTTACAGCGACCTTTTTCGAATTTGATTTGGACATAATTCCAAATCCAACCGTTAGATTTCAAATTTCTAACATTCATTAGAAAGCTCTTTTCGATACGAACCCAACGGTTCCGGTTTTAGGAGAATCCGACGGTCAGATCTCCCGCAATGTCCGTTTGAAATAAATGGTCGAAATTCACGAACTGCCGCGGCGCGGCGCGTTCTATTCAGGCCATTATATTATATATATAATATATATAATATATACTTCGTCGATTACTATTCAAAACGAATTATATAAATAGTTTTAAAATCGTTTCAAAACCTATTTCAACTTCCATTTCAATTCAAAGCAAAATTGAATTCTTCTTTATAAATTCGTTTCAAAATTCATTTCTATTCAATTCAAATTTCAATTCAATTTGAATTCATATTCAATTCAATTCATTACGAAATCGTTTTCAATTCAATTCATTTCGAAATCGTTTTCAATTCAATTCATTTCGAAATCGTTTTCAATTCAATTCATTTCGAAATCGTTTTCAATTCAATTCATTTCGAAATCGTTTTCAATTCAATTCATTTCGAAATCGTTTTCAATTCAATTCATTTCGAAATCGTTTTCAATTCAATTCATTTCGAAATCGTTTTCAATTCAATTCATTTCGAAATCGTTTTCAATTCATTTCATTTCGAAATCGTTTTCAATTCAATTCATTTCGAAATCGTTTTCAATTCAATTCATTTCGAAATCGTTTTCAATTCAATTCATTTCGAAATCGTTTTCAATTCAATTCATTTCGAAATCGTTTTCAATTCAATTCATTTCGAAATCGTTTTCAATTCAATTCATTTCGAAATCGTTTTCAATTCATTTTGAATTCGTTTTCAATTCAATTCATTTCGAAATCGTTTTCAATTCAATTCATTTCGAAATCGATATAAATATCGTTCACGTCAAAATGGCGTCCATACACGGCTTCATAAATTTCTATTTTCAAATATTCTATTTCAAATATTTCTTTTTCAAAATAGTTGTTATTATCAAAATATTTCGTTCAACACATGACCAATCTCAATGAATGAGTACTGTCAACACATGAACTTTTATTTTATAATATTCTTTATTTTTCAAATTGGAATGAGGCCCAATCAATTACCATATAAAGTTAATTATATGGATTTTCATACAACACATGTATATCATAGCATTGAAAATTAATCAACCATCAACCAAAGTGCACTACACTGCATAAGCATCAAATACAGATATTCAACGCTTATAACAGCCTGTCAATCAATCGATCGACATATTTAATCAATCAGGATGAGTGAACTGCATATTTCATCCTAACACCCGTGTGGGGTTTCAAACAATCAAACACAGATTTTATTTGTGCAGTTGGGCGATGTGTGAAATTTATCGACCCAATCAATATCATTCAAATAAGTGTACATAAACAAACCATCTGGTTTGTAAATGAATATTTATTTATTCACTTCACTATTTTCATATTCACGTTAAAAATTATATTTTTAACGATAACACGTTTTATTTTAACATATGAATTTCTATTCAATTCATTTATTCAATAAAATGATATTTTTATTTTTCTAACATGTTTTAGAAAATTTCGGCGGCATAACGGCACGATACTAGAAACGGGACGAGGCCTAGCCTTATCCCCGGTCTAGTGAAGGCCCACGCCATTCACATATCAATCAAATCCATTCATCTCACCAAACAATTTAATTTCAATCAAATAATCTAACCAACTACACAACCAATCAAACAAGTCCATGGTCTGTGGACGGGTGTCGGGTGCTTCTAATAAGCACCGTCTGCATCCTAGTATATATATATATAACTAGAAATAAAATTGAAAGGTGAGAAATTCTCACATATAGCTATCCTAGCTCCACGGCTCTTCATTTGCAGAAGTCTTCGTCGTTTCGCCTTTTTGTCAGCTTCGTCGCCCGTTTTCACTACATATACAAAAATCCCATTTTTACTTCGCTATTCAATATATAAAAATCGAATTTTTATTTCAAAGTTCAATATATAAAAATCGAATTTTTATTTCAAAGTTCGATATATGAAAATCGAATTTTTATTTCACTAGTTCTATTTACAAAACAAAGTATGTTTTTTTTTCTTATTTTCAAACAAGGTATGTTTTTTCTATATTCTTTTCAAAATCCTGTTTTTAAAATTCTTTTAAAAATTTCTGTTTTACTTTCCTTTATAAAATTTCTGTTTTACTTTCTTTTATAAAATTTCTGTTTTACTTTCTTTTTAAAAAAAACAGTTTTATACTTTCTTTAAAAAAACAGTTTTAAGCTTAATAAAAAAAACAGTATTTAAACTTAATAATAAAAAAAAAATCAGTATTTTATAACTTCTTTTCAATTCAGTTTTTAACTTTAAAAAATCAGGTTTTTATAACTTCTTTTCAATTCAGTTTTTAATTTTAAAAAAAATCAGGTTTTTAAAATTCTTTTTAAAAATTAGGTTTTTACTTTCTTAAAAAAAATCAGTTTTTATTCTTAAAACCAAATCAGTTTTTACAGAATTAATAAAAAAGAAAAAGAAAATAAAATAAATAATAAAAAAAAAAGATAATGCTCACCGCAGCTGCAAAGGGGGGGGGTTTCGCGAATCGTCGGAGCTGGAGGTGGCTTCGAGGCGCTGCAAGGCGGCAGGGGATTTCAGGCGACGTCAAGGCTTTGGGGGCGCCGCTGGTGATCGATCGAAGGGAGGGGGATCGAAGGGATTGCCGGAGGTAGCTGCGGCTGTGGGGGCGACATCAGGGTACGGCGTCGGAGGCAGGGCGAGCGGCGACGGGGAGCAGCGTTTAGGGTTTTTTTTTTTTTTTTTTTTCTTTCTTCTCTGTCGATTTAATTTTAAAGAGGGGGGGGGCCAGCTGATAAAGGAGAGGAAGAGATATTTTTTTTTTATTATTATTTTATTTTGCTAATAGTTGACTTTTACATACGTCATCAAAACGAGGCCCACCGCCTGTCGTCCATAGCGTTTTACCCCCATTCCGAACACAATGGGATATGTATCGTAAGCTGACTCGATCGTTTGAATCAGTTTCCTTTGAATTTCCATTTAAATCACTATATTGAATTTTAAACGTACATTTCAAATTACCGGGGTCACATACTAACTCGAAAAATTCCAGAAAAATATTTTCTAGCTTCGTATTGACGATACGGTCCTAACAAAACTAGTTTCGTCGAATTCCGAGACCATTTGAAAAATGGTCAATTTCCAGTCGATTAAAATCAACTGAAAATGGTCAAACGCATTTTCCTTTGCTACGCTCACATATTGATTCGAAAAATTATGAAATTTGGAATCTAGCAATAACTTAACACCACGGACCCAACAAAACTGGTTTCGTCTAAATCCGAGGTCGTTTGCAAAACGGCTATTTTTAAGGGCTATATATTATATAAAATATATATAAATTCCACAGCGACTATTCTGAATTTTCAACTGGACATATCTTATCATTTCTAAAGTGAAATCTCAGTTTCTTACATCCGTTAGAAAGATATTATCAATCAGATCATAATGTTTTTGGTTTCACTAAAATCCGGATTGTTTTGCACCCGGTACATTCAATTGAAATTTGAAATCGAATTATCGAACTACCGCGCCCTTTTCAATTCTATTTATAATTATATATAAATATTTATATTCTAACGACGACGCGTATAATATATACGTTCTAATTCTATTCAAAATAAATTTCACGTCGATATTATTTAAAATAATTCATTTTAAATAATCAAAACTCGCTAAAATTGCCAAAATAAAAATTTTAAACTGGCCCAGATTTTCCGGGTTGTTACAAGATGGCAGCATTAAAGGAAGATGGAGGGGACCGCGAAGGGGATGTAGCAATCATGGAAGGAAGAATTGGTCTCTATGTCTCTCTCATTTCTCAAAACATGAAAAATAGACAAAAGTTGTTTTTTATTTTGTGTGTTAAATTTGTTTTCTAAAATGGTTGTTTTCCATGATATGCATGCGTTGTGCACACTTTTGTATAGACGAAAACCCAAAACTAAAAATTGTAAACCAAACACTACCTTCTTTTTTGGAGAATTCCGTCTTATTTTGAATCCTCTATATTGATTTAAATTTTATATTTTAAATTGGAAAACTACGAAATTCATATATGGGATGAGCTCAATTTGGACTTAACATTCCTAACTTAATTATATTAACTTGTTACAAGCATGTTTCTTTTATGTTTTGTCAACAAAACCTTGAAATTTCCGTCTGTCCAAAATTGTTAAGAAATTTCAATATTACTTAAAATTAAAAATTATCACCCTATATTTTGGTTTGATATAGACACACCAAATTACTGAAATAAATAAGATATCTGAGTTAATACACTACTAAAATGTAAGTTCTAGAACTCAATCACCCATATTTTATTTAAATTATTTTGAAATGATGGTATATGTATTTTATTCTATACATCAAAATCATGTTTCAAAATTTTAAAATAAACATCTGTTTTAATCCAAACAACTTTAAGCAAAATCTCATGGTGGTAATCACCCACTTAGAAACTCAAAAATGAACATCAATGATGTTGCGATTATCATCAGAATTATTTCCATTGACTGATGTGCATTCAATGCTTTTATCTCTTTTGTACTTATAAATCATATCAAAAACATTATTACATTTATTAAAATTTTGACTACCCAAGCTCTCTGAAAACTCCAGGATTTAAACTCTCAATTTTCCAGTTAAATCCATTTCTATTTATAAATCATAATTACAAGTATATTATAAAATTTTACTTCCTAATATGAAATTATTCCACGTATTATACCTACGTCTAACAAAGTAAACAATCTTAATTGAAATTGAGATTCAATTTATTAATTCTATCGAACGACTTAGGAAGCTATATTCATAAGCATTCGTATTTAATTTAGTTAAACAATAATTAGATAACAACAAAATATTATAAGGACAAATTTTCAAAATAGCCTATCTTTTAAAACATATAGCAGATATAGGTTTGTTTAAAAAGTATTAGCAGAAATAGGCTAGTTGTGACGGCCCGCCCCGCACCAGCCTGCATTTCCTCCGAAGGTGCGCTGTACACATGCCCGATTAGCACGGAACGGTCGCCAAAGAAAGGAAAGAAGAGAATTAACTAACAAGGAACCTGTAGAATGTCTCACAGCGCATGGAACAAAATATTATAATAACATACTTGACATAAAACAGGTGAGACAGTGCATAAGCTGATAACTAAGACCAACATCATCATCAGAGCAGCGAAAATCCAAATACAGCTTATGATCCAATATGATTATTACAACTTTAAACTGTCTCTAAAGCAAAAGAAAGCTAAAGTAGAAGATGCACTACTAATGCCCAAGCAATGATCTTCAACAACACAGGGAGAGTACTATATGTATCATACGTGGAAGCCTCCTGCTCGTCTCCGAATCAGCTACTCGTGCATACCCAGTTAACCTGTCTCTAGTCTGCTCGTGAGAGCACCCAGAGTAATAAGAAGAGACATAAAACTCTGGGTCAGACAAAAAGTCTGGTATGAGCGATAAGCAGCTAAACAGAACAATAACCGGTATACTAAACCATACCTGAACCTGGACCTGCAATCAAAGAGTTAGCACTACATACCGTACAATACTCTAAGGTGCCACTAAACAGATGGTGTAAAGAATACGGGGGTGGGGGTGTGCATGTCATAGTGATGGAAAACATATCAACCATAGCAACCATCCTCACATCTCTCACTCAGTGCGTAAAGCATACGATGTCCACCACTGTCAATCACTAGACCCATCGAAGTAGTGACGGAGTTCGACTTGTACAACTACTGCTACTACCAAGCTTACCACATGGAGTCATGACCAAATCTTTACAAATGACCCCACTTCATTGGTCTATAGCACCATTAGTCATACCTAGGCCACTGTGGCCCTGAATCCGTTCACGTACTCCCTACACATAGTGATTCAAAGCTGCAGACATCGACAACCCCTTTGCACACGTCCCGCAACAAAGCCCAATCATGAAGCTCACTCATTGGTTCCCAACTGGATCCTGAGTCAAAGCTCCTCATTTGGACTTCCTTTGCATCTCGGGTTCTGGTCATCACCTTCTTCTCCGGACCGGTCTTCATTTCTTCACTTTACTTTACTTCAGGCCGTGGTCATCAGCTCCTCGGTTCGGATCGGAATACTCCTCCCTAAGCAATCGGATCGGTTCGGAATCTCCAGCTCAACCTTCCTCTCTGCTTTGGGTCGGATCGGGGTGATCTTCCTCCAGCGGTTCGGATCGGAGTCCACACCTCCTGGCTTCATGGAAAACCTCTCTGGTTCGGTCCTTCTTCCCAAGCAATCAGATCGTGTCGGGTCTCTCAAGCTTCTCCATCGGGTCGGCTTGGGATTCTAGCTCCATAGCACCAGGTCGGTTCGGTTCGGATATGCTACTTCAGTTCAGCTCGTGAGGCTACCTGACTCCAGAACATCGGTTCGTGGGGAGGTCTCCTGGTCGGTTCGGTTCGGGCTCCTCCCTCCGATCCGGATTGGCCAAATTCCTACAACTCATTCCAGCGACTGTTTACGCCATTCGACGGCGTTTTCGACCAATCTAACACTTCTAGACAATCGCAAATCATGTCATACAGTCATAGCAACATGTAACATCAACCACAAATATCGAAACAATAACTATAGCATGTAAAATGGATCAAACATACCCAAAATCCCATATTTTCCCTTAAGCATGTTTAAGCAAAACTAATCATAGGGTTAACAAAACTTAACCAAATCAAACCAAATTTCTAACCGAGGCATAAAATATTATTTAAGATTTTCTAAACATTTTTCTAGAATTTATTAATGTATAAATTAGCTAATCTTCACTAATTACCCTTAATTAACCGTTATTAGTGCAAAACTATGCAAATCACTCACCTTAGCCACAAATAAAACCTTAAAACTGAAATGATTCTCTGTTTGGCGTTGTTCCCAATGTACCACAACAGCTCTAACCTTGCTTTGGTGCTATTCCCCCTTAATTTGATGTTGATTTGGCTTAATTAGCGATTAGAAGGTGATCTGGGGTGTTTTAGAAAGTGGAGGCCATGGCTAAACTTGAAGGAACAAAGAGTGGCGGCTAGAAAATGATTGAAACTGAATTCCCTAACCCTATCAGCCTCCCCATAACCCTAATCCCGAAACGGGTTATGGGCCCACTCACTAATCACCCAAATTAGGCCCGGTTAAGCTGTTTTTCACCATCTGAAACTTGTTTCAACCATATCTCCCAAACGGTGAGTCCGTTTGGCTAATGTGACCACTCTACGGAATTGTAAACCATCATCCGGAGCCAATGGAAGTGGTTTCAGGTCAAAACTCCTTTCCAGTCAAAAGTTATGGCCAAAACAAAATTAGCTAGGGGCAAAATTGTCATTTAAAAATCGGCAAAAATCATGAACATGGGAAATGACTCCAATAATCATCTCCCAAAGTTACATGACCATACGACTTCATATGTGAAAGAAACAAATATTCTACGATCCTATGATGCGTAGAATGCGGGTCGTTACACTCTCCCCCGCTTAAGAAATTTCGTCCCCGAAATTCCTTAACCGAAAACATACAAAGGATCATGCATGCCTACCAGTCATATGCAACAATCAAACATGATAAACAAGTCAATCCTAGCATGCGGAAAACTAAATCGAAACTGAAATCTTACCAGGCAAAGAGTTCTGGATACGTCTTCCTAATGCTCTCCTCTGTCTCCCAAGTACAATCATTCTCATTCTCGCCCCCACTGAACTTTGACTAGATTCACTGCTTTCCTTCGAAGTTGCTTCGTATCGTTCCCAACAATACGCATAGGCTTGAGGTTCCCAATCGCCTCGGGTTCAACTTCGACATCATCCAACTGATCAGGTGAAATAGTCACATCTGGGTCGTGCACGAATTTCCTTAACTGGGATTAATGAAATACGTTGTGAACTTGTAACACCCCACATCCGTTGGTGTCACTCACAAAGGGAATGCACTAAGTTCTGTGGAGCATTTAAGGTAAAAGATGCAGATAAATTACAAGACATGCAAATTTAAAACAGTGGGAAAATAAAACTTTACTTTATTGATAAATAGTTTGTACAACAATTGTTTCCAATATCAGAGTATCATCTGTCTTACAAAGTAAAGAAGCATAAAAATATATTTATATTCCCCAATGTAGCATAAGCCAGCCATAGCAGCAGATAAAGAGAATCCAAAGCACTTTGTCAAAGAATCTTCGAGCTTGGGAAGAGTGACGGTCCAATCTAAACTGAGTTATTCCCTCCCTGACTACCTGGGGGGGAACGGAAGAACAGAAGACGAAATGAAAATGGGTCAGACATAAGTCTGGTAATTCTAACTCTATTTCTAGTATGGAAATAATAAAAAGATCGCGACTTGCATAAAGTGAGAACAGGACGAATGTCAGAATAATAGTCTAACTTAGAACTAGATAAGGTATCTTAAACCGAATATCCTTTCGTACCCCCATTTTAAATCTCTATCTCTGAACCTACTAATTCTTATATCAACTGGCACCCCGTGATTGGGGTGAAGTGATCTCTTTTTGCTACCTGCCGAACGATGCCCTCTAGTCTAGGACACACTACCTAGAGTGGTATATGTTCCTAGACTTTCCCCACGTATGTATCGCGAATCGTTATCGCTTGTCTAGATGCACATGTCCTGTAATGTGCGGCCCGATTTCCGTGGCAGGGCTACTCTAGAAACACGAAACTCGGTCGGGAGCTTTCAGATATCTACCGATGCAGATGCTAAGGTCTGTTTTTCTACCAGTGGTTATGGTCCCACGTGACCCCTCCCTCAACTAATGAAAGGCAATCCAAGAAAATCAAGCATGAGAACTGTACTTTTGCCAACTATGCCCTACTTTCCTATTGGCCAGCCTCACCCATAACTACATAGCAAGTATACGGTCTGTTGGGAGTTCTCTGCCTTTCCGCATGCGTACTACGATTGACTAAAGATGGTAGGTAGACGACGAGTTGCTATCACAGGGCAAAAACTAGTCTCGCCGAATCACGCTGGTCCATCCTAGTCTTTAGGTTGCCTTGTATTGCAACCAAGGCATACTCTCGGTTCTTCTAACGCAGACCTTAACCTCTGTGAGCCCAGGAGGATCATCTGCCACCTCACAGAGGGATACCAAGAGTACCATCATGTCCCCTCGAAGCCTTGGGCTTCGTAACCCAATTCGTTGGAGCCTTCTTTAAAATCAGATGGATGTTCGCTCCTTCTCGTGTTATACTAAGAATTACTACTTAGTTTTCCAAACTAAGGTTTACCACTTAGTTTCCTGAATCGTTGTTATCTTAACAAAGGTTTACTACTTAGTTCTTTTCCTCGTCAAGTTGGATTGGTTAAGTGTCATTAGTCAGTTCAAGTTAACTTAACCCATCCATCTGTCATGTTAAATTGGTTAAGTGTTATCAGTAATTCATGTTGACTTAACCCTACCACAAACCAGGCTATATTGGTTAAATATTTCTTATTACTTAACCCTACACATTCATCTTGTATTGGTTAAGTGTTCCTTTTAACTTAACCTTGCCCATCCGTTTAGCTAACATGTTTTAATGGTTAAGTGTTTCCCTTAGTTAACTTAACCCTAACCTCTGTACATGTTCTAATGGTTAAGTATTACCCCTTCATGCTTTAACTTAACCTTGTTCATCTATCATGCTATGATGGTTAAGTGTTCTAGTTTACTTAACCTCACCTTCTGGTCTAGTTAACATGTTAAATTGGCTAAGTGTATTCTCAGTTACTTAACCCCTACAAGTCTTGTCTTGTTACCATGTTAAGTTGGTTAAGTGTTCTTATGGACATAACCCTCCCATTCTGGATTAACTGTGTTAAGTTGGTTAAGTGTTATTAATAAATTCCAGTTAACTTAACCCTCCTACTTATCATGTTACTCTGGTTAAGTGTTGCCTCCTGGTGTTAACTTAACCTCACCATCTGTTTAACTAACCTGTTACAGCGGTTAAGTGTTTCTAACTTACTTAACCTAACCCTCTTGTCAAATCAACTTGTTATCATGGTTAAGAGTTCAAATTTTGCTTAACCTCAATCACTTGTCTAACTAACATGTTTCCATGGTTAAGTGTTCTAATTAACTTAACCTCAGTCACTTGTCTAACTAACATGTTTTTTTTATGGTTAAGTGTTCTAATTAACTTAACCTCAGTCACTAGTCCAGTTAATCATGTTATAATGGTTAAACATTTGCTTAACCTTAGCCACTCACCTAGTCAACATATTAAATTGGTTAAGTGTCCAAATTAAACTCAACCCCACCCATCATTTTAGTTAACATGTTGAATTTGGTTAAGTATTAATTTAATTGACTTAACCCTCTCAATCCTGACTTAGCCTTAATTTATTAATTAAAGCACCAACCACTCACATTAGACAGGTATTGTTGTGGCTACCTGTATGCCGGTTGGTTCCGGGCAGTCTTACGCCACAACTCAGTCTAACCTCGGGTCTTTATTGGGCTCAATTGCCTTAACCTCTCACATTGGATAGGTATTGTTGCGACAATTGGACAGCCGGGCGGGTCCGGGCAGGTTTACGTCACAACTCAATCCAACCTCGGATTAAGCATAATCGTGTTTTTCTAATTTACATTTTATTTATGTAAATTATTCAAATTCAAATTACTGCCACATTTATTTTCAATAAATCTCATTAATTTAGGTATATAACTAACGCCATTTATGCCATCAATCACTTATGTGATTAATGACTAATTTATGGCAGTCTTCCTAAAATTACCATTTTTAACCCAACGTTACCCCGTCTAACATTAGGCTAACCAACTTAGCCTAATTTACGTTCGCATGGTTTTTGGTATACATATTAGGCTAAAAGCATAGCCTAATTTATGTACACAAATTGGCATAAATTAGCATAAACATGACATGGTATAATTTTGGCATTGATGACATAATAAATATGAACATAACAAATTGGCATAAATTAGCATAAACATGACATGGTATAATTTTGGCATTGATGACATAATAAATATGAACATAACAAATTGGCATAAATTAGCATAAACATGACATGGTATAATTTTGGCATTGATGACATAATAAATATGAACATAATGGGGTGAACTTGCAAAATAGCCATCATGAACATTACAGGGGTGAACTTGCAAAATGACTAATATGAACATTAAAATGTCATAGGTGTGAACTTTCAATTATAAGCCAATTCAACATATATGTGTATTTTTAACATAGGCTATATTAACGACATACATGAGAATTAGCAATATGAACTAATCCATATACATATGTTAATTTGCAACGTAGACAAATCAACATACGTATATGCGAGTTAGCGACATAGGCTAATCAACATACACATGTGTTACTTGGTAACATGGATTCAACATACTTGCAAATTAATCACAACATATGATAAGTGTGAACTTGAGATATGGCCTATGTTTCGCATAAACATAAACATATAGATTTTGACAATTGGTCGCATGACTTTACAACATAAACTTGCATAATAGATTATACAATCCTCATAAGATGTCACAAATCCAAGTCCATACTTATACAAATAAACTTATCAAATAATTTCCAATTCAACCTAATAATAGAATCAAATCACTGGCATAGATTAATATTATACAACATAACAAACATCATACTTAATACTTCCCAATTCAACACGATAATAGAATTAAATCACAAACATATATTAATAACATAACGAGCATCGTACTATTATCATTTCATCGCAAAACATGATATTCATCTTATTTCGCATTCCACAAATGTAGCTAAACTTACAACGTAAGACGGTCTTGTTTTCTGAGTTCTGAGGTTCTGAATTTGCAAAGCTTTCCTTTGGGAAGACGTTGCTTTGATCTTAATTTGTTGTAGCTTTAATCTTTAATTTGATTTTAGCTTTGTTGTTCGTCTCTTTCAAGTGGAGGCTCTCTCTAGTTCTCACCCAACAGCATGGCGGCTTTAGTTCTTATTTTCATGTGAATATTTAGTTGGAGACCTAGGGTCTTTTTATAGAGTTGCAAGTTAATTTGAGTCGTCGATGAAGCTAGGTTAAACCAGAGCCGTCCGTTCTAAAGAGAAGCCAATTATGTTCACAATTACTTTCTTAATCAACATTTACCATTATTTGTCAATCCATATAAATACGTACATATTAGATACATCTCCGCTTTACACATTTATTATTATTTTTGCATGCACATTAGATACATCTCCCCTTTACACGTTTATTATTATTTTTGCATGCACATTAGATACATCTCCCCTTTACACGTTTATTATTATTTTTGCATGCACATTAGATACATCTCCCCTTTACACGTTTATTATTATTTTTCCATTAGCAACTTTAGTGTTAACAGAAATATGGGGTGTTACATTCTCCCCTCCTTAAAGGATTTCGTCCCCGAAATCTTCAAGTCTAGGAGAACATATATCCTACCATCCAAATGTCCATCTACTCAACCATCAAACACGAGCGTCCACTGTCCTTAAAAGACTTCTAATGCTTCATGATCATATGCAAGGTGTGTGTATATGTCCTTATCTAATGCAAAATCAGGCGGTCTACTGATTCAGTTGACCTCCTTAATGCAAATTATGTAAGTGTCGTGAATCCATTATGTATGCAATTTTTCTTCATATTCACAATTCTACATGAGTGCGCAATCATTCATATAAATGCAACATTCATATGACAACATATCAAATTTCAATACATAAACAGATGCATATTTGTAAATGCAATATGAAAGTAACTGAGTCGTTTTAGCGCCTATGATATGTATATGCATCCACGAGCAACCACTTGCAATCATCAACCATAACATGTTTCAAATACATGTTTTCATCCAAAAGGATTTCTACCTAAGGATCGAAGATACGACCTAGAGGATATACCTTAAAAGCTAGGAACAAGTATACCCAACACTCCAAGAAAAGAGATTAAGGGTATATCCTTAAGAAAAGAGTAGGGCGCGTGTGTCTTATCTTCAATTCCCCCATATCGCGCCTTCTTGGGCTTTACTCCCCTGTACCCTAAATAATTTAACTTAACGATTGCGAAGTTTCTTGACCTTAATTATATGCCCTATTATACCATAGAAAAGCTACTTCTTACTGTCTTAGGTTTTATAATTCCTTCCTCCTTCCTGAGCTAAGTCCATATCCATGAATCCTTCATCCTTGGGTTGTGCTACTTAACAAAACTCCTCATCCTCTTCCTTGTGTAATCATGCTGGCAATCTCTGGAAACTGCTTCCATCGTACAGAAAACCCTTCAAAGCTTGAAAGAAAACTAGCTGCATGTGAAACTATTATGGCTACAGATGGAAGTCGGGCACTACTTCGCCCTTCGACGAGGTTACCTCCGAGAAAGCCAGGAGCCCCCAGAGACTCAAGAAAGAAGGAAATAAGGACTGAAACAGAGAATCAAAAGATAGTGCATATGGCTTTGGGGAATATGCCAAAAACGTTTCTTTTTGAAAATGCTTCTTTTAAAACCGTCTTGAAAGTAATTTTTCAAATCTTTTATCTGATCCGGTAACCTTCAGCTCTGATACCACGTGTAACACCCCACATCCGTTAGTGTCACTCACAAAGGGAATGCACTAAGTTCTGTAGAGCATTTAAGGTAAAAGATGCAGATAAATTACAAGACAGGCAAATTTAAAACAGCGGGAAAATAAAACTTTACTTTATTGATAAATAGTTTGTACAACAATTGTTTCCAATATCAGAGTATCATCTGTCTTACAAAGTAAAGAAGCATAAAAATATATTTATATTCCCCAATGTAGCATAAGCCAGCATAACAGCAGATAAAGAGAATCCAAAGCACTTTGTCAAAGAATCTTCGAGCTTGGGAAGAGCGACGGTCCAGTCTAACCTCTGAGCTATTCCCTCCCTGACTACCTGGGGGGGGGGAAGGAAGAACAGAAGACGAAAGGAAAATGGGTCAGACATAAGTCTGGTAAGTCTAGCTCTATTTCTATTATGGAAATAATAAAAAGATCATGACTTGCATAAAGTGAGAACATGACGAATGTCAGAATAATAGTCTAACTTAGAACTGGATAAGGTATCTTAAACCGAATATCCTTTCGTACCCCATTTTAAATCTCTATCTCTGAACCTACTAATTCTTATATCAACTGGCACCCCGTGATTGGGGTGAAGTGATCCCTTTTTGCTACCTGTCGAACGATGCCCTCTAGTCTAGAACACACTACCTAGAGTGGTATATGTTCCTAGACTTTCCCCACGTATGTATCGCGAATCGTTATCGCTTGTCTAGATGCACATGTCCTGTAATGTGCGGCACGAGTTCCGTGGCAGGGCTACTCTAGAAACACGGAACTCGGTCGGAAGCTTTCAGATATCTGCCGATGCAGATGCTAAGGTCTGTTTTTCTACCAGTGGTTATGGTCCCACGTGACCCCTCCCTCAACTAATGAAAGGCAATCCAAGAAAATCAAGCGTGAGAACTGTACTTTTGCCACCTATGGCCTACTTTCATATTGGTCAGCCTCACCCATAACTACATAGCAAGTATATGGTCTGTTGGGAGTTCTCTTCCTTTCCGCATGCGTACTACGATTGACTAAAGATGGTAGGTAGACGACGAGTTGCTATCACAGGGCAAAAACTAGTCTCGCCGAATCACGCTGGTCCATCCTAGTCTTTAGGTTGCCTTGTATTGCAACCAACGCATACTCTCAGTTCTTCTAACGCAGACCTTAACCTCTGTGAGCCCAGGAGGATCATCTGCCACCTCACAGAGGGATACCAAGAGTACCCTCACGTCCCCTCGAAGCCTCGGGCTTCGTAACCCAATTCGTTGGAGCCTTCTTTAAAATCAGATGGACGTTCGCTCCTTCTCGTGTTATACTAAGAATTACTACTTAGTTTTCCAAACTAAGGTTTACCACTTAGTTTCCTGAATCGTTGTTATCTTAACAAAGGTTTACTACTTAGTTCTTTTCCTCGTCATGTTGGATCGGTTAAGTGTCATTAGTTAGTTCAAGTTAACTTAACCCATCCATCTGTCATGTTAAACTGGTTAAGTGTTATCAGTAATTCATGTTGACTTAACCCTACCACAAACCATGCTATATTGGTTAAGTATTTCTTATTACTTAACCCTACACATTCATCTTGTATTGGTTAAGTGTTCCTTTTAACTTAACCTTGCCCATCCGTTTAGCTAACATGTTTTAATGGTTAAGTGTTTCCCTTAGTTAACTTAACCCTAACCTCTGTACATGTTCTAATGGTTAAGTATTACCCCTTTATGCTTTAACTTAACCTTGTTCATCTATCATGCTATGATGGTTAAGTGTTCTAGTTTACTTAACCTCACCTTCTGGTCTAGTTAACATGTTAAATTGGCTAAGTGTATTCTCAGTTACTTAACCCCTACAAGTTTTGTCTTGTTACCATGTTAAGTTGGTTAAGTGTTCCTATGGACTTAACCCTTCCATTCTGGCTTAACTGTGTTAAGTTGGTTAAGTGTTATTAATAAATTCCAGTTAACTTAACCCTCCTACTTATCATGTTACTCTGGTTAAGTGTGGCCTCCTGGTGTTAACTTAACCTCACCATCTGTTTAACTAACCTGTTACAGCGGTTAAGTGTTTCTAACTTACTTAACCTAACCCACTTGTCAAATCAACTTGTTATCATGGTTAAGAGTTCAAATTTTGCTTAACCTCAATCACTTGTCTAACTAACATGTTTCCATGGTTAAGTGTTCTAATTAACTTAACATCAGTCACTTGTCTAACTAACATGTTTTTTTTATGGTTAAGTGTTCTAATTAACTTAACCTCAGTCACTAGTCCAGTTAATCATGTTATAATGGTTAAACATTTGCTTAACCTTTGCCACTCACCTAGTCAACATATTAAATTGGTTAAGTGTCCAGATTAAACTCAACCCCACCCATCATTTTAGTTAACATGTTGAATTTGGTTAAGTATTAATTTAATTGACTTAACCCTCTCAATCCTGACTTAGCCTTAATTTATTAATTAAAGCACCAACCACTCACATTAGACAGGTATTGTTGTGGCTGTCTGTATGCCGGTTGGTTCCGGGCAGTCTTACGCCACAACTCAGTCTAACCTCGGGTCTTTATTGGGCTCAATTTCCTTAACCTCTCACATTGGATAGGTATTGTTATGACAACTAGACAGCCGGGCGGGTCCGGGCAGGTTTACGTCACAACTCAATCCAACCTCGGGTTAAGCATAATCGTGTTTTTCTAATTTACATTTTATTTATGTAAATTATTCAAATTCAAATTACTGCCACATTTATTCTCAATAAATCTCATTAATTTAGGTATATAATTAACGCCATTTATGCCATCAATCACTTATGTGATTAATGACTAATTTATGGCAGTCTTCCTAAAATTGCCATTTTTAACCCAACGTTACCCCGTCTAACATTAGGCTAACCAACTTAGCCTAATTTACGTTCGCATGGTTTTTGGTATACATATTAGGCTAAAAGCTTAGCCTAATTTATGTACACAAATTGGCATAAATTAGCATAAACATGACATGGTATAATTTTGGCATTGATGACATAATAAATATGAACATAACAAATTGGCATAAATTAGCATAAACATGACATGGTATAATTTTGGCATTGATGACATAATAAATATGAACATAACAAATTGGCATAAATTAGCATAAACATGACATGGTATAATTTTGGCATTGATGACATAATAAATATGAACATAACAAATTGGCATAAATTAGCATAAACATGACATGGTATAATTTTGGCATTGATGACATAATAAATATGAACATAATGGGGTGAACTTGCAAAATAGCCATCATGAACATTACAGGGGTGAACTTGCAAAATGACTAATATGAACATTAAAATGTCATAGGTGTGAACTTGCAATTATAAGCCAATTCAACATATATGTGTATTTTTAACATAGGCTATATTAACGACATACATGAGAATTAGCAATATGAACTAATCCATATACATATGTTAATTTGCAACGTAGACAAATCAACATACGTATATGCGAGTTAGCGACATAGGCTAATCAACATACACATGTGTTACTTGGTAACATGGATTCAACATACTTGCAAGTTAATCACAACATATGATAAGTGTGAACTTGAGATATGGCATATTTTTCGCATAAACATAAACATATAGATTTTGACAATTGGTCGCATGACTTTACAACATAAACTTGCATAATAGATTATACAATCCTCATAAGATGTCATAAATCCAAGTCCATACTTATACAAATAAACTTATCAAATAATTTCCAATTCAACCTAATAATAGAATCAAATCACTGGCATAGATTAATATTATACAACATAACAAACATCATACTTAATAATTCCCAATTCAACATGATAATAGAATTAAATCACAAACGTATATTAATAACATAACGAGCATCGTACTATTATCATTTCATCGCAAAACATGATATTCATCTTATTTCGCATTCCACAAATGTAGCTAAACTTACAACGTAAGACGGTCTTGTTTTCTGAGTTCTGAGGTTCTGAATTTGCAAAGCTTTCCTTTGGGAAGACGTTTCTTTGATCTTAATTTGTTGTAGCTTTAATCTTTAATTTGATTTTAGCTTTGTTGTTCGTCTCTTTCAAGTGGAGGCTCTCTCTAGTTCTCACCCAACAGCATGGCGGCTTTAGTTCTTATTTTCATGTGAATATTTAGTTGGAGACCTAGGGTCTTTTTATAGAGTTGCAAGTTAATTTTAGCCGTCGATGAAGCTAGGTTAAACCAGAGCCGTCCGTTCTAAAGAGAAGCCAATTATGTTCACAATTACTTTCTTAATCAACATTTACCATTATTTGTCAATCCATATAAATACGTACATATTAGATACATCTCCCCTTTACACATTTATTATTATTTTTGCATGCACATTAGATACATCTCCCCTTTACACGTTTATTATTATTTTTGCATGCACATTAGATACATCTCCCCTTTACACGTTTATTATTATTTTTGCATGCACATTAGATACATCTCCCCTTTACACGTTTATTATTATTTTTGCATTAGCAACTTTAGTGTTAACCGAAATACGGGGTGTTACAGAACTCCTGCCATCTTGTCTGGTAATTCAACTTTATATGCCAAATTCCCAATTTTCTCGAGAACTGGGAATGGACCAACGAATCTTGGTGCTAACTTGCCTCTCCTGCCAAATCGTATTACGCTCTTTAACGGAGAAATCTTGACAAACACCAAGTCGCCAATGGAGAACTTTAATTCTCTTCTCCTCTTATCAGCATAACTTTTCTGCCTATCTTGGGTAGCCTTCATTCGCTGTCGAATGATTTTGATCTTGTCTTAAGTTTCTCTTATTACATCAGGTCCAAGCACAAACTTCTCACCAGTTTCTAACCAACATGACGGTGAGTTGCACGGTCTTCCGTACAAAGCTTCAAATGGAGCCATGCCAATACTGGATTGGTAACTATTATTATATGCAAACTCTACTAGATGCAAATGGTCATCCCATGATCCACCAAAATACAATACACAGGCTCTCAAGAGGTCTTCTAATATACGATTCACCCTTTCTGTTTGACTGTCGGTTTGAGGATGATACGCGATACTGAGATGTAATTCTGATCCTAACGCCTCTTGTAAGCACTTCCAAAATCCACTAGTGAACAACGGATCTCGGTCACTCACAATGCCCTTGGGTATTCCATGAAATCTCACTACCCACTTTACATATAATTCAGCTAGCTTAGTTGCCGTCCTGTTTGACTTGACGGATATAAACCTCGCACTCTTAGTCAATCGGTCCACAATCACCCAAATGCTATCATGGCCCGATCTAGTCCTTGGTAACCCATCAATGAAATCCATTGAGACTTGTTCCCACTTCCATTCTGGAATTTCTAATGGTTGTAGCAAACCACTAGGCTTCTTTTGCTCAGCTTTAACTAGCTGGCAATTCATGCATTTGGATATAAACTTCCCAATGTCTCTTTTCATCCCTTCCCAGTAGTAGGTCTGCTTCATGTCTCGGAACATCTTGTTACCACCGGGGTGTATAGTCAATTTTGAGTGATGACATTCTCTAAGCACTTCATCTCTCAATCCATTGACATTAGGTACAACTAGCCTTCCATTCCTTCTAAGCCATCCATCTCGATCAAGCCCATACCTGTTCATCTCTCCGTCGATTCCCATCTCTAACTTTGAGATGATTTCTAATAGGTTAGGATCGTTCC
The DNA here is from genome assembly GCA_030737875.1 of Allium sativum. Lineage (NCBI taxonomy): Eukaryota > Viridiplantae > Streptophyta > Magnoliopsida > Asparagales > Amaryllidaceae > Allium > Allium sativum. The sequence goes on from CM060910.1 coordinate 346,588,517, forward strand.
TCTGACTGGAACCAATCCGCTCAATCAAAGTGGGTCTGATCGTCAAACTTGCTAACATTTCTAGATCCAATTCGCACTTTGGTCTGAAATCATACCCAGCGATGTACTCCAGTTGCTTCCATTCTAGAAACATAGCCCCTAAACTGGCATGTCTTCTACTCAACGCATCAGCCACCGCATTGCCCTTTCCTGGTGTATATGCGATGTCGAAATCATAGGAAGCTAAGAATTCTAACCATCTTTGCTGTCGGAGATTTAGATCCTTTTGAGAGAATAGATACTTTAACGATTTATGATTGATAAACAACTCGAATCTTTCTCCCAAGAGATAATGTCTCCACATCTTCAACGCGAACACGGTCGCTGCCAATTCCAAATCATGGGTAGGGTATCTTCTCTCATGTGGTTTCAGTTGCCGACTTGCATAAGCTAAAACCCTACCGCCTTGCATCAATACAGCACCTAGTCCTGTACCACAGGCATCCATATATACCGTCATCTCTTCATTCCCCTTAGGAATGACTAACACTGGTGCACACGTCAACTTGTCCTTTAGACTCTCGAATGCATTCTCGCACCTTTCGTCCCAGACAAAAGCTTGATTCTTCTTGGTCAACTGGGTCAATGGTGCTGCTATCTTGGAGAAGTCTTGGATAAACTTACGATAATATCCAGCTAACCCCAAGAAACTTCTTATGTCCATTGCATTCTTGGGCGTAGACCAATCTTGTACTGTAGCCACCTTCGCAGGATCCACGGCGATACCATTCTCTGAAACAACATGGCCCAAGAACCTCACTTCCCTCCTCCAGGAGTGACACTTAGAAAACTTTGCTTTCAATTGGTGTTTTCTCAACACCTCCATCACTATTCTTAAATGTTCCTTGTGTTCTTCCTCTGTCCTCGAGTAGACCAAAATATCATCCACGAACACAAGGACAAACTTATTCATCTGATCTATGAATACCCTATTCATAAGATCCACAAAATATGCTGGGGCATTGGTCAGCCCGAATGGCATGACCAACCACTCATAAAATCCAGACGGCGTCCGAAATGCCGTTTTATCTATACTCTCAGCTTCCACTCTAAGCTGATGAAAACCCGTCGCGAGATCCAACTGAGAAAATACTCTCGCGCCACTCAACTGATCGAACAAATCATCTATCCGCGGTAGAGGATACTTGTTCTTCCTCGTCACTTTATTCAACTCGCGGTAGTCTACACACAAACGAAGGGAACCATCCGCCTTGGTAGCAAACACAACTGGTGCTCCCCATTCAGAAACACTCCTTCTGATAAATCCCTTCTTCAAAAGATCGCTGACTTGCACCCTGAGCTCTCGCTGCTCCCTTGGTGCCATACGACGAAGTGGCATCACTATAGGTCTGGCATCTTTCACCAAGTCAATACGGAACTCAATCTCTCGATGTGGTGGAAGCCCGGTCACTTCTTCGAAGACATCCGGATACTGGCCAACCACAGGCAAACCTGACAACTCACTATGCGGAATGTCGAGGGAATTTAGAAAACTAGCCATTACCCCCTCACTGGGTAGACCACCAAACACAACCCTCTGCCCATCATCCGCTCTAGCTGTCACCAAAAAGCCCTCACAGTCTACCACCACCCCGTATCTTTGGAGCCAATCGACTCCCAAAATAATGCCAAACCCAGTAAAGCCCAAAACAAAGCAATCACAAACAAACATGCATCCATGACTCGATAAGACCACATTACGACAAATCATGCTAAGGTTAGTCGAACCACCAATCAGATTCGTCACTACTAAAGGTCTATCGACAATCTCGGGCTCCAATCCCAACCTATCTACCAGGTCACTAGATATGAAAGAACTGGAAGCTCCGGTATCAAACGAAACTCTAACAGGAACATCATAAACAGAAAGCATACCTTGAATGACGACATTCTTTCCCTTCTCCGCCGCGGTTGGGGCATTCGACGAAGATGGAATAGCATTAAGGGCATATGCTTTCACCATTTGCTTTTCTTTAGGGGGTTGCAGACACTTGTCCTTGTGATGTCCCATTTGGCCACAGTTGAAGCACTTCCTATCCGCTGGCTTTGCCCGACAATTACTAGCATAATGGCCCTTCTTACCACAGCTGAAGCACTCAACATCTTGGTTATTCATTTTCTTCTGACCATCCTTAGTCTGATTCAGCTTTCTCTTATTCTGAGAACCACCCTTGCCTCCACCACTTGCTTGTGGCTTTGGCTCCTCTACAGATGCAACCTTAGTCTTCGGCTTAGGGTAGAGACTTTCTGATCTCAATGCTTTCCCCACAATCGATTCAAACGTCTCATCGATGTGGTTAATAAGCCTTTCCCCCAAGTACTAATCCAAACCACTTATGAATTTCTCATTCTTCTTCTCGGCAGTATCAATAAGAGATAACCCATACTTCGACAAAGTGTCGAATTCAGCAATATACTCCGAGACAGCTCTGCCATTCTGCTTGAGCTCCAAGAATTTCTTAAACAGCACTGACTTCTGAGCAGTTGGAATGAACTTCTCGCTAAAGCGAACCTTAAACTGCTCCCAAGTAATCTGATCCTCGGGAGTAGCTGCCTTTATAGCATTCCACCAATTTATTGCCCGCCCTTGCAGCTGACGGGACGCTAGCTTTCTCTTCATCGCATCCTCGATACCCAAATCCTCGAAGATACATTCGCAACTATCCAACCAATCCTGAACATCCGTAGCCAACTCCATTCCGTGGAACGGCTTCCCACCAAGACTAGTATAATCCTTATTCATCTTGGCGAAATCGGTCCTAGGCGCCTGCACTATTGGACCACCACCATTATCACCATTGGGAGCTGCCCTCTGCACATCCCTAAGCATCTCTCTCATGAGGTCAGCAAACATTGTCCTCATGTCAGCAACATTCCCATTATTGGCTCCACTGCCGGCACCTCTTGCGTATCGGCTCATCGTTCAATCTGTAAGGAGAAACGATTAACCATTTCTATGGTGGTGCTAATGCAGTGCGACTTCATCCTTAGCTACACTAATAGTATATATATATAGCTTTTGAAGACCAAAATAATCATAAATACGCTCTCTCATATACGTATACTATCTCTCCCTGATGATTTCCCTAGGTTAACTACGCAACCTAGAGCTCTGATACCAAGTGTGACGGCCCGCCCCGCACCAGCCTGGATTTCCTCCGAAGGTGCGCTGTACACATGCCCGACTAGCACGGAACAGTCGCCAAAGAAAGGAAAGAAGAGAATTAACTAACAAGGAACCTGTAGAATGTCTCACAGCGCATGGAACAAAATATAATAATAACATACTTGACATAAAACAGGTGAGACAGTGCATAAGCTGATAACTAAGACCAACATCAACATCATCATCAGAGCAGCGGAAATCCAAATACAGCTTATGATCCAATATGATTATTAAAACTTTAAACTGTCTCTAAAGAAAAAGAAAGCTAAAGTAGAAGATGCACTACTAATGCCCAAGCAGTGATCTTCAACAACACAGGGAGAATACTATATGTATCATACGTGGAAGCTTCCTGCTCGTCTCTGAATCAGCTACTCGTGCATACCCAGCTAACCTGTCTCTAGTCTGCTCGTCAGAGCACCCAGGGTAATAAGAAGAGACATAAAACTCTGGGTCAGACAAAAAGTCTGGTATGAGCGATAAGCAGCTAAACAGAACAATAACAGGTATACTAAACCATACCTGAACCTGGACCTGCAATCAAAAAGTTAGCACTACATACCGTACAATACTCTAAGGTGCCACTAAACAGATGGTGTAAAGAATACGGCGGTGGGGGTGTGCATGTCATAGTGATGGAAAACATATCAACCATAGCAACCATCCTCACATCTCTCACTTAGTGCGTAAAGCATACGATGTCCACCACTGTCAATCACTAGACCCATCGAAGTAGTGACGGAGTTCGACTTGTACAACTACTGCTACTACCAAACTTACCACATGGAGTCATGACCAAATCTTTACAAATGACCCCACTTCATTGGTCTATAGCACCTTTAGTCATACCTAGGCCACTGTGGTCCTGAATCCGTTCACGTACTCCCTACACATAGTGGTTCAAAGCTGCAGACATCGACAACCCCTTTGCACACGTCCCGCAGCAAAGCCCAATCATGAAGCTCACTCATTGGTTCCCAACTGGATCCTGAGTCAAAGCTCCTCATTTGGACTTCCTTTGCATCTCGGGTTCTGGTCATCACCTTCTTCTCTGGACCGGTCTTCATTTCTTCACTTTACTTTACTTCAGGCCGTGGTCATCAGCTCCTCGGTTCGGATCGGAATACTCCTCCCTAAGCAATCAGATCGGTTCGGAATCTCCAGCTCAACCTTCCTCTCTACTTCGGGTCGGATCGGGGTGATCTTCCTCCAGCTGTTCGGATCGGAGTCCACACCTCCTGGCTTCATGGAAAACCCCTCTGGTTCGGTCCTTCTTCCCAAGCAATCGGATCGGGTCGGGTCTCTCAAGCTTCTCCATCGGGTCGGCTCGGGATTCTAGCTCCATAGCACCAGGTGGGTTCGGTTCGGATATGCTCCTTCAGTTCAGCTCGTGAGTCTACCTGACTCCAGAACATCGGTTCGTGGGGAGGTCTCCTGGTCGGTTCGGTTCGGGCTCCTCCCTCCGATTCGATCCGGATCGGCCAAATTCCTGCAACTCATTCCAGCGACTGTTTACCCCCATTCGACGGTGTTTTCGACCAATTTAGCACTTCTAGACAATCGCAAATCATGTCATACAGTCATAGCAACATGTAACATCAACCAAAAACATCAAAACAATAACTATAGCATGTAAAATGGATCAAACATACCCAAAATCCCATATTTTCCCTTAAGCATGTTTAAGCAAAACTAATCATAGGGTTAACAAAACTTAACCAAATCAAACCAAATTTCTAACAGAGGCATAAAATATTATTTAAGAATTTATAAACATTTTTCCAGAATTTATTAATGTATAAATTCGCTAATCTTCACTAATTACCCTTAATTAACCATAATTAGTGCAAAACTATGCAAATCACTCACCTTAACCACAAATAAAACCTTAAAACTGAAATGATTCTCTGTTTGACGCTGTTCCCAATGTAACACAGCAGCTCTAACCTTGCTTTGGTGCTATTCCCCCTTAATTTGATGTTGATTTGGCTTAATTAGCGATTAGAAGGTGATTTTGGGGTGTTTTAGAAAGTGGAGGCCATGGCTAAACTTGAAGGAACAAAGAGTGGCGGCTAGAAAATGATAGAAACTGAATTCCCTAACCCTATCAGCCTCCCCATAACCCTAATCCTGAAACGGGTTATGGGCCCACTCACTAATCACCCAAATTAGGCCCGGTTAAGATGTTTTTCACCATCTGAAACTTGTTTCAGCCATATCTCCCAAACGGTGAGTCCGTTTGGCTAATGTGACCACTCTACGGAATTGTAAACCATCATCCGAAGCCAATAGAAGTGGTTTCAAATCAAAACTCATTTCCAGTCAAAAGTTATGGTCAAATCAAGATTAGCTAGGGGCAAAATCGTCATTTAAAAATCGGCAAAAATCATGAACATGGGAAATGACTCCAATAATCGTCTCCCAAAGTTACATGACCATACGACTTCGTATGTGAAAGAAACAAATATTCTACGATCCTATGATGCGTAGAATGCGGGTCGTTACACTAGTTTTTGCCACCTCAGCGATGAGGTGGCAAAAACTTTTAAAAAAATAACCGGGGGCGCACTTGGCAAGTGCGCCTCTTAAAATTAACATGGGCGCACTTGTCAACTGCGCCCGTAAAATTATTGTGAAGGCTATAAGGTGCGCCTCTACAACCTGCTGTTTAACAGCATCCTGCCTTCTTCTACCCTGCTATGAAACATAGCAGTATTCCTTCCAATTTGATAATTTATATTAAATCAATTAACTTCAAACATACGCTAACCCAAATAAAGCATAAACACATATATGTATCAACTGCTAACATAAATACGTAAAAACGTCGTTAATATTCGATTACAAACATAAACACAAGTCTAAATAAAATTTGATTACAAACATAAACACGAAGCCAAATAGAATTTGAGCACAAATCCAAAGTGCACATGGTTCGCTTACAAACATACGCTAATACAACACTTATAAAAACGTTCATGGTGAAGTTTAATCTTGAGTGGGGGAGGTTGAGAAGGTCATGCCGCCTGCAATTGAGCTGGGTCATGTTGAGGTGGAGCTTGAGATGGATCATGTCTTCTTTTAGTTCTTCGCTCTGTTAGGGGTTCTAGTCTACGTCTAAAGAGTAATGTGTCAATGAGTTTTTTTAGCTAATACATCGTGGTTGGACGTTGGGATCCGGTACTCGACCATGTCCAATATCCTCCAATCTTCTACCAACCGTCTCAAGCACATCGACCTGCAAATTGTGTTATTTATAATCACATATTGTAAGATTTAAGTTAGTAAAGTAAAACAATAAAGCAAAGTAAAAGACGTACAACATCTCGCTCAAGCGGTGCACGAGCGGTGTATGCTCGTTCATGAGGTGTCCGATCCGCGAGAATGAATCTTCGAGTGATCGACCAATACCAACTCATGTATGTTGAAATATGAGTGCTAGGAATTTGTTGACGAACAATACGGTTATGTCTATTGTTCCATTGAATGACAGCAAAATCCAAATTTGGCTTTGGTTCGCAAGGCACAGGGATGTGTTGCTGAAGACCATATTGTCGCATCACTCGATCAGGATTATACATCTCAACAGTTCTTATGCATATTATCGGTGTCTTGCAAAGCCAACTAGGCATGCCACTTTGACATATCTGAGGCATATCAACTAGCACATCCTGTGTGTAGGGATTCCATACAACAGCCTCATCTGTTTGCATGTCAAGCTGGTCACGATAGTAAGTGGCAACCTGCTTTGGAGATTCAATCCAACTCCTATTTCCAAGCCATCTGCGATACAAAGTAATGTATATAAAGTATGTAAATGTAAATAAATATAGCATAAGCACCATTATTGAACATTATGTAAATGAACATAAACTACCTTGCACTACAAGGTAATGACCTATCGATCTGCGCAGATAAAGTTACGTTTGGACGACCGATAGGAAGATGTGATCATGACCAAAGCTGTAAAATATATAAAAGATAAATATGATAGGACTGCATACTACAAGTGGCCATTAACAATTATACATGCTAATATTTACCTGTAGAAGAGAAAGACAACCGGCTATCGATTCGGATTTACCGAGCGCAACATTGTTTAATTCAGTGTATAATGTTGTCAATATCGCACTACCCTAAGAATATCGTGCACAATCTTCCAAATTTCTCACAAAAAATAGCCAAAAAGATTTAGTCGTCCTTTAGAATGATCGAGACATAGACGACAAGATATCAAGTGTAGAATAACGGCTCTCGCATGATGTTCAACTTCTTCGTCTGACGCATCTTCTGATGGCTCATTTTTAAAGTTACGTCGAAGCCAAGTCAACTTAACTGTTGCACCTTTTATCTCATTTCGATTTGGGACTAGGCCCAAACACTCATAACAAATGTCTTCATAACTACTGAGATGTGTAGCGGTAACAGGATTTCCTTCCACTGTAATACCTAAAAGACAGCTAACATCTTACAGCGTGATACTAATTTCACCAGTGGGAAGACGGAAGGTGGAAGTCTCCCGTCTCCACTTGTCTACCAATGAAGTAACAAGTGCATAATCTATCTTAAAAAAACCCTAATCTAGATATTTCTCTAAATATAGCTATTTGTAGCGCAAGTTGAACTCTAGGTGTATTTGAAGTAATCAACCTAACTTGCTAGAATTATCTTGACAATCAATTGGCTCGTCTCTCTACAAATTCAAAACGAGATGAAAGTAATTAGCTATGGCATGAAAAATGAAAAAGTATTGAGTTCATTCATTTGGATTTTTGAAATACCTTTATCAAGTTCAGATTATTTCTTCTATGTTCATTTTGAAGATACAAGACACTTGCATCCACATGACCCGGTGCCAACTCTACAAGAAAAAAAGTTGAAATGAAATGAATAAGTAATGAACCAGGGTTTTGAAATAAACAACTAAATCATCATATACTTGAACTAAGAATTGAAATAAACAAGTATATGAACAAGTAAATCATCATATACTTAATCAAATCTATATAATTTCTATTACAAAGATAAAGCTATTTTATACAAAAAAAAGAAGGTAATGTTGTTTAAGAATTTACCTCTAACTTCATAAGAGGAGGATGTGCCTTTTATTGTAAAGCTAATTTGGTGTAGAAGTAATGAAAAATCGAATTATTTGAAATTTTATAAAGATAGGTTTTTGGGTTTTTTAGATTTAGGGATTTTGGAGAGAAAGGGTGGTTTGGGGGAAATGAGGTTACTGGCAAGTAATAGCAGCTGGCCCCGGTTGGGGCGCACCTTATAGGTGCACCCTTCCCGAGAGCTACAACAATAATCTGTAGCTTCACTTGTATCTAACGTATTACAACCCGGATCATAAAAACAATCAAATACAATTCATATGCTTATAAAATGCAAACATGCGCTAGTGAAATGCAAATCATTCATTCACCAAAATGAAAGTACAAATCATTCATTCATTCACCAAAATGAAAGTACAAATCGTTCATTACATTACAAATCATGCAAACAAATTCTCAAAGTACATCTTCAAACATTCTCTTACAAAATGCTTACATCAATCAAATAGAGATCATTTTGATGGACATGTCAATCTTTTGTGCCCTTTTTGACCAGATTTGCTGCAATTATTTTTTTTACTTCCTCCCATTTTATCCATCATACCTTTAATTCTTGTTGAACGCGGGCATCCCATCTTCCTTTTTGTATGCGGAGGCAATATGGTCGGACCGTGATAGGCATCCCAATATCTATTATCAGGAATTAGATGAAAGCATGGAGCGTAACTTGCTTTATATTTTTCCATGGAAAACCACAATGAACAAAAATAATAGTACGATATAATCGCTCTTAAAACGGTTGGAGAACAAGCGGCCATCACATGCATGCATGGCAATTTTTTCAATCGCGAAATGTTGCAAATGCAGGTACATATATTATCATGTAAAGTCACGGTAAATGCTTTTCCAAATTTATCATTCACTTGCCATTTTGCTTGATTGAATCTAACAATTCCACAATGTCGTGCTTGTTTTTCCCTTTTGACTAAAAGAGTTTCAACTTTTGGGGTCATTTGCATTTCATATCCTTCAGTGTCAGAACGACGTTTCATGAAATAGTCGTTTAAATGGTAAAACGTTCGTGCTACTAAAGATTTGACTAGCAAAGCACGAGCACCACGTAGATTCCATCAAAACTTTTGGATACAGTTGTTGTGATCATCATAAATCGTCCATCGTTATCCTTGCATAGAGCCTAATTTTCCTCCGCATCTCGCAAACTCTTTTCAACCAAGCATGTGCATCCGGCGAACTGGTTTTCAAGTGGCCTCTTAACTCTTTGTACTGCAACTCATCTGTAGCACTGGCACATGAATAGAATAAGTCTACCAAATATTTTTAGTAAATCCAGCAACTTGGAAGTTAGCTTTGAGATGTCTAGCACAAAAGCGATGATGGTGCTCTTGAGGCCAATTTTCTAATGCTCCCGGAATGCCTTTCATTCGGTCGGATATGAAAGTCAAACATCTATTGCAAACACTATGTATGAGATAGTACATGAATCTAAGAAACCAATCCCAATTATTCTTTGATTCGGAGTCTACAATTGCATACGCTAATGGAAATATACCATCACTTGCATCAACTCCAGTCGCGACTATAGATGTGTGCCATCAATACAAATTAACGGTTGACAATGCGCAAAACTATCAATAGAAGCATCAAATGCCCAAAATACACTTTTGAAAAGAACTTTGTCATTCGTAAATCTTTCGTAATCAATCTTAAAAATGGTTCCCGGATTATGTTTTTTTATAGTAGCCAAATATTGTGGCAACTCAGTATACGATGTTTCCCAATCTGCAAAAACTGTCTCAAGTGCTTTCTGCAATGCTCTATATGCCTTGAAGTAGCTTATTTTGATGAAAAAAATTTCTGACATTAAAACTTGAATTGCAGAGAGAGTGGTATTCAAATCCGATTTCACAAAAGGAAGTATTTAGTTAGCAACAAATCTACTTGTTGCTTGCTTGTGATTAGAATTGATGATAGGATTAACACAAGTATGATTGCCTTCATATTTCCTAACTTCCCACCTTCCCATCAATGGTTTTTTGGGGACAATAGCATGTATTCTCCACTTGCAATTGTTATCGACATTACAAATTGCAGTGTACTCTTTTTTGCAGGATTTTATCGGTTTGAAAGAGACAGAATTCTTAATAGACCACTCACTAAGCTGTTAATGAGTATTTCCTTGGTTTGAAACTGCATTCCCATGTGAAAGCCCAAATCAACACAATCTGCGGTAAATACGTCTTTAATAGTTGCTGCATTTTGAATCAACGATGCCGCCATAATTTGTGCACTACATAAATCATCTATCAAAGACATTTCAAATTCCATTTGTTTGTTGTTATCGTCTTCATCTTCTTGCACTAATGATGCTTCATTATTTTCGTTTTCATTCTCATTTCCAGTTCCAAACTCAATCATATCATTGTTAGGTTCCATATTTTCAATCCATACCATATCATTATCCATTGAAGCAATTTGCATGTTATCAATGTGTGGTGAGCTACAACCTACATCATCATTTGCAGGTCTAGAGCTTGAACCACCCGCATGCACCATATAGCTGTTAACAAAAAATATGAGATTAGAACACTATGAACTTTAACTACTCAAATTTAAAATATACAGACTTACTTTGTATTCACGAATGTAGGAAATTGGACTTGGATTGCTTTGATGAGCACAACTCGGAATGGTTCCGATAATTTGAGTAGAATGGTTGTTTACATTAGCATCAATTGCCTCTTCATAATGTCTCAGCTCCTCTTTTATTCCGAATAACTCAATAACTTTCAGATTAACTGAAAGCATTGCATCGACATCTTCATCGTCATTTACATCGATAGCAGAAGATCCAGAATCCGTCACCCACTTGCTTACTAATCTTACATCGTATTTATGTGAATCAATTTTTGTAACCCTATACATCATTTCTTTTAAATCATGGTAGGAGCAAAAAAAATTGACCTTTGAACCCTTTTATTTGCCACCAACAACATACACCAGCATATTATTTTCTTTTAAATTCTACTTCCGATCAAAATAGAAAATAATAGGGATGAAATCCGACATAGTCTACAATGGGAAATTTGCAAAACATTAGAATAATTAATTGTTACACAAATATTAGTAACATAAGAAAGCAAAAAAACCTAAACCTAGGGTTTGAATGTGATTGAGAAACATAAGAATATGAACTAGGGTTTGAATTCAAACTAAATCAATACCTTAAAATTGATGTCTAATAGCTGATAGAAGTAACCCAATCAATAACCCTTATTGATTTTGATATTTTATGAAGATTTTAGGGATTTTTGGAGCCAACGGAAGAATGGTACGATTTGGTACTTTTTATCCCGAAATAATAAAACAAAGAATGACAGACAACAGTAAGAAGCAGGTAAGTTTGTTTTAGGGTTTGGGTTAGAATTATAACAGGCGCACTTGTCAAGTGCGCCTGTTATAATTTTAAAAGGCGCACTTGACAAGTGCGCCCCTGGTTATTTTTTTTAAGTTTTTTCCACCTCATCGCTGAGGTGGAAAAAACTGGCCTATTTCTGCTAATACTTTTAAAACAAGCCTATTTCTGCTATATGTTTTTAAAGTTAGCCTATTTTGAAATTTTTTCCATATTACAATTTATAAAAATTATCCCCTTTATATATAAAAAAGAAATTTAGGTAAAGTTATTTCATTTACCCAATTCAAAACAATACTAAGTCAATTTTCCTTGTTTAAGAGCTTAGAAATCCTTATCGATACCATGGCGTCTCAATTATCGATAAGAACTCATAAATCATTCAACTGATAAGTCCACAATATAAAAAAAATGTAACATTTACAAATGCTCACTCTCATTTAAATACACTCAAACTCATTCTAAGATATTACTAACCATATTGTAATGAGTTAAATCCCCACCAAAGCCTATGTATTCGCTCAACATAAGCTCTGATACCACTTTGTAACGTTCACCCTGTCTTTGAACCCGAGGGCGCTGACTACAAATGGTACCTCAAATCTGATTTTACAGAACAACCTCTCGGCCGATGAACTAACCCATAATGGAACATGTAGGGGTAAGAGTCTAAGCTTCGCTTGAGTTCACAAAGCGAGAGACCCCTATCATGCATGGACCTCACCCACCAGATTTGATCATCGATTATTTAACAATCAATAATCATGCAAATAATCACATTGATTATATTCAATTTCTTATGGAAATAGCTAAGACTCATTTAATTAATTTCTTATCAATTAAATCTCTTTGTATACTTGGAAAAACATTTCTATATACTTTTCTGAACGGTATAAGTATATTCACAACTACTATACTTTAATACTTTGAAAATATTTTCACAAATTATTAAGGAAAGTTCCTTAACTTCAAATCATTATTAATGGATTTGAACCCATTTATTTTCAAAACATGGTTCGCTAAACCTTTGAATGAAATATTAAAATATAAATATTGTTTATAGATTACTTTTTAAAATATTAGTTACAAAGCATAATTTCTTTATAATACGATTTGCTAATTTTAAACACTTAATTAGATTTAATTAATTATATAAGACCGTTATTGATAAACAACTAATAACTTTAAACTTTCACAAATAAAATATTTAACCTATTGTTTAACCTTATTAATAAAATTAATTGATTAAATTTTAATCCATTTAAAATGAGAAAATTTCAGAACTTCTAAACATCATCAGTAAATAAGAATTTATCCTCTTAAAAAATTTATTAATTAAATAATAATTGATTAAGCTACTAAAAACTTATTAATAAAATGAATAACTTATTTTATAAAAATCAATTGTTAACTTTAAAATGTTATTTAATAAGAAAATCATTAAATTATAAAACATAAATAAGGTGTGTAACTTTAATTTAAAACATTATAAATAAAATAATTTTTAATTTGAAATCATTGTTCATATAGACTTAACGACTACAGACACCATGGTGACATTTCTATCTCAGAGAAAACCACAAGTAATAACACGTGTCAAACTCAAGATTAAAATATGGGAACCCAATAGTTCACAGTCAATGGACTGCGGGCATTAGACCCTTGATTTACGCGATGACACAGTAGATCACAGCAACACAATGGTCACATCGCAATCCCATCGAAACCATAAGCTGACAGTATGCAATCTCTGCCCCCTAAATTACTGCTATCCTAATAACAAACATACAAATCGTAGGCACACAACGGTTGCAACGCTATCCCAGCATTACCATAAGAAACTATAGGTGGAAAACTCCACAATTTACGCCATTGGGTTTTCCAAAGACTTATAATGTTTAAAAGATATATATACCATTTAACTTTAAGAAATTATTTAAATAAGGCCCAACAATAACAGTGGTATTTGAATAAGCTAACATTATTCCGTTCACTTTCTAGTCATAATACTGGCATTTATATAAACAAGCATTATATGTAAATAATCACCAATTAGAAATTTACAACTAATCTACCACATATCACAATTTATACTGGAAATCACATGATTAATATAACAGAAGGGGATTTTTGCTCAACAGGTCTCATCTGACAAATTTGTCCAATTTAATAGATGATATTTATTCAGCTAAATAGATAACACCCGGCATATATTTAATTTTATTACATCATAAATAAACAACGCAATTATTCAACATTACCAATAAATTCGCACATGATAAATTATTCAATAACTTGAATAAAAATAAACTCAAAATATCTACTAATAATTCGAGATGCTATATCAAAATCCTAAATCAGGTTCAACCAAACTAATAGCATTTCAAGATGATATCTCGTGACCCTATATCAATTTTCAAATAATCAATCAATTTATCACTTCAAATATGAGTTCAATTATCTAATGGTACCAACCCAAACCAATCAACTAACAATTAACCCAATCAAACATATAATAATATTCTTAATCTATTTTACGCAACACTAGTTATTCAAAAAGGTGAGTTTTACTTGTTATTGTTCCAGATGTCACTTTCATGCTTAGATTCCGATTAATCTCGAATAGTGTTCGAAATTCCGAAACTCCAAAACGTAGTGTAACAACCCGAATTTTAATAACATGTTGAAAAAAGAAATCAAGGTATAATTAATTTTTAAAATGATAATTATGGGAAACGGGTTGCGCCATTGCGTTCGTCTCGGAATTCTACATTAAATAGAGTCCGAGTTTTCGAAAATCGGAGTCCGGATGAAGAAGTTATGGCCTGTAGAAGATTCAGCAAATTTCAGGCAGCACAGAACCAGGTAGGTCGACCTGGGGGTCAGGTCGACCACGTGATCGACCTTGGGGTCGACCTACCCCTACCAGTCGACCATATCGTCGACCTCCCCCCTTACAAGTCGACCTGGTCGGCATGTTTTGGCCTAGAACCCATTTTTGAAGCCTGAGACGTGTTTTAATGGTCCGGATTGATTCTAGGGTTGATCTAAAGGCCTTAAATAGTTCCTACACCTATAAATATACCCTAAGACCTAACCTAATTCATAAAAAATCATTCTTACACCATTATGCTGCTAAAATATCTCTTGAACCATGGCCGCCGTCTCCAAATCAAAGTACAAGCATTCAAACTCAAATCAATTCAAAGAACAAAGCTTCAACAATGATTCAAGACAATAAATCAACAAAGCCGCAACATTTTTACAACAAAATTTAGTTCTTAATTCCTTGTCCACGATCTGTAAGTTCTAGTTATTTTCAGATTAAAATAATTAAATTTAATATGGACATGTGATGAAGTGAAATTGGACTTTTGATTCAAGCCTATTCTTGTTTCTTCTTGGATCTTGATTTTGGGAACTTTTCTATCTTTATTCTCATGACAAGTTTATGGTCTATTCAGCTTGTTGTGAATCAATTTTCTTGGTTCATGTTGATATTATTATCAAGATCTATTCTTTATGCCTGAGATGATGTTTTTATGCCGTTTTCTCTCTGATCTTGTTTTTATTGCAACTTCTACCTTCCCCTGTTTATTTTCTTTTGATGAACCTAGGTCAATTTCGGACCTAGGCCTAAACTACGATATACGTGTGATGGTATACGAGGGAAATATTGGAATATTGGCTAATGGAATATATGTGTTTGGTGGAATTGATGGCATAACATAAAAATTGGATATTTGGGTATTACTACCATTAACATGAAATTGGATATTTGGGTATTGTCATTAAAATGGTAATTGCAAGAATGGGGATTGGCATATGTAACTTGATATGGATCTTAATATATGTAATTTGGCTAGAACTTGTTATCGGTAAATTGGTGTAAACGTGGTATACATGAATTTTGGGTATAAAACTTGATCTATTTAAATTAAGCATAGCTTTGTAAACATGTAAATCATGAATCTTGACATATGTAAAACGGCATGAAACTTGGTATATGTGTAAATTGGCATAAAATTGGCATACATGTAAAAAGGCATGAATTGAACATATGTAAATTTGGTATGAATTGGACATATGTTAATTATGAAAAATTTGGAGTTGAAACATATATGATAATTTATGACTTGGTAGAGGTTTAATATAAACGCGCCTAAGTTAGGTTTTGTGTAGTTGGCATGTATTGTAAATAAAAGGCTATAACTTGGCATAACCTTATAGTGAATTATGATAATAATTTGGGAATACGTTTTGGGGCAAAAGCGTGAATTATGAACTTGATAATTGGCATATAACTGGAAATATGAACGTGGTTGAAACATGAACATTTTTACATGTTAAACACATGAACTGATATTGGGGTTTTAGGGGGGAATACGACCATTAATGAACCTTTGACACGAGGTTAGAATCTGTTTGTGGTGTAAATCTGCCCGGAACCGCCCGGCAAATCCAGTAGCCACAAAGTGTCAGTCTAATGTGAGAGGTCGAAGGTCGAATTGTAGGCGTAACGGTTTATGACACGAGGTTAGACTCAGTTTGTGGTGTAAATCTACCCGGAACCGCCCGGCAAATCCAGTGGCCACAAAGTGCACGGTCTAATGTGAGAGGTCATGATTCGTTCGTCATAATGAATGAATTAAGGAATACTAACCATAATAAGACGTGGGTATGGTTAGAGGGTTAGGTGGGATGACATGAAAATTTGACATGTAAATATGGACCTAACCGGTATGAGTTAAGAACACGTAAAACTTATAAATGTGGACTTAACCATCATAACATGTTAATTAGACCAGTGGGTAGGGTTAAGTAAATTAAGAACGCTTAACCAACATAACTGTTAATCAGACCAATGGGTGGGTTAAGTAATATGACTAGACTAATGACACTTAACCGATATGACATGAATGGGTGGGTTAAGTAATATGACTAGACTAATGAAACTTAACCGATATGGCATGAATGGGTGGGTTAAGTAATATGACTAGACTAATGACACTTAACCAATATAACATGACACGTGGCAGGGTTAAGTCAACTTGAACATATAGATAATACTTAACTAACTTAGCATGATACGTGGGCGGGTTAAGTCATGAATTACTTGAAACCACTTAACCAATTTGATATGCTAAGATAGCGGGGTTAAGTTATGAATCACTAGACAGCACTTAACCAACTTGACATGATACGAGGGCGGATTAAGCCATGAATTACTTGAAAACACTTAACCAATGCAATCTGACGAATGGGAGGGTTAAGTTAAATGGGTTGGCGATGCTGAACCAATATGACATGGTGTGCGGTACGGTTAAGTAAACACGCAAAGGTAACACTTAACCGATATAACAAGACATGCGGTAGGGTTAAGTAACACAAGAGGGAACATCTAACCAAGGTAACATGATGGGGGTGGGGTTAAGTTAACTTGAATGGATAACACTTAACCAACCTGTGGGGTATACGAATAGACCCTAGGAAAACCCTAGTAGCGAGACCCGTTTCAGCAGTAACCCACATTAGGTATCAACAGTACCCTGAGCTAGGCAGGGTGGGGCACGATTACTGGGCTGATTATAAGCGGTCAAAACGGCGGCGGGTGATGCAGCAGTGCAGGTTCCGACGGATTAGGGCGTGCACTTATTCCAGAGTGGAAAATTTAGCCACTGGGCATCAGTAGATATAAAGTTGTGCATCAAGAATTGTGTCGGGGTTGCCATCCAAGGGATTGATACACCCTAGGGTGGGACCATCACAGGTATCTACGAATAGGGGGCCGCGTGACACAAACAAGAACTAGGTCGAGTAGGAGCTGATCGATTAGGGTAGTAAGGGTACATCTAACACATTCATGGCAATTGGGCTGGTTGAGGTGAAATCCTCATATTAGATGTAGTCCTGAAGGCTACCACAACTACGGGGTTGGGATGACCTTAGTATATAACACATGTGAAACATTGTAAGTAAGAGCCGATCAATTAAGATAGGTACGGTGGGGACATGAAACTGTCAATATGAGGTGGGACCCTCATCTTGGGATATGTACCTATAAAACTATCATGTAGGTTATGGGGGATCACTTATCTTGTAATTACAACTAAGTAAACTAATTGGAACTTTAGTTAGGTGGTGCAGAGAATATAGGAAATCAAGGAAAATAGTGTAATGGTGAAGCTTAGAAGTCTTGCGATGTTATACTTGATAGAAACCTTGCGATGTGATACTTGGTAGGAACCTTGTGATGCTACTCTTGATAGGAATTATTGGATGTTATACTTGATTCATCGTGCCTGTAGCTTAACTTGTCATCATGCTTATGTTTATTTTCAGTTTATTCATGCCATGTTATCTTTACCTGTTTTGATGCTGAAAGTCACTAGGACTTACTAAGTCTTTATGACTGACCCGTTTTGTTTCGCCTCTTTTTCTTCCGTTCCCCCCCCCCCCCAAGGTTCGCAGGGTGGGAATACAGGTTAGTTCAGATCTTACCAAGCTCCAAGGCTCTTTCATGTACGGCTTGGATTTCTCTTGGCTATGGCTTGCCTTGCTTTACTGGGGAATATCAGAATTTATTTTTATGCTTCTTTGTTTTTGAGCAAGACAGATATTTTAGCTATGTAATTGGGTATTGGAAGTTGATGGGCTTTTATTGTAAACAATTATATTTAATAAATGATTTGAAGTACTCCTACTTTACTTTCCGCTGTTTTATATATGTCTGTCTTGTAATATTTCTGTTCCAGTACCCATAATGCTCCATTGAAGTTAAGGCATTCCCTTTGTGAGTGACCTTAACGGATGTGGGATGTTACATTTGGTATCAGAGCAGAAGGTTATCATACTGGGCAAAAGCTTTTAAAAAACCTTCTGAAATTATTTTCAAAACGTTTACAAAGAAGCATTTTTTTAAGAAAAGTTTTGTTTTACGAAAGGCAGATTCCCCAAAGCCATATGCACTATCTTTTGATTCTCTCCTTGAGTCTCTTCTTTCTTTCTTTTTCGCCATAATTTTGTAGGTGTACGACACAAGTCGGAGGGCAAAGAAGTGCCCAACCTCCATCTGTAGCCGCAGTAGTTCCATCTGCGACTAATCTTATTTCAAGCTTTGTAAGGTTGTAGTGTGATGGAGGTAACTTTCGAGAAACTGGCCAACAAGACGTACAAGGATAGTAAGAACGAGGATAAAGAACACAAGCCTAAAGATGAGAAACTTGTTGATATGGCTTAATCCACAAAGGAGGAAAAGGTGAAAGGGAAGAGGCCAAAGTGAAGGAATAATAAAACCCATGACAAGAGAGAGTATCTTTAGTATGGTAAAAAGGGACATGTAGTTAAGTATTATAGGACAAGGACAAGGGCAAAGAACAAGATCGTCGAGAGGGCAATTGTATGCTCCCACTACTAGCGTACCCTAGAGAGGTGGTAACGTTTTTGTTAAAGGTTTAGCTTTTCTTTTCTATCATCCCATTAGAACTTTTTTTTGTACATCGCATCCTTTTAATTCTGCTTCGATAGCTGAGTCTCTGCACCTTAGTACTAGCATAGTAGAGGATCCCATTTTTTGTCTCAAATCCTGTTGGGGAATCGGCTCATTTATTCATGACTCGTTTGGATTTGAGAATGTCTATGCTAAGTGTTGAGTTTAGAAGTAAAGCTTATGTTTTTGGGCTATGGGTTGATTCTAGGGATGGAGTGGTTATCCAGAAATGGAACCATTCTCGAGTATGAAAAGAGGGTAGTTAGGCTCTTGACTTGCCTCAGTAATGCCCTCGAAGTCTAGTTTAACCCTTAGGGTTCTTCCATGCTTAGTTACCTAGAATCTCTTGATACATTTATTGATCCGCTCGAATAGTGTTCGCCACTAAGGCGGATGGTTCATTTCGCTTATGCATGAGTTATAGAAAATCACCTTAGTAAGTACACTTGGCAACATGGTTGGCATTTGTTTATTTTCAAGAGATAATTCATTTATGTGGAATACCTTCTAGTAAGTGAATGAGATCCAAGATTCACTAGTGAATTTTGGAGAGCTTGCATGAAACCATGAATACGCAGTTATGTTTGAATCAGGTATACTAGAAAGAGAATAAGTGAAAGTGGAACGAGAGGCGACAGTGAAATGAGTTCCAACTCATATTTTGGAAATAGGAATTAAGAAGCTACGAAATCACGAAGTTAAAGAAGGTCAAGGCACAATGGAGTTAAGATCAAGGAAATGCGGCTTAGAAGATTGAAGACTAGATACGCACATCATATCTCTTTTTAAGAGTATATCCTTGATCCCTCTTTTCCTGTAGAGCTTACTTGCATGCTATCTTTTAAGTATAACCTCTCGGTCATATTCCCAATCCTATTTCTGTTGCAAAACCCCATAGGGATCATCTGTTAGTAATACATGTTGGGGCTTGAGGGTGTCCGTTGGGTTGAATAATTCTTTGGGTGTCAGCCTGATGTTGATTTCGGTCTTTGGGCTGGTGCTTAGGGAGTTCATCTCCTAATCAGTATATATATGTGACATAGATTTCTAGTTTTGACATTTCCTAATGGGAACAAAGTTTTTACTTGCTTCTATTGTTCGACTATATCTTTTGGTAGGAACAATTGGGTGTAAACATGTGTTTGATACATGTTATGATTAATGGTTGCAAGTGGTTTCTCTTGGATGCATATACACGCACCTTAGACACTAGATCGGCTCCGTCACCTTTCATATTGCGTATGCATGAGTGTTTATACTTGTTTATGGATGAATTTGAATGCGTTATCATGTGGATGTTGCATACGGATGGATGTTTGTGCACACATATAGTGTTTATGTGATTAGGGCTATTTGCATACATGATGGACTCATGGCACTAAACATATTTTGCATTAAGAAGATCAATCAGGCCTGATCATTTGCATAGACAAGGAACATATACACACACTTCTTGCATATGTTCATACAGTATTAGAAATCTCTTAAGGACAATGAATTCCTGTGATTGATGATTGAGTAGATGGATGATTGGATGGTAGGACACATTCTTCTTAACTTAAAGATTTCGGGGACGAAATCCTTTAAGGATGGGAGAATGTAACAACCCGAATTTTAATAACATGTTGAAACAATAAATCAAGGTATAATTAATTTTTTAAATGAGAATTATGGGAAACGGGTTGCGCCATTGCGTTCGTCTTGGAATTCTACATGAAATAGAGTCCGAGTTTTCGAAAATCGGAGTCCGGATGAAGAAGTTATGGCCTGTAGAATATTCAGCAAATTTCAGGTAGCACAGAACCAGGTAGGTCGACCTGGGGGTCAGGTCGACCACATGGTCGACTTGGGGGTCGACCTACCCCTACAGGTCGACCATATGGTCGACCTCCCCCCTTACAGGTCGACCTGGTCGGCCTGTTTTGGCCCAGAACCCATTTTTGAAGCCTGAGACGTGTTTTGACGGTCCGGATTGATTCTAGGGTTGATCTAAAGGCCCTAAATAATTCATACACCTATAAATATACCCTAAGACCTAACCTAATTCATAACAAATCATTCTTACACCATTATGCTACTAAAATATCTCTTGAACCATGGCCGTCGTCTCCAAATCAAAGTATAAGCATTCAAACTCAAATCAATTCAAAGAACAAAGCTTCAACAATGATTCAAGACAATAAATCAACAAAGCCGCAACATTTTTACAACAAAATTTAGTTCTTAATTCCTTGTCCACGATCTGTAAGTTCTAGTTATTTTCAGATTAAAATAATTAAATTTAATATGGACATGTGATGAAGTGAAATTGGACTTTTGATTCAAGCCTATTCTTGTTTCTTCTTGGATCTTGATTTTGGGAACTTTTCTATCTTTATTCTCATGACAAGTTTATGGTCTATTCAGCTTGTTGTGAATCAATTTTCTTGGTTCATGTTGATATTATTATCAAGATCTATTCTTTATGCCTGAGATGATGTTTTTATGCCGTTTTCTCTTTGATCTTGTTTTTATTGCAACTTCTACCTTTCCCTATTTATTTTCTTTTGATGAACCTTGGTCAATTTCGGACCTAGGCCTAAACTACGATATACGTGCGATGGTATACGGGGGAAATATTGGAATATTGCCTAGTGGATTATATGTGTTTGGTGGAATTGATGGCATAACATAAAAATTGGATATTTGGGTATTACTACCATTAACATGAAATTGGATATTTGGGTATTGTCATTAAAATGGTAATTGCAAGAATGGGGATTGGCATATGTAAATTGATATGGATCTTGATATATGTAATTTGGCTAGAACTTGTTATGGGTAAATTGGTGTAAACGTGGTATACATGAATTTTGGGTATAAAACTTGATCTATGTAAATTAAGCATAGCTTTGTAAACATGTAAATCATGAATCTTGACATATGTAAAACGGCATAAAACTTGGTATATTTGTAAATTGGCATAAAATTGGCATACATGTAAAACGGCATGAATTGAACATATGTAAATTTGGTATGGATTGGGCATATGTACAACTGACATGTAATCTAGAACTTGGGCATATGTTAATTATGAAAAATTTGGAGTTGAAACATATATGATAATTTATGACTTGGTAGAGGTTAATATGAACGCGCCTAAGTTGGGTTTTGGGTAGTTGGCATGTATTGTAAATAAAAGGCTATAACTTGGCATAACCTTATAGTGGATTATGATAATAATTTGGGAATACATTTTGGGGCAAAAACGTGAATTATGAGCTTGATAATTGGCATATAACTGGAAATATGAACGTGGTTGAAATATGAACATTTTTATATGTTAAACACATGAACTGATATTGGGGTTTTGGGGGGAATACGACCAATAATGAACCTTTGACACGAGGTTAGATTCGGTTTGTGGTGTAAATCTGCCCAGAACCTCCCGGCAAATCTAGTAGCCACAAAGTGTCAGTCTAATGTGAGAGGTCGAAGGTCGAATTGTAGGCGTAACGGTTTATGACACGAGGTTAGACTCAGTTTGTGGTGTAAATCTACCCGGAACCGCCCGACAAATCCAGTGGCCACAAAGTGCACGGTCTAATGTGAGAGGTCATGATTCGTTCGTCATAATGAATGAATTAAGGAATAATAACCATAATAAGACGTGGGTATGGTTAGAGGGTTAGGTGGGATGACATGAAAATTTAACATGTAAATATGGACCTAACCGGTATGAGTTAAGAACACGTAAAACTTATAAGTGTGGACTTAACCATCATAACATGTTAATTAGACCAGTGGGTAGGGTTAAGTAAATTAAGAACGCTTAACCAACATAAGTGTTAATCATACCAATGGGTGGGTTAAGTAATATGACTAGACTAATGACACTTAACCGATATGACATGAATGGGTGGGTTAAGTAATGTGACTAGACTAATGACACTTAACCGATATGACATGAATGGGTGGGTTAAGTAATATGACTAGACTAATGACACTTAACCAATATAACATGACGCGTGGCAGGGTTAAGTCAACTTGAACATATAGATAATACTTAACCAACTTAGCATGATACGTGGGCGGGTTAAGTCATGAATTACTTGAAACCACTTAACCAATTTGATATGCCAAGATAGCGTGGTTAAGTTATGAATCACTAGACAACACTTAACCAACTTGACATGATACGTGGGCGGGTTAAGCCATGAATTACTTGAAAACACTTAACCAATGCAATCTGACGAATGGGAGGGTTAAGTTAAATGGGTTGGCGATGCTTAACCAATATGACATGGTGTGTGGTTGGGTTAAGTAAACACGCGAAGGTAACACTTAACCGATATAACAAGACATGCGGTAGGGTTAAGTAACACAAGAGGGAACACCTAACCAAGGTAACACCTAACCAAGGTAACATGATGGGGGGTGGGGTTAAGTTAACTTGAATGGATAACACTTAACCAACCTGTGGGGTATACGAATAGACCCTAGGAAAACCCTAGTAGCGGGACCCGTTTCAGCAGTAACCCACATTAGGTATCAACGGTACCCTGAGCTAGGCAGGGTGGGGCACGATTACTGGGCTGATTATAAGCGGTCAAAACGGCGGCGGGTGATGCAGCAGTGCAGGTTCCGACGGATTACGGGCGTGCACGTATTCCGGAGTGGAAAATTTAGCCACTGGGCATCAGTAGATATAAAGTTGTGCATCAAGAATTGTGTCGGGGTTGCCATCCTAGAGATTGATACACCCTAGGGTGGGACCATCACATGTATCTACGAATAGGGGGCCGCGTGACACAAACAAGAACTAGGTCGAGTAGGAGCCGATCGATTAGGGTAGTAAGGGTACATCTAACACATTCATGGCAATTGGGCTGGTTGAGGTGAAATCCTCATATTAGATGTAGTCCTGAAGGCTACCACAACTACGAGGTTGGGATAACCTTAGTATATAACACATGTGAAACATTGTAAGTAAGAGCCGATCAATTAAGATAGGTACGATGGGGACATGAAACTGTCAATATGAGGTGGGACCCTCATCGTGGGATATGTACCTATAAAACTATCATGTAGGTTATGGGGGATCACTTATCTTGTAATTACAACTAAGTAAACTAATTGGAAAGCTAGTTAGGTGGTGCAGAGAATATAGGAAATCAAGGAAAATAGTGTAATGGTGAAGCTTAGAAGTCTTGCGATGTTATACTTGATAGAAACCTTGCGATGTGATACTTGGTAGGAACCTTGTGATGCTACTCTTGATAGGAATTATGGGATGTTATACTTGATTCATCGTGCATGTAGCTTAACTTGTCATCATGCTTATGTTTATTTTCAGTTTATTCATGCCATGTTATCTTTACCTGTTTTGATGCTGAATGTCACTAGGACTTACTAAGTCTTTATGACTGACCCGTTTTGTTTCACCTCTTTTTCTTCCGTCCTCCCCCCCCCCCCAGGTTCGCAGGGTGGGAATACAGCTTAGTTCAGATCTTACCAAGC
This sequence comes from Allium sativum, assembly GCA_030737875.1. Classification (NCBI taxonomy): domain Eukaryota; kingdom Viridiplantae; phylum Streptophyta; class Magnoliopsida; order Asparagales; family Amaryllidaceae; genus Allium; species Allium sativum. Next base: position 346,613,200 of record CM060910.1, read on the forward strand.
TCCAAGGCTCTTTCATGTACGGCTTGGATTTCTCTTGGCTATGGCTTTCCTTGCTTTACTGGGGAATATCTGAATTTATTTTTATGCTTCTTTGTTTTTGAGCAAGACAGATATTTTAGCTATGTAATTGGGTATTGGAAGTTGATGGGCTTTTATTGTAAACAATTATATTTAATAAACGATTTGAAGTACTCCTACTTTACTTTCCGCTGTTTTATACATGTCTGTCTTGTAATATTTCTGTTCCAGTACCCATAATGCTCCATTGAAGTTAAGGCATTCCCTTTGTGAGTGACCTTAACGGATGTGGGATGTTACACGTAGATAGCGTTGACACGAATCCAACACGACAGACCGCATTTGATTTGGACCTAACACGAGTTTGATATGAATTTAATAAAAATCGAATCGAGACAAATCAAAATAGCTAATTTAGTTAATTATTTAATAAATCACTAATCAACCTTATTAGCCAGTTAATCCACCCTTTCCCACAAATAAGAAAACTTCCGTCTACCGGCTAACAACCCACCATTACCAGTGCTCCTCACCTCTTATTTCTCTACACATACACCAAGAAAGACCACGAAAGCACTACCACTAGCCCCCTTCTCGCAAGCACCGACTCTTCAGCTCGATTAAAGAAAGCCCGAACTCCTCCCTAAGATCCCGATATCATCTACATCGAGATACACTGCCAAGGTTGCGATGTCATCATGATCACCAACTCCTTCAACATCGATCAAAAATTATAACCCTAGTTCTCCTTTTCCTTCATTGTACATGAGAAAACGCAACCGTATCCTCTTGAAGTACATTTCAAATGAAGATCTCCACAAGATCAAGTCAAAGATATAAGCTTTTAGATTTTTCTTTGAGTCGATTTCAAATTGTAGATTATCGAAGTTCATTTATTCGTCCTTCGGAAGTTACCGACATTGAAGAGAGAGCAGGTACGAATCAATACGAGTTTGTTGACCCCATTTTAGCTGGGGTCACCACGAGACCACTAATGGTGTTAGTGGTGTGGGGTTGTGATTGCCCCCTGAATTCCTCCTATTAAATCTCAGTCACACAACACCGTTAGTGGTGTCATGGTGACCCCAGTCAAATGGGGTCAACAAACTAGCTCTCGGTACGAAGAGGGCAATGGATCTGATGGAAATGAAAGGTTTTTGGGAAAGTCAAAGTGATGACTTGTAATTTCTAGCGTTTCGCTGCACATTCTTTGAATCGCGTACGGACTCCGAAAGATAAACCAAAATATCATCGTGTGCAACATTAAAGTGTGATTTTGAATCAATAATAATTTACCGCACAACCATGAAAAAGCGACTGTTAAGATGTTCAATATAAAATATAAAATTATTTTTTAAAATTTATTTTATATCATATTTGCATGAAAAAAATATATAGTGTAGTTTAAAAGAAAATAGAAGTAACTAGGATAACCGCACAACGGTGAGAAAACCGACCGTTTGACTCTATAATGTAAAAAAAATGATGTATTTTTAAATTAATCGATAAAATTTTGATTGATTTTAGAATTCGTTGCATTTTGAAAATTGGTTCAATTTTCTAGATAATCGATTTAGGTCTATCAAATGATATTGAATTTGAAATAGGATAATAACGGTAGGTTTGAAGTATAATTGAAATGTAGTATATATTTTAAAGAAATTTTAGGCATTAAAACTTGAGCAGTCAAAGACATCAGAGAAAACAATTCCGAGAAAGGAGTCTTATTATTTTGGCTTCACAAAAGTTTATTTTGGCGAAGTGACAGTAAGCAAACCGCTTTAACGGTCAGTTTGATTAAAAAATTGGAAATTTATTTAAAGTGAATTTTACATCTAAACCAACTTAAGACAAAGAATGTACTATTAATGTATTGATCGGAATTAGTCACAAACACATACATATATTTCTGTTATACATCAAAGAGAATCAATGTAATCTTAATGGTTAGTTATTTTGCAACTCTAAACTATTAATGGATTGAAGAAATTAAAAAAGAAATGAAACAAATATAAGCTCAAAACATATCATCATATCAGTGAATATTTAATTAGAATAAAAAGAATTGCAAGAGTAAGGTATAATAAATAAATCACAAATTATTCAGCTATTTTATAACAAATCACTTAAAATAAAACTGAATATTTTGATATAAAATACTGAAGATAAAACTAAATATTGGACTCCGCCTTTTTAGATATTTCTTCCAATAAGAAGCTTGATTGACTGAATAATCAATGGGTGATTGCGATATAACGGCGATATTTTGTTTTTGTTTTCGTTAATATACTCAATTTGAGTAACACCAACCTTAAAAAGACGAGGCATCCATAATAATTCCTTTAGCTTTTGTTGATATATATCTTCATATTTCTTAATTTTATTGAGGTCATCGGCACTGCAGCCTATAATTTCTTTGTTGGTTCATTGAAAGCGGTAATCTAAGCTTCAGTAGTTGAGTCGGAAATCTTCATTACCATGATATATCTGCATTATAGAAAAAATATAAATACAAACAATAATGTTATATAAAGATGTTTAGTTTCAACTGTTTATTACCTCAAGTTACATGTATCTTCTTTCTGTTGGCATGCTTCACACCAATAAACCTTACAGGCTCGGTACCACAGTGGTTGAGCCTTAATGTGAGTTATGTAAGCAGATACACTGAAGAAAACATACTATACATGGAAAAAAAACTAATTGACATAATATTATCAATATATGTGTGATATAAATTGAAATGATTAATACTGACCTTGTCATGATCCAATCTTGGATTGTTTACTATATGAGAAAGCATGACTCTGTCATAAGTTGTAGATATTATATGTGCATTTTTGTCTCCAGTATCATTCAAATTCTAAGCTTTTTAGCTTCTAGTATGTTTGGATTTATAGCTCTATTGCTATTACTCAGTGTGGATAAAGACAAACCTGTAGTAAATGGAGAAATGTTTAAAAATGGTTACGTGCTAAGAACATTAAATTAATTAAATGCTTTTTTGCCTTGAAAATCTCCAACTCTAACGTGTAGCTACTATAGGAGCTTTGTTGACCATTTCTATTAGTTCAGATCCCACTTTCATAGTAAGCTCTCTCCACAATGCAACATTAACTTTTTTGGTTCTGTAATTTAAAATCATATATAAATATTTACATTAAACAAATTAATTAATTATATTTACTTACGAATCATTTGCAATAGTTATGTCGTGTTTTGTAATATTCTCGTTGCTGAATTTCCTACAAACGTCTTTAATTGATGGGACGGTTTGAACAACGCCGATCACATCTAAAATTTATTTTCATCAACAAATAATACAACGATTTATTAAAAATTATTTATTTTGACGCATTACCTACAACTTCCTTATCTACAACATATTTTTGAAGTTATTCAATCCTTACATACGATCTCAGGTATACAAATATTCACATCATCAACTTTTTCAACCAATGAGAATTAATTTATATTCACTCAATCATTTTTTATGGTAATAAATTCTTTTTTCCACTACTACAAAACAGACCTTTTACAACGGGCAATGCCCATTGTAATTGGGTTTTAAAAACAGCCAGCCCATCCATTGTATTAGGCCATGTTGTAATATGTCTCATTTTACAACGGGCATAACATGTTGCAAATAGAAGTTGTAACAAACCTTTTGACAACCATCATAGACTTAAACATCAATTATATTCACTTTATGAAAGTGATTGATCAATTATGAAAGTGATTGATCCAAAATTTACCTAATCGTCTGTTGTACCTATCAACGGGGTAAACTGAAGAAAAAAAAACAATTTAGTTTCTGCATTATAAAATCAAATATAATTTGACATATACATTTCAATTCATCCAATAAAATATCATTAATATTTATTAAGAAAAAAAGGCTCATACATCAATTTTCATTTTAGTATGTGTGTTCTATTTACAAGTGCAGATAACCACATAATATGTCATATTAGGATAACTCATCTTACCAAGGGACTTGAATTCTAAATGTGGTTTAAGGACAAAGTATCACCAGTTTAATTACCTGTATTACTAAAATAAGAAGAGGGAGTAAATGAGAAGTACATAGAGCTTGTGTGACTCCTCTTACATCAGGAGTAATGAACCTGGCAGACTTCACAACCTTGTTACAAAATATATAACACTTTACACTAATGACTCAGTTGTTAGTGTTGCAAAGATGCCACATGGTGTATATGTAAGCCTGATGCAAGCAACAAATGTTAGTACTAATCACTCAACAGTTATTTGCATGCTACTTAGTTCATTTCTATACTATGATATTGAAAGGCAAATGTTGAATAATGTAATGAAATCATAACATGCCAGATATCAAGGAAGGTTTCTTAGCCACAAGAGAACATTCATTTGAGCTAACATTCATACCATTCTATATCACTAACGTGTGTCTAGTGGGTGTCCATCTATGAATTATACTCTTAAAGTCCTATTTGTAAATGAGTTATTAATTTTAAATTTTCTAGTACCTCAGCAATCCAAAGCTATGGAAGAAGCAAAAGCAGAAGTTGTACCAATCAGAAACCCTCAACATATATCTGCTAAGTAAAAAGAAATTAGGAAAAAACACAAATGAATTTGAATATTTAAGAGAATAAGAGACTAACTCACGACATACCCTGCAGAATGCACAGGTATAAAGTTATGCAACCTTTTCACCTCTTTATAATGAACACCATGTCTAACTTCTAACAATCATTCCTAAAATGGAAAATAAAATTACTGAATCAATTATTATAGTTTTTAGACTGAAAGATTTGCAAAAGAGCTATGGTTGAATTAACATAATAAAAAGAACATAACAAAAACAACGGAAAATTAGTAATTAGATTTTTCACTATGCACTTTTCACATGTACAGTTCACAGCCGGTTTCTTTTCTTTTATGAATCAAGAAGTGTACAGCTTAAGCAGAAACTAAAGGCAAAGAGAAAGATCTTTCTATGGAAATTTATCTTATTTCAGTATTTAAATCAACATTTCGCTTTGTTAGTTCGTTATATGATAATATTGGTCCCTGTGAATTTACCAGAGCATTAATTGTTTTTATCTCTGTAAATTCATCTGAGCACAACTGTAATAATGGTTCGGCCTTTGACAACTGTTATAGATATTTAGTTTTAATTTTTATTAGTGGAATTTTATGACAGAAAAAAAGGTACCATAACCATTTCATTCATAAAATGATTGCATGTAGTAAGTAGTAACCCACCAAAACTTTTCTGTCAAGTATGCCTGCCAAAATAAATGAGTTTATACTCATCTTAACCTATGCAAATTATCAGGTCTTATCAGAAATTTTATAATTTGTTCAATTCAGGCCTACATGGCATTAAAATGGTCGGCCAAGGTAAATTAGAAGATCTTAAGTTGAAACAAGAGGAAAATGAACTCGTCGGTGAGAGAAGCAAGGACGCTAACATACACAAATTTGAAATAAACAAACATTGATTACGTAAAGATTTCATCCAACGTCATCTTTCTCGATCACTAAAATTGAATCCTGAAAACATAATTGAACCAATAGAAGTAAGCAAAATCTCAAGTTACGTATCATGTATAACATGCAACATTGAAGAGACTGTAAGCTACTTGTGATAATTCAAACTAGATGGTAAGTCTATAAAAATATATTACAAACAGTACATATACAGCGAAAATTTGTTGTGCTTTTAACTTGTTAACAAAACCACTATATGAGAGTTGGTCTTATATGGTTGAAGGAAAAACAAGAAGAAAATGGCAAATGATTTACCTAAAAAACTTCGATTAGATCCATGGAAGAGAGAATGATAGCAAAGATAACGGAATGTGGTTAAATAATTTTAAATCGTCTGTTTTAATCGGTTGAACCTTCCAAAGCTGCTACCAATAAACTTCAGAACAAAAATTTACTGTCAACAGAACCTTCCTCCCCAATTTCACAATCCCCAAACTCCAAACACAAAAGCGGACGCTGCAACCTCCTACCAATGAAACTGCAACTGAAATTCCACAACCTTCACTCCCAATCACCATCGAATTTCAAGTAATCGCCTTTACTTGTAACCTCAAACCTCATCAGTCACCATCAAATTTCAACTGATTAGAGCTGCAGCGTAACTCTCAAGGAGGCGAGTTCGAGCTTGAAATCGCTTGAAGACCTTGAATATTTCTTTAGTTGTCATATAGTGCAGAATTCTCTAAGGATTTGAAGGCCTCAAATATTTTTTTGGTTGTCATGAGTTGCGGAATTTGTCTAGGGATTTGAAGCTGATTTCTAAAGATGGAACCCTACTTTATTGTTACGGCGAGAGACTGAGAACAAGGTGAGAAATTTAGATGCTGAGAGGCGGCAAATGAAAATTAGGAGGGGAAAAAAGTTGGAATGTCGTCTTACAATCCAAAATGGAAGTATCTAGACACACTGTTTGTTTCTTGAACCCTTGAGAAAAAAATATATACATGTACCCCCTACTACTATCGGTGTAAAGGTTAAAATTTATCAATTACACCTCACATTTTTGAAATTGGGAGGACGAACCTAGAAATTTTCAAGAGTTAGAGCAAATATTACTATAACTTCAAACCTAATAAAAATTATGTATCCAACGGTGGATGTCAGAAAAAAATATCTATAGCATATCTTCAATATAAAGTTTATTATAATTTTTTTTGAATATTAGTAAATTTATGTATCCAATTACGTTGCCAGGGGTTAAGCAAAGCAAGAGGAACAACATTTCTAGTCAAATCCATTGAAATAATAGAATTTTCCCGTCAAACTTTAAAAGCAATCTAAATCAAGCATAATTAAACATATATGTAAATTGATATATCATTATAAGTTAACATAATAAATAAATGTAATAAATTAGCAAGAGTAACAAAATTGAATAGCAACAAACTAAAAGAAATATCTTAACATTTTAACTATTCTGAAGGTAAGCCTGTGCTTGTTTAACTCAGATTTTTGGAGGCAAACATGAATTTTGATGAAAATATTTGCATATCAGAGGATACTCTTTCAAAGAATTAGCAATCAGCATAAGCACTTCTTGCCTTTTATCAAGAAGCAGCATAAACCCCAAATATCCAATGCGTTTCTTTTGAAACCCCGATGAAGCTATCAATTTTAGGCATTCCATTTGACCAAAATGAGTGGGATAACCAAGCATATGAATGAATGTAACATCCCGTATTTTCTAGCCAATTATTTGAATTATTTAAATTATTGATTTGAATTTAAATAATTGAGTTTAACCATTTTATTTTGAATATATTATTAATATCAATAATATAATAATATTGTTCTTTCAAAATATTTGGAAAATGTTGAATTTGCAAAATAATGTGAGCGTACAATTTAAAATGGTTTAATATTTTTTTATATTGAATTATAATAACAATTTCATTTATTTAACGGCGTTATAACGTTTAATTTATAATTATATTATAAAACGAGCTGCAGCGGCGCGACAGTTCGTAATATTGCGTTTTGCACTTCAAATGGCTGTACAGGATTCAGTATAAGTCAGATTTTCTTGAAACAAGAAACGTCCGAATCTGTTGGATAATATTTTTCTAATGAAAGAGAAAATCGAGTTTTCATAGTGTAGATCTTGTTTTATGTCCAAATCAAATTTTAAAATAGTCGCTATGGAATTCCTTTATAAATTATATCGATTTATTTTACAAAATAAGGGGTTTTTAAATATTTTTAATATCGAATTGGCTTGGATTTCAATCCAGAATATTTTATTTTGGTAATATATAAAATTCTGGTCGTGTATGGCCAATTACAATATTTTAATATTTTTATATTGAGGTACTTTAAATTTGGTTTATTTTAATTGACTTTATTCAAACGACCTTCGTTTTCGATGAAACAAATTTTATTGAGACCGTAACAGCTAATTATTGCTATATTTCAAGTTGTGCATCGATTTGAATTAATTTGTGAGCGCAGCAAAGTAAAATACAAATAAAACGACCATTTGGGCATGAACAAGCGCCGTTTGAGCAAACGGACTCGGAATTCGATGAAACAAGTTTCATTAGGACCGTAACATCAAATTATAGCATGCCGTCCATTTTCGTCTCGAATGGAGTTTGTGTGTGAGCACAATAATCAATAAACGACATTTAGAATTGCGATAGTCATGAAATAAAAATCGTCGGTCGATGTCGGTCGTCACATCAGGTTAAAATAATAATTTTTACACCTATATATACACCAAACCTCAGCCAACCCATTCACAACATTTCCACCATTCATAAAAACTGCAAAAAGTCAACTTTCGTTAAATAATTTATTTTTCCAATCCTGTAATGAATTAGCGAAGTTGACCATAAGGAAAAGTGAAGATCTGGTCGATGGGAAGGTGCAGTAAAAAGTTGGGGTGGAACGGAGAATTGTAGTGGCCGGAATCGACGAAGGAAATCCAGATATGAGTTTCAGTTTTTGCAAAATTCGTGGCGATTTAGTTGATTTCAGAGGATGGGCCCAAAGTTAAGGTTGTAGAGGGGGAGTAGGTGGTCATTTTCCCCTTTGGTCGGAGGGGCTGATATCGTCTGTGGAGGTGGCAAAACCTAGTTGATCGGAGATAGGGTATTTGGGTTTATTTTTGGTAGTAACGGTCTGTTTTGACCGATTTGTTGGAGGAGGAGGCCTCCACGGCGTCGACTGTCTGAAGGGGGTGAAGCGTGGAAGCGAGGCCGACAGTTCGGCGGTGGTCTGGTGGATCATAGTGGTCTGTAGTGTCGGTGGTTGCTGAATGAACGGATTCTATTCAGGTGGGTTTTTCAGGCGTTTTGGTTGATCTGAGGGGTCGGGGTTTGGGGCAATGGCAGCTGACGTGATGGTGGTTGCAGTGGGTGTGTCGGAGTTAGTCATGGTGGTCTTGGGTGGCACCGGAGTTGGAATTTTGGATGGGATGTTCGGTCGTGAAGAATAAGAGGGTAAATCGAAGAGAGGGAATCGGGTTTAGGCCGATGAAATGGGGAAACCGCGTGAACGGTTAGAGGAGGAGCTGACATGGCTAATCACGTTTATTAAAGGTAATAAGGAGTTTAAGATCTAATTAATTGATAATAAATTAGTTAATAATCGTTTAAGATATATTTACTTAAAACAGTTGTAACTTATCCATATGATATCGGATTTACGTGAAACAGGATCCGTTGGAATCGTTGAGACGAGATCTAGATGATGGTGCTAACCGGGAATCGATTGGACGCCGTTGGCAGTTAATTTTAAATGCTAGTTTAAAATTAAATGGAACAAACAACGCTACAACCGTCAACTGAAATAAGTGGTGAGTTAATTCTCACACTTTTCTGGACTGCTATGATGTGATCAATCCATATAAAAAATACAAATTGTTTGATTGGATGCCTTCGTTGCAAATGGTTAATTCATTGGTTGCTGTTAAATATATTATCGTCGTTAATTTATTTATTTAAAATTATATACCATCATGAAATGTTATAATAACTCATGGTGAAGGGAAGAACAGGTTGGAGGGATCCGACCGGATTCCTCAAAATATTTTGTATATTGTTTATCTTTATCCTTATGTTGTTTATCCATGAACTAATTGAATCCCCAATTGACATTAAACCCTATTCAGATAGTGATGGTTGAATGGATGTTAATTGTTGTTGGGTTTTGAAGTCAATCGACAGTATTGATTAAGTGGTTGGCAGTGAGGGCATAAAATTTACTATTTAAAATGTTGTTCTGCCGTCGGGAGAATTAACGTAATAATTAGTTATAAATATAACTAATTTAAAGTTTTAAATTTATTTTATATAAGTCAATTAAAATGGGAATCTTATAAATATATTTATAGTTAAATCAGGTTTTTCCAAAAAGAATCATTAAACGTTTTATATGACATATTCTTATGTCATGTTCTGCATGGAAAGTCTTAAACTAACATACAAGTTAGTAATATAGGGATAATTGTTTTTATAAAAAATTAAGTGATGTTTTAAAATTAATTATGTTATTTAATTAATTTAAGGAGGGCATGATATTGGAAATCAGTTAATAGATAACCGATATGTATGGTTGGCGAAAATCAACCGTTCTAACTGGAAATCTACAACTGGACTAATTTGATTTAAATAAATCAAATGAAGAATTTCCTGAATATTCGTTAAATTTAACAAATAATGTTAACAGTTGGTTAATCTTCGATTAACTATAGTTTTAAAAGTAATTATCGAATTGTTTATTGTAATTAAAGTCAATTATTAATTAGTAAGCTTTTAAAAATGATTAATTATTCCATTATTAGTTAATAACAAAGTTAACTGTTTTTCATACAGTCAATATTAAGTTAATTATTATTTTAGTCAATAATAATTAAAGCAATGATTTTTAATTGGAATTTAATTATGAAGCGATTAAGTGAGCGTGTTAAATTATTAGGATTCGAACTAAATTTGCGATATTAAATCAGGAGTGAAGTTTAATCGAGACGTAACCAAATGGGTTAAAATAAACTTATCAGAGTTTATGAAGTTTTCTATTTATAATAGAATTAAGATTTGTGTATATAATGTTTTAAAAGACTATAAAGTTAATAGAGGAGGTTAATAACATTTACTTAAACTAAGTAAATGCGTTAAGATAGGAATAGAATTTCAAAAAGGAAGTGTGATAATGAAACCATGTTTTAAATCGAATGGTAAATGAAATATGTGGAATAATAGGAGAAAGAAGAAAGGGAATTTCGACATCATTAAGTAAAATAGAGTTGATTATAATAGGAGGGTTAAATGGATTTGTGAAAAAGGGATATTGGATAGTTTAATAGCTTAAGTGGAAAGATTACAAGACAATTGCCAATATTAGAAATGAGTAGTGGAAAATCATATTAAATTCGAATAGTGAATATGGTTGGGAAGTTTACTCGACGAAGTAAAAAGAATTTAACTTGTAAAATGGGTTTTCAGTAGAAGGAAATGGTTTATAAAACCAAATTAAATGGAAATGGAATAACAGATGTTTAAGTGGCAAATTTCTATTATCTTAAGATAAGAGCGTCGTCGATTAAGGTCTGAGAGGTAATTAGAATACCCCAACTTGAACGACTTAACTTTTATCAAGAGATAGTATTAGTTGTAATGGGTAGAAAAGTGGTTACTGAGTTAATTATGATTAATAAAATTTATCATTTATTTAAATAACCTTTTAAAAGGGATGAACTAGGCTAGTTTTAGTCAATTCGGAAAGATAACTACTTTTATTTAATAATAACTAAAACGAGTGTTAGATAGTTGGAATTTCTTTTATTTAAAACAAAAAAAGGTTATCGATTGGATTAGTATGAAGAGGATTTGAAGTTCAATTCAAATCATATAATCAAACCTTGTAAAGAGGGTTTTACCCAAGATGGCAATTTTAAAAATAGCGTTCACTTGAGAGTTGGAGTAAGTGAAATGTTTTTAATTGAAATAAGGGAATGATTTTGGAATTAAACCATGCCATTTGTTCAAATAGAAATATATCGATATTTCCAATGATAAGGGAAATGAAAGTAGGGTTATAAACTATAGTGATAATTTCAAAGATAAGAAGTATGAAAGGGTTTTGAGAATGTAAATTATGTATCAAGACAAAAGGGTAATCCAAGATGTTTTATAAAAAAGGTAATGTTCCTTGACCAAGGAAATAAAAGCGACGTTCGGTGAATTCGTTATTCCAAGGAGATATGGATTAATACTTTCGAAGTAATGAACTGATAGAGCTGTGTCAATATAGAATTTAGGAAATCGATAATAAAAATCGATGGAATAGTTTTTAAATGAAATATGTTTACATAAATGACCTGAGTTGCCAATGTACTTAACTGTATTGTTATGATTTGATAGTTAAATAACCAATTATCAAATGAATATTTTTCCTAAACCTTTTTGACGTGTTGTTTCGAAGAGACCGGGATGGGAACTAGACCCAAAACCACTTCGAATCAACTGTGCGGGCGCGACTAACATGCTGGAGAGAAGACGGAGTAAATTGAAGACTGTAGATATTTATAAAACGAAAGAAGTGATTCCTAGAATGTAGTAGGAGGGTGCCTTCTGTTCATCTTGTTCCTGGATGACTTGTATGTACGAATGTCTGACAGAGTATTTCCAAAGGGATCGCGTACGTTGATTTCTTCAAACGTACCAAGTTGGTGGCATAGAAGGGAAACTTCTTTAGCTTAACAACTAGAGTATTTTTGTGGAAATCAATTAGTGATTTCTGGAGGATCTGACAATGTGGCATTCAAGTGAATGGAGATATACTGTTCTGAAGGATAAACGTAACCTCTAGCCTTATCAACCGAGAAATGGCACAAAATCGGGTAGGCAGCATGGCTATGTGGGTTGCACCCATTAAAATGGTATATCATTACCTTATCTGGAGAAATCAAAATGCCTTCGGTTGTCCCTTTTTATTTTTATATATGCTATCGGTTCGGTTGGCTGGCCCCCAACCGTGGTAATGATATATTCAGTACTCTCAAGAGAAATGAGGGGCCGGTCATGTGTGAGCCGGATTGCAAGACGTTCTTTTTGAACCCCCAATGTATTCATCTCCGGAGGTACATTATTGGAAGGTGGTCCCATACCTTGCCATAGTTGGAATCCATTCTCCAATAGGAGCCCGCGATTTTGATTGTATACTATTTATGTAGAGTGTGAGATGCAAGCGTTCTGCTAGATTGCTGTTTATTTGTGGTTTGATAGACATTAGTATAATATCAGAAAAGATATTGATTTCAAATATGTTTTGGATTATAGTAAGATAAAAACCGTCTATGTTTACCTGTGGGCCGGTCTTACTATTATCCTTTGATTTCAAAAGGATTTTCCAAAGTTAAACAATTTTTTTTTTCTATGAATTTATCACTGAAAGTATTCCAAATTGATCCGGGTAAATTTTGCTTTGCTTCAAATGTGCTCGGGTCAGACCGAGTATATTTACAGGTTAGGTTGTGTTGGAGTTCAGAAGCTAGAAGCAGGAGGCTTCACCGTTAGATATATAAAGTGTATTTCCACTGTGATATATATATATAGTACTCTGATTATTGGTATGTATATACAGTTTCTTTGTATAAAGAGATTTGATATATCACATTTTATTCGTTCCGCTGTGAGATTCTGATATGTTCTTCTTTATCTTCTTCTCTAATGTTTTCTTTCTTTCTTTTCTCACCTTCTAATTTCTTTCTAATAACTATCTGGTGTTGTTCGATACTTGGTTTTGGCAAATAATATGAGTTGTATATTATATTGTCGAAATTCGAGCATCGAATTTCCAACCGGGTCGTTATAGTGGTATCAGAGCTATTGGTTTGGTAATAACCTTGACTCTGTGGCGTAACTCAATAGAGATGGTGTCGGTGATGCCCTAGATTGAGTTGAGAGTATATATATGAGACCGCGTATTTGTAATTTGATATAAAATTATTTTGAAGTTATTTTACCTAATATATTTTATAAATCAGTAAAGGTAATAATTATTATAATATGGACAATTAGATTTACCAATGTTGACTAGAATGAGTTGATTAAATGGTTGGATTAAACCAACCAGAGGACATTTCATATTTGAAATGTGAAAATATGAAACATTAACTTGAGTTGAGCTAAAATGAATTATATAAGTTATGATTTGGATTGGAACACCGAAATGAATTTTTACTTAAGTCAGTAGGTATTTGACTTGAGTTAGGAGTAGAAATATTTGCCAATATTAATTTGAATGAAACATTTGGATTGTTTGGATGGATGGTTGCATAAATATAAACTTGAAAATGAATAAACTTGATTGAAATCATTCTGAAATGAATAAGTCAGATTATTGAAATAAAATTCGAATGGCTTTGAATAAATTGACATTGATGATATGATTGGAGTGTGTAGTGGATTGCTTGAATATAAACCTGGAATGATTAAATTTGGTTGAAAACCAATCGGAATAAATAAGTTAATCCAAGATGACTTAAACTGAATGGGTATTTAAAGAAATAAATGGGTTACTAAGTCTTGGTTATCATTTGATACATGAAAATTGGATAATGTGGTATGTTTATTTCAAATTGGTCGGTATGAATGATATGGATATTTAAATCTTATTGACCTTGTTTTGTAAACTAATGAAGTTCATCGGAGTTGAGAACAGGTGTAGAAGAGCTAGTTCAACTTTAAAATCCATCGAAGAAAATTCTGGAGTAAATTGAATCCAGTTTGAATAGAGTGGCTTAAAAATTGAGAAAGCTCAAGAATAATTTATCGCTTATCGCGTAATAGCGCTCGCAAAAAGGTACGTCTGCGCAAAATATAAAATTTTGGTCTTTATTTGGGTTTTGAGATTGGATTTTGGATTTTTCCAACCGTGTTGGTTAATGTATATATATATATATATTTCTTGAACCTGCAATATTGCAAATGTTCCTCCTTGCTGGGGAGACTCTGCTAAAATATTTCCAAAATTTAAGGTGTTAGAATATTTTTGAAAATTTTCGGAAAATTTTGTTATTTAAAATAAATTGGTTTTAAAACTGATCGAAAATAAAACCGAGTTTTAATTAAATATTTTTGAAAAGATAATGGGTTGCAACATTCTTCTACCTTAGCAATTTCGGGTATGAAATTCTTTTAAGGGGGAAGGAATGTAACGTCCCGTATTTTCTGACCAATTATTTTATTATTTAAATTATTGATTTGGATTTAAATAATTGAGTTTAACCATTTTATTTTGAATATATTATTAATATCAATAATATTATAATACTGTACTTTAAAAATATTTGGAAAATGTTGAATTTGCAATATAATGTGAGCGTGCAATTTAAAATGGTTTACTACTTGTTTATATTGAATTATAATAACAATTTCGTTTATTTAACGGCGTTATAACTTTTAATTTATAATTATATTATAAAACGAGCTGCAGCGGCGCGGTAGTTCGCAATATTGCGTTTTGAACTTCAAATGGCTGTACGTGATTCAATATAAGTCGGATTTTCTCGAAACAAGAAGCATCTGAATCTGTTGGATAATATTTTTCTAATGGAAGAGAAAAATCAAATTTTCATAGTGTAGATCTTGTTTTATGTCCAAATAAAATTTTAAAATAGTCGCTATGGAATTCCTTTACAAATTATATCGATTTATTTTATAAAATAAGGGGTTTTTAAATATTTTTAATATCGAATTGGCTTGGATTTCAATCTAGAATATTTTGTTTTGGTAACATATAAAATTCTGGTCGTGTATGGCCAATTACAATATTTTAAAATTATTATATTGAGGTATTTTAAATTTGGTTTATTTTAATTTAAATTGGACCTTTAAAAAGGGACTTTATTCAAACCACCTCTGTTTTCGACGAAACAAATTTTATTGAGACTGTAACAGCTAATTATTTCTATATTTCAAGTTGTGCATCAATTGGAGTTAATTTGTGAGCGCAGCAAAGTAAAATACAAATAAAACGACCATTTGGGCGTGTATGAGCGCCATTTGAGCAAACGGACTCGGAATTCGATGAAACAAGTTTCATTAGGACTGTAACGTCAAATTATACCATGCCGTCCATTTCCGTCTCAAACGGAGTTTGTATGTGAGCACAGTAATCAATAAACGTCGTCTAGAATTGCGATAGTCTTGAAATAAAAATCGTCGGTCATTATCGGTCGTCACATCGGGTTAAAATAATAACTTTTCACTTATATATACACCAAACCTCAGCCAACCCATTCACAACATTTCCACCATTCATAAAAACTACAGAAAAGTCCATTTTTATTAAATAATTTATTTCTCCAGTCCTGTAATGAATTAGCGAAGGTGACCAGAGGGAAAAGTGAAGATCTGGTCGATGGGAAGGTGCAGTAAAAAGTTGGGGTGAACAGAGCATTGTGGTGGCCGGAATCGACGGAGGAAATCCAGATCTGAGTTTCGGTTTTTGCAAAATTCATGGTGATGAAGTTGATTTCAGAGGATGGGTCCAAAGTTAAGGTTGTAGAGGAGGAGTAGGTGGTCATTTTCCCCTCTGATCGGAGGAGCTGATATCGTTAGTGGAGGTGGCAAAGCCTAGTTGATCGAAGATAGGGTATTTGGGTTTATTTTTGGGAGTAACGATCTGTTTTGACCGATTTGATTGAGGAGGAGACCTCCAGGGCATCGACTGTCTGAAGGGGGTGAAGCGTGGAAGCGAGGCCAACAATTTGGCGGTGGTCTGGTGGATCCTAGTGTCCTGTAGTGTCGATGGTTGCTGAATGAACAGATTTTGTTCAGATGGGTTTTTCAGGCGTTTTGGTTGATCTGAGGGGTCGGGGTTTGGGGCAATGGTAGCTGACATAATTGTGGTTGCGGTGGGTGTATCGGAGTTGGTCACGGTGGTCTTGGGTGGCGTCGAAGTTAGGATTTCGGATGGGATGTTCGGTCGTGAAGAACAGGAGGGTAAATCGAAGAGAGGGAATCTGGTTTAGGCCGATGGAATGGGGAAACCGCATGAACGATTAGAGGGGGAGCTGACGTGGTTAATCACGTTTATTAAAGGTAATTAGGAGTTTAAGATTTAATTAATTAATAATAAATTAGTTAATAATCGTTTAAAATATATATACTTAAAATCGTTGTAACTTATCCAAACGATATCGGATTTACGTGAAACAGGATCTGTTAGGATCGCAGAGACGAGATCTAGATGATGGTACTGACCGCGAATCGTTTGGACGTAGAATCGTTTGGACGCAGTTGGATTTTCAGTTAATTTTAAATGCTGGTTTAAAATTAAATGGAACAAACAACGCTACAACCGTCAACTGAAATATATGGTGAGTTAATTCTCACACTTTTCTGGACTGCTATGATGTGATAAATCCATATAGAAATACAAAATGGTTGATTGGATGCCTTGGTTGCTAATGGTTGATTCATTGGTTGTTGTTAATTATGTTATCGTCATTTATTTATTTAAAATTATATACCATCATGAAATGTTATAATAAACCATGGTGCAGGGAAGAACATGTTGGTGGGATCCGACCGGATTCATCAAAATATTTTGTATACTGTTTATCTTTATGTTGTTTATCCATGAACTGATTGAACCCCCAATTAACATTAAACCTTGTTCAGATAGTGATGGTTGAATGGATGTTAATCGTTGTTGGGTTTTGAAGTCAATCGATAGTATTAATTAAGTGGTTGGCAGTGAGGGCATAAAATTTACTGTTTAAAATGTTGCTCTGCCATCGGGCGAATTAACGTAATATTTAGTTATAAATATAACTAATTTAAAGTTTTATATTTATTTTATATAAGTCAATTAAAATGGGAATCATATAAATATATTTATAGTTAAATCATGTTTTTCCAAAAAGGATCATTAAACATTTTATATGACATATTCTTATGTCATGTTCTAAATGGAAAGTCTGAAACTAACATACAAGTTAGTAATAATGGGATAATTGTTTTTATAAACAATTAAGTGATGTTTTAAAATTAATTATGCTATTTAATTAATTTAAGGAGGGCATGATAATGGAAATCAGTTAACAGATAACTGATATGTACGGTTGGCGAAAATCAACCGTTCTAATTGGAAATCTACAACTGGACTAATTTAATTTAAATAAATCAAACGTAGAATTTCCTGAATATTCGTTAAATTTAACAAATAATGTTAACAGTTAGTTAATCTTCGATTAACTATAATTTTAAAAGTGGTTATCGAACTGTTTATTGTAATTAAAGTCAATTATTAGTTAGTAAACTTTTTAAAATGATTTATTATTCCATTATTAGTTAATAACAAAGTTAACTATTTTTGATACAGTCAATATTAAGTTAATTATTATTTTATTTAATAATAATTAAAGCAATGATTTTTAATTGGAATGAATCGATTAAGTGAGCGAGTTAAATTATTAGGATTCGAACTAAATTTGCGATATTAAATCAGGAGTAAAGTTTTATCAAGACGTAACCAAATGGGTTAAAATAAACTTATCAGAGTTTATGAAGTTTTCTGTTTATAATAGAATTAAGATTTGTGTATATAATGTTTTAAAAGACTGTAAAGTTAATAGAGGAGGTTAATAACGTTTACTTAAACTAAGTAAACACGTTAAGATAGGAATAGAATTTCAAAAAGAAAGTGTGATAATAAAACCATGTTTTAAATCGAATGGTAAATGAAATATGTGGAATAATAGGAGAAAGAAGAAAGGGAATTTCAACATCATTAAGTAAAATAGAGGTGATTATAATAGGAGGGTTAAATGGATTTGTGAAAAAGGGATATTGGATAGTTTAATAGCTTAAGTGGAAAGATTACAAGACAATTGCCAATGTTAGAAATGAGTAGTGGAAAATCATATTAAATTCGAATGGTGAATATGGTTGGGAAGTTTACTCGATGAAGTACAAAGAATTTAACTTGTAAAGTGGGTTTTCAGTAGAAGGAAATGGTTTATAAAAATAAATTAAATGGAAATGGAATAACAGATGTCTGAGTGGCAAATTTCTATTATCTTAAGATAAGAGCGTCGCCGGTCAAGCTCTGAGAGGTAATTCGAATACCCCAACTTGAACGACTTCACTTTTATCGAGAGATAGTATTAGTTGTAATGGGTAGGAAAGTGATTATTGAGTTAATTATGATTAATAAAATTTATCATTTATTTAAATAACCTTTTAAAAGGGATGAACTAGGCTAGTTTTAGTCAATTAATTCGGAAAGATAACTACTTTTATTTAATAATAACTAAAACGAGTGTTAGACAATTGGAATTTATTTTATTTAAATCAAAATAAAGGTTATGGATTGGATTAGTATGAAGAGGATTTGAAATTCAATTCAAATCATATAATCAAAGCTTGTAAAGAGTGTTTTATCCAAGATGGTAATTTTAAAAATAGCGTTCACCTGAGAGTTGGAGTAAGTGAAATGTTTTTATTTGAAATAAGGGAATGATTTTGGAATTAAACTATGCCATTTGTTCAAATAGAAATATAATGATATTTCCAATGATAAAGGAAATGAAAGGAGGGTTGTAAACTATGGTGATAATTTAAAAGATAAGAAGTACGAAAGGGTTTTGAGAATGTAAATGATGTATCAAGACAAAAGGGTAATCCAAGATGTTTTATAAAAAAAGGTAATGTTCCTTGACAAAGGAAAAAAAAGTGACGTTCGGTGAATTCGTTATTCCAAGAAGATATGGATTAACACTTTCAAAGTAATGAACCGACAGAGTTGTGTCGATACAGAATTTAGGAAATCGATAATAAAAATCGATGGAATAGTTTTTAAATGAAATATGTTAACATAAATGACCTGAGTTGCCAATGTGCTTAACAGTACTGTTATGATTTGATAGTCAAATTACCGACTATCAAATGAATATTATTCCAGAACCTTTTTGATGTGTTGTTTCGAAGATACCGGGATGAGAACCAGACCCAAAACCACTTCGATTCAACTGTGCGGACGCGACTAACTTGATGGAGAGAAGACGGAGTAAATTGAAGACCGTAGATATTTATAAAACGGAAGAACTACTTAAGTCTCTGACTCATAACCAGAGATATACTGTGGTTCTGTCGTGGTTAAAATCTGTGGATTTGCAAGGACTACTCGCTACTGATCTATAGGGTGATTCCTAGGATGTAGTAGGAGGGTGCCTTCGGTTCATCCTGTTCCTGGATGACTTGTATGGACGAATGTCTGACAGAGTATTTCCAAAGGGATCGCGTACGTTGATTTCTTCAAACGTACCAAGCTGTTGGTATAGAAGGGAAACTTCTTTAGCTTACTAACTAGAGTATTTTTGTGGAAATCAATTAGTGATTTCTGGAGGATCAGACAATGTGGCATTCAAGTAAATGGAGATATACTATTCTGAAGGATAAGCGAAATCTCTAGCCTCATCAACCGGGAAATGGAACAAAATCGGGTAGGCAGCATGGCTATGTGGGTCGCACCTATTAAAAGGTTATATCATTACCTGATCTGGAGAAATCAAAATGCCTTCGGTTGTCCCTTTTTATTTTTATATATGCTATCGGTTCCGTTGGCTGGCCCTAACTATGGTAATGTATATTCGGTACTCTCAAGAGAAATGAGGGGTCGGTCATGTGTGAGCCGGGTTGCAAGATGTTCTTGTTGAACCCCAATGTATTCATCTCCGGAGACACATTGTCGGAAGGTGGTCCCATACCTTGTCGTAGTTGGAATCCATTCTCCAATAAGAGCCCATGATTTTGATTGTGTTCTTTATTGTAGAGCGTGAGATGCAAGCATTCTGCTAGATTGCTATTTATTTGTGGTTTGATAGACATTATTATAATATCAGAAAAGATATTGATAATGTTTTAGGTTATAGTAAGATAAAAACCGTACATGTTTATGTGTGGGCTGGTCTTACTATTATCCTTTGATTTCAAAAGGATTTTCCAAAGTTAAACAAATTGTTTGTTCTATGAATTTATCACTGAAAGTATTCCAGACTGATCCGGGTGAATTTTGCTTTGCTTCAAATGAGCTTGGGTCAGACCGAGTATATTTACAGGTTAGGTTGTGTTGGAGTTCAGGAGCTAGAAGCAGGAGGCTTCACTGTTAGATATATAAAGTGTATTTCCGTTGTGACAGATATATATATTGTACTCTGAAGATTGGTATGTATATATAGTTTCTTTGTATAAAGAGATTTGATATATCACATTTTATTCGTTCCGCTGTGAGATTCTGACGTGTTCTTCTTTATCTTCTACAGTAATGTTTTCTTGCTTTGTTTTCTCCCCTTCTAATTTCTTTCTAATAACTATCTGGTGTTGTTCGATACTTGGGTTTGGCAAATAATATGAGTTGTATATATTATTGTCAAAATTCGAACATCGAATTTCCTGCCGGGTCGTTACAATGAAATTGTGTTTTGCAAGGTTACTATGCCGATCATTGTTGTCATTTTCACCTACTGCTGCACGTATAGCTGCACACTCTTTTCTAACGACCACGCGCTCCTCTGTGGTAGTTTTGCATGCACGAATAGCTCAAATCATATCCATGAAAAAGAGAAAGGTCATGCACACAAGCAGTCATGTACCCCCACAAGAATAAAAGATTGAAGCTCAATAGACTATGTTAGTGAATATAAGGAAATATTAAAGGTCGCCCTAACAAAATGCCATGGGATCTAACCAACAATAGAAGGAAGGAAATATTATAGATTTAACAAGTCCAAGCTTTAAGAGAGAAATTGTAATTTGTAGATGTAGAACTTAAACTATTGGGACGCACAACTGACAAGTCCAGTATGGCCTGTAGATTATGTGAAGTGTTGCTAAAATGGCAAAACAAAAACTATACAGCCCTTGCATCTAGGGCAAAGCTGAGACCATTTGCCTGTCCCAATGGATGAATTGTCAATACCAAGGTTCACTAAAGGATCCTACGAATAATTTTAAGTGAAATTTACTGTAAACCAACATATTAAATGCAAGCTGTTATTTGATATAATAATTATAATATAAACGAGCAATTTAGTTTTATGTGAATTAAGGAGAAACCACTTATCTAACCTTTGTGCCTGCATTATCGGAGCATTCATGTTCATTTTTTCTGAGCTTTGAGTATTTTATCATTAGATGGAGCAAGATGCTACCATGGATTCTTTTCGCTTGTCTTCTTCGGCTGCTACTTTGTCGATTAGTTTCTTGAGAGTTGGCCTTTCTGTTAGTGCATCTCTTGATGAAGTTATATTGAGTTTGGAGGCGACTTTATTAAATATTTCAAGTTCAAACCTATCAGCAATGTCAAAAACCTAAACAGATAATATCCTATAACCATGACTTAGAATATTAACTTTATGAAATTAGATTAGATGCATCTAAACCTACCAGACATCCAACTGCTTGAGGAACTATTCGTTCGACACGCTTTAAGCTATCTTGAAGTGTGCATTTGGCTTTCTCAAATTTAGTGACCACATAATCCCTTGTTATAGTCTATAAACAGAATACATAAGTTTTTTTATTTAAATAATTGTAATCAATGAAATAGAATTTGATCCTTTTAAATTGCACAAAGGAGCTGAGTATAAATTTAAAAGTCAACACTTAACCTTCTGTTTATGCCAGAGGAATTCTGGAAGAAAGCTTTGAAATGTTGGTAAGAAGTACCAATGTCTTCTTTTCCACATACTTCCCTAATATTGTGCATTGAAAGCTTAGGTATATCACAGTCAATTGTTCTGATACCAACTCCTGACGCAAGTATAGAGCCAATAGTTGATCCACAACACATATCATTCCTTACAACAAATTCTTGAACTGGAAGATTGTAGTTATCAACAACTTCTTTAAATAAGAAAGCAGCTATAGATTTTGTTGTGTACCGCTGATTGGCATTGCGCTTAAAAACAAGACCCTTCTATAACGTTGGTCTATGGTGTTCTTCATAATTATCAGCAAAATTTCTCATCTTTTAACGGCGCTTCAAAGTTTCTCAAACGATTATAGCCACTTATACCCTGATAGGGTGGTCCTCCGCATAGGACACATACATACCCCCGGGGGAGGAAACGAATCAAAGAATAGTTGAAACTCTTTTGCAAGATTATATCATTAGTTTATATAAAATATATAGCCAAATAGATGAAAAACAACTAATCTTGAATTTCAAAATCCAACTTGTAGCTTTCAAATCTCAAAGGCACAATCTATCGGCATTAAAGCTAGGGCATGCTTGACTTACTGCATATGTTCGTAATCGATCACATGCATTTCATTCCATATCGAGATAGTGACGCGCAAAGTGTTTCAAATGATCACACCTGAAGAAATGAAAATCGTGTTGTGTTATTGAAACCCACACTTCCTTACTTGTCATTATTGTTCTATTCCATATTTCAAAGGTTAGTTAAAAGGAAGTAGAATCATAAACTTGTATATGAAGGTATTATAAAGCTAACTATTGATTTAAGACAGGCCCAGCCATCAGCTAAAGGTTGTCCATTAGGTCGAATAGTCTTTATTATGTTGTTGCCTTTCTCAGAACCGAAGAGAAGCTTCGCCAGAAATTCTATACCATTATCAACATGCACGCAATGACTCATCACATTAAGAAACTCATCTTGTGCATCAAGCTTCTTTTTTGATCCAAAGAGTGAATTCCGGAACTGCCACAGTGATATATGTATAATTAGATAACATAAAGTTGATCACAGTAGTATAAGATGTTTTATAAGGTAGATAAAAATAACCTTGTGCTAGTAGTAAACTAGATCATCATCTCGTTCATTTACTGCTGCTATTGAAAATGATGATAACGAGTTACTTTCGACAAAAGTGAAGTTTTCGTTTGCTGGATTTGATCCTATATATAAGAATAGACGGTCTATGCTAGGTTCTGCATTTCCATATTGTATAACATGGGATCCAAAATCGTATGTGTTACGAACTGAGGTCCTGTCTTTAATCTTATACAGCAAACATTACATAAAAATATGAATTAGAGACTTGCATTAATAAAATAACTTGTATGTATTTTTCAGGTAAAGACAAATGCACTTACACGGAGATATTGCTATTTAAGTGATTCGAAATTGTATGTCACTATAGGTACAACATGGATAATGAGTAGATGATAAAGGAAAGCTATTTTTAATATGGAATAGCATTTTAAGATTGATTTCACCATAACTCCAGATGGAACAGTGTCAGCTATAATCAACTGAAATTCCCTATTAATAACCTAAATTTAACTATAACAAGTTTCAATATTCAAATTTCTGATTGGCTAATTTAAATACCCTTTTGAAACCTTTGAAACTATTTATTTTTCTGCTTGATCCATAAAACCTGTCTTATAAATTATAATTCATGCGATGATCCTTAGTAAAAGCTGCATTTCAAAGAATAATATGTTCCATCTGTCTTCCATCCATGGAACACTGTACAAATCTACCAAATAAGTCTAATACTCTGAAGGTGGACTCATGAGCTCTCCGGGATAGTAAGTTCCCTAACTACTTTCGACATCATATGAGCTTTCATAGGTACCCATGGCATGTTATTTCTTTAGCACAACACTTAATTTTTCGGCTTAAAGGTATGGATAGGTAGGCATACCTGAAAAGAAAAAAAGCTTCAATTTATATCCATTTTAAAAATTAACGTAGAAGATCAAAAATGTTGAAAAGCACAACAAGAATTTATAGAATTGGTCCTATAACAAAAATGTATTTACCATTTATTGTAATGACATTGTATTCAAACGTTCTTCTTCCGATAATCTAGAAAGCAGAGCTTTGGAATCTATCAGTGTTTGTCTTTCAAAGTAAACATTGGATTGAAAGAAGGATTCTCTAATTTTCTAGTTTTTGATAGTGCAACAAACGTTAAACCAAGACTTTCTCGATCGTCGATATCAGTGATTGCTTGATCTAGTGTTAGTCCTTGACTTTTATGTATTGTTATTACCTGTTGACGAAAAAAGTTGGTCTAGTGACGATCAACATCCAACATGTGTTGAGTGCACAAAAAAACAATCACAGAGATGCAAGAAAAGGTAAATTAATAAGGGAGACACAATATTTTATAGTGGTTCAACTTATATCGGTGCCTACGTCCACTTATAATCTTTATTTGTACTATCAATTATAGGTTACAGTGGTTTTTTCAGTGGAAGAAAGTAGAGAGTACACAAAATCCTTGTGTTGTTTGAAGTGCACGATTGGATGTTTCCAGTATATCGAGCAAGAGGTTCTTCGGAAAATTCAGAATGCCTTTCCATTTTCATCAATGGTGTATTTATAGGTGAAGAAGGTGGGCTGAGCCATGTGCCACGTGGTTTGCCTCTTTTTCGGAGTTTAGACACGTGGAGCTCAATCTAGTAAAGTAGATGTGGCGGAGGGAACTGTTCTACAGCTGATGAATAGCTCTCTTCTAAAATCGTGGTCGACGTGGAGCTTGATATTTGGCATATAAAAAGGAGACATAGTCAAAAGCTAATCTGATTCAGCAACTTCGGTCGCAGGATTTCGTCAGATAGTATATCATTCTCCAGATACTTCAGGTGAGATCTAAGACTTTAGGTTTGACCTGATATTATGGAATCGGCCCGATCTACTGGTAGATGGCTTAGTCGGTTGACTTGCTTTTTATCTTCAAAGGGCTGTTCTGTGACGAGCATAGCTGGTCGACCTGAGTTACGGGCCAGCTTGATGAATGGAGAGTTGTTCCATCTACTATGAAGTCGAGCCTTGGTTTTGAGTTGTGATGGCTTTTGCTAAAATGTTGGTCAACACTTTGCCCCCCTCCAGAATACATCTTCCTTGGTAAAGGGAGATGTGTTCAAAATTTTATGGAAATTATTAAGCTGAAGTCCTTATATGAAGCCATGATGAGAGGGGCCGGAAAACCGACGATCGGTAGTGATTATATTAAGGCCAGAAGTCCGACGACCGCTGAGGATCGTATTTAGGCCGAGAAACCGACAATCATTGACGACCATATTAAGGCCAATAACTAGCAAATACCAGAAAATAAGTCGACCATTCTGAGTTGGTCTTAACAGAAAAACTGAGATCCCGTCAATTAAATGATACCTGTAAAGAACTAGGAGACGAGCATAAACCATTCTCGGTTTTGGAAAATGGGGTATAAGCCATACCCGGTGGATGAGTATAAACCATACCCGGTTTTTTTCTGGTGAGATGGTGTAGTTAATTTTCCAGTGTTTTTTAAGGTCGGACTTTGACCATGTTTAGGGAGTGATCAGAAGTTTCGAGTATAAACCATACTCATAAGTTGATAGTTTTTATTTGCCAAACCCTGACAAGGTTTAGTGAATTTGGCAAGTATTATACATACCCGACTTATGGAGTTGACGAGTATTAACCATACTCAGCTTGAGGAGTTGGCGAGTATTTACCGTACTCCGCTTATAGATTTGGAGAGTATTAACCATACTTAGCCTATGAAGTTGACGAGTATTAATCATACTCGGCTTACGGAGTTAGTAAGTATTAGCCATACTCGGCTTATAGAGTTGGCGAGTATTAACCATACTCGTCTTATAGAGTTTGGGATTATTAACTATACTTGGCTTAAAGAATTCGTCTAGGTATGGTGGCGGGTGTCGACATCGCTCGGTTTAGAGATGGTGGCTAGCACTGACCGTATTTAGGATGGCGAGCATCAGTTACGCTCGGCTTGAATTGTTCAAACATAATCCATGTTCGAAAAAGAAAGTTTATTGCTAATAAGGAGTTGTTACAGAAAAATGAAAAAAAAAATCCTAAGAGAGTGATTGTTGAATCCAAAGCACGCCTAAGAGCTAAATCCTAACCCCATACATGTGTACTTCAACATAGTCACATTATTGAAAAAACAAATAAAAGTACATTTCTTATATCTTAAGAAATGGGTAAAATCCATGATCATCTAAATTTGATTAACTAATGATGATGTCGCGATTGCTGGGCTCAGGGTCCTTTCCGTTTTGAGAAGCTCGAAGACCGATCAGGGGAGCTTGGGCAGAAAATTATGGCGGCATGGACTATGTAGGTTTCTTGATGTACTTGGGTAGTTCTCCATGCCTAACCCTATCCTCGATGAGGTCGCGCAAATGTATGCATTCACTGGTGTTGTGTCCTACCATGTTATGATACATGTAGTGTTTTCCAAACTTTTTGGGTTGGCTACCTTCGAGGAGGTTTAGTGAAAGGGAGAGACCCTCGTACGTCAAGGAAGATGTCAAGCAGGGATGACTTGAGCTCGGTGTATTGATCATACTTTCTCTCTCTCCGGAGTCGTACATTACGATCATTCTTTTCCAAGGCTTTTCATTTTCCTTTGTTTTGGTCGTTGGTGTTGGATGGACCTCCGCCCTTTGTAGCTAGCACCTTGAGGCTTTCCATCTCAATGCTAGCATCTTCTTGTCTGAGGAATCTATCAGCTTCGGCATAAAAATCTTCAATGTCCTTGGGGGGACCTATGGTTAAAGAGATTTTGAATTCTGGTCGGTTCTGGACACCAGCTATGGAGATCATAAGCACCATCCACGACTCGGGTCGATCGACTGATGTTACGGCTGCATTCAAACTTTCTAAAATGGAGCGGAGGGTCTCGCCGGACCGTTGCTTGATAGAGGTAAGGAACATGACACTCTTTGGTCGGGAGATGTGAACTCTGAACTGCTCGGTGAAGTGGTTGACCAACATGTTCTAACTGTTGATCGATTCAATTGTTAACTGCCGGAACCACATGCCAGCTATGTCGGTGAGGAAAAGAGGAAAACTTTTGGCCATGACATTGGTCGATGCAAAAAGTACTTCCATGTGACACATGTATTGCATGAGGTGAATGGTCGGGTCGGAACTGCCGTTGTAGGGCTCCAGGACCGGAATCTTGAAGTCCGATGGGTTTCGGGAATCTCTAATTTCCTATGTGAATGGACTGTGATGGATGTTATCCATACCCTGTTGAGAAGATGTGCCTCTGGTGAAGCATTTGATGATGCTTGCAAGATGGATTCCATCTCCAAGAAGTCATTGCCACGAATCCAATTCTGTATTGGGTACATCGATGAGAATCCCAGCACTAGCATGGGGTGGAAACATTCCCCAACCCCCTAGAGTCGGTTTTGTTCGTCCTCCGAGAGTTGAGTGAAGGTGACCTCCCGCCTCAGGTATTTTAGCTAAAGTCACTTGGTTATTATTAGACTGAACCAAATTCGCTCCAATTGGAAGTGATTGGCCCAGGTGAGTGGTATCCATCTAAGGCTCAACGTCGCCCTCGCTCAGGGTGATGTTAGAATGGTTTACAGTAGTGTTTCGCTCCGTCACGTTGGGGACCAGTATGGTAGAGTGGTCTTGGCGACACGGAGGGTTGCTGCCCCCAGCTCTTCGTTGAAGGCGAGGTTGCATAAGATAGGTTCGTAATAAGGCGTTGGGCCGAACTGGATGTAACAACGTTCCTGGTTCTGGCCGACCCACGGGTTGCACTGGTCCCAGAGCTGTTTGTCCAGGGAGTTAAGTCGTTCCCCGAACTGGAGGGAGACTGGTCGACTGGTCCTGAACTTGGACAGGGTCGTCTTGCTAATCTGCAACTACCAAAGCTTCGTTTAATGTTAAACGTGATGATCCTGGCACCGGTCAATCGAGAAGTGAAGTTGAGCCAAGAGGAAGCAAAGGTGTGGACCAATCGGGGGCTGGGGTTTCCACATACCAAATATCAGTTATTGGCCCAGCCTCGCCCTGTGCAGGAAATGATACTGGAATGTGAGGTCCCTTTTCCATCCGAGCGAGGAGGTTGTTCATCGCTTCCTGTTGATATTTGTAAAGTTCACCCTGAGATGCTCTCTGATTTCTAAACTCGGCCAAAATTTTATTCATGTCATCCCTGGTGAGGTATCGGGATGACTCTTCATGGGAGGAAGCCTCATGGTTCGCCTCCATTTTTGTTGTGTCTGGTGCATCGGCAGGTAAAGGACGGGAAGATGAAGCATCCTTCTTCCGCTTGATTGCCATTGTCTTCTTAGAAATTGCTGAAGACGATCGAAGGTTGTAGGGTATGTCTGTTCCCCCTACCTGGCACGCCAAAGTGTTGACGTCAAAATTTGGTCTAGTGACAATCATTCCCCAACGTGTTTTGAGTACACACGAAAAACAAAGATGCAAGAAAAGGTAAATGAACAATGGAGGCACAATATTTTATATTGATTCGGCTTATATCGGTGCCTACGTCCACTTATAATCTTTGTTTATACTGTTGATTACATGTTACAGTGTTTTTTTCAGTGGAAGAAAGTAGAGAGTACAAAAAGTCCTCGTGTGGTTTGAAGTGCATTGTTGGATGTTTCCAGTATATCGAGCAAGAGGTTCTTCGGAAAATTCAGAATGTCTTCCATTTTCATCAATGGTATTTATAGGTGAAGATGGTGGGCTGAGCCGTGTGCTACGTGGCTTGTCTCTTTTTCGGAGTTTAAACACGTAGAGCTCGATCAAGTAAAGTAGTTGCGGTGGAGGGACTCGGTCTACTATTGATGAACTCTTCGAAAATCGTTGTCGACGCGGTGCTTGATATTTTGCATGCAAAAGGGAGAGCTGGTCAAAAGCTAATCTGATTCAGCAACTTCGGGAGGGTAGCAAATAATTCTCCAGATACTTCAGGTGAGATTCGAGATTTTAGGTTTGAACTGATATTATGGAATCAGCCCGATCTACTGGTAGATGTCTTGGTCGGTCGACATGCTTTTTATCTTCAAGAGGCTGTCCTGGGACAAGTATAGCTGGTAGACCTAAGTTACGGGCTGGTTTGATGAATGGAGAGTTGTTATGTCTGCTATGAAGTTGAGCCTTGGTTTTGAGTTGTGACGGCTTTTGCCAAAAACTAAGTCAAATTTGCCCAACATAGAACTAAAGGTAACTGAGTTCTAGTACATGTAGTACCAGAAGAAGTTTTCCAATTAATCATTTGTAGAGTTATTGGAATAATGTTCGTTCCTTCACGAAATGGAGTACCGTGATAGTTATAAAAAATTGACCATGATCGCTAGAGGTAGATCGTTAGGAGAGCTTGATTGTTGTGAATACATAATATCTACAATAGTACCCATTGCACCATTAACCAATCCATTTTGCACCGAAAGATTAGATCGTAACATCACTCGAGCACCTGTAGAAAGATAAATACATCTTTCTAAACCTTTTGCATCATCAGAAGAAGCATTAGATGCTTCTACACAGTTGTTGAAAGAAGGAATGTGTGCGATAGGTTTTCGAAGTTGAATCAAACGATGTTTGTTATGTTCGTTAGCAGCAATTCTTGCTGGAAAAACATAATGAGCATTCTTAAAATTTTCCTTCTCCTCACTTGATAAAATTGACCAGTATCTCGTTATGAAAAGTTTCCAATCATCTAAGGTAGACGCCCCTCTACTTAATCTTTCCAAAGCTCCTCGTAAAGATGCTTGATCTTCTCCAGCCTGGCGGAATATGTATGATAGTCTTACACATTTATCAAAACTCATATATGCAAGTCCTCTATGTTCTTGCAAAAGACTGCCACCATTCAAGTATAATGAACTATCACACACAAGAGGTAGTTGTCGTATGTCACCGACTAAGACAATAGAAATACCACCAAATAAGTCATTTACTGAAAAAATATCACGACATCGTAACTAAATATTTGCCATCATTGTTCTAATATGCATACAGTATTGATCTATTACAATCAACTTGTATATTTAAACTCATCTTGCATACACCGACATTGCTCTCTTGAAATTTCTTTATAGGACGATTTTATTTCAGTAGACATCGAAAGTTCATGATGAATAGTGCTACCACCAGTGTTAAATGCAACCACTCCAGTTGGGACATAATGCGAACCACTTTTATGGTTCGAAAATGAGTAACGATTGTTCAAACAATGGCGTTTACAGGAGCCAATTTTCCCGTACCAGAACCACCACATATAATCATTCGAATTGATTATCCTTTAAATATGGCATTATATACGTATAATGTGATATCCTCTGTTCTTCAGACAAGTTCTCAAAAGGAACAATAATAGAATCATTTATGCTCTCATTTGCATCTTCTATTAGGTAGCATAAAATGGTGTGGACAAAATTACGTTCAATATCTATATTAGGATACCGCTGAAGTGCTTCATTCCAACTATGCAGTATCAAATTCTCTTAATCCCATTTTTATCTCTTCTCCTGAAATGAATAGTGGTCCCATCGATGCTGCTATCATCCATACTTCTTGATGATTTTCATCTGTATCATTGTTAGTGTTATCGTCTTCAAAGTCATCTTCGATAGCATTTGGAAGCGACTCAGGTTGAATCAAGCCTAAATTAACATATCTTTCGGAACATGTATCGAAATTTCCATTTGCTTCACTCAAATTTCGATAGTGATGATGTAGTAGTACTTGTATTCATATTATGAAAATTATAATTTCATAATGTAAAATTTAATGACAACCGTTTAATTGTCGTATATTTCAAATTGAATGGACAACATTTGTAAAAGCTAAATTAGTGAAAAATAAAAAAATTGCATTACCTGTTGTTCGCAAAAAAATTCCCATTTTTCGCTAATAGAGGAATGTTAGTACTTAATCTGGTGTTACTCGAACAATTGCCTCTGTTCAAAGTTTGTGCCATCCTTTAATATAGTAACGAAACTTTTTGGCCATATCCAGCAGTGATAGATTTTCATGCTCGCTTGGTTGATCCATATACCTCATAATAAAATATGGGTCCGGTTCCACTGAATCTTCATCCGCTATTGTATTTCGATATTGAATTACAGTTGACAGCATGGTCTTTTCAGTTACGATAAGTTGCACGATTATTTCAGATGAACGTACTAGAGGGTAAGACATCAGAAGATGACATACTTCCTGTGCAGAAATGTCTCGTTCAGATACACTCTTGAGAAGTAATTTCTTTATTGCAGAAGTTGGTGTTGGACAGGGCCGACGAATGTTTTTAACTATTGTTCTGAATGTGTATGCAAAGCTCTTTGATACTGGTTTAGATTTTGCAGCGTACTTTCCAATATAATTTACCACAGAATGCACGGATAAGACTGGAAACCAATCAATGTTAACACGCCAAACCTAAAGTACTTTTCTGTTATGTGAGCAAACCAAAGGGTCATTGCATCGAGAATTAAAATGAAATATTTTACTATTCGGAAGTTCTTCTACTATTTTAAATCGTGGAAGCATGTCAAAGGCAATTTAAAACGACATGTCAATTGTTAGTTTGTTCTATGTACTCGTAATTCCACACCTCGAATGGCGCATAATCTAAATAAATAGATTTGCATAGTCGTCGTCATCAGCATCCAAATTTGCTGGTTAAATAACTTTCGCGCATGGATGCTCTTGTTCTTGTAAAGGTCCACCCATATTTGGGTTTACTGTAAAAACATGACGATCAAAATATTCAATAATTGTAGAATTTTCATTTAAATTCTCACCAGCCAAGGAAGATAAATCTGGTGCGTCATGCAGCCATACAAAACCATGTATATTTCCACTTTCATGATTTTGCCATTCAAAATGATGCCAACAGTCCTTAACAGAAAATTCTGGCATTAAATATTCTTTGATAAAAGTTGCAACGCTCGCTTGAAAAAACCATGCAGCAACATGTGGATTTTCGTTGAGTTACTGTGCCTTTCTTTTTCTTTGTTCACTGAGATTCAATTTTTCCATTTCATTTGCTTGACCAAGAATTGTGCAAAGTTCTGGCCTTGAAAATCTATCGAACTTAATGTGAAAAATACAATTGGAGAACCATACCCCTTCACCGTAGTTGTAAGTTCCCTTAATCTCGAAGATCAGTAAGAGTGGCTTCCACGAATGCCCTTTGCGTAGTAAGAAATGCGTTGAGACAGTTGTTTATCTCCCGATTTTAAAAGTTCGCAAATATCTTTTATAGGCAAATTCCCATCATCTGGGTTTTTTGTATGTAGATATTACCAATATCTAATGCATGCCACCTACTAGTAAAATTATAGGCAAAATATCAAAATCTAGAGTCTTTTGCAAACCGTTAATCATGAAATTTCATTAAATATTGGAAATATTCTAGAGGTCTAATTTTTTTGGCTATTCTTGTCTTAGATCGGCGTTCCCTGATGGAAATAATATTGGAAATTCCATTGAGATGTATCCAGGAGTATTAAACTCATCTATAGCAATACATGAAATAGGCATTTGAACAACTGTTTCATTGTTTTCTTGGTTTTCTAAAGATGATAAGATACTAGCTTGTTGATTTGGTTGTACTGAAGCAGTTGCTGCACCAGATATCTCAAATTCATCGATATTGGTTATTTCACTATCGAATTTGGGAGGTCTAAAAAATCATCATAATGGTCTTGAGTCTGTGGATTATCTTGAGTATGAGGAAGATCTGAAGGTACACCGTCTTCTGGTAACTGATGAAGAGATATTTCATTTATTTGCACATCAGAGTAAAATATATTATGAGACTTGAGCCAAAGTAATGCTTTTCTGACATGTTCGCGTCCTACATTTAAATCTTTACTTTCATTTGTTCCACTTCTATTGACAACTAATACTGTCGATAAATCGTTTACCCTGAAAGGTAGAGAACGTGCTATAGCATTGATATCTTGAGGAAAGTTAATAATATTTCCACTATATTTATATTGTTGTCCTTTAAAGCGATAAACTGACATCATTGGATGAACACGTGCAATGAGAATTCGCTCTAAGTTTGTAAGGCTAGAAAATTCAAGCGGAACATCATCGGGTTCCATTAGATTTTGAGAATTAAACTTGTATGGAAGGTCATGTTGCAGTTTATCCGAACAATAATCAGAGCACGAATTTGAGGTAATAATTAAATCTAGAAAAAATCGTGAACAAGTTTGACAACTTATCCAATGGATTTTTTGCAACAAGCTTATAAATTTGTGAGCATTTGTCATTTTCAGAACCGAAGACTGTAACATCGAAAGAGGACCAGATGAGCTGCCTGTGTCTGAGCTTTTGGTATGAGCTCTTTTTTTCTTTATGTCTTGCCACATCCACCGCTTTTCTACATTGTTGTTGCTGGTTTATTTCTCTCAAGCAACTAGATCGTTGAGTATACAAACGATTTTCTTTGTATTTAGCCATCATTTCATCATACTTATGAAATATAGGTAAGTCCCTGTTATAGAATAAGTACATTCAATTGACAAATAACTCAAACAAAGTAGATATAATATTAGATTATATGTACATTATTGGTAATTCTAGCATTATATACCTTTGTAAGATGAATGGATCCGAAGGAAGAAATGTATCAAATGAATCATTTAAAACATTGGACGAACTAGAACTGGAAGGGGTGAATAAATCAAATTGCTTTCATGCATCGAAAGGAATGGAAGCACCATATGAAGTATATAAGAACGACAAAGGATCTTGTATGAACAAAGGTTTTGTATGAACAAAGGTTCAGATTGCGCATCATGTGGCATCTATGCAAACATACATTTGATTGTAAAAATAAGAAAAAGGATAATAGGGTAATAAGCAGGGTTTTTTTTTCCAAAAAAAAAAAAAAAAAACTACATCATGGAAGTTCACCTTTGATGTTGACATTTTTTACATATTACCAACACAACCTATGAGTGATTGCTCCTTGTTGCTCGAAAGGTAACTTTTACCTTTGGCTCGTGTCTTTTCGGAAGTTTCTTTTGAAGCTATATCACGTGCTAGTGATCTTTCATTCTGTATAATAAATGGTTTATTTACTGGTTCAACTGGAATCTAGATGTTTAATGCAAACATTGTTCAAAAAATAACTTATGTTTGTCAAATAACAATTTTACGTTAAAGTTATAACTGAAACACGATTTTGACACAAAGACCAACACATCAAGAATTATTTCAAAATTTACCATTTCGAATGATGATTCTAATGTTGAAAGCACTTGAATATGATCATAATGATCTTTAGGTAGTTTCTCATCATCAGTAAACATTAGTGTTGCATTCAAATCAATAATGTTAACATGCAAAATAAGATAGTGTGCATTATTAGTCAAAATTATATTTTCATGTCATGTATATATTTTTATGGCAACAAGTTCATAAATACATAATAAATCTATAAATGTTACAACTATAATTCATCAATTATTATTTATAAACAATTTTTGTTGTAATACATTTTAAGAATAAAATATGTAGGTAAGAAAATTTACCGTTTGGGAGACCAATCGTGATGATGGTAGCACTTGCATATGATCAACATGATATTCATGTATTTTCTTATAATTACCAGGCTTTGGCGGTGCATTCAAATCAATCGGGAATACATGACCTATACCATTTTCCTGAACATGCAAAATAAATTAGTGTGCATAATTTGCTTACATACTAGTTTTACTATATTACTACATATATAAGAATAAACATGCAACTAATTAAAGTCAAGCATGAAAATGATTACCGTATTAAAGGTTGATGGTGTTTCCACATGCATAGTACCGCTATGATCTTCAAGTGGATTCATGTCATTGTCCGGCATAGGCAATGTATTCAAATCAATAAGAAACATATTAATTCTTATATATGTATCTGAAAATGGAAAATGTTAGCAAGCAAAGCATATGCATCCATGCATATATTGAAAAGATGACATTGACAATGAAATGTTGATATATCATTCTAGACATTAGAAATCAAGTATTATTACCTCAAAAGGTGCCGAAACACTTTATGTATGCTAAGTTATGTTATGGATATGAGTAAATTCATCTTTTATTTATAGAACATAGAAGAAATATATATATTACATAATTTAAAAGCTTTGATTGGATAATTTATTTTTCAATATCTATCACAAATCGCTTACAAATTGCATGACTTGCCTAAAACTCTCCTAACCCTTTCATCGCTGTCGCGGCAGCCATTGGAGTTGTACATGCATTTAACTTTTGTCTCTGTCATTCTTTCATTTCGCAATAAACAGAGTATATGCAGAAATTCTTTAACGGTAGAAAGGAAATTTATTATGATCTTGAGATTACGTGGACAGAATATATGTATGTGTGTGTGTGTGTATATATATATATTCATTCCTTTTTCACATGATTCACATAGATAGTTATTTTAGGTTTAAGTTCTGTTCAAAAGTTCAAAATAGAGTTTAAATTCTAAATCTTAACACAATAATTCATTCAAAGATCTTAACACAAAAATTAACCTAATAATAATCGTTAATATTCTAAATCTTTTCGCTTCTATTTTAAATCCACTTCCAACATAGGGTAAGCTATCGGCAAATGATGGATCTAACAAAAAATAGATTAAATCTTCGAAATAAGAAGAAGAAAAATAGCGAGCTAAACTATTTCAGAACGATAAATCTAAATTTGATTGTCAAAAAATGATTGTAACTACAAAAACAAAGGGAAAAATAAAAGAATTATACCTGGATTGAAGGAATTGAACTAATTTGTAGGTCCGATAAATTGAGTGGTGCGATGCAAAAAGTGAAATCATTCGCGTATTGTTTTGGGAGGTGGGTTTTATTGCGGGTTTTATCTAATAGATCGGTTGTTAACTGGATTGAAGGGTGGATCGGTTGTTATCTGGATTGAAGCATATTCGATTTGAGAAAAGTAGGGGGAAAAATTGGGAGAAGCAAAAGTACGATGAGAAATAACCATAGGAGTTCGCAAAAATTGGGAGAAGCAAAAATGGAGAAAAACAGGGATGCAGAAGAATTATTTTACACAGGGAAAAAGAACCAAAGCAGGTGTAATGTTTTTCGAGCTTCGAAAAAATTGATTTTGGGCAAGTGACAGTAAACAAACCTCCCTAATGGTCGGTTTGATAATGTACATATAGAATTTCGTAAATTCTCAAAAACACTGCCATTTCACTATAAATCAAATTATAACATAATAAATTTAATCGCTAAACGATGCGTGTTTATATCACGCATGATCGCACAATAAGTCTGATCATTGTAAAACTTCATATATTTCAATAATTTATTATTTCAAATACAATGAAACTAGTTTCCCAGAAATCCAAGAAAAGCTACCTAATTTTTATATTCTTAGCAAAGTTGACCGGTTTTTAAAATGATCCCTAACACTTTTTTTATAACAAATAATAAATATATATAGGTACTGGAGAGATAGACAGGTCGCATAACTACTATATTCGGTTTTTTAAGTGGATCGACCACTATAACTATCCTAGCTTATAGTACATGAGCTAGACTACATGTTTATACTGCTACAATTGATTTTTAGAGCTGACTGACCACATAGAAGTTACAATACTCCACGCAGGGAGCATATCACACTACAACCTGCCTAAAGCAGGGTATACTTACAAAAACACAAAACAAACTAACATTCTATAACAACCTGGATTTTAGTGATTGTATAGTTAATTTATTTAATTATTTTAAAGGTTGATTTGGAGAATTAAATGGTTTAAATTCAATATTTTTGAATATTTATTGAAAAAATAGATTTAATTTTCGACATTTGTCGAAAATAGTTGAATTTGCGATATTACGTGAATTGGATAATGTAAGAGATTCAACTCAAGTTTATATTAAAATTATAATAACGATCGATAAACGAAATTTGAACGTATAATTTATAATATAATTTAAAACGAGCTTGTAACATCACGGTAATTCGTAATTTAACATTTTGAACTTTAATTGAATACACAGGATCTAATATACGTTGGATTTCTTTGAAACAAGAAACGTTCGGATCTATTTGACTACAATTTTCAAATGGAAGAGAAAAACAGAGATTTCGTAAAATAGATTGTGAGTTATGCTCAAATCAAATTTTCAGAAAGTCGATATGGAATCGTTTATAAACCATAAACAGTTTTATTTAATACAATTAAATATCGGTTGCAAATTCTAACAAGATTCCATATTTTAAATTTGATTTATAGAATTTTTCAACATTTTTAATTTGGAAAATAAAAACTAATTTTTAATGTAATTTACGCCATATATCAGCGTTTTTGAAACTTCACAAAATAAATTAATTTGTCTATTTTATTATGTTTTTGGAATCGTAGCACATTACTCGACATAACGACAATCTTATTTCTATCCGTAGTGGTCGATAAATAAAAAAAATCTTCGTAACCGGTACCGCTTAAACTTCAAATAAATATATTATATTGACTAAATATAAGGGGTTATTATGCATGCTCCAAGTCAATTAAATAGGGTGTGTATAACAGATAGTAATAACAAAAAAAGATTAAAATAAAAATTTGAAACTAGAGAAAAAAATTATCTAACATATAACCTACCAATACAATATAATATACCAACAGTACTTGCACATGGCATGCAAACTATTTGCACATGGATTGGAAGAACAATCAATTTTATTCTTACTACAAGTCTGTGCGTAACTATATTAGTGTTGTCTCTGTCCACATATATATTTGCACATTCCTTGGAAGAAAACACAGACTTATTTTTATATAACGCTCATGCTAAGCCTACACTATATAAAATTAAATAACTCACATGTTAATCGAAGTCAAACTGCAGCCTAGGTTGGAAAGAACTCCTACCCTATTCTGTACGATTGAAAATGACATTGCATTTCCAAAAAGTCATTTCGTTCTATAAATATACAATGTTGCATCTTATTTCTCACCCATTCTTCTCCAAAACTGTATAAGGATGGCGTGAAGATATCGAGTTTTATGTGTGGCATGGGGTTGTGTTGCGTGAAGAGAACGGAAGCAGAAGAGAAAACAAAAGTGTTGGTGATCTTAAAAGGCGAGATGCACTTGTGGACTCAGTTTAATGGGTTGCAATGCCATCTGGGTCTCTGTTTTCTATACTGTAGCAACAAGACTAGCCGGACGACGAGTTTGAACATTGGCTGCGAGTCGAACAAGGTTGTGTAATTTTGGCAACGGAGGTTGTGACGTGATGAATGATAGAATTCTCTCAATGGTTTTAAACTACGAAATTCCTTTCCAAATTTTATGCTCAAACGGAAATCTATATCCAGTTAAGCCTAGAGTATTTGGCTGTGTATGATATGCGAGGGATATGGATCCACAGTTGACAAAGTTAGATCCAAAGTCTTTAAAGTGTGTGTTTGTTGGATACTCAAGGCTTCAGAAGGGTTATAAATGTTACTATCCAAGTTTTCATAAGTACATGGTTTCAATTGATGTCACATTTGTAGAAGATGTACCATTTTTCTCGGCATATTATAAAGAAGTTCAAAAACATGAAGAGGTGAAGAGTGAAGAATTCCTAATATATTCTGCTATAATAGTTAAAGTTCATATACAAGTGGAAGTTGAGGAAAGTATTGAAACTCGGGAATTTATTCAAGAGGTAGGGACAACCTCATCATCTATGGAGGATGCGGAAGCTTCAGCACCAGATCGGAGCATGAATTTACCAATTGCTCTTTGGAAAGGTAAACGTAAATGTGCATATCCTGTATCATCAATTATGTCTTATGATAAAGTAGACTCAGTTTCATATACTTTTATATCTACTTTGGATAATGTATGCATTCCTAAAATTGTGAAATAAGCCTTATCAAAACCTAAATGGAAAAAGGAAATATTGGAAGAAATCAAAGCTCTAGATCAAAAGAAGACCTCGGAGTTAGTAAAGTTACCCAGAATAGAAGAAGGTGATTGGCTATAAATTGATTTTCTCTGTGAAGGTCAATCCAGATGGGTTGTAGCTAGGGTGAAGGCTCGTTCGATGGCCAAAGTGTATGCACAAATGTATGGGACTGATTACTCTAAACTTTTTCACCAGTAGCCAAGATGACTTCAATCAGATTATTAATTTCCCTGGCAGTATGGTATTACTGAAAATTGCATCAATTATATATCAAAAATGCTTTCCTTCGTGGTGAATTAAATGAGGAGGTTCATATTGAGCAACCACCGGGGTTTGTTGCTCGGGGGGAGCAAGATAAGGTATGTAGGCTTAAAAAAATACTTGTATGGCTTAAAATAGAGTCCACGAGCATGGTTTGGGAAGTTTAGCAAAGTTATTGAAAATTTTGGTATAAAAAAGAGTGTATTTGATCACTCAATGTTTTATAAACAGTCAAAAGAAAGGGTCATATTGCTGATAGTGTATGTCGATGACATTGTGATAACTGGAAGTGACTGCAAAGGTATTTCAGACCTTAAATTATTCATCCATTCTCAGTTTCATACCAAAGATTTAGGGGAATTGAAATATTTCTTGGAAGTTGAGGTGATAAGAAGCACTAGACACATTTTTGTATCTCAAACAAAGTATACTTTAGATTTGTTATCTGAAACTGGCTATTTGAGTGCTAAACCATGCAGTACTCCCATGGAAGTTAATTAAAGTTAGACAAACGAAGGAAAAATGTTTGATAATCTTGAAAGGAGTAGAAGACTGGTCGATAAGCTGAATTACTTGAAATTATCAAGGCCTGACATTGCTTTTCCAATGAGTGTAGTAAGAAAGTAAATGAATTCCCCACAATTCATCACTTGAATGCTTTGAAGCAAATTTTGTGTTATTTGAAAGGTACAGCATGACAAGGATGGGTGTATGTTAATCATGGCCACAACAAGGTGAGGGGTTTTCAGATGTAATCTGGGTTGGTTTTGAAACTCATCGACGTTTAACTTCAGGATACTGTGTGCTCGTTAGAGGAAATGTGATATCACGGAAAAGTAAGAAACAAAATGTAGTGGCAAGATCTTGTGTTGAGTCTGAATATAGATAAACGACTAATGCAATGTGTGAGGTGATGTGGCTGAAGCATATTAAGACAGAACTAAATGTTGAATTTGAAGTGCCAATGAAATAATGTTGTGGTAATCAAGATGCAATTCATATTGCATCCAAAAGTGTGTAACACCCCACACTTCTATGCACCCAAATTTCGACAAAAATCAAAACTCAAACACATCTAAGCATGGAGCGTGTATATGTGGTACCTGCAAATAAATGAGCATGAGCATAATTAGAGTATGATAAGATAACTCGTAGCGGAAACAAAACAGAATAAATTAGTATTAACTTAAGCAACTACTTTATCAAAGTAAGTCACTTTGTCAATATCGAACATGAGAGAGAATGAGAACCGAAATCTAAACTAAAACACCTGTGAGAACCCGACCTTCTCTAGAAAACCAGGGTGGTTGTAATGAGAAGGGGGTCAGAACAACAAAATTCTGGTGAGCAGGAAATGTACAACACGGAATATAATACATAGATGTATCCCGTTTGGTTCAACCCAAGATGTATGCCTTCCAAAATTAGTGATTCTAGACTAACCTTGTAAATGTTTATGCATGACCCTACTACCCTTCACACAGTTGTGTTCCAAGCTATGATACTGAGATAGAACGTTTACACATATATTTAGGAAGCCCTTAAACCATAATTTAACTGATTATTAGACTGAGAACTGAACCCTAACTGCAGAGTTCTTATATATATATATATATATATATATATATATATATATATATATATATATATACTCTTCCATCCACTTTCCCTTTATTGTTTTCCACCTTACTATCAATGATAGACAGAGTGGATTCTCCCGATCACTTAAAACCCTAGGCGAACGTATTAATTGCTTAATACCTTTCCGTAACTTGTTCCACATTCTTATAAACTGGAGAGCACTAGCTAAGGGCCCTACTAGTTAAGGCTTCCGTCATTCACGCATATACTCTTTCCCCATATAAGGTGAGATAGTGTATTTTATCGCTCGCTATACCACTAGTTGACCTTATTGGATAAACCCCTTAGTCGCTTACTACTTCATGTAGGATAGGTAGCCATATCTAACATTTTAAGTTTCCAGGTTTGGGTAGGCAATATACACACATGCCGTTTAAGACCCCTATAATGCCAGACCTATTCCAAGATGGACTCTTCAACCCCAATCTCTTAAGACCCAAGAAGAGGACTATACGCGAAGGTTATTAGGTTCGTAAGCCATTATCCCTTAGTACCTTTCCCTATTGGGATAAAGTGGGCTACGTCATCACATCTTTTCCATTTAGTTACTCTCCACGGAAATATTAGATGCATAAGATTTATTATCATCACGGGTTGCTATGGTTAACAATATTTTATATCATTAACCCACTAAGTCCAACCCTACTTTTAATTATAAGTTGTATTTTCATTAATATAAATAAGGAAAGTTATATCCTCTTTACCTTGGATATTTATTTAATTACCTCCTTAATTGGACTTAGTATTTTAACAACAATCAATATCCATTAATCCCTTTATTGCACCCAATTATTTCTTATTTCTTGGTTTATTGCCCTTTATGACCATAATGGTCGTATTTTTCAAAGGCAGTCATCTATTAATCCCACGGTATCTATTTGTCATACCCCAACAGATGATTACTATTCTTATTTATTTATTTCTCGCTTATTATATATATTATTTATGAACTAAGCTTCTAACATTAAGTTGACCACTTGTGGATGTTGGATTTGTCGATCGGTTCCAGGCAAGCTTCTACCACAATTTGAACTCAACCCCGTGCCTTGGTACATTTATATTTACGCATTAGACCCCTCACATTAAGCTGACCACCTGTGGATGCTGGATTTGTCGGTCGGTTCCGAGTAGACTTCTTCCATAAGTTAAGCTTAACCTTATTTCTAATACGGTTATAATTCAAATTTCCTAATTGGGGTGTACAACATTAATCCTAATTCATTTAGGAATTGTAACTATATTTACTTTACTCAGTCAACATCGTTTACAATTGTTATTCTTTGATTTTTGGTCCATTTATAGCAATAAATTATATTAATTGCTACAATGGTCACCACAAATATATTAATTCAATATGAGTTGCATTTTCATATAATTCCTGTAACAACCCGTATTTTCAATAACCTGTAATGACATAAATCGAGGCAGAATTTAATTCTAAAATCTGAATCAAGGGAAACGGGCTATGCCATTGCGTTCGTCTCGAAAAAATACGCGAAATAGAGTCCGAGTTTTCGAAAATCGGAGTCCGTATGACCCGATTAAGGCCCAACGAAGTTTTCAGAAAATTTCAAAGTAAAAACAGATTTCAAATTCAAGTTTGAATTTGAAAAATTAGGTCAGATTGGGCCAAGCGGGAAAATTCCCGCAAGAGCACCCAAGTCGACAGCCCTGTCGACTTGGGAGTCGACTTGGTTGGACCCAAGTCGACAGCCCTGTCGACTTGGCTGTCGACTTGGTCCAGCCGGGCTGTTTAGCCTGGTGCACCATTTAGAGATTGTGTTGAGCTTGGGGGCCAGATTCGGTTTTGAGGGCTGAGATTGGAACTAGGGTTTAATCCTAGGGTTGAAACTAGTCCTAATCTCTATAAATAAGGCCCTAACCTAACCCTAAATCATCATTATTCATTCATACAACTAAACTATGGCAAAATCAATCCTCTCATGGCCTCCACTCTCTTCATAAATTCCTAAATAAATTTTTATGAGATTTTCCATGCATACAAGTGTTTTCAAGCTTGTATGAGCATCATTAGCTTGCATTCAAGTCAAGTTTCTATATTTGCATCATAAAGCAAGGGTTTTGATCACTTTGGCTTAAGGGTTTTTCTATTAAAGCTTGCATTTTGGGGTTTAATTGATTGCATAAGGGCTTTCTTATATTTGCTATACTCATTTGAGTCCTCATAAGCATTGTAAGCCCTATTCTACTTTCATATTTAAACTCTAAAGTTAATGATGCAAGTTGTGTTTGATCATTATGATATGATATGCAAGTTTATCATGTTATGCAAGTTTGTTATGTTATGATATGCAAGTTTATCATGTTATGCAAGTTTGCCATGTTATGATATGCAAGTTCATCATGTCATGTTATGCAAGTTTACCATGTTATGCTATGCAAGTATGCCATGTTATGATATGCAAGTATGTTATGCAAGTTTGAGATGATCATTTTGTTCATGTTATCATGTTATGCAAGCTTATCTTGAGTATGTGAACATAAAGCTTCAAGCTTTAGGCTAAAGGTTGCATTTTGGCAACATGTAAGTTATCATATCCCTTATGATAACTTGCATGTGAGGCTAAATGCGAACTTATGGCCATTTCTACATGTCATTTAGCACCATGTATCACCAATATGCCAAGTTTGGTTTTATGCATGCTTTTGAGGCCTAAAAATGTAATATGCAAGTGTATGAACATATGAACATTTCATATGCCACCATGTTAAACTTGTGGCTTCAATACCTTTATGTCATGATTATGCCAAGTTCCCTCTTTCTATCCTTTATGCGCTATTGCGATATGTAAGCGATGGGATTGCGTTTGGGGTTGGGTAAACTTAAAAGACATAAAAACATAAGCTTGGGAATTTACCTATTAAGTTAGGTCTACCCATTGGGAATTTACCTATTAAGTTAGGTCTACCCAATTGCTTGAAAACTTGTAATGTGTTTTGGAAACATGATGGACATGACACTTAGAAAATATAAGTGTGACCAACTCGAGGTTGGGTTGAGTTTGTAGCGTAAACCTACCCGGAACCGACCGGCTTAACTAGTTGCTACAAACAATAGGACCCAATGTGAGAAGTTGGTCATGTTGTACCTTGAACCCGAGGTTAGACCAAGTTGTGGTGTAAAGCTACCCGGAACCGACCGGCTTAACTAGTAACCACAACAAGGTCTAATGTGAGAGGTTAAGGCGCATTAAATTAACTAATGCCTCGTGATTAGGGTTAAGTCATGGTCCACTTAATACTTAACCAATTTGGGCTTGGTAGATTAGTCAGGGTTAAGTCGTGAACTCATCGTTACACTTAACCAAGTTAATCCATGATTATCAAGAGGGTTAAACCGTACTTAACCCACTAGAAAAATCCTAGCAATAGGGGCCCACTCCAGCAGTAATCCCAAGTTTGTATCATTAAGGCCCTAGGGACTAGGTTAGGGAGGGGGCACGATTACTGGGCTGGAGGTAAGCGACCAATAAACGACGGCAGGGTGGTACGCCGATGTAGTTCCGGACGGACTATGGTCGTGCACGTAGTCCGTATTTGGAGAAGTCAAGCATGGGTACCAGTAGATCGAGACTGTGCACTCATGTTTATGGTGTCCAGGGGTTGGCACCCTAGGGCTTGATACACCCGAAGGGTGGACCCGGCACAGTTCGACTACAATTATGTTTGGGTCGTATTGACACCAACACGTGACGAGTTAGGCTTAGGGAGCCGATCGACTAGACCGTTTGGTTGGACCTTGTATTAGGGTCATTTCATGTTATTGGGCCAAAGCTTGGGCCAAGTGATCAA
Organism: Allium sativum; assembly: GCA_030737875.1. NCBI lineage: Eukaryota > Viridiplantae > Streptophyta > Magnoliopsida > Asparagales > Amaryllidaceae > Allium > Allium sativum. The sequence goes on from CM060910.1 coordinate 346,658,127, forward strand.
TACTTGTTTATTCCAGTCATGTTAGTTTGCTAGTACACCTGTGGTGCAAAAGCTTAAACCTGATTATGCGATGACACCTTTATCTACCTTGTTAGTTAATCACCATGCTAGTATGTTGTTATCCTTATGATCATACCTGCTTCTCATGCCAGTTAACTTTCTCAGTTTACATTGATTGTAGTAGGGCTTTCTCAGTCTTTTTGACTGACCTGTTTTCTTTCGCCTCTTTTCTTCCGTTCCCCCCCCCCCCTCCCCCCCCAGGTTCTCAGGGAGGGAATATTGGAGCTTGGCTGGATTTCTGATCGCTTGCTTGTGGGATTTTAGCTCATGTACGGTCTTGACATGAAGCTAGCTATGGTTATCACTTATTTTGGGGATAGTACTTATGTATTTCAGTTTTTCAGTAATGTTGTTTTTATCTAGACTTGTGTATTTGGAAAGTTAACATTATGTTGTACCAGACTTGTTTTGAAATGGTTTGAAAATCTTCCGCTGTTTTATCTATGTTATTTACTCTGTTTACATATATACATATGTTCTTGTTCTGCCTTGATATATCATTATGCATGTTTACCTGATTCAAACGCCCCTCCAAAGTCAGAGTGCTTGCAAGAGTCACCCTGGCGGAGGTGGGGTGTTACATTTGGTATCAGAGCATATGGTTTACGAGAAGGAACAAAAAGGTTTTTAGAAAACTTTTGGAAAACTATTTTCAAAACCAAGTATAAAGTATTTTCCAAAGAAAAGTCTAGTTTATTTTAAAGGCTATTCCCCCAAAAGCCATTAGCAAAATTCCTTCGTTTTTCCCCATTCTGAATCTGTCTTTTTCTTCGTTTTTCAGTATGGCCGATAACTTTGCTATTCCGGAGGGAGTACACGTACCTGTTTGGTATAGGAGACTTTTGGAGGCTAGGGCGACCGAAGCCGGCCCCGCAGATGTCCCTCCTCCTCCTCCTCCAGTAGTTAATGTTCCTCCTCCTCCTGTCACTGAGGTTCCTCTTCCTCCTCCCCCTCAGCATCCTCAAGCTGACTTCGCAAAGACTTGCAAAGATTTCAAAGCAATGGGTGGCAAGAACTTTCAAGGCACTGAGACTTTTGTAGAGGCCAGAAATTGGTTGAAAGAGACCGAGGATTTATTTTCTATCTTTGGGTTAGACGATCAGAGGAAGATCTTGTTGGCGGTTTGGCTTATGAAGGATGAAGCCGCTTATTGGTGGGAAGTCACCAATGGTACTAGGCCTGTTGAGACTTGGGCCGATTTCAGGGCAAGGTTCATGCTTAAGTTTCTATCTTTTGCTGAGGAGAATCTGCAAATGGAGAGGTTCATAACTTTGAAACAAGGAGATATGTCTGTCAAAGAATATGTGAACAAGTTCAATCAGTTAGCTCGTTTTGGCCTGGATATGGTGAATACTCCTCAGAAGAAGGCTCTTCGTTTTGCTAGAGGATTGAATGAGCCGTTGCAGGGATTGGCTATGTCACATATTCCCCATGGGGCCACGTTTGAGAGTTTGGTTGATATGGCGTTACTTCAGGGAGATGTCAAGAAAGAGACCAAGATGAATGATACTCAAGCCAAGAAGACTGATTCCCAGGGAAAAGGAAATCAGGGTAATCCAAGTGGTCAAAGCAGTCAAGGCAATCAGAACAAGAACAAGAGTCAAGGCAACAAGGGGAACAACAACAAGGGCAAGAACAACAAGGAGAAGTGCCATTATTGCGGTTCAGTTGGGCATCTTATTAAGGATTGTAAGAAAAGGAAGAATGGTGAATGCTTTTTCTGCGGTAAGACTGGACATTTCAGTAAGGATTGCCTGAAGAAGCAAGGGCAAGGCCAGGGTCAGACTCAGCGTGCTGGACCTTCAGGAGGGCAAGTTCATGCTCTCAATACCGCTCCAGTTCCCGATCGAGGTTGTATTTCTGTTGAGAGCCTTGTATATATTTTTGATTTTCCAGTTCGTACCTTGTTTGATTCTGGTGCATCGCATAGCTTTATCTCATCTGATCTTGTTGATAGTTTGCACCTTAGTACTAGCTTGGTAGATGATCCCGTCTGTGTCTCAAATCCTATTGGGGGTTCCGCCCATTTGTCTATGATATGTGGGGATTTGAGGATCTCTATACTGAGTGTAGAGTTCTTGTGCAGTGCTTATGTTCTTGGTTTTAGGGGATACGGATTGATATTGGGCATGGATTGGCTGTCCAGATATGGAGCCATTCTTGATTGTGAGCATAGGGTTGTGAGGCTCGTGACTCGCCTCGGAAACACCCTAGAAATTTCTTGTAATCCGAGAGGTCCCGTCATGCTGTGTTATCTTGAATCACTCGACTCGTCAATGGAAACTCTTCAGTCTGTGATAGTGGTTCGAGAGTATCCGGATGTTTTCGATGAAGTTAGGGGGTTGCCCCCTAAGCGAGAGATTGATTTCCGCATTTATCTGGTGGATAATGCAAAGCCGGTTTCTTTGCCCGTTCGGCACATGGCTCCGCGTGAAAGGCGGGAGCTAAGTAAGCAAGTAAAGGAGTTGCTTGAAAAGAACTTCATTAGACGAAGCATATCTGAATGGGGAGCGCCTGTGGTATTTGCTACCAAGGCAGATGGTTCTCTCCGACTTTGTGTTGACTATCGAGAGTTGAATAAGCTGACTAAGAAGAACAGACACCCGTTACCGAGGATTGATGATCTCTTTGACCAGCTTGTCGGTGCTTCTGTTTTCTCTCAGCTTGATCTTGCTACTGGATTCCATCAGCTCAGGGTAGCTGAAGATAGTATAGACAAGACTGCGTTCAGGACTCCAGATGGATTCTTCGAATGGCTTGTCATGCCGTTCGGCTTGACTAATGCACCCGCATATTTCGTGGACTTGATGAGTAGGGTGTTCAGGGAGTTCTTGAACAAGTTTGTCGTGGTCTTCGTAGATGATATTCTGATCTTCTCAAAGATGAGGAAGAGCACGCAAGGCATCTCGTGGAGGTGATGGATACGCTTATAGCGCATCAGTTGAAGGCCAAGTTCTCCAAGTGTCACTTTTGGAGAAGGGAAGTTAGATTCCTTGGGCATATAGTGTCTAAGCAAGGCTTAGCGGTGGATCCCGCTAAGGTAGTTGCAGTTCAGGATTGGAAGACTCCAAGGAATGCAACCGAAGTGAGAAGTTTTCTAGGTCTTGCGGGTTTTTACCGGAAGTTCATCAAGGACTTCGCAAAGATATCCGCTCCTCTCACTAAATTGACGAAGAAGAATTTAGTTTTTGCTTGGAGCATAGAATGCGAGCTTGCTTTTCAGAAGCTCAAGAGAGCTCTCACATCAGCACCTGTTCTAGCTTTGCCCGATGGAGGGAAGTTATTTACAGTATACACCGATGCATGTGGCACGGGGTTAGGAGCTGTTCTGATGCAAGAAGGAAGAGTGATATGCTTTGGCGGTAGACAACTCAAAGTGCATGAGAAGAATTATCCCACTCATGACTTAGAGTTGGCAGCAATAGTATATGCACTTAAGGCTTGGCGCCATTATCTTCTGGGCGAAAGATTTGAGCTTTATACCGATCACAAGTCATTGAAGTATCTCTTTTCTCAGAAGGATCTGAATCTGAGGCAACAAAGATGGATGGAATTCTTGGCGTCCTACGATTTTGAGATAGCTTATACCCCTGGCAAGGGGAATGTGGTAGCAGATGCATTGAGTAAAAGAAGGTTGACCCTAAGTCCTCTATTCGTTGAGATGAAGAATTTAGAGTATGTGGCAACCTTTGATTTCTCTTTGGCGGTTGAGTCGATGACCGGTTCTTTAGCATCTCTGAAACTCAGACCTACCCTTCTTGATCAAGTTGGGGCTTCGCAGAGAGAAGACCCTCAGATAGTTGAGATTATGGATAAGCTGATTCGAGGAGAGGCGTCTAGTCATCTCGCTCGATATTCTATTGATGACAAGGGTTGGCTGAGGAGAGACGGAAGGTTATGTGTTCCAATGGTAGAAGATTTAGTAAGAAAAGTTCTTGAGGAAGCGCATCGCTCTAAGTTGACTATACATCCAGGCGGAGATAAGATGTATAAAGATATGAAGCGCATTTTCTTTTGGCCTGGGATGAAGAAGGATGTGGCAGAGTTTGTCTCTAGATGTATCATTTGCCAGCAAGTTAAGGCCGAGTCAAAGAAGCCCGGTGGGCTATTGCATCCTCTAGACGTTCCACTTTGGAAGTGGGAGAGTATTTCCATGGATTTTATCGATGGGCTACCAAGGTCAAGGAAAGGGAATACGAGCATTTGGGTTATTGTGGATAGACTTACGAAGAGTGCTCATTTCATTCCGGTGAAGAGCAAGAGGACCGCATCTTGGCTAGCGTCTGTATATCTTCGTGAGATTGTGAGACTACATGGAGTCCCTTCTAGTATAGTCAGTGACCGTGACCCAATCTTTACAAGTCAATTCTGGAATAGCTTGCAAGAAGCTATGGGCACGAGGTTGAATCTAAGTACGGCTTATCACCCACAGACGGACGGTCAAACCGAAAGGGTGAATAGGGTACTCGAGGATCTGTTGAGGCTTTGTATTCTGGATTTTGGTGGTACTTGGGAAGACCATCTTCCTCTTGTTGAGTTTGCATATAATAACATTTATCAGGAAAGCATAGGGATAGCACCATTCGAAGCTTTATATGGGAGGCCGTGCAAGTCGCCTACATGTTGGTGGGAGACTACAGATGAGCTTATACTTGGGCCTGATATGACCAGAGATACATCCGAGAAGATCGAGTTGATTCGGAGACGGATGAAAGCGGCCCAAGACCGACAGAAATCCTATGCTGATAAGCAAAGAACTGATTTGGGGTTTGATGTTGGGGATATGGTTTTCGTGAAGGTTTCTCCTTTGCGGAATGTGGTCCGATTTGGAGCCGTTGGGAAGTTAGCACCGAGGTTTGTTGGACCATTCCCTATTATAGAGAGGACCGGGCAGATGGCTTATAGAGTGGAGTTGCCCGAGAAGCTTGCCGGAGTACACGATGTTTTTCATGTCTCGCATCTCCGGAAGTGTTTACATGAATCAGCAGAGGTTGTTGAGCCAAGTGTTCTGAAAGATGTGGAAGTGGAGAAAGAAGCTACCTTGAGGAGAGCTCCGATTCGTATCTTGGGGACGGAGACCAAGAAGCTAAGGAATCGAGAGGTCAAGTTGGTGAAGGTTCAATGGGGTGAAGCCGAAGAAGACGCAACTTGGGAAACCGAGGAGAAGATGCGTGGGCTTTATCCATTCCTTTTTGAGGGTACACTCTCAATCTCTTTACTTTGTTAGCATATCTTTCTCTTTGCTATCCATGTTTATCTAGTTTATCGTGTTAATCTTGTCATGAGAACCTTAGGTAGAAACCCTTTGGATGAAACATGTGTTTGAAACATGTTACGCTTGATGGTTGCAAGTGGTTGCAAGTGTTTGCAAGTGGTTACTCGTGGATGCATTATACACGTTAGGCACTAGATCGGCTCACACACTCCTCATATTGCATATGCATGAGTGTTAATGCTTATTCATGGATGAAAATTTTTGTGTTATCACATGGATGTTGCATATGGATGTATGTTATGTGCACACATATAGATGTTATACATTATGTTAGGAATTGCATATATATGGATTCATTTCACTAACATAATTTGCATTGAGGATATTTGCATTAGATAAGGACATATACACACACCTTTGCATATGTTCATACAACATTTAGAATCTTGTAAGGACAATGATTGCTCGTGGATGATGTTTTGAGTAGATGGATGATTGGATGGTAGGATACGTTCTTCCTAACTTGAAGATTTCGGGGACGAAATCCTTTAAGGAGGGGAGAATGTAACAACCCGTATTTTCAATAACCTGTAATGACATAAATCGAGGCAGAATTTAATTCTAAAATCTGAATCAAGGGAAACGGGCTATGCCATTGCGTTCGTCTCGGAAAAATACGCGAAATAGAGTCCGAGTTTTCGAAAATCGGAGTCCGTATGACCCGATTAAGGCCCAACGAAGTTTTCAGAAAATTTCAAAGTAAAAACAGATTTCAAATTCAAGCTTGAATTTGAAAAATTAGGTCAGATTGGGCCAGGCGGGAAAATTCCCGCCAGAGCACCCAAGTCGACAGCCCTGTCGACTTGGGAGTCGACTTGGTTGGACCCAAGTCGACAGCCCTGTCGACTTGGCTGTCGACTTGGTCCAGCCGGGCTGTTTAGCCTGGTGCACCATTTAGAGATTGTGTTGAGCTTGGGAGCCAGATTCGGTTTTGAGGGCTGAGATTGGAACTAGGGTTTAATCCTAGGGTTGAAACTAGTCCTAATCTCTATAAATAAGGCCCTAACCTAACCCTAAATCATCATTATTCATTCATACAACTAAACTATGGCAAAATCAATCCTCTCATGTCCTCCACTCTCTTCATAAATTCCTAAATAAATTTTTATGAGATTTTCCATGCATACAAGTGTTTTCAAGCTTGTATGAGCATCATTAGCTTGCATTCAAGTCAAGTTTCTATATTTGCATCATAAAGCAAGGGTTTTGATCACTTTGGCTTAAGGGTTTTTCTATTAAAGCTTGCATTTTGGGGTTTAATTGATTGCATAAGGGCTTTCTTATATTTGCTATACTCATTTGAGTCCTCATAAGCATTGTAAGCCCTATTCTACTTTCATATTTAAACTCTAAAGTTAATGATGCAAGTTGTGTTTGATCATTATGATATGATATGCAAGTTTATCATGTTATGCAAGTTTGTTATGTTATGTTATGATATGCAAGTTTATCATGTTATGCAAGTTTGCCATGTTATGATATGCAAGTTCATCATGTCATGTTATGCAAGTTTACCATGTTATGCTATGCAAGTATGCCATGTTATGATATGCAAGTATGTTATGCAAGTTTGGGATGATCATTTTGTTCGTGTTATCATGTTATGCAAGCTTATCTTGAGTATGTGAACATAAAGCTTCAAGCTTTAGGCTAAAGGTTGCATTTTGGCAACATGTAAGTTATCATATCCCTTATGATAACTTGCATGTGAGGCTAAATGCGAACTTATGGCCATTTCTACATGTCATTTAGCACCATGTATCACCAATATGCCAAGTTTGGTTTTATGCATGCTTTTGAGGCCTAAAAATGTAATATGCAAGTGTATGAACATATGAACATTTCATATGCCACCATGTTAAACTTGTGGCTTCAATACCTTTATGTCATGATTATGCCAAGTTCCCTCTTTCTATCCTTTATGCGCTATTGCGATATGTAAGCGATGGGATTGCGTTTGGGGTTGGGTAAACTTAAAAGACATAAAAACATAAGCTTGGGAATTTACCTATTAAGTTAGGTCTACCCATTGGGAATTTACCTATTAAGTTAGGTCTACCCAATTGCTTGAAAACTTGTAATGTGTTTTGGAAACATGATGGACATGACACTTAGAAAATATAAGTGTGACCAACTCGAGGTTGGGTTGAGTTTGTAGCGTAAACCTACCCGGAACCGACCGGCTTAACTAGTTGCTACAAACAATAGGACCCAATGTGAGAAGTTGGTCATGTTGTACCTTGAACCCGAGGTTAGACCAAGTTGTGGTGTAAAGCTACCCGGAACCGACCGGCTTAACTAGTAACCACAACAAGGTCTAATGTGAGAGGTTAAGGCGCATTAAATTAACTAATGCCTCGTGATTAGGGTTAAGTCATGGTCCACTTAATACTTAACCAATTTGGGCTTGGTAGATTAGTCAGGGTTAAGTCGTGAACTCATCGTTACACTTAACCAAGTTAATCCATGATTATCAAGAGGGTTAAACCGTACTTAACCCACTAGAAAAATCCTAGCAATGGGGGCCCACTCCAGCAGTAATCCCAAGTTTGTATCATTAAGGCCCTAGGGAGTAGGCTAGGGAGGGGGCACGATTACTGGGCTGGAGGTAAGCGACCAATAAACGACGGCAGGGTGGTACGCCGATGTAGTTCCGGACGGACTATGGTCGTGCACGTAGTCCGTATTTGGAGAAGTCAAGCATGGGTACCAGTAGATCGAGACTGTGCACTCATGTTTATGGTGTCCAGGGGTTGGCACCCTAGGGCTTGATACACCCGAAGGGTGGACCCGGCACAGTTCGACTACAATTATGTTTGGGTCGTATTGACACCAACACGTGACGAGTTAGGCTTAGGGAGCCGATCGACTAGACCGTTTGGTTGGACCTTGTATTAGGGTCATTTCATGTTATTGGGCCAAAGCTTGGGCCAAGTGATCAATACTTGTTTATTCCAGTCATGTTAGTTTGCTAGTACACCTGTGGTGCAAAACCTTAAACCTGATTATGCGATGACACCTTTATCTACCTTGTTAGTTAATCACCATGCTAGTATGTTGTTATCCTTATGATCATACCTGCTTCTCATGCCAGTTAACTTTATCAGTTTACATTGATTGTAGTAGGGCTTACTCAGTCTTTTTGACTGACCTGTTTTCTTTCACCTCTTTTCTTCCGTTCCCTCCCCCCCCCCCCCCGGTTCTCAGGGAGGGAATATTGGAGCTTGGCTGGATTTCTGATCGCTTGCTTGTGGGATTTTAGCTCATGTACGGTCTTGACATGAAGCTAGCTATGGTTATCACTTATTTTGGGGATAGTACTTATGTATTTCAGTTTTTCAGTAATGTTGTTTTTATCTAGACTTGTGTATTTGGAAAGTTAACATTATGTTGTACCAGACTTGTTTTGAAATGGTTTGAAAATCTTCCGCTGTTTTATCTATGTTATTTACTCTGTTTACATATATACATATGTTCTTGTTCTGCCTTGATATATCATTATGCATGTTTACCTGATTCAAACGCCCCTCCAAAGTCAGAGTGCTTGCAAGAGTCACCCTGGCGGAGGTGGGGTGTTACAATTCCATAACTGAACATCATTAAAACATTCAAAAATTAAATACAATGTTTATTTACCGTTTTACGTGGATTTGGACGGATAATATATATATATATATATATATATATATAAGTTTTGCGCAGTCAACGGAGTTATCTTTTATTCTAATTATTATTATTATTATTAAATTTTATATTTAACCGAACTTTTCGTTTATGCATTCAATCTTTCCAAAAGGTTCCAAATCTTTCAAAAATACCATTAGCTATAATTATTGTAAATTATGCCTAATTTATGGAATATACATATATCAAATTCACAAGAAATATATATATATATATATATATATATATATATATGTTTACATATATTTTTAGAATAGTTGATGCAAACTATGCATATATATATGTACGTTTACAACACTTTTCCCTTTTTCAATCTTTTTATCATATCTCTTTTGAATTCAAAATAACATCTTTTGGTTCAAAAAGAGGAAAACGACATAATTATAACAATTAATCCAAAACCAAACAACATCGAATGCCGATAGGTATAATTCTTTTAAAATTACAATCACAAAATTTAACATTTTACCCAATATTCACATAATTCATTATTCAACACTGAAATTAGAAATCTAGAATATAACTACATCTAAATGGTGTTCAATGGGACATATGTTCAGATTTATAGTGCTTTGTAACATCCACGATACATTTTACAACATAATTGTAGGAATTGTGTATAAACAAATTTAAGAATCCTACAATTAACATTAGATCTAGCCACAATTCACAATATACAATGTTTACAATCAGATTTGATGGGTGTCAATCCAATTACAACAATTTTAATGAACAGGTCTGATAGGAACAGGCATAAAATTTTATACCAAATTCAAACGAAATAAATAAGCTATTATAACTGTATTAGTAAATTTCCACTCACCTTAAATCCAAATTTTGAACCTTTTAGGCCTATAATTCCCAAATTCTTATAAATCTATAGTTTATCTAAAAGGGGATAAATTCGTATCTGTAGAGATGTAACAAAATAGGAAGAGAGGAGAGAATCTGATTTGGAGCGTCAATTTGCATTCTTTTCCATTGAATCTGATAATCCTCTCAATGCCATATGATTTGGATTTGATTTGTTGTGCATGAATATATTTTAAATTTAGAAATTAGGTTAGAAGAGGGAGGAAAATGGCAGAGCTCCGCTGCTGCCACAGATATGTATGGAAAAGAATGAGGCCTTACCCCTTTATTTATAGGAGTGGAATTGGACTTGCGCTGTTAGATTCGTTTAATTAACATCCGACCATTCATTAAAAATATATAATAACCAAACCTTATAAAACCTAGTCGTCACTAGGCATTTTGACGCCCAGTAGGTCGACCGCCGGTTAACCACTACGGTCGATCGCTTGGGTCGTTAAATGCCCAGTAAGGCTAGTTAAATATGGTATGTTATATTTATATATTCTGATTTGCTTATTTTCTATACATTCACGTATTTCGTTCGTGATTTTTTCCATACGGACTCCATTCGCGAAACTCCAAACATGAAAGTTGACCAGAATTCCGGGATGAACGCATCAATTAAAGTTTCGTGGTCAAATTCCATCGTTGGAAGAAATTCCTATTTTTGAAATTCTAATAATTAATTCTTATTCCCAAAATTTTGGGTTGTTACATTCTTCCCACCTTAAAAGGAATTTCGTTCCAAAATTCTAACACCTATTGTCTTATTCTACACAACCATTTGTGTAGATCCACTTTGCAACCATGTGTATATGTGCATGGGGGTACTTAATGCAATTTCAACTGTAACATATGCATGCTATGTGATTCTAAATCGGATCCTCCTACCTGTATGCATTGAGTTTTTGAAATACTTTTGAAAGCATGGTGCAAAACATCCTAAATATACTGGCAGTTCTATATGAATGCAAAATTTGAAAATTCTTTTTCATCCATTACCTTCACACAATTACGAATAAAAGTGTGAAGCAACAATTTTTGCATCCAAACACTACCATCCAAAACGTCACGCAATCTAATCGTTTCCTATTTATTTCATCCTAAACCGAAAAAAGGAAACCGAAGCGAAGAATTTTAACATTTTACCGCTTACAACTTCTCCATTTCCCATCCTATAGTGGAATTTTTGCCTCAGTTATCCAAGATACTCCAAGAATCTCTATCTGTAGACTGTAAAGGGGGCTTAAAACAAACTCTAAAACGTAAAAAGAGTTAATTAATAGTTCACGCGCATCGTTGACAAGGTGTGAAAATAACATTTTCAAGGATAAAGCATCCTTTTCCTTGTTGTCGTTAACGTTTTTATCGAATCATCGGTCCTACTGCACTGCTAAACGCACACACAAATCATCCAAAAATCTTTCTTACGCCATTCATGTGACCAAAAATCGAATTTTTTCATAAAAATATATTTCCACTTGAAAACTCCTTACGTTTATTTAAAAAATTTCTTCCAAAACTATTTCATTCTCCTATAAAATAGGAAAATGATAAAAAAAAGTTTCTCTTTCTCTTTTTTTTCCTAAACATTGGTTTCCAAAAACATTAATAAATTATTTTGCGGAAACTTAAACGATTCAAGTCACATGTCGGCGGGAAAAGGAAGTCAGACGCGCAAAAATGCGAAAACCGAAATCGCACAAAAGATCAAAATAAATTTTAGTTTTAACAAGGAGCGATTATTTATTTATTATATACCTATGATGTGGAACAGGTCCTTAAATAAAATTTATCCAACACTAAGTTCTTTCTTTCCAGCCCTAGGACAACTGTTAGTTTAGATAAGAGAAATGAGATTTTATTCGAACAGGCATGCATGAATGACATAAACATTCCAAACATAGAAATATCATTAACCTAAGTCATGTAATTTAAACAACACTAACAGTTACAAGCACGAATCACAAAAATCCAAGAACCCGATGCTGGAATGGGAAAACAACAAAGACGATGAAACTTCTAAAATAATGGTTATAAACAACGAGATGTTTTGCTTTGCGGCTGAAGCTCAAACCAATTTTTATGATCTTTAATTAAACATATCATACTAGAAAATGTTCAATACAAATACTGTTGGCGTTGTTGGAGGTTCCCACATCGCAACTTCTTCCAAGAGAGAATATGCGATGAGAAAAGAAACCTATCACAAAACTGCTTCTCATGGAAATCCACCTAATATTTTCAAAGGAAAAAAATGGATAGGCGAAATTACATAAAGTAACTCCATGAGACAACACACAAGAACAACTAATTGAATCGAATATGATGTGGCACAAAATGGTGATTATGCCACCGATTAAAGAAAAGATTAATTTCCGCATCATGAGACAGATCTAGTCATAACATCCCATTTATAGAACTATGTGCTAAATTAGTCACGTGTCATCATGGGCAGTTTCGACATAGATTCCCAAAAATAGACATTAAGAAAAAGAGATTTGCTGCAAAAATCTCCAAAGCCAGTCAACAAAAGACCGTGCAAGTCCGTGTAAAACACGGATGCCTCTAAAACTTCATCGAGATCTCCTCAGAAAAACCATTCAAAGATAGTTTAATCTTCATCTCCAAAATAGCGATCGCCTTCATAAAATCTATTCCAACAAGATATAACAAAGGCGGATGCAGTACAAACAACAATCCTATTCCAAGATCTCGAAGAAATGGACCGGTGCAAGTCCAACTGCCATGACAAATTTTCTCAGCCCTAGAACGGTGGGACCTTTTTGCTCATTCCATCAAATGATCTTTCCCTAAGTATGAGACTTAAATGGTATGAGTAAGATCGGATAGCGCAATTAGATATTACGGATTAAGAAATGATCGAAGAGAAGAAATTAGATCATGGAGTACTAGTGAGGCAAGATCAAATGCACGAATAAGCACAGAAAAGGAGGAGGCGAGACGACGACAAAGAAAGAGGTAAAGGATAAAAATATAGTTTAGCTAGATGAGGAAGAAAGGACGAAAGAAGGAAGTTGAGGGGATAATTTGGACGCAACTTTTACGGTCGAGTACTAAGTTCAAGTTGCAACAAAACCCATCAACTAGTTGGCCATTCTTGCATAACACTATACGGTCAACAATTAAATGGCTTTGGCCAAAGATTGAACCTTGACCTTATTAGGCTGAATTAATATATTAATCATCCCGCGTTATCTTTTAAGATTTGATGCGATTAGAAAAATAATTATTCTCATCACCGCGGTATTTAAAGACCGTAGTTAAACTTCGAACCAACTCCAAGGATCCCAAGTAGTCTCAACAACGATGTTGCGACCACAAAACGAACGAACGAACGAATTCCAAAAATAATTAAGTCAGAAATCCATAATATAAACTAAAATGGATTTTCCCCTTACCTAGCTGCCAACAAACAAGTGATTCAAAATCAAGTATCCCAAAAATAAGGATAAAGAATTTTCCTAGCCTTTTAGAAGGTAAAATTAAAACTTTTCCATAAATGAAATTTTATTATAATCCAACGGTTTCATATTTATAAGTCCATTTTTTATTATTATTATTCCGGTTTGAATTATAAACTGTAAAACCTTTTCATGTTTCAAACTGTTGGAGCTTTTAAAATCTTGAGGATTTATTGTGATAATTTTAATAAATTATCCAATATATATAGGGAGAGGGATATACTAAAAATCATAAGGAATTGATATTTATTGTTCTTAAGTTTAGTGGCTTATTCCTTATCATTTCCAATTCTTTCCTTCCTACCAATCATATTATATTTATTAAAATTGCACAAAGCCCCCAATAATTTTGAAACATGAATAGATTAAAATTAAAAAAACCTTATCTTTATAAAATTGGGCCTTCATAAAACCATTTTTCAAAACCCTATTTTTTAACTTTCAAAGCCAATTTTTATTTTCCCCCAAATAGTTTTAAAAATAAAATTTCTTCGAATACAAGGCCAAGAACTCAATTGAATATTTCCAATAAAGGTAGATTCAAAAATCCAACGAAGTAACAAATGGATATACCTTGTAATTATATTTCCGAAATAGATACGACATACTAATGTGAACTCTTCCTATTTTGGATCGAGTAGTGGTCATAACTGGAACTATCAACAACCAAAAAAACAGAAATGTGACTATCTCGGTAGTAGCTAGATTTTTACAAATTTGAATCAATGGAATCTTCCATATGTCGTCCTTGTGCTCTTCACGACGAAATTTTCCAACGTACTGTAGGGTAAGACAGTATTGACTAGAAACCTAAACTCACATATTTCAACTCTTAGTCGCTTAAAGTCCATTTTTATATAATTAAGCCCACGACTAATTCAACATTGAAATAAATTAAAGCCGAGTGAGAAAGACAAATAAAATAAGAAAAGAAAAATTGAATTATGTTCTCTCACGAGTCCTAATATAACCAATTCCTCTGATCGTTTAACCTAAGCTCTGAAACCAAATGTAACACCCCACACTTTTCCATGCCCAAATTTCAACAAAAAATCGAAACTCAAACACATCTAAGCATGAAGCGTGTATATCTGGTATCCATAAATAAATGAGCATGAGCATAATCAGAGTACAATAAGATAAATCACAACGGAAACAAAATAGGATAAACTAGTATTAACTCAAGAAACTACCTTATTAACGTAAGTCACTTTGCCAATACCGAGCATTAGAGAGAACAAGAAACAAAAGCCAAACTAAACAACTGTGAGAATCTGAATTTCTCTAGAAAACCTGGATGGTTGTAATGAGAAGGGGGTCAGAACATCAAAATTTTGGTTAACAGGAAATGTACAACACAAATTATAATACACATATGTATCCTGTTTGGTTCAACCGAAGATGTATGCCTACTAAGGTTAGTGATTCTAGCCTAACCTTGTAAATGTTTACGCACGACCCTACTACCCTTCACAAAGTAGTGTTCCAAGCTATGATACCGAGATAGAATGTTTACGCATATATTTAGGAAGCCCTTAAACCATAATTTACCTAATTATTAACCGAGAAGTGAACCCCCTAACTGCGATGTTCTTATATATATATATATATATACACACACACCTTTCCATCCACTTTCCATTTATTGTTTTGCACCTCACTATTAATGATAGATAGGGTGGATTCTTCTGATCACTTAAAACCCTAGGCGGACTTACTGGTCGCTTAATACCTCTCGATAACTTGTTCCACATTCTTATAAACTGGAGAGCACTAGCTACGGGCCCTACTAGTTAAGGCTTCTGTCATTCACGCATATACCCTTCCCATGTATAAGGTGAGAGATGGTATTTTATCGCTTGTATAACTCTAACTGACCTTGTTGGATAACCCCCTTAGTCGTTTACTACTTCCTATAGGATAGGTAGTCATATTTGACATTTTAAGTTACCAGATTTGGGTAGGTAATACACACACATGCCGTTTAAGACCCCTATACTGAAAGATCCATTCCCAGGTAGACTCTTCAACCCCGGTAGCTTAAGAACCAGGAAGCGGACTATATGCGAAGGTTATAAGGTTCGTACCCCATTAGCCATTAGTACCTTTCCCTATTGGGATAAAGAGGGCCATGTCATCACGTCTTTTCTGTTTAGTTACTCTCCAAGGAAATATTATATGCATAAGATTTATTATCGTCACCGGTTACTATGGTTAACAATATTTTTATATCATTAACCTACTAAGTCCAACCCTACTTTTAATTATAAGTTCTATGTTCATGAATATAAATAAGGAAAGTTGTATCCTCTTTACCATGGGATAGTTGTTTATTTACCTCCTTAATTGGACATAGCATTTAGACAACAATCAATATCCATTACTCCCCTTATTACACCCGTTTATTTCTTATTTCTTGGTTTATTGCCCTTTATGACCATAACGGTCATATTTTCCTAAGGCAACCATTTGTCAATCTCACGGTATCTATTTGTTGTACCCAACAAACGATTGCTATTCTTATTTATTTATTTGTTGCTTGTTACATATATATATATTATTTATGAACAAGGCCTCTCACATTAAGTTGACCACTTGTGGATGCTGGATTTGCCGGTCGGTTCCGGGAAGGCTTCTACCGTAAGTTGAACTTAACCTCGTGCCTTGGTACATTTATATTTACGCGTTAGAAAGCTGATCACCTGTGGATGTTGGATTTTCCAGTCGGTTGCAGGTAGATTTCTTCCACAAGTTAAGCTTAACCTCGTGTCTAAATGCGGTTATAATTCAAATTTCCTAATTGGGGTGTACAACATTAATCCTAATTAATTTAGGAATTGTAACCATTATCCTATCATTTTTACTTTCCCTAATCAACATCAATTACAGTTGTTATTCATTGATTTACGGTCCATTTATAGCAATAAATTATATTAATTACTACAATGGTCACCACAAATATATTAATTCAATATGGATTACATTTTCATATAATTCATTAATTGAACATCATTCAAACTTTCAACACAATGTATATTTTATCGTTTTACATTGATTTGGACAGATTTTATATATATATACATATACATATATATGTTTATGTTTTCGTGCGGTCAACGGAGTTATCTTTTATTCCTATTATTAAATTTTATGATTTGGTTTAATCAATAACCATACTTTCCCTTTTTGCATTCAATCTTTCCAAAAGGTTCCAAATCTCCCAAAAAGATCATTAGCTGTAATTATTGTAAATTATGCCTGATTTGTGGAATAGACATATTTCAAATTCACAAGAAATATGTATATGTTTATATATATTTTTACAATAGTTGATGTAAACTACGCACAAATATATATATATATATTTATACGTACGTTTACCCCACTTTTCCATTTATTAATCTTTTTGTCATATCTCTTGTGAATTCAAAATAACATCTTTTTGTTCAAAAAATGGAAAATGACATAATTACAACAATTAAGCCAAAACCCAACAACATCGAATGCAGATTGGTATAATTATTTTAAAATTACAATCACTCAATTTAACATTTTACCCAATATTCATAGAATTCATTATTTAACGCTGAAATTAGAAATCTAGAATATAACTACATCTAAATGGTGTTCAATGGGACTGATTTCCAGATCTATAGTGCTTTGTAACATCCACAGTTTATTTTATGACATAATTGTAGGAATTATGTGTAAACAATTTTAAGAATCCTACAATTAACATTATACCTTGCCACAATTCACCATATACAAGTTTTAACAATGTTTACAATCAGATCTGATGGGTGTCAATCCAATTACAACAATTTTAATGAACATATCTGAAAGGAATATACATAAAATTTTAGAACTTATTCAAACGAAATAAATAAGCTATTATAACTTTATTAGTAAATTTCCCACTCAGCTTAAATCCAAAGTTTAAACCTTTTAGGCCTACAATTCCCAGATTCTTATAAATTTATAGTTTATCTGAAAAAGGGATAAATTCAGATCTATAGATATGTAAGAAAATAGTAAGAGAGGAGAGAATCAGATTTGGAGCATCAATTTGCATTCTTTTCCATTGAATCTGATAATCCTCTCAATTTCATATGATTTGGATTTGATTTGTTGTGTATGAATATATTTTTATTTTAGAAATTGGTTAGAAGAGGGAGGAAAATAGCAGAGCTCCGCTGCTGCTATAGATTTGTATGGAAAAGTATGAGGCGTTACCCCTTTATTTATAGGAGTGGAATTGGCCTTAGACCGTTAGATTCGTTTTAATTAACATTTGTCCATTCGTTAAAAATATATAATATCCTAATCTTATAAAACCTTACCGCTACGGTTGACCGCTTGGGTCGTCAAATATCCAGTATGGCTAGTTAAATAAGGTATTTATATTTATTTATTCTGGTTTATTTATTTTCTGTCCATTTTCGTATTTCGTCAGTAACTTTTTCATACGAACTCCATTCGCGAAACTCCAAACATGAAAGTTGACCAGAATTCCGAGATGAACGCATCGGTTAAAGTTTCATGGTCAAATTTCATCATTCGTAGAAATTCCTATTTTTGAAATTCTAATAATTAATTCTTATTGTCAAAATTCCAGGTTATTATACGGGTTTCCGTGAATGAACTAAACATATTGAAGTGAACTCTCACTTCATTAGGGAGAAGTTGCAACAAGGTTTTGTTACATTGGGGCATGTTAGAACCGTGGAGCAAGTGGCAGACATTCTCATTGAACCAATGAATGGAGCTCGGATGAAACTGCTATGTGACAAGTTGTGCATGAGAAAAATGTGTTCATCAATTTGAGGGGGAGTGTTGTTGTGAATGGTGTTATTCGATGATATGATGTACATATTAAGTAGTTACTTTTATGTTTGTTTTCTTATTTGTAGTTATGTTCCTTTGATTTTAATTGTTGTTTTTCTTTGTGAACGAAGGCCCGACCCAATAATGATAGTATGTTGGGTTGTGTGGGCTTAGCAGGAGTTGTATATATATCGTTCTAACTGCTGAATGAAAGGATGATTTGTTGACCGAGCCATTTTATCTTTATCTCATTTTATTCAACAAATATGAGGAGAGTTGTCAAGTTCATCCTGAGCATTATAAAAATCTTTCACAATATTTGTGTCTAAGTCGTCATCATCTATTGTGTTCTACAATGTTTCACATTTATTCCTTAAAGTTTGGATGTCATTATTCTTTCTATTATTATTCCATTGTTTTATATTGTCTTTATTAAGTCCTAAAGTTTTACAGATTTGGAATTGAGCAGTACCATAAAAATTACTATAAATACTTTCGTTAGCATCATCCTTATTAGAACTATCAAAAGACTAGCCATCAATATATCTAAAAGAATAATTAGATTTAGATTGGCAATCAAAAAATAAAGTGGCCTTAAAGGGGGTGTGGTCACTAGTGGCTTGAGGGAGGGTGTTACATTTACAATCAATGAAAGTGCCAATAAAAACTTTCTTGAATAACACTCTATCCAGTTCGTGGTGAATGTTCCTGAATTCAATAGATTCCTAGTGTATTTGTTATCATATAGTATAGGATCAAATAAACCAGTTTTAATGATAAAGTCATTAAGAATTTAAAGTTTGCTAAAACGAAGAGGATTCCCCCTCTCATCTCAAAAGAGTGGAGAGCAGTATTGAAATCTCTCATAATCACCCATGGAGAAGAAATAACTTTGGTGAAAGTAGTGAGGCTCTTCAAAAGGGAAAGTCTCACCTTTTCACTATTAGTTACATAAATGAAGGTGAGAATAATAAAAAGACATCCCTTATTTTTAAAAGTGCAATGAATAAACTGAAAATCAAGATGATAGAAAGGTTAATTCCAAAATGTTAGGGTCCCACGGAATCCAGATTCTGCCATTACCACCTTGACAATTTGAAACGACTGAAACTCGCCCTTACGGGAAAGCCCGTATTGAGTTGAGAACACGACAAATCAGAACACAAACAGAAGAACATTTCATTTCCTATTACAACAATTACATCAGAGCACAAGAATATAACAGAGTAGGAATAAATATAATACATCATAAAAATACCAGAGATTAAATACACAGCAGCGGAAAAATAATACATAACACAACTGAAAGAAATACACGGATACAGAGCTTTCCGAATATAGCTTCAGCTATAAATCCAGGATCCTGGAAAAGAAATATATGCAAAAACCCAACTACTAGCTGCCCATGTGGAAAATAGGGGGGCCCAGAGTTTAGGTTAAAACAATAAACTCCAGGTCAGTCATGTGACTGGTGTGAGAACTAAAAAAATTGTTTAAAATTTTACTTTAAAATCAAGTAAATAAAGGGACCACGCCGTATAACACGGAACGGGTTTACACCTAAGAATACAAGTGCATAAAACAAACAACGCAATGCTTTTTGGAAAAATGAAACTATTATAAGATTCAGGTCCCATCACATAATGCAACGCAAGCTGGGGGGTAGAGTTTTACCTTATAATAGCCAAACATGCTTGGTACGTTTAAAACAAATCATTTTGATATTACTATAAGTGCATAGTATCAAAATCACTTCAAGTATAAATGTGTCAATCGTAGACGGCATAATATCTCATGCTACTATGTCGGCGTACTATTTTGCAATTAAAACCGAAATGTCACGTATTGGAAATTTGATTCCATCTATGAAGTAAGGCAAGGGATCGTCCTTACCGACTTCAAGACAATCTAGCCCATGTCTCAGGCAAGTACTCAGTCAAGCCTCGGATCGTCAGGGTCGGTCCACCTAAGTCGATAAATAATCCCTGAACAATATGTTTCCCCGCGTTATGGGGCGTAAGTCTGGTCAGTATGTCGACCATGTCATCCATCGGCCCCGTAGTGACCGATATATCCGAGGCGCCTCGCTTTCCATCATCCACATAAGCAAAAATATCTAGGCTCCATACCATGACACCACTCATAGCTGGAAGGAAATGCATGTCCTCCCTGAAGTCCTCTCCCGTTTCTGGTTCATACCGGGGTGTGAGGCTCGCGAATTAACGCTATACACAAAGCTATGCTATTTAAAGCCGTGCTTTGATCATCAACCACAAGACTCTGCTTTTCAACAGAAGCCTTAATCAGTTGCATCTCAGCATGCCACATATGCAATTCACGCCATGTGACTGATGTCTATCGATATATAATCTCTGAGCTCGTACGTTTGAGTGAAAGGTGTTAAATAAGAGAATAAATTCTACACCACCAAACAGATATATATTCAATAGAAATCAAGAAACACAGAATAAAATCAAATGTCAGACACACATCCATTTACAAGTTCGTTTTGGGTCCGAAAGAAACAGGAGGCACCTTATTCCTCGTCCCATATGTCCAATACAGGAGAAAGCTTCTCGCATATCCGGTCAATCTCCAAGTACGTCTGGACGATCACCACTTATTACCTCGTCTTGGGTGTACAACCCAATTAAGACATCAGTAATCATCCAAACGATGTGAAGACCACCGGTCTTCAACCACCATCTTCATCGTCGATATATCGTCGAATCAGTTATTCAGAATAGGCATAAACCCAGTGTTTCTAAATAACTCGCGTATTTTATAATCAAGTGCTATAAAAACACAACATACGTGTCATTTCACTCCAGAATATTCTTTTTACAATTTAAACCAAATTAAGGTTTTCCAAACTAGTCGGGATTAGCGAACCTTACCGAAGAAATCATTTATTATGTTTCCCGATCCAAACCTATTCGTCCCATGGAGCAAAACCGGTAGTACTCCATATCTAACACCCACGATGTTATCAGTAAAATTAATTACCATTTCACGTTCAAATCTAATTAAAGATTTAATTATAGCTTAGAGAAAAATCAGTGATACTCCATTCTCAATCATTTCATTAATTCGATAAATTTAATTATCCCATTCACATTCTAATCTAGTTAAAGATTCATTAAAACTCTAATTCAGTTTTAATCTTAAAAATCATTACTTAATGATTATTCAAAGTTATGAAATTAATCTTATCTTTAACTGGGTTAAAGAACTAATGTCATTAAAAAAACAGTTCATGATAAACCCAAAATCCCATTCTATTAATTATCGAATCTTCACGGAAAATGGATCAATATATATAATCGATATAAACTTCTGTATCCAACCAATAATATAAATGGAACAACGGCAAAGCCTTTTAAATTCCATTTATAGTAACGGTCTTCCTCCACAGAAGCTCGCTTCGATTATTACCAAATCGAAATCCATTCCATTCCAATTTATTTTATTAAATTGGGATGCTTTACTTTGGAAAATTTCCAATAGATCTTAATAAAAAGATTTATAAATCCCAAATCACATTTCACTGTTAATCGGGTTAAAGAACGAATGTCGTTCAAAACACAGTTCATTATAAACCCAATTCATATTCCATTTTTATTCCAATTACTAAATATAACTGGAAACTACAATAATCTTAATTAAAAGATTTATTCTTTTCACACAGGGTTTAAGAACAGTGTTACTGAAGACACCACGAACGACAAACCCAAAATCCAATTCTTTTATTCAATTCCAGTTAAATATTAATTAATTGGAAAACTTCCCTAAATCTTAATTAAAAGATATATTCTTTTCTCAACTGCGTTTAAGAACAGTGTTAATGAAGACACCATTCACGAAAAACCCAAAATCCCATTATTTGATATTAAATACAAGGCTCTGAATAGAACTTATATCGGCTTATATTCAATATAAAATTCTGAAACCAACAGATATCGTATTGGAAATAATGATATAAATATTTCTTCCAAATTTCCATAACAATATCTGTATAATCACGGAATCCAATATCAAAATATTCCGAAGATTATTTCCATTCCAAATCCATTCTAAGTTGCTCGTTGGAAATTTTTGGTTATTTTAAAACCATTCACAAATCCAATTTACTTTATTTAAAAATCATTTGATTTCAAATCTAATTAATAACTAGTTCATTTTGATAAATATATATTTTTATCTTTACAAACGTGGAAATTTTCATCCCAAATCTTTCCAAATCATTAATTATGATTTTACACAAATTATTAATAATTTTAATAATTTTATTAAGGCCCTTTCAGTCGATTTCCATAAACGTTCATCGAACTGCACATACAACGACCTTTTCCAAATTTGATATGGACATAATTCCAAATCCAAACGTTAGATTTCAAATCTCTTATAAAGCTCTTTCCGATATGAACCCAACGGTTCCGGGTTTAGGAAAATCCGATGGTCGGATATCCCGTAATGTCAATTCGAAGTCAATGGTCGAAATTCGCGAACAGTCGCGGCGCGGCTCCTTCTATTCAGTCCATTAAATATATATAATATATATATTATATATGGAAAAATATATTGAGACACAAAATGTAGACACAATTGGTGACACAACTAATCTCCACCATTGGATCACCCTATGAATTAAACCTTTCCACATAAAGACAAAAAGATCCAATGGTTGAGGCTTTGTGCCTCTAAATTTGTGTCAAATTTTGTGTTTCAATAGCCGCTCCCATTATATATATTTCGTCAGTTTCCATTTAAAACATATTTTATAAATTCGTTTTAAAACGATTCTAACTTCATTTTCAATTTTAAGTCAAAGTTGAATATTTCATATCATTATAGTATTAAAATGACAATCTTTTCAAAATATCAGATTTTGAAATCATTTCTCTTTAGATATGCATTTTAAAAATGAATAAAATCGATATAAATATCGTTCGCGTCAAAATGGCGCAAATCTAAACAACACGACTTCATATATATCAATATTTTGGTGTCCATTCAAAATCGGACATTAAAATCATATTTTTATCCTTTACAGAATATTATTTTAAAAAATTCATTATTTTAAAATATTTTCTTCTTTCTGAATTGGAATCAGACCCAATCAATTACCATACAATTTTATTTATATGGATTTCTTACAACACATGTATATAACAACAATCAAAACCAATCAACCATCATTCAGAATGCATCACACAACTGCAATAAGCATTAAATATAAATAATTAATGCTTACAACAGTCTGTCAACCAATCAATTGACATACAGCTAAACAATTGGGATTAATGTACGTCAAATATCATCCCAATACCCGTGTGGGGTTTCAATCAACACACACAGATCTTATTTTTGCAGTTGGGCGATGTGTAAAATATATTGTCCCAATCAATATCAGTCAAATGAGTGTAACATAAACAAATCTCCCAATTTGTAAATGAATATTTATTTCCATTTCACGATTATTTTATGCCATTCATATATACGTTAAAAAATTATATTTTTAACGATAAAATATTTTATTCAACACATGAATATTTTAAACAATTCATTTATACAATAAAAATGATATTTTTATTGTTCTAACATATTTTAGAAAATTTTGACAGCATAACGACACGATACAAGAATCGGGTTAAGGTCTAGCTTTACCCCTCATCAAATACTGGCTCGCGCCATACACTAACCAATTCCAATCAATTCACAATTTATACACAACCAATTTTACAATCATAATCAAATCACGTAGAACATCCAAATAAATAAATACTCAACAACCCCAAATGCCATTTACGGTGCCATAAGTGGCTACTCGCGAAGTATGAAATCCGTGTGTCGATAATATCCATACATCGCTTTCAATTATGTGATTGTGTGAATTCGAGTGTTGAACTCCATATAGTTCAAATCACATAATACGGTTTTTACAATAAATAGTGTTGGGGACTTCTAAGCCCCGTCTGCATCCTAAAATATATTTTTCCTGAAATAAATTAAGTGAGAAGGAGTTCTCACCTTTGGTTTCCACTCCATCATTCTTTAATTGAACGGTTTGGATTTGGATTCGTTTCTAACCAGTCCCATCGCAATCTGTTTCACGCGGTTTATATTAAAAATCACATTTTTAATAACGCTATACTATATATAAAAATCACATCTTTACAATGCCATGTATATATTAAAAATCGTATTTTTACAATGTTATATATACATTAAAAATTGTATTTTTACAATGTTACGTATACATTAAAAATCGTGTTTTTACTATGCTATTGTATATATAAAAATCGTTTTTTTTTCAATGTTATGTATACATTAAAAATCGTATTTTTACAATGCTATTATATATATATATATATATAAAAGATCACATTTTTATTTGGCTACATATATAAAAATCATATTTTGAATTTGCTATATATAAAAAAATCATATTTTTATATAATTAAAAATCCTATCTTTATATAATTAAAAATCATATCTTTATACAACTAAAATTCATATTTTTATAATGCTCCTTATATAATAAAAAACATATTTTCACTTCGTTATACATATAATAGAGATCATATTTTTATATGCTATTCACATAAATAAAAATCACATTTTTATTACGCTACCATATAAATAAAAATCACATTTTTATTCTAAAATTATATATATATATATATATATAAACCATATTTCTATCCTAACTAAAAATTATATTTTTATATGACTAAAAACTGCATTTTTATCAAGGAAATCAAAATCAAATAATAAAATATAAAAAAAACATACAAGTTTTAGGGTTTTTGGTCGGAGGGGGAGGGTCTGACGTGGTCGGCAACCGTGGAGCATTGGGCGGAGCAGTAGGTTTTAGGGGCGGTTTGTTGCAATTTGGGGAAGCTAGGGTTTAAGGGGAAGTTTTGGAGACTAGAGAGAGAGGATCGAAGAAGGGGGAGGGGCGCGGTGGTCCTCCGGTGGCGGAACGTCGAACTTGGGCACAGGCGGCGATAGGATTCGCATGGAGGGTTGATTCGTGGTTTTTTTTTCTTTCATCGTTGACTGAAGGGACAGAGAAATAGAAGGGGGGCTTATATATAATAAAAATGTTTATTTAATTTTCTCCAAAAAGTTACTTTTTCATTCAATCTCCAAATCAAACCCAACGACTGTCGCCCCTAGCTAAATACCCCCATTTCGAACACAATGGGATATGTCCCGTAAGTCAGTTTGACTGTTTCGATCAGTTTAATTAAAATATAAATTAATTTATCTTTCAAAATTGATTTTAACGTACATTTTAATTTACCGGGGCCACACGCTGACTCCGAAAATTCCAGAAAAATAAATCTAGCTATTTTTGATGATACGGTCCTAACAAAACTAATTTCATCGAATTTGGAGACCGTTCGAAAAATGGTAAATTTCCAGTCGATTAAATTCAAATTAAAAGTGCCAAACACGTTTAAATCTACCACGATCACATATTGGTTCCAAATATTATGAAAATTGGAATCCAGCAATAATTTGACATTACGTATCCAACAAAAGTGGTTTCATTGAAAACGGAGGTCGTTTGAAAAAGGCTATTTTTAAGGGATATATTTTATATAAAATACATATAAATTCCATAGCGACTATTCTGAATTTTAAAATGGACATAACTTTCAATATGAAATCTCAATTTTTCATGATCTTTAGAAAGATATAATTAAACAGATTCAAATATTTTTGGTTTTACTGAAATCTGATTTATTTTGAATCATGTATATTCATTTGAAATTTAAAATCGAATTTTCAAACTATCGTGCCATTTTAGGTTGGTTATATAATTAAAATAAATTTATTCTGTCTAACTTTGATTTGAATAAATTTTAAATCATTATAATTTAAAATAAATCTTTTAAAATATCTAAAATCCACTAAAATTGCTAAAATAAAAATTTTAAATTGGTTCTGAAAATCTGGGTTGTTACAATCTCCCCCACATAAAATCTTTTCGTCCCCGAAAAGGAACGGTGCTTAAAGTTGTGTAACCAGCTGACTCAATTTTCTTCCTATCGTTCATTCTTCAACTTTTCAGTTTCTAAGAATTTTCTAATTTCTCAAAAAATGGGCTAACACCCTAAATTTTGGAAACATTTCGCCATAACCTCCTTTGTATGGGGAGACCTTTAAAACCGCAACTTACCTCACAGGGCCCTTACCAATCCAAAAGAAGAAGAAAAAGCCAAGCGGCTAGCCAATCGACTAATAAAATCATCAAAACCCAATAAAACGGTAAACATGTACCTATTTGTCGGGCATACAATTTTATTCCTCTTCTTAGCTTCCCTGTATGACCTGTCCAAACATATATATGTATATGTATGCTATTTTAAACAATTTTCAATGCAGTTCAATAATTTGATTCAATTTGGCTTAATTAACCTTTATTCACATATTGGTTTGACCATCCTAATATTTTAAATTAGTTCAGCTAATAATCAAACAACACAATCAGCAATCAATAGGTTAATTAAATTTTCAAATTCATAACTTTATTCAAAATCATGTTTTTGATGCCAATTCACAACAATAACCCTATCTAATTTTGGTTCTCACACCAGTCAATTGGAAATATATAGACATCCCACTTTCGAAACTCGAACATAAATACTGGTGATGGTATACTTCATCATTAGAATCATGCTCGGGCGACTAGAGTGTGATTCTATATCTATTCAGTATATTGAGGCTTCGTATACACGTGGATTAGACATATATGCAAAATCTTTGTATACTTTATTATCCAAAATCAATTTAAAATAAAATATTCAAATACGTATGATAAGATTTAAATTTTCAAAGCAAAGTTTGTTTTCATTTTTATTTTAAAAAATAACACTCTTTCGACTCATTCTAGGATACTGCTGATCCCATCTCTAACGAGTCATTCTCATTGGATATTACTAATCCAATCTCTGATGAATTCTTTCGTTCGGTTCTAATGTGTCTTGTTCTCAAGCTCTGTAAACCAAAGCTCTGATACCATGATGAAACGACCCAAACTCGCCCTTACGGGAAAGCCCAGATTGAGTTGAGAACATGACAAATCAGAACACAAACAGAAGAACATTTCATTGCTTATTACAACAATTACATTAGAGTACAAGAATATAACAGAGTATGAATAAATATAATACATCAGAAAAATATCAGAGATTAAATACACAGCAGTGGAAAAATGATACATAACACAATTGAAAGAAATATATGGATACAGAGCTTTTCGAATATAGCTTCAACTGTAAACCCAGGATCCTAGAAAAGAAATATCTGTAAAAATCCAACTACTAGCTGCCCGTATGGAAAATAGGGGCACCCAGAGTTTAGGTTAAAACAATAAACTCGAGATCAGTCATGTGACTGGTGTGAGAACTAAAACAGTTATTTAAAACTTTACTTTAAAATCAGGTAAATCAAGGGACCACGCCGAATAACACGGAAGGGGTTTACCCCTAAGAATACCAGTGCATAAAACAAGCAGCGTAATGCTTTTTGGAAAAATGAAGCTATTATAAGACTCAGGTCCCATCACAAAATTCAACGCAAGCCGGAGGATAGAGTTTTACCTTATAATAGCCAAACATGTTTGGTACGTTTTAAACAAATCATTTTGATATTACTATAAATGTATAGTATCAAAATCACTTCAAATATAAATGTATCAACCATAGACGGCATAGTATCCTATGCTACTATGTCGCCATACTAGTTCTGCAATTAAAACCAAAATGTCACATATTGGAAATTGGATTCCATCTATGAACCAAGGCAAGGGATCGTCCTTACCGACTTCGGGACAATCTAGCCCATGTCTCAGGCAAGTACTCAGTCAAGCCTTGGATCGTCAGGGACGGTCCACCTAAGTGGATTAATAATCCCTAAACAATACGTTTCCCCGCCCTATGGGGCATAAGTCTGGTTAGTATGTCGACCATGTTATCCATCAGCCTCGTAGCGACCGATATATCCGAGGCGCCTCGCTTTCCATCATCCACATAAGTAAAAATATCTGGGCTCCATACCATGACACCACTCCTAGCTAGAAGGAAACGCATGTCCTCCTTGAAGTCCTCTCCCGTTTCTGGTTCATACCGGGGTGTAAGACTCGCAAGTTAATGCTATACACAAAGCTATGCTATTTAAAGCCGTGTTTTGATCATCAACCACAAGACTTTGCTTTCCAATAGAAGCCTTGATCATTTGCATCTCAACATGCCACCACACAGGCAATTCACGCCATGCGACTGATGTCTATCGATATATAACCACTGAGCTCTTATGTCTAAGAGAAGGGTGTTAAGCAAGATAATAAATTCTCGGCCACCAAACAAATATATATTTAATAGAAATCAATCAACACAGAATAAAATCCAATGTCAGACACACATCCATTTACAAGTTCGTTCTGGGTCTGAACGAAACAGGAGGCACCTTATTCCTCGTCCCATATGTCCAATACAGGAGAGAGGTCCTCGCATATCCGGTCGATCTCCAAGTACATCTGGATGATCACCACTTATTACCTTATCATGGGTGTACAACCCAATCAAGACATCGGTAATCATCCAAACGATGTGAAGACCTCCGGTCCTCAACCACCGTCTTCATCGCCGGCATGTCGTCGAATCAATTATTCAGAATAGGCATAAACCTAGTGTTTCTGAATAACTCGCGTATTTTATAATCAAATGCTATAAAAACACAACATATGTCTCATTCCAATCCAGAATATTCTTTTATTCAAATATTCTTTTCATAATTTAAACCAAATTAATGTTTTCCAAACTAGTCGAGATTACCGAACCTTACTAAAGTAATCATTTATTATGTTTCCCAGTCCCAACCTATTCATCCTATGGAGCAAAACTGGTAGTACTCCATATCTAACACCCACGGTGTTATCGGTAAAATTAATTACCATTTCACATTCAAATCTGATAAAAGATTTAATTGTTTCTTGGAGCAAAACTGGTGATACTCCATTCTCGATCATTTCATAAATTTGATTATCCCACTCACATTCCAATCTAATTAAAGATTCATTAAAACTCTAATTCAGTTTTAATCTCAAAAATCATTACTTAATGATTATTCAAAGTTAAGAAATTAATCTTATCTTTAACTGGGTTAAAGAACTAATGTCATTTAAAACACAGTTCATGATAAACCCAAAATCCCATTCCATCAATTATGGAATCTTCATGGAAAACAAAACGATATATATAATCGATATAAACTTCCGTATCCAACCAATAATATAAATGGAATAATGGCAAAGCCTTTTAAATTCCATTTATAGTAACGGTCTTCCTCCACAAAAGCCCACTTCGATTATTACCAAATCGAATTCCATTCCATTCCAATTTATTTTATTAAATTCGAATGCTTTACTTTGGAAAATTTCCAATAAATCTTAATAAAAAGATTTATAAATCCCAAATCACATTTCACTGTTAATCGGGTTAAAGAACGAATGTCGTTCAAAACACAGTTCACAATAAACCCAATCACATTCCAGTTTTCTTCCAAGTACTAAATATAACTAGAAATTCCAATAATCTTAATTAAAGATTTATCCTTTTCACACGGGGTTTAAGAACAGTGTTACTGAAGACACCATTAACGACAAACCCAAAATCCAATTCTTTTATTCAATTCCAGTTAAATATTAATTAATTGGAAAACTTCCCTAAATCTTAATTAAAAGATTTATTCTTTTCTCAACTGGGTTTAAGAACAGTGTTAATGAAGTCACCATTCATGACAAACCCAAAATCCCATTTGATATTAAATACAAGGCTCTGAATAGAAATTATATCGGCTTATATTCAATATCAAATTCTGAAAGCAACAAATATCGTATTGGAAATAATGATATAAATATATCTTCCAAATTTCCATAACAATATCCGTATAATCACGAAATCCAATATCGAAAATTCCGAAGATTATTTCCATTCCAAATACATTCCAATTTGTTCGTTGGAAATTTCTGGTTATTTTAAAACCATTCACAAATCCAATTTAATTTATTTAAAAATTATTTGATTTCAAATCTAATTAATAACTAGTTCATTTTGATAAAAATATATTTTTATCTTAACATGGAAATTTTCATCCCAACTCTTTCCAAATCATTAATTATGATTTTACACAAATTATTAATATTTTTAATATTTTTATTAAGGCCCTTTCAGTCGATTTCCATAAACGGTCATCGAACTACACTTACATCGACCTTTTCCAAATTTGACTTGGACATAATTCCAAATCCAAACGTTAGATTTCAAATCTCTTATACTTATTGTAAAGCTCTTTCCGATATGAACCCAACGGTTCCGAGTTTAGGAGAATCCGACCGTCGGATCTCCTGTAATGTCAATTCGAAGTCGATGGTCGGAATTCACGAACGGTCGCGACGCGTTCTATTCAGACCATTAAATATATGTATATAATATATATATATATTATATATTTCGTCAATTTCCATTTAAAATGTATTTTATAAATCGTTTATAAATTTGTTTTAAAATGATTCTAACTTCATTTTCAATTTTAAATCAAAATTGGATATTCCATATCATTATAATATTAAAATGATAATCTTTTCAAAATATCAGATTTTGAAATCATTTCTCTTTCGATATTCATTTTAAAAATGAATAAAATCGATATAAATATCATTCGCGTCAAAATGGCGCAAATCTAAACAACATGGCTTCATATATTTCAATATTTTCGTGTCCATTCAAAATCGGACATCAAAATCATATTTTTATCCTTTACATAATATTATTTTAAAATATTCGTTATTTTAAAATATTTTCTTCTCTCTGAATTAGAATCAGACCCAGTCAATTACCATACAATTTTATTTATATGGATTTCATATAACACATGTATATAACAACAATCGACACCAAATAATTAACACTTACAACAGTCTGTCAACCAATAAATTGACATACAACTAAACAATTGGGATTAATGTACGTCAAATATCAT
This sequence comes from Allium sativum, assembly GCA_030737875.1. NCBI lineage: Eukaryota > Viridiplantae > Streptophyta > Magnoliopsida > Asparagales > Amaryllidaceae > Allium > Allium sativum. Next base: position 346,689,363 of record CM060910.1, read on the forward strand.
TCCAATATACATGTGGGGTTTCAATCAACACACGCAGATCTTATTTGTGCAGTTGGGCGATGTGTAAAATATATTGTCCCAATCAATATCAGGCAAATGAGTGTACATAAACAAATCGTCCGATTTGTAAATGAATATTTATTTCCATTTCAGGATTATTTTATGCCGTTCATATATACGTTAAAAAATTATATTTCTAATGATAAAATATTTTATTCAACACATGAATATTTTATACAATTCATTTATACAATAAAAATGATATTTTTATTGTTCTAACATATTTTAGAAAATTTTGGCAACATAATGGCACAATACTAGAATCGGGATAAGATCTAGCTTTACCGCTCGCCTAATACTGACTCGCGCCATGCACTAACCAATTCCAATCAATTCACAATTTATTCACAACCAATTTTACAATCATAATCAAATCACGTAGAACATCCAAATAAATAAATACTCAAAAACCGCCAAATGCCATTTACGGCGCCATAAGTGGCTATTCGCGAAGTATGAAATCCATGTGTCGGTAATCTCCATACGTCGCTTTCAGTTATGTGATTGTGTGAATATGAGTGTTGAACTCTATATAATTTAAATTACATAATATGGTTTTTACAATAAATAGTGTTGGGGGCTTGCTTCTAAGCCCCGTCTGCATCCTAAAATATTTTTTTCCTGTAAAATAAATTAAGTGAGAAGGATTTCTCACCTTTGGTTTCCACTCTGTCATTCTTTAATTGAACGGTTTGGATTTGGATTCCTTTCCAACCTGTCCCATCGCAATCTGTTTCACGCGGTCTATATTAAAAATCACATTTTTAATACTGCTATATTATATACAAAAATCACATTTTTACAATGCCATGTATACATTAAAAATCGTATTTTTACAATGTTATGTATACATTAAAAATCGTATTTTTGCAATGTTATGAATACATTAAAAATCGTATTTTTAGAATGCTATTGTATATATAAAAATCGTTTTTTTTTTCAATGTTATGTATACATTAAAAATCGTATTTTTAAAATGTTATTATATATATAAAAGATTACATTTTTATTTCGCTACATATATAAAAATAATATTTTGAATTTGTTACATATATAAAAATCATATTTTTATATAATTAAAAATCCGATCTTTATATAATTAAAAATCATATCTTTATATAATTAAAAATCATATTTTTATAATGCTCCTTATATAATAAAAATCATATTTTTATTTCGTTATTCATATAATAGAGATTATATTTTTATATGCTATTCACATAAATAAAAATCACATTTTTATTACGCTACTATATAAATAAAAATCAGATTTTTATTCTAAAACTACTATATAAGAACCATATTTTTATACTAACTAAAAATTATATTTTCATATGACTAAAAACCGCATTTTTATCAAGGAAATCAAAATCAAATAATAAAATTAAAAAACTTACAAGTTTTAAGGTTTTTGGTCGGAGGGGGAGGGTCTGACGTGGGCGCCGGAGCTGCTGGCGGCGGGGTTCCCCCCGGTGGTCGGCGGCCGTAGAGCATTTGGCGGAGCGGTGGGTTTTGGGGGCGGTTTGTTGCGGTTTGGGGAAGCTAGGGTTTTGGAGGCTGGAGAGGGAGGATCAGAGAAGGGGGAGGGGCGCGGTGGTCCTCCGGCGGTGGCGCGTCGGACTTGGGTGCAGGCGGAGATGGGATTCGCCTGGAGGGCGACGGGCGATTCGTGGTTTTTGTTTTTTTCTTTCACCGTTGACAGAAGGGAGTGAGAAATAGAAGGGGGGCTTATATATAAAAAGATATATATTTATTTAATTTTTTCCAGAAAGTTACTTTTTCATTCAATCTCCAAATCGAACCCAACTACTGTCGCGCCTAGCTAAATACCCACATTTCGGACACAATGGGATATGTCATATAAGTCAATTCGATTGTTTCGATCAGTTTTAACCAAAATTAAAATATAAATTAATAGATCGTTCAAAATTGATTTTAACGTACATTTTAATTTACCGGGGCCACACGTTGACTCCAAATTTTCCAAAAAAATAAATCTTGCTATGTTTTGACGATACGATACTAACAAAACTAATTTCGTCGAACTTGAAGACTGTTTGAAAAATGGTTAATTTCCAGTTGATTAAATTCAAACTATAAGTGCCAAACACTTTTAAATCCACCATGATCACATATTGATTCCAAAAATTATGAAAATTGGAATCCAACAATAATTTGACATTCCAGATCCAACAAAGGTGGTTTCATCGAAAATGGAGGTCGTTTGCAAAATGGCTATTTTTAAGGGCTATATTTTATATAAAATATATATAAATTCCATAGCGACTATTCTGAATTTTAAACTGGACATAACTTTCAATTTATATTATGAAATCTCAATTTTTCACATTCGTTAGAAAGATATAATCAAACAGATTCAAATATTTTTGGTTTTACTGAAATCCGATTTATTTTGAATCCTGTATATTCGTTTGAAATTTAAAATCAAATTTTCAAACTATCGTGCCATTTCAGGCTCGTTATAATTAAAATAAATTTATTCATTCTAACTTCGATTTAAATAAATTTTAAATCGTTATCATTTAAAATAAATCATTTTAAATATCTAAAATCCATTAAAATTGCTAAAATAAAAATTTTAAATTGGTTTTGAAAAAACCGGGTTGTTACACAATTATTATGTATTAATTTACGGTTAAAAATATGTTTCAGGTGGTAATCATAAATTCTGGAATCATCCAATTTATGCTCTAAATATACTAGAATTTTAGGTTTCTTAGAGTTGATTAAATTGAAAAGATCCATCTTCCTTTCTGGGGAGTTAAGTTCCCTAGCATTCCATGGTATGAATCATTATACAAAAATATATAAAAAGGAAATGTAAATAAGGCTTCAATTAGACACTATAAGTATTGTCATCCTCTCTAACTCTCATTTTGTTGCCTCTCTTCTTGTATTGTTTGTTGTCTCTAATACCAAGCTGGTCATTCCATTTATCATTTTTGGTAATGTATTTACTTTTTGAATTCAGAGTCCTCTTCGTCTTCAAGAATTTCTGAAGTATTGAAATCATTGACCTTTTTAATCTTGCTTCTTTTTCTTTTTGTTTTTGACAGCATTAGCTACTAAAGAGAAAGAGTTGAAGCTTTTTTTATTGCTTCATCAGAAATGACTTTATAGGGCTGAGGGGCTAAACTTTCAGGTAAAAAGGAAGGATTTGTCTCTGCGGGTCTAGAGGAAAACTCAAGCACACAATTTTCTTTAGCATTATTATTTTTTATATTCATATTATCATTTGTAACTAAATCTGGGCTTTCCATGAGATTGGAAAGCTCAGTAAACTGATCCGATAACTGAGTGTCGTGGTCTTCTTCAATGATTTTTCCAGCATCTAGGTTAATAATGGGGATTGCTTATGCAACATTCCCTTTACTAATGCCAAAGCTGGCCGAAAATTGTATATTCATATGATCTGCAGTTATTTGATCAATGATGTCTTAGTTTGGTTCAACGTTGAATTGTTTCTGAAACTTTTTCAGAAGTGTTTTCAGTTGAACCGGTCGCACCTCCATTGATCTGAAAGGTTGAGCTATTATGATTTGTTGTTTGGGTTGCTTCATCACCTTTTTTCAGTATTTCCTAGGCATTGTTGCGACATGATATCAGAAGCTAGTTTTTCTTTGTACATTTTCTTGATTGTGCATGCTTCTAAACTGTACCCAAAGAACTTACAGTGGATACATCTTGGTGGAATCCACTCGTATTGGATTTCTTGAACAATAATCTCACCATCATGCATTCAAATGTAAGTGACATCAGGTAGTTCAACATTTGCCTTCCCTACTAAGATTCTAATGAAACTTAGCTTTGTTTCGTTAGCAGTGTACTCGTCAACTTTTAATGGTGTGCATGCTACGTTGGCGATGACGCTAAAAGCCTCCTAATCCCATAATCTGAGGCTAAGTTCTGGTAGACGAATTTAAATGGGGATAGAGCTTAAAACAATTCAGTCAAGAACTGCATTCTTGTTCTATTTCCGCAAAATTAGTAGTTTACCATTGAACAAATAGTGGCCTCCCTTAAGAGTTTCTTCACATTCTATTTCATTCGAGAATCTAGTTATAAAAAATCCATTATTGCGTGCAAAAATCTCAAATTTCAGTCCTAAAATGATGATAAGTTAGCATGTTGCCATAAACATTGGCAACAATTAAGCAATTCCATTTGAATTCTATATCTTTACTAACCTCCTTCACAATAAACATCATGTTATTATTGATTGAGATTGGTGCCACATAATTAAGGACAAAATCAGAGTTTAGACCGTTTTTTTAACCAAATTGGCCTAGGAGCTAGCTGTTTTGATGTTCTCTGCTTAATTAATCGACGGAGCATGAGCAGATTTTGTAGTCGAATTAAGATTTGATGGGGCAAATTTGTTAACGTCGATCGTTGGCTCCGAGACCTGAATTGGTTTCTTTCTCTATTAATTTCTTAAAAGTCATCATCATCAACAAGAGTACCAATGGTGAGTAGTTGATACAAGTCACACATTTGGGAATTTGTAAAAGAAATCATGTATAACTATTAAGGGTTCATCCTTCACATAACCAATTAATATTGTGATAATTTGAGGTTCTCTTTCACGGTATCGGAGCAAGTTTGATTCGTGTACACATTACTGTCACACTTATGCACGTCATCCAATAATATCCACGAGTTAAGCTTAGGATATGTCATACATGTGAGGACATGCTGGGACAAGTCTCACATCAGGGAATGATGAAGAAGAGTCGTCCCCGTATTAATCGGGGTTGGAAACGAAGATTGAATTTTCTGAGATCTTCATGGCTATATAGCTGCAATAAAAAAATTGTTGAAGAAGAGGCTATACAGCTGGAACTTTACCACTTAATTGCAATTTTTTTTGGATAAAACAATATCGTAGATTATCAGCGTATTGCACTATTGGTAATGTCATGTTATCAAATGCATTCTCTCTAAAATGCACCGCTGCTACATCTTTTACTATTCGTATTTTTTTTTTTTATACGGTTGCAACGAAAGAAACAAATCTCTATTTTCGATACGGAGGAGAGTACTTCATTTGAAGGAATCGTCAACTGTTGTTTTCATTTATAATTTATCCAATTGTTCGGACGAACTACGCAAATTCTCAATTTTCATATACTCTGGATGTTTGATGTATGCGCCAAGGCCTTAAATTCATTTACAAATAATTTATTCTGCATGCCTATCCTATCCCACCGTATATCATAAATAAACTAAGAAGATTTGTTTGAATGATTTAAAATTCTTAACTACATAATTCAAACAAACTCCACTACAATTTTTTGTTAATTTCAGCAAAAACATCAAATAAAACTATGGTACAGTACAAAGAGTTTAGAATTGGAAGAAAAAAATATCGATGCTTGCAAATAAAATAAAATAAACAACATTAACTTCATGCAATTTCAAATTAAAAGCCTCCCGTAAATTAAACAAAAAACACGAAATAAAATAAAATATTAAATTATTCATATATCCTCGATAACTTGCTTACTTCCATATCAAAATCAACCAACACAATCATCTTCCTCAACCGGAATCCGCGTCGGCAAATTGCACAAAACCACACAACGTACAACCCACCAAATAAACAAAAAAAAAAGGCTCCACTAAACGAAATGCACCCAAAAGCAAACCCACCTCCTAAACAAACAAATTCAAAAGCCTAGGCCTCCTATCCACCCCACTTTCAACGCACGTCGTCACCGATCCGTCTTCCGACGGGGTACCCGGCCTACGCCTACCGTCCACCAACCTCGCCGTCAAACTTAGATCCAAATCCAATTCCTTCGCATCCTCCACCTTCATACTCCTCTTCTTCTCAAAATCAAGCAAATCTATCCCCTCCACCTCACTCATCGCCTTCAAAGCCCCTCCTCTCAGCACCGTCTCCACCGCCGCCTGACACAGATTCCAGTTTCCAGTCCACAGCAGCCCCACCGCTCCGTTCACCGGATTAATCGTTCGTCCGCACGCTTCAAAAAGCAACGACTGAAACAGCGCTGCAGAATACAATACCAATTTAGATTCACTAAAAAAAACACTTCCCGAAATTGAGGATGAAAATCGATTAGCCGATGATAACAGTAACAGTACCAGGTCGTTGGGACTCGTGGACGGCGGAGATGAAGGACATGAGGCCGGCACGGCCGAAGAACTTGGCGACGAAGACGGTGGCGTAGCCCTGCGCCTCGGCGGTGTCGATCCACTGCAGGCACGTTCGTAGGACGCAGGAGTCGCTGCAGCCTTTCCGGAGGACGCGGCATCCGTTGCAACTCATTCCGTTCGATGTTCGCAAAGGTTGTTTTGGTTACGATGGTAATTTCTGAAACTTTAGGGGGGTGGAGAAGGAAAGTTTTGGATGGGGGGATGTATGAAATGCTTGGAAAGAAAGACAGGAAGCGGAGAATGGGGGGAGCGGGGGTAAATATAAGGATAAGGTGACTCGACTTGGGTTAAAATTTGATAGGTGGGGTTTGGTTAAGGGGGGAGGTAAGGTTACCGTTTCGGATAGAATTTGGGGTTATTGATTAATTAATTTTTATTGGGTTGAGGTGTTTGTTTTGTTTGATAAGCTCCAAAGACCTGGGGGTGAGGGCGGCACCGTGTCTCCGCGGCTGGGGCCAGACGTAATTGCCAATGATACCGAGGACGTGCATGTAAACATCGAGCACGTACATATCGATACTTTTATTAAGATTTTTTTTTTCTATGTTCGATATTATTTCTCATCCGATATTCGCTTCAATGTTTCCTTTTCCCATCTCATGTATTTTCAAATTGTTCCTAGTTTTTTAACTTTTCAACTATTCTTTTTTTTATCTTTGACTTTACCTTTATTATTTCGCATTTTCTTATCCAACCACACGCGGCCCTGTGGCTGTACGAACAATACGTGAGCACTGGGCAGCAAGCCCATCAAGGGCATCAAATTTGAACCGCTCGCTATACAGTCCAAAAAAAAAAAAAAAGTAAAAAAACGCTACAGGAAAAAGGGCAAGCTTCAGTGGAACAAAAGAAACGCGACTGGAAGAAAGTAGAAGCGGAGCGGGACAAAACAAAATCTCATCGGACATCAATTTCAGCGGAAATAGGGTCAAGTCACTACCAATTATCTAAGTATTAGAAGCATTAATCAGGGACTAAAAAAAAGTTTGGCCCTTAATAATCAATAGTTAGAAGCACAAATTGTTTCGGTGTCTTACTGAGTATTATAAATGGCAAATACATCTGCCTTTAATAGACAATTAAGGCAAAAATAAATTTGGCCCTTATTTCCATACGGAAGGGCAAAAGACTCCGCCCCAATTTCCAATTCCACAAAGCGGCAAAATTTTGGGAAAGTGAATTCTTTCCCTCGCTTCTTTTCTTTTTCTCTTACCACGTGACCTTCTTTTTCTTCTTCATGCTGATGATTTTCGCTCTTCTTTAATCCACAAATTATTGCAAGCTTGCTCCTCTTTTCTAATTGGGAATTTCGTTGGCAAAAGTATGTAATTAATTTGGGATACTAATTAAGTTTTCCACTGTTGATTAACAAACCCTAACTACTCCTGATGATGGCTGACACTACAAAAGTGTGGAAGGTTTTATTTTTTAATTTGATTTACAAGCTATGCTCTAGTTCACTTTCAATTGCATTTTTAATTGTTTAAACAATGTGCCAATGCTTGAATAATGATTATCTCGGTCCCTACAGATATGAAATCAAAAATGGAATGATATGCACTTGTTTCAGTTATGTATTTGTATGTCAGGGCTTTTTTTTGTTTTCTGTAAGTGGTTTATCGTATCTACTTTTGATTGTTTAATTTTAGGAATAAAAGTTTGTTGTATTTGTTTATAGAAATTAAAATTGAATTACACTTATCTTAGTTATGTATTTGTATGTTTGGTTTTAGGATTACCACTACAGTTTAGTTTTTTTTAACGCGGAAAGGTCATCCACCTCCTCCTAATTCCATATTTCAATTGAACTGGATGAGGACTCCACTCTACAATTTTGTTACCACAAAACTCTATTCATTTTGATCAAAATATTATCTATGCTTTTTTGCTTAATACAGACTTCAGTTAGGATTTTTGAGTTGGAATTTCAAATAATAGTTTGAGTTAGGACATTGTTTTTCTTGATTTAAGATTTACTAAATGGTTTATATTTTCAATCCATGATTCACAGACATCATTTTGATCATAGGAGGCTGAAATATTACAACCTATGTTGTCTTCGAAGTGTACATATATACTTCAGTCAGTGGTTGGAAAATTGAAACCGTCTTGTGGACTTATCTTTCAAAGATCTGAAATTGGGTGTACAAGTACAATTCTCTTTGACAATACATCATTTTTCATTGTATTTCTAATTCCTAGTATGAACATTGACCTTGTATGTACTTGCACTTCTTGCTATGTAGATTTGCTTTTGCTAAAAAAAAAGTTATGTATTTGTATGTTTGGGTAGCATATGATGCAATTTGCACTTATATGATTTTTGAGATGATCAACCATCTTTCCTATATTTGTTACAGTAAGTAGAATCTTTATGTTATTCATTCAACAAAAAGGCATTCAGTTGTTCACTTAATAGATAAATGAATGATTTCTGCATTATTTAGTACAAAATAGGGATGCCTATATTTATCTTGTATAGTAGGGGTACTTGTAGATGACACTATTTGATTGTTTTTCTTGCACCATACTTATGCATTGGATGCATTTATAAGAGAACCTTTGTTTTTTCTAAAATTTTCATGGGGTTTTAGTTTGTGGCGATTAATGTTTGGGACCACATAGCATTAGTGGCAAATGAAGGTGCAAATACGCTTTTATATCTTTTTATGAGATGCATGTTTAGAGGCAGGTATATATATTTGCTTCTTTCATTGATTGGTAATGTCTGAATTCGTTTTTTTTTCTTTTTCTTTTTCCTTTATCTTTTTTACTTTTCTTCTTCTAATGTTACTGAATGTATTTTGATTTTGTACATGAGTTGCTTGTTTAAATGTTTATTATATAACATTTTTCATAGCTTTCAAATTGTTTGCAAATGGGTTCTAGCATCTACACATAACTTGTATGCATAAATGCATATTACATTTCAATATACATTAATTTTCAGTTTAGCAATTTTACTATTAGTTTTGCTGTTTTGGTGTTCTTAAATGCATATTACATTACAATAAATGCATATTGCATATTATAGAAAATTTAATCTTTTTCTGCAAATGTTCTTTTAGTGTTCTTAAACTGTGACGGCCCGCCCCGCACCAGCCTGCATTTCCTCCGACGGTGCGTTGTACACATGCCCGACTAGCATGGAACGGTCGCCAAAGAAAGGAAAGAAGAGAATGAACAAACAAGGAACATGTAGAATGTCTCACAGCGCATGGAACAAAATATAATAATAACATAATCTTGACATAAAACATGCGAGACAGTGCATAAGCTGAAAACTAAACCAAAATAGCAGCGGAAATCCAAATACAGCTTATTACAACTTTCCAAATTACTGTCTCTAAAACAAAAGAAAGCTAAAGTAGAAGATGCACTACTAATGCCCAAGCAGTGATCTTCAACAACACAGGGAGAATATTTATATGTATCATACGTGGAAGCCTCCTGCTCGTCTCTGAATCAGCTACTTGTGCATACCCAGCTAACATGTCTCTAGTCTGCTCGTGAGAGCACCCAGAGTAATAAGAAGAGACATAAAACTCTGGGTCAGATAAAAAGTCTGGTATGAGCGATAAGCAGCTAAACAGAACAGTAACAGGTATACGAAACCATACCTGAACCTGGACCTGCAACCAAAGAATTAGCACTACATACCGTACAATACTCTAAGGTGCCACTGAACAGATAGTGTAAAGATAACGGGGTGTGGGGTGTGCATGTCATAATGATGGCAAACAAATCAAACATAGCAACCATCCTCACATCTCTCACTCAGTGCGTAAAGCATACGATGTCCACCACTGTCAATCACTAGACCCATCGAAGTAGTGACGGAGTTCGACTTGTACAACTACTGCTACTACCAAGCTTACCACATGGAGTCATGACCAAATCTTTACAAATGACCCCACTTCATTGGTCTATAGCTCTTCAGTCGTACCTAGGCCACTGTGGCCCTGAATCCATTCACGTACTCCCTACACATAGTGATTCAAAGTTACAGACATCGACAACCTCTTAGCACACGTCCCGCAGCAAAGCCCAATCATGAAGCCCACTCATTGGTTCCCAACTGGATCCTGAGTCAAAGCTCCTCATTTGGACTTCCTTTGCATCTCGGGTTTTGGTCGAATTGGAGTTGGTCTTCAAAAGAGCCCTTGCTTCCGATCCGATCCCCTGTGCCCTTGCTTCCGATCCCCTGCCCAACTCCAATTCTAAGCAAGTGGCCTTCCTTCTCGCCAATTCTCCTTTAGTGCGAGGTTCCGATCCGGTTCGGTTTCTCTGCCCAGTTCACCATCCGATCCGAGCCCCTTATCCCGATCCGATCTGAAACCCTGCACATTTTCCTGCAACTTTTTCCGCGGCTGTTTTACGCCATACGACGGCGTTTTCGACCAATCTAACTATTCTAAACAATCACAAAACATACCATACAGTCATAGCAACATAGGGAATCAACCATAGACATCAAAACAACAACCATAGCGTATAAATTGGATCAAACCTACCCAAAATCCCATATTTTCTCCTAAGCATGTTTAGGCAAAACTTAATCAAATTAAACCAAACTTCTAACAAAGGTCTAAAACATTATTTTAGAATTTATAAATATTTTTCCAGAATTTATTAATGTATAAATTCGCTAATTATCACTAATCACCCTAATTAACTGTAATTAGTGTCAAAACAATGTTAATCACTCACCTTGGCCACAAATAAAATTTTCAGAACTGAAACCTCGTTGATTTGTGCTAATACTGAGTTCTAATAGCAGCTCTAATACTGATTTGGTGCTATTTCTCCTTGATTTAATGTTGCTAAGCTTAATCCTTGATTAGAAAGTGATTAGAAGTTGATTTGAGTGTTAGAGGCCATTGCTAGGGTTCTAAGAATGAAAGTGGCGGCTGAAAAATGAAAATAAGATCGTTCTCTAACTGATTTCAGCCTCCTCGTAACTCTAATCCCGAAATTCCCCATTTGGCCTAGCTGTTAATCACTCGGTTAAGCCCAATTAAGCTGTTTTTCACCATCTGAAACTTGTTTCAGTCATATCTTCCAAACGGTAAGTCCGTTTGGCTAATGTGACCACTCTACGGAATTGTAAACCATCATCCAGAGCCAATGGAAGTGGTTTCAGGTCAAAACTCCTTTCTAATCAAAAGTTATGGCCAAAACAGTATAGGCTAGGGGCAAAACGGTCATTTAAAAATCGACAAAAATTATGAACATGGGAAATGACCCCAATAGTCGTCTTCCAAAGTTGCATGACCATACGACTTCGTATGTGAAAGAAATAAATATTCTACGATTCTTCGATACGTAGAATGCGGGTCGTTACATTCTCTCCCCCTTAAGAAATTTCGTCCCTGAAATTCCTTAATCCAAAACATACAAAGGATCCCGCATGCCTACCAATCATATATAACATCAAACATGCAAAACAGACAAAACAAACTTATCCTAGCATGCGGAAAGACTAAATCGAAACTGAAATCTTACTAGGCGAAGAGTTCCGGATACGTCTTCCTAATGCTCTCCTCTGTCTCCCAAGTACAATCATTCTCATTCTCGCCTCACTGAACTTTGACTAGATTCACCGCTTTTCTTCGAAGTTGCTTCGTATCGTTCCCAACAATACGCATAGGCTTGCGGTTCCCAACCGCCTGGGTTCAACCTCGATATTATCCAACTAATCAGGTGAAATAGTCACATCGGGGTCGTGTACGAACTTCCTTAACTAGGAAACATGAAATGCATTGTGAACTCCTGCCATCTTCTCTGGTAACTCAACTTTGTATGCCAAATTCCCAATTTTCTCAAGAATTGGGAATGGGCCAACAAATCTTGGTGCTAACTTGCCTCTCCTGCCAAATCGTATCATGCTCTTCAACGGAGAAACCTTGACAAACACCAAGTCGCCAATAGAGAACTTCAACTCTCTTCTCCTTTTATCAGCATAACTTTTCTGCCTATCTTGGGCAGCCTTCATTCGTTGTTCTGATCCTAACGCCTCTTGTAAGCACTTCCAAAATCCACTAGTGAACAACGGATCTCGGTCACTCACAATGCCTTTGGGTATTCCATGAAATCTCACTACCCACTTTATATACGGTTCCGCTAATTTAGCTGCCGTCCTGTTTGACTTGATGGGTATAAATCTTGCACTTTTGGTCAATCGGTCCACAATCACCCAAATGCTATCATAGCCTGACCTAGTTCTTGGTAACCCATCAATAAAATCCATTGACACTTGTTCCCATTTCCATTCTGGAATTTCTAATGGTTGTAGCAAACCACTAGGCTTCTTTTGCTCAGCTTTAACTAGCTGGCAGTTCATGCATTTGGATATAAACTTCCCAATGTCTCTTTTCATTCCTTCCCAGTAGTAGGTTTGCCTCATGTCTCGGTACATCTTGTTACCACCGGGGTGTATAGTCAATTTTGAGTGATGACATTCTCTAAGCACTTCTTCTCTCAATCCATTGACATTGGGTACAACTAGTCTTCCATTCTTTCTAAGCCATCCATCTCGATCAAGCCCATACTTGTTCATCTCTTCGTCGATTCCCATCTCTAACTTTGAGATGATTTCCAATAGGTTAGGATCGCTCCTCTGACTGGAACCAATCCGTTCAATCAGGGTTGGTCTGATCGTCAAACTTGCTAACATTTCTGGATCCAATTCGCACTTTGGTCTGAAATCATACCCAGCGATGTACTCCAGTTGCTTCCATTCTAGAAACATAGCCCCTAAACTGGCATGTCTTCTACTCAATGCATCAGCCACCGCATTGCCCTTTCCTGGTGTATATGCGATGTCGAAATCATAGGAAGCCAAAAATTCTAACCATCTTTGCTGTCGGAGGTTTAGATCCTTTTGAGAGAAAAGATACTTTAACGATTTATGATCGGTAAACAACTCGAATCTTTCTCCCAAGAGATAATGTCTCCACATCTTCAGTGCAAACACGATCGCTGCCAATTCCAAATCATGCGTAGGGTATCTTCTCTCGTGCGGTTTCAGCTGTCGATTTGCATAAGCTACAACCCTACCTCCTTGCATCAATACAACACCTAGCCCTGTGCCACATGCATCCGTATATACCGTCATCTCTTCATTCCCCTCATGAATGACTAACACTGGTGCACATGTCAACTTATCCTTTAGACTCTTGAATGCATTCTCGCACTTTTCGTCCCAGACAAAAGCTTGATTTTTCTTGGTCAACTGAGTCAATGGTGCTGCTATCTTGGAGAAGTCTCGGATAAACTTACGATAATATCCAGCTAACCCCAAGAAACTTCTTATGTCCGTTGCGTTCTTGGGCGTAGACCAATCTTGCACCGTAGCCACCTTCGCAGGATCCACGGCAATACCATTCTCTGAAACAACATGGCCCAAGAATCTCACTTCCCTCTTCCAGAAGTGACACTTAGAAAACTTTGCTTTCAACTAGTGTTTTCTCAACACCTCCATCACTATTCTTAAATGTTCCTTGTGTTCTTACTCTGTCCTCGAATAGACCAAAATGTCATCCACGAACACAAGCACAAACTTATTCAACTGATCTCTGAATGCCCTATTCATAAGATCCACAAAATATGCTGGGGCATTGGTCAGCCCGAATGGCATGACCAACCACTCATAAAACCCAGACGGCGTCCGAAATGCCATTTTAGCTATACTCTCAGCTTCCACTCTAAGCTGATGAAAACCTGTCACGAGATCCAACTGAGAGAATACCCTCGTGCCACTCAACTGATCAAACAAATCATCTATCCGCGGTAGAGGATACTTATTCTTCCTCGTCACTTTATTCAACTCGCGGTAGTCTACACACAAACGAAGGGAACCATCCTCCTTGGTAGCAAACACAACTGGTGCTCCCCATTCAGAAACACTCCTTCTGATAAATCCCTTCTTCAAAAGATCGCTGACTTGCACCCCGAGCTCTCGCTGCTCCCTTGGTGCCATACGACGAAGTGGCATCACTATAGGTCTGGTATCTTTCGCTAAATCAGTACGGAACTCAACCTCTCGGTGTGGTGGAAGCCCGGTCACTTCCTCGAAGACGTCCGGATACTGGCCAACCAAGGGCAAACCTGACAACTCACCTTGCGGGATGTCGAGGGAATTTAGAAGACTAGCCAATACCCCATCACTAGGTAGACCACCAAACACTACCCTCTGCCCACCATCCGCTCTAGCTGTCACCAAAAAGCACTCATAGTCTACCACCACCCCGTATCTTTGGAGCCAATCGACTCCCAAAATAATGCCAAAACCAGTAAAGCCCAAAACAAAGTAATCACAAACAAATATGCATCCATGACTCGATAAGACCACATTACGACAAATCATGCTAAGGTTAGTCGAACCACCAATCGGGTTCGTCACTACTAAAGGTCTATCGACAATCTCGGGCTCCAATCCCAACCTATCTACCAGGTCACTAGATATGAAAGAACTGGAAGCCCCGGTATCAAACAAAACTCTAACAGGAACATCATAAACGGAAAGCATACCTTGAATAACGACATTCTTTCCCTTCACCGCCGCGGTTGGGGCATTCGACGAAGAAGGAATAGCATTAAGGGCATATGCTTTCACCATCTGCTTTTCTTTAGGGGGTTGCGGACACTTGTCTTTGTGATGTCCCACTTGGCCACAGTTGAAGCACTTCCTATCCGCTGGCTTGGCCCGACAATTACTAGCATAATGACCCTTCTTACCACAGCTGAAGCACTCAACCTCTTTCTTATTATTTTTCTCGACATCCTTATTCTGGTTCTGCTTCCTCTTATTCTGAGAACCACTCTTGCCTCCACCACTTGCTTGCGGCTTTGGCTCCTCTGCAGATGCAACCTCAGTCTTTGACTTAGGGTAAAAACTTTCTGACCTCAATGCTTTCCCCACAATCGATTCAAACGTCTCATCGATGTGGTTAATGAGCCTTTCCCCCCAGTACTGATCCAAACCAGTTATGAACTTCTCGTTCTTCTTCTCGACAGTATCAATAAGAGATAACCCATACTTCGACAAAGTGTCAAATTCGGCAATATACTCGGAGACAGCTCTGCCATTTTGCTTGAGCTCCAAATATTTCTTAAACAACACTAATTTCTGAGCAGCTGGAATGAACTTCTCACTAAACAGAGCCTTAAACTGCTCCCAAGTAATCTGATCCTCGGGAGTAGCTGCTTTATAGCATTCCACCAATTCATTGCCCGTCCTTGTAGCTGACGGGATGCTATCCTTCTCTTCATCGCATCCTCGATACCCAAGTCCTCGAAGATACGCTCGTAGCTATCCAACCAATCCTGAACATCCGTGGCCGACTCCGTTCCGTGGAACGGCTTCCCACCAAGACTAGTATAATCGTTGTTCAGCTTGGCGAAATCGTCCCTAGGCGCCTGCACTATTGGACCACCACCATTTCCACCATTGGGAGCTTCCCTCTGCACATCCCTAAGCATTTCCCTCATGAGGTCAGTAAACATCGTCCTCATGTCAGAAGCATTCCCATTATTGGCTCCTCTACTAGCACCTCTTGTGTATCGGCTCATCGTTCAATCTGAAAAGAGAAAACGATTAACCATCTCCATAGTGGTGCTAGCGCAGTGCGACTTCATCCTTAGCTATACTAATAGTATATATATATATATATATAGCTTTTAAAAATCAAAATAATCACAAATACGCGCTCTCATATACGTATACTATCTCTCCCTGATGACTTTCCTAGGTTAACTACGCAACCTAGAGCTCTGATACCAAATGTGACGGCCCGCCCGGCACTAGCCTGCATTTCCTCCGAAGGTGCGCTGTACACATGCCCGACTAACAAGGAACGGTCTCCAAAGAAAGGAAAGAAGAGAATGAACTAACAAGGAACCTGTAGAATGTCTCACAGCGCATGGAACAAAATATAATAATAACATAATCTTGACATAAAACAGGCGAGACAGTGCATAAGCTGAAAACTAAACCAAAATAGCAGCGGAAATCCAAATACAACTTATTACAACTTTCCAAATTACTGTCTCTAAAACAAAAGAAAGCTAAAGTAGAAGATGCACTTCTAATGCCCAAGCAGTGATCTTCAATAACACAGGGAGAATATCTATATGTATCATACGTGGAAGCCTCCTGCTCGTCTCCGAATCAGCTACTTGTGCATACCCAGCTAACCTGTCTCTAGTCTGCTCATGATAGCACCGAGAGTAATAAGAAGAGACATAAAACTCTGGGTCAGACAAAAAGTCTGGTATGAGTGATAAGCAGCTAAACAGAACAGTAACAGGTATACGAAACCATACCTGAACCTGGACCTGCAACCAAAGAGTTAGCACTACATACCGTACAATACTCTAAGGTGCCACTGAACAGATAGTGTAAAGATAACGGGGGGTGGGGTGTGCATGTCATAATGATGGCAAACAAATCAAGCATAGCAACCATCCTCACATCTCTCACTCAGTGCGTAAAGCATACGTTGTCCACCACTGTCAATCACTAGACCAATCGAAGTAGTGACGGAGTTTGACTTGTACAACTACTGCTACTACCAAGCTTACCACATGGAGTCATGACCAAATCTTTACAAATGACCCCACTTCATTGGTCTATAGCTCTTCAGTCGTACCTAGGCCACTGTGGCCCTGAATCCGTTCACGTACTCCCTACACATAGTGATTCAAAGTTACAGACATCGACAACCCCTTAGTACACGTCCCGCAGCAAAGCCCACTCATTGGTTCCCAACTGGACCCTGAGTCAAAGCTCCTCATTTGGACTTCCTTTGCATCTCGGGTTTTGGTCGAATTGGAGTTGGTCTTCAAAAGATTCATCGCGTGATAGTAGAAACATTTGGTCATTCGGTTCGGTTCGGTGTATGGGGTCCTTCATGCCACATCGATTCAGTTCGGGTGTCCTCATCTGATTTGGTTCGGTGCTCATAGCTCATGCCTAGGTTCGGTGGTTGCTCCCTCCTAGATGTCCCGATCCGATCCGGTGCTTCACTCTGATTCCAGCTCCTAGCTTGGTCCTCCGATCCGATCCCTACACCCTTGCTTCCGATCCGATCCCTACGCCCTTGCTTCCGATCCGATCCCCTGCGCCCTTGCTTCCGATCCGATCCCCTACCCAACTCCAATTCTAAGCATGTGGCCTTCCTTCTCTCCAATTCTCCTTTAGTGCGAGGTTCCGATCCGGTTCGGTTTCTCTGCCCAGTCCACCATCCGATCCGAGCCCCTTATCCCGATCCGAAACCCTGCACATTTTCCTACAACTTTTTCCGCGGCTGTTTTACGCCATACGACGACGTTTTCGACCAATCTAACTATTCTAAACAATCACAAAACATACCATACAGTCATAGCAACATAGGGAATCAACCATAGACATCAAAACAACAACCATAGCGTATAAATTGGATCAAACCTACCCAAAATCCCATATTTTCCCCTAAGCATGTTTAGGCAAAACTAATGATATGATTAGCAAAACTTAATCAAATTAAACCAAACTTATAACAAAGGCCTAAAACATTATTTTAGAATTTATAAATGTTTTTCCAGAATTTATTAATGTATAAATTCGCTAATTATCACTAATCACCCTAATTAACTGTAATTAGTGTCATAACAGTGCTAATCACTCACCTTGGCCACAAATAAAATTTTCAGAACTGAAACCTCGCTGATTTAGGCTAATACTGATGTCTAACAGCAGCTCTAATACTGATTTGGTGCTATTTCTCCTTGATTTGATGTTGCTAAGCTTAATCCTTGATTAGAAGTTGATTTGGGTGTTGGAGGCCATTGCTAGGGTTCTAAGAATGAAAGTGGCGGCTAAAAAATGAAAATAAGATCGTTCTCTAATTGATTTCAGCCTCCTCATAACCCTAATCCCGAAATTCCCCATTGGGCCTAGCTGTTAATCACCCGGTTAAGCCCAATTAAGCTGTTTTTCACCATCTGAAACTTGTTTCAGCCATATCTCCCAAACGTTAAGTCCGTTTGGCTAATGTGATCACTCTACGGAATTGTAAACCATCATCTGGAGCCAATGGAAATGGTTTTAGGTCAAAACTCCTTTCCAATCAAAAGTTATGGTCAAAACAGTATCGGCTAGGGGCAAAACAGTCATTTAAAAATCGACAAAAATCATGAACCTGGGAAATGACCCCAATAGTCGTCTCCCAAAGTTGCATGACCATACGACTTCATATGTGAAAGAAATAAATATTCTACGATCCTTCGATACGTAGAATGCGGGTCGTTACATAAACTTTTTGTGCTTAGATAGTGGCTTAACGTTGTATAAGTATGTTTAAATATTATTATCATATAAATAACCGCTATGAAATTATACTAACAATGCGTATGCTTAATTTCTATAAAGGTAGCAACTAGAACTATGGATAAAACTTGGGTAGACTTAGATCGTAGTTCAGATGAATATAGACATAAGCTGAAGTTAGTTCTAGATGAAGCTTTTGCCAAATCTATACGGAAAGATAAAATATTTTGTCCTTGTAAGAAATGTTGCAATCTCTATCTTCAAAATAGGAAGACGGTAGAAGGTCATCTTCTTCGGCATGGAATGGATCTCTTGTATAGAACAGCTCATTGGACACATCATGGTGAACGTTATACAATTGAAGAAGAATCCATGCCTTACGATAGACATGTTGAAAACAGGGAAACAGATATGTATAATGATGCGTTTGGCAGCGAGATGCGTGATTTTCTCAATGAAACATTTGTGCAACCCTTGACAGGACAAAATGTTGGTTCTTCAAGTCAACCGCCTATTTTTGAAGGTCAAACACCGGAAGTAAAAAGATTTTACAAGTTGCTAGATGATGCTAATAAAGAACTATATCATGGTAGTAAGCATAAGAAATTGGATGCAATTGTAAAGTTGTACCATATAAAGTGTTTGGGAAATGTGAGCAACGCAACTTTTTCACTATTCTTGGAAGCATTTAAAGATATGCTGCCAGATGATAACTATATGCCAAAGTCAGCCATGCAAGCTAAAAAAAATTATCGATGATTTAGGTCTCACATATGAAAAGATAGATGCTTATCCAAATGATTGCATGTTATTTTGGAAACATACATCACACTTGAGCGCTTGCTCTCATTGCGGTACATCAAGATATAAATTGAGTGAAGTTGAAAGCGATGGTAATAGAATTTTTTTAGCTAAAGTACTTCGCTATATTCCTTTGATTCCTCGATTAAAAAGATTATATGTCGAAGCATACAGCTGAACATATGATATGGCATTCAAGATGTTCCAACGATGGTGTTATGAGGCATCCGGCCGACTCACCGGCATGGAAACACTTAGATTTGGTATATCCTGATTTTGCGAAGGAAATTCGTAATGTGCGTCTAGGAATAGCAAGTGATGGGTTTAATCCTTTTTCGAACATGAACCGTAAACATAGCACTTGGCCCGTTATAATAACTGTATATAATCTTCCTCCATGGATGTGCTTGTAGCAACCATTTTTGTTTATGTCTTTGCTAATTCCAGGACCTCATGAACCTGGAAATGACATTGATGTGCACATGCAACCATTGATAGATGAGTTAAAAGAGCTTTGGGAAGTTGGTGTTGATATTTATGATGTTTTCTCTAATCAAACATTCAATATGAGGGCAGCTGTTTTGTGGACTATAAATGACTTACCTGCATATGCAAACTTATCGGGATGGAGTACGTCTGGTAAACTTGCGTGTCCACATTGCAATCACCAAACACATTCAGTACGTTTACCGAGTAGTAAGAAATAAGTTTTTTTATGTAGTCGAAGATTCTTACCTATTAGACACAGGTTTCGATATGATGCAGAGTCATTCGATGGGAAGCAAGAAGATGGTCTTCCACCAAAACCATTGAGTGGGATGGAGTGTTTAAGACAATTATCTGGTTTAAGATTCACATTTGGTAAATTGCCATTAATTGAACCAAACACTAGTCGAGAAAGACGTAAGAATTCAAACGTTTCTAGAGAACGTAAGGTTACTGGACCATGGAATAAGAAAAGCATATTCTTTACTTTACCATATTGGCAACATCTTTTAATACGTCATAACATTGATGTAATGCATCTTGAAAAAAATGTTAGTGAAAATATTTTGGGAACATTACTTGGTACGTCGAAAAGAGGAAAAGATGGACTTGAAGCTCGTAGTGATCTTGAAAGTTTAAAAATAAGAAAAGCACTTCATCCTGTTTGTGAAAGCACTCGAATATATATACCGCCATCAATTTTCTTTACCACGAATGAAGAAAAGACGTTATTCTGTAAAGTGTTTTCTACGGTACGTGTTCCCGATGGATTTTCAACTAATATTTCTCGATGTGTAGATATGAAGGAAAAAAAGATGCATGGTTTAAAAAGTCATGACCATCATGTAATTATGCAACACTTGCTTCCTCTTGCAATCCGTCGGGTTTTTGCCTAGACCTGTCACACTTGTATTGCTTGAATTATGCTCAATTTTTCGAAAATAATGCAGTAACAGACAATATGTAGCATCATTTGAGGAACTGAAATATAGGATTGTCTTAGCATTATGTATGATGGAGAAAATGTCCCCACCTTCATTCTTTACCATATTTGTCCACTTAATCATCCATTTAGCCGATGAAGCAGCAGTTGCAGGACCAGTTCAGTATCGTCGGATGTATCCAATTGAAAGGCAAGTCTTATTCAATGTTATTAATTTCCGATCATGTTACTTTATTGATAAAATCTTTTTTTTAACATTAAGGTATCTACAAACATTAAAAAGATATGTTCGCAATCAGAGTTATCCAGAAGGATGTATTGCGGTAGGATACATAGCAGAAGAGTGTGTGTCTTTTTGCTCAATGTATTTAACATGCATTGAGAGTCGCCATAATAGACGCGGTCGCAATGCTGATATTTCTTTGCCTCGTGATGTTGTGGGAGGCTTGGCAATATTTGCAAACACTGGTCATCCTTTGGGTAAATGGACTGAAATGCATTTGGACAAGAAGATCTGGGAACAATGTCATTCTTATGTCCTGTTCAACTGCAATGAAGTTGCACCTTATTTATGGTAATAAGTATTTTTAAATTCCAATAATTATGTTCTACCCACTTGATTTCATTTAGAAGATAAATTTTATTTTATGATTTATATATAACTTAGTAGTTTAAATTGTGTTTCAACAGTAGAAGATTGGAAGAGCTATGAAAAATTCATCAACGGAAGACTATTCGAGAAGTGGAGTGTATGAGAAATAAAGAATTTCCTATTTGGTTTAGAATACATGTAAGTATCATATTTTGATATGTTTCAATAATAATTGACCAAGCATACACAAATAAAATGAAATAATATCAATGTGTAATAATAATGTATTTATATAAATATTTTCAGGTAAATAAACTTTGTGACGCCGATGATTTATCGATATCCGAAGATTTAGTCTGATTAGCAAATGGCCTAAGTAGGATTGTGAAGCATTATAAGAAGTATGTTATCAATGGTTATAGATTCAGAACTAAATCATTGGATGAATAATACAAAAGCCAAAATTGTGGTGTTTTCGTGAATGCAGAAACATCAAGTTATTCAAGCATAAGAGATTGCAATTATATTACTGGAAATGTCGACTACTACGGTGTTTTGAAGAACATTTATGAGCTTGAATATAGATTTCCAGGAGAAAGTGACGATCGTGCATGTAAAGTTGTCTTGTTTGAGTGTGATTGGATGACGAATTCTGGAAAAAAAATTGATCAATATGGTTTCAATTTAGTGAACTTCAATCGATTAGCGCACAGAAGTGATAATCTAATATTGGCATCACAAGAAATTCAAGTTTTTTATGTTGCTGATCCAAAAGAGCCTGATTAGAGTGTTGTAGTTAAGACGAAGCCTAGAGATTTTTATGATGTAATGGATGATAGCGATGGATTGGACATAGATGACTATTATCTAACACCTAATCTCGATGATCCTAGTTTAGACAATCAAGAATTACAAATAAGGACCGACGTTCATGGTATGTATGTTAACAAAATATTGCCATTGCGCGAGGAAAATGATGCAGTGGCCGAGGATGATGACTTTAGTGAAGAAGACGACGAGACCGATGCTGATGTTTAGTAGAAATATTTCTAAATAAAATTCAAATTCAGTTTCTACTATTTCAATTAAACTGAGTTAGATTTCTATTTTGTTTACAAATCATGATAATTTTTTTGTCTTCTCTTTGTTTGAACAAGGTTGCGTTCTATGTGATTGCTTTTTCTCATTTATGTGTGTGTGTGTATATCATGTTCCGAGCTGTCGATGCATGTTTTTATACGTTCTCTTTGTGGAAATCAAATGAATATTTTGCATCTAAAGCAAACACCATAGTAAAATTATGTAACTTCCGCTAGTCATCTAAAGCAATCACTTTAAGTTAGTTGCATATGCTTTGAATCACTTTTATGAAGTACTAATTTATTAAATTTGTACTATGAATTAATTTGATGAACATGATTGTGTTTTTATTTATAAATTCTTAGATGAGTACCTAAGATTCAGATTCCAATCAGGAGAATCATTTAAGTTCAGATGGTGACATATGCGAAAATGGTGATCTTGGAAACAATGGTATGTTATATGTTTATTTATTTATTTTGAGTTTGAGCAAGAGAAGTAACATCATATTGATATTAAAATATTCTTGAGTTACTATCAATTGTTATTTTTAGAGTCATTAAGAAGAAATGGACGTGGCTATAACAAACCAAATTGGGGTAAGTCGGGCAAAGAGAAGATAGAATTCACAAAAGATGGATTGTGTGTTGTTCCAAAGGATGCTAGATTAATCAGATATCTAGGCAGCTTGGCAAGAAATTACAATTTGCTTCCTTTGTCACCTATGGATTGGCGATCATATGATGAAGCAAAATTGGATAAAATTTGGAAAATCATATCGGTATGTTAAATTTTCTTTTGTAATATACAAAGAAGTGTTATAACTATAATTTATAATCAATTCACATTTCAATGCCCGACTTATAAGTTAGTACATTCTATTTTTCCTTTACAGGATACCATTGACTGGCGTGCCGAAGACATTCCCCATATCCCTGCAATTCGATATACGCTGCTAAAAAGATTATCCAAGAGGATAAGGAACAATAGAGCCGAGTTAAAAAGAAAATATTACACTTCATATGTTGGCTCCCCGTCACGTTTTGTTTGTGGAGACGAACGAGTGGATGGTGAACAATGGAGGAACATGGTCAACTATTAGGACAATGATCCTAAAATTAAAGTAAATCCTCTTATATCCGATGTCCTTTATTATCTTAGGAGTTTTGTTATTTTTCTGAGTTTTTCCGATTTACATTATAAATGCTTTTTTTTGATAGATTAAAGTCGAAAGAAATATTGTGGATCGTAAGAAGTTAAAGACGAGTCACACAGGTGGGTCGATGACCTTTGCAAGGCACATGGCAAATTTCGTAAGTTGACATACCTTTTTTTTCTGGTGAATTTCGCATCCCAATAAATATATATTCATGGAGTGAAAAATAATAAATATTGGTACCTGCTATAATTTAGAAGCATATGTACTTGGTACTTGCTTAAAATATGTCTATTCAATACTGTTTTTGCTTGTGCTACATCTATTGTATCTTACTTTACAGTGGTACAATATGACACATAACTATAAGTATTTGAAGGCTATTATACTGGTATAGTTGACTAAATACCATAGACAATTTTATCTACATAATATGCTTTTCCCAGCTTGTGACGTTGAACCACAAAACATCTCTCTGTTTTTTTACTAGCCTATAAAAAGAAAAGATCATCAGGAAAAAGAACTGTCAACTAAAAAAAGCCTTCATTAATTTTTGTTTGTAGTTGATGCAGATGTAGGCGGACGATTTTGTTAGCTAGTTTCAGTTATCTGCAGCAGTAGTTAGGATTGAAAAATGCCTACAATCTGTACTATTTACATATTATACATGAATGATATTTGTATATATTTATATTTCTATAATCACTGTAAAACACTTGTTTATTCTATGTTAACTGCACATCAACAAACAGTGAATTTCATCTATTCTCAATACAAATCATTCATGAAATATTATCTAGTGAGTTTTGAACTATAGCTCATTAATGGGAGGGCGTTGATGTATGCTATTTAATACAATTTACAAATAAGGTAAACACCTGTTTATTCTATTTATGCTTTACACCAACTCTATTATTAATACACCACTTTGGGTGTTACAATGGTTGTCGAATTATTAATATACCACTATGGGTGTTGCAATTGGATTGTAATAGAATATTCAGTGAGTATACGGTGCATATAATCATTAACTGAGAATTCTCATCATTGATAGTAAAAACAGAATTATTCACTTATTTATTCAATATTTCAAAGCCAATGTTGTTTATCATATCTATAATTTTAGTATTCATCAGCAAAATGCATGATACTCACGAAACTACTACCAGAAATCGGATTAATATCTAAAAAGTACAAGTAGCTATGATGTTCCAATAATATATTGAATAAAAAATTGGAGACTTAAATCTATGGCATGTGGATCGGATTTAAGCTCATTCTAAAATATATTTATTTTGGAAAGCGAGGTAGGAGTAGACTGCCAAAACCATTAAAATTAAAGTGTTCATGAAGCATAGCAGTGGTATAATGTAGGCAAAATGCGTAATATTTAAATTTTTGTTGGTCAATTCACCAATGTCATTTATTCTCTCTTGTTTGAAATAGAATTATGGGTTTTGTCTAATTTAACATCCTATTTGAATTTTTTTATAATAGAAGGAAAAACATGGTCGTGAACCGGACCCTATTGAAGCTTATGAGTTGGTTCATAGAAGAAAGGACAAGAATAGAAGTTGGGTGGACGTAATATCAGAGCAAGTTGCGGTAAATTTAATTTACCGTTTGCATTTATTTGTATACAATAGTATATAAACTTTTACTAATTATTTAAAACAATACATGCTAAAATATATTCCTGAAAGAACTTTATTTTTCTCAACCACAAAAGCTTACTCTATAATGGTACTCACTATATTCTAAATGATATTTATATGGCAAATCAAAATTAATTTTCTATTTAGTTAATGATATAATCATTGGTTTTCAAGGCTAAATGCTTTGAATTTAGCTTTTTTTTATAAACTACACTTAGTGATATTTATTTAAAATTAATACATGCTAAAATATCTCATTAACTAACTCAACTAGTAGCTGTACATGGTGAAGAGACACCTGAATTGAGGGTGCAAGCATATATTGCAGCGATGGGATTTGAGACTCACAATAGGGTTCGCTGTTATGGAGATTTAGTGACACCGAGCATGATGCCTTGGGTATAACAAACTCAACCAATATCATCAACTCGTAAATCACGCAAAGGAAGAGAATATGCAACTATGGAGTCAACATGTTTAGAACTAAAAAACATTTGTGAAAAGCAAAGTAAGGAGATAGAGGAGTTAAAGCGTTCGCTTGTATCTACACAAAGACAATTATCAAATTGTATGTCGGAACAATCGTCGTCTCAACACCATTCTCCATTAGAACATCGATCTGAACAATCACCTATCCAAAATCAGCCAAATGCTCTGCAATTCTCTAAAGTGCAGCATCTACCACTACCACAACAACAATCTTTTCCACATAACGGAAGTACTCAGCAATATATGTCACACCCGCAGTTTGGACATTATCAATTTTCATCACCTAGTGGTCAATTATTTAACCCTTTGGCATATCATCCTTCCTTCTACCCACAGATGTCATGTCAGCCTGGAGAGTTTACAGCAATGCTCAATGGGACCGATTATACGCAGCAAATGGTGCTTCCAAGAAATAATGAAACTGCTGAGAGCTGGTACGTATAGTTTCTTGCTTTACTTCCGAATAATTCTCCGTTTTCATTTATATTTTTGATTCTTTATATTTAACAAAGTGATGAATGTTGTTGTCAGAAAATTAGTTGCTTGTGAATTGCATATATTATAAGTAGATCAAGTTAAAACTGGGTACATTGTGGAGCACAATTATATGCTAGAGGGTTTGCCAATTAATGCTTGTTATATGGCGTTTGGAATGTGTATACATAAATTGCTAAATGTTTGCCACCCAGCCCTCATCAAAAAAAAAAAAAAAAAGATGAAGCTAAAGCTCCAGTGCTTGATCAGTTTTTAAAACTAAAGCACCATAGCTTCATTTTTAGAACTGAAGCTTCTTTACTTCGGTTTTAAAAACTGAAGTTCCACTGCTTCAGTTATAAAAAATGAAGCACACTGCTACAGTTTTTATAACTGAAGCTTCCATGCTTCAGTTTTTAACACTGGAGCTCCGTTGCTTAGTAGCCGCGTCATTACAATCTTTCCACTTTTTGTATTACATATTACATGAAATAGGTATGTTAACTATCACTGTTTGAATTGCTAAATATAAAGGCTATAACTAAATTACATTAAGGATAACTGAAAATAAAAATAGGGATAGGATATATTTTTCAAAGCATCATCCCATCACTTTAAAATTGATTTGCTTTTTGGTATTGATTTTACTTGTTTTATTTTTTAATTTATTATGATATGCAAGATCTCATTGTATGACAGATTGACTATCATGCCTATATCGAATCAAGGTGGAATACAACAAATGTTAGCGAAAGAGTATGAATATAATTCGAGAAATGGTGAGAACTATATCCTTATTATTTTTATCTAGTTGTATTTAAACTTTTCATTCATATTCTTATTCTAGTTCTAGATATTGTTTTTTTTTACATGATAAATGCTCGATGAGATCAAATCAATAGTTGAGGTTTTTGCGACCATGGGATAGCAATGCGGAGCAAACGAATTGAATCCGTAGAATGACTAGTGTTATTGAATCTTATGATAAAGCTATCATCATAAAATGCCCAGTTGATCTGAAAACTATGGATATAACTATAGTTTCAATCAAAAATTGGTACACATTTTTAGCTAGCTGACGTTTCTACATGCATGTTTGATAAGATCAGCATTATACTTAGTATCCTGCTTCATGAATCTCTACATTGTCTCATGTTTTCTCGCCCTTGTCCTCTGCATTATCCTGCAAATAAAAAAAAAAAAAAAAATAGATCAGAACTAAAAATTATTGCATTTATATGAGTAACAGTTAATCAAAGTAACAAACTACCTGGACATACTGCTTCATCAAAGGTCGTGGTAGTACTTTCCAGTAATCTTTATAATCATCTCCTTATACTCCCGAAGTCTAGCAAAAAAATTTGAAATCCAAGGTGATATATACTTATACAAATTATTGTGTCACAACTATAAAAATAAAAAAACACATGTTAAATACTTTTGTTTTTTATAGGCCATGAAATCAAAATACTTGTCTGAGCCAAACTTAAATTCAGACGAGAGATCGATACTTCTACGATAATAATAGGCTCTATCCATTTTAAGTTTTTCAACCATCAAGGCTACCTCGGTTCATTATCCTACAATTTTGTATTCCTGTCATGAGCTAAGATTATAGTTCATTATGATTTTATTACAAGCCTAAAGATAAATATAGAAAACATGGCATTTAGGCTCTCCAGTAAAATCAGTGTCTTGAATTTAACTAACATGAATGCTAGTGTGTTTTACTTGTTTGGATCATATCTATGCAGAAAAATTACATTGCTTATTTGTATATGATTGCAATAAAATATGATATAGGTGCTACATGTACTTAGAATATTGATTATTCCCAAACAGAAGATGTCCTGCTGCAAAGTTGTACTGCAATAATATCTTTCTTGTGTGATATGCTACTGTCAATGTATTTTAGAATTTTGAAAGCTAAGGTATTAGCTCCTATTTCATTTGTATATAGTTTAGTTTAAATAGTTTAATCTAATGAATTTTTATCTATATTTATCTTTGTGACCAATTTGATACATCTTGTATTATCTGGTCACAACTAACACAGATGCAAAGTTTCTGCAATCAAGAAATCAAAATGATACAAGAAATTTCCTTGCAATGTACTTTATTGTAAAGTCTCCTACAGCAACATAACTTTGCTAAAATTCAAAGGCATACACTATCTCACTTTACAATCTAGAGTTTGTATCCATCTCCCAGATTAGGGTATCCTTCTGCATTATCCAGCATGGAATGTTCCTTGTACGCAGACCCTTGTTTCATTAAAGGAAAATATTACTCTATGATTAAACATTTTGACAATTGACATAGGTCTTTTTTCTGCTAAAAGTTGCATTATTGTGTTGTTATTTTCTATTATGGCTGCTAAAAAGAGTTCAGTTATCAAGTGGTAGCATGTTCAGCTACCAGTGTTCATGACAGAAAAGTCAAAGGTATAAAATGCTATGTTTTAAAGCAGAAGATCTGTCATGTAAGCTGATAAGTATTGTTATTAATTGCAGGAAAGCTATGTTGACTATGATCATTTTGTATGTAAACTGTCATGTAAGCTGGAGACGATTGCTGACTTGTTTTGAAGCAGAAGATCTGTCATGTAAGCTGGATGAAGTTTCAGTTTAAATCCATTGCAATAGTTTTATAGGAAATCTCAACATTTTGTTTAAGTAGCATGTTAAATGTGTATTTTGGGACAAGTCTGGTCTTTCTATCAATGTACTTGGATTAAAAACTTTGTTTTACAGCAAACATTCAGCTGCAGTTTTTGTTAATGATAACAAACCTTGTTGTGCATCATTTTTTTTTTGTCATAACATCATTTTTGTTTCGGTTCATTTTGAGTAAGATTTCTTGCACCTTGCTGTTTGAACTATGTAGAGGTACCAATGTAAAAACTGCATGTGCGAAACATTTAAATTCAATCATTTCGTTAAAATTTTACTGTATAAATTTGTGCAGCATATATATTGCGCCTGTACTGCATTTAATTTATCAGGGGCGGCAGCATATGCATCCGTTTGTTAATTAAATGAAGCTACCTGCTGAAAATACAGTGATGTATTGATTGGCCCCTACTGTGTTTAAATTTTTAGAGGCTATTATAAATGTTTCTATTTTGCTGTCAGTCTTACATGGCAGCATAGAGGCAGCTATAAAATGCAATCTGCCTCTAACGTTCAATAGGGACGCCTTTTTTAGAGGCTTATTTTTATCTGCTTCTCATAATATTAGAGGCTCTTTAGGCAAATATTCTGTCCCTACTAGTTTATGGAGATAGCTGTTTTTGCCTCTAATTCTTCAACATTTTGTAGTGAGTTCCGGTAAATCACAATCCCTAATTACCGATTGTTTACAATTGTTGTTATGAAACTGGTTGAAATTGGTTATTGTGATATACCGATTGTTTACAATAATTAGTAATTAGGGATCCCTGATTTGAGATATACAACCCCTAATTGATATACCGATTGTTTACATTAATTAGTAATTAGGGATCCCTGATTTGAGGTATACAATCCTAATTGATATATTAATTGTTTACAGTAATTAGTAATTAGGGATCCCTGATTTGAGGTATACAATCCCTAATTGATATACTGATTGTTGATTTCTTCCAAGTACTTTAACTTATTTATGAAACTAGTTTGAATTTGGTTACATATGTTAGAAAGAAAAAAATCCCTAATTGATACAATCCCTAATTTGATTTGATTTGAGGTATACAATTTCGATTGTTTACAGAATTTGGTTTGATTTGAGGTATACAATCCCTAATTTGATTTCTTATTTCACTTAATAAAAGAAAGAAATTTTTTTTTTTTTGCGTTTACGAGTGTGGAGGAGAATTTGAATTTGGTTACATATGTTAGAATTTCTAAACGTTGAATGTTTTAACAAATTATCAATTCTTATCTATAAGTTTGATAAACAAAATTGTTGTTAAAAACAATTTTTTTTCCTTACTAGTGTCCTTTTTCTCTCTGCGCAACCTGCTCTTCTTTATCTCATTCGTGCCTTCTACGATGGGACCTATAATTTGCTTGTCATGGGCAAGGAAGGATCTTCATGAGTTGTGAGAAGGAGTAAAGCCATTGGAAAACTTCAATCCGTCGCTTGAATTTTTAGTTACAAAAACATTTAGGGTCCATAGAAGTATTTATTTTATCTACCGCTGTCTTGTAATTCTACAACTATAATGTAACTGGGTCATTACATTTTAAAAATTGAAAAAATAATCTACAATATAAAAAAAATGAACCAGGACTAATGTATGTTTTATAATTTAGTTTGCAACATTTATCCTTTAAAAAAGCCAATGACGTTAAAAGAGACTCACCATATTTTAACAGTTTTGAGTATAATTGGTGAAGGCTCCATCCACATATTGATCTTTTCCTGTTAGTTCACCTGGGTAACTTTTTGTCATATTTTTGAATTAACAGATATGGTTTGGATCATATGTTTTGCAGGCAAATTAATAGATGAAGTGCTCTGTTTTTGCTTGTAAGTTAGTTTAATGTAATGACTTACTAATAGTACAATGGATGCAAACAATTATTGGCAATAGCTGAAAAGTTCAAAGTCTTTTATGTTTATTCATATTAAGATTTATTATTTATGGTTTTTCGTATTATAATCATGTTATTTTTATGTGTCTTGTTTGCACTATTAGTCCGTAATAGCAATATTGAATTTTCAAATATTAACATATGTTACAAATATGTTATTTAGTTTCATTATGCAAAATTTAACATTGAGGGCATCATTTTGCTAATTCATCCCGGGCATCATTAGTGCCAGGACCGGCTCTGTATCCAACTCTTGTAAGATTTGGAAAAAAGCCTAAGATCACTAAATAATATTAAATGAATATTTTATTGATGTTGGTATGTGTTGTAATTTTTGACGTCAAAGTCATATTGTGGATTATATTTTTTCAACATCTATACTAAGCATAAGTTATTTATTTATTTTCTAGCATTTCCTCCGGTACTTGACTTTTTCCATAACTCACATTTGGTTGAGTGAAGCTTTTCGATATACCGTTTTCACAAATCATTTTCACATTGCATAATACAATTAATTAAAATCAGTGGTCTTAAAATAATTTTTTTATACTATCAGGTATGGTTTGGTTTAAATCTATATCACATTTGTTATTGAATGAATAATTGGAATATTTGTGAAAAACATTAATGAATTCAAATAAAAACATTTATTCTTCAATAATGTGTATGATATGTATTTTTTTTAAAATAAAATAATATAACAAAAGAGAGAAACTAGCATTTCTATAATGACTCAAAAAAACAGTTTATGTAGATATGACTACAAAAACTGTGAACACACACATAATGTAAATACAGAACGTACAAAACTAAATACTGCTCACAAGCAATAGACACCTAACAAATAAAAGAAACAAGAACACATGACAAACAGACGAAGCCTCTCCAATCAGAAACCAATGGCAAGTGCTGTGCTGAAGTAACCACAACTGCTCAAGAGATGGACCAAGAACCATGACAAGGTCAGATACGTCATCCGTTGCAACAGGAACGAGCAAGAATCCGTTCTGAATCTCCTGAAGCTCCGAAATCACCATCTCTGCAAAGTCCAAAAGACCAGTCTGAACAACAGCTTCACCAACCGCAAATAAATCCAAAGGTTGACGCGCCCAAAAAACCTATAAACCCAGACCCTACAACATTAGCAAGCAACAAGGAAGGGCCCTTAAACAAAGATATCAACCAATTCTCGCCCTGGGTGAGGTCAGTACCGTGGTAACATCGAAGGTACCTGTCAATCTCCTAGAGCGGGAGTCAATTGCACCCTTGAAAGGTCTGCCCCGAAATGTAAGGAAAACATCATTCCTTACCCTCCTAATGATGGTAGGAAGATCCATCTGCACTTCGTCAAATATTGTCTTATTGCACGAGCACCAAATATGCCAGTAGATAAGACAATGGATGAGACGAAAAAGGATCGAGCGAACATATTTACCTGAGATGTCTGACCACCAGATTCACAGTAAATCTACAAGCGAAGTGGCATTACCACGACAACCCATCTAGTTTTCAAAGTAATTCCAGACAGAATTGGTAAAACAACCAAGGAAAAGTAAATGAACATTGGATTCCAACGAACCCGAGCTACAACATCTACAGTAGGAAACGATTGGGATGTCAATCTTTTGGAGGTTTTCGTCTATTGGCAAACCATTATACAGGTTTTTCAACATA
Organism: Allium sativum; assembly: GCA_030737875.1. Lineage (NCBI taxonomy): Eukaryota > Viridiplantae > Streptophyta > Magnoliopsida > Asparagales > Amaryllidaceae > Allium > Allium sativum. The sequence goes on from CM060910.1 coordinate 346,721,861, forward strand.
AATAGAGAGACCTTCGGAGGAAGGCGGATGTCCCAGATGAAAAAGAAAAGGTGGAGCCATGGAGCTGGTGACCTCGCCGAATTCCACATCGCCTTAATCGTAAAGAGACTATCGTCCCAGTCGGTTCCACCACTATGTGAATTTGATAAGGCCTTCACGGCTTCCATGTCTCACTAGCGTAGGACATGACACCGGAGTAATTCACGCCCGACAATCTATGGTACTTAGCATGGAGGAACGTCGCCTATAGGGAGCCTTTCGCTTCAAACATCGCCCACATCTTGCAAGCAAAGGCAGTGCAAATGACCTTGGGTTACGGAGGCATAGACCTCCCTCACTTTTGGGACGACATATGGTATTCCATGAGATTCAATGGTGACAATTAGCATTGTCCTTGTTCCCCCGGAAAAAAGTTGATGCTAAAGAACGGTAAGAACGGAAGAAGGAAGAGGTAGGAGTCATATTAGCAAAGACATGCGATCCTTTAAAATCTTGAACAGACCTTATAAGAACAAGTCTACCTGACTGAGACAGAAGAGTTGCATTCCAACAAATGATCTTACCGTTAGCTTTGTCATTCAGGGAATCGAAGATGGCGTTTAGCTTCCTGCCTCGATATAGAACAATACTGAGATAAGGTAAGAGGAGAGAAGCGATCTTGAAACCAGTGACGGTCTTAATCCAAGAACACCTTGTCGAAGACAGGTCTTCCGCAGGGACAAAGAATCTTTTAGTAGTGTTGACAAGTTACCCCAAGCATCTTTCATACTATTGAATAAGGATGATAACGTGACAGACATAACTACAACTACCATTAGTGAAGATAACGATGTCATCAGCAAAGGGTAAGGAAGAAATCAGGGGGTAGACTCTAGGAATGCCAAACCTTTGAATCTGCCTAGCTATCGTAAGTGAATGCAATCCACGTACGAAAGCATCAGCAGCGATGACGAACAACGACGGGGATAGGGGGTCTCCTTGACGAAGACCCCTACCAGCCTTAAAATAATTATTGGCCGATCCGTTGATAAGAATGGAAAACCAGTAGTTCGAGATCAACCGCCAAACAAGATCAATAAGGGGTTTTGGAAATCTGAAAGCCCTCAGAATCTTGATAACGAATGACCAAGACATGCGATCGTATGCCTTCGCTATATATAGCTTAGCAACCAAATTAGAACCTCGTACCTTCCTGTCGATTTGAGAAACCAACTCCTGGGCTAAAAGGACGTTATTTGTGATCAAAAGACCTTTAACAAACCCAACTTAAGAAGAAGAAATAATACGCTCGAGAAACGGTGCTATTCGAGAGGCTAGTACCTTAGAGATATCCTTGTTCGAAAAATTGCATAAGCTGATTGGTTGAAAATCCATGCAACTATGAGGATTTTTGCACTTTGGAATAAGAACTAGGTTGGTAGAAGTCCAACCTAGAGGGAGATCTCCACCAGATAAGAAGAACTATATAGAGAGACAGAAGTCAGGCTGAATAATTGGCCAAACACTCCGGAAATAAAACCCACTGAAGCCGTTAGGCCCACTCGTACTATCCTTACTCAAAACAAATACACAAGCTCGTATCTCCTCCGAGGAAGGGGATATGACAAAATCAGGGCTTTCTAAGGGAAGCACCAATCTAGGAATAAAGGCAAGAAGGGTTGGGTTAGAGACCGACATAGAGGGAGATCTAAGAAAGGATTGGAAATGGGAAAGAATAATATCTTTGACTTCACTCGGAGAGGAAGCCATAAATAGATCAGGATGCTAGATCTAGTAAATCGTAAGAAGATTATTCTTCTTACGGGTAGAAGAATGGAAAAACTTGGAGTTTGTGTCACCTTCAACAATCCACTTGATCCTCGCCTTCTAGCGAAGATAGTCATGCTCAATACAAAGCTCCGACGAGTAGGCCAGTTGGGAAATCTCCCAAATTCCCTGTTAACAGCTGAGGGATTCTTATCAAAGGATGATTCATTAAATACAAGAGTTTCTTCAGCCGCGCGAACACGGTCAAAGATATTCTTAAATGAAGAACGTTCCACGTTTTAAGGCAAGCCCTAAGACGCTTCAACTTACGAGAAAACAAAACACATGGGGGAGCCAAAAACAAGAGAGATTCACGATTCTTCCAAAAATAGGAGAACAATAAAGAATCATGGGAGCATGATCCGAGAAAGTATGATGCAGATGGGAAACAAAAAAGGTGAATGGAAGGTTGAACCAATCTTCCTGTAACACCTCGTATTTTCTATTAACGTTATAATAACGAATCCAAGAATACTTAATTTAAAATGTGAGAATTAAGGAAAACGGGTTACGCCATTGTGTTCGTTTCGGAATTCTGGTTTAGATAGAGTCTGAGTTTGCGTAGATTGGACTTCGTATGAACAAGTTATGGCTGTCGGAAGTTTCCAGATAATTCAAATAAATTCAAACAGCTCGAAAACAAATTCAAATTCAAATCAGAAGTCAGAAGCGGGCTGGGCGGGAAAATTCCCGCCCAGGACCCAGGTCGACTAGGGGGTCGACCCTAGTGTCGACCTCCCCCCTACAGGTCGACCTGGGGGTCGATCTACCCCCCCCTCCGGGCAGATCTGAAAGGTGACGATTTTGTGACTCAGTGCTGAGTCACTAGGGCTGAGGTGTCACCCTATCTTCACTGGATGGTTGCGATTAACCCTAGCATCATCCGACGGTTCAAATTGAATTGAAATTCTATATAAACAACCCAATGCTCAAACCTATAAATCACACAAAAATAATCCTAGAACTATCATGCTGTCAATTGAGAACTTGGAGTAGCCGTCACCAATTCAAAGACAAGATAAGAACTTGAATCAAAAATCAAATTAAAAGATTATCAAATTCAACGATCTAAATCAAAGGCGAGCTTACCAATTTCAGAATTTAGATTTCAAAACACAAGAATTCCTTTTTAGTTTGTAAGTTGGTTATTACGCAGATTTAAACATTCTTTCAATTGAATCATGACATGTTGTAATTTGGATATAGAATGATGCTTATGTATAAGATTTGATTCTTGTTTATCTTAAAGTATCATTGTAATTAATCATGTCTATATGCTTGTGGTGATGAACATGTTGTATATTAATCATGTCTACATGCTTGTGGTGATGAACATATTGTATATTAATAGTGCCTATATGCTTGTGATGATGAACATATTGTATGTTATTGGAATCTATTATGATTGGGTAATGGATTTATTTTTCCAATTAAATGGTAAAACATGTCATGTTATAAATTGGTGTCTATTTGCAAGTTTATGATCTAAAACACATGCTTATATGTTAGATCAACACTTATGTATATTCATGTTAGGTTGAATCTATTTATGTTGTAAAATTTGGAATTGTAGTCCTCTTATGTTTTAACACATAAGTATCATGCTAAATTGTGATTCGAATACGTTTATGACAGCCCTCTTATGTTTAACACACATAAGTTATCATGCTAAGTTGCAATTTAAAAATGATTATAGTAGCTTTCTTATGTTTTGACATACATAAGTTAATATGCTAAGTTGTGGGTTGAAACTGTGATTATATGTTAAACCTCCATGCTAGACCTTTGTCAAGTTTACATGACCATTAGACCCAACTTAGTCACAAGTTCACCTTTACCCATTTAATTAAAGTTAATGATACTTCTATGCCAAGTTACACATGACAATTTGAAATGTATGCTATTTTATGTTTATTTCATGTCCCTTGTTTATTACCCCTTTTCTTGTTTATGGGTTGGGCTAATTTACTAGCCCAACATTTTATGTGATTCATGCGTACGTTCCACGGGGGTAGCGATGGGAAATATGAAAATTCATGGCATAGATTTGTTCATTAAATGGTATATTTGATATACCATTTATGGTGAGCATAATCAAAGAGTAATTATGGAATGATTAAATTAAATTAAATTTACATAAAGAAATTAGACATATATATAAAAATGTGAATTTAGAAAAGACGAATATGCCTAACCCGAGGTTAGACTGAGTTGTGGTGTAAATCTGCCCGGAACCGACGGGCATATCCAGTGACCACAACAAGACCTGTCTAATGTGGGTGGTTAGTGCATCAAGCCCAAAAAGAACCCAAGGTTAGACTGAGTTGTGTTGTAAATCTTCCCGGAACCGACCGACACATCCAGTGACCACAACAAGACCTGTCTAATGCGAGTGGTTGGTGCTTTAATAAATTAAAGCTAAGTCAGGATTGGTAGGGTTAAGTCAATTAGGGAAACACTTAACCGATTCAACATGTTAACTAAACGAATGGGTGGGGTTAGGTATACTTGGACACTTAACCAAATAAACATGTTGATTAGAAAACCCTAGTAATGGGGACCCATTTCAGCAGTAACCCACATAGATGTATCATGGTACCCTGAGACTAGGCAGGGTGGGGCATGATTAAAGGGATGATTATAAGCGGTCAAAATGTCGGCGGTTGGTGGGCCAGTGTAGGTTCCGACGGAGTATGGGCATGCACGTACTCCGGAATGGAAAAAGCAGGCACTGGGGATCAGTAGTATACATTATGCATCTTGAATCTTGTCGGGTTGCCACCAGAGGGACTGATACACCCCATGGTGGGACCAGCACAGGTAGCTACAGTCAAGCGGGCCGAATGACATAGGATATGAATGCATGCGAGTAGGAGCCGATCATTAAGGGGATCGTTTGTTATGAACACGTGGGGCTGGTTGAACCAATGGTTAAGTAGGTGCAGATACTATAGTGATGGGTGCGATCACATGTTCCTCTTATCTTATATTAGGGTATTGTCCTATGTTCTGTTATCACTTTCATGATCCCTTTCCTTGTTTAAATACTAGTAATCACTAAACTTACCAGACTTATTGTCTGACCCGTTTTCTCTCGTCTTCTTTTCTTCCGTTCCCCCCCCAGGTCCACAGGGAGGGAATACTGCAGCTTAGTCAGACTCTTTGCAAGCTTCAAGAAAGTAGATGTATGATTTGGACTCTCTCTCACCTTGGCTATGGCTCTTGGACATTATCCTTGGGGATTTATGCACTTTAACTTTTGGTTTATGCTTCTTTATTGAATAATCAAGACAGAAATTATGGTGTAATGTTTTGAAGTTATTTTGAGACGATTTGATGTAATGCTTTTGTATTGATCTACGCATGCAATAAATATTTGAATTTCGCTGCTTAAATTATATCTGTCTTGTAAAAATTTCTGTGTCTTGTACCTATAACCATCCACCAAAGTTAAGGCATTCCCTTTGTGAGTGACCTTAACAGAGGTGGGGTGTTTCACTTGGTATTAGAGCAAAGGTTTACCAGATCAGATAAGAGTTTTTGAAAACTATTTTTCAAAAAGAAATATAAAGAAGCATTTTACAAGGAAAAGTGTTGTTTTAAATTTAAAAAGGCATAATCCCCAAAGCCATATGCACTATCTTTCTATCCTTCGTTTTGAATCTTTTCTTTTTCATTTCAGCATGTCTGGGAGTCTTAACCCTCCAGAGGGTGTACCGATACCTGGCTGGTTCAGGAGGTACTTAGAAGCTAGGGCCAACGACGCAGGCCCAGCAGATATTCCTCCTCCAGCTGCAGCAGTTCCTCCTCCCCCCTCCTCCTTGTGCAAATGCTTTCGCAAAGATTTGTAGAGACTTTAGGGCCATGGGTGGAAAGGATTTCAAGGGAACTGAATCATTCGTAGAAGCAAGGAACTGGCTCAAAGAAACTGAGGATCTGTTCGTTATCTTCGAGGTGGACGATAGGCAGAAGATACAGTTGGCGGTATGGTTTCTCAAAGATGAAGCTTCCTATTGGTGGGAAGTCACTAACGCTGAAAGACCATTTGAAACATGGATGGATTTCAGAATAAGGTTTGAGATGAAATTCCTCTCACAAGCTGAACGAAGTTTACATCTGGAAAAGTTCTTATATCTTAAGGAAGGAAGTATGTCGGTCAAGGAGTACGTCAATCCATTCAATCAACTGGCCCGATTTGGACTGGACTTAGTGAATACTCCTCATAAGAAGGCTCTCCGTTTTTTCAAGGGATTGAATGAGCCTCTTCACAGCTTGGCTATGACCCATATACCTATGGGGGCTACTTACGAGAGGTTACTGGACATGGCACTCTTACACGAGGAAGACAAGGGCAAGAAAGTGGCAAAAGCAGAAGTGCCTCAAGAAAAGAAGGGGGAGGGGTCGCAGAACAAGAAGGTTGATTCAAAGAAAGGCGGGAAGAACAACAAACCCCGTGAAAAGAGAAAGTGTAATTTCTGTGGCATTTCCGGACATCTGATCAAAGACTGCAAGAAGAAGAAAAGGAAGATGGGTGGCTGTTTCCACTGTGGTGAGACAGGACACATGGCTAGGGCCTGCCCAAGGAAGCAAGGGAAGGGAGCTGGACCTTCTTCTGGAGGACAAGTTCACGCTCTCATGGAACCTCCATAAGAACGAGGTAGAAATATTTCTGTCGAAAGTTTAGTCTATCTTTTTGATCATCCTGTACGTACACTATTTCATTCTGGCGCATCGCACTCTTTTATATCTACTGCCTTAGTAGAATCTCTACACCTAGACACCAGCATAGTAGAGGATCCCTTGGTTGTTTCAAATCCAATTGGGGGCTCAACTTATTTGTCAATGGTTTGTTTGGATTTGAAAATATCTGTACTAAGCATTAGGTTTAGATGTAATGCCTTTGTTTTGGGCTTCACGGGCTATGGGTTGATTCTAGGCATGGACTGGCTATCCAGTAATGGTGCCGTCCTCGATTGTGAAAAGAGAGTGGTTAGACTCATGACTCGCCTCAGTAACACTCTCGAAATTTCTTGTAATCCCATGAACTCCGTTATGCTTAGTTATCTAGAATCTCTTGATGCGTCTGTTGAGAACTTGCAGTCTGTAAGGGTAGTCCGAGAATACTCGGATGTGTTTGAAGAGGTAAAGGGCTTACCTCCGAAGTGGGAAATAGATTTCCGCATATACCTCGTGGACAACGCAAAACTCGTTGATTTACCCGTTAGACACATGGCTCCGAGGGAGAGGAAAGAACTCAGCAAGCTAGTTAAAGAATTGCTTGAGAAGGGGTTTATAAGGCGGAGTATTTCTGAATGGGGTGCTCCAGTAGTGTTCACAACTAAAGCGGACGGTTCGCTTCGCCTGTGTGTTGATTATAGGGAGCTAAACAAGCTGACCAAGAGGAATAGGCACCCACTCCCGAGAATAGATGATTTGTTTGATCAGCTTGTAGGTGCATCGGTTTTCTCCCAATTAGATTTGGCTACTGGGCTTCATCAGCTAAGGGTGGCTGAAGACAACATTGATAAGACCGCGTTCAAAACACCAGACGGTTTCTTCGAGTGGCTTGTCATGCCCTTCAGCCTGACAAATGCACCCGCTTACTTCGTTGATTTAATGAGCAAGGTGTTCCGAGAGTTCCTCAATAAGTTTGTGGTGGTCTTCGTAGACGATATTTTGATCTTCTCAAAGAATGAGGAAGAGCATGCTCAGCATCTAAAAGAAGTCATGGATACTCTCCGTGCACATCAGTTGAAAGCAAAATTCTCCAAATGCCATTTCTGGAGAGAAGAATTGAGGTTCCTGGGACACGTGGTGTCCAAAGAGGGGATAGCTGTGGACCCCGCGAAAGTGGTTGCTGTGTAAGATTGGAAAGTTCCTCGAAACGCAACCGAAGTCCGAAGCTTTCTCGGGCTAGCAGGCTTTTATCGAAAGTTTATCAAATTGCAAAAATCTCAGCTCCACTGACAAGATTGACAAAGAAGAACTAAGCTTTCAATTGGGATTTGGATTGCGATATTGCTTTCCAACGTTTGAAAAGGGCTCTGACAACAACCCCAGTTCTGACATTGCCTGATGGAAGCAAGATGTTTACAGTATTCACAGATGCTTGTGGAACGGGACTAGGCGCTGTTCTGATGCAAGAAGGGAAGGTAGTGGCTTATGGTGGAAGACAGTTGAAAGTACACGAGAAAAACTACCCAACCCACGACCTAGAGTTGGCAGCCATCGTTTTTGCACTTAAGTCTTGGTGCCATTATCTCCTAGGTGATAAATTTGAACTATATACTGACCATAAATCATTGAAATACCTTTTCTCGTAGAAAGATCTCAATTTGAGGCAGCAAAGATGGATGGACTTTCTTGCCTTGTTCGATTTTGAGATTTCCTACACTCCTGGCAAGGGCAATGCAGTAGCAGACGCCTTAAGTAGAAAGAAGCTGACCTTAAGCCCTCTCTTTGTGGAAAGGAAAAGCTTGGAGTTCATAGCAAGATTTAATTTCAGACCCTCCTCTGACTTTGTACCTGGCTTGCTAGCAATGCTAGATGTGAAACCAACTCTATTAGACTCAATCAGAGCCACGCAAAGAGAAGACCCTCAACTAGCCGATGTGATGGACAAGTTAATTAAGGGTGAGACTTCCAAGTCACCTCAATAGATACTCCATTGATGCCAAGGGCTGGTTGAGACAAGAAGGAAGACTATGTGTCCCACAAGTAAGGGATTTGGTAAAGGCGGTTCTAGAAGAGGCACACCATTCCAAGATGGCCATACACCCAGGCGGAGATAAGATGTATAAAGACATCAAAAGAGTTCTCTTTTGGAATGGCATGAAGCAAGACGTAGCTGAATTTGTTTCTAAGTGTTTAATATGCCAACAAGTCAAGGCGTAGCAGAAGAAGCCTGGTGGTCTGCTCCATCCTCTAGAGGTCCCACGGTGGAAATGGGATAGCATCTCGATGGACTTTATAGATGGGTTGCCTAGGTCAAGAAGGGGAAATACCAGCATTTGGGTAATAGTGGACAAGCTCACAAAAAGCGCCCACTTTATACCCGTCAAGAGTAGAAGAACTGCCTCATCTCTAGCATCCATATATCTTATAGAAATAGTTCGATTCCATGGGATACCCTCCAGCATAGTGAGTGATCGAGACCCTATCTTCACGAGCGAGTTTTGGAAGAGTTTACAAGAGGCTATAGGCACACAGTTATGCTTAAGCACGGCCTATCACCCTCAAACCGATGGCCAGACGGGAAGAGTCAATAGAGTATTAGAAGACCTCTTGAGATTATGCATTATTGACTTCAGAGGTACATGGGAGGATCATCTACCTTTGGTGGAATTCGCTTACAATAATAGCTACCAAGCCACCATAGGCATGGCGCCTTTCGAAACTTTATATGAAAGATCATTCAGGTCATCAACTTGCTGGTGGGAGTCCACAGACAAGCTCATACTTGGACCAGACATGATTAAGGAAACTTCAGAGAAAGTGGACTTGATACGAAAAAGAATGAAGACTGCCCAAGATCGGCTCAGTCACTTCCATATCGCATATACACATGTTATGATTGATGGTTGCAAGTGGTTGCTAGTGGATGCATATACACACATATTAGGTATTAGATCGGCTCAGTCACTTCCATATCGCATATGCATATATGTATTGGTTTATGGATTAAAACTTGATGTGTTATCATATGGACGTTGCATTTGTATGAATGGTTGTGCACTCATGTAAGAAATTTAGAGTAGGAAAAATTGCATTCGTAATGGACTCGTGGCACTAACATAATTTGCATTAAGGAGGTCAACTGAATCAGTAGACCGCCTGATTTTGCATTAGATAAGGACATGTGCACACACGATGCATATGATCATGAAGCATTAGAAATCATTTAAGGACAATGGACGCCTGTGTTTGATGGTTGAGTAGATGGGTGATTGGATGGTAGGATATAAGTCCTTCTCGACTTGAAGATTTCGGGGACGAAATCCTAAAAGGAGGGGAGAATGTAACACCCTGTATTTTCTATTAACGTTATAATAACGAATCCAAGAATACTTAATTTAAAATGTGAGAATTAAGGGAAACGGGTTATGCCATTGTGTTCGTCTCGGAATTCTGGTTGAGATAGAGTCCGAGTTTGTGTAAATTGGACTTCGTATGAAGAAGTTATGGATGTCGGAAGTTTCCAAATAATTCAAATAAATTCAAACAGCTCGAAAACAAATACAAATTCAAATTAGAAGTCAGAAGGGGCTGGGCAGGAAAATTCCCGCCCAGGACCCAGGTCGACCAGGGGGTCGACCCTAGTGTCGACCTCCCCACTGCAGGTCGACCTAGGGGTCGACCTGCCCCGCTCCCCCCCCCCCCCGGGCAGATCTGAAAGGTGACGATTTTGTGACTTAGTGCTGAGTCACTAGGGCTGAAGTGTCACCCTATCTTCACTGGATGGTTGCGATTAACCCTAGCATCATCCGACGGTTCAAATTGAATTGAAATTCTATATAAACAACCCAATTCAAACCTATAAATCACACAAAAATAATCCTAGAACTATCATGCTGTCAATTGAGAACTTGGAGTAGCCGTCACCAATTCAAAGACAAGATAAGAACTTGAATCAAAAATCAAATTAAAAGATTATCAAATTCAAGGATCTAAATCAAAGGCGAGCTTACCAATTTCAGAATTCAGATTTCAGAATGCAAGAATTCCTTTTTAGTTTGTAAGTTGGTTATTACGCAGATTTAAACATTCTTTCAATTGAATCATGACATGTTGTAATTTGGATATAGAATGATGCTTATGTATAAGATTTGATTCTCGTTTATCTTAAAGTATCGTTGTAATTAATCATGTCTATATGCTTGTGGTGATGAACATGTTGTATATTAATCATGTCTACATGCTTGTGGTGATGAACATATTTTATATTAATCGTGTCTATATGCTTGTGGTGATGAACATATTGTATGTTATTGGAATCTATTATGATTGGGTAATGGATTTATTTTGCCAATTAAATGGTAAAACATGTCATGTTATAAATTGGTGGTTATTTGCAAGTTTATGATCTAAAACACATGCTTATATGTTAGATCAACACTTAAGTATATTCATGTTAGGTTGAATCTATTTATGTTGTAAATTTGGAATTGTAGTCCTCTTATGTTTTAACACATAAGTATCATGCTAAATTGTGATTCGAATACGTTTATGACAGCCCTCTTATGTTTAACACACATAAGTTATCATGCTAAGTTGCAATTTAAAAATGATTACAGTAGCTTTCTTATGTTTTGACATACATAAGTTAATATGCTAAGTTGTGGGTTGAAACTGTGATTATATGTTAAACCTCCATGCTAGACCTTTGACAAGTTTACATGACCATTAGACCCAACTTAGCCACAAGTTCACCTTTACCCATTTAATTAAAGTTAATGATACTTCTCTGCCACACATGACAAGTTGAAATATATGCTATTTTATGTTTATTTCATGTCCCTTGTTTATTACCCCTTTTCTTGTTTATGGGTTGGGCTAATTTACTAGCCCAACATTTTATGTGATTCATGTGTACGTTCCACGGGGGTAGCGATGGGAAATATGAAAATTCATGGCATAGATTTGTTCATTAAATGGTATATTTGATATACCATTTATGGTGAGCATAATCAAAGGGTAAATATGGAATGATTAAATTTAATTTAATTTACATAAAGAAATTAGATATATTTATAAAAATGTGAATTTAGAAAAGAAGAATATGCCTAGCCCGAGGTTAGATTGAGTTATGGTGTAAATCTGCCTGGAACCGACCGACATATCCAGTGACCACAACAAGACCTGTCCAATGTGGGTTGTTAGTGCATCAAGCCCAAAAAGACCCCGAGGTTAGACTGAGTTGTGGTGTAAATCTGTCCGGAACCGACCGACACATCCAATGACCGCAACAAGACCTGTCTAATGCGAGTGGATGGTGCTTTAATAAATTAAAGCTATGTCAGGATTGGTAGGGTTAAGTCAATTAGGGAAACACTTAACCGATTCAACATGTTAACTAAACGAATAGGTGGGGTTAGGTATACTTGGACACTTAACCAAATAAACATGTTGATTAGAAAACCCTAATAACGGGGACCCATTTCAGCAGTAACCCACATAGATGTATCATGGTACCCTGAGACTAGGCAGGGTGGGGCATGATTACTGGGCTGATTATAAGCGGTCAAAACGTCGGCGGTTAGTGGGCCAGTGTAGGTTCCGACGGAGTATGGACGTGCACGTACTCCAGAGTGGAAAAAGCAGGCACTGGGCATCAATACTATACGCTGTGCATCTTGAATCGTGTTGGGTTGCCACCAAAGGGACTGATACACCCCATGGTAGGACCAGCACAGGTAGCTACGGTCAACCGGGGCCGAATGACACAGGATATGAATGCATGCGAGTACGAGCCGATCATTAAGGGGATCGTTTGTTATGAACATGTGGGGCTGGTTGAACCAATGGTTAAGTAGGTGCAGATACTATAGTAATGGGTGTGATCACATGTTCCTCTTATCTTATATTAGGGTATTGTCCTATGTTCTGTTATCACTGTCATGATCCCTTTCCTTGTTTAAATACTAGTAATCACTGAACTTACCAGACTTATTGTCTGACCCATTTTCTCTCGTCCTCTTTTCTTCTGTTCTCCCCCAAGGCCCACAGGGAGGGAATATTGCAGCTTAGTCAGACTCTTTGCAAGCTTCAAGAAAGTAGATGTATGATTTGGACTCTTTCTCACCTTGGCTATGGCTCTTGGACATTATCCTTGGGGATTTATGCACTTTTACTTTTGGTTTATGCTTCTTTATTGAATATTCAAGATAGAAATTATGGTGTAATGTTTTGAAGTTATTTTGAGACAATTTGATGTAATGCTTTTGTATTGAACTACATATGCAATAAATATTTGAATTTGGCTACTTAAATTTTATCTATCTTGTAAAATTTTCTGTGTCTTGTACCTATAACCCTCCACCAAAGTTAAGGCATTCCCTTTGTGAGTGACCTTAACGGAGGTGGGGTGTTTCACTTCCGATCCGAAAACCTTGTCAAGACTAGAAAGAATCCGATTTGGCTCTTCTTGGTTGTTACTCTAATCAAAAGTCAAACCAACGAGACTTCAGAAAGACCCGAACTAACGATAAAGGCATTGAAATCTGCAACTGCTAAATGGTTAACGGAATTCCCTCCTTGTTTCTTAGCTTGACAGGAGACAACATTGAAGTCGCCTCCTAAAATCGAGACCGAAAAACCCAAGTTGGAGAGAGCAAGGATGTTGGACCAAAGGGTTAATCGCTCAATCCTATCGCACTTCGCGTAGACCATCGAGAACAAAAAAGAAGAAGAAATAGATAAGGTAGAGAAGGCTACCGAAAGTAGCTGCTTAGAGTCGACAAGGGGATAAACGACAACATCTTTGGACCAGAGGAGCCAAATCTTGTCGGACAAATTGGCTAAGGCACCCCCAAATCCCAAAGACGATTTGGTGATCTCCTCCGGTCCTATAAATGGTTCCAGGAGCGTCACCAAGTAGGTAAAAGGCTTACTAACATTGCACTTGAGTCTATCCACCGACGCATCATTACCAATGCGATGAACATTCCAGAAAAAGGAAATTCGCCATCAAACCAGGAAAGAAAAAGACAACAGGCAGACACATAGAGAGAAAAAGACAACACACCAACTAAAAGAACAAACGACCACACACCTCAAACCTACGATAAGATAGTGCATGTGTTAAGTAGATCTAACGATATGCTCAGATGTCGCTATAGAGCGTGTACGAATGGTACGAGGAGTGCGAGGAGTCGATCGCTGACTACGATGCGAGGACCTAGAAGACGACCGATTGGAAGTCTCGCTATGACTCGATAAAACCACTCCTGAAAAGTCAAAGCACATCCAACAAAGTACCTCAGTCAACGTCCATGCATTGAAAGTACTTGTTGGCTGACCAAAGCGAGCCAATAAAAATACATGGCAATGTTGGCATTACACCAAAAAAATCACCGAATAAAAGTGAAGACCAGGCCAAGAAACGATACGACCGAACCCAGTAGACAAAAGCTGAAAAGATAGCCACTCACACTTAACATAAGTGACCAATCCAACAAGATCAACGGGACCAACCACAAGTGGAGCAAAAGAATCACAAAATGAGGAGGCACAAGCCAGAAGTGCAGAGAGCTCAACACCAAAAGGATCAATGCACACATGACCCATCACGTATTCATCAAGAGATGGAAATGAAATGATAGGGAGCACACACATATGTGTGTCAAGGCTCATAACATCACACACAACCTTGTCCAACAACCAGCCATACACAACCAAATCCCAGGATAAAGAAATAAAGCAAGAAAAAATCGATAAAGGTAAAACCTGAAAGTAAATACAGTGAGCCAACAAAGAAACTGAAAGTGAGCATCGTGAAGCCTGCACATGCAAACCCTCAACCTCCAAAACATCCACTGATGTACCAAATTACAACTTCGAGTTGTCAATCTCCTCGAGACTCGACATCTGCACCACATAGTTGACAAAGCCAACTCCTTCCAAACTGTTTGAGGAGGGATGTGATTCCATGAAGATAAAACAGAGTTCACACATTCATCGATAATCAAATCACCTCCTAAAACATAAAAGGAATTCACAAGAATGAGAGAAGGTTGCGCCTGCTTGTTTGTAAAAACAAAAATAGTCAACAGAGCCGCCAAGAAAAAGCATAAAGGAAGAGTAGGAGATGTAACAACAGTATTGGATTTCATCGAGTGACGAGCATGACGTCGTCGTCGTCGACGAGCTCCAACCTGCCGCTTACAAACATCAACCCTCGTTCTTTCTCTGGAAAAAACACACTGCACGGAGTGGGATGGGGTGGTCAACTTCCCTTCACCACTTGAAACAGCAGAAACAACCAAAATCAAGACCAAAAACCCCACCGCAAGTCAAGGAACCCACCAGAACATGAACAGCCGAAACTGGCGAGTCTTGCGAGCACCTAAAACTCAATGGAGGCTCAAAACGGGCGGTGAAATCCTATTTAGCTCGATTGGTTTCGAGAATACGTCGCTAACCCCAATCCTTCTTCACCGATGAACAAACAAAACTCCTGCGCGGGGAGAGTTTGTCACCAGCTCAGATGAGTAATGAGGAGCCAGTTGCAAGAAACACCCATTACCATCCAGAAACCTGAATCGCGTTATCTCAACAAATGAGTGAAGAAAGAAAACTCGAATCTCAACCTCCGACAATCCAGTAACAACAACAGATAGCGAACCTTTGGCAATAGCCAAAGTCAAGGTCGTAATTTCATTGAAAGAAGGGCATGGTTTCAGAAAAGAGACCCGAACCACAAATTCCTCGAATTCCAAACTCAAAACTGTCGCCATAAAATTATACCAAATAGGTTTCGTATGAGAGATCGCGATTCTCAAACAACTCGGGAGCAGAGAAGAAGAGCTAAGAAACAAACGAGAAAATAGTTATAAAGGGAGAAGAAGCAAATCGCAGAAACTCAGAGGATGGATGTTATGGAATTGACCATTGGAGTTGTTTTTATGAGGGAGTTGAATATGTATAATATGTATCTTTATCAATATCAGATACGATAATAGTTCATTACCTAATTGTATGAAGTTAAAAACACTCATTCACTTAATATTTTAGAAATTCTAAGTAGAAAAATACAATATCCAATCAAACTATAATTATTCGAATTGTACACAAAGAATCAGTCTGGTTTGATGAAATTGTTCAGTTGTTTCAATCGCAACTGCACTATATCAAACAATGTCCACTCGATTTTGGATATTTGGTTTAATTAGAAAATACAATGCGGTTTAATGGCATTTTTAGTAGCTAAGCTGGACCAGTTTTCATAAGTTGGCACTGTTTATGCCTGTCTCTGCATTTACTTCCTTGACAAATTGATACCATGGAAAAGCGACATTTCCAAGTATTTCTTTTAAAAAAATGCAGTTGGGAATTTGTAAGCGTAGAGATAGTTTTAATACCTAATAGAAACCTTGGGGAATGCAGCAGTAGGCAGGGTTTGCCGAAGGTAGGTAAAATCGTTGTCATTTACTTTTCACAATTATTTACGCTGCTGTGATTTGAGATGTGATATTTCTATATTCCTCGAAACTACAATAAACCCTATTCACCCCCCTCTAGGGTTAATCTAGATCCAGTAAGTGGTATCAGAGCCTGGTATTTCATTAACTCTAGAGTCATTTTTTCCCTTAGTTGTCAGTCCAACTTGAGTCAGTCTAGTCGTATTCTAAATATGTTTGATGGTACATATTTTTTAAATTTGAAGTTAGAAATGGAATCTTATTTAAAATTTGTTAATATTAAATGTTGGGATATTGTTAACAATGGAGGTGATATGGTAGATAGGAATATAAATGCTTGTGCTATGCATATTATATATTCTTATCTTAGTAAATGATCAATTGAAATTTATCTCTCATTGTTTGACTACGCAGGATATTTGGAAAACTCTCAATGCGTTGTATGGAAGAATGAACAACTGCTCAAAGCCCTCAATTTCCAACTCAAGCTCAGATGTGTGCTTAACAGGAGTCACAGATGAAGACTCAACAGATGATGATAGCGATGGAGACTGAACTAGGAAAATTTTCTTATGAAGATCTAGTTCATCTTTGTACTGGTCTAACTAAATCTTTGATAATCTCAAATCAAAAATAAAAACTTAAAATCTAAGAATCTTGAGTAGAGTGGAAAAATTGATGATTTGGAATCAAAACTTGAATGCTCTAAAAAATTATTCAAACTCTGGTTGCAAAAAATTTGAATTTGGAAAACAATCTTGTTCATCTGAATAAAAATATTCAAAAGGTTGAAGATAAATTCTGATCTTAAAAGAAAACAAGATTGAGCTAATAAGTACAAACAATTTTTTGCAAAAGGAATTGGAAGCTTTTAAGACGGTTAAAAATTCCAAACAAGAATTTTTTGAGAAACAAAAGCAGAAAACTAAATCGTTTTTGAGCAAAAATATTGTTTTTTAAAAAGAAATTGAGAAGTTTGAAAAACTTGAATTTGAAATGAAAAAACGTTTTGAAATTGAAATTTCAGAGTCTAAGGCCAAAATTGAAAAGCTTGAAAAAGAAAATTTGGTCTTAAAACAAAAGGATGCCGAGAAAAGAGATATTTTCATGTATCAATATTCGAAGCTTATAAACGAGAATAACTTGCTGAAATCTAAAGTCAATGCTTTTGAATTGCAATTTAAGAATTTTCATCTAGTCAAAATTCTTGGAATTCTCCTCGAAAAACAATTCTAAATTTGAAAATAAGAAAGGACTTGGATTTGAAAATTCAATTGAAAAACAAAATTCTCAGAAATTCTCAGATTCTTCAAACTGTTTGATCCAAGAAAGATATGATCAATTTAAACATTGGTTTAACAACAACCTAAATCTGTAAAATCAATTTTGAATAAATTCAAACAGATTTGGGTTCCCAAAGTCACAAAAATAGATTCGAATAGATTAGTATATAAACAAGTTTGGGTACCAAAACAGGTGAATACAATTATGAGTGGTTTTACAAATTTTGTTAGACCACTCGATCCCCTAAAAAGTTA
Organism: Allium sativum; assembly: GCA_030737875.1. Lineage (NCBI taxonomy): Eukaryota > Viridiplantae > Streptophyta > Magnoliopsida > Asparagales > Amaryllidaceae > Allium > Allium sativum. The sequence continues at coordinate 346,739,343 of CM060910.1, forward strand.
GGTACCAAATGAGGTAGAGGAACCACTTTGTGAAAGTTAAATTGATCATTCCACATCTTTGAGTTATTCAGGGTTCCTTAACCAAGTTTACTGAGTTGGAGATGCACGACGTCTACTGTAAATCAGATATGATCTCTAGACTCACATTTTTTGTTCATATTCCTTTTTTTATTCCGCCTTCTACCTAACTTCAAATTGCACAATTCTTGGTTTTTTGGAAAATTTCTTTATTTGAATAATACTATCATGTTTTAATGATTTCCAGATCTTGAATTCAAATTTGTAAATATCTGCAATTGTTTTGAAGTTGATCTTTTGTATTCCTAGATTCCTAATAGCGTTGAAGCATTCTTATCGTATGTTGAACACTGTTAATTTTGAGTTCTAAATTTTTGAAGATCTGAAAAATTAATGAAATTTCACACACCTTTGCTTCTTTTGAGTTTCTTCCAATACATTTTGGAAAGACTTGAAAAACTATACTCATTACAACACACTAATATTTTTAGTTGTGATAATTTCATTGGCTTTTGGATTGGCTTGGTTATACTGATTTGAAAATAATTTGGCATGAAGTATTGTGTTTCATCTTGAATTTCATTTTTAAATCGTGATCATTTGGCTTGGATATTTGATTGTTTGAAATCATATGAAATTTTCGATATCTTGAATCTCACACACTTCTTGGATTTTAAATTAATAATCTCGTTTGATTGATTATTGAATCTCAAAAGTTACACATCTCTTCAAGTGATTTCGGATAAACCGTTTTTTAATCTTGGATCATGACTCATCTCATAGGCTTGATGCAAATATTCTGAAAAATTCTCTTGTAAGTCTTGCTTTGAAATTTGAATGACTACTGCTATGATAAAAAGTTTTGAATTATTAGATTTGTCTGCTTAGGCTTGGTAATTGGATATTTTTATTTGAGATACATTGGAATACCACTATAGACAATTAGGAGCTCAAGTGGTATCATCCTTAGAAGTCTTGTATTATTTTTCATACAACTGCTTGATGTCTTTGAAACTATTCCTCTTCTTGTATAGATCCGTCAGAATCCCCCTTGTAATTGATATTTTCAATTTTGAAATCATTTATTGATTATTTATTCAGAAATTGAAATCAATAACCAAATTGGATTGTATGTAGAATTCGTCAAAATTTTGAAATTGTGTTGAGTTGTGTCTACAGTATATTTCACAACAAAAGGAAATTTTATATAATTCTCATGATGTTTTGAATAGATTTTATAATATCTTTAAATTGGTGCTTATTTCTCGAACATCTTCTTTTTTATCATCATTTTATCATCCATCATGATTTTATATTAATATGGAAAGTTTAATAAAAAAATCGTTAATGAATATATAATTTCGAAATTTATGATGGAAACTTGATTATATTTTTTTTCGAAAAAAGTGATAATTGAAACTTTTCAAAAATCCCGGTACAGTTGAGCTTATTTCATAACACGATTAATTTAGAAAATTATTTCACAACCATCTCTGTACCTACCACATTTCTATCATCCATTTTGCCTTTTTATACTGAGGAGATTTTGTATAATAATTGTTTCTCTAACCTCATTTAAAAATCCAAGTTCTGGTCATGCATGGTTAGAGATTACTTATAATTTAAGTTGTGACTGATCCAATTTAAAAGTCCAAGATCTGGTTATGCGTGGTTAGTGTGCTCCTAAAATAAAAAAAAATAATAATTAAAATTATATATATATATATATATATATATGAAATCTTTCTTGGTGTGTAAAAACCAGCCTATCAATCCATTTTCTATTTTGTGAATCGTGTTAAAAATTTATGATATATTATGATTTTTTTGTAGTCATTAGGATTTGAGATCATTTGATTTTGTCACCAAATTTGAAGTTATAATCATAGTCCAAATCCATTGCTATTTTGTGCTCATTTTAAAATTTAATTTGAAAATAATTGGAAATCATACGTTTTAAAACTCTATCCATTTTATAATATTCATCGTAAATCCATCATTCTAAAATGTGAAATTTGCCACTAATTTGAGGAATATTATGATCTTTGTTTGTTTGAGTGAGATTTATGATGAACATTCTCTCTCTTAATCTAATTTTATATTTCTAGTCTATTTTTCATCACTATTTCAATTTCTGTATCCTTTTGATGATATCAAAGGGGGGAAATGGTTAAAATTTTGATTGATGAGTGAATATTTCATAAATACTTTATTATTGGAAATTTGATTCAGTTATTCTTTTCACTCATATGCACATATTTAAGGGGGGGGGGTTCTATTGTCGGGGGAGCATACATATAGGGGGAGTTCTACACTTCACTGTCAAAAAAAATTATTGTATTCAAAATCTTATTATATGTTTATCTTCATCAAAAGGAGGAGATTGTTGTATATAACAATTATATGATTTTTCTTTGATGATAACAAACAAACACACACACACATATATATTATAAACGTGTTTGTAATTGTACTATTCTACTACCACACGGACAGAGTTAAATATTTATATTTAAATAGAATATACTATACATGAATTTAAATATTCAAACACTATTTTATTTAAATATAACATTTTATTTCAACATCTTAATAGTACATATTTTTCCAACTCCACTACTATACATCTCAATGATAGAATACAATTTTTATATGTACAAATTTCATTTGTTACATCAGGTCCTCACTACAACACTCAATTACATTTCATTTACAGACTCGGTTACATTTCACTCTTCTTTCTTATATACTGGTTCACTCACTGACACTCAGTCTTGTCTCAGTTTGCCTCACTGCCAGTCCAGTCACCTGCATACCTATCACAAAAGCACACATAGTAAATGGAATCAAAATAATTTTAAATTCTAGCAGATATATTTTTATTTTAAAATTTATTTGCCTTAGAATTTTGGTGTGTTTCTCATCATATTTCTTGACTTGGTCTGATATGTATGTGTGTGTGTGTGTGTGTATATATATATATATCTGTATATTACTGCTTGTGATATTCACAGGGATACACTGTAAATATCACAAGGTAGACAACGTCTCTAGTGCTCACATATATAATTTGCACATGCACGATACATGTACACATACATGTATATGCACATACACAAATGTTTTGTGGAGGGCCAATGTGGTCATACATTGAAACAACAAGGGACAAATATGAAATTTCCCGAGAAATCCAGTGGGCTTTGCAACCATCCCTTCATCCCCTAAAGCAGCAGGGTACTCCCACCGTGGCTCCCAATGGTACCCCAAACACCTTGTTTTATGGCCACCCTTTCGAGTATCCCAGTCTTATGCCTAACCAACCCTAGAAAGGAACATGTAGGGGTAACAGTCTCAGGTTCTCCACCTAACACAAAGCGAGAACCCCATATCATGCTGCACCCTATTGGAACAGGCATGCGAAAAAAGGATGGGTGTATGAACTAAAAAGATTATTAACTTTATTTTAATGTTGGGTAAATCAACGGACCACTCCGTATAACATGGAATGGGTTTTCCTCCAAGAATACCACAAAACAAACAACGCAATGCTAAAAGGATAAATAAACCATTATAAGACTCAGGTTCCATCATACAATGCAACACAAAGCGGAGGATAGAGTTTTACCTTATAATGGCTAAATACGCTTGATACACGAAATTTATCTTTTATTATGAATATAAGTGAAGCAATCAATTTCGAATATGAATGTATCAATCCTAAATGGCATAGTACCGTATCCTACTATGTTGCCATATAGGTTTACAACTGAAATCGAAAGTTGTGTATTGGAAACTGGGTTTCCATCTATGAACCGAGGCAAGGGATCTTCCGCATTCGATTTGAGCCAATCTAGCCCATGACTCAGGACCCAGACATAGGTGAGCCCTTAGGATCATGCAGGGACGGTCCACTCTTACATTTGTGGGTTAGTTATTCTTGAATAATACGTTTCCTGGTCCTATGGGACCTAAAATATGGTCAGTATGTCGAGCATCAAGGGACTTGTGCGGCCAAATCAAATCTGAGGTACCTTTCCTTCCATCATCCAACATCCACATAAGTAAAATGTCTGGGCTCCATACCATGACATCACTCCTAGCTAGAAAGAAATGCATGCACTCCCTACTGTCCTTAATCCCATTTTTGGTTCATACCGAGTTGCGGAGCTCGCGAATTAACGCTACACAAAGTGGTGCTATATTAAAGCTATGCTTTGATCATCAACCACAAAGCCCTACTTTTCAACAAAATCCCTGATCATTGCATCTTAGCATGCCACATTGTCAGTCCAAACCATACCATTGATTTCCACCAATATATAACCTCTAAGCTCATATTTCTAAGGGTGTTAAGTAAGAGAATAAATTCTCCGCCACTAAACAGATATACATTTAGCAGAGTTCAACGAATATAGTGCGAAGTACAATGTCAGAAATACAATCCATTTGCAAGTACGTTCTAGGTCTGAACGAAACCAGAGGCACCCTATTCCTCGTCCCATATGTCCAATACAGAAGAGAGGCTCTCGCATATCCGGTCGATCTCCAAGTACGTCTGGACGACCACCACTTATTACCTCGTCTTGGGTGTACAACCCAATCAAGACATTTGTAATTGTCCATACATTGTGAAGATCTCCGATCTTCAACCACCATTTTCATATCTTCGGCTTTCAATCCTCGTAATAGTTATTCATAATGGTTTAAAATCGGTCTTTCCGAATAACTCACATATTTTATAATCAAGTGCTATAAAAACATATCATATGCAACATTCCAATTTAGAATCTTCTTTTGTTCAAATATTCTTTATACGGGGAATTATACACATAAATCTTATCAAAAATTTAATTCATTTAATCCACTTGTTTAAATCTTCTTTGAAAACCATTGCAAAAGATTTTGTATTATCTTTTCATGATATAAACCAGATTAAGGTTTATAAAACTAGTCGGGATTATCGAGCCTTACCGAAGTAATCATTTATTTTATCATCCCAATCCCAACCTATTCATACCATGGAGCAAAATTGGTGGTATCCTATTGTGTTATCGGTAAATTTAATTACTAGTTAATGTTTCAAATCTATTTAAAGATTTAACTATTGCATGGCGTAAAACTGGTGATACTCCATCTCGAACATTTCTTGAATTTGGTAAACTTAATTACCTCATTCACATTTCAATCTAATTAAAGATTCATTAAATCCCCATTTAGTTTTAATCTTCAAAAATCATTATTTAATGATTATTCAACTTAGGAAATTAATCTTGTCTTTAACTAGTTAAATAACCAATGTAATTTAAAATACAGTTCGCGGTAAACCCAAAATCATCTTTCATTCAAATGGAACCTTCACAGAAATCAGACAAATCATAATCGATATAAATTCCCATATCAGACTAATACTGTAAGTGGAATAATGGCATGGCCTTTTTAATTCCATAAATAGTAATGGTCTTCTTTCATAGAAGCTTAATTTGATTATTAAAAAAATCAAATTCCACTCAATTCCAATTTAATTTATTAAATTGGAAAACTCTACTTTGGAAACCTTCCATTAAATATTGTTTAAAAGATTTATAAATTCCAAATCATTACATCACTGTTAATTGTGTTTAAGAACTAATGTTATTTAAAACATTGTTCACAATGAACCTAGAATCAATTTCCATTTAATTCCAATTGTATTTATTAATTGGAAAACTTCATTAGTCTTAATAAAAATATGTATTCCTTTCTCCACTGGGTTTAAGAACAGTGTTATTGAAGACGACATTAACGACAAACCCAAAATCCAATTTGAAATTAAATACAAGGCTCTAGATAGAAATTATATCGGCTTATATTCAAATCAAATTCTGAAACCAATAGATATCGCATTGAGAATAACGATATCTATATCTTTCAAATACCTCTACGATATCCATATAATCACGGAATCTAATATCGAAATATCCGAAGATAATTTCCACACAAATCCATTCCAATTCATACGTTGGTAAATTTTTGGTTATATTAAAACCATTTCAATTCCTTTCAGTTCTTTACTCAAGTTGATAAACAACATATTCCAATAGAAATATCTTTTATCTTTATAAACTTGGAATATTTCATCCAAAATCTTTTCAAATCATTTATTATGATTTAACATAATTTTTCTCTATTTTTAATCATTTAAAAATAGGCCCTTTTAGTTAAATGACGTTTCAGGTCATTTAGCTGCATTGGCGCTGTTTTTATTCAATTTTGAATTTGACATTTCACAAAATCAAACCATTAGATTTCGAATCTCTTATTATCATTTGAAAGATCTTTTCGATACGAACCGAACAGTTCCGGTTTTAGGAGAATCCGACGGTCGGATCTCCCACTACGTCAATTCAAAAGCAATGGTCGAAATTCAAGAACGACCGTTGTGCGACATGTTCTATTCAAACCATATATATATATATAATATTTCATTGATTTCCATTCAAAACATATTTTATAAAACGTTTATAAATTCGTTTAAAAATGATTCGAACTGCAGCTATCCCCAATATCAGTTTATAAATTCGTATTTCCATTCAAACCATTTTATAAAATGTTTAACTGTAAACCTATTTCAGTTTCAACAAAAACATAAATAAATGGCAGACCCTTTTATCACTGCGGCGATCCTCAATCTAGAACATTGCGCCTCCGCCCTTTAGCCTCTTCTCTTCCTATCGCTTCTTCTTCCGTCCCACAGAATGGCCAAGAACAAAGCCAAGTCTCGGTCCCTTTCATCCATCACTACTAGATCCGTTATCCTCGCAAAAGCTCTTCAGTCCTCTTCCAATTCTGAATTCAATCCTATTTTATATGCTGCGCCTTTTAAATCCATTTACACCCCACCTGAATCGCACCCACTTAATACTCTAATTGCCGAATTATCGGTCCTTCAAGATCCACGTCTTCTCCAGTTATTGGTAAGTCCCCTGTCACTCGATTGCTTGCGGAAGCTGTTGATATATGGCCATTGCCGAACTTATCGTCTTCAGTGTTGGCTAAATCTAATGTATCACAAGTTTTGGATTTGGGTGGAATTGACAGTGGCACTGTGTTGCCTATGTGTGATGGCTTGACCAATATCAGGTCCCATAGCACCACACCATGTGTTAGCCATGAATGCCCATCTCCTTCTTAGTAGAATTCCCCAACCCTCCAGTCCGTGACTCCAGCTATTCCTTGTCCTATAATTTTTGCGCCTGATCCTGGTAACGCTACTCCCAATCTTGCAAATTTTGCACCCAATCCAGCAACTTCAATGAATTGGGCTTCGTTATTTGCTTCGCTTCCTTGTGTCACAGTGGATTAATCTCTTGTTGAGTTTGACAGTGCTGAACTCGGCATTGTTCCCCCTGTGGAAATTCATGATGAAGCAGCTCGATTATAGAACGATTAGCTTGTTGGATTTTTTTTCTTGATTCTAAGCCCCCGTATGTCAACATGGACACTGCTTGTCGCAATTCCTGCCAACATCATGCTTCCTTGAAAATGACTGTTGTTGACAGTCTATATTATTTCAAGTTTTCCTCCTCTGATGAGTGACTACGAGTCCTAGAGGCTGCCCATCTACTATTGATGGAAGACCCCGTATAGTGACTCCCTAGAGTGTCACGGTTGACAAGGTATGTGAACAGGTACTTTCTATCCCTGTATGGACGCAGTTCACGCATATACCCTCTGCTCTACAACCTCTTCTTGGACTAAATTGGCTTGCTTGTCATATTGGAAAGCTAATGTGTTTTGATGCTAATACCATTGCTAGGAGAAACTTGGTATATGCTAGAGCTCTGATTAAGATTACTCCAGATAAACCATTGCCTTCACATATTAAAGTATGTATTAATAATCGTGAACATCTTATGGACGTGAAGTATAGATGAAAGCCGGATATTTACACTTCTTGTAAGTCCTCTGGACATTCTACTGACAATTGTCAGGATGATGCGAATGTACATCCCCTAGTTAAGAATCCTCTACCTAGACCTCCTGCAGATTTTGGGTTCCGACTGGTAGGAAGTTTGATCGTGTGGTGGATCCACCTATTGTTATACCTGATCCTGTAGTGTCTCCTGATCCAATAGTTCATATTTTGCTCGATGTTCTCCCTAACCCTGATATCTCTTGGGTTGAGGAGGAGTGTGTGTGATGGCCCGAAAATCCGTGCTAATTTGAGCTGACTAATATTCTACGCATTCAACTCAAAGTGCATGAAAATTCAGGTCATTAAAAGAAGAATTTAGAGGGTGAGAAAGATAAGATAGAACTAATAGAATAGAAGAAGGAGAATACAACAACTGAACAGAATCAGAGTAAACACGAAACTCACAGCGGAATAAATAAAATGTATTAGATAACATAACTTTGAGTTACAAAACTGTATTGTATATACATACCATATATTAGAGTACAATACATCATATCATAGCGGAAATAATCTCTAAATACTAATGGTGAAGCCTTCTGCTTTGAGCTCCTCCAAGTGTATCTATAAAAGCCTGAAACACTTGACTGCCCGTACAAATTTGGGCACCCAAGAGTTTAGGGAAAACAAACAAAATAAACTCTGGGTCAGTCATGGGACTGGTGTGAGTAAATTCCAACTATACTGTTTCACTTTGAAAATCCTTTTGAAAACAAAGGATAATAGTAAGACCAGCCCACACATAAACATGGACGGCTTTTACCTTACTATAACCCAAAATATCTTTGATATCAAATCCAGTGATATTATGATAATGTCTAAGAAAATAAATATTCAAGTAGCAGAACGCTTGCATCTGACGCTTCACATATATATATAGTATAAAATCATAAACCGCAGGGCGCTTATTGGAGTTTGGATTCCAACAGACATGGTATAAGAGCACCTACCGATCAGTGTACTCTAGAGGGGATACACCTGGGTTCAACAAGAATGTCTTGCAACCCGGCCACACATGACCAACCACTCATTTAGCTTGAGTGTATCGAATATATTGCCACCACGGTTGTAGGCCATCCAACCGTCATCCGAAGATACAGAATCGAAAAGAAGTATAAATATGAATTTTCTCTAGATCGGTGACAATACACCCTGCTTGGGGATGACCCAACTAGCCATGCTGCCTAGCCCAACTTTTGTTACTTCCTGGTTGTAAGGCTAGAGGTTACGTCTATCTTCAGAACATCTGATCACCATTCACTTTGAATGCCACATCGTCAAATCCGTAATCGCACATTGATTACACAAATGCACACTGGGTGTAGAATAAAGAGAAGTTACCTTCTCCCCACCAACTTGGTATATTCATAAGAATCAACGGCGTGACCGTTGGAAATACTCTGTCAGACACTCGTCCATACAAGTTGTCCTGAGACTGGACAAACAGAAAGCACCATTCTGGAACTGGACGACCCTTGCATTTAACTCCGTCTTCAATTATCTTTAGCATATCTAATTTGCAGCGCTTATGCCTATACGGAGTGGTTTCCGGATAATATATCCGGTCTCTCCGTATTGACAACGATGGTCAAAACACTTCGATAGTCGGTTATTTAACTATCGAAGTAAAAACAAACATTCATTCAGATGTATAACTAGACATCACACAAACATGGGTACTTTTTATTTAACATTCGTTTTTATTATTCGAATTCCCATATCTTACCAGATATTTCTCAAATCCCGTTTAGCCTTTCTAAACTTCTCGGAAAACATTTCCAGTTATTATAAACTCTTATTCTCTCATGTTCTAGAAAAATATACGTTATTAACGTTAGAAACATTTCCATTCTTTCATGTTCTTATTTTCTACACTTGGATAATATACCCTATCTCCATTGGAAAATATTTCTAATATCATTATAAACATTTTAATCTGCCCAACGTTCACTTTTAAAACATTATTCACTTTAAAATGTGAATATCATCTCTATTATGAAAATCTGAACACCTTTATCAAATAACTCCTTATTCAAGTAATAATTACCCTTATCTCGTTCACTGAAATCTCTTCCATAATTTCATATTCCTATTCTACTTTATAAACTCTATTTCTAAGCCAAGTTCTTGTTGAATCAATATCTAGTTTATAACTTAAATATTTATTTCATATCCTATTATAATTCGTTGGTTTAAACTAAATATTACTATCCTATCAGATTATAATTTCTAAAAATAATTCATTCGACATCGTCGAATCATGGTTCCAATTCCTAATAGTGTGACTTAGTGCTAATCATATCTCAAACATCGAAATGATGTTATCGTTTTTCTGAAATGATTTTCTAATTCTCTTTCTAAATCATTCTCATATGTCTTTGAATCAACGTCGTTACTTATAACTTTAGACTAAGTGGATTTCAAACCAAACTATTTTCATTCCCTAGGAAGTGCTGCTATATATAAAGATCACGCTTAAGTTTGGTTAACAATGTTAATTTATCGCTACAGTTCAAAACTTGTCATACACTGTAATATTCCCCTTTATAACTAATCTCGACATAACAGTCACGCTTAAGCCTAATCCACAGCATTTATTTTATCGCTATAGTTCTAAGACTTGCAATACGCTGTCATATTCCCTTTATACTAATCTTGACATCTCTTTCCGTTACAAACTGATATCGTTCCTCGATAATAGTGAAGCCACTCAAGTTGGGGTATTTTGTTTACCTCTCAGACCTTGATCGACAACGTTCTTATCTTAGAAAAGATATAAGTTCGTAACTCTAAACTCCTTATTACTTATAATATTCATTAACCGTATGTCTTGCTTTTTATTTCGAATATGGTTTTATAACACCCTAACCTTACGTTGAAATCTCCGTTGTTTATGATTATTTATATTAAACATTAACTCTTCGCTTTCTCCATTCCACAGTTCTATTTATAACTTCTTAAATTAAAAGGGTAATTAAATGTCATTAATTTTGATTAATTTATTTCTAAACTGTTTCATTAGATTAATTAAAGACCAATTAATCTAATAATCATTTTCCAAATAACAGTTGATTAAATCAACTTCTTTCCATCAGTAAATTCGTTAACTGATTTTAATTACTTCTTACCATTAGATTAATATAATTAATCTAATAATATGTCTTAACTTTTTGCTTTAAAAATATTATCCAAATTATTCACTCGCAGGATAATTATATTTTAATAACTTATTTAAATGTCAGATAATCGTTTATATTTACTTTATAAAACGAACTCTAAAGTACTGGTTTACAATAGAACTTCTATTATAAAATTTTATATCTTCTTTTTTATTTATAAAAATATAATTTTTATAATTAACTTCATTCATTTGCCTGTCGGCAAATCAACTTCTTAACAAAACGATGGTTTTACGGTCGACTGTTACCACTTTCTTAATTGATATTGTTTATCTATTTATCAAAGCAAATGCTGAATTTTCATTCAACATCAATATTCGCACGGGGTTTAAATGTAATTCGGGTTCAAACAGTGCATATAAAACAAACAGTGCATATAAAACAAACAATACATATAAATATTGAGGAATCCGGTCGGATTCCTCCAATCGGTTCCCGCATCCACAGATGCTAGTCAAACAATCATCACTGATTCCATACTAGGGAATATTATAATCGACGGAATCAGTGTCCAACATATGCAATGATATATATTTCAACCAATTTAATTGTGATCTACCTAAACGACCATCACACAGTATTTAACCAACATTAAAATATAATTAAAATATTTTAAATAGATCAGAGTGAGTGAATTTACTCACCTTCGCGCGTTAACCGTTAAATAACGATTTGCGTCAGTCGATTAAACCTGGCGTTCAATTCTTCCTAAAATTGTACCGACGTCCAAATCGCTTCAGACTGATTCCATTGTATAGTCTGCGATTATACGATCCCAACGGATCCATTTTTGATGATTCGATACCAACTTTAAAACAAACTGCATGGTCACCTTCCCCATGAAACAAAACAGAACTCGTCCTCCTTCACATGTCTTTCCCATCTCCATTTTACCCAACTATTAAAATCCGGTAAAAGCATTAAACCCTCCTCCTGTAGACCATATATATAAAAGCTTGGGCTTTTTCCCCACTTAAGGTCGGCCCAATGCCTACATAATTTCCACCGACCAATTTAAACCGGTATCCACTCTTTCACTCGAATGCACTAACGTTAAACCCCATATCAGTAAAACAAAAGCCCACCGCATATCACAGCAGCCACCTTCCAAACGCCAAACTTTCTTCTCTCTCCCCTTATAATTTTTATTTCCTACTATTATGGTTCGCAGTCTGCATTCCGCGCAAAAACTCATCTGCTTTCGAAAAGATGGCCTTCACCACGTTTGTTTCAGCACACCCCATGCTTCAAATTTCCTCACTTGCTTACTATTTTCAAACTTTCTGCTCGGGTTCCACGCCTTTTGTACCGTGCCCCCCCAACGCCTCACGTACAACTTGCCTGTTCTCATTCATGGCCCTCTTCAGTAAAGTACATGCACGCTTCTCCTCCAATTGTTATTTAAATCTTCATGTACATAATTTCCCAAACTTGCTCACGCAAGTATCTTCTTTAAAACATTTCTTTAATCACACTTGCTGTTAATTTCCTTTCTTCCTCCAAACGCATTGCACTCTTGGAATCCTCCCATCCCATTAGCTTTCTCCAGTTTGAACCGCGTATTTCACCTCCTTCCTCAAACGCTAACTTCTAGAATTAAATCCGCTTGCTCCATTTGCTGTATCCTTTCCACAGCCTCACGCCTTCTTCTTCTCATGAAAATTCATGTTTTTAGTACCAACACACTCCATTTTGAATTCCCTTTCACTTCATACCAGTTCCTTCATCACCCTTGCCGCTTCCATAGGCCGCCAGATCCATGCTCTTGCCACCGCTGACGTCGTCTGCACCCAACGTTCCGCCACCTTCTTCGTTTCACTCGTTTTCACATACTCATTTTATTTGTTGAAGCCATTAAAAATCTCAATTTGGGCCTTTAAATATATGAATGAGGAGAAAAGGTTCAGTACGTTTTTAGTGCGAGACATGTCCGAAAACCATACCTTAGGGTAGCTGCTGAAGCATAGGGGTATGGGTTTGCCTTACTCTTGAAGGTATTGCCTTACCCTTGAAGTAATAGACTGGTAGCTAGGCGATGTGATTATACAAGGTGATGGGTTGCGCCATGCTTTATGTATAGCTTAGGGTGTTATCTAAACTTTAGCCCATACGCCTTATTAATTAGATGGAGACAAGTTCGTTTTTCCAGTATGGGAAGGTGGCTTGATGTATTATTTTTATGTTTTAACCATCCAAAAATATATTCTATACCGATACTTAGAAGAGAGTACCACCTAATGGTATCGCAGGTCTTGTATGGAATATACGTACTATAAATATTGAATATAGCCATGCTGTATAAGATTCAAACTCCTTACGTCGGAACCCATTTTTAAGTGTTTTACCACTAGGATGTGCTATCAGACTTTGGTTCTAAGATCACGAGTTCGAATTTTGTAACACCCCACCTCCGCCTAGGATCACTCACAAGAGAATGCACTAGCTTTGGAGGGGCATTGCCTAGGTAAACATGCAAAGAAATATTACAAGACAGAACATATAAAACAGCGGAAGAAAAACCAAATTTCATTACCTCATCAAATTATAAGATCTAAAGCCCTTTTACATCAAAATGCCTTTAAAAGCCATTACACTGGAAACCTGTCTTGCAATAGTTAAAGAAGCATAACCACAGTCATAAAATATTCCCCAAGTAAAACAGTAAAGCAGCCATAGCCAAGAAAAATCCAAGCCATACATGATGACCTTGAAGCAGAAGAAGTCCGAGCTAAATACCAGTATTTCGTCCCTAAAAACCTTGGGGGGGGGAACGGAAGACAAAGAGGCGAAAGAAAACGGGGTCAGTCATAAAGACTGGTAAGTCCTATCTACTTCTAGCATAAAAACAGGTAAAGGTAACATGACAAGCATAAATTGGAAGTAATATGATGACAAGATAGACAAGCTAAACTAAGGTAACAGGATGGACTACTGTATCAAGATAAACTACGGTCGTTATGAATCAAGTATAACATCCCAAAGTTCTATCGAGTATAACATCCCAAGGTTCTATCGAGTATAACATCTCAAGGTACTATCAAGTATATTTGCCCTGCACCTTCCGTACTGGTATCCCAACCCGTGTCATGTGTTAGCTACAGAATGTCCCTTGCCCACTATTATGAAATGGTCCATGTCAACCTAATGTAGGTTTTCCCAGCTCGTATGTTTCTTTCCATGTATATGTTTAGTCCTTTGCCATAAATCCTACGGGCTTCCTCACGTAGTTCTATACTACTTCAATGTAGTTCCATTATCCTTGAAATCGTTTTGGACTGTCACCCTTGATCTAGCTGTATTTTCTTACCATGAATTCTCGCATGTTCGGCTAGGATTTATGCCACCTAGGACCACTAGGGATTACGCTACCTACTAAACGTTTTCGTAACTCGGTTTGGGTTTAAGCCACCTAGGACCGCTAGGGATTACGCTACCCGTCAACCACGCCCTTTTTCCCACGTGTGTATCGTGAATCGTTTTTCCATGTCTAGATGCACATGTATCTCAATGTGCCATCCGAGTCCCGTGCCAGGGCTAATCAAGAAATACAGGACTCGGTCGAGAGCTTTAGGTTATCTGCCGATGAAGATATCAAGGTCTGTTTTTCTACCAGTGGTTATGGTCCCACGTGACCCCTCCCTCAACTACTGAAAGGCAATCCAAGAAAATCATGCACGAGAACTATACTCCGGCCATCTATGCCCCACTTTCCTATTGGCCCACCTCACCCATAACTAGATAGCAAGTACATGGTCTGTTGGGAGTTCTCTGCCATTCCGCATACGTACACGATTGACTAAGGATGGTAGGTAGTCGACGACGTGCTATCACAGGGCTAAACCAGGTATCGCCGACCCCACGCTAATCCACCCCAGTCTTTAGGTTGCTTGCACAGCAACCAAGGCATACCCTTGGTTCTTCTACCGCAGACCTAAACCTCTGTGAGCCCAGGAGGATCATCTGAAACCTCACAGAGGGTTACCAAGAGTACCCTCACGTCCCCTGAAGCTACTGCTTCGTCACCCAGTTCGCTGGAGCCTTTATCTAAGTCAGATAAACATTCTCTCCTCCTCGTGTGTTCATTTTAAACGATGACCTACCGTATCAGGTTACTCATCTATCTGTGAACTGGTCCAATTCTCCTGACTAAGAATTATTACTTAGTTATCCTTAACTAAGGTTTATCACTTAGTTTCCCTTCCCGTTATCCTTATTAACTACGATTTTCCACTTAGTCCCCTGAACTAGGGTTTTGTCTAATAGGTTAAGTGTTGTCATTCGAGTTCATGACTTACCCCGCCTACGAATCATGTCAAAATTGGCTAAGTATTCAAGTTCAAGGCTTAGCCCTACAAACCATGTATCAAGTTGGTTAAGTATATCAAGAAGTTCATGACTTAACCTTAGGTTATCGTGTCAGATTGGTTAAGTATTGGTTAACTTAACCCTTTCAAATTATCGTGTCAGATTGGTTAAGTATAGGTTATCTTAACCTCATCAAGTCATCGAGTAAAATTGGTTAAGCGTAGGTTAACTTAACCCCATTAAATTATCGAGTCGGATTTGGTTAAGCATATTTAAGAGGTTCGTGACTTAACCCTATCAAATTATCAAGTCAGATTGGTTAAGTGTAAGTTAACTTAACCCCATCAAATTACCGAGTCGGACTGGTTAAGTATAGGTTAACTTAACCCCATCCACTAGTCATATTTATAATGGTTAAGTATCAATCTTGTGGGTTTACTTAACCCTACCACGCATCGCGTTATCCCAGTCGGGTGTTATCAACCCATTTAGGTTAAACTAACCCATCCACTAATCGTGTTATATGGTTAAGTGTCATTAAGTAATCAAGTCCGGTCTTACTTAACCTACCCATTCATGTCATATCGGTTGAGTGCCATTAGTCAAACTAACTTAACCTTATCATGTGGCATTAAGTAAATTAATGCACCCCAACCTCTCACATTAGACTTTGTTGTGGTTACTGGTTACGCCGGGCGGGTCCGGGCAGCTTTACACCACAACCTAGTCTAACCTCAGGTTTTGAGCGCGATATGACCAACTTCTCACATTGGGTCTTATTGTCTGTAGCTACTGGATTTGCCGGGCGGTTCCGGGCAGATTTATGCTACAAACTCAACCCAACCTCGAGTTGGCCACTTTCATGTTTTCCTACTTATCATGTTCATGTCAAATTTAGGCTATGATAAAGTCCACGTTTTACACTTATGCCCATTTTCCCCTTTACTTAATTCATGTTAAATTTCATAGCCCATCTCACGTTTGCCTAAACTACCCAAGGCGTATTCCCAACGCAAGTGAAAGCGAGTCAACATAGTAGGAATAATATGACAACACATTGCCCTCAAACATGTATGATAACATAAAGGGATTGGCCTCAAATATGTATGATAGCACAAAGGAATTGGCCTCAAACATGTATGATAACATAAAGGGATTGGCCTCAAACATGTATGATAGCATAAAGGGATTGGCCTCAAACATGTATGATAGCATAACACTAGGTTCATCATCATAAGCATGTAAATGGTCATGAGGAGTTTAGGTTCTTTTACATGCATAAGCCCCAAGTCAAGTTCATATGAATGTTCCACAAGTCAAATTGTTTTAAGGGTTCATGCCAACATTCCACAAGTCAAGATTCAATCTTGCATGATAAACTAGGTTAAACACAACATGAGTGGCATGATTTAATCACTAAGAAATAGCCCAAAGTCATAGGTTCAAAAGAGGGGCAAGATTAGATTCACATAGACTAACATACTTAGTTTTCATCTCATTTTATTCCATGTCAACATTAGAACTACCGTTTAGATCTAAAAGTAGCTAGAACTTACAAAGCGTGGCTAGAGATTTATGAGCAAGCATTTGTCGTAGAACGGTGTAGGAATGATGCTCTACTCCCTTGATTTGATGTAGAAAGCTTGCTCCTTTGACATGGATCTAGTTGAATGCTCAAGCCCTTGAAGTTGGAGATGGAGGCCATGATCAAGAGAGATTTGGGCAGCACTTTATTGCAAGAATGATTTTTAGTGATTTAGGTTAGGTCTTAGGGTGTTTTTATAGAAGTTAGGACTATTTTAGGCCCTTAGATTAACACTAGTTTAGATCTAAACCGTCAAAATCGTCACAGGCCACCAAACCAGAGCCAAAAGACCATGCAGGTGCACCCAGGCCGACCTGGCTCGACCAGGGAGGTCGACCCCCAGGTCGACGCCCAGGTCGACTGGGCAGTCGACCTGGTCCCTAGTGGGTCGACTCCCCAGTCGACTCCCGAGTCGACCTAGGGTTGGGCGGGAAATTTTCCTGCCCAGTCTGTTTGGGGCTAAATTCGAATTTCGAAAATCTGTTTTCGTTTTCTGATTTTTCGTGAAACTTCTAGAGGCCATATCTCGGTCATACGGACTCCGATTTACGAAATTTCGGACTCGTTTCCAACCAGAATTCCGTGACGAACACAACGGCGCAACCCGTTTCGCTTGATTCTTATTTTAAACTTTAATTCTGCCTCGATCCTTGTCTTAACGCGTTATTAAAATTCGGGTTGTTACATTCTCCCCTCCTTTAGGGATTTCGTCCCCGAAATCTCTAAGTTAGGAAGATAGTATCCTACCATCCATCATCCATCTACTCAAAGCATCATCCACAGGTAACCATTGTCCTTAAAAGATTTCTAATGTTGTATGAACATATGTAGAAAGTGTGTGTACATGTGTTCCTTATCCAATGCAAATGATCAGGCCTGATTGATCTTCTAAATGCAAAATATGTTTAGTGCCATGAATCCACATGTATGCAAATAGTCCTAGTCACATAAACACTATATGTGTGCAGAACCATTCATCTATATGCAATATTCACATGATAACACATTCAAATTCATCCGTAAATAAGTAAAAACACGTATACATATGAAATATGAAATATGAAATGTGACTGAGCCGATCTAGTGACTAGTGTGTATTCGCGCATCCACGAGCAACCACTTGCAACCATATCAATCATAACATGTTTTCAAATACATGTTTACATCCACAGGGTTCTACCTAAGGTCCTCAAGATAGGACCGAGAAGATAAGCAAGATAAACTCCTTTTGGATTACAAGAAATCCCTTTCTAAACCCAACCCATATCCTATAAAGCCCAGAAGGTTTAGTCAACCTAACGGACACCTTCAAACTTTGACATGTATTATTAACCGATGAGTCATTCCCCCTATGGAGTTTGCAACAGAAATAAGATCGAGAATAGGACCGAGAGGATATGCATAAAAGATAGCATGCGGGTAAGCTCTACAGGAAAACAGGGATCAAGAATATACTCTTAAAAAGAGATATGATGCGCGTATCTTGTCTTCAATCTTCTAAGTCGCATTTCCTTGAGCTTAATTCCATTGTGCTTTGACCATCTTTAACTTCATGATTTCGTGGCCTCTTAACTCCTATTTCCAAATATGAGCTGGAACTCACTTCATTGTCGCCTCTCGTTCCACTTTTACTTATTCTCCTTCTAGTATACTTGGCTCAACCGTATCTGTTCACTCATAGTTTCATGTAAGCTCTCCAAAATTCACTAGTGAATCATGGATCTCGTTTACTCGCTCTACGGCATTCCTCGCAGAAGAACTTATCTCTTGAAAACATATAGATGCCAACCATGTTACCAAGTGTACTTACTAGAGTGATTCCCATAACTCATGCACAAGCGAAATGAACCATCTGCCTTAGTGGCGAACTCTACTCGAACGGATTATCAACAAATGCATCAAGAGATTCTAGGTAACCAATCATGACAGAACCCTAAAGGTTACACGAGACTTCGAGGGTATTACCGAGGCAAGTCAAGAGCCTAACTATCCTCCTTTCAAAACCGAGAATGGCACCCTTACTGGATAACCACTCCATTCCTAGAATTCAACCCATAGCTTAAAAGCATAAGCATTATTCCCAAAAGTCATAGGCGTCCTCAAATCCAAACAAGTCATGAATAAATGGACCGATTCCTCAACAAGATTTGAGACAAAAATGGGATCCTCTACTATGCTAGTACGAAGGTGCAGAGACTCAACTATCGAAGAAGACTTAAATAATGGGTGACCAAAGCAAAGTCCTGACGGGATGATAGAGAAGAAAAGCTAAACCTTTCACAGAAATGTTACCATCCTTCTTAGGTACGCTAACAGTGTGATCATACAATTGCCCTCTCGATGATCTTGTTCTCGTCTCATAATACTTGACTATCTTTCTCTTTTTTTTCCTACTAGAGATACTCTCTCTCGTCATGGATTTTATCATTCACCCTTTTCCTCCTTTGTGGATTAAGCCATACCAATAAGTTGCTTGTCCTTAAGCTTGTATCCTTTATCCTTGTTCTTACTATCGTTTCTTGTAACGCAGTAATAGGTCTCTCGAGAGCTACCTCCATCGTACCGAAAACACTGACGTAGTTAGAAAAGGATTAGTCGCAGTTCAAACCACTGTGACTACAGGTGGAGGAAAGAAAGGAAAAGAGATTCAATCAAGGAAACAAAGGATAATGCTAATGGCCTTTGGGGAATAGCTTTTAAAAATAAAACTTTCCTTGAAAAATGCTTCTTTGTAAATGGTTTTCAAATAGTTTTCAGAAGGTTTTAAAACTTTTGCCCAGTCTGGTAACCTTCTGCTCTGATACCAAATGTAACACCCCACCTCCGCCTAGGATCACTCACAAGAGAATGCACTAGCTTTGGAGGGGCGTTGTCTAGGTAAACATGCACAGAAATATTACAAGACAGAACATATAAAACAGCAGAAGAAAAACCAAATTTCATTACCTCATCAAATTATAAGGTCTGAAGCCCTTTTACATTAAAATGCCTTTAAAAGCCATTACATTGGAAACCTATCTTGCAATAGTTAAAGAAGCATAACCACAGTCATAAAATATTCCCCAAGTAAAACGGTAAAGCAGCCATAGCCAAGAAAAATCCAAGCCATACATGATGACCTTGAAGCAGAAGAAGTCCGAGCTAAATAACAGTATTTCCTCCCTGAAAACCTGGGGGGGGAACGGAAGACAAAGAGGCGAAAGAAAACGGGGTCAGTCATAAAGACTGGTAAGTCCTATCTACTTCTAGCATAAAAAAGGGTAAAGGTAACATGACATGCATAAACTGGAAGTAATATGATGACAAGATAGACAAGCTAAACTAAGGTAACAGGATGAACTACTGTATCAAAATAAACTACGGTCGTTATGAATCAAGTATAACATCCCAAGGTTCTATCGAGTATAACATCTCAAGGTTCTATCGAGTATAACATCTCAAGGTCCTATCGAGTATATTTTCCCTGCACCTTCCGTACTAGTATCCCAACCCGTGTCATGTGTTAGCTACAGAATGTCCCTTGCCCACTATCATGAAATGGTCCATGTCAACCTAATGTAGGTTTTCCCAGCTCGTATGTTTCATTCCATGTATATGTTTAGTCCTTTGCCGTAAATCCTATGGGCTTCCTCATGTAGTTCTATACTACTTCAACGTAGTTCCATTATCCTTGAAATCGTTTTGGACTGTCACCCTTGATCTAGCTGTATTTTCTTACCATGAATTCTCGAATGTTCGGCTAGGATTTATGCCACCTAGGACCACTAGGGATTACGCTACCTACTAAACGTTTTCGTAACTCGGTTTGGGTTTAAGCCACCTAGGACCTCTAGGGATTACGCTACTTGTCAACCACGCCCTTTTTCCCACGTGTGTATCGTGAATCGTTTTTCCATGTCTAGATGCACATGTATCTCAATGTGCCATCCGAGTCCCGTGCCTGGGCTAATCAAGAAATACAGGACTCGGTCGGGAGCTTTAGGTTATCTGCCGATGCAGATATCAAGGTCTGTTTTTCTACCAGTGGTTATGGTCCCACGTGACCCCTCCCTCAACTACTGAAAGGCATCTAAGAAAATTATGCACGAGAACTATACTCCGGCCATCTATGCCCCACTTTCCTGTTGGCCCACCTCACCCATAACTAGATAGCAAGTATATGGTCTGTTGGGAGTTCTCTGCCTTTCCGCATACGTACACGATTGACTAAGGATGGTAGGTAGTCGACGACGTGCTATCACAGGGCTAAACCAGGTATCGCCGTCTCCACGCTAATCCACCCCAGTCTTTAGGTTGCTCGCACAGCAACCAAGGCATACCCTTGGTTCTTCTACCGCATACCTAAACCTCTGTGAGCCCAGGAGGATCATATGAAACCTCACAGAGGGATACCAAGAGTACCCTCACGTCCCCTGAAGCTACTTCTTCGTCACCCAGTTCGTTGGAGCCTTTATCTAAGTCAGATAAACATTCGCTCCTCCTCGTGTGTTCGTTTTAAACGATGACCTACCGTATCAGGTTACTCATCTATCTGTGAACTGGTCAAATTCTCCTGACTAAGAATTATTACTTAGTTATCCTTAACTAAGGTTTATCACTTAGTTTCCCTTCCCGTTATCCTTATTAACTACGATTTTCCACTTAGTCCCTTGAACTAGGGTTTTGTCTAATGGGTTAAGTGTTGTCATTCGAGTTTATGACTTACCCCGCCTACGAATCATGTCAAAATTGGCTAAGTATTCAAGTTCAAGGCTTAGCCCTACAAACCATGTATCAAGTTGGTTAAGTATATCAAGAAGTTCATGACTTAACCTTAGGTTATCGTGTCAGATTGGATAAGTATAGGTTAACTTAACCCTTTCAAATTATCGTGTCAGATTGGTTAAGTATAGGTTATCTTAACCTCATCAAGTCATCGAGTAAAATTGGTTAAGTGTAGGTTAACTTAACCCCATTAAATTATCGAGTCGGATTTGGTTAAGCATATTTAAGAGGTTCGTGACTTAACCCTATCAAATTATCAAGTCAGATTGGTTAAGTGTAAGTTAACTTAACCCCATCAAATTACCGAGTCGGACTGGTTAAGTATAGGTTAACTTAACTCCATCCACTAGTCGTATTTATAATGGTTAAGTGTCATTCTTGTGGGTTTACTTAACGCTACCACGCATCGCGTTATCCCAGTCAGGTGTTATCAACCCATTTAGGTTAAACTAACCCATCCACTAATCGTGTTATATGGTTAAGTGTCATTAAGTAATCAAGTCTGGTCTTACTTAACCTACCCATTCATGTCATATTGGTTGAGTGCCATTAGTCAAACTAACTTAACCTTATCATGTGGCATTAAGTAAATTAATGCACCCCAACCTCTCACATTAGACTTTGTTGTGGTTACTGGTTACGCCGGGCGGGTCCGGGCAGCTTTACACCACAACCTAGTCTAACCTCGGGTTTTGAGCGCGATATGACCAACTTCTCACATTGGGTCTTATTGTCTGTAGCTACTGGATTTGCCGGGCGGTTCCGGGCAGATTTATGCTACAAACTCAACCCAACCTCGAGTTGGCCACTTTCATGTTTTCATACTTATCATGTTCATGTCAAATTTAGGCTATGACAAAGTCCACGTTTTACACTTATGCCCATTTTCCCTTTTACTTAATTCATGTTAAATTTCATAGCCCATCTCACGATTGCCTAAACTACCCAAGGCGTATTCCCAACGCAAGTGAAAGCGAGTCAACATAGTAGGAATAATATGACAACACATTGCCCTCAAACATGTATGATAGCATAAAGGGATTGGCCTCAAATATGTATGATAGCACAAAGGAATTGGCCTCAAACATGTATGATAGCATAAAGGGATTGGCCTCAAACATGTATGATAGCATAAAGGGATTGGCCTCAAACATGTATGATAGCATAACACTAGGTTCATCATCATAGGCATGTAAATGGTCATGAGGAGTTTAGGTTCTTTTACATGCATAAGCCCCAAGTCAAGTTCATATGAATGTTCCACAAGTCAAATTGTTTTAAGGGTTCATGCCAACATTCCACAAGTCAAGATTCAATCTTGCATGATAAACTAGGTTAAACACAACATGAGTGGCATGATTTAATCACTAAGAAATAGCCCAAAGTCATAGGTTCAAAAGAGGGGCAAGACTAGATTCACATAGACTAACATACTTAGTTTTCATCTCATTTTATTCCATGTCAACATTAGAACTACCGTTTAGATCTAAAAGTAGCTAGAACTTACAAAGCGTGGCTAGAGATTTATGAGCAAGCATTTGTCGTAGAACGGTGTAGGAATGATGCTCTACTCCCTTGATTTGATGTAGAAAGCTTGCTCCTTTGACATGGATCTAGTTGAATGCTCAAGCCCTTGAAGTTGGAGATGGAGGCCATGATCAAGAGAGATTTGGGCAGCACTTTGTTGCTAGAATGATTTTTAGTGATTTAGGTTAGGTCTTAGGGTGTTTTTATAGAAGTTAGGACTAGTTTAGGCCCTTAGATTAACCCTAGTTTAGATCTGAACCGTCAAAATCGTCACAGGCCCCCAAACTAGAGCCAAAAGACCATGCAGGTGCACCCAGGCCGACCTGGCTCGACCAGGGAGGTCGACCCCCAGGTCGACACCCAGGTCGACTGGGCAGTTGACCTGGTCCCTGGGGGGTCGACTCCCTAGTCGACTCCCGAGTCGACCTGGGGTTGGGCGGGAAATTTTCCCGCCCAGTCTGTTTGGGGCTAAATTCGAATTTCGAAAATTTGTTTTCGTTTTTTGATTTTTCGTGAAATTTCTAGAGGCCATATCTCGGTCGTACGGACTCCGATTTACGAAATTTCGGACTCGTTTCCAACCAGAATTCCGAGACGAACGTAACTGCGCAACCCGTTTCGCTTGATTCTTATTTTAAAATTTAATTCTGCCTCGATCCTTGTCTTAATGCGTTATTAAAATTCGGGTTGTTACAAATTTTACATAACATGATTTGAACCTTGGATATATTTTGGGTTGTAGTAGGTAAATGCGACCGTCTAAGTATCAGTTACAATGTGTGTATATGCTATATCTAGACTCGGGCGTATTCACTTTCTATAACTAGTTGATATATCATTGTTTTACATATTATAAAATATGCATACTCCGTTACTTAAATTTTTGTTCATGTCGGAGCCGCTACAGACAGAAGTAAGATTACGGTTGTGTCCAGCGTGGTGCCACGATCCCAAAAATATAATAATATCGGTAGGTGAACTCATATTGTGAAATCCCAAAATACTGATACAGGGTGCAAAATACTCCAAATAAAAAGTTGCGTGTTTAATTAATAAAAATTACAGTAAAATTCTAAAAATTAAATTATCACTACGCCTCAAAATAACCTTCTCTAAATTCGAAACCGATATGCAGTTATTTCAAATAAACCGTTACGGTCGATATATAATTTCATAGCGACTTTTAGAATATTTGTTTTGGACATATCTTCCCATTTAAAATACGAAATCTAAGTTTTTCACTTCCATTAGAAAAATACAGTTCAACAGATTCCAACGTTTCTTGTTTCGCAGAAATCCAGTTTAGAATGAATCTTGTATACTCAGTTGAAGTTCAGAACGTTAAATTACGAACTGCCGCGATATTACGGGCTCGATTATATTTAATATATATTTTTATACGTTCGACTTCGTTTTAATTAAAATATAAATCCACTTATATTTCGAATTCAATATTTAAACTGATATAAATATTCAAATACGAACCGACAAAAATGCGGGTCGTTACAGTGTGCATGGGTACATTCCCCCTCTTGTATGCTTTATGATACTGATCATTATTTCTATATGTTTATTGGTGATGGGGGTGATAGACGTCGTCTTTTCTATCGCCCGGATGGTAATATTTAAAATTATGGAATGAGGGGGAAATAGGTGATGATAACTCGATTATCCTACAGGACTCTTCCTGGGATCGGAATCGTATTTTCTATCAGAATGCTTCATTCTACGTAGAAGATTTGGCCTCCTGCCTTGAGAGTTATGTGTGGATTATGACACCCTTCACGGGTGCCTTTTATGACTAGCAGTATGCCTATGACTTCTTTTAGTTCGTGCTTTCGATTTTACCTTGTTGTAAGTTTTTTAGTTTATTGTAATCAGTTTTATTCTGTATATTGATAGTGACTGGACACTTCAAACCAGTTTTAGTTTCTCTGTGCATGTGCAGAGAACATGTTGTCTTGCTTTCTATAATAAAGTGGTACAACCACTATAAAAACGGCTTGCCTTGCCAAGGAAAAAAAAACGATCCGAACTTCAATTTTAATTTTAAATCAAAATTGAATCTTCCATATTATTATAATTTTAAAATAATAACGTTTTCAAAATATCAGATTTTGAAATCAAATCTTTTCAATATTCATTATAAAAATGAATAAAATCAATGAAAAATCCATTCATGTTAAAATGATCTTTATCTACTTAACTCGGCTTCATATTTCATTATTTTCGTGTCCATCCAAAATCAGATAACAAAATCATATTTTGATTCTTCTCTGAATATTTTATTAAAATATTCATTTTAATTCTAGATTGAAATGAGATTCAATCAATTACCATATAATTTAATTTATATGGATTTCATACATCGCATGTATTCAACAACAGTGATAAATAACTATAAATCATCCAATTCATATCCAGAGTGAATTACAACTGTATAAACGTTAATAATTGAATAATGCTTACAATGGTCTGCCAATCAGTTAATTGACATACAATTAAATACAAGGGAGATGTGTTAATAAATTATCATCCCGAGACCCGTGTAGGGTTTCCAACCAAAAACAATGATTATCATTTTCATACTTGAGCGGTGTGTAAAATTATCGTCCAATACGCGTGTGGGGTTTACATCACAATCCATGTGATTTTATATATATTTGGGAGACGGGTGGGTAAATTGTCATCCCAAAATAATTTATAACATAAACTTTTTATTTATCAACACTTATAATCACAGTTAAATATGGTAATATTAAAACTGTAAACATCCATCAATCACCAAACAAATATTGTAATCACGGGTAATCAATATATATATTCAGTTATAAAAATAAATAACTATACAAGATATTTGAATGAGAGAGTTCTCACGTTGATTGGTTTCTGAAATCGTTATCAAAATGATTGTTTTAACAAAATCAAATAAGCGTTTAATTTTATCAAAAATCCCAACAGCATCCATTTATGTTCTTGTCCGTTCGTAATGCTCGATTTTACTGTTCGAACACACTTTGTTTAGTCTGATTCCGACCTCGTATCACAAAGTTATTAAATTTCTAACATTTCACTATTATTATATATAAAATATTCAGAATTAGTTTATATATAATTTAACCTAAATTAAATCTACCATTCGTTTCCTGATCCAAGGGCCCATGTTTCTTCCGTCCACTTCTTCATTCACGATCCTTTTTCCTGGCACGATCAAAAACTCGAGCCCATGCAAACCACTAGGGTTTACCATTCATGACGCCTCCACTTGACCGAATGTTGATCGGTCTCCACCACAAGGTCGGCCATGGCCAGAGCCTCCACTGCCGAGACCGTTGGTCAACACGAGACCCCCTAGGAGTCGGTATTTGCATTCGAACATCGCCTATTAGGGCATGATTTCTGGATAGTTCATGAGACTATAAACGATCTCAACTGTACCAATTGAAAGATCTCAGAGAGATCTATGATTTATGTTTTATAACATTTTGAAATTATTGAGTGGATTTAGAAAAATTGAGGGGGGAAAATCAATCGTGTCGGCCATTGATTTAAGTTAGGCGGCGACTGAATGTTTATGCTCTAGGGTTAGGAAACGCAATGCATATATATTTAATAATACTTTATTCACAAATTATTTCGATATGGCTCCGAACTCCAAACGAATCTCGACGACTTTCATCCCTAGCCAAATACCCCCATTCCAGACACAATGGAATATGTTTCGCAAACTGAATCGGTCGTTTAATTCAATTTTTATCAAAATAAAAGTGTAATTCAATATAACGTTTAAAATTGAATTTCAAAGTACAATTTAAATTGCCACAACCACATACTGACTCCAAAAATTATGAAATTCGAAATCTGACAATGTTTTATAAATACGGTCCTAACAAAACTAATTTCTTCGAATTTGGAGATTGTTTGAAAAATGGCCTTGATTCTAGCTTATTAAATTTACAACTAAAATTGAACACGCATTTAAATTTACCACACTCACATATAAATTCCAATTGACTTGAAATTTTAAAACCGACAATAATTTGACGTTTTGGATCCAATAAAATTAGTTTCGTCGAAAACGGATATCATTTGCAAAAAGGCCATTTTAAGGGCTTGTTTAATATTAAAATATTACTAAATTTCCATAGCGACTATTTTAAAAATCGATTTGGAATTAACTTGCAATTTATGGCATGAAAACTCAATTTCTTACATTTGTTAGAATGATATTATTAAACAGATTGTAACATCTCTTGTTTTATCAAAATCCGACTTATATCGAATTCTGTATATTCATTTGAAGTTCAAAACTAAATATTCAAACTACCGCGATGTTACACATTCGTTTTAATTAAACTTTAAATTTATATGTTCTAACTTCATTTTTAATAAATTAAATGTCTTCTAATTTTAAAAATAAATCATTTTAAATATTAAAATCCATTACAATTAATTAAAAATAAATTTTAAATTGGGTCCAAAATTCAGGGTTGTTACAATCTCCCCCACTTAAAAACTTCTCGTTCCCGAAAAGGAAGATAGAACTGAAGGTCGTTTACTTAACCAACTCAACCTTCGTTTGACTCAAGCTTTTCAACTTTTCAGTTTCTTAGAACATTCTAGTTTCTCAAAATTTGGCTAACACTCTAAATTTTCGAAAAATTTCACCATAACCTCCTTTGTACGGGTTGATCGGTACAACTACGACTTGCCTCTCTGGGCCCTTATCAATTAAAAAGAAAATCAAAAAGCCAGGTGACTCATAAAATCATCAAACCGAATCAATACAATAAATATGTACCTATTTGTCAGGCATACAATTTTATTTCTCTTCTTAGCCTTCATGTAACAACCTGTTTGACATATATATTCATATCCAATTCGAACTAAATTTTCAATTCAATTCTACTTTAGATTTGGCTTGGCTTAATTTACCCTTTTATTTTCATATTGGTTTTATCATTCCGATATTTTAATTAGTTAAACTAATTATCAAACATCACAACAAGCAATTATTTAGTTGATTAAATTTTCAAATATATACCTTTTATCTATACTCAAAAATATAGTTTCAATGCCAAATCACAAACGTTCAATCCTAACTATGTTTTTGGTTTTCACACCAGTCAATTGGAATTATATAGGCATCCCACTTTTGAAACTCGAACACAGATACTGGTGATGACATGTCAATCACCAAATTGAATCTTCCATGTTATTATAACCAGTACGTAGGCACGCCCGATGGACGTGTGCATAGATGGATTTGACCAAAGCAGGCAACCGTGATACAACTGCAGGAAAACAGAAAAAAATACAAAAGCAATAGTCCACTAAATTATACAATACGTAGTGAAGACAACTGAACTACAATTATGCTGACAACTCAGATACACTATATCAAATTCTTAAATGATATGATAATTGGGATAAGGTTTCCCAACGAAAGGTGGCAGCAACGATACCATTATCTTCCTCGTTGAAATGATAAGGGTTTTCGAAAGATCCAGCAGCAAGCAATGATGTCTCCCCAAAAGCCTGGTTCTTCAGTCAACTGGTTCTAGTTGTATGTTGCAAGGCAATCTCATGCTAGTTTCCCCTTTACAAAGAAGCGAATAATATTTGAGTTCCCAATGTATGATGAAAATAAATACATCCTATCTTTTATTCTTTTATAAATGTTCATTCATTTGTAAACACACATGCGTATATATATACAAACTACTCTAAACTCTAAGGTCTGGGTATAACCTGTTCAGTAATTATGTACGGAAGTTATCATGCGAGAATCAAAGGGCTATATCATCTTTTTTTCAGTCTTGCACTAAAACTCATACAAAGTTTTAGCATGTGAATAACTCTTGCATTAAAGGAATATGGATACTTTTTGTAATTTAATTGGTATAAAAGAGTTGTATTACTATTATAATGAAAAAAAACTAAGTCTTATGCTGTTATTAAACAATTTACATGACTATTGAATAACAATATTGATGATCATTCGTCAAAGTTAGTAAATACATCATTAAAAATACAAATAATTAATGTGACAGCATGGCAGGCAAATATATGATATTCCTGATAATACCTATAGACTTCAACTTCACCAAAACCAAATCGCAAAACAGCCTAAGCTATATTGCTAATAAATAAGCCATCAAAACACATAAATTCAACGTAATAAATATGACATGTAAACTTAGTAACACAATAGGTGAATAAATGATACTGTTTTAATCCTTGGAAACATCTACAAACACTAATACCTGTTAGGACCCTGTTAGGAAAATTCTTTCTTTCAAGAAAATCACTCCATCCTTAGTTGGAGTAATCCATTGTGAATACTACTCTACATCCACAAATCCAAAGATGCTTTGCAGTTGAAAAAATCCAATGAATATCCCGTTGTTTGAGCCTAAAGCATCTCACACCTTTGCAAGCCAGAAGAAAACATTAATCCCACTGTATACGTATAATAACAGTAGGCTATGATAATTGTAGTATAGGAAGATTGGTTAGATGAACCTATAGCCATAATTTCCTCAAATACCAATGTGACTTGGCATTCTGGAAAAAATATATTATCAGAGTTGATGAATTTCTTTACCTACAGTTTTTTATACATGGCAATAACATGTATATGAGTAGATTTAATATAAATAAAATCAGAATTTTCATATCGACTTGTGTTCGGTACTTGCTGAAATATGCTAACATATGCCTGAATATATTCACCGTATAATAAATCAGTATTTTCATATCAATTTTTGTTCAATGCTTGTTAAATTAATTCATATGTCTTATTGCAATATCAAGAATTCAGTAGAATTCATGAATATTTGAGGTGTCGCAGAAGTTCACTTGAAGAACTAAATATTAGAGTTGCATAAGTAGCTTATATCTGTATCCCCACTAATAAACCTGGCAAGAAGAAGATAATTTGATACTGATGTTAAAAATTAATCAAAAGTAAACATTACAATAAAAAATTTATCATTAGTCAATAATTCAAATGCAAATTAATTACACCTAATCTGCAAATTAGACCATTATTAAAAAAGATAAATGAATTCATTTTACTGTAATGATATGGAAAGTGACATCTAAAATAAGAGAATGTAGCTTCAATTAGACATTCAAGTACTTGGAAATAAATCAAGAAATTCATAAAAAATAAGAGCAATCATACATAAAAGCCAAGATAGTAAAATAAACATCGTAAATAAAGACAATGAACAGAAGTTTTGCAAATTTAGTACAAACACATCAAAATTTTAAAACGCTGGTATAGGAAGTCAATGACTTAATGATGATAAATGTTGGGTTTTGAAATGTACATACATGTGGAAATTTTAATAGGTTTTCACTTCCCAATGATAGTTATATGAAATCCTTTTTGCAGCGTGTACATGAGAACCGTTTGAACACTCCATGTCCCTTTGTAGTTAAGACAAAATAATAGTTTGATCAACTGGATGCTTGCTAATAGTTTAATGAAGATTCATTACTTCAAACCACTCATTGGGAAAGTATGTTTATGATGCTATTCTTATACATGAAATATCTCCAATCGGTAGCAAATGGAACGATTCAAATAAAGGATAAATAAATGCATGATAAAGAGATAAGCTTGCATTTTTCGGCAATACAACAATTCAGTGTAGACATTAAAAAAAAGGATTAGACCACTTTTTCGAACAACAGAAGTTTTTACGTACCCAACCAAATATTGTGCAACATACCACAATAATACGCTTCATCCATCTATTATGTAGAATCTCTGTATATCTGACTTATATCGAATTCTGTATATTCATTTGAAGTTTAAAACTAAATATTCAAACTACCGCGATGTTACACATTCGTTTTAATTAAACTTTAAATTTATATGTTCTAACTTCGTTTTTAATAAATTAAAAGTCTTCAAATTCTCAAAATAAATCATTTTAATTATTAAAATTAATTAAAAATAAATTTTAATTGGGTCCAAAATTCAGGATTGTTACAATCTCCCCCACTTAAAAACTTCTCGTTCCTGAAAAGGAAGATAGAACTGAAGGTCGTTTACTTAACCAACTCAACCTTCGTTTGACTCAAGTTTTTCAACTTTTCAGTTTCTAAGAACATTCTAGTTTCTCAAAATTTGGCTAATACTCTAAATTTTCGAAAAATTTCACCATAACCTCCTTTGTACGGGTTGATCAGTACAACTACGACTTGCCTCTCTTGGCCCTTATCAATTAAAAAGGAAATCAAAAAGCCAAGCGGCTCATACAATCATCAAACCGAATCAATACAATAAATGTGTACCTATTTGTCGGGCATACAATTTTGTTTCTCTTCTTAGCCTTCA
Source organism: Allium sativum (assembly GCA_030737875.1). Taxonomy (NCBI): domain Eukaryota; kingdom Viridiplantae; phylum Streptophyta; class Magnoliopsida; order Asparagales; family Amaryllidaceae; genus Allium; species Allium sativum. The sequence goes on from CM060910.1 coordinate 346,771,028, forward strand.
TGTAACAACCTGTTTGACATATATATTCATATCCAATTCGAACTAAATTTTCAATTCAATTCTACTTTAGATTTGGCTTGGCTTAATTTATCCTTTTATTTTCATATTGGTTTTATCATTCCAATATTTTAATTAGTTAAACTAATTATCAAACATCACAACAAGCAATTAATTAGATGATTAAATTTTCAAATATATACCTTTTATCTATACTCAAAAATATAGTTTCAATGCTAAATCACAAACGTTAAACCTTAACTATGTTTTTGGTTTTCACACCAGTCAATTGGAATTATATAGGCATCCCACTTTTGAAACTCGAACACAGATACTGGTGATGATATGTCAATCACCAAATTGAATCTTCCATACTATTATAATATTAAAATAACAACATTTTCAAAATATCATATTTTGAAATCAAATCTTTTCAATATTCATTATTAAAATGAATAAAATCGATAGAAAAATCCATTCGAGTTAAAATGACGTTTATCTACTTAACTCGGGTTTATATTTCATTATTTTCATGTCCATCCAAAATCGGACAACAAAATCATATTTTGATTCTTCTTTGAATATTTCATTAAAATATTTGTTTCAATTTCGGGTTGAAATGAGATTCAATCAATTACCATATAATTTAATTTATATGGATTTCATACATCGCATGTATTCAACAACAGTGATAAACAACTATAAATCATCCAATTAACATCCAGAGTGAATTACAATTGTATAATTGTTAAATAATTTAATAACGCTTACAACGGTCTGTCAATCAATCGGTTGACATACAATTTAATACAAGGGAGATGTGTAAATTAATTATCATCCCGAGACCCGTGTAGGGTTTCCAACTAACATCTAATGATTATCATTTCCATACTTGGGCAATGTGTAAAATTATTATCCCAATACCTGTGTGGGGTATACATCACAATCCATTTGAATTTATCTATTATTTGAGAGACGGGTGGGTAAATTTTCATCCCAAAATAATTTATAATATAAATGTTTTATTTATCAATACTTATAATCATAGTTTAATAATGATAACATTAAACTGTAAACATCCATCAATCACCAAACAAATATTGCAATCACAGGCAATCAATATATATTCAGTTATAAAAATAAATAATTGTACAAGATATTTGAATGAGAGAGTTCTCACGTTGATCGGTTTCTGAAATCGTTATTAAAACGATTGTTTTAACAAAATTAAACAAGCATTTAATTTTATCAAAAATCCCAACTGCATTTGTTCCTGTTCTGGTCTGTTTCATATCGTAGTGCTCGATTTAATGGTTCCAACGCACTTTGTTTTGTCCGATTCCGACCTCGTATCACAAAGTTATTACATTTATAAGATTTCACTATTATTGTATATAAAATATTCTGATTTAATTTATATATAATTTAACCTAAATCAAATCTACCGTTCATTTCCTGATTCAAGGCCCTTGCTCCTTCCACCCTCTTCTTCGTTCATGATCTTTTTTCCAGGGACGATCAGAAACTCGAGCCAACGCAAACCACTAGGGTTTGCCATGCACGACGCCTCAGCTTGACCGAACGTTGATCGGTCGCCACCACGAGGTCGGCTATGGCCAAAACATCCGCCGCCGAGACCGTTGGTCAACTCGAGACTTCCCAGGAACCGGTATTTGCGTTTAAACGTTGCCTATTGGGGCATGATTTCTGTACAGTTAACGAGATTATAAACGATCTTAACCATATCAAATTGGAAAATCTTAGAGAGATCTATGATTTATGTTTTATAACCTTTTGAAATTATTGAGTGGATTTAGAAATATTGATGGGGGAAAGTCGATCTTCTCGGCCATTGAATTAAGTTAGGCGGCGTCTGAATGTTTATGCCCTAGGGCTAGGAAAAACAATGTATTACATATTTATATTTAATAATATTTTATTCACAAATTATTTCGATATGGCCCTGAACTCCAAATGAATCCCAACGACTTTCGCCTCTAGCCAAATACCCCAATTCCGGACATAATGGAATATATTTCGCAAGCTGAATCGGTCGTTTAATTAGATTATATAAAAACTAATATATAACTCAATGTAACGTTTAAAATTGAATTTCAACATACATTTTAAATTTCCACAACCCCATACTCACTCTAAAAATTATAAAATTCGATATTGAGGTACGTTTTATAAATACGGTCCTAATAAGACTAATTTCGTCAAATTTGGAGATCGTTTGAAAAATGGCTTTAATTCTAGCTTATTAAATTTACAACTAAAATTGAATACGCAATTAAATTTACCATGCTCACATACGAATTCCAATTGACTTGAAATTTTAAACTCGGCAATAATATGACGTTTCAGATCCAACAAAATTAGTTTTGTTGAAAACGGGGGTCGTTTGCAAAATGACCATTTTAAGGGCTTATTTAATATTAAAACATCAATAAATTACTGTAGCTATTATTTTAAAAATCAATTTGGACATAACTTGCAATTTATAAAATGAAAACACAATTTCTTACATTCGTTAGAAAGATATTATTAATCAGATTCTAACATTTCTTGTTTTATCAAAATCCAACTTATATCGAATTCTGTATATTCATTTAAAGTTCAAAACCAAATATTCAAACTACCACGACGTTACTTGTTCGTTTTGATTAAACTTAATTTATATGTTCTAACTTCGTTTTTAATAAATTATAAGTCGTTAGATTCTCAAAATAAATCCTTTTAAATATTAAAATCCCTTAAAAATAAATTTTAAATTGGGTCCAAAATTTAGAGTTGTTACAAAATATATCGAGAATGAAGTGTTCAGGTGAAGCTTGACAACACATGCATGCTGCAAGTATCCATGAACACACAAGTGCGAAAATACAAGGATTGGAAAAAATACAAACAAACACACACACACCCATATATATACACACACGTTTGTGTATGTATACATATGTATGTATATGGGTATATGCACATAGACAAGTCAGCAAGCTAGAACCGAAGTCATCAACATGCAGCATAAACTCAAGACAAATCTAGATCAAGTCAATACAAATCGACATGCACAAGCACCGATGGGCAAGTAAATAGCCAGCGCACATGGTCAAGCACAAATGGCTACAACATGTACAAGACTTTATCTACACAACAGCTCTTTGGCAAGGCAGTTTGAAACAGAAATCAACATGCATGTGACACAGCAGCATGGTCGAGTAGCAATGAAAAGTGAAGCAGGATGGCAAGCAAGAGTTCAAAGACAATAGTATGCACAATACATAGGACATCAGTGCACAAATGAATCACATGGTCAAGCAACACTATACATGGTTCACCAGTCAAGTATGCAAGCACACAACAAAGCTCATGTGAACAAGTCAAGATACAATAACATGGTTGAGTTCATGTAAACGAAGCACAACAGCATAGATATTGCAAGAACCAGGTTCAAAAATGAAATGGAAAACATACATGTAACAGCGTTGAAATGGACACAAACCAATGCATAGTTTCAAGTACAATTACAAGACTAAAGACTCAGGCTCAAACATATGTGTGAACAAGCATGTTGGCATGGCAACCGATAAGTATGCATCACGGTCGAGGCTACAAGTTTGGTTAGCAACAAGGTAAATGACACAAGCAGGTGTTTTATGTGGACACATGGTCAAAACAACTCAAACACAAGCCAGAGGTCACATGGAAACAAGGGGACAAGTATACGATGACATATACAAAGCAAGGCATTGACATGTATATGCATAAATATGTACAGGATAGAGACACACACAAGTCAAGCCAGATTGATACAGAGGACAAAGAGTGCACAAATGCATGCAACACTTCAGGAAACAAAGGTTCAACATTTTCAAATTCAAAGCACTAGTACAAGTCTGTTGTACACACATGTGTACACCACAATGTGGACATTCAGTAAGACTAAAATCAAGTGGAGAAAATCCGTGAAACATCAAATGTCAGCATATTAATGCCAAGCCAGGGAAGGTTTAAATACACAAATTGTCAAGACGTAGTCATGGTGACAAGCATGGGTACAAAATAAATAATACAACAGTGCACAAGGTACCAAACAGTGCAGAGAAATTTATGTGCAAAATACAAGAAATTCGACTGGTTTAAAAATGGAACAATCAGCATTCTCTGGAATTTAGCATGTGATAAAATTGGAAAGTGTTTCAAATCTACTGAATAATGTTTCCAGGATTAACATGGGTCAAATTTGGCAAATATTCAGTTCAGCATATAAGGCATGGAATACGCAATCAATTATGGGTAGAAAAACAATCGAACTATTTCCCGATATCATTCAATAGATTCACATAAGATTTCATCAGCAATACCAAAGACCAATTTTTGAAAAGATATCTATTTTGCAATTCAAAATTACTTCAATAAATCACAGTGAATATTCTTAGCAAGATTGAATTTCACGTGTTCAAAATCATTCCAAAATTCAATTACACACTCACGACAATTAATCACGCAAGAAATTCATTCAGTGGCATGGAAACAAAGGAGGAAACACATGCAACAAATCAGACAAGTCCATTTATGAAATCAGGGAATAAACTCAAGGTTTTTCTATACCCTATATAAACACTGTATTCATCATCGACATAAAAGCATCGAAACCACAAGCAACAAGTTCGAGAGCAAGAATAAAATCAAATCAAGTATACTCACGTGCTTCGATCGGAAATCATAGCCCAAATCAATCGACCAAGAACAATCACACTAGAAGATCATCAAAGAACAAATCTCCAGAGAACAAGTTTGAAATCGCGATCTAATTTGGGGGTGAAACCCGATTTTTATTTTGACCAACATTTGCCTTGAGGGACAAAGAATAAAAATGAAGGGGAGGCCGATATTTTTTATCAAGGGCTTAGAGGGCTTTGTCATTATTTTATTGTTCTTATTTTTGGGCTTTTCTTTGTAACCAATCAATCAGTTTTTCTTTAAAACTAGGGGTTTCTAGTTATAGGGTTTATAGCTAGGGTTTACGAGTAACAGGTTTGTAACTCAATGAAAAAATGATCTTGGGGATAAAGATCAGTACGATGTTTTGAGCGTAGGATTAGAACAGTTGGGAGCAGGCGTCGCGAGTTTACAGGGAATTTGTAAATATAGAGATTGTTTTAATACCTAGTAGAAACCTTGGGGAATGCAGTAATAGAAGGATTTGCCGAAGCTAGGTAAAATCCGTGTCATTTACTTTCCGCATTTATAGACGCTGCTATGATCTGAGCTGTGATATATTCCTCAAAACTGCAATAAACCCTATTCACCCCCTCAAGGGTTAATCTAGATCCGACAGCCATGACAATGTTATGTAATCTTACTAGAGATAGTTTATCAGTTTGAGTTTATTTATCATTTATATAGACTCTATTGCTATTCAATATAACTGTATGAGCCGATATACTCTGATTAAGTGGTTTATATTGTTATTATTATCTCTCTTGTTTTATATCTGTGATTATCAATATTATATGTTATCAGATGCGCTGTGAGATATATGTCAGGTTCTACAATCATGTTTTTGTTCTTTTATCCTCTTCTCTTCCTATTTTCCCCTTTTCTTTCACATTTCTCTTCTTTTCTCTTATTTCTTTCTCTTGACAACCATTTTACATTGATTTGATACTTGAACAATGTGTTGTTGGGTTATATGAGCGCTTGTGGTATATGACGGTTGTCACAATATTACGTATATAAAATTCATATACACACATATCAACATGCAGTATTTATGTATGCTAAATTTGATCTAACTCTTTACTATTAGATCAAACTCGAAAAGAAAAGAAAGTAAAGGGGCTTAGTATGGTTGTCCATAGGTGAGGCAACCAGCACCCCAGTAGGTGCGAAGTTTTGCAAAAGTTGAAAACTCATGTCCATTAGAATACAAAATGTTTGTATGGTATCCTACAAATAAACAAAGATGTTCATCAAAGCTCAAGTAATTAAACCATAATGGAATAATGCATAGTATAATAATAAATAAATGCTGAACATAAAATTTACACTTATAAATAAAATGTCTCTATAAGATTCAACCTTGCCCAAATTACAAGTCCGTGCCTTCCATTTACCACTTGGGTTATTTTGAGGAGGGGGTCATAATAATGTTCCGATGATTGGTAAAATATACAACTTATACATAACATTATCATACACCCTGTAACGACCCGTATTTTTGGCAGTCAAAAATTTAATTTAATTTATTATTTTAGATATTATATTTGGTATAGTAATGGATTTTAATACTTAATTCGTAATTTAAAATGAAGATTGAATATATAAATTTATATATAATTAAAAACGAGCTCGAAATGGCGCGGTAGTTCGTAATATGGAATTTTGAACTTCAACTGAGAATACAGGATCCTATATAAGTCGGATTTCTGTGAAACAAAAAACGCTGGGACCGGTTGATTATAATTTTCATATGAAAGAGAAAAATCCAGATTTCGTGTTATAATTTATTAATTATGGCCAATTCAAATTTTAAAGTAGTCGCTATGAAAAATTCATTATTTATTTATAGGCCTTTAAAATAGCCATTTTGCAAACGGTCTCTGTTTTCGATGAAACCAGTTTCATTGGGACCGTAACGTTAAATTATTGTACGGTGTTGAATTGCATGGCAAACCGATGTCGTATGTGACCACGGTAGCCATAAACGCCCATTTAATTTCTATAGTGTGTAATTAAATTAATTTAATTCAATAGAGAGATATTTGAGTGTAACTTGAACATACGATCGAATCAAGCCACGAAACCAGTTCCTTGAATTCGTATTGTCGATTATAGTCAGGATAGGTATATAGTTTGTTATTTTTGGAATTGGTTAATTTGGTGCCCAAAATGGCATTGCGGTGCACGTAAAAATAGCCTACCGGGAAAACAGTCTCAGAATGCGATGAAACTGGTGCCGTTGGGTTCGTATTGATTAATTATTGTAGGATTTCAAAGTTTCAAGTTGATCGGATTTATTCAGTGATCGTGGAAAATTTAAACGCGTGTTTATTTCTAGTTTTATAAAAGATTTTTTTTTCAAATGATGTCGGAATTGGACGAAACTTGTCCCATTGAGTTTGGAATAAATTTTTATACTAAGATTAGCTTTTTTATCAAAAAACAGAAATCGTATGAAGTAGGTTTTGCATGTTACTTCATGGCTAAGTTTCATTTTATAATAAATTATTATAAATCAGTCCATCCCAATGCTCTATATATACCATTTCACACCTGTAACCCTAATTTACACGGTCAAAATACATTTTGTGGTCAACGGAAAAACTTTCCGCCTCCCTCATCTTAGAAACAACGAACGAACATAAATGCTCCAATCTGTCTCCACTAAAATCGCGTAATCCCCTCTTCAAATCGATCAGCCCCAACTACCAACTCGTTTATCTATTCGAGACCTTTAAAACCGACAGTGGTGATTGGGTATGGTTCATCAAGGCGGCGGGAATCATGATGGGAAGTGGTGAACTTTGAGGTGGAAATTCTAGAAAAGGGGCAGCTCAAGTTAAACGGGATTTCGGGTGGTGGTCGAGGCTGGTTAGGTGGTTCGTAGGGTGGTGGATGATCTCCAGAATGAGGACCGGTGGCGCGACAGGAGATCCTCGATGTGGACAAGGTTCTAGTACTTCATCAGAAGCAGAATACATCGGACTGAAGAAAGAAGCGAATACCAAATCCAGGAAAAAAGGGGTCATCCTGTTACTTGCAAGTCTTATATACTTAATTAGTGGGTTAATTAAAATTAGTTTAAAGAGATGATTATTTTATTAAGTGATAAGCTAATCTTAACACAAAACCCTTCCAGGTATAAGTGGAAGAAAACGCGAAGCTGAACCGGAGTTAGAAGAAAGAATCTAATCAATCTAATCTTTGTTTGAATGTAATTAGTTATTCTAAACCATGATTAAGAAATTTAAATATTTAGTTAAATAATGATTTAACTTATAAAATCTAATAACTGAATTTAATTAAGATACTAAGAAGAATCTGTTAGTGATGGAAACTTATTTGGGATATAAGTGGAAAATTAGTTTAATGTAATCTGAGATTAGAATTTAATTAATTAAGTAATTAGTAATTAATTAATCGTTTCGAATAAAGTGTTGATAACTTTTTACCTTGTTATCAGAATACTGATGGAATCGTATTTTCGAGCTGAATATTATGGAACCAGTCTAGACATGATTGGAAGCAACGGATCTTTTAGTAAAATTAAACGATAGTTTAATTCAACTGAAACCGTACCATTCAACGAAAACAAATCAAGGTGAGTTAAACTCACTCAGTTTTACCATTTATATTTTATATAAATTGGGTTTTTATTTTGTGTGCTTTGTTTGCTATGGTTGACTGTTTGCTAGTATTATAATTATTTGTTGATTTAAATGATGAAATTTAAACATTGTTTAATTTCAGTGAAATACCAAATCGTTATTTTAACGATTGGTTCCAATAAAGGTAACATACCTTGTTGGTCATGTTTATAAAATAAATGTGCTAAAATTGTTTGAATTGCTTATGAATTGGTTGATGTTAATGGTCGTTATTTGTTGTTATCAGTAAATGAAACTGAATGATTTGATTTGAGATAACCAGTTTGATTCAGGGAAGAACAGGTTGGAGGAATCCAACGGGATTCCTCAAAATATATTATTTATTTTCATATTATCACGTTTGAACTGTCATGTTGGATGATTGATTTGATTAGTGATCATTGACTGAAAAATTCAACTTATGTTTTGTTTAAACCAATGGGCAGTATTGGTTGAGTATTGGCCAGCATATGGCCGATAAAATAAATTGTTTTGTTTTATATTGATTTACCGTCGGTGAATCGATAGAACTGAAGTTATAAAAATTTATTTTATCACTGGAGATAGATTTTGAAATATATTTTATTTTGAATAAAAGTTTGTTAGAAGGAAATAAATATTCATTATTTATTTTTAAATTTATAATTAATTATTAACTAATTTTATAGAGTTATTTCTGATGTTAATCAAATTTATATACAAGTGAATAGAAATTAACCTGACAATTAAAATTGAATAATTGTTTTGTTTAGAATGATTAAATGGGATTATTTAAATTAATTATATTATTAATTAATTTAAAAAGAAATCTAATTGGAATCGGTTAATGGGATAACCGTGTTTTGAGGTGACTAAATTGACCATTTTTAACTGAAATTAATTTTAAATTAGTTTGTTGGATTAATCTAATCAAATAGTTTAAAGAATATTTGTTAAAATTTAATAAGGTTTTAAAAAGGGGATTTACTATTTACTTTAGATAATATAGCAAGTAACTACGGAAGTAGTCAATGAATTAAAGTAAATTATTATTTAAATAAATAATAATTTAGGGAATTACTTTTTAATTGAGGTTCATCTAAAAAGAAATTGTATTGAAATGAAATCAAATGTTAATGGTGGAAGGAGTTTATAAACGGCTTTTACATTAAAAACCCGAATTTTTATAACAAAATTATAAAGAGAATTTTTAAGCAAATACGATTGCTTAAATTAAATTTGAATTAAGTAAAACGAGAAAGAGATGAAAAGGGTTTATAATACATCAGGATTAGATGAAAGAAGTTTGAAGTGTTATATCATTAATTCTAAATTAACGTTACTTAAAAATGTGGTTAAGTAAAAGTGGGGGATTGAAATAAGATTTCCAAAGCGGGAAATAGTTTGATGGATTTGAAAAGGGATTGGTAAAGGTGAATTGGGTAAATGAAACGGGTCATAGGAGTTTATAACCAAATCCGAGTTATAAAATGAATGTTTTGAAAGAGTTATAAAATGATTGTTGGTACGGGAAGACCGGGATCGAATTTATCTTCGAAAACCATTCCGACCAACAAATACGTGAAGATATCAGAAGATGATCGGGATGGAGCATTGAAGACTGTGGATTTTCATAAACGGAAGAACCACTAATATTCTCTGCCTGGCAAGCAGAGATAAGCTGTGATTCTGTCGTGGTTGGAATCTACGGGTTGCAAGGACTTCTCGCTACTGATCCATGGGGTGATTCCTATATTGGATACAGTAGGAGAGTGCCTTCGGTACATCCTGTTCCTGGATGACTTGAACGGACGGATGTCTGACAGAGTATGTAACACCCCACACCCGCTACGGTCACTCACTAAGGGAATGCCATAACATCGGTGGAGTATTTTAAGTGAATATAGAACAGAAAAATTACAACAAGACAGATATAAGTAATACTTGAGAATTTAAAACATCATTTCATTGCAGCGGAAAGTAAAACATGTTTGGTTACACCAAAACCATAAACAAGAGTCAAGTACATAATATCCATCCTGATAAAACAAAAGTACATAATCCCACTACATAACTTAATAGCCATAATAGAAAAGATAAACTGAGCTTTACATCCACGGTCCAAGCTCCAAAAGAGAGATAAAGCAGTCTGATCAAAGCCCACTAGTGCTAGGCCCACTCTGATAACCTGAGGGTTGGGAAAAAAAGATAAAAACAACGGGGTCATACATAAGTCTGAGCGAGTCATATAACTTTAACAATCCAATCATTAAAGTAACCAGAGTAAGACATAAGCTTGATATACGGTAACGACTGGGGATAAATGGCTACACTAAGCAGCCAACTAGACTTAGGATGAACTAAGATAACCGTAAAGACGCGCCTATCCACCCAAGGATAATTACTATATTGCACTACCCCAGATCTACCCACCCAAGGGTAATTCCTACACTGCACCACACCAGTTCTACCCACCAAGGGTAATTCCTACTTAAAGGTTGATCCCACTAAGTGTACTTAGTAATTTTACCCAGTAGTTTCTTGTACCCCTAGCTGACTACGTAGGTGCCGTCTGCCCCTATCTCCGCTAGGTGTACTCACTACTCCCAAGCGATCGGCTCCCTAACGTAGATACCCGTGCTGGCCCCACAGTGGGGTGTATCACTCCCCAAAGTGGCAACCCGATAATCAATGGTGCACGGCTTATACCTACACGATGCAACAACGTCTTACCTACCAGCCCGGGTCCACACACGCCTATGAAACCCGTTGGACTCGCGTTGCCACCGCTACCCCGTTTTGGCCTCTTATAGTCAAGCCCAATATGCGTGTCCCGTCCTCGACTTGGGTCGAGCCCACAAAGATACGATTGGGATATTGGTTGAAATGGGCCCCCACAAGCTACTACTTAAGCTTGTCATTTTATCTAGTGCATCCCACTTAACCCCTTTTATAATCATACCCACTTACATGTTAAGGTTTGGTTAAGTCATCTAATCATATTTCAATTGCCACTCAAGGCCCCCACAAGCTACTACTTAAGCTTGTCATTTAATCATATTTCAATTGCCACTTAAGGCCCCCACAAGCTACTACTTAAGCTTGTCATTTAATTATATTTCAATTGCCACTTAAGGCCCCCACAAGCTACTACTTAAGCTTGTCATTTAATTATATTTCGATTGCCACTTAAGGCCCCCACAAGCTACTACTTAAGCTTGTCATTTAATTATATTTCAATTGCCACTTAAGGCCCCCACAAGCTACTACTTAAGCTTGTCATTTAATTATATTTCAATTGCCACTTAAGGCCCCCACTAGATTTCCACATGCCACCCAAGGCACTTACTTGATTCCCACATGCCACCCAAGGCACTTACTTAACCCTTTAATCATGTTTAATTACATGTTCCACTTTGGTTAAGTATTCTAATCGTATTTTCTATTGCCACCCAGGGCAACCCACTAGTTTCCTTATGCCACCCAAGGCACCCCCACTAGTTACTACATGCCACCCAAGGCACCCACTTAACCCCTCATGCCTCACTACATGCTAATTTGGTTAAGTGTTTCTTAATTAATTAAGATCGTAACCTTTGTAAAGACCTCTCACATTAGACTGTCTTTTATGGCAGCTGGATATGCCGGTTGGTTCCGGGCAGCCTTACACCATAACAGAGTCTAACCTCGTGTCTTTACACTTGTCACGTATTTAGTTTATGACTAAGACCTCTCACATTAGGCCAATCATTTGTAGCCGCTGGATTTTCCGGTCGGTTCCGGGCAGTCTTATGCTACAAAAAGGGTCCAACCTCGTGTCTTAGTAAATTAATTACACCTAATTAATCACCCCCATAATTTGTATTAATTATCCCTAATTAATTACAAATATTTAAGAATATGGGTAGACCTAACTCAATAGGTAAATTCCCAATTCCATAATATGGGTAGACCTAACTTAATAGGTAAATTCCCAATTCCATAATATGGGTAGACCTAACTTAATAGGTAAATTCCCAATTATGTCCATCCACTTTATGGTATGTTTAATCATACCCACTTCACACAATTTTATGTGTTCATTAATTTTTACCCCATCGTCCCCACGTAAATACGTTAACATGACATACTTTAAAAGAGAAGATTCATCATACACACAATGGGTTCAACTTAGCATATCATTAGCATTATCATGGGTTTAAAAGGTGTCAACTTGCATATATGACCATAAACCCAACTTGCATAAATAACCAACCCAAACTTGCATGAATCACATATGTCATAAAGATGGTAACTTGCATAAATGTTCATGTCATAGACCTATCATAAAGGTGTCAACTTGCATACATGTCATAGGTCTAAAAGGGATGAACTTGCACATGTACTTATGTCATACATAGAGGCAAACTTGCATATATTATGCATATCATAAAAAGAGACAAACTTGCATATGAACTTGCATCATAACTTGCATATGAACTTGCATCATAACTTGCATATGAACTTGCATCATAACTTGCATATGAACTTGCATAACATGCCATACTTAGAGGCAAACTTGCATATATTATGCATATCATAAAAAGAGACAAACTTGCATATGAACTTGCATCATAACTTGCATATGAACTTGCATCATAACTTGCATATGAACTTGCATCATAACTTGCATAAAACCAAACACTTAGCATGCATAAAACCAAACTACTTAGCATGCATAAAACCCACCACTTAACATGCATAAACCCAAACACTTAACTTGCATAAACATAGTGTCATCATGAATAAGTGTTAAACATAGTGATTAGCAAGCTAGCATCATAACATATGGCCTAAAACCCATTGATCCGCAAGCAAAACCATATGATCTCATCACATCTCATCTACTTAGTTTAACAATTGGTTATTAAAGTGATAGAAACTCACAAACTCCAAGATTAGCTCCTTAGATAGTTGCTAGAGTTGAAGTAGAGGTGGATTAGTAGTTGATTAGCTTGCAATCCTCTTCACAAATTAGTGGAGGCTCCTTCTAAGTTGCATTTTGGCGGCATGATGGCACAAATTCTATTTTTAGTATGGATTAGGGTAGTCTTAGGGTGTATTTATAGGATTAGGTTGTGTTTTAGACCCTTAGATTAACCCTAGGTTAGTTTAGGTCCGTCAGATTTCGTCCCAAGCCCTCCAACCCAGCCCAAAACTCAATCAGGTGCACCCAGGCCAGAATCAGCCGACAGGGCAAGTCGACAGCCCTGTCGACTGCCAAGTCGACAGGCATGTCGACAGGCAAGTCGACAGCCCTGTCGACAGCCAAGTCGACTTGGCTGGGCGGGAGTTTTCCCGCCTGGCCCCCATTTCTTCATGTTTCGAAATTCAAATTTCCCGAAAACTTCTTTGGGCCTTAACCGGGTCATACGGACTCCGATTTACAAAATTTCGGACTCTATTTCGCGTATTTTTCCGAGACGAACACAATGACGTAACCCGTTTCCCCTGATTCTCACATCTGAGATTATTAATTCTTTAATTAGTGAATATCAGTGTTAATTGAAAATCGGGGTGTTACATTCTCCCCTCCTTAAAGGATTCGTCCCCGAAATCTCCAAGTTAAGGAGAATGCATATCCTACCATCCGAACAACCATCTACTCAATCCATCAAACACGGGCATCCATTGTCCTTAAAACAATTTCTACTGATGTATGAGCATATGCAAAAAGTGTGTGTATATGTTCCCTATCTAATGTATGAACATATTTAAACCGTGATAGTGCCATGCATCCAATATGTATGCGAAAGATCCCTATCGACACATACTATTTCTATATGAGTGCACAATCATTCACCAAAATGCATCATCCATGTGATAACACAACCATTATACATCCATTAATATAGCTACCTACACACAATTTTATGCAATATGCAATATGAAGTGATTGAGCCGATCTAGTGCCTAGAGTGTGTATATATGCATCCACGAGCAACCACTAGCAACCACTTGCATCCACATGCATCCATCAAACATAACATGTCTCAAACACATGTTTCAACCATAGGTTTACCCTATCTAAAGGTCAAAGGTACTAATGAGAGGACATACTAAAGATAAGATAAGCACTAGACAAACGATAAAGGAGACGTTTAAAGGACATACCCTCAAAAAGGAATGGGTATAACGAACGCATCTTCGCTTCTGTCTCCCAAGTAGCATTGCTCTCACCTTCTCCCCTTTTCACTTTGACTAGTCGAACCTCTCTGTTTCTCAACTTCCTAATCTCTGACCCAAGGATGCGGGTAGGAGCTCGTCGAATAATCACATCACGCTCTACCTTTACTTCTTTAAGCAAGATCGGCTCTACCACCTCTGCGGTCTCATGTAGGCACTTCCTCAAATGTGACACATGGAATACATCATGTACACCACTAAGTCTGTCGGGCAACTCCACCAATGGAAGATGCTCTCCTCATGTACCTCCAAAATCTAAGATACATAGCCTCAAAAGGTCTTCTAAAATGCGATTCACCCTCCCGGTCTGGTCGTCCGTCTGAGGATGATTTGCGGTGCTCAAACACAGCTGAGTCCCTACCGCCTCTTTCAAACTCTTCCAAAACTCGCTAGTGAAGATAAGATCTCGATCACTCACTATGCTGGAAGGTACACCATGCAATCTAACAATCCCTCGAATGTAGATTGAAGCTAGCCATTGAGCAGTCCTCTTACTCTTCACGGGTATAAAATGGGCACTCTTAGTAAGTTTGTCTACCCCAACCCAAATTCCCGTATTACCCTTCCTCGATTTTGGTAATCCATCGAGACACTATCCCACTTCCATAGCGGAACCTCCAATGGGTGAAGCAACCAACCGGGTTTCTTTTGCTCCGCTTTTACTTTTTGGCACACCAAGCATCTAGCGACATACTCGGCCGCGTCTTTCTTCATACCGGCCCAAAAGAAAACTCGCTTCATGTCTTGGTACATCTTGTCCCCACCGGGATGAATGGTCATCTTCGACCGATGTGCATCATCAAGTATAGCCTTCCTCAAACCCTCGCCTTGCGGTACACAAAGTCTACCGTCTCTACGCAACCACCGCTTACCATCTAGGGTGTACCTACTCAAATGGCTGGACGACTCCCCCTCCTCATGAGCTTCTCTACTAACTCAACCAACCGTGGGTCGTCTCGCTGCGCTCCGCCAATCCGCCCCAAAAGAGTAGGCCTAACCTCCAAGGAGGCTAGCAAACCGGGTACAAAGTCAACGGAAGGTCTAAAGTCAAACATCGAAATAAATTCCAAGCTCCGTCGTTCAACGAACAATGAACTCAAGGACAACCTTTTTCTACTTAAGGCGTCCACCACCACGTTACCCTTGCCACGGGTATACGCTATCTCAAACTCATAGGATGCTAAGAATCCCATCCACTTTTGCTGCCCTAAGACTATGCGCTCGAAGAGTCTCCAACACTTCCCTAAGATGTAGGGCATGCTTTTCTCCACTTCTAGAGAAAACCAGGATATTACCCCATCCAAAATCATCGCAACTGTCCATCTTTCACGCAGACCATCCTAGTCGAACTTGACATCCCCCAAGTGCAAGCCCCAAAGGCCTAAACCAATATCAGACAAACACCCAAGGGATACCTCCTTCGAATTCAGACGACCTACGTGAGATGATACTAGTAAAAACGGCTAAATAATTAAGCCCTTGTCCAACTCTGGATGTCCTCGCCAGTCTCGCTCCAAAACCACCGTTTATCCCATAACTGGCTTTGCTCAACCTATTGAGCACATACGAAAACTTATTTCGCTCCTAGGAAAGACCAAGATGTCATTTACAAAGACCATCACGAACTTATTTAGGTACTCCCTGAACACCCTTCTCATCAAGTCAATAAAGTATGCGGGGGCGTTCGTCAAACCAAATGGCATCACCAGCCACTCATAAAAAAAAAACATCCGGAGTCCTAAAGGTAGTCTTCTCTATACTATCCTCAGCCACTCTCAACTGACGAAACCCCGTGGCTAAGTCCAACTGCGAAAATACTGAGGCGCCCACTAACTGATCAAAGAGATCATCAATCCTCGGCAATGGATGTCTATTCTTCTTTGTGAGTTTATTTAGTTCTCTTTAGCCTACACTAAGTCTGAGGGACCCATCCGCCTCCGTGGCAAAGACTACTGGAGCACCCCACTCCGATATACTTCGTCTTATGAACCCCTTCTCAAGCAAATCGCCTACTTGCTTATGGAGTTCCCTCCTCTCACGAGGAGCCATGTGGCACACTGGCCAAGATACTGGTTTGGCATTGTCTATCAGATATATTCGGAAGTCAATATCCCGCTCCGGAGGTAAGCCCTTCACCTCCTCAAACACATCCGAGTATTCCCGGACCACTCTAACAGATCGCAAACTCTCGACCGACTTGTCAAGCGATTCTAGATAACTTAGCATAACAGATTCCATGGGATTACAAGAGATCTCGAGAGTGTTACCCAAGTGGGTCATAAACCTAACAACTCTCCCTTCAAAATCAAGAACGACACCCCTACTGGATAACCAGTCCATGCCCAAAACTAACCCATAGCCCGTGAAGCCCAAAAAGCATCACATCTAAACTCAACGCTAAGTATAGCAACTTTCAAACCCAAATACATCATGGAGCCCCAATTGGGTTTGAAACAACTAAGGGATCATCTACTAAACTGGTGTCTAAGTGCAGTGACTCAACTAACAATGATGAGATAAACGAACTCGACACGTCAGAATAAAGTTCGAACCGGATAACAAAGAAATCCAAATTCCAACCTAGACGGTCCTATCCCCATCTGGTACACTAGCCGTGAGGGAATACAACTACCCTCCAGGAGATTCCGTACCTTTCCCTTGCCTCTTTGGACAATCCTAATAAGGTGTCCTATTCCTCCAAAAAGGATAACTACTAGCCCTCTTCTTCCCATTCTCCACTCGTAACCTCCCATCAAAATGAGGTTTCGCTCTTCATTAACCAAACAACTATTTGAGCCTTCCTCCCATCGTCTATCCAATAGGTACCTACAAGTCCTCCTCCTTCTTGAACCAACTTCTAGTCCGACTAATGTCTAAGTCCCTTGAAGTGGTTTTCCATTCTTATCTATCTTAGAAAGATCATCCATACGCGGAGGGGAAACTCAAAACGAGAGAGGAAGAGATTCAAAACGGAGAATTTGAAAGATATAGATATGGCTATTGGGGATTATGCTTTTCTTTCAAAAACTTTTCTCTTAAAAGACATGTTTTTGAAAATACTCCTTTCAAAAATATTCTTAGAAAATAGTTTTTCTAAAAAATTTATCTGTTCTGGTAACCTTAAGCTCTGATACCACGTGTAACACCCCACACCCGCTACGGTCACTCACTAAGGGAATGCCATAACATCGGTGGAGTATTTTAAGTGAATATAGAACAGAAAAATTACAACAAGACAGATATAAGTAATACTTGAGAATTTAAAACATCATTTCATTGCAGCGGAAAGTAAAACATGTTTGGTTACACCAAAACCATAAACAAGAGTCAAGTACATAATATCCATCCTGATAAAACAAAAGTACATAATCCCACTACATAACTTAATAGCCATAATAGAAAAGATAAACTGAGCTTTACATCCACGGTCCAAGCTCCAAAAGAGAGATAAAGCAGTCTGATCAAAGCCCACTAGTGCTAGGCCCACTCAGATAACCTGAGGGTTGGGAAAAAAAGATAAAAACAACGGGGTCATACATAAGTCTGAGCGAGTCCTATAACTTTAACAATCCAATCATTAAAGTAACCAGAGTAAGACATAAGCTTGATATACGGTAACGATTGGGGATAAATGGCTACACTAAGCAGCCAACTAGACTTAGGATGAACTAAGATAACCGTAAAGACGCGCCTATCCACCCAAGGATAATTACTATATTGCACTACCCCAGATCTACCCACCCAAGGGTAATTCCTACACTGCACCACACCAGTTCTACCCACCAAGGGTAATTCCTACTTAAAGGTTGATCCCACTAAGTGTACTTAGTAATTTTACCCAGTAGTTTCTTGTACCCCTAGCTGACTACGTAGGTGCCGTCTGCCCCTATCTCCGCTAGGTGTACTCACTACTCCCAAGCGATCGGCTCCCTAACGTAGATACCCGTGCTGGCCCCACAGTGGGGTGTATCACTCCCCAAAGTGGCAACCCGATAATCAATGGTGCACGGCTTATACCTACACGATGCAACAACGTCTTACCTACCAGCCCGGGTCCACACACGCCTATGAAACCCGTTGGACTCGCGTTGCCACCGCTACCCCGTTTTGGCCTCTTATAGTCAAGCCCAATATGCGTGTCCCGTCCTCGACTTGGGTCGAGCCCACAAAGATACGTTTGGGATATTGGTTGAAATGGGCCCCCACAAGCTACTACTTAAGCTTGTCATTTTATCTAGTGCATCCCACTTAACCCCTTTTATAATCATACCCACTTACATGTTAAGGTTTGGTTAAGTCATCTAATCATATTTCAATTGCCACTCAAGGCCCCCACAAGCTACTACTTAAGCTTGTCATTTAATCATATTTCAATTGTCACTTAAGGCCCCCACAAGCTACTACTTAAGCTTGTCATTTAATTATATTTTAATTGCCACTTAAGGCCCCCACAAGCTACTACTTAAGCTTGTCATTTAATTATATTTCGATTGCCACTTAAGGCCCCCACAAGCTACTACTTAAGCTTGTCATTTAATTATATTTCAATTGCCACTTAAGGCCCCCACAAGCTACTACTTAAGCTTGTCATTTAATTATATTTCAATTGCCACTTAAGGCCCCCACTAGATTTCCACATGCCACCCAAGGCACTTACTTGATTCCCACATGCCACCCAAGGCACTTACTTAACCCTTTAATCATGTTTAATTACATGTTCCACTTTGGTTAAGTATTCTAATCGTATTTTCTATTGCCACCCAGGGCAACCCACTAGTTTCCTTATGCCACCCAAGGCACCCCCACTAGTTACTACATGCCACCCAAGGCACCCACTTAACCCCTCATGCCTCACTACATGCTAATTTGGTTAAGTGTTTCTTAATTAATTAAGATCGTAACCTTTGTAAAGACCTCTCACATTAGACTGTCTTTTATGGCAGCTGGATATGCCGGTTGGTTCCGGGTAGCCTTACACCATAACAGAGTCTAACCTCGTGTCTTTACACTTGTCACGTATTTAGTTTATGACTAAGACCTCTCACATTGGGCCAATCATTTGTAGCCGCTGGATTTGCCGGTCGGTTCCGGGCAGTCTTATGCTACAAAAAGGGTCCAACCTCGTGTCTTAGTAGATTAATTACACCTAATTAATCACCCCCATAATTTGTATTAATTATCCCTAATTAATTACAAATATTTAAGAATATGGGTAGACCTAACTCAATAGGTAAATTCCCAATTCCATAATATGGGTAGACCTAACTTAATAGGTAAATTCTCAATTCCATAATATGGGTAGACCTAACTTAATAGGTAAATTCCCAATTATGTCCATCCACTTTATGGTATGTTTAATCATACCCACTTCACACAATTTTATGTGTTCATTAATTTTTACCCCATCGCCCCCACGTAAATACGTTAACATGACATACTTTAAAAGAGAAGATTCATCATACACACAATGGGTTCAACTTAGCATATCGTTAGCATTATCATGGGTTTAAAAGGTGTCAACTTGCATATATGACCATAAACCCAACTTGCATAAATAACCAACCCAAACTTGCATGAATCACATATGTCATAAAGATGGTAACTTGCATAAATGTTCATGTCATAGACCTATCATAAAGGTGTCAACTTGCATACATGTCATAGGTCTAAAAGGGATGAACTTGCACATGTACTTATGTCATACATAGAGGCAAACTTGCATATATTATGCATATCATAAAAAGAGACAAACTTGCATATGAACTTGCATCATAACTTGCATATGAACTTGCATCATAACTTGCATATGAACTTGCATCATAACTTGCATATGAACTTGCATAACATGCCATACTTAGAGGCAAACTTGCATATATTATGCATATCATAAAAAGAGACAAACTTGCATATGAACTTGCATCATAACTTGCATATGAACTTGCATCATAACTTGCATATGAACTTGCATCATAACTTGCATAAAACCAAACACTTAGCATGCATAAAACCAAACTACTTAGCATGCATAAAACCCACCACTTAACATGCATAAACCCAAACACTTAACTTGCATAAACATAGTGTCATCATGAATAAGTGTTAAACATAGTGATTAGCAAGCTAGCATCATAACATATGGCCTAAAACCCATTGATCCGCAAGCAAAACCATATGATCTCATCACATCTCATCTACTTAGTTTAACAATTGGTTATTAAAGTGATAGAAACTCACAAACTCCAAGATTAGCTCCTTAGATAGTTGCTAGAGTTGAAGTAGAGGTGGATTAGTAGTTGATTAGCTTGCAATCCTCTTCACAAATTAGTGGAGGCTCCTTCTAAGTTGCATTTTGGCGGCATGATGGCACAAATTCTATTTTTAGTATGGATTAGGGTAGTCTTAGGGTGTATTTATAGGATTAGGTTGTGTTTTAGACCCTTAGATTAACCCTAGGTTAGTTTAGGTCCGTCAGATTTCGTCCCAAGCCCTCCAACCCAGCCCAAAACTCAATCAGGTGCACCCAGGCCAGAATCAGCCGACAGGGCAAGTCGACAGCCCTGTCGACAGCCAAGTCGACTTGGCTGGGCGGGAGTTTTCCCGCCTGGCCCCCATTTCTGCATGTTTCGAAATTCAAATTTCCCGAAAACTTCTTTGGGCCTTAACCGGGTCATACGGACTCCGATTTACAAAATTTCGGACTCTATTTCGCGTATTTTTGCGAGACGAACACAATGACGTAACCCGTTTCCCCTGATTCTCACATATGAGATTATTAATTCTTTAATTAGTGAATATCAGTGTTAACTGAAATTCGGGGTGTTACAGAGTATTTCCAAAGGGATCGCGTACGTTGATTTCTTCAAACGTGCTATAGTGTTGGCGGAGAATTTTCGTTCTCTTAGCTTAACTGCTAGAGTATTTTGTGGACGTCAATTAGTGATATCTGGCGGATCTGACGATGTGGCATTCAAAGTGAATGATGACTAGATGTTCAAAAGATAATTTAAACCTCAAGCCTTATCAACCAGGAAATGACAAAAATCGGGCAGGCCGCATGGCTATGTGGGTCGCTCCCATTAGGGTGTATAATCACCTATCTAGAGAAATTCATTTTGCTTCTTTAATCTTTCGATGTTGTCCCTTTCGAGAAACGGTGGTTTGAGCCCAACCGTTGGTGATATACATTCGATACACTCAAGCAAAATGAGTGGTCGGTCATGTGTGGGCCGGGTTGCAAGGCGTTCATGTTGAACCCAGTGTATTCGCCTCTAGAGATACACTATCGGCAGGTGGTCCCATACCTTGTCATAATTGGAATCCAATCTCCAATGAGCGTCTGCGTTTTTGATTGTATACTATATACGTGGAGCGTGAGATGCAAGGTTCCGCTAGATTGATATCTACTTATATTTAGACACTATTATAATATCAGAAAAGATATTGATTTCAAAAATGTTTGGGTTATCGTAAGGTAAAAACCTTCCGTATTCATGTGTGGATTTGGTCTTACGATTATCCTTTTCTTTTGAAAATATTTTTGAACTTTAAAATCAATTTGGATGATTCCTCTTAATACTATGCGAGTTTTTTCTCACTCTGGTTCACCAGACTGACACGGTGTTGTGTAAATGCTCGGGTTAGCACGGGGTGCTCAGGTTCAGGTTATCAAATGCTGTGAAGTCCGGAGACGAGCTGGAGATGTTCAAACATATGATATTATATAGCTACTATTCCGCTGTGTGTTGTATATGGGAACAGGTTATTATAACTGTCCCGTTGTGTGATGTACTCTGATATTGTAAGTATTTTTAAAGCTCTCAATAAAGATTTATATCTGTATTGTATTTTGTTCCGCTGTGATGTGAGACTCTGTGTTGTGTTATTTCTTCTTCTTGTATTCTAATATTTCTTTCTTTCTTATCTCACCCTCTAAATTCTTTCTAATAACGTTCCAGTGTTTTCGGTGTTCAAAAGATCGGCACGAGTTACGGTAAAGGTATTTATGTCGATTTCCGGGGCCGAAAATCCTTGGGTCGTTACATACCCACTATCTATGTTTATGTTGTGTTTAGTTTTGGTTAAGTTACGTTAAGTTTTATTTAACTCGTTCAGACTCCACCAGTCCGCACGAACCGCACCCGTTTACTTCCTAGTAAATTTAGTCTAATATAAGTTTCTTCATTTATGTATATATATATATATATATATATCACTTGTCCTTCCTCGAACCTAGTTATCATCCTCTAGTATCTTTCATTATCACATTGTCATTGTTTTCCGTCTCGCAGTGTTATGATATCCCCATCGTATGCTATGAGTACCAATAAGTTACATTCTCAACATGAGTGCACACATACCTGTCCTCTCACAAATGCTCTGAATTCTGCTAAAGGACACTCCATTCTGTAAGCTACATGGAAACCCAGTCAGTTATTTTTGTTTGTTCTATCGTTTTATCCACGGACCAGCTCCGTCAAACAACCTAGTTATAGTTTGGAAGGTATTATGTGATACAGGTTACTAGCATTACCCATAATCAAACAATCTACTAAAACCATTATGGTGTTGTCATTTCCCCACAGAACATCCCAACAGCGAAATATTGTTAAAGACCAAAAGGCATAACCCATTGCATTCCTTGATCAACCGTTTAGACTGACGATGACCCAGTAACCATGCGATGCTATCCTTATTGGTACTAAAGCACCACGCCTTCTTGTCACATAATTGCCTAGCCATCCATCGACCATTTAAACAGACTAGAGCAATAACGGCAATAAATCCTTGATAATCATAACCATACCTAAATGACTGATGGACTGCACTTATGCTACATCATAGAAATTATTCTTGGGTATTCCTCTCCACGTGACTACATTAAACCTTACATTTCCTATTTTGGAATTCGCTCGAACAAACATCGCTGGGATGGGTCAACCGTTGTGGTCTCTTATTTTTTATTTCAAAGTTGTCAACGAACCTACGAGAACGGGCTTATCAATATCCATTTTTTGCCTCCTAATTTCCACTTTGTAGTTCGCTTGAATAAACATCACCAATATGGGTCAACTATTTTATTACCTTATTTCCAAATATCTGTTCTTAGCAACTCGTTTCATGTTCCAGCGATATTTATCATACCATTATTATGAAAGGATTCCTAATTCTCTCATATTATTTGTAATGATCAGTACCCTTTTGCCTATGTTACAGATTTACCCAACTCAATTTTCAAATGTATACGCGATTACATATACAACTTGTTATTTTATTAGACCCTTAGTCTGTGCTTTCATTCTTATGTGTTTATTCTAAATCGTAACCATTTTTGTCTTCCATTTCGATTTTTATCGGTTAATCATATCAATATCATTTCCTTTTATTTTTTTTACTCCATGTTCTTCTTTGCCTATGTTCCCAACTTTTATTATTACACAGATTTCCAATTTCATTAAACTTATCCATTTATTATTTTTTGGAATATGACATTCCTTGGACTTATCATATTCTAACAAATTGGGGTTTGGGTTTTCCCCACAAGTGTGTGGTTTGTTTTCATATTTCACCCAAAGGGAAGTTTTGTGCGAAGTACGTAAATACAAGGAATTCTTCTTTTTATTAATTAAAATGGATGGTACAAAATATGACAATCGCCCTTATTTTGTACCTCTCTTTCTATTGTGGAAGCCATATATTTTGTTCCTTCTAACCTCACATATCGCATTTATAGAGATACGAATTTAGTAAAATACAAAACTTTACTTACTGTAAAATTCATTATAATAAACTAAAGTATTTCTCAAATCCCAAAAGACGAAATAACGCCTATTTCTTGTTTTGGAATTAAAGAACAACATTTTATCTCATTTCCATTTATTTCTACACAATAATTAGTAAATATTTCTTTCATCCATTCCAATTCAATACTGAATATTTTAGACGTAATAAAAAATGAAATATTTTTACATTTAAGTCCGTAGAAGACATTTATTTCCAACTGCAATTCTATATCATATTACGGTTTTTAATTCATAGGATTCTGAAAATAGAATTGCAATTCTTTGTCATTTTCAAAATAGAACATATTTATGAAACTATATCCTACCATTATACAAAAATATATAATTTATCTGCTCACCTCAAAAGCATTCCAAATCTTCAAATTCAATCCATACATGTTCCTATTATCTATATTCTCCCCTTTGTAATTTTTTATTTGTATTTTCAAACGATTTTTGTATTGATCTATAACATTGGAGTATAATAGAAGAGATTTCGATTCAAACTAACGAATTAAAACCAGATCTGGAGTTTTACCTTTCTAATATCGGTTTCTTATTTAAGCCAAATTCTATTTCTCTAATTTCTTTTATTCTATTCTCCTTTAATTTGGAAACGTATATTATAAATCTAAAATTTGTGTTTAGAAGTTTTGGAGGAGAAAAGGGAAATGCCATAGCTTCCATGCTCACTAGAAAAATAACGAATTTTAAAAAGAAGATATATATTTATAAGTTTTCAAATCAGCGCCAGCCTTTAAATTAAAACCTATTAGATTTAGGCCACACGTGGCTTTAAATTTAATGCATATTTTCATTGTGCAGGTTGATCGGCTCTTCCAATGGTCGACCGTCCATGGTTGACCGCATGCACACAATTTTGTGTGTAAGTATATGTATATATATAAAAATTTTATTTTTTTATTTTGCACTATGATTTCTTTCTTTAACATATTTTAATTAATTTGTTTACCCCTTTAATTTTTCTTTAATTAATTTGTTTACCCCTTTAATTTTTCTTTAATTAATTTGTTTACTCCTTTAAATTTTCTTCAATTAATTGTGTATGCTATGAGTTAGTTTCCTTTGTTATGCAAACAAATTTATTTATCTTCGATTATATATGTATTCTTATATTTAAATTCTAAATATTAGTTTATTATGTCCTATTAGTTGATTGAGTTCTTAAATTTCTCTCTTTTCATTACTTGTGTGTATACATTACACATTTTAATCGATTATAGAGATTCATATTTCTTTCTTAATTATTCTTATCAAATGTTTCTTTTATAAATCACATTAGATTTTTGTTTTAAATGAAAACATTTGATAGCAATTATTCAATCTTAATTAATTAAGTTAGAAAATGTGCACATATAATAGTTATCAACGTTAAAACGTCAAGGATTAATAACTTCCACGTTTTCAAAAAAATATCATATATGAAAATTTATCAAAAAATTGCTCGTAAGCACAATGACATAAGTTTCATCATCAAATTTCTAAATTTGCAAAACGTCTCTTTTTTACTTTTCCTAATTTAATTAATTAAATTCATACTAATTAATTTTTACAAAAATGTGGGGTGTTACATTCTCCTCCTTTAGGAATTTCATCCTCGGAATTCAGTAAAGGTTCAATCAAGCAAACCTTTGCATATCCATTATACTCTAACGACCATTTAGTGTACATCCAATTCATCCCTGTAACACTGCATATTGCATCACAGTTTATATGATATACATAACACTAATTTCTAATTGATACCACCTATATAAATGATTATTTTAAAATTCTTTTTAAAATTATAATGCCAACACCCTAAATATACTTGCACTTCTATATGGATGCAATTTTTGAAAATCAAAACAGATTTTCGCACAATTTTCCCACACTTCTACTGAATAAAAGATGTAACAACTTGCATTTTTAACCATTTAAGACGACAATAATCTCCACATGTCGACCCGAAAAAATCTAAAATATAGATAGTTATTGGGGTAAATAAAAGAAAATAAAGAAGAAAAACAATCACAAAATCTCACAGCGGAAGGACAAAATATAATAACTAAATAACATTTCATGAAGCTGTTAAAACTAACATTCGATTATATCTTACAACAATCATCAGAGTTATACTATCACAAAACATACAAATGTTGCAGCGGAATAATGCTAATAAGTAAGTCGGTCAAGCTTCATCTTGTAACGACCCAGAAAATCTGAACCAATTTAAAAATTTTAAATTGGCTAAAATAATGGGTTTTAAATATTTAAAATAAATATTTTCAATAATAGGGATGGAAAACTGAGTTTGAATCGACAATTGAAAACGAATATAATTAATTATAATTATAAACAAGGCCTGAAAAGGCGCTGTAGTTTCAAAAATCGAATTCAAACTTTGTCGGACTATACCGGGTGCAAAACAAAACGAATTTTAGTGAAACCAAAAATATTTAAATCTGTTAGTGAATACCTTTCCAACGAATCTGACAAATCAAAATTTCATAGCGGGGATAAAAAGATATGTCCAGTTGAAAATCCTGAATAGTCGCTATGGAATTCAGGCCCTTAAAAATAGCCATTTTGCAAACGATATCGGATTTCGACGAAACTACTTTTGTTGGAACCGTGATGTCAAGTTATTGCTAGGTTTCAAATTTCATAATTTTTCGAATTAATATGTGGGCGTGGCAATGGAAAACGCGTTTGACCAGTTTCAGTTGATTTTAATCGACTGGAAATTGGCCATTTTTCAAACGGTCTCAGAATTTGACGAAACTAGTTTTGTTAGGACCGTATCGTTAATACGAAGCTAGAAAATATTTTTCTGGAATTTTTCGAGTTCGTATGTGGCCCCACTAAATTGAAATGTGCGTTTAAATTGAATATGTAAAGAATTACACTTTAAATTCAACGGAAACTGATTCAAACGATCGAATCAGCTTACGATACATATCCCATTGTGTTCGTAATGGGGGTTATACGCTAGGGAAGACAGTCGTTGGGCTAGGTTTGGGGTTCGATAGAAAAAGCACTTTATGGAAATTAATTAAAAATATAATTATTTATAAAGGGGGCCCCTTTCTCTTCTTCATCAAGTCAACGACCCCCCCCCTTTTTCTTCAATTCAGATCGAGAATTTAAAAGAAAAAAAAACAAATTAATCTGTCGCGCCACTGTCAAGGCCACCGCCGTCGCGGTTCCAGGTCGCCACCCCCCTTGCTGGCCATCGCCAACCTCCCCTCCTCTCTGCGCTCTGCCCTCCATCGCGACAAACCTCCTCGCCAACTCCAGAACGCATCAGCGTTGAACCCCGCCTCAACCCCTTCTCTGTCCATCACCTTGCGCCTAACCACCCACTGCCGACGCTGAACCGCTCCGATCTCCTCCACGACGTCGGTGGCGATGGCGAACTCCAACCCTAAAGGTGGAGCAACCTGAAATCCGAACACAGTAAGCCTCTCTTAGTTTTTTTTTTATATATATATGTAAATCAATTGTTTTAAAACTGAAATAAATATTGTTTTTAAAATATGTTTTTATTTTATTTTATAACTTTGCCTTTAAACTTTGTTTTAAAAATATAGAAGAAGACTTTGAGATAAAAATATACAAGATTTGAAAGTAAGAAGTTTAGATTTCTTTTGTTTTTAAAAAAAAAGATCAGATGTTTTTTTTAATATGAAAAGTTAAGATTTTAAAAATAGAAAAGGCAAAAGAAAAATAGAATTTTTACCTATATAGTAGCAGTATAAAAAGGTGATTTTTATCCATATAGAGTGGATATTAAAAAGGCGATTTTTATATATTGAAAAGCAAAGTAAAAATTCGATTTTTATATATTGAAAAGCAAAGTAAAAATTCGATTTTTATATATTGAATAGCGAAGTAAAAATTCGATTTTTTTTATATATGTAGTGAATATGAATGACGAAAGTGACAGAAGAAGAAACGAAGAAGATTTCCTACATAAGAAGAGTCGAGGCGTTTGAATTAGCTAATCGGTGAGAATTTCTCACTCTTCAATTTCTTTTTCTAGCCATATATATATGTGTGGAAATAAAAGTGAATTGCTATATATAAATATATATATATATATATATACGCCCCTCGTCCACAAACCATGGACGATATTTATTGATTGAAATTGTTGTGAAAATTGATTGATAGCGAATGGTTGTTTGGGATTGTTTGTGGTTGATATTGATTGATTGTGGTTGAAAAATACCCGTTTGTGGTTGAAAAATATTTGGTTGAAACCACATAGGATTAGTTTGTGGAAATGAAATAAATATATACATGCCGCCTGCGTGCGAACTAGATGCATGATCCCCATTGTCAAAAACCGCGAGGTTTTAAGGTAGAGCGAGGAGCCGTACTAGGGACGGTCCCGGTTTTAACTACCCTGCCGTTATGCTGCCGAAATTTTGAATAATATTCGTGTGTTTGAATTATTTTCATCTTCTTAAACTATAGAAAACCTTCATGTGTTGAATTGATATTCATTCGTTGATTAGAAATTCATGTGTTGAATGGTATTCGCGTTTTAAATATAAAAATCACATTTTTATCTATATATAGAAACTATAGAAAACCTTCTTGTGTTGAATCGATATTCATTCGTTGATTTGAAATTCATGTGTTGAATGGTATTCATATTTTGAAATAAATTGTTTGATAATAAAAATCACCTTTTATCAACTATATGAACTGTGTAAAATAATCTCGTTTTGAAAGAAATTGTTTTATAAGAAAAATCCTATTTTTATCACCAATATGAAATATATAAAATAATAGTGTTTTGAAATGAATTGTTTTACAATAAAAATCACATTTTTTTTATTATATGCGTGAATCGTTGAAATGTGAAGTGTTAAAAATATACACTTGTTCAAATAAATATATATGAGTTGAAATATTCATTAATTAGCTAATGAAATGATTTGTACCTATGTATGTAACATTAGAATGAATGGTGTTTATAAACCAAATAGAAATCAAATATGAAGTTGAATAGAAAATGATAAATGATAAGAACTATATATATGTACATGCATATTCATTGAACAGGTTATAGCAAAGGGGCTAGAGAAGAGGAATAAAATTTTGTGCCCGACAAATAGGTACACATTTACTGTTTTGTTTGGGTGATGATTTTATGAGCCTGTTGGCTAGCCGCTTGGCTTTTTCTTTTTCTTTTTGAGATTAGTAGGACCGGGAAAGCTATTTGCGATTTCCCGATGCTCCCGGTGTAGGGGAGGTTATGGCGAAATTTTCCAAAATTTTAAGGCGTTAGTGAAATATTTGAAATGAAAACGATATAGAAATTTTTGAATGAACTATACTTATATAAATATATAAATATAAATAAAATTAAAACGAAACGTAGCCGTGCAGTTCGCCTTTTGAAACCGTGATTTCAAACAACTAGTGCGGGAAATCCGACCATTGGATTTTCCCGAAACCGCAACCGTCGGGTTCGCCTTGGAAATATCTTCCCAACGGCACCAACCTTGTAAAAATCCAACGGTTGGATTGTCTGGAATGTTTAATTCAAATCTGATGAAAAACAACGCCAGAAGCGATTATATTTATATATATAAATAAATATAATTATATATTAAATCGAATAACGACGCTGTAGTTCGTATTTTGAAATCGAAAATTCAAACGATTGTACCGGGAGATCCGACCGTCGGATTTTCCTGAAACTGGGACCGTTGGATTCGTTTTGAAAAGACCTTTCTAATGATGTAAATTTTGTAAAGATCCAACGGTTAGATTTTCAGATATGTGTAAATCAAATCTGAAGAAAAACAGCGCCACGGCCGCGTTATGGCCCAAAGCGCCGTTTTGAATAAATAGGCTATTTTAAAATAAATAAAAATAGCGATAAATCATTATAAAATATCATAAACGATATGGAATGGAAATAAACTGAATTTGCTCGATTTATGTAGTATTTGATGGTTGAATGTGCTGGTGTGAAAATTACATTAAAGAACAAAATTGGTGTTGTCAAATGATTTAACCATTGGAATAAATTGATTTGAAATTCTAAATAAACGTGGATTATTTGAAAAGGCCGAGTTAATTCTCATTTCAAATAATTGACCGACGATTGAAAATCGAAGATGAAGACGGTGGTCGAAGACCGGAGATCTTCACCTCGTTTGGATGGTAACCGAGGTCCTGATTGGGAGGCATCCCGAAATATGGATAATGAGTGGTGATCGTCCAGACGTACGTGGTGATCGATGGGTTTGCGAGGTATTTAGTGCCTCCGGTTTCGTTCATACCCAGAACGGACTTGTAGATGGACTGTGTGTCTGACATTGGATTTTATTCTGTGTTGATTGATTTCTATTAAATATACATCTGTTTGGCGGCGGAGAATTTATTCTTTTGCTTAACGCCCTTCTCTGTGACGCACGAGCTCAGAGGTTGTATATCGATGGACATCAGTCGCATGGCATGAATTGCTAGTGTGGCATACCTAAGTGGCAAACGATCAGGGCTTCTGTTGAAAAGCAAAGTCTTGTGGTGACGATCAAAGTACCGCCTGTGTGGCGTAGCTTTGTGTATAACGTGAAATCGCGAGCCTCACACCCCGGTATGAACCAGAAACGGGAGAAAGGACCTTAGGGAGGGCCTACGTTTCCTCCTAGCTAAAAGTGGCGTCAGTGGTTTTACACGCCCTGACGAGTTTGACTTATGTGGTTGTTGCTGTTGCGAGGCGCCTCGGTTTGATCGGACGATCCGGGTCCGATGGAGTCACTTGTTGGCTCGCTTACGCCCCAAAGGGTGGCAAAACGTAGTGCTCAGGCATTTTTAATCCACTCCATGTGGACCGGCCCTGTCGCTCCTAGGGTCACTCGAGCTCTGATCCTGAGACTCGGGCTAGGCAGTCTCGAATTCGGTAAGGACTATCTTTTGCCTTGGTTCATGATGGAAATCCAATTTCCAAATACGACATTGTGCGGTTTTGATTGTATATATATATGGCGACATGATATATGGTACCCATGCCGTCTATGATTGATAGTTATGATTGAAATTGTTTTTGAAACATATAAACACTAGTCATAATACCAAATGCTTTTGTTTTATTCGTATCTATCATATTTTGGCCATTATAAGGTAAAACTCTATCCTCCGGTTTGCGTTGCATTGTGTGATGGGAACTGAGTCTTATAATGGCTTCATTTTTATAAAATGCATTGCGTTGCTTAAAAGAAAGATTTGTTTTAAAGCACTGGCAATCCGATGGAGTAAACCCGTTCCACGAAAGTGGCGTGGTCCTGTGATTAGCCATATTTTGAATGTGTTGAGTAGATTTCTCATACCAGTCCCATGACTGACTCGTAGTTTGTTTCACTCTCAAACTCGGGTGCCCCTTTTTCCACACGGGCAGCCTTGTATTCATGTTTAGCTGGTTCTTTCTGGATAGCTGGAGCTGAAGATGGATTCTATCATTTATTTCTTTTTATGCTGTTCAGCTCCTATTGTACATATTATGTTTGTTTTCCGCTGTAGACATTCATGTATAGCTGAACTGTATTTGTTCTAAGTAAGATCCTGTATACTGTGTAACTCTGATGATTACTTTTATCCAGTATATTCTATTGTTCATTATCTGGTGTATTTATTTAATTCTGTTCTGCTATTATCTGTTTCTGTGTTATATTCCAAAGATAACCCTTGTTTCCGTCTGAACGGGATTTCGGGTCGTCACAACGTGGTATCAGAGCTTTGGTTAAGCTTAGTTATGGAATATAACATTTGAATGAACTCGTCAGAAATAGAACCAGTAGTGTTCTAGGACGAGTAACTCAATACAGATAGGATCAGTAATATCCTAGTATGAGTAGCAGAATGAAATAACACATCGATAGACACATTTACATTCAAGTATTTGTCTCTATATTTTGAAATATCTTTTCTGTTGACCTGACACTTGATCTGCTATTTGCAGAAGAACTAGAAAATGAGTGCCAGAAACAGAAGAAGTAATACTGACCCGGATATAGAAGCTCTATTCATGAAATATAGAAATCTGGGTGGAAAACCCTTTTCGGGTGAAGAAGCAATTATGAAAACACAAGCTTGGATTCGTTCGGCTGAGAAAATCTTTGAAGCATTAAAGCTGAGGGATGACCAGAAAAGATTACTGGCCTCCTGGGCACTCAAAGAAGAAGCTTTGTTTTGGTGGGATTCAATCATTAAAGATAATCCAGAAGGTGATATCACCTGGGACAGATTCAAAGTGCTTTTCCTGGAATGATTTACCCCTCCCGAAGCGACTGAGCGCCTATGCGATGAATTTTCCTATCTGATACAAGCTGATATGACCATCCCAGAATATCATAAGAAATTCAACGAACTTTCTCACTTTGCTCCCCATCTAATTCAGAATACGAGGAGAAAGAATTTGAGATTTATTTACGGGCTTCAAAGGAAATATCAAAATAAAGTAATGGGGCATGTGAAGCTCCCTTTTTCAGAAATGATTTATATGGCTTATCAGTATGAAGATCTCCATAAGAAAGGCATGTTGCGCGACGAGGAAGAAGTCAGTTCTAGCGATAGGGTTGAATCAGAAACTGATCGTCCTAAGGCCAGTACAAAGTCTGATGTCAGTAAGATGCCCAGTGCCAAGAGAAAAAGGGCTAAATCTAAAAAGGAACCGGCAACGACTGCCACATGTTCTAACTGCAATAAACAGGGGCATCTGACCGGGAAGTGTAAAACCTCGAAGAAACAAAAGAAGGGGTCTAAACCCGATAACCAGTTTCGAGAGAATAGAAAGTGCAGTCAATGCCATCAATCCGGTCATCTTTCAAAGGCCTGCCCGTTATTCAGAAAGCCTAAAGCAGTACATGTAAATGAAGTGGTAGAAGTACCTGCCTCCTCGTCTGCTCAGGAAAGGTCTGATGTTTTAGAAGGCACGCTCGATGTCAAAAACATTCCAGTTAAAGTACTGTTTGACACAGGCGCGTCACGAAGCTTTATTGCAAAGAGTGCAGTCAAGAAACTGGATTTAAATTTGAAGAAGCTCAAAGAGCCAATGACTGTCCAAAATCCAGTGGGAGGTTCCATCAATCTCAGTTGGATTTGTGCAGTACCTGTCTCTTTTTCTTGCTATAAATTCCCTATTATCTCTATCGTCATGAATTTTAATGAATTCGATCTTATTCTGGGATTGGATTGGCTAACTAGATATGAAGCTGAAGTTAAATGCGCCGAGAGAGTGGTTAAAGCAAAGGCCCAATCGGGGAATTATATAACCATACCATGTGAAGGCCCGACTTCAAATAGAAAAGATTTCTGGTCAGCTCTCGATGTTTCTCCAGCTCAAATAGAAAATATCCCTAAGGTCACAGAGAATATTCCTGACCTCATCAAAGACATTCCTGTCGTTAAAAACTATGCGGATGTGTTCGAAGAAGTTGTTCGCTTACCTCCGCAGAGAGAAATAGATTTCAAGATTGCTTTAATCCCCAATGCAAGGCCAGTAGTTCACGCTATTCGAAGAATGCCCTTGAAAGAGAAGGAGGAATTAGACAATCAAACACGACAGCTAGTATGGAAAGGTCTGATCAGGCCTAGTTTCTATGATTGGGGTGCAGCAGTGCTGTTTGTTCCAAAATCTGACGGTACTCTACGGCTATGCGTGGACTATCGTGATCTGAACAAGCAGACAATAAAGAACAAGTATCCATTGCCGCGGATTGATGATTTGTTGGATCGATTAAATGGAGCACAAGTATTCTCACGAATGGACCTAGCTACAGGATTCCATCAACTTCGAATTGCCGAAGAGTGTGTTCCAATGACAGCGTTCAGAGGCCCCGACTTATTCTATGAGTGGTTAGTAATGCCGTTCGGCTTATGTAACGCTCCAGCTTACTTCGTCGATCTGATGAATAGAGTGTTCAGAGGAGTTTTGAATAAATTTGTTCTGGTTTTTATTGACGATATTCTAATCTTCTCTAAATCAAAGGCCGAACATGAAAAACATTTGGAACAAGTGTTAGAAATCCTTAGGAGAAATGTATTGAAAGCAAAGTTTTCCAAATGTATATTCTGGCAAGATGAAGTGAAATTTCTAGGCCATGTTGTATCGAAAGAAGGAATTGCTGTGGATCCAAGCAAAATCACAGCTATTCAGAATTGGAAACAGCCCAGTACCCCCACTGAAGTCCGCAGTTTTCTCGGATTGGCTAGTTATTACCGGAAGTTCATTAAAAACTTTTCGAAGATATCTGGTCATTTAACAAAGCTTACGAAGAAGCATTCTAACTTCAAATGGACTCTAGAAAGTGAGGAGGCTTTCGAAGAGCTAAAGTTGAGATTAACAACTGCTCCAGTGTTAACCATCATCGATGGCAACCAAGATCTAAAAGTCTGGACTGATGCGTCTAGAGAAGGCCTTGGCGCAGTGTTAATGCAACGAGGCCAAGTGATTGCTTATGCTAGCCGTCAACTGAAGCCACACGAGAAAAACTACGTCACTCACGATCTTGAGTTATTGGCTATCATATTCTCTTTGAAAATCTGGAGACACTATCTTCTGGGCGAGAGATTTGAACTGTTTACAGATCATCAGTCGTTAAAGTATCTGTTCACTCAGAAGGACCTGAATCTGAGACAGCAACGTTGGCTAGAGTTCCTTGCAGCATATGACTTTGAAATTATATATACTCCAGGAAAAGCCAATGTCGTGGCTGATGCGTTAAGCAGAAAGAATGAAATGATCGCCAGTTTTATTATCACGACTTCATTGCTAGATAAGATATCTGCTCTACAAGAGGATGATCACTTCATTCAAAAGATCAGAGAGATAATTCAACAAGGCGAACCCTCGAGTTTTCAAGTTGATAATGATGGGATTCTAAGGCTCAAAGGTCGAATCTGTGTCCCTAACATTCCTGAGCTGCGAAAAGAAGTACTGGATGAATGCCACAAGTCAAAACTCAGTATCCATCCGGGAGTAAGCAAAATGTATAATGACATCAAACGCACTTTCTGGTGGAAGTCGATGAAAAGGGACATTTCCTTATATGTTAGCCGATGCCCTACTTGCCAGCTAGTCAAAAGTGACCAACAGAAATTGGCTGGATTGTTACAACCGCTAGAAGTACCTGGTTGGAAGTGGGAACATATTTCTATGGATTTCATTGATGGTTTGCCCAGAACCAGGAAAGGAAATGACAGTATTTGGGTGATCGTAGATCGCTTCACGAAGACCGCCCATTTTATACCTGTCAGATCAAACAGAACTGCTCAGAGTCTGGCGCAGATTTACTTCAGGGAAATAGCTAGACTACATGGAGTGCCGCTCAGTATAGTCAGTGATAGAGATACAATATTTACTAGTAAATTCTGGGAGGCATTTCAAGTCGAACTGGGAACGAAGCTGAATCTAAGCACCGCTTATCATCCTCAGACAGACGGTCAGACTGAGAGGGTGAATCGTATTTTAGAAGACCTATTGCGGGCTTGTGTTATAGACTTCGGTGGATCATGGGAAGACCATCTGCATTTGGCCGAATTCTCATATAACAACAGCAACCAGGCGAGTCTGACAATGTCGCCATTCGAAGCATTATATGGTAGACCGTGTCGATCCCCTGCTTGTTGGGTCAAACCAGGAAATAGACTTGTGTTGGGTCCTGATATGATCCGAGAAGCTGCCGACAAAGTCAATTTTATTAAGAAGCGGTTACTTGCCGCTCAAAGCCGACAAAAGAGCTATGCCGATAGAAGAAGAAGAGATATATCCTTTGCTGTTGGCGACTACGTGTATTTGAAAGTATCGCCGATGAGAGGGGTTATCCGGTTCGGTAAAACTGGAAAGTTGGCGCCCAAATTCATTGGTTCGTTTCCTATTCTGGAACGGATCGGAACTCTCGCTTATAGGGTCAAACTTCCTGATTGGTTGCCTGGAGTTCATGATGTATTTCACATATCTCAACTTCGAAAGCACGTTCATGATCCAGACTTGATCGTGGAAGAAGCAGCTCAACATGACATTGAAATAACCCCAGAATTAGCTGTGAGAAGAGAGCCGCTAAAGATAATAGGTAAAGAAACCAAAGAGCTGAGGAACAAGAAGGTTCGCTTAGTCAAAGTGCAATGGAGTGGAGATCCGCGAGATTGTACTTGGGAAACTGAGGAGAGCATTCAGAAGGCTTATCCTAGATGCCGAGTAGATATCTCTGATTGACTCTGGTGCAAGGTACATTTACCCTACTTAGCACTACCATTCAATTCTCTACTCTATTGTTATTTTCTTTTCATAGATGTGCACCTTTAATTATATAGTCTGAAGGATTTTTAAAGGGTATAGGATTTGATTAGTATATTTTTGAAGGTTAAAAAACAATTGGATTGGTTGTTGTGTGATTGTAGATTTATCAAACCACTTTCGACTTTGTTCCTTTTCGGGGACGAAAAGTTTTAAGTGGGGGAGATTGTAACGACCCAGAAAATCTGAACCAATTTAAAAAATTTAAATTGGCTAAAATAATGGGTTTTAAATATTTAAAATAAATATTTTCAATAATAGGGATGGAAAACTGAGTTTGAATCGACAATTGAAAACGAATATAATTATAATTATAAACAAGGCCTGAAAAGGCGCTGTAGTTTCAAAAATCGAATTCAAACTTTGTCGGACTGTACCGGGTGCAAAACAAAACGAATTTTAGTGAAACCAAAAATATTTAAATCTGTTAGTGAATACCTTTCCAACGAATCTGACAAATCAAAATTTCATAGCGGGGATAAAAAGATATGTCCAGTTGAAAATCCTGAATAGTCGCTATGGAATTCAGGCCCTTAAAAATAGCCATTTTGCAAACGATCTCGGATTTCGATGAAACTACTTTTGTTGGAACCATGATGTCAAGTTATTGCTAGGTTTCAAATTTCATAATTTTTTGAATCAATATGTGGGCGTGGCAAAGGAAAACGCGTTTGACCAGTTTTAGTTGATTTTAATTGACTGGAAATTGGCCATTTTTCAAACGGTCTCAGAATTTGACGAAACTAGTTTTGTTAGGACCGTATCGTTAATACGAAGCTAGAAAATATTTTTCTGGAATTTTTCGAGTTCGTATGTGGCCCCACTAAATTGAAATGTGCGTTTAAATTGAATATGTAAAGAATTACACTTTAAATTCAACGGAAACTGATTCAAACTATCGAATCAGCTTACGATACATATCCCATTGTGTTCGAAATGGGGGTTATACGCTAGGGAAGACAGTCGTTGGGCTAGGTTTGGGGTTCGATAGAAAAAGCACTTTATGGAAATTAATTAAAAATATAATTATTTATAAAGGGGGCCCCTTTCTCTTCTTCATCAAGTCAACGACCCCCCCTTTTTCTTCAATTCAGATCGAGAATTTAAAAGAAAAAAAACAAATTATTCTGTCGCGCCACTGTCAAGGCCACCGCCGTCGCGGTTCCAGGTCGCCACCCCCCCTGCTGGCCATCGCCAACCTCCCCTCCTCTCTGCGCTCTGCCCTCCATCGCGACGAACCTCCTCGCCAACTCCAGAACGCATCAGCGTTGAACCCCGCCTCAACCCCTTCTCCGTCCATCACCTTGCGCCTAACCACCCACTGCCGACGCTGAACCGCTCCGATCTCCTCCACGACGTCGGTGGCGATGGCGAACTCCAACCCTAAAGGTGGAGCAACCTGAAATCCGAACACAGTAAGCCTCTCTTAGTTTTTTATTTTTTTTATATATATATGTAAATCAATTGTTTTAAAACTGAAATAAATATTGTTTTTAAAATATGTTTTTATTTTATTTTATAACTTTGCCTTTAAACTTTGTTTTAAAAATATAGAAGAAGACTTTGAGATAAAAATATACAAGATTTGAAAGTAAGAAGTTTTGATTTCTTTTGTTTTTTTTTAAAAAAAGATCAGATGTTTTTTTTTAATATGAAAAGTTAAGATTTTTAAAATAGAAAAGGCGAAAGAAAAATAGAATTTTTACCTATATAGTAGCAGTATAAAAAGGTGATTTTTATCCATATAGAGTGGATATTAAAAAGGCGATTTTTATATATTGAAAAGCAAAGTAAAAATTCGATTTTTATATATTGAAAAGCAAAGTAAAAATTCGATTTTTATATATTGAAAAACAAAGTAAAAATTTGATTTTTATATATTGAATAGCGAAGTAAAAAATCGATTTTTTTTATATATGTAGTGAATACGAGTGACGAAAGTGACAGAAGAAGAAACGAAGAAGATTTCCTACATATGAAGAGTCGAGGCGTTTGAATTAGCTAATCGGTGAGAATTTCTCACTCTTCAATTTCTTTTTCTAGCCATATATATGTGTGGAAATAAAAGTGGATTGCTGTATATAAATATATATATATATACGCCCCTCGTCTACAAACCATGGACGATATTTATTGATTGAAATTGTTGTGAAAATTGATTGATAGCGAATGGTTGTTTGGGATTGTTTGTGGTTGATATTGATTTATTGTGGTTGAAAAATACCCGTTTGTGGTTGAAAAATATTTGGTTGAAACCACATAGGATTAGTTTGTGGAAATGAAATAAATATATACATGCCGCCTGCGTGCGAACTAGATGCATGATCCCCATTGTCAAAAACCGCGAGGTTTTAAGGTAGAGCGAGGAGCCGTACTAGGGACGGTCCCGGTTTTAACTACCCTGCCGTTATGCTGCCGAAATTTTGAATAATATTCGTGTGTTTGAATTATTTTCATCTGCTTAAACTATAGAAAACCTTCATGTGTTGAATTGATATTCATTCGTTGATTAGAAATTCATGTGTTGAATGGTATTCGCGTTTTAAATATAAAAATCACATTTTTATCTATATATAGAAACTATAGAAAACCTTCATGTGTTGAATCGATATTCATTCGTTGATTTGAAATTCATGTGTTGAATGGTATTCATATTTTGAAATAAATTGTTTGATAATAAAAATCACCTTTTATCAACTATATGAACTGTGTAAAATAATCTCGTTTTGAAAGAAATTGTTTTATAAGAAAAATCCTATTTTTATCACCAATATGAAAAAAATAAAATAATAGTGTTTTGAAATGAATTGTTTTACAATAAAAATCACATTTTTTTTATTATATGCGTGAATCGTTGAAATGTGAAGTGTTAAAAATAGCCACTTGTTCAAATAAATATATATGAGTTGAAATATTCATTAATTAGCTAATGAAATGATTTGTACCTATGTATGTAACATTAGAATGAATGGTGTTTTTAAACCAAATAGAAATCAAATATGAAGTTGAATAGAAAATGATAAATGATAAGAACTATATATATGTACATGCATATTCATTGAACAGGTTATAGCAAAGGGGCTAGAGAAGAGGAATAAAATTTTGTGCCCGACAAATAGGTACACATTTACTGTTTTGTTTGGGTGATGATTTTATGAGCCTGTTGGCTAGCCGCTTGGCTTTTTCTTTTTCTTTTTGAGATTAGAAGGACCGGGAAAGCTATTTGCGATTTCCCGATGCTCCCGGTGCAGGGGAGGTTATGGCGAAATTTTCCAAAATTTTAAGGCATTAGTGAAATATTTGAAATGAAAACGATATAGAAATTTTTGAATGAACTATATTTATATAAATATATAAATATAAATAAAATTAAAACGAAATGTAGCCGTGCAGTTCGCCTTTTGAAACCGTGATTTCAAACAACTAGTGCGGGAAATCCGACCATTGGATTTTCCCGAAACCGCAACCGTCGGGTTCGCCTTGGAAATATCTTCCCAATGGCACCAACCTTGTAAAAATCCAACGGTTGGATTGTCTGCAATGTTTAATTCAAATCTGATGAAAAACAACGCCAGAAGCGATTATATTTATATATATAAATAAATATAATTATATATTAAATCGAATAACGACGCTGTAGTTCGTATTTTGAAATCGAAAATTCAAACGATTGTACCGGGAGATCCGACCGTCGGATTTTCCTGAAACTGGGACCGTTGGATTCGTTTTGAAAAGACCTTTCTAATGATGTAAATTTTGTAAAGATCCAACGGTTAGATTTTCAGATATGTGTAAATCAAATCTGAAGAAAAACAGCGCCATGGCCGCGTTATGGCCCAAAGCGCCGTTTTGAATAAATAGGCTATTTTAAAATAAATAAAAATAGCGATAAATCATTATAAAATATCATAAACGATATGGAATGGAAATAAACTGAATTTGCTCGATTTATGTAGTATTTGATGGTTGAATGTGCTTGGTGTGAAAATTACATTAAAGAACAAAATTGGTGTTGTCAAATGATTTAACCATTGGAATAAATTGATTTGAAATTCTAAATAAACGTGGATTATTTGAAAAGGCCGAGTTAATTCTCATTTCAAATAATTGACCGATGATTGAAAGTCGAAGATGAAGACGGTGGTCGAAGACCGGAGATCTTCACCTCGTTTGGATGGTAACCGAGGTCCTGATTGGGAGGCATCCCGAAATATGGATAATGAGTGGTGACCGTCCAGACGTACATGGTGATCGATGGGTTTGCGAGGTATTTAGTGCCTCCGGTTTCGTTCAGACCCAGAACGGACTTGTAGATGGACTGTGTGTCTGACATTGGATTTTATTCTGTGTTGATTGATTTCTATTAAATATACATCTGTTTGGCGGCGGAGAATTTATTCTTTTGCTTAACGCCCTTCTCTGTGACGCACGAGCTCAGAGGTTGTATATCGATGGACATCAGTCGCATGGCATGAATTGCTAGTGTGGCATACCTAAGTGGCAAACGATCAGGGCTTCTGTTGAAAAGCAAAGTCTTGTGGTGACGATCAAAGCACCGCCTGTGTGGCGTAGCTTTGTGTATAACGTGAAATCGCGAGCCTCACACCCCGGTATGAACCAGAAACGGGAGAAAGGACCTCAGGGAGGGCCTACGTTTCCTCCTAGCTAAAAGTGGCGTCAGTGGTTTTACACGCCCGGACGAGTTTGACTTATGTGGTTATTGCTGTTGCGAGGCGCCTCGGTTTGATCGGACGATTCGGGTCCGATGGAGTCACTTGTTGGCTCGCTTACGCCCAAAGGGCGGCGAAACGTAGTGCTCAGGCATTTTTAATCCACTCCGTGTGGACCGGCCCTGTCGCTCCTAGGGTCACTCGAGCTCTGATCCTGAGACTCGGGCTAGGCAGTCTCAAATTCGGTAAGGACTATCTTTTGCCTTGGTTCATGATGGAAATCCAATTTCCAAATACGACATCGTGCGGTTTTGATTGTATATATATATGGCGACATGATATATGGTACCCATGCCGTCTATGATTGATAATTATGATTGAAATTGTTTTTGAAACATATAAACACTAGTCATAATACCAAATGCTTTTGTTTTATTCGTATCAATCATATTTTGGCCATTATAAGGTAAAACTCTATCCTTCGGTTTGCGTTGCATTGTGTGATGGGAACTGAGTCTTATGATGGCTTCATTTTTATAAAATGCATTGCGTTGCTTAAAAGAAAGATTTGTTTTAAAGCACTGGCAATCCGATGGAGTAAACCCGTTCCACGAAAGTGGCGTGGTCCTGTGATTAGCCATATTTTGAATGTGTTGAGTAGATTTATCATACCAGTCCCATGACTGACTCGTAGTTTGTTTCACTCTCAAACTCGGGTGCCCCTTTTTCCACACCGGCAGCCTTGTATTCAGGTTTAGCTGGTTCTTTCTGGATAGCTGGAGCTGAAGATGGATTCTATCATTTATTTCTTTTTATGCTGTTCAGCTCCTATTGTACATATTATGTTTGTTTTCCGCTGTAGACATTCATGTATAGCTGAACTGTATTTGTTCTAAGTAAGATCCTGTATACTGTGTAACTCTGATGATTACTTTTATCCAGTATATTCTATTGTTCATTATCTGGTGTATTTATTTAATTCTGTTCTACTATTATCTGTTTCTGTGTTATATTCCAAAGATAACCCTTGTTTCCGTCTGAACGGGATTTCGGGTCGTCACACATCTTCATCTTCGTAACAAGGTCTGAAAACTCAGGCTGACCCAAGTATAAATGAAAAGACCAAAACACTCGGATTTAAACTAAAATATT
The DNA here is from genome assembly GCA_030737875.1 of Allium sativum. NCBI lineage: Eukaryota > Viridiplantae > Streptophyta > Magnoliopsida > Asparagales > Amaryllidaceae > Allium > Allium sativum. The sequence goes on from CM060910.1 coordinate 346,813,521, forward strand.
CTCATATCAATCAAATCAAAATCATGTAACAATATGAAAGTCACAATGTCAGCGATGTTTACGCTTATTCACACCTCATATCCAATGTGTTCGTGAGTGCAATAACTTAAGAGATGTTGCAGGAGTTTCCATCTCCTAAGGATCCATTAAACTAAATACTATATAATACAATACGATATTATAATAGTGTCTATTTAGTAAATTATTAAAATAGCATAAACGAGATTACCATTACTACCCTTACACCATTTATATATTCCAATTGTCTTTAAAGTACTATAATCCCCTCCAAACCGGTGGGATATTCAAGGAGCACTCCACAGGTATAGTACACACCGAACTCATAATGGGCTCGTATATGTCATGTAACACAGCACAACGAGGCAATGCCAGGGTAGATACACCGTTTGCAAAGCTGGACTGGTGGTAACGTATAACATCTACAACTGCCCACCCTGAGACACACTCTAATAATCAAAAGTGAAGGGTGGTCACCAATCACATCACAAAAATAATAGAAGGTCATCGATGAATTCGCAAGCACCTCTGGTACCACTAGAATAATTCCATTGATCAATCGGTTATGGCAAGCGGCCCACGGGTTCCCAGTATATTTATTGGGTAGGCAATTTCTCGATTCAGAGTGTCAGTTAGTTCAACCGGAGGCAGTCCGATCAGAGCAAGAAGCGTCGCTATAATAAGAGGATAACTACATTTCTTTTTTTGTATAATAGAAAGCAGAAGCAAAAGCACATACTTATTTAGTGGAAAGAGAAGGGAAGAAAGATTATCTTATGACCAATTCGGTTCCATCCTATGCTTTAACAGAAGGAAAAAAATCGGGTTTTGATCTGAACCACGGAGTTTAGAGTCATGAGAACATATAATAAAAGACCAATAAAACAAAGTGGGGTCCCTTTCTTTTCTTATTCTTAGTAAAGGTAAAGCTCGAATAGTCGATTTTTTAGACTTAACCTTATCTTTTTTACGTCTCACTTATATTTATACTGTTAGGTTCGGGGGGAGAAGTTATAGACACATTTCCATACTTTGTGTCTGGAGTACTTCACTTAATTTCCTCTGCGGTCTTGGGCTTTGGGGGTATTTATCACGCGCTTCTTGGACCTGAGACTATTGAGGAATCCTTTCCATTCTTTGGTTATGCAGCTGCGCCAGGGAAAAGAATAGAAGAAGCATCAAACTCCATAATTTTTCCAACGTATGGATTGGAAAGATGTTATTTTCAAAATTTGATATTGAATATATATATCGGTATAGTTTCTGTTCAGAGACTTGTATTGGATATCAAATTGGATTTTGGGTTTGTCGTGAATGGCGTCTTCAATAACACTGTTCTTAAACCCAGTTGAGAAAAGGATAACTCTTTAGATTAAGATTAATGAAATTTTCCAATGTAAAGTTTTCCAATTTAAATAAATTAAATTGGAGTCGGGTGAAAGTTCTATTTTAGTGGAAGTGGATTTTGGGTTTATCGCAAGCTTTGTTTTAAATGACATTGGTTTTTTAACCTAGTTAAAGGCAAGATTAATTTCCTAAAGTTGAATAATCATTAAGTAATGATTTTCGAGATTAAAACGAAGTGGAGTTTTAATTAACCTTTAATTAAACTGAAATGTGAATATGGTAATTAAATTTACCGAATTCAAGAAATGTGCGAGAATGGAGTACCACTAGTTTTACTCCATGCGATAGCTAAATATGTAATTAGATTTGAAAAGTGAGTTGCTAATTAATTTTACCAACAATACAATGGGTGTAAACATGGAGTACTACCAGTTTTTCTCCATGGGATGAATAGATCGGGACTGAGATAATAAAATAAATGATTACTTCGATAAGGTTCGCTAATCCCGACTAGTTGATAAACCTTAATTTGGTTTAAGTTGAGAAAAGATATTAAAAATCTTTTGAAATGATTTCCAAGAAGATTTTAATAAAAGAATATTCTGGATTGGAATGAGGCGTATGATGTGCTTTTCTAGCACTTGATTATAAGATACGCGAGTTATTCGGAAAGACCGGGTTTAACCCATTTTGAATAATTGTTACGACGGCTAAGAGTCGAAGATATGAAGACGGTGGTTAACGACCGGAGATCTTCACATCGAATGGATGATTACTGATGTCTTACTTGGGATGTACACCCAGGACAAGGTAATAAGTGGTCATCGTCCGGACGTACTTGGAGATCGACCGGATATCCGAGGGCCTCTCTCCTATATTGGACAAACGGGACGAGAAATAAGGTGCCTCTGGTTTCGTTCAGACCCAAAACGGACTTGCAAATGGATGGTGTGTCTGACGTTGATTCCTTTATGTTGTATTCGTTGATATATGCTAAATATATATCTGTTTGGTGGTGGAGAATTTATTCTCTTGCTTAACACCTTCTCTGAGACGTACGAGCTTAGATGTTATATATTAGTGGAAATCAGTGGTATGGTATGGATTAACAATGTGGCCTGCTGGGATGCGTGGGTCAAAACTTTGGTTGAAAAGCATGGCTTTGTGGCTGATGATAAAAGCATGACTTTAAAGAGCATTGCTTTGTGTAGCATTAATTCACGAACTTCACACCTCGGTATGAACCAAAAACGGGATAGCGACTGCAAGGAAATGGACATACGTTAGTTTCTAGCTAGAAGTAATGTCATGGTATGGAGCCGAGACATTTACTTATGTGGATGTTGGGTATCGTTTGATGGATAGCGAGGTACCTCGGATTTGATATCAGGACCGACTAAAAGGTCCTAGATGGTCGACGTGACTGACCATTTTAGAGGTTCGATAGAACCGGCTAACGTATAGTTTATGGTATTGCCAATCAGCGATGGTTGACCAGCCCTAAAGATCCAAGGGTCGCCCAAGTGTGTAATCCTGAGGCATTTGCTAGAGTGTCTCGAAATCGGTGAGGAAGATCCGTTGCCTCGGTTCATAGATGAAAATCCAATTTTCAATAAGCAACTTTTCGGTTAGCTGTAAACCTATGTATGGCGACATAATATATAGTACCTAGGCGGTCTATGATTGATACATTTATATTTTAAGTTGTTTTGACACTATGCACTTATAGTAATATCAAAATGATTTGTTTTAAAGAGTATCAATCATGTTTGGCATTATAAGGGAAAACTCTATCCTCCGACTTGCATTGCATTGTGTGATGGGACCTGAGTCTTATAATAGTTTCATTTTTTAAAAAGCATTGCGTTGTTTACAAATTGTTTTATTTCATAGTATTCATGGGAGTAAACCAGTTCTATGACATACGGCGTGGTCCCGTGGAGTATCCTATTTTAAACTAAAAAGTTTAACTGTTTTAGTTCTCACGCCAGTACCATGACTGACCTGGAGTTTATTATTTCAACCTAAACTCTGGGTGCCCATATTTTCAATACGGGCAACTAGTAGTTTTTCTTTTGTAGATTTCTATTTAGCGGGGTCCTGGTTTACAGCTGGAGCTATATTCGAAAAGCTTTGTATCCGTATATTTCTTTCAGTTGTGGTAGTTGATGTTTTCCACTGCATATTATGTTTATGTATTTAAATGTAAATTATTAATCTTTGATATTGTTTTTCCATTGTATATTATTTATTTCATACTCTGATATCTTGTACTCTGATGTAAATTGTTGTAATAGCAATGAAATTTTCTCATGTTTGTGTTTTGATGCGTCGGGTTCTCATTACAATCCGCATTTTCCCATCCCTTCGGAGGCTGGGCGAATTCAGTGCGTGACATTGACCCAAAAAAATCCAAAATACAGATAGTTATTGGGGTAAACATAAGAAAAGAAAGAAAGAAGAAAAACAATCACAAAATCTCATAGTGGGAGGAAAAAATATAATAAATAAATAATAGTTCATGAAGCTGTTAAAAAATACATTTGATTATACTTTACAACAATCATCAGAGTTAAACTATCACAAAACATACCAATGCAGCGGAATAATACTAATAAGTACGTTGGTCTGGCTCCATCTTTACCTTTATAATGAGGCCTTCGCTAACTAAAAACTCGGGTTGAACCAAGTACAAATAAAAGGACATAATACTCGGATCATAACTAAAATATTCTCATATCAGTCAAATCAAAACCATTTAGCAATATAAGTGTCACAGTGTTAGAGATGTTTACGGTAATTCAGGCCTCATATCCAATGTGTTTGCGAGTGCAATAACATAAGAGATGTTACAGAAATTTCCATCTCCCACTACAACAAAGCACTATATTACAATTGTAATTTTACAACTGTCAGAAAATGATAGTTGTAACAAATGTCAATCAAAATAATTCCTCTATGCCTGTTTTAAATATCACATGAAAATTTGGCTCCACATGCTTCTCACTTCCTACGCAAGACCCTTCGTATCCTCTTCTCTAGAATCAACCCTCTCCTAAAAATCAAAATCAATCTCTTTCACCACTCAAATGAAATTCCCTCTAACCAAACTATAGCTGCTACTACCTTCAGAACGACAAAATTCATCACAGTAGATGATTATATCTGTTATGCTACTCACATTATTTTCAATCTTTGAACGCACTAAATCCTCAATTTCTTTCAACCCTTGAAGTTTCTTAAGATCATTCCCATCGACAGAACAAGATCCCATGTAAGAAATATGTGACACCCCACATCTGTTAATGTCACTCATAAAGGGAATGCATTAAGTTTCGTGAAGCATTATAGGTAAACAGAAACAGAAATATTACAAGACAGATATAAAATGACGACGGAATTAAAAACTTTATTAGTCATAAAGTATCGTGGTTCAAAAAATGTTACATGTCTAAAATACACAAAAACCATTACATCATAAAAACTACTGTCTTATACTTTAAAACATCAGAGTACATAAAAGAAGCAAAATTCCCCAAACAAATCTTAGCCATAGCAACGAGGATAGGAGCTTGAGCCATACATCTAAGCAGCTCCAACATAATGTAAGCAGAATCACAGTCAAGCTTGAGTATTCCCGCCCTGAGAACCTGAGGGGGGGGGGGGGGGGAATGGAAGGAAGAAGAATCACGGTCAAGCCTGATTCTATGCACTGATACTAGTATAACCAGAAATGATATGATCCCAACAACTATCAAATAGTAGACTTAGGCATACGTCCAGATGTACCCTAACTACTACCTTAATCGATCGGCTCCCTACTCCGTAGATACTCTCTGCTGGCAACACAGTAGGAGGCATCACTTTCCTAAAGTGGCAACCCTTCGTTGATGTGCATAGCCATACCTACTTGTGTCACGGTCATCTTAGCCCCCTCTACCCGGCCCATGTACGCATATGTCCCCGGTCAGTTTGCGCCGCCCACACCGTCCTCCTCGTTCAGATCTCTTACAATCAGCCTAGTAAGCGTTTTCCAACTCCAACCTAGTTCAGAGTACTCGTTTGATACCTATTAAAGGTTACTGACTAAAATGGGTCCCACACAACATGATACAAGCTCTCCCCCTTGTCTTGTATTCCTACTACAATTTCTACCGGTTATGTATACCACTAGGTGTCTTTAATTACATAACCCTATCATTTCTACAAGTTATGCTTACCCTAAAAAAGGTGTTTTTAGTTACATAACTTCAATATTTTCACATGTTATGCTTACCACTAGGTGTCTTTAATTACATAACCCTATCGGGTTAAGTTCGTGGGTCTATATGTAAATATTACCCACCCCATCAGATTTACTTAACCCACCCTCTGTTCAACCAAATTTACTTAACCCCCAATTTCAATTCATGTTCATACAATCCTCATGGACTCAACTAGGTTAACTATTCAAGGTTTATTACCATATTTTCATTTATGGTTACAGTATGCTAGACTTCCCACATTAAACCTTCCATTTGTGGATGCTGGACATGCTAGGAAGGTTCGGGCAGACTTATTCCACAAGTCGGGCTTAACCTCATGTCTTAGCACATCTTGTATTTGTGCACCTAGACATCCCACATTAGATTCACCACTTGTGGCCGTTGGATATGCCGGGCGGTTCCGGACAGACTTCATCCACAAGTGTAATCCAACCTCGTGTCTAGGCGCAATTACAGTTTCTAATTACTGTAATACTAGGCATTTTATTATTAGCCAATTTTACCTATGTCGTTATAGGTTATAGGTTTCATGCCCCTTTTTCCCCAATTATGTTGATAGTGAATTATATGAAACACCCTACCTCCGCTAACGTCACTCACAAAGGGAATGCCTTAGCTTTGGTGGAGCATTTTAGGTAAAAGATACAGATAAATTACAAGACAGACAAATAAAGCAGCGGAAAATAAAGTCATTTTATAAACAATATGGTTCAGTCAAGCTTTTACAATAATTGTCTCAAACATACTTAAAAGTAATACATAGAACTTCTGCCTTGATCTAAAAATTTCCAAATATAAAAGAAGCATAAAAACAACAATGATATTCCCCAATAAAGCATGAATCAGTGGAAGAGAGAGTCCAAAGCAATATTTTGACTATCTTCGAGCTTGGAAAGAAAACTGAGCTAAGGGGTAACATTTTTTCCCTGTGAACCTGAGGGGGAGGGGGCGAAACAAAACTGGAGAAACAAAACTAGGTCAGACATAAGTCTGGTAAATCCAGTGACTTTCAGCATATAAACAGGCAAAAGCATCATGACATGAATAAACTGAATATAAGACAATATCGTGATAACAGGGATACCAAGATAACATTGGATAAGCGTAAGGTATGATAAGGCAAAATAAACTGAATGCGCTTCTACTCTTTCTCTGCTTCGCTACTACTTTGTTATTCTGATTTCTATATCTATCTCTACACCACCTAACTAGTGTCCGAACTAGTAATTTGTATAAATGATAACGTGATCCCAATCCCCGTAATTGTGGTAGCCTTCAGGTGTCCATCTATCGTGAGGATTCCACCTCAATTAGCCTAATTGACATGAACATGCTAGATGTACCCTTACTACCATATCGATCGGCTCCTTACTTGCATAAATGTTCCATGTGTATGTGTTAATCAGCCCTCTCTTTCGTGTAGATACCCTATGCTGGTCCCACCATAAAGTGTATCAATCCTTATGATAGCGACCCGACACGATTCAAGATGCACAGTGTATAATTACTGGTACCCAGTGCCTGCTTTTTCCTACTCCGAAGTACGTGCACGCCCGTAATCCGTCGGAACCTACATTGACGTACCCCCTCCCACCATTTTGACCGCTTATAATCAGCCCAGTAATCGTGCCCTACCCTGCCTAGTTTCAGGGTACCATGATACATCTATGTGGGTTATGCTGAAATGGGTCCCCGTTACAAGGGTTTCCTATTGGTTAAGTTTGTGGGCCTATATATACAAATATTACCCACCTACACGAGATGTACCTAACTCTCCCACCGTTTCTAGCATGTTTTCTTGACGGTTAAGTTTGTGGGCCTATATGTACTAATATTGCCCACCTACACGAGATGTACTTAACCCTTCCATCGATTCAAGCATGTTTATTTAACGGTTAAGTTTGTGGGCCTATATTTACTAATATTACCCACCAACCCGATATGTACTTAACCCTCCCGCACATTATGTCATATTGGTTAAGTGTTATCCATTCATCGTGTCATGTTGGTTAAGTGTTTCTTATTAACTTAGCCTCGTTCGTTCATCAAGTTATATTGGTTAAGTGTTTTCTTGTTAACTTAACCCCATGTGTTCATCATGTTGTATTGGTTAAGTGCCATCAATCAATTCAATTTAACATAACCCACCTTACTTGTCATGTTACTTTGGTTAAGTGTTAAGCTCATAGGAACACTTAACCAATATAACATGAATGACTAAGGTTAAGTTCATAGGAAACACTTAACCAGTATAGCATGATGAATGGTAGGGTTAATTGATTTATTAATGCACCAACCACTCACATTAGATATGTGTTGTTGTAGTTACTGGATGTGCTGGGCGGTTCCGGGCAGTTTTACACCACAACTCAATCTAACCTCGGGTTTTTCTTGGGAATGATGCACTAACCTCTCACATTAGATAGGTATTGTTGTGGTTACTGGATGTGCCGTGCAGTTCCAGGCAGTTTTACACCACAACTCAATCTAACCTCGGGTTAGGCACATTCGCCTTTTCACTAATTTACATATTTATAATTATATGTAAATTATTCGCAATTGTTGTCAATTTCAGATTATGCCACATTTTCCATAAATGTACAAGTCTAGATTTATATGCTAATTATCCCAACCAGTCATATTTCAATTCTCAAGTTATGCCCAACAAAGCTAATTGCAAGTTATGGCCCTCAAGTTCAATTTCGAGTTATTACTCAAAATAGGCTACACCTAATCTTCCCAAGTTTGTAATAATAGTCATGCCCCAATACCCCAATATACATTATTATTTGTTGTCTCAACCATTGGTTATGCCCAATCTTGATTAATATCCTAATTTACAGTTTTGCGCCCAATCTAGATTAATATTCCAATTTACCCCAAGTTCGCAACAAAGTCAAATTATGCCCCCAATCATAAGTTACAAAATTATGTTCCACCATTACCAAATAGACTATTCCCCATTACCCCCGCATTCTGATCGCACGCATAATAAGTTTCAGTCTAGATCCGAGGTTAATCTAGATTCATAAAATAAAGGGGACGAAAGAGGAATATAAACGAGAGTAGGCATAAAACAGGCATTAAAATGGTACATCTGTCAAATATTTTGGACCTAAGAGGATTACAGATCTGTTAGAGTTGGGATATAACAAAGATAGATCTGAAACATACTGACAGAAATAACCTCATAGACATATATATATATCTGATATAAATAACATCATGAACCTAAAAGGATTATGTAGCAGATGTCCAACAAAGACAGACATGATTGAATAATAACTTCCTAGGCATGTAAATCATTGATTCAATAGAAAGATTGGAATTAATCTAAAAGATTTGTCTTATCATCAAGCATGGACTTAGATCCATTTCATTATATGCCAAAATCACTATTAGGTGTTTAAATCTGAAAATAACTTGAACTTACATGTTTACAACTCAATTTACGGCCCAAATCCGAAGTTATATGTCCAATATGTTTTATATGTCAAATCTCAAGTCATATGTCCAATACTTTATGCCTCAAATCTCAAGTCATATATCCAATACTTTATGCCTCAAATCTCAAGTCATATGTTCGATACACTTTATGTTTTGAATACAACATGTGTTATGTCCTCAAATCAGTTACAACTCAATTATGCGCAATTATACATAATTTAATATTTTCTCCAAATTTTTGCGCTGGTCATGTCCAAATCAAATTTTATGCCGAATTTTATTTGTAACAACCTGTATTTTTAATAACCTGTTATAACATAAATCGAGGCAGAAATTAATTCTAAAATCTGAATCAAGGGAAACGGGCTATGCCATTGCGTTCGTCTCGGAAAAATACGCGAAATAGAGTCCGAGTTTTCGAAAATCGGAGTCCGTATGACCCGATTAAGGCCCGACGAAGTTTTCAGAAAATTCCTAAGTAAAAACAGATTTAAATTTTAAGTTAAAAACAAGGGTTAGGGCACAACTGGCGTCAGGCGGGAAAACTCCCGCCAAGACCCCAAGTCGACAGGCATGTCGACAGGGGTCTAAGGGTGTCGACTGCCCTGTCGACAGCCCTGTCGACACGAGGTGGCCGGGCAGTTTTGCCTGGCGCACCATTTCTGATCTGGGCTTGGTTGTGTGGCTTGGTTCTGGAGAATTCCGAAATCTGATGGACCTAATTCAACTAGGGTTTAATCCTATGGTCTAAATCACTAGCCTAATCTATAAATAAGACCCTAACCTACCCTAAATCATTCATTATTCATTCTAGCAACTAAACTATGTCAAAATCAAACCTCTCATGGCCTCCACTCTCTTCATACAATTCCTAAATCAATTTCTAAGAGATTTCCATGCATACAAGTGTATTTAGGCTTGTATGATCCTCTTTAGCTTGCATTAAAGTCTTGTTTCTCTATTGTCATCATAAAGGAGGAGTCTTGATCAAGTTTGCTTGCATTTTGGGGTTTTATTTTGTTGCATAAGGGGTTTCTTACATTTGCTATACTCATTTGAGTTCGCATAAGCATTGTAAGCCCTCTTACCTTCATTTTAGAAACTCTAAAGTTAATATGTGATGAAAGTTGGGATTTATGCATGTTTAATAAGTTATGCATGCTTATGCGAGTTCAATATGCCATGTTACACATGTTTGATAAGTTATGCATGTTTATGCAAGTTCACTATGCCATGATTTGCAAGTTTAACAAGTTATGCATGTTTATGCAAGTTCACTATGCCATGATTTGCAAGTTTAACAAGTTATGCATGTATATGCAAGTTCACTATGCCATGATTTGCAAGTTTAACAAGTTGTGCATGTTTATGCAAGTTCACTATGCCATGATTTGCAAGTTTAACAAGTTATGCATGTTTATGCAAGTTCACTATGCTAAGTTATGCAAGTCCAACATGTTATGCATGTTTATTATGATATGTAAGATTCATCATGTATGTTGTGCCAAGTTCCCTCTTTCTATCCTTTACGCGTTATGACGAATATGTAAGCGATAGAATGACGTTGGGGGGTTTGGGTAAAACTTAAAATACATGAAAACATAAGATTGGGAATTTACCTATTAAGTTAGGTCTACCCCTTGGGAATTTACCTATTAAGTTAGGTCTACCCAAGTATTTGTTAAACTTGTAACTATGTTTTGAAAATAAAGTTGACATGACACTTAGAAAACATAAGTGTGGCCAACTCGAGGTTGGGTTGAGTTTGTAGCGTAATTCTACCCGGAACCTACCGGCTTAACTAGTGGCTACAAACAATAGGATCCAATGTGAGAAGTTGGTCATGTGGTGCCAAGACCCGAGGTTAGACTAAGTTGTGGTGTAAATCTACCCGGAACCCACCGGCTTAACTAGGTAACCGCAACAAAGTCTAATGTGAGAGGTTAAGGCACAATTAAATTAATTAATGCCTCATGATTAGGGTTAAGTCATGGCCCACTAATACTTAACCAATTTTGGGGATACGAGGGATTAAATGGGGTTAAGTGGTGAACTGTTGGTTACACTTAACTAATTTAATCCATGATTAGTGAGGGGTTAAACCACACTTAACCCTCTTAGAAAACCGTAGCAACGTGGTCTGTTCCAGCAGTAATCCCAGTTTGGTATCATTCACAACCCTAGAGGCTAGGCTAGGGCGGGGCACGATTACTGGACTGATGTAAGCGACCAAAGCGACGGCTGAGTGGTACAGCGGTGCGGGTCCAGGCGGGCTACGGACGTGCACGTAGTCCGGTGTTGGACAAACTCGAGGCACGGGTACCAGTAGGATTAAACTGTGCATTATTGCTTAGGTGTCTGGGGTTGACACCCGAGGGCTTGATACACCCGAAGGTGGACCCAGCACAGTCTGACTACAACCATATGTGGGCCGTATGGACACCAACACTTGACGTGTTAGGTTTATAGGGAGCCGATCGACTAGACCGTTGGGCTGGACCTTGTATTAAGGTCACCTCATGTTATTGGGCCAAAGTTTGGGCTGAGGGATCAATACCTGTTATGTTAGTTTGCTAGTACACTGTGGTGCAAAGCTTAATCTTCTTTATGTGATGACACCTTTATCTATTGCCAGTATGTTCATCTCAGTTTCCATCATGATGCTAACTTTATTAGTTTATAGACTGATCGTAGTAGGGCTTAACAGTCTTTTTGACTGACCTGTTTTCTTTCGCCTCTTTTCTTCCGTTCCCCCCCCCCAGGTTCTCAGGGAGGGAATACAGGAGCTTAGCTTGGATCCTACCTGCTTTCTTGGATAGCTCATGTATGCTTTGGACTTGAGCTCGCTATGGTTTTTCTACTTTGGGGATAGCTACTTATGTTTTTCTTTTCAGTTTTCAGATGATGTTGTTTATGTACTAGACTTATTTTATTTGGAAAATTGACATGATGTTGTACTAAGACTTGATTTGAAATGGTTTGAAAATCTTCCGCTGTTTTATCTATGTTATTTACTCTGCTTTACATATATATTTATGCTCTTGTTCTGCCTTGATATATCATTATGCATGCTTACCTAGTTCTAACGCCCCCCAGAAGCTAGTGCCCCCGAAAGAGCGACCCTAGCGGAGGTGGGGTGTTACAAAATTGGTATCAGAGCATATGGTTTACAAGAAAGAACAAAAAGTTTTTAAAAGACTTTTGAAAAACTATTTTCAAAACAAGTATAAAGTATTTTCCAAAGAAAAGTCTAGTATTTTAAAAGGCTATTCCCCAAAAAGCCATTAGCGTTATCCTTCGTTCCCTTGACCTAATCTTATCTTATCTTTCGTTTCAGTATGGCTGAGAATCTTGCCATCCCGGATGGAGTAAACGTACCGCTCTGGTATAGGAGACTTCTAGAAGCTAGGGCGGCAGCTGGCCCCGAAAACCCTACTCCCACTCCTCCTCCTGTAGTTGAGAATCCTCCCCCTAATGTCCCTCCTCCGGTGGTTCCTATTCCTCCTCCTCCAGTTGCTGAGGCTCCTCTTCCTCCTCCTCCCCCTCAGCATCCTCAGGTTGAGTTCACGAAGGTTTGTAAAGACTTCAAGGCGATGGGAGGCAAGAATTTCCTAGGCACGGAATCTTTTGTTGAAGCTAGGAATTGGCTGAAAGACACTGAGGACTTGTTTGCTATCTTTAGGATTGATGACGAGAGGAAGATCTTATTGACAGTGTGGCTTTTGAAGGACGAAGCAGCCTATTGGTGGGAGGTCACCAATGGGACGAGGCCCATCGAGACTTGGGCCGATTTGAGGGCTAGATTTGTGGCCAAGTTTCTATCTTCTGCTGAGGCGAATTTACAGATGGAGAAGTTCATTGCATTAAAGCAAGGTGATATGTCTGTCAAGGAGTATGTGAACAAGTTTAATCAGCTGGCCCGTTTTGGTTTGGATATGGTGAACACTCCTGAGAAGAAGGCTCTTCGATTTGCTAGAGGGTTGAATGAGCCGCTGCAGGGTTTGGCGATGTCACATATTCCGCATGGGGCTACTTTTGAGAGTTTGGTCGATATGGCTCTACTTCAGGGAGATGGAAAGAAAGAGGTCACGTCGAGTGATACTCAAGCAAAGAAGACTGATTCTCAGGGAAAAGGCAATCAAGGTGGTCAAAGCAGTCAGGGGAATCAGAGCAAGAACAAGAAGGGGAACAACAACAAAGGCAAGGGAAAGTGCAATTACTGTGGTGTGCCTGGACACTTTGCTAAGGATTGTAGGAAGAAGAAAAGGAAGCTTAGTGGTGGATGTTTTTCCTGTGGTGAGACTGGACACTTCAGCAAGGAATGCCCGAAGAAGAAAGGGCAGGGTCAGACTTAGCGTGCTGGACCTTCAGGAGGGCAAGTTCATGCTCTCAATACCGCTCCAGTTCCCGATCGAGGTAGTGTTTCTGTTGAGAACCTTGTTTATGTTTCCGATCTTCCAGTTCGTACCTTGTTTGATTCTGGTGCATCACATAGCTTTATTTCATCTGATCTTGTTGATAGTTTGCACCTTAGTACTAGCTTAGTAGATGATCCCGTTTGTGTTTCGAATCCCATTGGGGGTTCTGCTCATCTATCTATGTTATGTGAGGATCTGAGGATCTCTATACTCAGTGTAGAGTTCTTGTGTAGTGCGTATGTTCTTGGTTTCAGGGGATACAGATTGATTTTGGGCATGGATTGGCTGTCTAGACATGGAGCCATTCTTGATTGTGAGCATAGGGTTGTGAGGCTTGTGACTCGCCTTGGCAACACCTTAGAGATTTCATGCAATCCGAAGGATCCCGTCATGTTGTGCTATCTTGAATCTCTCGACTCGTCAGAGGAAACCCTTCAGTCTGTAAGGGTGGTCCGAGATTATCCAGATGTTTTTGAAGAAGTTAAGGGGTTGCCCCCTAAACGAGAGATTGATTTTCGCATTTATCTGGTGGATAATGCTAAGCCTGTTTCTTTGCCCGTTCGGCACATGGCTCCGCGTGAGAGACGGGAGCTCAGCAAGCAAGTAAAGGAGTTGCTTGAGAAGAACTTCATCAGACGAAGTATATCCGAATGGAGAGCGCCTGTGGTGTTTGCTACTAAGGCAGATGGTTCTCTTCGACTTTGTGTGGACTATAGAGAGTTGAATAAGCTGACTAAGAAGAACAGACACCCATTACCGAGGATTGATGATCTTTTTGACCAGCTTGTTGGTGCTTCTGTTTTCTCTCAGCTTGATCTTGCTACTGGATTTCATCAGCTCAGAGTGGCTGAAGATAGTATAGACAAGACTGCATTCAGAACTCCAGATGGATTCTTTGAATGGCTTGTTATGCCGTTCGGTTTGACGAATGCACCCGCGTATTTCGTGGACTTGATGAGTAGGGTGTTTCGGGAGTTCTTGAACAAGTTTGTCGTGGTCTTTGTGGATGATATTCTGATCTTCTCTAAGGATGAAGAAGAGCACGCGAGGCATCTTGTAGAGGTGATGGATACGCTTAGAGCGCATCAGTTAAAGGCCAAGTTCTCCAAGTGTCACTTTTGGAGAAGGGAAGTTCGGTTCCTTGGGCATATAGTGTCTAAACAGGGCTTAGCGGTGGATCCCGCTAAAGTAGTTGCTGTGCAGGATTGGAAGACTCCAAGGAATGCAACCGAAGTGAGAAGTTTTCTAGGTCTTGCAGGTTTTTACCGGAAGTTCATCAAGGACTTCGCGAAGATATCCGCTCCTCTTACTAAGTTGACGAAGAAGAACTTAGTTTTTGCTTGGGATATGGACTGTGAGCTTGCTTTTCAGAGACTCAAGAGAGCCCTTACCTCAGCACCAGTTCTAGCTTTACCCGATGGTGGTAAGATGTTTACCGTGTACACTGATGCTTGTGGCACGGGATTGGGCGCCGTTCTGATGCAAGAAGGCAGAGTTATATGTTTTGGTGGTAGGCAACTTAAGGTGCATGAGAAGAATTATCCCACTCATGATCTAGAGCTGGCAGCGATAGTATATGCACTCAAGGCTTGGCGTCATTATCTTCTGGGAGAGAGGTTTGAGTTGTATACTGATCATAAGTCTTTGAAGTATCTCTTTTCGCAGAAGGATCTGAACTTGAGGCAGCAAAGGTGGATGGAATTCTTGGCGTCCTACGATTTTGATATAGCCTATACCCCTGGCAAGGGGAATGTTGTAGCGGATGCGTTGAGTAGAAAAAGGTTGACACTAAGTCCTCTATTTGTTGAGATGAAGAATTTAGAGTTCTTGGCAACCTTTGATTTCTCTTTGGCAGTTGAGTCGATGACCGGTTCTTTAGCATCTCTTGAGCTCAGGCCTACCCTTCTGGATCAAGTTGGGGCTTCGCAGAAGGAAGACCCTCAGATAATTGAGATTATGGATAAGCTGGTTCGAGGGGAGACATCTAGTCACCTTGCTCGATATTCTATAGATGATAAGGGTTGGCTGAGGAAAGACGGAAGGCTTTGTGTTTCAATGGTGGAAGACTTGGTGAGGAAAGTTCTTGAGGAAGCACATCGCT
Organism: Allium sativum; assembly: GCA_030737875.1. Taxonomy (NCBI): domain Eukaryota; kingdom Viridiplantae; phylum Streptophyta; class Magnoliopsida; order Asparagales; family Amaryllidaceae; genus Allium; species Allium sativum. The sequence goes on from CM060910.1 coordinate 346,829,117, forward strand.
CCAAGTTGACTATACATCCGGGTGGAGATAAGATGTATAAGGATATGAAGCGCACTTTCTTCTGGCCTGGAATGAAGAAGGATGTGGCAGAGTTTGTCTCTAGATGTGTTGTTTGTCAGAAAGTAAAAGCCGAGTCGAAGAAGCCCGGTGGGCTATTGCATCCTCTAGAAGTCCCGCTATGGAAGTGGGAGAGTATTTCTATGGACTTTGTTGACGGATTGCCAAGGTCAAGAAAAGGGAATACAAGCATATGGGTCATTGTGGATAGGCTTACGAAGAGTGCTCATTTCATTCCGGTGAAGAGCAAAAGGACCGCATCTGGACTAGCATCAGTATATCTTCGTGAGATAGTACGACTACATGGAGTCCCTTCTAGCATAGTCAGTGACCGAGACCCCATCTTTACTAGTCAGTTCTGGAACAGTTTGCAGGAAGCTATGGGCACGAGGTTGAACCTGAGTACAGCTTATCACCCACAAACGGACGGTCAGACAGAAAGGGTGAATAGGGTACTTGAGGACTTGTTGAGGCTTTGCATTCTGGATTTTGGTGGTACTTGGGAAGACCATCTTCCTCTTGTGGAATTTGCTTATAATAACAGTTATCAGGCGAGCATTGGGATGGCACCATTTGAGGCTTTATATGGGAGACCGTGCAAGTCACCTACATGTTGGTGGGAGACTACAGATAAGCTTATACTTGGACCTGACATGATTAGAGATACATCCGAGAAGGTCGAGTTGATTAGAAGACGGATGAAGGCGGCCCAAGACAGACAGAAATCTTATGCTGATAGGCGAAGGACTGATTTGGAGTTTGATGTTGGGGATATGGTTTTCGTGAAGGTTTCTCCTTTGCGGAATGTGGTTCGGTTTGGAGCAGTAGGAAAGTTAGCACCAAGGTTTGTTGGACCGTTTCCAGTTGTAGAGAGGATCGGGCAGATGGCCTATAGAGTGGAATTGCCCGAGAAGCTAGCTGGAGTGCATAATGTTTTTCATGTTTCGCATCTCCGGAAGTGTTTGCATAAGTCAGCAGAGGTGGTTGAGCCAAGTGTTCTAGAAGATGTGGAAGTAGAGAAAGAAGCTACCTTGAGGAGAGCTCAGATTCGTATCTTGGGGACAGAGATCAAGAAGCTAAGGAATCGTGAGGTCAAGTTGGTGAAGGTTCAATGGGGTAAAGCCGAGGAAGACGCAACTTGGGAAACTGAAGAGAAGATGCGTAGGCTTTATCCATTCCTTTTTGAGGGTACACTCTCAATCTCTTTATCTTTCCATGTCTATCTAGTTTATCTAGTTCAGCGTGTCTATCTTATCATGAGAACCTTAGGTAGAATCCTTTGGATGAAACATGTGTTTGAGACATGTTATGTTTGATGGTTGCAAGTGGTTGCGAGTGTTTGCAAGTGGTTACTCGTGGATGCATGATACACATTAGGCACTAGATCGACTCACACACTCCTCATATTGCATGTGCATGAGTGTTTATGCTTATTCTTGGATGAAATTTGTATGCCATCACATGGATGTTGCATATGGATGTATGATTGAGCATGCATGTAGATATTATACATTATGTTAGGGATTTGCATACATATGGATACATTTCACTAACATATTTTGCATTGATCTCTGCATTAGATAGGTACATATACACACACTTTTGCATATATTCATCCAGCATTTAGAATCTTGTAAGGACAATGATTGCTCGTGGATGATGCTTTGAGTAGATGGGTGATTGGATGGTAGGATACGTTCTTCCTAACTTGAAGATTTCGGGGACGAAATCCTTTAAGGAGGGGAGAATGTAACAACCTGTATTTTTAATAACCTATTATAACATAAATCGAGGCAGAAATTAATTCTAAAATCTGAATCAAGGGAAACGGGCTATGCCATTGCGTTCGTCTCGGAAAAATACGCGAAATAGAGTCCGAGTTTTCGAAAATCGGAGTCCGTATGACCCGATTAAGGCCCGACGAAGTTTTCAGAAAATTCCTAAGTAAAAACAGATTTAAATTTTAAGTTAAAAACAAGGGTTAGGGCACAACTGGCGTCAGGCGGGAAAACTCCCGCCAAGACCCCAAGTCGACAGGCATGTCGACAGGGGTCTAAGGGTGTCGACTGCCCTGTCGACAGCCCTGTCGACACGAGGTGGCCGGGCAATTTTGCCTGGCGCACCATTTCTGATCTGGGCTTGGTTGTGTGGCTTGGTTCTGGAGAATTCCGAAATCTGATGGACCTAATTCAACTAGGGTTTAATCCTATGGTCTAAATCACTAGCCTAATCTATAAATAAGACCCTAACCTACCCTAAATCATTCATTATTCATTCTAGCAACTAAACTATGTCAAAATCAAACCTCTCATGGCCTCCACTCTCTTCATACAATTCCTAAATCAATTTCTAAGAGATTTCCATGCATACAAGTGTATTTAGGCTTGTATGATCCTCTTTAGCTTGCATTAAAGTCTTGTTTCTCTATTGTCATCATAAAGGAGGAGTCTTGATCAAGTTTGCTTGCATTTTGGGGTTTTATTTTGTTGCATAAGGGGTTTCTTACATTTGCTATACTCATTTGAGTCGCATAAGCATTGTAAGCCCTCTTACCTTCATTTTAGAAACTCTAAAGTTAATATGTGATGAAAGTTGGGATTTATGCATGTTTAATAAGTTATGCATGCTTATGCGAGTTCAATATGCCATGTTACACATGTTTGATAAGTTATGCATGTTTATGCAAGTTCACTATGCCATGATTTGCAAGTTTAACAAGTTATGCATGTTTATGCAAGTTCACTATGCCATGATTTGCAAGTTTAACAAGTTATGCATGTATATGCAAGTTCACTATGCCATGATTTGCAAGTTTAACAAGTTGTGCATGTTTATGCAAGTTCACTATGCCATGATTTGCAAGTTTAACAAGTTATGCATGTTTATGCAAGTTCACTATGCTAAGTTATGCAAGTCCAACATGTTATGCATGTTTATTATGATATGTAAGATTCATCATGTATGTTGTGCCAAGTTCCCTCTTTCTATCCTTTACGCGTTATGACGAATATGTAAGCGATAGAATGACGTTGGGGGGTTTGGGTAAAACTTAAAATACATGAAAACATAAGATTGGGAATTTACCTATTAAGTTAGGTCTACCCCTTGGGAATTTACCTATTAAGTTAGGTCTACCCAAGTATTTGTTAAACTTGTAACTATGTTTTGAAAATAAAGTGGACATGACACTTAGAAAACATAAGTGTGGCCAACTCGAGGTTGGGTTGAGTTTGTAGCGTAATTCTACCCGGAACCTACCGGCTTAACTAGTGGCTACAAACAATAGGATCCAATGTGAGAAGTTGGTCATGTGGTGCCAAGACCCGAGGTTAGACCAAGTTGTGGTGTAAATCTACCCGGAACCCACCGGCTTAACTAGGTAACCGCAACAAAGTCTAATGTGAGAGGTTAAGGCACAATTAAATTAATTAATGCCTCATGATTAGGGTTAAGTCATGGCCCACTAATACTTAACCAATTTTGGGGATACGAGGGATTAAATGGGGTTAAGTGGTGAACTGTTGGTTACACTTAACTAATTTAATCCATGATTAGTGAGGGGTTAAACCACACTTAACCCTCTTAGAAAACTCTAGCAACGTGGTCTGTTCCAGCAGTAATCCCAGTTTGGTATCATTCACAACCCTAGAGGCTAGGCTAGGGCGGGGCACGATTACTGGACTGATGTAAGCGACCAAAGCGACGGCTGAGTGGTACAGCGGTGCGGGTCCAGGCGGGCTACGGACGTGCACGTAGTCCGGTGTTGGACAAACTCGAGGCACGGGTACCAGTAGGATTAGACTGTGCATTATTGCTTAGGTGTCTGGGGTTGACACCCGAGGGCTTGATACACCCGAAGGTGGACCCAGCACAGTCTGACTACAACCATATGTGGGCCGTATGGACACCAACACTTGACGTGTTAGGTTTATAGGGAGCCGATCGACTAGACCGTTGGGCTGGACCTTGTATTAAGGTCACCTCATGTTATTGGGCCAAAGTTTGGGCTGAGGGATCAATACGTGTTATGTTAGTTTGCTAGTACACTGTAGTGCAAAGCTTAATCTTCTTTATGTGATGACACCTTTATCTATTGCCAGTATGTTCATCTCAGTTTCCATCATGATGCTAACTTTATTAGTTTATAGACTGATCGTAGTAGGGCTTAACAGTCTTTTTGACTGACCTGTTTTCTTTCGCCTCTTTTCTTCCGTTTCCCCCCTCCCCCCCAGGTTCTCAGGGAGGGAATACAGGAGCTTAGCTTGGATCCTACCTGCTTTCTTGGATAGCTCATGTATGCTTTGGACTTGAGCTCGCTATGGTTTTTCTACTTTGGGGATAGCTACTTATGTTTTTCTTTTCAGTTTTCAGATGATGTTGTTTATGTACTAGACTTATTTTATTTGGAAAATTGACATGATGTTGTACTAAGACTTGATTTGAAATGGTTTGAAAATCTTCCGCTGTTTTATCTATGTTATTTACTCTGCTTTACATATATATTTATGCTCTTGTTCTGCCTTGATATATCATTATGCATGCTTACCCAGTTCTAACGCCCCCCAGAAGCTAGTGCCCCCGATAGAGCGACCCTAGCGGAGGTGGGGTGTTACATTATTCCCAACGTACGTTCTTCTCTTATGAGATCTGGCTCAGGCTCGCAATAGCCTGGCTATAAAACAAAAAGGGAAGAAGGAAAGAAGAGGCAAAGAATGGAAATAATATTATCAATGAGATAGATCTAATGGATATAGAAAGACAGATAGAAATAGGCATAATTTCAGATCCAGATTTATTACAATGTCAGAATCACAATTAACTTTTATTTCTGAAAGTAACGTGAACTTACAAATTACAGAACGGTCTTGAATTCTGGGATCTGTATTCTGAAACTGAATAGCTCTCCCTTGAAGTAGACTATTTGTTCTTCTAATTTAGATTTGATTTGATGTTCTTCTTAATCGATTACTAGTTTGGATTTGATTTTCTAGTTTGGAGAGAATGAATGGAGGCTTAGGCTAGCTTGTAGACGAACATCATGACGACACCATAGTTTTAGGGTTATGATGTTAGGGTTTAGGTTTAGCTACGTATATATAGATATCTAGGATTATTTAGAGCCCGTAGATGAACTAGGAGTCCATCAGAACCACGCAGCTCAAATACACATCATTCGGCCACTTAGAAGAAGACACATCATCACAGAACGCTCCAGAATTCTATGCTGGATCAGCATGGGTGCACTTGGCAGGTGCGCCTATGCATTTTTGTACTTGCGCACTTGTGAAGTGCGCCAGTGCATTCTGGTCGACTTCCAGTTTTTCTGCCTAACTTCGTTCATCCATATCTTCTTCATACGGTATCCGTTTTACGCAAACTCGGACTCTATCTCAAGCAGAATTACGAGACGAACGCAATTGTGTAACCCATTTCATTTAATTCTTCTTTTAATCATTAGTTATTCTTTAATTATCTTTTATGTCTTGTTTTAAAATTACGTGATGTTACATTCTCCCCTACTTAAAGGATCTCGTCCCCGAAATCTTCAAGTTAAGAAGAATGTATATCCTACCATCCAACATCCATCTACTCAACCATTCAATCATAGGCATCCATTGTCCTTAAAAAGGTTTCTAATGTTTTCATGAGCATATGCACAGTGTGTGTATATGTCCTTACCCAAATGCAAAATCAGGCGGTCTACTGATTCAGTTGACCTTAATGCGAATCATGTCAGTGCCATGAGTCCATCATGTATGCAATTTTTCCTAATCATACTTTATAACTTCTACATGAGTGCACAATCATTCATATAAATGCAACATCCATATGATAACACATCAAGTTTCAATTCATATGTATAAAAATTCACTCATGCATATGCAATATGAAAGTGACTGAGCCGATCTAGTGCCTAATGTGTGTATATGCATACATGAGCAACCACTAGAAAACACTTGCAACCACTTGCATCCACCAAACATAACATGTCTCAAACACATGTTTACATCCATTGGCTTCTACCTAAGGATCGAGGATAGGACCGAGAGGATATACTTAAAAGATAAAGACTAGCACGCAAATAAACTTTATAGAAAAAGAGGAATCAAGGAAGTACCCTCAAAAAGGGTATGATGCGCGTATCTAGTCTTCAGTCTTCTAAGTTGCATCTTCATGAGCTTCACTCCACTGTACCTTAACTAATTTAACTTCACGATTGTGAAGATTCTTGACCTCCAATTCCAAAACCCACTAGTAAAGGTAGGACCTCGATCACTTATTATGCTAGAGGGTATCCAATGTAGTCGAACTATCTTTCCAAGATAAACAGATGTTAACCATGATACCAAGTGTATATACTAAGATGATTAGAGGTCTCTATTCTACTTAGCTTATCCATCATGTCACAAATCTGAGGGTTGATATCTCTCACGCAAACCATCCTAGTCGAACTTGACATCCCTCAAGTACAAGCCCCAAAGGCCTAAACCAATATCAGCCAAGCACCCAAGGAATACCTACCCCGAATTTGGATGATTTATGTGAGATTATACTAGCAAAACAACCAAACAATTGAGCACTTAACCGACTCTGACTATCCTCGCCAATCTTGCTCCAAAACTATCGTTGACCACATAACTGGCTTTGCATTTTCATCTAGATATATGTGGGAGTCTACCTCACGTTTTAGGGGACAAACCCCTAACCTTAATCAAAAAAATCTGCGTACTCATGGACTACTCCAATGGATCGAAAATCGTTGATAAATACATAAAGTGATTCTGGGTAGCTAATACAAATTGATCCCTTAGGATCGCACGAAATTTCGAGGGTATTCCCGAGGCAAGTCGAAAGTCTAACTACCCTCCTTTCACAATTACTAGCTAATCGATCTGTGCCTAGAATCAACCCATAGCCTATGAAACCAAAAGACATAAGCATTAATATAGCTATTCTCAAATCCTTACAAACCAAAGATAAATGAGCCGAACCACCAATTGGATTTGAGACAATAATGGGATCCTCTACTATACAAGTTCTAGGGTGCAGAGACTCAACTGTGGAAGCGGATATAAACGAATGTGAAGTGCTAAAATCAAAAGAGTACCAACAGAATGATGAAAAGAAAACTAAACTTTTCAATAGAAACTCTATTACCTCTCTCTCAGGTATGCTGGAGGTGAGAGCATGCACTTGCCCTCCTGAAAATCCTGTTCTTTGTTCTTTCCCTTGTCCTTAATTTTATGACCTGGTATACCATAATAAAGATACTTCCTCTTGTCTTAGGTTTTACTAGTCTTTCCTCCCCTCTTGTCCTGTGATTCTTCCACTTACACCTCTTTCTTTTTACCTCCTTTGTGAACCAACTCCATATCCACGAGTTCCTCATCCTTTGGTTGTGTTCCTTAGCAAAACTCCCTCATTCTCATCTTTGCCATCCTTGTGTAACTTGTTGACAAGTCTCTTGAAAGCTGTCTCCATTGCACGGAAAATCCTACAAAGCTTGAAAGAAAATTAGCCGTAGGTGAAACTACTGCGGCTATAGATGGAAGTTGGGAACTTCTTCGCCCTTTGACAGGTATCGTAGTCTCATCAAGCCTACGAAACCATGCCGCGATGAGGTTACCTCCCAGAAATCCAGGAGCCCCGGAGACTCAGAAAAGAAGGAAACAAGTATTCAAACAGAGGATCAAAAAGATAGTGCATATAGCATTGGGGAATATGCCTTTAAACAAAACTTTTCTTTTGAAAATGCTTCTTTTAAAACCATTTTGAAAATAATTTTTCAAATCTTTTATCTTATCCGGTAACCTTCAGCTCTGATACGAAGTGAAACACCCCACCTCCGTTAAGGTCACTCACAAAGGGAATGCCTTAGCTTTGGTGGAGCATTTATGCAGATAAATTACAAGACAGACAAATAAAGTCATTTTATAAACAATATGGTTCAGTCAAGCTTTTACAACAGTTGTCTCAAACATACTTAAAAGTAATACATAGAACTTCTGCCTTGATCTAAAATTTCCAAATATAAAAGAAGCATAAAAACAACAATGATATTCCCCAATAAAGCATGAACCAGCCATAGCAGTGGAAGAGAGAGTCCAAAGCAATATATTAACTATCTTCGAGCTTGGAAAGAAAACTGAGCTAAGTGGTAACATTTCCTCCCTGTGAAACTTGGGGCGAGGGGGGGACGGAAGAAAAGAGGCGAAACAAAACTAGGTCATACATAAGTCTGGTAAGTCCAGTGACTTTCAGCATATAAACATGCAAAAGCATCATGACATGAATAAACTGAATATAAGACAATATTGTGATAACAGGGATAACAAGATAACATAGGATAAGCATAAGGTATGATAAGGCAAGATAAACTGAATGCGCTTTTACTCTTTCTCTGCTTCGCTACTACTTTGTTATTCTGATTTCTATATCTATCTTTGCACCACCTAACTAGTGTCCCAACTAGTAATATGTATAAATGATAACGTGATCCCAATCCCAGTAATTGTGGTAGCCTTCAGGTGTCCATCTATCGTGAGGATTCCACCTCAATCATCTTAATTGCCATGAACATGCTAGATGTACCCTTACTACCCTATCGATCGGCTCCTTACTTGCATAAACGTTCCATGTCTCTGTGTCAATCGACCCTCTCTTGCGTGTAGATACCCTATGCTGGTCCCACCATAAGGTGTATCAATCCTTATGATAGCGACCCGACACGATTCAAGATGCACAATGTATAACTACTGGTACCCAGTGCCTGCTTTTTCCTACTCCGGAGTACGTGCACGCCCGTAATCCGTCAGAACCTACATTGACGTACCCCCTCCCGCTATTTTGACCGCTTATAATCAGCCCAGTAATCGTGCCCCACCCTGCCTAGTTTCAGGGTACCATGATACATCTATGTGGGTTACTGCTGAAATGGGTCCCCGTTACTAGGGTTTCCTGTTGGTTAAGTTTGTGGGCCTATTTATACAAATATTACCCACCTACACGAGACGTACTTGACTCTCCCACCGTTTCTAGCATGTTTTCTTAACGGTTAAGTTTGTAGGCCTATATGTACTAATATTACCCACCTACACGAGATGTACTTAACCCTTCCATCGATTCAAGCATGTTTATTTAATGGTTAAGTTTGTGGGCCTATATTTACTAATATTACCCACCAACCCGATATGTACTTAACCCTCCCGCACATTATGTCATATTGGTTAAGTGTTATTCATTCATGTTAACTTAATCCACCCATTCATCATGTCATGTTGGTTAAGCGTTTCTTATTAACTTAACCCCGTTCGTTCATTAAGTTATATTGGTTAAGTGTTTTCTTGTTAACTTAACCCCACGTGTTCATCATGTTGTATTGGTTAAGTGTCATCAATCAATTCAAGTTAACTTAACCCACCTTACTTGTCATGTTACTTTGGTTAAGTGTTGCCCTTCTTGTGTCAACTTAACCCTACCACAAATCAAGTTATATTGGTTAAGTGTTGCCCTCTTGTTTTAAATTAACCTTACCATAAATCAAGTTATATTGGTTAAGTGTTTCTTATGACCTAACCCTACCATTCATCATGCTATACTGGTTAAGTTTTTCCTATGAACTTAACCTTAGTCATTCATGTTATATTGGTTAAGTGTTCCTATGAACTTAACCCTAGCCATATATCTTGTTCATTAGCATTAATTGATTTATTAATGCACCAACCACTCATATAAGATACGTGTTGTTGCGGTTACTGGATGTGCTGGGAGGTTCCGGGAAGTTTTACACCACAAATCAATCTAACCTCGGGTTTTTTTTTGGCATGATGCACTAACCTCTCACATTAGATAGGTGTTGTTGTGGTTACTGGATGTTCCGGGCAGTTCCGGGCAGTTTTACACCACAACTCAATCTAACCTCGGGTTAGGCACATTCGTCTTTTCACTAATTTACATATTTATAATTATATGTAAATTATTCACAATTGTTGTCAATTTCAGATTATGCCACATTTTCCATAAATGTCCAAGTCTAGATTTATATGCTAATTATCCCAGCCAGTCGTATTCCAATTCTCAAGTTATGCCCAACAAAGCTAATTGCAAGTTATGCCCCTCAAGTACAATTTCGAGTTATTACTCAAAATAGGCTACACCTAATCTTCCCAAGTTTGTAATAATAGTCACGACCCAATACCCCAATATACATTATTCTTTGGCGTCTCAACCAATGGTTATGCCCAATCTTGATTAATATCCTAATTTACAGTTTTGCACCCAATCTAGATTAATATTCCAATTTACCCCAAGTTCGCAACAAAGCCAAATTATGCCCCAAATCATAAGTTACAAAATTATGTTCCACCATTACCAAATAGACTATTCCCCATTACCCACGCATTCCCATCGCACGCATAATAAGTTTCAGTCTAGATCCGAGGTTAATCTAGATTCATAAAATAAAGGGGACGAAAGAGGAACATAAACGAGAGTAGGCGTAAAATAGGCATTAAAATGGTACATCTGTCAAATATTTTGGACCTAAGAGGATAACAGATCTGTTAGAGTTGGGGTATAACAAAGATAGTTCAGAAAATACTGACAGAAATAACCTCATAGACATATAAATCTGATATAAATAACATCATGAACCTAAAAGGATTATATAGAAGATGTCCAACAAAGACAGACATGATTGAGTAATAACTTCCTAGGCATGTAAATCATTGATTCAATAGAAAGATAGGAATTAATCTAAAAGATTTGTCTTATCATCAAGCATGGACTTAGATCCATTTCATTATATGCCAAAATCACTATTATGTGTTTAAACCTGAAAATAACTTGAACTTACATGTTTACAGTTCAATTTATGCCCCAAATCCCAAGTTATATGTCCAATATGATTTATGTCTCAAATCTCAAGTCATATGTCCAATACTTTATGCCTCAAATCTCAAGTCATATGTCCAATACTTTATGCCTCAAATCTCAAGTCATATGTTTTACACTTATATTTTGAATACAACATGTGTTATGTCCTCAAATCAGTTACAACTCAATTATGCCCAATTATACATAATTTACTATTTTTCCCAAATTTTTGCGCTGGTCATGTCCAAATCATATTTTATGCCCAATTTTATTTCCAACATACATTCATCTCTTATGAGATCCGGCTTAGGCTCGCAGTAGCCTTCTATAAAACAAAAAGGGAAGAAGGAAAGAAGAGGCAAAGAATGGACATAATATTATCAATGAGATAGATCTAATGGATATAGAAAGACAGATAGAAATATGCATAATCTCAGATCCAGATTTATTACAATGTCAGAATCACAATTAACTTTTATTTCCTAAAGTAACGTCAACTTACAAATTACATAACGGTCTTGAATTCTGGGATCTGTATTCTGAAACTGAATAGCTCTCCCTTGAAGTAGACTATTTGTTCTTCTAATTTAGATTTGATTTGATGTTCTTCTTAATCGATTACTAGTTTGGATTTGATTTTCTAGTTTGGAGAGAATGAATGGAGGCTTAGGCTAGCTTGTAGACGAACATCATGACGGCACCATAGTTTTAGGGTTATGATGTTAGGGTTTAGCTTTAGCTTTGTATATATAGATGTCTAGGATTATTTAGAGCCCTTAGATGAACTAGGAGTCCATTAGAACCACCCAGCTCAAATATACATCATCCGGCCACTCAGAAGAAGACACATCATCACAGAACACTCTGGATTTCTGTGCTGGATCAGTATGGGCGCACTTGGCAGGTGCGCCAGTGCATTTTTGTACTCGCGCACTTGTGAAGTGCGCCAGTGCATTCTGGTCGACTTCCGTTTTTTTTGCCTAACTTCGTTCATCCATATCTTCTTCATACGGTATCCGTTTTATACAAACTCGGACTCTATCTCAAGCAGAATTCCGATTCGAACGCAATTGTGTAACCCATTTCATTTAATTATTCTTTTAATAATTAGTTATTCTTTAATTATCTCTTATGTCCTGTTTTAAAATTATGGGGTGGTACATTATATTTCCAAATTCATACACATAAACATTATTCAAGTTATGCCAATTTTCCCCTTTTCAAGTTTTGTCCAATCTACGCTATTCCCCCATTCCCAACTAACGCATTCACATAATTTTAGCGGCATGCCTAGGCTCGAGAATAGCCTGGCTATATAAAATAAAAGGGAAAGGAGAAGGGAAGATGATAGATATGATTATTCTAATAAAACTGACATAAGCATATGATGGCATAATGTTGAGATGAACATATAAGAACAGATTGGTGAACTTGTGATAATAAAACAGTTTCTAATACAGTATGGATGTCATCATAGGCATGATTAGATCTAAATAAGGATTTAGATGTCCAACTAATGACAGATCTAAATTAACCACAACATGATAGGCAATAGATGATCCAAATAGCAAATTAGATCCATAATCAAAAGTAGATCTGACATGATAAATGTTGAGATCCAAGTTTACGATTATAGACTCACAAATTGCAATATATATAATATGTTTCAATCATAGGGATAGATCCGAATTAGAGTCGTATCATGTTATACTTATTAGTTATTTAAATCGAAAAATAACTTAAACTCACAACGTTCAGATCTAGAACAATAGAAGGAGAAAAGATGTTGATGTATCTCAGATCTTTACTTGAATCTCTAAATTTCATTGCAGAAGAAGAAATAATTTTGATTCAGTTCAGGAACCCGCAGCATTTAGGCCTCCATTGATTTTCAGTGTGAGAAAACCAGAAAATGAAGCCGTATATATAGCTGCCAGCCCCCAGAATTCGAATGCCACCTGAACCTAGGGGGTTGACCCACCCCTTAGGGGGTCGAGCGTAGTGCCGACACCCCCCTTGGGGGGTCGACACCCCTGGGCGGGAATTTTCCCACTCACCCCGAATTCTGAAATTTGAACGATTTTGAACTTTTTGGATCTAATTTTGAATTCTTCGCCATATATATTGTTAACCTACTTTGTGAACTAGGCAACACAAAGTCAAGAAACCATACATTGAAGAGCATTTTTAATTAGAAGACTTCGGTTCGGATTGGAGAAGACACTACAATCTAGATTGGATAGCAGCAGCTGTTCGGGTCGGGTCAGAGCAACATCTCGGTTCGGGTCGGATAGAGTCCTCTGTTCGGATCGGTGAACTGCTGTTGAGGAAATTGGTAAGGTATATCTAATCGGATCGGAGGGCAACATGATTTCAATTGGATCGGAAAGCCACCTGTTTGCCACGAAAATGGATCGGAGCGGAGCAGATTAGAGAAGAAGAGAGCGTTGCATCCAAGCCAATCCGGTTCGGATCGGATATTCCGACCCGAACCCCTTGTCTGTGCATCTCCGACCCGAGTCCATGTTCCATGTATTTTCCTACAAAAGCGTCTGGATATCCGGACCGGTTGTGACCAGTTCCTACTCGTAGCGTCCGTTCCCTTGATGCGTTGTCAACATAATAATTCATCCGAACCCGAAGATAGTGGGATGGACGACATGTGGCCCCGACCCGGATCAAGTTTCAAGCAAATTCCCACCTATAAATACCCCGTCTGGAGACAAAGAGAAGGATCTTTTTTAGGCATTTTGAGAATTCAACCACCATCCATAATCCGAACTCCATTGCTCCCGGAGAATCCAAATCTTCTTTCATAATTTGTTTTAATCTATTGAGTGAATATAAGCGAGTTGTGAGTGAAATCAAGTGACAATTACATTGTATTTGCAACTGAATCATTGAATATAGTGAAAGATAAGTGGACGTAGGCATTTCTTCGCCGAACCACTATAAATCTTGTGTGTTCATTTTTATTTTTATCTCATCTTATTTGCTTTTAATCAATTTGGGTGTTAGAACCACTTTTGGGTCTAACATTTTGGTGCTTTCACTGAGAATTCATCATCTAAATTCTTCATTTTCCGGGATTCCTTTCTACTTTTTGGACCGTTGGGTTCAAAGAAGTTAATCCTTAAGTTTTTTCGCTCTTTCATATTTGTTGAAGTGATTGTCAAAGACTCATGGCCAAAGGAAAAGGCAAGGAAGTTCAGTCTGTTCGAGGAAATGGAGCTGGCGAAGATCAGCAAAATGCTGTTGTAACAAGGTCTCGGGGGCAGAGTTCAGCAGCAGGAAGAACCAATGCAGGAAATCTGAGCCGCCAGCAGGGGGAGAGCTCCGATCCGATCCGGGTAGGAGATTCTGAAGCAGTGCATTCCCCCAATCTGAACTGACCCGAGCTGCTTGCCACATACCGATCCGACCAAGCCCCCCAGCTCCGAACCGATCCGGCCTCCTACCTCCGATCCGACCCGATGCTTGGTGAGGCTGGAACCTCTACTCGAGTCCCTACGAATGCTCCAATTCCAGCCACCAGGGTTGGTGATCAGGTCAATCCATCTGCGCCTATCACTCAAGGAGATTTCTCGCGCTTGCTTGACATGCTTGAGAGCACAAGGGAGGCTATGAAGGTTCACGAGCGAACTAATCTCATGATGCAGGAAAATATGAGACTCATGAGTCGGGAGATTAGTGAACTCCGTCGACAGAGAACTCCATCACCGGTTCGTCACACACCAGTTGATCAATCTTCATCTTCCGAGGAAGAGAGGCCCCGTGAACGAAGGCCACTCGAACGACCTCAGAACGTGGAGCAGCTGACATTTGGATCTTTGGGATCTCGTGAGGATATTGCACGAGCATTAGGAAACAATGACCCCACTCGGGGGCAAAGACTCCAGTCCCCTCCTCCCGAGATCGACCGGGAGCGCAGGGAACGGAATCGAGCAGAGGCAGCACGAAGAAGAAGGGCATCTCCTGAACAAGAGCCCAGAAGGAATTCGGATACTAGGGCCAGGGAACCTGAGCGGCCCCTAACTAATGCTGATGTACAGGCAATGGTTCGCCAGATCATGTCCGAGAGCCGGAATTATACAAATGAAGATTATGGCATTGAGCGAAGCCATACTCCCTTCACCGATGATATCCTCGACTTCCAATTTCCCCGACGCTTTAACTTGCCACAGATGGACAAGTACAACGGAAGGACTGATCCGGGATAGCATTTGATGCGGTATTCGTGGCTCATGAATGCCGCTGCTGCCCCTGATGAAGTGAAGTGCAAAGCATTCCCAATCTACTTAGAAGATGTGGCCTTGTTCTGGTTTACCCGACTTCCTCCTCGTTCGATTTCGAATTACAAGGAACTAAGCGAGCGTTTCATGAACCAGTTCCGACTACATGCCCGAAAGTCCAAAAGTGTTATTGAATTATCGAGAATCAAGCAGGCACCAGGAGAATCTTTAAGGGCATATCTTGATCGTTTTAACCAAGCTGTAACTGAGGTCAGTGACCCGCATGAGCCCACTATTCTGATGGCATTGAAGGAAGGAGTCGATCCTGAATCTGAGTTTGGAGACTACCTTTCTGGGAAAACACCCTCCACAAGAGAAATATTCTACGAAAAAGCCGATATTTATCTAAGACGAGAGGAGGCCAGGGCAAACCGAAAGAGAAAGTCTGAGACGGCTTCAAAGGAGAATGTGCAGAGTAACATCGCCGTAAAGCAGTCTGGGGAAAGTTCTGGCAAGGTTGAAGTAAATGTAGGAAACAAGGGTGGAAACAGCAATGCTGGAAGCGGGGGTAACAACAACAATAATCGTAATCCAAACGGTAACAGAAGAAACAGAAATAGGGGAAGTGATCCTAACAAAAGACCCCGGTTCCAGAACTACGAGAATTATACACCATTGAACGACACCCTGGAAAATATTTACCTGGATACGTACAATGTGTTACAGTACAAAAGACCGCCACCTCGTGATTCGACCGAGAAAGAAACGGCGACAGGGAAATTTTGCTTGTTTCACGGAACTCATGGGCATTCGACCAATGAATGTCGGCATTTGAGGGATGTGATTGAGAAGCTGCTGCGTGAAGGAAAGTTGGATGAGTACAAGGTTGCCCCGAGGGACAGGGGGCAAGGAGAGCAGGCTCCAAAACAGATCCTACCTGCTCCCAAGCCTACAGCGCAACAGAAAGGTAAAGGAATTGTCATCAACTCCATAGTAGGCGGACCTCACCCGGCAATCCGAAGTTTTAGGTCAATGGATCAATATGTAAACGCTGCCAAGCATCTAGACGTGAATGAAGGTGATGATTTGGAGGATGTCACCCCCATAAAACAACAGAAGACCATGTTTGACGACGTGGTATTTCGCAGCCGAGACAATACTGGGATACAATCACCCACCAATGATCCGTTGGTTATTACTACCACCATTGGGCCGGCCTTGGTCCATAAGGTATTAGTAGACAATGGAAGTTCCATTAATATTTTGTTCAAGAAGTCATTTGATCAGATGAAGCTTGAGTCCGAAGATCTGAAACCTTGTGAAGGATGGATCAGAGGCTTCAACGGGGCGTCGACAGCTCCCATGGGATACATAGAGTTGCCCGTGACCCTGGGGCAAGGAGAACGAAGAAGAGTGCGAATGCTTCAGTTCGTAGTATTGGACGTAGATTCGCCTTATAACGCATTTTTGGGGAGACCTGCCCTCGCTGAATTTAGAGTTTGTATCGCCCCTTGGTGCCTGTTACTTAAGTTCCCAACCGAAGCCGGAACTGGAGTAATGAGAGGGGATCAGGTTTCCGGACGGGCCTGCTATGTGGCCGAGTTAAAGATGTTGATGAAAGGACTTAACGTTGAGAGTAAGGATGCCTCGTCTCCCTCAAAAGGGGACTCGGCATAGCAATTAGAGAAATTGACCCCAAAGGAGTTGCCCAAAGGAACACCTGAAGACCTGGATCCCAGAAAAGACGAGGAACCAGAGGCTAGGAATGCAACTCCTAATGAAGCGACAGTGGAAATTCCCATTGATGAAGCTGATTCGACAAAAGTTTTGAAAATTGGTTCTCAATTGGATCCACGTCGAGCTAAAGAACTAACGGACTTCTTGAAGGCAAACCTAGACGTGTTTGCCTGGACCCATGCTGATATGTGTGGGATATCGCCATCCATTATAAGTCACAAATTGAATGTAAATCCGAAGCATCCACCTGTGAAGCAAAAGAGACGCATGCTGGGCCCAGAGAGGTCGGCTGCTCTCAAAGAGGAAGTAGAGAAGTTGAAGCAGAATGGATTTATTCGAGATTCGACATATCCCGACTGGATATCGAATCCCGTCTTGGTAAAGAAGCCAAACGGAATGTGGCGGACTTGCATTGACTTTTCAGATTTAAATAAAGCTTGCCCGAAAGATAGTTTCCCACTTCCCAGGATTGACCAGCTTGTAGACTCGACAGCAGGTCATGAACTTCTCTCTTTCATGGACGCATATTCTGGATATAACCAAATTCCTATGCACGTACCAGACCAAGAACATACGAGCTTCATTACGAATTTGGGGTTATATTGTTATGTTGTAATGCCATTCGGATTAAAAAACGCTGGAGCTACTTATCAGCGCTTGGTAAACAGAATGTTTTACGATCAAATAGGAAAAACTATGGAAGTTTATGTGGATGATATGCTTGTGAAATCAAAGCAGTCTTCCAGCCATACGCAAGACTTGGCGGAAATGTTTGGTATCTTGCGAAAGTACCGGATGAAATTGAATCCTCTGAAATGCTCGTTTGGAGTGGCATCGGGAAAGTTCCTTGGCTTCATTGTGAGTTCCCGAGGAATTGAAATCAACCCTAGCAAGATAGCAGCAATTAGAAATATCCAAGAACCGAGGAGAATTAAGGACGTCCAAAGTCTTGCAGGGAAAGTAGCGGCGCTGAGTAGATTCATCTCCAAAGCCACAGATAAATGTGTTCCGTTTTTTGATTTGATTAAAAGGGGAAAGAAGAACTTCGAGTGGACTCCGGATTGTGTTGAGGCCTTTCGAAATCTGTTGGAACTGCTAGAGAAACCGCTGATTTTATCAAAGCCCATAGATCATGAAGAATTGTTTGTTTACTTGGCAGTCTCGGCTCACGCTGTCAGCACAGCCCTGGTTCGAGAAGAAAACAAAGTACAAAGGCCAGTGTATTATGTAAGCAAGAAATTAGCAGCGGCAGAGCGCAACTACCCAAAAATTGAGAAGCTTGCTTACAGCCTCCTGATCGCATCCCGAAAACTTCGTCACTATTTCCAAGCCCATCCAATAACCATATACACCGACCAGCCGTTAAGGCAGGTGTTACAGAGGCCTGAGGCATCGGGAAGGTTGATCAAATGGAACATAGAACTAAGTCAGTTTGATTTGAATTTTCAACCACGAAAGTTAATCAGGGGGCAAGCTCTAGCAGACTTTATTGCGGAATTCACCATTCCAGAAGAGGAAATAATCAATGACAGAGTGGTTAAATCCGAGGATGAACTAAAGATGAATCCGTGGAAACTATATACAGATGGAGCCAAGAATGATCGAAGGTCCGGAGCTGGAATTGTCTTGGTCACTCCCGAGGGACGGTCGTTATATTACGCCCTGCGATTAGAATTTTCGGCAACTAACAATGACTCAGAATATGAAGCCCTGATTGCCGGGCTAAAGCTTGCTAAAGACCTCGGAGTAAAAATGATGGACATATTTTGTGACTCTAAAATTGTTGTTTGTCAAGTGCGAGAGGAATTCGTGGCTCGAGGACCTCGACTTATCGCCTACCTCAAGAAAGTGAAAGAGCTATTGAATAGCTTAGAGCGGTACAACATAACACATATTCCCAGAGTTGAAAACCAGAAAGCGGATAGACTGGCAAAGCTGGCTAGTTCCGATAATCCAGAAGAGACTGAAGTAATTCCAATTGAAACATTGGAGTCGCCAAGCTTTGAGTCAATGGAAATTGAATTCACCTTTGAAGCAGAACCAGAGAAGGAGTCGTGGATGACTCCAATTAAGAATTTCCTCAAGAATGGGACACTCCCATCAAAGAAGAGTGAGAAAAGAGCTGTAGTTCGCAAAGCTACCAGATATGTCATACAAGACGATACTCTCTATCGGCAAGGATTTTCTATGCCCCTGTTACGATGTATCGCACACGACGACATCAAGCGTGTACTAAGAGAAGTACACGAAGGTGAGTGTGGAGATCATACAGGAGGTCAAACTTTAGCAAAGAAGATACTGCGATACGGATATTTCTGGCCTACGATCAATAAAGATGCAGCTGATTATTCTCGACGCTGCGATAAGTGCCAGAGATTCGCCAAAATCCCCAGGGCACCGTCGACCCAACTTAAATCAATGGTGAGTCCTTGGCCATTTGCCACATGGGGAATTGATATCATTGGAGTTCTACCAATTGCTAAAGGAGGAGCTAAATATGCAATAGTAGCCGTGGACTATTTTACGAAGTGGGTGGAAGCTGAGCCCTTGACCAAGATCACAGCAAGAAAGGTGATAACTTTTGTGGTCAAAAATATTATATGCCGGTTCGGGATTCCAAGGAAAATTATAACTGACAACGGAACCCAATTTGATAGTACTGAATTCAGAAATTTCTGCCAGAAGTATAAGATAGACAAACGATATACTGCAGTTGCCTATCCGCAATCAAATGGGCAAGTAGAGGCAATAAACAAAGTAATAAAATCCATCCTCAAGAAGCGATTAGAGCGTGCAAAGGCCAGGTGGGTTGATGAATTGCCCCTAGCTTTGTGGGCATATCGAACAACATTTAAGACGGCCACCGGTCATACCCCTTTCTCTCTCTCCTTTGGCTCAGAAGCTGTAATTCCAGTTGAACTAGAAGTTCCTTCCCACAGGGTGACATATTATGACCCGATGACAAATCGGGCACTTTTACTTGAGTCTCTTGATGAAGTCGAAGAAAAAAGGTATGAAGCGGATTTGCGTGCGGCAAGACACCGACGTCAGATGGCACGCTATTATGACAAAAAAGTTCGTCTCAGGACTTTTGAACCAGGAGATTTGGTGCTAAAGAGAGTCTTTCCATCCCTTTCTCACCTTGGTCCAAAATGGGAAGGACCCTTCGTCATTCAACGGAAACTTGAAAAAGGAACCTTCAAGTTAACGACCGTGGATGGCGAGGAAGTCCCCAGAGCATGGAACGCCCAACACTTAATGCGATATTTGGATTAAAAAAAAAACACTGTACTTTGTGTTATTTTTATTATGAACTCTGTAATAAGGCACGACTTGCCTTGGGAAAATCCGACGATATGAATAAAGGATTATAAAGTGGATGTAGGCTACGACTTAGCTGAACCACTATAAAAATATTGTGTGTTATTTACCTTTATGCACTATGTGTATATACATTTGTTAATTATTTTGTTGCAGGTATGAAGTACAGAGTGACTTACAGCCTAAAAAGGTTGAAAACGGTTTAGACATAAAAAGAAGCACAACGACTATTTGTGCAATAAGACATAAAAGAATGAGAAAACGACATTCTTCTTCTAACTCTAACTCTCCAGAGAGAGAGAGAGAGAGAGAATAAAAGCGTCTCCGACTGAGCGCTGAAAAAGAAATTCTTCTTGTAACTCTAACTCTCCAGAGAGAGAGAGAGTATAAAAGCGTCTCCAACTGAGCGCTGAAAAAGAAATTCTTCTTGTAACTCTAACTTTCCAGAGAGAGAGAGTATAAAAGCGTCTCTGACTGAGCGCTGAGAAAGAAATCTTTCCCCGTTGAAAGACCAGGGAATAAACAGATGACTGAACTCGAACTCTAACTCTCAAGGGAAAGAGGGAGAGTATAAAAGAAATGCCAGAAAAAACGACAGGTACTGACAGCACAGGAAGTGCTATCCCGTCAGAAAATCGGGAGCATTCGGATTGCCTGGTTAAGCATTAAATAACTTGTGGAAATTGACTGGGGACACTTATGTACACGCATATTTCCCCCCTCCACAACTTCGTTTCACAACTGTAAACATGCATAAATGCAGAACTACTAATAAACAAACATTGCAAAAAGTGAATTATTTTTATTTACAGATGAATGAATTTGTACAGGGAAATAGCTAAAAAAGAAAGTGCAGGAGCTGCTTTTGTAGCAGCAATTATTGGTTCACAAAGATGCTAAAAAGATACAGGGGAACCCACTATTTAGGTTTGGAATGAGCCTTAGATTTCTTGGCGGCTTTCTCCGCATCCTTTGCTTCCTTCTCGGCTTCAGTCAAGATTCGTTTTGATTTCTTTTTCCCTGAAGATGCGGTACTGGAGCCAGTAGACTTCTTCCCGGAGGGCTGGACACTGGAATCAAGAGAAGATTTTTTAGCAAGTTCTTCGGTAATAGATCTAGTTGAGAGCTTAACAACTAACCTTGAACCCGCATCCACAACTGCGAGGGGCTTGAGGACCTCAGGGTCTAGTTCTTCGGCCTTTAATTGCAAACGCTTGTCTTGGTCAGCCTTCATTGCAGCCAAGGTAACGTCATCAGCACTTTTTGACTCCCCGGTTATTGCGACTTCTGGTTCCTCTTCATGCCCCCCGTCTCCGCCATCGTCCTTTAAAGCCGCTATCATTTCTTCATCATGGGGAGTGGAGACCTTAGTTGGCTCATTTCCTTCTCCCAAGTCTATAGAAGCAGCCTTGTCTTCCCCTTTTTTGGCCCCATCTGCGGGCTTTGTCCCAGCGGTAGCTCCTTGAGCTACATCTGTCTTTTCGGATGATTCGACACCTACAGAATGAGAAGCAACAGTTATCAACTCAGGCGAAAACAATGGGTCTCTCATCGAATGTTCAATCACGTAGCGAAAGGTAGTAATAGCTTTGGCAAATTGAGGAGAAAAGATAGGGATACCTTCCGAAGACTTTTCAGCGGGGGTGACTACTACCTCTGGGGCTATTTCAGGAATGGGAGATAGCAGAGTTGTTCGGGGAATTCCCGGATTTTCGGTATCATACCCTTCTACTTCGGGAGTTGCAGGAGCAGAAGAAGAGGAACCAGCTTCGAGAATGGTTTTTTGTTTAGACTTCCGTCTCTCTTCTTCCATGGCCTCAGCAATGAGGCGGCGCCCTTCAGCTAGACGCTCCGGTTCATCATCTCTCAAGTATTTCTCCATCAGTTTATCTTCATCGAGGGAATCGACCTTAAGTTCTTCTTTTTCCCACTCAACGATTTGATTCCATACTTGAACCAGAGTGGATGGATAGTCCTCGATCCAAGAAATGTTTCGACGACGAATAATGTGTGCGAAGAATTCAATCATTAGCTCGCCGAAGCCCTGAATATCAGCCTCCGCCTCTGATAGTTGCTTGCGGGCTTCCTCCGCAGATTTAATAGCACACTCCACATTGCCCTCGGCCAGAGCAGCCCTATTCTCTGCCTCCAACAACTTTGAAACCAAGTCAGCATTCTTCTTTTCTAATTCAGCACTCCTCTTTGCTAACTCGGCGTTTTTTCGCTCAAGCTCAGCATAAGCAAGGCGTGTCTTAGCAGCTTCTGACTTGGCCTCGTCAGCTTGCTTTTTTAATTCAGAACGCTCCTGAGTATGAGATTCAAGCAAATCGTGATAGCGCTTTTGCATGTCCTCGAATTGTTGTTTGAAATTAGAAGCGTCCCTTTGAGCGACCGCTAGCTGAGCTTGAGTGTCTTCCAAATCTTTTCCTAGAGCTTTTAAGGCCTTGGCGTCCTCCTCCGCGGTCTTTTGCATTGAATTGGCATTTGTGATTAGAGTGCGGATGATTCTAGAAAGATTGCGTGAATACTTGAACATTTCGGTATATTGTTTTTCCACCAAATCAATCTTTGCTTTGGCCTCATCTGCCCAATTAGAAGAAATAGGTTCAAGGGTAGGTAGAAAGGTCAAAGTCTCGAAGTAGTGCTCAGGAAATTGCTCCTCTAAATATGCCAGCTTGACTGCGGTTCCCGCATCTGGTGGGGGAGGAGCGGGAATTGATAATTCGGTGTCCCTATGAGAAGAGAATTCAGTAGTCTCTATGTCCGTTCTAGGTCGTTTAGTGGCAGGGACCTTGTGCTTACTTCGAGACCCGGTTTCTTTTGGAGGAGTTCTCTCTCTACTCCGCTTTTCGTGGGAGGAAGTGGAGTCTTTAGATGGTGGTCTGTCCTCCTCCCTGCGGCTTTGATAGCTCTTATATTTCTCTTGTTCCGGTCGAACTGGTGAGCGGGAACGTGAGGGTCGAGAACGATAGGGATCATAAGGTCTTCTCTCCTCCCTACCACGATCATCCCGGCGATCATACTCGACATCCTGAGGAGGATTGGACATGCTGCGACGAAGTTTTCTTATATCGTAGTAGGATCGAGATATTTTACCTGCACGATAAAATAAACGAAGTTTAGAATTAATGGATTCATGGAGAAAGAAGTGCAATGAATGCTAATGCTGTGGTGTAAAGTGTATCCTAAGTGGTGTGTTTCCCCCCAACCAACCCGAGTCTGAAGCTAGACTAGTGCGGGCAGGCTCTTTGGCCTTAGCGGGAGTGGTCTCTTCAGAAGAGGTGGAGACTAAAGGATCCTTCCTGAAATCCTCTGAAGTATATATAGTCTCAGGTAAGGGGAGATCCCCCAAACCCTGAAATATGTGCTCATCAGTACTAGGAACATCCCCTTCGGAAGCATGAAGTGGCGACTCTTGGGAGGATTTTGACTTGTCTAGAGAAGTAGTTTCCTCGGGGGCAATATACCCTTCACGATGCTTTTCGGCCAGATTAGCCAATTCATCATCTTGTGTGGAAGATGGGGAAGGTGAAGGTTGAAGAGGCGCTGTAGGAATTCCCGAGCCTTCTCCTGTCTCTGGAACTATCTCCACTGGAGGAATGTATGCGTAAGGGACCGTCCCATGACCGATGCTACGAAAAACGGATAGCAGCCCATGAAAGTGAAGGTATTCATCTTTAAGGACCTCGTCGATAGTCAAGAATTTTTTATCGCCATTAAGAAGTCGGTGCATCCGATCAAAGAACACCTGATCTGATATCTGTTTGGGATTGTCGACTGCAAATAAAAAGGAAAACAGGTCAGGGTGATGATTCAAGTGTATGGAGACCGAATTTAGAAAATCAACGCTTTACTTGATTTTGTCCATCTCCTGGCGCATCCAGGCTGTTGCTTCACGTAGAACCATTCTAGTCTGGAATCTCCAGCTTTACTGCTGAATGGTGCAGAGATTATCTTCCTTTTTGGGACTGATTCAAAGTAGCAGAAGGATGGAGTCTCTCGAGTCCGATGCTTGAAATTATAGAAGAAGTGAACGTCATCGAACGTGAGCTCTATGCCTAGGATTTCACGATATGCTATGTACAAGGTGTGCAAATAGGCATATGAATTGGGATGCAACTGCATGGGGGCAATCCACATTTGTCTTAAAAAGTCAACAATGAAGGGAGAGAATGGAGGAATGGCACCGACCATGCACATCAATCGAGTAACCGTCATATATCCTTCTGGAGGGTTGTGGGGACGGTCAGAGCGTGAAGGCACTAGAGTGTCCCTTTTCATTATTCCATACTTTAAGCAAATTCGGACAAGTCGATCGTTGTCAATTGTCGATTCAACGGAGTCTGGAGGTGATTCCAATATAATGGCTGATTCAAATTCGTCAGGTGCTCTATCGTCACCAATCCCTCCTTCCTCCTCGAAACCCAGAGAAACCTCGTTCTCTGAAGACGCCTCATTGCTTTCTCGACTTCCAACCCCGTAGTCTGGACCCTCACTGTCCCATTCTGGATCAGACGAAGAAGATATATCCTCAAGAGTGATTTTGTTAGAAGTCTCCGGGGCTTCTTTCCTCTCAGCTAGTCGGGAAGAGCGTCTGGGCCTCATTGTCATAGAACTATTGAAGAAGCAATAGCACGGATTAGAGTAAATTAGCCCGTACCCCCCTGTGTATGTGTGTGAACTAAAATGTGTGCCGTGAATGTGAGAAATGCAAAGTAAAAGTGCAGCAATGTAAGACGAAACTTTGAAGAGAAAGTGATAGTCAGAGTAGTTCTTAATGTTCACTTATGTCCGCAAGGCACTATCCTAACTGTTCGTAAAGTTGGAGGTAATATCTTTTAGATAGTTGGACGAAAGCTTGTGTTTTAGATTGAGTGGTGTTCGGTTCGGGTGCAGACAACGGGTTCGGATCGGATGAGCAAGGGCCCATACTCAGAAAGATATATCCGGATCGGTTCGGAGGTTGACACCCGGAGCGGGTCGGATTAGCTTGGATAACCAGACCCCTATTCTCTCTTTTGTTTTTCAATCGGGTCCGATCCGAGCGCATAAGTCGTGACCTTCATTGTATTCGTAGATCCGACCCGACCCGGTCAAACAGTTTAAGACCCATTCCTTGGCCCTATTGCTCCGACCCGATCCGGCTCTGTAAATTTCCCTCTTTTCCTCTTTTCCTCCTACTGTTCCCCTACCCGAACCAACCTTGTTCAGTTTTCTTCCTCTTCCTCCTCTTAAATAGCGAACCCAACTCGAAATCCTAAGCTTTAATTAAAGTCGAGAGATTGAGTACTCAAGTGTCAATACTTTCCTCCAACGCTTCGAAGTGGTGTCGATGTCATGGACGACGAAGGCGGAGGAAGGAAGAAGGCGCAGTGATGGAATTATTCAATTACCTTGTTAAAGTCATTCAAATTAACCGTGAAGGTAAATTAAAAGCGATTATGGCAGCAGGATTCAAGATTACAAGACTACCTATGTGTTTGATTCGAAGACGGAAGTGAAAACTTTGAAGTTTCTTGGAAAAGCTGGAGCTTTGATATGGAATCGGTTCGGATAAACGAAAACGATAAATGAAAGAAAAGAAGAAAGAAGAAGTGAATTTATATAAACAACAAGCTGACTATTCGTATTCCCGATCGGACCGGCTTGAAAAGCCCAGTAATACAGCTTGGCCCACTGGTTCATCGCAGAGTACAGGAGGAAGAAGATCTGTTCGGGTCGGAACCCAAGCCAGAATTCCGTTCGGGTCGGAATCCGAACCGAACAGGATGAAGTACGACAACTTAACGTGTGAATTCAAAAGGAAAGATGAAGCTTTTGCGCTAGGGTAGTCAAAGCATGCTCCGTTCCCCACAGAAGCATCCTTTGAGGGGGCAAAGTGTTAACCGACTTTGTGAACTAGGCAACACAAAGTCAAGAAACCAGACATTGAAGAGCATTTTTAATTAGAAGACTTCGGTTCGGATTGGAGAAGACACTACAATCTAGATTGGATAGCAGCAGCTGTTCGGGTCGGGTCAGAGCAACAAATCGGTTCGGGTCGGATAGAGTCCTCTGTTCGGATCGGTGAACTGCTGTTGAGGAAATTGGTAAGGTATATCTAATCGGATCGGAGGGCAACATGATTTCAATTGGATCGGAAAGCCACCTGTTTGCCACGAAAATGGATTGGAGCGGAGCAGATTAGAGAAGAAGAGAGCGTTGCATCCAAGCCAATCCGGTTCGGATCGGATATTCCGACCCGAACCCCTTGTCTGTGCGTCTCCGACCCGAGTCCATGTTCCATGTATTTTCCTACAAAAGTGCCTGGATATCCGGACCGGTTGTGACCAGTTCCTATTCGTAACGTCCGTTCCCTTGATGCGTTGTCAACATAATAATTCATCCGAACCCGAAGATAGTGGGATGGACGACATGTGGCCCCGACCCGGATCAAGTTTCAAGCAAATTCCCACCTATAAATACCCCGTCTGGAGACAAAGAGAAGGATCTTTTTTAGGCATTTTGAGAATTCAACCACCATCCATAATCCGAACTCCATTGCTCCCGGAGAATCCAAATCTTCTTTCATAATTTGTTTTAATCTAATGAGTGAATATAAGCGAGTTGTGAGTGAAATCAAGTGACAATTACATTGTATTTGCAACTGAATCATTGAATATAGTGAAAGATAAGTGGACGTAGGCATTTCTTCGCCGAACCACTATAAATCCTGTGTGTTCATTTTTATTTTTATCTCATCTTATTTGCTTTTAATCAATTTGGGTGTTAGAACCACTTTTGGGTCTAACATATATATATATATAATTATCTTGCGCGTATACAAACTTCAAACCCTCATAACTTCTTCATACGGTGTCTGTTTTACACAAATCAAATGTCTATCTTGACTAGAATTTTGAGACGGACACAATGGCGCAATCTGATTCCCTTAATTCTAAATATTAAATTAATTATTATTTAATTTATCCTATTTAATGTTGTTAAAATTACGGGGTGTTACATTCTCCCTTACTCAAAGGATTTCGTCCCCGAAATCTCCAAGTTAAGAAGAATGTTCATCCTACCATCCAACATCCATCTACTCACCCATCAATCACAGGCATCCATTGTCCTTAAAGACTTATAATGCTTAAATGAACATATGCAAAGGTGTGTGTATATGTCCTAATACTAATGCGAAGATCAGGCGGTCTACTTATTCAGTCGACCTCCTTAATGCAATGCATGATAGTGCCATGAGTCCAACATGTATGCAATAATCCTGTTATATCATGTAAGTTCTACATGAGTGCACAATCATCCGTCCAAATGCAACATCCATATGATGATACATTCAATTTCATCCATAAAAAGGAAAAGCAATGCACACACATCCATATGCAGTATGAGAGTGATTGAGTCGATCCAGTGCCTAAGTTGTGTGTATATACATCCACGAGCAACCACTAGCAAACACTTGCATCCATCAAACATAACATGTCTCAAATACATGTTTACAATCATGGGACTCCTACCTAAAGGTCAAAATTCAATCGATATGACATACTTAGATAATAGAAACAAGCATAAATGAAAGCATTGGAAAAGGATTTAAGAACATACCCTCGAAAAGAAAAGGGTATGAATCACGAATCTTGTCTTTGGTCTCCCAAGTTGTATCCTCTGGCTTATCTCCCCATTGCACCTTCATTAACTTGATTTCTTTGTTGCATAGCTTCTTAACTTTCGATCCCAAAATACGGGTAGGAACTCGTTTGATTATTGCCTCCCGCTCCACTTCCACTTCCTCTAATATACTTGGCTCAACAACTTCTACGGTATCATATAAGCACTTCTGCAAATGAGAAAGTGGAAATCATCGTGAACGCTGGATAGTCTCTCGGGTAGCTTTACTCTGTTTGCCATTTAGCCAATCCTTTCTGTTATGGGAAATGGCCCTACAAATCTTGGAGCCAGTTTTCCTACAGATCCGAAGCGTACCATGTTCGTCAAAGGTGACACTTTAATAAAAACCATATCTCCTACTTTGAATTCAATGTAAGTTCTTATCTAGTCGGCATAGGATTTCTGTCTATCTTGAGCGGTCTTCATTCACCGTCTAATAAGATCAATCTTCTCGGACGTTTCTCTAACCATATCTGGTCCAAGTAATAGTGTTTCTGTAGATTCTCACCAACAAGTCAGTGATCTACAGGGTCGTCCGTTAAGGCTTCAAAAGGTGTCATGCCAATACTTGCTTGAAAACTGTTGTTGTAGGCGAATTCTACTAAAGGAAGATGTTCTTCCCAAGTACCTCTGAAGTCCAGAATACACACCCTCAAAAGATCCTCTAGAACTCGGTTCGCCCTCTCCGTCTGTCCATCGGTCTGAGGATGATAAGCGGTGCTTAAAAGTAACTGTGTACCTAATGCTTCCTGCAAGCTTCTCTAAAATTCGCTAGTGAATATGGGGTCACGACCGCTTACGATGCTGGAAGGTACTCCATGAAGACAGACAATCTCACGAACATAAATTGCTGCCAACCAAGCTGCCATCTTCTTACTCTTAACTGGAATAAAATGAGCGCTCTTTGTAAGTCTATCTACTACCACCCAAATACCGATGTTTCCTTTCTTTGATCTAGGAAAACCATCTATGAAGTCCATAGAGACGCTCTCCCACTTCCGCTGTGGAACCTCCAAAGGATGAAGTAAACCACCGGGCTTCTTTTTGTTCAGCTTTAACTTGCTGGCAAATCAGACATTGAGAAACAAACTCTGCCACGTCTCTCTTCATCTTAGCCCAAAAGAAAACGTGCTTCATATCCTTATACATTTTATCGCCACCTGGATGAATGCTCATCTTGGAGTGATGGGCTTCTTCTAGGACTGTCCTTATCAAGTTCCCAATTCGGGGAACACAGAGCCTTCCATCTCGTCACAATCACCCTTTTTCGTCTGTGGAGTATTTATTGAGGTGACTAGAAGTCTCCCCTTTACTGATCCTATCCATGATGTTTGAAATCTATGGATCATTTCATTGCAAAGCTCCTATCTAATCCATAAGAGTAGGTCTTATCTCTAGCGATGCAAACAAACCAGGCAAAAGCTCAATGAAGAGTCTAAAGTCAAAAGCCGATATAAACTCCAAGCTTTTCCTTTCTACAAACAAAGGACTTAAGACCATCCTCTGTCTACTCAGTGCGTCAGCCACTACATTACCCTTGCCATGGGTATAAGCAATCTCGAAATCATAAGATGCTAAGAACTCCATCCACCTTTGCTGCCTTAAATTAAGATCCTTCTGCGAGAACAAGTACTTGAGAGATTTATGATCAGTGTACAATTCGAACCTCTCTCCAAGAAAATAATAACGCCACATCTTAAGTGCAAATACTATGGCAGCTAGCTCTAAATCAGGGGTAGGGTAGTTCTTCTCATGAACTCTCAATTGCCTACCCCCATACCACACTACCTTCCCTTTTTGCATCAGAACCGCACCAAGACCTGTACCACATGCATCAGTGTAAAATGTAAACACTTTGTTCCCATCGGGCAAGGTCAAGACTGGGGCTGTTGTCAGATCCCTCTTCAGTCGTCGGAAAGCAACATCACAATCTATATCCCATGAAAACGCCAAATTCTTCTTCGTCAGCCTGGTGAGTAGAGCTGATATCTTTGCGAAGTCCTTAATGAACTTCCAATAATAGCCTGCTGACCCCAAAATGCTTCTCACCTCTGTTGCATTCTTTGGAGTTTGCCAGTCCTAAATTGCAACCACCTTTGCGGGATCCACTACTATCCCATATTTGGAAACCGCATGGCCAAGAAATTCTCGTCTCTTTTCTCCAAAAATGGCATTTGGAGAACTTTGCCTTAAGCTTATGTGAACGGAGGGTTTTCAAAAATTCCCTCAAATGTTAGGCATTCTCTTCTTCGCTCTTTGAGAAGATCAAGATATCATCAACAAAGACCATGACAAATTTATTTAGGAACTCCTAGAACAGCCTACTCATCAGATCAACAAAATAGGCGAGTGCATTCGTCAACCCAGAAGGCATTACAAGCCATTCAAAGAAACCATCTGGGGTCCTAAAAGCGGTCTTATCTATACTGTCCTCAGCCACCCTCAACGGATGAAATCCCATGGCCAAGTCTAGCTGAGAAAATACCAAGGCACCAACAAGCTGGTCAAACAAGCCATCAATCCTCGGAAGTGGGCACCTGTTCTTCTTGGTGATTTTATTCAACTCCTTATAGTCCACACATAAGCGAAGCGAACCATCCGCCTTAGTTGCGAATACCACTGGAGCACCCCATTCTGATATGCTTCCCCTAATAAACCCTTTTTCAAGTAGTTCCCCAACTTGATTGCTAAGATCCATCCTTTCCCTTGGAGGCATATGACGCACATGCAATCCAACTGGCTTTGCATCGTCCACCAAATATATACGAAAATCGCCTGGGAGGTAATCCCCGTACCTTATCAAAAACATCAGAATAATCTCGGACTACTGGAACAGATTGCAAATCATCGATAGATGCATCAAGAGACTCTAGGAAACTAAGCATAACAGACCCTTGTGGGTAACAAGAAATCTCGAGGGCCCTCCCATGGCAAGTCAAAAGTCTAAAGACCCTCCTCTCACAATCTAGGATGACACCATACATGGTAAACCAATCCATCCCTAGAATCAACCCATAGCCCATAAACCTGAGCTCATATGCGTCGCACTCAAACTCGACGTCTAAGATAGATATTCTCAAACCCCGACAAATCATAGACTAATGAGCCGAACCACCAATGGGGTTTGAGAAAACAACGGGATCCACTACCATACTAGTATTTAAGTGCAGAGATTCAACCACAGAACTAGATATAAATGAATGTGAAGCGCCAGAATCAAAAAGAATTCTAATAGGATGACTAGAAATAGAAATTAATCCTTCCATAAAAAAATTCCTACCTCTCTCCGGAGCACTGGCCGCGAGAGCATTCACCTGCCCTCCAGAAGCTCCCGCCATTTGACCTTGTCCCTGTTTCTTCGGGCACTCCCTAGCAAAATGTTCGACCTCTCCACAATTGAAGCAAGTATTTTTCCTTCTTTTACAGTGTTTGGCCAAGTGACCCTCTCGTCCACAACTGTGACACTTCCTTTTATCCTTAGCCTTGTCATTCTTGCTATCTTTGTTTTGTTATTGTTGTTGTTTTCCTTTCTTGGGCCATACCTTCTTATTCTGCGTTGTTTCCTCAGCCTTAACTTACTTCTTCCCTCCTTTGCCTTCCTCATGCGTCAAGGACATTATCAAAAAGTCTTTCAAAAGTAGCTCCCATTGGAATATGAGACATAGCTAACCCATAAAGGGGTTTATTCAGCCATTTAGCAAACCGCAAAGCTTTCTTATGCGGAGTGTCCACCAGTTCCAATCCAAACCTTGCTAGCTGGTTGAATTTGTTCACATATTATTTAACAGTCATGTTTCCTTGTTTGAGCGCCAAGAACCTCTCCATTTGCATGTTTTCTCAGCTTGAGAAAGAAACTTCATTTCTAAAATCATCCTATGTCTCCACCGGATGTCCAGCTTGGGTAACTTCCCACCAGAAAGAAGCTTCATCTTTCAGTAGCCAGACAGCTAACTGAATCTTCCTTCGATCTTCCACTTCAAAGATTACGAACAAGTCATCGTTCTCCTTGAGCCAATTCCTTGCCTCTACGAATGTTTCGGTTCCACGGAATGGCTTCCCTCCCATAGCATAGAAATCTTTACAGATCATAGCGAAATTATCTGCTCTTAGAGGAGGAGGAATGATGGGTGCAGCCGGGGGAGAAACGTCAACTTGACCTCCGGCAGGTGTCGTGGCCTCTAAATACCTACGGAACCGACCTGGTATCGTAACGCCCTCAGGAATATTAGGTTCCCCAGACATGCTGAAAAGAAAAGGAAAGAGATTTAGACAAAGTATCGAAGGATATTACATATGGCCTTAGGGAATATTTTTTTTCAAAACAGACTTTTCTTTTTTGAAAAATGCTTTCTTAAAAGCTTTTTGAAAATAGTTTTCAAAACTTTTAACTAAACTGGTAACCTTTAGCTCTGATACCAAGTGTGACACCCCACGTCTGTTAATGTCACTCACAAAGGGAATTCATTAAATTTCGTGAAGCATTATAGGTGAACAGAAACAGAAATATTACAAGACAGATATAAAATGACAGCGGAATTAAAAACTTTATTAGTCATAAAGCATCGTGGTTCAAAAACATCACATGTCTGAAATACACAAAAACCATTACATCATAAAAACTATTGTCTTATACTTTAAAACATCATAGTACATAAAAGAAGCAAAATTCCCCAAACAAATCTTAGCCATAGCAACGAGGATAGGAGCTTGAGCCATACATCTAAGCAGCTCCAACAAAATGTAAGCAGAATCACGGTCAACCCTGAGTATTCCTGCCCTGAGAACCTGAGGGGGGGAATGGAAGGAAGAAGAGGAAATAAAAAGGGTCAGACATAAATCCTGGCGAGTCTGGTTACCTTTAGCAAATAAATAAGTAAAAGTAGCATGATAGGCATATAAAGTGGATCAGAAAGATAACACTATATAAGGCAGGTATGACAAGGTAAACATGATAGAGTGTATATGCTTCCCTAATGATTACACCGATTCTCTACACTGATACTAGTATAACTAGAAATGATATGATCCCAACAACTATTAAATGGTAGACTTAGGCATACGTCCAGATGTACCCTAACTACTACTCTAATCGATTGGCTCCGTACTCCGTAGATACTCTGTGCCGGCCCCACAATAGGAGGTATCACTTTCCTAAAGTGGCAACCCTTCGTTGATGAGCACAGCCATACCTACTGGTGTCACGGTCGTCTTAGCCCCCTCTACCCGGCCCATGCACGCACATGTCCCCAGCCGGTTTGCGCCGCCCACATCGTCCTCCTCGTTTGGATCTCTTACAATCATCCCAGTAAGTGTGCCCCAACTCCAACCTAGTTCAGAGTACTCGTTTGATACCTATTAAGGGTTAATGACTGAAATGGGTCCCACACAACATGATACAGGCTCTTCCCCTTGTCTTGTATCCCCACTAGGATTTCTGCCGGTTATGTATACCACTAGGTGTCTTTATTTACATAACCCTATCATTTCGACTAGTTATGCTTACCCTTAAAAAAGTTGTCTTTAATTACATAACTTAAATATTTTCACAGGTTATGCTTACCACTAGGTGTCTTTAATTACATAACCCTATCGAGTTAAGTTCGTGGGTCTATTTGTAAATATTACCCACCCCCCTCAGATTTACTTAACCCACCCTCTGTTCAACCAAATTTACTTAATCCCCAATTTCAATTCATGTTCATACAATCCCTATGGATTTAACTAGGTTAAGTATTCAAGGTTTATTACCATATTTTCATTTATGGTTATAGTATGCTAGACCTCCCACATTAAACCTGCCATTTGTGGATGCTGGACATGCCGGGCGGGTCCGGGCAAACTTATTCCACAAATCCGGCTTAATCTCGTGTCTAAGCACATCTCGTATTTGTGCACCTAGACCTCCCACATTAGATTCACGACTTGTGGTCGCTGGACATGTTGGGCGGTCCCGGGAAGACTTCCACCACAATTGTAATCTAACCTCGTGTCTAGCCGCAATTACAGTTTCTAATTACTGTAATCCTAGGCATTTCATTATTAGCCAATTTAACCTATGTCATTATAGGTTATAGGTTTCATGCCTCTTTTCCCCAATTATGTTCATAGTGAATTGTATGTCCAAATTCATATACATAAACATTATTCAAGTTATGTCAATTTCCCCCTTTTCAAGTTATGTCCAATCCACGCTTTTCCCCCGTTCCCAACTAATGCATTCACATAATTTTAGCAGCATGCCTAGGCTCGAGAATAGCCTGGCTATACAAAATAAAAGGGAAAGGCGACGGGAAGATGACAAAGATGATTATTCTAACAAAACTGACATAAGCATATGATGGCATAATGTTGAGATGAACATATAAGAATAGATTGGTGAACTTGTGATAACAAAACACTTTCTAACGTAGTAGGGATGTCATAATAGGCATGATTAGATCTAAATAAGGATTTAGATGTCCAAATAATGACAGATCTAAATTAACCACAACATGATAGGCAATAGATGATCCAAATAGAAAATTAGATCCATAATCAAAAGTAGATCTGGCATGATAAAGGTTGAGATCCAAGTTTACAGTTATAGGCTCACAAATAACAATAAATCTGATATGATTCAGTCACAGGGATAGATCCAAATAAGTTTCATATCATGTTATACCTATTAGTTATTTAAATCTAAAAATAACTTAAGCTCACAGTGTTCAGATCTAAAACAATAGAAGGAGAAAAGTAGTTGATGAATCTCATATCCATACTTGAATCTCTAAATTTGATTGCAGAATAAGAAAGAGTTTTGAATCAGTCCAGGCAGTAGCAGCACTTAGGCCTCCAATGACTTTCAGTGTGAGAAAACCAAAAAATAAAGCTATATATATAGCTGCCATCCCCCAGAATTCGATCGCCACCTCAGCCCTAGGGGTGTTGACCTACCCCTTAAGGGTTTGACCCTGGTGTCGACACCCCCCTTGGGGGTCGACCTAGGTGTCGACACCCTCCTTGAGGGGTCGACTTCCCTGGGCAGGAATTTTCCTGCTCACCCCGAATTCTGAAACTTGAACGATTTTGAACTTTCTAGACCTAATTTTGAATTCTTGGACATATATATATATATATATATATATATATATATATATAACTATCTTGCACGTATACAAACTTCAAACCCTCATAACTTCTTCATACGGTGTCCGTTTTACGCAAACTAAATGTCTTTGACTAGAATTTCGAGGCGGACGCAATGACGTAGTCTGTTTCCCTTAATTATGAATATTAAATTAATTATTATTTAATTTATCCTCTTTACTGTTGTTAAAATTACGGGGTGTTACAAAATATTACCGACTTCTAACTAATTCCCACATTTCTCGTTGATTGTTGATATCCAAGAATTCTCAAATGTTCCTTTTCTATAAGATACATCAACGTAAGGAAAAGACATTGAAACATTGGATCTCATGAAAGAGACCTTCAACAAGTTTAACAATATTGGATCAGCATGAGTTTTTTTTGAAATGTCAGATGATTGCAACTCGCGAAAGAAGCTACTTTTAGGGTTAAATTTAAGCCTTTCTCTTTTGAAATTGAGTCTTGTAGGTTGTAGCCCTAAATTCCTTAATGTGGGAAGCGTTTCATAATCCTAATTTTTTATAGCTGGAACTGGAAGGCATCTGATTTATTAATAATAAACCTAGGGTTCGTCAATATTTTTTTTGGGCTTGTAAATAGCAGATGTCTAGGGTAGACTTTGTATATTCTTGGCTCAATAAATTTAAGTCTTTAGTTTTGCAAAGAATTAAGTCTATCAACATTTTCTATTGGTAACTTTTTATCTGGTCTAGACATAGGCAACTCCGTTGATTTCTATTTATATATTTGAACTCCATCGGAAAAGCCTGCTATAATGAAGGATATTCCCTTTTAATGCGAATGTTATAGATACGTTGCTAGTGCATCACCTATCTGTATTGCTTGACAACATGCAGATTGTAGTCTCCTTTGTGTTATCTACTGTGCAGTTAGTGTCCAAGCTTAGGGCACAAACATTGTATTAGCAGCAAAGACCATATTATTTATATCAGTGCACCGACTATTATCTTCTAGGGCATGTATAACACGTTAAAAACAACTTGATCGGGGTTGTTTACTTATCCAGTTTATAGAAATTATGAGGATAAGCAATGACATGTGAAATTTTAAATATCATGCTTACTTGCGTTTATTACTCAAAAAGAGATGCACGATGATATCTATATAATAATTATTTGCTTATTTCAAGTGCAAAATTGAAGAATTTCATGTATGTAAGTGCGCTAATTTGTGTTTTAGATCATAATCAATTTTTTGCCCAAGTGGATATTTTTATTAGATTTAAATATGACAAACAAATTTGAAACAAATTTTATTGATGAAGATGATGTAGGCTTTCAAGCCTTCATAACAGCAGGAGAATGATTGGGTTAATTAGCATTTGCATGAGACTGGCACTTAGCTTGAAGCAACAATACCTGAAGCACGAGTGAGAGTAGCAGGTAGCGAAGCATGTGCATTTGCTCAATTCTTCCTTGTTACCAATGTTTGACAATTAGCAAAAGGAAAAATAATCTGGGTAGCATTTGTCATCATTATAAAGAGGATTTATTAAGAAAAAAAACTAATTGAGGGTGTATCCAATATATGTTAGGCGCATTCATTATGATGAGTTAACTAATAGTAGTGGCTGAATATTATGCTCTGGGTTAGGATGGACAAGGCATCCATAGTAAAGGATGCAATCGAATACATTCAAGATTTGCAAGGACAAGAAAAGAGGATTGCAGTTGAGATCATCAATCACTTTAAGGTATCACATTTTTCATTTTTTTACACAATATTTCATGGTTTGTTGTTTGCTTTTAATATTATAATTGTGAATTTAAGTAAAAACATGCATTTTGATATGAACATAAGGTGAATTTAACTAATGTATTTTGTATGTTTAAATTTTCAGAGTATCGAAAGACTTTGAATTGTTTATCGGCTGAGAAGAAGTTGAAGTAATCACAATTTGAATTGTTTAACTATTGTTTCTGGTAACGATTTAGTTGGTGATATGAATGACTACTTTAGATTGTTTTGTTAGGTATAATCTTTTGCAATCATCTTATAAAATCTAATTTATTTCAGGTTACTTGTTGCTGTAAATCTAGACAAGTAGAAGCGGATGTTTGTTTTTGTAATCATTATTTGTAATGAAGAATTGATATATCGCTGTGATGATGTATGATTCATTAGTTTTGTATTTTGAATATAAAGTTGTAACGTTTTTTTTATGAATAGATCTGATGCTTTGAATTTATATCAATTTGTTTTTTGTTTATTCAGCTTTTATTGTACTGTCAAAATGTATTCAACTATAGTTGTAATAAAGTGTATTATAATCAATAGAAATAGTTGTAAAAATTGCAAAGTTACAACTGTGCGTAACAGTTGTAGTAGGTATTACTACAACGGTGCATAAAAGTTATAATATAGTTTATTACAACAGTAAAAAATAGTTGTAAAATATACGAAGTTACAACGGTTTTGCAACTATCCAAAACAGTGGTAAAAGATTTTAGTCTATTACAACTTCTTAATATACGAGGATTATAGCACAGTTGTAAAAAGTGTTTTACAACGGTTTTCCACCGTTGTAATATGGTAAATTTGTTGTAATGTCCTAAGGTTCCGTTAAACTAGATACTATATAATACAATATGCTATTATAATGGTGCCTATTCAGTAAAGTAAATTATTAAGATAGTGTAAGTGGGATTACCATTATTACCCTTACACCGTTTATATATTCCTGTAGTCTATACAATATTGTAATCCTCTCTAAAGGGCGGAATACTTAGGGAGCATTTCCATACGTACGATACAAACCAAACTCGTAATGGGCTCGTATATGCATGTGACATGGCACAACGAGGCAATATCAGGGTGGATATACCATTTGTAGAGCCAGACTTGTGGCAAAACATAACAGCTACTACCGCCACCTCGAGACACATTCCTATAAACAAAACCGAAGGGGCCCACCAATCACATCACAAAAGTAATACATTGATGAATCATGCTCGATAGGAGCGATGACCTTACTTGGTCTCGGCGTAGCTCCTGTTTTAGTCACATCAAGCTGAATCACGGGGGTCAGGGTCATGTTAGTACCTTATATGAGAATCGTTCACCAAACCATCCTATTTCATTCTGGATTCTCCACCATGTGCATAGTTTTTAAAGTGGTTTTCAGTATTGGTAGAACTTATAAAGATATCTGATTTCGGTCTCTTTAACAAAACAAATGCTTATTTCACACCGGTCCGATCTTTTACATTTCTAATGCTTCATACTTCATATCAAAATATCATATTTTTCTTTAAAACCATTTCATATCCTAAATAGAATATATCTTCATATTTTAAATCTAAATTTTAAACCGAACTTAGAATTCTAATACAACTCCAAGTTTTAAAACAATCTGAATATTTAAAATCGATCAATTTATTAATATATTAAAATAGTTTAAATAAATCTAAAAAGTTTGAATATAAAGATTTATATATATAGTTTGAATTAAATTAGGATTTATCAAAATAGCTGATTTCGAAGTAGTTTATTAAAATAGTTAATATATATAAGTTAAAATAAATAGTTTAGATATATTCAAAATAGTTTGGCAAATAAATAGTTAGTGCACAAGGGTTTATATATGTAAATAGTTTGAATTAAAAGATAGGATTTATCAAATTGAGTTAAATATATATAATTAAATATTAAAGTAGTTTATAAAATAGATAGTTGAACTTCAAAGTAATTTATTAAAAGTAGTTAATATAAGTTAAAATAAAATAGTTATTTCGTAAAATGGTTTATTTATGGTATTAGATAAAATAATATGAATTTGAATTGTTTCTTCCAAATTTTGAACAAACCGGAAATCATGTTCCAATTTCATATCAATTCGACTCAATTTCGATACTTTAATGCAAATCGAGTGCATTTCAAATTCAGTTCAATTTAACCCATTAGACTTAAATATTTTAAGTTTCCAAACTAGGATTCTCATTTTGAATTATTTCAATTTATAATAATATTGAGTTCACAATTCTAACATTACTTTAAATTAAATTAATATGAAGTAAATTTCAAAGATGAATACACAGTTCAATTTCAATAGATTCAATTCATATTCCATTTCGAGTTTTAACTTCTGTTTACAACATTAACTAGTCTCATGTAACTTTTAAATTTCAAAGTTTGAATTCAAAGGAAATCAATTTATAAACATCGTTTATATTGTCTTTAAAACAATATTTCAAAATTCATGGTTAAAACATTTTTTAACCAATCAGTATCCATATATAATTTTCTATCCTATGGCGAAGTGATACTTAAAATTAAATATTTAGTATTTCATGAATGGATATATATCATTTCAATCCAAATCAGGGTCATAGTATTTATCATTTCAACCTATGTTCTTAATTCATTTTAAATGATCAATCCCACGTTCATTTAATGCCCAAAACATCTAAGGTAAGTGGTTGGGATTAATCAACACAAACAACAATCCTACATCAATATATCAAACAAATCAATTCAAGACATCCATCAAAATCAATCCATCTAAACAATTCAATATCACAATAATTTACTAGTTATCAGGTTTCAAGTTTTAAAATAGATATTAATCTCCACTTTTAAACTAACTATACAATTTAAATAAACAATTAAATTAAATTAGACTATTAATGCAAATCAACATAAATATGCATTTTAAACTACTAAACAACAACCAATACAATCAAATCATAACATGATTTTAATTTAGCTAATAATCAAATATTTTAGTTAAGTGTGAGTGGGTTTAATCATTCACCTATGATTTTGAATGCGTTTGAAATCCCAAACTAGACCCAAAATTTAAGTGCCTCCAAATCCCATCAAAACAACCCCACATCGTCCGGAATTTCGATACAATCCTAACGAAACAAAACGTGCGTCATTTTGAGTTCGTAAGAAAAAATTATACATGTTTGAACACTTGAATTTTAATTATATAAATTAGTTAAAAATTATTCTCACCTAACACTAACAAGCCATGTCACAATCCCTTCTTTTCTTCCCCACCACGGAAACACAGCCGATGCATGTCGCAACTCATTCCCACCGTGCAACTCAAACAATGATATGGAGTTAGGGACCTCTGTTTGACGAATCGATTTCACCATTTTTTTTCTTCTCTCAAACTCATCTTACCTAACGCCAAAACTTTAAACTCGGTCCAACCTCGCAATTTCCGACCTCACCGTACGTATGCCCATAGCCACAAAGTGTGAATCCTTTTTTAAGGAAATTCCACCAAAATACAAGACAAGATGCACCTGAATACGATCTCCAATTCTTGAATCGATCCCTATACTGACCCCAAATCCGAGCCCAAGCTCGCTGTAGGAAATGTCGAGCTTTAAACATTTCTATCGCACCCATAAATGTATACGTCACTGTGTAGCTTTCACACGCATGAGTTTAACGAATCCAAAATCGTTTAATTTAGATATTACGATAGGAAGAAGGAAGTGTAATTAGGTTATGGTAAAAGGGATATTTATAGGCAACTATAATTTAGATATTTCCATCATTAGTTTGACTTAATTGTCGTCAAATGTTTTAAGCCTGCACGATTACATATCACATCTGATCTCCATGAAACTTGATACTCTGCTATATTTCAATATTCCGGACTCCGTGAAACTAGTTTCATCGAAATCCTAGGTCATTTAAAAAATGGCTATTTTAATCTCAAACTGTTAATCAATACGCGTTTATGTAGCGCACGATCATATAACAACTCCGACTGACACGAAACTTGAAATATTACAATAATTTACAATTTCGGATCTGTTGAAACTGATTTCATCGAATTCTGATTGTTTGTAAACTGGCTATTTTATTAGGTTAACTAATATATAATATTTTCAATTATTCACTTTTAATCCAATTCAAAATTTGCTAATTTTATTCAAACCAAAACAGAGTTTTTAAAATAACTTTATTTGTCAAATTATTAGTTAAAATTTAATATTTGATTACTTATCAACTTCATTAAAATTTCAAATATAAATGAATCAAATCAATTTCATTAAATTATTTAAATATTAAATTTCAACTTTCTGTGTTTATCAATACAAACTTAATCATAATTTTATTTGCAATCAATACAAGTTACTATTGTCATAATAAGTTGAATTTCATTATTTAAACAGTTATATAAAGTTCACAGCATTTATTTTCACAATTAAATCGTTAAATTTAAATTATAACCATAATAGTGATCATAATCTAATTAAATTCAAAATATTAAATGGTTGAAAAATACAAGTTGCTACAGAAGAATAATTTAATCGATTTTACGTCCAAAATTTATCATTTAATGCCTTAGCACATTATTGTCAACATCCAAGTTTTAGAAAAAAAAATCAATTTTGTAAACCGAATATCTTATTTTAAAAAATGGACTCGGTGGAAAATCCCTTATTTAAATGAGTGACCAAGACAAATGGAACTGGAGGATAAATTAGATGGAGGAAAGTGAAGGGGAACCCAACTATGAGAATAAGAGAAAATACAGTGAGGAAAGGAAGAAACCAAGAATTAGGATGACCACAGTGGTCGAGTAAGGAATTTTTTTATGATGGCGATAATCAAGGTGATGTGGGAAAAACGAAAACAAGGACAAGGAAAACAAAAGGATGGATTAAGAGAGGTAAGGAATGGAGGATAAAAAATCAAGACATAAGAAAAACAAATGGAAAGACAAAAATAGATTTAGGAAGTAGAAGATGATGGAAGCTCAAACCCTTATCCTAGTTAAAGCTACATTTCGAAAGTTTTTATTTTGGTTGCTATAAAATGATGTTGTAACTAAATATACAATATATGATAATTAAATGTTATATCCATATAAATAGTACATGCAAATTAATAAAATAGTAGTTAATAATTACAAAATATTTGACTATAGATATATGATTTATATATAAAAAAAATTGTTTTTTTTTATTTTAGAAGATGCACACGCATGACCAGTCTAACTTGTGACGACAGCGATACATATCAAAATCATTTCCTAACTAAGAATATAATTACATATAGTTATATATTATTCATAAGATTATAAACCTTAATTTAATTTGGAATATACCTAAGGATCAATGCCTTGAAGTACACTTATAATAATGGACTCCCTATGCTTTGAAAGCTTTTTAATTAGACATATTATTAATCCTTGTAACATTAACCTTTGACTATAAGATAGTGATCAACTTTGAATTGATTTGAGCTTGAAATAATAGGGCAATTATGAGATGAATTCACCCATCAATGGAACAAGGGAGTAACAACAAAAATATCATTTTCATCTAGGATCAAATGTATTTAAAAAGTGGACAGAAGGGATAAAATAATGGATAATATCACATTCTAGTTCTCCGTCAATATGAGCCATGCAAACTTCAACTTCAAAAGCCCAATTTGAGCTCCTATAGCCTTATTGTAGGTTAAATTTCTAGTTTTACGAGTGGCCCTAAAACAATGTTAAACTTAAATATTATGAAAATAAATGAAACTTAAACATTTGTTGATGTCCTATATTGATTGACATATTTATAACTAATATAAACATATTTAATACGATTTTATTCCTTAAATCACAATTAATGTTTTAAAATTAAAATTCATAAGTATAAATCAATTTAATTCATTGATAACATTTATAAACTAATTAAGTTTTTCGATTAAAAGAGAATTCAACATTTCAACTGTGCGATCGTCATATGGAAATTTGATCACCGATTAATATTGAACTATTTAGACATTAATATTTTAGAAGATGGCATGGCATTTCGGCTAAATTTACTACGTATTCAATTTCAATAAACCAGTTTCACCGTATTAAAAGTTACCCAGTTGTGAGACTTTTATTTACGCTAATTTTCTTTCTCAAAATTGTATTTGTTGGAATTTGGTAATGGTCAAATTACAATATAATACATATTCAAATCTATAGTCCAAAACAAAGATTTATAACTGAAGGAACAACTCATTTTTGAATAATGCTTCACCTCTAATACATCTGATCCACCCAGATATAGTCACACGGAGGACGCCATGTCACCATTTGACTATATTCAAATAGTACTTGCATATTAAAGATCAACAATATTCTCAAGTCAAGGAAACTATGTAATTAAGTCACATTGATATTTTTTGTTTAACCTTACTTATATTAACCGATATAGACAAACAAATGGGTCATTCTAAAGTTATCCTATAACAATCAGTACATAGCCTAACTAGGTGCTCCTAGTAGTCATATATAATACTGTAATGACCCGGATTCTTATGGGTTAATTTTAATTATTTTATATGGATTTAAATATTGGGTGGATAATATAAATGGAATTTTATATTAAGTTATCAATTTAATAATCGATTTCGATTTAATATCGAATTATTAAATTGACGAATACGAAAACAATAAATAAATTCGAAGTTAAAACTGAATCGAAATGATTCGAATAATCAGTGTCAGTTCTGTTTGAATATAAAAGCAATAATAATAATTTTTAGTACCGAAGAATTTATTTGTTTTAAATTTAAAATATATCGAGTTAAATTAAATATTTGTTCTGAATGATCGAACTGGACTTCGATACTTATCCCAGTGGATTCAGAATGGTGGTTTAACCCTAGGAAGAACAGTTGTTGGGTTCAGAAAGGGGTTCGCAGTCAAGGAGTATTTTAATTTAAGGACACGAGTTTTAAAATAAAAATATAATATCCTAGTTGTGGACAGAAACAAAACACAAGAGGCAAAATAAATAAACCTCGTTGTCTCCTTTCCTCACCGCATAACAAAAGAAACCATGGCCTTCCTTTTATCCTTGAATCCCTCTTTATAAATCGCGATATGCTTTTGCTTCTTCAGTCCCGTTCAACAGAAAGGAAATGGCCAACGAAATCCACTCCTCAGAATAAAATCCGCTCC
The DNA here is from genome assembly GCA_030737875.1 of Allium sativum. Classification (NCBI taxonomy): domain Eukaryota; kingdom Viridiplantae; phylum Streptophyta; class Magnoliopsida; order Asparagales; family Amaryllidaceae; genus Allium; species Allium sativum. The sequence goes on from CM060910.1 coordinate 346,873,079, forward strand.
CTCAAAATCACGATTTCTCCTCTTTCCGCTTTTATAAATAAATCGGATCTTGCTGAACAAAAAAGGAATTGAATTTAAATTCGATTTCACATTTTTAAGTCAAGCAAAGAGACCACGCAGGCATCGCGATGAGGATTATTAGGCTCGACATCGGCAGAATTTGGGGGTGCTCGAGATTTGAGAAGCGGTTATCTAGGGCTGACTGTCGCGTTTTGGTAAATGAGCTGGGTGATACGATAAGGATTTGAGGGTGCAGTGCTGTCTCTGACAAAGGCGACGCTCGCTGGTGGGAGGACAGAGAACGGTCATCGCGAAGTGGTATCTAGAACAGTACGGTTAAGGGAACGAAGTCGACCTTTATGGGATGCGATGATGGTGATTTGAGTTATAGGAAGAAGAGCAGTTCCATTGAGGGTTCAATCAGTTTATGGTTCCTGTGCGGAGACTGAGATGAGGGAATAAATGGCGGGTAAGGATATACTGGGTGTCGCACTTTGGAAGGTGGAGTTTGAACATTGGGTGTGCTGGAAATGTAATTCTGGTGGTAAGGTTTGGTCATTGGCAGTGGAGGCTTGTGGATAATGGAGTAGTGTTTGTAGTTGAGAAAGTATGGAGGGAGTCAGACGGTTTAAACAAAAGGAAAAAAAGGGAAGCTGAGTTCGAGTGGGGAAGAGTGGCAGTTGTCTGAGTCCTGGCAGTGAGCTACGGTTAGTAGTTGCGACTATGGAGCTATACAGGGACGGGCAGGTTCAATGGTTGCAAAGATAATGAAGGAGATGATTAAGCCGTGGACTATAGATATATACAAGATATTATCGAGTGGAATCAATCGAGAAAGGCATAGCTCAGAGATTCATAATTCATCATTTAAGAATTTGAAATCAGAATGGATCGAAAATAAAAGCCCTGGTGAGTAAATCTCACTCACCTATTAATTAGAATTATTTTTATCCGTAAAAATAATTGTTGTTGCTTGTTTGGATTTTTCTGGTTGCTTTAAATATATTAGTTATTTAGGGTTGACTATTATATATATTGGGTTGATGATTGGTTGGATTCCCGCAGTCTCATTAGCGGATGCCCGCGGTTTCATAGCGAATGATTTCCCTATGCGCCCCACAAATATATATTAGTGGATGACCTTCTATATCGCGATATCCTGCCTCGAAGCAGGATGGGTATTATTTATGTGCTAACATCTGTGGATGCAGGAAAACAGGTTGGAGGAATCCAACTGGATTCCTCAAAAATATATTTTCTGTTTGTTTATTTGTTTACCTATATACTGTCATATATGATGTGTTAGGAAAATAAATAATTGGTTGTTTGGTGTTTAAAAATCACTAGGGCCTGAATATTGAATATTAAAAATATCAAAAAAGGATATTTGAGATTTAAAAAGGGAATTCTATTTTTATAAATAGAATTTGAATTTTTAATGAACTAGGAAATATAACTTGTTTTGAATATATATAAAACAAGTATGGAATTTATAAACTCTGTTTATAAATTAAAATGTGGGATTTGAATTGAATTTATACACTTTGTTTATAAATATATAATGTGGGATTTTAAGTGAAGTTATAAACGTTGTTTATAAATAATGCATAGAATTGAATTTGAAATTTGAATATAGGAGAATTCAAATAGATTTGAATATAGAAATTGAATATAGAAATTCAAATGGAATTCAAATATAGAATTTGAATATAGAAAATATAAAGGAATTCAAATATAGAATTTGAATATCGAAAGTGAAATGGAATTTGAATAAAGAAATTTTGAATATGGAATTCGAATAAAGAGAATTCAAATAGATTTGAATATGGAATTCGAAAAGAGAATTCAAATAGAATTGAATTGGAATTTGAATATAGAAGTCGATAAGGAAACGAGCTTAAAAATAGAATTAGATTTGGTTTATAAGTAAGTTAAAATACATTTGAACATGTTATACTCAAATATGAAGGTGAAATAGGCAAACCAGTTAATTTGCAAATCAATTAACGAACTAAGTTAAAACGATTGTATCAAGTTAATATGATTGGATTAAGTTGAAATGAATTAGAAATGTATGGATATACATGAGACAGGTTTGGAATAAAGTGTTATAAGAGATATAAATATAATGCTCGACAAAAAGGTATGTATTTAATTCATATATGAGATTTTATGCGCCGTATCGGCTAGCCGCTTGGCTTTTTCTTTTTCTTTTGGATTGGCGAGGGCCATGGGAGGCTATTTGAAATATCCTGATGCTCCCGGTACAAAGGAGGTTATGGCAAATTTTTCCGGGAATTTAAGGAGTTAGAATATTTTTAAGAAGTTTGATAACTAGAAATCTATATATCAATATATATATAAGTCGATAAGGAAACGAACTTAAAAATAGAATAGTATAATAAAAAAGGAAGACTAGAAATAAAATCTCATAAGAATAGAAAGAGAAAGTGTATACGTGTTTAAAAGTGAATAAGTAGTTGTATGGTATGGATTATTCGAGTAAGTAGTCACATCTGTTTTGACGTTATAAATGTTATTCATTCAAGGTCTGAGAGGTAGTTATACCCCAACTTGATTGATTTCATTATTAATAAATAAATAGTAAGATTTCAGTCTCGAAGATCAATGTTGAATAAAGAGTTAGTTGAATATAGTATTTGGGTTGTCGTAACGATGTTTTACACAACATCCGTTTTAACCCAAATAAGTGCAAGCTTGGAAATATAATAAAGAATATTTCCTAAGTATAGAAATAAACGAGATCGGAAAAGAGATAAGTAATTGGAATATTTTCCAATTATAAATAGCATATATTTTCTAACAGTTTAGAAAATAAAGGAAGGCGATATTCGGAAATGTTTTCCAAATAACGTAAAAGGCCAATATGGTTATTGAAAATATTTGGTTAACAAATATTGATAAAGAAATAGAGAAGTGATTTAATTAATGGAATATTAATTAAGTGCTCAGTGATTTTTTGATAATTGGATGAACAATTGTTTTCTTCGATAGTTAAAACATCGACTATCGAAACACTTGTTTTTATTCGATAGTTAAATCACAGACTATCAAAGTTTTTGACCATCGTTGTCAATATGGAGAGACCGGTTGGATTATTATCCAAAGAACCACTCTGTGTTGGCATAAGCATTGCGAATCATATATGCCAAAGAAAATTGAAGACGGAGTAAAGTGCAAGGGCTATTGTATAAGTCTTAGATAACAGTGCCTAAGATGGATATACTGAATAGTACCTTCGGTTCATCCTGTTCCTGGATGACTTGTATGGATGAATTTCTGACAGAGTATTTCCAGAAAGGTCATGTACATTGATTTCTTCAACCGTACCAAGAGTGGAAGCGGAGAAGGAAACTTCTTTAGCTAACATGTAATGTACTGTTGTAGACGTTAATTAGTGATTTTCGATGGATCTGACAATGTGGCATTCGAAGTGAATCTGATGTGATGATAAAGCGTAACCTTAAGCCTCATCAACCGGTAAATGACAAAAATCGGGCAGGCAGCATGGCTATGTAGGTCGCACCTATTATGGCGTATAATCACCTGATCTAGAGTTTCATTTACTTCTAAAAATCTATTGTCGATGCTGTCCCATTCGGGAAACGGTTGTTGATCCCAACCGTTGGTGATATACATTCGATACACTCAAGCGAAATGAGTGGTCGGTCATGTGTGGCTGAGTTGCAAGATGTTCTTGTTGAACTCGGTGTATTCTCCTCTAGAGATATTCCAGCGGAAGGTGGTTCCATATCTTGTCATAGTTGGAAATCCATTACCCAATACGTGCTTGCGGTTTTGTTTGTATATTATATATGTGGAACGTGAGATGCAAACGTTCCACTAGATTGTTATTTACTTGATTTAGACATTATTATAATATCAAAAGAGTTTTGATATAAAGATTATCGTCCCTTTCAAAGGGATTTTGAAAGTTAAATCAAGTGTTTGGATTCTCATAAAGGAAAAACATGTTCCGTGTTATACGGCGTGGTCTTATGAGATATCATTTAGTTTCTGAAACTGTTATAAACTGTTTACTCATACCAGTCCTATGACTGACCCGGAGTTTATTTTGTTTTGTTCTACCTAAACTCTTAGGTGCCTAAATTTGTACGGGTAGTCAAGTAGCTCAGGATTTTACAGATCTATCTAAAGGAGCTTGGAGCAGGAGGCTTCAACGTTAGTTATATAGAGTTTTGTTCCGCTGTGTTTTAAGTGTTGTACTTTGATAAGTGTATGTTATACAGTTGAAGTTTGTATTTCAAAAGTTATGATATATTATATTTTGTTCCGTTGCGATATGAGATTCTATGTTGTTATTTCTGTTCTTCTTCTACCCTTTTCTTTAAAAAAAATTGTTTCGTATTTTCGTGATATTTGGGTTGGACGTATGATGTATATAGTCAACTCTGTTGTTGCGGACTTTGCGGGTCATTACAAATACATTTCCAACATTGGGAAAATGTTATGGATTGAGACATCAATATCCATTCTCAATATATCTTTATTAAGAACATTTAAAATAATAATTTTATTCTGATTGTGATAAATAACTCATGATTTTAACACTCTGTATCTACTAATATAAAACATGTCATTTATGGATTTATATTAAATATACTTTATTAAAAATTAATTATGAAATACATTATATCAAGTATGTAATTGAAAGTAAAAACTTTTTATTTCATACGAGATAGGCTAACGAGTTTAGTATACGTGATAAAGTGTATAATTACTCTTATGACATACTTTTAACCCTATTAGCAATTCCTTTTTTGTATTCTAAAATTATTTATACATCAATCGAACGGGCGCAATCAAGGTTATTGTTTTATTTTCTTTCCTTACTTAGTGTACACGCAAAAGTGCATTTGGTTGGTGCATGTAATGACATACACCAGACTTGCAATAACTATAAGATATTTAATTGATGTATTAGTATTAGAATATAAACACATATTTTGGTCAAACATGATGGATACAATCTAAAACTAAAGTGATCGAAATTTTTCAATAAATTTTTCCACTGCAACGAGAAAGAATAATAGCCAACCCTTAATTCTTATGGTTCTTTTTATATAATCACTTTTGCAACCTCTGTGTACTTCATGTCAAAAATATGAAGATATGATGTTTTTTTTTCTTAGCACTACAAGAAACAATGTTATTTTAGACAAAAGGGGGCGGTGGCTTGCGTCGGCTCATTTCTGAAAGCTTTCGACGGGCCGTAGGCGGCCATTTGAAATCGTCAGAAATATTCGAGATAAACACAAAATAGAACTCTTTCTTCCCCATTTTTCACGAACACCATCAAATTGCTGCTTGAGTTTTAAAACCCTACCACCCCAAATCCGTCTTTTTTGGCCTCCAAACACCGAATTCTTCACGTAGGAACCTATCGGGCTTTTACTCAAACCCCGGAGTGATTAATTTGAGGAAAAACTCCTTTTCTCTTTAAAAATTCAGTTTTTACCAAAACCTATATTTGTTAAATTAGAAAATTAGGGTTATCTGTTGATTGCAATTAGTTCCAATAGTGTTGTAGTGGGTTATATCATCCTATTATGTGCGTATTTCATGTGATATACTTAAACTGAATTTTTAATTTGCAATTTGGTTATGTTTTCATATTTTGGTTGTTTTGCCTATGTAACACAACATTGCTTTTGCTATGATGGTGGTGTGAGCAAGTGAATTTAGTTGGTGGTTTGATAAAAAAAACTAACGCATATATGTTCCTTTTCGTTCGTTGTATGAATATTTATAAAATATGAATAGGAATATTTGTTTGTTGATATAGGAAAAACTTTATGCACGAGCTAGGAACTATACATTGTGCAGATTTTGACTTATGCACAGAAAAAGCTTGAGTCTAAATTGTAGTTGAGTCTATTGAAATGACAATAATAGTAAATTAGCATTAAGTTCATTGATACGTCGAGCAAATATGATATAATAAAATACTTTCGTGCTGTAATAAAACTGTATTTTTATAGTAAAATGTACATATCTAATTGGCTAATATCCCATCAAGTGTTTTCGGCTTCGTCCGACGAGTGTTGTACATGATTGTTATATAAATAGTCGTTTTTATCAAATTAAAAAATGACCATTTATATTCATATGGTACAATATTTGTTAGATTTGTCCTTGTATTGGACAAGTTATAAACGCAGTCAGCATCTATATTATGTATACTACTTCGTTTCAAAGGATTCACAAAATTTCGGTATAATTTTTCCTTTTGTTTCGTGCATATTTGCATTTGTGTACAATGCAGGAAACAAAAGGGAAACGTTGCAGAAATTTTGTTGAATCATTTGAGACGAAGTAATATACAAAATGTAAATGTTTACTATGTCTATAATTGGAAGTAGGATGCCTGACCATGTAAAAAAGTTACCTCCAAAAAATGTGCCATATTTGAAATTATTTCTAATTTTACGAAAGTGTTATTTGCTTTCCACCAATATATATACATGCATTGTACGACCATAAAAGTAAGCTTTTTTGAATTTGTATTTTTGAAATAAATATTAATTTTTGAACTAGTGAGTAAATTTCTCAAATAGGAAAAATGATTGATTATCTTGTTGATCAGAGGAGTTGGATGTACCAAAGAAGAGGACAAAGAGGTTCAATAAAAGAAGATTTTTGTAATGGTATAAATGTTTTTGTTGAATGCTCTTTAAGTAATAATGGAAGTGATCCGGAAATTCATTGTCCGTGTAGCAAGTGTAGACATTTGAAGTACTTGTAAATGATATTGCGAAAGTCCATTTGTGCTAAAACGGATTCATACATGAGTATTATTTTTGGGATCGTCTGTAGTAGTTGTAGCAAATACTTCTATAGAAACTGAGGTAGAAAGTGTTGTTAACGAAAATGTTAGTACGACTCGTATTGAAAATATGGTCGAAGTTGCAACATGATCAATGTTTTCTATGGTAGCAGTTGACGAAGATAATGGAAATGTTGAAGAATCAAATATTAAAGCCAAGAAAAATTATGATTTACTGGATAATGCTAAGAAACCCATTTGGGATGGTTGTAAAAGCGACACTCAGCTGTCGAAAATCGCAGAATACATTGCGGTGAAGTCGAAATATAACATCATTGAAGTTGGATTTACGGCTGCAATACCCAACGTCCGTTAATGTCACCCACAAATGGAATGCGTTAAGTTTCGTGAAGCATTGTAGGTAAACGGACATAGAATATTACAAAACAGATATATAGAATAACAGCGGAATAAAAACTTTATTTATCATAAGATACTATGGTCCAAAAACATCACATATCTGAAACATAAAAGCCCATTACAACATAAAAGTTATTGTCTTGTACTTCAAAAATATCAGAGTACATAAAAGAAGTAAAATTCCTCAAGAACAAAATATATCCACAGCAACAAGGATAGGAGCTTGAGCCATACATATCAGCAGCTCTAGCAAAAGTAAGCAGAATCATGGTCAAGCCTGAGTGTTTCCTCCATGAGAACCTGAGGAGTGGGGGGAGGTGGGAACGGAAGAAAGAAGGAGAAGCAAAAAGGGTCAGACATAAAGTCTGGCGAGTCTATTGATTTTTAGCATGTAAATAAATAAAAGTAGCATGACAGACATATAAAGTGGATAAGAGAGATCACTACATAAATGGCAGGTGTGACAAGGTAGACAGGATAAGGTGTATATGCTTCTAATGATTACTCTGCACTATTACTAGTATAACCAGAATGAGATGATCCCTTACACTTCAAGGTGGTAGACTTTGGTATACGTCCAAATATACCCTAATTACTACCATAATCAATCGGCTCCCTACTCCGTAGATAATCTGTGTCGGCACCACCGCAGGATGTATCAGGTCCCATGTGGCAACCCCTCACTGCCACGCACAAGCCTATATCTGCAGGTGTCATGGTCGTCTTATCCCCCTCTGCTCGGCTCATGCACGCACATGGCCCGGTCGGTTTGCGCCGCCCACACCGTCCTCCACGTTTGGATCTCTTACAATCAGTCAGTAAGCGTGCCCCTTCTCCACCTAGTACGGAGTACTTTGTTTGATACCTACTCCGGGTTACTGACTGAAATGGGTCCCACACAATATGATACAAGATCTCCCCTTTGTCTTGTGTCTCCCACTAGGTTTTCATTGACTATGTATACCACTAGGTATCTTTAATTACATAGCCTATTCATTTCCACTAGTCATGCTTATCCTAAAAGGTGTCTTTAGTAACATATCTTTTATATTTTCCACCGGTTATGTATACCAATAGTGTCTTTAATTACATAACCTTATGGGGTTAAGCTCGTGGGCCTATATGTAAATATTACCCACCCCCTCAAATTTACTTAACCCACCCACTGTCCAACCAATTTTTACTTAACCCTAACTTTAGTTCATAATCATAAATCCCTATGGATTAAATTAGGTTAAGTAGTCCAATTCATTACCATGTCCAATTATGGTTTATAATGGGCTAGACCTCCCACATTAGGCCTACAACTTGTAGATGATGGATATGCTGGCCGGGTCTGGACAGTCTTGTTCCACAAGTTGGGCCTAACCTCGTGTCTTAGCCCGATTCGTTCGCGCACTTAGACCTCTACATTAGGTTCAACATTAGTGGCTGCGGGATATGCCGGTCGGGTCCGAGCAAACTTCCAACACTAATGCAACCTAACATCGTGTCATAAGTGCAATTACAATTTCTAATTGTAATTATTAAACATTCCATTTTTATCCAATTCTTACTTATGTCTTTATAGGTAATTATGTCCCTACTTTCCCCCTTTTTGAATTATATGTCCTATTACTTGTACCCATGCCTTGTTAGGTATGTATGCCAATTTACCCAATTATTGAATTATACGTCCAACTCATGTTTATAATCAAATTATGCCAATATTAACCTTTTTCTCTCCCCGTTCCCTAACTAGCGTGTTCACATAATTTACGACATTTATAGGCTAAATAATAGCCTAATCATAAACGATAAAAAGGGAAAGTAATGGAAATATGACAAAGGTGAATGTTCTAACATAACTAGCATAAAAATATACTAACATGGTGAACATATAAGCATAGATCTAATGAACCTGTGGCAGTTAACTAGTTGTAACATAGCAAAGGTGATAAAATGAAGATGATAAGATCTAAATTTAATTTAGATGTCCAACAGGTTCAGATCTAATATGGGAAGCACAAGGGGATCCAAATAATAAACTAGATCTAATTAATAATTTAGGTGTCCACATAATACAGATCTAATAGGTAAAAGTAGATCTAACAAATAAGGATTAAGATCTACATCATAGAATGTCCACATAATTCAGATCTAATAGATAAAAGTAGATCTAACACAAAAAGGGATAAGATCTACATCATAGAATATCCACATAATTCAGATCTAATAGATAAAAGTAGATCTAACACAAATAGGGACACGATCTACATAATAGATTGTCCACGTAATTCAGATCTAATAGATAAAAGTAGATCTAACACAAATAGGGATTAAAATCTACATCATAGAAATTTAGATCCAAATTATAACCAATCCAAAATGTCATATTTTCATAATTTACAATGGATCCAATATAATATAGGCACATGAACAATCCAAACTATAATTCTATCAAGTTTACTTTTAAATATTTAATTCTCAAAGTAACTATGAACGCACTAAGTTTGGATAAGAAGATAGAACTAGAAAAGATTGGATCTTGAATCTCTAATTGATTTACTTTTGTTGATAGTAGAAGATAAGAGATCCAGTTCAATTCAGACACCGGCAGAGTTTGGCCGCCATTGATTTTTTGTGAAGAAAACAAGAGAATTAAGGTATATTTATAGCTGCCAGCATCCAGAATTCGAATGCCACCTCAGCTCTAGAGTGAATCAGGTCATAGGTCGCCACCCACTTGAAAAAGGCCCAGATACCCAAAAACCACTATGAGCGTACTTTACATGTGCGCCTGTGTAAAATTGTCTTGGCGCACTTTGTCAAGTACGCCAATTATCCCATTTTTGATTGTCAAACTTTTATCGTCCATAACTTCTTCATATGTTATCCGTTTTACGAAAACCAAATGTCTATTTTGACTAGAATTTCGAGACGAACATGATGACATAGTCTGTTTCCCTTAATTATCAATATTAAATTAATCTTTCTTTAATTTATCCTCTTTGGTGTCGTTAAAAATTCGGGGTGTTACATTCTCCCCTACTCAAAGGATTTCGTCCCCGAAATCTCTTAGTTGAAAAGAATGTACCCTACCATCCATCATCCATCTACTCATCCACCAATCACTGGCAACCATTGTCCTTAAAGAATTCTAATGCTTATGTGAGTATATGCAAAGGTGTGTGTATATGTCCCAATACTAGTGCGAAGATCAGGCAGTCTACTGATTCAATTGACCTCTTTAATGCAATGTATGTTAGTGCCATGAATCCAATATGTATGCAAATAACCCTATTATAACATGTAAGCTCTATATTTGTGCACACTCATTCGTCCAAATGCAACATCCATATGCTAATTTATCCATCTCCATTCATGAAAGAAAAGAAAATGCACACACATCCATATGCAGTATGAGTGTGATTAAGCCAATCTAGTGCCTAATGTATGTGTATATGCATCCACAAGTAACCACTAGCAAACATTGGCATCCACTTGCATCCATCAAACATAACATGTCTCAAACACATGTTTACATTCATAGGATTCTTACCTAAAGGTCGAAAATACTATGGATAGGATATACTCAAATGATAGAAAGAAGTACTGATAAAGCTTTGGAAAAAGGAGTTCAGAACATACCCTCGAAAAGGAAAGGGTACGAAGCACGAATCTTGTCTTCGGTCTCCCAAGTCGCATCCTCTGGGTTATCTCCCCATTGAACCTTTAGCAACTTGATCTCTTTATTGCGTAACTTCTTAACTTCTGATCCAAGAATATAGGAAGGAACTCGCATGACTGTCGCCTCCCATTCCACATCTACCTCTTCCAATACACTCGGCTCAACAACTTCTATGGTGTCATGCATGCACTTCCGCAGATAAGAAACGTGGAAAACATCATGAACACCAGACAGATTTTCTGGAAGCTTTACTCTAAAGGCCATTTGGCCAATCCTCTCGGTTATGGGAAATGGTTCCACAAACCTAAGTGCCAACTTCCCTACTGACCCGAAGCGAACCACATTCCTCAGAGATGATACTTTGATAAAAACTAAGACACCCACTTCAAATTCGATGTATGTCCTTCTCTTGTCTACATAGGATTTCTTAGGACTGTCAATGGGTCGTGTCGGATCGAGTTCTGGTCGGGTCAATTCGGGTTCGGGTTGATTTACAAACGGGTTGGGTCAACCTGTTTATTAAACGGGTCATATTTTTCCAACCCTAACCCGACCCGTTTATAAACGGGTTCACCCGACCCGACCTGCGTAACCCGTTTAACTAAATAGGTCATGTCGGGTCGTGTTGGGTTTACCCGTTTGACTTATTGATAGATATTGCCTACTAATATAAGCAACAAAAGAGCCAAATCACCAAAATGCAACAAGTTGCAAAGTCACCAACAGACAACACATATATAAAGCATGAAATCACTATATCCAAATATCATTTTCTATACATAAGTAAATATTCCCACACTGCATAAATTAAAGACTACCAGTATGAAAGAGATACAGTTGTTATAAGTAAAATATAACTGACAACATACAAGAATAAATTAGCAAAATATAATAGCTTACATATACGAGCATACTGATTACTGCTTACATAAAAGATTAACAGTTTAACACTAACAGTATACATAAAAGACTAATAGTATGTAAGAGATACAACATATAATCGGGTTTGGCGGGTCAAAGTCGGGTTAGCGGGTCAACCCTAAACCCACCCGTTTATAAACGGGTCAAATTCGGGTTGACCTGAAAATGACCCGCTAACTAAACGGGTCGGGTTAACCTGCTAATTTCCGTGCGGGTTTCGGGTTGGGTCACGGGTCGTGTAGGAAATTGACAGCCCTAGGATTTCTGCCTATCTTGAGCTATCTTCATCCGCCATCGAATAAGATCAATCTTCTTGGACGTTTCCCTAACCATATCTGGTCCAAGTAATAATCTTTCTGTAGATTCCCACCAACAAGTTGGTGATCTACAGGGTTGTCCGTACAATGCTTCGAAGGGTGCCATGCCGATGCTAGCTTGATAACTGTTATTATAGGCAAACTCTACTAAAGGAAGATGCTCTTCCCAAGTCCCTCTGAAGTCTAGGATACACAGCCTTAAAAGATCTTCAAGAATTATGTTTACCCTCTCCATCTATCCATCGGTTTGAGGATGATAAGAGGTGCTTAAACACAACTGTGTACCTAATGCTTCTTGTAAGCTCCTCCAGAATTCGCTGGTAAAGATGGGGTCACGATCGCTTACGATGCTGGAAGATACTCCATGAAGATGAACTATCTCAAAACATAAATTGCTGCCAACAATGATGCCGTCCTCTTTCTCTTAACTGGAATAAAGTGAGCGCTCTTAGTGAGTCTTTCCACCACAACCCAGATACTGGTGTTGCCTTTCTTCGACCTAGGAAAACCATCTATTAAATCCATGGAGACGCTCTCCCATTTCCACTGAGGAACCTTCAAAGGATGAAGTAAACCACCAGGCTTCTTTTGTTCAGCTTTTACTAGCTGGTAAATAAACATTGAGAAACAAATTCTGCCACATCTTTCTTCATTCCAGCCCAAAAGATAACCTTTTTCATGCCTCTGTACATCTTATCACCACCTGGATGAATGGTCATCTTAGAATGGTTGGCTTCTTCTAGGACTGCCTTTATCAAGTTTCCAGTTTGAGGAACACAAAGCCATCCATCTCGCCACAACCACCCCTTTTCGTCTATGGTATATCGACTGAGGTGATTAGAAGTCTCCCATTTTTAGAGCTTATCCATAATGTCTAAAATTTGTGGGTCACCTTGTTGCGAAGCTCCTATCTGATCCATAAGAGTTGGTCGTATTTCTAATGATGCAAACAAGTCAGGCAAAATCTCGATGGAGGGATTAAAATATAAAGTTGAGATGAACTCCAAGCTCTTCCTCTCCACGAACAGAGGACTTAAGGCCATCCTCTGCCTACTTAGTGTGTCACCCACCACATTACCCTTACCAGGGCTATAAGCGATCTCAAAATCAGAAGAAGCTAAGAACTCCATCCACCTTTGTTGCCTTAAATTAAGATCCTTCTATGAGAACAGATACTTAAGAGATTTATGATTGGTGTATAACTCGAACTTCTCTCCAAGTAAATAATGACGCCACGTCTTTAGCGCGAATACTATGGCAGCTAGCTCTAAATCATGGGTAGGGTAGTTCTTCTCATGAACTCTCAACTGTCTACCCACATAACACACCACCTTTCCTTCTTGCATCAGAACCGCACCAAGCCCTATACCATATGCATCAGTGTAAACTGTAAACACTTTGTTCCCATCGGGAAAAGTCAACACTGGGGCTGTTGTCAGCGCCCTCTTCATTAGTTGGAAAGCAACGTCACAGTCTATATCCCAAAAAATGCCAAGTTCTTCTTTGTCAGCCTGGTGAGTGGGGCTGATATCTTTGCGAAGTCCTAAATGAACTTCCTATAATAACCTGATAACCCAAGAAAGCTTCTCACCTCTGCTGCATTTTTAGGAATTTTCCACTCTTGCACTGCAACTACTTTCATGGGCGCCACAGCTATCCCTTCTTTGTAGACTACATGCCCTAAGAATATTACCTCCTTTCTCCAAAAATGGCATTTTGAGAACTTTTCCTTAAGCTGATGCGTACGGAGAGTTTTCAAAACTTCTCTCAAATGCTGGGCATGCTCTACTTCGCTCTCGGAGAAGATCAAGATATCATCAACAAAGACTACGACAAATTTGTTTAGGAACTCCCGAAAAACCCTACTCATCAAATCAACAAAATAAGCGGGTGCATTCGTCAACCCAAAAAGTATAACTAGCCATTCAACGAAACCATCCGGAGTTATAAAAGTAGTCTTATCTATGTTCTCCTCAGCCACTCTCAACTGATGAAACCCCATGGCCAAGTCTAACTGAGAAAATACCGAGGCACCAACCAGCTGATCAAATAAATCATCAATTCTCGGAAGCGGGTGCCTATTCTTCTTAGTGAGTTTATTCAGCTCTTTATAGTCAACACACAAACGAAGTGAGCCGTCCGCCTTGGTCGCGAATACTACTGGAGCAGCCCACTCAAATATGCTTTGTCTGATAAACCCTTTCACAAGTAGCTCCCCTACTTGCCTACTCAGCTCCCTCCTTTCCCTCGGAGCCATGTGAAGCACTGGCAATGCAACTGGCTTTGCATTGTCCACCAAATATATACTAAAGTCGATCTCACGCCTCGGAGGTAAACCCCGAACCTCATCAAAAACATCGGAATAATCTTGGACTACTGGAATAGATTGCAAGTCATCGATAGATGCATCAAGAGACTCTAGGAAACTAAGCATAACCGACCCTTGCGGGTCACAAGAAATCTCGAGGGTACTCCCATGACAGGTCAGAAGCCTAACGACCCTCTTCTCCCAGTCCAGAATGACACCATATGTGGTAAGCCAATCCATTCCTAGAATCAACCCATAGCCCATAAACCCAAGCACATACGCGTCGCATTCAAACTCGACGCCTAGCATAGATATTTTCAAACCCCGACAAATCATAGATAAATGAGCCGAACCACCAATGGGGTTTGAAACAACTACAGGATCCACTACCATACTAGTAATTAAGTGCAAAGATTCAACTATAGAACTTGATATAAATGAATGTGAAGTGCCAGAATCAAAAAGTGTTCTAATAGGATGGTTTGAAAGAGAAACCAAACCTTCCACAGAAATTTTTCTACCTCTATCAGGAGCACTGGCCGCGAGAGCATGCACCTGCCCTTCAGAAGTTCTTACCCTTTGACCTTGTCCCTGTGATCCCCATTTCTTCAGGCACTCTCTAGCGAAGTGTCCGACCTCTTCGTAAGTAAAGCAAGTGTTCTTCCTTCTCTTACAGTCTTTGATCAAGTGACCTTCCTTCCCACAACTGTGACATTTCCTCTTATCCTTGCCCTTGCCATTCTTGCCACCTTTCTTCTGTTGTTGTTGTTGTTGTTGTTGCTGCTGTTGTCCCTTCCTGGCCCATACCTTCTTATTTTGCGATGTTTCCTCAACCCTTACTTCCTTCTTTTCTCCCTTGTATTCCTCATGCATTAGGGCCATATCGACAAGTTTTTCAAAAGTGGCCCCCATTGGAATATGGGACATGGCTAACACATGAAGGGGTTCATTTAGCCCTTTAGGAAACCGCAAAGCCTTTTTGTGCGGAGTATCCACTAATTCTAAGTCGAACCTTGCTAGCTGGTTGAATTTGTTCACATACTCTTTCACCGTCAAGTTCCTTGTTTGAGCGCTAAGAACCTCTCCATCTGCATGCTTCTCTCAGCTTGGGAGAGAAATTTCATTTCGAACCTCTATCTAAAATCTTCCCAAGTTTCCACCGGACGTCCAACTTGGGTGACTTCCCACCAAAATGTTGCTTCGTCTTTCAGTAGCCAAGCAGCTAACTGAATCTTACAAACAAGTCCTCGGTATCCTTGAGCCAATTCTGCGCTTCTATGAATGTCTCATTCCCATGGAATGGCTTCCCTCCCATAGCACGGAAGTCTTTGCAGACCTTAGCGAAATTATCTGCTCTTGGAGGGGGAAGAAGAGGAATGAATGGTGCAGCTGGGGGAGGAACGTTTCCTTGGCCTTTGGCAGACGCCGTGGCCTCCAGATACCTACGGAACTATCCGGGTATCGTAACGCCCTCTGTGATATTAGCAATGTTTGGTTTCCCAGACATGCTAAAAAGAAAAGGAAGAGATTTAGACAAAGGATCTAAGATACTACATATGGCTTTTTGGAGAATGTTTTTCAAAATAGACTTTTATTTTTGAAAATGCTTTCTTTTAAAACCTTTTTGAAAATAATTTTCAAAAACTTTATCCAATCTAGTAACCTTCAGCTATGATACCAAGAACCCCACGTCCGTTAGTGTCACTCACAAAGGGAATGCATTGAGTTTCATGAAGCGTTATAGGTAAACAGACGCAGAATATTATAAGACAGATATATAGAATAACAGCGGAATAAAAACTTTATTTATCATAAGATACCGTGGTCCAAAAACATCACATGTCTGAAACATAAAAGCCCATTACAGCATAAAAGTTATTGTCTTTTACTTCAAAAATATCAGAGTAATCAAAAGAAATAAAATTCCCCAAGAACAAGATATAACCATAACAACAAGGATAGGAGCTTGAGCCATACATATCCACAGCTCTAGCAAAAGTAAGCAGAATCACGATCAAGCCCGAGTGTTTCCTCCCTGAGAACCTTGGGGAGGGGGACGGAAGAAAGAAGGAGAAACAAAAAGGGTCAGACATAAAGTTTGGCGAGTCTACTGACTTTTAGCAAGTAAATAAATAAAAGTTGCATGACAGGCATATAAAGTGGATAAGAGAGATCACTACATAAATGGTAGGTGTGACAAGATAGACAGGATAAGGTGTATATCCTTCTAATGATTACTCTGCACTATTACTTGTATAACCAGAATGAGATGATCCCTTACACTTCAAGGTGGTAGACTTGGGTATACGTCCAAATATACCCTAACTACTACACTAATCGAACGGCTCCATACTCCGTAGATACTCTAAGCGCGCCCCACTGCAGGAAGTATCAGGTCCTTAGTGGCAACCCCTGACTGACATGCACAACCCCATATCTACAGGTGTCACGGTCGTATTATCCCCCTCTGCCCGGCTCATGCACGCACATGGCCCGGTCGGTTTGCGTGGCCCACACCATCCTCCACGTTTGGATCTCTTACAATCAGTCAGTAAGAGTGCCCCTTCTCCACCTTATACGGAGTACTTTGTTTGATACCTACTCCGGGTTACTAACTGAAATGGGTCCCACACAATATGGTACAAGCTCTCCCCTTTGTCTTGTATCCTCCACTAGGTTTCCACTGACTATGTATACCACTAAGTATCTTTAATTACATAGCCCTATTCATTTCCACTAGTTATGTTTACCCTAAAAGGTGTCTTTAATTGCATAAATTTTATATTTTCCACCGGTTATGTATACCACTAGGTGTCTTTAATTACATAACCTTATTGGGTTAAGTTCGTGGGCCTATATGTAAATATTACCCACCCCCTCAAATTTACTTAACCCACCCACTGTCCAACCAATTTTTACTTAACCTTAACTTTAGTTCATAATCATATAATCCCTAAGGATTAAATTTGGTTAAGTAGTCCAATTCATTACCATGTCCAATTATGGTTTATAATGGGCTAGACCTCTCACATTAGGCCTACAACTTGTGGATGCTGGATATGCCGGTCGGGTCCGGGCAGTCTTATTCCACAAGTTGGGCCTAACCTCGTGTCTTAGCCCGATTTGTATTACGCACTTAGACCTCTCACATTAGGTTCAACATTAGTGGCTGCTGGATATGTCGGTCTGGTCTGGGCAGACTTCCACCACTAATGCAACCTAACCTCGTGTCATAAGTGCAATTACAATTTCTAATTGTAATTATTAAACATTCCATTTTTATCCAATTCTTACCTACGTCTTTATAGGCAATTATGTCCCCACTTTCCCCCTTTTTGAATTATATGTCCAATTACCAGTACCTATGCTTTATTAGGCATTTATATCCATTTACCAAATTATTGAATTATACGTCCAACTCATGTTTATATTCAAATTATGCCAATATTAACCTTTTTCCCTCCCTATTCCCTAACTAGCGTGTTCACATAATTTACGGCATGTATAGGCTAAATAATAGCCTAATCAAAAACGATAAAAAGGGAAGGTAATGGAAATATGACAAAGGTGAATGTTCTAAGATAACTAGCATAAACATATACTAACATGGTGAACATATAAGCCTAGATCTAATGAACTCATGGCAGTTAACTAGTTGTAACGTAGCAAAGGTGATAAGATGAACATGACAAGATCTAAATTTAATTTAGATGTCCAACAGGTTCAGACCTAATATGAGAAGCACAAGGGGATCCAAATAATAAACTAGATCTGATTAATAATTTAGGTGTCCACATAATACAGATCTTATAGGTAAAAGTAGATCTAACAAATAAGGATTAAGATCTACATCATCGAATGTCCACATAATACAGATCTAATAGGTAAAAGTAGATCTAACAAATAAGGATTAAGATCTACATCATAGAGTGTCCACATAATTCAGATCTAATAAATAAAAGTAGATCTAACACAAATAGGGATAAGATCTACATCATAGAATGTCCACATAATTCAGATCTAATAGATAAAAGTAGATATAACAAAAATAGGGATACAATCTACATCATAGAATGTCCACATAATTCAGATCTATTAGATAAAAGTAGATCTAAAACAAATATGGATTAAGATCTACATCACAGAAATTTAGATGCAAGTTATAACCAATCGAAAATGTCATATGTTTATAATTTACAATGGATCCAATATAATATAGGCACATGAACAATCCAAACTATAATCCTATCAAGTTTACTTTTAAATATTTAATTCTAAAAGTAACTAAGAACTCACTAAGTTTGGATTAGAAGATAGAACTAGAAAAGATTGGATCTTGAATCTCCAATTGATTTGCTTTAGTTGATAGTAGAAGATAAGGGATCCAGTTCAATTCAAACACCGACAGAGTTTAGCCGCCATTGATTCTTTGTGAAGAAAACAAGAGAATTGAGGTATATTTATAACTGCCAGCATCCAGAATTCGAATGCCACCTCATCCCTTGAGTGATTTGGGTCAAGGGTTGCCACCCACTTGAAAAGGCCCAGATACCCAAAAACCACTATGGGCGCACTTTACAGGTGCGCCAGTGTAAAATTGCCTTGGCGCACTTGTCAAGTGCGCCAATTATCTCTGTTTTTATTGTCAAACTTTTATCGTCTGTAACTTCTTCATATGTTATCCATTTTACGCAAACCAGGTGTCTATCTTGACCATAATTTCGATATGGATGCATTGACGTAGTCTGTTTTCCCTTAATTCTTAATATTAAATTAATTATTCTTTAATTTATCCTCTTTGGTGTCATTAAAAATTCGAGGTGTTACAACGGCTATTGTTCAAGCTGCAAAAAGGCACATGTCGCCCGATAATTTAAGTGTGAACATCACTAGGAAGTTAAAAAACTTATGTCGGCATTTGGTTTAAAAGGATACATGTTTAAAAGGATGCATGTTGTTTTGGAAAGATGACGTAAGCCTTAAAAATTGTAAAATATGTGCCCATGAAAGATATAAACCAAGAAAGAAGAAGGGAAAGAAAGTTCCATACAAACGTATGCATTACTTACCCATTACTCCAAGGCTTCAGAGATTGTATGCGTCTTCAGTGGCTGCATCTCATATGAGATGGCATAAGGTGAGAACGGAGAAAGAAGGTACGTTGACTCATCCGGTCGACGGGGAATCATTTAAGCATTTCGATAAAACTTATCTCAGTTTTGTATTGGAAAATCGTAATGTCAGACTAGGATTATGTACAGATGGTTTTTCACGATTTTCTCAGTTTGGTACTAAATATTCATCCTGGCCCATTATCAACACATCTTATAATTAACTCCATGGATGTGTATGAAAACGCCATATATGTTTCTTAATACTGTTTTTCCTGGCCCTGACGATCCGACACAAGGAATTGATCACTACAAAAAGCCAATGATTTTGTAGTGGACAAATCCGTCGCTAAACATGCATTAGCGACGGATTTGTGACAGATAGCTCTGGTCGGAAAATTTCATGTTGGAATTTTAGTGACCATTTTGCGATGGAAGTTAAAGTCAATTCTCCGACACTTTACCGTCAGTTCTCAATATATTTAAATTTAATTTTAAAAAAATTTACCGACATTTTAGTGATGGATATATATTCCTTTAATATATATTTAAAAAAAAATCCATCCGAGATCCCGTAGTAAACAACAAGGGATTAGAAATGGATAATTTCAACTTTTGCTTCACCTTAGATATCCGTCGGTAATTCGTCGCAAATGCTAACATTTTAAAAAGGTTATTAATGATAGTTGTTTTTATTTCCATCGGCAATCACACACAAATTTGCAAAACCCACTCGTATTCCCTTTCTATTCCGACGGTAAATATTACTACAATAAAATACTAATTCACAACTAATGGACGCCAATGTTAATTAAGATGCTTTGTTAATATGAACTCAAAAATAACACCATTCATAATCAAATAACGACATAGAATATCAATTAACATACAAGCACAATACATAATTAAGTTGCTAAATTCGTTACAAAATCAATAGTATACATATTATATATTACATTGACACACTACAGAACTATAGATACATTAATATTTAATACATTAACAGTCAGTCAGTCTCCACTTCCACCACTGCTCCTTGCCTCAGTCCTCATATTAGTTTAAATCCTGAAATATGAAATAGCAAGCAAATAGCAAGCAGCCTAGAAAGAAGCAAATATCAACACGAAATAAATAGAAATATAGTAAAGTGGAAGATTGTTAACATTGCTACATCAACTTGACTCCGATGACAACTACAAACCACAAACTATAAGCTACAAGCTACAACAACAAATTTAAGTGTAACTTTACATTTAATTTATTTTTACTTGCCACTAAGTTATAAGCTACAGCTACAAAATCAACTACAAATTTAACACATCAAATTAGTCTTATTTTATTTGATGGGGGTTTGTATACAAAATCAACTATAGATTTAAATGTACTGGAGTTTGTGTACCTTGTCCAAATCTAGGAGGAAAATCCAAGTCAAAATTGACATGCTGTTGTTTGTCAAGCTATTGTTGGTTAGCAGCCTAAAAATATAAAGTTAAACATATAAGTGAAGTGTTAGCATTTAAGGAATGTGAAAATTAAAATAAAAAATTTAAAAATGAAAAATATACAAAACATGTGCCAAGCGACGGACCTTATGCCAAGCAATGGCAACGGACCCAAATAGACATACTAGCCTGATGAATATTGACTTCCAATCAGTCCATAGTCTTCGTTTTCTATATTCTCGACCATTTCTATTATAATCACTTTTCCTCCATCTTTGCAAGGAATTTCCTGCTTGCATGTTCTTAGTATTTTCACACACGCATGGCCACTCCAGTCATGAAGAACCGACTGCATGAAAAAAAAAGTTATCAAACAAATTTAAAAAGCACTACAGAGTTAATCAAATACATACCTTACATTAAATAAAGCTGCATATGCATTGAACGTGTCTCCTTTAACAAACTAAATAGTCTCATTATCCTACAAATCTTCTATCACATGAGGTAGCTCAAGCACATTACACCCTATTCCCGGAAATGCAAGCTCAAAACCTGTTCCAACGGATTTGAAATCTACTTCTGCATCAACTTGTAAAGTAGCAAAATGAATATTTAGCACATGAATTTGCCTAGTCTTATACCCTGCACCTTTCTAGACAATGGTTAATTAGATGTCAATATAGTGCATTATTTTCAAAAATAAAGGATACTGCTATTTTGAACTCCAATATTAGTAAAATGTTTCTATTCTTTTCTCTTCATGCTTTTATTTTGTTTTTTTTGAATACCGTGCAATGTTGCTAATTACTAATTTTAAATCAGTATAAAAACTAATTTTTACATGTCATGCAATAATATCAATTGAACAAAGCTATTGTAAAATATAAAAAGTATACCTTACAAAGTTAAATAATTTAAATTTATTAAAGGGTGGAGCTGCAATTCAAGAATAAGAAGGTACGTATTGCAGCAAAGCATTGGTAAATACAATGTCAAAATTTCTGTTTTCATGGATATAATAATAACATGCACCAAAGACCAAAATATTAATAAATACATTTTTCTCATAAGAAAGCTACCAATATGACACTCGTTTGGTTCCACTAGAAGCACAACACAAGAATATAAAAAGAGTCAGGCACATGAAAATGAAAAGCTCCCAAGCAATCAGAGTTCTCAACTGACAAACAATCCAAACCATCCCTTAAATATATGATGCATTCCAAAGTTATAACTCAAAGATCCTGAACCGTCAAACCTAGGGGCAAAGATTGTTTGAGCTTCTTTTCTTTCTTAGCATCAGGCGCACACAATGTGTACAGATACTTGGAGTAGTGAACCTTAAATTTGGTTACATCCATGCTCTTCTTGATTTTAACTTATCTAGCATCCTTTCTTGCAGTCAGCAAGAAATTCTTGATTTTGTGAATTTGCTTCGGCATGGCAGCTCGGTAAGGAAGATGAAATGACCTTTGCTTGAGCTGCTTCAAAATAGCGAAATACTAATAAATGTATATCCAAATACTCTGAATTCACCGTACTAACAAATCTAACATGATTTGTATAGTACTGATACCACATGTAGGAATAATAACCAAAGAAATATTAAATGGACACCACTAATTCAATCATTTGAAATTGTCAGGTTTTTTTTTTGTCAAAGTTGCCAGAATTTAAAACCAAACATAGTTTTCAAACTAACTAAATAATAACCAAACACATGATCCTGAAGTATGGTAACAACTGGAATAATCTATATAAACAAATCAAATATTATTAAAAAAACTATTTCTTCTTGTATGCACCATTCAAATTACTTAGGTCCAGAATATGACAAAACCATCAACGGTACAGTAATATAGTATCAATAGCTTATAAAGTATTAGTTTACATATTAGTGCAAAATTTAAATCTTGTAGCTAAGGGTGCGTTCGCAGCTAAAATTTGGCACGCTTGGAAATTTGCTGGCGTCCGACGCATCGACGCCAACAAGCTTTCCCCCGTTCAGATACCACGATTTGCCAACGCTGGAAATTGAACCTTTGGCGTCCGACGCATCGGACGCAAAGTAATTAAAATGTCTAAACTAGTTCATTAATGAAGACATACTTAGCTCAGTTGGTACATGCACATGCTTTATTCTAGAGAGACTAAGGATCAAGTCCCACCTACACCAATCATTTTTAGTTATTTGCTGTACACCGTTTATGAATGCTTAATGTCTATTGTAAACTATTTGTTAATGCTTAATGTCAATTTTTAATTTTTTATGGTTGTAGACTTTTAATGCTTAATGCTGTTATAACGTATTCGTAACGATTATATTGTTGTTTAAAATGGTTTCAACACATTTGCTAATTAGATTTAATGGTCTAATTAAAAATCAATATTTAATTACTTCATAACAATTAATTTAACAATTAAATACCCCGCTCAAATGCCCCACTCAAATACCCCGTTCGTACCTAAAAACACATTCCCCGTTCGCTACAGTACCACGCTCAAATACCCCGCTCAAATACCCCGCTCAAATGCCCCGTTTCCGTTGGTTAAGAATGCACCCTAAGCGTCTGGTAAAATAGTGATAGGGCTCACAAGAATACATATCTTTGATAAGAACAATAATACAAATCAAATATCATTGAAAATTAAGCAGTGCCTTAACATATCAGACTACATCTAATCAGTCGAAGGAAAATCAAATTAAAATAAGGGACAAAGCCGAGGTAGATAAGTATCATCTAATAAACTTGAGACTTAATTTACCGCTAGTTAATTTGGTGACAGACTTGGTGCCCTCTGATACAGCGTGCTTAGCGAGTTCATTAGGAAGCACAAGGCGAATGGAATCTCCCTGGAGGTTATTGTCGGCTTTTATTGTACCTCACCGATTTAGAAGATCCATGCGCAAGCTTTTCAAATATATCGTCGATCAAGGATATCATGATTCTCACGCTTTGTTGGAGATCCTGATGTCGGGATAGACATGCTTCAAAACATTGAAGATAGTAGGCCTCAATCGACTTGGCCTTTCGCTTCTTCTTCTTGTCGGCACTAGCAGAAGAAACCTTAGAAGGAAGCTTCTTCTCGGCTCTGGGTTTCTTGCAATCCGGAGTCTTCATCGTCACTGTAGACTCCTTCTCGACAGTGGCCTTTTTCTCTGTTGGCTTCTTTTCGACTTTGGGTTCCATTTCTATATTGTAAAATTAGGGTTTTAATGTGTGAAGAATAAAATTGGGAATCAGTGACTATCTTGTTAAGGCGAGGCTGCTTCAAATGTAGAGGTAGAGAAAAGGGATCTGTAAATTCCAAGAACTGCTATATTATATGGTTTAAGGGGCAGAAGCAGGAAATGAAATTTTTGATGAAAACGCGAGCCTAAGCGTGTTGCCACCAAATGAAAAAAATTGTTGTAAATTTGTTTGGAGCAAAACTATTTAGATCTAAAGTCAAAAAAATTGATTGAATTATAAAATGCTTGTATTGTTATGAATAAAGTTGTAAGACTACAATACATATTACAATAAATTTTATTTTATTTTTTTACTGATTTCTTTATCTTCTTTTAGGAAATTCAAAATTATGAATATTTCTAAGTTAACGGTCGCTTTTGTAATGCTACGTTATATTTGATTTTTTTTATTTCACGAAAATTTAAAAGAAACAAAAATAAAATGTTATGAATTTTTTTTGTTTTATTTTAGTTATAAGTCTTAAATTATTTAAATTATAGAATATTAACTATAATTATCAATTACAATTATTAAATACTAAATAAACAAAATACTTTTCATAGTTGCAATAAGGTGTTTTTCTTGTAGTGTATAATTATAAAACATAAGTATTAACTGTAATTATTAAATACAATTATTTAAAATTAATTATTATAGATATCATTTCATAAGTATTAAATTGTATTATTAATTATAAAAAAATTATTATAATAAATTGATATTTTCATTATTTAGGGAAATAACTATAAAAGAACAATTTAAAATTTTGGGATTTAACGTAAAATATACTAGCATGCTGACTGAAATTTGTGATGAAAGCAGATGACTTAATTAAGAATTTAGTAATTACATGGGTTATGAGCATAGATTATTTTGCTAACTCTAAATAAGCAATGATTATAATTTATTTATTATAGAATGTGAATTATTATTTATTATTACTTATCATCAATTAGAACAAATTAATTATTAATTATTGAACATGTTAATAATTATTAAAAGATAACACCAAAGTATGTCTTAGAAAAACAATATAAACATCTCTTTCAAATCTGTTGGAATTCTGCTTCAAAAAATATTCATCGGTAGTCTGCCTGTATTTACATCGCAAAATAGCGACATAATTTTTCTGTCGGTAATTTGATGCAATTTGCAATGACTTAGTGAGGGATGAAAGAAGACGACGGTAATAAATAAAAGGAAAAAAAGTTGAAAAAACAAAATCTATCCCTTACAGATCACATGGAAATCCACCGCAAATTAGCGACAGAAATTTTCGCTTCAGAATTGATGATGCTAAATCAGTGTTTTCTTGTAATGGATGTTTATTTAGAACCGTTGATTGAAGAATTAAGAATATTGTGGAACGAAGGATTAGATATATACGATGTTTCAAAGATATTTTTTCCATATGTTTGCTTCTTTGTTGGGGACTATATGTGATTTTCGTGCTTATGCAATGCTTTCAGGATAGAGTAATGTTAGTCGTCTAGTATGTTCATATTGCATGAAAGAAACACGAGCGTTTTCCTTACTGCATGGTAAGAAAATTTTATGGTTTGATTGTCATCGATGTTTTCTCCATATAAATCATCCTTTTAGAGTAGAGAAGGAAAAAATTTTAGCTAATAGAGCAGAAACCAAATAACCTTAAATGATATAGTCTAGTTAAGACATATATGAACTGGTTAAAGATTATCAAAAGATACATGAAACTAGAGTTCAAATAGAAATTACAGGCAATTCGATTGTTCACAATTGATGCAAACAATCTAATTTTTGGGAGTTGTCGTATTGGAAACATCTTCTGCTTCGTCATAATATTGATGTGATGCACAATGAGAAAAACGTATTTGATAATGTCTTTAACACAATTTTGAATGTCAAAGGGAAGACTAAAGATGATTTGAAATCAAGGCGCGATATAGAAGAATTATTCAAACATCCCAAACTTCATATGAAACCAAATGACAGTAAAAAAAAAACCAAAGCATGTTATGAATTAGATAATAATCAAGTTAAAGTTGTGTTAAAATAGATTGAAGGGTTAAGATTTGCTGATGAGATTTCATCAAACCTTCGTAGATGTGTTGAATTCAAAAATGGTAAATTGGGCGGAATGAAAATCCAATCACACATCGAGAAGGATCGAAGTCATTTCAGTAGTATCGGCAGGAGTTGGTATATTTTATAAATCCAACTTATAAAAATTAATATGCTAAATACTTTTGAATATGTAATAATTGAATGTAATAATCAAATTCAAGAGGCAAAGTGGATGGGTTCATTTTCATGTATGGACATATTCACGCGTACGCATGCCATCGAGCATGTCGATGCAGATAGGAACATCATATATACATGGCATGATGACAAATATAGGAAGAGTCATGTAAGATTTCATTTTATGTAGAAGTATTTGTAGTAATTGTTAAACTCTAATAAAATAAGATATCATAATATTAATTTTATCTATATTCTTATTTGGTCTTGCAGGAGAAGTTAATGGAGCAGCGTTAGAAGCGTCCAGCTGAGTCTGGACATGAGCAGCTCATGACCGACGTAGGAGGACAATATATTCTAGTCAGTGATGGATCCAGCGACACGGAACATACGTTATGGCTTCGGAAATCAAGTGATAAACGATTTTTTCTTTAATTTAATTTTTAGTTTAGAAATAAAATAACTTTTACGAGTTAAATGTTATTAATATAACCGAGCATGATTAAAATATTTTTAAATAATTGTTACAGACTAGCAGTCAGCAGGGATGGGGTCGACAGGCTAGAGATGCTATAGATTGTGTAGAGATTGAGCAATTAAGAGCTAGGATGACGGAGCTTGAGGACCTGAATCGCCGCCAAGCCATTGAGATGACTCAACGTCAAGATCAGCGATTGGCCGAGTTCGCGCAGCAGTACGACCGCTTCCCCTCTTCAGTCGGTTCCGCAGAAGATGATCAATGATGGATTGTTAGGTATGTTTTTTTGTTAGGGAATATACAAATGACTGTGGGTTGCTATGACTATGGGGTGATATGACTATGATTTGATATTTTGTATGTATTATAACGGTAACTTGTTGTGGTTGTGTTGATGTGGTAGACTTGATGATTATATATTATTGTTATGGTAGACTAGAAGTATTTTGTATGTATTTATGTTGCTTTTGATGACTTTTTGTTTCATATTTATTATTTTTGATGATTTTTTGTGTGCTAGGAATATAAATTGTTGGTTTGAGATGATGGTGTACTGGAAGGCTAAATAGCAGTTGAAATGAATAAAAAAAAATACGCAGGTGTTCCGATGGCCTATAGGCTTATGAATGCGTAACAGTTTCTGAAGTCCTACATGTTTACGAATCTGTAATGGTTTCCGATGGTTTATTTGCATAGCGTACGTAACGATTTCTGATGGCTTTTGACGGTCGTCGGAAACCATCGGAACCCGATACCAACTGTTCAAGCCGTCGTAAATATAAACGACGGGCCATGTCGATAGCTATCAGAAACTCTATTTCTTGACGCCCCTAAATGCAATGGTTATTTCCGACGGCTCTTGACGATTCCGACGGCCGGTGACGGTTTTCAATTGTCGGAAATCATGCGTTTTCTTGTAGTGTAGATACTCGAAGTATCGATAACAAAGATCAACATGTCATTGATATAACGACATATTATTATATATTTTTTCAAAATGATACTTGCTAAAGATACATTTATTTGATTCACAAATCCTAAAACCATTACATGCTATGATTTCATCAAACTTATCATGACAGTGTTTTGGAGTTTGTTTAAGACCGCAAAGTGACTTGAAGAATTATCATACCTAATATTCTTTCCCCTGACACAACTAAAACTTATGGTTGTATCATATATATTTCCTCATGATGTTCACCATTTAGAACATCTGATGAATTTTTAAAATATTGAGTAGATGCTAATACAACAAGTGCCCTAAGTGTTAAATTATAATACCATATGAATAAGTACAGTGCAGTCCTTCCTTTTTACGTATATCCTTTTGCAACTATGCTGATCTTAAACCTTTTCACCGTACCCTTTTTCTAATTTTAAATATCCATTTATATTCAATCTCGTTCCAGCAAAGTCCATAAGAGCATCTCCAGCGGAGCCTTGGATTTCATGAAAAGCAGACTACAAAAAAACATTGATACCTTACACTATTAGAGTATCTTCAACAGAAGGAAAATATTCATCTCCTTAATTCTGAAAACAGCATCCAAGAATATTCAGGAAAAATTTCAGGATTGTATCACGAGTTCGCAATACGTCCGCACGTCTATTTTTAGGCGTGGTATTGTTTTGCACCGTAGTACGCCGATATAATCGAAGCCCTATCGTCGGGCCCTTATTTTATCAGTGTGCTTCAACGCTGAACATTTCTAAAGAAACTGTTGAAAGTCTATTTTTTAGCTGTCTATCGCTAGAAGTCTAATTACACGCGTGCAGCGATAAAAAATGTTGGATTTCATGAAAAGCAGACTACAAAAAAATGTTGATACCTTACACTATTAGAGTATCGGTTAACCATGTTAAAACACAGTTCAAAGCACTGTGGCGGTCAGTTTCAGTGGACCGGGTCGGTCAGCTCCTTAACAACTTGGACCGGGTCGGACAATAACAAGGAGCTGGGTCGGGAAATATCGATGGATCGGGTCGGGTCGGTCAGTATTAACGGACTGGGTCGGTCTTGAAAGTGGCACACCGGATTGGCCTCAAAGGAAAACATGTCGAGGTCGGCCTCAGCAACATATAACTTAGTCGATGCCAACTAAAAGAAATAGCGACATCAGCTAAAACATGCAAATGAGATAGGCTAGAAATGCGTACAAAAGGGATAACATGGCTTTATAACACATAGAATGTCAGCATGGTATGTTGACATAAGTCTTCCATGTACGAGCATAAAGTGTAGATCGGTTTCGTAACTCATAAAGTATGCAAGTCCATTATTACATGCAGATATATGGAAGCACCGTGTTCTCTATTTGTGGTTCGGACAGTAATATTGATTGATAGTATCCGCTGCATGGCAATCAAAGCGCCACGTTCATGTCCCAAGGCTCAACGGAGCTTTTACATAAACATGGTTACGTGAGTTGTATGTTTGCTAACAGGATTGGTTATCAAGATGTGTGCCACGTGAAAGTGCAAAACTGGTTGGCATCGAAATGTGGACGTGAAGCCATGAAAAAGCGGCTACAGTAATGATATAATAATGGTTAGACCTTAAATAGAAAACGGATCGGTACAGTGAAATAATACAACTGGGTGGACCATGAAAGCTGCCACGTGGACCGGGCATGAAGCTCAAAGTGGCTTGGGTCGGGATATAAAGTGAAGGTTGGATCGGAGCATTAAAATGGTACAGGTCAGTATTGAATATGGCAGAAAAGGCGTGGCATGCATGTAATAGATTGGGTCAAGCACATAGTGTGTGCGGTTGCAAGAAAGTAATATAATGAAAAGTGGATCGGGATGTAAAATGGATCGGGTCGAGATATTGAATAACAGGCGGAGGCGTTGTCACAAATTGGGTCAGGCATAATGATATACATGCGGTGGCATATATGTAATTAAATAGAAATTGGATCGGTACTTTCAAAGACAAGTACGGGTCAATTCTAACCCAATCCAAGTTCTACCCGATCCATGTTCACCCCGAGCCAAGTTCTATCCGATCCAAGGTCACCCCGAGCCAAACTACATAGCAGTGGAAGAACCGTAAATATTGGACCATGACAGCTGTACACAGCTGTAAAGTGGACCAGTGGCATTTCTGTAAATAATGTTTAGCCTGAGCCAGATCGAAGCCCGAGCCAAACTCTGCACTCCGCAATTACGAAATTGCCATCGCCCTCAAACTTTGCCTATAAATAGCCCCCTTTTCCACAATTCTAGGGACCGATTCCATAACCCCGAAGGGCTACCAAAATGAATTCTCAACCGTTCTAAAGCTTCCAAAACTCCATTAATGGCCGCCAACATTATCTCCTTTTTCCTCCTATATGAAATGGATCTAATCTTCTTCGAGCACCATTAATTCACACTCCGATCTACTCCAAGTGATCTACAACCGCCATAGCTCCTCTTCAAGCATGGATCTAACACCATTTTCATGACGGGAGCAAGGAAAAGTGTATAATTACATGATCCAATCCTTTCCTCCTCAAATCTAAGTGATGATCTAAAGCACAAAGAGAGAGAAAAGCGAAGAATTGTCACAAAAGTCGTCAAGTGTAATTAATGCAATGTATGAGATGATAAAATTTGTAATTCTCTCCATAATGATGAAAAATACTTCAAAAGTGGACGTAAATTCATTGTGAATCGAACCAATATAAAAATCCCGTGACCTTTACTTGTTTTTTTCTCCATTTATTTTGCACTTATGGCCCTTTTATTTTCTAACCATATTCGGTGAAGTGTGATTTCACACTATTGGTGTTTGAATCACTTTTTTATTAAAACATTTGGCGTCCTCCGTGGGGCCGTGTTCGCATCTCCTTCCTTCACATTGAAATTCTAAGCCTACTTCTACCATAGATCCCGCAAATCTAAGATCTAGGCCAATCGACGAATTATCATCAAAATTCAAGGCCTTATCCGAGATCATGGCGAAGTCTAAGAAGACCACTAGAAATGTTGTTGAAGGAAACGACAATGTTGCTAATCACGAAACAATACTCCACTCACCAACCGATTTGAAGGTGGGGAAAATTCAATATCCGGGGCAGTAGTGACTAAAGCCGAATTAGACATCGTCGTCGCTAACTTGAGTCAAAGCATGGAAGCCTCCAATAAAGCTTTAATCGATGCTAATAAAACTCTTGTTGATGTTAATGAAGCCTTGATGGATAAAGTGAGCGATCTCCTAAACGCTCAAGCAAATCCCGCTCCTCCTCCGAAGATCCATGTCAACCTTAAAGAAAATGCAAATTCATCGGCCTCTGATCCTCATAATGATAACATGGAAGGATTTGTTGGTGAAGATGATGCCAATGTCGAAGACTCTAAAATGAAAGCTAAAAACCACTCCGATCGAAATAACCGACGAGTTGCAAGTCCCGTTAAGGGGCTACCTTAGTATAGTGGAAGTAAAAGACCTAGATCATCCAAACACGATCGCCCGCCACAACGAGCATCCGGAAAAGAGATCGAGGTCCGCTCTCCAGAACAACACAACTCGAAGGAATATATCACGGATGTGGTAAAGCAAATCATGAAAGACAACATGCCTCGCAAGGATAGTGAAAGGGAATGGGATTTCTCTCTCGATAAAAACCCATTTACAAAGAGGATCCGCAAGGCCGAATTCCCCAAAAAATTCACTCATCCTACTTTACCTCCGTATAATGGAAATTCTGATCCGAATCACTTCCTATACAAATACGAATGATATATGAATGGAGCTAAAGCAACAGACGAGATCAAATGTATGTGCTTCCCTCTCTATCTAGAAGGCGTCGCATCGTTATGGTTCACAAGGCTCCTGTCCAAATCCATCAACCAATTTGATGATTTAATTCTGAAATTTAAAGAGCAGTTTAGGCTGCAAGCTATGAAGGTGAAGGACGTTATTTCTCTTACATCAATGAAACAGAAACCGGGAGAATCTGTCAAAGCTTTCCTCAAAAGAATCGATGCTGCTGTATCTGAAGTAGGGAATCCCGAACCTCGCATGACCTTAATGTCTCTAATCGGCGCTATAGACGAGAAGAGAAAATTTGGTAAATGGATTAAAATGAAAGAGCCAAGCACGCTTGAGAAATTCTATAAAAAAGCCGAGGAGTACATGAGTGTCGAAACTGGTCCAGTACCTCTTCAGATTATTGATGCTAACCCTCTCCTTGAAGCTCCAAAAAATGCTGCTGCTCAGAATAACCAGAATAACACTCTGGGCAGAAGCGCGCCAATGATGGGAACGACAACAAAGATAATAAGAGGCCTCACCTTTTCAACTCATCAGAGCTGACGCCTTTGAATGACACTCCTGAAAATATGTATCTTGCAACAAAGAATTCTGAAGAGTATGCAGAGCCAGATCCGATTAGGATAAGTGATAAAGCAACAAACTCAGGGAAATTCTGCATAATTCACAACCAGCCTGGTCATAACACTAATGAGTGCTGACACCTGAAGAACCTCATTGAGGAGTTGATCAGAAAAAACAGGCTGCAACAGTATGTAAAGAATCTGCAAGCCATGAATCCTTCTGCAATTCCTCAGAGGCAAGGGGCATCCAATGATCTGTCTGGTCCAAGCAACGTAGCTTCTGCTCAAATCATGCCAAAGCCTATCATCAACTGATAACCTTTGATTGGGCTTCAATCTCAAT
Source organism: Allium sativum (assembly GCA_030737875.1). Classification (NCBI taxonomy): domain Eukaryota; kingdom Viridiplantae; phylum Streptophyta; class Magnoliopsida; order Asparagales; family Amaryllidaceae; genus Allium; species Allium sativum. The sequence continues at coordinate 346,905,675 of CM060910.1, forward strand.
GGCTCAGAATAAGCGATCAATATCGCTACTGCTTTACTTCATGCTCTATTTCATGCTTTAGTTCATGCTATACTTTGCATTTTACTTTCTGTTATACTCAAAACTTCTTGTAAACAGTCTGTAATAATCTGTAAGTGATGCATTGAACATTAGCTCTATGATTAAGAGCATATTTGTCTGAATGAATTACTTGCTTTCAAAATTATATGTCAAATCAAAACTTTCTTAAAAGATGATTTCATATTGCAGGTCATATGTCGAGCGCTTATTCCTGTAACATCGCGACCCCAACAACGCTAGTTCAAGAGCGAAATGCTATAAATATCGACATGCACAATTACAAAGATAGAAAAGCACCGCCTTGAAAAGCGAATGGGAAAGTCGCAAAGATTCGAACAATGAACAAGCGCCACGATAAACAAACACGAGAGCTGTAGCTTTTATCGAAGGGGCACTTTCATAAGTGAGAAGTTCACAGCACCAGTTTCTAAACAGAAATATCCTGCTAAGTCGAAAATCCGACAAAGAAACTGATAGTTGTCCCAGGAAACGATATAACAGCCGCTAAAACTACTTGCGTAGCATCTAAAATCTCAGATGTAAAGAGTGTCAATCCACTTGCGTAGCATCTGAAATCTCAAATGTGAAGAGTGCCAATCCATTTGCGTAGCATCTGGAATCCCCAGATGTGAAGAATGAAATCCACTTGCGTAGCATCTAAAATCTCAGATGTGAAGAGTGCCAATCCATTTGCGTAGCATCTGGACTCCTCAAATGTGAAGAATGAAATCCACTTGCGTAGCATCTGAAATCTCATATGTGAGGAGTGCCAATCCATTTGCGTAGCATCTGGAATCCCCAGATGTGAAGAATGAAATCCACTTGCGTAGCATCTGAAATCTTAGATGTGAAGAGTGCCAATCCATTTGCGTAGCATCTGGAATCCCCAGATGTGAAGAATGAAATCCACTTGCGTAACATCTGAAATCTCATACGTGAAGAGTGCCAAACCATTTGCGTAGCATCTGGAATCCCCCAGATGTGAAGAATAAAATCTATTCACGTGACATCTTATCATTTCAGACATGACAGATTACTAGGCATTGAACCGAAGTCCACCCTTAGAGGGGGCATATCATGTAAGTCCTCTCCGGGGGCACCCAATTGATCGTCAGAATCAGGAAGCACCTGATCTGGTCACGATAAACATTGGATCTTAACCGAAGTCCTTTCTAGAGGCACTCCATCTAAAATTACCGATGCTTGGATTAATCAGTACAATTGAGTGACAAAAGTCTCCAATATCTAAATTAGCCAAGCCGGATTACAGATGGAATTCAGAATTAACCAATTAACTTGCGTAGTGTCGGATTTTAGCTCAAGCAAGGGCGACAAATCCAAAGTGCTTCCTTAGAGGAAGGCTGACAACGACCTCCAAAGCTGGGGCACCAATATTCAAAGGCTTCTCTAAAGAGAAGCAAAGAATAAATTACCGATACGTATTTCCCAGATGAGAAATATCGTATACAATCACATTGAGTCATTAAAATGATAGCGTTTGGAATCCATAATCGACCATAGTCGATTAGTCGATTTCAAGCGTTAACGCGAATCCGAAGTAGAATATCGTATTTATGCAGACGATATTTGACGAGTTATAAACCATTGAATAAGATAATATTTTGCGGATATGTCATTCAATTCGAAATAAAATTCGTTATATTTCGTTCTCTAATGACTAACTAATCCGCTATCGACATGGACAACCGATAGTGAAGTGTAAGTCCAAAATTGCATAGGTGCTTGTTTTAATCACAAAACAGAATATATCAACAGCAAATATCTATTTCGAAGCCCGCATTTCCTGCAAGCAAAAAATACAAGCTTCGAGGAGCAAACGTTAACCCTGTTAAAACACAGTTCAAAGCACCGGGTCGGTCGGTTTCAGTGGACCGGGTCGGACAATAACAAGGAGCCGGGTCGGTCAATATCGGTGGATTGGGTCGGGTCGGTCAGTATTAACGGATTGGGTCGGTCTTGAAAGTGGCACACCGGATCGGCCTCAAAGGAAAACATGTCGGGGTTGGCCTCAGCAACATATAACTTAGTCGATGTAAACTAAATAAAATGGCGACATCAGCTAAAACACGCCAGTGAGATAGGCTGGAACTGCATACAAAAGGGATGACATGGTTTTATAACACATGGAATGTCAACATGGTGTGTTGACATAAGTCTTCCATGTACGAGCATAAAGTGTAGATCGGTTTCGTCACTCATAAAGTATGCAAGTCCACTATTACACGCAGATATATGGAAGCACCATGTTCTCTATTTGTGGTTCGGACAGTAATATTGATTGATAGTATCCGCTGCATGGCAATCAAAGTGCCACGTTCATGTCCCAAGGCTCAATGGAGCTTTTATATAAACATGGTTACGTGAGCTGTATGTTTGCTAATAGGATTGGTTATTCAGATGTGTGCCACGTGAAAGTGCAAAACTGGTTGGCATCGAAATGTGGACGTGAAACCATGAAAAAGAGGCTACAGTAATGATATAATAATGGTTAGACCTTAAATAGAAAACGAATCGGTACAGTGAAATAATACAACTGGGTGGACCATGAAAGCTGCCACGTGGACCGGGCATGAAGCTCAAAAGTGGCTCGGGTCGGGATATAAAGTGAAGGTTGGATCGGAGCATTAAAATGGTACATGTCAGTATTGAATATGGCAGAAAAGGCGTAGCATGCGTGTAATAGATTGGGTCAAGCACATAGTGTGTGCGGTGGCAAGAAAGTAATTAAATGAAAAGTGGATCGGGATGTGAAATGGATCGGGTCGAGATATTGAATAACAGGCGGATGCGTTGTCACAAATTGGGTCAAGCATAATGATATACGTGCGGTGGCGTATATGTAATTAAATAGAATCTGGATCGGTACTTTCAAAGACAAGTACGGTTCAGTTCTAACCCAAGCCATGTTCTACCCGATCCATGCTCAACCCGAGCCAAGTTCTACCCGATCCAAGGTCACCCCGAGCCAAACTACACAGCAGTGGCAGAACCGTAAATATTGGACCATGACAGCTGTACACAGCTGTAAAGTGGACCAGTGGCATTTTTGTAAATAATGTTTAGCCCGAGCCAGATCTAAGCCCGAGCCAAACTCTGCACTCCGCAATTACGAAATTGCCATCGCCCTCAAACTTCGCCTATAAATAGCACCCTTTTCCACAATTCAAGGGACCGATTCCACAACCCCGAAGGGCTACCAAAATGAATTCTCAACCGTTCTAAAGCTTCCAAAACTCCATTAATGGCCGCCAACATTATCTCCTTCTTCCTCCTACATGAAATGGGTCTAATCTTCTTCGAACACCATTGATTCGCACTCCGATCTACTGCAAGTGATCTACAACCGCCATAGTTCCTCTTCAAGCATGGATCTAACACCATTTTCATGACGAGACCAAGGAAAAGTGTATAATTACACGATCCAATCCGTTCCTCCTCGAATCTAAGTGATGATCTAAAGCACAAAGAGAGCAAAAAGCGGAGAATTGTCACAAAAGCCGTCAAGTGTAATTAGTGCAATGTATGAGATGATGAAATTTGTAATTCCACTACAAAAGGCAGCTTAAATAGCGATGGGGTGGGGCAACGGTTAGCGACGGCTAAAAAAGCGGCCGTCGCTTGCCGTCGCAAACCGTTGCTCGATTTGCAGAATAATAACTGTCGAACCATCCTCTTCCTCATTACATTTTTTCCCCAAAATCAGTCCTAAACCCTACCCGTCGCCATTTCTTGCTGCTCCGATTCCAAGCCTCCAATTTCACTTCCAAGGTATTGATTTCATTCTTCTATGTCTTCTAACTCTAGTTTATGCTTAATTAGGGTTAATTAGAGGCTTTGGTTGCTAATTTATATGAGTTTGCAAAATTGAATGTTCATGGATATGAAATTGGTTGTCTCGAGGGATGTTTATGATAACGGTTGTGTTGTGAGTTGATTTGGGGATAAGTGTAATTGATTAGGAAGGTAAAATCGATGAATATTACATATGTAATTGATTTAGGAAGTTGAAAACAATGATTATCACGTGTTTAATTAGACATACGATGATTGTGTTGTATGTAGAATGTGTGGTATGATGATTTGAAAATGAATGGAATTAATGTAATTGTTTAATGGTAGTAAATTGATTATTATTCAAATGGTGCAACGATGTCCCTAGCCTACATGCATGCACTGTTATGTCCCCATCGGATGCAAGAATGGTCGGTCCAAAAGAATGCACTTGCAATTGAAAAAAATTGTTTGGTTACTATAATATTTAGTAATCAAATGTTGATTAAAAATGTTAATTCAAAATAGTTCTTAATTTAGGTTTAGATCGGTAAGAATCTTGTTAAATGTGATGAAAATCATATTACTCAACTCTTTGAATTTTTTATGAATTGAAATAATTAACTTGAAAGCTTAGTTTATCTTTCAAAAATTTAAACTAACTAAAATTAATTTTATAATTTATACATTAAACTAAAATGAATCAAAACTTACTAAAACTAATTATCATGTAACTTTACAAATTGAAATTATGAAAACTTATTATGTAGACGCCATATAGTCAAGGCGCGCACATAGGCGCAAAAAGGCGTAAGGCGCAAGTACGGGTCTTTTTTGAAGTTTAAGGCGCATCTTTTACTGAAGCGCAAAAAAAGCGCAAAAAGGTCCAAAGCGCAAAAGGCGTGCTTTTTCATTTGATGTGTGTGTTTCTTGTTTTAAACTTAGGTTGAATGTGTTTTGACTAATTATGTGAACCCCTTAGATAAATTTGGCCCCGTCCGACAAGTGTTGTATATGATCGTTATATGGATATTCGTTTTTCCATAAAACGGAAATCTATATTCATCTGATACAATATTCGTTGGATTTGTCCTTGTATTGGACAAGTTACAAATATAATAACGTAACCATATTTTATAAATCATTTCAGTTTAAACGGTTAACAAAATTTCGATGGCACTTCCTTTTTGTTCCATGTGTACACGCATTTGTGTATGATACAGGGACCCAAGGGAAGTGCTGCCGAAATTTTGTTGAACCGTTTAACCTGAAAGGATTTATAAAATATGCTTATGTTATTATATTTGTAATGGGAAGTAGGTAGACCTGCCGTCAAAGTAGAAAGAAATAAACAAAAAAAACTGAAAACATGAAGTAGTTGTAAATGAAATTGTACAAGATTTCAATTAATACAAAGTGTTTGATCGAATTTTCTAACATTTTTGTTGCAAATCAGGAAAATGTTCGATTATTTTCGTGATCGTAGTTGGATGTATCAACCGCGTACCGGTAAGAAAGGGTCGATAAAGGAACATTTTTGTAACGGTGTCCAAGAATTTATTAGATTCGCTAAATCTAATAATCGGAGTAACCTAGACATTCGATGTCCGTGTAGTAAGTGCAAACATTTGAGGCATTGGAAGCCAGATGTAGTAGAAGTACATTTGTATAAATTTGGTTTTGTGTCGAATTATTACTTATGGGATCGTCATGGAGAGCTTGTTCAACCTACGTCTAACCCTGTAGTGGTAGAGGACGATAGTACAATGATGAACGATAATACAACGACCAATCTGATAGAAAATATGGTGCAAGATGCAGCACGATCAATGTTTCCCACCATTGATCAAGGCGGCGATGAGAATGAAAATGCTGAAGAACCAACGGAGGAAGCAAAAAAAATTTATGATTTATTGAATTCTGCTAAGAGGCCGTTGTGGGAAGGGTGTACAAGCGGACCCGAATTATCTGTTACCGCTAAATTCATTTCTATGAAATCAAAATTCAATCTTACAGAAGCTGCATTTACAGCAGTTGTACAAACTGCAAAACGTCATATGCCGCCTAATAATTTGATGTGCGATAGTCATTATAAAGTGAAAAAACTTATGTCTGCTTTTGGACTACCGTATCAGAAGATAGATACATGTGTTAAAGGTTGCATGTTGTATTGGAAAGAAGACGCTTATCTTAGAAAATGCAAATTTTGCAACGAAGATAGATATAAACCAAGGAAAAAGAAAGGAAAAGAAGTTCCATATAAAAGAATGCATTATCTACCGATAACTCCCAGACTTCAACGACTGTATGCATCTTCTGCTACAGCGTGTCATATGCGACGGCATAGCGTGAGAACAGCAGAAAAAGGAACTTTGATACATCCGCCTGATGGTGAAGCATGGAAACACTTTGATAGGACTTATCCTGAATTTGCTGCAGAGAGCCGTAATGTTAGGCTCGGTTTATGTACGGATGGATTTTCGCCGTTTTCTCAATTTGGTAGTAAATATTCATCATGGCCTATAATTTTTACTCCATATAACTTACCTCCATGGATGTGTATGAAAAATCCATATATGTTTCTAACGGTTGTCGTCCCTGGTCCCGATGATCTGACACAAGGAATTGATGTTTATCTGCAACCGTTGATTGAAGAGTTGAAAACACTGTGGAATGAAGGGGTCGAAACATACGATATTTCGAGAAAAAGGAATTTTCGTATGTTTGCTTCTGTATTATGGACTATTAGTGATTTTCCTGCGTATGGAATGCTTTCAGGTTGGAGCACATCCGGGCGTCTGGCTTGTCCTCATTGTATGGATGAGTCACGAGCATTTTCATTTAAGTATGGGAAAAAAATATCTTGGTTTGATTGTCATCGATGCTTTCTACATCCTAATCATAAATTTAGAACGGATAAAAAGAACTTCAAAGCTAACAGAGTAGAGAATATGCTACCGCCTAAAATTTGGACAAGTGAAGAGATATATGAAATTGTAAGTGAGCACCCAAAGATACACGAAAATGGTAAGCAGGTTGAAATTCCAGGTAAATCGGACATTCATAATTGGTGCAAACAAAGTATATTTTGGGAGTTACCTTACTGGAAAAATCTAAAACTTCGGCAAAATATTGACGTCATGCATAACGAAAAAAACGTTTTTGATAACGTTTTTAATACAGTTTTGAATATAAAGGGGAAAACTAAGGACGACATGAATTCACGACGTGATATATTACACTTTTGTAAACGGCCGGAACTTCACTTGTATGCCGAGAATAAAAAACCCAAAGTATACTATGAGCTAGACAACAAGCAAATAAAACTTGTGCTAAAGTGGGTGGAAGGATTACGATGTCCTGATGGGATTTCTTCTAACCTCCGTAGATGTGTGGACTATAAAAACAGTAAATTGAGTGGGATGAAAAGCCATGATTGTCATATAATGATGGAATACTTTTTACCTGTGATTTTCAAGGAACTGTTGCCCACAAAAATATGGAGTGTTATAACAGAATTAAGTATGTTTTATAAACAACTCTGTTCAACGACGTTGAAGATAGATCGTTTACGTAAGCTTCAATTAGAAATTCCTGTACTGCTCTGCAAACTTGAGAAAATATTTCCACCGGGTTTTTTTAATGTAATGGAACATTTACCTATTCATCTTCCGTCCGAAGCACTCCTTCGAGGTCCAGTGCAATATGGATGGATGTATCCATTTGAGAGGTAATTTTGTGTATACTCAATACTGTTGATAGAATACAACTTAGATTTTTGTACCAACATATAAATTAAATTACTCTTATTATAGGTACTTGAATCATTTGAAGAAAAAAATTAGGCAAAAAGCTCGAGTAGGAGGTTCGATTTGCAAATCGTACCTCGAAGAAGAAGCTTCATTTTTTTTCTCTCATTACTTCAGTGAAGATGTGAACTTGTCTTTCATATCTGTTCCTCGTAATGAAGAAGCCGTTGAACAGGAGTCTTCTCAGACAATGTTATCTATTTTTAGACACGGAAGACCTACTGGAAAATGTGTAGAAATATGGTTAAGCGATGAAGACTACAAAGTGACACACACATATGTTCTGTTAAATTGTGTGGAAGTTGCACCATTTGTCAGGTTATATAAAATTCATGTTCAATTCAATTATATATACATCTATATTTATTTGTCTATATTAATAGAAAAGGAACATAACACATATTTGCAGTATATATGAATCACAACATCCATTTGGTGATCTCAGCAAAGAATTTGCTGTATGGTTTTCAGACTATGTTCATGATCCCAAAAACTGTGTTGTTTACGAAGGATTACGACATCTTGCTATTGGACCAAAAAGAAATGTCAAGACTTATCCAATATACTTTGTCAATGGATTTAAATTCAACACCAATGATTACGGAGCTGAAAAATTAACGTATAATAGCGGTGTATTTGTCAAAGGTAGTGATGATCCAGAGGAGCATATAAAAGATTTTTATGGCGTCTTAACGCAAGTTGTAGAGTTGACTTATTATGTTCGTCCCTTAGAGCAAATTTATCTATTCAAATGCAACTGGTTCAGCAATGTTCCTGGTTCTGGAGTTAACGTGCACAAAGATTACAAGCTAATAGAGATAAGGCATACATCACGTTACTATAAGTATGATCATTTCGTGTTAGCCAAGCAAGCACTACAAGTGTATTTTGCTCCGTATCCATCCTTAAAAAAAGATAAAGCAGATTGGTGGGTAGTTTTTAAAACAAAGGCAAGATTTACATTTGATGGAAATAATATTCTAGACGAAGCAGCGTATCAAGCGGATCTTGAGCCGAATACTGAAATTAGAATAGTTGATGACATTGATGTCGGGTCGTTGAATGATGAAGCGAATGTGTTAGTAGATGCATTTGAAAGTAATGAAGAAAATGATATAGAGTATGAGACTGAATCTGCATCCGAAGATGATGAAGACTGATGTTATTTATTTATGTACAATTATGAGCTATGTTATGTTATGTTATGTTATGTACAATTATGAGCTATGTATCATGTTGTGTACTCTTGTGAGCTATGTAATAACAATGTTAATGTTGTGTACTCTTCTGAGCTATGTAATGATAATGATGACTGATGTTAATAATTCAAGTTATTTTGTATGCATTATATGATTGTAACAGATATGTCAGATAGACGCCGCTCGAGGAGTTCATCTCAGCCGACCCCTTCACCATCTCCTGCGCCAGGTGTAGGTCCTAGCAGCTCTGAGCCAGATCTGCGGCAATGTGCAGAGGTTGTTCCGAAGAGTGCTGGGTAAGTATCTAATTTATTTCAGTTTAAATTAGTTAAAAATATATGCTTTATCTATGTAAACATGTACGCAGCACTGGGTTTGAAATCAAGCCATTGGAATTCATTTTAAAAGTGTCGAAGTAGTCGTACGCGAGTAGGATGTCTGGGACTTGGCCTCATTGGGATAGTATCCCACCCCACATCAAGAACGTCATTCTAGCCGATGTGCTAGAAAGTATTTATTTATTTTATTATTAGAAATTCATATGTACTATAAATAATTCAAAATAAATTTAATTTGCAGGCGGCTGTCCGTGTTGAGGAGCGGGACATGCAAGTTTTTTTGACACACTGGAATATCAAAATGCGAAAGAATTACCGAGAAACAATTTTCAGGGCGAAGACATCAGGGAAGAAGCCTAAATGGATGGATGACGATGTTTGGGCTGGATTTCTAGCATATTGGGATACTGAAGCAGCGAAAGTAAGATATAATGAAAATAATCACATTTATGTTGATTGCATTCTTTTATTTAATAATGTATCAAATTTAATAGGAAGTAGCACAAAGGAATAAAGAAAATAGAGCTAAGAATCCTGGTTTACATCGCGGTGGCTCAAAATCATTCCAGCAGCATAGGAGAGAATTGGTATAAATTTGAAATAGTTTTTAGCATATGTTCACGTAAAAATTGAGTGCATATCATTCATTTTTATTTTTAGTAATTTTATTACTGTATATATACTCAGATGGCAAAAAGTATAAAAGGGAGCCTACGATGGCAGAGGTTTTCAGGCATACTCATGCGGTGGAGCATACTGATGACGAAGGGAACGTGACATATGATTGGGCGGATGACAAGGCTGCGGGCGTAATGGTAAAAATACTTATTAATAATTAAAATATTTCATATTCGTTCATATCAAATTATATTATTAAATTATATGACATTTGTATTGAAATTATATTGGTATTGTAGGAGAGATATGATGCAGAGGCAGCTAGAGTGACGCAGTCCAGTGGACGAGATGAGCTTACGGTTGCAGAGTGCGATTATTTGGGATGCTATTATTAAGCCGCCTACTCGTAATAGGCGATACGGCTTCGGCAATCAGGAGGTTCCTTTTTTAATTTAAGTTTACATTTAAAATGTATTCAATTAACATGCATTCTTTTACCTTCTTTTTATATTAACATGTTAAATTGACATTATAAATATAGAAGCTTCAAATTGACATGTGTATTGATCTTCAAAGTCCATGTATATATTACAAGTCCATTTATAAATGTGAAATTGAACTATTTCGCAGGCTATTGATTTTCAGCGAGGATATAGGAAGTCCGTGGAGCAGGAGAGTATAGCTCAGTTGAAGGAGCAACTGGAAGAGATGAACGATTGGAGAAGAAGCCAGCTGGCTCAGGAGATAGACGAGCGCATTGCACGCTATTATGACGAGCATGGATCGATGCCAGACGAGGACGATGGCGGGGATGCTACAAGCGAAGAAGAAGAAGACGACGAGTAGTTTGTTTGTTCTTGTGCTTGGGTATGTATATACACTTACTTTTTTATTTGCTTTATGTACGTACGATGTAGTTTGATGAAGGTAGTGTGTAGTTTGATGTATTTTGATGTTTTGTGATGATGGGACGATGATATACGGTGATGATATTGTTTTTTGGATGTATGACGATGGTATGTTATGGTATTGTGATGAATTTAGTAATGTTTTGGATATATTGATGGATTTGGAATGATATTGATGGATTTGGAATGATATTGATGGACTGGTAGTGGATTGGGTTTGATGTGGAGGCTTGTTGGAAAGGTATGGCTGTGTAGTGCAGAAAAAATGCTCCAGATTTGCGACGGCTAGTAACGGGTAGCGACGGAATTTTGGTCATTACTTTGCGACGACTTGCGACGGAAAGCGTCGGCTAACAACACAGAAGGGCGACGGATAGCGACGGCGTTTTGGACAAAAATAGCCATAGCTTTTGCAATGGCTTGCAACGGCTTCGCGGCAAAAAAAACCACCTGACTTCTGATGATGCCACGTGGCAAGTATCCGTTGCAAGCCGTTGCTAATCGAGTGACGGAGCTGTCGCTTTTTCCGTCACTTTTTCCTCTCGCGACGACATTTATAGCGACGGCAAATAGCGACGGCTTGCGACGGGGTGCGACGGCCGCCAACGCCTATTTGCCGTCGCTATTCACTGTTCCTTTTGTAGTGTTCTCTCCATAATGATGAAAAATACTTTAAAAGTGGACGTAGATTCATTGTGAATCGAACCACTACAAAAATCCCATGTCCTTTACTTGTTTTTCTCCATTTATTTTGCTATTGTGACCATTTTATTTTCTAACCATATTTGGTGAAGTGTGATTTCACACTATTGGTGTTTGAATCATTTTTTGATTAAAACAGTATCTAAGGAGAATTCATCTCCTTTATTCTGAAAACAGCGTCCAATTGATATGAGTACCCTGAATATTCAATAAAAAATTTAGGGTTGTATCATGAATTCGCAATATGCACGCACACGCCTATTTTTAGGTGCGGTTATGTTTTGCACCATAGCACGCCGATATAATCGGAGCCCTATCATCGGTCCCTTATTTTATCAGCTCGCTACAACGCTGAACATTTCTAAAGAAACTGTTGAAAGTCTATTTTTTAGGTGTCTATCGCTAGAAGTCTAATTACACGCGTGCAGCGATAAAAAAAAATATTAAACTATTGGGCAAATTTTGTCTTCTTTTCCGTAATATTACAGATTGTAATATTTTGATATGTAATATTTGTTGGAGATGCTCTTATATAGTGGTGAGTGAGAAAATTGTGTCTACTTTATTTTATTTTATTTTCCTTTTTAATACAAGGTTTCCTACCGTACCGTGTGTTTATAAGGTGTATATGATTTTTAGAAAATTGATTATTTTATTTTTTTCTTTAAAATTTTTTTAGTGAGTAGATTGACGATTAAGTTAAGTAAACTGGTTATACGAAACACAGTTGATATGCTGAACTGTTTTTTGAATACAATGTTTAACGTATCCAAGCTAAAAAAAGGTGGGGGAACTCCCACTCTTTCTCCTCCTCCCCCTCGAACTCACATTGCCGTGGCCAGTGGAGGTTAAAATAAACGTAAATTTCTGCCGCTGTTTTCCTCAATATCCCTTGGTGGAGATGCTCTAAGCGTTTTGTTTACAGACGGGTGGCAGCTGAAGTTTTCCCTGCCTAGAAACTATTTGGAATTTTCAGATCGACTTAGCTCGTGACAACTGAACTGAAGTATTCCCATCATACACAATGCAAAACGTCCTGCAAAACATATGATGTTAGTTGGAGTGGTTAGTGTTATGTTCTCTGAAGTTGTGGAAATTTTGCTAAATTTTAAGCAAAGACCATGAGAAGACCATGTTGCTTCATGCATGTGAGGGTAAACAATACTCGTTAGGCGTTGGGTTTTTGGCAAAAAAGAAGTGCGAAAGTGACAAACTAAGTGTCAACTATGAATTTTGGATAAGGCATGAGTTTCATTAGATTGATATATATACGTTGTACTGAACTAATCTTTAGTTTATATTCATTTATAACTCTTACCATGCATTAATTATATATTATTCGAATGTTTCATTGGATTGGCATTGTCTCTTACGGAGCAGTCAAGTATAGAATATTTAATAAAGCATGAAGTAACATCGACCTTACAGAATAAAATATCAGCAATGGATAGCAAAATCTAATAATCATTTTGTTTGATTGCAAGTTGAAGTCAAAAAGTAGTTTATAAAATGTTATCGAGTACAAGGGATAACTAGTTGTAGATAAAAACCATGTTTGTGAAAGCTGCAGCTTGTCTTGCTGCCTTAAAGAGATTGACCGTACATTCAGATAAAATGTCGAAGAAGGAACATACAGTACAGCAGATTAGTGATAAAAGATAAACTTACTGATATTTCCAGACATAAAGATGACCTGTTGAAATTTTATTTTAAAGGACAAAAAGATTAGATCTTAGGTATTAGTTTTACATATATACGATATCAGAATTTGATTACTAGTTTTTAAGTATTAGTTTTATAGTATGCATGGTATCAGAATTTAAGTATCAGTTTTTAAATATCAGTTTTACAGTATGTATGTTATCAGTTTTACAGTGTGTATTAGGGGTGGAATTGGTTCGGTATCAGAACTTTGTACTCAAAACTATTACCGTACCGACTTTATATGGTAATAGAAAAATCATACCATTACCAATCAAAGAAATCGGTTACCAATAGTTCGATTTATAGTTGGTAATTTTTGGTAGAGATCGGTAATAAGTTTTTATCATTTACTAGTATAAGATCTTTTTGTTTACAATATTTCACATTAAAATATTAAATATTACAATTGATTTTTTTAGTTGTTATATTATTATTTGTCTATCTTATTTTACGTAGTCAAACATGCAAGAAAACAGTACAGATGAACTAAAATATCATATAATTAAATATATACTATTTCTAAGATATATGGTAAAGATTGCGTTCAATCTTGTATCGTAATAGTATTTTCCTAGGTATTTTATTAAATCATTACATATTATAAGTTCGTTGTTATATAATAAACATATATGATGAAATATAAGAATATACATATGTATTATTTAAGATATGTGGTAGGTATGGTAATTACCATTATTAATGCTTAATTTTCATTACCGTACCGCGTATATTCATGTGGTTTGACATACCATACCAATCAGATCGGTTACCAATTGTTCGGTACCACTTTCGTTGGTAGCAGTTGGTAATGGTTGGTAATGGTAATATGGTAAAAATGTCCAGCCCTAATGTGTATTGTTTTTAAAAATAAAATTTTAATGGACCGTCCTTCAACTTGAAAAAGTTACGAAGTTTCTGCTTACAGGAAAAATCCCCGTTATATATATATATATATATATATATATATATATATATATATATATATATATATATATATATATATATATATATATGTAACAACCCGTATTTTCAATAACCTGTAATAACATAAATCGAGGCAGAATTTAATTCTAAAATGGGAATCAAGGGAAACGGGCTATGCCATTGCGTTCGTCTCGGAAAAATACGCGAAATAGAGTCCGAGTTTTCGAAAATCGGAGTCCGTATGACCAAGATATGGCCTCGCGAAGTTTCACGAAAATTCCCAAATTAAAGTATACTTAATTAAGTGAAATGGGTTGTGTAGATATATATATATATATATATATTGATATATATATATATATATATATATAATTGAAAATTTAATAAATAAATATGCAAAAATGCTCAAAACAGCGAATTGGGAGAGGGGAATAACCGAACCGGCCGATTTTTGAAGTCGACCCGAGCCCGCTGGGTCGACTAGGGGTTAATCCAGGGTGTTTGGCTGTCAACCCGTGGGCCGATTCGCTCAAGTGCAGATTTTGCATTTGAATGGTTCTCATGGTCCATCTTTAATCTAAAGGCCCTAGATGGTTCCTACACTTGACTTCTTCCCCAAGACATGCTTTGATGGCTTGGATTGAATCTAGGGTTAATCCTATGGCCTAAAACACTTGCCTAATCTATAAATAAGACCCTAACCTACCCTAATTCATTCATAATTAAACCTAGTGACTAAACTATGGCAAAATGCTAGCTCTCATGGCCTCCACTAATTTTATGAAGAGGGTTGCATACTAATCACTCTCTAATCAACTTCTAATCCCTTCTTAGCATCTTAATCTTCTTCATTTGGTGTTCAAAGTTGCTAGTTGTGAGTTTCTATCACTTTGATGATCTTTTGGTAAACTAATTAGATGAGATGTGATGAGATTTATGGTTTTGTATGTGGGTTAATGAGCTTTGAATCATATGATATGATGTTAGCATTAATCTTATGTTTATGCATGTTGAGTATGTAAGCTTATGCAAGTTTAATATGATGTATGTTATGTTTGCATGATGCTAAATATGCAAGTTGTGGGCTATGTAATCATATGCATGTTATGCAAGTTCATGGTAATATGCTATGCAAGTTACATGTATGTAAATATGCAAGTTACATGTTTGTTAATATGCAAGTTACATGTATGTAAATATGCAAGTTACATGTTTTATGTTTGTTAATATGCAAGTTACATGTATGTAAATATGCAAGTTACATGTTTCTTTATATGCAAGTTACATGTTTGTTAATATGCGAGTTACATGTATGTAAATATGCAAGTTACATGTTTATTAATATGCAAGTTCATGATGACACATTATGCAAGTCTATAAGCTAATATGCAAGTTTGTTATGCAAAATGAATATGTAAGTTATGTGACATATTATATGTAAGTTATGTGACATGTTATGCAAGTTCATATGCAAGTTATGTGTTTGTTAATATGCAAGATGGCACCTTTGAAACATGTTCATTCATATGCAAGTTGACACCTTTTATATGTGTTATATCATGAACGAAATTACGTGGGAACGATGGGGTAATTAAATGCATAAGTTAATAAGATTGTGTGAAATTAATATAATTATGCATAACACAAAATAAATAAACATAGTATGGGAATTTGCCTATTTGGTTAGGTGTACCCATACTATGTGTTGGGAATTTACCTATTGAGTTAGGTCTACCCCATGGGAATTTACCTATTAAGTTAGGTCTACCCATGTTAAGAAAACTTGATTAATTAGGGATAATTAATATAAAATTATGAGGGTGATTAATTAGGTGTAATTAATTGACTAAGACACGAGGTTGGACTCAGTTGTAGCGTAAAACTGCCCGGACCCAACCGGCTTAACCAGTTGCTACAAATGTTAGCCCAATGTGAGAGGTCTTAGGCACAAACTAAATACGTAATTAATGTAAAGACACGAGGTTAGACTCTGTTATGACATAAGGCTGCCCGGACCCAACCGGCTTAACCAGCGGTCATAAAAGACAGTCTAATGTGAGAGGTCTTTACAAAGGTTACGTTCTTAATTAATTAATTAAGAAACACTTAACCACATTAGCATGTAGAGGGACATGAGGGGTTAAGTGGGTGCCTCGGGTGGCATGAGAAAATCTAGTGGTTGCCTTGGGTGGCAATAGAAAATACGATTAGAATACTTAACCAAAATGGAACATGTAATTAAAACATGATTAAAGGGTTAAGTGGGATATACTAGAAAAAGGGACAAGCTTAGGTGGGTAGCTTGTGGAGGCCCATTTCAACCAGTAACCCATACGTATCTTTGTGGGCTCGACCCATGTCGAGGACGGGACACGCATACTGGGCTTGACTGTAAGAGGCAAACGGGTTAGCGGTGGCAACGCAAGTCCAACGGGCTTCATATGCGTGAGTGGGCCCGGGCTGGTAGGTAAGCCGTTGTTGCATCGAGTAGATATAAGCCGTGCACCTTTAGTTTCATCAGGTTGCCACATTGGGGAATGATACATCCCACGGTGGGGCCAGCACGGGTATCTACGTTAGGGAGCCGATCGAATGGGAAGTAGTGTGTACACCTAGTGGATTGTAGGGCCCCGTGGCGCCTACTTGGTCACCTAGGGGTACGCAGGTACTAATTAGTAAATTTTATAAGTCCTTGGGTGGGATCAACCTTTAAGTTAGGAACGACTGGTGTGGTGCAGTTTAGTAATTTACCTTAGGGAGGGTAGATGCGTCTTTATCCTTTATCTTCGTTTAGTTGACTGCTTAGGGTAGCCATTCATCCCTATATGTTACCGTATATCAGTTTATGTCTTCTCTGGTTACTTTAACGATTGTATTGTTAAAGTTATAGGACTCGCTCAGACTTATGTCTGACCCTGTTGTTTTTATCTTTTTCCCAACCCTCAGGTCCTACGGTGGATCCTAGCAGTAGTGGAGCTTGATCGGATTGCTGTTCCAGTCTTTAGGAGCTTGGATAGATGTAAAGCTCCAGTTATCCAGTTATCTTTTCTTTTGTTTGGCTATTGTATGAGAGTGGGATTATGTACTTCTTTATTTTGATGGATATTGTACTTGACCTTTATTGTGGTTTTATGATGTAACCAGACATGTTTTACTTCCGCTGTTATGAGATGATGTTTTAAAATTTCAAGTACTATTTATATCTGTCTTGTTGTAATTTTTCTGTTCTATATTCACTAAAATACTCCACCGATGCTATGGCATTCCCTTAGTGAGTGATCATAGCGGGAGTGGGGTGTTACACGTGGTATCAGAGCTTAAGGTTACCAGAACAGATAAAATTTTTGAGAAAAACTACTTTCTAAGAGTATTTTTGAAGAAAGTATTTTTAAAAGCATGTCTTCTAAGAGAAAAAGTTTTTGAAAAAGAAAAGCATAATCCCCAATAGCCATATCTTTATCTTTCGGAATCTCCTTTTTGAATCTTTCCTCTTTCGTTTCAGCATGGCTGAAGATCTTAACATCCCGGAGGGTTTAGTTATACCACTATGGTATAGGAGGTTGCAAGAGGCTAGGGCCGCGGCTGCGGGTCCGGCCAATGCTACTACACCAGAGACAACCGCTCCTCCTCCTCAGCCTAGAGTGGATAATTTTGCTAAGGTTTGCAAGGAGTTCAAGGCTATAGGAGGAAAACCTTTTCTTGGTTCAGAGACTTTCGTAGAGGCTAGAGATTGGCTTAAGGAAGTGGAAGAGTTGCTAGATATCTTTGAAGTGGAAGAGGGAAAGAAAGTCAAGTTGGCGGCTTGGTTAATGAAGGGAGAGGCCTCATTCTGGTGGGAGGTCACTAATGGAGAACGCCCTGTTGACTCTTGGGCAGATTTTAAGCAAAGGTTTGGGGCTAAGTTTCTCTCAAGGGCGGAAGAGAATCTGTTTATGGAGAAGTTCTTGAATTTGAAGCAAGGGAATCTCACGGTGAAAGAATATGTCAACAAATTCAATCAATTAGCAAGGTTTGGCATAGAGTTGGTGAATACACCGGAGAAGAAGGCTTTGAGGTTCGTTAGAGGCTTGAACGAACCATTGCAAGGAATAGCTATGACTCACATTCCTATGGGGGCCACTTTTGAGAAGCTTGTCTACATGGCACTTATGCATGAGGATGATAAGAATTCTAAGGCACCAGAGAAAAAGGGGGATCAGAAGAAACCGCAACAGCAACAACAAGGCAAGGGCGGAAAAGGCAATGGTGACAAAAAGAAGACGAAGAAGAAGTGCTTCAATTGTGGAACACCAGGACACCTTAGTAAGGATTGTCGCAAAAAGAAGAAGACCGGTTGCTTTCATTGTGGTGAAGCAGGGCATCTTGTGAAAAACTGCCCAAAGAAGGGGCAGAAGACGGGGTCTACCTCAGGAGGCCAGGTGCAAGCTCTTATAGCACCACCTCAGTCAGGGGGGCAAGTTCAGGTTCTCTCAGTTCCACCGATTCAGCAGAGAGGTAGAACTATTTCCGTTGAAAGTCTGGTTTTTCTGTTTGATCATCCAGTTCGTACTTTGTTTGACTCTGGCGCATCGCATTCTTTTATCTCATCATCGTTAGTTGAGTCACTGCACTTAGACACCAGTCTAGTTGATGATCCCTTGGTTGTCTCAAACCCAATTGGGGGCTCCATATATCTGTCTATGATATGTTTGGGTTTGAAGATTTCTATACTTAGCGTTGAGTTTAGATGTGATGCTTTTGTATTGGGCTTCACGGGCTATGGGTTGATCTTGGGCATGGACTGGTTATCCAGTAATGGTGCCGTTCTTGATTGCGAAAGGAGAGTTGTCAGGCTCATGACCCGCTTGGGTAACACTCTCGAGATCTCTTGCAATCCCATGGAATCTGTTTTGCTAAGTTATCTTGAATCGCTCGATGCTTCGGTCGAGAGTTTGTGTTCTGTCAGAGTAGTCCGGGAATATCCGGATGTGTTTGAAGAAGTAAAGGGTTTGCCTCCGAAGCGGGAGATAGATTTCCGAATTTATTTGGTGGATAATGCCAAACCAGTGTCTTTGCCAGTACGCCACATGGCTCCTCGTGAGAGAAGAGAACTTCATAAGCAAGTAGGGGAGTTGCTTGAGAAGGGGTTCATAAGGCGAAGTATATCGGAGTGGGGAGCTCCAGTAGTGTTTGCCACGAAGGCGGATGGGTCCCTCAGACTTTGTGTGGATTATAGAGAACTTAATAAGCTCACGAAGAAGAATAGACACCCATTACCGAGGATAGATGATCTCTTTGATCAGTTGGTTGGCGCGTCAGTATTTTCGCAGATGGACTTAGCTACAGGGTTTCATCAGTTAAGAGTGGCGGAGGACAGTATAGAGAAGACTGCTTTCCGGACTCCGGATGGTTTTTATGAGTGGCTAGTGATGCCATTTGGGTTGACAAACGCCCCCGCATACTTTGTTGATCTCATGAGTAGAGTGTTCAGAGAGTATCTGAATAAGTTTGTAGTAGTTTTTGTGGATGACATCTTGGTCTTTTCCAAGAATGAAGAAGAGCATGCCTTACATCTCAAGGAAGTGTTGGAGACTCTTCGAGCGCATAGTCTTAAAGCTAAATTCTCTAAATGCCATTTTTGGAGAAGAGAAGTGCGATTCTTAGGGCATGTGGTCTCTAAGGAAGGGATAGCTGTGGATCCCGCAAAGATAGTATCTATCCAGGATTGGAAAGTTCCTAGAAATGCTACCGAGGTAAGAAGTTTCTTGGGGTTGGCAGGATATTATAGGAAGTTCATCAAAGACTTCGCGAAGATATCAGCCCCATTAACCCGCTTGACGAAAAAGAATCTGGTTTTCTCGTGGGATGTAGATTGTGATGATGCTTTCCGACGGTTAAAGAGAGCTTTGACCACCGCTCCAGTTTTAGTGCTCCCGGATGGGAGTAAGCCGTTTGTTGTTTATACCGATGCTTGTGGAACAGGATTAGGCGCAGTCTTGATGCAGGAGGGAAGGGTAATAGCCTATGGAGGGAGACAATTGAGAGTGCATGAGAAGAATTACCCTACCCATGATCTAGAGTTGGCCGCGATTGTTTTCGCACTTAAGTCTTGGCGCCATTATCTTCTTGGTGAGAGATTCGAGTTGTTCACCGACCATAAATCATTGAAGTACTTATTCTCTCAGAAGGATTTAAACTTAAGACAGCAAAGGTGGATGGAGTTCTTAGCATCCTATGATTTCGAGATAGCGTATACCCCTGGTAAGGGTAACGTGGTGGCAGACGCCTTAAGTAGAAAAAGGCTATCTTTGAGTCCATTGTTCGTGGAACGACGAAGCTTGGAGTTTCTTTCTTTGTTTGACTTCAGACCTTCTGTTGATTTTGTACCTGGTTTGTTGGCATCCTTGGAGGTTAGACCTACTCTTTTGAGACGGATTGGCGAGGCTCAGCGAGACGACCCACAGTTGGTTGTGTTGGTAGAGAAGCTTATAAGAGGGGAGTCGTCCAGCCATTTGGGTAGATACACCATAGATGATAAGGGATGGTTGCATAGAGACGGTAGACTTTGTGGACCGCAAGATGAGGGTTTGAAGAAGGCTATTTTGGATGATGCACATCGTTCAAGAATGACTATTCATCCCGGTGGAGACAAAATGTACCAAGACATGAAGAGAGTTTTCTTCTGGGCCGGTATGAAGAAAGATGTGGCCGAGTATGTGGCTAGATGCTTAGTGTGCCAACAAGTTAAAGTGGAGCAAAGGAAACCCGGTGGGTTGCTACACCCATTGGAAGTTCCACAGTGGAAGTGGGATAGTGTCTCGATGGATTTCATCGACGGGTTACCGAGATCGAGGAAGGGCAATACGGGAATTTGGGTTGTGGTAGACAGACTTACCAAGAGTGCCCATTTTATACCCGTAAAGAGTAAGAGGACCGCTCCATGGCTTGCTTCAGTCTATGTTAGAGAGATTGTTAGATTGCATGGCGTACCATCCAGCATTGTGAGTGATCGAGATCCTATTTTCACTAGTGAGTTTTGGAGAAGTTTGCAAGAGGCGGTAGGGACTCAGTTGTGTTTGAGCACCGCATATCATCCTCAGACGGACGGTCAGACTGAGAGGGTGAACCGTATCTTAGAAGATCTTTTGAGGCTTTGTATCTTGGATTTTGGAGGTACATGGGAAGAACATCTTCCTTTGGTGGAGTTCGCATATAATAACAGCTTTCAGTCCAGTATTGGTATGGCTCCTTTCGAAGCTCTTTATGGAAGGCCTTGTCGATCTCCTACATGTTGGTGGGAATCTACGGATAAGATCTTGCTTGGGCCGGATATGGTTAGAGAGACTTCAGAGAAGATTGATTTAATTCGAAAAAGGATGAAAGCAGCGCAAGATAGACAGAAATCTTATGCGGATCGGAGAAGGACGGATCTTGAGTTTGAGGTTGGGGACATGGTTTTTGTCAAAGTATCTCCATTGAGAAATGTTGTTCGCTTTGGGTCCGTAGGGAAGTTAGCACCGAGATTTGTTGGGCCGTTTCCTATTAAGGAAAGGATTGGACGGATGGCATATAGGGTGGAGTTGCCCGACAGACTTAGTGGTGTTCATGATGTATTCCATGTATCACATTTGAGGAAGTGCTTACATGAGACCGCGGAGGTGGTAGAGCCGAGCTTGCTTAGAGATGTAGAGGTAGAGCGTGATGCGACGATTCGACGAGCTCCTACTCGCATCCTTGGGTCAGAAACTAGGAAGTTGAGGAACAGAGAAGTTCAGCTAGTTAAAGTGCAATGGGGAGATGACGAAAGCAATGCTACTTGGGAGACGGAAGCAAAGATGCGTTCTTTGTATCCATTTCTTTTTGAGAGTATGTCTTTTAACTTCTCCTTTATTGCTTGTCTAGTACTTATCTTATCTTTAGTATATCCTCTCGCTAATACCTATGACCTTTAGATAGGGTAAAACCTATGGTTGAAACATGTGTTTGAAACATGTTATGGTTGATGGATGCATATGGATGCAATTGTTTGCTAGTGGTTGCTCGTGGATGCATATACACACACATTAGGCACTAGATCGGCTCAGTCACTTCATGTTGCATATTGCATAAATGGATGTGGTAGTTAGATTGATGGATGTATCATGGCTGTGTTATCATATGGATGATGCATTTTTGTGTATGGTTGTGCACGCATGTAGAAATTTGTATGTGTCAATAGGGTTTCGCATACATATTGGATGCATGGCACTATCATGGTTTGCATTAAGGAGGTTTACTGTATCAGTAACCGCCTGATTTTCGCATTAGGTAAGTACATATACACACACTTTTGCATATATCCATCCAGCATTTAGAATCTTGTAAGGACAATGATTGCTCGTGGATGATGCTTTGAGTAGATGGATGATTGGATGGTAGGATACGTTCTTCCTAACTTGAAGATTTCGGGGACGAAATCCTTTAAGGAGGGGAGAATGTAACAACCCGTATTTTCAATAACCTGTAATAACATAAATCGAGGCAGAATTTAATTCTAAAATGGGAATCAAGGGAAACGGGCTATGCCATTGCGTTCGTCTCGGAAAAATACGCGAAATAGAGTCCGAGTTTTCGAAAATCGGAGTCCGTATGACCAAGATATGGCCTCGCGAAGTTTCACGAAAATTCCCAAATTAAAGTATACTTAATTAAGTGAAATGGGTTGTGTAGATATATATATATATATATATATTGATATATATATATATATATATAATTGAAAATTTAATAAATAAATATGCAAAAATGCTCAAAACAGCGAATTGGGAGAGGGGAATAACCGAACCGGCCGATTTTTGAAGTCGACCCGAGCCCGCTGGGTCGACTAGGGGTTAATCCAGGGTGTTTGGCTGTCAACCCGTGGGCCGATTCGCTCAAGTGCAGATTTTGCATTTGAATGGTTCTCATGGTCCATCTTTAATCTAAAGGCCCTAGATGGTTCCTACACTTGACTTCTTCCCCAAGACATGCTTTGATGGCTTGGATTGAATCTAGGGTTAATCCTATGGCCTAAAACACTTGCCTAATCTATAAATAAGACCCTAACCTACCCTAATTCATTCATAATTAAACCTAGTGACTAAACTATGGCAAAATGCTAGCTCTCATGGCCTCCACTAATTTTATGAAGAGGGTTGCATACTAATCACTCTCTAATCAACTTCTAATCCCTTCTTAGCATCTTAATCTTCTTCATTTGGTGTTCAAAGTTGCTAGTTGTGAGTTTCTATCACTTTGATGATCTTTTGGTAAACTAATTAGATGAGATGTGATGAGATTTATGGTTTTGTATGTGGGTTAATGAGCTTTGAATCATATGATATGATGTTAGCATTAATCTTATGTTTATGCATGTTGAGTATGTAAGCTTATGCAAGTTTAATATGATGTATGTTATGTTTGCATGATGCTAAATATGCAAGTTGTGGGCTATGTAATCATATGCATGTTATGCAAGTTCATGGTAATATGCTATGCAAGTTACATGTATGTAAATATGCAAGTTACATGTTTGTTAATATGCAAGTTACATGTATGTAAATATGCAAGTTACATGTTTTATGTTTGTTAATATGCAAGTTACATGTATGTAAATATGCAAGTTACATGTTTCTTTATATGCAAGTTACATGTTTGTTAATATGCGAGTTACATGTATGTAAATATGCAAGTTACATGTTTATTAATATGCAAGTTCATGATGACACATTATGCAAGTCTATAAGCTAATATGCAAGTTTGTTATGCAAAATGAATATGTAAGTTATGTGACATATTATATGTAAGTTATGTGACATGTTATGCAAGTTCATATGCAAGTTATGTGTTTGTTAATATGCAAGATGGCACCTTTGAAACATGTTCATTCATATGCAAGTTGACACCTTTTATATGTGTTATATCATGAACGAAATTACGTGGGAACGATGGGGTAATTAAATGCATAAGTTAATAAGATTGTGTGAAATTAATATAATTATGCATAACACAAAATAAATAAACATAGTATGGGAATTTGCCTATTTGGTTAGGTGTACCCATACTATGTGTTGGGAATTTACCTATTGAGTTAGGTCTACCCCATGGGAATTTACCTATTAAGTTAGGTCTACCCATGTTAAGAAAACTTGATTAATTAGGGATAATTAATATAAAATTATGAGGGTGATTAATTAGGTGTAATTAATTGACTAAGACACGAGGTTGGACTCAGTTGTAGCGTAAAACTGCCCGGACCCAACCGGCTTAACCAGTTGCTACAAATGTTAGCCCAATGTGAGAGGTCTTAGGCACAAACTAAATACGTAATTAATGTAAAGACACGAGGTTAGACTCTGTTATGACATAAGGCTGCCCGGACCCAACCGGCTTAACCAGCGGTCATAAAAGACAGTCTAATGTGAGAGGTCTTTACAAAGGTTACGTTCTTAATTAATTAATTAAGAAACACTTAACCACATTAGCATGTAGAGGGACATGAGGGGTTAAGTGGGTGCCTCGGGTGGCATGAGAAAATCTAGTGGTTGCCTTGGGTGGCAATAGAAAATACGATTAGAATACTTAACCAAAATGGAACATGTAATTAAAACATGATTAAAGGGTTAAGTGGGATATACTAGAAAAAGGGACAAGCTTAGGTGGGTAGCTTGTGGAGGCCCATTTCAACCAGTAACCCATACGTATCTTTGTGGGCTCGACCCATGTCGAGGACGGGACACGCATACTGGGCTTGACTGTAAGAGGCAAACGGGTTAGCGGTGGCAACGCAAGTCCAACGGGCTTCATATGCGTGAGTGGGCCCGGGCTGGTAGGTAAGCCGTTGTTGCATCGAGTAGATATAAGCCGTGCACCTTTAGTTTCATCAGGTTGCCACATTGGGGAATGATACATCCCACGGTGGGGCCAGCACGGGTATCTACGTTAGGGAGCCGATCGAATGGGAAGTAGTGTGTACACCTAGTGGATTGTAGGGCCCCGTGGCGCCTACTTGGTCACCTAGGGGTACGCAGGTACTAATTAGTAAATTTTATAAGTCCTTGGGTGGGATCAACCTTTAAGTTAGGAACGACTGGTGTGGTGCAGTTTAGTAATTTACCTTAGGGAGGGTAGATGCGTCTTTATCCTTTATCTTCGTTTAGTTGACTGCTTAGGGTAGCCATTCATCCCTATATGTTACCGTATATCAGTTTATGTCTTCTCTGGTTACTTTAACGATTGTATTGTTAAAGTTATAGGACTCGCTCAGACTTATGTCTGACCCTGTTGTTTTTATCTTTTTCCCAACCCTCAGGTCCTACGGTGGATCCTAGCAGTAGTGGAGCTTGATCGGATTGCTGTTCCAGTCTTTAGGAGCTTGGATAGATGTAAAGCTCCAGTTATCCAGTTATCTTTTCTTTTGTTTGGCTATTGTATGAGAGTGGGATTATGTACTTCTTTATTTTGATGGATATTGTACTTGAACTTTATTGTGGTTTTATGATGTAACCAGACATGTTTTACTTCCGCTGTTATGAGATGATGTTTTAAAATTTCAAGTACTATTTATATCTGTCTTGTTGTAATTTTTCTGTTCTATATTCACTAAAATACTCCACCGATGCTATGGCATTCCCTTAGTGAGTGATCATAGCGGGAGTGGGGTGTTACAATATATGTATGTATGTATGTATATATTATGGGGAAGAATGTTAGAAAATCATTGTATTCAAATAATTCTTTACTATTCATTCATTCTTTAATATTTTTATTTTTGTTGATTATAATTCAAGCATTCGTTTTTCCATATATGTTATCATTGAAGGTGCACTTAACTTAAAATTGCAAATATAAGTATCATTCAAATGGTTGGTTTTCCATCATTCTACGGCTATACTGACGAAAGAGACTTGGAATTAAAGAGGGCAAAATTTACAAGGAACATTTACATCATTATCTTGTTAATTTGACATAGGTTCGTTACAAGGAAAGAGGTTAATAGCTTTTCTATAATTTTAAAGGATGTTGCTATTTTGACAAAAAATAAATACAAATTGTAAGATATAAAATCTCAATGTTGGATTACTATGTTTTTATATAGAAGATGGAAAGTAGGAGATAATCGAATGATGCGAATTTATCGTGTCATATGTTTTTTTTTTTATATATATAGACTTTTGCAATTTTAAAACGCGCGCACTGCTGTCACTTTACAAAAACATGTTTAAAATAGCCATAACATTAAGCTTCAAAATATTTGTGGAAAATATTACCTTAACTTGTAAATATATGCAAATGACTACGAATTATTTACAAAAATATAAATTTAGTTTTTGGTTTAAAAAAAGAACAATTTTTTATTTCTTTGTTTTTGTTTTAACAAAAACTTATTTATAACTTCCCAAAAACATCCTTAAGACTTTCGAAAGTAATTGATAATACAATGAAAATAAAATTATCTACCAAAATTAAACACTAGACAATAACATGGATAAAAAATAATGGTTAATTAAAAAAAATATCCATTTACACAGGCAACAAATACAAGTGTACAAGCCGTCTTCTTCTTTTTCTCGTGGGGGGAAAGAACAATGAAGATATATTAAGGACGCCAGCTGCAAGACAATAACAAATGAAGACAATGAACTTCAATGTTAGGGATACACCTGTACTACTTACTGTGCTTTCATCAGATGTCGGAATATAACTAGCTCATGCACAATCCTTCCTCTAAGCAATCTACTATGGATAAGTTTAAATGAACATGACCCATATCAACGGTCGAAACGGGTCTGAATGGATTTGCTTCGTTTTTTATGTTCGTCTCCAGAAATTCATTGTCCGTGTAATAACCGAAGTGATTCAGAAATTCATTGTCCGTATAGCAAGTGTAGACATTTGAAGTACTTATTACTTGATATTGTAAAAATCCATTTGTGCAAAAATGGATTCATAAATTAGTAATATTTTTGGGATCGTCATGTAGAAGTTGTAGCAAATACTTCTATAGAGACTGAGGTAGAAAGTGTTGTTAACGAAAATGTCAGTACGACCCGTATTGAAAATATGGTCGAAGATGCAACATGATCAATGTTTTCTATAGTTGCAATTAACGAAGATGATGGAAATGCTGAAGAACCAAATATTAAAGCCAAGAAAAATTATGATTTATTGAATAATGCTAGGAAACCTATTTGTAATGGTTGTAAAAGCGGCACTCAGCTGTCGGTAATCGCAGAATACATTGCGATGAAGTCGAAATATAACATCATTGAAGTTCGGTTTATGACTATTGTTCAAGCTGCAAAAAGGCACATGTCGTCCGATTATTTAATGTGTGAACATCACTACGAAGTTAAAAAACTTACGTCGGCATTTGGTTTAAAAGGATACATGTTTAAAAGGATGCATGTTGTTTTGGAAAGATGACGTAAACCTTAAAAATTGTAAAATATGTATTCATGAAAGATATAAACCAAGAAAGAAGAAGGGAAAGAAAGTTTCATACAAACGTATGCATTACTTATCCATTACTCGAAGATTTCTGATATTGTATGCATCTTCTGTGGTTGCATCTCATATGAGATGACATAAGGTGAGATCGGAGGAAGAACGTACGTTGACTCATCCGGTTGATGAGGAATCATGTAAGCATTTCGATGAAACTTATCTCAGTTTTGCAGCGGAAAGTCGTAATGTCAGACTAGGATTATGTATGGATGGTTTTTCACGATTTTCTCAGTTTGGTGCTAAATATTCATCCTGGCCCATTATCAACACATCTTATAATTAACTCCATGGATGTGTTTGAAAACACAATATAAGTTTCTTACTGTTGTTTTTCCTAGCCCCGATAATCCGACACAAGGAATTAATCACTACAAAAAAACAATGATTTTGCAGTGGACGAATCTGTCACTAAACATGCATTAGCGACGGATAGCTCTGGTCGGCAAATTTCACATCGGAATTTTAGTGTCCATTTTGCGACGGAAGTTAAAGTCAATTCTCTGACACTTTACCGTCAGTTCTCAATATATTTTAATTTAATTTTAATTTTTTTTACCGATAGATATATATTCCTTTAATATATATTTTAAAAAAGTTCCGTCAAAGATCCCTTACTGAACAACAGGGGATTAGAAATGGATAATTTCAACTTTTGCTTCATCTTAGATATTTGTCGATAATTTGTCGCAAATGCTAAAATCTTAACAAGGTTACTAATGATAGTTGTTTTTATTTCCGTCGGCAATCACACACAAATTTGCAAAACCGACTCGTATTCCCTTTCTACTTCAACAATAAATGTTACAACAATAAAATACTAATTTACAACTGACGGACGACAATGTTAATTAAGATACTTTTTTAATATGAACTCAAAGATAACACCATTCATAATCAAATAACGACACAGAATATCAATTAACATACAAGCACAATACATAATTAAGTTACTAAATTCATTACATAATCAATAGTATACATATTACATATTACATTGACACAGTACGGAACTATAGATACATTAATATTTAATACAATGACAGTCAGTCAGTCTTCACTTTCACCACTGCTCCTTGCTTCAGTCCTCATATCAGTTTAAATCCTGAAATCTGAAATAGCAAGCAGCCTGGAAAGAAGCAAATATCAGCACGAAATAACTAGAAATATAGTAAAGGGGAGGATTGTTAACATTGCTAAATTAACTTGACTCCGATCACAACTACAAGCTACAAGCTACAACTACAAATTTAAGTGTAACTTTACATTTAATTTGTTTTTACTTGCCACTAAGTTATAAGCTACAGCTACAAAATCAACTACAAATTTAACACGTCAAATTAGTCTTATTTTATTTGATGGGGTTTTGTGTACAAAATCAACTACAGATTTAAATGAACTGGAGTTTGTGTACATTGTCCAAATCTAGGAGGAAAATCCAAGTCAAAATTGACATGTTGTTGTTTGTCAAACTCTTGTTGGTTAGCAACCTAAAAATATAAAGTCAGACATATAAGTGAAGTGTTAGCATTTAAGGAATGTGAAAACAAAAATAAAAAATTTAAAAATGAAAAATATACAAAACATGTGCCAAGCGACGGACCCTATGCCAAGCAACAGACCCAAATAGACATACTAGCCTAATGAATATTGACTTCCAGTCAGTCCACAGTCTTCGTTTTATGTATTCTCAGCCATTTCTATTATAATCACTTTTCCTCCATCTTTGCAAAGAATTTCCTTCTTGCATGTTCTTAGTATTTTCACACACTCATGGCCACTCCAGTCATGAAGAACCGACTACATGAAAAAAAAAGCTATTAAACAAATTTAAAAAGCACTAAAGAGTTAATCAAATACATACCTTACATTAAATAAAGTTGCATTGCATTGGAACGTGTTTCCTTTAACAAAGTAAATAGTCTCATTATCCTTCAAATCTTCTATCACACGAGGTAGCTCAAGCACGTTACACCATATTCCCAGAAATGCAAGCTCAAAACATGTTCCAACAGATTTGAAATCTAATTCTACATCAATTTGTAAAGTAGCAAAATGAATATTTAGCACATAAATTTTCCTAGTCCTATACCCTGCACCTTTCTAGACAATGGTTAATTAGCTGTCAATATAGTGCATTATTTTCAGAAATAAAGGATGTTGCCATTTTGAACTCCAATATTAGTAAAATGTTTCTTCTTCTTTTCTCTTCATGCTTTTATTTTGTTTATTTGAATACCGTGCAATGTTGCTAATTACTAATTTTAAATCAGTACAAAAACTTATTTTTACATGTCATGCAATAATATCAATTGAACAAAGCTATTGTAAAATATAGAAAGTATACCTTACAAAATTAAATAATTTAAATTTATTAAAGTGTGGAGCTGCAATTCAAGAATAAGAAGGTACGCATTGCATCAAATAATTGGTAAATACAATGTCAAAATTTATGTTTTCATGGATTTAATAATGAAATGCACCAAAGACCAAAAATATTAATAAATAAATTTTTTTCTCACAAGAAAACTACCAAAATGACACTCGTGTACTTTGCTACCGCAAGAACATGAAGGTGAATCTTATCGTGTACTTTGCTACTGCGGTCATGCGGTCCAAGTTCTGGTTCGAGCAGAAGGCAATAATATTGGGCGGCGCATGCGGGCTTGTCCATCCTACCCAAATGGATGCAGGTACACGGAATGGATTGACGAGCCGTTGTGCCCTAGGAGAATAGTATATGCAAACGAACTCGAACGAGAGATAAGGCGTCTCGAAAATCAAGTTCAAGAGTTGCGAATGAACGCAATGCGAATCCCATAAGGCTGAACGTGTTGCTTTGATGTTTTAGTAGGCAAGTACTATTATCCGTATTCTTAATGTAGCTATTAAGCTTATTGTATCTGTTAAACTTGATGTATCTGTTAAGCTTGTTGTAACATGATTGCGTTCAAGAAGAAAACATGTTATATAATTATCTAGTGATGGTAATTAACAAGAAGATGAACGGTAACTACAACTTAATACAAAAGACCACAAATACAACTTAATACATGTTATAAAATTCCGAAGTTCACACGTACAACTTAGAGATAACAAAGTCCACAAATACTGACGTAAGCGAAGATATAGAAACCATATAAAAAACTCCATCACTAAACCAAAGTCCACAAATACCGTAGTAAGCGAAAATATAGAAACCATATAAAAAACTCCATGACCAAACCAAAGTCCACAAATACAACATCAGTAAAACACATGGACTTACTACAACAGTCAACTAATCATCAGAACAAGTACAATGCAATACTACAATACACTACATAAGTACATCAACAAGTTACATGAAACCATATAAAAAAACTCCATCAGCATCACTACACGACTAAAAAGCAACACCTCCATCATCGTCGCTACCATCGTCATCTCTATCATCATCACCAACATCGTCATCGATGTCGTCGTCTACATCATCCTCATCATCAACACCGTCATCATCAACATCAGCATCATCGTCATCGTCCGCATCGTCGTCCTGATCGGCATAATGGGTCGGCAAATCATCAAGATTAGTTGCCTCATCAAAATCTCTAGTCGAAGACCAACTCGGACCAGCGTGTGCAAACGGCCCCTGAGCCCTAAGCATTTCTGATAACTCATCGATCTGAGACTCCAACATCTCTGTATGACTACGGTACTGCTGATGCAGCATCTGAGTATGCGAAAGAGTCATCTCACGGTAAACGACAAGGGTGACTCTAGACTGATCCAACAAATGTGCGTACTACAGAGATATATGACGTGAATTACTTGTATGAATTCGTTTAAAGAGAACTATTAATAATAACTGTACGTAACTTTAACTATGTAATAACCATACCTGGTATGGAGGGTATAGTCCGGCTGAGGGTACACCTGGATAATCAGGGTCATCTGGAATCACTATCGGCTGCTCAATAACGGTACCTGAAATGTCGTATGCTCTAAACATACAATCTGGCTCTATCTGCATCGGAGGCTGTGAAAACTGTGACGGAGTAGGGAAAAATGAAACCTGCGGTATCTGAACCCTACCGGCTCCCATATGAGGTCCTAAATGATCGGAGTTGATCCCCCGAGCATAATCCGGACATAGAATTCTACGTGGAGCAACTCGATGCCAATAGGAATCGTAATCCCCATAAATGAAGAAAGGGCCAATATCAACCCAACCAGCCTGCCGTAGTGCCTGTATGTACTCTGATCCAATCAACCGATATCTACCAAACATGTCCTCGCAAGGTAAAGGATCTCCGGGTATACGCGTATCACTGCTAGTCTGATACGCACATCTCTCGCCCAAATACCACATGGACAAAAAAGTGGGGGTAAGTAAAGCCACCCGACGAATAGATAGTGTATATGCAACCGTCATCGGGTGGGCGTCGGTAATAATACCTGCATCTGTCAGATGAGCCAAATGTGAGGCCCAAGGAGTGCGTATCAAATTTCCCCGGCTACACATGTCCAGCTGTATCCTAGCCTCCATCAACTCATGACATACACCCACTGGGGCACGAGGTACATAATGAATAGCCTCCCAACGTCTCATCCGCGGAAAGAACTGCTCACCAACTTGACTCGCCATCTCTACCATGCGTCGATGCATGTTGGCCGTATACTCATAGTACCAAAAGGGAAAAATATACCACAAAGCCTGCATCTCTCTAACGTCTCCCAACACATACGAATCTAATGCAGAGTACAAATTACCTAGTATAGCTGTGCCCCAATCTATCTTATCAAGCTGATCCAACATAGTAAGTGAAACTAGATACCCCAAGCGAATGGTACTTCTTTGGTTCGAAAAAAATGTCGAACCAAACAAGTACAAAAGAAATGCCCTAGTCACCCCATCCACAAGCTCTGGTCGACAGGAATTAGCAGTGATGTACTGCTGGAGGTAAGTCAAAGTAACTGCACAACTACTAACGTGAGACTCATTCAAATGGGGTAAGAAGACGGAATACAACCGAACCGACTCGTACAAGTCATCAAAAGAAATCGGTCTCCGATCAATATGACCAATCTCAATACCAGTTAACATATAGAAATCGAGAGGTGTGATACCAAGCTCAAAGTCAGAAAAATGAAATGTATGTGTGGTCGGCCACCACCTCTCGCATAGTGCCTCTAATAGAGTTCTGTCCAACGACTGAATCGGCCTAATCGATAAAAACTGTCCAAAAGGACTTCGATGCAACCTATCTTTAATAGAAGGGGGGAGTTTGTCATAAAATTTAAGAATGCACTTCGCCCAACTACCTCGACAATGAATGTGATGATCCTATATATAATGAAATAAGGAATGTTTTCCAATTCAGTAACAGTTATTAGGCTCGTACGAACATATTAAATGCGCAATACTATAAATAATTAACGTTAAAGTTATACCGGTATTGAGTCAAATGCAGTATCAGCTCTATGCTGATAACCCTCTGGAAGATCGTGAAGGACACGAAGCTCATCTGCTGATACTCCAAGAGCCGGAGGTATGTGTACTGGACCTGCTTGCTCATCAGAGGGCTTACGTCGAACTCTTCTTCCAACTTTATTAGATCGCGGCGGCATCTCACTTCAATTTTCTATTAAAAACAAAATTAAAAAGAGAAGCTTGAGGTGAAAAAATGAGGGAAAAAAATGGCGGAAGGGGGTTTATAGGCGCCAGAATCCTGGCGCCTGTATTACAGGCGCCAGGATTCTGGCGCCTACATTACAGGCGCCAGAATTCTGGCGCCTATAATACAGGCGCCAGGATCTGG
Source organism: Allium sativum (assembly GCA_030737875.1). Classification (NCBI taxonomy): domain Eukaryota; kingdom Viridiplantae; phylum Streptophyta; class Magnoliopsida; order Asparagales; family Amaryllidaceae; genus Allium; species Allium sativum. The sequence goes on from CM060910.1 coordinate 346,939,030, forward strand.
CGCCTGTAATGTAGGCGCCAGACCACTGGCGCCTACAGCCCAATTCAGGGCTGAATATACAGTGGGCTGAATATTCGGCCCTGAATCCACTGGAGATGCCCTTAGATGCACAACACAAGAATATAAAAAGAGTCGGGCACATGAAAATGAAAAGCTACCAAGCAATCAGAGTTCTCAGCTAAATAACAATGCAAACCATCCCTTAAATATATGATGCATTCCTAAGTTATAACTCAAAGATCCTGAATCGTCAAATGTGGGGGTAAAGATTGTTTGAGCTTCTTTTCCTTCTTAGCATCAGGCACGCGCAATGTGTACAGATACCTGGAGTAGCGAACCTTAAATTTGGTTACATCCTTGCTCTTCTTGATTTTAACTTATCTAGCATCCTTTCTTGCAGTCAGCAAGAAATTCTTGATTTTGTGAATTTGCTTCGGCATGGCAGCTCGGTGAGGAAGATGAAATGACCTTTGCTTGAGTCTGCTGCTTCAAAATAGCAAACTACAAATAAATGTATATCCAAATACTCCGAATTCACTGTACTAACAAATCTAACATGATTTGAATAGTGTTGATACCACATGTAGGAATAATAACCAAAGAAATATTAAATGGACATCACTAATTCAATCATACGAAATTGTCAGGTTTTTTTATCAAAGTTGCCAGAATTTAAAACCAAATATAGTTTTCAAACTAACTAAATAATAATCAAACACGTGATCCTGAAGTCTGGTAACAAATGGAAGAATCTATATAAACAAATTAAATATTATTAAACGGACTATTTCTTCTTGTATGCACTGTTATTAAACAAATTACTTAGGTCCAGAATATGACAAAACCATTAAAGGTACAATAATATAGTACTAATAGCTTATAAAGTATTAGTTTACATATTAGCGCAAAATTTAAATCTCGTAGCTAAGCGTCTAGTATAACAGTGATGGGGCTCACAAGAATACATAACCCTGATAAGAACAAGAATACAAATCAAATGCCATTGAAAATTAAGCAATGCCTTAACATATCAGACTACATCTAATCAGTCGTAGGAAAATCAAATTAAAATAAGGGACAAAGCCGAGGTAGATAAGTATCATCTAGAAAACTTGAGACTTAACTTACCGCTAGTTAATTTGGTGATAGTTTTGGAACCCTCTGATACAACGTGCTTAGCGAGTTCATTAGGAAGCACAAGGCGAACAGAATCTCCCTGGAGGTTATTGTCGGCTTTTGTTGTACCTCACCGATTTAGAAGATCCCTGCGCAAGCTTTTCAAATATATCGTCAATATGGGATATCATGATTCTCACGGCGTTGCTGGAGATCCTAATGTCGGGATGGACATGCTTCAAAACATTATAATAGTAGGCCTCAATCGACTTGGCCTTTCACTTCTTCTTCTTGTCAGCGCTAGTAGAAGAATCCTTGGAAAGAAGCTTCTTCTCGGCTCTGGGTTTCTTGCCAACCGGAATCTTCATCATCACTGGAGACTCCTTCTCGGTTGTACCTTCAACAATGGCCTTTTTCTCTGTGGGCTTCTTTTCGACTTTGGGTGCCATTTCTAAATTGTAAAATTAGGGTTTTAATGCGTGAAGAAAAAAATTGGGAATCAGTGACTGTCTTGTTAAGGCGAGATAGGGAGGAATGTGGAAGGTTATGACGGCTGCTTCAAATGTAGAGGTAGAGAAAAGGGATCTGTAAATTCCATGAGAACTCCTAAATTATAGGGTTTCAAGGGCGGAAGCGGGAAATGAATTTTTTTTATGAAAACGCGGGCCTAAGCGTTTTGCCACCAAATTAAAAAATTTATTGTAAATTTGTTTGGAGCAAAACTATTTAGATCTAAAGTCAAAAAATTGGATTAAACTATAAAATGCTTGTATTATCATGAATAAAGTTGTAAGACTACAATACATATTACAATAAATTTTATTTTATTTTTTACGCATTTCTTTATCTTCTTTTAGGAAATTCAAAATTATGAATATTTCTGAGTTAACGGTCGCTTTTGTAATGCTATGTTATATTTGATTTTTCTTAATTTCATGAAAATTTAAAAGAAACAAAATAAAATGTTATGAATTTTTTTTGTTTTATTTTAGTTATAAGTCTTAAATTTTTTAAATTATAGAATATTAAATTTAATTATCAATTACAATTATTAAATACTAAATAAAAATATAATTTTCCTAGTTGCAATAAGGTGTTTTTCTTATAGTGTATAATTATAAAATATAAGTATTAACTGTAATTATTAAATACAATTATTTAAAATAAATTATTGTAGATATCATTACATAAGTATTAAATTGTATTATTAATTATTAAAAAATTATTATAATAAGCTGATATTTTCATTATTTAGGGAAATACTATAGAAGAACAATTTAAAATTTTGGGATTTAGCATAAAAAATACTAGCATACTGACTGGAATTTGTAATGAAAGCAGATGACTTAATTAAGAATTTAGTAATTACATTGGTTGTGAGCATAGATTATTTTGCTAGCTCTAAATAAGCAGTGATTATAAGTTATTTATTATGGAATGTAAATTATTATTTATTATTTCTTATCATGAATTAGAACAAATGTAACACCCTGTGGATTCTATAAACATTAAGCTTCACAAATTAAAGTGTAATAAATTCTAAATGAAAGAATTAAGGGAAATGGGTTACGCCATTGCGTTCGTCTCGGAATTCTGCTTAAGATAGATTCCGAGTTTGCGTGAATCGGACTCCGTATGAAGGAGTTATGACCTTCGGAAGTTTCAGAATAAAATTTAAATTCAAACGACTCAGTTTCAGATTCGAAATTCGAAAAACAGGTTCAAATTGGGCTGGGCGGGAAAATTCCCGCCCAGAGACCAGGTCGACCATAGGGCCGACCATGGTGTCGACCTGGCCACCCCAGGTCGACCATGGTGTCGACCTGGCCACCCCAGGTCGACCATAGTGTCGACCTGGGTGTCGACCTGGCTGGCTAGGTCTGGCTCTGGCTCGAATTTCTGTGGCTCGGTGTGTCACTAGGGCTGACATGTCACCTCTTGATTGGCTCTTTGAACTTTGTATGGTCTAGATTCCTCCTGTCTTCATATGACGGCTCAAAACAATTTAAAAATCTATAAATACACCCTAAGTCTCAACTGAAAATTCACATAAAAAAATAAGATGGGAGTCGTCATGCTGTCAGGAAGGAATTGAGATAGCCGTCAAGAGAGAAAAGCTTAGAGACGAATCAAATTAAGAAGAAGATTAAAGTTTAATCAAATAAATCAACGCAACGTTAGTCTACCCAAAGGAGAGCATCTCAATTTCAGAATTCAGAATCCAGAATTTAAGATTCTGCATTCGTTGTAAGTATAGTGACCTTTCAGAATATGAATAAAAACTGTGATGTGATTCGATGTAAATGAAAATAGAATTGTGTTATTGTATGAATATGATATAAATTCTATGTATTGTAATGATTCCGTCATGACTTGTGTATTGATATATGTGGCCAAAATTAATTGATGCAAGCCTATTAGACATTTGTATATGAAAGTAATAGCAATAGCAAGTTATGGCAAAAACTAGTAATTGATCCCTTTATGTTTATGTCGATGGCATGGACTATATACATTCACTAAGTCTAAATTAAGGCTTATGTAAACATGTTCTAGATTTGAAACCTTTTATGCCTACATGACCCAAAACCTATGATATCATTCTTATGTTAATTTGCAAGTATAATTGGATCTATGTTAAGTATCGTTTGGGTTTCATAAACTATGCAAGTTCATGTTGAAATAGGCTATGTGATTAGATGTTATAATTGGACATTTTGGTGAATATACAACATGCTAGTTTTGTGGTTGACATTATGCCAAGTTAAACATGTTTAAACACAAGTTTGTATTAGCCTAAACTATGCCATTTCATATGTCACCTAATTAGTTATACTTTGATTTGACTGCAAGTTCACATGACCCATATTATATGTTAGTTGAATCGCTAAATTGCAAGTTCATGCGCCACACACCTTTATGTATTACATGTTCTTGATTTCCCCTTTTTCTCACGTTTATAAAGTTGGGCTGAATTGTGACAAGCCCAACACATGTTATAATGTTGCGAACGTACAAACGGGGGTAATAACGTTGGGTGTAAAACTTGAAAATATATGTTGGCATGGTTGGCACATGCCAACGACAATGACATTTAAGCGGTATGAATTGGTATACCCAAGAATAAAAGATATGACATTTACATATATAATTGAGAAATAATAAAATATGTAGATTTAGAAAACACGATATGCTTAACCCGAGGTTGGATTGAGTTGTGATGTAAACCTGCCCGGACCCGCCCGGCTGTCCAGTAGTCACAACAATACCTATCTAATGTGGGTGGTTAAGCATTGAGCCCAATAATGACCCGAGGTTAGACTGAGCTATGGTGTAAAACTGCCCGGAACCGACTGGCACATCCAGTAACCGTAGCAATATCTATCTAATGTGAGGGTCAGGTGCTCTATGAGGCTAAGGACAGATGGTAGGGTTAAGTCAACTATAACACTTAACCAAATTCAATATGTTAACAAGAATTGATGGGTGGGGTTAGGTAAATATAGACACTTAACCACTTAACATGTTTGACTAGAAAATCCTGGTAACGAGGGACCCGTTTCAGCAGTAACCCAAGTTAGGTATCATGGTACCCTGAAACTAGGCAGGGTGGGGCACGATTACTGGGCTGATTGTAAGCGGTCAAAGCGATGGCGGTGGGTGCAACAGTGTAGGTTCTAACGGGGTGCGGGCGTGCACACACTCCGGAGCAGACAAACAGGGCACTGGGGGCACCAGTAGTATAACCTATGCCTTCTAGAATTTGTGTCGGGGCCGCCACCATGGGTCTTGATACACCCCATGGTGGGACCAGCATAGGTATCTACAATTCTTGGGGGCCGTATGACACATGTTTACGCGAGTAGGAGCCGATCTTTAAATAGAAATGGGGATCACTTCACCCTTAGCATGGGGTGCCAGTTAGGATAAACTCAAGTAGGTGCAGAGATATATAGTGTGGGTGCGATAGTACATTCGATTCAAAACGTCACCTCCTTAGCTTGTGACACTTTCCTATTTTCAGTTTATGTCTATCATGCCCTTTTCTTATTCACATACTAAAGAGTTACTAGATTTACTCAGGCTTTATGTCTGACTCTATTTTCTTTTCGTCTTCTTTTCTTTCGTTCCCCCCAAGGTCCACAGGGAGGAAACAACTCAGCTCAGTCAAACTATTTACAAGCTCCAAGAACATAGATGTATGATTTGGATCTCTTTTGCTCGGATTATGGATTTGGATATCACCATGGGGATTCTTGTCACTTTATTTATGTTTTATGCTTCTTTAATAATCAAGACAGTAATGATGTTGTAATGTTGGAAGTATTTTGAGACAATTATGGAATATTTTGTTTGAACACGTATTGATGAAATAAAAGTCTGTTTGGTTTCCGTTGTTTTAAAATATGTGTATTTATATCTGTCTTGAGTATTCTGTGGCTTTTACTTATAAACCTCCACCACAGTTAAGTCATTCCCTTTTTTGAGTGACCTTAACGGAGGTGGGGTGTTTCACTTGGTATCAAAGCATAGGTTTACCAGATAAGATAAAGTTTTTTTTTTTGAAATTGTTTTCAAAAGAAAGTTTAAAGAAGCATTTTTTTAAGGAAAAAAAAGTGTTATATTTTTAAAGAGGCATAATCCCCTAAAGCCATGTGCACTATCTCGCTCTATCCTTCGTTTTGAATCTTTCCTTTCTGTTTCAGCATGTCGGGAGACCTTAACCTTCCTGAAGGAGTGCCGATACCCGGCTGGTTTAGGAGGTATTTAGAAGCAAGGGCCAATGACGCGGGCCCAGCAGACATTCCTTCTCCAATGGTCGCGGTTCCTCCTCCTCCTCCCCCTCGTGGAAATGCCTTCACAAAAACATGTAGAGACTTCAAGGCTATGGGTGGAAAAGACTTTTATGGAATAGAGTCCTTTGTAGAAGCAAGAAACTGGCTAAAGGAGACTGAGGATCTGTTTGTCATCTTCGGAGTTGATGACAGGCAAAAGATACAACTAGCGGTATGGTTGCTTAAGGATGAAGCTTCCTATTGGTGGGAAATTACCAATGCTCAGAGGGCGGTGGAAACATGGGAAGACTTCAGGACAAGGTTTGAGATGAAATTCCTCTCTCAAGCTGAAAGAAGCCTGCAAATGGAGAAGTTCCTAACTCTGAAACAGGGAAGTATAACAATCAGGGAGTATGTTAATCAGCTAGCCAGATTTGGGCTGGACTTAGTAAACACCCAACACAAGAAGGCGCTTCGCTTCGTCAAGGGTTTGAATGAGCCTCTACACAGCCTTTCCATGACCCATGTATCCACGGGAGCAACTTATGAAAGCTTGGTGGACATGGCGTTGCTACACGAGGAAGACCACGGCAAGAAAGAAACTAAGGTGGAAGAGAAGAAAGAGGGTCTACAAACAAAGAAAACAGACTTCAAGAAAGGAGGGAAGAACAATAAGTCCCGTGAGAAGAGAAGGTGCAATTTCTGTGGCATTATGGGACGTATATCAAAAGATTGCCGAAAAAGGAAGGCGAAGATGGGTGGTTGCTTCCATTGTGGAGAAACTGGACACCAAGCTAAGGACTGGCCAAAGAAGAAAGGGCAGGGACAGAAAGCCGGATCCACTTCAGGGGGTCAGGTTCATGCGCTAGTGGCACCTCAGCAGGAACGAGGTAGTAATATTTCTGTAGAAAGTGTAGTTTATATTTATGATCATCCAATTCGTACACTTTTTGACTCTGGCACATCACACTCCTTTATTTCATCTCCCTTAGTAGAATCTCTGCATCTAGACACTAGTATGGTAGAAGATCCCTTAGTAGATTCAAATCCAATTGGGGGCTCCACTTACTTGTCAATGGTTTGTTTGGGTTTGAAAATCTCTATTCTCAGCGTTGAGTTTAGTTGTAATGCCTTTGTCTTGGGCTTCTTGGGATATGGTTTGATCTTAGGCATGGACTGGTTATCCAGTAATGGGGCCATCCTTGATTGTGAGAAAAGAGTAGTTAGACTTTTGACTCGGCTTGGTAACACTCTAGAAATTTCTTGTAATCCTTTGAATGCTGTTATGCTTAGTTATCTAGAGTCGCTTGATGCTTCTGAGGAGAATTTGCAATCAGTTAGAGTAGTCCGGGAATATCCGGATGTTTTTGAGGAGGTGAAAGGCTTACCTCCGAAGCGGGAAATAGACTTCCGCATATATCTTGTGGATAACGCAAAGCCTGTAGCTTTACCTGTCAGACACATGGCTCCAAAGGAGAGAAAGAAGCTCAGCAAGCAGGTTAAAGAACTTCTCGAAAAGGGGTTCATTAGACGGAGCATTTCGGAATGGGTGCTCCAGTGGTGTTCGCAACCAAAGCGGACGGTTCGCTTCGCCTTTGCGTCGACTATAGGGAATTAAACAAATTGACCAAGAAAAATAGGCACCCTCTTCCCCGAATCGACGATTTGTTTGATCAACTTGTAGGTGCGACGGCCTTCTCCCAACTTGATCTGGCAACTGGGTTCCATCAGCTAAGAGTAGCTGAAGATAGCATTGATAAAACGGCGTTCAGAACCCCAGACGGTTTCTTCGAGTGGCTTGTCATGCCTTTCGGCTTGACAAACACACCCGCTTATTTCGTAGGCCTAATGAGCAGGGTGTTCAGAGAATTCCTCAACAAATTCGTGGTTGTCTTCGTAGATGATTACTTAATCTTTTCAAAGAATGAGGAAGTGCATGCTCAGCCTCTGAAAGAAATCATGGAAACCCTCCATTCACATCAGCTAAAAGCCAAATTCTCCAAGTGTCACTTTTGGAGAAAGGAGGTAAGATTTCTGGGGCATATAGTGTCCAAAGAGGGGTTGGCTGTGGACCCCGCGAAAGTGGTGGCAGTACAAGATTGGAAGACACCAAGAAATGCAACCGCAGTTCGAATCTTTCTTGGGCTAGCCGGTTTTTACCGAAAGTTTATTAGGGATTCCACGAAAATCTCAGCCCCACTCACAAGGCTAACAAAGAAGAATCTGGCGTTCACTTGGGATTTGGACTGCGAGTTTGCTTTCCAACGATTAAAAAGGGCTCTCACAACAGCCCCAGTTCTGACCTTGCCAAATGGAAGCAAAATGTTCACAGTATACACGGATGCATGTGGAACGGGACTAGGCGTTGTTCTAATGCAAGAAGGAAGGGTAGTAGCTTATGGCGGAAGACAATTGAAAGTTCATGAAAAAAACTACCCAACCCACGATCTTGAGTTAGCCGCCATCGTCTTTGCGCTTAAGTCTTGGCGCCATTATCTCCTAGGAGAGAAGTTTGAATTATACACTGACCATAAATCGTTGAAATATCTCTTCTCGCAGAAGGATCTTAACTTGAGGCAGCAAAGATGGACGGAGTTTCTTGCCTCGTATGATTTTGAAATTTCCTATACTCCCGGCAAAAGCAACGTAGTAGCAGACGCGTTGAGCCGAAAGAAACTGACCTTAAGCCCGCTCTTTGTGGAAAGGTAAAGCTTGGAGTATGTAGCCAGTTTTAACTTTAGGCCCTCCTCGGATTTTGTACCGGGTTTACTAGCATCTCTCAAAGTACGCCCTACTCTCTTGGACTCAATAGGGGCTGCACAACGTGAAGACCCTCAGCTTGTTGATGTGATTGATAAACTTATCAGGGTGAGACTTCTAGTCACCTCAGTAGATACGCCATCGATGATAAGGGTTGGCTGAGGCGAGATGGAAGATTATGCGTCCCACAAGCAAGGGAGTTGACAAAGAAGGTTCTCGAGGAAGCGCATCATTCCAAGATGACTATACACCCTGGCGGTGATAAGATGTACAAGGATATAAAAAGGACTTTCTTTTAGAGCGGCGTGAAGCAAGACGTGGCATATTTCGTTTCTAAGTGCATGACCTGCCAATAGGTCAAGGCGGAAAAGAAGAAGCCTGGAGGACTACTTCATCCTTTAGAGGTCCCACAGTGGAAGTGGGATAGCATTTCAATGGACTTCATTGATGGACTGCCTAGGTCGAGAAGAGACAACACTAGCATTTGGGTAATAGTGGATAGGCTTACTAAAAGCGCCCACTTTATACCTATCAAGAGTAGAAGGACTGCCGCATCTCTAGCATCTCTTTATCTCAAGGAAATAGTTCGACTCCATGGGATACCCTCCAGCATTGTTAGTGACCGAGACCCTATCTTCACAACTGAGTTTTGGCGGAGTCTGCAAGAAGCTGTAGGCACACAGTTATGTTTGAGCACGACCTATCACCCACAAACCGATGGCCAGACGGAAAGGGTGAATAGAGTTTTGGAGGATCTTTTAAGACTTTGCGTTCTTGACTTTGGAGGGACGTGGGAGGATCACCTTCCTTTAGTAGAATTTGCCTACAACAACAGCTACCAAGCTACCATAGGCATGGCACCCTTCGAAGCCTTGTATGGAAGACCGTGCAAATCACCAACTTGTTGGTGGGAGTCTACAGATAAGCTTATACTTGGGTCAGACATGATTCGAGAGACTTCGTAGAAAGTGGACTTGATACGTAGGAGAATGAAGACAACCCAAGATAGACAAAAATCCTACGCCGACAAAAGAAGGACCGACCTTGAGTTTGAGGTTGGGGATAGGGTTTTCCTTAAGGTATCTCCTTTAAGGAACGTCGTTCGCTTTGGATCCGCAGGAAAGCTAGCACCAAGATTTGTAGGACCGTTCCCTATCATCGAGAAGGTTGGGAAGATGGCCTATAGATTAGAGCTACCCGAGAGACTGGCCGGAGTTCACAACGTCTTTCATGTTTCTCACCTCCGGAAGTGTTTGCATGAGTCTGCGGAAGTGGTGGAACCTAGCATTCTAGAAGAAGCCGAAGTGGAACGTGAAGCAACTGTGAGGAGAGTTCCAACCCGCATCTTAGGAATTGAAGTGAAAAAGCTACGCAACCGTGAGGTCGAACTCGTTAAAGTTCAGTGGAGTGGCGCCGAGGAAGACGCGACTTGGGAAACTGAGGACAAAATACGCGCTGCCTACCCTCTAATTTTTGAGGGTACATCTTCGATCTCTCTTTTTTCCTTAAGTTATGCTTTATCTATCTTTTTAGGTATATCTCCTCGGTCCTTTTCCTAACTCCTTAGGTAGAAAACAAATGGATGCAAACATGTATTTGAAAACATGTTATGGATGATGGCTGCAAATGGTTGCTAGTGATTGCTAGTGGTTTCTTGTGGATGCATATACACACACACCCTAGGTTATAGATCGGTTCAGTCACTTCATATTGCATATGCATATATGTATTCTCATTTGTATATGGTTGAAACTTGATATGCTGTCATATGGTCGTCGCATTTGTATGAATAGTTGTGCACTCATGTAGAATTATGAGTAGGAAAAATTTGCATACATAATGGATTCATGACACTTACATGATTCACATTAAGGAGGTCAACTGAATCAGTAGACCGCCTGATTTCTGCATTTGATAAGGACATGTACACACACTATGCATATGATCACGAAGCATTAGAAGTCTTTTAAGGACAGTGGATGCCTGTGTTTGTTGGTTGAGTAGATGGACTGTTGGATGGTAGGATATACATTCTTCCTAACTTGAAGATTTCGGGGACGAAATCCTTTTAAGGGGGGGGGGAGAATGTAACACCACGTGGATTCTATAAACATTAAGCTTCACAAATTAAAGTGTAATTAATTCTAAATGAAATAATTAAGGGAAATGGGTTACGCCACTGCGTTCGTCTTGGAATTCTGCTTGAGATAGAGTCCGAGTTTGCGTGAATCGGACTCCGTATAAAGGAGTTATGAGCTTCGTAAGTTTCAGAATAAAATTTAAATTCAAATGGCTCAGTTTCAGATTCGAAATTCGAAAAACAGGTTCAAACTGGACTGGGCGGGAAAATTCCCGCCCAGAGACCAGGTCGACCATAGGGTCAACCATGGTGCCGACCTGGCCACCCCAGGTCGACCATAGAGTCGACCTGGCCATCCCAGGTCGACCATAGTGTCGACCTGGGTGTCGACCTGCCTGGCTAGGTCTGGCTCTGGCTCGAATTTCTGTGGCTCGGTGTGTCACTATGGCTGACATGTCACCTCTTGATTGGCTCTTTGAACTTTGTATGGTCTAGATTCCTCCTGTATTCATCTGACGGCTCAAAACAATTTAAAAATATATAAATACACCCTAATTCTCAACTGAAAATTCACATAAAAAAAAAGATGGGAGTCGTCATGCTGCTAGGAAGGAATTGAGCATAGCCGTCAAGAGAGAAAAGCTTAGAGACGAATCAAATTAAGAAGAAGATTAAAGTTTAATCAAATAAATCAACGCAATGTTAGTCTGCCCAAAGGAGCGCATCTCAATTTCAGAATTCAGAATCCAGAATTCAAGATTCTGCATTCGTTGTAAGTATAGTGACCTTTCAGAATATGAATAAAAACTGTGATGTGATTCGATGTAAATGAAAATAGAAATGTGTTATTGTATGAATATGATATAAATTCTATGTATTGTAATGATTCTGTCATGACTTGTGTATTGATATTTGTGGCCTAAATTGATTGATGCAAGCCTATTGGACATTTGTATATGAAAGTTATAGCAATAGCAAGTTGTGGCAAAAACTAGTAATTGATCCCTTTATGTTTATGTCGATGGCATGGACTATATACATTCACTAAGTCTAAATTAAGGCTTATGTAAACATGTTCTAGATTTGAAACCTTTTATGCCTACATGACCCAAAACCTATGATATCTAATTTGCAAGTATAATTGGATCTGTGTTAAGTATCGTTAGGGTTTCATAAACTATGCAAGTTCATGTCGAAATAGGCTATGTGATTAGATGTTATAATTGGACATTTTGGTGAATATACAACATGCTATTTTTGTGGTTGACATTATGCCAAGTTAAACATGTTTAAACACAAGTTTGTATTAGCCTAAACTATGCCATTTCATATGTCACCTACTTAGTTATACTTTGATTTGTCTGCAAGTTCACGTGACCCATATTATATGTTAGTTGAATCGCTAAATTGCAAGTTCATGTGCCACACACCTTTATGTATTACATGTTCTTGATTTCCCCTTTTTCTCACGTTTATAAAGTTGGGCTGAATTGTGACAAGTCAAACACATGTTATAATGTTGTGAACGTACAAACGGGGGTAATAACGTTGGGTGTAAAACATGAAAATATATGTTGGCATGGTTGGCACATGCCAACGACAATGACATTTAAGCGGTATGAATTGGTATACCCAAGAATAAAAGACATGACATTTACATATATAATTGAGAAATAATAAAATATGTAGATTTAGAAAACACGATATGCTTAACCCGAGGTTGGATTGAGTTGTGATGTAAACCTGCCCGGATCCGCTCGGATGTCCAGTAGTCACAACAATACCTATCCAATGTGGGTGGTTAAGCATTGAGCTCAATAATGACCCGAGGTTAGACTGAGCTACGGTGTAAACCTGCCCGGAACCGACCGGCACATCCAGTAACCGTAGCAATATCTGTCTAATGTGAGTGGTCAGGTGCTCTAAGAGGCTAAGGACAGATGGTAGGGTTACGTCAACTATAACACTTAACCAAATTCAACATGTTAACAAGAATTGATGGGTGGGGTTAGGTAAATACAGACACTTAACCACTTAACATGTTTGACTAGAAAATCCTGGTAACGAGGGACCCGTTTCAGCAGTAACCCAAGTTAGGTATCATGGTACCCTGAAACTAGGCAGGGTGGGGCACGATTACTGGGCTGATTGTAAGCGGTCAAAGCGACGGCGGTGGGTGCAACAGTATAGGTTCTAACGGGGTGCGGGCGTGCACACACTCCGGAGCAGACAAACAGGACACTGGGGGCACCAGTAGTATAACCTATGCCTTCTAGAACTTGTGTCGGGGCCGCCACCATGGGTCTTGATACACCACATGGTGGGACCAGCATAGGTATCTACAATTCTTGGGGGCCGTATGACACATGTTTACGCGAGTAGGAGCCGATCTTTAAATAGAAATGGGGATCACTTCACCCTCAGCATGGGGTTCCAGTTAGGATAAACTCAAGTAGGTGCAGAGATATATAGTGTGGGTGCGATAGTACATTCAATTCAAAACGTCACCTCCTTAGCTTGTGACACTTTCCTATTTTCAGTTTATGTCTATCATGCCCTTTTCTTATTCACATACTGAAGAGTTACTAGATTTACTCAGGCTTTATGTCTGACTCTATTTTCTTTTCGTCTTCTTTTCTTTCGTTCCACCCCCCCACCCTAGGTCCACAGGGAGGAAACAGCTCAGCTCAGTCAGACTCTTTACAAGCTCCAAGAACGTAGATGTATGATTTGGATCTCTTTTGCTCGGATTATGGCTTTGGATATCACTATGGGGATTCTTGTCACTTTATTTATGTTTTATGCTTCTTTAATAATCAAGACAGTAATGAGGTTGTAATGTTGGAAGTATTTTGAGACAATTATGGATTATTTTGTTTGAACACGTATTGATGAAATAAAAGTCTGTTAGGTTTCCGCTGTTTTAAAATATGTGTATTTATATCTGTCTTGAGTATTTCTGTGGCTTTTACTTATAAACCACCACCAAAGTTAAGGCATTCCCTTTGTGAGTGACCTTAACGGAGGTGGGGTGTTTCAACAAATTAATTATTAATTATTGAACATGTTAATAATTATTAAAAGATAACGCCAAAGTATGTCTTAGAAAAATAATACAAACATCTCTTTCAAATATGTCGGAATTCTGCTGCAAAATAGCTTCAAAAAATATTTGTCGGTATTCTGCCTGTATTTACAGCGGAAAATAGCGACAGAATTTTTCTGTCGGTAATTCGACGCAATTTGCAACGACTTAGTGAGAGATGATAGAAGACGACGGTAATAAATAAAAGGAAAAAAAAAGTTGAAAAAACAAAAAACTATCCCTTACAGATCACATGGAAATCCTTCGCAAATTAGCGACGGAAATTTCCGCTTTTGAATTTATGACGCTAAATAAATGTTTTCTTGTTATGGATATTTATTTACAACCGTTGATTGAAGAATTAAGAATATTGTGGAACGAAGGAGTAGATACATACAATGTTTCAAAGATTTTTTTTCCATATTTTTGCTTCTTTGTTGTAGACTATAAATGATTTTCCTGCTTATTCAATGCTTTTAGGATAGTGTAATGTCGGTCGTCTAGTATGTTCATATTGCATAAAAGAAACACGAGCGTTTTCCTTACCACATGGTAAGAAAATTTTATGGTTTGACTATTATCGATGTTTTCTCCATATAAATCATCCTTTCAGAGTAGACAAGGAAAAAAATTTTAGCTAATAGAGCAGAAACCAGACAACCTTCAATGATATGGTCTAGCGAAGACATATATGAACTGGTTAAAGATTATCCAAAGATACATGAAACTGGAGTTCAAACAGAAATTGCGGCAATTCGATTATTCACAATTGATGCAAACAATTTATTTTTTGGGAGTTGTCGCGTTGGAAACATCTTCTGCTTCGTCATAATATTAATGTGATGCACAATGAGAAAAACGTATTTGATAATGTCTTTAACACAATTTTGAATGTCAAAGGGAAGACTAAAGATGATTTGAAATCAAGGCGCGATATAGAAGAATTATTCAAATGTCCCGAGCTTCATATGAAACCAAATGACAGAAAAAAACCCAAAGCATGTTATGAATTAGATAATAATCACGTTAAAGTTGTGCTAAAATGAGTTAAAGGGTTAAGATTTCATCAAACCTTCGTAGATGTGCTGAATTCAAAAATGGTAAATTGGACGGAATGAAAATCTAGTCATGCATCGAGAAGGATCAAAGCCATTTCAGTAGTATCGGCAGGAATTGGTATATTTTATAAATCCAACTTATAAAAATTAATATGCTAAATACTTTTGAATATGTAATAATTGAATGTAATGATCAAATTCAAGAGACAGAGTGAATGGGTCCAGTTTCATATATGGACATATTCACACGTACGCATGCCATCGAGCATGTCGATGCAGATGGGAACATCATATATACATGGCATGATGACAAATCTAGGTAGAGTCATGTAAGATTTCATTTTATGTAGAAGTATTCATAGTAATTGTTAAACTATAATAAAATAAGATATCATGATATTAATTTTATCTACATTCTTATTTGCTCTTGCAGGAGAAGTTTGTAGAGCAGCGTCAGAAGCATCCAGCTGAGACTGGACATGAGCAGCTCACGACTGACGAGGAGGACAATATATTCTAGTCAGTGATGGATCCAGCTACGCGGAGCAGACGTTATGGCTTCAGAAATCAAGTGGTAAACGATTTTTTAATTTAATTTTTAGTTTAGAAATAAAATAACTTCTACGAGTTACATGTTATTAATATAACCGCACATGATTAAAATATTTTTAAATAATTGTCACAGGCTAGCAGTCAGCAGGGACGGGGTCGACAGGCTAGAGCTGTTATAGATGCTGCAGAGATTGAGCAATTGAGAGCTAGGATGACGAAGCTTGAGGAGCTGAATCGCCACCATGCCATTGAGATGACTCAACGTCTAGATCAGCGATTGGTCGAGTCCGCGCAGCAGTACGGCCGCTTCTCCTCTTCAGTCGGTTTCGCAGAAGATGATCAGTGATGGATTGTTAGGTATGTTTTTTTTTGTTGGGGAATGTACATATGACTGTGGGTTGCTATGACTATGGGGTGATATGACTATGGTTTGATATTTTGTATGTATTATGACGGTAAACTTGTTGTGGTAGTGTTGATGTGGTAGACTTGATGATTATATATTATTGTTATGGTAGACTAGAAGTATTTTGTATGAATTTATGTTGTTTTTGTGTTTTTGATGACTTTTTGTTTGATATTTTGTGTTTTTGGTGATTTTTTGTGTGCTAGGAATATAAATTGTTGGTTTGAGATTATGGTGTGCTGAAAGACTAAATAGCAGTTGAAATACAAAAAAAAGTGCAGGTGTTCCGACGGCCTACAGGATTACGAATGCATAACAGTTTCTGACGTCCTACATGTTTACGAATCTGTAATGGTTTCCGACGGTTTATTTGCACAGCGTACGTAACGGTTTCTGATAGCTTACGACGGTCGTCGGAACCCGATACCAACTATTCAAGCCGTCGTAAATATAAACGATGGGTCGTGTCGATAGCTGTCGAAAACTCTATTTCTTGACGCCCCTAAATGCTACGGTTATTTCCGACGGCTCTCGACCGATTCCGACGGCCGTTGACGGTTTCAGCCGTCGGAAATCACACGTTTTCTTGTTTGATATTTTGTGGTTTTGATGATTTTTTGTGTGCTAGGAATATAAATTGTTGGTTTGAGATGATGGTGTGCTGGAAGGCTAAATAGCAGTTGAAATGCAAAAAAAAAAAAAAAGAGTAGGTGTTCCGTGGCTTCCGACGGCCTACAGGTTTACGAATGTGTAACAGTTTCCGATGACCTACATGTTTACGAATCCGTAATGGTTTCTGACGGTTTATTTGCATATCGTACGCAACGGTTTCTGATGGCTTTCGACGGTCGCTGGAAACCGTCGGAACCCGATACCAACTGTTCAAGCCGTCGTAAATATAAACGACGGGCCGTGTCGAAAACTTTGTTTCTTGACGCTCCTAAATGTTACGGTTATTTCCGACGGCTCTTAAACGATTCTGACGATTACCGACGGTTTTCAACCGTCGGAAATCACGCGTTTTCTTGTAGTGTAGATACTCGAAGTATCGATAACAAAGATCAACATGTCATTGATATAACGACATATTATTATGTATTTTTTCAAAATGATACTTGCTAAAGATACATTTATTTGATCCACAATTCCTAAAACCATTACATGTTGTGATTTCATCAGATTATCATGACAGTGTTTTGGAGTTTGTTTAAGACCCCAAAGCGAATTGAAGAATTAAAATACCTTATATTCTTTCCCCTGACACAACTAAAACTTTGGTTGTATCATATATATTTCCTCATGATGTTCACCATTTAGAACATCTGATGAATTTTTAAAATATTGAGTAGATGCTAATACAACCAGTGCCCTAAGTGTTAAATTATAATACCATATGAATAAGTGTCAAAACAGTGTAGTCCTTCCTTTTTTCGTATATCCTCTTGCATCTATACTGGTCTTAAACCTTTTCACCGTACCCTTTTTCTAATTTTAAATATCCATTTATATTCAATCTCGTTCCAACAAAGTCCATAAGAGCATCTCCAGCGGAGCCTTGGATTTCATGAAAAGCAGACTACAAAAAAACATTGATACCTTACACTATTAGAGTATCTTCAACAGAAGGAAAATATTCATCTCCTTAATTCTGAAAACAGCGTCCAAGAATATTCAGGAAAAATTTCAGGATTGTATCACGAGTTCGCAATACGCCCGCACGTCTATTTTTAGGCGTGGTATTGTTTTGCACCGTAGCACGCCGATATAATCGAAGCCCTATCGTCGGACCCTTATTTTATCAGTGTGCTTCAACGTTGAACATTTCTAAAGAAACTGTTGAAAGTCTAGTTTTTAGCTGTCTATCGCTAGAAGTCTAATTACACGCGTGCAGCGATAAAAAAAAAAAAAATTAGCTATTGGGCAAATTTTGTCTTCCTTTTCGTAATATTACAGATTGTAATATTTTGATCTGTAACATTTGTTGGAGATTCTCCTATATAGTAGTGAGAAGAAAATTGTGTCTACTTTAATTTTTAATTTTTTTCCTTTTTTAATACGTTTCCTACAGTACCGTGTGTTTATAAGGTGTATATGATTTTTAGAAAATTGTTTATTTTATTTTTTTCTTTAAAAAAATTTTAGTGAGTAGATTGACGATTAAGTTAAGTAAACTGGTTATACAAAACACAGTTCATATGCTAAACTGTTTTTTGAATACAATGTTTAACGTATCCAAGCTAAAAAAAGGTGGGGGAACTCCCACTCTTTCTCCTCCTCCCCCTCGAACTCACATTGCCGTGGCCAGTGGAGGTTAACCGCTGGGTTCCTCAATATCCCTTGGTGGAGATGCTCTAAGCGTTTTGTTTACAGACGGTGGCAGCTGAAGTTTTCCCTGCCTAGAAACTATTTGGAATTTTCAGATCGACTTGGCTCGTGGCAACTGAACTGAAGGATTCCCATCATACACAATGCAAAACGTCCTGCAAAACATATGATGTTAGCTGAAGTGGTTAGTGTTATGTTCTCTGAAGTTGTGGAAATTTTGCTAAATTTCAAGCATAGAACGTAAGAGCATAACCAACAATCTTCTGTTCACTTTTTTTCTTTCATCCAAACAAACTATCAAACACTCAACAATACAAAACTAGCCACAAACCACTTAAAAATATATATATTATTTAATACAAACAGTATAAAAGAACAAACAACCATTTCATCCGATATTACCTCTGTTCACAACAACAAACAGTCTTTACATGTTTGTATATTATTAAAAGTTTATAACGGCAAAGTCTTTGCCGTTATAAATTTATAAAGACAAATACTTTGCTGTTATAAACTTATAACGGTAAAGACGTCGCTGTTATAACCACCCGCCTCTGTTCACTCAACCAGCCACGAACCAAGTCCAAACTAGCCATGAATGACTGAACAAGCCACAACTGCTTGTTCCGTGACTTGTTTAGTCACTGAACAAGTTAGTTGTGCTCGAAGAAGACCATGTTGCTTCATGCATTGGAGGGCCTGAGGGTAAACAATACTCATTAGGCGTTGGGTTTTGGCAAAAAAGAAGTGCGAAAGAGACAAACTAAGTATCAACTATGAATTTTGGATAAGGCATGAGTTTCATTAGATTGATATATATACGTTGTACTGAACTAATCTTTAGTTTATATTCATTTATAACTCTTACCATGCATTAATTATATATTATTCGAATGTTTCATTGGATTGGCATTGTCTCTTACGGAGTAGTCAAATATGGAATAATTAATAAAGCATGAAGTAACATCGATCTTACAGAATAAAATATCAGCAATGGATAGCAAAATCTAATAATCATTTTGTTTGATTGCAAGTTGAAGTCAAAAAATAGTTTATAAAAGGTTATCTAGTATAAGGGATAACTAGTTGTAGATAAAAACCAGGTTTATGAAAGCTACAGCTTGTCTTGCTACTTTAGAGGTATTGACCGTACATTCAGATAAAATGTCCAAGGAATATACAGTACAGGAGATTAGTGATAGAAGATAAAAAGTTACTGGTAATTTTATTTTAAAGGACAAAAAAATTAAATCTTAGGTATTAGTTTTATATATGTATGATATCAGAATTTAACTACTAGTTTTTAAGTATTAGCTTTACAGTATGTATGGTATCAGAATTTAAGTATCAGTTTTTAAATATCGATTTTTTATAATATGTATGGTATCAGAATTTAAGTATCAGTTTTTAAATATCGATTTTTTATAATATGTATGGTATCAGTTTTACAGTGTGTATTGTCCTTAAATATAAAATTTTTATGAACTGTCTTTGAACTTGAAAAAGTTATGAAGTTAGTGCTTTACGGTAAAATTCCCGTTATTTATCTAAATTAAGGGGAAGAATGTTAGAAAATCATTGTATTCAAATAATTCTTTACTATTCGTTCATTCTTTGATATTTTTATTTTCGTTGATTATAACTCAAGCAGTCGTTTTTCCAGATATGTTATCATTGAAGGTGTACTTAACTTAAAATTGCAAATATAAGTATCATTTCAAATGGTTGGTTTCCCAACATTCTACGGCTATACTAACTTAAGCCTGTTCCTTTTTTTTTTTTTTTTTTTTTTTTTTTTTTTTTTTTGAGAAGTCGGGATGTGGGGGGGATTAGTATATGCATTAATTACAAATTGTAAAGGATGTTGCTATTTAGACAAAAAGTAAATACAAATTATAAGACATAAAATCTATATTACTATGTTTTTATATAGGTGGAAAGCAGATGATAATTCAATGATGCGGATTTATTGTGTCATCTGTTTTTTTTTTAAAATAAGCTTTTGCAATTTTAAAACGCACTGTTGTCAGTTTACAAAAACATGTGTAAAAAAGTAGTAATATTAAGCTTCAAAATATTTGCGGAAAATATTAGCTTAACTTGGAAATATTTGCAAATGACTACAAATTACTTGCAAAATTACAAATTTAGTTTTTGGTTTAAAAAAAGAACAATTTTTTATTTCTTTGTTTTTGTTTTTACAAAAACTTATTTATAACTTCCCAAAAACATCCTTAAACTTTCGAGAGTAATTGATAATACAATGAAAATAAGATTATCTACCAAAATTAAACACTAGACAATAACATGGATAAAAAATAATGGTTAATTAATTAAAAAATATCCATATACCCAGGCAACAAATAAAGTGTACAGTCGTCTTCTTCTTTTTCTGATAGGGGGAAAGAACAATGAAGATATATTAAGGACGCCAGCTGCAAGACAATAACAAATGAAGACAATGAACTTCAATGTTAGAGATAGACCTGTACTACTCAGAGCTGGCTCAGGGGCTAGGCCCAGCAGGCGGCCGCCTGGAGCAACCCCCGGGTAGAGGCAATAGTTCATCGGAGTGCGTCAGTGATGAATGTTAAGTATAGATAAATATTTCTTAATGGGCAAGATTTCATGAAGTATTTGTAGTCTAGTTGGATACGCATATGACTCCTTGTTTTGAGGTGTGGAGTTCAAGCCCTGGAGGGTTCAGTTCTTGAATGAAGTCTTCTTTTCTCATTTCCAGTTTAACTTGCTTCAGCGTTTTCTATTTATTTTTGCAGGAGCAACAAACTTTGCGTCTCCTGTACTGGAATGAGTGTTGGTTCCTCATTTCCAGTTAACTTGTTTGAGCATTTCCCATTTATTTTTGTAGGGGAAACAAGTATTGTTTCCCATTTATTTTTGCAGGGACAACAATTTGTCCGTCTTCTGTACTGAAATGAGTATTGGTTTCTCATTTTCAGTTGACTTGTTTGAGCGTTTTTCATTTATTTTTGCAGGCGCAACAAGTACTGTTTATTTTTGTACAAGCAACATATTTGGTTCATTCACTGTGCGCGTTGCCTAGGGCAACTCAGACCATAGAACCGGCCCTGAAGTCTACTACTTACTGTGCTTTCATCAGATGTCGGAATATAACTAGCTCATGCACAATCCTTCCTCTAAGCAATCTACAATGGATAAGTTTAAATGAACATGACCCATATCAACGGTCGAAACGAGTCTGAATGAATTTGCTTTGTTTACTATGTTATCTCCAAAATTACTGTAGATGAATTCAGGGGCGGATCTATGGCCACAGCACCCTAGGCTATAGCCCGGGCCATTGATTTGCAAAATAATTATATATTACTGATCAAGCTATTGAAGTTGTCTACCCCTACAACTAAAGTATGAGCCAAAATATGTTATACAGTCACAGCTTTGGCATTGAGCAAAATAATGAATTAACTAATTTATACTGCATGTGCGCATATATTATATGTTGTAACTGAAGTGAAGAACTGAGCAAATGATTAAATTATAGCACAACATTCATTTGTTATTTTGTCCACATTTTGCCACTAAGTCACCTGGTGTTTGAAATCTAACTTATTTTGTCTTTAATACACTTAATTCTATTATTTTCATTTTCATGTTTTGTTTAGATTTTTCAATTTTTTATTTTCTGATGTTAAGAACTAGCTATATTTTAATTAATCAATTGTTTCCTACAACCCGGAAAAGAACAAATTTTGCAATAGCCTGGGTGGATCTCAGTTTCTGGCTCCGCCTCTGGATGAATTCGAGTCTCATGAGCCTTGCACTCGTGCGATATTTAATGGCTGTTTTTTTTTGTTCCAAAAAAAAAAAAAAAGAACAATTTCTTTGTCCCAAAAGTTAAATATAAATTTTGATCAAAACAATACAACAGAAATTGGTGTACTGCTTATAAATCAGAATTACCGAAAACTGATTATATTATAGAGTCACATTCATCAAAGTCTCAAACTATATTTGTTTTCGTATCATAAATTTATAATACACCTTTGCAAACTCTGAGGAAGAAGGAAATCACCACCCAGCTTCAGCTGCAAGCATATTATAATTGCCAATATATCACCAATAAAAGGAACAAACAGATCCATGAAACTTGAAAACCGAACTCGTCTTCTGGGTACACATAAATATTGGAACTAGCACCTTCTTTAAGAAGCCAATCTCACATTCAGAATAATCCGTGGAAGCAGAAAATTATAGAGCCATTCCGAATTTGAGAGCAAATCCTCTATATCCAATATCCTCTGTATCCAATCAATTAGAATCTCTGATTTCCATCATTTTGCAATCAAATCAAAGAGTAAAAGAGGGCTTAATTGCAAAAAGATGAAAATTAGATGGTCTTAATTGGATGAGTATAGGGGGACAAAGGATTTTAGGGACAGACGACTTTAGGTACAGGTGAAAATTATGTACTCTAACAATGTACGTATATTGTGAAATGGACTGTGATTGTGTTCTTTTTAATATGTACTGCGTTCTGAGCTGATCCTGTAGCCACTGTGAAATTTGTACTACGTAAGGATTAAGTATGTCGAGCCTCTTGAAGGAAAATTTACGAGCACTTTCTCGACGTGTTTAAAACTTGCTAATGCAAATCTATGAATGGTCGCTCTTAACCAGCTCTATTCTTCGCTTAAATAGATAGTATCACATAGCAATGCTCTTTATTAGGGTGAACGTCGGGGTGGGACGTTACAAATTAACACGAAAGGGATGACATGACGGATAACAATTATAACAAGCATTTTGATCGATATAGGAGTGACACTACACCTGAAATGCAAATTAGGCAGTATTTTGGATCGTATCTAATGTCATTAGGCAATGCTCAAGGCCGTATCAAAATTTTGCGTGTTAAACATTTGATACAGCCTTAAGCTGTATAGATACAGCTATGAGCCACAGCTAATTTAAAAATAATAATTACAATTAGCATATGATACAGTATAAAAAAACATCACAACAAATTCATTAAAGAAAATTAAGGCACATGCAAAGTGCAAAAATAAGAATAATAACATATTGCACATGATCTTTGATCAATATAATCCTGCATACAAAACTAGTTACTTAATAAAACTCTTGACCAATACAATTTTGCAGATGATTCACAACCGATCTCCTCTAATACCACTATCAAGTTGCACATGATAGCTCCATTTTTGCCATGTAGGATATGTACGTCGACCATTGAGACCATTAAGCATCACTGGTCCTAAAACTCTGGCATTCCATGTCTCAAAATGCTCCCCAACATTCTATCACAAAATTTTTTTTTTGATGTAATCATATTAAGAAGATGTGGTAAATTAAATACAGAAAGATATGATGCGGAAATGACATACAGGCATCCCGACTGATACACTTAGAATGGAAATTTTATTGTTGCTTGCCTCCATGATTTACGTTCCCAGTACATGTCAGCTTCGGATTATCTAGACTGTCATAAGTCATCCCTACATAAAAGTAATTCAAATGTGGCAGATTGCATAGAATATTCATGATGACAACTACACATTTCTTTCGGTGTACGCAGCTTGGGATTATCTAGACTACCAAAAAGAAAATAAAAAAACTAAAAGAAAAATATGTAAGAGAAAGAGCAGAAATATAGAAAACAAATGATAGTGAAGCATGACAAACCTGATTATGAAGACGTAGAGCACCATTCACCAATTTCAGTTCCGGGCCACCACTAAAATTTGACTAGTTTTTAGGCTGAAACCCATTGCGATTCCTACATAGAAGACATACAAGAGTCCCATTAGAGTGTAAAACACTTGCCTAAACACATATTAATTTCTAAATGATGTATTATCATTTTCATAAAATCTGTTATATTCTCAATTCATTTGATAAAATTTTGAAGCTAATCTGATGCACCAATCATTGAAATTAAATTAGACAATGCTCCATGCATTTTCAATTCTCCAATCAAGTAACTCATCACATCTATGTATTTAAACATAATCAATCGCAGTATTTGGGCTTATAATATATTTAATCTACAATACTGGTATATATGAGAATAGATCAACTGAATCAAAAATTTAACACTAGTGCAAAACAACATTTGAATTGTATACTCACCTTTGACTTTTGCAGTTTTTAATGTACAAGCTTTATCTTCTATTCCAAAACAATGAACATAAAGTATGAAATTATATAAGGGTATTTCAGTTGGATCATCGAATATGGGCCTGACTTTAAAATCAACTCTATGACAGAAAAAAAAAAAAAAAAAAAAACCCGGAAGTGTAAGTAATAAATTAGAACCAGGCCTTTGCTCAATCAGCCATCAACTACTTTGCCCAGCAACATGTGCTTGAATTATAATATTGTCTTTTCCATTGATCTACCAAGAAGCCATAAACATACATCAATATATGTGGTGGTCAATGGACTTGCCAAGTACCCACACTTCTTTTCATTACAACTAAATTCAATAAGAGTTTTTTTGTCAAATACTCCATAAAATTTAAATATATTGTAAGCCCATAATTAGAGAGCTGCTGAGTGAAACTAACTAGTTGATCTTACATATGTATAATATTGACCATAAATATTTGCAGTATGTATGTATGTGTGTGTGTCTATATATATATATATATATATATATATATCTATATATATATATATATATATATATATATATATATATATTTATATATTTATATATATAGTTAAAACGTAAATTATGCAATGTTTTTACAGGATTTAAAAACTATAATGCATCAGCTTTGTTAGAATGCGTCATACTTGTGGTGTGACATGATCAGCCAAGGTCCAGAAAATAATTAGAGAAATCAACTTCTAATAAAAAGATCTACGCGGCTTTTCATGTTATTATTAATTTTTGTATGATTTTTGAAATTTATAACTAAATGTAATCACAATCCATATTGGTAACTTACAAGTCTTTCTTTCCTTTCTCGTGTTGACAGTATATAGTGATATACATATAACAGTACTTCTCTCCATAACTTTCAAAACCTGTACATACTACATTCCCATTCATGTTTTGATTCATTGTGATCATAGAGCAGATACGATTGATTATCAACGACTAACGCTGACAATCTCAAAACCACACATATATAAAGCTGTTATATTCCTAAAATATATATTTCCAAATAACAGGTTAATCATAAACAATGACTTTATGTAGTTCATCCTGGAAAGTGAATCATGAAGTATTCTTACTCCATCTCTTATTCTTGCGTCCAAACAGTAGCCCTTGTATTTGTGAACCCATTTGTTTATTCAGTACCCATTCTTTTGTCTCAAAATATATGTTTATACATGTACGTACATTGCCTAAATTATTTATAACTTCATAATATGTAAGAAATATCAATGTAAAAAAGATGCAAAACGTAGCTCTAAAATGGAATTAAATTTTATCATTTGTAACATAGTCGAGTATTTTTGTGCAAGCATGTGTTAAAAACTACATGTACATAGGATTTTAGCTTTTTAAGATACCAACAAGGTAAAGGCTTTTCAGCAAAGTAGCCGATAGGTGGAGACTTCAACAAAAAAAAAATAACTTGACTATCGCAAAAACCATTATACAAGCCTACAAAAATGAAAAACAAGTCGGAGAACGACCATACAACTGAAGCAATTAAGAACAGTAGAATGACTAAAAAGATCAGGTATATAAACTAACCTTCACAGGTATTTGTGGAAATGCACAGCCGAAGAGCTTGCCTCCTGGCAACAGTTGTTGTCCTTTGCAATATTGAAAAATATGTCATATACAAAGTGAAGAAGCTATTAAATTAAACATCAGTACACAGTTGGAAAAAAAATGTGACTGTTATTTAAATAAAAACTCGCGGTGTAACACCCCGCCTCCGCTAGGGTCACTCGCAAGGGAATGCACTAGCTTTAGAGGGGCATTATTGGTAAGCATCCACAGAAATATCACAAGACAGAACATATAAAAATAGCGGAAGTAAAAACAAACTTTCATAACATTAATAAATAAGGTCAAAAGCCTTTTTACATTAGAGTACATCAAAACCTGTCTTGCTGAAATAAAGAAGCATGAAACCTTTTTCATAAATTATTCCCCAATTAAAACAGTAAAGTAGACATAGCCAAGGAAAGTCCAAGCCATCCAAGATGACCTTCAAGCCGAAGAAGTCTGAACTAAACAACAGTATTTCCTCCCTGTAACCTGGGGGGAAACGGAAGACAAGAAACGAAAGAAACGGGGTCAGTCATAAAGACTGGTAAGTCATATCTACTTCCAGCATAAAAACAGATAAAGGTGACATGACATGCATAAACTGAAAGTAAACACAAGGATGATGTCAAGATAGATAAACTGAACCAAAATAACAGGATGAACTACTGTACCCAGATAAACTAAGGTGTCATGATAAATTACGATGTCAGATAAAACAAGGTATCAGGCCGTCAGGTTCCTATCAAGCATCACGTCCCATGGTATCTATTTAGTCTAACGTTCTATGGAATTTTTCATATATATATATATATATATATATATATATATCTTTACTGGTTTTTACATGTATATTTGCTCTGCACCCTCCGTACTAGTATCCCAGCCTTGTTATGTGTTAACCATGAATGTCCCTTACTCAAAGTCGTGTAATGGTCCATGTCAACCTAATATATCGCATATATAGGTTACTCAAATCATATGTTTCTTTCCATGTATATAAGTTCAGTCCTTTGCCGTACCTCGTACGGGCTTCCTCATGTCGTATTATCCTTGAAATCGTTTGGACTGTCACCCTTGTTCTAGCTAGGCTCTTCCATATGAATCATCGTTTGAACTACTAGGACTTACGCCACCTAGCACCACTAGGGATTACGCTTACCTATTGCACGCTTTCGTATTTCGGTTTGGGTTAAACCACCTAGGCCACTAGGGATTACGCTAACCGTCAACCGCGCCCTTTTTCCCACGCATTCATCGTGAATCGTTTTTCTATAACTGTATGCACATGTATCACATCGTGCCATCCGAGTCCTGTCACAGGGCAAAACAAGAAATACAGGACTCGGTCGGGAGTTTTAGATTTATCTGCCGATGCAGATACTAAGGTCTGCTTTTCTACACGTGGCTATGGTCCCACGAGACCCCTCCCTCAACTAGTGAAAGGCAACACAAGAGAAAATCTTGCATGAGAACTACACTCCGGCCAGCCCACATCCTACGGCCTACCTCACCCATAATTAGATAGCAATTATGGTTTGTTGGGTGTTCCCTGCCTTTCCGTACGTACACGCTTGACTCAAGATGGTAGATGATCGACGAACTTGCTATCTCGGGCACCTTATGTATTCGTCGACTCACTGCTATCCACCCCAGTCTTTAGGTCGCTCGCATAGCAACCAAGGCATATTCTTGGTTCTTCTACCGCAGACCTCAACCTCTCGTGAGCCTAGTATAATGACCTGGCAGCTCACAGAGGGATCCCAAGAATATCCTCACGTTCCCCGAAGCCGCTGCTTCGCTACCCAGTTCGTTGGAGCCTTTATCTAAATCAGATAGCCTGCTCCTACACGCATACTTAAACGTTGACCTAACGTATCGGGTTACTAATCTATCTAAGAAATGGTCCAAATTTCCTTGACTAAGAATTATTACTTAGTTTCCCTTAACTAAGGTTTACCACTTAGCCTTATTTCCATAATCCTTGTTAACTATGGTTATTTACCTAATCCTCCGAATTAGGGTTTATCTAATGGGTTAAGTGTCACTTAAGTTCATAACTTAGCTCGTCTACAAACCATGTCAAAATTGGCTAAGTATCCAAGTCCAAGACTTAACCCTACAAACCATGTGTCAAGTTGGCTAAGTATATTAAGCAATCCATAACTTAACCTCGTCTAATTATCATTTTAGATTGGTTAATTATATAAATTAACTTGACCTTGTCAAATTACCGAGTCAAATTGGTCAAGCGTATTCAAGTGATTCGTGACTTAGCCTTAACATGTTTTCACGTCAGATTGGTTAAGTATAGGTCACTTAACCACATCAAACTAACGAGTTGGATTAGTTAAGTGTAAATTAACTTAACCCCGTCCAATTACCATGTTTAGATTAGTTAGGTCTGAGTTGACTTAACCCCATCCATTAACTGTATTAAACGGTTAAGTGTTACAAAGAAAATTTACCTAACCTTATCAAGTTATCGTGTTGGATTGATTAAGTGTTGGTTAACTTAATCCCGTCCCCTCGTCGTATAAAAATGGTCAAGTGTTGTTAGGCAAATCAAGTTACTTAACCTACCCAACCCTGTCATGTTTTGTTAAGTATCATTAGCCTAATCAAATTACTTAACCCATTTGTCCATGTCATATTTGGTTAAGCCTCATTAATCAAATTAACTTAACCCTATTATGTGGCATTAATTATTTAATGCACCCCAACCTCTCACATTAGACTTTGTTGTGGTTACCTAGTTAAGCCGGTGGGTTCCGGGTAGATTTACACCACAACTTGGTCTAACCTCGGGTCTTAGGCGCGACATGACCAACTTCTCACATTGGATCCTATTGTTTGTAGCTACTAGTTAAGCCGGGCGGGTCCGGGTAGATTTATGCTACAAACTCAACCCAACCTCGAGTTGGCCACTTTCATGTTTAGCCTAGTGTCATGTTCATGGTGAAGTTTTCAAGCAATTGGGTAGACCTAACTTAATAGGTAAATTCCCAATGGGTAGACCTAACTTAATAGGTAAATTCCCAAGCCCATGTTTTTATGCATATTTACATGTTAACTTCCATGTTTATATTTCAAATCATATTTTCAAGTATAAACACATGTCATATTCAAGTTAAGATTTCGCGACATGTTCATGTTTATCTAACTACCCAAAATCGTGTTTTCCCAACGCAAGCAAAGCGAGTCAACATAGTAAGGATACTATGTCACATATTGGTCTCAAAACATGCATGATGCCAAAAAGGGCTTGGCTTCCACATGCATAACATCATAAAGGGATTGGCCATAAACATGCATAGTGTCATAAGGTAATTTGGCCACAAACATGCATAGCATAAAAGGGGATAACTTGCATAAGTGTTCATGTCATAAACCTATCATGAAGGGATAAACATGCACATGTCACTTATGTCATAAGAAGGGGTTGGTTTTATGTACATGCATAAGCTCCAAAGTTCAACTTATGCAACTATTTCACAAGTCAAAGTGGCTCTAAGTGATCATGCTATCATACTACAAGTAAAG
Source organism: Allium sativum (assembly GCA_030737875.1). Lineage (NCBI taxonomy): Eukaryota > Viridiplantae > Streptophyta > Magnoliopsida > Asparagales > Amaryllidaceae > Allium > Allium sativum. The sequence continues at coordinate 346,968,462 of CM060910.1, forward strand.
GTCCAATCTTGCATGGCAAACTAAGTCCAATGCAACATGAATAGCATGGTTTAGTCGCTACAACATCACCCAAAGTCATATGTTCATGTTAAAGAGGCAAACTAGGTTCCCATAGGCTAACATACTCATGTTACTTTGCATTTTATCCCATGTCACATCAAAATCATCGTTTAAATCTACAAGTAGCTAGAACTTACATAGGCAAGGTTTAGGAAAGGGATCATGCATCATCTTGACGAAGAATGGTGGCTCCTTTGAAGAAGAACCATCATGAAACTCGCATAGCAATGTTGATTTGGCCTCTATTTGGTGTAGCAAGCTTGCATCTTTTGATTTGAACCCGATTTGAATGCATAGGCTCTAGGGATTGGAGATGGAGGCCATGATCAAAATTGATTTTGGCAGCACTTAGTTGCTAGGTTTGATTTTTAGGGATTTAGGTTAGGTTTAGGGTCTTTTTATAGAGATTAGGATAGTTTTAGGCCCTTAGATTAACCCTAGGATAGATCAGGACCATCAGATCTCGGAAGCTTCCAGAACCAGCCCAAGAACAAGACCAGGTGAGACAAACAGGTGCGCCAGGCAACTTGCCCCGGCCACCCCCTGTCGACAGGCAAGTCGACAGGGCTGTCGACTTGGTCTGGGCCCAAGTCGACAGGCCTGTCGACAGCCCTGTCGATGTGGCCTAGGCGGAAAACTTCCCGCCTAGCCCCAGATCTGATTTTCAAACCTATTTCCGAAGTTCAAATTTCCAGAAATCTTCTTTGGGCCTTTAACGGGTCATACGGACTCCGATTCTCGAAAACTCGGACTCTATTTCGCGTATTTTTCCGAGACGAACGCAATGGCACAGACCGTTTCACTTGATTCAGAATTTATAATTTAATTCTGTCTTGATTCTTGATTTAACGTGTTGTAAAAATTCGGGTTGTTACATTCTCCCCTTCTTAAAGGATTTCGTCCCCGAAATCTCAAAGTTAGGAAGAACATATCCTACCATCCATCATCCATCTACTCAAACCATCATCCACAAGCAACCATTGTCCTTAGACGACTCCTAATGCTTTGTGAATGTATGCAAAACGTGTGTGTACATGTTCCTTAGCTAATGCTAATGATCAGGCCTGAAAAATCTTTTGAATGCAAAAATATGTTTAGTGCTATGAATCCATCATGTATGCAAATAGTCCTAGTCATATACACTATATGCGTGCACAAACATTCAACCATATGCAACATCCGCATGATAACACATTCAATTTCATCCATAAACAAGTATAAATACTCGTGCATATGCAATATGAAATGTGACCGAGTCGAGCTAATATCTAATGTAAATTCGCGCATCCACGAGCAACCACTTGCAACCATATCAACCATAACATGTTTCAAATACATGTTTACATCCACAGGGTTCTACCTAAGATTCCCTGAAACAGGGTCGAGAAGATAAACAAAACAAACTCCGTACGGGGTTTGTAACAGAGACAGGACCGAGAGGATATCCATAAAAGATAGCCTACAAGCAAGCTCAACAGAAAAACAGGGATCGAGGATATATTCCCAAAAGAGATATCATGCACGTATTTAGTCTTCAGTCTCCTGAGTCGCATTACCTTGAACTTAGTTCCATCGTGCCTTGACCGCCCTTTTTACTTCACGATTTCGCAGCTTCTTATTTCCTATTTCCATAACATGAGTTGGAACTCATTTCCTCGTCGCCTCTCGTTCCACTTGCACTTATTCTCCTTCTAGAATACTTGGCGCAAACAGGACTGCGTACACATTATTCCATGCGAGCCCTCAAAATTCACTAGTGAATCCTGGACCTTGTACCATAAGGTATTCCACGTAGAAAAACTTTCTCTTGAAAGTAAACAAGTTACCGTGCGCACTTACTAGGGTAATTCTCATAACCCATACATAATCGAAGTAAACCATCCGTCTTATTAGCGAACACCATTCGATCGGGTTTCTAATTTCCAACAAAGGCATCTAGGGATTCTAAGTAACTAATCATGACAGAACCCAAAAGGTTACGCGATACTTCAAGGGTATTACCAAAGCAAGCCAAGAGTCTAACTAACCTCCTTCTAAAACCGAGAGTGGCACCCCTTACTGGATAACCACTTCATCCCTAGAATCCATCCACAACTTATAAACATAAGCATTATTTCCAAGCTCAACACTTGATATAGACATTCTCAAATCCAAACAAGCCATGAGTAAATGGACCGATCTTCCAATAGGACTTGAGACAAAAACGGGATCCTCTACTACGCTAGTACTAAGGTGCAGAGACTCAACTATCGAAGCGGACTTAAAAGATGCGGTGATCAAAACAAAGTCCCGACAGGATGATAGAGAAGAAAAGCTAAACCTTTAACAAGATCGTTACCCTCCTTCTGAGGAACCCTAGAAATGAGAGCATACTATTGCCCTCCGAATGATCTTGTCCCTGTTCCATGATACTTAACTATCCGTCCCGTTTCACCATGCCAAAGGTACTCTCTCGTCATGGGTTTCATTGTTCATCTTTCTCCCTCCTTTTAGGACTCAGCCATACCAACATGTTGCTTATCCCTGAGCTCGTATCCTTTATCCTTGTTCTTACTATCCTTTCATGCATAACTCTGCAACGGTCTCTCGAGAACCACCTCCATCGTACGGGAAACACTTACGCAGCTAGAAAGACTAGTCGCAGTCAAAACCACTGTGACTACAGATGGAGGAAAGAAAGGAAAAGAGATTCAATCAAGGAAACAAGGATAATGCTAATGGCCTTGGGGGAATAGCCTTTTTCTTTTTAAAAGAAAATTTTCTTGAAAAATGCTTCTTTGTAAACGGTTTTTCAAATAATTTTCAGAAGGTCTTTAAAAACTTTTGCCCAGTCTAGTAACCTTCTGCTCTGATACCAAATGTAACACCCCGCCTCCGCTAGGGTCACTCGCAAGGGAATGCACTAGCTTTAGAGGGGCATTATTGGTAAACATCCACAGAAATATCACAAGACAGAACATATAAAAATAGCGGAAGTAAAAACAAACTTTCATAACATTAATAAATGAGGTCAAAAGCCTTTTTACATTAGAGTACATCAAAACCTATCTTGCTGAAATAAAGAAGCATGAAACCTTTTTCACAAATTATTCCCCAATTAAAACAGTAAAGTAGCCATAGCCAAGGAAAGTCCAAGCCATCCAAGATGACCTTCAAGCCGAAGAAGTCTGAACTAAACAACAGTATTTCCTCCCTGTAACCTGGGGGGGAAACGGAAGACAAGAAGCGAAAGAAACGGGGTTAGTCATAAAGACTGGTAAGTCATATCTACTTCCAGCATAAAAACAGATAAAGGTGACATGACATGCATAAACTGAAAGTAAACACAAGGATGATGTCAAGATAGATAAACTGAACCAAAATAACAGGATGAACTACTGTACCCAGATAAACTAAGGTGTCATGATAAATTACGATGTCAGATAAAACAAGGTATCAGGCCGTCAGGTTCCTATCAAGCATCACGTCCCATGGTATCTATTTAGTCTAACGTTCTATGGAATTTTTCATATATATATATATATATATATATATATATCTTTACTGGTTTTTACATGTATATTTGCTCTGCACCCTCCGTACTAGTATCCCAGCCTTGTTATGTGTTAACCATGAATGTCCCTTACTCAAAGTCGTGTAATGGTCCATGTCAACCTAATATATCGCATATATAGGTTACTCAAATCATATGTTTCTTTCCATGTATATAAGTTCAGTCCTTTGCCGTACCTCGTACGGGCTTCCTCATGTCGTATTATCCTTGAAATCGTTTGGACTGTCACCCTTGTTCTAGCTAGGCTCTTCCATATGAATCATCGTTTGAACTACTAGGACTTACGCCACCTAGCACCACTAGGGATTACGCTTACCTATTGCACGCTTTCGTATTTCGGTTTGGGTTAAACCACCTAGGCCACTAGGGATTACGCTAACCGTCAACCGCGCCCTTTTCCCCACGCATTCATCGTGAATCGTTTTTCTATAACTGTATGCACATGTATCACATCGTGCCATCCGAGTCCTGTCACAGGGCAAAACAAGAAATACAGGACTCGGTCGGGAGCTTTAGATTTATCTGCCGATGCAGATACTAAGGTCTGCTTTTCTACACGTGGCTATGGTCCCACGAGACCCCTCCCTCAACTAGTGAAAGACAACACAAGAGAAAATCTTGCATGAGAACTACACTCCGGCCAGCCCACATCCTACGGCCTACCTCACCCATAATTAGATAGCAATTATGGTCTGTTGGGTGTTCCCTGCCTTTCCGTACGTACACGCTTGACTCAAGATGGTAGATGATCGATGAACTTGCTATCTCGGGCACCTTATGTATTCGTCGACTCACTGCTATCCACCCCAGTCTTTAGGTCGCTCGCATAGCAACCAAGGCATATTCTTGGTTCTTCTACCGCAGACCTCAACCTCTCGTGAGCCTAGTATAATGACCTGGCAGCTCACAGAGGGATCCCAAGAATATCCTCACGTTCCCCGAAGCCGCTGCTTCGTTACCCAGTTCGTTGGAGCCTTTATCTAAATCAGATAGCCTGCTCCTACACGCATACTTAAACGTTGACCTAACGTATCGGGTTACTAATCTATCTAAGAAATGGTCCAAATTTCCTTGACTAAGAATTATTACTTAGTTTCCCTTAACTAAGGTTTACCACTTAGCCTTATTTCCATAATCCTTGTTAACTATGGTTATTTACCTAATCCTCCGAATTAGGGTTAATCTAATGGGTTAAGTGTCACTTAAGTTCATAACTTAGCTCGTCTACAAACCATGTCAAAATTGGCTAAGTATCCAAGTCCAAGACTTAACCCTACAAACCATGTGTCAAGTTGGCTAAGTATATTAAGCAATCCATAACTTAACCTCGTCTAATTATCATTTTAGATTGGTTAATTATATAAATTAACTTGACCTTGTCAAATTACCGAGTCAAATCGGTCAAGCGTATTCAAGTGATTCGTGACTTAGCCTTATCATGTTTTCACGTTAGATTGGTTAAGTATAGGTCACTTAACCACATCAAACTAACGAGTTGGATTAGTTAAGTGTAAATTAACTTAACCCCGTCCAATTACCATGTTTAGATTAGTTAGGTCTGAGTTGACTTAACCCCATCCATTAACTGTATTAAACGGTTAAGTGTTACTAAGAAAATTTACCTAACCTTATCAAGTTATCGTGTTGGATTGATTAAGTGTTGGTTAACTTAATCCCGTCCCCTCGTCGTATAAAAATGGTCAAGTGTCGTTAGGCAAATCAAGTTACTTAACCTACCCAACCCTGTCATGTTTTGTTAAGTATCATTAGCCTAATCAAATTACTTAACCCATTTGTCCATGTCATATTTGGTTAAGCCTCATTAATCAAATTAACTTAACCCTATTATGTGGCATTAATTATTTAATGCACCCCAACCTCTCACATTAGACTTTGTTGTGGTTACCTAGTTAAGCCGATGGGTTCCGGGTAGATTTACACCACAACTTGGTCTAACCTCGGGTCTTAGGCGCGACATGACCAACTTCTCACATTGGATCCTATTGTTTGTAGCTACTAGTTAAGCCGGGCGGGTCCGGGTAGATTTATGCTACAAACTCAACCCAACCTCGAGTTGGCCACTTTCATGTTTAGCCTAGTGTCATGTTCATGGTCAAGTTTTCAAGCAATTGGGTAGACCTAACTTAATAGGTAAATTCCCAATGGGTAGACCTAACTTAATAGGTAAATTCCCAAGCCCATGTTTTTATGCATATTTACATGTTAACTTCCATGTTTATATTTCAAATCATATTTTCAAGTATAAACACATGTCATATTCAAGTTAAGATTTCGCGACATGTTCATGTTTATCTAACTACCCAAAATCGTGTTTTCCCAACGCAAGCAAAGCGAGTCAACATAGTAAGGATACTATGTCACATATTGGTCTCAAAACATGCATGATGCCAAAAAGGGCTTGACTTCCACATGCATAACATCATAAAGGGATTGGCCATAAACATGCATAGTGTCATAAGGTAATTTGGCCACAAACATGCATAGCATAAAAGGGGATAACTTGCATAAGTGTTCATGTCATAAACCTATCATGAAGGGATAAACATGCACATGTCACTTATGTCATAAGAAGGGGTTGGTTTTATGTACATGCATAAGCTCCAAAGTTCAACTTATGCAACTATTTCACAAGTCAAAGTGGCTCTAAGTGTTCATGCTATCATACTACAAGTAAAGGTCCAATCTTGCATGGCAAACTAAGTCCAATGCAACATGAATAGCATGGTTTAGTCGCTACAACATCACCCAAAGTCATATGTTCATGTTAAAGAGGCAAACTAGGTTCCCATAGGCTAACATACTCATGTTACTTTGCATTTTATCCCATGTCACATCAAAATCATCGTTTAAATCTACAAGTAGCTAGAACTTACATAGGCAAGGTTTAGGAAAGGGATCATGCATCATCTTGACGAAGAAAGGTGGCTCCTTTGAAGAAGAACCATCATGAAACTCGCATAGCAATGTTGATTTGGCCTCTATTTGGTGTAGCAAGCTTGCATCTTTTGATTTGAACCCGATTTGAATGCATAGGCTCTAGGGATTGGAGATGGAGGCCATGATCAAAATTGATTTTGGCAGCACTTAGTTGTAAGGTTTGATTTTTAGGGATTTAGGTTAGGTTTAGGGTCTTTTTATAGAGATTAGGATAGTTTTAGGCCCTTAGATTAACCCTAGGATAGATCAGGACCATCAGATCTCGGAAGCTTCCAGAACCAGCCCAAGAACAAGACCAGGTGAGACAAACAGGTGCGCCAGGCAACTTGCCCCGGCCACCCCCTGTCGACAGGCAAGTCGACAGGGTTGTCGACTTGGTCTGGGCCCAAGTCGACAGGCCTGTCGACAGCCCTGTCGACGTGGCCTAGGCGGAAAACTTCCCGCCTAGCCCCAGATCTGATTTTCAAACCTATTTCCGAAGTTCAAATTTCCAGAAATCTTCTTTGGGCCTTTAACGGGTCATACGGACTCCGATTCTCGAAAACTCGGACTCTATTTCGCGTATTTTTCCGAGACGAACGCAATGGCACAGACCGTTTCACTTGATTCAGAATTTATAATTTAATTCTGTCTTGATTCTTGATTTAACGTGTTGTAAAAATTCGGGTTGTTACATTCTCCCCTTCTTAAAGGATTTCGTCCCCGAAATCTCAAAGTTAGGAAGAACATATCCTACCATCCATCATCCATCTACTCAAACCATCATCCACAAGCAACCATTGTCCTTAGACGACTCCTAATGCTTTATGAATGTATGCAAAACGTGTGTGTACATGTTCCTTAGCTAATGCTAATGATCAGGCCTGAAAAATCTTTTGAATGCAAAAATATGTTTAGTGCTATGAATCCATCATGTATGCAAATAGTCCTAGTCATATACACTATATGCGTGCACAAACATTCAACCATATGCAACATCCGCATGATAACACATTCAATTTCATCCATAAACAAGTATAAATACTCGTGCATATGCAATATGAAATGTGACCGAGTCGAGCTAATATCTAATGTAAATTCGCGCATCCACGAGCAACCACTTGCAACCATTTGCAACCATATCAACCATAACATGTTTCAAATACATGTTTACATCCACAGGGTTCTACCTAAGATTCCCTGAAACAGGGTCGAGAAGATAAACAAAACAAACTCCGTACGGGGTTTGTAACAGAGACAGGACCGAGAGGATATCCATAAAAGATAGCCTACAAGCAAGCTCAACAGAAAAACAGGGATCGAGGATATATTCCCAAAAGAGATATCATGCACGTATTTAGTCTTCAGTCTCCTGAGTCGCATTACCTTGAGCTTAGTTCCATCGTGCCTTGACCGCCCCTTTTACTTCACGATTTCGCAGCTTCTTATTTCCTATTTCCATAACATGAGTTGGAACTCATTTCCTCGTCGCCTCTCGTTCCACTTGCACTTATTCTCCTTCTAGAATACTTGTCGCAAACAGGACTGCGTACACATTATTCCATGCGAGCCCTCAAAATTCACTAGTGAATCCTGGACCTTGTACCATAAGGTATTCCACGTAGCAAAACTTTCTCTTGAAAGTAAACAAGTTACCGTGCGCACTTACTAGGGTAATTCCCATAACCCATACATAATCGAAGTAAACCATCCGTCTTATTAGCGAACACCATTCGATCGGGTTTCTAATTTCCAACAAAGGCATCTAGGGATTCTAAGTAACTAATCATGACAGAACCCAAAAGGTTACGCGATACTTCAAGGGTATTACCAAAGCAAGCCAAGAGTCTAACTACCCTCCTTCTAAAACCGAGAGTGGCACCCCTTACTGGATAACCACTTCATCCCTAGAATCCATCCACAACTTATAAACATAAGCATTATTTCCAAGCTCAACACTTGATATAGACATTCTCAAATCCAAACAAGCCATGAGTAAATGGACCGATCTTCCAATAGGACTTGAGACAAAAACGGGATCCTCTACTACGCTAGTACTAAGGTGCAGAGACTCAACTATCGAAGCGGACTTAAAAGATGCGGTGATCAAAACAAAGTCCCGACAGGATGATAGAGAAGAAAAGCTAAACCTTTAACAAGATCGTTACCCTCCTTCTGAGGAACCCTAGAAATGAGAGCATACTATTGCCCTCCGAATGATCTTGTCCCTGTTCCATGATACTTAACTATCTGTCCCGTTTCACCATGCCAAAGGTACTCTCTCGTCATGGGTTTCATTGTTCATCTTTCTCCCTCCTTTTAGGACTCAGCCATACCAACATGTTGCTTATCCCTGAGCTCGTATCCTTTATCCTTGTTCTTACTATCCTTTCATGCATAACTCTGCAACGGTCTCTCGAGAACCACCTCCATCGTACGGGAAACACTTACGCAGCAGAAAGACTAGTCGCAGTCAAAACCACTGTGACTACAGATGGAGGAAAGAAAGGAAAAGAGATTCAATCAAGGAAACAAGGATAATGCTAATGGCCTTTGGGGAATAGCCTTTTTCTTTTTAAAAGAAAATTTTCTTGAAAAATGCTTCTTTGTAAACGGTTTTTCAAATAATTTTCAGAAGGTCTTTAAAAACTTTTGCCCAGTCTAGTAACCTTCTGCTCTGATACCAAATGTAACACCCCGCCTCCGCTAGGGTCACTCGCAAGGGAATGCACTAGCTTTAGAGGGGCATTATTGGTAAACATCCACAGAAATATCACAAGACAGAACATATAAAAATAGCGGAAGTAAAAACAAACTTTCATAACATTAATAAATGAGGTCAAAAGCCTTTTTACATTAGAGTACATCAAAACCTGTCTTGCTGAAATAAAGAAGCATGAAACCTTTTTCATAAATTATTCCCCAATTAAAACAGTAAAGTAGCCATAGCCAAGGAAAGTCCAAGCCATCCAAGATGACCTTCAAGCCGAAGAAGTCTGAACTAAACAACAGTATTTCCTCCCTGTAACCTGGGGGGGAAACGGAAGACAAGAAGCGAAAGAAACGGGGTCAGTCATAAAGACTGGTAAGTCATATCTACTTCCAGCATAAAAACAGATAAAGGTGACATGACATGCATAAACTGAAAGTAAACACAAGGATGATGTCAAGATAGATAAACTGAACCAAAATAACAGGATGAACTACTGTACCCAGATAAACTAAGGTGTCATGATAAATTACGATGTCAGATAAAACAAGGTATCAGGCCGTCAGGTTCCTATCAAGCATCACGTCCCATGGTATCTATTTAGTCTAACGTTCTATGGAATTTTTCATATATATATATCTTTACTGGTTTTTACATGTATATTTGCTCTGCACCCTCCGTACTAGTATCCCAGCCTTGTTATGTGTTAACCATGAATGTCCCTTACTCAAAGTCGTGTAATGGTCCATGTCAACCTAATATATCGCATATATAGGTTACTCAAATCATATGTTTCTTTCCATGTATATAAGTTCAGTCCTTTGCCGTACCTCGTACGGGCTTCCTCATGTCGTATTATCCTTGAAATCGTTTGGACTGACACCCTTGTTCTAGCTAGGCTCTTCCATATGAATCATCGTTTGAACTACTAGGACTTACGCCACCTAGCACCACTAGGGATTACGCTTACCTATTGCACGCTTTCGTATTTCGGTTTGGGTTAAACCACCTAGGCCACTAGGGATTACGCTAACCGTCAACCGCGCCCTTTTTCCCACGCATTCATCGTGAATCGTTTTTCTATAACTGTATGCACATGTATCACATCGTGCCATCCGAGTCCTGTCACAGGGCAAAACAAGAAATACAGGACTCGGTCGGGAGCTTTAGATTTATCTGCCGATGCAGATACTAAGGTCTTCTTTTATACACGTGGCTATGGTCCCATGAGACCCCTCCCTCAACTAGTGAAAGGCAACACAAGAGAAAATCTTGCATGAGAACTACACTCCGGCCAGCCCACATCCTACGGCCTACCTCACCCATAATTAGATAGCAATTATGGTCTGTTGGGTGTTCCCTGCCTTTCCGTACGTACACGCTTGACTCAAGATGGTAGATGATCGACGAACTTGCTATCTCGGGCACCTTATGTATTCGTCGACTCACTGCTATCCACCCCAGTCTTTAGGTCGCTCGCATAGCAACCAAGGCATATTCTTGGTTCTTCTACCGCGGACCTCAACCTCTCGTGAGCCTAGTATAATGACCTGGCAGCTCACAGAGGGATCCCAAGAATATCCTCACGTTCCCCGAAGCCGCTGCTTCGTTACCCAGTTCGTTGGAGCCTTTATCTAAATCAGATAGCCTACTCCTACACGCATACTTAAACGTTGACCTAACGTATCGGGTTACTAATCTATCTAAGAAATGGTCCAAATTTCCTTGACTAAGAATTATTACTTAGTTTCCCTTAACTAAGGTTTACCACTTAGCCTTATTTCCATAATCCTTGTTAACTATGGTTATTTACCTAATCCTCCGAATTAGGGTTTATCTAATGGGTTAAGTGTCACTTAAGTTCATAACTTAGCTCGTCTACAAACCATGTCAAAATTGGCTAAGTATCCAAGTCCAAGACTTAACCCTACAAACCATGTGTCAAGTTGGCTAAGTATATTAAGCAATCCATAACTTAACCTCGTCTAATTATCATTTTAGATTGGTTAATTATATAAATTAACTTGACCTTGTCAAATTACCGAGTCAAATCGGTCAAGCGTATTCAAGTGATTCGTGACTTAGCCTTATCATGTTTTCACGTTAGATTGGTTAAGTATAGGTCACTTAACCACATCAAACTAACGAGTTGGATTAGTTAAGTATAAATTAACTTAACCCCGTCCAATTACCATGTTTAGATTAGTTAGGTCTGAGTTGACTTAGCCCCATCCATTAACTGTATTAAACGGTTATGTGTTACTAAGAAAATTTACCTAACCTTATCAAGTTATCGTGTTGGATTGATTAAGTGTTGGTTAACTTAATCTCGTCCCCTCGTCGTATAAAAATGGTCAAGTGTCGTTAGGCAAATCAAGTTACTTAACCTACCCAACCCTGTCATGTTTTGTTAAGTATCATTAGCCTAATCAAATTACTTAACCCATTTGTCCATGTCATATTTGGTTAAGCCTCATTAATCAAATTAACTTAACCCTATTATGTGGCATTAATTATTTAATGCACCCCAACCTCTCACATTAGACTTTGTTGTGGTTACCTAGTTAAGTCGGTGGGTTCCGGGTAGATTTACACCACAACTTGGTCTAACCTCGGGTCTTAGGCGCGACATGACCAACTTCTCACATTGGATCCTATTGTTTGTAGCTACTAGTTAAGCCGGGCGGGTCCGGGTAGATTTATGCTACAAACTCAACCCAACCTCGAGTTGGCCACTTTCATGTTTAGCCTAGTGTCATGTTCATGGTCAAGTTTTCAAGCAATTGGGTAGACCTAACTTAATAGGTAAATTCCCAATGGGTAGACCTAACTTAATAGGTAAATTCCCAAGCCCATGTTTTTATGCATATTTACATGTTAACTTCCATGTTTATATTTCAAATCATATTTTCAAGTATAAACACATGTCATATTCAAGTTAAGATTTCGCGACATGTTCATGTTTATCTAACTACCCAAAATCGTGTTTTCCCAACGCAAGCAAAGCGAGTCAACATAGTAAGGATACTATGTCACATATTGGTCTCAAAACATGCATGATGCCAAAAAGGGCTTGGCTTCCACATGCATAACATCATAAAGGGATTGGCCATAAACATGCATAGTGTCATAAGGTAATTTGGCCACAAACATGCATAGCATAAAAGGGGATAACTTGCATAAGTGTTCGTGTCATAAACCTATCATGAAGGGATAAACATGCACATGTCACTTATGTCATAAGAAGGGGTTGGTTTTATGTACATGAATAAGCTCCAAAGTTCAACTTATGCAACTATTTCACAAGTCAAAGTGGCTCTAAGTGTTCATGCTATCATACTACAAGTAAAGGTCCAATCTTGCATGGCAAACTAAGTCCAATGCAACATGAATAGCATGGTTTAGTCGCTACAACATCACCCAAAGTCATATGTTCATGTTAAAGAGGCAAACTAGGTTCCCATAGGCTAATATACTCATGTTACTTTGCATTTTATCCCATGTCACATCAAAATCATCGTTTAAATCTACAAGTAGCTAGAACTTACATAGGCAAGGTTTAGGAAAGGGATCATGCATCATCTTGACGAAGAAAGGTGGCTCCTTTGAAGAAGAACCATCATGAAACTCGCATAGCAATGTTGATTTGGCCTCTATTTGGTGTAGCAAGCTTGCATCTTTTGATTTGAACCCGATTTGAATGCATAGGCTCTAGGGATTGGAGATGGAGGCCATGATCAAAATTGATTTTGGCAGCACTTAGTTGCTAGGTTTGATTTTTAGGGATTTAGGTTAGGTTTAGGGTCTTTTTATAGAGATTAGGATAGTTTTAGGCCCTTAGATTAACCCTAGGATAGATCAGGACCATCAGATCTCGGAAGCTTCCAGAACCAGCCCAAGAACAAGACCAGGTGAGACAAACAGGTGCGCCAGGCAACTTGCCCCGGCCACCCCCTGTCGACAGGGCTGTCGACTTGGTCTGGGCCCAAGTCGACAGGCCTGTCGACAGCCCTGTCGACGTGGCCTAGGCGGAAAACTTCCCGCCTAGCCCCAGATCTGATTTTCAAACCTATTTCCGAAGTTCAAATTTCCAGAAATCTTCTTTGGGCCTTTAACGGGTCATACGGACTCCGATTCTCGAAAACTCGGACTCTATTTCGCGTATTTTTCCGAGACGAACGCAATGGCACAGACCGTTTCACTTGATTCAGAATTTATAATTTAATTCTGTCTTGATTCTTGATTTAACGTGTTGTAAAAATTCGGGTTGTTACACGCGGTGCAAATCTCTTCGCAACCAAGTGTGCAGGCAGTCTGGGCTTGTCATTCTAGCTTGTAACAAACATTTGCAGCGATAGTTATTAGTTTAATTTTGCAAAATGATGAAACAAACACATTGCAAAAACATAAATAAAGCATTAGCACAAATCAATTTCAGCTATAAACTTGCAAAATTTTCGGAGATTATCTTAATTATCAATCATCGAATTTGATTTCTTACTTTGAATGATGTGCCTTATAAGACATAAACAAGGACTTTTTACCCATTTAGACCTGTTTAGAAATAGTATTACATGTATAGCCATGTTTCAAAAATAATTACGAATATAGGCCTGTTTGGGTTTCGAAGGCGAGTTTTGAAAACTTGCCTTCAGTAAAATACAAAGGCGAGTCAAAACTTGCGTTCGACAGAACCCACCCAACCAAACTTACACACACCATATTCAAACTACCGTACACATGACACCACATTCAAACTAACCCACACACAACAGGTGATGTAGTGCTATGTTGACTACTCCTTTGTATGTTAAAATCGACGCTCAGTTTATATTGTATGAAAATTCTGCATAAACTATACATTCAAATGTAGCGAATTTCATAAACCAAATAACAACAAATATTTACTAGAAAGCTGATTGCAAGAGACCTTAACATAGAAATAAGTACTAAAACTCAGGAGGAAACAAATGCTAACATGAGACTAGATACTATAGCTTAGGATACAGCAGATGCTAATTAGGAAAATAGTACGATAACCAAACTACATCTGACATTCATGCTCTTGGGATGTGAAGCTGCTTAATCATCACGGTTAAGCCGCAACTGTTCAATAACGTTACGGAGATGTCTAATCTCTAGTTCGAATTCGTTTGCATATATTATTCCCCTTGGCCCTATCGGTTCGTCTATCCATTCTGTGTAATTGCACCCATTCGGATAGGATGGACATTGCTGAATGCGACGACCAATATCGTTGCCATCTGCTCGAACCACAACTTTAATTGGATAACCGCAGTAGCAACAAACTAGATAAGAGTCACCTTTCTACTCATAAGGAATTGGAACATGTGGTACTTGATAAGAACCAACTTCTTGTCGTGGTACAACGACGGGCTGTTCATGCGTGTGTTGAACGTTTGGTACTTGGGCTTGATGTGGAGGTTGGACGGGCCGTTGTTCGGTCGGTGGTCCAAGACGAGAGTTCAGTTCATTTAGAAACTCGAGTTCATCTGCAAGCGCCTGAAGTTCCATCTGTTAGTACGCTTCTTCCTCAAAGTCTGGAGATGATGGCCAAGAAGGCGTAGTTGTAGTAAAGCACATGGTAGTTGGAAACAAAGTTGTGGGAGTGAGGTAAGTTTTGAGAAATTCGACAGAGATATATAACTGCGTAGCGTACAAGTGAATAGAGGGTAAAACAAAGAATGATGTGAAGGGTCACTGGTAGGGAATCTGCTTTATGTGTTGTACTGTAGGGAATCTTCTTTACGTCCTGCACGACACTTTAACCCTACACTGACTAGTCGAATCAGAAGAGAATCTGTTTTACGGTTTTTATCAGCAATATTCATACTTCTAGAAATTTTAATATTTTGCATTACAGAACTGAGAATTTTACAACGACAACGATTACAACATTAAGAAATGCAAACTACAATCATACGAACTACAAAAAAGAACACACGAACATCAAATTCGAAGTACAATAAAACACATTAAGATAGTTTCCACATACACCTACCATGGTCGTGGGTGAAATCTAGCTCTAGGTGACTGAATTCCACATTCGCAGATCAGAGGGTCAATCCACTGCTTAAAGTAACAACAATCAATTTCAGCAAGAAAAACCTTGTGGTCCTCATAGGCTTCACAGCCGAAAAATCGACGACCAAATTTTTTTTTTCGGTTTTGGAAACAATCACGACCGATACTTCTCCACAACGGCAAATAGGGTTGGATCCACCAGGAATTAGTGGCTCTACAACGCGCCCTGCAACTATCCTTTCTTTTCCAGGTCGTTGATTTACTACTGATTCATCGTCGTTTTCCCATTTGTCCTCGGTGGAGCCTACACTTTCTTTTCCTTGTTTCGACATGGTGAAATTGTGAATGATGGTTTAGCTAGATTCAGAGAAGCCGCTATATATACCGGAAAACAGGGTCGTTCCCAACCCCATATAATTTAAACATTTCTCTACATAAAGGAGTTAAAAAAACAGGGTCGTCCCAATTCACATAAGCATTATTGTTGACAAATGCCTAGGAACTCGCAACATGGCAGGCCAATAGTGTACCAAGAGAGAATCTGCTTTACGTACCCCTTTAACCCTCCACTGACTAATCGTATCAGCAGAGAATCTGCTTTACGTACTACTTTAACTCAGCATGACACTGTTTCGTATGACGTATTACTGTAGGGAATCTACTTTGCAGAGATGTAATGTTGGTATTTCGTAGATGTTTCAAACTAGCCTTTCTTCCTCTCTCCCTTATTAAAGACCAACCAACCTCTCTCTTACTCTCTTCATCACTCCTTGGTTTTTTATAGAGTAGTTCACTGTCAAAATGGCTAACTGGGCATACGATGACGATACCATGGTTCAAATGTACGATGAGTACGAACGGGGTAAACAACCTGCAAAAGATGTCGAATTTGTGCCCAAAACGCAAATGGGAGTCCAAGTAGATGCCGCACCCGACAGAACCCCGATAGGTCAAGCTCCAGCATGACGGGTCATTCAGTTCTTTGCTATTGCGGAGTCGAATGTAATGTGCTTGTTTCTAAAAGTCAAACGAATGCAGGTCGTCGCTTTTATGGTTGCAAAGCGTACATTCATGCACAGAACCGCGGGTTGCAGAGTTGCAATTTTTTTCATGGTACGATCCACCTTTAACTGAGAGAGGTGTCCATTACGCACTTGAGGTGTAAGCTGAGCTTAATCGCTTGGAAAGAATGAATGTGGCAATTAAGAATGAAATGCTTCATGGGTGCTATGGTTCATTCCGAAGCTATGGGTCGTAGTTACATTGTACTGGGTCGTGGTTATGTTGTATCGTTGGGTCTAAGTTATGTTGTCTTGTTGGGTCTAAGTTATGTTGTCTTGTTGGGTCTACGTTATTTTGGGTCTTATTTATGTTGTACTTGGTCGTACTAATATAATTTATAATATTATATAATATAATTATATGTCATATGCTTATACATTATAATATATATTATTAAATAATTGCAAAAATTATGAAAAGTATATTATTTAATAATTATAAAATTATATAATATATAAATTATATAATATATAAATTATTTTTATATATTATATAAATTATAATGTATTTATCTCTATTTAACAACTCTAATTTATAATTAATATTTACAACTATATTAGTAAATATATTACATAATCAAGTAAGGGTTTATTTGTATGCAAGGTTTAATTGAAGTAGAGTTTTCAATGAAGGAGAGTTTTCAAAACTCGCCTTTGTATTTTACTGAGGGCGAGTTTTCAAAACTCGCCTTCAGTAACAAACAGGTCTAAATCTGTTATTATTTTTGGAACATGGCTATTTCTGTTATTATTTACAGAAACAGGCCTACATGCGTGAATTATCCCATAAACAATGGTGACTACAGTGAGTATATCAAGCTAAATTACTCATTAATGTATTCAGGCATTAATATTTTCAAATCCACCACATCTGTTGAAGTTACTCATTTTAACATGTCTCTTTTTGAAAATGATGTCGGGTCTCAACTAATTCATGTTGGGAACATTAAGGTAAATTACAGCCTTACATAATCCAATATCAGTGGTGTCTTCCATATTAGTTCAAACATAGTTATATATTTATTTCATTGGCTAAAGCCCTCTTTCCATACTTGTTTTAATTAAAACACAATAAATGATCTGAATTAACAATTTGATAGATATGTTCAACAATAAATAATTTGATTAGTCTATAAATCGGCATTTCACTGAAATTTGATTATTTGATTAGTGACTTTGTTTCACAAATAATAGGAGGTTGCATTATTTTTACCCAACACTGGTTTACACACTTAATTTTCTTTTTATTTTAATTTTCTACTTAGCAAACATGAAAGTATATAGCAAATATGAAAGTGCATACTCTTTTTGTTACACAAATTTGGAAGAAATGACCCTTATTCTCCTTTGAAATCAACTCTTATATACTCAATTCCTGAATAAAAATAGTTTTATGTGTGCAGAAATTTTACGTAAATGTATT
Source organism: Allium sativum (assembly GCA_030737875.1). Lineage (NCBI taxonomy): Eukaryota > Viridiplantae > Streptophyta > Magnoliopsida > Asparagales > Amaryllidaceae > Allium > Allium sativum. Next base: position 346,986,251 of record CM060910.1, read on the forward strand.
GCATCAACTCACTTGACAGTTAAGTTTCATATGTGTATGTGCATCAGAGATGACTACTAACACAAAAACGTATTGCATCAACTCACGTAAGACCATAACCAACAATCCGTTCTGTTCACTTTTTCTCTTTCATCCAAACAAACCACAACGCACCCAGCAATACAAAACTAGCTACAACCAGCCACAAACCACTTTAAAATATATATTATATAATACAAACAGTACCAAACATCAAACACTCCTTCCATCCAATATTACCTCTTTTCACCGCATCAAACAGCGTTTGCATGATTTTTTATTATTAAAAGTTTATAACGGCAAAGTCTTTGCCGTTATAAATTTATAAAGGCAAAGACTTTGCCGTTATAAATTTATAACGACAAAGATTTCGCCGTTATAACCACCGACCTTTGTTCACTCAACCAACCACGATTCACGTCCAAACTAGCCACGGGTGACTGAACAAGCCATACCTGGTTGCTCCGTGGCTTGTTTAGTAACTGAGCAAGCCATTGTTGGTTGTGCTCTAACATCTAAGTTTCATAGTACTACATTAGTAACCCATACACAAATTAAGTTTCAGTTGAATAATGGATAACAAACAACATATCATCACCACTAGAAGGGTAGTAATGCTGCTTTCAACTCAATAGCAAACATGTAATGCTGCTTCCAACTTTAAGTCTGTGTAAGCTTTTGCTTTCAATGTTTATTGGTTATAAATCAATATAAGGAGTCTTACTAAGAACAAACTGTAAACAAGCCTCTAAACTAGTAATGAGATGAGTGGATAAGCATTACTTGGTAAAAAATAAACGCAACCTAGTAGTAAATCAAATAAAAATCACCTGCGGGAGAACTGAAAATTACTGGTAGAACAATCAAAATTTATCCACATCTCTGTTGGAATTAATTCGCCTTTGCTGGATATGTGGGTGCACAATAACAGGAGATTTGAATTAGTAATTGTTTGAAATAGTCTGTTTGATTTTTTCTTTGCTGTTAGTTTATTTTCTTTTGTTTGAATAAGTAATAGCTGAGCTATTCTTTCGGCTTTTGGTTACGTGCAAGATTATATAAATGCATGAAAGCAGGTGTGTATTGTGAGGAGAAGCGAATAATAAAAAAGCATATTTTCTTCACTACTTTTTGTTTCTTCTCTGATTTTTTTCCTACAGCAATATATCCATGAATCCATCCAAGATAAAGGAGGGACCAGTCACTCTTCACTACCCAATGCTGTTAAAAAACAACTACACCGCATGGGCAATAAAAATGAAAGTTTTCATGCAAGCTCAAGGTGTTTTGGATACTATCGATCCGGCAAACCAAACTGTTGTAGTTGATGTCAGAAAAGATAAAATGGCAATGGCAGCCATTTATCAGGGAATTCCCGAGGAGATGTTGTTGTCACTTGAAGAGAAGCAATCGGCAAAAGAGGCGTGGGATGCTCTTAAGACGATGTACATGGGCGCAGATCGCGTTAGGAATGCAAAAGTTCAAACTTTGAAGACCGAGTTTGAAGTTCTAAGCATGAAGGAGGTGGAATCGGTTGATGATTTCGCCATCAAAATGAATAACATCGTCAACAACATCCGAGCGTTGGGAGAAAAGATTGAAGAGGCGTATGTTGCCAAAAGACTACTTCGAGCCATGCTAGCAAAATTCTTACAAATTGTATTAATAATTGAGCAATTTGGTGACATAGAACAGATGTCAATGGAAGAAGCTATCGGACGGCTAAAAACGCATGAAGAGAGACTTCGTGGGCATGGTGACAGCAATGACAGTCAACTTTTACTTACTAAGGAGGAGTGGCTAGCGAAGACAAAGAAAGAAAATGGTGGTGAGTCATCCTCAAATCCAAAGGCTCGCGGCAGTTACAATGGTGCTAGCCGTGGCCGTGGTCGTGGAAGGGGACGCGACAGAGGCCGTCATGGCCCAAGAGGAGGCCGCAACTTTGGCTCATCAAATCAAGAAGGTGAAGGTGGCAGTAGCAATAACGGAGGCTGTGACAAGAGCAAAATAAAATGTTACATTTGTGACATTTTTGGGCATTATGCATCGGAGTGTCACAAGGCCCGATGTGAGAAAAACCAAGAGGCGAACTTGACTCAAGTTCGTGATGATGAACCAGCTTTATTGCTATCTATGAGTGCACTAGAAGGGTGCAAAATGTTTTTGCTAAATGAGGAAAAGGTGGTTCCAAAGTTGTGTGCAAGCAATGATAATTGTGAAGAGTCCAAGTTATGGTACTTGGATAATGGTGCAAGCAATCACATGACAGGCCAGAGATCTAAATTCAAAGATATAGATGCCAATATCAAAGGACAAGTCAAGTTTGGTGATGGAACAACTGTACATATTGAAGGTAAGGGATCCATTTTATTTCAGTGCAAAAATGGAGAGCAAAGACTACTTCGTGAGGTTTATTTCATACCAAATTTGTGCAACAACATTATAAGCCTTGATCAACTTTCTGAAGATGGGAATAAAGTTACCCTCCATGGTGAGTTTCTTTGGGTTTACGATAGACATGGAAAGCTGATGATGAAGGTAAAAAGATCACCTAATAGACTCTACAAACTTGAACTTGAAGAATGTAAGTCAGCGTGCTTAATGGAATAGACATCTGAGTTGGCATGGTTATGGCATGCACGACTTGGATATGTGAACTTTCAAGCAATAAAATTGATGTTCACAAAGAATATGGTGCATGGGCTTCCAAAGATTGAACAACCTGCACAATTGTGTGAGGGGTGTTTGATGTCCAAGCAAACAAGGAATTCATTTCCTTCCCACTCTAGCTACAGTGCTGAAAAAGTTTTGGAATTGGTTCACGGTGATTTCTGTGCTCCTATAACACCAATTACACCTGCTGGAAATAAATATTTCTTTTTTTAGTTGATGACTATAGCGGAATAATGTGGGTTTACGTGCTGAAATATAAGGATGAAGCATTGGATGCATTCAAGAAGTTCCGGGTGTTTGTGGAAGCCCAAACTGAATGCAAGATGAAAGCTTTTAGAACAGATAGAGGAGGTGAATTCTGTTTGCAGCAGTTCATAAGATATTGTGAAAATGTCGGAATCTTGAGACAACACACAGCACTATACACCTTACATCAGAACGGTGTTGTAGAGCGAAGGAATCAAACGGTGGTGGCGATAGCACGAAGCCTATTGAAGAGTATGCAAATGCCAACATACTTATGGGGGGAGGCTATCAGGCATGCAGTATACATACTCAATCGTGTACCGACAAGTGCTCTAACTGGTGTGACTCCACACGAAGCATGGTCTGGAAAAAAAGCCACATCTAGATCATCTTAAGGTGTTCGAATGTGTAGCACACATGAAGTTGCCAAGTGTGCATACAAAAAAGCTCGATGATCGAAGCAAAGCTGTAGTGTACCTTGGAATAGAACCTGGAAGCAAGGCATACCGACTCTATGATCCTCAACTTAGTAAGTTACATATAAGTAGAGATGTTTTGTTTAATGAAAACATGAGTTGGCCATGGGAACTTGTTATTACTTCAAAATCAGATTTTTCGGTGGCATTCACTATTGAGGGATCCGAACCGGAGTTGGCGGAAGAGACGGTTTCACGCAACATACTGTAGGTGACATTCATAACATGTCAGAGACCTTGTCATCGGAGGCGGCAACACCCACTACACCGACCTCTCCACCAGCTCCAATAGTCACTCAAGCCTCACTTGAAGAAGCAGGCAGCTCATCAATCTCGTCTACCGAAAATGCTTCAAGGATGTTTAGATCACTAGAGGATATATATGCAGATAGGGAACAAGTGGAATTATCCGATGAGCTACTTCTACTTAGTGTTGATGCATCGGTTTCTTACATTGAAGCTGCAAAAAAGAAGCAATGGGTGGAAGCCATGAAGCATGAAGTTGAGAATATTGAGAGGAATAACATATGGAAACTAACTGACTTGCCACCAGATGTTAAACCCATTGGATTGAAGTGGGTTTATAAACTGAAGAAAGACACTAAAGGAAACATTGTTAAACAAAAAGCTCGGCTGGTTGCGAAGGGTTATGTGCAACAAAAAGGGATCGACTATGAAGAAGTGTTTGCTCCGGTGGCTCGACTTGAAACCGTTCGGTTGTTAGCAGCACTTTCCGCAAAAGAAGGATGGGAAGTTCATCACCTTGATGTCAAATCAGCTTTTCTTAATGAGGAGCTTCAGGAGGATGTTTATGTTGCTCAACCACCAGGTTTTGTGAAGAAAAACCAAGAGAACAAGGTGTACAAACTGTCTAAAGCCTTGTACGGACTTCGTCAAGCACCAAGAGCCTGGAATGCTAGGTTGGATAAGTGCTTAAAGGGTCTCATTTTTCACAAATGTCCACAAGAACAAGCAGTCTATACAAGAAGGAAGGGTGCAGACATGTTGATTGTTGGGGTTTATGTTGATGACTTGTTAGTCAAAGGCACAAGTAAATCTGAGATATGCAAGTTTGAGAACCAAATGAGCAGGGAGTTCGAGATGAGCGACCTCGGTCTTTTATCTTACTATCTCGGAATTGAAGTCGACCAAAGTAAGGGATGCACCATGTTGAAGCAAAATGCATATGCTAATAAATTATTGGAGAAAGCAGGAATGGCTGGTTGCAATCCCACAAAATATCCGATGGAACCGAAGCTACAACTCAACAAAGATCAAGATGGAAAATTGGTGAACCCAACTGAGTACAGAAGCATCGTAGGTAGCTTTAGGTACTTGGTCCACACTCGACCCGATCTTGGATATGTTATTGGCATAGTTAGTACATACACGGAGAAACCTACAATTCTACACCAACAAGCTGTGAAGCACATTTTAAGGTATATAAAGGGTACACTCAATCTTGGTTTGCTGTATGCAAAGGAGAAAGATAAAGCAAGAGTAATAGGCTACTCAGATAGTGATCTAGCTGGGAATGTTGAAGATAGAAGCAGCACAAGTGTCATGGCTTTCTACCTCAATGGGAGCTTGATAACTTGGGCTTCTCAGAAGCAATAAAGTGTTGCTCTATCATCATGTGAAACAGAATTCATGGCAGCCACAACAGCAGCATGCCAAGGGCACCTCTCCACAGCAGCATCATTCTTTTTTATTATTCACTTCTCCTCACAATACACACCTGCTCCACAGCCCTTCGCCCCGGCCGATGTAGATAGTCCACCACCGGTTCAGTCTGCACGGACGCAGTCGTCTACACGGAGGCAGTCAACGCGTGCCATATCTAGTAGGGCACCACCTCCAGAACTGGCCTTCGTTCAGACAGAGCGTTTCTTCATGGCGATGGACTGATGCTATGACCTTCTCTCGCCCATCATTAGCGTCAACAAGTGGGAGATCATTGAGATTTTTTGCCTCGATCATACTATCTTGGAGGTGGTGAAGACCTTACCTGATATGGAGTTGGTGGGGTACATGGGTTATCATATTATACGGTTCCGCAGATGCTAGTAGTTTGTTGTATGTTTTCATTTTTTTTATGTACTGAACTGTTATGTTTTCGTTTTTTAATTACGTACTGAACTATTATGGAATTTAATTATGTACTGAAATGTTATATTTGGTTAAGTGTGTTATTTTGCATTAATCATATTGTTAAGTTTTAATCATTAAATAATTAAATTACAAAATAAAAATAAAATACTCTGCTCAAATTCTCCGCTTAATGCGCCAAACACATTCTCCGTGTAATAACCCGGAAAATGTGAACCAGTTTAAAATTTTTAAATTAGGTTATTACCAAGAAATTTGAATAGTTGAAATAGCATATTTCAATAAAATATAGAATTTGGTATGGTATGGCAGTTTGAAATTTTGAATACAAACTTTGCCTGATTGTACCGGGTGGAAGATATAAAGGATTTTAGCAAAACAGAAAATATTTAAATCTGTTTATCAATACCTTTCTAACGAATCTGAAAAATCGAAGTTTCATAACGGAAATCAAAAGTTATGGCCAAATGAATTTTCAGAAAGGTCGCTATATAGTGTATATAGCCCTTGAAAATTGAGATTTTGCATACGACCTCGAAATTCGACGAAACCACTTTTGTTGGGTCCGGGATGTCAAATTATTGCTAAGTTTCAAATTTCATAATTTTTGAAGCTAGTATGTGAGCGGGGCAAAAGATAATGTGTTTGGTCAAATTCTGTTAAAATGGGTCGACCTAAAAATGGCCGTTTTTCAAACGAGCTCAGAATTCGACGAAACTGGTTTTGTTAGGACCGTATCGTCAAAACAAAGCTAGATTTATTTTTCTGGAATTTTTCGATTCAGTTTGTGGCCCTGGCAAATTGAAATGTACGTTTAAATTAAATATCGAATGTTTTATATTTTAATTTGAAAAATAACTGACTGTAACAGTCGAAATGGCCAACGAAACATATCCCATTGCGTCCGAAATGGGGGTATTTAGCTAGGGGCGTCAGTCGTTGGGTTTAAAAAGGAGTCCGTTTGCAAAAACACTATTTAAAAAAAATTTCTATAAAGCTCTGGCCAATAGGAATTTTCCTTTTAAAAAAAATAAATATAAAATCCGAAACCCTAGCCGCCAGAGACGAAACCGACGATCCTCGTTGCTCCACGCTTCTCCTCCCTTTTCCGATCGCCACAGGCGACGCTAGGCCGCGCCACCACCACCAGTCGACAGCCCTTCGCCTCCTCTCCACATCCGACCAAACGCCGCCCCCTATCGTCAGCTCCTTCGCCTGAACGACGTCGAGGAAGTCGTCGACTTCCCAGAGCCGCCGCCGCCTCGATTCGCCATCGCACCCCCTCAAACTACCAGCACCGAAAAGCTCTTCCCTCCCTCGACGACGTCCAACAGTCTGATCATCCTATAGAGCAACGAATCTAGAGAAAAATTCAAACCTAAATTTGAGCAGGTTTGAAAACTAACGGCTTATATAATTTTAAACTGTTTTAACACTTTTAAGTGTTGCAAAACTTTGAAAAATAATATCTTTTTCGTTCTTTAACGAAATTCGATGAAACAGGAGACACCGTGACCGCAAGGAGGCTCTCTACATTCTAGAAGAAGCCGCGGATTTTTCTGACCTTCCTACGATTTTTAGCACCGCAATAACCAATGTGAGGAATCTAAACTATTTGTGTGAATGAAATCGCGTTGTATGAATTATATAAGCGAAGTGTAAATTATATACGCATTGTATACCTCATGTACATGTGTTGTATAAGTTATATTAGCGATGTATAAATTATACAAGCGTTGTTTGAAACATATATGCTTTGAGTTGGGATAAAATGCAAGTGAATTATTATATTATATTATATATATATATATATACTCCCCTCGTCCACAGACCATGGACGATATTTATTGCTTGTGATTGACGTGATATTATATAGTATGACGAATGGTTGGGAATAATTGTTGTGGTTGATATTATGGTTGAAAAATACCTTTATGGTTGAAAAATACCTTTGTGGTTGAAAAATACCCTCTTGTGGTTGAAACAAATTAGAATAGGATTGTGGAATTGAAAATAAAACATGCCGCCTGCGTGCGAACTAGATGCATGATCCCCATTGTCAAAAACCGCGAGGTTTTAAGGTAGAGCGAGGAGCCGTACTAGGGACGATCCCGGTTTTAACTACCCTGCCGTTATGCTGCCAAAATTTTCTGAAATTCACGTGTTGAATATTATTTGAATTTAAACAAATGGCTTTAGCGATAAAAAATCACATTTTTATATATATGCAAACTATATAGAATATTCATGTGTTGAGTGGCAATTCATTCGTTGAGTTGAAATTCATGTGTTGAATATTATTTGAATTTAAACAAATGGCTTTAGCGATAAAAATCACATTTTTATATATATACAAACTATATAGAATATTCATGTGTTGAGTGGCAATTCATTCGTTGAGTTGAAATTCATGTGTTGAATATTATTTGAATTTAAACAAATGGCTTTAGCGATAAAAATCACATTTTTATATATATGCAAACTATATAGAATATTCATGTGTTGAGTGGCAATTCATTCGTTGAGTTGAAATTCATGTGTTGAATATTATTTGAATTTAAACAAATGGCTTTAGCGACAAAAATCACATTTTTATATATATACAAACTATATAGAATATTCATGTGTTGAGTGGCAATTCATTCGTTGAGTTGAAATTCATGTGTTGAATATTATTTGAATTTAAACAAATGGCTTTAGCGATAAAAATCACATTTTTATATATATACAAACTATATAGAATATTCATGTGTTGAGTGGCAATTCATTCGTTGAGTTGAAATTCATGTGTTGAATATTATTTGAATTTAAACAAATGGCTTTAGCGATAAAAATCACATTTTTATATATATACAAACTATATAGAATATTCATGTGTTGAGTGGCAATTCATTCGTTGAGTTGAAATTCATGTGTTGAATATTATTTGAATTTAAACAAATGGCTTTAGCGATAAAAATCACATTTTTATATATATGCAAACTATATAGAATATTCATGTGTTGAGTTGCAATTCATTCGTTGAGGAAATTCATGTGTTGAATATTATTTGAATTTAAACAAATGGCTTTAGCGATAAAAATCACATTTTTATATATATACAAACGATATAGAATATTCATGTGTTGAATTCCAATTCATTCGTTGAGTTGAAGTTCATGTGTTGAATGTTATCATCTTTTAAAAATAAAATGAATCGACAATGAAAGCTATATTTTTATAGTGAATATGAAGAGTTAAAAATACACACGTGTCGAATAATTATTTTAGATGATAAAAATATTTCTTTTATCATGTATACGCTTAGATAAAAATACACATGTGTTGAAATAAATAATAGTTTGCTAGAAATATTATTATTAGCTTTATTCTGCATATATATACATGTGTTGAACAGGAAAAATGGATTAGCTGTAGAGTAAAGAAATTATTTGCGTGCCCGACAAATAGGTAAACCTTGATGAGTTGGCTGCGCAATTTTATTTATATATCAACTCTTGTGAATGCCATTGGATGCGGAGTGCTGGTTATTCTGTGTGAAATAATAAATAACGCCATAGGATAGTAACAATTAATTTTGAACTACACTACATGGCATACTTCTTGATGATAGGCATACTTCATCATATTCCACATAAGCAACTAGAGCTTGTGTGACGAGGTGGAAGATTTACCATACAAGCAAGAGGCTTGTATGGCGATGACTATATACTACAGGTTGAACTGATAACTGATGACTGATATGGACTATATAAATTATAACGATAAATTGCCAGATTAATAAAAACCCCACACGGGTCTGGAGTTGACAATAATCACGTCGCTCTAGTTATTAGATACGGCACATGGACTATTTATTTCCACACGGAAACGGGGTGACGGGAATTTATTCTCTGGAGTGATTATCAGTACATGCTCCCCCGTAAACACCAGAATATATCACTATAAATATGTGAATGCTTTTTAGGATTTATTGGGTACCTAATACGGCCCAATAAATTTCCAAACCCCTCCCCGTACAAAGGAGGTTATGGCAAAAAAATTCAAAATATTAAGGCGTTAGTGAAATATTTGAAGTGAAAACGAAGTTGAAAATATAAAATGAACTATAGTTGAAAATATAAAATGATCTATAGTTGAAATTATAGAATGAACTATATTTATATATATATATATAAATATAAATATAATTAAAAGGAATAGAGGCCGTGCAGTTCGTGTTTCGGAATCGTAATTTGAAACGATTAGTGCGAGAAATCCGACCATCGGATTTTCCCGAAACCGCACCGCTGAGTTCGCCTTGGAAATATCTTTCCAACGGCACCAACCTTGTAAAAATCCAACGGTAGGATTGTTCGGAATGTTTAATTCAAATCTGAAGAAAAACAGCGCCAAAATCATTTATATTTATATATAAATATAAATATAACTAAATTAAATCGAATAACGACGCTGCAGTTCGAATTTTAAAACCGTAACTTCAAACGACTAGTGTGGAAGATCCGACCGTCGGATTCTCACGAAACTGGAACCGTTGGGTTCGCTTTGGGAATATCTTCCCACTGATATAGACTTTGTAGAAATCCAACGGTTAGATTTTCCGATATGTGTAAAACAAATTAGGAGAAAAACAGCGCCAGTGCCACGGCACGACCTGAAACGTCGTTTAATTAAATATGGCCATTTTTAAATAAATAAAAATGGCGAATAATCGTTATAAAATATTATAAGCAACATTGATTGAAAATAAGCCAATTGGGCTTGAATTGCTTGATATTTATTGGTTGTATGTGTTTGACGCGAAAATAACACTAAATAACTGAAAGATGGATGTCGAATAATATAACCATAAAAAGAATCGATTTAAATTCTAATGACGTGAATTATTTGAAAAGGCCGAGCTAACCCTCATTTCAAATAATTTATCGAGCGATTCGAATTGGAAAATGCAAAGATGATTCAAGACCGACGATCATCGTATCGGTTGGATGGGCGCTACTGAGGTTCCTAACCGGAGTAGCTACCGGAAAGGGACGGAAGTAGTAACCGTCTGAACGTATGTGTTGATTGGACGGATATACGAGGAATTTGACGCCTCCGGTTTCGTTCAGACCCAGGACGGACTTGTAAATGGACTGTGTGTCTGACATTGGATTTTGTTCTGTACTGATTGATCTCTGTTAAATATATATCTGTTTGGCGGCGGAGAATTTATTCTTTTGCTTAACGCCTTCTCTGAGACGTACGAGCTTAGAGGTTATATATCGATGGAAATGAATCGTATGGAGTGGACTGCCTATGTGGCATGCCAAGATGCTGTGATCAAGGCTTCTGTTGCAAAGCAAAGTCTTGTGGATGATGATCAAAGCAAGGTCTACGTGGCCTAGCTTTGTGTATTTCGTAGATTCGCGAGCCTCACACCCCGGTATGAGTTAAAAACAGGATACGGACTGCAGGGAGAGCACTACGTTTCTTTCTAGCTATGGTGGTGTCAGTGACTTACCAGCCCTAACATATATATCTACTTTTCACCTTTGTGGTTGTTGGAATGCGAGGCGCCTCGATTATAGGTCTGTAAGGACCGGGAAACGTGTGTTCAGGAATTTCCAATCCTCTAACGTAAGTGAGGACCGGCCCTGAAGATCCAGGGGTTACCCAGAGTGTGTAGTCCCGAGGCATTTGCTAGAGTGTCTTGAAGCGGAGAGGAGCTTGCCCCTTGCCTCGACTCATGACGGAAATCCAATTTCCAATACGAAAGAACGGACTTGATTGTAGAACTAGTATGGCGACATAGTAGATGGTAGCTATGCCGCCTATGATTGATATTTATGATGCTATTCGCTTTTGAAACATATATGCACTAGTAATAATATCAAATGATTTTGCTTTATACGTATCAAGCATATTTGGCCCTTATAAGGTAAAACTCTATCCTCCGGCTTGCGTTGCATTGTGTGATGGGACCTGAGTCTTATAATGGCTTCATTCTTTCTAAAAACATTGCGTTGTTTTAAAAGAACTTACTTGTTTTAAATGCACTAGCAATCACTGGAGTAAACCCGTTCCGCGAAAGTGGCGTGGTCCTATGATTTGCTATTACTGTTGTTTAACTGTTAAATAGATTCCTCATACCAGTCCCCATGACTGACTCGTTGTTTGTTTCACTTTGCAAACGCGGGTGTCCTTATTTTCACACGGGCAGCCTAGTACACAGGTGACAGGTTGTTTTTGGTTCTGCACTGCTGCATAGAGTGCATTTTTGGCTCATGGCGAGGCTGACTTCACAGAGATGACTTTGACATTTTCCGCCATTACTATACTTATATTATGATTCCGCCACGGGCGATGCAGACTGATTTACTTTCCGTATTTCTTATTGTATGTATATGTATTCCACCTTCGGCGATGTAGACTGATAACCTCATTATGTCTCACTACATGTATGTATTCCGCCTCTGGCGATGATGACTGATCACTTTCCTTTTTATTTACTAAGTTATATCCCACGTTATGCTATTCTGATGTTTTTACATGTTGTGATTCCGCTGTCATATCCATGTAAAATTATTCAATTTATTGTTTCTGCTATTATCTGTACTCTGCCATGATGATTAATGTGTTATTTCCCAATGATTATCCTTAATACCGCCCCTCGGATTTTGGGATCGTCACAGTTGGTATCAGAGCTTTGGTTAACCTTAGTTCCGGGATCTAACACATTAAACACCTCGTCAGAATAGAATCAGTAGTGTTCTAATGCGAGTAGCTCATTAGAGATAGGATTAGCAATGTCCTAGAATGAGCTAAGCAGATTAGCAAAACAATTTGATCTGTTCATCATCATTATCTTTTCTTATATTCCCCTGCTTTATAATTTATGAAAATTATCAAATCAGTGAGCTTGACTCTTTTCTTGCTTATACAGTATTCTCTTAGATGGCTACACGAGCAGCAGCAGCTAGAGGAGGTCGTGGAGGCCGAGGAGTGGCAGCAGGAGGACGGGGGAATATCCCCGTAGTTGTGGAAATCCCTATTGTTCAGCCACCAGCACCTGAAGACTTTGAGCTAGATAAAGTTGCGAAGAGGTACAGAAATCTTGGGGGAAAACCCTTTACTGGCACTGGTACAGTGACCGAAGCTATAGCTTGGTTGAAAACCTGTGAGAAAATCTTTGAAGGCATGGGTATGGGAACCAACAACAAAGCCCGACTTGGCATTTGGCTCCTTCAGGAGGAAGCAGAGCTGTGGTGGGATGCTATTACCTCAGTGGATGCAGCTGGTACTGTCAGGACTTGGGAGCAATTCAGAACTATGTTCAATGAGAAGTTTGTACCTGAACAAGCTCTAGAGAGGATGCGAGAGCAATTTGCTAATCTCCAGCAAGGAGATCACTCTATTCAGGATTATCTAAATAAGTTCACCCAATTGTCGCGCTATGCTCCAGAGCTGATTACGACCAACAAAGCAAAGAACAAGAGATTCATATTTGGGCTGAAGCGCAAGTACCATGATAGAGCTATGAGCAACATCAAACTCTCCTTTACAGAACTAGTAGAGATGGCTTGCAATTACGAAGACATGGATGAGAGACATGCTAGCCAAGACCACGCCAAAAGCCAAGCTGGAAATAAGCGCAAGGCTTCAACCGATCAACCCGAATCTAGCATTACCGCGGCCGCTACTCAGAAACCTGCAAAGATCCCGAAAGGAAATTGCTACAACTGCGGGAAGCCAGGTCACTTTTCTAATGTATGCAAAGCTCCGAGGAAGCCAAAGGCAAATGACTCAGCCGAATGCTACAACTGCCATAAGAAGGGGCACTATAGCAGGAATTGTCCTCTGAAGCAGAATGCTCAAGTGGCTCATGTCTATGACGGGAAGACCCCGCCAGCTATCACCGATGGATCAGGTAAACCCGATGTCTTGGGAGGTACCCTTACCATTAAAAATATTCTTGTTTCTATACTTTTTGATACGGGTGCATCACGTAGCTTCATTTCAGGTAACCTTGTTCACAAATTAAAATTGAAACGAAGAAAGCTTAAGGAACCAATTAAAGTTCGAAACCCAATAGGAAGTTCTGTTAGTCTCAGTTTATGCTGTAGAGTGCCTATCTCTTATTCTTGCTACAAGTTTTCTTTTGATTCGATTGTCATGGACCTTTCCGAATTTGACATTATACTGGGGCTGGACTGGTTGACACAATATAAGGCCGAAGTTAGATGTGCCGAAAGAATCATGAAAGTTGAAACGAAATCGGGGCATATCACTATACCATGTCTCGGTGCAGAAATTAATAGAACAGAATTTTGGTCTTCTTTAGAAATTACTCCCCCTTCGATAGAAAAGATACCGGTCGTTAAAAACTATGCGGATGTGTTTGAAGAAGTAGAAAATTTACCGCCGCAAAGAGAAATTGAATTTAGGATAGATCTAATTCCTAACGCCCGACCAGTAGTACATCCAATTAGAAGAATGGCCCCTAAAGAAAAAGAAGAGCTAAGTAGTCAAACCCGAGAATTACTTTGGAAAGGTCTGATCAGACCGAGCTTTTCAGCATGGGGAGCAGCAGTAGTATTTGTCCCGAAATCAGACGGTACCCTAATACTTTGCGTTGATTACCGGGATCTCAATAAGCAGACACTGAAGAACAAATATCCTTTGCCACGTATAGACGATCTGTTAGATCAATTAAATGGAGCAACTGTATTCTCCAGAATGGACCTAGCTACAGGTTTCCACCAATTGCGTATAGCCGAAGACTGTGTTCCTTTGACAGCCTTCAGGGGTCCCGATTTATTCTACGAATGGTTAGTAATGCCGTTCGGCTTGTGTAACGCTCCGGCATACTTTGTTGATCTTATGAACAGAGTGTTCCGTGGTGTGTTGAATAAATTTGTTCTAGTCTTCATCGATGACATTTTAATCTACTCCAAGTCGGAAGATGAGCATGCAAAACATTTAGAACAAGTGTTGAAAATTCTAAGGAGAATTGTCTTGAAAGCTAAATTTTCTAAGTGTGTCTTGTGGCAGAATGAAGTTAAATTTCTAGGCCTTGTCGTATCAAAAGAAGGAATTGCTGTAGATCCAAGCAAAATTACAGCGATTCAGAACTGGGAACAACCTACTACTCCCACAGAAGTTCGAAGTTTCCTTGGATTAGCTAGTTACTATCGGAAATTCATTCAGGATTTTTCAAAAATATCAGGAGTATTGAAAAAGCTTACAAAGAAGCATGAGAAATTCAAATGGACACCCGAATGTGAAGAAGCTTTTCAGGAGCTGAAACTGAAGTTGACAACAGCTCCAGTATTGACAATAATAGAAGGCAACCAAGACTTGACTGTATCGACAGATGCTTCTATTAGAGGGCTAGGCGCAGTGCTAATGCAAAAAGGCCAAGTGATCGCTTATGCCAGCCGTCAGCTAAAGCCACATGAAAGAAACTATGCTACTCATGATCTTGAGTTATTAGCTATCGTGTTCGCTTTAAGAATCTGGAGGCACTATTTGCTGGGCGAGAAGTTCGAACTATACACCGATCATCAATCCTTGAAATACCTGTTCACTCAGAAAGATCTAAACTTGAGACAACAGCGTTGGTTAGAATTCCTTGCAGCATACGATTTTGAAATTCTCTACACTCCAGGGAAAGCCAATGTTGTAGCAGATGCGCTCAGCAGAAAGAATGAAATCATCGCCAGTTTTGTCATCACGTCTTCATTAATAGACATGATCTCGACCCTTCAGAAAGACGATGAATTTATTCAAAGAATCAGTCAGAGAGTCAAATGAGGTGGATCCACAAGTTTTCGACTCGATGACAAAGGAGTTCTAAGACTAAAGGGTAGAATTTGCATCCCAAACCTTCCAGAGCTCAGAAGAGAAATACTTGATGAGTGCCACAAATCCAAATTTAGTATCCATCCCGGTGTGAGCAAAATGTATAACGATATCAAACACACATTCTGGTGGAGAGCTTTGAAAAGAGATATCTCATTATATGTTAGCAGATGCCCCACTTGTCAGCTAGTTAAAAGTGATCAGCAGAAATTGGCTGGATTATTACAACCCTTAGAAATTCCAGGATGGAAGTGGGAGCAAATCTCGATGGACTTCATCGATGGCTTGCCACGAACTAGAAAAGGAAACGACAGTATATGGGTAATCGTAGATCGCTTCACGAAGACTGCCCATTTCATACCTGTCCGATCCAACAGAACGGCTCAAAGTCTAGCACAGATTTACTTCAAAGAAATAGTTAAACTTCATGGAGTGCCGCTCAATATAGTCAGCGATAGAGATCCCCTATTTACTAGCAAATTCTGGGAAGCATTCCAGGAAGAATTGGGAACCAAATTAAATCTAAGCACCGCTTATCACCCACAGATAGATGGCCAACTGAGAGGGTGAATAGAATTCTAGAAGATTTATTGCGGGCTTGCGTTATCGATTTTGGAGGCTCATGGGAAGATCACTTACATCTAGCCGAGTTCTCTTACAACAATAGCTATCAAGCAAGTTTGGGAATGTCTCCATTTGAAGCATTATACGGTAGACCGTGCAGATCTCCCGCATGTTGGGTAGAACCTGGCAACAGACTTGTGTTAGGGCCCGATATGATTCAAGAAGCATCAGATAAAGTCGATTTCATTAAGAAGCGATTAAAAACAACGCAGAGCCGACAGAAAAGTTATGCTGATGCGAGAAGAAGGGATATATCGTTTGCCGTTGGCGATTATGTTTATTTAAGAGTTTCTCCAATGCGAGGAGTAATCAGATTTGGCAAAACTGGGAAGTTGGCACCGAGGTTTATTGGTCCCTTTCCTATACTTGAACGGATTGGAACTCTTGCATATAGGGTTTCATTACCTGATTGGTTGCCTGGTGTACATGATGTGTTCCACATATCTCAACTCAGAAAACATGTTCATGATCCCGATCTTGTTGTGGAAGAAGCAGCGCAACATGATATTGACATAACTCCAGAATTAACACTCAAGAGGGAGCCATTAAAAATAGTTGGCAAAGAAACCAGAGAGCTAAGGAGGAAAAAGATTCATCTAGTCAAAGTGCAGTGGAGTAGTGATCCTAGAGACTGTACTTGGGAGACTGAGGAAAGCATTAAACAAGCCTATCCCAAATGCAGAGTGGACATCTCTGACTAACTCCGGTGCAAGGTACCCTTACAATACTTTGCATTTACATTTTATTTCCTGCTTAACTGTTATTTCCTTTTCGAGGACGAAAAGTTTTAAGTCGGGGAGATTGTAATAACCCGGAAAATGTGAACCAGTTTAAAAATTTTTAAATTAGGTTATTACCAAGAAATTTGAATAGTTGAAATAGCATATTTCAATAAAATATAGAATTTGGTATGGTATGGCAGTTTGAAATTTTGAATACAAACTTTGCCTGACTGTACCGGGTGGAAGATATAAAGGATTTTAGCAAAACTGAAAATATTTAAATATGTTTATCAATACCTTTCTAACGAATCTGAAAAATCGAAGTTTCATAACGGAAATCAAAAGTTATGGCCAAATGAATTTTCAGAAAGGTCGCTATATAGTGTATATAGCCCTTGAAAATTGAGATTTTGCATACGACCTCGGAATTCGACGAAACCACTTTTGTTGGGTCCGGGATGTCAAATTATTGCTAAGTTTCAAATTTCATAATTTTTGAAGCTAGTATGTGAGCGGGGCAAAAGATAATGTGTTTGGTTAAATTCTATTAAAATGGGTCGACCTAAAAATGGCCGTTTTTCAAACGAGCTCAGAATTCGACGAAACTGGTTTTGTTAGTACCGTATCGTCAAAACAAAGCTAGATTTATTTTTCTGGAATTTTTCGATTCAGTTTGTGGCCCTGGCAAATTGAAATGTACGTTTAAATTAAATATCGAATGTTTTATATTTTAATTTGAAAAATAACTGACTGTAATAGTCGAAATGGCCAACGAAACATATCCCATTGCGTCCGGAATGGGGGTATTTAGCTAGGGGCGTCAGTCATTGGGTTTAAAAAGGAGTCCGTTTGCAAAAACACTATTTAAAAAAAAATTCTATAAAGCTCTGGCCAATAGGAATTTTCCTTTTTAAAAAAAATATATAAAATCCGAAAACCTAGCCGCCAGAGACGAAACCGACGATCCTCGTTGCTCCACGCTTCTCCTCCCTTTTCCGATCGCCACAGGCGACGCTAGGCCGTGCCACCACCACCAGTCGACAGCCCTTCGCCTCCTCTCCACATCCGACCAAACGCCGCCCCCTATCGTCAGCTCCTTCGCCTGAACGACGTCGAGGAAGTCGTCGACTTCCCAGAGCCGTCGCCGCCTCGATTCGCCATCGCACCCCCTCAAACTACCAGCGCCGGAAAGCTCTTCCCTCCCTCGACGACGTCCAACAGTCTGATCATCCTATAGAGCAACGAATCTAGAGAAAAATTCAAACCTAAATTTGAGCAGGTTTGAAAACTAACGGCTTATATAATTTTAAATTGTTTTAACACTTTTAAGTGTTGCAAAACTTTGAAAAATAATATCTTTTTCGTTCTTTAACGAAATTCGATGAAACAGGAGACACCGTGACCGCAAGGAGGCTCTCTACATTCTAGAAGAAGCCGCGGATTTTTCTGACCTTCCTACGATTTTTAGCACCGCAATAACCAATGTGAGGAATCTAAACTATTTGTGTGAATGAAATCACGTTGTATGAATTATATAAGCGAAGTGTAAATTATATACGCATTGTATACCTCATGTACATGTGTTGTATAAGTTATATTAGCGATGTATAAATTATACAAGCGTTGTTTGAAACATATATGCTTTGAGTTGGGATAAAATGCAAGTGAATTATTATATATATATATACTCCCGTCGTCCACAGACCATGGACGATATTTATTGCTTGTGATTGACGTGATATTATATAGTATGACGAATGGTTGGGAATAATTGTTGTGGTTGATATTATGGTTGAAAAATACCTTTATGGTTGAAAAATACCTTCGTGGTTGAAAAATACCCTCTTGTGGTTGAAACAAATTAGAATAGGATTGTGGAATTGAAAAAAAAACATGCCGCCTGCGTGCGAACTAGATGCATGATCCCCATTGTCAAAAACCGCGAGGTTTTAAGGTAGAGCGAGGAGCCGTACTAGGGACGGTCCCGGTTTTAACTACCCTGCCGTTATGCTGCCGAAATTTTCTGAAATTCATGTGTTGAATATTATTTGAATTTAAACAAATGGCTTTAGCGATAAAAAATCACATTTTTATATATATGCAAACTATATAGAATATTCATGTGTTGAGTGGCAATTCATTCGTTGAGTTGAAATTCATGTGTTGAATATTATTTGAATTTAAACAAATGGCTTTAGCGATAAAAATCACATTTTTATATATATATACAAACTATATAGAATATTCATGTGTTGAGTGGCAATTCATTCGTTGAGTTGAAATTCATGTGTTGAATATTATTTGAATTTAAACAAATGGCTTTAGCGATAAAAATCACATTTTTATATATATGCAAACTATATAGAATATTCATGTGTTGAGTGGCAATTCATTCGTTGAGTTGAAATTCATCTGTTGAATATTATTTGAATTTAAACAAATGGCTTTAGCGATAAAAATCACATTTTTATATATATACAAACTATATAGAATATTCATGTGTTGAGTGGCAATTCATTCGTTGAGTTGAAATTCATGTGTTGAATATTATTTGAATTTAAACAAATGGCTTTAGCGATAAAAATCACATTTTTATATATATACAAACTATATAGAATATTCATGTGTTGAGTGGCAATTCATTCGTTGAGTTGAAATTCATGTGTTGAATATTATTTGAATTTAAACAAATGGCTTTAGCGATAAAAATCACATTTTTATATATATACAAACTATATAGAATATTCATGTTTTGAGTGGCAATTCATTCGTTGAGTTGAAATTCATGTGTTGAATATTATTTGAATTTAAACAAATGGCTTTAGCGATAAAAATCACATTTTTATATATATGCAAACTATATAGAATATTCATGTGTTGAGTTGCAATTCATTCGTTGAGTTGAAATTCATGTGTTGAATATTATTTGAATTTAAACAAATGGCTTTAGCGATAAAAATCACATTTTTATAAATATACAAACGATATAGAATATTCATGTGTTGAATTCCAATTCATTCGTTGAGTTGAAGTTCATGTGTTGAATGTTATCATCTTTTAAAAATAAAATGAATCGACAATGAAAGCTATATTTTTATAGTGAATATGAAGAGTTAAAAATACACACGTGTCGAATAATTATTTTTGATGATAAAAATATTTCTTTTATCATGTATACGCTTAGTTAAAAATACACATGTGTTGAAATAAATAATAGTTTGCTAGAAATATTCTTATTAGCTTTATTCTGCATATATATACATGTGTTGAACAGGAAAAATGGATTAGCTGTAGAGTAAAGAAATTATTTGCATGCCCGACAAATAGGTAAACCTTGATGAGTTGGCTGCGCAATTTTATTTATATATCAACTCCTGTGAATGCCATTGGATGCGGAGTGCTGGTTATTCTGTGTGAAATAATAAATAACGTCATAGGATAGTAACAATTAATTTTGAACTACGCTACATGGCATACTTCTTGATGATAGGCATACTTCATCATATTCCACATAAGCAACTGGAGCTTGTGTGACGAGGTGGAAGATTTACCATACAAGCAAGAGGCTTGTATGGCGATGACTATATACTACAGGTTGAACTAATAACTGATGACTGATATGGACTATATAAATTATAACGATAAATTGCCAGATTAATAAAAACCCCATACGGGTCCGGAGTTGACAATAATCACGTCGCTCTAGTTATTAGATACGGCACATGGACTATTTATTTCCACACGGAAACGGGGTGACGGGAATTTATTCTCTGGAGTGATTATCAGTACATGCTCCCCCGTAAACACCAGAATATATCACTATAAATATGTGAATGCTTTTTAGGATTTATTGGGTACCTAATACGGCCCAATAAATTTCCAAACCCCTCCCCGTACAAAGGAGGTTATGGCAAAAAAATTCGAAATATTAAGGCGTTAGTGAAATATTTGAAGTGAAAACGAAGTTGAAAATATAAAATGAACTATAGTTGAAAATATAAAATGAACTATAGTTGAAATTATAGAATGAACTATATATATATATATATATATATATATATAAATACAATTAAAAGGAATAGAGGCCGTGCAGTTCATGTTTCGGAATCGTAATTTGAAACGTTTAGTGCGAGAAATCCGACCATCGGATTTTCCCGAAACCGCACCGCTGAGTTCGCCTTGGAAATATCTTTCCAACGGCACCAACCTTGTAAAAATCCAACGGTGGGATTGTTCGAAATGTTTAATTCATATCTGAAGAAAAACAGCGCCAGAATCATTTATATTTATATATAAATATAAATATAATTAAATTAAATCGAATAACGACGCTGTAGTTCGAATTTTAAAACCGTAACTTCAAACGACTAGTGTGGAAGATCCGACCGTCGGATTCTCACGAAACTGGAACCGTTGGGTTCGCTTTGGGAATATCTTCCCACTGATATAGACTTTGTAGAAATCCAACGGTTAGATTTTCCGATATGTGTAAAACAAATTAGGAGAAAAACAACGTAGTGCCACGGCACGACCTGAAACGTCGTTTAATTAAATATGGCCATTTTTAAATAAATAAAAATGGCGATTAATCGTTATAAAATATTATAAGCAACATTGATTGAAAATAAGCCAATTGGGCTTGAATTGCTTGATATTTATTGGTTGTATGTGTTTGACGCGAAAATAACACTAAATAACTGAAAGATGGATGTCGAATAATATAACCATAAAAAGAATCGATTTAAATTCTAATGGCGTGAATTATTTGAAAAGGCCGAGCTAACCCTCATTTCAAATAATTTATCGAGCAATTCGAATTGGAAAATGCAAAGACGATTCAAGACCGACGATCTTCGTATCGGTTGGATGGGCGTTACTGAGGTTCCTAACCGGAGTAGCTACCGGAAAGGGACAGAAGTAGTAACCGTCTGAACGTATGTGTTGATTGGACGGATATACGAGGAATTTGACGCCTCCGGTTTCGTTCAGACCCAGGACGGACTTGTAAATGGACTGTGTGTCTGACATTGGATTTTGTTCTGTACTGATTGATCTCTGTTAAATATATATCTGTTTGGCGGCGGAGAATTTATTCTTTTGCTTAACGCCCTTCTCTGAGACGTACGAGCTTAGAGGTTATATATCGATGGAAATCAATCGTATGGAGTGGACTGCCTATGTGGCATGCCAAGATGCTGTGATCAAGGCTTCTGTTGCAAAGCAAAGTCTTGTGGATGATGATCAAAGCAAGGTCTACGTGGCCTAGCTTTGTGTAATTCGTAGATTCGCGAGCCTCACACCCCGGTATGAGTTAAAAACAGGATACGGACTGCAGCGAGAGCACGACGTTTCTTTCTAGCTATGGTGGTGTCAGTGACTTACCAGCCCTGACATATATATCTACTTTTCACCTTTGTGGTTGTTGGAATGCGAGGCGCCTCGATTATAGGTCTGTAAGGACCGGGAAACGTGTGTTCAAGAATTTCCAATCCTCTAACGTAAGTGAGGACCGGCCCTGAAGATCCAGGGGTTACCCAGAGTGTGTAGTCCCGAGGCATTTGCTAGAGTGTCTCGAAGCGGAGAGGAGCTTGCCCCTTGCCTCGACTCATGACGGAAATCCAATTTCCAATACGAAAGAACGGACTTGATTGTAGAACTAGTATGGCGACATAGTAGATGGTAGCTATGCCGCCTATGATTGATATTTATGATGCTATTCGCTTTTGAAACATATATGCACTAGTAATAATATCAAATGATTTTGCTTTATACGTATCAAGCATATTTGGCCCTTATAAGGTAAAACTCTATCCTCCGGCTTGCGTTGCATTGTGTGATGGGACCTGAGTCTTATAATGGCTTCATTCTATCTAAAAACATTGCGTTGTTTTAAAAGAACTTACTTGTTTTAAATGCACTAGCAATCACTGAAGTAAACCCGTTCCGCGAAAGTGGTGTGGTCCTATGATTTGCTATTACTGTTGTTTAACTGTTAAATAGATTCCTCATACCAGTCCCCATGACTGACTCGTTGTTTGTTTCACTTTGCAAACGCGGGTGCCCTTATTTTCACATTGGCAGCCTAGTACAAAGGTGACAGGTTGTTTTTGGTTCTGCACTGCTGCATAGAGTGCATTTTTGGCTCATGGCGAGGCTGACTTCACAGAGATGACTTTGACATTTTCCGCCATTACTATACTTATATTATGATTCCGCCACGGGCGATGCAGACTGATTTACTTTCCGTATTTCTTATTGTATGTATATGTATTCCGCCTTCGGCGATGTAGACTGATACCCTCATTATGTCTCACTGCATGTATGTATTCCGCCTCTGGCGATGATGACTGATCACTTTCCTTTTTATTTACTAAGTTATATCCCACGTTATGCTATTCTGATGTTTTTACATGTTGTGATTCCGCTCTCATATCCATGTAAAATTATTCTATTTATTGTTTCTACTATTATCTGTACTCTGCCATGATGATTAATGTGTTATTTCCCCAATGATTATCCTTAATACCGCCCCTCGGATTTTGGGATCGTCACACTCCGCTAACTACAATTCTCCGCTAAGATTCTCCGCTCAAAATCTCCGCTTCCGCTTGCTTCAAACACACCCTTAGTACAATCCACTACTCTTAATATTTGGAATATATAAATCGAAACAAATAAACAAAATAAACCTAAAAATCATGAATAGAATAAAGATAAAAAAGGGAATTGGGGCTACCTGAACTTTGAACACATAATTAGCATGGTGACTCCTGTGGAAATCAAACAACATACGAAATTTGAGGGACGTATGTGAATTGATTTGAGGGAGTTTGCGAATTTGGGGATGCAATATTGATTTGGAGAAGAAGGGAGAGGCATGACGATTTTAAGGGATGCCATTTTTTTGGTTTGGGATTTTTTTTGGCTGAAATGTAAAAGTGAAGAAGAAGAAACGAAAAACAAAAATGAGAAGGAGCGGGGAAAATTTAATGCGGATTTGATACGGCTTAAAGCCATATTAAATGAACTGATCCGGAGCTTTGATGATGTAGGGTTAGATTTTAGGTGTTGGAGGTGGTGCGGATCGCAGAAGGAAATTTGATACGGCTAGGAGCCCTACCAAATTTGATATGGCTTAAAGCCGTACCAAAAATCCGCATCCGGGTGTGTCAAATTTGCTGTTTTGTTGTAATGCGAGTATGTGTTGTTGTTTTTAACTTAATATAGCTGAAAATAGACAAAGATGCATGAAAAAAACAAGGGATGTTAAAACCATAGTTATAAATTGAACTTGATTATTACTTTAAAGGTTTCAAATAAAGAGGGCCAGTCTTTTTCCGCGTGCTCTTTATAGTCCTAGAAAGATGACTCATAATGCTTTTATTTTTGTCGTTGTGATGAGTTAATAGAGGAAATTGGATGTCTACTTGAGTTTCATTGCTATTTATTTGGAATTTTATTTTCTTATCCACCACTTTCTCTACCTTCTTTTTCAATAGTCGAAGAATCTTTAAACTGCATAAACTACAGCTACTTCAGGCTTTAGTAAAATTCCAGATCTTCTGCTGAGATTAGCTTGACAGTTAATGTCTTCTGCAGCAACCCACAAAGATCCCTTTGGCACAATTCCAGATTATTGGTTGAGATTAGTTTGACAATCGATGTCTCCTCCAACAATCCACCGAGATCCCTTTAGCATGATTCCATCATTCTATCAACTTCAGTTCGATGCCCAATGGCTCACTAAGGTTAGTTCAATGAACCATGGGTTCAACTATTTTTTTTAATCATCTGTTATTCGTTTTTAATTTGATTCACTACTATAAACTATCAATTGTTGGTTTTTATTTGCCTTTTTTGTTTATAAATTATGCATATATTTTTATTTTGGAAACATTCGAATATATACTAGTAATTTTTTTCTCAGACCCGACGTTGTGCATTTAATTTCTTTCTATATAATGTTAAAAAAAGAGGAGAAATGGATATGTGGAATTTACACAAGCGATGCAACAAATAAACTTTTCTTATCTGTTGCAAATACGTAAGTCGATAAATAAATATGTTGGTACATCAGTTAGAATTTGAAAACAAACGAACTTTAGGTCTTTGAATACAAACTTTCAACTACATGAATGGCAATCAACATACTTTACACTAAATTATCCCTGTGCTATATTATGACAATATAATACTGCAGGCATCATTTTACAATAGCAAACAAAATCCAATTCATGTACATAATTTGACTTTTCAAATAAACATAGCAGAAATAGGTGAGGTATTCTAACAAGAATGTTACTAATATAATTCAAAGTCAATATTTGGTATTCAAATTACCATTTGCAAACTTTGAACAATTAAGGGATAGAAAAATTTATAGCTAGAGTAATGGAAGCACAAAATTTTATTGATGAGACTTATACCTCACCGGCTAATGGATACTGATTGATTGATGAATTAAAGTGTATTTCCATTGAATTGTTTTATTTACAGGTTTGTGCTTTTATATCATGGTATTATTTATAAGAAACAACAAATATGAAAGGCCACTTAGTAAAATTGACACTCATATTGGATATGCACAATAATTTTGATTATCAAATTGGTTGAGTTTTGGTTTCCAGATTGGTTTTTCTCTGATAACTAAGTACATCCAATGTGAGGGTGGTATATGATCGACTTGACTTTCCGTTTCTTTATGTTTGTGAGTAGATAGAGGTAGTACGTAAAGTAATGTATTTTCATCCTTTATATTTCTATGATGTAATGGTTCCCTTTTTACTCTATTTCTGCATTTTCATTCTTTATTAGAGTATAACATTGAAGAAGAGTTGACGAGAAGGATACTACTGTTTATTCATGAATCACAAATATATATTACAAATACATGCAATCAATCCTTATCATGATATTTATTTTATTTCAATGGCATACCATATATGTAGTGATTGACATAGATTATGTCAATCCTTATCATGATATTTATTATATTTCAATGACGTGCCATATATGAAAAGATTGACATAGATTATGTCAATCCTTATCACGCCTCCTCAAAACGGACGGCCAAGATGAAAGACCGATTTTGCTAATCAGTGTTGTGAAGGAGGTACATGGTAGTGGCTTGGTGAGAGCATCTGCATGCTAGTCATTAGTGGAGATGTAAGAGACCCTCAAATTTCCACTTTGCACATTTTCTCTAACAAAATGGTAATCGAATCCCAGATGCTTCATTTTAGAATGAAAAACCGGATTAACACTCACATATGTAGCTCTAGCATTATCATAATAGATGACTGGCACGAGAGTGAGGTTATGACCAAGCTCATTGAATAAATTTCCTACCCAGAGAATTTCGGCAGTAGCAATTGCGACTGCCCTGTACTCGGCCTCAGTAGATGATCTAGCTCTTGTACGCTGCTTCTTTGACGTCAAGGAGATAGGATTCTTGCCCAAATAGACTATACATGATGTTGTAGAAATGTAGTCGTCTTTGTCACGAGCCCAATCCTCATCAGAATAAGCATGGAGAGTGAGAGGTAAATCTTTGTGTATAATCAAACCCATATTAGGTGTACCACTTAGATACCGAAGAAGACGATGTAGAGATTGCATGTGTTACTCAGTTGGACGCTGCATGTATTGAGCTAACTTGTTTACTGCGAATGCCACATCAGGCCTTGTAAGACTTAAATATTATAAACTTCCTATCAAAGTACGATACTCGGTAGGACCGTTGAGAAGATTTCCATGTATAGTTAACGAAGGATGAGTTACTAATGGTGTTGCAGCTGGTTTGCATTGCCCATATTAGCTTTGCACAAAATATCAGCAATATACCTCTTTTGACTCAAGAAAATACCTTCTGGATAAGGCATTACCTCCACTCCCAGGAAGTAAGACAATTCTCCAAGGTCTTTGAGTGAGAAACGTGTCACTAATTTTTTTATAAAAGCTTCCAGTGCATGAGTATCATTACTTGTAACAATAATATCATCTAAATAAACCAACAAATAAATGATGTCACCATTTTTGTGCAATGTGAACAAGGATGAATCAGAGACCATGTTCTTGAAGCCCAACTCAATTAAATATTGCCACAGTTCTTTATACCAAGCTCTTGGAGTTTGTTTTAACCCATACAGTGACTTGTTTAATTTACATACATGTGTTGGATGTACATGATCTGTGTAGCTGTATGGTGTATACATCTTCAGTGAGTGTGCCCTGTAGAAAAGCATTGTTTATGTCAAGTTGGCGCAATGACCAACCTTGACTAACCGTAAGTGAGAGCACAAGTCGAACCGTGGCCGGTTTAACTACGGGGCTAAAAGTATCATCGTAGTCAATGCGAGCTCTCTGATTAAAACCTCTTGCAACATAGCAAGCCTTGTACTGAATAATGTTACCATCCTTATTCTTTTTAATTCGAAAAACCCATTTGCATCCCACTACATTTTGTGACATAGATGAAGGTACAAGATCCCAAGTTCTTTTTTTCATCAATGCATTAATCTCTTCATCCATAGCTTTGCCCGAAACGTGCCTTTTTAATGCTTGGGTGATATTTTTTGGGATCTCTATTTCATGGACCTCCGCATTTAAATTCAGTTTACTGATTGTTTTCCTAATGCCATGTTGAAGTTTTTTGGTCATTTGAGGAGAATGTACATGATTGTTGGGTGTTGAATTTGTAGATGTGGATATATCGAGGTTTGACTGAGATGAAGTAGAGGAAATCTCAATAGTGGTATTAGGAGGTTGAGATGAGTTTGTTGTGGACATGTTAGGTGAAAGAGGTGAAGTGGGGAATGAGGTAGGAGGTGTGCTGGAAGGTGAGTTAGTTAGCAATGAATGGGAGGAGGAAGATTGAGTGTTTGATAATATAGATAATGTGAGAGGTGCCCATTGTTCCACTAGGTCGGACAAGGAGGCAGTTGAATTTTTAAGTTTAGAAAAAGGAAAGATGTTCTCTTTAAAGTGAATATGAGGAGAAACAATAACACGATTAGTGTTTAACTCGAGACAATAATATGCACTTTGAGTAGGTGAATAACCAACAAAAATACATGGTTGAGTTTTGAGTTCAAGTTTGTGAGAATTGTATGGTTTAAGCCATGGGTAGTAAAGACATCCAAAACTTCGAAGCTTGGAATAATTAGGATGTTGGTCGAATAATTTAAAGTACGGTGACACATTGTTTAGAGTTGGCATGGGAAGTCGATTAATTAAGTAAATAGCTGTTGAGCAAGCATTTGTCCAATATTCAAGGGGCATTTTAGCATGAGTTAAGAGAGATAGAAATGTCTCAACAATGTGTCGATGTCGTCGCTCCAAATAGCCATTGTGTTGAGGGGTGTAGGGTGGAGTTGTGAGATGCAAAATACCATCGATGGACAAGTAGTTACGTAAGTTTTCATACTCACCACCGTTGTCCGAATAGAGAGTTTTGAGAGGCACTTGAAAGTATTTTCCAACTAGAGCTTTATAGCGAATGAATATATGTTTTGCATCTGATTTTTATTTCAAATTATATAACCAAATGTATTTAGAAAAATGATCAATGAAAATAAGATAATATTTAAAGCCATCATGAGAGTAAATCAGTGATGTCCAAAGATCAGAATAAACATACTCAAGTGGGGCAGTAGACACAATAGAGGAAGTAGAAAAAGGAAGTTTATGACTTTTATTGCAAGCACATGAATCACAATCTAAAGTGTAGATTCTAGGAACACGAAGTTTATTTTTGGAAATTTGCCTAAAAACATTACAAGACGGATGCCCTGAACGATGATGCCAATCAAGTGAACTAGTTGTACTAGACTATAGGGATTGTGGATTTGAGCTGGTAAATGCCAGTTGCAACTAGCCCCTAGAATAGAGATTCGCTCATTTTAAGATCCTTCATACGAAAAGAGGTGGAAGAAAAGACAACCGAGATATTGTTATCATGACAAAGTTGAGAAACATAAATTATATTTTTCGACATGGCATGTAACAACCCAGAAAATCTGAACCAATTTAAAATTTTTAAATTGGCTAAAATAATGGATTTTAAATATTTAAAATAAATATTTTAAATAATGGCAATGAAAAGTGAGTTTGAATCGACAATTGAAAACGAATATAACTAATTATAATTATAAATAAGGCCTGAAATGGCG
The DNA here is from genome assembly GCA_030737875.1 of Allium sativum. Lineage (NCBI taxonomy): Eukaryota > Viridiplantae > Streptophyta > Magnoliopsida > Asparagales > Amaryllidaceae > Allium > Allium sativum. The sequence continues at coordinate 347,015,132 of CM060910.1, forward strand.
CTGCAGTTTCAAAAATTGAATTCAAACTTTGTCGGACTGTACCGGGTGTAAAACAAAACGGATTTTATTGAAACCAAAAATATTTAAATCTGTTAGTGAATACCTTTCTAACGAATCTGAAAAATCGAATTTTCATAGCAGAAAGCAAAAGTTATGGCCGAATGAATTTTCAGAAAGGTCGCTATGGAATTTATATAGCCCGTGAAATTGGCCATTTTGCATACGACCTCGGAATTCGACGAAACCACTTTTTTTGGATCCGGGATGGGAAGTTATTGCTAGGTTTCAAATTTCATAATTTTTAAAGCTAGTATGTGAGCGTGGCAAAGGAAAACGTGTTTTGGTCAATTACAATTAAATTGGATCGACCAGAAATGGGCCTTTTTGTAAACGGTCTCAGAATTCGACGAAACTAGTTTTGTTGGGACCGTATCGTCAAAACATAGCTAGATTTATTTTTCTGGAATTTTTCGAATCAGTTTGTGGCCCTGGCAAATTGAAATGTACGTTCAAATCAAATATTGAATGTTTTATATTTTAATTTGAAGGAAAACTGACTGAAACAGTCGAATGGGCCTACGAAACATATTCCATTGTGTTCGGAATGGGGGTAAAACGCTAGGGACAACAGTCGTTGGGTTTGAATTGGTGTTCGTCTGTGTAAGGGGTATTTTAGAGATTTTAAAATATATAAATAAAAAAATCTATTGGGCCAACTCAGCATTCTCTCTCCCCGCTGAACCGATTAACGGCGGAACCCCTTCCCACCTTCTCTCCTCAAATCCGACGCCTCCGTTCATCGTTGACCAGCGCCGCCACCCAAAATCGAACCGCCTCCCTCCCCTCTTCAAATCAAGACCGACCTCGTCCTTCATCGTTGCTCCATCGTCGAGCACAAGCTCCACGAAGTCCGCCCGCCTCGTGTCGATTATCTCCTCCGCCGTGGCATCGGACCGGTCCCCACCACCACCCCTGGACGCGGATTTCGAGGCTCGACAGCGTAGCGCTAGTGGATCGGCCTCATACTACATCGTTCGATCGCAAAATGAAACCCTAGTTTTGAACAACTTTAGAAGAGGTACGACTTTGGTTTTAATAAACTGATTTCAACAGTTTTAAAGTGTTGCAAACTTCGAAAAATCATATCTTTTCCGTTCGTTAACGAAATTCGATGAAACAGGAAACATCGTGACCGTGAGGACGTCTTCTACCTTCTAGAAGAGACCGCATATTTTTCTGAGTCTTCTGCTATTTTTGGTGGAGTGGAACCCAATGTGAGATTTCTAATTTATAAACGATATGGAAAACGACGATGTATAAATTATATAGTCGATGTATGAGTTATATAAGCGTTGTACACCTCATGTATTAGCGTTGTATAAGTTATACGTTCGATGTATAAGTTATATATGCGTTGTAAAAATTATATATGTGTTGAAATAGAAGTGAATTGCTATATATATATATATACGCCCCTCGTCCACAAACCATGGACGATATTTATTGATTGTGATTGGTGTGAAAATTGATTGATAGCGAATGGTTGTTTGGGATTGTTTGTGGTTGATATTGATTGATTGTGGTTGAAAAATACCCATTTGTGGTTGAGAAATATTTGGTTGAAACCACATAGGATTAGTTTGTGGAACTGAAATAAATATATACATGCCGCCTGCGTGCCAACTAGATGCATGATCCCCACTGTCAAAAACCGCGAGGTTTTAAGGTAGAGCGAGGAGCCGTACTAGGGACGGTCCCGGTTTTAACTACCCTGCCGTTATGCTGCCGAAATTTTGAATAATATTCATGTGTTTGAATTATTTTTAGTTGCTGAAACTATATTTATTCACTGAATAGAAAACCTTCATGTGTTGAATCGATATTCATTCGTTGATTAGAAATTCATGTGTTGAATGGTATTCGTGTTTTAAATATAAAAATCACACTTTTATCTATATATAGAAACTTTAGAAAACCTTCATGTGTTGAATCGATATTCATTCGTTGATTAGAAATTCATGTGTTGAATGGTATTCATATTTTGAAATAAATTGTTTTATAAGAAAAATCCTATTTTTATCACCTACATAAACTATATAAAATAATAGTGTTTTGAAATGAATTGTTTTACAATAAAAATCACAATTTTATTATATACATGAATCGCTGAAATGTGAAGTGTTAAAAATAGCAACTCGTTCAAATAAATATGCATGAGTTGAAATATTCATTAATTAGCTAATGATATGATTTTTGCCTATGCATGCAACATCATAATGAATGGTGTTTTTAAACCAAATGGAATCAAATATGAAGTTGAATAGAAAATGATAAGTGATAAGAACTGTATATATGTACATGCATATTTATTGAACAGGTTATAGCAAAGGGGCTAGAGAAGAGGAATAAAATTTTGTGCCCGACAAATAGGTACACATTTACTGTTTTGTTTGGGTGATGATTTTATGAGCCTGTTGGCTAGCCGCTTGGCTTTTTCTTTTTCTTTTTGACATGAGATGCCCGTGTGGCTATTTGGGAATTTTCCCAGCCCCTCCCGTACAAAGGAGGTTATGGCGAAATTTTCCAAAATTTAAAGGCGTTAGTGAAATATTTGAAGTGAAAACGATATTGAAATTGTTGAATGAACTATATTTATATAAATATATAAATATAAATAAAATTAAAACGAAACGTGGCCTTGCAGTTCGTGTTTTGAAACCGTGATTTCAAACAACTAGTGCGGGAAATCCGACCATTGGATTTTCCCGAAACCGCAACTGTTGGGTTCGCCTTGGAAATATCTTTCCAACGGCACCAACTTTGTAAAAATCCAACGGTTGGATTGTCTGGAATGTTTAATTCAAATCTGAAGAAAAACAACGCCAGAATCGATTATATATATATATAAATATAAATATATTTAATCGAATAACGACGCTGCAGTTCGTATTTTGAAATCGAAACTTCAAACGATTGTACCGGGAGATCCGACCGTCGGATTTTCCCGAAACTGGAACCATTGGATTCGTTTTGAAAAGATCTTTCTAATGATGTAAATTTTGTAAAGATCCAACGGTTAGGTTTTCATATATGTGTAAATCAAATCTGAAGAAAAACAGCGCCACGGTCGCGTTATGGCCCGAAGCGTCGTTTTGAATAAATTAGCTATTTTAAAATAAATAAAAATAGCGATAAATCGTTATAAAATATTATAAACGATATGGATGTGATTTAGAAATTAACTGAAGGTTGGCTAAGTCGAATGGTTTCCTGGGTGTTGATCTGATGTTGGTTTCGGCCTTCGGGGTTAATATTTGGGAAATCGTTCTCTTACTGATTGACGGTTAGTGACTAATGAAATGAAATGATGCGTGTGTATGTTAGTGTTGCACTTGTTTATTATATATGCGAGTTGCTCAGAAAGACCGGGTTTATTCCATTCTGAATAACTGAATCGACGATAAGAAATCGAAGATGAAGACGGTGGTCGAAGACCAGAGATCTTCACCACGTTTGGATGGTAACCGAGGTCCTGATTGGGAGGCATCCCGGAATACGGATAATGAGTGGTGATCGTCCAGACGTACGTGGTGATCGATGGGTTTGCGAGGTATTTAGTGCCTCCGGCTTCGTTCAGACCGAGAACGGACTTGTAAATGGACTGTGTGTCTGACATTGGATTTTATTCTGTGTTGATTGATCTCTATTAAATATACATCTGTTTGGCGGCGGAGAATTCATTCTTTTGCTTAACGCCCTTCTCTGAAACGCACAAGCTCAGAGGTTGTATATCGATGGACATCAGTCGCATGGCATGAATTGCCTGTGTGGCATGCTAATATGCAGTGATCAGGGCTTCTGTTGAAAAGCAAAGTCTTGTGGTGATGATCAAAGCCCCGCCTGTGTGGCGTAGCTTTGTGTATAATGTGAATTCACGAGCCTCACACCCCGATATGAACCAGAAACGGGAGAAGGACCTCAGGGAGGGCATGCGTTTCTTTCTAGCTAGGGTGGTGTCAGTGACCTACCAGCCCTGACATTTATATAATTTTCACCTATGTGGTTGTTGCTGTTGCGAGGCGCCTCGGTTTGATCGGACGATCCGGGTCCGATGGAGTCATTCGTTGGCTCATTTACGCCCCAAAGGGCGGGGAAACGTATTGTTCAGGCACTATAATCCACTCCGTGTGGACCGGCCCTGTCGCTCCAAAGGGCAGTTGCGGCTGTTCCGGAGGCTCGGGCTAGAGAGTCTCGAAGTTGGTAAGGACTATCTTTTGCCTTGGTTCATGACGGAAATCCAATTTCCAAATACGACATCGTGCGGTTTTGATTGTAAATACATATGGCGACATGATATATGGTACCCATGCCGTCTATGATTGATAGTTATGATTCAAAGTTGTTTTGAAACATGTAAACACTAGTAGTAATATCAAATGCTTTTGTTTTATCCGTATCAATCATATTTTGGCCATTATAAGGTAAAACTCTATCCTCCGGTTTGCGTTGCATTGTGTGATGGGAACTGAGTCTTATAATGGCTTCATTTTTATAAAATGCATTGCGTTGTTTAAAAGAAAGATTTGTTTTAAAGCACTGGCAATCCGATGGAGTAAACCCGTTCCACGAAAGTGGCGTGGTCCTGTGATTAGCCAAATTATATATGTGTTGAGTAGATTTCTCATACCAGTCCCATGACTGACTCGTAGTTTGTTTCACTTTCAAACTCGGGTGCCATTTTTTCTACACGGGCAGCCTTGTATTCAGGTTTAGCTGGTTCTTTCTGGATAGCTGGAGCTGGAGATGGATTCTATCATTTATCTCTTTTTATGCTGTTTAGCTCCTATTGTACATATTATGTTTGTTTTCCGCTGTAGACATTTATGTATAGCTGAACTATATTTTTTACTAAGTATGATCCTGTATACTGTGTAACTCTGATGATTACTTTTATCCAGTATATTCTATTGTTCATTATCTGGTGTATTTATTTAATTCTGTTCTGCTATTATCTGTTTCTGTGTTATATCCCACGGATTACCTTTGCCGCCGTCAGTACGGGGTTTGGGGTCGTCTCATTTGGTATCAGAGCTTTGGTTAAGCTTAGTTCTGGAATATAACATATTAACGAACTTATCAGAAATAGAACCAGTAGTGTTCTAGGACGGGTAACCCAATACAGATAGGATCCGTAATATCCTAGTATGAGTAGCAGAATGAAATAACACCTAGATAGACACATTTACATTCAAGTATTTGTCTCTATATTTTGAAATATCTTTTCTGTTGACCTGACACTTGATCTGCTATTTGCAGAAGAACTAGAAAATGAGTGCTAGAAACAGAAGAAGTGATACAGACCCGGATATCGAAGCCCTATATATGAAATATAGAAATCTGGGTGGAAAGCCATTCTCGGGCGAAGAATCTATTATGAAAACACAAGCCTGGATTCGTTCGGCTGAGAAAATCTTTGAAGGATTAAAGCTGAGGGATGACCAGAAAATATTACTGGCCTCCTGGGCACTCAAAGACGAAGCTTTATTCTGGTGGGATTCTGTTGTTAAGAATAATCCAGAAGGTGATATCACCTGGGATAGATTCAAAGTGATTTTCCTGGAAAGATTTACTCCTCCAGAAGCGATTGAGCGACTATGTGATGAATTTTCTTATTTGATACAAGGAGATATGACCATTCCCGAGTATCATAAGAAATTCAATGAACTTTCTCACTTTGCTCCTCATCTAATTGAGAATCCGAAGAGGAAGAATATGAGATTTATCAACGGGCTTCAAAGAAAATATCAGAACAGTGTAATGAGGAACGTGAAGCTCCCCTTTTCTGAAATGATTTATATGGCTTATCAATATGAAGATCTAGATAAGAAAGGTATGTTACAGTACGAAGAGGAAGTCAGCTCTAGTAATAAGATTGAGTCTGAAACTGATCGTCCTGAGGCCAGTACAATGTCTGAGGTCAGTAAGAAGCCCAGTGCTAAGAGGAAAAGGGACAAATCTGAGAAGAAACCAGTAACGACAACTGTATGCTCTAACTGCAATAAGCAAGGACATCTCTCGAGAAGTTGCCGATCTCTAAAGAAACAAAGAAAGGAAGGATCTAAGTCTAATAAGGAGTTTCAAGAGACCAGAGAATACAGCATTTGCCATCGGTTTGGTCATGTAAAACAGGATTGCCTGCTGTTAAAGGCAACCAAGGAGGCTCAGGTGAATGAAGTAGCAGAAACCTCAGCACCCTCAGATAGTCAGGGAAGGTCTGATGTTTTAGAAGGCACGCTTAATGTCAAAAATATTCCAGTTAAAGTACTGTTTGACACTGGCGCGTCACGAAGCTTTATTTCAAAGAATGCTTCTTAGAAGTTGGATTTGAGGTTGAAAAAGCTCAGAGAACCAATAACGGTCCAAAATCCAGTTGGGGGTTCCATCAATCTCAGTTGGATCTGTGCAGTACCTGTCTCTTTTTCCTGCTATAAATTCCCTACTATCTCTATCGTCATGAATTCTAATGAATTCGATCTTATTCTGGGAGTGGATTGGCTAACCAAATATGAAGCAGTGGTTAGATGCGCCGAGAGAGTGGTTAAAGCAAAGGCCCAATCGGGGAATTATATAACCATACCATGTGAAGGCCCGACTTCAAATAGAAAAGATTTCTGGTCAGCTCTCGATGTTTCTCCAGCTCAAATAGAAAATATCCCTGAAGTTACAGAGAATATTCCCGACCTAGTGAAAAACATTCCTGTCGTCAAGAACTATGCGGATGTGTTCGAGGAAGTTGTTCGCTTACCTCCGCAGAGAGAAATAGATTTCAAGATCGTTTTGATTCCCAATGCAAGGCCGGTAGTTCACGCTATTCGAAGAATGTCCTTGAAAGAGAAAGAGGAATTAGACAATCAAACACGACAGCTAGTATGGAAGGGTCTGATTAGGCCTAGTTTCTCTGATTGGGGAGAAGCAGTGGTGTTTGTCCCAAAATCTGACAGTACCCTACGTCTATGTGTGGATTATCGTGATTTAAACAAGCAGACCATAAAGAATAAATATCCATTGCCGCGGATTGATGATTTGTTGGATTGATTAAATGGCGCACAAGTATTCTCACGAATGGACCTAGCTACAGGTTTCCATCAACTTCGAATTGCCGAAGAGTGTGTTCCAATGACAGCATTCAGGGGTCCCGACTTCTACGAGTGGTTAGTAATGCCGTTCGGCTTATGTAACGCTCCAGCTTACTTCGTCGATCTGATGAATATAGTGTTCAGAGGGGTTTTGAATAAATTTTTTCTGGTTTTCATTGACGATATTCTAATCATCTCTAAATCAAAGGCCGAACATGAAAAGCATCTGGAACAGGTTCTAGAAATTCTGAGACGGAATGTATTAAAAGCCAAATTTCCCAAATGTATCTTCTGGCAAGATGAAGTAAAATTTCTAGGCCACGTAGTATCGAAAGAAGGAATTGCTGTGGATCCAAGCAAAATCACAGCTATTCAAAATTGGAAACAGCCCAGTACCCCCACTGAAGTCCGCAGTTTTCTCGGATTGGCTAGCTATTACCGGAAGTTCGTTAAAAACTTTTCGAAGATATCTGGTCACTTAACGAAGCTTACAAAGAAGCACTCTAAATTCAAATGGACTCCAGAGAGTGAAGAGGCTTTTGAAGAGCTAAAGTTAAGAATAACGACAGCTCCAGTGTTAACCATCATCGATGGCAACCAAGATTTGAAAGTCTGGACTGATGCTTCTAGAGAAGGCCTTGGCGCAGTGTTAATGCAAAGGGTTCAAGTGATTGCTTATGCTAGCCATCAGCTGAAGCCGCACGAGAAGAACTACGTAACTCATGATCTTGAGTTATTGGCCATAGTATTCGCCTTGAAAATCTGGAGACACTATCTGCTGGGTGAGAGATTCGAACTGTTTACAGATCACCAGTCGTTAAAGTATCTGTTCACTCAGAAAGACCTGAATCTGAGGCAGCAACGTTGGCTGGAATTTCTTGCAGCATATGACTTTGAAATTATATACACTCCAGGGAAAGCCAATGTCGTGGCCGATGCGTTAAGCCGAAAGAATGAAATGATCGCTAGTTTTATTATCACGACTTCACTGATAGATAAAATATCTGCTCTTCAGGAGGATGATCACTTCATTCAGAAGATCAGAGAGATAATTCAACAAGGCGAACCCTCGAGTTTTCAAGTAGATAATGATGGGATTTTAAGGCTCAAAGGTCGAATCTGTGTCCCTAACATTCCTGAACTTCAAAAGGAAGTACTGGATGAATGCCACAAGTCAAAACTCAGTATCCATCCAGGAGTAAGCAAAATGTATAATGACATCAAACGCACTTTCTGGTGGAAGTCGATGAAAAGGGACATTTCCTTATATGTTAGTCGATGCCCTACTTGCCAACTAGTCAAGAGCGACCAACAGAAATTGGCTGGATTATTACAACCGCTAGAAGTTCCAGGTTGGAAGTGGGAACATATTTCAATGGATTTCATTGATGGTCTGCCCAGAACCAGAAAAGGGAATGACAGTATTTGGTTGATCGTAGATCGCTTCACGAAGACCGCCCATTTCATACCTGTCAGATCAAACAGAACTGCTCAGAGCCTAGCGCAGATATACTTCAAGGAAATAGTTAGACTACATGGAGTGCCGCTCAGTATAGTCAGTGATAGAGATACAATATTCACTAGCAAATTCTGGGAAGCATTTCAAGTCGAGCTGGGAACGAAGTTGAACTTGAGCACTGCTTATCATCCTCAGACAGACGGTCAGACTGAGAGGGTGAATCGTATTTTAGAAGATCTATTACGGGCTTGTGTTCTAGATTTCGGTGGATCATGGGAAGACCATCTACATTTGGCTGAATTCTCATATAACAACAGCTACCAGGCGAGCCTGACAATGTCGCCATTCGAAGCATTGTATGGTAGACCGTGCCGATCTCCTGCTTGTTGGGTCGAACCGGGTAATAGACTTGTGTTGGGGCCAGATATGATACGAGAAGCTGCCGACAAAGTCAACTTTATTAAGAAACGATTATTGGCCGCTCAAAGCCGACAAAAGAGCTATGCCGATAGGAGAAGAAGAGATATATCCTTTGTTGTTGGCGATTATGTATATTTGAAAGTATCGCCGATGAGAGGAGTAATCTGGTTCGGTAAAACTGGAAAGTTGGCGCCCAAATTCATAGGTCCGTTTCCTATTCTGGAACGGATCAGAACTCTCGCTTATAAGGTTAAATTGCCAGATTGGTTGCCTGGAGTCCATGATGTATTTCATATATCTCAACTTCGAAAGCACGTTCATGATCCAGACTTGATCGTGGAAGAAGCAACTCAGCAGGATATTGAAATTACTCCAGAATTAGCTGTGAGACGAGAGCCGCTAAAGATCATCGGCAAAGAAACCAAAGAGCTGAGGAACAAGAAGGTTCACTTAGTCAAAGTGCAATGGAGTGGAGATCCGCGAGACTGTACTTGGGAAACTGAGGAGAGCATTCAGAAAGCTTATCCTAGATGCCGAGTAGATATCTCTGATTGACTTTGGTGCAAGGTACATTTACCCTACTTTGCATTACCATTTAATTCTCTACTCTGTTGTTATTTTCTTTCCATGGACGTGCACTTTTAAATTCTATAGTCTGAATGATTTTAAAAAGAGTATAGAAATTGATTAGTATATTTTTGAAAGGTTGAAAAAAAATTGGATTGATTGTTATGTTGTGTGATTGTAGATTAATCAAACCACTTTCGACTTTGTTCCTTTTCGAGGACGAAAAGTTTTAAGTGGGGGAGATTGTAACTACCCAGAAAATCTGAACCAATTTAAATTTTTTAAATTGGCTAAAATAATGGATTTTAAATATTTAAAATAAATATTTTAAATAATAGCAATGAAAAGTGAGTTTGAATCGACAATTGAAAACGAATATAACTAATTATAATTATAAATAAGGCCTGAAATGGCGCTGCAGTTTCAAAAATTGAATTCAAACTTTGTCGGACTATACCGGGTGCAAAACAAAACGGATTTTAGTGAAACCAAAAATATTTAAATCTGTTAGTGAATACCTTTCTAACGAATCTGAAAAATCGAATTTTCATAGCGGAAAGCAAAAGTTATGGCCGAATGAATTTTCAGAAAGGTCGCTATGGAATTTATATAGCCCGTGAAATTGGCCATTTTGCATACGACCTTGGAATTCGACGAAACCACTTTTGGTGGATCCGGGATGGGAAGTTATTGCTAGGTTTCAAATTTCATAATTTTTAAAGCTAGTATGTGAGCGTGGCAAAGGAAAACGTGTTTTGGTCAATTACAATTAAATTGGATCGACCAGAAATGGGCCTTTTTGCAAACGGCCTCAGAATTCGACGAAACTAGTTTTGTTGGGACCGTATCGTCAAAACATAGCTAGATTTATTTTTCTGGAATTTTTCGAATCAGTTTGTGGCCCTGGCAAATTGAAATGTACGTTCAAATCAAATATTGAATGTTTTATATTTTAATTTGAAGGAAAACTGACTGAAACAGTCGAATGGGCCTACGAAACATATTCCATTGTGTTCGGAATGGGGGTAAAACGCTACGGACGACAGTCGTTGGGTTTGAATTGGTGTTCGTCTGTGTAAGGGGTATTTTAGAGATTTTAAAATATATAAATAAAAATAAAAAAATCTATTGGGCCAACTCAGCATTCTCTCTCCCCGCTGAACCGATTAACGGCGGAACCCCTTCCCATCTTCTCTCCTCAAATCCGACGCCTCCGTTCATCGTTGACCAGCGCCACCACCCAAAATCGAACCGCCTCCCTCCCCTCTTCAAATCAAGACCGACCTCGTCCTTCATCGTTGCTCCATTGTCGAGCACGAGCTCCACGAAGTCCGCCCGCCTCGTGTCGATTATCTCCTCCACCGTGGCATCGGACCGGACCCCACCACCACCCCTGGACGCGGATTTCGAGGCTCGACAACGTAGCGCTAGTGGATCGGCCTCATACTACATCGTTCAATCGCAAAATGAAACCCTAGTTTTGAACAACTTTAGAAGAGGTACGACTTTGGTTTTAAAAAACTGATTTCAACAGTTTTAAAGTGTTGCAAACTTCGAAAAATCATATCTTTTTTGTTCGTTAACGAAATTCGATGAAACAGGAAACATCGTGACCGTGAGGACGTCTTCTACCTTCTAGAAGAGACCGCATATTTTTCTGAGCCTTCTGCTATTTTTGGTGGAGTGGAACCCAATGTGAGATTTCTAATTTATAAACGATATGGAAAACGACGATGTATAAATTATATAGTCGATGTATGAGTTATATAAGCGTTGTACACCTCATGTATAAGCGTTGTATAAGTTATACGTTCGATGTATAAGTTATATATGCGTTGTAAAAATTATATATGTGTTGAAATAGAAGTGAATTGCTATATATATATATACGCCCCTCGTCCACAAACCATGGACGATATTTATTGATTGTGATTGGTGTGAAAATTGATTGATAGCGAATGGTTGTTTGGGATTGTTTGTGGTTGATATTGATTGATTGTGGTTGAAAAATACCCATTTGTGGTTGAGAAATATTTGGTTGAAACCACATAGGATTAGTTTGTGGAACTGAAATAAATATATACATGCCGCCTGCGTGCCAACTAGATGCATGATCCCCACTGTCAAAAACCGCGAGGTTTTAAGGTAGAGCGAGGAGCCGTACTAGGGACGGTCCCGGTTTTAACTACCCTGCCGTTATGCTGCCGAAATTTTGAATAATATTCATGTGTTTGAATTATTTTTAGTTGCTGAAACTATATTTATTCACTGAATAGAAAACCTTCATGTGTTGAATCGATATTCATTCGTTGATTAGAAATTCATGTGTTGAATGGTATTCGTGTTTTAAATATAAAAATCACACTTTTATCTATATATAGAAACTTTAGAAAACCTTCATGTGTTGAATCGATATTCATTCGTTGATTAGAAATTCATGTGTTGAATGGTATTCATATTTTGAAATAAATTGTTTTATAAGAAAAATCCTATTTTTATCACCTACATAAACTATATAAAATAATAGTGTTTTGAAATGAATTGTTTTACAATAAAAATCACAATTTTATTATATACATGAATCGCTGAAATGTGAAGTGTTAAAAATAGCAACTCGTTCAAATAAATATGCATGAGTTGAAATATTCATTAATTAGCTAATGATATGATTTTTGCCTATGCATGCAACATCATAATGAATGGTGTTTTTAAACCAAATGGAATCAAATATGAAGTTGAATAGAAAATGATAAGTGATAAGAACTGTATATATGTACATGCATATTTATTGAACAGGTTATAGCAAAGGGGCTAGAGAAGAGGAATAAAATTTTGTGCCCGACAAATAGGTACACATTTACTGTTTTGTTTGGGTGATGATTTTATGAGCCTGTTGGCTAGCCGCTTGGCCTTTTCTTTTCTTTTTTGACATGAGACGCCCGTGTGGCTATTTGGGAATTTTCCCAGCCCCTCCCGTACAAAGGAGGTTATGGCGAAATTTTCCAAATTTTAAAGGCGTTAGTGAAATATTTGAAGTGAAAACGATATTGAAATTGTTGAATGAACTATATTTATATAAATATATAAATATAAATAAAATTAAAACGAAACGTGGTCGTGCAGTTCGTGTTTTGAAACCGTGATTTCAAACAACTAGTGCGGGAAATCCGACCATTGGATTTTCCCGAAACCGCAACCGTTGGGTTCGCCTTGGAAATATCTTTCCAACGGCACCAACTTTGTAAAAATCCAACGGTTGGATTGTTTGGAATGTTTAATTCAAATCTGAAGAAAAACAGCGCCAGAATCGATTATATTTATATATATATATTTATAAATATAAATATATTTAATCGAATAACGACGCTGCAGTTCGTATTTTGAAATCAAAAATTCAAACGATTGTACAGGGAGATCCGACCGTCGGATTTTCCCGAAACTGGAACCATTGGATTCGTTTTGAAAAGATCTTTCTAATGATGTAAATTTTGTAAAGATCCAACGGTTAGATTTTCAGATATGTGTAAATCAAATCTGAAGAAAAACAGCGCCACGGTTGCGTTATGGGCCGAAGCATCGTTTTGAATAAATTAGCTATTTTAAAATAAATAAAAATAGCGATAAATCGTTATAAAATATTATAAATGATATGGATGTGATTTAGAAATTAACTGAAGGTTGGCTAAGTCGAATGGTTTCCTGGGTGTTGATCTGATGTTGGTTTCGGCCTTCGGGGTTAATATTTGGGAAATCGTTCTCTTACTGATTGACGATTAGTGACTAATGAAATGAAATGATGCGTGTGTATGTTAGTGTTGCACTTGTTTATTATATACGCGAGTTGCTCAGAAAGACCGGGTTTATCCCATTCTGAATAACTGATTCGACGATAAGAAATCGAAGATGAAGACGGTGGTCGAAGACCGGAGATCTTCACCTCGTTTGGATGGTAACCGAGGTCCTGATTGGGAGGCATCCCGAAATATGGATAATGAGTGGTGATCGTCCAGACGTACGTGGTGATCGATGGGTTTGCGAGGTATTTAGTGCCTCCGACTTCGTTCAGACCCAGAACGGACTTGTAAATGGACTGTGTGTCTGACATTGGATTTTATTCTGTGTTGATTGATCTCTATTAAATATACATCTGTTTGTCGGCGGAGAATTTATTCTTTTGCTTAACGCCCTTCTCTGAAACGCACGAGCTCAGAGGTTGTATATCGATGGACATCAGTCGCATGGCATGAATTGCCTGTGTGGCACGCTAAGATGCAGTGATCAGGGCTTCTGTTGAAAAGCAAAGTCTTGTGGTGATGATCAAAGCCCCGCCTGTGTGGCGTAGCTTTGTGTATAATGTGAATTCGCGAGCCTCACACCCCGATATGAACCAGAAACGGGAGAAGGACCTCAGGGAGGGCATGCGTTTCTTTCTAGCTAGGGTGGTGTCAGTGACCTACCAGCCCTGACATTTATATACTTTTCACCTATGTGGTTGTTGCTGTTGCGAGGCGCCTCGGTTTGATCGGACGATCCGGGTCCGATAGAGTCATTCGTTGGCTCATTTACGCCTCAAAGGGCGGGGAAACGTATTGTTTAGGCACTATAATCCACTCCGTGTGGACCGGCCCTGTCGCTCCAAGGGGCAGTTGCGGCTGTTCCGGAGGCTCGGGCTAGAGAGTCTCGAAGTCAGTAAGGACTATCTTTTGCCTTGGTTCATGACGGAAATCCAATTTCCAAATACGACATCGTGCGGTTTTGATTGTAAATACATATGGCGACATGATATATGGTACCCATGCCGTCTATGATTGATAGTTATGATTCAAAGTTGTTTTGAAACATGTAAACACTAGTAGTAATATCAAATGCTTTTGTTTTATCCGTATCAATCATATTTTGGCCATTATAACGTAAAACTCTATCCTCTGGTTTGCGTTGCATTGTGTGATGGGAACTGAGTCTTATAATGGCTTCATTTTTATAAAATGCATTGCGTTGTTTAAAAGAAAGATTTGTTTTAAAGCACTGGCAATCCGATGGAGTAAACCCGTTCCACGAAAGTGGCGTGGTCCTGTGATTAGCCAAATTATATATGTGTTGAGTAGATTTCTCATATCAGTCCCATGACTGACTCGTAGTTTGTTTCACTTTCAAACTCGGGTGCTCCTTTTTCTACACGGGCAGCCTTGTATTCAGGTTTAGCTGGTTCTTTCTGGATAGCTGGAGCTGGAGATGGATTCTATCATTTATCTCTTTTTATGCTGTTCAGCTCCTATTGTACATATTATGTTTGTTTCCCGCTTTAGACATTTATGTATAGCTGAACTGTATTTTTTACTAAGTATGATCCTGTATACTGTGTAACTCTGATGATTACTTTTATCCAGTATATTCTATTATTCATTATCTGGTGTATTTATTTAATTATGTTCTGCTATTATCTGTTTCTGTGTTATATCCCACGGATTACCCTTGCCGCCGTCAGTACGGGGTTTGGGGTCGTCTCATGGCAGGACAACTAAACATTATTTAGTTTGAGTGATGATAAAGAATAAGAACCGGCGTGAGTAATTTAAGGCCTATGCCATCACTGACGATAAGCTCTTCGGTTCCACCATAAGGAGCATAAAGGGATAGATTGTTTAAATTTGTCGTGACGTGGTGGGAAGCACCACTATCGAGAAGCCATGTTGAGGAGGATGAAGAGGCAGAGGGGTTTACAATGTTTGCTTAGGGTTTAGGTGTGAATAGGTTTGGCGGAGGTTGAGAATTTGAAGAAGGAGGAATGTGTAGTGCAAAATCAGAGATTTGGGCAGCGGAATACGAATAAACCCAATGATCTAGTCTATAAACGATTTCGACAATGCCAAAAAAAATAAAAATAAAAAATCAAGTGGCACAAATTATAGTGAGAACAAAAACAGAAAAGAGAGGAAAGGACACACCGATATAACGTGGTTCAGATATGAATATCCTACGTCCACGGAGACCCAACAACTTTTATTTCTCAATGAAGAAATGAGTACATAAGATTACAATATAGAGAGAAGATTAATGGTGGATTGCTCGCATTCATACAATAACATGACCCCTATTTATATAGAGAGATTTCTGGGAGATAAATAAGAGAAGTTTCTAGATGAAGATAAATAAATAAAATATCTTACTTGATTTGATTGAAGCATAAATGGTTGGCGCAATCATGGTCTCAATCTCTTTCCCTGAGTAAACTGATTCTTCATTAACTGATTGATTGGCTTGTTATTTTTCTTCCACAAAAGAAAACTTCCTCTTATATCTTTCCATATACAAGCCAATTAATTGATTGACAATTAATCAATTTCTTTCCTTCTCTACAAATATTTGAATCATTAATTTCAACACTCCACCTTGATTCAAATATGACAATATTTCTTCATTATCTCATCTTCAACAATCAACATAGAAGTTGTTGGGCCCAGCACCCCATGGTGCTCAAGTAACAGGAAGCAAACTGGTCAAGTTTGAGCAATGCGCAAACTGATCAAGTTTGAGCAATGCTCAAACTTGTCCTTTGGAAGTGACTTGGTCATCATATCTGAAGGATTATCCGAAGTACCCACCTTCAATAATTTGATCTTGCTTCGTTCTTCCTCAAGCATAAGAAAGAAACCTCTAACATCAATTTGCTTCGTCTGTGAACTATAAGCCTGATTCTCAACAAGATGAATCACACTCTGATTGTCTGAAAATAGCTCCACTGTCTGCTGCGCCATCGAAAGATCATCCAACAACTGAAGTAAGTAAAATTCTTCCTTTGTTGCTTCCACAATCGATATTAACTCTGCTTTGGTAGTTGACAAAGCTACGATAGACTGCATCTTTGATCTCGACGTAATCAGGCCTATGCCAAGTGTAAAAACGTAGCCCGACACCGACTTTCGTCCATCTCTATCCCCAGCATAATCTGAATCATAGTATCCTCTAAGAGAGATGTCTCCATCTACTCCACCATATAACAATCCAACTGAAGAAGTGCCACGAAGATATCTAAGTACACTGCTTGCTAATGCTCTTTCCTTGGGTTAGACATATATCGACTGACAACACCAATTGCATGGGCCAAATCTGGTCTTGTGCACACCATTGCATACATGAGACTACCAACAACACTAGAATAATGAATATTATTCATATCCCTTTTGTCTTCATCCGATGTGGGACACATATCTCTGGATAGCTTGAATTGAGAGCCTAATGGAGTAGCCACCGGTTTAGCATTCTCCATACTGAATCGAGATGGGACTTTCTCGATGTATTGAGTTTGAGTGAGCCTCAAAACTCTTTGCTTTCTATCCCTCTGAATCTCCATCCCCAAAATTCTCTGTGCGTTTCCCAAATCTTTCATCTCAAACTCCTTACTGAGCTCCATCTTCAACTTCGAAATTTTAGACATGCTCTTAGAAGCTATCAACATATGATCAACATAAAGTAATAAATAGATGATGTCATCATTACATTTTTTAAAATAGACACATTGTTCCTTAAAATTCTAAAGTAACCATGTGAGATCATAAACTTATCAAATTTCTTATACCACTATCTAGGATACTGTTTTAAGCCATAAAGAGATTTGTTAAGTTTACAAACATGACCTGGTCTGCTGCTATCAATGAACCCCTATGGCTACTGTAGGTAAACGTCCTCCTCAACATCACCATGCAAGAATGCTGTCTTGACTTCTAGCTGTTCTGTCGAAATGAGCAACCAATGCCAAAAGAATGCGAATGGAAGTGTGTCTAACAACTGGAGGAAAAATATCATGAAACTCCACATCTTCTTCTGAACATAACCCTTTGCCACTAATCTTGCTTTGTACCTCGAGTCACCATTGCCACCATCTTTCACCTTATAGATCCATTTACCTCTAGTTGCTCTCTTGCCGGAAGGAAGTGGCACTAAATCCCAAGTGTGATTTTTGTGCAAAGACTCGATCTCCTCCTCCATTGCTACTAGCCAACTGGAGCTATCAACGGAATTAATGGCATCTTTATAGTCTCTAGGCTCATCATGAAATATGCTTAATGCATAAGCTGCCATGCCATCAAAGTTAATATCTTCAATGCTTAATCCCACAAAATCATCCAGCCATGTAGGTCTTTTCTTCTCTCTAGTTGATCGAGTTTGAATTTGAGCTCTACCTTTATATTGATCTTTTGTCTCTTCCCTATCAACCACGGTGTCATCGGAATCACCATTTTTACTTGTATGGAAGTCTGATGATCTGCCTTATGTTTGGTATTCTGAATTTTTCCTCTCAACATCATCATTAACTGAAGAAGAAGGCTCTACCTTCAACATAGCCTTCTCATCAAATGTAACATGCCTGCTAGTAACAATCTTCGGGGTAGTAGGACACCACATCCTATAACCCTTAATTCCTTTCTTATAGCCAAGAAAAATACACTTGCGAGATCCTGGATCCAACTTCCCTTTGCTCTCATGCACATAAGCTGGACAACCAAACACTCTGAGAAAGGAATATGATACATGCTCTCCCTTCTATACTTCTTCGGGAATCTTTATATCTATGGCGGTAGAAGGTGTGTGGTTGATAAGGAAAACCGCCGTAGATAATGCTTCTGCCGAAAATCTCTTATTTAATCCTGCAGTCAGCCGTAAGCAACGAGTTCTTTCCAACAAAGTCCGATTCATTCTCTCTGCAACCCCATTTGACTGAGGGTCTCCGGGTGTGGTGTGGTGTCTTTTGATTCCCTCGGACTCACAAAATTTGATGAATTTTTGAGACGTAAATTCACCAACATTATCTGAATGAAGAACCTTCACTTTCTTTCCAGACTGCTTCTCAACAAGACATTTCCAACTTCGAAACCTATCAAAAGTTTCATCTTTGGACTTCATAAAGTAATCCCATACTTTTCTAGAAAAATCATCCACAAATGAAACAAAATACCTGGCTCATGCATAAGATAGGCATGGTTCGGGTCTCTAAACATCAGTAAGAACATACTCTAAAACATCTTTAGACTTATGCTCTGCAATGCCAAAAGAAACCTTCGTCTGCTTTCCAAGTACACATCCTTCACAAAAGTCGAGTTTCGAATGATGAACACCGTCAATCAAGCCTCGCTTTCTCAATACTTCTAAACTGCGCTCTCCAATGTGACCTATACGAAAATGCCACAATCTGGTAGAATCGGAATCAACTGAATCAATAACCGAAGCAGTCTCCGCAACAGTAGTTGTACCCTTCAGCAAATATAGATTTCCAGCTTTTACCCCTTTCATTACTATCAATGAGCCATTTGTAATTTTTAATGAATTTTTTTCTATTACACACTTTAAACCAAAATTACACAATGCTCCAATGGAGATCAAAGTACAACTTAAATCAGGCACATACCTAACATCACATAAAGTACGAACAACACCATCAAACATCCTGATTTTTACTGTTCCAATACCAATCATGCGACAAGAAGCATTATTTCCCATGAGAACCTCTCCTCCATCAAGCTGACGATAAGTGGAAAAGGAGTGCCTATCAGATGTTATGTGATAGGATGTTCCCAGTCAATAATCCACATAGTACTCTTCATAGGAGAGGCCGAAGCAGTAAAAATGCCAGGATCATTATATGAATCTGATGTAACACCCCATAATTGTGTTAACATTAAAGAGGATAAATTAAAGAATAATTAATTTAATATTAAGAACTAAGGGAAACTGATTACGTCATTACGTCCGTCTCGAAATTCTGGTCAAGATAGACACCTGGTTTGCGTAGAACAGATAACATATGAAGAAGTTATGAACAATAGAAGTTTTTGGGTATTCGGACCTTTTTCAAGTGGATAGTGGCCCATTACCCAATCCCCATTTAGAGTTAAGGTGGCAATTCGATTTCTGAAACCTAGAGGCTATAAAATCACCTTAATTCCATTATTTTCTTCACAAAGAAACAATGGAGGCCAAACTCTGCTGGAGTGCGAACTAAGACGAATCTGCTTTATTCAATTATCAGTTTTGCAAATCAAATTCTGAGATTCAAGTTTCAGTTTTCTCCTTCTATTCTCATAGATCCAATCCTTGTGAGCATAGTTATTTTTAGGTTTAAATAAGTAAAAGTGAATTATTAAAGACTATGATTTGGATCTTGTTAGATCCAAAAATGGCTCTAACACCCAAATAGTTCAGATTTACAGAGAATTATATCTAGGAATGAAGAAGAAGCAGAAAACACACCAAATTTATAGTGGTTCGGCGTTAACGAGCCTACGTCCACTTTATATATCTTTGATTATACGTAGAATGCAAGTACAATCAATGATTTCTCTCAATCTTTCTATTACAATGATAATTCACTCAGTAATTTCGTAATAATACTGATAAGAAATATTAGATAAGCAATAATGGTAGTATCAATACTCAGAATTGCCAAAAGATCCCCAAAAATGCCAAGCGTAGGGCTATTTATAGGTGATATCTGCAGGCGGTTCGTGGTCACACGTGGCACAGATCCCAAAGATCTCAGACTAGTTCATAGCTTGGTGGAGAAAGGGTCAATATGGCGGTTGTGGACAGGTGTCATGAGATCCTGACCTTTCGGATCGTGGAAGACCAGGTCGTGGCCTTTATTATTTGACTTTGGGATCGGATCGTGGAACATATGCGCGAGCGGGTTGTGGAGCATGCATGCGAGCGGGTCGTGGTGATGATATCACGAGCCGGAAGGACAAAGGGGACCACGAATGGGGGACAAAGATGAAACCATGAATTGATTGAGATGGCTTTTGAGCGAGACTTCACATTGGACTTGCGTGTGAACTTTGGTGGCTTGTTCCAAAAGCTAGCCAAAAAATTTCCCCCTCGAAGTATGTTTTATTAGGGATGGAACATACTTCGAAATCGCTGAACTATCTTTTCATGAAGCGATACAAATCAATAGCCGCATCTGTTTTTAACGTCGCACCGCTTTAAAGAGTTGTGTTCTCTGACGGATATAAATATCAGATTAGACCTTCGAACATTTATTTATTTGTAAGCTGATTTCCATCTCTTTAATCCCAAAAGATATTGTGATCAACCTGTCAAGTAAGTTAAGTTTTTCTTTTCTCTTTTTTTTTGGAACGGATCATGGTCCGAGAGCGTGGCATCTATCATGGTTAAGCGAGATGCTTCATAAAGCATGATGGGCCTGCACGGATGCTTATGGCCCATGGGTCTTCACAGACCGGTATGCGACAAAAAGGGGATGACCAAGGGACCTTCGGTTCGGCTATATAAGCCGGCTTTTCTTCCTCACTTCTCTTCTCCTTCTTCTTTTTACTACTGCCGTCTTTCTTTTTAAACCCAAACCTTCAATTTGCGATTTCCAGGAAACAACCCCTAACTTAAACTAGAAAGGTAATGCTTTCATATAATTTCACTCTCGTTTCTCTCGAGTTTTTACTGGTTTGAATGGTAAGGATAGAGGAGCTAGCGATGTTGAGGGTTTGAGGCTGGCGATGGTGCAATGAGCTTATGGAGGAAGGAGGGTGATGGCGAGTAAGAAGTTAAGCTTCACCAGAGTGGTTCGTGGATGGGATAATGGCTCGGTTCATGGCAATAATGTGATGGAGGGACCAGAGATGAAGGCGAAGTGTTGAATTGGACAACGGATCGGGTCGTGGAAATGTGTGAGCATCGGGTCGTGGAAATAGGAAGTGGAGAGGATCATGGGGGGTCTCTCACGAGCCGTTCGGGTAAAACAAAGTGGGGAGCTGGACTGTCCCACGGTCCGACGTCTGTCTCACGAGCCGAAGTTCTTCCACGAGCGTGACTTGTTGACAATCCCTCTTTCACGAGCCGGTCTCTGTCCCACGATCCGACATCTATGCCATGAGCTGAGCTCCGAGACTTCAACAAGCCAGCTTCACTAACGATCCGATACACATGTTGACTAAAAAATGCAACGCAATTCTAATATATCAATGGACAGTTAGGTTAGAGCCTTCGATATGAACTTTCTGGGTTGAACAACAGCATAACTCAGCGACATACAGTGACCATTATTACGTTTATACAATTTACTTTGTGTCTCTATTTTTCCAGTATTATGCACACTTGCACACACCAGTACTTGCACACGCACAGGGTTCAAGGGTAACTGCATCTTAATCTTTCGTGTTTACTTGCCAACACAGCCATGTCAGATAGACACTCCTCAAGAATATCCGAAATGAGAGCAGATCTAGAGTCCTCAAAATATCACAATCCTAACGTGCTCCCACCAGGCTCAAACTGGAGTAATTCTGGCTCCGAGTATGAAATAGATACATAATCGAATTTTTCTGAGAGCACATCGCTTGAAGAAGAGGAAGATGATCGAGCTCCTGACGAGATCCTAGGTGTTAAGGAAGAGAGAAAAAGAAGCTCACTGATTCTCTAGCTTCCAAATTGGACAATATAAAGCTTAAGAAAATATGCTTAAGATATGGGATTTCTTGGGACGATGTGAAAACTCCAGAAGATGGAGAAAGGCCTCATTCTACCCCAGAAGGGTACATGACCATCAGTAGGCTCATGTGCTGGGTAGGCGCTATTCCTCCATTTCCTCCGATTGTCATTGATCTCCTAAGACGACTACACATTGCCCCCATGCAACTCCATCCTAATGCTTACGCAGCTTTGTATACCCTATACGTTGTGTATGCAGAGGTTCTATAGACCAAGATCACTTTTAAGGATTTGAAGTTCTATTTTCATTTCAAACATCATTCCACAGGGACTCCGAATTTCTCTTTCTTCGAGTCAATTGCCGGCAAGAAGGTTTTATCGGACAGCATAGCAACATAGCGGATGCCAAATCTGGTTGGTTTTACATAAAGCATCAAGCCGGATGTGCGAGGAAGTGGGTGCAATCAAGTATGCTTTAAATATTTCAATACATGCTCCGATTGCGTAATTAAAGTGCTAATGTGTTCCTTTTTTCTGTGCAGATCACAACTTTGCAAAAACAGAAGGCTCGATATATGAAGATCGACTGTCCCGCCTCCTCAAAATAAATCGGATTTTTTAAGAATCAAAAAGTGTATCACCAACAAGAATCTTCACAAACATCGCCTTTTGGATGTGAGATTCGGGCTTGGCGCGGGTGGCAAGCCTTACAAATATGTGCCCCCGGATGAGGGAAAAAGGACCTCGGGGGCCACGAAAACAACCGAGTTTGATAAGAGTCCTTCACTGATGATCGATCAAGATGACGAGGAATTGAATGTATATAAGGGGGATGAAACCCGAGTCGAGGAGCCAAAGGAGGATTCAGCCTCCAAAGAACAGTCTCCTCTGAGGACTCCACCTCCAGTTGATCCTTCTACTCACGACGAGTTAACGGAGGAGCAGATATTTGGGGAGTTGAGCAAGATTCCCCTGCCAGATAGCATCTACATATCCAAAGATTTTGGAGGGAAGTCATTCTTTCCCATCTCTGAGAAAGAAAATGCTCCAATTAAAGAAAAAGACACCGCACATACGAGCCAATCTCTGGGTCCTAGTCTATTAGGGGGGATCACACGGGATACACGAATCACATGCGCTACTCACCACAACACTAGTATACTGTTTGTGTTCAAGATTCTTATATCTGTTTGTTTCTTTTTGCAGAAAAAATGCCTTGGAGATACACATACTCTCATCGTTTGCTTCGTGAGAACACACCCAGACTCATCTCTACATCTGAGCATGATCGCAGTGACAGTCGGGGGAGAGATAGCCAATGACCCCGTGATCCTTATCAGCCTCACCCAACACGGTCTCGCTCTCCTTCGAAGCAAGATTCTGGGAAGTATCATAGCCGTCAACTTCCACCGGCAGGGGTAAGCAACTTCCTAAAGATTTGACACCCCAAAAAGTACACCGTCTCACAGTAAATCCTCCAAAAAACATCATGAACCCAAAGACAAAGGTCGAATAAAAAATTCTGAAGCAGACACGGCAGCTCTCGTTCCAACTGGTCAGCAAAAGTCGGGCACCGCCGTTGTACATGATGTTGCTCTTACTCCCGATAACAAGGTGAAGTTTGAGCGTTTGCAAAAACAATTTCCTGACCTTTACTTCGAAAGGATGATGTTCGTCCCAGATCTTGAACCGGTACCCGAGGAGTGGGATACCGAGGTGGTGGGGGCAGGTGAGTCATGTGACCAAGCAGTATAGGGCGATGAAATAACATGCCGCGAAGCATTCAGAGGTTATCCATCATCTGGAAACGGATGCAGCCAGGGCTAGAGTGAAGATTGACAGGGATGGTAGGGCCAGGGGTAAAATAGAAAAGGAACTCGAGGATGCACAAGCCCAACTCGCTTTAGCCCAGCGAGATGCGGTAAATTGCAGGACGGAGCTAGAGGATGCCAAGAAACGATTCCATCTTGAGCTTGATTCTCATAGCCAAGAGTGTGTGGCTCTGAAAAAGGAAATTGAAGATCTCAAGATGACCAATATTGAATTGTAATCAGTACAGGACCATTTGGCTGCTAAGAAAGCTGCTTGGGAGAAAGAGAAGGCGAGTTTAAAAGACAACCTTACTCTTGTCGAGAAAGAAAATGCAAGCTTAAACGATAGGCTTGCTTATGCTGAGGAATGGGCGGCTCTTGCCGAAAGTAATGCTTATGTAGCCATTAAATCGTCCTCCACCGCTATTGATAAGCTTGCTGCAGCTGAATGGGAGATAGAAGGGTTTAATGAGCTGCTAATGGACTTCTTTGGTCAAGTCATAAAGACTCGATATATCTCTTGGATCCAGAAGTATCATACCACTATGGCCAATGTATGGGACATGACTGTCGAGGGAGAGAAGCAACGCTTAAAGGTCGACGATATTGACAAGGCTCAGCCCATGCAGACCTTTCACAAAGGAGGAGAGCCTGAGGATTTGGCAGAGGGTAGATACTTGATTCAAGGGGAGATGGAGAAAGAGAAAGCCAAACTCAAAGGCAAGGAAAAGATAGAAGAAGGATCAAGTTCAGCAACGGAGCCCAAGGCCTCTGAGGTCGAGGAATATAATCCTGATGATCCATTGATCCCTTTGGCTCCAGCTCCTTTAGCTGCCGGAGCTTCTACAGTAGGTTCAGGCAAGCAATCAGCAGAAGGTGTTTCCATATTTTCTCCCCAATTCGCCAAAGCTATCATAACTTGTCGCTATATAGCGGAGTATACAGTCAAGAAGATCATGTTTTCTCCTCAACTAATAGCAATTGCTTCTCATAATATAGGTACTAAGACGGTCGAGCAAGATACAAAAGGGCAAAAAGAGGGGAAGAAGGTCAGTGTACCATTAGGTGCTAAAGTTTCTGAGGTCCCAAAGCAATCTGAAGGCACTTCAACTGAGCAGGCTATAGTGATACTGAGCACCGATGCTCCTGCGGATGCTGAGGTTATCGGAGCTCTGCAAGACACCGATGGTGGTCATGAAGATGAAGAAGAGGAGGTCGTCATTACAAGGGAGAACAAGGATGGCGATAATGAGACCCTAGCCGACATAAAGGCCAAGAGAGATAAACAATTGGCTTTGAAAATATAGGAGCAAGAACCTCTAAATGTGCCACCTATCACTGCTGCTGATCCCAAAACTGGGTTAATCATAAAATTCACCTCTAAATTGATAACCACATAGCTTGCCTCCCAATCCTCAAACATTCCACAAGATCCTCCCTCCAATAAGAAGAAGAGGAAGGAGGACGACAGATATGATGCCGACAAGGAGGAGCTGGAGAAGAAAAAGAAGGAGAAGAAACCAAGGTCGTTCCCCAAGCACAAGTAGAATGTGTTTGTTAATTCATATTTTGCTTTTAGACTTTCCACTGGCCTTGTGATGTTAGCGCGAGAATGGCCCTCACTTTTGTCTAGTCTTGTTATGTAAACCTGCAATGGTTAAATGAAAACTATTTCTTTCGCATTACATAGTACCTGCAAGTTTATCATTCTTAGTTACGAACATTCAAATCATAAATAATTTAGTATCATGCATAATAAAAATTAAAATTTCCTGAGCTACGCATAAATGTATATTAGGCTGCCCCCAATCAATCATTAATATAATGCCTGACCACGGCTTATTGAGGATTGATTAAATTCATATGTGCGCTGCCCCCTTTGCCCAAAAATGAGGGGTTGGGCTCAGCTTTCAGTCCGGTCCCCGATCCTTCAACGGGGTAGAAGTTCTTTGGTGGCACTAAGTCTCTAGCGCCTTTATACTCTCCCGTCGAATGTCAAGGGCAGAGTGTTGACGAGACGGTCTCTTAACCATGGTGCACCTTCACGTCTCATGGAAAATCCTTTATTCATTGTACCCCTTCTCAGATCATGAGAACTGGAGTATTGATGGTAGTGTCATTTATTTTACTGCATACTCAGGGCTCTGCATCTTGTTAACCTCTTGATCTACTAGAGGGTATTTTTGAATTACGTGTTTCAAGATCATCGCAGGACTCATAGTTGATTTCATAATAGTGATAATTCATACAGATAAAGAATGAAAAAATAGATAAGAAATAGTACGATAAAAGTAAATGACACACGATATTTTTATAGTGGTTCGGCCGAATCATGACCTACGTCCACTTTATAATCTCTTGCTTAAGTAACCAGACTGTTCTAGGCAAGTCGTGCCTTTTTACATGGTCCTACAAACAAAAGAATAAATTGACAATTTTATGTCAAGTAACACCGCAGATGCTGGGCAATCCACACTCTGGGGATTTCATCTCCATCCACGGTCGCTAGCTTGAAGGTTCCATTATCAAGCCTTTGGAGGATGACGTACGGTCCTTTCCACTTTGGGCCCAGATGTACTGGGGGTGGAAAAACACGTTTCAAGACTAAGTCTCTAGGTTCAAAGGTTCGGGATCGAACCTTTCTGTTATACTATCGGGCGACTTGCTGCTTATGCCTCAAGGCGCGGAGGTCAGCTTCGTCCCTCTTTTCTTCAATCATGTCCAGAGATTCAAGGAGCAGTTTCTTATTGGTCATCAGGTCATAATAAGTGGTTCTGTGAGAGGGTACTTCTAATTCAACCGGGATGACTGCTTCTGCTCCGAAAGCGAGAGAGAAAGGTGTATGGCCCATCGCTGACTTGTAGGTTGTCCTGTAGGCCCATAGAACCAAGGGTAGCTCATTGACCCACATGGCTTTGGCCTGCTTTAGTCATTTCTTCAGAATGGATTTAATCACTTTATTTGCCGCTTCGACCTGCCCGTTCGATTGCAGATGTGCCACAGAGGTGTACCTTTTCTCGACGTAGTACTTCTGGAAAAAGTCTCTGAATTCTGTGGCTACCAAATTGGGCTCTGTTATCTGTTATGACGACTTTCAGAATCCCGGATCGGCATATGATGTTTCTGACGATGAAGTTAATTACTCGCTTAGTCGTGATCATGGTCAATGGTTCTGCTTCGACCCACTTTGTGAAGTAATCCACGGCCACAATGGTGAACTTTCCTCCACCCTTTGCTATGGGAAGACTTCCAATAATGTCAATTCCCCATGCAGCGAAAGGCCATGGGCTCATCATCGTTTTCAACTGACTAGGGGGTGCGCTAGAGATCTTGGAAAATCTTTGGCATGCATCGCATCGCCGTGCATATTTAGCTGCGTCTTTGTTTACGGTAGGCCAGAAATAGCCATACTGCAATATTTTCTTTGCCAGCGTTTGTCCTCCAGTATGGTCACCGCATTCACCTTTGTGCACTTCTTTCAGTACACGCTTGATGCCGTCATGGGTTATGCACCGGAGGAGAGGCATCGAAAATCCCAACCTATATAGGATTTCGCCATGCATGATATATATGGAGGCTTTTCAAATAACAGTATTCCTCTCGCTCTTCTTAGTCAGAAGCGTTCCATTCATTAGAAAGTTCTTCAAGGGTGTCATCCACGACTCCCTTTCCGGTTCAATTTCCAATACGAGATCAATTTCCATCCGATCAACGCTTGGAGAGTGCCATACTTCAATTGGAACTAGTTCGGTGTCTTCGGGACTGTCAAAACTAGCCATCTTTGCCAACTTGTCTGCCCTTTGATTCTCCACTCGAGGAATATGGGATATGCTGTAGTGATCAAGGTTGTCGAGCAACCTTCTTACTTCTTTTAAATATGATATCAGCCTCGGTCCCTTGGCCTGAAATTCCTCGTTGACCTGGTTCACAACTAACTTGGAGTCGCAAAAGATATATAGCTTCGTTATTTCCAACTCCTTTGCGAGGTTTCAACCCAACAATCAGGGCTTCATACTCAGAATCATTACTCGTGGCATGAAACACCAATCTGAGGGCATAGTATATTGATCGGTATTCGGGAGTTATAAGCACAACTCCAGCGCCAGATCATATGTCATTCTTGGCGCCGTCAGTATATAATTTCCAGGCGTTGGGATCAAGAAGTTGTTTCGGAGAATGAGCTTCTTCACTCACTACGCCATCCTCCGGGGTAGTGAACTCTGCTATAAACTCTGCCGGTACTTTCCCTCTTATTGATTGTCAGGGCTGAAAATTCAAATCAAACTGACTCAACTCAATGTTCCATTTGAGTAGTCTTCCTGAATCCTCTGGTCTCTGCAGAACTTGTCTAAGCGGGTGGTCAGTGTACACGGTGATAGGATGAGCTTGAAAATAGTGGCGAAGCTTCCTTGAAGCGATCAGTAAACTGTACGCGAGCTTTTCTATTCTTTGGTAGTTTCGCTCGGCTGCCGCCAATTTCTTACTCACATAGTACACTGGCCTCTGAATCTTATCTTCTTCCCTCACCAAGGCTAAACTTATCGCATGGGACGACACCGCCAAGTACACAAACAAGTCCTCATGATCGATCGGTTTTAACAGTATCGGGGGTCTCTCAAGATGATCCAGAAGGTTCTGAAATGCTTCTACACAGTCAAGAGTCCATTCGAAATTGCACTTTCCTCGCTTTATCAATTCAAAGAATGGAATACACTTGTCCATAGCTTTGGAGATAAATCTACTCAATGCAGCTACTTTTCCCGCAAGGCTCCGCACATCTTTTATTTGTCTGGGTTTTTGAATGTTTCTGATTGCTGCAATTTGGTCTGGATTGATTTCAATTCCATGCGAACTGACGATAAATCCTAAGAACTTCTCAGAGGCAACCCTAAATGAACACATCATAGGGTTGAGTTTCATCCCGTATCTTCGGAGGATATCAAACATTTCTGCTAAATCAGTAGTGTGGTTGGACGATTGTCTGGACTTCACTAACATGTCATCGACATACACCTTTATCTTCTTCCCGATTTGGTTGTAGAACATTCTATTCACCAATCGTTGGTAGGTAGCACCGGCATTCTTCAAACCGAATGGCATCACTACATAGCAGTATAACCCTAGATCCGTGATGAAGCTGTTATGCTCTTGGTCCGGGACGTGCATAGGGATTTGGTTATATCCTGAGTAGGCATCCATGAAGGAGAGGAGTTCGTGACCTTCCGTTGAATCCACCAACTGATCGATTCTCGGTAGCGGAAAACTGTCCTTTGGGCAGGCTTTGTTCAAGTCTGAGGATTCAATACAAGTGTACCACTTTCCGTTAGCATTCTTTACCAAGACCGGATTTGAAATCCACCCTGGATCAGTTGAGTCTCTGATGAACCTATTACTTCTCAGTTTCTCTACTTCTTCCTTCGGGGCAACAGAACTCTCTGGGCCAAGCATTCGCCTTTTCTATTTGACGGGTGGATGCTTTGGATTGATGCTTAATGAATGGCTTATGATCGAGGGAGATATTCCACACATGTCAGCGTGGGTCCAGGCAAACACATCTAAATTAGCTTTCAAGAAATTTGTTAATTCTCTTGCTCGAAGAAGGTCCAACTGGGATCCAATCTACAGGACCTTCTCTGGGTCACTATCATCGATTGGTACATCCACAGTCGTTTCATTGAGAGTCGCCATTCTGCCCCCAGGTTCCTTGTCCTCTATAGGATCTATGTCCTCGGGTAGTTCTTTGGGCGGCTCTTCCAGAGTTATTTTCTTTAGTTGCTACGACGTTTCCTCTCTTGGAGGGGAGGAAGCGCCTTTTGTCTCTACATCTCTTCCTTTGCGCAACAACTTTAGCTCTGCTATGTAGCATGCTCGTGCAACGACTTGATCTCCTCTAATTATTCCTACTCCTGCATCCGTTGGGAATTTCAACAAAAGAAACCTGGGTGCAATGAAGGCCCTAAATTCTGCCAGGGAAGGTCGGCCCAAAAAGGCATTATACAGTGATTCTATATCAAAGACCACAAAAGGGATAATACTCACCCTCCGGCGATCTCCTTCTCCCAGGGTGACTAACAACTCTACGTATCCAATTGGGAAATTTGATGCTCCACTAAAGCCGCGGACCCATCCCTCACAAGGCTTCAAGTCTTTTGCTTCTAACTTCATCTGATCAAATGCTTTCTTGAACATAATCTTGACGGAGCTTCCATTATCCACTAAAACTATATGGACTATAGCCGGACCAATAGTGACTGTGATCACTAATAGTTCTTCAGTTGGGGAATGGACTCCAATACTCTCTCTATTGCGGAATATAATGTCGTCGGACATTATCTTTTGTTGTTTGATTAGAGCAGAATCGTCCGGGTTAGTGCATTCTCCAACTTCAAGGTGTTGTACGGCTATGTTGACATACTGATCCATTGCCTTGAAGTTGTGTCCTACCAAATGAACCCCCCGACTATGGTGTTGATTACAATATCCTTCCCTTTCTGCTGAGGGGTAGGCCTAGCAACGCGTTTGTTTTGGTTCGGGGCCTGTCCAGCTTGCCCTCTATCTCTTGGAGCCACCTTATACTTGTCTAATTTTCCTTCTCGGAGTAGCTTTTCAACCACATATCTCAAATGGCGACATTCGTTGGTGGAGTGACCATGAACCTAGTGGAAGAAGCAGAACTTTCCAGTTTCTTGTTCTTTCTCCATCAAATCCCTCGGGGGAGGCCTCTTGTACTGGACAACATTATAAGTATCCATAAAGATGTTCTCTAGCGTATCATTTAACGGTGTGAATTTCTCAAATGGCCTGGATCGAGGCCTTCTCTGGGAATCATTCCCCCGGTTCTTCTTCGGACTGTTATTTCCCGACTGGCGGCCATTTTTATTTTCGACATTCACCTCGACTTTCCCTGAGCTGTCTCCTGTCTACTTAATGGCCACGTTGCTCTATATATCTTCTTTGTCGGTGGCCTTCGTCTTCGGGTTGGCATATATTTCTTCCTGACGCAGACGAATATTAGGTTTTTCATAGAATATCTATCTAGTCAGTGGCGGCTTGTTAGCTAGGTACCTTCCTAATTCAGTATCTTTTCCCACCCCATCAATTAAGGCCTTCAAGACAGTCTGTTCATGAGGGTCTCTGACCTCTGTGGCAGCTAGGTTGAAACGATCCAGGTACAACCTCAGAGTCTCGTCAGGATGTTGTTTAATGAGGGATAACTACATGACATTTTTAGATCTCTGAGCGTGAAGCCGAAATTGGTTCACGAATTTTCACTCAGTTCCCTGAAACTGGATATCGATCGTGCTGACAAGCTGGTGAACCATAGCAATGCCACGTCTTCCAGGAATATCGGGAACGCTTTACACTTTACGGCGTCGGAGGCTGCAGCGGCATTCATGGACCACGAGTATCTCATCAGGTGTTGAACTGGGTATGTCTTGCTGGCATAACGATTCATAGTTGACATGCTGAAACGCCTCGGGAATGTAACCTCCAATATATCATCGGTGAAGGGCGTATGACTGCGCTCTATACCCAAATCTTCGTTTCTCTGCCCACGGCTATCCACCATGATCTGTGTAATCATTTCTTCAACATCAGCATGAGTCACTGTAGATTCAGGATCAGCACTCCTTACCCTACGGGGGCCTCCATCGTTCCTTCGACGGGTTGCCACGAAGTCTGGAGCCTGAGCGGAGCTTCCTTACCCCCTGTTGCCACGGTCAATCACGCGACGAGGAGGTTGCGGTGGTCGATTCTCAATGGGATCATTAACGACCTATGCTCTAGGAAGCGCTGTATGATTATTCAGATTACGGTCAATGGGTCCTAGGTGAAGTGCTGCCTCTTCTTGGGAGGGAAACGATCCAAATCGAAGCCGTTCTATATTTTCAGCCCTTTCCAATGGTCGTCGTGGGGTTCTTGGAGATTCCCTAGACAAATACAAGTACTCTAGATTCAAAGGACGTGCTGGAGGAGGTGTCCTCCGCCTTTGGAGATCATCAATGCGCCTATCCAGTGTAGTGAGGTTCTGTCGTAACAGGGAGCTCTCTTGTCTTTGGACTGCCAACTCGTCATTCATTCTCCCCAACGTATCATGAATGCGGAAAAGATCTCCTTCAGCAGCTGGAGCGGAAAGATTGAATAGATCATCAACATTATCTCTTATACGTAAAGAACTCGAGCCAAGTCGAGTAGAAGCACCAGCATGAGCAGAACAAGCCATAATCTCCTTTCCAGATCAAGTTGTAGTTTGGAAGTCAGTTCGGGTCGTGACCCCCCTCTGCTGATTGCTCGTGGCTCCTTCCTGATGTCGGCTCGTGGTGGCCCCCTGGAGATGCTTCGCGGTGGTGTGAGCAGGGCGACTCATGGCATTGTCTTGAGATCGGGCCGTGACACCATCTGCAGTTTGGGTCGTGATACCATCGTCGGGTCGGATCGCCCCTTCATCTTCACGAACTGGAGACTCCATCTCGACCTGCTCTTGAACGCTTCTTTCATTAGCATCGTTTGCTTGCGAAGCTCGCGCATTCTCGGACTTCTTTCCACCTATAATGCCTTGAATTTGTTAAATTCTTTAAAAATCAAAATAATGGAGATTCAGACTATTTTCTTCGAACTTGAATATCCAAACAGTAGGGTAATAATCCGATGTGCTGAGTCTTCAGGTTCTCAGTGAAAGCACCAAAATGTTAGATCCAAAAATGGCTCTAACACCCAAATAGTTCAGATTTATAGAGAATTATATCTAGGAATGAAGAAGAAGCAGAAAACACACCAAATTTATAGTGGTTCGGTGTTAACTAGCCTACATCCCACTTTATATATCTTTGATTATACGTAGAATGCAAGTACAATCAATGATTTCTCTCAATCTCGCTGTTACAATGATAATTCACTCAGTAATTTCGTAATAATATTGATAAGAAATATTAGATAAGCAATAATGGTAGTAACAATACTCAGAGTTTCCAAAAGATTCCAAAAAATGCCAAGCGTAGGGCTATTTATAGGTGATATCTGCAGGCGGTTCGTGGTCACACGTGGCACAGATCCAAAGATCTCAGACTAGTTCATAGCTTGATGGACAAAGGGTCAATATGGCGGTTATGGACAGGTGTCATGAGATCCTGACCTTTCGGATCGTGGAAGACCAGGTCGTGGCCTTTATTCTTTGACTTTGGGAACGGATCGTGGAACATATGCGCGAGCGGGTCGTGGAGCATGCACGCGAGTGGGTCGTGGTGATGATGTCACGAGCCGGAAGGACAAAGGGGACCATGAACCGGGGACAAAGATGAAACCATGAGCTGATTGACATTACACCATATTATCAATTTCGTAGCCCCCTGATGCGGAAGTTTAGCAACGGCTTTGAGCCATTGCTAATTTGCAACGGCTATTGGTCGTTCCAAATCTAGTCAGAGCTTTTATGACCTACGTCTTATCTTCCGCAACGGCCTTAATCCGTTCTCAAAATTAATAGCTATTCCCTACCCCACTCAAACATGTATGCTCTCTCAATTCGGTTACCTACACACACCATCCCCCAAAAAAACACAAAGCAAAAACCCTAATCTCGATCGAATACCATATTCTCGAAAAACCTTTTCTTGATCGAATACCCTATTCTCTATTAATTTCAGATCCATTTTCAATCCAATTCATTCCATACCCTAAAAGCTACTGTGGTTTCAATCTGATTCATTTCAGATCCAGTTTCAATCTAAGACCCGAATCTCGATTAACTGAAGGTATGGAACTTTTATTTGCTTAGATCGTTTATAGTTTCAGTTATCACATTGAAATATGATAAAATTTGATGTTCATTGATGTATTCATTTGATTATTGAACCAAACCATTGAATGTTTAATTGGAACCCACTTCCAATTATTTGGATACGCAGTTGACGGTCTGCAACTGAAATTTGTAAGCACAAAGAGATCATGAATGATTATACATGGTAAAACATGGTTATATATGTAAACATATAGTTTAAGAGACAGATTTACTTTGTGAATATGTTCTTCTCGATAGTTTTATCCACTACAATGTGATGCTTATGTCACACTTTGTATTATTTTCAGTAGTTTGAATGTAGAGGCTGGAGCATTACTTAGAATTATTTTTGTCGCTTGTCAGATTAGTTCATAGTAAATATGTGTTTATTTCTTTTGTTTGCAGTTTAGCTTACTTTATGGTGGTCAGCATTAATTTAGACTCATTACTACTAATTTCTTTTGTGGTTATGACAGAATTTATATTGTAAAATTTCTGACTGTTGCCTCACAAATTTGAACCATCGGGTCTCATTCAAGAAGATTATTTTGTAAAATAAATCCTAATTCTAATTTTAGAAGGCTTTAAGTAGCATATCTATTATTTCAAATAAATAGAGCATGCTTAATAAGAAATATTGATAAATGAGTTGTTCTAAAAACAATTTCTGTTTTAAGTGATATAATTTCATAAGTATTTGCTTCCAGTTTTGAATTTCTAATATATGAATCCCTACATATGCGGATTTGTTGACTTTAAGCGTATTCTTCCTGTTTTTAAACAAAGCATGTGCATGTCTAAAAAATGTGTTCAGTTTATGAATATATCCCTAAGTATAATTGAGTATTTAAATATATCTGTCTTAACAAGACTATTGGTTTTGAAAGTATTACAATTTTGAAATCTGAAAGTTATAAGCATATAAAGCTCAGTTTCACGGTTCAAATTCATATTTCTGTTATGTTTGAATGTACAAATAGCTTTGAAGATGAGTTGCTTGAGTTCAATTTTTTAAATGCATGCCTGATCATAGAAATATCTTAATCATCAAGCACAAGTTCTATGTTTTGAGTAAATATTCATGCCTTAATCCAAAACTTCGAGTCTACAAAATTTAAATGAGCCAGGTATTCTAAGACTGTAAGCCATTGAATGAGTACTATCAGGTATTCAACACCAAAACTTGGATATAGTCATGAATGTTCTACATATTCAATTTCGAATACAGTTCCTTTTTTCATATATTGATTTTGAGAACACTATTTTTGCAAGAAAAACATCGATTTTGTATCTATGGTTTCAGTCAGTTCCTTCTGTAGGAATTTACTCATTTTCTGTTATTATTTAAGATGTTATACCATTACATATCTAGAAGAAACTGATATGTAAAATCCACAGAGATTTTATGTATTTCGCATATGAATTTTACAGTTATACGTAAAGATTTACCAACTCTTGGTTAGCAGCAAAAATTGTTTATCATAATTTATAATTCAAGTACCTGAAGCCAGAAGATAGTAATAAACAAAGCATATTACTTACCAGACAGAATGGGTTGAACACTGTTTACAATTTTTCATGCAAATTGTCCAACATAAGAGGCCTTAAAGAGGTTTTAATTATGTAGCTCAAGAGTGTGGAAAGCACTTTGCATATGAAGTTACAACAAGCGATAGATCTGTAATGATTCATTGTTTCAAAGGAATCTTTCTTGGAAATGGAGGCTAAGAAAGTGTGATTTATTTCTTTAATGAATTTCCCTTCATCAAAACAACTTTACATAGCACCTAGAAGTCAATTTTAGATCTTATGTCAATTTTATTAGAACGAGATATTCTTACCTTGCAAATAATTTCTGGAAGTTCTCTAATATAACTTTCTTTATTATAAATATAAATATTATTGTAATAAGCTACAAATTCACTAGCTTGCTCATCTTCGTTTTTTGCAGGCTCACCAGTTGACTTAAGAAGATATTGGAATGAATTTTTATGAGCTTTTTTGGATAAAATAGCATAGAAATATTTTGTGTTATTATTTGGCCATAGCAGTTAGCCAATTACATATAAATTTTTGTCTCGAAAAAGAATCTAACATATCCAATTTAATTTGATACTCCACTTTTGCTGCTTAGTATAGCTCAAAAATAATAGCAACATGATGCTTGTCAAACATTGCTTAATGTTGACCACACTTTTCTTTGCAGATTTCGACTTCTTTCTGCAAGGTATTTTGGTTAAATCTCCAACCTTTCACAGATTGCTCTACATTCTTATGAAATGTTAGCAAGTCGCACAACTTGTTGCTAATATATGGGATTATTAGGTCTTCATGTATCCTTGTAAAATATTCCTCAAATTGGCACCAATGATTGCAACATTCGAAAGGTTTGATACCATAGCTACTAGACATGTTATTTAACCAAACAAGAAGAGGTGAGTTGTTACTAGTCACTGATGATAAAGCAGAGGATCTAGAGTTTGGAAAACCAATTTGGCTATAAAATGCATATTTATCAAGCTGTGGCACTAGAGTGACATATGAATAAACATCGAGCATTGCTTCTAAAGCTAATTAGCTTGCAGTCCGATAGAAAAATTTATGTTATATCTATCAATATATTGCTTGTACATAAATGCTCTTAATTCTGTTACGCAGAGCTGGAAATTTGGGATATCAAAACTTTACTGGAGAATCAGCTGAAGCAACATTGTCCGCTGGTCCTGTGCAATTAGCCGATCTGCAAAGAATATTAAGAAACATACAACAACCCACAGGTATATTGATTTCTTGCTTACTGAGAATCCAAATCCTATTATCATAACCTGATTTGTTCATTTGTATATGTATGTGTATCTTGACGTGTACTGAAAGTGTCGTTTAAATTCTTATTTGATAAAATTAGTTACAAATTACGTTATTGCATGTAGTTATTGGGTATTGTGACATTAATTTGATGTCTACAATAATTCTTCCTTAATAAGGTATAAATAACTTTCCTGTCATCATCACGATTAAGTTCTCACAAATGTTAAAGCTGACCTTGATAATTTGTTGCCATAACCATTTGATTTTCGTTGCCTTTTAATTCGTAAATAGAAAGAAGCTTATGAGCTATAAAGTTGTCAGTCATAAAGTTGCCATGATTATGATCAATAAAGATGCATATATATAGTCCGAGAGGTGTGAATAAATTTATATTGAAAATATGAAGTTAGCAAGGGTGGAATCAAGGCAAGGTTTATAGTAAGGGTTTAATATGCATTTAACAAAATACTTTGTAATATATGTAATCATCAATCATTGATATTATCATTTTTTCCGTTATCTTTATAGTATACACATGCATGTTTGCTCTCTCAAAATGGACTATGGCATGCTATAAAATAAAGTTAAAAATATACCTTTTGTTTCTAGTTTCCTATATAAGGTATACTATGTATGAATATCATTTTGGGTTACCAAAAAAAATCAAGAATAAAAAAAACAAAGCAGTTGCATACCTGCTGCTACTAGGGCCCTGCTGCTGTTAGCAGCAACAACATTAGAGAGAGAGAAAAATGATCTCTGGTCTTTGAATGAAGATTTTAGGCATGTTCATGCTATTTCAGTTTGTGGTATTCAGTGTTTCGCATGTGATGGTTATGGCAATTGTTGTGTGTCTGTCTTTATGTATACTGATGTGTCCAAGAAATTCTAAATAGATTGAGTTGCTAATTGGATTGAATGTCACAACACTCACTCATTTATATCCCTAGGTGAATAGTTGCTAATTGGATTGAATTGGTATAAACATCAGCCTTTGAAAATGAGTACTGTTGGTTTTGGTTGAGCACATATACACACTATATGCACACAAATGGATATATGTTGTTAGCAACATCTTGTCGAAATCGACAATAGTCCCAATGGATATATGTTTTTTTTTATCAAAACCGATGTTAGATGAACCAATGCAAAATGCATGCCCATTTGGATGCATGACTAACTTCTAGTTGTTAGTACCAGTATAAAACAATGAATAAGAAAAACAAAAACTAAAAGTATCATGGATGCTTTTTATTAGACTTTAATCTATGAATGAGTTATAGAGCATTGAGTTATTAATGTTGGGAAAGTAAATCAGAACATACATTTGTTTAGCATTTATAATAAATTTTGTTTTTTTATTAAGTGAGCAAAAAGCATGTTAGGACCACCATATATACAGTGCTGCATGCTTCATATGTATCTAAACTTGTCCCAAACTTCGCATATCACCTTTATAGGATGAAATCAAATTAACATGAGTACATTTGGTTTTAAATAATGTGGTATTTTAATTTTAGCCAAGTTTCTATAATATTTGGACCATCAAAACACACAAATTATGCAAGCCCATCTTAAAATAAATTATTTTATAATGTATTAAGTTTCCAGATCAAATGTCTAATCATCAAAATTATAAGCATAACTCTAATTATTTATGCGAATTTTCCTTCAAGAAGAAAAATCTAAAATGACCAAAAGTGCAGGAGGGAGTCCTAAAACAGCATTTTTGATGAAGGAATACTCAAAATTTTGCAGAACTTTCAAAACAATTCTTATTCCAAATGTCATCATATAGATTTATGACAGGTAAAATATCATTGAAAATGAATAAGTGGTTTGAAAGTTATGGTTAAATAGCATAGCAATTTGGTTGACAAAATTTGTGCTTGGCCAGAATATTTATGTGGTTATAATATTGATTTTTACATTAGAAAACTTAAAAATTTCGTATAGTGCTTCAAATAAAAGTTGCAAGCCATGTTTTAATCCCTTAGGGATGAGTAAAATCCTCTAAATCGGACAAACTGATAAAAAGTTAAGAGCAAAGTTGTTCAGCTCGGTTTAGATGAATATTGCAATCAACCACTGAAAATTTATGTTTAAACCTTCAGAACCTTCAGAATTTATAGAAAATAATAAACATCAAAGTTGTTTATTACAAATGTCTAACTGATGTAAAAAGGATCGAAAAAAATAGATCTTTCGATTACAAGTTATGGCCTTATTAGCAAATACTATAATCTCGTGTTTTTTCTTCTACCACTTTGCCAGTCTCTTAATCTTCCTAAGAGTTCCATAAATGAAAACATAAGCAGTCAGGTACATCTACCCATTGGGTGAGAATCTGAAGCAGTCAGGCATTTTTAATGTATTTTGATAAAATTTCGAACCTCGAGACCTTCACTTTATCGTAAACAACACCTGCTCTAGTTCAATCTCAACGTCTTCAGATTTCTCCCCATTGGGTGAGAATCTGAAGTACTTCAGGTAAGGTTTTTGAATAATATCGTAGCTAGGTGCAAACATTTCTTTGGTAATAGGGTCTAGTTTAGGATGATCTATCATAGCTGAATCAAGCTCTCTATTACCTCCCTATACTTTCCAAATTGCCTGAATTTGTGTTTCTTACTTGATAAGGAAAAACATTTTCTGACATAGCAAGCAATCTATCATTGAAATAGATCAATTCAGCATTAGCTACTCCTGTTCCATTGCTATGATCGACTAATCCGAACATACCTCTTGCGTAAAACAGCATTAGTCTAGCTATTCCAGAATGACCGTGTAGTTCTCCTATAGCTTTAGGGAAGACAGGCCTTTCAACCTCTCCGTTTTGGTGTACCTGCAGTTTGAGATTGACTTGAATGTCATCATGTATATTTGGTTTCTTGTATTAAGATTGACTTGAGAATCTACATATGGAAGTATATAAAACATCCATTTGATTCTAAGGACTCGATTGAGCTTGAGTTGATGCAAGCATGTGAGAGGTGTTAGAGAAAGTAGTATGACATTGAGTCCATCTGCATTTGCAATATCATTTTGATTTCCTTTTGTTTTCC
Source organism: Allium sativum (assembly GCA_030737875.1). NCBI lineage: Eukaryota > Viridiplantae > Streptophyta > Magnoliopsida > Asparagales > Amaryllidaceae > Allium > Allium sativum. The sequence goes on from CM060910.1 coordinate 347,054,614, forward strand.
TGGAGGCAAAAGTAACATGCCTGTGGTACATACATACATGAGGATATATATATATATATATGTATATGTATATCTTCCACTATAGTGCCTTCTTATTTATTTATTTCACATTTTTTATATATGGTTTTGCTATTTTTATTTTTCTATACGGCGCCCTTTCCAACCTTTCAGAATTTTACTTGTCTGTTTATCATTTTTAGCACCGAGACTTTTATGATCGCAAAATCATAACACTGTTGTATTTGCATTTGTTTGTTGCTTTGGTAACACTTTCTGTCATGTTGTTGTCTTGATTAAATTACACTTTCTGTCATTTTGTTGTCTTGATTAAATTACACTTTCTGTCATGTTTATTACATTTCAGCAGCACGGTTCATGACGTAAAATTAATGGTTTGAACATATTTTTCTTAGCAGGTTAATAGTATGAAGCGAAGCAAACTACTTTTCTTCATAGGATAAGCATATGGCGGATACACTGCTTATGGCCATTCCGAAAAGTATGGTTTATGCTTTTGTTTGTCTATTAAACAGTGGTGCGGTTCAAATGTATTTTTTCTAGTATGCTATTTCAATTATGACGTATGTGTGTAGTATTTGTACTTTATGAAGTTATGTGTGCTGTAATTTTGTTTTGGTGAACTCAAAATGCAGTGCAATATCGTAATATTATTTTAGTTACTGATGTTGAATGTATTGAAAATAACATAATATTATGAACAGTTGCAGTATTTATATCAAATATGCATAGATTTTCTACAAAATATGAAATGTGGGAAATGGTATAAAGAAAATATTATTTTTGGACAGATTTTAACTCAGCAACGGCCCAAATCCGTTGCTAAATAAAAATAGCAATGGCTAATAGCCATTGCTAAAGAAAAGTTTATTGATTGTAGTAAAAAGTAAGCAACAGACATAAGCCACTGCTAAAACAAATTCTGCAAGGGCACAAATCCATTGCAAGTATAAATATTGCAACGGCTAAAAGCCGTTGCGAAATTCAAATTTAGCAACGGCTTTGGGCCATTGCAATTTGTTTGCAACCTAGGTCGTCGCAACGGCTCAAAGCCGTTGCGAAATACATTTGCAACGGCTTAAAACCATTGCAAAATGGTGATTTTGGTGTAGTGTGAGATGACTTCTTGAGCGAGACTTCACATTGGACTCGCATGTGAACTTTGGTGGCTTGTTCCAAAAGCTAGCCAATAGATCTATGCTATTATCATGTTTTATGTTGTGACATGATAAATCTATTCTATGCTATTATCATGTTTTATGCTATGCCATGATAGATCTATTCTATGCTATTATCATGTTTTATTTTATGACATGATAGATCTATTCTATGCTATTATCATGTTTTATGTTATGACATGATAGATATATTCTATGCTATTATCATATCTTATGTTATGTTATGATAGATTTATTTGTTAGATCTAATTATCATGTGGACATTTTATGTAGATCTAAATATTTAATTATGTTAGATCCATTTTATGTAGATCTAAGTCTTAAATTATGTTAGATCTAATTATCATGTGGATATTTTATGTAGATCTAAATCTTTAATTATGTTAGATCTATTTTATGTGATCTAATTTGTCACCTTTTGTTATCAAGTTAGATCTATTTTATGTGATCTAAATTGTTGCCTTATGTTGTCATGTTAGATCTATTTTATGTGATCTAAATTGTCACATTATGTTATCATGTTAGGTCAATTTTATGTGATCTAAATTCTCACCTTATGTTGTCATGTTAGATCTGTTTTATGTGATCTAAATTGTCACCTTATGTTATCATGTCAAATCTATTTTATGTGATCTAAATTGTCACCTTATGTTGTCATGTTAGATCTATTATATGTGATCTAAATTGTCACCCTGTGTTATCATGTTAGATCTATTTTATGTGATCTAAATTGTCACCTTATGTTAACATGTTAGATCTGTTTTATGTGGTCAAAATTATCACCTTATGTTATCATGTTAGATCTATTTTATGTGATCTAAATTATCACCTTGTCATGATGACAATTTCATGTCCATGCCAGTATGTATGTTCACCTTATTATCATACTAGTTTATGTTTATGCCAAGATGATCATTTTAGTCACTTTCCCATTATTTTCCCTATTATCGTTCATGACTAGGCTATTGTCTAGCGTAGGCATACTACCAATTTTGTGAGGGTGCTAATTAAGAAACCGGGGAAAAAGGGTTAAAAATGGCATAATTTGATTATGAACATTTTTGGACATGTAATTCAAAGTATTGGGTAAAATAGGTATTGACACCCATCAAAGGAAAGGCTTAATTAATTGATTAATTAATTAAAAATGGAATGTTTAGTAATTACAATTAGGAATTGTAATTGTACTTATGACATGAGGTTAGGTTGCACTAGTGGTGGAAGTCTGCCTGGACCCGACCGTCATATCCAGCAACCACTAATGTTGAACCTAATGTGAGGGGTCTAAGTACGTATACGAATTGAGCTATGTCACGAGGTTAGGCCCAACTGTTGAATAAGTCTGCCCGGACCCGACCGGCATATCCAGCATCCACATGTTTTAGGCCTAATGTGGGAGGTCTGGCCCATTATGAAACCATAAATGGACATGATAAAGGATTGGACTACTTAACCAAATCTAATCCATAGGGATTGTGTGAACTTAGACTTAAGTTGGTAAATAATAAAGTTATGTAATTAAAGACACCTTATAGGGTAAACATAACTCGTAGAAATGATAGGGTTATGTATTAAAGACACCCGTAGGTAAGCATAACCGGTAGAAATAAATAAGGCTATGTAATTAAAGACACCTAGTGGTATACATAGTCAGTGAAAACCTAGTGGGGGATACAAGACAAAGGGGAGAGCTTGTATCATATTGTGTGGGACCCATTTCAGTCAGTAACCCGGAGTAGGAATCAAACAAAGTACTCCGTACTAGTTGGAGGAGGGGCAAGCTTACTGACTGATTGTAAGAGATCCAAACGCAGTGGACGGTGTGGGCGACGCAAACCGACCGGGCCATGCGCATGCATGAACCGGGCAGAGGGGGATAAGACGAACGTAACACCTTTAGATATGGTTGTGCACATTATTATGATGAGGGGTTGCCACTTTAGGAAGTGATACCTCCTACTGTGGGGCCAAACAAGGTATCTACGAGGGTTAGGGAGTTGATCGATCAGGGTAGTAGTTAGGATACATTTGGACGTATACCTTATTCTACCACCTTATTGTTGAAGGGAACATCTCTTTCGGAATATACTAGTAACAGTGCAGAGTAATCATTAGAAGCACATACACCTTATCCTGTCTACCTTTTCACACCTGACAATTATGTAGTGACCTCTCTTATCCACTTTATATGCCTATCATTTTACTTTTATTTATTTACTGGCTAAAAGTAACTAGACTCGCCAGACTTTATGTTTGACCCTTTTTGTTTCTCCTTCTTTCTTCCGTCCACCCCCTCAAGGTTCTCAAGGGAGGAATTCTCAGGCTTAGTCAAGATTCTGCTATCGTCTTGCTTGGAGCTTCTAGATGTATTGATCAAGCTTCTATCTTTGCTACTATGGCTTATGATTTGGGGATTATGCTTTCTTTGTTATTGCACTCTGATAATCAAAGTACAAGACAAAAGTTTTAATGACATACTGAGTTTATGTATTTTCAGACATATAGTGTAACCGTGCTTTATGATTAATAAAAGTTTGTAATTCCGCTGCTATTTTATATTTGTCTTGTAATTATTCTGTGTCTGTTTACCATAACGCTTCACGGAACTTAATGCATTCCCTTAGTGAGATTCATTAACGAACGTGGGGTATCACATTAGGTATCAGAGCTGAAGGTTACCAGATTGGATAAAAGTTTTTGAAAACTATTTTCAAAAAGGTTTTAAAAGAAAGCATTTTCAAAAAGAAAAGTCTGTTTTGAAAAACATATTCCCCAAAGCCATAGGAAATATCTCTCGATTCTCCGCTTGATTCCTTCTTCTTTTTGTCTGAGGATCTAATTCTTCCTGAAAGGTGTCCCCGTTCCAGCATAATGTCATAGGCATGTTTAAACTGCGGCACATGTCGAAGGGCAATGAAGTGCCTAACCTCCATCTGTAGCTGCAATAGTATCACCTGCGACTAATTTTCTCGAGCTTCATAAGGATTTCCATGCGATGGAGGCAACTTTCGAGAAACTTGTTAGCTTGTTACACAAATACGGTAAGAAGGAGAATAAGGGTGTTAGGGCCAAGGAGTACAGCTCAAGGATGAGAAAAATGATAGCCCGGGAAGGGAACACAGATAAAGTTCAAATAAATCTGAAAAGGAAGAAGTTAAGGTTAAGTAATCACAAAATAAAAAGGTATGACCTAAGAAAGGGTGGAAAAAATGACAAGGCTACGGGTAAGAGGAAGTACCATAGTTGCGGGCGAGAGGGTCACTTGGCCCAGGACTGCTGGAAAAGGAAGCATGCTTGCTTCGTTTGCGAAGGGGTTGGACACTATTCTAGGGAGTTCCCAAGGAAGCAAGGGCAAGGTCAAAAGATAGGAACCTCTGGAGGTCAAGCGAATGCTCTCGTGGCTAGTGCACAGATAGAGGTAGGAAAGTTCCATGGAAGGTTTGATTTCTCTTTCTAGTCACCCTATTACAACACTTTTTGATTTTGGTTCCTCACATTCATTTATATCAAGTTCTATAGTTGAATCTCTGCACTTAATTACTAGTATGGTAGAAGATCCCGTAGTTGTTTCAAACCCCATTAGTGATTCGGCTCATTTATTGATGATTTGTCGGGGTTTGAAAATATCTGTGTTAGGTGTCGAGTTTGAATACGACGCATATGTGCTTAGGTTTATGGGCTATGGGTCAATTTTAGGAATGGATTGGCTTACCACATATGGGGCCATTCTGGATTGTGAGAAGAGGGTTGTTAGGCTTCTGACTTGTCATGGGAGAACCCTCGAGATTTCGTGTGACTCACAAAGGTCGGTTATGCTTAGCTTCCTAGAGTCTCTTGATGCATCTATTGACGATCTGCGATCTGTTCCAATAGTCCGAGATTTTTCCGATGTTTTTGATGAGGTTCAGGGTTTACCTCCGAGGTGCGAGATCGATTTTCATATATATCTGGTGGACAATGCAAAGCCAGTTGCATTACCAGTGCGCCATATGGCTCCAAGGGAAAGGAGGGAGCTGAGTAAGCAAGTAGCGGAGATACTTGAGAAAGGGTTTATCAGACGAAGCATATCTTAATGGGGTGCTCCAGTAGTATTCGTAACTAAGGCGAATGGTTCGCTTCGTTTGTGTGTTGATTATAGGGAGCTGAATGAACTCACTAAGAAGAATAGGCACCGCTTCCGAGGATTGATGATTTATTTGATCAGCTTGTTGGTGCCTTAGTATTTATCATGTTTTATGTTATGACATGATAAATCTATTCTATATTATTATCATGTTTTATGTTATGACATAATAAATCTGTTCTATGCTGTTATCATGTTTTATGTTATGACATGATAGATCTATTCTATGTTATTATCATGTTTTATGTTATGACATGATAAATCTATTCTAAGCTATTATCACGTTATATGTTATGACATGATAGATCTATTCTATGCTATTATCATATCTTATGATATGTTATGATAGATTTATTTATTAGATCTAATTACCATGTGGGCATTTTATGTAGATCTAAATCTTTAATTATGTTAGAGATCCATTTTATGTAGATCTAAGTCTTTAATTATGTTAGATCTAATTATCATGTGGATATTTTATGTAGATCTAAATCTTTAATTACGTTAGATCTATTTTATGTGATCTAAATTGTAACCTTGTGTTATCATGTTAGATCCATTTTATGTGATTTAAATTGTCACCTTATGTTGTCATGTTAGATCTATTTTATGTGATCTAAATTGTCACCTTATGTTGTCATGTTAGATCTATTTTATGTGATCTATATTGTCACCTTATGTTGTCATGTTAGATCCATTCTATGTGATCTAAATTGTCACCTTACGTTATGATGTTAGATCTATTTTATGTGATCTAAATTGTCACCTTATGTTGTCATGTTAGATTTATTTTATGTGATCTAAATTGTCACCTTGTGTTATCATGTTAGATCTATTTTATGTGATCTAAATTGTCACCATATGTTATCATGTTAGATCTGTTTTATGTGATCTAAATTATCATGTTAGATCTATTTTATGTGATATAAATTATCACCTTGTCATGATGACAATTTCATGTCCATGCCAGTATGTATGTTCGCCTTATTATCATACTAGTGTTTGTTTATGCCAAGATGATCATTTTAGTCACTTTCCCATTATTTTCCCTATTATTGTTCATGACTAGGCTAGTGTCTAGCCTAGGCATGCTGCCAATTTTGTGAGGGCGCTAGTTAAGGAACGGGGGAAAAATGATTAAAAATGGCATAATTTGAATATGAACATTTTTGGACATGTAATTCAAAGTATTGGGTGAAATCGGTATTGACACTTATAAAAGGAAAGGCTTAATTAATTGATTAATTAATTAAAAATGGAGTGTTTAGTAATTACAATTAGGAATTGTAATTGTACTTATGACACGAGGTTAGGTTGTATTAGTGTTGGAAGTCTGCTCGGACCCGACCGGCATATCCAGCAGCCACTAGTGTTGAACCTAATGTGGGAGGTCTAAGTACGTAAATAGGAATCGGGCTATGACATGATGTTAGGCCCAACTGTGGAGTAAGTCTGCCCGGACCCGACCAACATATTCAGCATCCACATGTTGTAGGCCTAATGTGGGAGGTCTGGCCGATTATGAAACCATAAATGGACATGATAAAGAATTGGACTACTTGACCAAATCTAATCCATAGGGATTGTGTGAACTTAGACTTAAGTTGGGGTTAAGTAAACTTGATTAAGTAAAGGGGTCGGGTTAAGTAAATTTGAGCGGATGTGTAATATTCACATATAGGCCCACAAACTTAACCCGTTAAGGTTATGTGATTAAAGACACCTAGTGGTATACATAATCTGTGGAAGTAATAAAGTTATGTAATTAAAGACACCTTTTAGGGTAAATATAACTTGTAGCAGTGATATGGATATGTAATTAAAGACACCTATATGTAAGCATAACCAGTTGGAAGATTAGGGTTTATGTATTAAAGACACCTATAGGTAAGCATAACTTGTAGAAATAAATAAGGCTATGTAATTAAAGACACCTAGTGGTATACATGGTCAGTGAAAACCTAGTGGGGGATGCAAGACAAAGGATATAGCTTGTATCATATTGTGTGGGACCCATTTCAGTTAGTAACCCGGAGTAGGTATCAAACAAAGTATTCCGTACTAGGCGGAGGAGGGGCATGCTTACTGACTGATTGTAAGAGATCCAAACGTGGAGGACGGTGTGGGCGGCGCAAACCGACCGGGTCATGTGCGTGCATGAGCTGGGTAGAGGGGGATAAGATGACCGTGGCACCTGTAGATATGGTTGTGCACATTATTACGATGTGGGGTTGCCACTTTAGGAAGAGATACCTCCTACTGTGGGGCCAACACAAGGTATCTACGAGGATTAGGGAGCCGATCGATCATGGTAGTAGTTAGGATACATTTGGACGTATACCTAAGTCTACCACCTTACAGTTGAAGGGGTCATCTCTTTATGGATATACTAGTAACAGTGCAGAGTAATCATTAGAAGCACATACACCTTATCCTATCTACCTTGTCACACCTTCCATTTATGTAGTGACCTGTCTTATCCACTTTATATGCCTATCATGTTACTTTGATTTATTTACTGTCTAAAAGTAACTAGACTCGCCAGACTTTATGTCTGACCCATTTTGTTTCTCCTTCTTTCTTCCGTTCCCCCCTTAGGTTCTCAAGGGAGGGAATTCTCAGGCTTAGTCAGGATTCTGCTACCGTCTTGCTTGGAGCTTCTATGTAACAACCCGGAAATCTGGGCCAGTTTAAAAATTTTATTTTGGCAATTTTAGCGAATTTTGATTATTTAAAATGAATTATTTTAAATAAAAATGACGAGAAGTTTATTTTGAATAGAATTAGAACGTATATATTATATATGTCGTCGTTAGAATATAAATAATTATTTATAATTATAAAAGGAATTGAAAATGGCGCGGTGGTTCGATAATTCGATTTCAAACTTCAATTGAATGTACCGGGTGCAAAACAAACCGGATTTTAGTGAAACCAAAAATAATAGGATCTATTTGGGAATATCTTTCCAACGAATCCGAAAAATTGAAATTTCATAATGGGAATCAAAAGATATGTCCAGTTGAAAATTCTGAATAGTCGCTATGGAATTCAGGCCCTTAAAAATGGAAATTTTGTAAACGACCTCGGATTTCGACGAAACCACTTTTGTTGCGTCCGTGATGTCAATTTATTGCTAGGTTTCAAATTTCGTAATTTTTCGACTCGATATGTGAGCGTGGCAAAGGAAAACGCGTTTGACCAGTTTTAGTGGATTTTAATCGACTGGAAAATGACCATTTTTCCAACGGTCTCAGAATTCGACGAAACTAGTTTTGTTAGGACCGTATCGTCAATACGAATCTAGAAAATATTTTTCTGGAATTTTTCGAGTTAATATGTGGCCCCGGTAAATTGAAATGCGCGTTCAAATTCAATATATAGAGTTATATGTTGATTTTGATGGAAACTGATCGAATCAGCCTGCGGTACATATCCCATTGTGTTCGGAATGGGGGTGAAACGCTATGGACGACAGGCGGTGGGCCTCGTTTAGAGGTCGTATGTAAAAGTCAACTTTTAGAAATTAAATAATATAAAATAATTAACTTCCTCTCTCTCCTCTCCCCTTATACTCTGGCCCCTCCCCCCCGTTCGATTCATTTCAGAAAGAAGAAAAACAAAAAAAACAAAAAACAAAATCGACGCCCCCCCCATCGACCATCGCGCCGCCAGCCTGGGCCATCGAGCCACCACCGAGCCGACGCCCCCCCCCCCCTGCGCCACCGCGCGATCGAAGAACCCCCCCTACCCTATGCTGTCGCGATCGAAGAAACCCCCCCAATCCTCCTGCTGCCGACCGAAGACCCCCCCCCCCCCCCCCAGCGACGCTCTCCTCCCCGTTCGATCAACCACAGTAAGTTTTCTTTGTTTTAATTATCTTTATTTCAGTTTTCGTTTCTGTTTTGTGTAATAATCTTTAAATAAAAATCTAATTTATATATAAGGAGCGTTAGACTAATTTTCAGTTTTTAATGAAGTAAAAATTCGATTTTTATATATTGAATAGCGAAATAAAAATTCGATTTTTATATATTGAATAACGAAGTAAAAAATCGATTTTTATATATTGAATAACGAAGTAAAAATTCGATTTTTATATATTGAATAGCGAAGTAAAAATTCGATTTTTATATATTGAATAGCAAAGTAAAAATTCGATTTTTATATATTGAATAGCAAAGTAAAAATTCGATTTTTATATATTGAATAGCGAAGTAAAAAATTCGATTTTTATATATAGAATAGCGAAGTAAAAATTCGATTTTTATATATTGAATAGCGAAGTAAAAATTCGATTTTTATATATTGAATAGCGAAGTAAAAATTCGATTTTTATATATTGAATAGCGAAGTAAAAATTCGATTTTTATATATTGAATAGCGAAGTAAAAATTCGATTTTTATATATTGAATAGCGAAGTAAAAATTCGATTTTTATATATTGAATAGCGAAGTAAAAATTCGATTTTTATATATTGAATAGCGAAGTAAAAATTCGATTTTTATATATTGAATAGCGAAGTAAAATTTCGATTTTTATATATTGAATAGCGAATTAAAAATTCGATTTTTATATATTGAATAGCGAAGTAAAATTTCGATTTTTATATATTGAATAGCGAAGTAAAAATTCGATTTTTATATATTGAATAGCGAAGTAAAAATTCGATTTTTATATATTGAATAGCGAAGTAAAAATTCGATTTTTATATATTGAATAGCGAAGTAAAAATTCGATTTTTATATATTGAATAGCGAAGTAAAAATTCGATTTTTATATATTGAATAGCGAAGTAAAAATTCGATTTTTATATATTGAATAGCGAAGTAAAAATTCGATTTTTATATATCGAATAACGAAGTAAAAATTCGATTTTTACATATGTAGAGAATACGGGCAAAGAAGGTGACAAGAGGCAAGAACGACGAAGATTTCTACCTAAGAAGAGTCGTGGCGTTGGATTAGCAATTCTGTGAGAACTTCTCACCTTTCAATTTAAATTTTCTAGTTATATATATATACTAGGATGCAGACGGTGTTTAGTAGCACCCGACACCCGTCGTCCACAGACCATGGACGGCTTGTATGCTTGTTTGTTTGATTTTGCTGTGTAGTTGATTGTGTGATGTGATGTGAAATGAAATAAAATATTTATATAGTTAAAATATTTTATAGTTAAAAATAGAAATTTTAACGTGTAAATGAAAATAAACAAATCGGACGATTTGTTTATATACACACATTTGACTGATATTGATTGGGACGATAAATTTTACACATCGCCCAACTGCACAAATAAAATCTGTGTTTGATTGTTTGAAACCCCACACGGGTATTGGGATGATATATGACATACACTAATCCCAATAATTAGTCGTATGTCGATCGATTGATTGACAAGCTGTTATAAGCGTTGAATATTTATATTTGATGCTTATACAGTGTAGAATGCACTTTGGATGATGGTTGATTATTCATCGTTGTTATTGTATACATGTGTTGTAGAAAATCCATATAATTAACATTATATGGTAATGGATTGGGCCGCATTCCAGTTTCGATAAAGAAATGTTTGAAAAAGAAATATTTGAAAATAAAAATATTTGAAATAGAATATTTGAAAATAGAAATATATGATGCCGTGTTGATAGATTTACGCCATTTTGACGTGAACGATATTTATATCGATTTTATTCATTTTAAAATGAATATCGAAAGTGATTTCAAAATTTGACATTTTGAAAGGAATTGAAATTCGAATTAAATTGAATTGAAATGAAATTCGAATTAAACTGAATAGAATTGGAATTCGAATTAGATTGAAATCGTTTTGAATTGAATCTAAAACGTATTGAAATTGATAGAAATGAATTCGAATTGAAATTGAATAGAATTGAATTCGAATTGAAATCGAAAGGAATTGCATTCGAATTAAATTGAAATTGAATTGAAATCAATTTGAAATGAATTTAAAACGAATTTATATTGGAATATTCAATTTTGATTTGAAATGGAGTATGAAGTTGAAACCGTTTTGAAAACGAATTTAAAATGATTTATAAAGCACGTTTTGAATTGAAATCGACGAAGTATATATTATATATATTATATATATATAATATAATGGCCTGAATAGAACGCGCCGCGCCGCGGTAGTTCGCGAATTTCAACCACTGACTTCGAATGGACATTGCGGGAGATTCGATCGTCAGATTCTCCTAAAACCGGAACCGTTGGGTTCATATCGAAAAGAGCTTTCTAACGAATATTAGAAATTTGAAATCTAACGGTTGGATTTGGAATTATGTCCAAATCAAATTTGGAAAAGGTCGCTGTAAGTGCAGTTCGATGGCCGTTGATGGAAATCGACTGTACGGGCCTTGATAAAATTATTAAAAATATCAATAATTTGTGTAAAATCATAAGAAATGATTTGTGAAGAATTGGGATGAAAAACTCCATATTTGAAAAGATAAAAATAGATTTTTATCGAAATGAACTAGTTTTGAACTAGAATTATAATTCTATTTATTTTTAAATAAATAAATTGAATTTGAAATGGTTTTGAAAATAACCAGAATTTCCAATGATTGCATTGGAATGGATTTGAATCGAAATTGCCTTCGGAATATTTCGATGTTGGATTTCGTGACTATACAGATGTTGTTATGGAAATTTGAAAGATATAGGTATATATATCGTTATTTCCAATACGATATTTGTTGGTCGTAGAATTTGATATTGAATATAAGCCGGGATATTTTCTATTCAGAGCCTTGTATTTAATATCAAATGTGATTTGGGTTTGTCGTGAATGGTGTCTTGACTAACACTGTTCTTGAACCTAGTTGAGAAAAGATTAAATCTTTTTATTTAGGTTTAATAAAGTGTACCAATTAAATAATATTTAATTGGAATTGAATTGATATTGATTTTTGGGTTTATCGTGGACAGTGTTTTAAATAACACTCGTTCTTTAACCCGACAATTAATGGAATGTGATTTTGGGTTTATCGTGGACCGTGTTTTAAATGACACTGATTCTTTAACCCTGTTAACGATTAAAACTAAGTGGAGTTTTAATGAATCTTTAATTAGATTGAAATGATCGAGGATGGAGTATCACCAGTTTTTCTCCAGGCGATAGTTAAATCTTTAATTAGATTTGAACGTGAAATGGTAATTGAATTTACCGATAACACCGTGGTGTTAGATATGAAGTATAACCAGTTTTACTTCATGGGATGAATAGGATGGGATTGGGGAATTAAAACAAATGATTACTTCGGTAAGGTTCGTTAATCCCGACTAGTTTGAATTGATATTCAAAGGTAGATTAAAGAATAAATTTAAAGGATTTATCTTTGATAAAATTAATGGGAACCTTTCCCTATGAATGTGAAATTTAGAAACTAACTGTCGGTTAGCTAAGCAGAATGGTTTTCTGGGTAATGATCTGATGTTGGTTTCGGCCTTCGGGGTTAATATTTGGGGAATTATTCTCTTGATTAATTTACGGTTAGTGACTGATGAATTGGAATGAGGCGTATGTTGTGTTTGTGTAACACTTGTTTATAATATACGCGAGTTATTCGGAAAGACCGGGTTTATCCCATTCTGAATAACTGATACGACGATAAGTCGAAGATGAAGACGGTGGTAGAAGACCGGAAGTCTTCACGTTGTTTGGGTGATTACTGATGATCTTGATTGGGCTGTACACCCAAGAAGATGGAAACAGTTGGTGATCGTCCAGACGTACTTGGAGATCGATGCATATGCGGGGTACTAGGTGCCTCCGGTTTCGTTCAGACCCAGAACGGACTTGTAAATGGACTGTGTGTCTGACATTGGATTTTAGTCTGTGTGTTTGATTTCTATTAAATATATATTTGTTTGGCGGCGGAGAATTTATTCTCTTTCTTAACGCCCTTCTCTGAGACGTACGAGCTCAGGGGTTATATACTGATGGATATCAAATGCATAGAGTGAATTGCCTATGTGGCATGCTAAGATGCAAATGATCAAGGCTTCTGTTGAAAAGCAAAGTCTTGTGGTTGATGATCAAAGCACCGCCTGTGTGGCATAGCTTTGTGTAACGTGAATTCGCGAGCCTCACCCCCCGGTTGTGAACCAAAAACGGGAGAGGACGTCAGGGAGGACATGCGTTTCTTTCTAGCTAGGGCGGTGTCAGTGACCTACCAGCCCTGACATTTATATACTTTTCACCTGTGTGGTTGTTGCTGTTGCGAGGCGCCTCGGTTAGATCGGACGATCCGGGTTCGATGGAGCCATTCGTTGGCTCATTTACGCCCCAAAGGGCGGGGAAACGTAGTGTTCAGGCATAATAATCCACATCGGTGGACCGGCCCTGAGGATCCAAGGCTTGCCTGCGCGCTTGCCTGAGACTCGCGCTAGACATTCTCGAATCGGTTGAGGACGATCCCTGGCCTCGGTTCATAGATGGAAATCCAATTTCCAAATACGTGATTTTGCGGTTTTAATTGTAGAACTAGTATGGCGACATGATATATGGTACCCATGCCGCCTATGATTGATACTTATGATTTGAAGATGTTTTATACACTATGCACTTATAATAGTATCAAATGATTTGTTTTAAAACGTATCAAGCATTCTTTGGCTGTTATAAGGGAAAACCCTATCCCCCGGCTTGCGTTGCATTGTGTGATAGGACCTGGGTCTTATAACAGCTTCATTTTTCTTTATTTAGAATTGCGTTGTTTGTTTTATGCACTGGTATTCTTGGGAGGAAACCCATTCCGTGTTATACGGCGTGGTCCCTTGATTTACCTAACTTTAAAATAAAGATTAATAACTGTTTTAGTTCTCACACCAGTCACATGACTGACCTGGAGTTTATTGTTTTAACCTAAACTCTGGGTGCCCTTATTTTGACATGGGCAGCTAGTAGTTTTGGTTTTGCAGATTTATATTCACAGGATCCTGGTTTACAACTGGAACGATATCCGGAAAGCTTTGTATCTGTATATCTCTTCTAGTTGTGTATTGTATTATTTTCCGCTGCTATGTATTTAAATGTAATTTAAATCTCTGATATTTATTTGTTTATACTCTGTATATTCTTGTAATCTGATGCATTGTTGTAATATACAATGAAATGTTCTTCCGTCTGCGTTCTATTTTGTCTTGTTCTCAAAACAATCAGGCGTTTCGAACGGTCTGGGTCGGTTTAGCTACTGATTCGGATCGAGCGAGATTCCCGGTCGTCACACGTGGTATCAGAGCTTTGGTTTTCAAAGCTCAGAGAACAAGGCACATTAGAACCATACGAAAGAATTCATCAGATATTGGATTAGTAATATCCAATTAGAATGACTCGTTAGAGATGGGATCAGTAGTATCCTAGAACGAGTGTGAAGAGTATATTTTAAGAAATGAAAACAAATTTTGTTTTGAAAATTTAAATCAATTATTCGTATTTGATTATTTATTTATATGAATTTGGACAATCCAATATATAGAGATTTTGCATATATGTCTTGCAAACGTGTATTCGAAGTTTTAATGTACTGGATAGTTATAGAATCACACTCTAGTTGCCCGGGGATAATTCTGGTGAGGGGGCACCGTCGCCAGTATTTATTTTCGAGTAACGAAAGTGAGATTTCTATATTTCCATTAGACTGGTGTGAGAACCGAAATTAGATAGGGCTTATCGTTGTGATTTGGCATCAAAAATCTGATCTTTGACTATATATCAAAGTTATGCATTTGAAATGATAATCAACTAATTGAATGATGGTTGTGTTGTTTGATTATTGTTTGAATAATTAAATGTTGAACCTTTAACCAAATTGGTCAAATATTGAATTGTATTGAAATTTGGTCGCGTTTGCTTGCATATACATATACTTACATTGAACAGGTCATAGCAAGGAGGCTAGAGCAGAGAATAAAATTTGTTTGCCCGACAAATAGTTACATGTTTATCATAATTTACTGTTTTGTTTGGGTGATGATGATTTTATGAGCCGATTGGCTAGCCGCTTGGCTTTTTCTTTTTCTTTTTGAGATCAGAAGGCCTGTATGGCAATTTCGGGATTTTCCCGTGGCTCCCGGTGCAGGGGAGGTTATGGCGAAATTTTTCGAAAATTCAGGGTGTTAGCCAAATTTTTGAAAAATTTGAAAAGTTCTTAGAAACTGAAAAGTTGAAGAACTTAAGCCGTAATAAAAATAATGGAAGTTGAGTTGAATTGTTAAACAACTTCCGGCTTTGTTCCTTTTCGGGGACGAAAAGTTTTAAATGGGGGAGATTGTAACAACCCGGAAATCTAGGCCAGTTTAAAATTTTTATTTTGGCAATTTTAGCGAATTTTGATTATTTAAAATGAATTATTTTAATTAAAAACGACGAGAAATTTATTTTGAATAGAATTAGAACGTATATATTATATACGTCATCGTTAGAATATAAATAATTATTTATAATTATAAAAGGAATTGAAAATGGCGCGGTAGTTCGATAATTCGATTTCAAACTTCAATTGAATGTACCGGGTGCAAAACAAACCGGATTTTAGTGAAACCAAAAATAATAGGATCTATTTGGGAATATCTTTCCAACGAATCCGGAAAATTGAAATTTCATAGCGGGAATCAAAAGATATGTCCAGTTGAAAATTTTGAATAGTCGCTATGGAATTCAGGCCCTTAAAAATGAAAATTTTGCAAACGACCTCGGATTTCGATGAAACCACTTTTGTTGGGTCCGTGATGTCAAGTTATTGCTAGGTTTCAAATTTCGTAATTTTTCGACTCGATATGTGAGTGTGGCAAAGGAAAGCGCGTTTAACCAGTTTTAGTGGATTTTAATCGACTGGAAAATGGCCATTTTTCCAACGGTCTCAGAATTCGACGAAACTAGTTTTGTTAGGACCGTATCGTCAATACGAAGCTAGAAAATATTTTTCTGGAATTTTTCGAGTTAATATGTGGCCCCGGTAAATTGAAATGCGCGTTCAAATTCAATATATAGAGTTATATGTTGATTTTGACGGAAACTGATCAAAACGATCGAATCAGCCTGCGGTACATATCCCATTGTGTTCGGAATGGGGGTGAAACGCTATGGACGACAGGTGGTGGGCCTCGTTTAGAGGTCGTATGTAAAAGTCAACTTTTAGAAATTAAATAATATAAAATAATTAACTTCCTCTCTCTCCTCTCCCCTTATACTCTGGCCCCTCCCCCCGTTCGATTCATTTCAGAAAGAAGAAGAAAAAAAATCGACGCCGCCCCCCCATCGACCATCGCGCCGCCGCCCTGGGCCATCGAGCCACCGCCGAGCCGACGCCACCCCCCCCCCTTGCGCCACCGCGCAATCGAAGAACCCCCCTACCCTATGCTGCCGCGATCGAAGAAACCCCCCCAATCCTCCTGCTGCCGACCGAAGACCCCCCCCCCCCACCAAGCGACGCTCTCCTCCCCGTTCGATCAACCACAGTAAGTTTTCTTTGTTTTAATTCTTTATTTCAGTTTTCGTTTCTGTTTTGTGTAATAATCTTTAAATAAAAATTTAATTTATATATAAGGAGCGTTAGACTAATTTTCAGTTTTTAATGAAGTAAAAATTCGATTTTTATATATTGAATAGCAAAATAAAAATTCGATTTTTATATATTGAATAGCGAAGTAAAAATTCGATTTTTATATATTGAATAGCGAAGTAAAAATTCGATTTTTATATATTGAATAGCGAAGTAAAAATTCGATTTTTATATATTGAATAGCAAAGTAAAAATTCGATTTTTATATATTGAATAGCAAAGTAAAAATTCGATTTTTATATATTGAATAGCAAAGTAAAAATTCGATTTTTATATATTGAATAGCGAAGTAAAAATTCGATTTTTATATATTGAATAGCAAAGTAAAAATTCGATTTTTATATATTGAATAGCGAAGTAAAAATTCGATTTTTATATATTGAATAGCGAAAATCGAATAGCAAAGTAAAAATTCGATTTTTATATATTGAATAGCGAAGTAAAAATTCGATTTTTATATATTGAATAGCGAAGTAAAAATTCGATTTTTATATATTGAATAGCGAAGTAAAAATTCGATTTTTATATATTGAATAGCGAAGTAAAAATTCGATTTTTATATATTGAATAGCGAAGTAAAAATTCGATTTTTAAATATTGAATAGCGAAGTAAAAATTCGATTTTTATATATTGAATAGCGAAGTAAAAATTCGATTTTTATATATTGAATAGCGAAGTAAAAATTCGATTTTTATATATTGAATAGCGAAGTCAAAATTCGACTTTTATATATTGAATAGCGAAGTAAAAATTCGATTTTTATATATTGAACAGCGAAGTAAAAATTCGATTTTTATATATTGAACAGCAAAGTAAAAATTCGATTTTTATATATTGAATAGCAAAGTAAAATTTCGATTTTTATATATTGAGTAGCGAAGTAAAAATTCGATTTTTATATATTGAATAGCGAAGTAAAAATTCGATTTTTACATATTGAATAGCGAAGTAAAAATTCGATTTTTATATATCGAATAGCGAAGTAAAAATTCGATTTTTACATATGTAGAGAATACGGGCAAAGAAAGTGACAAGAGGCAAGAACGACGAAGATTTCTACCTAAGAAGAGTCGTGGCATTGGATTAGCAATTCTGTGAGAACTTATCACCTTTCAATTTAAATTTTCTAGTTATATATATACTAGGATGCAGACGGTGTTTAGTAGCACCCGACACCCGTCGTCCACAGACCATGGACGGCTTGTATGCTTGTTTGTTTGATTTTGTTGTGTAGTTGATTGTGTGATGTGATGTGAAATGAAATAAAATATTTATATAGTTAAAATATTTTATAGTTAAAAATAGAAATTTTAACGTGTAAATGAAAATAAACAAATCGGACGATTTGTTTATATACACATTTGACTGATATTGATTGGGGTCGATAAATTTTACACATCGCCCAACTGCACAAATAAAATCTGTGTTTGATTGTTTGAAACCCCACACGGGTATTGGGATGATATATGACATACACTAATCCCAATAATTAGTCGTATGTCGATCGATTGATTGACAGGCTGTTATAAGCGTTGAATATTTATATTTGATGCTTATACAGTGTAGAATGCACTTTGGATGATGGTTGATTATTCATCGTTGTTATTGTATACATGTGTTGTAGAAAATCCATATAATTAACATTATATGGTAATGGATTGGGCCTCATTCCAGTTTCGATAAAGAAATATTTGAAAAAGAAATATTTGAAAATAAAAATATTTGAAATAGAATATTTGAAAATAGAAATATATAAAGCCGTGTTGATAGATTTACGCCATTTTGACGTGAACGATATTTATATCGATTTTATTCATTTTAAAATGAATATCGAAAGTGATTTCAAAATTCGACATTTTGAAAGGAATTGAAATTCGAATTAAATTGAATTGAAATGAAATTCGAATTAAACTGAATAGAATTGGAATTCGAATTAGATTGAAATTGTTTTGAATTGAATCTAAAACGTATTGAAATTGATAGAAATGAATTCGAATTGAAATTGAATAGAATTGAATTCGAATTGAAATCGAAAGGAATTGCATTCGAATTAAATTGAAATTGAATTGAAATCAATTTGAAATCAATTTGAAATGAATTTAAAACGAATTTATATTGGAATATTCAATTTCGATTTGAAATGGATTATGAAGTTGAAACCATTTTGAAAACGAATTTAAAACGATTTATAAAGCACGTTTTGAATTGAAATCGACGAAGTATATATTATATATATAATATAATGGCCTGAATAGAACGCGCCGCGCCGCGGCAGTTCGCGAATTTCGACCACTGACTTCGAATGGACATTGCGGGAGATCCGACCGTCGGATTCTCCTAAAACCGGAACCGTTGGGTTCGTATCGAAAAGAGCTTTCTAACGAATATTAGAAATTTGAAATCTAACGGTTGGATTTGGAATTATGTCCAAATCAAATTTGGAAAAGGTCGCTGTAAGTGCAGTTAGGTGGCCGTTGATGGAAATCGACTGTACGGGCCTTGATAAAATTATTAAAAATATCAATAATTTGTGTAAAATCATAAGAAATTATTTGTGAAGAATTGGGATGAAAAATTCCATATCTGAAAAGATAAAAATAGATTTTTATCGAAATGAACTAGTTTTGAACTAGAATTATAATTCTATTTATTTTTAAATAAATAAATTGAATTTGAAATGGTTTTGAAAATAACCAGAATTTCCAATGATTGCATTGGAATGGATTTGAATCGAAATTGCCTTCGGAATATTTCGATGTTGGATTTCGTGACTATACAGATGTTGTTATGGAAATTTGAAAGATATAGATATATATATATCGTTATTTCCAATACGATATTTGTTGGTCATAGAATTTGATATTGAATATAAGCCGGGATATTTTCTATTCAGAGCCTTGTATTTAATATCAAATGTGATTTGGGTTTGTCGTGAATGGTGTCTTGACTAACACTGTTCTTGAACCTAGTTGAGAAAAGATTAAATCTTTTTATTTAGATTTAATAAAGTGTACCAATTAAATAATATTTAATTGGAATTGAATTGATATTGATTTTTGGGTTTATCGTGGACAGTGTTTTAAATAACACTCGTTCTTTAACCCGACAATTAATGGAATGTGATTTTGGGTTTATCGTGGACCGTGTTTTAAATGACACTGATTCTTTAACCTAGTTAACGATTAAAACTAAGTGGAGTTTTAATGAATCTTTAATTAGATTGAAATGATCGAGGATGGAGTATCACCGGTTTTGCTCTAGGCGATAGTTAAATCTTTAATTAGATTTGAACGTGAAATGGTAATTGAATTTACCGATAACACCGTGGTGTTAGATATGAAGTATAACCAGTTTTACTTCATGGGATGAATAGGATGGGATTGGGGAATTAAAACAAATGATTACTTCGGTAAGGTTCGTTAATCCCGACTAGTTTGAATTGATATTCAAAGGTAGATTAAAGAATAAATTTAAAGGATTTATCTTTGATAAAATTAATGGGAACCTTTCCCTATGAATGTGAAATTTAGAAACTAACTGTCGGTTAGCTAAGCAGAAAGGTTTTCTGGGTATTGATCTGATGTTGGTTTCGGCCTTCGGGGTTAATATTTGGGGAATTATTCTCTTGATTAATTTACGGTTAGTGACTGATGAATTGGAATGAGGCGTATGTTGTGTTTGTGTAACACTTATTTATAATATACGCGAGTTATTCGGAAAGACCGGGTTTATCCCATTCTGAATAACTGATACGACGATAAGTCGAAGATGAAGACGGTGGTCGAAGACCGGAAGTCTTCACGTTGTTTGGGTGATTACTGATGATCTTGATTGGGCTGTAAACCCAAGAAGATGGAAACAGTTGGTGATCGTCTAGACGTACTTGGAGATCGATGGTTATGCGGGGTACTAGGTGCCTCCGGTTTCGTTCAGACCCAGAACGGACTTGTAAATGGACTATGTGTCTGACATTGGATTTTAGTCTGTGTGTTTGATTTCTATTAATTATATATCTGTTTGGCGGCGGAGAATTTATTCTCTTGCTTAACGCCCTTCTCTGAGACGTACGAGCTCAGGGGTTATATACTGATGGATATCAAACGCATAGAGTGAATTGCCTGTGTGGCATGCTAAGATGCAAATGATCAAGGCTTCTGTTGAAAAGCAAAGTCTTGTGGTTGATGATCAAAGCACCGCCTGTGTGGCATAGCTTTGTGTAACGTGAATTCGCGAGCCTCACCCCCCGGTTGTGAACCAAAAACGGGAGAGGACGTCAGGGAGGACATGCGTTTCTTTCTAGCTAGGGTGGTGTCAGTGACCTACCAGCCCTGACATTTATATACTTTTCACCTGTGTGGTTGTTGCTGTTGCGAGGCGCCTCGGTTAGATCGGACGATCCGGGTCCGATGGAGCCATTCGTTGGCTCATTTACGCCCCAAAGGGTAGGGAAACGTAGTGTTTAGGCATAATAATCCACATCGGTGGACCGGCCCTGAGGATCCAAGGCTTGCCTGCGCGCTTGCCTAAGACTCGGGCTAGACAGTCTCGAATCGGTTGAGGACGATCCCTGGCCTCGGTTCATAGATGGAAATCCAATTTCCAAATACGTGATTTTGCGGTTTTAATTGTAGAACTAGTATGGCGACATGATATATGGTACCCATGCCGCCTATGATTGATACTTATGATTTGAAGTTGTTTTATACACTATGCACTTATAATAGTATCAAATGATTTGTTTTAAAACGTATCAAGCATTCTTTGGCTGTTATAAGGGAAAACCCTATCCCCCGGCTTGCGTTGCATTGTGTGATAGGACCTGGGTCTTATACCAGCTTCATTTTTCTTTATTTAGCATTGCGTTGTTTGTTTTATGCACTGGTATTCTTGGGAGGAAACCCGTTCCGTGTTATACGGCGTGGTCCCTTGATTTACCTAAATTTAAAATAAAGATTAATAACTGTTTTAGTTCTCACACCAGTCACATGACTGACCTGGAGTTTATTGTTTTAACCTAAACTCTGGGTGCCCTTATTTTGACATGGGCAGCTAGTAGTTTTGGTTTTGCAGATTTATATTCAAAGGACCCTGGTTTACAGCTGGAACGATATCCGGAAAGCTTTGTATCCGTATATCTCTTCTAGTTGTGTATTGTATTATTTTCCGCTGCTATGTATTTAAATGTAATTTAAATCTCTGATATTTATTTGTTTATACTCTGTATATTCTTGTAATCTGATGCATTGTTGTAATATACAATGAAATGTTCTTCCGTCTGCGTTCTATTTTGTCTTGTTCTCAAAACAATCAGGCGTTTCGAACGGTCTGGGTCGGTTTAGCTACTGATTCGGATCGAGCGAGATTCTCGGTCGTCACATTCTAGATGTATTGCTCAAGCTTCTATCTTTGCTACTATGGCTTATGAATTGGGGATTATGCTTTCTTTGTTATTGCACTCTGATAATTAAAGTACAAGACAGAAGTTTTAATGATGTGCTGAGTTTATGTATTTTCAGGCATATGGTGTAACTGTGCTTTTTGATTAATAAAAGTTTTAATTCCGCTGCTATTTTATATCTGTCTTGTAATTATTCTGTGTATGTTTTCCATAACGCTTCACGGAAATTAATGCATTCCCTTAGTGAGTGACATTAATAGACGTGGGGTGTCACATCTGATGTCTCCGTTGTAGATGCTGAAGCCTTCTGGAGAACAACTTTGTTTTTATTCTCTAACTTGTGGCAACTTGCAATATAATGTCCAGGTTTTCTGCAATAATGACAAACTCCCTTCCGAGCTCCTCTTGACTGAGATCTGGACTTAGCTTTATCTCTTCCGTATTTGGGTCTACTTTTACTTCTTCCTCTCTATGCAATAAGGCTTTCAGAATCATTCTCCATGCTCATGCTTGCTAGCTTTCCTCTCAGCATCTCGTTATGCAAAATTGTCTTCACATCCTTCAAGCAAATAGACGAACGTCCGTAGATCATAGAGTAAACAAAAGTTTTATACTCTGCAGGTAAAGAACATAAAAGAATAACAGCTTGTGCCTCATCCTCAATCTTTACATCAGCTGTTCGAAGATTCATGAAAAGTGTGTTGAGGGCATCTATATGAGCAAATATCTGTTCCGGGCCTCATTTTGAAAGAATAAAGTTGTTGTTGTAAGATGATGCGGTTGGTGAGAGACTTGTCGTAGAACTTTCTCTGAAGAGCACCCCACAATTCCTTAGCAGATTTCACGTGAGAAAACTCTCTAAGTACTTCATAAGAAAGGCTAAGTTGGATGGTAGTAAGAGCATCCTCTTCCAATTCTTCTATTTCTTCAGGTGCTAATTTTTTCAATTTCTATGGATATGAGACAACCTTAAATGTCCTCTCTTTCTTCAACACCGCTTCCATCTTCATCTTCCATGTGTCAAAATCCCCTTTTCCATCAAATCTAACAACTCAAAAATTTGTAGCGCTTATTATTTACGGAATTTGACATGGTTGAAAAAGTCTTTGAACATGACAACTAGCTCTGATACCAATATGTAGTGCAAAGTCAGAGATTTGGGCAGCAGAGTACGAATAAACCCAATGATCTAGTCTGTCAACAATTTCAACAATGCCAAAAAAATCAAGTGGCACAAATTATAGAGAGAACAAAAATAGAAAAGAGAGGAAAGGACACACCAATATAACGTGGTTCAGATATGAATATCCTATGTCCACGGAGACCCAACAACTTTTATTTCTCAATGAAGAAATGAGTACATAAGATTACAATATACAGTGAAGATTAATGGTGGATTGCTTGCATTCATACAATAACATGAGCCCTATTTATATAGAGGGATTTCTTGGAGATAAATAAGAGAAGTTTCTAAATGAAGATAAATAAATAAAATATCTTCCTTGATTTGATTGGAGCATAAATGGTTGGCGCAATCATGGTCTCAATCTCTTTCCCTGAGTAAACTGATTCTTTATTAATTGATTGATTGGCCTGTTATTTTTCTTCCACAAAAGAAAACTTCCTCTTATATCTTTTCATATACGAGCCAATTAATTGATTGACAATCAATCAATTTCGTTCCTTCTCTACAAATACTTGAATCATTAATTTCAATAGAATGGCATTAGGAAACTTTTTCTTAAATAAAGGGCAATGAGCAATCGCATGTCCTTGTTCTCGGCAATATTGACATTTGCCTAGAAAAGTGTAGGGCTTTGTGGGGTTATTGTTATTAAGAATCTGATAGGAAGAAGTTTGGTTAATGAGAGCCATTGAAGAAGAGGAAGTAGAACTGTTTTGGATCAAATCTCTGATAACATGAAGAAGAGTTGAAGAGAAGGATACTATTGTTTATTCATGAGTCACAAATATATATAATTACAAATTCATGCAATCAATCCTTATCATTATATTTCAATAGCATGCCATATATGAAAAGATTGACATAGATTATGTCAATCCTTATCAAACATATGTTTGCTTTTTAGCTGATAGTTAAGGTTGCACATTCATATTCAATTTGGACTCAGTGGTTGCATATTTAACCCTATATTTTTCTCTAATTCATCCAACCATGTCCATAACTTGTTATAAACAATTACTCATGTCATCATTAAATTTAATTTCTCTCCTCGCATAGGATTTTTTTTTTTTGCGGTAATGAAATATAAATTTAGGTGCGTGGGAAACAACAACTAATTCCATGGTGTTTGAACATCGATCTGCATTACAGAGTTTCACCTCCTCTTTTCATAAACATACTGCTTGAGTCCTTAACTTTGATAGTTCAAAAAAAACTAATCTAAGCTGATTATCAGTAGGAATTTTTAACTTTTAATTTTTATGTCCCTGATAATAATCTTATTTTTATTTTCTAGCTAATTTGTAAAAAAGGTTATTTATCATAATTTCATAAAGTGAGTTGTAAGGGTTGATATCCAACGCATTAAATTTGTCTTCAAGATTTAATTTATTTAGCATAATTCAAGTTCAACTATTTTTAAGTCTAATGAAAAGCAACTAAGCTCAAGATGAAAAATTTATTTCAACCATGATTTTGTATGTCAAAAACCTAGTTACTAAGGTAGCAATTTCAATTTTGTTACCAAGCTCTAGAGCAATTTCAGGTCTGGCTCGTACGATTAAAGGCTTTAGTTCATGTTAATACACTTTGGGAAACAGGTAAAACACTGAGGTGGAAAGATGATTAGAATGAAAAAGGTAACCAAAATAATGAACATAGAAGCAAGTGCCTATTAATGAAAAGCTACACTACCTCCCTTTTAAATGGTTCAGATGCAAACAATGGAGATGCTACTATGGCTTGTCATGGAGAGTTTAGAGATGTTGCTCCGATAATATTGAAAAAATAATTTAATCAAATCCCAATTAGAGATGTACATTGCTAAACATGTAGTCAAGGAGGTAAGGTTGGTATTTCATAATGGTGGACTTATTTAAAAGATGAAAGTAAAGATTCTGAATGCCATGAAGTGTCACGTGCTACGATAAGGAGCAAGTGACATTTGCACTAAAGAGTGGACTGAGTGTTATTTAATTTTTGATAATGATTTACAACAGAGAGAAAAAAGAGAGATGTGACATATAATTTTATGTTGAGATATCTTTATCTAATTGTTCTTTTTTAGTTTATGTTTAAATTTCAAAATTATGTAGTTGTATGACGAACTTACACGTTTTAGTTAGCTTTAATGAATTAGGAAATGCCATTACAAAGTGTTTTATTTATTTTACTTTTATTGGTTTATTGTGATATTTCTTTATATTTGGTAGTGTGGTGCCTGTGGAGCAGAAAATGATGACATTCTTGGTTCGAATGTACTATCTTAAGCAAATGCAGTAGATTTGATTTCAAATCTGGTTTTTGTTTACATGCTTTAGTTGCAAACAATTGTTTTTATTAAATGCTTGATTATTATATTTTCTATTTTAACTTAAGTAAATAACAATTAATGTATTTTTTATTAATCTAGTGCACTTTTTATACCTCAACTTAAGTTTAGTTAGTTGTATTGTTTATTCAGATTAATATTATGTACAAAAATGATGAATCTATTCATACGTCTTGTTTTAGGTTAGGCATCATCTTTTTCATACAATCATTTATGTTTAACAGGAACTGTTATATGATTCATTGGACCTACGCTTAACCCTGTTAATGCTTGAGGAGGCACATCAAGGTTTCTTTCAGGTACTATAAAAAAAGGGAAAATAATTTGTGCATCTATTTTGCATGCTCATGATTTATTTACCAACTGAAAGAAGTCAAATTATAATAGGATGAATATTGTTTGAAAGAATTATATATATGCACTTTGAATGATTTTATTATATCTACACATTTGACTCAGTTAACATTGATTAATATATACTTCAATAATGATTAACATGCAGTTTTCAGCTTAGAAAAATCACCACTATATTACACCCAACTTTACTTTGAAACTCCCCAGCTTAGTTTGTATGCTAGGCAGACAAATATGTACCTGTTGATATTTATGTTTAATCTATTATATCTTTGATTAGAACTGTAAGGTGTTTTAATCCCTTCAGTTTCGAGTGTATTCAGTTGAGTATGATAATGCATATAGCTAAAAAAATATGGACAACAAGTTCTCATTATTGACTAAACATTTAGATTGCATTGATTCTACTTGTTATATAATAGAAATGTATATATATGTTTGTGACGGATTCAAATCAATACACAGATAGTATAATTTTAGTCTCAAGTTGGTTTACATGTAAAATTTAGTTTAATTGAATGTCTACTTTATTCATTACTTCCATTTTCTCTTAAAGTACCCTATAACTTTTTTTAAATAAAATAAAATTTGAAATATGTTTTAACAAATAATTTTTATTTCGTATTGAGCATATTAACGGTCGGTTTTCCACTGTTGTGCGGTAATACTACTATAGGTTATCACATACTCACATTCCATAAATTTTTTTAACACCGTGATCATCCTCTTTGAAATTATCATCGAATGCAATTTGTAGGGAAACAACACTAACAAAAACATCTAATTACAGACACGTAACTTGAAACTGAACACTTTCGGTTTTGAATTTATGACAAATCAAAGACCAAAAAAGAAATCATTAACTTTAGAAATTAGCAACTAAATTTTAGTTTCAAATCGGCTGCAAAAAATAATTAAAATACTTAAAAACTAAACTGTATCTTCAATCTAATCGTTGATTGATTATGGAAAAAATATTTTACAACTGTTGAGAATTCTCTTTTCCTTTATTTTAAAATCTAATAGCTGAATTGGGTAATCCATGTAATAATTTTTGTAGATATTAGAAAGTAGTCACAAACTAAAAGAAGAACATAAGAAATGGGAGAGAGCAGACATTTTTATTCATTCAGATCACTTTACAACATACATGAGCTCTCTATTTATAAACTTCACATGTCCTTGCAATTACAACAATGTCCCTTGCATTAAGGGTATTCACCCTTAGCACACACACATGGATATATATATATATATTACAACACTCCTCCTTGAATATGCATATGCAAAGATGATAAGATTAATTGCCTCATTAAAAACCTTTTTATGAAAAACCCTATGGTAAAAATCATAAACAAGGAAAAGAGTACAATTTTTATTTCATCTCTAGATAACATATTGACAATGCTCCAATGAGGGTTGATACTTCTGGATCAAAATAATGCTTCATTAAAAACCTTACTAACAAAAACCCAATGGGAATAATATCAGTGAAAGAAAAGAGTACATTACAGCATAATATATGCTCCCCCTGGTCCATAACGCATTATTCAATTAGTTTGGTGATGCAAGCGGCGCATACCAATTTTATATATCATCTTCTAAAATGTTGATTTTGGAAGTGCCTTAGTGAATAGATCTGCTGGATTTTCTTGAGAGTGGATTTGCTTCACTTCTATCTTATTGTCCTTTTGAAGTTCATGTGTGAAAAAGAATTCAGGAGAAATGTGCTTCGTCCGATCACCCTTGATGTACCCTGCTTGAATCTAGCCTACGCACGCGGCATTGTCTTTATAAATAATGATTGATCTTTCTGTAGTTGATGTAAGTTTACATGTGCTTCGAATATGTTCGATTGATGATCTCAACAAATACATTCTCGTCTTTCTTCATGTAGTGCTAGTATTTCAGAATGAGTATATGATGTTGCTACCAATGTTTGCTTTGTAGACCGCCATGAAATAGCTGCATTGCTGTTAGTAAACACATATCCTATTTTTGATCCTGCTTTATGTGGATCAAAAAGATAACCTGCATCAGCATAACCAACTAGAATCGGATTATTGTCTATGTTAGAATAAAATAAGCCTAAATCAATGGTTCCTCGCCAATATCTCATGATATGTTTTATTCCATTCCAGTGTCTTTTAGTTGGTGCAGAACTATATCTTCTAGAAGATTGACAGAAAATGCAATATCTGATCTCGTGCATTAGGCTAAATATAACAATGCACCAATTGCACTGAGATATGGTACTTTTGGACCAAGTATGTTTTCATCGTCTTCTTTTGGTCCGTGAGGGTCCTTTTTAATATTTAGTGATCTGACAACTATAGGCGTACTAAGTGGTTATGCTTTATCCATTTGAAAACGCTTCAGGACTCAATGTAATTTGATTGATGAATTAGTATGCCATTTTTACTGTGCTCATTCTGTAGACCAAGACAGTACTTAGTTTTGCCAATATCTTTCATTTCAAATTCCTGTTTTAGGTAAACTTTTGTTTCATTGATCTCTTCTGGAGTTCCAATCAAATTTATATCATCAGCGTATACCGCTAAAATAACAAATCCCTTTACCGATTCCTTTATAAAGACACATGGACAGATCAGGTTGTTTTTATATCTAGATTTTATTAAATACTCACTAAGACGTATACCACATTCTTCCGGATTGTTTCAAACCGTAAAGTGATCGTCTCAATTTTAATGAATACATTGACTTTGATTTTGCTTCAGGCATTTTATATCCATCTGCGATTTTCATGTAAGTATCGGTATCCAATTCACTGTATAGATAGGCTGTCACAACATCAGTCAATCTTATATCAAGCTTCTCAGAAACAACAAGGCTTATTAAATATCAAAATGTTATAACATCCATAATGGGAGAGTACGTTTCTTTGAAGCCAAAACCCGGTCTCTGCAGGAAACCTTGTGCAACAAGCCTTGCCTTGTATCTCACAACTTCATTTTTATCATTTCGTTTTGTAACGAATACCCATTTGTAATCGTCGGGTTTAACACCTTCTGGTGCTTTCTCTATTGTTCCAAATACACCATGTTTTTGGAGTGAATCTAGATCAACTTGAATAGCATCTTTCCGTTTTGGCCAATCATGTCTTTTTCGACATTCATTTATGCTAGTTGATTCATTATCATTATCCTCATTATAGTCACGACTTTTAGTTATTTTAATAGCTACTGCGAATGAGAATACATCATCAATTGTTATTTTATTTCGATCCCATATTTCTCCATAATTCATATAAAATGTTGAGATCTCATTACTATTTGGTATCGTTTTATTTTCGGAAGCTTCTATTATTTCTTCTGGGATAATGGTTCCTTCACTGATTTTAGGAGAATTTAGATTTTCTTTTGAGGTATCCTTTGGATCATTTATAACCTCTTCGGAGGTTTGCTAATTGATGATTTTTCATTAGACTTTATTTTTCTAGCCACCAAGACTTTTGAACCTATCGGTCTTCCACGTTTTGGTCTAGCTTTAGATTCATTTGCTGCATTGGTCCTTCGGGGATTTCAATTCTAGCTGGGGTATTTGCTGCTGGAAAATGAGATTTAGTTATTTTTGCAGCATCATTAAATGCATCTGGCATTTGATTTGCAATATTTTGAATATGCAAAATTCTTTGTACCTCATATTGACATTGTTTGGTACGTGGATCCAAATGAAATAGAGGGATTATTCCATGAAATTTCACGCTATTCTACTGGAGCGGTCTTTTCTCCCCATAACGTCAGGAAATTTGACTCATCAAATTTGCAATCTGCAAATCTTGCAGTAAATACATCACTCGTAAGAGGCTCAAGATAACAAATTATCAAAGGTGAGTCAAATCCCACATAAATTCCCAACCTTCTTTGAGGACCCATTTTAGTATGAAGTGGGGGACTAATGGGTACATGCACAGCGCAACCAAATTCTTGTAGATGTGCAATATTTGTGTAACGACCTGGATTTTGGACCGTTCAAATCGATAATAAACCACACATGTGGACCCAAAACAAATCACTAACACAAGTACTTATTGGGAAAAAGAAGAAAAGTAGAAAGAAGAGAAAACAACCACAGAAGCTCACAGCGGAAGGACAACATATAATAAACAAATAATGGTTTAAAAACATTTAAAACATATAAATTCGAGTTACATTTTCCAGTCATCAGAGTTACACTAATACAAGCATATACAGAAATGCAGCGAAAATAAAGTGCAGCGGAAAAATATACTTATAATTGATATATATACACCAAATCCTCGTCTTCATCCTCCAAGCTATTGCAATCTTCGCTAACTGCAACTTCTGCTGACCCGAGCGTATTGCATAAAAAAACACAACAAACACTTGGATCAACACTAAATCATTCTCATATTAGTCAAATTAAAAAACGAAATAACCCGAGTGTCATGGGTACAGTAACTCAAGAGATGTTACGGGATTTTCCATCTCTCAAGGATCCGTTAAACAAATACATACGTAGTGTAATACGCTATTATTGTAATGACTATTCAGTAAAGTAAACATAATGAAAATAGCGTAAGCTTGATTACATTTTTACCCTTACACGGTTTATAATACTGTAGTCTATACAGTACTGTAAACCCACCGTAACCGATGGCATCAGAGGGCACTCCATAAGTACGATACAAATCAAAATCGTATGGGGCTCGATAAGGATAAATATGACAAGGCACCCAAGGCAACGCCCAGGGTATGATTCTACCAATTGCACTCCCGGACCGGTGGTAACGCATAGCGGCCACTACCGCCACCCTCGGAACACACTCCCAAATCAAAAGGGCCCTAATCATCGTCATAGTCATAGAAATAGTGTCGGAGAAGTGCGTCCGATCAGAGGTGCTACCTTTGTTAGTCACGGTATAGCTCCTGTTTTAGTCATTTTAATTCTGACCCGAAGGTCAGGGCTATTTCGTCACTATTCGCATTCCTCGATTCAATCGTTGCCTCCAAGTCATCATGCTTCGTTCCGGATACTTCAACACATGCACGATTATTAAAGTGGTATCAGCACTAACAGAGAGTATGCCACTTACCAATTCCGGTCTCTTTAACAATCAATGCTTACATTTTACACATCGGTCGGTTCTTTTACATTTCACAAAGGTTCGCTTTCATATCCAAAGTATCATGTTTGTTTTGAACCCAATTTTATATTCAAAATAGAATATAATTTCATATCAAAATATCATAATCATTCCAAAATCGATTATATTCTAAACCAGAATACATTTCATTTCATTATATTATAATCATATAATATTTCACAAAATTGATTTATATTCGTGCAGAATATACTTCATATCAAAGATTATAATTATTCCAATTCAATTTATGCTCAAAATCCATTCATATTCAAATAGAATATATATATTTCATTACACTCATTTCAATCCCTTAGGAGATCGATTTATATTCGAGTAGAATATAATTTACATTTCCATATTAAGGTCGGTTTAAAAATCGATTCATATTCAAATAGCTTTATTACAACTCCATTGAACCAACGGTTTAAATCCAAGAACTTTTCATTCTAAAGAAATTTATAATTCATAAAATATAAATTTTGAAAAATAGATGCTTATGAGAAAAATCTTTATATAATATATATATATATATATATATATAGAATATAATGGTTAGAATAAGATAAGAAAATTTAGATAACTATGTATATACATGAAATAAATGTTTTACTAATTAGTTTAAGTAATAATAAAAATATAAGGAAGAATTTAACTATAACAAAATAGTTTATAAGTAAAAAGTTTTATAAGTAAATTTTGAGAAAAGAAATAGTTTATTTAAATCAACAGTGTATATATATATTTATAATAAAATTCTTTAAATCGTAATTGTTCCTTCCTTACGAATTTCAAATACTTGAACCTATACTCCAGTCTCAATGGAGTTTACATAGTTCAATATCCTTTTCAAATACCATTTAAAACCAACTGTTCGACTTGAAGGACTCAAATTCATATTCATGCCAAATTCGAGGTAATTTTCAAGTATCCTCAAATAGCCTTCATTTCTAAACTTAATTTATAGAGAATTTATAAATTTCACATTTACTATAAATTTGAGACTTCAAGATATACCCAAAATCCCATTTTACAAATCTCAATTTGTTTGGATAGTTCCGTTGACAAATTCATAATCATTCAAGGTTCAGGGTTAAAGGAAAATAAAATTTATCGAAAATCGATACCTTTCCTTTAAATAAAATTTTTCATCGAATAGGATTTCGAATATTTAAAAAAAAAAATCATTTAACTAATCGATGTCCATATACAATTTGATATCCTATGGCCAAGTGATTTTTAATTTTTCGATATTTCAGGGATGGATGTACATCATTTCAATCCAAATCAGGGTCACAGATATTTATCATTTCAATCTGTGTTCTTAATATATTTTAAATTGATAAACCCCGGGTTTATTCGATGCCCGTAACATCAAGGGTGAAAATGGGATTTATCGTCAAAGTGAACATACAACATCCATATACTGAATAAAGAACATTTCAAGCAATGTTAATTTAGTAATCAAATAAACCAAGGCATCCATCACAACCATTTTATTCCATAGTAAATATTAAATCATTTCACTGGCTAACAAATATCGGAATTTCGACTAAAAATTTAATTAACTATAATAACTAGTTATCACCCTAAATTTGTAGATTACATACTTGCATGTCAGTTTTTAAGCAAACAAATCATCCGTCAACACAACCATGCAACCAAACTTATTTCACAATTTAATTTAATAAATATGGGAATAATTTAGTTAGTCGTGAATGAGAAAATCACTCACCTTTGGGTCTTTAGTTGATCGGACGTCAAACCAAAACCCAAAATTTTACAGTCTCTAAACGCAGCCAAACCAGTGTCAAAACGTCCGCAATTCCGCCATGATCCTAAAGCAATAAACCGCGCGTCAATTCGAGGTCGTATGAAGAAGTTATACATGTTTTACCATTTGAATTTTGAATATATAAATATAAGTAAATAAAATGAATTTCTTACCCACTCACAACCCGACACGTCAGCTCCCCATTTTGTATTTCCCGCTCCTCCAAATCATGCAGCTACAGAACCGATCGTAACCCATGAAATCAACCTCGTTTGACCATCGATTGTGGCCAACTCCGGCTCTGCGACCGCCCGAGACCACCTCCATTGCAACCGTCATTGAAAACCGTACCACCTCCTCTAATCCGGTCAACTCCGGTGACCTCCTCCTCCGTGCCGCGACGATGAACGGAGTTGGGTTTTAACCCTTCAACGACCAAATTCTGACAAACCACTCAACAATAGGAGCTCCGACCACCACCAATCAACTTCTCTCATCGACCTCTTCAGAACCCAGATCGTCAGTTCTTCGATTGGTTGCCGGATTGAAAACCCCCAATTTTGGCTTATGGTTTCGAAAACAGCAACTTTGACCGTCAATTTCTAGCAACCTCATGCACTGCATGTCGAAAAAAATCGTACCAGAAGCTTCGTATCGTTGAGAGCTTCGATTTGATATATAATTTGCTATGGTTTGAGGAGATTCGAATTTAAAGTTTGTAAATTTCTTTTCTAGGGTTTTGGAATACATTTCAGCCATTGGAGGAAATCTGGTTGAGGAAAAAAAATTAAACGTACAATAGAGAATGGCTGATGGAGTGGAAAATGGGTTTTATTTATATATATAGAAGGTCTAACATAAGAAACAAACCATTATCCAATTACATTGATTTCGTTCATGTTTTAATCCCGTACAGTCAAACGACAAGTCCAATTACAACGAAATTTGAAACTCTACGATAATTCACTGTTTCGGATCCGATGAAACTGGTTTCGTCGGATTCTGAGATAGTCGCCAAAACAGTTAAATTTTACAGTTAATTTATTGATAAAATATTCAATTATTCATTTAACTATTTTAAATTCAATTTAAATATTTATTAAATTCCCTTTTAAATCTAATTATAACTTAAATAAATTTTATAAATTGATTTCATAAATTTTATGTTCCCAAATTGATTATTTGAATTTCAGTTATTATTAAACAACTTAAAATTCCGCCATTTAACAATTTAAATTGGAATTCCCTTTTTGACTTAAACAACTTAAATTTAATTAGTTATTAAATTATTAAATTCCATTTATTTATTTTAAATCTCAATTTAAATTTATACAAAATTATGGGTTGTTACATTCTCCGCACTCAAATTTTTTCGTCCTCGAAAAGAGAATGAAATACGATATTGAGTATATATATACATATATATATATTTCAAATCCATACTTATAAAATAGCATTTATATAATAAGCTATATGATTGTAAAATCTAATAAACTTCCTAACTCCCAAAATCAAGGAAAATTTCGGCAGCATCTCCTTTGTACGGAGAGGTCCGGAAAAATTACAACTTATTTAAAATTCATATATACATCTCATCATTCAAAGAGGTATCCCAAAAATGGGGAAAACACATATATACATAACCACACAACTAAATAATCCCAAACACGTACCTCCTTTAGCGTTTATTTGTGGATTTATTTACCTTAGCACTTTAGTATTTAGCGCAAGCGAGCTCCAAAGCTTAGCGGGACTTCCTTACACCTGCTACATACTCACATATGCATAAGAATTAAGCATATATATAACTTACACAACATAAATCGAACATTTCAACTACTAAACCACCATACTCGTATCAGGCCAGCGAACAAATCATCGATTATCATCCTATAAACGATGGAGTTTGACTAAGGCAAAAATTGTTGCATTTGTTTCAGACTTTCCAAATTGTCCGAATTCGTCGAATTCGGATAATCTGTTCAAAAGTTATGACTGTTTTAGTGAAGGTGAACACCTCAGCCCGTACACTGAAAAACGCAGGTCTGAGTTGTTCAACCTAGTTTTTAACCCTCCAAATCTCAAAATTTTACAAAGCATATTAAAAGAAAGTCAGATTCAGGGCTTTCCGAATTGTACTCGCACATTAAAATCCGACGCTCGGTTAGGAAGTTATGGTCAAAACAATATCGATATACGCTTCAGTTATAAATTTCTTGCACATAGTACTATGACTAAAACTTGCATTTCAGCTTAGTAAACATGAAAATTTTGACATGGCTCTATTAACGAAAGTTCTAGCTCAGTTTCTAAGGTTTCTAAAAAGTCCGAAATCGTTGAATTCCGACCAGCCGATCAAAAGTTATGGCCATTTTAGCTTCAGCTTATCGAATATTTTAGATTTTCGCACAAATGTTGATTTATTTATTTGGAGTTTCAACCTTCGGACAAAAGCTTGACCATCTATAACGGGTTATCGCTCCATTTTTTTTCCATAATACGGTTTCCCGTTTCAATACTTAAATATATTCATATTCATTTTACTTATATTAAATGTATTTTATTTCATTTACTTATGTTCCATTATCGTCCAGTAAATTCTTTACATTTAGTTCATTATCCGAGCAATGAATTCATATTCAATTGCTTATTTCATTCCAATATATTTTCTATTCATTTCTCATTTCATTTCAAGTATTAAATTACGGATAAAACTTGAATTCATTTTAAAATTTCGAACGAACTTGATTACATTATATTTTTAATTCATTACCCTGAATCAATTTGCCAAAATTTTATAACTCGTTCCTTTCCTAAGTTCTTAAGTCTCAATCGATTTTTTTCCGATCTTCTAATTTTCTCTTGTTGGTTCAATTTTTTTGACTTGACTAAATTTGGCTTCATTCCATATTCGATTAGTCGTTCGTTTAAATTAATCCCGATTTTATTTATTCTAATTATTCAAGTTCATCCTCACCTCGTCTTCATTTATACTTGGTTCTAGATCGACCAATTTAGTTTTTTCTCGAGTTTACTTCCATCTATTCTATTTCATTAGGATTAATTGAATCCACTTAGTTCCAAATTCTTCCGATATTCTAATTTAATAAATTAACTTCGGTATTCTATTCATTCATTAACCATTTCTTATACACTTATTCCTATTCCATTTTAAATTAGATCTTATTCCATTAACTCAATTTGTTTATTTGTCTCATAAATCATAGAATGAACTAAGGACTGTTCATAACTCAAATCTTATACGTAGTTCTCAACCCATTATTATTCGATTTCCTAAGTTAAACTTTATTCAACTCGATTTCTTTACTCAAATTCAGTTATATTCCATTTGACTAAAGGATTTACATACCATTCATTTCATTGTTCATACTCAGATTTACCTTCGATGTATTGTCTTATTGAGGTTTACCCCATTTAGATTTTCATGCCTTCATTTCACATACATGCGGATTCACCACCTAATTCCATTCATCCTTAATTTATCGACAATTCACACTTTATCAACCAACATAAATTTCTTTTATTTTCTTCTCGAACTAGCTTTATTTACTTGTTAATTATTCCCAAGCCATAAGAGGTTGCCATTTTTATTTACATGACAAAAAATTTCAATTCATTTTAGCCGATTTTTTTGAACTTAGTTTCATACTAAATTTTGATTTCCTCCAGCACCATTATTGTTGTATATGACGTAGTTGTATACACAATTATATGATTTTTGTTTGATGATAACAACCAAATAAATATTATTTTAAATGTGTTTGCTACTGTACTGTTCTATATATACACAGGAATATAATATTTAAATTTAAATAGAATACGACTGTACAGACATTCATATATTCACACAGTATTTTATTTAAATTAAATATTATATTTCAGACATTCAAACAGTACAACTATCTATAATACCACTATTTAAACACTTCACAGACATTTGTACTTGTAAATAAACTGAATAAAATAGACAAGTTTGTTTGACAACAATAAAATAATATTTTATTTCAAACAAATTTGTTTATTACAAATATCAGTACAATTCTCACATTCTTATACAAAACTCCTCACCACAATTCTCTGTCACTAAAGTACATTCTCAATCACTCAGTAATTTCATATTCACTACAACACTCACACATTTCACATTCACTCATATACACTTTTACACACTGTTTTTGGTTTCTACCTTCTGTCTTCAGTCTTCTGTCTTCACTGTCAGTCCAGTCATCTACACCTGTCATATACAGAAATACACACACAGTACACTGTAATAGAAATAAAAGCTGTATACATGCAGATTTAAATTTTATTTCTAAAATTTTATTTTCCCTAGATTTTTGGTGTGTTTCTCATCATTTTTCATGACTCGATCTGATTTATCAATTTATCCGACTATGTCTAGACAGCTTGAGATATTTGCAGTGATACACTGTAAATACCACAAGGCAGTCAGTGTACATACAAAATATTTCTGTGCAGGGCAGAGAAATCTTTTCTATTGGCTTCATATACACACGTGTATATATATACACATGTGCACTGCCTCGCCAATATAGTGAGCCACTGAGGAGCAGCCACATGGACCAACTCGACTCAGTGCATTCATAAAAAACAACTCAATGTAAAAGTCATACCAGCAAGTCCATGAGTCGAGCAACAAAATCAACACATCTCAAAGTACAAAGCAAAGCGGTCGAGGCAGCTCAACGTGTGTGGTCGAGCACAAATACAAGTGGCACAAGTGTGCCTAAGGGTCAAGGCATGTTTTCAGATGATGCAGTTCAGAAGTATACACAAGTTCATGGTTCAGCAAACAATTTAACTTCAGATTTTATATTCAAACAAGGCTAGTAAAGTAGCATGGTCAAGTATGAAGCCTAAAGTATTCAAGTATGTGCATGGATGAAATCAAGTCGGTATGTACCAATTTCAACAATATACAATTCAGGGTCAAGATGGCCAGTTAAGCTCAAGAAAGTCAACATGCATATAGAACAGTGAGATCAATGCAGCAGTGTAAGATTATGGTTCAAATAGCATCTCATTTGTCCAAGTTGAAGTGTACAAGCATAAACATGGACATAGCATGGTTCAGAAATTAGTAGCATGTTAAATGGCAAGTGGTACAGCAATCTAAAGCAAAAGGTGCAACAAGGTTCTAAACAGAGGGTACACCATTCAAATTCAAAATTCAAGCAAGTGACAAAACTCAGTGGGGTGTAACATGACACAGTTGCAATGCAACAGCAAATACATGGTGTATACAGTCAGCAAAGTGACATAGCATCAAGGATGCTCAGAAATCAAGAATGGTGCAAGCATTTGTAAATGGTGAACTAATCAAGTGAACACATGTAGTGTATATAGCAATGAATTGACATACACCATGGTCGAGTTGCACAGATGCTAGGCATGGTTGCACAACTACATGTTATGATGCAGATTGGATATGTTCAGGCAAGACAGACGCTAATTAAGCATCAAGTAAAATGGAAAATATTTCTGGAATTAACATTTGATTCCTAGTTTTAAAAAGTTTCAAAAGTGGCAAGTTTTTCAATAATTCCAGAAATCAATCAATCAATTATCATGAATGTTTTGGGCAAGTGTTATTCTTAGAATTTCCAAAAATCTCATATGTCAATACAGAAGGAAAGTGGTTCAAGATATCAACTAGAATCTTCAAATTAACCACGCTTGAATTTAGAAATCACGCATGGAATTCAAAGCAGAGATTTCACAATTTAAATCGTGCAAAAGAATCATGCAAGGAAAACAATTTTTGCTTATAGTTTTTTTTAACAAGACATTCATGGCAATTCATCAATCTTGCCGGAAGAAATCGATTTATTCAAGGGGACGAACAATGTTTTATTCAGCAATAAATTAAGCAGAGGACCTGTTCAAAGAAATTCAAAGGCCGATTCTGTTTTTGGAAAGCAACAATCTTTATGAAAAGGTTTTTTAAGGCAAGAACTCACAAATCATTCAAGGGATTAATTCACGAGTTAATCAGGCAACCAAAAAGGGAAAACACACACAAATCAGATCGGCCACATGATGAAATCAAAGAGGGGTTTAAGGGATTTCTATTTACCGTGTATAATCTGCACCACATCATCACAGGCAGAGAAGAAAAATCGAAAAACCACGCAACAATTTAAAGAGAAATCATCGAAAGACAAAATCACATAGTAACATTAAAGATTCAATTAAAGAATCTTATATGTTTTCGATCGCAATCAGCGTGGATTGCCCAAATCAGATCAACCAAGAGTGACAACGAATTCAAGCATTTAGAGAGCCATTTTCTTTAGCAAACCAACTGATTGATTTGGGGAGAAAGCTGAAACCCTAGTTTTGGATTCCAGAGCCGCCATATTCTTTCTCCGGAGAACAAAAGAAATCAGGGTAAAGTGAAAGGGTGGAACCATTTCTAAAAGTGACCGGCCATGTTCAAATGAAAAGGGGGATGACCCCTTATCTTTTAACTCCTTTATTTTCTAGGGTTTTAGAGTTTTTATTTTGTTGTTGTTTTTTATTTTCTTTTGAATCGAACCGAAACAGTTCTAGAGTCTGTAAAATCTAGAGTTATTAGTTACGGGGTTGTAATCAGGGAAAATCTGATCGAGGGGATATCAATCAGTCTAGGGTTTTAAGCATAGGGTTAGAATAGGAGTAGGGTTTGCGAAAGTACGTGGTCTTGTATGCGGGATCTGTTCTATCACCTAGTAGAAACCTTAGGAATGCAGCAGTAGGCAGGATTTTGCCGAACCTGGGTATCTCTGTGTGTTATTTACTTTCTGTATTTTTATATCTGCTACATTCTGTGATCTGATTATTATTTCAATATCTCTTCATATTATAACTCTGCAAAAATTTATAATAAACCCTATTCGCCCCCATCTATGGTTAATCTAGATCCAACAAGTGGTATCACAGCTGGTTAATGCATGATGGGGGGTTCTCGCCTTGTGACCTATGATATGGTTGGCGAAGCATTGAATCTTATCCCCACATGTCCTTCTACTAGTTATTCTGTGTCGAGAGGCCGGGTGTAAAACCTGTATCTGAGGTCCACTGAAGAGCCATAAATTATATTCTAGATCTTCAAGTGGTATTAGAGTAGGTTATTTCGTTAACTCTAGAGATGGTGTACCCTATTTGTCAGTATAACGAGAGTCAGTCCAGTGATATTCCAATTATTTTCAATGGGACAGATTTTTTAGTTTGGAAATCAAAAATCGAAATCTATTTAAAATCTATTAATTTTGAATATTGGAATATTATTGAAAATTTAGGAGATATGCTAGATAAGAAAAATAAAGTTGTCAATGCTTGTTATGCATATTCTCTATTCTTATCTCAGTAATAATCAGCTTAAACTTATCTCTCATTGTTTGACTGCACAAGATATTTGGAAAGCTCTCGACAAGTTGTATGGAACGGACAACAACTGCTCAAAATTCCGGAATGTCATCTCAGATTCAGATCTATGCTTAAAAGGTGAAACAGATAGATCAAACGATGGAGAATCAACATATGCTGAAGCTAAAAATTTCTCATACGAAGATTTGGTTTATATGTGTGTTGATTTAACTAAATCTGTTGATAAACTCAAATCTAAAAACAAAACTCTGATATCTAGTAATTCTGAGTTGACCAACAAAATTGATGATTTGGAATCACAGCTTGAATATTTTAAAAATTCTTCAAATTCAGATTGCAAAAATTGTTTGAAATTGGAAACCAATCTTGTTCATCTCAATAAACACATTCATAAGTTTGAAAAGGAAATTCTGA
This sequence comes from Allium sativum, assembly GCA_030737875.1. Classification (NCBI taxonomy): domain Eukaryota; kingdom Viridiplantae; phylum Streptophyta; class Magnoliopsida; order Asparagales; family Amaryllidaceae; genus Allium; species Allium sativum. The sequence goes on from CM060910.1 coordinate 347,095,519, forward strand.
TCTTAAAAGAAAACAAGATTGAGTTATCAAGTTTGAACAATTTTCTACAAAAGGAATTTGAAACTTTTAAGACTGATATAAATTCCAAATTTGGATTGTTGAAAAGGAAAATTGGTTGAAATCTGATTCGATTTTGAAAGAACTTTAAAACAAGATTGAAAATCCAAGAAATTTGAGTTTGAAAAACAAAAACATTTTGAATCTGAGATTGCTAAGTCCCAGACCAAAATTAATCTCTTAATGATGAAAATTTGGTTTTGAAAATTGATTTTGAAAAGAGTAAGATCACTAGAAACCATTGTTCAGATTTAATGAAAGAAAACTGTGATCTTAAATCTAAAATTCAACAACTTGAAACAACATTGGATAAATTTTCAAACGGTGAAAAATCTTTAAATGTGTTGTTGAAAAATCAATTTTCATCGAGAAATAAAAGTGGACTTGGCTTTGGGAATATCAATCGTTTTGATAGAATGAATTCAAATGGTTTTGAAAGCTCTTCAAATTGTTTTAGAAAAGATTGTTTTGAAATTTTAAACTCTGGCAATTCAAAATATTTTTTGAATCATAAACGAAATAAGAATTTGTTTTATAACAAACCATTTAATCATTCTTGGACCCCAAAAAGAAATAAATTGAATTCATCTAAATTCAAACAGATTTGGGTTCCTAAAGGCATTTTTGTAAATTCTGATGGTTTGTTATACAAACAGGTTTGGGAACCAAAACATACAAATCTAACTGAGAGTGGTTTTACAAACTTTTTCAAACCACTCGATCATTCAAACTGTTAGGTACCAGAGGAGGCCGAGGAACTACTGAGCAAAAAGAGAATTGAAATCAAATTGGTCTATATTTCTGTATCATCCAAGGTTCCTTAGCCAAGTCTGTTTGAGTCAGAGATTTTGGTTTACATCAATTTCAGGTATGATCTCTGAACTCATCTTTGTAAATATTCGCTGCTTTATTTTCTTTGTTTATTTCTCCTTCTTCCCCTTCTGTTTATTATTTTTGTTTGATTTGTCACTGTCATATATTTGTAACTTCTTGGGCTTCCTTAACTTCAAATTGCAGAATTTATATTTTTCTGGAAATTCGCTTCATAGAATAAAACACTGATGTTTTAATCATTCCAGATCTTGAGTTTAATCTTGTAAATATCTGCAATTGTTTTGAAGTTCATTTTCTGTTTTTCTGAATTCCTAACAGTGTTGACGTATTCATGTTATATCTTGAACATTGTTAGTATGAATTCTAAATTTTTTTGAGTATCTGAAAAATAATTGAAATTTCACGGATCTCTGCTGTTCTGAGGTTCTTCTAATTCATTTTAGAAAAGCTTGAAATAATATACTCATTACAGCACACTGCTACTTCTTAGTTGTGATAATCTCATTGATTTTCAGATTGGCTTGAAATTTTTTGAACTATCTTAAGACTCATTGTTTACATCTTGAAATTCAATGTTACTCATGGTTATCTGGCTTAGATTTTTGTTTGTTTGACATTATTTGAAATTTTTGATATTTTGAATCTCACATACCTCTCAGATCTGAAATTATTAATCCTGTGTGATTGATTCAATGTATCTCATGATTTACATTTGTTCAAGTGATTTCGAATAAACCATTATTTTTGGATCATGAATTTTTACTCAAACTTGATGTAAATGATCTGAATTTTTTTGGGCTTGTCAGAAATAATTTTGAAAAATTATTTAAAAATCCGGTCTTGAAACTCACTATTATTTCATGATTATTTGATTTGAATATATGTTTGTTTAAAATCATTTGAAATTATTGATTTATTGAATCACACACATATCTTGGATCTGAAATTTATAATCTGGTGTGATTGATTCATTGAATCCTGATTTTTCAATTTTCCTCAAATGATTTAAAATAAACTAAATTTTATAATCATGGATCATGGAATATATTTTGTGACCATTAGTAAAATTTTCTGACAAGTCTGTTGTGCTATAGGTTTCTGTGCTGCTCTGATACTGCTTTTGAAAATGATCTTAGATAACTACTTGTTTTGATTAAAATTGACTGCTGCTGAAATTACTTTGCTTGTCTTGTCTGCTTGGACCTTATGATTGAATTTCTGTTTGTCTGTGATATCCTGGTTTGTCTCCGTGTCTTGTTACAATCCTCATTAATAGGGACACTAAGTGGTATCATAAGTGCCTTATATTTGTCTCACTCATCTGTACTTAGATTCTAATCTTCACCTTGTATAGATCCACACACTCTTTTTTCCTTGTACAAATTTATCCCTCTTGGCATGTATAGATCTTCATATCCCTCTTGTAATTATTTTCAATTTTAAAATTATTTATTGATTATTCATTAAGAAATTGAAATCAATATCCAAATTGAATTATATTTATAATTCATCAAAATTATTATCAGATTTTGAAATTGTGGTGAATCGTGACTGTAGTATATTTCACAACAAGAGGAGATTTTATTTATATTTTCATGATGATTGAACATTTATTATAATATCTTTGAATTGGCAATTATTTCATGACCATCTCCTTTATCTATCATCTTTCTGCCATCCATGATAAGTTTATATTAATGTGGAGAGTTAATATGTTTTAAAATCCTTTTGAATAAACAATGGAAATATTTGTGATAGAAATGGGACTATGTTATTATTCAAAATTAGTGATAATTGAAAATTTTCAATGATCCCAGTACAGTCGAGCATATTTCATAATATGATTAATTTAGAAATTTATTTCACAGTCCATCTCTGTACCTACCCCATTTTCTATCATTCATATATTGGTTTTATTTACTGAGGAGTTTTTTCCTTTTAAATGCTGAAAATAATAAATATAATTAATATATAAGTGTGTCTCTAACCTCATTTAAAAATCCAAGCTCTGGTCATGCATGGTTAAGAGATAACTTATAATTTAAGCTGCGGCTGACCTCATTTAAAAATCCAAGCTCTGGTTATGCGTGGTCAGTGTGCTCTTAAATAAAATAAAAAGATAAAGGAAATATTATGCTATAAATTGAAATTAATCTGAAATTCTCCTTGGTGTATAAAAACCAGCCTATCAATCCATCTTTCTAATCTGTGAAATATGTTGAAATCTTATGAAGTATTATGATTTATTGATGGATGGCTATTGGGATTTGAGATTATACGATTTTGTCACTTAAATTGAATTGTTAATTATAGTCCAAATCCATCACTATTTTTGAATTTCATTTTTATAAATCTTTTTGAAAACAGTTGAAATTCATATTTTTATATAACTCTCTCCATTTTTATAAAATTCATCGTAAATCCGTCATTTTAAGCAATGTGAAATATGCCACTGATTCTCAGAATATTATGATTTTTGTTTGGCTGATTGAGATTTATGATGACCGTTCTTCCTCTTAAGCTGGAATTATATTTATTAGTCATTTTTTCATCTATATTTTAATTTCTAAGTCCTTTTGATGATAACAAAACGGGGAGAATGGGTTGAGATTTTGATTTATGGGTGAATATTTTGTAAATATTTTGAAAATTCATTATTATTCACTTCATTTCACTCATGCACAGTTATAGGGGGAGCTAATAAATAGGGGGAGTTCAATATTCACTGTCAAACACACTTTTATTGTGCTCAAAATGTTTTTTTGTCATCATCAAAACGGGGAGATTGTTGTATATGACGTAGTTGTATACACAATTATAAGATTTTTGTTTGATGATAACAACAAAATAAATATTATTTTAAATGTGTTTGCTACTGTACTGTTCTATATATACACAGGAATATAATATTTATATTTAAATAGAATACGACTGTACATACATTCATATATTCACACAGTATTTTATTTAAATTAAATACAAAATTTCAAACATTCAAACAGTACAACTATCTATAATACCACTATTTAAACACTTCACAGACATTTGTACATGTAAATAAACTGAATAAAATAGACAAGTTTGTTTGACAATAATAAAATAATATTTTATTTCAAACAAATTTGTTTATTACAAATATCAGTACTATACTCACATTCTTATACCAAAGTCCTCACAACAACTCTCTGTCACTATAGTACATTCTCAATCACTCAGTAATTTCATATTCACTACAATACAAATACATTTCACATTCACTCATATACACTTTTACACATTGTTTTTGGTTTCTTCCTTCTGTCTTCAGTCTTCTGTCTTCACTGTCAGTCCAGTCATCTACACTTGTCATATACAGAAACACACACAGAGTACACTGTAATAGAAATAAAAGCTGAATACATGTAGATTTAAATTTTATTTTTAAAATTTTATTTGCCTCAGATTTCTGGTGTGTTTCTCATCATTTTTCATGACTCGATCTGATTTATCAATTTATTCGACTGTGTCTAGACAACTTGTGATATTCACAGTGATACACTGTGTTAGACCGAAATCTGGGCCTAACACCCAAATCCAATGCGAAAACCTCACAATCACATAATAAATGCAGGAAAAGCAGTAAAATAAAAGGAGACACACGAGATTTTTGTAGTGGTTCGGCTCAATCCAAGCCTACGTCCACTTTATAGTTTCTTAAATCCTAAGAAGATATTACAATGTTGTTTGCTTGTGGTTTATATACGAAATCCTCGTGTTTACAATGAAAAAGTGGAAACTATACACGAAATCCTCATGTTGAATTGAATTGGATCGGCCTTCTTGTTGTTGCAAAGTCCTTGCAATGGTGGAAGATGAGAGTTGGAAATGGCCGAAAAGAGAAGATCCAAAAAAGTCCCTCAAAATGGCCACGTTGTGGTGTATTTATAGGCATAGAGGAGCTTCTGAGCGGTTCGGTTCGGAGGTGCCACGTGGTGAGCGGTGAGGCGATCTCGGAAGAAGTGGACAAGTGGTCACTAGATCGTGCTTTGCCAAGTGGAGCTAGATCCATGAAAGTAGGTACGGTTACTCCTTAAGAAGCGGTCAAAGCTTGCGTGCAGGAAACAACACAGGCGGTCGGTTCGGGTCCGAACCGAACTGAGATGGAATTTCCGAACAAAAGACATGATGTGCACTTCTGCGCAGAGCAAGGCGGTTCGGGTTCTGATGGTCTGATCCGAATCGAAGTGAGCTGGAGTCGAAGTCTGAGTGTCTTTGAAGCGTGGGTTCGGAACGGATCCGATCTGATCCGAGGCTTTGTCCAATGCCAAAATCCAAACTTTTCTGTTCTGCATGCGTTCACGGAAACAGGCATAACTTCCAAACCGTAAATCCGTTTTAGCCAAACAAAAGCTCGATTCGAAGCTAATTCAGAGGGCTACAAGAGTTGCAAAGCACAGCTCTGTAATTGCTGATTTCGGGCCCAAAAGAGTTCGTTTGATAGGAGTTTCGTGCCAATATTTGTTTGCAGTGCGACTTCAACCAAATCGCTTCATGTCTTTTGACGATGTTCCCAATACTTGAGCGTATTGTTTACCAGAAATTCTATGTGTGAATGCTTTGACTAAAAAGCGGATCAACATTTTTCCCCCTAGAAAATATCTTGCTGGTTGAAGGAAGATGTGTTCTGGATGATCCAACGCCACGCCGGGCCTGCCAGCTGCAAGTATAATCCATACCTGCGAAGAAAAGAGAGCAAAAAGGTGTGTCAAATCCTGAAAAAACTGATTACACTTTCGAGCATAAACCATGCTTGGGCATTTGTTTGAGCATAAACCATACTGGAGGGACGTTCGAATCATCCTGCCAAAACCTGGCGAGGGACCTAACCTTCCGGGTATAAGCCACACCAGGAAGTTCAAACTGAGCATAAGCCATACTTGAGTTTTATTGAGTTCCTTTGCCCAATCCTGACAAGATCGTTCGTCATTCCGGAGTATAATCCATACATAAGCATCCTAGTAAGTACAATCCATACTCTTGTCGGGATAGAGCTATACTTGCCAAATCCTGACAAGACAGTCTGTCCCTAGGCATAATCCATGCCTAAGGGTTCGAGATAAGTATAAGCCATACTTTAATTGAGATTGAGAATCCTGCCACAACCTTCCAAGACACTTAAATTTGCCAAACATAATCCATGCTCGGAAAGTCCTTCCTTATTCAATTCAATGTACAAAACCAAAGCAAATCCTGATTGGTTTGTCATCGAGTGCAGAGCACGCTTTGGAGCTAAATCCTAACCCCGAACGTGTGTACTCCGATTTAGCCAATCGGAAAACCTAAAGAAAGCAAAGAGACATATCTTAAATCCTAAGAAATGCTGAAAACGCAGAGTGATCCAATCCAGATCAGTTGATGATGAGCCCATGGGAGCTCGTTCCAGGGTCATTCCCTCTCTGGGGAGCAGGTGGTGGCAGCGCAGGTGCAGGCGCTGTAGGTTGTTTCACATACTCGGATAGCTCTCCACATCTAACCCGTTCCTCAATCAAGTCTCGCAAGTGCCTACAGTCATTTGTGTCATGACCGTCCATATCATGAAATATGCAGTATTTCCCAGAATCGCGTTCTCTTTGCGATGGCTCCCTCCTAGGAGGCTTTGGATAGGAGATGTCACCGTTCGTGTTTATGTAGATGTCAGTCAAGGTCGAATTGAGTTCGTTGTACTTTTCATATCTGGGCCCTCTCCGGGGATGAGTGTTACGGTCATTCTTGACGGCAGCTTTTCCTTTGCCTTTACCAGAATCAGACGGTTCTCCGTCTTTGAGCTTGTTAACATCGAGAATTTTCTTTTCGGACGTTGCGTCTTCTTCACGCAGAAACCTATCCGATTCAAGGTATAATTCGCTGAGATTCCTTGATGGGTCTCGGTATAAGGATTTTTTGAATTCCGAGTTATCCAGAATGCCGGATACTGCCGCCATCAATGCCATAGATGGCTTAGGTCGATCAACGGATGCTGCTGCAACATTGAACCATTCCAAAAATGAGCACAGAGTTTCTCTGGGCCTCTGCTTGATTGTAGTTAGTGACATTACATTCTTGGGTCGAGCGATGTGGACCTAAAATTGTTCAATAAAGCGAGCAACCAACATGTTCCTGCTATTGATCGATTCGGATTCCAGCTGCCGAATCCACATAGCAGCAATATCAGTCAAGAAGAGAGGGAAGCATTTTGCCATGACGTTTTCCGACGCCGATTGAACTTCCATATGATGTTTGTAGCGCATCAGGTGCACGGTAGGATCGGTCCTGCCGTTGTAGGGCTCCAGTTGTGGAAATTTGAAATCTGGAGGATTGCAGGAATTCCTGATTTCCTATGTGAATGGATTGTGATTGACATCATCCATGTCATTCCGATAAGTGCGGCCTCTCGAGAGGCGTTCAATGAGATTGGTGAGCCGATCGCCTTCAAAGAGCTGTTTCAAGTTGACAAGTTCAGAGCTGGTGCCCCCAGCGTTGAGTCCAGAAGATTTCAGAAAAGTATGGGGAGCTTGGAATGCCATCCGGTTCAGTTTGAAGGTGCCCCTTGCTGTGGCTCGGAGAAGTGAGTAAGTTCATAGTGATGTGCATAGTTCAGGTCAGATATTCTTATCCGACCCGGTTCTGGCCCTCTGTTCCGAGCAGTTTCCTGTTGCCACTGAGCTGGAGTTAGTGCCTAGTTGTTCATCCGAACCGGAGCGGATGTAGGTCGAACCGGAGTGAAGCCTTGATTTCCAGAGGGGAGGCTATTGCCCCCAAGCTCATGTAGAGTTGCTGTTCGGATCGGGTCCGAACCGACCCGGTGGGGAATGCCCCCCATTTTCATCTGCGTTAGATTCATATTTTGGCCCTCGGTTCGGATCGGATCCGAACCAATCCGGTTCGTTATCCCTGCAGGAGCCATTTCCGTGCTGTTTCCAGCGAGTTGTGCATTGCCGCTCGGCCTGCCTTCCATCCGGGTGAGGAATTGGTCGATCATCTCCTGTTGTTTGTAGAGGAGATCATCTTGCCTTGCCATCTGGGTTCTCAATTCAGCGAGAACGCCGTCCATTTCGTCTCTGGTTAACTATGTTGATAGATCACCATGAGAGGAAGCCTCCTAGCTTGCCTCATTCCTCACGCCTTCTGTACCAACGTCCTCAGTACGAGAGAAGGTTCCATCTTTCTTTCGTTTTAACATTGATCCAACAGTCGAGCAATCCGATTCCTTTCAAGCTAGAGATAGAAGTAATATTGTGTGTCCCCTTTCTGGCGCGCCAAAATGTTAGACCGAAATCTGGGCCTAACACCCAAATCCGATGCGAAAACCTCACAGTCACAGAATAAATGCCAGAAAAGCAGTAAAATAAAAGGAGATACACGAGATTTTTATAGTGGTTCGGCTCAATCCAAGCCTACGTCCACTTTATAGTTTCTTAAATCCTAAGAAGATATTACAATGTTGTTTTCTTGCGGTTTATACACGAAATCCTCATGTTTACAATGAAAAAGTGGAAATTATACACGAAATCCTCGTGTTGAATTGAATTGGATCGGGCTTCCTGTTGTTGCAAAGTCCTTGCAATGGTGGAAGATGAGAGTAGGAAATGGCCGAAAAGAGAAGATCCAAAAAATTCCCTCAAAATGGCCACGTTGTGGTGTATTTATAGGCGTAGAGGAGCTTCTGAGCGGTTCGGTTCGGAGGTGCCACGTGTTGAGCGGTGAGGCGATCTCGGAAGTAGTGGATAAGTGGTCACTAGATCATGCTTTGCCAAGTGGAGCCAGATCCATGAAAGTAGGTGCGGTTACTCCTTAAGAAGCGATCAAAGCTTGCGTGCAGGAAACAACACAGGCGGGTCGGTTCGGGTCTGAACCGAACTAAGATGGAATTTCCGAATGGAAGACATGATGTGCACTTCTATGCAGAGCAAGGCGGTTCAGGTTCTGATGGTCTGATCCGAACCAAAGTGAGCTGAAGTCGATGTCTGAGTGTCTTTGAAGCGTGGGTTCGGAACGGATCCGATTTGAGGCTTTGTCCAATGTCAAAATCCAAACTTTTCGGTTCTGCATGCGTTCACAGAAACGGGCATAACTTGCAAACCATAAATCCATTTTAGCCAAACGAAAGCTCGATTCGAAGCTAATTCAGAGGGCTACAAGGGTTACAAAGCATAGCTCCGTAATTGTTGTTTTCGGGCCCAAAAGAGGTCATTTGATATGAGTTTCGGGCCAATCTTTATTTGTGGTGCGACTTCAACCAAATCGCTTCATGTCTTTTGACAATGTTCCCAATACTTGAGCGTATTGTTTACCAGAAATTCTATGTGTGACTGCTTTGACTAAAAAGCGGGTCAACATTTTGCCCCCCAGAACATATCTTGCTGGTTGAAGGAAGATGTGTTCTGGATGATCCAACGCCACGCTGGGCTTGCCAGCTGCAAGTATAATCCATATCTGCGAAGAAAAGAGAGAAAAAAGGTGTGTCAAATCCTGACAAAACTGATTACACTTTCGAGCCTAAACCATGCTTGGGCGTTTGTTTGAGCATAAACCATACTCGAGGGACGTTCGAGTCATCCTGCCAAAACCTAACGAGGGATCTAACCTTCCGGGTATAAGCCACACCAGGAAGTTCAAACTGAGCATAAGCCATACTCGAGTTTTTATGAGTTCCTTTGCCCAATCCTGACAAGATCGTTCGTCATTCCGGAGTATAATCCATACTTAAGCATCCTAGTGAGTACAATCCATACTCATGTCGGGATAGAGCTATACTTGCCAAAACCTGACAAGACAGTCTGTCCCTAGGCATAATCCATGCCTAGGGGTCTGAGACAAGTATAAGCCATACTTTAATTGAGATTGAGAATCCTGCCACAACCTGACAAGACACTTAAATTCGCCAAACATAATCCACGCTCGGAAAGTCCTTCCTTATTCAATTCAAAGTACAAAACCAAAGCAAATCCTGATTGGTTTGTCATCGAGTGCAGAGCACGCTTTGGAGCTAAATCCTAACCCCGAACGTGTGTACTCCGATTTAGCCAATCAGAAAACCTAAAGAAAGCAAAGAGACATATCTTAAATCCTAAGAAATTCTGAAATCGCAGAGTGATCCAATCCAGATCAGTTGATGATGAGCCCACAGGAGCTCTTTCCAGGGTCATTCCCTCTCTGGGGAGCAGGTGGTGGCAGCGCGGGTGCAGGTGCTGTAGGTTGTTTCATATACTCGGGTAGCTCTCCACGTCGCACCCGTTCCTCAATCAAGTCTCGCAAGTGCCTACAGTCATTTGTGTCATGACCGTCCATATCATGAAATATGCAGTATTTCCCAGAATCGCGTTCTCTTTGCGATGGCTCCCTCCTGGAGGCTTTGGATAGGAGATTTCACCATTCATGTTTATGTAGATGTCAGTCAAGGTCGAATTAACTTCGGTGTACTTTTCATATCTGGGCCCTCTCCGGGGCTGAGTGTTGCGGTCATTCTTGACGGCAGCTTTTCCTTTGCCTTTACCAGAATCGGACGGTTCTCCGTCTTTGAGCATGTTTACATCGAGAATTTTCTTTTCAGACGTTGTGTCTTCTTCACATAGAAACCTATCTGATTCAAGGTAGAATTCACTGAGATTCCTTGGTGGGTCTCGGTATAAGGATTTTTTGAATTCCGAGTTGTCCAGAACGCCGGATAGTGCCGCCATCAATGTCATAGATGGCTCAGGTCGATCAACAGATGCTGCTGCAACATTGAACCGTTCCAAAAATGAGCGCAGAGTTTCTCTGGGCCTCTGCTTGATTGTAGTTAGTGACATTACATTCTTGGGTCGAGCGATGTGGACCTGAAATTGTTCAATAAAGCGAGCAACCAACATGTTCCAGCTGTTGATCAATTCAGATTCCAGCTGCCGAATCCACATAGCAGCAATATCAGTCAAGAAGAGAGGGAAGCATTTTTCCATGACATTTTCCGATGCCGATTGAACTTCCATATGATGTTTGTAGCGCATCAGGTGCATGGTAGGATCCGTCCTACCGTTGTAGGGCTCCAGTTGTGGAAGTTTGAAATCTGGAGGATTGCGGGAATTCCTGATTTTCTATGTGAATGGATTGTGATTGACATCATCCATGTCATTCTGAAAAGTTCGGCCTCTCGAGAGGCGTTCAATGAGATTGGTGAGCTGATCGCCTTCAAAGAGCTGTTGCAAGTTGACAATTTCAAAGCTGGTGCCCCCCCGCGTTGAGTCCAGAAGAGTTCAAAAAAGTATGGGGAGCTTGGAAGGCCATCCGATTTGGTTCGGAGGTGCCCCTTGCTGTGGCTCGGAGAAGTGAGGAAGTTCATAGTGATGTGCATGGTTCGGGTCAGATATTCCGATCCGACCCAGTTCTGGCCCTCTGTTTTGAGCAGTTTCCTGTTGCCATTGAGCTGGAGTTAGTGCCTGGTTGTTCATCCGAACCAGAGCGGATGTTGGTCGAACCAGAGCGAAGCCTTGATTTCCAAAGGGGAGGCTACTGCCCCCAAGCTCATGTAGGGTTATGGTTCGGATCGGGTCCGAACCGACCTGGTGGGGAATGCCCCCCATTTTCATCTGCGTTGGATTCATATTTTGGCCCTCGGTTCGGATCGGATCTGAACCAATCTGGTTCGTTATCCCTGCTGGAGCCATTTCCGTGCTGTTTCCAGCGAGTTGTGCATTGCCGCTCGGCCTGCCATCCATCCGGGCGAAGAATTGGTCGATCATCTCCCGTTGTTTGCGGAGGAGATCATCTTGCCTTGCCATCTGGGTTCTCAATTCAGCGGGAACGCCGTCCATTTCGTCTCTGGTTAAGTATGCTGATAGATCACCATGAGAGGAAGCCTCCTGACTTGCCGCATTCCTCACGCCTTCTGTACCAACGTCCTCAGTACGAGAGAAGGTTTCATCTTTCTTTCGTTTGACCATTGTTCCAACAGTCGAGAAATCCGATTCCTTTCAAGCTAGAGATAGAAGTAATATTGTGTGTCCCCTTCCTGGCGCGCCAAAATGTTAGACCGAAATCTGGGCCTAACACCCAAATCCAATGCAAAAACCTCACAATCACAGAATAAATGCCGGAAAAGCAGTAAAATAAAAGGAGACACACGATATTTTTATAGTGGTTCGGCTCAATCCAAGCATACGTCCACTTTATAGTTTCTTAAATCCTAAGAAGATATTACAATGTTGTTTGCTTGCGGTTTATACACGAAATCCTCGTGTTTACAATGAAAAAGTGGAAATTATACACGAAATCCTCGTGTTGAATTAAATTGGATCGGCCTTCCTGTTGTTGCAAAGTCCTTGCATTGGTGGAAGATGAGAGTTGGAAATGGCCGAAAAAAGATGATCCAAAAAAGTCCCTCAAAATGGCCACGTTGTGGTGTATTTATAGGCGTAGAGGAGCTTCTGAGCGGTTCGGTTCGGAGGTGCCACATGGTGAGCGGTGAGGCGATCTTGGAAGTAGTGGATAAGTGGTCACCAGATCGTACTTTGCCAAGTGGAGCCAAATCCATGAAAGTAGGTGCGGTTACTCCTTAAGAAGCGGTTAAAGCTTGCGTGCAGGAAACAACACAGGCGGGTCGGTTCGGGTCCGAACCGAACTGAGATGGAATTTCCGAACGGAAGACATGATGTGCACTTCTGCGCAGAGCAAGGCGGTTTGGATTCTGATGGTCTGATCCGAACCAAAGTGAGCTGGAGTTGAAGTCTGAGTGTCTTTGAAGCGTGGGTTCGGAATGGATCCGATCTGAGGCTTTGTCCAATGCCAAAATCCAAACTTTTCAGTTCTGCATGCGTTCACGGAAATGGGCATAACTTCCAAAAATAAAATCCGTTTTAGCCAAACGAAAGCTCGATTCGAAGCTAATTCATAAGGCTACAAGGGTTATAGAGCATAGCTCCATAATTACTGTTTTCGGGCAAAAAAGAGGTTGTTTGATAGGAGTTTCGGGCCAATCTTTATTTGTGATGCGACTTCAACCAAATTGCTTCATGTCTTTTGACGATGTTCCCAATACTTGTGCTTATTGTTTACCAGAAATTCTATGTGTGACTGCTTTGACTAAAAAGCGGGTCAACACACAGTCAATACCATAAGGCAGTTAGTGTATATACAAAATATTTCTGTGCAGGGGCAGAGAAATCTTTTCTATTGGTTGCGTGTACACACGTGTATATATATACACGTGTGCATTGCCTCGCCAATACAGTAAGCAACTGAGGAGCAGCCACATGGACCAACTCGACTCAGTGCATTCATGAAAAACAACTCAATGTAAAAGTCAAACCAGCAAGTCCATGTGTCGAGCAACAAAGTCAACCCATTTCAAAGTACAAAGCAAAGTATTCGAGGTAGCTCAACGTGTATTGTCGAGCACAAATACAAGTGGCACAATTGTGCCTAAGGGTCATGGCATGTTTTCAGATGATGCAGTTCAGAAGTATACACAAGTTCATGGTTCATCAAACAATTTAACTTCAGATTTTATATTCAAACAAGGCTAGTAAAGTAGCATAGTCAAGTATGAAGCCTAAAGTATTCAAGCATGTGCATGGATGAAATCAAGTCAGCATGTACCAATTTCAACAGTATACAATTTAGGGTCAAGATGGCCAGTTAAGCTCAAGCAAGTCAACATGCACATAGAACAGTGAAATCAATACATCAGGTAAGATTATGGTTCAAATAGCATCTCATTTTTCCCAAGTCGAAGTGTACAAGCATAAACATGGACATAGCATGGTTCAGAAATTAGTAGCATGTTCAATGACAAGTGGTACAACAATTTAAAGAAAAAGGTGCAACAAGGTTCTAAACAGAGGGTGCACCATTCAAATTCAAATTCAAGCAAGTGACAAAACTTATTGGGGTGTAACATGACATAGTTGCAATGCAACAACAAATACATGGTGTATACAGTCAGCAAGGTGACATAGCATCAAGGATGCTCAGAAATCAAGACTGGTGCAAGCATATGTAAATGGTGAACTAATCAAGTGAACACATGTAGTGTATATTGCAATGGATTAACATACACCATGGTCGAGTTGCACAGATGCTAGGCATAGGGTGCACAACTACATGTTATGATGCAGATTGGATATGCCAGGCAAGACAAGAGCTAAATAAGCATCAAGTAAAATGGAAAATATTTCCAGAATTAACATTTGATTTCCAATTTTAAAAGTGGCAAGTTTTTCAATAATTCCAGAAATCAATCAATTAATTAGCATGAATGTTTTGGGCAAGTGTTATTCTGAGAATTTCCAAAAATCTCATATGTCAATACAGAAGTAACGTGGTTTAAGATATCAATTAGAACTTCAAATTAACCATGCATGAATTCAAAAATCATGCACGGAATTCAAAGCACAGATTTCACAATTTAAATCACGCAAAAGAATCATGTAAGGAAAACATTTTTTGTTTCCAGTTTTTTTTTAACAGCACATTCATGGCAATTCATCAATCTTGCTGAAAAAAATCGATTTATTCAAGGGGACCAACAATGTTTTGCCCAACAATAAATTAAGCAGAGGATCTATTCAAAGATATTCAAAGGCCGATTCTATTTTTGGCAAGCAACAATCTCTCTGAAAAAGTTCTTTTAAGGCAACAACTCACAAATCATTCAAGGGATTAATTCACGAGTTAATCAGGCAACCAAAAAGGAAAACGCGCACAAATCAGATTGGCCACATAATGAAATCAGAGAGGGGTTTAAGGGATTTCTATTTATCCAATATAATCTACACCACATCATCACAGGCAGGGAAGAAAAATCAAAAAACCACGCAACAATTCAAAGAGAAATCATCGAAAGCCAAAATTACAAATTCATAGAGTAACATTGAAGACTCAATCAAAGAATCTTACATATTTTCGATCACAAGCAGCGTGGATTGCCCAAATCATATCAACCAAGAGTGACAGCGAATTCAAGCATTTAGAGAGCCATTTTCTTCAGCAAATCAATTGATCGATTTGGGGAGAAAGCTGAAACCCTAGTTTTGGATTCCAGAGCCGCCATATTCTTTCTCCAGAGAACAAAAGAAATCGGGGCAAAGTGAAACGGTGGAACCATTTCTAAAAGTGATCGGCAATGTTCAAATGAAAAGGGGGGGTGACCCCTTATCTTTTAACTCCTTTATTTTCTAGGGTTTTAGAGTTTTTGTTTTATTGTTGTATTTTTATTTTATTTTGAATCGAACCGAAACAGTTCTAGAGTTTGTAAAATCTAGAGTTACTGGTACGAGGTTGTAATCAGGGAAAATATGATCGAGGGGATATCAATCAGTCTAGGGTTTTGAGCGTAGGGTTAGAATAGGATCAGGGTTTGCGAGTGTACATGGTCTTATATGCGGGATCTGTTCTATCACCTAGTAGAAACCTTAGGAATGCAGCAGTAGGCAGGATTTTGTCGAAGCTGGGTATCTCCGTGTGTTATTTACTTTCTGTATTTTTATATCTGCTGCATTCTGTGATCTGATTATTATTTCAATATCCCGTCAGATTATAACTCTGCAAAAATTTGTAATAAACCCTATTCACCCCCTCTAGGGTTAATCTAGATCCAACACTTATCGACCAAATTAGAATTTATTTAAACTTATTATCACCTATGCTTAAGCATTTCAATGACCAGTTCTCTTTTCTTAATACCTAAGTTAATCTCCTGGTTTCATAATCAAAATTCCAATAAATCGATTAACCTTAGTACATGAGTTAATATTATTGGTTAAGATAACTTAAACTTAGATCCTGAGTTTATAAACTAAGTTTAGAATAAAATACACATATCTTATACCATATAAAATCTAAATCCAAATCCTAAATTAACAAAGAATATTGGAATTTCAATTCTGGTTATACCATATAATTCTCTCGTGTTATTTACCGCTTTCCGCTCCTGTCTATACGACCAAACTAATAATTCCTGGTTATTGGAATCTTGGGTTTTACGACATTTTTTGCAATAGTAAATAAAGGGATTATAATCAGTTGTATAAGTTTGGCACACAATTCAACCTTTCAAGTTTATGTATATTTTGCGTATAACCAAAATTCAACATTAAGCTATGTATTCCAGCGTGGTAAGGGGAAGAGAGGAAGAAGAGAACATGCTATTTTTTTATAGGAATCAAACGATGTTATATACTATTATAAGAAAATATAATTTAAATCCACTCACCTAGGATTTGCGCTCTAAGTTTTGGATTTGCATTTACTTTCTGTTTTCTTTTCAATTCGGGTCTACAGATCTATGGAACATGGGCATCTGCACCTTGATTCTACTATATTTTCCTCCAATTATTAAATTAGTAATTCTAAATCTAAAATATAATTCATTTCTGAAGAGTTTGGAGAAGAAAGGAAATGGCAGTGCTCTAGCACCCTCCCAGAAAATATAAGTTGGTAGTTGGGCCCTACAGGTTTATTTATAGCTACTTAGAAGAACCGTGTCTGTCCAATTCAAAAGACTTAAATCCAAACCATATAAAAATATAAAACCACATCGTCCTAGCCCGAAATGTTTCAACCCAAGCTTAAGGTTGGTCAACCCTGGGTCGACCTACCATAGTAATGTGTCGACCCACTTCTGGTATGGGTCGACCCATATACGATTTTTTAAAATCATATATCGAGTCTTTTTGCTACGTGATTTTGACTATGTTTAAACTTGATGTTTTAATTCTTTAACCATTTCTATCTTTTTCCAAATATTATTTCCTGTTTTGACGCATGTTCTTATTTGAAATTTAAACGCGTAATTAATATGTTCATTAGTAATTCTCTTTTTAAATTCTTTCATGTTTATTTCTTGTAAAAATTATTTTTAACATTTATTTTTATTCCCAGTTTCATTTGATTTTCTATTATTTTTGACATGCATTTACTTTCAATTTCAAATGTGTATTATTAATATGCACAAACTCGATTGAATTAAAACGTTACTTAATTAACGTTATTTCAACTTCCTTTTATCACATGTTTTTATACCATTTATGATGCACATTTATTATGCGCATTACTTCTGTAGTTTATGTCTAAACATGTTTAGGGGATTTTCACTTAAAAGGGATTATTGGTTCAGGGTAATAAGTTTTAATGACAGCACATATGAAAAATTAGTTTTAAGGACAATTCTGCACGAAAAAGATAAAATAGTCATCTTTTTACATTATACAAAAATAAAGATAATTGCTTTTATCTTTTTCCTCTATAACTTAAAAAGATAATCGCTTTTATCTTTTTCATGCAGAATTGTCCTTAAAACTTATTATTAAGAAGTGTTGTCCTTAAAACTTATCATCCTATAAAAAGAAGCCCTTTAACCTAATTTCCACATATATTTATATACTTATATATGTGTTTGCATGTGTGTCAGCACTCCAAAATTAATATATGCTTTCAAATTTTGATGTTATATCCATTATTCCTCTTTTAATGTCCTTTATGACATACATTGTCAATTTAAAGGAAATGTTGTTATTTCAATATTAATTACTTTCTATCACCTACATTTGTTTCCCTATTTTGTTTAATGGTTAAGTTTGTTAATATGTAAACGTTATTAATCTTCCGCTACTTTCAAATTCAAATGCACATCGTTTATACAATTAATGTGCACATTTTTCTTTATTATTCTATAACGTATCATTTACTAACATCCATTCTTTTTATTTAATTCTACATATACCATTACAATGTTATATTTTCATAATGGAAATTTTCTATTTATTGCTCGTTTTATAACATGCCTTTTTTTTAATTTCAAATGCACATTACTCATGTAATTATTTTAATAAGTTTGTTACTTAAAATGTCGGGTGTTGCAGGATAAGATCTATAAAGGTGGTAGTGTATTCCATCAAAAGCTTATGGGAACTTATAGTTTGTTGATTCCTTCTACGGAGAGTAAGCCAAGGCCTGTTGAATTTGTGACTCTTCAATTGTGAGCTCATAAAGGGAGGGGTCGAAGGTTTACAATATGAAACCCGAGATGAAATAAGGTTAGGGGTAATGGATTGCTTTGAGTGGTACTCGGACTTGAAGATGGAGTTGTTGATGGCTATTGTGTTAGGATTTATAAGGAATCATTGCTAGCTTGGAGTGTTCTAGTCGACACATACATGGAGCATAATGAGGATGCCCATTAGGACTGGTAGTAATGGTCGTGTACCTTGGATCACTTGGGAAGTGGTCAAGTTGTTGGGCATATGGGTCCTGAAGGCATACGTGTTTGGGAAACATGGTAGTCGGACTAGAACTAGGGTTTTCAATTAGCCTTTGGCATAGGTGAGGATGGTCATATGGGATATCAAGGAATTCAGGGCCTTGGAAGGTAGTAGTTTGATTTGTTAATGGATATTATGGTTGCTCTAGATGCTCTGTCTTCTTTATCTGGGTACTATATCACTTGTAGGTAGGAATATCAATTTCCTAAACAACCCGAAACCCGCACGAAAATTAGTAGGTTAACCTGACACATTTAGTTAGCGGGTTATTTTTGAGTCAACCCGAATTTGACCCGTTTATAAATGGGTGGGTTTAGGGTTGACCCGCTAACCCGATTTTGACCCGCCAAACTTGATTATATGCGGTATCTCTTTCATATTATTAGTCTTTTATGTATGCTGTTAGTGTTAGTCTTTAATGTATGCACTAATCAATATGTTCATATATTCTTATGTAAGCTATTATATTTTACTTACTAATTCTTGTATATTGTACCTATATTTTACTTATAACAACTATATCTTTTCCATACTATTAATCTTTTACGTATGTAATATGCTCATATATTCTTATGTATGGGGAGTGATTTTTGGATATGGTGATTTCATGCTTTGTATATGTGCTTCATGTTGGTCATTTTGTAATTTGTTGCCTTTTGGTTATTTTGTCACTTACTGTCTGTTGGTGATTCTATAATAGTGTTGCATGTTAGTGATTTGGCTATTTTGTTGTTTGTATTCGTGAGCAATATTTTCCAATCAGTCAAACGGGTAAACCCAACATGACAGGCACGACCCGTTGAGTTAAACGAGTTCCAAGGGTCGGATTAGGATTAGGAAAAATGACCCATTTAATAAACATGTTGACCCGGCCTATTTATAAATCAACCTGAACCCGACTTGACATGACATGACCCATTGACAACCCTACCTGTAAGATCCTGGGGTAAATGGGAATTGGGGAAATGAAGAGCTGAAAGATGTTTCTTAGATTCTTTTATCCTATTTAGTGCAACATATACTACTATTGTTATTCGAACAGCATATATCACTTAGTTATTATATGTTAATTCTTTAGTTGCTATGACAGTTCACATATGATATTTAAACCTGTCTAGCATCATATTTTGCAGTGTTGCCATTGATAGTCATTTATCGTTCATACCATACTATTGTCTGATCCAACGTTTTATGTTTTCTCTTATTATCTTGGGTTCTCATCGACAATTCTAATGAGCAGACTATATACCAATTTTATTAACAAGGATGCTGGTCGAGTACGATCTGGAAGATGACATTTTATTCTTTGTAGATATTTGTTTCCGCTGTATTGATTGTACTTTGAGTAAAATTATGGTGAGGCATTGATGTATATAGGGATTGGTGACATCTTATATCAAACTCTATGATTCTAGATTGGATTTTCTACTTCATTATGCTTCACTAATGTTCTGTTGTATATATTCTTATCACATATTATCCATATGCTATGAGGTATATGACAAGTTGTTTAGGTTTCCTTCCATGGTGTTCATCCCATATCATCCCAATATGTATTTTGGTGCTTCTTGATTGTTATTTGGTGTAGATGGTATAGGGTGGTCATCACATTTGGTATTTGAGCTTTGATTATTCGATTAGCTAAAGTTAATAGACAACATATGTGTAAGAGAGACATACTTAAAAATGAATTGGATTTAAACTATATAGTATGTCAGCGTGCACTTGATTACAATTGTAGTTTTTCTATATTGAAGGCTAATCAATATTATTTTTTATATAGAATGAAATGATATCCAGGAAATATTGTTGGGAATAATTCTACCTTTTGAGTAGCGGAGAGGAAGGTGGATCAGGAGTTACTACACTCGATTACCAAGCCATGTCCAAGGCTATGATGGCGTCGATAATGAAGAGGTTTCAACCTTCTCCAGGAGTAGCTATAGATGTGGTGCTCTATGCAAGCTCCTAGGGTTGATTTTGCAAAGCTGTGTAAAGATTGTTCTTCTCTTAGTGGTAAACCATTTATTGGGAATCATCTAATTGGTCGGATATCTGTACTCGCATCTTTGGAGACCTTGGAATTGATTATGTGATGAAGATGAAGCCTGCTTCAAGGAAACTTCAAGCTAGAGTTATGGAATTATGGAATGTTTTCACCATTGAGACTCTGGAGGACTAGATTCCTTGCATCGATTTAGAGTTAAGTTGAAGGAAAAGTTCATCTCTACAAATCAAAATTTTATTTTCTTTGAGAAATTTGCTAAGTTGAAGAAAAGTTATCAGTTTGTTGCAGATAATGTTGTTGAATTTGAGGCTTTTTCTAAGTATGGCATATCTTTCGTTGATGCTCCTCTTCGAAAGAATGAGAAATTCATTGCCAGTTTGGATGAATATTCGAGTGGAAAGCTGGTTGATCATATAGATATTCCATTTAAAAAGCTTGTGGAGAAGGCTCTTAAGCATGAGAGCATGTTTCTGAAGAAAGATAGTGTTATTGTTGATGCTAATGCGAAAGGAGAATCGAAGTCATACAAGGTGGTAAAGGTAACAATAAATGGAATTAGAAGGGAATGCGGCAAAAACGAGGAAAGGATGGCAAGAAAAAGAGTAAGATTAAATTTAATTGCCTTAGTTGTCATAGAAATACCACTAATTTAGGGACTACTAAATTGCTGAGGCAATGAAGAAATGCTGCAATTTTGATAAGATTTGACCCTTAAAGATGAATTAACTAGAGTCATCTAAAGATAGGCATATAGTGAAAGATTATGCATATGATGTAGTGCCTACTTCTAATAGATATCCTAGTGCTTTGGATAAAGGGAATGGAGTGGTGGTGCAAGGTATGCTTTCCATCAGAGATGTTTCTATTAGAGTTTTGTTGATACTGTAGCATCGTATTATTCTATCTGTAGTAATCTAGTTAGCATACTCGGTTAGGAACCTGAGATAGTGGATAGTCCTTTAATTGTGACTAACCTTATACGAGTATCTACTAGTCTCTATATGATTTGTCATAGTTTTGTCATATAAAACCATGGTTTCTCTATTATGTGTGATTGTCTTGTTTTGAATTCCATTGGATAGGGGATTATTTTGGGTATGGACTGGATCAAGAGATATGCAGCGATAGCGGATTGAGGCAAGCTCAAAGGGATAATCAAGAATGTAGAAAGGCGAATGATTGTGATAAGCTGCCTACTAGAGGATGGGGTATTGGTTATCTTCTTATATTTTCTTAAGATTATATAGGAAGAATTTTCATTTGTGCCTATCGCTAGTGTGTATTCTGATGTCTTTGGTGAGGTTAAAGGATTGCCGCTGCAAAGAGAGATTAATTTTTGGATTTATTTCGTGGATGTGGATAGAATTATAGTTATTCATTTAAGGCAAATGGTGCCTAGGAAACGATGAGAGTTAGAGGTGAAAGTTAATGAACTATTAAAGAAAAGGTTCATTTACAGAAGTATATCCAAATAGGGTGCACCAGTTGTGTTTGCAACCGAGTCGAGTTGTTTGTTGAGATTATGTATTGATTAACGTGAGCTAAAGGCGACTGAAAAGAAAAAATATACACTTCTGCGGATTTATGACTTGATCAGCTACACGAAGCTAAGGTGTTCTACTAGATGGATTTGGCTTCAAGAATTCACTAGGTGAGAGTGGAAAAGGATCATGTGCCGATTAAAACATTTAGGGCACCATCTAAATTCTTTGGGTGGTTAGTGATGCCTTTTAGATCGACCAATGTTCTGGCATATTTCATATATCTAATGAACAGAGTTTTCAGAGATCATTTGAACTAGTTCGTGCATGTGTTAGTGAACGATATCTTAGTTTACTCCAGGACTACGGAGGAACAATAGATGCACTTAACAAATGATTTGGTGATTTCGAGAAAGAATCCTCTAAAAATGATTTTTTTTTAAATGATACTTATGGAAGGAAAAGTGAGATTCTTAGGCCATGTCATATCTGAACAAGGAATAGTGGTGGATCCTATAAAGGTAGCAGTAATGCAGGATTGAAGTCGACCTAACAGTGCTACGGATATTAGGAGTTTATTTAGTTTAGCTAGATACTATCAACATTTTCAAGGATTTCTTGAAGATGGAAGCATCATTGAGCAGCCATATAAAGAAAAATCAGATTTTCTTATAGTATTGACATTACACTATACAAGGCATTATATAGAAGATCATGAAATGCACCCTCTTATAGGTTGAAAACAAGAGAGAAGTTGTTGCTTGGGCCATAAATGATTAATAAGACACCCGATAAGATAGAGATCACTCAGATATGAATGAAGGCTACCAAGGATAATTAGAAAAGCGATGCAGATAAGAGAAGAAAATATTTAGACTTCTTGGTTAAAGACTTGATATTTGTTAAGATTTCACCTCTCAGAAATGTTGTCCAATTCAGAAGAAAAGGAAAATTAGCTTTGAGATTTGGTAGACAGAATTTGATTGTATAGATCATCAAGAAGCTAGTTTATAGGGTGGAATTACCTATGAAGATGGCAGGTGTGTAAAACTTTTGTCATGTCTTATATTCATGAAAGTTTTTGCATGACTTGAGTGTTGTGGTTCTCCAGATCAGCCTGAAGATATAAAGGTACAGCCAGAAGTCTGTAAACTACGTAAATTATTTCGAGTCATAAAGAATGACATGAATTGGATTGGGAGGAAGATAGTTATGCTAGTCAAGGTACAACAGAGTGAGATGAAAGCTATTGCACATAGGAGATGGAGTGGAGAGTGAAAAGGGTTATCTAGAACTCTTCTAGTGGTATAGTCTATATATCGTATCTACTTCTATCATTACATCTTGTGCTATGAGAATTTTGCATTTTAGGATAGAAAATTATTTGTAATGAAATGTTGGATGCTAGGTTGGATGTGAAGATGATTGCTCACAGATGGAAGGCATGCGTAATGGAATGCATACATGTGATTGGTTTGGGATTTCGACGATGAAATTCCAAAAAGGGGAGAATGTAAGGGACCGTGTTTTACATATTGAAGGATCATAAAATAATTTTATTTAATTCTTGAATGTTCGTAACATTCTAATATTTTGGGATATGGTTGTTTTGGATGCTTTATTTGTCCGCTACTTTTTCACGAATCTTTTTTTGATCTTTTTACCCTTCAAAATTATTATTTTGGCCATAAGTTTTGGCAGGAGATGAATTGAATTTACTAACTTGTCTCATTGGTTTGGGATGGTGGTTTCTCATTCCATAGAGTGGTCACATAAGGAAAATCAATTAGGTTTTGAGAGAAATAGTTATTTCAAGTTTTGAATACTGCTGAATAAAAATAAAGTAACGCTAATAGACTGAGATTAGCAAGCTTATTAATCTAGTCACTCTAAATTGTAAACAAGGGCAGAATGGAGAAATTAGAAGCTTCCCCTCTCATTTTTCAATCAATTTTGGGATATGTTTTTTCTAGTTCATCCTAATTCTCTGAAATCAGTTCACAATTTCACATCAAAACATTCTAATCATCAATCAGAGGAAAAATCTACATCACAAGATTAGATCTCATCAATTGGTCGCTAACTTTTGAATTTCACTTACTACCTAGATAAATCTCTAATTAATTTTGTGAGATTTAGTGAGTGGTTATGATCTCTCACGTATTTATATTGGATTATGTGTTGCAATTAGGAATTTAATCTCTGAGTTGTTAATTTAACACTAAAATATGGTTAGAATTGTTCATTTTAGATTTGGAAACCCCTAGGATAACCTAATTATGACATATGTTGATTGACTTATTAGATCCAATATAATTAGAGTGTAATTAGCCATGTTTAATTATTGATATATGGTTAGATTTGATTGATTCATGGTTAGGTGATACTTTCTTGTAATGTTTTTTTTTATTTTCTTGGAGGGTTGTTGTCTTGGTTCTCACTGTGATAGAACGCTTATGCCATGTTCATCGAGTTTGGAGTATTTGGGGGATTTCCATGGGAATACTTTTGCTGGTCTTGTGATGTAATGCTTGTATGTTATGCATTTTGTTTGAGTCCTACTAAGGTCAGTGCTTTTGCAATGGAAATGACACTGGTGTCTGTTTCTTGTTGCTTAAAAAGTTGTGAGGATGAAAATGTCATACCCCAGTTTTTGTGTTGGTTTGAAAGTTACTTCTTATGAGGTTAAGTTGTTGGTTTCGGTGATGCAAGTTTTTTGTTGCTGTCCGTGTAGTGGTATGCAATTGTTTATTAGTTTTACATCCTTTTGGTGTTTTAAAGTTTGTGTAAAGGTTTATTGTCTTTTGTAATTTGCATCATTGTGATGCATGAACGTGTGCTTGTTGTAATGTGCTCCCTGCGTGGAGTTTGGTGTCAAATTGTATTCTAGGTAAATAGCCTAGCTCCTTTACTATAAGCTAGAAGAGTTGTAGTGGACGGTCCACTTTTAAATCGATTCTAGTAGTTAGGCAATCTGCCCAACTCCTGATTGATTATGTATATATTATTTGTTATAATAAAAGGTGTTGCAGATCGTTATAAAAAGCGGTCGGCTTTACCCAAAGAAAATAGTTGATTTTTCAATTTGAATGTTTGAATTGCTTAATATGCTTGTTTGTGTGTTAGTGTAAGCTTGAAACTAGAGGGATTTGCTAATGAGGATGTCTTGAAAATCTTGCTAAGTACATGGATCGATCTGATCCGTAGGGCACAGATCAACATTGATCCATGTAGGAGGCTCATTTGGAGGTGTGACTTCTTATGGATGATGATGGGGCCCTGTAGATGTTGTTGTGAAGATTTTGTTCTCATTGGTTAGGCTAGGTGACAACATGGCGATGGATAAACCTAATTCAGGAAAGAGTGTGTTCAGGCTTTGAAGTGACTTAGCCAAAAAATTTGTAAATAGGTGGATCGACGCCGATTCATAGGGGATATATTGGTACTGATCCATCAGGGAGTATCCATAGGGGATAAGATCCATGGGAGTGGCATTGTGCTTCATTAGAAGCTTGTGGTTCGTTGATTGCTTTTGCAAAAAGGAAGTTATTGTAGGATCGAAATTAACCCTAGAGGGGGGGGGGGGGCGGGTGAATAAGGGTTATTATAAATTTCAAAGAATAATAATAATAAAGTTGCTAACACATATATCAACAGAGTAACAATGGAAAATAAATCACATACGTAATTTACCTAGCTTTGGCAAAACTCTGCCTACTATTACCCCCCTAAGGTTCTACTAAGAGTCAAACAATACGACATTTACTGAGACTGTAAACTTGCAACTCTCACTTACTTGATTATTATAACTCTACGCTCGAAATTATTCCTCGAAGTTTCTACTAGGAGTTAAATAATACGACACTTATAGACACTGTAAACTTGTGGCCCTCGCTTATCAGATTATTCTAACGCTACATTCAAAACTCTTCCATAACTCAACCATTAAGTTGTAAATTATCAAACTACGCTACATAGTTTACACTTGGAAATTAGAGCTTTTAATAAAAAAAATAAAATTGAAATAAAAAGATAACCTTAAAACACAAGGAACAACCTTACTATATATAAATTAAACAAAATAAAAGCCCATTTAAGATTAATAAACGGTTTCTCCTTGCTTTTACTTGTCACTTGATCTTCTTTTTTTCTCTCTCTAGGGTTTCACTAGAAGAAAAAACAAAGCCGCCAATTTAAAATTGCCTTTGATGGAATATGATTTTCATCTTCGTTTGTATTTGTCGATCGATCTCCAATTTTGATTAGGTTTTTGTTGCTTCTTCGTCGAGTTCGAATGCTTCAGGAATTGATATGATTTTTGGCTCCTTCTCTGATTTAATTATACTCGACTCCTTCAAAAACTTTATACCGAGGATGAATGGGAATTTATAGGAGTTAAACTTCTATTATTTCTCTAATTATAGATTTGTTAATTTTGGCTATTTCTGACCTATCTGAATTTAGTATGCATTTGACTTTTCTAATGATATATTCAAATATATGATCATTAATAAACGATTCTGTCAAAACTTGTAATCTTTGGCTTTTGAAATTTTGTTTTTTTGGAGATTTCTGGCTTGTTCAACTTCAACTTGAATTCGATTTATGGATTGAGTTGTTTCCTTCGATTTCGAACTATTGTATTAATTCAGTTAAACCTAGCCTTGTTTTTGTAGTAGTTTTTATTGCAGTTGTATACCGAACCATGTTTTTCCACTATGTATATCTATGTTGAACTTGTGCACCTATTTTAGTTTATCATTCAAAACATGGTAGACATGTTCGTTGCTGCCTTTGTTGAAACTGAACTTCTACCTTGTTTTGACATTATGCATGCTTATGTATATGCTCTAGTCAGTTTTGTACACCCTTGCATTTCTTGTTGTGTTTGAGCATGTGCATAGGCATATTTTAGTTGTACTTTGTATTTAATTCCTCTCCTCTCCTTGATTTGAACTGAACTACTACCTTGTTTTATTATTGCAGTTTTATGTACCTTTCAATGACCTATACTTTTTTCTTAATTATTTGCTACCTTTTGTGAACTTTCTTGTGCCATGTATCCTTGTACATGCTTTAACATGTATCGCCATATGTGTTTGACTTGCTTCCTTCAGATGCTGCTGATTTGATATTGTCGAGCTAGTTTATGCTTCTGTACTCCTTTGAGTTGTTTGTTGATGCATGTACTGCTTTTTGCACCATGCTCCATGAACTTCATCTTACATTTAACCTTATGTTGTTGTTTCCTTTTTGTTGTCGAGGCAGTGTTTGCACTTGTATTTGTCCCAATGCCTGTTTGTATTTGTGCACTTAATTTGGATTAGTGTAGTTGATTTGAATCTAATTACTGCACTTGTCCCGATCATGTACATGCATTACCATTAACTTCTTGCTCTTTTTTTCTTCATTGAACCTATATATATGTGCACTTTAGTTGAATCAGCTTTTTTGGACTTAACCTCATGCTCACTTGCATTAAGTGAACCACTTGGCTTGACCTGTTATCATTGTAAATATTATAAGTTGTTTGAGTACATATACATATTTAATATACGCAAATTTGTCCCTACCTAAAACCATGAAGGGAAACACACCCAAATTCTGAGGCGAATGGAAATCTAAATTTAAATTTGTACTTGTAATTTAGATTTTTTTTCCAGTTTACAACTTTGTTTAATTTGATAAGTACAACAGACGACTGGACAATCCTAGAGCCAGTATGGAGCAAGAAAATGGTCATCCAAATCAAGTGTGAGTGATAGTTGTATTGTACATGTGTGTACGAGTGTGTAGTGAGGGTGAATGTAAAAATATAAGTGTTTATATAATGATTGTGACTTGTAAAATAGTGAGAACTTAAATGTGAACTATTCAAATATATGATAAAGTACTTATTTGAATAAAATATCTATTCAAAATTTAAATTCTGAGTTTGAATTATTTTATTTTGCAAATATAAATTTATTATGGTCGAAAAATAAAAAAGTACATTAAAAAACACATTTATCATATATATATATGCATTATCATTAAAAAGATCACATCAATAATGTAACAACCAAAAAAATTAATAGCAAATTAATTAAAAGTTTAATAAAATAAATATAATCAGAAAAAATATTAGGAAATGGGCAATGGGGTTGCAACATTGAGTTCGTTACGTAATTCTGGCCAAGATAGACTTTTGGTTTATTGGAATCAGATTCATAACGGAAAAAATAAAAAAGAAACAGTTTTGAATTTTGAATTTTAAAGGCAACAACGTTCATATAAATCAGAGCAAATTACGCATGATTGGCGACCCAGCGCCTAATTGGGTCGACTAAGGACCCAAGTGGGTCGACCTAGGGGTCGATCCGCACGATATATGGGTCGACCTAGCCTGGGCAACGTGCGCACCATATACACACAATGTCAGTTGGTTTTTTGTGGCTTCTAGATGCGATGTTCTAAATTATTCCTAGATTTGGTGAACTGAAATCTAAACCAAAATTCTAACGCATCTAAATATCCTGGCTCTATTATAAATAGCCTCTAAGACTTAACCAAATCTCGCTACCCCATTCCTCTGCCTCCCCCTCAAATAGCCCTCTTTTCTGATAATATTTTTAATGCAGTATTCAGGCTTGATACTTCATATATTTTTAGAAGATATCATAACTAGAGCTATCTACCGAGGTTTGATTTGGATTTCTTAGAATTTATGAGTATAATTCAGTAATTGCAAGATTTGAGTTTTCTTTTTGACAGTATAATAAGTTGTAGATTTCTATTCCCTTTTCTACCTAAATCGAAATTTGCTTCTATCCTCCTTTTGTTTATTTTTAGTAAATCCATTACTGTAGTTGTATGTAATTGTCTATACTTTTGTTCTTTGTATGTAATTTTATTGCATTTCTACTTCAGCTCTATTTTACTTTATATCTACTTCTATCTATCCGAGCCCAGGCCATTTGTTTTTATTTTTGACGTTGAGTTTAGGCCTTTTTGAGTCTAAACCTTTCATATTTATGCATAAATTGCGATAAAACATATGATTAGACAATAATAGCACAATTGGATAATAATAAGAAATATGTATAAAAATGATGAATTGGGTTAAACTGAAATTGTACAATAAAAAGGCAAATTAAAACAATAACTATGATAAATGAATAAAGGTTATTTGGATAGATGCAAATGGCAGGGGTTGATTTGCACAATTAAGTTAAACAAAAGAGATGTTTATTTATAGCCTGTAAACTAAAAGTTTAAATACAACCTATAAAATGACGGAAAAGTTACATGAAGGAAAGTGGGCTTTTTAATAAACTTAAGATGGGGGTTAAGTTCAATTATATAATTAATAAGCAGGTGTAGTTGGAGTCCATTCCAGCAGGGACGAGTGAGTAGAAAATAGGAGGCTCGTAGTATTGGTCTGTTCCAGTAGAAAGAGTAGATTGATTAGGGAAAATAAGAGACTAATTAAAATGATTAAAATGGGGGACTAAGTCCAGGGGTGACTTATGTCGAATTGCATATTTTTGGATGGGGATCCGTATCATTCAGTATTTCTTTTTATCACTACACCGAGGCCTCATGAGGGGGCGAAGGCACGCTTATACTTAAAAGGCAGTAAGAGGTCCAAACATGGTGGGTAAGGGCACGTTCCGGCAGTGTGGTGCCTGTGTATCGCACCGATTAGGAAAGATAAGATGATGTGACGCCAGTAATATTCACTATTTCTTTAGAGCTGATGGGTCGGGTCTGATAAACCCAAGGCCATAGTCGTATAGGTTATCTCAATTGTGGTTTAGGAGCCAGTTGTTGGGTAGAATTGGGTATAATCCTGATTTATAAATAGTAGCAATTGGTGCTAAAATTGAATGATTTGACAATCGACTATCTTGTAGAAATATACTCTTGTTCTTAATTACGTCGTAAGTTTCAATTTATTATTATGTCTAGATTTCCTATTTTTTCACTCATGCTAGTAATTACTGAACTCACTAGGCTTTATGTGATACTAGTTTTGTTTTATCTTCTTCCTTCCTTCCCACCCCCAGGTTTTTACGGTGGAGGAGCTGGCACTTGAGAGAGCTTTAACCCCGCTCGGTCCTTTGGGGATTATCAGTTTCCTTGTTCTTTTTTGCTTCGTGTATTTTTCCACATTTTATCTATTTTTTGCACTTGATGATGATGAGGATACTTTTTATTTTGTTACCCTGATTTGTTGTTGTTGAAACAACTATGGTTTTATGACTACGATGTAAAGGCACTGCTTATTTTGTTTTTAAGTAAAAATTTAAGTTCTGTTATGTTTGTTTATTATTGTATTATAAATTTTAGCCTCTGTGATGTTACCTTATATGCATATTCTTCATATTTCTTTATAAAATCCTCATATGGGTCTTGTTACGAAATGTGGGGTGTTACATTTGGTATCAGAGCCTAAGGTTACAAGATCGGTAAAAAGTTTTTGTTTTTAAAGAAAAAGTCTTTTAAAAGAAATAGTGTTTTCAAAATAAAAAGTGTTTTTGAAAAACATCCCCTTAATTCAGTTGCATATTCCCTTGATTTCATTCTTGAATCCTTCTCTCTTTTTTGATCGCAACATGTTCGGGGCTCCTATTTTCCTGAGGGAATCGCTATTCCTACCTGGTTCCGAAATTACGAAGAAGTTACGACACCCGTTGAAGGGTAAGGAAATGCCCAAGATCCTCCTCCAACCACGGTGATTCCTCATAATCCACCACCAGTGGCCTACTTCACTAAGTTTTACAAGGATTTTACTTCACTTGGTGGCAAGACTTTCCATGGTAAAGAGACTTTTGTTGAGGCTCGCACTTGACTCAGGAATACCAAGTGCATCTTTGTACTTTTGGAGCTTGACGAAAGGAGGTACGTGATGCTGGATGCGTGGCAATTGAAAAATGAGGCTTCATTTTTGTGGGAAATGGTTGAGGCAGAGCGCCACTTCGAGATTGTGAATGATTTTACAGAGAGATTTGGGAAAAAGTTTCTTTCTCAAGTAGAATAAGACATGCAGTTGGAAAAGTTTTTAGTGATGAAACTGGGCGACCTTTTGGTTGAGGAGTATGTCAATCAGTTTAATGAGCTCGTGAGATTTGGGATGGATTTGGTGAATAATGCCCACAAGAATGCAGTTAGGTTTGCTAAAGGTTTGAACCAACCTCTATAGGGATTAGTTATGACACATATTCCAATGGGTGCCATGTTTGAGAATTTTATGGAGATGACACTCATGCACGAAGAGGGAAAAGGTAATCTTGTGGATAACAAAGATGAGGTGGCTAAGGAAAATGTTGGGAAGAAGAAGTGATGGCCCAAGAAGGCAAACAAGAAGAAAGATGAGAAACCAGAGAAATCTCATATCAAGAAGGATGTTAAATGCCATGGTTGCGACATGACAAGACATTTTTTAAGGGATAACAATAAGGCCTCTAGAAAGGGGAGCAGCAATCATTATGGCCAGTCGTGTCATTATAGCAGGTGGTGCCGTCAGAAGCTAGGGAAATGAGCTGGTTCATCTAGTGTGCAGGTGCATGCTTTAGAGGCGACCCAAGCTAGTGTTGGTCAGGACAGGGACAGGAGATCACGATCGAAAGTTTGATTTCTCTTTATGACCTTTTTAAATTCTAATGCTTTTCATTCTTTCATTTTCACTTCATTAGTCGATTATATGCACCTTAGTATCTCTCTTGTTTTCGATCTAGTAGTAGTTTCAAACCCGATAGAAGGTTCAACTCGTTTATCTATGAAGTGTAAGGGTTTGAAGCATTCTATTTTAGGTGTCGAGTTTGATTGTAATGCCTATGAAGTGGGATTTTTTGGGTATGGTATGATTCTACGAATGGATTGGCTGGCTATATATGGTGCTATCCTTGACCATGGGAGGAGGGTAGTAAGGTTGATGAGTTGACATGGTAGGACCCTCAAGATATCTTGCAACCCACGAGGGTCAGTCATGTTGAGCTTCCTGGAGTCCTCAGATACTTCTATCAGCGATCTTAGCTTGGTACCAGTGGTGAGAGATTTTCCGGACGTATTTGAGGAGATGAGAGGACTACCTCCAAGGAGAAAGATTGATTTTTGGATTTACTTAACGAAGAATGCTAAGCCCATTGCATTTCCTGTGCATTATATGGCTCGGAGGGAAAGGAAAGAATTGAGTAAGAAAGTGGGTAAGCAGTTGGAGAAAGGTTTTGTTAGACAAAGTATATCTGAGTGCAGAGCAATAGTTGTAATTGCTACTAAGGCAGATGGCTCTCTCCGTCTGTGTGTGGATTACAGAGAATTAAACAAGCTCACAAGAAGAATCGACACCCATTCCCTCGGATATATAACTTGTTTGATCAGATAGTGGGTGTATCTATTTTTTCTCATTTAGATTTGGCGATTGGGTTTCATCAGCTCTAATTGGTGAATGAAAGTGTGGATAAGACCGCTTTTAAGTCTCCAGATGGATTCATCGAGTTGCTGGTTATGCCTTTTGGGCTAAACAATGCACTAGCATATTTTTTTGATCTGATGAGCCGATGGTTTAGCGAGTTCCTAAGCAAGTTTGTAGCAGTGTTCATAAACGACATCTTGATATTATCTAGAGACGAGAATGAGCATGCATTACACTTGGAAGAGGTCCTTCGTACTCTGTGTGCCCATCAGCTAAAGGCAAAGTTCACTTTGGTGATGGAAAATGAGGTTCTTTAGGGCATGTAGTTTTAGGCGATGGTATTGCTGTGGATCCCGCTAAAGTGGTTGTGGTTCAAGATTAAAGTGTACTCAAGAATGCAATCGAGGTAAGGAGCTTTTTAGGCTTGGTGGGATTTATCGAAAATTTATCATGGATTTTGCATGGATCTCTACTCCACTTACCCGCCTTACGAAGAAAAACCTAGTATTTTCTTAGGAAGTAGATTATGAGGATGCATTCTTGAGATTGTAGATGGCTCTCACGTTAGGTGTAGTGTTGGCTCTTCCTGATGGTACGGAGATGTTCACTGTATACACGGATGCTTGCGGCACGGGTTTAGATGTGTTGCTTATGCATGAGGGTAGGGTTGTTTGCTACGGGAGTAGGCAGCTGAGGATACATGAGAGGAACTACCCAGCCCATGATCTAGAGCTGGCAACAATAATGTTTGCACTTAAGTCTTGGAGACTTTATTTACCTCGTGAGACGTTCGAGCTATACACACATCATATGTCTCTCAAGTACTTGTTCTTGCAATAAGATCTTAATTTGCGACAACAGCGCTGGATAGAGTTTCTTGCATCTTATGATTTTGAGATCTCTTGTACCTCAGGGAAGGGGAATGTAGTAGTGGATGCATTAAGCAGACTAAGGATGACTCTGAATCCATTGTTCGTAGAGTGGTAGAGTTTGGAGTTTATCTTATCGTTCGATTTAAGACCATCTACGGATTATGCATTCGGATTATTGGCATCATTAGAAGTATGACCTACTCTCTTAGAGAGCATTGGATCCGGTCAATGGGAGGATTAGTAGTTAGAGGATATCATGGATCGACTCAATAGAGGAGCGATCTCTAGTCAGCTTACTAGGTATTTTATGGATAAAAGAGGGTAGCTAAGTCGTGATAGGAGATTGTATTTTCCTTGAGTTGATGATTTGTTGAGATCGGTTTTAGAGGAGGCTCATCATTATCGGATGACCATCCATCCGGGAGGTGATAAGATATATAGAGACACGAGAAGAGATTTTCGTTGGATTGGGATGAAAAAGGATGTGGTGGAGTACATGGCTAGACGCATGACTTGCTAGAGAGTGGAGGTTCAATAGAGGAAGCCCATTGGATTACTCAAGCCTCTAGACATACCACAATGGAAGTGGGAGAGTGTCAGATGGACTTCATAGATGGTTTGCCTTGGTCAAAGAGAGATAATACCAGCATTTAGGTTATAGTCGATAGGTTGACTAAGATCGCTCACTTTACCCTGGTTAAGACTAAGCAGAAGGCAGCTTGGTTGGCATCAATATATCTTAAACAGATCAACCGACTTCATTGAGTTCCTTCCAGAATTGGTAGTTATAGAGACCCTATCTTTACTAGCTACTTTTGGAGGAGCCTGCAGGAGGCATTGGAAACACAACTACGACTTAGCACTGCCTACCACCCTTAGACTGATGGACATACGAATAGGGTTAATCAAATTCTTGAGGATTTATTATGGCTATGTATCCTAGACTTCGGAGGGACTTGGGAGGGGGATCTTCCATTGTTAGAGTTAGCATATAATAACAGCTACCAAACAAGCATAGGTATGGTTCCCTTTGAGGAATTGCATGGACAACCCTATAGATCACCATCTTGTTGGTGGGAGACTACAAACAGACTTCTTCTTAGACCTGAGATGGTTAGGGAGACCTCAGAGAAGATATACCTGATTTGAAAGCAGATGAAGGCAACTCAGGATAGACAGATGTCGTATGTAGATCAGCGTAGGACATACCTAAAGTTTTAGGTAGGAGACTTGGTTTTCATTAAGTTGTCACCTTTGAGGAGTGTGGTTCGGTTCGGCTCAGTGGCAAAGTTGGCGCCAAGGTTTGTTGGGCCATTACCTATAGTGGAGAGGATAGGTCATAAGGTGTAACACCCCATATTTTAATAACACTAAAGAGAAAAATTAAATATTAATTAATTTAATATTCAGAATTAAGGGAAATGGACTGCGCCATTGCGTCCGTTTCGCAATCCTAGTCAAAATAGACACCCGGTTTGCATAAATCGGACAACGTATGAAGAAGTTATTAAGGTTTGAAGTTTGTATACGTGCAAGATAATTCTATATATATACGCACACACACACACAAAATTTCAAACCTATCCATAAATCATTTTAAAATTCAAAATTTGGTGAGCGACAAATATCCCTCCCAAGGGTGTCAACCCCTTAAGGGGGTGTCGACCCCTAGGTCGACCCCTCAAGGGGGGGCGACCCTCCATGCGGTAGACTATGCAGATTAGGGTTTCGGGGTTTTTTGGCTATAAATATGGCATCATTTCTCTAGATTCTTCACACTAAAAATAATGGAGAACTAGATGTTGCCTCTGCCAAGATCAAACCAAGTCTCTTTCTTCTTCAGCAATCAAGTCATTCAAGTTTAGATCTGATATCTGCAATCTTTCTTTCGAGATCCAAACACTGCGAGTCCATGTTAATTTTAGATCTGAATAATTAAAAGTAAAACTTAATATGACATTAACTTGGATGTATGCCTGTCATTGTCCGAATCAAATCAGATTTGTTATAACTTGTGTAACTATGATGTTATTGCATGGTTATGACTTAAATCTAAACCTTCACCTATTTATCGTGTCAGATCTTCCATTGTTTCACTCTTTAGACCACCTTATACTTGTCCCTATAATGTTTGTGGTTATTTTGGATTAGTTATTAGTTGGATATCTAAACTATTGTTTAGATTTTATCATGCCTGTTATGACATCCCTATTATGTTAGAATCGGTTCTATTATCACATGTTCATCAGATCTGTCCCTATGTGCCTATCTTGTCATTATGCCACTTTA
Organism: Allium sativum; assembly: GCA_030737875.1. Classification (NCBI taxonomy): domain Eukaryota; kingdom Viridiplantae; phylum Streptophyta; class Magnoliopsida; order Asparagales; family Amaryllidaceae; genus Allium; species Allium sativum. The sequence continues at coordinate 347,130,705 of CM060910.1, forward strand.
TGTTTATGCCATTATACATCAATCTAGTTAGTATGATCATTTATGCCATCTTCCTTTCATCTTTCCATTTTTATTTTATATAGCCTGGCTACTTTCGAGCCTAGGCATGCCGCTGAAATATGCGAACGCGTTAAATGGGGAACGAGGGGAAAACATTGAAATTGGGCATAACTTGTAGTTGGGAATTTGGGCAAAACCTGAATGAAATATATGAATGTGAATTTGGGACATAAATTAACACATGTTAAAGACCTTAATTTGGGCATATAGTTCATTATGAACATAACTTGTGAAAGGGGCATAAAAACCTATAATGACATAGGTAGAATTGATTAATAATGGAAATTCCTAGAATTACAATAACTGAAATTTTAATCGTGCTTAGGCGCGAGGTTAGATTACACTTTAGTGGAAGTCTGCCCGGAACCTCGCGGCATAACCAGCGACCACAGTGGTGAATCTAACGTGAGGGGTCTAAGTGCATCAATACATGACGTGCTAAGACATGAGGTTAAGTCCGATTTATAGAATAAGTCTGCTCGGACCCGCCCGGCATATCCAGCATCCAAAAGTTGTAAGCTTAATGTGGAAGGTCTAGTTCATGACGACAATAAATGGATATATGGTAATGAATTGAAATAAACAGGGAATGATAGTAAACTATTATAATTAATTACTTTAATGAGAGTGTTATATAATGGGTAGTCTTGTCCTAGCGACAAGTGGAAATTATAACATAGGTTATAATAAAAGAAAAGAAAGCTTATTAGTAAACCTTAGTTCAGAATACTAAGTTAATGAGTAAATAACGTCAAGTTGTAGTGATATGTTAAACAGAAAATGGGTAAGCTGAGATGAAGTATACTTAATTACATATTAAGTAAAACATGTTATTGTAACTATGGAATCAGACAATGAATAATACAAAGGGATTGTAAGATTACTTCCGTTAATTACAATCCAAGGGTGAAAGATTGTAAGATTTCTTCTGTTAATAACGATCTAAAGAATAACATGTAAAGGGGCTTATTAATAAACTCAAATGGATTAAGTTATATTTATATGAAATTAATAAGCAAGTGGAATTTCAGGCAAGTGAAAAGAAGTCAATGTGAATGGGGATAACCTGTTAGTCTATAATACTTTACCTAGTTGAATCCATAGGGATTGTATGAACATGTTAACTTGAGTAGGGGTTAAGTAAACTTGGTTGAAACAGTGGGAGGGTTAAGTATATCTGGGTGGGGTGGGTAATATTTATATATAGGCCCACAAAACTTAACCGGTTGGGGTTATGTAATTAAAGACAACATTAGGTAAGCATGACCACTGGAAATGTTGGGATTATTTAATTAAAGACACCGTTAGGTAGGCATAACCTGTGGAAATCCTTATGGGGATGTGAGACAAAGGGGGGAGCTTGCATCATCTTGTGTGTGGGACCCATTTCAGTCAGTAACCCATACAACGGTATCAAACGAGTACTCCGCCCTAGGTCGGAGTCAGGGCACGCTTACTGGGCTGATTGTAAGAGATCCAAACGTGGAGGACGGTGTGGGCGGTGCAAACCGACCAGGGTCATGTGCGTGCATGGTCCGGGCAGAGGGGGATAAGACGACCGTGACACCTGTAGATATGGTTGTGCACATCATAAAAAACGAAGGGTTGCCACTTTAGGAAGTGATGCGTCCTACTTTGGGGCCAGCATAAGGTATCTACGGAGTAGGGAGCTGATCGATTAGGGTAGTAATTAGGGTACACTTAGACTTCGGTATGTTAAGGAGCCCGTTATTATCCATAGGGGTAACTCCGGAACGTTGGGTTGCCTGTTGATTGTATGGGGTGAAAACCCCTTACTGGAAGTACACCTAAGTCTACCATCTTATAGTTGTTGGGATCATCTCATTCTGGTTATACTAGTATTGGTGTAGAATAATCCTTAGAAAAGCGTGCACACTCTATCATGTTTACCCTGTCATACCTTCCTTTTATGATGTTATCTTTCTTATCTACTTTGTATGTCTGTCATGATACTTTTACTTATTTATTTGCTAAAAGTAACTGGACTCACCAGACTTTATGTCTGACCCTCTTTGTTTTCTCTTCTTTCTTCCATTTCTCCCCCAGGTTCTCAGGGTGGGAATACTCAAGCTTGATCAGGATTCCACTATCATTTTGCCGAAGCTACTTAGATGTATTGCTTAAGCTCTTATCTTTGCTACTATGGCTATGTTTCCATTTGGGGATTATGCTTCTTTTATTTTTCAACTCTGATGTTTTAAGTACAAGACAGAAGTTTTGATGATGTACTGGGTTTATGTATTTTCAGACATATGATGTTTTGAACCACGATGCTTTATGATTAATAAAGTTTTTAATTCCGCTGCTATTTTATATCTGTCTTATAATGTTTCTATTTCTGTTTCTATTTACCTATATCGCTTCACGAAACTTAATGCAATCTCTTAATGAGTGACATTAATGGACGTGGGATGTCACACTTGGTATCAGAGTTAAAGCTTACCAGATTAGATAAAAAAATATGAAAATTATTTTCAAAAAGGTTTTAAAAGAAAGAATTTTCATAAGAAAAAGTTTGTTCTGAGAAAACGTATTCCCCAAAGCCATATGTACTATCTTTCTATCCTTCATTTGAATCTCTTTCCTTTTCTTTTCAACATGTCTAGGGAACCTAATATTCCCGAGGGCGTTCAAGTACCGGATTAGTTCCATAGGTATCTTAAGGCTATGACACCAACCGAGAGCCAAGGAGACGTCCCTCCCTCAGTTGCAGTCGTTGTTACCCCACCGTCGCGAATAGATGATTTCTCTAAAAAGTGAGAAGCTAGGGTTGAGGAAACACAAAACAAGAAAGTATGGCCCAAGAGAGGAAAACAACAACAAAAGGGCGGAAAGAATGACAAGGCTAGGGATAATAGGAAGTGTCATAATTGTGGACGTGTGGATCATTTGGTCAAAGATTGCCGGAACAGAAAGAATGCCTGCTTCAATTGTGGCGAAGTTGGACACTATACATGGGAGTGCCCTAAGAAGTAAGGACAGGGCCAAAGGGCAAGATCCTTTGGAGGGCAGGTGTATGCTCTTGTGTCCATCATACTGGATAGAGGTAAGAAAGTTTTTGTTGAAGGTTTTATTTCTCTTTCTAAATCAACCTATTAGAACTCTTTTTGATTCTGGCGCTTCACATTCGTTTGTATCTAATTCTATGGCTGAGTCTCTACACCTTAGTACTAGTATGGTTGTGGATCCCGTGGTTGTCTCAAATCCTATTTGGGGGTATGGCTCATCTATCTATGATTTGATGGGGTTTGAGAATATCTGTGTTGGGCGTCGAGTTTGAGTACGACGCGTATGTGCTTTGTTTTATGGGCTACGGTTTGATTCTAGGGATGGATTAGCTAGCCATGCATGGTGCCATTCTAGATTGTGAGAGGAGGGTCGTTAGACTTTTGACTTGCCATGGGAGGACCCTCAAGATTTCTCATGACCCTAAGGGGTCTGTCATGCTTAGTATCCTGGAGTCATTTGATGCATCTATCGATGACCTGCGATCTATACCAGTAATCTGTGAGTATTCAGATATTTTGATATGGTTCGGGGCTTACCTACGAGGCGCGGGATTGATTTCCATATATACTTAGTAGACAATGCAAAGCCAGATTGCATTACTTGTGCGCCATATAGCTCCAAGGGAAAGAAGGAAGCTCAGTAAGCAAGTAGAGGAGCTACTTAAGAAAGGGTTTTCTTTTGGGCTGGAATGAAGAAAGATGTACCGGAGTTTGTTTCTCAATATTTGATTTGCCAGCAAGTTACAGATGAGCAAAAGAAGCCCGGTGGTTTACTTCATCCTTTGGAAGTCCCACAGTGGAAGCAGGAAAGCGTCTCAATGGATTTCATTGATGGTTTACCGAGATCGAGGAAAAGCAACACTAGTATTTGGGTTGTAGTGGATAGACTTACTAAGAGCATTCATTTCATTCCAGTCAAAAGTAAAAGGATGACATCATTGTTGGCAACAGTTTATGTTTGTGAGATAGCCTGTCTTCATGGAGTACCTTCCAGTATCATAAGTGATCGTGATCCATTTTCACCAGGAAATGTTGGAGGAGCTTGCAAGAAGCATTAGATACACAGTTATGTTTGAGCACCACTTATCACCCTCAGACCGATGGACAGACGAAGAGGGTGAACAGAGTTCTAGAGGATCTTTTGAGGCTATGTATCCTAGACTTCGGAGTGACTTAGGAAGAGCATTTTCCTTTAGTAGATTCGCCTACAACAACAGTTATCAAGTTAGCATTGGCATGGCACCCTTCGAAACATTGTACGGACGACTCTGTAGGTCACCAACTTATTGGTAGTAGTCTACAGAAAGACTTTTACTTGGACCGGACATGGTTAGAGAAACGTTCGAAAAGACTGATCTTATTAGACGACGAATGAAGACCGCTCAAGATAGGTAGAAATTCTACGCTGACAAGAGAAGGAATGACATTGAATTTGAAGTAGGAGATATGGTTTTCATTAAGGTGCAACCTTTGAGGAATGTGGTTCGCTTTGGATCTGTAGGGAAACTAGCGCCAAGATTTGTAGGGCCATTTCCCATAACCGAAAGGATTGGCCAAATGACCTATAGAATAATGCTAATAGAGAGGCTATCCGGCATTCACGATGTTTTCCACGTTTCTCATTTGCGGAAGTGCTTGCATGATACCGTAGAAGTTGTTGAGCCTAGTATATTGGAGGAAGTAGAGGTGGAACGAGAGGCGACAGTCAGACGAGTTCCTACCTGTATTCTTGGATCAGAGGTTAAGAAGTTACGCAATAGAGAAGTCAAGTTGATGAAAGTTTAGTGGGGAGATAACCCAGAGGATGCAATTTGGGAGACCGAGAACAAGATTCGTGCTTCGTACCCTTTTCTTTTCGAGGTTATGTTCTTAACTTCCTTTCCAAAGCTTTTATTTATGCTTGTTCCTATCATATAAGTATGTCCTATCAATCGAATCTTCGAACTTTAAGTTGGAATCCCATGGATGTAAACATGCGTTTGAGACATATTATTTTTGATGGATGCAAGTGTTTGCCAGTTGTTGCTCGTGGATGTATATACACAAACATTAGGCACTAGATCGGCTCAATCACTCTCATACTGCATATGGACGTGTGTGTACTTTTCTTCTTTTAATGGATGGAAATGGATGTATCATCATATGGATGTTGCATTTGGATGGATGATTGTGCACATATATAGAACTTACATGTTATAATAGGAATGTTGCATACATGTTGGATTCATGACAATAACATAAATTGCACTAAGGAGGTCGACTGAATCAGTAGACCACCTGATCTTCGCATTATTATTGGGACATATACACACGACTTCGCATATGTTCATATAAGCATTAGAAATCTTTTAAGGACAATGGATGTCTATGATTGGTGGATGGGTAGATGGATGTGGATGGCAGGACATACATGCTTCTTAACTTGGAGATTTCGGGGATGAAATCCTTTGAGTAGGGGAGAATGTAACACCCCATATTTTAACAACACTAAAGAGGAAAAATTAAAGAATAATTATTTTAATATTCAGAATTAAGGGAAACGGACTGCGCCATTGCATTCGTCTCGGAATTCTAGTCAAAATAGACACCTGTTTTGCGTAAATTGGACACCGTATGAAGAAGTTATTAAGGTTCGAAGTTTATATACGCACAAGATAATTATATATACACATAGCCGTTCAAACCTATCCAGAAATCCGTTTAAAATTCAAAATTTGGTGAGCGGAAAATATCCCGCCTAGGGGTGTCGACCCCTGGGTCTACGCCTCAAGGGGGGAGGGGGTCGACCCCCCTGAAGCAGACTGGGTAGATTAGGGTTTCGGGGGGTTTTGGCTATAAATATGGCCTCATTTCTCTAGTTTCTTCACACTCAAAGTAATGGAGAACTAGATGCTGCCTCTGCCCAGATCAAACCAAGTCTCATTCTTCTTCAGCAATCAAGTCATTCAAGTTTAGTTCTGATATCTGCAATCTTTCTTTCTAGATCCAAACACTATGAGTCCATGTTAACTTTAGATATGAATAATTAAAAGTAAAGCTTAATGCGACATTAACTTGGATCTACGCCTGTGATTGTTCGAATCAAATTAGATCTGTTATAACTTGTGCAACTATGATGTTATGATATGATTATGACTTAAATCTAAACCTTCACCGATTTATCATGTCAGATCTGCCATTGTTTCACTGTTTAGATCACCTTATACTTCTCCCTATCATGTTGAGATGAAGTATACTCAATTACAAATTAAGTAAAACATGTTATTGTAACTATGGAATCAGACAATGAATAATACAAAGGGATTGGAAGATTACTTCTGTTAATTACAATCTAGGGGTGAAAGATTGTAAGTGTTGAACCCGAAATCCGACTTCAACGCCAAAGGTGCAAATGTGCACTTCACCAATTCAGTAAGATTAAAATATGGAACCACGTAACCACAAAATAAAATGCATAAAATGAAGACAAAGGAATTTTTATAGTGGTTCGTTTCACAATGAATCTACGTCCACTTTTTAATCAATTCTCATTATGATATTCGAGCTTACAAAATATGAGTTTTCCCTCATTACATTCATTTCTCTCTTTTTACACACTTTTCACTCTCTTTAAGATCTAATCTCACTTGAATTTGGCGAAGAAAATGGAGATATTTTTAGCTTTGTGATGATAGATGTATCAATCCTTCATCACTTAGGCGCTTTGAATGATCTTCATAGACTTCATAGTGAATAAACATTCAATCTAGACTTCGAAGAGGATTAGAAAGAATTAAGGATCGTTTGAATTTTACTGGAGAGATTTATCATGCAGCATCAATGAGATCCAAGGAGCTTTGATCTAATTGGAGTGAGCTTTAGTAGTCATTGAAATGGATTTGATTCTCATGAAGTTGGAGAAGAGTTGTTAGATCCATGGATGCCATTAGTGAAGTTGTAGACAAGCTTTGAATTTGGCGGGACCTCTTTGTAGGAATGACATTAGGTCCCCCCTAATGTGAATTATGAGGGGTATTTATAGTTGTAGCCTAGGGGGAGTGGCATTGTTGTAAATACCGGGTCCTGTTTGCAAGCTCTCTTATGATCTAAAATAGGCGGGACGACCTAAAATGAAATTACAGACTAAGGTAATCGGCGGTCTAAGCACGCTTCAGTTTAACGCGTCTGCGCACTTCACTTTTACGACCCAAAACATACTTTACGGTCTAAAAGTCTCCACGACCTAAAAATGGCATTTATCTTTAACTCCTCATGTGATGGCAACCTGTTTGTAACAACCCGGAAAATCTGGGCCAGTTTAAAAATTTTATTTTGGCAATTTTAGCGAATTTTGAATATTTAAAATGAATTATTTTAAATAATATCGACGAGAAATTTATTTTGAATCTAATTAGAACGTATATATTATATACGTCGTCGTTAGAATATAAATATTTATATATAATTATAAATAGAATTGAAAATGGCGCGGTAGTTCGATAATTCGATTTCAAACTTCAATTGAATGTACCGGGTGCAAAACAATCCGGATTTTAGTGAAACCAAAAATAATGGAATCTAATAGTGAATATCTTTCCAACGAATCCGAAAAATCAAAAGTTCGTAGCGGGAATCAAAAGATATGTCCAGTTGAAATTTCTGAATAGTCGCTATGGAATTCAGGCCCTTAAAAATGGACATTTTGCAAATGACCTCGGATTTCGACAAAACCACTTTTGTTGGGTCCGGGATGTCGAATTATTGCTAGGTTTCAAATTTCATAATTTTTCGAATCAATATGTGAGCGTGGTAAAGGAAAACGCGTTTGACCGGTTTCAGTTGATTTTAATCGACTGGAAATTGGCCATTTCTCAAACGGTCTCAGAATTTGACGAAACTAGTTTTGTTAGGACCGTATCGTCAATACGAAGCTAGAAAATATTTTTCTGGAATTTTTAAAGTTAGTATGTGACCCCGGTAATTGGAAATGTACGTTTAAAATTCAATATAGTGATTTAAATGTAAATTAAACGGAAACTGATTCAAACAGTCGAATCAGCTTGCGATATATATCCCATTGTGTTCAGAATAGGGGTAATACGCTACGGACGACAGGCGGTGGGCCTCGTTTCGAGGTCGTATGAAAAAGTCAACTTTAGGTTAATTAAAATAATTAAATAAAATAATAAAATTAAATTTCCTTCTCTTTCCCCTTTAATCCTCCTGCCCCCCCCCCCCCCCCCGTTCAAAAATCAATTCAGATGAAAAAAAAAAAAAAACAAAAAAAAAACCGCTCGATGCCCTAGCCGCCCTGGAGATCCTCCGCGCCGTCGCGCGCGTGACGCCGCCCCACCTCAGCTATCCTCCGACCTCCTTCTTTCCCCCCCCCTTCCTCAGCTCGAGCTACACGAAACCCCGTCGCCCCCTGTGCTTCGAACCACCGCCGACCGTCGAGGTTGCCTGCGCCGCCTCCCCTTCCTCGATCCACGAGCACGCAGCACCCTCGTCTCCCACCTAACCGCAAACCACCGAAACCTACACAGACCTGGAAACCCTCCCCCTCAGCCAAAATTAAACCCAATCACCCACTGCGCCGCTGGACCACCCTCCGCCTGCTGCAACCTTCCTCCACCCCAAACCCTTGCTGTAAGTGTTTTATTTTAATCGATTTTGAGTGATTAGTTTAATATAATTAAAGAGCATTGTTTTAAAATATATACTAGGATTGTTTTAGAAAGAAAAGGTTGGATTTTTATCTACATAATACGATAATAAAAATAGGATTTTTATTTAGACTATACGTTAGTAAAGATTAGATTTTTCAATTTGCAAAGATTCAATTTTTATATTAGAAAAGATTCGATTTTTAATGTTAGAAAGATTAGATTTTCATGTTAGAAAAATACAATTTTTTGATATCATAAAGATGAGATTTTTATTATTAGAAAATTTAGATTTCCTACATTAGAAGAAAAGAAATAGTTTTTCTTTGATTTCAAAAATAGATTTACTTCGATTTCAAGAATATATTTTCTTTTATTGTTATTAAGGGAAGTATGATTTTTATTTGATATAAAAAAAAAATATGATTTTTCATAGTAGGAACTATAAAAATATAATCTTTATAAGATAAGGAATATAAAAATATCATCTTTGTACATGTAGCGAAATAAAAATCTGATTTTTATTATATATACACTGAAATAAAGAGGTGATTTTTATAGTGATGAAATAAAATCGAAATCTTTATATTTGAAAAGGCGAAATTTTTATGTAGAATATAGCGTGATAAAAATAGAATTTTTATCCATATAGCAAAATAAAAATATGACTTTTATATATTGAGCATCGAAGTAAAAATGTGATTTTTATATATTGAATAACGAAGTAAAAATTCGACTTTTACATATGTAGTGGCTACAGCAACGAAGATGACGAGGATGCGATAGCGATGAAGATTTCTATCAATGAAGTGCCGTGGAGCTAGGATAGCTATAAGTGAGAATTTCTCACCTTTCAAATTTATTTTCTAGTTATATATATATACTAGGATGCAGACGGTGTTTAGAAGCACCCGACACAATCGTCCACAGACCATGGACTTGTTTGTTTGACTGTTTGGTGATTGATTGCGATATTGGTTTGAATGTGATTTGTGGTGTGAATAATCGAATCGATAAATTGGTTAGGATTAGACGTGCGCCGTTATAAGGCGAAGGAGTAAGGCTAGGTTAGACTCTTACTCCAAATTTTGTGGTTTGCATAACGAATTGATTTGATTGATGTGTGAATGGCGTGGGCCTTCACTAGACCGGGGATAAGGCTAGGCCTCGTCCCGTTTCTAGTATCGTGCCGTTATGCCGCCGAAATTTTCTAAAATATGTTAGAAAAATAAAAATATCATTTTATTTAAAGAATGAACTGAATAGAAATTCATATGTTAAAATAAAATGTTTTATCGTTAAAAATATAATTTTTAACGTGAATGTGAATAAATAAATATTCATTTACAAGCCAGACGGTTTGTTTATGTACACCTATTTGAAGGACATTGATTGGGTCGATAAATTTTGCACATCGCCCAACAGCACAAATAAAATGTGTGTTTGATTGTTTGAAACCCCACACGGGTGTTGGGATGAAATTTGAAGTTCACTCATCCTGATTTATTAATTATGTCGATCGGTTGATTGACAGGCTGTTTTAAGCGTTGAATATCTATATTTGATGCTTATACAGTGTAGTGCACTTTGGTTGATGGTTGATTATTTTTCAATGCTATGATATACATGTGTTGTATGAAAATCCATATAATTAACTTTATATGGTAATTGATTGGGTCTCATTGCAATTTGAAAAATAAAGAATATTATAAAATAAAAGTTCATGTGTTGACAGTACTCATTCATTGAGATTGGTCATGTGTTGAACGAAATATTTTAATATTAAAATTTACATCTTTATCGATATAAAATAAAAGTTCATGTGTTGACAGTACTCATTCATTGAGATTGGTCATGTGTTGAACGAAATATTTTAATATTAAAATTTACATCTTTATCGATATAAAATAAAAGTTCATGTGTTGACAGTACTCATTCATTGAGATTGGTCATGTGTTGAACGAAATATTTTGATAATAACAACTATTTTGAAAAAGAAATATTTGAAATAGAATATTTGAAAATAGAAATTTATGAAGCCGTGTTGGTTAGATTGACGCCATTTTGACGTGAACGATATTTAAAACGATTTCGAAATGAATTGAATTGAAAACGATTTCGAAATGAATTGAATATATAACGATTTCGAAATGAATTGAATTGAAAACGATTTCGAAATGAATTGAATTGAAAACGATTTCGAAATGAATTGAATTGAAAACGATTTCGAAATGAATTGAATTGAGAACGAATTGAAATTGAATTAGAAATCAATTTGAATTGAAATCAATTTGAAATGAATTTAAAATGAATTTAAATTGGAATATTCAATTTTGATTTGAAATTGAATATGAAGTTGAAACCGTTTTGAAAACGAATTTAAAACGATTTATAAAATTCATTTCGAAAGGAAATCGACGAAATATATATTATATATATTATATATATAATATAATGGCCTGAATAGAACGCGCCGCGCCGCGGCAGTTCGTAAATTTCGACCATTTATTTCAAACGGACATTACGGGAGATCCGACCGTCGGATTCTCCTAAAACCGGAACCGTTGGGTTCGTATCGAAAAGAGCTTTCTAACGAAGGTTAGAAATTTGAAATCTAACGGTTGGATTTGGAGATACGTCCAAATCAAATTTGAAAAAGGTCGTTGTAAGTGCAGTTCGATGGCCGTTGATGGAAATCGACTGTACGGGCCTTGATAAAATTATTAAAAATGGTAATAATTTGTGTAAAATCATAAGAAATGATTTAGAAAGAATTGGGATGAAAAACTCCATATTTGAAAAGATAAAAATAGATTTTTATCGAAATGAACTAGTTTTGAACTAGAAATATAATTCTATTTATTTTTAAATAAATAAATTGAATTCGAAAAGGGTTTTGAAAATAACCAAAATTTCCAATGATTGCATTGGAGTGGATTTGAATCGAAATTGTCTTCGGAATATTTCGATGTTGGAATTCGTGATTATACAGGTGTTGTTATGGAAATTTGAAAGATATATATTTATATCGTTATTTCCAATACGACATTTGTTAATCGTAGAATTTGATATTGAATATAGGCCGATATATTTTCTATTCAGAGCCTTGTATTGAATATCGAATGTGATTTGGGTTTGTCGTGAATGGTGTCTTCACTAACACTGTTCTTGAACCCAGTTGAGAAAAGATTAAATCTTTTTATTTAGATTTAATGAAGTGTACCAATTAAATAATATTTAATTGGAATGGAATTGATATTGATTTTTGGGTTTATCGTGAACAGTGTTTTAAACAACACTCGTTCTTTAACCCGATAATTAATGAATGTGATTTTGGGATTATCGTGAACTGTGTTTTTAATTGACACTGATTCTTTAACCCAGTTAAAGATTAAAACTAAGTGGAGTTTTAATGAATCTTTAATTAGATTGAAATGATCGAAAATGGAGTAGCACCAGTTTTGCTCCAGGCGATAGTTAAATCTTTAATTAGATTTGAACGTGAAATGGTAATTGAATTTACCGATAACACTGTGGTGTTAGATATGAAGTATTACCAGCTTTACTTCATGGGATTAATAGGTTGGGATTGGGAAATTAAAACAAATGATTACTTCGGTAAGGTTCGCTAATCCCGACTAGTTTGAATTGAGATTCAAAAATAGAATAAAGAATAAATTCAAGGAATTTATCTTGGATAAAATTAATGGGAACCTTTTCCTATGAATGTGAAATTTAGAAACTAACTGTCGGTTAGCCAAGCAGAATGGTTTTATGGATATTGATCTGATGTTGGTTTCGGCCTTCGGGGTTAATATTTGGGGGATTATTCTCTTGATTAATTTACGGTTAGTGACTAATGAATTGGAATGAGGCGTATGTTGTGTTTGTGTAACACTTATTTAAAATATACGCGAGTTATTCGGAAAGACCGGGTTTGTCCCATTCTGAATAACTGATACGACGATAAGTCGAAGATGAAGACGATGGTCGAAGACCGGAGGTCTTCACGTCGTTTGGGTGATAACTGATGATCTTGATTGGGCTGTACACCCAAGAAGATGGAAACAGTTAGTGATCGTCCAGACGTACTTGGAGATCGATGGATATGCGGGGTACTAGGTGCCTCCGGTTTCGTTCAGCCCCAGAACGGACTTGTAAATGGACTGTGTCTGACATTGGATTTTAGTCCGTGTGATGGATCTCTATTAAATATATTTCTGTTTGGCGGCGGAGAATTTATTCTCTTGCTTAACGCCCTTCTCTGAGACGTACGAGCTCAGGGGTTATATATTGATGGATATCAAACGCATGGAGTGAATTGCCCGTGTGGCATGCCTAAGTGGCAATTGATCGAGGCTTCTGTTGAAAAGCAAAGTCTCGTGGTGATGATCAAAGCAAGGCCTTTGTGGCGTAGCTTTGTGTAACGTTTGCTTCGCGAGTTTCACACCCGGTATGAACCAAAAACGGGAGGGACATCAGGGAGGACTTGCGTTTCTTTCTAGCTAGAAGTGGCGTCAGTGGTTTTACACGCCCTGACGAGTTTGACTTATGTGGTTGTTGCTGTTGCGAGGCGCCTCGGTTATATCGGTTTCGGCCGATGCTTCTGGTCGGCTGACGGGCCAGACTTACACCCCATAGGGTGGGGAAACGTAGTGTTCAGGCATTTTAATCCACATCGGTGGACCGGCCCTGACGATCCAAGGGCCCACCTGTGTTTGGGTCCTGAGACACGGACTAGAGCATCTCGAATCGGTTGAGGACTATCTTTTGCCTCGGTTCATAGACGGAAATCCAATTTCCAAATACGTGACATTTGCGGTTTTATTTGTAAACCTATATATGGCGACATAGTGGCATGGGACGCTCATGTCGCCTATGATTGATACTTATGATTTGAAGTTGTTTTATACACTATGCACTTATTATAGTATCAAATGATTTGTTTTAAGCGTATCAAGCATTCTTTGGCTGTTATAAGGGAAAACCCTATCCCCCGGCTTGCGTTGCATTGTGTGATAGGACCTGGGTCTTATAACAGCTTCACTTTTCTTTATTTAGCATTGCGCTGTTGTTTTATGCACGGGTATTCTTGGGAGGAAACCCGTTCCGTGTTATACGGCGTGGTCCCTTGATCTACCTATTTTTTTAAAATAAAGATTAACTGTTTTAGTTTTCACACCAGTCACATGACTGACCTGGAGTTTATTGTTTTAACCTAAACTCTGGGTGCCCTTATTTTGACACGGGCAGCTAGTAGTTTCGGTTTTGCAGATTTATATTCACAGGATCCTGGTCTACAGCTGGAACGATATCCGGAAAGCTTTGTATCCGTATATCTTCTTCTAGTTGTGTATTGTATGATTTTTCCGCTGCAATGTAATTTAAATCTCTGATATTTCTGTGTAATATTCATTTATACTCTGTATATTCTTGTAATCTGATGCATTGTTGTAATATACAATGAAATGTTCTTCTGTATGCGTTCTGTTTTGTCCTGTTCTCAAACGATAGGGCGTTTCGAACGGCCTGGATCGGTTTAGCGACTGGTTCGGACCGAGCGAAATTCTTTGCCGTCACAGTTGGTATCAGAGCTTTGGTTTACAAAGCTCAGAGAACAAGGCACATTAGAACCATACGAAAGAATTCATCAGATAATTGGATTAGTAATATCCAATGGGATGACTCGTTAGAGATAGGATCAGTAGTATCCTAGAACGAGTGTGAAGTGTATATTTTAAAAGTGAAAACAAATTTTTGTTTTGAAAATTTAAATCAATTATTCGTATTTGGTTATTTATTTATATTGATGTGGACAATCCAGTATATATAGATTTTAAGTATACGTCTGATCCACGTGTATTTGAAATTTTAATATATTGGATAGATATAGCATTACACTCTAGTCGCCCGAAGATGATATTGATGATAGCGATCGCATCATCAACATTTATGTTCGAGTTTCGAAGGTGTGATTTTCTATATATTTCCTATTGACTGGTGTGAGAACCAAAATTAGATAGGGCCTATGGTTGTGATTTGGCATCAAGAATCTGATTTTAGTATATATATCAAAGTTATGAATTTGAAACTCTAATTCACTAATTGATTGATGTTTGTGTTGTTTGTTTAGTTGTTTGCTAATTTTTAACCATTAAGCCTAATTGGATCAAATATTGAATTATATTGAAATTTGGTCGCATCTGCTTGCATATACGTGTATATCATTGAACAGGTCATAGCAAGGAGGCTAGAGCCAGAGAATAAAATTTGTTTGCCCGACAAATAGGTACATGTTTATTACATAATTTCCTGTTTTGTTTGGGTGATGATGATTTTGTGAGCCTATTGGCTAGCCGCTTGGCTTTTTCTTTTTTCTTTTTGAGATCTGAAGGACCGGGGAAGCTATTTGAAATTCCCCGATGCTCCCATTGCAGGGGAGGTTATGGCGAAATTTTTCGAAAATTTAGGGAGTTAGCCAAATTTTTGAAATTTTAGAAAATTCTCAGAAACTGAAAAGTTAGAGAATGGAAGCCTGATCGAGCGTAGAGTTGATTAATCAAACCACTTTCGACTTTGTTCCTTTTCGGGGACGAAAAGTTTTAAGTGGGGGAGATTGTAACAACCCGGAAAATCTGGGCCAGTTTAAAAATTTTATTTTGGCAATTTTAGCGAATTTTGAATATTTAAAATGAATTATTTTAAATAATATCGACGAGAAATTTATTTTGAATCTAATTAGAACGTATATATTATATACGTCGTCGTTAGAATATAAATATTTATATATAATTATAAATAGAATTGAAAATGGCGCGGTAGTTCGATAATTCGATTTCAAACTTCAATTGAATGTACCGGGTGCAAAACAATCCGGATTTTAGTGAAACCAAAAATAATGGAATCTAATAGTGAATATCTTTCCAACGAATCCGAAAAATCAAAAGTTCGTAGCGGGAATCAAAAGATATGTCCAGTTGAAATTTCTGAATAGTCGCTATGGAATTCAGGCCCTTAAAAATGGACATTTTGCAAATGACCTCGGATTTCGACGAAACCACTTTTGTTGGGTCCGGGATGTCGAATTATTGCTAGGTTTCAAATTTCATAATTTTTCGAATCAATATGTGAGCGTGGTAAAGGAAAACGCGTTTGACCGGTTTCAGTTGATTTTAATCGACTGGAAATTGGCCATTTCTCAAACGGTCTCAGAATTTGACGAAACTAGTTTTGTTAGGACCGTATCGTCAATACGAAGCTAGAAAATATTTTTCTGGAATTTTTAAAGTTAGTATGTGACCCCGGTAATTGGAAATGTACGTTTAAAATTCAATATAGTGATTTAAATGTAAATTAAACGGAAACTGATTCAAACAGTCGAATCAGCTTGCGATATATATCCCATTGTGTTCAGAATAGGGGTAATACGCTACGGACGACAGGCGGTGGGCCTCGTTTCGAGGTCGTATGAAAAAGTCAACTTTAGGTTAATTAAAATAAAATAATAAAATTAAATTTCCTTCTCTTTCCCCTTTAATCCTCCTGCCCCCCCCCCCCCCCCCGTTCAAAAATCAATTCAGATGAAAAAAAAACAAAAACAAAAAAAAAAACCGCTCGATGCCCTAGCCGCCCTGGAGATCCTCCGCGCCGTCGCGCGCGTGACGCCGCCCCACCTCAGCTATCCTCCGACCTCCTTCTTTCCCCTCCCCCTTCCTCAGCTCGAGCTACACGAAACCCCGTCGCCCCCTGTGCTTCGAACCACCGCCGACCGTCGAGGTTGCCTGCGCCGCCTCCCCTTCCTCGATCCACGAGCACGCAGCACCCTCGTCTCCCACCTAACCGCAAACCACCGAAACCTACACAGACCTGGAAACCCTCCCCCTCAGCCAAAATTAAACCCAATCACCCACTGCGCTGCTGGACCACCCTCCGCCTGCTGCAACCTTCCTCCACCCCAAACCCTTGCTGTAAGTGTTTTATTTTAATCGATTTTGAGTGATTAGTTTAATATAATTAAAGAGCATTGTTTTAAAATATATACTAGGATTGTTTTAGAAAGAAAAGGTTGGATTTTTATCTACATAATACGATAATAAAAATAGGATTTTTATTTAGACTATACGTTAGTAAAGATTAGATTTTTCAATTTGCAAAGATTCGATTTTTATATTAGAAAAGATTCGATTTTTAATGTTAGAAAGATTAGATTTTCATGTTAGAAAAATACAATTTTTTGATATCATAAAGATGAGATTTTTATTATTAGAATATTTAGATTTCCTACATTAGAAGAAAAGAAATAGTTTTTCTTTGATTTCAAAAATAGATTTACTTCGATTTCAAGAATATATTTTCTTTTATTGTTATTAAGGGAAGTATGATTTTTATTTGATATAAAAAAAAAAAGATTTTTCATAGTAGGAACTATAAAAATATAATCTTTATAAGATAAGGAATATAAAAATATCATCTTTGTACATGTAGCGAAATAAAAATCTGATTTTTATTATATATACACTGAAATAAAGAGGTGATTTTTATAGTGATGAAATAAAATCGAAATCTTTATATTTGAAAAGGCGAAATTTTTATGTAGAATATAGCGTGATAAAAATAGAATTTTTATCCATATAGCAAAATAAAAATATGACTTTTATATATTGAGCATCGAAGTAAAAATGTGATTTTTATATATTGAATAACGAAGTAAAAATTCGACTTTTACATATGTAGTGGCTACAGCAACGAAGATGACGAGGATGCGATAGCGATGAAGATTTCTATCAATGAAGTGCCGTGGAGCTAGGATAGCTATAAGTGAGAATTTCTCACCTTTCAAATTTATTTTCTAGTTATATATATATACTAGGATGCAGACGGTGTTTAGAAGCACCCGACACAATCGTCCACAGACCATGGACTTGTTTGTTTGACTGTTTGGTGATTGATTGCGATATTGGTTTGAATGTGATTTGTGGTGTGAATAATCGAATCGATAAATTGGTTAGGATTAGACGTGCGCCGTTATAAGGCGAAGGAGTAAGGCTAGGTTAGACTCTTACTCCAAATTTTGTGGTTTGCATAACGAATTGATTTGATTGATGTGTGAATGGCGTGGGCCTTCACTAGACCGGGGATAAGGCTAGGCCTCGTCCCGTTTCTAGTATCGTGCCGTTATGCCGCCGAAATTTTCTAAAATATGTTAGAAAAATAAAAATACCATTTTATTTAAAGAATGAACTGAATAGAAATTCATATGTTAAAATAAAATGTTTTATCGTTAAAAATATAATTTTTAACGTGAATGTGAATAAATAAATATTCATTTACAAGCCAGACGGTTTGTTTATGTACACCTATTTGAAGGACATTGATTGGGTCGATAAATTTTGCACATCGCCCAACAGCACAAATAAAATGTGCGTTTGATTGTTTGAAACCCCACACGGGTGTTGGGATGAAATTTGAAGTTCACTCATCCTGATTTATTAATTATGTCGATCGGTTGATTGACAGGCTGTTTTAAGCGTTGAATATCTATATTTGATGCTTATACAGTGTAGTGCACTTTGGTTGATGGTTGATTATTTTTCAATGCTATGATATACATGTGTTGTATGAAAATCCATATAATTAACTTTATATGGTAATTGATTGGGTCTCATTCCAATTTGAAAAATAAAGAATATTATAAAATAAAAGTTCATGTGTTGACAGTACTCATTCATTGAGATTGGTCATGTGTTGAACGAAATATTTTAATATTAAAATTTACATCTTTATCGATATAAAATAAAAGTTCATGTGTTGACAGTACTCATTCATTGAGATTGGTCATGTGTTGAACGAAATATTTTAATATTAAAATTTACATCTTTATCGATATAAAATAAAAGTTCATGTGTTGACAGTACTCATTCATTGAGATTGGTCATGTGTTGAACGAAATATTTTGATAATAACAACTATTTTGAAAAAGAAATATTTGAAATAGAATATTTGAAAATAGAAATTTATGAAGCCGTGTTGGTTAGATTGACGCCATTTTGACGTGAACGATATTTAAAACGATTTCGAAATGAATTGAATTGAAAACGATTTCGAAATGAATTGAATATATAACGATTTCGAAATGAATTGAATTGAAAACGATTTCGAAATGAATTGAATTGAAAACGATTTCGAAATGAATTGAATTGAAAACGATTTCGAAATGAATTGAATTGAGAACGAATTGAAATTGAATTAGAAATCAATTTGAATTGAAATCAATTTGAATTGAAATCAATTTGAAATGAATTTAAAATGAATTTAAATTGGAATATTCAATTTTGATTTGAAATTGAATATGAAGTTGAAACCGTTTTGAAAACGAATTTAAAACGATTTATAAAATTCATTTCGAAAGGAAATCGACGAAATATATATTATATATATTATATATATAATATAATGGCCTGAATAGAACGCGCCGCGCCGCGGCAGTTCGTAAATTTCGACCATTTATTTCAAACGGACATTACGGGAGATCCGACCGTCGGATTCTCCTAAAACCGGAACCGTTGGGTTCGTATCGAAAAGAGCTTTCTAACGAAGGTTAGAAATTTGAAATCTAACGGTTGGATTTGGAGATACGTCCAAATCAAATTTGAAAAAGGTCGCTGTAAGTGCAGTTCGATGGCCGTTGATGGAAATCGACTGTACGGGCCTTGATAAAATTATTAAAAATGGTAATAATTTGTGTAAAATCATAAGAAATGATTTAGAAAGAATTGGGATGAAAAACTCCATATTTGAAAAGATAAAAATAGATTTTTATCGAAATGAACTAGTTTTGAACTAGAAATATAATTCTATTTATTTTTAAATAAATAAATTGAATTCGAAAAGGGTTTTGAAAATAACCAAAATTTCCAATGATTGCATTGGAGTGGATTTGAATCGAAATTGTCTTCGGAATATTTCGATGTTGGAATTCGTGATTATACAGGTGTTGTTATGGAAATTTGAAAGATATATATTTATATCGTTATTTCCAATACGACATTTGTTAATCGTAGAATTTGATATTGAATATAGGCCGATATATTTTCTATTCAGAGCCTTGTATTGAATATCGAATGTGATTTGGGTTTGTCGTGAATGGTGTCTTCACTAACACTGTTCTTGAACCCAGTTGAGAAAAGATTAAATCTTTTTATTTAGATTTAATGAAGTGTACCAATTAAATAATATTTAATTGGAATGGAATTGATATTGATTTTTGGGTTTATCGTGAACAGTGTTTTAAACAACACTCGTTCTTTAACCCGATAATTAATGAATGTGATTTTGGGATTATCGTGAACTGTGTTTTTAATTGACACTGATTCTTTAACCCAGTTAAAGATTAAAACTAAGTGGAGTTTTAATGAATCTTTAATTAGATTGAAATGATCGAAAATGGAGTAGCACCAGTTTTGCTCCAGGCGATAGTTAAATCTTTAATTAGATTTGAACGTGAAATGGTAATTGAATTTACCGATAACACTGTGGTGTTAGATATGAAGTATTACCAGCTTTACTTCATGGGATTAATAGGTTGGGATTGGGAAATTAAAACAAATGATTACTTCGGTAAGGTTCGCTAATCCCGACTAGTTTGAATTGAGATTCAAAAATAGAATAAAGAATAAATTCAAGGAATTTATCTTGGATAAAATTAATGGGAACCTTTTCCTATGAATGTGAAATTTAGAAACTAACTGTCGGTTAGCCAAGCAGAATGGTTTTCTGGATATTGATCTGATGTTGGTTTCGGCCTTCGGGGTTAATATTTGGGGGATTATTCTCTTGATTAATTTACGGTTAGTGACTAATGAATTGGAATGAGGCGTATGTTGTGTTTGTGTAACACTTATTTAAAATATACGCGAGTTATTCGGAAAGACCGGGTTTGTCCCATTCTGAATAACTGATACGACGATAAGTCGAAGATGAAGACGATGGTCGAAGACCGGAGGTCTTCACGTCGTTTGGGTGATAACTGATGATCTTGATTGGGCTGTACACCCAAGAAGATGGAAACAGTTAGTGATCGTCCAGACGTACTTGGAGATCGATGGATATGCGGGGTACTAGGTGCCTCCGGTTTCGTTCAGCCCCAGAACGGACTTGTAAATGGACTGTGTGTCTGACATTGGATTTTAGTCCGTGTGATGGATCTCTATTAAATATATATCTGTTTGGCGGCGGAGAATTTATTCTCTTGCTTAACGCCCTTCTCTGAGACGTACGAGCTCAGGGGTTATATATTGATGGATATCAAACGCATGGAGTGAATTGCCCGTGTGGCATGCCTAAGTGGCAATTGATCGAGGCTTCTGTTGAAAAGCAAAGTCTCGTGGTGATGATCAAAGCAAGGCCTTTGTGGCGTAGCTTTGTGTAACGTTTGCTTCGCGAGTTTCACACCCGGTATGAACCAAAAACGGGAGGGACATCAGGGAGGACTTGCGTTTCTTTCTAGCTAGAAGTGGCGTCAGTGGTTTTACACGCCCTGACGAGTTTGACTTATGTGGTTGTTGCTGTTGCGAGGCGCCTCGGTTATATCGGTTTCGGCCGATGCTTCTGGTCGGCTGACGGGCCAGACTTACACCCCATAGGGTGGGGAAACGTAGTGTTCAGGCATTTTAATCCACATCGGTGGACCGGCCCTGACGATCCAAGGGCCCACCTGTGTCTGGGTCCTGAGACACGGACTAGAGCGTCTCGAATCGGTTGAGGACTATCTTTTGCCTCGGTTCATAGACGGAAATCCAATTTCCAAATACGTGACATTTGCGGTTTTATTTGTAAACCTATATATGGCGACATAGTGGCATGGGACGCTCATGTCGCCTATGATTGATACTTATGATTTGAAGTTGTTTTATACACTATGCACTTATTATAGTATCAAATGATTTGTTTTAAGCGTATCAAGCATTCTTTGGCTGTTATAAGGGAAAACCCTATCCCCCGGCTTGCGTTGCATTGTGTGATAGGACCTGGGTCTTATAACAGCTTCACTTTTCTGTATTTAGCATTGCGCTGTTGTTTTATGCACGGGTATTCTTGGGAGGAAACCCGTTCCGTGTTATACGGCGTGGTCCCTTGATCTGCCTATTTTTTTAAAATAAAGATTAACTGTTTTAGTTCTCACACCAGTCACATGACTGACCTGGAGTTTATTGTTTTGACCTAAACTCTGGGTGCCCTTATTTTGACACGGGCAGCTAGTAGTTTCGGTTTTGCAGATTTATATTCACAGGATCCTGGTCTACAGCTGGAACGATATCCGGAAAGCTTTGTATCCGTATATCTTCTTCTAGTTGTGTATTGTATGATTTTTCCGCTGCAATGTAATTTAAATCTCTGATATTTCTGTGTAATATTCATTTATACTCTGTATATTCTTGTAATCTGATGCATTGTTGTAATATACAATGAAATGTTCTTCTGTATGCGTTCTGTTTTGTCCTGTTCTCAAACGATAGGGCGTTTCGAACGGCCTGGATCGGTTTAGCGACTGGTTCGGACCGAGCGAAATTCTTTGCCGTCACACTGTTCTTTATACTTTACAGCTAGCACCTTTATGCATGCCAATGCAATGTTGCCATGTGCTTTCATGGTTTAATAATTCTTACGTGGGCTAATTGTATAAATCATTTTCCTGGCTTTCACATGGTCTTAACGACCTAAATGTGTATGCAATCCTTGTTCAAAGTAATACATGACATGATGATCAACGGCCTAGATACGTTCACGGTCTAAATGAGTCCTTGGACCGTTCTCCCAGTTTAGTAAAGCAACGTTCTAAATGAAATATATGGCTCCACGATCCAACGTACTTTCTGGAATGAATTAATACAAAAACGAGGTGCATGTGAGCAACCTTCCCTTTACAGCTGTTATGTACCCTGCCTTCCACAGTCTAAAAACAACATTGCGGCCTAAGGAGGTACAGCCTAAAAGTTTTGTATTCACATAATTACCTACGTATTGCTTTATATTGGTACAACATCATTTCAGTTAATACCAAGTAGAACGGCCTTGAAAACCACTTCACATGCGTACAACGACCTAAAGAACATACGGGGACTGGTGAGCTGATGTGAATGACTTGAAGAGTTGAGCACGGGACGATCTACAACTTTGTTTTAGGTCGTGTGAACGTCATACTCTGTTGAAAATACTAACGGTCTAACTGGTGCTCTTAGATGTACACATTTGTCCTGTGGCCTTAAGATGGTGAGCGAGCTAAACGTGTCCAACGATCTAAACATTGGCTCGCGATCCTAATTCATCATTTTAAATGCTGTAATGAAGGACCTCAAGCCTCATGAAATGCTATGTGTTGTGTGCTTGTTATTAGTCGAACTTGGACTCATCTATGCATACTCACAATCCAACATTTATGTAAAGTCCTGATGGTCACGTACTACTTGTTCCGTTATTATGTGAAGCATACAACGACCCAAAATTATGTTTGATGCCAACGGTCTAACATGCAGTAGCGTCCTCAATATTGCGAGCTAAACACTACTACAAGCTAAAGGGCGTGGACTAAAGAAGGTGGAATGGTCTAAAACGTTTCTGCGGGCTAAAGTATGCTCCACATTCTAAAGACTTTCTCACGCTCCAGAAATATGTGCGGACTGAAGAGCTTGTGAATGGATTCATGAACGTCCTTATTTTAGGTCACGATGACGATTTGAATGATGCCTACGAGCTAAACCATTTTGACGACTTAAAATACTAACGAACTTAAGGTGCTGACAGGCTAAATTGCCAGCGGGTCAAATGAAGGTCACAGGCAAATGAGGTCGTGAATTAAATAAAGTTGTGTGCCAACGTTCATATGCTCTTCATTATTTTGAACCACTTTTTCTCAACGGGGTTAACATTTGCCCCTCGGAGCTTGTATTTTTTGCTTGCGAGGAATGCGGACTTCAGAATAAATGCTATTGTCAACATCTTTTGGCTTGCTTGATCTGATATGAAACCTGCATCTGTCATTTGTTGATGTTGCACTAACATTCAGACGTTTCAATTTTGAATTTCAGAATTTGTTGCTTAACAATATTGTGCTAGGGTTCGATTGCCTCGGTTTTCACTCGGGATATTTTCCACTGCTACAACCTGTTTTACGACAAAAAAAACATTGCTTATTTCTGGGCTAACATTTTGTTATTGACTGCCCAAATCAACAACAGATTAGTCGGTTAAACATTTAGGTACGACAAATTTTCATTGAATGAAGTATTTTCAGAGGCTCTTTTATTCAATGATTTAAAATTTGTTGAATATTGTTTGCAAAAATACGACACTCTAACTCGGATTTGTGTTGACATTTAAGATTAACTAGTCGACATAATTTGACGGTGGATTTCAAGTGTTGTTATTCTAACTGACTTTTATGATGGTATACAATATTCCATATTTGAGAAATACGTATTGGTAATTTATTCTTTGCTTCTCTTTGGAGAAGTCTTTGATTATTTGTTCCCCGACTTAAGAGGCCATTTTTACTCTTCACCGTGGGAATATATTTATTATTATTATTATTTATGGCTTAATGTTTGTTTTTTTGATCAGTTCTGACGTTGGAGATTCCGTTGGATGCTCCGTGTCTTAGAGAGGTCGTTCTAATCCAACGTTTTGTCTTCTCTTGTCGACTAAATCAAAATGATAGAATTCATTAATCATCATTGATTTCTTTTATGGAGAGAACGTTTTTTCTATGGAAATGATTTTTGATTGTCGCATTGTTTCACAGTGCGTATTCCAACGACATTTAAGGGTTGCAACGCTTCGCGCCACAAAATCCCATGCTTCATTTCACTTATAGTGAACCCCAATGCTTCGTTTCGCGCAACAAATTCCTGCGAACCTTCGGTGGGTTGCATCGCCGTGCTTACGAACTCCCACACTTTGTTTCACATATATTGAATTCCCGCGCTTCGTTTTGCACTTACGGATTCATGCGAACCTTTGTAGACTTGCCTCTACTATGGGAGGACTTGGTTTTGCCTCTCTATAGGAGGACTTTATTTTTCCCTTGCTATGGAGGGACTTGGTTTTGCCTCTCTATGGGAGGACTTTATTTTTACCTTGCTATGGAAGGACTTTGTTTTGCCTCTCTATGGGAGGACTTTATTTTTCCCTTGCTATGGAGGGAATTTGTTTTGTCTCACTATGGGAGGACTTTATTTTGCCTCTGCTATAAGAGGCCTTTGTTTTGCCTCACTATGGGAGGACTTTGTTTTGCCTCACTATGAGAGTACTTTGTTTTGCCTCTGCTATGGGAGGACTTTGTTTTGCCTCACTATGGGAGGACTTTGTTTTGCCTCTGCTATAGGAGGACTTTGTTTTGCCTTACTATGGGAGGACTTTGTTTTGCCTCACTATGGGAGGACTTTGTTTTGCCTCACTATGGGAGGACTTTTTTTGCCTCACTCTGGGAGGACTTTGTTTTGGCTCACTATGGGAGGACTTTGTTTTGCCTCTGCTATGGGAGGACTTTGTTTTGCCTCACTATGGGAGGACATTGTTTTGCCTCACTATGAGAGGACTTTGTTTTGCCTCTGCAATGGGAGGACTTTGTTTTGCCTCACTATGGGAGGACTTTCTTTTGCCTCACTATTGGAGGAATTTTTTTTGCCTCACTGTGGGAGGACTTTGTTTTGCCTCACTATGGGAGGACTTTGTTTTGCCTCACTATAAGAGGACTTTGTTTTGCCTCTCTATGGGAAGACTTTATTTTACCCTTACTATGGAGGGACTTTCCTCTACTATGGGAGGACAAGATTTTTATTTTGCCTCTGCTATGGGAGGACTTTATTTTGACTCTCTATGGGAGGACTTTATTTTACCTTTGCTATGGAGGGACTTTCCTCTGCTAAGGGAGGACAAAATTTTTATTTTGCCTCTACTATGGGAGGACTTTATTTTGCCTCTCTATGGGAGGACTTTATTTTGGCGTTGTTCCGGAAGGTGAACATCAGTCCTCGTGTCGGATATGCTCAACTATGGTAAGCAATCGCAACCAGACTGAGATATTGTGACCCCTTGGAACTCACAACATATGGCCTTGGTTTTGGATATGCATGCTAAACTCTCCATCGTTTGACTCTTGGAAGTCCCTTCCGCTCACTTTTTAAGGTGTTGCTTTCCATTTTTGCATTATGCATATCGATGGTTAGAGCAGTTGACATTTGAACTGGTGCTTGCTAGGATTGCCTTACTTCGTCAGGCCTTGAGAGAGAAGATGCTTGTTGGATAGCCTGTAATGGAAAATCATATGTTAGCAAATTTTCGTGTATATTTTGCACGTCAGAGATTTACACAAGTAGGTAACATTTCATTCGTAGTACTTTTGTTCTATACAATGCATGTAGACCATTACAGAGTTTATACAAGAAAGTAAAACATAGCAAAGAGTAAAGTAGAGGCGATAGCGATCACTTATTTTGAGCTGTAGATATTAGATCATCATCACCGGCTGTCAATGGATTATCAGCCTTGAAATAGCTTGAGCAGAGGCTATGTTGCTTGGACCAGCTTGGTCATTTGATGCCCCTTGCCCCTAGGGAGTTGCAGAAGGATTTGCATCTTGGGAATTCTTCACATACTGTTGTAGACGGTTCTTCTTAATCATCTCTTCGATCAATGATCTCAGGTGCCTGCACTCGTTGGTGTTGTGGCCTGGCTGATTATGGAATCGGCAGAACTTCCCAAATTTTGTCATATGGTCATTCATTCTTATTGGCCGAGGCTCCGGGTAATATTCTGCATCCTTTGTGTCAAGGTAAATGTTCTTAAGAGTATCATTCAAAGGTGTCAGACTAGATGAGTCAAGAGGATCAAACTTTTTATTAGCTTTGTTGTTTTTTCCGTCATTAATTCACTTCCGCCCCTAAGCATTCTTCTGATTAGGTTGCATAGCTGCACTTTTAGGAGCTTCAAGGAGTTGGTTACCGCTAATGATCTGAAGAGGTATAGGATTATCATCCACCTTCGTGTACTCCTCTGCTTTCTTATAGAACTTGTCAAGCGTACTTGGTTCCTTCATCTTTATCCACCTCCCGAATTCGCTTGTTTTGTCTATAGCATCGAGTAGAGCCATGAGGACTATATGTGGTTCTGGATTCCTTACTTCAGACAAGGTAATATTGAATCGACTAAGGAAGGCTCTGACTGTTTCCCCCAGCTTTTGTTTCATGGATGAGAGCGTTATAACGTCCTTGGCTTTGGTAGCATACAAGCGGGACTGTTCTTTGAACTTTTTGGTGAGGTCGGTGAACCGATCGATAGATTTAGGAGGCAACGTCGTGAACCATAATGATGCAATACCTTCTAAGTAGAGAGGAAAATACGTGCATCTCATTTCATCAACCGCCTTAGCCGTACTCATATGCCATTCGTATTTGAATAGGAAGTAGTTTGGATCAACAAGGCCATTGTACGGAGGCAAGGTTGGTGGATTGAACTTCTTTGGACATTCTGCTTCAAGGATTCTTTCAGTGAACGGAGTCCTATCGGAAGAGAATTCCCATTCTCCTTAATCGTGTTAGCTTGACTCCTTTTCATGACTCATTCTATCATATCCGAGATGTATTCTTCAGTGTTATGGCGTTCTGTGAAGCTGAGCTCTTTACCAAATGTTCGTCTAGGCATATGATCTCGATTAGATAGCTTTGGACCTTTTCCCTATCAACGAGGAGGTGCCCCCGTGACTGGATTAGCGACTTTTCAAGCATTCACTTCAGAATGTCTCTTAGTTTTTTATTTCAATTCTTCGATGTTAGATTCGTCCCTGTCACTTTCCCAATTATAATTGTCTTCCATATTGTTGTTGCGGTTATGATCGGAAGCGGGCGCTTTATCATTCTCTTCGAGATCCATATGCACTTTCGAAGGGGCTGAATTTGATCAAGCATTAAGGATGGCATCAAGTTTCTCCATCATCGCATTAGTAGAGGCATCCATTCGGTTGTTTACATTGGCGATAGCAGCTTTTAATTCATTTCTAGTCACACCGGCTCCGCTTCCTTAGTTTTCACCAACTTTAAAGCGGTTTGCGAGGGATGTTTCTTCATTAGCAACATTATCAGCTTCTACCACGGTTTTGCTAGTGGTCGTCTTAGATTTGGCCATAATTTTGAGGAAGAATTCGGTTTGGAACTTTAATGGCAAGGCATTCAACTTTGTGAAAGTGTGAGAGGAGGTAGGAGATGCAAACGCTACCCCACGGTGGGCGCCAAATGTTGAACCCGAAATTCGACTTCAACACCAAATATGCAAATGTGCACTTCACCAATTCGGTAAGATTAAAATATGGAACCGTGTCATAAAATAAAATGCATAAAATGAAGACAAAGGAATTTTTATAGTGGTTCGATTCACAATGAATCTACGTCCACTTTTTAATCAATTCTAATTATGATATTCGAGCTTACAAAATATGAGTTTTCCCTCATTACATTCATTTCTCTCTTTTTACTCACTTTTCACTCTCTTTAAGATCTTATCTCACTTGAATTTGGTAAAGAAAATGGAGATATTTTTAGCTTTTTGATGATAGATGTATCAATCCTTCATCACTTAGGCGCTTTGAATGATCTTCATAGAATTCATAGTGAATTAGCATTTAATCTAGACTTCAGAGAGAATTAGAGATCGTTTGAATTGTATTGGAGAGATTTATCTTGTAGCTTCAATGAGATCCAGGGATCTTTAATCTAATTGGAGTGAGCTTTAATAGTCATGAAATGGATTTGATCCTCATGAAGTTGGAAAAGAGTTGTTAGATCCATGGATGCCATTAGTGAAGTTGTAGACAAGCTTTGAATTTGTCAGCACCTCCTTGTAGGAATGAAATCCCCCCCTTCCCTCCTTAATTTGAATTATGAGGGGTATTTATAGTTGGAGCCTTGGGGAGCGGCATTGTTGTAAATACAGGGTCCGGCGTGCAAGCTCTCTCATGATCTAAAATAGGCGTGACGACCTAAAACGAAATCACAGACTAAGGCAATCGGCAGTCTAAGCATGCTTCAGTTTAACATGTTTGCGCACTTCACTTTTACGACCCAATACATACTTTATGCTCTAAAAGACTCCATGACCTAAAAATGGCATTTATCTTTCACTCCTTATGTGATGACAACCTGTTCTTTATACTTTACAGCTAGCACCCTTATGCACGCCAATACAAGCTTTCATGGTTTAACAATTCTTACATGGGCTAATTGTATAAATCATTTTCCTGGCTTTCACATGGTCTTAACGACCTAAACGTGTATGCAATCCTTGTTCAAAGTAATACATGGCATGATGCCCAGCGGCTAAGATACGTTCACGGTCTAAATGAGTCCTTGGACTATGCTCCCAGTTTACTAAAGCAGCGTTCTAAATGAAATATATGGCTCCACGATCCAGCGTGCTTTCTAGAATGAATTAACACAAAAACGAGGTACATGTAAGCAACCTTCCCTTCACAGTTGTCACGTACCCTGCCTCATGTTCTCAAAACAGCATTGCGGCCTAAGGAGGTACGGCCTAAAAGCTTTGTATTCACGTAATTACCTACGTATTGCTTTATACTAGTACATCATCATTTTAGTTAATACCAAGCAGAACGTCTTGGAAAACCACTTCACATATGTACAATGACCTAAAGAACATACGGGGACTGGCGAGCTGATGTGAATGACTTGAAGAGTTGAGCATGGGACGATCTACGACTTTATTTTAGGTCATGTGAACGTCGTACTCTGTTGAAAATACTAACGGTCTAACTGGTGCACTTAGCTGTATGTAGTTGTCCAGTAGCCGTAAGATGGTGAGCGAGATAAACGGCTCCAATGACCTAAACATTGGCTCGCGATCCTGCTTCATCATTTTAAATGATTTAATGAAGGGCCTCAAGCCTCATGAAATGCCACATGTTGTGTGCTTGTTATTGGTCGAACTTGGACTCATCTATGCATACTCACGATCCAACATTTCTGTAAGGCCTGATGGTCACGCACTAGTTGTTCCGTTATTATGTAAAGCATACAACGACCCAAATTATGTTTGATGCCAACGATCTAACATGTAGTAGTGTCCTCAATATTGCGAGCTAAACGCTACTGCGAGCTAAAGGGCATGGACTAAAGAAGGTGGAACGGTCTAAAACGTTTCTGCAGGCTAAAGCATGCTCCACATTTTAAAGACCTTCTCACGCTCCAGAAATATGTGCGAAATGAAGAGCTTGTGAGTGGATTCATGAACATTCTTATTTTAGGTCGCGATGACGACCTAAATGATGCCTATGAGCTAAACCATTTTGATCAGTTAAATACTAACGACCTTAAGGTGCTGACGGGCTAAAATTGCCAGCGGGCCAAATGAAGGTCATGGGCTAATGAGGTCGCGAATTAAATAAAGCCATGTGCCGATGTTCGTATTCTCTTCATTATTTTGAACTGCGTTTTCTCAACGGGGTTAACAGTAAGATTTCTTCCATTAGTTACAATCAAAAGAATAACATGTAATGGGGCTTGTTAATAAACTTAAATGGATTAAGTTATATTTATATGAAATTAATAAGCAAGTAGAATTTTGGAAAGTGAAAAGAAGTCAGTGTGAATGGGGATAACCTGTTAGTCTGTAATACTTAACCTAGTTGAATCCATAGGGATTGTACGAACATGTTTACTTGAGTAGGGTCCCACAAAACTAAACCTGTTAGGGTTATGTAATTAAAGACACCATTAGGTAAGCATAACCTATGGAAATGTTGGGGTTATTTAATTAAAGATACAGTTAGGTAAGCATAACCTATGGAAATCCTTGTGGGAATGCAAGACAAAAGGGAGATGTTGCATCATCTTGTGTGTGGGACCCATTTCAGTCAGTAACCCATATAATAGTATCAAACGAGTACTCCGCCCTAGGTCAGAGTCGGGGCATGCATACTGAGCTGATTGTAAGAGTTCCAAACATGGAGGACGATGTGGGCAGCGCAAACAGACCAGGGACTTGTGCGTGCATGGTCCGGGCAGAGGGGGATAAGACGACCGTGACACCTGTAGATATGGTTGTGCACTTCATAAAAACGAAGGGTTGCCACTTTAGGAAGTGATACATCCTGCTGTGGGGCTAGCACAGGGTATCGACGGAGTAGGGAGCCGATCGATTAGGATAGTAATTAGGGTACATTTAGACTCTGGTATGTTTAGGAACCCATTATTATCCACAGGGGTAACTCTGGAACGTTGGGTTTCATGTTGATTGTATGAGGTGAAAACCTCTTACTGGAAGTACGCCTAAGTCTACCATCTTATAGTTGTTGGGATCTTCTCATTCTGGTTATACTAGTATCAGTGTAGAGTAATCCTTGGAGAAGCGTATACACTCTATTATGTTTACCCTACCATACCTTCATTTTATAATGTTATCTTTCTTATCCACTTTATATACATGTCATGTACTTTTACTTATTTATTTTCTAAAAGTAACTGGACTCGCCATACTTTATGTCTGACCCTCTTTGTTTCTTCTTCTTTATCTCGTTTACCCCCAGGTTCTCAGTGTGGGAATACTCAAGCTTGATCAGGATTCCGCTATCATTTTGCTGGAACTGCTTAGATGTATTGCTCAAGCTCCTATCTTTTCTCCTATGGCTATGTTTCCATTTGGATATTATGCTTCTTTTATTTTTGAACTCTGATGTTTTAAGTACAAGACAGAACTTTTGATGATGTACTTGGTTTATGTATTTTCAGACATATGATTTTTTGAACCACGATGCTTTATGATTAATAAAGTTTTTAATTCCACTGCTATTTTATATCTGTCTTGTAATGTTTCTGTTTCTGTTTACCTGTAATGCTTCACGAAACTTAATGCATTCTCTAAATGAGTAAATTAACGGACGTGGGGTGTCACAGATGGCCTATAGAGTTAGACTACCGAAGAGGTTAGCTGGAGTTCATGGTTTATTCCATGTTTCGCAGTTGCGAAAGTGCTTACATGATTCTGTGGTAGTGTACAGCTGAGTACTCTAGAGGAGACCGAGGTAGAGAAGGAAGCATCTGCCAGGCGAGTTCCTACACAAATACTAGGATCTGAGGTGAAGAAGTTGCGAAATAAAGAGAAAAAGATTGTTAAGATTCAAAGGGGAAAGGATAGTTCCGACACGATTTGGGAACCATAGGATAAGATTCACTCTACTTTTCCATTTCTCTTTGACAATACGCTCTTATTCCCTTCCTAAGATTTGAATTTGAATCTACTTTTCCTATCATTTGAGTCATAAATAGTAGGTGGGCGGTAGGAAATGGTTTAAAATGTGTTATAGTTGAATGGATTCACATGGATGCAAGTGTTTGATAGTGTTTGCTAGTGGATGCATATACACACACTAGGCACTAGTTAGAGATCGGAAAACTGAGACGCTTGCGTACTTGCATATGGATGTGTGTACATTTCTAGTTTATTTTAAAATGGATGGAAATGGTTGAATTAACACTTGGATGGCGCATTTTGGTGAGTTATTATGCACGCATCTAGAATTATATGTATTATTAGGGTTCATTTACATACATATTGGATGCATAACACATGCAATAAATTGCATTAAGGAAGTCAACTAAATCAGTGGACCGCCTGATTTTTGCATTAGGTTAGGGACATATATACAACACCTCTTGCATATATTCATAAAAAGCATTAGAAAATCTAAGGACAATGGACACCAGTGACTGATGGTTGAGTAGGTGGGTGTAGATAATGGTTGATAATATTTATAACAATCTTCTAGAGTTGGAGATTTCGGGGACGAAATCCTTTAAGGAGGGGAGAATGTAACAACCAAAAATTTAATATAGAATATTAATTAAAAGTTTAATAAAATAAATATTAAAAGTTTAAAAGTTTAATAAATTTGCGGATGATACTTTATTATTTTCTTCCCATCTGCCTAAACACATTATTGCTCTTAAATTCATACTTTATTGTTTTGAGATGTTATCAGGTCTTAGAATTAATTTTGATAAGAGCTCTGTTATGGTCATTAACGATATTGATAATGTCGAGACTATGGTTGCTAACACATTAAACTGTTCAGTCATGAAATTTCCTTTCGATTATTTAGGTTTTAAGATTAGGCCATCTAAATTAAAGAAGGAGGATTGGTTAGTCATAATTGATAAGATTAATAGTAGATTATCTAGTTGGAACAATAGATTTTTATCCAGAGCAGGTAGATTAGTTTTGGTTAGTTCAGTCTTATCGGCTATCTCTATGTATTGGATGTCAGTACATAGATTTCCCCAATGGGTTATCGATAGGATTGATAGAATAAGACGTAATTATCTATGGGTTGGGGGTAGAGATTCTTTTTGTAGGGGTTTCAAATGTTTAGTAAATTGGGAGATGTGTTGTAAGGCCAAGAAAGATGGGGGTTTGGGGATAATTAATTTAACTAATTTTAATTCTTCCTTATTAGCCAAATGGTTGTGGAAATTTAGGTCTCCTGAGGTATCTACAACGTGGAAAGTTATTATATCAAAATTTTATTATTCAGGAGGAGAATTCATTGTAGGATCTAGTGGTAGTTGGTATAATAGATTATCTCACTTTTGGAAGTCAGTTTTAAAGTGCTTTGATTTTTTTAATTTAGGTTATAAGGTAATTGTTCATTCTGGTAATACAACTTACTTTTGGCATGATAGGTGGATTTCTCGTTCACCACTTAAAAATGAATTTAGGGAGCTCTTTAATAATTGTAGTTTTAAGAATGCATTGATAAAAGATATATTTAGAAGAGAGTTGGATCCCCCATGGGAGTTTTCTTTTGATAATATACTAGAAGGGGAAATGTTAAGTCAATTAGCTCTACTGTATGCTAAGTTATCATTATATCACATCGATGAAAGTAAAGACTTTATTAGTTGGGGTATGGATAAAAGTCAAGTTTATTCGGTTAATTCTATGTATAACTTCATAAATTTTTCGGGAATCTCATTTTGGTCTTTTAAATTTATTTGGAAATCAAATTCTCCTCCTAAAGCTAAATTTATAATGTGGTTAATCGTTCATAAGAAACTTAATACTGTGGAGTTACTTAAGAGGAAGAATATCATTTTTGACGTTAAATGTTATTTTTGTAATATTCTGAATGAGGATGTTGATCATTTATTTTTCTCTTGTAATATCACTAACTATATACTTAGTATGGTATTAAGGTTATTTGTTTTTTATTATCAGTATTCTTTCAATTGTTGTGCTAAGTATTGGGATTCTTATAGATTTGTTTATAATAATAGTAAAAGGTACATTTTAGATTCTTTAGTCACTATTGTATGTTGGTTCATTTGGTCCGAGAGAAACCAGAGATCTTTCCATTCTATTTCTACTGATAATTTAGTCGTTAAAATAGTTTATTATTGTTTGAATTGGATGTCTAATTCTCATTACAAACTTTTTGGGAAATCGGACTTTGAGAATTTATTGATTAAGGTTAGGATGAATTTGTATCTATTTATTAGAATTAACAGTTTTTTTCGTAATAGATATCGCATTGGTTGTTAATTTCTCTTATTAGTTCTTCTTTGTATTTTCTTGTACACATGTATGGTTTATATAAATGTATGAATATATATATATATATGTTTATAAAATATATATATATATATATATATTTAGACACATATATCCCCATATATATATATGTGTGTGTAACAAATTACTTATAGTTTGTTGAGCTTTTCGCAGATTCAGGTTGTTGATTTAGTAGTGGTGCTTTGTGGATAGCTGGATGGATTGGTAGCAGCTTTGTATCTATGAGGATTGCTGTTTGGATTGATGATTCGTTTTACATGACAGCTTATCGTTAGAGAGTTTTTTTGATGTTGTATCTTTATATTTTTGTTATTAGTTTGAGAGTATGGGTTATTGTATTGGAGTAGATATACTTCAATATCGGGTGGTGGCCTTGCCGGAATTCGATATTGGAGTAGATGGGTGGTGGTTTATCTGGAGCTCATCTATCTACGATCCTTACATCCCTAGAGCATTGTTAGGTTTTATCTTGTATTCTTATGTTCTATAGTCAGACTCTGTACCTTTGGTTTTTATTATATATATATGTGTGTGTGTGTGTGTGTGTGCTCTCTTCTTTACAGAAGATCACACATTTTTGTTTTTTCAAAAAAAATAAATATTAACCAGAAAAATATTGGGAAATGAGTACGGGGGTATTGACATTGAGTCCGTTACGAATTCTGGCTAAGATAGACTTTTGGTTTATTAGAACTGGACTTAAAACGAAGAAAATATGAAAGAAAAAAGTCTGAATTTTGAATTTTAGAAGGCAGTAACGTTCGAATAAATCAAAAATTAAATCATAGCAAATCACGCATGATTGGGTGGCCCAGTGTCTCACTGGGTCGACCCACCCGATATATTGGTCGACCCAGCCTAGGCAACAAGCGCACCCTGAACGCATGTTGTCAGCCGGTTTTTCGTTGCTTCTGGATGCGATTTCATAAGGTATTCCTTGATCTAATGGCTTGAAATCTAAACCTAAAATCTAACATATTTAAACACCCTATCTTTATTATAAATAGCCTCCAAGACCTAACCAAATCTAACTACTCCATTTCTCTGCCTCCCTCTCAAATAACCCTCTTCTCAGATAAAAAATTTAATGGAGAATTGAGGATTGATTCTACATATATTTTTGGAGGATATTCATAACTAGAGACTATCTACCGGGGATTGATTTGGATTTCTTAGAATTTGCAAATATATTTCAGTAATTGCAAAATTTGTAAAATTTGAGGTTTCTTCTTGATAGTATAATAAGTTATAGATTTTTGTTCCCTTTTCTATCTAAATCTTCTTATATCTTCCTTCAGTTTATTTTCAGTAATCTCCATTACTGTAGTTTTATACAATTGTCTATACCATTGTTCTTCATATGTAATTTTATTATAGTTGTGTATCAGCTCTTTTTTTTTTACTTTAGATCTACTTTTGTCTATCTGAGCCTAGGCTATGCGAGAGTTTAGGCCATTTCCTTTTTATTTTTGATGTTCGGTTTATGCGTTTTTGAGCCTAAACTGTAGCAACCCAAATTTCCTGTACCTTTTGAGCTGACCAAACCACCCCATCCAACCCAAAGTGCACGGAAAATGGATTACTAGAAGAAAGAAGTTAGAGGATGAGGTAAGAAAGAAAGAAATATTAGAATAGAAGAAGTAGAAGAACCAACACAACATAGAGTCTCACATCGCAGCGGAACAAAATATAATACTATTGAGAGCTTTAAAATAAAACTTACAATATCAGAGTACATCAAAACCACTTGACAGTTATAATAATCTGTCCTCATATACAACACACAGCGGAATAGTAATTATATAATATCATACGTCTGAACACCTCCAGCTCGTCCCTTCACAGCATTCGATAACCTGAGCCTATACACCCCGGGCTAACCCGAGCATTTAAAAACACCGGGTCAGTCTGGTGAACCAGAGTGAGACAAACATACTAAGTTTAAGGGTATCACACAGCCTGATTTTAAAGTTAAAATCTTTTCGAAAGAAAAGGATAATCGTAAGACCGAATCCACACATAAATACGGACAGTTTTTACCTTACGATAACCCAAAAACAGTTTTGAAATCAATATCTTTTTTTGATATTATAATAATGTCTAAATACAAGTAAATAGAATCTGGTAGAACGCTTGCATCTGACGCTCCATATATATAGTATAAAACCAAAACCCGCAGGAGCTTATTGGAGATTGGATTCCAACTATGACAAGGTATGGGACCACCTGCCGATTGTGTATCTCTAGAGGCGAATACACTGGGTTCAACAAGAATGTCTTACAACCGGGACCTCACAGATCGACCACTCATTTCGCTTGAGTGTATCGAATGTATATCACCAACGGTGGTAGCTAGCCACCGTTTCCTGAAAAGGGACAACATCGAAATAGATTAAAGAAGCAAATAGATTTTCTCTAGATAGGTGATTATACACCCTAATGGGAGCGACCCACATAGCCATGCTGCCTGCCCGATTTTTGTTATTTCCAGGTTATAAGGCTTGAGGCAGTATTTACTTTGAAACATCTGATCGCCATTCACTTTGAATGCTACATTGTCAAATCCACTAGATATCGTTAATTGACGTCCAGAAAAATACTCTAGTTAGGAGCTAACCAACTATGGCACGTTTGAAGAAATCAACATACGCGATCCTTTTGGAAATACTCTGGCAAACATTCGCCCATACAAGTCATCCAGGAACAGGATGAACCGAAGGCACTCACCTATTGCATCTCATATAGGAATCACCCCAGGGATCAGTAGCGAGTAGTCCTTGCAACCCATAGATTCCAACCACGACAGAACCACAATTTATCTCTGGTTGCAATCCCAAAGATTTTTAGCGGTTCTTCCGTTTAATGAAGATCCATGGTCTTCAATGCTCCATCTCAATCATCTATTGATATCTTCACGTATTTGTTGGTCAGAATGGTTTCCAAATATCAATTCGATCCCGGTCTTTCCGTACCAACAATCGTATTGGACAGATTTGATAGTCGGCGATTTAACTATCAAAATAAATAGTGTTTCAACCATGACAATCCAGTGAGTTCACTGGTTTAGTATTCGGTCTGACTTGGCCTTTTAATTAAAAACAAATGTATATTTAAAACCCTTAAATACTTCTATATTATAAATATAGTTTTCTCTCTTCTTTATTTAACCTGAGATTCTTCTTTAAACCAATTCATTACTTAGGATAATCCTATATCATATTTAGTTTTCTATTTTCACTTTCAAACCATTTACTTTACGAAACCTCTTCGTTCATTACTTGACAACAATAACAAATGCTTATTAATATAGAGCAAATCTATTTCAATACTCAATTTTACATTTCCTTTCAATTTCGAAAATATTGTTATACAATTCCTTTTTATTTCACTTTGGAATTCTCATTATATATATATATATTCAAATCCTCATTATAAATGTTGCGATATTATTTCTCTAATGAAATAATAAACTTTACTAAACTCTTTTACCATTACAACTTATATTATCCTCAGATAATTCTGAAGTCGTTCAAGTTGGGGTATTTTAGTTACCTCTCAGACCTTGATCAACAACGTTCATACCTTAAGATAAATATAAGTTGTAATCCCAAAACCAATATTCCATTCTCACTTTAAATTAATTAATAATATAATTAATTTAAATTATTCCATGTAACTGTTTCTTAACCAAACAGTTATTCACTTAAATCGTTAGGTTAATTTCCTTAATCTCACATTTTACAAATCTGATTAATATCAGAATTTCCTTTATAAAAATCAATTTACAATAAATATTTATTCCCTTTTTATAATCTTTTATTCAAAATATATATATCAAAACTATCTTTAGTTATAAAATAAATCTTATGACTCAGATTTATCAATTTACCTGACGGTAAATCAATACACATGAAACGATTTACTTTTAGGCCATTTAATGCCGATTACTCAACCAATATAGCCCATTGGTTAAAACCAAACACAGGTTGAATTTCCAATCAAGGGTCAATACTCAAATCAATCACTCAAACATGATAGTTCATATGATAATATGAAAATAAATAATATATATGAGGAATCCGGTTGGATTCCTCCAACCTGTTCTTCCCTGTATACAAACGGTTATTTCTAATCAGATCATTCCATTTAACCGGTAACTTCTATACAGTAAACAACAACTTTTTAACATCGACCAATCAACCAATCAATTCAATCAGTTCAAACAACTCAAACCATTAAACACGTTTATTTTATAAACGTGACCAACAAGGTAGGTTACCTTTATTGGAACCAATCGTTAAAAAATGATTTGGTATTTCACTGAAATTAAACGACGGTTTAATTTCATCAGTTAAATCAATAAATAGATATAAAACTAGCGAACAGTCAACCATAGCAAACAGAGCACACAAAATAAAAACCCAATTTATATAAAATATAAATGAGAAAAATACCGAGTGAGTTTAACTCACCTTAATCTCTATTCATTGTCAAAACGGTTTGTTTTACCAGCATCCAGCTGTGTTCAACTTCGTTCAAACCAACTCCAAAATACTTCTTCTGTTAACACGGTCACAACGTCCTTTGGTTTGTTCCAATTTGTTACTGTGCGATCAAGATATAATTTAATACGGTATTCACTTAATAGTTTAGTATTGTTAAATCCTAAATCTTGATTACGTCGGTTAGGCATTCTTTTAAACGAGATTGGACTTTATAAAATTACTCCGGTCCTTGCCTACGTTTACAATATGACTAGGCATTTCAAAGAAATAAATAGAACTAGACATATTTTAACCTTACCGGGACGTTATAACTTAATTACACACAAACTGATTAGGCAATAATATTATAATTAGGAAATATCAATAGGTTTGGGTACGTTCGACCTTATGTCAAAAAAATGGATTTGACCCTTAATATCCCTTCCCAACACGTTACTATACATATATATTTGTAATAACCCGGAAAATGCGAGCCAGTTTGAAATTTTTATTTTGGCAATTTTAGCGAATTTTGATTATTTAAAATGAATTATTTTAAATAATATCGACGAAAATTTATTTTGAAATATTTAGAACGTATATATTTATATGCGTCGTCGTTAGAATATAAATAATTATATATAATTATAAAAGGAATTGAAAATGGCGCGGTAGTTCGATAATTCGATTTCAAACTTCAATTGAATGTACCGGGTGCAAAACAATCCGGATTTTAGTGAAACCAAAAACATTAGGATCTAATTGGTAATATCTTTCCAACGAATTCGAATAATCGAAATTTCATAGCGGGAATCAAAAGATATGTCCAGTTGAAAATTCTGAATAGTCGCTATGGAATTCAGGCCCTTAAAAATGGGAATTTTGCAAACGACCTCGGATTTCGACGAAACCAGATTTGTTGGGTCCGTGATGTAAAGTTATTGCTAGTTTCCAAATTTCATAATTTTCTGAATCAATATGTGAGCGTGGCAAAGGAAAACGCGTTTGACCGGTTTTAGTTGATTTTAATCGACTGGAAATTGGCCATTTTTCTAACGGTCTCAGAATTCGACGAAACTAGTTTTGTTAGGACCGCATCGTCAATACGAAGCTAGAAAATATTTTTCGGGAATTTTTCTGGTTAGTATGTGACCCCGGTAATTTGAAATGTACGTTTAAAATTCAATATAGTGATTTAAATGTAAATTCAACGGAAACTGATCAAAACAATCAAATCAGCTTGCGATACATATCCCATTGTGTTCGAAATGGGGGTAAAACGCTATGGACGACAGGCGGTGGGTCTCGTTTAGAGGTCAAAATAAAAAGTTGCTTTTAAGGAGTTTAAAATAAAAAAATAAAAAAAATATAAAACCTATATCACCCCCCCCAGTCTTCTCTCTCCCCGATCTGATTTTAAAGAAAAATAAAACAACCGATCGCGATAGCCCTAGGGGCGCCGCCACCGCCGGAGGCGCTGTCCTCCCACCGCCCCACCGATCCACGCGGCCCCTCCCTCACCTCTTACTTCTCCTCCTATCCTCCCTCTCCACTCTCGTCGAAGACCCTCCGCAGCCCACCCAACGCGCAAAACCCGCGAGCCACCGCCACTGGAAGCCCACCCCCGCCATCCCAGTCGACTACACCACCTCCGACCGCGCCAGCACCTTCCCCCGACAGCGAGCACCCCCTTCGAGTAAACTGTAAGCCTCTTTCTTTTTTTATTTATTTATTTTATTTTGTGATAGGTTGTTTTATATTTATATATATATATATATATATTTATTTGTATATATATATAAACAAAATCTGATTTGATTATAAATATTAAAGATATGATTTTTAAAATATTAAAGATATGATTTTTAAAATATTAAAGATATGATTTTTAAAATATTAAAGATATGATTTTTAAAATATTAAAGATATGGTTTTTAAAATATAAAAGATATGATTTTTAAAATAGAAAAGATATGATTTTTTAAATAGAATAGATTAGATTTTTGAGATGGAAAAGGCGAAATAAAAATATAGTTTTTATATGTTGAACTTCGAAAGAAAAATATGGTTTTTATATATTGAACTTCGAAAGAAAAATATGGTTTTTATATATTGAACTTCGAAATAAAAATATGATTTTTATATATGGAATAGCGAAGTAAAAATTCGATTTTTACATAGGTAGTGAAAGCGGACAACGAAGGTAACAAAAAGGCGGGAACGAAGAAGATTTATATCAAAGTAGGGTCAAGATGATTGGATAGCTATCTGTGAGAATTTCTCACCTTTCAATTTCTTTTCTAATTATATATATACTAGGATGCAGACGGTGCTTAGTAGCACCCGACACAATCGTCCACAGACCATGGACTTGTTTGTTTGGTTGCATAGTTTAGTTATATGATTTGATTTGAATTTGGTTGTTTGGTGATTTTGATTGATGTGTGAATGGCGTGGGCCTTCACTAGACCGGGGATAAGGCTAGGCCTCGTCCCGTTTCTAGTATCGTGCCGTTATGCCGCCGAAATTTTCTAAAATATGTTAGAAAATAAAAATATCATTTTATTGTGTAAATGAATAATAGAAATTCATATGTTGGAATAAAATGTTTTATCGTTAAAAATATAATTTTTAACGTGAATATGAATATAGTGAAAGTGAATAAAATAAAATATTCATTTACAAACCGGACGGTTTGTGTATGTACACCTATTTAAATGACATTGATTGGGACGATAAATTTTACACATCGCCCAACTGCACAAATAAAATCTGTGTTTGATTGTTTGAAACCCCACACAGGTGTGAGGATGAAATATGCAGTTCACTCATCCTGATTGATTAAATATGTCGATCGATTGATTGACAGGCTGTTATAAGCGTTAGATATCTATATTTGATGGTTATACAGTGTAGTGCACTTTGGTTGATGGTTGATTATTTTTCAATGCTATTATATGTGTGTAATTTATGAAAATCCATATAATTAACATTATATGGGGATTGATTGGGCCTCATTCCAATTTAGAAAATAAAGAATAATATAAAATAAAGGTTCATGTGTTGACAGTACTCATCCATTGAGATTGGTCATGTGTTGAACGAAATATTTTGATAATAACAACTATTTTGAATAAGAAATATTTGAAATAGAATATTTGAAAATAGAAATTCATGAAGCCGTGTTGGTTAGATTGACGCCATTTTGACGTAAACGATATTTATATCGATTGAAAACGATTTCGAAATGAATTGAATTGAAAACGATTTCGAAATGAATTGAATTGAAAACGATTTCGAAATGAATTGAATTGAAAACGATTTCGAAATGAAATGAATTGAAAACGATTTCGAAATGAATTGAATTGAAAACGAATTCAAATTGAATTGAAAGCGAATTGAAATGAATTCAAATTGAATTGAAATTTGAATTGAATAGAAATGAATTTTAAAACGAATTTATAAAGAAGAATTCAATTTTGATTTGAATTGAAATGGAAGTTGAGATTGCTTTTGAAACGAATATTAAAACTATTTATATAATTCGTTTTAAATAGAAATCGACGAAATATATTATATATATATATTATATATATAATATAATGGCCTGAATAGAACGCGCCGCGCCGCGGCAGTTCGTGAATTTCGACCATTTATTTCAAACGGACATTACGGGAGATCCGACCGTCGGATTCTCCTAAAACCGGAACCGTTGGGTTCGTATCGAAAAGAGATTTCTAATGAATATTAGAAATTTGAAATCTAACGGTTGGATTTGGAATTATGTCCAAATCGAATTCGAAAAAGGTCGCTGTAAGTGCAGTTCGATGGCCATTGATGGAAATCGACTGTACAGGCCTTGATAAAATTATTAAAAATAGTAATAATTTGTGTAAAATCATAAGAAATGATTTGTGAAAATTTGGGATGAAAAACTCCATATTTGAAGAGATAAAAATAGATTTTTATCGAAATGAACTAGTTTTAAACTAGAAATATAATTCTATTTATTTTTAAATAAATAAATTGAATTTGAAAAGGGTTTTAAAAATAACCAAAATTTCCAATGATTGCATTGAAATGGATTTGAATCGAAATTGTCTTCGGAATATTTCGATGTTAGAATTCGTGATTATACAGGTGTTGTTATGGAAATTTGAAAGATATATATATATATCGTTATTTCCAATGCGATATTTGTTAGTCGTAGAATTTGATATTGAATATAAGCCGGTATATTTTCTATTCAGAGCCTTGTATTGAATATCAAATGTGATTTGGGTTTGTCGTGAATGGTGTCTTCACTAACACTGTTCTTGAACCCAGTTGAGAAAAGATTAAATCTTTTTGTTTAGATTTAACGAAGTGTACCAATTAAATAATATTTAATTGGAATTGAATGGATATTGATTTTTGGGTTTATCGTGAACAGTGTTTTAAATAACACTTGTTCTTTAACCCGATAATTAATGAATGTGACTTTGGGTTTATCGTGAACCGTGTTTTAAATGACACAGATTCTTTAACCCAGTTAAAGATTAAAACTAAGTGGAGTTTTAATGAATCTTTAAATAGATTGAAAAGATCGAGAATGGAGTATCGCCAGTTTTACTCCAAGCGATAGTTAAATCTTTAATTAGATTTGAACGTGAAATGGTAATTGAATTACCGATAACACTGTGGTGTTAGATATGAAGTACTACCAGTTTTACTTCATGGGATGAATAGGTTGGGATTGGGAAAATAACATAAATGATTACTTCGGTGTGGTTCGATAATCCCGACTAGTTGGAATTGATATTCAAAGGAGATTAAAGAATAAATTTAAAGAATTTATCTTGGATAAAATTAATGTGAACTTTTTTCCAAAGTATAGGAATATTTGAATAAAAGAATATTCTGAATTGGAATGAGGCGTATGTTGTGTTTGTGTAACACTTTTATAATATATACGCGAGTTATTCAGAAAGACCGGGTTTATCCCATTCTGAATAACTGATTCGACGTGGTGTCGAAGATGAAGACGGTGGTCGAAGACCGGAAGTCTTCACGTCGTTTGGGTGATTACTGATGATCTTGATTGGGCTGTACACCCAAGAAGATGGAAACAGTTGGTGATCGTCCAGACGTACTTGGAGATCGATGGATATGCGGGGTACTAGGTGCCTCCGGTTTCGTTCAGACCCAGAACGGACTTGTAAATGGACTGTGTGTCTAACATTGGATTTTAGTCTATGTGATTGATCTCTATTAAATATATATCTGTTTGGCGGCGGAGAATTTATTATTTTGCTTAACGCCCTTCTCTGAGACGTACGAGCTCAGGGGTTATATATTGATGGATATCAAACGCATGGAGTGAATTGCCTGTGTGGCATGCTAAGATGCAATTGATCGAGGCTTCTGTTG
This sequence comes from Allium sativum, assembly GCA_030737875.1. Lineage (NCBI taxonomy): Eukaryota > Viridiplantae > Streptophyta > Magnoliopsida > Asparagales > Amaryllidaceae > Allium > Allium sativum. Next base: position 347,174,958 of record CM060910.1, read on the forward strand.
AAAAGCAAAGTCTTGTGGTGATGATCAAAGCATAGCCTGTGTGGCACAGCTTTGTGTAACGTGAATTCGCGAGCCTCGCACCCCGGTTGTGAACCAAAAACGGGAGAGGACCTCAGGGAGGGCATGCGTTTCTTTCTAGCTAGGGTGGTGTCAGTGACCTACCAGCCCTGACATTTATATACTTTTCACCTGTGTGGTTGTTGCTGTTGCGAGGCGCCTCGGTTTGATCGGACGATCCGGGTCCGATGGAGTCATTCGTTGGCTCATTTACGCCCCAAAGGGCGGGGAAACGTATTGTTCAGGCACTATAATCCACATCGGTGGACCGGCCCTGTCGCTCCATGGGGCAGTTGCGGCTGTTCCTGAGGCTCGGGCTAGAGAGTCTCGAATCGGTTGAGGACTATCTTTTGCCTCGGTTCATAGACGGAAATCCAATTTCCAAATACGTGACATTTGCGGTTTTAATTGAAGAACTAGTATGGCGACATGATATATGGTACCCATGCCGCCTATGATTGATACTTATGATTTGAAGTTGTTTTATACACTATGCACTTATAATAGTATCAAATGATTTGTTTTAAACGTATCAAGCATTCTTTGGCTGTTATAAGGGAAAACCCTATCCCCCGGCTTGCGTTGCATTGTGTGATAGGACCTGGGTCTTATAACAGCTTCATTTTTCTTTATTTAGCATTGCGCTGTTGTTTTATGCACTTGTATTCTTGGGAGGAAACCCGTTCCGTGTTATACGGCGTGGTCCCTTGATTTACCTAACTTAAAAAAATAAAGATTAATAACTGTTTTAGTTCTCACACCAGTCCCATGACTGACCTGGAGTTTATTGTTTTAACCTAAACTCTAGGTGCCCTTATTTTGACACGGGCAGCTAGTAGTTTTGGTTTTGCAGATTTATATTCACAGGATCCTGGTTTACAGCTGGAACGATATCCGGAAAGCTTTATATCCGTATATCCCTTCTAGTTGTGTATTGTATTATTTTCCGCTGCTATGTATTTAAATGTAATTTAAATCTCTGATATTTCTGAGTAATATTTATTCGTACTCTGTATATTCTTGTAATCTGATGTATTGTTGTAATATACAATGAAATGTTCTTCTGTATGCGTTGTGTTGTGGTTTGTTCTCGAACTATCCGACACTTTCCTTTACGGGGAAGTTACGGGTTGTTTCAGTTGGTATCAGAGCTTTGGTTTACAAAGCAGAGAACAAGACACATTAGAACCATATGAAAGAATTCATCAGATATTGGATTAGTAATATCCAACGGGAATGACTCGTTAGAGATAGGATCAGTAGTATCCTAGAACGAGTGTGAAGGGTATATTTTTCAAATGAAAACAATTTTTGTTTTGAAAATTTAAAATCAATTATTCGTATTTGATTATTTATTCTATATTGATTAGGACAGTCCAGTATATAAAGAATTTGCATATACGCCTTGCAAACGTATATTCAAAGTTTTAATATACTGGATAGATATAGAATCACACTCTAGTCGCCCGGAGATGATTCTGATGATAGTTCGAACATCATCAGAATTGGCATTCGTGTTTCGAAGGTGTGATATCTATATATTTCCTATTGACTGGTGTGAGAACCAAAATTAGATTGGACCTATTGTTGTGAATTGGCATCAAAAACATGATTTTCTGTATATGTATCAAAGATAATGAATTTGAAACTCTAATTCACTAATTGATTGATGTTTGTGTTGTTTGTTTATTTGTTTGCTAATTTTTAGCCATTTAGCCTAATTGAACCGAATATTGAATTATATTGAAAATTGGTTGCGTTTGCTTGCATATACTTGTACTTACATTGAGCAGGTCATAGCAAGGAGGCTAGAGCAGAGAATAAAATTTGTTTGCCCGACAAATAGGTACATGTTTACTACATAATTTACTGTTTTGTTTGGGTGATGATGATTTTATGAGCCTATTGGCTAGCCGCTTGGCTTTTTCTTTTTCTTTTTGAGATCTGAAGGACCGGGGAAGCTATTTGAAATTCCCCGATGCTCCCATTGCAGGGGAGGTTATGGCGAAATTTTTCGAAAATTTAGGGTGTTAGCCAAATTTTTGAAGAATTTGAAAATTCTCAGAAACTAAAGAGTTGGAGAATGGAAGCCAAATCGAACGTAGAGTTGATTAATCAAACCACTTTCGACTTTGTTTCTTTTCGGGGACGAAAAGTTTTAAGTGGGGGAGATTGTAATAACCCGGAAAATGCGAGCCAGTTTGAAATTTTTATTTTGGCAATTTTAGCGAATTTTGATTATTTAAAATGAATTATTTTAAATAATATCAACGAAAATTTATTTTGAAATATTTAGAACGTATATATTTATACGCGTCGTCGTTAGAATATAAATAATTATATATAATTATAAAAGGAACTGAAAATGGCGCGGTAGTTCGATAATTCGATTTCAAACTTCAATTGAATGTACCGGGTGCAAAACAATCCGGATTTTAGTGAAACCAAAAACATTAGGATCTAATTGGTAATATCTTTCCAACGAATTCGAATAATCGAAATTTCATAGCGGGAATCAAAAGACATGTCCAGTTGAAAATTCTGAATAGTCGCTATGGAATTCAGGCCCTTAAAAATGGGAATTTTGCAAACGACCTCGGATTTCGACGAAACCAGTTTTGTTGGGTCCGTGATGTAAAGTTATTGCTAGGTTCCAAATTTCATAATTTTCTGAATCAATATGTGAGCGTGGCAAAGGAAAACGCGTTTGACCGGTTTTAGTTGATTTTAATCGATTGGAAATTGGCCATTTTTCTAACGGTCTCAGAATTCGACGAAACTAGTTTTGTTAGGACCGCATCGTCAATACGAAGCTAGAAAATATTTTTCGGGAATTTTTCTGGTTAGTATGTGACCCCGGTAATTTGAAATGTACGTTTAAAATTCAATATAGTGATTTAAATGTAAATTCAACGGAAACTGATAAAAACAATCAAATCAGCTTGCGATACATATCCCATTGTGTTCGAAATGGGGGTAAAACGCTATGGACGACAGGCGGTGGGTCTCGTTTAGAGGTCAAAATAAAAAGTTGCTTTTAAGGAGTTTAAAATAATAAAATAATAAAATAAAAAAAAATATAAAACCTATATCACCCCCCCAGTCTTCTCTCTCCCCGATCTGATTTTAAAGGAAAAAAAAAACAACCGATCGCGATAGCCCTAGGGGCGCCGCCACCGCCGGAGGCGCTGTCCTCCCACCGCCCCACCGATCCACGCGGCCCCTCCCTCACCTCTTACTTCTCCTCCTATCCTCCCTCTCCACTCTCGTCGAAGACCCTCCGCAGCCCACCCAACGCGCAAAACCCGCGAGCCACAGCCACTGGAAGCCCACCCCCGCCATCCCAGTCGACTGCACCACCTCCGACCGCGCCAGCACCTTCCCCCGACAGCGAGCACCCCCTTCGAGTAAACTGTAAGCCTCTTTCTTTTTTATTTATTTATTTTATTTTGTGATAGGTTGTTTTATATTTATATATATATATATATTTATTTGTATATATATATAAACAAAATCTGATTTGATTATAAATATTAAAGATATGATTTTTAAAATATTAAAGATATGATTTTTAAAATATTAAAGATATGATTTTTAAAATATTAAAGATATGATTTTTAAAATATTAAAGATATGATTTTTAAAATATAAAAGATATGATTTTTAAAATAGAAAAGATATGATTTTTTAAATAGAATAGATTAGATTTTTGAGATGGAAAAGGCGAAATAAAAATATAGTTTTTATATGTTGAACTTCGAAAGAAAAATATGGTTTTTATATATTGAACTTCGAAAGAAAAATATGGTTTTTATATATTGAACTTCGAAATAAAAATATGATTTTTATATATGGAATAGCGAAGTAAAAATTCGATTTTTACATAGGTAGTGAAAGCGGACAACGAAGGTAACAAAAAGGCGGGAACGAAGAAGATTTATATCAAAGTAGGGTCAAGATGATTGGATAGCTATCTGTGAGAATTTCTCACCTTTCAATTTCTTTTCTAATTATATATATATATATACTAGGATGCAGACGGTGCTTAGTAGCACCCGACACAATCGTCCACAGACCATGGACTTGTTTGTTTGGTTGCATAGATTAGTTATATGATTTGATTTGAATTTGGTTGTTTGGTGATTTTGATTGATGTGTGAATGGCGTGGGCCTTCACTAGACCGGGGATAAGGCTAGGCCTCGTCCCGTTTCTAGTATCGTGCCGTTATGCCGCCGAAATTTTCTAAAATATGTTAGAAAATAAAATATCATTTTATTGTGTAAATGAATAATAGAAATTCATATGTTGGAATAAAATGTTTTATCGTTAAAAATATAATTTTTAACGTGAATATGAATATAGTGAAAGTGAATAAAATAAAATATTCATTTACAAACCGGACGGTTTGTGTATGTACACCTATTTAAATGACATTGATTGGGACGATAAATTTTACACATCGCCCAACTGCACAAATAAAATCTGTGTTTGATTGTTTGAAACCCCACACAGGTGTGAGGATGAAATATGCAGTTCACTCATCCTGATTGATTAAATATGTCGATCGATTGATTGACAGGCTGTTATAAGCGTTAGATATCTATATTTGATGGTTATACAGTGTAGTGCACTTTGGTTGATGGTTGATTATTTTTCAATGCTATTATATGTGTGTAATTTATGAAAATCCATATAATTAACATTATATGGGGATTGATTGGGCCTCATTCCAATTTAGAAAATAAAGAATAATATAAAATAAAGGTTCATGTGTTGACAGTACTCATCCATTGAGATTGGTCATGTGTTGAACGAAATATTTTGATAATAACAACTATTTTGAATAAGAAATATTTGAAATAGAATATTTGAAAATAGAAATTCATGAAGCCGTGTTGGTTAGATTGACGCCATTTTGACGTAAACGATATTTATATCGATTGAAAACGATTTCGAAATGAATTGAATTGAAAACGATTTCGAAATGAATTGAATTGAAAACGATTTCGAAATGAATTGAATTGAAAACGATTTCGAAATGAATTGAATTGAAAACGATTTCGAAATGAATTGAATTGAAAACGATTTCGAAATGAATTGAATTGAAAACGATTTCGAAATGAAATGAATTGAAAACGATTTCGAAATGAATTGAATTAAAAACGAATTCAAATTGAATTGAAAGCGAATTGAAATGAATTCAAATTGAATTGAAATTTGAATTGAATAGAAATGAATTTTAAAACGAATTTATAAAGAAGAATTCAATTTTGATTTGAATTGAAATGGAAGTTGAGATTGCTTTTGAAACGAATATTAAAACTATTTATATAATTTGTTTTAAATAGAAATCGACGAAATATATTATATATATATATTATATATATAATATAATGGCCTGAATAGAACGCGCCGCGCCGCGGCAGTTCGTGAATTTCGACCATTTATTTCAAACGGACATTACGGGAGATCCGACCGTCGGATTCTCCTAAAACCGGAACCGTTGGGTTCGTATCGAAAAGAGCTTTCTAATGAATATTAGAAATTTGAAATCTAACGGTTGGATTTGGAATTATGTCCAAATCAAATTCGAAAAAGGTCGCTGTAAGTGCAGTTCGATGGCCATTGATGGAAATCGACTGTACAGGCCTTGATAAAATTATTAAAAATAGTAATAATTTGTGTAAAATCATAAGAAATGATTTGTGAAAATTTGGGATGAAAAACTCCATATTTGAAGAGATAAAAATAGATTTTTATCGAAATGAACTAGTTTTAAACTAGAAATATAATTCTATTTATTTTTAAATAAATAAATTGAATTTGAAAAGGGTTTTAAAAATAACCAAAATTTCCAATGATTGCATTGGAATGGATTTGAATCGAAATTGTCTTCGGAATATTTCGATGTTAGAATTCGTGATTATACAGGTGTTGTTATGGAAATTTGAAAGATATATATATATATATATCGTTATTTCCAATGCGATATTTGTTAGTCGTAGAATTTGATATTGAATATAAGCCGGTATATTTTCTATTCAGAGCCTTGTATTGAATATCAAATGTGATTTGGGTTTGTCGTGAATGGTGTCTTCACTAACACTGTTCTTGAACCCAGTTGAGAAAAGATTAAATCTTTTTGTTTAGATTTAACGAAGTGTACCAATTAAATAATATTTAATTGGAATTGAATGGATATTGATTTTTGGGTTTATCGTGAACAGTGTTTTAAATAACACTTGTTCTTTAACCCGATAATTAATGAATGTGACCTTGGGTTTATCGTGAACCGTGTTTTAAATGACACAGATTCTTTAACCCAGTTAAAGATTAAAACTAAGTGGAGTTTTAATGAATCTTTAAATAGATTGAAAAGATCGAGAATGGAGTATCACCAGTTTTACTCCAAGCGATAGTTAAATCTTTAATTAGATTTGAACGTGAAATGGTAATTGAATTACCGATAACACGGTGGTGTTAGATATGAAGTACTACCAGTTTTACTTCATGGGATGAATAGGTTGGGATTAGGAAAATAACATAAATGATTACTTCGGTGTGGTTCGATAATCCCGACTAGTTGGAATTGATATTCAAAGGAGATTAAAGAATAAATTTAAAGAATTTATCTTGGATAAAATTAATGGGAACTTTTTTCCAAAGTATAGGAATATTTGAATAAAAGAATATTCTGAATTGGAATGAGGCGTATGTTGTGTTTGTGTAACACTTTTATAATATATACGCGAGTTATTCAGAAAGACCGGGTTTATCCCATTCTGAATAACTGATTCGACGTGGTGTCGAAGATGAAGACGGTGGTCGAAGACCGGAAGTCTTCACGTCGTTTGGGTGATTACTGATGATCTTGATTGGGCTGTACACCCAAGAAGATGGAAACAGTTGGTGATCGTCCAGACGTACTTGGAGATCGATGGATATGCGGGGTACTAGGTGCCTCCGGTTTCGTTCAGACCCAGAACGGACTTGTAAATGGACTGTGTGTCTGACATTGGATTTTAGTCCATGTGATTGATCTCTATTAAATATATATCTGTTTGGCGGCGGAGAATTTATTCTTTTGCTTAACGCCCTTCTCTGAGACGTACGAGCTCAGGGGTTATATATTGATGGATATCAAACGCATGGAGTGAATTGCCTGTGTGGCATGCTAAGATGCAATTGATCGAGGCTTCTGTTGAAAAGCAAAGTCTTGTGGTGATGATCAAAGCACAGCCTGTGTGGCACAGCTTTGTGTAACGTGAATTCGCGAGCCTCGCACCCCGGTTGTGAACCAAAAACGGGAGAGGACCTCAGGGAGGGCATGCGTTTCTTTCTAGCTAGGGTGGTGTCAGTGACCTACCAGCCCTGACATTTATATACTTTTCACCTGTGTGGTTGTTGCTGTTGCGAGGCGCCTCGGTTTGATCGGACGATCCGGGTCCGATGGAGTCATTTGTTGGCTCATTTACGCCCCAAAGGGCGGGGAAACGTATTGTTCAGGCACTATAATCCACATCGGTGGACCGGCCCTGTCGCTCCATGGGGCAGTTGCGGCTGTTCCTGAGGCTCGGGCTAGAGAGTCTCGAATCGGTTGAGGACTATCTTTTGCCTCGGTTCATAGACGGAAATCCAATTTCCAAATACGTGACATTTGCGGTTTTAATTGTAGAACTAGTATGGCGACATGATATATGGTACCCATGCCGCCTATGATTGATACTTATGATTTGAAGTTGTTTTATACACTATGCACTTATAATAGTATCAAATGATTTGTTTTAAACGTATCAAGCATTCTTTGGCTGTTATAAGGGAAAACCCTATCCCCCGGCTTGCGTTGCATTGTGTGATAGGACCTGGGTCTTATAACAGCTTCATTTTTCTTTATTTAGCATTGCGCTGTTGTTTTATGCACTTGTATTCTTGGGAGGAAACCCGTTCCGTGTTATACGGCGTGGTCCCTTGATTTACCTAACTTAAAAAAATAAAGATTAATAATTGTTTTAGTTCTCACACCAGTCCCATGACTGACCTGGAGTTTATTGTTTTAACCTAAACTCTGGGTGCCCTTATTTTGACACGGGCAGCTAGTAGTTTTGGTTTTGCATATTTATATTCACAGGATCCTGGTTTACAGCTGGAACGATATCCGGAAAGCTTTGTATCCGTATATCCCTTCTAGTTGTGTATTGTATTATTTTCCGCTGCTATGTATTTAAATGTAATTTAAATCTCTGATATTTCTGTGTAATATTTATTCGTACTCTGTATATTCTTGTAATCTGATGTATTGTTGTAATATACAATGAAATGTTCTTCTGTATGCGTTCTGTTGTGGTTTGTTCTCGAACTATCCGACACTTTCCTTTACGGGGAAGTTACGGGTTGTTTCAATTTTAAAGTAGTAAATTTAACAACTTAATTACTCAGCTTAATAACTTGAATTAAATCTGAGGGGATTCGGAAATAGGTTAGCATTTTTAAAACGTGGTTAGGCTCGGTACAAGGTTCCATACTGACACTGTTCATCTCCAAAAAGCCACGCAAGAACTTAGAATACCCATTCCTCTTTCTCCCGTTCGCCTGCATGCCTCCGCCTACGTTCTTCCCCTTGTGTCATTCTTCCACCATACTTTTTTTTTCTCCTTTAAAAGTGGGCTAAAGCTCACATACTCAAAAACCAAAATCAGCCCCTTTACGTTTAAAACTCTTCTTCTCCTCCTTAAAATGGAAAGAACGCTACAGGTTTGTTCACCCATTGTTTTTCGCAAGCACCAAAACTCTTCCTAGTCACCAACCCTCATCCATGAGAACTCCAAACACCAACACGTCATCCACCACAGTGCTTCGTCAGTCTTCTCCTTGACACCAACTTCCCTCTACGCGGCTACGGGAAGTGTCCTCACGAGTTGTTTCCCCACTGCGATCTCTTTTCGCTTCAGTGGGTTTCCTCCCTCTTTTTATATTGCTCACGTATTGATGTTTAATGGTGGAAACATTTTCTGGAAAGCAAGAAATGAGAAGAGCATGCGGGTATATATACACTCAAGGAAACGAAGATAAGATCAATGTCTTTCACCATGTTGCATCACCTAGGCTAACAGAAAGTAGGATGGCTGTGTATAGATTTACATGCAATTGTGTTTTCATTTGACAGAAAGAAAAGATGGGGTAGGCAAAGAGTAGCATGTGTATATATGGGGGTAGCTGCTGTTGGATTTTTCGAATGGGATGTTATTAGATTTGAAAAGATAGAAGAAAAGAAATAAGTTAGCATGTGAGAGCTTCAGAGGTAGAGTAGGTTAGCAGAAGTCTGAATGGTGTTTATTTAAATTGTAGGAGTTGCAATGTGTTTTCACTCCTATTGTCATAGCTATGTTGAATTTGCGTAGGTAGCTGATAGGAAAAGAAAAAGCATACGGGGTTCCATGTGCTTTGCCTCTTAGGACAGCGCGTTGTACTTTTCAATCAGAAATACAAATAGGGTAGGTTAGCTTTCTCCCCTTTCACATGTCTCTGTAAACATCTTGCGTAGAGTAGCTGTCCCCTTTTCTAACGTGCCATCAGGATTTGACAAATTTATATTTAAAAATTTAGCTTAGGGTAGAAGTAATTTATTTATTACAGATATTTTATTACAACGAAACTTCGCGCTGAAGTAACACATAAAACTAATCACAATCTACTTTTGTTTTCTGATAAAAAGGCTAATCTTGGTATAAAAAAGTATTCTGAACCCAATGAGACAAGTTTCGTCGAAATCTGAGGTCGTTTGATAAAAATTCCTTTATAAAACCAGAAATAAACACGCGTTTAATTTTTTTCACGATCACCAGATAAATCTAATCAACCTGAAACTTGAAATCCTATAATAATTTTTCAATGCGAACCCAATGACACTAGTTTCGTCGCATTCTGAGACTGTTTCCCTGGTAGGCAATTTTTACGCGCACCACGATGCCATTTTGGACACCAAATTACACGATCTCCAAAAATAACAAACTACATTCCTATCCTGACTATGATTGACGATAAGAATTCAACGGAATTGGTTTCGCGGCCTAATTCAATCGTCTGTTCAAGTTATATCCAAATAACCATATATTAAATTAATTGGGTGTTTTTGGCTGCCATGGTCACATACGACATCGGTTTGCAATGCAATTCAACACCGTACAATAATTTAACGATACGGTTCCAATGAAACTTGTTTCGTTGAAATCGGGGACCGTTTGCAAAATGGTCATTTTAAAGGCCTATAATTAAATAACGATTTCCATAGCGGTTATTTCAAAATTTGATTTGGCCATAACTAACAAATTATAACACGAAATCTGGATTTTCTCTTTCATATGAAAATTATCTACGGTTCTAACATTTCTTGTTTCACAGAAACCCGACTTATATCGGATCCTGTATTCTCAGTTTAAGTTCAAAACCAAATACTACGAACTACCGCGCAACTTCGAGCTCGTTTTATATTATAAATAAAATTAATGTTAAAACTTCATTTTAAATAACGAATTAAATATTGAAAACCATTAACACCCCAAATATAATATTTAAAATAATAAATTAAATTAAATATTTGACGGCCAAAAATACGGGTTGTTATATAAACCTTTCATTCTTTCATACTTATGCGCAAATTGGGTTAAATCATATGATTGGACAATAATAGTGCAATTGGATAATAATAAGAAATACATATAAAATGGATGAATTAGGCTAAATTTAATTTGTACAATAAAAATGCAAATTGAAATAATAACTCTGATAACTGAATAAATGTTATTTGGGTAGATGTAAATGGCGGGGGTTATGTTGTACAATTAAGTTAAACAAAAGAGATGCTTTTTATAACCTGTAAAGTAAAGTTTACATACAACCTATAAATTGATAGAAAAGTTACATAAAGGAATGTGATCTTATTAATATACTTAAGTTCGGCATTAATTTTAATTATATAATTGATAAGCAGGTGTAGTTGGAGTCGGTTCTGGCAATGACAGCTGATTAGGGAAAATAAAAGGCTCGTAGTATTGGTCAATTCGGATAGTGAAGGTAGACTGATTTAGGGAAATAAGAGATTAATCAAAATGATTAAAATGAGGGACTAAGTCTGGGGGTGACTTACGCCGAATTGCGTATTTTTTGTTGGGAATCTGTATCACTCAGCATTTCTTTTTATCACTACACCGAGGTATCATGAGGAGGTGAAGGAAACTTATACTAAACTGGGTAGTGAGAGGTCCAAACGTGGTGGGTATGGGTGCGTTCCGGTTGCGCGGTGAGCGTGCATCACACCAATTAGGAAGATAAGACGTTGTGACTCCAGCGATATTCATTTTGTCCTTAGAGCAGATGGGTCGGTCTAATAAACCCGGGGCCATGGTCGGCAAAGGTTATCACAATTTTGGGTTAGGACCTAATTGATCTGTAGAATTGGGTGTAATCCTAATTTATAACTTTTAGCAATTAATTCAGGAATCGAATGATTTGACAATCGACTATCGTAACGACCGCCCTGTATCTCCAGCACAAACCATGGAGAAGTGCGCTGTTTGACGTGCTATGCCGATACGGGACGATCGTCAAGGTAGAATAATTCGAAATAGAACTTGTTGTATAACTCACAACGCATGGATAATATATATTAATTAAATATACCACATTGTATAGTAATGAAGCACAACTGAATAGAGAATCAAACTTGTCATAAACAAAAGAATCTCGGGTACAAAAAGACTCGACACAAGAATGGTGAACAACCCAAGGTAATAAGAGGGAAATATAAAACCTTGAGTCAAATAATAGCCTTAGTGAGCATAACAACAGTTACATTGGATAATATGAGTATAGGCAGATCGACCCTCCGATCTGCCGAATAACCATCAAGTTAACATGTGAAAACAATCCATCGCATGTCACATCAAAAATAGGAAAGGACTACCCCCAACCATGCTTCTCCTCAACATCATAAGTTGATTGCCTACCGAGAGAAAATAGAGAAGAAAACATAAAATCAACCATAGCATCCAATGTCCTATCCATCACCAACTACAACCGTGAATCCACCAATTATCGAACTTGCATTTCACCGATGGTAAGGGCTAATGGAAAACCTCAGTTCTAGCCAAACTTCCATACGACATCGTGACTCATATATTTTCCTTCCTACCTGAGACAACTAGACACTCCTACCTGAGTGATCCAAGGTACTCGATCCTACCAGATCCTTATGTGCGCCCCCGCGATACCTCTTCTTTGAGTTCGCTAGAACACTTCGATAACCAACGATTCCTTGGTACTTCAAATCTGTCGGGCCTTTCTTCTTAGCGATATCACTTCTTTAGTCAAGCAGCCTCTTAAACTAATTCCATTATCATCCCTGGTTAGCTCCTACCCGAGTCAACCATTATCATCCCTGATTAACTCCTACATGAGTCAATCCTTCATCAAATTGTATCGTACATCAACCCGTGACCAGTACCACATCAACTTAGCTTCGACCACTCCTGCTGGAGTTCACAATCGAAGCACCATTCATCTTTGAGTTGCACATCAGTCATCTGAAGCCCGTTTCAATCAAAACTTCACCAGTAACTTCAGGAAGCCAAGATAACCAAGCCCCCAAAATTTCCCCTCTGTCGGGCCCACCTTTATGGGTTGTTGCCGACCTTCATGGGTCAGTGCCAACCCTCCCACTTAGCCAATTTTGGCTAAGTCGTTAGCCCTCATTCATCCCTACTTTGAGTTCTTTCCTTCGACCCATTCCCCAATCGTTTTGACATTCGCATTGTAGTTTTCTACTTGTCTATCCATATATCGAGCAATCAATCTCCGACCCATCAGAAACCAACTACGAATGACTTGAAATTTCACCCATAGCTTTGACTCAACCCCGCGATGCCACACATCAAAATTCATGGCCATAAGATGCTCCCCTGTAACACCCCACCTCCGTTAAGGTCACTCACAAAGGGAATGCCTTAACTTTGGTGGAGCATTTTAGTAAACAGGACAGAAACTTACAAGACAGATAAAACAGTACTTGCAAAATTTTGACTTTATTACAGCGGAAACAGAAATTAATATGGTTACATCCTTTCAATTTCAGAATTCAAGTACAAAATATTAGTCTTGTACAAAAGCCTTCAAAATGCATAGCTTAAAATCATAATCCCCATGGAACGGAAGCTATACAGAGCCAAGCCATACTTTAAGCACTTCAAGCAAAGAGAAATCCGGATCAAGCTAAAGTATTTCCCTCCTTGGATAACCTGGGGGAAACGGAAGAAAGGAGGCGAAACAACAAGGGTCAGACAAAAAGTCTGGCAAGTCCAGTGACTTTCAGCATATGAACAGATAATAATAATATGATATGAACATAAAACTGGATGTGAGATAACTATAACAGGTGTAGCAGATATAACAGAAAAACAGAATGATATAAACTATTGTTTTACACTTCTCTGCACTAATACTAGTATAGCAGAATTAGGTGTCTCCCTAATGTCTAAATTGAAGCAGGAATGGGTACAGAATACTTTAACAGAAACAGAATGTTAATAATGGGCCTTTACTACCCGATCAGAAACAGACAGAAGCAGAAACAGATTTATCTCTACGGAAACAGAATGTAGAATTAGGTGTACACTAGTAATGGGCCTTTACCACCCGAACAGACGGTACCACACAGAAACAGACAGGTGTTACCACCCAACAGAAACAGACGGTACCAACAGAAACAGACAGAACTAAGCATACCCTAAAACCCTACCCCAAGCGATCGGCTCCCTAATACATAAATATCCTGTGTCGGCCCCACAGTAGGGTGTATCACTCCCTAAAGTGACAACCAATTGGCACAGACCTATTTACAGATGTCACGGCGTCTTACATCCTCAGAGGCAGACCGGGATCCATGCACGCACATGACCCGGTTGGAACGCACCATCAACACCCCTCGCCATTATCAGAATGAACCTCTTATAATTAGTTCAGTAAGCGTGCCCGGACCCTACTTACTGTTGGGTCAAAGTTTTGATGCCAGAAAGGGTTACTGACTAATATGGGTCCCAAACAACAGATGACACAAGTAATTCCCCTCCTATCCTTGTGTCCCCAGACTAACAGATTTCAGATTAACTTGTTTACAAGTTCAGACATACAGAATTCAGATTTACTAATTCACAAATTAAGTTAACAAGTTTTCAGACTAACGGGTCAGATGTACAGATTTTTCAGATTTGTCTAACTTTGTATTGGGCCTACAGATTCATGGACGGGTTTTACTACATCTATTAATCCCTTTGGTTTAACCCTATTTTCCCCAATACGTTTTAGACGTCATTCTTATCTTAGATTTGCATTAATTAATTATTAATGCACAGACCTCTCACATTAGGTCGGTAGCTTGTGGCCGCTGGATATGCCGGGCGGTTCCGGGCAGACTTCTGCCACAAGCCAGACCTAACCTCGTGTCTTACGCATGTTATGACTAACTTCTCACATTAGAACCTATTGTTTGCGGCCACTGGATGTGCCGGGCGGTTCCGGGCAGATTTACGCCGTAAACTCATTCTAACCTCGAGTTAGCCATGTTTATCTTTGCGGCCAATTAATTAATAATTTACCGTTTATGCGCACGCCCAATATATATGCCAATTCAGATTATATCAATAACAGGACGATTATATCAACATAGCAGATAACAGATTTTATATGACTTAACGGATTTAACAGATTTAGCAACTTAGCAGATTTTGGCATATAACAGGTTAGGCATTTTCAACCGACAAATTTAACAGATTAGGCATTTCAATCTAATTAGCAGTCTAGGCAATATAACAAAACTAGTAGTTTAGGCAACTTGACAAATTAGCAGATTTAGCAAATTTAATATTTCTAAAAGTTCTATTTACATGCCTTGCCCAATCATAAATTGGCCTAAATTCATATGCTTACATAATTGTCATGATTCACAACATATACTCCATGTTTGCATAAGCACAGAATATGGACATAATTTGCCATATAACATATGTTCCAATTTTTGTTAAACTAGCATTTTACAGCAGATTCACATATAAATTATACCAAATATAACCATTAATTTCAATGCATGCCATATATCCAAAAATCCCTATTTAGGTGTAATCACAATAATAGATATCCTAATTAATGTAAATCTTTACACCTAAGTTTCCATATCTTCTTCTTTTTGAGTCATGAATCATTATGCAAACTATACCCAACAATATAAATCTTTAAATCATATCTTCTAAAAATCAGATCTTGACTTTTATATGCATTTTGTCCAAAGTCTCAAATCATATGTAATCTTACAATGGTTCCTCTTTTCTTCTATCATAGAATATGCATAGATCCAAATCTAGTTTACAACATATGCTCATTAATTACAGTTCTAAATTACAACATAACTATGCATACAACATGCATAAATTATATGTTCATAGTCAAATTTATGCATATGTCCAATATATTTTATGCCTCAGACCTAAAGTCATACATTCAATTTAGTCTTGTCAAATTTCGCATCATTCATTATTTATCCCAAAATTTGCGTTCATACGTTCATCTCTTATGAGATTAGGCACAGGCTCGTGGTAGCCTGGCTATAAAAACAGAAAAGAAGAAAAGGGATACAGAACAGTCACAGAAAAACAAATCTGACAGAAGAGAATATATATATACAATCTCAGATTCAGAATTAAAAACATATCAAAATTATAATTAACGTTTATAGCGGAAAATAACTGTACTTGCCTTGATTGGATTAAAGAAAGAACTTTAACTTGTTGTAGAATCTTTGCAGAAACTTTAATCTCTAGTTTGAATTGAGTTGCTTAGGCTGATGTTGATTATCTTCTAGTTTTAATTCCAGCAGAGCAGCGACGCCATTTTTATATTTTTTTTTTATTAGAAGAAGAGAGCAATGAAGGCTAGAGAATTGTGTAAGAAACCTAGGTAGAGTCTAGGGTCATTTTTATAGAGTTTATGAACTGATTAGGACCATCGATGTTGCTTGGATTGATCGTAGCCATTCATTCGAAAGAGAGACCAATTAGAGCCTGCCACCTAGCCCTAATGACAAAGCATGCCTCTGGAAATCGACCAACATAGACTAGGCCAGCCAGGGTGGACTGGGTTCGACCTGGGTCTGGACCAGGTCGACAGCCCTGTCGACAGCCCTGTCGACCTGGCTAGACCAGGTCGACAGCCCAGTCGACCTGGGTGCCTTAGGCGGGAATTTTCCCGCCCTGGCCAATTGGGCCCGATTTTTAATTTTAAACTTAATTCAGAAACTTCCGGAGGCTATATCTTCTTCATACGGACTCCGTTTTTCGAAAACTCGGACTCTATTTCGCGTATTTTTCCGAGACGAACGCAATGGCGTATCCCGTTTCCCTTAGTTCTTTGATTTCAAATTAATTATACTTTAATTTGTTAATTTCACAGCTATAGAATACACGGGGTGTTACATTCTCCCCCACTTAAAAGGATTTCGTCCCCGAAATCTTCAAGTTTAGGAAGATGCATATCCTAACATCCAATCATCCATCTACTCATCCATCAAACACGAGCATCCATTGTCCTTAAAAGACTTCTAATGCTTCATGATCATATGCGAAGTGTGTGTGTACATGTACTTATCTAATGCAAAATCAGGCGGTCTACTGATTCAGTTGACCTCCTTAATGCGAATTATGTCAGTGCCATGAGTCCAACATGTATGCAATAGAATTCTAATGATATATATTATTTCTATATGAGTGCACAACCATTCACTCAAATGCAACATCCATGTGCTGAATCAACCATTTTGCATCCACAAGAATTGAAAAATGCTCACCCATCCATATGCAGTATGAGAGTGTTTTCGAGCCGATCTAGTGCCTAGTGTGTGTATATGCATCCACGGGCAACCACTAGCAACCACTTGCATCCACTTGCAACCATCAAACATAACATGTCTCAAACACATGTTTACACCCATTAGTTTCTACCTAAAGTTCAAATATTCGATCGATAGGATACAGTCGAATGATGGAAGCGAGTACAGATAGAACGAAAATTTGGTTCCCATTAGACATGGGTCCTAAGTATCGGCCCCAAAGACCGAAACCAATATCAAATTGACACCCAGAGGAGTACCTTCTTTAGACAATGTCAAAACTGGAAATCCTATAAAAAGTATTTAGATATTACAGACTACTGGTACAGATCAGGTTCCCTAATGATTCTTAGGAAGCTAAGCATGATAAAATCATACCCTACGAAAACTCAAAATGTATGCGTCATACTTGACGCCTAACACAGATATCCCTCAAACCCCAATCTCAAACAGATGATCCATAACCCTTATGGGTCCGAGTCTATAGCGGAATTCAGAAATAATACTAGCATTAAAGTGCAGAGTATCGATTACAAAATAAAAATACCAGAATCAGAAAAAGTCACAATCAGATAAAGAAATTAAACCTACTATAGAAATTTTCCTATTTCTATCCTAGCCACTAGCCTCAAGAGTGTTCGCCTGCCCTCCTTGTCCTCGTCTCTTCGGGCAGTCCCTAGTGAAGTGTCCCATCTCCTCACAGTTGAAGCAAGCGCCCTACCTTTTTCTGCAATCCTTGTTCAGATGAGTTGAGCTCCCACAAGTAAAGCACTTTTTCCCCTTCTTATCTTCAGACTTCTCATCCTTCTTTTGTGTTTCCTTTTTGGGCCCCGCTTTCTTATTCTGTGGTTCTTCCTTCTTTGTCTCTTTCGGGCCCTTGTCTTCCTCGTGCAGTAGTGCCATATCCACCAATTTCTCGTAAGTTGCTCCCATGGGTACATGGGTCATGGCTAGGCTGTGCAGTGGCTCATTCAATCCTTTAACAAAGCGGAGAGCCTTTTTATGCTGAGTGTTGACTAAATCCAATCCGAATCTTGCTAGTTGGTTGAACTGAGTGACGTATTCCTTGACCGTCATACTTCCTTGCTTAAGAGACAAGAACTTTTCCAATTGTAAACTTCGTTCAGCTTGCGAGAGGAATTTTGTCTCAAACCTTGTTCTGAAATCCATCCATGTCTCAACTGGTCTCTCGGCGTTAGTGACTTCCCACCAGTAGGAAGCTTCGTCTTTGAGCAGCCATACTGCCAACTGTACCTTCTGCCTATCGTCCACCTCGAAGATAACGAATAGATCCTCAGTTTCTTTGAGCCAATTCCTTGCTTCTACGAATGATTCAGTTCCTTTGAAATCCTTCCCACCCATGGCCCTAAAATCTCTACAGATCTTTGAGAAAGCAATTGCACGAGGAGGGGGTGGAGGAGGGGGATCATTTGCTGGACCTGCAGCGGCGGTCCTAGCCTCAAGATATTGACGAAACCAACCGGGTACATGAACACCCTCTGGTATCTCAGATGCTTCAGACATGCTGGAACGAAAAAGGAAAGGTTCAATACAAAAAGGACTGAAAGAAAGATATATGGCTCTTGGGGATCATGTTTTTCAAAATAAGCTTTATTTTTGAAAATACTTCCTTTTAAAACCTTTTTTTTTGAAAATAATTTTTCAAAACTTTTTTATAAAATCTGGTAACCTTCAGCTCTGATACCAAGTGTAACACCCCACCTCCGTTAAGGTCACTCACAAAGGGAATGCCTTAACTTTGGTGGAGCATTTTAGTAAACAGGACAGAAACTTACAAGACAGATAAAACAGTACTTGCAAAATTTTGACTTTATTACAGCGGAAACAGAAATTAATATGGTTACATCCTTTCAATTTCAGAATTCAAGTACAAAATATTAGTCTTGTACAAAAGCCTTCAAAATGCATAGCTTAAAATCATAATCCCCATGGAACGGAAGCTATACAGAGCCAAGCCATACTTTAAGCACTTCAAGCAAAGAGAAATCCGGATCAAGCTAAAGTATTTCCCTCCTTGGATAACCTGGGGGGGGGAACGGAAGAAAGGAGGCGAAACAACAAGGGTCAGACAAAAAGTCTGGCAAGTCCAGTGACTTTCAGCATATGAACAGATAATAATAATATGATATGAACATAAAACTGGATGTGAGATAACTATAACAGGTGTAGCAGATATAACAAAAAAACAGAATGATATAAACTATTGTTTTACACTTCTCTGCACTAATACTAGTATAGCAGAATTAGGTGTCTCCCTAATGTCTAAATTGAAGCAGGAACGGGTACAGAATACTTTAACAGAAACAGAATGTTAATAATGGGCCTTTACTACCCGATCAGAAACAGACAGAAGCAGAAACAGATTTATCTCTACGGAAACAGAATGTAGAATTAGGTGTACACTAGTAATGGGCCTTTACCACCCGAACAGACGGTACCACACAGAAACAGACAGGTGTTACCACCCAACAGAAACAGACGGTACCAACAGAAACAGACAGAACTAAGCGTACCCTAAAACCCTACCCCAAGCGATCGGCTCCCTAATACATAAATATCCTGTGTCGGCCCCACAGTAGGGTGTATCACTCCCTAAAGTGACAACCAATTGGCACAGACCTATTTACAGATGTCACGGCGTCTTACATCCTCAGAGGCAGACCGGGATCCATGCACGCACATGACCCGGTTGGAACGCACCATCAACACCCCTCGCCATTATCAGAATGAACCTCTTATAATTAGTTCAGTAAGCGTGCCCGGACCCTACTTACTGTTGGGTCAAAGTTTTGATACCAGAAAGGGTTACTGACTAATATGGGTCCCAAACAACAGATGACACAAGTAATTCCCCTCCTATCCTTGTGTCCCCAGACTAACAGATTTCAGATTAACTTGTTTACAAGTTCAGACATATAGAATTCAGATTTACTAATTCACAAATTAAGTTAACAAGTTTTCAGACTAACGGGTCAGATGTACAGATTTTTCAGATTTGTCTAACTTTGTATTGGGCCTACAGATTCATGGACGGGTTTTACTACATCTATTAATCCCTTTGGTTTAACCCTATTTTCCCCAATACGTTTTAGACGTCATTCTTATCTTAGATTTGCATTAATTAATTATTAATGCACAGACCTCTCACATTAGGTCGGTAGCTTGTGGCCGCTGGATATGTCGGGCGGTTCCGGGCAGACTTCTGCCACAAGCCAGACCTAACCTCGTGTCTTACGCATGTTATGACTAACTTCTCACATTAGAACCTATTGTTTGCGGCCACTGGATGTGCCGGGCGGTTCCGGGCAGATTTACGCCGCAAACTCATTCTAACCTCGAGTTAGCCATGTTTATCTTTGCGGCCAATTAATTAATAATTTACCGTTTATGCGCACGCCCAATATATATGCCAATTCAGATTATATCAATAACAGGATGATTATATCAACATAGCAGATAACAGATTTTATATGACTTAACGGATTTAACAGATTTAGCAACTTAGCAGATTTTGGCATATAACAGGTTAGGCATTTTCAACCGACAAATTTAACAGATTAGGCATTTCAATCTAATTAGCAGTCTAGGCAATATAACAAAACTAGTAGTTTAGGCAACTTGACAAATTAGCAGATTTAGCAAATTTAATATTTCTAAAAGTTCTATTTACATGCCTTGCCCAATCATAAATTGGCCTAAATTCATATGCTTACATAATTGTCATGATTCACAACATATACTCCATGTTTGCATAAGCGCAGAATATGGACATAATTTGCCATATAACATATGTTCCAATTTTTGTTAAACTAGCATTTTACAGCAGATTCACATATAAATTATACCAAATATAACCATTAATTTCAATGCATGCCATATATCCAAAAATCCCTATTTAGGTGTAATCACAATAATAGATATCCTAATTAATGTGAATCTTTACACCTAAGTTTCCATATCTTCTTCTTTTTGAGTCATGAATCATTATGCAAACTATACCCAACAATATAAATCTTTAAATCATATCTTCTAAAAATCAGATCTTGACTTTTATATGCATTTTGTCCAAAGTCTCAAATCATATGTAATCTTACAATGGTTCCTCTTTTCTTCTATCATAGAATATGCATAGATCCAAATCTAGTTTACAACATATGCTCATTAATTACAGTTTTAAATTACAACATAACTATGCATACAACATGCATAAATTATATGTTCATAGTCAAATTTATGCATATGTCCAATATATTTTATGCCTCAGACCTAAAGTCATACATTCAATTTAGTCTTGTCAAATTTCGCATCATTCATTATTTATCCCAAAATTTGCGTTCATACGTTCATCTCTTATGAGATTAGGCACAGGCTCGTGGTAGCCTGGCTATAAAAACAGAAAAGAAGAAAAGGGATACAGAACAGTCACAGAAAAACAAATCTGACAGAAGAGAATATATATATACAATCTCAGATTCAGAATTAAAAACATATCAAAATTATAATTAACGTTTATAGCGGAAAATAACTGTACTTGCCTTGATTGGATTAAAGAAAGAACTTTAACTTGTTGTAGAATCTTTGCAGAAACTTTAATCTCTAGTTTAAATTGAGTTGCTTAGGTTGATGTTGATTATCTTCTAGTTTTAATTCCAGCAGAGCAGCGACGCCATTTTTATATTTATTTTTTTTTATTAGAAGAAGAGAGCAATGAAGGCTAGAGAATTGTGTAAGAAACCTAGGTAGAGTCTAGGGTCATTTTTATAGAGTTTATGAACTGATTAGGACCATCGATGTTGCTTGGATTGATCGTAGCCATTCATTCGAAAGAGAGACCAATTAGAGCCTGCCACCTAGCCCTAATGACAAAGCATGCCTCTGGAAATCGACCAACATAGACTAGGCCAGCCAGGGTGGACTGGGTTCGACCTGGGTCTGGACCAGGTCGACAGCCCTGTCGACAGCCCTGTCGACCTGGCTAGACCAGGTCGACAGCCCAGTCGACCTGGGTGCTTTAGGCGGGAATTTTCCCGCCCTGGCCAATTGGGCCCGATTTTTAATTTTAAACTTAATTCAGAAACTTCCGGAGGCTATATCTTCTTCATACGGACTCCGTTTTTCGAAAACTCAGACTCTATTTCACGTATTTTTCCGAGACGAACGCAATGGCGTATCCCGTTTCCCTTAGTTCTTTGATTTCAAATTAATTATACTTTAATTTGTTAATTTCACAGCTATAGAATACACGGGGTGTTACATCCCCCATAGGTCAGCGCCAACCCTCATGGGTCGATGCCGACCAATGCACATAGTGCATATGGGCATGAAATTTTTTGTGTCTTGTCTTCACAGCTTATGGAGCGCCTCTGCCAAGTTTCGTCTGAAACCGATCATCTAAACCTACAATTTGCTCTATTCTTCAATCCTATGATTCTAAGGAAAAAAAATCTAACATACATCTCAAGCAAAAAAATCAATTCAATCAAAAATAATCATCAATCCATACAACGATGATCATACAAACAAGAACAATTCCTAAACATAGCATAAACATGAGATCTAGCATGATTTGGATCTAAAGACATGAATAAACATGATTAATATAACAATTATCCGGTTAATGTGATCCAACTTGGTTTTCTAGGGTTTCTAATTCTAAGTTAAACGCATATAATCAGATTTAAGACGATTTTAACATAAAACATATGAATGTGATCCTAATTTACCCATATAATCCGTAGCTTCTGTGTGAGAGATATCTATCACTCGCCAATTTCTAGATTTGATGTAGATTCAATGAGATCAGATCTGGACAACAATGAAACCTCTTGAATTTGATGTGATTTAATCCTCTTTGATGATGATCTACTCTTCCCTGATGATTTATCTTCTAGATGCAATCTACGATGAATTTGATTGAAGAAAATGGAGAAACAGGGTTTTAGGCTGAACTTGGAGAATCACAAACGCCCAACCTAAAACTTAGAATGAAGAGAGAGTAACTATAGTTCTCTCCTCAAGTTCTGCTATTTATATCTTCTGGCCATAGGTCTAATGGGTTTGGCTGACCAGCCCATTAGCTGTTGACCGGACTACCTAAACACAAGCTAAAATTTATAACAGCGATTCCTCCCGACCGCTGAACCAAATCCTTCCAATGACCACTCTACGGAATCGTAAACAACTATTTTGATCCTATAGAATCAGTCTCAGCACCTGGTTTGATTCCTACAGTAAGTTATAGCCCAAATAGTAAACTCAAGGGCAAAATGGTCATATTTGAATTCGGTAAAAATCATGGATATGTCTCACATCCCCGTGAACAACATACTAAAATATGAGAATAATCCAACCACTAAAGAATAAGATATAATTATTTTATGATCGATTGATACGTAAATACAAGTCTTTACATTCTCCACCCTTTAGGAATTTTTCCCCTGAAATCCCAAGCAAACACAACATCCCGCTTGCTAGCATCCACGTTAGCCAATCTACCATCCAATCTAGCATGCAACAATCCATGCAACCAAAATCCTACCCTAGAATGTAGAATTCTAATAGCACGAGACACAATGACGTAAGTAAGATACGATATATGGGACATACCAATCGAAGAGTTCTTGAGGATCAACTTCATACTCTCTTCCATTTCCCACGTGCAATCGTCATCGTTCTCGCACCATTGTATCTTGACTAGCTTAACAACCTTCCTCCTAAGTTGTTCGTGTCATTCCCCACAATGTGAAGCAGCTTACAAGGCCCAGAAATGTCAGGCTCGACTTCAAAATCTTCAAGCTAACCTGGAGATACCGTAACATTCGAGTCATGCACGAACTTCCGTAAAAACGATACACGAAAAACATTATGAACACTCCCCATCTTCTTAGGTAATTGCAATCTATACGCGAGCTTTCCAATATGTATGATAATCGGAAACGGCCCAAAAAACCTTTTCCCTAACTTTCCTTTCTTACCAAAACGAGCGGTATTCCTTAGGGGTAAAATCTTAACAAACACCATATCTCCAACTAATAATTCCAAATCTTTACGTCGCTTATCAGCATAAATTTTCTGACGATCTTGGGATGCCTTCATTCATTGCTGAATGACTTCAATATTATCCGTAGCTTCTCTTATCATCTCAGGTCCAAGTATTAAATTCTCGCTAGTTTCTAACTAACAAAATGGAAAATTACATGGCCTCCCGTACAACGCCTCATACGGTGTCATTCCAATACTCGACTGGAAACTGTTATTATATGCAAACTCAACTAAATATAGATGGTTTTCCTACGATCCTCCAAAGTCCAATACACAAGATCTGAGAAGGTCTTTCAATACTCGATTAACCCTTTCAGTTTAACCATCTCTCTAAGGATGATAAGTCGTACTCAAACGTAGCACAATTCCCAATGTTTCTTGCAAACTTTTCCAGAATCCACTGGTGAATAACGGGTCTCTATCACTATCAATACTCTTCAGAATCCCATGGAATCGAACTATCCACTTATGATATAATTCGGTCAACTTCCATGACGTCCTAGTTGATCTTATAGGAATAAACCTTGCGCTTTTGGTCAAGCGATCTACAACAGTCCAAATACTATCATTTCATGCTCTTGTCCTTAGCAATCCATTAGTAAAATCCGTCGATAATTGCTCCCATTTCCACATAGGAACTTCCAATGGCTGTAACAATCCACTCAGCTTCTTCTGCTCAGCTTTAACCAATTGACAGTTCAAACACTTCGAAAAAGATTTCCCGACATCCCATTTCATACCTTCCTAATAGTAAACTCGCTTCATGTCTTGATACATCTTATTACCTCCTAGATGTATCGTTAATCTAGAGTGACGACACTTCCTGAGAATCTCATTTCTCAATCCGTCAATATCAGGAACGACCAGTCTCTCATTCTTATGAAGCCAACCTTCTCGATCGACTTCGAAACCCTTAATTTTTTCATGTTCTACTCTCATATCTAGCCTTTGAATGATTTCCATAAGCTTACCGTCTTGCTTCTGGCTTTCGCCAACCCTTTCGATGAGGGTCAGTCTAATCGATAAGCTAGCTAACATCTCGGGTTCTAACTCACAATGAGGTCGAAAGTCAAATCCGGCCAAATACTCGAAAAGCTTCCATTCGGTGAACATAGTTCCCAAACTCGCATGTCTTTGACTAAATGCATCATCCACTGCGTTACCTTTTCTTAGAGTATAGGCTACTCCAAAATCTTGACGCTAAAAACTCTAACCATCGTTGTTGGCGCAGATTCAAATCATTCTGGAAGAAAGGATACTTCAAAGAGTTATGATCTGTAAACCACTCAAATCTAACTCCCTCCAAATTTTCAGAGCAAACACTATCACCACTAACTCTAAATTACGAGTCGGGTAATTTCTTTCGTGCGGCTTCAGTTGTTGACTCGCATAAGGCACAACTCTATCTGTCTGCATTAGCACTGCTCCAATCCCGGTGCCACATGCATCGGTATAAATTACCATCTCTTCATACCTGTTTGGAATAGTCAACACAGGAGCACTTGACAATTTCTCTTTCAAAATTCCAAAGGCTTGCTTACACTTCTCATCTCACGCGAAGACCTGATTTTCCTTTGTCAATCCGGTTAATGGTGCAGATATATTAGAGAAATCCTTGATAAATCATCGATAATATCTAGCTAAAAAAAGGAAACTACTAACATCCGTCGCATTCTTGGGTCGATCTCGATCTTGTATTGGTGCCACCTTAGCGGGATCCACCACTATTCCTTGTCCCGATACGACATGACCTAAGAACCTCACTTCTTCCTTCCAGAAGTGACACTTCAAAAACTTAGCTCTCAACAGATGTTTTCTCACAACTTCAAGAACAATTCTAAAGTGTGTCTTATGTTCTTCCTCATCCCTTATGTATACCAAAATGTCTTCTATGAAAACAAGTACGAACTTATTCAACTGATCCATGAAAACGTGATTCGTTAGATCCACAAAATATGCCGGTGCATTGTCAATCAAACAGCATTTCCATTCACTCATAAAATCCGGATGGTGTCCTAAAAGTAGTCTTTGACACACTATCCCTAGCCACTCACAATTGGTGAAATCCCATCGCCAAATCCATTTGGGAAAACACCTTGACTTAGTGAAGCTGATTAAACAAGTCATTTTTCCTTGGTAATGGATACTTATTCTTCTTGGTCATCTTATTCAGTTCACTATAATCTACGCATAATCGCAATGATTCATCAGCTTTGGTTGCAAATACAACTGGTGCACCTCCTTCGGATATACTTCTCCGAATGATTCCTTTATTCAGAAGGTCATTCACTTGCACCTATAACTCTCGTCGTTCCTTAGGCGCCATCTGCCTAAGAGGCATAACAATAGGTCTGGCTCTGTCAACTAAATCTATTCGAAACTCTATCTCTCGATGTGGCGACAACCCTCTGACTTCATCAAACACATCAGAAAACTCTTATACGATTGCATTAATGACAACCTTTCCAATGGAATCTCAAGCAAGAATAAAAGCTAACTAGAACTCCATCCTCTGGTAAACAACGTATCACCATTGTTCGCCCTTCCATATTTTCAATTGTCACCTCGAGCCTCTCGCAATTCACAACAGCCGCATACTTCTTGAGCCAATCCATACCAAAAGTATTCCTAAACCTAACGAAGTTCAAAACAAAACAATCACACACAAAAGAGCGACCATGAATTGATAAAACTAGACCACGACAAAGCAGACAAAAACTAGACGAACCCCCTACTAGATTAGTCATGACTAATGGTCTATCAAAAATTTCAGGTTCTAAATCTAACATGCAAACAAGCTCATTACAAATAAAAGAATGTAATGCTCCTGTATCAAACAAAACTCGTATTGAAACGTCTCTAATAGAAAGTGTACCTTGCACAACAACATTCTTCCCTTTCTCCTTCGCAGCCGGACCCCTCGAGGAAGATGGAACAACCTCTAAAGCATATGCCTTCACAATCTGCTTACCATTTGGTGGTTCTGGACAGTTCTTACTCATTTGCCCAGGCTTATCATAGTTATAACACTTTCCCTCCACCTTAGGGTTATTGCACTCATTGGAATAGTGGCCCTTTTGCTGACAATTACAACAAGTGATCTCACCCTTAGGCTTCTTATGGCCATTCTTTCCATGTTGTTGTTTCCATTTCCTATTCCACTTTTTCTTATTACCACCACCTTGTTTGGGTTTCGCTTCCTCCTTAACCCCCAACAAAAGCTTCTGTCTCCCAAGGAAACAAACTCTCCTTTCTCAAAGCTTTCTCAACCAATTTCTCAAAAGGGTCGTCAATATGGTCTATTAATTACTTCCCCAAACTTTCATCCAAACCCATAATAACTTTCTCGTTCTTTTGGTAAAGAGTCTCAATATATGAATGAGCATACTTGGATAAAGCCTCAAATTCCATTACATACTCAACGGTAGACCTCCCGGCTTGCTTCAAATCAACAAAAATTCTTAAACAACATTGAATTTTGGACCGTAGAAATGAACTTTTCTTCAAACTTAGTCCTAAACTGATCCCAGGTAATCTGGTCCTCTAGAGTCTCCAACGTAATAAATTTCCACCAATCCATCACTCGTCCTTGCAGCTGCCTCGTTGCAAGCTTCTTATTAGTTGCATCGTCGATTCCAAAGTCACAAAAAATCCGAAAACAAGTATCCAATCAATTCTGAACTTCAACAGCCGGTTCCTTCCTAATAAATGGCTTGCTACCTAGAGAAGCATCCTCCTCATGATCGCTACATCATGGCCTTGAACATGGACGGATAATCGAGTGTAGCAGCTGTAGCTCCCAACTGGCTACCCTTGCCTACCCCTCTAGTTGCAGGATCATTCCTAGAAGCATGTCTCGAAGTTCATTGACTCATCCTTGCTATTAAACGAGAGTCAATTCACATTAGAGAAAGCTGCATTGGTGTTCAAGTGCTTACTAACCTACTATACTGCACTGATACCTATATGATGTAGTATTAATCAAAATAAAATCACAAATACGTCTCTCATAAATTTATACGCTCGCTAACTTTGGGTAAAATAAATTAACCTAAGCTCTGATACCAAATGTGAAGACCGCACCATACCACCCGTACAAATCATGGAAAAGTGCGTTGTGTGACGTGCCAGGCCAATACGGGACGATCATAAGGATAGAATAATTCAAAACAGAACCTGTCGAATAACTCACTGTGCATGGATAATATGTAGTAATAAAATATACAACAAGATATAGTAATGAAGCATAACTGAACAGAGTATCAAACTTTTCGTAAACCATAGAATCTCGGGTACAAAATATCTCGATATAAGAATCTTTGAATATAATAGCCTCACTACATCCCTTAGAGTCTCAATAAAATCAACAATCTGCGGAAATAGAAACAAATGGCTAAATAGTAGATCAATTATACGCCAGCCTCTTACTCGTCACCGCACAGCAACACCGGCACCAAACCTCTACCTACTACTCAGTCTACTAATCAACAACATTAATGAACAACCCAAGGTAATAAGAGGGAAACAAAAAACCTTGAATCGGAAAACAGTGTTAGTGAGTGATAAAATAGCTAACAACAGTTATACCAGATAATATGAGTATAGGCGGATCGACCCTCCGATCTTCCCGACAATCATGAAGTTAACATGTGAAAACAATCCATTACATAACATATCAAAAATAGGGAAGTACAACCCCCAATCCTGCTTCTCCTTAAAATCCTATGGCGATGGCCTACCCAGTGAAAATAGAGAAGAAAATATGAAATCAACTATAGCAGCCCATGTCCTAGCCATCACCGACTACAGTCGTGAATCCATCAGTTATCGAACTTGCATTTCAATGATCAAAAGGGATAATGGAAAACCCTGATTCTAGCCAAACTACCATATGACATCGTGACTCGTATGTTTGCCTCCTACCTGAGACAACTAGACCACTCCTACTTGAGCGATCCAAGGTACTTGATCCTACCTGATGCTTATGGGCATCCCCACGATAACTCTGCTTTGAGTCCGCTAGAACACTTCGATAACCAACGATTCCTTGCCAGTTCAAATCTGTCGAGAATTTCTTCTTGATGATATCACTTCTTTGTCAAGATGCCTCTTGAACTAACTCCATTATCATCCCTGGTTAGCTCCTACCTGAGTCAAACATTATCATCCATGATTAACTCCTACCCGAGTCAATCCTTCATCAAACTATATCGTATACCATCCCACGACCAGTATCACATCAACTTAGCTTCAACCACTCCTGCCTGAGTTCACAATCAAAGCACCATTCATCTTTGAGTTGTACATAGGTCATCTAAAGTATGTTTCAATCCAAACTTTACCAACAACTTCAGGAAGCAAAGACAACTAAGCCCTCAAATTTTACCTCTCCCGGGTCGAAGCTCATGGGTCGGTGCCGACCCTCCCACTTAGCCAATTTGGCTAAGTGGTTGGCCCTATTCATTCCTGCTTCGAGTACTTTCCTCCGACCCATTTTCCAATCGTTTCGACATTTTCATTGAAGTTTTCTACCGATCTATCCATATCGTGAGCAATCAACCTTCGACCCATCACAAACCAATTCCGAATGACTTGAAATTTCGCCCGTAGCTTCGACTCAAACCTGTGATGCCACAAAAAAAATCATGGCCACACAACGCTCCCCCATGGGTTGGAGGCGACCCTCATGGGTCGGTGCCGACCAATGCAACTAGTGCGTATGGGCATGAATTTTTTTATATCCTATCTTCATAGCTTCCAGAGTGCCTCCGCCAAGTTTCGTCTGAATCCAATCATCTAAACCTCCGATTTGATTTATTCTTCAAACCTATGATTCTACAACAAACAATCTAACATACAACTCAAGCAACAAAATCAATTCAATCAAAACAAACATCAATCCATATAGTGATGATCATAAAAACATGAACAATTCATAAACATAGCATAAACATATAATAAACATGAGATCTAGCATGATTCGATCTAAACATATGAATAAACATGAATAATCTAACAGTTATCCGGTTAATGTGATCAAATTAGGTTTCCTAGGATTTCTAATTCTGAGTTAAATGTATATGATCAGATTTAAGGTGATTTTAACATGAAACATATGAATATGATCCTAATTTCCCATACAATCCGTAGCTTCTGTGTGAGAGACATCCATCACTCACCAATTTCTAGATTATATGTAGATTCAATGAGATCAGATCTGGATAGTAATGAAACCCATCAATTTGGTGCAATTTGATGTGATCTAATCCTCTTTGATGATGACCTGCTCTTCCCTAATAATCTATCTTCCAGATGTAATCTATGATGAATTAATCGAAGAAAATGGAGAAATAAGTTTCAGTCTAAACTAGGAGAATCACAGATTCCCGACCTAAAACTTAGAATGAAGAGAGTAACCCTAGTTCTCTCCTCAAGTCCCACTATTTATATCTGCTGGCCATAGGTCTAATGGGTTTGACTGACCAGCCCATTAGTTGCTGACCAATCTACGTAAACACAAGCTGAAACATAAAACAACGAATGCTACCAAACCACTGAACCAATTCCTTCCTATGACCACTCTATGGAATCGTAAACCACCATTCTGATCGAATGGAATCAGTCTTAAGTACCTGATTCGATTCTTATCTTAAGTTAGAGTCCAAAGAGTAAACTCAAGGGTAAAATAGTTATATTTGAATTCGGAAAAAATCATGGATGTGTCTCACATTCCTATAAACAACATATTCAAATCTGAGAATGATCCGGCCACCAGGGAATAAAATATAATTATTTTACGAACAGTCGATATGTAAAATACGAGTGGTTACAACTATCTTGCAGAAATACACTCTTGTTCTTAATTACTATGTTAAGCTTTAATTTATTATCCTGTCTAGATTTCCTTTTTTCACTCAAGTTAGTAAATACTGAACTCACCAAGCTTTATTTCTGACTAGTTTTGTTTTCTCTTGTTCCTTTCTCCCTCCAAGGTTCTCAGAGTGAAGGACCTAGCCCTTGAGAGAGCTTTGACCTAACTGAGTCTTTTGGAGATTATCATCTGCCTTGTTCTTTGATCTTACATGTATTGTTTTCTATACTTGATGAGTAGGAGGATCCTTTCTATCTTGTTACTCTGATTCGTTGTTGTTGAGGCAACTATGGTTTCATGACTATGATGTAATGGAACTACTTATTTTGTTTTTAAGTAAAAATGTAAATTCTGTTGTATTTGTTTATAGTTGTGTTGTGAATTTTAGCCTCTGTGGTGTTACTTTAAACTTATATTCTTCATATTTCTTAATAAAATCCTTATATGGGTCTTGTTAAGAAATGTGGAGGGGCTACAAATATACTTTACAATCTCCCCACTTTGATGATGATAAACGCGTACTAAGATTTTGATTTGTTTGATGGGATGTGATCATGCTTCTCTTATTTAGACGATCCCTTCACCACTGAACAAACAGTTGCTTTATTTGAATATATATATATATGAGAAATTGACATTTAAAAAAAGTTTTTTTCAAAGAATTTGAATATGAATAGTAAAAACCCTCTCGAATATTTATGTATCCATCAAAGTCTTAACCTTTCTCCCTGTTTTGTTATCATCAAAATAATAGTAGAAATCGAAATAGTGAGGAATTTTAATTTAAAAATTATAAATTCAAATCAAGAAAAAAGATGTACTGTAAATTTCAATTAATTAAACAGAAATCATAATATTTCAATAATTAGAAGAAAATTTCACTTTTTAGAAGAATTGTAGGATCACAATAAATTTTATATAATGAGAAAAGTTTGTCAATTTCAAGTAAAGGAACGAGAGTTCCAAAATTTTCAATTAAATAATTTATACAAATTTTAGTACTTTTTAAACATTATAAGCACTTTCTAACCATGCATAATCGTTGGGACTTTTAAATGAAATTAGCAGTTACTAAGTATTTTCTAACCATGTATAATAGTAAGGACTTTAAAATAAGGTTAGAAAAACACTTTCATTTTTATTTCTCTCTTAAATGAGTTCCATCCATGCATAACTATATAGACTTTTAAATGAGAATCAAAGCATATACATAAGGTAATTCACCTACGCATAACCGCAAGGACTTCTAAATGAGGGTAAATACCTAAGAAAAAAATTATAAATATTTTTTAGGTATTTCCTTATTTTCAAAAAAAAATCAAACTCTTCACATCATATAAAACTGTAATGTATGAAATAAAAATGGTAATGAAAGATATGATTTCTTGAAATAAGTGCTAATTAAAAAAATATTATAAGATTTGTTTAATTGTCATGAAATTTTAAGTTATATTTCATCACAATTCCAAAATTTTGCAAATGATTTTGATATGTTTCAAAAAGGTTCAGTTGGTCAATAATTTAATTTTTTAAGTAAACAATTAAGAATATTTTTAAAGATGGAAACATGTAAAGATCAAATTTCTACAAAAGTGCTTTCCATAATCTCCAATTCTAGACGTAAACATGAAAAGCTATCTTCGTAAAGAGGTTTTATAAAAATATCAGCAAGCAGAAAATTAGTAGAAATGTTTTCAATGCAAATATCCTCTTTTGAAATATGATCTTACATAAAATGGTGTCTAATGTCTATGTGTTTAGTGCCTGGATTGTGAATAAGAATGTCTGACAAATCAATTGAACTTTTCTATCACACTTTAAAGACACTTCATTTATAAGTTAGGCAAAAATATGCTAAAATTTGCATCATCAATGAAATTTGAGCACAACAACTTCTTTAAGAAATATATTTAGCGTGAGAGATAAAGTAACGTGGTTTTGTTTTCGACTTGACCATGAAACTAATAGGTGTCCTAAAAGAAACATGTTACACTAGTATTTTTCCTATTTACAAGAGAACTATCATAATCAGCATTTGAATAACCAATTTAATCAAAATTATCACATGAGTGTTACCATAAACTAACTTTTTGTTTGTACAGAAGATATCTCGAAGTTCTTTTCGTGGATTTTAAATGTGTTCTTTTGAATTAGATTGAAACGGTGCACAAAGAAACATAGAAAACAAGATATCAGGTCCAAAAGCATTAAGATAGAGAAGAGAATCAATCATTCATCGATATACTTTTTGATCAATAGCAATTCCCTCCTTGTCTTTGTTAAGCTTGTTTGAGGGACTCATTGCCATTCTGAGTGGCTTTCCATTTTCAATTCTGTTTTTTTCTACAGTTTTAATAAATACTTCGTTTGAGATATTAGTTGCCCTTATGCTTTATTTAATTTGAAATTGTAGGAAATACTTCAATTCTCCTACTAAACTTATTTCAAATTTATCCTGCACAACTTTCTCAAACTTTTGACACAAATTTTCATTAGTATCATAATAAATTATATCGTCAACATATATCTGAATGATCAAAAAATCATCACCTTCATTTAATAGAAACAAAGTCATGTCAGTACTACCCTTCTTAAAATATTTTTCCCATAGATATGTACAAATGCAGTCATAGGAAGTTCTAGGAGCTTGTTTCAATCCATGTAATGGTTTTTCAAGTTTATATATATGATTTGGAAATTCATGACTTTCAAAACTAGGGGTTGTGATGAAAAAAATTTGTTTCAAATAACCATTTAACAAGGCACTTTTTACATCTAGTTACTTAAGTTTTAAACCATTAAAATATGCAAAACCTAGCAAAACTCTAACTGTCTCTAACCTAGTGATTGAGGCAAATGCGTCCTCAAATTCAATACTATATATTTGATTATATTCCTTCGCAGCCAATCTATCTTTGTATCCAGTGACATTTCCAGATTTATAAAGTTTATTTTTGAACACCCATTAAGTTCCTATGATTGGATAATCATTTGGTCTAGGAACTAATTTCCAAACATTATTCCTCTCAATTTGATTAAATTCATCTTTTATTGCAATGATCCAACATTCATCACTAAGTGCAATTTCAATATTTTTTAGTTCAAGTTCATAAAAGAAACCACTATGAATACACCAGGCATATTGATTTCTATTTCAAAGAAGGACGAGTCTGAACACCAGCTGTTTGATTAGTGATAACCAATTATAGAGGATGGTTCACTTAAACTTCAAATTGTCTATCTCCAAATTTGATTTCGAAGGCTCAAAATAGCTTATATCAACTTCATTATTATCTTTCTTATTGGCATAAAATTCTTCATCATCTCCTTTTTCTTTGATAATTGTATTAGTTTCCGACTCATTGAACTTCACATTAGTAGTTTCTATGATAGTTTTCAACCATTTGTTGAAAACTCTATAAGCTTTTCTCCTTGATGAGTACCCCATAAAGATCACATCATATGTTTTTAATTTAAATTTCCAAATTGATCACCTGTACTAAGAATGAAACATGAACATCCGAAAACTTTAAAATATGAGATATTAAGCTTCATGTCAAACCATAATTCATAGGATGTTTTATTAAGTATTAGTTTAATTATTACTCTATTCATCACATGTTATGAAGTATTAACAGAATCATCCCAAAACGACAAAGAAAGTATATATTTATGTGACATAGATTTAGCTAACTCTTGCAATGTATGATTTATTTCCTTTCGACTATCCTATTTTTGTAGAGTGTTCAAGGAGTGGACAATTCAAGTTTGAAACTGTTTTCTTCACATAAAAAAATCAAAACCCACTTTCAAATTCACCACCACACTTTTCAAAGTTATTATTTAAACAACTTTTTTCATTTTGACCCAGTTATGCAAACTTTTAAAGATAATGTAAAGTTTTAATTTTTTTGGCTAGAAAAATAACCCAAGTAAATCTAGAATAAGCATCAACTAATACATAATACTATTTCTTACCATTCAAACTAGCAACTTCATTAGGGCCAAATAGATCCATATGAATCAATTGAAGTACTCTAAAGTAGTAACAACATTTTTGGCATAAAAAGTTGATCGGCTAAATTTACCTATTTTGCAAGCTTTGTGTATTTTACTATTCTTTAATTTTTGATGTGTCAAACATCAGACCAACTCCTTTGTCTCAAAATTTTTGAATGGTCCTATAGTGGCATGAGCTCGTCTTCTATGCTACAAGATGGCATCCCCACATGTATCTGTTAAACATCTAGAAAGAGTTAGATCATCAAAATAGTGTAAACATTGCATTTTATCTGTCCAATGAACTCAGTATTACTTGAAGATTTATCAGTAATTTTGAAAATATCGCTACCAAAGACAACATTCATGCCATTATCACAAAGTTGTCTCATATAGAGGAGATTGTGATATAATTATCAACATAAAGAACATTACTTAAGAAGAAGGTGTTATTGCCTACTTTACCATTTTCAATAATCTTACATTCGTTATTGTCTCCCATAATAACACTCCTACCCTTATTTTTTTTCTAGGTTGAGAAACATCGATTTATCACTTGTCATATGTAAAGAACAACCCGAAGATAAGTTCCACTCTTGCTATTCCTTAGCATGCCAACAAACCTCACTGGAATCTTCCTTGTTGTCTTTATGAATTGGTCGACTCATTAAACACAATTCTTTAACTCAGTCATTTTTCGAGAGTTTCTTGTTGTTGTTGTTGACTTTTTAGCTATATATTGCATCGAGAGTATTCGAGATTTCCTACGCCATTAAATAATGAGAGATATGGTTAAATACGTTTATATTAATTTAAGAATATAGAATATGCATAGCAGGATCCTTAATCAAAATATTTTTCTTATATACTATATCACATCAATATTCAATAACATCTAAACATTTAA
Source organism: Allium sativum (assembly GCA_030737875.1). Taxonomy (NCBI): domain Eukaryota; kingdom Viridiplantae; phylum Streptophyta; class Magnoliopsida; order Asparagales; family Amaryllidaceae; genus Allium; species Allium sativum. Next base: position 347,210,782 of record CM060910.1, read on the forward strand.
AATTAATGGATTTTAAATGTAATTATATTTTAGCCTCAAATTGGAATATCTGTTTCATCAAAAATGGTTGGACTAATAGTGGATTGGCTCTCGCTGGATCTATAACTAGTGTTAAATATATGTGATATTAACCTGCTTTAATACCACTTGTAGGATCAAAAATATACCCAAAGGGGGGTAAATATGGTTTAATATAAATGTCACAGAATGATGATAACTAAATTGCTAATACAGATGCAAACAGAGTTATAGCGGAAAATATATCACACAAAGACTTTACCCAACTTTAGCAAAACTTTTCCTACTGCTCCCCCTAAGATTTCTACTAGAAGGTAAACAATTTGATGCTTACAAATAGTGTAAACTCGCGACCCTCGCTCACTTGATTATGTTAAACCCATGCTCAAAACTCTTCTCTAAAGTTTCTACTTGCAATTAAACAGTATGACACTTACGGACACTATAAACTCGGGACCCTCGCTTATTAGATTGTTTTAACTCTACCTCGAAGTTGTGCAGTTAAAGCGCTTAGCGGTTCTATAGAAACAAAGGTGTAAAAAGGTGTAGCGGGGATAAAGCGGAGAAATAGCGGAGGTAGAAAAATGTTTATTAAATGTAAAACCAGATATTTGAAAATTAATTAATCATCTTTCTCACATTATATGTGTACGAGAAACTAATATTAGTTAATCTTGTATAAGAATACCACAGAATATCGTTGTTTTGCATGCTAAATTTGATGAGTGTAATTGATTGTTACCATATATTAGGCACTTGTGCATTAAATTTATCCCTTTATGCTAACTTTACTGATTTTTTTAATATGAGAACTAGTCAAATCAAGCTCTATATATTAATACTGCTGATTGGACACTAAAAAACCTTGACTTAGCGAATGCAGTGGAAAATAACGGGGCTAGAAGCAGATCTACTGTTCATCAGTGCTAAATTGAAATCGCATAGCGGTTGAAGAGAATTATGGGCTATAGAGGGGATATTGCGGGGATTTAGCGGGGCTTTAACGGCATAGCCTCAGAGCTCTACCACAGCCTAACCATCGAGTTATAATTTTTTAACTACTTTACAAAGTTTGCAGGCTAGAAATCCAAAGTTTTTTATTAAAAAAATAATATTTAAATAAAAAACAGAAATTGAAACCTAATACACAAGGACAAGCCCGATCTATATATAAACTAAACAAAATAAAGGCCCATTTAAGATTAATAGCAGGTTGCTCCTTTTTTTTTTGTCTCCCGATTCCTTTTTCTTTGCCTAGGATTTACCTAGTAGAAAACACGAAGTTGATGATTTAATTTTTTCTTCTTTGATCTTTTATGATTTCAGACTTCGGTTGTATTTTTTATTTGATCTCCAATTCTGATTAGCTCATAGCTGGTTCGTTGTCAAATTCGAATGCTTAACAAATCTGTATTATTTTTGGCTCCTTCTCTGATTCAATTATACTTGACTACTTTATTTTTTTGCTGCTGATGAATACGAATTTATAGGAATTGAATTCCTATTATTTTTCTAATTTTAGACTTGCTAATTTCAACTATTTCTGACTTATTTTAATTTAAAACGTATTTGAATTTTTTAGATGATATGTTTGAATTTTTTATCATTGATAATTGATTTGATCAGGGGTCCATCTATTGTCACCCCATGATTTACTCTTCACCCCCTGCTAATTACAAAATAAAACAAACACACCCCATTTATATCTCTACGCACCCTATTTATTCCAAAAATAACCTTTCTTTCTTATTCACATTGATTTTTTTTCTTTTCTTTCTTTATTCCTATAACGTGTTGCTCTACCTACCTTTACAATTTAGCGCTGGAGGCAAGAAAATTAGGTGGACATATTCAACAAAAAATAAAAATAAAAAATTATATTTGAATAAACCAGTCTTCAGTGCAGCACTTTTATTTTAATATAGATGTGCATATACCTCACGTTCGTGTATAATTACCAAACATAGTATTGGTTTTATTTTAAAAAACGTAAATTTGGAAATTTCTTGATTCTACTACTCAGACGCTGCAATGCACCCTATTAAGGCTAGCTAATGTATGTGTTATTATAGATTTAATTGTTGTTTGTGCTTAAACAAAAAAAACCTTCCATTTTCAAATCATTATTCTGCGATAGGCCGAAAGATGTGCGATAAAGATGGAAGATAAATAGACATATGAAACAAATTATTTATGGTTAACGGGTATAACTGGAAATAAAATTTTAAATTATTTATTGGGGTGTGAAGAGCAATCACAGGGTGCTAATAGATGGACCTTTTGATCAATCTCTTGTAATCTTTGGTTCTAAAATTTTGTTTTTATCGAGATTTTGGCTTGTTAAACTTCAACTTGAATTTGGTTTTCGTATTGAATTGTTTACTTTGGTTTTGAATTATTGCATTGATTCACTTGAGTCTGACCTTATGTTTGTTTGTGGAAGTCTTTGTTGTAGTTGTATATCGAACCATATTTTTCCACCGTGCCGACCCTTGGGCTGGGCAACCTGGGCGGTAGCCCAGGGCCCAATTTCCAAGGTGGGCACGTTCGTCTTATAAATTAGTAGTTGAAAACCCTATATTCTCTACCATCAGCTAGTTGCAAAAATTCTACTAACCAATACAGGTGGAAGTTGACGTTGAAGAACATAAGCCAAAGCAATTCAACTGGTTTCCAAGTTCTAATTTTTGATTTCCAAGAGCAACTGTTAGATATTCTTTGGAAGATAACGTCCCCCTTATACCTCTTTTTAATTCAGACTTCTTTACCTCTTGTAATTTCATCAATCTTACATCTTAAAATTCTGAGATTTTACAACTTATCATCATCTGTAATTCAAATTAGATTTAGATTATTTTGAACTTGAGAATTCAATTGTATGTTATGCTTCAAATTTGAGAAATGTTCTATGATAGTTCTAAAAGATTTGCATTGCTTTAGTATCTTTAATCAGATAATGTTTGAATTTTCAGTATTAATGCTCTACTTGGATTCACTGTATCAAAAAGAACTATGCATCTTTTTCCAATGAAGAAGTAACCAAAACTCTGGACCAAATACCTATGACAACGGAAGCTCCATCTACTACATTAGTACCATTTGTTGAGTTTTGCTTCCTAGTTTGTTTTACCTTTTACTTCAGTATCTTTGTCTTTGTCTATTGCTTTTTAACTATTGACACTTTTATCTTATTGAGAAAAATAATAATCAAGAAATAACATATTAATCCTGCTGTTAGTTGCATTTTTCTGAATTTAATGTCAGCTCGTTTGATGGAAGAATGATGAAATGTGATTATTTGGTGAATGGGTAGCAACTCATGAATCTTATGTATTGTTTTCATAGTATTTTTTGCTATTGTTAAAGCTTAATTTAGTATTTCCATCATGAAACAATTATCCAGCTCTCAGAAAAGAAAAAAGCAACAATACAATAATTTATAACTCGAAGTTTAAAATTATATGATTTTATTTGGAAAAGCGACAAAGATAGGAACTTATAACAATCATATTTGCGAACTTTTATGTCTTAAGATTGATTGAATGAGCTTGCAGTTCTAAGCATCGGAAAAGGTATTGAAAAATATTGAGCGATATGATATAATCAATGATTTTTCTTTAAAAAATATATTGGGAGAAATTTTTATATGACAATGGATTTACCATTTTGTCTTTTAAATGATTAAGAAGTTGTAAGTTTGGTATTTTTGGAGATGTAATGAACAAATTTATTAGATTTAAAAAAATCGTTGTTACATGTAGTTTATGTGTTTATTATTGTATGATAGTGTTACTTGTAAGTGTATTGAAGGGTCCAAACTTATGTTTTGTCCATGGCCCAAAATGATCTAGGACCGGCTCTGTTTTTCCACCATGTGTATTAATGTTGAACTTGTGCACCTATTTCAATTTATCATTCAGAACATACTAGACATGTTCCTTGTTGCCTTTGTTGAAACTAATCTGCTACTTTGTTTTGACATTATGTATACTTGTTTACATGTTTGAGTTAGTTTTGTACACTTTTGCATTTCTTGCTACGTTTGAGCATAGCCATGTTTTGATCTAATCTGTAATGTTTTGTTGCATAGTGCATAGCCATGTTTTGGTTGCACTGTGCATTTATTTCCATGCCTTGATCTAATCTGAAATGTTATGCTTGTATCTATTTAGTTTAAACTGCTACCTTGTTTTTTTGTAGTCTTATGCACCTTTAACTACCTGTGTTTGTTTTGGTTTTATTGAGTGTTTGCTGCCATGTGAATGTGTTTGTGCAATGAAACCTTGTACATGCTTTGACCTGTATTTTCTTACGTGCTTTGACCGGCTACATTTAGATTTTGCTGATTTGATTTTATCGAGCCAGTTTGTGCTCGTGTAGTACTTTGAGTTGTATGCAAGGCCTGTACTGCTTTCTATTCCGTGCCCTTTGAGCATATGTTTTGTTGTCGAGGCTGTGTTAGCACTTGTACTTATTCACATATCAGTTTGTATCTATACACTTGTTCTAGCCCGTTGTACTTAATTTGAGCCAAAATACTACAATTGGCCTTGGCAAATCATGTACAAGTGTTTGCATCAATTTTCTTACTCTTTTTTTATTTTGCAAACATAAAGAGGAACATATCGGAATCCCAAGATAAAATTCTAAATTTAAAATAATATTTGCAATTTAGTTTTGTTCCTTTTTCCTTTGCGATATTTTATTTAACAAGTATAATGGATGATGACTATATAGTTTTTTGGGCACGCAACGAAGATCTAAATCAAGTGTGAGTTTATGGATGTTGTACGCACATGAGTGCACGATTGTTTAAAAAGGATGCAAATGTAAAAATATGAGAGTTTATATTGATTGTAAATCGTAAAATAGTAGGAACTGAAAATATGTATTATTGAAGTATGTAATAAAATATTTGTTTAAGTAAAATATCCGATCAAAATTAAAATTTGACTTTAAATATTTTATTCTACAAATACTTATCTACTGATGTGGAAATGCATAACATTACATTTATAAATACATTTATCAAATATATACATATATACATATATATATATATGTTTATTATCATCAAACAAAAATCATATCAACATACTCAAAATTTATGGTATGGTGAGGTTGTTACTCATTGAACATGAACTCAGATGAGGAGTAGTAGAAGAAGTGAGATAGGCGGCTTGGCTTGGAGTAGGGTTGTAATGACCTGCATTTGCAGAGGTATTATAATTAATTAATTTAATTATATAAATAGTGATTTAGAAAATATAATGGTCGTTGAATTAAATAACTTTGAATATTTAATTAAAATAATATATTTAATTCTGAAATTATCAGAATTGGCTGAAATAGCGATATGGTGTGAATGGAGGAATTCAAAATATATAATTCAATTTCGATTTGAATTTAAATAACGAATATATTATATAAACGACAGTTTGAATGTATAATTATATTATAATAAAAATCGAGCTTGAAATGGCGCTACAGTTCGTAATTTGGCGATTTGAACTTCAACTGAATGTACAGGATTCGTTTTTAGCCGGATTTCTGTGAAACAAGAAACGTGTGGAGTTGGTGGAGTATATCTTTCTAGTGGAAGAGAAATATCAGGATTCCGTCGTGTAGATTTTGAGATATGTCCAAATCAAATTTTAAAATAGTCGTTATAGAATCGTTTATCGACCGTAACAGTTTATTCGATATAACTAGAGATCGGGTTTGAATTTAGACAAGGTTCTTTTGGGACATAACGATAATTTAATTTTTAGAAGTTTACTGTAATTTTTAATTAATTACATAAGCAACTTTTTATTTGGAGTATTTGGCACCTTGTATCAACATCCCGGGGTTTCATAATATGAGTTGATCTACCGGTATTATTATATTTTTTGGATCATGGCTCATCACTAGACACGACTGTATCCTTATTTCAGTCTGTACCAGCTCGGACGTGAAGTGATTTTTCTTAACGAATTCACTGGACCTAATCATATATATGTATTTGTAATACTTAAATTCGTAAGTCCCCTATTCAACCTTTTGGTTATTCCTTAACCATACCTAACACTTGGAGTCCTAAGTGTCCACGTCTTCAAGTTATAACCGTATAAGACATTATCCCCTTCTTGATTTTTCTTTAAGACCTAAAACAAATTATACAGCAAACATCAAAGAGTGCCGCCACCCTCAAATTAAATTGTGAAAACAATCCAACATAAAATCCTATAAATACTGCTCTAACTTCCAAATCCTAGGTCATTTACTTTGAGGTCAAACAGGCCGCCACTTCTAAACAATGAACGGCAGAATCTCATTCTCTCCTTCTCCTTAAATCCCCGAATCCATTTAGTAAAATCGAGAATTCTTCAACAACAAAAACCCTTCTTCCTAATGAGATCTACAACCGGTACGTGGGATGTAATCTGTTTTCGTTATTCAAGAGATTTTGGGGCGTAACTGCGCCAACTTCGAACCGGTTTTGTGGAGCCCTAGAGATTTCGAGCTACAAGCTGTTACCGATGGAGCATGGCGACGTTGTGCCACTCGGGTTGATAGCTCCTGATACGGTTCTGATCAACTATGGGGTGATCGACGGTGTGGTTTTGTTTTCTGCGAAGTGAAGTCAAATACGAGAACAACCAGTGATGAGTATTATGTAATTGGAAGTGGAAGAAGGTAAGGAGCTTATATTTTTGGGTGGTGCGATTTCCATGGCAGCGTGGGTGAAAGGGCAGTAAGGATCGAAAGTCAGACAAATGGAGGAGCAGTGGAATATGTAAAATGAAGAAGAAGAATTGGCGAAGGGTTGAACTACTGTTGACATATGATTGAGGAATGGGCAGTTCGAATTTCTTGGGGTCTCTGTTTTCCCAGCGTGAGTTGATCGTGGCTACAGGGGTGAGGTTGCCTGGTTGCGGGGGCCTTGGTATTGAAGAAAAGCAGTAGAGTTTGGAGGTGATGAGGTGAAGCATATTTTGTTGAGGAGTTCGGTTGAGGGGTGGAGTAGCACGGTGGTGTATACGGTAGGATGCAGAAATATCAGATTAGGGAAGAGTACTGCTGAACATGGGTGAAGAGTAAATGGGCCATAAAAAATAAAGTAAAGCCCATTGTTATTTTATTTAATTTAGTTAACAACCATAAATGTTTATAAAAGTGTAAATTCAATATCTTCGTCATACGTAATCAGAATTGGACGAAACAAGATCCGACGGGATCATATGGACGAGGGCTAATGGAACTGACTGGGAGTGGATTGGAGCTCGTTTGAATTTAGGGCGAAATAAATTGTTTGATTCAAATCAAACAAACAGTTTATCGTTCTTTAACGATGAACTGCCAATGTGAGTAAAACCTCACTAACTCTGAACAGTTTATAATTTCATGTTGTATTTTTAGAACTATTAAATATTGGTTGATTGACTGTGTGTTGACTGTTTGATTGAACTGCTAGTCAGTTAGTTGAATTTCTATATTGATTCTGTTTAACAGAATATATCATATGGAACTGAAAGTGATGTTATCTATATTGTTTAACATCTGTGATGCAGGGAAACAGGTTGGAGGAACCCAACTGGGTTCCTCAACAGTTATTTTATTGTTTTTCATATATTGTGATTTATGATGTGGTATATAATCTGTTGTCGATTATATGTGTTTGGACGATACTGATCATCGTGATTTGATATGTTGAATACCATAACATACCGAAATGTTGATAAGGGAATATTTTCAAAGTGATATTTGAAAATAAAATATTTATAAATGGAATATTTATAAATAAGAGATATTTATAAATTGGAATATTTATTAATAGGAGATATTTTGAAAAGGGAAATATTGGTAAAACGAATAAAAAGGGAATATTTGTAAATCATTTACAAATAGAATTGATAGGAAATATTTAGAAAATGAATAGAGTTAAAAAGGAAAATTTATTTATAACGGAATAGGACGTTATGAAAGGGAAAACGTTATAAAAGGGAAAACGTTACTAAAAAGGAAATCATTTGTAAAGTGAAGAACCGTTAGTAAAAGTAAATCTTTATAAATGAATAGTTTATTCGAAAAAGGAGTTAATCGAATATAGTTTATTCGAATAGAGTTAGAGGAGTTAATCGAATATAGTTTATTCGAATAGAGTTAGAGAAGTTAATCGATTATAGTTTATTCGAATAGAGTTAGAGGAGTTAATCGAATATAGTTTATTCGAATAAAGTTAGAGGAGTTGTCGAATATAGTTTATTCGACCGGAGTTAAGTGAATAGAGTAAATCAAAAAGGAGTTAATCGAATAGAGTAAATCAAAAAGGAGTTAATCAAATAGAGTAAATCAAAAAGGAGTTAATCGAATAGAGTTAATCAAAAAGGAGTTAATCGAATAGAGTTAAGTGAAGGGAATAAATCGAATATAGTTATTCGAAAGAAAGGTTAAGTGAGAAAGTTAGTTAAAGAAGTTTAAAGTGAACTTTGCCTATTTCAAGGTTAGAAATGTTGTTCGGTTAAGGTCTGAGAGGTAGTTCAACCCCAACTTGATTGGCTTCGTTTTAACTAAGGAATGGTTAAGGTTCGGCAGCAAAGGATGGTTAAGTGAATTTAGTAATTAAAGGAAATGGTTTGAGTTGGCATAGCGATGTTTTATCTAAACATCTGTTTAATCCAAACGTAGGAGTTTTGGAAATGTTTTTCCAAACAAGAATCATAAATGTTTTTAATACAAAAAATAAGAAATTGAAATGTTTTCCAATGGTAATAACATATATTTTCTAAACTTAGAAAATAAGAAATGTTGAATATAGGGAAACAGGAGATAAGTGAATTAATGAAATAAGGATATAAATGTTAAATGATGTTTGATCGATATAATTTCCATCTGGAAATAATATCGTTGTTTGCACATGTATTTTTCTTTGATAGTTAAATCACAGACTATCGAAGTTTTGACCATTTTAACGTTGTTAATATGGAGAGACCGGTTGGATTATTATCCAAAGAACCACTCTGTATTGGCATAAGCGTTGCGAATCATATATGCCAAAGATAATTGAAGACGGAGTAAAATGCAAGGGCTATTGTATAAGTCTTAGATAACAATGCCTAAGATGGATGTACTGAATAGTGCCTTCAGTTCATCCTGTTCCTGGATGACTGGTATGGATGAATGTCTGACAGAGTATTTCCAGAAAGGTCACGTACATTGATTTCTTCAACCGTACCAAGAGTGGAAGCGGAGAAGGAAAATTCTTTTAGCTGACACATAATGTATGGTTGTAGACGTCAATCGGTGATTTGATGGATGTGACGATGTGACATTCGAAGTGAATCTGATGTGATGATGAAGCGTAACCTGAAGCCTCATCAACCGGTAAATGACAGAAATCGGGCAGGTAGCATGGCTATGTAGGTCGCACCTATTATGGTGTATAATCACCTGATCTAGAGTTTCATTTACTTCTAAAATCTATTGTTGATACTGTCCCATTCGCGAAACGGTTGTTGATCCCAACCGTTGGTGATATACATTCGATACACTTAAGCGAAATGAGTGGTCGGTCATGTGTGGCCGGGTTGCAAGATGTTCTTCTTGAATCCAGTGTATTCCTCTCTAGAGGTACACTAGCGAAAGGTGGTTCCATACCTTGTCATAGTTGGAAATCCATTACCCAATACGTGCTTGTGGTTCTTGATTGTATACTATATATGTAGAACATGAGATGAAGGCGTTTCTGCTAGATGATTATTATATTGTGGTTGATAGACATTATTATAATATCAAAAGGGTTTGATATAAGGATATTTTGGATTCTCATAAGGGAAAAACCCGTTCCGTTATACGGCGTGGTCTTATGAGATATCGTTTACTTGTTCGAACTGTTTTATTTATACCAGTCCCATGACTGACCCGGAGTTTATTTAGTTTTGTTTTTCCCTAAACTCTTGGGTGCATAAATTTGTACGGGCAGTCAAGTAGTCGGGATTTACAGATATACTGCAAGAGCTTGGAGCAGGAGGCTTTAGGATTATATAGCTATAGTTATTTCCACTGTGTTGTAAGTGTTGTACTTTGATAATGATATGTATATTCGAGTACAGATTTGTATTTCAAAAGTTATGTTATGAAATATATGTTATTCGTCCCGCTGTGAGGTTCGTGTTACTCTGATGTTGTGTTTTTTTTCTTCCTCTATTCTAAGTTTCTATCTTATCTATCCTCACCCTCTAAATTCTTTCTATCAATTTCCTGATTTTCAGTTTAATTTGGGGTTGGACTTGTGTTTTTGTTCAGCTCAAATTGGACCGGATTTTCGGGTCATTACAGTTGGTATCAGAGCATAAGGTTAAGTGAATTACCTTGGCTCTGTGGCTTGACTCAGTAGAGATGGGGTTAGTAATACCCTAGATTGAGTTGAGTGTATATATACGAGTGAATGTATTTGTTATTGATACAAAAATTTGTTTTATATTGTGGAGATTTATGGGTTGAGTCGTTTATGAGTTCTGGTCGATCAGTTTGATCCACTATATCGGTAGGAGTTTATAAACACTCGAATATGATGGGTCGACACGATATGTTTTGAAAAGAGGGTAAATTAAAATAAGTTTACCCAAGGTATGTCTTGATATAGAGAAGATATATATATCAAAATTTTAATATAGTGGATATATTGGTTGTTATTATAATCGAGTAAGATTATAAATTAAATGGTTATGTAAATAACCAATCAGAATTTATATAAGTGAAATACGTGGAATCAGATGAGTTAAATCTGAAATTTAAACCAGAAATTGAGTTAAAACTCTAGAGAATTGGATAAGTGTTTGTAAATGGATTTGGATTAAAAATAAGGAAAATTTAAGATCCTGAGAGATTTTAAATTGTTTTACAAGCAGTGTGAATTATATTTTGAAATGAATTTCAAAGTGGAAATGTTTAGAAATGGTTTTATAGTATTGAACTCACTTCGATCGCTAGAAAATAGATTCCGATGATGACAGCTGCATCATCAGTATTCATTTTCGAGTTGTAAGTGACGAATTACTACCAGAGATACTGTTTCGAATTTGTTTTGGGAAAGACAAGTTGTGTTGAATTTCAAAATGGGATTTATAATATAGAAAATATTAACTTGTTTGAATATATATATAAAACAAGTATTGAATTTATAAACTTTGTTTATAAATTTAAAATGTTGAATTTGAATTGAATGTATAAACTTTGTTTAAATATATTATGTGGGATTTTAAGTGAAGTTATAAACGTCATTTATAAATAATGCATAGGATTGAGAATGAAATTTGAATAAAGAAGATTCAAATAGAATTGAATTTGAAATTTGAATAAAGAAGATTCAAATAAAATTGAATATGGAATTTGAATATAGAAGATTCAAATAGAATTGAATTTGAAATTTGAATATAGAAGATTCAAATGGAATTGAAATGAAATAAAGAGAATTCAAATAGATTTGAATATAGAAATTCAAATGGAGATTAAAAATGGAATTTGAATAAAGAAATTTAAAAATGGAATTTGAATATACAATTCAAATAATTTAAATATGGAATTTGAAAATAGAATTTCAAAATAGAGTTGAAATGGGAATTTGAATATAGAATTCAAATAGAGTTGAAATGGGAATTGGAATATATAATTCAAATGGAGGTTGAATCGAAATTGGGCTTTAAACAAGGAAAGGGATTTGTAAATCCATATTCGAAATCGAGTATGAAACTTAGATTGAAATTGAGATTCAAAGAGTTATAACCAAGTTTAAAAATATATTGAACACGTTATGTTCAATTATTAAATGAAATAAGCAAAAGTGCCAGTTAACAAATAGATTAACAAACAGAGTTAAGTACGACTAGATTGAACTAAAATCAATTGGAAATAGTCAGATATATGTTAAACAGGGTTGGAATGAAGTTAATGAAGATATATATTAGAATGCCCGACAAAAGTTATGTATTTAATTCATATATGAGATTTCATGCGTCGTATCGGCTAGCCGCTTGGCTTTTTCTTTTTCTTTTGGATTGGTGAGGGCCATAGGAGGCTATTTGAAATATCCCGATGCTCCGGGTACAAAGGAGGTGCTGGCGAAATTTTTCGAAAAGTTAAGGAGTTAGAAATTTTTTAGGATTTTTGAAAATTTTCGTTGATAAGAATTAATTAATAATTTAATTGAAATTAAATTGGTCCAGTTGAAAACTGGAGTTAAAAAGTGAACAAATATGTTCTAACCAGTCGATAAGGTCATTCTCTACCTTAGCAATTTCGAGGATGAAATTATTTTAAGTAGGGAAGATTGTAATGACCCGCATTTGCAGAGGTATTATAATTAATTAATTTAATTATATAAATAGTGATTTAGAGAATATAATGGTCGTCGAATTAAATAACTTTGAATATTTAATTAAAATAATAAATTAAATAATATATTTAATTCTGAAATTATCAGAATTGGCTGAAATGGCGATATGGTGTGAATGGAGGAATTCAAAATATATAATTCAGTTTGGATTTGAATTTAAATAACGAATATATTATATAAACGACAGTTTGAACGTATAATTATATTATAATAAAAATCGAGCTTGAAATGGCGCTGTAGTTCGTAATTTGGCGACTTGAACTTCAACTGAATGTACAAGATTCGTTTTAAGCCGGATTTCTGTGAAACAAGAAACATGTGGAGAGGGTGGAGTATATTTTTCTGGTGGAAGAGAAATATCAGGATTCCGTCGTGTAGATTTTGAGATATGTCCAAATCAAATTTTAAAATAGTCGTTGTAGGATCGTTTATCGACCGTAATAGTTTATTCGATAACTAGAGATCGGGTTTGAATTTAGACAAGGTTCTTTTGGGACATAACGATAATTTAATTTTTAGAATTTTACTGTAATTTTTAATTAATTAAATAAGCAACTTTTTATTTGGAGTATTTGGCACCTTGTATCAACATCCAGAGGTTTCACAATATGAGTTAATCTACCGGTATTATTATATTTTTTGAATCGTGGCTCATCACTGGACACGACTGTATCCTTATTTCAGTCCGTACCAGCTCGGACGTGAAGTGATTTTTCTTAACGAATTCACTGGACCTAATCATATATATGTATTTGTACTACTAAAATTCCTAAGTCCCCTATTCAACCGTTTGGTTATTCCTTAACCATACCAAACAGTTGGAGTCCTAAGTGTCCATGTCTTCAAGTTATAACCGTATAAGACACTATCCCCTTGTTGATTTTTCTTTAAGACCTAAAATAAATTATACAGCAAATATCAAAGATTGCCGCCACCCTCAAATGAAATTGTGAAAACAATCCAACATAAAATCCTATAAATACTGCTCTAACTTCCAAATCCTAGGTCATTTACTTTGAGGCCAAACAGGCCGCCACTTCTAAACAATGAACGACAGAATCTCATTCTCTCCTTCTCCTTAAATCCCCGTTAATCCATTTAGTAAAATTGAGAATTCTTCAACAACAAAAACCCTACTTCCTAATGAGATCTACAACCGGTACGTGGGATGTAATCTGTTTTCGTTATTCAAGAGATTTTGGGGCGTAACTGCGCCAACTTCGAACCGGTTTTGTGGAGCCCTGGAGATTTCGAGTTACAAGCTGTTACCGGTGGAGCATGGCAACGCTGTGGCATGCGGGTTGATAGCTCCTGATGTGGTTCTGATCAACTATGGGGTGACCGATGGTGTGGTTTTGTTTTCTGCGAAGTGAAGTCAAATACGAGAACAACCAGTGATGAGTATTATGTAATTGGAAGTGAAAGAAGGTAAGGGGCTTATATTTTTGGGTGGTGCGATTTCCATGGCAGCGTGGGTGAAAGGGAAGTAAGGATCGAAAGTCAGACAAATGGAGGAGCAGTGGAATATGTAAAACTAAGAAGAAGAATTGGCGAAGGGTTGAACTACTGTTGGCATATGATTGAGGAATGGGCAGTTCGAATTTCTTGGGGTCTCTGTTTTCCCAGCGTGAGTTGATCGTGGCTACAGGGGTGAGGTTGCCTGGTTGCGGAGGCCTTGGTATTGAAGGAAAGCAGTAGAGTTTGGAGATGATGAGGTGAAGCATATTTTGTTGAGGAGTTCGGTTGAGGGGTGGAGTAGCACGGTGGTGTATACGGTAGGATGCAGAAATATCAGATTGGGGAACAGTACCGTTGAACACAGGTGAAGAGTAAATGGTCCATAACAAATAAAGTAAAGCCCATTGTTATTTTATTTAATTTAGTTAATAACCATAAATGTTTATAAAAGTGTTAATTCAATATCTTTGTCATACGTAATCAGAATTGGACGAAACAAGATCCGACGGGATCATATAGACGAGGGCTACGCAATGGAACTGATTGGGAGTGGATTGGAGCTCGTTTGAATTTAGGGCGAAATAAATAGTTTGATTCAAATCAAACAAACAGTTTATCGTTCTTTAACGATAAACTGCCAATGTGAGTAAAACCTCACTAACTCTGAACAGTTTATAATTTCATGTTGTATTTTTAGAACTGTTAAATATTGGTTAATTGACTGTGTGTTGACTGTTTGATTGAACTGCTTGTCAGTTAGTTGAATTTCTATATTGATTTTGTTTAATAGAATATATCATATGGAACTGAAAGTGATGTTATCTATATTGTTTAACATCTGTGATGCAGGGAAACAGGTTGGAGGAACCCAACTGGGTTCCTCAACAGTTATTTTATTGTTTTTCATATATTGTGATATATGATGTGATATATAATCCATTGTCGATTATATGTGTTTGGACGATATTGATCATCGTGATTTGATATGTTGAATACCATAACATACCGAAATGTTGATAAGGGAATATTTTCAAAGTGATATTTGAAAATAAAATATTTATAAATGGAATTTTATAAATAAGAGATATTTATAAATTGGAATATTTATAAATAGGAGATATTTAGAAAAGGGAAATATTGGTAAAACGAATAAAAAGGGAATATTTGTAAATCATTTACAAATAGAATTAGTAGAAAATATTTAGAAAATGAATAGAGTTAAAAAGGGAAATTTATTTATAACGGAATAGGACGTTATGAAAGGGAAAACGTTATAAAAAGGAAAACGTTACTAAAAAGGAAATCATTTGTAAAGTGAATAATCGTTACTAAAAGTAAATCTTTATAAATGAATAGTTTATTCGAAAAAGGAGTTAATCGAATATAGTTTATTCAAATAGAGTTAGAGGAGTTAATCGAATATAGTTTATTCTAATAGAGTTAGAGGAGTTAATCGAATATAGTTTATTCGAATAGAGTTAGAGGAGTTAATCGAATATAGTTTATTCGAATAGAGTTAGAGGAGTTGTCGAATATACATTATTCGACCGGAGTTAAGTGAATAGAGTAAATCAAAAAGGAGTTAATCGAATAAAGTAAATCAAAAAGGAGTTAATCGAATAGAGTAAATCAAAAAGGAGTTAATCGAATAGAGTTAATCAAAAAGGAGTTAATCGAATAGAGTTAAGTGAAAGGAGTTAATCGAATATAGTTATTCGAAAGAAAGGTTAAGTGAGAAATTTAGTTAAAGAAGTTTAAAGTGAACTTTGCCTATTTCAAGGTTAGAAATGTTGTTCGGTTAAGGTCTGAGAGGTAGTTCTGCCCCAACTTGATTGGCTTCGTTTTAACTAAGGAATGGTTAAGGTTCGGTAGTAAAAGATGGTTAAGTGAATTTAGTAATTAAGGAAATGGTTTGAGTTGGCATAGCGATGTTTTATCTAAACATCTGTTTAATCCAAACGTAGGAGTTTTGGAAATGTTTTCCCAAACAAGAATCATAAATGTTTTCTAATACAGAAAATAAGAAATGGAAATGTTTTCCAATGGTAATAACATATATTTTCTAAATTTAGAAAATAAGAAATGTTGAATATAGGGAAACAGGAGATAAGTGAATTAATGAAATAAGGATATAAATGTTAAATGATGTTTGATCGATATAATTTCCATCTGGAAATAATATTGTTGTTTGCACACATATTTTTCTTTGATAGTTAAATCACAGACTATCAAAGTTTTGACCATTTTAACGTAATATGGAGAGACTGGTTGGATTATTATCCAAAGAACCACTTTGTATTGGCATAAGCGTTGCGAATCATATATGCCAAAGATAATTGAAGATGGAGTAAAATGCAAGGGCTATTGTATAAGTATTAGATAACTGTGCCTAAGATGGATGTACTGAATAGTGCCTTCGGTTCATCCTGTTCCTGGATGACTGGTATGGATGAATGTCTGACAGAGTATTTCCAGAAAGGTCACGTACATTGATTTCTTCAACTATACCAAGAGTGGAAGCGGAGAAGGAAACTTCTTTTAGCTGACACGTAATGTATGGTTGTAGACGTCAATCGGTGATTTGATGGATGTGACGATGTGACATTCGAAGTGAATCTGATGTGATGATGAAGCATAACCTCAAGCCTCATTAACCGGTAAATGACAGAAATCGGGCAGGTAGCATGGCTATGTAGGTCGCACCTATTAGGGTGTATAATCACCTGATCTAAAGTTTCATTTACTTCTAAAATCTATTGTTGATACTGTCCCATTCGGGAAACGGTTGCTGATCCTAACTGTTGGTGATATACATTCGATACACTTAAGCGAAATGAGTGGTCGGTCATGTGTGGCCGGGTTGCAAGATGTTCTTCTTGAACCCAGTGTATTCCTCTTTAGAGGTACACTAGCGAAAGGTGGTTCCATACCTTGTCATAGTTGGAAATCCATTACCCAATACGTGCTTGCGGTTTTTGATTGTATACTATATATGTAGAACATGAGATGAAAGCGTTTCTGCTAGATGATTAATATATTGTGGTTGATAGACATTATTATAATATCAAAAGGGTTTGATATAAGGATATTTTGGATTCTCACAAGGGAAAAACCCGTTCCGTTATACGGCGTGGTCTTATGAGATATCGTTTACTTGTTCGAACTGTTTTAAACTGTTTTACTCATACCAGTCCCATGAATGACCCGAAGTTTATTTAGTTTTGTTTTTCCCTAAACTCTTGAGTGCCTAAATTTGTATGGGCAGTCAAGTAGTCGGGATTTACAGATATACTGGAAGAGCTTGGAGCAGGAGGCTTCAGGATTATATAGCTATAGTTATTTCCGTTGTGTTGTAAGTGCTGTACTTTGATAATGATATGTATATTCGAGTACAGATTTGTATTTCAAAAGTTATGTTATGAAATATATGTTATTCGTCCCGTTGTGAGGTTCGTGTTACTCTGATGTTGTGTTCTTCTTCTTCTTCTATTCTAAGTTTCTATCTTATCTATCCTCACCCTCTCAATTCTTTCTATTAATTTCCTGATTTTCAGTTTAATTTGGGGTTGTACTTGTGTTTTTGGTTAGCTCAAATTGGACCGGATTTTCAGGTCATTACAAGGGTAATGGGATAATGGACTGGTTTGAGTGAGAATTGGAATTGAGGATGGAGTTGTGAACGACTCTTGTGCTTCGGAGTGTAAAGTAATGATTGGTTGCTTGGATAATTCTACCCGACTCTAAGCAGGGATATCGTGGGTATGCACGTAGGACTAGTGGCAATGGTCGTGTACCATGGATCACTTAGAAAGTGTTCTATTTGTTAAACATGAGTGAGAAACATGGTAGTCTGACTAGAAAAAAGTTTTCCATTGACCCTTGACATAAGTGAGGATCCATATTCTGGTTATCAATGTATCCAAGTTCTAAGAAGGTGATAGCTAGTTTCGTTTGATGAATGCAATGGTTGATATGGACACCTTCTCTCTTTAGTTTATTGCTAATTTATCATCTATATGGTACTGGTGTGAAGTGGTGGTTGCGGAAATAAAGAGCTGAAAGAGGCTACTTTGATTCTTATATCCTACTATGTGTAATACGTGTTACTATTATTATTTAAATAGCATATATCACTTAGTCATTATGTGCTAATTCTTTGGTTGTATGGATAGACTAGGTATGAGACTTAAATCTGTTTAGTGCCACATTATGTAGTTCAGCTGTTGATAGTCATTTACCGCTCACACTAGACTAATGTCTAATCCAAGATTTCATTTTTCCTCTTATTATCTTAGGTACTCATTGACAATGCTAATAAGCAGACTAGATACTAGGTTGATAATGAGGATGCTAATCGAAGACGAGCTAGAGGCTGACATATTATTATTTGTAGATATATTTTTTGCCGTAGTGATTGTACTCTGAGTGAAGTTGCAGTTTAGCATTGATGTATATAGGGATTAGTGATGTGTTCTATCAAATTCTATGATTCTATGTAGAGATAGGATTTCCTACATTATCAAGCTTCACTACTATTCTATTGAATACATTCTTATTATATTTTATCCATGCAATGTGAGGTATAAGACAAGTTTTTTAGGTTTATTTTCCCGATGGTCGTCCTATATCAGCCTGGCATGAATTTAAGCACATCTTTCTTGTCATTTGGTGCAGGTGGTATGGGACACTCGTCATAGTTAGTCCAAGTAGTGTGGCATCTTACATATATGGATGTATGCGGTTGCAGGTTTTCAATTGATCAAAGACAAGTGGAATAATGATAATGATTTTGAGAAAAGACAATGAAAGATTAAATTTGCCCTAACGGGGGATGCCTCGGGTAGTGTCGGACACAAATTTGTTATTGGAGGATATCTTGAATGTTGAGAAAGAGGAGATCGAAGAGCGGGATTTCACTATGATTTATTATCTTACTATGGGAGAGAATGCAATATCCAAAGTTGATGGTGCAACTAACACTAAAAGAATATGAGATAAGTAAGAGGAGTTTTATACGAAGAAGTATTTCACCAATCTTTTATCTTGTTGCGCATGTTTTTCACCTTTAAGTTGAAGTAGTGGACTTCACTTAAGGCACACTTAAATGGCTTTGATGGCCTGCTAGCGAAGATGAAGGTAGTGGATTTGAAGACCGAGGAAGAGCAAAAGGCAATAATATTGTTATGTTCATTGCCAGGCCATTTATACGAGGTTTTAAAATACTAGGATTTACAGTCATGAAACATTGAATCTTAGTGATATCAAAGCAAGTCATTTTTGTAAGGAATTGAGAGACCGAATAAAGGAGTTAATAGTAGTGGTCATAGTTTAGGCACAAGAAAAGAATAATAAGAAGAAAAACCAGGAAGTTCAAATTCAAGGAAAACTACTGGAGAGGGAAATTGAGGAAAAGAAATGACGGGTGCTTTATGTGCAAGAAACCTGTTCATTGGAAGAATAAGTGCACGAACAAGGATAAGAAAAAGATAATAGCGTCTTCATCTTTAGCGGTGGAAAGTGACATTGGTAAGACGGATGAGAATGTGTTGATTTTAGTTGCGTCGGATGTTTTAGGTAGTGAATGGGTTCTCGATTCAAGAGCACCTTACGATATGATGTTGAATAATAACTTTTTTCCTTCTTATGTTGGAAAAGAGAGAAAATCAATTATTATGGGAAACTGTGCTTTATGTAGGTCATGGGCATTGATTCCATGCAAATAAAGATAATTTATAGAGTGATTCTCATGCTTGTTAATCCATGCTATGTTCAGGACTTTAGAAGTTGCACAACCATTTAGCCAGTTTAGGGCAATTGGATTCTCCAGAATGTAAGATCTCCATTGAGAATAATAGCTTATGGGTCTCAAAGATGCACTTTCATAAATGAAAGATGCTAGGACTCATGATGTTTATTTTCTTTAGAGAGTGATCATAGAAGATCAAACTTATGTGTGTTGATAGTTCTCGTAAGTTACATGCAATAAGGTTGTGATATTCACGGTTAAGTCATGTCTTGCAGAAGAGTTTAGATATTCTTTGGAAGTGCGAGATTATCCAAGTAGAAAGTTTCAACAAGCTTGCTTTTGCGAGGAATGTGTCATAGGAAAGCAAAGTATAATTCGTTGAAGGAAAACATTATTCATGTGGTATTTTGGTATGTTCATTGGATGTTTAAAGATTGACACTTGTGGCTTCATTGGGTGAAGCTCGGTATTATATTTATTTCATTGATTATTTTTCCTGAAAAATGTATGCGTATGTGATGAAGCCTAAGTCAGAGGCATTTTGCAGAGTTCAGAGTGTGAAAATATATTATTGAGAATGAGAGTAACTAGTTTTGAAGGTTATTAGGTCTAATAATGATGGACAGTACGTTTTTGGATAGTTCTTGGAATACTACTAGCATCATGACGTTCTAAGGCATTTCACTACACTAGAAGTTCTGCAATATAATGGAATAACAGAGAGGGAGAATTGTACTCTATTTAAGAAAGCTTGATGCTTGAGATTAACTCGGGTTTATCTAAGATAATTTTAGTCGAACCCTTGTCAGCCTTTATGATTATTGTAAATCGAATTCCAAGCTCGACTGTTAGCAATAAATTTTCAAAGGAAGCATCTAAGGGGAAGAGTGTTGACTCGAGTTAGCTTCATGCGTTGGTTGTCCAGTTTATGCACAGAATCACGTAAATGACAGGCTTAAGCCTAGGATATTCATGGGGTCATGCTTAGCTATATGGATAACGTAAAGGGCTACAGGATTTGGATTTTAGAAATGAAAACGATTGTGAATTCTTGTCGTGTTACTTTTAATGAGTCGTTTTGTTCAAAGACAACGAGGGCTCATCAGATGTTCTGGATCTGGTTCATGGAGAATCAAAGAAGAATGAGGTTATCTATACATTCCGTCCAAGTAGTAGAATTGTTAAAGATACCTTTGAGGATGAAAAGGTTGATGAAACATTACATATTCCATACGGTTCCTCTAGTAGTGTTGGTGATGTACATGATAACAAAAAGGACTCGCTTCAAGGTGGAGTCGAAAGGGGTTTAGGTGATGTTATTGCTACACGAGTTGGTCTACGTGCTACGAGACAACCTAAAAGATACAGTGATTGGAACTATCTTAGTTTTATGATAATTTGGACTTTGATCTTTATGTAATCCAAGATGAACCAATCAACCATGATGACTTTATGGAATCATTTATCGAGAAATAAACTTGGGATTTTTTTCTACTTACTTAGGTGACTTTGCTATATAACATAAATAGATTTATAGGGTGAAGGTCAATGGGAGATACAAAGCTTGGCATGTGCCAAAGAGGTTTGCACGAAGAAAGGAAAAAAGAGTATGATGAGATCTTTGCATGGGCTGTGCTCGATACTTCCATAAGGATATTACTAGCAGTAGTTAATATTCATGACTTTGAGTTGAATTAACTTGGTGTGAAAACAATCTTTTTGCATGGTGACTTGGATGAAGACATTTACATGGAGCAACCGTAAGGGTACAACGTAGATGGTAAGTGATTTTTTTGAAAATTAAAAAAATCTTTATATAGTGCAAAGCAATCCCCTAGATAATGATACAAGAGATTTTCTGTTTTATGCTTGAAAATGGTTTTGATGGAAACATCAACGATGCTTATGTGTATTTCAAGTGGATTGAAAATTATTTTTGGGTGTATTTGATATTATACGTAAATTACATTCTCGTTACTTTGAAACAAATTTGGAAATCCGTAATTAAAATATTTTTTAAATTAGGAATTTGAAATTAAGGATCTTATAGAAGCAAAGAAAATCATAGGCATAGAGATAGAGAGGAATCAAAAGTGTTTTGGATTGAAAGTGACTCAATAGGAATACAATGAGAACATACTTTCTCAGTTTAGCATGAAGAATGCAAAGACAATCAATACACCTTTACCTTTACATATGAAGCTTTCGAGTGAGGAAGAACTTATCTCCAAGAAAGATAAGGCTTATATGGAAAATGTGTCATATGCATGTATGTTTGGAAGTTTAATGTATTTTATGGTGCGTATAAGGCCTGATATCGCATATATCATCGGGATAATTGGTCAATATATGAGTAGTCCAAGAAAACCGGATTGAGAAGTAATGAGGACTATTATAAGATGTCATAGAGGTACATATTCTCTTCCCATGGTTTTATTTTGGGCGACAATGAATGAATAAATTGCAAGTTAGTTGTTCGTACTACACCAATAGTAGGGATAGAAAGAAATCAAAATTTGAATATGTCATTATACTTGGTGTCATGACCATTACTTAGGTATCGAGATTGCAAACAGTAGTTTCTTTATCAAATATGGAAGCATAGTTGATAACCATGCTAGAAGCGGCAATGGAAGTATTTTATTTGAGAGGATTGTTATGTGACTTGGGATTCAATCATGATAATAACAATTGTGACGGCCCGCCCCGCACCAACCGGCATTTCCTCCGAAAGTGCGTTGTACACATGCCCAACTAGCACGGAACGATCTCCAAAGAAAGGAAAGAAGAAAATGAACTAATCGAAAACCTGTAGAATGTCTCACAGCGCATGGAACAAAATACAATAATAATATACTTGACATAAAACAGGCGAGACAGTGCATAAGCTGATAACTAAAACCAACATCAACATCATCATCAGAGTAGCGGAAATCCAAATACAGCTTATTACATCTTTATAAATTACTGTCTCTAAACAAAAGAAAGAAACGTACACCACTAATGCCCAAAGTAGTGACCGCAGCAACACAGGGAGAATATCATACGTGGAAGCCTCCTGCTCGTCTCCGATACAGCTACTCGTGCATACCACCTAACCTGTCTCTAGTCTGCTCGTGAGAGCACCCAGAGTAATAAGAAGAGACAAATAACTCTGGGTCAGACAAAAAATCTGGTATGAGCGATAAGCAGCTAAACAGAACAATAACAGGTATACTAAACCATACCTGGACCTGGACCTGCAACCAAAGAGTTAGCACTACATACCATACAATACTCTAAGGTGCCACTATCATATGGTGTAAAGAATACGGGGGTGGGGGTGTGCATGTCATAATGATGGCAAACAAATCAAACATAGAAACCATCCTCACATCTCTCACTCAGTGCGTAAAGCATACGATGTCCACCACTGTCAATCACTAGACCCATCGAAGTAGTGACGGAGTTCGACTTGTACAACTACTGCTACTACCAAGCTTACCCCATGGAGTCATGACCAAATCTTTACAAATGACCCCACTTCATTGGTCTATAGCCCTTTAGTCATACCTAGGCCACTGTGGCCTTGAATCTGTTCACGTACTCCCTACACATAGTAATCCACAGTCACAGACATCGACAACTCCTTTGCGCACGTCCAGCAGCAAAGCCCAACTCATGAAGTTGACTCGTTGGTTCCCAACTGGATCCTGAGTTCTACTTCCCATTTGGACTTCCCTTGCATCTCGGGTTTTGGTTGAATTTGAGTTGGTCTTCAAAAGAGTCGTCATGTAGTAGTAATAGCACATGTACGGTTCGGTTCGGATATGCATAGTGCTCCAGTCCTCATCGGTTCGGTTTGGTCCAATGATTCCTAGTATGCTCCTGGGTGCGGTTCGGTTCGGTGTTCCCCTTCTAGCTCGGTTCGGTTCAGATGCCCTGAAGTGGTTCGGTTCAAGGGTTCCTCCTCATGTCTCCAGATCCGTTCTCCTTTGGTCTCTCCGAGCCGATCCACTTTGGTCTCTCCGATCCGATCCCCGTTGATCTCTCCGATCCGATCCCCTATCCAACTCCAACTCTAAGAAAATGGCCTTCCTTCTCGCCAAGCCCCTTATGCTAAGTTCCAATCCGAATCAAGTCCCCTTGCCCAGTTTTCCTATCCGATCCGAGCCCAATGATCCGATCCGGTTTGAAACCCTGCACATTTCCTGCAATTTTCCAGCGACTGTTTTACGCCATACGATGGCATTTTTGACCAATCTAACCGCTCTAATCAATCACAAAGCATACCATACAGTCATAGCAACAAATAGAAGTGACCACAAACACCAAAACAACAATATGACAAGGTTAAATGGATCAAACATAGCCAAAATCCCATATTTCCCTTAAGCATGTTTAAGCAAATCTAATCATAGGATTAACAAAACTTAACTAAATTAAGACAGAGGTATAAAACATTATTCCGAAATTTATCAATATTTTTCCAGATTTTTAACATGTATAATTTCACTAATTATCACTAATTACCCTTAATTAACCATAATTAGTGAGGAACTATGCAAATCACTCACCTTGGCCACAAATAAAATATCAAATCTGAAATGAATCTCTGTTTGGCGCTGTTCCCAACGCAACACAGCAGCTCTAACCTTGCTTTGGTGCTTTCTCTCCTTAATTTGATGTAGTTTAAGCCAAAACTTGATTAAGAGGTGATTAGAGGTGTATTTAGATGTTGGAGGCCATTGTTAGGTTGAAGAGAGGGTTTGTGGCGGCTGGAAAATGAGCGAAAAACCGAAATCCTAACCCTAGCAGCCCTTAAATACCTCTAATCCCGAAATCCTCTATCGTGCCTAGCTGTTAATCACCCGGTTAAGCCCAATTAAGCTGTTTTTCACTTTCTGAAACTTGTTTCAGCCATATCTCCCAAACGGTGAGTCCGTTTGGCTAATGTGACCACTCTACGGAATTGTAAACCATCATCCGGAGCCAATGGATGTGATTTTAAGTCAAAAATCCTTTCCAATCAAAAGTTATGGCCAAAACAGTATCAGCTAGGGGCAAAACGGTCATTTAAAAATCGGCAAAAAACATGAATATGGGAAATGACCCCTATAGTCGTCTCCCAAAGTTACATGATCATACGACTTTGTATGTGAAAGAAATAAATATTCTACGATCCTTCGATGCGGAGAATGCGGGTCGTTACACTCTCCCCCCTTAAGAAATTTCGTCCCCGAAATCCCTTAACCCAAAACATACAAAGGATCCTGCATGCCTACCAGCCACAAACAACAATCAAAAATGCAAAACAAACGAAACAAGCCTATCCTAGCATGCGGAAAGACTAAATTGAAACTGAAACCTTACCAGGCGAAGAGTTCTGAATACGTCTTCCTAATGCTCTCCTCTGTCTCCCAAGTACAGTCATTTTCATTCTCGCCCACTGAACCTTGACTAACTTCACCGCCTTCCTTCGAAGCTTCTTCGTATCGTTCCCAACAATACACATAGGCTTGCGGTTCCCAAATGCCTCGGGTTCAACTTTGACATCATCCAACTGATTATGTGAAATAGTCACATCTGGGTCGTGTACGAACTTCCTTAACTGGGAAACATGAAATACGCTATGAACTCCTGTCATCTTCTCTGGTAATTCAACTTTGTATGCCAAACTCCCAATTTGCTCAAGAGCTGGGAATGGACCAACAAATCTTGGTGCTAACTTGCCTCTCCTGCCAAATCATATCACGCTCTTCAACGGAGAAATCTTGACAAACACCAAGTCGCCAATGGAGAACTTTAATTCTCTTCTCCTCTTATCAGCATAACTTTTCTGCCTATCTTAGGCAGCCTTCATTCGCTGTTGAATGATCTTGATCTTGTCTGAAGTTTCTCTTATCGCATCTGGTTCAGGCACAAACTTCTCACCAGTTTCTAACCAACATGACGGTTAGTTGCACGGTCTTTCGTACAAAGCTTCAAATGGAGCCATACCAATACTGGATTGATAAATATTATTATATGCGAATTCTACTAGATGTAAATGGTCATCCCATGATCCACCAAAATCCAATATGCAAGCTCTCAAGAGGTCTTCTAATACTCGATTCACCCTCTCTGTTTGACCGTCGGTTTGAGGATGATACGCGGTACTGAGATGTAATTCTGATCCTAACGCATCTTGTAAGCTCTTCCAAAATCCACTAGTGAACAACGGATCTCGGTCACTCATAATGCCTTTGGGTATTCCATGAAATCTCACCACCCACTTTATATACAGTTCTGCTAACTTAGCTGCCGTACTGTTTGACTTGATGGGTATAAACCTTGCACTCTTAGTCAATCGGTCCACAATCACCAAATGCTATCATGGCCCGATCTAGTCCTTGGTAACCCATCAATGAAATCCATTGACACTTGTTCCCATTTCCATTCTGGAATTTCTAATGGTTGCAATAAACCACTAGGCTTCTTTTGTTCAGCTTTAACTAGCTGGCAATTCATGCATTTGGATATAAACTTCCCAATGTCTCTTTTCATTCCTTCCCAGTAGTAGGTATGCTTCATGTCTCGATACATCTTGTTACCACCGGGGTGTATAGTCAGTTTTGAGTGATGACATTCTCTAAGTACTTCATCTCTCAATCCATTGACATTGGGCACAGCTAGTCTTCCATTCTTCCTAAGCCATCCATCTCGATCAAGCCCATACTTGTTCATCTCTCTGTCGATTCCCATCTCTAACTTTGAGATGATTTCCAATAGGTTACGATCGTCCCTCTGACTGGAACCAATCCGTTCAATCAAAGTGGGTCTGATCGTAAAACTTGTTAACATTTCTGGATCCAACTCGCACTTTGGTCTAAAATGATACCCAGCGATGTACTCCAGTTGCTTCCATTCAAGAAACATAGCCCCTAAACTGGCATGTCTTCTACTCAATGTATCAGCTACCGCATTGCCCTTTCCTGGTGTGTATGCGATATCGAAATCATAGGAAGCTAAGAATTCTAACCACCTTTGCTGTCGGAGATTTAGATCTTTCTGATAGAAGAGATACTTTAACGATTTATGATCGTTAAACAACTCAAATCTTTCTCCCTAGAGATAATGTCTCCACATATTCAATGCAAACACGATCGCTGCCAATTCCAAATCATGGGTTGGGTATCTTCTCTCGTGCAATTTCAATTGCCGACTTGCATAAGCTACAACCCTACCGCCTTGCATCAATACAGCACCTAATCCGGTACCACATGCATCCGTATATACTGTCATCTCTTCATTGTCCTTAGGAATGACTAACACTGGTGCACATGTCAACTTTTCCTTTAGACTCTTGAATGCATTCTCGCACTTTTCGTCCTAGACGAAAGCTTGATTCTTCTTGGTCAACTGAGTCGATGGTGCTGCTATCTTGGAGAAATCTTGGATAAACTTACAATAATATCCAGCTAATCCTAAGAAACTTCTTATGTCCGTTGCATTATTGGGCGTAGACCAATCCTGTACCGTAGCCACCTTTGCAGGATCCACGGCAATACCATTCTCTGAAACAACATGGCCCAAGAATCTCACTTCCCTCCTCCAGAAGTGACACTTTGAAAACTTTGCTTTCAATTGGTGTTTTCTCAACACCTCCATCACTATCCTCAAATGTTCCTTGTGTTCTTCCTCCGTCCTCTAGTAGACCAAAATATCATCCACGAACACAAGGACAAACTTATTCAACTGATCTCTGAATACCTTATTCATAAGATCCACAAAATATGCTGGCGCATTAGTCAACCCGAATGGCATGACCAACCACTCATAAAATCCAGACGGCATCTGAAATGTCGTTTTAGCTATACTCTCAGCTTCCCCTCTAAGCTGATGAAATCCGGTCGCGAGATCCAACGGAGAAAATACTCTCGCGCCACTCAACTGATCAAACAAATCATCTATCCGCGGTAGAGGATACTTGTTCTTCCTCATCACCTTATTCAACTCGCGGTAGTCTACACACAATCGAAGGGAATCATCGGCCTTGGTAGCAAACACAACTGGTGCTCCCCATTCAGAAACACTCCTTCTGATAAATCCCTTCTTCAAAAGATCGCTGAATTGCACCCCGAGCTCTCGCTGCTCCCTTGGTGCCATACGACGAAGTGGCATCACTATAGGTCTGGCATCTTTCACTAAATCAATACGGAACTCAATCTCTCGGTGTGGTGGAAGCCCGGTCACTTCCTCGAAGATGTCCGAATACTGGCCAACCACAAGCAAATCTGACAACTCACCGTGCGGGATGTCAAGGGAATTTAGAAAACTAGCCATTACCCTATAACTAGGTAGACCACCAAACACTACCCTCTGTCCATCATCCGCTCTAGCTGTCACCAAAAAGTCCTTACAGTCTACCACCACCCCGTACCTTTTGAGCCAATCGACTCCCAAAATAATGCCAAACCCAGTAAAGCCCAAAACAAAGCAATCACAAATAATCATGCATCCATGACTCTATAAGACCACATTACGACAAATCATGCTAAGGTTAGTCGAACCACCAATCGGGTTTGTCACTACTAAAGGTCTATCGACAATCTCGGGCTCCAATCCCAACCTATCTACCAGGTCACTAGATATGAAAGAACTGGAAGCTCCGGTATCAAACAATACTCGAACAAGAACATCATAGACAGAAAGCATACCTTGAATAACGACATTCTTTCCCTTCCCCGCCGCATTTGGGGCATTCGACGAAGAAGGAATAGCATTAAGGGCATATGCTTCCACCATCTGCTTTTCTTTAGGGGGTTGCAGACACTTGTCCTTATGATGTCCCACTTGGCCACAGTTGAAGCACTTCCTGTCTGATGGCTTGGCTCGACAATTACTGGCATAATGGCCCTTCTTACCACAGCTAAAGCACTCAACATCCTTCTTTTTCTTTTTCTTCTGGCCATCCTTAGTCTGATTCTGCTTTCTCTTATTTTGAGAATCATTCTTGCATCCACCGCTTGCTTGCGGCTTTGGCTCCTCTACAGATGTAACCTCAGTCTTCGACTTAGGGTAAAGACTCTCTGACCTCAATGCTTTCCCCACAATTGATTCAAATGTCTCATCGATGTGGTTAATAAGCTTTTCCCCCAAGTACTGATCCAAACCTGTTATAAACTTCTCATTCTTCTTCTCGGGAGTGTCAATGAGGGATAATCCATACTTCGATAATGTATCGAATTCTGCAATGTACTCCGAGACTGCCCTACCATTCTGCTTAAGCTCCATGAATTTCCTAAACAATTCTGACTTCTGCGTAGCTGGGATAAATTTCTCACCGAATCGGGCCTTAAACTGATCCCAAGTAATCTGATCCTCAGGAGTAGCTGCCTTTATAGAATTCCACCAATTCATTGCCCGTCCTTGCAGCTGACGGGATGCTAGCCTTCTCTTCATCGCATCCTCGATACCCAAGTCTTCGAAGATACGCTCACAGCTATCCAACCAATCTTGAACATCCGTGGCCGATTCCGTTCATTGGAACGGCTTTCCACCAAGAATAGTGTAATCTTTGTTCAGCTTGGCGAAATCGGCCATAGGCGCCTGCACTATTGGACCACCACCATTACCAGCATTGGGAGCTGCCCTCTGCATATCCCTAAGCATATCTCTCATGAGGTCAGTAAATATCGTCCATATCTTAGCAGCATTCCCATTATTGGCTCCTCTACCGGTACCCCTTGCATATCGGCTCATCGGTTAATCTGCACAGAGAAAATGATTAACCATCCTCTTTGTGGTGTCAGTGCAGTGCAACTTCATCCTTAGATATACTAATAATATATATATAGCTTTTAAAACCAAAATAATCACAAATACGTGCTCTCATATACGTATTATCTCTCCCTGGTGTCTTTCCCTAGGTTAATTATGCAACCTAGAGCTCTGATACCAAGTGTGACGGCCCACCCCGCACCAGCCGGCATTTCCTCCGAAAGTGCGCTGTACACATGCCCAACTAACACGGAATGATCACGAAAGAAAGGAAAGAAGAAAATGAACTAATCGAAAACCTGTAGAATGTCTCACAGCGCCTGGAACAAAATACAATAATAATATACTTGACATAAAACAGGCGAGATAGTGCATAAGTTGATAACTAAAACCAACATCAACATCATCATCAGAGTAGCGGAAATCCAAATACAGCTTATTACAACTTTCCAAATTACTGTCTCTAAACAAAAGAAAGAAAGGTACACCACTAATGCCCAAAGTAGTGACCGCAACAACACAGGGAGAATATATATATATATATCATACGTGGAAGCCTCATGCTCGTCTCCGGTACAGCTACTAGTGCATACCACCTAACCTATCTCTAGTCTGCTCGAGAGAGCACCCAGAGTAATAAGAAGAGACAAAAAACTCTGGGTCAGACAAAAAGTCTGGTATGAGCGATAAGCAGCCAAACAAAACAATAACAGGTATACTAAACCATACCTGAACCTAGACCTGCAACCAAAGATTTAGCACTACATACCGTACAATACTCTAAGGTGCCACTATCATATGGTGTAAAGAATACGGGGGTGGGGGTGTGCATGTCATAATGATGGCAAACAAATCAAAAATAGCAACCATCCTCACATCTCTCACTCAGTGCGTAAAGCATACGATGTCCACCACTGTCAATCACTAGATCCATCGAAGTAGCGACAGAGTTCGACTTGTACAACTACTGCTACTACCAAGCTTACCCCATGGAGTCATGACCAAATCTTTACAAATGACCCCACTTCATTGGTCTATAGACCTTCAGTCGTACCGAGGCCACTGTGGCCTTGAATCCGTTCACGTACTCCCTACACATAGTAATCCACAGTCACAGACATCGACAATTCCTTTGCACACGTCCCGCAGCAAAGTCCAACTCATGAAGTTGACTCGTTGGTTCCCAACTGGATCCTGAGTTCTACTTCCCATTTGGACTTCCCTTGCATCTCGGGTTTTGGTTGAATTGGAGTTGGTCTTCAAAAGAGTTGTCGCGTAGTGGTAATAGCACACGTACGGTTCGGTTCGGATATGCATAGTGCTCCAGTCCTCATCGGTTCGGTTTGGCCCAATGCTTCCTAGTATGCTCCTGGGTGCGGTTCGGTTCGGTGTTCCCCTTCTAGCTCGGCTCGGTTCGGATGCCCTGAAGTGGTTCGGTTCGGGTGTGCCTTTTCATGTCTCCAGATCCGTTCTCCTTTGGTCTCTCCGACCCGATCCACTTTAGTCTCTCCGATCCGATCCCCTTTGATCTCTCTGATCCGATCCCCTGTCCAACTCCAACTCTAAGAAAATGGCCTTCCTTCTCGCCAAGCCCCTTATGCTAAGTTCCAATCCGAATCAGGTCCCCTTGCCCAGTTTTTCCTATTCGATCCGAGCCCAATGATCCGATCCGGTTTGAAACCCTGCACATTTCCTACAACTTTCCAGCGACTGTTTTACGCCATACGATGCCGTTTTCGACCAATCTAATAGCTCTTATCAATCACAAAGCATACCATACAGTCATAGCAACAAATAAAAGTGACCACAAACACCAAAACAACAATATGACAAGATTAAATGGATCAAACATAGCCAAAATCCCATATTTTCCCTTAAGCATGTTTAAGCAAATCTAATCTTAGGATTAACAAAACTTAACCAAATTAACCCAAACTTCTAACAGAGGTATAAAACATTATTCCGAAATTTATCAATATTTTTCCAGGTTTTTAACATGTATAATTTCACTAATTATCACTAATTACCCTTAATTAACCATAATTAGTGAGGAACTATGCAAATCACTCACCTTAGCCATAAACAAAATATCAAATCTGAAATAAATCTCTGTTTGGCGCTGTTCCCAACGCAACACAGCAGCTCTAACCTTGCTTTGGTGCTTTCTCTCCTTAATTTGATGTAGTTTAAGCCAAAACTTGATTAAGAGGTGATTAGAGGTGTATTTAGATGTTGGAGGTCATTATTAGGTTGAAGAGAGGGTTTGTGGCGGCTGGAAAATGAGTGAAAAACCGAAATCCTAACCCTAGCAGCCCTTAAATACCACTAATCCCGAAATCTCCCATTGGGCCTGTTAATCACCCGGTTAAGCCCAATTAAGCTGTTTTTCACTATCTGAAACTTGTTTCAGCCATATCTCTCAAACGGTGAGTCCGTTTGGCTAATGTGACCACTCTATGGAATTGTAAAACATCATCCGGAGCAAATGGAAGTGGTTTTAGGTCAAAACTCCTTTCCAATCAAAAGTTATGGCCAAAACAGTATCATCTAGGGGCAAAACGGTCATTTAAAAATCGGCAAAAATCATGAACATGGGGAATGACCCCGATAGTCGCCTCCCAAAGTTACATGACCATACGACTTCGTATGTGAAAGAAATAAATATTCTACGATCCTTCGATGCGTAAAATGCGGGTTGTTACAACAATGTTCGATGTGATAGCCAAAGTGCTATTCACTTGGCCGAGTACTTGAATTTAGCTCATGAACCAAGCATGTTGATGTCGAAGATTCATTTTTATAGCAATGAATGAACATGTGTTATCATATCTTCGAAATATTCACATGATGGATATGTTCACCAAAACATTGAAGGTTTGGAATTTAGAGCATTTCTCCAACTTGGTTTTCTTATTGAAGTGCTAGGTGCCACAGTGTGGTATGGTTGATGGTAGTGGTTTGTTTTACATCATGAAAAGTATCTATGAGATATTGTGGTATTACCATCTCAGTAATTACTTATTTACACTCTACAGAATTTTTGTCTTTTGGTGAGATAGCTCTGGTTTTGGATACTTTCAACACTTGGTTAACGGGCGGTAGATTTGCACGAGCTAGTTTCTAGAGTGTAACAGGCGATGGTTTTGTCGGAGCTCATTAGGAAAGCTTGATTATTTGAATGTAGAGTTGGTGATGATTCGATACCATTGGCTCTTGGAGTATGGAGATGGATATAGTGTCAAAATGGAGTATTAGATTTTGATGGCACTCTATAGAAAATTGAAGTGGTCAAGAATAGCTTAGTAGCAACAAAAATGATTTGTGAATTAGAGCATGTATGGTCAGGATATGGTGAGTTAAAGTTGGAAGATTCACAAGAGGACGTAATGAGATCAAACATTTGAATGGAATAATTAGATATCTGAGCACTGGGTTTGTTGTAACCCAAAAGTCGTGCTAGATGTCTAACAATGAGAATTAGATGACTAGCTTCTAGGCTAGGCATCTAGAAAACTAGAGAACTGGAATTTGATTCCTGAGCCAAACATCAAACTTCCTAGCCTAGAGACCTGAGCTGGTGAAAAATGCCATTGTTAGTTGAGATACTGGTCAATATATGTGAAGGCTCAAGTGGCAAACTGAAAATTTGCCATGACGAAAGTACTCCTTATATAAGCTACTTTCAGATTCAAAAAGGGATATTTCTTAACTAGATCAAGGGTTTATCAAAATGAATATAGGGTTCAAAACTAAGTCAATTTCTTCAATGTTAATCTCCGTAAAATCATATTGTTGAGTGGTTATTGTGTGATCATTGCATCATCTCTTGCACTTTTCTCATAGTGATAATAAGACATCTCTCCAAAGTAGATGTACACTAACCAACTGTTAATGGAACCACTATAAATGGTCTATAAGATTTATTTTATCGTTGTTACTAGATTTAGATTGCCTGTGATTGAGATGTTTTTGGATTGGTGATTGCAGTTTTGATGATCAAGATATTATGATTGGTTTTTTTTCAAAGTTTTCCATTTATTTCATCTTGCGCTAAGACTGTGAGGTATGTTTGAGTTAGGTATTTGAATCCAAGTTTTATAGCAACACTTTCCTTCTTCATGCATGTAATGACCCACTTTTTAGTACAGTTTAAACCGACATTTACCAAAACCATGTCAACTCAAATTATATAGAAAAGAATATAGCTATTAGAAAGAAACCAGAGGGTGAGATAAGAAAGAAGGAAATAGTAGAATAGAAGAAGAAGAAACACATTAGAAACAGAGTCCCACGTCGCAGTAGAACAAAATATAATATAGAAATAAATCTTTATTGAGAGCTTGAAATAAAAACTTACAATCATCAAAGTACATCACACATCTGGACATGTTATAATAATCTGTCCTCATATACAATCGCATAGTGGAATACATACAATATATCATACGTCTGAACACCTCCAGCTCGTCTCTAGGCTTTGCAGCATCTGATAACCTGGAACTTTACAACCCGGTTTAAACCGAGCATTACAAATGCCAGACCAGTCTGGTGAAGCAGAGTGAGAAAAACACACTAAGTTTAAAGGCATCACACAACTTGATTTTAACATCAAAATCTTTTTGAAAGAAAAGGATATCGTAAGACCGAATCCACACATAAATACAGATGGTTTTTACCTTATGATAACCCAAAACATTTTTGAAAACAATATTATTCTAATATTTTGATAGTGTCTAAATACAAATAAATATCAATCTAGCAGAACGCTTTCATCTCATGCTCTACATATATAGTATACAATCAAAATGGCGGGCTCTTATTGGAGAATGGATTTCCTGGCCTATGGGACCACCTTTCCGACAATGCAACTCTGGAGATGAATACATTGGGGTTCAACAAGAACATCTTGCAACACAGCGTAAACATGACCAACCCCTCCCTTTCTCTTGAGAGTACTGAATATATCATTACCACGGTTAGGGGACATCCAACCAAACCGATAGCATACATACATAAATAAAAAGGGACAACCACAGGCATTTGATTTCTCCAGATCAGGTAATGATATACCATTTTGATGGGTGCGACCCACATAGCCATGTGATCTACCCGATTTTGTGCCATTTCCCGGTTGATGAGGCTAGAGGCTAAGTTTATCCTTCATAACAGCACATCTTCATCCACTTTGAATGTCACATCGTCAGATCCGCTGGATATCACTAACTGACGTCCACAAAAATACTCTGCTTGTTAAGTGAGGGCCATTCCCCGCCACGACTATGGTACATTTGAAGAAATCAACGTATGTGATCTCTTTGGAAATATTCTGTCAAACATTCGTCCATACAAGTCATCCAGGAACAGGATGAACCGATGGCATCTCCTACTATGTCCAATATAGGAATCACCCCTTGGATCAGTAGCGAGAAGTCCTTGCAATCCATAAACTCCAACCACGATAGAACCACAATATATCTCTTGTTGCTAAACTAGAGACTATTAGTAGTTCAAATTGTTTTGTTAAATTTATATAATTTGAGATCAATTAAAAACCGCACTTCCATCTTTTAAGGTTTAGTCTTTAATAAAAATTCAAACTAAAATTTTGGTCATTTTTTCATTAACATTTAAGAATATAAGTTGAATTTCAAAATATTGGTCATTTTTTCATTAACATTCAAGTCATTTCTCGAAATCACTTACTGAAATATTTTATCACCCACGTTTCCTTTACCATTATTATCACTCAACTACTTGGATGGCTACTGGCGCTCAGTTCTTAAAAAATATATGGGAGAGCATGTGACATTGGTGCTTTGAAGTGATATCATGTCAAAATTGCTAGAATGATTCTTGTCTTTTGTCCTTTACATACAACCTGTCGCTGCATTTCTATTCCTAAGAGAAAGAGTTTGGATTTGTGAAATATTTGTACTTGAGAGAATTGCATGGAGAGGCAATGCAAAATAATCTTTGTACAGATAGAATGATGTACAGAGATTACAATCATATTTACATACGAAATACGAATGAAAGTTGGGTCAGGCCCAAAGACTAACTAAATAATGTATTGGTTCAGAAGACATATATCTCGGCCACTATACTTTGTTGCTCCAATACTCCCCTCAAACTCGTATAGGGTTAGGGTTTGCTAAAAAAACAGAATAATGGCCTCCATGGGTCGTGATTAGGAAAGAAACCACATATCTCAAGTCGAAATTGACAAAATCCAACTTCACTGCTCAAGGCGAGTTGGTTGTAAGCCAATTGGATACATAGATCAGTCTCTATGATCTTAGCTTGGAATCAACCTCATCCATGTTCAATTCCTTCCTTTAATCTGTTGAAATTCATCTTCGATAATGGCCTCGTAAGTACATCCAATTTCTGGTAAGACGATGGTATGTACCCAACCTTCATTTTCCCTTCTATATCCTGTTCTCTTATAAAGTATATATCCAGTTCTATATGTTTCATCTTTGAGTGTAACACTGGTTTTGATGTAAGGGAAATAACACTGACATTATCATACCATATTGTTTCCTTTTTGTTTGTTTTGATTCTAAGTTCATCCTGTATTCCTTCTATCACTGTGACACCCCACCGCCGTTAATGTCACTCTTTATGAGAATGTATTAAGTTTCATGAAGCATTATAGGTAAACAGAAAAAGAAACATTACAAGACAGATATAAAATAACAGGTGGAATTTAAAACTTTATTAAACATAAAACAACGTGGTCCAAAAACCAGTTACATCATAAATTCAAAATATAGAAAACCCATTACAATTTATGTCTTATACTAAAATCATCAGAGTACAGTAATATATGAAAAGCATGATCCCAAAAATAGCCATATCAGCGAAGAAATAAAATCAAAGCGGTACATCTAAGGAGCTCCAAGTAGAATGAAAGAGAGAATCCTAATCAAGCTTGATTATTCCCACCCTGAGAACTGGGGGAGACAGAAGAAAGAGAAGAGGAAACAAAATGGGTCAGACATAAAGTCTAGCGAGTCCAGTTACTTTTAGCATATAAATAAGTAAAAGCATCATGACAGGCATATAAACTGGAGAGGGAGATAACAGTGTCATAAGGCAGGTATAACAAGGTAAACATGATAAACATAATAGAATAAATTGCGCTTCTCTAATACTTTTCTTTGCACCAATACAAGTATAACAGAAACATAATGATCCCAACAAAAACATAATGGTAGACTTAGGTGTACTTCTAGCGAGGGGCTTTACCCCCACACAATAATAACAGACAACCCACAAAAATGAAAAGTGTTACCCGCAACAGTAATAACGGGCCCTAAACCGGCAGAACTAGATGTACCCTAATTACTACCCCCAATCGATTGGCTCCCTAGCCTGTAGATCTCATGTGTTAGCCCCACTGTAGGATGTATCAATCCCTAAAGTGGCAACGCCAGATTTAGCAGAGAGGCACAACCATATCTACTGATGTCATGGCGTCTTGATTTCCCTATCAGTCCTGACACATGCATGCACATGACTCCATTAGAATGCGCCGTCAACACCTCCACCCAGATGAACCTCCTATAATCAGCTCAGTAAGCATGCCCCTGACCCCTACCTAGTTCGGGGTCCCCTTTTGGTTACCAGTACGGGTTACTGACTAATACGGGTACCACACAACAGATGATACAAGCTACCCCTAGGCTTGCATCCCCACTACTAGGATTTTGACAGGTCATGCTTAACAGATTAACATACACGCACAACCCAACAGATTAAACATGTTAAGTTTGTCCGGTTCGTATATATAACCCGCCCCCATATATTTAACAAGATTAACTTAACCCCCATTGATTCAAGAAAGTTTACTTAATCCCTACTTAATTTGACATGTTCATGTAACCCCCCTCAGACTTAAACAGGTTAAGTATTTCAGGTTAACAAGTTATTATCATTTCCCATTTATGCATGTTAATGCACCAGACCTCTCACGTTAAGTTAACCACTTGTGGATGCTAAATATGTTGGTCAGTTGTGAGCAGAATTCTACCACAAGACGGACTTAACCTCGTGTCTCAGCACTGTTATGTGTACATTTATGTACTCGACCCCTCACATTAGATTAACCACTTGTGGACGCTGGATTTGCTAGTCGGTTCTCGGTAGACTTCTACCACAAGTGTAATCTAACCTCGTGTCTAAGTGCGGTTACAATTTCTAATTACCATAAATTAGGCATGTTCCTTGTTAACCAATTTTCATGTTCATCAAAGGTTATGCCCCAAATACCAGTCTGATTCACGATACAAGTATTGCCCCCAAATTAAAGTTTTAGATCAAGGTATATATTATGCCCCCAAATCCCAATCATGTTTTACAAAATAAATTATGCCCCAAATCCCAATATGATTCACGATACATGTATTGCCCCCAAATTAAAGTTTTAGACCAAGGTATAGATTATGCACCCAAATCCCAATCATGTTTTACAACGTAAGTTATGCCCCCAATTTATCATTCCCAACCATTCCGAATTTCGTGCGCTCGCATATTTCAGCGGTAGGCCTAGGCTCGAAGGTAGCCTGGCTATAAAAATAAAAAGGAAAGGAGGGAGAGAAGAGAGAAGAATTGGCGTAATAACAAGACAAGCATACGATGTCAGAAATGGGTATACTACTGAATAAACATATGGTGACGTGATTAGGCATACTAACAGAGTAGGCATATGGTGACATGATTAGGCATACTAACAAAATAGGCATATGGTGACATGATTAGGCATACTAACAAAATAGGCATATATGCTCTAATCAATATGAGGTGTACCAGTAATAGCAGATCTGTAATGATTCAGGTTTCTAACAGGAATAGGCTTAGATCCAAACTTATAAACATGTCAAGATTACTTATTAAATGTTTGCACCAAAAAATAACATAAACTCACTGTGACTGGATCTAAAGAACAATAGGCTAAAGTTGTTGAAGAAATTCTTGAATGCGTATAAGCTGTTATTGAAGGAAATAGGCTAACTCAATCTAATTTGGGTGAGCATCTCATTGTCTCCATTGTTTTTGGTGAATAAAACAATGAGAATGAGGTCCTATATATAGCCTAAGGTCAATGAATCTAGCCACAAAACAAGTCCACGTTCGAAAAACTGAATCTGTCCAGATCTGTATATGGGTCGACCCTCCCTTTACGGTGTCGACCCCGGGGTCGGCCCATGTGTCGACCCCTGTGTCGACCACCCCACTATGGGTCAGTTCCATCATTGGACCTTCCCGCTCATTGTTTTGAATTTTTTTGAACATTTGATTTGTTTGTATATATAATTTTCTTGTGTGTATACAAACTTTCAGGCTTAATAACTTCTTCATACAATGTTTGTTTCACTCAAACTCGGAGTCTAACTTAAGCAAAATTCCGAGTCGAATGCAATGGCGCAGTCCGTTTTACCTAATTCCAATATTTAATTAAGTATTCCTTAGTTTATCATATTAGTGTTATTTAAAATTACGGAGTGTTACATTCTCTGCTACTTAAAGGATTTCGTCCCCGAAATCTCTAAGTTAAGAGGAATGTATATCCTAACATCCATCTACTCATCCACCAACCACATGCATCCATTGTCCTTAAAAAAAATTCGAATGCTTATATGAACACATGCAAAGGTGTGTGTATATGTCCCTATACTAATGCGAAAGATCAGGCGGTCTACTGATTCAGTTGACCTCCTTAATGCAATTTATGATTGTGCCATGTAATCCAACACGTATGCAAATAATCCTATTATAACATGTAAGTTTTATATATGTGCAAAATCATTCATCCAAATGTAATCATTTATATGATGATACACCCATTTCCATCCATAAAAGAAAAAAATGCACATACATCCATATGCAGTATGAGAGTGATTGAGTCGATCTAGTGCCTATTGTGTGTGTATATGAATCCACAAGCAACCACTAGCAAACACTCGCATCCAATTGCATCCGTCAAACATACCATGTCTCAAACACATGTTTATATCCATCGGTTGCCAACATAAAGGTTGAAGATTCGATCGATAGGATATACTTAGATGATAGAAGCAAGTATGAATAAAAGCTTTGGAAAAGAAGTTAAGAACATTCCTTTTAAAAGAAAAGGGTACGAAGCGTGAATCTTGTCTTCAGTCTCCTAAGTTGCATCCTCGTGGTTGTCTCCCCATAGAACTTTCATCAACTTGACCTTTTGGTTTCGTAGCTTCTTAACCTATGATCCAAGAATATGAGTAGGAACTCGTCTAACTGTCACCTTCTGTTCCACCTCTACATCCTCAAGCATACTCGGCTCAACTACTTCTGTTGTATCGTGCAAACATTTCCGCAGATGAACATCCGCTAATCTCTCTGATAGCTTTACCCTATAAGCAATTTGACATATTCTTTCCATTATGGGAAATGGTCCTACAAATCTTGGCCCCAGTTTCCTTATAGATCCAAAATGAACCAATTCCTCAAAGGCGATACTTTGATGAAAACCATATCTCCTACCTCAATCTCAATGTCAGTCCTTCTCCTTTCTACGTAGGACTTCTGCCTATCTTGAGCTGCCTTCATGCGCCTGCGCATAAGATCAATCTTCTCTGAAGTCTCCCTAATCATCTCAGGTCCAAGTAGAAGCCTATCTCTGCTGTCTCAATTTGAGATCCTTCTGCGAGAACATATACTTGTGCGACTTATGGTCCATGTATAACTAAAACCTCTCTCTCTAAGCAGATACCGTCGCCAAGTATTAAGCACGAATACTATAGCAACTAATTTCAAAACATGGGTAGGTTGAACTCTCAATTTTCTACCATCATAACGTATTACCCTTCCTTCCTGTATCAAGACAGCACTGAGTTCTGTTCCCCATGCATCAGTATATACCATGAACACTTTTTTCCCATCAGGCAAAGTCAAAACTGGGGTTATTGTCAAAGCCCTCTTTGGTCGCTGAAAAGCACCCTTACAATCAATGTTCCAAGCAAAGGTCAAATTCTTCTTCATTGGTTTGGTGAGTGGGGCTGATATCTTTGTGAAGTTCTTAAAGAAATTCCTATAATAGCCTGATAAACCAAGAAAACTCCCCCCTCCCGTTGCATTCTTTGGGATCTTCCAATCTTGAACTGTATCTACTTTCAAGGGATCTACTGCTATCCCATCCTTAGAGACCAAATGCCCTAAAAATATTAGTTCTTTTCTCCAAAAATGACATTTGGAGAATTTCGCCTTAAGCTGGTGCTCACAGAGAATTTTCAAAACCTCCCTTGAATGTCGGGCATGCTCTTCCTCGCTCTTCGAGAAAATCAATATGTCATCAACAAAGACGACAACAAACTTATTTAGGAACTCCCAAAAACTCTACTCATCAGATCCACAAAATAGGTGGGTGCATTCGTCAAACCAAAAGGCAAGACGAGCCACTCGAAGAAACCATATGGAGTTCTAATGGTAGTCTTCTCTATAATGTCCTCGGCCACCCTCAACTGTTGAAACCCCATGGCCAAGTCTAACTGGGAGAAAATAGATGCACCAACAAGATGGTCAAACAGAACATGTATTCTTGGAAGTGGGCGCCTATTTTTCTTAGTGAGCTTATTCAACTCCCTATAATCCATGCATAAGAGAAGCGAACCATCGGCCTTACTGGCGAATACTACTGGAGCACCCCGTTCAGATATGCTTCGCATAATAAACCCTTTCTCAAGTATCTCCCCTACTTGCATGCTGAGCTCCCTCCTTTCTCATGGAGCCATATGGCGCACAAGCAATGCAACTGGCTTTGCATCATCCACCAATTATATACAGAAATCAATCTCGCGCCTCAGAGGTAATCCCCAAACCTCCTCGAAACAATCAGGGTACTAACATACTACTAGTGCAGATCGTAAATTATTGATAAATGCGTCAAGCGACTCTAGAAACTAAGCATGACAGACCCCTTAGGGTCACAAGAAATCTCGAGGGTCCTCCCATGACAATTCAAAAGTCTAACGACCCTCCTCTCATAATCCAGAATGGCACCGTATATGGCTAGCCAATCCATCCCTAGAATCAAACCGTAGCCCATGAAACCAAGCACATACACGTCGCATTCAAACTCGACGCCTAACATAGATATTCTCAAACCCCGACAAATCATAGACAAACGAGTTGTACCTCCAATGGGGTTTGAGACAACGATGGGATCCAAAACCATACTAGTACTAAGGTACAGAGACCCAACCACATAATCAGATATAAAAGAATGCGAAGCACCATAATCAAAAAGAGTTCTAATGGGATGATCGGAAAGAGAAATCAAACCTTCAATAGAAACTTTCCTACCTCTATCCAGTACACCGGCCACGAGAGCATGCATCTGCCCCTCAGAAGATCCTACCCTTTGGCCCTGTACTTCCTTCTTCGGGCACTCCCTAGTGCAGTGTCCGACTTTGCCATAGTTGAATAAAGCATTATTCCTTCTTCTGCATTGCTTGACCAAATGACCTAAGTGCTCATGACATTTATTCTTGTCTCGGGATTTGTCGTTCTTTCCGCCCATATTTTGCTGTTGTTCTTCCTTGGGCCACACTTTCTTGTTTTATGTCTCGTCATTCTTAGCCTCTTTCTTTTCACCTTTACCTTCTTCGTGCATTAATGCCATATCAACGAGTTTCTCAAAAGTTTCTCCCATCGGAATATGAGACATAGCCAACCCAAGAAGGGGTTCATTCAATCCTCTAGGAAAACCTCAAAGCTTTCTTGTGTGGGGTATTCACCAGCTCCAAACCAAACCTCGCCACTTGATTGAATTTATTAATATACTCCTTGACCGACATGCCTCCTTGGTTAAGTGCCAAAAACTTTTCTATCTGCATACTTTGCTCGGCTTGAGAAAGAAACTTCATTTCGAATCTTTGTCGGAAATCATTCCAAGTCTCCACTGGATGCCTTGTTTGCGTCACTTTCCACCAGAATGAAGCCTCATCTTTCAGCTGCTAAATGGCCAACTAAATTTTCCTACGGTTGTTAACTTCAGAAATCCCAAATAAGTCCTCTGTCTCTTTAAGCCAATTCCTTGCTTCTACGAAAGTCTCAGTTCTTCGGGCTTTCCTCCTATAGCACAGAAGTCCTTACATATCTTGGAAAAATTATCCACTTGCATGGAAGGAGGAGGAAATGCGGCTGCAGTTGGGGGAGGGGCGTCTGCTTGACCTTCGGCAAGTGTCGTAGCCTCAAGATACCTACGGAACCAAGCCGGTATCATAACGCCCTCAGGAAGAATCGGTTCCCCAAATATGCTAAAAAGAAAAGGTAAAAGGGATTCAAACAGAGAGTTGAAAGATATCTCATATGGCTTTGGGGAATATGTTTTTCGAAATAGAGTTTTCTTTTGAAAATGCCTTCTTTTAAAACCTTTTTGAAAACAATTTTCAAAATCTTTTATTCGATCTGGTAACCTTTAGCTTTAATAGCAAATGTGACAACACATGTCCGTTAATATCACTCTTGATCAGAATGCATTAAGTTTCGTGAAGCGTTATAGGTAAACAAAAATTGAAACATTACAAGACAGATATAAAATAATAGCGGAATTTAAAACTTTATTAAATAGAAAACAATGTGGTCCAAAACCCAATTGCATCATAAATCTGAAATATAGAAAACCCATTACAATTTATGTCGTGTACTAAAATCATCAGAGTACAGTAGTATATAAAAAAACATAATCCAAAAAATAGCCATATCAGAGAAGATAGGAGATCAAAGCGTTACAACTAAGCAGCTCCAAGCAGAATGAAAGAGAGAATCCTAATCAAGCCTTAGTATTCCCACCCGGAGAACCTGGGGAGAACGGAAGAGAGAGAAGAGGAAACAAAATGGGTCAGACATAAAGTTTGGTGAGTCCAGTTACTTTTAGCATATAAATAAGTAAAAACATCATGACAGGCACATAAACTGGAGAGGGAGATAATAGTGTCATAAGGCAGGTATAACAAGGTATACAGGATAAACATAATAGAATATATTGCGCTTCTCTGATACTTTTTTCTGCACCAATACTAGTATAACAGAAACATAATGATCCCAACAGAAATAGAATGGTAGACTTAGGTTTACTTCTAGTGATAGGTTTTACCCCATACAATAATAGCAGGCAACCCACAAAATTGACAAGTGTTACCCCCAACTGTAATAAAGGGCTCCTAAACAGGTAGAACTAGATGTACCCTAATTACTACCCCCAATCGATCATCTCCCTACCCCGTAGATACCCTGTACTGGCCCCACCGTAGGATGAATCGCTCCCTAAAGTGGAAACCCCAGATTTAACAGACAGTCACAACCATATCTATTGATGTCACAACGTCTTAATTTCCCTATCAATCCGGAGCCATGCACGCACATGACTCCGTTGGAATGCACCGTCAACACCTCCACTCAAATGAACCTCTTATAATCAGCCTAGTAAGCATGCCCATGACCCCTACCTAGTTTGGGGTACCCCTTTGGATACCAGTATGGGTTACTAACTAATATGGGTTCTACATAACAGATGATACAAGCTACCTCATAGGCTTGTAACCCCACTACTTGGATTTTGACAAGTTATGCTTAACAGATTAACGGTCTCGCACAAACCCAACATATTAAACAAGTAAAGTTTGTTGGGTTCATATATATAACCTGCCCCTACATATTTAACAAGATTAACTTAACCCCCACTGATTCAAGCAAGTTTAATTAACCCCTACTTAATTTGACAAGTTCATGTAACACCCTCAGACTTAAACAGGTTAAGTATTTCAGGTTAACAAGTTACTATCATTTCCCATTTATGCATGTTAATGCACCAGACCTCTCACTTTAATTCAACCACTTGTGGAAGCTAGATATGATGGTCGATTGCGGGCAGACTTCTACCGCAAGTCGGACTTAACCTCGTGTCTCAGCACCATTACATATACATTTATGCACTTGACCACTCACATTAGATTAACCACTTGTGGACGCTGGATTTGTCGGGCGGTCCTTGGCAGACTTCTACCACAAGTGTAATCTAACCTCGTGTCTAAGTGCGATTACAGTTTCTAATTACTGTAAATTAGGGATGATCTTTATTAACCAATTTTCATGTTCATCAAAGTTTATGCCCCAAATCCCAATTTGATTCATGTTACAAGTATTGCCCCCAAATTAAAGTTTTAGATCAACGTATAG
This sequence comes from Allium sativum, assembly GCA_030737875.1. NCBI lineage: Eukaryota > Viridiplantae > Streptophyta > Magnoliopsida > Asparagales > Amaryllidaceae > Allium > Allium sativum. Next base: position 347,255,340 of record CM060910.1, read on the forward strand.
ATTATGCCCCAAAATCGCAATCATGTTTTGCAACATAAGTTATGCCCCAAATCCCAGTCTGATTCATGATACAAGTATTATACCCAAATTAAAGTTTTAGATCAAGGTATAGATTTTGCCCCCAAATCCCAATCATGTTTAACAACATAAGTTATGCCCCAATTTATCATTCCCAACCATTCCCAATTTCGTGCGCTCGCATATTTCAGCGATAGGCCTAGGCTCGAAGGTAGCCTGGCTATAAAAATAAAAAGGGAAGGAGGGAGAGAAGAGAGCAGAATATGCATAATAACAAGATAGGCATACAATGTTAGAAATGGGTATACTACAGAATAGACATATGGTGACATGATTAGGCATATTAATAGAGTAGGCATATGGTGACATGATTAGGCATATATGCACCAATCAATAGATCAAGTGTACAAGTAATGGCAGATCTATAATGATTCCGGTTTCTAATAGGCATAGGCTTAGATCCAAACTTATTAAAATGTCAAGATTACTTATTAAATGTTTACACCTAAAAATAACATAAACTCACTGTGATTGGATCTAAAGAACAATAGGCTGAAGTTGTAGAAGAAATTCTTGAATGCGTATAAACCGTTGTTGAAGGAAATAGGCTAACTCAATCTAATTTGGGGCAGCATCTCATTATCTCCATTGTTTGTGGTCAACAAAACAATGAGATTGAGGTCCTATTTATAGCCTAAGGTCAACGAATCTAGCCACCAAACAAGTTCACATTCGAAAAACTGAATCTACCCTGATCTATATTGGGGTCGACCCCTCCTTTACTGTGTCAACCCTGGGGTCGACCCATGTGTCAACCCCCGACCCAACAGGGTCTCGGGTCGACCCCTACATTTGGCTGGTTCCGTAATTGGCCATTCCCGCTCGCTGTTTTGATTTTTTTTGAACATTTGATTTGTTTGTATATATAATTCTCTTTTGCATATATAAACTTCTAGGCTTAATATCATCTCCATACGATGTCCGTTTCACCCAAACTTGGAGTCTAGCTTAAGCAAAATTCTGAGACGAACGCAATGGCGTAGTCTGTTTTACCTAATTCCCAATATTTAATTAAGTACTCCTTCGTGTATCATTCTAGTGTTCTTTAAAATTATGGGGTGTTACAATCCATATCACTTCTATTGTTATGCCCGCTACACATAAAAATTTGGTCTTTGTGAAGGATATAAAAACAGTATTTTCCTTTTTTGCACACCAAGATACTGGGATTTTTCCTAGATAGATGAAACAGAAAGATGTTGATTTCCTATCATCATGATCTGTACCCTAATCTGCAATAGCATATGCATTTATGTTGAGAGCTTTACTACAATTTAATATGAGTCCATGATTGATAGTACCCTTTAAATATATGAGAATTCTCTTTACGGCTTTCCAATGACTTTCAAGTGAATTTTGCATGTATAGGCTGACCTTATTGACACTACATGATATGTATGGCCTTGTAATTGTGGCATACGTCTGAGCACCAATAATACTTTTGTATTATTTTTCATTTTGAATGCTTTCCCCTTTGAGTTTTTATAACTCATTGTTGGTTATCATAGGTGTTGGTAAGGAATTAGCTTTATCCATTTTTTCCCTGAACATAATTTCTAAAATTTATTTCCTTTGATTGAGATGCTTTTCTGAATTTGTTTTCCTTCTTACTTCAATTCCCAGGAAATAGTTTATGTCTCTTAAGTCCTTGATTGAAAGATTTTGAGTCAATCACTTAAGTGATATTCCTAATTTCTGATTCATAACCACCTCTGATAATAAAATCATTAACGTAAATTACAATATATGTAGTTGTGGTGTCTGTAAATTTGGTAAATATTGAGTTGTCATATTTTGTTGATTTGTATCCATGGTTTGCAAGTGTTGATTTCAGCTTGTCAAACCACACCCTTGGTGCTTGTTTTTGGCCATAGATAGCTTTTTTGAGTTTTCATACTAAGTCCTTGTGCCCAGTTTGAATAAAGCCTTGAGATTGTTCCACATACACCTCTTCCTGCAAAATAATATTAAGAAAAACATTATTTACATCTAATTGCTTGATTTTCCAATTCCTACACAAAGCAATAGTTAATATAATTCTAACTGAAGATGGTTTCACAACTGGCAAAAAGGTTTCTAAGAAATCAAAACCATATTATTATGAATACCCTTTCACAACTAATCTTTCTTCGTATTTGGAGACTGAACCATCAGCATTTTTCTTTAAATTAAATGTCCATCTACACCCAACAATGTTTTTATTCTGGGTTTTTCATTAAGAGTCCATGTCTTTTTCATTAGAGCATTATACTCTTCTTTCATTGTGGCTTTCCACTCATTACATTGAGCTGCTTCACTATATGACATAGGTTCAACATGATTATTTGCAATATTGATGATCTTAGGCTTAGAAATTCCACATTTAGCACTTGTTAACATAGGATGCATGTTATTATCATCTCTTGATGTAATGTCTTGATTATTGTTGTTAGTGGTTCCTTTGTGGGAATCTGCAGTACTACCAGTATTAGTAACTCCTTGACTTGGCTGGTGTTGACTGCTAGTACTGTCATGCTTTTTTGATGCTCTTGACCTAGTCCTTTATTGGTGGGCATAGTGTGTTGAGGGCTGATGTTGGTGCTTGTGCTTCTTTCCTTTTGCTGAGTTGGTACTACCAGTACAATTTCCTCTGGTATGTCAGGTATGATCTGCTTAAGATTCAATACTTTTTCTCTTGTTTTTATTTCTGGTTTACTGAAGGGATATACTACCTCTTTGAATGTTACATGTTTGGATATATATATATATATATATATATATATGTGCATATATATATATGCATATATATATATATATATCCTTCCTTTATTGTCTATAATCTATACCTTTTTTTACTATTACGGTATCCTAAGAAATTGCATGGAATAGATATAAATTCAAGTTTGTGTGTATTATATTGTCTCAAGTAAGGAAAACATTGACATCCAAATACTTTTAAATGTTTGTAGTCTGGTTTGACCTTAGTTAACACTTCCCGTAGAAATTTGAACTTGAGTACTTTTGTTAGGAGTAAATTAATCAAATGTATGACAGTATACAAAGCCTCTAGCTAGAATTTTAATGGCATGGAGGCTTGAGCAAGTAGGGTCAAACCGGTTTCTACAATATGTCTATATTATCTTTATATAATGCCATTTTGTTCTGAGGTGTAGAGGTAAGTAGTTCTATGACTAATACCTTTCTTTTCAAAAAATGCTTTCAAAGGTAGAAGTTCCTTCCCACTATCAGTTTGAAATATCCCCGCATGATTACTAATCATACTTTCCACTTTGGCGATAAACTTAATGACTGTATCATAAGTTTCAGCTTTTGATTTGAGCATATAAATCCAGAAAAATATTGAATAAGCATTTATAAATGATATGTAGTATCTATAACCATAGAAAAAACTAATTGGGGCTCATAAATCAGTGGCAATAAGATGAAAGAGTCTTGTGTAATTTTCTTACGAATATGGAAATGCAAGTTTATGAATCTTTTCCATTTGACAAAAGGTACACATATATGAATCAAGAATATTATTCGCAGAAATGTTATTGTTGTACATGTCATGTTTGACAGTTTTCAAGCTGCGTTGTCCAAGTTTATAGTGTCATAGATCAAATTCTTTGCAATCATTAGAATCATTTACTACTCTCAGTACACATCCATTGTTTTTTACATTTAGGTAATCTAGAATTTGAAACATTAAATTGGTATAACCCTTTATTCTCTTTACCCAGTAAGAAAATTTCTTGTGTTAGTATATCTTAAACTATGCAACCACTAGGGTAAAATTCAAAATATACATTATTGTCCTTCGCAAATTAGGAAACACTCATTAAATTTTTCTTGATTGATAGTACCCTTAGAAGATTTCGTAGGAATAGTTTCTTGGGTCCATCAATCTTTACATTTCCAGTTTGTGTAACGTGAATTTTTTTACCATTTCCAACAAGAAGATTTTGCATACCTTTGTATTCCTTACTGCCCAGGTTTTTGTTGTTAAGATTATTGGTTACATGGTTGGTGGCACCTGAATCTGGTTACCAGCAGACATCATTGATGTCCTTTGCTGTAGTTGTAGTGTTAGTATTGAGAATTATTGCCTGTCCTTTGTTGTTGTCTTTTTGCATATTCACCATGTTGACATTTGCAATATTGTTTGCTTGTGAGGGGGTAAAATTGGTGTTGAATCTGAAATAATACTTGTGTGTTATGATTGTATTTGTTACAAATTTAACATCTTACTCTACTGTTGTTGTTTCTGCACCCTCTACCTCTTCCTTTGTTGGATTGGCCACCCCCTTTGTTGGTTACAGTATTGGTTTCTTGGAACATTATTCATGTCTTGTTGTTTTCCCTTATTGATTGTGTTGTTAATTGATAATTCAAATTCTCTTGTTTGTTGTGTTTTTTTCTCCCTTCTTGTGCTAGCAGAGTTGAGTACGCATAATGAATAGAAGGGGTTGGTTCTATAAATGAGATGATTGCCGCTACAACTTCATATTCATAGCCTAAACCACTGATTATAGAAAGTACACTACACTATAAGTAGGCATATTCGACACTATTTTAACGTGGTCGCAGATCAAAATAGCGTTTCCTTAAGCCATTTTTTTAAATAGGCAACATCATAGGGGCGTGGCATCTACGGTTGTTGCCGCTGCTCTGTAAGGCAACACTTTTTCCCATCTCCTTCCACAGGGAGAAAGTATTACATTATAACTGTATTGCAACACTTCTAGCAAGTAATGCAACAGAACACAGTGTTGCCTTGAGCATAATTTAGATTCTGCCTTCCAGGTCATGATAGTGAGGGCCATGTCAGCTTCCACGTAAGATGCCCACATGTCACACCCACGTCAGCTGCCCATGTGTCATACACCATGTTAGCTGTGGGGCCCACGTGCTACGTGGAGTAATATTTTATTTAATGCAACACCATTATATTATTTAATGCAACATCATTACCTTGAAATGAAACATAAAAAAAAAAGCAACAATAGAATAAGGCAAATGCTACAATAGAAGAAAGCAAAGACAATGCTTTAATTAATTTTTTTGCAATACCAGTTTTGTATATAGATGAAACTCATCCAAAACATTCATCATCACATTTAAACCATCCAAAATATTCAACACATGCACACCAATTCTTTTAATATACCACAAGTGCCAACAAATACGATTAAGTACATAATTTAAAAGTACAATTCAAATATTCTACATACCACAAGTTTCAACACATACCACCTTCAATATATATGCATACCTGAAAAATTGGATAATCCAAAATTTTAGTATCCTCCGAAATGCATATGCATAATTAGAAATTTTGGATAATCCAAATTTTCTAATATGACACCTTGAACCAAAAGACCAACAATCAACAATTTCAATGATCAAATAATAGCTTTTCTTGTGGTAGCCCCTTCTTCTTATACCAATTGCAAACAAAAACTTTTGTAGTTTGCAATGCTCGATGCAACAGTCACCAAAAGTTTAAATTAAAGTACGAGAATTAGATAACATACCTTATATTCAAGCATTAGTGAAATTCCAACAATAAATAAGAAGAATGGAATCACAAAATCACCCAAACCGATTAGCCTGAACTCCACCCAAACTGAGCTCTGCAATCAACGCTGGTATCGTGTAGCAGTCCTATTCTACAGTCAACGCTAGACAAATAGGCCCTCAATTCAGTATCATAATGTAAACTTTAATCTAAATAAAAATGGTTTAATTACTTAATGATAATGTATCTTAAAAATGAGAGGAAGTGTTGATTCTGTAAGCGACTTGTAGGCCGACTTCCACATAATTTCAAATCATGACCTAGATTGCAGTTTTACCATTTTAAATAAGTACATTAACTGTAACATAACCAACTTCCACAATAGCCTCTTGAGAGAATCATGTCAGTGTAATTTCAAATTTAATGTGAACAAGACTGCAAAAAGACTATAAAAGGTGTAACTATTTTAATATCTCACATCAGCAAGATTTTCAGGACGTCCATTTAGTCCTCCATTTTGTCATTGCCTCTCACATAACCACCAACCAAGAAGGTCTCTATCACATAGTGTAGAGATCCAGTTATAGCAAGAGCACCTACAAAGCAAAATATTGCAAATTCCAACATGCAATTATGTCATTTACATGATGTGCAACTTGCAATGAAAAGGAAGATCACTGTAAATGTGTAATCAACAAAGGATAGAATGAATAAACATGCACTGACAACCTTCCAAACTTAAATAAACATTCACAAAAAAAATACCTCATCTATATGTTTCAAACAAACAAGGGTGCATAAATTGTTGTTATATTTACCAATTTGCTTATAAGTTGCTCCAATTTCAAATTATAACCACCTCCTATGAAACTATTTCGATTGTCATAATGAAGTTGTGCTAGTTTGGCAAAAGTAGACTCTCACAACCATATGAAACTATTTCGATTGTCATAATGAAGTTATGCTTCTTTCCCCTCCGCAGGAGGAGAGGAATCTTCAGACTCATTGTTGTTACTGCCTCGTAGCTCCTTCCATTCCACCAAGTAGCAGGCTTGACCTGTTACTTGGTCTCCTCATACCGTCCCGATTCCACTCAGTCGAGAACTTCAGAAGTAAACACCAAGTTGGGATGCATGCCCTGAATACAGCTAGGGCCGACTATCCCAGAAATGCATTATACTACGAGTTGATGTCCATCACAACAAAAGGTAGGACTCTGGCTTTCCGAAGGTCCCCTTCCCTAATTCTACAAATTGCTTAACTTGGCTGATTAGTTCGCTTGAAGCTCTATTGAAACCGCGTATCTGTCCGGTGCAGGGCTCCAGGTCCTTTAGGCACAGCTTCATTTGGTCGTACGCTTGTTTGAAATAAATGTTCATCGAGCTTCCGTTGTCGACCAGAAACTTTCATACATTAGCTAGTCCGATAATGGTTGTTAACACCAGCGGATCGACCATCGAGGCTTCCATATCGACCAACTCCCAATCACGGAAGACGATATCGTCGGCCATTGTTTTTCTTTGTTTGATGGGACTTGCCGTTTCAAGGGGACTTGTCTCAGTAACGTCGAGGTGTTTCGTGGAGTTTACATAATGTTCTACGGCTCTGACACTATGTCCTACCGGATGCGACCCTCCAACAATGGCATTGATGACAATCCCCTTTCCTTTTTCCTGGGGGTAGCCTGAGATGCGGCCTGGTTCTATTTAGGCATCGAAGTTCCTTCCCCTGTCTCTCGAGGTTGCCTTATATTCATCAAGTTTTCCTTCTCGAATTAGCTTCTCAACGATGTCCCTAATACGTCGACACTTGTTGGTCGTATGTCCATAGATATCATGGAATAGGAAATATTTCTCAGTTGTCTGCTCTTTCTCCGTGGGCTCACATATGGGCGGCTTCTTATACTGGACCGTGCTGCAGGTATCGAGGTAGATGTTCTCCGGCGTGTCATTCAAGGCTGCATAGGTCTCAAATACCTAGAACTGGGGTCGCTTTCGGGCGTTCCCCCTCTGCCTTGAGCTTCCATTGGTCTCTTTCGACCCTTCATCATTTCGTTTGCCGCGGTTTCCAACATTCACTTCCACTTTTCCTGAGTTATCCCCAGATTGCTTGATCGCGACATTGTTCTGAGTCGATGGGATAAATGTATATTTCGGCCCATCCTCCTGTTCTTGCTGCGCATCCTCTTGTCTCAGCCGGATGTGGTCCTTCTCATAAAATGCCTCAATCGTTGTTGGGGGCTTCCCAATCAAGTATTTTCCGAACTCTATTTGCTTGTCGATGCCATCAACCATGACCATCAGAATAGTTTCATGGTTGGGATTCCTCACTTCAGTAGCATCCCGGTTGAATCGATTAAGATAATTCCTTAAGGATTCGCCCCTTCCCTATTTAACTGCTGAGGGAGATATGACATGCTTCGATTTGGTAGCATGGAGGATTGAGTCAAGAATTTCTCGCTTAAATCTTTAAACCTTGGGACCGACCTCACGGGAAGGCATATGAACCACGTGAGTGATATCCTGCGCAAAAAGATTGGAAAGGCTTTGCACTTTGATAGTGTTAGGGGCCACTTCTACCTCCATGTGTCAGGAGTACCTCATCAGATGTTGTTTTGGGTCGGAGGTACCGTCACACTGGTTCATCTGGGGAATATTAAATCTCCTGGGGAATTCCATTTCTAAGATGTCATCAGTGAATAGTGTGTGGCTTCGGTCGACTTCCCAATCTTCATTCCTTTGTCCACGACTGTCATTCATGATCTTCCGTATCATAGCAGTCAGATTTGGCGGAATGACTGTGTCTCGTCAACTTCTTCAATAGAGCGACCTCTCATGGCTCTTTCATCGGGTAATGCTGTCTGTCTTGCAGTGCGGGCAGTCTCCCTTCCTCCCCGGGTATCTCGGTCAATCACAAGATTCCGGGGTGATAAATAGGGGCCCTATCTCCCCGTGCAGCGTTCTGATGGGCAAGAGAAGAAGTTTCTTGGTTTTGTAGAGCTATGGGTGTAACACCCCACGTCCATTAATGTCACTCACAAAGGGAATGCATTAACTTTCATGGAGCATTTTAAGTGAGTATAGAACAGAAACTTAACAACAAGAGAGATATAAACAGTACTCAAAAATTTAAAACTTTATTTCATTGCAGCAGAAAACACATAGGTTTGATTACACCATCAAAAACCAAGGTCAAAGTACATAATATCCATCTTGACTAAATCAAAGTACATAAATTGAAAGACATAATCCCCAATACAAAATAGCCATAAATAAGAGAGGTTGAACATTACTTCAGCGATCCAAGCAATCTTCTAAAAGCAGAGAAACAGCTGTCCAAAATCAAGCTCCAATGGTGTTACACCGATATTGTCCCTACTTTGCCACCTCTCAGGTGAAGGGTTTTCCATCAACTAGGCCTCGGCTAAGTTGGGGACAATATCTTGAGTGAACGGTGGTGCGGGTTGTTATAATGGGACCAACAGTTTCCACCTCAGTTTGGTCGATCCGGACTTGGTCGCCTGCTTCTGGCTAGTCTTGACGTCTCTCAAGACGCAACTGTCGAACATTTTCAGCTCTTTCTAGCAGGCATCGAGACTGACGTGGATCCCTAATTCCCACACATGATGAGGAGCCTTCCCACACTTGATCTAACTGGGGAGAAGGGAGTTGATGGTCCGAAACCTCCTAGGTTTGCTTTCTGAACTCCTCCAATTATCTCGTCATGCAAGTCATATCTTGCCGCATCGCAACAATCTCTTGAGCATAGGCTCTTAAGGCATCTGTAGTTTCCCGGAGCCGATTTAACACATCCATAAACTCATCTTGGGTGGCAAAAGCAGAGGATGGAGCTGAGTTTGCCGGAGGGGGCCAATGCAGGTTGATCTAAAGTAGTTTCAGGGGTGGCCGATCCGCTGGCCGCTTCCGCAGATGTTCCTACCAGCGGTTGCTTTCCAGTATTACGAGTGGTTTTTCCAGCCATAACTCAGCAATACAAGGGTGAAGGTATGATTTTCGTCTCGGACTTGGTGATCCGAAAGTAGAGCAAAAATCCGTACTAGGATGAGAATATCAATTCTCAGTGAAAGTACCAAAGTGTTGACACCAAAAATTGGCACAACACCCAAAGGAAGGGTTATATAGAGAATAAATGAAGAATAATAATTATGAAAAGTTAAAAATGGAGGAAATCACATACAAATTTATAATGGTTTGGCGTTAATGAGCTTACGTCCACTTTAAAAACTCTTATATACTATTTCAACTATCAGACAAAATAGTTACAATGGCGGTACAATAAGAGATCAAATAATACTTTAATGCTGGAGCTTTCAGAATATGCTAAAAAGGTCCTCTTATATGAATCTAAAGAGGGGTATTTATAGGTGATACAGTACTTGAGCAGATTTGGACACGTGTTGTGGGATCCAAGGGAGTAGTTAATGCTGAATGATTCAGTATCTCCTAAGGAATTTGTATTCCTTGAATTATCGGCATGAAGTGGCACCTGATCCCTCTGATTTGGATGATCTGGAAAGGGTAAGATCGGGGATGAGTTATTCTGTAGGCGGGCTTTTCGGCTCACAGTTGGATGCAACACGGTTGAACATGCTTGGTCATATCGGGCTTCTCCTAGACAGCGCCTGACGAGGAAAATAAGTTTAAATATCGGGCCTCATCGATTGACCCACTTCAAGCACTCATGGTATGAGCTTGCAGCATTGTTGAGCCTTGATGGATTGTCCGAAAGGCCTATCAACATGAGTTTTTTAGAAATTGTATTGAGAGGTAATGGAAAATAATCTTTATATTGACTGAATGAACTAACGTACGGTGATTACATTAGTATTTATATAGAAATATAAATGAAAGTTGGGTCCGGCCCAAAGACTAACTAAATAATGTATTGGTTCTGTAGACATATATCTCGACCATTAAATTTTGTTACTCCAATACAAAGGAAATAGCAAGGTCAACCCAAATGTCACATTGCCCAATAGTAGAATCAGTAAGCATCTAACAAGCTATCAAGCATACTTACTTCTTCTCCAAGTCCCAAAACCCTCTAATTATAGATTGTGAAGGAATCATGCAGGGACTATCTAACTGCAGTTAGGTTTATAAGATAATATAAAAGCACATCAAGAAGAACATAAAATTTAAAGAACAAGAAAACAAAGGAAAAGTTGATGAATTAGAATTAAAAAAACCAAGGTTTATGTATGTTAACATACCTTTTTCCCTGGGCATTAGATTGCCATAGTTATAAATGAATGGAAGAATTATTCACTATGACCTAATTCAAAATCTATCACCACTTGAATTTTATTTATGTATCATTAAGATTTTTATTGTATGCACCATCGACGGTTTGGTTTAAGTTTTGTTCAAATACAAATCCAATGTAAATATGATCTTTCTTATAGAATCTAATTACTGATGATGTACAACAAATATTGGTCCACAGTCCAGTAAATTTAAACATAATGAAGATGTAGTGTTGTATTTGATAATTAGTATCATAAAACTATATATATAGTAGTAAATGGATTATTGAAAATCTTTTTGTTACCGCATAGGAAATAATTTTAAAAACTTAGAAAGAAAGCTTGATCACTATTTAGCTTGTACACATGGAAACAGCTAGCCTTTAGTGATCACAATGGTAGAAGTGGCATGAAAATTAACCACTATAGCTATCTTCTCAACCATTATACCAATGTGACTAACTATGATATGCATGCCTCAAAAGGTAGTTATGGCTCGTTTATTTTCATTATATCATACTGGTAGAAATGGTGTGATAATTACAAGTATCATTTTGAAACTACGCCATTTTTGTTGGTTTGACTCAAAGTTGTGAAGATTGAACCGTAAGTCAAACCGTGGTAGTATAAGGTCCAAAGATCTCATGGTTCGACCGATCAGACCGTGAGAACCGCACTTATAGTTTATTTCTCTTTTTCTGATTTAAACATAAAATTATTTTAAATATGAATAAAATTTTACCAATTATGACAAGCACCATTGTCCAAACTGACTGTGATACTTTGACATGATGCAAGATATCATGGGTTCCATTTTTGTCTTCAACCACTTGTCATGTAGTATGTTATATACTATCTAATTGTAATAATTACGTAACAAATCATAGCAAAGTTGTAAATTTTCAATTTTTTATAATAAAAGAGGATTATATAATAGCTCGTAATATGTACATTATACTAAATTATGTCATCCAAATTACAATGACAATTACTATGAAATTATTTGTTAAATTTATTATGTCAAATAATGAAGAGTGAAATGATTTTTTTTTTCAAATTTGAAGAACAGTGAGGTTCAAAGAGGTTGGTCTAGGGTTTGTTAAAGGGTTTTTAGGTTAAACACTGGGTTTGTGCATGCTCAAGGCTATTTCATTTTCAGAGTCGTGACGCTCTAAGGTCGAAGGTTAATGCGGTCGAACCGAGGTTGGGTTGGGTCTTTAAAACACTGGTTTGACTAGTTATGCTACTACCTCAAAGGAAAGGTGGAATCACCTTATCTTCACTAGTTACACTCAAAGAAGATGTAAATGGATATTTCTAAATTCCCCACTGAGATCACTGCGAATAGTTTTAATTTTTAAAGAAAGTTGATTTTGAATTCTTTTTGCAATTTTTTGATAAATCAAAAGCATCACTTTTATGTTTTAGAGGAATTGTCCATGTAAATCTAGAATAATCATCTACAACTACAAAAACATACTCATTATGATTTATTAACTGAATTTGAGATGGACTAAATAAATCTAAATGTAGTAACTCAAGCAGTTTATAGTTGGAACCATATCTTTTAATTTGAATGAACTTTTCATAAGTATTCTTAATTTACAAGCATAACACACACTATCTATTAAAAATCCATTTTAGGAAGACCTATTATTAAATTAAGTTTTGATAATTTAGGTAAAAGTTTGAAATTCAAATACCCAAATCTTTTATGCCAAATCTAAGCGTCTCTTTTATTACCTAAAAGACATAGATTATCATTTGTGGTTTTCATAAAGAGAATATAAATGTTTTTCTTTCTAATTCCTTCAAATATGCTATTTGATTTATTATCTTCAATGTGACATTTATCTTTTTCAAATTTAATTTTATAGCCCTTATCACATAATGGACTTATACTAAGCAACAAAAATTAGATTCCTGACTAACAAAATATCAGAAATAGTAGTAGTTTTAGAGTTACTGACATTGCCGATGTCAATTACATATCCTTTTGAATTATCTCCAAAGTTGACTAGTCCTCTGCCTTTATAAAATATGTCATTCAGTATCTTCGGGTTTTCAGTCATGCGTCTTGAACATCCTCTATCAAGTATCTATTGGTTTGTCTTTATTTGCACCATCTGTAACACCCCAAATTTTCTGAGAATATTAAAATTAACAAATTCAAGAACACTTAATTTTTAGAAGAAGAATTAAGTGAAATGGATTGCGCTACTACGTTCATCTCAAAATTTTGGTCAAGATAGACATTTGGTTTGCATAAAACGGATACCTTATGAAGAAGTTATTAAGCCTTGAAGTTTGTATGCATATGAGAAAAATATATATATATATATAAAAAAAACTTAAAAAAATATGCAAAAAAGTTCAAGTGAATCGGGAGGGGGAATAACTGAACTGGCCCATTTTTGAGGTCGACCCGAGCCTCGCTGGGTCGACTAGGGGTTGATTCAGGGTGTTTGGCTATCAACCCGTGGGCCGATTCACTCTAAGGCCGATGTGGCATCTGATTGGTTCTGATGGACTCCTTGCTGAGTCATTAGGGCTGATGTGGCTATTCTATCTTGTCTGAATGGCTTTGATTTGCTCTAGGTTAATCTGACGGTTCCTATTAAATCAAACTTCTATATAAGCAACCTAATACCTCAACCCTAAATCATATCAAAAATCAAACCAAGAGCCGTCATGCTGCCATTGGACAACCTCGAGTAGCCGCCGTTCAAGTTGAAGCAAATTAAAAGAGACAAACCAAATCAAATCAAAATTAAACTAAAACAACGATTGTCTACATCAAAGGCAAGCATTTCAACTTCAGAATACAGATTCTAGAAATCAAGATTGTCTTCTGTAAGTGTAGTTATCTTTTAGATGTAAATAAATTTAAGACGTGATTTGATATAAAGTGAAAAATAGAATTATACCATGTTGTGTAATATTGACGATGCTAATTCATGTTTGTTTCTTGTGATGATTTTATCATGAATTGTCTTGGAATGTTTGTGGCTTATTGGACTTCGTGTTGGATCTATTAAAGATTGAGAATGAAACTATCAATATCATATGCAAGTTATATGTTTTATGTTAAGATCTACATATATATGTTTATATGATTAATGCAAGTTGTATGTATTATGTTAGATCCAAGTCAAGGTCTACATATATATATATATATATATATATATATATATATATATATATATATATATATATATATATTCATATGCTTTATGTTAGATCCATATGCCTATATATATGTTCATATGCAAGTTACAAGTTTTATGTTGGATCCATGTCAAGATCTATCTAGGTTCATATGATTAATGCAAGTTGTATGTTTTATGATAGATCCAAGTCACGATCTAATTATACATATGTTCATATGCAAGTTACATGTTAGATCCAAAACTAGATCAATATTTATATGCATGTTCACCTTGTTAGATCTAATTCACACCTATATGTTAATGTTAAAATTATACCTGCCTTGGGATTGACATGTCATGATTATGTCATATGCTAGTTTATAATTCAGGTTATGTTCACACATGCCTAGATCTACATTGTTAGACCAAAAATTGGTTCTAACACCCAAACTAGTTATGATTTCAATGAAATAGAATCAAAAAGCAGTAAAGAACACACAATTTATAGTGGTTCGGTGTTAAAGAGCCTAGTCCACTTTCTTTTCTTTTATTGGATGATTTGAATACAAAGACAGCAATAATTCTCACTCAACTTCACGATTACAATGCATAAACTCACTCAAATCTCTCAAATATAGACTTTAAGAGATGGTTTTGATCTGAATATGATTGTAGAATTCGGTTATGGAGGAAGTAAGGACTGAGAATTTGCCAAAAGATCCTTTCAAATGCCTCTAGATGGTGTATTTATAGGTGAGAAATCTCTTCAACGTGGCTCCGGTTCGGAATTGCGTGGCATCTATCCCTTGAGAGTCGGGTTCGGAGGCTCCAAGATGGCTACAGCGCATTAATTTAGTAGAGGATCGTGGGAGAAATGGTTAGATCTTGTCCGAGTCTTCAGAAGATATGCGCAGCAACGGTTGTAGATTCAGATGAAGAAAGGGGTTCGGATCGGGTCCTCCGATCCGATCCGGTGAGGCAACTTGCCATCCCTTGGTGCTGCTGACATACTCATCCGATCCGACCTGCTAAAGCCATTTGTTGTATGATGTTGCCAACATGTTTCTCCGCTCCGAACCGATAAAACCACTCGCTGTCTTTTGATATTTGCTGATGTATCATCCGATCCGAACCGATGGGATTGCTTGCTTTCTTCTGATGCCGCTAAAGCGTTCCTCCGATCCGAACCGTCGAAGCCACCTGCTTCATGATGTTGCTACTATACTCCTCCGATCCGAACCGATTGGGGTCTTCCTCACTATTTGCTCTTTGTGTAGCCTAGTTCACAAAGTAGGCTGACATTTTGCCCCCTCGAAGTACACTCTTATCTGAGATAAAGTATGCTTTGAAGTAGTTTACGAAACATCCTTTGAATCAGAACCGTTGAATGATCACTTCCATCTATCTGTAGTGTCGTGTCGCTTCATAACATTGTGGCTTTTGCTGCTTATATATCCATATTCCATATGAATTACTTTCTTCATTTTCAAACAACTTTGAGAGCTTTTATTTAATGTCCAGTGATTCTTCCAGGTAAGCTTTTTCTTTACTTTTCCTCAAATTCACCCCGCATGTCAAATTAGTGTATATAGCCTCTTTCGGTTCGGATACCGATCCGAATGGATTTCCTCCAGTGCACATCCAAACAGAACTTCCAATATCACTTCACCATGGGTTAGCAGGCCAGAGGACCTTCGTGGGCTTGACTCCCGATCCAAGCGGAGCGAAGTAGATTGGGAATACGAGTGGTCACTATGGTTTCATATAAGTACCACCCCCGGTCTCCTTCTTCCTCTTCCTTTTTTATTATCCTCTTCCAACGAAATTTGCATCAGAACCCTAGAATTTTAAAAACTCCGAAACTCTTTCATTTTAATCCCCGAATCATATAGGTAGTTTTATAATCTTGAATCTCCTCTTTATAATTGCTTTTAGCTTAGATTCGCGATTTCTTTGAACGATTCCAGCGATGTATTCGATGAACTTCACCGTCATGACCGCCTCCACTCCTCCGTCATCGTTAAAGGCATTAAATTTCACTCGAGGCGACGGTGTAGGGGGTTAAAATTCTTCGTTGAGCGTATGAATGCATCAGTATTCGATTTCAGTTAGGACTTTCAACGTAGGATCAAGCTTGACCCCAAGGAGGAGGAAAAAGGGAGAGGAGAAGTGCAGGGGATCGGTTCGGGTGACAGGGCAGAGACGAGAAAAAAGGGAGAGAAGGAGTGTAGGGGATCGGTTCGGATGACAAGACAGAGACGAGGAAAAAGGGATAGAAGGAGTGCAGGGGATCGGTTTGGATGACAGGACAGAGATGAAAATGGAGCTCAACTAACCGGATCGGGTTGGACTTGCAAGCTAAGAGAAGAACAAGATTTCCTTGACCGAACCGAATCGGAATGTGAAACAAAGAAAGGGAGAAGCATGGTTGTTCAAGTCGATCCGGACCTTCCAAGTGTTCACCTCCGAACCGATCCGATTTTGGTCACTGGGCATCAATTCTTGTCCCAGGCTAGCATAAGGCCTTCTCCTCGATCCGACCCTAGTGTGTGCATCCGAACCGAACCAAAAAACAACCGAAGATTGTGCATAAGACCTTGCTTAGTTTCTCGAACCAATTCTTAATATAATCTTCAACTTAATGGATAGTTAGGATAGTGCCTTGCGAACATAAACAAATATCAAGAACCATTCTGAACATTACTACTTCCTTAGACCTTTACATTATGCTTTCATGTATTTAATTTGCATCTTTGTCACACATAGCACACACTTTAGTTCACATACATACACGGGGGACACGGGCAACTTTACTCTAATCTTTGCCATTGTTTCTTCAATAGTCTAGTGATCATGGCTGAGAGACGTTCTTCTAGATTAGCAAAGAAGACGGAAATTGCAGAAACTTCTGAGAAATATACTCTCGATGACATATCTTCTTCTTCAGACCCTGAATGGGATGATAGGGGCTCAGATTATGAAGCAGGAGCGCGTAACAGCGAAACGCCTTCTGACAGCGAAGTCTCTCTGCGCTATGAAGAGGAAGCAGGGATTGGAGATAATCGAGCTCCTGACGAATTTGAGTCTGCCATCATATTAGAATCACCTCAAGATTCTGTTGAATCGACGATTGACAACGACAGACTTGCTCGAATACGCTTAAAGAATGGGATACTGAAAAGGGATACCCTGGTGCCATTGAAAACTGATTGTCCTCATAATCCCCCAGAAGGACTTATGGCAGTTACTCGCTTGATGTGTATGGTTGGGCTATTCCACCGTTTCCGTCTTTTGTTGTCGACTTCCTGAGACAGCTACGGATTGCCCCCATGCAGTTACATCCCAATTCCTATGCTTACTTGTATACCTTATATATAGCATATCGAGAGACTTTAGGTACAGAGCTCACTTTCGACGACGTTCACTTTTTTATAACTTCAAGCATCGGACTCGAGAAACTCCTTCCTTTTCTTACTTTGAATCAGTCCCAAAAAGGAAAATCATTTCTGCGCCATTTAGCAGCAAGGCTGGCGATTCTAAGCTAGAATGGTTTTATATAAGGCAACAGCCGGGATGTGCGAGGAGATGGACAAAATCAAGTAAAGCATTGGTTTCCTATATCTCAATTTTAAATGTTCAAACCAACACATTAATCCGTTTTCTTCTTGTTTGCAGTTGATAATCCAAAACAAATATCGGGTCAAGTGTATTTTGATCGGATGCGCCGCCTCCTTAACGGCGACCAAAAATTTCTAACCATCGATGATGTCCTTAAGGATAAATATCTTCATCTTCATGGGTTATCCATTACCCGTAGCATAGGTCACGGGTCGGGTCCATATGTATACATCCCCCCAGTGGACGTAATTCCAGAAACGGGTGAGAGCTCGAAAACCCCCACAATGCCACTTCGAACTTCACCTTCTCCATTTTCAATTCAGGATAACGAGCTGGCCAACATAGCCGAAAAGCACCGAGAAGGGTACATCGTCCATGAGGATGCTATCTCTCCTGAAAAGTGGACGTCTTCCGATGAACCGCCAATAGATGCTTCCCAAGGAGATGCCCCTAGTACTGATGATCCTACATTTCAGGGTTTAGGAGATCTCCCTTTACCTGAAACTATCTACACCTCATAGGATTTTGGTACAAATCCTTTAGTTTTCAGTTCTTCAGAGGCGACCACTCCCGCTAAGACCAAAGAGCCCACTCGCACTAGTCTAGCTTCAGACTCGGGTTTGTCGGGGGGAACACCACTTAGGATGCACTTAACACAATAGCACCACATTTCACAGCACTTACTTTTCATGAGAACACCGATTCTGAATTCTACTTATATTGTTGCACAGGTACAATGTCTTGTCCTCACTACGACATTAGCAAAATGCGTCGCAGCATGACCAGACCTCCTTCCGATGTCGAGCGTGATCGCAGCGAAAGCCGGGGTAGAGAGGACAGAAGGCTTCATGATTCTTATCAGTCGCGTACCTCGCGCTCTCGCTCCCCTGTCCGGTCAGATCCAGACCGACATAAAGGCTATCAGAGCCGTCGGGGAGAAGATACATCGCAGCCGAAAGACCGAACTTCTCCTCAGGACAAACACGGTCGGGAAAGAAGTCCACCGAAAGACACCAGCTCTCGAGATAAACATAAGGTTTTTAATAAGCGGCCTGGAAAGAGTGATGCAGCCATCGTGCCCACTAAACATAAGGATACTGAGTTAACGTACTGCCCACCTCCACCGCTGGATGCTGAGTCCAAAGTTAAGCGGGCATATTTGGAAAGACCTATTAGAGGTTAAGTCAAACCAAGGACACTTAACCAATTTAGCATGTTGACTAGAAAAACCCTAGTAACGGGGACCCGTTTCAGCAGTAACCCACATGGATGTATCAAGGTACCCTGAACTAGGCAGGGTGGGGCACGATTACTGGGCTGAATATAAGCGGTCAAAAGGGCGGCGGTTAGGTGCGTCAGTGTAGGTTCCGACGGAGTACGGGTGTGCACGGGCTTCGGAGTGGAAAAATCAGGCACTGGCACCAGGCGTACACTTGTGCATCTTTGAATCGTGTCAGGGTTGCCATTATAGGACTTGATACACCCTATACTGGAACCAGCACAAGTACTTAAAAATCACGTGGGGTCGCATGACACTGAGAATACATGAATGCGAGTAGGAGCCGATCAATACATGAATGGGATCACTTTATCATGAACATACATTGCTAGTTAAATAGCTCTTAGTGGGTGTAGAGAAGTAAAAGTGGGTGCGATAGCCAAATCTAAGTTCAGTTTATTCATGTCATAGTCTTTTACTTGTTTACATGCTATTAAATAACTGGGCTTACCAGACTTATGTCTTACTCATTTTCCTTTCGCTTCTTTTCTTCCGTTTTCCCTCCCCAGGTCCATAGGGAGGAAACACTTCTGCTTAGTCCAGGTTAGCCAAAGCTTGAAGACCGTAGATGTAAGGCTTGGACTCTCCTTTTTGAGCTATGGCTATGGTCAAGCACTTATTGGGGATTTATGTCATTTTATTTTCAGTATTTCTTCTTTATGTTTTCAAGACAGATGAAAAGTTGTAATAATTTGGAAGGTTGAAAAAGTTGTTGAATTGTTGCGTTGAACAAGTATTTATGAAATAATATTGATCTTTTTCCGCTGCATAAATTTTCTATCTTGTAATTTATTAGTATCTTGTACCTTAAAACACTCCACTGAAGTTAAGGCATTCCCTTTGAGAGTGACCTTAACGGAGGTGGGGTGTTACAGTGTTGATTCTTCAAAAGCCATATAACACACCTCTTCTTGCACAGCACACCAATTTGGTAGACAATTTGATTCTTATTAATAATAATATGTGGAATTATGAAACAATGATGCTTTGGATAGTTTTGAACTAGTGTTAACAAAATTTCCAACTGCCACTTTAAATCTTTTCAGAATTCAGACTATGAAAACTTTAAAAATCAATGCTCTAATACCAAATGTGAAGAATGCATATTACGTATCTTAAGGTTGGATTAATGCTAGAGGGGGTGACCCGTGTTTAATGAATTATATGAGTCTTTTTGAATTCTTTGTTACTAAACAATGCAATTCACAAACACATAAACTACCACAAATTTAGACATAGATGCAAACTGAAAATAAAAAGTGGCAAAGGAAAGAACATACTGGGATGTTATACTGGTTCGAAGTTACCCTACAGCCTGTCCCACACAATTTCTTATGCAGATTTAGTTACAAATATAATGTCGAGGTTACAACCTTCGATTTCAAGACCACGATATACTCCCTTCATATTTGCCAAGTACAGTGAGACTCAGTTGATTTACCGGGCTATAATTACACCTAACTTATTTACCAACCACTGTCATACCATTTTAAGTTGCTTTAATGGAGAAAGATATTTGATATGATGTTGTTGGTTGCTAATGATCGTATATCTCTAAATACCACTGACTCTTTGAGAGGGAGTGATAGAGAACCAAACTGGAGATAATCGAGTTCAATTCACTTAGGATTTTGGTAGAATTTCTTTATGAATATTTAGAAGGGTCCATTTGGCACATGTCCCTATTAAGTTTCAAAATTAGACTCACACCCGGTCATAAACTTATTTTTTGAAAATTCAAGGAAAAAAATTAAAAAAATCGCATAAATTCATAATTAAATAAAACAAGTACACATCAAAAAAAAATCAGGGGGAAAACAATCAAAAAACACATCAAAATAAAAACACACACAAAAACAGCGAAAATTTTGTAAAATGTATCGACAGATGCACATATATACAAATAGTTGCATACGTGTATGCATCTATTTCTGTTCTACGTCAAACTCCAGCATACATGCATACATATATGCAGATTTTATTAAATACATACATGTTATCGTGCAACAATTCAATTTCTGCATGTAAAACATGTATACTTGTATATCTACATACAAGTATATAGTTATACATAAAAAAAACTACATACAAGTATGCAAATATTTCCATGCCTTCGGCCTTCAACACATTCCTGCATACTTATATGCAGTTATTCTGAATAACTGCATACTTGTTTGCAATTATTCAGAAGGCTTGGACAAATTCTTGCATGGTATTCAAATATTGCATACATGTATGCAACTATTGGTAATAGATGCATACATGTAAGCAACTTTTTTTATAATGATTTCCATGGACTTCTGCGAATGTTTCCAGAATTTAGATTTTTTTTTACCTGAGTGGAGCATTTTTTGGCAAAAAAAAGTTAAAACACGTAACTTTTGAAAATAGGGACCGGGTTTGCATTTTAAAACATGAGGGACGTGAGCCTAATTAACTTTAGAAATAGGGATGTGTGCCTAATATTCACTATTTAGAAAATAAGAGTAGGGAAGGAGTGAAGAAAGGACGAAAAACTAACTAATGATTCGTTGAAAACATTGGGTATTTATAGGAAATTAACATCCATGTCCATTCGCGAAGAGGCACAACGAAAATATACTTCTTTTGAAATTTGATTTTTCAAAACAATTGTCATCGTATCAATATAGAGGGATGGGGCATTTCGAAATGCCTATGTATATTTTGAATTTTTCCCAAATGATTTCTATTTTATAACTTTGTCGAAATAATTTTTAGACTCATAAATCATTTTGGATCTGTTTTCAATATAAAAACTTGTTAAAAAACATTTAGAGATAAAAACTTCAGACCATTAAGTATGTAAAGACCTATAAATCAGAATATAAGAGGCTTTGTAAAATCTTAAAATATAATTTTTGAAATTTAGGCTAAATTTTTGAAATTACAAGATGATGATTTGAAATTGAAATAAATTTTTTAAATCAAGTAGTGATTTAAAATAATAGAGTTGAGGAAAAAATATTTAAATCAAGAGAGATGAATAAAAAAATAGTTTAAGATCTAAAATAAGTTATTTTTAAAAGTTAGTGGATTTCATTTGTAACAACCTGAATTCTGACAGACTGATTTTTTTTCAAAATTCCAATCTATCGAAACTCGTGTTGGTTTGCTCTGGTATCCTGTAGAAAAGATAGAGACATAAAATATGTCAAAGCTCAGAAAGTATCTCACAGTGGAATGGATAAAATATAGTGTAATCAAAATATAACTTTACCGTATTAATAATACTGGCTAACTAACATCCAAAGCTATCATGTCTCTGCCATAAATCTAACCTACGAGTATGTCATGGGGAGGGGGTCAGAACACAAGTTCTGATGACTAGATTTAAACTATACACTTTAGATAATCCTACATATACCATTCAATCACATTTATTTATTTATTAGGTTACTTGGGTTAACAACACTCAAGGCTTACACACACGCCGTACCCATTTACTTTCCAGTGGATTAACCTAACATAGTATATATGTAGCTATCTCTAATATTAAGGTACACACCATGATACCCCACATGCACGATCTCCACCGTAATGCCACAGAAATGTGCGCAATTCCACGTCCTACGCCGGAGTAACGTACGGATCTCTATATAACAATGTTTTACGTTCCACATATATCTGTCTACCACGCTACGTAAACGTACGGACTGCCACCGTCTATCGTATCAGATTTCATACCGGAGTAATGCCCTCAAGTCAACGATACACCACCCAGAGTCGACATGCGTGTATCTAGACTGTCCCATGTACGTATCGTCAATCGTATTCGATGCCTTAACCGCACATAATGTGTACTAAATTCCGCGGAAGGGCTATGCAAAAAACACAGAACTCAGACGGGAGTTTTCCATATCTATACAGGCCCGTCTTTAAGAGCCTCTAAATACAGATATTCCTAGGGTCTGTTTTTCATGGTGGCTATGGCCCCACCTCGGCCCATCGCTCAACTAGTAAAGACTACAAGAGCTAAACGACTTGCCTCTAATAAACAGTCTAAACATCCAACTGGCGTCTTCCCTCAACAACTGTACCTCGATAGTGAAAGATGAAAGGTCTATTGGTTTTAGCTCTAGTCTTTTCGCATCCCACTTGTGGATGTTGGATATGCTAGGCGGTTCCGGACAGACTTCTACCACATGTATAATCTAACTTCGTGTCTTAGCGTGTTACAGTTTCTTATTTACTGTAAATTTAGGCATACTATTCTTTAACAATTATTCCTATTTCATTATAGGTATTCATGCCCCTTTTCCAAGTCATATTTATCATGTGTCATATGCGCAAATTAAGATCCTTATTCATAGTTTGATTTATGCCCCAAACCCATATTCATGTATTCAATTTTATGTTAACATGAAACCATTTAATCATACAACTATTTCAATTCATACAAGTAAGGATTCATGTATATAAATGTGACAAGTTAACATGTCATTTTCTCAATTCTACAGTTAATAATTCGAACACATAGAATGCCACAAGTAAATCATGAATTCATAACAACAGTAGTCACCACCCATATTCTAACAAGTTTGTTTTTTCATCATGTAAACATTTCAACGCTTTAATTGATTCAACATATGAATTTTCCAAAACATTCATATTAATATCTCAACTTGTTATAACAGTAATTCTTAATTATTTTGTCAAATTCACATATAATAACGGGGAACGTAAAGCGATAATATATCATAAATCCACTCACATTAGAAGCTTTCCAAATCCTGGATTTGGTGAAGATCTATCATTCCGTGGTTTTTCCCCTAATTGGATTCAGTATCCAACAACCATGGATTCATAATTTTTACTAAAAGAAAGAAAGAAAAAAAGAAGGAGAAGAGAATGGAAAATAGACCAGATCTAGGAATTACCTCACTTCGATAAGAGAGCTGAACACCCATTTACAAACATACGTTCCTTTCCTTCTGATCTGGGTTCAGAATTTTTCCTAAACTAATAATCTTAATTTTCTGAATAGATTTGAGGAGGGAGAGGAATGGTAGAGCTTCTGCGTCGTCATAGAAATATGAGACTTAGGGTAGGATCTACATACTTATTATAGTGTTCAACAATGAATTTGGACCAGAAAATAGTCCACTTTCACGCTCCAGAATCTGCCCAGATCTATGGTGGGGTCGACCCTGGGGTCGACCCCCCTGTTGATGGGTCGACCTCCAACGGGCAAAATTCCCGCTCTGTTTTCCCGCTTCGTGTTTTAAATTTATGGATAAATTTATTTAATATATATACATATAAGTTCCTTATATGTATACAAACTTCCAATGCCCATAACTTCTTCATACATTATTCGTTTTACGCAAACTAGGTGTCTATCTTGACCAGAATTACGAGACGGACGCAATGACATAGTCCGTTTTAGTTAATTCACATTATTTAATTAAGTTATTTATATTTTATTATCTTGTGATAAAAATGCAGGGTGTTACATTCCCCTACCCTGAGGAAATTTCGTCCCCAAAATTTGATAAGGGTAAAATCAAATAACCACTAGCATAATATCCATCCATCATGTGTATATCCAATTTTTGCAACCATCGAGCACTTGTGCAAAGTGAAATACAACATAATAATGCATGTATGCCTAAGCGGTACCTCCTATGTGTATGCAAAATTTTCAAAATATAATGCTCACATTTTAAATATAATGGCAGTTCTACATGAATGCAATATTTTGAAAATCAAAATGCTTTTTCATCCAAACTTTACCACACTCTTTCTTTGTAAGAGCGTGGTTCATCCAACTGTTACATCCATAATCCTACCTACCAACTTTATTTTTCGAATTTCAGAAAAATCTAATTTTCTAAATTCGATTTCTTATGTTACAAAAAGGTGGAAAATAGAAAACTTCACATCTTCCGTTTTTCTTTTATGTACCCTTTTCAAACCGTACTTGGATTTTATGTAACTATTTATAAAGATTCCCTATTTCCATATCCAAGCATAGCCCACACGAGAAGATTTTCTTTTGTTACTGATTTTCTTTTTCATCTTATCTTAGAATGTTTTATCTTTATCCATTTTTTCTCATAATTTATCATGTTTGTTACTTTACTGAATTTGCTGTTTCCTTTTTAGTTGTACCATTTCTCTTTTCTTAGCTTATTTAATGATCAGATCTAGGTTTAGTTTTCAAATAAACCTTCTAGTCTTTCAACTAAAACAGGAAAACAGACACTATACACAGCTACTATTAAGGGCCAAGAATCTCAGGACTATGTCCCCCTTAGACAGAAAAGTCCAAACCATGGGATCCACGACAGGTTTTGGTGTTACCCTAACCATCCAACAAGAATAAAATAATGGAATGATCCCAACAGAAATGTAGTAACGGATTTTACTCCTAACATGAAAATTAACAACAGGATCTAAACACTTACTTGCCCTTTACTATCTAGTAATCACTACTAATTCTAGCTGTGTACCAACAGTAATTTCAAGCAACACCCTAGGCTTTTCAATGCTTACGCATTCTATGAGAATTTACCATTTTTTTCCAAGATAATTCTCATTATTTAATTCATAGCCTCAAACTTTTCCCGTCTTCCCTAGGCACTCATCCTTTCCTGCTCCATACTTTTAAACACGGTTTGACCTTTCATTAATTTTTCTTTTCAAAAATTATAAGTGTCAAAACTTAATTTTCCTCTTCAAAACTCACTTTTGCCAAACCATAAAACATGTCATCTTAAAAGAATGTAATTTTTTTTTCAAATCACAAAAACTGGAGTAGGTAAGGACAACTATTCCTCAATCGGGTTTATAACTTGTTCTTGCCTATAAAGTCGGTTCAGTCTCTTACTACAAGGTGCAACCATCTACTATACTCTTAATTTCTACAACTTATTTTGTCCACCCAAAATAATTTATCAAAAAGGATTATCAAAAGAATAGAGACTTCAAAACATCCTTTGTTAAAAATTCTTGTTATGAAATATAACAAGAAAACTAGCGAGCTATACATGCTCTATAATATGCATATGAGAAATCATTGCTTCCAAAATATATCCCATTTTACTTTAAAACCCAATATGTACTTCTTTACATATTTTATAACTATGAATTTTAAGATTAAAACTTGAGAACACCATAAACCCTTTTCCAAAAACTTTTATAGTTTCAAGTTCTTAAAAGTTAACAATGGAGTTAGACTCAAAGCGGGTTTCCAATTTTCCAGGCTTTCCTAGACACATCCCAAGGTCAATTCTCTAAACTATATATATTCCTAATCCATTTTTCTCTTTTTGACCTTCTCCAATTTATAAGGTTTTACTGCCAAACCTGCTAACACAAAATACTAATTATTTGGGATTCACCTTCCTCCCATACAACTTTGTACACTTTCTACTTAAGGGTCTCAGATTTCCATATTCCTTCCTTTAGTGTACAAAACAACATCCCATTTCTTACCATATTATACTCTTTCTATTTAGTTGGTTTCTCCATGGATCTTGGTATATATATAGTATATTTATATTTAAAAAAAAATACAAATACGTTCACTCACTATCGACATAGGAATACTAAACCTAAGCTCCGATACTAGATGTAATAACCCGAATTCCGACAGACCGATTTTTCTTTCAAAATTCCAATATATCGAAACTCGTGTTGGTTTGCTCTGGTATCCTGCAAAAAAGACAAAGACATAAAATATGTCAGAGCTTAGAAAGTATCTCACAGCAAAATGGATAAAATATAATGTAATCAAAATATAGCCTTACCATGTTAATAATACCGGCTAACTAGCATCCAAAGATATCATGTCTCTACCACAAATCTAACCTACGAGTATGTTAGGAGGAGGGGGTCAGAACACAAATTCTGGTGACTGAATTTAAACTATACACTTTAGATAATCCTTTATATAAAGTTCAATCACATTTTCTTATTTATTAGGTTACTTGGGTTAACAACACTCAAGGATTACACACACATCGTACCTGTTAACCCACTTTGTGAACTGGGCAACACAAAGTCAAGATGTGAAATATTGAAAAAACATGGGAAGTACTGAAGCAGGTCGGATCGAAGCAGCGTATCGGTTTGGATCGGATAAGGTCTTCTGTTCGGATCGGTGAACGATCATTGTTGGAATCAGAGAGGCACAACTGTTCGGATCGGAGGGCAATCTACCTCAAGTTGGATCGGAAAGCCACCCAGTTGCTACAGAAATAGATCGGAGCGGAGCAGAGTAAAAAGGAGAGAGAATTGGCCCTGGGTTAATCCTGGTCGGATCGGAGATGCCGATCCGAACCCCATGAGCATATCTCTCCGATCCGAACCCATTTTACACGTCACTTTCCTGCATGAGCGCCTTGTTATTCGGAGCGGCTATGACCAGTTCCTACCCACAACGTCCACTGCTCTGATGCGTTGTCAACACAGAAATCCATCCGAACCCGAGGCTAATGGGATGGATGACACGTGACTCCGATCCGGATCGGGTTCTGAGCAAATTCTCACCTATAAATACCCCGTCGGGAGACAAAGAAAAGGATCTTTTTTCTGGCACTTTGAGAGTTCAACCACCTTCATAACCCGAATTCCAGCACTCTCGGAGAATCCAAATCTTCTTTCATTATTTGTTTTTAGTCAATTGAGTGATTGTAAGTGAGTTGTGAGAGAAATCAAGTGAATATTTAATTGTATTTGCAACTAAATCATTGAATATAGTGAAAGACAAGTGGACGTAGGCATTTCTTCGACGAACCACTATAAATCCTGTGTGTTCATTTTTATTTTTGATCTCGTTTCATTTTTCTTTTAATCAATTTGGGTGTTAAAACCACTTTTTGGTCTAACATTTTGGTGCTTTCACTGAGAATTCATCTGAATTCTTTGTTTTTCGGGATTATCGTTCTACTTTTTGGACCGTTGAGTTCAAAGAAGTTAATCCTCAAGTTTCAACGCCCTTGGATATTTGTTGAAGTGATTGTCGAAGAATCATGGCCAAAGGAAAAGGCAAAGAAGTTCAATCTGGTCGAGGAAATGGAGCTGGCGAAGATCAGCAAAATGCGGTTGTAACAAGGTCTCGTGGGCAGAGTTTAGCAGCAGGACGAACTGATGCAGGAAACCCGAACCGCCTTCAGGGGGAGAGCTCCGATCCGATCCGGGTAGGAGATTCTGAAGCAGTGCATTCCCCCAACCTGAACCGACCGGAACAGCTTGCCATGTACCGACCCGACCAGGCTCCCCAGCTCCGAACCGACCCGATCTCCCATCTCCGATCCGACCCGATACTTGGTGATGTTGGAACCTCTACTCGAGTTCCTACGAATGCTCCAATTCCAGCCACCAGGGTCAATGATCAGGTCAATCCATCTGCGCCATTACTCAAGGAGATTTCTCGCGCCTACTTGACATGCTTGAGAGTACTAGGGAGGCTATGAAAGTCCACGAGCGCACCAATCTCAGGATGCAGGAAAATATGAGGCTCATGAGCAGGGAGATTAGCGAACTCCGTCGATAGAGGACCCCATCACAGGTTCGTCACACACCAGTGGATCAGTCATCTTCTTCCGAGGAAGAGCGGCCCCGTGAACGAAGGCCGCTCGAACAACCTCAGAATGTGGAGCAGCTGACATTCGGATCTTTGGGGTCTCGCGAGGATATTGCACGAGCACTAGGAAACAATGATCCCATTCAGGGGCAAAGGCTCCAGTCCCCTCCTCCCGAGATCGACCGGGAGCGTAGGGAACGGAATAGAGCAGAAGCAGCTCGAAGAAGAAGGGCATCTCCTGAACAAGAGCCCAGAAGGAACCCGGATACCAGGGCCAGGGAACCTGAACGGCCCCTAACTAATGCTGATGTACAGGCAATGGTGCGCCAGATTATGTCCGAGAGCCGGAACTATACCAACGAAGATTATGGCATTGAGCGAAGCCATACTCCTTTCACTGACGACATCCTCGACTTTCAGTTTCCCCGGCGTTTTAACCTGCCGCAGATGGACAAGTACAATGGGAGAACTGATCCGGGACAGCATTTGATGCGATATTCGTGGCTCATGAATGCTGCTGCTGCCCCTGATGCAGTGAAGTGTAAAGCATTCCCGATCTATTTAGAAGATGTGGCGTTGTTCTGGTTTACCCGGCTTCCCCCCTCGTTCGGTGTCGAATTATAGGGAACTGAGCGAACGTTTTATGAATCAGTTCCGACTCCATACCCGAAAGTCCAAAAGTGTTATTGAATTATCAAGGATTAAGCAGGCACCAAGAGAGTCTTTGAGATCATATCTTGACCGTTTTAACTTAGCTTTGACTGAAGTTAGTGACCCGCATGAGCCTACCATTCTGATGGCCTTAAAAGAAGGAGTCGATCCTGAATCCGAGTTCGGGGATTACCTTTCTGGGAAGACACCCTCCACAAGAGAGATATTCTATGAAAAAGCCGATATTTATTTAAGACGAGAGGAGGCCAGGGCAAACCGAAAGAGAAAGTATGAAGCAGCTTCAAAAGAAAATGTGCAGAGTAACGTCGCTGTGAAGCAGTCTGGGGAAAATTCCGGAAAAGTTGAAGTAAATGTGGGAAACAAGGGTGGCAACAACAATGCTGGAAACGGGGGCAACAACAATAACCGTAATGCGAACGGTAACAGAAGAAATAGAAATAGGGGAAGTGATCCTAACAAAAGACCCCGATTCCAGACCTACGAGAATTATACACCATTGAATGACACCCTGGAGAATATTTACCTGGATACGTACAATGTTTTGCAATACAAAAGACCGCCACCTCGTGATTCGACCAAGAAAGAAATGGAAACTGGTAAGTTTTGTTTGTTTCATGGAACTCATGGGCATTCAACCAATGAATGTCGGCATTTGAGAGATGTGATTGAGAAGCTGCTGCGTGAAGGGAAACTGGATGAATACAAGGTTGCCCCAAGGGACAGAGGGCAAGGAGAGCAAGCTCCAAAATAGATTCTACCTGCTCCCAATCCTACAGCGCAGCAGAAAGGCAAGGGAATTGTTATCAACTCCATAGTGGGTGGACCTCACCCAGCAATCCGTAGCTTTAGAGCAATGGATCAATATGTAAATGCTGCCAAGCACGTAGATGTGAATGAAGGTGATGATTTGGAAGATATCGCCCCCATAAAACAACAGAAGACCATTTTGACGACGTGGTATTCCGCAGCAGAGATAATACTGGGATCCAATCACCCACTGATGATCCGTTGGTTATTACTACCACCATTGGGCCGGCCTTGGTTCATAAGGTATTAGTAGACAACGGAAGTTCTGTCAATATTTTATTTAAAAAGTCATTCGATCAGATGAAACTTGAGTCTGAAGATTTGAAGCCATGTGAAGGATGGATCAGAGGCTTCAACGGGGCGTCAACAGCCCCCATGGGTTATATAGAATTGCCCGTGACCTTGGGGCAAGGAGAACGCCGAAGAGTGCGGATGCTTCAGTTCGTAGTATTGGACGTAGATTCGCCTTATAATGCATTCTTGGGGAGGCCTGCCCTTGCTGAGTTCAGAGCTTGTATCGCCCCTTGGTGTTTATTGCTTAAGTTCCCAACCGAAGCCGGAACTGGAGTAATGAGAGGGGATCAAGTTTCCGGACGGGCCTGCTATGTTGCCGAATTAAAGATGTTGATGAAAGGACTTAACATCGAGAGTAAAGATGCCTCGCCTCCCCCAAAGGGGGGCTCGACATAGCAATTAGAGAGATTGACCCCGAAGGAGTTGCCCAAAGGAACGCCTGAAGACCTGGATCCCAGAAAAGACGAGGAACCAGAAACTAGAAATGCAACTCCTAATGAAGCGACAGTGGAAATTCCCATTGATGAAGCTGATCCAACAAGAGTTTTGAAGATTGGATCTCAATTGGATCCACGTCGAGCCAAAGAACTAACGGACCTCTTGAAGGCAAACTTGGATGTGTTTGTCTGGACCCACGCTGACATGTGTGGGATATCGCCATCCATTATAAGTCACAAATTAAATGTAAACCCGAAACATCCGCCTGTGAAGCAAAAGAGACGCATGCTGGGCCCAGAGAGGTCGGCTGCTCTCAAAGAGGAAGTGGAGAAGCTGAAGCAGAACGGGTTTATTCGAGATTCGACATATCCTGACTGGATATCGAATCCCGTCTTGGTAAAGAAGCCGAATGGAAAGTGGCGGACTTGCATTGATTTTTCAGATTTGAACAAAGCTTGTCCAAAAGATAGTTTCCCACTTCCCAGGATTGACCAGCTTGTAGATTCGACAGCAGGTCATGAACTTCTCTCTTTCATGGATGCATATTCTGGGTACAACCAAATTCCTATGCACGTGCCAGACCAAGAACATACGAGCTTCATTACGAATTTGGGATTATATTGTTATGTCGTAATGCCATTCGGATTGAAAAACGCCGGAGCCACTTATCAGCGCTTGGTGAACAGAATGTTTTATAATCAAATAGGGAAGACTATGGAAGTTTACGTGGATGATATGCTCGTCAAATCGAAACAGTCCTCCAGCCATACGCAAGACTTGGCGGAAATGTTTGGTATCCTGCGAAAGTATCGGATGAAGTTGAATCCTTTGAAATGCTCATTTGGAGTGGCATCGGGAAAGTTCCTAGGCTTCATTGTGAGCTCCCGAGGAATTGAAATCAATCCTAGCCAAATAGCAGCGATTAGAAACATTGAAGAACCAAGAAGAATTAAAGATGTCCAAAGTCTTGCAGGGAAAGTAGCCGCGTTGAGTAGATTCATCTCCAAAGCTACAGACAAGTGCGTTCCTTTTTTTGATTTGATTAAAAGGGGAAAGAAAAACTTTGAGTGGACTCCGGACTGTGTTGAGGCTTTTCGAAATTTATTGGAACTGCTAGAGAAACCGCCGATTTTGTCAAAGCCAGTGGATCACGAAGAATTGTTTGTTTACATGGCAGTCTCGGCTCACGCCGTTAGCACAGCCCTGGTACGAGAAGAAGACAAAGTACAAAGGCCAGTGTATTATGTAAGCAAGAAATTAGCAGCGACAGAGCGCAACTACCCAAAGATTGAGAAGCTCGCTTACAGCCTCCTAATCGCATCCCGGAAACTTCGTCACTATTTCCAAGCTCATCCCATAACCATATACACTGACCAGCCCCTGAGGAAGGTGTTGCAGAGACCCGAAGCATCGGGAAGGTTGATCAAATGGAATATAGAATTGAGCCAGTTTGATTTAAATTTTCAACCATGAAGGTCGATCAGGGGGAAAGCTCTGGCAGACTTTATAGAGGAGTTCACCATCCCAGAGGAGGAAGTAATCGATGACAAAGTGGTTAAGTCCGAGGATGAGTTAAAGATGGATCCGTGGAAACTATACACAGATGGAGCCAAGAACGACCGAAGGTCCGGAGCTGGAATCGTCTTAGTCACTCCCGAAGGACGGTCGTTATATTACGCCCTACGATTAGAATTTTCGGCAACTAACAATGACTCTGAATACGAAGCCCTGATTGCCGGGCTGAAGCTTGCTAAAGACCTTGGAATAAAAATGTTGGACATATTCTGTGACTCTAAAATCGTTGTTTGCCAAGTGCGAGAGGAGTTTGTGGCTTGGGGACCTCGACTTATTGCCTACCTCAGGAAAGTGAGAGAGCTATTGAGCAACTTGGAGCGGTACAACAAAACACATATCCCAAGAGCTGAAAACCAGAAGGCGGATAGGCTGGCAAAGCTGGCTAGTTCCGACAATCCGGAAGAGACTAAAATAATTCCAATTGAAACGTTGGAATCGCCAAGCTTTGAGTCGATGGAAATTGAGTTCGCTTTTGAAGCGGAGCCGGAAAAGGAATCCTGGATGACCCCAATTAAGAACTTCCTTAAGAATGGGACACTCCCGTCAAAGAAGAGTGAGAAAAGGGCTATAATTCGCAAGGCTACCAGATATGTCATACAAGATGATATTCTTTATAGGCAAGGATTTTCTATGCCCCTGTTACGATGTATTGCACACGACGACATCAAACGTGTACTAAAAGAAGTGCACAAAGGTGAGTGTGGAGATCATACAGGAGGTCAGACTTTAGCAAAAAAGATATTGCGATATGGATACTTCTGGCCCACAATTAATAAAGATGCAGCTGATTATTCACGACGCTGCGATAGGTGCCAAAGATTCGCCAAAATCCCCAGAGCACCGTCGACCCAACTCAAGTCAATGGTGAGTCCTTGGCCATTTGCCACGTGGGGAATTGATATCATTGGAGTTCTACCAATTGCTAAAGGAGGAGCAAAATATGCAATAGTCGCTGTGGACTATTTTACGAAGTGGGTGGAAGCTGAGTCCTTGACCAAAATCACGGCAAGAAAGGTGATAAGTTTCGTGGTTAGAAATATTATATGCCGGTTCGGGATTCCAAGGACCATTATAACTGACAACGGAACCCAGTTTGATGGTACTGAATTCAGAAATTTCTGCCAAAAGTATAAGATCGACAAGCGATACACTGCGGTTGCTTACCCGCAGTCAAATGGGAAAGTTGAGGCAATAAACAAAGTAATAAAATCCATCCTCAAGAAACGGTTAGAGCGCGCAAAGGCAAAATGGGATGACGAATTGCCCCTAGCTTTGTGGGCATATCGGACAACCTTTAAGACGGCTACTGGTCACACCCCTTTCTCTCTCTCCTTTGGCTCAGAAGCAGTAATTCCAGTTGAGCTGGAAGTTCCTTCCCACAGGGTGACGTATTATGACCCGATGACGAATCAGGCACTCTTACTTGAGTCTCTTGATGAAGTCGAAGAAAAAAGGGATGAAGCAGATTTGCGTGCGGCAAGACATCGACGTCAGATGGCACGCTATTACGACAAAAAAGTTCGCCTCAGGACTTTTGAACCAGGAGATTTGGTGCTAAAGAGAGTCTTTCCATCCCTTCCTCACCTCGGTCCAAAGTGGGAAGGACCCTTTGTCATCCAACGGAAACTTGAAAAAGGAACCTTCAAGTTAACGACCGTAGATGGCGAAGAAGTCCCTAGAGCATGGAATGCCCAACACTTAATGCGATATTTGGATTAGAAATGTTGTACTCTTTGTTATTTTTCTTATGAACTCTGTAATAAGGCACGACTTTGCTTGGGAAAATCTGACGATATGAATAAAGGACTATAAAGTGGATGTAGGCTACGACTTAGCCGAACCACTATAAAAATATTGTGTGTTATTTACTTTTATGCATTATATACATACATTCATTGATTATTCTGTTGTGATTATGGAATACAGGATGATTCAAAACCAGAAAAGGTTGAAGACAGTTTAAACATAAGAAAAAGCACAACGACTGTTCGTGCGACAAGACATAAAAGAATGAGAAAACGACATTCTTAACTTTAACTCTCTGTAACACCCCGAATTTCGGTTAATGTTAAAATTCACAAATTAAAGAATAACTAATCCCAGATGTGGGAATTAGGGGAAACAGGTTGCGTCATTGCGTTCGTCTCGGAAAAATACGCGAAATAGAGTCCGAGTTTGCGTAAAACGGGTACCGTATGAAAGAGATATGGACGAACGAAGTTAGGCAGAAAAACCAGAAACAGGCCAGAAATGCACTGGCGCACTTGTGAAGTGCGCCAGAACAAAAATGCACTGGCGCACTTGTGAAGTGCGCCAGTACAAAGATACACTGGCGCACTTGGGAAGTGCGCCCGTGCCGAGCCAAGAAACCTGCACAGTTTCGAGAGAGTTCTGTGGTTGGGTGCACCAGTTTGGGGTTTGGGCTTGGTCTTAGGGCTGGTTTCTGGAAGGTGCCGAAATCTAAGGGTCCTAATCTAATTTAGGGTTAATCTAAGGGCCTAAAACACTACCTAATCCTATAAATAAGACCCCAACCCTACCCTAATTCATTCATAATTAGATCTTGTAACTAAACTATGGCAAAATGAAACTTGATCATGGCCTCCACAAATCAATGAAGAGAGTTGCAAGCTAATCAACCTCTAATCAACATCTTCTTCAACTAAAGCAACTAATTCCACTTCATAAGTTTGCTAATCTAGGTTTGGTGAGTTTCTATCACTTTGATGATCAATTGCTAAATTAAGTAGATGAGATATGATGAGATCTATGGTTTTGCATGAGGATTAATGGGTTTTCAAGTCATATGATATGATGGGAATATGCTAATCTATGTTAATATTAATCCTATGTGTATGCATGTTGAATATGTGAGTTATGCATGTTGAATATGTGAGTTTATGCAAGTTGGATATGTGGGTTTATGCAAGTTAAGTGGTGGGTTTATGCATAATAAGTAATTGATTTTATGCATGCTAAGTAGGTGGTTTTATGCATGCTAAGTGTTTGGTATTATGCATAAATCATGACATGCAAGTTTACCCTTTTAAATGTGATGCATACATATGCAAGATGGCACCTTTATATGCTATGAATATATATATATATATATATATATATATATATATATATATATATATATATATATATGCATGTTTACCCTCCTTTAAGATGCAAGTCATATATGCAAGTTCAACATGTTATGCAAGTTATGTGTATGCTTATATGCAAGTTCAACATGTTATGCAAGTTATGTGTATGCTTATATGCAAGTTCAACATGTTATGCAAGTTATGTGTATGCTTATATGCAAGTTCAACATGTTATGCAAGTTATGTGTATGCTTATATGCAAGCTCAACATGTTATGCAAGTTTATGTGTATGATGTTATGTAAGTTATGTGCATGTTGTTATGCAAGTTCATATGCAAGTTATGTGTATGATGTGATGCAAGTTATGTGCATGATGTTATGCAAGTTATGTGTATGTTGATATGCAAGTTATGTTTATAATATTATGCAAGTTAACATGTAACATGTTGTGCAAGTTCACATCTTTAAGACACATGCAAGTTCACCTTTGTATAACCTATGAACACTTATGCAAGTCGCCTTTATACATGACATATGTATGTTCATGCAAGTTGGGTTATTTAGTAATGCTAGTTGGGTTAATGTCATGATGTAAGTGGACACCTTTTAACCCATGTTAATGCTAATGTATGCTAAGTGAAACCCATGTTAAATGTGAAAGAATCTTCTCTTGGAAATATGTCGTGTTAGCATAAGTACGTGGGGAAACGATGGGGTTAATAGACATGTTAATGAATGGTGTGAAATGGTTATGATTAAGCATACCATAAAATGAATAAGCATAAGTGGGAATTTACCTATTGAGTTAGGTCTACCCCATGGGAATTTACCTATTGAGTTAGGTCTACCCATGTTATGGAATTGGGAATTTACCTATTGAGTTAGGTCTACCCATATTCTTGTAAATGTGAATATTAATTAGGGATAATTAATAAATATGGGGGTGATTACTTAGGTGTAATTAATCGACTAAGACACGAGGTTGGACTCATTTGTAGTGTAAAACTGCCCGGACCCAACCGGCTTAACCAGTTGCTACAAATGTTAGCCCAATGTGAGAGGTCTTAGGCACAAACTAAATACGTGATTAACGTAAAGACACGAGGTTAGACTCGGTTATGACGTAAGGTTGCCCGGACCCAACCGGCTTAACCAGCAGTCATAAAAGATAGTCTAATGTGAGAGGTCTTTATGAGGATCACGGTCTTAATTAATTAAGAAACAATTAACCAAATTAGCATGTAGTGGGACATGAGGGTTAAGTGGGTGCCTTGGGTGGCATGTAGTAACTAGTGGGGGTGCCTCGGGTGGCATGAGGAAACTAGTGGGTTGCCTTGGGTGGCAATAGAAAATACGATTAGAATACTTAACCAAAGTGGAACATGTAATTAAAACATGGGTGAAGGGTTAAGTAAGTGCTTTGGGTGGCATGTGGAAATCTAGTGGGTGCCCTAAGTGGCAATTGAAATATGATTGATGACTTAACCAAATCTTAACATGTAAGTGGGCATGACTATATAAGGGGTTAAGTGGGATGCACTAGATAAAAGTAGCAAGCTTAGGTGGGTAGCTTGTGGGGGACCCATTATGGGGTTACATTTGATGAGTGACAAGCTTAGGTGGGTAGCTTGTGGGGACCCATTATTGGGTTATACTAAATGAATGACAAGCTTAGGTGGGTAGCTTGTAGGGGCCCATTACAACCGGTATCCCATACGTATCTTTGTGAGCTCGGCCCAAGCCGAGGACGGGACACGCATACTGGGTTTGTCTATAAGTGGCCAAAACCGAGTTAGCGGTGGCAACGCGGGACCAACGGGTTTCATATGCGTGTGTGGACTCGGGCTGGTTGGTAAGTCGTTGTTGCATCGTGTAGATATAAAGCCGTGCACCGTTGATATTATCAGGTGGCCACGTTGGGGAATGATACACCCCATCGTGGGACCAGCACGGGTATCTACGGTAGGGAGCCGATCGCTTGGGGGTAGTGGGTACACCTAGTGGAGATAGGGGCAGACGGCACCTATGTAGTCAGCTAGGGGTACAAGGAAACTACTGGGTAAAATTACTAAGTACACTTAGTGGGATCAACCTTTAAGTAGGAATTACCCTTGGGTGGGTAGAACTGGTGTGGTGCAGTGTAGGAATTACCCTTGGGTGGGTAGATCTGGGGTGGCGTAATCCAGTAATTATCCTTGGGTGGATAAATGCGTCTTTACGGTTATCTTAGTTTATCCTAAGTATTCCTAACTGCTTAGTGTAGCCATTCATCCCCAGACGTTACCGTATATCAAGCTTATGTCTTCTCTGGTTACTTTAATGATTGTATTGTTAAAGTTATAGGACTCACTCAGACTTATGTCTGACCCCGTTGTTTTTATCTTTTTTTCCCAACCCTCATGTTATTAGAGTGGGCCCAGTACGAGTGGGCTTTGATCAGGCTGCCTTATTCTCTTTTGGAGCTTGGACCATAGGTGTAGAGCTCAGCTTACCCTTTCTTTTATGGCTATCAGTTCAAGTATTGGGATTATGTACTTTTATTTATCAGGATGGATATTTTGTACTTGACTCTTATTATGGTTTTGTGATGTAACCAAACATGTTTTACTTTCCGCTGCAATGAAATGATGTTTTGAAATTTTCAAGTATTACTTATATCTGTCTTGTTGTAATTTTTCTGTTCTATATTCACTTAAAATACTCCACCGATGTTATGGCATTCCCTTAGAGAGTGACCATAGCGGGTGTGGGGTGTTACACGTGGTATCAGAGCTTAAGGTTACCAGAACAGATAATTTTTTTAGAAAAACTATTTTCTAAGAATATTTTTGAAAGGAGTATTTTCAAAAACATGTCTTTTAAGAGAAAAGTTTTTGAAAGAAAAGCATAATCCCCAATAGTCATATCTATATCTTTCGAATTCCCCGTTTTGAATCTCTTCCTCTCTCGTTTTGAGTTTCCCCTCCGCGTATAGATGATCTTTCTAAGATAGATAAGAATGGAAAACCACTTCAAGGGACTTAGACGTTAGTCGGATTAGAAGTTGGTTCAAGAAGGAGGAGGACTGGTAGGTACCTATTGGATAGACGATGGGAGGAAGGCTCAAATAGTTGTTTGGTTAATGAAGGATGAAACCTCATTGGTGGGAGGTTACGAGTGGAGAATGGGAAGAAGAAGGCGAGTAGTTATCCTTTTGGGAGGAATAGAACACCTTATTAGGGTTGTCCAAAGGGGCAAGGGCAAGGTATGGAATCTTCTGGAGGGTAGTTGTATTCCCTCACGGCTAGTGTACCAGATGGGGATAAGACCGTCTAGGTTGGGATTTCTTTATTATCCAGTTCGAACTTTATTTGATTCTGACGCATCGAGTTTGTTTATCTCATCATTGTTAGTTGAGTCACTGCACTTAGACACCAGTTTGGTAGATGATCCCTTAGTTGTTTCAAACCCAATTGGGGCTCCATGATGTGTTTGGGTTTGAAAGTTTCTATACTTAGCATTGAGTTTAGATATGATGCTTTTTGGGCTTCACGGGCTATGGGTTAGTTTTGGGCATGGACTGGTTATCCAGTAGGGGTGCCGTTCTTGATTTTGAAGGGAGAGTTGTTAGGCTTATGACCCGCTTGGGTAACACTCTCGAGATCTCTTGTAATCCCATGGAATCTGTTATGCTAAGTTATCTAGAATCGCTTGACACGTCGGTCGAGAGTTTGCGATCTGTTAGAGTGGTCCGGGAATACTCGGATGTGTTTGAGGAGGTGAAGGGCTTACCTCCGGAGCGGGAGATTGACTTCCAAATATATCTGGTAGACAATTCCAAGCCAGTGTCTTGGCCAGTGTGCCACATGGCTCCTCGTGAGAGGAGGGAACTCCATAAGCAAGTAGGCGATTTGCTTAAGAAGGGGTTCATAAGACGAAGTATATCGGAGTGGGGTGCTCCGGTAGTTTTTGCCACGAAGGCGGATGGGTCCCTCAGACTTTGTGTAGGCTAAAGAGAACTAAATAAACTCACAAAGAAGAATAGACACCCATTGTCGAGGATTGATGATCTCTTTGATCAGTTAGTGGGCACCTCAGTATTTTCGCAGTTGGACTTAGCCACGAGGTTTCGTCAGTTGAGAGTGACTGAGGATAGTATAGAGAAGACTACCTTTAGGACTCCGGATGATTTTCATGAATGGCTGGAGATGCCATTTGGTTTGACGAACGCCCCCGCATATTGATTTGATGAGGAGGGTGTTCAGGGAGTACCTAAATAAGTTCGTGATGGTCTTTGTAAATGACATCTTGGTCTTTTCTAGGAGCGGAATAAGTTTTCGTATGTGCTCAATAGGATGAGCAAAGCCAGTTATGGGATAAACGGTGGTTTTGGAGCGAGACTGGCGAAGACATCCAGAGTTGGACAAGGGCTTAATTATTTAGCCGTTTTTACTAGTATCATCTCACGTAGGTCGTCTGAATTCGAAGGAGGTATCCCTTGGGTGTTTGTATGATATTGGTGTAGGCCTTTGGGGCTTGCATTTGGGGGATGTCGAGCTCGACTAGGGTGGTCTGCGTGAGAGATGGATAGTTGTGACGATTTTGCATGGGAGAATATCCTGATTTTTCTCTAGAAGTGGAGAAAAGCATGCCCTACATCTTAGGGAAGTGTTGGAGACTCTTTGAGCGCATTGTCTTAAGACAACAAAGGTGGATGGAACTCTTAGCATCCTATGAGTTTGAGATAGCGTATACCGCTGGCAAGGGTAACGTGGTGGCAGACGCCTTGAGCAGAAAAAGGCTGTCTTTGAGTCCATTGTTCGTGGAATGGCGAAGCTTGGAGTTTAATTCTATGTTAGACTTTAGACCTTCCGTTGACTTTGTACCCGGTTTGCTAGCCTCCTTGAAGGTTAGGCCTACTCTTTTGGGGCAGATTGGCGAGGCACAGCGAGACGACCCACAGTTGGTTGAGTTAGTAAAGAAGCTCATAAGGGGGGGAAGTCGTCCAGCCATTTGAGTAGGTACACTTAGATGGTAAGGGGTGGTTGCGTAGAGACGGTAGACTTTGTGTACCGCAAGACGAGGGTCTGAGGAAGGCTATACTTGATGATGCACATTGGTCGAAGATGACCATTCATCCTGGTAGGGACAAGATGTACCAAGACATGAAGCGAGTTTTCTTTTGGGCCGGTATGAAGAAAGATGTGGCCGAGTATGTCGCTAGATGCTTGGTGTGCTAGCAAATGGAAGCAGAGCAGAAGAAACCCGATGGGTTGCTTCACCCATTTGGAAGTTCCGCTATGGAAGTGGGATAGTGTCTCGATGGATTACCGAGATCGAGGAAGGGCAATACGGGAATTTGGGTTGTGGTAGACAGACTTACTAAGAGTGCCCATTTTATACCCGTGAAGATTAAGAGGACTGCTGCAGAGCTAGCTTCAGTTTACATTCGAGAGATTGTTAGATTACATGGTGTACCTTCCAGTATAGTGAGCGATCGAGATCCTATCTTCACTAGAGAGTTTTGGAAGAGTTTGCAAGAGGCGGTAAGGACTCAGTTGTGTTTGAGTACCGCATATCATCCTCAGGCGGACGGCCAGACCGAGAGGGTGAATCATATTTTAGAAGACCTTTTGAGGCTATGTATCTTGGATTTTGGAGGTACATGGGAGGAGCATCTTCCATTGGTGGAGTTGCCCGACAGACTTAGTGGTGTACATGATGTATTCCATGGGAGGAAGTGCCTACATGAGACTGCAGAGGTGGTAGAGCCGAGCTTGCTTAGAGAAGTGGAAGTAGAGCGTGATGCGACGATTCGACGAGCTCCTACTTGCATCCTTGGGTCAGAGATTCGGAAGTTGACAAACAGAGAGGTTCAACTAGTCAAAGTAAAATGGGGAGATGAAGAGAGTTACGCTACCTGGGAGACGGAAGGGAAGATGCATTCGAGGTACCCTTTTCTTTCGGAGGGTATGTCCTTTTGTTTCTCCTTCATCCCATATCTTGTGCTTATCTTATCCTTAGTATGTCCTCTCATTAGTACCTTTGACCTTTAGATAGGGTAAACCTATGGTTGAAACATGTGTTTGAGACATGTTATGTTTGATGGATGCATGTGGATGCAAGTGGTTGCTAGTGGTTGCTCGTGGATGCATGTACACACACTCTAGGCACTAGATCGGCTCAATCACTTCATATTGCATATTGCATAAAATTGTGTGTAGGAAGCTATATTTATGGATGTATAATGATTGTGTTATCATATGGATGATGCATTTTGGTGAATGATTGTGCACTCATGTAGATATTGTATGTGTCGATAGGGTTCTCTCGCATACATAATGGATGCATGGCACTATCATGGTTTGCATATGTTCATACATTAGATAGGGAACATATACACACACTTTTTGCATATACTCATACATCATTAGAAACTGTTTTAAGGACAATGGATGCCCGTGTTTGATAGATTGAGTAGATGGTTGTTTGGATGGTAGGATATGCATTCTCCTTAGCTTAGAGATTTCGGGGACGAAATCCTTTAAGGAGGGGAGAATGTAACACCCCGAATTTCGGTTAATGTTAAAATTCACAAATTAAAGAATAACTAATCCCAGATGTGGGAATTAGGGGAAACGGGTTGCGTCATTGCGTTCGTCTCGGAAAAATACGCGAAATAGAGTCCGAGTTTGCGTAAAACGGGTACCGTATGAAAGAGATATGGACGAACGAAGTTAGGCAGAAAAACCAGAAACAGGCCAGAAATGCACTGGCGCACTTGTGAAGTGCGCCAGAACAAAAATGCACTGGCGCACTTGTGAAGTGCGCCAGTACAAAGATACACTGGCGCACTTGGGAAGTGCGCCCGTGCCGAGCCAAGAAACCTGCACAGTTTCTAGAGAGTTTTGTGGTTGGGTGCACCAGTTTGGGGTTTGGGCTTGGTCTTAGGGCTGGTTTCTGGAAGGTGCCGAAATCTAAGGGTCCTAATCTAATTTAGGGTTAATCTAAGGGCCTAAAACACTACCTAATCCTATAAATAAGACCCCAACCCTACCCTAATTCATTCATAATTAGATCTTGTAACTAAACTATGGCAAAATGAAACTTGATCATGGCCTCCACAAATCAATGAAGAGAGTTGCAAGCTAATCAACCTCTAATCAACATCTTCTTCAACTAAAGCAACTAATTCCACTTCATAAGTTTGCTAATCTAGGTTTGGTGAGTTTCTATCACTTTGATGATCAATTGCTAAATTAAGTAGATGAGATATGATGAGATCTATGGTTTTGTATGAGGATTAATGGGTTTTCAAGTCATATGATATGATGGGAATATGCTAATCTATGTTAATATTAATCCTATGTTTATGCATGTTGAATATGTGAGTTATGCATGTTGAATATGTGAGTTTATGCAAGTTAGATATGTGGGTTTATGCAAGTTAAGTGGTGGGTTTATGCATAATAAGTAATTGATTTTATGCATGCTAAGTAGGTGGTTTTATGCATGCTAAGTGTTTGGTATTATGCATAAATCATGACATGCAAGTTTACCCTTTTAAATGTGATGCATACATATGCAAGATGGCACCTTTATATGCTATGAATATATATATATATA
Source organism: Allium sativum (assembly GCA_030737875.1). Classification (NCBI taxonomy): domain Eukaryota; kingdom Viridiplantae; phylum Streptophyta; class Magnoliopsida; order Asparagales; family Amaryllidaceae; genus Allium; species Allium sativum. The sequence continues at coordinate 347,298,264 of CM060910.1, forward strand.
TATGCATGTTTACCCTCCTTTAAGATGCAAGTCATATATGCAAGTTCAACATGTTATGCAAGTTATGTGTATGCTTATATGCAAGTTCAACATGTTATGCAAGTTATGTGTATGCTTATATGCAAGTTCAACATGTTATGCAAGTTATGTGTATGCTTATATGCAAGTTCAACATGTTATGCAAGTTATGTGTATGCTTATATGCAAGCTCAACATGTTATGCAAGTTTATGTGTATGATGTTATGTAAGTTATGTGCATGTTGTTATGCAAGTTCATATGCAAGTTATGTGTATGATGTGATGCAAGTTATGTGCATGATGTTATGCAAGTTATGTGTATGTTGATATGCAAGTTATGTTTATAATATTATGCAAGTTAACATGTAACATGTTGTGCAAGTTCACATCTTTAAGACACATGCAAGTTCACCTTTGTATAACCTATGAACACTTATGCAAGTCGCCTTTATACATGACATATGTATGTTCATGCAAGTTGGGTTATTTAGTAATGCTAGTTGGGTTAATGTCATGATGTAAGTGGACACCTTTTAACCCATGTTAATGCTAATGTATGCTAAGTGAAACCCATGTTAAATGTGAAAGAATCTTCTCTTGGAAATATGTCGTGTTAGCATAAGTACGTGGGGAAACGATGGGGTTAATAGACATGTTAATGAATGGTGTGAAATGGTTATGATTAAGCATACCATAAAATGAATAAGCATAAGTGGGAATTTACCTATTGAGTTAGGTCTACCCCATGGGAATTTACCTATTGAGTTAGGTCTACCCATGTTATGGAATTGGGAATTTACCTATTGAGTTAGGTCTACCCATATTCTTGTAAATGTGAATATTAATTAGGGATAATTAATAAATATGGGGGTGATTACTTAGGTGTAATTAATCGACTAAGACACGAGGTTGGACTCATTTGTAGTGTAAAACTGCCCGGACCCAACCGGCTTAACCAGTTGCTACAAATGTTAGCCCAATGTGAGAGGTCTTAGGCACAAACTAAATACGTGATTAACGTAAAGACACGAGGTTAGACTCGGTTATGACGTAAGGCTGCCCGGACCCAACCGGCTTAACCAGCAGTCATAAAAGATAGTCTAATGTGAGAGGTCTTTATGAGGATCACGGTCTTAATTAATTAAGAAACAATTAACCAAATTAGCATGTAGTGGGACATGAGGGTTAAGTGGGTGCCTTGGGTGGCATGTAGTAACTAGTGGGGGTGCCTCGGGTGGCATGAGGAAACTAGTGGGTTGCCTTGGGTGGCAATAGAAAATACGATTAGAATACTTAACCAAAGTGGAACATGTAATTAAAACATGGGTGAAGGGTTAAGTAAGTGCTTTGGGTGGCATGTGGAAATCTAGTGGGTGCCCTAAGTGGCAATTGAAATATGATTGATGACTTAACCAAATCTTAACATGTAAGTCGGCATGACTATATAAGGGGTTAAGTGGGATGCACTAGATAAAAGTAGCAAGCTTAGGTGGGTAGCTTGTGGGGGACCCATTATGGGGTTACATTTGATGAGTGACAAGCTTAGGTGGGTAGCTTGTGGGGACCCATTATTGGGTTATACTAAATGAATGACAAGCTTAGGTGGGTAGCTTGTGGGGGCCCATTACAACCGGTATCCCATACGTATCTTTGTGAGCTCGGCCCAAGCCGAGGACGGGACACGCATACTGGGTTTGTCTATAAGTGGCCAAAACCGGGTTAGCGGTGGCAACGCGGGACCAACGGGTTTCATATGCGTGTGTGGACTCGGGCTGGTTGGTAAGTCGTTGTTGCATCGTGTAGATATAAAGCCGTGCACCGTTGATATTATCAGGTGGCCACGTTGGGGAATGATACACCCCATCGTGGGACCAGCACGGGTATCTACGGTAGGGAGCCGATCGCTTGGGGGTAGTGGGTACACCTAGTGGAGATAGGGGCAGACGGTACCTATGTAGTCAGCTAGGGGTACAAGGAAACTACTGGGTAAAATTACTAAGTACACTTAGTGGGATCAACCTTTAAGTAGGAATTACCCTTGGGTGGGTAGAACTGGTGTGGTGCAGTGTAGGAATTACCCTTGGGTGGGTAGATCTGGGGTGGCGTAATCCAGTAATTATCCTTGGGTGGATAAATGCGTCTTTACGGTTATCTTAGTTTATCCTAAGTATTCCTAGCTGCTTAGTGTAGCCATTCATCCCCAGACGTTACCGTATATCAAGCTTATGTCTTCTCTGGTTACTTTAATGATTGTATTGTTAAAGTTATAGGACTCACTCAGACTTATGTCTGACCCCGTTGTTTTTATCTTTTTTTCCCAACCCTCAGGTTATTAGAGTGGGCCCAGTACGAGTGGGCTTTGATCAGGCTGCCTTATTCTCTTTTGGAGCTTGGACCATAGGTGTAGAGCTCAGCTTACCCTTTCTTTTATGGCTATCAGTTCATGTATTGGGATTATGTACTTTTATTTATCAGGATGGATATTTTGTACTTGACTCTTATTATGGTTTTGTGATGTAACCAAACATGTTTTACTTTCCGCTGCAATGAAATGATGTTTTGAAATTTTCAAGTATTACTTATATCTGTCTTGTTGTAATTTTTCTGTTCTATATTCACTTAAAATACTCCACCGATGTTATGGCATTCCCTTAGAGAGTGACCATAGCGGGTGTGGGGTGTTACACTCTCCAGAAAGAGAGAGAGTATAAAAGCGTCTCCGACTGAGCGCTGAACAAGAAATCCTTCCTCTAACTCTAACTCTCCAGAGAGAGAGAGAGTATAAAAGCGTCTCCGACTGAGCGCTGAGAAAGAGATCCTTCCCCGCTGAAAGACCGGGGAATGAATAGATTGCTGAGCTCGAACTCTAACCCTCCAGAGAGAGAGAGAGAGAGAGTATAAAAGGACGGGAAGACGACGTCCTCTGAGGCATGAAGGTGCACCCAGGCGAGGGACCGCCTCAGTAAGAACTCTAACCTGAGTATAAGACAGGAGAGTATAAAAGAAATGCCAGAAAAAACGACAGGCACTGACGACACAGGAAATGCTATCCCATCAGAAAATCGGGAGCATTCAGATTGCTTGATTAAGCACTAAATAATTTGTGAGAATTGACTGGGGGCATATATGCATACGCATATTTCCTCCCTCCGTAACTTTATTTCATAACTATAGTAAGACATGCATTTTTACATAAGTGCAGAACTACTGACAAACAGACGTTGCAGAAAATGAATTATTTGTTATTTATTTACGAATGAATGAATTTGTACAGGAGAGTAGCTAAAAAAGAAGGTGCAAGAGCCGCTCTTGTAGCAGCAATTATTGGTTCACTAAATGCTAAAACGACACAAGGCAATCCACTATTTAGATTTCGAGTGAGCCTTGGACTTCTTGGCAGCTTTCTCCGCATCCTTTGCCTCTTTCTCGGCCTCTGTCAAGATTCGTTTCGATTTCTTCTTTCCTGAAGATGCGGTGCTGGAACCTGTTGACTTCTTCCCGGAGGGCGGAGCGCTGGAATCAAGAGAAGATTTTTTAGCGAGTTCCTCTGTAATAGATCTAGTTGAGAGCTTAACAACTAACCTTGATCCCGCATCCACAACTGCGAGGGGCTTGAGGGCTTCAGGGTCTAGTTCTTCGGCTTTTAATTGCAAGCGTTTGTCTTGATCAGCTTTCATCGCAGCCAAAGTAACATCATCAGCATTTTTTGACTCCCCGACTATTGCAACTTCTGGTTCCTCCTCATGACCTCCGTCACCGCCATCATCCTTTAAAGCTGTTATCATTTCTTCATCATGGGTAGTGTCGGACTTAGTCGGCTCACTTCCTTCTCCCAAGTCTATAGGAGCAGCCTTGTCCTCCCCTCCTTTTGCCTTTTCCGTAGGCTCTACCCCAGCGGTGGCTCCCTGAGTCACATCTGTTCTTCCGGATGGCTCAATACCTACAGAATGAGAAGCAACAGTTATCAACTCAGGCGAAAACAATGGGTTTTTCATCGACTGCTCAATCATGTGGCGAAAGGTAGAAATAGCCTTGACAAATTGAGGAGAAAAGGTAGGGATACCTTCCGAAGACTTCTCGGCAGGGGTAACTACTGCCTCTGATGCTGTTTCAGGAATAGGGGATCGCAGAGTTGTTCGGGGGATTCCCGGATTTTCAGGATCATACCCCTCTACTTCAGAAGTTGCAGGGGCAGCAGAAGAGGAACCAGCTTCGAGAACATTCTTCTGTTTAGACTTCCGTCTCTCTTCTTCCATGGCCTCAGCAATGAGGCGGCGCCCTTCAGCTAGGCGTTCTGGCTCATCACCCCTCAAGTATTTCTCCATTAGCTTATCCTCATCGATGGAATCGACCTTGAGCTCCTCTTTTTCCCACTCGACGATCTGATTCCATACTTGAGCTAGAGTGGATGGATAATCCTCGATCCAAGAAATGTTTCGGCGACGGATGATATGTGCGAAGAATTCAATCATTAATTCGCCAAAACCCTGAATATCAGCCTCCGCCTCTGACAGCTGTTTGCGGGCTTCCTCCGCAGATTTGATAGCACACTCAACATTGCCCTCGGCCAGGGCAGCTCTGTTCTCTGCCTCCAATAGATTTGAAGCCAAGTCAGCATTCTTCTTTTCTAGTTCAGCATTCCTCTTTGCTAACTCGAAATTTTTCCGTTCGAGGTCAGTATAAGCAAGGCGTGTCTTAGCAGCTTCTGACATAGCATCATCATCTTGCTTTTTTAACTCAGAACGCTCTTGAGTGTGAGATTCAAGCAAGTCACGATAATGTTTTTGCATATCCTCAAATTGTTGCTTGAAGTTGGTAGCGTCCCTCTGAGCAATAGCAAGCTGGGCCTGTGTGTCCTCCAAATCTTTACCAAGGTTCTTTAAGGCCTTAGCTTCTTCTTCCGTGGTTTTTTGCATTGAATCAGCATTCGTGATTAGAGTACGGATAATTCAGGAAAGATTGCGTGAATATTTAAACATCTCAGAATACTGCTTTTCAACCGCGTCTATCTTTGCTTTGGCCTCATCTGCCCACTTAGAAGAAATAGGTTCAAGGGCAGGTAAAAAAGTCAAAGTCTCGAAGTAGTGTTCGGGAAATTGCTCCTCCAAGTACGCCCGCTTTAGTGCAGTTTACGCATCTAGTGGGGGAGGAGCGGGGATCGTCAATTCAGTGACCCTGTGTGTGGAGGATTCAATAGTTTCTTTGTCTGTCCTAGGTCGTTTAGTAGCAGGGACCTTGCGCTTACTTCGAGACTCAGTATCTTTTGGAGGGCTTCTCTCTCTGCTGCGCTTTTCGTGGGAAGAGGCGGAGTCTTTCGATTGTGGTCTGTCCTCTTCCCTACGGCTTTGATAACCTTTGTATTTCTCTTGTTCCAGCCGAACGGGAGAGCGAGAACGTGAGGGTCGAGAGCGATAGGGATCGTAAGGCCTTCTCTCCTCCCTACCGCGATCATCGCGGCGATCATACTCGATATCCTGAGGTGGATTAGACATGCTACGGCGAAGCTTCCTGATATCATAGTAAGATCGAGACATTATGCCTGCACAATAAGACAAACGAAATTCAGAATCAATGAATTCACGGAGAAAGAGGTGCAATGAATGCTAATGCTGTTGTATAAAGTGTGTCCTAAGTTGTGTGTTTCCCCCCAACCAACCGGAGTCTGAAGCTAGACTAGTACGGGCAGGCTCTTTGGCCTTAGCAGGAGAGGTCTCTTCAGAAGAGGTGAAGACTAAAGGATCCTTCCTAAAATCCTCTGAAGTGTATATAGTTTCAGGTAAGGGGAGATCCCCCAAACCCTGAAATATTGGGTCATCAGTACTAGGGACATCTCCCTCGGAAGCATTAAGTGGCGACTCTTGGGAGGACGTTGACTTTTCCAGAGAGGTAGCCTCCTCGGGGGCAGTATATCCTTCACGATGCTTTTCGGCCAGGTTAGCCAATTCGTCATCCTGAGTGGAAGATGGGGAAGGTGAAGTTTGAAGAGGCACTGTTGGAACTCCCGAGCCTTCTCCTGTCTCTGGGACTACATCCACTGGAGGAATATACACGTATGGAGCCGTCCCATGACCAATACTACGAAAAACGGATAACAGCCCATGAAAGTGAAGATATTCGTCCTTAAGGACTTCATCGATAGTCAAGAATTTCTGGTCGCCATTAAGAAGTTGGTGCATTCGGTCGAAGAACACCTGATCTGATATTTGTTTTGGATTGTCGACTGCAAACAAAAAGGAAAACAAGTTAAGGTGATGACTCGAGTGTATAGAGCCCGGATTTAGAAAATCAGTGCATTACTTGATTTTGTCCACCTCCTGGCACATCCAGGCTGTCGCTTCACATAGAACCATTCCAGTCTGGAATCTCCAGCTTTACTGCTAAATGGCGCCGAGATTATCTTCCTCTTAGGAACAGACTCGAAATAGCAGAAAGATGGAGTCTCTCGAGTCCGATGCTTGAAGTTATAGAAGAAATGAACGTCATCGAACGTGAGCTCTATGCCCAAGATCTCACGGTATGCTATGTATAAAGTGTGCAAATAGGCATAAGAATTGGGATGCAGCTGCATGGGGGCAATCCGCATTTGTCTTAGAAAGTCAACGATGAAGGGAGAAAATGGAGGGATAGCGCCGACCATACACATCAACCGAGTGACCGCCATATATCCTTCTGGAGGGTTGTTGGGACGGTCAGAGCTTGAAGGCACTAGAGTGTCCCTTTTCATTATCCCGTACTTTAAGCAAATTTGGATGAGTCGGTCATTATCAATTGTTGATTCAACAGAATCTTGGGGCGATTCCAATATGACAGCCGATTCAAACTCATCAGGAGCCCGGTTGTCGCCAACCCCTCCTTCTTCTTCAAACCCTAAAGAAACTTCATTCTCTGAAGACGCTTCGTCACTTTTACGATTTCCGACGTCGTAGTCCGAACCCTCATTATCCCATTCTGGATCTGATGGGGAAGATATGTCCTCGAGAGTAATCTTGTTAGAGGTTTCCGGGGCTTCTTTCCTCTCAGCTAGTCGGGAAGAGCGTCTGGGTCTCATGGTCATAAAACTATTGAAGAAGCAATAGCACAAATTAGAGCAAATTAGCCCGTATCCCCCCGTGCATGTGTGCAAACTAAAGTGTAAACAGTGTATATGGAAAGTGCAAAGTAAATGTTTAAAAGTGCGACGAAAAAGTTTGGCAAGATATAAAGAGTTGAAGTAATTCTTGATGTCCAGTCACGTTCGCAAGGCACTATCCTAACTGTCCATTAAATTGAAGATCATGCCAAAAGTTGATTGAGCCAGTTAGACGAGTTTTTATGCGTTAAGGTAGATTGTGCTTCGGTTCGGTTCGGGTCCATTCATTGGGATCGGATCGAGGGCGTGGCCTTAGGCTTGAATATCACATTGAAACTCAGAAGTCAGAAACGGATCGGATCGGAGGCAAAGTCCCCTAACGGTTCGGATCAGATCACGTAATTATACTTCTCCTCCGTCATCATACGGTCCGACCCGATCCGGGTAGGCAAGCTCCTTTTCCCCTTCTTTAAATACTTGCTCCGACCCGATCCGATCTCCTGGATTTCTTTTCTTGTTTCTTTCTTTACGTGCCCCGACCCGGTCCGATTTCCTGAACTCCCTTCCTCTTTCCCTCGTTTTGTTTCAACTTCCATGTCCCTCCGAACCGAACCGATTCTCCATCATCCTCTTCTTCTCCTTCACCCTCTTTCTTCCCTAACCGACCCCAAGGCCAATTTCGTGCCAGTCCCTCAAATCAAAACCAAGCAATTACATGCTGGTGCACTCAACTACGGATTCTCGTTCCCTCCGTTCCAACTTCAAGACGGCGACAAGTCTACTGGCGACGATGACGAGGGGGAGGGTCATGGCGGCAAGGTCATCAGAATTTCATAGTTAAATCATCCTAATCGCTCATGAATCCGACTCGAGAATGATTAAAGAAGGAATTGATCGAAGTTTTATAACCTACCGATGTAATTACTTCGAGAATTAAAAGGAATTTTGATGCTTCACGAATTAGTTTTCTTTCTCTCGTTCTGCAGAATTTCAGGAGTAAAACAGTAAAAATGAAAGGAGGAAGAAGGCAGTGTTTATACAGAAGAGAAGAGTGTCTATTCGTCTCCCCATTCGGATCGGCAGCCCAGTAGGAGAATTCTCGTTCGGATCGGATGGACAGCCCAGAAGCGAAGCTTGGCCCAACAGTCCAGTGAAAAATAGAAAGGAGAAGGGATCTGTTCGGATCGGAATCCGAACCGAACCGAGTTCTTTAGCTCAGCAGCGAATTAAATTGAAATTTGAAGAAAAAGATGAAAACACAAGAAAAATCACCTTGAAGAGCGTTGTGCAATGATAGTCAAAGTATGCTTCGTCTCCAACAGAAGCATCCTTTGAGGGGGCAAAATGTTAACCCACTTTGTGAACTGGGCAACACAAAGTCAAGATGTGAAATATTGAAAAAACTTGGGAAGTACTGAAGCAGGTCGGATCGAAGCAGCGTATTAGTTCGGATCGGATAAGGTCTTCTGTTCGGATCGGTGAACGATCATTGTTGGAATCAGAGAGGCACAGCTGTTCGCATCGGAGGGCAATCTACCTCAAGTTGGATCGGAAAGCCACCCAGTTGCTACAGAAATAGATCGGAGCGGAGCAGAGTAAAAAGGAGAGAGAATTGGCCCTGGGTTAATCCTGGTCGGATCGGAGATGCCGATCCGAACCCCATGAGCATATCTCTCCGATCCGAACCCATTTTACACCTCACTTTCCTGCATGAGCGCCTTGTTATTCGGAGCGGCTATGACCAGTTCCTACCCACAAAGTCCACTGCTCTGATGCGTTGTCAACACAGAAATCCATCCGAACCCGAGGATAATGGGATGGATGACACGTGGCTCCGATCCGGATCGGGTCTGAGCAAATTCTCACCTATAAATACCCCGTCTGGAGACAAAGAAAAGGATCTTTTTTCTGGCACTTTGAGAGTTCAACCACCTTCATAACCCGAATTCCAGCACTCCCGGAGAATCCAAATCTTCTTTCATTATTTGTTTTTAGTCAATTGAGTGATTGTAAGTGAGTTGTGAGAGAAATCAAGTGAATATTTCATTGTATTTGCAACTAAATCATTGAATATAGTGAAAGACAAGTGGACGTAGGCATTTCTTCGCCGAACCACTATAAATCCTGTGTGTTCATTTTTATTTTTGATCTCGTTTCATTTTGCTTTTAATCAATTTGGGTGTTAGAACCACTTTTTGGTCTAACAGTACCCATTTACTTCCCAATGGATTAACCTAATATAGTATATATGTAGTCACCCCTAATATTAAGGTACACCCCATGGTACCCGACTCGCATGGTCTCCACCATATTGCCACAGAAATGTGCGCAGTTCCACATCCTACGTCGGAGTGATGTAGGGATATCTATAGCAATGTTTTACGTACCACATATATCTGTCATTACCACGCTACGTAAACGTACGGATTTCCATCGTCAATGGAATCAAATTTCATACCGGAGTAATGCCCTCAAATCTACGAAACACCACCCAGAGCCGGCATGCGTGTATCTAGACTGTCCCATGTACGTATCATTAATCGTATTTGATGCCTTAACCACACATAATGTGCACCGAATTCCATGGCAGGGCTATACAAGAAACACAAAACTTGGTCGGGAGCTTTTCCATATCAGTACAAGCCCGTCATTAAGAGCCTCTAAATACATATATTCCTAGGCTCTGTTTTTCATAGTGGATATGGCCCCACCATGGCCCCTCCCTCAACTAGTAAAGACTACAAGAGATAAACGACTTGCCCCTAACAAATAATCTAAACATCTAGTTGGAATCTTCCCTCAACCACCGTACCTCGATAGTGAAAGGTGAATGGTCTATTGGTTTTAGCTCCAGTCTTTTTGCATCCAATTGACTGCCGATGACGGGTACCCGATGATCTACTATCCTTATTGGTCCTGACCTCGCCTCCATTGAGGAGACTACTGAATCACCCTAGTGTCACCATGTCATAGCATTCTGACTACAGATCTACTTTTGCAGTCAAGGCCCACCCACCTAGAAGTTACACGCAGACCCAACCTCTGCGAGCACCTTACGTATTTCAGGAAGCCGCATGTTTCCCCTTCCAGTCCTTCGGAGCCGACAGAATAATTAGATGAATGTGCGCTCCCCTCGTACCTTATGACACCATGATGATCTACCCCATTGGGTTATTCACCCTTAAACATGCGGACTAGTCCAAGCACCTCATTTTAATGTGTTATTTGACCCTATGTCTAAACGTTCTTTTAAGCACTTGATTTACCTCACCAGATTTCCATTTAACTTGGTTATCCCCGTTCACATTGACTTCTTATTCAAGTTACTAAGTTTCTCTTGCTTATTAATTTCAGTCATATAACTTAACCCATTTAAGTTTATTAATAAGCCCACAACATGGTATTCTCTAGATTGTGATCCAAGGTCTGTAATCCACAATCCCTTTTATATTCTTGTTTGATTTCATTGTTACAATAACATGTTCTACTTAATATGTAATTAAGTATATCTCGATTCACATGTTTTCTTTTTAACACGTCAGTCATTATTTATGATTAAATATAACTTATTTCATTTCATCAGTTTTTGTCATTCTTTCTCATTTAATCATAATTTGATTTTACACTGTCACCACAACTTATCGTTGTTTACTTATTAACTTAGTTCTCTTAACTAAGGTCCACTAATAAGTTTCTCTTCCCATAAATATAACTTATGTTGTCCTCATCCGTAGATATTAGATTCTTGTTCTTGTAAATAACTTAATTTACAATTAAGTACAACTTATCCCCTTACATAAGTTATTCTATTCCCTTTATCGTTTATTATAACCTAAGTTATAATTTTCGCTTGTCCCTAGGATAAGCCAAAACTTGCTATTCTTATCAGTAGATTTCATATTTCCAAGTTTACAGATTACTTAATTTATAATTAAGTACAACTTCTTACATTTCATAAACTTTTCCCCTTTTCTCTACTTATTACAAACAACTGGTTTCAGTTTTCCCCATTTACTGATTACTTAATTTATAATTAAGTGATACTTATCTCATTTCACCAGTTATCTCATGTCCATACTAGTTTATTATAACCTAAGTTATAATCTTCACTTGTCCCTTGGACAAGTCTACCTATTATACAACATTCTTATTAATGTAATTTATTTGTAATAGGTTATTATCATTCCCCATTGATTCCATTCCTTTTATTGTTGTTTCTCTCTTTCAATTCCACTTATTTCCATTAATTACAATTAACGATGTTTATCAGTCCTGCCATTTATATATATATATATATATGTATGTATGTATGTATATATGTATATGTGTATGTATATTTATGGACTAGACCTCTCATATTAAGCCCTATACTTGTGGATGCTGGATTTGTCGGGTGGTTCCGGGTAGACTTCTTCCACAAGTTGACTTAACCTCGTGTCTTGGCACCATTACATGTTTTTATTTATGCACTTAGAACCCTCACATTAGATTTACCACTTATGGATGTTGGATATGCCGGGCAGTTCCGGGAAGACTTCTACCACCAAGTGTAATCTAACCTCGTGTCTAAGTGCATTACAGTTTCTTATTTACTATAAATTTAGGCATAACATTCTTTTATAATTATTCCTATTTCATTATAGGTTTTCATGCCCCTTTTCTAAGTCATATTTATCATCTACTGTAACAACCCGAATTTTAATAACATGATGAAACTAGAAATCAGGGTATAATTAATTTTTAAAATAATAATTAAGGGAAACAGGTTACGCCATTGCGTTCATCTCGAAATTTTACATGAAATAGAGTCCAAGTTTTCGAAAATCGGAGTCCGGATGAAGAAGTTATGGCCTGTAGAAGATTCAGCAGATTTTAGGCAGCACAGGACCAGGCATGTCGACCTGGGGGCCACCTTAGGGTCGACCTACCCCCCCCCCCCCCAGGTCGACTATGTGGTCGACCTCCCCCCTTACAGGTCGACCTGGTCAGCCTGTTTTGACCCTGAACCCATTTTTGAAGCCTGAGACGTGTTTTGATGGTCCGGATTGATTCTAGGGTTAATCTAAGGGCCTAAACTAGTTGCTACACCTATAAAAACACCTTAGACCTAACCTAATTCATATCAAATCATTCTTACACCATTATGCTGTTAAAATACCTCTTGAACCATGGCCGCCATCTCCAAATCAAAGTACAAACATTCAAACTCAAATCAATTCAAAGAACAAGGCTTCTACAATGATTCAAGACAATAAATTAACAACGCCGCGACATTTTTACAACAAATTCAGTTCTTAATTAATTAGCCATGCTCTATAAGTTCTAGTTGTTTTTAGATTTAAACATTTAATTATAATATGGCCATGGAATAAAGTGGAATTGGATTTAAGTATGTTTATTGATTCAGATCTGTTTCTATTGCTTCTTGAATCTTGAGTTTTGGGACTTTTCTATTCTCATTTTCATGTCAAGCCTATGATCTATTCAGCTTGTTGTAAATCAGTTTTTCTTGATTCATGTTGATATTATTATCAAGATCTATCTTTTATGCCTGAGACGATGTTCTTATGCCAGTTTTCTCTCTGTACTTATTGTTATACAAATTCTACCTTCCCCTATTTATTTTCTTTTGATGAACCTTGGTCAATTTCGGACCTAGGCCTAAACTACGATATACGTGCGATTTGTATACGGGGAAATATTGTGATATTACCTATTTGGATATATGTGTGTGGTGGAATTGATGGCATAACATGAAATTTGAAATTTGGGTATTGTCAATATAATTGAAATTGCAAGTTTGGGCATACATGAATTGGCGTGTAAATTAAATCACGAGTTTGGGACTATGTAAATTAAATCAAAAGATTGGGCTTATGTTAATTAGGCATATGCAGAATTGGGAATTTAAACATGAAAGCAATCGTAAACTTGATAGTTGGCATAAACATGTATTATGAACTTGGGCAACTGACATGTACTGTAATAAAAAGATTATAGTTTGGGATAACTACATCATGAATCATGATTTGGTTTTATTGGGTATGAAACTTGATACATGTAATTTTGGCTAGAACTTGATATGGTAAAATGGTATAAAATTGGCATACATGTAAAATGGTATAAATTGAACATATGTAAATTTGGTACGAATTGGGCATATGTAAAATTTACATGTAATCTAGAACTTGGGAATATGTTAATTATGTAAAATTTGGAGTTGAAATATATATGATAATTTATGACTTAGTAGAGGTTTAATATGAACGCGCCTAAGTTGGGTTTTGGGTAATTGGCATGTATTGTAAATAAAAGGCTATAACTTGGCATAACCTTATAGTGAATTATGATAATAATTTGGGAATATGTTTTGGGGCAAAAACATGAATCATGAACATTTCTATATGTTAAACACATGAACTGATATTGGGGTTTTGGGTGGAATACGACCATTAATGAACCTTTGACACGAGGTTAGACTCAGTTTGTGGTGTAAATCTGACCGGAACCGCCCGGCAAATCCAGTAGCCACAAAGTGTCAGTCTAATGTGAGAGGTCAAAGGCCAAATTGTAGGCGTAAACGGTTTATGACACGAGGTTAGACCCAGTTTGTGGTGTAAATCTGCCCGGAACCGCCCGGCAAATCCAGTGGCCACAAAATGCACGGTCTAATGTGAGAGGTCATGATTTGTTCGTCATAATGAATGAATTAAGAAATACTAACCATAATAAGACGTGGGTATGGTTTGAGGGTTAGGTGGGATGACATGGAAATTTGACATGTAAATGTGGACCTAACCGGTATGAGTTAAGAACATGTAAAACTTATAAATGTAGGCTCAACCAACATAACTGTTAATCAGACCAATGGGTGGGTTAAGTAATATGACTAGACTAATAACACTTAACCAATATGATATGAATAGGTGGGTTAAGTAACGTGGCTAGGCTAATGACACTTAACCGTTATAACATGACTAGCGGATGGGTTGGGCTAACTTGAATAGGTTGATAACACCCAATCGATATAACCTGATGCGTGGTAGGGTTAAGTAAACACACGAGGGTAACACTTAACCATTATAATATGACTGGTGGATGGGGTTCAATTAACATGCACTTAACCAATATAACGTGATGCGTGGTAAGGTTAAGTAACGATAGAGGGTAACACTTAACCGTCACAACATGATAAGTAGGTGGGCTAAGTCAATATACACTTAATTAGTATGACATGACATGCGGTGGGGTTAAGTTAACAAAAGGGAGAACACTTAGCCAGTATAACAAGGCTCGCGGTAGGGTTAAGTAACACAAGGAACAACACTTAACCGATATAACATGATGTGGGGTAGGGTTAAGTAAAACAAGAGAAAACACTTAACCAACTTAACGTGATGGACGGAGAGGGTTAAGTACATATCGGGTTGATGGGTAATATTAGTAAATATAGGCCCACAAACTTAACCATTAATAAGCATGCTTGAATCGGTGGGTTAAGTACATCACGGGAAGGTGGGTAATATCTATATATATAGGCCCACAAACTTAACCAGTAGGAAACCCTAGTAACGGGGACCCATTTCAGTAGTAACCCAATTAGGTATCATGGTACCCTGAAACTAGGCAGGGTGGGGCACGATTACTGGGCTGATTGTAAGCGGTCAAAAGTGACGGCGGTGGGTGCACAGTGTGGATTCTAACGGGGTGCGGGCGTGCACACACTCCGGAGCAGACAAACAGGGCACTGGGGCACCAGTAGTATAACCTATGTATTCTAGAATTGTGTCGGGCCGCCACCATGGGTCTTGATACACCCCATGGTGGGACCAGAATAGGTATCTACAATCATTGGGGGCCATATGACACACATAGGTAGCATAATCCCTAGGTTGGACCTAGGTGGCATAAACCCTAAATCCGAGAAGCGTTCAATAGGTAGCATAATCCCTAGGTTGGACCTAGGTGGCATAAATCCTGGTTGAATCTAGGAAGCGCTCGATAGAAAACCCTAGATTTAGGTAATAAATAATAGATGTATACGTGAAAGCAACCTTAACTTCGAGGATTGGGATCACGTTATGATTTTATCATTTTATATAGATTACTAGTTGGGACACTAGTTAGGTGGTGCAAAGCAAATAGATATCATTTTAATGGTGAAGCAGAGAAATCTTGCGATGCTTGATAGAAATCTTTCGAAACTATACTTAGTTAATCTTGAATGGGAACCTTGCAATGTTATACATGACAGAAATCCTATGATGTTATTCTTAGTTATCGTGCCTGTAGCTTATCTTGTCATCATGCTTATGTTTACTTTCATTTTATTCATGCCATGTTATCTTTACCTGTTTTTATGCTGAAAGTCACTAGGACTTACTCAGTCTTTATGACTGACCCGTTTTGTTTCGCCTCTTTTTCTTCCGTTCCCTCCCCCCCCCCCCAGGTTCGCAGGGTGGGAATACAGCTTAGTTCGGATCTTACCAAGCTCCAAGGCTCTTTCGTGTACTGCTTGGATTTCTCTTGGCTATGGCTTGCTTTGCTTTATTGGGGAATGCTACAATTTATTTTTATGCTTCTTTGTTTTTGAGCAAGACAAATATTTTAGCTATGTAATTGGGTATTGGAAGTTGATGGGCTTTTATTGTAAACAAATATATTTAATAAATGATTTGAAGTACTTTTACTTTACTTTCCGCTGTTTTATATATGTCTGTCTTGTAATATTTCTGTTCCAGTACCCATAATGCTCCATTGAAGTTAAGGCATTCCCTTTGTGACTGACCATAACGGATGTGGGGTGTTACATTTGGTATCAGAGCAGAAGGTTACCAGACTGGGCAAAAGCTTTTAAAAACCTTCTGAAATTATTTTCAAAACGTTTACAAAGAAGCATTTTTCTAAGAAAAGTTTTGTTTTACGAAAGACATATTCCCCAAAGCCATATGCACTATCTTTTGATTCTCTCCTTGAGTTTCTTCTCTCTTTCTTTTTCACCATAGTTTTGTAGGTGTACGACACATGTAGGAGGGCAAAAAAATGCCCAACTTCCATCTGTAGCCGTAATAGTTCCATCCGCGTCTAATCTTATTTCAAGCT
The DNA here is from genome assembly GCA_030737875.1 of Allium sativum. Classification (NCBI taxonomy): domain Eukaryota; kingdom Viridiplantae; phylum Streptophyta; class Magnoliopsida; order Asparagales; family Amaryllidaceae; genus Allium; species Allium sativum. The sequence goes on from CM060910.1 coordinate 347,314,454, forward strand.
TTGTAGAGTTCCCGTGCAATGGAGGTAGCTTTCTAGAAACTTGTCAATAAACTATACAAGGATAGTAAAAACAGGGATAAAGAACACAAGCCTAAGGATGAAAAACTTGTTGATATGGCTTAATCCACGAAGGAGGAAAAGGTGAAAGGAAAGAGGCCAAAGTGAGAGAATAATAAAACCCATGACAAGAGATAGTATCTTTAGTATGGTAAAAAGGGACATGTAGTTAAGTATTATAGGACAAGGACAAGGGCAAAGAACAAGATCGGCGAGAGGGCAATTGTATGCTCTCACTACTAGCATACCTAAGAGAGGTGGTAACGTTTCTATCAAAGGTTTAGCTTTTCTTTTCCATCATCCCGTTAGAACTTTGTTTTTGTACATCGCATCCTTTTAATTCTGCTTCGATAGTTGGAGTCTCTGCACCTTAGTACAAGCGTAGTAGAGGATCCCATTTTTGTCTCAAATCCTGTTGGGGAACCGGCTCATTTATTCATGACTTGTTTGGATTTGAGAAAGTCTATGCTAAGTGTTGAGTTTAGAAGTAAAGCTTATGTTTTTGGGCAATGGGTTGATTCTAGGGATGGAGTGGTTGTCCAGAAATGATACCATTCTCGAGTATGAAAAGAGGGTAGTTAGGCTCTTGAATTGCCCCAGTAATGCCCTCGAAGTCTAGTGTAACCCTTAGGGTTCTGCCATGCTTAGTTACCTAGAATCTCTTAATATATTTATTGATCCGTTCGAGTAGTGTTCGCCACTAAGGCGGATGGTTCATCTCGCTTATGCATGAGTTATAGAAAATCACCTTAGTAAGTACACTTGGCAACATGGTTGGCATTTGTTTATTTTCAAGAGATAATTCATTTATGTGGAATACCTTTTAGTAAGTGAACAAGATCCGAGATTCACTAGTGAATTTTGGAGAGCTTGCATGAAACCATGAGTACGCAGTTATGTTTAAGCCGAGTATACTACAAAAAGAATAAGTGAAAGTGGAACGAGAGGCGACAGTGAAATGAGTTCCAACTCATATTTTGGAAATAGGAATTAAGAAGCTACGAAATTGTGAAGCTAAAGACAGTCAAAGCACAATGGAGTTAAGCTCAAGGAAATGCGACTTAGAAGATTGAAGACTAGACACACGCATCATATCTCTTTTTAAGAGTATATCCTTGATCCCTCTTTTCCTGCAGAGCTTATTTGCATGCTATCTTTTAAGTATAACCTCTCGGTCCTATTCTCCATCCTATTTCTGTTGCAAACCCCATAGGGAGTATGACTCATCTGTTAGTAATACATGTTGGGGCTTGAGGGTGTCCGTTGGGTTGACTAAACTTTTTGGGTTTTTCAGGATATGGGTTGGTCTTAGGAAGGGATTTCTTGTGACCAGAAAGGAGTCCATCGTGCTTAGTTTCCTAGAAACATATATATTGGTTGGTTAATTCTATGGGTATCAGTCTGATATTGATTTCAGTCCTCAGGGCTGGTGATTAGGGAGTTCTTCTCTTAATCAGTATATATGTGACATAGATTTCCAGTTTTGACATTGCCTATTAGGCACAAAGTTTTTACTTGCTTCTATCATTCGACTATATCTTTAGGTAGGAACAATTAGGTGTAAACATGTGTTTGAGACATGTTATGATTGTTGGTTGCAAGTGGTTGCAAGTGGTTGCTAGTGGTTGCTCGTGGATGCATATACACACACATTAGACACTAGATCGGCTCCGTCACCTTTCATACTGCATATGCATGAGTGTTTATTCTTGTTGATGGATGAAATTGAATGTGTTATCATGTGGATGTTGCATATGGATGGATTTTTGTGCACACATATAGTGTTTATGTGATTAGGGATATTTGCATACATGTTGGACTCATGGCACTAAACATATTTTCCATTAAGAAGATCAATCAGACCTGATCATTTGCATTAGATAAGAAACATATGCACACACTTTCTGCATATGTTCATACATCATTAGAAATCTCTTAAGGACAATGGATGCCTGTGATTGATGATTGAGTAGATGGATGATTGGATGGTAGGACACATTCTTCTTAACTTGAAGATTTCGGGGACGAAATCCTTTAAGGAGGGGAGAATGTAACAACCCGAATTTTTATAACATGTTGAAACTAGAAATCAAGGTATAATTAATTTTTAAAATAAGAATTAAGGGAAACGAGTTATGCCATTTGCATTCGTATCGAAATTTTACATCAAATAGAGTCCGAGTTTTCGAAAATCGGAGTCCGGATGAAGAAGTTATGGCCTGTAGAAGATTCAGAAGATTTTAGGCAGCACAGGACCAGGCAGGTCGACCTGGGGGTCGACCTGTGGGCCAGGTCGATCATGTGGTCGACCTTAGGGTCGACCTACCCCCCACAGGTCGACCATGTGGTCAACCTCCCCCCTTACAGGTCGACCTGGTCGACCTGTTTTGTCCCTGAACCCATTTTTGAAGCCTGAGACGTGTTTTGATGGTCCGGATTGATTCTAAGGGCCTAAACTAGTCGCTACACCTATAAAAACACCCTTAGACCTAACCTAATTCATATCAAATCATTCTTACACCATTATGCTGCTAAAATACCTCTTGAACCATGGCCGCCGTCTCCAAATCCAAGTACAAACATTCAAACTCAAATCAATTCAAGAACAAGGCTTCTACAATGATTCAAGACAATAAATTAACAACGCCGCGACATTTTTACAACAAATTCAGTTCTTAATTCATTAGCCATGCTCTGTAAGTTCTAGTTGTTTTTAGATTTAAACATTTAATTATAATATGGCCATGGAATAAAGTGGAATTGGATTTAAGTATGTTTATTGATTCAGATCTATTTCTGTTGCTTCTTGAATCTTGAGTTTTGGGACTTTTCTATTCTCATTTTCCTGTCAAGCCTATGATCTATTCAGCTTGTTGTAAATCAGTTTTTCTTGATTCATGTTGATATTATTATCAAGATCTATCTTTTATGCCTGAGACGATGTTCTTATGCCAGTTTTCTCTCTGTACTTATTGTTATACAAATTCTACCTTCCCCTATTTATTTTCTTTTGATGAACCTTGGTCAATTTCGGACCTAGGCCTAAACTACGATATACGTACGATTTGTATACGGGGAAATATTGGGATATTACCTATTTGGATATATGTGTGTGGTGGAATTGATGGCATAACATGAAATTTGAAATTTGGGTATTGTCAATATAATTGAAATTGCAAGTTTGGGCATACATGAATTAGCATGTAAATTAAATCACGAGTTTGGGACTATGTAAATTAAATCAAAAGTTTGGTCTTATGTTAATTAGGCATATGCATACTGCTCCATTGAAGTTAAGGCATTCCCTTTGTGAGTGACCTTAACGAATGTGGGGTGTTACATCTACCATAGGCGCAAATTAAGATCCTTAATCATAATTTGATTTATTCCCCAAACCCATATTCATGTATTCAATTTTATGCTAACATGAAACCATTTAATCATACAACTAATTCAATTCATACATGTAAGGATTCATGTATATAAATGTGACAAGTTAACATGTCATTTTCTTAATTCTACATCTAATAATTCAAATACATAGTATGCCACAAGTAAATCATGTAATCATAAAAACAGTAGTCACCACCCATATTCTAACAAGTTTGTTTTTTCATCATGTAAACTTTCAACGCTTTAATAGATTCAACATATAATTTTCCAAAACATTCATATTAATATCTCAACTTGTTATAACAGGAATTCTTAATTATTCTGGCAAATTCACATATAATAATAGGGAATGTTAGACGATAATATGTCATTATCTAAAATGATATAACTTAAATCCACACACCTCAGAAGCTTTCCAAATTCTAGATCTGCTCTAAAATGATATAACTTAAATCCACTCACCTCAGAAGCTTTCCAAATTCTAGATCTGCTCTAGATCTATCATTCCATGGTTTTTCCCCTAATTGGATTCAGAACCTAACAACCATGGATTCATAATTTTTACTAAAAGAAAGAAAAATAAGAAAGTGAAGAGAATGGAAAATAGACCAGATCTAGGAATTACCTCACTTCGATAAGAGATCTGAACACCCATTTACAAACATACGTTCCTTTCCTTTAGATACGGATTCAGAATTTTTCCTAAACTAATAATCTTAATTTTCTGAATAGATTTGAGGAGGGAAAGGAATGGCAGAGCTCTTGCGTTGTCTCAGAAATATGAGACTTAGGGTAGGCTCTATAGTCTTATTTATAGGTGTTTAGCAACGAATTAAGACAAGAAAACAGTCCACGTTCACGCTCCAGAATCTTCCCATATCTGTGGTGGGGTCGACCCCCTGTTGATGGGTTGACCCCCAACGGGAAAAATACCTGCTCTGTTTTCCTGCTTCTTGTTTTGATTTTATGGATAAATTTATTTAATATATATACATATAAGTTCCTTATAAGTATACAAACTTCCAACGCCCATAACTTCTTCATAAATTATCCGTTTTACGCAAACCAGATGTCTGTCTTGACCAGAATTCTGAGACGGACCTAATGGCATAGTCCATTTTACTTAATTCTCATTATTTAATTAAGTTATTTGTATTTTATTATCTTAAGTTAAAAATGCAGGGTGTTACACCATTCCATAATTAAAACCTGAATACATATTTTAGTGCTATTATGAGGTTATAGATCTAAAGTGTATTACATATCTTGATGTCTTGAAATACTAAAACTCATGAATCTTAATTCTTGGTTTCTTTAGTCTTGAATTCATCAGCCTTGAATTTTTATATTGTACAGTCTTCATTCTTTAGTACTATATGTATATATAACCTACACACACACACACACACACATACATATATATATATATATATATATAGAGAGAGAGAGAAGAATGTTAGTATTTATATATTGTAATAAGTCTTAAGGTTGTTGTCATCAAAACTATCATCTCAAGAACTAATAATTACTTACTTACACTCCAAACTAATTTTGTCTTTGGGTGAGACGGTTCTTGTTTCTGATACTTTCAACACTTGGTTAGCGGGCGGTGGCTTTGCCCGATCTCACTGCCAACGTGTAATAGGCTGTGGCTTCACTGGTGATCATTAAGATAATTTGAAGGTAAAGTTGGTGATGGTTCATTACTGTTGGTTCTTGGAGTATGGAGACGGATAAAGTGTCTAGATGGAGTGTTAAATTTTGATGACACAG